>OZ057414.1:58290482-63352479 GCA_964056705.1 Troilus luridus
ATTATTGATGACTTGTTTGTTACCGCTCTGTAGATGACTTACAGATCAGTTGAGGACCGGACACAACGTCTTTCCATTTCTGTATAGTACCTAATCCTCCATATTTCCTCAAATTCATAAATCACTGTGTGCAGAATGATTTCACACGTTAGTGACTGAAGTGCATATCTCCTAACCATCACTTAGCCATTGGTAAAACGGCAATGACTAATCATAATAAATAGTGGGTCATATATCGTCACAGTCTGCAATATCAGGAGGATGATACATCTCAACTGACGGTCGGTTTTCTAATATTTATTTAAACTGTTATTTGCTGGGTCGTTCCTCTTCACTTAAAACAATCTTGTTCATTGGTTTAAATGAAAGTGAGGAGGGCAATATTCTTCCAGTGTAGGGGGGGGTCTGTTCCAGCATCATCTTCTTCATGAATTTATGGAATGATTGAGAACCCAGAATAATGTTATTTTTAGATGAATCTTCCATTTTCTTAAAGACATAATTATTATTATTATTTTTTTTATAATTTAATTTTCATTTGCACCTGCGCAATTGCGCATTCAGCAAATTTGATCCTAGTGTTTTTCACCTTGATTTTCTACTTGAACTTCTATATGATGATGGAGTAAATTATAATTATTAATAATTATAATTATTAATTTATTATCTTATGTCTATAGGGATAATATACATAAGATAATAAAATGAGTATATAGAAATGTCTTTGAGGGTATAAAGTGAGTCAGATTAAACAATTATAAACTGAGCTTTCGATGAAAGGACTTGTTAGAGTTCTTTCAGAATAGGGATAAGTTCAGGTGTGAAGATATTAAAAAGCGTTAGAGCGGCTCCAAAAGCGCATTCCTACAGTTCAGTGTTGGAGCAGAAATTAAGTATTGCATAAACAACATGACTAGTTAAATAATAAAATTGAGAAGAATGTCGATTCGAAACTAATAATGTTGGAGCTTTTTTATCAATTAAATGTTCATTTCTGATTCATCTTGTTGTTAGTTCAAGTTTGCTTATCATGATCAGATCTTAAATATATATTGTTAAAATAATTATTTTATAGTAAGAATATAATTCTATTCTCGGATGGAGTCCTATGGAAAAATGGTGTATGTCTTATTTATGAAAAATTCTCATTAGAATAGAACAGAAAACCAACTTTATTCTGCGACCACGTCCCTTTAGAATAACAATCTGGCCAGAAGGCTACATAATAATACGAATCAAGGAGTAATTAAGAGTGACAAAAACATATTAAAATAGAAATAGAAATAAAAAAAAATAAGAAGTACGAAACTTAACAGGATTTTAACTAATTGTTGAAACTAGATATATTGATATTAACCAAATAATTATAAACAAAAATAATAAAATAGTTAATAACGAAATTACTAAATAAAATAAATGAATGGGATAGCATGCAATAAAGTATTTACATAGTCTGTATCTTCTTTGGGAAAAATAAACAAAACACGTAGGTAACGAGATCGGGTATTCAATAATAATCTATTCAAGCGAAAGATTGACCGTCTTTTAGGGATATCAAGAGATGTTGGAAAAGCAGGGATTTATATGAAGCCAGTGAAGAAGCATGGCGGATGAAAGGAGGGATTGAGTTCCACACAGTGGTGGAGCGGCCGAGGAAGGAACGCTCGAATGCCTTGGTTCTGTGGGAAGTAATGTAGAGATCGGAAAGGCGGGATCTTATAATGTGGTGCTGGACAGAGGATTTGAATTGGAGGAGACTGTAGATATATGAAGGGTGTTGCGAGTTAATGGATTGGTATAGAAAAGCACTGGGGAAATATTGTCTACGAATGGGAGGGAAGAGCCACTTTAACTCATCATAGTGATGTGACCCGGGATCGCCTCGGAGTACCAAGGACAAATCTTAAAGCGTAGTTCATTATTCGTTTTAAGCGCCCCTCAAGCATTTTCGAAATCATTATGATAGGAAATCATTGCTTTTCATTGTTGATTAATTAAAAAAAATTATTTCATTAATTCTTAATAAAAAAAAAATGCGCATCCTGGTGCTAACACTTTGTTAAGTCGATATTTTGCCATCTTCATGTTTCACAGTTGATAGTATCTAATAAGGTAGCATGACGTTACCAGAACTAGGGAACCTGGTAGGTAACCAAAGGTTTGTGAAGGAACTATATTTTGAGTGAAAACAATATCGAAGCAGAGTAAATTATATAGCATCCGATATAAATATTGTTCATTTAAAACATGGCATTGATACAAGTTATGTTGAGGTACAGTTCGAAATCTGCCTTGCGGTAAATGTAATTTATCTGATTCGGTTTCTCGATTTTACCTATCAATTAATAAAATGAAGGGTAATGGCTAGAAAGAATAAAACTGAGAGCGTCACATCTAGAAATTTCGTGGGGTTGCACAGTGAGAAGTAGATCAATAGTTGAGGTCATGGATGGATTAGCGGAATACCTGAAAATGTGAGTTGAAGGATGTATCAAGGTAAACGCTATCATGAGGATTAATCAGCCCCTTTAAGGTTTATCTTACTCCAGTATTTAAGTCTCCAATATCCCAATATTTGTGATTTTTTGTATAATCAACCGTTAGTCGACTTCTTTTAGTAAAGAACGTGAACGCTAGTATTGTCCCGTGATAAATAAAGATTGTCCTAGGCGTACCGGTATTGTGAAATAGTGGATGGTTTTCTTCACCCACTGAAGTAATTGGAGATCCTTTTTTTTATAATATTCCCAAGTGAATAGCTATAAATACTTCTTTTTCATTAGAGGAGAGAGTCCTGTGGCTAAGCCCCACCTCACAGTTTGTACATCTAATCCTATTAACTTGTCGCTGAGTTTCTTTAATATCGTAAGGCCCTGGCATCCATTGCAGACCCAACTTTACCACAAAGAAGCACTGAGTATTGAACTACTTTGTAAGAAGATTAATTATATCTTTAATGGCCTTAATGTCTTTAGCTGTTAAGATGAAACCGAACATGAGGTATTTAATGATTAGTTTCAGATCTTTTTGTTTTTATTCAGGAAACCTTTGCCAATTTGAGTTTATATATTATATTTATATCTAAAAGGGACATGAGTATAAAATTTATTCTCTTAGTATATAACCACTACGAATAGACCGAAATTACTTTTAGGCATCGACGTCGGCATAGTCCGACAATTTAGTAAGAAACCTGCGCGAAAGTAACGTCCAGACCGGCCGTATATTTTTATTGATATGCTTGCTCCCTCATTCGTCGCTGATGTTGCACCCATCTTTCTTCCGCATATTTCTTTCCCGTCATCAGTTTTGGTTTTTCCTGAAAACCCAGGTGAAAGTTTAGCTTCATCCTGAAACAGTTGCCTTCTAGGTAATATCTTCGAACTAGGCAGGTTTAGCCTTCTATAGTTTAAAACAGGTAAAAATTCGGTTCGTCAATCGTATGGGTTTCATTCTTAGCAAGTGGACATAAAATGCAATTCTCCTTAAACTCATAACATTCGATATTTTTGAAAATGAGTGTACAGCTCACTGTTATGCCATCATTGCCATTCACCTTTGTCCTTAATTGGCCCAAAGAATTTTCCTCGAGATCTTTCTGTCTTTCTTTGATCTCCATTTTTTCCACTAGGCCGGTCTTATTCACAAAGAGGCATTCCGCAGCATATAGAACTTCTGGTCGTATTACAGCGCAACAATACCTGAATTTTGCATTCATGAACATTGACCTTTTGTTGTATTTTTATTTATTTATATTATCTAAAGTTATCCAAGTAAATTAGTCAATCTCATTATAAAATTAATTAAAAAAACTGCACAAAAAGCAAACTTCCCTCGTCATAATGGATCCGATAAAAATGATTGATCCATAGAAAAGCATAGGGACATATCGGGAACGAATTGCGTAGAACGAAGTTGCCAACTGGAAACGGACCAAATGATGGGTAAAGTAAACAAATTATGAGCTAATTGAGATGTTGGAGCTCTCGTGATGAATTAACCATCAAGGGGGGGGCGATAAACCAATCCAGCCTATAAACAAAGCTTCGTTATTGAATCCATCGATAGTGAACACCCAAATAGATTAATATTATGCTGCATCGATGCTTTCCAAAAGGTTTCATTAATTTAGCTAATTGATGGAGGTTAATATGCTTTATCTTCTAGCGATATGCGTTAATGAATATTGACCAATTTAATCATTTATTCGTCCTAGACTTTTTTATCAGACCTTTAAATATTTCATGTTGAATAATATTAGTTGACCTTATATACTTATAGAATTACCTTATATACTCGTAGAAAATGGTCCGGGTGGAGATAAAAAAATTCTCTAATATAGGAAGAACTGTTTATTAATAAGCATCGTCCGATTAGCCATAGCAGGATATAGTGACGTTAATAAACGTGAATAAACAAAAATGCATTGGCTTCCTGTTACAAAAAAAGTGCAAGCTTCATCTTTAACGGAGACGTATTTCCTCCAGTTTCTGTTAAAGTTTCTAATTCATTGTTTAATTGAAATTAATTATATCTTAATAAAGGGCACGGACGAAATACCCAAGCTAAACTAAAAAAAAAAAGAAAAGAGGAAGGAAAGAGAAAGAAGTTAGAAGCTCTGTAATATTGAAACCCTTTGTGAGGAAACTTGGATGAAGAAGTTCTGCCGAGTTACATCAAAGATTGTTCCAACTTTTGTTTTAGGCTTTAACTATGCTTTACCTGTTGTTAGCTAATGGAGTACAGTGCATATGCGCTAGATTTACTGTAATATAAATATCAGGTCTGATATGAATTCTGAGAATTCAAGAGAGGAAATATGGAGAATGAAAGGTGAGGTATTTTGAGAACATTAAGCAATAGTTGAAAGTAAACATAGTTTCAAAGTTTCAAACTTTTTTCTGTTTCTGCTATAGAGGAAATAGTCTATTACGCTATTAGCATTCCTTTCTTGGGGGCTGAAAGTAATTTTGTGCACTTTCTTGTGGGGAAATAGGGAGTTCTCAATCAGTAGGTCGAAATCAACGCAAAATCCAATCAGCCTCTGACCGTTGGTATTTTTGGTCTCTTCTCCTCCATGTTTTCCCATCACTCCGTGGGATTGGATGAAATCATTTTCTGTCCTCGCATTGAAATCGCCCATTATAAATATCTCTCTATTCCCAATCTGGGCCTTAACAAATTCTCTTTCCAATTCAGCGTAAAATTGTTCCTTATAAAAATTATCTGCCAACGCCGGGCCGGAACCCGGAACCTTCGTACGACTCATTGGTGTACTACTGAGCTTTCCCGCTCCCTACACCGTTCAAAATACTCCCTATTAAAAGACGTAAAACAAAAGTATTTTATTTTCACTAATGAATAATGGAAGAATGGGATTATTCATAAATTTAAAATGTTGTAACTCCGCGTTCAGTTTTTCTCAATTATATATTTGTTTTAAGTCCCCAAAATTATTTACACTAAGCTGTATCATTGCTCTGTGTCTCGATTTAAAAAATCTTTCTTTGACCTCCACCCGGACCATTTTCTTTCCCCTTTGTAGGCATTCATAAAAGATTCAAGAATGTTTACAAATATATACATTTATTTCTTCCAAGTATAAGCCTAAGAGTGAAAAATCATTTAACACCATATTATTAACTAGAAAGACTCAAAGTTTTCCTAATTTAAGACAAATTAAAGTATTTCGTAAACATATATTTAATTCAATTGCCCAGCGGTTGTCTTATGTCCCGGATACCCTGTTGCAGTCTATATTTAATAATGAAACTGAAGTAGCTTAATGTGTTGAAAGACTGGGAGTTGAACAGGGCTTCCGAAGCGTGAGAGCTCAACGACAGTCGCTGCGAGAGAATTCTTACGAAGAATGGGCTAATTGCAGATGACAGGGCGTTGGAGTCCGTCAGAGGACAGGCGAGAGAAGTTGGGTCCCTCTGTCGCAAATGCGGCAGAGTCTGAAACACCATCCCATGTGCTGGGTAAATGCCCCCAAAACTCCCTCCTCAAAACACGCCGACACCATAGGGTCCTACGAATTAATGAGGGTCCTTGAAGAAAAAGACTTCGCCTGAAAAAGACTTCGCCTGCTTTGATGAGGTCTATTGTATCAACACCGAGAGATCCACAAGTCGCATATATAGTCGCATTTCCGAAGACTGGAAAGATAGCGTGTATATTTGAAAATAATGACCTTGACCAGGCTGGAAGGAAATATATGATAAGTGTATCCCTTTCCTAAAGGAGAAATTCCGCGAGATCTTCGGAGAGAGAGAGTTGACCGTGAGAGACCTTTAGTTTGGTCTCACGGAAAGATTCATAGTAGAAAATGGTGCTTCCTCGATGACCTGGGTGTTAGTGGCAGGGATGTGGCAGTGGTCGCTGAAAATATAATCGACTCCCTGGGGATAATTCACCATCATATATATAGTAGCTGATACCCCACACGATTGTTTTATATTTTCTTTGCTTACTCGTTATGAAGAAGGAAAAAGAAAAAGGGAAGTAAAAAGAAATAGGAATTGTACTGTAATCCTAAGTATGCATTTTGATTAATGGCATGAAAAGGAGAAATAGAGAAAATTAATGTGTAAAACGAATATTCATAAATTTAAAATTGTAATATACAGTATGTCCAATATAGATTGATAAGTATGCTGTGTGTTATAGCAATCCAATGCAGTTGGACAGCACTGCTGAAACAATAAAGCATTTCTCTCTATATATAAAATTGGTTCTATTTTGAAATATACCATATTAACCAAAGATGTTTTGTTCAAAGTAAAAAGTAACTCTGAATTATCTTGTGTAATAAGCTATTACTTTATATACCAAGAAGTGGTATCGTCCACAAATCCAGCCGGTCGGGTAAACAATTTTCGAGTGTTTGTTTATTGCCCCGTGTTGAGTGTTACCTGGCGCTGTACGAAATTGATTACAGTTCCCAGGACTTCATCAACTCCCGGACCGTTAATTGGTCCGCAATTGTTCCTTCAATATTCCAGGGGTAGACTTCATCGGAGAAAAGTCTGTGTGTTTCATATACAAGGCGCTATATATTCAGACATTCATTGTCAGTATAACAAACGAAAGAGCATGCCAAGTGGAAATAAATTAGTTTCAAAAGTCAAAGGAACAGGGCTATAGATATCGTTTGCTAAACAATAAAATAACCGTAGCTGAACATAATAAAATAGCCCGATATAAGAGAGACACAGAGCAATGATACAGCTTAGTGTAAATAATTTTTGGGACTTAAAACAAATATATAATTGAGAAAAACTGAACGCGGAGTTACAACATATTAAATTTATGAATAATCCCATTCTACCATTATTCATTAGTGAAAATAAAATACTATTGTTTTACAACGTATTTTAATAGGGAGTTATTGAACGGTGTAGGGAGCGGGAAAGCTCAGTAGTACACCAATGAGTCGTACGAAGGTCCCAGGTTCCGGCCCGGCTATGGCAGATAATTTATTTAATCTGTTAATAGCCACGGATGAATTCTATGGGATTTAGAGAAACTCATCCAGCATTATAAAGTGGGTAACCCACAGTAGAGGGAAATCTGGCGGTTGAGCGCGATTTCTTACAAAGCACTTTACTGCACAACCGTTGCTAGGACATGTTTTAGAATTGTTAGAACATTTCTAGGGAAAATTGTCTGTATCGAGTACTGGACCCAAGAACATTCATGGGTTGTAGTGATACAGGTTAAAAACAGCTCCAAGAGCTTTAAAGAGGTTACGGGGCCTACTTTGCTGGGCTGATTACCCGTAAAATAGTTCTATTGATTCAGAGTTTATTAAGTGGCCTCGGACAAGATGGCAATCAACGGTTACGACACGGCATTCATAAGGAAATTCGCCTAGCTAACATAAGGACACTTACGGGAAAGGAAGAAGAGATAACTAGAAAGATGAGGGCCTACCACGTAGACATTCTAGGCATAAGCGAGGTGAGGAAACGGAGAGATAAGGCTGCCCAGGGACCATAGCAAGATATATTCGGGAGTCCCGAAGGGTACCAGAGCAAAGGAAGGAGTAGGCATAATCATGAAAGGTAGCATCTTTGCAAAGGTTGAAGGATGGAACCCAGTATCCTCTAACATATAAAAATGCATACCGAAATATCATCACAGCGGTTAGTTATTATTCAGATATATGCCCCTACAGAAGATGCAGACCTGCTAGACAAGGAACAATTTTACGCTGAATTGGAAAGAGAAGTTGTTTAGGCCCAGAATGGGAATAGAGAGATATTTATAATAGGCGATTTCACTGCGAGGACAGGAAATGATTTTACCCGATCCCACGGAGTGATTGGAAATCATGGAGGAGAAGAGACCAAAAATACAAACGGTCAGGGGCTGATACACAAATTCTGAAGCCCCGGAGAATGCCAAAAAGACAATACACAAGGATTGATATTTCACAGCTCCAGAATCCACAATTCCTAGAAAGGAATGCGGCAGAACTGGAAGCAAAATTGCGGAAAATTAACGTTGATGCACTGATAGATGTGGAAAAATATCAAAGATAAGATCCTGGAAAATGGAACAATGGTATGTGGCATAAAGAAATATTCCTCCAAGGCGAAAAGATCAGAATGGTGGAACGAGCGGGTGAAAGCAGCTGTAGAAAGGAAGAAAATTTCGTGGAAAGGATATTTAAAAAGTAAAAACGAGCAAACCTGGGAACTGTACGTCCGAGGGAGGAAAGAAGCAAAATTAGTTGTGAGAGAAGCTGAAAGGAAGAGCTGGGAAAGATTTGGAAAAAGCCTACAAAACGACTACAATGAAAATATAAAAAGGTTCTGGAAAAAGATAAAAGCCCTGAAAGGCAAAAAGTGTAAACCCATAAGAAACGTGAAAAATGGCGAAGGAAAAGTTCTGACCAGGGAAAACGATATACTGGACGGATGGAGAAAGCACTTTGCACAGAAGTTCGAAGATTCTCAATATCAAAAAAATGAGAGGATAGAAAGTAGAACCACGGACTATGACGGCACCATATGGGAAGAAGCAGTGATGCATGGTACAGAGAAACTCAAGACAGGAAGATCAGCCGGAGGAGACGGTATTTTCCCGGAGCTCATCAAATATGGAGGGTATGAAATTATTAGAGTGATACAGGGCTTATTTCAGAAAATATACGACGAGAAAAGCATTCCCAAAGACTGGGAATATAATGTCATTATCCCAATACATAAGAAAGGAAGCCTAAAGTAATGCAACAACTATAGACCTATATGCTTGTCCCAGGTGGTCCACAAATTATATATCAGTCCTCGAGAAAAGACTCAGAGAAGGACCTTGAAGAAGAGCAAGCCGCACTCAGACCTTTTAGACAAACCCAAGATCTGATATTCTCAATAAGGACAATCATAGAAAATGCTTGAAATAGGAATACAAATGTATATTTAGCATTTGTAGATCTGCAAGCCGCTTTTGACTCAGAAATATGGAATGCATTGAAGGCAAAGAATGTCCCTGTAGAACTCATAGACGCCATCAAATCCTCCTATACAGGCTCAAAGGGTAAAGTCAGGATAAATGGTAAGGAGTCTGGAAGCTTCGATAAGAAGAGGGGCGTCAAACAAGAGGTAGTCTCAATCCTCTTCTCTTTATTATTATGATGGATGAGGTCTTAAAAATCTGTAAACGAAGGACGGCAAGAACAATAGTAGGGAAATGGAACCTGAGAACAGTTCTTGCTCAGACACTTCTCTATCCCGATTATGTTCTACTCACAGCCGACTCCGTCAAGAATCTTCAGCAAGCTGTAGTGGAATGGGAAGCGGAGCTGAAGAGAAAAGGCATGAAAATAAATGCAAGTAAAAGTAAAGTCATGCAAATAGGACGAGAACCTGATGGATCTACAGATCACTCGCGGAGGAGACATCATAGAGACAACAGAAGACTACACGTACCGTACATAGTACGTGGCCACACGTAAGGTACTGTTCTTAGCAGAAATGGTAAAATTCAACAAGAAATATCCAACACGATTAAAAAAGCGAAAAGTATTTATTACCAAACCTCCAATACTGTTGTTGGGAAACGTGAAGTTAAGTAAAAATGTAAAACTTCACTTTTTTAATGCAATTTACCTTCCCACCCTACAGTACGGAAGTGAGAGCTGGGCCCTTCTCGACAGATTGAAGGACAGAATCACCTCCTCAGAGATGAAATGCCTCAGAAGAGTGGCTGGCCGAACACGGAGGAAACACATCAATGAATCGCCTTCTGGGGACAAAATAGTAGTAATAAGATTTTTTCGTAACTTTCAGATTATTAGATAGTTAATTATTAGAGACTGAAGATGAATCAACTATGACAACTTATTCGCTTTAACTATTTTAATAATTATCACTATATAATTTTAATAAGAACATAACGAGATGGACAAGTAAAATCGTAATGATATACTTAAAACATTAAATTGATCAAAATCTGACTTTTTGAACATAACGAGATGGACAAGTAAAATCGTAATGATCTACTTAAAACATTAAATTGATCCAAATCTGACTTTAAAAAAAGAATATGTAAATAGAAAAAGAGAAAAAATAAATAAACGGCCACGTTCATAGGAAAAATAATTGAATTGCCTACTTTGGTCGATATTGCGAGCCGAATAATATGAAACACAATAATTGGTTTTCTTTGAAATGAAATAACTTTTGAGAGAAGGGTAAAGGAAATCTGTATCAAATAATTGAATATATTTCCACAAACAAAATTGAATTTAGTGTTTTATATTAAAAAAATTTGAACCAAAATATAATACAATTATTCTATAGTGTATTTATATTATTAACTATATTATTTATATTTAATTATAATGTATTTATTAGTTAAATATCTAGCTAGATGTCTTTCTAGAGGTAATAACGCTAAGACAATCCGTTATTCTAAATACCGAAACTAAAAGAAATAAAATGAATGGTTTGAATACTAACCAACATTGAGAACTAAGCTGTCCAAAATATAGCGCTGATAAACCTTACAAAACAAGTAAATAGGAAAGCCCTTACTAAACTGGTTTGACAGATTGCATTGAGGCTTGAAGCCTACTCCATATTTATGCTCCGGCACACTGCATACCTTAGTCCGTAGCCATTGTACGCTTCCTGTTAAATACCTGTTGAGTGTCTCCAGGCTATTCCTATATTCCAAATAGATGCAGATTTACAGTATCAGTAGGGGAATCTGTTTAAGGCAGCCCAGAGACTGGTTCTAAGTTTTATACTTTCGGTAATGTCTACTGTTTTTATTAGGAAGATATGAATAATGCATAACACTACTCCGGGTGATACTGATGCTTTCGAATAAATGAATGTTCCTGAACATCATGTTCTCGCACTGAGTTGCACTCAATGGTGCAATCGATTTTTTATTTCTCTCCCTCGTCAGGTTTTCAACAAAATCATGAATTGGAATTGCGTGAACGTCCCTATATAATGCGTCGAAACTATGTAAAGTTAAACTTTATAAATAATAAAAATAAAACCATTGACAAAGGCAGAATTAAAAAAACAAAGGACTGTCGTGTCCCAGAACAATGCTATGAACATCATTGAGAACTGTCGAGAATTCACAATAAAATGGGTAGTAAAAGCACATATGTATGTAAAATAGATTGATATAGTGACTACTAAAGTACAATGTTTTTACTAAACTGCCTACTGTACAGCCTGAAGGACCTAGATCAGAAAATTAACGATATATAAATAAGCTTAAATGTAAACCAAAATATAAGAATAGCTATAAAAATGTTATAAACAACTTTCAAGAAAATAGGAGTTCAGATTACAGAACCGATGTGAATAATATGTTAGAAAAGTTGAGAATGAGAGACAACGCATTAACATGAGAGTAATATTGTACACCAAGATTTGAAAGACATAATTAGGATGCTAATATGAAGAAATGTTGAGGTTACCTGAAGAGGATTTTTGTTAACATTTTTTTTTTAATTGAAGGGGAAACAAGAAAACTTATTTTGAATCAATGTCCTATAATTATGTCACAGCAACATTCAAAAACGTTAACTTTTTTTCGAAACAAAGAGTATTTTAATCATTACATTTTTTCTTAAATCATTAATCTTTTTGTAAAAAAAATCGTAAAATTAAGTAAATGAAATTTTATAAAGTTAGGTAAATTCCTCAACTTCATTTTAAAAGTGTGTTCCTACGCATTTCACTTAACTTAAATTCTCTAACTCATGTGACACGACTTGCGGGCGACCTTCCTGTCAAAATGAGAGTGATTGGCCGGGTAAACCTCAAGAAGTTGTACAGTTTGTTCCGAAAAAATAATTAAATCAGTAAGAGACTTCCAAAATATGCTTCATGTATCTGTCGCGTTTTTTAGAATTTTCAAGTATGAAGATGTATTGAGAGTTAACAATGAATCAGGTCTTCTACTTTATGTACTGTGTCCTCTCAAAATAATAGCAATCAGTTACATGATCTTCACTTCGCCTGCAGCAGAGCTGAACAGCATCGTGGTCTGAACTCCATAAGTCAGTTAGATGGTCCAAAGTACTATTCAGGTATTATAGAGTAGATGTTCATGGTAAGTAGTCTATCACAACCCAACATTTACTCCTATATTACAATAAAATCGTAAACGACTAATGTTCTTTGAGTGATGTCATGCTCTAAAACGTAAAGATCCATAACCGATAAATCGCTCTTCCACATCGTTGAGTCATTTCACTTAGTTACCAGGTGATTTCCCCTGACTGTAACCACATTCCGACGATTTCCTATTTCGTTAAAGCTAATTGCCAATACGTCATAAATTGTTCTAATTCTTGTCAATCATAGATACGTGTTTTAATTATAAATATGTTAACCATGCGCTACTTTCATTGGTAGTATTACTGAATCTCACAGTCGACCCAAAAACAACAAATGTCTATTTAATAGACTTTATGGATTCTAGAAAATATCGATTCATAAAGCCTCTATTAAATATATGATTATTGTAATTTTTAAATGTCAGGTAACTAATTCTGGGTGTCGGTTATAGTCTAGTGGTTAGTGTAACAACCTATTGTGTCCAAGATCACGGTTCGGGGGCCGGGTTCGCAGCCCGGCAGGCAGCTCCAGGATTGTTTGAAGGTATTAAAAAATCCTTGGTTATGCTGTTCTTCAGAAAGGACGTAACTCGTTAAAGACCCCTTTCCTAATTATATCGGGATACGAAAAATATAGGGCTCCGCCTAGCTGTAATATCGCCACAATAGCATAAAGTAACGTTAAGTGAATATACAACAACTAAATCTGCCTTATAATTTTAATATAGAATTAAGATTTATTCAGCAAAATGTTTTAGCGTTTTATGTAGATTTTCTTATTTGTTTAATTGAAAAACGAGCTGAAAAGAATTTTAAAAAACTTCTCTAAGGAATATGCAGGACTTAGACGGAGTACCGCTGAGAAGCTATTTATCGAGCCCCTTTAATTTAGCCTGTCACCGAGCCGTAATTAATAACCCTTTGAAGAAGAAGGGCCTGTTTAGGCCTGCAGTTGGCATTAAACCAGTTTCCATGCTAATCCCTATTTCGATCTAGTCGGGCCATTCATACGGATCAAGTTGTAACAAGTCATTAATCATTGTTTCCGTTATGAACATAATGTAATGTGAAGTGAACTGGATGAGTATATTAATCAAATTTGGTAACATGGTTTCAGAATAGTTAATGCCCCAGCATTCGCAGTAGATTCATAACAGGAAGCTTATTTGTAGAAAAGCATTAAACTCGAGTATGCAATCCAACATACGAAGTACGTATACAATAGGTATACGTACGAAATACAAATTGTATTTATGTTGAAATGGTTGACTCGATATACCTCAGAAGAGCGTAAAATTTACCATTTTACACTTTTCCAAAGTAACAAAGAACCCCATCTTGTAAAACTGAAGACACTAACATTTTAACGGGTCGGCATAACCCAAGGAAGTTGGGGTCGGTAACGTCCAAGCTAATTTTAATTAAAATTCATACAATTTTTGTTTCCCTTCCTCCTATCATACTTTTTAAATTTCTTTCTGGCAGACTTTTACTTAATCTGTTAGCGCTCGGATATGGATGCTATGGAAACTAGAAACCTCCTGCGGCTCACCCAGCCTCTATAAAGTGGGAACCTTATACAAGGGGGGGGGGTCTGCTGGCGGATGAGCATAATCTAGGGCAAATCATCTCCGTTGTACAAGAAACAGTACAGTCTCTACCATGTGATGGACCCCAGCCCATTCATGGGGTGTTGTGGTAAAGGTTTTTTTTCTTATGCATCTAGAGAGTCAACCAGAATCTTCCTTTACATTTAATCGTATCGACTATGTATTATTTAAGAGTAACGTTTAAGAGCAACTTTAATTAACTTCTTTTACGTTAATCTAACTATTTCTTTCTTTTTTTTAATTTTCTGGCTCTTCCCAGTAAAGTGATTTCCATCCATAGGCCCCCCTTTCTTGCCAGTCTTCACTTCGGAGACCAATCGCTGTCATTCCTCCAATTCCTTACACCATGTTCTTGCTGGGCGGCCTCTTTTTTTTCTTTTTTTTCAGAAGCCCAATCCTTTACTTTTTCCGGCTATCGAACAGGATTTATATGTCGGACCATCACAGTTTCTTTCTCATTGTCATTGTCATGTCCCGATGGTTTCCTCCAGTTACACTTCTTTCCTTATTACCTTATTTCCGATCCTATATACCTTTTCTTCATTAAACATCTCCGACAATCCATTTCTACGGTTTTAATTTTGGAAAAAAAATTCAGAGATGTCCACATGTTACGTTATACTCACAAGAAAAGAATAAAATATTTTCTTTTAGTTCTCTTTGAAAAGGTTATTGTGTCATATTATTGAATGAAGCATTCTTTTTTACTTTCTTGCTGTTTCGCTTCCTTTTCTAACTTCCAATTCAAACCCTACCTAATTATATCATCTTAATCCATGTTAACAACGTTCCATTGATTTATATCTTCTTTTCAAGCATATTATTCAAATTCAACAAATCCATATTCACAAAATAAATACTTTTACAACCTGTTCACACTACTGAAGATAATAAGCTCTTGAAAAGAGAAGAAAATAAACATTAGTATTTAAAACAAATATTTCTTCGTTTTGAAAATAGCAAAGGAGAAACCCTGTAATTCAAAATTGATGAATTAATGAATATTTAAAATATTCAAATATCTCAAAATAATTCGTATGGTATGATGAGCAAATGCTGCGAAATTAAAAGAATTTCGTGGTACAATCCCTCCCCCAAAATTTCCTCTAAAATTCTCGTGCAGAATTCATAATGAATACGAATTGCCACTGGTGAGAAACGCTGTAGAGGAAATTGGACATATGCCGTCCACCGAGTTAGCATACAAGGACAACACATCGGACCATAACTCTTTATTACTTTTTAGCAATAATCCCTTCGGTGATTTTTCAAACGCTATTCTGGAACCAGAGTTTTCACACAATTAATCTTCATCGACATATATACGGGTCTTTAATTTGAATTAATAGTCCTGTAGATTTAAACAAATAAAAACCACTTTACCGTTACAACTCATAAAGAGATCTTGGGTTCAGTACTGTTTCTAGGAACAGTTGTGCAGGGAGTTGATCTGTCCTAGATCACGCTTAAGCACCAGGATTCCACCCTCTTTTTAGTACTCAATTTATAGAGGCTGGGTGGTCCCCAGGAAGGTATCCAGATACTACGATCTACCACTGAGGCATTCCGCTTAACCCAGTAGATTTAGATGTTCTTGTAACCAAAAGACCAGATTAAAAAAAAAAAATATATATATATATATAAGGAAGAAAATAGTTGGGGGTGCAGTCAAATAAAACACTAAATAAGTATAACCAATGGTTAGACCGCGTCTACTCGCACTACAGCGTTCTATAGCCCTGAAGATGACCCACAAAGTGTTTCGAAACGTCGGCACTTAATTAAATAAGTATCCACTTATTTAATTAAGTGCCGTTTTGAAAATATCTTTAGTTTTGAAAATATTATTTTTCAGTAGAGCTTCACAAATCGCATACAAGCACACAAACCAAAAATGTATACAATAATTACCTCATCTTTCTAAATAAGAAGAAAATATGTTTTCATTCTTAGTGAGCCACATTCCAAATCAAAAAGTTTTTTTTTTGTTTTGTTTTATCTCTTAGAATTTAGCATATTATTTTGTTGTACGGTTCTATTATTTTTAATAAACAATACAAATATTTTCTTGTTGCTATGCAAAATTAATTACCTCCAGGAAGAACCCATTGGACTTCCAGTAAATATTTTCAATTAAGTATTATAAACTGCTTCTAATTTCTAAGTAAACGTTCGGTAAAATCCAATACAGTTTAAAAAAAAAACTTTTTAGAAATACTTTTAGATATTTACCTCCATTTTGATATCCTTGATACATACACTTTGAACTTATGGATATCGGGGATAATAAACTGTAAACTAATTAAGCACCAATTTAAATAAAAATAGCTTCTTTTATAGGACCATAAAGAATTAGTTTCAATATTAGATTTAATAATCATGAGAAATATAGAAGAAAATAAAAATTAAGACACATAAATATAGATTAATTCTATTATTATTTAACATCTCAAAAAAGGATGATACAAGAATATACCACGAACTATTGAATTATGCTTATTCAAAAACCAAGTAACAATACAAACATTGTGTAAAAGCTATTAAGACGTAAATGAAACTTTATTAAAAGCTAAAATACGGATCAGAAATATGTTGTAAGTATTCCAAAAATGTTTCGACTTTTAAAAAAAAATGAATTCCATAATGCAATTGTGTATTATAGCACTATCTACTCTTCAAAACTAAAAGCTGTTATAATCAGGAACATATTACATATCAGAATAATTCATTTAGTTTATGAAGAATGAGGTTGTGATAAGTAATAACGCCTGAAACAGAATGGTCATACTAGCCTGAAACACTTCAGTGTCGTGCGTACATTACACGGTAACAGGATAGAATAATTGAAGGGGCAACAATTGATAAAGACAGCATTTATTAGCTACTATAACTTTCCTCAACCCTCCATAAAGGAACTTCGAGGTATAATTGGAGGTATAATAGGTACAATTGGAATATATAAGAAGCATTAAGATTGCAGATATCATATATATTAACTAATAATAATAGTTAACATCTATAGTTTTTAAGTAGTTCGATTTGGGCTACATTATTCTGCCTACCAGAGTATAACAACCTAGGTATAGGAGCTTTCTTCGCCTACAAATTTCAAAATATGCCCGTTGATAAAACCAGACTGCACGCATTTAGACAATATTAGTTTCTAATCATTAATATTACTCTATGTTCGTCATTTATTTCCAACAATCGTATCATTCAAATGCAAATACTTTATTGACTTTGTTTTACACTATAAAGTAAATAAAAAAATTAAAAATTCAATATGTTTTCAAAGTACTTTTATGAGCGTGATAGTCTCACGTTGATAACAGTACATTTGATCAAAATTTTCATACACAACGATCACTTCAGTATGTATATATTTTTTAACTTTCCAGACCTTCGAGGTTGTTTCCTAAATTTTAAGAGAGGAATATATTGTACATCATATCAACATAACTACTGTTTCCAGAATTTTAAGTTAATTTATAGAAAACGTTTTTACTTTTAGAGTTATAATTTTTTTATTTATAAAATTTTAATACTAATAAATGAGGGATGGATTTTTATTTATTTATTTGAGTGAACAAAGCTACAGGTACTTCAGGATAAAATTTTGAAAATTTTATTAAAATTATTGTCTTATAAGTTCAATTTAATGACAATAACAATTAGCTGGCATTGAGGAACATTTTACTTTGATATAACGAATATAATTAAAATCATTAGACCACTTTTCGAGATTGCGATAAAATGTGTAATATCGATAATACAAAGTAGCATTTTAAGTAAGTCGATTTAGGTAAAATCCTTACTGTAGCACCGCGTGTATATACTTATACCTATTTAATATGCAATTATAGTTCTACAATCTTCCGTTCAAACTAGACTCACCACACCGAGAATTGGTTACTTCGAATCAAAGGATTTAAAACAATAAATGTTAAACGTTTTCGTTGATTAATTATTTTTTTTATGATCGAAATATTTTTTACTGACTTTTTAGATGTATTACATATACGGGTGAGATACAGTGAAAGGAAGTGAGAAACGTAGATAACGGAAAACTACACGGTTGGAGTCATAAAATATAAAGTTGACCAAAGATGCCGTAGAAATGGGGGATCACGTAGCGGATATAAAGCAGGGCAATAAAATATTACCAAGAGGATATTGTGGCCATAAGAGGAAATAGAGTGCAGCTAAAAGATACCACACGCCCTGCCGACCTAACATCACTTGAATGCCCCATCAGGTAATAAAACAATAACACTACTCAGTATATTATACTTACCTTGTTGCTTCACATTATTCCTGGCGATCGGTGATGTTTAGGTTATAGTTGCCGCTATTAAATTCAAATAATTGATTGGAATGTTTTATAGCAAACGGATTTAGATTCTTAACCCATGAGTTGAGGAACTCTTACTAGTTCTTACTCCCAAATGATTAAAGATAAAATCGAATTACATCATATTTTGCACCAAATCCATTGAAACTGTAAAATTGACTACATTGGAGTATATATAAAACGGTAGAAAGTAATAATTGTATGTTTTCAGGATTCAATATTCGGATTCAGGATATTCTGTACTCCCCAGAAAAATGTTTTATGGAAAAGGCCATTAAAAATTTATTACATTTTTAATAGTGTTTGTTTGTAAAAAGTATTCGCTAAGTAAACACCATATGTGTTAAAATCAAAACAATGCATACTTTAAAAGTTTTCTGAAAAAAATAAAATAAAATAGTTTTCTTCAGAGAAATTTAGGCTTCGTAAAACATGTTTTTTAAATATATTAGCGCCCTCTAGGCACATTTTATCAACATTTATGTTTCCTAAAGTTTCATTTTCCATTAGAATTCTCAATAAACGTTTTTCCAATCCATTACGAATTCCTGAGTTTAAAATAGCAAGAAGAATACTCCGCTACGTTACGAAGTCGATCCCTACTGGAACCCTCTGATCGTCTCCCACATTCTATATACCAAGGAATATATATATATATATATATATATATATATATATATATATATATATATATATAAAGGAGCAGAGGAGCTCAACGCTAGAGCGCTGAGCAGTCGTGCAGAATGTCCAGGGTCAAATCCGACTATGGCAGATAATTTAATCTGTTAAAAGCCGGAGTTGGATCTTGAGGGATCTGGAGTTCCTGCTGGGGTTTGAGCACCCTCTATAAAGAGGGTATACTAAATTGGGGTAAAGATATGGCGGTTGAGCATGATCCAGGACTAATTACTTCCCCGCAAAACCGTTGTCCTAGAAACAGTACAGTCTCTACCACTTACTGAACCCAAGACACATATATTTTAGGAAAAATTTCAGTATGAATTTATTTAGATATTATGTATTTTCAATATTTTAATCAAGTTACTTTAATAAGTCATCATCATTCATCCTAAACATATTTCTAATAGAACTTGCAAAATTCGTGGATCAAACAACGCTCATCATATATACAAGACCCTACCAATATACCAAATATTATGTACTAACAATGAAGTACAAATTTTCATTATTTTTTTCTTTTTGACAACATAAAAAACCTAAATTCTATAGAAGGCACAGTAAGTAGTTATAACCTGAAAAGATATTAGCAAGTAAGGTCCTGTCGACCCAATTCCCCACGGTTGTGAGGTCCCCGTTAGGAACGTGTTGTGTCCTTTATTCCGCTAATTCCAAAAATTTATGCGAGCTCACCTTCGGCTCTGCATGATAATCCACTTAAGCAGTTTGGCCAACAAAGCCCACTCGTATTCGTTGAGAACAATTCCTAAGCTTTCATAAACCTGAAGAACCTTAGAGGATTGACAAGGAAAGATACTAATATAGATACCAAACGATCGTTAATTTATGATTAAAACATAATCCGAATACTTGGCTTAGAAATATATGTTCAATTAATTGTTTTTTAATTCGCCGTGTGTTCTAGGGAGTTTCCAAGCTTGTGGTTACTTTACATTTTCTTCATACCAGTTTTTCTTCTTCAGCCATAAAACTGTTGGAGAACCAATACACTAATTTAAAAAGTAGAACTACGAAATGCATACAAAAATAAACATGTTCACAATATATGGTTGTGTAAAAATTCCCATAACCCTATCTTCGTTTGCCTGTATAAATAAATTAATATATACATTTTTCACCAGCTTGCAGCAAAACATTACACAATTGTTTATTATTTCCTTTTCGCTTTGATTTAGAGTCCAAGTAGTTGGATTATTTTTGGATATTTCGGGAGATGTTAAGGTTTCTAATTATGAAACGATAAAACAAAGATAAATCGGTTTTCCCAATACTTCGTAAAATCGATTTACCGTTCAGCACAGAAATTCACAGCAAAATATCAACGCAGTTTACAGACTACAACGAAAACCTGGAACTTCTCAATTTTTTACTGTAGAGGAAAGAAAACACATAAAACTTTTATAAAAGTAGTTACTACATAAAGTTTCCGTGAAAAATGAAAAGAGGAAAGACCGTAAAGGAAAATGGCGGAAAAAGAGTCGCAGAAAAAAACCCACAAAAAGCAGGATTTTATTGAATATTTGGGTTCTAACTAATTGAAACGAAAACACTCAAATTTTAAGGACAGGTACAAATTTTTTTTTCATTGTTTGCTAACTAATTATGTTACTAAAAATAATCAGCTAAAAAATGACATTTAGAATAACAGAAGCTTAAATTGTTTCTCATAAAGTAAAATTAACTAAACACTAAGTGACACATAACTATGACCGTACTATTCACTCTTAAAAATAACATTAACAGCTTGGCTTGAAGGAAGTAAAATAAGATAAAAAATTAAATAAAAATCAACTCCTAACTTCAACATGGAATTCGTAATTAGTAGGTTTGTTACTGGAAATTAATTCAGATTACATGAGAAAGTTTTTTAATTAATAATTAGCAAGCGGTCGAAGCCCTCGGCTAAACGGCCTCTGATTAATTTATAAGAAGTAAAAATTTCAATTATAAAATTTATTATATTAATGATCTAACAAATTTAAATAGTCACACGCCCTTAGTTTCCCCATCAGGGAGAAAACATCTAATAGACAAACCAAAATAGTTCAATGAATTTAATCAACAAAAATAGTTAGTTGTAAATATCGAAAAAATAATGCGATCAGTAAATAAGTAATAATTAAATCATTACTTATACAATAATTGTATCGGTTAGTCGTGAACTATCATGCGTCGTGACATATAAGGGTACTACGAAACAGTGTATCGTCATACTTTTTTCTTATCCCATTTGATTAACAATTATCGTTCTATAAACTTATAAGTATTTAGAAAGATAACTATTTATTAAATTAAAACAGGAAAAAAAAACGATATCCTGTCAAATGTTAATTTATGATTAAGTTATATGTTTAAAAACGATAAAGATACTATTGAAATCTTTTTATAAGTTTAAAATTATACCACAATAAAAAAATATGTTATAAAGTCAGGCTAGTAGATAACTTTTTACATATTTAGTCGATAGGAAATTCTTTAATTTAAAATCATAACATCTTACTACAAACATACTTACTACACTGCAATTATTTAATGTGGTACTTACCTGTAACAGAGAAAATAATATTATAATTGGCATCATTACAGAAGAAAAACTAAGACTAATTTTTAATCTAAAGACATTTTTAATAAAATACAATGATAATCATAATTCACGTAATTATTAAGTATATTTTACATTTTACATATTTATTATAAAACTGGCACTACTGAATTGTATTTTGATATATTAATATCAATGTGTGTACGTGCATGTGAAGACATAAATAATAAATATTAAAAAATAATGAATACTTAAAGCTTTTAATATAATATTCAATTTTATATTTACATTCCAGAAAAAAACTACCACCATACCCAAAACTTTCCTTCTTTACTAAAACGTCCTCTTTTAATTAGGCAGTTTTCAGCTGAATCCTTCGTTTGGTACATTATGGCTTTATTCGTCTTTCTTCTCAAAAATTCCTAATTCATGGTCTCATTATATGCTATCACTTATCGTTCGAAATTTTTCAAACATTTTCTCAGGTATATTTACCTGAATATTACTTAAGGTAGAGACTTACCTATTAGGCTCAGAGCCATACGAGTATATCACAACGAATTGTATATTCATATTATCAGCAGGAGTCATCTTGAAATATGAAAAATAAGGATTGGCGTTTAAGATTTTTGGTCAACTTCATTAGTGGTTTTCTGATGTATTTGATGCTATATAGTTTCAGATTCAGCACATATTTTGATCTTGATGTATATTTAGATATATAATGACATTCTTTGTTGTTGTTTTTTTTTTGTTTTTTTAACTATAAACCAATCTCTTCCATCTATGGGACCAAAAAAAAAAGACGATCAAAAAGGTTCATTATTGAAAATGTGTGAATCAATGCGTGCATCATAGGCTGGAGATGAATTAAACGTTGTATTTGCTGGTTATTTATTGCAGTGAGTAAAAAACCTTTCTTCAGAACTAATCCAGCGCAGAAATCTCTGGAATTATTGATTGAAAATATAGTACCTTATAAAACAGACATTTATAGGACGAAAAATTCTGAAGTGGATATCAAAAATTCACCAAATATATCTGGAAATCACTGCTGGTTTTAATGTCGATCCGGTAAGTTAAGGCATATTTCTTTTTTTAGGAATATACTTGAATGGAAGAATGCTTATAACGAATGGAGTCGACTTGGATGCTCGGAATCGTTCAAATAGAACAATTCAACATGTTCCCGTGTAATGGAACAAGGTATGCGTAAATTCAAAGGACAAATCCTTTGCAAATGATTTTAATAAAAAAGGAAGTCCTGATCTATAGAGCGGCAGAGAGACTGAAAGAGGAAGAGAAGGCGAGCAATGATCAACGAGCTGGTCCACTCTTCTTTGTGTCACCTGAAAGGATCTTCACCGCGGCCGAAATATTTTCTCTTGTCTCTGTCAGCTGCCGTTCCAATACTTTTCACTACCATTTTTTTTTCCAGACGGTATTCAATTATTTTCTAAATAAAGAGCACTTTTAATTTTTAACTCGGTAACTGTGCACTGAGCTAAAAATATACACATACATGTTCCTAAAAAAAAAAGGCACATCCATTGGGGATTTGTTGTAAAACGTTTTACATAATTTATTTCTAACAAGCACAACCGTGAGAAGATCGCACTTTATTTACTAACTAAATACAAAGGTTTTTATTAGTTAAGATTTTTTCCAACAAGATAGAAGTTTTAAGAGAGGGGAGTAGCTCAGTGGTCAGAGTTGCTGTGCCGAATGTTCCCGGTTCAAACCGGATAAATTATTTAATCTGTAACAACCGTGGTTGGACCTGTGAGATGTGAAGACCCTCCTGGGGCTCACCCAACCTCAATAAAGTGGAGTTAAACATAGTTTCGGACAAATCACCTCTCTCCACAAGCATTGTCCTAAAAAAAGTTAAGACATCCATGGGCAGTAATGGTATAGGTTTTTTTTTTGTACAGGATATAGGTTTAATGCAGCAGCAAATTTTTTTCCCTTAGATATCTTTACACAACTCCATCGAATACCATTTAAAAAAATAATAATAATAAAATACCGCAAATATCAATACAAAAATATAATATATATATAATATATAATTTAAAAAAATAAAAAAGCTGCATCACTCTTAACATAAGTAAAATTGGCCTATTTTTTATTCATCTAGCTTAGAACCATTAACAACAATACAGTGCGCATACACAATTTTTTATTTAGCACTATTTGTAATTTAAATTTATATAGTAACATATTGTATTTTCTGAATTTCCCCTCCGAATTGTTTTACATACCAGCATTGTCATTATGAACGTAGGCATTTATGATTTTTTTTTTAAAGAAATAAGCCTTATGTTATTATTTTCCTTGTATACATTGAAAAAAATACTGTACTAAAAATGAAACCTATGCATATTAGAAAATTAAAACAAAAGAAAATAATTCAATGAGTTCGAAAGTTTTAAGACGCTTTAGCTACAGAAATCTAGACTCCACTTCAACTAGCCATTTTTGCCTTCTATAAAATACCCATGATTAGTACATACTCAAGAGATGTCCGAGCTACCTGTTGATGGAATGGTAGGATTAAGAGAGTTTTTATAGTTAAGTCGGTACCTGTTGCTATATTGCCAGTTGGCTATTTTTCTTCTTCAACTTTACTTTACAAGGCATCTGGACGAGGCATTAATCAGAAAGTAATAAATAACATATAAAAGGGAGAAGCATTTTGGATGACAATCACGAAAAAGTAAAAATAAATCATTATAAAGCATAATTAAATTAGACTTTTAATACCTATAAGAGTATGGAAGCTAAGATCGTAAATCCGAGGGAATTTTTATTATGTTCAATGAGGAGTTATAACAATTAAATTGATTTTTTCTAGAATAAATAGGTCCAAGAGAAATAAAACTACTATTTGGCTGGTGGTCGAAGTTCCTCCAAAAACCAAAAATGAACTAACATAATGTGTTTTCGGCTTTATTTAACGAATTAAAATGATCAAAAAACGCAATTTGGTTCTGCTACTTTTTAAATGTAAGTTAAAAAAAAAGAATTTGTATAGGTTATAAATAGAATCAATTCACCCTTATTAGAGAAAAGGATAGCAAAGAAACACCCACAAACTAATCAATTGCCATTGAGTTTCTCAGACACTCTTACTTTCTTTTTCAGTGAATAGAAATATCATAAAATCAAAGAAACAGAGAAACCCCTCAACTAAAGTAATGGTAATAGAATATAACTGGTGAAGTGGTTGTTTACCCAATTACACCCTTAATGAGCAATGCAACGATAAAACTGACGTAGTGCGACAATCATTTTAAATATTAACTAATTAAATCAACGTTGTCATGAAACCAACAGACAGTAGCATTCAAAACTAGGATCAAAAAGCACCGACAAATTTTGGTTCATACAAAGGACCGTACACTTCAGAATGGAAAAAAATTAATTTCCTTAAATGCGAATATCAATATAAATAAAACTATACAAATATTAAATAATATTAACATTCAGAAATATAAATGAAATCTATTACAATTTCGACTAAGGACTTTTTTTATTTTGTATTAAAGGATTTATCCGATTGACAGACGACTCTTCCCCGTCCCAAATTAACAAATTCAATCAGCCTGACAATGCCGTACAAAAATGTATTATTCATAATAAAACAAAAATGTTCACACAACCATCATGGAACAAAGCGTCCACATTGACAATGAAGACAATACTGAAGCTTGTGGAAAGGGAGGCTTTTATGTCACATTTATTTATATATTTAAATTAAATTCATAAAAGAGCTTATGTATGTTTAATGTCCTTCCACTTTCTGCGAAATGAACAAGTTACATCACTTGATGCATACATGCTAACTGCTCTGGCGCCGGTTCGAATCCAATGGGAATTTTGTGGCGGCACTAAAGCCTAAAACGTTGGCAAAAATGAAATTTGTGTTCCACTAATCTTACCGGACTTCTAAGACTAAATTCTAAATAAGATCTACCAATGGTCCGTGTAAACCCAACCCACTCAATATGAATGTATTGTATACATCAATAAACAGGTTAGAACACAAAGAATTTAATGGGGTTTTTTATAACCACTCATTATTCTATAACAATATTTAACTTAAAAACAGACCACTAAGTCAGAGAGTTATGTAGTTTACTGTTTTACATTAATGAGATTAAACTTTACATTTTTACGGTTACATATATTTTTTCGATTTTACATTGACAGTATATCTAAATAAGCCCCACCTTTTAAAAATAAAACTTGAAGGACTTAACAAATTTATAATAAGAATGCCAGGTTTAATATAATTAAAATGGCAATAAGCAATGTTCAGAAAGATTAAATGTGGACTATAATAAAGAAATCTTATAGACATCATTTATAAATCATAGACACGTTTTAAACTAACATAATACAAAATCATTTTAATAGTTTCCATTAATTTGTGATATGATTCAAAGCATTATTTTATTCCTAATACAAAGGAAATTAATTGAAAACAACCCTTCATACATGACTAAAGTCTTAGATTAAATCCAATACAGTTTTCAAGGACTAATTTTAAACAATAAATCCATATATAAAAGTAAGATGATCTTAAAAAAAATATAATTGGGATAAAATTT
Organism: Troilus luridus; assembly: GCA_964056705.1. NCBI lineage: Eukaryota > Metazoa > Arthropoda > Insecta > Hemiptera > Pentatomidae > Troilus > Troilus luridus. The sequence continues at coordinate 58,316,896 of OZ057414.1, forward strand.
TCAATATTAAAACTGAAAAGTGTAAAAAATAAATTTACAATTTTTAAAAATGTTTCAAGTAGATTACTGACATTTTTATGAAACTGCTCCTTGAAGCGATTGGTTTACGAAGAGTGAGACACTGGTGCTCGTGGACAAGGCAAGTAACTAAACCAAATTGATCGGGAATTAGTAAAGTTTTTTTTTTATCACAGCGCCCTCATTTGTCAATCAGGCCGTTACGGCAGTTCTACAATACGATAATGACCCTCTGCTCTTTTGTATAGAAGGTTAGCAACTAAGCACAAAAGGCAGATTGATCTTCATTTTACTTCCCCTCTTCAATGCCCACATCTTCCATTCCCCGGTTTAACTGAAATTCAACGCAAGATTTTGAAGACGTAACGTCGAACGAGTTTTATTGAGAAAGTTGTCTCTTGTGTTTTCATTAATGATTTAATTTAACATCATTATTTGTTTGTAACATCATAGTATTTACATTTAAGAGCCAATCCAAACACAAAATTTTGATGTTTTTGTTCTTCTGTCGCTTACCATCGCTGTGGACTGACCACGTGTTATCTCTATTAGCTGTTTTGCACAAATTTCTATAATAACAGAAAGTTATTATCAAGCAACAATCACATGCTTAATATCGAAATAAGTAAAATTTAATTGTTCATCATCATAATCGTTTATCCTCGTCTACCGCCTAAGCAGTGTGAGGAGACCCCTGTAGAGCTTGACCCAGCTCTCCCTGTATTGTACCAGCTCATTACTTCTATTCCAATCCATTCATCTTTTCCTGAAAGCCTTCTTCACGCTGTCTTCCCCATCACTTTAGTCTTGGTCTTCCTCTCTCTTTCTCTTGTCCTCTACTTTTGCATTGGATGCACATTTTGCTGTGCGGCTTGGCTCCATAGGTAACAGATGTCCAAACCATCTGAGCCACTCAATTAGTTCAGTCACTGGAACTGCCTCGAGATGTGTCCCTATTGTTTTATTACTCACTCGGTCTCTTCTAGTATTCACTTCCACCTTCCTAAGAAACCTCATTTCGGTAGCCAGAAGGCTTGATTTATGGTTGGTTGTTAGAGCCCATGACTATGAGGAGTATGTCAACATCGGAATAGAGGTAGACTTGATAACAGGCATCTTTGTCTTTTTTGTCACCTCGCGACTGTTCTAGAAGCCTCTTTTCACGGCGTTAAACATCCTGCTTCCTGCCCCAATACGCTCTGTTATTTCACTATCGATGAAGTCACTCTACTTTAGGTGCGCTCCCAAATATTTGAGATAAGTTGCCTGTTAAATTATTTCGCGGTTAATTCTGATTACTGTCATAGCTCTGCTTGGCTTCCTTCCGATCTTCATTACTTTTGTTTTTGGCGGGTTGATACTTAACTTTAGCTCCTAGTATCCTAATATTGTGGTGAAGATCTTTATCATGATCTCGTAACACAATGAGATCATCGGCAAACGCAAGTAGAGATAGATTTAGAGCCGTCAGATTGAAATGCCCTAGTTGGAGCATTTTGAATTTCTCCTTACAATTTTTTATCGGTGAATCCAGTACCAAAATATAAGACTGCAACCTTGTCGAATCCCTACAGATGTCTCAAATTGTTTTGAGGTTTAATTGTCACAACATAAAAATAATAAAAGAAAATCTGGACTGCCTTCGCAGCTATTTAGGTACCCGAGAGATTACGAACAAGATATCAATTATATCTACCACAAAATGTATTAAAAATATCAGGGTATTTTAGCTAATTTGAACTCTTTAATATTTTGACTTACTTTTATTTTTATTTTTCTATAAACCTGAGTGTTTGTAATATAACTTTCTTAATTGCCTAAGCTATTATTATAGAATTATAGGTAATATTGTAATCATAATTTCATGTATATATTACATGAAAAACCCTAAAAATTAAAAGATGTATGTGCACATAGGCCCTGTTGGTGACTTTCAACAGAAGCATATATGCGCTCATAGTACCCAATGCTTCCTTTCACTGGACACATATATGCGTTAATATGACTTTAAGGGTTAAGGATCAACGTATCTGTTTAATATAAAATGACGGACAGAATGATCATGGCGATATTACGAATTCAAATCACCAAAAAAGATCGCCTTTGATGAGAAGTAAAACAAGAAAGATGAGTACCTCTTGTATCATCTCGTACCGCTCTCTTCACAAACTAAAACGCCGTCTCAACTCGCTCCTCCTGTTTCACTGATTATAACGACTCCATTGTTTGAGCTCTTCTCTACCATCCCGACTCTCGGTGTTCATAGGTAGAAAAGAAAATCATAATTGCGAAGAAAATAGATAATGAAAAAATCGTTAAGAAGCTAAATTAACAATACAAAATTCAATATTAAACATTCTATGTTACCTACGTTGGAGAAAAAAATAAGTAAACTTTAATAATCCAAGGCAGCAATAATCAAGTTTGTAGCCCGGAAGGGGAAGGGGGAATCCCTAGAGTCCCAGGTCCCCACGGGGAGGGTCCAATAAAAGTTGAATTAAAAAAGATCAATGAAACAATATTTACAGATGAAAAAAATAATTCCAATCTCCCAAAAGTGACCAAAAATAAAAATAAAATTAATGAATTCCCTTTATCTACTTGCTACTCCTTTTTGTACAGTTCCTCAAATAGAAAACAATTATTAAGTTACGAACTGCTGTTACCAACAACACCGTGTTATATCTGATTTAGTCACAGATCAATAAATAATCTTCTCCTTACTTTTTAGAACAGTATCATAACACCATGAAGATTTTATTGCGCAGCCATTTTATTTACAATATATACAATGTACATATAACATAACTTGAGTAATATTAGTTGACCATATATATATGAGATAAGATGAGGGTCCGGGTGGAGGTCAGAAATTGTTGTCTTAAATAATGAGAACTATTTATTACAACGCTCCGATCTACATTGCAGGTCTTCTTCGGAGGTTATAATGGGGTTAAGGGTTGACAGTTAACCATAAAACACTGATTAATATTGGTCCAAACATTGGTTATAAAATAAATACCACTCCTTATTTAAGAATTTTTTTTCTGATCACCACCCAGACCTTTTTCCTCTTTATATATTTTTCCTCAGCTTTGCTCGGGTACTAAGGCATATTATGCCTACTTAATTTGTCTCTGTAATGTATTTTTTTTTTAATCTCGCACCGGCCACTATCATTGGTTAGGCTTCTTTGGGAGTCTTGATTTGCTTTCTTCCCATCTCAGCTAATGTACTTTATTATATAGAAATCTAAAATAAATAATTAAAAAATATTTCTTTATATACGAATTTATTATCCGGCACGTTAGATAATTGCACGGGATTTGGCCAGCAGGGTCTTCGGTGAAACCCATCGATATTCCAACCCATTTACACGAAACCTCGACAAATTATAAACCTAAAGCTTCCTGGTGAATCACTCTATCAATTGATGAAAATCCGTGAAGTAGTTATTAAGTTTACCGCGAACAAACGCGGCCGAGGACTTATGTATGACAATGTATAGATAGTACAAATTCATACTAAATTAAAGTATAAATTTATACTATTTTAATGTAGGGTTGCGGGTTCAAATTGCCTAATTATCCTATAGCCTTATGACAGATAATTTATTTAATCTATTAATATCCAGAAATGGCGCCTATGGGATCTAGAGACCCTCTTGGGGCTCAACCTGCCGCTATTATAAGGGTGAAAACTTGGCGGCTGAGTGTGATACCGGATTAATCATCTCCCTGCTCAGCGGTAGTTATAGATACGTTACAGTATTCACCCACTGAACAAAACATTCCATAATATATTAATTCTTAAGCATACCTAACTAATATCCCCCATCAAATCCTAGAACAAAATATTTAAGTACCCATTGTTTGAATTTATTTAAATTTAAATTAAAAAGTTAATAAAAAGTTGGTTTGACACGTCTGACATTCTACAGTCAGATGAAATATCGTCACTTCAAGTTATGATACTAGAATATGATTTGAATTTTCGAGGATTACTATTATGAATATTACAAAGATTATAACTTTTATTATAGTGTAAATGTAAGGTGTTCCCAACATTTGTGAATATTTTGGACCGGTTGGAAAGCTATTACTGAAATTCAATCTGTAAACTTCTCTGATGAGGGACTGGATCAATATTTCGGGAGGGCTCCTGGCTATGGCTTTATAATTTGATCGCCAGCGAGGCACAACTAATTTCTATTTAAAGCTATATATATATATACCTACAGATTTAGATCGTCTGAATAACCAGAATGTATAATGTAATTTATTCTGGCAGGGTTGCACATTGGTTGCATCTTGACTATTCATTCCATAATATGAATCACACAGCCGATAAATGAATTAACAACTTTAAAAGGAACTTTTTTGCTACATTCAACTAAATTTAAAACTATATCAAATAGAAACAATCTGAAACATTATAAACCTATACGTACCACTACGATCCATGAAGGCTTTGGGGTTCAGTACATGGTAGAGAGTGTACTGTTTCTTGGACGACGGATGTGCATGGAAGTGATTTGACCTACATCACGCTCAACCGCCATAATCTTACCCCTTATTTTGGGTACCCACTTTTAATGGCAAGGTGAGCCCCAGGAGGGTCCTAGATCCCATACAATCCATTTCCGGCCGCTAACAGACTAAATAAAAGTCTGCCAGCGAGGGGGGTTTGAACACACCACCTTCGGCACGACAACTCAGCAAAACATCAATATATTTTCAGAAATAAATATTTTATTTTTTTTAAATTAAAGGGATTATTATTTTTTCTTTTGCGTCAATAACTAAGGTGTGCTATTGAGAATAGGAAAAAAAAGTAAATGGTCGTTTTTATTTTTTTAATGAACAATTAACTTTAAAGCAAAATAATGAAAAAATAAGTAGAGTTTAATATAAGCCGTAATTAGTGACCTAAGTATTTGTACTCGGGTCACTAATTAATTAACGAATTCATCATTTAATTAAGGAGGAAATTAATTAGCACTGCTGCAGACAAACAAAGTACAAACTCAAATATAAATAAACTTACTGAATATCAGTAGTCAAATAATTAACAAACTATTTCCCCAACACACATACCGAAGGCATCTCATATTGGGTTTGCGATCCGTTACTAATTCATGACTATGTTGGCTTTCTCGGTAGAGAGCTTCTAGTTCCTGTCCGGATGACATCAATTAATGAAATTAGAGAAGGAACTAATCATATTAGAAAGGGAATCTACTTAACGAATATGCAGGATCTGAACATCAATAGGATATCAAATTTAATTTATAATTTAACGAGAATTTTTTTATGTACATTTAAAAAAATAATAGCCAACTGGCCTTTAAAGCTGGTAAATCCTACGTAGACCTAATTCCCTTCATTGAATTTTTTTAATCGACGCACTTGCATGTACGTTCGCAATGGATCACGCGGATCCAGCAGCATAATACAGAATAAGGCTGAGAACTAGATGGTCACGGTGGTACGATGGTGGCTCCGATATGAATTATATGTTCCGAGCTGTGTTGAATATTTTATTTCCGTATCAATCATTTTAGAAATCGCCCGTGTCCTGTATTTAAATTGTAGAAAATAAGAGACGGGCATCGCTGGAAAAATCAGAAAAAGGGCGCCTGTCTTGAATAATAATATTTAAAAAATTCTTTCTATACCACCACCTAGCTCAATGCCTGGATTCTGAAACCTTTATATACGAGCCTGCAGCTTAGAAATGAGCTCTCGAGGAGAAAAAAACTCATTAAAGTGGTAAAGCAATTAAATTCAACCTTCACTTAGCACTGACTAATTAAACTCGGCTATACACCGTTCAAATTTGAACCATTTGAAATACACAACAATTAATCTTATAGAAAATTTAAAAAAATATAATATTCATGAATAATATTTTTTAATTACTCTCAACAGATGACAATAAATAAATTTATGATTCAACCAACAGGGTATTGAATCCCTGGTTCCAGTGCCTACCAAGTAAGAACAAATTTCACTCTAAAAATGATTTTAGATTCAAAGTAAAAACCCTGTGCTAAATGCAACTACGACGAAAAAACAAAACTTCATTATTTTTATGAATTTTTAAATAGTTTTTTCATCAGTTCTTGTCAAATATTATTATTCATAATAATTTTGTTGAATGTGGCTTGACTAATAATCCTGTTTTATGTAATACTTGCCTGTAGTTTATGAGATTAAAGTGAATTGGTGTTGCCTCGTTCGGTGTACATAAAAAAGGCATTAACACAGGTATTAAGTTGGTTATAAAGCTTTCTACGACCCGGACACCCATCGCTCCGCAATACATCAGTTTTATTATTCTACAATTCAACATAACCCCTGAAGTAACGATGCATTCATACACAAAAGTATTTTATGAGGGGTGGCATAATCTCGCAAAAAACCTTTCATTTAAAAAAAATTAAATTAAACATAAAATTAATGTCAATGCCTTAAACTATTACAATTGTATTAATAAGAAACATCCGATCATTCACAGGATGAAATAGTCCCCTAAAGTCCTAGTTAAAAAACCTGGACGAGCATCGCTTCTTCGTTTAACTGATTAGTGCTTTAGTGTCCGGCTAGACAAAATAAAAATATTCCATTATAAGATTAAAAATATAGTTTCATTACCCGGATATTTTAAAAACAATTATCATTATGAAGATTATAATAGACTATGGATAACAATATATATAACAATTATAATCTACTAGTGTAATAATAATACTTGGATATAAAAAGTATTACTTCCATTACCAGCAGCAGTAGTACCTATAATCAATAGTATTTATAAATTAACATAGACATAAATACCAAAAAATAAAATAATAATAGATACGTAGAATTGACTTACTAGTATAATCATCATGAATTAATAGGATCTGAATCTAATTGAAGCTGTTGAGTCAAATCCGTCCACAAGTACTCGCGAACCTGCCTAGGGGTGTGGTGTGTCGAAAGATGCTGTTAGTCGCCATCCTTTCTCCATGCGGAAGGTAAAACGGTAATTTTTTTTTATACACTCCATTATTTCACCATTAAATCTTTAACCATCCCTTTTCCCATTACATGTTATGTATTTTCGATAATGTGCATCCTTTTTTTTTAACGGTTCTATATTTCTATATACATACTAATTTTCAGTATTTTTTGTTTAATTTCACACATGCAAACCAGTTAAATATATTTGTTATTAAATAAACTATTATTCTCAGGTATTGTTTACCTCAGCCCAGATAATCTCTAGTAAATAAGGTTGTTGTTATTCTCATTTTATCTTCAGTGAAGTATACTTCCATTATACATAAGGCATTTTCATAATTAGTTTTTGGTGAGGAGAAACGTTACTATGAATAAAAAAACTATTTTTAGAAATGACACAACATAGGAAAGTGATGTATACAAAATACAAATACTAAAGAAACAAAGGTCTGGTAGAATGGCAATATAGAACACGCACGTTTATAGCTTAAATATTTGATATCTGACAACTATACCAAATTCTTCATGAAGATAAATATTCCAACTGTGTTCTTTTCAGAATACAAAATAAACTGAAGAAAATATTAGATATATATTTTAAATATAGAATTATATTCGATAGAAAATATAGAATATATTCGATTTATCGGGGATATGACACCTGTCATGGAACAAAGCAATAACATTTCGGGCTTATTTTTTCGATGCCCAGCTGAACCAACAAAAATAAACAAATTCAAACAGAACTGTTTGTTGTAATGTGCACTAATGGGAGAACCCATTTTCATTGGACTGAGAATGTGGCTCAGCTGGACAGGTTGTCTATGGTAGACGATACCCCTATATCTGGATTCGTTTCCAGCCATTCGGTCAATAATGGCCCAATTTTTATTCGAAAACCGACGAGTTACCTTCTTCAATTTTCTTGACCTTTTTTAGATAACATTGCATGCCCCTATCACACCCTCCACATTCACGTTATTACAATAGATGGAATAAAACAAATGTTTCATAAGAATGCGTTACATCTAATAGGCTCTCTATAATTATCCATAATGGCTTCGAATAATTTCTCTATAAGTGCATACAAGATTCAACTTACTGAATCTCATCTTGTCCAACTCCTTCGGAAATTGATAAAGTTCGAAATAGTAAGTGTAGTATATGCTTAAGTGATAGGGGTATTAGATAATGTTAAATAATAATCACAAGAAGAATTCGAAAAGATAATTAATGACATTTCAATAAAGGCTTCATGAACACCAGTTTGAGGTCAGAGAAATATTTTCTTGAACTACATATATATCTGAAAGCCAACGTTTCGACCCACATTGAAAGTCTTCTTCAGGGCTAGACATACAAAATAAAAACAAATTAAAATTATAAATTCTTATTGTAAAGAATAAAAGAATGAAAAATTGAATATAGAAATCATGATACTGAGGGGAAACAAACAAGATAAAAAGTGAGGATGATTTGATTTAATGAGTTTAAATTATCCCCAATTTTGTATCTTTTTTTTGGTACCTTTTCCGCTTGATGTCACTACAAGTTGCATCATCCATCTCCACAATCCATTTCCTATTTAGTGATCAAAGAAGATATAATGACCACCTACAATATCATTATTGGGTATCTGTTCCCTAAGTTGTCGCTTCGAGTGGAGTTACCACAAGTTTTAACTGTTTATTCGTTTCATTTTTAATATTTTCCAAAAACACAAGTTATCGCGAGCTTTAGTATGGAAAATATAATGTAATTATGGGTATTGAGTAAATTTTGATGATCATTTCATCAAGAAATAAAAGTTTTAACTAACATTTCGAAGTATTTATGATATTTCTTAGTTGAAACACATGTATTTAGATGAAGTATACACATTTCCCATAATTACATTCTCTTTTCCATAATAAAGCTCAGAATAACTTGTATTATCGAAAAATATTAAATATGAAACGAATAAACAGTTAAAACTTGTAACTAAACTCAAAGCGACAGCCTGCGAAATAATAATTAACCCAGTTTTGTTTTCCCCCAATATCATGATTTCTTAAATATATTTCATTTTTATCCTTAGCAAATCTTTTATATCTAGCCTTGAAGAAGCAATATGGGTCGAAACGTTGGCTTTCAAATGAATAGTTCCACCGTATTGTAAGAAATTATTTCTCTAACCCCCATACTTCTTGTTATCAATTATCATGAGCGGCTGAAGTGCCTGTTGAGAGATAGGAAGGAAGAAGAGACGAAGACTAGGAATCGAGAGGTGGAACAAGAGGCTGAGGATGGAGAGGAAGCCGTGACACTTGTGGCTGGGCCACGCCCCTATTGATCCAACACCCCCTCCACTCCCCATGTAGTCCATTCCACAAGTGACAACGACCACGTGGTCACTACCAATGTGGACCGGAAAAAAGTCAGCCAATCGGTAACGACATTAGGGGATACCATTATCGGTCGTGATTGGAAAATTGCTGAACGAAATTCAGAAATCCCCTGTATTGTCACTTTTGGATACTCTGAATCAAAGTAATGGGTACTTCCTGATAATATTTGACATGGTAAATTGGTTAAGACACTGACAAAAACAATAATGGGTAATTATTCCGCAGGTTGTCGCTTCGAGTTGAATCACAAGTTTTAACTTTTCCTTCGTTTACCTTTTAATGTTTTCCAAAAATACAAGACATCATGAGCTTTAATATGAAATAGAGAATATAATTATGGAAAACGTGTATACTTCGGTAATCATTTCATTTAGAAATGAACGTTTCAACAAACATGGATTCTATTCTTCGAAATGTTAGTTGAAACATTTATTTCTTGATAAAATAATTACCGAAATCAACCCATTGCCCATAACTACATTATCTTTTCCATTATAAAGCTCTCGATAACTTGTATTTTTAGAAAATATTAAAAAATAAATAAATAAAAAATATAAACAGTTAAGACTTATTCTCCCTTGTCCTAACCCTTCTTCCTTTCTTCCTTCCTCTCCCCCCTTTCTTCTTTCCTATCACCTAATCTCGTAAAGCGGTCTCTCCCTGCTTTGCTTATGTAAAATCAGCGGCCATGTGCCGGTTTAGAAAACCCGCCTTCAGCGGACTCATGTATTGTAAACACTTAAAATACCTACGGGACGAAAATGATTGTTGTTAATTGATGTATATATGTATCATATTATTAATAGTATTATATATATATATATATATTGTAATGTAATATTATTTTTGAATAAACGGAGATTTCGAAACAAAAAAGTTAAGACTTATTGTAACTCCACTCGAAGCGACAACCTGCGGAACAGATACCCTAATATTGTAGCTGGTAATTATAACTTTTTTGATCACTAAATCGGAAATGGATGGTAAACCAGTACATATAATTTTTTTCTTCAAGTATGTGAAGAGTTTGTTTATTTAAATAATATCTAAAACATACCTAATGGTTTTACAATCCGTTTTTTAGACTTAATAATTATTGGCGATATAAGTAAAAAAAAAAAAACTGTACTAGTACCATCGATGAAGGGTTTTAGGTAGTAGTTATTAGGTAATTTGAATTAAAATATTATTGAAAAGGTCTGATTCAGTATTAGAGAAACATTACTTAACCTATTTCGAATAACAAACAGTTTAGTCCACTCAAAATTCTATACATCCTCCAATATATTCCACAAAGAAGGGGTAATAAACCTCCCCTTCTAACCACGGAACTCGGCCTCGACGAAGTCTTATGTTTCTTAATAGCTAGGGTCATTTCATTTCTTGGCGGCACAGGTTGTTACTGCGTTCTCCGCTGTACCTAGCACCTCACAGCTTGGACAACTGGGTACAATAGTTGTCTAGCTTCCGCAGCTTTAAAGAAAGCTAAGAAATTGGTGATAACCCAAATTGAGGCTACTAAACGGAAGGAAAATACTCTTAAAAGTTTTTAAACTCCATTCACCCATTAAATCACCTAAAACTTCTAGAAGCTCATTAAGTTCCTAATTTATCGGCTGAAGACGCCCTCGAGCTGATTCTAGCCCTGCTCTTTTAACAACGAAGTTGATAGTTTTTTCAGGATGAGATCAAGGACATCTCTCTGGGCATTATGCGCACCAAGTCTACTGTGCGACAGGATTTTGATAACCCACAGTTGTTCCAGTCTCTTTATTTTCACCAGCCCCTTCTTCTACGTTTTGAGTGAGAATGCAAATGCGGGCGAGGCATACGTACCTCACAATACCCAGTACGATTCCCCCATAGAAGGCTCTTCAGCCGGAAAGCTCGAGCAACAGTAAGCACGATAAAAAATAAGAAAATACCAACTGTGCTTCAGCCGTTAATTGAAATCCCACCAGACTCTTACCATCAAAAGGTGAATGTATTTAATGATAACAAAATAGGTATAACATTAATATTTTGTCAAAATTATAACATAAGTTAATTACATTTGCAAATAACCTTTACTAAAATAAATAATCAGATAATTAAAATTATTAAATTTTTAATTTATCATCATGGCAAACGAAACTTTTTTCAATATTGCGAAAGTGAAATAATAATATTGTAGGGTGGAAGCATAGTCTGAAGCGGTTATTAAACTAATCCCGCTTTAAGAGATTGATTACATGGTCTCAAAGCAAGACAGATTACATTTTAAAATAATTAGGGAGCTAAAATAATTATATCGGCAAATTCGATTTTGGTAGGTTTTCTTCGAGGCTAGACCACAAAATAAGCTTGTCCAAGATCAATCAAAACGCTAACGAAGGAATGGCGAAGTGATATACAATAGAAGATAGTATATAATACAATATTAAAAAAATTCAACATAACTCGTATATAGTCATCACTAAAGTGTAAAACAGACGTATGCTCACTAAAACATAAATAAATGATTAGACCTATACACGTACATATATTTTTAATAGAAATCTGAGTAAGAGAGAGAGTGATGGTGGCACATTTATAGCTATTTTATTTTTAAGATTTACTATGTTAAGTATTTTACCATTTAATTTGTAAGTGGAAGTGGGCTTTCTTTTTTAAAGGAATGTTTATTTTACGGAAGAAAGGTTCAACAACCAAATGTTGTGTCCCAAAAATATCACCTACGCGAAAGGTAGAATTGCATTTATACAGCAATAACGATTTTGATATTTCAGTAAAAACTATCCCAAAAGTGGGTTTTATGTTTTAAGTAGATATTCATTAAATCAAAACATTTTCGAGGAATAGCTGCTCAATTTTAGACGACCTGCAAGAAAGATCCAGTTACATATTCAACTTACGCTGACCCCACGTAAACCCAAGGCATTTATAGACACAAATCTCATTTAATGATACAACATAGTATCCACATTGAAAAACTTTTTTCGTTTAAAAACGAGATAACTACTGTAAATTATGTAAAACTACAAAAAAAATATTGATAGAAATAAAGACAATAGCTTTTCAAAGTAGCTGCTGTTCAAAACCAAATTAAAAGGAATCCTTTACTTCATAACATACATTTACTACTGCGGAGAAATTCTGCTTACGTCAGAAGAATGTTTATTCAATATGATTACTTTAAGATATTAAGGCTTAAAATAAATAACCGAGAAGAGCTAGCTCAACCTTGAATGAGATAACAACAGAATGCTAGAAATTTACATATGGCAAGATATGGCCAACCTGAAATACAAGTCCCTTCATTATAAAAGGCAACATGTTTATATCAGGCCTCATATGCTATAAAAACAGGAGGTTGAAGGAACAACTGTAAACAAGATATTATATTAAAAACAAACTTTATTATTGACTATAATAACTCTATCTGCTAAACCAAAAAAACACACATTGAAAACCATTTATTTTCTCTCACTATTTTCACTTTTAAAAAATTAAAAGATAATAACTAAGAACAATGACAGAGAGGCTGAATAATATTGAATGAAACATAGCTGAAAAAATAAATGAGTATTGTCAAAATTGGCAAATCTAACATCATTTATCTTCGCACATTTCGGATTTTAATGTGTTCCAAACTATCATCATTTTACTTGTTCTAAGAAACTGTTTGGCATTGTATCGATAAACTCGAGAAATGAAAATTGTAACTCAATATCCTTTTAAAACTTTTCATTCTGTATTTTTGTTTTTGTTTTGTTGATTAACTAAATATGAATAAATACATCGAATATATAAAAATTAATAGGCGTGATTAATAAATAAAAAAATCTGGATTGATGTATTTTGCAGGATCCTTTTGCCATTAGGTAGGAGGAAAAGGGTAGTTTATAGCTTCAAGTAAAAGAATCCCTTCCACTTTATCAACTACATCTAAACTTTAATGTTATCTCCAAATATCTAAAATTGTAAAATAATATATTTATTATATGATATACATATACTTGACGGCACGGTCGAAGTCAAAAGGAATACGTGATGAATATATACATGATATATATATATATATATATTTCGCTGGCCATACTGCAAGCTTCCTTAGGCCATAATTTGAGATAGAAAATGTTTCCCTCTACTTCGGAATTTATAGCTTCCGGATCCGGGGGCGGAGCCTATTCTTCCAGTGATCTGATTGGCTGGGTTTTGACCATGTGGTCTCTGATTGGGTGAGCCTCAACTGGCTTACTTCTGATTGGTTTGTCTTTTCTTTCATGTGTATTGGTTTCTTTTAACCTATTGAGATATGTTTGCTATTCCTATAAAAATATACTTCAGCTTCCTAATAATATGATCATTTTTAATGAATCATATTTTTTTTTGTCGGCAACGTTTTGTTACCTCCTTGAGTATGATTCTTTCAATTATTACTGTTCCACATTTTTTACGTAAACAATTTTCCTTTGTTTCAACACTGTTTTTTCTAATGGCAGCGACGGTATTAAATTTTTTTATTGTCATGATCAGATTATCACCCAGGCTGCAAGCTATATAAATGCTATGAATAGCTATTATATATGTACATATATATATATATATTATATATATGTAAAATCCAAGTACTGGATATTTAGTTAGCATTGGTTGAGGTTAGGGAACCTTCATATTTATAATAGATCACCTGGTGCTAATAGCTAACAATAGGTGTAACGTTATTAGTTGGATTACAACCTGTAATTTAATTAATCATTTCAGGTTTGTATTGTTTAGTTGTGTTATGTAAGTAGAGTATTAATATGTCTTGTACATCTTTTAAAACGTTAATATGTAATCATTTCAGATTAATAAAATCAGTTATTATCCAACTTATATATATATATAAATGCTATGAATAGCTATTATATATGTATATATATATATATATATATATAAATAATAGTATATATATATATATATATATAAATGCTATGAATCTTTTCAACGAACAAGAAGTTGAAGTTCAACTTATATATATATATAAATGCTATGAATAGCTATTATATATGTATATATATATATATATATATATATATATATATATATATATATATATATATATATATATATATATATATATATAAATGCTATGAATCTTTTCAACGAACAAGAAGTTGAAAGGCTAATTACACTGAGATCCAAGACTACCTATAATTCATTGCTTAAGTTTATTGACAGGATAAATAAATTTTCCTCATACTGGATCAAATAATGTAATGCTAAGCTGTAGTTCACAGATTAAATGAATAATTTAATTATAGATGTCTCCATAGCTAAGTTATTCCTTTAACACGTAAAGGTCACCGAAATTAAAATTAGCATATGCATTGTTAAATCCAAGTTTCATATTCACTTTGGAAGTATTCAAGATTTATACATTAATCTGCTGGGGCAGCAAGTTCCCTTGTTGTATCCCTCATTGAAGGGAACTGAACAGGAAACTTGGCTATTCTCCTGTCTAATATACTACATTACTCAACATAATACCTCATCTCAACTAATTGAAGTGTCTAGATGCGAAACTACTTCAAGGCTTACTTTAAAAGTTTAAACAAATTATTTTCAGGAGGATTTTGGGATGTCGATAAACAAAAATTCATGACCAATAACTACGGTCTCTCTCAATGTAAATGATGATGACTGAAAAATGTACAATGTACTCCTTTTTTAATGGTCTGTTATGTAACCTAAATCATGACTAATAAGTTTCATTAAATCTAACTTCAATTAAAAATGTCTTCTTAAAAAATCTTCCTAAGTGCATAAAGAAAACATGTCCATGTAAAAAAACACACTATTTCCAGATACGAGAATTTTTTAAATACATTTTATTGTATGTTGTATAGTACAATAAAAATAAAATTCTCAGAAACAATTGCTATTAGTTATATAACGTATAAATAAGTATATTTTCCTCATGTAAAATGTAGAAGAGTTGACTAGCTCCCTTTCTGCAGTTAGAGATTCAAATGTGTATTTGTTTGGTAAAGGCCAACTTCTCCACTTACTGTGGCTTTAGTGGCCTCATTTAGCTTAGCTTAATTTCAATGAATCATGAGCGTTGTGGTCTATTGGAACTAGTCTATCCCAAGCTTTCTGCATGTTGAAATTTCATTCATATGAATCTTATTTTTATCTAATGTGTGCTGTGTAGAAGCACACATTACATTATATGTTTCTCTAAAAACAAAAAAAAATCTTTGACTTAGCTTCTGTCCTAACATTGATGATGTTTATCGTCACTCTTCTAAAAAATAACCCTTAAATATCCACTTTCAAACAAACTCGTTCATTCATTTCAAACTAACTGTGAACAAAAAATCTCACTGCGATTCAGTCTATAGGCATCAGGCCAAAGGGTATAATCTGGCTGATTTCTCGTCAAGTCAACCATCCAACAGGTGGTAAAAAGAAATGATCTCTTGAAGCATCTCCAACCCCATCGAATATTTTTTTTATTCAATATCTACCCAAAAACAAATCCCTTAATATACATCTACTTTAAAATGCAAAAATAATTTACAAAATAGTTAAAATTATATTAAATCACTTCTTTCGGCTCATATGGGGAATTGGCGATAGCCCACTTAAGTTCTTCGTCCCAATATCACAACAAAACTATTTTCTTTTTTTTACAAATTAATTCATTAAATTTATTAATTAAAGTTCATTATTATAGAATGTTGTTGATAGAGGAACGCGATGCTGATATTTCAAACAACGAAGTTGAAGACGAATAAAACCGTCCAAGTTTAATCAATTTTTTAATTTAAATTTAAGTCTTGTCGCTCATACTAAATGAGGTTCTTACGAGAAAATTATTCAATTTCAAGATGAGTCTCTCCATCCTTTCCCGTTTTAATAATATATTTTCAGTAAATTCTCACTATGTAGTGAGGATAGAAACAGCTACCAACACAACGATATCCGAATTCAAAGGAACACAAAACACGATACTATATACGTAATATATTCTATATACGTATTCTTTGAAGTATTAAGCATATTAAACAGGGCTTAATAAGTTCTTAAAACATTCCCCGAAATGTAAATTTAACAAACATGATTCGTAATGGTTATTTAGGTTGCTTAGTGCTTATCATATTGTTTGCATGACACTGATGTATATATTTATGAGTAGGTGATAAAAATGAATAATTACTTTATTTAATTCTATAAAAAAATAATACAACCGATAATATCTCTTTATTCGTTTTGAAGCCTAAAGATATAATGATATTAAGTTAATAACGATTTAATGGCTTTGATAAAAAGATAGTAATGAGATACCTTTACGCAGTTATGTGAAGGTTTTATGTGAGAAAAACTATTGAAGATAAAGAATATAATAAACCACATGTTTTACTATAGATGAAGAAGTTGGTATATTAAAAAAAATTAAGGAAAACGAAATTGTGTTCATTTCATTAAATCCCAAAATTTTCTAGTTAAAAGCTCAAAGCAAACTTAAATAAAAACCTTAGTAAAAAAAAAAATGGATTTAAACAGTACCTCTTTGCTAATTTATAGTACCTCTTGGTTATTAAATAATTCAATCCCCTCTGGTTCTTATTTTTACTACTTACTACATATAACTTTATTCAATTAACAAATTGACGCCCGGGAACAATTTCTCGTTTTCATCAGACATCTGTTGGTGACCGGGAACGAGAAATATCCTTTTGGTGATAAGCTTCAGCCACATAGTAAATTGATATTACAATATTTATTATAAAAATTATATTGATATTTGTTTTGTTTTTTTAAATCATCATTGGTTTTTAAATCAATCATATAACAAAAAATTGATATATGATAAAATCTGGTCTTATAGTAAATTTTAGCAAAACATTAGCGGGTGGCAATGTGTTAATATACATATACTGTTATTTTTTTACCATGCATTACTTTCATTTATTTGTATCTTGTATATTTAGCCCTTAAGAAGTCCGGCAATGTGGGGCGAAACGTCGGCTTCCAAATAAACAGTTCTCCCTACATAAGAGAATTTGTTTACCTCCACCAGGATTTTTTTTTCTCATATATATATTTACTCAGTCTTTAAACCTTCAATATATTACTCATAAATAAATAGTGCATCTGGGGTATATAAGCACCAAAAGAATTATAATGAGTATAGTTTATTTATTCAATTAAAAATAAGATATTGATTTCATACATTGATTTTTAGAGGTACACTTAATGATTCAGATATACATACAGAGATACTGAGGATTGTCATAAAATACATTACAGGAATTAAATTGAACTTATCTGTGATACAGGGGTACATCTAGAGTTCTTCTTCGTAAGGTGTCTCTTCCGGTTTCGCTGTCTTCGGATCCTCCGCGACCAGCATCGTTCGCCGGCCTCCGTCTTCCGCTCTCCTAGCTCCTACTTCTTCGGGATCTTCTCAGAGAGTTCCTTTTCTCAGTGGAGTCTTCGACCCCCCTCCTTTTCTTATCTTCTCAGTCACGTTGACCATAAGGTGACCATAGAGGACACCTGCGTGACCTAAATTCCCAAACCAATATTGCTCTTTGTCCAAAACCCGAACACTTTCATGATTGCCGCCCGGCATCTCTTTCATGATGCCAAAGGTACAATGCATGCCAATAAAATAACTAAACTAAGTATACGGTTATTATAAGTAAAGTTTATACCAATTGTTATTATAAATAAATCTATTACATTTTTGTAACATATTTCTGCTTTAATAGCATGTTTCGTAGCCGTTTTAGTCAGCTTGTATTACCTACTCCATTTTGCGTTAAGCTATATTTTCTCATTTCGGAACAAGTAACAAAGTAATCGTTGTTTACTTGTCTCATTCATCAGGTTTTACGGTTTACATCTTGGTATTAAGCTGGCAAAGCGGTGGGGTTATTTAGAACACTTCCTACAATATATACTTCTGAACATCGCCCCTATACTTGCTCCTCGTTCTCTAAACATCTAGGAATGTAGTTAGAAATTGTCAATAGGTTATTACATGAACCCTTATTTGTCTATCTTTAAGATCAAATCAGACCCATCGCCATTTACAGTTGGTTTTTTTTTTCTGAATATCGTTCTATTGATTCTTAGGCTTCAAGTCACAAAAAGACACGTCAGAGGAATTCAAACAAACTTTTAGCAATTGTTATGTAAAAAAAAAAACTATACCACTACAACCCATGGAGGGTCTTGGATTGAGTAATTGGTAGAGACTGTACTGTTTCTTGGACAACGGTTGAGCAGAGAGGTGTAATGTACTAGATCACGCTCAACAGCCAGATCCCCCCTTGTTTGGGTATCCAATTTATAGAGGCTGGGTGAGCTCATGGAGGGTCCTAGATACCATAGAATCCATCTCAGGCCACCAACATATTCTATAAAAATCTTCAAGCGAACGGGAACCCAATTCCTTTAAAAACATTAAAATTTGAACCCAAGACCTTCGGGACTGTAACTCAGCGCTCAATCACTGAACCACACCGCTCCCTTGTTATAAACAATGACAAATTACTTTAATCCAATAAGTATATAGTTTATATGGTGTTAAACTAGAAAATACTTATTTTAAAATTGTGTGAAAAGAAATAAAAATGCATAAAAAATAATATGTATAAAGAAACCTACTAAAATCCTAAAAAAATAAACGAAAACACTTTTTACTAAAACACAAATTTTTGTACTAAAGTCAATAATAATATAATTAATACTAATAATAAAGTCTGGGACTTCCGCTTGATGTTTTAAGGGAGGCTCAACAAGCAGTTATCTTGGACGCAGCCAGAATTGCAAGAAACTTCCTGAACGGTTATTGGAGTTAATATTTTTTTATTAACTCCAGTTAATGGTAGGACTTATCCCCTATCTCAATTCTTAACCCGCAAATGCGTGAACAAATAAATCTAATAATATTGGATGCCTAACATAAATCTATAAATTATAAACTGCGCGAAAATGAATAGGCATACCACTAATTTTGTTGTAATTACTTTGCCTAGCATTTTAATATTATTTTTAATATAAAAAGCATTAATATTTATTAGAAACTAATTAAATTTATAATAATATAAATAAAGTATATATTACTAGTTAAAGTATATATTACAAAATTAGCAATATCCCTATTCATTTTTGCGCAACATATAAAAAAAATTGAGTATTTAGAAATTATTAAACGGGTACTCACAACTAGAAAGCTAGCTAAATATAGAACCTGACGCATTCCACTTATTTCTTTTATCAGTTTTCCTTGACTAATTCTTGATAAGTTAACCGTTTTACGCCACTTACGTTTTAAGCAACAACATAGAACAAATAAATAATCGAAATTTAATACCTATCTGTGAATTGTGTTATTTAATTGCGACGCAAATAATTCTACTTCTTGCGGGATAGTTAGGGCGGAGTGCACAAGAAAACAACACAAGCGACATCATATACGAGATTTTTTTAAAAACGTAAGCTGTTCTCTTTCTGACTTTGAACAGTGCTAAAAGCTTTTAAAATATAATACTTCTCTTGTACTATACTCTTTTATCACAAAGCTTTTAAAAGTTTTTCAGCCCTAATGAGCTCTTATTGTACACAGCTAAAAAGAAAGTTCAAAATACATATGCCAGATTTTTTTCTGTTATTGACACTCAGTCAACAATTGTCTAACTATATTCGACTAAATATAAGAACCGAAAAAAACTTATATTATATATATGTTTTAAAAAACATTTTTGACTATAACAGTGAAAATTGAGCTGTATATAGACAAAGAATGGTATCTGTTCCGCAGGTTGTCGTTGCCGACAAGTTGCAAGTTGTCGCAGTAGTTTTAACTGTTTATTCGTTTAATTTTTAATATTTTCCAAAAATACCAAAAGTTATCGTGAGCTTTGTATGGAAGATAGAATGTAATTATAGGTAATGAGTAGACTTCGGTAATCATTTCATCAAGCAATAAAAGTTTCAATTAGCATTTCAAAGTATATATGAAATAATGAAGGATAAAAATTGTCTGGGGGTGCAGCCATCAATATGTTTATGTTTAACATCATATATTTGTATTAATATTATTCATATTTATTACTTCCCACACGTAAATTACCTAACATTTGAAATCTGTACCTGCTATTTAACGTGATTTTACATAGATTACTTTCTATTAATTTCTTCTATATTTACACATATACATCATATTTAGTATTAATATTTATTCATATTTTCTAACTTTCTTCATATGTTTATTTTCATACATTTTATATCTTTACCTGTACTACTAAGTTCTCCATACTTGTATGTCCCGCTGGTTTTACATTTGTAACTTTTACTGTATTTTTCATTTTGTATCTTACTTTTTACTTTCTCAATTATCTTACTTTTTACTTTCTCAATTATCTTACTTTTTATAATTCTTTACTTTATCACCTTTATGTTCTCCACTTTTCTATACTCTATATATTATTCTATAATGCTTAGTACTGCAAGTTTCTTATAGTTATTTTTCTGTTTTTCCTTCTTAGCCCTGAAGATAGCCTACATTGTAGGCCGAAACGTCGGCACTTATAATAAATAAGTTAACCTCATTTAGTGTTATTAATGACTGCATACCCAGACAAATTGTATCCTTCATTACAATCTTCCAGTCAACCATTTTCCCCTTTATATATGATAGATGTTTGTTGAAACATTCATTTAGAGAGAGAAATTATGACCAAAGTATACACATTTTCCATGTTTAAATTCGCTTATCTATACTAAAGAGCTCATGATAACCTTTATTATTGGTAAATATTAAAAGGGAAACGAACGAAAAGTTAAAACTTGTGAATCAATTCGAAGCGACAACCTGCGGAATAATTACCAATCGAAGTTCTTCAGATTATATATCGCCTAAAATGAGTGGATCCATAAGTCAGTTCGATTTTGTTAAAGGTGCAAATCGTTTTCAAATATTTCCAGTTCTCTTTACCTTATCCGACAATAATGATATTAACTGAAAAAGTCAAACTTCGGTCTTCGAAACTGTTGAGTTTAATTTCATTGACACTAGTTTTGTTTGTGCTACAGCGTAGTGAATATGTCAAATGACAGTATGCATTTTCGGCATATCTTTCTTTTTTATTTCAAAAGAGGCCAGCGAAAGATATGTAAGGTATATGAGGAAGATGCCCTAACTGAATGTAAATCTCAAAAATGGTCTGTCAAATTTCGTCCCGGAGATAGGAGTCTCGAAGATGCAGCCTGCAGCGGTCGCCCTACTGAGGTTGATTAGAATGATATTTCAACATAAAATTTACGTTAATCTTTGGGTGAAAAAAATTATTTCATCCTCCGAAAAGTGAATAACATTTTTAAATGTATTTTAACTTATTTCAAAAAAATAAAACTAATTTTCCTGGAAAAGGTCAATAAATTCTTAATAAGTCCTGAGGAAATATTTTTAAAAATGTTATTGTTAATTGTGTATATTTGAAAATAGAATGCATTAGAGGTTTTATTAAATCGTATGATTTTTAAAGTGAACATATTATTTTTTTTTTAATGATTTAATTACGATCAGAGGTTAAAAAATCAACCAAAAGAAATAGAAAAAAATATTAATCAATTAAACTGCATAGCATAAGTATTTCTAACCAAATAATCCTACACCTTATTGAAGTAATTTCATACTCCTCAGTAAGTGAACGATATGTAATTTGAAAAACAGTTGGAGCATTGAAATATTGCCGAGCCCAGAGGGACAGATATTTCCCGTCTAGTTCTTGCACGTGAAGCTTTTTGTCAGTTTCCGTCAGGTGACTAATGTTCTGCCTCCTTGCATATCAATTCACATCTCGTTCGTTTAATATGTCCTTACAGTCGAGCCAATCGCAGAAAAACTCTTCTTTTGCTTTCCTTTTTATTTGATCCCAGGCTACCTTCGACTACAAATAATTTTTAAAAAGTCCTAAAAGAAGCGAACATGTTATAAAAGTATATTGGAGGCAAGCGAAACGGTAAAAAAAAATTTTTTTTAGTTTAACATAGTATTTGGTAACGATTCCAGAATTGCTTGCGTTCAAATATTTATAACTAATGTCAAACATACCTTAACTTCTAACTACGAAAATCAAGGGTAGCTGGTTTATTGAGCGAAATTTACTAAAACAATTCTTTCAAAGTTTTATACAAACCAAATTGAAATAGTTTTTCTTTTCAATTATTACTATATAGAAACATCAGCACAATTTAAATCAGGAGAATTAAATAAAAATAAATAATAATTCTTTTAAGCCAGATCACACATCATTACATAGGCTTCATGTTTATAGGATGTAATGCTTGTACCATTACTTCAGGTTTACTTTACTAAAAGCATTTTACATTAATCTTACTTACACAGTGAATAAATATAATCCAAATTTTATAAGGTTTATTTTTAATGTACTTCTACCCTTGAAATTTGATTAGTTTTTCCCATTGTATAATATTTCATATTATAACCAAAATTGAATTGATTGCGGGTATAATAAGGGCAGAATTTCAATCCTTATTAATTAACGTAGCCGAAATAGCGAGTTCCGAGAGACTTGATTCATTTAAATTCCATGAAAAAATCTTTGAAAACGAACCTTTATGGCAGGAAAATGGCTACCTAACAAATAACTGAGGGAAATAATTTATTTTTTAATTACTTCTCTTCATGAATTTTTTAATTCTTTTCAAAACAGCTTAATTTGTTTCCACTAAAGTTTGTCCAATAAAGTAAGACATTAAGTAATTTATTTTTTTTTAAGAATCATAATTCCTTTTTTCTCCCATAACTTGTAAATATTACAATAAGGAGTTGGCCAAAAAGCTTACAGTCCTTTAAGATTTTTTAAGATAAAACAGTAGCGTATAAGAAGGGGATAAGCTAACTAGGAGAAAAAAAATAGAATCAGAAGGCTGGCATATGAAGGGCGATTTCAGTATAGTTCCGTCGTCAAAAGCAAAAAAATAACTGAACTACAAAAAATGATAAAAAATTTTTAAACGTCAGATAAATTCACACAAGGCCTTATTACATGAGACGAACACCCTACATCCTACATGCCCTCGTAAGTTCAAAGAAAACTCTAATATATTTTCCTATATACATAAAATAGACAATCCACTACACAGGCGATGCTTCCCTACGCTTTACCTATATCGACTGACAAGGCTCGGAATCCGACTTAATCTTCACCTATCAATAATTCCTGACTGGACAACTAAGACCAATCTGCGTAGGGTGTTGCGTACCTATGACTCCCGGACTGCTGCAGGCAGTAGATGTCATACAACTATACTATATTAATTATATGTTTTATTATTAATTAACTATTTTTTCCGTTCTGTTTATTCATATATAGTTTTATTATTTGTTTAATTTTTATAATGCTTGTTTTTGTTTTACTTTTTTAAATTTATTTACCAATTGATTACATTCCCTTTAATGTTCTTCATTCGTAACTAAACTTCGTTTTTTCTTAGAATTCGAACGAAAAACTAATTCAGCTTCTTTTCCATTTATTTATTATTTTTTTTACGAATATCAGTTTTAGTAGCAAATAAAGTTGAAATCCCGGATTGACTAATTTTACCAAAACTGAGTATTACTTTTATTAATATAAACATAAGTTAAGCAGTTTTGAATCACATTTTTTAAATATTTTTTTTATAAAAACTCTTCATCTAACGACCCCCCCCCCCCATGTTTCGATGTTTCGATGTTGGCGCTCTTTTTAAATCTTTTACGATCATTTGTAAATTATACCGACTTATGACTTATGAATTATGACTTACATATTTATAAATCTAAATTTATTACACTAGGAAACTAGTATTTATATAATATTGAGAGACATTTTACTCAATAAACGCCATTCAAAAATCTTCTACCAACAGATTTGGAATATATTTGTAAACAAAAATAAAGAAAAACAAATTAATAAATCAAAGTACAATATAAATAAAAACTAGAACGAAAACATGGGGTAAACACTTGGAATGAAGTATCTTAAACTCTAAAATCAATTCATATAAAAAGTTAATAAATTAAAAAAAATAAAATAAATATTTCGGTAAGTTTAATGCTATATATATTTAATTTATACTTACATATATCAGGAATGAAAAATAAGTTCACAAATAAAAATAACTAATTACACCCTAAAATATTAACAACATAAAGCCAAAGAGACTGGAGGGATAGGGTAGGAGAACATTTTCCTACAAAAACAAAACAAAAAAAAAAAAAACAGGCGTAAGTAGCTTCTCCAAGTTATTTTATATTAAAGCCTACACGGGGCTGAAGCTACACCAACCTCCACAATTTGTATAAATTTATTACACGCATCATTTTTTTTTTTTTAAAGAGAGATTTATAATGAAATGAAGAACCACTTCTAGGTTGGTGGTCATGAAAATGCAAACAAAAAAGGGGTGCACGACTTAATTCAAAATTTCAACTTTCCACAAACTGATGTTAGTCATGCGAAAAACGAAGGAACGAACAACAGACGACCAGACAAACCGTTCATGTCAAAATAATTATTTCCCAGATTATAATACTCCATGTACTGTGTACAATTTATTATGTTTATTTTACTTGTTCTTTATTGTTATTCTAAAGGGACTTGGTCCCAGAATAAAGTTTGTTTTCTATTCTATTCTATTTTCTATTCTATTCTATACAAAGAGCGTTATTCGAGCAATAGTTAATTCTATCGAGTTCATTATTATTACTAATATCACTAAGCGATGATTTTAGATATGAATAACTTTTTTCTAAAAAGGTGTTATTACGTTTTTTAAAGAAAAGCAACAGTCGGTCAGCAACAGATAGAAAAAAAATACTGAACGGATTGAGTTACGTCGTGGCAGGATGTGGTGGTATTGAGCCCATGTGTTCCTATTAGTTTATCACACCAGATTTTAACATATTATAACTAAATACTTTGTTAAACAATATAGATATCTATATTGATAATTTCTTTAATATATTATATACCTAGATAATGCATACATTTTTAAATGTTTTGATAACTTGATAGAAAAAAATGCCTTCAAAGTAAGGTTATTTTATCTTTAATATCTACTGACAATACCTAGAGATATAATCATAGGGAGAATATGTGAAAAAACTTTGATTACTGAAAGGCATGACACAGGGGCATCCCCCATGAGCAGTTGAATTGTTAAGTGGTTAGAACCAGAATCTGCTAAGGGAAAAACAAGTCTCGCATTTGTCATTTTGAAGATAGGGGTTAAGAATTTTTTGTATAAGTCGGTTGGTATATAATATTTTCCAGAAAAGATATACAACTTTTATCTGTAAACAAATGTATAATTGTAATACTAAGTGTACTAGACTATTAGACTATGTCCAACATCTAACAAGGGACATTTGTTAAATCACACACGAAACAACTAACCACCAGTGATTTAGTGGCAGGAAATCTTGTATGGATCCTTCAATGGAAAAATCTTGAGTTAACATTTGTTAAAAGATAACAATATATTCTTATGCACTTCGTCCAAAAATTTTAGGCCAATATCTGGTAACCTATATTAAAACTAGTTGTTACCCGTTCCTCGACTCCAGAATACTTCGTTTTACTTTGAATAAGTTTATGGAAAACTATAAGTAGCATGTAACTCTAGTCATTTTCTAATAACAGATTTGGTAGGTGATATATCTCTTGCTTCCGTCGGATCTCATTATTGCGTAGTAGAGTGTCCCACCGGTTGGCAATTGGGAGGATGGTCGGAGGAAACTTCTTCGGAGGAAGTTCTTTTTAACTAAGACCGATTGGCCAACATTGGGAGGGGTCCCCTATGCATTTACAATGATTAGAACGCTCTTCTCACAAATCTGTAACTTCACAAAGCACCATTGACAATCATGGATCTATTTTGTAGAGATCTATCTGGAGTCTAAGAAGTATAAATACGTCAGGTGGTCTAAAATCAATGGTAAAGGAGATTAAGGCCCATAATACCATTTTATCTTGGCGCTGCAAGAGATTTGCGGACCAGAGCAGGGTTCATTACCGGAAGCGAGGGACATCATTTGGTACGGAAGGAGCAGTAATTATTATTTAGGTACTTGGTTTTTTATTTGAATAGTTTATTTTCCGCAGCATGAGCAGTTTTAGGTAGGAGGACATCGATGGCCCAAACTTAGTGGCGATGTTTAAAAATTACGCTGAGAAACACACATTCATAAATTAAATGTAAATTTTATGATAAACTAAGATGTATTTAGAATAATAATAGGAGCCGTGAAAGCAAAGTGGGAAGGGAAAAAGTATATTATCCAACGATCGGTAATGAATGTTTGAACGAATTCGGTGCTTATAATGGGAACCAACAAACAAACTTTGCTATCTCGATAAATCCCTTGATCCCTCTAAGCGTACGCAAGTTATATTCTTATCCTTTAAAGTTTTAAATGCAAATGGTGAAAACATTTTAGGCTAGATATTTTTTTTGGATGCTAGGCCCGAGTTTAATCGTTCAAGTGCCCCAATAACCTCAAAATATTCAGATTTTTCCATGTTACTAGTAATTCTAAAATGACAATTGTTTGGGGACTGGAGTGGCTCAGTGGTAGAGCGCTGAATTGCCGTGGCGAAGCTCCTGGGTTTTTTCTTTTTTTAATAAAGCTGTTAAAATAAAATGCATGAAATTCGTACGATTGAAATTACGTCCAATTCATAGGAAGAGATTAAATTTTTAAAATTACCATTTTTGCTGTTATAAAAAGAAAATTTACTTTGAATTTTCAAACCTTATCCCAACTGTGTGAAATAAATAATTAACACCAGATAGACGGTATGAGCAAACAATAGTGGACCCAGCAGTCCTCTGATGGGAGGAGCACCTGTGATCCTTACCCATCTTCCCCCTTAACTTTAATTTATTAGCATTGTCGTAGACTCATAAAATCCATATAGACCATTGAGAATTCAGTTATCAAATAAATAAAAGACCCAATTACAAATATTATAGCAAACATATTTTTCGCTTACACCTGGGATTGAGCACTACTTTCTGGATCGCCAATGACGTTAGCAGTCTAACTTATTTTCAACGATCTTTGTCTAATCTTTTATTCCTTATGATCAATCAACAACATACCCTTGATTTGTTTTATAAAGGGGTTTCACTCACAATAGCGGGGGAGGGGGAATTGTTTAGCCAAAATATTTTTAAGTTTATTCAAATCGTATTATATATATATATATATACATATATATTAACTTATATGAATAAGAAATAATTAATTAATAAATATAATTAACAATTAATATATTATATACCCATCGTGAAAAATATGTATAAGATATTTAATACTATAATTTTACCTTGTATTTAAAAACCAACCATAAACAAAAATAATACCTACATAAGAAAACAAATCCCTCTAATCAGTTTAACAAATCATAACAATGTAATGAGTAATGACTTCAAAACAGTTATGTTATCAGCAATTAAAAACGTATATTTTAATTTATTTGTTATGGTGCTTTTGATCAAATATCGTCGTTTCTAAGCCTGCGTATAATCACAAAATTTGTGCAACTTAAGACTTGTTTGACTTATGGTTTCTGTTGTTAAGCATCGGATTTCTTATTAAATTCGTCAAAATCTCGATCCTTAATTTGTGAAGTAATGTATTTAATCAGTTACTTTCAACATGGTGAAGTAAATAAAAACTAAATATTAAAATTTGCTAATTTGACTTTTGTTACAAATATAAGCCCATCTTTGGCTCATATATAAATGAAAAGCATTCCCCATTTCAAACCTTAAGCGGGAAGTAAATATTGCATACACATGCAGTAATATTGTACGCAGTAATATCGTACTCTAAGTAATCGTAATTTTTTTCGGACTTTTCAAAAAAATCTATTTGTGTAAAGCCATCAAATATTCAAATTATGAAGAGAAAAAAATATATCAACTAACATCGACTTAACGATAGAAAACTTAAGAGACTTTAAATTAGAAATTACGGTTATTAGTTATCAAATGGCTACTTATGGTGGAGTAAATTACAATGTGTTCATTTTAGCACATTGTAAAATTAAATAAATGCGATATAAGTGCAAAAATTAGCTTTTTCAGATTACCATTAGTTAGTTTAAATGACTAATGAGAAAAAAATAACATATTTCCTTATTAGAATATTTCAGAACCTGGAATCAGATTTTAAAGTATGGTTTGCTGTATAAGTAACCACAGAAGATAAACAGAAAACGTAGTCAACATAAATAATACTAATTAATTAGATTTGAAAGCAACAGTTACTAAAAGAAAAATATAATAAATTAATGAATATAACAAACAATATAATACACAACATAAACAAGCCTTAAAAACTAATAACTTAAGAGCTGATGTAATAGTGAATTTACGTACAAACATTACCAAAAAATATGCTAACACTATATATAGGACAAGTAGTAAAATAAGTGTATACAACCATATCTAAAAGCAATGAACATTCTAATCAATTGCTAACTGAGATCGAATAAAAACTACAAAATAAAGCCTGATAATACAAAATTACTAAAGATAACATTTCGAAATAACATGCAAGATTAAAAACGTAAACAGAAGTATAAAAGTGATAATATGATAAAAGTATGATAATGTACTACATAACCTATCTGTCAAGACATACGATTTTGTAAATCGGTAAAAAACAAACAATATCAATCATGTCGAAATGTTTTGAGGAAAGAGTATACGTTGCATAAAATGGAATTATGTCAATATTACATAAATATAAATAGGTAAACAAAATAAAATGATGGAAATGTGTCGAAATTGAAAGATGCCAGGTTATACTTACACGACCATTCCATACGCCCCTTCGCCAATGTACGCCAAATTCGTGTACCTTGGTCCAACTTCGAACGTCTGTCCCCTTACCACTTCAACATTACTAGCACCCGCACCGGACACTTCGGCCATTTCAACCAACAACCTCCCAAGGACCAGCTTGGACGACTGCTCTGTTTCCTCCGTCCACCGCTAAGAGCGCGCACTCATTATTTACCTCCTGCCAATCTGCTTCTTCGATATAATAAATTTAGTCTAGAAATTCAACGAGCGATTCTTGATAATAATTAAAAAACTATGGGAATGCAGAACATTAAATTTTTTTGTTCTATCGAAGTTTATTATATTGCAAATGTATACCCTACATCTATTTACTTTCCGATCATCGGAATTATTTTATTCTTAATTTTATAATTTTTATATAATTGTCTATTATTAATCTTTCTAATAAAAATATTCACGTCAATAAACTTGTCCTAATATTACGTTCAACTATCCTTTTCGAAGCACAAACTAGTAAAGGTTGTTAGGGAGGTTACTCATTGTTACTCTGTTTACTTACAAAAGGTATCGGTTATTTTGGTGTAATACAGTGTTTTACTAAAAAGCTTTTGAAATGAATGCGCCTCCGACCTTCGAATCATTTCTACTCTACGAAGGAGAACAAAAGTAAGTCTTGTTTTTCCTATTCCCATTAAAAAATGATTGGTAATCCGACCAGTTTTGTGTTTCTTACAAAATAGCACTTATTTAATGTTTTACAATTTCATTGTCTCTGAATATCTATGATAATCACGATTGCTTTGGAGTGAAAACATTTATGTCACTAGACTAGTAATTTATGTAATTAGACATCTTTGGAGTGCTATCGATGGGTAGTTTCTCCACAAGTGTTTTCATGTCATATTCTACATTTTTGCACATTTACTTGATATAATACCATTATAGTTGTAAATATCATTGAATTAAATAAAAAATAAAATAAAGACATCTCACATAAAACAGTTCTTTGCATATTAGTTTTCATCTTCATTAATTCATATATAATTGATTGTCTCTGGTTTCAAATAATAATTAATAATTAATTTAGCCACTCTCTTAAATTCCCATTGCCCATATTTTAATACATTCGTCATGTTTTATATCTTAATCCACCCCAAAGATTTATGGGAAATGTGTATATTTCCATAATCATTTCATCAAGAAATGAATGTTTCTTCAAATATATATCATCTATACTTCGGAATGTCAGTTGAAACTTTTATTTCAAGATGAAATGTACTTATTACCCATAACTACATTCTATTTTTCCATTCTAAAGCTCATGATAACTTGTATTTTTGGAAAATATTAAAAATGAAACGAATAAGCAGTTAAAACTTGGTGTAACTTAACTTGCAGTGACAATCTGCGGAACAGGTATTAAAATAATTAATTTGTTTGAAATGAATCAGTTGAAATGAAATTTAAAAAATAATATTTCTATGTTTCTTTTTGTTTTATCAATCCATTCAACAATGTGAACTATTTCTGTATGTAGTAGTATACCACTATATCTGCCACTGACCCATAATCTGGTATACTACTGATTATTTTCATCATTGAAATTCATATGTGAAATGTTAAATATTTTTGATCCAGCTTACATCTACAAGGATCAAAAACAGATACAAAGAATTACAAGGGGAATTTCTTACTAAAGGTAACATACAAAATTTTATCCAAAGCCCTACTAAATAGGCAACCAGATTGGTGAATACCAAGGGGGGGGGGGATTAAGGAAAGAAAGATCTTGTCCAGAAAAAATCTGAGCGTTTTCGACATGTG
The DNA here is from genome assembly GCA_964056705.1 of Troilus luridus. NCBI lineage: Eukaryota > Metazoa > Arthropoda > Insecta > Hemiptera > Pentatomidae > Troilus > Troilus luridus. Next base: position 58,348,001 of record OZ057414.1, read on the forward strand.
CTATTTTACCTGCTCTAGTAGAGATTGGAAGGGAACATTCTTCGGGAAATGATTAGAACCTATTAAGATTTCCTTAGTATCTGATTTTAATTTCAGCCTGTTGGCTTCTGCCTAGTGAATTATTTGATTCAAGTCATTTTGTGGTTATTGTATATGAAAATCATAGTCATACCCTATGGTGTTGAGAATCTTGGATATGGAGCAGAAGGTCGTTAAAATTAATAGCAAACAGTAGAGAACCCTGCACGAGAAGTAAATTGAGTTGAACAGAAGTTGACCGCCTAAGTAATAATTGTATTAGTCTAACTTTCCTGTAGATCACACTTGTCATTTGCCTGTCTAAAGATGCCATTACTTATTTTCTTTAACGATCAAGAGAAAATCGTTGACTGGAAGATCTAATGTAGGATGGAAATTGTTGGGGGTGCAGTCAATATAAACAACTAATAAGTGAGACTTATTTATTGATAGTGCTGACGTTTCGACCTTCTTTGTAGGTCATCTTCAGGGCTATAAGAGAAAACAGACAAAAAAATGTAAACTATAAAACAAACATTACAGTACCAAGAAATGTAAAGAGAAGGTAAACAGAAAGATATAAAATGAAAAGTGTAAATATAAAAAAAAAGATATAAATGTATGGAAAACTATGTATAATACAGATAAAATATAAAATGCAGGAGTCTATTTCTGAAGAGTTACATATGTAAAAATGAATGAAAACAGAAGAAATATGTAGAAAGTAATCTCGTGAATGACAGGTAGAGAAGTAAAAATAAATATAAAATTGAAAATATAAGTATGGGATGTAATTTTTTCTACATTTTTAATAATTCTACATTAAATTTTTACAAATTTTCTATAATAATGAATATTAATTATTATCATGCTTGTTTAGGGGAGATAATGTACTTATGATTAAGAAATGACAATTCATGTAATTGGGGTAAAATCATTTTTACTTGTTTTAATTTTTCCTTCTTCTTTTTCAGAATCATTGTAGAAACTGATACCAAAGTTCCTAATGCTGCGATTTTCACCATTAATAAGGAAGACCATACTTTGGGAAATATGATTAGGAAGTATGCTATTTACTTTTCTAACTATGTATAAATGAATCAATTTTTTTTTTAAATAAGTATCCTTAATGTTTCTGCAGTCAGCTTCTGAAAGACCCACAAGTACTGTTTGCTGGTTATAAGCTTCCTCATCCTCTGGAACACAAGTTCTTGATCAGGATTCAAACGATCAACACAACAACCCCTCAGAAAGTACTTGAAGACGCAATTAAAGATTTGATTTCTGAATTATCTCTCTTTGAGGAAAGATTTAAAGTAAGTTGAATCCATAAGTAAAGCATTTCTTCTTATTCACTATGTTATTTTAAGATATTTGATCTATTTTTAAAGCTCTCTTTTATTTCTCTATGAAGTTGTTGGTTTTATTTTATTTATTTAATCTTCTTCTCAACTCCATTAACAGTGTAAGTTCATTAATAAATAACAGATTGTCATTCTAATTATATAACTTCTTAACTCCATGTTTGCTTATATGTGGATATGGGGTTTAATGATTAAGGTATATGGCCGAATTAAAATAATAATCTTTTAATTTATTTTTATTTTGATGGTGATTATTTTTAAATATTTTTGTTTTGAAGAAAAAAGATTTGTCCTGGCTGAGATTCGAAACCGGTTTGTCTGTAAACCCACTGAGCTACCAGGGGTCGTATCCAAGTCAGGCAAATCCCGAATTTTGAATCCCGGCCAGGAAAAATCTTTTCTCTTCAAAACAAAAATATTTAAAAATAATCTTTTTAGATACTCTGTACCTGTATTTGTATTATTTGTAATAAACATATTTCCATATTCCTCAATTTATTATTTTTTGTTTTTTCAGGAAGCAATAAAGGAAAAGAAAGAGAGATTAGATTGAAGTTTTAACTTATCAATGGAACTATGTTATATTAAGTATGATCATGTTGTAAATAATAAAATGTCTTTGTTAATATTTTGTGACCTTTGAAGTATTTCATTATTTGATAATTTTTAAATCCAAATAAGTAATTTTTGCATGAATTACAAAAATTATGTTGTAAATAAATGATTTTATAGTAAATTGTTTTTATCTGTTCCAATGAATCAATGTTCATTTATTAATAGTCCCTAGCTTTTCTTTTTATGCTCTGATATAATTGATGGATTTGGTAATGGTTTAAGAGTTGTAAATTGATGGATTGATGGTTGATTGGATAATTTATTTATCTCTAGAGGTTCAAATTTATGTGTTACTAATAACTGAGATGAAATAAAATTTCAATTATTACTAATATTTTGAAATTGTTATTAACTATCTATAAATTCATAGTACTTTTATCCTGGATTTATGGATGTATTTTTATTCATTGTCTTTCCAGTCTAGAAATAAGTTAGGTACATTATTTTAAAACAGATTTTAATAATGCAGAGAAACTTCTCAACACTGGATATCATAAAATCTGAGGGATTTACAGATTTTCATTAAAAAATTAATATCTGCCTATTTATAAAAATAGAACTAAAACTTCTTTCTTTCATGTGAAAATTTTGTTCTATTTTTCACATATTTTTACAGTTAAGTTTAATGTGTATGTATAAATATATTTTAAAAACTTGGTGAACAAAATGTTTAAACATTATACATATTCGATTAAATTTTTTTTGAAATAATTTCTAATTTAGCCTCTTGACTTTAAATATTTTCGCTAACTTCTGGATAGAAATGTCTGCAGAAAAGAATCATAGGAATGGTTTTACTGTATATGTTTTTCATCAAATTTTATTGTAGTATCCCAGAAAAAAAATTGGTTAAAAAATTATAATGTGATACAGGTAATAAATAGATAAAGAGATAAAAATAATGTTAAAACATGACTTTATTTTAAAACAACAGTAGTATCAGATCTCTTTAGGTAAGTTTTAACAAACATTCAAACAACAGATTTAAAATATTGACAAATGTATCTCATAAATTATAACAAAGTTATTTACAATATATAAAATTATTTACACTACTTGGCACAAATACATATTTATCATATGACATATGTTTGTTACATACACCAATGTATATACGATTTTTTATTTTTTTTGTATGCTAATATTCACTTTGGCAAGAAGGCACTATCTACTACCTCAAAAAAATTGTTTTCCATTAATACTGATAAAGTTGAATTATAAGATAAGTTTGCACTTCCTTTGAAAGCATAAAAGATATTACAATTTTCAAAAGAGAATATTTAAAATGTCTCTGTGTCATCACATTCTTCAGTAGAGTGGCCAAAAACTGAAAAATAGGAAAAAATGTTATTCTAAAAGAACTATATTAATACAAGATTTGTAGCACAGTATTTGCAACTGTCACCTAATTTTGAACCTCACAGCGTATAACAATGTAAGCATAGATCTAAGGTTTTGATTGATTCAGATAGATCATAAAATAAAAGGAGATTTAATTTATAACAGCAGAATTGCTCAACAAATCTTAATACAGCACAAACAAGCTGATTCCCAATACAATAACAAGATCATAAACATATTTGCAGCAAACAATTTGGTTTTCTTTAATTACCTTACTTCATCAATTAAATGCATTAAAATGTTGATTAATTTTGCACTACATCATCTAAAACATGTTCATAAAACTATTGTTTTTATTGGAAGGAAAGCAGAGTCAAACTATTTACCAAGATCCACCTCTATCTAAATTATATACCTTATTCTCTTTTGTGATTGATTTTAACCCACCTGCTGTATTTAAACTTCTTATGCTCCATGTTCCCATAATACCATGAATACCCTGATAAACTTGCATATTCTAATAATGATGAATTGCACCCTACGGTTTGTCTTCTATGCTCCGAGGTCTCTTGTGTCATCTCTATGAAGAGTTGAAGTGGCTAGTCCCCTCCATCCGTTGACTCTATTTCCTATGTTCATTCCTAAACCAAACTATCAACCAACAACATCCCTTTTACATCTATAGTCTTCTACAATTCAAATCCTCTATCCAATCCAAGGGCACAAGATCTTACATTTCCGACCTTTATAGTCGTCCCCACAGAACCAAAACATCGGAGCGTTCTTTTCTCGCCCATTCCACCACACTTTGGAACTCACTCCCACCTGATATCGGTCATGCGTCTTCCTTATCCACATTCAAATCCAAGCTTTTCCTACATCTCCTAAATTCCCAAACAGATGCTCTCTGATCATCATCTTCATAATCTTTTATCCTCGTCTACCGCCTAAGCAGTGTGAGGAGACCCTATATAGAGCTTGTTGTTGTGCTCTCTGATCAGTAATAATTAATAGCTCATATCCATCACAAGTAATAGATGAATTACTGTTCATTTTCCTCACCTATAACAATATTATTTTTTATACTGTTAGGAGCTTTTATTTATTTATTTTTTCTCAGCATTATTTTTGTTATTTTAGATTTGTATTATATATTATTTTTTTTTACTAGAACATACTATTTAGTTTATATTTATTTTCAAGTACTTTTGTAAATATTGTATCATTGTTCTAATGTAGCCCTTTGGCCAGATAAATATTCATTTAATTTTATACACTTCTGTTACTCTTAAGGGACCTGGTCACAGAATAAAATTATTTTTATATTCTATTCTACCAAAATGGAGAGATCCATGACTGTCAGTTGTATTTCTAGAACTAAAAGATACATAAGTAAAGCATTCAATGCCACGCCGACCCCATCAGGCTTAGTCAAGAGGAACTTCCACAGATCTACCACCAATGGGATGGATAGACACTTCTTTAAGTGGTAATGATATCCACATGAAAAATTGTTACCTAACATTTTAAACAGAGCATTTAATGCATGGCCAAAATGGACATCTGACTGAATGAGAATACTTTAACAATCAGTCTACTATTACCCTTTTCACGGCCCTCAATGAACTGTCAGCGATTAGAACTGAAATAAGAACAAAAGGATTGTTGACAATGCGTTTCCGTACCACAGTTTAAACCATTGGAGTGATACTGGCAAATATCCATGCTTTCACATGAACCAACTTAGACGTGTCTGAGTGTTTTAAATTTAAGTATATAAATTTCAATCCAGCTCTATTCTTTCCATTTTCAAAAATATTTATGGTTTTAAAGAGAAGCAGGGTATCACCTTCCGAGTCAGGTGGAGGGGCTGCCCCCTCAGAGCACCATGACTTATTACTCCCCCATCCAGGGTGGGTACCTAGGGAAGGTGATCCTAGGGCATGTACTGTAGGTGACCTTATGTTAGTATAGGTGAATTGTGTGCTGTTCTGAGAGCATTGGTACTGTGTACTAAACTCAGGAACCGGGGAACGTTAATCCCCACTAGCCTTACACTGAGCTTGCTATGGGATGCTTTCAGGAGGAGAGGAATGGATTGGAATCGAAGGAAAGAGTTGGCTCAGGATAGAGATACTTAGTCCACATAATTAATATAGAAAAGATCCTCATTTTGCACAGGGGTAGAAGAGGGAAGGATTTTGATGATGATGTATCTAAATTTCAATACATAACATGATTTCAATTATGGATTGGCATTGTGGGATAGCTTGATCAAAACCCACCTAGGCAACCAAACATTCTCTTGAATCAATGATCTCATTCAAAATTGCTATCAATCACTGTTTAGGCATCTTTTAAGCATCAAAAGGATCAATCTCTTGGAGTTGAATCATTGACCATCTTGGGCTAATTAAAAGATAACATTCAGTAGTTAGACAAAGAAATATACCACCATAAAGATAAACTATCCTTAGCTAGTTTTGTTAATTCTCAGTTCTCATAAACAACTAAAATTATTTTCTATGTTCAATTTCACCAAATATTGAAAAATAATAATTGACTTTACTCAATGAAATCCGATTTAACTTATCATGAAATGCTGATATTTTGGCTAAGTTATGTAAATAAAATAATTACCTTCACAAATGGGGCAATATGGGCGATCAAAACCTCTAGTTCCAGGAATGTGATGTTGAACTGGTCTAACAGGTTCAGTTGATGCTTGTTGAGGGCAGTCCTCTGTCTCATGAGCATCAAATACGTCACATATATCACAAAACATCCTAGGCGTCATTTCTTTCTTCTTTTTTACTCCATTTCTACAACATAATTATGTTATTAATTTTAAAAACTCAACTTTGAAACTAACTCATTATTAAGTCATTGAATACTTACAATGTGCTTGAAGATTCTGTTCGTAATTCTAGGTCATTAAGTCTTTCCTTCAGAAGATCATTTTTTTTCTGTAAATCAACTATTATTGAATTTAAGAAATTTATTTGGGTATCTGCTAACTCTTTTTCTTCCAATAAGGTAGTCATTGATTCTCCCCCGGAAATTACTTTTTCAGCTGATTTCATGTCTTTCAATTCGTTAACCAGATGTTTAGATTTTTCTTCTTGAACTGCTTTTTCAGATAGAGCAACATTAAGCTGAGCTTCTAGAATTTTTAATTGACTAGCATGATCCATTTTAATGGCTTCCAATTCTTTTAAGGCGTTTTTGTGCATTTCATTAATGTTTGCAACTTCACCATTTAATTTTTCTACAGTAGATTTTAAGCTACTTTCTGAAGCTTTTAAATTGCCAGCTTCTTTTAATAAATTTGAATTTAAATCTTCCATTTCTTTCATTTTCTTGAGACTATTTTTTTCCTTTTCTTCATTTGACATACTTACGGTTTCTAATGTTTTCTTAAGCATTGTACATTGTTCTTCGAGCTCATCTGTGTTTTTAGAACTCAATGAGCACTTTTCCTTGAATTCATTACTAACTTTATCATATGATTCTTTAATTTTCAATAATTCATCTTGAAGACATTTTTCTCTCTTCAATGCTTCTTTTTCCAATTCAGCTTTCTCATTAGCAACAACCTCTAATTCTTTTTCCTTTTTCGCCAATTCCTCTTGGAAACGTAACTGATCATTTAACAATGTTTTTAAACTTCCTAATTCTGATTCCTGTTTTCAAAATAAAAAATATATAATAATATATTAAAATAATAAACTACCTTAGACAACAATAAAGTAGAATAAAATTGTATTTAATAGGAAATATTAAAATACCAATAAAAACTTGCCATATTTTTTCTCATTTAAACTGTTTTGTAAATATTAATTGCAATTACTGATGATTGAATAATATTTGTAAAAATTTAACATAATTTGCATGATGGCTTTAACAACAGAGCAAAATTATTAAAAATAAATAAACTATTGCTGAATTAGCAGATAAAACAATATAAACTGTAGATTACACCTAAAATTTCAGGCTTTAGAACTTTGGAGCAGTTTTCTTTTTTTTTAATTTGTGGAATGAAATTTTAGAAAAAAACAACAACTTGTATTTATATGCATATACATAACTGTTTTAAACATTTATTCAAAACAAAGGAATATGACTTATTTTGGCCCTAATCATCAAGCTATCATTATTAGATATAAACATTGATATAAAACAGTACACAATGCTATCTACTAATGACTTTAATATAAAAACGGGGTGAGATTAATGTCCAACCTTTACTACAAAAGTTTAATGCAACTAATCATAGCTTGTAAGTTCTGTCAATCCTTTTTTAAATAAGAAATTCATTGAGTTCGTAAATGGCCATTGAAAATCTATATAAAATAACTTACTTATACAAGAAATTTTAAATGTTTATAATTCTCTGCATGAAAATTGAACAAATGTTTTGTTCCCATAAACAGAAATATTCAAAAAGTGGAAATGTTTGACTGCACAACACTAGGGTAGATAAGAGTTCTTGAACTAAAGAAAATTTCACTATGAGAAAACCAGAATAAAACATTAATGAAAATGTTAAGTGTAGTAGTAAATTGGATCAAATCAAATATGCTCCACTTAATTGGGTAAAATTCATATAGCATCCCCCCTCTGACCATTTTCAAAACATTACTTAAAAATCAGAAACTTCTAAATAATACAAATTACTTAGACATACAAGTTAATAAAGTAATTTCTCTCACCATTTTTTTAACCTCATCCAAAGATGATTCTTTTTCCTTGGTCAAACCACTCAGATTTGAATTTAATTCCAAAATTTCAGATTCTAGTTGACGTATTTTTTCGTTTTGTTCACTTTCGTGTCGTTTACTCTCTAGATGTTCCTTTTGCAGAACTAAAAATATTTAATAAAAGACATATCAAACCTGCCCAGAGTATAAATAGATAAAAAAAGTTGAAAATAACAAAAGAACAACTCAAGAGATTTGAATCGTTAATCATAGGAATCAATTAGGGAGGCAAAGAATCTGCTAGAAGAGAAGGAATCAATAGGAGAAGGAGGCAAAGATTATGCAAAGCCCAAACTATTTAATTCAATGTAAGTTATTGAATTATTTTGTATTATCTTTTCCTGCCCATTTTTAAACTTCCATATTTTATCTTCAGTGTAACCTGAACTAATGAAAAAATAGAATTAAAAGACTAAAAATTTCCAATGACTGGCTAATCAACAAGTATTTTTCCTTCTTTTTTTTGTTTTTACTAAAAAAAAAATTACAACATAATTCTCAATCTTTGAGATATTCAAGGCTGCTAGACACCCTTAAAACCAGTTTTCAGATCATTATATTTCAATTGATGAAGTAATATACCAGCATATATGAGTAGGTTATTAAAACCAAAATTCTCTTTCAAATTTCCACGGCTACTATTTATACAAAAAACTTCAGTTGTTTCTTCTGGTTTAGACCGTGTCGGTGAATTTTCTGCCAATGCTAACCCGCGGCTTAGCTGGACATCTTCAGTCTCAATTAAGTCTTGAGGAAGTCAGCAGCATGTCTGGCGAAACGTTGGCAGAAAATTCACCGACACGGTCTAAACCAGAAGAAACAACTGAAGTTTGTTGTATAAAACCAAAATTGTTAGATGGATGGAAAAATAAACACATTATCCCATTAATTGGATAAATTAATTATAAGTTTATAATCTCTGTCTGCTTCAATAAATACACATTAATGAGAAAAGATATAACTTAAGCAATTTTACTACTGACATCCACTAAGGTTTTTTGGTAGCCTCTTTAATTTATTACTATAGCGAAGATTGTTGAATTATTCTTGAATAAAGTATCAACTACTTGGCATACAACTATTTGTTTTAAAAAAAAACAAAGACAAAATTATATAGATTACCTTGTAGTTCAGCACTAAGTTCCATGATTTCTCTAATTTTTTTCTCAGCTTCTTCCGTTTTTTCTTTGATAGTTTTATCCTGATTTAGCAAGTATGCTTCTTTATCCTCAAATAATTTTGCTTTGTCTTGCAACATTTTTCTCATTTTTTCCATTTCTGTATTCAGTAATAATGTTGCCTCAGAACTCCTACTTTTCAAAGCTTCATTTTGTTTCATCAGTTCTTTATTATTCTCTTCAAAAGTGGTTAAAATATGTTCTAATTCAGAAACTTTAGAAATCAATGTTTTATTATTCACTTCAAGATTGTCCTTTTCTTGTAATAAGTTCATGGCATCATTTTCAACACAAAGAACCCTTTTCTGTAACTCTTCAATTTGAAAAGTTTTGGATGATAATTCATTTTCAGTTAATTTCATCTTATTTTCCCGTTCTTCTAAACTTTTAATTAATGAGGTATTTTGAGTTACGTAGCTATCAAGATCAGCTTGCAATTGATCAATTGATTTCTTTAAATTATAACATTCATTTCTTACTGTTTCTTCATTTTTCTGGAATTCTTCAAGTTCTTTGCATTTTAGTTTATAAGCTTCTTCCATGTTCTTATAATTTTTCCCTGAATGTTCAAGGCGTTCTTTTATATCAAAAATAGCTTTCTCTCCTTCCTTCTTAATTGAATCTAATTTCATTTCCAATTCTTGTACTCTGTTTTCATGCAGCCTTATCTCCTCAGACGAGGAAATTTTCAGCCTACTAAGTTCATTCTGTTTTTCGACAAGCTCAGAATTTAAATTCACTAACTCTTCCGATGAATCAGTTGAAGTATTCATTAAATGTGAAATGTCATTTTCCTGTAAAAATAATAATCATAAAATAAATTAATGCACAAAGACTGACAACTAAAACTTAAGATTACAATTTAAAAGGAAGATTATGGCCAAATCCAAATTCCCCTACAATTCCAATATTTTAAATATTTTGAATATTACTTGACCTTCGGGTGGAGGTCAGGGAAATAAATTTCTTAGAAGGGTTGAAATAGAAGAAGACCTGCAATGTGGGTCAAAACATTGGCTTTCAAATAAATAGTTCAACCCTATTTAAGAAATTATTTCTCTGGCCTCCACCCAGACCATATATGTTTTAAAAAGTTCAAAACTTACTTGAACTCCAAAAATATTTATGTACATATTTTAATACTTAAAAAGTAAGCTGGTAATTACTGCTTTTAGAACAATGTAATTAAAAATTTCAAATGATCAGAAAGTAATTTCTAGAGTTGTACATATTAGTTTTTTTGTTTTATGGACAAGGATTTTAGCATTTTAATAATGAACCAATTAATTAATTATGTGTGGCTGACACATCAGCTAGCATGTTAAGCAAGATTAAGTGTTAACATAGCAAATCACCATATAGTTTACACACATCATACATAACGATTCTGTTTTTTTTTTTTGTTTTTTTTCATACATCATATAATTAATATGCCTTACAAATGGAGAAAATGTACATTACTTTTGTGGAACTCGCTACAAAAAAGCAAAGAAAGCATTGGTAATAAACCATTAATTATATTAATCTAAATCCAAGCTCTTTGCCGACTATCTTTCTTCAGTATTTACACAACTGAAATGTTTGTAAATAACACACTTGAGGTTCCATTAAAACTAATACTGAAGATTAGTACCACCTCCTTCATTCATTCCCACAGAAGTAGCAGAACTAATTAGACATTTACCAAAAAGTAAAGCCCCGGGCTATGACTTAATAAATACTGAGGTGTTCCAACAGATGCCTAAGAAAAATCTAGTGTTCCTTGCGACAATCTACAACTCAATACTTAGAACTATAAAATTCCCTATACAGTTGAAATACTCTATTGTAATCATGATTAAAAAACAAGATAGATATATTAGCAACCCTTCCTTGTACAGACTTATTACTCTCCATTTGTTCTAAAATCTTTGAAAAATTACTTTATCCCCGATTAATAAAGCCGCTGACAGACAAAAATGTAATCCCTCACCATACATTTGGCTTTTGAAAATCACACTTGACTACTCAACAATTACACAGAGTAACTGATTACATTTCGACAGCACTAGAACAGAAGTTATATGCAACTGGAGTGTTTCTGGATGCCGCCCAAGCATTCAACAAGGTCTCGAACACAGATTTTTCTCAGTACAACAGGGCTCTTAGCTATCTTCAATGAAACACAGGTGTCACAAAACTTACAAAAAATGAATGAATGGTGCCAACTATGGAAAATTAGACTGAACCACAAAAGTCACAACATATTACTTTTACTCTTAGACGTGAAACATGCCTTCCCATTTACCTTAATAACTCACCCATCCCGCAGACAGATAAAGTACCTTGGACTAACCTTTGATAGGAGAATGACAAGGGGTCCTCACGTTAAAATGAAAAGCCAATCACTAAACTATAAACTCAATTTAATGTATTCGCTATTATAAATAAGTAAAAACTCCAAATTAGATTTAAGACAGAAATTAAACACGTACACTTACTTACTAAAACCAGTTTGGACATATGCATTGCAAATTTATGGCATCGCTAAACACACTCACAGAAAACAATTGCAAACTTTTCAGTCAAAAGTACTCAGACTAATCACCAAAGCACCATGCTACGTCAATAACAAAACTTTGCATACTGACACCCAAACCCATTGATACAACAAATGGCCACGACCATCATGCCTGAGAACACTAGGAGGGGACTAAAAAGAACGTGTATCTATTAGAGTAGGAAATTAAAGCAAACCAACGGAGAGGTACTGCTGGATATTGTTCTTCTTCATGCCTTTCATGTCATTCTGTATTATTTTCCACCATTCTGTCAGCCAATCTGCTGATTGTCAATTATTTTTATTTGACAGGTGTGGATAAAAATATAAAGAGAAAAAAAAATTGTATTAATCTAATATGTAGTGTTAAAATCCTATACTTACAAGCTTTTGCTTCAAAGTTTGTAGTTCAGTGCATTGTTCTTCTGCATTATTTAATTTTCTCCTCAAACCCCCAATTTCCAACTCTAAAGTCTGTACCTGATTTCTAAATGAGTTTTCAGACTCCAAAGATTGGTTGTACTTTTGAGAAAGTTCTAAACAAACAAAACATTCCAGATGGAATCCTAGGCCACAACAATTCAAGTAATTTTTACATTAAAAAAAAAGGAATTTTTAAATAATAACATTACATTTCTTGGAAATAAGAAATTACTAATCTTTTCATTAAAAAAAAAAAAATTTACAAAACAAAATATTTTACCTGAATATTCCTCTTCTAATTTTGCTACTTGGGAATTTTTTTCATTCATTTCTAAAACTTGTTTCTTAACAACCATCTCTAAATCAGAGAAATGCTTTTCTAAATCAACTATTTGTCCATTTTTAGTCACTAGTTCATTCTTTAGCTTTTCATTATGTTCATTCAGTTTGGAAATATTTCCTTCTAAAGAATTGATTCGTTCTTCCAAACTAGAAATTTCACTATGTGTTTTGGATAAAATATTATTTTTTTCGGTATTTAGATTAGTAATTTTGGAGTTAGCTTCTTCCAAACTTGTAGTTAAAACTTCTATTTCACCTGACACCTCGTTCTTAATTGTTCCAGCAGTTTCTTTTGTTGTTTCTAATTCTATTTTCAATTGATCAATTTCTTTTGTAAGAGTATTTATTTCTGTTTCTCTGTCATTTAAAACGTTTTTTTGTGATTCCAAATTCATTTTTAAGTCATTGAGCTCTTTTTGAATTGAAGAATTTTCTTTTTCATGAACATCAACTTTAATTTTTTCTTCTGAAAGTTCTTTTTCTTTATTAGATAATTTACAGGAATATTCTTCAAGTGTCTGCTTTAAATTTTGTATGTCATTAGAATATTTTTTATCAATGTCTGACAATTTATTGTTTGAAAAATCAGTAAATTCACTGAGTTCTTTTTTTAACGATTCATTATGCTCCTGTAACATGTTATATCTTTTTTGGGCATTAGACAACTCATCCTTGAGCTGATTTACTTGTGTCAGCAAATTACTCATTTCTGCGCACTGACTTTTAAGCTTCTGTTCTCCTTCCCCCAGTAATTTATTAAAAGTTTCTGCCTCCTGCAATTTAAACTCAATACTACTTAATTTACTCTGCAATTCATCAATTACTTGTTGCTGTTTTTGTATTGTCGATTTATACAAGTCTTCTGATTTTTTTAATGATTCATTTTGGGTTTCTTTTTCAGCTAATGATGATGAAATATTAGACAATTGTCCTTTCAAGGTTTTTACTTCATCAGCAACATTTGAATTTCCTTCAAATTTTTCTAGCAGTTCATTATAATTTTGCTCCATACGATTAGCTCTGTCTATAGTATCAATCAATTCCTTTTTAAGTTCATTTTCAAAGCCAGTTTTTGCATTCTTCATTTCTTCCAATTCAGTTTTCAATGATGCTGCTTCCATTCTGGCACTGTTAAGATCACATAATTCAGCAAGAAGACTTTCGACTTTGATTTGCTCATCAGCAAGTAATTTCTCGATTTCCTTGGTGCGATTAACACTTTCAGCATGCACATCCTAGAACAAAATAAAACTGTAAGCATTAGATTTTTCAAACAAAATCTACTGCAAAGTAAAGTCAACTTCACACAAAGCCTTTAATAAGTGTGACACTACTGTTTGAAAGTGTTAGTAGATTTTCAGGGTAAGAAGGGAAAGAGTTTAAAAACTTAAAACTTATTTAACTGTAGTTTTAAAAATAATAATAATAAAGTCTTTATTTATTCTGGAACAAGTCCCTTTAGAATAATAATACAAATGATAATATATATGCTATTATGTCTTAGAGTAGAATATAATTTCATTGCCCTTAAAACATATATATTTTTATTTTAACCCTATTAAATGAAAATATCTGCAACAAATAGTACCAAATATCAAACTATAAATTTTATTTTGTTTATATGGTATTAATCTAAGGGGCACAGCCAATTTATTGATAAACTAATTTTAAAAACATTATAAGGCATAATTATGTTTTAATGCTTGTTTTTTTACTACCAACAACAGTTTTTGGTTTCCTACGATCAGAAACGGATCGTTAGAGGCACTGATTCACAGCTTTAATTTTTAAGAAATGTAGCATTAATTATTGAAAAAATAGTTTTTATAGCTTTAATTTTGTGTTTTCATGGCGTAATAGGATAACATCAAGGAATCGGAGTCGGCAAGAGGAGAAAAAAATTAAAATAGCAAAATCACTTGAAACATGTTTATTTTACTATTGATAGAAACTCAACATGGCACATGTTTCTACCGTAAAGTGAGTCATGTTCGTTTTACGATCTGTCAATACAAGATTATAGCGACTAAAAAATCTTTCTGCGTCAACACTATTCACAGGGGCCCACACAGTCATCAGGGCTGCCTCAGGAAATTCTCTGTGAACAATTTTTACAGCTTTGAGTAGCTGAATTATGTCTAAAGTGACTCCATCCCTCACTTGCTCTACAAGCTGTCTTTGAAAATAGGTGTTACCTTCCAGGAATTTACTGCCATCAACAGATTTGAATGTTGGTGCATGCCTACTTTTACTGCCTAAAAGAATAGCGTTTGATCGCTCGACATTCTGACCTACAATCGCAGGATTGAACATTTTACCTGCGTGCTCAAGAAATAGATTAGTGCTGTTGTCTTGGCGGTTCAGCATATGAGATGCCAGTTTCACAGAGCTCTTCTGACAACTTTATCTTATTTGGGTCAAGACAACCTGGTTCCTCACCTCCTGCACAGCCTTTAAGGTTTAGGCAGGGAAAACACCATCACTCAATTTTTTTTAAAGTAAGGCTTAAGGGCACCAAATCCTCCCAAAGCAATGAGCCTATGGATATTTTGACCCTTCTAATACATTTACCAATTTGACAAATTGGCCACACACTTCTTCAACAAATGTCAAATGAATACATATCAAAGTTGCCTTACTACTATCTGCAAACTGCTCTAAAATGTAATCAATACTCGAGTTTTTGGGTTCATACTCCATGAAATCGATGAGAGCATCCTTGTATTCAGCTAGATATTCGAGTCCATGAAACCACGTGTTCTCTCTAGTTATGACAGGACTAGGAAATATTTTTGCTTTCATTTCAGGATAATTCTCTTTTAAAAAATATATGTACGTACTTTTCATCTTTTGGGCATTAAGGAAGTCCATTTTAGTTTCAATTACTAACAAGCTCAACTCTTGCTAAGTTCAAATCGCTGCTATTTCTTGTTTTAACGTATTTATCGCTAAAACACCATTTATCGCTGTAATTCGCAAAAAGATCGTTAATGCTACGAATCAGTGTCTCTATGGATCGTCATGCTCGATCAGTTAAATTATAAATATTTTTAACAATTGGCAAATCACAAACCTACTGTTCCTGACCTCTTAAAGCTGTTACACAATATATAGCACTATTTTGAATTTAAATGGAAAAATAGAATGCATCAATTTAAAAAATAAACAAGCTACATCTTATCCCAATACTGGGATTTTCAGGACAGTTATTTCAAAACACGAAATAAGATTAAAACATTTTATATTTATTACAGAAAACAAACCTAAAAAATAAATAAAAAACATTTCACGATTTTATTTAATTCAACATAATCAATATCTTAAAACAATACTAAGTGAGTACTCATATTCATATAGGCTTGAGGGGGGGGGGATACAAAATAATTGCTAAACTGAACTTCAATATCTAGAATAATATGCAAGTACCTTTACAAAAACGTTAAGTGCCTATATTAGTACAATTAAGTAACAGTTGTATAACATGTAAAATGGGGGTCCATCACCTGATAGGTGGACAGGAAGTGCCCCTTTAGTTCAACAAAAATTATTGAGATAAAGTGTAATACTTAAAGCCACTAAATAATTTAAAAAATTAAGTAATACCAAAAAAAATTGCCCAAATTATCTATTCCTTCAGAAGTCATTTGTAAAAAGTTATTATAATATATTATCAATAGTACCCATTGTTTTTATATTGATTGTAGCCAACCCTATCAACTATTTCTCAATGATATACCCAATGAGAGGTTGTCTCTTGGCAATATCAGAGATGCCATGTTGCCAGCTCCTTGGAGGAAAATCTGCTCATATCATAACTGTCTACTCTTATATGGCAACACCATGCTAAATAATTACTTCATCTCACGTAATATAATTACTAAATTCTTTGTTTTATTAGTTTCTTGATTCATGATTAGTCTTAACTTTGGTTCAGTTTCAGATATTTTGGTGAAAATGGCTAGACTGAGTTGAAGTGAAACAAGCAGACCTCAACCACTCGATCTGCATAACACAACATTTAAACTCCCCTCTTTCCAACTTAATACTTCTGGTTAAAAGAAAAGTTGTATATTTAAAGATACAGTGGACTGACCAAATCACCAATGAGGAGGTGTTAAGACTACAAAAATAATCTTCAAGAAAAGAAAACCAGACAGAAACACATGTAGATATATCCTCGTCAACCTTCAATGAGAAGACGGCATAAAAAGAAAGAAACAAATTGAAGAAAAAATGTATGAAATGAATCTTTTATATGAAAAAAATTTGGTCAAAAATGATTGAAATGGAAAGTGAAGATATGGGATACGTATTTTTGCAATAAGAAGTAATGTTGCTGTTGCCTTTATCAGGTATTGGACTGGAAGACAGATATTTGTCAGAAGTAAAAATAGTTACAATTAACTAAATAAATTAACATATTAATCAACTGAAATATTTAAGTAAATTAAATAAAATAATATGAGCCTGAATCTATATACAAACCTCAATATCAGATTTATTGATGGATTCCTCTTCTGCTCGGAATTGAGCATCTTCTAATTGTATAGCCAGATCAGCTTTTTCATCTTCCAACTTTTTAATCTTTACCTGTAATTCCTCAGCCCTTTTTTCTGATTCCACACGAAACTAACAACAAAAATAATATAATTAAATCATAAAAATTATATTAATTCATTAATTTATCCTATAGTTATGATTTCTTCTATAACCAAACAATTTTTAATGATATCCAAACAATCTATCAGTATAGGGACAGAGAATTTGAATACATACCAGATCAAATTCGGCTTTAAGAAGGTTTAACTGCTTTTCTGCTTCTTCAGTTTGCTCTGCAGCCCTCACCATTCGTGATCTCTCCAATTCTCTGTCCTTCAATAACTTTTCAATTTGCTCTTGCTTGCTTTTCAGTAATTCCTAAATTAAAAAAAAAGCAAATGAAAAAACTTCCAAAACAACCAATCACTTGTCATTCATAATCAAAATAACTTACAGCTACATTATAGTAATTGCAACCATTGCTATCTTTATATGGTAGCAACAGACTAAGACATGTGGATAAATTACAAATGAATAAAAACTTTGAATTATATTGAATGGACTGTACTCAAACTGCTTATTTATGTATGGAACAAATAGATGAGTGATTTAATTTGTTTGTTGCTTTGTCTGTGTTTCAACGAGTATAGTCGAAATAGTCCTATCAACAAGGAGTTCTAGAGTTTCTTGAAAGGAAAAAGGATAGAAGAGAGACTATTCAGCAATCCATAAAGCTAATTTTATATTAATTAAAAATAAAATATGTAAGCAATTGGTATGCATGAAAATATCGGAGATAGGTTACCTTTATTTGAAAATAACATTATTAAGACTTTAGATTTGAATTAAGTATCAACAAGGTCATAAATATTAAAGAATATTTAACGAAACGTCGAATTAAAGAATATTTAACGAAACGTCGAATTAAAGAATATTTAACGGTCGAAACGTCGGCACATAATTAAATAAGTACCCACTTATTTATTGTTTTTATTGGACTGCACCCCCAACTATTTTCTTCCTTATTAAAGAATATTATTAGTAAAAAAAAAATATGGTTATTACTAAATTAATATTACATCATTACTATAAATTCCTTTTTTAAATATTCATTTCAGATTACCACTGAGATTGGATAATCATTTTATTTCACAATTTACATACATTTTTTGAAAATTAGTTGAACTGAGAATGCTGGAATTGTTTGTGAATAAATACAATTGGGGTCATATCTTGTATTCTTAACTAGTGATAAAACATGTTCAGTAGAGTATTTTTCACATTTGAAGGGAAAAGATATCTACAAATCAAATTGCAGCATACGCCAAAATAATGATATTCCTACCATAAAACATTTAAACAATCTACAACCCAATATTATAGCTGTTTTCCTTTATCAGTTCATCTCCATCATATCCTACTGTACTTGGAGCACCCATCATTTTATCGCTCTTTTTTTACTGCAATACAACTAAGGCATTCAATAATAGCGATTCAACTTGATGGACGATGGCAATATTAAACTCATCATAAACTGTTATACAACGTGTTAATCCAATGCTTTAAAACTGAATATTTAATTTTATGAGGAAAAAAAGGAGAAAAAACAGTGTTGCATTATCTTTGAATACCCTCTAAAACTATCATCAGATATGTTTTAAATATAGCAAAAAAGAATGACTATCGTTCAAACAAGGTCATGGAGGATATTATTATTTAAGTGGAAAATTGTAATCAGTACTACCTATTTTCCTGATACATGGAAACTATCTATAGTAAAAATGATCCCAAAATCCAAAAAGCCTCCAGAACTCCCATCCTCCTATTGTCCTATCTCCCTTTTACCCATAATGGGCAAGATCCTCGAAAAGCTCATACTAAATCGTCTGTATCCCATCCTAGATAGTAACCACATAATACCAGACCACCAGTTTGGTTTCCGAACATCCCACTCCACTATCCAGCAATGTCATCGTGTGGTGGATGTTGTCTCCTCTGCATTGGAGCGTAGATTGTACTGCACGGGAGCCTTTCTCGATGTAGAACAGGCTTATGATCGAGTCTGGCACCCAGGTCTCCTTTAAAATCCGAACAAATCCTTCCTCCTACATACTTTTTGATCATTCGCTCCTTTCTAACTGGCAGAACATTTAAAGTAAGTCATAATGGTTCCTACTCTCCTCTCTATTCCCAGTCTGCTGGTGTTCCTCAAGGTAGCATCCTCGGTCCTATCCTCTACACAGTATATACAGTTGATATCCCAACCCTTCCTAACACCTTCATCTCCACCTATGCTGACGACACATGTGTGTTATCAGTTAATAACGACCCATATATTGCATCCCAATCCCTTCAATCACATTTATCGAGCCTCGAAGAATGGTGTCGGAATTGGAGAATTAAAATCAATTCCAACAAGTCCCATCAAATTACCTTTACCCTTCGCCGAAAACCCATGACTTCCTGTCCTACTGTATCCTTTAATAGTACTCCACTTATCCCTGTTGAACAGATCCGCTACCTAGGACTCAACTTAGACAAACGTCTTACTTGGAACCCTCACACAAGACTGAAAAGACAAGAAACAGCTAGACGCTTCCGACTACTTCAACACATACTAGACAAACGCTCAAAGCTTCAGATCAATTACAAAAGACTTATTTATGTTACTGTTATAAGAGCTATATGGACTTACGGAATTGAACTATGGGGCTCCACCAAACCATCAAATTCCTCTCGTATTCAATCCTTGCAATCCAAAATCCTTCGCAAAATCCTAAACGCTCCTTATTATGTCACAAATAAAACCATCCATAATGACCTGAACGTTCCATATGTTACCGATTTAGCCCATTCCAGATACCTATCATTCCATAATAAACTCCAGGCCCATCCAAACCCACTAGTTTCCATCCTTGCATCCAATTCCATCCCGGACAATCCTCCTAGGCGTCTGAAGATATGATGGTCTCGGGACCTTCTATAATAGAAATGTAATTAGAGTGCTGCCAATGGGTAGTGCCTCTACATGTCCTTTCATGTATTTATTTATTCGTACACCCCTTGTACTAGATGTATATATTACAGTTCTACAATTCAATAAAATAATTTAAAAAAAAAAAAAAGTAGAAAACAGTAGAAAATAGTTGACTGGATAATTCTAATAATGGATTAAATTGGTCAGGGGGTGCAGTCAAAAATAACCGGTAGCGGGTGCCCTGAGGATGGTCTACATCATATGCCAAATGTTGGCACAATAAAATTTTTTTTCTAATTTTGTGTTATC
The DNA here is from genome assembly GCA_964056705.1 of Troilus luridus. Taxonomy (NCBI): domain Eukaryota; kingdom Metazoa; phylum Arthropoda; class Insecta; order Hemiptera; family Pentatomidae; genus Troilus; species Troilus luridus. Next base: position 58,368,406 of record OZ057414.1, read on the forward strand.
TTTGACTGCACCCCCTGACCAATTTAACCCATTATCAGGATGTTATTAGTTCATAGAATTAATTTTTGTTTCATGTATTCATTGAAAGTACGAGTATATTACTGACAAATATTAATAGCATTATATGATATTCTCTAAAGTCCATTACATTATAAAATTCATAATAGATATTTGATGGTACACAAGATGATCTGTCATCCTTCCATCTTTATCTGAAATTTTAAGATATCTATCTTCTTACATAATACATACCTCATATAATGCCTAGTGCTGAGAATACTTAGGACTTCTAAACCTTAACCAATAGACATCATTTCAGTATTCTTTAATGAACTTACTGATCATGTATAAAATCAAAGTCAAATCATATATGAGTTTTTCTATCCTAATGAAATTATTTTTCAAAAATGTTTATTATCACTTCCAAATAATTATTGATATGGCAAAGAACACACTTACTTTATCAGGCCCTTCTTTCTTTAAGTTGAGGGAATAGAGTAGTGTTTATAAACTTTGCCATTACCACACAAGCTTTATGAACATTTCTGATCATCCTATAATTCTTTAATTTCAACTCTATATAGGTAGATAAAATAGGCAACTTGTTTTCAAATTGATACAAAATAGCCAAATAATTCAATCAATATAAGGATAATTAGGTTACAAATACAGTTTTCTTTTGGAGCTGGTGGTAATAAGAAATGATAGGTAGTCAAATTACATTAGGTTAAATTCTTTTTCTATTCTATCTTCACTTTTCTTGATTTACCACATATGAAAATCTGCCATTTCAGTTTTTCTTTACTGTATGCTCATATTGTATGGAATAAGTTTTATGAGTAAACTTCCAGTATATGATCAGTAGATAAACAAACTCTTATCCATAAACAATATTTGAACTTGAAACTCTAAATTACCATCCACCCAGGGATAAGGGATTTATAGGAATCAAGCTAATAATCACTTTCCAGATTTTTATTTCCTTTTACACACTAAAGGAAGCACTGTGATTGCAAACATTTTAAATTTTCAGATTGCAACAGAAATATCCATTTTGATTTCATTATTGTTTTGGTCATAGCAACTATTATTTTTTTAATATACTTTAAAGTATTTTGAAATAAGTAATGAATGATAATTTAAAATAAATGATGCTGTACACCGACTTTATTTGGATTTCAGATCACTGGTTTATAAAATAAAATTATGTTGCAAGAAAGGCAAATTATCCATATCAGATATTTCAATAATATTAATAATAATACTATTTATATTTTTTTAGGATATGGCAGGTCGAGGTCTCCAGGAAGAGGATCGGATGGATCGTGAGGCATGGAGCTCTGCTCTGACAAGTTGAGGCAACCCGGTGTTTATCAGTTGGCTCAAGCACTTCTTGAAGGATTCAATTGATACTTAGCCCAACTCAAAGGTCTCATTATCACTTCAATTATGCAGACAGAGGATATACTCCACAATGCTTTGTAACTGCCTAAATTCTTCCATGGACTCATACTTTTTGGGACCAAATATTGTTGAAATAGCCTAAGGCATTATTCTTTTCCCAAAGTTAGCAGGTCGTACAAAAGAGTTATATTTCTAAGAGTGGTGTGAAATGGTCGAGGGGTGGAGTCAATGATTACACAAAATAAGAATGGCTTAGTGAAGAGTCAAACTCCAACTGACAGTATAAAGGATGAAGGCTTATAAATTGTAACTTTTAATTTTCTGGACAAAAGCTGTCAGCTAAGTACTCTTGTAACAGAAAAAACAAACATTTCCCACTTTTGACCTCCCCTGCATTTCTTTTTGAATTTCGGACACCAAAATTGAATCAGAGACACCAAAATACTTAATTTTCTCTAAGCCATTCCCATTTATATTCATTTCACAACAATTTTTGTTGTTTCTTCTGCTAACTATACATTTACTATTTATTGTATCTGCTGCTAACCATATATTTCGTTTTTATTAGTGTTATAGTTTTTGCATCTTTGCCAAACAGTACCAAGTTGTCAGCATATCTAAGAATTGAGATTTTACCATCCAGATTTAAAACTATTTTAATGCTTATCACTATTATAAAGACATAATAATAATAAGCTTTATTTATTTATTTGTTTCCTCTTTCTTCTATGTACATTTACAAACTTTAATGAAAAGAAAAAAGCCCCTTCTTTAGCCATAAGCCTCTCCCAATTTGTCCCAGTTACGTCAGTTCCATAATGAAAAAATAAATATCCACCTTTTCTTAACTGAATGCTTTCTCCCTTTCTTCTTACTACAGATAATCCCAGAATTTTTATATTTGCATTAAACATAGCGTTTTCTAGTTCTTCTATTCTCCAGTCGGCTAATAAACTTCTAACGCTAAGTGTGGCTATTTCGAATTTTTGAAAATGTTATTTTGGGAGGTTTAGGTCATATTCCCCCTTGCTGACCAAACATTCTGGGGGAAGTGAGTTCGGTTTATTGTCCTTTTCGATGCCTTTTTTGGTTAACTTTGGTTTTTCTGTCCAATTTTTATGCTATTTGCGAATCCTTAGAGATTTCAAGAATGTATCTAGGCTGTTTTGTCTTTTGATGATGAGGTTTTGCTTCCTTTGGTTTTTGCTCTTTTTCTTTACCGACAGCTCCTTCTTTTCTTCACTTCTTTCTTTCCTTTTTCTTAAGGCTTCTTGGGCCTGCAACTCTTCTAGGGTGAACAAATTATCATCTATTAATAGTTTGTCGTATCTCAGGGTAGTCTTGTTTCCTTTCTCCCAGTGGGATTTCATAAATGTAAATAATCCCTTTCTAATTTCTCTGATAGCCTTTGGCTAATTTCTTTGATTTTTATCATTTTAAATTCATCACGTTTCATTAATTTAGATTTTTTTTTTCATAATATCTGTTTTCAAAATTCCCTAATTTAATTTCACTAATACTGGGCCATTTTTATTTTTAGGGTTTATTTTCCTTATTTCCGTTATATCATAAGGTCTGAAATCTGGTATAATGTAATACAATAATGTAAATATCGTAGTCTTCATTTCCATTGGTTTTCCTCTCTCCAGTCCGAATAACACAATATTTTTCCTTCGAATATTATATTCCTCTCTTTCCCTATAACTCTGGATATCACTGGATAGATCCTTTGTCTCAAATTTTATCTTATTTAATTCTTCCTCTTGATATATTTTATTTTCATCCAACTTAGTCTCTAGGCCTGTAATTTTTTCTATTAGTATATTAATTTTTTCTTCTATTGTTGTCATATTGGTATAATTGAATAGATAAAAGATTATTGAAAAATCAGAGAGGTTGCAATGTGACTAATGAATATACCGTATTCGCAGCCGATGTAAAGCTGTCAATGGAGTGGCAGCCGAGACCAGGTGGGGGAGATGGGCAGAGCTAGACCTGGTGAGGGGCTATCTCTATATACTAGCACTGATCTTAAAGATAACAGAAGGATTATACATTAATAGTCCAGAAATTAAATTTGATTTTGTAGTTTCTTCCTCCGGTCCGATTTCTTCCAAAATTCACAAACCTTTCCACTAATCACTATATTATGGTGAAACGTCAATCAATTTGATCCACTACAACCGATTTTATAGCTGTCAAACCTGGAGACGATGTGATACACTTTACGGACTGGCCGGAACTCTCTATAAAAACATAACTAGTACAAAATTAAATTGAACAGGTGAAACGGTACCAAATTCTTTTAAACCTAAATGAACCTCAAACTACTTAGAATAATGGTAACCGATTCTCAATTTGATTCAATAAATTTTATCGATTAAGAAAAAAAAAAGTTAGTGAAAAATTGCTCTAATAACCTAAATAGAACCGTTGTATAAGTAAACAATGCTATACAAATTTACATTTTATAACATTTATATTATTATCATTATATTTTCAAAAGTTGAGCCATTATAGTAAATATTTTTCTCGATTTTTTTTTAGCTTATTATTTTTCATTCTTTTCTCGGCTTCTACCGGAGAATGCACCTACCTAGACATAAGTCAAGGGTGAGGCTTGAAAAATTAATTTGTTATGTTCATCACTTTTCTAACAATATTTGCAGTTCCGAGTAACGCTGCTTTCTGCATTTGTTCTAGATTATTGCAATTTAGGTCCAATTATTTTATGCTGTTCAGAGTCATTTCCGGAATCAGTCCATTTGTGGATATGACTAACAGCAAAACCTTTGCTTCATCAAGCTTATATAATAGCTTCAGTTCCTCAGCCAGGTCCTGGTATTTTCTAATTTTATCGGCGACCACCTTGTATGGAAGTTATCACCTGCCGGTACTCCTATTTAACTATGTTCACACAGTTTCCTTCTTTTAGGATTAGCAAAATATCAGACTTGTGAGGAACTGTGTGATGGGTTATGATGGCCTAGTCCCAATAAATTTTGACATGCCATTTATCTTTTACAGGTTGTGGGCTATGTAACCACATTATAAAGCCTCTGTGTCAACCCCATTTGATTTCTACATGCTATTGATGGATTCATGCTAAATCCTCCCCCAAAAAATTTAACATTCAATCCCCCCCCCAGAAAAAATTCTGTATATACCTCTGCTTAACTTATTATTATTACAAATGAAATCTAGTTTGAAACTCAACAGTCATATTAAAGTACAGTCAGTGCAGATGTCATTTTTCAAAAACCTTTATATTGTCATTGGCCCAGTTAAGAGGCAGAAACAGGAAGATCTTACTGTACAGATGGTAGCAATATAAGAATCGATAATTAGATAATCTATGAAGAAGGAAATTAGTTATTGATTATCAGTAGTAGGATCAGATGGAACTGAAGATTCAGTGAAAGAAACTTTTATATACATAATCATAAGCATTGGTATATAAAATTAAAGTAAATTAGGGTCGACATATTATTGCTTAGTAAAATAATAAAAATTAAAAGTGAAATTTGTACCATTGAAGATCTGTTGAGAGTTGCTTATTTTTATAAATTGTTTATAATCTAACTGTCTATACATTAATTTTATTATTAACCTTTAAAAAAAAAATAGAATTGTAAAGAAATATAACTAAAACACTAAAGGTATTCTCGTACTCCTTCACAACATTCTTAAATTTAATAATTTTTAGGTTAAAAACACAGAACACATGGGATGTGGAATATTAATGGTTTAGAAAAGACATTCACACAGTTATTTGCATAAAAAAAATTATCGCTATAGAACATACTAAATTACATGGAACAAATAAACAAGAATAAACAGAATTATTTGATTATTTTTATAAGGAAAAAAATAAATTTGTAGAGGCATGCAAGCGATACAATGTTAACATAAAATACATTTTTTACATAAGACAATTAATTTCCATCAAAAAAGTTTACATAACTTAACAGAAAAAATAAAATAATTACAAATATATCTTAATATACAATTTATTTTTTACAGGATACGATTAGTTATGGAGCCATTAATAATAAGTTTATTTGTTTTCTTATTAAAGAATCACATTTCCAGCGATTAGTTCATCTTCCATATTTTAAATAAAATAATTGTATAATATTATAACAGATTCATATGGCGTGTTGTTCATTTTTTTAGAAGCAGTGAAGCTTGTTTAAAAGTAATTTGAATCCCAGTGAGGATAGTGGATAAAATGTGTCTGAAATAATGATAACATATTTAAAACATTTTACAAAATAAAATAAAATAATTGTAAACAAATTTTTAGGACTGTTATTATTATTCTTGTAACTTACCGTTACTGATTTAGTGTTTGTAGGTCTTCTATAGCCAGTTCAGATCAGATTAATGTTTGTTAATACACTTTTAATAATTTTTAATAAACTTTTCACCTCTGGAAATGTCCAAATCCAACATAAAGCATGATAAAATGTTAAACAGAACTTAATTGTAAATTAGTTATCTAAGGAATGTAAACTTTGAGAATAAATACCACCACCAAATTATAAATGTGTGTATTACAAGACAATCTTAATATCTTAAAAAACATCAAATAGGAAGCATACTGGAGTATTAAATTGGAGGATGAAATTTAATTTCATCGTTTGGTATCAATCACCAAGAAATAAATGCAAATAAAACATTTTATTGAAGTAATTTTTTTTAAATTATATTCAAATTAGTTAAAAACATACATTTAAATCTATCACAAACGAATCAAACACCCGCTTATGGGTTTTCCAAAATTAAAATCTACTTTATCCTGCCTTTTTATAACCCTTAACAGCCTACCATTTATTATAATGGAAATAATCCATTACCTAACATTTCACTTTGACAAGTGCTTCGGATAGAATTCTCAATCAAACTTTGGAACTACCAAGTGAAATCCCTTTCGCACCTTCCACTGCTAGAGTTTCTGATATTGTAAAATAAAATAGTCAGTAAGATAAATATTGCAGCTAGGAAATGACATAATGTCAGGAGTTGTTCATCAGCACACTCTACACCCTAAACCATCTAAGTATGGAGCCAGCCATGCTAGGAAAAAAGAAGTTGTTCCAATCCACTATCTTACTAGCAAAATATAACTTAAGTTTTATTATACCCGACTTTACTTTTATTGGCAATTAACCCATCACAATAATTCTCTCTTGTACTAACAGAGGTGTATGAGAACTTGAAGAAAAAGTGATAACCACAAACTTTCTATTTGTATGCATAATGGATTAATAACCTATACAAGTTTAGTTACGCCAACGGCCATACCACGTTGAACACACCGGTTCCCGTCCGATCACCGAAGTTAAGCAACGTCGGGCGTGGTTAGTACTTGGATGGGTGACCGCCTGGGAAGACCGCGTGCTGTTGGCATCAAAGAAAATACTAATGAATTAATTAAAGATATCGGGCTGTATAGGACTTCAAAGGAAGTCTTTAGCCAACATTAAAAAAAAAAAAAAAAAAAAAAAAAAAGTTTAGTTACAAGGTAATTGTTGAATTTCTATGTCTAGCTGATTTAACGATAGAGCAATAAAGATAAGAAGGATATTGCATGTTTAGTGTCTATTTAAGAAAAACAAAATTAGATGATTGATTCTATACTAAACCTATGTTCCTCTTGAACGATTTACTTACGTTCTTTGTAAAATAACAAGCTATAGGTCATTATTGCAGCTATATACAGATATTGCAATACAAGATGCAGTGGTTGTCCAAATGATGGATGACCTACATTATGTGTCAAAATAAGTGCAATGACTGAATCAAACAAAATGATAAAACAAATATTAAAATAATAATCAATCTATAAAAACATACCCCAATCATTAGAGCTTGGATATGATCTCTTAATTTTCCAAATTATTATAATTATCATTAAATTATTGTATTACTTTTAGATCTAGAAAATATCACAAGCAATTTGAGCAAATAGAATCATAATTATTAAGCTAGACATGAACATTGTAAAACAGACTCATTTAAAACTAATGTAGTCGTTTAATTAACTAATAGCCAAAGAACCCTTCCTGTAGGTTAACAACATTCACATAACCCCTCAACAAGCAAACGTAACTATAGTTAATTAACACAAATGGATGTTACACAAAAAGGTTCATACAAAATTTAATGGACATCCCAAAAAATTTACAGAGGAAACAACGCCATTCACATCTTCCTAAATCTTCTAAATTCCCAATCAGATGCTTTATAATCAATAAATAATTTATAGATATATTCAAATCGATCAGTTGATGAACTACTGTAAATATTCCTCATTCATAATAATGCCATTGTTTTTTTTGTTTTTTTTTATTATCAGATGCTATTATTTATTCACTTATTTTTCCAAAAGCTTATTTCTTTTTATTGTAAATATGTCTGTTCTTTCATTTTAATTTTGTATCGCATTTTCTTATTCTCTACATACAAAACATACCTGTTTAGTTATTTACTTTCAGGATATTATGTAATTATTGTTTTATTTTGATGTAGGCCTTTGGCCAGATATATAGTCATTTATTTTGTTCTTCTCTGTTATTCTAAAGGGACCTGGTCCCAGAATAAAATTATTTTTCTATTCTATTCTATTCAAGGCACAGGATAACAGGAGACTGAAAAGGCCCTGTATGGGAGATCTACTGGGATTACGTCAGGTTTCAGAAACAGGAAGAAAAAAAAATAGAAAAACAAATTTGTATTCAAAACAATTACTAGCATACTTTTGTTAACGACTAAACAAGTTTTCTATTTCAGGTTTAAAAAAGTTTGATTCATATGTTGAAACAAAGGTATGAAACCCAATTTTAATGTATCAATCATTCATAATCAATTTTCCTTGCATTAAGTTTTCCAAGTTCAGAAAAAAATGGTAGCCTGTATGGGATAGATCAAGAAAATAAGGGGAACCTGGTAGGACTTCATAGCCCAACTCCTTTATTTTCAAATCTCTCAACATTTCAGCCGTTGATGCTCGTTCAGCTCATGTAGAACCTAGGAATCCAGATTTTTAGCACTTACAGTTAATTTTAAGTTTTTGGAAATGTTTATTTGAGTTGAGCCAAAATCTGAGACAAGGTTATTCTTCCACAGCTTCCTTAAGATCATTGTCCAAGATTGATAATGGAGGCCTAGATTTGGAGAAGAGTAGGATTTTCACAGTTTGTATCTACTTGTAATTAATATAATTTTGAAAACTTGATAGGCGAAGTGTTCTTTCAATTGAATTCCCTTAACAAAAGCCCAATTGATATTCCTTGCTACTTGGACAGCAGAATGGTCAAGTTTAAATTCATAGATTAGATACTCTTGTTGAACCATTATTTGTATGAATCAAAGTATTTTTTTACTATTGTGGTTAAAACACAGTTATATTCTTTTCTTAGAAAGAAGTAGCTAACCTTTCCGAGCCAAATCTCAGATACCACAATGATTTTTTACCCATGTTTTTAAAAGTTTAATTTAGTACGTTTTTAGTTATTTAAAAATAATTATTGATGTATTTTAAATGAAAAAGTCAAAAACCCATTTTTAACAAATTAGTTTTTGATAAGAAAAACAATACGGCGTAGTAAACCTGAAGGCTTGATGCTGTTATACCAATCTTTGCTTAAAAACTTCAGTCAATGGAACACCACCCAAATCCAAACCCACTTGATCAATCTCAAAACAATTCTCCCTCCGAAGCCCAATTCTACCCCTCGGACATTTACCAGTCAGCTCAGTACTTTATAAGTTTTTAGGAATTGGTTTGTCACTAAGCCCAACAACTTTACAAGTCCATCTCAATCTTCGTGACACTATCACTTCATTCAATTAGATTAACCTTGTACATGCCCAGCAATTCCACATTCTGTAATCTACAATTCTCCAGAAGTCTCATTCTTTTTCAGACCAAATATTCTACGCAATACCTTATTTTTGCACACCTTAAGATATTATGTTCATCCTTCAACGTAAACGATCATTTTTTCAAATCCATAAATAAAGCATAAATGGAAATAAAAATACTATATATACATATGAGTAAGAAAATGGTCCAGGTTGAGGTCAAGACAATTCTCTTATATAGAGAGAACTTAAGGAAACAATAAAAAGTTCTCCCTACATAAGAGAATTTTCTTGACCTCCACCCAGACCATTTTCTTCTTCATATATACAAGGTCAACTAATATTATTCAACATATATATACATATGTTAAATATAAAAGATGCAGTAAGTATTTATTGGTACCGACCAAACTTCTCAGTGATAGATCACTTATTTTCAAGACTTTGTTTTTAACAGCCAAATGTTCATTTATTCGTGATTTAATTTACCTCTTAGGCTAAGGCTTTTATAAAGAGCAAATAAGTAATATATGGATTTAAATAATTAATAGATAGACTGAAAATAATAGATTTCAGAGCAATCTTCGAATAATCAAAATTTTGTTTCTACTCATGTTGGTTTATAAATTCCTTTTTTTTTTTTTTTTATTTAATTCAATGATATTTACAACTATAATGGTATTATATCAAGTAAATGTGCAAAAATGTAGAATATGACATGAAAACACTTGTGGAGAAACTACCCATCGATAGCACTCCAAGTATAAATTCCTAAAGAGTGTGTACAATATTTTTTTAAAGCGGCTATTAAAAAAAATATATTCATAGAGATATTTTCATCAAATGTAAACATAATTGATAGAACGGTTTAGTTACTATGAATAGATAATTTGAAAGCTTCACTGTAATTCAATTTTTTCACAGCATTTGAATCTTCATTAATTAAAAATTGTGACAGTAAAAAAATCAACCACCACATTCCCCCAATTATGGCCACCTCCATAAAAGGAAGGGAGGCAGATCGAGCTCCAGCCAGATTCACAGCACCACCTTTAGTTGTTATATTGGTTATTTTTTTATAGTTAAAATAAAAAATAGGTAATAAAATAATAACAAATGGTAATCAAAATAATAATATAATATATTAAGTCTAATTTAAATCCTATTGCCTTGCAATAAAAATAAAATTAATAATAAAATAAATTTTTAAAATTAATAATTAATGAATAGAATTGAAGTTAGTGAGGAACTAATGAAAAAATAAATAATATAATCAGAATTAGATCTCAAGCGTCAACATTAGTAAATAGTAGATAAAAAATATTTCATAATTTCTATTTTAAGACTTATACTTTAAAAAAGTTAATATTACCTGAGGGGTAGCTTTAGGTGTGCCAGGGGCCAAGGTTGATGCACGTGGTAATGGTTTCTAAAAACAAAAATTAAAAAATATACTTTAAATTTACAGCTATATTCAGATAAATTTATAAATGTAAATCCGTAATAGAATGGTCTGGATCATTATATTCCTTTCAACTTTCTGGTATTATACTTTACTTAGAAACTGATTTCCTAACCAGTCAAAAAGAACATAAAATGCTTCTAATAAAATAATGTTTATAAAAAAAATTAAAAAAATTTTAAGGGCAAACCTGTCCGCATAACCAACTTTAGAGGTGAATTTAGAATTTCATACAGAATGATGGTCAACAATTGAATCGATAAGAAATCCTATCACTTACAATAGCATTTTGAAAATGGTTTTATTCAGATTGATTTATCTTATTTTGATCAACAGCTTACTACAAATTGAAATTATTATGGCTGAGGTGTAAAAGAACATGTATTGACATTACTAGCACTAACTTATATGTATTATTATTTTTTATTTCAACAAAATATGATAAGTAAACAACTTAAAATTGGTTACTTTGTCTTAAATTTTTTACTAATGTAACTATCAAAGTAATCACTTATCAAAAACTGGTATAGATTAAATTAGGGACATTTAGATCTGTGATGAAAAGATAGGGATCAATTAAAAATAAAAACATAATTCGTGGCAGAGGGGAGGGGGTCTGAGCGCTGCAGGTTTGTTTTTTATGTCCCACCACGATGCGTGCGAACTTTGAGCTTAGACTTTCCATCTATCTTCCCATAAACACCCCTTCTGTGAGGAACACAGATATTTCCCAATCGTTCACGTCAGTATCAACACATCTTTTGATCAGGTCACCAATAGCAGCGCTCAGACCCCTCATAACTCATCTTCCAGGATTAAAGCAAGTGGCTAAAAATTACAAAACCCCAAAATTAGAATGTCTTTTGCTCTTTTTTTTACAGACAAAATAAAAATTCAGAAGTATGGTGCAGAACTACTCAAGACCCCGTGACTGTAAAAAAAAACAAAAAACACTGGAAGTAATAAAAACCCTAATTGGGATCATTAGCAACAAGCAACAGTTGGAAAACGTTTTTGCAATCACTAAAATAAAACTATTTTCGATATACTTTTTGAAAATAATTTTTTTTTCTTGAGTCATTGATTTTAGTTTTGTTTTTTTACATCCATTAAAAGTGTTAATTGAGTTTGCCCCAGCCTATAAATAAGATGTAAAATTACTGAAGTACCATTTTTTAACATTAAATACTTTATTGAATTTATTGTTTAATATTAATACCATGCAATACGAGCCAACAATTTCAAGCCATAGCTTTATTAAACTCAAAATCATTAAATTACTACTAAAAATAACAAGAGTTAAAAACAATCTGAAATAATAATTTACAAATGGGTCAATCAATATAAATAAAACACTTCAATAAAAAACTATTCATGCTATACATCATGCCATATTAACATTATCAATGAAAATATACAGTTATGTACAAAATATATACCATAGCCTAAAATCAGTGGTTTTCGACTTTTATAGTTATAGGTACCTCCTTGACCAAGAAATAAGTACGGGGTTGACTTCAGAAATATTTACCTGCACTCTTTTAAATTAAAAAAATGTTATTCAAAAATACATTTCTGGTTTATGATTGAAAAACTAAGGTAAATTTATGAGAGTCGAGAAATTATTGAGGTTTTCTTTTAACTCTTTCAGTGCGAACCGTCGATAAATCGACTCTCTATAAATGTGTATAAATTGAATATCGACTATTGTGCAGTTTGATTTTAGGTATCAATCTGTGAGCACGTGTCGCAGCAGTAATTAATAAGGCACTTTTTTTCAAAAATCCTTTCACAATTTATGCAAAATAAGTGAAAATTAGCTCAGCACTGAAAGGGTTAAAGGACCACAAAGATGATTTAGGACTGTCCTATGGCATTATATGTCAAATATAAAGGAATATGTCAGGGTAAAGCAAATTTAAAAATTAAGGATGTCTGGTAATGCTCTAACTCCAAACCAGAAGGGGTTAAGACCTTATTGAGAAACACCTTAAAAAATAAATAACTAAATAAAACACAGAGGCAATTATTTCATCATTTAAAGAACTCAATCAATGCAGATCAGCAAAAGTTAAGAAAATGCTAACAAATTGTAAAGCAAAACCGGAAATTATCGCATTTCTGTTAATCTTCAAACAAACTTCCACTAGGTGGACTATGAAAGTAGAAATGGTAGTATAGAAGGGTAGAGTGATACACAAGCATTATCTGATACACTACACCATTCTGGTACTCACAAGTAGGAAAATTAGCAAACCAAGACAGCCTAGGCAGACTAAAGTAGACTGACAACACAATGGGAGATAAAGGAGAATGGTATCAAAAAACTGTTGTCCAAGATCAGGTTCTATTGAACCAAAGAAAACGCAAAAGTGAAGCTGCAGTGGAAAGGAGGAATTTTATGATACACAGGCTGCACACATTGATCTCAGACTGAAAAGAAATACATAAAAAGAAAATGACATTTAGTCAAAGAGGTAAAAATATTTTAAGAAGCTACTATAAAATGGCGAGGATGTAACTAAAGTTTACAGTTTACAGCAAAAAAATAAGTATAAAACTCTTTTAAATCACAAAATGTGATTTATGCCAAACCTGGTTAAGAACCACTGCTTTCAATTCAGGCTCAAAACATTTAATTTTTTTTTTTTACTTTAAACATGCTTTTGCTATTAACGACAATTTAGTGTACATATTATTACATCATAAGTTTATAGGAAATGCAGAAGGAAAATCTCAAAACTTAATAAAGTCACTGATATTTCTGTAAATGTATGCTATAAGAATTTATCATATTTTTAAACAAATAAACAACAAGTAGTAAAGGTATACTGACTTGAAATTCCACAGTAATTCTGGCTACCCTATTACAAACCAAAATACATTTTTTTTTTTTTGAAAATAGGTAGACAAATATTTACCAGAAGTTCAAAGGTTCCTTCCTACCAATGAACCATTGAAATTCAAGGAGCTGATAAATAAATTATTTTATATAAATTAAACAATCTTTTATAATGTTTTTAATCATTTTTTTTATTCTGTTTTGTATGGATTTGAAAGATCTTCTATACCAATGGATTAGTTTTTTTGTATTGTTTTTATGAATAGAAAAAGAAAACCATTATACAGATCGTTTAAAATGAATTTAAATGCAACAAAAAAATTATACAATTCTGTAAAATTAGGCCAAAGAAATATAAAAATAATAATAAAATAAAAAATCAGGAAAACCTGAGTCTGATTTATTCTTAGTGCTGTTTAAAACCTTTATATAACAATTTTGAGGGAAATAAAAAATGGAAAACTTTAGATTTTTCTTTATGAGAGAATATTTTACATTCCTACCTACATCCACTGTTTGCGAAACATCATAACTTCTCACAATTTTATCCATATTCAGTTTTGATATAAGTTAAAATATAAATTAAAGATTTAATTAGGATATTGTACTATTATTTTATCACCGCCTCATTTCTCCTTACCTATAAATTATTTAACACAAAAAAAGTTAAATTATTAAATAATAAATAAATTATTTATGTTTCAACTCCTTCATCTCAATAAATCTCAATCAAATTTCAATCAGAATAAAGGACCTTATATCTTTGGACAAAGCAGATTTAATTAATAAAATTAAATTTACATTAAGGAAGCAGTAGGGGGGGGGTAGCTAAATATACATAATGTTTATTGTATCAATTTAATTGATAAATATATTAGATGAGCATTACTCAAACTAACTAGACTAGATAGCACTAAAGACTTATTTATTTTTGTTTACAATAAGATTATATGTTACATTATTTGAGTAGTAAATCACATTAAGGTAGAATGTATTGATACATGATGTTCAGTCCAAACTACTTTATTAGTAAAGTTGAGAAGCATACTTTACAGAAATATCAAATGATCTAAATTAAAACAAATAAATATTCAAAATAAAAGCAACAATTAAAGCATATTACAAATTATATTTGAAATTCAAATACTACTTACATATGTGGGAACCATAAGACCTGTTGCATAACATTTAAAAGTAATAAAAAAATCCTCACTATTTTAGAAATTATAAAAACCACAGCTTATTTGGTATGATTTTCTTTTCCGGTTATAAATTTAAATTTTAATAATAAATTGTTAAAACATAAAATATTTAATCAGTAATTGAAAAAGATTATCTGGATATTATTAAAAAAATTGAGATAGAACAAAAGAATTGAAGTCACTTAACATAATTATTAAATCACAAAATAGTAATAATAGGAAAATTATTTAATCCAATCGATAAATAAATATTTGGTAAAACAAATAATAGTACACTGTACTGGTTTATGACCGACTCATTTCAACTTAAAGTATTTTTAATATGTTTTGACAACTGATTTCCCTTCTCTAAGAACTAGTAATACGCCTTTTGTACCACTTCCTTCAAGAACGGTCCTTAATATTCTACTTGCATAATTAACTAAGGATAGTATAATTATGAAAAATCAGCTCAGGAAAAAAGCTACAAAAAAGAAATAAAATTTGATTTTGGAAAGGTATAGTTAAACAGAATCAATATAAAATTGAAGAAAAATGATAATATTTATATACAGGATTTAGTAAAAAAAATCTTGTAGTACTTGATGGATATCTAAAGCTTCATTAAAATTAATTGAAGTATGAACAAATTTTTAAGTAGATATCTTTGTGAGAATAATGCTACAATAATAAAAAATTACAGCTTCGATGAAGGATTAAGCGAAAGTCCAAGGAAACGAAAAAAGAATTGGGGAAGAACTTACTACTTATATGCAGCTTTAAAGTATCAGAATGTTAACTCAGTAAACCCGGCCCATTTCAAAGGGGAGTCAATTTGTATACTTAGCTCCTAAATGTTCTAATTTGGAAAAATGCAAATGATTAATAATTAGATGTTAAGTAACTAAATCATGCTCATGCATACCTTTAATGAGTTGACCCCAAGCCTTACCCTGGAGGCTGTACTTGTGACAGTGCTCGCTTTTGAAGTCATGGAAGAAAGGCTTTCCCTTGAAGAAGTTCTTTTAACAGTAGAGTGATGCAATTGACACGAAGCACGACGATCCGGTGCTGGTGATCTAGACACTTTGGCAGCTGGAGCAAATAAACCATACTTTGGCTGGCACTGAAAATATCTGGAAAAAAAATTAAGTATACCTTACTCATCATGTTCGGTATTCCATCATCCATAACCTAATTTTTACTATCTGTTTATCATACTTTTAACAGATGTGAACTATGAAAATGTAGTGAAGATTTGTTTCAAGAAACTGAAAGAAATATTTAAATAGAGTTTGATGGAACTACTTACTTTGGTACAAATGTAATTAGTGTTCCATTGTGAGATTTATGGTATAAATAAATAAATATATGTGTGTGTGTTTCAGGGAAAAACATTGGATAAGTTGAGGCTCTTAGTCAGGAATTAATATAACAAAAAGAATTTCTTCTGGAAGGCCAAAGATAAGACATTATGAAACAGTCATAAAACCGTTAATACTCGATGGGATGGAGACTATGGGATTCACCAACATGGATCAGGTGCTGAGAATGGAAAGAAAGCAATTGAGAATGATACATTGACTGAAAAGGATAGGTGAGGAATACCGATTAAGAAAGAAAAGTGAACTGTATGAAAATTTTGATAGCTTAGAAACGTCAATGAGAAAACAGAGACTGATTTTCTTTCGACATATGAAAAGAATGAACCTATATTTGATGGAGTGATGAAACTAAAAGCCTAAAGGAATATTCTCAACAAATAAAGGAGGAAGTAGAGAGAAAGGGGTACTAGAGAGGAGGAGTGCCAGGATAGAGAAGGATTCAAAAATAAGGTGGGAAACATAAAAGTCCTTGTAGTGGAGCGAAAAAGGCAGGAGAGTAAGAAACGGATGGAAGAGAGGAGGAAGAAGATGGTAGAGGGAGTGAAAATGATATGGGCGGAAAGGAAGAAAAAAAGGAAAGGAGTAATTAATAAAGTATAAATAAAATTATGAGTGTTTATAAGTATATATCGATGCCAAGAATCGAAAGTGAAAAATCACACTTTCCATTTTCCAACTATACTGATTGAATTTAGGATTTATAATTGATATAAAATTCATACAGAGTCATATATAAGGCACAAAATCACATGTAATGACATAAGTAAACTACGTTTGACGATACACACGATACACACTGAATGAATCTTAAATCAGGTTTTTCACTATCCTGAAAAGTGGTGTTTTTCACTTTCAATACTTTGCATTGTATCGACGATATATTTATAAATTGTATATTAAAAATAATCATAAGTAATATATAAACCTGATTCCTTCAACTGAACCATCGTTCTTCCCAAGAGGGTCGTCCAGTTCTACACCACACCATTCTCCAGGGGCAAATCCAGTTGTTCCTCTATATCTTAAAATCCCAATTTTCGAACCCTGAGTGCTCATGACGATTACACGATCCCCTATCTTGGCTTCACTACTTGTATTTGTAGCTAAATAAAATAATAAAGAAAACAATAAATGAAATATGCATTAAATAAGGAAAAATCAAATCAAATAAATAATAATTTATATTATTAAGCCAATGTTCTTTTTCATTGTATTATGATTTATGGATGGCGTAAGTACAAACTTGGCCCATCCACCGGTTTTAGCACTTCATATCAAAACCAGGACAAAGTACCATAGCTCCTCCTGGGGGGGGGGGGCATGTGGTCTAGTAGTTAGCATAACAAACTACTAAGCCTGGCAGGTGGCCCTAGGATTTTTTAAAGGGAGTAAAAAATCTTTGGTTATGCAGTCCTTCAGAAAGGGTGTTAAACGGGGGCCCGAACCCTGTATAATGTAAGGTACTTGTTAAAAATCCCTATCAGTTGAATTTCATTAATTTAAAATTCCAGTTTACAATTACAAGTTAATTAGCACAATTATGGACCCATTAGTACCAGTGGGGCACTAGATTTATTGCTTATTGAAGTTTTAAAGAGAGCTAGTAATGGGTTTTAAAATTGTTAGCCCATATATACGCTACCTAGGGCATAAAAATCATTACCACCATTAGCACACTGGCTGTTACATAGTGAGGCCAATGATAACACAGAAAGGGGCACTTCTATGAGCTTTTTGACAACACTCTTGATGAGTACCACAGATACAGTTAAAGTAAAAGCTTTAACCATATTTACCCATATTTAACTAAATTCACTCACCAATAATTAGTTACAACAGTCTACATGAAGCTAACAATAAAAATGGCCAGTGATTAATAAACTTTGCAGCTTTTTTTTTTTATAGTACTATTATTTATTCCAAAAAACATTTCTCATAAAAGGATATCAATCTCACCAGATGGAAATATCGTTAATCAAACTGATGGATGCTCAGAGTAACCCTCACTAGAAGGATATTAGATAATTCAGTAATTCTCTTACCTGGAACTATCTGAAAATCAGTGGTTTGCTGATGAAGGAAGAATAGGATTAAAACTCTATTTTTGATCAATTAGTTTATAGTGGAATTTACATGCTGCGCTTACAAGATCATCTCCAGCATGCTACTTCAGAAGCTCCTAAGTTCAAAACCAGATTTGTTTAAGGAATGAAAAATACAATACTAACTAATTTGGATAGGTCATGTTTTTTCAAAAGGGCAGAAAGTACAAAATACAAATCCATCATTTATTCATAGACAATAAAAATTGCTTATATATAGGCAAGCATTTTATTTGGGGGTATCTAAGACATTAGTGAGACAGTGTTGAATAACAATAAGTAAGTAAGCAAGGAGGTACTAAGATATTGACACCTCTGGGATTATATTTAATAGGACCATGAAGTTCTTTGGGCAGGTCAATAATCAGGACACGGATAACCCTCAGAGGGTTCATGCTCAAATGACTCAAATCAAATGCTTATCGTGCTCTCGAAGACACAGCAAAAAGATTAGGGTTGAGATTCAACATCCAAAAAATTATGAAGATGACAAATAATAAATACTGGAGGACAATATACCACTTTGCTAGGCGCAACTTTGCTGGGGTGTTTTCTTACACCCACTGTATTCTCAGAACCTTGCACCATCCTACTAACATTTATTCCAGTCTCTCCAAAACTCAATCAGTATCTCAATCAGTTTTTCACTTCTAAGCCCAGATGTTCATTATTACAATAGTAAATTAATTACAAAATTACAACAGTATTGAACACAAGATAAACCCAAAATGAAATACTTACCATAACTTGGAGAAGAAACAAGAGGTGGCGTCCTAGGCACTGGAGGAGGTGTTGCTCTTTTCATGGCAGGAGTTGAAGATGATACAGGTGGTGGTGGTGATGGAGATGGAGCCATTGGAGGGCTTGGGACAGCTAGAGAGTACCTGGTCAAACGTCCCAAGCGAGAGAAAACACCTTTCTTAGGTTCACATTGAAAATATCTTGTGCCACCAACCGAGCCATCATTTTTTCCTGAAAATTAAATATACTTTTCAAAATCATGCTTTGTTATAAGAATAACACTTTATTATTATTATTTTTTATTTCAGTCATACTAGAAATTTCAAGAACTTAAGAAGTAGAGAATGCTAGAGTTTCTTGACTGTTTCTGTCAAGCAGTATGTAAAAACATATAACTATAAATAACCTTAATTTTTGTTTTCATTTCTGTTCTTGAGACCTTTTAGTATCAAAGCAATGTTGTTAGCATTGCTAACACATACACAATAACATTTATTGTGTATTTTATTATTGGTGTTTTTCTCAATTCCCAGGGTGGATAGTTATGCATTGTTATTGTATCCAATAAGTATTTATTTAGTCTGAAAAACTAATTTTATAATTACCATTTAAAAAAATTAATAATTAGGATTTTATATTATTTTTTAATAAATGAACACTAAATTTTAATTTATAGATAATTGTGTTAGATCAAAGAGGACCAAAATAAAGAGCCAAAATGTCACAAAGTGATTCTATATGATGTATTATTAAAAAATACTAATAAAATTATATTTTTTAATGATTACAATAAGTAATTTTTTATTCTATAAAAGATAACTAAGAGAAGAACTAAGTTAGTGAAACAAATAGACCAAAATACTTTCTTTTACACTACAATATAAAAATATTCTATTTTATTGTATCCAAGTAATACAAAGAAAAAAAAAAACTGAAGTCAACAAACAGTTCACTTACTAATTTTCAGTGCGTATAGTCAAACCTGATGGAATATATTGAAATAATATAACAAAACAGAAAAACTAGTACATTGCAGCTATACCACAAGTTAAAACCTATGAAAAAAGTTAAAAGTGGTAATCTCAATCTTATCAATTTTCAGGTTAATCAAACATGAGGCTGTGACAAATGACAAATAAATACTTTTAAAATAATAATCTCTGAAAAATCATTTGAAAGGATATTAAAAAAATATATATTATTTTCTAAATATCAGTGCTTAGTAATGCATAAACTAAATAATATACACTTTTGC
Source organism: Troilus luridus (assembly GCA_964056705.1). Taxonomy (NCBI): domain Eukaryota; kingdom Metazoa; phylum Arthropoda; class Insecta; order Hemiptera; family Pentatomidae; genus Troilus; species Troilus luridus. The sequence continues at coordinate 58,388,647 of OZ057414.1, forward strand.
ATTAGATTTAATTCTAATACATAAATACATTATTAAATTTTTAAAAATATTTTTTATAAATCTCTAAATTTAAGACTACCTTCTTTTATAAAATATATTACATTTCATTTCATAATGAAAATGTAATGAATTTTAAGCATCAATATATAACTTCTTATAATAGGATATTTGTAAAAATAAAAAATATTTATTAAACATTAAATCAATTTATAAACTTACTAAAGAAGAAACAAATTTTTAATAACTGTTTACTATCATGGCACTACCAATAAATTGCTAAGAAAGCCGGTAAGGTATTCATCAATTTTTTTTTTATTCAATAAGTTATAAGAGTTATATTTTTGTATTTCTCACCAAGGTGCCAAATTATGATATTTCTTATCTTGGTTTGATACATTTAATTATTTTTTTCTTCTGTAGATGTAATGAGATCAATCCTAAACTTCCTGATATCTAGTTTCAAAGCATCTATAGACACTTGATCCTGTCATATGCTTTCTGGTCTTCCTATCCTTCCAGCCATTTTTGTTTCTAGCAGCCTCTTAGGCAGTCTATCCTTTTTCATTCTAACCTGACCAGCCCACATTACCTTATTTGCTCTTATAAAGTTTATTGATTATATTTACTTTTTTCAAAAAGTTGTCTATCTTCTTGTTTGTCTTTGTTTTCCTTATTATACCAACACAGTTTGAGCCGCATATTTCTCTTATAACTTTCCTTTCAAATACTTCTCCATATGTGACAACGGGTGTTATTAGTAACTTGTATAGCTTTAATTTGGCCACTCCAAAAAACAAATTGGATTTTAAAGGGCTATAATCCGTAAAGTAGACTATACTTCCGGTCATAATTTATTTTTCAATTTTGTAGCTGATTTTATTTTCATTGTTTACTGAGGAGCTAAGGTAAACGAAGCTGGTTACATTTTCAAATTTGAAGATGAGGAATATCACGCAAGAGTCTTCTATTTGCTACCGACAACATTTTTAAATGCTGGGTTTTGTTTTTATTTATTATTAGGCCAATCATTAAACCATTATATACCAATAGATATGTAAGGTAAATGGGACAATGCCTTACCTCATTGAACTGCTCAAAAATGGTTTGCCAAGTTTCTTTCCAGAAATACGAGTCAAGAAGATACAGCCCGCAGCGGGCGGCCTACCAAGGTTGATTCGAGTTATATCAAGGCTTTAATGGAAGACCGGTCGCTACAGGTACGTTTTTGGAAATAGGTTCTGGAACCGTTCAGATACTTTTAAAGAAACTTGCTTACGTGTAACGCCTCCGATGTACGGGTTTCAGACAAACGGAATAAGGCAAATCATGACAACCTAATATGTATTAATCTGATAAATATCTTCTGAACCGGTAAGAAAGGGACCAACTCCTCAAACTAAAACTGCATTATTTATGACAATGTAGTGCACAGAGGATCGTGGACAACTGCTGACGAGTCGCCTGATGCCACCTTGAAGGGCGGCCTACATCTGAAAAGACTTTTCTCTCCATCTGGTCGCATTATCGCGGCGTCATGTTTTAAAAGTTGTTTCTGCAAGGAAAAACTATTGATTTAAAGATCTACTGCACGCAGCTAATGAAATCTGGCCAAGCATTGCGACAGAAACTCCAAGAACTAGTCAATCATAAAAGTATAGTATTCCACCATGACGACACTTTACCACACTCCGTAGTAATCACCCAGCAAAAGTTGGCGCAACTTTGCTGGGGTGTTTTCTTACACCCATCGTATTCTCTGTACCTTGCACCATCCTACTAATATTTATTCCAGTCCCTCCAAAACTCCCTCAACGGGAAATCGTTAACTGTTGAGAGAGACGTGAAAACGTATCTCGATCAGTTTTCACTTCTAAGCCCAGATGTTCACTATTACAATGCGAAGTATAGTTTTCTTTTCAAATAAAAATATTTATAGTTTTAAAAGGTTGAAATAGACAATAATTTTTCGTGTGTAGTTCTATAATCTAGTTTACGACGATAAACGTGCAGAATAGATTTGAGTAGCGCAAAAGGAACTAAAATGAAATACAACTTCTTCTTTAAATATAACAGTATATTTTTAAAGTGCAGTCAAAATTTCTACTGCAATTTGCCATTTCAGACCCTTTTTTCATTGGATCGAAGAACGTAATCGTCTGTACCATTATAACACTTATAACATAAGAAACCCTGTAATTAAAATACAATATAAGTAGTAAGAACTAATAATAAATAAACTTACCAATGGGTTCTTCCAAAACAATTCCTGCCCAATCGCCAGATGCGAATTGCGTTTCTCCAATGAAAGCAATCCTCCCTGGCTTCGTCCCTCCAACCCATACTTTGTCCCCGACAATAAAGCTGTCTGTGTCTTCAGTAAGTATAACGCTGTTATCTGAAATTGGTACAGACAACAATTATAAGAATGAACAATCTTGATGGAACAATCGACAATGAAATGAAACAATAGCCAATAATAGATCCCATTAAGCAAGGATCCCTCAACGTGAATCTCCAATTAACGAACCCATTTAATTCTTTATTAAAAGAGCCCCATTTTTAGCATTAATTAGCGACCCAAATAGAGAATTAAAACTGAGTAAGCTAAGTTTAACTTCTATCGGATATATAAATATTTGACTTTTCGTGAAAATTTCTAACCGAATGTCAGACCTATTAGACTATAACATTACTAAAATCGACGATGAACATCCGTTTAATAAATAGGGATTTGTTTTTTAATTAATATTCAAAATCATGCGAAATTCTCCATTCAATTTTACTGAGGAGTTTGTAGGAAAGGTTGAAACAGAATTAATACATATGTTAAAGAATAATGATACTTAAAAAAAGAAAATAATCTCTAGGTCTGTTGAGTCTATATGTTGGATTTATTCTGCGAAATCTTGCAGTTCTATCTTGACATGGCGTTTAATTTTCGTTAATAAAGTTATATTTAATAATTAACAGTTGAGCTAGAACACAGGTAAGTCAGTTAATAATAACGCAAAACTGGTTTTATAATTGCATTATGTGTTCTTGTGTGTAATCAAAGTTTTAATTGTATTTTACGGTCGTGTGGAGTGATTCTTGGGGTGGTTAGGGTCTGTTTGGGCTGCCATTCACGTGTAACTAATTTAAAGGTTCTGCTTAGGATTTTCCCATTTCATTTATGTCTCTCAATATTTGTTTCTCTGGATCTTACGGTCTAGAAGGGATTTAGATATCAGGGAAATACAGTCAGGATGTCAACATTTTTCTGGATTAGTAGTCGATATTATTCCCAAAGGATGAGGTAGTGGATATTTCGCCCAATACACTATTTTGAACCCAGTTATATTAAAATATGTATTTTAAAATAAGTTTTCTGGTACGATTCTTAAACAATGTTAATCCCTTATTAATAAAACAATAAAAACCCTTGGTTTATATTGAATATACGTCGACAGAGAGTATAGCTTTTACTTCATGACACAAAAACTTGCCTTATTTGACGGCAATACCTTGAGAGTCTCAATGCCGACAAGTTACCAACCCATTCAGCAACAAATACCACCGAAAATATGACCAAAAAGTCCTGTGTCGGAAATGGTCCGGTCTACCACAACTTCTCAACAATGGTCATAAGTTGTTATTGATACATATTCACATTTCTGTTATAAAACAGAAAAGGTTTCCCACTCAGTAAAAAAAAAAAAAAGTGCCACTACAACCCATGAAAGGTCTTGGGTTCATTACATAGTAGAGGTTAAACTGTTTCTAGGACAATAACCATCAGGTCTTTCCCTCAATTAAGGATTTCCACTTTATAGAGGCTGAGTGAGGCCCAGGAGGGTCTGAAGATCGCACAGGTTCCATCCATGACTGTTAAACCATTAAATTTCATTTCAAGTTTTCCAAACGGTATACAGCATTAAATTACACATCGAATGAATCAAAAGTTTCGCAGATATAATGAATTTTATTTGTTAATTAGAGAATTGTTAAATAGTCCTGTAAGTAATATCATGTTATGTAGCCAAATAATACAAAAACTATAGTAATGTTAAAGAGAATGAAAGTAAGAAAACCTCCATTATTTGATTTGTACGTCGTAATGTCCGAAGTACGCTCGTTCGAATGCAACGTTACTCAGTAAACTAAACGGTCAAGTATTAAGGTTTTTTTGGGGGGAACTATATGATCACAAGAACCCGGACTTTACTTGTTCTAATGATTTTTCGAACGTTATTTTAAAATGAATAGCAAAAGTTCTCATATTTTATATATGTTCATCTAGATGCAACATTACATTTTAGCTAAAATTGGCAAACCGGAAGGAACACTTTATTTAAAGCTATAAACAGCTTTAGGTAAGGTTTATAATATTACACTACTTGCAATGGTGATACAAAGTATAATATTTTTTTATTGCAACCATTGAGTAATTTTATCCATTACTCAAATAAAGCTGGTGTGGAAAATCCCACTTTGCCCCACTAGTGAGAGAAAGTAACAGCCATTTAGATCGATATTGACAATCAGCACTATGTTATTTTAAATGTTAAATGCCGGTATTATAATATTATTCATTTTCTATTCTTAAAATGTTAAAATAGATAATTTTAGAACTATTTTATATTTAATTCAAGATAGATTTTATTTATTTTGAAGCGATTTTATAGAAATATTTAATATAACCTTAAATGTATTAGAACCTTCACACATCAGAAATTTGGAGATCTAACACTAGTATTACCCAATAGCGCTAGTGTAGTTTTAACAAATCTGAATTTTACTTCAATTTCTTAATTTTTATATGGTTGCAGGAAAAATGTAATATTCAACACGTGAGAAAAGTGCTTATAACACCCTCGTTTAATTACCACACGAGCTGAAGGCGAGTTTAGTCACTAAACTCAGTTTAGAGTTTATTCCCATAGTAAAATACAGTAATACATATACATACTTTGGATATTTTTTAGTTAGCGTTTTCACTAACTAAACAAGAAAATATAAATAATAATTCACCTGAGGTCCTCCTCACGCCGGCTTCGCTGAGCCTCCGTAAGTCTCCCCACAGTGAGTCGTTGGAAGATAGCCCACCGACTGCATGCAACAAAACATGAACCAAACACCAAGCAACACACACAAGCATGCTAACACAATGTGCAAATATAATAAACATACTTCTAAATACATAAAAATTAAAAAAAAATACATAAAAACTAAGCAGCACTAAGATATGTGAAAGAGCATACAGAAAAAAAAGAATATTCCTTGCCTGCTGTAAAATTTTAAAAATAGCTTCGCTGAATGGGTTCACATTCTCGATGGCCTTTTAACGAGATTTTGGAAGTAAATTTTTTCTTCCTCCTAGCCAGGGATTTCACATTTGAGGAAGACGAAGTTGAAGAAAATTTTGGTAGATTATTGCTTATTAAACATGAAATCCAAGATATAGGGTCTAGCTAAATTGTTGCAATAGTATTTTGTAATTGCAAAAATTAGAAGCGAAGGTTTATATTATTGGTTAACTTATTGTTGGTACCATACCGATGGTATGAAGGAGAAATGGGAAAAACATGTTTTACCCTCACTATTTATCATCAATAAAATTTCTCTAAGCCAAAAATCACACAATGTTCGAAGTGTTTCAGCACTTTTCTTCGTCTTCTACCAAAAATTGTTGATTGCATCCGATCATCTATGATTTGCACACGCTGAACGTTTTTATAACCCAAATAATGTGATTTTTTTATTCTTTAGTTAGCAATGAAATGAATAACAACAATATGATATGAATAACTTCCATTAAAGTGAAGCTATAAAAAAAAAAACTAGTTTGATATATTTTGTTTTACAAAAATGATAAACACTAAAGTTACTGCTTTTGAAAAACTCACAAAGAAATTTAATTCATATAGTAATGTTAAAGACCGAGTTTAACGTATTTTGAAAATGATAATTGAGAATATGAAGGGATATATCTTGCCATCGGTTAAAAAAACGAGTGATCAGTAAAGCTCACATGCTCAACCGTTGACTTGGAAACTGTACAGATTTAAACTTTTTTCCAGCTAAAACACTTCTTTCAAGAAAAAAAATAATGTTAGAAAACAATTGAAGTCGCAATATTTCATGATCTTTTGGCTACAGAAATTTTTCCCGGGTAAATTTTGTTGGAAAAAATTGTTTTCTTATAATAAAGTTATAGATACAACTCATAGATAAACTTATCATAGATATCGAAAAGCAAAAACGTAGGAGAAAAAACTTGATAATTATTCCGCAGGCTGTCGCTTCAAGTCGAGTCACAAGTTATCCATTTTCACTCGTATCCTTTTCAATATTCTCGAAAATAGAAATAATCGTGAGTTACAGTATAAAAAAAAGGGTAATTGTGGGAAATGTGTAGTACATTTTGGTAATCCCTTAATCTAGAAACGAACTTTTCAACAAACATACATCATTTATACATCGAAATATTAGTTGAAACTTTTATTTCTTGATGAAATGATTTGCTACTGATTGCCCATAATTACATTTTTTACGTACTAAAGCTCAAGGATGACTTGTATTTTTGGAAAATATTAAAAATGAAACGAATAAACAGCCAACTCGACGACTCAACTCGAAGTGACCTCCGGAAAAGGTACCAACCCTATTGCAAGCTGAGCATATATATTAACTGGACTAATAAAAGAGTAACTATAAAAATACACCAAGATGGAGCGACTTTGTGTCCAAGATTATTATTGGTAGCGAATATTTTTTCTCTCATTTTACGGAGGTGGCGTAGTGGGCGGAGTGGTTCTCAACTTAAATAGCGCCATTTCATAGCGGTACACTTGTTCTCGAAAAAACATTCCGAAAAGGAAATTCATTTCTCTGAAGGATCAAATATTTTTTCTCAAAACTGGATAAACCTCAATCTTTAATGTCGACTTAAGTATTTTTGTCAAGAAAAACTCGACTGACCAGTTGAGTAATCAACAACAGGAAAAAAAAAATGAAAAATTTACATCTCAAGTACATAAATAAATATTTGTATACTTTTTATTGCACAAGCGAAAATAAAACAACTTAGAAACCTTATTGCACAACGTAATATTAAAAAACTATTTCCTGCTTGGCGAACAGTAGTCCTGTTTGGATTAGGTATTATAACGGTATAAGTCGAATTTTAAACAACTAACACCATTCATGTTATCTTGTTAATATAATGTAAATAAAATCCAATTAATTTCTTCGTAACTAATTATAATAATCGGATTGGTCTTCACAAGTTTTTTTTTTTAAGACTTTCTACCTGCTGCATCGAACAGATTTTATGGAATTGGGCAATATTCGATATATTATTTTGGCATAATTATTCACACTAGAATAACAGACAGATTAAAATTAATAAATAGAAGTATCATACCGTTAATCCAGAAATTCGAAACGCCATATTACATTATCTGAGTTGTCATTTTCAATTAAATTCACCCATGAATACATGGAATTTCTTTAAAGGAAATGTTAATAGTCGCATAATTGTGTGCGTATTATTTATTTTTAATAGCTTTATTCACTAACAACTACATAAGTGTTTTTCCTATATGAGCTAGTAGTGGAAGTCCCACTTTTACCTTTTTTTTTTTTTTTATTCAGTCAAAGTCCGGAAACACAATGGGCAAAACTACTGAAATAAGAAGTGAACTAGTATCAAATTCGGCACTATTTATTAGCTGTTTATTTTTTGTTATCAACTACATAAATAGTAATCATTGAGTTGCACAATGTTGTGCCACTTTAAAATAAATCAAAAATGAATTGTAGAAAATTCTATTTTATAATTATATTTAATCAAATCTCGTCTCAATATTGAATTGAATTGGATCAAAATCAAAATCTATTTGAAGATATCAGTATTTTTGTACAGCCAATCAGAATAGCCTCCGACAATATAATTATTCCTGGGTGAACATCCTTTTCTAATATTTTACTTAATAAGACGCAATAAATTCTTTGTTTTATAGTTGCATTGAGGTAAAGCAATCATTTTAAAATAGTCCTTTAAAGCCAAGTAAAAACCAATAATTTTCTAATTTTATCGTTCATAAAAATTAGAGTTTTAGACATAACGATGATTTTAGAAATAGAAAAACGAAACTCGTGGCAGAAATAGTCACAGCTAAGATTTCTAATAAGCAATCAAGTACAAAAGACGGCTTTACATCAACTAAAAGAATTACACGTTTTTGTCAAACTTAGGTTTATAATTTAAATACTCATAGCAATACTTATTTCAGACGGCTAATTTTCAGGGAGTGAAACCATTCAACGAATCAAATATGAGTTAATTTAACGATGTGAATTTCAAAAATTTATATCGGAAATGAAAAAATCAAAGCATATCAATATAAAAGTCAATCAAAGCCTAGCATATCGATTATGAAATTAGCAGGCAAGGAGTGAACACTGAAGCTCAGAGAAAAATCAGCCCACATGATGGCCTTAAGGAACTTCCCCACGAATAGTTTTAAAAAGATTTATGTAGGTTGAGCGATCCTTCGACAGAATAAAAATATGCGTGGTGTGCCCGAAACCAAGATATGAGATGAGCATGCTGTAAGCAAAGTGTGCAAACATACTTACATAAAATGAACCAGAAATAAAAGCAAGCTAGGACACATAGAAAAGAGAAAAAATTGTTCTACATGTTTTAAAAGCTAAAAACCTAAGAGTTGATGAAGCCAAGTTATTTGGTATGTGATCTTACAGAATTTTTATAATCACTTTTTTTTTAAAGCAAAGCCAACTTTGATTCAATAAAAAACACTAGCTAATAAAATTGAGACCCCGTAACACCAATATATTGTATATAATTCAATTTATTATTAATCGATGAGTCAATTGTTGGACAAAAATAAAGAAAAAAGTCACAAAATGGAGCGAAAAAAGATAATATAAAGTACAGGAAATCTGTGAAATATGATGTGAGAGCAATTTTGAAAAAAGGGAGTAGCAGGTAATTTTGATCGCAGAAAAGGATTAATATGCTAAAGATAATGCTTTCTGATCCAGTACAATTACAAGAAGGACACAATTGAACCAAGAATAATAAATTATTAGCATTTTAGATTACAAAGGTTTAAATCCATGAAAAAAAAAATTATTTATAAGGAAAACACGAAAAAAGGAAGAAGAAACAAATAAAATAAAATGAGAAATATAAATCCTAATAACAATGGACTTATGAAGGATTTAAAAGCTCTGGCTTAGTTGAGGAAAGCTTTGGGGTCAGCATCATCTTCGATCGCCAGATTTTCTTCTCAACTAATTGTAGCGTCATAACTCCACATTGTAGTGGTGAAATTAAAAAGCCATAAGGCAGTTAGCACAATAAATAAACATAGCTTTAACAGAGATTCGATAATGGCCTTGGAAGTTGAAATGTGTCCCCATTTTCCTTGAAAAAAATAATGTAAACAAAAATATGAATGAAGCTTCATAAATATGATGAGCATTCTATTAAAAGTTAATAATATACATTTTTTTAAAATGATAGATTCTAATCCTAAACCTTGTATGATAATTGGTAAAAAAAACATAGTAAGTTTACACATAGTAAGTTTCGTCATATTTGGTTATATATTAATAATCTCCTGATTAATTAGTGAATTACTATTAATATTGACTTTCGATAGAATACTCCTTTCTAAAAATATAAATATAAATCCAAATATATATCTATATATCCAAAAAATATATCTATAAATCCAAGTTTATAAACCAATCATGACTCACTAAGTGAATTTATAGCCAATAAGAATATATAAATAAATTTACAACTTTAAAGGTTTTCAACTAAAATCTAATCTAAAAATTAAAAATGTAAAGAACATAAGCCAAGTGCATAGGCATTCTACTACAATTTGCACTAATATAAATAAGTGTTGTGCACTGCACTTCATGAATGGCCTTCTACTGCTGAAGAACAAAAATGATAATGCATAAATAAAAAAATACTAAGGTGGAAGTATAATTAATTATAAACTATATGTCTAATGGACTATTATATTTGTAAGTTAATATAAATATTAAAAACATATAAATATTTTTAAAAAATCAATCATAATTTTTTTTATAAACTAATAAATTTCTCCCCACATGTTCAGATGGATCAATAAGCTTATAGCGGGAACAACGGAACTATCAAATATATTCCAATAAGATAAACAAGTTGTGAGGTTTTATGAAACCACGATACTAGTGAAACTTTTTTTCAATTTGCGTATTAGAGTACGGAATACATAATTAATACAATCATTTAGATGATAAACGCATATTAAAAAGTAAGAGCAATATTTATGTAAATCATTGAATCGTTGTCAACTTCAATTATTCTATCAACAACTTCATCTTCGCCTCTAGTCTCACAGTTTATAAATGTAATTAACATTTTATGGTAACTAAAAGAAGTAATTGCTTGTATCTCGACTTGTACTCGTATCAGTGCCGCTCGTGCCTTGATTAGAACTGGCGCCCGATTTTAGCCGCTTGCATTTCTGACGATATCTGCGGCATCTTTCCGTATTAATGTAATACGACATGGGATAGATGAACAAAAAATTTTGGGGCGATAGAAAAAAAGTTTCACTTTAAAAAACAATAACGAAGAGCTAAGCAATTTACATGGAAAACAGGACTTATAGTAATTATAAGATATTATAACTACTAGATGAAAAAATGTTAGTAAAATATAATATTCGTAAAATGATGGACCAACCTCCATTTTACAAATTTACTTAATTGCAATTATACAACTGTTCATTTAATTGCACTACCCGTCGCTCAGGTTGTACAACTATATAAGAAACTAATTTCAACTTCAAGAGGTTATCCCATTACTTCAAATATTCCCATTTTTATTAGTTTACATTGAAATTATATCGCAAATGAAAAAAAAAAAAAAAAATACTACCCGTTCATTAAAAACTTTTTATACAACAGAGAGATTATGAAAAAAATAACCATTAGACATTTAAAAAACAGTCCAAAACTACCACTTACTTGAAGATTTCCTGTCATAGCTTTGCCTTCTTCCGTATCCATGGTAAGGTACTTCTTCTTCTGTTTCTTCTAGTATTTAAAACATAAAATATCTCATTCAAGTAAATCAATTAATGCACAATTAACACCACACCTTTACGTCATGTAATCAACTATTACCTCAAAATAAACAATAACTTCACTAAACACACGAGTGTCGCAACCAATGAATCATGCATAGGAATAAAATTGTCAAATGTATAAAATGATGACATAACACCGTGCATTATGAAAATAATAACAATGCATACCGAAATAATTCAAATTCAATACGTTACTTATAAAAATAAAAATAATTAACTACTAACAGATGAAATAAAGTACAAGAAAATATAAAAGTCATACCAGTTATTTTAGTTTTCAACAAATCTTCACTCAGTTTTCTCACAGTTGAAGTGGTTCCATCTAAATTAAAAAAAGAAAGTGCTGTTAAGAAAAAAAACACAAACCATGCAAAACCAGTTAATTAGCTTAAAAAAGCAAAACTGAATAAAGTTTGAAATTTAAAATAAAAAATCTCGCTGAGAAGATTAATGCAAGAGAAATTTTTGAGTATTACTTTTTCATCTGCATGTTATTTATTATTTGTCAATTTATAGTTTCAAAAGGAGGAATAAATGAGTAAAAGTAAAATAAAAGTGATATAAATCAATTATTATTCATTTTACTAGCGAAAATGATCCCTATCGTCTATTTTAAAATGATTTAAATTATCATTGTTAATCTCATCTGTAACCATATCTTGAATCAGCAATTCAAAATATTCGGATGATTTGTTAAGCATACTTATCACCTTGGATAAAAGCTAAAGATGTACTTGTATTGCTATAATTAAAAAAAAAAATGAATAAACACATCTAAGACAACATAAGGACATTCTTAAGAAAATAAAACGGAACAAACCAAAGAAACACTCTAGGAAATACAAGAAATACCAAAAAAACAAGAAGTGTAGAAAACATCACACATCGCCAAAATTCATCAACTAATAAAAGCCACAATTTGTTAGTTGGTAAATGGTTGTCTAGATAGGATATATGTTTTAAAATCTCCTTTTAATTAATTTAATTAAATATTTTTTATAAAAGCTCAGCATGGACCATCTTGGCAAAATCATCTGATGATGTATTTAAAAATAATTAAAGAACACTCAGTAAAAAAAACCTAGGACTCGTTAAAGTGATTAACATATACAAAAAATTCAAGAATAAATATTCTTATTCGAGTTGGATAATTAAATACATGCGTGTCTATTCACATTATCAATTACATGAGCCAAAGTGTATAACGATTCAACTAGAAAGTATAGAAACAAGAAAGTATAGAAAACACCACACATCGGTAAACACCTTCGTCGAATAAAATGCATACCTCATTGTTAGGCAAACCATTGTCCACTCAAAAAAGTCTGTTTAAGATTCATTTTCATCTTAAATAGACCAAACAGCAGGGGTAAAATCCTCGGTCACCTGATGATGTAGTTACAAAATAATTATTTTTCACAAAATTAATAAATAATAATAATAAAACAACGTATAATACAATTTAAAAAAAAGAAAAAGTTGTATAAGTGAGCATATAAAAAATAAAAATTCTGATGCCAATAATTATATGTTAATTAACAACAGATAAATTAAATATTCCATGGTTTATATCAAAGTAGAGGATGTGATCCGATCAGAAATAGACTGGATGAAATGAACGTAGTATGCGGTATAGCCCTAGGCACAGCAACCTATTATGAACAATAACTGATATCAAGGAAGCGTAGGAGGTGACTAATATTTGACTACACTTTTTGTAAAATTAGTGTAATCCGGCAACAGTGCCTCCGATTTAACTTGCAAATTAGTTACAAGAAGAGGTAGGATGTTATTAGAAACATGCTCGGTAGAAGATAAAACCACTAAACCTCCATCACCGGGGAGGAATGTCTGGAGAAAGGTGGAGTTGCAAAGGAGGCCACCGGAAGGGGAATGAGAATTAGTTTATTTGATCCTAAGTCTTAAACACAACAAAAATGTATCAGTAATTAATAGTATTGATACATTTATATGAAATATAATATCTAACTCAGTGCTATGCACTTAGTTAACCCTATCCTCAGTCTGCTATAAAAAAAAACATGGTGTCCATTTCGTGTACGAAAATATAAAACAAAAAAAAGACCAACATTCGGTACTATTAAATATGTATCTAATGATCTTTAAGCCCATCACGCCACCATTTATATATGACTTATCATTACGTAGTGATTCACGCATTAGATATTGAATGTCTACATTTCTATATATTTTCTATCCACAAACAGAGATTTTTATCTCGTTTTATTTCCATAACCTGGCATTGTAATTAAACCTTTTAAATACTGCCTCTGAATCTAATAAAAGTTTATTAGATATAGTAAAACTTATACAAAAAAATATTTATTTTTAAATTACATAGATACCGTACCATATATCAATAATTCAGTCTCTCTTACATATATATGAACACATTAGGAAAATAAAATATACAATTAGACTCATACTTGTTTTTGAAAGCATCTTTAAACTAAAAAACAATTTATAACCCGAATATATCTCTTAAAAAACGGTAAGCGAAATACGTAATTTGTATATACATTTAATGTAAATAATTTTAATTGTAATCAAATTGTATAGAAAAGTATTTTTTGTTTTCTTGAGACTGCGTATTGGAACCACACACCCAAAAATGTTAATATAAAAGATATTTACTTAAATAAGTCAATTCAAAATTTGTGTTTACTAATGAGCTATTACGAATTATTGTTTAGAGTAACACTGAACATGATAAATGTAGTTAAAAATGTACAAAAACCAAGAAATACGAAACTAAAAGAATAATCTAAAATACAGCCTAAAAGAAATTTGAAAAATAGAAAGATAGATAAAGGGGATAATTAATATTAATTTACTTAACAAAATAAATGATACTATAATTTCAAATATATAATGTCTACAAAATTGGATTTGATAAAACGTAATATTCAATAACAATTTACAAATTTAAATTAAAAACGCTAGAATTCAAATGAGAAGCATGTGCAAGCGTGTCTTTTCACACGGCTACTTACTAGACAAACGCTCTTAGCTCCCAATTAATTCAAAAGATTCATATACATGACTATCATAAGACCTGTGGATTTACGGAGTAGAACTTTGTGCTTCCACTAAGCAAATTGAATTCCTCCCGTGTCCAATCCTTACAATCCAAATTCCTTAATTCTCTTTACTTTGTTACGAATAAAGTCATCCATAATGATCTCAATGTCCCAGTTGTTGCTGATTTGCCCCGAACTCCTTACCAGGCCTTTCATGACAAACTTTATTCTCACTCAAACCCACTAGTTTCAAAACTGGGTACTTCTTCAATTCCCGATAATCCAACGAGGCGCCTGAAAAGAAGAGGGCCTCGTGACCTATGCTGAATTTGCTGTTTGAGTACTACCACTGAATAGTTTCTCCACTTGTCATTAGTCATGGCATAAGGTATAATTCATGTTTATACATTTAATTATATTTACTCGTATTGTTATAATACAGTTGTAAATTGAGTAAATATTTTTTTTAAATGAGCAATTATTACCTATAATATGATAAATGATAGCCTATAAATCACGCTAAAACGAAATAAAAACAAGTGATAGCAAAACATAGGTTCCCGTTCCAGTTGAAGCGGACGGAGGCGGTAGTAGGGTTAAGTGAATTCAAATTTATTTCGACGTAGTTTCCAACGCCCAATACTCAAGTCACGATTGAAAAACTAAATTAGGAATCGACATAGCACTAAGTCATAACAATGTAACGCTATAATCAGCTCAATAGCCAAGGATGATCGTATTTTATTTGAATAATAAAATATATCTCACGGTTCTCCAGATTCTTGAAGATGGGAAAGATACAGTATTTCCAATTTCTAGGTCCAGCTTATCGATTATGTTTTAATCCCTGTAAATAATGGAGGGAATAAAAAGTTGCAGAATGAAAAAAATTTACAGGATATTCAGTTTAAAAAAATAAAGCCATACAAGTATATAAAGTTTTAACCATCACATTTCATTATTCGAAGAAAAAAAATTTGTCCAAAAAAAACACGAAAAAGTGATTACTAGAAAATCAAACCCATTAACTGTGGATAGAACCTTGTTCCTAGTTTGTAATAACTACATTATATTTAGTTCTAACTAAAATTTAGCCTTTTCTAATTAGAAAATATCTACTTTTCTAATTCGAAATGGCTACATTTTGGAACTACTAAGCTGGAGGTTATGAACATTAGGTATCAACAGAGTCATCTCCTGAAACGTTTGGTTCCCGAAGTTATAAATCAGATTCAAAGGTTGCTAA
Organism: Troilus luridus; assembly: GCA_964056705.1. Classification (NCBI taxonomy): domain Eukaryota; kingdom Metazoa; phylum Arthropoda; class Insecta; order Hemiptera; family Pentatomidae; genus Troilus; species Troilus luridus. The sequence goes on from OZ057414.1 coordinate 58,404,096, forward strand.
ACTTTATTCAGGTCCCTTGCATATATCATTATTACAAATTCACTAACTGTTTAATTACAGGAGACATTAAAACTCTCTGAACATGAACTAGGTCCTTCCTAATAGGTGTCTTGGAACATACTCCTATTCATAACACATCTAAAATTCTTTGACCCAATCGCAGTTTATTTTCGTAACTTCAACAAAGCCAAGTAGAACTTACTTAATTAATTTAAAGATAAATTCCCTAAAAACGAATTTCCTTTCATGATTTATATCACGAATCTGAAAGTTCAAGATTATTCCGTTCAGAAGGATTACCTCCTTCTTTTAATCACCATCCAAAACGGTTTGTTTAGGAAGAAGAAAACACAAGTTTCCTATAAAGTCGAAATGTAATCCCAACCTGTACCACTACAACCCGTGAACGGGTCTGGGACTCAGTACATGGTAGAGACTGTACTGTTTCATGGACAACGGCACTGCAAGGAGGTGACTTGTCCTAGGTCACGCTCAACCGCCAGATTTCCCCCCCTTATTTTGGGTACCCTATTTTTATAACATTTTGAGCCCCAGGAGGGTCCTAGATCCCCTATGATCCATCTCCCGCTGCAAACAGACTAAATAAAAGTCTTGGCCTGCAGCGGGATTTGAACCAGGATTTCTGGCATGGCAACTCAGTGCTCTACCACTGTGCCACTCCGCTCCCTCAGAAATCTGAAATGTAATCAATAATTCGATTTTTTTCTTCCGTACTATTAGCGATATTCCAAGTCATGCTTAACTAAACATAAAGGCAGTTTGCCCGCAGTAAACATAGATAATGTGATACTTGTACGGCTGGATTGTTGTGGCCAAGGAAAATGATACAGCAGTATGGCGTAGTCACGTTGTGGTAGTCCTATTTCAATCGTTGTGCAGCGCAGTAGATAAGACTAACGACACCTCGTTTTCCTGCTTTCATGAGTATTTATACTGAACTAAACTTGAGTCTACCAGGAAATTGTAATGTGGATATGTTCATAGCGCAATACAAGATGTAAAAAAATTAAAACATGGGGGAACAACGGATACGTACATTGGTACAATACAGCTTTCTTATCAGTTTCGTAATCATGAATAAAACCTAGCAAAAGTTAAAAAAAAATTTCCGCGCGTCTAAAAATATATCCCCTTTAAACTTATAATCGATAGGGATATGAAAACAAATTCGCAGAACCAAAGTTTCATATATTGTTTAATATAATAGAGCAACCAAGTTCTGATACGAAGACTATCAAAGGTCACTTTGCATAAATATTGAAAAATTACAACGTATTTAAAGTATACAAAATTAACTCCGCATAAAATATAGATACAACAAAAGTTGATAGCAAAATTGTAGATTCTACATTCTTGGCTGGTGGTGCAATCTGATTATTGATAAGCATAACTGTTTAGTCACAACAGACCTTCAGAGTTAGTTATTACTGGCAACAAATAAAAAGAGTCCGATAATGTCATGTTTTATTGGCCACCATTTTGTGTTTAGGAAGCTTCAAGACAGCAGACGTCTATTTTTTAGCATTTCTTTTTTTAAATTATCATTAAATAGGTAAACCTTTGTGTAAAATGAGTCACATTTTTCTGCACGGACTCAAGGACTAAAACTAGTTTTTTTTTACAAAAAGGTAGTAATTTATAGCTTTCTTGACAATAGCATGACGATTCGAGTGCGGAAGAGAATACTTTTTTTACTGAATCTTAGAACTGGTTCATTGTTTATATTTCCTCAAGTTTTAGTGTTGGTTGAATAGTTTTAAAACATAAATGTACTATAAAACATTTTTACTATGTACTTTTAAGCATCCTAATCCACAAAGAAGTGTGGGCAGTTAAACACAGTTCGAATTCTTGTTGAATAGGCCCGCCGTTCACGATGGGTTAGAAACCACTGATCAAAAGACTAAAGTGATATGAAACTTAATCGGGGTTGTTAAACAATTAAAGTCGATTAATGTTTAATAGTTTTTAAAAAAATTGAAATTTCTTTGTGAATAAAATCTAAATTGTGTAGCATAAAAGTGCAATTGACTTATAAGATCAATAGAATTCTTCAGTCTAAACTTAGCATTCCTTTCCTGTGACTTTATGAACTTTGAACTAAAGAAAATACCTTGACCTATTAATGTGTTGTAAAACAACGGATATTCTCATACTTGAATCGAATTTCAAAACTACCACCATTGTTCTGGATACGTGTCAGTAGAATGCAAATACAAGCAACAGATAGGCACTTCTCTAAAACATAATGAGGTGACGTATAGTCAATTAATCAACACGAAGACATGATGGAAATATCTTTCATTTTGTAAAACTTCATCGTTCACAAGCATGTTTTCAACAACTTCGAGGTACAAGTGAGATTGTTATAAAATTATAAATCGGAATAAAAAGTAAATGGTCGCTCAAATTTAAAGGAAATTGATTTTAAATATACTCCTAATTCCGAATTCAATTGTAATAACATTAAAAAGTCTTCAATACCATTCCATCACAATCCAAAATAATTAATGTATTTTTAAAAATTTGATTGATATAATAATAAAGTCTTAAAAAGAAATATTGCAAAACTGGTATATATGTCGTTGGAAGCAAGCAACTTGATCACTCAAATTTGTATTTTTGTGTTCAATTTCAATTTTGAAAATTCATTTAAAAATCAAATAGTTAGGAGATGAAAACAACGTAACTCTTGTAAAAATGAACGTTATTCCCTTTACAAAAAAAAAATCTATTGATACTGTTCTTTGAAAATTTCTGCTAAAAATGAAAAAAAATTATTTTCTAGATCATACTGTATTTTAAGAAGGTTTGTAATCTTTAAATATAAAGAAATAAGTAACCATAAATATGTCCATATGGTTTTCAAAAAGTAAAACCGAGTAGAAATATCAGATTCTATTAACAATATTTGTTAATTCAGTAACGATATAATAATGTATAAATCAACAGTTTTATTTAAATCTATAATGAACATATCTGAATAACTACGCCCTATCTGACAAGTAGTTCAAGACTAAATAAGGTAATTAATGCTAACATTTTAAATTTGATCAGAGGATTGAGATTCAAAAAAGATGAAGAAACAATTGAAGCTTGAAGGAAAGTAAGGAAGATGCATAACAAGAAATTCCAAAAGGAAGAGGAACAAGGAAGGATTTGAATACTCTCGTAAATTGCTACGGTCAATAGTCTGAATCTATTCTTATTCGTCAAAGGTTTCTTCAAGTTTCGACCGTGACTGAGTGTAGGACGTCTTCAGATCCAGATTAACCCCTGAAGAAGCTAGCAACTTTGGAAAAATGGATTAAGAAAGAATTTATCAAAGGAAGATGGAGTGATATTGATTGGTTGGGTTCTGGTATCCAAGGAGTGGATTAAGAAATTCAGGATAAGAAGTTCGATGACAAAGTAAAGTTTAATGTTAGCTAGAAATTGAAATAAGTAAAAAACAAGTAAATACTGACGTCGAGAGGGATTACGTCAATTTAGGAGCCTGTAGTAGTCTGAAGTTAAATCTTCTATAAATTAATTCAAAATAGGCTTTGATTCCACTTTAAGTTTGTCAGTAAGAACCATATATTTCAGTTAACCGTAATCAAAGAGGGGGAAGACAAATAGTTGATGCATTTTTAAAGGCTACAATCGTATGTAAGCTAATTGTGTTTATACCCACCTTTATGTTTATTAATAAATACGATTAAAATATCGTCGTAAATCTATAGCCATACGATTGTTTCTTTCTTTTTTTTTCTTTTTTTTTCTAGTCGATAACTAAAACCGGAGTGGAAAATAAAAACTTCTATAAATAACGCAACAGTCAACAAGAAAGAAGTATGAATAACTCAGATCCAACAAGTCTTTAATGGAAATGGTACAGAGGTACAGCCTACATCTAATGAGTCACTCTTTGCGCCGCTTTGATGTCCACATTTCCAAGCTGTTCTAGACCATTCCTAAAGAGGATGAGAACGCGTCCTAAAGACCTACTTGATCGTACTGGCCTATTTGATCAAAAAGAGTTAATTAAATTACCAGCTACAGCCCTTTTACAGTTGAATGGATGAAGACTGGCCAGAATTTTCCTGATTTTTCTGGGACCTAGATACAATTCGTTGGCTCGCTTAGTTAAAAATAAAAGCAGAAAAAATCTCTTAAATTGGGAGAGCTGTTTATTTTGAAGCCTATGTTTCGACCCTCATTCTAGTTCTTCTTCAGGGCTAAATATACAAGATATGTATAAATTAAAATAATAAATAGTAAAGAATAAGGGGTCATACTTAGTAAGTCATCTAGGAATATGGGTGGAAAGAAAAATATACTAAAAATGAGGAACCTTTTAGGTAGACATTAAAAAAACCGAGGGAATAGTTATACAGAATTATCGAATAAGAAATAAGGAATAACATGACATAAAGGCACTATTTAAGATAAATTATAGAAAACTTACAACAGAAGCGATTGAATTATATAATAACAAAGAGGTACTATTTAAAAGCCAAAAGATTAACAAATGAAAAATTTAAAAAATAAGGAATTATTCTTACCTATTCATACAAAAAAAATTAAGTATAGAAAAATTACATGAGAAGGGGTTATAGAATTACAAAAATATACCGAAACAATTAAGGACATTTTGTAGAGTTTTATAACAATTACAAGATGAAGGGAAGCAGTAAAACTAGTGATGAAACCTACTCATACAAAATGGCAATATTTAAAAAATAAAGTTTATTACTTATTCTATACAATGGATTATTTTAATTTATCTGTATCTTGTATATTAAGACCTGAAGAAGACCTGCAGTGAGGGACGAAACGTTGGCTTTAAAATATACAGTTTTCCTTGCTAAAGAGAATTTATTCTGACCTCCACCCGGACCATTTTCTTCCTCATATAAATAAGGTCAAATAATATTCAAGATAAAAATAAAAACGTGTTAAAAGAAAATATACAATATTTCAACTAATTTCGAGAAGGACTTGCGAAGTTTCTAGTGTATTAGGAGCGTAACCAGAACCAAACTTTACGATACTTTTTTTTAAGATTTACGTAAACATTTTGTAAAATAAAAAAAAATAAAATGCGACTTAAATTAAGGCGTTCAAATTTTGTTTACCAAACGTATTTATTTGATATTTAATAATTTATAATACTTTAAAATACTATACATTTTATATAGATTCAATCACTTCCTCTGTTGGTTGTTAAGATCCCTACCTCAGCACTGATATAACAACGGAAAGCAATGTGTTAAGATTTAGGTCAGTAGCCTGTATCCAGTACGAGGCCATCATAAAATCCTAAAAGATCGTTTTATAAAGAATATGTCCGATAAATTTCTTTAGAAGTAAAACAAAAATTTGTAGATCTTCTTTAAAAATATAAGAAATGTTTAATGAATTTGCTGAATGTTCAACATCAATCTGTTCTCCCTTTGTTGTAAAGTAAAATACAATAATTAAATTAATAAAAGTACCTAACTGGAGGATAAGAGGTATATCATGGATGATTTCGGAAATAATCTATTTTATTAGACACTTGTGTAAGTGCACATGGATTTTTCTTCAATACATTTTTTCTCTGAAATTTTCTTTTAAAAGCGCCTAGAGGCAGTAATCCCAGAAAATAACCTTTATTTTTTGAAATATCAAAATTTGTGTTTATAAACCTCGCGAGTTTTAAATTATTTGAGGAAGTGATCGAATCTATATAAAATGTATAGTATTATAAATTATTTAATATCAAATAAATACGTTGGGAAAAAAAATTTGAACACCTTAATTTAAGTCAATTACAACAATGGGAGAACAGATTGATATTGAACGTTCAGCAAATTCATTAAAGATTGGTTATATTTTTAAAGGAGATCTACAAATTTTTGTTTTACTTCTAAAGAAATTTATCGGACATATTTCAGATTTTCACAGCACAGCTTTGTTAGAATATTTACGTGTTCATATAACTTATTGGTATGACTGGTTATGTTTGAGAAGTTAGGGAATAATTTAATAATTTTTTTTAAAACGCATTTTAAAGATGAAATAATGTTATAAAACCTTAAACGTATTGGACTTATATTACAGAACGACAGTTTGCTTCTTGCATTTAATGCATTAAAAATCTTTCTTAAAATATATTTTACTCCTGACTGCTCATTCTCTCGTTTGGTATGAATTGATAAGAACAGTACATTCCTCAGTAGAGCTACCTCATTGCTTTTTATACCCGATGAACTACATAAAATGTGGGTCGAAAAATATTGTTGATGGTAGGCAAAAAAATTGAAAAATCACCCTAATAAGATTTACATTCATTAACGCCCATCCCCAGGAGTTCCCCTTTTTTTGTGTATTATAATTTTATTACGTTACCTGAAGTTCTGTATATTTATCATATGATCCAACGTGCTATTAATTCGCTTCACATGCGTAATCCAAATACCCATTAATGGGACCTAAAGACATATTAAATTAAAAGCACATTAAGTTTTAAATACATTACTAGTTAAAAGATTGACTTGATTTTGCGTTTTTCCCCCTAAAAATGTATTCTTTTTTAATACATTAGAGGTATATACCACTCAGACTTAACACCATGTGAAGAGAAACATTCACGTAGTCGATTACCACGACTGTTTCTGTAAATAATATTTCCTTTGTAGAGAGAGCTAAGGAAGACCGCTGCATAGATAATGGAGTAGAACGCTAAGCTATGAGATTACCTGTGAGGAGTCTGATAGCGCTGCGCTGGGAGAACGTCTCTCTCAAGGTGAAGGCGCACAGTCTCGTGGGTGCAGCCGGTGTCTATTTACTAATAGGGCTATTTATAAACAAATGATTGCCCTTTAAACTGTGAGAATAAACAAAACACTACTTCTCGAGTTAACAGTCAACATATTCGTATACATTTGCTAATGAACAAATAAGATAACTGAATGTATCTACTAGAATTTATTTTCATTTTATGAGAAAGATTTTAAAGGATGATGAAACGATTACGGGTATATGTTCCGCAGGTTGTCTCTTGGAGTTGAGTTACAAGTTTTAACTGTTTATATGTTTCATTTTTAATATTTTCCAAAAATACCATCTATCGTGAGCTTTAGTATGGAAAAGAGAATGCAATATGTTGTTTAAACGTTCATTTCTAGATGAAATGATTACCGAAATCTATTCATCACCCATAATTACGTTCTATTGAATGTAATTATGGGTAAATAGTGAAAAAATGAAACGAATATACAGTTGTATCTCAACACCAAGGCGATAGCCCGATTATGAATTATTAATTTATTCCACCTAGTTCCTTCCACCCTTAACCACCCAAACCGAATTTTTTTAGAGCACCCTAAACATTATTCTCTCACCAACGCCTCGGTCCTGAACGTCTTATCAGCTTTATAAAAAAGCGAACCTTACAGCCAAAAAAATAATGAGCGTTTCCTGCACCAATCCGTGGTTTTATTTCCTCATAAATTTAGTTTTTCTACTTTTCATAGGCCATATCGCACTAGTACAAGTGACACAACTTAATAATCAGTGTTTTTTCGGTGATGAGTTATGAGCATGAAAGAAATAGGTAAATACATATTTATCACTCATCGAAACTGTAACAACCTTCGCTTCAGAGGTTGTCTCCCAAAAGGCACTTGGGCCACTCTGAGTGTCCCAATGCTGTTCCAAGCTGACTAATGTTTTCCCCCGTTTTTCCGAAAATGTAAGTTTTTCACTTTAAAAAAACTAGTGCCATATGTACTTTTAGAATGCTCGATATTATTATCGACCTCCTCCGTCAAGATCATCAAAATCAACGTAGTAGCTGATACTAACCACATCGGTCCTCTTATCCGAACTTCGAGCCCTACTTCATCAGGGTTTTCGTTAACATTACCACATTTAATTATAGTTTTTGCTTTCTCATCCAACAGAACCTAACCATCCTCAATCCAAAATCCAATATTGCACCAACCATATTCAAATTATTTCAGCAAAATAACACTAAATTTAATGTTTTACACACATTTTTTATATTACTTTTATTTTCCTACAGCTTTTAGGCAAGGAAAGTATTGAATCAGATCAAGTTTTGTTCGAGTGTGCGTATCCTAGTCAGACACCAATATCTTTTGAAAGGGTTTGGTTGGTCTTTTTCTTCTCGACCCGTATGAGAGGATATGAGTGTATACACCAAACATTCTTTAACTGAATTTAGACTCTCGGATCCTTGACGAACAAAAACTTTACAGAAAACGTTTTGTAAATTGATGAAAATGGAAAACCATGAATTTATAACCATTGCTCCATTAATAAAAACATATTTTTTATCCTTCTTTTTTCATTAATGGGCAGTTTTGATTTCTTTTATATGCAGAAAACTAGATGCTATGCATTAGGAATTATAATATTCCATCAAAATCAATCACCAGAGAAATAATCCAAGTTCTATGTGAGTTTTTTATTTGTCTAGACATAATGTTGTTCAGAGATTCATAGGTTTGAGATAATTTTACAAGCAGATTTTAGCTTAGAAAAAATACATTTTTACCATCATGAATGCTTACTATTTAGTAATATATTCTTTTCTGAAGTAATTTACATTTTAAACAAATGCGATCAATACATCTGTAACTTACAGAGGGTGGTTTATTTCAGAAATAGGCTATATATACGATACATAAATGGACTAACTTCAGGTAACATAATAAACTATGACACAAAAACGAGAACGTGACACTTAAATACTTTCAACACCGATCTGCAATTTGAACTGAATGAAAACGGTTATTCCTGCGTAGGCCGAATGGGTAATATAATAAAACGCGAATGCGACGTTTTTACTTGAGTGGTAAAAAGGAAAAACGAGTCAAGAGAAAACGGTGAATAACTAGAATAAGCGTGACTATTATGTATTAGAGTAATTTAAATGCTAATGGCAATCTCTAAGGATGAATTATTCAGCAGCAAAATATAAGTACTAATTCTAATAATAATAAAGTAACATATTTATGTAAAGTTTTGTAATGAGTTTTTTTTTTAACTAAACCTTAATTTTAAAACTAAGGGTAAAAAATATTTATATTATAACAAAGGTGAGCCCATGGGGGAAAGGTTAGAGAAAAAAAAACAATACAGGCATTAAATATATAGATATTTTCCTCTATACGTAAAATTATGTATTAACGTATTAATATTTTTTATTTTGAAAGTAGTTGATATGTTTTAATGATGATTCCATTTGTCTTAAAGGAAGGACATGATTTATGATAAATAAGGTATAGTGCCCAGATAAGTGAACTTTGTTTTTCTACAAATAAATAAATAAAAAGGCTGAGCGAACCCGATGCCGATACCACCAATCTCTGCTTACAATCCTCCGTCCACGGTCCACTATACAAATCCAAATCCTTCAGATCACTCTTAACGCAATCTTCCCACCTACGTCAACATTTACCAGTCGCCACAGCGCTTATTAACTTTTTAGGAATTCGTTGGTTACCCAGTCCAACAACTTTACAAGTCCATCTTAATCTTCGCGACGCTAAAGATTGTTTTTCTACTAATGTTTTCTAAAGGTAATCATTTTCAATCACATAATAATTCCCCTAATATTTATATATTATAGTGCAGGCCTTGAATTAATCAATTCAAATTTTTTAAGTCATTACAATAGATGATTCTTAAGTAACAATAAACATATTATAGAAGCTCTCCATTTTTTTAAAACAGGCTGCAATACTGATAAGACTTCTTGAAAATTCTTAATTTCATAATCTCTATGATACCTTCCACAAAGAGAGTGACTGACGAATAAAATTACAATATTGGAATATGATTAGGAACTCATTTAAAAACATCCAAATTTTCCGTAGCCAATTAACATTCAATTTAGTTTACTCAAAACATGCTAACGTTGGATCCTTTCTGCCAAGTTTCGTCCCGTTTAACTTCTCAAATTATAACAACAAACCAAACCTACTTATATCATAAGCTTCAAGTTGATAACCTTGACGGCCAATCCCTCATGAGTAAATAGTGAGTAGAAGAGATCGATAAGAGCCTTGGAGGTGGATTTGAGGTCTATTTATTGAGCGATGGATCTATTGTCCTAGAAGGCTGCCATCCCATTGTTCACCGTGGAAATCCTCCTTTTGCACAACACTGATTGAGGGATCTTAAGCGAGAACCACACCTCTCCGCCGTGGCAAGGTCAAGGCGGTTAATACTCCAACCCATTTATTCTGCCAACCCCAGCTTATTGTCAGGCGGTTATTAATAGGTCCATCATAGGTTGTTAGATTTCCACCTATTGCTCAACTCTTAACCCATACACTTTATAATTCATCTCCGAAACCGAGTAAATGAAAAACTTGCAAGTAACTTTGAAGCAATACAATAAAAGTGGTCAGGGATGATTATTTTGGAATAATTGAAGATATTGCACAACGGTGATACATTAAAGATCAAAAGTAGGCCTGTCAGTAAAGACCCAAAACAGAGGTAAATAGGTGAGGGAAAAAGAAATAAAAAAAAATAATGAGATGATTAGTCCGAAGTCACGCTCAACCACCAGGTTTCTCCCTTAAAAAGGGACCCATTTTATATAGGGTGGGTGAGCCCCAGGAAGGTCTCCAGATCCATAGGATCCATACCCGACTGTTGATAGATTAAATAAATTATCTGCCACAACCGGATTAGAACCCGGGACCACAGGAACTCAGTGCTACCTCTCTCCCAGGTGAGTGATATAGATCCCTCCATCTTAAAAATTGTAAAAAGGTTTTCAGTCCCCATATTCTAATAATTGAAGAATATACATTGGCCTCAGTGTTTGAAAGTTATACTTCATGCCCATTTTAATTTAAATTTCAGGAGTACTAACATCGAGGGGTGTCACAAAAAAACTGTTACAGTAAGCAGAATTAGTGGGATCCACTATTCCCGCGTAAATCCATTTACCAACCACTTTCTTCTCAATTACCAGAGAGTGTGAATACTTCTATAATCCATTTTCCAGAGAACAGGAAATAACGATTTGCACTGAAAGTTAAACAAATAATAATAATATGATTTCAAGGAGGTTTCTCAGCATTTTGAATTTCGGTATACCTGTCAGCTGTAACTTGAGAAAAAAATAATAAAAGTGTGTTTCTCACGAGTACATTTTTAAAACAACTAATTTTAGAATCCAAACCATACTTCTTGGCTCTATTTGGTTTTAATGGATCAAAGATGCATGTTACACAGGTACAATCACAACATGGACACCGATTTATTAAATGATGTTGGGATGCGTAAGAATAGGAATACCTAGACAAACAACTCGCTCGCTAAAAAAATTAAAAGAAATACTCATTTTTTAAAAATGGAATCTGTAATATTTATAAATTACGATGGAGATAATAAAAATCAGGGTACCAAGTAACGACGTATAATTGAAACATTAGGCGCGATTTTGGTAAGAAGGATCCGCCGCATATAATCATTGATTTTTATTTGTAAAATAAAAACAGCTCAACGTCATGCTCATCAAATAAAGATGAGCATATTACAACATAGCAGATTTTAAGCGATGATCTAAGTGTTTTTAATCCTATATTTCGACGTGGGAGTTGTTGGCTTCTTAAACCTCTATTCAAAACCACTTCTTCAAGTGTTCGATGATGTCAGTTCATTTATGTATTTATATCCGTTTTCATAATTGGTAGTCATAACCTGAGTGGATATGAGTTAAATAAGTACTTTTTGTTTGGTCATAAGTAGTGATAGGTAGGCTGTATGTAAAATATCAAGGGATGGAATCATCATTCAAAAGGCACTAAAACCAAAGTATACAATAATGCACCTAAATATATCACTGTCAAGCGATGATTCACAAAACAACGTGAGTGCATTACTAATGCCAGCCCACCAAGTAGGGTAGAGGACCCAAAAGGTCTGCTTCCAGTTCATTAAATACAAGAGTATTTATATGAGACGTTTCATATAACCCAGCCATATATCTAAGAGACGTTTCGCACTTTACACCACAGTATCACTGAAAAACCATGCAGGGGATTCGAATCATAATGGTGTTATCACTGAATTCAAAAACTCATACTTCCCGAATACCAAATAATTAAGCGGATGAACGAATACAATAAGTACTTCTCGTTCACCCGTTCCTCTTCAACACTTCTTTTCCGTTTTTCTTCCAATTTTCCATATTTACATACAATTATTTTACATTTATCGATTTTATTTTACAGACTAATCAAATGACCACTATTCTGTAATCTAAAACAGTGAAACTAAAACTTATTTTGGATATAAATTATTACTATTAGTAATATCAATGGCTCAAACGCGAAAAAAATAATAGATATAAAATTACGATCGTTAATTACAAGAATAAATTGAATGATCATAATAATTCTAAATATTGATAATAAGTGACGCCTTTTTTTTTAACATTTTCGACATTCAAATAAATAAATTTAAAAAATCGTATTTAGATTTAGAGAACTGTACATATAATGTATACAGTGAATGTTTTATTAAGGTCCCAAAAAATTAAATTGACCAATAAACAAATAGGTTACATCTCCTTCTGACATCTAGAAAATCAATAATCATAGATATTGTTCTTTTTTTCCCCATGAAAACCTGATTAAAATTTTGTAATATCTCAAACCAGCGCCCCCACCAGCAAGGTGGTAGAAAATAGTATCCCAAGAATAAAACCAAAAATGTTGATAGGTGTGTGTGTGTGTGTTAAGTTGTATATAGTAGAAATTCAAAAAATTGGTATGCCCCAAAGCCATCGTAGTTATTGTTAATAAAAATCAAATGTAACATACCTCACGGAATGCCTTAAAATGCAATGGATTGGAGAACAATGGAACAATATGAGAATAAGAAGAAGAAACATTTCAAAAATATTTATTTATTGGGGTTTTGTAAAAAAAAAAAAAATAATAATATGGCTATGCCAATATGTAATTCTGAGTCGTAAGTTATTAACCAAAAAGAAATCATCAAGTACTTTTTAAACGATTAAGAAAATATTTTTCATTAGGATTCAGAAAATATGCAGTGTATTTAACTACAAATTACACAAAATTCTGATATATGAGGCCCTAGAGAGAAAATAATGATAATAAAAGCTTTTTATTGATTTATTAGTTATTGAGATATCTTGAATTCCAATCAAGGCAGCAAGAAAGATCAATTAAAATGACAGGAAATAACCTAATATAGCTACAATGTCAAGTTCCAGAATTGAGGTCGAAGTGGCCGATGTTATTACAGCTGATCATGTAATAACTGGTTCGGCGTAGGTTCGAATCCGGCCTCGGTTGAAATTTACTTTGTGGTGTACCGACAGAACGAATCTCAATCTTCTTACTCTGGTTAGAAAGGTTGGTGACCTGTAGGTACATCTCGTCTTGTTTGTCTTAACAGAAGTATGTATCAAAGTATGTTAACTTCCCTCACCAAAAAAAAAAACATAGGACTCCGAGACATTTAAAATATAAATCAAATGATTTATAAACACGTTTTTCAAAATACTTTGCAGTAAACACCAAGTTCCATCTTAGAAACAAAAACATTTTTCAATATTTCACCAGAATTGTTTTAATACTCTTAAAATTATACGACAAATATATTTGTTGGATACAACTTTAAAGATAATTACTGTTAAAATTTAAAAATAGGAATGTCGGCAGAAACACCCGATACCAAAACACCATTTGTGACAATGGGTCAACTTAAGGGGTCACGTCACAGATTCAAGGTACTGCTGATTTATTTGTAATTATGGCTTGAACTCACCAATAAAAATGTTAGTAGAATTCCTTTAAAAAAATACGAACCAAACCATTAAGATCGAAAATACATAATTATCCAGTAATCGAATTAAGAAGATCAATATTTTACAATTAATAAATATGATTTTAGTTTACTTTATATTGAGAAGGCATATTATTTTGTTTTAACCAACGAAAATGATATACCTATTTCTAATTAGAAACCGCATTTTATTTTACATTAGAGGAATTTATTATAGTTCGAACACAAGATGAATTTTATAACAATACTTTGTTTTTGATATGATGTTTACAAACTTTGAGAAACATAAGTGGGTGTGCATTCTTGGGATTGACCAAAAATATGTAGTAGGCCACCGAATCCTTGCCTGCCCGAATGTAGTAAAGCTGGAAACGTATCACAAGGATCTCTAAGCTTCCCATGGTAGCCTGTATTCATAAACATAAAATGCCAAGGCTTTCATTCACGATTCTTTAAAAAAAAAATCTAACAATGATTAAATAAGGTTTAGATATAATCTGCTTAATATATATACACATGTATTTTCGCTTTACCATACATAAACGGTAGAGGGAGATAATCTAATCACCTAGAAAATCTCGCAGTGCATCTTCCATGATGAGTGATCAACCATCCAAGTACCCCAAAGTAACCCCTAGGCCTATCCAAGGTCTGATTCCACGAGAAAAACCAGGGAATCTAATTTATACATTAAAGTAAGAAAATTATAAAGTATGTTTTAAATAAAACCTGGTTTTAAGTAAGTCAGATTAAAAGTATTTTTTAAGTAACAAATCATTTTTAATGTTTTAAATAAGTCGTGTCTTAATTCCAAATAGCACTTATTGGCAGATCAGAAAACTAGACCTAGAAGCATTGACTTCATTTAAACCGAATTAATGCTCAATAGGAATTTGTTGTTTGTTTATTAAACGTCACTTTTTGCTGCTACCGCTAATCGGACGATGCTACCTTGGGAGCTCTAAATTTTGCCTATCCAGGTTTAATTATGATAGGGATTTTTAACGAGTACCTGACATCGTACGAGCTCGGGACCACTGTTTAACGTCCCTTCCGAAGGAGGGCGTAACTAAGGATTTTTTACTCCCTTTAAAAAATCCTAGAGCCGGGTTACGAACCCGCGATCTTGGGCTTAGTAGTTTGTTACGCTAACCACTAGACCACAGGTCGCCCTCTCAATAGTTTTTCTAGATGTAGGACAGGTGGAGAGGCTTAGAACTTTATAAAAACATTTATGTCACACTACTAAGCAGATTGTTTTTCCCACAACAATAATTATAACGACTATGATGCAATAATTATAAAATTCTTACGACTAGTAAAGCTTAATGAAAACAATGTTAACATTTTACTCACGTTCGGCCAAGGTTTCTCTTATCCGTCACGTCTCAATACTCCGAAAATGAAGGTATTATTATATTATATTCTAAACGAAAAAACTAACCTAATTTAAGTATATTTATATTTAAACGCAAATTTTATTTTATCAATTGGTAAAAGTTCCCTTAAATATACCGATAAGTACATTAAAAGTGAGTTCTAACACTACATTTTATCGCACATTTTATTACAGCATTACATATACATACGGAGTGCAAACACTAAACTTTATCTATTTTCTTACTGTCAAAAGGGTTCTAAGGCATTTAAGAATACGCAGGTGCTATTTGGTTACAACATTTGCCTTTATTTTCCATATAAACTAAATTTCTGAAGGATTTAATATTACAATTCTCCTTTCCAATACTAGCTGACCCGGCCACGCGTTGCTGTGGGTGTTGTAATAGTTTTAAAAAAGATTACGTTAAAATTTTAATTTTAAGAAACAATGAATGAATGGAAAAAATTACTATTTAATTCATTTTTGATTTTACATTTTATTCATCTTTTATCTAAGTATAGTATATAATAAATATATAATATACAAAATTCTTAACTGATAAAATATAAACATTAGATTAATGAATGAGGCATTATATCATGGTTGATTTTTAATTATGGCTAATTATATTTTTTTAAATTATAATTATTTATTTCAATTTAATTGAGTGCTAATCGATGCACAATATTTTTGTTAATCTGTCCTTTGCTAATACAAATAGATTAGATGGTTTACTAACACGTGAGTATGCAACATATAATTGTCCATGGGAGAAACATGAATGTTATAGGTCCAAACCGCAAATGGACATTGTCTGGCCTTGAGACGTGTTGATGGTCATAGCAAAAGCCAAGCTTATATCAAATTGAAGTCTTTTAAAAGGTATTATGGGTCCTGATGGTATCATTGGAATACTTGGCTACAGGACGATTTCTCCTTTAAAGATTCCAGTCAACATTGTTGCTTCAATAACATTACCGGTGATATTTTTGATGACCAAACATGTACCATTCCATAATTGGTGGATTCAAAATACGCATAATCAATAATAATAGCCGACACATATCACTTAGGGATATGAAAAATTTCAAAAAATCAAATTTCATCTTATTTAAAAATGGTTATTTATGTTTTTCCCCTAAAACGCGCCGATTAGGAGATACAGGCCAAAAGCTGAAATAACCGAAAGTTTTTCGGCCACCAAAAGCATTCCCGTCCGTTTTTTCGGTTGCAAACTTGGATTTACACTACTCAGACATGCTCTTACAACATATCAAAAATACAGAATCATCAAGCGTCGCTGCTAAGAACAATGGCCGACCCATATCACTTAGGGGTATGAAAAATAGTTTAATTCCGATTCCAAGACCTACTGAATATACACACACTAAATTTCATAGGAATCGGTCGAGTCGTTTGGAGGAGTTTTGTTACAAACACTGTGACACGACAATTTTATATATTAGATATAACATTTATCTATATTTATTAGATTTATTATATATATATATATATATATATATATATATATATATATATAATAACAAAAATCGTGTTAATAAAAGAAATAGTAATCAAATTATTAAAAGCCTGATGTGTTTCATATTTGAGACAAAATATTATAAAAGAAAAAGTTTATTAAAACTCACCGCACATTCAGATAAAATATGAGAAAACTTGCTGTTAGTTTATTAATAAGCAATTGATTGATGACTTTTAAAAATCCAATGAAGTATTAAGTAACTTTGAAAATACTCTTTCTTTTTCATTTCATCAAATTGTGAAATGAAAAAGAGTAATTAAATATTTAGTTAGTTTTTAGTTTATTTATCCCTATGTATTATTATGTATTAGAGGAATTTTAAAAATAGGGAAGTCAGCAGGTGTACAGTTTATGATAACCTAATGGGTGCTAGTTTCATATATAACTTAATACAGAAATTTACTAAACCCATTTATACTGAAATTCATTTAAAAAGGTGAAAAATATCATATAACATATAAACATTTATTGAATATTGAATCAAAAAGATGAAAGATTACAAACAGGCGTTTTTGCGATTATTTTGAGACTTCTTAAAATGGACAAAACTCTTTTTAATATTTCAGTACTCAGGTATACAATAACAAATCAGCAGTTATTATTTTTTTTATAGTTGAAGTTATATCTTTCGTTTTATAAAGATATCATCCGTAAATTAAAAAAAAAATCTCATTAATCAATAACTCAGCAATAAAGAACTATTAGATAACCAATCTTAACGTAATTATTGTTATTTCACAATAGGCTTAAATCACGTTAATTACTTTTGTTTATTTTAAAAGGAAATGTATATTAATGAATAGTAGCATTACAGTACCGAATCAGTTCGACAAATGTTATAAAAATTATTAAAAGTAGTATTCCTTTAAAATGTAACTACTTTTTAGTCGTTCTAATTCCAAAATACTTTTTTTTAAAATCTAATAACAAAAAGAAAAGTTAACATTTCCATTTTGAATTCCTTGTAGATATTCTTGGTAAACCAGTTGATGTAAACAATACCGCAGTACGTTATAGATTCATTGAAAAACTAAAATGAATATTTGATGACTGTTAGTGGAAAACGAATTGATATCAGTTCCGCAGGTTTTCTTCGTCGTTAAGTCACTAGTTTTATCTTTTCACTCGTATCCTTTTTAACATTCTCGAAAGTAGAAATAATCTTGAGTTACAGTATGAAAAAGGACAGTGTGATTATGGGAAATGTGTATATTTCGGTATTCATTTCAACAAGAAATAAACAAACATATATCATAATTTATAGTTCGCAATGTTTGTTGAAAAGTTTAGTTATTGATGAAATGATTACCGAAATAGGTACATTTCCTATTATTTACATACCACACTCTTTTTTTCATACTAAACTCACGATTATTTTTATTTTAGAGAATATCAAAAAGGAAACGAATGAAAAGTTAAAACTCGTTGAGACTTAAACTCGAAAAGACAGTCTGCGGAACTGATACCAACGAACAAATAAATAGCATGTTCAAAAAATAAAACCAAGTTAAATACTTATATACAACCTTTACAACAAACATTTAAACAAGTTAAATGTTACCAAGACAAATGTAAATATGGTTAAATGTAGGCATTTTGCCAAATTTAATTGGTTGCATGTATAACTTAAACAAAAATGGTTAAAAGGTTATAGTTACTGGTTATGATAGTAATTTAATTGGTTAATAGACGGTTTAATTTATGATCCCAAGTTGTACCTGAAGGAGATCTATGATCCATACCCAGTCCAAAGAGGGCAGGCATATTCGTTACAACCTGTCCAATGGATCGAGAGCGAGTGATGGTCAATAGCGGAATAAGAGGTCTCCCTCCATCCCACCACCTCCCACCATCAATCCTATACTATTGTCTAATACCATCATCAAAGTATTTATAATTTTTACCGAGCAACTACTTTAGTTTCTATTTTTTTAAATAACAATAAACGGTACCCATACCATTTAAATGTTTTCTCTGTTTGATGATTTTTCTGGGAGGGAGAGTTTTCTGTCCTTGCATACAAGACTTTGAAATACCAAGAAGCATACAAAATTAAACAGTTGTCCATGAAATCTTTCTACCATTTAAAAAAATATAATCCCTAAAAATGATTCGTATATAAGTGACTGTCAATGACATCTGTAAACTTTATCGGTAGTCCAGTCAATAAAAGACCAAAAACAATGCATTATGTAGATAACAGAGGGAGAATTTGATTTAGAATTCTTTTTAGGTAATTAGGATGTAAGCATAAGTGAAACATGACCAAGATAACCTACTATGCCTAAGACCGCGGGCTAGCAGCCCTAAAAAATCTTTTAAAAGGAGTAAAAAGGCCTTAGTCATGCCGTCCTACGTAAGGGAAGAAAAACGGGGGTGCCTTTTTCTAAATCGAGCCTGAACGATTTAGGAAAAAATTTAGGACTACCACTGTAGCATCGTCCGATTAGCCATATCATAATAAAATAACATTACATGAAAAAAGAGGCGAACATAACCAAAAGATAAGGACAATTGTATTGTTTCACTGGACCCAACAGATTAAAAAAAATATAATTATTTGAAAAGAATATACTACATTTTTATAATGTTAAGAAAATGTATAGTAAAAGTTAAAAGAGCTTTCAATTGTCTACTTAATTTCGCGATGTCTTTAAAAGCTGTATAATTATTTTCATTATCTATGTATCACTAAATTATTGTGTTGGCTACATACGTATGAAACGTACATATCGTCAGATAAAGGACGTTGCCACACAAGAACTTAAAAAAACTTTATTGGTATAAACAAACAATATACACAAGCTAGAACTACACTATAATCTAGTATAATGACTACGACTAACTATATCTGACTATCTGACTTAGATCTATGTCTTACAGCATGGTTTATATACAATAGTGAGGGAAGGGGAGAGTGCTGACTAAGGAATGTAGGATTATCCACCTTAACTGTCGGTACAATACAAAGTATCGAAAGCGAAAAACACCACTTTTCAGAAGAGTTAAACAACTGTTTCAAGATTCATTCAAAATCAGTGCGTATCGACAAACGTAAGAGTATTAACGTTGTTTCTTATGCCTTATATATATATATCTCGATATGAATTTTATATCAATTGCCAATGCCAAAACAAACGACATATATAGACAACGAAAACCTATTTTTCACATTCGATACTTTGGATTTGCATTGACAGTATATACATGACGTACAGTACGAAAAATGTAAACAAGGTTTCTGTAATCACTCTTTTCGACATATAAGCAAAAAAATCAGTTACCGTCCCTAGTTTTTTGAAGTTAAGAACCCAAGCAGAATTACTTAGTTCCTTTGGTGATGAAGGAGCCGTACGTAATCAAATTACATTTGCAGGAGTGATAGATTTATCTGGGAAAAACTGTCATTAGGTGTATTTGAACGGACTACCCAAATAATAATAATAATAATAACATAGTTCGAGTTCGAGCTTGGAAGAGAGACATTCTCCACCCGCGCGAAGTCGACAGCAGAGACCAAGAGGTACAAAGAGGATGAAATGGACGCCAGATATGAATAAGGCCGTCATCCGGGCATACTACTTGGCAACAAAACTCGAAACAGATAAAACAGGATATCTCAGCCGTATTCAGGGATACTGGCGAGTGTCTTTTCCAGATGTTGATGTAAGTACTCAGAGACTGAGTGATCAGGTCAGAGTAATACTAGCAAGAAATTTTCTCTCTCCGAGGGAACTTGAACAACTTAAGGACGAGGATCGCGTGTTAATGGCCACTGAAGGTGATGTCGAGCTAACTGATAGAGCGCTGAATGCAAGAATAGATTCATAAATCGACAGAGTAAACTCATCAGTCAGTAGTAAAGAGCCAGAGAGTCGAGCGGATGAATTGGATATTGAAAAGAGATTGAGTCATGCACTTTTAACTGAGCATATTATGCTCGAGGGAATACCGCTTCGGGAACGACCACCATTGCTCCGAGTACCGTACAACAGGACAACGCTTAAAGTAACCAATGCATTGAATAAAGTACTTGAGGAAAATATCCCCCTAATTAGTGGGCTTCAAGATATGCCTCATTGGCTTTATATTGCTGCGAAGACAGTTGCGTTAGAGCTCGGCATAAAAATGGAAAATAAAAGTAAAACCAAACTCCCAACTGGAAGCAGGGAAATACCTCCGTGGAAGAGAAGGCTTCGAAAGAAAATTAACAACTTGCGTGAAAAAATTGGCGTCATCTCAAACTATATCCTTAACCCTCAAGCTGCAAGACCCAAAACAAAGAGGAAAATAGATGAGATAATAGTACAAAACTTGGGGACGTTACTGGAAAATGAGTTAATATATAGCTGACTCTGTACCTGGATAATCTAAAACAAAAGCTAGCAGTTTATGCAAGTCGATTACGCAGATATAGCGAGGCAGCTTTGCGCAGGGAACAAAATCAGTTTTTCTGTCAAAATGAACGCCCGTTTTATAGAAACCTAGCCCAAAAGGAAAAAATATCGAGCATTTACCCCGATGGAATCGAAGCCTATTGGAAAAGTGTCTGGGAAAAACCGGGGGAACACGTCGAGGGCACATGGATAGAAGATGAAATAAAAAGTTTCCAGAATGCCTCTCTAATGAATGAAGTGACAATAGATGTGGAAGATGTTTCGGAAGCAGTCAGGAAAATGAAAAATTGGAGGGCACCTGGGCCTGACAGAATTCAAAATTATTGGATTAAAAGATTCCCTTGCTTGCATGAATTGCTGGCCAAAAGCTTCCAGGAAATACTCGATGACAAGCAAACGCTCCCTGATGGTTTCACTGTTGGCATCACTTACATGCTCCCTAAAAAGAACGAATTAAACTTAAGTCCTGAAGACTTCCGGCCAATAACATGCTTAAATGGTCTATATAAAATTCTGACCTCAATCTTGGCAACGAAGATTTATGAGCATCTCGACAATGAGAAGATGATACCCACTGAACAACTAGGGTGCAAAAAAAGAGCTAGGGGTTGTAAAGAACTCTTAGTAATAGATACATTTATTGCTGCCCAAGTTGCGAAAAAACAGCGAAACCTCTCTATGGCCTGGATCGATTATAGAAAGGCTTTTGATTCTGTTCCGCATAGCTGGCTTTTGAAGGTACTGGATATTTACAAGATTCAACCAAAAGTAAGCAGGCTACTTTCAAACCTAATGTCCGGATGGAAAACTAAGCTGAAAATCGGAGCAATCAGTACGGCCAACCAAATAAAAATAATGAGAGGAATATACCAAGGGGATTGTCTTAGCTCACTGTGGTTCTGCATGGCGTTGTTCCCACTAAGCAGGATTCTTCGAAAAAATAAGGAGGGATATAAGCTGATCATCAACGGCGAAGCGACCACAATCAGCCACAGCTGGTATATGGACGATCTCAAACTGTATGCTAAAAACAAAGACCAGCTACTTATGTTAATTGAAATCTGGTTTGTTTTAAAGTGAGAGGCAGTATTAAAAAAATAATACGGAGCTGGCATATTCTAATCATAGGTTTGGACATTACCCAGACAGATATGATTCAATCAAGTCCTATCTACTGAACCATATTCCATTGCTCATATCACATCATTTTTGTTAAGCCAATTTAGCCTTAATATTTTAAGAGTGGCTGATTTCCTTGTAGAAGTGAAACAGTTGTTTTTGGGTTTTTTTTTGTTTTTTCGTTAATAACCATTCTCACACATGTATCAAAGAATTCATTTCATAATTATTCTTTCAAACCTGCCTAGCAGGTTAATACTATTGTAATTTAAGATCCATGTTTCTCAACCATATGTGAGAATTAGCCTTAAAAGGATCTTGTACAGCAAGCAAACTTTGCTCATCAAAATTAAGATGGATGAATGCTTAATCAATCAGCATTTTACACCGACATCTTGATTTATCTTGTATACTATTCTAAGGCCATAGCAAAATACCAACAGTTAATTCCAGAATAATCATATCACATTATTACCCTCTAAATACTTCAAAAATTTAATATTATTAATTATGACAGATACTTCGATTTAACTTACATTATATAGGAACGGTCAATTTCTCTGATTTAGCTTTTAAAACGCCCTTTAATTGGTATTCAGCCTTTCTAGGTTTGTTGGAAGTGTCACTTTAGCAATAAGTTAAACAAAAAGGCCATTTACTTAAACTATGTAAAGATAAGCATTAGAATAATTTTTATTAGTTAAAAGCAAAGTAAACAATTCTTTAAAGAAAAACCTGAAACTATAATCAAAAGTCAAAATCTTAATTCAGAGCCAATACACAAAGAGACTATATGATGTTAATTAAAAGCAAAACAGAAATATAAGAAAATATTACTTGTTTTAGGAGTTGAAGGAACAGCTGGTTTAGGATTTGTCCCTACACATGGCCGTCCAATCTTCGAAGGAGGCCTCAAGCCTGATGGTTTCGAATTTGCCTCACTCATTTTTCACTTTTCAGCAACATCCATAGAGCTGAAATAAAAAGTCGAATATTTTAAAAACATAATTTTTCCAATTCAAATAGTACCAAAGTAACTAAACCATATATACGTGAGTAAATAAGTGAGTGTGTGTATGGTTTATTATTTAAAAATGTACAAATCGTACATCAATTTTCAACCTTGCACATGAGTGCAAATGATGGGGGAAAAAATAAGAACTATACCACTCCTTTTGTTCTTCTATATAGGCTGTACTTTACCACTTAAATGGATAAATAAGTAGTTAATAGAAAATTAAAAACTCCCTCCCCATGTCCGACCTCCCCTTTTTTCATTCACTCCCAATGTCTGACCTCCCAGGTAAGGCACATTAAAATTTTAAATTCGACCTAGCATTGATTGTTTGTTTTAATTTAATAACTGATTCAGTCAATTAATACATAAGGATTTTGCTTTAAAATGTCTCACGTTAACTGTTGTAGCCAATAAAAAGAATTAAAATAAAAACTAATTCCAGAGATTTTTCCCTCAGAGAAAATATTTGGAAGTGTAGCTTGGAGGGTAACATGGTCAGATGACTGGAATTTGAAAGGAAGGTAATAGATAGCTTCTACTAGGATTGTTCCAGAGAGCCAGCAAGATGCTGAAGGGGCATTGTGAGGAAACTGTGCTATGATATATTACAACTTCAGTTCCTTCACTTAAAAAAAAAAAATTGATATTTAAAGTAACTCTTTTGCTAGATTCTTATTTTTTTATGGGAAATGCTAAAGGTTTTTGCTTCCTGCCTTTTTTCATGTTTTAATGAGTTACATTATTTTAAAAAAAACCTTTTAAAATTTCATTCCTTACTTTTTTAAACAAAATTTTCAATAAAGAAGGAGAGAATAACTCTACTTCTTGTATGAAAAGAAACAGCCTCTTCTTTTTTTAATGAATGGAGACTGCTTTTAAATGTATATCATTAGAACGAAAGGCAATTCTGCTCATGAAGCTTAGTTATACATTTGTTATGTATCTTGTTACACATTAATATAGTATAAAACCTGTGTCATATATATATATATATATATATATATATATATATATATATATATATATACATATATGATGTATTATTCTTGTGAATAGCACCACTTGATATATAACATAGATTCATATGGAATGCTACAAATTTATTACATTAAAGTGATTAAGTAACATAACTATACTGCAAGGAGGTAGTTGGTGATATCAATGATTTATCTATTTTTTGGCTAACTGGAATACAGTTTTTTTCCCATATGGACAGATATTGATTCAGAAACTAGTCATTCTAAAGATTAGGTGGGAAGTATCAAAGGGTTTATTTAAACCATAAGAGTAGTTGAGAGACATGGCTTGTTATAGTAATTTTGTGACTATTATGAGATTATGGTAGGAAATAATTTACTTTTATTTATTTATTCTAGCAATTTTTGGTAGAGAGTGGAACAAGTAATGTAGTCAATGATTTTAGATTGTAGTAGGAAAGGGACAAGACTTTTTTTCTTTTTAATGGTTAGCCCCGAAAGTTCCATTCTGTTGTTATTTTTTTTAAACTAGACAAATAGTAATGAAATTGGTAGATAAGGATGTTATAATTCCATGAGAAGAGATGGGACGTATAGAATAGATTTGCATTGAAAATTCTTGGGGTTGGTTATGGACAATTTGCAGAAGAATGGGATTTAAAGGAATTGTTAATCACACATTTTATTAGATAATCAGAAAAACAATAAGGTTTTAGAATCTTGTGTAAACAGATTTTTATCATCTTAAAATTGTGAGTTGTACAATGTAAAATGAAAGAGATAAGATTTTTTACCACTGATTTTCTGTTGGTGAGGGTGTTCCTTAGTTTCATATATAAACTCCTCAAAAGTGAATATGGATATAACTAATTTTATTGTATTTACTTTGCTTAGCACTTCAATATTATTTTTATTATATAAAACATTAATATTTATTAGAAATTATACTATATTAAATATCAATGTAATCATGAAATATATAATAATATAATTGCTAGGTAAAGTATATTCTACAAAATTAGCAATTTCCCTAATACTTTTTGCTCAGTATAGTATGTAGGTGAATATTATTGAGAATTCCTAGTAATAAGACCAAGAAAGGCTGGAGAATTATTTGATTCTATTTCATTGGTGAGAAACACAGTCTCAAGAAAGGAAGTGAAGGATGTTTATTATAATATTGGGGTTAAGTATTAATAATATCCACCTACATATTTTTAATGATGCAAATATTATTGTGTAATGGAGGTATTATACAGAGTATGGAGGTTGTTAAGGATAAGCTAGAGAGGTGAGGAACAAGAGAATATCCTATTACAAGACAATTGAAAAAAAGTCAAATATATAGTTACAGTTCTTTAGAATCTGTGGCATATAAATACTAAGATATATAATTTATCAGCCCCATAACCTCAATCAACTTATTTTGATGTTATGTATTTTGTGTATATTTATCATGTTTCAAGTTTTATTGGTATTTATATTTATAAGCAGGACCCCAGAGTGTTATTTCCCTAAAATAAAAATTTGAAAATACTAGAATGGCTGGAGTGGAAGAAAAAAATTGAGACCCCAAAAAGGAACTACTCTAACACTCACTCAATTATAATAAAAATGTTCAACCCTCAAATTCTATTTGAAGAGGCTGAAGGAGAGCAAAAAAACTTATAAATACAAATAGATGCTATTATTGTAATTTAGGGCCAAAATTAGTTCTGGGCAAATGTTATTGTTCTACCTGGAAAACAACCACAAATACTGGGGGTAAGATCGCTAGATCCAATAGGCCAATAGGCTTCCAGAATTACTCGAATGCTGCAGGATGTACATATCATATATCAATACAGGATGTCTAACATTACAGCAATATTGTTAACAAATACATCAATGGAATAAATATTTAAATCCAATCATATATGAAATCAGCAGGTTTAATAAATTTGGCATCATTACTTCAAGCAGACTTCCTAAATTTCATGGAATTCAAGGCTGATGTTCATACTGATCCTCGAAACCTCAAAGTCCTAGGTTCCGTTGGTTATGAAATAGATTTAAAATACATCTCACTACCATCTGATGACTTTACAGAGTAAATATAAATTATTTCTGGGAAACCAACACTGACCACTTAATAGAAGATGCTATCTTAAAATGAAATACTCTTAAAGTGTTTTAAATCCTTAAAGTTCCAAATTTTTAAATACTTTATATTTACATAAAAATTTATAGTATGTAGCCTTCCGACAACTAAACCTAAGGTATGTTGTAATAAGATTCACCTAACTAAATTTAATAGTATATCTCCAAAGAATAGATACAAAATAAATATTGGAAATGAAAAATGCGTTTAAATTGGAAAATAAATAGAAATAAAAAGTGTAGAAAATAAAGCACTAAAGTATTTAGTAAATTCTAAAACATAACAAATAAAATAACACGAGTAAAAATTTTAAAAAATAATGAAAAAGAATCATTACAATAGTTGCAATCTTAAAATATCAGTGTTAAATATAATACAATACCCAATTGGTGCAATAGATCATTCAAATTGAATAAATAAATATTTATTACAATTTTTTTTAGCCAGAAGATTAAAACACTGAATGAATTATTCTATAGTAGCTAAGTGAAAAATATTCCTATAGTAATTAAAATGGTACACAAACAAAATAACTTATTAAGTAAAAAATTGATTTATCAAACTTCAAAAAATAAAATAACATAAACGGGAAAATTTAACGGTAAAGTATATACATATATATTTTTAAAATTAGATGTTTGTATTTAACAATAAAAAATGTATTACTTGGGTGATTTTAAATACATTTTTCTCACCAAAACAATAAACTTAAAAAAATTATTTTATAAAATTTAAGATAGAATTAATAGAAAACTCAAAATAAGAAACAAGGTCAGGGAATTACTCACTCAATTATTTATATAACAGAGATCCTATAATATAAATATTAAATTATTAATGAAACGCTTTCAATTTCATTTATTAGATTGTCAATGAAACTAAATCTGTGTAGTTAACAGGAGTTTCACTGATAGCTTTATTCATGTTTTGCTATTACACTAACTCTAATGTCAGCTAATATTCAATAATAATCTGGAGAAGATTATATGAAAGAATAATCAAACAGAAATAACAAAATGTTTAATTTCTAAAAGGGAAATTTAAGCCTAAGGGCAAGACATTACAAAATGTAAAAAACTAAATCAAGGATGATGACAGTCTAAACTAAAAGCATATTACACCCAACTGTAATAACAATTTATCATTAGGTGTATGAATCAAAAGGAATTCCATTCAAAACTATTAGGTGATCAAAGAATGGACGAACTGTAAACAAAAAATAAAAAGTCTAGAAATGTAATATAAAGATGTGACAACAACCATCATTACTTTCATAATATAATATTTACCTCTTGCAAAATAAATTTGAAAAACGCAGCGAAAACACAAGAAGACTAATAAAAAAAAACGACGAAACAATGAACAAACCCAACAACCGATCACAGAGCGGAACCGTCGAACACTGAACCTGAAATAACAGCTGTTTATGATAACACTTCCCATTTCTGATAACGAAACCAAACACCTTTCTTCATCTAGTAAATAAAGGAAATCGTTAGCTTAATCTAAACGTGTTTAATTGTGTCATAAATTCAAAATTCTTAATTTATCAATGAAACAGTACACTTTTTCTTTCAGATAATTCAGTTTAAGATTTACTTCTACCTTTTGCAAATCAAAATTAAAGCGGGAGAATGGAACGGCTGGACCAATGGGAAGAAGCCGTACTGTTGCTAGAGCAATATTATTGGTCCTTGTACAATCGTGACGGGGAACACTTGTAAAAATAAAAGGGAAATTCTTTGATCCTCTTGGCAGCATTGGAAACACTTAAGTGAGGTTACGTATTCTGCTTAGCCTGCAAGTTGAGGCCTCCTAAGGTTGTTTTTTTTTCGAAAATGAATTTTGATCATTGCAAAGAATCTTTTCAGAGTTTCGTGTGCTTAGATAATGAGTTGGTGAAGTTGCGATGAAACTAGTTCATAAAAACGTGGATAAGGATGGTGAAGGGTAAGTAAACAGACTAGTATTGCTTTTATTCCATTGATAAACAACCTTTGTTAAAATACCCTGATTATGTACAAGTTATTGAAATCCTGTATGGTTTGAACTATATCTAAACCTGTTTTCCAGAAGTGTCACCCTTGTCCCTGAGGAATCAGAGGACATGTGGCATGCATATAACCTAATAAGTGAAGGAGATAGTGTAAGAGCTTCTACAATAAGGTAACTGTTTATGTATATTAGACTTGAATAATTTTTTCTTATGTGGGAGTGAGTTTTTATTAAATATTTCACTATTGTTCAGGAAAGTTCAGAATGAATCGTCTACTGGATCATCGACAAGTAGCAGGATTCGAACCACCCTGACAATCAGAGTAGAAAACATAGACTTTGACACACAGGCTTGTGTCCTTAGGTTGAAAGGAAGGAATATTGAAGAAAATCAATATGTCAAGGTTTAGTAGCATTTTAAGTTGGGTCTCATATCTTATATCAGTTTTATAAATAACATATTTAATTTTTATTTTAGATGGGTGCTTATCATACATTGGATCTCGAAGTAAATCGTAAATTTACTCTAATTAAACCAGAATGGGATTCGATATCATTAGATAGGGTGGATACTGCTTGTGACCCAACTCAGGTATTTCATACTCATTATTATTTACTTTAATCTATCCTTTGTATAATTTCTTATTGAATAATGCTGCACACTTATCTGAATCAATTTAATTTATAATAAAAATTCTAAATGTGGTTTAAACCACAGACCTTTTTTAAAAGTGATAGAGAACCCTTAAAGGGAGCTATCAGAATTCTAAAAGATTGTAAATAAAAATTGATTGGGAGCCAGTGTCATAGAGGTAATATGAATTATATTGTCATTGCTGTTCTAATAGCAACATCTCCCTAAATACAATACTATGACATTAAAAAAAAAAATTAAGCCATCATTAATGTTGGAATCCTTAATAGTTGTTGGTTCTCAGGAAAACATGTTCTCTATAAAACCAAGTAGTTAAGTGCCGAGGATGACCAATGGGGCAGCCTTATTACAGATAAATTTGTTTTGTTTTTTCTTGTGAAGTATTTAAAAAGGTGTTTTTTTATTTATGACAATTATGCAGCTATGGTTTCATTGTTTTCTTTCTTATTGTTTTTACAGTAATAAAGTGATGGTTTTTAATAATGTATTGTGTGGTTGTTTGAGACAAGCTCAACATCCTTTCATTGTATAAACAACTCAATCATTAAGTTTGCAGGTAGAATTTAATTCTTCAGATTCATAACCTAATTATGATAGAATTGTGATTTTTGTGGAATTATCCTTTAATTGTGGACAGTTGGCTCATTTTGAGTTATAATTCATAAGAGATTAAACATCAGATTAAAACTATGAGGCAATAACAAACTAACTTAATGTTACAAATGTTATAGTTGGAGTATTTTTTTTTTTAGATCAATTTTTGGTGTAGAATATTTTCTACTGGTTTCTTATTTCTTTGGTTCGTAATAGTATTCTATTCAGAATACTGTTGTTATAATTTAATTTAGTTTAAACAGTTATTGATTTTTTTTTTCTATCAAAGAAGTGTGCCTATGAATAATTATTTTGTTTGGTGTATTATCAGAGAACACATAAATATTTAAAGAAATATTTTTTGTTCTTTTAATTTTCAATTGGTTTTTATTTTTAATAATCCCTAGAATGCTGATGTAGCTGCAGTAATTATGCAAGAAGGCCTTGCTCATGTTTGTCTTATCACTGCAAGTATGACATTGGTTAGAGCTAAAATAGATCAAGTGATTCCTCGAAAAAGGAAAGGGAATGTCAAGCAGCATGAAAAGGTATGTTGAGAAAGAAGTTTTTTAAAAATATTTATTTTATTTTTTTGTATCAACTTAATTAAATGCCTGAAACAAATTTTATGCATAATATAATTGTTTCAATGATCTTAGAAATCTGAGGATAGAAAGTTGGGTTCCTTTTATAGAAAGCCATTATTACACAGTTTTTTTTAAAAAGGAAAATCCTCAATCAAAAAAGTCTCGGTACTTGTGTGTTAACGCCACTGCAGTTATTTTTCCCTACTTGTTCCCATGCGCAAGCGGTTACATTTTGTAACCGTTATATTTTAACACCTGATTTCTTCTATGTTCGTTCTTGTTTGCTGAGTTTTGTTTGTTGCTGATTTATTCTAGACTCATTGTTGTTATTATTTTATTTATTTATTTAATTATTATTTGATTTGTTGTTATTATTTTGCCAATTTTTGTGCTAAGAAAATGAGTCTTTAGGGTTTGACGAAAACCGAAGGAGTAATTGTATTTTTCCAGGAGCGAAATATTTTACCAATTTTCCACCAAAATACGACTAACCACTTTCTTTTTTAATAAATTATTTTTATTTTTCATATTTCATTATTTTGATTTTTCATTATTTCGATTGCTCGTGATATATTCCATTATTTATTTCTATATTATCCATTATTTTAATTGTTCATGATATATTCCATTTGTAAATAAATTATTTTGGTTTGTAATTGATGATTATTTAAAACATTTAAAATTCTAACCCCAATAAATAGATTTAAAAAGATGCAAGATAAATGTTTTAGAAATATAACGGTTACAAAATGTAGCCGCTCGCTTATGCGAACAAGTAGGGAAAAATAACTGCGGTGTTAACACACAAGTACCAAAGTCTCACTTCTTCATAAGTTATGTGATATCATATAAACAGACTTCACTATGTTTCTTAGTTGGGAATTCAGAGCATTTTGGAAATTATTTAAACAGTTTGTCTGTTAGTTCTCTTAAGTTTAATTTTATTTTTATTTTGAATAATCCCTGGAATGCTGATGTAGCTGCTGTAATTATGCAAGAAGTACTTGCCCATGGAAAATTGTTTGAACTTAGTAATTTATTTAGAGCTAATTATTACCAATAGATCCAATTAAGGCAAAATTGGACTGTAATAAATAAAATTAAAGCCACTTCATCACCTGTATATGCTAATAATTATTGTGATTTGTATTTATAACTTTGTCGATACCCTCTATTCTTATATTCTCCACTAACAAGGACAAGTTTGGACAGCAAAGGGGCATCTCCTTTTTTCCAGGCTTCAAGTTAAGACAATCAACAAAAATGTGCAACAGTATTGTTTGAGCAACCTCGAAATAGTTATTGGACCTTTCGATGAGAGCTCCGAAATGGATAAGGAAAATAAATTTCTGATTCAATTATACCAGATCGCATGTCATTTTGATAGTAACCTTTTATTAAACTAATAACATAAATCACTTTAATCAATTAAACAACTAATACTTTTGAGAATGAAAAAACCACAATTAATTAAATTAAAAGAACAATTTAAACATTTTTATAATTAGAAAATGAAGTTACTTTTATTAACTAAATTATAAACAACTAATTAATAACAAAAAGAAAACAATTATTATTTAATGTTACGATAATAAATTAAACTCTATTAATTAGAAATAAATAAAATGTTCAAATAAATCTATTACAAAATAATAAATGTTTATCTGGTTTTGTAGTTGATATGATATAAACAAAAAACTCTTATCTGTCTGTCGAAGTAGATTCCAGTAGATAGTTGATTCTCGGCAGGGTGAGCTGGATGTTGAGACGACAGAGGATTCTCGTCGGCAGGGAGAGCGAAGATGTTGAGACAATAGAGGTTGAGATGATCGACTGGGTCAATTCGAATTGGTTGAATCGATGACTAAGTTTAAACTAGTTACACCTGCAGGTGGGCAGCAAATTAGTATCTTCTTCAAATTCACAAAAAACAACTCTGAGCTATTGCTTGCGATGTGCACATCAAGAGGCTCGTGCCAACACTCTCTGCTCGGTTTCGCCGGAGGGAACAAAAGCCGGTCTCTCCGCTTTTGTTTTTCTCTCTTCTCTTTTATAACATATGTTTTCAAACTTATTACAAATATTACACTTATATCTAAACAAAATAAAATTACCTTTTAAATTAAATTATTCTAAACAATTATGAAATTAAAGGTTTAAATTATTATATTAAAAATAAAATGTGAATAATAAGTAATAAGTTCTTTCTTTTACGAAAATGATTTAATTTTTTTATGATTAAAACTAATAATACTTTATTAGGTTACTACTTCATCTGGCCTTAACAAGTATTTTACTTCCACAACTTTTCATCACTCTGACAAAGAGTGAAGATTTGATCCATGGTTGATCTGATTCTTTTAAAGCATTGTTTTTTGCTGATCACCCTTTCATAAAATGGTGCAAATCGGTTATAGAGTAACACAATGAAGATTTTATTAATAACATTAGTGTACAGGTTACACGACTACTGTACTTGTATTCTGTCAGGTCTCCTTTATTGTTTGCCACAATAATTATTCTACTATTCCATTTTGAATTTTCGACTAGTGCATCTATAAAATATATATTAGTGGAAACAATATTTTATTTTAAATATTTAATAACCTTTAAATTATATACATAACAATAAATTATGTTGACATAAATGGTTAGTTCAACCTTCTTCTATGAAGGACACAGCTTCTCATTTATTTTATCTTTTTTCATTTTATTATATATTTTTCTATTTTATATCAATTTATTTTACTTTAGTATATAATCATGAAGAGTTTAAACCAACTCCCTACTTACATTTTGAAGGATTCAATTTTTTTTAGTCTATATTCATTTATTTTTCTATTTTTAGGGACTAGCAAGATTTTATGACAGTCTGATGCAAGCAATTCTTCGACATGTCAACTTTGATATTGTGAAATGTGTGCTTATAGCCAGTCCAGGATTTGTTCGAGATCAGTTTTTTGAATATATGTTTCAAGAAGCCGTAAAAAACGACATCAAGCTTCTTATTGAAAATAAATCTAAATTTCTTCTTGTCCATTCTTCATCTGGTTTTAAACATTCCCTTAAAGGTTAGTATTATAAAATTTTCAGATTAGTTGTAAACTATTTGTGATGATCTGATTATATATTTTTTTAAATTAGCTATTTTCAAGGCATTGTTCCTTTCAAGGTATTATACCTTCTATTTTCAAATAAACATTCTCTAGCTCCTTGAGATACAAGGGGTTAACATCTGATGGGTGTCATTGTAGACTTTAATGTCTCCAAGAGGTCAGGAATGTCTCTATGGTATGCTATAACGTACATTATTAAATTACCTAATTATTTCATTCATGAGTTGATTCAGTTATGTTGAAAATGTTTATACCGCTAATTATTGAAGTGAAGTCCATTGATTTTTCGGAGTCAAATTTAATTTTAATTGTATGACACTTTAATAATTAATAATCTTCCATTTTTATTTCAGAAATACTTATTTATATAATTTCTGATATTCACATCATTCTGTTCTTTAAAATATTGTTAAAATAAAACTGTTGCCACTCACACTACCTTCTTCACAGTTGAATCTCACCAGTAAAACCTCTTGTTTATTTTCATCTCACCTTGGACATTGGTAACATTCAGTTATTGATTCACAGACTATTAATATTATAGGATGTTGATAGTTGGGGGTGCAGTCAAGAAAACACGCAAAAATAGGTGAAACTATTTTATTTTAAGTGCCGACGTTTCGACCTACTATGTAGGTCATCTTCAGGGCTATGAGAAAACAGACAAAAACAGAATAGACTGTAAAAATACATAAAAAGAGGTACAGAAAAATTAGACAAAATGTAGAGATATAAAAAAGAATGATATATAATGAAAGGATATATGAAGGCATATGAATATATATATACATAATATATATATATATAATAATGTATATAGGTATATGAATAAAGATGATTACATGGTAGATGGATAGAAAGGTGATAATGCAAAACAAAGTACAAAGAGAGCAATGAAGTTAAACAGAAAAAAAATAAAATGAAAAAGATATGAAAATAATGAGTATGGACAATTTAGTATAATAAAGATAGAAATGTATTGCAAAGAAAACAATAGTATGAAAATAGACTCATGGGGAGTATCATAAGTGCAATGAGAGAACATGAATTAAAAAAATGATACCTAATAATACATCGAGAAGAATATATTATAGAACGTAAAGAAAAGGAATCTAATGTATGACGGGCCGGGAAGTGAAATATAAATAAAATTTTAAAAATATAAGTATCAGAAGTTATGTAAAGGTAAAAATGTTATATAAAGGTATACACTATACATTATATAACAGATGTTGTATCCAGGTATATATATATTATATAGAGGTATACATGGTATGAAGTTATATAAATAAAGATGAAAGAATACAAGGAACAATACATGAGAGATATAAGATATCAGTAAGTGAATAAAGATATATTATAAAAAATAATGATGTTCTGTGAACATGAACTCTTAAATTAAAACTATTTAATAAAAACTATGATGGATGCTAAAAGTGATGATGGGAGACATAGGTGTGAAGGAAGGAGATGGAGAAAGATGAAGAGAAGATATAAATAATATGAGACTGTACGAACCCGATAGGAGTGGCAGCTCGGACAGCGAGTAACTGACGCGGATAAAACCGTTAAACGACGGAAGCGCTGGCCGCGATCTCTGTCGGTCAAAGGTCAAAGTAGCGAAAAAATTCAAAAAAAATAAAAAGGTAGGGAAAGGGCAATATGGGGAAATATGGGGACGCGTAAAAAATGTGAAAAAATAAATAAAAAATAAAGTTAAAGGAAAAAAAGGGGGGTAAAGAAATAAAATACTAGAAAAGAAAAAATAGACAGAAACGGACCGTAAAACGGAGAGAAATAAAATATGATTTGAAAATTAAGGAGTTTTTAGTAAATTAAAAATTTGGGAATAAATTGAGGATAGGTGATGTGAATCGGACTTAAGGTTGACGGTGGAGGAATCTAAATTGATGTGGATGGTTTCCGAGAGAATGCGTTTTTCATAGTTGGGAAAGGAAGATAGGATAGACGTATTATCGAAGTTGAAAATGTGGTTTAAAGATAGGGCATGGTCAGAGAGTTTGGAAGCGGTTGGGTTATTGGATGAAATGGAATATTTATGTTGGGAAATACGATCTTTAAGTAAGTTTTTAGTTTCGCCGATTTAGGAAGAGTTGCAATTGGGAGTGGAGCAAGGGATACGGTAGACAACTTGTGAGCGTTGTATAACGGGAATGGGATCTTTAACACGGGTATAGATTTTGGAAAGTTTGTTATGGGATTTGAATGCTAAACGTAAGTTGGGGATAGAGGAACGTAGGGATTTTTGAATATTATTTGAGAGGGAGGGTATATATGGCAAGGATCTGTATACTGGGTAAGAGGGAGGGTGTGGAGACAAGGAGGGGTTGGGGGGTTTTTTATAGTCTTGGATGAGTTTATTAATAATATGGAGAGGAAAATTGTTTTTTAAAAGTATATTTTGGATGCGGTGGATGTTAGTTTTATGGAAGCAAGGGTCAGAGAGGGATAGGCCACGGCGGATAATATTTTTGGCGACGTTTATTTTTTGGTGGTGCGGATGTTGGGAGTAATAATTGAGGAGTCTGCCAGAATAGGTGGGTTTGGTATACCAATCTGTGGATAAGGTGTGGTCAGGATTTCTAATGATACGGAGGTCAAGGAATGGTAATGATTTATTGGATTCAAGTTCCACTGTGAAATGGAGGCGGGGATGGTATGAGTTAAAAGATGATAATAATTCAGGAATAATAGTGGGATTTAGGATAAGGAGGAGATCGTCCACATATTTCTTAATGAAGATAACATCGTTAAGGAATTGGGGTAGAATGGAATCCAGAAGATCGTTTAAGACAATATTGGAGAGGTCAGGAGCGAGGGGATTTCCCATGGCAAGTCCAGAAATTTGGTTAAAGAACTGGCCATGGAAGGTAAGGTAGCCTGATTCACAACAGAGGTTTAAGGATTGGAGGTAAGAGGTGCGATTGAGAGAGGTATGGGGTTCTATGAGTGGCCAGTTGTTATCTATAATGAGGAGAGCTTTATCTAAAGGAATGTTAGTGAATAGGCTTTCTACATCAAAGGAGGTGAGAACGTAATGATCAGGTATGGTGAGGGATGTTAATAGATCACGTAGATGAAAAGAGTTTTGGATATATCATATGGGTTGTTACGGCTGAGGACT
The DNA here is from genome assembly GCA_964056705.1 of Troilus luridus. Classification (NCBI taxonomy): domain Eukaryota; kingdom Metazoa; phylum Arthropoda; class Insecta; order Hemiptera; family Pentatomidae; genus Troilus; species Troilus luridus. Next base: position 58,440,617 of record OZ057414.1, read on the forward strand.
TGTAAGGAAGGAAGTAAGAATTTGCTAAGTTTTGTAGATGGTGAATTGATGTTGGATGTAATAGGCCGGAGGGGGTGGTTAGGTTTGTGGATTTTGGGAAGACCATAAAAACGGGGAGCTATGGAATTGTAAGAAATAAGGTTTCTATAAATAGGGTATGTAATTAATTTGGAATTGACAAGGCTTTTTAGGTGGAGGTTGAATTTTTTTTGGAGAGAAGAGGTAGGATCTCGGGGTGTAGGTTTGTAAGTAGAAGTATCAGAAAGAAGGGAAATCATTTTAAGGTTATATTCGGAAAGATTCATGATTACTGTAGAATTACCTTTATCTGCTTTAGTGACAATCAAGTCGTCATGGGATTTGAGGAAAGAGCGTGTGAGGGAAAGGTCCTTAAAAAACTGTGGGGAGAAATTAGAAGGGGAAGAATGGGTGTGTTGAAGGAAATTGGAGATGATGTTAGCTATGGAGACACGTGAAAGATCTTGTGGAACATGTGAACGTTTGAGTAGGGGGTCATTGTGAATAAATTCTAAGTCGGTCAAAAGATCAGGAATGATAGATAATCATTATAGATAACAACTGGCCACTCATAGAACCCCATACCTCTCTCAATCGCACCTCTTACCTCCAATCCTTAAACCTCTGTTGTGAATCAGGCTACCTTACCTTCCATGGCCAGTTCTTTAACCAAATTTCTGGACTTGCCATGGGAAATCCCCTCGCTCCTGACCTCTCCAATATTGTCTTAAACGATCTTCTGGATTCCATTCTACCCCAATTCCTTAACGATGTTATCTTCATTAAGAAATATGTGGACGATCTCCTCCTTATCCTAAATCCCACTATTATTCCTGAATTATTATCATCTTTTAACTCATACCATCCCCGCCTCCATTTCACAGTGGAACTTGAATCCAATAAATCATTACCATTCCTTGACCTCCGTATCATTAGAAATCCTGACCACACCTTATCCACAGATTGGTATACCAAACCCACCTATTCTGGCAGACTCCTCAATTATTACTCCCAACATCCGCACCACCAAAAAATAAACGTCGCCAAAAATATTATCCGCCGTGGCCTATCCCTCTCTGACCCTTGCTTCCATAAAACTAACATCCACCGCATCCAAAATATACTTTTAAAAAACAATTTTCCTCTCCATATTATTAATAAACTCATCCAAGACTATAAAAAACCCCCCAACCCCTCCTTGTCTCCACACCCTCCCTCTTACCCAGTATACAGATCCTTGCCATATATACCCTCCCTCTCAAATAATATTCAAAAATCCCTACGTTCCTCTATCCCCAACTTACGTTTAGCATTCAAATCCCATAACAAACTTTCCAAAATCTATACCCGTGTTAAAGATCCCATTCCCGTTATACAACGCTCACAAGTTGTCTACCGTATCCCTTGCTCCACTCCCAATTGCAACTCTTCCTAAATCGGCGAAACTAAAAACTTACTTAAAGATCGTATTTCCCAACATAAATATTCCATTTCATCCAATAACCCAACCGCTTCCAAACTCTCTGACCATGCCCTATCTTTAAACCACATTTTCAACTTCGATAATACGTCTATCCTATCTTCCTTTCCCAACTATGAAAAACGCATTCTCTCGGAAACCATCCACATCAATTTAGATTCCTCCACCGTCAACCTTAAGTCCGATTCACATCACCTATCCTCAATTTATTCCCAAATTTTTAATTTACTAAAAACTCCTTAATTTTCAAATCATATTTTATTTCTCTCCGTTTTACGGTCCGTTTCTGTCTATTTTTTCTTTTCTAGTATTTTATTTCTTTACCCCCCTTTTTTTCCTTTAACTTTATTTTTTATTTATTTTTTCACATTTTTTACGCGTCCCCATATTTCCCCATATTGCCCTTTCCCTACCTTTTTATTTTTTTTGAATTTTTTCGCTACTTTGACCTTTGACCGACAGAGATCGCGGCCAGCGCTTCCGTCGTTTAACGGTTTTATCCGCGTCAGTTACTCGCTGTCCGAGCTGCCACTCCTATCGGGTTCGTACAGTCTCATATTATTTATATCTTCTCTTCATCTTTCTCCATCTCCTTCCTTCACACCTATGTCTCCCATCATCACTTTTAGCATCCATCATAGTTTTTATTAAATAGTTTTAATTTAAGAGTTCATGTTCACAGAACATCATTATTTTTTATAATATATCTTTATTCACTTACTGATATCTTATATCTCTCATGTATTGTTCCTTGTATTCTTTCATCTTTATTTATATAACTTCATACCATGTATACCTCTATATAATATATATATACCTGGATACAACATCTGTTATATAATGTATAGTGTATACCTTTATATAACATTTTTACCTTTACATAACTTCTGATACTTATATTTTTAAAATTTTATTTATATTTCACTTCCCGGCCCGTCATACATTAGATTCCTTTTCTTTACGTTCTATAATATATTCTTCTCGATGTATTATTAGGTATCATTTTTTTAATTCATGTTCTCTCATTGCACTTATGATACTCCCCATGAGTCTATTTTCATACTATTGTTTTCTTTGCAATACATTTCTATCTTTATTATACTAAATTGTCCATACTCATTATTTTCATATCTTTTTCATTTTATTTTTTTTCTGTTTAACTTCATTGCTCTCTTTGTACTTTGTTTTGCATTATCACCTTTCTATCCATCTACCATGTAATCATCTTTATTCATATACCTATATACATTATTATATATATATATATTATGTATATATATATTCATATGCCTTCATATATCCTTTCATTATATATCATTCTTTTTTATATCTCTACATTTTGTCTAATTTTTCTGTACCTCTTTTTATGTATTTTTACAGTCTATTCTGTTTTTGTCTGTTTTCTCATAGCCCTGAAGATGACCTACATAGTAGGTCGAAACGTCGGCACTTAAAATAAAATAGTTTCACCTATTTTTGCGTGTTTTCTTGACTGCACCCCCAACTATCAACATCCTATTATAGTACCCACAGTCAACTATTTCTTTCTCACATGACTATTAATATTATTTGTTTTAAGACTCGCCATTTTTAATTTAAGTTAATTTCATTTTTTTGTATAAATAATTAATTCTATGAGCTTAGTGCATTTTCTTTTTCATGTTTTTGCTTTAGTTTTTTAAATAACTTTTTTTGTATCTTCCTCGTGTTTAGTTGCGCACATTGATGTTTTTATAATTGTTCTTTTTCTATTTTTACATTATACATCTATCATTTATTCATTTTTGTATTTTCTTTTATTTGTATTTACTTGATGAATTCTATTATAGCTTCAATTCTATGTATTTGGGGAAATTGCCACCCAATCAAAACTGTCTGGTTTTTTTTATTGAATTCACAGCCGGTAAACTTGCTCGGATAGAAGGTTAGCGAATTATTGTTATGAGCACAGTCTATTAATTTGAAGGGGATGCACTTTTTCATTCCTCGCATTGAACCACTAAATATATAGATCTGTAGTTCTCTTCACTAATCTCGTCAGGCTTAGATAATATGCCCTATATACGATTGAGTCCATAAGAACCTTACAAACAAATTAAAACATGTTAATTATTTTGTTTTAAGAGATTTTAGTTGAGCCTTCAGTGATGGCAAAAATGGCAGATACTAAATCATTAGGAGAAGTTAAGGCATTGGAAGCATTTTATTCAACTTTACAAACAGAACCTTCTAAGGCTTTTTATGGAATCAAGCATGTTGAGGTAGCCTGTGAAGCACAAGCTATTGAAACTCTTCTTGTCTCTGACAACCTTTTCAGGTAAAATATAAACATTTAATAAAATTCAATGGTTACAATCAATTATCTTTCCTTGCAATCTTTATTACAACCCACAACTGAGAAGAATCTTTATTTATTTTACAATTTATTAAGTTTCTTACTTTTCTTCTTTTATTGTAATCTCAGGTGCAATGATGTTCAACAGAGGAAAAGATATGTTACTCTGGTGGATAGTGTAAGGGAATTTGGTGGTGAAGTGAAGATATTCTCAAGCATGCATGTATCAGGAGAACGTAAGATAATTTTATTATTTTATCCACCCTCTTTCATTAGATCTGTCGTATTATAATAAGATTTGGGAGTTTTATATTTATAACTGAATTTGTTAATATATCTTGGCTTATAATTGACTTGAGATAAAACAGACTAAATATTAATGCCTATCAAGTTTTTTATAACTTCTTTTTTCAGAACTGATGCAATTGACGGGTGTTGCTGCAATCCTCCGATTTCCAATGCCAGACCTTGAAGATGAGGATGCTGAAAGTGATTCAGGCTCAGAAAAATGAATTATATCGTCAATTTATTTATTAATACGTTATCAATTATACTTTATTTTCTTCCATCCTCGATGTTGCTTTAATAAATTAATTAACGACCTATGCAACATTGTATATCTGTTTTTATTTATTAAATAAACAATGCAACTTTATTTTATTGAAAGAAAAAATCATGCTACCCTTCTTATTAAGTATGATATTAATCTTCTTATATGCGACTTCCGGGATGGACCATGTCTTGTTGATGTTATGAACCAAGCTTTCGCTCATCGTGCTGTGAGCTTCTTCAGGGTTAGTCAGTTAATGAAGAGCGGATGGTTGGAGTCGGGGTATTTATACCTGGGGGGCGTGGTCTGGATCGAAGTCGGCCTTCCCATTGGTTCGCTTGTGTCGGTCGTGTTGTGTTCGTGTGTGTTCGGTGGGGTGGGGTTCATCTGTATGTGGATGGTGAGGTAGTGTATGGGTCTTGCGTTGGATGGCCGGATACCAGTTTTTACTGAGCTTATAGCCATCTTCCCTATTGAAATTGTTGGGTTGTTTGACAATTTCGATAGCTTCTCTTATGTTACGGAGATGGTAATTAGAATCTTTAGTAAGGATGGTAGTGTTTTCAAAGGGTATGTGGTGGTTGGTGTTGTAAAAGTGTTCTGCTACAGCCGATTTTTCTTTCTTGAAATTTTTGACGCAAGATATATGCTCTTTGATTCTTTTTTGGATGGTCCTTCCTGTTTGTCCTATGTAGACCTTGCCGCAGGAACAGGGTATACTGTAAATGCCTGGGGTACGTAGCCCCAATTTGTCTTTGGGATTCTGTAGGATGTGGGCTATTGTTTTGTCTGTAGAGAATGCGGTTTTGATGTGGTGGTTCTTTAGGATTCTGGCAATTTTTTCCGAAGTACCTTTAATGTAGGGGATGGTCGTCTGAGTTACAGGTTCATTGTCTGTTTGGTGTTTGTCTTGTTTTTTGTGCTTTCGTTTGTTTTCTACCCTGTTAATGGTTTCTCGGTCGTATCCGTTCTTTAGGAGAGCTGTTCTCAAGTGCCTCTTCTCCTTCGGAAGCTGGGACGATTCAGCTACCTAGTACCTAGGACACAGTGTATACCGTAAACCGACCCATACAGACAGATACCTTCATGCCACTTCACATCACCATCCCGCTCAGAAGGAAGGAATTATCAACACTCTACTCAACAGAGCCGAAACGATAGCTGAATCGTCCCAGCTTCCGAAGGAGAAGAGGCACTTGAGAACAGCTCTCCTAAAGAACGGATACGACCGAGAAACCATTAACAGGGTAGAAAACAAACGAAAGCACAAAAAACAAGACAAACACCAAACAGACAATGAACCTGTAACTCAGACGACCATCCCCTACATTAAAGGTACTTCGGAAAAAATTGCCAGAATCCTAAAGAACCACCACATCAAAACCGCATTCTCTACAGACAAAACAATAGCCCACATCCTACAGAATCCCAAAGACAAATTGGGGCTACGTACCCCAGGCATTTACAGTATACCCTGTTCCTGCGGCAAGGTCTACATAGGACAAACAGGAAGGACCATCCAAAAAAGAATCAAAGAGCATATATCTTGCGTCAAAAATTTCAAGAAAGAAAAATCGGCTGTAGCAGAACACTTTTACAACACCAACCACCACATACCCTTTGAAAACACTACCATCCTTACTAAAGATTCTAATTACCATCTCCGTAACATAAGAGAAGCTATCGAAATTGTCAAACAACCCAACAATTTCAATAGGGAAGATGGCTATAAGCTCAGTAAAAACTGGTATCCGGCCATCCAACGCAAGACCCATACACTACCTCACCATCCACATACAGATGAACCCCACCCCACCGAACACACACGAACACAACACGACCGACACAAGCGAACCAATGGGAAGGCCGACTTCGATCCAGACCACGCCCCCCAGGTATAAATACCCCGACTCCAACCATCCGCTCTTCATTAACTGACTAACCCTGAAGAAGCTCACAGCACGATGAGCGAAAGCTTGGTTCATAACATCAACAAGACATGGTCCATCCCGGAAGTTGCATATAAGAAGAATAATAATGACCGTGGAAGCCTACGTGAACATATGATATTAATGTTTACAGTAACTTATTATGGATATCCCTTTTTTGTGGTTTGTGTCACTCAAAAACTGGCTGAAAGAAAGTTGTAGAATATTTTATTTCTTTCAGTATTGGATACCTAAATTATTATTAATTTATTTTCAACAAGTCAAAAGTGAAGGCAATATTTATTAACTAACTCTCTGGTAGAAGAATAAAGTTTTCTGAATTGATTGATTCATACCATTTCTGTCGCAACAGTCAATGATTTAGCTTAGCTTCAATTACTGATTTTAAATTATACAAACAAATAAAAATCACAGTTTGAGACTAAACTAATAACAGGTTTTTGCATATGAGCAGTAACAGATTTAGACTTTGCAGGACCCTGGGCATTACATATAATTTGAGGCTTCTTAGTTAAAACAAAGAGCTACCAGTGGGTTCAGGAAGTATAGAATACTCTACAGGAGAACCGGAGAATCCACTTGGCCCTAACTGAACCTATAAATTTGTCTTTAATAAGTTCAATTTGTTAATATAATAGAGCCCTGGATCTGCCACTAAATATGGAACCCTGATCTAATTATGTGTTCATTAAAATCTAAACATTAAATATAGAAAGACAAAAGGGCTTGAAAATAATTGAATTTTAAGGAGGTGAATAGTATGAGTATAAATAATATTATAGAGAACAGATGAAATTAAAGTGGTACCTTTTTCGAAACATGCCCTTATCACGGGCTGACGCCAGTAGCCTGTAGCTTTTTGAAAGAAAAATCCTGAGAACAATGTTTGGCCCAGTAAAGGATGAGGATAAATAAAGACTTGAGACACAATGAAGAGCTCTTTCAAATTTATCAGGAGCCACATCCGGCTCGAATAATTAAATCTTAATTGGTGGGCCGGCCGTACAGCAAGAATAGATGGATCGCAAATTAAAAAACTAATATTTGGGTAAGTGGATGGAAACAGAAAGAGAGGGAGGTCACAACTGAGACGGGCAGATGAGGTCACACAAGAGCCTGGTAGACCTTGGAGCAGGAAAGAGCAATGGAAGCGACGAGTTGATGCAGCCAAGACTGGCACCTGGTTGAAAGTGTGTACTCTTAATTGTGGGAAAACCTGGCAGTTAATGTTATATAGGCCAAATCACTTCCCTGTACAACTGTTGGCTTGGAAATAATAGAGTTCCTTCTAGGCACAGTGGTACAGTTTAAACAAAATTAAAATAGAGAATATTTAACTATTAATAAAGGTTGCGAGCTAATTCCTTTTGGTTCCTCACATTTTTCTTTTTAACAAATGCATATCGTTTTCCTCTTTTTTACATATTTCATAAATTAAATAATTATTTCATATTTTACAGAAAGGAGAAATGAATTGTTTATACATATAAATTTCTTTTCTAATTTATTTACAAACTCAACTAATTACACTTTCACAAGAAATATAAAATTAAAGATTTATAATAATGTTTCTTACACATGTGATTTTTTTAAAGCTATGACTTATTAACATAATTTAACAATAACTTATCAACTAGATCAACATAAAAAAACAAAAACTACCATATTTCACCATCAACTCAAATCAATAAAAAAACTTCTATTATGCTTTGCCACCTGCTGTAGCCATTGCCTTTTCTCTTTTCTTCTTTCCTTCTGTAAGCAGAAGCCTCTCTTTTTCTGACAAGAGTGGGAGCACATTGGTAACGACACCTGTTCCAACAGTTGTTGATCCCATTCTTAAGGTGAATCTTTGACCCTTTTCAAGGACCATTGGTCTTATTAGTTTTAATTCTAATCTGAAATAAACAAAATACAATTAACCATTAATGTTCAGAAAATAATCAAGACAATATTCAGTGAAATAGTTAAAATTTTTATTGGAATGATTACTATAATTATAAATGTCAGATTTTGAATTGTTGATATGAACTTTTTTTTTCAAAAATTTTTATATAACATAGCATCTGTAAATTCAATTTACCTAACTTCACACACTAATTTCAGTGGCCTCAGTTCATGTAAATATATTTGACCACTTCCTGGATCTGTTAAAGGTTTTCATTCATGAGAGAGCTTTGTTTTGGAAAGTTGAAGTCCAAAAAGCATTTTGTATTAAAACCAACAAAGAATTGTCAAGGTTCTCTTGGTTTTCAGTTTCAATTTGAGATAAATTTCATTCGTCAGAATTTAGCAATATAAGTTCCAGTTACCTAGGTATATGATATGGGAAGGGGTGTATTTGTGTAAGTAATATATGGTGTGTGTGAACAAACAAGTGCCTTTTGTATACTATGAACAACTGAAGTACACGCTTTAATCATCTGGAGCAGACAGTTAAAGATAGTTTGTCCAGTTAGATGGATGTACGCCTAAGGCTATCACTTATCGATTATCGCCTGCATTGATCACCTATCGATTAAAGCCCGCATTGATCACCTATCGATTATCGTCCGCATCAATCACATTGTTGATATCGACTGGACCAGCTGGATTTGTTGACACTTAAGGAAGAAGACCTCGTTATATTCACATTACACCTGCAGGTGATTAATATTGAACATTAATATTATTTTGGGGGAATTTTATATTAGCTAATAAATATATTTAAAAGTAACTTTAAAAATAAATTTTCTATTTTTGTATTCAACAAAAAAAATTGTTAATTATCAGGTTTTTCTAAAACAGTAACATATAGAAATATTTACACTCTAACTTTTATGATGTATTTTGTAAAGATCTATATATTTATATCTAGATCTATAATTAAGATTTATATTTATTAGATCTATAGTTAAGGCGTTTTGTTTATTTTGTATTGTGTTTTTTTTTATTATTAAACCATTTGTTTAGACTGATTGTGATTGAATTAATTGTGATTTATTTTTCAACAGTTTCCTTAAATTTTTTTTCTTTTCACATTGAACCTTTTCAGCTAGTGATTCAGATCAGCTCGAAACGGGGCCTGAGACTTAATTTTTATTCAAAATTGGCGCTCTCCCCATCAAAGCATAAAGCAGTCTTTTATGAAATTGGAGAGCCAATCTCAATATACCCTTTCCTTCTGTAAGCAGAAGCCTCTCTTTTTCTGACAAGAGTGAGAGCACATTGGTAACGACACCTGTTCCAACAGTTGTTGATCCCATTCTTAAGGAATCTTTAAGACTTGTCAGAAGATACGCCAATATGTGAAATCTAATTGGCACTGATTTCATAACTTGCAACTATTTACAATACTATAATAATATTCACTGTGGAAATAGTTTAAGAGTTTACTGCTTCTGTCTTCATGTAATTAAAAGTTTAAAAGATAATGTTATAATGTAGTTATTAATAACCCTGCCCATTAATACCTAGGGGATGCTATAGAACTAACCAGATTATGTTAAGCGGCTATTATTTGTGCTTGTGTGTGTATGTGCATGCTTTCAATTATAAATGCATATTTAGAAATATGAATCTTAATATTTTACTAAAAGAAATGCGAACCATAATATTTTAATACTTACTTGGCATCTTCTCCAGGCATGACCATTTCTTTTTCAGGAATATTAACCTGTACGGAACAATCCCAAGTTTTACTAAACATATGCACATGCATAAAAGGAACAACTGGTTTTGGTCGACCACCTTCTTCTTTAGTCAACAAATAAACCTGAAAATACATTAACTTAATAATATATATATATTCTGACATGTAGTAAACTTATACAAGTCGTATGGGATACTTTAACCATAACGCTGTGAAGGCTTTAATACAGAATAACCTGGAAAATCTATTTGGACCAGGTTGTTTTTAAGAAAATGTCACTAAACCTTCTCTCCCCACCTCTTCAATCATTTTGTTTGCTGCTGTTATGTTGTTAATGTTATTAGGAAGTAGTAAGTTATTGTTATTTTTGAACATTTATTTCATTCCTGCTATGCATAAGAATGAAGTAAAATAACATTAAACTTACTGAATATCAGAATATTTAAAAGAAATTTCGTAATACAAATTGATTTCAAAATTAAAGATACTTTATTCTAAGTAAATATCATATATTTTTGATTTATTTATTAATGTATATTGTGCATTGGTCTATTTATTCTGTATCATTTTTTAATATAAATATATTCCTAATCTATTGGTAGAAGATTGTTGACTGAGGTTTGAGACGTATAAAAAGTCTTTCTCAAGCAAATAAAAAAAAGTTTTTAACGTCCAATTAATTTATAAATATACAAGGTAGAATAAACTAAAGAAGCCAAAACACAGGCTTACAACATAAATAGTATTACACAGGTCACATCCTGTTTAGTCAATCATAAAAATGAAGCCCATTAAAGTATTTAAGATTTAAACAATACTTTCAATATAGTTTCATAGATAAAAATCATATTGAAAAAAACTAAACCGTAAGCTATTTATAAATACAGTGGAATCCCGATATTTCGTATCCCGATTATTCGTATTTCCGGGTAATTCGTACAAATTTGCCTGTCCCCAGAGAAAATCCCGATAAATGGTATACAATAAATGCATTCAGACCCCTCGGTAATTCGTATTATTTTTATGCTCGAGGTCACTTATAACGTCATATAATTCGTATTTCCAGCTTTAAAATCTCGTTACTTAGTACTGTTTTCGAAAGGGAGGGAGAGAACAGTGAAGCAGATATGCCAGGGAGCAGAATGAGAATAAATGCTTTCTAGGAAATCACTCAATTTTTATTGTTTTTATACACAAGTATGTTTGTATTGTTTAGAGGCACAGTAGATCCCATTGTTTTTTACGGGAGAGCGAGTGAGAGAGACAAGTTTTCTAAGAAATCCATAAGTAATTCGTACTGTTTTCACTCAAAGGAAATGAGGGGAGTAGAGAGGGGGAGTTCTAGGAATTTTATTTAGCTTTTCTTACAATCACACTTTTATTTACAATTCAGTCTCGTTTTTGTTACCGTTGTAACACGTAATCATGCCTCCAAAATATGTTAGCCTCTCTATTGAAGAGAAACAAAAAATCATAAACGCCGTCACCAGTGGCTGTAAGCTAATTGACGTATCCAAACATTTCATCGTCCCTGGTTCCACAATCACATCAATTTTGAAGAACAAGGACAAAATCACTTTCCAGACTTTTAGAGAACTTAAAAAAGTGATTCGTACAAACAAGGAATTCAAATGTATCAGTTGGAGGTAATATTTGAAGGGAAAAAGCCCGAGTTTTCACAGAAAAATGGGAATTGAAGAGTTTCGTGCAAGTGATGGATGGTTCGATAGACTCAAAAAATTGCATTAATACGTGTTTTTTTTTTATTTTGTACTCCCGATAATTCGTACCAAATCTTCAGTCCCTTGACCATACGAATTATCGGGATTCTACTGTATTTTAGAATTATAAAGTTTCCATAATATAACAGTATCTTATGTGTTAAGAGTGCCCTCCCTTTCCTTTCCAAACATGTCACTATACTTAACATCACAGTTTTTCCATTTATGTGAGTAGGGTTGTCAGAACCAGTTCTATACCTGCACTCAGTCATAAATCATTGTATTGATGACGGAGACATTCAGTAATGCAAACAATATCCAATTAACTAGGTAGTTTGTTTATATATTTATAGGAAATTTAAATTATAATTTAGTAATTTATAGGTATATTAAATTTCAATCCTAAAAGGTATAAAAAATCTAATAACCTGTGATTCAAAATGATCCTGTGCTGACATAGAGCCCGGTTTGCACATGACCATTCCCCTCCTTATATCTTCTCTTTTTATTCCACGAACAAGAGCTCCAAGTTGGTCTCCTGCTTGTGCTTCTTCAAGAATTTGGTGAAACATTTCTATCCCTACAAACATATGCCAAGTTGATTTAAGTATTGCATTTCATTACAAATGTTACTCCATTAGTGATATATGTAATAAAAATTGTGAAATATGTACATTTATATGTGGTTAATTTTTTAATAACATGTAAATACAAGGGAAGAACATGTAAAATCAAAATCAGGGGAAATTGCTATTATTTAAATTTTTTTAGAAGTGTGTATATTTATTACAAATGAAATTATTATGGACACAAAATTTTATTGTTTGAAACATTCTTAAATTTTCAAATAAAAAATACCACCGTTGGGATCTTAAATGACTGAAGGGTCGCATACATCCACTGAAGTCAATGGAGCATACTTGAAGCTCGCTGTATGAAATGGTAAAAATTCTTCACCTGTGGATTTTCCCCATGAGCATCATTTTTTTCCAGCCTAGGTTTTTTTTTCATCACATCTAGCAATTTCTTCTTCAAAGTGGTTCCAACTTCTCCAGATGCTTCTTCTAGCTTTTGTATATCGTTTTCAACAGTAGCAGCGCTCTCGGATAGTTTTCGAGCTTTTTTATCAAGTGAATTAAAAAACATGCATTTAATGCTATGTAAGCCAAGTTGTTTTTCAAGCTGGGTGTCCCCATTACAGGTTTAGCTTTTTCTTTTGTTGCAGATGAGTCCAAATTTAGTTTGGACAGAATATCATTAATTATTTCAAAGTTCTTGTAAAATTATTCAGCTGCCTCTAACCAAGTGCTCCACCTTGTAATTACTGGCTGAGAAGCCAAAGATAAGTCTGGAAAAAGTTCTTAATAAACGTTGACTCTACTTGAGGCTTTTAAAAAAAATTTAACATTTGATATTAGGTCATAAAAAAATAAAAAAGCTTATAAAAATTTTTATCTCTGACCCCGCTTTCACCATATATGGAGCAGTGTCTGATAAAGATAGCAGAACGTTTTTGTGTAAAACACCACTTTGCCAAAGAACACCCATTGAGTCGTTAAAAAAAGTCCTATAGTAGCGGGCATGCAGTTTTCTGAAAGTTCGCAATTTAGGGGAAACTGTGATGCAGGTGAATTGGGGCATACTCTACCAATTACTATACTGGCAAAGTATCTCCCTTCAACATCAGTGGTTTGGTCGATCAAAACCCAAATAAGACCATTTTTGACTTCATCTCGAATTTTAGCAAGTTTCCATACAAATACCTTTCAAATAATTTTTCCTTAATCTGCTTTCATTGGGTATTTTTTGTCAGTGTATCGCTCTAAGAAATTCTTAAAATAAGGATTATTGATTTTGTGAAAGGGAATGGCAGCTCTGATTAATGTGTGACATAAATCTGTATTAAAAGTTGACTAAAGGGATGAACCAGCAGGAGAAGCTGTTATAATTCATTCAGTAAACAATTCCGATCACTTAATTGTGGGTACCTATTCTACCGTGATTTCAAGTAAATCAGGCCTTTCTATTTTGAGGTGTCAACAGTTACTAGCACGTTGCCGAATGCTATGAAACAACGACTGTCTGGCCTACTTGGAACTTTATTTACTCAGCATCTATCGGCAAATTTGTGATTTTGCGAAATATGTAAATGTAGGTGAAGTAACAACGGTCTCAGATGAATCAGAATGCTTTAAATCGTATTTCATTATAATATCTAACTTAACTAAAAATATGTAAATACATATGAATCAGAGCCCTAGTGATATAATACACTTACCAGTGACTGTTGTTTTGATTGATTTACTGAACCCAAGAAATTCAACTTCATTTCCTTTTTTAATTATTCCTCTTTCTAGTCTTCCTGTTACAACTGTACCCCTTCCTTACAAAAACAAAAACAAAAATTAACATCATGCATCATTTAAATAATAAAAACAAATTACCTAAGAAAGTATAAGAGATAATAAATTAATTTATTTAAAACAATTTATTAAACAGATTTACATTCCTTTTATATATAATTTTAATAGTATTTACCTGGAATGGAGTAAACATTTTCGACAGGCAAAAGAAAAGGTTTATCGAGTTCTCGAACTGGTGTGGGTATGTAATTATCAACCTCATCTAATAACTTAAAAATTGCTTCCGCACCTGGAAATTAATTATCAGTTAGTTAATCATTACTTCTTCATTTGGTTAAGACTAAATTATAACCTTAATTCAGACATAAGTAGATAGCACCATACCTCATGGGTTTACAAAAATGTAAGCAATTATTTTAACTAGGGGTAATTTTTCAGTAAAAATGTTATAATTTTTTATAACACTATCAAAGAATTTAACTGAAATAAGTTGTTTTGTAAGTTTGATGTTGATAATAAATCATGATAAAGTCAACAAGCTATTAATAATAATAATTTTCAAAATATTTTACAGATCTCAAGAAAGCTCATACCTATTGCTGGTTGTTTCCCTTCAAGAGCACAAAGAGCTGAACCTTTAACCACTGGTAGATTTGCCCCATCAAAACCCATTTCAGCCATTAATTCCCTAATTTCCATTTCAACCAATTCCACCATTTCATTGTCTGCTGCATCCACCTAAAAAGTAAAATAATAACTTTGAGCATACTGTTCTCGTTTTGTAGTTTCTTTTTTATATTTAACAATTTTAATTTAATCTTAAGGTTTATGATTTTAATTTAAATATGATTATTTAACATGCGTATATTATTTTAAGTGATTAACGAAATGATATTCAAAATATCTCCATTTCTATAATATTCGAATATCACCATTTTCTTCCAGCTTGTGTTATTAATACAGATCAGTAAACTGGGAATGGGATTATCTGGTTTTCCAAGAAAATAAAGTATAGAGAATTAGCTAGCAATTATTCATCTATGATTCTACAACATTCCTTAGGGATCTAATCAACATAGCCCTCTCATTTTTGGACAATAACTAATTAACTAAAATATGATGTTATATTTATATAATTGTGTAACAGTACATAATGTATTCTAAAAAAAAAAAAGTATTGATTATTACTGATTCAATCATGAAACATGTATATATTTCAGAGATAATTTATGTTAGAGTGAACTGATCTGTCAGAATAAAAAAATGTATTGATTTATAAGTAATATTCAATTACCTTATTAATGAAAACAACAATGTGATCTATTCCTATCTGCTTAGCTAATAAGAGATGTTCTCTTGTCTGAGGCATTGCTCCATCAGTAGCCGCAACAACTAATATAGCTCCATCCATTTGTGCTGCTCCTGTTATCATGTTCTATAAAAAAAAAAAATTATAATTAATATATTAAGATTTATTTTATTTTATTTTTTTATTGATTGTTATAATTTTCTCTTCAAAATGAAAATATTCAATATATTAAAAATGTCAAATATTTTTTTAAAGTTTAACAGCCTTGTTTAAAAATATAACTTTGGTTATTGCAACAGAGAACAATCAATTTTAAGTAAGATTTCAGAAAAACAGAGAAACAGTATTCACTGGGTTTTCTGAAATCTAACTATCATTGTATTTTTTTAACTATTGAAATTATTGAATTGCTGTATGACTATGCTAGTAATGGTTGTTGGGGATACATTTTGCCATTTCTGTCATATTAAATTAAAAACCACTTAATGATGTGTCTAAACTTTACGAAACTAAAAAAAAATTGTTTAATGGTATAATCTTGAACCATTAAAATCCACATGAGAAAATACCTATTCTGGTTGTTTTGAATCAGGACAATTAGTTATTAAGAAGAACATTTTGCTTTCCATTAGTCTATTGATGTCAGATCCTAGGGTTTAGTATTAATACCCAATTAATAAGCCTCTTGATTAATAAATTATTAAAAAATGATAGACATAAACCAAATTGTCTCAACAGGGTCATTCCACGTCAAACTAACAAGGCACTCAACTTGACCATTTCAGATTTGGCTGAAAGTTGGTTTATTTATACTCTCTGACATCCTAAACTCAAATATAATTTTCAAAAAATTGTATCCCTGATAGTTTTTTAGCTATAAATTTTTAAAAATCACAAAATGCACGTTTTTTAACGTGCACTAAAATCTAAAATCTGCAATAACTTTGGTTCTATTTGTGCTAGAGAGCTGAGAGATAGCTCATTTTAAAGAGGGTTTAATGTGATACTTTTTCTATCTCATTTGTGCTGTTAAGAGTGGATAGTCTCGGACCACCTTCGGTAAGTGTCCCTATCCTGGGCCTTCCTTCTCATCTCCACCAGGGTTGACCCCCGCTCTCGCCCTATTCTATCCATAGACCCATCTCTCGGCTCCATATAACAAGACCGGGAGGAAGACACATCTAAAGATGCGAAGCTTCCCCTCCTTGCCCACCAGAGTTCTGGAAATGTGATACCCAACTTAAAAACAGTAGGGGAAAAAATATTTTTTGAGTATAACTCAAAAAATCGTTTTTGAAAATTTTTTGAGTTGGTGTTTTTAAATTTTTTGAAAATTTATACATGTTTTAGTGTATAATTTTGTGAGTACACCATAAAAATTTCAGAATGGTACCATGATGGGATCAGGAGATATGCTAAACATACATCACTAAACTTGTTTAGAACCAAAGTTATTGCAGATTTTAGATTTTATCGAACGTTAAAAAACGTGCATTTTGTGATTATTATCACAAACCACCATCATTAAGTGGTTTTAAATTTAATATGACAGATATGGCAAAATGTACCCGCAACAACCATTACTAACATAGTCATACAGCAATTCAATAATTTCACAACTTAAAAAAATACAATGATGGTTAGGAAATAAAGTGGTCAACTGCTCAATTTGTGAACATAGATAATTTCACAATTTGTCAATGCACAGATACACCATCACAAACATCATCTCCGAAAAAAATCCAGTTGATCATCTTCATCTATAAACCAATGATTTCAACACCAAATACTAAAACCACAAATAAAGAATAGAAACCATCATTTCAATATACAGAGGGCAAAACACAAAAATAAACAAATAGTTTTTAAGAATAAAAAAAATTAAATATTGTGTAAAAATTTTAAATTAATTAATGGGAGTGATGACCAATCAGGAATCAAAGTAAAAATAAAATTAACCATAATTTATTTTGGGCAGATTTTTAATTAGAGGAATAGACAAAAGTTTAAAAAAAAATTAAACCTTACCTTAATGTAATCTGCATGACCAGGGCAATCAGTATGACCATAATGACGTTTGTCTGTTTGATATTCTATGTGAGCTACATTTATTGTAATACCTCTAGCTTTCTCTTCCGGGGCATTATCAATTTCCGAGTATCCTTTAGCTTTCGCTAACTGTTTTTCAGCCAATACTAAAACAAATTTAAAAATCATATTTTTAATATTTCATACAGACAAGTAGGAATGTAAAAGGTTGATACAATATACAAGTTGTGCCTATTACATAACAGAATTGTTTAGGAATAATTTAACAAAATTTCAAGTATATTTTACACTACAGTTAGAAAAAAAAAAAAAAAAGAGAAATCCTATAACACAAAGAAAATCCTTGCTTGTAAACTTTAAACAGAAAAATTTTAAATAACTTCAATAAAACTATTTAAGAAAAATTATTTAGTAAGAATATTAAGGAGAAATAAAGAAACAACTTAGTTAAAACTATATTAAAAATCAAGTTACCAGAATATAAGTTAAATGTAAATAAATCAGAACACTGTTAAAAAATCTAACAAGTTTAAGCATAAAATTATCTGACAACAAAGGTTATTTAAGAAAATATAAACCCGGTATTGGGTCTTTCTATAACCATTCAATTCTATGTTTCCCTAGAAATGAAGGCAAAATTTGATTGATTTAAGTTCACCTCAAAGAAGTCTGAATATTATCATGGCTGTCACTTCATGCCATAAAACAAAATCCTTCTCAAGGCTTGTGAAAATTAGATTTCCATATTTTGTTCCATTATCCAAACAATTACAGAACAGGGGGAGAATCCATGTTTTCTAATCATTATATCATCTTGTTGGTGTCAAGTACAAAGTTTTTAAAACAATAATTAACCAAAAATGATTTCAGGATTCCCCAAAAATTAAAATTGAAACAGGTTTTAAAATTTAAAATTAAAATTAACAACCTTTTGTAATAGCAGCAGTAAGGGTCGTTTTTCCATGATCTACATGACCTATCGTACCAACATTGCAATGAGGTTTACTCCTTTGGAAAACTTTTTTCTCAGCATAATTCCTGACAGTAATGGATAAAATTGATGGTAAGCACTGGTTGACTCTTGTCTTCGCCCCCTAAAAAAAATAATATAAACATTACCATATTTCTAATATTAGGTATTCTAACATTACCTAACTACTAGCAACATTCTTTAACATACAGTCACAGAACGAATTGAAGGGGATTAAACAGAAAGGAACCAATCCATAAAATATGCATAAAAACGAGATATCATGTAGTTAGATGACATAAATGTAAAATTGTATTTATAATAAATATTGAAAATAGAATGCAACATTTTTATTTGATGAAAATGAACCTGAGTACTAAATATTTTCATTGCAAGAAAACAATTTTTTCATATATCAAAATAATATTAGGTTTGTGGCCGAAAAAACCTACTAAACATTAAACTTATTGCAAATTCGAATCGAGTTTGCTCATACATTTGAAATGAGGGTTGGTTCTTTTTTGTAAAACTGCCACCAAATTAAGAAGTTTTTTAAGAAATAAATTTATGAAATACAGATATAAATCAGATATTTTTATTACAGTTAAAGGCTTAAGCTCCTTCCATACATAAGGATAAAATAGAACAACAAATTTAGAAATGTAAAATAATTAATTATTATTAGTTAAATGTGAGTTGTACAATTTTATCAATAATGAAGTTAAACTTAACTAAGGGATAGGTAAATAGCAATGACATTAAGAGCTTAAAATAGCTTCAGAAAGGGTAATCAATAGTTAATTGTTTATCAGTATGAAGATATACAATGTGGATCGGTTTTCTATAAATATTTTTTACAATTTGAGGATCTTATTTTAGAGGAACCAAGAGAACTTATCCTAAAAATAATTTATACTGCCAATTCATAATTATTCAATTTAGTTGAAAATTTTGAATTGTTTAAATTTCTTCTTTTACCATTTAAACAAAGGGTAGAAAGTTATGAAATGAATAATGTTATAGTGTCCTTTGGCTTTCGCTAACTGTTTTTCAGCCAATACTAAAATAAATTAAAAAATCATATTTTTAATATTTCATACAGACAAGCAGCAATGTAAAAGGTTGATACGATATACAAGTTGTGCCTATTACATAAAAGAATTGTTTAGGAATAATTTAACAAAATTTCAAGTATATTTTAAACTACAGTTAGAAAAAAAAAAAAAAGAGAAATCCTATAACACAAAGAAAATCCTTGCTTGTAAACTTTAAACAGAAAATTTTTAAATAACTTCAATAAATCAATTTAAGAAATAAGAAAATAGTTGGAGGTGCAGTCAAATGAAAACAATAAATAAGTGGTTGCTTATTTAATTATGTGCCGACGTTTCGAGCCACTTTGTGGGTCATCTTCAGGGCTAAGAAAGAAAAACAGACAAAATACAATGAATACAATAAAAATACATTGAGGACTAAGTATATGATAAATGAGAAAAAATAAATATGTAGAGAGGTAGAAATTTAGAAAAAAAGTGAGGGATATATATGAATACAAAATTACAGAGAAAATGTACAGAACGGTGGTGATGCCAAAAAAGATTTTTTTACAAAGATAAAAGACAGAAGTAAACAGAAAGAATTTTAAAAAAAAGAAAGAAAAAGTATAAACATCAGAGGTGAGAAGTAAAATTATGGAAAAGGTAGTAGAATATATATTTAAAAAAAACAAAAAACTATAAAATGTAATATAAAATATAGTTTTTTTATCTTTTTTTAAAATTCTTTCTGTTTACTTCTGTCTTTTATCTTTGTAAAAAAATCTTTTTTGGCATCACCACCGTTCTGTACATTTTCTCTGTAATTTTTTATTCATATATATCACTCACTTTTGTTCTAAATTTCTACCTCTCTAAATAAATATTTTTTCTCATTTATCATATACTTAGTCCTCAATGTATTTTTATTGTATTTTGTCTATTTTTCTTTCTTAGCCCTGAAGATGACCCACAAAGTGGGTCGAAACGTTGGCACATAATTAAATAAGCAACCACTTATTTAGTGTTTTCATTTGACTGCACCCCCAACTATTTTCTTTCTTACGTCTACTCTCCAGTCAACCATCCTCTCGCTTCTCAATTTAAGGAAAGTTATTTAGTAAAAATATTAAGGAGAAATAAAGAAACAACTTAGTTAAAACTATATTAAAAATCAAGTTACCAGAATATAAGTTGAATGTAAATAAATCAAAACACTATTAAAAAATCTAACAAGTTTAAGCATAAAATTAACTGACAACAAAGGTTATTGAAGAAAATATAAACCCGGTATTGGGTCTTTTATAACCATTCAATTCTATGTTTCCCTAGAAATGGAGGCAAAATTTGATTGATTTAAGTTCACCGCAAAGAAGTCTCAATATTATCATGGCTGTCACCCAAGGCTTGTGAAAATTAGATTTCCAAGTTATGATTAAAAGTTATGAAATGAATAATGTTATAGATTTAATTGTAAGTAAACAAGAGGTCATATAGGCAAACTCTCAACTGAAAACAAACCCTTTCATAGTAACTATGACCACCTCCATGTTGCCTTATATATAATTGTTTGTTTCATCCATCGAAATTGTAGGTATAAACAGAAGAAAATATTACAGTGAAAATGGTTGGTTTGGCATGAAAATATAAATGTCCTAAGCCATCAGTATTTTAGTCATAAGAACTGTCCATCCTTTATCTAATTACAGCACAATTAATCTACTTATTACTCAGCATAGTATTACAAACAATCATGACTTGTGAGAGGAAACAACAAAACTCTTTAAGTATAGAAAAGGAGGATTATTATTGTATGTCCCATCAAGATTAGAAAGCGGTGTTGGTTATCACCAGTTGCCCCCATCATTCTTCTCCCTTTCCTACTATGATGAGGCTACATTACCATCTATTTTTTGTAATCATAACAATTTTTATTATTCTCATTGATAAATTCCTTATACTTTTATAAGTGTACCTCTATCGATTAGAGATACACTTATAAATCTAGTAAGATTTTTTTTTAAATTGGCCACTGATTGGTCATGTAGATAAATAATAGATATAGGAATTTTTGGTTATCTAAGGGCTTAAGCCTTTAATCAAAATATATAAGTTTAAGGATGGTTTAATTGCTTACTCAGTTAGTAGTTAACAAATTATCAACTATACTTACTACATTTTTAAGTGTTGTTTGGTTAAACAATGACAGCCAACACTTAGGTTGAGCAACTAAAACACAAAAAGAAATAAAATATAACAAATAAATACAAGAAACTTAGCCATTAATAATAGAATGGTAATTTAACTATGTTAACTTCCGCCCATCATTGATTTTAATGTATTAGTGATAAAGGCCAGTTTAAGAAACTATTTTTTCATATCCATTGCTACGATTGCGAGATGGCAAAATATGTGATTGCTAGATTTTGAAAGTGTGCTTTTATAGAAGAGCAAATATCTCTGAGAAATTTGGAGATATTAAGCACAATGTGTATCACCAAAACTCAGTTCCAATACAACTCAAAAGAGTTGAAATCAGATGTTAATACAGAATCAACTAATGCACCACAAAATGTATTTAATATTCTTTCCCAGATTGTAAAACCCCAATTAGCAACATTACTTGCCCAAGGAGCACTATTCTGTAAAATGTTAATAGAGATATAATAACTACTATTTTATATGTTTAGCACACAAAAGATTGATTATATTTTTTTTTCTTGTTTCAACATCTTTTCCTATAACCATTAGAGAAAACAGGATGGGTTTCCTTCATATTACCAACAAAGTCGAGATCCTTTCAGTAGTATATGCAAGTACAATATTTAGCACCCATTTATATTTACAGAAACTAACAATATGGTAATAAAGGGCATTCATTTCCCATACAAAGAGATACACAAAAGAAACTAGAAAGCATATTCATTCATATTGATCAAATGCTCATACCGAACCGGCACTTACCTCATAACAGAAATTAGTTTTGATAGAGGTCCAAACTATGACACAAATTGATTTATGATAAAAATGAAGTATAGGGAGTATCTAGCTTGCCTCCAAAAGTGGAAATTACACAAAAAGGAATTATGGAACTAGGAATAGCTTTAAGACCCTGACAACTAAAATGATTTTAAAGAACTATGGAATAGAATGAATTAAGGAAAGAGGATGTAGCTGATGATGAAAATCAGTACAGCCAAAAAAATAAGTAGCAAATGTGGACATCAATGAAAGAAAAAATAGAAGCGGATGGCTCGATGACGAAAATCGTGCTAATAGTAATGAACTAAGATTGATTACGGTACAGCAGACAAGACAAAGTATTATATATTATCAAATGAGTAGTAGGAGAGTTAACCAAATAATACATTCCAAAAAGTAATTTTCTGAAAAAAAAAACCCAGGTAAATCCTCACTTTTATTAGATCATTTTGCTATAGAATCACTCGATAAGGAGAATATATATATTTGGAGTCCAAAAATTCAATCAAATCAAACTTAATTGAAATCCACATCTATTTGTTTTTTCTTCACAATAGTTACAAATAGCTAATAAAGTACCAAGAATATTTACTGTCCAACTTAAAACTCTTCTATAAAATAAATAATTGTATGGTATGAAACACTGCTATGCTCTCTCCTGTAACTATTTTTAAGCCCAGCTAAGGCAAATAAGTAATAATTATTATAGAAACAGTACCAATCCTAGAACTATTTCCATGAAGTATGTAACCTTCATTGAGGGAAAACCCTGTTCCCCTATTGAAAAACCATTGATGATGGAGCAAGATATTGTCTGAATCTTTTCATAACTATTAGCCAGAAACTCTACCATCTTGTAAAGTATTCAATCCAAGCTCCTCATAGTCGTATAGGTTTTTTATTTTAATATAAACTTAATAAACAAACAAAAGGGAACTACTCAACAGTTCACTATATTGATAAAATCAAATCTGTTCCTCTATTCTATACTATTCTTAACAAGATTAAATAAAATTAAACAGATCAATAAGATATATAAGATTAAAATAAACAGAAAATTTACAATATAATCTAAATGGACGAATAGGAATTTTATTTGGAAATCTTATCAACAAAAGTTTAATAATCACGATTTATTTAGAAGCCAACAATTAAAAAATATTTAAGCATACTGGATTAATACCTTTACAAAACACAAGTCGAGATGTTAAAACAGAAGCCATTTATCAAAATATTATCTACAAATAATATTTAAGGAAAGAAACCGGCACATGTGTAATCAATTCTGAACCAAAGCCATTAGGATATGTGTTGAGAGGACCAGTAAGGCTCAGCTTTGTTCCTACTGACATTTCAGGTTTGGATTTTGACGGCCATGGACTGGTTTTCGACTGTTACAATAGATTGATCAAGAGCACGGATTGTGTAGGAAAGTTTTCTCGTACATTCTTGGACTATTATGGATATGTCCACAATCATTCATATTTTCTTTCAGCGTTGACTAAAACGTTATATGATTGCATCATACATTTTTTTAAATATAATTTTTCATACTATACTTTTGGAAATTGATTTCATTTTCGGGATTTTATTTATTGTATGTTTATTAAACGTCACATTTATCCTACTATGGCTAATCGTGGTATAGTGGCAGTCCTAAATGCTACCTCTCCAGGATAGGGTCCTTATAGTTTAGGACTCGTATACCTGACAGCAAAGGCTCGGGACTGCCATTTTACGTTCCCTCCGAACTTACCATACCATTTTCATGGAGTTATATTCAATTCATGAAACTTATCCATTCCGTGTTATGGTAAGGAGATAACTTTTCCTTGAACCGTGTATAACATATTTATTCATTTTATACCCAAGTATGTTCATATGAGTCGGCTAGGCAATACTTAAGACACAAGGCTCTGGAAGTGTTTCGCTCAATGCTTAGCACATTTTGCCGTCTAACGTACATTGTAGGCTACATCTTGTGACACTGAGAATGAACATTTTCCTATCTCCACCTTGGTCCTGTCTTTCCACCTTCTTATCGTGGGAATCTAAAGAGTACAGTAATTCGCTTAGTTGATCTACAAAATGCTCATAACCAGTGATTTTAAAACTAACTTTAATGTATTTTTCAAATCACCAACGGAGTGTTAAATAGACTTTGTAAGACTTTTTTCGCTTTCTCATTCAAATTTTTTTATATTTTTTGTCGTCTTTTTGCGAACTTAAACTGTCCGTTATTTTATACATGCATATAAATACATGCATATAAATGCATATATATATATATATATATCTGTGTTTGTGTATGCCTATGCTACACATTGAAAATAACTATTGTACTCTTGGACTCAGGACACCATTGTAAGAAAATAAAAAAGTGAGTGTGTCAGCTCTAACACGCGACTGGAGTTTACCCCTTTTCGGTTCTAATGGATTTTAAATGCGATCTTGCCAATTAATCGCTCTCTACTGATACTTATCATCGCGTATTCTTTTTTTTTAATTTGTAAATTATTTAAAAAAACTAATTTAAATTAATCTGAACTATTTTAATTAAAATTATAAATATAGATTTGTGTGTGTATATATATTTTTTAATTATTTATTTATTGTTCTTTTTATGGTGATATTTTTAAATATTTGTATTTGTATTTATATATATAAGTGCATAAAAAATATATAGATGTTTGAGTGGAAAATAATTCACTAGATAATTCAAATGATTGAATTGGTCAGGGAGTGCAGTCAACGATAACACAAAAAATAAGCAAAACTTATTTTTTATTAATCGTGCCAACGTTTCGGCCGCCGTAGGTTCCTAGGTTAGTGGTAAATTAGCTAGAGCGGTAAAACCGGTGGTAGTAGACCGGTGGCGTTTCTCCTGCTTTCCTTGTCCTCCTCTGGGCCGATTTCTTCCCTGTCTTTACTTCTTTGAAGGGGGCCTCATCTTCAGAGTTCGGTAGAGGTGTATTAAAGCCCAGCATGATCACTGTCTGTCCACTTCCTAATACACCAATCCCCTGGCCTAGTAGCACTACACTCAACACACTGTGCACAGTTAAATAGTCACTGCACAGCCTTGCTTGATAGCTAGTCAATTTCCTACTCTTATCAGAGCAACTCTCCCCTGTCGTCAGTTGAGGTTGTATCCAAGTGATATGAATGGGCCCAAACAGCTTAAGGAGAAATCTAAATAAGAGTAGTAATTGTGTTTGTTTGGATCGGTGCCTTTAAAAGGCCTCCCATGCAAAAAATTATCGCATTTCAACACTTCGAGTATAAAGCAATAGAATACACTGTTACCATAGATACCACACGTATCTCTTCCCGATTAGTCCCGGAATTTAACTTTTAATTTCTATCTATTATGTAAAACAAATAATACAACATTATCGAGAAAGGAACGTAACTTGCCACTTTTAGCTAAATTCGATTTTAGTACTCATAAAATTTTCATACCGCGGGGTAAATATGAAAATCGTTTCTTAAGGAGTAAACTCCAATAAAATTAGATGGGGACATTATTTATTATAGATTGATTTGAAATTTTTGTTTATATATTGGTTTAACCAAATTTTTAGCTTATGGATTTTTATAATCACCTTGGATCAAACCCTATTTCCAGGGGATTTTCTCTACATCCTGTCTTTCATGAAAGGCTGTCTTTCATTTTGATAGTTTTTATACTCAGCGGGAGTTTGGAACCTAGTGGGAACAGATTGCTGACGATTAAGCTTCTAGTATTGGAAAGAATAAATTGTAATCAGCATGCGCTGTCAGTCTATTCTGTGGAAGCAATCCCGTTATAAAAAAAAAATACAATAAATCGCAACACTAAAACGTACAAATACTAAACGTTTTAAAATAATTTAAGTTTATTATAATAATTTCAATAGATTTAATTGATATGAAATAAATATTATGTAACATATAAGACATTCATTTTAGCGTTTATTAAAAATAAAATTAGATTTTTTGACATGCTATTATTTTATCTAAATATTGTACACTTCCGAAGTATTTTAAACGCCAATGTATTAAAACGATAATTTTTCATCGATTGGAGATTGGAAGCTTGCGGTGTTTCAGCCGGTAGCCATTGTTGTGGCGTGCTACAGTTGGTGGTTCTATGTGCTTTTGTCCTAACGTTTTGACGTAGATTAGTATTTTGTGTCTGGAAAACAACTTTTAGATCACAATGTCCTACTATAATCAAAGAGGAGGTAAAAAATGCTGTTTATATTTATAGTTCTTCATCGACTTGCCGTTTCGGCTATTAAATATTATATCTTTACTTCATTATTTTATTGGACTTAACTTAGTACGTTTGGCCAGAATTTTGAGGAATTCATTGATTCAATGTTTTGTGGAGTTGATGCTACTTTCACCTAATTGTACTCATGTTTAGCAAGGATACTTGAAGTTTGTGTTTATTAGAATGTGGTGTGACTTTGTTCTAGTAATAATAAGTATTTATCTTTATCATTGTAACTGACTATTGCTTTTGGTTTGGCTAGATTATAAGATAGCTGTAATATTATTTGATGTGACTATTATCATAGGTTATTGACTGAGATGGTATCCTAAGAATTAATGTATTATCATTTTTATTTTCTTTAATTCAGTTTACTGGAGTGCATGATCTTAATTTCATGGTGGAAAATAATTTGATGTATCTGAATCAGAGCCATCAGACCTAGATTTACATACATCTTTTCTTTCTCATGGTTATTAGTTTTAACTATAGAACTATTTCTAATTATGGAGTTCATTTCAAATGTATGCATTATTACAGAATTTATTTATTTTTCAGTCGCAGTAGAGAAAATTTTGCCTAATATGAGAAAAAAACATAAATTTCTTGGAAATCCATATCTTTATAAAACAAGCTGAGATATGTCGTTGGTTGATTATTTGATGAAATGTGGTTGTTAGATTTTTGATATAGTACTGCTCCCTTGTTTTTTACTCTTTTATGCTACTTGGACTAATCAGATGATGCCTCAGTAAGATTCCTAAATTTTCCATATTCTGGTGCAATCAGGATAGGTATCTTTAATGATCACCATTCCATGCCCCATCTTGAGGATGGCATAACAAAGGGTCTTTTACTCCTATTAAAATATCGGAAGGCCACCTACTGTACTGCGAAGTGGTGACCTAGTTGTGAACTATACCTCAGGTGTCATATCATCTATGATTATTGGTTCACATATCTTTCCTGGGATTTTCTTTTCTAATAAAGGAAAACATTGTAAATGCTTAGACCCATATAAAGATTGATGTAGATCGACTTTAGCTTTCTAATCAAGTATTTTTCATTATAAACATTTAGAATAATTTCCTTTGTTTTGTTTTTTAGGTACGAGGATGAATCGACCTTCATATGGTGGAGGTGGCCATCATGGAAACTATCATTCATCTCAAAACCAGTCCTATACTCAACCTGCTTACAGCACACCGAGCAACTATGGATCTAATAATTCAACACGTGACCCACGAAATTATCAACAAAATGTAAGTTTTTGTCATCCATACTCTTGTTTTCGTATACTAATTATGCTTCCTTTTAATTCAAAGCTCATCCTGGTTCGCTGAATCATTGAAATTTTATTGATGCACCAAGCTTTAGTTTTTTGTATGTTTTTTTTTTTCGATAAATTAAATTCCATTTATCTTGAAGCAAAATTAGAATGTAGTTGTGATGTAAGGCGAATAATACAATATTATTAAATTAGCCCATTATTTAACTTTGTTTAAATTTTTTTGTACCAGTTTGTCCTTTTTTTACTGTTGTCTCTGTATATTGTTTTATTCTTATAAATTTACAAATGAGCGCATTTATTTGTGTTTTATGTAGTGAATCATTCACATTTTGATTAAGGACTAATCTTTACGTATGTCATGAAAATAATTTTTAAAAATTACCAAAATATAATTCAATAAAATGTTGGTTGGTTATTAGATATCTGGGTTTTAATGAAGAGCCTATAAAAAAATAAGGGAATGTCATCCTTAATGCCTTTTTAGAATATTAAGTTTTAAATTTTAGAGTTCTTCAACATGCCCAACATGATTTTCAAAGGTTTGTTTATTAATGATTTCTTGACCATATAATAAACAATTTATGTTAGAAAGTGTCAGATGTATTTCCACCTAAGTAGTGTTGGATTTGGGTGCTTAATGTTGTTAGAAAGTGGGTCGGTAGGCATAGAGATTGGTTGTAAGATTTTCAGTCATTAGAGCGATTCATGATTTTTCAAATTACTAATGAGTCAAATAAAGCACAGGTCTGTTTTTTATCTCACGCACAAAAACTTTTTTCTGTTAAGACAATTTTTTTCAATTGAAGGTATTAGTTTTTTTTTAGAGATTTAAAATTTAAAAAAGATTATATAAATTTAAACTTTTGTTGTGGGAGATGTCCTTTGATTCAGACTTCAGACCACTTTCGAGGAATTACCTTCCCTTTCAGTGACCGTCATTTCTTAAAATGAGCCTATCTTTTAATTCATGTGAGTTAGGTTAAATTTAACAGCTACAAAAGAAAATTTGCGGTTTTTGGAATTTATTTGAAGGAGATTTTATAGTTTTAGTAATTAACGAGCTTTTACCTGAATTTTAAAGGTGTTTTATGTTGATTCTCAGACTTTCTTTTGATTCCTTTCAAGAGTTTTAGTTTTTAGTGTACTAGGTCCTGTTAAACTACATTTTGATATATTAGGACCAGACACAAGAGACACTATAGTATAAAACTTAAGCTATATTTTAGATTATCTACAAAAACGTGACATAGAATAACATAACATAACCTAGGAGGTTACACACACACTATATCTCAGGTTTGAGGGGATGGTTGTCATGGATACACAAATCGATTATCCAAGTGGAGTCCTTGGCACTTGATACACTCTTTGAACTTATCCACATCAAGCGCCTTAGTCAAGGAGTCGGCTACCATGTTCTTGGTTGGTATGTACATAAAGGCCAGAAGCTTCTCCTGCACCTTTTCTCTCATAAAATGGTGCCGTACGTCAATATGCTTGGTCCTTGACTGATAAGCACCATTCAGTGCCAGATTCCTTGCTCCCTGGTTGTCGCAGAAGATCTGAGTAGGATTCATTGAAGGCTGTTCAATCTCTTCAGAGAGGCCCCTTAACCATAAAGCTTCCTGTGCTGCAGAAGACATTGACATGTATTCAGCCTCTGTTGTTGAGAGAGCTACAGTGGGCTGTCGTTTAGAGCACCAGGATATCGGGGCGCCACACTTGATAAACAAATAACCTGTCACTGATCCTCTTTCATCTGGGTCACTAGCCCAATCGGCATCACAGTATCCATGAATGGGTCCAACATTTGATCCATCAAATTTTAGCTTGTATGAGGAAGTTCCACGGAGGTATCTCAATACCCGTTTCACACCTGCCCAGTGCAACACGCCTGGATTGTTATTGAATCTGCTCAGGCTACTAACAGCAAACGCTATATCTGGTCTTGAGACTTGGGCTGCGAACAAGAGGCTGCCAATAGCTTCTTGATAAGGAATTTTTCTCATATTTTCCCTTTCTATTTCTGTTTGCGGCTCCTGAGTTTTAGAAAACTTCTCACCGTTGGACATTGGAGTTGATACTGGATTTGCTTCATCCATCTTAAACCGTTTGAGAATCTGCTCAATATAATTTTGTTGGCTAAGCCAAATTTTCTTTGATTGACGATCACGGGTTAGCTCAAGGCCTAAAAATGAATTGGCCTCACCAAGGTCAGTCATCTTGAAAGTTGCAATTTGACCTGATTTTTCAATTTTTTATTGTTTGAAAAAATCAATAGGTCATCTACCCAGACAGCCACTATTATCATACACTTTTCTGTTATTTTGAAATAAACACAAGAGTCAAATTTTGACTGTGTCAAGCCAAATTCCTGCAAAACTCCATCCAATTTTTTATTCCATATTCGGCTAGCTTGCTTGAGTCCGTACAAGCTCTTTCGAAGTCGACATACTCTTGAAGTTCCATCGCTGAAACCAGGTGGCTGAGACATGTAAATTTCCTCCTCCAGATCTCCCTGAAGAAATGCGGATATGGCGTCCATCTGATCAATATCTAGATTGTACTCTGCAGCCAACGATCTAAGGTATCTGATGGAACTGTACCTTACAACTGGTGAGAATGTTTCTTCATAATCCACACCCCTCCTTTGGGCGAATCCCTTGACAACAAGTCTCGCTTTATGACCGGTTATTTTACCACAGCCATCCCTCTTCGTCCTGAAGACCCACTTGCATGCAAGGGGTTCTTTTGAAGCTGGGAGTTCAACCAATTCCCAGGTACTGTTGTCCATTTGAGCCTTCAATTCACGCTCCATGGCACCGACCCACAACTGATTGTCCTGACGAAGTAACGCATCATCATAGGACCCTGGGTCTGACAGCTCGGAGCCGGTAGAGTAAGCTGAATACGTCACAAAGTCGTCCAGTCTTCTGTCTCTTACCGGTCTAGTCACTGTTGGGTGCGATGTTGATGTCAGAACGGTCGTTGGTGGAACATAATCTGGGTCGTCATCATGGTTGGTTTCTGTAGCTGTAGAGAGATCTTCCATGCTTGAGTTAGTGATATGAGGACCGTTGTCAGACTGTACATCACTCTCCGGAGAATCATCATCAGTAGATGTCCGTGATTCTGTTGTGTTGTTGGAGTCAGGACCAGAGTTGTCTTCAACATTTACTTTTTCTATATTATACTTGTTGGGTAACACATAGAAGTTTCCATCAGAACTTTCGGAAATGTTTTCTAACAATGAACTCCTACCACTGCGCAGTGGAAGCGTGCTGGGCCCATAACCTGTTAAACTACATTTTGATATATTAGGACCAGACACAAGAGACACTATAGTATGAAACTTAAGCTATATTTTAGATTATCTACAAAAACGTGACATAGAATAACATAACATAACCTAGGAGGTTACACACACACTATATCTCAGGTTGAGGGGATGGTTGTCATGGATACACAAATCGATTATCCAACAGGTCCAGCAACTCACAACCAGTTAGTTGCTAACATGATATTAGATTTAAAAAATAGGTTTTGAGAAAAATAATGAATAGAAGTTTCTGTGCAACTTTCTACACATTAGTGCTTCTTTTAACTTTTCAGGTTCAATCAATATTGAAGTCCATTATAGACTCAGGGAAGAAATAATTTCCTAGTATACCATTAAATTCTAATTCTAGTGCTGAAGAATCAATTTACTTAAAATTTTCTGATGTATTCCAACTTGAGAACCTTTATAGGGTTATCATATACAATAATTTACTGTGTTATTCAAAAGAGCACAGTTGATTGTTTATAAATTAACTTTTTTTTTTTATTCTAAAACTCCTACCCTTTGCTCCTCTGGATGCATCTATGTAGTGAGTGAGGAAACCGAAACCTTTGAAAACCCGCTAACCTTTTATGCTCTCAGCTCGAGGTCTGAATACCAATTGTGTTTGAGCTTTGAGAATTGAACATTATGTTCTATTCTCATTAATATTAAAAGAGGTTCTCCTTGAGGTTGTTGATCCTTACAATTACGAAAGAAAACTTTAAATTGTTCTATCTTGCCTTATATTGCTATCTAGATTCTTCCCTGCATTTCTTTTTGAAAATTTAATAATTTAAATGTATTTGTCATGTCAGTAAGTTAACATCATATTCTTGTTTTCTTATTTGTTCTTAATAATAAGTTATATTACTGAATTAAGAGATATAATATTAACTCTATAACATAATAATATTCAAAAAAATTTTATTAACATTGGTAATTTTATTGTGAAGAAAATGATTTTTTTTTTTTTAAATCAGTGATATTAAACTTTATATCATATGGTTTATTAAACATTCATGATAATATGATTACTGTTGCATTTGTCCTTTTTGAATGATTTTATTTTCTAAGAAAAAAACAGTGAGTGTGATTTAATATTGCCATTTTTTCACATAAGGTAAATTCATATCTTTATTTATAAATATTGCTTATTCTCCATTACAATTATTTTTATGTTGCTTTTATGTAGTAAAGCAATTTATCTTTTATTTTCCGAATGCTGTGTTAAGAATCGAAATACATATTTAATGATACTTGGCACAGTGCATTCGGCAAGACAGAAATAATGTTCTGGAAGCTTCACACAATTTTTTTTTTTCTCTCTTATTAAAAAAATAGTGATAGAACCATCCAGGACAATTGGGAAGTTTTTAAGGTAACTTTATTAGAGGAAAAGAATATTTGTTTTGACATGTTTTTTTCTTTTCCTCCCCTGCCACATCTCAGGGCTAAGCATATTTGCGGCGGGGAATCACTCCGGCTCACTAAGTTTTCCCGGCAAATGCCCACTTATAATAAGCTAAATAATTAAACAAACCATGAAGTTATGAAGTTCAGTATAATTTGATGAGGTTGGTAAATTAAGGAGCAAGTTCAATTACATTTTATTTTTAAAAATCTGTTTGAATTTTCATTTTCACTGATAGAATTCACCAAGTATAAAATTGGTTACATCATAAAATTAATCTGTTTGAAAAATACTTGTCAAATTCTTTTTTCAATAATAATTTAATCATTTTTTATTTATTTACTTTGATAATTTGGTTTTTGTTTTGCTTATTTAAATAAAAAATGGTGCGTGAGTGGGATGAATAGTGGATGCCGGGTGTTATCTCACCGTAGTTTGACATGCATTAGCATTTTGATGTGCAATTTATAGCATCAACCCTCGCCGAAGGCTACTCCACAACAGCCGGTTCAGCAGCAGACTCAAGCACCACAACCGTCAACTCCTCAATCACAGCAGCCACTGCCCCCTGTACCACCAAAAATTGAACCACAAACATCAATTCCCGCAGAACAACACCCACCACCCGTCAAGATGGATGAAGATAAGGGCAATGACACAGCTTCAGATACAAATGATGATGGGATGGGAAGTGGTACTCCTGGGACAAGGGGTCCAAAGTTTCGACCATGGAATAAAAGAGGTAAAGCTATTAACAATAACTTTATATTTTATTTAGTGGTAGTTTGGTAGTGGCATTAAATCTGTAATCAGAAATGGGTTTCTAGTATTTATGGTAAAAAAACTAAACAAATCAATTGAATGAGTTTGTGTTAAAATTTATCATATTTTTGTCATAACTGCTTTAACTAGTTATGAAGTCTAAAAGGTCTATAATACACTAATACTGCCTGTCATTGTTATTAAAAACACACAATAAGTGAGTTATGATGATAAAACTATCATTTCAGACAATTAATTTTTTTTAAATTGTTTTTGGTTTCCTAAAAATTAATAAAAATAAAACGGGTTCTCTTATTTTGGGACTTAATCAAAAATAGATTTATTATATAAATTTCATCTTACAATACAAACTTGCAGTGATTTGTCTGTTTTATAATTGGTGAAGAACTATAAAGTTGTTATTAAAAATGATTTTTAATTTAAATAAGTATTACTAAAAGCCTCAACTTAAGCTCTGAAACATGTTCATAAGACAATTACTTGAAAATTGTATAATAACGACAATAACAATAAATTGTCTGGATTTGACATGTCTCCTGTAGTAAACTTTTTTGTGGGATTCCCCATCTCCACATGCCCTCACTTACGGGTGTGGGCCTCAATCAGAGAATCCACATAATCTTAGACTCAAACCATGTTTTAATTCCAATTTTTTTGTGTTTTCAAAGATTTCTTGCAACAGCATTTTTTCAAAGAATGTGATGCAGGTAAAGTTAAGCAGTTATGTAGGTAGTATTACAATATTTAGTTGATATTGCACCTTAGTATTACAATGTTTTTCTAATGTTGAATGAGATAAACATTGACTAGTACAATAACATCTACTACAAATGGAGGAAAAACTTTAATATGAAAAGTAAGAAGGGCTAGTTGCAGCATTGTCTTTCCGAGGGGTTGAAATGGTAGACAGATTTATTTATGCATTTGATAATTTTATAAACAGCGGAGAAATGAGGTATCTCTTTAACTAAGTTTCTATTGAATATTTTCTTTCACCATAATTTTCAACTTTATTGTATGGAGCCCCGGTTTACAATTATTATTTATTTTTGTTTAGTATATTATTGTAAATAGTTGTGTTCCAGCTTCACCCTAAGGCTAAAATAAAGTGTTTTTGCCTGTTCCTTACAGCTGGGAGAAAAATGGGCTGACTGGAGCTTATAATGTGCAGTAGTGCCGTTCATGTTCTGGTATTGACTTATTCATTCCCTTCTCTTTGAGGATTGTGGAATAAATCTCTACTTTTATCATGTTTCGTTACTATTTAATACTGTCATTGTTTTAAGCGTATGGTCAAACAGTATTTTCTTTAGAATTACTCTAGTATTAGTATTAATAATTATAGAAAATTAATTAAAGAAGTGTTGAGACATTTTTTTAACTGATGCTGAGAAAGACTAATTCTATCGAATTTACCTTCTATATTAATTTTGATAACATTCTTGTTTACTAATATTTCTTATATTGAAAATCTATAAACTGTTTTTATATTTCATGAGGTTTATTACACTTATCTTATGAATGTTAATATTGTATCATTGGATAGACCAGTATCATCAGCTTGCTTATTACTCTTAGCATCCTTATAGTTAAAAAATAATAACTATAAACGAATTATCTATTTTCATTTATTTTTATGTTTAAGGAGCTGCCAATATTAAAATTACAAGAAAAATGAGAAAACGTCGTCAAAATGCTCGTTTGCGACATCTCCTTGCACCCAAAAACGCCATGATGGTTTTGCACGAATTGCACCCAGAACTGAAGATGGTTATTTCAGAACAAGTTAATGCTGCAAACCAAACTGCTTACACGGTAGAAATTGAGGTAAGAATGATAAATGATTCATAAAATAAGTCTATTCACCTGTAGAATTATAAATTATTTTGGTACAATTTTACTGTGACCTTATTTATATCAATATAAGGTGTTACATAAAATGGTATAGATGTTTGATATTCCACCTTGTCTTGGTAGATCGTTTTACTTATTTTTGTGAAGGTCCTTTTTTACTTTAGTTTAATCCTCATTGAACATGTAATAGTTCAAGGCATAATAGTCACAAGTGATAAAGTGATTTCTTTCATGCCTAATAAATTGGCAACTCTTGCTCGGATGGACCTTCTAAATGGATTCTAGCCTTCGAAATTGCAAAAAAAAATTTAGAGGGGTTTATTTTTCTTTTAGAGAGCCAATCAGTGTGAACGCATTTTTCACTAAATACCGGGTCTGCAGTCTTAGCTACTATTTTAAATTTGCTATTTTGGGGTTCCATATTTGTATAAGAACAAAAAAATTAGTTAAAATGAAATGAAATGATTCAAAAAGGATAAGAAAAATACTGAAGGATATATTTTGTCTGAGGGTGCAGTCAAAAATAGCACTAAATAAGGTTAACTTATTTATTATACGTGGCTAATTTATTTTTAATAAGAAAAATGAGCTTTGGGGCTCCACTAAGCCATCAAATTCTTCTCGTATCCAATCCCTACAATCCAAAATCCTTCGTAAAATCCTCAACGCTCCTTATTTTGTTAAGAATATAGTCATCCATAACGACCTTAATGTCCCATTTGTTGCTGATTTGGCCCGAACCCGGTATCTATCCTTTCATAACAAACTTCATTTCCACTCAAACCCTCTAGTTTCAAACTTAGCTTCCTCTTCAATTCCCGATAATCCTCCGAGGCGTCTGAGAAGAAGATGGCCACGTGACCTTCTTAGTTGAACATGCGATTTGAGTACTACCAGTGGGTAGTTTCTCTACATGTCATTATATCATATCATTATGTATCACTCAGCCAATTTACTTGTTATATTATTGTAATATAGTTGTAAATATCAATAAATAAATAATAAAAAAAAAAAAAAATAAAAAAATAAGAAAAATAGTTTATTTTTCAACAAATTTTAAAGTTATCATTGATTAGTATTAAATAATGAATATATCACAATACATGAAAACTTACCTTGAAAAATTAAATAAGTCACAGAAGTACTGAGATTTGATCCGCAGGACCAGGTGTTTATATTTTGTAAACAAAGTTTATAACCAACCTTTCACTTTCACATTCAATAACTTGCTGGCAAGATAGGAGGCTACTGAGTCATACGGGAATTTCCCATAACCAGTAGGATGGAAAAGTTTAGGAAATGGCTACCACAAGGTCCCAGGGACCATGCCTCAGTATTTGATGATTAATAAATTTAATAATGATCAGTGCTCTACTGTACTTCAGTAAATTGAAAGTTATCAAACTTTCAACATTTACCTACATTGGTATTGCTGATTATTGGAACTAAAACCTTTTTTTTTTTTTATTCACATTTACAGGTTGAAGGTAAACTATACCGAGGACATGGCATGTCCAAAATGTCTGCTAAACAAGCTGCTAGTGAAAATGCTCTTAAAGCAGTACTTTTAGAAAAATTGGAACAGAATAATTTAAAAATCAACCGTAAGTAATATTTTTTTTACTTATATCCAATAATTAAAAGTATGTATACACTGGATTAGCTGAGTAGAGCAGGTTTTCTTTACTTGTATGGCGTTTTAGGTACTCCAATGAATTGTGTTGATGGCTTAGAAAGTGGTTCTTAAATAATTAAAACTTTTGTCTGCAATTTCTTTTATTTATTTATTTTTTGCATAATAGTTGTATTTTTTTAAAGATAAATTCAATAGAAAAAATGTTATATTTTAGCTGACAATACACTGAGTAGTGAGGGAGCTCAGGATAGTGGTGGTAGTGGGGACGTGACTATGAAAGAAGAAACTGTTGCTGCAGATGCAACCAACTCTGAAGAGCAGGCCGCGGGTCCAAAGCCTCCTCAAGGAAGAAGGCTAATTGAAGATGACGTTCCTTGGGGATCACTTGCCTCATTTGCTCTTTTTAAACTTTTTTCCGAATGGCAATCTCAGGGTTTCCAACTACCACCTTCTGGATTACCTCCTGTGTTTCATAAGGTAATTTTTTCTAGCTAATTTTTTATTTGTCTTCCAGAATTTATTATTAATAACTTTTTTTTAATAACTAGGCCACAGGAGCTAAAAAACTACCTGATGATGCTAACAAAAAGCATCCTGTGCAGTTATTGAATCAGATTCGGCCTGGTTCTCAATATTCTGAATCTCGTGAAGGAGCTCCACCTAATCTTACTTTTAAATTCACTGTCTGTGTGGATGGGCAAACATTTATGGGTGTCGGTGAGTAAAAGTGCTATTAATCTCAATAATTAATGTACCAACCAATTATTCAAAATATCAGCATTAAAAATGTTAATAACATCTCATTTATTGCTGTTTTAATTTCTCAATTATGAATTGTTTTTCCTGTTCCAGGTTCGAACAAAAAAGATGCCAAAAAAGAATGTGCTAAACATGCATTAGAGGCTCTTGGTGTTAAATATGATAACTAGATAACTCCAAACTAGTCTCAAAGAATTGGTACATAAGATTTCATGTTTGAAATGAATATTTTTATTTGTTTTCATTACATGAATAAAGATATTTTATTTCTTTATTTTTTTTTAATGTATTGTACATAATGTGATACCAAATATGTTGGTATTATAGATTAGATCTTTATTTAGAACATTTGTCTGTATATTAAATATTATTAAAAAATACCTTTTTTTTACTTTAAAGTTATAATTGTTCAAAAATTTATTTACATGCATTTCCATTAAACATATAACAGTTTAGTCATATTAATGAGTAGGCCATTTTTTTAAAATAACCAGTCATGAATTAATTTAAAACTTTAATTGTTGTAATATGTATTCGTTTATAAGATGTATGTATAAATTAGATGATGAATGTTTAGCTATTCTTATTGTAGATTTGATGGACCTTGTGTTAATATGTTATAGATTTTCCTTTTATTGATGGCTGGCTATTGCTTACTATGTGTTTCTTTTATGTGACTGACATATCTTTATTTTAATATGACCTATTACTATCCAAAGTATTTAATTTTAACTTAAATTGGTATTATAACCATTTTATTTATTGGGCTGATTATCCAACACCATTACAAAAAAAGTTTAGCCATATTTGAATGAAATAAAGTTTTAATTGTGCAAGTCTCTATTTTGTTTCTCTTTACCTTTCAAGTGTTCTAAAATGTCCTGTTGTATTTTTTTCATTATCATAACATATCATAACTAATAGCCCATTACTGAGTCATAACTCATAACCCAAATTATGTTAGTACTGAAGTCATTTTTTAAAGTGATATATTATATGAGTTAATCAGTATGAAATTGGGTATAAAAACACCTGCCTCAATAAAGCAGAACAAAATGTATCATGTTTGACATAGTTGCCTCTAAATAATTCTCTATTATTGGAGATGTCTTTTGTTTATATAATTTTAACAAAAAATGTGAATCTTATCGCATTTTTTTGTCACAACTATGTTTAGACATCAAATAATTCACATTGTAGGGGTAGGGTATTACACCATCCTTTGAATTATAATTGTGAGTGCCTACATAAAACCATTTTCATGTTTCCTCTTATATTATATTAGTTTGGTGCATATGAAATGATTTTTAACTGGATAAATAATTAACTATATATCTTTTCAAATGATTATATAACTAATGTCCTTTGTCCCAATTAACTTCAAATGTAAAAATTCCTGTCTTTAAAAAATAAGTATGTAAGATTTAGATAATCGATGCTCTTAAATACAATTTTTCAGGTTGTTTTCATTTTCATACTGTTTGCCACGTATAAACTGTCCTGAGTTTTTGAGAAAGATTAAATTCAGTTAGTGTTTGAGCAACCTTGAAATAGTTATTGGACCTTTCGATGAGAGTTCCGAAATGGATAAGGAAAATTAATTTCTGATTCAATTATACCAGATCGCATGTCATTTTGATTATAACCTTTTATTAAACTAATAACATAAATCAATTTTCATAAATTAAATAACTAATACTTTATGGGGGCGACCTGTGGTCTAGTGGTTAGCGTAACAAACTACTAAACCCAAGATCGTGGGTTCGTAGCCCGGCAGGTGGCCCTAGGATTTTTTAAAGGGAGTAAAAAATCCTTAGTTACGCCGTCCTTCGGAAGGGACGTTAAACGGGGGTCCCGAGCCTGTACGATGTCAGGTACTCGTTAAAAATCCCTATCCTAATTAAACCTGGATAGGCAAAATTTAGAGCTCCCACTGTAGCATCGTCCGATTAGCCACAGCAGCATAAAGTGACGTTAAATGAACAAACAACAACAACTAATACTTTAGATAATGGAAAAAACAATTAATTAAATTAAAAGAATTTAAACGTTTTTATAATTAGAAAATGATGTTACTAATATTAACTAAATTATAAACAACTAATTAATAACAAAAAGAAAACAGTTATTATTT
Organism: Troilus luridus; assembly: GCA_964056705.1. Taxonomy (NCBI): domain Eukaryota; kingdom Metazoa; phylum Arthropoda; class Insecta; order Hemiptera; family Pentatomidae; genus Troilus; species Troilus luridus. The sequence continues at coordinate 58,480,456 of OZ057414.1, forward strand.
AATCTTACGATAATAAATTTAACACTATTAAATTACAAATAAATGTAATGTTCAAATAAAATCTATTACAAAATAATGAATGTTTATCTGGTTTTGTAGTTGAAATGATATAAGCAAAAAAAAAACTCTTATCTGTCTGTCGAAGTAGATTCTCAGCAGGGCGAGCGAAGATGTTGAGATGATCGACTGGGTCAATTCGAATCGATGACGAAGTTTAAACTAATTACACCTGCAGGTGGGTCCGAATTCAAAATGCAACTTTGGGCTCCTATAGAGCATACGATGCGCACGTCATGAGCCTCGTGCCAACACTCTGCCTTGGTCTAGAAAGCCGGTCGACTCTTTTGTTTTTCTTTCTTCACTTTTATAACATATATTTTCAAACTTATTACAAATATTACACTTATATCTAAACAAAATAAAATTACGAGAAGCGAGGAATGGTTGACTGGATGATCGATGTAAGGAAGAAAATAGTTGGGGGTGCAGTCAAATAAAACACTAAATAAGTGGATACTTATTTTATTAAGTGCCGACGTTAAATCCTACTGTTTTATCACCCTACCTTTTCCCATTAATTTAGTCATTAATTTTCGCGGCTCTCTATAAAATAGTCATGATACACATTTTAATATAATAAAATAGTCAATATTTCGAAAAATAGTCAAGAAAATATTACTATTAATATATTTTTATAATATATCTCAAAATTTGAAATTAGTCATATTTTTGGCCGTCAGATTTCGCTGGCAACACCCTCATAACGTACTTTCTGGTCAGTTAGACCGCGTCTACTCGCACTGCAGCGTTCTATAGGTAATTACAATTTTAATTCTCATATCTTCTCCTCACCCTTTCCTTCTCCATATTGCACACCATATTTTCTCATATTAGTTTTTGGCATCCATCATATGTTATTATTATCTAAGATTTCATTAGCATTTAACATCACTATTTCTTCATATTTTACTCTATTTCCATGCTCATACCATATTGTTACTTATATTTCTATACATTCCTTGTATATTTATGTCATATATTTATACCACTTCATCTATAGATAGGGATTTTTAAAAACTGTTATACTCTATATTCATATCTTGACTTTCTACTGTTATTTTTCCTTTATTTACTCTTTAATTTCATTTTGCTTATATCTTCTTTCATTTTACTCATGTAAACTCCATAGGAGTCTATTATCTTACCTTTTATAGTTTATATATATTCTACTACCTTTTCCATAATTTTACTTCTCACCTCTGATGTTTATACCTTTTCTCTCTTTTTTAAATATCTTTCTGTTTACTTCCGTCTTTTATCTTTGTTAAAAAAAATTTTTTTTGGCATAACCACCGCTCTGTACATTTTCTCTGTAATTTTTTGTATTCATATATATCCCTCACTTTTGTTCTAAAATTCTACCTCTCTACATATATAGTTTTTCTCATTTATCATATACTTAGTCCTCAATGTATTTTAATTGTATTCATTGTATGCTGTCTGTTTTTCTTTCTTAGCCCTGAAGATGACCCACAAAGTGGGTCGAAACGTCGGCACTTAATAAAATAAGTATCCACTTATTTAGTGTTTTATTTGACTGCACCCCCAACTATTTTCTTCCTTACTTAAAATAAAATTACCTTTTAAATTGAATTATTCTAAACAATTATGAAATTAAACGTTTAAATTATTATATGAAAAATAAGTAAAGAAAATGATCTTTCTTTTAAGAAACAATGATTTAATTTTTATAATTAAAACTAATAATATTTTATAAGGTTACTACTTCATCTGGCCTTAACAGGTAGCAACAAATCTGGTGACTAAGCTTAGTGTTGTAAAATTTTATATTTTGTAGACAGTCTTCCTTCAATAAAACTCACTTATTAATTAACGATTTTCATACTATGTACTTGAACAGACATAGGAAATATATTGGATGACAGTGAATAGAATTACATTTCTGGAGGGCTCTGTATGTAGATATTAGATAAAAGAAATTTAAATCTAAATGGACAGAGTTCAGTGTGGTAAACTATAATCCTGTATCTCTAACCATAACAGACATGTGCGACCAAGCATTTTCGTGGGACACCTACTTGACTTACCTCACAATGTAATAATTTAAAAGAAACAAGCCAAATGGCCTTTACTATTGGATATAAGAAAAAACATTTGAAAAAAGCATGCATCTAGTGATAATGTATAAGAAGGGGGATAAGGTTAGTAGTAACTAATTGAGTATTATTTTAGTTAAATACAAAAAAATTGACCATGAAAGTAGACCAAAGGTTCTGGTTCCATCACTGGACCAAGCAAGTACCCTTTCCACATTTCATTTTAACCTCACCATTACATTTGGATAGTTCAATAAGCTCTAGGATTGAAATATATCACGAGAAAACATTTTTCCTTGATAACTCCTATTTATGAGAAAGACTCCTTGGTCGGAATCTCAGATTTTATAATATGATGCCAGTTCATATAAAAAATTGACCAAGTGGATCGGTTTTTCATCTCTAAACTATATTGAATAACTATGAAAACATCTACAATTGGTCTTTCTTTCTTTGTCGTTTGGGCCTACTGAAGCACCACGGGGCTCGTATCTACTCTTTGGATATCTACTATAGGTATAAATAATAAAATGTATTTTTTTAGGAAATTAAAATATAGTTTTATTTTCTACTTTACAATTTATTTTCCTGTACTATTGTATCTTCTTTTGTTTTATATTGAACTATCTAAATCAGGTTCAGGTTCACAAGCTTCGACTTCATCAACAATTCCCAGTAGATCAGAGATTTTCATTTTATTGATTTCTTTTGATATGTCTGTTATAGTTTCTTCCAAAAACGTTTCACTCATGCTATTAAACAAAGCACTATATTTTTAAATATTAATTATACAGAAGTTATAAATGCTTATAGATTATTAGTTTATTAGGATTAACTATTGTAGATAAGATGAATTAACTACATGTACAGTCCAGGCATCTACATGTAATTTTTGCTAAAGTTCTACAAGGTAAAAAAGATAGCCTTCATCTTTTGATCAAACATCGGCGTCATCCAGCAGGCCTAATTAAAATCTTTTTATTTATATAAAATCTTATACATTTATTAAAATAGTATATTTATATAAACGAATAACTAAGTAAATCTTATTATAATTTTAATATGAAAATAATATGATTTTCATCACAGAAAGAATTTTGATTTTTTTAAATTTATAAAATTTTGCAAATATAGGTTTGGTGTGTATTACTCATGTCATATTCACAGGTTTGCCTGTTAAAAGAAAATAATCACAAAGCACTACAACATCAGTACGCAACTTGAATTGTGAACTTACCTTACTACAGCATTTAGCGTATTTTTTTCATATAGAGGAATATTCTTTTTATGCTTCTTAAAGGCACGTCTATATCTTATCAATTCATCATAATGAACAATATTTTCATCTAAAAATGAAAAAAAGTTCAATTACTGCAAATAAAATTAATATATAAGTGCATATCTGTCACTTTTCTCGATCAGAATGTAAACCTGATGGAAATTTACTAGTTTTTCTTTGGGTGTAAACATAACCAAAACTAAAACTTATCCAGTTACGCTATTATGAAACAAAAGACCCATACTGATGCGATGTGGAAAGCTTGCTTAAAGTCTGTTAGACTTGGATAATATATTTATTTATTTAAAGGAGCATGGACAATTCTTAAGCTTTTTTAAAGGTATATTTTCTAAAAGCAAACATTAAACCTGCCAACTTCCTTTCTTCAATATATGGTGTAGAAAAAGAAACTCGTTACAACTTTATCAGAAGTACATCTCGCAGATTTTCTAAAAAAAATCCTTTTCTTTATTATCTAGGGATGGCTAATTTCTTGATTGGTGCTTTTGGTTCTTACAGATTCCAGTTTTATGGAATACATGTATACATAGATTTGTTAACTTTACTATTAATAGTGGTCAAAACATTGAAAATCTAATTACAGGACAATAAAAAACATTTTAATGATATTTCTTGAAAATTAAATAAAAATCCTTCAGTCTTACCTGCTTGCGAAGTCTTGTTCTCTCCAGGAACATTGATTTCTACTCCAACATTTTGTTTTTGATCATCTTCACTTTTTATACAAATCAGCCTAATGTTCCTTGGCTCAGTTCTAAAACATTAAATATTAATTGTTTTCAGTTGATCGCAATTATGAAATTATATTTATTATTATTAAATAGGACTAGGTGCAAGGCTTCTGAAAAGGTAACTAAAAACAATATTTGCCTCAGCAATTTACATTATAACAAAAGTAAAACCAAAATTTTTGATGAAATGAATAAAAAAGTGAAAAATTGTTTGTAATCCAATTATCACAAATCTAAATTTTGTTTAACACATTTAAAAATTTTTAAATATATTTTTTAGCGTCATACACGAACATTATTAAATTAATATTGGAACTTCTCATTGGTAAGTGTTTTGTATTCATTAATTTTATGTTACTATAATATCAATTATTATTTTGTACAACAATTTATTATTATTATTACAATTTTAACATTTTAATGAATCAAACTGAATTTTATTTTTAATTGTAAACATTTACTACAGTTTTGGCAACATAAATCTCTATGTTTATATTTTAATTCATACTTTATTTATTAGTAAATTATAATTTACTAATAAATAGAAAACACATTAGCAACAATAATTATTGTTGCTAATGTGTTTTCTATTTTTCTATCCCAAAACAATTTATTTTGTTATTCTCAGTTGTTATTCAGTCTTAAATTAAATACAAAAGTTATTATTATTATTATTATGTTATCAAAGTCAAAGCAATGTTAACAATGTACATGAATCTGGAAAAGTTAGTTAATATACTTCAAGAAAATCAAGTTACTTCAAATCTGTGATTTTTTTTTTAAATTAAAAACCTAACCATCCACTTTACAGCTATTTTTTTATGTTATTCTTTTGAATGACATGGACTATATTAATGTTTAAAGTATTCTTCAGTCACTGTGGACACTATATATATATTTATAAATCATACTAATATTACAAAACAAAGTGACAGATATGCAATTATACATTTTATCCACTATTACTGAATTTAAAAAAAAAACTTTTTTCTCTTTTTGCATGAAGATGAAAATATTATGACAATTTGATAAGATATTGATGTGCCTTTAAGTAGTTTAAAAAGAACATGTTTTAAGTATTCTTACATTTCAGCAACTGGTATTTTTTGTATCTTTTCCACTTTATTATTATTTTCCCAGCTTGTTTGTGCAGAACAAAGCTTTGGATCAATCTCTATCACCTCATTTTTTTGAGACTCAGTCAAAAAGTTTTCAATCTGAAATTTAAAATTGAAACACAAAAATTGCATTATTAAAATTATAAATGTTAACATTTAAGCTCTAAAACGGTTAAACGATATGTATATGCAAAGTACATTAAAAACTTCTTTAAATGTCAAAGAGTATCATTTTTAAAATTCTTATTAAAGAAATTAATTTAGAAGAATTTTATTCACTTAAAGTGGAAATAGTTTTTGATGAAACTGTAGTGTAAAATATAAATATAGATAAAAAATAGATTTCAAAAGAATATATACACACAGGCACCGGATCCCTGATGAGTAAATATTTTAAAATAATTTAATTCAAAGTTTGTAGTTCATTTTATGCCCCTATTTGTTTCTAAAATTGTAAGATGAGTTTATTTATTTTTTAATATTTTTATTAATGGGCATCCTTACAGTCCTTGAAGAACCTTGGCCTCTGCTAATGTCTTCCGCCATTCTCCTCTGTCCGCTCCAAGGCGCCTCCAGTGGTTTATCCCGATCGCCTTCAGGTCACCCTTCACATCGTCGAGCCACCTGAGATTCCCTCTTAATCTTGAACCCTCATTTGGTATCTCATTCATCATCCTTCTTGGAGTTCTTGTTGGGTCCATCCTCTCCACATGCTCCAACCATCGTAGTCTTTTGAGCTGGATGACTTTTATTATATCAGGCTGTTCGTGTAGCTCCCTTAGCTCTTTATTGGGCCTGATTCTCCACTTGTCCTCCACTCTGATAGGTCCAAAAAGTTTATGCAGGACTTTTCTTTCCCATACTTCAAGAATCCTTTTGCAATTTCTTGTCAGTGACCTGGTCTCGCATCCGTAAGTCACAATTGTTTTATATATGAGACACTTTGCCTTTTACAGCACAATATTTTCTGTGTCCCGAACAGTCATTTGTCTCCCGAAGCTATTCGTGCCTTAGCATCCTTATCTACTCTGTTCTCATATGTTATCATACTGCCCAGGTACTTGACTTTGTCGCACATCTTGAATCTCCAGTTCCCTACCTGAATTTCTTCTTCTTTTATTTGGCCATCTCTTGATGTTCACATGTAAACGCTCTTTTTTTCGTTAATTTCCAGGCCTAGATCTCTAGCTTCCCTGAGAAATTCGCCTGCAAGTGCTGGTACCGTTCGGGCTGTAATGAGCACATCATTTGCATATGCTAGATGTTGTACGGTTCCACCATGCGTTGTTATTTTCTTATGGCTGCTTCTAAGACCAGATTGAACAATATGGTTGATAGTGCATCTCCTTGCCTAAGTCCTTTTCCTATTTTGAATCTTCGAGAGGATTTTCCATTTATCATCACTCTACTGTGTGTATTTGCCTGAGTCATTTTAACCAGCTGTATCATTTTCTTTGGAGCTCCCAGCTTCTCAAGACACTCGTACATTTTTTCCCTTTTCACTGAATCAAATGCTTGTCGGAAGTCCAAGAACAGATGGTGAAGGGTAACATTGTTTTCATATGTCTTCTCCAGCATTTGTCTCACTGAAAAAATCTGGTCGGCGGTGGACCTTCCTGGTCTAAATCCACACTGGTGATCACCCAGAACAGTTTCTGACCAGTTTGTCAATCTTCTACTCATTGCTATCGACAAAACCTTATATACCGAATTCACCAATGAAATACCCCTATAATTGTCACATTACGTTCTATCACCCTTCTTGTATACTGGGAAAATTAAGGATTCTTCAGGCATTTTTTCATACCTCCATTCATAAAAAATTATATTGGAGATATCTTCTTTTATCTCTTCCCCGGCGTTTTTGAGCATTTCATTGTGGATGCCATCTATTTACAGCTTTACATTATATTATATTAGAGCATTTCATTGTGGCACTTTATTATTTTTGAGCTGTGATATAATTTCACTAATCACTTCCATTTCAGGGGGGATATCTGCTTCTTCCAGATGAGTTTATAGCTTTTAAAATTGTACTAAAATTATCTTCTCATTACAACTCAATATTTTATGTTATCATAGTTTGATTTTTTTATGGTAATATATTAGAATTCCTTCAGAAGTAATTTAATATTTTATTAATTAATGTAGAATCAACACTTTTTGTGAAAGTTTATAAACTATAACTATATAACTAAAATATAACATAAAATAAACACTTTATGTAAAAGTTTATAGCTTTTAAAATTTGACTAAAATTGTCTTTTCATTACTAATCAATATTTTATGTTATTATAGTTTTATTTCTTTACTGATTTTTTTAATGATAATATATCCGAATTCGTTTGGTTCAATATTATATTGTCGATTTTTTAATTTTTACTACTTAAAAACTTGGTTTTTGTTAGTTGCTTAAACCTTATATAATAACTTTAGTAATAGATTCACTTACTCATATATGTTACTAAGCATGTGTTCGAGAGGGGAAAAAAATCATCTGGAAAACTATGTTGTTTTAGTTGTATTTAAAATTATAACCTATGTGAATGAAATTGTGATTTTTAGTTTTCAGTAAAGCTCATTTTATGATAAGGAATATTTTGTCTCATTTTCACCTTAGAACCGCAGGATTGCAGTATTAAACAATTATTTCAAATATCAAAGGCATTCCCATGGATGTATGTATTCCTCAAGAAACATGTAATAAAAGTAAACTTAAAAAATGAATTTCAAATAAATTGTTGTTTTTAGAATGAAAATAATTTAAAATCTGAAACAATTGAAGATATAATTGATTCCTGCTGTTACTCAAAGCCAAGAGCACCAGAAGAAACTATCTGTGTTGCATGCAATCATCCTATCAAAGGCGTGGTATGTTCGCTGACTTCCAAATTATTGAAAGCAATGTTGTAATTTTATAGTAAAAAATGTTAGTTGCTTTATTTTTATTATATGTATTAAAGTAAAATTAGTAAATTGCTAAATATTTTATGATCCTCATTGACAACATTTGATATATATAGATTGTTCAAGCACTGGGAAAAACTTGGCACCAAGAACATTTTTGTTGTTCCCATTGCAAAAAACCTATCACAGGGCAAAGATTTAATGTTGAAGAAAACAAGCCATACTGTGAGCATGACTACTCCCAACTATTTCTAAAGCGGTGTCAAGGATGTAATTTACCTATACTTGATGTAAGATAGCGCTTGTTACTTGATGAGGTGTCTTCAAAATCTTTGTTCTTTCTTTGTTTATTTCAATTTTTTTAAGGTTGTTGTGGTGGCACTTAATTGTAACTGGCATTACGATCACTTTGTTTGTGCAACGTGTGGGACCAGACTAGCACAGCAAGGATATTATGAGAGAGAAAACAACCCTTTTTGTAAATTGTGCTATGAGGAGAGATTTTGCCCAAAATGTAAAGAATGTACAAAGCCCATAAAAGAGACAGCAATAATGGCACTAGGAGAAAAATGGCACCAAGACTGCTTTAAATGCACTGCAAGTTCCTTTATCCCTTTTTATTTACATTAGAATTTATACTTTATAACTACCTGTTCTATTGTTTGTGTGTGTGTTTTTTTTTTTTTGTTTTTTTTTCTGGGTAGGGGAAAAATCTTTCATAAGACGAAGTGGGGAAATTTTTTGGACATTATCACCAATGCTCTGGAGGTCAGGATCGCTTTTTATTGTTCGCAGGATATCTGCGTACATCGAACCCTCCTTTGCCGTGACCATCAGAGCATCTGGGCGAGCAGGTCTCATATTCCTGCTTATTTTTTGTTTGTTTGGCTTACGTTTCTTTTTCTTCTTGGCCTTCACCTTTTTCCATTGTCCAACGAGGTCCTCTCTTGGATTAGTTTCAGCTGGAGCAGAGACATCTTTTTCTTCCTGACCATTTGGTGTTTTTGTCTTCTCGCCGGTCTTCCCTCGAGTACCTGAAGTTTTTTCTCGAGTTTCTTCATGAAGAGGTTGCAGACTCGACCTGGTCTGAGTTCCGCAGCTGTTTCCTGGTAGTGCCCGCTCTGGGGTTTCGTCTATTCTGGACAATTGGTCGTAAAGCATGTGGATTGAAACAACCTCTGCTTTTATCTTGTTATTGGTATTTTTGGCCTTCTTGACGAAATCATGAAGTTTACCAATTTTTTCTCCGAACAATTCCCACAATTGTTTCCTTTTTTCATCACTTGAAGTATTAGGAACTGCAGTGGCCAAGTGATCCACTACTGCAGCACTGCGGTCGCTGGATAACGACACCTGAGAACCCGCATTCTCAGACGCCGGTAATGGGGATCCGACCCCCTGCACCGTAAGGTTTGTCATTTTTACGTGACTCACCATGTTTGGTTTATTATTCGGGGTTCCTTCCCCTAGTCTGTTTGGCACGCGAGAGGTATTTTATTTCCCTCTTGCCCTCTAATTGTAGCGAGCATTCCCCTATCCGCCAACTGGGGACGCGCCACGTATGGGTTTCAGACTCCCACCGTGGTGTTTGTGTGTGTGTGTGTGTGTGTGTATACATAATTTTTACTTTTTGTTCTCGAGATCCAGTCTTGAACAGGTATTTGGTTAATTTATGCGGTAATATCAATTTTTCATGAATTTGTAAGTACCATTAATGTATTTACATCGTGAAAATGTCAATTTTATATTTAGACTAGTGTATTATTTAATATAATTCACTAAAAGCTCAGTTTTTTACTGTTAGGGCAATATTAAGAGACCAAAATGGTTTCAAAACGTTGTCAAACGGAAGATACAAGAATAGACTGAATCTCGAGAACAAACAACTTTTACAATAGTCAAGAAAAGTAGATACTATTTATTTATATAATAATTTTCAGGTTTGAAATAATTTTCGATTTGCTTTGACACTTTTAGAGTATACAAATTTGGCAATTATTAAATCAAGCAGATTTACAACCAATGAGAAAATCATCATGATCAAAGATATGTATCATTAGTAGAATGTTATAGCTATGGTCTCTGCTTCATCTATTCAGTTCTTGACTTGGTAAGGGCAACTCCAAGCAGTACTTGCTATAGGAGGTTGGGCTCAGTTTATAATTTAAGCCCATATTCACAGATTAATTTTCCTCTGATTTTCAATCAGCTTTGCTGGTTAATTTAAAATGTTTTCTTCAAAATTGATGTCGGATCTCATTTACTCCATTATGCTTGGTGAACCTCCATTTATTTATTGATTTATATTTTATTCTTCTTCCAGTTTTCTTCTTTTTTGAAATACAGCTCTGATGAGTACATTGTCTCTTTCCAGAGTAAATTCAGTAATCAATTACCATTGAATTAATTTGTAGAATTAAAAAAATAAAATAATAAACAGCACAAGTAACTGTATTCCGAGGGTGGCTAAACTTTTGTAGCATCATTTTTCACATGAATACTCACTTGACCAATATAGCTCTAGTAATTTTTATATCTTTTAAATTTTGTATACCTTGTCACGCAGTTAAAATAATTTAATTATTCCAGTTTACTAAATGACCAAGCTACAACAGGCAATCATGATTTATTGTATGAGATGATAATCGCTTTGTAATGGAATAGCTGCTAAAATGCATCCTTTAATTTATTTTTACGATACACTTTCCTGAAGATAACTCTTGATCACAGTTGTTGGCTCTGAGAGGGCGATCAGAACTTTAGACTTCTTTCTTCTCTTTGCGTCTTAGAAGTCTTTGACCTGCAATATGATTAATAACCTTTTTAATATAAGTGTCTTTTAGTAGTAGACCCGAGTCTATGGTATAAAAGTATATGTAATTATAAAGATCCAACTTGCAACTTGTTGCAAACCGCACTCGGTTGTTATTTTTTATAACAATAACTGAATGATTTCTTATTTTGATAGTAAGCAGACATGGATGGTAGCATTTGGTTGCCATTACGGGAGCAATACTGTCATTTAGTTGGATGGCGTGGTTGAAGGTCATAAGACATTATTGTAAGAGTGGATGTAGTTACTGGCCGAGCATTATGATTAGAAACACCAAAAAATGTAGTTATTTCAACAATTCTTTTGAAGTAAACACATGACAAAATCAATTCTAATTAAATTGTCCACTATAAAAAATTAAACAATATGTTTATTTGACATATTTCCCAGTCTGTTTATGTACTTTGGGCCTCACAGGGTCTCCTTCCCAATTCCTCACACTGGTTGAATTTGTGTTATTTACACCCCTGTTCTTATAGTATTTTTCCTTTAGACATTACAAAAAATAAAAGGTGTAAATGAAGCTAATTTTTATTTGGTCCCTTGGGTGGGCTTCACTAATAGATTCGGTTGTATTATTTCAACGCCCTTCTCATTTTCATCTCCTTGATAGACTTACAGATCTTCAATCTTGAATCTCTTCTTTCCTAAAAGTCACTGTTCATGCTAATCATTCCTAGCCCTAGAATTATTATTTTTTCACACATTTATTAGATCAATTTATTTACTGTGTTGATAGAGATTCAAAATTTTTTATGATAACCTAATTTTAGCTTGAAGGTTACATCTATTTGGAACAACAAATCTTGTCTTGCCTGGTCAATGCTTACCAGTTCATAACATCAAATATGGTATATTAAGAATTGAAGGAACTTATTGGAATTTCATTATTTGCTAAATTAGAGTCCTGTAGTGTAAATACTAAACATTTTTTTTCCTTCTCTAACATAACCAACTTGCGACTTAACTATCTCAAGACTAACAAATATATCGCCATTTTCTATTGACCTGAGGTGTAAACTAGTTTTTGATAGATTTCTTCTGGAACTCATTCCATCCCACTTTGTCTTAAACCAAGTCAAACTCCTTACCCAGCATTCAACTATTGGTATTGGAAATTATTTTTAAAATAATAGAACCTGATATGCAAATAATTGCCACATCTTAATGAATTAGTGATATTTGAAATAATAACTTACTTTATTGTAGCGCTGTTTTGTGCCTATCACTGAAGCAACGTTTGAAGTTTACAATGGAAAGCAGCTGTGTGATAAATGCATAACACAAATTTCTAAGGCAGAAATGATTGCTTCAGGGGAAGGATTGACTACTAATAAGACTCTCCCTGGTGATCCTAATGTAATATCAGAAATGAGCTCTATGATAGAGAAAAAGTCATGACATATATTCCTCAAATAATAAAAGGCTCATTTTTCTATATGGTCATAAAGAATTGGTGTTTTGTTTATTTTATACTAAGAAAGAATTATTAAGCTATTTATAAAAGTTTTCTTATAACTATTTTTACAAGGATTTTTCTTGTTAAATTTTTTACCTAAAATATCCACAAGAACTTTTATCAAAACAGCTTTATGATGCCTTTAAAAGACCTGTAAGGAAAGAAGCATATTACATAAAAAAAAACATTTGATAAAACTTCTAAAACTTCAAATCAAAACTGGTCTTTAAAAATTCTGTGATAGAAGTTTTTTTCTCTAGAACTTCTGAAGACAACATTATTGTTAAACAATATTTAAAGAAACATGAACCTAATTAGGCATGCACATACAAAAACATGATGCAGCATGTAACTTGGTTCCGTCATAACTGCCCATTTCTTGCTTACAAGATTTTAACAGGCGTGGGGTATTCGTGTGCAACTCCTATCAATAGTACATTTATGTATTTATCTTTCTTATTCTATATATTTATCAGTTAAATGTATTGGGACATAAGACAAAAGGTCATTTGTAAATCTGTAAACCTTACTACATCCTTTCTCCTTCCCTTAATCCTCCAGCTTTCACTGCTTCTTAATATTAACATTTGGAATTTTGTTGAGATTTGGAAACTGGAATTAGAACTTTACTTCCACCTCTAAACAGAATTTCGGTACATAAAAGTCTTCATAAATTAATTATTTAGAACTTATGTTTATGTGGGTAATTTTTTTAACATCAACAACATTAAATAGAAAATAAGTCATACTTTACTTTAAGCATCACATAAATATGTTTTATGGAGAAGAATTTTTTCTTATTTATTTTAATACTAATCAGTTTTATATTATTGGAAAAACATATTGTATTTTAAATATGGAAGATAAAATGGAACTTATAACTTACTTGAAACTCTAAATTTGTGAAAACAATAACAACATAATAATTCATTCATCAGGAGTTTCTTCTGGTTTCGACCTTGTAGTCAAATTCTTTGCCAACGTTTCAATGGCCAAACTGCAAGCTTCCTCAGGGCTTGACCACAAACAATGATTATTCCATATATTAAGGGCACTGTTAAGGCCAGATGAAGTAGTAAGCTTATAAAGTATTATCAGTTTTAATAATAAAAATTTAAATAATTTTTTCTTAAAAGAAAGAACATTATCTTTTCTCATTTTTCATATTTTTTATTTACTATAATAATTTAAACGTTTGTTTCTTAGTTGTTTAGAATAATTTAATTTAAAAGGTAATTTTATTTGGTTTAGATATAAGTGTAATATTTGTAATAAGTGTGAAAACATATGTTATAAAAGTGAAGAGAGAAAAACAAAAGAGAGTCGATCGGCTTTTGTTCGCTCCGGCTAGACCGAGCGAGACAGTGTTGACGCGAGCCCTTAGCCGTGCACATCGTATGCTCTAGAGGAGCCCAAAGTTGTGTTTTGTGTGAATTTGAAGAAGATACTAATTTGCTGCCCACCTGCAGGTGTAATTAGTTTAAACTAAGTCATCGATTCGACCAATTCGAATTGACCCAGTCGATCATCTCAACCTCTATTGTTTCACCATCTTCGCTCGCCCTGCCGACGAAAATCCTCTGTCGTCTCAACATCCAGCTCGCCCTGCCGAGAATCTACCATCTACTGAAAACTACTTCGACAGACAGATAAGAGTTTTCATTATTATATCATTCCAATCAGAAAACCGCATAAACATTCGTTATTTTGTAATAGATTTTATTTGTAATTTAATAGAGTTAAATTTACTATCGTAAGATTAAATAATATTTGTTTTCTTTTTGTTATTAATTAGTTGTTGATAATTTAGTTAATATTAGTAACTTCATTTCTCATTATAAAAGCGTTTAAATTGTTCTTTAATTTAATTAATTGTTTTTCATTCTCAAAATTATTAGTTATTTAATTTATGAAAATTGATTTATGTTATTAGTTTAATAAAAGGTTACATTCAAAATGACATGCGATCTGGTATAATTGAATCAGAAATTTATTTTCCTTATCCATTTCGGAGCTCTCATCGAAAGGTCCAATAACTATTTCGAGATTGCTCAAACAGGCACTATGGAGAAAATAGCGAAAGAATTACTAAATAAGGACAAGTCATACCACTAACAGATAAATAAGTCAAGTTCTGAGTATTACTTTCTTATTAGAAATGTATAAAAGGTGGATAGCAAGCAATCAGCTTTGGTAGATCGCTTTGTGAATACCAACTATGCTATCGAGTTTGACAAAATTAGAGTGGTCAAAAAGTGTAATAACACGACAGAAAGAAGATATTAGGAGAAATCAAAATAGTACAGCACCTCAACTTCAATTTCAACAGAGAAGATGGTTACAAATAAGCAAATAGTGGCTCCCAAACATACCATAAGGCAAAATAAAACCAAAAAAACCTGAAAGAATAGAAAAACCAATCGAAAGTCAGCCAATTGAGACCCACCCAATCAGAGACCACACAGTTGGAACCCAGTCAATCAGAAAGCAACATATCAGATTATTGAAGGAATAGGCTCCACGCACAGACCCAGAAGCTATAAAAACCAAAGTAGAGAAGTACATTTTTAGTCTTAGATAAAGCCCTGAGGAAGCTTGCAGTATGGCCAGTGAAACGACGGCAAAAAATTTGACTGCATGGTCGAAATCAGAAGAAACACCTGATGAATGGATTAAAAATATTGGCCGTGACAATTTAAGAGATTATTTAACATATTAATTATAAAACATACCATAGTTCCTTCTCTGCTGATAATTTCAATCATTGTCTTTGGTTCTTCAGTTTTAATTGGGTTGCAATTAGCTCGACGGAGTTCCGCACCAGGCCTTTGTTTAACTGACATCATGAAGTTAACAGGTTTGATCATATCTTGTTTTTGAACCAATTTCTCCCCCTGTTTGTATTTATTATTTGTATTCGTATTTCTAAACATTTTATAATATCCTAAATAGATATTCCTATTTAGGATAATAATACAATTAAAAATAATCTAATAATAATTAATTCAGGAATATCAAAAATCTTTTTTACTTTAGTGTACTGAAGAACTAGTCAGTAATCAGTCGTAGTAATAGTAATGACTAAGTAAGTAATTAAAGTCTTAATCAGTTGTATATTTTTATAAATTAAATTAAAAATATTTGGCATACCTGTAAATGATCACTATTTATGGATTCTTTACTTTGTTTAGGCTCTAATACTTTAGTTTTTTGTTTTTGATGAGATTTTCGCTTCCGAACTCGTATGGGTGGTCCAAATTTCAGCCTCGCTAAGGCAGCACTTTTTTTCATCCAGGGTGGTGGTTCGATGGCAGACTTTAAATGGCCCTTTTTTTCTTTTATTCTCCTATTAGGCATTGGAAATGTTTCCTCTGATTTTAATTCACTGAGTAATTTAATAGTTTCGATCAGATGCGTTTCCACTTCCTTGGAAAAAAAAAAAAAATCAATTTTCTAGCGC
This sequence comes from Troilus luridus, assembly GCA_964056705.1. NCBI lineage: Eukaryota > Metazoa > Arthropoda > Insecta > Hemiptera > Pentatomidae > Troilus > Troilus luridus. Next base: position 58,496,381 of record OZ057414.1, read on the forward strand.
TTAAGATAAAGAATTCATAACTCGATTATACAGGTTTATTTTACTTACTTTACCTCATTTATTACTTCTACTAATACTTTTTAAGGTGAATTTGGAAGGAATATAGGATTGAGCTGAGTACCTTACAGCTGACAAAACTAAAAGGTTTTATGAATTTCTTGTTACTTTAAAATTTAAAAATAAATTTGAAATGTTGTTTTATATGGTACCTATCATTATTTATTTATTAATTTGTTTTCAATAAGAATGCTTCAGAGAGAAGGATTCTTAGGAGAATCCATGAGCCCAAAACAACACCAGAAGGATACAGGTTAAAATCAAACAAACAAATTAACTGTGAAATCCGTGACTTGGAAACAGAAATGAGGGTAAGAAGACTCATTTTATTGTCATATGAAGAGAATGAACGAGGAGAGACTAAACAAAAAATATTCACCAAAACTATAGGCTACAGTACAAATAAAACAAGAAACACAGGGTAACACAAGATTTATTAGAAAACAGAACAGAATACCAAAAATTCTTCAAAAATGCGGTACTAGTGGCAGACAGAAGAAAATGTATATATATATATATATATATATATATATATATATATATATATATATATATATAAGAGAGAGAAAGCTATCACTCTTCTGATATGAGAAATGTCATCAATTCGGCAAGATAGTTATGCAATCTGGACAGGTGTCCCATTTACCTTAGGAGAATAGTTAGTATCAAACTAAGGTATTGACTTAAGATGTAAACTGTAGCTGACTGAGTATGCTATGGTTCAGTGTTGGAATATCTAATGTTGAATATCATGTATGAAAAATTCATGGATACCCCGAAACTGGTATAAGAAGGTTGTTATAGCGTGCAGAAATCTCATTTAGATTTAGATATTGACAAATCCTAGTTTGTTTGAGGATTTTCACATTACTATGTAATAAAATAAGAGGAAATAAAACACACATACAAACCATTTTGCGAGAATTAGTTCGAGAACTTAGGGAACCTTTTTTTTAATGATCCCAATACTTCCCCTGACCTATTTTATTACACAGGTAAGGAAAATTCAATAACAATACAATAACACTTAACAGAAAATTAAAATTGTGATTTACATCCAGAACTTGTGTCTTCAAATACCCATAAAATGGTTTAAGCATTAATGTTAATTCGTATACACAGTTGTAAAAGGAGCTTAATAATTCTTGTATTTTTCCAAATATTGATATCGTCTGTAACTGTTTCTCTATAACCTGAAAATATTAAAACGGTTTTATAAATATAATAATTTTAAGCTATTGTGATAGGTATACATATAATTTGTAATGGTTTAAACATGATTACTTGTAAAGCTTGTATTGCAGCATGATGGACAGCAATGAGTTTTTGAATCATCAATACGACTTTTGATTTCTTGCTAATTAATATAGGGCTTGGCATCATTTTCTTGAGTGTATTAATCTACAATATGTAATTTTCTATTTAATAAAAATACAATATATTATTATTAAGATAATATTTAATAGTTGCTTGTTGGGTTGCTGATTCCATATTGGGCACTTTCATAGATGGCAGATAAGAATTGCTCTGAAGGTTTTGTAAGGAATATAATGACAGTGCTAGACTAAAAACTGAATTTAATAGTTTATAAAAGATTAAAATAGGACAAGTAAGTAAGCATATTGAAGATGAAGTGGTTGCAATGTTGAACTGACAAATTTTGATATTACTGCTCCTCAGGACTGGAAATACGAACAATAAAGTCAAAAGATTATTATCTCAGTCGGTGTGTATTTATTACCTTAGTAAAAAATATTTGTTTCTAGTTTCTAGTATTTTGTCAATAATTAATTACACTTTATGTATTACGAACTCAAAATGAGGATGACAATTACCGAAAAAATATACATATTTTTAATGATGGATTGGATTTGGTCTTCAACGATAAAAGAAGAAACCTACTGAGGCATATTGGGTATTAATAAAATCAAGGCAATCTACCTGATGTAAACTGACGCCTGTGATTATGACCAATAGGCAAAAACCACAAAATGCAGGCGCTTTCTGTACATTTGCATTTTCCCATTCACAAATATGCTATTATTCAAATCTTCAGAATAATCCTCTGTTAGACCAGAAATACTACTTAGAATATCAAATTCATAGAATTTTATTTATCTTGTATCAGGTAACAATAAAGTCTAAAAGTTTTAGATAACTTTCAATTTTTATCAATGTATAATGGTTTTAAAATGGAAATATAATAATTATTACTTTTTCTACTTTTTAATATTTCTTTATTTTAGAATCTCTAAATAGGCCAACTCTGTTCTCCCTACACAGATTCATATCTATGATCATAATTATAGGTTAATCTGTGTATTAACTTAAGAAATCTGCATTATAAAGATATTTTTTTTAAATGTTGAATTTGAACTCGGAGATAAAATACACTTATAAATACCTGACAATTAGTTCTGTACAAATAATTCCTTTTAAATCTTGCACCGAATTCTAGTGTTCTTTGTTTCACACGCTCTAAATCTTCATCAGCGGATAAAGGCGAATTAATATTTTTCGAAATCACTTTTCTGATATTTGATAATATAGGAGCCATTTTAATTCTTATATCTTCAACCTTTCTTAATTCTGTATCAACACCTGGTATATCTTGGATTCTTGTGGCTATATTTTTACAATAGTTTTCCTGAAAATAAAAATACCTTGGATAGAAAAAAATCAATTAATTTCAGTATTTATGAGGAAATTTTTTAATTTATTAGGTAGGTTAAATGAAGAAAAAGCCAAATCCTTGTTGAAATGTAATTGGAAAGAAGGAAAACCCGAAGTTGAAAGTGGAGCCCTGGTCCAGTACATGGGTAGTTTAGTTAAGGGAGGAAAGCACCTCAATGCAGCTAGTAGACCTTTACAATGAGGGATCATACCCACCTGATTTCGAAACTGAAATACAAGCAAAGAACCAGCATCTTTAGGAAATCTAAAAAAGAGCTCATGAAAAAAGGAAAAACAATATACTTATATAATAGCAAGATAGCAAAGATCCTAAATTCCTATACTAGTTTGCCATTGCTAGTATGGAATTGGCTCATATTCCAAAGAAATTAGGAAATGTAACTTCAAGAGTGAGATAATGACGCCCAATACAAGAAAGGGCTTAGAAATATTGGGATTTAGCCGCGAATAATCTTGCAGCCTATCCAAAACTTTGAGGAAATAAATTGAATTAAAAACCTGATATGAATCAATGCTAATTATTTATCCATTTGCCAAAGGAAAAGGCTAAACTTTATCTAAACTTAACAAAATATTAGTCGAGAACAATAACTGTACACTAAAACCATGCTGAGGAGAGGATTCTACTATAAGAATTCATCTGGCGCTTATGCTAAGTTGATGAAGAAAATGGCATCAGCAAACTTATCAACAATTACTAAAGCTATAATAAATTAAATTATTGGTATTATTAACATAAGGCCGAACCACATGGCAATAATTTCACCAACATTTAGCGCACAAGACTTTAAGACTTATTTTTTCTTATGGCATAAATAAATTGATACTAAAGTTAGTCCAGGTTTCTGAAATAATTATATTTCACTTTCGAAAAATGAAATGATAAAACATAAGAGTGTCAAACAGTAGAATTAATATATTAAAATTTAGATAACTTTGGCTTTAACGTTAAAAGAAAATGAACTGGACATTTTTGGAGGAATGTTACTTTTTGGATAAGAAAATTTGTATTCTGAACGTCTAATGTTCAGAATTAATTGAAAAAAAACAAACAATAAAGCACCATTTTTCGACTCTGGGAATCCTTCCCTCCTCTCTCCAAAAACTGACTCTTGAACTTTTAAATAAGCTTTCTTAATTACTGGGTATCTAATGAACAAATGTTTTATTTTGTTTATATTATTTTTGTTTTATTTTAATGACCACTAAAATAATTAAACTTAGACCTTATCAGATATAACAGCACAGACTGAAAAGAAAAAACAAAGAAGTGCTGAACATTTTACTTACTTCTGGTTCATTTATGTAGCAGTTTTTTGTATTGCTAGTACTTTCATTTTTTATTTCATTAAACACTTTTTGGCTTAATGGCATTTGAATATTTCCCATTAAGGAAGATGAATTTTCTTCTTTCCTTGGTTGAGAAGCCAGTTTAGATTCACAGGTTAACTATAAAACTGACTTTATTACTTCTAAGGTACAAAAATCAACAATATAGAGATATTTGAATTTTTTTTTGTATCTGTTGTGCAGGTTGTCACTTCGAATTGAGTTACAAGTTTTAACAGTTTATTCTTTTCATTTTTAATATTTTACAGAAATAAAAGTTATTTTGAACTTTAGTACAGAGAAGAGAATGTAATTAAGGGTAATGAGTTGATTTTGGTAAGCATTTCATCAAGATATACGTTTGTTGAACCGTTAATTTGTAGATGAAATGATTACCAAAGTATATACATTTCCCATAATTAAATTCTCTTTTCTATACTAAAGCTCTTGATAACTTGTATTTTTGGAAAATATTAAAAGGGAAACAAATGAAAAGCTAAAACTTGTTGGGACTCAACTTGAAGTGACAACCTGCGGAATAATTTTCTTTTTTTTTATAATGTCTCATGCATAACAAATAATAATTAATTGTTGCCTTAATGAATTTGCTCTAAAATCTGTAAAATAAATAAATCATATTATCAATAGTAAAAAAAATATAATAAAAAATAAATAAATATAATACAATACAATAACTGGCACAACAACTCGTCACCGAGTCCGGCCCTCAAGTAGCCTCCGCCAGTTGGCTCTATCCTGTGCCGAGAAGAGTCCTAGTGTTCTCAGTCACACCATCCATCCATCTCACGGTCGGTCCTTCCACTCTCCTTGTTCCAAAGATCTCTTCTGTGGCCACTTTCTTCGGAATCTCGCCATCATTCATTCTGGCTAGATGGGCAGCCCATCGAAGTCTTCCAAATTTTATGATTTTGGATATCTCGTTATTTTCAAAGAGTTCGTACAATTCCAGGCTTTTTCGTCTCCTCCATGTCTCGCCTACTTTGATGGGTCCATATATCCTCCTCAGTATCCCCCTTTCGAACACCAAGAGCCGTTTTTCATCTACCTTCTTAATAGCCCCTGCCTCCGAGCCATAAATTAGTACTGGGCGGACTATTGCTATATATATCTTGATTTTTGTCTTCCTTGACAGATATCGGCTCCTGAAGTTTCTTGATAAGCTGTATTAGCACCTGTTAGCGGTTATTATCCTACACTTAATTTCTTGGGTGATATCGTTTTGGTAGTTTATTTCGCTTCCCAAGTAGATAAAGTTGTTGACCTACTGGAATCTATGCTGTCCAACCTCTAAGTACGCCTCGTGGTTTCCTAGCCCTCCAACCTGCATATACTTAGTTTTTTGCTGGTTTACTTTTAATCCATACCTTCTTGCAGCCTCCTCGAGGGCAAGAAATGCCTCCCTTAAGGCTCGTTTGGATCCGGCCATTATGTCAAAGTCGTCAGCATAACCTAGCAGCTGTACCAGTCTGTTGAACAGGGTCCCACCAACCTGGATACCCCACTTCCTGCAGCCCCTTCTGCAGCTAGGTTGAAGAGCAGGCATGCAAGTGGATCTCCAATACGTACTACACACTTTGAGTTCTTCATGGTCATTTTTTTTTATAATAAATAAATATAATGATAAATAAATATAATAATAAATAAATAAACTATAATAAATTACTCACCTAGACTCTATAAAAGGAAGAAATGTTCTAATGTGAGCAGAAGAAATTGTTTGTTATACCTTATTCATTAATATTCATGAACATATATTACAGACATAATAAGGATAATAATAATAATTTATTTTATTTTATTTGTTACTAATTTTCAAATAAAAATATTTAGATAATAATAATAATAAATTACCTTAGAAGTTTTTTCATCTGAGAGAAGCTCGGCTGGGTTTCTTTCAATCAATAATATAGATTCACCTTTTCTATCATTCATTTCTATCCTGCCAGTTTGGAATAATCTATGTTTTGAAAGATCCAAAACGTTTTTTACAGTATCACAACAAACAATATTTTGTTCTGTGACATTAAGTAAATCATTAACTAATTCCTGATTTTGAAAATTGGTGTGTTGATATAGCAATTCCTGTTTATAATTTGGTTGATTTTTACATGGATAATCCTCTTTAGCAAAAAATAAAGTGTCACTTTGACAATCGCTTTTTATAGATAAGGATGATTCATTTATGTCATGGCTGATAAAACATTTATTATTGTTTTCCTCGTAATTATGAAAATTTCGCCCTAAAAATAGGTGATTGTCTTCCAACCAGTGACTTGTATATTCTGTTCCAGGTTCACAATACGTGCCATCTGAAACTGAATCAAGTCTTTCCCTCATTACATTTTCGGTGTCCAGTTGTTGGTATTCATTTATTGGGAATGTGGTTTTTATTTGTGATACAGCTTTATTTACTTCCTCTTGTTGCCTTTTCTCCAAAAACATTTCCCATTTCTTTTGGTCTCCCTCTTGTTGTCTTTTCCGCTTGAATTCTTTTAGTACAGAATTGAATTCATTTGAATTTATAAACTGAAATATAATTTTAAATAAGTGAATTCAATATTTAGTTACACTTGATTATTTTCGGCTCTAGTGTTTGTCTGGTTGCACAATAAATTGATTAATTTTGTTATTTGATTAATTTATTGAAATATGAATTAATTTTGGAACATTGGAATGGGAATGGTATTGATTACTTTTTGTTCATATCTGAGATTTTTATTTTTTAAATTAAAATAAAAAATTAAATCAGAAACAACTAAACCTAGAATATAGAATTTATGCTTTAACATTAAAGATTTATTAAGCAAATGGTAAACTACATAATACATAACAGCACCATGCTTGAAATGAAAGCAAAATTTAAAAAACTAACAAGGTAAGACCTATTTAAATGATCAGGTGCTGTCTGTAAAACTCAATCCAAAATTCCAAGTATTTTGCTAGTACACATTTAATTATATTAAAATCAATTTGTGAAAGATTTTTCAATAATCTATTTTATTAATTATAAAATGTTATCATATTTATATTAAAATTTGATCGATAAACATGTTTTCTTTTAACTATTTTCAATAATAGTTTTATATTAATAAAGTTATTCCATCAGTTATGGCCAAAATATTAATTAATTCATGCTTTATGCATATGTGCACAATAAAATCTCTATTTACAATGCTATTTTAGAATAGAGAAAAGTTAAAGGTGGGTAAATTTATGTTTTAAGTTTTTTCTGAATAACTATTTAAAAATAACACATTATACTCACAGAAGATTCCATTTCACAACCAATCTCATTATGTTTTAATTTCTCAAGGAATAACAACTGATCAAAAATTCTTGATTCGTGTGAACTTTTATGACTAACAGCAACAAATGAACTCATTTTTAACTAAGTAATAATGCTACAACTCAATTACTGTTTTCCCTCTGTAGTCAACAGAAAACAATCCAATCCACAGACTAAATATTGAATAAACATTTAACATTAGGTGACAAATAACTAATGACTAATTTTTCAATTGCCATTCAGCTGTGTTTACTGGTAACCAGGATAGATACCAGCTAGCCATCTGACAGACTAGTACAATATAATCCATAGATAGCAGTTTGTGATTTATATTGTTCACTGTCAATTTTTGTACACTGATACCCTGAAAAGAACTTGTGATTTTGTTAACTTTTTATATATATACTTTAACATACAGAAAAATATATTTTGTTAAACCAATGCTTAGGTCAAATAATTAAAATTGGAAACTATCATAAATAAATATACAGAAAAAAAAATCATAAATGTACTTTTTATAACTTTATTTCAATTATAAGTGCAATGTATACCTATTTTATTATTCAATGTTAACACTTCAGTATGTGTTTTATATTGAATGGATTGCATCCCCGAGGTGAAAATAATTTAAATATATTTGTTGTGGAATATTTAGCATTAATCATGTGAGAATTAATTGTCATTCTGTTCAATTTCTGCCTTAGAATGAGTATTCCCAAAAGCCTAACTTTGTCAATAGACAGAACAGCTCTTCCACCTCTACAGAGAGTTTCAAAAAAACCATCAAGTAGATATTCTCTTTATACACCTGATGTCTGTGAAACAATAATGCCTCCTCATACTACAACAATAGAAAATTGGTTGGGCAGTCAATATTTGGTAATGTTTTTTAATAAGCAGCAATAATCAGCTTTATTATCCCATTTAATTTTCCTATCAAGTTATCATTAATTTTTTTTTTTAAATGCTCATTGTTACGTCTGCTCTATACAATGTGTGTAAATAACATTATAAAATATTCAGTTATTTACCCAAATTTGACAAATGACATCTGCTAATTAATGTTTTTATTTATTAAACAACATAAATATTAATGATTATCAGATAAAATTTATATTTTATTTCTTATAAGGTTTTATTTATATGAATAACACATTTTCAACACTACAAACATTTATTTTACCCAAGCTTTGAAAACAAAGCTATGTAATTAAGTCTTACATCAATTGCAAAATTAACAGTTGTTTATTTTGAAATAATTATTCTACTGAAGCTAAAAGTCTAAATAATAACTCTCACAGTATAATTTTTAGCAACTTACACATCACTATTCATGCGTATATTAAAAAAATTACAATATAAAAATTTTAATATTGATATAAATATTCCTGAAGTCAATTTCCAACAATGATGGATTATAATAATTTTAATTGAACTACTGAGAATTATTAATTAATAATAAATATAAAAATATCATGCATCATAAATGTTATATAGTCTAATAAAAATTAATGAATTTTATTTTCAGATTCATAAATATTCACAAGAAACTTTACAATTCAGCTATAAATATTTTCAGTGAAACAGGGTTTTTTTTTTTAAATAACAGATTTTATAACAATGCATTGAAACAACTAATTTCCTTATTAGAAAGATCACTGTATATGTTTTCAGAAGTATTTATTAATATAATTATTTAAATTTTACAAGAAACTGATCACATTTATGTTGCTTTATTTTTATTTTTATAAAGATTAATCGTCTTTTTTTAAAAAAACAATTATATGATTGGTTAATAAGAATATACTTATGATAGTTGTGAAAAGGCATTGCTTCTGAAAATCAATACCTTACTCCCAGTATGGAGCATTTAGGCCTGAAAAGAAACAACCCTAGTCAAAAAGTTTTCTTACTTACTTTAATCAAAAGTGTAAAATATTTATAAGCAATTCAGTGCATTAGTACTAAATTTACAAGTAAATATGTGCAGTAATAACCAATTTGATATATGTCTGATATAAAAACTAAATTAAATTGTAAATTACAAAACATTATTATTAAATTTTAATAGGAGATATTATTTTAAGTTTTATATTGCTGATGCAAATTGACATGCTGGGGGGTTTCTAATTATATGAGAATAACTAGTTTTCAAAAAAATATTTCTATTAAACTGTTTCAACATAATGGCTTCTCAAGTGTTGATCAAAATGCCAGTCACCTACAACAATCAAGTGAGTGGTTCATTTCTTTGCATTCTAATTAAGAAAAAAATTAACTGAAGCTATCCTAATAGATAGTTCAAAATTTGTTATACATAATTTTTTATCATTCTACATATGATATTTTAGATTTTGTTTTTATCTTAAAGTACATTCCTAATGTGTAAAATAGCTAATTATGATGAATGTGTTGTGATTTATAAATGGTATACAGATGAGTGTACAAATTCATAAAAACTTATAAATTAATTTTATTAGAATAAAAAAACTTAATTAGCCCATATATGATCAATATTATTTTAATTATATGTAGTAGGTAGACTGAAAATTGATAAAAATCAGAATACTTGAAAATCTCACCAAATATAATAGATAATGATATTTTTGGAAATACTAATATGCTGATTTTCTATGATATGCTAAACCCAATTTAAAAAAAGGTTTTATTTGTTACAGATAGGAAAAAAAAATGGAGAATCTCTTAGGTCAGAATCAATTTTGCTTCCCTGCATGTCATCCGATCCCCTTCTTCGAATCACCCAATTAGAACAAAATCTTCGTTTTTTACAAGAACAACATCATAGCATGTTAAGTAGTTTACATCAAGAAATAGAATCCCTTAGAATTCGTAATAGAGGTATGTAATTTTTCAAAAATAAATGAGATATTATTTTGTTGTTGTTGCTAAAAATATTAATAATTTTGATTTATCCCTAATGAAAAGGGAAACATTTTTGGATGTATTTAAATTCTTATCTCAAACAAACTTCTATTTTTTCTTTGTTCAATTCAATAAACAGTTGTATCTTGAATGTATTATGATTGTTTTTTTATAGATAATGAACATTGGTTTAGCTGTATTTACTTAAATATTCAAGCATAATACTTACTGTGAAAAGAAATAATCAATAATGTCTAAAATAAAATTTTGATCAAAATACAGAGGCAAATGTAACTTTCAAAAACAACTGATGTAAAACTCTCCTGTGTTTCTGTTACAAGCATTACTTCAGTAGCATATAATTTATTTTAGTTTGAAGATGGAATTGTCAGTTTAGAGTGTAATATGTATTCAAAATGAGAGCGTGTGAAATTTAAGTACGATTAAAATTAATCCAATAGTTTATTTTTATTTTATTTATAAATTTAATTTAAAATGGGCATGAAATAAAAAATCTAATGAAAAATACTGTTACTTATTTTTAGATCTACAATTTCAGTTGATATTTGGAAATCCAGGAAATCCAATGATTACTAGCAGTTCAGATTCTTCACCGGATGATTCCAAGCCAAAGGTAATTAATATTTGCAACTATTATTATTATATTAAACAAAATAAATATTTAAATTATTTTTGTTTTGAAGAGAAAAGATTTGCCCTGGCCGGGATTCGAACCTGGGTGAAGTTCATTGAATCTATTTTTTCATAACTGTCTTTTGAAAAATGTTCCTCCTACAAACCCCTGATCCAGGCAAGAATTAACAAGTCTACTTTAGACAGGCTCAACTGGGTTAAAAGAAAGTTAGGCAGTATGCATCTAGAAGGAAACTGGATAACAGTATTTACCTAAAAACATTTGCCTATCAAATACAAAAGAATTTTTATTGGCTGATATGATATGACAGTGTAAATAACCTAAATTAGAATGAAAAATTGAAAAAGATCTTAAAGTGAACAATCTGAGCAACGAGACCACTGCCAACATGATATGCCTCATGTTGGCATCTATAGAAGATAATCAGTATCCACTTATTATTATATACCATCAAACTTTTGTCTCACTATTTCTTTTGGAGCCTGTTAAGCTTGTGATGTTTTGATTTATCTAAAGTAGACTTTTTAGACTGGATCAGAGATTTCCACTTATGCAGTATTCATGTCAGATTACAAAAATTAATCAAATAAATTAAATTAAATATTCCATTCAAACATAAATAAAATATAATGTTATTTTTAGTAAATGGAATATTTGTTTAAAAATAAAAATGAAATATGGTTCTTTTCACAAACTGAATTATTGTTTCTGCTGGCAATAATAAATGCATTCTACTTAATGCATAATACTATTAAATGTATTTTTCCAGATAGTTTTGACTCCAAAAGAAGTTAATACTCGACCACTCCAAGTAGAAATATTAGAAAAAGAAGTTGCTGAATTAAAAACAGCATTGCTTGAGGCAAACTCGAAAAATTCAAGTCTTACACAATTAGTGGATTATCAAAAAAAGTAAGTTTAAATCTTGATTTCACAATGATAAATATTAATTTTAAAAGTACAAAACAAGGCCCTATTACTACTTTCTAATTTTTTTATTGATGTAAATAGGAGAATATTTTGTTTTATTTTAAAAATATAGTTTCATATTTTTATTCTAATTTTTCTTGGAAAGTTTTTATTGTCCCATCTGTTTTGAGAGTTCTGATAGCCCTCCTTAATATTAAAAGTTATAAAAATTATTCATAAAGACTTATTCGCTTCAACTGATATTGAGAATGTTGTGTCTTTTTTTTTAATGTTTAAATGCTGAAAATTTAATATGTAAAAATCTAAAAACTATAGGATACTCAGGAACTCAATGAGAGGTTACCAAAAATTAAAAAACAAAACAACAATCCTAAATCAAATAAAAACATCTCTAAGGAAGAAAATAGTTGGGGGTGCAGTCAATTAAAACACTAAATAAGTATCCACTTATTTAGTGTTTTAATTGACTGCACCCCCAACTATTTTCTTCCTTACATCATCCAGTCAACGATCCCTCGCTTCTCAAAAAACATCTCTAGATTACCAGGCCTCGTAACAAGTTTTAGCTATAAAGACTCCACAGGTCACTGCTGCAGATAATTTGGTAATTTTCAATGTTTAGTAAAATTCAATGACTGTTATACATAGCTGCTGTAGTATAAACCAATGAAAAAATGGGGCAAAATTGATTTACATTGCATGGTGCTCATATAACATTGAAAAATAAGTTTTTTGTTTTCAAAAATTCATAGGAAACCAATACATCCAAATTGATAAAATTCTTCAGATAGATCTTTCCTAGTATTTGTAGTTGAATTTATCTTTTGGAATGAAAAATAAGTTTGCAATAATATATTTATTGGAAGCTTACTTTCTGATTTACTCAGCTTTTCATAAGGATTGCCTTATGTAGAAAAATAGTTACTACCAGAATTTTCCCAGTCGATACTTTGTTTTAGAGTGAGTATAGATAGACTAATATTTCGAAGTATAGATGACGATGATGTTTGTTGAACGTTCAATTCTTGATCAAATGATTACGGAAATATACACATTTCCCATAATTATACCCTTTTTTTCATACTAAACCTCTCGATTATTTTTATTTTTGAGAATGTTTAGAACAAATGAAAAGTTAAAACTTGTTGCGACAACCTGCAGGACTGATACCAAAAAATCTTCATACAATATGCTGTTCATAATAAACAAAAATTTACCTTCAAAAATTTTTAGACTAAATAGGACCTATTAAGATTTTCAGTTAAAAAAATTATCTCTTTTTAAATAACTTTATTTATTTAGTAATATTAAATGGCTATATTTATAGGCAAATAGAAATAATTAAGAAAGAAAAGGATACTGAACATCAAGTAAGACTTGATGATGCTGAAAATCTCATTAAACGACTTGTCAAAGAAAATGAAGAACAAAGGAAGGAGGTAACTAATTCAAGAGATGATTCAATCATAAAATATCATAAGAATTTAATATTAATGGATATAAAATGTGAAAAGACTAAAGACAAAACAAAGAATGTCACAAATTTGAAATTTGGACAAAATATTAATTGAAATTTAAAATAGTCTAATAACCACCGAGACGAACTTGACATATTTCTGCATGACAATCAGATTGACATTGCCCTACTGACTGAAACTCACTTCACTAAACGTTCATATTTTTATATACGCGACTATATCACTTATAGATCTGACCACCCAGACAACACTTCCCACGCCGGTTCTTGCATCCTTATCCATAAAACGATTCCAAATTCCCTTATTCCCTCAACTCCAAATGAGGCTATCCAAGCAACCTCTATCATCATATCAACTCGTCCCTTCCATCTTACATTATCAGCTGTATACTGTCCTCCTGGCAATTCTCTATCCAATAACCAACTAGAATCATTATTCCAATCCCTCGGATCACGCTTTATTGCTGGAGGAGACTATAATGCTAAACACCAACGATGGGGCTGTCGAACATCCAACTCTCGTGGCAATATCCTGTCTCATGTCTGTACTTCTCGTAGTTATTCAATCCTCTCTCCCCCGAATCCTACCTATTGGCCAACTTCCCTGAAAAAACGCCCTGATATCCTGGATATATTTGTCACATCCCAGATTTCTCCTTCCCACGTATTAATCAAATCCCTGGATGACCTCTCCTCAGATCACAGTCCAGTTCTGCTCTCATTACACTCAACCTTCATTCCTAAGCCCTCCTCTCCTTCATTGATTACAGGACGAATTAACTGGGAGCAATTTAGTAACGATTTGGAAAACAAACTAGACCTACGGATTCCACTCAAGACTAAACAAGACATTGACAGCGCAATAGAAAAACTTACAGCAACAATAAAAGACAGTATAAAAGATAACACTACCATAAACAGAAATAATATCACACAACAGACTAACCTGCCACAGCACCTTCGCAGCTTGCTAAGCGAAAAACGCAGAGCAAGATCGAAGTGGCACAGGACTCGTTACCCATCAGATAAAACGTATTACACCCAACTGAGTAACAAACTGAAAACGGAGATTAGAAACTACAAAATTCAAAATTTGCTTAGTGTGACTGAAAATCTTACGACTACTAATAATTCACTATGGATGACCACCAAAAAGATCCTTAAATTCAAAGATTTTAATCATCCTCTCCTTACTGAAAATCAAACTTGGTCCAGATCTGACGAAGAAAAATCTCACATATACGCCCAACACCTCTTCAAAACCTTTAATCCACACCCTGATATCCTCAACCCTATTCACATTGAGTGTATTGAAGCAGAACTGGATATCCCACTCCAAATGAGTCTCCCACCTAAGGCTTTTCATCCGTCAGAAATATCCAATGTTATTCATAGTTTGCCTTCCCGTAAAGCTCCTGGACATGACCTAATTACAGCTCGCATCCTAAAATCCCTTCCTCGAAAAGCTATCCTATTCCTCACATACATTTATAATTCTGTAATCCGTTCTACCTATTTTCCCGATACATGGAAACTATCTATAGTAAAAATGATCCCAAAATCCAAAAAGCCTCCAGAACTTCCATCCTCCTATCGTCCTATCTCCCTCTTACCCATAATGGGCAAGATCCTCGAAAAGCTCATACTAAAACGTCTCTATCCCATCCTAGAAAGTAACCACATCCCTCCCATCCCACTCCACTATCCAGCAATGCCATCGTGTGGTGGATGTTGTCTCCTCTGCATCGGAGCGTAGATTGTACTGCACGGGAGCCTTTCTCGATGTAAAACAGGCTTTTGATCGAGTCTGGCACCCAGGTCTCCTTTACAAAATCCGACAATTCCTTCCTCCTACATACTTTTTGATCATTCGCTTCTTTCTAACTGGCAGAACATTTAAAGTAAATCATAATGGTTCCTACTCTCCTCTCTATTCCCAGTCTGCTGGTGTTCCTCAAGGTAGCATCCTCGGTCCTATCCTCTACACAGTATATACAGCTGACATCCCAACCCATCCTAACACCTTCATCTCCACCTATGCTGATGACACATGTGTGTTATCAGTTAATAACGACCCATATATTGCATCCCAATCCCTTCAATCACATTTTTCAAGTCTCGAAGAATGGTGTCGGAATTGGAGAATTAAAATCAATTCCAAAAAGTCCCATCAAATTACCTTTACCCTTCGCCGAAAACCCATGACTTCCTGTCCTACTGTATCCTTTAATAGTACTCCACTTATCCCTGTTGAACAGATCCGCTACCTAGGACTCAACTTAGACAAACGTCTTACTTGGAACCCTCACACAAGACTGAAAAGACAAGAAACAGCTAGACGCTTCCGACTACTTCAACACATACTAAACAAACGCTCAAAGCTTCATATCAATTACAAAAGACTTATTTATGTTACTGTGATAAGACCTATATGGACTTACGGAATTGAACTATGGGGCTCCACCAAACCATCAAATTCCTCTCGTATTCAATCCTTGCAATCCAAAATCCTTCGCAAAATCCTAAACGCTCCTTATTTTGTCACAAATAAAACCATCCATAATGACCTGAACGTTCCATATGTTACCGATTTAGCCCATTCCAGATACCTATCATTCCATAATAAACTCCAGGCCCATCCAAACCCACTAGTTTCCATCCTTGGTTCCAATTCCATCCCGGACAATCCTCCTAGGCGTCTGAAGAGAAGATGGCCTTGAGACCTCCTATAATAGAAATATAATTAGAGTGCTGCCAATGGGTAGTGCCTCTACACGTCCTTTCATGTATTTATTTATTCATACAGCCCTTGTACTAGATGTATATATTACAGTTGTACAATTCAATAAAATAATTTAAAAAAAAAAAAAAATAGTCTAATAGAAAATAAATATAAATCATGAAAGCTGAGGACTTGGTCTTTTTGGTTTCGAACTCTGAATGGAAATGAAATGCTTAGTACTTGTTTTTTATCATATAACCTTCATGTAGCTCTAGTGATTAAAATAAGATTTTTGAAATTTAACAGGTAAACACTCTCAGAAGCCAAATCAACAAAGCTAGTGGAAGTGGGAACCGTTATAATGGTGGTAGGAGGAATGGTGATTATCAGAGATTTCCTCCTTTGCAAGCCCAGACTTATTGGGGAAATGGATCTCAAAAGCATAGAACTAGGTATAAAAACAGAAATAAATATTTAATATTAAGTTTACTTATAAAAGACAGAAATAAATTACAATAAATTTCTTTCCTGGCAGCCCAGTAAAGCCTTGATTTTCTTTTTTATTCTTTTGTATGCTTTTTCTTACAATATGGTTAACTTAAAAAAATATTTTCTTCTACTTATTTATTTTTTTAAATAAAAATTGGATGGAGTGCTAAAGAAACCCTGTCCAAATCTTTAATTTTTGGGCTTCATGTCAGTATGGAATCTTTCATTCTCGACTATTTCTTGGGTCGATTGTACAGCACAATGAGGCTTCACTATTAGGAGCAAGCAGGACAGCTTATAAGGAGCACCAAGTAGCAATAATTCTCAATAAATTAAGTTTGTGTTTTTAAATTTAAGTAACATTAAAATCAATCAAATGCAAGGGGACTTTCTTTAATGTTTATTTAATTTCTTTATGCATCTGGTGCATGAAATTAATACTCTAACAATAATATTTAATATTTAATTTATATAATTTAATTAACAATACACTTGAAATATTGTTGAGCTAATAAATGAGCTGATAATGTATTAAAAGTTTTTTATGAGCTTAATAAAAGTAGAAGTATTGAGAGTAGTATTAGAGGTATCCTTCACCCTGAAAGTATATTAGGCATCTTAGTTCTGAAAGGCCTAGTTAGCATTGAATTTAAAAATTAATAGGGCTTATAAACTTCTTATGAATTTTATTATTCTTGTTTGTTGATGTTTAAAGGTGTAAAACCCTTAGGTCATCAACGCCTAACATCATATGAATTTTTTCTCTTACTTTTCTTGGAAGGGAAATAAGTATTAAAAAAATGTCATAAAAAAGCTATTCAATACAAAAAAAAGCTATGTTTTAATACTTATCACAATTTGATCCAAAAATGAAGGCTTCTTCTTCTTTTTTTGCATCACCCTTTAGTGCCTTTCAGCATTGGGGAGTGTCTAACCAGGATTTCCAATGTTCCCTGTTACTTGCAAGATTTCTGGCTTGAGGTATATTCTTGTTTCTTTTATACACAGACGGTCGACGTATTCGAGGTACGACATTCTCAGTCTGCCACGGGGTCTTCTACCATCGGGAATAATCTGAAAGGGGACATTAGAGTAATAGATATACAACCATCTTTAAAATATTGCTATTATTTGCGCTGTTTGCTGCTACTTTGAAAAAGTACCTACTTATCCTATCTACTCTGAACTAAACATGTTTTCACTCTTGCTAATATAATTAAATTTGACCTATTTACCAGCTACTATCGGTTTATATTTTTATTTTAATAATACTTTTTTTAAAATTATTTATTCGGGTTTTTTACATTTAATGTATCCTGATACCCAAAATCTTTTCCCGCCAATCCTTCCTATCGGCCCATTCTTCTTCTTCCTCTCGCAGCCTTCTTGCTGCCATTCCTTCTCCCACATCCTCCATCCATGCCTTCCTCGGTCTTCCTCCAATTATTTGGTTTATATCGAAAGAGTTTCTTTGGCCATCTATTGTCGTTCATTCTCATCAGCTGGACAAACCATTGAAGCCTCCTGATATCTATTTCATATAATATATTTTTCTCCTGCCCTATATTTTCTCTTATATCACTATTGGGTATGTGTTGGAGCTTTGAGATGCCGCAGCTATGTCTTAAAAAGTCCATCTCAAGAGCAAGCAGTTTACGGGCATCTTGTCTTTTTACTGTCCATGTTTCGGCCCCATATAGGGTTGTCCCCAGAAGAAAAGAATGATATATTTTCTTTTTCATCTCTAATGAGACCCCTTTATTCCAAAGGACTGAGTTGAGGATCCTAATGATTTTCCTTCCTCGGGATATCTTCATTTCTATATCCTTCTCGAGTGTCTCATTAATATAGACTCATAAGTACTTGAAGTCCTTGCTGCGAGCTAGAGTCCAATCTTCAATCGACAGCTGTTTAGACGTTCACGGAGAATTAAAGGATATGTATTCCGTTTTCCCCTGATTTAAGACCAGTCCCCATTTAGAGTACTCCTCTAGGAGCTTCCTAAGCATATATCGCAGGTCCCATTCTTCTGATGCTATTGGTCATCTACAAATCGCAAGGTGAATAAATAGTCATCTCCAATCTTCACTCCCATGTACCTGCATTTTTCATTCCACCTCTTGAGTGCTTGTTCAATGAACAGGTTAAAGAGTGTTGATGATAGGCAGCAAACTTGTTTCAAGTCTTTAGTGATGGGGAACGACGGGGATACACTCGCTTTTGCACCCAAATAAAGGCTCTTTATCACCTTTGTCAGACCCTCACTGATACCTGCCTTATTTAATGGTTCCCAAAGTTTAATTAGTGGTACTTTGTCATATGCTTTCTCTAAGTCAATAAAGGTTGTACTCGTGGTTGTATGCTAACTGTTTTTCCAGTAACTGGGAAATAGTGAAAATATGATCTATACAGGACCGGCCCTGTATAGATACAGGATCTGAATCCTGCTTGCTCCTCAGGAATTTTCTCTTTTAAACCATTCTCCAATCTATGCTTTAATACACAACCGTATGGGCGGCTTAGGCTGCTTGCAACGGTTACTCCCCGATAATTTGTAGGATCATTTTATTTTCTGTTTCCATTAATATAAATATGTCATAACACAATGAATATAAATGTTATGCATATATATTTATTTATTTATTATATATGTAATACTATTATATATATATATATATATATATATATATATATATATATATATATATATATATATATATATATATATATATTAGAAAATGCATACATTTTATCAAATTTTGATTATCTAGGTTAATTTTTTTAGACTTTTTCCTTTTAAATTATATTTTCATAATTTTAAACTATTATTCTTAATTTTAATTTAAGTCCCGAATACCACAATATGAGGGGTCAACTTGACCAAGAAGTTGTTGGTCAACCTGCACCTGCATTGCCGCACCTAACCAGAACATACAGTCAGCCATCACAGAATCAGAGGCATCGTTATTATAGGTAAAAATATATGTTTTTTAAATTTAAAGTATTATAAAAAAATAAATGAAAAGAAAAAGAATGGTCTGTGATTATAGTTATTTGTGCATATGTTATATGCATCATGTAGATGTATCTGTCTTACTATACTACTTTATTTTTGGAAATAAAAGTAGTTCATGACAGCATTTGTTCTCAGAGGGTCAATGTTCTAATATTTTCATATGTCTCTTTCAAAAGAACAACAACATAACTCAAAAATTGTCATTTTTAGTTAAGCCTTCAGTAGCAATTGTATTGGATGAAGCATTTTAATTTAGAAACTACATATCTGATATTTCATTTCCCACATGTTTTTGTTTTTTGAACTTGAAGTTTTATGGGAATAATGACATAAGTTAAAATAAATAGAGTTTCAAGCTTTTAAAAATTTTCTAATGATTAATAAAAGAATTTCAATATCATCATTCCAATTTGATTATGAATAAATTATAAAACTGAGAATGAATAATAAAGACAAATACTCAAAATTTATTTTATGTACTTATTATATATTGAGATCTGTAAGGTTGGTGGCATTATATTTTTTTTTAAATTATAATTTCATGTATTAGGTGGTTTGGTGTCAAGTTTGTAAATGTTATAATAATAAACAGTTTATCTTCATTAATTAATAGTGATATGAAATTCAATCATAATGATAACCACAACATTTTTGTAAAGATTTAAATAATGCAGAATTAACTGCAACTAAGGGTCAGCTCGCCCACAACTACATAACGGTATGAGAAACATATTTACGAACATACACCAAAATTTCTAGATTGTATTGCAATCTGCTAATCTAATATACATGAATAGATGGAAAAACAAATTATTCTGAAATGGTCCCTTAAAAAGTTTGGAAGTGAGGTCAAGCTTAGTATCAATTGATCAGCAGGAATATACGTTATTTCAGTCAAGGTTTTTATGATCAGAAATTTTTTTTCACAATTGAGGGCATCTAGGAGGGGAAATTAATACTTCTTGGTATTCAGTATGGATATTATGCATTATTCGGATCAGTTTATGAGAAAATGAAAAGGAAACGGGCAGCTTAGAGAATACTCTATTTTTAATTGATCATGTACAGTTACAATCAAGTATTGGACCTGAAGTTTCAGCGAATATAGACCAAATGAACAAGGTCAATGAAGAAGTTGAGAGATAAAATATTTTTCCAGATAGGATTTGTCATTGGAATCAGAGAGTAGTAAATTAATGTTCAGGTCACTAGAGATGATTACTTTTATTTTTAGATGATTAATAGAAAATAAATAATTTAAAAGAAAAGTATTAAAGAAAGATGAAAAGATATTATAATGATAATTATTACTTCCAACATCCACACCACCAAAAAATTAACATCGCCAAAAATATTATCCACCGTGGCCTATCCCTCGCTGACCCCTGCTTCCATAAAACCAAACACCCACCGCTTCAAAAAAATCCTCTTAAAAAACCATTTTCCTCTCTATATTATTAATAAACTCATCCATGACTATAATAAACCCCCCAAACCCACCCGGTCTCCACATCCACCATCTATCCCTGTATATAGATAGATGTTTGCCATATATACCCTCCCTCTCAAATAACATTAAAAAATCATTACGTTCCTCGATCCCCAATTTACGTATAGCCTTCAAATCCCATAACAAACTCTCCAATATTTATACCCGAGTCAAAGATCCATTCCGGTTAAACAACGCTCACAAGTTGTCTACCATATCCCCTGCTCCACTCCCAATTGTAACTCTTCCTACATCGGCGAAACTAAAAACTTACTTAAAGATTGCATTTCCCAACACAAATTCTCCATTTCATCCCATAACCCAACCGCTTCAAAACTCTCTGAGCATGCCCTATCTTCGACTTCGAAAATACGTCTATCCTAGCTTCTGTTCCCAACTATGAAAAACTCATTCTCTCCGAAACCATCCACATCAACCTAGACTCCTCTACTGTCAATCTCAAGTCCGACTCCCATCACCTATCCTCAATCTATTTCCAAATTTTTAATTTACTCAAAAAACCTTAAATTCTTTTACTTTGTTACTTCTTCCCTTTTTCATTCTGTTGCATTTTTATATATTCTCTCTTCTTGACACATTCAATTATTACATGTTTTAGTTCAAATTAAGGGCATTATGGTAACAAGAACCCGTTGTTTGTACGCCCTACAACAAAAAAAAAAAACGTAAGTTTATCTAGCAAGGTTTATGTATTATAACCTCTTGACACTAATTTTATTGTTAGTACCTTTCTACTATTCCCCGTTTTTAGTCATTAATACTCTTTGCTGTCCCCTTTTTTCATTATTTACGCATCATTAAATTGACCTATTATGGACTTTCCCTATGCTCTCTCTTAGTTATATTTTTGGCCGTCAGAGATCGCTGTTAGCGCTTCCGTCTTTATAACGTATTTTACTTGCCAGTTACTTTTTGCACCGAGTAGCCACTCCTGTTGGGTTCGTACAGTTTTTTTATATTTATATCTTCTCTTAATTTTTCTCCATCTCCTTTCTTCACATCTATTTCTCCTATCATCACTTCAGCATCCATCATAGTTTTAATCAAAGAGTTCATGTTTATTGAACATCATAATTATTTATAATATATCTCCATTCTCAAACTGATATTTTATATCTCTCATTCTATAGTTTCTTCTGTACTTACATCATAATTTATATTAATATAACTTCATTCCTATTGTATACTTTTATATAACATCCGATACTTATATTTATATTTTACTTCTCTGCCTGTCATACACGAGATTCCTATTCTTTACTTTCTACAATATTCTTCTGTATTTTTCTTTGGCATCATATTTTTTATCTATTTTCTTTCATTTTACTTATGTAACTCCCTAGGAGTCTATTATCATACAATTTTTTTTTCTTTCTACAATACAATTCTATCTTTATTAAACTAAGTTTTCCACACTTATATATCTCACTCATTATATTTATATCTTTTTCATTTTATAACTTTCTGTTTAACTTGATTTCTCTCTTAGTATTTTGTTTGCATCATCACCTTTCTATACATCTATTATGTAATCATCTTTATTCATATATCCTTTCATAATATATCCTTCACTTTTTTCGCTCAACTTTTCTATATCTCTACATTATTATTATTATTTTATTTTATTTTATTATATTCTTGGTACTGATATGTATTTTTATAGTCATTTTTGTTTTTTTCTGTTTTTTCTCATAGCCCTGAAGATAACCTACAAAATAGGTCGAAACGTTGGCACACATAAAATATAATAAGTTTCCACTTATTTATTGTGTAAGTTTTTGACTGCACCCCCAACTATTTCCATCCTCCATTAGTACTTACAGTCAACGAATTTCTTCTCTAACACGAACTAGAGTTCATTCAAAAGTTGGATCAAAGGGAACAAGAGAAAGACAATACACAATGTCTTTGTACTACAGCATAAAGGAGATGAAGAGTAGTACAGGAAATGTTGACCATTAAGAACTAAACATGATTTGAAAATGAAAAGAAATTGAGGATTGGATCCTCAGCTTGTGCTGGAGATACAAAGCTATATTGCAGCCAGTCCAGCCAACCTGGCTGTGATGGAAGAGGGTGTGGTTAGAGAGGGAAATGAGGGCTTGAACCAGCAATATATGTATTTATTGATAACACCTTTGTAAATAAATTGTGAGGGTAGGGAAAATAAATAAAAATAGTTTCAATTAAGTGCAACATGAGTTTGCCCTCGAACTGGTATCCAATTGTGAGCGAGCTATAGTTTGATAACATTTTGATTTGTTTAATTCTTTTAATAAAACTTAACTGTGTTACTTGTTATAGTAATGGTAATCACTTCTACCATGGAGATGAAGGAGATGGAAGAAGAAGATATAGAGGAAGAGGAGGTTCTGGAAATCACAAAGATGACAATTAACACAAAATAGTTGAGTGTGCGGCTGAAAATATGTATACATGCACTATTTACTCATTTATTTTTAATAAACTACTTTGAAGATTTTTACTTAGAATCATTAGTGGTTGAAAATTAATATTCAAGGTTCAATCTTTCCTTTTTTGTTTTATTCTGTTAGACAGCTTCAAATTACATTTTTTTAACAATAATATTTAATAAAAAAATAATTGTTATTGGGAACTCTGAATAATTTTCTATGAAAATTGTATTTTGGGTCAGATAATATCAATGAATACAAAATATATAAAGCTTAATTTGTTTCCCTCGCCTTAAAATGAGAAAAAACTCATAGTTTACATTTAGAAAATGCAAAATTGACTAACTATGGAATTTGAAAAAATATTCACAATTAATTTATGCTTTGTTGGGACTTTAAATATCTGTATTGAAGTATTAGCTTAATCCCTAAGTTTTAGTTACTGAAAGAAATAACAGCTTTGAACTGCAAAAAATTACAACTGACATTAGTTTTTTCCATTAGGATGTGTATTTTTATAAATATATACTAAACAAATAAAAAATAAAAATAAATGTGTGTGTTATTTAAGTTGAGCCTTATGGCCTATGCAGAAATAAAAGTGCAAAGAGAATTATAAATGTCTGGCAAGTATACTTGAGGGACTTGTATGGCTTCCCAGCTTTTCCTTCCAAGGAAATGGCTTAGTCAATCTTAAAACCTAGTTGATTTTTTTAAAATTTTGTTCTTAATAAAATATTTTATATTTGCTTTTAATTAATTTATAAATGTAAAGATAAAGTTTATAATTTAAGATAATAGGAAAATATGAAACACTTTTCACAATGTTCACATTATTGTTATGTCAGAATTAGAATTTCATTTTATTCTAGTCCAGAGTACTTTGATTAAAATTACTTGAATGTTTATAAAATTATTGCTAAAATAATCTTTTTATATTAATGTTTAGCTTTAAAAAATTATCAAGCATATATATTTTTTTTTTTTCATTTCTTTAGATTTTGAACATTTCTTCTTAGAACTAAAAGAGAATTACTATTGTTAAAAACAAACTGTTATAAGAATTATTATGCTTTCATTGTTTATTTAGATCATTGATTGTTTATATAATTATCCAGTGAATGCTTCATTGTATTATCCTAACAGTGCACTAGATTAGTTATTGGGCTGAAAATAGTTTTGAAGTTATTGAAGTATTATTTTTTCCATTACTGATTAGAAATATTTATAAAAAATAATTTGTTAATGATGTTCATGTGGTATAAAATTTATTAAAAAGTTATGTTATAAGTAAAAAATTCTATATTGGTACTATATTTTTTAAATCACCTTTGACTTTTTGTTTGTAATAGGTTATTTGTTGGCTACAATG
The DNA here is from genome assembly GCA_964056705.1 of Troilus luridus. NCBI lineage: Eukaryota > Metazoa > Arthropoda > Insecta > Hemiptera > Pentatomidae > Troilus > Troilus luridus. The sequence goes on from OZ057414.1 coordinate 58,521,236, forward strand.
AATGCAGGAATTAATACTTAAATAGTCTGATGAAATCAAATATCTAATATCAATACAATATTATAATGGGGCCGGAGGGTTGTGAAGGGATGAAAAATGAGTTTAAACACAACTTGCTATTGTTTTTACTTCCCATAAGGCTTTAAAAGAAGTATTTTAAGATTTTGGTTTTTAGATTTCAACAAAAATATGCATTTTTGCCACTCTTGAAGCCATTTTGGCTAGTTTCATTTTATCACCTGTGAGATAAAATGAGTATGTTCGTTTGTGATTTGGTATTTCAAAAATGGTTTGTTTGTGAATCTCTTCATTTTTTTTCATTACAAAATCACTTGAAGCCGTATTTTAATTTATTTTTAAATGATGCGATAGAATTTCATAAGAAATTATATTAAAATATATTCATATTTGATAAGTTTGGTGTAAAAGACTTATATTTTAATATAAATAACATAATATGTTTTGGTAAGAATTAGCAAGCCAGAAGTGGTAATTTATGTAAAGCTTGAAGAGATTTTGGCCAAAATTTTAGAAAAAACATAATCGAACTATTTTCAAATGTGGTATTAAAAGATATATGCTGATAAATTAAATACAATTACTTTAATGTACTGGAAGGATTAAACAAATTTTCAGTTATTATACTTAAGAATAAACCTATCCTTTTTAAATGAAGTATTTAACAATTTTGTAACAAAGAAAAGAAAAAAAGATGACTCAACTCAATGCAACATTTATAGGGGAATAAGTTTTTTTTTTTTGGCGTGCCAACCAAAGGTCATTAACGCCGGTGGATAATGGTGTTGTTGGTATGTATATCTATAGTAAATATCTTATTGGAAATTAATATTGACGTATCTATTTAATCCTTTATTTGCTTAATCTGATAACATGTATTGGTAGATTAAAGGTCCCTTCAACCTCCCAGGCCAAAAGCCCACCACCACCAACCCCACAGCAGGACACCACAGGGAATATTTCAATGTGGCCTAATTAGTACTTTATGAATTATTTTAAAATGAATATCTAATTTGAAATAAAATAAATATTTATTATATGTATATATATATATATATATATATATATATATATATATATATATATATACTTTTTTTTTTTAAATCGTAGTCTCTCATGAATAAGTTGATTTTAGGAAGTTAAACAAGGAACCTAAGTTCTGCTCGTTGTTGCCTAATATTTCATCCAAGTTTCCTAAATCTCCCGATTTTTCTCTTTGATGTTGGTATCGTCTGCATTCCGTGAGAAGATGTTTCATATTCAGCGGAAGTCCACACGTTTCACACACAGGGGGTTCTTCTTAAGCCATGAGGTAAGAATGAGTTAGACGAGTGTGACCTATTCCTATCCTGGTGAGAACAACTTCTTCTCTTCTGTTTTCACCTACCGATGTACTCCAGCTTCTGGCGTCTGCTTTTATCTCACGCAGTTTATTAATTGTGGTATTTTGTGAAATGAATCCCTTTTTACTAAAAGCTCATTTTTTCACTGTAAGGGCATGAATATGAGACTAACCTAGTCTCGAAACGTCGCCTTAAGAAGTTGAAATAAACTGACTGAAACTCAAGAACCAAAACATAATATATATATATATATATATATATATATATATATATATATATATATATATATATATAAATAAATAAAAATATATAATACATATACATGTATATAATATATATACATTTACGTATATATTTGTACATATTTAAATAAATACATTTTTTCTCCAGAGAGAAAGAACCGGTCTGACGACTCCAAGGAGGCAATCCCTCCATCAGGCTTTGGGGTAGTGGGCCCATACCCCGTTATCTCGAGATTTAACAATGAAAAGATCAGATAGAAATAGAGCCGATCAGGCATCATGGTACAGGACATGGCACGGAAAAAGGATTTGCAGATTAGGGACTTGGAACGTCATAGGGCTTAAGGGTAAAGAATTGGAATTGGCAGAAGAGATGAAGAAGGCGAAGGTGGACATATTGGGAATTACGGAAACCAAGAAGAAAAGCATCGGAGAAACAGAAGTAGGGGAACACATACTCATTTACTCAGGAGTAAGTTTTCAGGAACATGCAAGAAGTGGAGTGACCTGCTTTTTCCATAAGGACATTTCTCACCTGATCGTAGACTGGAAAGCAATAAATGATAGACTCATATTGGCCAAGCTAAGAACTGAAGAAGCACAATATACCCTATGCATATGGACCTAATGATAATTCCATAGTGTCCGAGAAGGATTCGTTCTTTGAAACACTACAGAGAGAGCTGGACGACAGTGAGGGTATACCTATCATTATGGGAGACCTCAACGGAAGAAACATGATTTAATCGTGGGTAACGATGCAAAAAGATGGAAATACGTGCTAGGAGTTCATGGAGATGATCACCTAAACAACAACGGAGAACGAATTTTGAACCTCTGCCTTGCAAATAAAATGATCGTCACCAACAGTATCTCCCCCCACGTGTTCATAAATACACCAGAGAGGAACCGAGTCGAAGAGAAAAGTCAATCATTGACTATCCTAACACATCAGAGAAAGAATTTACTGAACGTAAGAACAGAAAGAGGGTCCGAAATCGGCAGCGACCATTACCTACTTATCTTGGACATGGAAATTGCTAATGTAAAACAAAAGAAACCAGGAATAAAATCCTAAACCTTTGTTCAAATTAAAATCGTACAAACTGAAAGATCCCGAAGTTGCTGAGACCAACCAAATAGCAATAGAAGAAAATGCTCTTAAGCATAATCAGTGGGATAGCCAGCAGGCAGAAAAAAGTTGGGCAGCATTCAAGAACATAATCATGGATGCATCAGAATCAACTTGTGGGAAAATCAGGATCGGCAATAGAACCAAAGGGACTGCCTGTTGGACCGAGGAGGTGAGGGGAGATATAAAACAGAAAAAGCTCAGGTGGAAGCAGTATCTGAACACCAGTACTGATGCAAACTACCATCTCTATAAGGAACAAAGAAGGAAGACTAAAGATTTCGTCGTAGCTGTAAAAAGGAAGGCCTTGGGAGCACTTCGGAAACAAGATGGAAGAAAATTTCCGATAAAACTAAAAACTGTTCCACAGGGCTATTCGGGTTATGCGTAAGGAGAGCGAGCCAGCAATAAAGCATATTAAAGACAAAGTGGGGAACGTTCTCAGCAACCCAAAAGGCATAATGAACAGATGGGCAGACTACTTCAGGGAGCTACTGGAGATGGATAGCAGCCATTAGGAAGCAAGAGAACTGAACCATCTTCTACAATAATTCTGGGAAGAAGACGACTTCATTAATGAAGACAAAATAGCAGAAGTATTAGCGTCTCTCAAACTGGGAAAAGTTGCAGGAATGGATTGTATCACGTCAGAGATGATGAAATCTCTGGGAACCACAGGAGAAAATATGTTTCAGCATCTCCTATACTTAGTACGGAAGATTAAAGTAGTGCCAAAAGATTGGGAAATCTCTGTCATAATACCAATACTTAAGAAAGGAGACAAAAGAGATTGCCACAACCATAGAGGAATTTCCCTTCTTAGTGTACCCAGTAAAATCTACTCCAAAATACTAGAAAGACGTCTTAGGAATGCAGTTGAAGCAATGCTGGGGGTAGACCAATATGGATTCAGAGGAAATAGAAGCACCCAAGACCTTATCTTCACACTGAGACAAACATCTGAAAAGGAAGTCTTCACCTGTTTTGTCGACCTCACATAGGCCTTCGACTGGATCAGAAAGGAAGATATCATTAAGGCTCTCAGTGAGTAAAAGGTCAATCTGGGACTCAAAAAAAGGAATCCTAAGTTTTAAAATTTGTTGTTTTAAAATACAGAAAAATGTGGTGAGGACATGTAATGAGACATCACAGGAATTCGTAACAACCCAGGGGATCAGACAAGGATGTTGCTTAAGCCCATTACTTTTTATTTTGACACTGGGCACGGCCCTGAAAAGAGCTAAGTCAAAAATGACACCGTACCATCTTGGGTATAGAAACCTTAGGCCAACCCACCTCAGTATCCTCGCATTTGCCGATGACAATTGTTTTTTCAATCAATTGCAGGAACCTCCAGTTCAATTTACCCATCCTACAAGAAGAGTTGGACGTTATTAACATGTAAATAAATACAGGGAAAACCAAAATCATGAGAATAGGAAGAAAAAGCGAGCATTGGGACCGACCATAAGACTAAAAAAACACGAGGTTAGAGCAAGTAAGGATTTTTAAATATCTCGGTGCACACCTTAACGAACACGGCTGGATAGACGGCGAAATAAATGAACGAATAAAAGCTGCCAGCAGGTGTTTTAATTCCCTCAAGATAGGATTCATCGGGAAAATAGAAGTGTCAAAAAACACACAAAAAAGTAGTTTATAAAAACACTTTCTTACGGATTCTCACCTATTTAAGTGAATATTGGGCGCTAAACAAAAAGCACAAGGACCAACTTCAAGCCATGGAGATGCGATATCTAAGAAGAATGGAAGGGAAGAACAGAAGAGACCGAGTGCGAAACGTAACGATACGGTCAAATGTGGGACTTCGGCCAGCTGGGGATGTTATCGAAGAGCATCAGCTAAGATTTTTTTCATCAGCTAAGTTCACTAATCTGATAAATTCATTTTAATCATTCGGCCATGTTTCCAGAATGGCGGAAAACAGAGTGGCGAAGGCCGTATATGAGACAAAGGTGGAAGGAATGAGACCGAAAGGAAGGCCAAGGAAGACTTGGGAAGGCGCAATTTAGGAGGCCATTGACAGAAGAGGGTTGGAATGGGGAGGGAGTAGACGATTGGTACAGGAGAGGGATTTATGGATCAGGGTCTACAAAAAGGATCCTCAAGCCGTTGGCGGTAGAAGAGGAGAAGACTAAATAAATAAATCAACAGTAAGAAATTTTACATCATTTTAAAGAAGAAAATTAGTTTCACAAAATTAAAAAACAGGACCGGAATATGACGAGTATTATAACAGCTATAGCGTTTTAAAGAGTTTAGCCTGCGGGGGCGGACAGACAAATTTTGTATTACAATCCAAATTCTACGTGTCTTGGAACGTGAATAGCAAAAGTTTGAGGTAGGGTTTACAACTGTTTTTTTTTGTTCAATTCCATAGCTTTCGAAAAATAATTAACCGATAAAAAACATGATTTTAATCATTGTCTTTTAATAATTGCCTTGTGCAGGTTATTATTTTGGCGAATAACTCTTTTTCCTTTAAAAATGATAACAAAAACTGATGCCCCAAGAAAGGCTTCTGTGTAGCGTATTCGGGATAAATGTAATCAAGTACAAAAATATCAAGTTAAAGTATCGGATACAGAAAAGTATCCGTATCACTTGTATTCAGATACAGGAAAATCCAGTATCTACCCATGACTAACTCCTACTGACTCGCTGTAAAATATTTTTGTTAATCCTGACTACGGAGAAGTTATTAGAGATTTCCACTGTGGTTTCATCTATCGATCAACTATTTCCCTTATGCCAAACATTAGAAAAATCAGAAAATAATAGGGTGTTTTAAAAAAAATGAGGGAGAAGAGTGGCTCAGTGGTAGAGTACTGGGCTGCCATGCCGGAAATCCTGGTTCAAATCCCGCTGCAGGCCATGATTTTTATTTAGTCTGTTTGCGGCGGGAGATGGATCATATAGGATCTAGGACCCTCCTGGGGCACACCCAGCCTCTATAAATTATTATAAAAATAGGGTACCCAAAATAAGGGGGAAAAATCTGGCGGTTGAGCGTGACCTAGGACAAGTCACCTCCTTGCAGAACCGTTGTCCATGAAACAGTACAGTCTCTACCATGCACTGAACCCCAGACCCTTCATGGGTTGTAGTGGTACAGGTTTTTTTTTTTTTTTTTAAATGACCATTTTCCAACCAAATGTTTGTATTATTATTTCTTTGATATAAAATACAATTATACTCAAAGAATAGTCCATTGTTATCTACCGCCATTAACAATCTGCTAGCTGACTGCTCGATCCCACGATGATACCATTCCTTGGGGTGCCTGTCAAAGAACTCTTGGACCCCAATTTCAACTTCCCCAAAATTATCAATTTTTTTCCCTTGAAGAAAATTAGCCGTGGATCGAAACAAGTAGTTATCCAATGGTGCGAGGTCTAGGAGGAGTATGATGAGATGATCGAAGAGGAAGAGATCGAAAGAGCAATAGCTAAAATGAAAAAAGGGAAAGCACCAGGACGGGATAACATAGTGGCCGAAATGGTAAAACATGGGGGCCCTGAACTGGAACGCACTCTACAAGCTCTCTTCCAAAAAGCCTGGGATGAAAAAAGGATCCCAACAGACTGGGAAAATAACATTATTATCCCCATCCACAAGAAAGGATGCCATACTGAATGTACCAACTACCGACCGATATGCCTTCATGATATTATATACTTCAATCCTGGAAGGTCGGTTTAGACCACTAGTGGAACGACAAATTGGAGAAGAGCAAGCGGGATTCAGACCAGGACGACAAACACAGAATCATATCTTCTCACTAAGAAATATCCTCCAGAAATCCTGGAACCGTGACAAGAATATGTATACTGCATTTCTGGATCTTAAATCGGCTTTCGACTCAGTCCCAAGAGAGGAGATATGGGCTGCCCTGAGAAACAAGAACATACCAAGGAATTTGGTGGAAGCTATAAAATCCACCTATAAAGGAATCATTAGGCTCAATGGATTGGAGTCTTGCCGTTTTGGTATAGCAAGAGGGGTCAAGCAAGGAAACAGTCTGAGCCCTTTGTTGTTCCTCCTGTTCATGGATGAAGTAGCATCCATCTGTAAGAGAAGAACTGAGAGAACATTTCTGGGGCGAAGAAGTCTGTATCCGGTTGTGGTCCAGTTTCTTCTCTATGCGGACGATGTAGCACTGATTGCTGACTCACTCGGAAAGCTGCAACAAGCGGTGACGGAATGGTCTGAAGAACTCCGACAAAAAGGAATGACGATCAATGCCAACAAAAGTAAGATCCTGCAAGTGGATAGGCGGCAGAAAGATGTTCACATATACTGCGATGAAGAGGAAATGGAAGTGGTGACTGACTTCACTTTTCTCGGCACAGTAATAGACAGGACTAGGAAGCTGGGCGCGGAAATATCCAATAGGATTAATAAGGCAAACACAGTCTACTACCAGATTTGTAATACTGTTGTAGGAAAGCGGGAGGTAGGAAGGAACGTCAAACTCCACATCTTCAAGTCAGTGTACCTGCCGATACTGCTGTATGGAGCTGAAAGCTGGGTATTGACGGAGAGACAGGAAAGCAGAGTTACCGCGTCGGAAATGAGGTACTTGCGAAGAGTGGCGGGAAAGACCAAAAGAGACTGTGTTCACAACGAGAGGATTCGTCTGGAACTGCAGATTGCCCCGCTATAAGAGCTCCTGGAAATCCGACAACTGAAATGGTTCGGCCACGTGGTCAGGATGAATGATCACCGAGACCCTCTCAAGACGATGGACTACATGCCGGATGGAAAAAGACCTCGAGTACGCCAAAGGATGTATTATCTCGGGTACATCGAACGCGTCAGCAGAAAAGATCTCCGACAGGCCAGAAACCTAGCAAGAGACCGGGATAGATTCGGCTCCTGACTGGACGCTCCCCTACGCTGAAAGGCACTATAGGGGGAAGCGAAAGAAGAAGAAGCGAGGTCTAGACTATATGGTGTATGAGGCAGGAGTTCGCCCCATGAAGCTCTTTTAACTTTTTTTTGGTTAGACGGAAAGTGTGAGTACGAGTATTACTTGTTGGAATAAAACTGCTTTTCGGTTGATCAAAGCTGTTTAACCCTCTGATAAATTCGCGCACATTCTATCCAGTTGTTCGCAGTAGAGTTGAGAATTCATAGAGCATCCATCAGAAACAAATTCGTGAAGAAATACACCTTCAAAATTCAGAAAAACGCAAAGCATGGATTTTTATTTCAAATTGCTTCCCTGCATCAACCGGAAAAGTAGTTTTACCGCGATCTATCCATTGCTCACGGGTATTCGGATTTCACTAGTGAACCCACTTTTCATCACAGGTGACAATCTTCCGATAAAATCTCATATCAGAAGGATTTTTCAATAAATTTCTGTCAGTTTTTAACCTTTTAGCTGATTGCTTTACATTTTCCCAATGGAGCGTAGATGGCGACTAACAGTATTTTTCGACATACCACACTCCCTAGCAAGTTCACGAGTACTTGTTGATTGATTTGATTCAACAGCTTCCTGCAGGTTCCATTGACCACTAAACGATGTAAAACGTTTTGGTCATGCACATCCTTGCTAACTTCTTAGATATAGCCTGTTTAATCAGCAAATGTATTCGGATTTGCCTGAGATGTTAAAAAAAAACCACGTAGATACAAGAACATCAATCATCAAAAATTTTTTAGCACTCCCTCAATTTTTTCTCGTTGAATTTTTCAAATGCTCGTATAAGATGTCGTTTGCTCAATGCAATTCCGCAAAAATACAAAACCCGTCTTTACTTAGAGATGCCCCCCTCCAACTGAACCTAAATCCGTATAAAGCTGGCCTCCTTCATTATTTTAAAATCTTTATAAATTAATATTTCCAAACTCTCTTGATCCAGTGACCGGGGAACTGCAGAACTACTCACTTACTCCGTAACTTCATTCATTCCGGAGTTCATACTCTCATTTATATTTACAGGTTTTTCTTTGCTCATCAAAGTGCTCAATTAAAATTCTTTGGCTTGTCCATTATCATACTCAGACCTTCCCTATCATCTGAAGTGTATATAGATGAAGGAATAATGAAGGATGTATTTAGTGGGTTATTTATATTAACATAGAGAGTAAAAAGGTAAAGTGCAGGGGAAACAACAGTACAAGTTATTACGATACGAGCACAGATTTATTGTATATAAACAGATACAGACAAGACACTTCACACAATAAAGATGCAATCATAACCATAAGCCGACGCCAACTGACTGACAACAATGGTGAACACTTCGCCTGGATCTCAACTGCTAACATGATCTCAATTGTCACTTTACAGTGTTGTCTATTTATAATACAATATAGATGATACACAGAAGAGGAATTACTTCAACAATTTATCGATACTAGTGTTCAGGAGGGTCCCATATGGTCCATCTCCAGCCGCTAAAAGACTAAATAAAAGTCTTTCCAGCAGCGGGATTTGAACCAGGATTTTCGGCATGGCAACTCAGTGCTCTTCCACTAAGGCACTCCGCTAGGGATTCAGTATACACCAGAGAAAAATTGCCCAGCCAATATTAACCGCCCTCTTTATGTCGCTAATAAATAACAGCAAGTAAAAAATAAATAAATTCCCAATAGCAGCTGTGTAACTTATAATCTTTTAATTACATCAACAATCAGACATCTTTATACAATGATGTAATTTCTATTCTATTATATTTTTATAATATAGAAAGCAGAGGTATGTTCAGTGCCACCCTAAAATTGTCCCTTATGTGGACAGGTCCAAGTGCAGTAAGACTAAAATAAAAGATCATCTAAACCTGAATATCATACCTCCCAGGATTCCGCAAGATTTATATGTTTTATGAATTATAAAAGAGATTTAGAAGGAAATTAAGACATGTTTGATACTGTAACATTATCAAGGGAATAAAGGGGGGGTCAAGGGAACTTACATTTCTAATTTTCCATCTTGTCCATCTATGTATATCCTAGATTTAAAATGTCTGTAGGATTTTGTTTGAGGTGAGCTCTGAGCCTGTTCAAGAAATTACTCATTGGCCCCGGTTCCCGCTGCGAATGCGGGGAAGTGAACAAAATACAGATCAAATCCTACAGACATGCACTATCTTCTCTGAGCAAAAAAATCGGTGTGGCCCTCACCGACAAAGGTGCGGTAAAAGCTTTATGGAAGGAAGACAACTGCATTCTTCATTTTAACCCCTCAATTGGCCATCTAAGAGAATACGAAGATGAAGAATGAGGACCAGACCTAGTATATGGTCTCTCAAGGGACACCTGGAGAAATTTTCATTCGGAACATAGAACATTGAACAAGTATCCGAATTTACTTACCTTGAATTGCAGGTAATAATCAACAATATGGTAGGGACAGGAATTAAAAACAGTCTAATGGCCACCAACAAATGCAACTTTGCAATGTGAAACATCATTGTGAGTAAATTTATATCAAGTTGGACTAATTTAACTACGGCAAAGACCTTATCCCCCCCCCTGTGCTTACCTACGGTTGTGAAACTTGAGCTAACACAAAATTTGAAGATAAAAAGCTATACATTTTTTAAAAAAGGAACTCCGACGAATCTTCGGCTGTGTTAATATTACTGAGAAATGGTTATGAAGACCAAACGAAGAAATTTATAATTGATTAAACGATCTAAATATGACTATATAATTATAAATAATATAAAAATAACTATACGATGGCCTATAGCACCAAAAAATAAAGCATTTATTAAAATATGATTTGAATTTCATGACTTCTTACCCCCCCCCATCGAAAATATCTTCAATTGCTAAAAAGCAATGAAATATTGATAAGTTTGCTATTTTAAACACAATTTTTGTTCATTCGATTCGTTTTATACATAATTTAATTTTCATTGCTCATTACTTTTTCTAATTTAGTTCTATGGCATGTTAACAGTTGTCTGTCTTTTTTGGAAATAAGCTTTTAAATAATAATTTCATACGCATATTGTAATATTAGTCAGAAAAAGATTTTATATTAAGAAAGTTCTTATCAAAATATTGTTTTAAGTAAAATAAAGTAAATTAGTAATTTAGTGCAAACTAGAGAGGGCATTGGAGTAACTGGTTCCTTGCTTTCACAAATATTGCAGATTTTGCTTCTATATTAGAGCATATATATTAGAAGTTTTACTAATTCAATATTATCTTATAAATTATTTAAATAATAAATAACATCCATCAAGTATAGATAGCGCCTTTGAGCTGCTGTATTATGTCTTAGCATAGAAACCTAACGTTCTGTTAACCTACAAAGTCTTTGTATATATATTGACTTAAATATCTCTGTAGGATGGCAGATTTCATAGATTCTGAAGCTGAAGAAAGTGAGGTACAGTAAGAAATGATATATATTAAGCCTTTTTAATCTATTGTCTGTGTCTGAAATTTCAAATATCTTATTTACATGACTAGGATGAGGAAGAATTGGAAGTTCATGAGAAAAAAAAGTTGAAACGATTGAAAGCAATGGAAAGTGATGATGAGGAAGAAGAAGGTGAAGAATTTATTTTCAATTATATTCATATATAGTTTATTGAGCTGAACTTAGTTACAAACTAGTTTTGTAGATTATTTCAAGGTAGTTGTTCAGATTCTTTCATTTTGCATGTCTTTAAATTAATGTATTTTATTTGTAAAGGTATGTGCAAATACTTTAAATGTAAATAGTGTAAAGCTGGACAATTAAACTATATAGTGTTATACTTTGGGAAACGATCCTTTATTCTCTATACATTCAGTAATATAAATTGTAGGCATTGTGTTCAACTAGTTTCCATTTGGTTGAGTTATTTTGATTGCTCTAATTTTTTTCTTGAGACTGGTGTCTAAAACATCCTGTAGACCGATGTCTAAAACCCTAGTTTCATGATTTCATGTATATGATCATCATAAGTTATATGATTAAAACTGATTTTTTGATCAGATGAAGAACAATGTTAGTTGTTGTTTGTTCATTTAATGTAACTTTATGCTGCTATCGGACAATGCTACAGTGAGAATCCTAAATTTGCCTATCCAACATTAATTAAGATAGGGATTTTTAACGAGTACCTGACACCGTACAGGCTTGGGACCCCCTTTTTACGCCCCTTCCGAAGGACGGCATAACCAAGGATTTTTTACTACATTTAAAAAATCCTAGGCCCACCTGCCGGGCTACCAACTCGCGATCTTGGACTTATTAGTTATTTATCCTAACCACTAGACCACAAGTCACCCCAGATCAATGGTGGTCAAAATGTATGTAAATTTTGGTCTATTTCAAAGATATATTGAGTTTTGGGGATATTAGGGGATATATGATGGTTTTTAATATTTTCAGATGCTTTTTGTTAAACGACATTGGTTATTTTAACCTATTTCGTTGATTTCTTATCACTTATGTTTTGTTTCTGATTGTTATTGTGCCATTCAGTGCTGTATCCATTTTTTTTTTAAATTTTGGACTAAGTTGGATTTTAATGTGTTGTTTTTGTACCCTTTGCAATGTCCCAAATACCTAACTTAATGCGTGACACCAATAATTAAGAAACTGCCTACCATAATTCAAATCTTTTCATTTTCTCAATATTTTCAGATATACCACTTTGATTTGAAACAATAATATGTAAAGTATTATTATATTGTTTAGTAATATCTGTGGTTTATTTTAAATATATACTATCTAAATTTTATTTAATTAAAGCAAGATTGTGAGATGTTTCTATAAATAAATTATGGTAAAGTCTTCAACTGAAAAGGATCTGTTCGGGACTTGCTTATCTCTTGAGCGGGTGTAGCAAGCAAACGTCAACATCTGTGATCTAATTTGAACAGTAATGTTTTTATAATTCCCATTTTAAAGTGATATAGTTATGTATATTAAATGCGCGCGCTCACTAATTCAAAGTCATGAATTTATGCTATTTTGTAAAATGGATTTTAGTAATGAAATGTACCTGACATTTTATTTTTAACACCATAATGTGAATTCTAATAAGTAAGAAAAAGGAACTATGAGTGTCATGTTCTGTAGTAGCGACCATGTTGGATGGCTGAAAAAAAATTTAGTTACTATTTTTTCTGTTATCATTATCTTTTTGTTGAGAATAGAAGAAAACTGCTCTATCCCTTGATTGTGTGTGTGTGTGTATATATATATTTATTATATATATTGAGAATATATAATTTATCGCGGACCAACCCTAACTTTACAAATTTTCCAATGATCATTTAATTGTATTAATTGTTGCTTATAACTATTTCCACTATTATTATACTGCATTGTAATTATATAGGATATGTAAAATAAAATATTACTATATTTATTATTACTATTATATACTATATTTATATCAAATTATTTAATTTGAGCAAAAATTAGTGCTACATATATAAAATATGTCATTCTGTCATTCTTTTAAAATACATTTTTTATGTCATTGTATATGTTGATTGCAATGCTCAAAAGTTGTACTGTCTAAAATGTAGAAATTTTTTTTATGTAGAATAATTTAGAATACTGATCATGGTTGAAAAGGAATATTGATTGGCAAAACTTTTATAGAATGAGAACATAGGTTCTAGCCATAAGAGAATCATTTATTAATGGTTGTGGAGAATAGTGATTTTGACAAGCCTATCATTTATAAATTTCAAAATTTCTTTTATTTTATTTATGAAATTTGCTTTGTAAAATTTGGTGATTGATTATATATAATTGTTTAATTGATTTTTGGTTGCAACAGATGATGAGGAACGTCTCCGGGAAGAGTTAAAAGATTTAATTGATGATAATCCAATTGAAGAAGACAGTGAAAGTGATGATGGTAGCGGATCAGAAGAAGGAAGTGGGGGAGATCGAGGTGGTGAGAAACGTAAGAAACATGATGAAGATTTTGATGATCGCCTTGAAGATGAGGATTATGATTTACTGGAAGAAAATCTGGGGCGAAAGGTTGAAAGAAGAGTAAGAATGCATTTTTAATCTCTTTTTGTCCTTATAGTGATTAAATGAATTATGTTTTTAAAAACTCATGTTCATATTTTTAGAATTGAATTTGAGGGGTTTCCGCCTTTTAATTTTAAATATATGCAAATTTTGTTGTCTTTTAGCATTTATTTTTTTTTTGGGGGGGGGCCAAAATCTGGTTGTATTCACTTAAAGAGTCATACATATTTTACAGAAAAGGTTCAAACGATTGAGAAGAATTGAAGATGAAGAATCAGACGGTGAGGGAGCTGAAGATGAAGGTGAAGTAAGGGAAGCCATAGCCAATGAACTTTTTGAAGGATCAGATCATGTAAGATTATTGTCAAATTTTAAGATTTTATAAAAATTGTTTTTTTTTCTGTATTAATTATTTATTTCTATTTTATTTTGTGCCATCTTAGGAACTAGAGGACAGGGTGAGTTTTTGTTTTACATTTTTTCCTTGAAATTAAATCATGTACAATCGTTAACGTTTACAGTGACCTAGTTGGGGCTTGTTGATTTCTGTCTCTCAAAGCCACCATATTGTCCCTGGTACCTCCCATAATTTTGGCATGATTTACTGCACAGTCAAACTATCAAACCTTGGCTCAAACTTTTACAAGGCAATTGCTAGTGTTATTCAATTCAATTGAATCTCCTACTAATTCCCTTGAGACCATGCTGTCTTCATTTTAGCTATTTACTTCTCTGCTATCAACAAAGCTACAAATTCTTGAAACTGCTCTTAATCACTTGTGTGGAACAGGATTCTAATCACTGCTGTTAAGGAGACAGTATTGATGCCTATGTAAAAAATTAAATTTTTTGTCTACGTAATTTTCCCAAATATGACAAGATAAACAATTTAAACATTAAATAATTTAATTTTTTTACTCTTCCAGACACTTGCTGAAAGTAATGGTTCAAATTTATTAATGAAAAATTGTTTGAATATTCGAAAAATGGACTTGTATGGTGTAGCCTGAATTATTTCTATTAATGTTAGGAAGGAAGTAGTTGGGGGTGCAGTCAAATTAAACACTAAATAAGTGGGTACATATTTTATTTTGTGCCAACGTTTTACTTGGTACTGCAATGTATTTTTATAGTTTTGTTGTTTTGTCTTTATTGCTATTAATGTTTAATAGTTGATATTATCTTTTATATAAGGTTTTTGTTTTATTGTGATTATTTTTAATTATAAGGAGGAAGATAGGAGTTCTTCTAGAGGCCCAGCACCTGAGAGGTATGACGATGAAGAGGAAGATGGTGAATATTCAGATGCTGATGATTTTATTGTGGATGATGAAGGTAGACCTATAGCTGATAAAAGAAAAAAGAGAAAACCCATATTCACTGATGCGTGAGTTTTGACTTTTGTAAACTTTAAATTATTAAGATTAGATAGTTTGAAAAAAAAGAAATGGAAATCATTATTATAATTATCATTATCTCAAAACTTTTTAGTTTATGTTCCCTGTATGGTTACTGTTATATCAATTACTCATTATCTTAATTACTTATTAATAGAGTAATTTCTTTGTAATTTCAGTGCTTTACAAGAAGCTCAGGACATATTCGGTGTCGATTTTGATTATGAAGATTTTGAAAGACTTGGTGAGGATGAATACGAAGAAGACGAAGATGAAGATGAGTATGTTGATGAAGAAGGCATTGAAGATAGTGAGAGAAGGTATTCCATTTTATCTCATATTTCTTAAGTGTTATAAAGCTGAGATTTACACAAACAGGATTTAAGAAATATATATTTTTATTTAAATATGGTGCTTGAATTTAATTTCATGAAAATTCTTTCTTTTCAGGCGTAAACCTACTAAGAAGGCTGCCAGGAAGAAGCCAACTAGAAAATCAATCTTTGAAATTTATGAACCTAGTGAATTGAAGAGAGGTCATTTTACTGATTTTGACAACAAAGTTAGTAATATTAAATTTGTTATATTCTTTTTTAAATTTATATCAATTCTAAAAATTAGGCTAATTGTCATATTTCATTAGTGCTGTTGAAATCTTTACAAAATACCTCACAGTTTATTGATGCTGTTATTTCCTATCTTTGGAATGTTTTGTTTGTTTATTAAAATTGTCAAAAGAACTTAATTATTATTTTTGAATCTTATGTTCATTGCTTTCAAGAAAAACACAGACATTTTTTGTTACTTTTTTATGATTATTATTAGTACTTTAAAAAAAATCTTTCGAGAAATAATTATTTAAAATATCACAACCGATATGATTTGGATAATTAATGATAAATTGTTCAAAATAGGTTCGGAATACAGACATTCCTGAACGAATGCAGCTTAGAGAAATTCCAGTGACACCTGTTCCAGAAGGTTCTGATGAGCTATCAGAGGAAGCTGAATGGATTTATAAACAAGCATTTTGTAAACCTACAACATCCAATCAGGTAAAAATATTTAAAAATTCATTCATTACATCATTAAAACAATGTAATAAAAGACAAATATTGCTTTAATTTTAAATTAACCCTCTTCTCGAAACATACTCCTATCTATTCTCTAACATCACCTGTTCGCTCAGAAATGGCTTCTTTGTATGTTTGTGTAATTCTTTGTTGTTTTCATAAAACACTTCTGTCTTTAAATAACTATTTAATTTCATAGGAATGGGGAAACACAATGGAGAGGGGTAAACCAAAGAAAGAACCTCAGACAGTTGAGAAGATCAAAAAAGCTCTTGATTTTATGAGAAATCAAAACTTTGAAGTTCCTTTTATAGCTTTTTATAGGAAAGAGTATGTTCTTCCAGAACTTAACATTAATGATCTATGGAGGGTTTTCAAATATGATGCTAAGGTATATTTTTTTATTTTTCATTTTATTTTATTATTTTCATAGCTGAATTATGAAGTTGTTTTGATTGGAATATTGTAAGGAAATATTGGATGTAATTAGTATTTTTTTCTTACAAAATAGATTATCTGTTATAAAGAATTTTGTAATAATTTGGTAAATTAAGTGATTATGATTTTTTGTTTGATTTCGATTGCTTCATTTACCTCTATTCCTTAATTAAAAAATAAAGTTATTTAACTACTTTCTTTTTTTAATCTTGACTTTATACCAATTTTTACAACCTCTTTTTGTGTTTAGATTATATTTTCACATAAACTGTATTAGTGATTAGTTTATATAAAATTTATTTTTAGCTTTAAACGTCTTAGTTTCAAAGAAATTCAAAAGAGAAATGGATTCGATGCCTTACGATTTCATTTCAATTTTAAATAAGTTAATATAACTTTTATTTATTAATTTCAGTGGTGCCAGTTAAAAAGCAGAAAAATGACTTTACTTTCATTAATGGAAAAGATGAGGGACTATCAGGCTGAGCAGCTGATGAAGGATATTGATGCACCTATTCCTGATCATGTTAGGGTCATTAAAGATGATGATATTGAAAGGTGATTACAATAATACTTCTTGGTTTGTAATGTTACTATGAGTTTGGCATTTTTGAGAGGTGACGGTCAATTACTATGTTATAATATAATATTATTTATAATTTGTTATATTTTATTTGTGTATCTGGACTGGGTTCGAGACCCGGTCCTGGACATATCTTTTCTTTTCAAATAAAAATATTTAAAAATTAATAAAATTAATTACAAATAAAATACAATCAATTATAATGACATAAGTCAACAAGATCCAAATTAAAATAATGCTCAAAGAACATTCTTCCCCTCGTATACATCGCAAATTGCGAGAACGCGGGGACTCGGGATCAGCGAAAAGAAAGGATATGACCACGACCGGGAGGCGTGCTTGATTGGGCCAGGATAGCTCAAATGGTAGAGTTCCAGACTAGCCATCTGGACAAGGTTTATATATATATATATATATATATATATATATATATATATATATATATATATACATATACATTTCTTTTGTATTTGCTTTTGTTTATTATTGATTGTACATTAATTTAAGAAAAATCATGGCTTAGCGAATAAAATAAAATATCTTAATTTGGCAATTTTCAAGATTTTTCAGAAATGAATGTGAAGTTAAATATCATAACATAATGAAGTGTAAATTTTGCTTGATTTTTAGTATTGGTTTTAGCTTTTTTTTTTATAATGCTAATAAATTTATATGCTATTGACAAAATGCTATAAGTACTCATCTGTAGATATTTTTTTTTATATTGATAGACCAGACGAAAAATTCTTATATAAAAATAGTTTACCTTTTCTCTTAAAGATTTCAGTAGAAAAACCCGTATTGATATTTTTCCTTGAAGCAAAAGACAGCTACTAACTACCATGTGTGTTTGTGGCATGTGGATTTCTTGAAAATTTTGCTGATTTTGTTTCTTCTTTTTTGCTTTTGTAGGCATTGGACCCCCGACCCCCCTTACCTATTAACTTAAACGGGAATCATGCAATGTCGTGCATTTTAGTTACCATGCAACAGTTTTCATGTCATGTCAAAAAAACCTGTTTTGCTGTAATCTGTAGCCTATAATGATGTTTTTGGTTTACATATCACCAATTTAACAAACTTAACCCAAGTTATAAACAAAGGATAATACAAACAAATTTTTATTTATAACAAGAATTATTTGTCAATTTTTTTTCTGAAATAACCAAAAATATGTAATACTATAAACATTTTTACAAATTAAATAAACATTTGTCAACGGTAACATATAAAGTAAATTTAAAAGGAGATTCTGATGTTAAGATGACTGCTCTTTCATAAATATAACTAGCACAGCTGAATTATATCCTAAAGAAGTGGTTAGACCCTTGTCCTGATCTATAGGCAACAAATATCAAGTAGCAAAGAAATTTCAATTTTAAAGTTACTATTCTTAGAAATAATTATAGTTGCAAATTACATTAATTATAAATATACATGGGCGTTTCTCGGCTATTTGGAAACTTGCCCATACAAGACTGTCCTAAGCAAATTTTATTAAATGTTGAGAATGTTTGTTAATTAAATGAAGGGCAATATTAAATTAGATATATCTCTTTGAAAAGCCAACTTATTTCCGTCCTGGTTTTTGAGTTATAGACGATTTTATCCAAAATCGTGACAGGGGACTGTTGTAAACGCACAGGGGAATGTTTTTATGAATAAGAACAAGTATTTCAGTATGAAAGTAATCAAATTTTGTTTCTAGTTCTTACGTATTATTTAAATAATTATTTTTGAAATAAATCAAGAATACTAAAAGAAATTTCTCTTATTATTTTATTACTTTACCTTAAGTTATTAACATTAACAAATGTTCTAATAATCTTCTCCCTTTTGGAGTAAGATCTGGCTGTGGTAACTTCTCTAGTATTTGGTCAAAACTGATATCAGAAATATCATCTTCATCCATTCTGAATGTGTGGCCTTTATCATCACAAATTTTCATAAAAGTGACCGTTAGTTCGCCATCATTATCATCTACTTTATTAATAACAGCAGCATAACGATATTCCGTGTTTCTGATGTTGATCTGATTAAAACATAATCACCATTGTTGTATTGCTGTTGGCTACTTGTACTAGGCCCTGCAATATTCTCACAAGATGATTTTTAGATTCCTGAAGTCTCTTATACGATAGAGCACTGTCTTTCATTCTCCATAATTTATATTTTTTAACTATTTTGCCAGATACAACTTTCCCAAAAATCTCTTTCTCTTTTTGTGTTTTCAAACCTGCACAGTTTCCTTTTAATTGTTTATTCAAAACTTCTCCAAAAAGTGCCTTTTTTACTACATCTTTGCGAGTTGATTGAGTATCACACATTCTTGTAAGTTTTGTGTTAGGTTTCTCATCATTTTTATTATTATTACTAACTTTTTTTTTTCAACTGCTGTAATCTCTTTTTATACTTTTCCCATTTCTTTTTGTATTCCTGAATCTTGTGGTCTTTTTCTTTCAGTATCTTCTCAGGGTTTTTTTTTTAGCCTTTTTCTTTCTTGGTGCGACTGATGATCTTAAAGGTGCCCGACATTCCACTGTGGGATCAATAGAATAAGGTGTATTGTCCCTCATAAAAGTATTTGTTATTTCTTTCAAGTTTTTTTTCTTTGCGCGATACTTAGTACAATGCTCTTTCCAAGTTTTTTTCACTGCCTTATGCTCGTGACGACTCATATCCTTAACTAATTTTCTTGTGCCTTTTTCTTTTGGTATTTCTGTCTTTCTTTTCTTATTTTTTTTGTGGGTCATTTTTAAGTCGCTGATATCTTAAACGTTCAGCTATACGTTTTTGTTCTAATATTTCTTCTTTTGTTTTGCCTGGTTTCTTTTTGGGTGGCATTTTGAGATACTGCCTAAGAAAGAGACGATATTGTTAATGATTTTGATCATAGATGCGCAATCTGGCATGTCAGACTTGATAAAACCTAAAGAAAACAGTTCCCTGTGCTATGAAATGACAGAGGACTGTCATTTTTACATGTAAATTGAATAAAACAAAATCATATAAACTTATCACATTAACGAAACTAATGTGGCTACATACTTAAAAATCAATTCTTTTAAACAAATATTTGTAATTAAAACTCTTAAAATAGGAAAAAAATGGCTAACCAGGACTTTTTTATCTAACGGCCGAGGAATGTGGTTAAATAGCAGACTCAGTGGTGGCACTAACAAAATGGCAACTGCCCGCCCATCTATACACCCGAAGAACTTCACACTGATTGCGCTCCGTTTCACGATGTTAATGTTTCGTGCCAATACAAAATTTGACTTAAGCTGGTTTTCAAATTTTATCAGGGGACTTTAAAAAATTTGAAGACAGCATTCACGTCGAGATTTTTTGATTAAATTTTTATAGTAAGTATATAATTGTGATTTATAAAGATGCTGACTGTTTTAAAAAAAGTATTTTAATACATTTTATTTAGTATCAACAGCAAAAAAAATAATATTGGTCACAAGACTTGTAATTTGGGAAAAGGGACATACCAGGGGACTGTGTTTTGAGGTGTTTGAGGTTGATTTAAATAAATATTACATTATTAAATTACTAAATAAGCTGTGTTGTGTCAAGAATACCTAATACCTTGTCATTATTCATACAAAAAACTGAGAAATATTAAAATTTATTATATAAAATTTGCTTAGGACTAAACCAATGATTAGCAAATAAAAGCTATGTACTTATTCTATTTGTACCCTTTACATAATTTTATATATAATGCTATTTTCTTTATTATTTACAAAGATTGAAAGCTGTACAGACCACAGAGGAATTAAAAGATGTCCATTCTCATTTTCTGATGTATTATGCCGATGATGTTAAAGTAATGTTGGAAGTTACAAGAATAAAGGAGCGAGAAGCTGCTAAAGCAAAAGCTAGACAAGAGAAACAGGTAGATGAAAATGGTGATCCAATCGAAACAGAAGTAGAAGAACAAGAGGAACCTCCTCCTCCGGAAATACCTTCTGTGAAACATTCTATACGTTCTGGGCCTTATGCAATATGTCGGAAAGCTGGAATAGGTATTTAAATTTTATTATTAAAATTATTAACCTATTAAAGTGTATTGATTTTAATTATATTTGAATAACTTCTATACAATTATTTAATTTGTATTTATTACCCTATTTAAATTGACCTGAAAAGTTTTATTACTGGCTAAAAAAATTGTTAATCATAGGTGGTTTGGCCAAGAGATTTGGTTTGAAACCTGAACAGTTTGCTGAAAATCTTCGAGATAACTATCAGCGCCATGATGTTGAACAGGAACCTTCCATACCTCTGGAGCTGGCAAAAGAATTTATTTCATCGTAAGTATTTAGAACTTCATTTTTTTCTTCATTACTTTATAGACAATATAGTATTGTGTTAGTAGTATTAAATATCTCTTATAACCCTTCTTGTGAAAATTGTCCTTCTGTTTGTTCTCTTTTAAAAAATAAGTCAATTAAAAAGGACTCATATAGAAAACCTTTATTGCTAACTGTGATATTGTTGGAATTATGAAGTATGGAATTTTTATTTATTAATATTATTTTATTGTAATGCTTATCATAGAATTGTATCATTATCGTGAGTCGTTAGATGAAATTCTACGGACTCACATTGCCCCCAGGCAGCCCTGAAGATGGCCTACATCTTAGGCTGAAACATTGGCACAATAATACAAGTTTTGCTTATTTTGTGTTATCTTTAAGTGCACCCCCTGACCAATCCAATCTAGTATTAGAATAATCCAGTTAACTATTTTCCAATTATAATAATAGTGCTTCTTCTCCACTTCGCCTGCTGGCACTCCGGAAGTAATAAATGGCATGGTTATTGTTCGGGAGAGCGACACCATAAAGGAAATAAAACCAACAGGTGTAAATCTCCGAAGCCGTGTCAATAAATGCCGGTTATTTTGAGCACTTACGATGTAAATGAAATTATGGATGAGAAAAAACTGATTAATATGCTATTAGAAAAAAAAGGATTAAAATAAGAAATATTCAAATGAACAAAAATTAAATTTAATGAACGAGAGAATTACATATGATAGATAAAATAAAAATAAAAACATATGGTTAATGAAATATATAGAACAAGGAATAAACTATTAATTATGAACAATTACTACGCAGGCCTGATATTTACTAAATAGATTTTAAATGTATAATTTAAAGAAGAAATTAATTAACTATTAATTTAAATTTAATACAAAGCAATAACAGATTTAACTGTCCATAAGTGACAGCAAAAAAATCTCTCGACGTCTTCTCTTCAACAAGGCCTTTATTATAATTATTAATGAGAGATACCTGATTAGCAGTGTTACGTCAGATACTCAACACGATCAGCGATCGTCAATACTCCCACTGATTAGAAAGATGTTGATGATGCCTGGATGAATTCCAGGAGCTCATGAAGCACGAACCGTACGACAATATAATTGGTCACAAAAGAACACGTAAAGAGTGAGTCACATTGACTGAAGTTCAATTTGCAGCTACCAAAATGTACTCGTAATGAGTAATGTTAGACTAGACCAAGTCTACACTAAAGGAACTCGTAATGAGTGATCACTGATTGAAGTCCAAAGCAACAATGACTGTATGAGTCTCGCCACCGTTACCAAGACAACGGCGGTCGTGTTTTGTCGACATACGAATTAATGTGATGCTTCGCATTATCTATAAACTATAATCTACTAGCTTCTAATTACAAAAATAAAGCTTTATGTACAATTACTCCAATATTTTCTCTCGTTCATTATAATCAAAATCAATTACAAACTAAAGAATTACACATGACTAAAGAAAACAAAAGTAATGAAACTAATTAATTTATATTTGATAATAACGATATATAAAGGGGGGGGAGTAATGATACTAGTTTAATGAGCGTTAACAGTTATTTTATTTTGTTATTTTTCATAAACAAAATAATAAATTCTATATAGTAATCGAAATTGACCAACAAAAAAGATATAAAAATACAAACTGTCAATACATGAATTTGTACACCTATTTTAATTATAATAATTAATTTTATTTTAGTTGTTACTAATTTTTAAATATATTCATTTGAAAAGAAAAGATATGTCCAGGACCGGGACTCGAACCCGGGTCTTCCAGATCACTAGTCTATCTGGAAGATAGACTACTCTATCACTACCATTTGAGCTATCCTGGGCCCTAATGAAGCACGCTTCTCGGCCATGGTCATATCTTTTCTTTTTTCTGATCCTAAGTCCCCGCGTTCTTGCATTTTGCAAAGTATACGAGAGGAAGAATGTTCTTTGAACATTATTTTAATTTGTATCTAGTTGACTTAAGTACGTCATTATAATTATTATAATTAATTTTATTTTAGTTGTTACTAATTTTTAAATATATTCATTTGAAAAGAAAAGATATGTCCAGGACCGGGACTCGAACCCGGGTCTTCCAGATCACTAGTCTGGGACTCTACCATTTGAGCTATCCTGGGCCCTAATGAAGCACGCTTCACGGCCATGGTCATATCTTTTCTTTTTTCTGATCCTAAGTCCCCGCGTTCTTGCATTTTGCGAAGTATATGAGAGGAAGAATGTTCTTTGAACATTATTTTAATTTGGATCTAGTTGACTTAAGTACGTCATTATAATTATTATAATTAATTTTATTTTAGTTGTTACTAATTTTTAAATATATTCATTTGAAAAGAAAATGAAAATCTTTTCAAATGAATATATTTAAAAATTAGTAACAACTAAAATAAAATTAATTATAATAATTATAATGACGTACTTAAGTCAACTAGATCCAAATTAAAATAATGTTCAAAGAACATTCTTCCTCTCGTATACTTCGCAAAATGCAAGAACGCTGGGACTTAGGATCAGAAAAAAGAAAAGATATGACCATGGCCGAGAAGCGGGCTTCATTAGGGCCCAGGATAGCTCAAATGGTAGAGTCCCAGACTAGTGATCTGGAAGACCCGGGTTCGAGTCCCGGTCCTGGACATATCTTTTCTTTTCAAATGAATATATTTTAATTATAAATTGATTGCTCAAAAAGTTATCAAACATTCTAAATTAAATAAAAATCTGCATGTACACCATAAAATATGACTTACTTCATTACTTCAATTATAACTTATTACAGAATACAGCCAAATATATAAGAAATAACAAAGCACTGGTAATTAAGAAAAAATAAGTTGATGACTTTAAATGTGTGCTCTTATATATTGGATGTATTATCCCCCAACTCCTTTTAATCCTCGTCGGATTTTTTTTCCCCCCATCACATTGCCCCTGATGGCATAATTACATCCATACTTAAATAAGGGTAAAAATATTAAATAATTGCTCCTAAAGATTTATTTTTGGTCTTCCCAGATGCTCTTACATCTCCTGCTGGGTATTCCAAGAAAGTGAGGCATTGTCCTAACTACTGACAACAATAATTTCCTGGTGCCTTCCTGTTTCAATCCTTAAGAACCAAAAAACCTTCTTTTATTTTTAACTCCTCACTCTACTGTTTTTTATTTTTAATTATAAATTTATTATATAATAATAAATTATAACTTAATTATTACACCAATCTATTTTTCTCTTTTAAGTGTAAGCAGCCATGTGATTTTTGGACAAAATATCCATTTATATTTTTCTTAGAAACTCAATGTCCCAGAAAAGATCTGTTTTTAATTTCATTCTTCAACAATTTTACTTTTAGGAAATTTCAAACACCAGAAGATGTTTTAAAAGCTGCGAAGTTTATGGTTGCTACACAACTGAGTAGGGAACCTCTTGTTCGACGTTGTATGCGTGATACATTTTTTGAAAAAGCAAAAATTGATGTTAAACCTACCAAGAAAGGGTCAAAGGAAGTTGATGAAAATCATCCTTGCTACGTGTATGTATTTCATATATTTTAGAATTCTTTATTCTGTCAGTGTTAAATTTTAGGATTAATTACTTAATTCGTATATTTTGAAGGTAGTGTTAACTTAACTTGCCATTTATATTCCATTTTCCAGCATGAAATACCTTAGTGAAAAGCCAGTTAGAGATTTAACAGCTGACCAATATTTGAAACTGCATATTGCCCACCAAGATAAACTTTTAAACGTTACCATCAGTGATCATATTGGAGGGCATACAACTACCTCCTATATTGAGGAAATTAAGCAACTTTACTACAGAGTAAGTTTTATAATATCTATTATTATTTTTTTGGCATCATTATTATGTGGTTGGTAGTTCTTTATATAATTAGAGGCTTCTCATTTAAAATGTTATGATAGAGTTTGAATGAGAAAAATGATTTGTGTTGTACTCAAAATAATTGCCATATTTTTGTCTCGAACTCTACATTCTACGTTGGTGTGTATATATATGTATATAATGATTTTGTCTTTAAAATAATTAGCTGTTAGACATTAACATTTGATAATTTCTTTGTTTTGTTTTTTGCTCATTATAATAAAATTAGCATAAATGATTTAGAATCATCATAAGGTCATATCACAACTAACAGTTGAAAATTTGAAATACTAACCTGCACAAACTGACATAAATTAAACTTTATCGAGAATGTAGATGCCAGTAGAAAAGTAATACTGGCTCTGTATAAAAAGAGTGATTTCACGTTGGCTTTATTGAGGGTTTTCCATATTTTAAACTTTGATTAAGTTATATCAAATCAATTACCTAACACTCAATAAAATTCAGAAATTGTAGTTTAAAGACATTAGTAATTGCCTGATTTACTTTGGGCTATGGAAAATAGTTCCCTGTCACTAGTTTTTTAACTTCATTCTTCGTTTGAATTTATCCACTTTTTTTATTAATCTTGGTAATTAGTTCGTAATTATTATTTGGTAATAGATGCTAGTTATTCCAAGTAAGTATTTCAAAGGAAGAAATTAGAATAATCACTCAATTTTGGCAAAAAAAGGTTGCTCTATCTATTTATTTACCTACCAATTATACTAAGTATATGAATTTCGTTCTGAACTTGTCACACACCATTTTGCAAGGCTTGGTTTTTGGACTTGAATGATCTTAAAAAGTTTGTTGAAAATTCAGATTCCAAAATTGTCATTATAATTTGCTATATACTCCATAGACAGCTAAGTGTAAATAAAAATAGAGATTGAGATAGAGCACAATTATATATTGTTAATTTTATTTATTAATCCTTATCTTATTATCCTTAGTTAAAAAAAAAATTTTTGTTATTCAATGTTCTGAAAAATAAATCTACACATTCCTTTTTAGTGTAGATTTGCTAATGTTTACTTTTTTTTTTCTTCATGCAGGATGAGTTCATGCAGCATGTACAAGAATGGAATAATATTCGTCAAGAATGTGTTGATGTTGCAATTAAGAAGATGCTGGTCCCAGAACTGATCAAAGAACTCCATACTCGCCTGCTTGAAGAAGCTAAAGAGTTTGTTCTGAGATCGTGTGCTAGGAAAGTTTACAATTGGATTAAGGTATTTCATTTGTAATAGTATAGTTTAAATAGCTAGTATTTGGTTAGAATCTCTGTTTATGAGGTGAGGAGAAGCCAAGGAGCACCAGTTGCAACTCGATATGTTTGTGAAAACTCGTTTCAAAGTTCAAATATTTTAACAAAACCTCCAATATTTAAGTTTATACCATATTATGGGTCTACTCTATATTATTTGAATATTAAGCAAGCACAACTGAATTTCATTCTATTTCTGCAAAAAAAGAGCATGAAATTAAATGCAACCTTTGTCTTCTTGCCTCCTCATAATTACTAAAACTTATTTTCAACTAGAAATTACTTTATACGATTGCTACATGCAGAAATGATTTATTTTTATTTTTCAAACAAAATAAGTATTTTTATTTTCTAATCAAAGTAGGTAGTTACTAATATTAAAAAGAAAAGAAAGTATAATAACACGTCATGTATATTTAGGTTATCATATAGGCAAGAAAGGCAAAATAGTGAATTACTAATATTAAGGCCAGGTAGAACGGAGTTGAGAAGAATTGATTTTTAAGTTTTGAAAAATCACAAATATTTTATTTACATTTAGTTGAATCTATTTATATTAAGTTGATTGTAAGTTTTGCCTAAGGTATGCAAGTATTTTATTAAAAATTAGATACTGGATATTTAATGGAATCTCATTACATAATATTTACATTGAGCTATTAATTAAATTGTTTTAAATTAATTTTCATAAAAAAATGCCCATTCATATGGGTACCTGTCTAGACCACTGCTCCTTCAAAATGAATGATTCTCTTTGTTCTAGGGAAAAAGAGAATCATTCCTCACAGACATCTTAGATTCAAACAAACTTTGTATTTAAATCTGACAGTTAATAAATAAGATTTCTGGATGATTTATTTTTATGTTTTTCTTTAGAGGAAAAGCTAATTACAAAAAAAATATTAAAAACCTGTTGAAGCACCTAGAATTTCAAACACTTTTTAACAAACTCAGAAGTGAGTAATTTAAAAATTATTTGAGAATAACAAAAAATCAATTAAATATAATACGTTTTTGAAATGAAAAATAAAACTATGTTACATCTCTGAATACAAATTACATGCTGAGGAGAAATTTACAATTCGATTAAGATAATTAAGAAAAAAAACTTCAAATGCTTATATTTTAAAACTGCTAAATTAATTAATTAATTAAACATGGAAAATACTAACTTGAATTCTCAAAAATTATATTATAGAATTTCGGATTTAACTTTTAAATCCACAGAAGAACAGTTAAAACTTTAAATGTACTATAATTATTTAGTAAGTACTCCACAGCAAAAGACAGTTTTAAGTTAACAATGTCAGTACTTCATCAGGGAAAAGTAGTTTTATTTTAAATTTTTTTCATTTTGAAGAGAAAAGATTTGTCTCCAGCCGGGATTCGAACCCGGATCTCCGCCTCACCGTGGCAACGCTCTAACCATTTGAGCCACCGGGGTCGCTCCCTACCTAGGACAAATCTGTTCTCTTCACAAGTTAGTTTTATTTTAGTGGAGAAGAAACCAGAATCACTTCAGAAAACTGAATTAATTAATTATCTTTATTGTGAAGTGATTTAATGGTTTCAGGTAGCTCCATTTAATGTTGAATTCGGAGATGATGATGAAGATGATTGGGATACAAGCAAGGGTATTCGTGTGATGGGAGTTGCTTACGTGCCTGATTTAGCTCAGGCCTCTTTTGCCTGCATGGTAGCTCCTGATGGTGAATGTACTGATTTTCTTAGATTGCCTCATCTACTAAAAAGAAAAAATACCTGGCGAGAAGATGAAAGAATTCAAAAGGTAAATTATTTATTGTTTCTATTGGAATTACACTTTATTCATTTTGTGTATGTTAAGTTTGTGTTTCCACATGTGTTTACATACAAAAATATCTTTCAGTTCTTTTGAATGTTAATATTACTAAAATACTTTAAGTTAGTATACCTGAGCCCGTGTGTTTAGGCTTAGGCCTCGAAGTACCCATCTGGAATGGTGTGGGTTCGATTCCCTCCTGGGTTTAATGACTACCAAACAAATTACAGTAACAAACTACTACTGGAATGGGCATGATGACATTATAGAAAATTTTCAATGATGTTAAAATGTTTTTGTTTTTTTTCATTAACCTGGCTTACATCAGTTTTTTATAAAATAATTTGGCAAAAATGTCTGTCATTGAAGATGTGATAAAGATAAAAAAACAATTATTTTTTATACTACAGTAATGCAGAAATCTATTAATGTGGATTCATTTTATCATAAAATGGTCAGACAGTCATTTGGATTATTTGAAAAAATAAAAACTTGCAATGGCAAATATTAACACATTTTCTTAATTGCCGTTCTAGGTTTTTTCAAACTTCAAATATGTCTATTAATGTGCAAAGAATATATTTCCATTTGAAACCATTACTTTAAATTTACTAATAATAAAGTAAGACACAGTATGGTATAAAATAAATAAGAAGAGTTTTAGATGCTAATGTTAAATGGAAACACAACAGTAACTATGAGCATTCTCTGAAAAAAAAAGACTTGTTCATTCAGTTGAATACCACTAGGCCACCTGAGCTACAAAATAAAATATCTTATCAAATGAACTATTAATATTTTATTATTATTATTGAAAAAATAATATTTTATGTATTAACACATCCATAGAGAAGAGATGGAATGATAATTGTTTTATAAATTCTGATTTTTAGATTTATGGACAAAAGGCACGAGCTTAGTAATTTTGAGACCGAATAGTAACAATCATTTCCCGCCTTTATTTCCTCTTGAATTTTGTTTTTTCCAGTTACCATTGACCCTAAGTATTTAAACATCTCCACATGTTCGAACTTATTTCCTCCTACAACAATATCACCAAAATTTCGCCCTTTCCTTCTACTGACCGTATAATTTGTCTTATCCGAATTTATTTCCAGCCCTATTCCCTTAGCAGCATTCATTAATGTTTGTGTATTTAGCTTTATAGTTTCTTCGTCCTCATCCAACAGTACCAAATCTTCCGCAAACCCAAGCACTTTACTATTCAAGTTCAAATTCAAACCTCTTTCGTTGTCTATCACCTTTTTAATAACGTACTCGATTCTAACCTTGTCGAAAGTTTCGCTCATACACATCCTTACCAGATTTACTAATCAATACGTTATACATAATCTGACGGTCGATAGAATCATAAGCTTTTTTAAAATCGATATAAAGCTGATGAACGACACCATTGTATTCTAATTTTTTCTCTAGTATTTGGCGTAAGGAAAATATTTGATCGATAGTTGAACGGTTTTGTCTAAAACCGCACTGATAATCCCTGATAATTTCCTCGACATATTCCGTAATTCTACTAGTTAGGATTAATGAGAATATTTTATAGCAAGTCAGTAGGAGCAAGATTCCGCGGTAGTTATTGCAGTCCGTCCTTGGCCCCTTTTTGGGCCGAGCCGGCATGTAAAGTTGCTGGGCTTAGTAACAAACGAATTCCCAAGATGTTAATAGGCGCTGTACCGACTGGAAAGCGTCCGAGGGGTAGACCGAGGCGTAGGTGGGAGGATTGCGTTGGGAAAGATCTATCAGGTTTGGGTTTGGGTGGTGCTCCGTTAAAATGTTTAAACTAATTACACCTTTAGGTGGGCTGCAAATTAGTATCTATTTAAGTCCAAAATGCAACTTTGGGCTCCTATAGATCATACGATCAAAACTCGTGCCAACACTCTCAAGGTTTTTTTTTTTTTTAGGTGGGCATAAAGTTGCACTACGACCATTGTTAATCTATTCTGCACCCCACTGTTAAATGCGATTGTTACAATCTTAAGTCAGCCAAACCCACAAATTTGAGTAAGCTTGCCGGGTTGATTAGTTCGCACTGCCTGGGATTAGTGACTCTATCCAAACCAAAGGTTGCAAACCTTATGCTGACCAACCTATCACATAGGCAGATAACATGATAGGGTGTTTCGTCCGCTGTATGACAAAAGCGACACATGGGGACATCCACCAGTCCCAACCTGAACATATGTGCGTTGAGTCTGCTATGGCCCGTAATTGCCGCTATAATTGTTTTTAATGCTGCCCTGTCCAGCTCCAGAAGAGCTTTGCTCATCTTCTCATTGAAGCCTTCTAGGAATAATTTGGAGTGTCTTAAGCCACTTTGTCTGCACCAAAGTTGGTTCATTTTCCTAAGGTAGATGTTTTTTATTCTACGCTTAGCATAGCTAAGACTGATGCCACAAACAGGTTCGGGAGTGCACGGAATTTTGTCCGATCCTAGCCTGGCCAGTCTATCAGCTTCTTCGTTGCCAGGGATGCCATGGTGACCAGGAACCCACTCAATGCTCAGCCAGTTTGTTAAGAGCAGCATAGCAGTCCCACAAAATCCGTGAGTCCTTCTGAGGCCATCTGGGCCTCACACCCCGGAAAGTGAGTTTCGGCCAACTCCTTCAAGTAGTTTCATCTCATTCTGCGTGTGGCCGTTCCTTGCCCTGAGTGTACCCATGACTGTGTCCCACATCCTTGGACATTATCTTTTTAATGCGACAGGCAGCAGGAACACTGTCCACATCACTGCAGTATTTCCTCCATGCCTGACTTTTGGTTTTCCTAACCTGTTAGTGGTATTCCGTGAGAGACGCTCTATAGGTCTCCCATCTACCAGTTCTTTTAGCAGCATTGAATAGCTTCCTGGTGCTATTTCTTAGCTTATTTAAATTTTCGTTCCACCAGGAAGTTTTCCTGTTGGAACTGTTGTTGCACACATAGAAGTAATAGTAATAATACATATAGTAAGAAGTAATAGTAAAGAAGTGTCTAAGGAAGATTGCTTTTCCTCAGATAAAGGTGTAGTGTTAAAGTTAAAAAGATTTTCGGTCATTTTGTTCCCACGAGTGTGGGGGATCTAAATACACTGCAGGTACTACCCCCTCTCCCTGCAGCGGGCTAAATACAATGGGGTGCGCCAGGTGCCCCAAGTGGATTGATTAGACACAGTGTATTTTTATACACCCCCTGTCATCCAGCCACAGCTCGAGCTCCCTACACTTGGCTTGGGTGTTTGAAGGTCCTACCAGGACCCCACCTCTGTCGTTTGCAAGTCCACATGACTTAACAAGTCATATAGGCTCCCCAGGGGGCACCACTAGGAGGTGACAGTAGGCGTTGATAGGGATATGGGGGACTGGAATGTTACAAGCAGTGAGTAGGGCACTATAGCTTGAACAGTCCACAAGGAGTGAGGGAAACTCCCGCTCCAGTCCCCCCGTTGCCCTACCCTTTTGCCCCCCCACTGTCTAGGTTAATGTAGCCGGAGCGAACAAAAGCCAATCGACTCCCTTTTGTTTTTCTCTCTTCACTTTTGTAACATGTGTTTTTAAACTTATTACAAATATTACACTTATCACTAAACAAATAAAATTATCCTTTAAATTATATTTAATATCTAAATATTTACAATTATGTGAAAAATAAATAAAAAAAGAAAATGTTCTTTCTTTTACAAAAAAAAATGATCTAATTGTTTTTGATTAAAACTAACAATATTTTATAAGGTTAATACGTCATCTAGCCTTAACATCCGATATGGATTTTCTCAAATTCGTTGTTCTAATACACTTCATGTTCTGATTATTCTGATTGTGTCATATTTATTTCAATATGAAGTTTCTATTAGAATTTTTTATTATTATCATTAACTACTATAATTCATTTTTAAAAACTAGGAATCAGACCTGGCATTGATACGAAATTTTATACTGACCAAAAAACCTCATGCTGTTGTGATCGGAGGAGAATCAAGAGATGCTCTTATGGTTGCTGCAGATCTTAGAGAAATAATATCCAATTTGGTTGAAGATGAACAGTTTCCTCAAATTCCTGTTGAAATTATGGATAATGATTTAGCTAAAGTTTATGCCAACTCATTGAAAGGAGAGGTATGATATTCTTTCTTAGCCTAAAGCATTTCTTTGAGTTTTTGAATGGTGAATATGTTTGGATACACTATGTGTTTTGTAATTCCTTAATTTGTACAGAGTGATTTCCGAGATTATCCTATGTTACTGAGGCAAGCTGTGTCTCTTGCTCGAAGACTGCAGGATCCATTAGTAGAATTTTCCCAGTTATGTACTCCAGATGATGAAATTCTTTGTCTTAGATTTCATCCCTTACAAGTAAGTGCTTAAGATAAATAACTTTCGGTATATATAAAACAAATTATGATTTCCATTATATTTTCTTGATTTTCAGGAACAACTATCCAAAGAAGAGCTTCTTGATGTTGTTACATTGGAATTTGTCAATCGAAC
This sequence comes from Troilus luridus, assembly GCA_964056705.1. NCBI lineage: Eukaryota > Metazoa > Arthropoda > Insecta > Hemiptera > Pentatomidae > Troilus > Troilus luridus. Next base: position 58,554,243 of record OZ057414.1, read on the forward strand.
CAATGAAGTTGGTGTCGATATAAACGAAGTTGTAGCAAATCCAATTTGTGGAAATTTGGTTCAGTTTGTTTGCGGTCTTGGTCCAAGGAAAGGAACTACGCTTATCAAAATATTAAAGCAAACCAATCAAAGGCTCGAAAACAGGACTCAGCTTGTTACTACATGCCATATGGGACCTAAAGTTTTTATCAATTGTGCAGGATTTATTAAAATTGATACCAATGCTCTGGGAGACAGGTACTGTTTAATTCATTATTGTTAATTAGTTGTTTAATAGCTATGACAAATAGAAAAGCTATACAAAAAAAAGTTGTATAAAAGCTTCTAGAAGACCCCATATTTTCATGTTTTTTAAAAATACTATACTAATGTAGAAAACATTTGTTTTTTGTTTTTAAATTATGAAGATATGGTTATTGAAACCCAATAAAAAAGAGTAAGATAATAGACCCAGAGAGGAAAAATGAAATGTTTCCACAAGAGAGCAGTCACTGTCAGACTTGTCGTAGGAATTTAAATTAATTCGTTCTACTGTTTCAAATATACTAAAAGATTAAGAATGCATTCTTGGAGCAATTAATCTGTATCAGTGAAATCAATTATTGCAAAAACATTAAATGGCTCTGTGCATCAAATAGACAAATGTGTTAATACTTGGGGGTAAGATAAAATGAAATGTAGTATTTTTAAAGATCTAAGAAAAAACAATGAGCTACTATGATTTAATTTTCCAAGCATGTTCCTGCTGGTTTGAAAGACTTAAAAACATAAAAACTCTCATTGGTTAACCCTTAGAGCTCTATGGATGCATATATGCATTTGGCGAAAGTCATCCGTGTGGCCTACGGCCGCATTTATGTGTTATCTCTAAGTCATCGGCCTGGACTAAGGGCGCATTTATGCACTCGCCGGTTTTTTCAATCAATGTGCAGTCATTTTCGTGTGAAATTAATACAGGGGCATTTGTTAGTAATTTGCCTTCCTCTGGTAGCGGTTGGTCAGTGTTAGGGTCATAAAAATCTTTGGGAATTTCCGAAATGGAAATCCCATTTTACGTCCCACTCTTTAACCAATTAGATTTTACTGTATTTTCTTTTACTGTGTTTTCGCGACTCAAAGCACTCAAAATAACTCAGTCAGCAGTATTGTCTTCCCAGCGTAACAACCTCACGGTCTCGCTCGCGTCAACAACGATAGTGCTGTATATAACTAGTTTGATTATTTTTTATTCGTGACCCTACAAAATGTCAAATCTTGAAGAATATTTCACAATGGACAACAGTGAAATAGAATGTAGTGAACCACTATCATCAGACATTGAATCAGAAGAATCAATTGGTGAAAGAAGAACAAATAGAAAACGGCCCAGGAAGTTAAGTACATCATCGGAAGAGGAAAATTCAGAAGGGGGCCAATATATCGAGACTTCTCACCAAGATGGAATATTATTGTGGTCAAAAAGGAACTTAACTCCTGTTATACATATCTTTGAGGACCAAAATTCCGGAATAAATGGAAATTTAAATCCAAAATCAACACCCTTAGACGCCTTTACGATGATGTTCCCGAAAGAATTAGTGAGTGAAATCACCGAACAAACAAGTAATTATTTGCATACAACAATGTCTGGTCTATAACAACAGTTCTCGTTTGTAGAATTGGAAGGATACTTCAGTCTCGGAAATGTACTGATTTTTATGCATTTAGATGCTAATGCCGCGTTCTAAGAAACTTTCGTTGAAGGAGTATTGGTCGAGAGACGAACTACTGAAAAGCGGTATTTTCTGCAAAATTATGTCACGGGATCGGTACATGATGTTGCTACAAATGTAGCACTTCAACGACAATAGTACAACCACGAACGATCCGTTAGTAAAAATACGACCAGTTATCAATAAGATAAAACCTACCTTTTCGCAGTAATTTGTTTCGTACGAAAATCTGTGCATCGATGAAAGTCTTTTGCTTTACATAGGCAGATGCTATTTCAAACAGTTCATACCATCCAAAAGAAGTAGGTTCGGCATTAAATCGTTAGTTCTTTGTGACTGTAAAACTAATTATGTACTGGATTTTATAATTTATACCGGCCAAAAAACAAAGGTCAAGAAAAGTGACATGCATTGGAATCTCTGGTGATGTTGTGATGACGTTGCTTCAGCCGTATCTCGGAATAGGCCATATAGTTATTACGGACAGTTGGTACACAAGCCCACTATTGTATACTTTACTACACAACAGGAAAACCAACGCATTTGGGACAGTTCGCAAAAATAGGATACAAGCCCCGCATGGATGAAAAATTTAAGTGTGGAGAAACTTGCTACCGGTCGACTGACATTTTATTGGCAATAAAATGGCACGATAAGAAAGAGGTTTGGATGTTGTCTTCTGCACATGAAGCTACATTTGCTGAAACTGGGAAGAAGGATTACCGCACAGGAGAAACTGTCGTGTGTTACCAATTATAATTCCAAGATGGGTGCTATAGACAGAGTTGACATGACATTAAGTGCACTCAATTCAGTAAGGAAACGCTAAAATGGTATAAGAAGTTGTTTTTTCACTTGGTAGATTTAGTCATACTTAATGCATATCTTTTGCATTGAAATTGCACCGGTACAAAACATAAATTTAGTAGTGATTTTCATATAGCGCTAATAAAAGACATTTTGCAAAAATATCCACAAAACAGAAGCGTGGCAGGAGGAGGAAAAAGAAAACCTGAGGATTTACCGTTTCGATTAACTGAAAGGCATTTTCTGTCAAAGTGTAAGAATCGTGCGGGCTCAGAGTCAATAGAGTTGACCCGAAGAATGTGTGTTGTACGTTAGCATAAAAAATAACAGAAGGAGCACTACACGATACAAATGTAAAAAATGCGATGTCGGTTTATGCATTGATAATTGCTTTGAAATTTTACGTACACAATTAAATTATTAATCTGTTGTAAATATCAAATTAAGTGTTTTAGTTGATTGTATAATTTAATGTTTTAAAGTTTTAATGTTTATTATACATTATTTTAATACTAAAAAATAACAGTCTTTAATTATTTAACGTTCTGCAAAAGAATGACTATAGTTTATTACTATTTGCACCTTGAATAGTCACTTCAGTGTGGTGAAAAAGTATTCCGGCCCAGCAATGGTCAGCGCTACCCGAGCTCCATCCCTACGGTCAGTTTCGGCCAGGAGTATTTAGAGCTCTAAGGGTTAAAGATTGTGCAATTTTAAAAGCTGCTGAGATATTTAAAAATGATTTGGAAGTGATGCTCAAAGAATGTAGTTATTTGGTGGAGCAAGTTTTCTACATAGACAGATCTGCCTTATATTGGATAAACAGTTCAAACAAACATACATTCATAAAGAATGTAATAGTTTTATACTTCAAAAGCCTCTGTTCACGAGGTAATCTCATTACATGCAAGGCCCCTACTAGGTTGCTCCTAACATTTGTGTCATACAATAAACAGCATTCAAGTTGTCTGTTGGTATCAGAATATCGATTAAAAAACAATATTTCACAATTGTGAACAAGTGGCTGAAATAATGGTACTAATTTAAGTCAAATTTAGTACTCGTGAGTTGACCACACTCCAAGATATACACTAGATTTATTCTTTGTTCTTCAAGTTCCCATTAATAGAAAAAGATGCTAAACTTAAACATCAATTTTCTTACTTTCAGATTAATTTATAAATAATTCGAATTAATCAATCAACCTGAAACACAGATTGACCCTCTCAACTGCCTTTTCCCAGTACATTTGTTTTTATTGTCTTTTTTTAATTATTTATGTAAAATTTATTTACAGTACTGAAGCTTATGTGGAGGTATTAGATGGCTCTCGAGTCCACCCTGAAACTTATGAGTGGGCTCGTAAGATGGCAGTTGATGCTCTTGAATATGATGACGAAGATGCTAATCCTGCTGGTGCTTTGGAGGAGATTTTAGAAAAGCCTGAAAAGCTAAAAGATTTAGATCTGGATGCATTTGCCGAGGAATTAGAAAGACAAGTGAATTTATTTTTATCATTGTTAAATAAATTAAAAGTTTATTGTTTGACCTATGTTTATATTTTCTCATTTATAAGATACAGTAACCATAATAAAGGTTATTGAGGTGTTAAGTTCAATGCCAATATTACTGATGATGATCGCCTATATACATCACCCCATCAGTGGGGTTTATCAAAACCCAAATCCGCAAGTTCAATCTTAACATTATGGAGTAAAGAATTATTGCAAATTTGTAATTCAATGCATTAATGAATCAATTAAATATTGAATTTACAATATTTGTTAAACAATGCAGGTGTATTAATTAACAGCTGGTCAACCTAGATGGTTGCGTTCTCTTTTTTTTTTTACCATTCTATGCATCTAGGTCTTGATTCATTTATCTGTTTCATTCCCTGGAGTGTGGCATAGAATAGGACCATATCAATAAATTTCCCTGATTTCTACATTTTTCTTGGTCCTGTGACATTTTGATTTTTGCTGTAGAGTTGTGACATTAAATATCCTTTCACATCACCCCATTACCATTTTCAGCTTTGAAGAGCATTTAGCCCAATATCCTCAAATCTGAGGTTTTTCACTCTACGTTACTTTGGATCGAATGGCCTCTTTTACTGGATGATCTGTCCAGAAAGAAAGTGCCTATAATCTCTATGATAACAGCTCTCAACAACTTCTGTTGGTGAACTACTAAACTTCAATTTTAGCCCTCGATCAGAGGTTCTAAATAAATGTTTAGTGATCTGTAGTGAAGTGTGTGCCTGCTGTGTACTGAACTATGTTACACTGGAGTCTTTAAATCCCAACTTGCTTGGCTCTTGGGACTCCAATTGCTTGCTCTGACTCACATATAAGAAAACTAGAATGGGAATGTGCTCTGTAGGCTATGTCTATGACGTGGATAATTTATCAGTTTGAGAAAGTAATGATTTAAGATTGACCCCATTCTATAATTCCTTATTTATTGACTCTCTCTGGTATTTGATATATTTTGCAACTTTATTATTATTATAATATCAGTTTAAATTTGACAGTTTCCATTTCTGTCATGTGTTATCAAAGAAGTATGGGTTGGTTTATATTTTAGCCTTACAAATGAGTTCTTTTAGTCTTGAATCATTTTCTTTAGATCAAATTTACAGCCTCTTTTTTTAGTCATATATTTTAACTGAGGATAGAGTTGTGAAAAATAAGAAAGTCTTTGCTTTTCATATTCGACATAAGTTAAGGTTACATTCCCTTGTTCTCTCTCTCTCTCTCTCTAAAGTTGGATCAATGGAATCAACTTAAGTGTAAGAATGACTTTACTGCTTGATTTTTTTATCAATATTATTGAGGTGCTGTGTAGGGCTACCATCAAAAGCATTGCTCCTACAACATGTTGGTTTATGTTTTGATCGCTGCTTGTGTTTGAACATGTAGAACGACATTAATCTGTATTTGGAAATGAAAAAAAATTTTATTTAACAAACTCTGATCTGTTGGAATCTGGTTATAATAATCTGTTACCTGCTGGGGCAAAGGGCTGGGAGAGGACAGGGTATAGTCGAGGACACATAAGGGAAACTGGGTGAAGAAATCAACTCCAAAACATTTATCTAGCAAAATAAAGCGGTATTATATTGAAATAAAAATTACATTCATCTAGTATTGATAAGGCATTAATAAAATAACAATTACAGATTCATTCATTAATAAGGCATTAATAAAATAATAATTACAATTTAAACCGAAATTCCCAGTCAACAGGAAAAATAAAACTTTTAATTTAACATAAGATTCGCCGCCAATAGCAGCACTAAACAATAACATATGAACTAGAATCATGCACCAGATTCTCCATCAATACTGAGAATCCTTAAAACCACTAATAAAATAATAATTTCCAAACAAAACTCGATCTTCCATCTAGAACAATAATCATATCCATCCTCTATAACAATATTTATATGCGCTAATAACAACTTACAACTTAAACATTCACCCTCAGTACTCATTATCTCATAACCATTACTTAATTTCCATTCTCTACACATAATTCTGGGTGCACTAATACTTAAAGAAAAGATTCCTATATGTCTTGTGGCCAAACGCGACGAATGAAAAAAATAAATTAACTCGCTCTATCTTCAACTGAACTACAAGCGGGCTTCACCCAGAATAAAAGTCTGACTACATTATAAAGCAAAGTTCCTACCTTCCATCTGGTTTCTTTCTCAGGTCCCTTGGCTTCTCACTAGTACCAGTCTTCAACTCTGACTTTTGGGGGAAAACGGTCTCGTATTTGAAGGCTTATTTGAGCTAGCGTCAACATTCTTATCCCGGAGTCCGTGAGGTGCTGCAACCTGGTGGTCATGGTTATCCCGAGAATCTCTTGAATTGAATTTAACTTTTTTAATATTCGATTCGACCCGATTTGTAGGTGACGGAAATGCTGATTAATTTCCGTATTGGACTGATGACTCGGCATCGCCACCGACAGACAATACCCTCCTAACATTACTTAACATTTAATAAACTATACCTAACTTAAATTATCTGAGTCCGTTACAAATCTAAAAGCCAATTATGTATTTAAAGAAGAAGAGAATGAATTACTAAGTAACAAATTACAGGATTTGGTCGTTATAAATCTTTGTTTACTTAAAACAATACTATATTTTTTTTTTTAAATTGAATTTAACTATCAATGCTTTATTCTTTGGCTAATGTTGTAAGTGCTCTTATAATATTTGTGCCAAACCAAGACAAATTACTTCATGGTTTAAAATAGTTTTGTGAAGAATGAAATTTTAATATTTATTAGTTATTACGCCTGATTGGGCATTGGCTAATAAATCCATTTGTTAGGATGAATCACTTGGAACATTTGTGCGGCAATTAGACAACTATCGATATACTTCGGTTCTTTGACTTCACTAGCTGGCCTGTGTTAGTATTTAGTTACCAGATATAACCTATAGAAACAAATGGAAGACTCTGGCACCCCTCAGGCAGATTGAAACTTTCCTTAAGTTCTATTTGTTTCAATCCCTTTATTATAATAAGTCATTATAATAATAAGTTTACTGCCAACTATCCTTTCATTATTACAATTGCAAAATAGCTATATACTGACTACGACTCAAAAGAGCTTATATAATTGTTATTGTGATAGGAATATTGGTTAACTGAAAATAAGGTAAATTTTAAATCTAGCTATGTGCTCAACGATAGCCCATGCCATATTCTTCTTCTTTCCGGCACTATAACTCGTGGCGAGTCAAGACCTCCTGTAGCATCAGCCTCCAGTCATCTCAGTGCAATGCTGCTGCTTTCCAGTTCCTTATCCCGTATTGACCTTCTATTATTCATCTATGAAATTCATCTTTGTGTTGATGGACTGATTTATATAATTTTATTATATACACCATATTGTATTTATGTATTTAAAACCAAAAAAAATTTAGCTATTATAGAGCTAATTTTTGGATATAATTGATATTCAACAGTGCTAAGATAATGTTTGCCTATCTGCAATACCATTATTAAATCTTTAAGAACTATATTGCTTAACTTGTTGTTTTTGGTTTTTGTTACCTTCAGCTGTAATTTAATAGATTATCTCTAATCTAAGAGTACAGCAATGTCCATCTATTCATTGTTGAATTCCATAGATAAAATTAATGTCAAACTTAAAAACTTCCTCATATGCTAGTAATATATGAATGAATGCTTTAATTATATCCAAAGTTTCTAATACTAGTGTATATTTCAGAGCTTCGGTAACAAGAGCATTACTCTTTATGACATAAGATCAGAACTAAACCATAGATATAAAGACCTAAGAGTTCCTTACCAATCTCCTGGGCCTGAGTTGATGTTCGATATGCTTACTAAAGAAACTCCAGAAACATTCTACATTGGGAAACTTGTCACTGCTACAGTTATCGGTAGGTGTTAACCTGCTTGTTATATGTTTAGAGAAATTATTAGTGCCTTGATGGTTTTATAAAAAAGTTTTTTAGATATCTAAAACATTAAATATTAATAATTAGCCCATTAAAAAAGGTTAATCTGTTTTTGGATAATTGGGATGTGTGTAATTGAAACTTTCAGTCATCAGTCCCTTATTTAGTAAAAATTGACTGTCTATTTGAAAAAACAAATTATCAGTCTTGATTAATATTATTTATAAAGTATTGAGAGTAATGATTGGTAAATAGAATAGAATAGAATAGAATAGATTAGAATAGAAAAGTAACTTTATTCTGGGACAACGTCCCTTTAGAATAACAGATATGAACAGGGATAAAAACATAATATATATATGTATAAATACTATATGTTCTAAACCTGTTATTATGTCTTTATATCTAAGAGTATTGCCAAAAAAACATTGTTTAATACTAAATTATAAACAAGTGGAATTCTTTGAATTGACTTACTTATTAAAATTATTAAATTACTCATGTGTTAATGTGTTCTTTGAACTACTTTAGAATTTGATTGTTTATTTTTATAAATATAATTATTTTTGATTGCAGGTATTTCTCATAGAAAGCCTGAAAAAGATCAGCTGGATCAAGCTAATCCTGTACGAAATGATGAAACAGGGCTGTGGCAATGCCCATTTTGTCTGAAAAATGATTTTCCTGAATTATCAGAGGTTAGTACATTTTATTTTTGTTAAAAAATAACGTTGTTAATTAATTAATTTAGTTGTAAAATGACTTTCTATGAGATTTTTAATTGTATGTGTTGTATTAAGAAAATTCTAATGCAATCTTAAATCTGTTTGTTTTTATTATATTTTGATGAATGTGTATTATATAAATGTGTGTTATATTTAGAATTCGATAAGGTAAACATGAGTGTATAATTATATTTTTCATTTTAGTCAGGCTTGAGTGGTTAAGAAAAGTTCTTTAGTGATAAACGAACATGCTCCCTGGGATGAGGCAAGGTCTTCATCATGCAGGCCCAACCCGTTCATTAACAACAGGAGTAATAGACTCCTAAATTTGTCATAATGTAGCCTCCTAAGAAACTGCAATTTCTTAATATTTTTACAACCTGTTGATGATTTTTAAATCAGTAATTGATCTTCATCATTTAGCTACATCAAAAGCTGGGTTCCTATCTCAGGTACTAGAGAAATGATCGCTGAATTGAAGTATTTCTGTAGTGTGGCTGCACCTACATACACATATACTACTGCTCATCATTCATCCATCCAATTTTTTAATTATAAAACTAATTAAAGTTGTTTCGTGGTAAATAAATGCTAAATAAGATATATAATAAATTAGAAGAATTGCTTGCCAAAATTATTTTCTTTTCAGATTTCTCTGTAATGTTATCAACATTAATTTTGGTTGAAAGAAACTCTAAGAGATAAGAGTTTCTTTCTTCCTTTGGGTGCATCAACTATTCTTCAACAAAATATCTTCTCGAAATAAAGTACTCTAAAAAAATCTTGTACTCGAGTGTGCAGCCTAAAATGTGTCTTATTATTCACAGGAAAGGTGTAGCTATTAAATATAGAAAAATTAGCCCGGATACAAAAGGGTAAAAGGCATTTTCATCACTTCAAAGTTTCAAAAATGGAAAAATCTTCGGCCATTTAAAAAAAAAATACAATAGTTTGATTATCAGAAGACTTTTTTATTTTGAAAAATATAGCACTTACCAGTACTATTAACATCCATATTCATTGGTTCGATAAAAGTAGTTAAACAATAAATTTTTGAGGTTGAAATGATGCCTTGAATTCCATTGATTTATTCTATTGCTATGATTACTTTGGGCCCTAACCCTCAAGCTGTGAAGTGTGCCAAACTTAAACAAATATTAGATTACCATGTATTGAAGTATTGTTTACAATATTCCAATACCATATTTTTGATTTCTATACATGACTTTTGTCCCACTTGCTTTGATTTTCCCGCCATTTATCAGAAATTTTGAAGCCATTTTGTATAAGCCAATCTTATTTTAGTTTTCCTTTCAAAGTCCTCTGCAAGGTTTCTAACATTTAATTTGGTCGAAAAGAACTATAAAATAAAAAAATAAGGGTGTTTCTACCATTCTTAAAAAAAAAAAAACCTTTCTCGAAAATCAGTATTCTAAAATTAAAAACCAATGTTGTACTTAAGTGTGCAGGCTATAATGTATCTTATTATTAATGGGAGAGATGCAGCTATGAAATATATAAAATTTAGCCGGGGTACAAGTAATTTTCATCACTTCGAAGTTTCAAAATGAGGAAAAATCTTTCATGCATTTAAAAAAAAAATGGATACACTTTAATTATCCGAAGATTTTTTTAGTTAGAAAAAAATAGCACCTATGAGTACATATATTATCGATATTCAACAATTGATTCATATAAAATTTATAACATTATAATTTTGTGCGGTTGAAATGAAGCTTTGAATACAACTGATTTAGTCTATTTCTATGGATTCACTACTTCGGACTCTATTAATGACGAGATGAAAAAGTGCCAGGCATAAACAAATATTAGATTTCTAGGTTTTGAACAATTGTTTACAATATTCCAATAAAAATTTTTAGAATTTTAAACATGAATTTTGTCCAGCTAGCTCCTACTAATCGAAACACTGTGCTGAGAGGAATAAAGGAGGATGGTAAAAAAAGAAGAGGAGAAGTATTTCAATTTTAATAATTAAAACACGAGTCTGGCATCCGGGTCTGCTGTACAAACTCCGTAAATTCTTACCTTCTACTTATTTCCTTATTATCAGTTCCTACCTCAGTAATAGAACCTTTAAAGTAAACCATAATTTTGTCTACTCTTCCCTCTTCACCCAGTCTGCCGGTGTTCCTCAAGGTAGTATCCGGGGTCCCATCCTATACACGATATATACAGCTGACATCCCAACCCATCCAAGCACTGTCCTCACTACGTACGCTGATGACACATGTGTGTTATCACTAAATAAGGATCCATTTGTTGCATCCCAATCTCTTCAATCCCATATCTCAAACCTTCAAGAGTGGTGTCAAAATTGGAGAATTAAAATAAATCCTAACAAATCACATCAAATTACCTTCACCCTTCATCGTAAACCTACGAATTCCTGCCCTACTGTATCCTTTAATAATATTCCACTGAACCCTGTCGAACAGATACGTTACCTAGGACTCCATCTGGATACACGTCTCACTTGGAATCCTCATACAAGACTGAAAAGACAAGAAACTGCTCGAGGTTTTCGTCTATTTCAACATTTACTGGACGAACACTCTAAGCTCCCAATTAATTACAAAAGACTCATTTACATGACAGTTATCAGACCTATTTGGACATACGGAGTTGAGCTTTGGGGCTTTACTAAACCATCCAATTCATCTCGTATCCAATCCTTACAATCCAAAATCCTTCGTAAAATCCTCAATGCTCCTTCTTATGTCACAAACAAACTCATCCATCATGATCTTAATATCCCACATGTTACTGATTTGGCCCAAACTAGATACCTATCCTTCCATGACAAGCTCCATACACACTTGAATCCGCTAGTATCTCAACTTGCTTCCCATACTATTCCTGATAACTCTCCGAGGCGTCTGAAAAGAAGATGGCCTCGAGATCATCTACTATAGAACTTTATTGGAGTGCTACCGATGGGTAGTTTCTCCACAAGTTTTTTTCATGTCGTATTGTACATATTAGCACATTTACTTGTTATAATAGCATTATAGTTGTATTATAATATCATTAAATTAAAAAAATAAAATAATTAAAACTAGATTTGCTCCTATCTGATGAAGGTTTCATCAAATAATTGATTATTTTTGTTTCTCTTGCCAATTTAAACACAAAACAAATCCTTGTGAAAGCAGTGAAATGCTAATTGTTAATCATCACAACAGCTATTTAGAATATAGTGTATAGTAAGGCTGAAGGCCAGAGTGCTCATAGCTGAAGGAAAAATAAACTATGAATCATCTTTTTATGATTTGTATTATATAACTATTATTTTTCAATTATTACTTTTCCTCACTTGTCATAAATTACTATATGTTGTTTCTTTTATAAGGTTTGGAATCATTTTGATGCTGGTGGTTGTCCTGGGCAAGCTACAGGAGTTAGAATACGATTAGATAATGGCATCACTGGTTATATTCACATTAAGAATTTGTCCGATAAGCATGTTACCGATCCTGCTCAAAGAGTTACTCGTGGTCAAATGATACATTGCAGGGTTACGAAAATAGAGGTAGAGAGGTTTTCAATTGAAGCTACTTCAAAGTCTTCCGATTTATTAGATAAGAATCATGATTGGAGGTAATACTAATATGAATTAAATTGTATTACTATTTTAATATTACAAAATAATATATAAATGTTTTATGTTTATGGTTATTGAAATTTCAGGCCTCAAAAGGATCCATATTATGATCATGAGTGTGAAAAGAAAGATTTACATACGGAAGAAGAAGCCAAGAAAAACAGGCAAAAATTGACATATATCAAAAGAGTTATTGTTCACCCAGCCTTTCACAATATTTCGTATATTGAAGCTGAAAAAATCATGGGTACGATGGAACAGGGTGACGTCATTGTGAGACCTTCGAGTAAGGTAAATAGTTAAAGTCATTTAATTGCTATGTTATTTGTTTAAGAATGCTTGTTTTCATCTTTTCTAATTATATTAATATTTCAGGGTGCTGATCATTTAACTGTTACTTGGAAAGTAGCTGATGGAATTTATCAACATATAGATGTAAGGGAAGAAGGAAAAGAAAATGCTTTTTCCCTGGGTCAGTCATTGTGGATCGGCAATGAGGAATTTGAAGATTTAGATGAAATAATCGCTAGGCATGTTAATCCAATGGCAGCCTATGTGAGAGATATGTTTGCATTCAAATATTTAAAAGACACAGAAGGAGGTCTTAAGGACAAAGCTGAAGAATATTTAAAAGAAGAAAAGAAAAAAAATCCAGCAAAAATACATTATATTGTTTCTGTATCCAAGGTAGTTATTTGGTTATTATTGACTTTTATAAATACAATGTAACTTGATAAGATTCCAAAACTAAAAATCTAAATATTTATTTATATATTTACATTTCATATATTAATTAATTAAAAACTTACACTAATGATGTGTTGATTTTCCATTTCATATATTTCCATAGCTATGATTAGTAATCCATTATTTTGGGATTTTTACATTCTTTAAAATTCCCCAATGGACAAAGTTAACATACCATTTTGTATTGTATTGTATTTTGTATTTATTCCATCATTTCATGGTATTAGCCTATTTTATTTTTGACGATTTGCCTAGTTTTTCACAATCCTATGTAATTTGAGAAACAGCTTTCATTACATGTTTACATGTTTTATACATTTATGATAAACAATTATACATATGCATGCACTGTTGTGTGCATGCGCTTGGGATTTTTACATCAGAATTACAAATATCACTAGATTTAAAAAAAATTTAAGTATCTAAATATACTATGCTAAACAAACTTTATTTGATATTTGTATTTTACAGAATTACCCTGGTAAGTTTCTGCTCTCCTACCTGCCACGAGCCAGGTGTAAGCATGAGTATATTAGCATAACACCCAATGGATTTCGGTTTAGAGGGCAGTTCTTTGAATCTGTCAATTCATTGTTCAAGTGGTTTAAAGAACATTTCTCGGATCCTATACCTGGCACACCTAGTACTCCTAGATCTGCGATGTCAGCACGCACTCCTTATACCAATACTCCTGGACCAATGCCAATAAGTAAGTGGTCAAAATCAGCTTTAATGCTTCCATAATAAGAAACCATTATTTAATACTATTTATAATTTTAGATATGAATGCTGAAGCAATACAACGTGTTGCTCAAAATATGCCAAATCATATGCTTCATAGTCTTTCGCAAGTTGCCAGTCATACTCCTCACTACCCTCATACTCCTGGAGCATATTCTCTTCATCAGTATCCAGCCACAGTAATTATATTTTCCTTTATACTATTATTTACATTTAGTAGTATTTATAAGATAAATAAAAACCTAAAAGTAAGTTCTTGTCTTAGTTTGATATTGTCGCCCTAACCATAAATTCTCCATTATTACTTATATGGGTTTAAGATATTGTAGAATTAGGGAGATATGATGCATTAACAATGTGCCAGAGATGAATATATAGCCAACAATAATTTTCACAGATGATAGAAATTCTTATACTGGTGAAACTGAAGTTATTAAGAAGCTTAACTTAAAATTGAGATGTTTATTATGTTAATAATAATTTATAAAATAAATAAAACATTTATAAAATAAATGTTTATTATGTTTCTAGCCATATACTCCGTCCGGTCAAACTCCTTTTATGACTCCATACACTACTCCAAGGTATGGTAGTGGTATGACGCCTGGCCACCAGAGTATCATATCTTCTGGATCTATCACATCACCTCAAAGCTCGACACCCGGTCAGCCTGTTTTCCTTCATCCTGGCTCAATCACTCCTTCTCACAGAACTCCTGTAGCTAATTTTCACAGGTGAGATAGTGATTTGTAATATATGTGTTGATGCATTGTCAATAATTTTGTATACATTATCTTTTAAATGACTGTTTTTCCTTCTCATCTTAGCACAATAAGAATTCACAGCATACGTAAAAATATAATGAAATAATTCTAATTATAGGCCTGGTGGTACTCATCCTGAAGATTGGGGTAAGAAAGCAGAAGAATGGGTAGCGAAGAAAAGAGAAAATGCTAGTAGAACGCCTAGATCTACTCCAAATGCTGGCACCCCACGCCATGGGTATGAACACAACTTGCCTCTGTTTTGTTTTCAATTCTCTTACTTAGTAATTAGTTTTGCCATAGATTTAAGTATTACTATTTATTAGATTAATCAATTAATTTCCAAAGGGCATCCCCTAGGCAAAAATATGTTCCTAATAATTTAAATAATTAAATAAAACAAAAAGTAGAAAAAACAAGTATCAACTCAATACATTTATGATTGCAAAAAACACTTAAACATCAGCTTTTAAACCAGTCTGTGAGATTGAAAACATATTGTTAATGGAAAATGTTTAAATTAGCTAGCATCTATTAGAGAAGGTGTTGAAAATGGTGGGAGGTAAACAAAGATGGTAAAGAATCATGGCAATAGGAATGGACTGAGGTTTTGATTCACAAGAGATTGAATCCAAGATGTAGAAGGGGTGCTGAATATTGATACAGTTAAGACCAAGAAGAATTTTCTACTAGTTGCTACTTTTGCACATGAAACTGCCTTAAAGCAGTCAATGTTTTGCTTCAGTCAATCTTCAAGTACAATCAAAATGTCACCACATGCATAGTAAAGCTATAGGTGAAAATTCAAACAATGTAGGATTTCTAGAACAGGATTTGGTCAATAGTTTAATTATCATTAGCTAGTTTTGACATAGAATCTTTAAGAGATGATATGATCATAAGAGTCATAGATCTGAGGAGGGAATAGGAATTAATATAAATAGCCAGTTTTCATAGCCCCATCTGGTCTTGGTGGGTATAACAATAATTTGGAAGGGAGATAGATCAGGGTTGAATTTAGGGCTTTAACCATGATTGAAAGAGAGCAGTCCAGCTCATCATAGAATTCAGATATGTCAACCCTAGAATATATTGTTTCTGCTTAAAAGGAAAACTCTTCATCTATAATTTAATCAATCTCCACTCACCCACTGATGTTTCTAATGAAGAAGAGAAGGAAGCATTCTACGCCACCAACAGTCAGTGCTACAGCGATTCTGATATGAGCAGGGTATTTAAATGCACAGTTAAGTAAAAAATATGCACAGATATGCTTTTACCCCCACAATGCTGAAGTAAAGTATTAATGAAGTTACTAATGGACTAGAATGGTAAATTTTCCTCGGGCCTGGTTGTCAGCAGTACCTTATTCCCACTTGAGAATTCATCTTGCAACATGGAATTGCATTGATCAGGCGACCATAATCAAATAAATGATGTCATATTCAGATGTAGAAATCACCAAGAAACATTTTTAACCTGATGGATCTACAAGTATTAAAAGCATGGAAAATAGCATATCAAAATGTTTGCTAAGCAGAAACTCAAGGAGCCAGATATTTCTGTGCATTTTACCTCGAGTACAGACAATGAACTGAGGACTGAAGACCAAGGAAATGACTTCAACTAGATATTTTACTCATTCTGATCCTAGGATAATTCTTAGCTTTCAGGAATTTCCTCTCTCCTGGTCAGACAGAATCCTTGGAAGAATCTACGGGGTAGCATAACTGAAAGTGGAAGCAAAACTGAGAGATCAACACCAAGCTGACACCCTTCAAAATCACATTGAAATTACCATCGTGGGTATCCAGAACTGGCGAGTGGTGGTCGTTGTTCAGGTGTCTTTGCACCCAAACAACATAGTTTTACACCCTAAGATTGTGATGCCAGGAAAGCTGATGTGACTATGGCATTAAACATTCTTAACATAATATTACAAGTTAATATCATTGCAAAAATATAAAGGAATGCTTGTTATAATGAGATTCTTAGAAATGCAGATAGTAAAGCTCTTGAAGAGGAATAAGAACATTGAAGAAAGTAAATAATAATAACATCTCAAAAAATAAATGAATGCTTGTTACAATAAAGCATATCCTTTTTGGGTAGGTAATGATAAGGTACATAGTTCCTGAAAAGGTACATGAACAATCAATAAATCCTAATCGAGTTGACATAAAATATAAACCTAGTGATAAGAGAAGTTTTGTGGTTTAAAAATATAGATATGCGGCGAAGATCAAATGGTAAAAGTTTAACAAATGTTGAATCAAAACATTTTGAGGTTATGTTATATTTTTTCAATATAAAACAAAAATCTGTTAATTAAAATTTAATGGAAACAACATATGCATTATAATGACTTCAAAATGTTCTTCTAGACTTTACAAAAAGTAAAGTGATAGCGATTCTTTACCTCTATTAGGTTCTTATTCTTTATCTCTTTTCATGACACTTTGTTGATGTAGCAAAATAGAGAAACTTAGCATACAGAAATGATTTTTTTAGTCAATTTAATAAGTAGTTCAAATAGCCTAATAGCCATTACCAAATGAAATGCTATTTTGTTTTTTAGGACCCCACGGGATGATGCCAATAAAAATCGAACACCCAGGTACGCTGATAATGATTACACCTCTCCACGATCAGGTGCTAACTTCACCTCCCCAAGGTATTCCAATTGGAATAAAGTTGCTGGCACTCCTAATTCCCATATATCTGGTGAGTATTTGTTCATAATTATAGCTTCTATAATTAAATTCTCTTAATGTTATATAATATTAATTTATAGTTTTTATTGTGTAATTAAGACCAACAGGTACACAAAGTAACATATGAAGTAAATAAATCACTGGTAAAAATGAGTGGTCGAGGTAATGTAGAAGGAATAGGGCTCCATATTTGGGATGATTATTACCCTTAACACTTATTTTTCAAAGACGACCAAGTCATTATAGCACAGGATAAAGAAATGCAGAATACATGTCCATATAATTTATTATATACATTTTTTTATATACAACTCATATCATTAAATATACCGTCTTAATATATTTTTTAGGCCTAGTCCATAAAATGTATTATTTTTAAAAATGATGAAATGCATTACATTGTACAACATGTATATAGTAATGTATAATGTACAATGATGCATTTATGTTATTTCATGATTTTAGACACGATTATATAACTGCAGTCAATGATTATTAGATTCATTAAAAATACTTAATTCCATTTATGTCACAATTGGAAAGTTGAGTAACTGAAATCAGTTAATAATCAACCTATACAATAATAACTCAAAAATTGAAATAAGGCAGAATATTAAGTAATGCTTTGCTCTAATAAGTCGAATGAGTTATTGTTTTGAATAATTGAATGAGACCATTCCAATAATATTATAGCCAATAGTAATTAATAGCTTTTAAACTATTGACTGTATCCTCCATAAGAGTTGTCTCAGCCGTTTCAGATACAATAAAAAGCTACAAGAAATGGTATATTGCTTAACCTAGTGCAGTAAATCATTTTTAATGTTCTGCCTTATATTTTAATTCTTCTTCCTTTGGAGCATTGTATCCCCGATATTTAGTTAGAAAATATCTATTTTCTAATTTGGATAACTCAACTTTCTACTATATAGATGAAGTTATGACCACAAATACTTCTTTTAATTTAATATTTTTTCTGTACTGATAGGACTGGAAAGTTGGAAAGGATTTGAAATTTTGTGATATTAAGGATTATGGAGTGAGAACAGTTCAGCTTTTATAAATTCAAAGTGTACTTACTATGAAGTTTCTTGGAAAGGAATTATAACTTTCTATAATACTACTGGATGGTTCTGTGATCAAACTTCCTTAATAGTATAATATGAAAAGGGGCCACTTCCATAATGTATAAAGTATTTAGAGAGTTAAATGCAGTAGATTAGAACTCATTTTTATCAAATTATAGGAACTATAAATTGGAAAAACCTTTAGGTTAAATTGTATTAAGTGATTAATAGCAGCCAGGGTATAGGCCTGTTTTTATTGTCTCATACAAAACATTTAGAAAAAAGAAGAGGTCTCTAAGATTATTGGTTCAAACAATATTAATTTTAAAGTGAATCAATATCAGGCTAATTGATATGAATCCTATGTTTCATAGCTGATGCCAGTATCAGTCACAATTTTGGTAGCTTTGTTCATTCAAATAAGATTAGGTATAAATTACACGCAAAAGTTTACTTACTAATAATTGTCATCCATTTAAAATAATAAACTAGTATCAGTACGTGGTCTTAACTTGTAACTCTATTGTTCTTCGTATAAACGTTTCAGTGTACTTAAAAACATTCATAATACCATAAATTCTGTTTGAAAATAAAAGAATAATAATAATAACACTTTAGCTTGTTTTTACATTTATATATATTTTACAACTCTAATAGTATATAACTATATACATTATACACAGGCAAAGCCACACATACCCACCTACACATGGCTGCGTGCCTATACATTTGATTGCTTTAGCCCTTTTAATTTCACTAAGAGTGTAGGGATTATTTTATTTTTTTAAATCAACCCTTGATATGACTAGAGCTGTTGGAAAATTAGGCATCAAATTGATCCATGCAATAAATAAGAATTTATCTACAAGAAAAAATTTAGCAGAACAACTATGAATTAACTTATTTAATGAACAGAGTTTAGTTAAACTTAGGAAATCTTAGTTATTTATTGGAAATGCATCATCCAAAAGTTGTTTCCCTGAAATCTGCCAAATATAGTGCCTCATTTATTTGATATAACAATTCTTCACTCAGAAATCATAACAATATTTATATTTCTGTCATGTTCTTTTATAAAAATTAATTTTTCAGGTTACGAAGATGCCAACTATGATGCTAGAAGCCTTAAGTCCCCACGCCCTCCACCTGCGCAGGGCAAGTATGACCCCTATGAACTTGGTCAAGGAAAATCTCCTCGTTATTCAATGACGCCACGTTCCACACCTCGTACCATCAATTCACCTCGTTCTATGTCACTTGGTGATTCGACTCCACTGTATGACGAGAGCATCTAGCCCAGTTCTTGTATTTTTTATAATTTACTCCACAACTGGACCCCGACCTCTCATCATTAGTCAATGTTGCTCATAACATGTTTATATATTTTATAATATATGTTTTTAAAAACTACTTCCTAGATTTTTGAATTTTTAAAAATTATTTATATTTATGGTATTATTTAGCAAATATTATTTATGTATACTACAACATTGTGAACTTACCAGGTTTTTAATAGTTACAAAAAAATTTAACCAATTGAAACTGATCTTTTATAGACAAGTTTTATTGAAGTTCAAAATGTAATGGATGTACAACATATTAATCCAGATAGAGTTGTAATATTGAAAAGCTCCATTACACCATACATAAATTGTATTTACTGTAATTGGTATATACGTTTACATTTTTTATGAGACCTAAAACCTTCTATTTTATAATTTTATTAATATACCTCTTTATTATTTATTAGACCCATTAAAGAATAAATTTAAAAAAAATATTGGTTGGGTTAAATTTAATGAATAAGCTGCTTAGAGACTGTATATATTTAATATATATATTTATATATTTCATTAAAAATTGAGCATTAAAGGCTGCTAAATTTAATTTTTTTGTAGTGAAAAAATTCTTTCTGTGATGTTTTAACTGTTAATGTATGCTCGTTCAAACCTCTGAATAAAAAGTCATTTTATGCCTTTAAAGGAAAGGCAGTCAAATTTGTTTTCTTTAAAAAAAAATTTTTATCTTCCTATCCCCTTTCAGGAAAAAAGGAAACAATTTATTTTGTTTAGTGGTGAAAAATTTCTTTCATCTTTAAAAAAAATGTTAGCCAATCTGGAGGTTTGATGAGCAATTCCGATTTTATAATCTTAAAGCAATATTTGTTGTAATTATTTTAAATACTTTCCAAAAATGTACATTTTTGTTACCTTAATTATAGTATCACATGCCCCATGATTTCATGGATAAATGGATTTAAGAATTAAGCCAGCTTTTTGATGTCGAAAAAATGTTCCAAAGTTGTTTTTATTTAGTGTTTTTTTTCAATTTATGGATTATAATATGAATAATATAATCTAGTATAGCTTGGAGATATCTTTTATTGTAAACCACTTTATGGAACTAACAAGGTTTTTGGGTTGAATTGATTCTGCTACATGATAGAGTTCCGGAAATTCGAGGTGGATGAAATTAAGTGAAAACTAAAATTACACAGTTTCAACTGTAGTTAATTATTTTAATTATCACTTCTATAATATACATTTATTAAGCTTTAAAAATGCTTGCTACATCTTCTTGTTTTAAAGGACTAAAACAAGAATGCTTCCATGACAGTAAAACTAAATTATAGATTAAGAGATTAAAATTACATTGTTTTCCTGTTTTTTAATAATTTTTTCTTAACATAGGAAAACAATATCTTATTATCCTATCAGAGCAATATGTTCTCAGTTAACTCCATAATGTAGATTCTGGAGACATCTCTGTTTCATTCCTGTACTTACTTATCTCGTTTAGTATTATATTGCTTTCCAATTCTATTTAAACTGACTAATAGTTTATAAAGTATTCCTACAAAAGTTCAGAAATTAATAATCTGATGGCAGTGGTTGTTTTAATCTGGTTTTAGATTTTAATCTTTTAATTTCTGAATTTTTTTTATGAATCACACCACAAGAGCTGTCAAATCTATTAAAATTTTTAAACAAATATTGTTACTTAAATTATGGCTATGTAACCACCCTGTACTTACTGTTAAACATAACCTCGAATTACCGGTACTTTTTTTCTATCTATGTATGAAGTTAGCTTTATCATAACATTGTAAAAATGTATGCTAATGTTAAAGCTAATTTGAAATCTTAAATTTAGTTATGACTCAACAATGACAAAGATTGCTGCAATTCATTTTGAGCCCAAATAAATTAAAATCATTTCACAAAACAGAATATATACAAAATCAATTTTTTGTCCCTTGCGATCCATAAATTTATTTTCGTTTTGACTGACGGTAATATGTTTCTAGTTGATAAAAAACAAAGGAAATATTTTTTATTATTGTCATAAATACTAAAATTCTTATTAATAAAAAATTATATTAATCACAAATATTTATCTTTTTCTTAATTTTTAAAACAATTTAATTTTGCTTGAATTCCATTGTTTCAGTTTGATTGTTTTTTTATTCAAGGATATATTTTCTGTAATACTAAGACTGAATAAATTTATAATTTTTTTTGTTTCCGTTTCATTTATTTATTCAAAGTAGAACATACTGAATGTTGTTACTGTTCTACGTTATTGAAATGTTTTCATTGGCAGTTGAGCTGAATTTGTCTTTGGCATTGGATTTATAAATCACTACAGTTAGTGACAGTTGTATTCATACTGCATGATTAGTTGAACCCCTTTAAAATTTATATTTCAAGTAAACAAAAAAAAAGTGTATTAGACATTTTTTCTTTGAAAAAACAGCGTTCTTAACAAATAAATTAAATTTATATAAAATATTAAAATTTGAAAGTTTATATAACTAGGCTGTTTTAAAAAAATCATAAATGTCACCTAGAATTTCTTTATTCCACTAAGCTCAAGAAACACTAAAGGTGTATCTATAATTTTGAGACAGTTGTATAAAAGCACTTGGTATCATGGTTCTGGTAAAAGCAAATATTTCAACTCAATGAGACCAATCAAATTTTCTCTCAAATATTCAAACATATTCAAACACCAATCAATAAATTTTATTTCCTTATTCAATTTTTACAGAAAAGCACTCATAGAGCATCTGAGGGCCACCTCCAAATTTGATTTTTTTGTTAGGAAAGGTTTTATTTTTTTTTATCTTCATTTTATTGTTCCCTTAATATGCATTAAAAAATCATTGTTTTGGTTTCGTTGGAAACAAAACATTTTTCCAAAAGCTAAATTGACATATTGGTATTTATATTCAAATGTAAGCTTATATAAATTTTAAATTTAATGGTTTCTTCCTTATTGGGATAGAATAAATATCATACCATATCTTTATCTAATTTTAGATAAATTAAAAACAATTTATTCGATTGTTCGATGCTTTGCTGTCTTCTATCGATAATTTTGCCTTGTTTTCTATTCTTATTTCTTTACGTTTAATGGCATTTTCTTTATTTCCTGGAAACTACTACCTTTTTTCCAATTGTTAATTATTTCACAAATTTTACTTGTAGAGTGTTCACCCTCAACTAATATTAAATTCAAACTTGCTGTACTCTTATATTGAAAGAAAATGTTAAAGTAGTTATAGTTTGAATACTTTTGATGGTTGGCAAATAAACAAGTAAGATTTAATATATGGAGTGTTTGAGTACCATAGTCACTGCAGATTTGCTTATTTTTTTAATAACCTGTTTGCGTATTATACTTTTACTTCTTATCCCCTTTATTAATTAAAAATTTTGTGCTGCTCAGCAATTACCAATAATTGTCTGATCTTTAATTCATAATTATTATAAAATTTTAATTTATAGTAAGGAAGGAAAAAAAAGGTGTGCTGTATGGAAAGACTGTCACTAACTGCATTTCCTTATGCTTAAAACAACCACAAGACTCAATAAACTGTGCTGAGATATTTAGTATTGGTTTTAATTATGCTATATGTAGCAGTTAGATCTTTTAAAACAGTGTTCAGTTGTGTTAAAGAACCTCATATTCTGTTTTGCGAGACTGGGCTCTTTTAAAGATATTTTGATGATAGCTGTTTACTTAGCGATCCATAGCTTGATATTCTTATGTGGGTTCTGAACCATCTTAGATTTCGCTAATTTAAAAATAAATTTGTTTAAGCCTCCCTCCACTATTTTTTTATTTTATAAATTTCACAGGAAAAGAAGATTATTTTTATAATTAACTTTGAAGTGTTGAAATTAAATAGAACCAACCCAATAAGGCACAATTTAAGATCTTTAAAGGGCTGTATAGGACTTCAAAGGAAGTCTTTAGCCTACAAAAAAAAAAAAAAAAAAAAAAAGATCTTTAAAATTAAACAATTTGTAAAAGCTTAAATGCAGGATGGAAAGCTTCTAAATATTGTGTGTGTTTCTATTTAGTAAAAGGCTAATGATACTGACAATTATTGCAGAAGTGCCAGGCCAGTACACAATAATGTACATACCTACCTTTATTTAGTTTCATAATATTTAATGATCTCTATAGCTAAAAACACATTTTACATGGCACAAAATAAAAACAAATTCAGAAAAAATAATTTTTTAATGAAACAGTTAAGCTGAGTTAGTTTATTTGAATTAATTTTAAGAAAGGCAAAAAACAAATAAAACTTTATAGGATGAAAGTTAATATTACATCAAGATGAAAGGAAGCATAATTAACATAAGAAAGGAATTAGTTGGCGGTGCAGTCATATTAAACACTAACTAAGTGGGTTCGACCCACTTTGTGGGTCATCTTCAGGGCTAAGAAAGAAAACAGACAAAACTATAAAAATACATTATAGTACCAAGAATATGATAATATAAAAATATATGTAGAGTAATAAGTAAGATATTTAAATTAGATTGCAATATCTCATTACTTTTATGATTGAAACAATACTGACAATCATACATAGTAACCATATAATTAAAAAGGAGCCGGAAAGAATATAATATAATGTGAAATATGAATATGGATGTAACAACCTTCGGTCCTTTCCTGTTTTTGGTTAACATCCACAGGTTCAAATAATAATACACAAAATCTTTGATACAAGATTTTAACACTGAGTTGGTTGTTTTGTTAGCATATATTGGGACAACCAGGGTTTCCTTGTCCACTAGCCTGCCAGCTAGATATTTAAAACAAGCCACAGTTAATCTAAGATTCAGGTTACCAAACTGTCTTCCCAGAGTCTCATGATGGATTAACGCTAAATCTATCTAAAGCCTGATACTTGCTACAGGACCCCAACATAATGAAATAATCTGTGTATACTGAATAATGAACTGCTTTCTAAGATTTGTCCTTGGTACTCCAAGGCGATCCCACGTTTCCAACCATTAGGATGAGTTTAAGTGCCTCTTACCTCCCATTCGTAGACAATATTTCCTCAGTGCTTTTTTATACCAATCCATTAACTCTCAACACCCTTCATATATCTACAGTCCCTCCAATTCAAATCCTCAGTCCAGCACCACAAAACAAGATCCCGCCTTTCCGATCTCTACACTGGTTCCCACAGAACCAAAGCATTCGAGCGTTCCTTTCTCGACCAGTGTGGAACTCAATCCCTCCTTTCATCCGCCATGCTTCTCCACTGACTTCATTTAAATCCTTGTTTTTCCAACATCTCTTGACATCCCAAAAAGATGCTCTCTAAGCAGGTCAATCATCTGTTTATCAAAAATGTTGATTTTTTTCTTCATGTTTGTTATTCTAAAGGTACTTGGTCCCAGAATAAAGTTTCTTTACTATTCTATACCAAGATTTGTATCAACTTACATAAACATTATAGTTTCTGAAGTCTGAATCCCTGAGTAGACAAGTTAAGAGTACACTCTTCACACAGCTCTCAAGTTTGTAAGTCATCCAGACAGTTACAAGAATCAGGAAATATTTATAATTGCAAATGAATCATTTCATGCTAAAATGAGTTTTGTCACAATGACATAAGTTAGACAAAACATCTGGAATGGCAATGAGTAAACTTCAAGACAACTAAAAAAGAAAGAAAAGGTGGTCCTGATAAATACAACTTAGTTTTTCTTTAAGCTTTGTAGCCAATATGCTCAGTTTCACTTAGTAACATTTCACAAAATAACAACTCATTCTTTCTGTTTAACTTTATTTCATATTGAGAATGTAAATTAATAGAAAACTATGACAGGATAAAAAAATTAGAACATTCTAAGAAAGACATTTATTTTATACATATTCATAGGCCGCTAAGAAGTTCGTTAAATGTTAAATATTTATTGTTAACATATATAACTGTAATTAAATTTCTACAAATATATACATAAAACAATGTATCCATACTGTCAAATTTTTATATTTTTACAACAATCATATTAAAACATATTGTCAAAGCTTCATTAAATCTAATATAAGAATCAGCAAAAGCTATTTTGCATTACATATACATATGTGAAATGTTTTGGTATATGTATACATAATATAAATTAATACAGAGTTGTATATGTAAGCTTTATATTGTAAATCAATGTTTCAACATTTATAATCACAGTATTAAGACAAAAAAATAAGTCATATGAACAAATATATTTTATATTATATTTATATTAAAAAAATGAATCACAGATTTTATACTAATTTTACCTTGAACAAAACGTTCGCCTTGCTCGATCTAGTCTATAGATGTGAAAAAAATCTATAACAACTTAGCCGAATAGGGCTATGTATACAAAGGAATCAACGATAACCGTTAATCATTTTAATATTTACAAAAGAATGGTCAATCCAAACCTCTTGCATTTTTTTTTTAATTCTTTTATTTTTTCAATATCTATTCTTTTCTAAACACTATTAAATTTATAATTGTCCTATAACTCTATTCGATATGAAGTCTCACATACTCTAACAAGCAGTTTCAAATAGTAATGAACATTTACTGTTATTTTGACAACATACACTAGTTCACGGTCAATACAATATTTATATCATCTATGATTTAATATTAAAATAATAATTTTAATGATTTTCATCATTTAAAACTATGACAGTTATCAATGAGCATGCCATAAATAGGAACACTGTTTTAAAATACATATTCACAGAATATAATGTTCACAAAATAAAATAATATTAAAAAGTAATAAATATACATATATTACAAAATATAAACAACATAATATAAGTAATACACTGAGGTCAAATGTAATTACAGTAAATGACACTATTATTAAAAAAAACAACTAAATACTGCCAATTACAAACATTCGCTGACTGAAACCTTTGGTGTATGTTATTTGGCGTTTTTTAGTTGTATGTGAGAGCTAGAGCTATATAATAAAATGAAGGAAGGCAGGCGCGAGGTAGTTGCGTGCCAAAGGGAGGAAAACTAGAAGCCGAGGCGTGACCTATACCACTCCTCAGGTACACCTCTTTCAACAACTTCCTCCTTTAAGAGGCCATTAAAGGTATCCTAGGGTGGCGTACTTCTTCACAAACGGCTCCTCAGTCTTACAATTTTCTCTAGAAATAAAAAGTCAAGATCACTATAGATCCCGAAACACTTATGTCACCACACAAAATAAAAACAGAACAAGTTGGTTCTTATTATAAGGTTTGATTTACATTTTAAATAAACATGGCATATTCCAAAATCACTTTAGTTAGAACAGACAATGAAGGAAATTAGTAGCACTCTAATGTAATAGTTCAATGAATGTATTATTAATTTAAAAAAAATTAAATTCAGTTCTTTTAAATCAGCAAACTCAATACTTTTATTCTCTGCATTAATTTGTATAATATTAAAAGCTTGAAAGTCTTTTTCAAATAGAGAATGCTCATTATAAACCAGAAAGTACTTCCAAAACCATATGAGTTATAAATTTAGACCATAATTATTTAATTTGAGGGGCGTGACCCTTATTTACCATGATCAAGATATTTATCTTTCATGAGAACGATCAGACTATTTAATTCTTATTTTAAGATACAATCAACTTAACATTGTTATTAAGACCAGAACCACACTGTACTCCTCAACAAAAAAAAAATCGTGGGGATACGAGTAATTGAATAACTCAGATTTTTTTTCCATTTTATTTACTTTTCAGTGATATATTTAATGGTATGATAAATATAAATGTATCCGCAGAAAGAAAGAACAAATTAATGATCATAATTTGGAGAAGTAATTAAGAACTTGTAGAATTTTAATTAATTACATACAATTTTAAACTTTGAAGAGGAATCTTTTTAAAATTCTATGAAAGCTTTCCTCCCATGCTTAACATCTTAAGACCTGATTTTGATGTTATGACCTGCTGGCATAAAAAAAAGTTCGCAGAACAAAAGCATAATCTTTAGAGAAAAAAGTTGCGTAACTAATGGAACTTAATTAATGAACAAATTGTCCGGATTTGTTAGAATATAAAAAAGGCATTGTGAAATTTGCCTGAATCAATTTCTTCTTCTTTTTTTCCATAAAACAAGAGTGTTTTTCTTGATAAAAGCATTTATAAGTGGTTTAAGTACAAAAAAGAAATTAAAAAAAAGGGCATCGCATTTCAGCAATCCCTACAATAGGTAAGTAGGTTTATGGTTTTATAAAAAACTGAAAATTTATAATTTATGAGTCATTATTCACTTTGCAAGGTTGGAATAAAAAAAAAAAAAGAAATGATAATAAACAACTCGAGATTCAAGTTTTGAGTAGAGATATTTTAGTTGCAATAAGTTTTTTAACAAATATTTGCTCCTTTCAGGGTTAGAAAGTAATTTTTTATCTCTGTGAAGAGCAAATATACAATAGTGAAGAAACCGCTTTATTTTAGAAGATGCTACCCTCTAAAACACCAGCTTCTCGTTTTGGGTCTAGCAATTTCTTCTTCTAATATACAATTTCCATGTTTCATTGAGTTTGTTTCTGTTGTACTCTATCCGGTTTATTTCTTATTAATGATGCCTTTACCGGACCATTCCATCAATTAGTTAGTTTTTCAGATGATGAATATCTTTGGATACCGCATATAAAAGTTGCAGTCTGTAGAATGTGTATCTCAACCCCCTCCTACTATGCTTATCAATTACTATTCCAGCACTTTGGCATATTTCTCATGATTTTCTGATATTAAAAGTTGAGATTTATTTATTTCCTTTTAGGTGTGGGGAGAGAAAGAATTTCCTAATAATAGTTTTTGGTTTATAAAGAAATAGTTAAGACACCAGTTAGTATTTTTTTAATGGTTTCTCCTCTCAGTCTGCCCATCACTTCATGTTCTCTTGAAATCTATTGCTCTCTGAATACACCCATCAGATAACATCTATATTGTTATTTTGGGCTTAATTATTTCTGTTTTCAATTAAATATAGAATTCTTTTTTTTTACGATATCTATGCCTTCTGGTACATACACTTGTGTTGTTACAATGGTCTATGGATTTAATTTCATAATTGTTCTGTAGGATACCGGATACAATTCTGCCACAGTTGAGAGGTTGTTCTACATTATCT
Organism: Troilus luridus; assembly: GCA_964056705.1. Classification (NCBI taxonomy): domain Eukaryota; kingdom Metazoa; phylum Arthropoda; class Insecta; order Hemiptera; family Pentatomidae; genus Troilus; species Troilus luridus. The sequence goes on from OZ057414.1 coordinate 58,583,058, forward strand.
TCTTTAGCACTGCTTTCAACTGAAATGGCTGAATGTATAAGGACGTAATTCCCTGATTACCACACCCCTTTCTGTTTCTCTTCACTTATATCTATAACCTATATATTCACATGCCATGTTTAGATCTTTTTTAGGTCTATTTACTATTTATGAAGCTTGAAATAAGATACCAAATGTAAATTTGAATAGGCACAGACCGAAATTCTTGATTCTGAACTTGAGGAAAAACTTTGTCAGTGGAAAAGAGAATTAATGAATTTTGCTCAGTCAGTTCCAGGTTTTGGTGATAGTGATCTGGTGGGGAAAACTGATCTGCTCATGATGAAATTTTGAAAACATGACAAAAATCAATTGATACAGAAATAACCGAGTTAAATAAAAGGGGCACAGAACATTTGTTGTTTCATGTACGGATTCACATTAAAAATTCATTTGCATTTTGTATTGTTTTCGAACATCGTGGTTTTTCTGTTATCCTTATCAACCAGTAGTAAATATGTAAAAAAAAATATAACAATTATGCACGCACCTTCCAATCCTTTTTTTTTCAGGATGATCGAGGTTGCACGGTATTAGCAATTAAATCACCAAGCACAATAGTTTTTGAATAATTATTACTTGACTCAGGAGAACAAGATGGTCCTCAGGTGTAAGTCAAATTGAATTCTCTAATAGTAAAAAACTATTTAACGGAATTATTAAATATAATATAATATATTTTAATCTTAATAAAAAATATTTGCATGTATGTATGTATTAAAAATTTGAAAAAGGTATCTGCCGGCCGGTATACCCCTTAGATTCAAACCTTAAACAAAAAAGTTTTTATCACAACTCACACAAAACTAAATGAAAGGGCAATGATTTGCTTCCTCCTGCTACTTGCTTATAGCGACATATTTTCTAAAGAAAAAACATTAGAAACTGAAGATTTTATCACAATAAAATTAAAGAATTAAAATCATTTCTGGATTAAAACTCAACTACATTCCAGCAGCTGAATGTGGACAGATAAAAGGGGAAATAAGAAAATTACAATTTGCTTTCAGTTATGACATTCAAATAATCATTTTACAGTAATAATTTGAATAAAACTACTTTTTAAACAATAGTTCTAGTTTTAAATCCGACTAACAAAAGCAGTTTTCTTACTACAATACTCACTCGTCCTCCCACGGGCAGATATCAGTTTGAGGTGCATAATCTAAAGCTGTTTCCTCTACCGATTCCTCTTCCTCTTTTGCCTCAGATGATAGCAGCCTTACTTTCCTCTCGGCTTTTTTTTTAACCAGCATTTCTTCTTCTTCTACCTCTTTCTTCTTCATCATGGTATCTCCAACCTTGAAGAATTGATAAACTTTTATATTGAAATTACATTTTAACTGTTTATATTTACTAAACTCTAAATTTATCGTTTGACAACTTTACAGAAAAAGGAAATCATCTCTGTGATCTAGTGGTTAACACTTTCTTTTTATCGATCAAAACCATGGATTTTAACAACGCAGGGATACAGTTTTATTGTTAAAAAATGATGCAAGTTCCTCAGTGGTTATATTTTGTCCATTTCATATCCAAAAAAAGATGCCATAATCTTCTGCAATTCATTCTTGCTATCTCCTAGGAATGTATAATTTTACACGTTCTTGGCTATTTCTCAGGACAAGTTTTCCTTGAACAATCTCCAACTCCACATTTTCTATACACATGTAACTGTAGGCTTAATGGTATGAGTAGTTCTCTTCAGTCACTAGGAGAGGAAAATTGACCTGGATGAGGATTTAAAAGCCAATACACCTAATTCCAATGTAGCCACCTCAGATCCAATGTAGGCCATCACCATCTGCTGAGCACAACAGGGACATAAGAGGTCAAAGCCTAGCCTCCTGCCCTTAGAGGAATTGGGAGATTCAAAAAGCTATAAAGACCCATTTCACAGTCAGTAACTAATAACCAATCAACATATTGCTGTAAATCATAGGTCTGCTTCTGTAAAAATGTCAGAAATAGACTGACACTTGTTAGAAAACATTTCTAACAATTTTCAAATGTCCAAATATAATTAAAAACTCGAGTCTTATTAATCTTAGTTGATTTAAAATTTTTGACTTCCCTTCAATTCACAAGTCCTTTTAATTTTATAGCATTCTTCCTTAGGAAAAATTTGTTAAAGATAAAAATTAGTATCAATATCAAATAATATATCAATAAATATCAAATACCTCCCAAATTGGTTGCCTTCATGTTGTTTGATGTATAAAATATGTGATGAGCTGCCTCAAATGATTTCTTTTTCATAATTTCATATTTAGATTTTTTATATTGGATGGCCCATTACGTCTTCATCTACTTAATAGTTCTACACTGAAAAGGCTCAGTTGCACTCATTCTACACACAACACACTTTAGTATCACACATAAGATAAATGAACAGATTGGGTGATTTTTCTTTTTTTAATTACATTATTTTTTAGGAAGGTTTTGGCACACATAATTATATTCATGTATTTCAAACTTCAGAAGAAATTGAATATCATATGCAACATATCTTGTTGGAATGTTTGATTCCAGTAAGCTTAGCAGGAGTAATTAGAATATCCTGCATATGAATCCTTTACTTTCGGAATGCTTCTTAATAAGAATATACTAACTTAAATTAGATTTAAGAATTTTATTATTTAACAACACACATTCGAATAAACTGCTTTATGCAATTATTTATTCAGTTCAACTGATTCAAATAATTATATTTGGCCTCAGAACAAACAGACAGCAGAAATGGAAATGACCTGCCCTGTTACTATGTGCAGTACTACCAAAGAACAGGAGCCAATCTCCTCCAGGATTATACCAGCAGATCTCCAGGAGACCATAAGCTGGATTAATATTATGATCTTGCAAGTATATGCTCCTACTGACGATGCTGGAATTTTAGAGAAGGAAATTTTTGAAACTTATTTCCAGATTGAAAATCATTAAATATCTCTAATGTATATATTTACCATTCTCATCATTCTTTACTTTTTGCATTTAGTTTATTGAATTGATATCAATAGTAAACCAAAGGGATAACACAAGTACGGATGTTAGCTGACAAGGGATTCAGTAGTTCGTTTGTGTGCACATCTTTGAGAGATGGGAAAGTATTTCCTAAACCTTCTAAAAAGAATCAAGTTGAACAATCAGATTGAAGATATAATTCACACTTAACTCCGAGACCCCAAGAAATTATCATTAATTGCTTAATGTTTTTGCTTTCTTCTTTTGGTAGAGTAAATATCTTGTAGAACAATAAGTTATTTATTGATCAACTGCACACATTTTCGGATTGATAAACTGAATATGAAATTCAGCAAGAAGGATCTGAGTAGACCTTAATACTTAGATTGTTATATTTGAATATGTAAAAGTTTGCATAATTTATAAATAAATGGTGTCCAGTGAGTGGATAAAGCATGAAAAAAATTTAAGGTGCTTTTCATCAATTTAAAACGAAATTCAACCCACAAAACGTAGTTCTTAGCCTTTGATATAATGAACAGTGTTAGACTTAAATGTAAGTAATTACAAACTTAAAACAATTTGAGAACATAGCACAAAAACAATAATTTCAAGAGTACATAATTAATATTTATTGATCTCAATAAATTCAACCATACAATTTAAAATCAAGCACAATTTATATACAATCCATTTGTAAGTATTACAACGGTATGGTGCTTTTTCAAAAAGGGTGAATTAAAAAGAAATTACGAAGGGGGAGGGTGGAAAAACCACCAAGATCAAGAAGGATAAGAAAATTTTAACATTTCCTGGAAAATTAATTTCACAAAATGTCTTATTGATACAGTACTTTTAACAATAAATTACTTATTAGACTGGTAATACTAAATATTATAGAAAAATAAAAATATTTTTCACTACTTTATGATACTTAATTTGATTGACTGATACAGCTACTGGTTGCTTTATATTACTATAAATTATAATAAATCCCTGAATACATTTTTTTTATAGCAGGATATAAACTCTATGATTGGAAATTATTTCATTTCTGTTAGCATAATGAATTTTAGTAATTAAATGTAATTATAAATCAATTTTTAAAGCCATAACTTAAAGTCTCACAAATAAGTACAATATTCTAGGTGTTATCATTATCATGTTATGAGGGTAGCAATAGTATCTACATTGATCAACAGAAATTTCCATAAGGTTATAAATTTACACAGAGGTGGCCAAATGGAAATGAAAAAAAAAATTAATTGACTGAAAATTCCTGAAGGCTGACCATTTTTCAAGCTTACTTCCATATGTATTCCTAACCAGACAACAAGAATTCACGTCCTCGAGAAATTGAAGGTTGCTGGACACATGGCATATTACCTTCTAAAGAATATAATGTGCGAAAAAATAAACAAAATTACAATAGAGTAAAACCATTAATTTTTATTATTGGAGCAGCTATTTCTAAATGTGATGCCATTTTGGCAACAAGAAAGAAATTGGAGCTAGATGAATATTTCCTCAATTAGATATAGATATGTTATAAAAATAAATATATACAAGCCTAACCTCTTTTGGAATTTCTTCGACTTCTAAAGACACTGAAGCTTCTTCAGATTTTTCTTCCGCGGTAGGGGATACATTCTAAAAAAAATTTAATAAATACAATAACAATATTAAATACATAAATATGATGAGATATGTAAGATAAAAAGTAGAAATATAAGATTAAAATTAATTAATAAAATTTCAAAAAACGGTTTTCCAAGTTTTAAAAGTAAGAAACTCCAGTTATGCAAGGAAGTTATTATCATGCATCTCAGTCATAAATCAGTGCATTCAAAATTACAAGGTCAGTAATAATTATTAGACATATTTATTTAAGAAAAATTTGTTATATAGAAACATACAATAGTAAATTTATAAGGAGATTGAAAAATAAAACATAATTCATGATGAAAACCAGATCTATAGAAATTTCAAATAAATTCATTGGAGATAATTTTTAATGGAACATTTTGTTTCTAACTTTAATTCCACAATGGTTAAAGAGTAATAACAAAATACTTAGCACTTATGTCATTCAAGAAGTTCAACAGTAACAATAGAATGATAGAAAAGAAAAACTACACAATCCACAAAAATAACTAAATATAATTTGTAAATACTTATACAATCACTGAATACCAATGATCAATAAAATATACTTTTTCATTGAGGACCATAACTATTGTCAACACATTTGAAAAAAAAAAAGTAAGAAATTTTCAATAATTTCAAGTCTTTCAGCCTGGGAGCAAGGGCAGAAAAATATGACTTATTTTACATCCGTAAAATATGTTTAATTGTTTTATTTAACTTGAAGAAAAGCTAGAAATAGATCCCTGCCATAATGAAGTTTACGGATTGCAAAATAGTAAGGGAGGGAGGGAGAAAGAGGGGAGAGAGAGAGAAAGTGAGTGAGTGAGTAAGTGAGAGAGAGGGAGAGGGAGAGAGAGATAGATAGATAGAGAGAGAGAGAGAGAGAGAGAGAGAGAGAGAGAGAGGGGGGGGGAGAGAGAGGGAGAGATCCATTATCAAGTATAAATCTCAAAAAATAATCTATAAACCCTTCATGATAATGGAAGGATTTAAGGATAATAATGTCGTTTGCAATATTTAAGATATAGGAACACTCCAGAAAGGGTTTGGTTGTAGGATAATCAGTTTAACAGAATTAAAATAGGTTAAGTAAAAGATGAAGTGAAATAAGCAAAGTATAAAGCAGATTGGGTGAAATAGCCAAAACAAAAACCTAATTGAAAAGAGTTTAGGAGTGTTTTCTTCAATACTTAACAAGGAAAAATCTTCCTAATGTTCCAAATGTTTAAATAAATTTGAAAGAATAGAAATGAGTCTAAGTTTGAAGCATTTGATAGGGGACAGAACTTTATTCAGGGAACTTTTTTCCTTTTTCAGATTTCCTTAACCAGACTGAATGAGACAAAAGGGTAAAACTTCACCTGGACTAGAATTTAAACAGAAGAATGAAGGTTGTTAGTGGGAGTGACATGAAGGAAATATAAGGTTTCTGGCTCTGGGAATTGATACAGGCAAGCAAATGTAAGCAGGAATCTGAGAAATAGGGATTTAATTAATCATGAGGGCAGTAATTGCTAGATTGGGAGAGAAAGTTACTGGATATTGGGAGGAGAATAATTTTGTTGATTTAAGTTTATGATGAGATTTGAAGAGAAGAATGTAAGTGAAAATGGGAGATTCATAGGGAGAATAAGGAGGGTAGTAAACTATGTATTTTAGAGTCAGTTTTACAGACAGTCAGAGGACATGAATTATTTTAAATGTCATTCTGCGATAGACAAAGAAGCCCAGATAGAGCTGCATCAGTTGGCACAATTCCCATGAATATGAGTAAAGTAAGGAATGGCTACTGTAAAGAGACCTGAGGGACGTGAGGTTTAAGCCCGATTACATAAACAGCAATGATCTCGGAGCTGGTATAGAAATTCTTTGTAATATACAATAGATACAGATGCCATATAAGGATTAAGTTTGCCTAGATACATCTCGTATTAAAAAAAAAACTTCATTCCAATCTATTTCTCAAGGGTCCCTATAAAAAAAAGGTATGAACTTCTACAACAGATAAAAAGGATATGCTAGGAACCCTGTCAGAACTAAATATCTTCTAAAAACATACTTTAGTAACCATTGAAACCATCGATCTACGCAAATCTCATAATTGATAAGGGAGAAACACCTAAAATAACACAGTATCTAGAAGAATCACAATTTACCCTATTTAAAAATTAAGAAATCTTGGTTAGTTACATCAAAATAGGAGCAATATAAAAGAAAAAACGGTAAGGAGCAGTAGTTCAAGTAAGAATTGAAAGGCTGCAGACCAAATGGACTGCATATAAAGTTGATGAGATAAGTGGCATATCGCTACTAATATATTTCCTCCAATATAATAATATTTATAGAACATGCAGGTGCCCGATGAATGGAAGGAAGGAGGCAGAAGTTATCTCTGAATGAAATAGGAGAAAAGAATGTAACATAGAGAACTACCGGGTATCAATCTTCTAATGAGTGCTTAGAGAGTCTAAGATATATTCAACGAACAACGACTTGAACTACCTCCAATGTCATAAAAGCTGAAGAACAATCTGGTTTTCATCAGGGCAGATCCTGTATTGATGATGTGTTTAGTCTGAAACAAATTACAAAAGACCAATGTGCATGAGTAAACCTAGAATCCTATAAACTTTCATTGAATAAAACCACTGATAAACTCAAAATAAAACTAAAAAATTGCCAATGATCCTTATGGGCAGTAGAGGCAACATTCAAATAAATAAATAAAATAAGGAAAATCCAGTATAAACAGAATATCTGCATCAAATAAACTGGGAGCAAAATATTGGACAACTTGGTAAACTCAAATGTATCAATTTAATTATAAAAAAACAAATCTTCATTCCAAGCTATACTGAAGAAAGTTCAACAAATTAATAGATGAAGGATTAAATAGACCTCCCTGATTTTTTACCTAAAGATTTTCTTTGGAGAGTGTGATCATTACATATATTCCCAGACTCATGCAGAATGTTTGTTTTTTTTATATAGAAAATTTAATATGCTAAGTAAAGAATTCAACTGTTTAAGTTCAGTAAAAGGAAAGCAACAACTTAATAGTAACCTAAGGAATTTTTTAAATTACAACTAGCAATAAAAATAAGAAAATGATTTATGGATATTATAAAACCAAACCCTACTTTACCAGATCCGTAAATGAAAAATAAAGTTAAGACATAGACTATCACTTCAGATACTTCTGTTTTGAAACAATTAAAAGCACTAATTCAATGCTCAATTTTCGTCGACCTTGTTTTGTCATTGAAACCCAAATGCATAATGATTCTCACTTAGATATAAATCGAATCTGTAAGAGGATGGAAACCTAGTTGTGTTTAAGGGACACTTACAATTACAATATATTTACATAGGTATAGTGAATTGTTATATAATTAATTTGAAATTTATATAAAAAATATATCAGGTGTACAGCAACACAAAGGTATAACTGATCATTTTTCTTAACTTTCATACTTCATAGTCCAATTGCAAAATAGTTTTAAAGATTTGATCTGTCCCAGAAAATGAATATTAACAATAAAAATCAAAATAATAAAATAAAGCGGCATTATGAATCACAATCGGAAGATGATAAAAATATTTTATACAAAAGAACTTGAAAAAATTTATTGACCACATCAGATTTCGAAGAACAAAATCAAAAAAGATGTATTGCATATTGCATGGACAACAGAATCTTATAAATAATGCATTCTAATGGAGTGACCTTAAGTTCATAAATTTTTGAAATGCTATTCTGGAATAAGAGTATTAATTAGACACTCAACATCAATGCTTGACTACCAGTTATCTTTCTCAGTGAGTTTGGTGCAATCTATCATCAAAAGAACAAAGGATTATGAAGAATGCCTAGATAATAATAACGCTCCGTATCTTTCCTAAGGAACTTCTCTTGATGAAATGTATCACTTCCTCTGTATAAAGATGTTTAGGTTGGAGGCATTGTATACTGAATACATATTTATAGTATATAAAGATGTTCAGAAACTGTATCATTAGGTATTGGGGAAATGATGAGCTTAAAATTTCAACGATAAAAAATTTTGAACACGATATCAATGTGAGAACTGTGATTTTGGTTTATGTGTGTGCCAGTGTTTGAAAAATATATATAGAAAAATAACTACTATATTGTTGTTAATATAAAAATATTAATTTTCTTGTTGAATTAAAAAAACCTCCTTGGAAAAATTATGAACACTAAGTTTCTAAAAGTAATCCCACTAAGTGGTTTTTATGAAAAAAGTCTTGGCCCGAAAGCTGAATACTGGGCACACTAGCATTACTGGACAAAGTACTCCCTTCCCTACGAGGAACTTCACAGTGAGGTCTGCTGTAGCAATAGAGACTAAGCGAAGGACATTGGTTTCATCTTAGTGATGTGTTTAGTGAAAAGTTAATGCTTTTCATTTTACATTTTTGGAAAAAATTATTTTTGACAATCAATAACAGACTTTGGTTTTTAAAGATACAAGGAGGTGGGCATTAATTTCAATGTGGTGCCCATTAGTTAATTCTTGGATGACACATTCTTAGGAGTAAACTATACACATGTTTAAATAAACATGACTATGCTATGTTGGTGTTTTGAAAAAAAAAAAAATTTACTTGTGATTCATAAGCAGAAATAAAAATAAAATATATACAGAATGATCTTCAGTAGCCCCCATTTGCTGTACTTAAAACTTTATTTTTACTTTTTTTATGTTATATAGTTAATGTAGATATATATGCTCATATAGTGCTAGCTGATGATATGATCACTTCGATTGGGCAACAGTAAGAGCACTAATTAAGAACTTTAAGATTTCCACGCACCATTTGTCTGATATGTATTAATAGTTAATAATAAATTTCTAGCCTTATGAAATATACTTTGAAAATTTGCAGTGCAATGAAGAGCACTTAATACAGTCCAAGGATTGTAAATTATCATTCTCATTGTAAGGGATTATCCCACCAATGTTTAAAATGTATGTATATAATTTAAAATTAAATAAAATTAAAAAAAAAAAAAAAAAAGGATTGTAAATACTGCTTTTTATCATGACTATTCAGAATGAAATAATACAAGATAATTGGTGTATATCCAGCATTAGAATACTGCCTTAGTAAAACCATTCACACGTAATAAACATAACATTAAAAAATATAAATAATTTTTTAATAGAGAGACATAGATGTAGGTAGAAATGTGTTTAAAAAAAAAAGTAGTATGTCTATACTTAGTAGGACCCTACGTGATACAGTGGGTCCTCTGGGCTAGAATGAGGCCTAAAAAGCATATGGGAGTTAGGGAAGGCCCCTAAAGATATAAATTTATTGGTAATGAATAAATAATGTATTGTAATAGGTTGGAGAAAAAGTAATTTCAGTTTTTCTCAATAGATGGCTTTATAGTCACATATCTCTGGTAATACTTATTCAATTAAGCTATACTATTAATTGTAAGTGATCATAAAGGTGGCAGTCTATAGAATATTCCAGTTATAAAGGTAGTGTCATTAGTTCCGAAAAAGAGAAGAAAAAAAAATCAGCACATATACCATTGAATAATGTTATATATTTGCTTTGGCTAACATGATAAAAACCAAAATTACTTTTTCCCGAACCCAGTATACCCTAGGAGATTGCCATCTGCATCTGCCACTGGAAAAAAAACTTCTATACAGTATGCTCAGTGTGATCAGGAGCACGAGTAAGGAATTATGTTTTATGTTTTGAAAATATAGATATTGTTGATATCAATATAATTGTAGGCGTCACTGATATTTCGAAAATAAAACTTACTTTAGAGTCTGGCCCTAGATTGCAGTTGCTCAGTTTCCTTGTAACCATATCTACTGATGGCCCAGGGACCTGTAGCACAGCTTTGGATGCTTCTATTTTTGAATCTTTTTTGGCAATTGTTCTCTCAGGACTGACACCACTATCCCTAAAATTACCAACAATATTAAATAAAATATAAAAGATAATTAAAAATCAAATGACCTAGTAGCTGGTAAAATATTGATTACATTCGATACAAGGATAATTCATCAAACAAAAGATTAAAAGATTTAAATGCAATAACCTTGAGGTATTCATGGCACTACATTTCACGAGGAGTCAGGGCCTCCTCGAAATATGATCTGTCCAAAATGAAACCATGGCTAAGCTACTGCTTGCAGCTTACCAATATTTTTATGCATTTGTGTTTACTTACCTTTACACAAGCTTTGAGTAAGCCAACACATTTAAGCAAAAAATATGACTTTAATATTTTTTTTCTTTTATTTTGTGGAGTATATAACAAAAAAATATCATCATTTTTCCGTTTATTTATAATACCTTCTATATTTCCGTTTATTTATAATACCTTGGTTATTCTAATTTTTTAAGTAATTTAATTTATTATGAAATTTAGTAATTTCAAATTATATATATAAAGTTATAGTAGAAAGATCAAAGAAAACGATTAAAAATTTTACTTCCTTTTGATTTCATTTGATACAAGATTTGCTAATAATTTTGAAAAAGGATTAGTTTTCAATTGCTTATGCTTGAAATGTAATTCTGTAATTGAAATCATCCGAATTTTTATGTTACCTGGAATCCTTCACTAGATCAGCGGACATTTGATAGAGAGAGTCTACAATTTTTAGTAATGACATCATTATTTTGAAATAGTTATAAGTTAATTGAGTTTAATTTGAAAGGAAACATTTAATATACTTCCTGCAGAACTACTTTAACTGCAGTTGACATATTTAAATCTAATAATCATGAGTTCTTCCACCGATGATAAAATGCGTCTGCATTCTACAACACTATCTGCATAAATTACCTTAATAATTTTAATCAAATTGGCCTGGTTTTAATAATATATACATTTATAATATTTGTATGTAAAAATTATTTGGTATTTGTAGAATGATATATGGCTAATTTTAATTATACCATGAAAAATATAACGGTTAATATACTAAATTAACTAATTCCTCATTCAAAATAAATCATAAGCAATAAATAATGTAATAAACCCGTATTTACATCATTTAAATAATATTTTAAATATCAAATTAAAGTAATAATTTCAATGGAAACAAATTTTACAGAGTAGAAAGAAATAGTTGAACACAAAGAAGTTAAGGTAAGTTTGGACACCTTAAGGTTGTTTCAGGAACAACAAGGTCTAGCCAACAATAATACTACTGCATAGTAACTTTAGGGTAAGTTTGTACACCTTCAGGTTGTTTCAGGAATAGGCTCTAGTCAACAATAATACTACTGTATTGTAACGGTAGGGTAAGTTTGGACACCTTCAGGTTGTTTCAGGGAACAGGCTCTAGCCAACAATAATAATACTGCAATGTAATGTTACTACAAATTTTGTTTCTAACATTTTTGTCCTAGACTCATTTGATTTCAAAGAACAAAAACAGGGACAACTCACTAATGGGCTAGCAAAGTACAACTCATTTGTTACAATGTGTAATATTAAATCTACTCATGATTGAAAAGTATACAAATAATGAAAATATGCACCACCTTTTTAAGAATATATATATTCTTAATCAACTTGAAGAAGAGCCAACTGGAGAGAAGTTGCTTTCTATTGCTATTGAACTTAACAGAAAAATCACTTATTAATTATTATATTAAAGAGAAAAGTAGAAGACGATTTTATTAATTAAAAAGTAAACAAAATTTAGAAAAGTTAAGAAGAAATATTCTAAAATGACTGATTACTTAAGAGGTAGTTCGTGAAGGTTGGATTGCGATGTTGATAGGGGTACTTGTGAAGTGAATGCTGGGGGAACCTCGTGAGCTGTTCCAGTGAGGCTCCTATCACTTCCTCTCCTTTTTCCTGTACTTGCTGATACAACAGCTGCAGCTCCAACTATCGCACAACTCTTTTTTTTCCCTACACCACCAAATCCAAAAAATCTAGAAAAAGATTTTTTTTATCAGAATCACAGTTTTGAAACAGTTATGTTTGTCAAATGGGGTATTACGAATTTTGTCATATTTTTTATAAGTAAAAACACCGATTTATTTATTTTTTAAATTTTTGTATATTTAATGAATGATATTTTGTTAAGTAGACCTTAAAAGATTTAAGAATTAATAAAAAACTGTTGAAAGTTAACTTAAAAAAATATTTAATTTTAATAATATAAAATTAAAACTGTAATAATTTGATTCATTCCAATCAATACAAATTTAAAGTCGAATTCAGTCATTTACTGAAAATTCTGCTGGTTAGCACTCATACAGCACTGTAAACTGATAACAAGGCGTTATTTTAAAATTCTCTATAGGTCATTGCTATATTATTATTTTAATTATTTATTTTTATCAAACGAACAAGTTCTACTTAAATTAATATTTTCATTTGAAAAGAAAAGATATGTCCAGGACCGGGACTCGAACCCGGGTCTTCCAGATCACTAGTCTGGGACTCTACCATTTGAGCTATCCTGGGCCCTAATGAAGCACGCTTCTCGGCCATGGTCATATCTTTTCTTTTTTCTGATCCTAAGTCCCCGCGTTCTTGCATTTTGCGAAGTATACGAGAGGAAGTCTGATGAATATATTCATTTAAAAATTAGTAACAACTAAAATAAAATTAATTATAATAATTATAATGACGTAAGTCAACTAGATCCAAATTAAATAATGTTCAAAGAACATTCTTCCTCTCGTATACTTCGCAAAATGCAAGAACGCGGGGATTTAGGATCAGAAAAAAGAAAAGATATGACCATGGCCGAGAAGCGTGCTTCATTAGGGCCCAGGATAGCTCAAATGGTAGAGTCCCAGACTAGTGATCTGGAAGACCCGGGTTCGAGTCCCGGTCTTGGACATATCTTTTCTTTTCAAATGAATATATTTAAAAATTAGTAACAACTAAAATAAAATAAATTAAATTAATATTCATATTTCTGAATCTGAATTGAAATAATAAAAAAAAAACATATTTCCTTATAATTACTTACACAATTTATCAATTAAAAAACAAAAGCACTGATTAAAAGGAAGCTAGAAAATTTACTATCATCTCTTCTACTACATAGGAGGGATAAGAAAAGCAGGTAACTTACATAATAACGATAATGATTAAGAATTACTATGATCTGCTTGTTTTAATTGATTCATTGATTTAATTGTTGATATTTTTTTAATAAAGAAAATTGTTCAAGAAGATTTGAAGTGATGGATTTAACAAATGGAAAGTACAGCCACTCAAAGGAAATGGGTATGGAAATAAAAATAAAAAAAATTCATCAAAACAAAAAAATTTTCATAATGTTTTACAACTTTAATAAAAAAATCCATTTTTTTCAATGATGTTTGCAATAGTGACCAAAATCGCACTTTTTATCAGTTGAAAATTGATTATAATTAGTGTAAAGAGGGATTAAAGTAAAAAGGAATGTTGCTTTATCTCTCCTTTTAATGCCCATACATTGAAGGAGTAACTGTTACACCTTACAACAATTATGTTTTTAGTTTAATGACTCAGACAATTCCTGATTTTTTATTTAGCAATTACCTTTATTTACTATTTTTCGCAATAATAATAAAAACTGTACATAAGTTAAAAAAGGTTAGAGACAGTTTTAAGAGTTTTATAGTAACATAAGGAAGGTTAAAGTTAAAGAAATGACTGTGTGTACCACAGTAAACTGATAAAGTTAATCAAAACTGGGGGAGTGAAGTGGCTCAGTGGTAGAGCACTGAGTTGCCATGCCGGAAATCCTGACTCAAATCCCGCTGCAGGCCATGACTTTTATTTAGTCTGTTTGCAGCAGGAGATGGATCATAAAGGATCTAGGACCCTCCTGGGGCCCACCCAGCCTCTATAAAATACTATAAAAATAGGGTAACCAAAATAAGGGGGAAAAATCTGGCGGTTGAGTGTGACCTAGGACAAGTCACCTCCTTGCAGAACCGTTGTCCATTAAACAGTACAGTCTCTACCATGTACTGAACCCCAGAAACCTCATGGGTTGTAGTGGCACTGTTTTTAAAAAAAATCAAAACTGAACAGAACTTTCCTCTCTTTGAAGCAGAACGTGTGAACATTTTTTATCAATAATATAAACTATAAACTGTTAAAGACAGAAGTACCGAATAAATAATATTATGCATAAAAATAATTCTAGTCTTAAGTTATCACCCAATAATTTTTGATACTATAAGGAAACAGTTACAATATGTACCTTTTCTTAGGTGGGGGCTGTAATGCATTTGCAAGCAAACTTTTGTACTGGTCTGATCTTATAAAACGTGGATAACAGTCTTTGGCCAATAAAACTGTATATACATGGTGAGCGGCAGCTTCAAATGTAAACCTTGTAGGAGCTTTCATTTCTGCAAGGGATTCCTCTTGGGTTTTAGAGTCAATATTTATCTCACACGGAGCACCAGTTGCAAGAAATTCACTAAAATAAACAAATAAATTAAATTACAACAGTTGTTAGGGATACCCTCTATTATAATACATCAATATTTATTAAACAATAAAACAATTTAATAAGTAGAAAAATCCGATATGATACAAAATATTTTATACAGAAAATTTACTGAATTTCCATATACTTCTTTACACTGTATAGGCATATGTGTCAATATGCATACAATGAAAATTATTGATACTTACTCATAAATCTTATTAACTTTCTCAGGAACTTGTTTCAAAGAACAGTGTCGCAGTTCCTGAACAGACAGCCAAAAACGAATATTTTCATGAGAATATTCTTTCTTTAAGTAATTCGTAAATTCTTGAATACCTAAACAGAAAAAAACAAAATTAAAACCAGCAATGATATAATGCAAAAATTATTATATTAATCAACTAACCTCTGGGATCGGATAACAGATCCTCAAATGAAAGTGCCCACTTCTTGACTCTTTTTTCAGTGGGGATATCAACCCTGAAATGATTATAATGTTTTATGTAATTATATTTATTTTAAACTTATATTTACTACTTTAAGCATTACAAACAGATAAAAGAGATTACCACATTACAAGTGTAAAAAACAGGCCTTAAAAGATCAAATAATTAAACAATTAATACTATTAACTTCTAGAACCCATGAAGGGTCTTGCATTTAGTGCAGAGTTAGGACTATACTGTCAGCAAATTACACATTAAGCACATTACTGCAGCAAAAATGAAGTTTCTGAGGAGAGTGTTTAGGAAGATAAGAGAACAGTTTGAGGTGACAGAACTGAAGACCACACTGGAATACAGACAAAATAATTGGTTTGGCCATGTGTGCCGCATGGAGGATGAATGATAATCAAAGACAGTTCAAGAAGATCAACCCTTAGGGAAAAGACCACGAGGACGTCCAAGAATTTCCATCTGGAGGATATCCAGGGAAGGAAAGTAGCAGAGGGAAACCCTCAAGCAGATGAAGCAACTATGCAAGGATTGAGAGGAATGGCTACAATTTATGGAGCCTACTCGATGCTGGGAATTATCAGAAAATGAAGTAAAAAAATAAGAAGAAGAAGGCTCACTTATTAATTAATATTTATTTATTCTAAACCAAGCACTTGCAGAGTACAAAAAATATCTACAAGTATATCCTCCTTGTTAAATCTGTACTTAAGAAGAACACATCATGCAGCCATAGATTTTCATGGTCTGTTGCTAATAGAAAAAAAAATCTTTAATCTTTATACCTCTTTGAGTATTTTACTCATTAATATTTTTTCATTCACATTTAATATCATTAAGGTCCTAGGAATAACTACATTTTGAAATGAAAGGTGTATAGGAAAGAAAAAATACAATGAAAAAAATACTATCTAATCACAACTTTCATTAGATACTTGGGTGAAATTATCAAATAATTGCTTACAATGGCGCATTAAACTGCCACAAGTGAGGATCGTCAGACAGCCATGGGTTAGATGGTTGAACAGGTGTAAGAAAAGGATCATATTCAGTATAAGTACTTGAATAACTGACAAGGCCATCTACTGCTTGCGATGCTTTTACTCGAGATCGAGAGACCTGCCGCTTCAGAATTTCCAACTACAAAATTCAAGAATATTTCAAAAGTTAATGGAAATTTAAACATCAACAAGGTAACTGTAGATAAATAAATAATTGTTATGCTTTTTAAAATCATGCTATGATCACATACTATATATATGATCATTAATCTGATTTATCTACTTAAATTTTTTTGATATCATTAAATAATTGAATAGTCAAAGAAAAATTTTACCTGGGAGTTACCAGGGGTAGCAGGTACAACTTTTCGTAGAGAGAGAATGGGGGACGGTTCTAGAGGAGGGGCGCACCCAGGAGGAGGCCTATGAATACGCCAATAAGCACGTTCCTGGGAATCGGCCACCAATTTATCAGTTTTTTTCCTCTCCTTGCCCACTTTTACCTGGGGAAAATAAAGCAGAAATTGTTATTTAAGAGAAAATGTGTAATTATATTAATTTTAATACAATACAATAAACAAAATAAAAAATACAATAATAATTAGAGCATTAAAAACTTTAAAAATGAAATACATGTATCGTAAAAAAATATATTAGTAATGTACTTATGTTGGAAAAAATATCTATTAATCAGATATTAAAAAAATATAAATAAAAATGCAATTGCCTGTTGTTTATAAATGTAAGATTAATTATTTTAAATTAAATTCCTAACAATAGAGAGATGGGCCAGGCCATACAAGATAAAAGAAGTTGATAAAACATAAATTTAATAAGAAATTTTAGAATTTTTGTAAATTAATATTCTGTCTTCTAAAATGGTTATTAATTTTTATAATGAAATATTTATGTTGAAGAAGTTAAGACAAGCCAAAGTTTATCTTTGATAATTACTATATAAAAATAATACTCCATAAGTAATTTAGCTGCATTAATAAAAATTAGTAGGTTCCTGTGAATCAATTAAGTTACTGGCTTAAAAATATAATTAACAACAGACAAATTTTTATATGCGATACCATACTGATTTTTTAAATTTAAATGGTTTATTCCATGGTTGATTTGGACATAAAAGATTATTGATCTATGAGGTTGGAATCTTATTCCATTAATATATATTAGAATGAACAAGTATACTTATACATATAACTATTTGTGATACCTTGAAAAACAAAAACATTGCTCAGCTTTATTTTATGTACATGCTTCCTCTAATAATAGTTGTTAACTGCAACATTTCTGTTAATATATAACTGACAAAATTTCACCTGTACTTGTTCTTAGTATGTAGATCACTGCATACCCATTTATTTTTTTCTATAGTTAATTTTTTATTCCACTTTGTTAGTATAATAAATGATTAAATTAAAAAAATAATTATAAAGTTTATACTATTTTCATTTTGATATTAGCAACATATAAGTTAAAATATTATTATGGAGTAGAAGAGAAAGTAAACTTTATTGTATTTTGATCATCCCCAGAAGCAAAAATTTTTGTAAGTTTTACATATTTACAAGATCTAATACGTACTACATTACTTTTATAAAATGTGAGGGGAGAATGTCAATTGCCAACGTAAAACAGTAGTTTTTAAGTAAAACAAAAAGGAGGTAGAACTCCAATTTTGCAATATTGACAGGGGTAGTCATAAAAATGCTTGAATATTAAAAGTTCTCAAGGTAATAATTAAAGAGGAATTTAGACATGATGAGGTCTAGTATTTTGGTTGTTTTTTTCACTTTTAAGATCCTAAAAATATAATAATAAGAAAACAGATATTATTTCAAATATAAATACATCAGATAATATATTTAGGGTAATCACCAACTTTAGGGTATGTTGTAAAAGTAGTTACAAAAATTATTACAGATCACACCAATTCTAATATTTTAGGCCAGCTAACGTTATTATTATTTTTTAATAATAACAAATAGTTAAACAGAATTCAACAGGTTATGAAAATAAAAACATTAAATAATTTTTTTTTTTAATATGTAACACAGTTTTAGACACTTATGTTCTTATAAATTACAAGTTATCTAATAAAAATACTGATCAAATGTATGCAAACACAAAGCAAACATGAAAATAAAAACATAAATTAAATTTGAGCATAACAAAGCATAACATATTAAAAGCCAAGCATACAAATTAATGAATGAAATGAAAGGAAAAATTGAAATGACCAGTTGAGATCATAAACCACCAACTATTTCTAACACGAATAAAATAAATAATATAAATATAAAACATTGTTAGAACCCTACGTTCATTCAGAATCTGAAATCCAAAAAGAAAAAAAAGAAAAAAAAAAATGACAAACAGCAGCAAATGATTAAATAACAAAATGGCAATAATGTAATAGCAAAATTTGAATAATTATGAAACGGAGTTGTAAAAGTATAAGGCAGCAGCTCTGGAAAAGTAGAAATAAAAAAATTATCTGTTATAATGACTAAATTAAAAAATAGCATTTCTCTGTTTTATATAACTATAAAAATTAATCATACTCTAAGATTAGAATCAAGAATTATATTTCTTAATCTCCAAGAAATTATTTACACACCCAAATCATGTAATATCTCTAGGGATTTATCCAATCCTATGCTGCAGGTTAATTTGGCTCAGTGCAGTGAGTCAATACTAAAAAAAATTGACGTAACCGATTCAATTATTCAGTTTCTTTTTACCCAACAACCAAAATGATCAAAACACCTACCAAACAGTTTTTACCCCCAAGGCATTTATGTTCTGGAACTGAAAATTTTAAGAAAAATAAAAAGTTACTCAAATTTCTGTATATGCAATGGAGAAAATTTACATGGGTAAACAATTTCTTCAAAATTAATTCTCCTAACCTTGGTATATGAATACAATTCATACAATTGTGATATCAATAATAATATTGAACGTGTGCAGATTTTTAAATGTTAACATGATCAAAAATTAAATAGAGAAAAAATATTTGAAAAACTGTTATCGAAAGCCAAATTATCCATTTAACATAGTAAGATAAAAAAAATAATTGTTCAATGTACTATTTTATTTAGTTTTTAAGTATAATTTCTATTCTTATTAAATTAGTTTCTTCCACAAAAGAAATAGAAGTACCAACAAATAATTAAGCAAATGTAAATATTTGAACCTGGTTTAGAAAACCATGTTCAAGTCCATTCCTCTACCTTTGAGATGATCAGTTCTTCAGGAGAAATATTTTCAGTATTTTAAACGCAATTAATGTATTTTAGGCGTGATTCTAGAATGCTATCACCTAATGAATTCGTGATGAACTAGTACTATCTAACAAGAATTCTTAGAACTGTAAAGAATTCAACTATAAAATTTGTAGTCATTGTTATTAAAAAAATTATCCTTTTTAATTTGATATAGTTTAAAATTATTAGGGCTAGTGACTTTTGCTAGTTACAATTTCTTAAGAAATAAACAAAACCTAGCAGAATACTTTTTAAGTCGAGGGGTCTTAATGTAATTTTAATCATAGCTGCTTTAATTAGATCACAGCTGTTGACATATATATAAAACTTCATGAAGTCCCATTCAGTGCTTTAACCTGTTCCGTAACAACCCCTGAAGGTTATGCGTTCAGCAAATGGATAGAACCATACTGTCTTGGCTAATAGTAGTGCAACATGGTGATTTGGTCGAGATAACACTGAACCAAAAGATTTCCACCCTCTCATTTCCCAAATTAAAGATAATTATATTATATAGACTGGGTGATCCTCAGGAGGGTGGGAGTACATTTAGAGTATACAACAAAATTAATAATTATCTATCACCAGTCTCAGTTCTGAGACCAAGGGATCAATATCCACATACTAGTCACTGAGTTATACTACTCCCAGAAAATATGATATAAAACAAAAGTATCAGAATTAGACTACATCACTGACTTACAAATGTAATATTTTCTATTGTTGTATAGATATATGCATATATTATTAAGATATAGTTTTCTGGAAGCTTAAATACCAATATTTTTATTTTACTTGGCTAATTTTGTTTATAAAAACTATAGTTAGTATTAATATTTACACTCCTATGCCTAAACCATGTCTAGAAATATTTTTTAAAAACTTAATGTATTAAAATAATTTATATTCATAATAACAAACCAGAGGGAAAAAAATACTATAAATACATTTTTTGCTATTATCATTAATGCCAAATCATAACAAGATTGAACAGAAGTCAAAACATTTATCATTCAACGTTAAGCTCAATCAGAAGGCACAAAGAGGAAGGCACATTAGAAACAGGACAATCAGTACTTACACATGTCCCTGAATTTTTCTGAACATTATTAGCATCCTCAGCCTAGATATAAACAAAACTGATTAGGGTTTAAGGCTGGAAAGGAACCACTAACAACTTAATAGAAAAAAAAAAAAATTCAAGTGTAATTTGTAAAATAAAAAATTGAGTCAAAAGTAGATACTTATGAATTAATTAAATTCTATCAGAGAAATATTTTGGTCAACAGTTGTTCCAAACCACTGAAAATAATTGTAAAATGCTTAGTCTCATTGAAAAAAAATTAATTAAAAAAAATGTTTTTCTAAACAAAGTGTAACTTCATTCTAATAACATTCTACTATAATAGGGACAACCGCTTAAATTACAGATACTAGTATAATACATATTACATATTTTATGCCTTGCCTGAAATTGATATTAGAAGGTAGCAAATTCATACCAATTACTTTGGACTTATTTTTATAATTACAAGAATAGTTTTATACAATAATGGTGCAAAATAAGTAAGATTTATAATTATGGATATTTCATAAACACAACCATAGCTTGAATCAGGCTCGTAGAAAAATTATTGTATCTGATACCACTTAGTTTCATCTATTACAGAACTATTAACCCAGTCAAACGACATGATAACAACTTCTAAACAAAAGATTCAGAGCTGGAGAAACTGAGACAGAGTCTCTACCCCGACACCCAATAGTTGTGGAAATATCAAGCTTGCATTTGTGGAATTTCCCTACTCCCAGATAGAGAATTTCCAGTCTTCCCTATCTCTATCAATGTTATCAGTGAGGCCACCTTGAGAATACTATGTACTTCACAGATAACAGAAGTGAGGTCCATCACTGACAACCAGATTTATATTTATATACATTAAAAGATATACTCTTTATGAATAAAGAGACGCTTCAAAATCTTTAAATCAACTTACATGAGTGACCAGCTTACCCCAATGTCAAACAAAAATTTTAATACAGAACATTTATTTGAAGAAGAATAATCATATCTTTTTTAGAGCCTTTGAATGTTTCAGGTGGGCTAGAATTTTGAACTCACAATTGTTCTGGACGCCTTCCCAACTACAGAAGTAGCAACATCATGACCGTTCTACTGTCAATGAGGGCAGCATACCATTTGCATTTTCTGATCTGGGGACAGCTATATCAACGCCTACTGAGATGCAGAAAAGGCAAAAGCTTGATTCCAACTGGCTAACTCTGGAGCGATAGAGATCCCACAAGGGTCAATTATCAGGACTTAGGATCCACACCACGACTGGCTATCAAGGTTGAAGATTCCAGGGGAGGTCACTGAAGCCTCGACAAGGTGCTAATAAAATACAGAGAACCTTACCAGGAACCTCAGCACCAGCTACAGATAAAACTAGGGAGGGGAGGGTCAAGCCAAAACTAAAAGCTCCTCGATGGATATAGAAAATAAGTAAGTGGGAAAAAGGTTGCAATGATACCCTCTGATTAATCATAAAGACGTCACTTTCAAAATAGGTAAATGTATCTAAACTGTGACGAGTTCACAAACACTTGATTGTTATAAATCATCCCCATTACCATTGAAGGTATTTTACTGAAAGTTGGAAACTCACAAAACTGACTAAAGGCAGAAATATTACAAAAGAGACACAATTAAAGAAGCTCAAGGTGCAGAATAAGAAAACAGCAGAGATTTGCAGCTGATATCTACAATTGATAAAAGAAAAACCAGCTTGAACTGTATGAGGAAACAGAATATGCAATTAGGTTGTAGCTTTGGAAATTTGAACTTCATAATTGTAAAAAAAATAATAAAACTGAGAATATAGATGATAGCTAACAATCGTCCAAAAAAAGTGTAGTAGGTTTATCATAGAAAAGCAAGTTGAAGGAAGGTGGTGAAGAGAAGAGCCATTAACTCTAATATGTTTAACTTCAATTACTGGTCAAGATAAGATGGCGGTGCCTCCTAGATCGCCTTTAGTCTGCCACCTATCTGTGGTTAACCTATATTTCTATATATATAATGTAATATTAGGTATAAGCTATATCTATGATGTATGTCTAATAGTTCATCAAATTGAGTTTTTTTATAAAAAATACATTAAGAAAATAAAAATAAGAAATCATTATTTCTTTAATTAATTTGTAAAACATAACTGGAACTGGTTTTTCTGATTACTTCATTGTGCATTTATCTATCTCCACCCAACTCCAATTTAAGTGGTTATATACAATTAAATTCATGTGTAATAGTTTCTGATATTTTGGTTTAACAAAACACAATAACTGACTTAAATAATGAAAGCAAACATTTTTACTGTAATAAATGATTTGAGATTTACCTCAAAAACATGCTATAGGTAGCAAATTTTAATATATTTGATAGGCAATAGTTATAATATGAACCCTGGTAACTAATTATAACAGTGACGATAAGGTCAATAAAATTAAGAATAAAATTATTATTAAATAAAAGGCAAAATATTAATGAGGATAAAAGTAAAAAAAAAAAATAGAAGTAATAATTATTAATAAAATAACATATAATTTAAAAGCAAGAAAATATTCCTCTACATATAAAGATGGCGTAGAACCCAAAAACATTGGTATCGCTAAGTTATGATTAGTTTATATCATATGAGAAATGCGCACCTCTCATAAGGACCCTTTAGCGACCATGAACTACTATAATAGTCCGAGCGCGCCATGCCATGGGGAGTGTTGAATATTATAATAGTCCGGTGTCAGGTGTGCTCCAAGGACCATGGACTATTATAATAGTTTTGCTACTCCGGCGTTTCTAGACCCAGCGCCATCTAGTTTTCCCCATCACAAGCTTTAGTACTTTTTTTTTACAACAGATGTTATGGGAATCCATTTTTGGCTATATTACTTTTCGTTTGTTGTGTTTGCTACCGTTACTTTCTCAAAAGAAATTTTAGCTAAAAAATTAATATTCATATTTAAAAAAACAATACAAAAAATAAGCTTAGATAAAAAAAAAGTTTTTAAATCTACCTCTGCCGGTCCAAAGTCCGGATCAAAAAGGATGATGGGAAACTATGAGGAATTAAAAAAAAACACGATTGCAGAGTCAAAAAGTAGTCGGTCCAGCTGGCACAGTTGCCATCCCTACCACTCGGTCAAGCCGGCTCAAACCCCGCAGTATTCGGTCGCCAAAGGGTTAAGCTAATGCTACTCATGAAAGTTGAAAAAAGATAAAGTTTTAAGTAAATTCAATTTAAAAAAATTAAAAGAAAAATAAATTAATAAATACAAAATAAGGCAAATTAATAAAAATAATTGTCTTAAAAATAAATTACAAATCTTTTATAAAAGATATAGTAGTATATACACAAATTGTAAACGTACATCTGTACACAATGGTGGAATAACTATTTATCAGGCCATCGTATTGAAGATGAATCTTTAAAGCAAAAAATCCCCTTATTATAAATAGATACCATCTATTACCAACCATTTATTAGGTACCTACTCTTAACAGACCAATTTTTAAATAATTGGCTAAATCATTCAATAATAGAAAACAATTTGGTGCAGATAAAGATGAATGTGTCATCAGATGACAATTCATATAAAAGAAAATATAAAATACATTACACCCTCCATTTTCTCTGGAACTGCACCATCTGACTACCACTTATTCCAATCCCTCTACCTTAATAAGAAATAGTTTGCTGATGAGAAAGATGTGAAACCATACCTAGATCAGTTTGTCACTTTAAAGTCCCAGATGTTATACGAAAGTGGAATAATGAAATGATAAGAAAGATGGCAATGGTTAGAAAGGTCATAAATAAAAACGATAAATAGATATTGAATACAATTTATTCTTTGTAAGAAAAAAACTTGTTTTACTTATTTCACCCTTGATATAACAAATGAATTTATGGATCCACCCACGCTATATATATATATATATATATATATATATATATATATATATACATATATATATATATATATATATATATATATATATATATATATATACATATATATATATATATTTTATTTATTGTTCTTTTGATGGTGATTATTTTTAAATATTTTTATTTTGAAGAGAAAACATTTGTCTTGGCCGGGATTCGAACCTAGTGCGGTGCTCTGACCACTGAGCTACCAAGGCTCATATCCAAGCCAGACAATTCTCTTCAAAATAAACATATTTTAATATATATATATATGTATGTATAATATTAATATATGTTGTGATATAATTAAAAAATAATCATCCAAGTGTAAACAGAGTAACAATTTCAGCAAATGCTTAATTTCAGAAAAGTTCTATTAATTTTATACTTATATGTTGGTTGGTTCAGAAAAATATATCTCCACAAAAATGGGTAAAAACTAAATATAAAGGGCTAATAAACTCTTTTTTGCCACTTCTGTAGTTTCAGAAGAAAGAACTGATATCGACCATTATCATTATTTCTTATATTATAATCTACTTTTTTATTTACAACTTTCATTAAAAATAAAAATTATGTAAAATAAATATTTAAAAAAATTAAGAAACAATAATTCACCTGTTCTTCTGCCTGCATAGTAATAAGATCCCATTTGTTTGTCAAGGATCTTTTTAAACAGCTCAAAGCTTCCTACAAAAAAAAAATTGAATATTTTATTTTGGACAAGTCAGACTGTAGACAGTTGAAAACTTGAATTAGAACACCAAGCAGACATTAATGTTGCATAACCAGCCCAACATTAGATTTAATCTAAAAATATGTTTTTGAAAAAAATCATACTGCAAATGAGAAGTTAAGATGTTTAGTTAACAATATTTCCCATCAAAGAACAAATGATGAATAAAATAGTGAGTAATATTTTTAATTTTTATAAATGCTGAACATAAAATTTTAATTTCACAACCTGAAGTGAGGTTTAGGCATCAGAAGATTGAAATTTTAATTACAATTTCCAAAATGTTAGACTAAATATTATATCAGTGGCTCTAAAAATCTTAAAATCAGACTGATCTAACTTACATACTTTAGCTTACAGTTTAATTTATTATTTGTTTTTATTCTCAATAATTTTTTGAAGCTACATAATACCTATACTTATAGCTGTACTTAAAAAAAAAAAATTGATTGAAAAACAGTAGGAGCTTATATATGCAGTTCTCCCAGTAGTGCTCAACGTCAATATCTAACAGAACAGATCCTCAAGCAATTAAAGTAGGGAACAATGCGAGGTGAATATAATACAGGAATTGTAAAAAAAAACTAGATTTAGGTAGCACATAGCCATTTGCTTCCTCTTTATGTTATAACTGTGGTTCCATCGAAAGAGGTAAAACAGCTGTGATGAGATGATTTAAGTGAATAGAAATAGCACAAAAGGATAGGTAAGGGCCAGTCATTGTGTTTTTGAAGACTCCTCTCTACTCTTCTTTTTCTTATTTGATTAGGATTTAATTTGAACATTAGACTTTCTTATTTGAATTGAGGGACGTTAAAATGAGTTATTCCATTGAAAATTGTGATTAAAAAAAAGGTAAGTAAAAGAAAAAACACAACTATAAAATAGAAAACACAATGTTCTGTGAATAGTGGTAGGAAAATTGTACAAATAAATCAATAAACCAGTGATTAGGACATTTATTGAATTATTCTTTGCCATGGGCTATAGAAACCTCAGCTGTTCCTAGTACAGGTATTAGTAAATCCTAGTGATACGGTACTGAAGGCCGACACCAATGGACATGATTAAGGAGAAAATTTAAGATAAGCGAATTGAATGGAATGAGAATGAGGAACTAACAACTTGTTTTAAAAACTTCCTATGTGCCTCTAAAATTTGTGAATGTCTGCACATACTGAGAACAATAGTTCGCGGAAAATGAAAAGTACAAGGAGATACTAAATACAGCATATGGAGTAGAAAGAACATTTTTTATGAAGTATAATTCCAACTAAACAGAAAAGTAATAATATATTCCTCCCAATATTTCTTAATGGACGACCTGTGGTATAGTGGTATCATAACAACCTATGCCTAAGATCGCCCGTTGTAGCCTGGCAGGTGGCCCTAGGATTTTTTAAAGTGGAGTAAAAAATCCTAGGTTGTGCCGTCCATCGGAAGCGATGTAAAACAGGGGTACTATATCAGGTACTAGTTAAAGATCCCTGTCCTAATTAAACCGGGCTAGGCAAAATTTAAGACCTTTACTGTACCATCGTCCGATTAACCATGGCAGCATTAAGTGAAATGAATCAACAGCAACATCCTCAATACCATAATGTGTTTGACAGTTCAACAACAGCATCAGAGATGAACTTGCAGAGAAAAACCTGAAGAACCCGAATTCAAAATGAAAATATTCAAGAGAACCTGAGTGAGATCTAGTGATATATCAAATATATCTAGTGAAAGTAAGACTAGATGAAGATTTAGTCTTTACTCTCTCTGCAAATAAGAATGGAGTATGGGAAAAAATACTCAATTGATTTGTTTAAAATTAATAAACAGACTCCTTAGAAGAGTGGATCTAAAGATTGTTGGAATAAGCACAATTAAAAAGGATTTATCTATGTTATATTTATTCAGAATGAAATTAAGGCTCTTTAAAACAATTATACATGTGATATCTTGAAAGCATTGCCATATTTTCAATACTTACAATAAATATAAAATGAATAGTTTTATAAACACGTACCAGTTCATATTCTTCAAGGGCATGCCTCTGCTTATTGCGAAGAGTTCGTTTGACCAAGTATATGGCGTATTCCACATTATCTGGATGCCGATGATGCCAGGGCCAGTAATAAGCAGCCTGTAAAATAAATAAATATATACATGCATCATTGGTTTCCATTGACAAAAAATATTTCAGTTCTTCAATATAAAAAATTAAACCATTGGAATCAATAAATTTAAGCATGAAACAAATTGACAATGTCCACATAACAAATAAATATCATTATTTATGCAAATAGCTGATGATTTTCTACAAAACACTATACTCAATAATTCAGTAATAAAGTAAATACTGGCTGATATAAAAATCATATTATACAAGATTTTTCCCCTGAGTAAGGTAGACTCTAAATTTAAGATAGATATCTACTATGAATTTTACCTGGAATCTATACAATGAGTTGTCATCTTTAACTGTCAGGTTTTTACAATCTGTGACTGGGAAAATATATCCATATTGGCAAAGAAGGTTAGCAAGGTGTACAGCTTCACCTAGAACAAAATTGTGATATTAAGAACACTATAGATTTTAATATGGAAAGGGTTTAACATGATAAAGAAATATAATTTCTAGAAAATCCAATAACGAAAAAAACTAAAACAATTAATAGTTATTTAATGAAATTTATAACAATTATTTGGTAGTTTGAGATAGCTTAAGTCTCAGGTTCTTAATAACAAGGCTAACTTCAAATTAAATTATAATAGAATCCAACAATCGCCACAGATTAATAAGCTCCATAGTATGCGATGATTTGGTAATTGGCAGTAGATTCTTCCCGAGATAAAATATCCATAAGTGACATTGAGGCCACATAATGTGATGGTCCATTGATTAGATTAACCACCTGCTAACAGATGAATGACACAGATCAACTATTAGATTAGACCCAGCAATACCTTGAAAGACTATGGGCGAAGAATACAGAGAAGATATGATGTCAAGAAACTGGAGGATGAAAACCACTGAGGTCTGTGAGAACTTAAAGAAGAAACAGGCAGCATTACCAATGAGCAAAGTTCAGGCTTAAATTATCTTATATTAGAATTTAAAAAATAAATAAATATTTTTATTTTGAAGAGAAAAGGTTTGTCTCTTGGATCGCAAACATTGCGAGAACATGGGGATATAGGATCGGTGAAGAGAATGGATTTGTCTGACTTGGATAAGACCCCTGGTAGCTCAGTGGTCAGAACACTGCACGAGAGATGACCCGGGTTCGAATCCTGGCCAGGACAAACCTTCTCTTCAAAATAAAAATATTCACCATCAAAAGAACAATAAATAAAAATACATATTGCTCATCCGTCTGGATATAAGAACTGAGGAGTAGGAGGAACTGAGAACTGAAAAACGGCTGTTATCCTTCTAATATATAAACAGGAGAAATTACTAAGTGAGTAAATTACCAGTTGTTATTTCATACTTTTAAACTAATCAGTTCATATACGAGTTTATATGCTCATATATTGAGCAGAAACTGAATAGAATTTGTGAAATTGTTACATGAAAAAAATAACAAATTTAGGCTTTAAAAAATTTAAATATTTACACAATAAAGAATATAGACCTGCCATTGAAGTAATATCATAGACAAGTAAAGTTGTTATTTTGAACAATAAACAACTAAAAAAGTAAACCCGAAGGAATCAAAAGATTAACATCTAAATTATAGACTAGAAGTACATTAATTGTACATTGCTGGGTCTAACAATATAGACTAGGATTTCGACAAAGGATTTGAGAAGTGAAATGAGAAAGTACAAATTGTTGGGCTTCACTATGTTATTAATAAATAAAAAGGCTAAGCGAACTCGCAGGCTAGATGCCGAGTTTTTTAATCTATGTTAGATCATATTAATATTAAATACCTTTATATTAATATGTTACCCTTATGCCTAACCTAACCTAATAAAATAGGCCTTTAGCTCAAACACATTTAATAAACGAACAAGACATCAGATAACCTGTTCCCTTACTTGGAATTTGAGCATTCTAGTAAGACTTCTTTTATTAAAATCTCTATTTAGTTTAATATGCCTCATTTAGGTCACAGAAAATATTGTTGGCCATTTCATTTAATGAGCTTATGAATTACTTTCATTTAATGAACAAGAAGAACTGATTATTTTAAGTCCAGCTGATAACTGACTTCTTTTGTTGTGTGAAAGTTGAAAGATTTATTGAGTGAATTAACGTCAACCTTCTTCAAGTGATTTTTTTAATTCATTGTAATTTGTATTTGCCAAACATAACTGTGAATCTGTCAATCATCTTTTGCAGAGATGTAATCTTTCCAGGTAGTTTTTCTTGTAGTATAAAATAAATCATTTAAAAACTCTTAATATACAACTCATCCTTAAAAAACATTCTGTTATAAAGAGAGGATACTTTTTATTTTAATTGGCAATGTGTCATTTAAGAGGATAAATTATCTTAAAACTAATGTTATGACTTCTCTCCCACCCTTAATAAGTAAAAGATGTTAGTTGTCTAAAGAAATGGTGGGCATGTTCTGATCTTGAATTACTTTATTTTTCAAACTGACTTTTTAATGTTTATTTATACATCTATCTTCTCTATTATACATAGCAGCGGTTACTGAGTCTTCAGAAATTATTATTTCCAGCTACTTTCTTGTTAAAAAATGATTACTGTAATGGTTTAGTAATTTAACAAGAACAATGTA
The DNA here is from genome assembly GCA_964056705.1 of Troilus luridus. Lineage (NCBI taxonomy): Eukaryota > Metazoa > Arthropoda > Insecta > Hemiptera > Pentatomidae > Troilus > Troilus luridus. Next base: position 58,613,380 of record OZ057414.1, read on the forward strand.
TAAAGTAAAACGGGGCAATAGATGTCTGTATCATATTTACGCTTTCCCATGTTTTGGATCATTAAGAAATAGGAAATTGAAACATTAGTCATTTGTAACACTTTCAATTTTATTCTTTTCCATTTCAATTCAAAATGTTCCCTTTACAATTGAAACCTTCTCTTTTTCCATTTCAATTGATGTGCACGTTCATAAATGAATTATCTCCCAAATACACACCTCATTGTGTTCGTTTCTTTCTAATTGCAAAAAGAAATAGCATAATTGGTGATTAGTAGGTTTATTATTGATAGTTCATTAGGTTTTTGCATTTGCTACTTTGGAATGAACAATGGAAATATTGTTTAAGTGGGAGCATTACATATGTATTGACTAGTTGTACTATATATTTTCATATTATATTGGTTTGGTATAATTCTTAGGGATAAGTATTAAATTTTCAAGGCTTTACATTCAGGTTTTTTATTTCATTTCATTTTTTATGCATTTCAATTTATTTACTTTACAAGTTACTTTTGATGTTTTCATCAATATGGAGATCACTTATAAGATTTTAAATATTCTAATTATTTTTTTAAACAGAAGCTTAGATCAATCAAACACATTTTGCATCATTTGTACTATATTTATTTATTTTTCAGTAGACACTGTTTATTAGCTTTTGATAAAATCCTGATTCTAAATTTATGGTGTAATTTTAAATTCTGCTTGAGTATTTCAATTTACAATAAATGTTGATAATGTTTTTTAAAACAGGAATCATTTATATCAATGACATTTTTGACAATCATATTTTGTTATCTCATATTGAACGATTGAATTTGATATTGAGTCTAGGCATTTTGAAACACTCTTTAACAATATATTAACATTCCTTAAAATGAATAATCAAACATACCAATATACAATAAAATACAAATGATTATTCAAAAATACACAGCAAATTTGAAAATCAGCCTCCTTGAACTGTAACAGAATTAACCTTAAATGGCAATTAAAAAATAAATTTGGAAATATCTTAATCTAAAATCTCTGAAAGCACCATAGAAAACATCAATAGTAACAGAACATACAGTTGCCAATGCACAATCATAAATACAATAATAAAATTATTGTAAAATATAAAAAAAGGGAATGATAGTTAATGCTGGGTATGTTTCAATGGAGAGACCCTAGAAACGGTAAAGGATTAAACCTATCCAGGTACAGTAATTAGGAGGAATAGGAGGGTCAAGTAGGATGCTTCCAACATAATTAAACAGACTATATCCTCAACTCTTTATCATTGGGAAAAATGTTTAAATGAATATGTTTAAACCTATATTCGTTATGAATCTCATGAAACAAACACCTAATCAGAGTAACTGCAGATGAAATGAAATATCTTCACCAAGAAGCCAACAAAACTAGGAGTGACCAGATCAGAAACAACAAGAAAAGAGAAGACACTGTTGACTCAAGGGTTATTATTATGGATGGAAAACTTCTCCAAAACAGGGCAGAAAAGAGGAATGTAAATAAAGAACGCGATAACTTCGGCATAGGACCACAAAACCTGGTATGAACAAATCCATGTGCCTCCTTGCTGAGAGGCTCAAAGAAGGAAAATAAAGAAGACTTCATTTCATATGACTATTAATATATGGATATTCAAAAGGCATATATCATTAATGAAAATAATTATTTAAAAATAAAAAAACATTAGTGCCTAAAACATACACTTTTCCCATAGTAATAATCCATTTTTAGAAATTTACATAAACACAACTTAAAATATTCTTTATCTTTCACTGAAATAATAAAAAAATGGGTTCTGAACAATTAAATTTTTTGACCTAATATGAATTCAATATATTTGTAAATTGTTGGTTAAAGCTGAAAATAAATTATTTCTCTGGAAACATCTCGTTTCTATTAATTGTTAAAATGTATAAATAATGGAGTTAAATAATTTATAATTTTATGTTATATCATTAATTATTACTGGATGTATTATTGTCTTAAGAATGGAGAGAGTTGTAGGAGGAGGTTCTTTCTGCTTTAGGTCCATCTTGACTTTCCATCTAATCTAATAATTATTCCTGTATCTTAGCTAATATTGTTCTGATTGACATATATATCTTTTATAAGAATTGAATTAGCTTTAATACATCCACATACATAATTTATGAAAATTGTATCTGAGTAATACTCAAGTAAAATATATTTTTTTTCACCATAATTATTTTTCCTCCATTTTCTCTGTGATAGTGCACAACATATAGTAAAATGTAAATAACTTTTAGTAGAATTTATTCGAATTTGTTAGAGCTGATTTTTAGAAAGCTTTGAAAAGTATTAAATAAATTATATAAAATGGTACTTCAAATGAGTCTTAAACGAGCTCCATTCCATTTAAAAAAAATCAAGACATTATATGTACTACATTGCTTAAAACATAATGTAAATATTTTATTGTTGTTTCTATAAACAGAGTGTTAAGAAACAAATTATCTTGTAAAATTAAAAAATGTTCTTTTTTAAACAGACTTTTAAGTTTTCTTGGCTTGTAACTAAAAAAAAACAACAAAATCATGACACTTTAATTTATTTAAATCCTAAAATACAATAAACAATTAAAAATTTTGAAGAAACAAAGGGAGACTAAAACAGAAGACAATTAAAAAATATATACTTATAGAAATAAAAAATTAAACTAACCTGATTCTTCAATGTTCAGATGTTCAATCAGCCATTCTATTAAATCATAGCCTAAAACGGAGAAAAACAAACAAAAATCAAAATTCCCTTAACAATTTTAAGAAAACATTTTGTCATACAACATTCTTAATAATTAAAATTTCTAACATAATTTTCAAAGACACTAGTTCAATTTTTAATAACTCAGTCTGAATTGTATATCTAAAAAATAAGAAGAAATGTTTATATAAATGGTACAACACTTAGTGGCAAATTCATTATAAAAAATTTCTAATTAGAACTAAGGGGCATCAGAACCATAATTCTTAATGAAACAAATTATAAGGAACTATTACCAAGAAACGTTTAAGTTAAAATGGAAATATGTTTTGTTAGGGGGGAAAAAAATCTACAAACAAAACTAGGAACATAGATAAAATTTTATAAATGAAGAAAATAGATTAAGCAACTGAGTTATCTTTAATTTAACGATAAATAACATATAACAAATATATAAGTTTTGTGACCTTTTTAATAAAATTAAAATACATAAAATGCAATAAATTTTATAACATAAAAAATCAAATCAAATACTGATATATTGGAAATACCGATGAATGCTGAAGGAATGGATGTTAGAAATATTTTTTGACAGCGCACAGGAACACCAGTTTCTGGATCCTGCATTTGTTTGACTAGTGCCTCCATCTATAAAAAGAACCATTCAAGTTTAAAACTACTTATTACCATTCCATTAGATAAATTTATTTTTATCTAATTTAAAGTACATTCAATATCCATATATTTACCTTATGGATGGCAAGAGGCCTGGGCTCCATAACTGCCCAGGGGGGAGTTGCCTACCCAACTTCCATCGGGCTAGCAACCCTCCCCATCATCACTGAATCTTACAACATCAATCCTAAAACAGAAACAATAAATTATTAAGTAATAAGTAATGATCATGTATTGAGAAACTGCAATATGACAGAAGCATGTCATTACATGTTACAGATCTGACCATTTGAAGAATACTGTTCAAAATATAGTTATGATACATAAATAGTGAAAAGATTAATGCTATTCATTGATAACAATGTATTCTTCAAGAAAAATATTCAATGTTGTAGTAAAATAACCTGTCAATCGGTCTGTACTGGAACCAAGCATGGTTTTCAATTAAGTTTAAGGTTTAATATCAGATTATAGAACGATTCTTTAAAGTAAAACAATGTCTTTAGCAATGACCACAATAATTTTAAGAGTATATAGTAAAACCACTGTAAATATCAATGTACCTTCAGAGAAGAACAAGATATTGATCACAATACACAGAAACACCCTCGTTCACAGCCACACCATTCTGTTCACTTCTTTAAATGTACACCATTTTATGATTTTCTATGGAGTAAAAAAATTAAGATAAGTGATAAAAAAAAGAATTGAATAAAAACATTAATTCAATGGTTATAATTACTACATTACGACTTATTGAACGTAATTTGTTATATGCGAAGGTTGGTATTGCAGATCATTTTGCTATCAAGGGATGATACAAAATAGGTTTGTAATAGATTTTTTTTTAAATTTCATTAGTTTTCTTTGTATTTGCGTAAAGTGTGAAGGTACTACTCTCTTTTATAAAAAGCAAATCAATCGCTTGTTTATTACTGATCGTTCTTTGGAAACAATTTTTTCCTAAGGGATGGAATAAACGAAGTAAATTGTTCAATAACTGCTCTTTTATGCTTCGTTTATTTATTAGGTTTGTTGAAAAAAAATGTACAACTTTATATGGGGGTCACCTTATCAGATTACAGAGCCGCCTGGAGCTATCAGCGGAATTTGTGGTAACTACCTACGTTGTATTAAACTGTAATGTCAATTCATTACAATTATCACTGTTTTAATTCGATATTATTTAAAATTATTGTTGCTGTCGATTTCCGTTGGTCTAGAGAAGTTGTACATAAAGCTGTAATGTCTTAAATTAAAGTTAGGGCCAAGCTTTGATTGAAATTAATCTTTGCATTTCTCTTTACCAATCAAAAGGGGACAGCTGATTCTTCTAGGTAAAGCGGAAATATTTAAAATAGTAAGGCTCCAGCCTGAAAAGCAACCGTTGTGTTATGTTGTTTCCTGAGCAATTGTAATTAGGATATGATGACAAAAGAACTTAATCGCACAAGGAGTTTAAAAACCTTAAGAAAAAAAATAGTTAGATGTGCTAAAACCACACGACTACTACGATTAGATCTGAAGGTAATAATTCTAATGACTGAATGCACATTAAATTCTTCCCACTATCAAAGATGCCAATTTCAGGATATTATTATTTATTCCATAAAGTTCGCATATTAGAAGTACCTTGGTGTCTTCTGTTTGTTGACATGATGATTTCGACTTTGATTTACGTTTACAATGATTTAGGAAAAGAGGATAAATATATCGAAAATACAAAACAATAACACTAAGAACAATACGAGTAATATTATTTATCCTCTTTTCCTAAATCATTGTACTAAAACAGAATACATCAAACTAAAACAGAATGTTACATTATATTAGTGTTCTAAATCAACATGATGATTTAGACTTTGATTAACGTTTACAATGATTTAGGAAAAGAGGATAAATAATATTACTCGTATTGTTCTTAGTGTTATTGTTTTGTATTTTCGATATATTTATCCTCTTTTCCTAAATCATTGTAAACGTTAATCAAAGTCTAAATCATCATGTTGATTTAGAACACTAATATAATGTATAACATTCTGTTTTAGTTTGATGTAATCAGTTAAAGATAAACATATAGGGTGCAAATCATTTCTTCTTATTTCGAGAACTAATGCTAAAACTTAGATAGTAATCCACGTCAGCATTTACTCAATAAAAGACGATCTTAATGATAGAATGGGATAATTACTTGTTAAGTACAGTGTGAAATAAATTGATTTCTCTAACAATTACTCAATAATAATTCGTCTACAAGTGCAATTTTCCTTATGTTATGCTCATCTAATAATAAACGTTAACTAGAAGTTTATAGAAGCAGAGGTTACTAGAAGTTGATGTTGCTACTGGAGTATTGTTGAGTAATACGGAATTGGAAGGAGACACATAGAACTAAAATGTACAATTTTGTTTTTTAAAGATATAAAATAATGAATAGTAATGTTTTTGAGTGAACATAGATAAGGTAAGTTTCATTTTAATCAATATAAAATATTGTTCTGTGTTAACATAATAGTGTGATAGGTATCAGTTCCATAGGCGTAAAGAGGAATATATTATGAAAGGATATATGAATAAAAAGTTTATCGATATATTTTATTTGTATTTAACTTGATTTCTCTCTTTGTACTTTGTTTGCATTATCACCCTTCTATACATCTATTATGTAATCATCTTTATTAATATATCCTTTTATAATATATCCTTCACTTTTTTCGCTCAATTTTTCTATATCTCTATATTTTGTTATGTTTTCTGTATCTCTATGTTATGTATTTTTACAGTCAATTCTGTTTTTTGTCTGTTTTTTCTCATATCCCTGAAGATGACCTACACAGTAGGTCGAAACGTCGGCACACATAAAATATAATAGGTTTATACTTATTTGTTGTGTCATTTTTGACTGCACACCCAACTATTTCCATCCTACATTAGTACCTACCAGTCAACGAATTTCTTTCCTACATAAAGCTAATTAAATTTACTACCTTGACTTTTATCGTAGAATCACTTCTTCGGCCGGTGTTTCTGAAGAAAATCGGCCAAAACTTAAAACTTGGAATTTTTGGAAAAAAGATAAATTTTCAAAGGGGCGTAACTCAGAATCTATTAGACCTACAGAACATCAGTTGGATTAAAATTGTAGCAAATTTAATCTACTTTAAAATGGTTACCAATGGGGGTTTTTTTTTCGCTCGAAAATGCGCCGATTATGAGATACAGGCCAACAACTGAAATAACTCCGAAAATGTCGAGGTTTTTAGGCCACCAAAAGTTTTCCTATCTGTTTTTTCGGTTTGCAAAATTGGATTTACATTACTCAGACATGCCCTTATAACATATCAAAAATGCAACTCTCTTCAATTTTTTGCGACCCTCAAACACCTGGCCGCTGGCCTATGTTTGGACTATTTGGAAAAAATGACCAAGTGGCGTAACTCAGAATCTATTAGACCTACAGGCCTAGGTCTGTGCTTAAATTAAAGTTAATTAAATTTACTACAGCTTCATTCCCTATAACTTTCATCGTAAGATCACTCCTTCGGCCAGTGTACCTCACGAAAGTCGGCCAAAACTTAAATTTGAATTTTTTGGAAAAAATTACCAATTTTTAAACACACGTAACTCAGAATCTATTAAAGCTACAGAGCTGCAGTTGGGCTCAAATTATAGCAAATTTAACCTACTTTACAAATGATGTCTAATGTTTTTTATCAAAAACGCAACAATTAGGAGATACAGACTCGAAAATGTCGAGGTTTTTCGGCCACTAAATGTTTTCCTATCCGTTTTTTCGGCAGCAAACCTGGGTTTCCACTAGTCAGACATGCCCTTACAACATATCAAAAATTCAGCTCTCTTCAATTTATTGCAACCAAAGCCCTTTTTTGGTACCTGGCCGCTGGCCTAATAAAGAAGGAGATGGCTGGAAAAACAAAATCAAATCGTACATAGCTATTTATTTATTTTACACTATTTGATCTAATTTTTGACCGCCACCAGGACTATGTCCTTCTTAATATCAACAATAACTATTAATAAAATATATGTACGGATACAAATTTATTTGAGGCTTCAATAATATAGAAGTCCCATTAAAATAAGTCTTCAATATCAAATTTAAAAATCTATTTTTTTTTAAACCTGGCCGCTGGCCTATATCCATTGTTTAATCGTTTTTTATCAAGGGAAATAACATATTAGATTTTATATATGATTGACCGGAACCACTTATTTCTCTCAATTCTAAAATGCTTGTCAATTATTTTTATATATTTTGTTGTATTCTTTATTAAGTAATACTATGCTGTAAGTTATTGTTTGTATTTGAATTTGATTCAGGTAACTTTTAGGGCCATCTATTTATACAATAATATAAGTACAAGTTACAATGACTAAACTAAAGTACACAATGAGGTACTTTGGACGAACTGTTGGATTTGAGTCGACTTCTTTTTTAATTCAGTATCACTCAGAGTTTTTAACAAAATCAGCGTCGGTCAAAGGAAAGGTCTTGACAATGAAGATTCTATCAAATCGACATTATGAGTTGGTTCTAGAGTTGTGAAAACGGAGATACCACCATACCAAGGTTAGAGTCGGTAGCAATTATGGAAGAGAGTTGGTTCGATTTAAGAGGGTGGGGAAGGAATTATCTTGATGCTCCCTAACCCTATAATATGGAGCATGAAGTTTCTGTTTTAGGATTAACTTGGAGATTAGGGTAAAGACACTCTAAGATGTAAAATTTTAGAAATATCAGCAATAAATGTAACAATCTTATCCTGTGATCTGTGAATTTCCGACTCAACAGGCTACCTGTGCCCGGTAACACTATGTCCTAAGATTTTGTTGCTGGTACTCTCGTTATTAATATTTAGATGGAACGAGAATGTGTCCGATGAATACTGTGCGAAATTCATGAAGTGGAACAATCAAGCCTTGTGCTACTGTTGTATTTCTGTGCCCTAAAGAATAAAGATGATGGTAGGGACCACTTTTGCTTTGTCAAACAGAAGATGTAAAGGTAAAGAGAGTGGTATTTTTTAGTTCACCACTCAAAGGATGGGGTTCGAAAACTAAGAAGATTTAATTGGCAACTGTTTACAAGGAACGTTTCTAACAAACGAATGAAGTATGTTAGAACTTAGCCGTAATTAGAACAATGTGCTGTTGGCTATACCTTTATTATTGTGTTATACGTTTTTAATAAGAGGTATATCGTCGGCTAAGAGTGTAAACCTGATAACTCACTTTGACACAAATTTACATGAGAAGGATAAACTTAATAAATTTGAATTTTACAGTTTTAGGTTTAAACCAAAAATACAGTTGGTGTACTATTGGATGTTCTATATTATTAGAAACTAATAAAATACTAAAATTTGATAGTTAATAATGTTACGGGCTACTGGGTGTAAAATGAACTAAACTATTACTTAATTCAAGATACTAATATTTATTAACAAATTAAAAAGAACACAATGAGATTGTTTAAAACAAATAAATTATTAAACTAATATAAATTTACAATAACAATATTCAACAGATTATTACCTAGGCCTAACTGTTATGTAATTACTTAAATAATATACAAATAATATAAGATATTACTACAACTAAACAACTTAACTATTTACCTAAATTTGTACAAATACAATAAAATTACACTATAGTTTATAACTACAAATTAACACTTACAGTTCGCTAATTAAAGTCCACCGACCGTAAGACTCTCCAAATATGACAAACTGACACACAGTTTATTACACTTATTACACGGCCACTAATTATCACTGTCACTGTTCCTCTCACGGACTATCACAACAGTACGATCACAGCATTACTCACTTACTACAGACTGATACTAACTCACTGTAACTCACACGCACTGTCACTAGTTCACTACTGCTTATTACTGACTGATACTAACTCGGCCGAAACAGCTGGCCTTTTTATATAGGCAAGGTAAGTCGGGGTGGGGCACTTCTCGGAAGAACGAGGACCGCCTCGCCAAGGCGAGATGGTTCTCGATCTTTCTAATCTTATAATCCCTTCAGCCGTCCTAATCCTTCCGGGCCTTTCTCTCGGACCTTAACAATAAGTTATAATAGTTTTTATGACTTAGCAGGTTTTTTGGTAGCAAACGTTTTATTTTGTGGACATAGCAGCTTTTTTCCTAATGATTTCAGGGATAGGTAAAATAACTTTAATTGCTTCGTTAATCCGTCTATTTATTTCTTAGTAATCATCACAATAACATATTTGGCTAATACTTAAATTTTATCAGTCTTTTAATCAAAAATCTTTGACAATTTTCGAAATGTCTTAGACTAATCTTTAAAAAAAATGGAACAAAAAAAATGACTCCATGACGGGTAAAGAGTCCAAAAAACTGAACAATTCTTGACGCTCTTTTGCAAATGGCTTCGAAGTAGTTAGTTGATCTTGATTTTTCTCACGAGATTTTTCTTTGCATCGGCTGGAAACATTATTCTTCCAATTTAAGACCGTCCATCTTCCAATGCTAAGAGTATGTAGAAACATTGTTCTACAAACTCTTAGTAGTTGATTTTGTAATTTTAGATAATAGATCAAAGACTGTGCTCTTCTAGACTCCTCAGCATTTTTTCTACCTCGTTGTCTTTTCACTGGTGCAGATATCACAAGACTGTCAACGTAAATCTGTTTTTGAGGCCAACTTATACTCCAGAAGGTTTTAAAGACACCTTTTCTGTCTTCTTCTGTCAAATTGGTACACTTAATTACATCTGCTGTAGTTTCTTTACATTTGCATCTAGCTTTTATTTTCCGTGACTCTCTTGGAACCTCATAATTCCAGGATTCTTCTTTTTTACTTCCATAGTATTTTTTGCCAGCCTCTCGTAGCTTTCGGTTTTTTTCTGCAAGCCAATTAGATTTCTTAACCTGTGCTCGTTTTTTTCGCTTACTACTTCTTTCTGGATGGTTATCATCAGAACTAGAGCCTGACTCAGAATTTATATCATACGGTACTAACTGTACTAAGGCTTCTTGGTCACTTCCAGCAGATATGGGGTCTTCAATTCGATTTAATAGATGTACTGAGCTAGAACCGGTACGAACAGTGCAGTTATCGTTAACTGTCACCTCATCAACAGAACCCGTCACAATAGCGTCCGAAGTCAAAACTGAACATGCTCTGGTATCACAATCATTTGGAGCATCTGTTGTTTGGGCCTGACTTGTAGAATTCTCGCTAATGTCATTAGTTTCATTTGTCAACACATTCCCGTCATCATTATACAACACCACTAAAGTAGAACCATCGTCGTTTCCCTTCGCCATCAGCTATGTATGCAGTCATCAGATCCAAGAACATCTATATTTGCTGCAGTTTGTGTGCAATAGCTGACATCAGAAGCCAAGACAACTGGTAGGTTATTAATTAATTCAAAATTGACATTTTCAATAAAACTTCACTTAAAAGAGACGGTGATTCAGAGACGACTCTGTTGTCTGTATCAACATTATTGCACACTCAAGATTTTTTTTACTACGCCAAAGTTGACTTGATGACACGTAAAACAATTAACACACCTATATTAGTCATCTACTTGATAATAATATGTATTAATATAATTTGTTTTGTAAATAAACAATGATTTTGTAATTAATTACAATAAGCACAGTTTTATTTTTATACTTATATTGCAATAAAAAATTACTGCTATCTCCCAAAAAATATAGAGACAACTTTAAGAAAAACTGCTAACTCCTACATCAAAACTTTTTGGAGGTTATTAAGTTGATAACCTGAAAATACTTATTTATTGAATACTAGACGCAAAACGAAAAGTGAATAGTAAGAATAAAGACTTACCTCTGCAATATTTCAACCATGAAATCTTAAAACAATTGAGTTATTCCACCGAAAACTTATTTTTAATACACGGAACGTTGTAACGTCGAAGACTCGATACAAAGTGGCGTCAATCATGGAGTTAGCCGCGCGATTTGAATAAAATGGATTTTTACAGGTTCACGCATCACACTTGTTTGCCGATTTACGTTTAGAGTGAGTTTAGCTAGTTTTACAGAATATGTGGCCAATTTTTCTCTTACAGATGGTATAAAAATGTAATTTTGGACCAAAAGTGGAGTTGGCAGGTTTACTCTCTTAGCCGACGATGTGTGATGTAAATATATTATATAAAAGAGTATTACTTGTGAGTTTAAAAAAAATAAATATGTGTTGGTTCACTGTATAACATTACTCGTTTGTGCCTGCAATCTTCTTTCTAACACCATGTAATTCTATCGGGTTGTGGTTTTCTGAGATGCGAATAGCCAATAGGAAAAGGATCGCTCTGCTTTCGGAAAAGACACGGAAGTCCCGTTTACCTTACCCCAATAAGCCACAACCCTTGGTGCTAAACTGCATATTTTATTTTCCATGTATCTTCTTAAATGAGTCCACCAGTTTTGCGAGTTTTGCCATTCTCCTGAAACCAGGATGTACCTGGGTAATAGATGTATTGCCATTATGTGGAAAACTTCTATCATCAATTCCATAAAGTAAATGCTGTCGGAATAATTACTTATTCATAATAATAGATCGGTACTTAATAAATTGACGGAATTATTTACTCTGTTTATTTATGAATATTGGAATGTTGTATCTAGAAACTATTTATATAATAATTTTTTTTCCTTTCATATTTTTATCCGCACCTTCCAATAAAACAAATTACCAAACAGCAGATTTTCGTTCTGTAAAGTTACAATAAAATGGCAGGAGAGACGTGAAGAACAGTACCCAGCGGTACGTTAATTTCATACTCTTATGGTAGCAGATCCCTCATTATAATAATTAAATATTAATTTTGTTGGTAACACTATAATAATGATTTAATATTTCTCATATGGATTGAACCAAGAATTGAAATGAATTTATAGGTATACTTTTGCAGAAGAAAACATTATAATGACTATGAAACATATATTATAATAAAAATAATTTACAAGAGCTTTTATCCTTTGATAATTAGGAATTAATACAGATTAGAATTTCAAATCATGTAATTGTTGTTTCAGTTTCATTTGGTTTCACTTGTTGTTTATGTTTAGGCTGCAGCTGAAAAACAAAACAAAAAAACATTATTTGATTTCAATAAATCCCGATTGAAGTAATTGAATAAAAAAATCCAGTGTTATAAATTAATGTCCATTGTTATAAAAGTTTTTTATGTAACTAGCAACTTATTATATACAGCCTGTTATGTTCCATATTTCTATATCTCGAGAATATTTATGTTCGACAGATAATAAACTAGAAATTTAAAAAAAATAGGTGATATAAACTGATTATTCTTATGTTTCCATCCTTTGAGATATTGTTCACCGAAGGTGGTACATAGTGTATTGAACTCATCAGAATCAGGAGTAAGTCTTTTAATAAGGAAGAAGAACCTGAGTGAACTTGCGTTGCGCCTTCCTGTTTCTTCATCTTTCTTGGAAAAGGTAAAAAAAAATTAAAAAAATTGGCAGTTTTGAACGCCATCGACATCCAGTATTGATTAAAGACGTAATGATGCTTGCGAGACCCTAGAAACATAGAAGGGAAATATTTTTGAACTAGTCAAGTTATTGAAATAGACTGGGATAAAAGAGAGTTGCTGATTGCGTATTTGAAGAAAAATTAAAACTAATTCCGATAACGTTGGGTTTTCTCTGAAACATGGAAAATGGAGGTTCATCTCGATCAGATTGAATCCCACGGGAGATTAAAAAAATCTTAATGTCAGTAGGAAGATGAATGTTGTGGAGAGGCTTATGGAATCGCGAATATTGGAACAGTATGACAAACAGAACAAGGATTATAAAAAATCAACCTTCTACTGTTTGTGGCTGTGGTTGCTCTGCTGGTGGAGGGGGTTGTTCTGCCGGTGCCGGTGCCGCTGCCGCTGCAGGCTGCTCGGGTGCTGCGGGTGCTTGTTCTGCTGGTGGTTGTGCTGGAGGTTGATCTCCTGCTGGTGGTTGTTCAGCTGGTGGCTGTGATCCGGGAGCTCCTTCAGCAGCCGGGCTTTCTCCTTGTGGTGCTTTCTCCGCCGGAGCCCCTTCTCCTGCCTGTTCTCCTTTGGCCTCTCCTTCAGCAGGAGCGCCAGCCGCTCCTAATAGTTGGATTAAAAACAGTATTTCTAGAAATATCAAGTTATTATCATACCATCAAGTTAGAGGCATTATCATTTATGACTGGAATAATTGGTCTGCTTCAGACTAAAAAAAAATATAATAATCTAATAAACGACTGTAAAGTCTGGGTAATGATTCACGAGACATGCGGAAATTGTGTTCTTAAACTGGGATCCGGAGAACAGTTATCATCATTTATGATATAGTAAAATGTTCACAAGACTTTTTGTATTGTTTGTTATGCTACTAATTAATAACAAAATTATACAATTGTTATTTTTCTTGTTCTCCCCAACAGGGAGTAAGCTCTTGCCTGTTCCGATATTCACAAAGTTATTGCGAACATTTTTTTCTTGGTCTTCCTAAATCTCTTTTGCTTTCTGGGTAATACTTAATTATTTAAATGGTCTTGTATTTTGATTGTATTAACGTGTTGGTTCCTTATTATTAGTAAATATTTAAGTGTCTATGGAGTGGAAGAGGACCGGTAAAAAAATGTAAAATAATAAAAATCTATAGAATGACTGCGAACCTTTTTAGTTAAAGAATTTGAGATTTGGATGATTGTAGTACTTACCTTCAGCTGCTGGAGGCTGTTCACCAGGCTCACCCTCTTTAGGAGGTTCACCATCGGCAGGAAGTGAATCTGTGAAAGCATAATGATCAGTTTATCATCTTAATTATACAATAAACTTAATTTTTTAAAAAATTAAAACGTTAAAAAATATTTTAAATATAATCTACTCGATTTTCTTAACAATGCCATCATAATGCAATTGTTGTTTTTTGTTTTACATATAAATTTTATTTGTAATTATTTTGGTTTCTTATTATTAGTAAATATTTAAGTGTCTAGGGATTGGAAGAGGACCGGTAAAATATTAGCAGCAGCACTCAACAGTGTCTACTGGCGGATACTGGATGAGGCGTCCACGTGTTGTTGCGCCGAATTAATAATAATAATGAGGAGTTTCTAGTCTCCCATCGGGCGTTTCCCCAGGTGGCGGATAGGGGAAAACTCACCAAATATGGTGGGTACCGGGGAAAAAACCCCCAAAGCTAGTAAAACCCAGGTGCGACGGTTCCCGAATCGGACGGTAACCTGGTCAGCGTCTGTTCCCCATGTCAGGGACTGGTGCTTCAATCACCTGGCAGGAAGGTATAAAATGCACTTACCCATTGAATATGGAGCTAATAAATAGGAGATTAGCCACGGACGAGCCCGATACTGAAGCTGTATCGGGCGGAAACATTCGACAGCTTCCTTCAGGGAATAATGGAGCGAGCGGCACTACCCTGTCGTCAAGGACCGCAATACTGCAACGTTTACCGGCCTAGAGTTCGAGTTCGAGCTTGGAGGAGAGCTATTCTCCACTCGCGCGAAGTCGACAACAGAGACCAAGAGGTGCAAAGAGGATGAAATCGACGCCAGATATGATTAAGGCTGTCATCCGGGCATGCTACTTAGCAACAAAACTCGAAACAGAGAAAACAGGATATCTCAACCGTATTCAGGGATAATGGCGAGCGTCCTTGCTTGTATTGATGTAAGTACACAGAGGCTGAGGGGTCAGGTTAGAGTAATACTAACAAGATCCAAGCGGATGACTTGGATATTGAAAATAGATTGAATCAAGCACTTTTAACGGAGCTTGAGGGAATACCACTTCGGGAACGACCATCATTGCCCCGAGTTCCCTACAACTGGACAACGCTTAAAATAACCAATACAATGATTAATGTGCTTAAGGAAAATATCGCCTTAATTAATGGGCTTCAAGATATGCCTCATACCTCATTGGTTTTATATTGCTGCGAAGATAGTTGCGTTAGAGCTCCGCATAGAAATGGATAATAAAAGTTCAATTCTTTAAAAATCGCTTAATTTAATAAATTTAACTACAAAATGTGAAGAAATAGTGGGTGATACAGCTTTTTTAATATCATATTTGGATTCAGCACCCTAAAAACTGTAGGAATAAGGTATTTTCAGTAATAAAGTTTTTTCAACTTTTTTAATTAAAACAAAATTTTAATAGGTTAAACAGGTCCTAGAATGAGTACTAATTAACAAATATTATGTAATTAACGCAATATATAAATAATTACCAACTAACCTGCGTGAGAAAGATCCATACTCTGCATACTTTGAGATCTTTTGATTGAAGCTTCTACCACAGGCTCTAAGAAATCTTGGGGTACAGCGCTTACTGTATCTAGTAATTTGTGGAGCAATTCATCAATGGACATGGGGTTGGCTTGGGTTACTGCCTCACGCAAGAATAGCCACAAGTCTGAAAATAATAAATATTGCTTAAAATCAGGTTCAATTCTTGTTCTTATATCAAAAGAAATAATCCTAAATCCTGACTAATAATTCTGATACATATAAATAATAAAATAAAACAAGCTATAATAAATTAAGGAATTGCCTGTCGTTGCTCTTTGGATTGAACATGGATTTATAGAAGCAAGTTGAAAGGAAAAATACTGAAAACTAGATAGTTTTTAAAAAAATAATTCATTAACATTAAATGTTTAATTTCAATAATATAATAAGGAAAATCTTTTTAAAAAATCATCGGAATAAACAAATCGTTGAGGACATACTGAAGTGTTATAATTATCATTTTGCATAATGATTCTAACTCCAATCAAACCTCGTTATACCATCGTAGAAAAAAAGTACCACTAAAACCCATGTAGGGTCTTGGATTCTATACACGGCAGAAATTGTATTGATACAATTTCAATGTATATCATACATTGTATCATACAGCGGTTGTGCAGGAAGGTGAAGGCCCGAGATCACTCCCAGCCTGCCTTCATGTTTTCTCCAATTAAAGGTACCAACTTTACAGAAGCTGAGCCTCCCCATAAGGGTGTGATAATCTCTCAGGCTCCAACCGTGATAGTTATCAGATTACTATTACAGTAATGCCCTTAAAATAGAGTTTACAATTGAACTTAACTCTAAGAAAAACAATAATAATAAAATGAAACAAACCAATACGAACCTTCCTCTGTTTTTGGTGGAGGTGGTGGAGGAAGTGGCTCTGGTTCTGGTTCTAGTTCCGCTGGGGGAGGTGGTTCGTCTTGTGGCAACTCACTGGCTTCTGAAGCTATCGTTTCTTCGGCGGCGCTAGGTAGAGCTTCGGATACCGATTCTTCATCTTCTTCTTCTACCTCCGTCTTGGAACAAATTGGATCAAGTTAGTAAGCAAGTTAAAACCGAATACTTTATGTTGTTTTAAGGATGTTAAGACTACAGTCATAAAAATATTTAGTGTAAATAAATAATAGGGATGTGGTATTCGTAAACGAACTTGTGTTTTTAAAGTAGGACAGTAGCCAATATCTGACTCCTTTAGAGAAGAAGGATTCCGAATTACTCTTGATCTAGTGTATTTGTTGAGAATACACATAGGTCTCTAGGTGAGTGCTTTACATTGTTATCTTTTTATGATTGGAACATTGGTCAACTACGGATTATTTGTAAGATATATGGCAGGCAGTGTAAATCTATTTGCTCCGCAAGACCTGAGATGACTGAGTAATGAGTGCCAGTAAATTATTAAGAAGTAACTGACCACATTCCTTACTCAACTCCCTTCTATCTGGGCAACTACCCCTGACCTTGGCAAACAAAATTGAGGTTGACTGCGCTCTGACTATTTATTTCATTTTTAGAACCATTGTTATAGGTTTTATTTAATCCATAAATTCTAGGAAGAAATGGAGCTTATTTTTTCCGTCTCCCATAATAATCGATCCAAGCACTAGGCACCTGAATTAAGGCTCAACATGTGCAGACTTTGGCGCAGCGATCTACCTAATTCACTGAAGATTTCATAAAATAAGAATATCGATGAAGGGAAAGGTCAACGGAAACATTAAATAAATGTTAATACATTAGTGGAAAAATTCCAACTAAAAACCTTAAGTCTCTAAACTAAAACAGGAAATTGAAAATACCTGTATTTTTTTTTTTTTTTCATATTTCGCCTATTCAGGCATCCTCAGGGAAGAAAGAGAATAACAGCAAAGGAAAACATGAATAATGCACCCAAAAAACACATCCCACCACCTCCAAGGCTCAAATGCAACTACTAAATCATATGGAAGGTTACTAGTTTCCCAGCTGGCTAAGGTTAGATAAAAACAGCTGATAAATACTCCAAAATTTGAAACATCAATACACACTCACCAAACCCCAAAAACACAACAGGAAAACAAAATCAAATAAATAATTGTAACTAACAGCACAAGAACAGAAAACAAAAAACCATATGAAAAAATGAAAGTAAAAGTGCAAGAAAAAAAGAGAAAATTATCAAAAAACCAGTGGACTTATGGTTATTCCACAAAATATATATTGAAAAAAGGAAAGGTCAACAGGGACATTAAATAAATGTTAATACATTAGTGAAAAAATTCCAACTAAAAATCTTAAGTCTCTAAACTAAAACAGGAAATAGAAAATACCTGCCAGGTACTTTCAATTTGAGAATCAATGACAGGTATTTTCAATTTCCTGTTTTAGTTTAGGGACTTAAGAATTTTAGTTGGAAGTTTTCCAATAATGTATTAAGAATATCGATGTTAGATCTGATCATTGTTCGAGGTATTTCTACCAGGAACGGCGCCTGCGATATGGACCTTCTTTCCTTCAATCTTGCTCTGAATAATTAACTGCAATAGAAGGCAATTATAATTATGACCAAAGTATGCTAATTTATAATTTTTGTTAATCCTTTCCAATATTTCATGAATAGTTATTCGTAATCGTTTGAATTTCGAATCTATACCGTTTCTGACATGGTCCACCAATGAAATTCTGTGCATTATACGGTAACACATCTCGAATCCTTGTAGTCGTTTTCGCGAAGCATCCGTAATTGTCCAAGACTCATGATCGATAAAGTAAAACTGAGAAAACGTAGTACCAGAGTACTCTGATTCGAGTATGCAAGTTCAGAGTTTGGTTAGAAGCACTTCTTGCCTTCTCCATAAGAGAACCGATTTAATTTGAGAAATCTCAGCAATCTCTTACGGTACATCATAGATAATTAATCTATCCGTCTCTTTTAGTGGGTGAATATTTGCCATTAGAATGTGGAGTTTGGCATCAACATTTTGATTATTACTGATGATCATTGTTTGTCTTTTCTATTGATTCGTATATATTTCATGATAGTAGCGTGCTACTAGTATCTTATCCACGAGATGCTGAAGATCCTCAGTTTGTTTGCTGGAAGCACCGAGTTATCCGAATATCTCAGGTTATTTATTTGTTCACTATTTATGGTTATCCCAGCTTCAGATTCATCCAGAGCCTCCTGAAACAATCGCTTCGAGTAGGAATTAAATAATGCGGTTGACATAATGCATCCCTGTTACATGCTTCTTCTTATCCGAAAGTTTTCTGATAGTTTACCATCAATGGTTTGGATGACTTCTGATTTTCATAAAGGTTTAGTTTCTTGTATTATTATATCTTGTTTATGCTCGTTAAAGAGATCCTCCATAATTATATCCATCTCTTCAGTTTCACTTCTGCCTCTGTATGTATGGTTTCATTCACCTCGTAGCAAGGGCGGATCCAGGATTTTTTTCTAGGGGGGGGGCACAACGAGCAGACGGAAAAAAAATCAACAATAACTTACAAATAAACTTGTAGTATCTATATAATGATTTCAAAGGTTTATTAACATATCAATACAATAATTTCACTCATGTTCTTTCTGTTATTTTATTCATATATTTTAACAACTATGATCATGTGATTTGCCTATAAGTATGTACTATAAAGAATTCTCCACAGTACACAAAAAAACTGTCTGGGGGGCATGTGCCCCCCCCCCTGAATCCGCCCTTGCCTCGTAGATCAGTTTCTGATGTTTTGTACATTTCCCTGATGTTTCTTAAATCTTCTCATGGAGGTTGAATTCGTCTCATTTTTTGTTTGTAGCATTTCTGTTTCAAGATATAAGATATTATTATAAGATATCATCCTAGTTCTCAGAATGTAGATATCATAAGATACAGACCATAAGTCAGTAATCTTGAAAACATCTTTAAAAAACCTTATATTAAAAAGTGAATAGGAAACCGCTTTTATTCTAAAGGTAATAAATGAGTTCGAATCTTTGGAACATAAGATGAAAACCAGAGTGTGAGCGGTCAGAAGAGTGTGAACAAGCGGGATTTCGCCCAGGGAGGCAAACTATAGACCACATTTTCGTATTACCAGGCATCATAGAAAAAGCATGGGACAGAAATAAGAATCATACTCGGTGTGATGAAAATGAAGGACGAATGATTTACCCTTAGAAAGGTTTTTATTAGCTTAAAACAACAACTGTAGAAGAATAGTAAGTTTACAAACATATCACTAGGTTAGTAGTGAGTTATCTGCCAGGTTAGACAATAGTAGGAAAAGTTTCCACACATGAGTGGGATTAAAAATCACCACATTCACCCTGAGTTTTTCTTAAAACATTTGGCATAATTTTAAGTACAATATATGAGATACATAGAAAGATTTAAGAAAACATTTGGCAAAATTTCAGAACAATATTTGAGATACAATGTTAGCGCGTACTACCTGGACGGTTCATCGGTCAGTGGAATTTTAGAGTCGTTGTTTCAAAGCCTATTTTTTGCCTATTATATAGTATTGGTTGCGGACACGAAAGACAAGCTGCAGCAGGCCCCGGTGGAATGGAACAGAACTCATCCACAAAGGAATGACAATAAATGGCAATGAAAGTAAAGTCTTAGTGGTATCAAGAGAGGAACAAGAGGAGGTCCAGCTGATCTTAACGTGGAGGTACTTGAAGTTGTAGGAGAGTACACCAACTTGGGGATAATCAGCAACAGGGGAATAATTGACCCAGAAGTAGCGAACAGATTATCCAAAGCCAACCAGGTTTACTACTCTGCAACAGTATAGTTGGGCATAGGGAGGTTGGTAAGGAAACAAAAATGCATATTTACTAATAAGTTTACCTCCCTACAACTGCGAGTTGTATATTGAACATCTTGGTGAGGAGGTGCTGTCTCAGGCTATGAGCCTGTTTGGGCTGTTGATTGTGGGATGTATTCCAGTTCTACATCTTCTTCGACATGTGATTTATCTAACTCTTTTTGCGTCTTGATAATGCCTGAATAGGCGAAACCTCGACTGGCAAGTGTTTGTTTTACTCCAGAATTTTGAAACATATAGCTTTGCATTGTGGTTTTTCCATTTGCATTGTAATAAATGTTACTGTTTCTTTTTGAGTTTTGCCTCTATTTTATTGATAAAACCTACAAAATTAAAAGCATTTAATAATCCCAACGATAACAATGAATTTAACCCCCGAATTTTGTCAAATGAAACGCCAACATTTCTGAAAAATAAATCAAGAGAATTCCTTAAAAAGTAAATAATAGAGATCGATAACATCCTAACAGAACCGATAAGATCGTGAGGAACATGTGTAAAAACAGATCGCTTTATAAATGGAATTAGAGATGAAAATAGTTATATCTTTGCCGATCCGGAGGGTTTTTAGAATAATTTTACAAATTACTCGGCAGTAGAGGGTCTTGCCTCTCTCCCCCCTATGCGCTGAATATATTCCTGATAGGAAACTCTGGGACGGCCTCTAGGCCTCCTCCCAGTGGGTCTAGCTACCATGACCTTCCTTGGCTCTCTCTCTTCATCCATCCGACAGAAGTGGCGAAACCACTTTAGCTGTCGATTTTTTATGGAATCTTTTAGCTCGATCATTTTTAGCTCCTCTGTAATTCTTTCATTCCTGATGCGGTCCCTTCTGGTCTTTCCAACGACCCTCCGCAGGAATTTCATCTCCGCCGCTGTCACTCGGCTAGCTTGTTTATCCAGCATGACCCTTCTTTCACTTCCATAAGTGAGGAATGGGAGGTAAACTGATTTGTAGACGTGCATTTTGGAATCCTTTCTAACATCCCTCTGCCCAACTATACTGTTGCAGATAGAGTAGTAAACCTGGTTGGCTTTGGATATTCTGTTCGCTACTTCTGGGTCAACTATTCCCCTGCTGCTGATGATTGTCCCCAAGTAGGTGTACTTCAAGTACCTCCCCGTTAAGATCAGCTGGGCGTCCTCTTGTTCCTCTCTTGATACCACTAAGACTTTACTTTGATTGCTATTTATTGTTATTCCTTTGCGGATGAGTTCTTCCTCCCATTCCACCAGGGCTTGCTGCAGCTTGTCTTTCGTGTCCATAATCAATACTATGTCAACGGCAAACAATAGGCTTTGAACTATAACACTTCTTAAGTTCCAATTGCCGATGACCGTCCAGGCGCTTAAAGATTTTATGGATTTAATCCATAAAAAATATAAATATAAGAGGACTCAAGATGTCGCTCTCCCTCACACCTTTCTCAATGGGAAAAGACTTGGACGCCCTTCCGTTGATCCTCACTACTCCTTTCGCTGCCTCATATCCTGATTTAATTGCAGTGATAAAATCTTCTGGCACATTTTTAGCCGCCAAAGCATCCCATATTTCTTGTCGAGGGACAGAGTCGAATGCTGCTTTTAGATCAATGAAAGCCATCTATACATTCGTATTTCTGGCCATGCTTTTTCTGTGAATCTTCGCCATATAAAAATGTGATCTTGAGTCTGTCTCCCTGGGCGAAATTCCGCTTGTTCCCTCTCCATTTGGTTCTCAATTGCAAGCCTTAGTTTCCTTTCTAGGATTAAGGCGTATAGCTTGTAGGCCACCGGCAGCAAGCTTATTGGTCTATATTTTCGCATTCAGTGGAGCTACCTTTTTTGTGAATTGGGATAATAATGTTGAACTCCCGATCCTTTGGGACTTTTTTTGTATTCCATATTTCTTGGAGGAATCGTTGTCAAATTTAAGTTCTTGACCTCCAAAATGTCACTAGTTCTGGAGCTACGCCTTCCCTTCCTGCTGCTTTGCCTGTTTTAATTTTTTCGATAGCGTATTCAACCTCATCCTCCTCGATGACTTCCAGACTCTCAAGGATATTTCCTACCAGGTGTTCTCTTGTGTTAATAGACTCTCTGTCAGAGAAGTGCATCTGATAGAACTGCCTCCATCCTTTCAATATTTTCTCCTCCTCAGTAATAATCTTGCCGCTTGAGTCTTTGACATTTTTCATAGGCTTCTTTCTTTTCCCTCTCACTTTACGGCAGAAATTCTTAATGCTTTCACGGTGTTCTTCGTCGAGGCTTTTTCCAAACCTCTCCCATGTCACTTTTTTTGTTTGACGAACCACTCCTTAGCAATTGTTTCTGGCTAAGCGATATTGACTCAAGTTTTCGGGAGTTTTATCCTGAAGATCTGGTTTCCACGCATTCTTCTTTATTAGAACAGCATGGCGCACTTCATCATTCCAACATTATGTGCGCTTTTGTCTAGCTGAAATTTTCTGCAAGCCACAAACTTCTCTTGCTGTTTCCAGTAGACATGATTTTAAGCGACACCATTGTTGCTCTACATCACTGTCTTGACTCATTGTCTTAATTTTTCTTCTATTTTATTTGTATAGGAGGTTCTCTTTTCAGGGTCATCTAGATCTCTTATGTTCAACGCTTGATAGCCCTTTTGTTTTCTTTGCCGCTTTTGTGGGATTTTAGTACCGGCTATTATTAGCAGATGATCACTACCAAATTCTGCTCCTCTTATAACTTTGATGTCAGCAAAGTATTGTCTAATGCCTCGGTCATATATAAAATAGTCTATGATACTGTTTCTTTCCAGGCTCGAGAAAGTTATCTTGTGTATCCTTTTGTGGGAAAAGAAGGAATTGCCCATGAGCATGTCATTATCCACACAGAAATCGATGAGGCGTTGTCCGTTTCAATTCCTTACATTCCCCCCCCCCTATGCAGTCCAAGGGCATCATAAGCAGCAGAGGGGATCACAACCTGTTCTAGCATTGAAGTCTCCACTCAGTATCACAAACCCTCGTTTTTGTCTAGAATCTCCGAGAGAATATTCATTGCAATTGGTGAATCATTTCTGTGGCCTACCTTGGTCAATATCAATGGTATACTACTTCCCATAGATAAATATAATATTTATTATCAATTGGTATTAATGCATAGAATGTTTTAACTCCAAAACATATTGTACAATATAACTCCTGCAATGTGCCATTGTCATTATCATTAATAATTTTTTTGGTGATGCTATTAAATAAGTTCCTCTGTAACTAATCATTATTGGTAAATATCATTTTAAATTAATTAATCAAGCAGCCATATTACAGATGTATAAATAAATAATGGATTTGAGGTACTTTTTAAATGAGCGAGCTAGAAGTTATATATTTTTATAAACAAATAAACAACATTGACCTTTTTAAAAATATATATTGCTAAGTCATTCAATAAACTTTAGGGAAGAAACCTACTGGTTTGGATTGGTAATTAATTAATTTGAAAACAGTGATTCAACTGATTATATTCAGGACTTGCGCTGATTATTTGTTTATATGTAAGAAAGAAGAATTTATTTTACTTTCATTTCTTATACATAAAAGTTGTACCGGTTTTATTTGTTATATATACCATTATTATTTAGGTAACTTACATCAATATAGTTATATCAATTCACTGAAAAAAAAAATACAAATAAGAGGATATGTATCAGGAATATGAACATAATGAAACTTATCATATATATATTTGAGACAAAAGATAAGATACAAAATATTATTTAGGGTTGGGTTGATTTTCATTCTTTTTTTCTGGAGGATCATCATATTTTAAACCATGCTTTGGATTCCAAAGTACTATGGGGTCATGCTTTAACATTTTCTTACTTCACAATTGCACATGATATGGATTGGGTAAAAAACTATACAGTTTTACATATAACAGAAAACAACAAGGAGGTACAACATAGGGACGTAATATCCATCAAGGAAAGGTTCGCTCGCCATGCGCTTCATGCTTCTACCTTTGCCTTTTCATCCTTCTTGGACCAATCTACGATGCCTCCTTTTTTCTGTAAAATATCACACCAAGTATAAGTAAATATAAAACGAGCTATTTAAATATTATTAAGCTTTAATCATTTAAAGTAATTTGCCAAATTAAATTAAAATAAATATGTTTCTTTCTAGATTTGACTGCCTGAAATCATTGTTCATCATTTTTTAACCATCCAAAACAATATTTAGTAGTAATATTGTTATGGTAAATATTTAATAAAAAATGGGTTACACCAATATTTAGTAAAAATATTATTTGTAAAAATATACATAGTGCACAATTTGATAATTATTATATATTTTATGCCAGTATTCAACATATTAATTAATTCAATTAATTTTGAAATAAATTTGCTATCATGTTAAAAAAAAATACAAATTACCTTTCATATTCACTTAAAATTATGCCATAAATACTGTGTAAATGATTGAAATAAACTTTAGATGGTTAAATTTTGAAATGACATAGATTAATTATATAAATATCTAATTCATTTTTTAAAATTTCCTTATTCTTTCTTAAAAATAAATTTAACATTCTTGCTGTTATGCTTAGTTACCACCTCAATATTGGGTGGTTCATACATATATGATATACAATATATATACATATTTACACATATAATTGAGTCATTTTCAGTAGCTACTTAACCAAGGGAATCACACAGATGAAGTGGTCATGAGGGCATGGACCATATGGAGGACACCCATTAAAGGTTGAAAAACCTGCCATTCTATATCTCGAAATAGCTACTGAGAACCTCTAAGAATCATAATTAATGGAGAAGGATTAGAATTAGAGGAGGAAAGGATACAAGAGGCGAGGCTTGCAACACAGGACTAATATTCTATCCTTGTTAATCCTAAAGAAGTTTTATATGAGAGTTTTAAGTATAGAGACTCAATGATTGTTTAACATCCAATTAATGGCCAACATACTGCTAAACTGGATTTTATCCATACTATAAAAATGTTATAGGTGACCACCGAACAGGATTTAAAAGAGGAAGGAGTACATTGGACCAAGTATTCATTCTGCAAATTAAACTTCTTTCATTCATTCTGAAACTGAATATGGAAGATCATGACTTGAGTTGGGTACTACAGAAAAATTGCTAAGATTAACGAAGATTCAAACGACCCTGATCTAGGAAATGTATCTGAAGCCTTTGAAGTTAGAACAGGTGTGGAACAGAAAGATGGACTCTCAACCAATAATGTTAAACATAGCCCTTGACAAGGTAATAATACACCAAGCAAAAATGTTGTGCATGTCAGAATTAAACATAAAATCCTAGCTTAGGTAGATGAAATAGCATTCCTAGGAAATAATGAAAGGATCCTGAAAGACTCGCTAAGACACTGAAAAGAGAAGTAAAAAATTGCAGATTATAAGTAAATGAAGATGAAAAAAGAAATTGATAATAAACTAAAACAAAAACTTAGTAGCTGAGTAGATATTAAATCATCCCCAAAAGTAGACTGCATCAAATATCTTAGTTCCACGTTCCCTTTAGCAAACGATCAAGCAACAGGGGTAGAATAGCATATAGCAAATCTAAACAGAGTTTCTTTTCCTCTTTCAAGGGCAATAAAAAAACCTTGAAGTTAGCAGAATTAAGAGGTTTTAAATAAAGTCCTCCAAACAATAACTGGACCAATATAGGTCAGAATATAAACTTAGGGAGGAGAAAGAACATTATAGAATTGCTTACAGAAAATGGTCAATCAATATCTCATGAAATGAAGGCTAGGAGGAAAGCTTGATACAATCCATCAATACGTATCGACACTACTGCAAATTTCATAATAGCTGGTAAGAGACCAAGTGGGAGGCCTAAGACCTAATAGATAGAAAAAAATGAACAAAAATATGGCA
Source organism: Troilus luridus (assembly GCA_964056705.1). Lineage (NCBI taxonomy): Eukaryota > Metazoa > Arthropoda > Insecta > Hemiptera > Pentatomidae > Troilus > Troilus luridus. The sequence goes on from OZ057414.1 coordinate 58,639,850, forward strand.
GAGCTGCATGAATACTGCATACTGGAAATCAAGGTAGGCTGAGGCTGAGAAGCCGAAGAACTATTGGACCTATAAGGAAAAACAAAAAAAAATATATGTGTGTATATATATATATATATATATATATATATATATATATATATATATATATATATATATATATCGGTTTCTAATTTTCTCGACTGTTCTATATAAATTTTATGTTTTATTTTGTGACATTTCGAGAACAGGCTTTGTCTCATATTCATGCCCTAACAGTGAAAAATGAGATTTTTAAAAATAAAAACACTAAACAGCACACCCATATAAAATAAAAATGACACGTTCAAGATGTAATCAGATATTGTGTACTTACAATTTCAAAAAATATATCTCCCCATCACCGACCAGCCACCTCGTACCACATCACTAAAGACTAGCAAAAGCACTCACTGGTAATAAAAGTAACATTGACTCCACAATTACTTTCAAAAACATAGCCACAGTGTCAAGATTATTTACAAAAAAAAAAGATTTGAATAAATTAGAACAAATAAAATGTCGTGTATGAAATACAATGAAAAGATAAATGCGGTAAATCCTATTTCGGAACATCAGAGCAATACTAAAAACGCAGATTATACCAACACAAATATATTTGAAATGGATTACTTGACCGTTAATCATTACAGGGTAAACATTGTGTGATGTGGTACGAGGTGGCTGGTCGGTGATGGGGAGATATATTTTTTGAAATTGTAAGGACACAATATCTGATTACATGTTGAACATGTCATTTTTATTTTATTTGGGTGTGTTGTTTAGTGTTTTTATTTTAAAAAATCTCATTTTTCTCTGTTAGGGCGTGAATATGAGAGAAAGCCTGGTCTCGAAACGTCGCCGGAAGAATTTATAAGAGAAAAAAAGAAAGACTGAAACTCAAGAAAATAAAACATTTAAAAAAAAAAAAAATATATATACAATAGTGCCTTGATCATCCAGAATCAAATGGGCTTAACAAAAGATTAAACCATATGCCAGTGAATTGTTTAAGATGCAAAATAAACAGTAGACGAATAAAGCCTGGCCGATTCTCGCAAAGGAATGTGTTAAATGAGTATAATGGTACAATTCATAGCTTAACACGATTTGCACCATCATACTTACTCCTAGGGAAGAAACAGGCTATATCTTCTCTTATCGAAGACAATCCATCTTCCTTAGAATAGGAACGAAAAATAGCTTTTCAAAATTCCTTAAGGAGCTTTCAAATAAATAAGGAGAGAATAGACAAGAATAGAAGACATCACGATTTCAAGATTAGCGATTTGGTAAACATCGAAAACGGAAACAAATTAAATCGCAAAAAACTTCAACCCGTGCGAGTTGGACCTTTTCCAATCGTCCGAAAGATTTCACCATGAAGTGGGAAGCGGGAAGAAAAAGAAGATTTCCAATTTTTTTCATTCCTGCAAGCTGTTTCCCTTTTCTCCATGTGAATCGTCTTCAGGAGTGGAGGTGTAAGTTTGCTACACATGATAACATCACTGTTGGAACCTTCAATGTGTTAGACTTTTTAAAAGACACATGTTCTAAAGTTTAATTAGTTAAATTCATTTTGTTGTGTTCAAATACTAGTTTGAAAGGAAGTGCAATTTAATTCCTTAATAAATAAAGAATAAAATCACATAAAACAATCTTACATATATATATATATATATATATATATATATATATATATATATATATATATATATATATATATATATATAAACATCAAGTAGAGGCAACTTCATAAGAAAATTTTATTTCCTAAAACTGTAGTTTCGACCTAATTTAATTATTAATCACAACACTTTATGTTAAGAACTTATTAGGTCTTAAAATATGTTTTCAGTTTAAATACACTTATATACACTTTTTACAAAAGTTTGTACACATGAAGTATACAATATATACAAATTCAAAGTATTTGAATTAGATGCATATAATATATGTATTTGTGCAATAATATAACGGTATCATTATCATTCTTTAAACAATTGTTTTAAAGGATTGTGAGTGAATGGAAAGAGATCTGGTTATTTGGTGAGGAAAAAAAGATTAAAGAGGGATATAAAAGTCATTTTAAACAAGTGCAGTAAATTAATAAGTGAAACCGGATAATTAAGGAAGAAAACCATGCTTGTTATTTACAACCTAAAAGATGGAGTGTTAATATCAGTGGTTGGAATGTCCAAGTTTCCTTTGCCCATTAATATATTTTTTTTATTGTTAGTTACAAATGAAATTAATAATAATTTAACTGTAAAATTAACTTGGTTATGATCCCAGCATTCTTTTTTATAATTGAAATATCTCACCTTTGGTTTGGACTCATAATCTAGTCTAAGTGTTGAGTGGATTAAATACCTTTTTAATCCCCTTTTGCTTAAGTTTCAAACAATAATGAAACAAATAATAACATTTTTAAAAATCCAGAATTTAAGAAAAAACACTGTTTTTAAAACATTAAAAATCAAAACGACATAAATATTTTTTTAAATCAAACTAATATTCTAAAAAAAAAAGAAAAAAAAGGGTAAAGTAAATGGAAAACACAAAAAGCAACACATAAGGGAAGTTAAACACATTGACATGGTTGTAACGTAAACATATATTTAACAATTATGAAACATGTATATTAGAAAGGTTGAACATAAGCAAATCAATAAGGTATTTTAAGGTCTATGGGGGTTCGGATTTTTGTATGAAAAAATGTTGTAAAGTTCCACCAGATTTCATTTCTTCTGCCATTCTGCTTTTTCAGACTTCTTGGGCTGTTTTAAGAGACAGGTATGAAAAAATAAATCAGTTTGACACCTGTAGTAAGTCACCAAAATGACAAGGACTGATATTAATCTTTTTGACATGAATAATCAATGATGATTATAACATCAATGACTTGCCTTAAGATAAAGTAATAAACTAAATGTTCAGCCTTGCCATTCTGAATTGTATTAACCAATAAAATCAATTTTAATTAAAAAAACAATAAGTAAATATATTTAAGTAAGTTATAAAGAATTGAGTATTCAAAGAAAAAGTCTATTAAAAAAAAAAATTAGTTTATAATTATTATAATTCTAAAGTATTTAAAGTACAGTGAAACCTCACCTACCAAACACTTCTCTGGTATAAACAACCCTCTCCATCTTTAAATGCCCTAGCCTGATGCCCCTTTGCAATGGACACCCTTCTAAAGAAGGTGGGCAGTCATATTTTCGTCAAAGATACATAAATTTACCCCTTTATACGGATATTTACAGTATGATTAATGTTGATGAAAAGAAATTATTCTGGTAAGAGGTATTTCAAATTTAACACCACTTAGGTTCAATTGATACGGAAACTTACTGTTAAATTAGATTATCTCATTTTCTACAATTATATTATGTTTTACATTATGTTCTCTTTGCCCTCATAGTATTTCATAATTTCTCCACAACATGTTTTATTAAGCCTAACGATATTTAGTATTGTTTCTAAAAATCAATAAACATTCTTACTTCTTCAACATACCGTTGTGATAACCACATCAGCCATATGAAACACTATTTCATTACTTGTTCAAAATAATATTTGTTATTACTAGTAAGACAAAATACAAGATATTTTTATCCTTTTCATTTGGGACTGATATTAGTTTCAATTACTATTATTTAAATTTGCCAAAAATTGTTTGTTTAAATAAATGAAACAATTTATTTTTGAAAAAAACCAATCCTATTTCTTCATTAAATTTAAAATTAAGTTGTTGTTTTTACTATAAAGGTGATGGAAGCTCGACCCACTGGCATGGGGTCACACGGAAGGCCTAGGATTTTATATGATGGATATGTCCAGAGGATTGGAGGAAAAACTTTCCAGGAACTAAAACAGCTATGCAGAGACCATGAAGCCTGGCAGCATTCCCCTCCATGCTGAGTTGGCACAGAGGAGGAAGATAAAGAAGAAGAAGTTTTTACGTTCTTTATAACCCTTATGGGTAGGGCATGTTAGAAAGAAAGAGGGCACTTGGAATCTTTCAGAAATTAGTTTTGGAAAATATAGTCAATCATATTAATATGAGAACATAAAATTGCAATAGTAAACTTTGACTATGAATTAACTCAATTATTTTTTCATGAACACGAGTATAACCCACTTCAGAGGACACCCCCTATGCAACAGACAAATTTATCAGACCCATTGACATTTATTTTAAAGAGGTATCACTGTATTTTATAATAAAACTAACAATATAGTCAATGGAATACTGTCTTAGATATTTTTGCTTTTTTAATTTTGTTTTTGGTCTTTAAAATATTTTTGGAATAAAAATAACTATCAAATATAATAAGTACTGTTTTAGTTTATACTATCAACAAGATAATCCTATAATTGCAATTTAAATTAACTTACAGTAAAATAAAAACAGATAGTATTTCAAAGTAATATAAATTCTATTTTGTATAAAAAATATGTATTAAAAAATAAAGTATAAAAAATATGTTTTTACCTCCTTATCTTCTTCTTCGAGAGTAAATTCCTTCTTCTTTACAACTTTAAGTTGATTTCTGAAGTTGAATTCAGCAGCCTTCTTCTGGAGTTTGGCGAATTTATTTTCATATTTGGAAACCTTTTTCAAGGTGGGTTTAACACTGGAAAGTAAATTAGTATATATACACATTATATATATTATTAATAACTGACAATTAATCATTAACTTAAATACATTGCTAAAAAAATTAAAGGCTGATTAAGTGATTGTTTTTGCAAAATATTGTTAAATTTAGAAAGGTTCAAAATCTAATTTTGCTGTCATTACCTATTTTATCTCGTTAGATTTAACATTTACTGTACTGCATACCACATTTTATGTGAACCAGCCTTTAATATTGAGCCATGCAAATTAATGATAAATAGTTTAGATCATTGACCAAGACTATTGTTTACTTTTTGTATTATTTTAGAAATGAAACAATAAATTTTAAAAAATCTTAATTTTTTTTAAAGAGTGACTGTTTTGTAGTAATTTTTTTTTACACTTACAACTTGCCACGAAGATCATTGACTTGGCTGTTGAGATCCGAAATCTGCATCAAAGAAGGTTCACATTTATGTTATTAAAATATATTACTATAAAATAAGCCATAATTTTGGCTTGTGTTTCGACATCTTAACAAAAAAAATATTAATGTCATATATTCAATATATCAATAAATGCATGAACAGTACATTTTTTCATACCAATTTACATAATTTACTATTCAATTTCGATTATTTCATCTCAGTATTAATATTAATATTTTGTATTCAACAACTTAATATTAATTTGAAAAGTAAATCTTAAAGCTTATATTGGTAAGTTTTATGTAGCACTTTTTTTCCTGTTAGAAAAAAAAGTGTAATGGAATTATTTAATTTTATTTGTCTAAATTTTAAATGAATATTAATCAAATAATAGGATAAATTTACAATAATCAAAAAAAGATATATAAAATAATCACTTCTATTGTTTTGAGAAATTGAATCTTAGATAAAGCAATAAATTATAGAATTATAATTAATTTTTCTATAAAAGATAAGTTAATAAAAAAATATAAAAGAAGTATAATAAATAAAAGCATGCCACATATAAAAATATTATGTTTAGATGTTTCTCACAAAGAAAAAATGTAAAACACTGCTTAAAATAAAATAATAAGACACTGCAAAGTTTTACACACATTAACTCAGTTAGTAATAGAGCAAACTACAACTTGTTTCAAATCTTACATCTAAAATCTCACACAAACACCATTTTGATTTTTAGGACAACTATTAAATATTTTTTTCAAAAACAATAAATTAAAATTAAAGAATACAATGTTAGTCTACTGAAATTATGGTCAAATAAACATGTTATTAAAATACTACAAAAATCTACTTAAAAAATGGTGGTACCTTATTGCGAAAGGTTCATCCTATAATTGTTTTAAAAAATATAAAAAAATTCTCAGAAAAAATATAGGTCTATAAAAAATATTTATATCAAATGACGGGCAGGAAAAAAACAAAAAATCTGTGCAAAAAAGGTGGTTAAGGTGGTGGGAATAGCTGTTTAACATTAGTTGAAAGCGAGGTATTTGGTCTGTACTTTTAAAAATTGTTTCTTTATTTGTCCAAATGTGCTTCGAATGAATGTAATTTGATAAAAGTTAAATAAAAATTACATACTTATTCGATCATTAACTAGTTGCATTAAAGTATAAAAAGTACAAATATTTTAATAACAAATATAAAATCAGAAGAATTCATATAAATGTTGAATAAATTATTAAACTAATTTATAACAGTTAAATGTTTCTCAAGTTTTATGGAAATTGGCAGATATCCATGAAAGATTTTTGTAGTAGCATTTCTATTAATTCATATCTTAAAGTTACAATAACATGCTCCTTCTTATAATAAAGAGTGAAATGTCTAAATTGGAAAGTAAGGTTTCGTTAACATTTGAATTCTTCAGACTTTGGACAGTTAGATACATAGTTCTTTTGGGGAAAAGGCTTGATTCTTAGTTCAACCATCTGTTTCTCCTTGTTCTTATTCATTTGTCTTTACTCCTAAGGAATGCTCATTATTGATACGCACAAATAAAGCCCCAACATATTTAACCAAAGAAAGAAAAAAAAACAATGGATTCCCAAGTTATTCTTAGCTTAGTTTACATGTAATGTTTTTCTTTCATTTATAACTGAAATTTTATAAAAGGAAAACCTAATATAAATAGGAACAGTTGCCATAAAACTTTAAAATCAACATGATCATAAGGTGTTATTTAACAATAGCTCAGTGTTTATTCCAGGTGCATGGAAATTATTAACAATAGCCTATTATTTGTAAACCCTCTATTAGCATTATTATCAATTGCGGGAGAAAGTGGTGGTTATGGGCTACTGGCAGTTGGTTCATATTGAAACACTCACCATTTAACAAATGCTTAACTGTGCTAACATTTTTTTCCTGATAATTGTTGGTGGATTAATAAATACTTTTGATTAGCAATAAGCCTATTTTAAAGTATGCTTTTAAATTATATCCATTGTTTACAGTAAAATATAATCAAGTGAAGTGGATTTTGAACATTGTCCTCCATCTAGTCAACCTTTTCAGTCCCTGATGCAAAAGTTCTAGTAACTAGGAATTTCTCTTCTAGTACAGCAATAGAGATACTGAATAACAAGTTTATTTCTTCCTTGTTTTGTTACAATGGTGCTTTAAAAAAATTGTCTACTTTACTGGTTTCAGTATTTCTAATACCTATTTTTTTTTTTCAAGAAGTTCGATATTTTGTAGTAATGCAATCCATTCCTAATGTAGGGTTGCAATTATGGGAAACCAGATAAGTGTAGACTGAATACAATTAAATTAATTGCATTTTTATCTGTGTGATGTTTTTTTTTTTTACCGCACAACAATTAGCATTTTTTCAAATTAGTTCAATTGCAGACAGTTCTTTTATCAAATATTCTTTAAGTTGTTTGATGTTATTAGTAACAGTTAAATTTTTATTTAAAAAAAAAAATACGGTATTAAAAATACTTTTAACAAATAAACAGTAAACAAATTTATATATTACACTTTTAATTCTGTTATTTTTGAAAAGTGAATAAGAAATAACAGTTTGATTAATTAAACGTCGACAAATAAAAAGCAAATAAATATTTGTAAATGTATTTTAATTAAAGATTTCTATTTAAGGTGGTTTAATAACATTAATAATATTTCATTGAATGAATCTAAAAATATTTTTTTTTTAAAATTTATTTATTGATATTTACAACTGTATTAAAAAAAATACATCAAGTAAATAGGCCATGTGATACAAAATGACATGAGTAATGGCAAGTTGAGAAACTACCCACTGGTAGTACTCAAAACTAAAAATATTAAATCGGAAAATATACTTTTATCAGATGGTTGCTCTAAGTATCAAGGAAAACACATGTATAACATCTAAACAAACTAGATGAATGTATTATACCAAGCAGGTAGGTATAGGTAGGTATATTTACAAAATTGGTCGACCAAACTTCCAGTTCTGCTTGGATATTTTGGCACTTTAAGCTATCCATACTACTTGTTAAATTCTACTCTGCTGAAAAAATCTTGGCCAGAGAATTCCTATTGTTTGCAAATTTCTCACCACTCAAATATATATTTGTAAAAAACTATTACCGTGGCTTTTATTATATTTTGATTGAATTTTAAATTATTTACAATTCCATCTTAATTTAACAGCCTAATAACTTTTACTATATATTTACTTTAATTATTTTATTCAAATAATTAAAATGATTATTAGTATTAAAAAAAAAAAAAAAAAGAGTTTGCAAACAAGATATCTTATACTGGCCAATAAAAATTTCTAAGCACTCTTTTTCACTATGATGTTCTTATTCATCATTTCTATTTATTATTGAATTAAACCACTGTGAATATAATTACATTAATCAAATTGAAAAAGAGTATTTAGTTAAAAATAATAGAAGAGGGAGTGAAACATAAAACAGGACAAAAAAAAAATCAAATGGAGCGTATGAAACTGGGATTTTCTTGCTTGGTTCTTTAATTTTCTTTACCTCCCAGTCTCGCCTCCTCACTTCGTATTCCAAGTCCCATTTCTGGCTCTCGCATAGATACATTCTGTCATAATACTGCTGAATTACATCCTTTAGGTCATCTGAGCAAATTCACTGATTGTTAGTTTTACAAATAGTTTGACCAACTTCTCCTTATTTTTCGCATTGCTTCTCTTAAATATTTAATCATTATTTTATCAAAATGTTTATAATTATTATATTCTTTATGGTATTTTCATGGATATAGTTCTCTGATATTATTTATATAAGGTTCGTTTTTGTTAGACCAAGTATGGATGGTTTTGGAATAAGTTTACTTAAAATAATAATCTCGTATTTTATGTTAAAGTATTAAATGAATTAATAATATATGGTAATTTTAAGTTTAATTAATTAATTATAATTTATGTTTGGAATAGTCTCATATTAAGGATTAGAAGTTTATTAATAGGAAACTATAGTGATGTTTCTGTCTCAAGTATTAAAAATAAATAATGCATAATTGTTATTTCAGCATATTTATAAAGCATTGGAAACAATTGAGATAATAATTTTTATTAAAAACAATAAATAATTTTAAAGGATTGACAGAATCGATCCTTGACTTTAAGGTGAAGTTAAAATTAATAACATACCAAACAAAAAACTTTCAAACCTCTCCCATTGTTGGTTATGAAGAGACTGTTTTCTCACAACTGTTTATGAAAAGACAGTGTGAAAAACAAGAAAGAGAGAGATAAATAATAAATACAGTATATCCTAGTAAAAAGTAATTGAAATTATAAAAAAAATGGATAAAAGGAGTAATATGAAATGTTTAAAAAATCATGCGAGATCTCATGAATTTCTACCACATCTAATTAAAATGAAGCAATGATAAATTTATAAAATAAATATTAACATCAACAATAATGAACTGCATACTATGAGCATTCCAAGGAATGTTTTTATGATAGTTGTTACTTCTATCATGTAGCAAGGTAAAGAAATGTAGATAAACCATAATTTAGAACAGAAGAAAATTAAAATTCAATAGATGAAAATACACTTCTATAAAAATGAAGTCTTGTTCATACTTGGATTTTAAATTAGAACAAGATTATTATTCATTTGATACCTCAATTTCTGTATTTAGAAACAACCTCTCATTGTCATAGAGTTCCACTTCAAGTTTGTATACCCTGTCCCACAGTTGTTTACATACTGTCTGTAGCTCAGCTGTAAGTGGACATAAATATTATGTTATCTTAGTCAACTAAAAACCTAATGGGTTAAATACCTAACAGGTTATTCATCCATCGGATATTTAATTTTATTGTAAAATTAATCATTACCAACTCTGTCTGTTATATTTATCAATAATTCAATAGCGCACCAATTTGGGATTATGTATACATTAAGCAAAAAAAAAAAAAAATCCAAAATTAATATTTATTCAAGGCAATAGTTCCAGGATGTTTGTTGCTCAATGATCAGAATCAATTTAAAATATTCATAACTATTAATACCCAATACACACTCATACGTTGACAGCTATCCAATTCAATGTAAAATTGTATTGACACCATAACAATGTAAATCCAACATTCCAAAAAATCAAAATCAACCCTGAAACATTTACAACTGTAAACTCCGATAAGGCGAGGTTTTTATATATCTTTTCTTTTTTTTTAGATTAGCATAAGATCATATTAGAGAAAACATCTTTTATATTCTATTCTAAATAATAATTATATTTGTTGCAACTCGATAGTCTAGCCAGTTTATCATTGATGGCACCACAGTAGTGCTATCTAGCAGAATTTTGGGTAGCTATTTGCTAAGTATTCTTCAACTTTAAATTTGTGTTCATTGCAAAAATTAAAATCATTATTGGTTTAATTTCATATTATTTAAATTAAAAAATTGCAGTTTATTTCTGCCAGTTTGGGTTTAGTTGTGCCTAAAAAAATAATTTAAAGAACTTTTAGTGCCCAACTTCCATAAATAGGAACCTTGCAGGTTTGCATATCTCTTGAGTGAGTGTAGCAAGAGAGAGTAGTCAGCTAAAATTAACAATAATTAAAATTATAGTAAAGCCCTCCAACTTCTGCTTAAAAGGGTCCAATGGGTTTTGTTTTCTCTGGTGCAATTGTAATGGGCAGAAGTCAACAGCAATAATAACATTTAATAATAATCAAATCAAAGCAGTGATAATTTTAATAATTCCAATGATTACCAATTTCATGGTTGAATTCAAAGTAGTTAGTTACTATGAATTCCAATAGTAGGCACCGGTGTGGCACAATGATATGATAACATAGCAGGACTCGAGTAGTAACTTTATTTTATTGAAAGAAATATATCAGACAGACCTTTGAAAACAATTACATATTTCAGTGAAAATGGATGAAATGACCTATAAGGACTAATAACATAAAACGTTATGGTGTATAGATATGTCTATATTGGTTAAGCTTTGTTCAAAATTAGTAGGAAGGATGTAAGCTGGGGATTCAGGAATAATATTTTCCTAGGTAGTTAGTATTCAAAACATTATTTTCTACATGGACTATTATGTCATAAGAACAAACTAAACTTGACGGACAATTTAAGCTTTCTGGGGAACTTTTTCTGCACAGTTTTCCTCCCCATTTTGAGTCAGCTATCTGCCTCCTACTAATCATATTCATCAGCATCAATTGATTATGTACAGTGCTGCATTTTTTCGTATCATTCGAAAAAAAATTTACAATAAAAATAACAAAAACTTTCATTTGATTTTCACCTCAAAATCTCTCATACTAATTGCCCATTCAAGGTTGTATTTGTCACCTTCAAGTCTGCAAATTTTATTGTAATATTCAGTACAAATCGTCTGCAGGTCAGCTGAAACAATAATTTTCTGATTGCCCACGAACTAATCATTCCTACCGATACACCATTATTATACTTTTAAACAAATATAAACAGTTATTGAAAACTTTAGCTTAATTCAAAGTAAATATTATTACTATAACTTGTAATACATCAAAAGCTTTTGATAAATTAGGCATAATATGATAAAACCCTTGTTAACAAATGAAATACAAAATTTTTATTGGACAATACACAAGCAGCCTAATGATTCGATAAATTCCAAGGTCATTAAGCTTAATATATGCTGTATAATTAAGCAAAAGCATGTCAATTTTCAACATGGATGGTGCTTACAAGAAAACATCTTTCTCTAATGATTGCCTTTTATAAACAGATTAAGAATTAAAATACATAAATATAATGATATAAATGTATCAATAAAAAAAACTATCTCTTTATCATGACGTTAAAGAATTATTGTTAGCTGTCAAGTTGTATGCAATTTTTTTTCTAAAAAGTCTTAGAACCATCTGATGGGTTTATTATTTTTATGGTCTAAAAAAATATATATATATAAATTTAAAATATTCATTGAAATATCAATCAATTAAATTAGTGAGTTATTATTAAAATTTTAGAAACACGTGACCATCCATGTATCATTCGATGATGTTATATGGTTTAAAATTACTTTTACTTTACTTTTTAATACAAATTATTATACAAAATATTATTTTATATTATGTTGAAATCAATGTTTAGTTTTTTTTTTTTCTTTTCTATCGGAATTCATCCTAACCTCAAGCTCCCGTCTCTCCACTTCAAACTCGATGTCAATTTTACTGCGTTCCAAAGCATCAATCCGCTTGTGATAGTCTTGGCAGATTTTCTTCAGGGATGCTATACAAGCAGTCACAAGTGCTTTTTAGCTTCATGTATATTAATCACTATAAGGTTCTATTTAAGTCACAAGTAAAATGTGTCAAGAAATGTGAAGTAGGAAAAAGGTTTGGTGGTAAGGCTGTCAGACAGAAAAAAAATTATGATAAGTAAGATGAGTTTTAAGAGACAAAAAATCCAAACATCAATGTTGTCCCTCACTTTCATAAGACTTGTCTCCATCATTCAAATATCAATTTTGAAATCCTAAATGTTCTGGTTGTATTTACCCATTTTTAATGATTTAATAATTTTTTTTTAAACAGTTGAAGCAGTTTTTTTTATTGTTAAAATTGATTGTTATTCTCAATCAAGTTTTTAGTTTTTACAGGCTGTGAGATGGCTTTTGAAATCTCAAAAAAATTAACAAAACTTATTAATATGTAATCAATTAAATAGATGTTTTAAATTTCTGGAAAGTTGTCTTCTTTTCAATTATTTTTATTCAGTTTTGCTAAAGTATTTTTCTCAATACCACTCCTATAATTTTCTTTTAAATGTTCCAAATTGTTACAGAATGGTTTATTGTATTTTAGTTTATTTAATCAAATAAAACATGAGATCTCAAATTTTGAGAGCACCAAGGTTTAATTTTCATTAAAGTTTATATTAAATATAAACAATAAATATAAAAGATATATAGTTTGTCTAAAAGTATCTTGAATTTTAATTTTAATAGTTAATATTTTATGCAGAGTTTTCTGTTACATTTCTTAGAATACGACTTTTTAAAATTATACAATCAGGATTTCAAAATTGATTTAGAATCAGACAAAAGGTTTATGTTACTAACCCTTATTGTTTTTTAATTAGTTAAAAGATAAAGATTTCCACTAAATCAAAACAAGTTGATACACTACTCCACAACATTATTACTTCATTTAACCTAATTGTATGAGGCTTGTAATTTCCTGGTTTTACTATGAGATCGTTTTCATGATTTATTACAGATAGTAATTTCATTTAGAAGGTTTCCACCACTTTCATCTTTATTCAACATACCGATGATTCACTTTCGTTTATGGTTTAAAATTGGCTTCTAATAAAATAAATTCTTCATTAACAGTTAAAGGTAATAATTAACAACTAAAACATATATGGTTTAACACCAAAGTATTCTTTTTTTCACTCATGATGACTTTTTTTTGTATAAATGATGTTTGAAAAGTTGTAATTGCTCATTTAATGATGAAGTCATACACTCAAAGCAAAAAAATAAGTAAATAAATATTTTTTGCAACCAAAGGGGGTTAAATAATAAAATAAAACAAACAAATAATTAAGTAAAATAAGAAGAAGAAAATAAGAGGTTGGTTTGATTAAATACTTTCTGTATCATTTTCTAGGAATGATTAATACTTTAATCGGTCGGAATGAGATCATTAGAAAAGAAGGTTGTTATACCAACCAAATATAAGTTCCAGAACAGTATAGCCAAATCAATTAAGGCAAAAAATTCTTGGAGCATTCACCTAAAAGGCATTAAAAACAATACAAAAAAAAAAAAAATAAAACAGAAAAACGCGCTGAAGCTCATGATTAAATATCGCCACCAATGTTTTAATTTCATTTTATATTATTGCTATCACCTCAAAATCTTTCTTTTTTACAACGTATTCCAAGTCAAATTTTTCATCCTCCAACCGTCCAATTCGCTGGTGGTAATCAGAGCAGATTTTCTTCAATTTTTCTGTAGGAAAATGATTTATGGAATGTCTTATTTCAATGAGATGGTTATTTTTTTTTTTTTTTTAGCATAAAACATCTTTTATGAATTTCATGTTTTCACATTATTACATCAGAGATTTATTATCTGTTTACTGCTAAAATAGGACACTAGTCCAATTTATTATTTTATTTTGTTATTATTAATATAATAAGAGAATTGTTTAAGTTTTAAGGAAGTTAGGTGCTAGATACTGTTTAATAAAATGGTAAGACTTTTTTTTTAAATAACAAAAAAATTTAGTTCAACTTATTAATTATCTATGAGTGGAATTGCTCCAAACTGCTGTTCCCTGGGTTCAAGTGTGGGTATGGTAGATCTTTGTCTATTCTTTGAATAGACTGGAGCCGTGTAACAATTTTGAGAATGGTAGACGCTCTTCGAGCACATCCTACCTCTAAAAAATAAGAACTCTTTACCAGGGAAAAAGTTAGGCAGCTAGTTCTGGCCAGATCACATTTTCATATAAGTGTTCATCATAAAACATTACATCCTTACCAAGTACTTAATCACCCTTCAAGGATGGCACGAGGTACAGGAATTTATTACTTGTTTAATTAGAGGGTTTTTAATCAGCTGGGTTTTGGAATAGATGTTAAGATGTGGCACTGTTCTTTCAGATGTGTACTAACACATACTATGCAATACCCACAATCAAATAAGGGCAACGTCAGATCATAAATATGACCTTTTTTATGACAACAAATTAATAGCTCATTGTCCTTAATGGTTATTATATTATAATAAATTATTTATTTTTCTCCATATACATGATAATTATGAAATTTTGCTTTTTAGAGAAGTTGATTATTAAACATATATTGTCATTTTCAATTTTGATATATTTATTATTATTTTTTTTTTTAATTAGCTTCTGAACTGTTTAAATTTAGGACAGTGCCAAAAAAACAGTGATTATATGTGGCAATGGATAGTCAATATTGGCACATTGTAATAAATCTAACAACAGCAGAGATTTGGTTAAATCATTTGTGGCATCTTAGGTTCAGTTTAAATTTTATGAAGTTTTAAAACTAGAAATTTCAACCTCTCCAAAAAATCCTAAAAACCACTAGTCCTTTAATTGTATCAAACTTAAACAAAAACTTCTTATGAATCATTATAAATAATAATCCTAACAAAATAGGTTTATAATCCTAATAGAATAATAATAAAATTTAATAATCAGGTGGAATCCCTTAGGGGAGCAAATGCTTGTACAGACCTTCACTTGCATTGTCAACATCACTAATCTTTCCGCAGCGCTCCTCAATGATCCTCCTTCTCTCAGCTGCTTTCCTTTCCTGTTCTTTCTTCAGTTCTTCAGCAGCTTTCTTCCTCAGCAGAAGCTAGATCATACAAATAAAAAAACCTTTAATGACATGGTTTTAGAATATTTAAATCACAAATGATACTATATGCTGTAATTTTCATTTAGGCTTAGACTTTTTTTTTAAAAAAGCTGTGTTAAATAGAGGAAATTATTTCATTTATCAAAAGTGGAAAGTAGAGTTACAATTATTAGTGAAATAGTAGTAAGCCAGTTTCCAATTCCAGGAGCCAACAAATATTCATTGTTATCTTGTATTAATTCATTGTACGAATTAAATTAATTCGTTACTGTTTATTCCTCTCAACAGTGGAATTTCAATTGCTTGCTTTTAAATATTTACTTGCATAAACATTCTAATTCTTGTTTAAAAAAAATCTTAATAAACTTTTCGTTCTTTACTTAGAAATACTTTTAGTTTTAGAACTTAAATACAATAGGAATAATTTTGATTTCTCTTTCATGGTAGCTGTTACTTACTCGCAGTTTCTTCTTCCTGTCTGGCGTCATGAAACCTTTCTTGGCCTTCTTGCCTCTTGAGGCCTCCTCCATCCTCTTTCGTACCTCTGCTCTCTTCCGCTCAATCTCGGCCTGCTTTGCTTTCTTCGCCTATAATTAAACACAATATTTAATCAATATATATATTTATATGTATATTTAATCGATGATAATTACATTAATTATTTAACTTACCTCATCATCCGCCATTTTGCTTTTGGTTTAAGGACAGGAACCTGCAAAAAAAAAAAGATTTACAAGTAACATATATTTATTAATTAATAAGTATTTAATATTATATTTATAAACTAAAATATATTTAATATTATATTAAAAATATATTAGTATATATTTGGGACCGGAGTGGCTCAGTGGTAGAGCACTGACTTGCCATGCCGAAAATCCTGGTTCAAATCCCATTGCAGGCAAGATTTTTATTTAGTCTGTTAGCAGCAGGAGATGGATCATATAGGCTCACCCAGCCTCTATAAAGTGGGTACCCAAAATAAGGGGGGAAATCTGGCGGCTTAGCGTGATCTAGGACAACTCATCACCCTGCAAACCGTTGTCCTTGAAACAGTACAGTCTCTACCATTTACTGAACCCCAGACGTTCACGGCTTGTAGTGGTATAGGTTTTTTAAAAATATATTTAATGAGATCATTAACATAAAATATTTATTTGAAGACATTGATTAATTTGAGTAATTTTTTCTCCGCTTTTACCATCCCTCTATTGCGAAATTTTTACGCCATTTCACGATAGTAAAATAAAGTTATTTTCCCAATTTTCCTAAAGTTCTCATCATTATCTGTAGCTACATGAAAAAAAAAAATGAAATCAGTTGGTTCTAGTTACGTCTATCTTACAATTATTTATCCAACACGTTCATCGCTAAATTTACAAGTTTACTGGGCAAGGAAGTGCATTTGTTATAAATTTATTTTTTTCAACAAGGTATACTTTTTTCGAGAAACATAGTGGGGCCAAAATCGGTGAGTAAAGAATGCATTTTCATTCCTTGGGTGCAATTTTAATTGCATTGCGGGAAATATTTCACAGCGTGAACTTTTTTAATAACCGCGTAACTGCTGTCGCTTTGGTTTGGTATTTCGTTGCAGTTCTAGGGAATGGATTTCGACCTTCCCACTCTGGCAAGAAAGGTTGAATAACCTTTAATATAACCCTTTTAAATTAGGTATTACCTCCTCCCCTTGTTTGCCAAAAAGGATTAGAAAAGGTTGTTTGTTTGTTGTTGCTTAGAGGTGTAAAACCCTAGGGTCATCAACGCCTGTAGATTTTTGATTTCTATAATTAGTTATCTTTAAAAAAAAAAATTCATATACACACATACTAACAAATAGTATATCTATAATAAGGAAATGCATCTTGTTCTTGAAAAAACAACAAATGCATCAATAGCAGGGAAATGGATGATCAAATATTGGTTATTAATTTACAGTTTGTAATGAATTTCACCACTTTGTCGACTTCAGATTTGCTGTCTCTAAGTACTTCTCTAGCATCGGGTGGTATTTTGAGCTGATTTAGTATTTTTTTATAGGAGTAGCAGGTAAAACCCTTTTTATAGAAAAGGTAAAACACCAATATATACATATATATATATATATTATCTTCCTTTTCAATTTTTTGTTTAGTAAATTTTGGAAATCCGATATTTTGGTTATCCGAACAACCTGTTACAATATTAGTTTATGTGAAGGTATTAATTAGTAAAGTACCTTATTAATTAGTATAAGTTCTCCATTTCATCTTCAATAAATTTACAATCAAAAGATTCAAATATGACCATCTTGGTTAGTTGTTAGTTGTTTATTTAACGTCACTTTATGCTGCTATGGCTAATCGGACTTCAGTATGGAAAAAATAATGTAATTATGGGTAATGGGTAAATTTCGGTAATCATTTCATCAAGAAATATAAGGATTAGAAAAGGTTGTTTGTATGGGGGATATCAAAAGGGAAACAAAAGAAAAGTTAAAACTTTGTGACTCAACTCGAAGTGACAACCTGCGGAATAATTGTCATTATTTTTTTTTAATAAAGTATTATAAATCTAACTCATTTGTAATTTTAATTATAGCTGAAACCAATTTACTTTAGACAAGATAACCATAGTTTAGCAAATCAGACCAGTTTCAAGAAATTGCACCGGTTTATTATATTTGAATGATAAAAAAATATTAAACTAAATAAATTTAAAAATGAATGTCAAGAAGTGAGAATAGATAAAATTAGTAATAATATCCAGTAGTAAATTATAAAACCACGTTGCCGCATCCAAATTAGGTCGCGCTGGCCGGAATCTATTTCAGAACCAGCGTCAGAACATTCTTTCTAAATGTATTTTTACTGAGCCTTGCTTTTCATATCTTATAGTTTAGCGGGTAGGCTTACTTGAAAATAAAATATATTTATCATAAATATATTTATTATTAATATTCTGTATGATCGTACAACGATCGTAAAACTTTTAAGAAAGTCCATTGAGATTATCTTCGAATATATTCGTAACTGTATGTTTTGTAAATTTTTCGATTTACCTGATTTCTATCGGGTCTCAAATAAGAAGACCCTTTTCCAGTGGATTAGATTCAAGAATTTTATAAAATCACTAATATGCACCAAACCATATTTTTAAGTAGGCGCTTTTTCTGAGTTAAGTCTAAAAATAACAGAACTGAAATGAAACATTAAAAGTTTCTAGGGCCCAAACATTTTAACAGATACACTAAAAAAAATCTTTCTACTGACATTGGGTTTGGCTTTAACATTGTTGATTATTTTGTTATTATTTATTTATTAGATTTCTTTAGACTGCAAACGAAACTAAACAATAAAAGAAGAGTTAGATGTCGAGCCATTTAGATAAATATTCGAGAAAAGACAGCTAATGTGTTTTGGCCATGTCTGCAGAATGGGAGAATACAGAGAACCCAGAAGCTTCTACGAAGCCCGCCCAACAGGTAAAAGACCTAAGGGAGGAGTTCGGCTGTCTTACGAAGACCTGATGTCCAAGCTTGAACGATCATGAAGGAAAGAGATAAGAGAGATGAGGGCAATCGCGGGAGACCGGGATGCCTGGCTGCGATGGCTGAATGAACCTCCACTCTGAGACTCTTAAGGAGATAAGAAAAGAAGAACAAGTTTTCTTTAATACTCGTTAATTACCGACTTTTCAAAACCAAAGATGTAGGCTTTATTATAAGATAAATTCGGTTTGCTTAATATATAAACTATGTTAAGAACTCAAATCAGAGTTTTTGTGAAGGTTCTACATAACAATGAGCAATGTAGGAGGTTACCCTCTTCCAAGAGAAATTCCTAAATGATCTTTAACGAAACAGACATGGATACTTTTTTATGATAAATCTGAGCAGTGAAAAATGGAAGAAGTGGGCAAAGGTGCTGTAACCCACATTAAAATATATATTTTTTTTTTCATGAATGAAAATGTTATATGCTCATCTCAGCTTTATCATACAAACAACCCAAACTTTTGATTAGTCACGTGATCAACTAGAGTATTATATAGATCATATAGACGTGGCTTAGTGGAAAAGGCGTGACTGCAATTTATCAAACGTTTCAAAAGAAATGGTTGAAATATATTTAATATATCATAATAAATGTAATTAAATGATATTGTTCATTGTAATATCAAGTGTTTACTAAGGTAGAAAAACTTAAATAATTACATAGTTATGTCTTTTAGCACCAGAGTGATCAGTGATGCATAAGACATAAATAATCCAATTTAAGCCTTATTTCTCTCAATTCTGGTAGCTATAGTCGATAGAGTTACTGTTTACGTTGATAAAAATACCTATGTGGAAACAATAGCTTCCTTGTACGTCTATGAAAATACATATTGGATTGTCCCAAGGGCGGATTTTAGGGGGGACACGTGCCCACCCCCAGGATTTTGTGTACTGTGGAGAATCCATTACAGTAAATACTTATAGGTAAACCACATGATCATAGTTGTTAAAATATATGAATAAAAGAACATGAGTGAAACTCTTGTCCATTTCTGGCTGGAATTGCGAAATTTGTTCGTTGCCTCCCTCTTTCACGCACTTGCAAATAGCAAAGGACTGCCGAGCGATCTTTCTCCACTTTACGCCGATTAAAGTCACATCTTCGCAGAAGGATAACAGAAGAGCGTTTGAATGAAGTGGCTTATCCATATTCATCAAGAGGTTTCGACAAAAATGAACTATAATGCAGTGCTGGGAGGTCTTTAGCATAAAATAAAAGAAAACTGTATTTTTTAAACATGTAATTTTTCTATTGTTTTGATATTTTAATACACCTTTCTATAAATACTATAAGTTTATTTCTAAGTTATTGTTGATTTGTTTCCCCGTCTGCTCATTTCGCCCCCCAGAAAAAAATCCAGGATCCGCCCTTGGATTGTCCGGAAAACAATATAGGATTTTATGTTTTCTTTAAAATATCCCTATGCTAGTAAACTGATAGTTTTGTTGGACTTATTACTTTCATAAGTGTATTAGTATTAGTTCCTTTTAATGAAATAAATTTATTAATCCTTCAAATTCCTTTCAAACAAAATGTTTGTTTACCTCTGTAACATTTTGCTACTTGGAAATAGTTCAGTTTTTACTAAGATGTCAAAGCATGATTTTCTTATAAGTTTATTTTACGAGTTCAAACCCATTATAAGTGAGTGCGCTGTTCGACGGTTGTTCCAGAGATTTCGAGAGGTAGATTTGAGCCTTCAAGGCAAAGGTCTTAGAAGAAGTCCTGCCAACTTTTAAGCTTTTTCACCTTTCCAATCGCCTTGAGATGGTCATCGACTGAGGGTTTCCCTGCTAGTTCTCTAACCGCTGTTCTGGGATTTTATTCCTACAAAGCACGGAGAACATCGTAATCAAGGGTAAAACTTTTTTTGTATTCCAGACATTTCGTTTCAGAATTCAGAATGTAGGTCGATTAATGGCGGTTTAGAATCTTTTTACAAAAGTTGTTAACATTAAAAGTGAGATTCAATTATACACATACTCATAAATATTTGGAAATTGTCAATTATAAGGGGTTTGCAACGTTTTGGAATTTTCAGTTGCATATTGAAAATAAAAGAGTAACTAATTTCGAATATTTTACGATACAGTTAAAGCAATCGTAAATTTTTCTTTAATAAAACGTCAACAAGTTATAAACAATCCTGTGTATTAACATATTGGTTGGTTGGAGGAAACAGCTAAAAATCTGGCAGGTTGCCTCAGGATGTATTTATAACTTACTGGGGCACACACCTCGCTCTTCTCAGTGTAGTCAATGTAATATTATATGTATAATAATTTAAATTTTATTACTGTGTATAATCTTTTAAATGACTAAAAATAATATTATTATGAGGCCTCAGAGATCTTTCTTCACTTATACCATCCAGTTCTCAAGTGACCACTCTGGCTATTTAGAAGCGAAATGTTCTTACGCTGACTGCCAACCGTTTTCATAAATCAAGAAGTTTAAACTACATGGATGTTTAAATAAGTACAGCATACTATCATAAGAGAACATTATACTATTATTTATTCTGATATTATATATAATATTATTTGAAAGCGAAAAATGTTTCGATAGCAACTCTTATACGTTACAATTAAAATTATTAATACAAAAACAAAATTGTAGCAACTGAAGCCCTCTTCAACTCATTCTGTACTTGAGGACACTGATCGTTATTATTGTTATTTTTTTATTTCAAAAATGAAGAATTAAATAAAAGTTTACCTATATATAAAAATATTAACCAACATGAATTCAAAACAGTGTATTGTATATTAAAAAATAATTCCCCCTTCGCACCTTCCCAGAATATGATAACCACAAGTCAGCCTTATTATTAAAAAAAAATTCTGCATATCTCTATATAATAGAGGTATTCGATAGTTCTATGCGAGTTCAAAAAATAAAAATTTGGATATTGGTAAAGCAAAGCATTCCTATTTTATTGATGGTATTGATATTATTTTATTAACCATTAATAATTTTTTTAAAGTTTCAAAGTTTTTTTATTTTAACTTATGTCATTATTCCCATAAAACATCAAGTTCAAACGTGATACAACTCAAATTATGACTTTATTTAAAAAAAAGGCTGCAAATGGAATATCAGATATGTCATTCCTGAATTAAAAAGCTTTAACCAATACAATTGCTGCTGAAGCTACTCATTAATGTCAATTTTTGAGGTTTGTCGTTGTTCTTTTGAAGGAGCAATATGTTAAAATGCTTTCAATAAAAACAACGTGATAAGATCAAATTCAACTATTAATTTAAATTATTATACTTAATTAATGTAGCTATTCAATTAAAAATATCGTTTAGGAATTACATTTGTTCTTAAACTGACGGTGTAAATGTAATGTTTTCCAGCTTTGATGAATGAAATAAAAAAAATAAAGAATACTTCAGTCACATGTAAAGAAACAAGCTCGCAGTAATTATGAATTATGAAATAGTAAAATAAAAGGATTCCGAAATCGTTGATAATATTTGTTTAAATTTAATTTTTCATGAAAAAAATTATTTTAGCGACTTTTCTTTGCCCATTTAGATCGATTAACACCAGGCTATAAGCAAAATATAACTAAAGTAATGTAATAGAAAAAAAATAATATATTTCTTATATTTTTTTTTCTCAGACAGTATGAAATTAATCCATTCATACGGAAGTATTAATGTTGAAATAAAATATTTTATTTCAAAAAGTGGAAAATTCAGAGTTATATGTCGAGGGAGGTATTATTATTATTATGAATTTAAGTAGTATTTATAAAATTCTAATTGTAAAAGTTTTAGGTTATACGGATGACCCGAGATGCAGTAGCTGTATCGCCCGCCCTTCTGGTTCCTGAAATACTCTAAGCCTATTTTGGTATTCTGTAAATTTCAGTCTGGCCCCCAAAAAATAAGTAGAGAAAATCATATCTGTTCCTTTAACTCAATTTTTCATATTAATTTTAAGAAATTACGAGTGATCTAAATGAAATTAGATGATTAAATAGTAAATGGCTGATGTGTAATTTATTAAAACGAAAGTTTCGTATCAATATACTCAATTTATTATATTTATAATAATTTCATTATATTATACCTTCATTATTATATTTAATTAATGTATAATATTTAAACTAAATTTTAAAACAGTTATATTTAAATTGAGTTTATTATAATATTTCAAAATTATCACATACCATCAATCCATTATTATAAAATCATTGATAAAATGACTTATAAAATTATGATTTCTTTATATTTTTATTGTGCACTGGTTAAATTTAAGATATATTAATAAACATAATATAAAAAAGTTCATACATATGTAAAAATAAAATATAAAATAGTCTTTTTGAAATAAATTATAAAGTAAAGGAGCAAAAAAAAAAATATATAGCAAAATTATAAAATAAATAAATAAAATTTGAATGTATCCTTACGATTTCATAAATCTATATCTATAATCCATAAGAAACCTCAACAAGATAATTAATTGCAAAATGAGAGTGAAAAATCTAAACAGTTTTTAGCTAGCAATATAAATATTTTTTTAATTTTATTTTTGCTTTAACGTGTATTTTTTTATTATCCGAAACTTCTTTTTCTAAAACGAACTTGATATATTTCATCAAAATCATAAGAACTAGCATAAATGTAACACAAAAAACCGTCCCCTTTTCCTAAAAATGGCTATTCCAGATTTGGAAACTGATATCAATATCGGTTTCATTTTACAGCGTTGTTTAAGAAAAGCCTGGCATCCTTCCATCGCAGCCTGCGCCTACAATATCTTTTTTTTTTTTATATTTCGGCCACAAGGTGAATATGAAAATCATCTTATCATAATAATAACTCGGTTAATTAATGCACAGAAAAAAAATTCCATACCAGCAATATACTAGATTATAACACGGGGGGGGGATAGAAAACGGTATAACTTAGTTGTAAATTTTTAGAAGTTATGAATATTTTCCGACGATTTCATAAATATATAGAAATTTAAAAAATATAATTAGGTACTAAGCGGACAATTTTTCTTCTTCTTGAAATATAAATTTATAAAAAATATTTAGATAGATAGATATAGATATAAAATGCTCTTTATTAAATTATTTACAACTGTTCTTTTTAATTTTATTTTCCACATTAGCAACCACAGCATGGTACTTATACCGTCTGCCGGGAGTTTGATTAAACTACTAAACAACAAGAAAACTAAAAAATAAATCAAATTTCTTTTTGACATTAATAATTAAATTCTGAAATTAAAAAATGTCTATAACGACCTGCATTACTTACAAAATTATATAAACCTATAAAATTCTCTCCATTCAGAATATCTATTAATTTTTGGTTTGATATCACCTCATATTTTAAGAATTTTTTTCTATACAATTTTAAGACGGGACACACTGCCAGGAAGTGAAAACTGTTTTCAATTTCTTTCAGATTGCACAGTGAGCATAGCTGTATATTTTGCGAATCAATTTCAAATGGTTTGTAATTTAGATATAAAAAATATTTAATTGATAATTAATTAATTGGTATTGTTCATTACTATGTTGGGACCAATTTATACCAAAGGATGTGTGTAAATTCCTGTGGAATTTATTGGGATCTCCATGTTGCTAACATATTGCCTATTAATATAGTTGGGAACTATTTAAAAATAAAATAACGAATGTATAAAAAACACTCCGTTTATTAAATTGTATCTCGAAATAATCAGCAGACAATAAAGATTCCAATTAACTTTACATAAATGATACGAAAACTGAATATTTTGGATGTCGAATTATTTAAATCTCATCTAAACTAAAAATAAAGTAAAATATCAAATACGTAATTTTATTTTTATATTTCTCTGAATTGTCGTTTCAGCATTCGATTTTTTTAAGACCGGGTATTATTCACAAATAGTTGACGTTTGGAAATAATAAATTCAGTGAACTTTTTTCGACTTAGTTCACAATTTAAATAGGTTAGAATTTCTTTCGTTTTTATTATTTGTACTATAGGATAAATTTCTTACTTTTCTGCTTACTTCTATGTTACTGTTCAAACAAAGGTTAATATTAAAGTATCTTTTCACAAAACTGTTTATTTATTTCCTCAGTTAGCTCTAAGTTAGAAATTTTATTTTCCAATAAAAATGATCCTGACGGACTGGACATACCTGATATTACTGAAGGAGGTCTCGACACAGACACCCGCGAACTAGGGGTTTCACTGGCTGGTGGGGGCTGCTGTTTTCCCCTCGTAGCTTTTCGACCGTTCCCGAAGATTGCCGAGTATACATTTCCTGTGACGTAATATTATTATAACTATTACCTAGAGAATAAACATAGAATCTATAACCAGTATATCTAAAGTTCACGACGAGTTTTTGAAAGAAATAAAATAAACAAATTAGACAAAGTTACGCATTTAAAACATTAAGATTTTTTGACAATAGAGTAGAAGGCCAAGTGAACTTAAAAAGCTTCGGGAAAGTCCCTAAAACGAAGATGCATTTAAAACATTGAGATTTTATGACAATAGAGTAGAAGGCCAAGTGAACTTAAAAAGCTTCGGGAAATTCGACCAAAACGAGGATAATTAAATCATAAAATAGTTATGAATAAATAATTTAAAGTTAGGATCAAGGCAATTGTACGACATTGGATCAGACAAGAACCTGTTTGTACGATTGTAGTTCGTACTTTTTTTACGGATGCAACTTTTTTTTTTTCAAGTATAGCTATGGTTATCGGACTGGCTGTATTCGGGATCCGTTCCAGAATGATTAACGTAAACTAAACAACATTTTCTTGATTTTTGTGAAAGACCTTCCCATGTATGCAAAAGCCTTATTTGTGTATTTGTTATTTAATGTTTATGATTTCTTAATTCTAAATTTATTTAATTTTCAATTTCATTAACAATTTATTTAAAGAAAATAAAGTTATCTTTACCAATATATATAATTATAGGGAGTGAAGTGGGTGAGCGGTAGAGCGCTAAGTTACCGTGTCTGTCCTGGGTAGAAATCCGGCTGTGGCGGATTTTATTTAATCTGTTAACAGCCGGGGATAGATCCTTTGGCGTCTAGGACCCCACTGGAGCTCACACATCCTCTATAGAGTTGATCACCAAAATAAGAGCAAAAGTCTGGTGGTTGAGCGTGATCTAGGTCAAATCACCTCCCTGCACAGCTGAGGTCCAAGAAACAGTACAGTCTGTACCACTTACTGAATCTAAGACCAATCATGGGTTCTAGTGGTAGTACAGGTTTTTAAAAATAATATATAGTTATGTTAAACCATAGAAATTAATAGAAAAAATGCCCAAAATACTATGCTGAAAATTTGAGGTAAGGGCTTTTTTTTTTTAAATTATTTTATTGAATTGTACAACTGTAATATATACATCCAGTACAAGGGTTATATGAATAAATAAATACATGACAGGACATGTAGAGGCACTACCCTCTGGCAGCACTCTATTATTTTTTTTTAAATGGGATATTATAAGTAATTTATAATTTAACAAGGTTTTTGATATAATGAAAATAAATAACTAATACAAGGATTGAAAATTAAACTAGCTGTTGCAAATAACTTAAAACTCCACTGTCTGCTTTTTGTTTAAGAAATTGTTCGTATAATTGATGTGACCATAACAGTTTTCCAACATACATGAACTCCAGCCACCTCTCCATTTGTCTGGAGATCTAGGAAACACTGCACCAGCTGTGCGGTAGTTTATATTAATAAAGAACACTTTTGTTGATTACCTTAATCTTGAAGCAGGTGGGGTGGGCCATTTGCCTATTTGAAGTAATCGCCATTGCCACATCAGTTAATAAGACTATGAATGATTAACTGATTGTTGGTGGAGCAATGTGTATTTTGTTACAATGGCGGTCTTCAGCATTGACTAAATTTACCAATAATGGGATGCATTTAATACATACTACGAATCATTTATTAATATCACATCCATATGCAGTATGGTGCGAATCGGCCGATCAAGAAGATATTGCTAGCAAACAAGTTTTTATTCAGCTGAGTGTTCGGTTGTTTTATGATCTGTATTTGGAACTATAGAGCCTGGTTGTAGCTAGTGAGCTAGTAAAGATATATTTGGATAAATAAGTTAGAGATCCTGCGTACTTGTGCGATAGCTACATTAAAACGAGAGGAGGTGGTTTCCACTAGGGAATGAGAGAATCGGAATAATTAAATCAAGCCGTGAAAAGAGAGGAAAGGGGTCGCAAAACACCAAAAATTTAAGTAAATAAGTAAACTAAGTATTTTACTTTATTATATTAATAAATTATATTTTACTTACTATAATATCTTTGTAATTGACCATGAGCTTAAATATCACGAAAATATTGGATAAAAGCCAAGACCGAAATCGCACAGGTGTTCAGTAGTGACAAGGAGGTATCAACAAGATCGGTTTAGAAGGTCGAGATCTAAGCATAGTGCCTAGGTATCGTTGAGAATATCCAACGCATCAGGTGATGATATAATGGCCAGTGTTATGAGCGGCCAAGTTTTTCATACCAAGTCGATTTGTGGAAAGCTTGGACCAAGTTTGCTTCGATCAAAGGTCTCCTTTGATCCTAGAGACAGATGCTCTTTTTTGAACTACACCCAACATGGAGCGCATCGAAGTGAGACAACAGGAAACAATTACCGTGAAAAGCATCAAGTTGGAAAAGAAGCAGATCAAATCAACCGTAGAAGAGAGAAGGGAAGAAACTCGTAATCTATTAGCTCGACGCTCCGATTAAGAAAAAATTAATCTAATGCCAGCACCAATGTTTAAAAGGTTGGTGGTATGGCAACGTGCAGAGGAAGAAGCCTTTTTCCTGATGAGATGTTAGGGAATTAGTCAATAGCATCCCATCATGGCTTAGTTTCCAAGGTCAAAATTGCATGTCCTAATGAGCCTTATAGTAGGAGTAGAGATGAATCATTAACTAGTAGGAAGCATGGAACGGTGTGACAGTGTTGAAGTAGAGGAAAATGGGGAGCAACAGTTCTGTACTGTTTCAGTATTGAGATGGGTTTCCAAGTTGGACGTTTATCAAGGCAGCGTCCTAGTAGGAGCGGATCTGCTCAACAAGGAATTGTAATATATTATCAGTGTAAGGCAGCAAGCCAAAGGTTTACGACCAAGGGTGTAATCCCAAATTTGATGGGATTTGTTCGAATTGATTTTAGTCCTCCAGTTTCCACAATATTCTTCAGGATCATAGGTGATTGAAAAGTTTCGCATACAAGAAATAGATTTTTGTTCGTCTAATAACATACGTCATTAGAATGTTGTGGGATGTCAGCAATATAGGCAAAGAGGATGTGAATACCTTCTCGAAGCCAAAAATAGGGATGAATAGACTAGTTTCTTAAGATAATGCTGGTGGCAATTAAATTTTTTTTATATATATAAAGATTAACACGTTGACTGTCAAACAAGAGATAACTAATACTTTGTTTACTCTGCATTGTTGTGTACCTACAACATCCGTACTATATTTATTTAAATATTAATTGATAGCTTGTATTAGTTTTCTGCATGTGACCCAAAGTTGTAAAAGCCCCCAAAAAAATGATAGCTTCAGGGAAGAAGGGAAAAATCAAGGTTGACTTAAACAATAAGTGATTTATAATTGTTTTCCCCATTCTGATAGGTAGGTTACTCAGTAAATGGTGAAGCTCTTACAATCTTTAATTGAATTGAATTCGTTTCAAAACTAAATTATGCAGTATTTTCACACAGGATTCTTATAATTCACAAGCCCGTCAACGTTCCAAAAATAAAAATAATCTTCATGAAAGTAGAGCATAAGGGGAGGTTGATAGCAATTGTAGGACCAGCAATCTATGTCAGTTATAAAATTAGATTCGGTAAAGAAAATTGTCCGGATGGAGGTCAAATAAATAATTCTTTAAATTATTGAGAGGATAATTGTTGACTTGAAGATCTAATGTGGGATATAGATAGTCTGGGGGTGCAGTCAAATAAGCAGTTAATAAGACAAACTTATTTATTTTAAGTCCCGACGTTTCGACCTACGTTGTAGACCATCATTTCAATCAATCAATATCAATCTATATCATCAATCAATTCTTTAAATAGTGATAAACAACTTTCGACCGAAGTTACAGGTCTTTTTCCGAGCTTATAATGTAGGTCACGAGTGTTATATTACAAACCCTTAAGAAAACCTTCATCCTGGGTTGAAACGTCGGCTTCTAAAAAATAGTTTATCACTATTTAAGTAATTATTTAGTTGACCTATACCCGAATCAGTTTCTATTATACGTATATTTCAATATACGGTCATCTAATAATTATTCGAGATACAATTATATTTATTCAATGTGTATAAAACGTTTAAACGTTAAATATTGATAGTAAAAAAATGCAGATTATTATGATAATTATTAATTCCAGGAAACATACATGAATGAGACTTTTTAAAATCTAGAGAGCCTAAATTTGGAAATCTTGAAGCTATAAATAAAAAAATCCTGCCAAGGACCTCCCTATTTGGATCCTAGAGAGTTTAATGTTACTATTGAATTACTGTGTTTATTTATAAGATAAGGCTACAGAACTTTAATTTAATTTAATATTTTTAATTATTTTTGGTGTCTCTCTATTTTGTGGAGATTTTCCGACCGATTTGAACGAAATTCCAAAATAAAATTGTTTACTGTATCTTATTATCTATTATATTTAATATTAGTCAGATAACGATTTTTCTATTTTTTTAATCTTAAGCTTTTTTCATCTTAAGACAATTATGTTATCTATCAATAGAGTATCTAGATTGTTCCAGTAGAAGTATAAATCTCGACAGTTTAGAACAGTTTCCTTAAAACATGGACACAATACATTTTCAGATATATTATGCTATAACGATAGAAAAAAACAACAGCAGTTGAATTAAGAGATTGTATTGTTTATAAATACATTTTAATGTTTCTTATTTGATCAGATTTTAAGAAGTAATTTTCTCCTAGTAAGAATCCTCTCTTCAACAATATTAAAGTCAATATATCAAAACAATTGCAAAAAATGTGCAGGTAAAGCTTGAATGTATGCGTACCTACACATTTTTGGTGCGGACAGTTCAGTGAATGTTGATCTACAAACTGCGCTACAATTCTGTAAGCCCCGGAGTATACAACGAGTATAGGAATATGTGCATGTATGTGCATATAAATATACACAATATATACAACGAGAAATGAAGATCATCTTCAACGAGACCGTCAGAGGCAAGTAAATTATTAATTCTGTTATCAGTCCTAGATTGCCCCTTCGGGATAGGGTTATTATCCAGAAAATTATTTAATTTATAAATTAAAGTGTAATATTAAGGTTATAGATCCTCTACTACTTGTAATACGGAGTTAAAAATAGAATGTACCTACCTAACCAATTACGAAATGTTTTTAGAAAATTAAAAAGGTTTATTTTATAAGTACAAAAACAATGTTTTAATACTTAAAAAATAAAATGTTAAGTAAAAGTATAATACAATTATTTATTTTATCTTAAAAAATTAATAAACCTTTGAATTTGTTATGCCATATTTAAAAAAATAAAATCGACTTTTCAAAAAGTCTTTTTCTGATCCGCGTACATGTAAAGAGCAAACTAAATTGAAAAAACTTAAAATTTAAAATTTGGAACTCATGTCATATTGTATCACTTATTCTATTCCCTTGTATTATGATTCAGTTATAAATTTCAATAAATACATTTATTTAAATATATGTATATCAAAATTTTGGTCGGTGTATATGCAAATTTCACTGACGACTAGGTCAGGCACATAGCCAGGGGGCAAGAGTAGTGCAGGGCTTCAGCCACTTCCATTTTTTTTTTAATTATATTATATAATAAATAATAAAAAGACTTAGCGAACCCGAAGGCTCGATGCCGATACCACCAATTTCTACTAACAAATTCGGTCCACCCAAATCCAAATCCGCCAGATCAACGCATCTTCCCACCTACGTTCCGGTCAACCTCTCAGGCGCTTTCCAATCGCCACAGTGCTTATTATTTTTGTTAGGAATTCGTTCTTTACTAAGCCCAGCAACTTTACAAGCCCATCTTAATCTTAGTGACGCTATAGAAAGAAAATTAATAAGAAAAATAATAATTGCTCATTAAATATAAATGAATTGCTCCTTTTAAATAATAAATTTAAATCCATTTCAAAGTTAAACCGTCTGGAAAATTTTTCATTGCTATGAAATTATTACCTCCCTTCTAAATAAATTCCTGAAGTAGGTTGCCCCTCTGAAACTGATGTCAATATTTTTCTTCATATTGAAGGAAAATAATGGTTCGACGTTAATAAGTAATTTTTAATTAGATTCTATAACGACATAACTTTTATAATTATGGGCTGACCCCGAAAATTTAAATTGGTATAGCGTCGTCGCCGAAAACTAGTATGCATATTAAGTATATATAAAACTAGTAATCTTGCTTGGAACGGTTAAAATTATTGCTGCTCAAATAAGAAATAAAAAATTAATCCTGATTAAAATATTTATATCTTCATATTATTTTGAGACAACACTGTTCAGTTACATACAAAAACATGACATTTTTAAATTAATCTTTTGTCTTAGATAAAACTTGATGATTCTGATGGTATTTTTACCAGCGATATAGGAACAACAATACGTTATCATCTCTAGATTGTGCTAGGAAAAGAAGGCAGCCTGGATTTGATGCCCGGGCCACAGTTGGCAGATGAAGCGAGTGTCTATTTCTGCCGACCAATAGGATTGCATCTAATGTGTCGCTTCACCGCTCAGCACTGTCTACGGTTTTGTTATGCTTCTATATGTTTACGTGGAACAGCATTTTTTAAATGGAATTTATCTAAATGTGCGATAGTAATTTAATAACTTCGACTAATTTAAACAATACGAATAAGTTGACTGTTGGTGTTTAAGAACGACATAATTTTAAGAATTCAACTTTTTTCTATTTGAATAAGATAACTTTCAATTTTTAATTTTCTTTACTAATTTATCTCTTCTGTGAAGAGAGATAGAATTTAGTGTCGTATAGGTTATCGCCATTATTGATTGTTCCATAGACAACAAAGAAAATACTAAGATCTGTGTGAATTTGTAAATTTAATATAACTGTATAAGACTACTAAATTTCGATAAATTAAGGAAACCTTTGTAATACTGTATTTTGAAATGTCTAAAGATATGACGTAAATAAATTAAATAAAAAAATATGACAGAGGATAAATTATTTATTAGAATACTCCATTAAACAAATATTCAAAACAAGCATGAAGGAATACTGTTATTTCTAAAATTATTATTATTAAAATCTTATCCATTATATATTTTAAACGCTTCTGTGAGAAAAAAACGTGTTGGCACAATCCTCTTGTTACAAGCGAATGTGCCATAATAGAATAATGACATTATTCACAGAGTCATTAGCGTGGGAAAATACATCCTTTTTTTTTCTTCGTTTGTGGGTTACTAATCCTTTCAATACTTTTTATTTATAAATGAGTATTACTAATAAAAAACAGAGACGGTTCTACATTATTCTTCCTCTTTCACGAGCCCCTGCCCACTGCTGTTGTAGTGCCTGAACCAAGCACCCCTCTCTCCGATCAGTTCTCTTCTTCTCCAATCCATTCCTCTGCTTCTGAAGGCTTGCTTTAGCTTACGCTTTCTTCCTATTTTTTCCTTGGCCTTCCTTTTAGTCTACGACCATCAGCTTGCGTCTAATAGGCTCAACTGGTATTCTTACTTCTTACTTGCTGGTTTTGTGCCCACTCCATCGCTTTCCTCAATTAAATACAGCAAAGGCTTTACTTTGAAGGTTAGTTGCTATTGTGGTATACCGAAAGTATCTTGAAAATCTGTTGTATAATTTTGAGTTTTTCTGTAAGTGTACTTATGAGTCCTTTTAACAGCATTAATGTACTTTCCAGCTGACAATATTAGTCCCCTGATCGCGATAAGTCTTTATTTGTGTTCTTAGATATTTAAAACCATTCACCTGATCTACATTAATGACACATTATGATCTCAAACCCTTCCTCAATACCTTAATTCTTTTTTATTAAACTGTATGTTATATTCGCAAGCTTCTTTTGTAGGATTAATATGTTTCCCAAAAATTACAAGGTCATCCCCCTAATCCATTAACTTATAGCTAACAAGTCTTAGGTTTTATTAGCTGTTTCTATGTATGCAGAAGTGCAATCGGATGTCCTACAACATGTTTAATTTACATTTTTTTCATTCAGTAGAAAACCATAAATTAATTTAAAAGAGTAATGCCGAAAATATCCAGAGACTTTAGGCAATAGTTTTGCTAACACTGGACCCATTCAGTTCCGTGGTTCTATGGCCTAACGTGACACCAAACACTAACCGTCTCCTAACTACTACCCGATTCCTAAATAACTTCCACTTTTCATTACCCAGTAACCTGGAACCTATTTCGCAAAATCGTGATTGAACAAATCGACCTCTGATTTCCATCCTTGATGATCACGTCCATTCCTCCAAAAAGCTGAAATGTTAGTGGCCCAACTTTTCCTCAACTTTCTAGATCTATTATTAAATAAATTTGGCTCTTGAAATTATGGCAATGGACAAATCATCCACTCATATTCAGGGTTTTTTGTTTTAAGTGATTTTTCTTAGCCTCACCTTGCACCTATTTTATAGACGCGAGAAGGGAGCAATGGGATCTCATTGGTCTCTGGTTTACCCTAGTCATAATAGTGGTTTCCGAAAACTTATGAAAACAGTCGATCATAATCAGACAAAGAAGAAGTTTGAGAGGCTCGAAGCCCAACTCGAGAACAGAGTTACATCATTCTTCCTGAACACCTCTTGAGTTTACTTGTTTTTTGCCTGTGCGAGCATTCTTCTTTAGCCGTTTTGAACCGTGTAAATTTGTACGGTACTTGTGTACTAGCTGGTCTGCATGAAACTTACCCTCTTATCTCATTTAACATCTTCTTATCACTGTCTCATCTGAGTTATTTGTGGGTGCGTTATTAAATTGTTTTCTGTATTTTTTTTTGTAAGTTTTTTAGTGTTTTTGTCTTGTTAATTTTGTTAAATGTCTATTTAAATTTAAAACATTTTCGAAATAGCCGTATTTAAAAGAAGATGCTGTGAAATACTTCCAGAAGTTTGAAATAATTCCAAAGACGAAATTATGTGAAAAAGGTCATCCAATGGATTTTGACAAGGATAGAAATGGAGATGTTTCCCGAAAGTGTAGGGAAAACATTTATATATCAAGAGGAACGTGGCTAGAGGGGTTTAAAATTGGCATTTTATTATTACAATTTGTATATTTCAAATTCCATTAGGTACTATTACTAAGAAGGTAGATGTTATCTGTATCAGAATTATCAGTTTTCAGGTTATAAACAATGGTGAACAACAGTCCCTGCAGACCGGCTAATACACAAGTACCATTAGTTTTCTCCACAATATACAATATACTGGTGTTTGCCATTTAGAAATTCATCGGAAAAAGTTGTTACTAATGCTGTGGAAAAATATTGAAAATATTTCGATATTTTTTATAACGGTATGAAAAGTGGCCACTAACTTTGAAGGAAGAGCAACGTATTCAAAAATTTGGTTTGTCTTAAATATTACGGAAAGTATGGACGGATCCACTGGATTGTGTAGGAGGAGGTTACATAATGCGCCATTGAAGAGCATGCACTTTGTTACTGTAGTTAATTGAAGTTAATACAAAGATGATATGAGATTGTAAAACTGTTGGCTCAGTAACGAACGGATTCTTAAAAAGTTAATAAATACTGAGCCGATTGCTAATCTAATTCTTTTCTTCAAAACTAACTTTTTTCTCTGCATTTTTCAAGTAATTTATTACATTTTAAAAAAAAAAAAGGATAAGATATTCAAGACATTTTCTAGAAAACAGTAACACGGTGGCAAGTTAGATGTTACTAAAGAGCTTCTGTAACTATCCAGGCAAATCCGTGATTTAAGTTCCCCAGGCCTTTCCTAGGCTGAGCTAAGCTGTTCACATACAACATAACTACTGTAAATATTATTTCTAAAAGTTGTTCAAGCTGTTGGGAATAGAAAAGCATCGATTCCACTATTTTAAATTATATAATTCTTATAAAAAAAGTGTCACATCTGACCTGAGATAAATAAATTGGAGAATATTCATAGACCTGAGCAAGAAATTGGGAATATTCATTGCACTACTCTATTTCAAGTTTCTCAAATTTTAAAGTTATATTGTTAGAAATTACAATTTAAAGTTATATTATATAGAAACAAACTATCTTGAGCTGTGAATATCATAAACTCAGCCGCCTTCATTAAATATAATCAAGTTAATAATAAACCAATATTTGCATGGCTGCTTCATGGTTATTCGATAATAAGAGAATTAGCCATTCTAGTAAAGATCTTTTATTTTTCAGAAGCCCCCCCCACCTCTATTTTGTTGATTGTAGTTGTTTTTTTTACTACAAAATATTTATTTTGAAAGATGAAATATATTATAAAATTATATTTCTCTTTTTTTGAGTTCCATTGATGCCTCATAATATCATATTTTAATAAAATGTAAGCGTAACCCCTTTTTCAGGAAAATTGAGAGGCCATATTGGTTGATGAAATATTCTACCTGTTGACAGTATGGTTGAGGTGTTCTGTTTTCTTTACGAATAATATTTTTTAGTATTAGTTGCATAAAACTTTTTATTTCTATATTGGGAGCATCGATTTCAAGGTGAGTTTTTCCATTTATTTATCCATTTTATACATTAGCGAATGTTTTTTTATTCCTTACCACTAGTACTACAAGTTACCATAATCATCTTGAACTATACGATATATATACAACTTTGTTTATATGCTATAATTTCATTTCAAACCATCCATATAAATCTGGGTTTTTCTATGAATGAAGAATCTGAGATCATACACAACTCTTCCACCTTTCCTTTATCTGCTTATTTTATTTAGCTTTATAAAGTAACAATATAATCTGTGTTTAATTCTTCTAAAGTATATTATTTGTTTATTAATAAATAGTTTAATTTTCAATGTTTAGTTTTGGTAATGTGGTGTCTGATTAAACCTCATGAGTGACATTAATGCTGGGTCATGAATGTAGGTGACAAAATTGGTTAAATGCTTGTTTTAAATAGAAATCATTGTATTATATTAATCATTAATTTCAGAACATTTTATTTTTGTTTTCTAGATTACATCTAAGAAAGTTCAAGGAAAAATTAACAAATATATGTTCATCGAAAAATACCAATATATTTTTTTTTATTATAATATTAATAACCAATTTACTACAACTTAATATTAAATTTATTTGTTTATATTGTAATCAAACTAGCTTTATGTATTGCCTGACAAATTATATCATATTATTTTTATGTTGTTTTCTTTTCTATTTTTAGATGAAACTTTTATTGCTGCTGTTATTCTCTACAATATGTGCTTCTCATTTTTGTCCACCAAAGCATTACTGGAGTAAAGCTCATGGTAAATGCTTGGAATGTGAACAATGCCTTGTCACACTCATTCCTTGCACGGCTAAGATGAATTCGATTTGTGCAAATGTCCATGAAAAAAATCACCACTTCCAAAAGTACCGTATTCACTTTTTTGATGATGGGAATGACGATGAGTTTGACAAAGAACTAGACTCTAAAGAGTTAATACATGAAGATGAAATATATCTTCCTCATGAAAAAGAACATCATAAGAAAAATAGTAAACATCCCAAATCAAAAAATGAAGAAAAACATCATCATAAATCAAAAAAACATTTTGAATTTAAAGACGATATGATCAATGATGAGATCAATTATGACTCTTCTCTGGATTATGAGAGTTATGAAAAGCCAAGAAAGCATAAGAAACATTTTGAATTCAATAAACAAGACAACAAATTTAAAGATTTGCATTTGACTGAAGAATTTGAATTTGGAAAACATCAACCGACTGGTAAGAGTTTCAAAAAGGATAATCATAAGGTTCTAAGTAATAAAAAAGTTAACAGTGATGAAGAAAAACTAGAAGAGTGGTTGCTTCTTTCTAAGAAACAGTTAAAACTTCGGAAAGATGACTTACTGAAGACTTTAAAAGAAGAGAGTGGTGAGAGTGACTATGACAAAAAAACTGTTCGTTTAAATTCACCTGTGTATACATCGGAAAAACTTGATCTACAGGGTAAAAAGTTTAAGAAGATGGAAAAACATCCTGGTGGAAATAGTATTAATATGCTAAAAGAACTGAGCAAAGATGATAAAGAATTTGAATTTCTGATGGTAAAGGATACAGAAAGTTACAGACCTGCTAAACCTAATCACAGACTTTATCTTGGAGAACCATCAACAGTTTCTGAAATTATTGGCCAGGTATTACTTATGTTTAATTAATTATATTAGGTTTTTTTATTGAATAACAATCTTTATTTCACTCATAAAAAAATTAACAATTTTATAATTAATATAAAGTATTAGCAATTGCTATGTAATTAAAAATTTAGAGCTCCCACTGTAGCATCGTCCGATTAGCCATAGCAGCATAAAGTGACGTTAAATTAACAACTGACTAGCTATGTAATTAAAGAACAAACAAAAGAAAAGTAATTTTTAAGTAGGTTTATTAATTATCTTCGGTAAGTATAATTTACTCATATTTCTCACAGAGCCTAAATCTTTCTTCCATTGTGAATTAATCTTTTCTCCATGCTAATTGTAATATTTGAAACATTTTGTGAAAAATATTATTTACAATATTTAATTTCTAAGGAAAATCTCTATGTCCACTTCCTTACTTGAGTTTTGCGGTTAATAAACCATTAATTTAATTTCTCATATTCATATAATGTTAGCTATAAATTATTTTTGTAAAAATTGAAATATTTAATCATAAAAAGATGTTTACAACCAAAATCTAAGTCAGTTTACCCCTAGCAATTAGATTTCTAATTATATTCTCAAATTTGTTTTAGTTCTTTAAAATGGTGAAAATAAAAATAAATCCAGTAGTGTTTAAGAGAAATTTGAGGTTTTCATTTCATCCAATAATATTAAAATATTTTTTCAGGTGAAAGACCCACAGGAAACTATAAGGAATGAAATGGGTAAAAAAGTTTTATTTGAAAAACCCCAAATTAATGTAATCCCGTTTGTCCCATCTAAGGAAACACATTCTGGAGGTTCGTAATTTTTATTTTTATGTTATCTTATTGTGAGTTATGTTCTGTCCATGCCTTGTTAATATTTAAGTATAATAGCAAAAAAATTAGAGTTATCAATAAACTGAGGTATTTAATCATTTAATTTTATTTTAATGATAGAATATTGAGGAGTATCAATATTTTCAATTGATTTGGATATGTTTCTTTTTATTATTATTTATAATAATAATTATTATTACTTTTCCATACCTGTATTGCATTTAAATTTACTTGTTTTGATTCCTCTAGACAAAAAGAGGTCAGGGTTTTGAATCTTTTCAAGGTTTTCATGGGTGTAATTTATACATATATATATTTATATATATGTGTGAATGTATATATATATATATATATATATATATATATATTATATATATGTGTGTGCTAGAATGAATGCTGCAATATCAAAATTTATTTTTAGGTGATGTTGTGTCTCAGCCATTCACTGCAGCTGAAACTCTTGTTTGGGATTGGCAAGCTGTTGCTGTTGTTTCAGCTGCAGCATCTTGCCTTGTATTTTTCACAGTAGTTGCAATTTACTTTGTCATTAATGCAAGGCAGTGGAAGAAGATCAACAACAATTATAATAAAGGTAACTAAATTTCAATTGTTCACAATTAATTGTATTTTTTTAAAGAGTACCATCAAGTGGTTTTATTTTGAATAAATGTCATTAATTTTATTCTTATTACTGTAAATATGTTGTTTCAATATGGCTATTGATATTTAATTTTAGGATCTCTGATTTCAAGGTGTGTTAAGAATATTACTAGGGAGTGGGGTAGTTGAGTGTCCCAACTTGATATGCCGAAGGTTTTAAGTTCTGGTTGTGGCAGATAGATCATTTAATCTCTTTTTTAAAAGATAAATAAATTATTTAATCCAGCCCTCAATGGATCCTGTGGGATCTACAGACCATCCTGACGTCACCCAGCTTCTATAAAGTGGGAACCCTTATTGGGGGAAAAACCTTATGGTTGAGCATGATCATGGCCAAATCACCTCCCTGTGCAAGTGTTATCTTAAAACCAGTACTATCTCTACCATTTACTGAATCCAAGATCCTTCAATTTGTGCTGTCTCTCTAAAGGAGGTTGGGAATTGCTACTTGAAATATCTTGTGGTCCTCTGTCATTCTGATTAAGATCAATGATTTCCTGATGCCCTAGCAGTCTGGACATCTTTGAACCAGGAGGCTCTTCTTTTCAACACTTCGCTTACCGTATACTTCCTTATTGAAATAGCTTAGAGATTTAGGAATCAGTTTCCCTTATTTGTAACATTAAATAAGTGTTTTAAAAGGAAATATAACAACTTTAACTAAAACTAATACATTTTAATCTAAATGAAAATAAAAAATTGTTTTTTTAATGTATTTATTGTTCTAGAAATTGAAGAAATGTCTACAAGAATAGCTCTAATGCATCCTACAATGGATTCGGCAAATGCTGATTCACATACAACAAGCCTTTACTTAGAAAATATTACTGGTAAGACTTATTTCATTAACACATATTTAGTTGTAAATACAGTGCACTGATGTGAATTAATCTAAGAAACTTCAATTATGGCAAATCTAAGTAACTAAAAGGAAAGTAATGGTTCAAGTCTGTTTTATTTGTAAAAAGTTAGTATTTTTTTAGTTATTGTCTTACCTTTTGAATTTGCAAAGACTTTGTGCTTACTTGCCCTTTTCCCTGGTTATCTCTCACTCGATAATTCATTATCACTACTGTTTATAAGTACAGTGCTAAAGATCCATTTTCTGGTGCTAAACATCCACTTCAGCTACTTTTACACCCTGTAATTTTTGAGGTCATTGACCAGTGATTATGGGTAATTTTATTAAGCTGTTAAAATTGTCTTAACTAAAATTTGCTGAAATGCCAAAAACCGGCTCAAGAACTTGCGTTTTTTAAATCTCATTGTAAGGAATTAACAACAAAAAATTTAAAAGTGCTTTTTGGTACCTACATTGTAACATAAAAGGTTTTTTAAAACCCTGATGTATAAACTTGTGTTATCACATTTTTATTTTTGAAATTACGTAATTTTTATTTATTTTTTTTTTTTTTAACAGTTCATGGAAAAGAAGATGACCAAAAACAGAAAGAACAAATTAAATGAACATGTGGTTATATTAAAACAATTTATTAATTTTAATATATCGTTTAAACAGTTTTTTACAAGTTTAGTTTAGTTAAATGTAATGTATAATATTGTTTCATTTCAGGAAGTGCAGTCACTTCTTTCATTGTGGATTTGTATATATATGTAAATTTGATTATTGGAAAAAAATTAGATGTACGCTATTTATAATTTTGTCCCTATATGTCAATTTTTATCCAATACTGAGTATTGTTACAGATTAACAACATTTCTTCTATCTTTAGTTAATATTTTATTCATTCTAATTAGGGTTGTTATATTTTTAGTTGGTGATAACATTTTATTGCTACTTATTTGTAATTTTGTATTTTATAATGCTGTATACAATAGTATTCACAAATTGAGCGCATCTAGTACCATCATTATTTATGTATATATAATTTAAGATGTAACCCTTTCTCCCTGTGGAGAGGGTGAGCTGGTGAGGGTTGATTAAGCATATTCTCAGCCAAATAATTGTACAAGCAAAAAACAAGGTCCTTACCAAATACTGAAGTCTAAGAATCTTCATGGGCTTTAGTGGCATTTTGTGTCTGTTATTTAAGAAATAAAATGAATCTGGCAGTCTGGCTGGTTGGTGACCGGGTTATCTATAGTTACACCTAATATAGGCATCACCACATTTTAATTCTCCACAACATGATACATGGTCCCAAGTTCTTACTGCTTGTAGTATGTAGAATCATCAACATCTGTAAGAGGGTAAAGCTTGAATGGTATTGCTGTCACCCACACCATACTTAACGCCTATCTCCTGGCTGACTGCTCCAGCAGCACACTGCGCTTAGAGACCACCATCTCATTGACGACTGTAGGATTAAATTAATAGATTTGGCTGAATAAAAATAACGATTAATTGATGTACAATATTGTTCAAGCCTTCCCAAGTTAATATTTTCTGTTTTTTTATTTAGAGAAGTATCAAACTAATCATTAAATGTAACTAATATAAAATATATTAAATCATTATTGGATGACCCTATAAATTGTATAAAGGAGAAAAGGGTCTGGATGGAGTTCAAAGTAAATTCAATAATAGTAAAAACTGATGCAATTGACAATTGTTAGTTTGATGAGACACCACAGACCAAGCACCCACTATTTAAGCTCTGAAGATGGCCTACACCATAGGCCGAAACGTTGGCACAATTAAAAAATAAGTTTCACTTATTTTGTGTTTTCTTTGACTACACCCCCTGACCAATTCAATCCATCAATAGTAAAAAAGTATTTATTGGAAAACAA
This sequence comes from Troilus luridus, assembly GCA_964056705.1. NCBI lineage: Eukaryota > Metazoa > Arthropoda > Insecta > Hemiptera > Pentatomidae > Troilus > Troilus luridus. Next base: position 58,681,550 of record OZ057414.1, read on the forward strand.
TCTTTTGACCCCAATACTGAACTAGACTATTTTTATTATCATGTACTTTTGTTTATTTATCCTTGATAAAAACCACCAATGTGGGTAAAAACATTAATTTCTAATAAATAGTTTCGCTCTTTTTGAAAATTTACTTCCTCTCAGACAATCTTTTCCCAATACAACTGATACTATAATAATAATTACCTATGTAGATTAGATATCTTATATAATTTAAGTTGTGTTTTGTATACACATATATGTTTAAGTATATATATAATAGAGAATATATATGTACAGAATTTAATTCATTTTTATTTGGGTATGTTCTTTATTTATTTTAGTTGTGTTGTATCTCATTATTTGTGTTATGTTTTTATATTTAGAGTTTTTTTTTTCTACAAATTGATTCTCTCTTATTTGATTTTTTCAAAACCACTGTAATATGGTTATATAGAGACATAAAGACCACCATGTCATAAGGAGGTTGTATGATGAACATAAACAATCTCATTTCTACATACACTCTAAAATGTATAAGAAAAAAATTATTTATTTACAATTTTTTTATTTCTTGTAATTATATAGAGTAGTATTAGGTATAATAAGTTTGTAGATTAAATGGTTATCTTTAAACTATGAGTAACAATGTAGATTGATATTTGTATTAAAAATGTATATTTTTGGTATTAATTTTATTTATATATTTTTACTTAAATACTTTTCTTCAATAGAACACTATTATTTAATTCCTTATATGAGCGGAATAAGTTATTTACGGTATTTCTGTATTTAAAAAAAAGAAAAGATTATTACTGTGGATAAGTCATAAATCATATTAAAATAAAGATTTTTCTAGGTGAGTTTAACTTTGAGAAAAATTTTTAAGTTAGACGAATTGAATATACTTTTTAAAAAATATATATTACATTTTTTTTTCTCTTTCTTTTTCCCTCCATGGAGGGACCGTTTATGAATGTTAGGACATGCTCCATGGTTATATATAAAAAAAAATATATATATATATATACATACATATATGGAGTCCGGGTTACTGAGTGTTAACGCACTTGAAAAATGCACAAGGTTCTGAGTTCAAAACATTGTCCTGGATTTCTCACAATTATGTATAAGCTACGAGGAGTGATAAACAACTTTTCAATACTTACAAAGCCACTAATAGCATGGTCAAGACAGTAGTCCCCATGGCACTTGAGAAAATGGTTTTAATTTGCTTTCAAACATTTTAGGCTTGTTTAAGGTGAAGATTTCATAAACACATTATCGTAATAACTTATTTCTTTTATAAGACAATTATCCTTCCTCAGTGTTTCTGGCTAAATTTTGAAACTTGTTTTAATTTAAGAACGCATTTAATTACCTTTACAGTTATTTTTTTAATTGGTAGCACCTTTCATTTATAGCTTTATTAAAAGGATACTGAATAATTAACTGCCTTATTCAATACCTTGAATCAAAGACAATATATCATGAATTTATAGGGAAACTTAATGTGTCGCCAAAATGTATTTTTAAAACTGCATCATATGCATGCAACTTAATAATATAACGAGGCATGAGAAAACCCCTTTTAGCCAATCTCACCTTCGGAATCATTCTCATTGATATTGTGAGACATCTGTCTGTTACAAGAAATAAAATACCTCCTAATATGCTTCAATGGATACATTAGGTCTCCAGAAAACATTCCTAATGCAGATCTGATTGCCAAACTCATTCTAGGAACACTGGCTCATTAATTTTGGAACACCTATTCAAGTTGTTGAAATATCAATCGATATTTCAGACCAGAACTTCAATATTTATCAACCAATTTGGGAATCAACATCTTTACTACTAGCTACAAACCGCAGTGCAGGATCAATAGAGAGATGATATAGGAAACCTAAGACAGCGCTCACCTGCAAGTTTTTGGAGATGCAAAACAATTGGAAAAAGATTCTTCTGCTGAACTCCAATGCCTTAGCACAGGTGCAATCTCAATGTCTTTCCAGCAAGCTAGTTTACGTTTCTTGGTTGGGATATCCATAGTACAGTTGCACTTTACAATATGGTCACATTATGTGTATGCCCAACATTAAGCCCAAAAGATACGACATCTTCGACTCTTACTGCTTATCGACGCCTCTGCCTTCAGTCATTCCAAAAATCCATTCTTAACAAGAACGTCAGGAGTATTATCGTAACAAGAGACCGGGTAAAACTTACTTTCACATTTACAGAACATCCCGACACCTATACTCTTTTCAACTAATATGAAACCACAATCAGCAGACGAAAAAGGAGTAAGTATCAAAGTAGAAAGTATCATTTTCTACCTACTTATGATGTACGAACTCGTTAACATTGGGGGGGATGCTATGAATTTATTTCTATATTTCATTCGTATCTACCTCTAATTGTCAAAAGTTAATGTTTTTGTTGTTGCGTCCTTGCTTTTACTAATTATTTAATTATTATCGTGTGTGTTTTGCTATTAATCAATGAACTTTAAAACCTACAACCTGCTATTCTTTGCTAGCAGTTAAGATCACGTAACCTTCCTAACCTATAAAACCTACTAAATTTGATTTATTATTGAGAACCCAGTTTAAAAATAAATAGGGTCAGGGTGATTGGCTCAATAGCAAGTTATATATCAACAAAATGCCTGTATTTTCGTGAATTTAATACAATACTGACTTCGGAAGGGTGTGGAAGTTTATTACTAGTTAATATGTTTCTTAAAATACTAAGTGTTTCTTAAGATCACATGATACAAGGTACCGATATATATAATAAATTCTTTGTCGGACATATGGTGGAATGTAACAAGTACTTATCATAAAAATACTGTTAGAGTTTTAGGTTGTTTTCCCGTTTTATAAAATCAAATAAAGAAGTAACCATGAAAAATGAAAAAGTGGAAGGGAATAGAAATATAGAGCTAAGGAGAAAACCCAGTGGCTAAATTTTCAAAATCCATGCCATTGCTCCATAATAGTGCGACATAAAGAAACAGCAAACATGGCATTCAAAACTGAAGACGTAAATATTTTAAGAAACTATAAATATTAGTAACAAGTAACTCTTTTATAGAAGTCTATAGTAGAACCAAACGCTACTACAGTTTTGCCTCAGGTACAATAGGTTTTATTTCAATCAATGGCCCATGAAGCGAGAAAATTCGTGTTGACTAAGATGCACACCTATAAAGTACAATTATCTCGTTTCAGATACTCAAAGGACCTGTTGGCGTACATATTTTAATAGTATAATATATGTTAAACTTTAATTTAATAAAACAATTAATTGAATCATGAAATATATAATTACAAAGCATTTCTAATTTAGGTATGTTTGTTGATGGGTATGTCGGGGTATCACTTGGTAAATCACCGATTTTTGAGGATAGAATGGCATATTTAATGGTGAGACGTCGAACAATGCTTATCCAGAATGGATTTTTGGTTAGCTGGACGGATATTGACTATGTTAAGACAGGAATGCCGAGGTATCTTGGGGTCATCCAACACTTGTGGCCAACAGAACTAGACTATCATCTCACAGTAACGCAAGATTATTGGCCGCAATGGAAGTTTTTTGCTGGCAGACCTAATAGGCAAAAGAAATACAATTTCAAGCTATCAGGAATGCATATAGGATGCTTCGATCCGAAGGATCTTTGCCAAAAGAGTTCAGAAGGTTAGAATTTTTGGTGAATTCGCTCTCGAAGACGAATTTAGGGATAGTTAGGGTTAGGATGAAGGAAATAATAAAACCACAGGTTTTTGATGAAATTAAAATAAAAATATAGTTTTTGGCTGTACACCAATTTATTGGAATGAAACGATCGAGTTAATAGGCGCAACCCCCAACAATTTATATTTAAAAGCTATAAATTTCTAATACTATTTGATTTGAGATACATGATAATGGACAGTTAGGAATAATCAGTTAAACTTGACAAGAACAGTACGGAGATGAAAGCCGAGTCAGTGCTGCCTACAAGTCTTGGGATCCTGGCAAACTTCCAGGAAGAGGGTTTCTTTCTCCAATTTCGTGGTTAAGAAATTGCTATTTTATCGAACAATTTTTGTTTCAAAAGTCAAATTTAATATCTGCAACTAAAAAATGAAAATATTTTGGGGAGTTTAGATAGTTCATAATATGATCGACTATGATAAAATATTTAATACAGATAGGAAATAGATGAGAAATGTAGGGCAATATTAGCTTTTCCTCCTTCACAATAAAATGTAGTTGCAAAGTTCCCGATAATATTTGCTTGATTTATCTAGTTTTCTGAGTTTTATTTTCGCTTTGAAAGTTTAGTACTGAATTATATTAGGCCAACTGCCGTCAAAGTAGCAATATTTTTAACATTTGCTTTTTAACAGATATTTTCCTGGATTATTTAAAATATAATTTATGTTCCCAGGTAGATATCAGCACGAAAATATTGAATTGTAAATTAACTGACGAAGAGAAAGCAACGCTAGCAGAACGAGGATACAAAATGCAAAGTGTTATAAGTGAAGGTTCTTGTTCATTAGTATACTTGACACATTATGAAGGAGTAATTGTGGATGAGAACGCTGTTCAAAGGGTATTAGAAATCTATTCTCTTTAGTTTCAACATTTCATTAAGGAATCACAGCAATTTTAAAGATAAATATGATATTTATCTTCCACTGGACATCCATTACCTTCTAATATCCAGAACTCTTACAGAATTTAAACGGCATTTCTGGATAGTGGGCCATCAGAAGTTTTAATTATTATTTTACAATAGTATAATAAAATTATAGTACTAGAATAGATGTACAATTTATTACAATATACTAAAAATTACAGAATATTTTTAAACCGCATTTTTTAGAGCATTGATTACGTTTTTTTTTCTTTTTTCCCCAATAGGGGTGGCATTGGTATTTTCCATACAGCCACATCTGAATTATATGAAAGTTATATTCTCAGTAAGCCCAATCACAGTATTGGTACTGCTATAATTTATTATTTTTAGTGTATTATTTGTTTACGTTAGTAGGTCTTAGAGTGAAATAAGGCTTTGAGTGTTATAAGTAATATGAAAAATTTATTTATGACCCATAAATAATAAATTTTAGAGTTATTCAATTTTTCAACTGAAATTATTGCATCGTAGTGCGATTTGAAAATGCAAATTAATTATAATAAATTTAAACTACTCAGACTTGTCACTAAAGCACCTTCGTATGCCAATAACAAAACTCTGCCTACTGACTTAAAAATACCTATGGTTGACAAACACATACAAACATACTACAAACGCTTTCAAGAAAAACTACACGGACATCCAAACCCATTAATAGAAAAAAAATGGCCACCACTTTCATGGCTGAGAACACTAGGAGGAGACTATAAAGATCGTGGATGAGGGATTTGTTATCATAGGAAATTGAATCAAGCCAAGGGAGAGGTACCGCTGGGTACTGTTCTTCTACATGCCTCTCATCTCATTTTGTTTTATTTTTCTGATAGCCAATATAGAAAACAACTTAATATGAAGTATTAAGTTAGTAACTTACATCATATTAACTATTTTATGAGCATGTCTCCTCAGAAAATCGCTCATTCAGAAAGATTATTCAAATAATAAAGCTGGTGCTATCATAATAAAATAACATTCTTGATGGCGGAAGGCTTTTTCATTAAAAATTAAATACAATTTTGATTATAAAATAATTGAATAATTATACAATTGATTAAAAAATTATTAGACACTATGAAGCAGAACCAATGCAACTGACTGAAATTCTTTATTTTAAAAATATACTACAGTTAAAGTTAATTTGAATTCAAAGGTGAGAATTAATTTAAGTACTCCTTTTAAAATACTTTATAAATTTTATATCTCTCCAATGTCTCCATAAGAAAATTGAAAACTTTTTGCCTATGAAATAAAGAATGATTTGTGCCAAAAATTAAATAGTTTTAATTTTATTTCAAATATCAAATTTCTTTATAGTAAACCTGAAACCTGTAACCACTACGACCCGCGAACGAGTCTGGGGTTCAGTACGTGGTAGAGACTGTACTGTTTCATTGACAACGGATCTGCAAGGAGTTGACTTGTCCTAAGTCACGCTCAACCGCCAGGTTTATCCCTCTTATTTTGGGTACCCTAGTTTTATTATAATTTATAGAGGCTGGGTGAGCCCCAGGAGGCTCCTAGATCCCATATGATCCTTCTCCCACCGCAAACAGACTAAATAAAAGTAACTGCCTGCAGCGGAATTTGAACCAGGATTTCCGGCATAGCTAATCAGTGCTCTATCACTGAGCCACTCCGCTCACTTTTTTATAGGAAATAGCCGAATTAAAATTATATATAAAAAAAATGAACGAAAGGAATTTTCTGTTTAAAATAATCGATTTTCGTGGCTAAGTTCGGGTGACGCCTCAAATCGAACATGGTAAAGATAAAGATTGCGAGGCAAAAACTCTTGCTCTCGTGCGAATCCGACGAACAAGATTCACACAATCTGTTGAATCTGTCGACATTAGAATCTGAAACAGTTAAGACCGAAGCTATGAAGCTACCCATTTGGAGCTGTTCTAAAATATTTGGAGAGCGTACTAGGCTCCATGGGAATATGAAACATAGATAGATAATATGGCTGGTATCAATCCACAACCTCCTGCTCAATTGATCCTTCTGAGAAGTTGTATCCATTGAATACAGTGGCATCCGGTTTATTTCGATATAAATATTATAATCAGTATCTGGTAGAATAGAATAGAATAAAAAACAAACTTTATTCTGGGACCAAGTCCCTTTAGAATAACAGGAAATTATAGAAGGCTACATAATAATACGAATCATGAAGTAATTAAAAGTGACAAAAACATAATACAAATAAAAATAGAAATGAAATAACTAAAAAGTACGAAACTTGACAGGATTTTAACTAATTTTCGACAATAAATCTATTAATTCCAACAAAATAATTATAAACAAAATTAATAAAATAGTTAATAACAAAATTACTAAATAAAATAAATGAATGTGATAGCATGCAATAAAGTATTTACATAGTCTATATCTTCTTTCGGAAAAATAAACAAAACACGTAGGCAACGACATTGATTATTCAATAGTAATTTATTTAAGCAGATGATTGATTCGCTTAAAACAGCCCTCAAGCATTTTACAAAGGGCCCGTATACCACACTACAGTAGTCAAAGTGGGGGAAGATGAGGGATGATACGGGAACCTTACGAGTAGATTGTGTAAGGATCAATGTAATATTTTCAGAGAACTAATTGACCGTAGGAATATTTGGGTGATATGGGGTTTCCAGGAAAGGTTTTGGTCAATAGTAATGCCTAGTAGTCCAGTTAAATTAGGGGTTTCACCTCGGAATGAAAGATAGTCGGCTATAATGTTGTATAAACCTTTATTTTGGCACCCTAAAACTTGTCTCAAAACCTACTTATCGTAGGGTGTCCGTGACTACAGATATTCCATGGGGAAAGGGGAAAAAATCTATTTTTTACACATTTATTGCGAATATCTCGTTTCCTTTGGGTTTTATACTATTTTTATTTATTATAAATATTGTAGAAGATTAAATTTTCTACAACTTATGTTTTAACATGTTTTTTATATCTTGAACCATTTTCGAGATAGGGCACAGCGCGTGCAGTGTTTAACTATTAAGCACTACTAATTAACTATTAATTTATTAATAGTTAATTATTTATTAAGATTATATTAACATTATATTAATTTATTAATGAGGTTAATAACTAATTAACTATTAAAAGTATCATTCGAGGTCAACCATTACCTAGTCCCGATTAAAAACACGCCGTATAAAGTTTATAAATTATTAATAATTATATAATAAATTATTATATATATAAGAAGCGAGGGATCGTTGACTGGATGATGTAAGGAAGAAAATAGTTGGGGGTGCAGTCAATTAAAACACTAAATAAGTGGATACTTATTTTAATTAAGTGCCGACGTTTCGACCCACTTTGTGGGTCATCTTCAGGGCTATAGGACGCTCGCAGTAGCAAGAGGGGACGCGGTCTGCTACAGACCCACTCGAGAGTTTGGATCAAACTGCTGCAGCATTTGAAGAAGAAAACTGCCCGGTTCAATCATTATTTGAGAATGGAGTTCGAACCTTGTTGGCAATCTATAATGCTCCAAAATTTGAGGACTGTATCGATCGTCTTCGCTATGCACAGTTCATCAAGTTAACAAAACTGAATAAAGCTGTGCAGTTATCAAATCTTCCACCAACGAGTGCAGCAGCTCACCAACATTTCAACCGTGTCTATTATCAAGTTCAGACTTGGTTGGGGCCTGATTTAGAACCCCAGAATAGGGGTTGGATAATGCGTGATGAATTCCTGGAACCTGTTATGACAATGAATCCACCAGCTCCGGGGGAATTGATGAACACAATGTTCTGCAACTGCAAGAATAGTTGTGTTTCTCGATGTGGATGCAGGAAAGCAGGGTTGCAGTGGTCTTTAGCTTGCAGCCAGTGTAATGGGCAAGCTTGTCTTAATGCTTCACCATATCAGAGTGATATCAATGAAGACGGTACTTTTGACCCCGGAATCCTGGAAGAACTGGAGACAAATGTCGTTGAAGACGGGAACACAAAGGAATTTGAAATTTTACAGCGACAGGAAGACGAAGATGAAGAAGAATAAAATTGAAATAAGAACTTGTAGTCCTTATTATTATTCAACTTTTTAAATTTCAAAGTCCATAATTCTATGAAATGGTATTTTTCAATAAAAAAATTAATTAAAAATTTAATTATTTTCTTTTTATTTAGTTAGGATTAATAAGTAATTAGTATAAATAAGATTATAATTAAAAATAATTAAAGTATTTGCCTAAATAACTTTATAATTGCACGAGTAGGTAAGTGTTATTAAATTAATAGATACTGAATTATTGAAAAAATTATTAATTATAACGTAATAGTTAATAAAAAATGCAAATTATTTAGAATTATTTATAATCTATAAACTATATACTGCGTATTTTTAATCGGGACTACAGGTTGACCTCGAATGATACTCTAAATATTTTTATTTGAAAAGAAAAGATTTGTCCAGGACCGGGACTCGAACCCGGATCTTCCAGATCGCTAGTCTGGGACTCTACTCTAAATAGTTAAACATTGCGCGCGCTCTGCCCTCTATCTCGAAAATGGTTCAAGATATAAAAAACATGTTTAAACATAAGTTGTAGAAAATGTAATCTTCTACAATATTTATAATAAATAAAAATAGTTTAAAACCCTTAATAAACGAAATATTAGCAATAAATGTGTAAAAAATAGATTTTTTGCCTTTTGACCTTAGTCAATATCTCTAGTCGCGGACACCTTACGATAAGTAGGTTTTGAGGCAAGTTTTAGGGTGCCAAAATAAAGGTTTATACAACTTTATAGCCAACTATCTCTCATTCCGAGATTCTTCCTCTCATTTGACTAATTTTACTGGACTATAGGTTTTTGACAGAGGAGGTAAAACTGATGGGTCGTTAAGGATTAATGTAGGGATGGTGGGCATAACCTTGAAAAATGGCCTAAGTTTTCATTTCGTTCAATTCCAGTTTGTTCAGCTTTGCCTAGGCACTGATCCTATCTAGGTTTTGCTGAATACTAACGAACGCAATAATAATAGCTCAGAATCATCATGATCATTGATGTAACAGTTGAAAAGCAGGGGAGAAATGCTTGAGCCCTGTGCCACACCTGAGGATAGAGTGAGGAATGAGAAAAGGGGCTGATTGGGCATGGAAACTGCTTGGGACCTGTCAGAGAGGAAAGATTGGAACCATAGAATAGAGCTGTTGGTAAAGGACAATTACTTTAGATTGGCAAAAAGGATAGAATGATCAAAGGAATCGAAAGCTTTAGAAAAGTCAAGTAGAATTAGCGCAGTTAGTTGTTTATTGTCCATGGCTGTATGTATGTCAGTAGTGATTTTGGTAAGGGCAGGTTGTGTAGAGAAACCAGGACGAAAGCCTGATTGAAGTGGATATAGGAGTTTGGACTGTTCGAGAAAATTTGATGTTTGAGACTGGACTATTCTTTTGAGAGGTTTGGAAAGTATGGAGATACTAGTCTTTGTGAGATACTGGGGTAGAGGTTTTGTTTATAGAATGGACTAAGTCATTTTTCCAAGAAGTCAGGAATACTCCGTTTTGTAGTGAAAAATTATATACGAAGATTAGGACAGGATATCGATGAGGCATAATTTGAGTAATTTGGCGGGGATCTCGTCTAAGCCATTAGAACTGGAGCGAGATTTCAGAACGGACGAAATAATGTCGGTAGGTGAAATGTCTAAGAAATAAAAATTGTCAGGGTTGAAAGATGGTGTTAGTGAAAAGACGGAGGAGGATAATTTCAATGTATTAATTGAGGCAGAAAAAAAGTACGAGTTCATTCCATCGGGAGAGGCAGGAAAGGCTAGAGAGGGTGATTGATGGATTGCAGAGGGAGAGCTTTCGGAGGAGTTGCCATTTAGATTTAGGATCGAAAGCAGTAGAAATGGCCTCCTGGAAATATTTGGATTTTCCTTGTCTGATTGTAGACTGTCAAATTGCGAAGAGCCCTGAACGCATGGTAGTCATCATTAAGCCTAGTAAGTCTAAAGCGTATACAGTCAGCATCACGGTTCCTTTGCAGGTCTTTAATTGTTTGACACATCCAAGGAAAAAGGAAGTAAACACACATCACAAAATATCTGATTGTCAAAATTAACCCTTCACAAGTTCCTGTTGAGGCTATTACTGAGTTTGGACTTCCTGCCGAATCAATATGTTTTTTTTTTTTACCGAATAGCATGTTTTAATAATTTTTCTTTACATTATAAACTGGAATTAGTACCATATTTAAAAAGATATTATTTATTATTTAATGAAAGTAATAGGATATTTTGGAAGAATGTAATAACAAAAAACGAAAATTTTCAAGTAACGATTACAATGTGTGTCGTCTACCTCGGAAGAAGATCGACACGCCTCAAAGGATAGCAATGCTCCACTCAACGAGATGATTCTTGTTTTAGATGAAGTGAATTAAATTAAATATAGTATTAACCATCTAAACTAGTTGGAGATCGGACATTTTTTTAAAACTAATATAAAAATAACGAAGACAAAAAATAAGGTTTGGAAGAAAATTATCTGCAAACATTTATTAGCAAATTATCTATTATAATATCTTTTGAAATTTGTTAGAAATTTCATGCACCATTTTCTCAAATTCAGAGGGTTTGGTGCTATAATGGCCTTATTCCAAGGTTGCTATCATAAGCTCAGCAGCATCCTTCATTAAGAGGGTGATGAACCATTAGCCCCGGCTCTAGCCCTTGTCGTGCCCGTGTGCAATCGTGACCTAGGCCCCCTAGTACGATTAAAATTGAATACTTACAGTTATACAAGGTGGTGCAAAAAACGGCAAATCCTCAAAGGATGAAACTAAACAAATTTTGCTATGGGATCAACATGAAATGAAATCGGGAAAATGAAACAGTTGTGTAGGGTAGGGATAGCATAACGGAAACTAAACGGTGACTTCAGACTATAATTACAAGCAGCTTTTGTTCAGACAAAACTTGCTAAATTGAAAAAATATTTTTCAATTTTCATACAAAGTGCACCTATCAGCTGATCGATTACTAATATTTTTTTTCATTTCCGCTAGTTTTGTTTGTCAGAAAAAAAGTTGTTTGTATTGATGGTCCGAAGTCACGGTTTCAGTTTCCCTAACAAGCTGTATAACTGTGTGTATACAAGCTCCCCTAAAAATTGTTCTCTCTAGACAGGGCTATTTTTAGTCAGCGTGAATACTTTGGGCATACATAACTCATCAATACGAACAACTTTTACTATGGGGCCAACTCTGAAATCGCGAAAAAAATCTGTTGCTCCATTGAAAAAGTCATTGCGACCAAATGAATGAAACAGCTGATATTTTTTTGCGATTTCAGAGTTGGTATTGATGAGTATATGCATTCCACCGAAATATAATATTCACACTAACTAAAAATAACCCTGTATTTCAGGAAAGTAGGGCTTACAGAAATAAGAAAGCACAAGTTTATTTTAAACTATTTATTAATACTATGTACAAATTAAAAGACGCTCTTAATCAAATTACAAATACATATTTACAAGATTGCTTTTCGTGCTTTAGCTGCTGCAAAATCATTAACGATGTCACTCACTTCAATTTTAATTTTATGTTCAATACTTATTAATGATAAATTTGTCAATCTACTTGGAGACATTGTGGATCTGAGATAGTTTTAATTAACTTTAGTTTCGAAAATGATCTTTCGCTGTGAGCAACAGTGACTGGCAATGTGAGGTAAATCCTAAGTGCTGTGGAAAGATTTGGAAACACTGAAATTAATTTATTATTAAACAAATAATTTAAAATATCCAACGGTGTAGTAGAATCATTAATGAACATCGGTAATAATTCGATTTCATTAAAGAGCTCTAACTTGTCTACATCTGAAGAACCAGCATGGCAAAGTTAATTTTCTAAATTAGAACAATATGCTCTTTTTGTACTAGTCTCCAAATCCTTCCAGTGATTTAATTTTTGAAGGAATGAAAAAAATATATTATTTTGATTCAAAAATTAAAACCGTTCGTCGAACTTATTGATAGCGGTATCTAATAGCTAGTAATACAAATTTACTTTGAAATATGTTTCTGCATCTGTTATCGGCTCATCTTCTGCCTCATAGTCAAAAAGCCCTCTACACGCACGAGGGCGAGCTGGTGAGGGAAATTTGGCAATTGCGTCGACTTCTTCGGCTATGGTTTTCGCGTTATTAAGGAGGTCCTGAAAAGCGGACTCATTACGGAATTCAGACAAACTTCTTTATGCAAGATCAATCATTTTTACCTCTTCTGACGAAACGACATCGGAATTTTAAGGAGTCTTGCTAACTAAATTGATCTTGCTAAAAATTTCCAACCAAACAACTAGAGAACAGATAAATTTGAATGACTTAATTTTTGCTAACAACGAATTTGCCAAATTTCTCCGCATCTTTGTTTCTATCGGAATATATGGTAAACAAGGCATCATATACGTTTCCTAGATTAAATCGTAGAGCTTTTATTGCTCCAACCCTGCTCTCCCATCGAGTATTTAAGAGTGGTTTCAGAGTTAAAGTTGGCCAACGCGCTGTTGACGCAGAAAAGAAAATATAAATTTCTTGCACAATTGAAAATTTCTAACGAACTTTTAGCAGCGTCGTTAACTATCAAATTCAGGCTGAGTGCCGCACAAGATACGTAAAATGCGCGCGGGTTTAAATCTGAAATTCGCTACTGGAGACCTATATGTTTTCCTTTAAAATTCGCTCCATTATCATAAACTTGGCAAAATTAGAGATACATTCAACCAGTTTCAAGAAATTACCATTATCGGAGACGAGCGGCAACCGAGTCTTTTTAACCAATTTTGAGTTATGTACGTAATTTTTCAATAGACTGCCCGTGTCGGAATGGCAGCATATAAGGCGCGGGTAATAAGCAGGGGCGGCGCCTTCTTTCATATAAGTATATCATACATAATAATATCGAAGCGAGACGACGGGATGCCCGCACCGCACGCGCTTGCCTCTCTTAATTAATGTATCCCGACCGCGCCTAAGACCGTCTCCATGGAGGTTTCGCAAGCTGGAGCCTCGCGGCGCTCTTCGAGACCCGGCGCCGTGTGCACCGCACACAAGGTAAAGCCGGCCCTGTGAATCATAGTAACTGAAGATCACTTTTTTGACTTAAAAAATTACTTTTTTTGAGCTTGAATAAGATACCTAAGGTGTTTTGTTGATGATTTGGTATCAGTTACACCCTAGTATATTTTAAAATAAATTCATATATACATAGTACATCTATTCTTGTTAAAATTACAGAACGTATCATTGAAGCTGGCATGCAAAGTAATGGAAACAGAGCAAGCTCCTAAAGACTTCGTCCAAAAATTCTTAATGAGGGAACTGAACATTATAGCTCAAATCAGTCATCCCCATATAATACATACACATAGCATATTACATCTCAACACGAAGGTTCTCGTTTTCATGAGGTATTTAATTGATCTAAAAACTACCGAAATTCTCACTAAAGAGTGATTACTTAAAAAACAGATAAATCTTTACCAGTGCATCATAAAAATCTCTAAACCTCCCTTCTTTCACCAACAATCATAACTTTAAACAAGCATTTTGTTCCTTATGTATATATTTATTTAAAAAACAGCTTTAACTTCCTACATTGTTGGCAGTATTATCCTATATTGTTCATTCCAATAAAAATCTCTAGAGAGCAGTCATTGTATGGGAAGCTAAACTGGAAAATATGTATATTGTGGCATTAGCACTTTTAAGCAAAATGGTACATATTTCGTACAGAAAAATGGCCAAATAAACACATTTATATTTGATACCTCAAACTATGAATTGGTTCGTCACACATGAAATATCCACATTTAGAAACAGGAAGTAAAAAAAAAAATGGTCAAAGAAATCAAAGTTATTTTATTCAAAACATTTATCACTTCTTTCAACTGTTTTTTCCTCAATGATAAATCATTGAGAAAAAATTGAATCTAGATTAGAACACTTTTGGCTGGGGAACGGTCAACTTTGAAGATATAAAAAAAAATCACTTGGAAGTCTATCCTTATCGCTTTTGAAATGGAACTAAAGTCTGAGTGTCAATTTGGTGTGGGCTGTTAATAATTATATAATTAGCAGTTGTTTATTATATATTGCTTGGAATCAACAGACAAATATTAAGATTTAGAAAATTAGATATTTCATAACTCATAACCCAATATGATTATTTATACTAGGAATTAATTTGTCTGTTTTTAGAAATGCAGAATATGGAAATCTTTGTGAATACATAACAAATTATGGGGGGCTAAGAGAAAAACAAGCGAGACTATGGTTCAGACAACTAGCGGTTGGTGTTGAGTACCTCCACAGTATTAACATTGCTCACAGGGATATTAAATGCGAAAACATCCTAATAACTTCCAGCCTAAATGTAAAAATATGCGATTTTGGTTTTGCCAGATTTTGTGCTGATACTAAAGGAAAAGCAGTTTTTAGCACAACATTTTGTGGATCAGTTGCGTACGCTGCTCCTGAACTCATCAAAGGAACACCGTATGTTCCAATGTATTCAGATGTTTGGTCACTTGGTAAGATAATTTTTTACAAGTATTAGGCAATTTTATCTCTCTGTTATATAAAAATGTATTTAGTGATCATGATCACCGAGTAATATTTTATTATCTCTCCTCAAAAAATGCATTATTTTTATATTAATATTTAACTATGCTATATAAATACTAATAACAAAGTAAATATTAAATATAGTAAATAAACCGAAAAAGTTACTTTACAAAAATTGATATCTCTAATATATAAATAGTTTTACAAGTGTAATAAATTTAAAGTAAATATATATATTAAAAAAATTGTACCACTACAACCCGTGAATGAGTCTGGGTAGAGACTGTACTGTTTCATGTACAACTGTTCTGCAAGGTGGTGACTAGTCCTAGATCACGCCCAATTGCTAGATTGCCCCCCCCCCCCTTATTTTGGCTACCCTATTTTTATAATAATTTATAGAGGATGGGTGAGCCCCAGGAGGGTCCTAGATCCCATATGATCCATCTCCAGCTGCAAACAGACTAAATAAAAGTCTTGCCTGCAGCGGGATTTGAACCAGTATTTCCAGCATGGCAGCTCAGTGCTCTACCATTGAGCCACTCTGCTCCATAAAGTAAACAATATAACAGTTATGCTGCAATGGGAGTTCAAGTGGTTCCAATAATTATACTATTGGAACAATGAGTGTTGGTCCACAGCTAAGCGGACACGGGGTTAACACATAAAATATATTTATACTATAATATTTAATATATTATTTTAATTGAATCAATAGAAACATTTTTATAAAATTAAATTAAAAATATTATACAAAAATTAAATCTTTTCCTGTGAATCTGCTAACCAAATAGGGGAATGCTACCGAATAGTGTTAATATGATGACCTATGATAAGATCAAGCTATCAATTTCTTTATATTTGCTGCCAGTGAGTCTGGTTGTAATAATGACTGACATATATAAGTCATTATTTACATAGTTATAGAATTATGTAAGTGAGCTGGCTTGCCATTGAGTGCAGCAAGTACTAGAAACAGGAATGAGATATAAATGTGTGCCTATTGGAACCTTAGGACTGAAAGTGTTGTTTCCATGAATGTTACAAGAAAATAATGGCTCTTTCACAAACATTATGTGTGCATTATTATTCATAAATGTTTTGGTACCGTATAGTGTAAGTTATATTAAACATTTCTATGTATCAACTATATTGATCAAACATGTCACAAATTTAATGGATATAAAGTTGAAAACAACTAGGTTAATTTTATGTTATAGGTATAAGATTTATTTTTATTACTGTAATTGATAGACCTTTTAAAGAAGATTTACCAAAAAATAGTCATATAAAAGTAAATTAATTATAGATCAAATCTGCCTCCTTAAAATAAAATTAACCAAACAAAAACTCCAATACTTAACCAACATGAGAACTATGAAACTAATAAATTTTTACATCAAATATAAAATAAGCTTTGTTTAATTTTGTTCCAATATATCATGGGCACATCTTTTAGTTTAAGAAATTTATATATCGTCCGATTAGCCATAGCAGCATTAAGTAAGGTTAAATAAACAACTAACTAACTAACTCCAACTGAGATATACAACTAAGATCCTAAGTAACATTGAGACTGCTGCAGTGTCAGTTTGAACAAAGCCTAAGTAGGTTGAAATCAATTCTGTGGCAGACCAACAGAATTAATCTCGACCTTTCCATTCTAATTAGAATAGACATTTTTTTCTCCCACATTGGGAACATTAATCTCCCACCTCTAAACAAATCCAAGAGCAATGGGAAGAAACTAATATATCATCACCAGGGACCACATCATGGATTCTTAAGACCTTAGTTCTCTCTGCCACCAGATTGCAAATACAAACCACCTTTAAATAAATAAAATAAATTTATCGGAATAGTCGCAGTAGCCAATCCTTAAACTAAAACCTAACATTAGAATGTTAAATCATATAATATAAGATTGTAATTTTTATTATTTAATATTCATTAATTACATTTTAGGAATTGTCCTATATATAATGCTGAATGCTGTAATGCCATTTAGAACTGATAACCTGGGCAAACTTTGGTCTGTCCAAATCTCTAAAAGTTATAGATTTAGAACAGCAGTAATACCTACATTATCAAAAGAAGTTATATACCTTGTTTCTAGAATGTTAGAGCCAAACTGGACATTAAGAGCTACAATTAAAGATGTACTTAAGTCTGAATGGTTTGCAACAGAACCAAGTATTTTAGATTATACACCAATGGAAGCGGCAGCACTTCAACACATTAATATTAAACCAAACAGTAATATAAAAAAGATTAAAAAAATTTTTAAATCTAAAAATTCAAACAAACATGAAAAGATCCCAAAGGAATCTAATTTCTGTGATGAAGGAGTCACTTGCCCGAATATACCTACCAACTAAACTTTCCTTGAAAATAAAAGTAATTGATATTTAAAAAAGACAATAAAAACTGCGGAACAAAAGTATCCAAGATGAGATGGATATTTCATGTTCCTTATGAAGAAGAGAGAAAGAAAGAATAGAAAGAGAAAAATAGTGGATTAGTTGAATTATCATGTATAGTTCATTAAAAGGTTTTTTTCAAAAAGAGTTAAAATGATTAATAAACTATTTTATTAATTTCACTTTACTTATTTTTGACATTACTGAATATAAAATGCCTGTTAAGTAATTTAAGCAATTTTGGATAGTATGAACGGCATTATACGTTTTGTCTTTAGACAGCGGTTCCCTACCGATGGGCCTTGGGCTTCATAGGACTGAGCCGCGCGGAGTAAATAAAAAAATTGAGTGTAAACAATTTGAGTCACTCAGTTGTATAGCTTAATTCAACTGTGGATTGATAGAGCAACTTTGATCCAAAATATAAGCAAATAAGCTGTGATCCCTCCATCCACTACAATCACTAGAATTGCACTGAAACATTTCATGGGGTTTTCAACAACCTATCTTTTCATAAAAAATAAATTGAATGCTGAAAGTGATCTGAGACTGGATCTCTCTAGTTCTAATCCAGATATCCCTACTCCTTAGCTATGCCGTCCTTCATAGCTTAAAGGGACTTTAAATGGATGTCAGGTATTCGATAAATAATCCCTAACTTAATTAAGCCTGGATAGGCAAAATTTAGAGCTCCCACTGTAGCATTGTCTGATTGGCCATAGCAGGATAACGTGACATTAAATGAACAAGCTACAACCCAGATTTCGACTTACTTGTTGGGGACAAACAATGTTTAAAATCCCACTTATTGATTTTTATCATCAATAAATAAAATACATTTTTTTTTCTGTAGAATTTTTTGTTTTTATATTAAACGTTTCATGATGTTCGAATGAAATTCGAAAATGCAATGCTCAAAAATGTTCGTCAAATGTGTACAGACGTCTCTAGGTGTTGTTTATTTATTATTTTGGGCCTTATATTGTATACTAAGAGGGCCTCGAAGTTTTCCTTTCAAATTTGGTGGTCTACAAAACTAGAAAGGTTGGGAACAGTTCTAGTTCTTAAAGTATGTTTTGTTCCAGGGTTATGGTGATTTTTCTTTTAAGTACATCCAATGTTTAAGAATTCTAAAATAATATCAATAAAATTAATTATGAGTAAAATATTACCCTAAACATTTATAATTAATTATAATGTTTAATTTAATCTACTCATCGGAAAATACCCATTACAAATTGTTTTTAATTAAAATAGAAAACAACTATACAATACTGTACCAGAATACATCCAAGTACTTCACAGAATCCATATTTTGGCAACATTTAAATTTCCAGGAGCCCTAACAGCTGGAAAATACAACAAACTCGGAATGAGAAAAATTTTCACGACTTTAAATATGGATCAATGAAGAAGAAAAAATTTAATAAGAGCAGTACCCTTAGAAAGCTGCTGTGAACGGAAACAATAATCTAGCAATGTTATTTAAAGCTATACATCGATGCAGCTATTGCATTGTGTTTACAGTTTGAAATCTAATTAGCTAATAAAACACAAACAATTTTTAGAATTAGTAAACATGTTTATGACAAACATTGGAAATCATTGTTTTAAAAGCAAATCTATCTTGCAAAAGTTGCTTTACTGAAGTATGTAACAAATGCATACACCTGATCAGATAATGAGACAAAGGGAGTGTGATAGTTTTTGAAGAATTTCAATGCCATATCCATATTAGAAGAAATAATACAAGATCTGTTTATAATTATATAATTAAGTGTTAATAGAGTAGTATCAAAATCAACTGCAATGATAAAAAGAGCTCAGATCGTATCTTTACTGTTAAGTTCATGAAAAATTTATGCTATTGCATGCCAATGTGTAGGGGAGAGGTAGAGTTGTACTCTCTCAGATTCAAATTGTTTGTTACAAGTGATTTATTTACACAGTACAAATATTTTATGATTACACTATAAGTTTTGTAGTGTTTAAAATTCCTACCTAGTTTTAATTATTTCTGAGCCTGGCGGAATTGGACAAACTGTAAGTGCAAATTAAGATTCTGTAATTTGTACTTTTTTTGTTACATACGTGGTAACATGTAAGTAAAATCAGTTTAAGTTTTTAGAATGGCTTTACCCACAATATTTAGATCTACTTTGTGTACTATCTCTATAAATACTATAAAATAAATTTAAAAAATCTTACAATAGTTGTGAATTTTTACTTAAACTCTAGTAATCAACAAATCAGCTATTCATATGTAACAGATTATAGCGACCAAACTTCACTAAAATAACATAGCTTTTTTCAAATTTTTTTAGACATAGTATTAAAATTATGTATTTCATTTTATTTATTTATTTGAATTCTTTGAGTAATGTCTATGGATTTAAAAAAAATAATACTATTTAAATAAATTTAATAATAATAATTATGGGGAACTGTGGTAATAAATTTGAGCCTTCATTGTTTACCTAAAACTAATTAACAAAGCAATACTAAATTAAAACAGATTTTATTTCATATTATTTGCAAGCTGTAACGTTGTAAACTGAACTAGGAAGTAAAAGGATTTAAATTCTGAAAAATTAGGTTGAAATTGAAATACTGGAATATAATTATTCAAAATATAAAAAGCTTAAAACTTAAAATTTAGTTTAAAAAATAATAAAAACTTATAAAAAAGTTTTAAGCACAAATATTTACTGTATATATTTTTGCTATTTACTATCGCGAATCAACTGACTAAAATAACTTATATTTTTTTTTTCAATTTTTATACCAAAATAATTTTAAACTTAGTAACTGATAATATTTGTCATAATAGTTAAGCTTATTAACAATAACTAAGGTACAGATGATAATAATTAATTATTATTATTACCTTGACTGGTAATCTTGGATCTCAAAGCTCTCCAATAAGCTAAAAAACAAAAAAATAACTATCAAATGAACCAATATAACAATCTTATAAACTGAATGTTTATTTTAGGAATTGTTCTGTATATTATGCTGAATGGTATAATGCCTTTTAAAACTGATAATCTAGGGAATTTGTGGACTACACAAATGAATAAGGATTATAGATTCAGAACATCAGTGATTCCTAAAACATCCAGAGAAGTAATTGATTTGGTATCTACCATGCTAGAACCAAACTGGTTTGAAAGAACTACGATTTCCGAAGTACTCCATTCGGAATGGTTTGCTCTGGAACCCAGTCTACTTGAGTTCACACCAGCAGAACGATTGGCAATGGAAAGTGCTAAAAAATTTCAAGCACAGAATCTTGAGAAGATAATAAAGAAAATAATGCGGGCTAATAAAGCAAAAACAATTATAAAAGTCATATCAAAAGAGAGCTTGGAACAACTAAGTGAAGACATGGATGCTACACGAAAACTAACTTTTTTGAAGGGGATAACAAAATTAGTTAACCCTTCTGCATCAAACACAGTAGCTTTAAAGGTTGCAAAAGAAAAGATAGTGGTGCAGGAAGGACGGAGACCATTAACAGAAGGACGAAGATCTTCTACTGAAGGAAGAAGAGCATCAATAGATGCATCACTGGATACCAGTATATCAGAGAGAGCAGAAACAGGGAAAGATAGTGCTACTTCTGAAAAATTAAACTTATCTACAGAAACGGGAAAACAATAAAATTCTACATGTATACCTTGTTGTATTCCCAATGTTAATTTACGTATAATTACTTAATTACATTTTGTTAAACAATAACACCTATAAAAAAAAGAATATGTTATAAAACTAAATTAAATTGTATAATAAAAACTAAAATCAAATGTTCCAATATACCAATACTATACTATACTAAAATATGCCACATACCAATTCAAAAAGAATTTTAAATATAACAATATAAAAAAGAAAATAATTATTTCTAATTAACTTTCATCATTATTATTGATTGTTACTAAAATTCATTAGTGAATCAGTAACCTACAATTCATTAACTATATTGAGTTAAGTAACCATTAAATACCAGGAGTTTAAATTATACAAATTTACATGGAATATATCTAGCATTCTCACTTTTAATTCTGCAACTGTTCGAATGGATTGGATGGTTTCGGTTATCAACTCTTGAGGCACTTCTGTGCCTGACATATTTAATTAAAAACTTATTTTTGTAGGAAGAACTTAAAAAACTTATTTTGTTTGAACTCAGAAATCAAATAAAAAAGAGAAATAAACATTTATGTTAACCTGTGAGCCGATATAGACAAATTCTTTGACCTATGGGACCTAACAAAACTATATGCTCCTATGGAAATCCTTTCCCTGTAGTTTACACTCTGACCTGATTATGAATTTTGTTTTTTATTCATTGATTTCCTGGCCTAGTCTCCTTCCTGGAGCTTCTATGACCATGTGTACATCCTTGACCACCAGGATAAGATATTCTTGTGCAAAAGACAAATGACAGACTTGAGCCAGGCTCTGAGCATTACTTTCTCTATACATATGTCAATTATCAGTTCTTAGATAGCTTTCCTGACCACCTGACCACCGAAATTGAAGAGCTCTGAGAGCAGACTGTGATATCAAGTAACATATCCTACAGTAACAGTTGCTATATAACCTCATGATTTATACAACCATATTTAACTATATTTTATTTTATAGTTAAATTTTGTTTACATAAAATTTAACTATAATTTATTTTATAGTTAAATTTTATGTAAACAAAATTTAACTATAAAATAAAAATATTTTTGAGTTTATGCAATCAACATATAAATTTATATAACATAAAATAAAATATACATTTAAATGACAGCCTAAATTGTAACAATTTTCATAGTTTATCTAATTACAAATCCTTAATAAAGCATGTCATAAGATTTAGGAAGTATTATTAAAAAAATAAAACTGTGCTTTTTAAAAAGACTATATAATATTTAAAGGAAAAAACATTAGGCAGTAAATATAAAATATATACATGTATGATATAGTATTCATTATTATTAAAAGTTTGGCAGAGTGTATTTTTCAATACTTGAACCAGTAAGAGGCAAAAGTGGAGAGACTTCATCAGGTTCCTTTATTACAGAAAGTGGCAACTAAAAAAAATTATCATAAATTAATTTGTCTTTATTTTTTATGAAGCTAAATAAATTAAAGAAGATGGAATAAGTACCCTCAGTTCTGGAATACTTCCTTGACGGGAGGAATGTTCAACAGTAATAAAATGAGTAGAAAAATCATGACATATTCGAGTATCCGTAGCACAAAGAGCAACACCATCTACCCTCAAGAAATGCCTTAGGAGAATGAAAAATCCCCATTCCATAACTCTCTGAAAAAAGTAATCAAACACTAAGTTAAAGGTTTTTAAAATAATAGTGTTCAAAATAACTGTATTTATTAACAAGTTTTTTAAAAATTGAATAGTTGGTTGAAGCAAAGTTTGGTGTAACCTTATAAAAAGGTATTTAATTAATGGACATTATCTAACATTTATTTTAACAATGACCCTTAACATTCCCATTAAGGACTGTGAGTCTCAAAAAATGTTATTCTAAAAAAAAAAAATAGTCACATCCAATATTGCTATCTGGCTAAGGGCGATGGTGACCCCATCGCCCAATACATCAACTGTAAAACATAGCTGCCATCCAAACTTTAATTTAATCAACTTTTATCAATCTATTAATTATAAATTTATTTCATTTTAACTTTTGATTAAATTAAAAAAAATATAATGAAATAATGAATTTTTAAAATAATTTGAACATTTAAAAACTCTTATTAAACATAAATAGAAATATAAATAAAACTTACAATTCTAACATTAGAAAGTGATATTCCATTATCGTGTAATTCATCTTCATAGAGCACAAGTTCACGATAAAATAAAATCTTCTCCCTTTGCTTAAGACGATCGGTGTCTATTCCAACGGTTGTTTTTTCTGGAGGTGGCCATCCTTCAAATGTGCCACTATAATTAGTACGAAATGTCCAATCGAAATTACCAACAGTTTTATCCACAAGACCTGAATCCTCCCTAAAATAAAATGAAGTAAAACTGATTAGTATTGCATTGCGTTTTAGATAAAATATGTTGTGTTTAAAAGAGAAGTTCACACCTAGCTTTTCTCCACGCCTGAGCAGAAGCTATTGTTAAAGTCTCTTCTCTTGTTGTCTTCACTTGTCTCAGGGCCTCCAAAGCATTAAACTCAATTGAACATCCTGATTTATGTTGGAGTTTTAATACATTTTGAGGGAAAACCATCTCTGGCAGATGTTCCAATTGTAACTGTTTTGTGAACCTAAAAGTGTAAATAATGATAAGCAATCATTTATGAAGATAATTATGTTATTAAGAGAGTATGGTTATGGTTATAATGCCAACCATAAAAGGGGGCAGAAACAGAAAATCCAAATCTAAAAGTCAAGGTAAAAAATAAAAAAAGTTAACTAAAAAATAAACCAATAAGTAGTTTAGTTTTAAAGAAATGATTTTAATTTATTTGTGAAAAATAAATAAGAATTATTAATTATAATGATTCATCATCTAAATGATCTGTATATATTTCAATTAAAGGTATTGAACTGGACATGGGGAAATTTAACCCACAAATATATTTATTATGTCAGAAGGGCGAGAAGTGATTTCCTTTCTAGGTGCCTTTTAAGATAATCAAGGAAAATAGTATACATTTTTTCCTAGATCGCCTAGAAGTAGTTTACAGGTGAAGTAATTTAAACTTCAAGGAAATAATAAATTACTTTGAGTAATGAATAGTTAGCACTACAGAGAGTACTTCTTAATTCAAATTTGATTCTGTTTATTAAATATTTTATATTTTTCTTGAATGATAATAGTTGACCTTGATAATATATCTAACTTACTGTAGACAGTGATGTGATTAGAGCTTGGTACGGACCTTATCAGGCACTCACAACTACTACTTAATACTACTTGCCAAGTCACTGATTGCTCTAGAAATGCTTGCTTCTAGCACCTGGCTCTAAACATTGCAGTGATGCTTTTTTCACATGATTTAGACAATAAGCCTAGGATCTTCAAGGACAACACAGTCCTAAACTTGCAATACCTACTGCAACACTAGTACATTAACAGGAAAAAGTCACAAGGGGCCAAATCCGGTGAACATGGTGGCTTAGGCATGATTGTGCCGAAAAATCTCTCATAAGCAAGTGCTTCCATAGGCAGGACAGGGCTTTATTTTTGATGTCATAGCCATATACCCCTTAATAGCAAATCAGGATCATCATTGATGTCATTCAAGAGCTCCGGAGCGATGCTCATGTGACGGTTCTTCTGATCAAAATTAAGAAGTTATGGAACAAACTTCGCTGATGCAGGTCTCTTGCCCAAAGCTTCTGTAAAAATTACATGACACAAGCCAACTGATATGCCAACATCCTCAAAATTTTCTCCTAAGGTAATTCTAAGATTTTCTAAAACAATTTTCTTCACAGCTTCAACGTTATCATCTGCTGTTGATGTGTTGGGATGTCAAGAGGAAGATTCACCATTGCCATCTTCTTAGCGATCTTGGAATAGCTTGTACCACTTGTAAACATTTTTTTAAACTTAGAGGAGATTCACCTTATACCATTGTCAATATTTCGAGTGTTTTAAAGCACTTACACATTTTTTATAACAGAAAATCGCTGAGCACACCAAAATATGTCTAACAGTAAAAAACAAACCAATTATGCTATTTAATTAAAACTGAAAATATGTTAAGGACATCAGGTGTAGCAACACAACAATGAAAACACCTTACCTTCTACTTCTCCAGCCTCTATCTGGGGTCCCTCAGAACCAACAACAGTGAATCTGCTGTTTTTCTTGAGTTGACCAAACATTAATGACTGGCTGTGAATTTGTAATGATAAAATGTTTCAGGACTTCACTAACAACAGAGATGTTTCATAAGCCTGTACACAATAAGCTGCTCCTTATCTTAGCCTTTACCTTTGTATGTGAATGTACATATGTAGAATACATCAATCAGCAAAGGAATCTTCCACCATCTCTTTAAGTACACCCTATCTAAACATTAATTTAAAATGCTATGGAGCTCTTTTTCCATGCAGTGGGAACTATTAACACTAAGTCCTGAGACTCTACTAGTCTCCTGTTTGTCCAATACATAATAATCCTGATATCCAGGCTCTACCACTCCATCACATCTTATTAAGATACAGGATGCTGCTTTTCATAACTGGTTGGACATCCACCACCCACGTCCTCATTAATCATACCTCCAAGAGTTTTGCTAGGCTGATTATGAAAATCATGGATAGATACCACTTTAGTTTATATTATAGACTCTCATTGTTTTAGGATGTATCCCATTGTATAGCTTGCCTCAATTAATATTTGGTTGGGTATTACATAGGGTTGAAATCAAGAACAGCTTATTTCCTTTTCAGTCTGTCAAGTTACAACTTAACACACTTATTCCAAGATACATAACAGAACACAATTAAAGGAAGTAGAATCACAAATTAGGTTTTCAGGAGTGGAGCAAAGGTGAAATTTACCCTTATCGTTCAATGGTGGCACCATATATCAAGGAACATGGGAGAATTGAAGTGGGCTATAGTGAATAAATTATTGGCAGCACTTCAATTTGTGTTTCAAAAGGATGTTGTCAGTAATTTCTGTAAGATGGAATGCTTTGAAGAGAGTATCAAAACATTCGTTGGAGATATTGGGCAATAAGAAGGGGTTTTAAGAGGATAAATGTCTTGGTAGAAATGGAGAACTAAGTCAAATTCGTTTCTGTTGTTTCGAAAAAGGTGGAAAGTTTTTACTCATAATGAGATGTTAAAAGAGTGTTTAATGAATAATTTTATTAAAGGATTGATGGTCTCTTTCAGATCTAATTCGTAGAAAAGTCAGAGTAATGTCTGGTCGATGTATAATAGGAAAAAAAATGCATAAGACCTTAAGAAGAAAGGTTAATCTACTCTGGTTGCATACAACACTGAGGATGGATACACTTAGACCTTGGGCTGAGGGGCTTGTCTAGGGAAGTTTGGGACTGGATTTGCAGGTTTAATCAGATATGGAACCTAATGTGTAGGTATAAGTCATAGGGAAAGCAGAAATGAAAAAAGACTTTATTATTTTAGGGATAAAATTTCTACAGAACAATTCACAGCCACAATTGTAATGATTCTTTTGTGCGGAAGGAGATAGTAGAGATAATAGAATTGCTTTAAGGGAGCTGCAGAAGTAAATTTTCCAGAGAGGGTTTGGTCAGAAGTGATACCACGGTATTTGACTAGTCCGTGAAATGATATAGTCATGGGTTAAGGAAAAGGTTGAGAACAACTTTGAGTAAGGAGAGGGATCCGAAAATAATGGTTTTGGTCTTCCTGTCTTTTAGCATGAGCTTGTTATAGTTGGTCAGACACTTATTCTATTAATGTCTTCCTGTAGTTTCAAGACAGCATCAGAAGGTTCAAAGGAAAGGTAAATTTTAAGAAGGAAGATTTCATATTTTTTAGAATATGAAGTGCAAGGGAGATATTGGAAGGTCTTTTTTCTTAGGAGGAGGAGAAATCACAAACGTAAAAGTGGAAGGTAATGGGTTGTGGATCAGTATCTTTTTAAACTAAAGTCTGATTTACCTCAGGGTGATGTTTCACATAATCTGTTTTTCCATGATACTAATCTGGTCTCGGCATTTTATGTCTGAGGTACAGGAGCTTTAGCTTTGAAGAGTTTTTAGACAAAGCAGCCTCAATTAAGTGGCCTATACCACAAAGTACTCATTTTGATTGTGCATTTTGTGAATTTTGATATCAGATGCTTGTGGGTCAGCCCATTTGACACACCTGGGAGGATGTTGACATTAGGCATTAGTGTCATTACAGATCATAAGAGCTTGGGCAAAATAACAGAAAACAAACAATAAATTATTTCTACTGTGTATTTAAATCTAAAAGGTTGGTAATTAAATATTTATATATTATATTTTGTAGGCTGTATATCAATCTGGCTAGTACTTTTTCTTTTCTAATTTACATTAAAAAAAAGTTAAAAGTTAAATGTAATGTGATTAGACCAACTGGTCTTTTATGGCCACACAGTTTTTGAACAGTTTATGAAATTGCAATTGCTTGTTTTCAGTTTATTGACATTGATTAGAAGAACTAAAGAAAAATGACTGCCATTTATAAATATTTTAAGAAAAAACTTTTACTAAAGGTTGTTATGTTTCGTGTTTTATATCTGGAAACATGAAAGAATAAACTACTTGAAAAACAAAAACAATAGTCAAGTAACTAGCCATGGGTATGGTCTTCAATAGATTGACCTTAAGTCAACTATAATGTTAATATAACAACCATTTTTAGGTACCTTGAAAATGGCTTCCATGACACAAAATTTTTGATAACATTTAAGATCATTTAAATCATTCTGCTTTAATTCAAATTAAAAACTTTTAATTCCTTTATAAATATATTTGTAAGTTCTTAATAAATCGACTTTAAAGGCTTAGAACGATAAAATATTTAGAATTCTTTTGAAATAAAAATTTAAATAGAAATTGAATGTTAACTCAAAATTGAAAACTAAGAAAAAAACAAACAAAAGTGAAGATTCTACTTACAACAACAACTATTTTTAACACTAATTACTGATAAGCTATATAAAATTAATGTTAGTCACTTCTAAACATTAAATACATACCCACAATAGCAACAATTTTCATCAGCATTACAAGGTACGGTGCATTTTGATGGAAGAATATGACTTTTGTTGAATACAACGGACCAATCTTCAAATGAATATTCTTCTTTACTAAAAGGAGATTCTCCAGCCACAAATCCAGTCACATCCATCTAATTCAAAAACAAAATGAATTACAAATTTTAAAATTGCATAATTATAATAATGACATTAGTATATTTTCAGTGTAAAAATTACGAGTTTTTTAAGGGCTCACAACCAAAATATGTTTAAGATATTAGAAAACATGATATTACTATACTACATACACAGATTGCAGCTGATATATTTTTATATTGATGTATATTATTTAACATTATTTTCTAATGAAGATTATTTACTTTTAGCATTTTTAAATTGTTTAATTTTGAAAAAAGCATATATTAATGAATACCCAATTATCTTCAATCTGTTAAAAAAAATACACATAACAAATAAACAGGAAATTGCAAAAGAGGAAATGATGACTATCTGAATAGACCATTAAGTTTGGTTATTTTGGAAATTCATTTCAGTTATGAAGCTGATAAAGGTGCTAATTTTAATAGGTATGCTTTACGAAATAATAATTTTTTTAAATTGTCTTTCTTAAATTATGAAGAGATTATAAAATCAATGAACATACTATATTGAATTGATATGGCTTTCAACATTATGGATTAATAAAGATATTTAATTTTACCAGTAAAAAATTAACTAATTTTGAATTATTCATGGTTATTTTTAATTTGTAACTCAATTGCTATTACCTTAACACATAAGACCAAAATTGTATTCGATAGATATGTTCATTTAGAATAATTTTAAGTGATTAATAAGTTGATTTCACAATGTTATTTTGAATGTATATGAAACAAAACTAAAAAAAATATATGAAAATAAAAACCAAACTTTTATTTATATCAACCTATTTATAAATCTTTATAGCAAAACTATACAAAACCCTTATGTAATTAGATGAATATGAAGTGAATGGATATGTAAGATTGAAAGACCAGAAGGGAATTGAAGCAAAAAAAAGAAGGAATGATGTTTCGTAGGGATGAGAATCGGATAAGAAAAGATCAGAAAAAATGTATTGTTGTCACTTATATTCATTAAGTTGGGTGATGGCCTCCCCTGAGATCACAAAAGAGTAAAAGCAAATTTTAGCATTGCCTCGAGATTCCAGGATACACTCCTGCATACCATACAGCAATAGCCAAAGTGAAAAAATAACAAGGAAATAAATAACAGACTAGAGTTATCAAATAGGAATTTTCGACAAAGGTAATCAGATATTTTAAGGTGGAGAAGGTACCTCGAGAGATTCCTGAGATGTGTTTTTCAAGAAAAAGGTTTGGTTAAACATAATTCCAATATTTTTGGCGGTTTTTATAAAATTTGATGGGCTTGTTATAGAGAAAGAAAGCTGTTATGTTTTAAGGAAATTATTGAGGATTTCAAAGGATAGTGAAGAGGATTTTTAGTTTTTGGTGTTCAATGGCGGTTTAGACGTCACAAGCTATAAGGACAATGGATTGCATTGAATAACCAAGCTGAAAACCGATTGGAGAAAGCTAATGAGGGAACCTTTATATAGAAATCAGATCTGAAGTAAAGAATGATTTGGAAGGGAAGTTTCAGCTAGATGATATTTCTGAAGTTCATCATAATTGGCAATAAGGGATTGAGCATTAATGTAAAATCAGTTCAAAATATTAGCCACACCTGAGGAGGAGGGGAATGGAACAGCGGGTGGAGGTTGAAAAATAGAG
This sequence comes from Troilus luridus, assembly GCA_964056705.1. Taxonomy (NCBI): domain Eukaryota; kingdom Metazoa; phylum Arthropoda; class Insecta; order Hemiptera; family Pentatomidae; genus Troilus; species Troilus luridus. The sequence continues at coordinate 58,711,751 of OZ057414.1, forward strand.
CATACCAACTTCTCAAATAGTCTAATACTTCAAGGTAAAAAAATATATTTAAGTAAAATGAAAGGTGATATAGAAAAATTAATGCTATGATAATAATCTGATGAAGAATAAAAATTAATTTTCAGAAACAAATGTAAGGAAAAAAAAAGAAGATAAATAACTTTAGCTAAAAAAGAGAAAAATAAATAATTTAGAATGAAGTTTCCAATACAGATTTTATCTGTCAATAAAAAAAATAAACCAAAATAAAATACCTACAAAATAAAATTATAATAACCTTGAAATTACGTTCATACCACATTTAACTGAATATCACAAAGCTTACTTATAGCAGGTTAGCAATCTGACTGTTTACACCTAACTTTATCTCCAATGAGCCAGGTGTGCTTAGTTTTGAGTGATACCTGTTTTTGCATTGCTAGTAGAGTTGCTTACTTCCTGGTTTTATCGTTTTCCCGAAATATAGCGGAGACTGATTGTGCATGGTTTAGATGATCCTCTAGATTGGGAATTTTATGAATTATTTTCGATTGCTTTTCTAGGAGTTTATATAGTTTTTTTATCTGTCCTTATTTTCAAAAGATAGTTCTAATTGTTTCTAAACTGTTTTCATAACCTTGTTCAGTTCATTTATTGCTTCGTCAAGTTAATTTTTTTAATTTCATTCCATGGCCCTCTTGGTAGGTTATTTACAATTCTAGGATCAGACATTGGTGATGTACTTGATGGCGAAATGCAAGCGGGACCTGTCCATTTATTAAGGTTCCCAGCTCACAACACAGACTAATCTCACTCAGCCAACTAGGTATATAGTTTGAAATGGTATTGTATAATTTCATTGGTTAAATATACATATAATATAAAAAACCAGCACAACTAGTCATGGGTAGATACTAGATTTTCCTGTATCTGAATACAAGTGATACTGATACTTTTCTGTATCTGAAACTTTTACTTGATATTTTTGTGGCTAAATACAGTTATCCTGACTCTTTCTCTTCTAGTACGCTACACAGAAGCCTTTCTTGGAGCATCAGTTTTTGTTATCATTTTCAAAGGAAAAAGAGTTATTCACCGAAATAGTAACCTGCACAAGACATCAAATGATTAAAATCATGTTTCCTATTGGTTAATTTTTTTTTTTAAAGGTATGGAATTGAACAAAAAAAAAAAAAGTTGTTAACCATATGTCAAACTTTTGCTATTCACGTTCCAAGACACATAGAATTTGGATTGTAATACAAAATTTGTCTGTCCGCCCCCGCACGCTAAACTCTTTAAAACGGTTTAGGTGTTATAATCCTTGTCATATTCCGGTGGTGTTTTTTAATTTTGTGAAACTAAGTTTTTTCTTTAAAACAATGTAAAATTTGTTACTGTTGTAAGTAAAAAATTGGAGAAAAAAATTATCAATTTCTTCGAACAATTTTTTTTTGCACCCGATTTCAATCATCTATGTCGATTGCCTTTACTTTGTAGCATGATAATGTAGAAAAAGGAACTTTCATTTCTAATTATTAAATTAAGAACAAAATTCACAGCCAACATTTTGACTTATAATAATAATTTTAAAAAAACTAAATGAAAAATAATAAAACGATTTGTTTATTAATTCTATTTTTTTTAATTTATTTTTTTTCAGTACATTAGTCTCCATTAGCTGAGAAATTTATTATTGCTATATTCCAACAAGCATTTTGTTAGGTTCACTTTTGTTTATATAAGCTAATTTTTTACTAGTTATATTTGAAAAGTAGATTTGAAAACATATTAAGTTTCTGCAGTTATAGTGAGATAATAAAATTTTCAAGCTCATAAATTATAGAACAATTATATATATATATATATATATATATATATAATTCCTTGTATTTGTTTTATTTGCATTTTGTAATTAGGATGTTAAAGTAATTCTGTTTCAGTAATTCCTTGTATTTGTTAGCGTCAGTTTGAGAGTTAGGACTGGACCGTGGTTGGTGTGTGAAGTGTTTGTCTGTCTAAATATGTTTATATCCAATAAATCTGTACTCGTATCGTAATAACTTGTACTGTTTCCCTGCACTTTTTCACCTTTTTACTTTCTATGTTAAAAATATGGACCTATCATTTTTAGGTTGACCCCAGTCAACTAGATTATAAATTGCTTCATGACCACTAGCCATCTGACGCAAATTTGTTACTTTGTTATTTGCGGCTATTGAATTTCTGTTCATGTTAAGTAGTTTTTCTTCACACTCTTCTACAGTTTGGGACAATTTATTCTTATATTCATTCTCTAATTTAGTAAACCCTCTTCTCATATCTTCATATATATTTATATAATGTTTAAGAACTATATTCTATGGTAAATTAAATCCCACGATTTGATTCACAAAGTTTCTACAAAAAAATAATATACCAGTTTAATTTGTATGTTATAGTAATAAATGGCATAAGGTACTATGAGGTAGTGAATATATTCGTGAATACTGAATAGCTGATGCTTCTAACAACCAAGGCCTTGAATACAGCTCTCGTATCTATCTGGTCTAGCAGGTAGCAGATGCAGGAGTAGAGATTGACTTAATTGATACAACCTTCCCCATCCCTACGCGACCTCTCTTTAGTAGTTGATACTGACCCAGGAGTGAACTTGGTAAAACCTCCCACCTCAACTATTCAACTGAGTATCAGTACCCAGTACATTTCGACCGTATCTGATACTTGTATCAGCTACAAATTATCTGATAGATACAACCTTACCAATCCTTAAGCACAACTAAAACCCATGAAAGGTACAGGGATCAGTATTTGATTAGGACTATACTGTTGTTAGAATAATGGGTAGGCAAGATTTGGTTTAGTCAAGATTGCACTTAACTGCCAAGACTTTCCCCCATTATTCGTTCTATAACTGTTTCTTGAGCCCTAAGAAGGTCTTTCAATCATAAAAGATAGATCAATGGCCTATAAATAAATAAATAATTTATCTACTGCAGCTGGTCTCAAATAAACCATCGAAGCCAGGACGACCTGCTTTAAAGCAATACCTGATCAACTGAGCTATCCTACTTCTAAACTCAGCTTCATATAACAAAGTAAAATCAATGTCTTGTTATTTTAATAGTTTAAAACTTTATCGACAATTTAACAGTGTCAAGAATTTTGGGCACAGAAATCTAATTTACAAAAAAATGTTTTTAATAATTTAATAAATAAATAATACAAACAATATGTTACAGAAGCAGTATCAATTCGATACAAATTAGTAAACTCAAAACTCAACCTAGTCGAAGAATTCAGCTGGAAACAAATTGATTATGATTTTGGTGGAGTACTCAATAGAAAAGAAGCAATAGATAATGAAGTATATATACCTGGTACTTCCATTCCAACAGGAATAGAAGTTTGGGGAGACCGGATGTTCATAGCAGTACCACGAATTAAAAGTGGAGTTCCATCAACTCTTAATTATATCAGTATATCAGGTAATACCAACACATAGGAACTGGAATCAGTTTTATTTTAAAAGATTGACTTTTTATTTTTTTATTTTTTTAGATGTCAATACCAAATCTCCGATTCTAATACCATATCCCTCACAGGACATGAACAATCTTCAAAATAAGTCTTCAAAAAAAGCTAAGATGACTTCAATTTATAGCATAAGGGCAGATCCTTGTAACAGGTTATGGGCACTTGATACAGGCATATCTGAAGAAGCAACTGTCCGTAAAGTTGAAACATCTCCAACAATTTTTATTTTTAACCTCAATGACAATTCACTTCTAAGGAAGTACGTTTTACAAGAAAATGAATTTGAAACTACCTCAAAATTTAGAAATATCTTGGTAGATGTAACATCAGGTACTTGTGAAAATGCATTTGCTTATCTTGCAGACGCAAAACATGGACTAGTAGTCTATTCATGGCTTGCTAATAAGTCATACAGAATTAGAAATAATTACTTTTCTTTTGACCCAATCTGGGGAAATTTCCAAACAAGCTCTGGCCTTAATGTACAATTAAATGATGGTCTTTTTGGTATGACTCTGACAATTCCAAATTATAAGGGCCACAGAGATTTGTTATTCCAACCAATGATTGGAACCAAAGAATTTAGAGTCAAAACCCTAATTTTGCAAAATAAAACATTGGCAAATACAAATGTTACAGATTTTTATTTATATGGAGATCGTGGAGATGATAGTCAATCAACAGCAAGCTTTATGGATTTAGAAAATGGTATTCTATTTTATACAACTTTAATTAAAAATGGTGTGAACTGTTGGAATTATAACAAGTAAGCTTTTGTACACATGTTATTATATTTTATGGATTGAAAGAGAGAGAGAGAGAGAGAGAGAGAGAGAGAGAGAGAGAATGTGAGGTTGTAAAGTGGGTTGTTTCATATGATAGGTTGGTTTTTATTATTTCTAAAATAAGTGGAATCAGTTATTCTGTTGTTAGCTACAGGATGACCTCGAAATTAGTGGCGGAGCCATTAAGGGGTGATAGTATGGGGGAATTACAGTCAATATTACCATGAGACCAAATGTCCTAAAGTTAGCCCTTTCCAAGATATTCCTACTTAAAGGATTTTACAAAAAAATCCTACTTAAAATAGCTATAAATCCTAAAAATTGGTCTTTCTGGCCCATTTGTTTTTGCTTTGCGACAAAGATATTCTAAATAAGTAATATTAATAGTCAAATCTTCATAATTGTCAGTATCTTACACAAAAATCGTTAAACAAAAACATTAAATGTAAAAAAAATACGGCGACTGCATCTAAAACGTTGATTTACTCAAAAAAGTCCCCCTTAATTATTACATGCATAATAATTAAAAAGCATCTACGTTTCATTACCTTTCAAATGAGGTATTAAAATCCAAAATCGGTTAAGAAACCACGAAGATATGACTAATAATAATAATTTGAAAGGAAAAAGCAATTAAAATCATAGAATGCTGAAAAATAAATTTATTGAAAAAATATATCAAGTTTTAGAGTACATTTTCAAAATCCCTGCCCCTATTTCTAGTGCAAGGTCGTGGCCTTCTTATCACACCCTTTTTCACAATCCTCAAATCTCTGAGCTCCCTTTGCAATTTCTGCACTGCGTTAATAATTCTAATACGCAGGTCTTCAATATTAGGTACAGGAACCTCAGCAGCGTTTACAAGACTTTTCATTGGACCCCACACAAAGAAGTCCATGGGTGTGATGTCAGGACTACGTGCCAGCCATGGTATTGGACCACCTCTACCGATCCATCGATTGGGGAATTGTTGGTCCAGCCAATTCCTCACACTTAGTCAGAAATATGCTGGACATCCATTGTGCATGAATACCATGTTTCGCCTTGTTTGTAGCGGCACATCTTCCAACAATTCATGTAAGATATTTCTGAGAAAATCTTCATATTCTTCCCCATTAGGGTTCTCCAGTAGGAAATGCGGTCCAATCAACTGGTTATTTATTATACCCAGAGGTTATTTCAACATCCACACATTCAGCCTAAATCTTCTTAGAGAACCTTTTGGTCTTTCTAGGTGCGGATTACCCATAGCACGTTCTCTCCAGTAATGAGCATTATGATAATTTGTAATACCATCCTAATCAAACTTGGACTCGTCAGTCCATAAAATTGTCCTAAGACAGTCTTGGTCTTCAACATCCGAATGTAGAAGAAATCTGCAAAACTGCATTCTTCTCATAAGATCCCCTTCTTCTATGACCTGAACAGGCGTGCAATGGGAAGGGTGGAGCCCATTTTCATGAAGAACTTACCATACCTTCCATTGGGAGAGCCCCAAAAGCCAAGCTACCATTCGTGCAGGCAGAGTAGGGTCTCTTTGGAAATAATTCCGAATTTCCTCTTCGTCTTCCACGGCAAACAGATGTGGTCTACCTGTGTCACCAGAACGAAATAATAACGAGTGTTTAAAAGATATCCTTATCCGACACCTCATACTGACTTTTCGTGCAGCTGCCCCCGGTACCATGAAGGTAAAGATAACGCATTGCTTTCTCGTGCCACTTTTTTCTAACGAATAAGTTAGACAAGTACGGCAATTGAAAACAACGCGCATTGTTCACGTTCATGGTACGGAGACAACTGCCTGTAAGTAGCAACCGCGTAGCGTAGTAACGGTATTTTTTTTCCATTTAATGTTTTTGTTTAACGATTTTCGTGTAAGATACCGACAATAACGAAGATTTGCCCAGAAAGACCAATTTTTAGGATTTATAGCTATTTTAAGATTTAAAGTAGGATTTTTTTGTAAAATTCTTTAAATAGGAATAGTATCTTGGAAAGGGTTAACTTTAGGACAGTAGGTCTCATAGCAATATCAGCTGGAATTGCCCCATACTATCACCCCTTAACGGCTCCGCCACTAATTTCCAAAGTCATCCTGTATATTTATGTTTACAGGCTGTAATGAGTTGTTATTAACCTTTTCTTTGTTGATAATATTTACTATCACTACAATATAACGAACATTGTTTAGAATGACATCAAATATGACTAAGGAAACACGCAATTTTTATGTACTTTTTTTATATGCTTAAACTTGGACACTCAGTAGCCCAAGTTGCAAGAAACATTACCATCGCATTTGGGGAAGGGTGTTGTAAAGAACAGAACATTTCCCGTCGGTTTGAGAAATTTTCAGCTGGTAACACAGATTAATTTATTTTTCATTTCTACGCAGAGGTGAAACAATCACATCCATAACAAAATGCAGGTATTTTGACATATTGCAACAAAAACTTAGCAAACAACAACCTAAATTCCAGTCAGAAGGGACCTATACTCTTACACAGCAATGCCAGAACTCATGTTACACTCAGCATATTTGTGGACATTTCTCCACCAGATTTCTATCAATCATGAAATTTGGACAGCTTCCTTAAGGGTAAAATTTTTGAAAATAATTATCAAGTCAAATAAGGGATTTTCAGACTTTATTTCATTTTACTAAATAACCTTTCCTCTGCTGTTCTCTGAGGTGCTGGTGCCTGGACAGGGATAAGTTGGTTTAAGGGAGAAACTTTTAATTTTTAGGTTTTGATCAGTGAGGATAGTACGACCACCATTTGGTGCCAAATATTTCAAAGATGATCATTTGTTGGCAATCTTTTGTTTGATCACTAGCGTAAATGTGGATTTTGTCTAACAAGCATATAGTAGATGCACCTCCTCCACCAGGCGATCACTTAAGTTAAACAAGATAATATAAAATTTTACATAAAATATGGTACCACAAAACTAACCTAATAACTATTTTATGTTTGTTGTTCAGTTTTTGTTTTTAATTATGAATAACATTTTATTAATAAATAGTTTTAGGTTAAAGAAAAAACTTCTTACAAATAATAGATTTCTTTTTCTCCTTTTTAGAGGAGAACGACTTCTGCCAGAAAACCAAGGAACTATAACTGAGTTTCCACATAATAAGGCATTTCCATATGACATGAAAGTTGATAAAAATGGCACTCTTTGGGTACTTTGCAATAAATTATTAGATTATTTATATGATAATGTACCTGAAGAAGGAATTCCTTTCCACATTTACAGCGGACGAGTGATGAATATTATCAAAGGAACACCATGTGAAGATATTTAAGATAATGTTTTAAATTTGATAATAGAAGTATGTTTCTATAAGTATCAAACTTAGAAGCACATTTATTATGGCTATATGAAGTTAATTAATTATCTTATGAATAAATAAATCATTAAAAATTGAAAATATTTATTTCACAACATCAAATATATTAATTAATAAACAAATTTTAAAATAAGAATCATTAAGCTATGATTTTTTAAACATTTGATATTTATTAAATATTAAGTTCGGCCCAAAACTGCTTATTATACAAAACAAAATAATCCAATCCATATTAACTGTATGGAAATGAGCTTCTTCCTTGATTAGTGGTTAGCATAACAACCTACTAAGCCATAAAATTACGTTAAATAAACAAACAAACATACCACCAGAATTAGAAAAGAGTTAAAATGAATATAATAATAATAAAAATGTAATATTAAACTAATTTAATGAAGAACGTAAATATTAATAAAAAAATCATTATCAATTACATAACTTAATTTTTTTAAGTTGGAATTAAAAATTGTTAACACCAATCATTGTTGTATTTTCCAATTCCAATAATTGTAATTCTTATTACAAATACATAAAGGTAGTGCAATTGAGTTAGTGATATAAAACAGTTATGCATTACTCTTTGAATAATCATAACAATTATTTTAACTGTAATTTGTAATTAGAAATTACATTTACACTTTCGACCAACTCTGTCCCTATCTTATGGGGTATGCCTGTAAGACGATCTGAGAAGACTAATAACTTCTTACAAGCTATATGTTGTCCTACATCCATTATCGAATGTTAGGTCTGAGAATGGTGTAGCTGTGTAGTCCTACCAAGAAAACTAACATACAGGATTGTCAATAGTTGGGTCTATTCTGTAATTATAATTTTAGTATTTATAGTTTCCTGAAATAAATTAATTTATAAATGTTTAAATATTTTTTTAATAATTTATTACCCAGAATGGCCCAGATACAGATTATAAGTAAATTGAGAAAGTCACTTGAAAACTTGTTGCAGAGATCATTATTCTCTGGCACAGTAATTATTCCTAAAATTTATATGGTTTGGAAGTATGATCAGTGATACTTTATTCTATCACAACTCCAACTAGTATTTAGTCGTCTTTGGTAATTTTGATGACATTATCACGTTACAATAATAGAAGGTAGAAAGTGGATTTGATTGATGGGAAGATGAAGGTGGTATAGAATATGGTAAAAATATAACTTTAAATGCTCACAAAATAAATTAATAAATAACTTCAAACCTCTATGGCGAGATCAAATATGCTGATTAATTATATAACTAATTTAAGCAGAAGTTACAGAAACAGAAATTCCGATACGGAGCAATTTATATTCTACTAACACTATATAACCATCATATTGCCTTCTCTTGAATGTGGGAGAAAACATAAGTTTAAAAAATATCGATAGATTAAAGAAACGATGGTGTTTGATATGTATGTTAATATAATTAATGTATGTGATTTAGCATCATCTATTTAATAATAGAATTATCTTGACTTTGAAAGATATAATGCATAATGTGACAACATACAATATCTGTTATTTAAATATACAAAGATATAAATAAATTTTGGTAAACAATAAAATATAAATTTTAGGAAAATAATTACTCTCGATAAATGTTTGTTAAAACAAGTAGATCATAATTTGTAACTATTGAAAACAATAAAATATCTATTCCACTGTTTTGTTTTCATCTTTCTCTTCCCCTAAAGAAAGTACATAACTTTCCAAATATTTTTATTTTGATGAGAAAAGATTTGCCCTGGCCGGGATTCGAATCCGGGTCCGTCCGTCCCTCCATGACAGCGTTCTACCATTTGAGCTACCAGGGGCCATAACTTACATATCTTTCCTTTTGTTATCCTTCTTTCTATGCAATTTTCTCCTGGAAGTGGGAGAAGTCCTTTTTAAGGATTTGTCAAAAAAGAAAATCTCAAATACAATTTAAAGTAAAAAACACTGTGATTAAAACTGGTGAAATGCATTTCTTTCTTTATGTATTGTTGATAGTTTTTAAGTTCTAAAGCCCAGAATTTATTACTGTGGGCTAGAATCTCCTTCAGTGCCTTCTTTCCAAACATCTATAAATTGTAAATCGTCGTGTTCATTGTTACTATTAGTTTGAGAAACAAAGCCTAAATTCCAAGAAAAAATGTCTTGATTCAGATGGCATTCAGTACCTGACATAAAGTTCTAAGAATTGATTAGTTTCTTTAATTGAATAGTCTGATAATCATAAAAAACAGAATAATAAGCAGTAAAAATTTGCGTAGACTCGACAAAATGCAAATAAATTAATTATAATTATAAATAATGCAAAATGCAGGTAAATTAATTTTTTTTTGTTTTGTTCAAAAAAGTAAAGCTTTCAATAGCGACTAAGTATTTCTAATCGAGCATTGAAGAATTGAAACAATTTAGGAATTTCGCTTACCCCCATTCTCTAGTTTTTCTCACTTACCTACGATCTGGCATTTTTTAGAAATCTCATTTTTAGATATTTAGTTATTGTTATCAGCCGTGGATCCTGTGTTGTGTTGCGTCTTCCCCAGTACCCGACTTACTAATAGTATTTCTCGTATCCATCCTAGACCGGTAACCTGATTTTACAAATAGTATCATGCTAATACCCGAATTCGGACATTTTTCATTTAACCAAGTAATGGGTACTCCGCGTTTGATCGGCCTCATTACCCTGTACTCGGTACTTTGTGTAAGACTAATTTAACTCGGTATAATGAGCAAGATAAATTACTATGAGCGATATTTTATTGCCATAAGCTGAGCAAGTATGGTGATCAAATTTTATTTTATTTTTACTTTCTACCCTCCTATTCCTGTTGGGCAAAACAGGTGTATGTAGTAGATTATTTTACGCATTAATGCCCAACACCACATAACTGATAGTAATGAACAGTATGATTTTAATATTGGTTTGCTCAACTGATTTTTAACTATCTGATAAAGTATTTCTTTCAGCAAACGGAGATCTTCCAGTTATTGGGTCTCTTCTCCTATAGAAGGTTCTAATGGAAAGGAGCTACCACCATCTTCTTTCTATAAACTAATTTTTTGGACCGTGGAAATTTCGTCCCAACCACCAAATGAGGAAACACTACCTAAGTTTGGACGTAATTTTTTGTAATTCTCATCATCTTGTTTCAAATTTTTCCAAATACTGCACAGGCCGTAAACACGTATCCCAGCGTTTCCGGAACTCCACAATTATGGATCTATATCTTGACCATTGTGATGAAAATGGAGGAAGAATGAATTACCCTCAGAAAGGTTTTTATTAGCTTAAAACAACAACTGTAGAAGAATAGTGAGTTTACAAACATATAACTGGTTATCTGCCAGGTTAGACAATAGTAGGGAAAGTTTCCCACACATGAGTGGGATTAAAAATCACCACATTCACCCTGAGTTTTTTTCTTAAAACATTTGGCATAATTTAAGTACAATATATGAGATACATAGAAAGATTTAAGAAAACATTTGGCAAAATTTCAGAACAATATTTGAGGTAAAAAGAAAGATTTAAACTTCATTCAAGATTTGTAACACCAGGATTGGTTTTCAATTAGTAACATAGTCTTTGAGGTAAGATGGAGCCTTGGTCACCCGTTGAGGTCTTGAGGGGCACACTGGGATTCCAATTTCATTAGAGAGAGAGCCATGAACAGATGGAGTGGCAGAGGGTTCTTCCGGATGTACCATGTTAGAGGGCTCTAATATTGAAGCGGGTTCATCACCATCAGGGCAAGGTTTCTCCAACATCTCATGAGTTCCTTTAGGTGCTAATTGTCTCAGGGACACGGTTGATTCTGATCCATCCTTCTTGCGAATTAGGGCGTACTGTGGGTTAGCTTCAAGTAATTCTACTTCCTCGACAGGGTCTTCATATTTGCTGATTCGCACGTTCCTTTTGGCAAGCACAGGACCAGGGGTTAACCAAGACGGCAAGGAGACTCCATTGGCTGTACGGCGAGGATGAGTGAAAAATCGTTCATGAGGAGTGGAGTTAGTTGCTGTGCAAAGTAGTGATCGAATAGCGTGGAGGGATTCCTGTAGGACCATTTCCCAGTTCTCTGTCCGCAGTCCTAGAGTCTTCAAAGAGAGACAAATGGTTTTCCACAGAGTTCCATTGAAGCGTTCAATTTGCCCGTTTCCTGCCGGATTGTATGGTGTTGTTCTGCTGGTAGCTACACCATTTGAATGGAGGAAATCCTTGACTTCCCTAGACATAAAGGAAGGTCCCCGGTCTGAGTGGACATAGGCTGGCATTCCAAACAAACAGAAGAGATTTTTGAGACACTCAACCACAGTGGCAGCAGAAACATCACGGCAGGCGTATGCGAAAGGGAAGCGGGAGTACTCGTCAATGATGGTAAGGAGGTAGAAGTTCTGTGTCCTGGAAGGGAGAGGGCCCTGAAAATCTATGTTGATGCGTTCAAATGGAGAGGTGGCCTTAACTAAGGTTCCAGATGTTTTCAAGTACCTAGGTTTTACTTCAGCACAGATGGTACAGCTTAAAGTCATCTTCTTGACATCTTCAAGTGAATAGGGGATGTTCTTACATTTGAGCCAATGATACATACGTGTAACACCAGGGTGGCACAAAGATTGGTGAAGCTGGTACAAGTCAGTAGAAGTGGACGCATTACAGACACGGGAGAGTGTGTCTGCCTTGGTGTTGTCCTCACCGGGACGGTAAGATATGTCATAAACGAACGGAGCTAGCTCTATTCGCCATCTAGTGATCTTCTCATTTTTTACCTTACTCCCATGTTTTCGGTCAAAAATGAAAGACAGAGCTTCTTGATCAGTTATGAGGTGAAAATGCTTGCCAAGGAGGAATGATCTCCAATGTTTCAAGGATTCAACAATTGCCGCAGCCTCCTTTTCGATTGGTGGATGTCCACTGATTTCAGATCTGTTTAGTGATCGTGAGAAAAATGCAACTGGCCGTCCATCTTGACTAAGAGTAGCTGCCAGTGCAAACTTAGAGGCATCGGTTTCTACTACAAGCGGGCGAGATTCATCGATGGTTGTGACGACTGAGTTGGCAATATCCTTTTTTAGATTTTCGAAAGCAGAAGCAGCAGATGGATTCAGCGGAAATGATGTGGCATCAATCAAGACACGGATTTTATCTGAAAATTTATGTATCCACTTCGAGTAATGGGCAAAGAAACCAAGAGCCCGCTTCAGTGATTCAGAGTTATGTGGCAGTGGCATATTAAGCAACGGGGTAAGCCTTGCTGGGTCTGGCTTGATTGATTGGAATGAAACAAGATGTCCCAGAAGTTTTACGTTTGTGAGGTCAAATTTACTTTTCTCTTTGTTGATTTCAATGCCGAGCTTATCGAGTGTCAATATAAGCTTGTTTAGATTTAGGTCATGGTCGGATTTATCCATCCCACACACAGTGATGTCATCGAGGTATGAATACACTCCAGTGAGGTTTTCGGCAGTTATTATTTGGTCTATTGCGCGTTGGAAGCAGGCTACTCCATTAGTCACGCCGAAAGGTATGCGTGTAAACTGATACAGCTTACCCATTGCTTCAAAACCAGTATATTTCTTCTCATCTTCACATATTGGGATCTAATGATATGCTTGCCGTAAGTCCACAACACTGAAATGTTTGTAATTAGCAACTTTTCTGACAAGTTGGTCAACGTTTGGTAAGGGGTAGGCATCAAGTAGAGTATACCTATTTATCGTTTGAGAATAGTCCACCACCAGTCTCTTTTTTTCGTTGTTATTTACAACCAATACCTGAGCTCTCCATGGTGAATTGCTGGGCTCAATTACTCCTTCGGAAAGCAACCGGGTGATTTTTGTCTTAATAAACTGATTGTCTTCATTACAGTATTTGCGGGACCTCATGGCAATTGGATGACACTTAGGGGAGAGATGATCAAAGAGACGTACAGGGTCAATCTTAGCTACAGTATGCGAACAGATTGTGAGAGGTGCCTTGTCACCGCCAAATGTTAGCAGAATATTTGAGTGTGCTTTGAGTATGCCATGTCCAATGAGAATATCGGAACAGAGTTCTTTCAGAACAGTCAACTTACATTTAGTGTAAGTGTGTTCCGCTATTTCTAGCTTTACAAGAATAAATCCTTCAACTTTGGTCCATAACGACGTAGATGCCATTGATACTCGTCCCTCCTGAGGCATAACTTGAATGTTGTGTTCAGAGACAAAGTCAAGGCTGACAAAGCTACCAGAACTCCCAGTGTCCACGAGGCAGTTACAGAGGATTCCATTTACAAGAGCAGAGGTAACAGCATGGCTTAACTGAGGCAGAAACCCATTATTCAGTGATGCTAAAATAGCTGCAGATACAGGTTTGGTTTTCTGAGTATTTTTCTTAGCTTTCCGACATACACGGGCATAGTGGCCCTTGATTTTGCAATTGGCACACTCTGATTCAAGAGCAGGACAAGCCGAGCGCGGATGGCGACTAAATCCACAAAAGAAACAATGGCTGTCCCTCTTCTGACTTGTTGCAGCACAAAGATCGTGATCGTTCGGATCATATGATCTGGGGTTAACGGATCGTGCACTAGGGTGGGAGGTACCAGGAATTGAAAGTGATGAATTCGAATCACTGCCAATTCCCGCGCAAGAGAAATCATTTGCACCGTTTAAGTATCCTTCAGCTTGTTTATGGGCCAGCTCGAGAGCTTGGGCTCGTTGGATGACGTCATCGAGGCTCAATGTTTTAGACTCTTCAAGTATTCGTTGGCGGATTTGAGAAGACAGTAGTCCGTTAATAAGAGAATCGCGAATGTACTGATTTCTATTATCTTCAGCAGAAACAGCCTTAAAATTGCAATCCTTTGCTAACAGCCTTAGAGCCTGAACGTATTGGTCAACACTTTCGTTTTGCTGTTGTTTACGTATAGCCAAAATGTGACGTGCAAATATTTCCCCCTTTTCCTTAATATAGATTTTAGTCAGGGTTTCAACTGCTTCAACATATGTTGTGGTCTCTGAAATCAGATCATAAACACTGAATGAAAGAAAATTTTGGAGTACCTTCAATTTGTCAACGTCTTCCAATGGTTCAGTAGATAATGAGATGAAATTTTCGAATGTTTTAAGCCAATGTGAGAACTCCTTTCCACTAGATGGTGAATCTGGACTTGCGCAGAATTTGTCGGGCTTTAAATACTTGTCCATCGTGGATTACAAGATTTTTGTTAATGGTTAAAAACAATTCACATCCACGAAATAAATATAACAACGGCACTCCCGTGATTGAATCTCCGAACCGAAATTTAAAATTTTAAATGACATGACGAACGAAAGAAGTTTTAAGCTAATAAAATTGTGATGAAAATGGAGGAAGAATGAATTACCCTTAGAAAGGTTTTTATTAGCTTAAAACAACAACTGTAGAAGAATAGTGAGTTTACAAACATATAACTGGTTATCTGCCAGGTTAGACAATAGTAGGGAAAGTTTCCCACACATGAGTGGGATTAAAAATCACCACAACCATGACGAAAATTCAAATGCAGTCTGACATATTGTAAAACCTAATTGTCCAGAATGACCAATTTTTCAAATAGGTGAGATTAACAGGGAGAGGATATTTGTTTAAGGTTGTGGTCCACTTTAGGTTCCACTCTTTGATTGTATCTTCCCGGGTTGTCTTCCACTAGTTAGGGTTTTCAACAGTCCTCAACCATAGATTCTCCTAGAGTAATAAAACTTCCCTCCTATAAATATAATTGGTCATTTCTTCTCGGCGGAGGATGGTGACAAGAACCGTTCCCGCCAGGACCTCTACGGGTTCATATGTAATTGATTTATATGGTCCGGTAACTTGAAGCAAAGCCATCCCCTGATACAATGTCAACTTATTTCTTGTCTCTTCGTTAAGTTCTGGCGCTTGAAGGGTGATCCATTCATCATGAAAATTAATGTTTATTAAAACTTTTTGATTATGAAAGTGAAACTGAGGTTGAGCTTACTGAGGACTATAATGAAATGTTACTTTTGTCACTTTCACATCTCCTCCTCCCATACTTCTCTATTGGAGGACACCTTTTAACTTCATTGAAGTATGTAAACAAAAAACACTTTTTGAAGCCTGCCAATTAACACATTATATGGTGGATTTTTACAATATTAGTGTCATATAACAAAAATTCAGTAGCTCCTCCTATATGAATAAGTCAACTATTATGCACTTATTGAACTTTTTTTCTTTTTAATTAGGGCCTAACGTTTATTCCTACTAATCGAACCGGGAAAGTCATTACTAGATTATATCAATCTTTTTAATCACAGGGGGAAAACAAGGTTCAGTTTTTGGCTGAGTGAGATAATTGTGAATATCCATAATAATAGAGGCAGGAGGTGATATCCCACTGAAGTTATGTCTTTCTATGCTATCCCAAGTTATTCAAAAATATCAGGGCTAGCATAGCATAGCTTTTTTATTCCATTTAATAGAAGATTGTAGAGGCTTTGAGAGTATCTTCTTATAAGATAATTAGCATATATTCTACCTCAAATTTCCACCACATATTCGTAATATATCATAAAAAATATTGAAATAATTATAAAACTTCTAAAAATTAACTAAATTAAGGATGTAAGTAACATTTTAGAAAATACCTGTATAAGTCTTCAGGGTTCCAAAGAAGTCTCTCTGGTGGTTCTGTTGCCCTTGTCTCTTAAGCTCAGGACTTAATTCTCATATTATTATTTGGACTAGCAATGTAGTTCTAATGATCAAAATTAAATAAATGTGCAAAACATTAATTGTTAATTAGGTGTAAAGCTGAATGCACTTAAATTTGTTTGTATTTATCTTGAATGATAATAGTTGACCTTGATAATATATGTGGAAGAAAATGGTCCAGGTAGAGGTCAATAAATTTCTCTTAGATGTGGAGAAATGTTTATTAATTAGCCAATGTTTCAACCTACTTTGCAGGTCTTCTTTAGGGCTAAATATACAAAATACAGACAATTGAAAATGAAAAAATAGTAAAAAATTGCTAAGCCTGGTAAATATGAAAGTTAATGTGTATGAGTGTGTAGTATTAATAACTAAGAGACAGGAAGGTAGTAAAAAATATACTATGAATAAAACAGAAAGTGTTAAAAATTAAAGAATAAGGAAATAAAGATTAAAATTAAAAATTAAAATGGGTAAATATTAAAGGTAAAATACATAAGTATCTAGTATCCGAGTGGTGGACAATAAAGATGGGGGAGGGGAGAGAACGTGAGATATATATTAATATAGAACAAGGATGATCATGTGGAGCATTAATAACCATAACAATAAAAAATAAATAAAAACTACAGTAAGTAATAAAATAAAATAAAAAATACAGTAAGAAATAAATATATAAATTCAGAGGTAATGAAAATAAACAATACAGGTAAGTAATGAAAATAAAAAAGACAGTATGTAATAAATAATGTCAGTAATAAATCAAGTAATAAAACTACGGCATAGTGTAATAAAAATGAAAATGTTAATAAGAAACAATGATGATAAGTAATAGAAGTGAGAAATACAGTTTACTACCAATTGGGACGATAAAGTATACAAAACTTCATGAAATAGTATAAAGGATAGATGTAGTACAATATGTAATAATTGGGAAGACATGGTGAGAAAGGAGAACTATTATTTTAATAGTTAATATAAAATAAACATATAAAATTATAATAAAAAGTGCGATAAGTAAGTTACAATTGATGGGGTGTATTGGACTAGTATAAACGTAAAAAGACAATGATTTGTGGTTAAGTAAAGATATAATTAAAATTAAAATAGTGAGTTAAGATGAAAACAGATGAATGTCGTTAAAATGATAATTAAAGGTGGGAAATGAATAGCAATATTTAAAAAAATTTTAATTTTCAATTGTTTGTATTTTGCATATTTAGCCCTGAAGAAGTCCTGCAAAGTAGGTCAAAATGTTGGGTAGTTAATAAACATTTCTCCACATCTAAGAAAAATTTATTGACCTCTACCCGGACCATTTTCTTCCACATATTTTTCAAGACTCAATTAAAAAATTAATTGACCACCACAACAAAAACTAATTGATTGTAGAGAAATTTGTTACCAAACAGTAATAAATAACCAAATCATTTTAATTTTAATTTCAACTAATTAAACAACTATTAGTTAATTAATTTCAAATTTAAATAAACAGTCCCATCTGTATTTTTTGAGTGAACATGATTATTACTCAGCTTGTAATAAATAATGGAACTCAATAAATAAATAAATAATACTCAAATGTGATTGGTTATTCCAACTCCAAAGTCAAATATAACAAAATAAAGATATAAAAAAAACAATTTTATGATACACCCCCCTTGGTTTACATATATCCAGTTTTATTTTTGGTACTAACCTAATATACTGAGAGCTGTAGTCCTAAGCCATAATCGAAGTATCAAGTTTTATCTGTTAGTAATTTTGGAAGCTGTTTGTTTGTTTATTTAACGTCACTTTTTGCTGCTATGGCTAATCGGATGATGGTACATTGGGAGCTCTAAATTTTGCATATCCAGGTTTAATTAGGATAGGGATTTTTAATGAGTACCTGGCATCGTACAGGCTCGGGACCCCCCCCCCCCGTTTAACGTCCCTTCCGAGGGACAGCGTAACTAAGGATTTTTTACTCCCTATAAAAATAATAGGGTAACCTGCTGGGCTACAAACCCGCGATCTTGGGCTTAGTAGTTTGTTGCGGTAACCACTAGACCACAGGTCGCCCCAATTTTGGTAGCCATTTGTGTACTAAAGAGGGACTGAAACCATAAAATATATGACCTGGTAAAAACACCTTAATAACCCATATAATAATGGCCTTTTGAACAAATATAAATTTTTTTTATGTAGTCGGAAACAAAATATAAAAATGAAAACTTTATTATAGTAATGAAAGTATTTAAAAACATTTTATAAATATAGAAAAAGTTAAATATTAAGAATCAATCAAATTAAAAACACTGTTATGCACAAATAACTCTGAATAGCTAGGCAGTATTGTTAATCTCTCTAGGATAGTAAAGAGGGATGGACAGTGACGGAGACATCACACTTCTTATTACCAGAATTATTTCTTCCATCATTATTCAGAATTTATTTTTCGCCAAACTCGAAATATTTCTCTTTTTCGCATCTCTTATCATTCTATCGACAGGATTCTGACATCAAAATTCCTTGAATAACATAAAAGCAGGTAGTTAAAATGAAATAAAGTTATTAAATAAAAAACAACGAATATGGGAACTATCTCCGAGCAAAGAAGTAGTACACCACTCACGCTTGGGCATAAGTTACTGCTGTTTTTACAATGAAATTTGTTTCATTCATAATTATAAATAATGGTAATATCTAATTTAAAATTTCTCTCTATTTAGAGGGTTGCTTCACCGTTAGGTTAACCTAGTTACTATTATTATTATTTTATCTTCCCATATTTACAAATCATTTACAATATTATCCATAATACTAAATATTTCTAACACATTTTAGTTCTATTTAAAAAATTAACATGATGAATATATATATATATATATATATATATATATATATATATATATATATATATATATATATATATATATATATATATATATATATAATTTAAATAATAAAATAATTATATAATGAATTTAAAACTTTTGAAAATACTGATTACATTAAAATAAGTTAAACATAAAATTGTATCACGAACACAAAATAAGTGATCTTATAAATACTACTTATTACAAACAGGACCAGCTTATACAATGCTTTTTTTTGTTCATGAAATCTCATTAAAAGTTAAATAAATATATCAAATAGTATATCAGGATTCTGATGGTTCTTCATTAGCCTTATTTTTCAACTTTTGTTTATCGAGAATCATTTCAACTGACCAAAGTATCACTGTCATCATTGAAAGTGAATTGATGAAATAAATGCATGCATTATAGCTCCCGCTTTTATCTCTGATTAAACCTGAAACAATATTTAAAAGCAAATAATCTTAATGAAGTCATAAATTGTGCAGAAATATAACTTTATTAAAATTATTACTCCTTATTTACTCCTTACTCTTACAGGTATTTAAGTTGTGTGAGAAACGTATAAATGTATGAATATACATACACACGTCATGTCAAAACTAGCCCGGATGGATTCATGGATGGCTAAAATGAATGTACGTGGTATAATATGAAAATGGAAAATTTTAGCTTTTATTGTGAACAAGGAAGTAATAAGTAACACTATAAAGAAAAAAAGAGTTGTTATTGACCTTAACTGGGTTTAGCTAGTTATTATATCGATAATCTTAAATTTTATCAAATTAAAGCAGAAATAACTTCAATAGTTGAAGTGATTATGAATTTTATTATTGAATTCAACATACATGGTTTGTTACCACAAATTCCAGAAGAGTACTGATTTAGTGCCCCACTTGAAATACCCCGGGGTTGTATTGGTTGAAATTTGCTAATATGAGTTTTATTTCTTACTTATTGCTTTAGTTTTATGTAAATTAGATAAAAATTAGGCTTTTTTGTTCCGTTTGGA
Organism: Troilus luridus; assembly: GCA_964056705.1. Classification (NCBI taxonomy): domain Eukaryota; kingdom Metazoa; phylum Arthropoda; class Insecta; order Hemiptera; family Pentatomidae; genus Troilus; species Troilus luridus. Next base: position 58,731,977 of record OZ057414.1, read on the forward strand.
AAAGGCACTAATAATGATAGATAGTGGCCACCTCTTGAAAATTTTCCCTACCTATTTTTCTTTAAAATATGCCTCTCCCACCAGCTACCTAATTCTTTTACTTGCCTAGCTTTCTCTCTGACCTTTAATTTTATGAAAAAACCCGTAATCAATTCCATTTACTATATCTTAATATTGAAATTAAAAAATAAGAATTACCCAAAATAGGACCAGCTGTGAGTAGAAACATTCCATTTAATACAGTTTGAAGACCTGTTGCAGAGGCAAGCTTCTCTAATGGAACATAACTTGGAATTACAAGACCCATATAAACTGTCCTGAAACCTTTTGCTAGACCAATTACAATGCAAGCAATTAATGTTTGAGTCCATCCGTTTACAAATGTCAGTGCTAAAATATAAAAAAACAAAATTATTAACCGAATGATCATAAAATTATATCAAATTAAAGACTGAATAAAAAAAAAATACTTACTAGTTCTAGTTATCATAAGGAATATCAGACTAGTCATATACATTTGTTTGGCAGGTAGTTTTACTGCATCTCCAATAAATGGTGAAATAAACCTAGATACAAGATAGTTTTTATTGAAAACAATAATAAATGTCATACTTATGTAATAGTTGAGTTAAAAGTTTCATTCTCATTAAACTCATTTTATTTTTTTTAACAAATAAAAAAAAATTACCTCATAATTATGTCTGCAAATGCTAATGATGACATAAGTTTTGCTGTTTGTTCAACACTCCAGCCCAAATCACCAAGGATCAATGGTGTCATTAAAGAAAAGTTTATTTCTCCAGTAAATGCAAGTGACATTCCAACCCATATTGTCCGATAACCCTATAAAATAAAAATTGTCTTTATTTATGCCATCGGAAATTCCAGTAACATATAGATAGAAATTTTTTTTTGTCATCTCTAAGTTGTTTGGTAGGTTATCACAAACAGAGGAGATTTTTGTTTGGTGTACATAAACTATGGTTTTTATACTAGCTTGAACTTGATTGATATCCTCCTATTTTGCTTGGTAATTAAAGATCCTTGTTAGAAATGCACAGTTACATTTTCACATAATAATTTAATATTAATATAATTTTTAAGCTTGAATAAACCATTAACATAATCATTATTTAAACATTAAAATAGAATAAACTGTCAAGGATATACTGCTGTATATTAAAATTATTTTTTTATTCATTCCTATAAGTTTAAGTGAAAGAAAGAAATACATAATTACAGGGTCTTGGAGCAAATCGAGATCAAAAAGCTTCACAATTTTTGAGATCCATTCTTGAGCGTTCTCTTTTTTTGATTTTTTCTCTTGCCTACAAAACATTACTATATTTATAATATATGTATTAAATAAATATGTTAATAAATAAATAAATAAATATCTAAATGAGGAAAGTATTTTTACATTTGAAAAGTATAAAGAAATAAAATTAATATTGGTTGTAGAGAACTAATATTGGACTTTGACCCATATTTGACTATTTCATGCCATAATCTTATGAAAAGAAAATTATGTTTTCAAAGATATATCAAATTTGTTAACATTGATATTGATGCATATATTTATTGAGATGATTATGATTGCCAAATTTTATTTATATCTAATACTAGATGAAAATTTTACTTTTTCTTTGATAATATGTTAATGATATAAGTTTTATTTTTATTTTTATGGTGACTTGAGTTATAGATTCCATTTAAGAAACAAAATTTAGATATAAAAAAAAGTAACTTAATATTAAGACATATTATTAATTTAATTTAATCCCCTCAGTCTCTACTGAGACTAAGCTTTTTCTCAACCTCTAACAATCAGTTTACAGCCAGATCAGAACTATTCTACCCAGCATTTTTGACAAATTTATGGTTTTCTTATTTTTTTTTTCACACCTAATCTTAAGGGTTTCTTGAGAATTCATCTTCATGAGCAAATAACCTTTCATGATTTTGAACCACAATATTAGAATGTGGATTAAGCTACTAAACATGTTCACTAAATGGTATTATAGAAAATGAACTGTATTTGATCTTCCACAATTGCTTGTATACATTTATTGTAAAAATTGGTTACACAAAAGGTTTAATAAAATTGTATTATAAATATGAATTGTTTTTATTAAACAACCAAGAATATAGCTTTTGAATGATGTATTATAAATTTTGTATTTTCAATTTTCTCCTATCATTTTGTTAATCAAATAATTCTTTAAAAGAAATACTAAAAAATTACATAGTGATGTACAAGGTTTGTCAGGAAAGTTTCTACAAAAGTAATATAAAGTTATTGACATGAGTACCTAATCAAAAACTTGGATAGACGACTCTTAGTGAGGTTTACAAAAAAATTGTTACCTTTATTAAGGTTCATATTACTCTAAAGCAGTTTAGCATTTCAAGTGATTATCAACTACTTCTAACTCATTGTTATTTAATGGGGTAACTCAATATTGGCAGCCTCAAAATATGTTTTGGCTAACGGAAGCAAGACAAAGTGACTTGATACTAAACCAGATGAATATAAAGAGTCTTTCACATTAATCAAATTTGAGACAAAAAACTGACCTTCAAGTTGAGAAAAGTGTGTGCAGCCATTGTGATAGAGGAACCACCTCCTCTCTCTATCCAAATTATGGGAAAACATTCAACCCAAATTGAGTAACAGGGGCGTTTTTAGGCATTTGAGAATGTCAATGTAAAAGTAAGTATCAATTATTAGTTAGAGAAATTCTTAGAGAAAATGCTTCCAGAATCAGATAATCAGGTTGTCTCAACGATCTCAATTACCTTGACTTTTTCCCTTGGCTTACATATATTTGTTTTCTGTTTGAGGTTTTGAGAATTATTTTCGATTGAGTTTGTGCATCAAACTTGTAGTTTAAATCTTATGATGGCTATGTTCATACTATCACCACTCTCTTCAGCTGCTATCCAGTCTGCATAGAAATTATGACGGAACTGAAGAATTTCAAAGAGATGACTTTCAAGAAATCTTTCAGCAGTTGAATTACAAAGACAGTGTAGTAATAATGTGAATCAGAGACAGTGATTTGAAGGGAACAATATTGTATTACCTGATTTAATTTAAAATTTATTTATTTTTACTTTTATATAAAAATTCCATGATAACCTTGAGCATCAAAACTATTGGTCCAGATAATTTTTGAATTGAATCTTGAATTGAATTAAATATTACCTTATGCTACATTGCGGTGTGTAAGCGGGTAGTCCAGCATTACTCTCTTTTCTCCACCAAGTGGCATCTGGTGCTTTCTCATACAATGATACCTTAGAAGCAAAAAGGCCTCCACTAGCTTCCTTTTCAAAAAAAAAAAAGAAAAGAAAAGAAATAGTCTTTCTAATGATAAACGTGTTACATAAAATTTAACCAATTAAAAAAAAAATATTGGAGTAGAAAATCCAGTTGAAATTCGACAGAATTCGGACTCACATAGTATTTACAACAGTGAAAAGCTATCCATTATATATGTTGCTCTAAAAACATACTTGACCTCCCACTATCATTGCATTTTGTTTTTCAATTATATCTGATGTGGATAACACTAAACAAACTAAGGATTACCTTACCAAACTAAGGATGATTTAAATTTAAAATATCATCATAAATATTATTAATAATGAAAACTATTTAAAAATGAGCATCTTTCTTATTGCTAGTTTGGTCTACTTTTTAGAAAGAAAATAAAATTCAAACCTTTGTCACAGTTCTCCATGTTCTTTGTTGGTATCATTACTTTTTCAAGTCCATGAACTAAAGTTACATCACATTCTTCTTCTTCCTCATTTTCATCTTCAATTTCTTGCTTGGGAACTTTAGTTTCAGATGGTGGTGGATTTAATAATTCTAATTCTTTTTCGAGATTTCTTTCTAAACAATAGTATAGACATTTTCATTAGCAATATAATAAAACAAACAGTTAGAATTTAAAAATATAAATGTGGGATAGAGATAGACTGGGGTTCAGTAAAAAAAAAAAAAACACTAAATAAATCTGTCTTATTTAGTGTTTTTTTTATTCCACCCCCATATTATTAGTAGATATATATATATATATATATATATATAAAACAGATAACAGATATATATAATGTTTACATGAACTAGTATTTAAAAATATTGTGTCTAATGAAAAATAATAATGCAAAAGAAAAAAATCTTCATTGGTACACAAAAATTGGGTTAAATATTTCTGGAACTTACAGGTAAACGGGCCATTTTAATTTTAATCAAATTTTCAAATAAAATAAATATGAATTATAAATAAATATAAACAAATAAATCAATCAAATTTTATTTTATTTTAACCCAGAGCTATTAAAAATTCTAAAATATAACATGAGGTTTATTTCACATCAATTCATAACTCTTGACACACAAGTGTTTGTACCTTCATATAACCACCATCATTTGAGCCTTAAAAACACAATTTTCCTATTATATTATCGTATCAATTTATATTTTCATTATACCTTCTGTTTTTCTGTAATGCCATTTAACAGGATGGAGTAGAAGAGCACCTAAAATGCAATTAAGAATCAACGCCGAAAGAATCAGTGCAGTTCCTCTGACCCCATAGTAGCTTATAAGAAAACTAACTAACTTGAAACAAAAAAACACTTTTTTTGTATAAATGCAAGAAAACTAAAAAAAAAATCAATTAATATCAAAAGAAAAATATTACTTACAATTGGCATAAATACAGGACCCAAACCTGTTACAGCTGTACTGAGTCCGGTGGCAAGATTTCTTCTTTTATTAAAATATGTATTTACTGCCAAACTAAATGAAGTAAGGTTTATACTGCATCCTATTGCTATTAAATGAAAATAAATTTCATGAAATTTGTGTCAATGTTTATTAAAGATTTAGCAGTTTACCAATCATTAATAAGAAGATGGCCCAGTCAAGAAAATTTTTAAAATAATTAAAACTACTATTGTAGTTTTACATTGCTGGCCTTCTTTAGAACTTAAGAGTTGAACAATATGTTAAGAAATGAATTATTGAACTCTTATGCCCTGATGAAGGCCTGCAGTGTGGGCTATAAAATAAGTAAATAGTTTTCTCTTAATTTTGTCTTCCACCATCTTCTTTAATATGTAATTCATGATTATAATAAAGATAAATGGATTAAGCAATTATAACTAATTAATTACTTAAATATGTTTAAAATAACAAAAAATCTAAAGTTATTATCTAAAAGTGAATATTAGTATGAAAAATATATCAAAAATAGAAACAAAATGTGAAAAACATAAAGTGTCAGATTTTGTTGAATCTTATGTCAAATTTAATTTAAAAATAAATGATTAAAATAAATAAAGTTGTTTATTTTCCTACTATTATATACTTACAGTTGATTATTCCATAATAAATAACAAATTCAGTGAATGAGTTTGCAGTACTGGTCAATATAAATCCAATGAACATCAATATTACGGACATCAAGGCTATTTGTCTATAACTAAAGCGCTTGAATAGTGGGCCATTAAAAAGACCTAAACAAATGATTAAAAATTAAAAAAAACTTTTATTATATAAAACTGGGGATCAGAATGATATTATTTATTTAAAAATCTTTTCATATAAAGATTATTTGATAATAAGCACTTTTAAAATACTTCAAATACGAAGCTGTCTAACAGATTATAGAAATCTATATATCGAGGGCTAGAGGTAAAAATATCCAAGTCCATATTTTTCTTTAAATAAGATATTTAACCTAAATACACAGCACACACTTCCCTCTTATTGACAAAAACAACCATACCGAATATTTAAAAAAAAAAGAAGTAATTTCACTAATTTTCCATGTTCAATTTGGGTTTTTTTAAGCACTTTTAAGGAAAAGTGAGCTGTGCATCTGTATTAAATATCTTATTTTCAGATGAATACGGACTTGGGTATTTTTACTTCTAAATCTTCGATATAACAACAAAAAGCATGAGTGTAATATATTTAACACTTACCTACCCGATCATTCAAAACATTAATTTATCATAATGCAAAATAATAGCAAATGACACGTTTATATCATGAAGATAAGTGACAAATATATTATATTAAGAACAAATAAAATGATTATATAAAATAATAAAAAAAACTATTGCATTAATAACTTTGTTTGTTGTTGCTTAGAGGTGCAAAACCCTAGGGCCATCAACGCTTGTAGATTTTTTATTTTTATAATTATTTATCTTTTAAGAAAAAAAAATACATATACACATACATACTACCAAAAAATATATCTATAATAAGGGAATAAAACAATCGGAAAAAACAACAAATGCATCTATAGTAGGGACAATGGAAGATCAAATATTGGTTATTAATTTAAAATTTGTAATGAATTTTACCACTTCGTCAATTTCAGATTTCCTGTCTCTAAGTGCTTCTCTAACATCGGGTGGTATTTTGAGCTGATTTATTATTTTTTTATAGATGTAGCATTCCTCCAATATATGTCTGATACAAAGATTTTTATTATATCTAGGGCATATCGGAGGTGCATCCTTTGTAATGAGATTTGTGTGGGTAAGCTGGGTGTGTCCTATTCTATTAATAACTTTAATTTAGTAACATAGATTTGATTTGGATGCTATTGAAGAATTAGAGAAAGGCAGAGCTGTTTGGCAATAATTTTATCTTGTAATATGATTTATATGATCTTACAATGTGACCTTAAATATTATTGTAAATAAAAATAATAATTTATGATAATTTTAACTCTGGATCCCTAAGGAAACTGAATATTTTTTGTAATTTATACTTGTTTCTTACCCAGCATCAATCCAAAAGCTGAGTTTACATTAATAATTGTACTAATATCTGTAGCAGACATTTTAAGGTCTTTAAATACATCACGGAAGAGTAGAGCAAAACCTTGCAATATTGGTATAACAATAATCTGAAAAAAAAAAAAAAATTAGAAAAGATTAACTAGTACAAAACAAAAATATATGCTTATGGATAGGATTGCTAGCAGTTTCTGTAAAAGAAGGAATATTCTAATAAGTTATTTCAAGTTTTAGTAGATCTGAAAAATATCTGAAAATCAGGTGAAAAAGATGACAAACGTTGAAATTAAGTGCTACAAATAAGTAATTTCTTAACCATATAGCATCTTGAATTAGAAAAAATCAATTTAAAGTTTAAAACTCATTAAGGGGTCATGTTTTAGAATCACGAAAAAACATATTTTTAGTATCTAATAAGTGTTCAGAGGATCTATTATTGTTTTTTTCAGTGATAAGAGTTACAAGGGGTCCAATGCAGATATTAGAAATTATTCTATTTTTAAAAAATTGTTACTTGAAAAGAAAACCAATTTATATGATTCACTACACAATTTTTCACATTTTGATTTTTATACTTCATATTTTTCTGTTTTCTATTGCAGATTTTTACTTCCTTTTAAGCATGCTGTTGTAACTGCAATCGTGGCATTCATTATCAGTGCCATTAATACACTTAGATGAACAGTTTTGAACAATGTACTTGAGCTTTGTAAGTACTTTATCTCTATCAATCGTAGACAATAATTATATATTGAGTTGATCAAAAAGTTCTGCATCATCAATGTCATTCTTACCCCAGTCGCTCAATGAATGTTGCAAATCCATTCATTCCATTATTCATCAGGCCTTCTCTACTAATATTTTGGAGAACAATTCTGCGATACATTAATCAAAATGTTCTTGTTTTTTATGTGCATTGTGGCTTCATCTTTTTTTTACGTACAAAAACATCTCACGCCTCCATGTTACAAATTCATTCACCTTCTACTCCTATAGCCAACATCTTTGTCTAATTTTGGATATTTTTTATGTTGTTCACTACCGTTTTTATTAAATAAGTGAATAGTTGTTTTGTTCCTTGTGATTTCTTGTGATTATTTCTCTTTTCGTTCAAAATTAATTTTACTCTCAAAATTGTAATATGGGTGATGAAAATAGTAATAGTTTTTTTTTAGGTTGAATTAAAATTTCCTATTTATTTTAACATAATGATATGACATGGTGGGGAGGCGTGGACTCTAACCAAACAGCATGAGAGATTATTGAATGCATGGGAGAGAAAGATTCTTAGAAGAGTGTATGGCCCAACCAAGGAAGGAAATTGTTTCCGCATTAAAAGGAATCAAGAACTTAAGGACCTATATGGAGAACCTGACATAGTTTCTTGTATTAAAAAAGCAAGATTGAGATGGTTGGGGCACGTTCACAGAATGGACAAAAAAAGGCTCCCAAAGCTGATTCTGGAGGGACGCCCAGACGGAGAAAGAGGAAGAGGAAGGCCTAGAATGCGATGGCTGGACGATGTGGAAGCAGACCTTAAGTGCCTGGGGGTAAGAACATGGAAAAGAGCAGCGAGAGATCGGTCAAGGTGGAGGAAAATTGTTGAGGAGGCCAAGGTCCTTCATAGACCATAGCGCCATGTAATGATGATGATGATGATTTATTTTAACTTTTTTAGTAAAAAATTTCGGGAATTTGAAATACAGATTATTTCACTAAAACTTCTAAAGTTGCAAAAAGTAATTATGCATATATGAAGAACATTTTTATAATTATGCATCTGGGTTGTTTTGACAATTATCAACAGTTAAATTTAGTTTTCAAGCTCATTTGAATTGAATAAATAAATCAAAAACTCAAAGTTTTACGTTTCTTGGCCTATTTTGATCACTGTGCCATTACCAACTATTGTGCAACTTAATCATGCATTTCACGACAAAAACCTCACGTTTTAATTTATAATTATTTCTATAAGTCGCTGCAAGTTATGGTAAGAAACCATTTTAATTATTGAGACTGCTGTACAATCAAAATTAAGTCAGCTACAGATAAAATTATGATGGAGAACTGATTTGTGACCTATATAATTTTCCTTGTAATATTAAAAAAAAAGTATGCAATTATTTATTCCAGTTACTATTAATCCGGATCAATGTTGATTAATTTCAAATAAAGGTTAGCCATACTAAAGTGGTAATAATAATTAATTTTGAATAATTAAATATCAAACTAAATCATTTATTAACTCTTGCTTAGATACGTGTTATCTATGTACATTATTGGCTCCAAAAGCAGCTACTATGACCCAACCATATCCTCCATCGGGTATTTGGTCCTTTTCCATTGTGTGCCTGTAAGAAAGAAAAAAAAATATATATATTTATTTTTTATAGCATTTATAAAGAGCAGTAAAATAGAAAAAAAAGAAAAGAAAAACCTGGAATTTACCGACCTAGTCGGTGAACTCAAGAATCAACTCTGTGTCCTTTCGTCTTTCGGATAATGCTAATGTTAGTATTTGTGATTATGTTCGTATTATTGTTAGCTATATGTTTTTTTATTGGAACTATATGGTTAAGGTAGGTTAAATTAGAAAGTTAAATAAATAAATAAAGTTATTAAGGTCACTGAAATATACTGTTTGAGTTGGATTTTCTATTTTTTCTATTGCAGCTACGCGTGCTTGCCGCAGAGGCAAGCACGTGAGTCCAGGTATTACATGAAAATACAATAAAACATTTTTTTCTCGATTTAATATATGTAAATGAATTTAGAGATAACTGTTTCTCCAATTAAATTATATATTATATGTTTAAGGAGAGGGGTCTTACCTGTTCTCTTTCTACTTGGTATGAAACACAACAGTGTCTGTTATCCATAAATTTGTGAATCCTCTAAATATCTTTAATTTCTCTCAAATTAGCAATTAATTCTATTTCTCTTACTTTCTACGCATTATTTTACAAGAGAATTGAGTCGGAGTCATTAAACGGGAAGAACAATTATGTTTTTCTTATTATCTTTATATTAAATGTTTTTACATTTAAATTTCACTCTGATTTTTGAAATTTTCATTCAAATGGCTTTAATATCTTTATTATATACTTACAGTTTTTAGCATTTAACGGATACTATGGGTTTATTTTGGTTTGTGCACCCACCAAAAATGTGGTATCTTTAATTTATTAATGGCAGACCTGGAGGTTGAGCGCGATCTCAGATAAATCACCTCTCTGCACAACCGTTGTCCCAGAAACAGTACAGTCTCTACCATTACTACCTGTTGTGTTTTTTTTCCTTTTCTTTCTGAAGGTACCTTCGGCCATTAACGCAAGAAAAAATCCTTACAGGATATCGAATAACCTCCCAAGATGAGGGAAAAGTTCCAAGCTAGTTGTACTTATTATTTACTTATTAATTTTATTAATAATTACAATTTCTCATTCATATCAATAATAACGGTTAAAGTATGATTTAAAAAATGTAACTTTATTTTGAACGTGGTATAATATTCATGGCAATATTAAGTATAAATCGAGGAAATTTCGGTATTTCCACATTTAATCGCGTCATTCGAATAGAAAAATATCAGCTGATGATGAATAATGATGACCACAGATGTTAAATCTAAGTTTCCTGAGAAGCCAAAACAAGTTACCTCAAGTTAGTTAACATTTAATTTCCGTTATATCAGAAAATGGGGTGTTTATTCTTGAAATATCTCAATTTTTTAGAAGGTTTTTAATCTCGAGAGGAATTTAGCTAATAGGCCTACTTTTAATTCCAAAAGTGGTTGATCAAGGTTACGTCCATATCTATCAACGATTTCAGGGGAATCTTTCCTTCATACTCCTCAAGGTCAATATTCTATTGATGAGAGGAGCAAATCGTTCCACCGTCTTATGGTAGATGGAAAATTGACTTCGAAATCAAATTATAAAAAGATAAAAAAATTAAGAATAATGATACCGACTACAGAGCTAATGCACCCGACTGTAAATAGAACAGCATGTAAAAGTGGTAGATTTGGGCGACTTATGTTGCGAGATATGAAAGATACCTCAGCAATGGAGTTTTATTTTTTATAGAATTAAATTTATTTTATATTTATACGTTTTTAGTTTTGGTAATTTACACACGACATGATGAGAATAAAGAAAAAAAGTTAAAAATAATTTATTATACATTGTTTCAAAACATTCACGGAAATTTATTATTACAGTAGTTAGTGTCATAAGACTAAACAATTTTCGGTCAGATGGGTAAAAAAATCGTTACTTACTCTCAAACCGATAGATAACACGTTTTTGATAGAAATTTTATTTTAAATTTAGAACTCTGTAGTTGCTATAAAAAAAATAAAGGATAAGTAATATTTATAACAGAATGGGAAGGTTAAGTATCATCATAAATCCGACATAAAATAGTTTCAATCCACCTTGGCCGGATACAGAGGTAATAGGAGTGACCTTGGTAACTATTTTCGATAGTACTTCAATTTTGGAAAACTTAAATGGGATTTTTTGAATCATTAACGACCGCTGCATCTTTTATCAGAGATATTCAAATTGAGTATTTTTATGACATGGATTTCGAGGCCGCTACCTTAATTTCAATTAAGTTTGACGAGGCAACAAATAATTCTACGACATGATAAGTCATAGATTAGTCGCTTAATTTCACGAAACTCTTAATTATGTCAATAATGTAAAAATCAAAATTAGAGTTTTTCATCCGTTGTTCCTTAGATTTTGGTACCTGGTCCCAAATCCAACTCAAGCGTAAACTGTTGATAAGATTGTCTAGACGATGTTTTGACATTCCAGGTTTAGTTTTCCACAGAAAAGTTCCATGACTGTAGAATATTATTTGTTATAAAGTGTTATAGATACGGTTACTAATCGTATATTCTCCTAATGAAAGAACTTTATTATCTCTCTAATATATCTTTTGTAAAGATAATGTAGCATCACAGACCTATACAGTTATCAGACATTTTGACAGCATTAATGATTTCCTATGAGGTTTGCTAAATATAACCAGCAATCAACCAAAATGTAATCTCTTCAATTTAAAAAAACAAAAAAACATCTAAAATATAAACTAAAATCATAAATGTTTCGGTTTAAGTCGATGTGCTATTTAATATGTATAAGCCTTTGTTGGTTTTAGAATATGCTTGAGTATACATAAATTTGAGCTGTCATTTGTCTTTATATATTTACCTTACTGGAAATATACTAATGAGAGATTTTTGCGCGATTTTCCCTTCGGATTTAAGCACCTCAAGGCTGGTTAAATGATGAGACTTGATAGAGAATGATTTCTATTTTTTTTTCGGAAAAATATTATTCTCCCAGGAAATGACTATAATGTCTTTATAAATCATATACCTGCTTATTAAGCATTCATCCGGATAAGAAATATAAGTGCTTGAGAAACTTTCGAAAATTTCAAAATATGCCTTAGCTTAGAATTTCATCAGGTATGAATTCTTTGTCCAATTCACACAACAATGGTTTTTGATGGATCGTGATATATCCTGAACTAAAGTGACTTCTTAACAATGATGTTTTTTTACTCACCTAGCCATTGCTCCACCAGCTGTTCGAATCAGTTGACCGTTATAAAAATTCACAATTTCGAAAACGCCTACAGTTTTACAAGGTGATTAGCCACCTTATCTGCTCATCCGTCGGGAGATACTGGCAATTATGTACATCTATCCTTATCATTCGCTCAATAACAATTACATTCGCGTCGATAAGCTTTTACAGAATGACGTAACTTATATCGATGGAAAAATTTAAGTAATAACAATAATGTGTAATATTTTTAGTTTATGAAGTTAATTTCATACTTATAATTTTATTAGAAATCCTACCTTGATTAGAAGTTAACTGATCGCGACCTCAATATTAACAGGAAATCCTCAATTTATTACGTTAATTTTGTAACACAAATCAATCTTCTGTCACAATTTTTTAAGAAAGTTGATTTTGGCGGACCTACAGTTTGAATGGAAATTATTTAGGTATCAACGACAATTAATTCACACCTAAGTAACTATTTTTAGTTATTAGATTTCTATTTTCACTAGCATATTTGCTGTAGCTCTTAAGACAGGCATTTAAAAAAAACGAAAAACAAATTGAATAATGTACTAATTAAAGAGAAAATAGAGGATGGAAATAGTAGGGGGGGGGGTGGAGTCAAAATAAACACCAAATAAGTCCTCACTTATTCACCAACTATTTGCATCCTCCATTAGATCTTCCAGTCAACTATTTTCCTCTCTGAAGATAAAATACTTTTCCTATTTTACAAAAAAAAAAATAAAATAAAATATCCACAAAAAGATGAGATAGAGTTAATATTATTACATTTAATGGTTGATATCTCTTCTAAACGTTTAATTGCATCAATTCTTTATTTCCTTACGTTAGGCAACGTTTCACACCACTTAGCCTATTTTCAAGACATTCATCCATCAACCAGAAATTATATATCTTAATTTAATATGTTTAATCTATTGGAAAAACGTCTGTGTGATTTTCATTACTGTCAATTTAATAATTACTTCATTATCAGTATTACATTACAGTCAATAGTAATAAATAACATATAATAAAATCATTAATTAAAAAACGAAATGATGAATGAAATAGTTCTAAAATGGCCCTTATTTGTTGGTAATGACTTTATTTCACTCTTTTATACATAAATAAAAACAGATTTTTCATTAAAAACTTGCATCATTATTCTTATTAATATTGATCCCCATTGTAATATATTTCATATAAAACTTCATTTTGTCCAATTAAATTTTTTTTTTTCTAAATTTATCTACAACTACATTATCAACATTTGTTTATATTGTCTTAATAATTTTATTATTTCGATAATTTTATATTTACTAGTTAAGAAAGGTAGCTACGAAATATCCCCTATATTTATTATTAACTAGATTTTTTACATTTTCATAAATCGATTCAGACATAGGTTCAGACAGACAGCACATTACCACAGAATCCGACCAGGAGACTAAAACGTCTCTGGAGCAGGTATCTACTATAGAGAGATGAAACATGCATGGAGTGCCTTCAATGGGAGGTTTCTCCATCCTCGCTTTCACGTGAATCTCTTAGGGGAGGTTTTCAAAAGAAGATATTTGAATAATTTTGCTCAATAAATATATATTTTGATATTTTTTCAGCAGTTTTAAGTATTTATAATTTATCAAAGTTAAATCTGTTATTATCTATTTGAATTGTCGCGCTAATGCTTAGGTTTTTTTTTGGGGGGGGGGGGTTGGGGGGTTAAATATTGCTTATAATATGATAGCTCCCGTTTTTTTAATTTTTCAAAGCGTCGTCTGTACAATATTTATTTTCACATCCAGTACAGTTGATCTTATAAATTACATTTTATTTCTTTTCTATATAAACTCTGACTTAGTGTTCGTTATAAATTAATATGTATGTTATCAGACAAGTGGGAGGGTTGACGAATTCATTACTTCCCAGATCTGGTATATGGTCCTAACATTTCAGAAAAATCTTCAATTCTTTAGGCTTGACGCGATTCATATTCCGCGTTTTTTTTCGAAAATGACTTGTTTTACACTGGGGAAATGGTATGTTGTTAGAAATTTCATGTAACGTAAGCATAAAAATGCACTTTGCCGGATCAGTACTCTAGGAGGTATTCAAAATTTGCGCTTGGAGTATATTTTAATTAAAAATATTAGCTAACTGAATACTTCAAATGATTTAATAAAAATCAGGATTGTCAAATCTAGACATTGAAAACTGACGCCATGTTTGGGAAAAGCCAAACCTTAACCGACTGGTATGTCGGAAACCAATTCTTTGTCAACAAGTGGTCGGGGTTGAATAGACAACTGTTAATAAAGTCAGTCATTTCTTTACACAAGACCTTCTTTCTATGTGTCTTACTTTGCATTGTAGATAAATTTGAAAGATAAGAATCTATATTGATTATAAAAATGAAAAACTGCTGAGATGAGATAAATTATTTCCTACAAAAAATCTATAATAGGGTGACTATACCGTCCTTAGTCTCATTTGGCGTTTGGATAATTATCCCTGATTCCCTCTGTTTGATATATTATAGAGGAAATTGTGAAATTTTGTTAATAATTATAATACATGTTTTTAGACATCTGTTTTAACCATTTTTAAAGTTAAATAAGATGCTGAATGCATGAAGAGCCGAAAGGCGAGGGGAACGCTATTCCTGCTCTAATGTTCATTCTACTTTTTGCAGCATAACTGGCTATTTATTGAAATATCAGTTGTTTGAAGGCCTATTGCGCAATCTATGGATTATAGGTTCGCAGTGAGACTATAATCATCCTGGAGTTTCCTGGCATCCCGAAACTAAAACCTAATGTAATGGAGGCAGGTTCCTACGTTAATATTATCTAGAGAAGAGGGTATATTATAGTATATTAAATAAAACCAATTATGGGTGAAGTATTACAGTATAGTTATTAATTATAATGAAGTTTGTTATTTATATTCTTAAAAATCTAAAAGAAACAATAAATAACCCACACTACGGATGGTTGAATGACTTATGTTAAACTTTGTTTGTACAACAATTATTACCCATGCAATCCTTTTTTTTATACACAATTATGTATATTTATTTAAACAGTTTATGAATATTTATTTATATTTATTAAATATTTCAATATCTCAACATTTAAGAACTAATGCTGTTTGTTTTAATGAAAAAAAAATTTCAAGAGGCCGGTTGGGCAACCAGTCCCCATTTAAATTAGATTTCAATAGATTGCGAGATTTGTGAGTTTTCTAATATATTCGTATTCTTCTGTGAATATGAAGACGAAGTAATTCTAATAAATAAATTAATTTTGTAAGCTAAAATATAAAATATTGCATATTCATTTTGTTTAAATATTTGTCCGTTCATATGCATTGTACCCCGCAAAAAAACAGGTGAATCAATAATTACTAGGCCAGGAGTTCCTATAAGAACCATATAAATGGAATTTTTGATTCAATATTATAATGTTTTCTCATAAGCATTTTTTTCTTCTTGACTGGTGTAGTTGATTTTTATGACTCAAGGGTTTTGTAATTGAGTAGAAGTTAAAACTACTTTCAAGTGTATTTTTAGATCAACACTATAGCAAAAAATACAATACCGAATTATAATACGTATAATAACTCTATCACTTACAAGCGGCACAGGGACGACATGTGGTCTAGTGGTTAGCATAACAGTTTACTATGGCCAAGATAGCGGTTTCTAAGCCTGAGAGTTGGCCCTAGTATTTATTAAAAGGGAGAACAAAAATCCTTGGTATACCGTCCTTCGGAAGGGACTTAAAATGGGGTGTCCCTAGCCTGTACGATGTCAGGTACTCGTTAAAGATTCCTCCCTATTCTAATTATACTTTCAAAGGCAAAATTCAGGATTCCCACTGTAGCATCGTCCGATTAGCCATAGCTGCATACTGTGACGTTAAATGAATAAACAAACAAACCAGCAGAGTGTTACTTACTAAAAACCTTCCCGAATCTACAGTTTTAAGAGGCGTAAGAGTTTAAAAACTTGGAGTTTGGAAAGGAAATAGATTCTCCAAAATCTTGGTTAGTTTTATTTTGGCTGTATATGTTTTTTAACTGTCTCTTTTTTTGAAAAAGTTAAAACTGTTATTATCTGCCAATGTGATTTCAGATATCCGGATCAGGTGTAGGCTGCGTGTAGACAGATTAGTATGTGATCCACGTTTAGATGTTTGGAATGTAAGATGGCTTGTAACTAGCCCTAGTTAGACAACGATTTAATCACACGTTAAATTCATTAAAATTAATTTTTAAACAATTAAGTGTAATTGAGTATTTTCTATTTTTTTTAGTTTATTTGATTATTTCTTTAACTTAATTTTATGCCGCAATGGCTAATCGGGCAATGCTACAGTGGAATCTTAAATTTTACCTATCCATGTTTAAGGTATTTTACTGTTATTATCCACGACTAAAAAATATTCACTTAACCCTATTCCCCAGATTATGAGAGAGTAGATATAAATTCAAGACTGTGTTAGAAAAAAAGATAATTTGTGAGCAATAAAATTGAATTATGGGAGCCGTATCGTCTGGGTTTATATAAGCTTCACGTTATTATTCCTAACCTAGAGGCAGGAGAGGAACACTTTTATTATATAAAGATTAAATATAATCGTTCATTTTCTTAAATGCCATATGAGAGCAGGTTAATTAAACTTTAGAAATACTAAAATCTTTATAGAAAACATAAGTCCGTTCGTTAAACATTCTTATAGAAACGGAGGCTTAAATAATATTGCTTAAGTGTAAATCTCGTTTTAATAAAGAAATTAATCTGATTATAACTTTCAGAAGAGCAAGCATTATATCATTCCTTTAGCATTCAAATAACAACAAAAACTAAAAAATAGGCATTTTTGAAATAAGTCTTCAATAGCACTTGTATTGGCTGAAGCTTTTTAATTCAGAAACGACATATCTGATATTCCATTCCGAAATTTGTTTGTAATAAAATCATATTTTGAGTTGTATCATGTTTGAACTCGAAGCTATATATGGGAATAATGACATAAGTTAAAATAAAAAAAAAATCAAACTTTTAAAATTTGTCTAACGGTTAACAGAATAATATCAATACTATCATCACAATAGGAATGTTTTGTTTTACCAATAACCAACATCATTTTTTTAACTCGCATGGAACTTTCAAATACCTTTACTGAAAAATAAGATTTTTTGAATCATGTCATTATTTTTTTGAAGGAGCGATAGTTTTTTTAAACTAAACTGATCAAAGACAAACAGGATTATTTGAACATTATTCTTTATCTGTTCACTTTAATTAAATTAGACAATATATTTAGTATAGTTGGACCAAACCAAAAAAAAAAAGAATTGTTAATTCTTATTTTTAATTACGAATATACTTAATAATAGTAAACATGATTATTAATCTATTTGTAAACAAAGAAATTTTATCGTCTTTTCTCCATTTTAATCCAGTTGTATATCTATTAAACATGGAAAGACATCATCTTGAACCGAAATTTGGATTATTACTGTGAGAATGAACAACGAAGGTCATCGGCAAGTTAATATCGCAGAGGTAGTCGGAGTTTCTCAGAGCGTCATCTCCCGGGCTTTGTCCCGATTCCGAGAGATTGGGAGTACCAATAGATGGCCGGGTAGTGGATCGTAATCTTTTGTGGGTCTTACATCTGATGCCCCTTTGAGACGTCCTGCAGCAACAGCCCGCCACCAGCAGCTGAGAAGAATGTGGTGCAGCGAGAGCCTACAAGAGGACACCTACTGGAATGCTGACATGTTTACTGATGAGTCGCGTTTCTGTCCGTATATTGACAGCAGACGCCGAAGAGTTTACAGAGAACAGGGAATGCGTACAATGCCCATTTCATGCTCCCTTCAGTGCAGTTTTGAGGAGGTGGTGTAATGGTCTGGGCTGGAATTTACACGGGAGGACGAAACACACTCCATACTATTGAAGGTTATCTCACCGCAGTCCGTTATGCATAGCATAAATATCATTGAGGAATACGACTCTCAAACTAGGGATCAGATAGGCATGGATTTTCGATTTCTGGATGACAATGCCCGACCTCATAGAGGAAGAGTTATTGGTCTTCAACTTTAGAAAACCTGGGAATTTCTCATTTCCCACTTCCTCCATTGTCTCCAGTCCTCTATCCCATTAAGCACGTGTGGAATGCGTTGCAGAGAAGATTCTTCAATCACCATCCGTAGCCAATTGACTTTCAACAACTGAGTGCTGTATTGCAACATCCAGGAGTGAAATTCCTAAAGAAATTCGTGAAAATATTATTAACAGTATGCCTAGTAGGTCCTGGCTAACAGAGGACATTATACAAGGTATTCATTGTTTCCTAAAACTATTGTGCTCAATAAAAAAAATGTAACTAAAACGTTTTTTTGTTATTTTTCAAAATCCCTTAATTAAACTTTCCTACAGTAAAAACATAATAATTTCTAATGAATAATAATGCAGTTTATAATAAAATAACATAAAAAGGCTAGGCAAAGGAAATACCACAAAATAGGTAATATCCCAATTCATTTTTGAGAAGTTTACAGTCTTTTACCAACAAGTAGCTGATTTACCCATTGGTGAAATTCGTATATGATTCTTGGTTGTATACCAATGATTAAATTGCCTACTGATGTAATAAACACTGCAAACATTAGGCCTAGGTTACAGATGAAATAAATGGATGACCAGTTCCTCATTTTAAAAGAAGCTTTGCATTTTTGAAACTGGTATGTTCCTCGACGGTATGAGTGATTTTCACAAATAACACTAAAT
Source organism: Troilus luridus (assembly GCA_964056705.1). Lineage (NCBI taxonomy): Eukaryota > Metazoa > Arthropoda > Insecta > Hemiptera > Pentatomidae > Troilus > Troilus luridus. The sequence continues at coordinate 58,751,210 of OZ057414.1, forward strand.
TTATTTATGAGCTAGAATCGATAAGATTTTTGTACTTATATATATTAAGAACGATACTGGAATTTGTAAACCATTTGGACAAGGATTAATAGTAGCCAACGAATTTTGCATCTAACCAGTCAAAACATAAATTAATTAACATTAGTATTTTAATAACATCAATATCAAATAAATTAAATTAATCTATATAAAAAATATAAGCTGTGTGAAAAAAAACTATTTTTACTATGTTTAAATTTAATTTGTACCCCTGATTCCAAAATAGGTATTAGAATTCCAATTTCAGTAAAATTCGAATGCCCAGGAATCCCACATTTAAGTGCATGGATCTTGCATTGTAGTTGGTAGTTAATGCTGAGAATGACAGTAGATATGGCATTTTCTTTACCAACGTCAAAGGGGACGTTAATTAATATTAATATTCTATTTATCTTTTTGAGTTTTTCTTAATAAATATATACTATTTATGTGGTTGTGTTAATGTTAATGACTGAATCTTTCTTTAAAAATTCATTTTTTGCTGGACTAACAATAATAAACAATATACAGGCTTAATATTTAATAATGCATTACTTAAATTTAATTTAATAATCACTTATAAGCTACCAAGACAGGCTATATTTTTAAAATTACTTAGTATGAGGTCAACCGACATTTTTCAATCCTTGTTTGTAAGTGTTATCATCCAATAACGATAAAATTTAATTATATCAGCCAGATATACAAATATACTATCGAGTTTATTTTGCCTTTTCACTGCTATTAGTTTCTCTTTTAAATATTCTTCCAGTTCTTTGGAATTCGTTTGACTAAAATTATTTCTGTTAATGCAAATAAGATAAAAATAACATTTCAGTGTACCTGAGTTTCATGATCTAATTTTAATTGATTAAACGAAGAGCTATGAGGTGGAAGTATCCGTTATTGTGGAGTGCTTCATTAGGCTTTGAGAACTACAAAGATAGAACTATGAGATCGAGAACTCAAGGATATGAACTATACAACGCGTGAATCTATTCGCAACTGGCTAGCATTCAATTTTTGTAACTCATAGCGCTACCTAGGCGGCCAGAACGACCATTTGCACGATTAAAATCCAATATCACTGCGTCATAAATTTTTCTTTTATTTTTTTTTGGCAACTTATATCCTGTATGCTATATTAGATTACAATTTATTTTATATAGAATTGTTAAAAATTACAAATAAGACGATGGCTTATTAATTCGCTTATTAGAAATTTACTGTGATCAGCTAAGATCTGTCCACAGTGTGCTGTCTAGCGGCTATTTCATTGATCAGTAACATATAAATATTGAAAACTACTATTCTTTCTCAATTAAGTTGGGCTGTATTTCATTTTATGTTTTTTTTTGGTGCAAATAATAATTTTGTAAAAAAAAGAAGCTAATTTTACTTTGAGACAAACGTCTGATCGTGATTTTTTCAGTGACTATAAATACATGTTATACGAGTATTACGACCTTTCTGTGAAATTTCGCGATACAGTAATTGGATGTTGAAATCCAGAAAATTATGATTAAAAAAACAATGTTCAACGCCTATTACAAATATAACAAAAAAGAATAGGTTCAAAGCGTATTTCTAGATATCAAACAATAATACAGAAGCCAACAATGGTATCCAAAATGTGCAGTAGGCGGGAAATATATTGCATTCAACATGTCACTAATTTGTCATTATCCTTAATTTCGAAAAAAAAAAGGTTAACGAGCAAAAACGTTTTTACTTTCTGAATAGTAATTGTGTATGGTGTTCTAATAAATTTACAATTGTTTAAGTTTTGATGTTGGATTAATAAAAAATATCTTGCCTCGGAATTTTCGCAAAAAGGCGTCAACATGTTGATTACAAAATCATATCGGGGCAGAATTAATTTATATCGTGTATAAGACAAAGGAAAGTCAAAATCATCAATAACCTTTATCCTAAAAATGCCAGGTACAAACTAGTCAAACAAAGGCGATTAATCAATTCAAGTCAAATCATGTTATTAATCTATGTTTCTAGTAAAAACATTAGATAATGATTTGTGATACATATTAAACAATCTATATGTAATATTATAGATTATGATTTATAAGTAAACACTAAATCTGAATGAAGAATGTGAAGAAACATATTATCACCTTGTATATACTAGGTGATTCAAATAATATAGAAAATTATCCTCTGTCCAAAAAAATACTAATCTTTACATAAAAATATGTATACAGGATAAATTAACTCATTCTTCTTCTTTTGCAAAACCCATTTGTACCGCTCAGCTTAGGGGAGCGTTTAGCCATGACCGCCATTTCCCCTGGTCCTAGTCAGGTTTCGAGTTTCCGTTGTAGCCTTGTTTTTGACTTTTTATTCTGCATGGACATTCAACATAGTGCTATATTCTTGGGAGTCCTCGGGGTCTTCTACCCAGAGGGATGTAGTCCATTGGATTAAGCAGATCCCTATGGTCTTCCATTCTCACTACATGGCCAAACCATTTTAATGGGCGTGACTCTATGAATTCCTTCATCAAGTTGAATTGAGGATACGGCTCTTTATTGTTTTTGCCGCAATCCTTCGAAGGAATTTCATCTCTGGCCTCCAGTCTACTCTTTAGTATGCAGCTGTCAGCACCATGTAAGATAATATACTGTAAATATATTGATTTGTAGATGAGAAGCTTCACATTTCTGCTAACCTGACGTTTCCCAATCACAGTATTGCAGAATTAGTAGTAGACCATGTTTGATTTACTTATTCTGTTTGAAATTTCCAAATCTACTTTCCCAGTCCTATTTAAAACTATTCCGAGGTAGGTGAGGTCCTCGACTGTTTTCATCTACCCTCCGTTGCAATATACACGGATTTCTTCCTGTATCCTTCCTACTTGCAGTACCTTGCGTTTATTGGCGTTGATCTGCTAACATTTTCTACGGAGCTCTTCATCCCATTCAGTCACTGATTGCTGCAATTTATCTGCGGACTTTGCAATGAGAACATCATCTGCAAAGAACAGAAGCTGGATCAAGACAGGCTGTAGATTTCTTCATCCCAGAAACGTCCTTTCGATTCACCTTTTACATATGGCTGCAATCTCATCCATATAGAATAAAAATAACAATACCGGTTATATATCGGTTTGCTGAATCGAACTCATTCAACATTATTAGAAATCTTAAGAACAATGGAAAATATAAGTATACATATTACAAAGAACTTCGAATAGCAACAATTGCATTTAATAACTCCATTAATCACAAATTAAAACTAACCCCTAATGAAATAACATTCGGAAAATATAAAGATACGTACAAAACAGATAATGTTCAAGAAATCTTAATTCACGATTACTTCTCTTCTTAATGAAAAATGCAAACGAAAGTAAAAGAAATGATATAAAAGGAAAAGGAAATAAGAACAGAATAACTCAATGAAAATAGAGAAGACCCACCGGAAATCAATAAAGAAAAAGCTTATGTTCGAGCAATAAAACAAATGAAAAATAAGGCTATATATAATAAACTTAGAATTGATCAACATCGTGTTAATTCATTCAAAAGGCCTAACAAAAGGAAGAAAAAATTCTTTCTTTCAGATCAAGATCGTTCATCTATCGCTTCTTCTTCTAGGAATCACCGGATTTCAAATTGAAGACATGAGAAAAACAAACGGTGTACTTCATTATATTGTAAATAAAGTCAAAGTAATTGATAACTATTTTGAGACTTACCACTATTATAATACTAAACCAATTATTGACGAAATAAATAATCTTTCTAATTTAAGGATAATAAAACCAACTAGTCTAAATAAATTAATTTTAAATAATATACAAACATTTAGAAACAATTAGAAACGTTAACATTCGTACCTAAAACAAAAAGAATGAGACGCGGGTTAATTAATGGACGCGGTACAGCCATTTCTTAGGTTACTGGCAATATGGATGCCAAAGATGAAGAAAAATATGATAGAATACTTCAACAGTTAACTTTAAATAATAAACAAAATATTATAAACGAATTGTACTTAATTCAGACTAATCGAAAATTAATTGATAAATACGAAAATAATACAAACCTTATTAATAATAACTTTAAACAAATATCTAAGATAATAAAAGCGAAAGATGATTTATATGACCTATATATTCATACTCAACTACTTGAAAATCAAATTGCTAACTAATTATTATCAATGGAATTTTATAAATCTGGCATAACTCATTCCAATTTGTTAGCAGATATTATCGAAAATATACCTGATAATGTATCATTAATTAGTAATAATTCTAATATAATATTGGAAAACACTAAGATATATTGTTCATTTTATAATGAAACATTTCATGTATTTGTAAGGTTATCATATAATACCAATCCCAATTATTGTAAATAATTCTTATAAACAATTAAATATTGATAATCAATTAATTATTAAACATAATGATAAATATTTGTATGGAAATGTAAATTATTAGAGTATTATTATTGTCAACATCTAGAACCTATAAATAATTTGTGTACTATGAATATTTTTGAAAATTATAATATTAATACTTGTACTTATTCTATGTGTGAAACTAATATTTACTTTTTTTTTTTAAAAGAAAAGATATGTCCAGGACCGGGACTCGAACCCGGGTCTTCCAGATCACTAGTCTGGAAGACCCGGGTTCGAGTCCCGGTCCTGGACATATCTTTTCTTTTCAAATGAATATATTTAAAAATTAGTAACAACTAAAATAAAATAAATAATATTTACTTTAATGAATACTTGCGTGTATACTTAACTCTTGGAATAAGAAAAATTAATACTTGTAAAAATGATACTATATTTCTACCAGATATAGCTCAGGTTAATGTTTGCACAACTGACTGTGTACCAATATTTAGCAAAGCATATAAACATAATTTGCACCATGTGTACAAACCTTTATATATGAATATGCACTTAGAAGATGTAGAAATGTTAAATATTACAATGCCAGAATTTGTAGAAATCCCTCTTATTCCTTATATTCCCGATAAACTATTATATACAATTGTATGTATTTTTATATTACTCATTGTAGGTATAAGTTATTATGTATATCATAGGAAAAAGCAAATTATACCTACAGCAATTATACCCGAATTACCTGAACTAGCTGCGCAACGGCAGATTACATATGAACCTACGGTTAGAAATAAAACAATTTCAAAATATTACAAAGCTCCAGTAGTAGCTTCAGATCTTCCCCCTGGAGGAGTTAAATGAGGAAACCAAATGTGGAATAAATAACAATTCTAAGAACTATTATGCAGGTCAGGACCTCTGACCAAGAGGAGGCTCTCTTTCTGACATTAGTCTCTATTGAATGTACATGTATTATTTAATAAAAGTGCTTTTTAAAAAGTGATTAGTATATTAAAGTTATTTAACTGGCGCCCGAAGAGGGACTTGAGGGCTTATTGTACGAAGACTTAGAATACTTTATATAGAAGAATTGACATTCATCTACGGATCTCAAGAATCTTCTGAAGGTATAAAAGAACTTATATTTATAACTTCTTCCTTCATTAGAAACAGTTAACGTAACTGTGGAACTTTGTTCAACAAACTGCAACTGTAATGTATAATATAAACCTGGCGACTGTTTGAGTATTTAAAATAGTTTAAGTTAAAATTTTGGAATATTTAATTATTTGCCATAGGAAAGAAACATTGAAATCCATATCCTTGGCTATTTTATCGACTTCGAATAAACTATACTACCATGCGTAAACTATATTGACCCAGCGACGAAGGCCCTGTATCCTTGGTATAACTGTAGGGATGGGTAAGGTTGTATCAATCTGATACTTTGTATCTGATACTAAAAAGTAGTTGATACAAGTATAAAGTACACTCGAAATGTACCTGCTACTTTTGTATGAATTGATACAAGTATCAGATACGGTCAGATTGATACAACCTTACCCATCCCTGCCCACGGATTTAAAAAAAATTATTATCTACTATTAATCATGATCCTTTTAATAATAAATAAATAAATAATAAGGAATAGTCAACCACAGATTTCAGCTCCCCTGATTTGATTACCGGCGAAAGATCGATTTCGCCGCATCTCCCCTTAGTATTAATAAATAAATAAGTAATCATAAATAATGAACAAGTTTTCACTTATTATCAATATAATCTGTAATTAGTCACTTATCACATACGTAGAAACGAAAATAAAGTATGAAATTAGTTAACAGTAAAGGGTAGTTGAAATAACATTTTCCGATATCGTCTCTTAATATATGATTTTTCACGAGCAACTTTCGCAAAAAAAACCTCGACCAATATATGGTTTCATTAATGGACATAGATATACTATAAAGTAAAGGCAATCGAAATATATGATTGAAATCGGGTGCAAAAAAAAATTGTTTGAAGAAATTGATAAATTTTTTCTCCAATTTTTCTACTTTCAGCAGTAACAAATTTGACATCATTTTAAAGAAGAAAATGTTTCACAAAATTAATATACATCACCGGCATATGACGAGTATTATAACAGCTATAGCGTTTTAAAGAGTTTAGCGTGCGGTGGCGGACAGACAATTTTTTTATTACAACCCAAATTCTACGTGTCTTGGAACGTGAATAGCAAAAGTTTGAGGTAGGGTTAACTACTATTTTTTGTTCAATTCCATAGCTTTCAAAAAATAATAAACCAATAAAAAACATGATTTTAATCATTTGATGCCTTGTGCAGGTTACTATTTCGGCGAATAACTCTTTTTCCTTTAAAAATGATAACAAAAACTGATGCCCCAAGAAAGCCATCTGTGTAGCGTATTAGAAGAGTCGGGATATCTGTATTCAACTACAAAAGAATTAAGTAAAAGTATCAGATACAGAAAAGTATTAGTATCACTTGTATCAGATACAGGATAATCCAGTATCTACCCATCCCTAGTATAACTGGCCTCCTGAATATTCATCTCCCCTCAGGAGAAAGGGTGACCGGGCTGTAACCCCCGGCACTGGGTTTCCCCCAACGTGGAGGACCAGTCCTGATCGGTGTCATAAGACGGGGCGAAGGGGCCCTCAACTCCCTACGGCATAAGAAGGAATAGCGCGTTATCTAAATATTCTGCCATATAAGAAATCTTTATTAATTAGAACATGTTATACTTTAGAAAAGCGTTTAGAACGGAGATTATCAGATAAAAATTAATCCGTTTTGATAATTTTAACACTTCTTCGTGAACGGCATTTATGGTATATAAATAAAAGTAAAAAATAACGGAGGGCTGTGAAAACACTCCGGTGAATGATTACTGCTCGGCTATCAACCATCTCAAACAGCCCCGGGATTATAGAGTAAAGAATGTTTAGTGCTGATAACACAGTGAAAGAGGAGGTTTATCTTCATGCCGTAGTTTCTTTAAAAAACTTCGTTTTTTAACATTTCGTTAATAGTTAACTTTTCTATATTGAAAATGGGAACGCTCAAAAGAGACATCAAATAAATGTTAATACATAAGTGGAAAAATTCCAACTAAAAACCTTAAGTCTCTAAACTAAAACAGGAAATTAAAAATACCTGTCCAAAGGTTTTTAGTTGGAATTTTTCCACTTATGTGTTAACTTTTCTAAATACATCCATCCCACCATTTACCATTCCAAATGTCATCAGTTGAGGAATATACGTTTTATTGCCATATGCCTTGCACTATTCATATTAAAATAAGGGAGCTCATTTATAAACTCCCGATGTAAAAATGACTAACTCACTAACTCAGTCGGCGCCATGGTCCCTGAAGGACCTTGGACAATCCTCCCCCATTGAGTAAGATCCTCTGCTGCGCTTTTCCATGCTACCACTGCCATCAGCCTCTACATCCTCCAGCTATCGTAGTCTTGTCTTCTTCTTCTCTTTCCATCTGGGTGTCCTTCCATTATTTGCTTGGGGTTCTTCCTTGATCAATCCGTTGTACCTGCCCTGATCATCTTAAAATATTTTTTTTTGTAAAGACTAAACCAAGTCTGTATCCGCGTACAGGACTTTAAGTTTCTTGTTTGTTTTTATTGAAAAACTCATTGGTTGGAAACTCAATCTTCTCAGGTTGATCCATGTATTTATATTATTAAAGGAATGTACTTCTATGTAAAACTAGTCATTTTTAAATGATACAGGCTCAATTTATTATCGTATTAATCTAATTAAATGCATCTTTCAACTATATCAAACCTTTGTCTTGGTTATTAATGGTCAACATAACAACGCTAATTAATAAAACCCGCAATAATTAATTAACTAATTAATAACACCGTACATAAGCATTTATAACAAGTTATAAATTATCACTTCCTTAGTCCCTTCAGCTGCTCCAGCTCTATGAGTATAAATGTATTCACCAGTTAGAGAGTGGAAGTAGATTTACCATGCAGACGTATTGGACTGAAGTGAGGCGAAAAAGTAATGAGCCTATAATGTACTATTATGATGCTTCTTCCGATACACCCAATATGAACTCACTTTTCAAAAAATTGTATGTATATTTCATGAGATTTGATGCCACAAATGGTCAACAGTAACGTAACATGGATAGTGTTCAAGGAAGTTGGATGTAAAATATCTTAAATCGTGTTTTGGTCACTCTTTTAAGGGCAGTCTAGTGTCTTAGCGTCAATCGCACGGAAATATTCGCAAACATAAAATTATGATTTTTTTTTGTACAAAAAGATTTTATTTAAAAATAGTTATCTCGGCAAAATAGACGTTTTCGATTACTGTTTTTCGCAAAAAAAAACAACAAGGATTCGGGTAGAATACTAGTCAGCAAACCGCATACAAGTACACTCCAGAGATCTAAAGAACTAACCAAATTTATGGGAGCGGGGTTGCTCAATGTGTGTAGAGTTGCAATGCTGGTGGTTCCGAGTTCAAATCTAGCTGTGTCAGATAAGTTATTTAATCTGTTAACAACTACGGATAGACCATGAAGTGGAAAACAAACGTTGTCCTAGAAATAGTACAGTCTTTACCATGTTCTTGAACCTAAGACTCTTCATGAGTTTTAGTGGTACAGGTTTCCCCCCTCCCTAAATTTATTAGATTATTGACTGAAACTGAATATTTCATTAGCGAGTGATTTTTATTTTCAGAAAAATATATAGGATTTAATGGATATATACAGCATACATAGGATCTAATCCTTTCAAGTCTTGATAAGGATTTGATGTTAGCCAGTTGACATAGGACACATTTCTGTACTAAAAGGCTACACTACAGTAAAATAGTTAGCCTAACAGAGTTTATATAACAACATTTTTGAAATGTTTTTCAAAGATTATTACTATAATTTACAGGCTGGAAAACGGTTAAAAGAAATTGAACCGCTTAAGAAAGAATTAAAAGAATCTTGCTAAGGTCGTTGTGAATTCCTCTACAGCGAAAGTGATTGATTGAAGACTGAACAGTCCTCAAAGATTCTTGCAGAACGTTTCATTTAGAAAACAAAAGAAGTTGTCCAACTGAGGTCCTGATACGGATTCCCTATATTAAATAAAAAGGAACCGCCTTTGGTAAACAATGCTCTTCAGATGCGGCCTTGATGATAGCTAGTAGAGGGATCCAAGTGTCTCAGTCGCTGGCTGATGCCTGCGCTATGGTTTCGCAATCTGCGCTGGCAGAGATAACAGCTTCTGTCTTCGCACTAACTGGTTATCACTGACAGGACGGATGGTCTTAGATGGGGTAAGTCTGCTTTGAAATGAGGAATCATAAGAAATAAATAACAATAAAAATATGGATTCGAGGCGTTCAGGATCAAAAACGGATAGCTCCTAAACTTCAAAAATTGAGTACATCATATTTTTCAATGGTTTAATCAAGCAATTTTGTTTAACATGACACTTTTTCTGCTTGATTTCTCGTGGTTTTAGTCCGGTTCTCAACTGAAGTTTATGCTCCATAAAGTGTTGGTTGATTTAATAAGCGAAATGTGTGAAAAAGTCAAATTTTGCAATTTGGAATTTTCCACTTTTGATCCTGAAAGCCTCATATGATGTTCCATAACTCTGACTAGTTTCTAATCAAATTTAAAAATATTATTTAAATAATTAGATATTTAAAAATTATATATGCATTTTTATTGCTTTTATGTTTGGCCTACATTCTCTTGTGTGAAATACCTTCTATGCTTTTCCTGCTAGACATAGTGAAACACAAAATATTGCTAGATCATATGAAGCTAGCAGTTAAAACTACTATATAATTATGGGAATTTAATACATTAATTCAGTTAGTAAAATCGTAATGATCGAAAATGCTAAATTAAGGATAAAAATAATAATTTTTGAACTCAATAAGAAAGAAGTAAGTTTTTCGGAGTCTCCTTTAAATTTGATGCCTTTAGATTGGAGCCTGTTTTGAAACTAGTCACAATAAATATAACTGGTTACTATATATTCCCGTTGCTTCCCTTATGAATATTTAAGTTCAGCAATTTTGTTACGATTGATATAAGTTTATTCTAAGTATAACTATGAAGAATATAACTTGTGATCCATACGTGTGGGATACGCCAAACCCAGATTCTGCCATTCCACAATATATACATGTAACCCTTGCTTTAACTTTCAGTGAAATCATCCATAACTGCTTTAAACTCAAATAAAATATCTTAGCCATTACATTGCGCGTGCCATGGGCCTTTTATCCATCTGTTAAGGAATTTACAGTTTTTGAACGTTTTGGATTCGTTCTCAATGAGAACAAACTTATATAATGACATCCTGAATTTAGTTACGTATATAACAGGACCCTCTGGTGTCATATTTTCAATATCTGAAACGTTACCAACCCCTTACACATACAAGTAGAGTTTTGAAGATCATACCTCCATTACGCTTTCATCCTATTCTGTTTGAATCGTATGAAGTAATTCTCGAGGTACAGTTCAACGAAAAACTGGTTCAAGGGATTATGACTTCTATATAATATACTAATGTTATAGCGTACAATAGACATCGTAAGATAGAGTAACTTCACGATAACTATTGTATTGACTGTTGGGGCAAAATATTTATTTTTCACATTCTACCATTTTTAACCGTATCATTAATTCTGGTCGTGATATCCATTTTATGGGAAACTTTTAATTCGCGTGAAGAGCCAACTACTTTTTATCTTTTAACAATATTTTACCCCGTCAATCTGGATAACATGTGACTTATGTAACTTCACTTTTAACTGTTGAATTAATTAAATTTCATTAAGTCAATCCAAAACGCAAACTTGATAACATTCAGAAATCTAATGACATTCATTCACGGATCTAAAAACTAACACCCTCCAAAAATTCACTCTTCTCTGATAAACGTCACCGCAATTTTTCTGCCATAAAATATCTTTTAAGTTGATTTCTGGGTAGTATAATGTGCTGTCGTTTATTTCAGCCACCTTTACTTTTTAGAAGATCCAAGTTCCGGAATGTTTATGTTCATTTTAACATCGAACTATTCTCACGGGGAGTGAAATATTTATCAGATTCTGATCATAGGATGAAAAGAGTCTAATAATATACTGGTATCATTTTTTCAAAAATTACTTCTTTTTAAGAAAAACGTTTTAATTGGTCAGGGGTTTGGATAGTACAATAGAATCTATGCTGAGGAATTCAATGAGTAATATTGCAATCAATATTTTTCTACGTGAAGGCGGTCATTGATATTAAACAGAAGCTGATAAGCAAATCATTAGTTTGAGTCTTGTCACAAACATACTGTTCTACTATTCATTTTGGCTTAATTTATGTTATTATTCTATTATTTAAGTTATTAGTTATTATTTCATAATAATATTTCAGAGTAGTTTATGCGGCATCATGATCTCAGATAGTTAGGACTAGGAAAAAAACTTACATAGCTAAAATTACACACCGCAGACAACAATATACCGTACGTAAGTTTACAGTTTTTTTTAAACTTTAAAGTTAGGTGTTTCTTTTTACAGATGAACAACCGACCATGACTAGATCACGTGTTCGCCAGAAATAATTTTTATGACCACTTAGGGTTGTAATTCTTTTCAAATTAAGCCATATTACACGTTGAGATAAAGAGAAACCACCATTAAAAATTCAACTTCATCTTCAAATCTTTTCTCTTCAAAACAAAAATATCTAAAAATGATAACAATTAATAAAAAATAAAAATTATAAATAATATATTGACGTAAGTCAACATGATCCTTTTTAAAGTAATGTTCAATGGACATTCTTCCCCGTGTATACATCGAAAAAATTGCGAGAGCGGGGATGTGGGATCGGTGAAGAGAACGGATTTACCTGACTTGGGTGCGATCCCTGGTAGCTCAGTTGGTTAGAGCACTGCCACGGTGAAGCGGACGACCCGAGTCCAAATCCAGGCCAGGGCAAATCTTGTCTACAAGAATATTTAAAAATAATATCAATTAATAAAAAATAACAACTTCATATACTTTGTCAGTGATTACTACAAAAGTAATGTATGATGTCCGTAAATGTGTGATACGATTACATTACATTGTTTTGTTTTTTTTAAATGTTTTTATTGAAATTTACAACTGTATACAAAATACATCAAGTGAATATAATGAATGTATACATTGACATGAAAAGACAAGTAGAGAAACTACCCAGTGGTAGTACTCAAATAAAAAGTTCAGCTTAGAAGGTCATTTTAGAAAGCCATCTTCTTTTCAGACGCCCCGGAGGATTATCAGGAATTGAAGAGGTTGCGAGGTTTGAAACTAGAGGGTTTGAGTGGAAATTAAGTTTGTCATGAAAAGATTGATATCGGATTCGGGCCAAATCAACAATAAACGGGGCATTAAGGTCATGATGGATTACTTTGTTCGTTACAAAGTAAGGAGCATTGAGGATTTTGGATTTTCGATGGCTTAGTGGAGCCCCAAAGCTCTGTTCCGTAAGTCCATATGGGTCTAATGATTGCCATGTATATGAGTCTTTTGTAATTAATTGGGAGCTTAGAGCGTTTGTCTAGTAAATGTTGAAGTAGCCTGAAATGATAGCTTTATCTAAACGTTAGCTTACGATAGCTAAACGTTAGTTACGATAGCTTTATATTATTTAAAAAATAAAAATATTTAAAAATAATCACCATCAATAGAACAATAAATACAAGTAAATATGAACTTGACGTAAGCCAACAAGATCCCAATTAAAGTAATGTTCAATGAACATTCTTCCCCGTGTATGTATTGCAAAAATTGCGAGAACACGGGGATATAGGATCGGTGATGAGAATGGATATGCCTGGCTTGGATACGACCCCTGGTAGCTGAGTTGTTAGGACGCTGCACCAGAGATGCAGACAACCCGGGTTCGAATCCCGGCCAGGACAGATCTTTTCTCTTCAAAATAAAAATATTCATATTATATATTTGGTTTATATAAAATATCTTATGAGCTGTTTCACTGTAGTATGAGGATTCCAAGTTAAGTAAGGGCTTGTGTTTGTCAAGTTTTAGTGCTAAGTACCGGGCCTGTTCTACAGGAATTAGTGGGATGATATTAAACGTTACAGGGTGGCAGGAAGTCGTTGGTTTATGATGGAGGGTTAAGGTGATTTGATGAGATTTGTGGGAATTTATTTTAATCCTCCAGTTTTGACACCAACTTTCAAGGTCAGTGATATGGGATTTAAGAGTACGGGATGCTATAACTGGATCAGTGTTGACAGATAATATACATGTGTCATCCGCATACGTGGTAAGTATAGTATTAGGATGAGTTGGGATGTCAGCTATATAAACTGTGTAGAGAATTGGGCCGAGGATACTGCCTTGAAGAACACCGGCAGATTGAGGAAAGAGGGATGACTAGACATTATTATGATGTACTGTGAATGACCTGTAGACATTACATTGTAGAAATTGAATTAATTCCCTTTCGAATAAATGTGTTCGTGTGTGTTTGAGTGATCTAAATACTGTTTGTGTGGAATGGGGAAGAAAATGGATTGAATTTCAAATAAGGTAAATATATTTCATAAATATTTTTTACAAACCAAATATATAATATGAATATTTTTATTTTGAAGAGAAAATATCTGTCCTGGCCGGGGATTCGAACCCGGTTTGTCTGCATCTCTGGTGCAGTGTCCTAACCACTCAGCTACCAGGGGTCGTATCCAAGCCAGACATATCCATTCTCTTCACCGATCCTATATCCCCGTGTTCTCGCAAATTTTGCAATGGATACACGGGGAAGAATGTTCATTGAACATTACTTTAATCGGGATCTTGTTGGCTTACGTCAATTTTATATTTACTTTTATTTATTGTTCTATTGATGGTGATTATTTTTAAATATTTTTATTTTTTATATAATATAAATATTTGGTCCATTTCGGCTGATTTTGTTATTATGTTGTCGAAACAAACTTTACCTTTAATTGCCTATAGCCTACAACATTTGATTTCCAGAAGATAGTGCTCTTAGATTTATTCCATAATTTAAATATTTTTTAGGGTGTATACAATTATTGCATCATAAGCATTTTCGTTTTTAAGAAACAATGTTATATGTGAGACGCTGAAAACATTTGTAGGTATAGATTTTAATAACGAATTCTATTATGCTATTCAGTTATTCAAGCAAATAAAACTTTAATTTAGATTTAGTTTCTTAAACATTCATCGATGAATAGTGGTTGTTGTTTATTCATTTATCGTCACTTCATGCTGCTATGGCTGATTGGCCGATGCTGCAGTGGGAGTCTCTAAATTTTGCCCATCCAGGTAGATTTAGGATAAGGATTTTTAACGAGTTCCTGACTTCCTATAGGCTCGGGACCACCATTTTACGCCCCTTCCGAAGGATGGCATAACTAAGGATTTATTTACCCACATGTGACACCCTTAGAAAATTCTCAGGCCATACGCCGGGCTACGAACCCGCGATCTAGAAGGTTTTACGGTAACTACTATACCACATGTGACCCTCTGATGAATAGTGGTTAGTCCGCCCCGAAAAAAAAAATAATATAGCAACTATACAGAACCCTTGTGTTGCCGTTTCATAAAAAGGTTTTAAAATAGCAAAATGCATGCAGGAATAATAATGAGTACATTGAAAAAAAATTACTATTGAATTCAGTAAACAATGCATATATTACTTCTTTTTTTTTAACAGACTTGAAATTTATATGATGATTTACTACTGAATAATAAACGATGGTTACAAAGCTTCTACATATATTAAAATTTTTGTAGAATAACTAATTAAGTTATAAATTTCTCCGAGACTTGTTTTGGTAAATGGTTTCTTACTAAAATTTATCAGCTTCATAAATTCCTTATAACGGATCTGAGCAATTTAATTTAAAAAAAAATTAAAATGGCGAATCTTCAAACTAATTTTACCCTATTTCAGGATTTTTTAATATATATTACTTGACTCATAATTATAATTACTCATCTCATTGTTTCGTGATTTAAAATGATCGTTATAAAAAACCGTGGAAGAGTATAAGGGGCAGAACAAAAGGAGTTTTAAATAGCCTTAAAAAACTTGTAAGTTCAGATAGCTAACTGTAATGAGATTAAAGACCTTTTTGATTCAAGCGGAAGGGTTATTCATCTAAAAAGTCAACATAAACAAGATTAAAAGTTATGATAAAGAAATATTTTTATTTATTATAAAATTTACATGATTTTATTGTTCAATTACAGACAAATGTTCTGCCAAAGAATAAATATTTTCCAACTCTATACTCCGAATCGTTATTTTTAAGTATTTTAAGAAACCATTCCAATTATGATATTACTTCTTAAAGAAAAGAGACAAACAATAAAGTGGGCTAATTCTGTACCAATCAAAAACTGTAATGATCATAAAATTGCACAACAAAAGTAAAGTTGATAATGACATACATAAACAGCCTGATAATCTATGTGTAGTGATAATCTGTATGTTTTATGATACAGAAAGAGAGCAAATAAAAGTTCGTGCAAAAAAATGCCTATTTTATTTTGTTTCAAGTAACTTGATGGTTTATTGTATTACAAATTATATCGCTCAAAATTAAAAATGTATGTATCATTTGAAGAGTTCATCCAGGGGAAAATGAGGTAACTCACTTTTTCCTAAATGTTCAGGAGAGCGGAATTAACCTCGGAATTTATTACTATTATCATCATAATTTTTGTTAATTTAGTTTTTTAAGTCCATCAAGATTGCTGGTCTGTCAATATGACAATGGAGAGGATGCTTGAGATGATCAAAACCCAACTCGGGGAAGCCACGATACCTAGTTCTTCCACAGCAAGGTTCGGATGAACCAGTTTCATTCATTCATTCATACCTCATTATTATTCATTCATTCCTCATTATTTCATTCATTCCTCTGTATGGAAATACTTCTTCAACTGTTTTGAGTCGTTTGAACTCGGTTTTATCCTGTTTTAACCACACCATCGCCACCGAAAAATCTATCACCAGCCACTATTACCAATTTTTTTAAAACAAATCGAGTTATCTTGGTTTTCCCTGTAGTTTTCATTTATTTTAATATACTACTATATTTTAATTATGTGTAATTTTCCAAGGAGAGTTTACTCCTGTTACCAACAACACAAGTTAATAAGATGTCAAATTTCAGTTTAACCTTTTTTAAGGGCCATGTTATACCTAGACATTATCAATGCCAGCACTAATTTATAAGTATTAAATTTAAATGACATAGTTATTATATTAACATTATAGAAAAAATCGCAACGAGTACTAAGTGCAATAGTGGTGGGTAACAAAAATTTGACTCAGACTCCAGGATACAAAATACTTCAGTCGATACTGTACTTCATAATCAACATGTACAAAAATTTCTTTGTCCATTCCTCTTTCTTTCTGACATTGGATTATAATATATTGGTTATCTTTGACTATTGTCTTATAATTACTACTTTAAAAGTATGTTTTATTCTTTCTTTTTTTTTCGTTTTTCCCAAACAGGGGATTTGTATATTCCATAAAGCCATATTTGAATTAAAAGTATGTTCCTTTGAGATAAAGGAAAATAAAATAACATTTCTATTAGGAATTGAAAACATATGCTAATAAAAATGTTTTTTTTTCACCCCGATTCGCTGTGAATCACTTCTCAGTCTTAATTGAATGATTATTTCGGGTCATATTATTAAAAACAATAACATTTTTCCAACTCAAACAATTGAAGATCTTCTTTGTAATGTTCAAATCCATATTTTTGATGGAGATATACTTTTATTTCCAGAATTTTAGGAGTTTAATTGAATTTTACTGTTTTTATGAAGAAATGATAATAGTAATACTAATTTAATCACTTTTGAACTAGATTATTCTATTTCAAGCATACCTAGGGATGAGCTACGAGTACGATCATCAGCCTCTTAGGCCCGATGAAGCCCAACTTAATTTTTAAGTTCTCTTCTCCACAAAGCAATAAGCAGAGTACTTTCTTTTTTACTGAGTTGACCATCCTAAATTACTTTTATCAATAGCAGATCATATTGGTACATAATATAGTTGGTACAGCCTCATTGAATCACATTTTTAAAAATGCTATTCCTCATTGAACTTTTTAAAAATGTAATTGCATCCATGACTTTTGTTTGGTTAACCTGGTAGTCAAAAGCACCTGGGTGAAAGAATGAAAATAATCTGTACTTTCTCTAATTCACAAAAACAGGTCGAGTGCGGATTATATTAAAAATAACAAAATTTCACTCATTTCGGGGTTTCATAAAATATTTTCTTCAATCACAACAGATCAATTCAAGGAATAGGCCAAGAAAAGAGTCGGAGATTACCAATATGATTTTAGGCGAAACCGTTCAATTACGGATCAAATATTATAGAAACAAATAAAATAGTAGTTCAATACTTTTATACCAATTTCAAAAAGTCCTATGACCCATCCACAGCTAGATTTTGATTAAACGTGAAATACCAAAAAAAGTGAGTAGGACATGTGCATGGTACATTAATTATAATTTTAGAATCAGTATTTATTTATCGGAATCCAATATTCTCTACTAGTTTTCAGTGGTGTAAGGCCTAAGGCTTTCTTGAATTTTCAACCCATTAGACATTATTACTACTGGTAACATATTTTTTAATTAAAAAATCAAAATATATTAAATTGTTTTGTTATTTTCCATAGTCTGTAAACATCTGAATAGATATAAATATCTGGGGAATAGCCTTCTTTCTCGAAAGGTAGGCAGTTTAGTATTAACAAAACACAAATTAGTATACAGATTAAGAAGATGAGAGTAAAAGACACGTCAATGATGTCAAGAAAAACCTTGGAGAAATTGGGGTGCATTATCTTTATTGATTAAATTAATTAATTTAATCGAATGACTATCGTGAAAATCACGGAATGAGATTGCGTTAACTTAACTGTACAATGTCTTGATATTTATTGCATTTATTGTAATAAATATATAAATATAAATCGATACGGATATAGGGTTATTTGATTGACTCTTTACAATTAAAATAAAAATACAAATACTTTTATTTAATTTTGTGGTAAAAATATAAAGAACCAAACCGTGGCTCCTGAAGTTTATTTTGAGCTTTTTAAGGCTCTGCATGCTTGATTAAAATTATAAAATTCCAATGATTAGGGATTTTACAGTTTACTTGATTCGGATATTGTACACAGACTTGCTGATTCGGTATTAAAGGACAAAACCGTATAAAAAATGAATGACTAACTTATTAATAAAATCGATCAACTCATTCAAACATAATCATACAGTCAACTTTTTTTATGGAAGGAGTATAGAAAACCCATATAAGATCCTATGAAACTGAAAAATCCTATGAAACTGTGTTATTTGATTTGTTTGATTTCTATATTTTTTCCTCATATGCCTATTTCCGATTTAAATTGCCATTTAATTAGGTTTGAAACCATGTTTATTAATATTGTTAATATCGTACTGTATTTTTTATGAAACAAACAGATAAAATTAAAATCATCTCATTATTTATCTTGTTCAAGTGGTTCCACTATGAGTATTTTGTTATTAAAAGATAAGTGTGAAAGGACACCAGATACTTCAAGTGTTATAAAAAAATATAGCCAATGAGAATATGATGGGCACTATCTTCTTCAAAAATCAGCTATCTAAATAAAAATAATATAGTCCATTTTATTTTAGATCAAGCACTGCTTCTTTATGTTATTAGACAATAGTATTTAATAGAATAATAATATAATAAAATGATTATATTATGTAGTGATACTAATTAAAACGCTTATTGCAAGGAATCATGTATTATAGAAACGTAAAAAATAAAGACAATTTAATTGATTAAGAAGGATTTTTCAACGACATTTAGCCTGGTCATCAAACAAAGATGGTTTAAGTGGTTTCGGAATTGGAAGCCTGATGATTTCTTGGTTTCAGTACCTACAGAAACCAAGAAAGTGATTTTAAAAAATATTGGAACTAGCATAGTACACCTCGAACTAAAATTCAACAATATACTAAAAAAATATTCATTCTGTTGATCAGTCCTTATTTTAATAAATAAATTAATTTGTTTAGTGAACAAAGATTCATCCTGGGTGGAAATATAGTTCTGGTCGAACTAAAGTTCATTATTATTCATTAATTATGAACAGTAGGTTTAAAGCTAAATGTATATTTTTTAAAAATCGATTTTATAATACCCCGTTGGGCCTGGTCTCGGACAAATCACCTCCCTCCACAATTGTTGATCTACGATACAGCACAGTCTCTACTACATACTGGACTCAAGACCCTTAAGAGCTGTAGCAGTACAGGTGATTAATAATTCAGGGCTTATTGCACTTCTTACACAAAAAATAAACTAATTTTATAATTATAAATATAATTTTTAATGTAATTCATTTTATTTTATTTTTTTATTAATTTTTAAATATTTTTATTCTGAAGAGAAAAGATCCCGGCCAGGGGAAATCTTTTCTCTTCAAAACAAAAATAATTATTAATGATTTTTGTCAATAAGCCATTAACATCGTGTAATGATTAGAAATTGATTATTTAATGTTCATTTCAGAAAAACATGAAGACAAGAAAAAAGACAGTACCTCCAGATGGAGGATGGGGATGGCTGATCGTTCTGGGATCAAGTTTAATAAACGTGAGTTATATTTTAAGTTTGTATGTTATAATAAATTTTATAAAGGTTTAATTAACTATCACATATATTAAACTACTTTTCTTATTTCTAAATCATAACTATTACAGTTGTTATAATTAATATTTTCCACTTTTTTTTTTACTATATCAAACAGTTACTAAAAAGTTTTAAGACTCGCTCAGTGAAGTTGCTAAAAATATATTTGACTTTTCAATTATTCGATAAATGGAAATTTTGATTTTGAAAAGAAAGGGGAGATTTAATGCTAATATTTCTTTAAAGTGGCGGTCAAAACTATAGGAAAAGAATGAATCTGCACCACAAGTATCTTGTTATTCTACTTGTGATATGCTTACAAGAAAATAACATAGAAATGGTACTACTTACTGTAACTCGTTTTCCTTGCTGGGGTATATTGTATGCCCGTAATGCCCATGGTGTGATTGTGAAAAGAACATTATATCATTATCCTCCACAAATGACAGTTTTACCCGAAATTCAATTAACAGCAATCTCAGTTGAGATCAATGAAATCCATATTTTATAGCTAGCGGGTATTGCAACGAGTTTCCCCAGGAGATATTTACCAACAGTGCTCAACTTAGAGCCAGACATTTTTGTGTGTGGGAGATTTTAACCCCGTTTTGGCAATAGGATGCCAAATTCAAGAGGGAAGACTCTTTTTAATACATGTTTAGACCTTGATTCTGACTGCGTGCAACTGTCTGAGCCGACATAGTGGCCAACATGGATACACGGACAACCTGAACTACTAGAATTCGTAACATGCCGTACATGCCAATGTATTTTGTATACATTTTACATTGGCAAGTACACCTCACAGGTATAAAACAGAGAGCCATTAATAATACTTACCATCCGGCATACTACTGGTAATAAATTAAGAAAACCGCAGTACAAAAATGACACCAACAACACACATCTGACTAACTTAGAGACAAGTAATAATACTCTATGGCAACAAATAAGAAAGATTCTACATTACTATAATACAAAGGTGCCCCTCCGTAAACCTGACAACTCATGGACCAGAAAGGGTAATGAAAAAGTGGACTCATTTGCCTCTCATCTTACAAAAGTATTTCAACCACAAAGTACTTCAAAGTATTTCAAAGGTTAAATCACCGACTTTCATTCCTAAGAGCATATACAACTCCTAGGGCTTTTTGCTAAACCTAATACAACAAACATTAGTTAATTTCAATTTACATATAAGATATTTATTACTAAATCAATAACTTTAAGAGAGAGCAAAAAAACCAGCTTAATATTGCTCAAATAAAATTGACACTGTCCAATAGTTCCAAAATACCTTATATTATTAACTTAAATACAATCATAGCCAGTGTAGTTTTATAAAAAAACTGAAGGTGCTCCTCAACTTAAGTTGTATTTTCATCTGTGTGAGTCATCTATACCAATATCCAGGAACCATGCTATATCTAATTTGCATATGTTGGTAAGCTAAGCCATTCTTTGAAATGGTGTTACTTTTTCATTTATTTATTTTTTAAAGTTTTCAACAAGAGCCATTGAACCATCATTTGGATTGCTTTTTGGAGATCTCCTAAAGCAGCTTGGAGTAGAGACAACAGGGGCATCTTTAGTAATATCTACATTAGGTGGAATAGTCAACTTTTCAGGTACTAGTATTTATCAATTAGTATTTATTTATTTGTTTACTGTTATTATAAACTAATACAAGGAAACGTACAAGGTAAAGTAAAAACTAAGTATTTTATTTTCCATGTAATAATCCTAAAATTATTTAATGTTGAAAGTCTGACGAGGCATTTTTATAAATTCAACAAGTCTTTATTGTACAGCAATATAATACAAGCTGCAGCCTCAAAGGTAATAAGTATTAGAGAACTGTGAACTCTTCTCTGACTGGGGTTCTCAGCCTAGCTCTACCCTCTATGTGTGAAGAGCATAGTGAGACCAAATAAGATCCTAGTGCTTCTTTCCCAGCCATCCCACTGTTGAGACCGGTGGGGATAAGAAGAGCACTAGAGCCACAGATGGTCAGGACATGAAGCAGAAGATGGCTCTGCTAGAACTCTAATGGCATATTTACAATAGGTCTCTTGGCCATTGCCACTTCAATCTTCAGGGAGGATTATAAGGATGAGTGGTGCTGGATAGAGATTACACAAG
Organism: Troilus luridus; assembly: GCA_964056705.1. NCBI lineage: Eukaryota > Metazoa > Arthropoda > Insecta > Hemiptera > Pentatomidae > Troilus > Troilus luridus. Next base: position 58,773,562 of record OZ057414.1, read on the forward strand.
AGGATTTGGGTGGATAAGTTCATGTGAAATTTAATTGATATATAGTCAAGAATGCAAGGTCATAGTGTAGGTTTTTTTTGGAAACATAGTAGGGAGCATCAACTGTGGTTCATAGGACTTCACATTGAAAGGATTGGATGGGTTTGATGTTCAAAAGTTTTGCTGTCCCCCACAATTGAGTTTCATACATCCAAATAGGTCTGAAGATAGTCTTGCAAATTAGTAATTTGTTTTTGATTGAAATTTGGGAAGTCCTGGTTAGTATAGTTGACTGAATATTCTATTGAGATCCTGTCTTTTAAGTCTTGTATGTGGGTTCCGTATGTCTTTTATCTAAGATAAAACCGAGGTATCAAACTGGTGAGAAGCCAATCCCTATTCAATTTTCAAATTGAAATTTTTTATGTAGGCCAGAGCACTCATAATTCTGGTGTATCAGAAAAAAATCTGCTCTGTTAGCATAAATTTATTTTTCTTAAATAAGTTTTCACCAGAGGAGAGAATGTTTCAGTTTATTTATTTCTTGCTCAAACAATAAATAATATAGTTGCTAGTTGGAACGGCTATTACTTATGATAAGAAAGAATTCTAAGACAAAGCTTTTGATCCAGCATTTGGCATTACTCCAAGTTTTATTAATGTTGAAAATATGTACCAACTGAATAAAATATTTTCAATCAATCAATGTTTCCTTGACTCAAAAATTATGGTGTGAAAAAGTAGCTCGTGAGATGCCAACATTGTGCCTTTTACTACTTTTACAAGAATCTTACTGATGATCAATGTGGAAAAATTAAATCTTCATCCGAGTTAATAATAGCAAAGTATAAAAATAAAGATACAGACATGTTTATAGGTGTGAAGAATAAGTAGCCTGTATAACATCAAAATAAACTTACAATAGGTAGTTGGAGTATCTTTCAGTTCACCATGAAAAAAAAATTGGAAAATCAAATTATAATCCTTTGAAATATTTAAAGCAAATATTCTGATGTTTATATGAAATGGAAATATTTAACTATTACGAGGAAATAGTAGAAGAATTTTTTTTTTTTATATTTTGCCCGCGGTATGAAAATTTTATGAGGAGTAAAATTGATTTTTAACTAAAAGTGGTCCGTTACGTTCCTTTCTCGATAAGATTGTATTATTTGCTTTACATAAAAGATAGAAATTAAAAGTAAAATTCCGGGACTAATCGGGAAAAGATACATGTGCTATCTATGGTAACAGTGTATTCTATTGCTTTATTATCGCAGTGTTGAAATGCGATAATTTTTTGTATAGGAGCATTCTTAAAGACACCTATCCAAGCAAACACTATTACTACTCTTATTTAGATTCCGCCTTAACATGTTGGGGTCCATTCATATCACTTGGATACAACCTCAACAGACAACAGGGCAGCATTGGTCCGATAAGAGTAGGAAATTGACTAGCTAGCTAGCAAGGCTGTGCAGTGTCTATTTAATTGTGTACAGTGTGTAGTGTGTAGTGCTACTAGGACAGGGGATTGGTGTATTAGGAAGTGGACAGGCAGTGATCATGCTGGGCTTAAACACACCTCTACCGGACTCTGAAGATGAGGCCCCCTTCAAAAAAGTAAAGACAGAGAAGAAGTCGGCCAAGAGGAAGACAAGGAAAGCAGAAGAAGCGCCACCGGTAGTGACATCAAACTGCTCTAGCTAATTTACCACCAATTGAGGAACCTACGGCGGCCCCAGCGAAGAAGATTCCTCCAGTTATAATGGACCGAGAAAACTTCACAATCAATGAGGTGAGTGATTTCATGAACAAAATTAATATTAATCAATATTTTATCATACAGACAAGGACTGAGATCCATTTTTACCTCCAATTAGTGTCCGACCGACCCAAATTAGAAAGACATCTAAAAACTCAAGGAATTGGGTACTATAGTTTTGCATCCTAAAACTCTCAAACAAATTTGTGAAAACAAATATCGATCTTTCTATTCCTATATCTGATGACAGGAAGGCATTTGAACCTATAAAGGCTTCGGACACAAGACATTTGCAAATGTCTGCACCGGATGGAAAAAAAGAAGGAATTATCACCTATAGTGATAACTGTTCCACAAGGTATCACTATAAAATATTTACATGACAAAGTAGGCCACGTCAATATTCATGGTTGTGAAATACATCCCAGGAAAGGATATCTTACTGTCCCAGTGCTATAATTGTCAGTAATTTAGGCACACAAAAAACTACTGCAACCACACAATCGAATTGATCGAATTGCGAGGGAGCGCACGTCGCTTCTTATAGAAAATGCCTCCATTGGAAAAAATTAAAGGAATAGTGACTAAAAGGAGGGAAGAAAACAGATCTAAGCAGATCAGTACTAACCCATACTAATGACTAACAGCATGACAATTCGCCCGGGTGTAGAATACGCATCTTTTCCACTAAAACATCTATTTTTTTATATACAAATCTATATTTATAATTTAAATTTAAATAGTTCATATTAATTTAAAATAGTTATTTAAATAATTTACAAATTAAAAAAAACATGTGATGATAAGTATCAGCAGAGAGCGATTAATTGGCAAGAACACATTTAAAATCCATTGAAAACGGAAAGGGGTAATCTCCAGTCGCGTGTCGGAGCTGGCACATACAGTTTTTTTGAATATTAATCTAATTTCCCTTTCAGGACTAGTTGTTGGGCCTCTAATAAAAAAGTATACCTACAGGAAAGTAGCTATCATAGGAGGAGTGATAAGCACTGCTGCCATCTTGTTGACTGCTCCTGCAAACAGTATGCTCCACATCCTGCTTACCTTTGGAGTACTTGGAGGTATTTTTAATCAAGATTTTTGATGTAGTTTTAGATTTATGATAAATTCCTTGTAGCATCTTTCCAAAAATATTTTTCCATTATATCCAGATTTTAAAATGTTTGTGCTAATACCATATATGTAGTTAATGTTTTGAGCAAGATTATTTAAGGGATAGAGAAAAACTAAAAAAATAATACATATAATAATATAATAACAATAATAATATAATAATATAATAAATAATACTTAGTAAATAATACATGCTCAGAAGTAGTATTATAATAATAAAAATAATACTTTTGAACTTTCTTAGGTATTGGATTCGGCCTTGCAACTGCGTGCACGTTGGTGGGCATCAACGATTACTTCTCAAAAAAAAAAGGACAGGCAGTTGGTCTTTCGATGACTGGTACTGCTGTTGGGTTTATGTTAATGCCTCAGATAGTCAGGTAAAAATATACAATTCTTTAATACTTTTACCTGTTTATATATATTTATACATTTAAATTATAATTATATAAAATAATATTTATAAGAAAATGATTATCATTTGATTAAATAAATACGGTTAAATATAAACCTTCTTATTTGTGACCTTAATTTTTTAGATTTTTGTTGGATGAATATGGTTTTCGCTCTGCACTTCTCATAATAGGAGCACTATCTTTACATGCTCTTGTGGGAGCTTGCTTATTTCAACCAGTTTCTTGGCACAAGAAAACTGTAATACTTGTAAGTTTCCAAAAATCTTAAAGCTTCTAAACTAATATTGAAAATGGCTAATATATTTCATACTTAAAACTGTTATTAAAAGGGTGTATAAAAAAAAAAAAATGATCATTTTTCTAACAAATATTTGTATTATTATTTCTTTGTTATTAAATACAATTAATACTCAAAGTAAAGTCCGTTGTTGTACTGTACAACACTGTACGCTGATACCATTTCTTGGATGGCCAAGATCTTTTGGATCGCAATTTCAACTTCTGCAAAATTATCAATTTTTTTCCCTTGAAGGAAATGGGCCATGGATTGAAAGAAGTAGTAATTCGATGGTGCAAGTTCTGGACTATATGATGGATGAGGCAGGAGTTTGAACCCTTGAAGTTCTTTAAACTTTTCTTTAATTCAACAGGAAGTGTGAGGACGAGCATTATCTTGTTGGAATAAAACTCATTTTCAGTTGATCAATGCTGGATAACTCTGTGACAACTTCGCTTACAACCTTTCCAGTTGTTCACAGTAGAGTTCAGAATTTATAGAGCATCCATCAGGAACAAATTCGTGAAGAGTAACACCTTTAAAAATTCCAAAAAACGCAAAACATGATTTTTTTTTTTTTAACCCCCCCCCCCGCAGTAACTGATAAAACAGTTTGACCAGGATCTTACAGTTGCTCAAAGGTATTCAGATTTCGCCAGCAAACCCACGTTTCATCACAGGTGACCATCTTCTGGTAAATTCTCATATCAGAAGGGTTTTTTAATAAATTTTCACAAATTTCTAACCTCTCTGCTTATTGCTGAGGATTAAGTTTTTGAGGGACCACAGCACTTTTTAATCTTTCCAATGGAGCACAACTAACAATTAATATTATCTTCTATCACACAAGCTCGTGAGTACTTGTGGATGGATTTGATTCAATATTTTCCTACAGAACCTCATCAACATCCAAATCGTTAATGGTCCATATCAATATCGTTAATGGTCGCCAGGAGACCTTCTTACTTTGCAACATCGTATCTCCACTATTAAATTTTTTAAAACAAACACCACACAGTGCGCTGGTCAAGGACACCTACTCCTTCATGTTTAATAATTTAACGAGTTGCTTCAGCGGCTGTGAATTTTTTTTTTTCCAGTAATGCCTTTAAAATACAAGAATTTTGTAGGACATTCTCATGTTTCTTCTAAGAAACAAATAACTAAAGTGAGGCATTTTTTGAAGAAGTCGAATGGGATTAAATAAGTTTAGAGATTGCTCTAAAGAGATTATTAAGTATAGATAAGTATTAAGTAGGATTAAATTATTTACAGCCCTTTGAAATTTTGAATTTTAAAAAACGGTCATTTTTTTATACACCCTATTACTTTCAGGAATAGTTAATTAACAAAAATAAAAGTAATTAAAACAAATAAAACAGATGGCTTTAATGCGGAAATTGAAATATTTAATATAATTTTATGACTTATATAGATTAATTTGTTTTAAAAAAATCTTTTCCTGTCAAACTTCAAAATTATTCTGCTTGTTGAAACATCAATATTTCTTATTAGGAAGTTGAAGAAGAAGAAGAACAACAAGCTCAAACTCTCTTACCACCTGGGGATATAGAGAAAAAGGATAGTTTAGCATCAATAGAAACATCAAGTAAGACTTATTAAACCTATATGGTTTAAAAAAGATAAAACAAATCAATGATTTTTTTCAAAGGGTTCCTACTACATTTGATGCATTTTTCATTGTTTATCTTGTCATTTAAACCAAAATAATGAATTAGTTACACCAGGATTTAGTAAAATACTTTTAAAGAGGCAAGGCTTATCAAATATGTTTCTGCGAGTATTGCATCGTGAAATAATGTTATATAATGTTGCAATATAAAATCATAGATCTGACTATGTATTTATAATTTATAGAATCATTATAATTATATTTATAATTAATATAATATATTTATAATTTTATATATATTACTATATCATTAATCAAATTAAAACCATAATAATAATAATAAATGATAAATTAAAACAAAAATGATTAAAAGTCATATCAATTTCACTTTAAAAAATTGATTTTATTTTGAAATATCATATGTTACTCAAATTTGAAGTAAGTCGTCTACAAACAAGTTTTGACTTTATATAAGCATACATTTTTAGGTGAAACTTTTTTTAATTTTTTCAAAAAAATTTTCCGGTTAAGGACTATTGACCACTAAAAGGTTAAATACTAACTATTTTATTATTACACAGTACATGGTCATTAACTGTTACCTCATAGACACAGTCCTTTATGAAAATTATGCATTTAGGTGAATGTAATACATTAATTATCAATAAGTATGAAGGTTGGTTACAATATTGGCATTCTTCTGCCAGTATTGAGTTACTCAGAGCAATACAGATAAGAACTTTTAGATAAATAAAAATGGAATGACAGTTTACCTTGGATGTACATGTTGTTGTTGTTGGAAGATTTTATTGAAGTTCCATATTTTTTTCCAGGCGGTAACTCTCAGTGCATGTAACTTTCAGACAAAAATATTTCAGAAAACCATCATTCTTATTAGTCAAAAACCCTTTATCTTCATGACAAACATAAAAATATTCTTAATTTCGGATATGAAGTTTGGTGTAAAACAAAAAAATAAATAAAACAAGAAAATTCGTAAGATTTCTCGATTCTTTGTAAACTAAATTTGGGACAAAAAATAATTTATAAAGCAGAATGAATAATACCGCTTCTACAAAAGTGATTAGCATTTTTAAGTGTAATGTATTAATCCTGAAAAAAAAAATTGTAATATTGAAGTTTATACAATAGGTATTCAAGGGCTTACACAGTTTACAAGATTCTTTCTTTATGAGTGTTTATTATATCAATAAATGGGATTTAGAGAAACTTTTTTATGTGTAGACATTCTAACTAAGATTACCATTCCTGTGTTTTGCTTTTTCAGATGGAGTAAAACATAATTTGAACAGTCCAAATTTAGAGGGTAGAAAGCATATGTTTAATATTCCATCACAAGCTTTTTCAAGAAAAGAATCCCTGATTTCCAATGTTTCTCTACTGGATGATGCAGGAAACACATATCACATACACGTTTGTATTTATTCAAACTTAATAGATTCACAATATATTAAAGTGACAGTAATAATCTAATTATTTTAATTTGCTTCAACTTTTTTATACAATAACATGTGACTTATATTCACAGAGGATTGCTGAGGAAGAATCTTCTGATAACGAATTACAAAAAATAACGGTTAATTCAGATGTGGAAAACAGGAAAATAAAAAACAACCCCCAAAACCAATCCAAAAAAACAGTAAAAGGGTATTTTTCTAGGTTTTCTAAATTCATGGATCTTGATCTGCTAACAGACGGTGTGAGTTTTCTACTATTGGTTAAATTCTTATATAAAATATGTACATAAAAATGTATTTATATCATGTTGTTGATTGTGCTATATTTTTATTTTATTTGCCTATCAAGGTGTACTTGAACATACTCTATGGATTGTCAATGTGCATTGTGGCTGAAATGAATTTCAAGTTGATAGTGCCATTCTTTTTATCTGATCTTGGTTTCACTCATTCTGAAACTGCATTTGCATTGTCATCAATGGCAGTGGCAGACATTTGTGCTCGAATAGTTGTACCTCCAATTATGGATAGGATAACATTCTCTAGGCGGGCCACCTTTATATTTGGCTCTATTTGTGTTGCCATGGGCCGCTCTTGTAAGTATTTTTATTATTTTACGATGTATATTACTTTAGAAAAGTAACTAAGGAAAAAGTTTATTTGAAAAAGAATGTCAAGGAAACTAAGATTATTAACAATTGACTATATTGCAAATGGAAAAATACACACTTGCATATATTTTTATTAACAGAATACCAGTAATGATGGGAGGAAACAGTTAGGGAATTGACTAATGGGGCTTTCTGGTAGAGTACATCTTAAGTACAGTAGTATTTAGGTCTCTTCCAAGCCATTAGATCATCTGCTAGAGGTTCCTAGTGAATGATAACAAAGTGGGATCAGTGCACATAACTAGTCTTGACGTAACTAGGCTGACTTTAACATTGAGTATCCTTCTGAGAATTCTCAGTATTTTGGGTGTTATCTTGGCTGGATGTGAAGAGAAGAGTAAAACTGATGATAATGAGCGGAAGCCTATAGACGAGGAGCTTCTCTATGTTCAAAATACTGCTTAATTAATATCATAATTTTTTGTTAACTGATCCTGTTTGTTCATTGGATATGTATTAAATTTTCAACTTGGGTCGGTGGTTCTGAGCTTTTTCAATAATCATAATTAATAATATTATTAATTATGCTTTTAGATTATTTAATAGCACTTCACTTAAAAGTAGTTTATAATAAATCTGTTTTTTGTTGAAGTTTTAGCTTTACAGACAACTATTGGACCAATCCTAACTTCATTAGTGATTATTGGTTTCTTTCGTGGAATATCTCTTACATCATTTCCACTTGTATTAGCAGAATATTCATCCGGGAATAACTTTCCTTCAGTACTTGGCTTATCAATGGTTTGCAGAGGGATTTTCATTGCGATATTTGGACCTCTGTCTGGTGAGTATCTAAAATTTGTGATTTTTTTGAAGTCTTTAGTATCTAAATCATAACAACCAGTCTGCAACCAGTATGATGACAATCAGTGAAGAAAAGTTAGAAAAAAGTGAAATCAGAGAAAAAAGTGAAACAGGAATGAAAAATATAAATACCTATGACACCCCCTTGGTTCTGATAATAAGTTTATTGTTAGTTAAGTATGCCTTTCATCCAGCTCTTTTTGAAATGTTCATTATATTCAAATGATTCATGGTTCAAATCAACCATCAGGCCTAAGTAATCTATGCTTTGTTGAACATGTGGGGTACAACCATTATGGGTAAAAAGTAAAATATTTTACGTTTACTTATTAGTATATATATATTTATCTTAACTCAGGCCATTGTTTTAGGTTCCAATTCCCTCCTTACATTCATCCACACCCTCCCAACATTATTCCTAAACTATCACCCCATCACGAAAACCCTAGGTATTCGACCAAAACCTTTCCTGGAAATCCCACATCGCCCAAATATCCCGACGGTCAATTAGTTCCCTGAAGTTGTTCCTTCGTTCTCGACATCTCCTTACACAATCTTCCCGTAAGCTTCTTGTACCATCTTTCATCTTCCCCCACTTTGACTACTGTAGCGTGGTACATGGAGGCATTTCTAAATTGCTTGAAGACAGATTAAAGAGCGAAGACAGATTAATAAATTGCTCTCTAAGATTTGTGCTTGGTACTCCGAGGCGATCGTTTGTGTCCCACCTTTATGATCAGTTAAAGTGGCTCTACCCTCCCTTCCGAAGACAATATTTCCTCGGTTCATTCTTACACCAATCCATTAACTCTCAACATCCTTCATATATCTACAGTCTCCTCCAATTCAAATCCTCAGTTCAGCTCCATAAAACAAGATCTTGCCTTTCCAGTCTCTATATTCGTTCCCACTGAACCAAAACATTTGAACGTTCCTTTCTCGCCCGCTCCACCACAATGTGGAACTCAATCTCTCCTAACATCTGCCATGCTCCCTCACTATCATCATTTAAATCCTTCCTTTTCCAACATCTCCTAGTTTCCCAAAAAGATGCTCTATTAGCAGGTTTGTCATTTGCTTAGAATGTAAGGTATAGATTAATTTATTGTGTATTTAAATGTTTTTAAGAAGAGGTACATCATGTAAAGAAATTATTGCACGCTTGTTCAAGCATTTAACAGATGTTATGGATTTATCAATTCTCTTTAATCGCTTAATGTCTTGTCAGGATTCGTACTGTTTATTTACTTATTATTATTTTTTGTTTAAGTTTTTCCTTTTAAATTGTTTTCTTTTTACACGCTTTATGATTTGTATCATGTAGCTTTCTGGCCAGACATATATTATGTTTCTTTTTCTGTTTATGTTTGTTATTCTAAAGGCACTTAGTCCCAGAGTAAAGTTACTTTTCTATTCTGTTCTATATTTATAATTGACTGATTTTTAGTTTTAGAACCATTAACAGCTGCATACAAATATTCCCAAGAATGCCCATTGTAGAGTATTTCTTTCTTTCTTTTACTTCTATTTCTTTTAATAATTACATGGCTTTTACTTTGAAATGTATCTTGACTTTCTTTATTGACTGCGATACTACCATTATTGTGTATTCTCTTATTAAGCGTATATTTAAAAAAAAAACAACTCCAAATCAAAGTTTTAAACCACAACCAATACACACACACATTAAGTTTTAATCATACATACATATTATTCATGTATGTTATTAGGAAACTATAAATATGGAAAAAATATTTATTATTGATATTTGTTTTCAGGATACATAAGAGATGTTACTAATAGCTATCCTGTGTTCATCCATTCGCAAACTGTACTAATGACTTCAGTATTAGTTGGCTGGATTATTGAAATAATTATCGTAAAGTCTAAAAATAATAAGCATGCAGTGATAGATAATTTATTGAAAGAAACAGAAGATAAAGTTACATCCACAAAAGAATGATGGAGAAAATGTGGTAGGCTCTAAAAGTAACTTCAAAGATTCTCTGCATATTAACTTCAGGGGCATGTTCCTGCTCCATAATACAATAAGTATTAATTCATTAACATATGGTGAATTTTTGAGTCAAGTGAAATACAATGAACAATGGAACAGAAAATTAGAGTTATGATCTGATAAATGCTTCAATAACTTTAATTACCACAGACATGGTTTAACTTTTCTAAATCTTTTGAAGTGAAGATTGTAAATTTGTTGGTGTTAATAATAAGTATCATATAAAGATAGATATATGTAAGGTGAATACGTAATTGTTATTTACAAACACATATTTAAGAAATCCTAGTCATATGTGTATATACCTTGAACTATTATAAGACTATTACCTTTTATTAAAATTTGTATATTATTCTTTCATGGATCATATCAAAAATTAAGAAATATGTTAGCATGGATACTCCTGTTATTTTGAATGAGATATAAAATATATTAGAAACTCGGTATTTCTAAAAAATTTAAAGTTCCTCAATAGTTATTTTTATATTAGCACATTTCTTGTACAGTATTAACAAGTTTTGTCAAATCCACATGTTATTATTGGTATAATTAATCAAAACTTTGTTTTTGTAAATAAAATATATTTTATATTATTATTATAGATTATTTTTATATTCACAACTGCCCTGTGATACGATCTGAAATATACTAAAATAAAGTGCACAAAATCAAAAGAAAGTAAAAAAAAAAGAATTTCACTTATTTGAAGAAAATTTCACATGTACTTCCTAGATTTTAATGATACTTTTTAATGCAAATCTTATCTTTAAAATATTGTATTATTAAGGAGACTAACCGCCAAGGAATCCCTGGAGTGCTTAAAAAAATCGGCAATATATGTCTATTTTATGTTAATATTCTAATGAATATAGAAATATTAGTTTATCACAGTTTTTGGTAGGGGGCATAAGTTTTCTAGAAAACTGAGATATAGTTTGTATTTCCCTCTCCAAAAGAACAGAATATTCATGATTTGAATGAAAATAAAAAAATCTCTAAACCACCTTATATACACATGAAATTTTTCCTAAGCAACTTTATATGTCCGGCTATACATTGTGCAGGTTCCGTAGTAGTGTTTGTTTAGGGGGAACGGGTACGGCAACGGGCACTACCCCCGAGTCAGGTGGAGGGGCTGCCTCCTCAAAGCGCCCTGACACTCTTCCCCATCCGGAGTGGCTACCGAAGGGAGGTGGCCCTAGGGTGTGTACTGTTAATGACCTTCTGTTAGAGTAAGTAAGATGTGTACTGTTGTGAGTGACGTTGTGCTGTGTACTGAACTCGGGTTCCGGGGGGGCTGTTAAACCCCACTATCCCTGCACTAGGCTAGCCTCTGAGGGTACATGACACTAATAAGGCCTGTCGTCACCTACGACTCCGAATGCTGGACACTATCCAAGAATCAAGAGCTGGCTTTACTGAGGTCCGAGCGGCGCATCCTCCGAAGAATACATATTTGGTCCACTATGTATTATTCAAGAATGAAGACTAAGGACCAATGCGGAACTACAAATGTTGTACCAAGAAGCCGACCTAGTCAGATTTATAAAAGTGGGGAGATTACGTTGGGCTGGACACGTGGCGAGGATGACGGATGACCAAATTCCTAAGAAGCTCCTCAACGAACAGATCCATGGAACAAGACCAGTTGGACGTCCCAAATTTCGTTGGGCAGACGGCGTCGCTGCCGATGCAAGGTCTGTCCATGGGATAAGGATTTGGAAGGCGGCTGCTCTGAAAAGGGATGACTGGTGGCGTCTGTTGCAGGAGGCCTTGACCCCCCCCCCCGCGGGTTGTAGTGCCATTAAAGAAGAGAAGAAGAGAAACTTTATATGTACCATGATTTTAACTACGATATTAAAAAAAAAAAAAATGGAAATTTCTTTCGGATTAGTAGTTTTGGAGATTAAAAACCACAACTTGGTTTTTATTATTTTTAAATACAGTGTAAAATGTTGGTCCAAAAATAAAATTTTTATAGATGGGTTATTTGATTTATTTTAAAGTTAAAACTAAAAGTATTCATTATCATAAAGTCCTATACAATAAAGACAGGGAATGGTTATTTTTTGGTCTTTGGCTTAAATTAGTATTTCTAAAACTAAAATCCTTCCAACTTTTCTACATGAGTGAGGTTGGCTGATATCTTTGAAGGCTATACAACGTATTGAGGTTTTCTAAACTAAAAGGTAAATGCTAATGAAGAGTTTTAAGGATAATCCTGGAGTGATAAATATTTTTAGTGTCAAATTTCATGAAAATTGGAATCAGAATATCTGGATTCTATCTTGGAACCTTAATTCTTGATGGAGGAGGGATTGTTTTGTTGCCATTACATAGATTTATTATTGAAAATACTAAACCAAATGATTAATTGAAAATGATAGGGATTTTTGGTGCTTTTCCGTCCTCTTGTCTCCATCCTAGCTAATTCTCGGGAAATTTAATCCATATTATGGTTTGATTTCTGTAGATACCATTGACAGTTACACAACTGCCATTAGCAAGACTATTAGTTTTGTTTTGAACCATATAAATAAGTTATGTATTGCATCTTTACAATTTATTCAGAACATTATTTAATGTAGAACAATAAGATAAACAAAAATCTCATTTATATCATGCGGTGAGTAGGTTAGCGATAAGTATTTTGTTATCGAAAGATAAGTTTGAACGGAAATTAGATACTTCAAATGTTTTAAGGAATTATTATTATATTATATCCAATTAGCCAGTGGAGAACCTGATAAACTCTACGTAACTCTCATTTCATACTTTTTTGCTGCATCCTTCATTTTAATATAGACATTTGACGCCATTGGACATAGCGCTCTTTTCCTCATTCCAGAAAAACATTTTTTTTCTGTAATAGAATGACAAGAAAGATAGAATAATAGAATGATAAACATTTAAAGGATATAATGTTATATAAAACAAAGGTACCATAATTAGCATTTTGCTTCACAAGCTTTGATTTTACAAGACAATATTTTAAACTTCGAAGTTTGATGTTAACACAGTTTTATATATTTAAAGAACCTTTAATATGTCAATAATTCAATTTAATTCATATTGAATAATTGAAGGCCATAAATCTTAGTAAAAAATTGTTTCGTATAGGTACATTAAGGACTCTATACTTCTGTACGGTAAATATTAAAGAATCAATATCAGAATTCCATCAATAGATTGACCGTTAGGATCAGATTGTAACAGTAAATTAGACGTCAATGAAATCTTGACTAACCTTAAATGAAAAGTTCCTCCAATTTATTCAATTTTATTGAACTTTTAAGGATTTTATTGTGCAATATTACATCAATTATAGGGATTAGAAATTGGAATATGTAGTCGACGAAATCGAAGGTCCGTAAAGGTACCACTCCTTGGAATCAATCCTTGGATTTGGATTCTATCGGAGGATAGATTCTAAATATTGAAAATAAGCCGGATATCGAAATACGTCGTACACCGAAAGACGACCGCGTATGACTCCGAGATTGCTAAACCGATTTTCATCACTGAATGCCCAGAATTATCCTCGGAGCTCTTCATAATGAACTCTCTTCAGTTCTAAAATGGCGAGTGGTAGAAAATTTATTGCATTTTTATATTTTGACCATAACTTAAACAGATTGAATTAGGCCCGCATATGACAGCATTGAACGTCTTATGACAGCATTGAACGTCTTATGACAGCATTGAACGTCTTATGACAGCATTGAACGTCTTATGACAGCATTGAACGTCTTATGACAGCATTGAACGTCATATGCCACCTTAACTTGTTCGGCTGGTCAGGCTGGCAAAGTATAAATGCTTTGCTTTTGTTTAAAAAAAGCAATCGGGAAGATTCCCGACAATAAGAGAAATGATGCAAGGAGAAGCCTTGACATGACTCCTCTTTAACCTTCACCTTGAACTATAAGTCAGTGCATCAGGAATTCAAACATCGGACACAGTGTGCAGCTAGCCTTTGCTTATGATATAGACATCATTGGCATATAATATAAGGCAGTATCATCATTCCTGGCTCTCGAGACTACAGCAAGACGTCTCGGCATGATTATCAACAAAGACAAGACTAGGTATATGGTGTCCGATAAGTTCCCTCGACAGATTGGAACCAGAGTTGCATTTGATCCGTAAAGGTTTTGCATTTGAACAAATGCCGGAATTTACATATCTAGTAACAGTAGACAGTAGAATCTCGGTGGAAATGATGAGAAGAATGATCATTCTGAGATCTCAGGGAATCATTATTATGGACTCTGATTATACATATCTAGCAGACGTCATGCAGCTAACCAGGGCTATCCTCTACAAGACCCTCACCCGCCCTGTTTTGACTTATGGTTCTTAGAAATAGCCTACAGCAAAGGCAGATGAAAGAGACCTCCTTATTTTTGAAAGGAAAATCCTTTGCCGAGTTAAAGGGCCCATCTTTGAGAACGGACTATGGAGAAGACTTAAAAATAGTGAAATCTACAGTCTCTATCATCTTTAAGCCTGTTTTAGTTGTAATGATCAAAGAGCGGCGGTTAAGGTGGACATGACCCTTCGCACGGATGCCGATGAGTCAATTCCGAAGAACGGTCTAATATCTAATACTGTTACGGTCAGAGCGGTAAGGGGGACCGGCTGAGAGGATTAGGCAAACAATGGGATTAAGCGGAAGGGATTATAGAATGGCGTAGAGCCTACTGGATCGGGCCTGGATGGTTCTCGATCTTGTTCCGAGTAATGCCCCACCCCGACCTACCTTACCTATATAAAGACGCCAGCTGTTTTCGGCCCATTCAGTAATAAGGCAGTGAGTATTAAGCAGTGAAGTAATAAGCAGTCGTTAACTAGTGGCAGTGCGTGTGAGTTACAGTGTGTTAGTTAGTCTGTAATAAGTGCTTAGTGAGCAACAGTGACAATTAGTGGCCGTGTAATAAGTGTAATAAACTGTGGGTCAGTTTGCCATATTTGGAGAGTTTTACGGTCGGGGGACTTAAGTTAGCGAACTGTAAGTGTTAATTTGTAATTGTAAACTATAGTGTAATATTATTGTATTTGTACAAATTTATATAAATAGTTTAGTTACTTAGTATAAACAATATCTTATATTATTTGTATATTATCTTAGAAATTAGATAACATTTAGTAGAATATTATTATTGTAAATTGATATTAGTTTAATAATTTAATTGTTTTAAATAATCTCATTGTATTCTTTTCAATTTGTTAATAAATATTAGATTCTTGAATTAAGTAATAGTTTAGTCCATTTTACACCCAGTAGCCCGTAACAAATTGGTGTCAGAAGTGGGATATTTTGTGTAATTGTTATTATTTTGTAATTATTGGGCTACTGTATGAAAAATGGCTTCTCAAAGTCATAAATTAATGGATTTAAAAGTTGCAGATTTAAAACGGGAATTAGAAGAACGTGATCTGGATTCTTCCGGAAATAAAAGTGTACTGCAACATCGCTTGCGTCAATTTTTTGTAGAGTTAGGGGAAAATCCAGATGACGTTCTGTTTGAAACTGATTTAAGCAAGTTGTCAGCAACTTTTAAAAATGAATTAGGCAATGTAGAAAATAAGCTTGGTAAGGAATTAGGTACTGTTAAAAATGAGTTAAGCAATGTAAAAAATGAGCTAGGTAATGAGTTAAGCAATGTAGAAAATAGGCTAGAGTCTAAATTAGGCACATTAGAAACTAAGTTAATGGAAAATGTAGATAATAAAGTAGCTGATATAGAATCTAGGCTAGGAGAAAAAGTGAACGAAATAAGGCTAAGAATGGAAGCTCTCGAGGGACGTAAGAGCAACCCACCGACGAACGACATCGACCGTTCCTCCGAGGGCAGCCATCGTAATAGCATTCTACCCGCCTATGCTGAGGCGCCACCAACTCACAATACCATTCCAGTATTCGACGGGAAGACGCCGTGGGAAGACTACATGACTCTCTTCGAGACCGCGGCTTCGATCCACGGGTGGTCGCAGGAGACCCAAGCTTCAGCATTGTGCCTGGCCTTGCGTGGAGACGCCTTGGGAGTGCTGCAGGGGATGCCCATGTCTGAGCGGTCCAACTACGGGGAGCTGATGAGAAGACTGGAGATGCGTTTCGGCCACCGCCACATGGACCAGCTGTATCGCTCACAGCTGAGAAGCAGGATTCAGAAGACCAACGAGACTTTGCAGGAATTTGAAGCGGATATTGCCCGGCTGGTGAGGAACGCCTACCCATCGGTCACCGACGATGTCTACGAAAGCTTGGCTGTCGACAAATTCCTCGATGGACTTCGGGACCCAGAAACACAACAAGCAGTGAAGCTCGCCCGGCCGAAAACTTTGGGAGACGCATTATCCCAGGCCATGGAGTTCGAGGCTGTTAGACAGTCTGTACGGGGCCATGCGCGAGTACGAGCAGCAGAAGCGGAGCCAAATGTAGTCCCCAGCTTCGAGGACCTAGTGACGAAAGTTTTAGAGGCTCTCAGGACCCGTAAGAAGGAGATACGCTGTTGGAGCTGCGGCCAACTTGGACACCCTAGAAGCAAGTGTCCATCGAAGAAGCAAGAAAAGCCACAGGAAAACTAAATAGGGTTGATGGGAAGGGGCAACTGTCAACCCGTAACGTCAAAGGCCCCAGGAAGACCATCAGGGTCGCGTCAATAGGAAGCAGAACGAACAGTTTCTACGTTGATGGGATGGTGAACGGACAGCTGCGAAGTCTGCTAATAGATACCGGCGCAACCATGACAATCTTGAACTCGAAAACACTTCCAGCTGAGAAGATCTTACCAACAACTTGGGCATTACGGACTGCCACGGGACAGCCAGCCAAGGTCTACGGGGAGACAGTTGCCACCTTCATCATCGGCGGTCAACATCTGAAGCACCGCGCTCTCGTGGCAGAGATCGATGAAGATGTCATATTGGGCATGGACTTCATGATCGCATACGGGATCAAGCTGGACATGTCAAAAGGTGTGCTGACGATGGGAGACGAGGAAGTCATCCTTCGGCAGGGAAAGGATCTCTACGCACGAGTGCTCTTACTAGAAGACACCACTTTACCTGCACAGAGCCAAATCGTGAACGCTTTTACTGGGCAAACCTTAAGGACGATGTGTTGGACTGGTGCAGGCGTTGTGCGACTTGTGCGGCTTCTAACGGACCAACAAGAAGAAAGAGGGCCCCTATGAAGAAGTACAACGTGGGAGCACCGTTCGAGAGGATAGCGATCGACATTGGTGGCCCTTTCCCTGTGACGGACGAAGGTAACCGATATATTCTCATGGCCATGGACTATTTTTCTAAGTGGGTGGAAGCGTATGCCCTTCCGAATCAAGAGGCAGTCACGGTTGCAGACGTACTTGTGAAGCAGCTCGTCAGCCGGTTTGGAGTACCCATGGAACTTCACGCTGACCAGGGAAGAAACTTTGAGTCTGCAGTCTTCTCTGGAATGTGCGAAGCACTGGGGATACGGAAGACCAGGACGACGCCTCTTCACCCTCAATCGGATGGCATGGTGGAGCGCATGAACAGGACAATGGGTGGATATTTGTCTAAAGTGGTCTCCGACCATCAGCGGGACTGGGACCAGTATCTTCACTTGTTCCTGTTAGCCTACCGCAGTTCAGTCCATGAAGCAACGGGGCAGACCCCCGCAAATGTGGTGTTCGGCCGAGAACTTCGTTTGCCTTGTGATCTGAAATTCGGGTTCAAGCCCAATGAGGAAGTTGCCGGAGAGGAGTACGTCTCGAATCTACGGAAGCAGATGGATAACATCCACGAGAAGGTTCGTGGAAACATCCATGGAGCAAGTGACAGAATGAAGGAGCGTTACGACATCAGGGCAGAGAAAGGTGGATTCCAACCTGGAGATTTGGTCTGGCTACATGATCCTCGAAGAAGGCGAGGCTACTCACCTAAACTTCAGAACTCCTGGGATGGCCCGTTTGAGATCATCAATAGGATAAACGACGTCATCTATAGGATCAGAAAGCAGCCAAAAGGAAAACCCAGGGTAGTCCATTTTAATAGACTGGCCCCATACAAAGGAGACCATGGCCCGACAAAAGACCAGCAAGTCAGGTACCTCAACAACGTGGAGACCAGTAAGGTATCAGTTGCACAACCTAAGGTACAAGGTTCCCGTGGAGTAACTCAGACAGTATACAGAGATATCTTCTCGTTACCCGCGGACTATTCTCTGGCCCATTGTGTCGCCGAAGATCTGAGGACTTCCCGAGGGATTGCAACGGTCTTCAGGAAGAAGTTTGCTGGAACTAAGGAACTGGAACGCCAAGGACCAAGCGTCGGGAAAGCACTCCACCATACGCACGAAGGACGACACCTGTTCTACTTAGTTACCAAGTGTGCTACTGATCAGAAGCCCACATATGACGCACTGCGGCGAAGCCTCGAGGATAATAGGTGGCAACAAAGCTACACTCAATCCACAACTGGTCGTTGATGAATATCCAATTCCTCGTATTGAGGATCTATTTCAAAAACTAAAGGGTGCAACTAAATTCTCAAAGCTAGATATTACAGATGCTTTCATGAGCTTGCCTTGTGGTGAACAATCCTGTGAAGCCATGACTTTGAATACACCAACTCACGGGCTCATCATACCAACACGGGCACAGTATGGTGTTGCTAGTATTCCTGCTATCTAGCAACGATGCATCAAAAAAGTTCTGGACAACCTCGACTGCGCCAGTAATTTTTATGATGATATAATTGTTTATTCAACCTCTGATGAAGGAATGATTCGAGCACTTGAATTTACATTTACTGCTCTTGGGAATTCTGGTTAAGAACTTCGCAGATCCAAGTGTGAATTTCTACTTGATAAAATCGACTTCTTAGGACATACTATAGATGCAGCAAGACTGCACTGCCAAAAAAAGCATATCGAAGCTGTTCTTTTTTAGCCTTCCACTCCTGAGGAAATGCGCACTTTTTTAGGCACATACTACCATGCTATTATTTCAAACGTATCTACCATCACTGCGCCGCTCAGAGACAGATGCTTGCCTCTTCAAAATTGACATGGACTAAAGATGCCAGGAATTCATGTGATCACCTGAAAAAAGAACTGACTTCAAATAGAGTACTTACACCCTATGACCCGAAACTTCCCCTAATTCTCGTCACAGATGCTAGCCCGGTAGGGTTGGGAGCTGTGATGTCGCACATTATGCCTGATGGCTTAGAAGGCCCTATTGCATATGCTAGCAAAGCTCTTAATGCCACAGAGAAACGCTACCCACAAGTAGATCGTGAGGCGCTTGCTATTGTCTGGGGTGTAAAAAAGTTCTTTCAATATCTTTATGGTCGTAAATTCACCATATATACAGACAACAAACCCATTTCTCACATTTTCGGCCCTAACGCTCAGCTACCCCAGTTCACACTTTCTCGTTGCAACAATTATGAGAGTTATCTGGCTAATTTCAATAACGATAGTAAGTACAACCACCAGTAATCAGAACTGCAACGCTGACTTCCTTCCTAGAGCTGTGAGATCGACTGGCAGTGAAGACTTTTCTTTTGAAGTCAATCAGCTTCAATTCGAGGACCTTGCTGACGACTTCGACAAGTTTGTGCTGCATCAGCTTCCCCTTAATTCCACACATGTCCGCATTGCTGTCTGCGATACTCGAAGGGAAAAATCTCAAATTGCTTGGGTGCAAGGGAAGAGAAACATAGTACACCACCACCGATGGATGTCTCATGCTTGGCCATAGAGTTGTTGCCCCACCAGGTTTTCTTCGAATGGTCTTAGAGGAACTCCATCTCACATAGGAGTGGTTAAAATGAAAGGGTTAGCTCGCTCTCTCATTTATTGGCCGGCAATTGATCAAGACATTGAAACCATGGCTAAGTCATGCTCTGCCTGCATGAAGAATTCCAAGATGCCCCCTCAGTTTCGTTCACATCACTAGGAATACCCAAACGCTCCCTGGGAAAGAATTCACATAGACTACTGCTCGGTACTAAGGAAAAACCGGCTGATTATCGTTGATAGATACTCAAAGTGGATGACAGTTGCTAGGACAAACTCAACTACTTCGCAAACCACAGCTAATATCCTTGAAAATGTCTTTGCTGAGTTCGGTGTTCCCAAAGTAATCGTATCTGACAACGGGCCACAATTCTGCTCAGAATATTTTCAGAATTTTATAAAGAAACAAGGTATTCGGTTTCATCGCACCACAGCAGTTTACCATCCATCGACTAATGGCCAGGAAGAACGTGGTGTTCAGACCAGAAGAGAATGCTGCACACCTCAGGAGCAACAAGCCAAACGATATTCAGCACCATATTAACAGGTTTCTTCTTCAATACCACAAGTCTCCTCACCAAACAACGGGACAACCGCCATCCCTTCTCTTTCTGGGAAGAGTTGTTCGGTCTAGACTGGATCTTGTAAAGCCGGATCTAAAGAGCAGGATGACGGAAAGGGAACTAGTAAACTATTCAAAAAAATCGGAGACCTAGTCATGTTCCGCTCTTACAGCGACGCAACTGACAAATGGATACCGGGAGTGATTGTGACCAAACTGGGAGACCTTCATTATGAAATAGACTTCAATGGAAAATACTTCAAGCGGCACATTGACCGAAGATCTATGGATACCTCCAGCGAACCGATAAGCGTCTGTCTTGTCTATCTCGTCTGTCAGACTCAGATGATAAAAGAGGGATTCACACATCTGAGAATCAGAATTCTTCTCCTTTAATCTTGCCATATCTCCACGATTCTGCATGCTTCCATCTTCTTGATACGGAACAAACAAACTCAAGAGAAACCTCTACCCAAGTTAGCTCGAAACCAGGCCACAGGGAACATGCTACCCAGCACACTCCCCCAGCTACGCCAGGACCATCAGCATTAGATTTCAGACGGTATCCACAGCGCACTAGGAAACAAACAAAAATATTCTCGCCAACTTAGCTAATGGTTGTGAGTGCTGTGTGTGTGTTAAGTTATGTTATGTTATGAGTGTTATGTTATAATGTTAATGTTATGTTATAAGTGTTTTAGTTGAAAATATGTGCGGAGGGTTGTTATGTATGGTACTCATAATATTGTAATGGCTGAGACAACATGGGAGGCTTGGGTAACCTCAACTGTAACCTATATAATAAAAAAAGCGAATTGTGTTTCTTTTTTTTGTATTTACTACCCGAGTACAAACATAAAAGATACTGTCAGCATTATACTGTTGTCCGAGGGTTTCTCATTTACACAAAACCCCGACGATGATTATTAACCCTGGAGTTACCTATAAGGACTGCTTTCTGGATATTGGACTTCTAAGACTGTTGAGGTCTAAAAATTCTAAGTTTAGCCTGTGCCAAATTTTGCGAAAAAGAGCCCGCAGTTGACTTTCATCACAAGTTATTTATTCAAATTTCTTAAAAATTGTTTTTTGCTTTTTAACTATATTGTTATACTTAAATATATTATTTGGGACGTTATTAATCTCTCGGTATATGGCGTGGTTATAAAATACGTTAAAATTATTGTCTCCTAAAGATGGTATATATTAGGATATCGACAGTTATTTAACGGAAAAACGTTTAGCAAAATTATGATTCATCATTTTAACTTTATATATTGGATCGACAAATACGAGTAATTCATATGTATAACTAAGTTTTGCGGCTTCTTCTGCTTTTTTTTTTTATATTACATAGTGGATTTCAAACGAAAACACATCGAAAGTTCTGTAAACATGCCATTTAATATTTAATAGGACATTTTATTAAAAATCGACCAACAAAGGGAATCTACAGCTGGCTCCGGACACTATTGAAAGAGTTTACAAATGTTTTAAGTCATTGTGAATAATATGGAGTATAACTTTAACTAAAGTTGGTGTAGGTAGTTAGTTAATTCATTCTCCGTTTAAAGTTAACTTAAGTGTTTATCCAAAATCAACGCGGACGAAGTCGCGGGCAAAAGCTAAAATTAATAATAAGTTGAGTGTAAATATTCTCCTTATGCACAATTCTAGAAAAAGCAAGAGAGTATAACATATGATAGTACTGTTAGGGAAATGCTATACAAAGAGCTACTGGAAATGGGCATCCCAACAAAACTGGTGCGACTGATCAAGGTAACAATGAAACAAGTGAATTGCAATGTCAGAGTACAAGACGTTCTCTCAGAAGGTTTCGAGACACATAAAGGGCTCAGACAAGGTGACTGTCTAGCTTGTCTTCTGTTTAATTTAGCCTTGGAGAGGGCAATCAGAATACAAATCGGAGGTACTATATTTAATAATACTTTGCAAATTCTTGAGTTTGCTGATGATATAGACATCATAGGGAGAAGTTTCAATGCTGTGAGGGATGGATTCCTGGCTCTAACTAATGCAGCCGCTAGAATAGGACTCGTTGTCAACGAATATAAAACAAAATGCATGGCTACGAGGCAAAGAAATGAGCAAGAACACAGGGAAACAGCCATCAAAGAACAATAAATACAAATACAACCGGAAATCCAAAGAAGAATAATGACAGCAAATAATTGATTTTTTGGGTTGCAAAAGCACCTCAGAAGTAAAGCCTTATCCCGGACCACAAATATAAGAATATATAAAGCCCTGATAAGGCTTGTCCTTACATATGATTCAGAGTGTTGGACTCCCACAAAAGCACAAGAGCTTTCATGAGGTTTCAGCGGAAAATATTAAGGAGAATCTATGGAGCAGTATTTCATAATAACACGTGGAGGCAACGGTCGAACTTGGAAATAACTGGACTATACAAAGATGCCAAAATTATCAGATGAAATCCCTAAAAAATTACTTCAAGAAAAATTGAACGGAACAAGAAGGGTTGGAAGACCAAGGGTCCGATGGGCGGATGGTGTGGCTGCGGACGCTCGGACCATCTTACGCATCCGTAACTGGAGAGCAGCAGCTATGAACAGAGATGACTGGCGGTTAATGTTGCGGAAGGCCTTGTCCTCGCGTGGGATGTAGAGCCAGCTGTGCATGTATGAGTGTAGATTACTTACCTAATTACGATAGATTACTTACCATAAATGAATCCGCACGTTATTCCTACTAGGTATCATAGTAGATAATTAAATCTTATCTCACATTGTTTCGTTCGCTCTTCTTCTTCTTTCTCTATCTCCTTTGTGCTGTTAAGCGTGGAGTAGTCTCGGTCCACCTTCGGTATGTGTCCCTAACCTGGGCCTTCCTTTTCATCTCCACCAGGGTCGACCACCGCTCTCGCCCGAGTCTATCCATATAACTATTATATGTGATTCTCGGGCGTCCAACCGGTCTTTTCCCTCTCGGTCTGGCCTCCATCAGCCACCTTGCTCTACGCTCGTCCCCCGTCCTGCAAACGTGCCTATACTACTTGAGCTGGCGTTCCTCTATGACATTCCTCTCATGTCTAACGCCCAGGGTATCTCTAATTGTTCTGTTCCTCAGGCAGTCTCGTCTCGTCTTTCCCGCAGCTCTTCTGATATACCTCATTTCTGCTAACGTCACTCAAATCACTTAAAACCCTGACTTCACGTCTTAACTTTAAATTATTCTGATTTTTTAGTTTAAAATTATATTAAGAAAGTATAATTATTTTGATGGTAAAAACACAATAAAATTATCTGATTTTTATACAGATTTAATCAAAGCTATGGGCATTAAGAATTGCTAGTAACAATTTAAAGATTTATTTATATAGATATTTATAGAATTGCAATTTCAGTTCTATCCGAGACCGTGTTGTGATGAGGAGAGTAGGCTAATACTGTTGTCACGCTAAAGAACCCATACAGGTATTGAAAAGAAAGCAAATAACAATCATTTTTAATACACGTTCATTAATGGGTCAAACATTAGACGGATTCTTTAAGCTTCTCAAAAGAGGTTTAGCGGGCGAAGGATTTAAACTGGAGTATGTTTAAATTGATTTTGTGCGTTTTATATTGTTTTTATCTTTATTTAAAGTGACACTATCAAAAAACTTTTTCCTATTTTTACTTATTCATTCAATTTATTTTTATGATCGATCTATATATAACTGCTACAGTGTTGTAAGGTGTAAACACATCAAATGGTTATATACATATCTTTACCACTATAACTCTCTTTACCACTATAACCACTATTGCCTTTCATTACCATGTAGTACTTTGAAGCTCCTTGGCTCTTGCCGCTGTATGCAGAACTTTATTCATAATTTACGGCCTAGCCGTTGCCTTGGCCTGTACGGAAAGGGGTATCGCATTTTTCTCGTATAGATGTGGAAATTATTGACTGGATATATCTTAGAAGAGTGTTAAATTGGTCGGGAGGGTACAGTGAATAAATTTTACGCTAAATAAGTTAACTCATTTTGTTTATGTCAACAGTTTGACACGGATTCGCCCTAAGTCTCGATTGCAGCATCAGCAGATCTCCCCACCAGTATAAATAGGCCACCGTAATAAGGACAAGCAGACATACTGTACGGGTTATTAGTATTGTAAATTATATGTAACCATCTATGTATTTGTTTTTATACCAATAAAAGTTTATTTTAAGTAGTTCGGAAGTTCGAGTTTAAAATTATCGATTCGGCCAAAGCGTTGGGCCATCATTAGGACAGAGTGATGAAGAGTCTAAGTTTAGAGCTTTTTTTTGTTTTAAATAATTAGAGTTAGCAACATATACGTTCTTGAAAAAAAGGGTTAGGGCCTTTTAAATTGTCATGGTAGAATATATATGAAATCAAATCGTTAATAGATGAGCCGGAATCATTTAGAAATATTGCACCTATGGATAAGATATTGCACCAGTTCTGAATTTGGAAAAGTACTAATCTTTTAAGAGCCATCATGACTCATAATTATTTTAAAAAACAACACCCCTTTTGCATAATATTCATAATAATCAAATTTATTCATTACAGAATGCTTATTTTCGATTGTAATCCACGTAATAGTGATCTCAGATCGATTTTATGTTTATTTGAATATACGGTACAACAGGAAACGCTCCCTATTTCCTGCTTATATAATATCATTGTTAAACTATAAAAAACGCATTACAAATGAAAATTTGGAAGTATATTATCCTAAGAACTTGATAATGGATTAATGAAGTTCTTGCTTTTATTAATATTATTTTCATTTACCTAACCACCGCACCGGCAACACCGCTCTCTAGGGGATACAATTTTTGTTCGTCAACAATATCTTTTGGGTTATTTAAAATATTTCAATCATATTTTCAGATACATATGAAGACACGAAAGATGGTTCCTCCTGATGGAGGATGGGGATGGCTTATCGTTCTGGGATCAAGCTTAATAAATGTGAGTAACATCTCCATACTAATTTATATTTTCTATTATTAATATTCTAATTACTACCAACTGAAAATGTATTTTTAAATAATGTGAACATTAGTCGTTTGAAGATTAACCCAACTTTAAAAAGAATTTTTGACCAATTTTATATTTTATAAACGATAAATTCGATTAAAACATTGAGATCTGGATAAATCCATTGATTTTGTGTGATGATGTAAATTTGAAATAACTGTGGGATGTGTTTCACATGTTTTGTGGAAAGTAATCTAAGAAGTATTGTTTAGGTTTATACAATTTTCGAACGTCTAGGCTTATTTATTTTATATTTATATATAAATTGATGTTTTTAAAGATTTCAACGATAGCCATTGAGCCATCATTTGGATTGCTTTTCGGAGGTTTCCTCAAGCAGCTTGGAGCCCACACGACTGACGCATCTTTGATCATTTCTACTATGGATGGAATTATCTGTTTTTCAGGTATTCTTTACATTACCAATAATAAAGTTTATTTCTTGGCGAGCTCACGAAACGAATTTCGAACTTCTTGTTTTTTTAGGAAAGTATATTAATTGATGATAAAAAAACACAATAATTTTGCCCCTATTCTACATTCTATAACACAGAATCGAAATTTTCCACAAAGCGCTTTTGGTGGAGGTAGATTGAAATTGATTTTTTAATAATCAACTGAAAGCTGGTTGAGTTATCTCGCTGCTATCGTGTGAAAAGCTAATGTCAAATACTCATTCCTGAAAGGTGGCAGTCAGGGCATAATTATGATACACCCTGCAACGTCTCTCTTTGAACCTCAACGAATATCTCCTATGGATCCCCTGACATCAGTACGATCAGTGTAAGAAATATGAGGTTAATCCTGTGATATTCTTTTGCCCACGACAAGCCTAACTACTTTATAAATGCGTAATAGACTAACAGTTAAGCCGTGATTAGAGCTTTGTAGATTCAGGTACATTAAGCCATCCTGTCGGAGAGATTAGAGCGGAAACCTCCATCATCATAAACCATGTCCACTTTTTTTATTTATTTTTTTTATTATTGGCTTGCCAACCTTAGGTCATTAACGCCGTGGATAATGGTGTTGTTGATATGTATACCTATAGTAAATATCTTGTTGGAATTAATATTGAGGTATCTATTTAATCCTTTATTTGCTAATAAATAGTAGATTAAAGCTCCCTTCTACCTCCCAGACCAACGGCCCCCCCATCACCGTACCCCCATCACGGAACCCCGACCGGACCACAGGTACTAGCGGCAGCGCCGTCCGACAAACTCTTTTCACACATGTTATAGCTTGATTTAACTTGTTATCGCAGCTCTCAGCAGAAGACGCATTCATCCCCTGCAGCCAAGGCACTCACGTCTTCACGAGCTGGGGACTGCTTCAGTCCAGAGTGTCAGACCAGGCTAAGTCTAAACGCCAGACCCACGGCCTGCCCGGCACACCCCGCCAAGAGTCAGGGGAGGGGGACCGCTCACCAAGGAAATCGAAGGGATATAGCATATATAAAAAAAAAAAAAAAAAAATATATATATATATATATATATATATATATATGTATGATCGTAATCTCTCATGCATAATTTACTCTTAATTTTCTTTTAATTTAAATATTTTTTAATAGGCCTGTTGATATTAGGAAGTTAAACAAGGAAGCTAAGTTCTGTTTGTTGTTGCCTAATATTTCATCCAAGTTTCCTAAATCTCCCGATTCTTCTCTTTGATGTTGGTATCGTCTGCATTCCGTGAGAAGATGCTTTATATTCAGCGGAAGTCCACACGTTTCACACATAGGGGTTTTTTCTTTAGCCAAGAGGTAAGAATAAGTTAGACGAGTGTGACCTATTCGTATCCTGGTGAGAACAACTTCTTCTCTTCTGTTTTCGCGTACCGATGTACTCCAGCTTCTGGCGCCTGCTTTTAGCTCTCGCAGTTTATTATTTGTGGTATTTTGTCAAACGAATCCCACTTTTTCTTTATTTTTTCTTTAATGAAACTACGTTTCCCTTTGCACTTTATTATACTGATCACCTTTTTTAATTGCTTCCTTAGCAGCTTTATCAGCCATTTCAATGCCCAATACACCACAATGACTAGGTACCCAAACAAACGTCATACCTATTTTGTTTCTTTTTAAATTGTAAAGAGCCTCAAGTATTTCAATTATCAGTGGATGTCTTGAGAAAGTATATTTAATTGTGAGGAGAGCAGAGAGGGAGTCCGTATTAATCGTAATAGTGCTTGTAGTTGGTACTATTACGTGTAATGCTCTGGCGATAGCTACTATTTCTGCTGTGTAATTTGAACTGATGATATTCATTGAGTATTGCTGTTTCCTGGACCCACAGACAAAGTGCGCCCCCCCCCCATGAAGTATTGCATAACATTTTTAAAACGTTAATAGAACGCTGGCATGATGTTTTAAGTTGGAAACGATGCCTGCCACCACTTCCGATAGGTCTGTAATAATCCTCACAAAGAGGGCCACTCTGTTTTTTAACGTAACCTAAGTGAGATATAACACTGAACTTGAAAACGCATATGAATTATCACAAAGAAAATACAAAATAAATAATGCATCGATTAGACCTGATTGATTAAAATGTATATAATATTATCAGAGCATTGGTGACTAAACTTACCGATTTAAAAATTATATCAAGAACAAAAAACTCATTAAATTTAAATAAGTTTATTTTTATAAAACCTTTATTTTATATTAATTAAAGATAAATATATTTCAGTATTATGTGAATTTTAAGGTTAAAAACAAGGAAACTTCTACAACAAAATTATTTCCAAGAGTCATAATAAATTTATCCAAGGTCCAACAAAGAAAATAATAAAATTTAAGTATTTTTTTTAAGCTTTATTGTTTTATTTTATAATTTATCTTCAACCTTTACTTGGAAAACAAGGTTTTCCAAGCTGAGAATGATTCCATAATATAATATTTTGTAGTTTTTATTACACATAAGTAATATTTTCCAGAAAGAGTTAAATAGTATAGTTTTGGTTACAGCAGGTGAAAAAAAACATTCGAAATTAGTAAAGAAGTCGATGAATTCACTTAAATTGTCACTTAAAAGGAATTAAAACGATTTGATTAAACATTTTTTGACGATACCAATGACCTTGTTCACCGCAGAGGAGTCGTCTTTAGGCTTTAAAATATTAAAATTAAAGGTATTTTTTTCATTACGAACGAAGATAGGATGAATTCAAGAACTGTTCTTTTCACTCCAAAGTAGTATGCTATATACAGGTCTCTGTTTTTGTTCGATCGAATTCATATGAGTCGCCAGGATCAATAGCGGGTAACCTCAAATTTTCAAAAATGGCTCTTTCACATTTTTCGGTTGTAAAGACTAGTAATTTCTTCAAACATGTCACTTTGCTACCTTATTTCGTATGGCGTTATTCCGGTTCGGAAACTGAACTTTCGGATGAAAATTGGATTTATCCACTTTTGATCCTAATCGTCTCATATAATGTTCCATAACTCCGTTTTTCAGATTTTTCCACAAGTATTGCAGTGATTCATTCAACTTGAGATTAGTTTTAGCGCCATGTGAAAAACTGAGGACTGGCCTACTCCTTTATTCACTCCCACGCAATAATATCATCTCAGTACACTAAGATTATCTCCTCTCTCCTCGAAGTATTTCATTAATGACAGCATCATCGTTTTCGATGACATTTGTTTATTTTTTTAATTAAATGTGGTAATGTATCTATTACTATAAAATAATTGATTCTATTTTAATTTCAGGGATCATACTCGGACCGCTACTAAAAATCTTTACCTACAGGAAAGTAGCCATAATCGGAGGAGTGATAAGCACTTCTGCCATTCTATTGACTGCATTAGCAAACAGTATGCTACACATCCTTATTACGTTTGGCGTACTTGGAGGTATTTCACGATAGAGATGTTTGGTGTAGTCATCAATTGTAGTATCTATCAATATACATATAATGTCATTTATAAATTTCATTCAATCTATCTTTTGTATTGGATCGTTTCATATGAAATGTCTGTTTTTATTATTTCTAAAATTCAATGTGGAATTAATAGATTTCTGTTGTTTACTAGGTTTATGTATATAGATATAATAAATTGATACTAATCTTCCGTTTTTTGATAATATTTACAATCACTACAATTGAACATTGTTTAGTATTGAATACAATATTGACATAATGCAACAAAAAACAACCCGCATCAATTAATCGAGAAGGCCATATACTCCTACACGACTTCAAACCTCATGTTTCACTACATACAGTAAAGAAAATAGGGAAACTGGGTCACGAGGTCCTCCCACACTTACCTTTTTCACCAGAACTAACTCCAACATATTTCCACCAGTTCAGAAATTTGGACAACTTCCTGAAGGGTAAAATTTTTGAAAATGATTCTCAAGGCAAAAACGCATTTTCAGACTTTATTTCATCACAAAATCCTGAATTCTTCAGTTCTGGGATTGAAAAATCTTGGATTGAATACACGTTGGGAAAAATGTACAGAAAATGAGAGTAGATTTTTTGAAAAAAAAATGTTTTAATTTCATAAAGCGGGTATACTAAATAACCTTTCCTTTGAAAACAAACCTTTCATATGGAACGCCCCAGTACTACAATGAACATAAATTTAATGAATTTTTTGAGATAGTTTTTTTAATTATTATTTTATACATGGACCAAAGAATACCATATTCTCAATAACAATAATATGTAGAAGGAGCATTGTAAAAATGAGAATTATGTTTTTAAATTGTTATAGGAATCGGATTCGGCCTTTCATATAATTGCACGCTGATAGGTGTCGATAATTACTTCTCGAAGAAAAAAGGACAGGCGATTGGTCTGTCTATGACGGGTACTGCAGTTGGGTTCATGCTGATGCCTCAGATAGTCGGGTAAGAACACACCGTTTGAATTAGTGAAACTTTAAGTTAAATATAAATCAAGTAGACATATTTTTAAATAATGATATATTATTTAATTATGTAACACATTATTATTTAAAAAATATAAACGAGTTCTATATTTTTCTTAGGCTGTTGTTGGATGAATATGGTTTTCGTCCCTCACTTCTCATTTTAGGCTCACTATCTTTACATGCTCTGGTGGGATCATGCTTATTTCAACCAGTTTCTTGGCACCAGAAATCTGTATGGGTTGTAGGTATCATCTACAATTACATTTCTAAGATATTCATAAATATGACTGTTATATCTTTTTTTTTTTTTAATTTAAATTATTGATATTTACAACTATAATATGATTATAACTAGTAAATCTGCTGATATGTACATTATGACATGAAAAACACATGTGGAGTAACTACCCATCGGCAGCACTCCAATTTATATCTTAAATTTTTATAACATAATAATATATTTCCAAGATTTGCAAAAAAATAATCTTGAGTCTTAACAGTAGATTAAAGTTGAAATACATGAATTTTCTAATTTCTTCTCAAAATATACTTTCTGGTTAAATATCTAAACTAATTTACAATTTGTGTGAAGTTGATAATTGCAAAGGCCTAAAATTAGTTGATGATAACTTGCAACTTATTAGTGTGGTACCCTAGGATTTACATAAACCAGTTTTAGAATTTTTAGAAATGGGTTAAAGTTAATTCTATTGTATATCAATGTAAACGAAGCCAATTTCCCACCATCTCAATACTGAAAACTGTCACCAGGATTTTCATGAGACAGTGCTTTACTGACAAAAATATATTTATATGACGATCTGCAAACCTATCCGCACAAATTATTGTATTGTATTGCAATTCTGTTGTATTAAAATTATTTTAATTGAAATTTTTATCATTTGGATTACAATTCTTAACTCTTGATTTGAATGTTTGATCACTTGCAATATATTTTTTGATTCTTCGGAAAAACAAGGAATTAGATGAAGAAGAAGCTCACAATCTCTTGTTAGCTGATACAAGCGAAAAAAAGAATAGTTCAGCTTCCATAGAAACCGCAAGTAAGGCTTATTTCAACATTAAACTTATTTTACTCTATATGTTATCATTTCAAATAATTCATCTAGATTAAAAATACTCAATTTAATAACAGATTATATTCTTTCTAAGGTTCAGAAAACCTTCACCCTAATTGAACCACTGAGTGGAAAAATTAAATAACTCGATTTTTGCTGTAATATAAACTGAGATGTGTAGGCACATTTACTGAGCAGAAAAAGGGAATATCTCAATAACTGCAGACCTTTTAAAATCAATAGGTTGTCTGTCTGGTGGTGAGCGTGGAAAAAGGGAATAACTTTTAAATAAATAAATAGTTCGTAGGTCCTAAAAGTATAAAATAATGTTGTAATAGATACGTATATATTAAGATTGCCCATCTATGAAGTATATTTTTCATATTTAATGTTATTTTGTAAGATCAACAGGAATCTATTTAGACAGTTTTTTGTGTTTTTGAAAAAAATAGGTTTCAGTCACTTATTCCCTTTTTCCAATCAGTGGTTCAATTGGTGAACCCATATCTTTCTATCAAATACGATAATAATACTAATAAGAAAAACCAAAGTTAGTATTAGTATCTCAACTCTTTGCAATCTTAAGATTAAAAAAGAAAGTGGAAGACATTAATTTGATCTATATTGATCTAAATTTATGACTATATAAATATTAGATTTAAAATTTTATTTAAAGTTTAAAGGAACAAAAGTATTAGAAGTTGTACGATTTTAAACGAACTTATTGAATCAATAGATTAAATTGATTATAACACTTTATGGTATAAACATCGTATATTTTATAATTATTAATATCTACAACATTTTTAGATGGAGTAAGACGCAACCTGAGCAGTACAAATATAGAAGACACAAATACTTTGACAACGATTGCTCCACGAACATTTTTAGGAGTGGAATCTTTAGTTCCCGATATTTCGCCCATAATTGACGCGGAAAACATATTTCGCAAACAGGTTTGCACTAATTCCACCTTAATCGATTAGAAATAATTCGGTATAACTCTTAACTATCAAGTCTCTGATTATGTCACATTGATTTCAATTCATGAGAAAACTCTAAAGCTCACCAACCTCTTTGATTTGAGGTGCTATGTTTTAAAGATATAAAGCTATTTTTATTAGTACTGCCAATGTGTGCCAATTGGGATGCCATGTGTGATTATTGATGATAATTAAACAACTAATTATTTATTTTAATGTCCTAATATTTTGTGTGTTTATCAATTTTCTAATAAGTCAACTTAATGCCTTTACTAAACTGTTATTATCGTAATCATAAATCTATAATTTGGGTTAAGCATCTAAATAATATAATGAATATATTTTATTATTACAATTGCTTACTTTGAGTATCTTTTGATTTATACATTAACTCATGTGCATTAATGATTCAGATGAAATAGAGGATTGCAATAAAATAGGTATACAACTTAAATTAACATTTCTCTTAACCTGAGTTCTTTGCCCAGGTAGGCCATCTCTTCCCCGAGTTAGCTTCTCCGCAGCCCTCCACTACTCTGGCCTTCCTCTTCCACGTCTTTTGACACCTTGTCTTCGGCTCTCCTTCTATTACTTTATATCTTATATTATAGATTTTATCCATCCGTTCACATTTACACTACGGTATACCGTTGAAAGTATATCGTCCACAGAACCGTCTGGTTCCTTTTTTTTAAGTACTGCTTGGTCACATTTTTTACAGTTCTTTTTTTTTCACCGCTATTTCTTTTTCATTATGTACATCAAATTTTTCAAATAACTTTAGACTTTTGTTTCCAGGGAAGTAATGTGGATGGATCAAACAAAGAATTAGAAAAAGTAATTATTAAATCAACTGGAGTAGCAGAAATCCACGCAGAAACCAACGTGGAAAACAAATCCAACTGGACAAAAACCAAAACAGCAAAAAGATTTTTGTCTAAGCTTTCTAAATTCATGGATCTTGATCTCTTAAGAGACGGTGTGAGATTTCTACAACTGATTTCTTTTTAACATAAAAAAAATGTTTTTAATAAGTTCAATAAGTGTTAATATTTAGTATTATTTATTTTAAAGGTTTACTTGAACATCATCTATGGGATATCAATATTATCTGTAACCGAAGTGAATTTTAAATTGATCTTGCCTTTCTTTTTATCGGACCTTGGTTTCACAAATTCCGAAATAGCATCTGCACTGTCCGCAATGGCGATAGCTGACATATCTTCCCGGTTGGTCGTTCCTCCGATTTTGGATAGAATCATCTTACCTTGGCGGACCACCTTCGTGCTTGGCTCGATCTCTGTAGCTTTAATCCGGTCTTGTAAGTATTCATTAATAATGTTATAATTTACAAAAATAATATCTAAAGAAAATTATTTGAAGATAAATGAGGAAAGATTTGGAGGTGAGCCTTTGGGTGTTCAGAAGTATAACACAATGAAGAGTGACTATATGAAGATCATAGAGTCCGTTTGAAATTAAAGATTAGAAAATGGAAGAAAAACTGATATACATACTCACAAATACATTTTTATTACTGAGGTACCAGTACTGCTGGGAGGAGCTAGTCGACAGAGTGGGTATACTGGCTCATCTCGATTAAGGATATTTTTTTTTAAACGACCGGGACGACTTTGGGTACACCACACCTTCTTTCATCTCTTCCCCTCCACAAAAAAACCCAAGAAAAACTGTATATTTTAGGTAATTTCAAAAAATAATATAAATACATTCTTTCTCAAAAGTCTAAACAATCGACCAAACAAAATTCAGTTTTCTTATTGTATTATTTTTGTTTATTATTATTATTATTATTTAAGAACAGTGACAAATAGGGCTAGATCCCTTTGAGGCAACCAACACCCTCTATCACGTTTGGCACCTACACGTTTGAAAGTGTCGACAGTTTTGTCTACCTTGGCTCTTTGGTCAAAGCGGATAACTCAATTGGAGCAGAAGTTCAAAGAAGAATTTTGGCCGCTAATAAATGTTAATTTGGGATGGCAAAATTTTGTAGAAGCCATCTGATATCAAGAAGAGCCAATGTGATACTTTACAAGACAATGATGATAAGGCCTGTTTTAACTTGCGGATCGGAAACCTGGCCTCTGTCCAAAGCAGATGCCAATAGTTTACTGCACTTCGAAAGAAAAATATTAAGAAGGATATATGGAGCAGTAAGAGTTGGCGATCAATTTAGACTCAGGCAGAATGCAGAGACATATCGGATGTATCAGGAGCTAGACGTGGTTCAGTATATAAGAATAGCTAGGCTTAGATGGGCTGGACATCTGACCAGAATGGATAACAACGCTACTCATAAGAGACTGCTATTTGGGTACGTTGACGGAAAAAGGAAACGTGGACGACTACGATTAAGATGGGCAGACGAGGTCGAGAAGGATTCAGGTAGCATTGTTGGATCCAGAGCTTGGAGGACCTTGGCACGGGACAGAGAGGAGTGGAGGAGCCGCCTTGATGCGGCCAAGACCCATAGAATTTTCCATATCTTAATATATTTTATGTGAATTAAATAACGACCTTTTCACAAAAGCTCACCTTAAAAAGCCGAACATTGAATAAACAATGTGGGAAATCATTTCAACCTTTGTATAATCTGTGTAAATCCACATTCACCTTCAAATCAACAAGGTGAAAAAAGGACAATTATAAGTAATTTAATACAATTACGCATATACGATTTATCATAATGAAGATACAATTAGACACAATATACTATGATAGTTTTGACAAAGGGCTACAGTTTACTATAAACTTATAAAATTTAATAACAAATTTGCAGAAATTAATTTTTCCTAGACTAAATAAAGTTTAAATATAAATTCTCATCTCTCTATTATATAAGAATGTAGTTAGTAATCACCGTGTTTTATTTTAGTTACATACCCTTAAGATGGAATAACGAAAGTTACTCGTGAAAAATAGTATTTTTTGGGAAGATAGATATGTTGTTTTTTTATAAATAACAATAGACAGAAAAAATTACAATAAAAAAATTATACAACAATGGGAATTCGGGATTTAAAAAAAAATTCC
Source organism: Troilus luridus (assembly GCA_964056705.1). NCBI lineage: Eukaryota > Metazoa > Arthropoda > Insecta > Hemiptera > Pentatomidae > Troilus > Troilus luridus. Next base: position 58,809,151 of record OZ057414.1, read on the forward strand.
AATTGGAAGAAAGGGCATTGGTCTGCTACTAGACGGACAGGGAGTAGTAAAATAGAGTTAACCAACGTGGATTTTATTATATATTTTACTTTAAATTAGTTTTAATTTATTGTAATAAAAAAAATCTGATATTTTAAAATTTTAAATATTTTAATTTATTTACCTACTCACCTATTGATATTTATCTTTTTACTCCATCATCATATAGAAGTTCAAGTAGAAAATCAAGGTGAAAAACACTAGGATCAAATTTGCTGAATGCGCAATTGCGCAGGTGCAAATGAAAATTAAATTATAAAAAAAAATATTTTAATTAATTTAAATTATCTTCTTCACTCGGCACTATGGTCCATAGATGACCATGGCCTCCTCGAAAATTTTCTTCCACTCTGACGGATCTTCCACAGCTCTTCTCCATGTTCTCACCCCTAGTAGCCTAAGGCCTGCTTCTACATCGTCCTGCCATCTTCCTTTCTCTCCTTCTGGACGTCCCTCCATGATACTTTGGGAGCCTTTTATAATCGATTCTATAAACGACACTTAATATGAATTATAGTTTTAAAGATTAATTTGTACTTTTTGTATTAAAATATTATTTATAAGCGTATATTTCATTCATACGTTTTTGAGAATTATGATTTTTTGTTATTTTTTCAAGGCTTAGCATTGCAGAAGTCTACTGGACTAATCATAACTACTTTGGTCATTCTTGGTTTCTTCCGAGGAATATCTCTTACTTCATACCCACTCGTTCTAACAGAATATTCATCCGGAAATAACTTTCCTTCTGTACTTGGCTTATCTACGGCTATTAGAGCGATTTTTATTGCAGCCTTAGTTCCTCTGTGTGGTGAGTATCAATTATAAATTGTGTGGATTTTTTAAATATTAACTGTCAGATTAAAAATATAATATTAAAAAGATGTATGGTATTACATAAACGAGACATTACAAGCTGTGATAATATATTAATCGTTTTTGGTTGCTCGAGATGGCATCTCATACTTTTTTTTTTCTAGCCCCGTGGCTTTTATAATTTTGTTGAAAATAAAATAGTAAGGATAGGAAGGACCTCTTTTACTGCACCAGGTGCATTTTAAGAGAGGAAATGTGAATAGGAATTGAATTTTCTTAAGATTAATTAGATGGTAGGAGTGGGGGTCTAGTGAAGGGGCTCACTAGTTCTGCATCTCATCCATATCTTTTTCAGCCTTTTAAGGTATAAGATATTGTAAGAGTTTATTTTGAGGAGATTGAAGTTTTTTACAAAAGTACAAAAATTCCTTTTCACCAACTTTGGCCTTTTTTTTTATGGGGTATGGTGACTAACATTTGAATATTTTAGTATACACATATAATTGACAGAATCTCGAGAACGATAGTTTATATATATATATTTATAAACTAAAGAGGAGTTCGACAAGGAGATGGACTGTTCCCGATTCTCTTTAATTTAGATAATATAGTAAAAACATGGGACTACACATTAGAAAGCAGAGGCAGCAAAGGTATTAATATGGGAGAAGGGAAAAACAAAGTTGAAGTAAAATGTTTAAGCCTTTGCGGATGATATAGCATTTATAACTGAAAACCGTACAAATGCAACTGTTATGCTTGATCTACTAAATGAGACTGCTGAAAAGACTGGGTTTCAAATATTTTACGAAAAAACCGAATATATAGAACACGAATATAATATAAAAAAAATTATGAAAACAAAGGTATAAGGGATATATGGACAAATTAAAAGAGTTAAGAAATTTAAATACTTCGGGGAATGGATCCAATCCAACGGACTGGATAATACAACAAATAGAGAAAGAGTAAATAAGTAAGAATTTGCGTACAAATTACGCAAAACTACCACCATACGAAATCGATATGCAAGCGAAGATTAGGCACTATAATACAGTTATTAGGACACAAGCAACATATGGACCAGAGTGCCTAACACTGAAGAAGAAAGGCGAACTAAGAGAACTAGAAAAAATTCTAGGGCCTTAGAAAAACAACAAAAATATATGGGCTAAAAGGAGAAATGAAGATTTGTATGACATAGAAAAAAATCACAGATACAATGAGGAAAAGAAGTCTAAAGCGGTTTGGACATTTAAAAAGAATAGATGAAACACGGATTACAAATATTTTTAATTAGGTACGTTAAAAACTGAAGAAAACAGTAGGATGAATAGAAGCAGTGAAGGAAGATGCCAACAAAGTGAAGGTGATACAGAAGAAATCAAATGTAACAAGAACTGCTTCTACTGATAACAACAACCTATGAAGAAGACTAGCCTAAGGCTCGACCGTAGAAAGTATATATATATATATATATATATATATATATATATATATATATATATACTCTATATATACTTGCAAGTATATACTTGCTTAGACACTGCAGGTTTGAGAAAAGTTGTTGATATCCAGGAATTAAAGCAGTAATATGATACTCCACTGTGTGGTACGAAACAAAAAATGACAATGGCATCAAGGTGCGTAACATATTGACATAAAATGTATTTCTCATTTATCAGAGAATAATTCGGCTAAAGACAAGTCACAAAGAAAGGGGTATTGGTTTTGAAAAAGACTCATTAGATTAATAATTTTTTTGGAGAACTTCTGTAATATTGATACAAAAATGCTGCAGGACTTGGCGATAACCATTATTTATATATAAGAACTAAGTCATTTCTATAAATTTTAGGCTTTCAATAATTTTTTTTTCTCGCGAAATATGTTCTTTTTTTAGTCGATATGTTAATAAGCATTTTATGTTATCATTATCGACTCACTATAAACGTATCATTGTTTTATCATCGCTTTTTGAATTTTTATGTTGTATAAGACCGGTTTTGAATGATTTTTATTATAATTATTGGTAACAGATTCACTTAGGTACAACTATTCCTTTTAATGAGCAGTAAGTAATATAATTCCATCTTAATCACTTTCATTATCTAGTATGGTACTTTATTTATTTCATAGGCACCTATTCAAATCTTTTTTTTTTTAAAGCATCATTGTCAAAATCGCTACATATAACAAATTAAATTGATCTGATTGTCACCCACATTGGGTTCTTTGGAATAAATTTATTTTTCTGATTTTGGAAAACTCTCTTTCTTCCAATATTAAATATTAAATAAATGAATTTGTCATAACTACAATGTTAAGGTGCTTTCTTATGAATTAGCCTGTGAGTTCATTTAAAATAAACTATTTTTAAATTACTATTAATGAATGTTTCTAATTTTGTGTTCCAGGATACATAAGAGACGTTACTAGTAGCTATCCTCTGTATATCCATTCACAAACTTTATTAATGTCTTCGGTAGTGATTGCTTGGATTGTAGAAATAATCATCTTAAAATCTAAAAATAATTAGCAGGAAAGCACAGATAATTTACAAACGGAAAATTGAAGACTAGATAACGCCGACATGTTCATGGGCTTGACGTTGTAGACTCAGAAAACTTTTAAGTTCCTGAATAACTGATTCATCAGCAGCCTATTCCTCCTGCACAATCTTTTTTATAGTTGATTGATTCATGTTGATTTTTCAAGACTGAAGAATTATTGAACAGCAGTGCTAGTCAACATTTAATTATAATATGAAATTAATTATTAAATTACATTTTGAAAGGAAATTAAAATAGTACATTTAGTTGAAAAAAAGTAAACCTACAATATTTGCAAATACAAGTTAAAGGAATATGCGTGAATCGTGAGTGTGGTACTTAGTCAGTATTAGACAGCTCATTTATCAAGATTGTTTTAAGTTTAATTTAAAAAAAATTAACTACTCTTCAGACTGTATCCATGGAGAACTCCGTTGCCTCCTCTTGTCTGCCTATCTTTTGAATTTCTTTCGGCCATTTTTACTGGAAGTTATTGGATGCATGTGAAATGAGGGACCTTTCTGCAATACGCGGTATATTGATGATATGAACAGTATTTCGACAACCCCAGTAGTCTAAAACGTGACTTAAGTTTTGCTAAATTATAAAATATATTAATGTAAACAAATATATATGAACGGCTGTAATATATTAACCATGTAGGACTGGTGACAAAAAGAAGATTTTTATGTTAGTTCTATATCTTACAAAAAGCATTTAATAGATTTTTTACATTAAGTAAAAATCAGCTAATAATAAATAACGAAATAATGATTAAACATACAATTTTATCCAACATGAAAACCTTTTCTAAGTGGGAAAAAATTTGAAGACGAAAATATGGGACAATCTCGCATTAAGGATCTGGTCTGGGTTACTCGATCTGTAACATGCATACAATAATCATACGCTCCTACACAAAATATGCCTAACAGTTCTAAATTATTGTACAAAATTTTAAATACTTTACTTTTTACTTTATAGGCGTTCCGACAAGGGTTGCCTCAACTGGTCAGAGCAGAGTTCCATGTCTCCCGATCCACCCAATTATCCTCCCTCCATCCACCTGCTTCTGGGCCGTCCCCGTCGTCTCCTACCAGATAGAACTCCAGAACTCGGTTTGTCGAGCATTGAAACGCCGTTGTCTTCGCATGACCGTACCATCTTAGGCGGCGTGCACCGATCCTTTCATTTGTAGCCATACCCACATCCATCCTCTGTCGAATTTCTTGGTTTCTTACTTTATCCAGCCTAGTGATACGGAGACACCTCCACCAGAAATCCATCTCAACCGCCTAAACCTTTGAGTACAGATGGGGGCTCATAGTCCAGGTTTCCGAGGAATATGTCACGATGGTTTCCACTATAGCTGTGAAAATACGGCGTTTATTTTCTTTAATTATTTTCGTATTCTAGAGGACCGAATGCAGCATTCTGGTAGCCTTTCGGGCTTGCTCCACCTTTCTTCTGACGTCATGCTCGGTCGACCCGGTAGCATCCAAACAAGAACTAAAGAAGTACTTGAATACATTTACTTTTGTTACAGGCCTCCCTATCAACCAGAAGCGGACTATTATCAGTATCGCCGATTGCCGTATACTCGGTCTTATCGAATTTAATTTTTAAGCCCACCGTTTCGTAGCACATCTTCAGGGTATACACCATCACTTCAAGGTAGACCTTCCGCCTCGCGAACACGACCTGGTCGTCAGCGAAGAACAAGGACAGTAGTTGTTCGCCATCAATGAACGGCCCAACATCCCCACACTGCCTGTACCATGGTGTCATAGCCTCGTGAAGGTATATCTTGAAAAGAGTGGGTGACATGCTACAACCTTGCTTCAATCCCTTAGTACCATGAAAAGGGTCCGAAAGGTGGTTCTCGCATCTTATGTGTTACACGTCGCCGCTGTATAGGTGCCTCACAGCCTTTATCAGAGCCCCATAAATGCCTGCTTTTTTAAGTGCCACCCACAGCCTCTCTCTAGGCACATTATCATATGCTTGTTCTAGGTCTATAAAGGCCATATGTAGTTCCTACTTCCTTTCCTGAGACTTCTCCAATGAGTTGATGAACAGCAAATATGTTGTCAGTGCATGACCGTCCCACCGTAAAACCTGCTTGTTCCTGAGGGGTAGAGTATGCTTCCTCTAATTTATCCCGGAGCAGCCTACCAATAATTCTGGCAACAGAACTTTGTATGCATATTCCTCGGTAGTTTCGGCACACTTTCCTGTCACTCTTCTTGTATATAGACGATATGTACCCAGCCCTCAGGTCATCCGGGATATCATCTCCCCTGAGAACAAGGTTAATCAAATCCGTCAAAAGGGTTATCAGTTTTGTGCTTCCAGCTTTCAGGAGCTCCATAGCGATTCCGCCTGGTCCCGGAGATGTGCCAGCCTTAGCGTTTGATAGGGCCCGCTGAACCTCACTCTGGTCCACTTTAACCGGTTTATCTGCAACTTCATGTTCGGTTTCATTTTCCTGGGTCACGAACTGAGGTCTATCTTCACTTAGGAGGGTCCTGTAGTGATTTCCTCACTCCTTTTCCTTAATGGGAGATAGTAAATTTCCCTTTCTCGCAGTTCTCATCTTTTTCAGTACTCCCCAAGACTCCCGTATTCGGTTAAATCCTAAAGTACAGTTGATTCGCTGGCAGCATCTCTCCCATGACTCGTTTTTCGCTTTTGCCACCTGTTCTTTTACCTTCCGGTTCAGGATTCTATATGCTACCCAGTCATCGCTTCTAGTGGAAGAAAGATACCTTCCGTAGGCCAGCTTCGTTAAATAAAATTTACAAAATTTGTCATTTTATACAATATGTGAATAATTCTCCTATAAGTAATATAATATGTTTTTAAGGAAGAGAAATGTTAACTTGAATTAAAATGTTCAATGTTATTAAAATTTTTATTTTCCTTGAAAGTTATTTTTAAAAACATGAATAATTATTTTACTGTATGAACAGGCATGCTATGTTTGAAGTTCAATAGTTTATAATTAAGTATTTAACCAAGACATAAGGGTATTGATTGGTAACCTTATTCTATTTAATTTTTGAAATAAAATTTATCTTATAGCCTAATATTTTATTTATCCTATGTTTAGTGATTCCAACTACAAACAAGGATGAGAGGATTTCGTCTTGGTATTTCATTTTGGAAAAATAAGCAATCATGATTTGATTCAATTAATATAATATTTAGATGTAGTTTGTGACTCCTTGGAAACATACTGTTTACATTTGAGCAATGAGTTTTGTTATAGGTTTATCATATGAATAATAATTAATATATGATGCTCAATAAAGGGACGCTCATTAATCAAGACACTTAGAGAACTCAAATTATCACAACGAAATGAACAACATATAACTATTACGTTTTATTGTAGATATTGTACTAGTATTCTAAAGTGACTTAAGGAAAACCCTAAATTTCTATAAAAATGGGAAAAACTAGTTAGTAATCTTGGAATAGCATTGGGACACTAAGAGTGATACAGGTTACTTCTGGCAAACGAGCGCTGAAGCTAACTAAGGTTGATACAGTTTTGATGAATGATACAGAGATATTTACCCATTTATTTCAGGTCATAGCTCACCACCGAAAAAAACATCGATTTTTGAGTTGTGTCACTTTAGAAGAACAAACGCGATATACATATTAAATGAACGCTGTAGATCCACATTATGAATAAAAATCGATAGGCCCTTATTAAAAAATTAGTTAGTTATTAATGTTTTTCAAAACTATGTATCCTATACTTTCTTTTGAATTTTTTTCTGAAACGTAGAATTTTTTACTGATGAACACTAACGTTTTAAAATTTGAAAAAACGAATGTGCCTTAAACTTGTTCAGGGGATCTAGTTACAAGACATAAGCTGTACTAATAACACCCTTATAATTTTATTTAGGGATTAACAAAATTACTTGTATTGGATTTAGTACTATTCACTTGTGGCAGAACATTAACGAGAGATGTAATGTCGACTTCGCCCAGGTGTTCTTAGAGTACAACATATTCATGGAATTAAAGATTAAATTTAGAACAGCATGGCAAAGTTCAATCGTATCACAGACCACTTATTAAAAGACCTAAGAAATACAATACTATATTTCAACGATATCATTGAATACGGTGAATCAAACGAGAAATGCAAAGAAACCTATTTGCTCATCTTAATAGGTTCAGGGATATGTATGACCTACATTAATAAAAATAAAAATTTTCTCGTTTTAGCGAAAAGTAAAATATTTGCGCCATCTAATATACCAATATTGAAAATCTAAATATTTAAAAAAAATAAAGAACTGTTGTTTGTTATGAACATGAAAAAATCCGTTGCAAGAGAGAGGGACCAATGTGTGAAAGTACTTGAGGAGGCCAGGACTCAGCGTTGAGTTGTAGCGCCGATGAAGAAGAAGATTTAAAATTTTAAATGTAAACAAGTCTAGTATTAGGGGGATATAAGTTGGCTTCTAATAAAAAGTTTATTTCTTTGACCTCCTTCCGGACCATTGTTGTCCCCTTATGTATAAGATAAACTAATATTATTGAAGCTAAACTAAAATGGTATTATAATTATATACTGTTGTAAAATGATAGAAAACTAAGTACTAAACGATGGCTTAGTCTTAGGCAATTGGAATCTTCCTACCAGTGACTTCGGTTCAATACAAAGTCTTAATTGCGGTAAAAATGATGTAGTCGATACTGTTATCTCACGAAAGCATCTATAAAGATACAAAAAAGAAGGTAAATAACAATAGTTTTTATAATATATACTCACTAACGGACCAAACACAATAAAATTATGGGATCTATTATTGGCATGAATAGTGTATATAGCGGCCTAAGAATAGGGGCCTATACACGGTCAATATTACTGACAGTACTGGAATTACGAAAATACTGGAGAGTCACCCTTCAGTATATTTACACAATACACGATCAATATTACTGTCAGTATTACTGAAGTTTCTACAGTATACACGGTCAATATTAATGTCAGTATTTTACTCAGTTCACAGTTAGCTAGCGATAAGAACAGTTATCTTTTTCTCACGCAGATTTATACCTATTTTTTTTTAATGGATTCCAACGCATGGCATTGGAAAAAAAAAGAGGAAAAGACTTTTGTCTTTTTGTGGTAAAGGATTGGCTTTTGGGCAGGGATAAATTCAACCAATTAAACTTAATCAACGAGATTTCAGTAAAGGAACAATCAGATTATTATGATTATTTTCATATGAATGAAAACTTATTCAATAATTTATTAAATATGGTTTCTCCTCATATTTAAAAACAAGATACAAATATGAGGGAAAGTATATGCCCAAAACAGCGGTTGACAGTAACCCTACACTATTTAGCAATAGGCCGAACTTTTGAGGACTTTAAAAAGTTTAAAGTGGAGCTCTGATTTAGATACTGAAATATTAAGGCAAATAAAAATAAAATTGAATTAAAAAAATATATTTTTTCATATACAATTAAGTTTCACCCTAAAGAAAAAAAAAATGAAGTTCTAAAAAAACATTACATAAATCATTGAAACTTTTGAAAGAGGTGGGTGGATATGTTTGAATTATTGCATCGGAAATCGGTCGATGCGGCCCACTCAACAGACACAAAATACTGAGGAATAAAAAAAAACGGGCCTACACGGTTAGTAATATTGTCAGTATCCCCACCCCTACGCCGGGCTGGACTGAGGAATGATGGAATGAACCATCACTCCTCAATACCCCACTTCAGTACATCAGTATTACCATTAAACGATCAGTATTACTGACAGTATCTGACTATACGGCAAGGAAAAGAACAAAATGGTGGGGGAGACAGTAAAGCAAGCAATAGCAGAGAAAAAGGAAGCATGAAAAGAGTATACCACCAATGGGAGCACAGAAAACTGGAACGCATATGTTCTAAAAATATCTCCAAAAGGATAGTCAGGGAGTCCAAAAACACCACACGGGAAAGTTTTGGCAAGGAACTAGATGAAGACTACAGGGAGAATATTAAAAAAGTCTGGAGAAAGGTCAAGCCCATCCGAGGGAAGAAATGCAAACCCATTCCAAATGTGAAAAATGAAGGACGGGAAATAATAACAGAGGAGAAAGGCATTTTGGAAAGAAGGACACAACGCTTTTCAAACACTTTTACCCCCAAATGCAGAATGAATGTATTTATTTATCGGCTCGGCAGGAGCCTAAAGCTACCCTTGGCCCTCTCAACTGCCTTCTCCCACTCATTTTGGTCAGCAGCATGTCCTCTGGACTCTCCAATCATCCTCAAGTCCTTAGCTACTGAGTCCTTCCATCTTCCTTTCGGTCTTCCAGGTGGCCTGGCTCCGTCCGGGGTTCCATAATATAATTTCTTTGCTGCTCTCCCATCATCCATTCTGATAAGGTGTCCCAGCCATTTGAAGCGCTGAATTCGCACGAAATGGGAAACTCGGAGATCGTCGTATAAGTCGTAAGTCTCTTTGTTCTTTCTTAAACGGTATATACCATTTTCTCTAACAGGCCCCATGATGCGCCTCAACACTTTCCTTTCAAACCTGTCAATCTTTTCAGCCAGGATCTTTCGTAGGGTCCAGGTTGCACAGAGATAGGTCAGTACAGGTCGGATGATTGCTTTATAGAGCTTCATTTTGGTACACCGACTTAGTAGTTTACTACAGAGTAAACTTCTTAGGGCAAAAAATGCTTTGTTAGCCCCCATTATGCGATTTTGAATTTCTTCTTCTTCATCTACCCGATTATTTACTATGGAGCCAAGATATTTAAAACTAGAAACGCATTGGAATGCATACTGTCCCACAACGTATTGCTTCGGGGGGTTTATAGGCGTTTTCTTCCTAAGCACCATAAGTTTCGTTTTATCCTCATTTATGGATAGCCCCATTCTTCCAGCTTCCATTTGCAATCTTTCACAGGCCTCCTTGATCGCTTTGAGGGACAGTCCAATCAGAGTCACATCATCTGCATAACGAAGCACTTGGGCTGTCTTAGTGAAAATTGTGCCTGACTGATTAAGCTCGGCACTGTTCACCATCGCTTGGAGGGCAATATTAAATAGAAGAGGGGACAGGGGGCCACACTGTTTAACTCCTGACTTCACCGCAAAAGGTTGAATGTATGAATGAATGTATGAACGAACAAAATCAAGAAGAAGATGAAAATGTAAATGTAATATGGGAAGAGGAAGTTGAAGCAGCCATTGAAAAGATGAAGATAGGGAAGGCTGCTGGAAGAGATAATATTGCCCCAGAGCTCATAAAGTTTGCAGGAAATGAGCTTAGAAAGATCCTACAGCCCCTTTTACAAAAGATACTCTCTGAAAAGCAGATACCGAAAGGTTGGGAAGTCAACATTATAGTACCAATACACAAGAAGGATTCTGCTAGCGAATGTGGTAATTATAGACCAATATGTCTGTTACCGGTGGTATATAAACTATATACTTCCATTCTTGAAAAGAAGCTGATGACATTTGTAGAGGGATATCTCCAGGAAGAGCAAGCACTATTTCGCCAGGGCGACAAACCCATAATCATATGTTTGCCTTACGTATGATCATAAAAAAACATGGGAGAGAAACAAGAATCTATACCTTGCTTTTCTCGACATTAAATTGGCTTTCGACTCTGTTCCTCGAGATGAAATTCGGAAGCCATTAATGGCCAAGAATGTTCCATCAGGCCTTATCAAGGCAATCAAATATTGCTATCAAAAACCTAAGGGAATAGTGATAATTAATGGCACTGAATCCAAGAGCTTTCCCATGGACAAAGGAGTAAAGCAAGGAGACAGTCTCAGCCCACTACTCTTTATTTTTTTTTTTTTTATTTTATTTTTTTTTTTTCTTAGCCCCTTTGGGTTTGAAGATTTCTAAGTAGAATTGATATGATATGACGGAGAGGTATCTCTTGTACTGTACGATGTACATTTTAAGAGGAGGATGAGAAGGTGGAAGGTTCTAATTTATTCATTTCTATTTTTTAACTTTAGATTATTCCGGTGATGGGGCTCACCGTGTCCTTTTCCTTTTGTTTGTTGATTCTACTCTTTATAATCTACATGGATGAAATCATAAAAATATGTAAAAGAATAACTGCGAGAACTACAATTGGACATTGTAGCTACGATATAGCACTGATCTCAGACACTTCACACTGACGATAACCGAATGGGAAGCAGAGCATGCCAGGAAAGGTATGATCATAAATGTTAATAAAAGTAAAATTTTGCAAGTTGGAAGAAATCCTGAAGATGTACATATTGTATGCAATGAACAAGAAATGGAAGTCGTAGAGGAATTCACATACCTGAGCACAATGATTTCCAGAAATGGGAAAGCACGACAAGAAATTTCGAACAGGATTCTTCTTCTTCCCATGGCTCTACAGCCCTTGCAGGGCCCTGGCCTCCGCAACAACGCCTCTCCAGTCCTCCCTGTCAGCAGCTCGACCTCTCTACTGTCTGATCCCCATCCTCTGCAGATCGTTCTCTACATCATCCAGCCATCGCAGCCTGGGCCTTCCTCTTCTTCTTTTGCCTCCTGGTTTGCCATATAATAGCTTCTTTGGGTACCTATCTTCTCCCATTCTTTCTACGTGCCCAAGCCGTCTTATACGTGTAGATTTAATAAAGGTGACTAGGTCTGGTGCATTGTATAGGTCCTGAAGCTCTCTATTATTTCTAGACCTCCATTGGCCTTCATTACATACTGGCCCAAATATCTGCCGAAGCACCTTCCTCTCCCAGATCTGCAGCATCTTTTCGCATTCCTGTGTCAGGACCCACGTTTCACAAGCGTATGTAACAATCGGTCTTAGGATTGTTTTATAAATCAATAATTTTGCCCTCCGCGACAAGTTTCGAAATCTTAATGCTTTTCGCAGTGCAAAGAGACATCTGTTCCCTGCTGAAATTCTTGCTTTAATTTCTGCAGTGATGTCATTCTTTCTTGTCACTAAAGCCCCCAGATATTTGAAGCTGTCCACTTTCTTAAATGTGTGGTGGAGCAGTTGCACATGACTCAGCTCTTCCTGCCCATCATTTTTTGTGGAAATCATATATTGGGTTTTTTCCTTATTTATCACCAGACCCAATTTTTTCCCAGCTTCTTCAAATTCCTGCAAAGCTCCTGAAAGCGCCGCTTTTGACCTTGCTGATATCACTACGTCATCAGCATACGCTAGGTGTTGGGTCATCCTATTACATATTGTTCCTCCTGGGTTGGTCCTGATTGATCTCGCAGCTTGTTTGAGTGCGATGTTAAATAATACAGGTGAGAGGGGATCTCCTTGGCGCAGACCATTCTCAACCTCAAAATCTTCTGATATCGTATTTTGAATCTTCACCCTACATCTGGTGTTTTCCAAGGTCATCGCACTCAATCCGACTAGCTTTTCCGGGACCCCTAGAGTTTTCATTACTTTGAGCAGTTCATTCCTGTCAAGACTATCGTAGGCCTGGCAGAAATCTATGAAGAGGTGGTGGAGGTCAACATTGTACTCATATGCTTTCTCTAGCATCTGCCGTATGGAGAAGATATGATCCGTTGTGCTCTAGTTGGCCGGAAGCCACTTTGGTATTCACCAATATTTCTTTCAGCCCATGCCATAATTCTCCTATTTATTGCAACTGAAAGTACCTTGTAGACAGTGGGCAATAGAGCGATACCTCTATAGTTTTGGCAGTTTAATCTGTCTCCCTTCTTATGTATTGGGCACAACACTGCCATATTCCAGTCCTGTGGCATCCTCATCTCCATCCATACATCAAATACGAGGTTATATATTTCATCCACCACCGCCTCACCCCCACACTTCAGGACCTCATTCGGGATACCGTCTATTCCAGGTGCTCTGTTGTTATGGAGTGCTCCAATTATTTCCACTATTTCTTCTCTATCCGGTGGCCACTATTCCACTATTTCTTCTTCATCCACGTTCGACGAGTCTCTTCCATTTTCCAATAATGGTGTTTTATCATAAGTTGATCCTTCTTTATTCGGATTTAATAATTCTATGAAGAAGTGCTTCCATCTTTCCAGAACAGATCTTCTATCTCCAATCAAGTTCCCCTCTCTATCTTTAACGAATTCTAGCCTTGGTATATATCCATTTCGGAATTCTCTGGTGCTTTTATAGAACTTCCTGGTCTGTTTGGCTGCAAAGTCTTCTTGAAGCTTATCTAGCTTCTTTGTTTCCTGCTGCCTTTTCTTATGTTTACATACTGCTTTTGCTTCCCTTCTTTTGGTTCTATAATGTTCCGCCGTAGTTCGGGTCCTTCGTTGGATCATTTTCTGTCTGGCACTGTTTCTTTCCTCTATGGCTTTTATGCAGTCTTCATCAAACCAGTCATTACTTTGTCTTTTCGGTGCTGCGCCAAGAATGTCCCCTGCTACACCTTTAAGAGCATCTTTAAGGCGTGCCCATCTTTCTTCTATATTCATTCCAGTAGATGAGTTGTCGCTTAATCTATCTGCGATCCTATCTCTGAATTGCCGGGCTACAGCATCCTACTTTAGCTTTTCCACATTATAGATGGCGGCATTGCTTGCATTTCCTTTTCCTTGTATGTATATAAAATCTTGACCAGATAATGGTCTGAGTCACAGTTAGCTCCCCTGTAACTGCGAACATCAAATATATCACTGGCGTGTCTGGCAGCAATGAGTACATGGTCAATTTGATTTTTAGTGATGCCATCCGGGGAGGTCCATGTTTCCTTATGTATTTCCTTATGTGGAAAAAAGGTGCTTCTTATTCTAAGGTTTCTTGTCATCGCAAAATCAACCATTCCGAGTCCATTCTCGCTTGTTTCCTCATGCTTGCTGTGCTTGCCTATTATGGGGAGAAACATCGTTTCTTTTCCTATCCTACCATTGAAATCTCCCAAAATTATTTTCACATCATGCTTAGGTAGGGAATCGTATAGATTTTCTAGCCTTCCATAAAAGGTTTCCTTTTCCTCTCCATTGTCCTTGCCTTCTATGGGTGCATGTATGCTGATAAGAGAGATATTGAAAAACCTTCCTCGCAGCCTTAGTAAGCACATTCTCTCATCTACTGCCACGTATTTAATAATAGAGTGCAAGAGGGAATTCCTTATCGCAAAACCTGTTCCCAATATATTCCGTTTATTGCCACTGTTAATGATTGTGTAGTGCTTCATCTTGGTTAGTACTGTGTCTCTCCAGCGGATTTCTTGTAGGGCTGATATATCTATTTTGTATTTTTCCAGTTCCCTTTCAAGATCTCTCCCAGCTCCAGGTTGGAACAAACTCCTCACGTTCCAGGTTGCCATATTTATTAGTCCATGTCCATGCCCAAGTCGTTTCCCATTTGATCCATTTCTTTTCGAGGCTTTTTGTGGTTTCTTGAAAACACTTACAGTTTTTACGGAACAGGGTTGTTAGCCCCGCGTCCAACCCCCAACCTGGAGGACCAGAGTTTTCTGTCGGGGTTTCCTCCCCTAGTCGAAGGATCCAGTTTTAAGGCGCTGGAAACTCGCCTTTGCCCTCTCCCGCCAGCCAATGTCCACCTTGGTGTGCATTGCCCAGCGGTCGCTACGTGGAAATGGGAGTAGGACTTGCTGTCACGTCCACTTGTGGACTAGGGCCATTTCTCAGTTTTTCCTGGGCTATGGATATCGACATACCATATCCCGCTGAGGGCTATTGACAGCCATTTGACCGCCTTCGAACAGGATTAAAAAAGCAAATAATGTTTACTACCAGATCTGCAGCACTATTGTAGGCAAAAGAGAAGTAGGAAAGGACGTGAAACTCCGTATATTTGCCACTTCTCTTATATGGGGATGAGAGTTGGATACTCCTGGATAAAGACTGGAGCCGTTTAACAGCTGCCGAACTCCGACGAGTAACTTGCAAGACAAGAAGAGATAGAATCCGGAACGATACTATTAGAGAGGAGCTACGCATTGCCTCCCTGAAAGAAACCCTGGAGAAGCGTCAGCTCAATCATCAATCATGGTGATACTAACAGAATGATTCAAGACAGGGATCCGGAAGAAAGTTTATGGAAGCCAAACCCGTGGGCACTAGACCTAGAGAGAGACCAAGGCAGACTTACTGCAATTACATTTCCAAGTTGGGACAAGCAAGAGGGAAGAACATGCAGGATCTGTGGATTATGGCGAGAGATAGAGACAGATGGAGATTCTGGGTTGATGCTGAAAGTCACAAGAGGAATATAAAGAAGAAGAAGGCTCACTCTCAGTCCAGCCTTGAAGAAGTCAGCAGCATGGCTGGTGAAACGTTGGCGAAAAATTTAGCAACACGGTCTAAACCAGAAGAAACCAATAAAGTGTTTTGTAATATTAGTGGCCGTGGAAACCTAAATGAGTATTTAAGAAGAAGATAGTTTCGAGACAAAATGAAAGTATTTATTATCATTGAAGCATTTTGGATTTGGCCTCAAAATTCTTATTATATTAATTTTCATTATAGAATCTATTAACTCACGTTAGAACAATGATAAAAAGAATGTATAACGTATACGAGGTTTAGACATAATTTAAAGCACAATGGATCTGTTAATTGATAATAAGGATGTATCCAACTTCACAAAAAGTATGACCGTAGAGTATTATTATAATTTAATAATATAGAAGTATATATGATATTGAATAAGTTGCCGTTTTAGCTTTATTAAATAAAAATTATGTACGAATTACTCAATGAAATAATAACTACAATACTTCTATTTACAATACTTGTTTATAACATTTTTCATTTTGTTATCCGAAGTATATATGTATAATTTTTTTGAATTTCCTATTCGAGAGCAAGCTACGTAAGTTGGCCGTGAGAAAAGCAGGAGTGTTTGAAGTTGATGCCGCAATATTTTAAATTTCTTCTTTGCATTTTGTTAATTGTAAAACTATAGGTTAATTTGATTGGAAATTGGTATAGCAATTCAGTAGAGTTCAGTGTTATTCTGAGTATAAATACTGTGTGTCCTTTGTCCTACCCAGTAATAAGTTCGATGATGTTATTCAAGAGCTGTTTGACGATCATCCTTATTCCATTACATAGTTTTGGTGAGTTGAGATTTCTGAGTGGTATAATCAGAGATCCAATTTTCAGTCGAAGGCAGTGTAATGGCATTCCTGGTACCCGTTAAGGATTTGAAACTTTCTTCAACGTTTACCACCGTGTCGATTTTCTTTTGAATATTAAAGTTGATATCGTCGACAAGATTATTTTTAGATGCTGAAATTGCCCTCTGAATTAGCCACTCCGGATTGGTTTAGTTATGAACAATGTTTGGATAAATATGGTCGATGAATTCGTTTTCAGTATTGACTATGTTGGAGAAATCACTGTTGAGTTCAATAAGGCCGTTCGTCTGGTCAGTAGGATATGTGCGTTCGCATATTTGTAAAAGTTGTTGAGCAAAATATGCTGTTGTTTCGTCATTCGATAGTTCAACTCTCATATTTTTTGTTAGTCGCAGTATTTGCATGTGTTGCCAGATATATGATTTTTTCAAGCATGCATGGATTTCGTCTGCTTGTGATGACTTGGGGATAATTGGAAGTGTTTGTCGAAAATCTCCTGAGACTATGTGTCTCTACTCTCGATTGGTAATGTTCTGTCCATGACATTGAGTGATTTTTTATGTGCCATCGTGTTTTCCGTCTCAGAAGATAATTTTAGGTTGTTTTAGAAGTTCACCTCGTCCAGATGCTCTTGAGATTTTACATACAGGAAAATTGTTCTTCAGCTATATTCAACGGTAGTTGTAGGGCGGAATGGGCAGTTCGTCCTCCTTCCATACGTGTGGCGGCAATGCCAGATGATGCCATTGCAAGTATGATGTGTTGTTTAGCACTTATTTCTGCCAGCAATAGATTTATTATAAACGTTTTACCGGTGCCGCCTGGTGCGTCCAAGTAAATAATTCCGCCAGTGCTGTTGTTGATCCGATCCATGATAACGTTGTAATTTTTTTTTACAACTACAGCTGGGTTACAGCTAGTTAGCTAGTAATTAATTAATTAGTACTAGTAAGTAATTATTAGCTACAATAATTAACTAATTACATTTATAATTAAGTTGATATTTCCGAACATTCCAGAATGTTCTGGAACGTTCAAACCCATGACGGATCTTGCTTTACCCCTATACCCCTATCAGTATGAAGCTCCACTCAAACAAAGAAGTCTTCGAATGGTCCACAATGTTCCAGAATATTCCACAACATTCGAGAGTGTTCTGAAACGTTCCACGATGATCTGTGATTTTCCCGAACATTCCAAACTATTCCCGAACATTCCAGACTATTTCCGAACATTCCAAATTATTCCCGAACATTCCAAACTATTCCCGAACATTCCAAAATGTTCTAGAACGTTCTAACCCACGACAGATCTTGCTTTATACACTCCTATCAATAGGTAGCTCCGCTCATACAAAAAATTCTTCGAATGGTCCACAATGTTCTAGAACAGTCCAGAACATTTGAGAGCCTTCCAAAATGATCTGGGATGTTCCCGAACATTCCACAATATTCCAGAATGTTGTGGAATGCTGTCGAATGTTCTTGACTGTTCTAGAAATTTCTGGATGGTGAAACTTACAGCCCTAATAACTTCAAAAGCAAGCCCTTTAGATATAAACGGGGACCTCCTTTCTGAATGTCGAGAATATGGACGGGTTCTAAGTCATTATAAAAAAACGATCTTCCCAGAATAATATGTGTATTTTGTTTTGGTTGGCCCGATTCGAAACTCTTTGAAGATCTTTCGGAC
Source organism: Troilus luridus (assembly GCA_964056705.1). Lineage (NCBI taxonomy): Eukaryota > Metazoa > Arthropoda > Insecta > Hemiptera > Pentatomidae > Troilus > Troilus luridus. Next base: position 58,827,359 of record OZ057414.1, read on the forward strand.
ATGAACATTTGTCATCATAGCGCAGTGGCAGGCTGCCCTCGCCCAATCCCTTCAGAGCTGAGTTAATGGCATCCTTGGTGATATCCTTGAAATCGTCCTTCCTTGGTTCAAGGATAGAGTCGTTTTGATAAACAGATCATGTTTAAGGTTTCATGCTTATACAAAAGTCATAGATAAAAATAAAAATTCATTACCAATGCAAATTTGGGAAGAAATTATTTATTCATTCTTCACAATTAATAAATGAACAAAATATGAGTATTAATATTATTTTCAACTGTCTAGTACACGACATCGCTCTGTCAACAACGAATATTCTGCACGTATCCTGAATTAACATGATTATTAAGTCTTATGTTATATCAAATTAACAACCTAATATTAAGAAGGTTTTAGATAAATATGGTGACAAGAAAGAGAGTACCGCCTGATGGAAGATGGGGATGGCTTATTGTTTTAGGAGCAAGTTTAATAAACGTGAGTAACATTTTAATTCTTAAATACTCTCTTAAATTGCCACCGCAAATATTTTTAATCTATTCATAAAATTTTTCTTCTCGTTTCGACCGCATCGTCAAATTCTTTTCCGTTTCGTTAGACGTGCTTGATCTTTGACTAACCTTCTATCCTTAGATAGAGACTGAATTTTCAATTTCAGATTAAGCCCTTTCGGAAGACGGATCGTGTCTAGTGAAACGTTGGCAAAGGATTTGACGATACGTTCGAAACCGGAAGAAATATTTGATGATTGGATTTTGATTCTTATTTATGATCTCTACTATAATATTATTACATAATGGATGCGAACAATAATACCACCAATACAAGTATCTTTTATTGAATGCTTTAGACAGACTAAAAGTAATGATTTGAAAAAACTTTATAAGAAAAACAGCGCGTTTACATTAGCTACAAAGAGATATTTAAAGAAATACAAACAGCTTATATGCATGTTAATGTAATTTATTATTATTACTGAACATTATAATCCAGAGTTCATTGAAAAATCTATAGATGTACTTACTTATACATGCATTGCTTAGCTTTTTGTTCGATATGGATTTTTATTTTAGTTTTCAACAAGATCCTTCGAACCATCATATGGACTTCTTTTTGGACGCCTCTTCAAGGAGCTTGGAATCGAGACGACGGGTGCATCCCTTGTCACATCGACAATGTCTTCTATGATCAACTTTTCTGGTAACCCTATATAATATTGTAAATTTTGAAGGGATAATTGTTTTTGTAAGTACCAAGGGATACTGAAATCAACGGCCTGTCATTTATGAAAACTTATATGAAGTCCACAGGAGTAAACCTACTCAGTACAGAAACATCCACACCACCATGAAATTAACGTTGCCAAAAATAATATCCACCGTGGCCTATCCCTTTCTGGCCCAGCCTCCATATAACCAATACCTACCGCATCAAAGAAATACTGTTAAAAAACAACTTACCTCCCTATATCTTTAAGAAACTCATCCAAGACTACAAAACTCCCGTCCCCCCACCCGGTCACCTTTTTCACCATCTATCCCTGTATATAGATCCCTTCCATACTCTCAAACATGATTCAAAAATCTCTATGTTCCTCTACCCCCAATTTACGCATTCCCTTCAAATCCCATAATAAACTCTCTAATAACACTGTTCTGCAAAAACAAAAAAGCATGCTCGGGTGATAAATCCTCTGGGATAGTTTCTTCATCTGGAAGTATAGAAACGGTTTCAGGTGGCTTTGGGACTGTTAATGTATCATTAAGGGGACTGCTCGAATTGTAGATGGACAATTAGGGTATTCCATCCTGAATTTTGTTCGCTTTGAGAAACCTTTTTTATTTGTCATGCAAAAATAACAGCCACTTACATGGTTTTGTGTTCCCACCATACCATTGAAACTGCAAAGGGCATTGCTTTGTGTGCTCCTTGAAGCCAACCTATAAGGTACCTCATATATCTACTGCAGCAAACTTTAGGAGCCCAATCCTTATCCTGATCTCCCACTTTACATCCAAAATAAAGATGGCAGGCTTTCTTCCTAGAGGAGACAGTGGCTTGCTTTGATTTTTCAATATCACCTCACCACAGATATAACAGAAACTGTTCACTGGATTTTTGCACTCGCGAGGCATTTCAAAATATTGGTCTTCTCTCTCTTGTGCTTACGGATCAACTAACCAGTCAAGAGTCCCCTCCCAGGTATCTGGGTCCCCTCCCTGCTAATTTTGTCCCTCTACCTCTCAAAAGGAAGTCATGAGGGGTCCAGTAGGTAGTTTTTTCAAGTCTGTTACATTTAAATGGGATCAGTTTACTATAGGAGTAAAATAAAATATGTGGACTGTCATACCATCAACTGCATGCTTCTACCTAACTTAATACACGGGTTTCTATTACAAAATAAAAATAAAATATGTCATAATGCTAGTAGATGTATCAAATATAGACATCAATCGAGACATCAATCGCCCGAATACATTTGTCCAGTTTTGATTCATATTGTGCAAGAACTACTGGATCCTTGAGCTTATCAAGATCGTATCACTTTGGCATCTGTGATGGTGCACTAGTTTTCCTTAGCGCTATTCGTGCTTGGATATGAGCAATGCTTATATGGATATCGTCGATCTGGTAAGTGTTGTTCCATAAGGAGATTTCCAAGTTCCTTTGTGAATTTTCTTATGCGAGAAAAGTGTACTGCCAATAATAAAATCACGAGAGGCAGCACAATTTATCGTTCTCACCCCGTTGTCATTGCTTTAATCATGCAAGCTATGTCGACCAATAGTTGGATGAAATACTGATTCCTTCCCTACTTTTGCATTTAAGCCACCTGCAATAATTTTCAAACCATATTGTTGGCACGCACAGCTCTCTCTAAGAGTTCATAAAAGGCTTCTTTCTCTCCATCTTCAGAAACTTCTGTGGGAGCATGCACACTTAAAATGGAATTGCGAGAACACGGGGATATGGGATCAGTGAAGAGATTTGTCTGACTGACGTAAGGACCAGAATAGCTCAGTGCATGGTAGAGCACCACGACGGAAACGTGGGAGACCCGGGTTCGAATACCGGCCCTGGAAATATATTTTTTCTTCAAAATAAAAATATTTAAAATGGAATAGTTATAAAAAGTTCCTTGGATCCTTATTACACATATTCTCGGGCTCACAGCCCTGAACCCAATTACTTGTTGACGGTATCTTCCTCCTCTTACCACAAACCCTGTGCCACATTCATGTGCCTTCTCGCTCTAACTATAGCAAATAGTGTGGCGCTTCTTCTCCACAATTCCATGGCCGGTCCATCGGATTTCCTGGATGACGGTTATGTCCAAATATTTTCCTATTTCTTCTAGGATCAATTTCATTGCTCCGGGTCTATAGAGAGTAAGGAGATTCCAATATCCTAAGTTGAAGTTAATCCTGGAGTTGCCGGGTCGTTTCCGTTTAAGACTGTTTGATTCCGAGGCTGTTTTAGGTTGCGTGATAATTTAATTTCAGGTAGTGGGGCTATCAACCCAGACTACGTATCCTGGGGCTGCCACCTTTGTTTCTGCAGACAGACCAACCCCCACCCCCCTCCGGGCCGGCTACCTAGGAGAGGTGACCCTAGGGTGTGTACTTTTTTTGACCTTGTGCATTGTATGCTGTATTCGTGTACTGTTTGTACGATAGAGGAAGTGTTCCCCCAACCTGCAGGGCCAGAGGTTGACTGCGGGACTAAGTCCGGGCGATGGGGTCACCACATCACTACGCCACTATAATAATCTATAATGAATATTAATGCAGTATATAATAAAACTAATATAGAAATGGCAGGTGAACATCACAAAATTAGCAATAACCCCGGAGAATTTTCTTAATTTATATTTTTATTCTAAGGTGTGATAACGAATTCATCAATCCACGTTTTCCCCATCCATAAAAACCGTTTTGAGATAATTAAGTTCAATAAAAAAAGTTTTCAATTAGAATTCTCCGTAATTAACTTTTTTTATGAGTGAATATTTTTATGGAGATTCAACATATAATAATTACACACCCGAAATGCAAATATTCTGACATAGCAAGACCTACAAATTACCATTTAATTACCCTGAAATATTTGGAGTTCCGGTGCAGGGCTAGATATTTTTTGGAAAAAATGGAAACAAGTTGTTATATTTTCAATACATTCATCACGTTTTTCTTCTGGTTTCGACAGTGTCGTTAAATTCTTCATCGACGTTTTGCTGGCCAAACGCCTTAATAATATGTTTCGAAATAACATCTTGTATTGAATTACATAGCGTAGGCTACACTCTCCGAATACCATATCCATATTCTTCACAACTATGACTTAATGTTGCTGTTATAAATTTTAAACCCCTAAAGTTCACTTCCGGATTTAATGACCATTGATAAGTACATTCGGTAAATTATTTACGTTTCATGTCCTGACTGAACGAAATCAAATTTCTTACTCCACGAGAAGCTTCTTCCTCTCTTGCCCTTTAAAAAAAATAAATAAATAGCTTCAAATGAAATAAAAGAATGAATTGAAACCTGTTTGGTCAGCAAGAGTGCTTTCGGGTGAAGGCAGCATTTGGTTAAGTCATGGAATATTTAAATAAAATTTATGATGGTTTTCATAGTTTTAGTATACAACGTCATTGCAAGTTGAAGAATAGGGGCTGTTGAATGATTCCAGTGAGTGATATATTTAAAACAGTAGATAGAATTGACCTGTCATCGGTTCATTTTTATTACATTTGAGGGTGTATCAGTACCTATCTATTTTTATTATTATGAATGGCCTTTCAATATTGTTTTCATAGCATGATGAATGAATTGAAAAAAATAAAATAACATTGATTTTATTTCCCATTCAGGACTTGCCGTCGGACCATTATTAAAAAGGTTTACCGTCAGGAAAGTTGCTATTTCGGGAGGGCTCATAACTACTAGTGCCTTCTGGTTGACTGCTCCGGCAAAGAATATAACTCACATCCTCATCACATTTGGGGTACTTGGAGGTATTTATAAACAAAAAGTATTTAATTTTTATTTAGTCTATACAATAGAAAAGAAAAATAATTTTATTCTGGGACAAGGTCTCTTATTGTACAGAAATTAATAAAATATATCTGGCCAAACGGCTACATTATTAGATCACTACAATAATTACATAATGATATGAAATTAAATATGAACTAAAGGGTATGTTCTGATAGTGATTAGAAAAAAATAGCATACAAATTTACAATAAAAAGAAATTGGCTAATGAAAAAATAAATAAATAGATAAGTACATCTAATAATTTATAAAATAATATTTTTATGAGCGAGGAATATTTACAGTAATTCATCAATCGATTGTGTTGATTTCAGCTATTATTTTTTATTGATTAGTAAGCATCTGTTTAGGAATTTAGGAGATGTAGGAATAGTTTGGATTTGAATGTGGATAAAGAAGATGCATGACGGATATCGGGTGGGAGTGAGTTCCAATGAGAGGTAGGGGGGCAAGAAAGGAATGATTTATGGGAAATGCAACATTAACTCATCATAGAGGTGGGACGCATGAGACTTCCTCGGAGCGTCGAATACAAATACTCACCTCAGTCTTTCCTCGAGCTTGTTCGAGAGCCCACCATAATTCACACACCCATAGTCGAAGTGTGGAAAGATAAAAGAAGTGATGAAGAGTTTACGGATAGGTAGTGTTAGAAGATGCGATGGAATAACTTCCCATAATCAACGTGGATTATACATTATAGTTGTCTGATCGTGATTTAATTATTTTATTTTGGATATAACGACCACACGCTGCTCAAAATAGCATCATTATTGTAACTATCATGAGTTAATAAAATTATCATTGATATTAACTTATGAAGAGTATTGGGTTCATTACATGGTAGAGACTGAACTGTTTCTTGTCACAACGGTTGTGCATGGTGCAAAAATTGTTTAATAAACTATTTAAACCTAATGTGCGGAACATTAATGCAGGAAACTGCGTCGGTTTGATTGCCACGAGAACCGCCTGTATAGCTAAAGCATGCATTTCCCGCACCTGGATAGGATGAATGAATAGAATCGAGAAATATTTAAAGAAAAAGGCCTCGGGATCAATAGTATTGACTGCGCTGAATATAATGTAGGTAACAGCAGCAAAGATACTAACATGGAGAATACTAGCACCGACCTGATAGCAATTGGAAAACTCGGTGCCGTAAAGAACTCTGAAAGAAAGGTTAGAGTGGTAGAATTGATGAATTAGCAAAAGTATTGGGGTTTTAATCATGAACGTGCTATAATTGGTCGAAATCTTGCGCAACGTCCTGAAAGACGCCATTGCCACATTCAGTCAGTTCAAGTTCAAGGATAGATGAACAACGACAATAAGGCTTTAATGAACAATATATTTTCTTTGTAGGAACAAGTTGCAATGGATAGAGGTTTTCATTTTTTTCAAAAACTTCTAAAAGGGAGCAGAGTGGCTCAGTGGTAGAGCGCGTGTGGCCTTGTCGAAGGTCACGGGTTCAAATCCCACTGCTTGACAGACTTTTATTTAATATGTTAGCAGCCCGAGATGGATTACATGGGACTAGGACCCTCTTGGGACTCACCCAGCTTGTATAAAGTTTGTACCCAAAATGGGGAGAAAATCTGGTGGTTGAGCCTGATCTAGGACAAATCACCTCCCTGCACAACCGCTGTCCCAGAAACAGTAAAGTCTCTATCACGTACTCAATACCAGACCCTTCATGGGTTGTAGTGGTAAAAGATTTTTTTTTTCAAAAACTTCTATGGGATCGGATAGATCTATAAAATTATATTGGCTGGTTTACTTGTTGAATGGAAATTATGGTTTCGGATTGTTTTCACAATAATATAAATTGATTAAATTTCACTGATTATAATAGAAGTAAAGTACAGATCGATAGATGGATATAAATTGATCAAGTATAAATATGGATAGATTGTATTTATTGGCAGAAAATAAATTCTACAGTAATTAAGAAGTATTATAATAAAAAAATTATGCTTCCGATTTTTTCTAGGAATTGGGTTCGGCATTTCTTCCGCTTGCACCTTCATAGCTATCAATGAATACTTCTCGAAAAAAAAGGACAAGCAGTTGGCCTTGCAATGACCGGTACTGCTGTTGGCTTCATGTTCCTACCTCAGGTAGTCAGGTAAAAAAATACGTTTCTAAATAAGTGAAATTTAAATGAAGTAGAAATATTGAAATGAGATTCTTTCTGAAAATACTCTAATCGCTAAATATACACCTTCTTACACATTATTTGTTCAAATGTTTAGATACCTGGTGGACGAATATGATTTTCATACCGCATGTATTATTGTGGGGGCACTGTCTTTACACGTTGTTGTCGGAGCTTCCTTATTCCAACCAGTTTCCTGGCATAAGAAGACGGTATGCTTTCGGTTTCTCTCAAGCTTTCATGTTATTATTAAAAATTATTGTTTCATCTTATAAAATAGAATGAGCCAAATTTTTATAAAATAGCTTAGTTATAAACGAAATATAGAAATAGAACTGTTCATAAGGTACCATTTAAGATGTCTGATAAACAATTAATTACTACATGGTTGGTCTTTAAATTTTTTCAAATGATTTAGAGAGACTGTTGCACCTAGGATTAGAAATTACTTTTACATTACACAGTTAAGTTTAGTTGGTAATAATATTTTATAAATGGTGTTTTAACTTTTATATGTTTCCCTGTATATATATGGTGACTATCGCTAACCCAGAGCAACACTTTTCTATTTTATTATAATTTTGGAGATATTCCCTTAAAATTCGATATAAAATATTTCAATAAAAATTAGTACACCCAGAAGAACAGAAAAACGTACAAACTATAGATATATCCAGGGCCGGGACTCGAACCCTGGCGCCCACGTCACTAGCGTGGTGCTCTGCCAACTGAGCTATCCTGGCTCGCTTCTCAGTCAGATGTATCCTTTCTTTTCTCGCAATTTGCGACGTATACAAGGGGAAGAATGTTCATTGAACATTACTTTAATTAGGATCTTGCTGACTTACGTCATTATATATTATTATAATTTATTTTATTTTGTATTAATTGTTTTAATTTTTAAATATTTTTATTTGAAAAGAAAAGATATGTCCAGGGTCAGCGAGCGAGGATAACTCAGTTGGCAAAGTACCACGCTAGTGACGTGGGCGATCCGGGTTCGAGTCCCGGCCCTGGACATATCTTTTCTTTTCAAATAAAAATATTTAAAAATTATAACAATTAATAAAATATAAAATAAAATAAATTATAAAAATTATATAGTTTAAAAAAGGATAAAGAAACGCCTGTAGGCGTTGAGGATAGACTACCTCCACAACAGCTTGATCTTCTAAGATCCAAATTTTTTCCTTGAACCTCTTTGAATAAGGAGGCAAGCTTGAAAATCGAAGGGAAAAAAGACTAATAGCTTGCATCTTAACTTTACATGCTACTTTAGGTTGCGATGGTTATGTGACAGAGAAATAGATAAAAACACAAAACCAATATAATAGAAAAACTCGAAATCACTAGGTAAGAAGTTGAAGCTTATATGTGGCACAGTAATATATAAACATAATGTTTATTCAATTTTTTACTAATGATTTTCAAGTTTTTAAGAACAATTATTTTTCTCGCTAGGACATGCAAGAAGAAGACCCTCGCACACTCTTACCAATCGATAAAATTGATAGCTCAGCTTCATCAGGAACCTCAAGTAAGGCTCATAATATCCCATTTAATGCTCAAAAGTCATCTACTTAACAAATTTTGTTCAAGTGATCCTTTTTTATTCTATAAATTTTTCAAAAATTAGGGGATGAGAAGTGGGGGTTTGTCACTCTATGTTTTATACATTATTTAATCAGGGCTAAACCAAATAAGATAACAACCAGTACTATATAAAATAAAGAACAGAACAAAATGAAAAATTACAACATAACTACCAGTCTTGTAAGAAGATTAACAAAGCGTATGAAAATATACTAAAATAAAATAAAAATTGCGTTGATGCAGTGAAGTACGAAGTATATTCCGGACGGATATTCCTTTAGAATGGTCCGTTTAAAAACATAGGGGGAAAAAAAAAAAAAACCTAAGGAATTTTTGAATTTTTAGCAATCAAAAGATTTTTCGAAATTACCTATTTTAGCATTATTGTTGGTAACATATCTTAAACCACATAATCTTTTGAAAAATGGTTTCAACCCCAACTTTAGGAACTTTCATATCCTCTAATACCTAGCCTAACTAAGTCTTCATCAGTTATAAAATTCAAAGGAAACTTGGAGACTAAGATTTTGATATTTTTATGAGTTCTAACAAAATAAATTAAACTGATTTCTTATAATGTTTTAAAATGTAAATATCTTATCTACCACTATAATTCATTTCTAAACTTTTTCAGATGAAAGAAAACGCAATGTGAACAGTCCAAATTTAGATGGCGGAAAGATTTTGTTAAATAATGCATCAACAGCTATTTCAAGAAAGGATTCTTTGATTTCCACTGCTTCACTCTTAGATGGTGCAGAAAACACTATTCAAATACAAGTTAGTAATTATTCCATTATTTTAGCTTCAAGTAAAATTTTATTGAGAGAAATACATATTATTCTTGTTTACGTCTTAAGTATACTAGTAACTTGTATTTGATAACATGCGAAGAATTAATGGGGTAATTACAATTAGAAATTATAATTAAAAGTATATTAAATATATTGCAATTAAGAGTTTGTAATCCACTAGTTACCAATGCCATCTATAAATCCAAACCTTTTAATCGTGCTTTAAGTACGCTCCCTTTAAACGTTAATCCTGTTGGTGTTACAAGATTATTTCCATTTATGGAACATAATTTACTTATTTATTCATACGTAGAATCGCTCATTAGTACTATCTGTTTGATCTTTGTTAAGTGAGTGACCTGGCTTTACCTTATATGCAGGGCGTGCGGTGCACACGGCGCTGGGTCTAAAGGGCCGCCGCGAGGTGCCCCTTGCGAAGCCTCATGAGTTTACACAGTCCTGTTAGTGGGCGCCTAGGTCACGATTGCACACGGCGCGACATGGGCTATAGCCGGCCCATCTTGTGGATGGGGATTATGATGTTATTTTCCCAGTCTGTTGGTATCCTTTTTTCATCCCAGGCTTTTTGGAAGAGAGCTTGTAGAGTGCGTTCCAGTTCAGGGCCCCCATGTTTCACCATTTCGACCACTATGTTATCCCGTCCTGGTGCTTTCCCTGTTTTCTTTTTAGTTATTGCTCTTTAGATCTCTTCCTCTTCGATCATCTCGCCATACTCCTCCTCATTCCAAGGCCCACTGCGGCTCGTTGGATGGTTTCTGTAACCGAATTGCTTTCTGTAATGCAGCCTCCAGACCTCAAGGATAGCTTTGTCTTCCGAGATCACCTTGCCTTGTCCATTCTTCATGTTTCTTACTGCTTTCCACTTACGCCCTCTCAAAGCTTTTATGTTTTTTCAGAAGAGTTTTATGTTTTCCTGGTGACCCTGATCCATCTTTAGCTGCCTCTTTAGCCCTGTTTCGAGCCACTACATAGACCTGTCATTTCTTGGTGCTTTTTCTTGGCAGTATTCCTTCCAAGCCTTTTTCTTCTCCTTCACCTTTATCCTTAGTTCCTCATTCCACCACGAACTACCTTTACTTCCTGAGCAGACCCTCTTCCTCCGCAGACTACAGTAGCTGCTTGCAGAATGGTGCTTTTAATAGCGTTCCACATATTGCCCAGGCTTGCATTCACGTCTACTTTCTGTAGGCGGTTCCTGAGCTCTGCTTCGTACTCTAAGATCTTCTGAGGGTCCTGTAGCTTCTTGACTTCTATCCTCTCGTAGGCTTTCTTCTTTTGCTTCCTTTCTTTAAGCACCCTCGTATCAGCAACTAAGAGCATGTGGTCGCTTTCTATTTTCGCCCTTTTAATCACCTTTACATCTGTAAAATACCTTCTGATATCTCGGCTATATATGAAATAGTCTATGACACTGTTCGCATTTCTCTCTGTGGCCGAGAAGGTAATTTTATGAACTAGCTTGTGCGGAAAAAAGGAGTTTCCCAACAGCAAATCATTTTCGATGCAGAAATCTATGAGTCGTTAACCGTTTTCGTTTTTTGAGATTTCGCCACCATGCGGTCCCATCACTCCATGTGCTCTTGGGGATCTTTGCCAGTCCTCCCATTTAGGTCCCCCATAATCGCTATGCTTCGGCTGCTGTTCCTTGCTTTGATGACTGTACGCTCGAGGTCACTGTAAAAAAGTTCCTTATCCAGGATGTTAGCATCATTTGTTTGGGACATACAGTTGTATTAGGGCCCAGTCTCCGCTCCGCAGATTTGTATAGGCCACAATTATTCTGGAGCTCACTGCCCATCCCATTTATACTTATCTATAAATCTCATCCTTCATTATAATGCCCACTGCTTCTACAGCTCTGTTCCCTGGTGGGACTCCAGAGTATATCAGAGTGTATCCTCTATCCATTTCAACCTCTCCAGTTCCCTTCCCCTTTACCTAACTTAATCCCAGGATATCCAATCTGTACTTCGCCATTTCCTCGATAATCTCGACCTTCTTGCCGGTGAAAGATCTCACGTTCCATGTACCCAATCGTGTGTCCTTATCCATGCCGGGTTGTTACCATTTATTCCGTCCATCTCCGAGGCTTTTCGCTAAGTTTCTTTGAATCAGCTATACTCCAAGGCAAGTGATTGGCCTCGCCCAGGAGGCCCCGTTACCTCGGGAAAACTGACCTCCCGAATATTTATGTCCCCTGAGGAGGAAGGGTGGTCGGGCTATACCCCCCGTACTGGGTTTCCCCCAACCTGGAGGACCAATGGCTGATTGCAGTCCGAAGACTGGGTGATAGAGACGCCAACTATTTTCATCACTTCAAAGTTTAAAAATGAGGAAAAATTCTTCGGCCATTAAAAAAAAAGAATTAATATAGTTTATTATCAGAAGACTTTTTTATTTCGAAAAAAATAGCACATACCAGTAAAATTAATATCCCTAATTCAACGATTGGTTCGATAAAAGTGGTTGAATAATAAATGTTTGAGGTTTAATGATGCCTTGAATTCCACTGTTTTATTCTATTGCTATGATTACTTTGGGCCCTAAACCTCAAGCTCTGTATTGTGTCAGACTTAAACAGTTATTAGATTATCATGTTTTGAAGTATTGTTTACAATATTCCAATACCATATTTCAGATTTCAAAATATGACTTTTGTCCTAGCTTGTACTAATCGAACAGTGCGCTGCTTTGATTCTCCTGCCATTTATCAGAAATTTTGGAGGAATAGTTAGCCAATCTTATTTTAATATTCCTTTCAGAGTCCTCTACAATACAAATTTTTATAATTTTGAACATGAATTTTGTCCAGCTAGCGCTGTGAGTGCCATACAATTGATAGATTCTATGTTTTATCGAAAATAAATAGTAAGAACTGTTTCTATTTTACGGATCGATATATGATGATTAAATCAATTTTTGAATTTTTTTTAATGCTTTGTGGTTAAGAGCGAGGAGTAAAACAACCCATTAACCCACGTTGCCCTCAGACACTGAACTGATCGTGATATTACGAGGCTAAGCGCCAGCCTGCGAAGGATGTGATGATCCAATTAAAATGAATAATAATGATCCTTTATTATATATGAGATCAGCTAACAGTACATATAACCTTCTATTTTTTTTGCTACACATATGATAATTGTTCTTTAAGAGCGTTAAATAATGTACATTAATAGATAATTTTCTTGCTTATTCAGTATAATATTTAACAAAAACAACAAAAATCAAAGCTTAAAGATGCCAGCAACTGAACCATCCGTGAAGTAGGCGAGGTTGCTCGCTTTTACCTGGAGTGTAGTACTGTAAATGGAGTGTCACACTTCTTGTTGAATCTTATTAAAGGTCGTTGTTGTTGGTTATATTATGCAGAGTCACATCTAACATGTTAGGATCAGTCTCCGCTGGAGGCTGACTCTGATCCACGTGGTGTCACGCATAGCTCAGAGCCTGAGGACACTATGGGTTAATGGGTTGTTTTACAGCTTGCTCTTCTTTAATACACATTAAAACATATATAAAATTCATTGCCACAATCTCATTTAGTCATTTACCTTTGCTACGAGCAAAATATAGGGTCTTAGAGGATGAAATGTCCCTGATTAGAAAAAATAAATAAAGTAAAATAAAAAAGTACGAGAACGGCAATTCTTTATAATAAATGGCAACAAAAAAACTTTTAATTTTCACAAAACAATAATTAATCTTTTATATTTCAATAACTTCTGCTTATTCAACTAGTTAATTCTAATTTTTATTTTCAGAGAATGAAGAAGGATGAATCTGAAATAGAAATAGTAAAATTAACTGTTAATATATACAAGGAAGAAACCCATATAAAAATCACTCCAAAGCAGAAAGCGAAACAATCAACAAACGAATCCGTAAAAAATCCTTTTTCAAACATTTCTGACTTATTGGATCTTGATCTCCTAACAGATGGTGTGAGTTTTCAGCTATTGATTGAGTTGTCATGTACTGATCACTATTTTATTCTATATATATATAACTTAAGAGATGTCGCACAAAAAAGAATGAAATAAGGTTGTAAAGAATCTCACTGTATGACTTCTGGAAACACACTGCTTTATTTGGTCTCATAATCCTGCTTTTATCTGTTTTACAGTGTTTACATTTATCTGGATGGTATTAGCAATAATACTGTCCTGCTCCTAATCATAACTTATATATATATATATATATTTTTTTTAAGGTATTCCTGAACATCATCTACGGCATATCAATGTTAGAAGTGGTTGAAACGAATTTCAGATTAATTTTGCCTTTCTACTTATCGGATCTTGGCTTCACATATTCTGAAGTTGCAACTGCATTGTCTTTAATGGCTATTTTTGATATATGTGCGCGAATAATGGTACCTCCAATAATAGATAAAACATCATTGCCTAGGCGATTCACTTTTGTAATGGGCCTTCTTTTTGTGTCTTTAGGCCGCTCATGTAAGTATATTATACAATATAATTCGAAATTGTAACATAAATATACTTAGATAAAATACATTCTTGTATGAACAACGTGAAAGTAGATGTATGTTTATAATGTAAAAAATAATAATAATATATTTATTGAAATAAATAATACAAATGCCGTTTGGCACATAATGTATTTGTTATCTTTTGCAAACGTCTCCTAAGGAATTCAAGTGGAAGCGTGGATGGTGAAAGATTTCCCTGTTATATTGGGAACCCTATTTTTATAACAAATTGTCAAATGAATTTGATATTAAGAGAGGTGTTAAACAGGGAGATCCTTTTTCCCCAGTTTTATTCAATATGGTATTAGAAGTGGTCATGAGCTTGATCTGGCCAAGGCCTGGAGGATGTATCTACCACAGACTGACACAGCATCTAGCGTATGCAGATGATATTGTGATTACCGGAAGAACAGTCAGTGCATTACTTGAACCATTCGAGGAGTGCGAAGTAGCCGCTAGTAGAAACTAAATATATGAGGACCAGTAAGGAAGAAGGGGGGAACAGGCATATCGAGGGGCTGGATAACGTTTCGTAAGAGTGCAGCAGTTTAAGTATTTAGCACGGTTATCGCTGAAGATAATAAGATTAGAGAAAAGTTAAGGCAAGGATAACTGCTGGAAATCGATGCTACTGGTCTCTAATGAAAATGTTTCGAAACCGAGATATATCCAGAGCTCTCAAAATAAGAGTGTATCTTCAAACGGTGGTCATGTATAGAAGTGAGCCTTGGACGCTGACACGCAACGATGAAACGCTGTTAAACATGTGGGAAAGAAAAGTCCTCAGAAAGATCTTTGGCCCTACAAAAGAAGGAGATCTCTGGTGGATGAAGACAAACGAGAAACTTATAAATCTATATGGTACACCAAATATTGTTGCAACAATTAAGAGTGCCAGGATAAGATGGCTGGGGCATGTACAAAGAATGGAAAGAAGTAGACTACCAAAAATGATGATGGAGGGACACCCTGGGGGAAGGAGGAGCAGAGGGGGACCTAGACTTCGTTGGCTGAAGGATGTGGAGGAGGATCTTCGGACGTTGCGTGTCGGCAGATGGAAAAGGGCAGCCGAAGAACCGGTCGGAGTGGAGGAGGATCACTGAGGAGGCCAAGGTCCTGCAAGGACCAAAGCGCCGTTAGATAGATAGATAGATTTTTATAGAGGCTGGGTGAGCCTCAGGAGGGTCCTAGATTCTATGTGACCCATCTCCGGCTGTAGACAGGCTTATTAAAACTCTTGCCTGGTGCAGGATTTGAACCAGGATTTTCGGCATGGCAACTCAGTGCTCTACCTATGAGCCACTCCGCTCCTATTCATGTATACATAATAAGTATTTTTATTTTTAGGTTTTTTACATTAAATATATTTTAACTATATTTAAGAATTTAATGTTTAACCCTATTTTCTTTCTTTTTTTAGTTGTTACATTACAGAAAACTTATGTACAAATCGTAACGACGTTAGTGGTCATTGGTTTCCTTCGAGGAATAACACTTCCATCATTTCCACTTGTATTGGCGGAATATTCCGCTGGCAAAAAATTTCCTTCAATTCTTGGTCTAAGTATGGTGTCTAGAGGGATTTGTATTGCAGTATTTGGACCTCTTTCTGGTAAGTATCTTAGTTTTACGCTATTTTTTAAATTTATTTTATAACCTTTCAGATTAATCGGTTTCAATCAAAAGTGATGAGTATATGAAGTACTAGTAGCTTTTGCTCGCGACTTCGTCCGTGTTGATTTTGAAAAGAAACATAAGTTGAGTTTAAACGGAGAGTGAATTAACTAACTAACTACTCCAACTTAAATTAAAGTTGTAAGTTGTAAATTCAGCCAGACTGCCAATTCTTATCTCTTTGTTGATCGATTTTAATAAAATTACCTATTAAATATTAAATGGCATAATTACAGAACTTTCGATGTGTTTTCGATTGAAATCCAATATGTAATATCCAAAACTGTAATCTTGAATTGAATATATACTTGGATGGAATTAGATATATCCGTAGGATAAAACAGTTTCTCCTCGACCACATCCCGTAATTACAGTAGCTTCTATAATTTTGTGCAAAACTTTTACCTTCACTCTAGTCCCATTACACAATTTTTGATGTTAAAAATTTCAGAATAGCATTAAGGGTGCCCCAACTTTAAGTAAAAGTTTATGTGCTGGCAGACCAGATGGATTATAGTATTCAAAAATTCTGTGGGATAGTGCAGGGCTTCGTCAATATCGACTACTGCATCTATCGACTTGTTTTCTATCAGCTCGCCGAATTCCCCTAGAAGCATATCATTGAATTTAGTTTGATGATACTATTTGCGCACGAACATTGGGGTCGTAGTTAAGTTCCCGGAGGTACTTATGATAATGCAACATAGCTTCACCCCTTGAAGGTTCAGGTAAACCATAATTCTATATATATTGGCCTCCTTTTGCAAAATCTTGAATAAAATTGTTATTATGTTTAATAGTAAAGCCTGCTTACTTATTTTCAATCTCTAACTTAACATGTTACGACTTCCCCTATCTTACTCTTCAAGGGGTTGATTTTCAAAAAATAAAAAACACGCAATTCTTTATTTTAAATGTAGAAGCAAAATCAAAAATTTGATGGTGCTCGCTTTAAAACTGACGTATTTTTATTAGAAAAGTTCTTCACCCTTTTCACCCTCTTAGGGGATGAATTTTCAAAAATCCTTTCTTAGTGCGCATTATAAAATGTGTCCAAATTTCTGTCTGTAGCTTGTGCCGCAACGGCTCTGCGATGGTCTGTCAGTCAGGACAAACTCTTTTATATATAGTGGAAGAAAATGGTCCGGGAAGAGGTCAATAAGTTTTTCTGAATATCAAGAATATTTATTGAGAAGAATGAATAAATATTCTTGATATTCAGAAAAACTTATTGACCTCTTCCCGGACCATTTTCTTCCACAATTTTTATCAAGGTCAACCATTTTCTTTCAAAAAAAAAAAAAAAAAATCTTTTATATATATATTTAAATGTTGACCAAATGCTAGCGTCTTTTTAAATTGAAATTTATTTTAAATGACACAACAAAAGTATGAAATAAACTAATTATTACACAAGTATCAATATTTAAACGGACACAATGACGGCCAGGAGATAACTCTATTATCTAAGACTGGACACCTCCTTGATCTATGCGGTTATTAAGGATCAGCAAGTAGCTGACAGATTGCACATCTGTGTCACGTATAACAACTCCTCTCCACTTTAAGTTTTGAACTCCGGGCAAAACAAAGAATTATTTATATACTATAGATAGGAAATTTTTAACATGAAATACTAAAAGCTAGTTTTATGCAATTTGCTTAGCATAATATTTTTAACGTAGAGAGTAAAAAGGTGATAAAGTGCAGGGAAACAACAGTACAAGCTATTACGATACAAGCACAGATTTATTGGATATAAACACTATACGCTATATATTGAACTTATATAGACAGAGACCCTTCACACAATAACGATCCAGTCCTGACTCTCAATCCGATGCTAACTAACTGGGCGAACACAACACCTGGATCTCACAGTACACATACTAACATGGTCTCAATGGTCACTTTACCGTGTTGTCTGTCTATAATACAATATAGATGATATACAAAAGAGAAATCACTTCAACACACCCTCCTAATTCCGCATTAAAAAATACAAATAAAAATACATAAAAGTAATTATTTCAACAAGCCTTCCTAATTCCACATTCCAAAATAAATACAATAAATTAAATACAAAACACAAATAAAATAAATACAAGGAATTACTGAAACAGAATTACTTTAACATCCTAATTACAAAATACAAATAAGATAAATACAAGGAATTACTGAATACAAAAAAAATAAATACAAGGAATTACTTTAACATCCTAATTCCATTTTATACACAACTCTCAGGATTTAACTGAATAATGAAATCTTCAAATTTCACAAGTGGTAATGACTTTGTCATTATATCCGCTATCTGTTTGTTGGACTCTATATAAAATATTTTAGCAATACCCTTAGGTATAGCGTCTCTTACAAAATTATATTTTACATCATAATGCTTCGATCTCGTAGTTTCATAAATATTAGCAATTTTAATTGTGCTTTGGTTATCCTCAAAAGTATTATTTACACCTTGAAAGTGAAAGCTCCCAGAAAGTAACTTCTTTAAAAAAAAGTGCCTCCCTAATACAATCACTCAATGCATAATATTCTTCTTCACAACTACTTAGTGCAACTACACCCTGCTTCTTAAATCCCCATGAGACAACATTGTCATTTAATTTGACAACATATCCAGACACACTCTAAGATATTTACTACTTCTAAATATATACAAGTTCACAGCTTCCACAGATTAATATCCAAAGTCACATTCTAGTCCTTAATTTAAAACAACATATTCCAGTCGGCGGTGAAGACCTCAATATCTTTTCTTCACTTTACCCCGAAGATAGTTTCGGACATCTGCTGGCCTTTTCCACAATAAAATACTATCATCATCTTCATTAACAAAACCTCTAATTATTTTAAAATCACTATGATGATTTATTTGATAAACTGTTTTCAAACTCCCACAATTGGCCTTTCTTTTATTCTTATATAAGGGAATTATAAGGGACCAATTAATTATAAAGGAACAATTAAACACAAGTAAATTATCTGAACAGTATTTTTCATCTTGTTAAATTCATCCAAATTTACTTTTTCTTTCTGATTTCATACTTCTGACCTCTTCACTATTTCTTTAACATTTAACTCTGTCATCTTGTTTAATACCTCCGTTTGGCTTCCTTTACATTCATTATTTACTTCTTCCAGATTTAACTCTTCACTATAGTTTATTTCTTCTACAACCAGATCTACAACTTCACTAAAATTTGTTTCTTTTATATGGTCTGTTTCATCTTGATAACTTACTTCTTCCAGATTTATATTTTCACTGTCATGACCACTTTACAGTGTTGTCAGTCTATAATACAATATAGATGACATACAAAAGAGGAATTACTTTAACGAATATTATGATCATTTACAATAGCAGGTGCAGTTGGTATAATTACAATTTGTTTTGGTATATTGGCATTTGGTGGTGTACAACATTTTCTATTATAAATAAACATAATAATAACGATAATAAAACCTATAAGGATAATGATGAAATAGTAATAATTGAGGCGTGGAGATGCA
Organism: Troilus luridus; assembly: GCA_964056705.1. Taxonomy (NCBI): domain Eukaryota; kingdom Metazoa; phylum Arthropoda; class Insecta; order Hemiptera; family Pentatomidae; genus Troilus; species Troilus luridus. The sequence continues at coordinate 58,846,679 of OZ057414.1, forward strand.
AAAGGGGATAAATCCAAATTTCAAAATTTTTCAGGAAACACAAAAAATATGCATAATTCAGATGATTATTTATTTGAGACAATTATTTTTAGAACAATTAGGTTGGATTTAGCATATTTTGAATAGTGAACCATGTGAGACCTGAATTTGTGAGAAAGCATTAAAACATTAAAAATGATAAAATATGGATTTACCCCTTTTTGTATCTCCACGCCTCAATTGTAAGTGTTGTTTACAAATGAAAGTATTTCAAGTGGTGGTAGAGTATAATTGTGAGTGGTTACAAGTGTAGTATTTAAAATTAAAGAGTTATAAAATGGTTGTAGTATAGTATTATAATTATGAACATAAATTTTATTAAATTCAGAAAAACAATCAATTTTACTAATGTTAATTAAACTTACATCTGGTAGAAATACATTGTTACAATCCATTATTTTAGTAATATTTACAGTTACATATTGCTTACATACCTAATTTTATTTTTATTTGAAAAGAAAATATATGCCCAGGACCGAAAAGCGTGCATGATTAGGGCCCAGGATAGCTCATATGGTAGAGTCCCAGACTAGCGATCTGGAAGACCCGGGTTCGAGTCCCGGTCCTGGACATATCTTTTCTTTTCAAATAAAAATATTTAAAAATTAGTAACAAATAAAATAAAATAAATTCTAATTTTATTTTGTTTGCTCACAATTAATTTACAATCTTCTAAGTTTCCGTTTTCAAGAATAGAGGAAATACATTTAGAATTACTCTTATTTAAATTGAGACAATAAAATTGGTCTATAAATATACAGTTGTGTATATTGTTTATGTGTAAATCAGATTTTAAACCAATCTCATAAATTGTTTGGTTGATAACCTGTGGTATTGGTAAAATAAAGGATCCCTTATACGAGTTATCGTGGACTGGTTATTTAATAAAGGTATGAAGAATATTGTAATGCGTAGAACAAAATGTTTACTGTTTGTCCATAGAACTTATGAATTGTTTGATATTAATTTTATATTTTTAGGTAAATTTCTGATTACATCAGTCATCAAATTAGAATGAACTATTCTCATTTTACAAAATTCCAAAGACAAAGTTAACCATTTAATTTTATTTAATAAATGCATAATACAATGTATAATTCGTAGGGTTTGTCATTTTGTTTTTAAGAGTTCAAATTTTGTTTATTGATCATAATATTTTTATTAATTGTCTTTATGTCTCCCTTATAGCCTTCTATCAATATTTGGTTAATGTTTACTGTTGTTTCAATGTTATGTTCAATTTTATCATTGTTCTTATCAGCAATTGAAATTATTTTATCATAGTATTCCTTATCGTCAGCGCCCATATTACCAGTGAGCCAACTAATAATATTACTTAACCAGTTTATTAAATCTCTGTTATGACGGCTATTTATGTCTTTAAATTGAATTAATTGTAATTGTTCATTTGTTAGATCAGTTAGTAAGCGAAACATTTTATGATTTTTTAAATTAATTAGGTGTGTTAGTTTGTTATTTCTACTTCTGTAGAATAGTGTCAGATTATAAAAATGATATGTTTCATAAAACTGGTTGATTACTCTAATATTGTTTATGCAGTTGTGTAGGATTCCTGGTGCTTTAGTCAGATCCACTACTTGTATCATCAGAGTTTTCTGAAGATATATTGTCAGAATATTACCGAGTAAAGAGTCCACATCTGAAACAAAGTGTTGTTTCTTTCTACGTTTCGTAGGTCTTCGAATGTTGTCAACATGGGTTTTTAATTTCTCCTTGGACTAGTACGTTAACTTTTCTAAATTTGTCTCGGTTTTTAATTTTTGCTTGGGTGTTTTTGAGGAATTCCTGGTCTGTTAGTTCAGGTTGATCCTCTCGATTCTTATTTGATTTATCGGTCCTTTTTTCTTTATCAATTGCTATTTTTTCACGTTTCAATTCGTGCAAGAATTGTAATTCATTATGATATTTTTGAACTTAAAGTTCTGTAATATTAATATCAGTTTGTTATTCCGTTTAATTCCGAAGGTTATTTCGTTCGGAGTTAGTTTTAAATTTGTATTTAGCGTATTGTTGTATGCTGAGACTGCGATTCTTAATCTTTGCTCAAAAGTATACTTTTTCTTTTCGTGTGAAATTAGTCTTAATTATTCGGTAAATTGTAGGTGTACTCTGTTAAGTAACCCTAAAGAGTTTAAATGGTTTGTAGATGTGTAGGATAATATTATTATAATCACAAAACTGTTGAACTAAATTGTTCTTTATTTCTTTTCCTTGGTCTAAAGTGATCTGTGCTGGTGTTGGGAAGTATGATAAGTTTTTTTTGTGTTTTTTTCCTAGCCCCTTGGCTTTTATTATTTTCTTGAAAATAACATAATTAGGATACATGGAATAATCTCTTTTAGTACACCAGGTCCATTTTAAGAGAGGAATGCGAATAAGATTTTCTTTAGATTAATTAGATGGTGGGAGTGGGGGGGGGGGTCAACAAGATCCTAATTAAAGTAATGTTCAATGAACATTCTTCCCCTTGTATACATCGGAAAAATACACGGGGGGATATGGGATCGGTGAAGAAAATGGATTTGTCTAGCCGTGTTACGAGCCAGAATAGCTCAGTTGACAGAGCACCACGACGGAGACGTGGTTCGAATCCCGGCCCTGGACAAATCTTTTATCTTCTAAATAAAAATCTAATTATTATTATTTTTATTTATTGAATATTATCTATACATATTCTAAAACAAAGTCCTCAGCCGCGTCTGTTCGCGGTAAACTCAATAACTACTCCACGGATTTTCATGCGGTTTTTACCAATAGATAGAGTGGTTCACCAGGAAGGCTTAGGTATATAATTTACCGAGGTTTTGTGTAAATGGGTTGGAATATAATGATAATAGTCGGAAATGCTGGAAAAAGTATAGCCGCCCGGGAGGTTTCATCGAAGGCGCTGTCTATTGCCTTGGTCAAATAACGAAACAGTGCATGGTGGAACATTTCCCTTTTATTGATCGACAAAAAAAGTCAGTGATAGCATATATCTATCTTTTAAGGAAAGCTTACTATACCCATTTTATCTTCTAAAAACATTGATCACGTAGAATGCGGTATTTGGAAAGCTATTTAGATGAGCAGAGTATTAATCCTTATCGACTTCTATACTTTAGTTACCTAAAGCATTCCATGCGCATTATAAGAATATTTTATACCATATAATTTAAACGAGTATCTTATGGGTTATCGCAGAAACTTAACCCGCAAGAAAATAAATTCGTATATAAAGAAATATTTTGTTTTGTTTTTATGTTTATAATATCTTCATAATAAAATACATTAGACATACAAAACCTGTGGGCATAATATGTCTTACTACCCGTGCAAAACCGGGGCGGTTCGTTAGTTTTTATATAACTGGACTTCTCTCTATTATTTATAATATAATTTTATACTTCTATTATTAATTCTTTATTCTATTTTTATATTTCAAAGCTTTAAGTATCAATATTTTCTCTAACTTTTATTTATTTCTATGGTTATAGTATCATTTTTTTTAATAGTAATTTTATTAAATCTTAATTTTACTTATGTTAAATCTGATTAATATTCGTAGTCCGATTCCTGTTGTTGGATTTATCCAATATTTCATCCGGCAATAAATAATTTAAAATCTTTTTTTAACCTTCCCCCCGTAGGTAATTGCACACATCCGTGGACTTACTCCTAAATAAAATCTGATGTGCTCTTATATTGTTTCCTATATTCCAATAAATTTGTTTTAATTCCGTTTTTTTGTTTTTGTTCCAATTTCTGCTTTGTTCCGGTTCTGAAGTGTTTTTATTTATTCGGGTGGTTTCTCCCCGTTCGGACCTAAGTTTAAAAAATGTTCTCTTTCCTGTTCTAAAATATTCAATGTCAGTTAAATTTTGTATTTGTTCTAATTGTTGTACTTTTTCAGTTAGAAATTTTATTTCTTCATCTTTGTCATTTTTTATATGGTGTACCTTATTTTATACTGTTCTCAGTGAAACAGTGTTTGAGACTTGTACTGGTTCTACGATCGCTTGTGTATTCCTCCAATTTCCCGAAGGGGGTTTATTGAAAAATCTATGTTGGGATTGAGGGTCCCATTGCTGATTATGAATAGGTTTTGTATTTTGATTTTGGTAATTCCGATTATAAGGTTGCTTTTGAGGTTGGTAATTATGTTGTGGATGATTATATTGAGAGTTAAAATTTCTTTTCGGTTCGTATCTGTGGTTATAAGGTTGTCTACTATTTTTATAGTTCGGATCGAAATGTTTTCCCTTATAATTTGATTGATGTTTGTCCTTTTTGAGCCGTTTCGTATATGTCTTCGACAGAGTCGAATTTAATGTGATATATAAAATCACATTAGATCAAAGATTATGGACGGCAGAATGTAATATTTGTCGGTTATAGCGTGACTTTTTCTGCGATTTTGTCGTCAATTTCTGAGTCAACATAGATGCTCGCGTACAAGTCACACCGTTTCTTCCCTAGTCTGTCCAGATAGTCTTGTAAATTTTCGTTGTGATACGACCTAGTGTTAAGTATTTCGGAAATTAATTGTTTTCTCGTCAGCGTGTTTTGGTATTTCCTTTTTAAAAAGGTGAAAGTTTCAGATACGGTAGAAAACTCTTTATCATAAGTTGCTAATTTAGCTTTGCCTTTCAACTTTGTTAAAATGGCTGGTTTCAATTTTGAATGATTTATATAGTTAAATTGATTATTATCTTTACAGTAGAGATCATAAATAAATTTAGTATTTCTAACAAAATCAACCAAGTAAGGGGTCACCGTTATATTCGGGCATTAACTTAAAATCGTGTTCTTTAATTTCCATATTAATATCTGTTTCTAAGAGTGAGTCAAAATTGGTTGTAAAAAAGGTAAGATTGAGTTTCTTAAGTTGGTTTGTCTTTCTGGCAAATTTGTTATAAGTTTAACTTAAATTAATAAATATGATAACATAAAAAAAAAATTAAAATAATTAGTCTATTCGCCTTTTGATGATGTCTTCAGTGAATGCAGTTCAGGACGTCAAATCACGAAGTCTTTCTTTGAAAAGTTCTTGACTTGGGTTAATATTGAAATATTCAGTCTTCTCAATATACCTTGTTGCCGTGGGGATGCTCGCTGTAGGCGTTGGCGATCTTCCTCGAGACTATGAGCAGAGATGATGCTGTTTTGAAGTCGGTTTTAATCGACGCGATAATGACTCAAAACTCCGTTTTTGTCAAACCTAGGCGTGGAACCATTAATAAAGCCTTACGACCTTTCAGTTCCAAAAGAACCAGAATCAAATACCAGTTGCTATAAAATGACACTTAACAGAATTATATGCTATTAAATGAAATGTAACCCTGGAAATATCCTGTTTAAAAATGCAAGTTGTATGTTCATTTGTTAAAGAAATGTACAAATTGTTGAGCTTACTCAAGAAGTTCTTAAAACAATGTAGTCCGCGGATCCCATCGCAACTATGAGCATTCAAATGTTTACTAATTCTTATAAAGTTTTAACGACTAGTAAAGTTTAACTAGTGACGTAACATGACAATGATGTCGGATATTTATAAAAATAGTTTTAAAATATCTCAAGAGCCTTCAGTAATGCCTGAGAAAACTCCTATTTTAATAACCTAACCTCAAAAGGTTTCCAGAGCAAGTGTACAGTAGCAATATATACTATAATATATTATAGAATCAAGAGAATGAGAAGAGGCTACTCACTCGAATTCTGGGAATTTGTTCAGTGACAAATGAAGATTCAATTGATAGAGCTCTAGAGAATAACCAGGACAGTGGTTAGCAAAGAGTTTGTTTGAGATGTAACGTTATAACTTAAAACAGCGAATATAGACAAGGCAGTCAATAAATATTAATCAACATCATCATCCGCTGCTAAAGTGGAATCAGATAAAAATCGCGCCTGGTGGCCGTAATAATGAAAAGAGGAATTCTAAGAATGGTATGCCTTTGCGTCAATGGAACAAACAGTACTTCATGTTCCAATGTAGCCATGAAGGGTATATTAAAAACTCAGAATATTGAATGAAGGTTTGAAAAATATGATACATGACCTAGTTGATGTAAAATTAGTTGAGATGTGATCTGTAACATGTGAGCATTCCATCAACTATGATAGCACGAAAATTAGAATGCGCAGTGTTGCCAAACGACCCTGTTCTTCCGAACAAGTGTAGTGTTTCAATATTTTATTGTTAATTAGACAATACCTATTATTAATAACTTTTTTTCTTCTTTCTAGGTTATATCAGAGACAGCACAGACAGCTACCATTTGTTCATCCATTTCCAAACTTTACTGATAGCTTTGGTATTTATTGCATGGATTGTAGAAATAATCATCTTAAAGTCAAAGAATAGGAAGCAGGCAAAAAAAGATGCTCTGCAGAAAGAAACTGAAGATTAAATTCAAATGAAAAAAGGGCGATGTGCTAGGCTCTCAGGATTTCTAAGATTCTCAATAATAGCCCGGTCTTGCTACATTGCTTACACAGAATGCATTGAATCTTAGTACAGGATTGAGATACGGGCAGAAAATAGAACTATGATTTACACTGCAATTTAAGAACTTTAATCATGATTTAAATTATGCTAGATTATTTATATTTATTATTTGGATAATAGAAAACTCGTTAATATTTGAGGTACCAATATGTAATAATTATTTGACAACAAAAGAACACTAATATTTGAATTATTTTTACACTTTGTACCTCTTATTAAATATATTATTTTTATTTATTTATAATTACTAAATACTTTCTCCTATTTATGCAATATTGACTAGACTTTGTAGTTTTCTGCTTCAACACAGAATCTATGTATTCCTTAAATTATTAAATAATCAACATTCCTTGTTCAAGTTTACATTTATTTTTTACCTTAATTTAACTGAATAGTTGGTACAATGCTGATCCCAGCTATATAAAAATCACTTAAGAATTCAAGAGGTTTTTTAAAGTATTCTTTGCAGATTTTACAAAGAAATTGGAAAAAAAATTAGATCATGAATGTCTTGGAACTTACACTGTATTTAACTGTGTTATATCTGTAGTACTATTGGAACTCATAAAACAAATTCCCGATAGCCAGGAGTCGTTACTATACTAGGGTCCTGAGCATTATCCACGGGGGTGCAGGAGGAAGCGTCGTCTTAGCAGAAGATGGACCAATGATAATTGATCGCGTCCTCGAAGTACCTTTAATAATGTCAAATCTATTTCGGGGTATTGTGGAAGTCTTTCATTCCAGAGTCGAGTCTTCAACAATACAAGACCTTTAAAGGAGTTCTTTTGTAAACGTTTGTATTAGTTGTAACATTGCTCAATTGGCATCTCATCAGCAGTTCGTTTATAATTCTTGCCAAAATTTGACTTGGTTTGAATTGATGTACAAATATTTGGAAAGTGATTAAATGGAAAGTGTTTTTCCTGGGACGCTGAGAGTCAAATTTTGTATAATTTAATTTTCGAACTTCTTATGTTTTTATAGTATTTGTGAGTCACAAGTAAAGTTTATTATTTATATTTTTATTTATTTTTTATTGTGCAGAAACCTGAAGGCTCGTTTCAACCTCATTATTTTGACAAAGAATCGGCATAAACCTTATCCATGCTTTCATAATAATTATTTAATTATTGAGTCAAAGTAAAATTAGTGATTAAAACTGTTATGATTGTTCAATTCATCCTCCACGTATAAAGTGGACTACACCTATATATACACCTATACCGTTATCAGCCGATCTTTAGTCGGGCTCCATAGTCCAAACTCGGCCGATTAAATCAAACGTATGTAAAAGAAAGGGAGCGCGTAAACTACTATAACCGCCATCGTCCGTTGTATTGACGCCCCTTGGCGGGCAATCAACCGATGATTCGGAATTAGTTGGGATTTCTCTTCAGTCTGTAGGCGTCCACAGCGCAAATTGAGTGTATTTATAGTTTAATTTCATAATTCTGTCGTGTTTGTATGTTGTCATCTACCTAATCGACTAAGGATATTGAAAAATTTAATTAGTTGTGTTTATAATTTACCAACCCTGTGGGATAAACATTAAAAAAATTACAATAATCGTGATGCTGCGAAACGGTTATGGGCTGAAGTTGAAATCAACTACAGAAGACCGTCAATGTCCAATGTCGGCAACAGTGTGAGCACATACCCGTCCGAGTTACTCGTCCGAGTAATTCTGTTCACCATCCGCTGACAAAATCGGTTTGGGAGTATGCTAACCTTAAGGGTCATCTATAATCCGACAATTGACTCCTACATTCAATAGTCTAATCGATACACAAGTGATCAGGTATAATTAATTACTCTTGACTATAGTAACAGTGATAAATTATTTTATAAGGAAGAAGGAAAATTAATTAATTTCTGCTTACCTTGTATAATGGAAATACGTAATTGTATATTTTAGTAACAAAAGAATAATTTAAATAAAATAATTTTTTTGAACTTCTTATGTCTTCATTTTTTACACCTGAGGAAAACTCGAAGCTTATATAAATGGTATAAATGGTACTGAGTTCAAATCACAAGCTACATTTTATTAGAATCCTAATCCACTCTAGTCAAGTTCAAAATAGTTTTGAATTGTAACAAACAGTATCATACATCAGTGAGTAACACAACGCAATAACGCTGATTAAAGTGTATCAGTATTAATCTTTATAATTAACTGCAAAAATATTTATTGGAAACTAAAAAGGTTGGTGCCTCGAAGGAAGAATGCAAATATATATAATAACATTTTAAAAAATATATAAGGCTTAATCCTGTTCTACTGTACAAATATCACATATTCTTTTATCAACCAGATACAGTCCGGAACTAAGAGGTTGCTTATGACATTTTTGTCTATTGCAGTAATTATAAAACTTTGTTTTTCAAGATTATACGACCACTAACAACATAAACCATTTAAAAATGTTTAGTATATAATTTGACAACTGACTAAACTAATGAATTTATAGTTAATAGCACTATGAATAATATAAAAATCACATTATTCAAGTTTAGAATTTTACTTCATCCTCACACCGTTGGCGGTAGAAGAGGAGAAGATAAAATAAATAAATAAAGATTTTTTCTTCAGAATAATATAAGTTGAAATTTAGAAAAATAGAAGTTGTGAAACAAAATACTACAATAATTTAATTTTCAAAAGATAAATTGAGAAATATTGTAAAATTAGAAAAATTTCTGAACCAGCTGACCGATTAGATTTTCGTAATGTAGTGTTTGCTAGATATGAACCTGACTGGATTTTTACAAATAAAACTTTCTTTCTTAAAAATATATTTTAAAATTACAATGCTGCATTATGAAAATACACTATGAACATGTACTATCCGTTCTTTTACGCATCCGTTTTTGGTTTTTTCTTTAATTTTTCCAGCAGTTTAAGAATGAAACGCGGGAGGTAAGTTATAGTTTATGCATTTAGATTTAGAAAAAAACTTTTTTTCAAAAATATATTAATGGCAGGCCCCACGAACTGAGGAATGAAATATACGTCCCGTCATTAATTGATTTTGAATTAAAAGGAAAATCATTGGTACGTGAGGTTATATAGTGGATTCATTATTATTAAGTAATTCTATTTTATCACTAACTGAAGGGTTCAGTCGAAAAACAGCCTATGTTGTAGTTTTGCGAAATTTGGTTTTGGATTTAATGGTATCCAAGTAGCTTGCAATAGCGTCATCCAGAAATAAATTCATATGATTGATTTTTTGAACTATCTTGACTCATTAGAGCTACGTGAAACGTGTATATTTAACCTTAAATATTCCTAAACATTCAGTCGAATTTTGTCCAAAATGAGTTTCTTGTACTGAAGGAAGCGAAATCGTGTAATTCTCGTAGTGCTTAAGTTTTAACTTTTAGTTTTTTAAAATACTTAACGTAGTAGAGACTGTACTGTTTCTTGGACAAGGGTCGTGCAGGAAGGTGATTTGTCCTAGATCACGCTCGAACACCATATTTTTTCTCCTTATTTTGGGTATCCACTTTATAGAGGCTAGGTGATAGAGGCCGCTAGCATATTAAATGAAAGTCTGCCAGTGAGCACGATTTGAACTCGGGGCCTTCAGATTAGCAACTCGGCGCACTACCACTGGGCCACTCCGCTCCCAGTGCATAAGCTGCTAATATATAAGTTTTCTATTGCCGAGTCTATTCCTTTTACTCATTCAATAAGTAATTCAAAATTTCAAAACTTCTATTAGTGTCGACAGATTTACTTCCATTTCATCCTACACATAAGGAGGGTTTCTGATCCTGATTCCCTCATAATAAACATTAACTGACGTTAGAGGAGCTTTTACTTTAAAATTTACAAAGTAGCAAATCTAATAACAAAGTAGTGTTTTAAAAAAAATATCTAACTAAATAATACAATCTATAATACATAGTTTTGGAGGCTCCACCACTTCTTCGACTAACCAGCCGACTTGGGGCAATCCGTGGCTGGTAGTTGTGATGCACTATCTGCGTAGCCGATGAACCACAAGAACAACTATATTCAGACACCAATACCATGTAGTTTTCGAAGTTTTTTGCACTAGCAGTTTATAAAGATTGAGGTATTGGCATAACAATCTACTATGCTCAAGAACGTGGGTTTGCAGCCATGCTGGAGGTAGCCCTTTTTTAAAATTTTAAAATCCTTGGTTATGCCGTCCTTTGGAACGGACGTAAAATGAGGATCAGGATTCTTTGTGATGTCAGACACTCGTTAAAGATCCCGGTGCTAATTATAACTGGTTAGTCAAAATTTAGGACTCCCGTTGTAGCATCGTCCGAAGCACCTCAAAGTGGCGTTAAATGTATAAACAAACAAGAATGAAATTTAAATAAAGCAGGGGAAAGTTTACAAATATAAATACAAATACAGATAGCGCGAGGTGTTTGTCACATGGTGACACCTAGAGCACTCAGAAATTCATCCATTGTACTCTAACGCGCCTTATTGTCGGTATAGGGAGAGCCTGCCCGCACGTTACAGCCCCAGCTTATCTGCCAGAGCAGCTAATCCAGTTATACTGGTTGCTCTAATTTCGTCTAGCGCAGGCCAGGTGGAGCCCAAAAAGGTGCCTCTACTCCCAGCCAAGGCTGGACATTCAGTCAACACATGTATGGCGTCTTCGTCATCCGAATGACACCATCTACATGTGTTGTCATTTATTTTCCCTATTTTGTATAGGTAATGTTTCAATCGACAGTGTCCTGTCAGGAGCCCTGTCACAAGCCTTATTTGTCTCCTGTTAAGGCTGGTCATTTTCTTGACCCAATCAGGTTGGGGATAGGCTCCTATGAGAGCCCTTGATTGTCGAGCCTCACAGTCCTCCCAAGCACGGATTGATCTCGTTTGTATCCATTCACGGATGTATAAGATACTGTCACAGAGTCCTCTGCCAACCGGGCAGTCTGTGCAGGTTTTTAGCGTACCTTCTTTAGCTAGCTTGTCGGCAATTTCATTGCCTTCAACGCCAGTGTGTCCTGGTACCCATTGTATGCGAATTTTCGCTCCAGTGGCAAGTCTGTCAATCGCAGAGCGGCACCCACTCGTGAGTTCCGATCTGCGCACAGACCCGCCAATGCCTCCCATCGCTGCTCTGCTATCAGTGCAGATTGTAATTCTGCCCCTTATGTTTCTGTCCAGGCAGAGATTCACGGCCCTATAGATTGCCATGACCTCCGCCTGGAAGACCGAGGCATGTGTTCCAAGTGCACCGCTCATTCGGATGTCGCCCTGAACCACATACAGACCGAAGCCTGTTCTTCCCTCGATGCGGGAGCCATCCGTATAAATAACTGTGCCAGTGGTTGGTAGCTCACCCAATCCCTCCGACCAGTCGCTTCTATCCTGCATAACCAATGCAAAACGTCGGGGAAAGTTTAATACAGCTGCGCAATAAAATCGCGGACTCGAATTGGTGGGCAACTTTTATTTATTTCTGGTAATTAAAAAAAAAATCTACATAGTTGCTGTTCGCCCGAACCCTTCGACTTGTCACGCTAATATTAGGTCACTAGTACTTGAATTTGACTATATTTAGGCATCTTAAACTATATGTTGGACATTTCTTATACTTTTCAGTGAAGTAATTTGAATGTAATTGAAGTACTTTCAAATCACATAAAGAAATCGTAATTCATCAAGCTAAACGCCTAGGTTGAATTCTCGACATAATATATACTCAATGAGTACAATCAAACTAATAATAATGGTCCAGTATAATTAATCTAATTTTCTCATTAATTATCAGTAATGAATCTAATTAATAATCTCACACTGTTGGTAATAATACGAAATGGAAAAATGAAATGATAAGAGAATTTGATAACTAACTGAAGGAGGAAAAATTGGAATTATTTTACCATAAAACAAAAAATTGGATATACGAGTAGTAATTAGAATAAGAAGGGTGGGAAATCTATGGATTATAAAATGTTTTAAATAATTATGTAGATCCATCAATATTTAATAGTTTTATTTGTCTAATGTAGTAAGAGGTAGTACTATCGAGAATAATAAATGAATTGTTATTTTGAAATAAGCAAGGTTTATTTGTGTATAATGTTGAAAATGTTGAAACAATTATACATTTTCTAAATTTGTAAACGTATATGCAACGGATATATTTTTTTTATGAATAAAAATTCATAGATTATTGATATTATAACCAAAGGTCAAAAAGAAGTCATTTATCAAATAATAAAATACGTAACCTTGGGTACAGATCAATACTATTATTAGTATGATTGTCTTCAGTAAATAAACAAAATTTTAATAGACTGGTATTCGGCCGATATTTTCAAGTATTTTAGTTTAACTATTTCATTGGGTTTTTTTTTTTTTAATGAAAGAATGGAAGATGAATTGCTTGTCCTTGAAAATGTTTAAAGTCGGTATTTTTTTAATTCGTAATTTTTTTTAAATTATTGGTTTAAATGGAATATTAGAGTAATGTGAAAATTAATGCATATATGAAAAAAGGACAAAGCTTACAAGATTGAAATATATATATATATAAATTTTTCTTTTTTTAAATGGAGCCTACCTCCATCCTATTTCTATGATTCCAATCCGCACAATTTAACTTTAATAAGTGAAACATTTATAATATTCAAATACCTTTGAATTTACTCATTACACTATTCCTTCATAAAATATTTTAAATTTGCAATTAAAAAGTATGGTACCACCTTTAGTTCCCTTTTAAAAAATATCGAAACATCCTTTTTTTTTAACCTCTCCAGTCTGTTTTACTTGTGGGAGAAGGTTTTGGTGGTTTCTAATGTCCCAATTATGATCAGCCATTAGGTCTCAAAGTTCTTTAATCAGGATGGCTATAACTTTAGGGAGATATCCTTAACATTAAAGGTTATTAATCTAATAAAACAATTACTATAGATTATTAATATTGCTCGATTGATTATATCGCTATTTGCATTCATGAAGAATAACCAGTCATTATTCACAAGGGATATTGTTACTTCAATAGCAGTGATCCTATAAGTCGGTGTCCTACATTAGGATACTTGGTACCACATGACATGATGAGCTATCAGTCAGCTTAAACTTAAAGTTCACAATTCATACAAGGCAATCCTGTTAATCTAACCTTTTTTTTTTTAGTACTTTTGCTGTCTAAACTCTGTTAAAAGCGGTTTCAATGTCAACGAAGCTAACAAGAGCCCTAAGTTAGTTTAGAGAATTAAATAACCCCTGTATTATCGCCTAGCCTATACATATATTAAATATATCGGTTCATCTATCTCTGTCCATTTTTAGTTGTATAATCTGTTCTTGAGAAAATGTTTTACATTTAAATCGATTATACTTAGATGAAGAGTTTTTTTTTCATTCAATTAACGATTGATATAGGTTATCCAATCAAAAAAATGTGTGTGTCAGCTCCGACACGTGACTGGAGTTTACCCCTTTCCGTTTCTAATGGAATTTAAATTAGTTCTTGCCAATTAATCACTCTCTACTGATACTTATCACCGAGTATTATTATTTTTTTTAATATTTAAAAAAACATTTTAAATTAAAATTATAAGTATATATATATATTAGGTCGGGGCAAGAGTACGCACTGGGTGTAAGAGTATAAAAGTACGCAGGGCGGGAATTTTAACTTTGCATTTGGTAGTTTGTACCCCTGAGTCTCAGTCGATGCAAGCAAGTGTCAACGTTATTGCTACCTTATTTGGTGTTTTCACTGGGATTACTAAGCTAATGGTGACGTAATAACTTATTACAGAACATTTGATATAATATTAAAGCATATAGGAAAGTAAGGTAAGCGATAACAACAATTAATTCAACCGTTTCAATTCAATATTGTTTCTAAGGCCATTCTATGATCTACTTAAAAATGGGATCGTTTTCTTCCATTGATCCAGACAGAGAGCAACAGCTGCTAACAAGTAAAAATGCTGCTTGCGAGACAAGAGTTAGTATCGTCATCAAAGCAAGAGTACGCATAATAATTCGTGCCCCGAACATTTTGATTTAGTTTTCCACTCTTATTTAAGATTTATTATTCACACCAGTTTATCTTCAGAATAGAGACGCTTAAGTATTAGTCCTAACTCCTGGAGATGGGTAAAAGTCTCGATATCTGCCATAAATAATGCCGTGGTATTCTTACTCATTTGCTCACGGAACATTAATTTTTAAGAACTTATAAAAGGAAGTCTTATCTTAAGATATGTAGGGAGGAGATGCTCAAGACCGCTCAACAGCTACTTGATGCTGGTCGAAGAGAAACACCTCCAAGCAGTTGGGAATCTCCGAAGTTACTCTTAGGAAAATGCTGTTAAATCCTTGCTTGGGGTTTTTTTTTCTCTAACATACATATTTTGTTATGGGAACTTCAGAGATCCATCGAAAATGGACTGGATTCAATGTAGTAAATGCCAAGAACGGTGGCATAAAGTTTCCAATTAAGAAGGTGGGGTGAATTTCATAGGCAATTATTGTGAAAAACAACTGGTACTAACTTTTTCTTTACTAAATTAAATTTTTTGTCACGTTTAGTTCAATATATAATCGTTCTAATAAACTCTTGATCAGTATGTATTGCTTACTTTTGCCCCGTAATGCCCCACCCCCGGAGCAAGAGTTCGCATTTGTACTTTTTTCGTATATAATTATTCTAAGAATGTTCTGCCTAAGATAATAACGCAAATAAAACGTCAATTGGTTATCAAATACCGGGAGAATATTTTCTATTAGTTTTTGGTAAATTAAGTATCTTTTAACCCTTTTGGGAGGGGATTAAACTTTAAGTCCGCCCACTTGCACCGACCTACTCCATATATAGAATAAACATAAATGAAAGGAAAAAGAATAGATGTTTGTGTACAGAACATATTATTAATTAATCATTATTAATAAAATCTTTTAGGGGAAACGAAAAGTACAGCATGAATAACATCACTATTGATGTTTTAACTTACTGTTAGTATACATTTTACAACTATTAAACGAGATTTTAGTTAAATATTATTATTTTTTATCGATGGAATTCTAACCTTGCTAGGTTTTAGGAAGTATACACACGATCCCAAAGTTAAAGGTGCGCTAGAGACGTTTCGCAAAAGAACGTAACGCCTAACTTTTTGTTAACGCTCGATTTTACTCCTCATAAAATTTTCATACCGCGGGCTAATTATGAAAATCGTTTCTTAAGAAGTAAATTCCAATATAATTTTTTGTAACACACCTACATATTACATGTTGCAATTAACATCTTATCAACGGATGGTCATTACGTCATTAAAATACTTTGGTGCATCATTACATTGCTATTTTACCTTAACTTCATTTGCAGGCTTGGTTCCCAGTCCAATTAAAAAATGGTGATATAGAAAGTGTGGAAAAACTGAGATGGAAAAAACATCGCAAATATAGATATGTAGAAGAAGCAGATTGTTTAAAAACGGGAAAACCAAAAAGAATTTATAATGCGCAAGAAGATGTAGATGATCCAGATGCTGGTGTTGGAGAAGATGATAAGGAAGTTGCGTATGATGACTATGAATACTACGATGACGAAAAGTCTACATCTAATGATGATTCAATTGGGCTTAATAGGCCTAATGCTGATTCGACTGAATCCGAAACGCATATTCATACCTTAAAACAGATTACTGTCAATGGTACTTCATCAAGCGTGCCACCGACAATTGTAGATGATGAATCACCAATCGTTGAAGATGAACTACCACTTTATACCACAGAAGGCCCTCTTACCGATGACACTGAAGAACCAACCGAACGACGGGTCCCTGCGAAGATCCGTGCTCACTGTCGTGTTCGTCACCATACATATCAGGATCGAAAGTTAGAACTAACAACAGGGATTAATAATACTAATATAGGAACTGCCTCTCCTGAATACCCCGTGGAAACATCAACATACAAAGTTCAAACTGGAACATCAAATACTGAATCGTCGAGTCTGACATCAAGAACTATTTCCACAACAACAGGCATATTAATGTATTACACAGACGACTACGATGATGGAGATAACAAAAACCAAACTGATGAATTTGAAGTAAAGTCAACCGACCATATTGATCGTCTTCATCATACAACTGACACTATTGTTTCGACTACAACGGAAACGTTTAATATTCAACCTGTCACAGACAATTCGAATATATATGATCAAACTACCATAAGAGGATCCACTAGTGAATCAGTAGATATTTGGATTACCGCGTCTAAAAATGATGAAGGGTCTGAAACATATCAGTCTCAAACTAAACCCGAAAGTATTGTTTCGACCACAACCGAAACACCTTATGTTCAGCCTGTTATAGACGATTCAAAAATATATGAAGAAACTACCATTAAGCAATCCTCTATTGATTCAGGCAATGTTTGGATCACCGTGTCTAATGATGAATGGTCTGAAACATTTCATTATCAAACTAAGCCCGACAGGGTTGACAAGTTATCTAGCATCAAAGAATCAAACATTTTCTCAGATAGTGGATCTGTTTCCAACCGGCCAGAAACAATTAACACTGTTGATATGACATCCCCTGATGAGCGGAATTTTGCTAGTAAAATTAATAATTTCACTGAAGATCGGACTAAAGTGGTTACAAATGCAACCGAACCTGAAGGAGATTACTGCTTAGACTACGTGACAGATGTAAGGACTCGAATGATAACTTATGATTGTTATTTTTTACCTCATTACAATGTTATTATTAACTAGCATTTTACAGAAAAAAACTTACCACGACCGATTTTTTTAATTGTTATTTTGCACTATTTATTTTCTAATAATTGGCGAAACCATCAGTTTTGATGTTACAATTACAATTTTTTTAAGAAACTTCTATTGAAGTCTATCGTCACATACCTTTCAATTTCGTCAAACAGCAATTTTTTTCTTGGGCTGCTTGAGGGAAAGGAAATTCGTAGATGGAACTATTAATTTTTTGCATTTTCATTCATTTAAAAAAAAAATAATTGGTTCAAGTAACTTATTTCAATGTCATTATTTTAAGTCCTAGATAGTGGTTTTTAAAAGACTTTCAATCGAACATGTTCTATATTTTCAAGGACTCTTATACTCAAGTACTCAATTTAATTAAGAAAACAAGAAAATTGAAACATTTTGTTTTAAAAAAATTTTATTATTTGAACCTTACTTCTTGTCTTATTCATTCTATGACAGTCACACGTAATTTCCACCATATTCACTTGAAATGGTATGTATTGATTAAGTAGTTGTCCCGTTTTATCAGGAATTAATGAATTAAAAAATAGAAAAATAATTAATTAAAACAATAATCAATCCAATAAACAAAGCCAATAATAATGAGATAAATTTTAACTTTTAAATATTAACGTAATTTTTTTAGCAAATTCAAACTTCCCTAGTTTATTATAAGTCCACAGTGCACAATGGGACGAATTGAACAAAAAAAAAAATATAGGAATCTATTTTTACTGGTTAATTATTAACTGGTTCCTTTGAATATATTCATACTATACAATTATTTTATAAATTGTAAATTGCATTATCTTAATATATTAAATTTAAAAAATGGATGGTAAAATTAACGGAATATTTCTTTTAATTGAGTTTTTTTTTTTTATCACTTGCATATTATAATTTTGAAGTTTAAGAGTCATAACTAGAACATCGATTATTTTTTAACCTTTATTTGTCTTCCATTACTTTCAACGGAATATAAATTTCTCATTGAATATTTTTCTAGGAGTGTTTAAATTTGCATTTTAACAATATTTTCTCTGTCAGAAAAGTCTATTTGTACTTTCCACTTATTTTCCTCCTTTCAAATCCAATATAAATTTTCAACAATTGATTTTGGACAATTACCTCCTTGTTCACATCATGTCAACTACGAGTCCATTCCAAATCAAAAGTGTAAGCAACAGTGACAATTTTATTTTTACTTTATATTTCATAGATTTTAAATTCTAATTTGCAAACTGAAGGTAGTAATACTCGTTCATAAAAAAAAAAAAAAAAATGCAATAGCACTATTAAAGTGTTTATTTTTACACCTTAATATTTAGAAATATTTTCTTGAGCCTGTTAGAAACTGGAACTTTTACGAAAATTTGATATTTATAAATATGATGTTACTTGAAATGCTTTCATGGTGAGGGAGCTACAGGACTCATGATAAAAATGACGGAGCGCTTTTTTTCCCTATTTTCCCCATAGATACAATGATCTCCAGACTATACTTAGGTGTTCATGAGAGAATCACAAATATGTTACGTAGACATTTATTTACATGCTACGACTAAAGACGTGTATTTACATGTTTTATATCTCCTTTCAGGATGCAATCAAACACCCGAGAAAAAGCAACTGTTTTATTAAAGACAAAACAGCTAATAAATCGCAAACAGGCGTGACGCTCCGTCACATCGAGACACCACCATATCCCGTAGTTCCTGTTGATCTCGAATTTCCAACTTGTTCTGGTAATGGAGATCTACTTGATGACATCCTATCGCCTACCTTCAGGCCTCAAAAAACGAATGACAATAGTAACGGGAAAAAATTCGAAAAGAAAAAAGAAAAAAGTAGGAAAAATAGAAAACATTGCAGACGAAAATCTACATACCTTACTACCGAAATGAAGAGTAAGACGCTACCCAGTCACACGACACAGCGTTCTGTAGCTAATAAACGTCCAGGTAAATCAGATTAAGCTTTTGTAATATATAAGCAGTATTATATTATATAATATATAAGCCAGCGACAAAGGAACAGAGAGGGAAGGAGATAGAGAGTCAGTGAGAGTTTAAGTCAAAACTGGTTTGTTCTACTAACAGCTAGTGGGCCTATTTCTATTTATTTTTACCAAAAGTTTACAATGTTACCACTCACACGCCTCTAACCGTGATCATACGTTTAAGGTTAGAGATGTGATAGTTTGTTAGCGCCCGGAGATGGATCATTGGGGATCTTGGGCCCTCCTGGGGCTCACCCAGCCTCTATAAAATGGGTTGAGCGTGATCTAGGACAAATTATCATCTCCCTGCAACCGTTGACGATGAAACAGTAATGCCTCTACCATGTAATGAGCCCAGATCCGTTCACGGGTTGTAGTTTTGCAGGTTTTTGGAGTAGTGAAGGCAAAGTGATTAGAAGTGTAAATATATATAAGTATTTTATTGGATAGTAAATTTTTTTCAGAAACAAATAAAAACAGGTCCATTTGATGTAATTAAAAATAAACTAATCCCGTGTTTGGTAGGGAAAAACTCTTCAGTTGCAAGCGGCCATTAATTTAAATAAAATTAAATGTAATCACTAAATTACGTATAATATCGATTCATGACTCATTTTGATTACTGTGTATTGATCAGTGTGGGAGCAGACATGATGGCACTGTGACCCAGCTGGTCTACGGAAACCTGGCTGACTGAATTTTTGTACATTTATTATAATTTAGCTGGGAAGTTGACATGTTCACTAGGTAGTAACTGCATTTTTCGTACATAGTAAGTAGGACTAAGCAGTATTTCCCTTACTCTCTTTCTCACACTTCCTTCTCTCTCGCTCTCTCTCTCTCTCTCTCTCTATGTCTCTCTCTCTCTCTCTCTCTCTCTCTCTCTCTCTCTCTCTCTCTCTCTCTCTCTCTCTCTCTCTCTCTCTGTCTATCTATCTATCTATCTATCTATCTATCTACCTCTCTCTCACACACACACACAAAATCATATGAAGTATGAAAATCTATTCATGGGTATGCGTATTACTCTTGTTTCATCACATTGTATATATAGGAGGAATAAAAAGTGAAAAGTCCTATTTTTTTTATAATTGATTTTTCTTATGTTATTATACCTCATTTGAACTACGAAAGTTTATTCATCCTTTCAGGAGGTATGTAATAGTGGGGGAAAAAGAGATAATGAAAAAATAAATGTTTTGATGTCAAGATCATATAATTTTTCACTTAGAAGGTTCTGATGTTTACTTTAATGAATTAAACTATGAAACTAATTATTACTAATTATACCCATTTCAAAAAAATATTCTTTCCAAAACGATTTTGAATGAAACTTCTGGTTTTATTAGGTTTTTTTTAAACGTGCTTTGCTTCACAGACTATTATTTTATACAGAATTATGGTAACCACTAATTTTTTGTTGAATGATCTTGTTGTACGATTTTATTAACAGTAAATACATGTTTAAGTTTTGTTTGATATTTATATCAGTATTTAATTTTATGTATTGTTAAACAGGAGATCAGAAGGACGCTAAAGTGGTGGTGAGGATTCCACCAAGCCTTTCCGACGTACCAGTTGTGGTTGTGAGAGATCCACTGACACAGAAGTTGTCTTTATCGCTGATCGGTGCTGAAAAAGATCCTGTTCGACCAAAACCTATTTATTACAATCCTCTCTTATATAATCAGATGTTTCTACCACCCTTTTCATACAACAATCTTTATTCACCTAATGTTCCTCCATTCAGAAAAATATATCCGTACGAATATATGTATAGCCCAAATGTGGGATACAGATATCCAAAACGTTTTAGATTCTATAATAATTATCGTTGGATCAGAGATACCTACGATGATGACGAGGAGGACGATGAAGATGACGATAAAAATTCGACGAACTCGGAATGGGAGATCACTCTATCTGTTTAATATAAATATTTTTTAACCTTTTGTTGTTATTGAAAATTGTTTATGAGAATTAATTAACTTATATTACTTATAAAGTCTTAGTGATTTTTTTATATCAGTGCCGGGAACCACCTCTTCTATCTTCTGAGAATTTTTGCTAGAAAAGGATGCCTTTAATGTAATCTTTATTTGCTGAAATTACAAATAGGTTATTTCACAATTCTTATTGAAATGAAAACTTCTTTAGCCTCGTTGAGCGACTTTAGGTTGGAGAAAAACATCGCTTCATCAACATGAGCGACATGGTCGGGACCTGTTGTGGAAGACCGGCTATACGTAGCGTCCATCGTATGAGTTATAAGTCCGTATGGAAAGTTTTGTAATTGACATACCAAGGTGCTTTGCTGACAAGCCTAAGTACTTTTGACTGAAAAGTTTGCAGACTTTTCTGTGAGTCTGTTTAGTGATCCCGTAAATTTGTAATGCATATATCCAAACTGGTTTTAATAAGTAAGTGTACGTGTTTAATTTCTGTCTTAAATCTAATCTGGAGCTTTTCCTGAATAGCGAATACATTAAATTCAGTTAATGCGTGTGATTGGCGTTTCATTTTAACGCGAGGACCCCATGTCATTCTCATTCAAACGTTAGTCCAAGATATTGCACTTTATCAGTCTGTGGGATGGGTGAGTTATTAAGGCAAATAGGAAGGGATGTTTCATGTAAAAGTGTGTGTTGTTATTTTTCTTAGTTTAGTCTTATTTTCCATATTTGGCAACATTCATTCAACTTTGGTAAGTTATGTTTTAAGTTTAGTTAAGCCTGTGTCGCGTCTTGATGTTTGGTGATTATAGCAGTGTCGTCAGCATAGGCTGCTGTCAGTATGTCAGGACTTTGTGGAATGTCGTGTGTATATGTTATGTACAACAGCGGTGCTAGTATTGATTCCTGAGGCACACCGGCTAAGATCGGTCTTATTGAAGGTAGCTCTGAGGAATGTCGGACTGAGAAAAATCTGTCTGCAAGATATGAGTGAAGAAATTGATAATAAGTGTGTGGTAGTGCAGTCTTGAGCTTAAAGAGAAGCCCCCGGTGCAAATAACCTCAATAATCGGGGACAAAGTAATTTTTTTTTACTTTTAGAACAAATGGAGAGTAAACTAATAGGTATGTTCGAGGAAGGGTTGCTAATATCTCTATCTCGTTTTTAATCATGGTTACAAAAGAGTATTTTCACTGTATTGGAAATTTTGTAGTTCTAAGTATTGGGTTGTAGATTGACGTGAGAAACACTACAGCTTTGCCTTGGCATTTGCTGGAACACCTCAGCATTTATTGTCATAGCCCCGGGCTTTTCTTTTTGGTAGGTGTCTAATTATTATAGATTTCTGCTAGTTCTATGGGAGTGAATGAAGTGTCATTCATGGGAGTCAAGTGTGTTATTTACAAAGATTTCGTGTTCTGCGTTTGTGAAGTCAGTATGTGGAGTAAATACGGAAGAAAGATAATATAAAATAGCTCTGATTTTTCCTCGTCCGACACAACTCAAGAGCCTTCTTCTTTTGTAAGAGATGCTGACATCTCACGATGTTTTAAGAGTCTTTTGGTATGCTTCCATAGACTTCCATAGTCTGTTGAAAGGGATTTAATGTAATTGTGGTAATTTGACGTGTTAAATTTGCTAATTTGACGTTTCAGTAAATGTCCATCTATCTGAAGGTTGTCTGTTGGTTTGCCATATTTTTCGAGCTCTTCGCTTGGCTCTGATCAGATCTCTTATATACTGTGGATAGTTTGGTAAGTTATCTGTTTTCCTGCACTTGGGTTTTGATGATGACCATGCTGCTTCTTGTATACTTCTAGTGATCTTCTCCACTGCCTCTTCTAGTTCTGTCTCATTTTTTATTAAAACGGGGATTGAGAGGTCAGAGTTAAGGTAAGTATAGATCCCAATCGATTATAACCTGTGTAAGCGAAGGCCTTTTTGTGCCTCAGAAGGTTCTTTGTATACCGTTTTCCTCGCCAGGTCCTATTCCATAAAATCTGCCCGGTGCTTCTCATTTCTTTTCTTTTGATTTTTCGTACTCAGCTGGTAAATTGTTCCATGCACTAAATAAAAGGTTCCTGAATAAAAGAGAAGTATCCAAGGACACAAAGTTGAGGGTATATAAATCTACTTTTCTCCCCATATTAACATACTCCTCGGAATCTTGGGCGTTGACCACCAAACATAAAAGTAGAATCCAGGCTTCAGAAATGAGATTCCTAAGGAAGATAGAGGGGAAAACAAGACGAGACCGAATTCGCAACTCGATCATTAGATCAAGCCTCGGAGTGGACCCTGCGGAAAAAGCCATTGAAGAAAACAGTCTAAGATGGTTTGGACATGTTTTAAGAATGGAAAATAACAGGCTGGCCAAGATGACATAGGAGGCTAAGGTTGAAGGAAGAAGGTCCAGAGGAAGACCCCGACGTACCTGGGAAGATGGCATTAAGGAAAGGTTCGCAAAGAAAAGTCTGGAATGGAATAGAAGGAGAGAAATGGTAGAAGATCATACGGTGTGGTCCGGGCTATACGGAAAGATACCTCACACTGCAGAGCGGTAGAGAGGAACGACTATGATGATGATGATGAAGGTTCTTCGTATAGGATCATCTTCACTAGAGAATGATCAGAGACAGAGGTCAGAGGCCTGCGTGAAATACTAGGAAATACGGATTTGTAATACTGCCCTGTTGTAGAAAGTGAATATTGATCCTGCCATGTGTTATAACAATCTTCTTTAATTGCTGAATAAATATCTGTAAATGGGAACTAAATTTCTACCTGTTCGCGGGTGATCGTAGCGTCTTTGGCCAATTTATCACCTCTTCGTTTCCTATAATCCCAATATGAGCTTTAACCCATAGAAATGCAACCTGTTTGAAATTTTGTATGCATGAACTATGTAATTTTATGATATCAATTAACATATTGTTACTATTAATGTTTCTGAAGTTTTTTATTAATTGTAAGGCACTTAGGCTATCTGATAGTATTACGAATTTCCTTTTATTTGATTGATTAATATATTTTAAGGCTTCCGAAACTGCATACAGTTCTGAAGTGAATGATGAATAACCGGAAGGTAGTTTGAATTTAGCTCTGTATTTATATTTTGGAATGTAAATTGCACTGCCTGAAGTATTATTAATTTTAGACCCGTCTGTATAGATATGGATGTGATCTGGGAATTTGTTTAAAAGAAATTATTTAAATTCCTGACTATTGCCATATACGATAGGGAGTTAATTTTTGTATTTAATATTGTGTGAAATTTTTGGAATAACGTTTCGAAGTTGACGGTGAATTGTCGTAATCTGTTTGACGGATGGACCTGGTCTAGCATTTTTTGATATTTTAAAAAACTATTGAAGACAATTAGAGTGTATTTCTTTTTCTGCAAGTATGCCTTGGTTAATATTAAAATAGATAATTTTACTATTTTATTGTAGCATATAGGATTCCTCGCTTGGATTTTAAAAAGGGTTTTACTAGTTAAAACTTCTCTTCTGATTTTTAGTGGCATTTTGACGGCCTCATTTAGCATGGCATCTATAGGGGTTGATTTGAGAAAGCTTAGGCAAGTTCTTATACAACGGTTTTGGATCACGTTTAGTTTTTTTAATGATGAATCTGGGGCTTCACCGTATATAACTGCTCCATCATCAAAAATCGCCCTTATCGTAGATCTATAAAATAATAAAGATATGTTTGGGTCAGCTCCCCATTTGGAATTGATACTGATCATTCTGAGCCTATTAATAATTTTCTCAGATCTTTTAATGATTTCCAATAGGTGTTTATTCCAGTTTAATTTTCCGTCAAATTACATTCCTAGGAATCTGACATTAGGCGAGCAAGGAAAAGTAATTCCACCCAAGACAACTTGATCTCCCAATGGGAATGCGTGTTCTCTACTAAATGGGCAAACCACCGATTTCGCTGATGAAATTTCAATATTGTTATCTAGCTGCTATCTTTTAAAACCTTTTACCGCTTCATTTAATGCTTCTATGCCACTAATTGTGTTTTTATGTGTGGTATATAAACATATATCGTCAGCAAACTGTAGTATCGAAACTTCATCTGGCATATAATCTCTTAAATCAGAAAAAATATTGTAAATAAAATTCCTCCCTGTGGCAGTCCGACTTTAGCATTCCTGGTTGGAATTACAGTATTATTTACTCTTAAAGATATTTTTCTATTTTATATTAGATTGATTATTAATTTTATAATCTTGTGTGGTATGCCTATGGTCTATTTCATTTTTTTAGCAAGGATGTGGATCGGAACGGTATCATATGTTTTTGTTATATCAAGAAATAGGGCTATTGTTTTTTCCCGTTAGTAAAAGCTATATTAATGTCAGTGTCCAATGCCGAAAGACTATCTAAGGTGTATTTTCCTTAACGAAAACCAAATTGAATTTCGGGTAATTTTTTATTAAATTCTAACCACCATTCTAACCAACATTTTATCATTCTTTCAAAGGTCTTTAGAACACATGAGCTGAGAGAAATAGGTCGATAGGAGGTAGCTAATTTTGGACCTCTTCTAGTTTAAGGAACGGAATAACACAATAATCTCTCCATGCATCCGGAACTGAGTTAGTTTCCCATATATTCTTCATTATGTGTAATAAACTACTTTTGCGTTCAAGCGGCAGTTTTTTTAACATTATGTAATGGATGTTAACTAAACCTGGAGCCGTATTATTGTTATTCTTTAGTGCGTTTGAAAGTTCCGATAACGAGAATTTGTATAAAATTTGATCGCTATTTTCAATATTACAAATATTACTTGGGATGTTCTGACCGGTTATCTTTTTAATATTTGTGTAACTGCCCTTATTGATTTTATTTTCCAGGTTCGTGGATTCTTCATTTTCATGTTGAAGGGGTATGCTAGCTAATGGCGGGGCTAAAAGATAAATTCCTCGCACCATTCACCGATGATAATAGAGAATTCATTATTTGTTTTGCGCTTGTTTATATTTTTCAGCCTTTGCCTTATCTCTTTTATGGGGGTATTTTTATTAATGCTTGAACAAAATGTTTGCCACGATTGCTTTTGTTTATTTCGGGTAATATTTTTGAACATAGCGTCTGCTTTTTATAATTTTTGAAATTATCTATTTACAAATATTTTTTATAGGTTTTGAAGCCGTTTTTTCTGTTTTGAAGAAAATATGTGCATTCTTTATCCCACCATTTTCTACTAAATTTTTTATTATATCTTGATTTATATTGTGGAATAGTTTTAGTACAGGTTTCGTTTAAATAGTTTATAAAATCTTCATAGGTTGCGTTATTTGGTAGGACAGAGTAATTATCTCTAGTTACTGTTTCGAATTCATCCCAATTTGTTGAATTAGTTAACCATTTTCTTTTAGATTGGAGGAGAGTAGGTGGTTCATTGTTAACTACGCGGTATGTTCATGATAATGGGTAGGTGATTAGATCCTAACGGGTCATCGTGTCCCTTCCAATCTATTATATTAGCAATGTTTGCCGAGGCAAATGTAACGTTTAAACAAATATTATTTGACTGATGTGCATTATTTACGAAAGTTGGCGCGCCATTGATTAAACATTTCAAATTTGAATTTTCCACGGCTGAAATTAGATTATTACCTTTGTTATCACTATGATCACAACCCCATTGGTAGTGGTGGGCGTTCATGTCTCCACCTATGAGAAGTGGTCATCATCAAAACCCAGGTGCAGGAAAACAGATAACTTACCAAACTATCCACAGTATATTAGAGATCTGATCAGAGCCAAGAGAAGAGCTCGAAAAATATTGCAAACCAACAGACAACCTATCAAAACTATTTAAGAATTTTTCCCAATCCGATTTGGTGATTAAGTGTTTAGGGACAAACATATAATGAGGCCAGATTAAGTTTTATTTTATTAGCTATTGTTATACTAATTGCTACCGCTTCTAGGTTATTAATTTTTGGAAAATTTAAAATTTGTTTGAAGTATAAATTAGATTTAATTACAATTGCTACACCTCCATAGCCATCTGATCTGTCCTCCCTTATTACATTGTATCCTGGAACATTAATATATCTATTGGGTTTAAACCAAGTTTCTGATATTATGGCGATATCTATGTCTTCGGTAAAGAGGAATGACTCTAAACTATTTTTATTACAAATTGCTGATCTAGCATTCCATTGCATAATTTTCATATTTAAGGTCATTGACTTGGAAAGTGACATTTTTTAAATTAATATTAAATAAGATTAATAGTTTAGAAAGTCTATTATGTTATTTGGTGTACCAATTAATTATTATATGTGTAGGCTTTCGCTTCTATCTTTGATCATATCCCTGATTTCTTCTTCACTAATTGTAACATTTTTAATGGATAGTATTGTATTACTATAGAATAAATAGCTTCTGAAGCTTGTTGAACTTTGGTCGGTTTATTATAAAGAGTTCCCGTCGGTTTATCTCTTGAAAGATTTGTGTTAGTAAACACGAGGACCGTTGGGTACAAAGGTGCTACGACGCACGAAAGGGAACAAGTCATCAGGCCAGGGCGACGTCCTCTATGTAATGCTGATGATGCTACCTAGGAAGGCTATACCCTTAAAGCCTTCCTACTTAACATCTTCAACTCCTGCCTCAGGATCTCATACTTCCATGATGTCTGGAAACGTGCTATCGTGGTGCCGCTACTCAATCCAGCGAAGAAAGGAGACTTACCGGAGCACTATCGGCCAATCAGCCTTCTCTCCCATATGATCAAGATCTTCGAATGGCTGATACATCAAGATTTGCTGACACACTCAAGAGAGGAAAACGTCATCCCGCCGGAGCAGACTGGTTTTCTACGAGGAGTCTCTTGCGAATACCATCTAGCAAAGCTCCACGCCCACACCATAGAGCAGATGCACCGGAACAGTGCGACAGTTTTCATCTCCCTGGATTGCACGCCGGCCTTTGATTGGGTGTCTCATACACTTCTACTCCGTCGTATGGAAGAGTACAGGTTTCCCCTCCCTCTCCGGCGTCTGATCGGAAACGATCTTAGTGGAAGATCAGTCTTCGTAAGAGTCCGCGAGAGCTTATCTACTCCTTACCATACCACTTGTGGAGTACCTCAAGGGTCTGTATTGGGGCCACTACTGGTTGTGATTTTCACGACACCAGTAGTCTCGGTAAAGCATCCAGGAGCGACGGTAGCAACCTACGCAGACGTCATCGGCATATACGCCTCAAGCTTCAATCCAAAGAGAGCACTGAAGATCGACCAGAACGCATCTGGTGTCATCATTGAAGACCTCCGGCTAAACGGCATCAAGGTGAATCTGTCTAAGACGGATGCCATCGTGATGTCATTTCAGCAGAAGAAAACTCTACCCTCGACCTTCACTGTGGAGGAAGAGGAAAAAACCATTATCCCCTAAAATTGTAAGCTCAAAAAAAAAAAATTATTGTCACATTTGTTTAATGTATTTCATTAATTAATTCAACTAAAAGAATTTTTTTTCACTTCAAGTGTATTTTTTTTTAAATTGTTTAATATTTTCATTAATTAATTTCATGTCAAAGACTTTTATTTCAAATGTAAATTGTCCAGCATCATCTTATGCGGGGAGAGTGTTATATCCCCACGAGTTGCGCGCGCATGAGATGAGTTGGGTTCATGTGTCTATGTAACCATATATAATTTAATAAAACAGATATTGTGCCAAGGCTGGCGGTAAAGGGATTGTAACGTCCGTCTTACTGAGCCTTGTTGGCGAGGATGGGACATAACAATAACAGACAACCTTGTAATACTAAAGTAGCGTCTATTCAAATGCTCCTAACTAGTGTGTTATACCCGACCCTAAAATCAATAAACAGCATCAAGCTTGTCTGCTGATATTCATTAATCTTCTCAGAGATTTCCCTCAAGACGAATATTTGATCAATAGATGATCTATAGAATCGGAAACCGATGTGAAGTTTCATTCTGGAAGTCATGAAGTTTCTTTTCCACAAAAGCTAAGAACATGTTGTAAAAGGATATGGAAAAACCAATACCTCGGTAGTTGTTCCATATCGTTGACTCTCCCTTCTTTTTGAACAAAGGCACTACTAGGATTTTGTTCAATTAAATTAGGTTGCGTACCTCTTGTCATATTTGCGCTATGAGCTCTATCAGTTCTCTAGGTTTTTTTTTTTATCTTACCCTCCTAACTTTTTTACATACTAAATTACAAATACTATTTTAGCTAAATACTATATAGCTGAGGCCTCCTTTTACCATGGGGTATTTTAAGGCAATTATCAAATTGGGAGGGACCATTTTCGGGTTCTACTTTATTAAGGGATAAGGAAAGGAGAGGGATGGGAAAGGAGAGGAAGGAGGAAGGATGAGGAGAGCTGAGGATACAGGAGTGGGAGGTGGGATGAGGGGGTTTAGACTGCAGAGTCCTCGGAGATCACGCCTATCAGGCGGGATGTTCCTTCCCATCTCCTAGGCCTGGGGGGTTGTGATACCGCGTTGAAGAGTGGGTTGGTACAAGCCTTCAACCCACCAAAGAACTTGATGTGCCTCCGGCTTATGTAATCCGGCACCGTTGGTATTCTGAACTCTTCATAGATGATGGTGTTGCCTGCCCTTTCGAGTGAAGGTCCCCTTGACTATTCATCGAAGGACGGAACTCTGGAAGCTCTGAAGTCTTTGGAGGGATGACCGGTACACGAGCTGTTGTGCACCATAGAGCAGCCTTGGTCGTATAATAGCCTTATATATTTGCAGCTTGAGTCGTAGAGAGAGCTGTTGTGACTTGAGCAGGTGGTAGAGCCTGTACGTCTTTTGCTTTGCTATATTGAGTCTCTTCCTGACGTGGGTCGTAAAGGTGAGATGCCTATCCATACTGACGCGTAGATATAGTATCGATGGGGATAATGGTTTTTTCCTCTTCCTCCACAGTGAAGGTCGAGGGTAGAGTTTTCTTCTGCTGAAATGATATCACGATGGCATCCGTCTTAGACAGATTCACCTTGATGCCGTTTAGCCGGAGGTCTTCAATGATGACACCAGATGCGTTCTGGTCGATCTTCAGTGCTCTCTTTGGATTGAAGCTTGAGGCGTATATGCCGATGACGTCTGCGTAGGTTGCTACCGTCGCTCCTGGATGCTTTACCGAGACTACTGGTGTCGTGAAAATCACAACCAGTAGTGGCCCCAATACAGACCCTTGAGGTACTCCACAAGTGGTATGGTAAGGAGTAGATAAGCTCTCGCGGACTCTTACGAAGACTGATCTTCCACTAAGATCGTTTCCGATCAGACGCCGGAGAGGGAGGGGAAACCTGTACTCTTCCATACGACGGAGTAGAAGTGTATGAGACACTCAATCAAAGGCCGGCGTGCAATCCAGGGAGATGAAAACTGTCGCACTGTTCCGGTGCATCTGCTCTATGGTGTGGGCGTGGAGTTTTGCTAGATGGTATTCGCAAGAGACTCCTCGTAGAAAACCAGTCTGCTCCGGGGGGATGACGTTTTCCTCTCTTGAGTGTGTCAGCAAATCTTGATGTGTCAGCCATTCGAAGATCTTGCTCATATGGGAGAGAAGGCTGATTGGCCGATAGTCCTCCGGTAAGTTTCCTTTCTTCGCTGGATTGAGTAGCGGCACCACGATAGCACGTTTCCAGACATCATGGAAGTATGAGATCCTGAGGCAGGAGTTGAAGATGTTAAGTAGGAAGGCTTTAAGGATAAAGCCTTCCTAGGTAGCATCATCAGCATTACATAGAGGACGTCGCCCTGGCCTGATGACTTGTTCCCTTTCGTGCGTCGTAGTACCGACTCGAGCTGGCCGAATGTGGAGAACAGGTATTTATCATTGGGGCACGGTAGTGGTCCCTCTGCAATCGGTGGAGCGTCTATCAGCCGAGCAGCCGTACTTCTCTTCATATCCTTTCGCCAAGAGGTCAGCCTGTTCCTCAGACGTCAGCAGGTTGCCCCCAGATGTATAGTTCACAGTCCTATTCTTGACTAGCCGCCATATCTGGCGGTGGCCCTCGTCATGTGTTCTACGAAGTTGATCCTCCCAGAGTGAAGTCTTCCAGTCACGCATGAGGCTAGCTGTTTGCAGGGTCATCGCATTGATGGCCGGTTTTAGCCCATACTCACGCGTGCGCTGGAAGATATACCTGAGGCTGTTCATTTGGCTAATGAGGGTGAGTTTATGCTTCGGGGGCTTATTGCTGCCGTTGGGGGGGTGGTGGCTTAGGTCCAAACTGATTTTTGTAAGCATCTATAAGTTTAATATTTTATATATTTTGGATTTTTTCAGAATAATCGGTACAGTGTGTTGAGCGTCACTCTTCATATTTAAGAATAAGAGAAATGTGTTTAAAGTTTTCATAGTTCAGTTCAATCTTCCAAGGTTGGCACAGTTCATGAACGTTTGTCTTCTTACTGTTTGGATGATTATGCGTTAGAGTAGGGCAAAGTGTTTATGAAAGTGCGTATGAAGCTACATCAATTTCATTGCATTGTGGAATGTCTAGTATGTTATTTAAGCGGTGCAAGTATTTAAGTGTCCCTGAGACACACCGGCTGGGACCGAGAAGAGTGAAGAGTGGAGAATCAAATAATATATATCTGGAAGTACCGTCTTGAGAAAAAATAGAAGTGACTGGATGATAGACCTTGTAGAATGCTTGGGTAGAATTCAGAAATACTCCAGCTGCATCTAACTTCTTCACTAGTGCTATGCAGGCTGTAATTCTATTTAAAAAAACAATAATTTTTAATAAATATTAATGCATTTTATAATGAAATTAATATAAAAATCCTGGAAAATGTAAATACCACAAAATTAGCAATAACCATATTCATGTTTGTGCAGCTTCTTATTTAATTGAGTGCCCCCCCGACAATTTTCTACAATCTCATTTCGTCTATGGTCAACCATTCCCACGTTACTTTAAAATTTTTGTTTCAAAGCCTGAAAAATCTATATATCAATTTTTTAATTATATTTTCAATAAAATTGTTTACTTTAATTTGCTTATCCCTTCTGTGTTGATAGCGAGTTATAAAGATTTGCTGTTTTAAAATACTACTGGAATATTGGTAACACTGTTGTTACACTATGTAGTCGGGGAAGGTTCAAAACATTTGGAATTTTAAGTTAATTTTGTGTATTAGGTGAGAGTACTATGACTGTCACTAAATGTGCGATTAAATAAATATGTAAATTCCGTTTTTATTGCTATTTGTCATTCAACATCACATTCATAGAAGAGCATCAAATTTATTTGTTTACAGTGTGAAAATGGTTGGAAAATCTTATGATAAAAGGGTAATTATTTATTAATGTTGATTTGTCATTTTAAAGATTTATTTAAATATATCATGCTTTGAAGTTACCTTTTGCTAGTTGACAGAACCTTTTCGATTTTCTGATAGTCAAATAACATTTTTAAGCTAACTACTGTCCTATCTTTTATTTTATATATTTATATATTAAATACATGTGCTTGATTTAAGTACTGCTAAAAATGCTGACATGTATGTTACCACATTATCAAAATTGTATTTTAATTTTTGACATGTTTTTAAATTATCCCTTATTAAAAACGTATGATATCTATCACCTTATTTATCTTTATGTGCCTAATTTCTTTTTTTTAATCTAGTAAATTCTAATCATTAGATTTTACTAGTTGGTTTTGTGGTTGTTATATTGTATAAACTTAAATAATATTAGGCTAGTTGCTTTTATCCATAATATTGATTATGTTCGCAGTTAGTAAACATTAATTTTAATATATTGCAATGTAAAGTTAGTTTTGTGATTAACCAAAGATGCTTGTTTTTGTTTGTTTTTTTAGGCCAGAGAAAGCTTGTCTCTGCTTAAACGCGGTTCGAATGTTTTGAAGAAAAATGAAAAGGTTAAATATCTTGGTTTCAAAAATGGTGAGCTTCCAGATCACCATTTCCCCACTGTTAAGGACTGGCTGAATAATCTTGGCAATGAACTCCTTGCTTTTTCGGAGTCTTTTGTCAAGAAGGTTAAGCATGAGACTAATGGAAAAGTTTTTGTGTCTAATACTTTCAACATTAATGATATTAATAATTCCTTGAATAATTTTTATGATATCCTGGATTCATCTGTCGAAGCTATACATGGTTTTCATGATACAATGTGTGATTATATTTCTACTTGGAAAGTTACCCTCGGGGATGCTCTTACATGCGAATCAAGTGATTCTAGTGTGGAAATAATTGAGACCAGTGTAGAACCTACCCCGGTGAATGTTATTGATAATAATCAGAGTGAAAGTGTTAGTAGTGAAAATAGCAAAGAAGGAACACAATCTGGGATTAAATTTGGTGGTCTCCGTATTCGTAAGCCCAGTGAAGTAAATAAGTTGATGCTAGAAGATATTTCAAATGGAGGATCGACAAGTTCAGATGCATGTAATGACATTTGTAAGGTTAAAAATCCAAGTACATTTATCAATACTAATGATGTTAAAGAGGAAATTGTAAATACTAATGATAGATTAGAATCAGTAATTATAACTAATACATCATTAACTTCTTCAACTAATGTGTCAGAATCAGTTAGTACTAATAAGAAAACAAAAACCACAACCTCTGTAGGGGTAAAAACATGTTCAGAAACTAATTTATCTAAAGACGATAACAATATTGATACTTCTCAAGACTGTATAGAAATTTCTACACCTGTAGAGGAAACGGTAACATCACCTCCAAAAAAAAAATCAGTCATTAACTGGGATACTTCTTCTGACACCATGGTGAGTTTGAATTAGGAATTTTATAATATAAGGTTTGATAGGCTAAAATAAATTATTAAGATTATAATGATGGATTGAATTGGTCAGGGGTGCAGTCAAAGATAACACAAAATAAGTGAAACTTAATTTTTAATAGTGCCAAGGTAGCGGCCTATGTTGTGGGCCATCTTTAGGGCTAAGAAAGAAACAGAAAAAGATTATATAAATCTTAGCAGTACTATGCATATAGAAGTTATAGTAATGTGTTGAAATACAGGGATTAAGATAAAATTATAATAGAATTATGTATGGATAACATAATAAGAATGGAAAGTATAGTTAAATTATAGGTAATGATTTAAAATATTTACTTTTTTTCCATATTCAAAAGTTATATAAGTATGAATTTATATTAACACTAATTGTAATTTTAATTTATAGAAGAAATTCTATAGATTTTAAGATAAAATGATCAAAAATAATAAATGATGATAATTAACGTGACAAGTAATAATATATGAAGAATAGCATATCCAGTCAACTATTTTCCACTCAAATATTAATATTTTAATTTTGTAAGATTGTGTTTTGTTACTTCATATTCTTTATGAAGGCTAAAACAGACATCCATGCTTTTAAAACTGATGTGTTGGTTACATCAATATTTAGTTTTCTATTCTTTAAACTTCGAGAAATTTTTAGCATTTGAGAGCTAAAATAACCATATTGTTTGCCATTATGGAAGAACCCTGGAAAAAAAATTATAGTTAAGCATTTTTCCTATTCTGTGATTTCAACATTATGCAAAAATCTTTATGTTGCTTCATATTGTATTACATTTTAATACATTATAATGATTGCCATCTTTTATATAGCTCTCTGACACTATTATAAAGTAATTGGCGTGACTATTATTGTTTTCCAAAAATACTCATTCCATATGCTGTTTGATGATTATTATTAAACTAATTGGCTTTTTCCACCAACATTTTTTTAAGTCACCCAGGCTGAAACACATGCATTAATGATTAATGCAATTAATTACCATGTTTTCCCACAATTAATGGTTGATCCACAGCTGTTAACGTTATAAATATTTTCTGCCACAGCCGTTTTTTGATTCCAGTGTCTATATCTCGGTAACTTAACATCTTCATATTTCCTAAAGGATTATATGAAAATGTTGAGATTTGTTTAAAACATTTTTATTTTTTCTAATTTTTTAAATCGACTTCATAGTTAATTGGGGCACTACATAGCTTTGTACTTATCATGTTAGATTACTTCTCTTATTGTCCTTAAAATCCACATTTATTTCCCTGGACTGACTCTGCCTTTGAAAAATGGACACTCATCAATTTATGAATGAGCCATCATTCATTTTATATTTTCTTTAGTTATTGATCTTTTGCTTGAAAGCCCTTGCATTGTCTTTTCATGAACTACATCCATGAGAAAAGATTCAATATATAAAAAAATATATGAATCTTGTCGTGGATAAACAGAGAGAAGTCCTTCAGCATACTTACTTTTAAGATCCCAATCTTTCAAATGATGCTTATAGTCATGAATTTATTATTTATTGATTAGCTTGTTTAAGAACTAATAACTACTAGTTATTGTAAGTAAGTTTTATTTAATTAAACTAATCTTATTTCAGAGTGAATGTGACTGGCTGATCGACAAGAAAAAGAATGAAGCCAAAAGTAATGAAGGAGGTAAAAAAAAGGTTTTGAAAAAAAAATTTGAACCGAAACCGAAACCGAAAACTACCAAAAAAACTTGCGTGTTATCTTCTTCTGATGATGATTGTTCAAAGTAAGTTATATTTGAATATTCATTAATCCTCCCAATTATAAAAGGAGAAATCAGCTCCTACAATTTGAAATGCATTATATCTGAAAAAATTAGCCAAATCATATCATTTACTTTCTCAAATTTTTTAATTTTTTCTAACCTTTTGTGAGTTGATAAGTAGCAATTATATGACAATTCAGATTAAATTGTTTATTTGTCTGTATATTTTTAAATTCATGACGAATTTTTATTTTAAAACTAATGAAAAAATCTGGTATAGTGCGTCATGTGACCATTAGAATTAGAACCATCCCATTTCAAATAGGAATTAATATCAGTAGGACTTATTATTTTAAAACTGTTACCATTATTTATTCTATCAAATATTTTCTGAAATTTATTCTTATACAATTGTTGATTTGTTCACTTCCAAGTTAAGTAGAGGGTTCAAGAAAATCTCCATGCATCAATACTTCCTTTTTTATACGCACTTTCCCAATTTATTTTTAGAATATAGACTAGTCATTAAAATCTAAATTCACTATTGCCGCTTCGAAACTTAAAAGTAAATGCATAAGTTTGTTTCTACTTAAGAACACTGCCATGTTTGACTTATATAGTAAATACTGGATGAAAGCGAGCAAGTTGCATGTAGTTTTTCTAGACAAAACAATCCTTTGTGTTAAGAATGAGGTTCTTGTCAGGGCAAAATGAGAATGGGAGGTTATATCAATAATGTATTTGAAATAAATATGTTAATACATAATATTAAATATAACGATAATGTTGTAACTAGCAATCAATTTTTAATAAAATAATGAAAAATTTGTTCTTCACAAAACCAATTTATACCACCCATCACCATTTTTTTAAATTCATTTTGAAAC
Organism: Troilus luridus; assembly: GCA_964056705.1. NCBI lineage: Eukaryota > Metazoa > Arthropoda > Insecta > Hemiptera > Pentatomidae > Troilus > Troilus luridus. Next base: position 58,883,395 of record OZ057414.1, read on the forward strand.
AAGGGGAGCTCTTTCTCATTCTACTGTTTCTTATTCCGATTGGTCGGCTAGGCTTAGCTGATTTCACTTAGCTCAGCTATGCATCCCAGTACCACCTAATGTCAACTCCACTCTGCAACCAATAGCAATATAGCTTTTGTTTATATTGTTTTCTTAAAATAATAGATTTAATATTCATTTATTTTATATTGATGTAATTATTAATTTTTTAATTTTTCAGTCTGTGTAACCTTGGAAGTCTCAGTCAAAAAAAACGGAAACGTAAAAACAGTGATAGTAGCAGTTGCAGCAAAAGTGATAATAAGAAGGATGATAAGTCAAAACGATCAAAAGTTAAAGAAAATTTGCCGTCCTTACTGTCTTTAGCAACTAATGAATCGTCTGAAGATTCTGGTAAATTTTATTAATGCTTTTTACAAATTACATACAAGTTTTGTTTTTTTTATTTAAAAAGAATGACATTTGAATTAATTATGAAGATGTAATTTATTACTACTAATGCCTTTACTGTGTACACCGACTCTAGCTGGAATTATATGACAATGTAATTATAACTAAAGAAGAAAATTATTTATACAAAAAACTTCAGTTGTTTCTTCTGGTTTAGACCGTGTCGGTGAATTTTCTGCCATCGCTTCGCCAGACATGCTGCTGACTTCCTCAAGGCTTAATTGAGACTGAAGACGTCCAGCTAACCCGCGGCGTTATATAGTAGCCACTCGGGTCCACTCGTGATTCATCGGTTCCTTCCGTTAGTCGATCGGGTTTTTTTCGTGTCCGGGGTCAGAGTCTGCTCTTCCATGCCTGTGATTGGCTGGTTTCTGATTGTTTGGGCTCTGATTGGCTTGACTTCGGCTTGATTGTCGCTGCTAGGTTGATTTGTTGTTCTTGTTGATTGTCTTTCTTCTGTTCTATGTTAGGGAGCCATAGTTTACTTAATTTGTACCTGTCCTCCCTGTTGAAGTTTTCCGGGTGTTTAACTATTTCTATTGCTTCCAGTATCTTCCTTTCTGTGGCCTTGCTACATTTCTTAACTACTCTGATTTTATCAAATTCTATGGCGTGATTAGTAGTAGTGAAATGTTCTGCCAAAGCCGATGTTTTGCTGTCCATTTTCTTCACACTTTTAATGTGTTCTGTCAGCCTTGTGGATATCAGCCTTCCCGTTTGCCCAATGTATTCCTTACCACAGGAGCATGGAATGCTGTATATCCCAGGTGTCCTGAGTCCTAAGTTGTCTTTAGGATTCGGCAAAACCTGACCTATCTTCCTGTCTGTGGTGTATATCGTTCCTATATTAAACTTCTTCAGTACTAAGAAAAATACGACGAAGAAAAATCGTCGTAAAATACGACGATGTTAAATACAGTTCAGCCAGTTCTGCGTCTGCTTTACTGAGTGCTTTTTCTATAAGTGGTAGAGTCTCTTTAATAGGTAATTTGGTGAACAGGGACTTCACATCGAAGCTGACCAGTATATCTTGAGGATTAATTTTTATTGCGGCGATTTTCCTCACAAAATCGTTTCGAATCCTTTTTGTGGTGCTCAGTGTTACCGATAAGCAGTTTTATTTTTGTACTAACGTATTTAGCTGCTTCGTATGTTGCCGAACCAATGTTGTCTTTTGGATTCGGCAAAACCTGACCTATTTTCCTGTCTGTGGTGTATATCGTTCCTATATTAAACTTCTTCAGTACTATTTTCTCTGTTGTGCCTTTGGCATATGGGATCGCTGCTCTCTTAATTTCTTCTCTTCTTTATTCTGTTGTGCGTCGGCCTGCCTTTTGGGCTTTTTTGAATTCTCTCTTTATTATTTCTTCTTGATAACCATTTTTCATGAGAGCTTTCTTTAAATGTCTTAGCTCTTTCTTCAAACACACCGGCTTTGAAATCCTAATGGCTCTTGTAATCAACGTTCTAATGACCCCATGTTTCTGGGCAGGGTGGTGATGTGAGCCATCATTCAAGTATCGGTCAGTGTGGGTCGGTTTTCTGTATACCGAGTATCCCAAACGGTCATCTTTCTTTTCAACTTTTACATCTAGGAATGGGATGCTTTCTTCAGCTTCAACTTCCATAGTAAATTGAGTGGTTCAAGAAATCATTTAAAGTCCCATATGGCCAAATTACAAAACTGTCGTCCACGTATCGGAACCAGTGAGACGGCTTTAAGCATGGAGTTTTTAATGTTTCTTGTTCAAAATTTCCAGAAACAGTTCCGCGACGAGTGGACTTAATGGCGATCCCATACTCGCACCTTCAATCTGCTTATAGTATTTTCCGTTAAAAAGAAAATACGACGATGTTAAACACAGTTCAGCCAGTTCTGCGTCTGCTTTACTGAGTGCTTTTTCTATAAGTGGTGGAGTCTCTTTAATAGGTAATTTGGTGAACAGGGACTTCACATCGAAGCTGACCAGTATATCTTGAGGATTAATTTTTATTGCGGCGATTTTCCTCATCCTTTATGTGGTGCTCAGTGTTACCGATAAGCAGTTTTATTTTTGTACTAACGTATTTAGCTGCTTCGTATGTTGCCGAACCAATGCAATCCACTATTGGACATAGAGGTATTCCTTCCTTGTGCATTTTCGGGAGACCGTAGATTCTGGGAGTTATCGGGTCAGACCTGGTCAAGCTTCTGACTGTTTCTACCTGGTTGTTTTTTAGAAACTGAGCCATCTTTCTGTTTATCTTTCCAGTCGGGTCTTCTTTTAATTCCTCGTAAGAACCATCAATCAGTACTTCCTCCATTTTCTTAATATAGTCACCTTTTTCATTATGACCGTACTGTTGGCCTTATCCGCTGGTAATACTAACAGGTCATCTCGTTTCTTCAATGCCTTTAAGGCTTTTTCTTCTTTAACAGTTAGATTAGACTTGGGTGGCTTGGTTTTTCTCAAAATTCTGGATACCTCCCCCCAAATCTCTTCCGCAATCTTCTCATCTAATTGTCCCACGGTAGCTTCTTCTCCACTTATGATCTTATCTACCGGTATCTTCTTAGGAGCGATAGCGAAGTTCTGTCCCTTTTCCAATACCTTTAAAGTGTCCTCCGATAGCACCTCTCCCGTTAGGTTCTTTACTCTGTTTTTCAGTGTGCCCACAGCCAGGGGGTTCTTCGGTTTTTGCTCCATGTGTAGCTTGAATTTCTTGTTCTGCTTTGTCTTGATCATCTGTTCCTCTTGGTAGGCTCTTAACCAGGTGACTTGGTCGACCTTATTCCAATCTCGGCCATAATACTTAAAGCAATGATCGCGGACACCAGGAAGGAGCTGGCTGCTTTGAAAAATAAATTATATCAAGAACATCTATTCCTTAGTCGAAAAATAGGAAAGGAAGATTGGAATAAGGTCGACCAAGTCACCTGGTTAAGAGCCTACCAAGAGGAACAGATGATCAAGACAAAGCAGAACAAGAAATTCAAGCTACACATGGAGCAAAAACCGAAGAACCCCCTGGCTGTGGGCACACTGAAAAACAGAGTAAAGAACCTAACGGGAGAGGTGCTATCGGAGGACACTTTAAAGGTATTGGAAAAGGGACAGAACTTCGCTATCGCTCCTAAGAAGATACCGGTAGATAAGATCATAAGTGGAGAAGAAGCTACCGTGGGACAATTAGATGAGAAGATTGCGGAAGAGATTTGGGGGGAGGTATCCAGAATTTTGAGAAAAACCAAGCCACCCAAGTCTAATCTAACTGTTAAAGAAGAAAAAGCCTTAAAGGCATTGAAGAAACGAGATGACCTGTTAGTATTACCAGCGGATAAGGCCAACAGTACGGTCATAATGAAAAAGGTGACTATATTAAGAAAATGGAGGAAGTACTGATTGATGGTTCTTACGAGGAATTAAAAGAAGACCCGACTGGAAAGATAAACAGAAAGATGGCTCAGTTTCTAAAAAACAACCAGGTAGAAACAGTCAGAAGCTTGACCAGGTCTGACCCGATAACTCCCAGAATCTACGGTCTCCCGAAAATGCACAAGGAAGGAATACCTCTATGTCCAATAGTGGATTGCATTGGTTCGGCAACATACGAAGCAGCTAAATACGTTAGTACAAAAATAAAACTGCTTATCGGTAACACTGAGCACCACATAAAGGATGAGGAAAATCGCCGCAATAAAAATTAATCCTCAAGATATACTGGTCAGCTTCGATGTGAAGTCCCTGTTCACCAAATTACCTATTAAAGAGACTCCACCACTTATAGAAAAAGCACTCAGTAAAGCAGACGCAGAACTGGCTGAACTGTGTTTAACATCGTCGTATTTTCTTTTTAACGGAAAATACTATAAGCAGATTGAAGGTGCGAGTATGGGATCGCCATTAAGTCCACTCGTCGCGGAACTGTTTCTGGAAATTTTGAACAAGAAACATTAAAAACTCCATGCTTAAAGCCGTCTCACTGGTTCCGATACGTGGACGACAGTTTTGTAATTTGGCCATATGGGACTTTAAATGATTTCTTGAACCACTCAATTTACTATGGAAGTTGAAGCTGAAGAAAGCATCCCATTCCTAGATGTAAAAGTTGAAAAGAAAGATGACCGTTTGGGATACTCGGTATACAGAAAACCGACCCACACTGACCGATACTTGAATGATGGCTCACATCACCACTCTGCCCAGAAACATGGGGTCATTAGAACGTTGATTACAAGAGCCATTAGGATTTCAAAGCCGGTGTGTTTGAAGAAAGAGCTAAGACATTTAAAGAAAGCTCTCATGAAAAATGGTTATCAAGAAGAAATAATAAAGAGAGAATTCAAAAAAGCCCAAAAGGCAGGCCGACGCACAACAGAATAAAGAAGAGAAGAAATTAAGAGAGCAGCGATCCCATATGCCAAAGGCACAACAGAGAAAATAGTACTGAAGAAGTTTAATATAGGAACGATATACACCACAGACAGGAAAATAGGTCAGGTTTTGCCGAATCCAAAAGACAACATTGGTTCGGCAACATACGAAGCAGCTAAATACGTTAGTACAAAAATAAAACTGCTTATCGGTAACACTGAGCACCACAAAAAGGATTCGAAACGATTTTGTGAGGAAAATCGCCGCAATAAAAATTAATCCTCAAGATATACTGGTCAGCTTCGATGTGAAGTCCCTGTTCACCAAATTACCTATTAAAGAGACTCTACCACTTATAGAAAAAGCACTCAGTAAAGCAGACGCAGAACTGGCTGAACTGTATTTAACATCGTCGTATTTTACGACGATTTTTCTTCGTCGTATTTTTCTTAGTACTGAAGAAGTTTAATATAGGAACGATATACACCACAGACAGGAAGATAGGTCAGGTTTTGCCGAATCCTAAAGACAACTTAGGACTCAGGACACCTGGGATATACAGCATTCCATGCTCCTGTGGTAAGGAATACATTGGGCAAACGGGAAGGCTGATATCCACAAGGCTGACAGAACACATTAAAAGTGTGAAGAAAATGGACAGCAAAACATCGGCTTTGGCAGAACATTTCACTACTACTAATCACGCCATAGAATTTGATAAAATCAGAGTAGTTAAGAAATGTAGCAAGGCCACAGAAAGGAAGATACTGGAAGCAATAGAAATAGTTAAACACCCGGAAAACTTCAACAGGGAGGACAGGTACAAATTAAGTAAACTATGGCTCCCTAACATAGAACAGAAGAAAGACAATCAACAAGAACAACAAATCAACCTAGCAGCGACAATCAAGCCGAAGTCAAGCCAATCAGAGCCCAAACAATCAGAAACCAGCCAATCACAGGCATGGAAGAGCAGACTCTGACCCCGGACACGAAAAAACCCGATCGACTAACGGAAGGAACCGATGAATCACGAGTGGACCCGAGTGGCTACTATATAACGCCGCGGGTTAGCTGGACGTCTTCAGTCTCAATTAAGCCTTAAGGAAGTCAGCAGCATGTCTGGCGAAACGATGGGAGAAAATTCACCGACACGGTCTAAACCAGAAGAAACAACTGAAGTTTTTTGCATAAATAGTGGCCGTGGAAACTTGAAAGAGTATTTAAGAAAATTATTGTTTAGATTAAAGTTAAGTCATTTAATTTACAACAAGAAAAATTTGGGTATATGTTTAGATGATTTACAACCTTGATCCCCTCCACTTTTCTGACGTAGATGACAGCCAGCACCGTCTACACACCGCTCATATCTCTACGCTAGATTCTAGGGACATACGAACAAGTATAAAAAAGCATAATTGTGGTCTCGACAAGCGTCCCTTGCGGATCTACCTTACAGCAATCATCTTTATTGTTTGTCAGTGGGGCCAGTGGGGTCCTTCTTTCCTTAGTCCCAAAGAGTTGTTGAATTTATGGGCTATTTCACCCCTGGGTAAACAAGGGCATTGTTGGCGGCACCTCTGAAGTCAGTACCTGCCGTAAAATCCGTTAATGCAGTGTCGAGCCTTGGGTACTGAACTGAAAGGAAAAACATTAAAATGTTATACAATAGGGTAAATAAGGACTAAGTAAAAGGTGATGCCGGCACCCAAATCATAAGAAAAAGAGAGATTTTAGAGAGTCAAGCTAGAATAATGATATTTTGTCAATAAAGAATAACGATATGTTATTAAAATATGTTCTAGAATTTCTGGTGAATAATCACTAGGAAGTTTTCATGTATTTTTTTTTTTTATGAATTGGTACAGCAAAACACATATTTAAATTCATGAATTATTAATTATTTTTTTTCCTATTAAGGTTAAAATATTAAATTTTAAAAGATAGTAAACACAAAGACACTTGCTACTAGTTGGCGGATAGGGGTTCGGTAATCCGAAGGGAGCCGATCTCGCCTGAGCTTGATAGTTGTTCATATGTCCTTAGACTCTAGTTCAGTGATAAGGAAGTGATGTCAAATTTAAGTCACAAAAGTGGAGGGGATGGAAGTCGTAAATCATCTAAACATATACCAAAATTTGTAATGACTATAGTTTGTTTCATCATTATGTATAATTCCCATTTCTTATCTAAAATTCATCATTGATCATGAAATTCTGTACATTTGATCTTTTTTTAGTTATAATGAGTTATGATTAAAATTTAACAGATAATTGTTTTAAAATAGTGACAGTATTACTTTTAGAAAGGTTAGGACATGCCTTAGATAATGTGTATAGGCCAGCGACCAGGTACTTGAAGGTCGTAATAAATTGAAGTGAGCTGAATTTTTGATATGTTGTAAGGGCATGTCTGAGTAGTGTAAATCCAATTTTGCAACCGAAAAAAACGATGGGAAAACTTTTGGTGGCCAAAAAACCTCGATATTTTCGTCATTTCAGTTTTTGGCCTGTATCTCATAATCCATGCATTTTGAAAGGATACATATGCATTTTGAATGGCATTTTTTAAAAAACCCATGGGTAACCATTGTAAAGTAGAATAAATTTGCTATAATTTGAATCCAACTGCAGTTCTGTAGGTCTAATATATTCTGTGTTACGCCCCTTTGAAAATTGGTCTTTGTTTTTCAAAAAGTCCAAATTTTAAGTTTTGGCCGACTTTCGTGAGGAACACCGGCCGTAGGAGTGATTCTACGATGAAAGTATAATTACCAGTAATTAAGTTAAGTAACAACAATTACCAGCGGCAAGTCTTGCTTTTATATCCTCCTCTATGTGGTTATTGTGTGTTACTATTGTGCCCAGGTATTTAAAATTTAGGTAAAACTGAAGTTAGGTAAGAGTAATAAATTAATGTTGGTCAGCAGCAAATTTGATAAACTTGAATTGAAAATCTTTTACTTTAGTGAACAGCCAATGTTGGGAGGATAACAATGCAATTCAAGAAAATGAGATAGTTTTATAACATGTATGAGAAATGAATACCAGTTTCATTAGGATCCAAAAGATTAAATGGTGGAATCTCTAGCGAGGGAATGAGGGTAGTTTAAAAAATGGTCTTTTTTCTGGCTGCAATTGACTAAATTCTTGCATCGGTAGGGATTTATACTTACACAAAAACATATTTTATCCAGGAATCAATGAATTTTATTATCAGATTATGTTTAATGAAATTTTCATTCAAGATGTTAGATCTAAATTGACAAATTGTTAATTTTTGAAGACATTTATCTATGTTAACTGTAATTACAAAAAATTGCCATACCCTTAGTTTGAACTACTTTTTATTAATGATTTTTTGAAAACTTAAAAATTTCAAAAAATCCTAATTTTCACCCTTTGTATCTCTATTGGAGCAAACTTAAAAATCTGAATTTGTACAGATAAACGCTCTATTGTGTTTTATACTTCTGTTTATAACAGGGTTATAAAATAGAACATTCAAAATTAAAAAGTTTTAAAACAAAATCCAAATAAATTTAAATGTTCTAAAAATAAGTTTGAATTTTCGAATGGATTATTTGAATATAGTCCCGTTATTCTAATGTTACATCCTATTTTTGATAAAGATTAACTAATAATCATCTATATTTTTTAGGTTCAGCAGCTAAGGATGATGATTTATTTACATTAAATGTTGATAAATATACGAAATTATTTAAGGAAAATAACACATTCAAAACTGAAGATTTTTTACAATCAGATATTGAAGAAAGTGAGTTAAATATTAATATTTAAGTTAGTATAGCTTTTAGTTTATCATAAACTGTCACACATGCTCAATGAAATAATTCTTTGTATTTTTGGTTTAACATTTACCTTTACAAACAATTAACAAATAAATTGTTCAATTACATTATATATTTTCAATTTCTTGCAGTGAAATCCTTACACATGTAATTTACACAAAATTATCTGTTTGCAAAAACTTACATATGTAAATTAGGATGCCTTAATTTCTATATACAGATTATTTCAATTCCAAGCCATACAGTAAAAAAATGTTTATTAAAATTATATTAATAAAAAATAGTTCCATTTCAAAAGAATCTGAGTTTTAAGTATAAAAAATATACAGTGGTGAAGTTCATGTAATATCTGAATTTTATCTCATTTGATATATCTGTAGCAACACACCATTTGTTCAATCCTTGCTGGTATATTGAATATATACCAGCTGATAAATATCCAATTGCTTGTGTCAATGGGTGTGCATGACTAAGAGTTGGGGTCGGCTTAAGAGTGTTAACCATTACTGTTTCTTTTATGGGTCTTGTTCCGGTAAAATTTTGAACAAATATTGGTGGGTTACAGGGCAACAGTATAACATAAGTATTATTTCACTTATTTTTATATGCATTCAAATGAAATACTTGTTAGCTGATAGCTGAATCTAACCCACCATTTGGAATAATATAGAAAATTATAGGGGGTGCCATTAATAAAATTATACGTGCTAATAATTATAATTTATTTATTCTCTGGTGATGTTTCGGCCAACAAAACTTTGGACAAAAAAAAAACAAAATAACAACTGTGCAGTACCAAACACTATAAAATGGTGGATATAGACAGAAATTACTGGAGCGCTACAAGAATGAAATGTAATGAACAAAAAGATAAATTATAAAACAATTGATGAAAAATAACAAGAGTGAAAATTGATATAAAATCTATTTGGATAACTATGTATGAATCTCCAAAATTGGCGTATCATATAAAGTAAATTAGATTATATTTCAATTGGGTCAAATTCATTAATCCCACTGGAAATAATATGTTATATTATTTTATAAAAAATATTTTTTCTTTTTAGGATCCTTATCTGTTATCTCAGACAGCAGTTTAGACTCCGTTGTAAATGAATTGACGAAAACTTGTGAGGTGAAACGAAAAACTGAAAAACAAAAAAGTACCAAAAAAACACAGAACCTGGTGAGATGACAATTTATAAAAATTTATGCTAAAATATACCTATTTGGTTGAAAATTTTTTAAAAGTATTCTTTGTTATTATAAATAGCAAAGTCTTAAAATTATAAAACCTCATGACTCTGTGTAAATAAACATAGAGTTGGGTAGTTTTATGCTTAGATTGATAATATTAGTCATTTTGTTGAATGTTTACATTATTTATCTTAAATTTACTGTTTAAATTTCTTCAATGTTTTTTTTTAAGCATGGAATAGATCTTAGCTAGTATATATTGATTTGTTTATAAGATTTATACTTAAATAAGGGAATGTTGGTTATAATACAGACTATTATTTTGTTTTATGCTGTTCTATCAAAACAAATATTTTATTTGTTTAAGCTGGGAATGAGCTAGTATAGCCATTTTGTCATCAAAAAGTTTATAAAAGTTGTTTTTATTATATTGAGATGTTGAATCCATATTTATGACATCGGTTTCTCTCTGGCTCTTTGTCTCCTTCGGGATTATTTTTTACATTTTAGTTTTATTTATTCTAATTTTTATTGCTCATCTGTTAATTTTAAATTTAAACGTAAATATATGCTCAAAATTGAAATTAGATTGTTGCTTTAAATAACACTCTATGATAGGCAAAAAAGTTAACCTTTACTTAACGCGCAAAACATCATATAGAAGAAACGATTTGGCTTAAAAGTGTAAAAACAGTAAAATTATGTATTTTATTATATGATTACATTGTATACATGACATATTTATGTCAAATTTATTATTTTTGATTTTATAATTAGCTGTCAACTAATTATAAAAATTCCTATGGGCTTCCTTTTCTCAATGTATATAGTTGTTTTGTTGTTAAAAACAAAGTGGTTGAAGATACTCGATACAACAAATAATGGATTATTATTAACTGTGAGTGGGGATTATTAATAACGGATGTGACTCCACACCTCTTGAAACCCCTAATGGACCTGGCACAGGACTTCTTTTTTTTTATCATCCATTTGAAAATTATTATGTAGTTGGACAGCTCTGCTGAAAAAATAAATCATTTCTCTCTCAGGCTCATTGTATAATTTGCCATACCCACGGGTATTCCTAAAAAATAAAAATAAAAACAGAAAAACAAATTAAAAAAACACCAAAAAAGTATTATATGATTTTTTAAATTTTCATTTCATATGAATATTGAATTGTATATTTACAATTTAAAGGTTAAAGTTACTTTATAGAAGTTTTAGTCAACAGAAGCTTTTAGAAAAGCAGTAACTGGAAATGGATAATTCCTCTCAGTGGTAATAACCTAACTGAGGGTCGCTCAAAATTTTTGAAGCAAATACTACGATTGTTGCCATCACCTTTGAAGGTAAAAAGATGGAGCATTAACTAATGCTCTCGATGGGCGCTAAATCTGCCTAGCTTTATGTGAGGTCCTCTGTAATGAAAGGGTTAAAAAAATATGAATCCATAGTGGCTGATAGTGTTGATGTTTTGGCACCTTTGAAACCTCTATTCTGCTGGAGCACTGCATCCTGGAACTGTGAAATTTTTGTTACAGCATACCTGTGTAATGAACCTTGACCTAACAACTCTTGTTAAATGAGGCTGGTATGCTGGAAGGATTTTTTCTTCTTCTTAACACGTTCAGTGCTGATCCATGATAGTTAGTACTTACCAGCGGGCGCAAAATAATTTTTTTTTCTAACTTATGATTTTTACTTTATTTTTAATGTAGAATAAGGGAAAAATAATAAAAAAAATTTTTTTTAAATATTTACCGCTAAAAAACTAATGTCATTCCAGAATGACTTGCGCCCGCGGCAAGAAACAAGTTAACAGCGGACGCAGTAATCTGCACGTTTAAATTGTTATTACCCCCCATCTCGTAAAATAATTAATTAGTTAATTAATAAATAATTAAGCACCCAATTAATATTTAATTAGTTAATAATTAATTAATCAATCAATCAGCTTGAAATATAATTCATTTATATTGATTGTAAGTTTCAATCAAGTAGACATTTTATTAAAATTTATTATAAAATTAAGATATGATCAATAAAATACTATTTTCAATTTTAATTGGGTTGTTTTAGGAGACAAAAAAAACAATCTTGTTTTTTAACATTTTATTTCAATAAACATAAATATTTATTTATCAACTAAAATTTTAAATTACTTACATACTATCAAAATGTAAACTATTTATATTTAACTATATTAATTTACGGAAGAATAAGCTGTCTTGTGAGCCCAAAATAGCTATAGAAATGGGTCATTAAAATAAAATCTAAAAACCCTGAAAATTTTGTTTTATGTTTCATCCATTTTGATCATAAAAAAGTAAAAAAACAAAATAAAACTGTTTTATAAATTTTTTATTACAATTTATAGTACTGATATTGCCATTGGTTGTAGCAGATAAATTATTTGCTGTGTTAGTCATTATTTAAAGATCTTATGGGACTCTCCTAAGACTCACTCACCCAGTCTTCGTAAAGTGGGGGGAGGGTATAAGAAGATGTCTGGAAAGAATTCCTTTCTGAGAAATTGTAGATTAAGTCTTCTCAGCAGTTTATAATATTGAGAAGTGTTAACTTAATATAAAAAGATGTAAATGTGCTCTATGTTGTTATAGAAACAATGATAGATAAATTTGATAAATCTACAATTTTAAAGCACATGGAATCAACTATTCTAAAAAAAAATTAGGAAAACAATGGCCTATCTCTAAAGCTACAGGTATTGTAGGGTAGTAAAACCGGTAAAAGCCGATTGGATATATGGGTTTGCATCTGAACACCATCTAAAGAATAAATAATATCTTCCATAGTGTGGGCCAATTTTGTTTCCAGGATTTTCAGTTTTTGGTCTCAATTTGTGGAAAATTAAATATTGTATGCAACATATAATAAATATTCTTTGTCAAAAATATTCTCCTTCATGGTCAAAGTAGTTACTGATGTGCTTAGGAAAAAGGTATGGTGATTTAACCAAGAGTCATGCTATACTTGAAACTGTATTCACCTGAAAAGCACTACAGATAGTCTAGCCCAGGGGTCAGCAACCTTTTGAGTCGGAAGAGTAAAAAATTACAATTTACAAGTTTTTAAAGAGCCACAAATTTTTTTCTTGCCAACAATAAATAGTACACGCATAAATAAAGTTTTTTATTAAAAAAAACTAATCTATTTATTCATAAGAAAAAATATCTATTTATTCATATATAAGTAGTGTTTTTCACAACAAATTAGATAATATATATATATATATATATATATATATATATATATATATATATATATATATGTATATATATATGACATTATTAGATAATTACTTATTATTTAAGTAAAAAAATTAAAACAATTAAACATTTACTTACAACACTAACTTGTACTTCAATAGCAGACAATTGAGCAAACAAATTCAATGGTAGCGATGGCTTTGCATGGTTACTCAAGTAGAAAATTTAAACTTTACTAAACTATGTAACTTGTACTTATTTTTGTTTCAAAATCTCCGTTTATTCATAAAATATTTACATACAATGTATATATACAGCAATAATTACAATTTGCTTGTACTACCCGAAGGTATATGTCCTTAAAATATCTTGTACTTAAAATTAAAAAAAACAATAACATACATTTGGGCAAACAAATTCAATGAGAGTGTTGGCTTTGCATGGTTTTAGAAAGTTTGAATAAATTAGGCTCATAACTTGTTTTAAGTTTCAAACACGACTCTAAATTTTCATTTGTTAGTTGGCTTCTTACTTTACTTTTAATTATATTCATGCAAGAGAACGCTTGCTCGGACGAATATGTCGATCCGAAGATACTCAACACTCCAAATGCCAACTTCTTCACCTCACAGTAGCAATCTGGAAGACTGTTCCATGCGTCAAATATAAGTGCCTCAACTCGCGGCATTTCTTTTAAAACTGTCCACTTTTGTTGCGTTACGTACATAAAGTTCTGGACCTCCAACTCTTTCAACTTGCTTTTTAACTCTGTAAATTTTCCACTCCACAAAGATTTACTTTTTATATCGATCAAATGCATTTCTAGAGATCCAGTATCCATACCAAATGGCTCAATGTGGATTTTATTACTATTTGTGTTGAGAGGATTTACTATGCTAGAGTGGTTTTGAATTGCTCAAATCTCTCAGCAAATTCATCTTTAATTTTTTTTAATAACTGTGCTGAAGTAATTTGTGTCTACAGTTGCACTGGTTTTATCGCGATATTGCTTTAGAAATTGCAAATGAAGTAATTTACCGCTCTGAATATCTTCTGCAAAAAGAATTAATTTTTCTTCAAAAGAAACCAATTCTTCGACCAAAAGATAGGTTGGATTTCCGTTTACTTGCAGTTTTAGATTCAGCTCATTTAATTTCGCTGTGATATCCACCATAAAGTAAAATTTTTGCAACCATTTGTCGTTCTCTAATTCCGGGTGATTAATGCCTTTTTCATTTAGGAATGTATTTATTTCATTCAAGCACAAAGCAAAACGTTTCAACACCTTACCTTTGGAAAGCCATCGCACTTTATTGTGAAGAAGGAGGTCGGAATACTGAGTCTCCATTTCGTGTAAGAATTCTTTGAACTGATAATTGTAGAGTGCTTTTGACAAGATGCTGTTAACAATCTTGAATACCAAATTCATGACCTCAACTATTTCGGCCGGAAATATTTGGGCACAAAGTTTTGTGGTTTATTTTGCTCTGAAGAATCGTTGCCCCTTTTATTTTTTCCTCCATTTTTTCCATCTTACTTCTGGCTCCATCAGTTGCTATTGAAACAATTTTATTTAAATTGATCTTATTGTCTTCAATACATTTTTGCACGGCATTCGCTATATCTTCCCTCTAATTTGTCCCGAGAGCGGTAGCAATCCTTGGGAAGACATATGCCTGACACAAAGGGCAACTTGTGGCGTGTCTTTTATGTCGCAAGACTCATCTATAGTAAGTGATAAGACAGAAGAAAGTTTAATATCTTCCACCTGCAAATATGTTACATTTGAAGACATTTTAGCTATTCTATCTTGTACTGTTTTAGTGGATAGTGGCAAATATTTGATTTTTTTAAACATTTCGGTGGCTGTAATCGATTCAGAACGATTTTTTTTTTATAAAATAAATATTTGCATATGGAACTAAAGAGCCTCAGGTTGCCGACCCCTGGTCTAGCCGCATGCATGAAGATTGAGGATATCAGCAATTTTAATCATAAAACACTGAGCAGCACGTGGAAATCAGACCAGCAGGGTTCATCCAAGATGAAGTTTGTACAATAAAACTCAGTTATAACTGCAACTATTCTTGATTTATGAAATATTATAATCTTCAATTTATCTAGAAAGAAAAGGTCAAAGTGTATATTATAATTTATAGCGAGTAAGAATGTAATGGTTCAGAGAGTAAGTTACTGGAAGAGCCATTGTTGCTTAATTGAAGAAAACTACCAGAACAGTATCTATAGGTTTTTTATGAATTTCAATGACAAATCAGTATCTTGATGGTTGACACTTATTCAAATAATATAGCTTCAAGGGTAAAATGATAATTTTCCATATCAAGCTAGAGGTGGAAACTTTCTCTCACTGTCACTACCATTAAAATTGAATCGACCCTCATTGAAGGTCTTTTTTAGGGCTTGTAATGTGGCTCAAAACGTATGTTTCTAATAAATAGTTTATGACTAATTAAGATATTAATTTAATAAAAGTTAAAGCAATGATTAAAAAATTATAATAAGATATTAATTCTTGGCCATTACCTGGTACTTGTTTATTAGATGGTACACAGAGACTGCTATCCACCATTTTTGATAACCTGAACACTGATAATTCTGATACTGATAACACCTACCTTCTTATTCATATTAATGGAAATTGAAATATACAAAATGTAATAATATAAATGCTAATTCTACACTCGTCTAGCCACGTTCCTCTTCTAATATAAATGTTTTCCCTACAGTTTCTATGAAAACACCTCCATTTCACATAATTTCATCTTTGGAATGAAATTAAACTATTAAATTTTTACTAAACCTTTTCTATTCTCTCTCCCACTTTTAAATAGCAAGGTATGGCTATTAGTGAATATTTATTTTATGTAACTAATATCCAACTGTTTTTATTACATAATATTTTTTAAACATTATTTTTATTATTAGTAATACTACGTAGTGGGGTAGCTCAGTGGGTAGAGTTGCTATGCTGAAGGCTCCGGGTCCGTCATCGGCAGATAAATTATTTAATTTGTTAACAACTGTTGCTGGACCTGTGAGATCTAATAACCCTCTTGGGGCTCACCTCTATAAAGGGGTATCATTCATTGAGGGAAACCTGGAAGTTGAGCATGATCTCAGACAAATCACCTCCATGCACAACTGTTGTCCTTGAAACATTACAGTCTCTACCATGTGCTGAAACCGAGACCCTTCATGGGTTGTGCTGGTACAGGTTTTATTTTATTATTATTGTTTTATATCCACATATTTTATTTTTATTTGTTTATTGAGTTCTTATAGAGACATGAAACATGGATCAAAAAGTTGGTTTCCAATAAATCGTTTCTTAATATTGATAATTTACAACTTCAACATATACCATCATTTTTCAGTCACTAATAATAATCCTGGATTAAATTAGGTCATGAAAAAAAAGAGTGACATTAATTAGAGGGAAACCTAATGGTTCGACATCATTATATCCTATGCATAACCATTGATTAAGAAAAAAAAGTAGTGCATCACCCTTCTTGACTTGAAGTGTTTGTCTTTTAAAAATTATTATGCCTTGAACTTTTTTTTCTAGTGTCTATGCTATAGGAATGCCATAAATCTTTTTTGTTATTGACATTAGATACCATTATTCTTTGTATTTCGGCTAATATATAATTTATTCAGATGAATCAAGGAACAGGTACTGGATCAATAATTTGAAAAAATAAATGAATGTCCTGTTTTGTTAGTAAATTTCATATAAATATCATCAAATTTGTATATTTCACATCAATAATATCATCAAATTAGAAATTATATTCCAAGATGATGTTTTCCATTTAGTTATGCTCGTTGATTTTATTGCTCAAAAATTTCAATTTTTCTTTTGTCCCAGTATTTTTCATTGAGGCTTTGTGGATAATCCGCTTATTTGTTTTGATCTTATAGGGAAAATTGAATTTAGTTTGCACTATAAGGCCGTGACACTTAAGCTATTGATCGACAAGGAGCGATAGTAGTGTTCTAAATCAATTAGGTAAGTTCTTCATAATATTAATAATTTTCGCGGGAGTACAAGGCTAGGTTTTTTTTCTGTTATCGTATAACACTTCTGGAAGGTTACATTTGTTTTTTTTTCCCTCCCCACCCATTAAAAATATTTCTAACTATGCATACTAACTAAGATTTTTTTTTGCATATTCCCATTTATTTGTGTTTAAGGTTATTATTTACGTTTGCATGTCATTTTTGCCCTTCGAGAATAGTTAAAAAGACATGAATAAATCATTTATGAGAAAAAATATGGACAAGGGACCGCCATCGGCAGCCATCTTTTGGCGGCGTTCTCGTCTAGAAAACCTTACACTAGGTTGTCAACTTTGTATATATTTTAGTTTATGTTAGTGAATTGTTTATATTTGTCAAAATCATCTCTTCAGCATGATTTTATTTATAAACATGCTGCAATGGTTGCTTTCCTTCGGAAATCTGTAATCCAATTTCGTTTTGTTGCCTTTCAGTCTGAAAATAAGAAAAAAAAAACAAGGAGGGAGCGAGACAGATTGCTTGACGAGAAACTTACTGAAACTGATTCTAGTGAAGCTGAAGAGAAGTGGAAGAAACTTAAAATGAAGAAAAGGATACAATCGTCGGATTCGTAAGTTTAGTCCTGTTTCCTTGGACTTTGATTTACAGGATCATTCTAGCCTTATTATTCAATCTATTGTTTTGAATTATTACATTGATACACATATCAATTCAATGTAACACATTACATTATCTCCTATTATATTTCAGCCAGTTTGTAATTTTTTAATTCCTTTTCAGGTTAATTACTATGTGGTAAATTCATTGGAGATAGTTAATCACTTAACTTTACTAATCAATTTTGTAATTTTTTTGAAAAAAATATTATTGACTTCAAGAAGTTGCTTAGAAATTGAAATAAATGAAGAGCCTGTTTTGTTATATTTTTATTTTATCGAATAGTTAATGTTATTTAACTGCTATTAGCACAATAAATGTTTTGTTTTGACCTTGTTTTTTGCTTTGTTTTGGTTTTATTTAGTAAAATTGTCTTAGTTATTTAGCTTATCAAATGTGTCATTATGATTTTTTTTTAATAATTATAATATATTGCTTATTTGTTCACCAAACAGTGACAGTTAGTTTGTTGCTTTTCTTGTATTATTAACACAGATTGAACACAATTATGTTTGTTAGTATTAAAAAAAATTAATACAATGTATTATCAATTAGTTTGAAATTAGCAATGTTATTGTATTTGATTTTTGCTTATAGCATCTTTTTATTAGTGGTGAGATATATCAGTAATTCTTTTGTTTGCTTTTTTTTTTTTTTTTTTTGCTGTTTTTTCATGTATTGTTCTTCAAATTCTGTCCTTCATTTTAATATTAAAATTTATAATTAGAAAATATCAAACCACTACCCTTATGGCTTATATCCCCTTCGATTTTCAAATAAGATACACATCAATTTTTTAAAATGTAATAGTAATAATAATAATGTAAAACATAAATATGCAGCTGATGAATAGGAAATAGTTAACTCAGCAAGATAATAATATGATTTATTCCAGTAGATGTTGATTTGAATATTTTTACTAATATAAAAGAAATAGCTTATTATTATTGTCATTCTGTGCATTAAATTGTTTGGCATTCTACTTTCAGAAATTGAACTAATTCATCTTAATTATTTGCATTATTTTATTTTAGTTTCCTGCATGTTTTACATTTCTGGAATATATTGTGTATGCTTATAGGTTGTCAAATAATTTTTGAATATCCATCAAAATCATGTATACGTTTATTGTTTGTATGTATTGCTAAACTATGTCTAATAGTTCTCTCCTCTTCCAGAGGTCTGTTATTTCTAATGCTTTGTTTACAATATGTCTTTTGGCCTATTTGCATCTTAAATGCAACATCATGTTTCTTGAGAAGATAACATGGGCTTGAGTAGGGAGACTTTCTGCCCGCTCCTTTTTTTTTAATTTACTATTTTTTGGTGTAAATTACAAACTAATTAGAAATGATAAGAATGGGACTAGCTGTGTCTTTAACTTCTTTTCTTGAAACTTTGATAGTCTGTAGTAGATTTCTAGCTACAATAATTATTAAATTTCATTTCTGTTTAAATAAAATATTTATGGACATGTTGAATGATATCACTAAATCATGCCAAGTGTCAAGTTTTACTAAATATATTGAAATTTTAGTTTTATTTTCAGTAAAATTGTGTCGGATTTTAGATTTATTTGTTATTTTAGTTTGTTACACTGAGTTCCCATGCCGGAAATCCTTAAATCCCGCTGCAGGCTATGGCTTTTATTTAGTCTGTTTGCAGAGGGAGATGGATCATATAGGATCTAGGACTCTCCTGGAGTCCACCCAGCCTCTATGATATTATAAAGATAGGATACCCAAAATAAGGGGGGGGTCTGGCGGTTGAGCGTGACCTAGGACTAGTCACCTCCTTGAAGAACCGTTGTCCATGAAACAGTACAGTCTCTACCATGTACTGGACCCAGGCCCTTTATGGGTTGTAGTGGTACAGGTTTTTTTATTTTTATTTTAGTGAAATTAAAATAAAATAAGTAAAAGTGAACTATGACACAATGGTAGGAATTAGACTGGCCAAGAAACTACCCATTGGTAGAACTATAAAGCTATTATTAATTTTATAAGGATTTTAAATTGTGCTCTTCCTTAATAGTCTGATTTTTTATTTATTTTATTATTTTTGTTGTAAAATAATGTTTTATGAGTCCACTAATATTTTCAATTGAGTAGTTGGTGTTTTGAAATCTCTTGTTTTAAGTAAGATTGACATAAATCTTGAAACATCAATAGTTTCTATAAAAGCATTATTGAAATAATTATAATAGTATTTATACATTAATAATCATTTTATTAATAGTTTAAATAAATTTTATTTTTATTCGAAGAATAATTTAAAAAAATATTATTCCAATTATTCTTTTGATTTGTATCTGCATTAATTTTGTATGATCTTTTTCTTTTAGGGAAGTGGAAAGAGAAGAAGAGGATGTTAAAGAACCAGCACCTAAGTTAGTAATACTTACTTCTAATAGCAAATATACAAATCTTTTTATCTTTGTAATTGATTGATATATATGTTCAGTGGATTGATGGGTTTAGTGGATAAATTAAAACCAAGAGAGTTAGGGTTCGTGAAAAAGGTTACTTTATTTATGGAATTTCAAATAAATGTTTAAATTAGTTTATACCTCTTCAGAAATTATTTTCCTGAGAAGGTATCTTAAATATTCATTTGTTTTGAGGTTGAAATAACTTCCATTAATATTCAAATTTGGCTTTTGGTTAATTATTTTATCTTTTTTTTTAAAACTTTTGGAAAGCTTTGTATCCTTTTTAGGTTCAGAAAACATAATGTTCAATGAAATCTCTGTAATGGAGTTGTCTATTGCAAAGGTTGTCAGTTGAATAGGGGGGTACAAATATGCAATAAAAATTAAATATGCTTATGTAGGTAATAAATGAATATCTAGTTAATAATTGAATGTAAAATTAAATACAATTTAGTGTCCTAAGTATACACAAACTGTTTTTGTTTATATTTGAAAAATGAAAATAATCTTGATTATTAAATTGCATAAACAATGGAAATATGCACATAATACGTTCTCAAATACTTTTTAGAAGCATTAAAACACGAGTAAGGCTCTTATTATTAACCAGAGAGCAAAGAGCCTGGTTCAATAATGTCTCTGATGTTTATACATTAATTTGTTTTAATCAATCCATAATCATAATCAAAGCTGATATCGGATTTGTGGCTTGACCGAAAGCCTGAGTAGAGATAATGATTCTTCTGGTACTTCTGATAATTCTGGGCATACACCTTTGTCAGAAAAACTATATACTATACTGTATATATACCATACTATTTATACTAAACTCTATATAAACTGTACTGGATATTTTTCTACTTAATGAAAAACATTATCATTATTATTTTAATTTTGTTTAGTTAAGAATTACTATTAAAATTAAATAAAACTAACCATCTTCTCAAAACATTATCTTCTTTTAAGATAGAGTCTAGATAACACTCAGAACTTAAAAAAAACAAAATAGTTTTTTCCTTCTGATTTTGATGAACATGAAATACATACCTTCAAAACACGGGAATGGTCACTATTCCAAGGTTCTGAGAAAATTGTCTTCATCCACTTTGCTTCCCTCAAAGCAGAAGAACTCAGATCAGAGTTCTTGTTACAGTCTCTCTCCCTTAATGTTCATGGGGGGGGGGGGGGGTGAGCTAATGTTGTTATCAATCTAGTTACTAATATTGTTTGGGTAATTTTTTACTTTCTTTTTTTTAGGAAACCTAATATGCTTATTGATCTTTTTATTGATACTTTTTACATTTTTCTGGGGTACACATTATTTAATAATCTTTACATTTAAATAACTTAAACTTATAATTCAATGAATCAAATTAAGTTAATTAAAAACTGTTCACTAGCAACCATACTAAAATTGATTTCCATAATGGCACTACAGCCCTGGAGGGCCCTTTATCTTATCTGGAATATGCAGCCATTTCTGCCTATCTTAGTTCATTCACCATCCTCTTAATTCTAGGCTCCTGAAACCTTCCTAGTAGTTTGACCACCTCAGCCTTTAAATTAATTAATATTAAAAAAATCAGCATTGTTAAAAAAGTGTGTGAAGGGTGTAATTTTAAACTAAATTATTTTCAGCTTTAGAATAAAATTTATTTTAATGACTCCAGTTTGTAAATTATTTATAATGCATATCTGATTTAATAAAATGTAATCCCAATGAATTGATTTGGTTAGAAATTGGCTATTGTTTATAAGGGTAGTATATCTAATAGGATTATTTATTGTTTTAAGAAATCCATAAATCATATCAACAGAAGCTGATAGCTTTTTCAAAGAAACAGACAAAACTTTAAAAGCTTGATATGCATCAAAGTTTAAGTATAATATAGATTTATTTTTACACTTTCTGAGAGCAAGGCATTAATAGTTATTAATATTTATATAAAGTATCTTCTAATCTGGAAGATTTCTGTTGACATGTAAAGTTCAATATTTTTTAAAACAATCTTCAATAGCTGATATGTCTAGTTTGTGCTAATCTGCTGAAATCATCTGCACATAGTTGTCATCCAGTGATTTTTTTCTAAAATTGCTATACCATAATCCATAAGTTTTATATATAGTCGAGTATGTTTAAGCTAATATTTAGAAATCCAATATCTGTAATTTATTAGAATATTGTTTTATTGAGTTCTACCAGGATCTTAGAATTTTTATATAGTTATTTTTTCACACTAGTAAAATGTTTATTTTTTATGCAACAATAAAAATAGCACCACTTAGCTTACCATGCTTATGAATATCTTTTTGAAAGTTAAAAAATTTGAATCCTATATTATAACTGCCTTAATTTCTTAGTTATTGAGATAAAAAAATTTTAAGATCCAATTTTCCAAGTTAAAAAAGAAAGAAAAGGTAATTATTCTGCAGATTGTTCCTTCTAGTTGAGTCACAAGTTTTTAATTTTCATTGGATTCCCTTTTAATATTTTCCAAAAATATTAGTTATCATGAGCTTTAGTATGGAATAGAGACTGTAACTATGGGAAAACGTGGATATTTTGGTACATCTAGAAATGAATGTTTCAACAAATTATATATCATCTATAATTTGAAATGTTAGTTGAAACTTTTATTTCTTGATGAAATGATTACCGAAACCTACTTCTTACCTATAATTACATTATTTTTTCCATACTACTAAAGATCATGATAACTTGTGTTTTTGGAAAATATTAAAAATGAAATGAATTAACAGTTAAAACTTGTAGTTACTCAAGTTGTAGTGAAAACCTGCAGAACAGATGCCGAAAAACATATAAGAAAGTATTGTGCCACGTATCTAGTAGTTAAGAGGTTTTAGATTCTCCAGGTCA
This sequence comes from Troilus luridus, assembly GCA_964056705.1. Taxonomy (NCBI): domain Eukaryota; kingdom Metazoa; phylum Arthropoda; class Insecta; order Hemiptera; family Pentatomidae; genus Troilus; species Troilus luridus. Next base: position 58,906,451 of record OZ057414.1, read on the forward strand.
TAACAGGTTATTATCCAAAATTACAGCCATTTTTTTCTCTCTTTGTGTTAACATTATTTGGTACATTAAGTAATATATACCTAAATTGGTTATCACAGGTCTTTTTCAGATATTAATTCTAAACGATAAATTTATTTTGTGCTTTCTGAAAAGTTGAAATATTGTGTGTAAAATTTAAAACCAATAAAAGGTGTTAAAAAGTTTCAAACAAAGGACTTTCTAATTGTCATTTTCTTAACACACTTTTGGTTTGCAGCTTGTCCATTTATTATGTTGCATGCTTAACATCATTTATTTTGGTTTTAAGAAATCCAAAGAAGAAAAACAAGAAGCCAAGAAAATCTTTGTTCAGTGATTCTGATGAAAAGTTTAGTGATTCAGATTCACCGAAAGAAAATGAAGAAAGTGATGAGGGATCAGACTCAGAATTGAAGCCTGCAGATAAGTAAGTCTTTGAGAATAAGACATATTTCTTAAGAGAAAGAAAATGGTCTGGGTGGAGGTCAAAAATTCTCTTATATACGGATAACTGTTTATTTGGAAGCCAATGTTTCAACCCACATTTCAGGGCTGGTGAGATCAGGAGTTGACACTAGACTGGCTGTAGAGTAGACACTAGACTGTAGTCTAGTGTCAACCCCTGATCTCACCAGCCCTGAAGAAGACCTGCAATGTGGGTCGAAACGTTGGCTTCCAAATAAACAGTTCTCCCTATTTTAGAGAATTTTTTTACCTCCACCCGGACCATTTGCTTTCATATATATAAGGTCATCTGATATAATTCAATAAGAAATATTTATTAATTTAGTTCAAATTTAATGATTGAAATTATTTTGTATTAAATTTGTTACATTTAATAAAATACATAATTTTTAATTCATAACTGTTTAAAATAAGATGAATTTTTTATTGTATTTATTTCTTATTGCTTTTACACTTATAGTTTCAGGACAGAATTTCTCTTATTTTATATTTTTTTCCTTGGAATAATCTATTATTAAAATACTATTCCCACAAACACACTGATTTTTTTTTTATAGACAGCTTAGTTATGATCACTTTATTATTTTATTTGTTTTTATCTTAAAATTATTTTGCAGGAAAAAAAGAAAACGTATACAGAGACATTCTGATTCAAGTGATAGTGATGAGCCTACCCCTAGCAAGGTAACAATTCATTAATTCACCTATTAATTCTCATTTGTTGTATTTGTTATTTATCATGAAGTTTTTTAAATTTTAATTGATTCTAGTCAGCAGATGGAAAAGGTAGGAAAAACATCAGAAAAGTTTTAAAGGAGGAAAGTTTGGAAAAGTCCACTAAGGAAGCTTTAAAGGAAGAAGAAGAAAGAAAAAAGAGGATACAAGAAAAGCAGGAATTGGTAAATTTTTAATCCTGTCTATTACACTGTTTTCATTCATATACTTTAATTATTTGTTATTTGACATACTTGAAAATGTGTAATTATATCCATTAACTTATAAAACTATTTATAGTTGAATTATTTCTATTAGTAGATAGATGGTAGTGAGGGGGAGGGATGGTGGGATTATTTCATTGTATTGTTGACCAGATTTTCTTTTCCATTTGGTTCCATTTCTTATAGTATATCAATAGAAGTGATATATTGTTGCTTTATGATTGTAGATTACCTATTCGCTTTTGGTATTTCTGGTGCATCAGTAACTGTGAATGTATTTTTTTATCCCTAATTTATTTTTATTAATTGTTATCTATATGGTAATTATTTTTAAATATTTTTGTTTTGAAGAGAAAGATTTGCCCAGGCCGGGATTCGAACTCGTGTCATCTGGGTCTCCATTACAGTCCTCTAGACCACTTAGCTAGCTTTGTCTGACTTGGATTGGACCCCTGGTAGCTCAGTGGTTTAGAGCACTGCAACAAAGACGCAGACAACACGGGTTCGAATCCCGGCCAGGGCAAATCTTTTCTCTTCAAAACAAAAATATTTTTTTATCCCTTTGTCCTCTTTTTATGGATATCAGGGATATCACTTGGTTATTTAACTCCACTCTTTTTATGGGTATTAGTACTAAATTGAATAACCTTTTTCAGAGAATCTATTGTTTTCTTTATTATACAAAGGGTATAAATAATTTTTTTCTCTTTCTTATTATAAAGTAATAATAATAATGAAGGAAGGAGAAAATGAAGTGAAAATTATGATATTTGCGTGGTCTCTGAGGCCGTTCCGTGGGGGGGGGGGAGTAATATAATATAATAGACTGGGGGAAAAAGGGAAGCACTAACTAAAATAGTACTTTAGTTGTTGTTTCCATCTGATTGTTATAGTTACCTTGATCAAAGATGTATGAAATTTACTGAGTTGGTATTTTTCAGTACATATCTAAAACAAAGCCAGTTATAATATGAAAAATATTTGATTTATTCAGGTGACAAAGGAATAAAGCTTTGGGCGGTGTTATCAACTCCTTCTAGCATATCCTGAAATCATGTCTTGGTCTTAGCTCCAACTTTCATGTAGGTGGTTTAAGTTCAAGTATTCCTTCTATGTCTTTAAAGGGGAAAGGCACATCTCAATGCCAACATTCTGAGTATAGAATTATTGGTTAACCAAGAAATCTGAGATGTCAAATTGATGAAATGCTGGTTTGTTAATTGACACTTGTTATATAGTTTTCAGGTTTAGGAAAGGTAAGGTATAGTGAATAATGTTGGACGGATTGACCTTAACTGAGTTATTCTTGCAACACATTTGTATTTGTGACAGCATTTTTGGTCGCAAAAGTTTGGTCATATTGGTAATTTGGGATTTACCCAAATAAAAACCAATTATGAAAAAATCTGAATATATTCTAATCGATTACTATGAAGTGAAGGTATAAGTGGAAGAAGACATTATGTAACATATTTTCGATTTTCTTTTTTTTATTCCTGAGAAATGAAGTGATGTGTTTATTTATCCCCACTTTGTAATGGGAACAATTGGAGATCAAGAATTTTCTTATGTCGTTATATAATTCCATTTTAAGTTTGGATTCAGAATATATTTTAACATATATATATATATATATATATATATATCATTTATAAATCAATAGGCAATTTTTTGTTTGTTTACAGTACAATGAGTTGATTAAGAAAGCCAGTGAGCATGTTGAAGTATTACAAGAACTTGTCCTTGATTTTGATGTAGAAACAAAGAAACCACTCGTCAGTGTTGATTATGATCTAGTCAGGAAGCTCAAACCACATCAGGTTTGTATTTCACTGAAGGATTTTATAGTTTCAAAATCTTTAATTTTTTCAATGAATAACTTTAAGTTTCGGTATCCATTTGTTTATTACACTCTAATAAAGAAACAAGTAGTATAATATAATGTAATGAGTAATAAATATTCTTCAGATTTAACATTGAACAAGTGGTGAACAGTAAATTTTTGTTATTGTCTCATCTTTGCATTTTTTCGTTATTGTATTAATTAGCATAAAACAAAACTGCTAAGCTAAGGATATTTTATTTTTTATTTGTTTGTAATAACATATTTGTTTTTTTTTCTTTTTTCCCCCTTAAGAATATCTTTATATATTGTTCTAATATTATCCTCATATGTTTATTTATATTTTAGGCACAAGGTATAAAATTCATGTGGGATTCTTGCTTTGAGTCAGTTAAAGAAGCCAAAAAGAACAAAGGATCAGGATGTATTTTGGCACATTGTATGGGTCTCGGAAAAACTCTCCAGGTTTGATGTCAATATTGGTAATTCTAGGCTATTTTTATTCGTTCAATACCCGCTTTTAATATTACATTTTTAAATGTTCATTAGGTGATTTCACTGGTGCATACTCTCCTAACCTGTAAAGAAGTTGATGTAAATAAGGTGCTTGTGGTCTGCCCTTTTTCAACAGTTCAGAATTGGGTTAATGAATTTCATAAGTGGTTAAAAGATGTGGGAAGTGGTGAAGATATTGAGATTTATAATATGATCAAGTTAGTCTTTATTATTCCTAAATAATAATAATTATTAATAATCTTATCCGAATCTGATGATTGCCTTATATTTAATATGTTTTTAATTTTATTTAATCAGAACAGCTCCGAATCATCGGTCTTACCAGCTGCGTGATTGGGAAAGAACGGGAGGTGTAATGGTGCTTGGGTACAATCTATTTAGGTCACTTGCAGCTCCAAAAGGAAAACAAAAGGCTTCAATAAAAAAAACAGTTCAGGAAACTCTGTTGGATCCAGGTAACGCCCCAAATTTTATTTATTTACTCCAATTTGTTAGACAGTTTTCAGGGAACTTTTGATTATTTTTTAGAAATATGGCAAGGGCTAAGAATGTTTTCAACACTGATTGTCGAAAAATATTGGTTATGAATTGTTCTTCACTAATTAGTATGTCCGTTCAGAGTTGGGGTGGAAATAAGATTATTTTGGCAGCAGGTTTGATCAGTTTAGAATTTCTCTTAATTAGATTCAATACTATTGGAAGAAATTCTTCTTCAGATTTTTTATTATCATTTAGTAAGATAAGACCAGTCTTCCTCCCCCTACCACCCTATTCCCCATCATTAATTTTACCAAGAAGTGTAGGTAAACAAAGCTGGAAGCACACTCCGGATTATCAAACATTATTTTCAACTCTGGTCTGTATTCTGAATGTGACCGATCTACTATTCAACATCTACTTGCAATAGACTTAAAAATTCAACAAAAATTGATAGGACTCAAACAGTTGGTCATCCGACATCAGGATAATGGTGCAGTCCAGTAACTTTTACTTTCAAATACTTGCCCATTTTTAAGTTGTGTCCACCATTTTGTTTTTGTCAACTGAACATTAAACATTTTACTTATTGCACCCCCCCCCCCTGGTACAGCTTTAAGGTAAAAGTTTGCTAATTTTCAAATTTAATAGTTTTGACCTAGATAAAATGGGCTAGAATTATGATGCATACAATGAGTGGATGAAGGAGATGAGAGGTGTGAGCTAAATAACTTATTATAACTGAGATTAAGCCGTACAAGGTGCTCTTTGGTATCTAGATTCAAAATGTACAAAACTTTAAACACAAAATTTCAATCTCTACCTGCTTTATTTGAAACATATATCTGATTCAGAATTGCCATCTTCCTTGTATAAGCGTAAAAAATTTCTACATTCCATTTCTGGACAAAGTAAAATGTATCACAACAATATTCCTCAACTTGAGTCATAATGTTAGGTATTTATTCAGTGTAGATTTTAATGTTCTTAAATTGTTAAAAGACATAAGTTTTTGCTGTGAAGCACCATATTTGTTATATTGTTGTGATTGTATTTAATAATTTACAGAGAAATGTTGACTTGTAACTCTTTTCAAGATGATAAAGATTAAGTTCTTAGATGGATGGAAAATGACATATAGTCGAAACGTTTCCATATAATAAAGTTGTATTGCACAAACGACTGGAAATAGGTTTTCATTCAGTGAAGGAATTATTATATGTTGAATATTGAATCCATTGAATTATTTTGGTACCTTAAAATTCTCACAAAGGTTCGTTTAATTTTTAGAAATAAGGCGATAGGATATGTAAAGTGAGTGGAAGTATGTATATAAAATGAGTGATTGTTGCAATAAGTCATGACTGTGTTAAGGTAATTTATATATAAGATGAAATTGGAAAAATCTCTAAAAGCAAAGCCTTAAATACTTTAAAAACCAACCAATCAACGTTACCGTAATTCAGGCTTCATCAGGACATACACCGAAAAAAACATCAAATCAAAGACAACAGGTAGCACATGTCACATCTGTCCCAACAGCCTCATCCAATAGAGACAGCAACCTTGCTCCATGACATTCCACAAACAACTTGTGGCTTGATTTTTGGAACTTTTTCTTATTCCATCCTATTTATAAGTTATGTCTCAATGAATTTTTGCTCATTTTTATTTATTAAATTAATTTATTTATTTATTATAGGTCCAGATATTGTTATCTGTGATGAAGGGCACATTTTGAAGAATGAAAAAACAGCTATTTCAGTAGTTATGAACAAACTCGCCACAAGGAGAAGAATAGTTCTTACTGGTACACCATTACAAAACAATTTAGTTGAATGTAAGCATTCTATATTTATTTTTATGTAGACTATTATTTATTTTAATAAATATTTGAGGAGTAAATTAACATTTAATTTTAAAATTTTATATTTTAAATATTAAGGTGCTATATAATTTTATTTGATTGTATATTAACTAAAATATTAGTATTTGGGAGAAATTTCCATTGAAATAATATTGTGGTTTCAAATAATCAAAATATGCTCTTTAAAGTATTTTATTATTTTCCCAAGATTTCTAATTTAAGTGTTGCAAAGATGCAAGAAGAGAAAGACCAAAAGGCCGTGATTGCTGAGCATTATGTTATGATGGTCTCAGAGTGCCCAGTTTGGAACTGTGTGGGCCATGGGACCGATTATTTTACCAGATTAATATAATCGATTATTTTACCAGATTAATATAATCGTAATTTTCACTCCCCCCTTGGTTTTTTTTTTTTTTTTTTAAGGATTTAGTTTTTATTTAATTTTTTCTTGGGATATCTATTATTAAATGCCCAGTTTATTGATCTCTTCAATTTGTTCCTGGAAAAAAAAAACTTATCTGAGATAATCTTTTTTGCTTCGCATTTTGATGTCCTTTTGGATAGACTGAGCTATTTTTTATTTTTTTTAGCTTTCATAAATTAATAATCCTTCTTTTCCTAAGTCTTTTTTGCTCCATAGTTTGTCCTATCTTATGATGTAATGAGTAATGATCACTTTCAAACTCGCCATCTTTTGATTCGTGTATCTATTATTTAACCTTTACTTAACTCATTTTCTTTATAAGATATTTCTTTTTTTATAAAATATTTCTTATATACTGGACTCAATCTTCTTAATTTATATAATTTAATAATGTTTTTTTAATAACAATTTTTGACTGGAATTTGGTTTTTCTTTACTTAACTTGATCGACTGCTTCTTTTGTTATCTTAAAATAATCTATTATAAATTTCTTAATAGATTTAATTTTTATCGATAAGGTATAAAAATTCCCCTTCACTGCACTTCCTCTAGTTTTTATTGGTACTTCACTACTAAAGAGTGTAATATTATATATAATAGAATATGGCATTACACTGTATATAAATTTTAGTGCTTCGGTCTCGCCCCTACCTTTTGTCTTTGTTACAGTTATTACAAGGAGGTCCACTTTTGGGTTATAAATGTCTTTTGTAAGTTTTTATTCTTTTTCATTCAAGTCACATTCATTTTTAGTAGCAAATCCTATAAACCATATCCCAGGTATCGAATTCTGTAAAATCACTTGAGCTTTATTCCTTTTTTCTTTTTAAATAAATATTTGTTTTAAGGGGTGTCCACTACTTCCGAATTGGGTGATGGAATTGCCTCCTTACAGCTCACAGTCTAGCTCCTTCCAAATCTATATAAAAGAAATTACTCCTTAATATAACCTGTTAACTAAAATAGTTGGAGTTTCAAGTTATTTCTATTGTATTTTATTTTTTTTAAATGTTTACATTAAAGTTCTACTCTGTTCCAATTTACAGATCACTGTATGGTCCAATTCGTCAAACCTAATTTGCTTGGTACAAGAAAAGAGTTTCAAAACAGATTCGTTCATCCTATTACAAATGGCCAGTTTGAAGACTCGACTACCCATGATGTTAAGGTGATGAAGAGAAGAGCTCATGTCCTGCATAAAATGTTGGACGGGATTGTTCAAGTAAGATTCAAATATTTGATACTTGACCTTTGCACTCAGCACTGTTTAGAATTTTATGTAGCCACACATTCATTGTTTTATTTCTTCCAAATTTTGTTTATTAACTATATAATTATTGCCTTTAGTACTGCGCTGGACATTATCTCGTTTTGTTGTAGTCTTAGCTCTGACGAAGGCCTATAAGGCTAAAATATAGGCGCAATAATAAATGAGTTTTACTAATTAGTGTTTTGTTTATTCATTGACTACATGCTGACCAATTTCTATTCATAAAATTTATCAAATATTGTTGAAGTGAAAATTTCTTTAGCCGCGTTAAGCGATTTTTAGAAGGGAAAAAACTTTTGCAAAAAAAAAAAAAAAACTCAGTGCAATAAGTGGTTGTCGAATTTTGTCAAAATGAGTTGTACTGAGCTGTTTAATTTCATAGAGAAATAATATAGTAGTTGAGAAGTTGTCCTATTTCTGTTTTACACTACTGAATTAGCACTGTTGTTTTGTTTTTTCAGAGGAAGGATTACAATGTTCTCACACCGTACCTGCCACCAAAATATGAGTATGTAATACATGTCAAGTTGACAGAGATACAATGCAAGCTTTACAAGTAAGTGATCTCCGAATAGATTATTTTTATTAAGTATACTATCTTGTGTAAATGATTTTAGTTGGCTTTAACTTTCTCATATAAGAAGTAATAGTTTCACATTGAATGATTTTAATACTTGAAATTCACAGTATGAATGTAATGGCTGATAAGCTCATTTGGAAAAACTATGATAAGAAGTGGTTATAAGCGAGTTTTTTTTTTCCGCATTGAAACAATTAGCATGAATGTAATAAAGATCTTAACAAATATATTTGTTGCTGTTAGAGGAGAAAATAGATGACTGGAAGATTATAATGAGGGATAGAATTGGTCAGGGAGGCATAATTTACTATCTAAAATAATTTACCTCATTTGAATGTTATTATTGACCAGTTCTATCCTTCATATTTGTTGCTGATTTAAAATTTATTGTTCTATTCATAAATAAACCCATTACCAAACTTTTAATAGTCTCTTTAAAAAGAAAAATCTTTCTAAAATTCGCTATATTTAACCTGAATGCATAGTTTTTGACTTGAATTTGAAAAAAAAAAATATAAAATTATTGAGATATTTAAATTTTTTTTTTATTGTGATTTTTTTTAAGCCTAAGTCTACAGGTTATCACTGCAATCAATTGTTCCTTCCACTCTTTCCTCAGTTCAATAAATAAACAAATGACTTAAATACTTGCTTTATCATTTATTATTTACACTTTGCATTTATTATTTACATTTAATCATTTCCTCTTATTATATTCTTGCAGACATTATTTGGAAACTTTTGCTCGCACGCAGAAGAATGAAGGAGGTGGCTTGTTTACAGATTTTCAGCAGCTAATGAGGATATGTACTCATCCCAGATCATTGCTGATTCATTCGGACAAGGAAATGCGTAAAATTGATAAAGAGGATGAGGTAGATAACATTATATTATTTATTTTTTTTAAATGATAAAAAAAATATAACAATTTGAAACCATAGCTTTCATCATTCTTCTTCTTTTTATTATTTTAATGATAAAAAACTGTGATTATCTTATATATTAATTGTTTTAAATTCATATTTCTCTAATATTAATTCTTAAAAACTAAAAGTTAAATTAGAGGAGAAATCAGTTGAAGTTAAGCGTAATTAAAGTTAAAAATGATTTAAGATATTGAAGCTAACTTTTCTAGTATTTATGATTTGAGATGAATGTCCTTAATTTATATTACTCGAGTTAATTATTGTATTTTCATGATAGGCGATTTGTAAGTTGTATTTGCTGTTTTTAGTTTGCTTATACATTTTTTCTAATCATTGCTTAAATATATGAGTATAAATTGTCACTTTTCACTTGGAAGGTAACTTGTTTTGAATGAATATTGGAGATCTGTAAAAAAAAGAAGGTAACTTTTGGTTTTACCAAAAGCAGCCTAAAACATCTTCACAAAAAATCATCAATATTTGAATGTTCAATAACGAATCATGACTAAAATTAAAGTAAAGGGTAACATGACTCGCACTTTTAAGTTTCAGTGGAAAATAGTTGGTTTTGTCTGCTTGATTGATGAAAATTAATTCAAATTACTATTATACTAATTCTTATTACTTTTTAAACTGATCACTTTTCTTTTTTGAAAATATGAGACTATTAATTAAAAAAAAAAAAAATGAGGGGTCAGTTGATTGTGTGGGTAAGTTTATTATGTGATTTGGTTGGTTGTTTTGTGTTTTACCTTCTTTGGTAGTATATTGTCTTTATAAACTTCTCAACATTTCCTTGACGTTCTGAATCAAAAATATCATAGCATGGCAGTTAGATAGTTTAGTGTTTTTCAAATGTAATCTTAACATAGCTCATATTTTTAAACTAAATAGTGTGATCATTTTAAGTTGCAGTAGTCATGGCAAGTGATCAATTATGAAAAGCCGGCTTTAAGTAATTTGTTTTTAATCATTGATTTTGAAACTACTTTGAGTTAAATATTATTTTAATATTAAATGATAGGTTAAACTAGCATGTAAATAATATATTTTACTGTAATATCTTCACAACCTCTATATTTGATTCTTAATTAAGCTTTTATTATCATTATGTTTAGGAAGATTCTGAAGGATCGATCAGAGATTTTATTGACGATGATTCTGAAGAGAATAGTAGTGGTAATGAATCATCCTCTTCGAAATCCAGTTCTAGTTCTAATGACAGTACTAAAAAAGCCCCAAGGAAACGAATGACGAGAGCTCAAAGAGGTACTACAGAGTTTCTTTTGTCTTTTATTTATTATATATATTTATATTTTTGTTTCAGAGTAGAAAAATTCTACCTGCAAATTTTTACAACTTTTTTCTTCATCTCTTGTGTAGTTAATTTAAAGTAATGCGGCTTTGATGCATGAAGGAGCCTACCTTTAGTTATAATTTTTTTTGCTTTTTTTTACATAATTTTAGCTGCTTCTATGATTCTTAATAGGCTTATTGAGGTATATTTGAAGAGAACTGGAGATATTTGAAAGCTATTCGTACTATTAACAAAAACCAAACAAGATTATGGATCTACCCAATATTTTGGTATTTTACACGAATGCATCCATATTTACAGTTTAAAAAACAAAACAAAAAATAACTTCTTTGTGAGGTAGAAATCTTCTACTGAGTGGTAAGACAATCTGTCCATTTTTATCGAAATGCAGATTTCAATAGTTTTGAAGTCTGCCTCTATTTTTCATTCTATAAGGCACTATACATCAGATAGTATACACCAGGTGGTGTCATACTATCAAGTACAGGTGGCTCACTTTGTTTCTCCAAAACTTTTTTAAAATGGACTTACGTCCTTACAACATGTCCCGTTTTTATAATAATAAGCAACTTGGTGTTAACATTTAAAATTAAAGATTTATTAATGGAATTTATACTTGTTTTTTTAGCTGCTGGGGAAATAAGTGAAGAGGAGGTGGAAGAATTGCCTGTTAAACGTACTGAATGGTGGGCCAATATAGTATCGGAAGAAGAACTTGAGGCCATCAAGTGTAGTTCTAAACTATACTTGTTTTTCACTATTCTGAAACATTGTGAGGAAATCGGAGACAAGTTGTAAGGATAAATTATATTACAGGCTGTTCTTGCTTATGCGAGATTATTAGTTTATATTTAACGTAGACTTTTGATTATTTTTTCATTTACATTACACCATATAATAAGGTTTCAACATATTTTTTAAAAATATAAATTTTTATTTTTAGGAGCCTTATTTGTTTGATTTATTAATTATATGTAATTTTTTCCAGGCTTGTTTTTTCCCAATCACTTAACACTTTGGATCTGATTGAATACTTTCTCGAGAAAGTGGATGAAAATAACAGGAAAAATGAGACTGATAAAGACCCCAACCTTTCAGAATTTGGTTCGAATTGGGATAAAGGTATTGACTATTTCAGATTAGATGGTGGAACTTCGTCTGATTGTCGCAACAATTGGTGTAAAATATTCAACTCGCGCACCAATGTGAGGTAATTATAAATTTTTGAATTTGCTGCATTGTTTTTTTGATATAAGGTTCAACGAATTTTTGTAAGAAAACTTAACTTAACAACATATTGCCATTATAAGTCAATGACTAAATATTTATTAATATTTGGAATAGAATTTTTATCAACAGTATGTTATCCTTATTCTTTTTTATATCAAGTTTTTGTTGAAGATTAGCGATTACTATTTTTAGACACACATTCTATAATTTCACATTAATTATACTATTTTCCAATCTTATGTTGTACCAATAGACGATCAATGATGTTTAAAAATAATTTACAGTAATATATAAAAAGAAAATGCAACGCCAGATATTATTTTTATTTTTTATCTTGTTATTGCTGAAGTGTAATTTGTAATAAATATACCAGGCATAGATAATTAAGATTTTTTAATATATCAACTTCAACATCCTTTTTTAATTAAGAATATATTATTTTATAAATTCCATATTCATATATTTTTTTCAGAGGTCGTTTATTCTTAATATCAACTAAAGCTGGCGGGTTAGGCATCAACTTAACTGGAGCAAACAGGGTTATAATCTTTGATGCTTCATGGAATCCTTCTTTTGATGTGCAATCCATCTTCCGTGTTTACCGATTCGGTCAAGATAAGCCTTGTTACATTTACAGGTTTCTATCAAAGGTAACTAAGTGCTTATAATTAATAAGTTTTATCCTTTTTTATATAATAATATCTTATTTTAGATTAATAATGTGGGAAATTTTTGATGTCATAACAGTGCACTTCTGTTGTGTATTCCATGAATCAAATAACATACTGTATTGTTTATTTTTCACAAAATTGTAATCAATTCACCTTCTATAAATTTGATTTGAAAATGATTATTTTTATCAATTTAAACATTTTATTACAGGTATTGGTGTTATAGACAGTGTTTATATTGGCTATGTATTTATTTTTTTAATCAATTTTCAACTTTACAATATAGCTAAAAGGTCATCCATCTTCCACACAATGGGAATGTACTCCATCAAAAAATTCCTTTTTAAGGGTGTCAGCCACTTCCAATTTTGTTCTTCTATTGTATTCTCTCAGAGGATCATTTTACTTCCTCTTGAGTCTTCACTGATCCTTATTTAGTGATTCATCTTACTCTTCACGTTGTTTCATTCAGTTCATTTCATTATCTTTTATAGATTATAAATAAAAAGTTTATTACAACGTTCATATTAAATTAAAATTTTAATTTTACAGGGTACTATGGAAGAAAAAATTTATGAACGTCAAGTTGCAAAGCTCTCAACATCATTAAGGGTAATTGATGAGCAACAGATTGACAGGCATTTTTCACAAACATCACTTGCTGAACTCTATGCTTTCAATCCTGATCCACCAGAAAACAGGGAAACTCCTGTTTTACCAAAGGTTTGTTTTCTAAATATTTTTCAATTGTATCGTGTTCATCAAATTGAATTAATTATTCATCCTATAATAATGAATATTTAATCATCAGAATTATATTTGAAATGTAAATAATTAGAATGTTTCTTAATTTACAATGGTAACATTTAGTTACATCTGTAAGTATTGATGTCCATTGGGCCTAATTAAAGAAATACTGTCAATTGAATACTATTTTATATGAAAAGCTTTTTAGATTTTTTATTTGCTTGTTATAGAAATCTAGTATGAATTTTATGTATGTAGAAGAAGCAAAGCACTTTTTTTGTAAAATATGTACTAATTTACCTTTTGTTTATAGGACAGGTTAATGGCTGAACTGCTTCAAGCTTACCCTGATGTAATTTTAACATATCACCAGCATGACTCATTGCTGGAAAACCAAGAACAAGAAGAGTTAAATGAAGAAGAAAGGAGAGCTGCTTGGTTGGAGTTCGAAAACGAGAAGAATCATGTCCCTCCGCCAATGACATCTTACAATATGATGCCCAATATGAATGTGAATTATTTAAATCAATACAGGACAGGTAATATTGAAATATTTTCTTTGCCTATATTGTTCTATGGATGGGAATTAAGTGTGCAATAGTAAGGGAGACTTTAACACTTTAAGTGCTTTAACCCCTCCCGAAATTACTGTATTTTTTTTTATTTTCTTCAGAAAATCAATACTAGCATAAAACTTAAATAGTGATAGTGGGTACTGATTACTGAATCATAAGTGAGGACTGGACGCTTCTAGTTAATTTTGGTACTGCAGGAAATAAATCTGCACTGAAATAATAAAGCACTTTAAAAGGTTTATCATGTTGGGTAACTAACACTTGTTGGAATTGATCCACGTACTGTATTTATGCTCTGTATTCTGTGTTGTGTCATCTCATGACTATGTTTGCCTGACTTAGACAGTTAGTGAATAAAAAGAAAATAATTATCAAGTATTTCATTAAAATTTAATTATTATATTTAAAATGTCAGTTTTTAAGATTTGATTAGGGATCAATTAACACTTTCATTGCAAAAGACTTACATAAAAGTTCACTCAAAATGTCATGCAAAATCATGTGTTTCCGTGTTATGACTACTTAAAAATATATTTTAAAAACAATTATAATCATTAGAATGCAAATGGAAAAACCACAACCACAAGCAGAGCCTTATGTTTCAAATCTGGTGTAAAATACAAACAATTATCAGTCGACGTTTCGCCTATTCAGGCATTATCAAGACACAAAAAAGAGTAAGTTCAATCACATCTCAAAACAGAAGTGCAATACATCCCAACGAATAATCGCTCAAAAAGGCTCAAAATCTGAGACCGCACCTCCACCCCAAGACGTTCAACCCAAAACATTTGCATTCTAATAAAATTTAATGTTTCGTTTTGAGTTTTTGCTCTATTTTATTGAACAATTATAATCATTAACTAATTCTAAAAAATATATAGTAACTTTTTAATTTGTTGTTTTGCTGCAGATAAGTCACCTCAACTGGTTTTTATCCTAAAATTATCTTTGTTAAATAAATTTTTTTCTCTAAAAAATATATTGTTAATTTTTTTCATTATTATTAAGATATTAATAAATTTTTCACTATAATTCGATCATTTATGCCCTAAATCTTTAAAATACTGTGGGCTGAATCTGTAATTCTCATATTTTTGTAACGTAAAAAGTTCCCATTTGCTACTTGAACCAAGAGGGGAAATTATTCACAAAATGAGTATTTTAATTATAGTACTCTATGTTTATTTTTTGGCCCTTGGGATTTCGGTGGAGGGGTTACCATGGCTATTGGTCTGTAATGTTTAGAGATGCCTAATTTGTTTAATATTCCATTTCTTTTGCTACGTATCCTGTCTGTTGCTTCATAACGAATATCGAAAGCTCACATTCAAAAGAACATTCAATTTCCTTTTATTGTATAATTGATTACTCCTTTATCTAAACATGTTTTGTTGTTTGCAGGTTTGAAGTTTGATACAATGCAGTTTGCAATGGAATACAACAACTTGTTGAACATATTGGTTCAAAAAGTTAAAATGGGCGTAAGTATTTTCTGTCATTACTTATTTAAATAAATTCATGTTTCTTCTAATGGAAACTTGTATGAATAAATCAAAATAAATTCTTGGAAAATATTTTAATTACATCATTGGTTGTAACATTTAATTTTTATAATAATATATAATATATATATAACAATAATATAATATACTTTTTAATACAGTCATTGATGGTGTTGTTAATTCTGAAGATCTTTAACCCTCTATTCTTTGGGGCTTTTCAAGGCGAATGGATTTTTAATATTTTAATAATAATTGTCAGTCATTTATCTATAATAAAATTTGGCTATATTAATTCTTTCAATTCCGCATAATGTCCTAATTTCAAATTTTGAAGAACTACTTAGTCAATTTATATTATATAGTGTATATGTTCTTCTTCCGGGATGAACCGTGTGGTGTTGGTGTTTGTTGCAAGCTTTCACTCATCGTGTTGTGAGCTTCTTCAGAGCTAGTCAGTAAATGAAGAACGGATGGTGGAGTCAGGGTATATACCTTAGGGACATGGTCTCGGTCAAGTCTGCCTTCCTATTGGCTCGCTTGTGCCTAGTCTGTAGTTCATGTTGTGTTCGGGTGGGTTCGGTATTGTCGTATGTGTGTGGATGGAAGGGTAATGTGTGAGTCTTTTGTTTTATGACAGGATACCAGTTTTTACTGAGTTTGTAACCTAACCGTCTTCCTTTTTGAAATTATTGGTTTCTTTGATAATTTTAATGGCATCTAGCAAACCAGATATCAAATGACGATTAGGAGAAGATTGAGCGTCTCACCTGGGAACAAGCGGATAACATCTACCAAAAACACACCGCCATCCATAAACGAAAATATCAGAAACTAACAACGAAGAAGACAAGCTGCACCAACTATAAGGACGTGATATAGAAGACTGTTATAAATCTCACCAATGAAGAATTCCCACAAGAACCCATAAGCATCCTCCAGAAAGGATTCAACTTCGCTAGACATGTACCTACAGAGAAGATTATAACCAACATAGAAGCATGTATCAAGAATATAGACCAAAACAGCACCGAAACCATCCGAAAAAACATTAGTCACATCTTACTTAAAGCCAAGCCACCAAGACCTAGGCTAGGTGCCATTGAAATTATCAAAGAAACCAATAATTTCAAAAAGGAAGACAGTTACAAACTCAGTAAAAACTGGTATCCTGTCATAAAACAAAAGACTCACACATTACCCTTCCATCCACACACATACGACAATACCGAACACAACATGACCTACAGACTAGGCACAAGCGAGCCAATGGAAAGGCAGACTTTGACAGAGACCATGCCCCTAAAGTATATATACCCTGACTCCACCATCTGTCTTCATTTACTGACTAGCCCTGAAGAAGCTCACAACACTATGAGCGAAGGCTTGGCAAACAACACCAACACCACACGGTCCATCCCGGAAGAAGAACATAGGCACAAGACCATATACCAAAGACCGTGGAAGCCTACTTGAACATCTTATAATATATTCTTTCATATTGCATAAGTGCATCCATAAAACTGGAATTTTATGTGATGTAACGAGGTATATAGATACAAAATATATTGTACATTTTTTAATTTAAAGTTTGACTTTATATCTTATCGAAATGAATTTTAATGATAAATGTTTAAAAAAATATTACTTCATTTTAATTTTCAGTATGACCATGTATTGTAAATCTTCATACTTTATTTATCATGGAATCAATCATATTTATTCATTGAAAATTTTCTGTTAGAATCCACAAATGCCTGAAGAAGCTGTAAGAAAAAGAGCAGCTGAAATTTTGGCTCAACAGAACATCATGCAAAGTCTAATACAACAGCAACAGCAGCAAATGGTATGTTTATTTAATATTTTTTTCTCATAACTTCATTAGTTCGTTCATTAAAAATTTACTGATTATTCATATTTCTGTCTTAGAGCATGATGACTGGCTGGCATAACCAAAACTCTTCTCTTGTCAATCTTCCACTAAGGCCGTACAACACACCTCCTGTAGTGAATAACGCGAACAACATTCCTAAACGTAAGTTTATCTTCTTTCTAAGAGTTATCTTGAATATGAATCATCTTAAAATTATACTTAATAGTTTTCATTTGTCCTGACATTTATGCTGATGAATCCTATTATATTTTGTGCTTTATCAATAAAAGTGTCTTAAATAATTCAGAAACTACAATAAATGACTTACTTTCTAATGTTATTTTCCTATTTTATTGTAATAGGATCTTATGGGCATTATTCCTATTAATATTCTTATATTTTAATTTTTTTTGTGATTTTGGAGTCTGTTTGCTTATCATTTTCCCTCGAGACTCTTGCTGGATTCAGAAATAATAAATATTGTGAAGAATCCATGCTCCATTTCTTTTAGTTACGAGTATTGAAGGGAACATATGAGTATCTCTGAAATTACCTTGTATTGAACCTTAAGTCTCTTAAGTAAGGCATTTCTGGTCATATAAGAATTATGCCTCAAGTTCCTTAAGTTTTGTAAGTTCATCAACATTTCCAATTTTTGGAAGAATACCTGTATTGCTGATAATACTAAGGATTATCTTTGATAGCCATGTTTGTGCTTACGCGTTGCCACATAGTATCATGCATCAACCCATTTTTTCGCTAACTTCTTTAAATTGGGGTTAAACATCACGTGCTGTTTGTAACTCGCAACCCTTGCATAGGTTTTAATTTTAGCTCGAACCTCTCTAGTTCTCTTTGTAACTGGTGCAGAGATCTCCAGTGAGGTTCTTCGTCTTTTTTCAGCACCTCGTCCTAGCTTCAGTTACTTTCCTAAGAAATCTTCAATCTTATGGGACAGTTCTCATGGGGACCCTGCAGTCTCATTCCCATAGGACAGTTCCATTGCTTAAGATTCTACCCTGCTTCCCAAAAAGAGGTGGAGTTTACTTCCTCGCATAATGTAGAATCAGGGCTTCTCTGGAGCCCTCATGGGTTGCAGAAAGGCTAAATTAATAGATTTATCCTGGAATAGTGATGTTTATAGCTAGGATAATGATGTAATCTCAATGTTTGAGGTGTTGTATTGTGATGTTGGTCTTGTGCCTTTGTCACCTCAACTCATTGCTCTTTTCAGTTGTGACTTCAAATTTCTCAACTCCTTCTTTCAGGTTTAATAACTGTGATTTTACTCTTTTTCTGTGCTGTCATAAATGAAATTTAGTTTACGGAAAAAATAGAAATAAAATAACTAATAGATAATTTTAAATAATATCTATAAAAAAATGGTAGAAAGAATAAAATAAATAAATGAAGATAAGAAAGTTAATATTTTCTAACAGACACACAAATTCTTGCTGCTCCTTACTTAAATTTTGGTCTATAAGCCATTAATTTTATTCTGTTAGACGCAATTTAAAGTTTAAAGGTAGGGCTATAGGTCTTAATCTAGAAAAAAATTTCACTTTAAAAAAGTCTAATACTTAAATTAATTGTAAATTATGACTAATAAGGCTGAATTCAATGAGGCACTTTATCACACTGTGAAACTTAAGGTTGTTTTACTTCAAATCGTGATGAAAATAATTTGTAAAAAAAAATGTTTGTATGATGTACGATAGATTTGTTAAAAGAATATCTTAGAAACATTTGATAAAAAATGAAAAAAAGAAAAAAAACAAGCAGCTTAAATTGTCATTTATTTCACAAGCAGCTTAAATTGCCATTTATTTCACAAGCAGCTAACAAAACTTATATAAAACTTAATTTAAAAAAAATCTTAATGGTAAGCATAAAAATAAATAATAGTAATTGAATAGCTGCCTGGAAGAAGCGTGCATGTTAGATTTTTCAAATTTTACAGGAGAGTCAAAATAAGAAAACTGGTCATTTAATTTGGTGACTGTCACATACACCCTTCTTACATTTTATAGATTTTGCACTTACGCCCTTGTTCGATTGTAAAACAAGCAAAAAAATAAATAAAAAATTGTTACATCCACGATGCTTTGGTCAAAATGTTTATTTTGACATGACATTGAAAAACCGAAGAGTCTTTAGACATTTCGCGTGCAGACGGGTATTTCTTGACGAGAGAGCGGTAGGGGCCATGTCTTGTTCCACAAAAAAAAAAAACCAAAACTGAAAAATGTAACATATGCCCTTCTTCCAGGCAACTATTTAATTATTAAAGTTCTAAACAAGTTATTAACATATATCACTCTTTCTAGAAGCATTACAATTTCGTTTTTAGCAAGTTAAAATACATATGGCAATTTCAAAGTACAGCTGAATCGTGTATTATGTAATACTAAACGCATTGATTTCAGAAACAGCTCAAGATGTCACACAGGGTGATCTCATGAGCAATCCTTTCAACTTACTTAAGCAATTCCTGGGTGGTGGTGCTTGGCCATCAGGAGATAGCCTCGGTACTTCTGGTGGGAATAAGTTGTAACATTAAAGTTTCTGTTATGACCCCCCTACTTCCTGCTTGCCTTATTATTATTGTTTTTATTTTTATTTTATGCAATACATAAGGGATATTTTTCTATTTTAACATAATCGGTTTCAAACAGCGGTGTTATTTTCTTTATAAGATATTTCTTTTTTTATAAGATATTTCTTATATACTGGACTCAATCTTCTTGATTTATATAATTTAATAATGAAGAAAAAACCATATTCCAGTCAAAAATTGTTATTAAAAATTAACAAATGATTAAAAAACGTTTCGACACTTATTTGTCATTCTCAATTTAAGTAATTCCTCATACAACTTCCTTTAAAATTTACAAGTCCAAATCATTACTTGAGGTCAAACAATTTAAAAGTCAAAATATATATAAAATCCTGGAACTTATCTATCTTCCATGGTCAAATATAATAGGTATTACATTGAAAATCACAGCGGTGTTATAAATTATGCTTTTATCTAAGGGCCATGCCGTGAATTTAATTTATGAATCAATGATTACTGAGTTTGCTATTTTATATTAATTTCTATAATTCAGCTGGGATGAATGTTCGCAACTAATGTTGATTAACTCTTTTGATTCTTGGGTCCTCTCACATTTGTATTTTTAATGGTCACAACTAACCACTAAAGTCTTATTTTTTTCTTCTCTAAAATGATTTTTTTTTTTTATTCTGATTGCTTTATAAAACTGCTCATCGGTTGGGCTCTTACCATATTATAAATAATTACTACTTTTGTTGCAATTTCTACTAGCTCTAATCATTTTAAATAATATCTAATTATAGTAGTGATGTGATAATGAAGAGAACGGATTTGTCTTGACTGAGAGGTGACCCCTGGTAGCTCAAATGGTAAGCGTGCTGCCACAGAGAGGCAGATGACCCGGGTTCGAATCCCGGCCAGGGCCAAATCTTTTCTCTTCAAAATAAAAATATTTAACAATTAAAAAAATTATAAAAAAATATAGTAGTAATGATTTTAATAGTTAAATGTGAATTATAAATTTGAATACTTTAGCTATAATGCCATTTTATTGCAAAATTTTGATTTATTAGCACATATTTCACCATCGGTCCGTCAGACTTTTTAAAGTTTGCTTAATTAAGTATTCTACTCTATCTAGTTGGAATAATGATTTTCCCTAGTAATTTAAAAATATACGGTTTTGATGTTTAACTTTCCTGACTGTAAATGCATTGTGCTCTACTATGGGTAGTTCTTGATATGGGTTAATATTTATATTGTTAAACTTACCTTTTTTCCTTTTATTTAGAATGTTTACATTGTAGGTTTAATTTTTTTATTAGTTGATCTTATTGTATTAATAGAAAATATTCCTTAAAATGTAGTAGTCTGTCCTTTGTCACTCTGATTGCATGGTGTGTTTCTTTTATGTAGCATTTGAACAGACTCATTTATTTATCTCTCTGTTTAATTTCTTATAGCTGAAAGTTGCTCGGGTTGAATTCATCATTTACAAAAATGGCACAGCTGTGGAAAAGTTTATCTATCCCAGGTTTTTTCGCAGTGTGATACTACATTAAACAAAACCTTAATATTAGTCCTAGAGCAATGTGAATGCTACCTTAATGTATTGGGTATTTTTGTTTTCCTGTATATTAGAAATCTTGAGTTGTTTTTTTTCTAAGTGTTAATTATCCAAATGCTATTACTAAAATCTTGATATTTTTTTTTCATTTCTTTATACTTAAAATCTTTATTTTCTTCTTTATTTCTGTCTACTAAATATCTTAATTTTTTTTATTTACAAGAAAATTCTCTACGTTTTTACTCATGCTACAACAAATCCAGCACAACTTGGTCTGGCGACAGTTTATAAAATATATCTTCTATATTTATTTGCATGCCTGTTTTCTTATTATCAAAGAGGTACTTCCTGTTTCATAGTGAAGTATAAATTAAATTGGCCTGATAAAATTATATATTAATGATAAAATTTGGAAAAATTGAATTAAAAACCAGATATTAAATAAAAACTATTACATTTTTATCTAATATCATAAATAACTTGTAAAACAAACAGTTCAATTTGTACTTGTACTTTTGTGCTTTATTATTATTTTATAACAGAGTACTGAAATCTAAAATTTGCTAGTTCCTAAAAACCTAAAATGTTGGCCTGTATGAGTAAATAAATAAAAGGCTTAGCGAACCCGTAGGCTGGATGCTGATACCACCAATCTCCATTTACAAACTTCCGTCCACAGAGCACCACCCCAACACAAACCCGCCTGATCACTTTTAATACAATCGTCCCCCCTACGCTTTGGTCTATACCTCAAACGTTTCCCAGTTGGAACAGCGCCTATTAACATTTAAGAAATATGTTCGTTACTAAGCCCAGCAACTTTACAGGGCCATCTTAGTCATTGTGACGCTATCACCTGGGTAAAATTTACCAGATACATACTTCGTGATTCCGCGTATGTAACCTCCTATATTCCCCAGTCATCTCATCCTTTTTTGGACCGAATATTCTACATAACACCTTATTTTCGAATACCTGAAGACCTTGTTCATCCTTCTGTGTAAGCGGCCAAGTTTCACATCCCTAGAGAAGAGATGGAAGGATGATTGTTTTATAAATTCTGATTTTTAGATTTCGGGACAAAAGACGCAAGCTTAGTAATTTCATGACCGAGTAATTACAAGCATTTCCCGCCTTTATTTCCTCTTGAATTTCGTTTTCCCTAGTTACCAAAAACTTGAATTTCATTTTTCCTAGTTGCCATAGACCCTAAGTATTTAAACTTCTCCACATGTTCGAACTTATTCACTCCTACCATGTACTAACCACATATCCAAATTTATTTCCAGCCCTATTTCCTTACCAACATTCATTAACGTTTGTGTATTTAGCTTTACAGATTCTTCGTCTTCGCCCCACAGTGCCAAATCGTCCGCAAACCCAAGCACAGTTACTATTAATATTCAAATTCAAACCTCTTTCGTCGTGTATCACCTTTTTAATAACTTACTTGAGTTTTAAATTGAATAGTACAGGTGATAGCGAATCACCTTGTTTTAAACCTGAACGAACCTCAAACTTCTCCAAACAATTATTATCGATTCTAACCTTATCAAAAGTTTCACTCACTTGGTATACACTGTTCAATCAATACGTTATACATAATCTGACGGTTGATGGAATCAAGCTTTTTTAAAATCAATATAAAGCTGACGAACGACACCATTGTATTCTAATTTTTCTCTAGTATTTGGCGTAAAGAAAATATTTGATCGATAGTTGAACGATTTCGTCTATAACCACATTGATAATCTCCCATAATTTCCTCGGCGTATTCCATACTCTCATTAGTCCTAATTAGTAATTCTACTAGCTAGGATTAATAAGAATATTTTATAGCAAGAGTGAGTGAGTCGGTAAGAGTGAGATTCCGCGGTTATTATTGCAGTCCGTCCTCGACCCCTTTTTGTGGATCATCGGATTAAGTATAGATTCTTTCCATTCTTCGGGCATTTTTTCATGTCCCCATTGTAACCAAAACATGAATCTTAGAGACTCTTACTTCCCTGCATGCTTTTATCAGTTCACTAGGAATATTATCGACCCCAGCTGATTTGTACGATTTCAACTTTCCAATGGCTGTTTCGACTTTCTCCTTACTTGGTCCTTCTATAAATGGTACTGCACTCTGATATTCCGAAAAAGGGATCTGATAATTTATTCCAGTATTTAAAACACTATTAAAGTGATTTTTAAACTTACTCAAAATGTCCGTTGGATCAGCTAAGATATTGTTATTTTCGTCTCTAATTCCAGTCATTGCAGGAACATACCGTTTACGCGATCTGTTTATACCCCTGTACATGTCCCAGATGTTACTTTCGATTCTAATACATAGTTACTATCTCTACTACTTTCTTTTTAAGATATTCTCTTTTTTTATTTGTAAGGAGTTTTGATGTTTCGTTTTTGTGGCTTTTCTTTTTTCACTCATATTTTGACATTCATCGTCGAACCAGGGTTTATTCTTTTTACTGTCGTTTTTCCCAATACATAAGTTACCAACTTCTGTAATATTATCCCTAATCTCTACCCACAGTTTTTCTATATCTTTGTGGTCCTCGTCTAATGCCCCTAAAGCTTATAACCTATTCTTGATCTCTAACGCAAATTGAGTTATAATTAAAGGGTTCTTCAATTTATGAAAATCAAAATTTTCTGAATGAAAACGGTTTTCCATTCTTTTTTATTATTAGTTTTTGTCTAAGTTGTATGATAACTAATTCATGATCTGATCCACATTCTGCCCCATGACATGATCTCACGTTAATTACGTTATTCTTCCATCTTGTTTGTATCAAAACATGATCGATCGATTTGATTATGAGTTTGTGAATCCGGTGAAGTCCACGTGTACTTATGAATATCCTTATGTTTAAACACAGTACTTTTGATTATTAGGTTTTTGGAGATAGCAAAGTTAATAAGCCCTATACCGTTATCACTTCTAATTTCGTGTAAACAATAGTTACCGCCCCTCCATACCAAAAAGTGTACTTCCCTTCCTTTACTGAACCCTCCCCAGGCCAGCAAACCTCTTGTAGCACCCACAATATCCAAATTGTACCCCTTAACCTCATTTGAGACTGATTTTAACCTACCAGCCGTATTTGAACTTTTCATGTTCTAAGTCTCTATTCGCAAATCTCTATTTTTCAACCTGTGCCATGAATCCCCTGAAGCAGTCCCCGCCTGGAGACCCGAACGGGGGACTAGTTTACCTCCGGATAATGAACGTTTTACCTCAGAAAGATCCATGACTTAGTGGTATTTGGTGAATTAAAAAATAATGTGAGTAGGACGTTCCAACCTACGTCACATCCCTCCAGCAAGCCTGAGGGCCGCGAGTCCATCGGACTTAGCTGGGAGGAACTTCCAGAGAATTTCCACCGACCATCCCCGCATCCGCCACCTGTGGGACGCTCCCCTATGCCGTAATGAGATCCACGCGAGGGGCCTGTATGAGTAAAATAAAACAAATTAATTAATTAATTTAAAGTGATTACTGAGATGAGCTCTTTTTGGACAATCACGATATAATTACTAACCATGGTTTAACGTTTGTTTTGTTTTTTTATCTCAACTTATTGTGGTTTTCTTATTATACATTTCTTCAGAACTTAAAAATATCAGAATCAAGTTACATTAGATTAAACTAAAATGATTTTTTATTGATGACAAAATTGTTTCCTTAACCCATTAGCATTCTTAACCAGTTAATAACTTGACTCCTGATACGCTTTCTGGAAAATGTATGGTTTATTTTTCATTATTGTTATTTCTCAATATTAACCCTTTTTATTGAAGCATTAAATACTTATGCACTTAAAAAGTTATTTATTGAGGGTGCAAGCCTATAGTTAATGCATTAGATAAATTAAAAAGGTGCTAATTTCCAAGTGTTAATTTTGTTGTTTAAGCTACTAATTATCCTTTGTAGAAAATATTAATGATGAAGTCTTAATCTTGCCCTTGTATTTTTGTTTCAATGATTTATGTGGAATGTACATCTGATATCTTTGTTTGAACAAAGAAATTTTCTTTTTTTTATTTCAGTATATGTATATGTATGTACAGAACATTTCGATATATGTACTCGATAATTTAATAAAATTAATATCAATTTTGACTTTCAGGTTCAGTTGCAGTAAACCCAATTCCAATTGATAAAGATGCTGACAAAAGCAAAGAAAAAAATAATGATAAGCCACAGCTTATTGAAATTCAAGATGATGAATAGATATTGCATGTATTTGCTTTTTTTTCCACTGAATTTTGTTTTCTGTGATGTTAATTTTTTATTATTTATAATTAACTTTCTCGTGATAGATTAATGTATATATTCCTTGGTTGATGATGATCTGTTTCAAACAAAGAATAAATAGAACAAGGAAATTCTAAAAACCTGGACGTTTTTAGTTGAGAGAAACTCTCCACATTGTATTGTTCTGGTGTATCTATAAACCAAAAATTGTAAAACGGGGAGTTGTTCCTATTTATTTTAAGATATTATAGATTTGTGTAAATTATTATATAAACTTTTTATACTAAGTGTAAATTCAAAATTAAAGTATTATTTAAACTTAACTTAGTAGTTGATAAATTTTTTCATATCCTTAGATAATGCCTTGATGCCATTGCAATCATTTTGGTTTATTTTTTTCAAAATTAAACCTTTGTATAGTCTGACAATTTTTGTAAATGACATGTGTGGAATCTAGGGGCAAGGAGACTCTATTATAAATTGAATTTTTCATCTAAAACAATATAAAAAATAAGACTCTAAAATTAAGTCCAAGAGCAGCTGGGTTAAATGCAAAACAACAAAAATAACTCCAAGAGATTGTCAAGGTATTACTATTAGAATAAACTAGTCGTAGGGTGAGATAAGTAAGCTTGGTAGTTGGGGAGGGTAAGCCCTCCTTCTGCACAGATTGTTCACTAAATTGTCAGACTATAATAAATCATAATTGAACCACTGAGTGGAAAAAGGGAATAAATGACTAAAACCTATTTTTTCAGAAACTCAAAAAACTGTCTAAATAGATTTCTGTTGATCTTACAAAATAACATTAAACATGAAAAATATACTTTCATACATGGGCAATCTAATATATATGTATCTATTTTAATATATATATACAACATTATTTTATACTTTTAGGACTAGGAACTATTTATTTTTTAAAAGTTATTCCCTTTTTCCACACTTACCACCAGACAACCTATTCATTTTAAATTGTCTAGAGCTATTGAGATATTCCCTTTTTCTGCTCAGTAAATGTTCCTACACTTAATAAGAAAAATCTCAGTTTATATTACAGCAAAAATCAAGTTATTTCTTTTTTCCAGTCAGTGGTTCAATTATTTTGTTTAGTTTTACTTTTCAAAATATGTATAATTATATATCCTCCCAGCATCCGTGCATTTCTATCCTGCTCTGCGCCTATAACACTGCTTTATTTGATGCAAATTATTTCTTATACTCTTAGTTAACAATTAACTCGGGACATTTTTATTTCCCTCGGTGACTGCTGGTCTAGAAATTTATATTTTGTTACTTTATTCAGCAGTTGAGACTTGATTCTCAGATAAAATGTAATCATACTGGTTTACTCTATATCTATGTTGTGTAAGGAAAGACACGAATAACAACTCTAATAGATGAAACGCTTCCATCTCAGAAGATAAAATATTTGAAATATGATTTCAAGGATATTTTATAATTGAAGGAAATAATTTAAGAAAGAAAACTTCTGAGCAGAAGGGTAGTAAACGTGTTATAACAAGCAACATAAAACAATCCTTACAGGAGTCATCTGTCTTAACTCTGTTACAAGTGTGGGATTTTGGATTGCTGAAATTCAGGAAGATTCATGCTTCTACAATGTGCTTTTCAACTTGTTTGACAAACTAATTATACTAAACAAATTGTTTGTGATTGGCAGTAAAGATAGGTAATTTTGAGGATAATAATCATGCTATCAAGTTTGAAAAAATTAGAGTGGTTAAAGAATATAACAGCACAACTGAAAGAAAGATGTTAGAAGCAATCAAAACACTCTGAAAGTTTCAACATAGAAGATAGATATAAATTAAGTAAATTATGGCTTCCATACATACCAGTGGTAAAAAAGAAACTGAAAACCCTTAAAGAATAGATAAACCAATCAGAAGCCTGCCAGTCCAGACCCACCCAATCAAATCACTGGAGGAATAAGCTCCGCTCTCGGACTTGAACTGGTATAAATACCGAAGGATAGGGCATTTTCTGCCTCAGATTAAGCCCTGAGAAAACTAGCAGCATGTATAGCGAAACGGCTAAGAATTTGACAACGCGGTCGAAACAAGAAGAAATATTTGATGAATAGTTTCAATTTATGCTTTACGTGTTTTTACCCACGGCTTAGCTTGCGTAGAATTCGGTCTGCCACATTAAGTTTCGTGACAGATCATTTTAAATAAATAATTATTAAATAAGTTACTCGTACATCCGAAATTTCAGATGTCTAACTTCAAAACTGACGGATTCCATACAATCTTTGAACCCCTATTATATTAATGTGATAACCATTGGGGCTGGAATGGTCCAAATTCCTTTCTTATAGTCAACGTCATGGAATCAGGCGGCTGACAGAAAATGCGGTGTTGCCAAATCGACCTTCTTTCTGACACCCCAAGAATCTTTTAAATTTCATTTATATTTATTGGTCAGGATTTAAATGTAAGGATCAAAAAAGTAATTTTTTAATAAAGATTCAGATTTAATGAACATACTACATTATATTTGAAATAGATTATTATACAGTTTAATTGATTAAAACCTTCTAATAATTTTGAAAATTCAAGTATAGAACGCCGAACTAAATCGTTGTCAAAATCATTCAAAATGGATTGTGGCTTATCTCTTTTATATATTACGTGGAGATTCTTTTCTGAAGGATGACTGTGCTTTTCTTCTTGACACACTCTTTGGACTGATCTTAAACTCGTGCCAGAAATTTCTGCCACTACTTTTTGACTTTTATTATAATCAATGGCATTCAAAAACGTTGGGTTAGTACATTTTTTGACAAATTTATAAACATTGCATATAATGGACTTGCCTTGCGAACTCAAATCTTTCTTTTGCAGTAACCCAAGTCGGCCTTTTTTCTTCGGTGTTACAGCTGAAGATGAAGAAGATGAATCCATATTAACAGTTTAACAACACTGAAGACAAGATGTTCTTATGAGAAACGCAGAGGCGGAATAACAATGAAAAACAGAACACTAGCGTACCAAGGGTAAAAACTGAATAACTGAAGCGGGGAGAACTAGGCAACAGTGCTAGCACATTGTTGCCAAATATTGGCAGTTTTGAGTAAAACCACACCCACATTCTCGCTATAAGCGGCAACACAGCTTTTTTTCTCAACCGCCTGATTCCATGTCGTTGACTATAGTGTTCATTTAAGCTACAAAGAACCTATCTGCGAATTTCAAAATGCTATGTTCAGTGGTATCTGCTGTGCGTTGACCACTGGGTGTATTAGTCAACCAGGTTACAGTTTTATATAAACTTCGCCTGTGTGGTGGGTTGATAAAAAGTAGCCTATATCCTTCCCCAGGTTTGAGATTATCCATATCAAATTTCATCACAGACAGATTAGCTCAGCCGTGAAACACACATTGTCACTGATTAACAAACGGAACGGACATAAGTTACTTTCGTTTACTGTTGTTCGTGTCAGTAAAGGATTAGTATGTAATGTTATTGAATTAAATGAAAAGGATTACTTAGTATAACGGTTTCACTTGCTTAGTGAAACCCCTTGCTAGACGCCCAATGGTAATTGAGTGGGTTGATTAATGTATCGGTGTCATACATTAGTCCACAGAATACATATTTATCACTGTTTTCGACTCCTTGTATAAATACGGCAAATGACCGAAAATGATAAGGAGAATCGGCATTTTATTTATACGTCTCTTTTACGAACGCCTCTTTTAGTGAAATCTATAGCCTCGCTATTTTTATTTGTCCATGCAGCCAAACGATGAGCTTGATTTAAAGAGCAAACGAATGAAGTGTCTAAGTGAAAATGACGTGCTATCTTGTCATATTCCAACTGTTTCAGATTGGGGCATCCGAAGTCGTGCAGATCATAAACAGGTTTATCAATAAGGTCTTACATAAACTTACACTTTTTCATTCCTTTTCCCCATAAAATGTCATAGTTTTCTGCAACGGGTAGTAAAACATTTTTCAAAGATTCGTAATGTACGTCACCATAGTCCCATTCCAACCCATGTATATGTTTTTTTACCCAGAGGTTTGTCTTTAGCCGATCAGTATTTTCGGCTTCTTGAGGTGGTTTAAAAATCCAATGACTTGAAGATCCATGAATCTCGCTGACGATTGATTAATTCTTTTACTATCAGCAAGTTCGTGTCTGAGTGCATAATGCAGTTTTTGCGTGAAAGAGAAACAAACATACAAACTTTCGCATTTATAATTTTATGACCAAATTACACAAATCCATTATAAATTGTAGCCTATGTGTTATTATTATATATAATAATGCATTACAGGCGTTGATGACCCTAGGGTTTTACGCCTCTAAGCAATAACAAACAATTATTATATATAACCTATATTTCTGTAAAGCTTCATCCAAATCCATTCGGTGGTTTTTGCGTGAAAGAGTGACAAACATACATTATTCGCATTTATAATGTTGGTAGGATAGGATTTACAGGAAATATAAAACAAAATTATTTCACTTAAAATATTATTTACCCCTTTAAATATTAATGAAGTGAACTGTTCTTGATATCATTTCAGATTTCACAGCGATGATAAAATTTAGGAAAATATAGATAATTTATATAAAATATATATTAATTTATACCAAATAAATAACATAAATGTTAAATAACCAATAAGTCTACTCCAGCTGACTCTAAATTTCTTATCAAATTCCCTTGCTTAGTTGGACTTCTACTTCCTACTTCATGGTTCTTCTTTAGTTGGATCAATTTTGAAAGTTCTTTTTTCATAACAGTATCCTGCACATGAAAGTGCGTGTTCGGCTTTGGCATTAGACAGCTATAGAAATCGTAGCAGATAATCTTAACCAAATTTATTGGAAAAAAAGGATATATATCATATATTATAAAATATCACTATAATATGACAATTTAGAATTGGACTAAATGAATATTTAGTCGCCTTGGGTCAGCTGCTCATTGGAAAGCCATGCCCTTTCCCTCTCTACCTAGCTTCCTTTACTTACAGTTTGTTCTGATTAGTTACTATATTATATAATAGCCTCTGATATTGTACGGCTAAAAATTATAAGGTTATAATTATACCTAAATTAATTTGGCACTGTGAGGAGGGCATTGATATTCAAGAATATAACCTTGATTGGTAACCAACGGCAACTCCCCACCACACATCCTCAGCCCCACCTCTGATTTCACAAAAGGTCTTCTAAATTGTTGGACTATAGCATTATAATTGAAAAAGTGGAATTAGGTATAGAAAAAGTATTTTATATATATAAAAGCACATTTTAAATTAATATTTTTTATTTACATGGTATAAGTACAATAAAACTTGTACAAAACAATCTTTTAATAAAAAGAAATAATATATATACATATGTGTATAGGTAAAAAACTTAGAGAAAACCTTTCAATGTGCTTATGCCTCAAAATACCCTTTTGTTATTCAAATAAAAATCAATTTATGAATTAACGCATACATTGTTTTTTTAGTTCAAGATATGTTAAGTAAAAGTAGAGAGAACAGACTTTACACCTTAGGCAAAAGGTTCTGGCAAAAGGGCTTTGCCTATGAGGTTTTCCCTTACGTTGCTGGCCTGTACAAAAATCTCCAATATACATTTCCATGCAGTTTATGCTATTTGTTCTTTACAATATACAATTTAATTTGATGTAAAAAATTCAGAATACTTTCTTTCAAACAATAATTCATTGCTTATTCTTAAAATACTATTTCATAGTTAGTAAGTGATAACTATCTAAAATTTTCTTACCATACAGTGAAAATAATTGATAAAATGTTTTTAATGGTTAATTACAGAGTCTTACCAATATCTTATGAATGATTTCTTTGAAACATTTCAAATATAAAAAAGTGTAATTGATATTCTAATTAAATGTAATGGAAGTTAATAACATGAACAGAAAATATATAAATAAAACTAGCAATTAAGTTATGATAAATGACTGATGGTTTAAAGTAAAAAATAATAATTTACTAACAAATAGTTTAAGTTTTCATTTTGTTTTTTACTCTCAAGAGCTCAAATTTTGATTTATGTTCTGCAAGATCTTAGTAACTACATGACTAGAGGCAAAATGAATGGTAACTTATTGATTGAGATATCAAACCCATTAAATGGGTGTTGATTTTGGTTCTTCCTATCAGGTACAGAATTATAAAAGATGACTTATGGATAACACCACTTTTTTAAAAGATATTTCTACAAATAATGTTCCCTTGAAGTATGCCTTATTTCGTTTTGGCTTCGGTCAAGGTCTTGAACAGATGCTTGCAACACTCATCTTCTTGTGAGGAGTGTGTATGTCTTCTAAACAAGTATTGAATATTATTAATATTTTAGCATGCTTATTTATTACTGGTAATATTTCTATATTTTGGATCAATTACAAATAGGTGAATTATTAGCCCATTTCCTCAAAAATATTGTTTGTTGATTTCTGGTGGTCATTCTATTGAATTAATAGAATCTGTGATGCGGATTAAATAGTAATGGTGCAATCAATGTAAATTTAATTAAAAAATTGACATAATTAAGGGCCTATAATTCCAGCTTTCAGAATAATGAATTTCTTCAAGAAGTATTAGCCTTAGTTGCTAACAATTTTTGCCGACTTTTGAACTACAATTTTTGGTAAAATATATGGTATCTTGAAATATATATATATATTATAGAAAAAGTGTATAAAAGAATTAAAGGAAAAGAAAAACACCTTGAATAATTATTAATGGACAGTATAAATATGGAGAAGAAAATGTTACGGGTGGAGGCCAGATAAATTTATTAACATATTATTTGACCTTCACCTGGATCATTTTCTTCTTTAAAAGAAATAATTATAAAATTATTAGATATAATTTTCATTGCTTTTATATAAATAGAGACCTCATAATTAACTTCAGACCAAATATTTTTGAGTTGTATAAGGGGTTGAATAGAGTGAACCTGATTAATATAAGAGTCTTTAGAAACTATAAGCAAATTTGGAAAATTTATGTTGAGCAGTATATCACAATCTGTCTAATTCAAATCTTAAATATTTTATCATATGAGGAGCTGCCCAGACCTCTGGCTATAATACTAGTTCCAGATTTGGCTTTTTGTGAGTGACATGTTTTGTTGGTGCTGGATTATTAAATTATTTATATTCAAAAGATTTACTTGAAAATAATAACCATATGACTTCTTATCAAAGAAATATAAAATATTATATGCATAAGTTATGAACAGGAAGACATTTTTTAGTAGTTGATAGGCACTAAATAGAAAACAGAGATTTCCCCTGTCAGATGAATCTGAAGATGATGTGAGAGAACATAGCTCAAGATGGCAATACTCCTTAGGGCCAAAACTATAATCATTTCTAGAAAATGAGAAGTGGTGTATCTAAGAGTGGTTCTCACCAATATAGGCAGTCAAATTGTGGAAAAGTTTTTTGTAACATCTTATTTGGACCAAAAAGAAAGGTTGCCCCATGTTGAGGGACTTAATGGGAAACAGGAAGTAAAATGAGTGAATAAAATTGCACGAAACTAGATATTTTAAAGTATATGTCCGCAACCTGGAATCAGAATCTTTCGCTACCAGAATAGCAGTTGACATTTATACAAACCATGGTTTACACCATAGTCATAAAATTCATGTTACTATCAAAGATATTACTTTTCCTTGACTGATGTAAACCAAAAAATAGTTGATAAAATTACAAAATGGATTATGCTTGGACTGCTAAAGTCACAAGGAAGTTCCATTTTTAAATATTGAGCTAAACTTTGATATTATGTTAAGGTAAGTCAAGTATGAGTATAGATAGAGTAGAGTAGTTAAAATCTATCTTGTTGGGAGAGGTGCCACTAGTTGAACTAAATCAACTCACACAGTTTAGACAACTTACTAACTAATTTTTTTAAACTTCATCATTATGATAGGTATAGTTACCTGGTATTTCATTAAATGGTTGAACTGTTGCTTTTCCCATGGTCATAAAAACTAAATTACCAAGAAAGAAAATGAGTGCAGAAACCCAAAACACTATTTTCCACTGAAATTCGCTTGTCTGAAATAATTACAAAAATTTAGTTGTTTAGTAAATACTTCGGTACAATTAACATTAAAAAAATATCTGAAACATTAATGCTAAATGCTTAGAATAACAAAATCTAAGCATAAATTTTAAATTACTTTATCTAGCATCAAAAGATAGTTTTTAGTTTTGACCAGCAAAAAATGTATTAAAACATGTTTATTTATTATGCTAAAGTATCTTGAAATACAATGCATTAGAATATTGTTTTGATTACTGTAGTTTCTTTTAACTATTTATAGTTAATACAACCAAAAATTTGACTAGTTAAATTAGAAAAACTGATTCCTCCTCCAAAAACTATTTCACCCTCTTCACATCTAAAAAAACTATCATTGACTTTTTATGAAATTGTTAATTTGAAGTGAAGACTGGTGAAGAAGAGGATGATAGTAATTATCATTCCATACTATTGTTTAATTTTACTTAATTGTTTAGTTTTTGGTCAAAATTCTCACATTTTTTTTTATATAAAGATATATGTACAAAATATTAAAAAAAAAAAATATATATATAAATACATATATTTTATACATCATTTAGTCATAATAAAGTAAGATTTAAATGAATACTAATAAATTATGATAACAAACTAATCAAGAGTTCAGTTGTAGCCCAAATAGACTTATTTGTTACTTAGCAGACTTTAAGGTGGGGTTTCATCAAATATATGAGTACAATACTATTTTAAAATTATAAACTTGGCTATTACGTGCTAAAATTATATTTTTTATATACTTTATATTTTGAGATGTACTTACAGAGTCTGTCACCACTAAACCAACAAACTGTGGCGCAAGAATTGAACTTATATTGGATAGCCCATTTGTGATACCCATTAAAAATCCAGCAAAATTTGGCACAATATCAAGATGGTTAATATTGTAACCGATGGATGAGAACCCCATCAGTGTCACACCAATAGTATAAATAATTATGACCAATGTATCATCCCTGGTCAAAGTAAGAATGGTAAGTGCTGCTGCTGCTCCCCAATGTGCTGGAAATATTAAAAAGTAGTTAGAAAAATAATTAATATATTAAAAATATAGTTTAAATTACTGATTCAATTTTAATAGGTTTATTTCTATCTGTGACATGTGATTTATAGAAGTTTATTAATTTATTTCTGATATGATGCCATAATAAAAACAATATTTATTTTATAAATCGTACATCATTTTTTTTTTCCAGAAAATAATTAAGTGTCAACACATACCTATTGTATTACAACCCTTTCTGCAAACTGTCACTGATATAATATTTTTCTTGATAAGAACATCTGCAATATAGGACGTAGGAAATGAAAACAGCCATAAAGTTGTAAATGGCAAAGCTGATAAGTACCCATTCTAAAAACAATAAATATTTTTATGAAACAATTCTTTTATTTCGTTTTAAGGTTCCAGAATTTTCGGAGAGAATACTTACCATTGTTGAATCAAAGTTAAGTACAGTGCCAAAATATGATGGCATTTCAGTGACTAGTGTCCAAAAACCCCAATTATGTCCGAGTGTAACCAATGCAAGTGCCCAGCATGCTTTGCTTTTCAACATTGCCTTCCAAGGTATTTTGATATTTTTCTATAAAATTAATTTGGGTATAAAAATATTATATATATCTGATCAGGAAAATATATATGTTGATTTTTTTTTTTTCTTGAATGTTTATATGTTTTTAAGGATCTTGGGGTTCAGTCATTCTTAACATCACTATATTTTCATGATATTTTGGGATATAATTGTTCTTCTATTCATGTTCTAATAGGGTTTTAATAAATTCACAATATATAATTAGTGAACAATGAGGTCACAAACTCATTGATTACAAAATTAAAACTATATGTTTTTCTGGTTCTTGAAGTCAGTAATACTTTAACTAAATCTTGGTGATGTTAAAAAGATAGTCAAATAATAATTGACTGAATCTCAAGAACTGGAGAAACATAGATAATATATATGTATATGACCAATGAACCCTGTAAGGTAGAGGTTTAAAAGCCTATTAAAAATTCAGAGGTTTTACAAAACAGAAAAAGTTAAAACATGTTGCATACTATTACTTACAGGTACTGAAGTGCTACTTGATAGCTGATCTACAATGTAATCTCGTTCTGTGGTACCAATGTATCTGCATGTATTTGGAGATTCAGCTCCTATCATAGCCCAAACTATTACCCATATTACACCCAGTGAACCGGAAAAGTAGAATACTGTTGGCCATCCTCCAAATTTCGAACCAAGCACTCCAGAAGAAGCAAATGAGACAATCGTGCCAAAATTAATTCCTAGTGTAGAAGTTAAATTAATTATTAGATAAATACTATAAAAATTATAATATTTTAAGTCTTTCATGTCATTGTTATTATCTACATATAATGGCAATAATGGAATAGAAAGATTGTTTAAACATATGTAAGGATTAAATTTTAATATTCAGGCATACCTCCTAAAACCAAAGCACCACATCTACTCCTTTCTACTGGTGGAATCCATCGAGACATTTGTCCCATAATACAAGCCATCATAAATCCCTGAAATGATGTACATAAATTTTAATACTAAAATCCAAATGTAAGGATAGCTAGCAATTGTGGGTCTATTTTCAATAATGTAAACTTTCTCATTGGTAATAATTATATACTTTACCAATAATAAACAAATAAATGACAATTGAACCGGTACAAACGCCAATTTACATTATTTTCCAAAATTAAACTGAATAAAATAAAGTTATATCAAGTACCGAATAAAATAAAAATATCACTTTACCATAGAGTCAATATCATCAAGGACATGGTTTTCTGGAAATAAGAAATCATGCCAAAGAAAGGATAGTAAAAAAATCCAAAAAATGATTTTATTTTGCAAAGACAATGTTAATTCTGCCAGTTAATAGGACGGAATTAATGAAAGAGTCTTTGGAATGAAAAAAAGTTAAGAAGTAAATAAAACTTTAAAATTTTCCAGACATTAATCCCAAGTCTTCCTTAATCTTATTCCCATTACAATTGTTTTCTATTTACGTAAAAAGTAACAATTGATAAACTAGGTTGATTATTATTGCTGTACCTAAACAAATATTATATAAATTCCCTCAAAACAAGTATTATGATATGATATTATGTATTAAATATGATTTACTATTTTTTAATATTTCTTTTCTAAGTTAACTATTTTCCTGCAGTTAGTTAGTTGTTTATTAAAGGTAACTTTATGCTGCTTTGGCTAATCGGACGATGCTACAGTGGGAGCTCTAAATTTTTCCTATCCTCTATATTTTTCCTATAGCTATTGCGTGTTGTATGTGCAGTGTAGTAACCTTCCTTGAGTATGTTTAGAAGGGAGTTTAAAAAAACGTTGTTAAATCAAGTCGTACGTTTACACAGCTACAACACAGGTTGGAGTACAAATTACCCAATGTCGATTCGGATTCGGCCGTACTATTCGACTTTTATTTTTTTACGGGTTTTTATGATGCATCTCGACTTTCTGGTTAGATTATGGCATAGCTCAGAGCTACCAGTCCTTGCGGTCATATTTGGAGTACCGAAGGTAGTCAAACCCACTAAACAAAATGTTTTTAAATCTCATAGATTAATTTACCTGCATGAATCCGAGAACTATTCTTATCAGAATGAGCATGTAGAGATCAGCGAAAATGACCAAGGCTGGTGTAGCAAGAGTTATAGCAGAAGAGATTGTGACACTGCCGAGTAGAAGAAATTTGTTGGTGACCTTCGTCACAATGACCGCAGCTGCGAAGTTCATGAAGAGGTAACCAAAGAAGAACGCGCTGTGGGCGACAGACTTCTCCCTCATTGTCCAATTGAAAGTCTGTAATCAACGATACATTGATAATTATTAATAACAACAATTCATTAATAATTACATGTAAACTATTGTGCAAATCATATCATGTCGTACTAGCGATTTATTGCGGGCAGGTCAATACCAATCAACTTGCTGATTTGTATTGATATATTTTTATTAATTGTATAGTACATGACTATTTATTAATCATAATTACAGTTTATTAACTACTATTCATTGTTTTTCAAATGTATTGTTCATAAAATTCTGGTATAAAGTGTCTGAAATTCCGAAAAATGTATAAAAGTCTAAAATTATGACTGTACGATCCCGTATTATAGCCAATTCTGATATAATATGGCGTGATCTGAGCTCTACCAGGCACCCTAGATAAGCAGAAATGAGAAATTTGAAAATAATTCCTTCCATAGCCGAAGAGATTTGGGATCGGAGTGTAGGCTATTTATTGGAAGAGAAGTGCCAATAAAAATAGCTCATAGAAACTGCCAATATTTCATGAATATAGGCAAGGTGGTTAAAAGGGCGGGGGATGTAGCTCCAAGCGATCCATTAAGACTTCTTTCAAAAAGTACGTGCTGGAATTTGGCCATATGTTACTCTGAATTATCACTTTTTTTAAATTAAAGTTTATTGTATATATTCCAAAAAACATCAGTATAATCTTAAAAAAAAGATTCACAATAGACAAATAATAGATCCATACACAGATAAACTCCAGTAAGCAGTAAATATAAGCAATGGAAAATTTAAAAGACCGTAGTGGTACTAAGAATCCATGTGCGCTCGGAAAGCGTAAATTAGAAATACCATGCATGAGAAATATTGCAATTTATTTATCAAATATACTGAATACAAATATGTGTAATGGTAAATAATGAGAATTTAACGTAACATAAGAAAAAAAATGTTACGTTAAACTGTGGAATCTACAGACCCTCCGGGGCTCACCCAGCTTCTATAAAGTGGATAACCTTAATTGGGGGAAACCTGGTGGTTGAATTTAATCTAGGCCATATCACCACCGTTCACAACCGTTGGCTCAGAAACGGTACAGTGCCCGATGTAGTGAACCCAAGACCTTTCATGGGTTATAGTGGTAGTTTTTTCTTTTTATCAATATCACAAAGGTCGCTTTTTTTTTATTTTATGAATTATACTAATACATTAATTGTGTACTCTTGATGGGGGGAAATCTTAGTGTTTGAACGTAATCTCGGCCATATCACCACCTGACACAACCGCTAGCTTAGAAACAGTATAGTATACCATGACCTACCATTAAAAACCCTTCTTAGGTTGTAATGGTACAGTTTTTTTCTTATTATCAAATTTAATGAATTATCCCATCATTTTGAAAATGAAAAAGATAACAAAGAGAATTACTATTTTTTTAAAATTTTAAAGGTTGAAGTATGCTTACAGGTACATTTGATGTTGCGTTCTGATCTGTCATGAGGACTATCCCGACGCTGAGGTTGACCCTCATGAGGTAGTTGACGGTGATGCAGCAGAAGAGGAGTACAGCTTGGATGTGCCGCACTCCAAGGCCTGGGGGCCTCTCTTCAGCTGAACAATAAAAAAATATTCGTAATATATCAATTTTGAAACGAAATTTACCAAAATATATTATAACTTTAAAATAAAGTATCACTTCCAGTGTTTTTATCTAGATTTTTATACAAAAAAAATAAAAATAAAAATGTTTACAAATAGATGTCAACATTCTATGAAAGTTCCAAGTTATGAGATAGATTGACGAACGTAGCATCCCAAGTACAGATGTAAGTCAAAACTGAATTTAGGGATGGCCTCCTATGCATCCTATCATCTTATTTGATTCCTATCATGTTTCAAGCAGGTAACGACTATCAGTTAAAAAATAAAAGTTAAAAAGTAATATATTAAAAATAACAGCTTATTTCTAAGTTGGGATATCAATTTAGTGTATTCATTCTTTCTTTCTCACATAACCTTAAGCGATTCTTCGATTGTCTTGATGCGTGATTGGAGGGTTTCAAATTAATTAAACTAATAAGATAATTAACAATGAATGATTCAAGGACCGATTTCATCATATTTTTCTTTTACGTTCCCTTCTATCAATTTCAAACCGTGACTTTGCTATCTGTATACTCCTTAGTCTTCTGAATCATGTCGTCATCTATGCGATCCGATATCGAAATATCATTACTTCGATTTGACTCAATGATTTGTTATAGTCCCATTAATTTGTCGCGAACGAACGCATCGGTTCATTAGCACACAATAAACGAAATATAAAGATTTTGGGTTACAATTTAATAAGACCCTACTTCTGTATAAGAAGTAAACAAATATCTTATTCTAAAAATTGATTCTGTATTCTATTCTTCTATCTACTTGGCTGCTTCCCAAGGCACGTACCCCATTGATTTAGTGATGTAAAAAAAAAGAAATAATAAAAAACTAATCCGGAGGAACACGTTTTTTTATATGAACGTTCCCTAAATACTGCCTAGTAAAGTTACTTATGTTTAAATATAAATATTTCGGTAGCCGAGGAAGGAAAACCGGATTTATGGATCTAACTGTATGGAATTCATATCCATATCATCCATGACTTCAAATAGTGATGGAACGTTGTTGGAAGATATGGAAGTGACTCCTGGTTGACCCTAACGGCAGGAGACATCGGTGGAAAAGGGTTTACTCCTCCGGGAATTGATCAGGCGGGATTGACCGTCAAGTTGATGGGTCGCCATCGCTCCTAGTTCCCGCTACGAGATTGGACTTCTATTTTCTGTTTACAGGGAAAGATAAGGGAGGAGCTTCGAAATAGAATTATATGTATGGTCGATTTCTCAAGAAAATACTCTTACGAAATAATTTATAATAGAATAGGAAACACAAATTAAACTTATTTAAATTAATTTTATGTACCATCCGGTCAATATTTGGTCAAATACTGAACTTTTAAAATTAAGAACGGCTCAATTAAGCTCACATAACTTTGAAAATTATATCCTCTTAGGGTATAAGTCATAAAATAATAAGAAACAAATATTTTATAGTATATCGGAGAAAAGCGACGGAAATTGGCTACATTATCTGCGGCAGTACAAAAAATCCGTCCCTCTTTTTAAAAATTGGAAAAATATATAAGCCGAATGGGATTTGTACTATTCCTCAAATAAATATTTAATATTATTAATATATTTTAAAAAATGTAGATAATCAGTTTTTACTGCAAACATGGCACTGTTAGATAAAAATAAGTCAATGAGAACCCTTGACCTTTTTCTTTTGACAAGGAATAATGCTCTGAAGAATTTAGGTCTTTGAATACTATGTATATAAATAAATTGTATACTTTTCATTTTAGCATTTTAGAAGTGTTAATATTCTACTTGATATTGAAGGCTACAAATACTACTGCATCATCACCGCTAACGATCGAGTATTTTCAGCTATACAGAATATGCCCTCTTTTTTTCTTTTCTTCCATAAAGAATATGTTCCTTTTGTCCCAATGGTTCTTAAGATCCCACTAAGTGATTCAAAGATCTTTCTCAATTGTGGGGAGCAATTCTGATACATTCAAGAGACGTCATTAAGTATATTAGAATCGATCTCCTCAACTCGTGAAGATTCGAAAAGAATATCTCTTAATTAGATTTTAATGCTACCGCTTAACGATATGATGTGGACATCCGTCGACATTCGGTAGCGGAAGGCATTTGACCAACAAAAAAAAATATTTCCGGAAGACATTCAGAGATCTAAATATTCATTTTCCGTGATAAAGTAGCTATCATTAAAAAAAAATGAATGAATAAAGAAAAATACTACTGTCAAAAGTACGGTCAAATCTAGGATATTTTGGAGAGGGGGTGGCAAGCTTAATTCTGCCGACCGTTCATTTAAACACTCCCCAAAATAATTGTGAACAATTATAATTATATAGTAGATAATATATTTCAAAACAAATAAATCGTCATGATATTAATACAATTTATCGATGAAATTAAGATTTAAAAAAATACAATTAATCAAAGTACAAAAAAAAAAAAAGAAAATGTATGCATGTGAAAACAATGACATTAAAATTTCTATTTCTTAGATTTTTCTCGCAGGAAAATACTGTCTTGTAATAGTTATTGGAAGCGCCTGGTTTTTAAAGATAGAACTTAGATTTGTTACTAAGCTGACAAAACGTGAGCACAATGGAAACCTAAATAAAACACGCAGGTATATATTTATAGGCATATATATATATATATATATATATATATACCTATATATATATATATATATATATATATATATATATATATATATATATATATAGATATATATAGTTTTTCTATATATATACATATATATAGAAAAACTATCGAAACAAGAATTATTTACTTGGTGATTCCGTTACCTTTAGAAAAAAAAAAATAATAAAAAAAGAAAATGTTTATTTTCGAAACATAATAACTATGAGTTTCGAATTTTTATAGAATTTAATGTATTCAATATATTTATTACAAATTTAATACAACTAGTATTTTCTAATTAAAAGATCGTATGCCTTAGATACTATTTAGTTCATGTTACCTTTAAATAAATAACAGTTTTAGCATAAATGACAATTCAAGCCTAAAATATTTGATTTTAGTTTGTGCTGTTAAACCTAATAGAATCCAGTAATTCATATTCATAGATTTAATGACGTTTTCTCGTAAATGTTTTCTCATAATTCCTTTCAGGAAACCAGAATAAATAGGAAAATTCCGAGCTATAATAGTCAGGGCACCTACTATTTCGGCACGAGGAGATAAACCAAATAATGTTGTTTTTATTTTTTCAAAGTTATAATTAAAATTAATTGCTAAATTAACTTTTTTATTGTTTTCTTAATTACAATTGATTGGTAAACAGATATCAAAATCAATGAAGACAAGAGGTGCATGTGTATTAGCTGATAGAGTTATAATATATCAAAGTCTAAACAGATATAACGTACATATGGATTGATTAGGATTTCCAGCAAGTTGAACGTTGATAATAAACAGGACTTTATTGCAATAAAAATGAAAACAAGTTTAAAATCAAATAAAATACTGTGTCCATATTACCTCTTCTTTAATACATAAATTATTGATATTAAGAAATAAATATCGTCTTTTTGTTTATTAAACTATTTTTTTTTTGTTTATCGTATTATATTAAGAGATGGGTAGCTTATCTAATCTCATATATTTTGAATTGAAATGACGTTTATGGGGTAATAACATGAAAACATATTAATTATGATAAAATAATAAATTATGATTAATGGTTTTTACACTGCAAATAAAGAAAAAAAAAACTGTACCACTACAACCCTTGGAGGGTCTTAGGTTCAGTACGTGGTTGAGGCTGTACTGTTTCCTGGACAACGGTTGTGCAGGGAAGTGATTTGTCTGATATCACGCTCAGCATCCAGATTTCCCTAACTTATTTCGGGTATCCAAAAAACAAACAATGCAAAAATATAGCAGTTTGTTTTTTGAACTTTTTGTAACAATAAATTTGTAAACAATTATCTTTGGTTCCGATGTAACAGTTTGATTAAACTTTTTTCTGGCTCAAAGAGCAGCCACATTTTTGCTTTACAAGTATTGCTATTTCTAGCACAGGCCTTACCCTGTTAACACTACCTAAAATCCGTTTAAATAAAATATATTACTAAGAAGTTGTGTAACTTAGGTTGGTGCTACAAAAGCATTACTAAAAGCAATATTCTGGAAAGTACGGCTCATTGTGTTTATTACACAGTTAATAAAATTCTGATTCAAAATACTTAAAATTTAATGTCTAAATTGTTCAATGATCTTCATGTAGTATATCTGTTTGTTGAAATTTTCTTCGATACATTTTCTCTTCTCTCTGTAAGGCTTTTGTGAGGTCCGATTTGATCCTATGCTTCAATACTCCTTGTTTACTTTTGTTCCTCCGTTTCTGACTTATTTTATGATTTTTTATTATTTATTATTATTATTATTGATTATTCCTTATAAACATCGTCCACTCCCTCTATAGTAATTTTTATAAGTCACCATTTCTATTTGTTAGTCTACCCAGTTTTCGTGATTATATAATTGATCCATACCAAAACCCGCAATCCTCTTCACGAATCCAGTATCTTTTCTTTTACAATAAACTTATCAAATTGGCTGCTTGAATAATTAACTTCTACTAAATTAAAAGCTTTATTCGTCCCACTCACCCAGTCCCTATTAATCTTCCTATATCTATGAAATTACAGAATGGCTTTCAACTAATAATAGAATGCTCTTCATATTCTCCAATCCAAACCTATAAACCATTCAAAACATTTCCATCCAGACTCCCCGCTGTTCCCAGGATTAAACCAGAAATCAGGGAGTTGATGAGGAAAATATATCCAGCCAAGAGAAGATTCAGACGAATTCCAACCGAAAATAACTTGTCTTTCGAATCCATGTGTTATTTCTCCCAACATGACAAATACACACTTTTTTTAACATTTCCCTACTCTAAGCCCCTGATTTTAAGGTCTAATGTAAAAATATTTCTGTAGTGGATCCACAACATCTAGCTTTTTTTTATATTTCTAGCTTACTGAACCGTTTCCTCTTACACACTGTTCCCCATACT
Source organism: Troilus luridus (assembly GCA_964056705.1). Taxonomy (NCBI): domain Eukaryota; kingdom Metazoa; phylum Arthropoda; class Insecta; order Hemiptera; family Pentatomidae; genus Troilus; species Troilus luridus. Next base: position 58,950,675 of record OZ057414.1, read on the forward strand.
ACGTTCCAAAAATATCCTTTGATACGAACTTAAAAAAATCTCTCTTAATGATTTGCTCCCCTTAGCTCTCAAATCCACATCTATTGACTCTTATCCTGGCTAATGTCTTGAATATAATCAAATAATGTCTTCCTGTCTTCCTATGCATTTATAATTTTCCCTTTAAAATCTTCCAACCGTTTGTAGTCCTTCGAATGAAGTTCATGTTCCCTCCACTGTCCTGTTTCAGTCATATATTTATCCTCTTCAACATATCAAAACCACTAGAGAGAAAAGTGGACTCGCAGCTTAATAATACCATTGAGTAGAAAGCTCTACTTAATCCTGTTTAATCTGGTTTTTGTTCTCTATTTTCCTCGCATTGCAGGAACCCTCCCTTCAAACTTTCATAAACTAATTGACTAGCACTATAAATAAATAGCTTTCGATCCATTCAATCATAATACATTATTTCCTAAATTCCAAAATCTCTTTAAATAATACTGAAATGTTTGAGGCGATCAGAGGGAAATATCTCTTCACCCCATGTTCCTCGCTCCACTTTAAAATATGAGATACTAGCCCATAAACAATATAGGCTTAAGTTAAACTCATCCTTTTCATGCCTTTGCATTTGTTTCCTTAAAAAATCCTTCATCTTTCGTGGTGCCTTATTTTGGGATTCGTTACTAATACTTATAACCATATACTTGACTTTTTGAAACGCCAATTATTTCTGTATCTACATAATTATTTTATATATATATTTTTTTTTTCAAGGCCAAGAAGGAATCAATACTATTGATATGATTTTTTTTTGGCGAACGGAGGAAGGATGGAGGAAAGCGGTGTAACTATCAATGTGGACAATAGCTTAAAAAAATCGGTTTTCATAAGTAATAATATTTTTAAAAACAAAGTGAATAATTACAAAATTTCAAATTATGAACCCAAAAAGCGTAAAGTTTGTAGTTTAATGCAAATACAAATCAAAACCGTACGATTTAGCCAATTAGGTCTTATTATTATATTCCGTGCCACAAGATATTCTATTAATGTATAGTATTCAATAGATTGATCGCGAGTTGCTAATTTATATATATCATTCTTTAATCTCAAGAGTATTTGAAGCGTCATAATTAGGAGGTGTGTTTGAACACTTGAGATTTAAGATTTTATTTCTTTTATAAATTTTCCGTATTGATAGTATTGACCGTTTTAATAATATACAAACTTCTCCTTCGACATGGCTTATGAAAAATATGTATTTTTTTCTAATACCGTTTATAATTCGTGGTTTTAAATCGGAAATGAACATTTTTAATAACAATTAAAAATTTTCTATTAACTAGTCTTTAGCTCAAAAAATCAATAAACGTTTTGTCAAAAGTATTGAACGTTAAAACATGTTTAGTTGAATAATCAGGAGTCACAAATTTAAGATTGCATATTACTTTGATCCTTATTCATGGTTCGAATTTTTAATATAATTTAATTCGTGCAGCTATCTGTATAATCAATAGAGAAGATTTTTTATAGTTTCTGGAACTAAGCTTGCACCTTGGTAGTCCCAGGTTAAACATTATTTGACGACCCAGGAAGTCAGTTATATTGGACAATGATTCCAAATTAACTGAGCATCAATGAGGAAAATTTACGGTTTTGGGCATTACGTCTTGTTATTTACAATTATAGTTTGGGCAAAGCGAAACTGACTAATAGCACTTGAAAATAGAAGAGAAATTCAGTTGTTTCTATTTTGTTGTCAATGATGAAATATTTCTCACCCTGTCATCAAACTAGGGAACTATATATCAAAAAACTTGGAGCTAAATATTTTGCCAGAAGAATCCTTGAAAAATAATTAAAAAAAAAAAGATTGATTAAATAATCTCAAAGACATTTACAGATTACAGGCAAGGGGCTCGCAACAACAGATTTCTTAGCTTATTGATGGAATATACTTGACATTGTAACCTAATAACACTTTCCCGTGTAATTAACTATTTTCGATTATTTTAACGAAAGATATCTTAAACTTAATGTTACGTATTTAATATATATATATGTTGAATACATAAAAGTAAAATACATAACACAGTGTTTGTTATATAATATAATCTGCAAAACAATTAGAAATAAGACGAAAAGAAATAAAAGATATTTTAATTTAACTAATTAGAATCCATCAACAGTTGAGATAATATTAATTTTCATAAGTTATTGTTCTGAAGGATACAAGTTATGAAAAAAATATATATAACAGAACTAACAAATGTTAGATTACGCTATATTAGTATTGTAATAACACTCGAGAAATATCAAAAACAACTATAATAAAACCCTAATTACAGATAATAACAATCGAATGTTTGCTATATTCACTGTTAAAATGATTTGCATTAAATCATACACCGATGTAATTTCCCTTTGACAAGCCAAAAGATGAAACAGATATTATATACTTTTCAGTATTTAAAACTTTATTTTTTAATATACATGTATCCGTATATACATATATATATATATATGTTATCAAAAGGATTTAAAATTGAAAACAATGCTTATTTAAGTTGATTATCAAAACATGGGTTACTGAAGACTTAATGTAATAAATATAGATGCTACAACTAATAAATATAGATTAATACCGTAGAATAAAAAAAAAAAAAAAAGCATTACGCTGTAAACACAATGGAAATAAAGAAACAATATCATTTTTATGGACCATGTATTGCTATGAAGCAATCTTTACTTATAAAATAATTATTTTAAATAGTTAATTAAATAAGCAAAAATGAGATGTATTTAAAATAAATCATTATTTCACGTTTGTATTTGTTTGAGTTCTTGTTGCGTTGTGATTGTTTAGCGTTTACAGCGATGGTTTTAATACATTTGTATATTTCGCTGATATTGATTGAGATAGACTTGACGTTTAATTGTTTTCGAAAATTTTAATCCAATAATATATATATTCTTAAAAAAATGAATGCTACTTCATTAAAAATAAATTTATAAGAATTAAACATTTAGATGTCCGTTATTATTAACTTACGGTTACGACTATAACATTTTAAACTTTCACTAATTTTTTAAGCCATGTTAGTTATGATGTGATCAAAATTTGCCTTTGATAATAACATTTAAAATAAAGTTGGTATACACTAGTTGCGTGGTAAGAGGAACGTCTTTACCCAGTGAGAACTGCAATCAACAGGTGGTTTTGTTTTCAAAGCCGGTGTCAAAACAGCGTATTGGTTTCAAAGAAGGTTAGATATTATCCTTTTAGTTTTATATAATATTATATAAAATAGTATATTAAAACATTATGATATAATAATGATAGTTATATATGTTATTTTTTCTAAGGATCTGACTCATAAAAAGTGGATATTTTAACATTTGATTTAAAATTCAGCAGTTGTTTTTCAGATTTTGTTTCTTGAATTTGACACCTTTATTGGGGTCCAGTTGGGTAGGTAGAATGGATCTTATAAAAGATGTTTTTAGGAAAACAACCATAAGCAATGGAAAACATTGAAATAGGTACTGGTTAAATTGACCCACCATGAATATCAACAGCGTCGCTTTGGTCTCGAAAGACAAGGGATTCTTTATAATTATATTAGTATTATAATAACAACGAAAGATTTAAAGATTTTGTAATATTTAAAAATCAGGTGTCAAAATCGGAATTGATTTCCGAACTCGACGACTCTATCATCTCACTCTTCCATATCATCCTAGGTCTAAAGCCTACCTGAATCCTGTCTTCCCAAAGGCTTCTCGTTCTTGGACAACTGCTGTGTACCGACACCCATGGTGAAACTCTGACTGACTCTCGCCCGTGCCAGGACAGAACACTATAGCCTCTTGCTCCCCACCACTACCAAGCACCGTATCTCTGGCGGTTTCATTTGTTTAAACGCAATGTCCTTCTGTTCTTCCTCGATGTCCCCCATGGAGTATGAAGGGTACCCAAGTACGTGAGCTCGTTTTCAAATTTATTTTACTTATGGACGGTTCAATTAATTTATTTTTAAGATACGAGAGCGATGCATGAAAGTACATTAGGATGCCTTAAAAACTTGTTTCTTATAGTTGTGGATTTAATTTTCTTGGTTTACTAAGCAATGCATTTTTATTTAAACAATAATTTTCAAACCAATGGCTTCCTTTTTTTCCAGTATTCTTTAATAATATCCCACTGATTACTGTAGAACAAATCCGATACTTAGAACTGCATCTTGGCAAAAGATTAACTTGGAATGCTTACACTAGACTTATACTACAAGAAACTGCTCTCCGTGTTCAGGCTACTTCAACATTTACTAGATAAACGCCCTGAGCTTCCAATTAATTACAGACTCATATACATGACTATGGTAAGACCATTTGACTTACGGAGTAGAGCTTTGGGGTCCATTAAGCCATCGAATTCCTTTCGCATCCAATCTTTGCAATCCAAAATCCTTCGTAGAATCCTTAATGGTGCTAACTTTTTTAGGAATAAAGTCATCCATAATGACCTTAATGCCCCATTTGTTGCTGATCTAGCCCGAATACGATATGAATTCTTTCATGACATACTTCATTCCCTTCAAATCATGGTACCTGTTCAATTCTCGAGAGCCTTCCGAGGTATCTGAAAAGAAGATGGCCTCGTGACCATCTAATTTGAATTTTTTTCTTTGATTACTACCAGTGGGTGTAGTTTCTCTACTTACCTTTATTTATAATAAATCATTTGTTGTAATATTACTATAAAGTTTTAAATTTAAGTAAATTAATTAAAAACAATTTTTATTTTTATTTTAGAATTTTTTGACATAAATTGTTGGGTATTAATAACTGCCAAGCGATCCAAAGAAGGCTTAGTGAACCCGAAGGCTCGATGATGAATCCACCAATTTCTGCTTACGAACCTCTGTCCACGGAACACTACCCAAATCCTTCAGATCCCATTTAATGCAATAATCCCACCTACGTCTCGGTCTACCCCTCAGACGTTCACCAGTCGGCTATATAAAGATAAATCTTAAACAAATAACATTACGATAAAGATTTAAATAATTCAAATAATGAACACAAACTTTTTTCCATTTTATAATGATGTAAATTTCCTATATGTTATTTAATATGGAGAATATAATAATTTTCTTGCTCATTTAGCACACTTCTACATTTTTAGTTATATAAATCATTAGATAAGAATTTAAAGTTAGTGAAGTTAGGAACTGCTCAGAATTTTAATTTAGCTCGTAGGCCTGTTCCAGTGAAAGTAAAAAAATATATTTAAAATAAATATAGAGAGGATTTAAACATAAAAACGCACTATTAATAAAGTGGTAAAAAGATATTTATTTCAATAATTTAGATCTTTCCTGTTAGACATATCTCTTCCAAATTTTTATAGAAACAAAACAAAAAAGTGATGGTGTATTTCAGCGAAGAAAGATTATTATTATACAATAATATGATTATAATAAATAAAATCAATAATATGGGAATATATAAATTAACGTTATAGTTAAAAATTAGTGAAAATATCAAGATCGCTTAATTATCTTTACTTTAATGAACACAAAATAAATAGATTAGTCTTTTTATTTCTTAACATTATTGCATTAATGACATAACAGTTTATTTTGGAAATTGGTTTTTATTACATTATTATATCAAAACCTAAGGTATTTTTTATAATTTTTTTTTTTTTACTGTTGAGTCATAATAAATGTGATTGAAAAGTAGTTATGAAACAGTTTCCATGATCCGAAGTTACATTATTAATGGAAAAAAACAACTAAAACGAGGTAATTTTCCATTCGGTAATGAATTGCATTAAAACTACCAACAATTTAAAAGAAATATTTCGAAAACTAAATTATATTGGCTCAAATTTGAATTCTAATGAGAAGTCGCAGCATATAATAATACGCAAATGCGTTTCAAAAATTGACTCGACAAAAAAAGATTAATCACAATCCATCCCCTATAATTGGGTTTCAATATTTTTTAAATGTTTAACGAATACAACAGACTTATTGATGCATCACTACACGAATGTGTAAAACATTACTGTGTTTGACAAATATTGGTCAATAATACCAAGAAAATTATTGACATTTCAAAATCATAGGTCATATTGGTGATACGGTAATTGACATAATAACTAAAACGTACGAAAATATTAATTAAAAAAACTTAATTAAGTATCGATTATCGAATCAGTACTATTTCCTTGATTCTGATTTGACGGTGCTAACAACCAATGCCTGCGTCAACAGGTTGTCAACAACTCCAAGATAGGCGGCAAATCAATTATATATTTTATAGTAAATAACCTTATCGGAGTTGCGAGAAATAAAACGATTAGGTTCAATTATGACCTCAGAATGAATTTAAATTTTAAATACATAACAGTGCTTTATTTCATTATAACATGAAAACCTGTCTGTATTCGAAGTTAAACAAAATGAAATATGTTACAATTATTTAGTTTAACCCTCAAGCGCTGACATAAACAAAGTAATATATATACGAGTATATATATATAATCCTTCTAATTTTTGTTATTACTTACATGAATCTTCTTGCATTGCCCACAATCAATGGATATAAGATATTTTATCAAATTCCAGTCAGATCTTAAACAGACATTGCATTCAGGATAAGGACTGGGTGATTAAAATCTTTGAATTTCAGGATCATTTTGCCTGATTGGACAGTGATATGATTAGAGCTTGTGACGGACCTTATCGGGCACCCCGCCCCCCCGTCCCCCCCGCGACAGCCCTGAAGAAGAACTGCAAAGTAGGTCGAAACGTTGGCTAATTAATAAACATTTCTCCACCTCTAAGAGAAATTTATTAAGCTCTACTCGGACCATTTTCTTCCACATATATTATCAAGGTCAACTAAAATCATTCAAGAAAATATTAATATTATGATTTGAGGTCTTATCATGTAAAGTGCTTTTTATTATTGTAGTAAGATTTTTTATGGCAGTATCAATGTCTTGTTTTGTCATAAGTGAAATTGTAAAATCCAATTTGTTCACCATATCATAACAAAAGTTGTCCCAGTTTATAAATTCCTTTTATGATTTGATGTATTAATATGTAATGTAGGAGGGGAAGGCTTGGGAGCGAAACTTGAATGTAAGAAAAGGAGATCTGGGTTATGATCTGATGAAAAGTCGTCCAAGGATTTGATATTGGTTTGGGTGGAGGAAATCTGGGATGTGACAAACATGTCCAGGATGTCGGGATGTTTTTTGAGGGATGTAGGCCAATAGGTGGGGGCAAGGATAGATAAACTCTTAGTGGACAGAAGAAAGGATGTTTCCACGGGAGTTGGAACGAAATAGGAAAAATTAAAATCTACATGTTTTAAAACTAGTGTATTTAAAAAAAATTAATTTTGATTTTTAACAATGAAAAAACTATTAATGAAACTAAAAATACTTTAAACAATTAAAATTTACTCTATATCAAGCAATTGATACTCAGTTTCTAGGAGCACTTGTTGCATTTGTCACAGAGGAAGGATGTTTACGTCATTTTTTTTTTTTTTTGTTGGGCATATTATGTTATATATGCTTTCGTTTGTTTCTTGGGAGTTTTCCCACGTCCTTATCAACAGTAGTGGTTTATTTTATGACGAATAAATCGTCAATTCATTCGGTAAGTTGGTTTCTATTCCGCGGTTTCGTCCTTCTGGTAATTTTAGAATATTGTGTGATGAAACCCGAATTCGCTTACCACGTTCTGTTTTAGACTATTTGAGTCTATTCTTATCATAAAAATAGCCCCTCTCATTTCGAATCATTTACGCTTCCTCATCAGTGTCTTAAGGTCTGGCGCTGTATCGTGAACTCTTTCGACGAAGGCTCCATCTTCAAGATATGATTTGAAAATAAGAAATTGAGGTATCAAAAACATTCGCTCTGAATATTACCTTAAGAAAAATGACATTCATTGTGAGAAATTGGAAAAATGGTAAAAACGCCCACGCCAATGTTCAGTAGATTATCAACAGTTAAAACAACTAAAAGTTTAGAAAACAGGCTTCGGTTAGGCTGCCCAAGAAAATTACTTGGTATTGATAGAAGAGCAATTTTGAAATATGTAAAGAGCCGGGGAAAGATCGGGGAACTGGAGACCCTCCTGGCCAGCCTCCTGAGAGGTCTCTCCTCACCCCACCTCTATAATGTGGTTAACCAAAATTGGAGGAAGACAATAAATCACCTCCTTGTACAACCGTTGCCCAAGAAACAGTACACTCTCTATTTTTTTTTATGAATATTGTCGATCGACTCTACCCAGGGTGACTGCACAACGGGTGTAAGCCCTATAATGGAGGGGTGTTTTTTTAAATTATTATAATCGTTACTAAAGGTATAGTGTAAATTTTTCATTCATTACTGTTAAACTACCTCGCAGAAAACAAAATCCTGAACAATACATCATCCCTTTGAGTTTTTATGAAGTGAGTATGTTAGAAATTCCTCTCAAAAACAAGTGCCCAGTGCAAATCAGCCCTAACATTTAATTTACTGCCAGTATAACCCCAAAAAATAACCCCATATAATTGAAATGAGTTAACATGGTCGGGCGAATTCTCTTGTAGATTACTAAATCGGTAGTATACCTCAAACTAACTTTGGGCAACCCAATAGGACCAACTGAATTCCATTATGATGTCTTAAACATTCTAGAATTCAGAGGTGAAGTAGGGGAAGGGAGAGGTTATCTGTGACGCCCTCTATTTCATAAATAACTTGATGATGAACGTTTGGTACGTGAGGTAGCCCACCCTGGGCCTGTATGTAAGTCGTCATAAGATATTTGTACGTATTCCAGTCATGAAACTATTGTTAACCTTACAGGCTTCTTAAATCATGTTTCTTCTCTTATGCAAAGATTGATTAACATTATTAAAGAATATATAAATTGAAATGTGAAAAAATATTTTTCATTTAAAATGTCATCCAACATCTTATATTGTATTTATATATGTATATGTATTAGGAAGCCATCGAATTCATCTCGTACCCAATCCTCACAATCCAAAATCCTTCGTAAAATCCTCAATGATACTTACTTTGGAACGAATAAAGTTTTCCTAACCCGATATCAGTCCTTTCATGACAAACTTTATTCCCACTCAAACCCACTGGTTTCAAGCCTAGCTACCTACCTCTTCAATTCCCGATAATCCTCCGAAACATTTGCAAAGAAGATGCTGTGACTTTTTATGTTGAATTTGTCATTTGATTACTGCCAGTGGGTAGTTTCTCTACTTTTCTTTATCCCATGCCATTAAGTATTGAATCTATTTACTTTTTGCATTATTATAGTATTGTTGTGAATTTCAAGAAGTAAATTACAAAAAAAAAAATACAAGCCGATTTTCTGAAGGATAATTCGAGTATATATCTCACTCCCACAAGTTGAGCTTCTACATCTTCGGGCACTTATAGTCTGGGTATGCCTCTTCCTCTTATACCGCCCGGGCGTCCTTCCACTATCTTCCTCGGTAATCTTTCCTATTCCATTCGATGTACATGACCCTAATATCTTATTAATTCAAATGTATGTTATTTAATAGTAATTGAAAAGTTATAACAACAACTAATTCATTAGATTTAATGTTAAAAAAAAATCTTAGTGGATTTTTGGTCATTTTTATTTGTTAAACGTCAAATACTCAGTACAAAGTTTGTCGGACTCTCCACTGTATTTCTATTTTGGGTCAAATCTTCAACAAATGGAATATTGAAGTCTTTATAAGTAAGTCTGTATGTGACTTTGTGAAGGGAATGTTTGACTTATGTGAATAAGGAGCTTTAAGGAATCCCCTTGGATTTGGAAAGTAAGGATTGGTTTCGCGGAGTCCATGAATTTATGAGGATTTATTGATATTTAATTCAATCCTCCTCAGTCTCGAGGATATAACAGTTTTTTCTTGGCATGCAATATACAACACTCATGTGTCATGAGCTTATGTAGTGAGAACAGAGCAAAGATGGAATATATGCATTGAAGATATTATTCATTTCTATAAGATTAAGCCCTTCGGAAGGGATCATGTTTGGAGTTGAATAGTTCCACTTCAACATACTCAGGATAAATTCGTCCTTATTTCAGGATGAGAATTAAAAGCTTGAAAAATATGTTCAGCGAATATCTGATATGCTTATTTGTGCGATTATGAAAAAGTTGACTTATACTTCTTTAAAAAATAACAGCTCATATGATGATTTGAATATTTCAAATAGGATTTGATTGTAAGAAAAAGAAATACTTGAGATACGCAATAAAAAGGGTTAATAACAGTTAGTAGCAATAGCAAACTTTCTTATTAGCATTTCTTCTAACAATTACTGACCCAAACCCATCTGTAATACAATTGCTTATTTAAGTGATTTACAACCTTCATTGTCAGAATTGCGAAGTATCTTGCTGGTCACTCGAAGAAAACCTCTTGTAACGATGAAGAGATATATATTTCTTGCAACGTCTTATCATCCTTATCTTGCAATTAGTCCCACAATATTATAAATTTAATATAATATGATTAACTTTAGAATGAGTAAAACATAACGAAATATCGGCTATATTTTTGCTAATATATGCAATTATATAAGATTGAGGTAATATTAAGCAATATAATTTTAGAGGTTACTGTTTCATTTTAATTAAAAGGATATAATACGGGCAATATATTTTAGTATGATCTGTCAAAGCACTATAGCTATTTTTAAAAAATCGTGGATATCTCAATATAAAACTTTAAAAATATAAAAATTCAAACAACATAATAAGTACATGAATGCACCATATGCGTTTTGTGGTGGTATATTTTCAATGTAACATAAAAAAAAAAAAGAGTCATGAATAAGAAAACAACACATAGGAGGTCCTTTGATTATCAATAACGGATTCACAGAAGTGCCCAGTTAAAGAAATCGCACAAAACTACTTTCCCTCCTCTCCTCTACACAAGGGACAGAAACTTGGGACTATTGTTAGAAATGAAAAAAAAAATGAATATCATAAATTATAATAAAAAATAGGCCGTCTTGAGAACTGCCGACAGAATTGAAAACTCAAGACTTTGGAATAACTGTGTTCTTTTTTGAATATCTAAATCAATTATACACTAAACTATTTTAATTTCCAATTTGTAAATTTAAATTATTAACATTAGTCTGGTTTTCAAATTTATTGACACTCCAAACTATAATTATTTATTTTCTAATAGCTTAATTATAACATGGACAAAATATCATTAATACCTTGCATTTGTATTTACATAGATTTTATTTCATTTATTTGAATTTATATAAAAAGACATTTAACTTTTACAAATAAAATCTTTGAGGGAAAACGATTAGTTCAACCAGTTATTTAAGTTATTATTAGTATCAATAGCACAACAATGAAACGACTATTTAGATAAATATAATTATTCTTATATCAAGGAAATACTGTCAATAAAGCTAAAGTTAATTAAAAGAAGTCGTATATCTCATGCACAGGCCGCTAGGTGTCGCCAGTCTTGAGCATGTTACTGACACGAACCCACAAGTTCATCCCCTACCCAAAGTCGGTACGTGCGGCTAAACAAGTTTTCACGTCAATATATATATATATATATATATATATATATATATATATATATATATATATATATATATATATATAAATATATGTATATGTATATGCATATCTACGAAAAATATATAAAGTTAAATTTATAACAAAAAAAGGGAAAAAATCATTATTGTGATAAGATTCTACTGTACTTCTTCTACAAATAGAACCAGCTCGAGACGCAATAAACTGAAAAATAGCCGTCACTGACCGCATGATCAGGAATGTTCTTTGTTTTCAGCAGCTCTTTTGATGAGGTAGAAATTACTTATGTCGACTTTGTATGAAACTGTTTTTATAAATTTGCTTTACATTTTATTTTGACAATCACCAACCAGTATAATATCAAGAAATCATTACCGTAAGTGAAAAGGTTACTGAAAATTTACAGCAGTTACTGAATAGTTACTGAAATTTTGATCCAATTCGTCCAACATTATATTAATCTGGAGTGTTATTCGGAACCTTCTCGGCTCATTTTTTGGCTTAATAAACGTTGATCAACATTTGATGTGCTATGAGTAAGAAGAGGCTCGTAAACTTTTAAGCTATTTATCTAGATTTTAAATCCTATTAGCTTTACAATGTTTATCATATTTTATTGCACGGTTGTCAATTGTCCTTCAGTGATGAATGACACTGACCTATTTTTATGGAGAGATTTGCTATTACTTCTTTGATACAGTACTTGAAAACCATTTAAAATATTCTGAAGGCACGGTAGCCTCTGTAGTGCTTCTGCGATAAATCAATTAGCAATAATAAAGACAATGCGTGGACGAGCTGATATTAAGTAAAATCACTGTTGTGCCCCCATAACCGCTTGTACCTACATCATTGTTCGCAAGATATGGTACAAACATTACTTAATCAGCAGATTACGGCAAAAAATCTACAGCCCCGGGGAATAATTGGTTAGGTCGATTTTTCTCCAAAATGAGTTCCTTGTTATAATGAGTTACTTAGGGAAGCGGAATCGTGCTATTTTCACAGTGAATAAGGTTCTCGGTCAGACATCAGGTTGAAAAGGAGATATTGCTTGTATCAGTACTCCATTTCTAGCCAAACATTAGGAGTGGCACCATTTCGCTTCCCTCTGAACAGTCAACTCTAAGGAAAAAATTCGATTTAACCACCTATAAACTGGGACTATAAAAATAATAAATTACTAATATATGAAAAATCAAAAGCGTTTAAATTATAATATTTAGTAAAAACTAATAACGCCATCTAACAGTAAGGTTTGGGACGTAGTCATGATTTTTACTTTTAATTTAATAACGTTTTAGATTTGTCTGATAATAGTAATTACCCTATGATCATGAACTTGCAAATTATATAATAATAATCATAAACGAAAGGACGAAAATCATTCAAAAATAGTGAAAAACGTTTTCATAAATTGAACTCACGTTATAGGAAAATCACGGAATAATTTGTCATCAGACCTAAGAAGTCGGTCGTTTGGTAGCTCAAAAAACCTCGAGGGTCATTCTCACAGAAGTATGTACTTTTAAAACATTTATAATAACATTTTGTTTTATTTTTGTTTATGAGGAAGAAAATGGTCTAGTCTATAGATAGATGGCTAGATGGCACTGTAGGTTCATTTGTGACTTTTAAATACCATTTTAAAAACGTAAAAACAACTGACGAGATCATCAAAGAATTATGTATTATGTACAATGTCTATATGTCCAATCAATATTGGATATTTTCTTTATTCAAAATGTGGTAATTTACCCTTTAGTTTTCCAAAATTAAATAAGAAATGTAAGGAAATTTTGAAGAAGAAAAATAGTAATGTAGAAATAATAAAGCTATCATATTTTCTGTTATTGTATATTGAGTTATATGTTCCTGAAAATATAGAAATGTTTTCAATCTGTTTACTGAAAAATTACGCACGTCTGTAATAACTCAGGAAGAGCGAATAAGTACATTTCATAAGATGGAAAATCTTATTCAAAAAATAAATCTTTATCATGAAAGTTAGATATCGTTCAAACAGATGATGAAGGATTGCTGAGATTCGTACTCCAACGTTTGATTGATGTAGAAAATCGTAGATGTATATTATTATATTTTCGAACCTATGAACGGATTTATTCGTATTTTTTTATATTCAGAAAATGCTTGTAGTAATAATAAAATACTCGTTGCAACAAATAAATGTATAGATGTAGAATTTTTTTTTTAAAATAATTTATTCCATGAAATTTACAACTCTATTATACTAATACAACAAGTAAATAGAATGAATGTATACATTGACATGAAATGACAAGTAAAGAAACTACCCAGTGGTAGTACTCAAATAGCAAGTTCAACTTAGAAGATCACGCGGCCATCTTCTTTTCAGACGCCTCGGAGGATTATCAGGAATTGAAGGGGTTGCTAGGTTTGTAACTAGTGTGTTTCAGTGGGAATGAAGTTTGTCATGAAAAGATTGATATCGGATTCGGGCCAAATTAGCAACAAATGGGACATTAAAGTCATTATGGATTACTTTGTTCGTAACAAAGTAAGGAACATTGAGTATTTTACGAAGGATTTTGGATTGTTAGGATTTCAATGGTTAAGTGGAGCCCCAAAGCTCTATTCCGTAAGTCCCGATGGGTCTAATGATTTTCATGTATATGAGTCTTTTGTAATTAATTCAGAGCTTAGAGCGTTTGTCTAGTTAATGTTGAAGTAGCCTGAAATGGCGACCTTTTTCTTGTCGTTTCAGTCTAGTATGTGGATTCCAAGTTAATCTTTTGTTAATGTGTAGTCCTAAGTACTGGACCTGTTCTACAGGAATCAGTAGGATGCTATTAAACGATACAGGACAGGAAGTCATTGGTTTACGACGGAGGGTAAAAGTGGTTTGACGGGATTTGTAGGAATTTATTTTAATCCTCCAGGTTTGACACCATTTTCAAGGTCAGCGGTATGGGATTGAAGAGTATGGGATGCTAAAACTGGATCAGTGTTGACTGATTATAGACATGTGTCATCGGCATACGTGGTAAGGATAGTATTAGGATGAGTTGAGATGTCAGCTGTATGAACTGTGTAGAGGATTGGGTCGAGGATACCGCCTTGAGGAACACCAGTAGATTGAGAAAAAAAATACATTATTGTGGTTTACTTTGAACGACCTGTAAATGAGATAGGGTTGAATAATGAGAAAATATGTAGGAGGTAGGAATTGGCGGAGTTTGTAAAGCAATCCTGGGTGCCAGACTCGGTCAAATGCGTGTTCAACGTCAAGAAATACCGCCTAACAATATAATCTATGTTCCAATGCAGAGGAAACAACGTTCACCACATGATGACATTGCTGGATAGTGGAGTGGGATGTTCGGAATCCAAACTGGTGATCTGTTATAATGTGGTTTGCATCCAGGATGGGGTATAATCGTTTCAGAATGAGCTTTTCTAGGATTTTACCCATACATGGTAAAAGTGAAATAGGATGATAAGAGGTAGGGTATTAGATGTGGAATTAAATTCACTTTATGTAAAATTTATTACTTTAAAGCTTACACATAAAAAAAAAATATGCCATGTATTTCTACTATTTTACTATATATTTAATAAAGAAGCTTAGCTAGGTTTTTATTAGTAGGTTAATTATTTAAAAAAATATATGCGATTTTAGAAAAGTTTTCTTATAATTTATTTAGCTGGATATATCTATATATTGATAGATGTCTATTAAAAAAATGTGTTCCTAGGTAGTCGCATTATAGACTTTGAACGTATCCGTAATTAAAAATAAAAATTAATAACTATTTTTATTAAAAACTTGTTTTGAAACTCGTATTTCGTAAAAAGGCACCCGAAGAAAATTAAAAACACCTCTTGAGATAATTAACCAGCAATCTAATAATAACAAAAATTTCATAACACCTCTTGTGAGTTCTTTTCAGTAATCTATATCTCTTTAAAATGACCTATATATTTAAATGTATCATTTTTTCATTATTTTTTCTTTAAGCACGAGAAGTATTTTCCCATTTGTAATTACTTTAAACTTCACATGTATATTTAAAATGTGTTAAAACCTTGCTACAACTTTTAAAAAATCCAAAATCAATTTGATTGAGTATGTAAGTACTTTGTTCAAAGACTAAATTGAAAAATTAGTTATTATTTAAATTCCATTAGTAATTGATGCTTTTTAGAAATAATTTTTCTTTCCAGAATAAATATTACATTTCTTTATGGTACTTAAGCCGTATTCGTACAGCTCTTACAATTCATGCCAATAAATATTATTGATCTCTCTTGGCTCGTAGGGCTGATGTTGTGTAAATTTCCATCCAAATCAATTCCGTACCACTTTATATTTCAGCGTCTTCTGGGAACTGTCTCTACAGAGAGATGGTTCAACCTTCTAATGAGACTACTGAGCTAAATATTACTCTCCCTGAGGCGTTTTACTGATTATTATCTTAATATCAGTCTTAATATCCTTCCGAAGGTTAAACACTCCTGAATGAGGTAAACACTGGTATAGTAATCGACCATGCTTTATCCAGCTTCTGGACGTTTATTTTTTAAAATAATATATTCCAAGAAAGTATTCGTTCCAACTCCTTTTTTTACTTTTTTAAAATCTTTATCTTTAATAATGTGCATTTCCCTTCACTCTCCTATTTTTAGTCTTTTCTTAACTTATTTATATACTAGGTAAGTTATACTTATTTACAAATAAGCGAACCCCTATATGTTTTAAGTGAAAACTTCTTTACCCGCGTTTAGTGGATAAACTTGTAGGTTCGCGTCAGCAACATGCTCGGGACGGGGACATCTAGTGGCGCGTGGATGAGTTTGCCATTTCTTTTAATCAACTATAGTTTACAGATTAGAAAAAAACACCCCCCCCATCAAAAATACTGCTAAAAAGTAGGAAATATTTTGAAGTTTCGCTGAAATATATATAAACATGTTAAAATTATATCAATTGTTGAAAATATATCAAATGTAGAAAATATATTAATGGTAATGAGCAAAAGGAGGTCAAGTTTGTTGGACGTACATGTCGAACGGAGGAAAGCAGATTAATCTTACTGGATTTCGATTATTTGTTGAGTATGAAGTCAACGGCAAGCTGGGTTAAGGAAGTAATAAAAATGAGAAGACAGAGAGTTATGGAAAAGGTATTGAAAATGATTTCATGACAGAATAGCGAACAAAAATAAGTTCAAAGTGGCTGAGGGCAGGAAGAGGAAGCATAGTGATCAGATGGAACCACATTGGAAGAAAATAAAATAATGATAAATTGAAATTAAAATATGGTCCTTAGATGGCCGATACAAAAAAAAACCCCAACAAAAAACAAGAATTCACGTCTTCTTACTATGTGGTCATATTAACCTTTTAAATAGAAATTAGTATTTTTAATCGTTTCGAGAAGCTTAAAAAAAGGATAAACATACATTTAATATAAAAGATATTGAACAATATGTACTCACACAACCCCATAGTCCAACGCATTCACGAATATCTAATGATGCTAAACCACATAAGCAAAAAAATATTCTTCATTTGGCCCCGGCACATGTGGGTATTGTCGGGAACGAGATGGCTGACAAAGCTGCTCGAGCAGCTCTAACCCTCCCAGGTAGAGGCACAGCTATTCTAATCGCCAAAGAACTTGTTCGCCACCTTAAAGAATGTATAGATAAAAGATGGCAAGCAATGTGGGATGAAAGTCCAGCCAGTAAATTGAAATATATAAAAAGGGAAGTAAAGCCTTGGGCTACATCTGATCGCAGTAAACGCCATGAAGAGGTGGCTATTGCTCGCCTTAGAATAGGTTACACCCGGCTTACCCACGCACATCTCATTACAAGGGATGCACCTCCGATATGCCTTAGGTGTAATAAAAATATTTGCATCAGACATATGTTTGAGGAATGCCACTCCTATAAAAAAATACTAAATCAGCTCAAAATACCACCCGATGTTAGAGAAGCACTTAGAGACAGCAAATCTGAAATCGACGAAGTGGTAAATTCATTGCAAACTGTAAATTAATAACCTATATTTGATCATCCATTGTCCCTGCTATAGATGCATTTGTTGTTTTTTCCGATTGTTTTATTTCCTTATTATAGATGTATTATTTATTAGTATGTGTCTGTATATGAATATATATATATTTTTTTTTAAAGATAAATAATTATAAAAATCAAAAATCTACAGGTGTTGATGACGCTAGGGTTTTAAGCTTCTAAGCAACAACAAACAAACAATATAAAGGATATTACATTTTTTGCATAAAATACATTTCTACGCATTAGAAATAAATTTTACATATTACATACATTTTAACTTTACAATTAATACATTACGTATGCGTATAGAAAAGAGATGATTTAAATTCCATACTTTTTAAACATGTTATTGTATTTGTATCTGTTTTTTTATCTCTCTTGTCAAACTCCCAACGGATTAATTTGTAATCAATTTTCATTCCGATCTGTGATTTAGTACACCTGTTTGTTATGTAACTTCTGAAGATTAAGTTATTATGTGCGGTGTGCTGATTTGGATGACCGACACTTTATCGACGCCAATACATCTTTTTCCAATAAGGAACTACAGGGAAATATGCCATCCTGAAGTTTGAAAAGTTGTGTAATATTGTTGGCAATTTACAATTTATTTTCGAGAAGGCAGTGTTAAAACTATCTTGGAGCTGTTAGAGCTCTTGGAGAACTTGGCCCTGTCAGCTTAGAAACGGGATTACACCAAATGACAAAAATAATAAACAAGAATAACTTGCAGTAATAATTATCAATTACCCAAATTAACGAAATAAAAATGGACGTTTCTGTTGTGGGAGAGGGGTGTTAATTGTGGGCCAAGATGACAACTGTTCCAAGGATGATTCTTACTTGGTTCCTCTACTTGTAATAGTTTGTTATTGTAGTATTTAATAATATTCATATTTTATTTATTACTGTTAGTCACTTCATACTTCTTCTATTTTAATTTTTGGTTAAAACAGGTTGAACTTGAATATTCAAGCAGTTATTGAAGAAAACGGTTTGGAAAAAATCTAATAGTTCTTGATTCATTTATGCTTTTAGCACATAAACCAGTTTAGTATTATTTAAAATTAGAAGCAATAACTTACTTGTTAGGCCACTTCTTGTGTAGGGATAATACCCAATAATACTACTACTAATAATAATAATAATACCAATACTACTACTAATAATAATACTACTAATAATAATAATAATACTACTACTAATAATAATAATAATAATAATATTAGAAAAAAACGACATTAAACTATATTGGGATCAAACCATGATCACTGACCATAATATACCCCACAACAGACCAGACATACTACTCGTAGACAAAAAAATAAAAAAGGCCATCATCATCGAAGTTGGGGTTCCTGCTGATGATAACGTTTCTAAAACATTGAGCGAAAAAATTCGGAAGTACCAAGAGCTCTGCGAGGAATTAAGGCATCTCTACCGACTGGTGGATGTAAAAGTACTCCCGATCATTGTATCCAGCAATGGTTTAATTCCTCAGGAAACGATTGCATCAATGAAGACGTTGGAAATAATTAGGGGACTGGAAGAAGTACAGAAAGCGGTTATGCTGGGATCTGCCAGCATCGTTAGAAAATTTTTAAATATTCCCATTTAACTTTTAAATGAACCATACCCTTGACCTTGGTCCGGGTTGGTGTAATTATCCGGTACAAGCCGAGAAATACAAACAAGTAAAAAATAATAATAAAAACTCGTTGCAGAGAAAATTCCAATAAAAAGAGGAATATTTCAAGGTGATTCGCTAAGTCCTTTATGGTTCTGCCTTGCGATTAATCCTCTAAGCTCCATTTTGAATCAATCTGGAAAGGGTTATTCCTTGAATCAGGAAACAATGATCTCCCATTCTTTCTATATGGATGACTTAAAGCTTTTTGCAAAGAATGAGAGGGACATGAGAACTCTTCTTGAATTAGTAAGTTCATTCACAGAAGATATTGGGATGAAGCTAGGAACTGAAAAATGTGCAACCCTTAATATACACAGAGGAAAATACAAGGATTCAGCTAACATTGAACTCTCCAATAGTGACATCATTAAGCAACTTAAGGTTACAGGCTCCTACAAGTATCTTGGTATCTCACAGCTGCTTAAATTCAAAAAAGAGGTCAAAGAAACCTTTGAAGAAGAATTTAAGAATCGAGTCAGAAAACTACTAAAAACTAATTTATCAGCTGGAAATCTGGTAAAAGCTTTGAATACCTGGGCTGTTCCTTCGGTTACATATACGTTTGGAGTGATAAAATGGTGTGACACGGATTTGGAAAAAATGGACCGCTTCTTAAGAACTCAGATGGTTAAATCAAGACAGCGTCACCCAAACTCTTCAGTGCCAAGACTATATATGCCCAGAAAACTTGGAGGTAGGGGACTTATTAGCCTGTTGAAAGCCTGCCGTGAACAAGAAGCAAGTCTTAGAACCTATTTTATGAATAGTAGTTCATCGATGCTGTCGACCATTGCTGCCCTCGACTGCAACTACACAGCACTGAATTTGCTTCGACAAGACCCAGTAGCAATCCCAACTGAGGAGAGCCTTACAGAATCATGGAAGTGTAAACCACTCCATGGAAGGTTTTACAGTTCTTTATATGCTCAGGGCATCAATTTAGAAGCGTCAGTCCGCTGGTTGACCACAGGAAAAATGTTCCCCGAGACTGAAGGATTCCTGTTGGCAATACAGGAGCAGGTCATAGCAACAAATTCCTACAGAAAGCATATTCTGCACCAAGCAATCGAAGATAGATGTCGCCTATGCAAAGCAACGTATGAATCGATTCAACATGTCACCTCTGGCTGCCAAGCATTGGCAGGTAAAGAATATCTAACTAGGCACAATAATGCTGCAAAGATCGTTCACCAGGCACTCGCTCAAAAATATAATTTAATAAGCAGCCATCACCCATTTTACAAATACCAGCCACAGGCAGTATTAGAAAAAAACGACATTAAACTATATTGGGATCAAACCATGATCACTGACCATAATATACCCCACAACAGACCAGACATACTACTCGTAGACAAAAAAATAAAAAAGGCCATCATCATCGAAGTTGGGGTTCCTGCTGATGATAACGTTTCTAAAACATTGAGCGAAAAAATTCGGAAGTACCAAGAGCTCTGCGAGGAATTAAGGCATCTCTACCGACTGGTGGATGTAAAAGTACTCCCGATCATTGTATCCAGCAATGGTTTAATTCCTCAGGAAACGATTGCATCAATGAAGACGTTGGAAATAATTAGGGGACTGGAAGAAGTACAGAAAGCGGTTATGCTGGGATCTGCCAGCATCGTTAGAAAATTTTTAAATATTCCCATTTAACTTTTAAATGAACCATACCCTTGACCTTGGTCCGGGTTGGTGTAATTATCCGGTACAAGCCGAGAAATACAAACAAGTAAATAATAATAAAAAATGGAAAATAAAAGTAAAACCAAACTCCCAACTGGAAGCAGGGAAATACCTCCGTGGAAGAGAAGGCTTCGAAAGAAAATTAACAACTTGCGTGAAAAAATTGGCGTCATCTCAAACTATATCCTTAACCCTCAAGCTGCAAGACCCAAAACAAAGAGGAAAATAGATGAGATAATAGTACAAAACTTGGGGACGTTACTGGAAAATGAGTTAATATATAGGCTGACTCTGTACCTGGATAATTTAAAACAAAAGCTAGCAGTTTATGCAAGTCGATTACGCAGATATAGCGAGGCAGCTTTGCGCAGGGAACAAAATCAGCTTTTCGGTCAAAATGAACGCCAGTTTTATAGAAACCTAGCACAAAAGGAAAAAATATCGAGCACTTACCCCGATGGAATCGAAGCCTATTGGAAGAGTGTCTGGGAAAAACCGGGGGAACACGTCGAGGGCACATGGATAGAAGATGAAATAAAAAGTTTCCAGAATGCCTCTCTAATGAATGAAGTGGCAATAGATGTGGAAGATGTTTCGGAAGCAGTTAGGAAAATGAAAAATTGGAGGGCACCTGGGCCTGACAGAATTCAAAATTATTGGATTAAAAGATTCCCCTGCTTGCATGAATTGCTGGCCAAAAGCTACCAGGAAATACTCGATGACAAGCAAACGCTCCCTGATGGTTTCACTGATGGCATTACTTACATGCTTCCAAAAAAGAACGAATTAAACTTAAGTCCTGAAGACTTCCGGCCAATAACATGCTTAAATGGTCTATATAAAATTCTGACCTCAATCTTGGCAACGAAGATTTATGAGCATCTCGACAATGAGAAGATGATACCCACTGAACAACTAGGGTGCAAAAAAAGAGCTAGGGGTTGTAAAGAACTCTTAGTAATAGATACATTTATTGCTGCCCAAGTTACGAAAAAACAGCGAAACCTCTCAATGGCCTGGATCGATTATAGAAAGGCTTTTGATTCTGTTCCGCATAGCTGGCTTTTGAGGGTACTGGATATTTACCAGATTCAACCAAAAGTAAGCAGGCTGCTTTCAAACCTAATGTCTGGATGGAAAACTAAGCTGAAAATCGGAGCTATCAGTACGGCCCACCAAATAAAAATAATGAGAGGAATATACCAAGGGGATTGTCTTAGCCCACTGTGGTTCTGCATGGCGTTGTTCCCACTAAGCAGGATCCTTCGAAAAAATAAGGAGGGATATAAGCTGATCATCAACGACGAAGCGACCACAATCAGCCACAGCTGGTACATGGACGAATTCAAGCTGTATGCTAAAAACAAAGACCAGCTACAAAGCATGGTTGAGGCCGTAACATGTTATACTAGAAACATAGGAATGTCAATCGGCCTCGACAAGTGTGCAGTCCTCCATGTTACCAAGGGGAAAGTCGTTAGCAAGCCCAATATCCTGATCAATGAGGAAGAATACATCAAGGAACTTGAGGCCAATAAATTATATAAGTATTTGGGCATGCATCAGCATCTTAAAATTGCCCGAAGAGACATGCAACAAGAGCTTTTAACAATCCTCAAAATTAGGTTACGAAAAGTCCTTAAAACCCAGCTGACTGGAAAAAGAAAAATCAAGGCCATAAACACCTGGGCTATACCTGCTCTCAGTTATAGCTTTGGGATATTGCAATGGTCAACCACCAGGCTACAGGAGATGGATCGTCTTGTGAGAACAACTCTCACTCAAGAACGGGCACGCCACCCAATATCATCGAAAGCTCGCCTGTACTTGCCCAGGAGAGAAGGGGGACGTGGCTTGATAAATATCGAAGAAGCTTGCCGCAAGCAAGAAATGGCTCTACGCCGATATTTCCTCACAAAAACAGATGGAGTTTCAGTCACTATTTCAAGGTTGGATTCTAGTCTAACTACACTAAATCTAACAAGAGATGCGGAATCAGTAGTTCTTACAGAAAATGAACGGTTGACAGAATGGAAAACAAAGTCTTTACATGGTAGATTCTATCACAAATTAAATGATAGCTCCATTGACAAGGAGATGTCAGTTGATTGGTTAAAGGCTGGCAAGATATTCTCCGAGACAGAGGGGTTTGTTATCGCCATTCAAGACCAAGTTATCGCCACCAGATCATATAGAAGGCATGTTTTAAAAGACTCATCAACGCCAGATAAATGTCGGCTATGCTCGGCTACATTGGAGTCAATCCAACACATCACTGGTGGATGTGGAGTGTTGGCTGACACTGAATATCTTCAGAGGCATAACAATGTGGCCAAAATTTTGCATCAAGCCCTGGCAGTGAAATACAACCTTCTAGATGTAAAGGCACCATATTATAAGTACCAACCCACTAGACTACTACAAAAAGGTCCCCTTAAATTATATTGGGATGAGTCCATTATAACGGACCACACTGTGCATCATAATAGGCCAGATATCCTCCTTATAAAGTCGAGTGAGAGGAAAGCAAGTATAATTGATATTGCGATCCCTAACGACAATAATGTGAGCTCAACTATTGGAGAGAAGCTTCGGAAGTATCAGGAACTTGCGGCTGAGCTAAAAGAGCTATACGATATGGAAAGCGTGGTGGTAACACCTATTGTGATCTCCACGAATGGATTGGTTCCTAAATCCACGGTGGAGGGCATTGAGAAACTGGGAATTCCGGTCGAGGTTTTAAAGGAGTCTCAACAGGCAGTTCTCCTAGACACAGCCAGGATCGTTAGAAAATTTCTGAATGTGTAGAGCTGAAAAATATAAAAACCAAAATAATAACTGCAGATGGTTGCACTTGTCCCCCATCTCTGTTTTGAACCCGCAAATGCGAGAAGAAAATATAGATGATAATAATAATATCTGGTAAAAGCTTTGAATACCTGGGCTGTTCCTTCGGTTACATATACGTTTGGAGTGATAAAATGGTGTGACACGGATTTGGAAAAAATGGACCGCTTCTTAAGAACTCAGATGGTTAAATCAAGACAGCGTCACCCAAACTCTTCAGTGCCAAGACTATATATGCCCAGAAAACTTGGAGGTAGGGGACTTATTAGCCTGTTGAAAGCCTGCCGTGAACAAGAAGCAAGTCTTAGAACCTATTTTATGAATAGTAGTTCATCGATGCTGTCGACCATTGCTGCCCTCGACTGCAACTACACAGCACTGAATTTGCTTCGACAAGATCCAGTAGCAATCCCAACTGAGGAGAGCCTTACAGAATCATGGAAGTGTAAACCACTCCATGGAAGGTTTTACAGTTCTTTATATGCTCAGGGCATCAATTTAGAAGCGTCAGTCCGCTGGTTGACCACAGGAAAAATGTTCCCCGAGACTGAAGGATTCCTGTTGGCAATACAGGAGCAGGTCATGGCAACAAATTCCTACAGAAAGCATATTCTGCACCAAGCAATCGAAGATAGATGTCGCCTATGCAAAGCAACGTATGAATCGATTCAACATGTCACCTCTGGCTGCCAAGCATTGGCAGGTAAAGAATATCTAACTAGGCACAATAATGCTGCAAAGATCGTTCACCAGGCACTCGCTCAAAAATATAATTTAATAAGCAGCCATCACCCATTTTACAAATACCAGCCACAGGCAGTATTAGAAAAAAACGACATTAAACTATATTGGGATCAAACCATGATCACTGACCATAATATACCCCACAACAGACCAGACATACTACTCGTAGACAAAAAAATAAAAAAGGCCATCATCATCGAAGTTGGGGTTCCTGCTGATGATAACGTTTCTAAAACATTGAGCGAAAAAATTCGGAAGTACCAAGAGCTCTGCGAGGAATTAAGGCATCTCTACCGACTGGTGGATGTAAAAGTACTCCCGATCATTGTATCCAGCAATGGTTTAATTCCTCAGGAAACGATTGCATCAATGAAGACGTTGGAAATAATTAGGGGACTGGAAGAAGTACAGAAAGCGGTTATGCTGGGATCTGCCAGCATCGTTAGACAATTTTTAAATATTCCCATTTAACTTTTAAATGAACCATACCCTTGACCTTGGTCCGGGTTGGTGTAATTATCCGGTACAAGCCGAGAAATACAAACAATTAAATAATGATACACCCGCAAGGGGCACTGATGGATGCAGTTGCTGGGGTCATACGCCCCCCCGGGTTCCTGAGTACACTACACCATCCACTTACTCACCCAATATACACAACACAAGACAGTACACTAACACTAAGGTCATTAACAGTAAACACCCTAGGGCTACCTTCCCTAGGAAGACCTGGCAGCAGGTATAAAATGCATCCCACCCATTAACATGGAGCTACGAAACAGAAGAATTGCCTCGGACGAATCCAGAGTAAGGGCTGCTCTGGATGGTTTGGACAACCAGCCCTCGACTTCGGCAGGCAGTGCAAGCGGTGCCTTGATGTCGTATGGAACCGTAAGACCGGCTACCCTAGGACCTATATCAAACTCAGCTTTGTGCTTGGACGCTGATGAGCCTCCCGCGCAAGGAAGAGTCCCACAACGCCGAAGAAATGAACAAAAACGGATGAAATGGACACGCAAGATGAACGCGTCAGCTATCCGAGCTTATTTCTTGGCAACCAATTTAGAAATCGACAAAACAGGGTACAGATCACGAATCACTAGCTACTGGAATGAAGAAGTCCCTCATATCAAAGTCACATCTCAACGTATCGCTGATCAGGTGAAGCAGATATTCAAAAGAAAGTTTTTATCGATGGCTGAAATAAATAATATAAAAGAAGAGGTAGCGAGCAGACTAAACTTAAACCAAGTTCAGGATATCTTGCCATCTCAACCGCAAATCATTGAGACTATCATTCCACCGAACCAGGAAGAGCCCTCAAATACTTTAGAAGATGGAGCAAACCCAAATAGTATAAGTCAAGCAAACATCCGTACCTGTTTAATAACAGAATACTTAAAATTCCGGGGCATACCTCTCGATAGTCGTCCTATCATCCCTAAGGTGCCATATTCTAAGCAAACACTCCAAACTGTCTTAGCAGTGGATAATCTGTTGCAAGAATATATAACAAACGACTACGATCTCAATGAAATCCGACACTGGATATATATAGCAGCAAGAACGGTTGTAAGCCAATTGGGACTAATAAAAGAAGTGGGCCCGGAAAAAAGCAAGTTTATTGCTGATAAAAAGAATTTTGAGTCACCTTGGAGGAGAAGGTTGAAGCGTAGAATTGATGAATTACGCAAAAGTATTGGAGTTCTCTCTAACTATCTCAATAATTCCGACGGAGCATCAATAAAATTGAAGACTAAGATTGATGAACTTATTGTGAAACACATAGGCTCCGTCAACAGATCTGAACTCAATTCGAAGCTGTCTGCACTCTCAGAACTCATGAAACAAAAGCTAGCAGTTTATGCTTACAGGGTCAGAAGATATACAAAAGCAGAATCCCGAAGAAAAGAAAATAACGTGTTTCAAACAACTGAGAGAAAATTTTATAATCACCTGAAACCGAATCAGAAGGCAGACTCCTTTTCCATGTTCGAACTTAATGAATCTGACTTTTGTAGTTATTGGGAAAACATCTGGAGCTGTCCGAAAAATTATAACAATAATGCTTATTGGCTCAGGAATTTGCACGCAGAAACACAGAGTGTTCCTATGATGGATGTAGTACAAATTAGTGGCGATGATGTACAGGAATCTATTAAGTTTGCACACAATTGGAAAGCACCCGGGCCAGATAAAATTCAAAATTATTGGCTCAAACACTTTAAAAGTACTCATGGACCATTAGCCTCTTATTACCAGAAACTATTGTGCAATTCGGTTATACCTCCAGAGGACTTCTGTTTAGGGAAGACATATTTGATTCCAAAAGAAAAAAACAAATCTCCAGAACCGAAGAACTTTCGGCCAATAACATGTCTTAATGGTGTTTACAAAATATTAACGTCTATAATCAGTAATAAACTAATGGGACATGTACAGAAGAACAACCTTATGGCACAGGAGCAGATCGGATGTAAGCGAAACTCTAAGGGGTGTAAAGAGCTTCTAGTGATTGATTCATTCATAGCTTCACAGGTATCAAAAAAGTTGCGTAATATATCGCTTTCATGGATTGACTATCAGAAAGCATTCGATTCGGTCCCCCATGACTGGCTGATTGAAGTTCTTAAGATTTATAAAGTCGACCAAAAAGTGACAGAACTGTTGCAACGACTTATGAGGCTATGGGAAGTGTCATTGGTTCATCCAACTAAAAGGAACACTCTCGTTGCAGAGAAAATTCCAATAAAAAGAGGAATATTTCAAGGTGATTCGCTAAGTCCTTTATGGTTCTGCCTTGCGATTAATCCTCTAAGCTCCATTTTGAATCAATCTGGAAAGGGTTATTCCTTGAATCAGGAAACAATGATCTCCCATTCTTTCTATATGGACGACTTAAAGCTTTTTGCAAAGAATGAGAGGGACATGAGAACTCTTCTTGAATTAGTAAGTTCATTCACAGAAGATATTGGGATGAAGCTAGGAACTGAAAAATGTGCAACCCTTAATATACACAGAGGAAAATACAAGGATTCAGCTAACATTGAACTCTCCAATAGTGACATCATTAAGCAACTTAAGGTTACAGGCTCCTACAAGTATCTTGGTATCTCACAGCTGCTTAAATTCAAAAAAGAGGTCAAAGAAACCTTTGAAGAAGAATTTAAGAATCGAGTCAGAAAACTACTAAAAACTAATTTATCAGCTGGAAATCTGGTAAAAGCTTTGAATACCTGGGCTGTTCCTTCGGTTACATATACGTTTGGAGTGATAAAATGGTGTGACACGGATTTGGAAAAAATGGACCGCTTCTTAAGAACTCAGATGGTTAAATCAAGACAGCGTCACCCAAACTCTTCAGTGCCAAGACTATATATGCCCAGAAAACTTGGAGGTAGGGGACTTATTAGCCTGTTGAAAGCCTGCCGTGAACAAGAAGCAAGTCTTAGAACCTATTTTATGAATAGTAGTTCATCGATGCTGTCGACCATTGCTGCCCTCGACTGCAACTACACAGCACTGAATTTGCTTCGACAAGATCCAGTAGCAATCCCAACTGAGGAGAGCCTTACAGAATCATGGAAGTGTAAACCACTCCATGGAAGGTTTTACAGTTCTTTATATGCTCAGGGCATCAATTTAGAAGCGTCAGTCCGCTGGTTGACCACAGGAAAAATGTTCCCCGAGACTGAAGGATTCCTGTTGGCAATACAGGAGCAGGTCATGGCAACAAATTCCTACAGAAAGCATATTCTGCACCAAGCAATCGAAGATAGATGTCGCCTATGCAAAGCAGCGTATGAATCGATTCAACATGTCACCTCTGGCTGCCAAGCATTGGCAGGTAAAGAATATCTAACTAGGCACAATAATGCTGCAAAGATCGTTCACCAGGCACTCGCTCAAAAATATAATTTAATAAGCAGCCATCACCCATTTTACAAATACCAGCCACAGGCAGTATTAGAAAAAAACGACATTAAACTATATTGGGATCAAACCATGATCACTGACCATAATATACCCCACAACAGACCAGACATACTACTCGTAGACAAAAAAATAAAAAAGGCCATCATCATCGAAGTTGGGGTTCCTGCTGATGATAACGTTTCTAAAACATTGAGCGAAAAAATTCGGAAGTACCAAGAGCTCTGCGAGGAATTAAGGCATCTCTACCGACTGGTGGATGTAAAAGTACTCCCGATCATTGTATCCAGCAATGGTTTAATTCCTCAGGAAACGATTGCATCAATGAAGACGTTGGAAATAATTAGGGGACTGGAAGAAGTACAGAAAGCGGTTATGCTGGGATCTGCCAGCATCGTTAGACAATTTTTAAATATTCCCATTTAACTTTTAAATGAACCATACCCTTGACCTTGGTCCGGGTTGGTGTAATTATCCGGTACAAGCCGAGAAATACAAACAAGTAAATAATAATAATACTACTAATAATAATAATAATACCCAATAATAATACTATATTATTTACAAAGAGACGACCGAATAATATCCCCCAACTGAATGTAAACAGAACGCCTGTACCATGGAAAACGTAGATTAAATATTTGGGACTTAATATGGACAAAAGGTTAACTTTTACTTTCCACACTGATTATGTGTGCAATAAAGCTAACAGGGCACTGTGTACTATATATCCATACTTTAATAGAAATTCTAAATTAAGCATAGATAATAAGTTATTATTATATAAAGCCTGCTTACGACCTATACTAACATATGCATGCCTAATATTTAGTTATATGTATAAAACTAATTACAAATATTCCAAAACAAATGCCTTAGAAGTGCTGGAAATTATGCATATTACACTAAAGTTAAAATTATACATAAAGAATTAAGTATACTTTATATTAATGTTTTTATCAACAAACTATGTAAACAATTTTTTTTTAAAGTGTGAAAACAATAAAACCCTCTTATAAAAATGTTGGGAACTATGAACAAAATAGTACAAAGCGTTATGTACTTAAAAGAACAAAACATTTATTAATGTAGGATACCAATTTCTTTTATTTCATTATTATTGTTTATATATATATATATATATATATATATATATATATATATATATATATATAAGTTACTAAGAATGTAAAGTTACAATTTTTGTTTGTTATTTGGAGTGCTATCGATGGGTAGTTTCTCCACAAGTGTTTTCATGTAATATTCTACATTTTTGCACATTTACTTGATATAATACCATTATAGTTGTAAATATCATTGAATTAAATAATAATAAAAAAAAATTGTTTGTTATTATTGTGGTTTTTTTCTCTGTTGGAAGTTTTTTTTTTATACATTTTATCTTTCATTGTAAATTATAATTCTGCACAGATACATTTAAATTAGTACAATTGTTTATAATTTGAGACTGGTCTATTGATCCTAAATAAACCTGGACAGGCAAAATTTAGGACTACCACTGTAGGTAGCATCCTCCGATTAGCCACTGAAGCATAAAAAATGCTAAATGAATAAACAATAAACAAACTACTTAGTAAAAAGAACGACTAACGACGAAAAATAAACAAAAATTTAAATAAATAAATGAAGAATGTTGACTTAGCAACACATCCTTGTTCTCTTTACCAGTGGGTTTTCTGAAAATATTCTTTTTTAAGAATGTGTTACAGCTTTGTTTCAAGACTAATTATTGAATTGTGGGAAATTTTAAACGTCCAAATCGATGGTAAAATTGGTTAGATAAATAAACTATGATTACCAAAAGTTATTGTTCAGAATCTACTGTTTGGTGTTACTTATAAATGAAAATTGTGGCTTTAATTTTTAACTAAATTTGAACAATCATTATTTTCAAGATAATATTTTATATGAAACTATTATTTCAATTCACATTTTTTCATTTTCATATTTTTGAACAATAATCTAAATCTATTAAAAGTTGTTATAAATTATTTAATTACACGTAATCTTTGTTGACTGAACCTGGATTTTTGTCGAGACCAAATTGTAGACTTTGAAACATTTTTATCGTGTTTAATTTTTAATAATATATCTTATCTGAATATTGTTTTGTTAAAAACATAATTAAGATTATCTAATAAAATGAATGTTATTTCATAGTTCATATACCTATGTGCACACCCAGAAAATTAATTACTTTATTGTCGATTAATTTAAAAATAATTAAAACAATTGTTGAATTTCAATTCAAGTTAATTTAATTGAAATTAACAATTTCAAAAACTCATAAAATATTAATAAAACGAGTCTTTTAAAATTGTTATTTAAGAATTTCTTACTTAATCTATTATCATTTTTTTTTAAATACTCGTAAAAAACTGTTTGTGCTCGTTTCATTCTTTTACTATAATAAATGAACTCAAGAATTCTGTTGGATATAGTAGATTAGAATTTAAAACTAAATATTTTCTGATCATTTATACTGGTTGTGGAGTTTATAATTCAAATACTGATAATTTTAAAATACATTTAATTGCTGTTTTTTTTTCATTTATATACCTCTTATTTTTTGTAACATTCAATAATAGATTCTTGTATTTTTTACAGATTTATAATTACAAATTCACAATCTATATATTGCTTATTAGAATAGTCTTTGTGTTAGAAAAATAAATGAGTAATGCTTCGTAACATTAAATCATAGATGTAATCTTATTAGATGCCAGTATTGATAGTGTTTGTATGGGTGAAACCAAGTAAAAATTCGTCCTTAGCACTTCATCGATTTTGATAATTATGTTTAACCCTTTCAATTAATATTTCCTTCCTAACGATTTGAACTCAGTGACGTCTAATTTATATATATTATCATGGTTTTGTAAGGCTTAGTGTGAGTGGAAAGAAATTTACAGAGGAGAGACAAAATTCTAAACTATAGATAAGAGGCTAAAGTGTAATCAATTAATTGTAGTTTTGCTGAAGCAGAAGTTATTCTCTTTCTTTGTCTCTTGCCGGGGCTGTGAAGCTAATCTCTGCCTATATTTCATCAAAACCAGATAGTGGTTACTATTGCTGTTTACTCCTCTATAGCTTCGCATATCTAATGTGTCTGATGCGTGTCTTATATCTATTAATACATGGTCTATCTGGTTTTAAGTTGTTTGATCAGGAGACCTCCATGCTCTCTTGTGCGGGAAATACGTGCTCATCACTGTAATACCTTTATCCATTGCAAAACTGGAAAAATTACTTTTGTCAAAATTTATAAACATTTTTAGAGAAAGTAAACTTATGCTTAGTCATATAATGGTTCTATAATACCTTGTAATAATTATTGTTCTCATTATGGAGTAACAAAGTTATTTTATTTCTTCAATAAATATTATCATTCTTTCATTTTTCATTAACAGTTTTTATGGGATTCTTTTTCTGCTGTAAAAAAAAGTGTTATTAAAATAAAACTGTAATATTCCAGCACCTAAAGAATCTGTCCCTCAGAATCTTTGACAATGTTTTTCTCATTTTCATTTATGTTTATCATAGAACTTTGTTATACTACATACACACATACATAAGATAGCGAAACTGACCGATCTTACCTGTTTATACGTTTGGAAGGTGGGTAAATTAACATTAAATGGGTAAAATTAATAAACATTATCTTTTGGATCGAATTGTGAATCTATGCCATTCTCCAATTGACTTGACACATAAAAATAAAAATTTCATTAAAAGCAATCCGACCGTTTAGGAGGTCAGTGACATATTCACGAACAGAAAAATTATATATATATATATATATATATATATATATATATATATTTTTTTTTTTTTTTCGGTTGGCTCTACAGACCTTGTAGATCTTTCGCCGCCTTTACCAGCCTTCTCCACCTCTGTCTATCCTGGGCCGCTCATTTCCAGTCTCCTACATGTAGCTCCGCAGCACCTTTGTTGACCCTGGCAATCCATCGGGTCTTTGGCCTCCCACGTGGTCTCTTGCCAACTATTGTGGCATTCATAGTTGTGTAGAGACGGATCACTTCGAGCTACATGCCCATATATACATAAAGACGATCCAATCAACATTTAAAAAGGTAGCTATTTTAATGAAACTTTTATTTCATCTGGGCCGAAAACACAGAAAAAATACATATATAGCGTTTTGAAAGCAACGAAATCACATGATAGCAAAACTTTGTTAGTCGAATATTGATTTATTTCCATCTTACATCATTATTCACGTTCAGTCGCTATGGTAGTGATCAGGATACAGAATTGAGTGTATTTTAATTAATAAAAATAATTAACTATACTACACTCTACCCTACAAAAATAATTAAAATCAATAATTAATCAGCGGTGATTCTATTATCAGATAAAATATTGAATACTCGGAACTGTTCTAAGCGATTCCTAGGAAATAAACTGGGATAGCTAGGAATTCCCAGCGGAAAGGGTGGAAAGGTCAATTAAAAAACAACTTAAAATTAAAATGCCTCCAGCTATTTAGGCCTGAAAAGCATGATTCTCATCTGCGCATTTTTACAAAATATTTTATGTGAAAAACAGTTCCAAACAAGCAGTTGTATATTTATAAAAATAAAATAACTGCAATGCTGTTTTATGTTTATATACCGAAGCTAGACAACTATTGTATCAGTACTAAATTCATTAAATTACAAAGATTGAATGAGTTGCAATCTTATAGGCAAGACTACTGTGTATCGACACAATACCACGTACAAGGCTCAAAATCACTTCGTGCAGACATTTTACGTCGCTCGTGGGGTCACTCATATCTCTCGTCAAGGAAGAGTGACACATGACTCACAACTTATCACTCCAATCGAAACGATTAAGTGTACAGCTTTCAGTTTCGGTTTCACCTTTAAAAGCGTTTTAGTCGTATCTGCGTACGTTTTTTAATCTAATATTTACCAAGCCTTGATATTCAGAATACTATTAACCACTGTTTTTCCCCATCAGCTTGCTTCACATGGGCGATGTGTTTATAAGAAATATTCAATCCGCTAAAGGAGCACTCTGAGGGTTCAATAATGGTTTTAAAGTCGAATTCGTTAGGATGTAAGATAAAAAAAGAATGTAACAACTTCATGCAGTGCAAAATTTTCGAATAACTTTTTTCCAGGAACCCTTTTATAATTTTACTTATTAATTTGATTATTTTATTTATTAATTAAATTTTTGACCAATTTAGCTTTATTACACATTTGTAAATTATTTTTTAACCAGATGAGATGGAGATACAATGTCATAATCTTATTATTTGTAAGGGGAAATGAAAAGCTTTGATAAAAAACCTAAATTCGGAATCTTGTTTTTAAACTAGCAAGGAAATAAACCAATATAAAAATAAAATTTCGTGTAGCCACTCTTGTAAATACCAGCATCTAAAAAAAAATATCCATCATCACTGGCACTATAGCCCGGTACAGCTCTTCGTCGCATCAAGACGACGCCTCCACTCATCTCTGTCTTGCGCCAGTGTCTGCCAAGTTCTGGTGTTGAGGAGCTCACGTTCTTCTGTTTCCGTCGGCTTCGACCTCATCCGCCCATCTCAGTCGTGGCTGTCCTCTCCTTCTCATCTTATCCACATACCCAAAGAGCAGTCTCTTGACAGGTGTGCCCCCTTCCATTCTTGCAACACGACCCGCCCATCGTAGCCTTGAGATCCTTATAAATTTTACTACATCTGGGTCCCGGTAAATCTGGTACAACTCTGCATTGTGTCTCTGCCTGTACTGGGCGCCATCCCTTACAGGCCCAAACATTCTACTCAGAATTTTTCGCTCAAAAACATGCAAGCTGATGGCATCTGTACGTGATAAGGGCCATGTCTCTGAGGCGTATATCAGTGCAGGTCTAATTAAAGATATTTACACAGCGATCTTAGGCTTTCTTGCAAGAAAATGACTTCTTAGTATTTTGGCTAGGCCAAAATAGCATCTGTTTATTGTCGTTATTCGTCTCTGAACCTCCTGACTTGGCATATTGTCTGCACACACTAGGAAACCTAAATAGACAAAACTATTTACACGTTCAAAGGTGTATCCTTCCAACCTAAGAGTAGGCGTAAAAAAATATTACTAAAATTTAAAACTGTTTTATCGAAAATAACCTACCTCGTACTAAACATTTATTAATAGGATTTGCAACTTCATTTAAAAAAAAAAAAAATTAATTAAAAAAGAAAAAGTGTTATTACCCATGCTGCTAAATATTTATGATAACGGAATAATGACAATGGGCCAATAAGTTTCTTTTAAACAAATACAACACTAAACATTGTAAAGTGTAAAAATTTCGATAACAACATAAATTATATACTAAACAGTTAGCAATTCTCCTGTTCGCTTTTGTGCAATATATATTTTTCATCTGATGACGGAATGAGGTTCTTAAAATCGAAGTCTTAATAAAGGAAAATGGCAAACAATAACTACATTTATATATATATTTAATGATCTTATATTTATACATAGATCAGGTCTTATTAAGATTAATAGTTTATTATTTAATTTTTCAGTTAATGATAAAAGGGATGGCGCGAATAGTTGAAGAGTACTGCCAGAAAAAAGAAGTTAGTAGACCGCTGGTGACTCCCTAGACCAGACCTTGTTCCTCTCTTAATCATACGTGGTGGGCATCCAACAGAATATCTATTCAAAACGATAACTGCGACTAGAAGTAGAAGCATAAATATTTAAATTTATATTTCTAATAGGCACACAAACACTACCTGTTGAAACGTTGGGTGGCCATTCAAAACACAGAATCGACAAGTATTTAAGCAAATAAAAACAAGTAGCCAACTGCATGACGTAGATAATTAATCTTCTGATTGCTGGCACTGAGAGATAAGTTTTTATTATAAACCAGTTTACCATTGTTCAATAAGTCAGTTTATCAACATTTGTTTTTTGCAAGCGGAGATTTTGAATGACATTTCAGTTTTTTAAAGGGTACTTTTGCACCTCGCAGTTTTAATACATGAGGGGTTCTGAATAAAAAAGCGGATAACACCGAAATTCCAAGGATTGACATTACTTTGTCTTAACATCTCTATTAAAAATTAAGAATTAACAATTAAGGAAGGGCATATAAGTATGCGGAATAATTAATTTTATGTTCATCTAAAATTTTTCCAATCTGAAACGAAATTTTTCTCAAAATTAAGCATTTTCATGCATTATTTGGATAAAACATTGTTGAATACTATAAAAATCACAATGTACTTTTTTCTCGGAATGAAGTTTCGTCTTCGAGGGCTTAATGATTATCCCAAATACAACATTTTCTCCATATGTTGAAGAACACAAATTGAAAAATATAATATTTATAGAAATTCACAACTGTACAATAGGAATACATTGGGTAAATATATAATTATATAAAATAAAATAGGGTAAAGGCAAGTAGAGAAACTACCCAGTGGTAGTACTAGAACAACAAAATCAACTTATAAAGTTAAAAGGCCATCTTCTTTTCAGACGCCTCGGGGCATCATCAGGAATTTGAAGAGGTTGCTAAGTTTGAATTTAGCTAATTAAAAAAAAAATTTGGGTTTTAATGTATATAAAGTTTGCCATGAAAGGATTGATATCGGGTTCGGGCAAATCAGTAACAAGCGGGACATTAAGGCCATCATGGATGACTTTGTTCGTAGCAAAGTAAGGACGATTTTACGAAGGATTTTGGTTTATAACGATTATACTTATATAGGGAGTATTATAAGGTTTATAGGGAATACGATGGGGTGTTCGATGGCTTAGGGGAGCAACAAAGCTCACTCCATAAGTCCGGATGTGTCTTACGATTGACATGTATATGAGTCTTTTGTAATTAATAGGGAGCTTAAAGCGTTTGTCTAGTAAATGTTGAAGTAGCGTGGTACTGCGAGCTGTTTCTTGTCTTTTCAGTCTAGTGTAAGGATTCCATGTTAAACATTTGTCAAAGTGTAGTCCTAAGTGCCGGATCTGTTCTAGGAAAAAAAATTCAGAATAAAAAACAGATTTTCTAAAAAATAAAAATAAGATCCCATATTACTTTAACTGCCAAGTAGGAATCCATCACTGAAAAGATTAGAAATGAAGGATATCTTGGCTGGTAAGAGGGGACGCTAAGAGAAGCCGCAAGCCATCACAGTTGGGAACAACTAACTGTGAATTACCTCCTAGGGCCTAAACTAGTTGACTAATATCTCTCCCTATCAGTCTTCCTTTCCCAACTAGTTCAGGAAGCAGTTCCTCTTCTTACACTACCTCCCGTACTCCTGTAAGTTTATCAGGTTATTTTAAAATTGAGCAGATAGAAAATATCAGCGGATTCGATTTTTGTAGAAATAAACAAACTAATGAAAATATAGATTTTCCTTTTCCTCATAAACATTAAAAAGTAAAAACAACGATGCATCGTTTTCTGTTGGCATGGAATCAAATCTGATCTCAGATTTATTCGTATTTTATGTTAGATTTCTATCCATGTTTATGATAGAAGATATTAATGGTTGAAAAGAGAAAGAAATGTTAAATAAAATAATATTTTTTGAAGTGAAACCTTCGTTAGCCATGTTTAGCGACTTTTGGTAGGGAATAAACTTGTGAGTTCGCGTCAGCAACATACTCGAGACTGGCGACACCTAGCAGTCTGTACATGAGTTATACAAATTCTTTTAACCAACTTTAATTTAAAGGTAGAATTCCATTGATATAAGAATAATTATATTTATCTAAAAAGTCGATTTATAGTTGTGCGATTGATACTGATAATAACTTAAAACATCAATAACTGGTTGAACGTTTTGTTTCCCTTAAAGATTTTATTTTGTCTTAGTTAAAATTCTTGTTTTATAAAATGATTTAAACTACAAATGATCTATGTATTGTTAAACTTAAGGATGATGATAATGCTCAAATGATATAAAATCCATGTAAATATGAATACAAGGTATAAATATTATAACTATATACTAATTAATATTTCAATTAAGTTATTGATATTTTGTATTGAGAATATGCAGCCCATCATATGTTTCGGTTTATATATAAACATTGTTTGGAGTGTGAATATATGCAAACCAAACTAATATTAATAATTTAAATTTACAAATTGGAAATTTAAATAATTCAGACTATAATTGGTTTAGAGATTTAAAAAAGACAGTTATTCCTAAGCCTTGAGTTTTCACTTCTGTCCCGCATGACTGCCTATTTATTTTTTTATTTTTCCTCATATAAAAAACATTATAATAAAAACACCCATGTTGATATAAGACAATAATGTTGGAAAAGAGAAATCAATTTTAGTTTTGAAAATTTCCACTGGTCTTGTACCGAATATTCATACGGCTAAATTCACCAACTTCACTTAACTTAGACTATTCACCCTAAAAAACAGTTCAAGAACTGTTTATCTTCCCTTATAGAATTTCGCCCACTTTTCACTAATCTTTAGAAGTTTGGCGACTTCATAATATATGGTAACATACATTATTGCTGCTGCACGATAATATGGTACAGGTTTCTTACATCTTTCAAAGTTTCTTAAAGATTGTCTCGTTTAGTAAATAATAATTACTGAAAACAGGCGAGCCAAGATGTTCCAATGATTTTTCATTACGATTTAATACATCTTGTGAACTCCTCTTTCGACTACTACCAGAGAAGCTACAAGTTGTGGTGTATGTGATTTTACGCCGTCGAACCATAAAAAAAACTAACAAGGAATCGATCACATTTTCCTCACAATACGATAGCTATTTTTATTTATGTAAATACCACTCAGGATTTGATCGCTAAAATTTCTTTGTGCTCTTCAATGGGGTCTACATTATGACAAAGATAACAATTTTTACTTTCTTTCAGTTTTACAGGAAAATATTTATTTTAATATGTTAAAGCGTAGTTTAAAAACGAGGAAGTCTAGTTCCTTTTAACGGAGTGTTGAAAAATCTCAACATGCGTAATTATTTTATTTTTTTAATATTAAAGCTGCTAAATATTGGGAAGATTGTTAAATTATAGCAATGAGAAAGTAAAGTGTTCTTTTGGGAAAGTATTGGTGAGGTTGGAACATAATATCGAATGGTGGTGCAATGAATAAGCCAAGCGAAAATAAAATTATATTTATGGTTTTACTTGAAATATATTTTCTTTTTCCTCGATTTTGATTTTGTATGATAAAGGTCGTTTTTATCCGGGAATGATCAAGGTGATATTTCACTTAATCCGAGCCATGATGTAGTCTTTTTAACGATTCCGTTTAAACTCGTATAAAGCCTTTAATATAAAGCACTCCATTAATCCTCATGAAAGCCTGGTTTCACGTATATTGAGTAAAATTATCAACATTAAAGTACATTTGATTTTTAACACGCTTTCATTAGTTTCGGCTATAAATACTGTATTTATGTAACGGATCTTTGAACTCGATTTTCAGCCACTTCATAATATCGGATTAAATTCAATGTTTTGCACGTTTCTCAAAGACTGGTTACAATACAATAATTTAACAAGTGTCTTATTATTTTGACCAGGATCTTCAGGATCTAGACGGAGACACGGTAGAGTCGTGTGTCAAGCACTAAGGTATCTAGTCTTTGATACCACCATATTTTAAAAATATACATACTGAATTATTAAAAAAATATATAGCTTGACAAAGTAAAATACACGCTGTAACGATTGATCAATCTAAAAAACTAAAAAGGATCATATGAGTTTATTATTTTATTTGTTTGTCAATGCAATACGATTAGAATGTTCACAAAAAATGTCGAAATAAAATAAACGTAACTAAAAAATAGAAAATTAATCAATTTTTCACCAATTTCTTCGGGTTCTGACCTTGTCAAGGCATGTTCTTTGCCGGCGTTTCGCTGGCAATACTGGTAGCTTCCCCAAGGCTAAATCTGAGAATCAAATTCTGAGGTAAAGAATTTGATGACACGTTCATAACGAGAAGAAATTTGTGATGAATGGATTAACAATATTGGCCGTGGCAATTGATGAGAGTATTTAGAAAATGAATATTATTGTAGTTATAAAAAAAGCTTAAGAGCATACCTTTATAGCCAGCCGTAATAAAATTTGAAAAATAAATAGTAGTTTAAAAATACACTTTAATAGGAAACAAAACAAAAACGCAATTTTTAATAAGCTTAAAATAAGAATAATTTTATTTATTAATCGTTATTTTGATGATGATTATTTTTAAATATTTCTGTTTTGGAGAGAAAAGATTTGTCCTGGCCGGGATTCGAAGCAGGTTCTTCTGTATCTCCGGTACAGTGCTCTAAACCACTTTAAATATTTTTGTTTTGAAGAGAAAAGATTTGTCCTGGTTTAGAACTTAGAAAAGATTTGTGTGGTTTAGAGAACTGCACCGGAGATACAGAAGAACCGGCTTCGAATCCCGGCCAGGACAAATCTTTTTTCTTCAAAACAAAAATGAAATAAGAATAGATTAATAAACAAAAAACGTCCGTTTCAAGATATTTTCATAACACCTCTACTTTTACAATTATTAGTAAATAACATATTTACAACAATTAATACCAATCACCCCATTTTTTTGCACGATGCATTTTTTTGTTCATCACGTATGCTGAACATGTTGAAAATCATTTTCGTTTTTTTAAAGAGTTAAAATTGACAAGTCTTTATAGTTTACAACTAAAAATGTCAACAGTAGTGAGTTTAGATTCAACCCATTGTTACGGGCTACTGGGTGTAAAATGGACTAAACTATTACTTAATTCAAGAATCTAATATTTATTAACAAATTAACAAGAATACAATGAGGTTATTTAAAACAGTTAAATTATTAAACTAATATCAATATACAATAATAATATTCTACTAAATGTTATCGAATTTCTAAGATAATATACAAATAATATAAGATATTTCTAATACTAAATAACTAAACTATTTATATAAATTTGTACAAATACAATAATACTACACTATAGTTTACAATTACAAATTAACACTTACAGTTCGCTAACTAAAGTCCACCGACCGTAAGACTCTTCAAATATGACAAACTGCCACACAGTTTATTACACTTATTACACGGTCACTAATTGTCACTGTTGCTCACTAAGCACTTATTACAGACTGATACTAATACTAACTAACTCACACACACTGCCACTAGTTAACGACTGCTACTCACTGGCTTATTACAGACTCGTCTTATTACTACTGCCGCGGCCGAAAACGCTGTCCTTTTTATATAGGCAAGGTAGGTCGTGGTGGGGCATTACTCGGAACACGGACGAGGACCACCTAGACCGATCTAGAAGGTTCTACGCCATTCTATAATCCCTTCCGCTTAATCCCATTGTTTGCCTAATCCGCTCTAGGCAGATCAGAAGCCGGTCCTACTTTCCGCTCTGACCGTAACACTGCCCCCTCCTTAAAAGTGCTGTGCCCCAGAGCATAGTCCGGAGAAATCGGGCGGTCATGAGCTTCCCTCGATGGAGACGCATTTCCTTTCCAGGGGTTGAACGTGCACACCAATATGGCGACTCCAGAGTTGGCGAATATCTGTTCAAGCATGTTCCTGACAACCTTCCACTCCAGGCCGTCATATCCACAGCCCAACTTAGGGATCGCGAGCTTGGTGACACGCAGTCTCAGAAGCTTACTCCGCAGGTCGTCGAGGCTTCGCCGCAGTGCGTCATATGTGGGCTTCTGAACAGTAGCACACTTGGTAACTAAGTAGAACAGGTGTCGTCCTTCGTGCGTATGGTGGAGTGCTTTCCCGACGCGTGGTCCTTGGCGTTCCAGTTCCTCAGTTCCAGCAAACTTCTTCCTGAAGACGGTTGCAATCCCTCGGGAAGTCCTCAGATCTTCGGCTACACAATGGGCCAGAGAATAGTCCGCGGGTAACGAGAAGATATCTCTGTATACTGCCTGAGTTACTCCACACACTAGTTGCGTTCCGGAGCTGAGAGTGCCTTGCTGAAATATCCAATCACCCTTTCTTCTCCGTCTTGGAGCTGAGAGAGGACACTTCCAATGGCGATGTTGCTGGCATCTGTGTCGAGTATGAACTTGCCCTCGGGACGTGGATAGCACAGAATAGGAGCACTACTCAATTTTCTCTTCAGCTCCTCGAAGGATGCCTGGCACTCGTGGTCCCAATGGAAAGTCCTTTTCTCCTCGGTAAGCCTGGTAAGAGGTTTTGCGATATCAGCAAATCCTTTCACGTACCTCCGGTAATAGGTGCAGAGCCCGAGAAAACTTCTCACCTGGTGCTTATCTCGAGGTACTGGCCAGTCGGAGATCGCTGCTATCTTCTCTGGGTCAACAGCAACTCCGTTGTCTGACACAATATGCCCCAGGTAGTTGACTTGCCTTCGGAAGAGATTACACTTCTTCGGGTTCAACTTTAGGTTCGCTGCACGCAGTCGTTCGAAGACCTTCTCCAGATTCTTCAGATGGTGAGCGAAGGACTTTCCCAGCACAATGATGTCGTCTAGGTACACCAGGCATACTTCCCAAGAGAGACCTCTTAACACGTTTTCCATCAGCCTCTCGAATGTGGCAGGAGCATTGCAAAGCCCGAACGGCATTACTGTAAACTGCCAGAGCCCAGTGCCAATTGAAAACGCCGTCTTCTCTTTATCTTCAGGTGCCAATCCAACCTGCCAATATCCACTGCGGAGATCCAAGGTAGAGAAGAGTTTACACCCCTCCAGGGTGTCCAGCGTATCGTCAATCCTGGGAAGCGGATAACTGTCCTTCTTGGTGACGTTGTTTAGAAGACGGTAGTCTACGCAGAACCTTGTCGTTCCGTCTTTCTTCTTCACCAATACGACAGGAGACATCCAGGGGCTACTTGAAGGCTCAATGACACCATCAGCTGCCATCTCCTTTATAATCTCCTCGGCGTCCTCCCGTTTGGCTAACGGCAGCCTCCGCGGAACCTGTCGGATGGGCTTCGCATCCCCAGTGTCAATCTTGTGCTGGACGATATCCGTTCTGCCCCGTGGTCCTGGTCCGATCTCGAAGACGTCATGCCATCGGATAATCATATTCTTCACTTCCTCGCTCTGTTCGGGCGAAAGGTCGCGACATGATTCGTCCAAAAATCCTTTAAGTTCCTCTGGGAGTCCTCGAAGCTCGGTGGGATGACGTTGCAGCTGACGAACCACTGAGGTAGCGGTGGTACACTCCCCGACTGGTGTTCCTTTCTTCAGCGTTACCGGGAAGCTGTTCAGGTTCATTAGCCGAATTGGAGTGGTGGGTCCGATCTTGATGAGAGACCTAGCAACCAGTACGCCTCGTCCAACCTCTTGTTCTTCGTCCCTTCCAGGTTCGAGTAGTGCACATTGACCCGCGGGTAGATGCCCTTCGACCGTCCCATGCGTCACGATTTGGCTCCGTGCTGGTAAAGCGGTGTCTTCTGGTAGCAGCACTCGAGCGCAGAAGTCCTTTTCCTGCCGAAGTATGACTTCCTCGTCTCCTAGCGTCATCACACCTCTCGACATATCCAGCTTGATCCCGTATGTGATCATAAAGTCCATACCCAGTATGACGTCCTCATCTATATCTGCCACGAGAGCGAGGTGCTTCAGATGTTGGCCCCCGATGTGGAAGGTGGCATCTGTCTCCCCGTAGACCTTGGCTGGCTGTCCCGTTGCAGTCCGTAATGCCCAAGTGGTTGGTATGATCTTCTCAGCTGGAAGTGTCTTCGAGTTCAAGATCGTCATGCTCGCTCCGGTATCCACTAGAAGACTTCGCAGCTGCCCGTTCACCATCCCATCAACGTAGAAACTGTTCGTTCTGCTTCCTATTGACGCAACTCTGATGGCCTTCCTGGGGCCTTTGACGTTACGGGTTGACAGTTGCCCCTTCCCATCAACCCTACTTAGTTTTCCTGTGGCTTTTCTTGCTTCTTCGATGGACACTTGCTTCTAGGGTGTCCCAGTTGGCCGCAGCTCCAACAGCGTATCTCCTTCTTACGGGTCCCGAGAGCCTCCAAAACTTTACTTACTATGTCTTCGATGCTAGGGACCACATTAGGCTCCGCTTCTGCTGCTCTAACTCGCGCATGGCCCCGTACAGACTGCCTAACAGCCTCGAACTCCATGGCCTGGGATAATGCGTCTCCCAATGTTTTCGGCCGGGCGAGCTTCACTGCTTGCTGTGTCTCTGGGTCCCGAAGTCCATCGAGGAATTTGTCGACAGCCAAGCTTTCGTAGACATCGTCAGTGACCGATGGGTAGGCGTTCCTCACCAGCCGGGCAATATCCGCTTCAAATTCCTGCAAAGTCTCGTTGGTCTTCTGGACCCTGCTTCTCAGCTGTGAGCGATACAGCTGGTCCATGTGGCGGTGGCCGAAACGCATCTCCAGTCTTCTGATCAGCTCCGCGTAGTTGGACCGCTCCGACATGGGTATCCCCTGCAGTACTCCCAAGGCGTCTCCACGCAAGGCCAGGCACAACGCTGAAGCTTGGGTCTCCTGTGACCACCCGTGGATCGAAGCCGCTGTCTCGAAGAGAGTCATGTAGTCCTCCCACGGCGTCTTTCCGTCGAATACTGGAATGGTGTTGTGAGCTGGTGGCGTCCCATTATTGGCGGGCAGAATAGTTTTATGAAGACTGACCTCGGGGAAACGGTCGGTGTTGTTCGTCGGTGGGTTGCTCATAAGTCCCTCTAGAGCTTCCACTCTTTGCCTAAGTTTGCTTTCAATTGAATTTAATTTTTCTCCTAACCTAGATTCTACATCAGCTACTTTATTATCTACATTTTCCATTAACTTAGATTCTAATGTGCCTAATTTAGACTCTAGCCTACTTTCTACATTGCTTAACTCATTACCTAGTTCATTTTTAACAGTGCTTAACTCATTACCTAGCTCATTTTTAACAGTGCTTAACTCATTACCTA
Source organism: Troilus luridus (assembly GCA_964056705.1). Lineage (NCBI taxonomy): Eukaryota > Metazoa > Arthropoda > Insecta > Hemiptera > Pentatomidae > Troilus > Troilus luridus. The sequence continues at coordinate 58,995,211 of OZ057414.1, forward strand.
GCTTATTTTCTACATTGCTTAACTCATTACCTAGCTCATTTTTAACAGCACCTAACTCATTTTTAAAAGTTGCAGACAACTTGCTTAAATCAGTTTCAAACAGAACGTCATCTGGATTTTCCCCTAACTCTACAAAAAATTGACGTAAGCGATGTTGCAGTACACTTTTATTTCCGGAAGAATCCAGATCACGTTCTTCTAATTCTCGTTTTAAATCTGCAACTTTTAAATCCATTAATTTAAGACTTTGAGGAGCCATTTTTCATACAGTAGCCCAATAATTACAAAATAATAACAATTATCTTACACAAAATATCCCACTTCTGACACCAATTTGTTACGGGCTACTGGGTGTAAAATGGACTAAACTATTACTTAATTCAAGAATCTAATATTTATTAACAAATTAACAAGAATACAATGAGGTTATTTAAAACAGTTAAATTATTAAACTAATATCAATATACAATAATAATATTCTACTAAATGTTATCGAATTTCTAAGATAATATACAAATAATATAAGATATTTCTAATACTAAATAACTAAACTATTTATATAAATTTGTACAAATACAATAATACTACACTATAGTTTACAATTACAAATTAACACTTACAGTTCGCTAACTAAAGTCCACCGACCGTAAGACTCTTCAAATATGACAAACTGCCACACAGTTTATTACACTTATTACACGGTCACTAATTGTCACTGTTGCTCACTAAGCACTTATTACAGACTGATACTAATACTAACTAACTCACACACACTGCCACTAGTTAACGACTGCTACTCACTGGCTTATTACAGACTCGTCTTATTACTACTGCCGCGGCCGAAAACGCTGTCCTTTTTATATAGGCAAGGTAGGTCGTGGTGGGGCATTACTCGGAACACGGACGAGGACCACCTAGACCGATCTAGAAGGTTCTACGCCATTCTATAATCCCTTCCGCTTAATCCCATTGTTTGCCTAATCCGCTCTAGGCAGATCAGAAGCCGGTCCTACTTTCCGCTCTGACCGTAACACCATAAAACAAAAATGAATGTTAAAACTCCAAATATGCCATTATTAGAAATAAAGAGTCATCATATCATATCATGGAAATAAACTATCAGATGAATCGTTCATGAATTAAAAAGCTTCAACCCACAAAATTTACTAGCATAACTCCTAAAAATGCGTATTCTTTTGAAGTAGCGAAATAACATGTTATACTTTCTTCAGTACTGTACAGTCGATATTGCTATTCTGTTTAATTTTATTCTTTACATTTTGCCCGAAACGTTGGCACAGATAAATTAAGTATATCTTCTTTTGTTGATGTTTATCGACTGGACCCCCCTACCATTTCACACTCTTCCAAGTCAACCATTTTCTCATCACCAAGAAAATAATATTTACCCAGATTCCGTTTTATTATCGGCCGAACCTAAATTCACTACTATTGATATTTTTAGTTGTAATCTATAAAGGCTAATTAATTTAACACTTAATAAAAAATTATAATTTTCGATAAGCTCAAAATAAGAATAGACTTATGAACTATAAAATTCATTTTATCGTAAAAAAGCTGATTGATGTTAGTTGTAAATATTTTATTGACTGATACCAGTAAAAGTAGAGTCGTGTAAAAATCTTGAAAAGAACCCTATTTAACCGTAAAAAGAATTTTTCGTTCATCACTTTATTCTTATTTTAAACAGGAGAAATGATTTCATCACAAAATATAATGAGTTCTGTCACTGGTGAAAGACAAAATGAGTATGTAAAAGGTAATATTTAATGTATAACTCTCACATACCTTCAGTTTCTTCTTAATAGTACCTATTTCAAACTTTATCTTTCATTAAGCTGCCCATAATTATATTTTGTAATAAAATCATTTCTCTTAAGAACTTTATTATCTTAAAGTTTTCTTTCCATTTTTATTGTTTCTCATTGATTATTTCATAATTTATCTTTTACACTCTGTATTTCTTTCTCGTCATTTCTATCATTTTTGTTTATAAAACCTGTTGTATTAACTTTATTACCGAAACATTGGTACAAATAAATTAAATAAATAAATTAAACTCATTTCAGGTATATTTATTGACCACACCTCTACCATTTCATACTCTTCTGAAATATATAGTTCCAAAAAGGACATGGCCCTTCTAGGAATGAATTCAGAGTATGGCTTTAAAGGATTGGTTAATCAATTAAAGACAGTCCTAGCACTGAAGATGAACGGGAAGAGGAAGGTACTTAGGGAGTCAGTCCACGGGTTGACCTCCCGGTCACTTCCTGGCAGCCGGATGCGGTACCGCTCATCCGCCCAGCATGTCAACGCTCCTTCCTAGTCCTCGTCAGTGTACCTCAACATATATATTGCGTACTTTATCTTATTATATACCTGATTATACTTATGGTAAGGCTGCTAAGAACAGGCATCCGTTTCCTCACTCCAAGTACTTTTTGGGAGGAGGAAGTAAAGGCAATGCTTCCGGCACTCTCCATCTTACAAGCAAATTTATTCTTTCCGAACAAATAACACTAAGTTAAATTAAATTATTTTCATTATTGACAATAAATACTGACTTCTTACCCGTTTCTTGCCTCTATGCAAATTAACGTTCTTAGCATTCTTACATAAATATTTTTTTATTCGCTTTTATGGAATTCGCTCATGCTGATTAGTGGAGTGTATTTGGTATTAAATTAACCTTATCTTTGGGAGTTGTTCGCCTATACTGCTTTACCTTATTTGAGGAAAGTTTAAAATTATTCTTGAGTTGGTCAACACGTCAAAATATCATTATGAACAGTTTCATAAAAATTCATAGATAGCGGGGTTGCTCTCTGATAAAGCATTGAGTTTTAGGGCCGAAGATCCCGGGTTCAATTCTGGCTATGGAAGATAATTTAGTTATTATGTCAACAGCCGGAGGGGGGGGGGGGGTGGACCCTTAATTGCGTGAATAACCTAACTGGTGAGGGTGATCTGGGACTAATCACTTCCCTGCACAACTGTTGTTCTAGAAACAAGTCAGTCTCTACCAAGTACAGAACCCAAGACCTTTAATGGGTTGTAATAGTACAGTTTTTTAAATAAAAATGCATGTGGTATATATAAACTATAGGGGAGTGTTAGCCGTCAAAAGATGTAGAATAAAATGGTTTATCAGAATACAATTTTTTTGCTTTTTCTTTGAGGTAGAACAATTCTCCCAATTTTTAATTCCTATCATACCGTATGCAGATGAATCGTTCGGTTCGAAATAACTATATTTCGTTAGTACTTAAGACTCATTATTATCTATGACATTTCGAATGTTTGAGCTAAATGTCTGATCTGAACAAAACATGAATTCCCTAGTTTACTTATTTAATTAAAAATCAGTGGTTCAAAAAACAGTTCCTAAGTATATTATAAACTATTAAGTATTACGTGTACTAAATATTTTTAATAACTAAGTAATATCTTCCTTACTTTTTATTTTTTTAATTTTTACTTTATTATAATTTATTGCTTTATTGCGTTTGTCAACAACCTCGGATAAATCACCTCCCTGCACATCCTTTGTCTCAGAAATAGTACAGTCTCTACCATGCACTGAACCCCAAGACCCTTCATGGGCTTTAGCGGTACTAAGTTATGTCAAATGTAATACAGACAGAATTGGCTGAGGGATAAAAAGTTGATGGATATTGTAAAACAAATATTTATACTTGAACAACCGAGACTTCAGCTTAACGTGGTGTAATGGGCTTTTTTTCATAGAGTATTTAAATGATTAGGACAATGTGATATATATATATATATATATATATATATATATATACACACATATATATATATGGGATTGGGTCCAAGATGGCGGACTGTGTAGCACTTCTTAAATTTGAAGTAGAACTTTAAAAACCAGTACGTGAATTTGTGACCTTAAAGAAAGAATTGAAGCAGTTGTTTCAAGGATTAGCGGTTATTCGGCAGGTACAGGAAAAATTAATCGAAGAAAGAAGACAGGGACATGCTGAAATTCCAGTTAGCGCATCAACATCAGAGGCTAGTAAAACTCCAAGTTATTCCGAAGTACTTTACAGAAAAATCAATAAAACCAAAAGTGTACACAAAATTATTATTAAAAATAAATTAGAAAATAGTTTCCCCGAAAACACAAAACAAATCTTTAACGAATTGATCAACCCAAGAGAAATGAAAGTTGGAATTTCTAACATTAAAACCACACATAAAGGTTTACTAATAATAGAATCGGGTAGTAAATCCGATATAGAAAAGATCCAAGATAAACTTTCGAGCTCAAATTCCAATTTAGAATCTTATGTAGCAAGAAAGAATTTGCCAAAAATTACAATAAAAAATATCCCTGAGGAGGCTACTAAAGATAACCTCGCGGCCAAGTTGTTGCAGCAAAACGAGTGGAACGTGGAGTTGGAAGAGGTTAGGGTGTTGTCCATCACCCGTCCGAGAGAAGGCTCCAAGCGACGATATGCGGTGTTAAAAGTCAGCCCGGGTTTGATGAGGTTACTTCTAGAAGGCAGGATAAAATTATGGTACGCTATTTGCTATGGCGAAGACTTTCTCAGCATGCGGCGATGCATGAAATGTTGCAGATATAACCATGGGAAGGACGTCTGTGGAGGAAAGCTAACCTGCTCCGTTTGCTGTGGTGAACACGAAAGGAAGGACTGCCCCAACAAGGAGAATAATGAACAATATAGATGTATAAATTGTATAAACTACAACAACCATTGTAAACCACAATTAAGAGTTGCGGTTAACCTGCTTTCAGTCAGGTATGTAAATCATATAAAAATGATATTGACAGGATGGTCCTTAACAATGAATATTAGGTGGGATAATGTTTTTTTTAGTTGTTGATGATGACTACGAAAGATTTACCAAAAGACAAAGGACAACGATTACTTACGTACTGCAAGGAAGAATCAATACCTAGAAGGCAACCCTATCAATAACCTAGAAGGCAATACGTGAGGCTCATCAGGCTGAGCAAACTGACTTCATGGAGAGATAACTGTACTAACATTGAGCCTACGAACCCTTCGAAATGGCCTTACAAGTATGCAGCTTACAAACTACTTGACTACACTTTAAAGACGGTTTAGAAAGAAGATGGGACATATACAACTAACATTATTGACACATATCAATATATTCTTGACAACTTCCTTAGAACTGACCTGACAAGTACAGATTCACCGTATCACACATATATTAGACAGTCAGTTATATCTCACGGACTAACCCAAGATGATATACCTCTTACAGATTCCGAAATAGCTGATACGGCTCATAGCTTAAAAACTAAGAAAGCTCCAAGTTTAGATGGCATAACCACCGAAATATTTCAATACACTTTTAAAATACTTCCCAATTTTCTCAGTTAGTTATACAAGGAATGTTTCTCTAATGGAATTTTTCCTACAGATTGGAAGATATCTGAACTTGTATTGTTTCCTAAGCCAGGACGAAAAGATAATATTATATCTGCCATAAGGCCGATATCACTATTTCCGACGGGAGGCAATGTTCTCGAGAAATTGATACATCGACGATTGTCACACTATCTGCATACATAAATATAAATGATATATCTATAGAAATCTGCATATATAAATGATCACATTTATAGAAATCAGTTTGGTGTCAACCTCAAACTTCAACGGCAGATGCACTAAAAAATGCAACTGATTTCATTCAATATGGCTTGAGTAGAAAACTCCACGTTGTTCTAATATCTATTGATATTAAGGGAGCGTTTGACAATGCCTGGTTTCCATCAATTCTACATACCTTACAGACAATGGACTGTCCACAGAACATTTACATCTCGATTTCAGTCTATTTCAAAGACAGACAGGGTTGTATTGTAACATCTCATTGTCAACTACGAAAAGCACAGACTCTAGGAACTCCGCAGGGATCTGCACTAGCTCCGTTATTGTGGAATCTAATCGTAAATGGATCATTGATGAGATAATATCCGCAAAGCGTGGTAATGCAGGCCTTTGCGGATAACATAATTTACTTACACAAGGTGACAATGCTCAAATACTTAAAGAATTCATAGATCAATACACACGAAAAATTGACTTTCAATACTATAAAATCTACATACGTGATTTTCACCAGATCAAGGACTTTACCAACTTTACAGGTAAAAATTCAAGGACAGCTTCTACAACAAACAGATATACTAAAATATTTAGGAGTAACATTCGACCCAAAACTAAGATGGAACGTGCATATTGATTTACTGGAGACTAAATTACAGAGACTTACCAACAACTTAACAATTGCAGTTAGGAATACACAGGGACTGAAAACTGAAGCATTAAGGATACTGTACAAAGGAGCCATACTACCAATACTAACGTACGCTATTAACATCTGGCACACAGGTCTGCAGAGAAGATACAATTTACGGAAACTTCGACGTGCACAGAGATTAATGGCAATCAAAATGGTGAAAGGTTTCAAGACAGTATCTTACGAAGCAGCCTGTGTACTTGCAAAAATGATCCCCATTGACTTGATTGCTCAACAGTACACTATATATACCTTACTTCAGACCAACCAAGACTGTGACGGTATACTAGCAGATGACGTTGAACGACCTATTAACTATAGACCTTCCAATGTCTATTCCAACTGTATGACTGTCCAATGACCCTGCAAATTTCCCAGAAATCAAACAACCTACAAATGAAGATTATGCTGAAGTAGAGATTTACACAGACGGTAGTAAAGATTGTAAAAATGTGGGATGTGCAGCGGTCATTTTTGAAGACGGTGTACTGACTGACGTAAAGAAATACAGACTTGGAGCTAATTGCACAAACAATCAGGCTGAACAATATGCTATACTGAAAATAGTAGATTATATACAGATATTTAATTTCCACAGTACATCAATTTGCATACTGACTGACAGCCAAATTACGTTGTACAAACTCATCATCAATACATTAACCATTGATTGAAGAAAGTATACTTACTTTGGTCCACTTACAATCCACTTGCATTCTAAAGGATACAACATTAACATGAGGTGGGTGAGAGCGCACTTTGGCAACGTGGGTAACGAATTAGCTGATAAGGCTGCTAAGTCGGCTGCAAGAGATTTATTGCAGTGACACAAAGAAAGTTATTATATTAGTTAGCTCTAATTTTTACTGCTTCTTAATAACAGCTAAATCTCTAATCCATCAAAGTATAAAAATATAGTAAGTGTTTTTTGTTGTTTATTCATTTTACGACACTTTACGCTGCTAAGAGCTCTAAATTTTGCCCATGCAGGTTTAATTAGAATAGGGATTTTTAACAAGTACCTGACATTGCACAGGCTCGGCCCCACGTCCCTTCCGAAGAACGTCATAACCAAGGATTTTTTTATCCTTTTATATTTACTTTATTATATTTACTCCCTTTAAACAATCCTAGGGCCACCTGCTGGGCTCCGTATCCGCCATCTTGGGCTCTGTCGCCCTCTGTACTATCTGTATTGTTAAATAACAGCTACAGAAAATAAAATTTTAGAGAAAATATTCTTTTAAGTTATTTATTAGAAATGTCAATGTCGGATCTTTCTTGTGTCTCTACCCCTTTGCCAGTTCGGATAATCGACACTCTACTGTATATTACATTGAGGTAACCCTGCCAATTCGGTGCAACAAATGGACCTGGGCTTACCGAACCTTGTGATCAATGTCAACTGAAGGAAGCGAGCAATGAAGATGATCAGTATTCCTCGGGCAGCTTCGTCCTTCCCAGCTCCAACGGTTCGGCAATGAGTAATGGGGACTGAATAAATAGATTATCCGAAGTTGTTAGGGCGACATCCTTTAAAAGGCAGAGCATTATTTACAGAAAAGTGTAAATTTACAAACTACCTTAAACCAGTTATGGAGATATTAAATCATAATCAAGAAGTAGAAAATGGAACAACTTTAAGCGGGACCCCAGAAATGAATTCTGGGAACAAACTCCATTTAAACATGGCCTTTTTTTTTTAATGGACAACTATTATCCATTAAGGTCTACAGTAGAAAATAACTAACTTGAAATTTAAATAAAATTGTGTAATTAAATTTTCAATAAGTTTATGACTAAACCATTCGTAATAACGTTACCTTGGAGGCCTGACCTAACCCGCTTACGGTTGACCTTTCCTTCCTAAGCCTCTCAGATTCCTCCGTGATTTCTCTTTCTCGAATTATTCCTCTGTACAATTATACTTTATTGTTCCCTTACTACAGTGGAATATATATATATATTTCGTATCCCGATTATTCGTATTTCCGGCTAATTCGTACAAATTTGCCGGTCCCCAGAGAAAATCTCGAAAAATGGTATAAAATCAATGCATTTCAGACCCCTCGATAATTCGTATTATTTTTATGCTCAAGGTCACTTACATCGTCAGGTAATTCGTATTTCCAGCTTTAAAATCTCGTTACTTAGTACTGTTTTCGAAAGGGGAGGAGAGAACAGTGAAGCAGATATGCCAGGGAGCAGAATGAGAATAAATACTTTCTAGGAAATCACTCAATTTGTATTGTTTTTATACACAAGTATGTTTGTATTGTTTAGAGGCACAGTAGATCCTATCGTTTTTTACGGGAGAGCGAGTGAGGGAGACAAGTTTTCTTAGAAATCTCATAAGTAATTCGTACTGTTTTCACTCAAAGAAAATGAGGGGAGGAATTTTATTAAGCTTTTCTTACAATCACACTTTTATTTACAATTCAGTCTCGTTTTTGTTACAATTGTGACACGTTATCATGCCTCCAAAATACGTTAGCCTCTCTATTGAAGAGAAACAACAAATCATAAACGCCGTGACCAGTGGCTGTAAGCTAATTGACGTATCCAAGCATTTCATCGTCCCTCGATCACATCAATCCTGAAGAACAAGGACAAAATCTCTTCCCAGACTTGTAGATAACTTAAAAAAGTGGTTCGTACAAGCAAGGAGTTCAAATGTACCAGTTGGATGTAATATTTGAAAGGAAAAAGCCCGAGTTTTCACAGAAAAATGGGAATTGAAGACTTTCGTGCAAGCGATGGATGGTTCGATAGATTAAAAAAATTGCATTAATACGTTTTTTTATTTTGTACTCCCGATAATTGGTATTCCCGATAATTCGTACAAAATCATCAGTCTCTTGACCATACGAATTATCGGGATTCTACTGTATTACTTCTTCTCTCAGCCGATCTGGATAGAGAATCAATCTTCTCCAGTCTTCTTTTTGAATATAATTCTGGTTAGGAATATTTCTCCAAGCCCAATTTCTTCTCTCGTACACAGTAACAGGAATGATTTTATAGTTTAAATAAATATTCTCTACCTTAATAGTCATTGTTTTTATATATCACCAAAAACATTGAAGGATCCGTAAGTTATAAGCTGCTAGGATAATAAAGCTTTCTATTATCTGTCCGGGCACCCTTGTAGTTTACACAAATTTCCGTATTGGGGGAAACTATATCAGAAAAAGTGACAAATCTGTAGTAAAGAACTTTCTATAAGGATTTTACTGATCTGTCATGAACCCGCAACATACTACGTAATTACAAGAGGATAGTACGAGGGGTATAGCGAAAGTATGGAAGGTTTCCACCTGATGCCGCCAGGCGCGCGCCAATAGCGTATACATTGGTGTGCTCGTGCTCGGGACCTCTGTCAGGGTCCAGCTGTGACAGCAGGAACATTTTCGCGCTACCCCTTTCTGTGCTGCAATCCAAAATCCCGCCAGTTGTGAGGTAAGGGCTGTGATTCGTTTTTTGTTGGCAAAAAAATTAAAACCAATAGAAATTCATCGGGAACTGTGTGAAGTGTACGGGAACAACATTATGAGCGACAGTTCTGTCAGGAAGTGGTGCGTTCAGTTTAAAATTGCCCGAACAAACGCTCATGATGAAGAGAAGAGTGGCACACAATTTCCCCTAAAAAACCAAAGAAATTTTTGCAAACTTTGTCGGCCAGGAAGATCATGGCAACAATATTCTGGGACAGGCAAGGTGTTCTTCTTATTGATTTTTTAGAACGTGGTGCAACAATAAATTCTGAGTGGTACTGCCAAACATTGGAAAACCTTAGGAGAGCTGTCCAAAACAAGCTCCGAGGAAAATTGTCATCCAAAATTTTGCTTTTGCATGACATTGTCTGATCTCGCACGGCAAATTGTATGCAAGAACCACTGAACTCGTTCAACTGGGAATCCCCCTACAGTCCTGATCTTGCTCCAAGTGATTTTCACTTGTTCCCGAAAATGAAGACCTGGCTAGCAACACAGCGTTTTGACGACGATGAGGAGCTCCACATACGCCTCACTAAGTGGCCGAGATCACAGGCGGCAGAATTCTATGACAAAGGAATTTTAAAGTTTATTCACCGCTATGATAAGTGCGTGAATTTGAATGGTAATTATGAAAAGTATTATTTTAGTCCCTCTTTCACATGTATATAGTAAAATGTTTTTCTTGTACTTGTTTCTTTTTTTTTAATTCGAAAACGTTCCTTACTTTCTGAATAGCCATCGTAACAATTTGTTTTTTTTAAATACCTATGTATTGATACTTTTCAACAAACCCAGAGTGGGATAAATAAATAACTCATTTATACATGTTTGTGCTATAAAAATAAGAAACGGAAGAGTTTGATAGTTGCAAAGGACTTAATAATAATTCATGTCTTTTACGGGTAGTATGCTACTAGTACATATGATATGTCACTTTTACTGGAGACTGAATTTTCTAGAGGGAAGAAATAAGTTCATATAAAAAACAAAGAAAAAATTGTACCGCTACAAAGCATGGAGGTTATTGTGTTCACTACGTGATAGAGATTGTCCTGTTTCTAGGAAAACGTTTATGCAGGGAGGTAATTTATCCTAGATCACGCTCAACCCCCAGGTTTTTCCCCCAATTCCAATTCCCAACACTTTATAGCGGTTGGTTGAGCTCAAGGAGGGCCTCCAGGTTAAACAAGATAGATCCCTGGCTGATAACAGAATAAATAAATTATCTACCACAACCGGGTTTGACCCAGGGACCTTTAACACGAGAACTCAGCGCTCTACCACTGAGCTTCCCCTTTCCTTAATAAGGGAATATAGGATGATATAATGAATAATAGTAAAAAATAAGTATTAATAGTTGTCAGCCGTAAAATAAATATAAAAAAGACACATGTGTTTCTATATAATAATGTTCACCAATTAATTCTGTCAGCATTGCAATATTTTTCACTTACGGATTGTCTCTTGAATTAAGAAAATATTTTTACTATGTTACGGTAATTCATTGCATGAACCCTCCATAATCCTGACAAGGTTCCGGCTAGGACGTAACGTAATAACACTTGTAGCGTAAAGGGATTAAACCCCAACACACGTGGCAAGAAAACAGTGGCTGAGGAACTAAGCAGTTTAGCCAGCAACAGGGACAAATGTTATTTAGTGCCGTGGATGTCGGTCCTAAATAGGTTAGCTGCTCTGGCAATGAAGGCGGCAGGCGGTGTCAGCTCCTCTTAGCCTTTAGGTAGCGTTCGCCTCCAGCGGCAAAATACCTAGTTTCTTCGCTTTTATCAAAGTAGGTTTAGCTCCTGTTGGGTCGCTGAAGAAAACGAAAGTTGTAACTTCCTCACTTTGCTGTGAACAAATAGTGACAGGCCTTGAAAAGTCATAAAAATACTTCGGGATCAGATACATACGGACTGGCTCCATTTCGGGCCCTCAGCTAAAACCTGTAATGGGGCCCTAAACCGGGGGGGGGGGGAGGGCGGTCTAGGGGGGTATGGAATACTTTTTGAAAATTAGGTACTTGAAAACAATGAAAACGCGTTTTTTACGCTATTTTGGCACTTATAAAGAAGAAGAAATTCAGCTAGGTTTTTACACGAATATTATGATTTTCGAATTTTGTATACTTCATTATTTATTAAAATAAGAAATTCACAGTATTTTTGGGATACCACAGCGCTACAAAACACATGCTGTAGAACTGCCAATAATTACAAGGGAGTTCAAAATAAACTGCAGTATTTTATTCACACCAAAGTATTAATGAATTATGTCAAAATTATTTGTGTAATAAAAATAATGACAAACGGATTTTAGGGAATAGAAAAATAATACTAACATTTTTAAAAAATCCTGTGTATTTAACAGTTTACAATGTTGTTATACTAGAAGAGAAGGGGGTTAACTTAACTGAGATGAGCGAGATGATTCTACATTTTACTCCCCTAGCCCTAAAGTAACAGCTTCTTTGTAAGCAACTCACTAGTTGAAGCTACTTCATCTATTATTTTATTTTTTTTATCTATTATTTTATATCCAAATCATGAGATAAATCCCTCTCAACATTAATAAAAAGCAGACTGGACATAAGGTCTTTGACTAAAGACGACCGAAGTCGATTTTTGACTATTTTAAGTTTAGAAAAAACTCGTTCACATGTAACTTGGGTACAAGGTATGGTAAGATTCTTCTTTACACAAAATAACTTCTAACTAGACAACAACTTTTTTTTGTACCAGTACGTTATGTGGGGGACTCTTCGCGATCGCGGACCTGCGGACCTGGCCAGTCCGGCCCTGTTCGGGATCCGCATATCAAAACAAATTAGCCTGTACAAACAAGCATGACATGATATACTGGATAGAAATGAGTACTACAATTGCATAAGGACCTAGAGGAGACAAATTTACCGTCTTGTAGAAATATCAATGAATGGTTCAAGATTTCTTGTAAATGTTGATACGGATTTCTCTTACAATTCGAGACAAATGATGCCCTCGTCTGCCTACTCTTTGACTTTGGAGAAGAAAAAGCCATGAATAACTCAGGATTCCAGGTAGATGATATCCTGTTTAACAGGTCCAATCCCTAGGCTACGGAGATGACTTTGACATCCTGACCAAATCAAGGAACGCTCTGAATGAGAATTTCTTAGCACTAGAAGGTGCAGCAAAAAACTTGGCCTCGGTATCAATTTAGAGAAGATTAAATACACGCGAGCAGAGACCGAAGATAAAGAGGACTTCTTTGAAGCTGGCCATTATAGATTCGAATGTGTGGACAGCTTTGCGTACTTGGGAACTGAGATCAACAGTCTGAATGACAATTATAGAAGAATAATCAATGCTGGAAGATGTTATTATAAGCTAGGGAAATATTTCAGGAGCAAGTTCATCTGAAGTGGTACAAAATAGAACTGTATAAAATACTTGTCAGGCCAGTTTACTTACGAGACAGAAGCCTAGACTATGACAAAGTCAGACGTGAAACACTCCTGGTATTTGAGAGTATCGATGGATTCATTAAGTCCGGTGAATCATGAAGAAGACGCCATAACAGAGAATTGTATGTATGACCTCTTTAGTTCCCAAGATTTAATTAGGGTACTGAAGCTTGGACAGGTGTGACAGGCAAGCCATGTATAAAGAATTGTTAATCATCGGATTCCCAAGAAGATCATCATGTATGGATTGCGCGGTACCCGAAGAGTAGGCGATCAAACATTTGGTGGATGGATGCGAAGTCAGAGGATGCACGTACTCCTCAATTAGTCCAGAGTTATCAAGCTTTAAAATAACATCTTATACCAAATTTCTGGACGGATCGCCCTTACTAAGTTAATTCCAACTAATATTAACGTAATTCGACAATTGATGACTATATAATGGAAATGCAACAAGAAGGTCAACTTACTTCAATGAATTCCAGAGTCATTAGCAATTCTCTGAACTGAAACCTTTCCGCATTTCAATTGTTAATTCTTCTCCCAACTTCTTTCAATTATGTTAGCCACTTCCCTAATTTTTTTTTTGGATCCAACTTTTATACAAAGTCGTTAGATACTTTTCTTCTTGTCTAAAGGAAGAAGATTAAGATTTTAAATTTAAATTGTCCACTCAATCTTAAGCAATGCTAATGAATGCGATGAATGAGTTGTACATAATCCAAACATAATTAGTTTATGTCAAACTATAATGAATATCACTGAATTTATACATGTAGATGTTTTCGGATAGTGTTATGATGACCTTTGGCCTCCACCTTGCATACGCATTAAGCTTGCGTGGGAATAGACAGCTTGGTATGCATCACTCACGCTTACGTTCCTACAAACTTTCGTTCCAAGTAGCTCCGTAACCAGCATTTTACCGACGAGCACAGCCAGATAAAACGTCTAAAATGTACATGTATCTTCAACATTGTGGCTTCAACATTTTAATTTCCTGATTTGAGGTCCAGTAAGCACTGGAGCCACTGGAGTCATTCACCAAAGACCACAACATTTTCTTTTCAAACAATCATAGCCCTCACTGCTTATGATGTCCAATTTGATGTGAAAGGGAAATTGAAGAATGTTCGCGGGTTTTACAACAAGCGAATGCTTAATTATTCTGAGTATCAAAGGTCCTTTGATTGGCCGCTCCCGCCATTACATGAGAATTATTAAATAATATAAATATAAAAAGTTGAAAGTTCAAAGATGCAATAATGAAACTGAACTAAATATGTTCACATTATTATAAAAACAATTTTCTGACATTTGAAAGTATAATATATGGTTGATACAAATGAAAAGTATCGAAAGTGAAAAATACAAAGTTTTCGTATTCCGTCTAAAGGGATTGCTTTAGGATTGATATTTGATACCAAATTCTTACAGAGTCGTCTATAACCTGCACAATCAAAGTATAATGACACCCGTAAAATACTTTTGACGATACTCACTGGTTTTGAATGAACCATCAAACAGTTTTTTTCATATTGCATACGCATTGATGTGACGATATCTCAATACATCTAATTTTGATTATAGTATCTCCTTAGTTCATCCTATTAGAGGAGTACTCCAACGAAGAACATAGCAAACAATATCCTCTGCCTGGACAATAACAGAGATAGGTCGTTTCAGCCAATAGCATTGGCTATTACAAAAACCTTGTGCCAATACAATAGATCTGAATGGAGAGCTTTCCGATCGTGGGAGGAACCCGCTTCCATTCCTCGGATGGATTACTAAATTAATTCACATTATCTCGAGGAAATCAATTTGCCTAAGAGGATCCTTTCCATTATCGAATTAATTTGCCTCCTCCGACGTGAAAACGCTACCCTCACAATCGGATGGCTTAGTGTGTTTAGTATACAATAAAACAGACAAATCTTAGGTAGAAACGAAATATTTCTATAAGGTATCACTTAGGAAAAAGCTAGTGCTATTGATAGCACTTATAAGTGTTTTCAAACACGTATTATGAACAACTAATAAACCCAAATCAAACAAAGCAGTAGGTCAAGATAGAGTTTTCCTTGGACTACTGTTTGTATTTCTTAATGGTTTAAACTAACATTTTCCTCAATATTGACCGAATTAATGCACTCATGTTTATACAACTGACAAGAAGCTTCTTGTTATTCATCATTCTCATGCAGGATCATTTAAAAGAAATAATGCTTTTAGTGCTTTTAGACCTGGCATTGACCCATATCCCAAGACGCTATCTGATTTAAAATCTCATATAACTGATAATAATCTTTAACTACTAGACGACGATTGAGACGCTGATTCACAATTATTTTTATAATATGTTTGAATATATTAATAAAAGTATATGCTACCGATTTATACACTAGGTGTTGATAGTTAAGTAAAGATGTCGATGGCACAGACCCACAAGTAAATGTCTGCCACATGCTGAGACATGAATTGACAAAATAATCTCTATTTAAGTTCACACAGAACTAAAGCATTCGAACGTTCCTTTCTCACCCGCTCCACCACAGTGTGGAACTCAATCCCTCCTAACATCCGTCATACTCCCTCACTATCATTATTTAAATCCTTGCTTTTTCAACACCTCCTAGCTTCCCAAAAGGATGCTTTCTAAGCAGGTTAGTCATTTGCTTAGAATGTAATGTATAGAATAACTCATTGTGTTATTTAGTTATTTTAATTTTGCTATTTGAAAAGCTGTACATCATGTAAAGAAATTCTAACAAAAGCTATGGATTTATCTATTCCTTTAATTGCTTAATATCTTGTCAAGATCTATAAAGTTTATTTACTTACTATTATTTTTGTTTATATATTTCTTTTTAAATTGTTTTCTGTCATTCTTTAAACGCTTTATGATTTGTAACATTTAGCCTTCTAGCCAGATAAATATTATGTTTTTTTTTTCCCTGTTCATATCTGTTATTCTAAAGGGACTTAGTCCCAGAATAAAGTTACTTTTCTATTCTATTCTAATAATTTATTAAAAACGTACTTTTTTCTAACCTTATACTTGAATACTTGAATACTATTGCATTTATAATCCATTGTTTACAAAAAATAGATAAATAATCCGTCAAAAGATAAAATAGTGTAACCTGTGTTTACTCAGTTTAGTCCAAATAGATATTCTAGCACATAGTGTATATATGGTACCTGGATATACATTTTCTGGTCCACAGATTGAATGTGCAAAGCAGCACGTGCAAACTTTTCCCTAAAAATCTAATTTTTTTTGTTCAAATTTTTTTAGAATTCTAATTCATACACAAATTTAAACGTTTTTATATTTTTTCAAAATATTTTAAGGTTAAACTTCCTTTTTACAAAGTTATGAAACAGATATTTGCGACTCACGGCTTCCGATAAACTCAAATTTAATTTAATCATTTTAAGGAATGATTTCCTAAAGTGTAATTTCCGACAAGTATGGGAAAATTGAATTTCCAATAATTCGTCCAACTATTATTCATCAAAATGTTGGTAAACCTGTGAATTTTCTTTCCTAAATAAAGTAGGAATTGCAAGTGTGAAATTTCATAAAGACACGAAATTTTCTTTCAAAATCGATTACGATTCTTATGAATTTAATGCAATGGTGTTTTGTTTGATTATTATTATTTTCATTTTCGGCGATAAGTGATGAGGGATTTCGGTTAGAAATAAAGGAACCGTAGAATAAATGTGAAGAAATTTATTTTTCTTTCATTATAAGCATACGCAATATAATTTTTAAAGTAAGTAAGATTTATCTGCATTGAAGGCGGGTGTTGAGGAATGTGTATACCTGAGTTCAGATAGGTCTTTAATTCTTTGTGGCCCTCCTGACCATCTTCCAGGTGTGTTGAAGTTTCTATACCACACTGCCATTTATCATTTATCCACATAAGTTTTAGGTATTGATACTATTTATTTAAAATATATAGTAAGAACGTTAAGCGTATTTATGTGTGTTAAAAAAAGTATTCAAAATAGTTAAGAAAAGTGAATGATCGATATTTGGAAAACATCGATTTTTACATGCTCTTAAAGTAGTCTTGACAGTAGCTCAATTACGGACACTCGTTGATAGGTCATTAATTAAATGTCTCTGTTCCATTAATTTCATTAAGTAAAGTTGACTCAGCAAGAAGCAGGCTCGCTTACTACTTTATTCAGTTATTAATTAATAGAAACTCTTGTTAAAATTTCCCAGTACTGGAATAACTTATTGTTATTAAATGCGAGCTCTTGTATATTAACAATTCAGCCCATAAAACATTGTCAAGTAGTTAGTAAATTGTATTGTACTCCTTGGTAATAAATATCAAAATTATAATTTAAAATCCTTTCAATTGTAATATTGAAATCGCAGTAAGGAATTATTCGAATTTCATTTGCATGGCTAATAATATGCATTT
Organism: Troilus luridus; assembly: GCA_964056705.1. Classification (NCBI taxonomy): domain Eukaryota; kingdom Metazoa; phylum Arthropoda; class Insecta; order Hemiptera; family Pentatomidae; genus Troilus; species Troilus luridus. Next base: position 59,012,943 of record OZ057414.1, read on the forward strand.
TTTTAATAGAAGAATTTGAAAATAGATTTAATCGAACTATTTCGATTCATTCGGTCCCTGCTTAGATATCACAGACATATTTTGGAAAATCAAACGATTAAGAACCCTTTTATAATATGGTTTCCAATATAATTAATATTGAGATCAATTATATCATTATCAGTAATTGACGTAGTTTTCGAAAATACAATTTGTTTTCAGATCGAGCGCGCGAGAATCAGTTAGTCTTAATCCATTTGTTTCATTCGAAACTAAAGTCCAATATTAGGTCCACGATGACGTATTTCTTTTTAGAATAAAGTGTATTTTAAGATTAATTTATTTTATAAGATAATAAATTAAAAAGAAAAACCCAAAGCTAGATGAACTGAACTAGAAAACAATTTTCATTTTGAGGTCTATTAACAGTCTAGTCAACTCCAGATTGGCTGTCCTTGATTCGTTTGTTCATTAATGTCACTTTATGCTACTATACTAATCGGACGATGCTATAGCGAAGTTCTAAGTTTTGCCAATCCAGGTTTAATTAGTATAGGGATCTTTAACGAGTACCTGGCATCGTAAAGGCTCGAAAACCCTGTTTTACATCCCTTCCGAAGGATGACAAAACCAAGAATTTTTTAATTGATTTTTAAAAAATCCTAAGGCCACCTGCAGGGCTACGAAACAGCATTCTTAGGCATAGTAGGTTATTATGCTAACAACTACGCCACTGGACGTAAATACGTAAAAAAAAAGAGTGTGTGCTTAAGACCGCACGGCAGAAGTGAAAACTTCATTGGTAATCGAAATCAATTTATATAATATGTAGTAATATTAGTAAATAATATTATGTATTATGGAGTCTTATTATAGATCGTATTAGTAGAATAAATGAGAAACAAGTCAGAAATTTAAGTTATTATTTATTTAATTTTATATAAATCAAGTTATTTATTTTCTTTTTCGTATTCTACAAAGGATACGATGGGTTTGTGATAACTAAAATAAGAAAGAAATACTTTTGATTAAATTTTACTTATATAACTAGAAAAAAACTCCATCAATAATTGATTGATCAATGATCGATTATTTAGTTCCGTGTTTTATTGTACTTTCATTTTTATTATCTGACATATTAAAATCCAATGTGATCTTTAAAAAATAATTTAAAGGCTTTGATGTTTCTTGTGAAAAATCAATATTGAAATCTCCACTCAAGATCATAGGCAGTTTATCTAAGTTCCGAATAAGCAAAACAGACCCTGCTACTGTATAAATGAGTAAATTTTCATAGACGAATTCAATTATTATTTACACTTTGACTATGTAAGATGTAAATGGTAAATGCTGAGCTTCTTCACGTTTTTTTTTTACGATGTTTTGTTAAGCATGAATTAGGTAATTTCCTCTTTCGTTTTAATTCGTCACCGAGTTTGTTGTTTTGATCCATAATGGATTTTGCAATCTGGAAAAGACGGTATTCAAGGATTCATACCTCATATTATTATTAATCATAAAATGAACTTGTGTCTCAAACATATTTATTTTTGAATATGGGAAAGTAAAAGTTAACAGAGAATAAAAGTTAGGTTAATTTTTAATTATATATATATATATATATATATATATATATATATATATATATATATAAACGATATAAACGTGAAGTTACTTACCCATACAGTCGAATCACTCTTTATAATAACAATAATTATAATTTTTATAACGTATAATATTACTACTGTGACCAGGTTGCGGGGTTTTCGGTCCAAGGTCCAAATTGATTTAAATAAACTATTGTCCAAAGAAAAATGTTGTATTCTTATATTATACATCAACGGTAACATAATGCCAATACCAACGACATAACCATAATATATATCGTAACATCAACGTAAAATCACCAACGCTGAGCCGCAAAGATACGATAAGGTAAAAACAATTAAATTTGGCAATTACTTGGCCATATAACCGTCTTATACACATCCGTATGGAATGACGGTCCTCAGTTAAGTGAGGTCAGATAGATAGAGACACCTGACGGACGAATTTAGCAAACAAAAGAATACTCGTTACACACTCCCCTCCAGCGATTAAGTCCGTCGGGTTGGATAAAATAATTTAAGTTTTGAGGGATGCCATAAGCCTATTATCTTTCCATCTTCATCTCTCAGTTTACAGGATCCACCACCCGTAACGGAAACAACCGTAAAAGGGCCTTCATATTTGGGGTTCAGTTTAGCAGCGAGTTTATCAGCTGCCGACGATAGCTGAAACCTCATCTTTAAGACTTGGTCCCCCGGTTGGAAACGATCTTTCCGGCGTCTCAAGTTATAACGACTGCTCTGATTTAGACTTGCCTTCAGAGAGTTTTCCTCGGCTATATGATGAACTTCAGGCAGTCTGCCCACTTTAGCGGCCCAAGCAGCATGTTCGTCTGTGCCAGCCACTAGGATATCATCGTCGTTAGCTTGATGTAGAGGCCTCAGTTCTCTACCAAAATTTAAGAAGGCAGGACTGAACTTGGTCGAATCTTGAACGGCGGAATTTAAGGCAAACTGGATCTCTCCTAGTTTTTCGTCCCAGCGTTGGTGTTTCTTCCCTAGGTACGCTACGATAAGTTGCTTGATATTCCGATTCGCTCGTTCTGTCGGATTTGCCTGTGAATGGTAAAGAGGAGTAGTTTCTCTCTTGATTCCAAACTCCTTAGCCACTTCAGTTACAAGATTACTAACGAAGTTCTTCGCATTGTCGGAAATTATTTTATGCGGTGCGCCATATCTGTATATTATGCGGGATTTCAGTTTATTTACAATAACCGAAGAGGTAGCTTTTCTGATGGGACATAATTCCACCCATCTACTAAATAAATCTACAAACACTAGTAGATATACATTGCCTCTAGAACTCCTAGGATAAGGACCCATAATGTCAACTGACACCATTTCCCACGGCTGCTTGTTATAGCGAGGGAACATTAACCCACGAGGTGGCGTGTTATTGGGTTTGACCTTCTGGCATAACTCACACTGCCTCACATACTGGCTTATATCTCGGTATAATCCAGGCCAATAGTATAGTCTACTAACCCTAGAAACAGTTTTATCTATCCCCAGGTGGCCTGACTGCGGTAGATCATGATTTTCGTATATTACTGCTCCCCTTAAATGTCTAGGAACGACAACTTTCCATTCCTCACTGGGGTCTTCTAGCTCTCCCTTCAAAGGATTCATTCGATGGTATAATAGCTGTCCATCTTTTATCGACCATCCAGGGTGGAGTTCTGGGAACTTCTGGACTCGATAAAATTTCTGATTATACCAATCGTCGGTCGCTATGAAAGTTCCTGAAGTCGAAACTGAATCGGTAGAAGAATTAGGATCGGAACTGGTAGACAATACTGTGATTGCAGCAATTAGTGATAGGGCATCGGCCACTGTGTTGAGTTTCCCCTTTCGATATTCCACCTTGTAGTTGTAAGGCTGCAAGCGAAGAGCCCATCTAGCCAAACGACCTGAAGGGTTTTTCAAGTTCAGTAACCACTTCAGACTGGCGTGGTCAGTTATTACAGTGAATGGATAACCTTCCAAGTAATGCCTATTCTTCTCGATACCAAACAGAACTGCGAGGCATTCCTTTTCGGTTACGGTATAATTCCTTTCAGCTGAACTTAAGGTACGAGAACAAAAAGCGATGACTCTTTCTTCGCCGTCTTGTATTTGAGTCAAGACCGCTCCAAGACCTGTATCACTGGCGTCAGTCTGTAATTGAAAAGGCTGTTTAAAGTCTGGCCTAGCTAATATTGGTGCTTCAGTCAGTGCTGACTTGAGAGCATTGAAAGAGGCGTCCTGCTCTTCTGACCAGATCCATTTAGCGTTACGCTTAAGCAAAGCTGTTAGCGGAGAGACAACTGTAGAGAAGTCTTTAATAAAACGGCGATACCATCCTGCCATTCCAAGGAATCTTCTGAGCTGCCCAGCGTTGGTGGGAGGAGGAATCGAAGTAACGGAACCAACCTTATCTGGATCTACACTCAAGCCATCACTATTAACCAGATAGCCCAAGTACCTAACTTCATTACAACCAAATTCACATTTTTCCGGGTTGATACGCAGACCTGAGGCTTTAAGGCGACTGAACACTTCCCTTAGCATATCCAAATGCAGTTTGAAAGTTGGTGTGCAAACCAAAATATCATCAAGAAAAACTACCACGTAAGGGTAAAGTTCGGGTCCAAATATTGCATCGGCTAACCTCTGAAAGGTAGCAGGTGAATTCGTCAGCCCAAAGGGCATAACTTTAAACCTGAATAGTCCTCTGCCAGGAACTGTAAACGCAGTAATGTCTTTACTAGTTTCGTCGGCAAGGGGCACTTGCAAAAATGCTTGCTTGAGGTCAAACTTGGAGAGATATCTAGCCTGTCGAAGTCCGTCTAAGAGAGATGTCACATTAGGCATAGGATAGCAATCTTTACAAGTGACTTCATTAACCTTACGAAAGTCTAAACAAAAACGATAACCTGATCCCTTACGAACCATGACTACCGGGGAAGACCATGGAGATTGGCAAGGTTCCACTAAGTCTTCATCCAACATTCGGTCTAACTCATGGTGCATTGCCTCAAGTACTTTGGGTGAGTAATGGTAGGAGCGCTGCTTGATAGGTTGGGCATCCTGAACATCTACCTTATGGCTAATGCGCGTCGTTAATCCTGGAGAATCTTGGAGAATTCGCAAACCTTCACTGACTATTCTATCCAGATCCACCCTTTCTGAGGGTTCAAGTGAACTAATGCCGCATATTTTTGATGTTTCCTCTTCTACTAATTGAACATCTTGACGAAACGAGAACTTATGGTCGGGGTCATCTTGAAACCACCATGTCGCTTCACGATGATTAGTACTCATATTTGTGTTAACGATAAAATCTAACCCTAAAAGAAACATAAATGGAAGCTTGGTTAAAACGTAAAGCTTCGTGTCATATGACCGGTACCCAACGGTAATTGAAATGGAGAATCTTTCATCAACAATACCAGAGCTTCCATTAGCGACACAAATATTAAATTCGGGAATTTTCTCAACTTCATATCCCGATTTAAGGAGAATCTCAACCCCTTCTGGTCCAACAAATGAGGTAGTGGAACCAGGGTCAAACAGGGCCAAGTAGGACAGGCCTCCTTTGTCAGGTTTCCCTATTCGGAAATCAATATAGTGCTGTTTAGGAAACGGTAAACGATAACAAGATACGGTAGAACTTTCGGGAGAATTCGATACGACACAAGGAGAAACGATATCAGATTTAGCGGTACAAAAAGGTAAACGATAAGGCGCGGTAATAGGTAAATCGGTACTTGGTGGGTCAGCTGAAACCGTGGGAATAGGAATGACCCTCACTTCCGATTCCCTTGCAAATTTCCCGGAGTACATTTAGGACATGCGTGAATGGAAACTCCTGGGTTACCACAACGGTAGCAAAACAACTTTCGTGGTAGCGGACATCTCGAATATACGTGCGGTCCACCACAATTCCAGCAAATTAATTTCTTAGCTGGTAGAGCCGGTGTTGAGCCTTTTAGACACGTTTTCTCGTAGAGAATCGGTTCGGTACTATTTCTTGATTGTACATCAGTCGGAGAGAATACCTGTTTCTTAGAGCCAACTGCCTGAATTTCGAACTGGTCGAATTGAGGATCGTGATTCGTTGTGTTAGCAGCAAAATCGGTTTGTTTTTCCGATGGCGAAACAGTAAAAATTCCCGGAGATATTTGTTCTTTTCCGGAATTGGATTTGTTATATCGTCTAGTGGAATTCGCAGAGCGGGATTTTTCTATAAAAGGCTTTTCTGAACGGCCTTCTTGAGCCATCATCTCATATACTCTAGTTCGTTCGGTGACGAAATTAATCAAATCCTTATAAGAGGGAATATCTGCTGATTTTATTCGTTCTTCGAATGCTTTTCTAGTCCCTGGGTCTAAATTATTAAGAGCTAAATGAAGTTTAATGAAATCCCCCATGTCTTCAATGCCTAAAGCCGATAACGCAGAAAAATTATTTTCATGCTCAGATAAAAATCTCTGCAAATTAGACGCTGAAGAATTGTTTAAAGGGGTAAAATCCATCACCTTCTTGATATAAAATCTGGCTAGTCGCCTTTTATTTTGATAGCGAGAGACCAATGCGTCGTAAGCGAGCGAATAATTAGCTTCGTCTAATGCGAAGCCCGAGATAAGCGACAGAGCTTCATCGCGTAAGCTACTTCGTAGATAGTAAAATTTCCTAATGGTCGGTAGAGATTCTTCCCTATGAACCATAGAATCAAATAGGGAATAGAATCCATTCCAGTCCTCTAATTTCCCTGTGAATATCGGTAAGTCAATTTTCGGTAGCTCCTGAGGAATAGAATGAGAAAGGACAACCACAGGTTTATTCTCAGGAGGGCAGGTAGATTGTACCACTTTGTTATAATTCGCTTTAGTAATATCGACTAAATCGTTAAATGAATTTTGTACTTCTGTTGTCTCGAGTTTTTCACTTTTGTTCTTTATACTTGCATTAAATATCCGAATTTTTGATTGAATTTCTTCAAATCGGATTTCATTTTTGAGTAAGCGGTCATAAGCGGGTTTAAAAGCGGATGCTGAATCGGTACTCAAAGATTTGGATTTTGTGAAAATGGATTGAACTGCGGCAAAAATATCCTCCCTCTCTGACACTAGAACGACTGGATCACCCATCGTGACAATAAATCAAGACGTTACCCAAAGTTACAAAAAAAAATGCCAAAGAACTAAAATGTTGAAAAAAAATACCAACAGAACCTTTAAAAGTCGTAAAATACTGAAAATTAAATTAATTAAATTATATTAAAACTAACAAATTAAATTAAATCGGTAAGCGTCCTTTACAAACTTAATATATAATTTTTTTTCATACGTCAGCCATAGATAAACAAATATTTTTCTTTTAAAAAGGAAACACAAGATAATGCTAAATAGAAACAAACAACAGCTGTTGTCTCTAATGCTTACTTGCTAATCTATCATATGTTCAATTCAACTATTTAAACTTACGGTAAAAATACAAAATAAAATCATATATTAGTAGATTTTAATTTTCAAAACATGTGTTAAACAAAACTAAGTCGTTCTACGACCTTAAGTAAAAATTCCTGATTTTTGTTGTTGATACAAAATTATAAATTAAAAATAATTATCTTTACATTTCCAAAATTGCGTCTAAGACAAACATTTAGCTTCAATCAACAGAAATTTAGTACCTTCAATTAATACGATAATTAGATTTAAACATTAGAAAAAAATATTAAAGTATTGTTTGGAAAAATTATTCTGTTACTATTATCATAAAACTATTAACAGTTAACTTCACTATTTCAAAAAATTGTTAATATAATAATTAAATCTTCAACTACTAACTTATCTGTAGATTTTTCTTTTGTAGTCCCTGTATTCGAGCGCCATAATGTTTGTGACCAGGTTGCGGGGTTTTCGGTCCAAGGTCCAAATTGATTTAAATAAACTATTGTCCAAAGAAAAATGTTGTATTCTTATATTATACATCAACGGTAACATAATGCCAATACCAACGACATAACCATAATATATATCGTAACATCAACGTAAAATCACCAACGCTGAGCCGCAAAGATACGATAAGGTAAAAACAATTAAATTTGGCAATTACTTGGCCATATAACCGTCTTATACACATCCGTATGGAATGACGGTCCTCAGTTAAGTGAGGTCAGATAGATAGAGACACCTGACGGACGAATTTAGCAAACAAAAGAATACTCGTTACACTACGATAAACCACTAACTACACACCCTGAGCTCACAATGTAAACCAAGTAATTGTTAAAATAATTATTATTACGTATCAATAATAACTATTATTGATTGAACTATAATCATTTTGATGTCTTAGTTCACTATGTGTTAAGTGCCGAAAACAAGATTTTACACAAGTCAACTTAGATAATAATTTAACACAAGAAATAGAGTTCAAGTGTAACCACAAAATATATTTTTGTAACCTTTACAGCTTTTCTATTAATTTTAAATCAACATGATCGAGCGTTTCACCTCAGAGCGTGACGAGTCAGGCTAACTTACTACCTACGAAAAAATGTGTGTGCGGTGCGCCAAAAAAAGTTTTCACTTCAAAAATATTTTTTCATAAGAAAAGAAGAATATGAAATAGAATAAGGTATGAAGGTGGAACTTGTAAGTGATATAATTTATTATTTATAATGTTCCTGTCTTAATAACTGGTATTGCGCGTATCTATTTAAAAAAATATGGCACAACTTTATGTGAAATCACAAGTTATTTTTTTAAAAAGTATAAGTTGTTCCAATAGATAATAAATTTAATTAAAAACTTGTTGTGAAATATGTTTTGACAGGTTATTTATTATAAAGTCACTCAATTCCATGGGTGTTAAGATGTATACAGCATTAAGAGGCATATATCACAGTCAAATAAGGAAAGTGATAAGAATTCCATACCTCAGTATCGAAACCGTTACCATCCTTTAGAGATTTTATAAATAAAAGCGTTTACCAGAATAAGTAAGTAGAATTTCGGTTTTAGAATAATGAATAAAATATAATAGCATGCATATAAAAAAAAATGACCGTTGTACCAAATTCAAGATTTCTGTAAATGTTTTCATCCTATTTAATACTTACCAAAAATTAATAATCCCTTTAGAGTATTATATAAGCTTGTTTAATCCCATTCGACTTCTTCAGAAAAGCCTCAGTTTAGTTATTTGATTCAGAAGAAGAAACATGACAGTGTCTTACGAAATTCTCGTCATTTTAAGGCATTACTGGAAAAAGAAAATTCACAGCCGCTGAAGCAACTCGTGAAATTATTATATATGAAGGAGAAGGTGTCCTTGACTAGCGCACTGGGCGGCGTTGGTTTGAAGAATTTAGTAGCGGAGATACGACATTCTCCGGGCGACCATTAATGGATATTGATGAGGTTCTGACGGAAGCTCTTGAGTAAAACCCATCCACAAGTACTCAAGAACTTGCCAGGGAGTGTGGTATGTTGAAAGATACTGCTAGTCGCCATCTACGCTCCATTGGGGAGGTGAAAAAGTGTTGTAGGCTAGCCTCTCTCGATCTTACTCTTCAGCAATCAGCTACGAGGTTCAAAATTTGTGAAAATTGATTGAAAAACCCTTTTGATATGACATTTTAACGGTAGATTGTCACTTGTGGTAAAAAGTGGTTTTACTGCCGAAAATCGAATACTCGTGAGCGGTGGCTCAATCGCCGGCAAAGTGCTTTTCCGGTCGATGTAAGGGAGCAATTTGAAAAAATATGTTTTATTCCAACAAGACAATGCTCGTCCTCACAGTTCCCGTTGAACTTAAGAAAAGTTTAAAGAACTTCATGGGTTCGAAATCCAGTCTCATCTACCCTATAGTCCCAACCTCGCATCATCGGATTACTACTTGTTTCGATCCATGACCTATTTTCTTTTAGGGAAAAAAATGATAAATTTACGGAAGTTGAAATTGCGGTCCAAGAGTTCTTTGACAGCAACGCAAGTAATGGTATCAGCGTTGGATCGAGCAATTGGTAGGCAGATAGCTAATGACGGTAAATAACAATGGACTAAACTTTGAGTATTAATTGTATTTTATGTGTAAGAAATAATAAAACAAATATTTGGTTAAAAAACTTTCTTGTTTTTTTATACACCCTATTAATGCCTAAAAACTATGGTCTTGTTTAAATAGGACTGAATTGGATGATGAAGTAAATGAAGATATCGAAACCGGGCGACAAATATAGTCCATGAGGTAAGAACAACATGGCTTCTGCGCTGAAGCCGTCACGAAGAGCGAAGAAAAATTGTCGGGGAAAGTTCTCAACTACGTTCCACTTAGTTACAGAAGTTATGATGAGGAGGAAACTGAGTCTTCCGAAATATAGCTCCTACAGCTAAGGTACCACCGGACCATCCTTGAACTTACTAAATGTCGAAAACAGTAATTTAAATAATAATTATTAACACTCTATCAATCTAAAATTTTGAAAATATACATTAATTATAAATGACTAAAATTATAAATGTCGACACTTTAGCCTTCTAAAAGAATTCAGGAAATCGGAGAGGCTGATCAGTTAGCCAGTAATTAGCAAAACGCTGTTGGAAGTGTGATAACATTTTCAAAGGAAAGGTTATTTAATAAAACCAATTTATGAAATAACAATTAGAAAAATTAGTGTTTGTTGAGAAATGGTCGGGAGGTGCAATCAATAAATTCTACCCAAAATAAGTTTAGCCTATTTTCTTTGTGCCAATGTTTCGGCCTAATTTTTTAGGGTATCATCAGGGCAGAGGGAGGAAGAGTACAAATGTAAATTATTTCAAAGATATATCCAGTTAAAAATGTCCACATCAATATAAATTTATTAACTAACGGAGACGATAGACTGCCTTTAGAGAGAAATCGTCACAACCTAAAAATAAATAAAATTATCGGACAAAAGATAATAAAATTAGGGGAATATCGTGGAGCTGACGAGACTAAAGAAAGAATATAAAATATTGACACTTTAAATATTTGAAAGATGAAATAATAAAGGGAAAGTGTTCGGTCAGAAAATATAAGGAAATGAGAAAATTCCAGGTTAAGAAATATTTGATGAGACGATGCCTGGAGAAGGAAAGAGACGAAAAATGTGAAAGAACTTAAAACAAAATACCACAAGGAAACAGCAGCAGAAAATGATTGAATTGGAAATTATCGTAAATAAATATTATTTAAAGAACTTTAGATATATGTAGAAATTTACATTGTTGATAGCAGTGAATTATTTATAAATAAATCACACACTGTTGTTGAGGAACGATTAATGTTTACTTCCATAGAAAGACGAAAATAGTTGTAAGGAGAAAGATGATAATTAAAGGATGAAATCGACGAAAAACTGTTTTCATAGTTATTTTGGCTTCTCAAAAATAAACAGAATTTGTTAACTGGATCTTCATTTACCTAAGCATACTCAATAACAGAGTATAGTACAAATATTATAATACATTAATATTAAAATAACATTAGTGGTACAAAAATATAACTTAGTGTTATAAAAATACCTCTAATTATGACATGCTCGCGTATCTTTTAATATAATCGAAATAAATGTTTCTTTAAGAAAAACACTGAAACACCATTAACAATATTAAGTTTCTAATTTGTGCAATCATAGGAGGACTTTCCTTGCCGTCAGTGGTGTACTATTAAGATAAGAAATGACTTCTCTAACATTATTTGGACTAAGTTTTCCTTTTTAAAACTTCTATATTTATTATAAAAATATCCACTAATCCCTGGTATCTACAGAGGTATTAAACATCAGGCGATACCACCACTCCACTGTATTAATTAAATATCTACATCCCCTTTTACCGGCACTTTTTTGGGTTTATCAGTTTCGCTTTTAACTAATTTCTAAAAGGTACTATTTTCCGACTAAGCTACTTTGCTGGATTAAAAAAAAATTGAATGAAAGTCTTGAAAAAACACTTTAAATAAAATATGACTTGGCTATTTTCATTTACAACTGTATATAACAAATGTTAGTTTTTATATGATTAGTTTTAGTTTTTTAGATTATTCGAAGAATATAAAGGATATGTTTATCAGCTGAATGGCTGAACTAATTATGTAACTTATTACGACTAGTATAACTTTTTCTTTTATTTATTTTTCCCTGTACCAATATAGGCCGTAAACAGTCTTTGGTTTAGTACATGGTAGAGCTGTACTCTTATCACGCTCAATCGTCATGTCTTATAATTAAGGTTGGGTGGGCTCCGGTAGAGCCTGGAGATCCCGGAGAGTCCATCCGTGGCTGTGAACAGACTACAGAATTTATGTGCCACAGCTAGATATGAAACCGGGCCCCTCAACATAGGAACTCGGAACTGTAGACACTAAGCCACCCACCTCGCAGTTATACAAAATAGTGAGATCGAATAAAAATTGGTAGTTACCTGGTACATGATTTTTTAACTATTTATTATTTAGGCTGAGGAGGAAAAATATGGTAACGATTATAATTAAAACATAAACGATTTAAAATTATTGTATTATCTTTAATATTTTCATAAACTAATTTGTAACCACTCTTCAAAAAAATATGGTAATACTCATTAGCAAAAAATTCATCAAGGTATTTGAACCAAATGGTTTTGACTATACCGTCTGCCTCTCTGCTTAAGTTATAAAATTAAAGAAATAATAAAAAGAGAGAAGTATTCAGTGGCTTAGGCATTCTTTAAATTTTAAATTGGGCGGAATAAAAAAGGTAATTTGATTTCCATAAAAGGTCTGAGACAAAAAAAATAGCTAAAAAAGGCAGACACATTTGCTTTAATAGACGTGGCAATATTAACGTTTCTATTTCTTAATATCACATTTTTTAGAGGCCTCGACCAATGGGAGTATACTTTGCCTTTCAAATTCACCAGCCCCTGAGGTTGAAGCTCATTTAGAGAGGAAGAAAAAAAAATAGCTGTCAGTGTTACATGTGGGACATTATTATGGAAGTAGGTGTTGGATTATTAGAAACTGTCGAATTTGAGGAGGCTGTTTTCATCAGATAAATTTTTGAGAATTCAAATAAAATTAATATATTATATTTTTACACGAAAAAAATGCATTTAAGTCCCTACATAATTACCCATAACGTATGTAAATGACATTTATAAAAATAAGCTTAAATTTATATAAATACAGTATCAATTTTTAAGGACGCTGCTTATTTTTACTCTTTACTTAGACATACTCAACTGTATGATACTAAATCTTTGGATTGCCTATGTAGATCGGTTGTACAAGGCCGACATAAGTTAGACTACTGCGTTCTTTTAGGACAAATAATTAATTAATTAATCAATTAATTAATTTTCATGGATTCAATAACTCGATACCCTTTATGTCTTTAAAAGTAACTGTTCAGTCGCGAATCATCTCATAAATTAAAATTAGAATCTCGCAGATCTAGTTCACATTTTGTTACCTTGGCGACAGATAAAAGGGACTTTGTTTCCCCCCACTCCGTCATCTAGCACTTCACGTGACTCTTCGCATCCAGATTCCAAGCAAACAACATCTCTCCACTCTTCTCGACTGAAGCCAAAACCTAACCTCGCCGTTCACCGCAGGACATTGATGATATTCGCCCATAGCCCTAGATCGCCTAGCACCAGATACAAAAAGTACGCCCTTATAATACCACTAGATCGCCGAGCAACCAGATATTGCCAGAACAAGGGTAGTAAGTCTCCATCTCCAACTGTAAGTCCTCTTTCATTAAATCATCAAAAAGCAATACAATATAACATCACCGTTCAAGGCTCTATAATCAATCACCATGTGGCCTACATCGCCCCGTGTCAGTGTGCTCCTATAACTATTCATTAAGTTCAAAACTTATATAAATATTTCTTTCATATTCTAATTTGTTCATGTTTCTTTTATTTTCTCTTTCTTTGTAAAAATGATAATTTCTATATTTTCTGAAGTGTAACCATAACCTGTAATTATATTTAAAATTAATAAACCACATGTTTCAGTATCTCGCCAATTTATTAAAAACCCCGACTCTATTCTACTAATATATTATATTTTATTATCCTTTTTTTTACTATTCAGTCTAATCACGCCCGTACAGTAACGTTGTTCTGGAACTGAATGAAATAACTTCATACTTCAGACACTTTTATGTTATACAGTATGTTTTTCTAATATAAATATGCAAGTTGTAAATAGGAAATCTTAGTCCAAATAATGTTAGAGAAGTCAATTCTTATCTTAATATCCACTCACGGCAAGGAAAGTCCTCCTATGAGAGCACAAATTAGAAACTTAATATTGTTAATGGTGTTTCAATGTTTTTCCTTAAGGAAACATTTATTTCGATTATATTAAAAGATCAGCGAGCATGTCATAATTTGAGGTATATTTATAACACTAAGTTATATTTTTGTACCACTAATGTTATATTAATATTAATATTTGTATTATACTCTGTTGTTGAGTATGCTTAGGTAAATGAAGATCCAGTTTTCACAAATTCTATGTTTTATTTATTTTTTTAAATTATAACTTTTAAAGAATTTGTCTAAACAGACATCGCTAATTAGTTGTTCAAGGAAGTTACTTCGTCATTACATAGTTGTGATGCGTATTCACTCGAACAAACTGATTAATTATAATTGAGAAGCCGAAATAATTATGAATACAGTTTTTCGTCGATTTCATCCTTTAATTAACATCTTTCTCCTTACAATTATTTTCGTCTTTCTATGGAACTAAACAGTAATCGTTCCTCTCCAGCAATGTGTGATTTATTTATAAATAATTCACTGCTATCAACAATGTAAATTTCTACATATATCTAAAGTTCTTTAAATAATATTTATTTACGATAATTTCCAATTCAATCATTTTCTGCTGCTGTTTCCTTGTGGTATTTTTTTTTAAGTTCTTTCACATTTTTCGTCTCTTTCCTTCTCCAGGCATCGTCTCATCAAATATTTCTTAACCTGGAATTTTCTCTCTTCCTTATATTTTCCGACCGAACACTTTCCCTTTATTATTTCATCTTTCAAATATTTAAAGTGTCAACATTTTATATTCTTTCTTTAGTCTCGTCAGCTTCACGATATTCCCCTAATTTTATTATCTTTTGTCCGATAATTTTATTTATTTTTAGGTTGTGACGATTTCTCTCTAAAGGCTGTCTATCGTCTCCGTTAGTTAATACATTTATATTGATGTGGACATTTTTAACTGGATATATCTTCGCAATAATTTACATTTGTACTCTACCTCCCTCTGCCCTGATGATACCCTAAAAAATTAGGCCGAAACATTGGCACAAAGAAAATAGGCTAAACTTATTTTGAGTAGAATTTATTGAATGCACCTCCCGATCATTTCTCATTCTTCTGTTAATATATTTAATATTAAGTTTCGTTAATTTTTAAATGTTGTCTTATTGGGTCGTTTCATATGAAATGTCCATTTTGTTATTTTTAAAATTCGAAATGAAATTAGTGGACTTATTTATTAAAATTAATTGTATTTACAAATTGTAGTGAGCTGTTCCCTGAAGAAACATTTATCAATGAGCAGATCATAATTTGAGGTATATTTATAACTCTAAGTTATATTTTTTTATCACTAATGTTATATTAATATTAATATGTATTTGTATTATACTATGTTGTTGAGAATGCTTAGGTAAATGAAGATCCAGTTTTCACAAATTCTATGTTTTATTTCTTCTTCTTCTTCCCATGGCTCTACAGCCCTTGCAGGGCTCTGGCCTCCGCAACAACGCCTCTCCAGTCCTCCCTGTCAGCAGCTCGACCTCTCCACTGTCTGATCCCCATCCTCTGCAGATCGTTCTCTACATCATTCAGCCATCGCAGCCTGGGCCTTCCTCTTCTTCTTTTGCCTCCTGGTTTGCCATATAATAGCTTCTTTGGGTACCTATCTTCTCCCATTCTTTCTACGTGCCCAAGCCATCTTATACGTGTAGATTTAATAAAGGTGACTAGATCTGGTGCATTGTATAGGTCCTGTAGCTCTCTATTATTTCTAGACCTCCATTGGCCTTCATTACATACTGGCCCAAATATCTGCCGTTTTATTTATTTTTTTAAATTATAACTTTTAAAGAATTTGTCTAAACAGACATCGCTAATTAGTTGTTCATGGAAGTTACTTCGTCATTACATAGTTGTGATGCGTATTCACTCGAAAAAACTGATTAATTATAATTGAGAAGCCAAAATAATTTTGTTGTCGATTTCATCCTTTAATTATCATCTTTCTCCTTACAATTATTTTCGTCTTTCTATGGAACTAAACAGTAATCGTTCCTCTCCAACAGTTTGCGATATCAAGAAAGAACCGGAGAGTGTTTAAGGATATGAACGAACGACTAGCTTCAGAGAATCCTCAGTGAACGTGCCTGAAATTAGGAGGCTAAGACCAGGGTGATTTATTTATCCATTTATCTATCTACCTATCTACACTCTGGCACAAATAAAAGTGTACAATTGATTTTTTCTCATTGATCAAACATTTTATTCCAATATTAACAATGTATTATGAAATTAAATGTATGCACTGATTGATGGAAATAAACACAAGTGGGAAGAAGCTGTTTAAAAAGAGGATTCACCATCATGCAACCGAGACAAATAAAAATGATCACATTATTTTTGTTTTATAACAATGGGTAATTAATTTTACTAATCACATTTAATAGTCTATTGTATCCCCCTTTCATTTCTAGTACTTTTATTCATAGAAAGGCACATATTTATCAAAAGATGTATTTTTTTCTGAATTGAACTCTCGCTGTGCATCCCTCAGATCTGCATCGGAATTATGGGTTCTTTTCGGGTCAACATCATCCGAGAAACATCTCCATGAGTTCTCGATTGGGTTCAGGTCTGGAGATAGATAAGGCCATTCCAACAGCTTTATTCTCTTGTAACGGAATCCGAGATTACTTTTGATTCGTGAAGGTGTGTATTATCTAGAAAGAAAAAATATCTCCGTCTGTAAATATTAAAGACATCCATGGCTGCATCTTTTCCCAAATTAGTGATACATAATTTCGGCTATTTGCCCTTCCAGCTTTCAATCAAGAAATCTCCGGAAGCTGTTATTGCTCCCCTAAGCATTACGCCTCTTCCTTGACTTTGACTTTTATTCGGTTACTATTTTTTTTGTTTGTACTTCTTTCATGCAGCAGTAATATTCAGCGGGCTTGGCCAAAGTCAAGGAGGACATATCATGTTTTTTTCCAGAAGAAACCAGCAAATAAAGTTTATAGAGACATTTAAATTGTTAGAATTAATTCTAAAACAAATCTTACACACTTAGAAAGGGGTGTCAGACCCTACAGTTCTTCATTTAAAGTTTTGCGTTCCTAACCAACATGTAGGTGATATGAGGCTTGGTTATACAACCATTGTCTCCGCCAGTGTATTTATCATATTGTTGATCATTGTCCGTATCATCATTAATTTGGAAAAATCCTATCGTTTATTAGTTCTTCGAGTGTTATATTTGAGAATAATTACTATTATCGGACTATTGCTCTGGGCCAATGTTCATCGGAAAGCTTTGAGTGCGTTCTGTTTTAGTTTCATGACCCACAGAACAAGTTTTTCGTGTTTTCTCGAAAGTAAGCGGCAGTGTAGTCGTAATTTATTTTAAACTTATTTTCAATCCCTTCAGTTTTTGAGAATTTTATGGATATTGAATCAGTTTCACTGGATGATCAATTCGGAATAATTTGGATAATCAGCTGAAAATCAGATTTTTTGTGCGCTATGGTTTTAAAAATAAAAATTCATTTTAAACATAGTGGCGAAGTACTAATGTTATGATTTTGAAATTGGACGGATAGTGAATTCGTATTCCGCTATTGTTACGTTGTTACTATTAAAGTCACACAAGATATATTTATGTTCTACGTACACGACTTTTTTACTTTTCTGTTCTTGTTCTAGCCCTCCATGATTTGTTTATAAGATTGAGGATTTACGAAACTTTACTACTCTCTCTAATTCATTTGAACTTTTGAAAAACGTTTGGGCAATTTCTTCTAAAGTGGGTCAAATCAGATGAAATTCATATTTTATATTGTTTTATTTCGTCGAGTATTCCTTCAATTGGTAAATAGAAATTAATCACTCTTTCCCGGTTATTTTGAAACAATATTATTTAAAATGATATTATTTCAATACTTTCTATTAAAATACATTCTACAAAATAAGCGTAGAGTTATGACTTTTGTTTTATGGATATTGAATTATGCTAACTGATCCCAGAAAAACATTTATTACTAGAGGCGTCCTGGATCAAAATTGGATAATTCAAAAATAGACTTTAAAAAAAATATTTTTCGCTTGTGTAGTCATACAATTTTATGCTTCCCAAGAAATATCAAGTTCATTATACGAAATAAGCCATGAGAAGCCACTGTGTCCGTTTTAGACAGAATTTCTTGGCTAAATTGGTGAAAAAAGTTAAAAAGGAAATTATAAAATAATGGATTTCTCCACTTTTGATTTTGAACGACTCATTCCTATTTGTCTATTTATGGTAATTTCTAAAATATTTATTCAATAATTAAAAATTCAATATTTTATTAACGTTAATAAGAATTGATATTCTTATTATCAACATTAATTATAAATCGATTAATGAACTTATTACGGTTATAAAAAGTAACTGACAAAATCTTTTTCACTTCATTCAAACCAGAGCGTACAAAAATAATGTTTCATGATAATAATAATAAATTATACAGAAGTGGAAAAAGACATGGAGGAGCTCAAGTTTACTTCTACAGATATTACTAAGGGATTATTCGTAAGACAAAATTGTAGAAATCTATGGGTTTTCAGCAAGCACCTAAAATAAGACGGAGGGAAAATAGTGGAAGATCAGCTGGTAACAGAAACAAACAAGAGAGCTGAATAAACATTGCATACAGTGGCTTATTCGAAATAACAAAAAAATGAATTAAGTATGTAAAGAATAGATATTTAGATTTTTTTCTGGGGTAGGAGATAGAATTTACCCACGGAATTTTCTAAAGGAACCTGTTGTCCTGAGGTTACGGGGCCTCTTGCTTTGATTCGGGCCTCTTGCGTTGGACCAATCAACCTTGTAACAGTACAACTGTTTCAAAGTAATCAAAGTAGCTTCGGAATGAAAAGGATGTGTCAAGACTGGGAAGGATGCTTCCGTTGGTTGGAGGCTCATCTATGCTGAACGGCAAAAGAGGAATATAATGAAGAAGAAGATTTTTTCTTAAGTTTTTACCTTCATAAATTGTAAAAATAATATATGAAAGAAATTTATAATTAGTTTAACTTGATTCGCTGAGTAATAACAGATTTCACTTAAGAGGAAACGGTATTTTAACAGTCAATAGAAATCCTTGGTACTTGTGAAGAAAAAGAAGTTTGGACCTGGAATTAATCTGGCAATGGGCCACCTACGGGGCGGAAGCTCGCTCCTGCTGAGCTTATTAATTGTGGAGATGGGGAGCTGGTTATCCATTCCGCCTTTGACCCGGACCGCACCGGCCACCGCGGGTCCTGCCCGCGTCGATGTATGCAAATTGTCAAACAGCCTCAACGCCAGATTTACATACATCTGTTGGATCACTTAGCACGTCCATCCGCGTCAATAACTATTCAAAATACGTCTTATCCGAATAATTAAACAGATTAGTGATTGTATCCCCTTAACTAGCGTTGTTTTTGTTCCTAATTAGATGTTGTTAAATCATCATATTAATTCAAGAGGAAACGTATATGAAATGAGAACTAAGAGATTCACATATATATGTGATATATATATATATATATATATATATATATATATATATATATATATATAAAATTAAAATGAAAATTATGGAAGGGAGCTAGGGAATTAGTGGTAGAGTGCTCGGTCGCTATCCTGAAGATCTCGGGTTCTAGTCCCGCTGTGGTAGATACATTATTTAATCTAACCGCCATGAATTGACCCTATGGAATCTGCTGACCCCCTGGGGCTAATTTAGCCTCTATAAATCAAGTACCCTTAATTTGGGAAAAACGGGTCTGTTGAGCTTGATCTCCATTGTAGGAGAAGAGTACAGTCTCTACCATGTACTGAACCCAAGACTTTTCCTGTGTTGTAACGGTGCAGGTTAAATATATAAATATAAATAAAAGGAATGTAACTTCTACTTTTAGATTAATTTTTATTGTAAGCTAAAATACCAAGAAAAAAATAATAGTTTTTCTGTTTATGTTGTGGAGCAGGTTAGCTCATTTATAGAATGCTGGATTATGGAGCTGAAGGTCTTGGATTCAAATCTTTCTGTGGCTGGTAAATGATTCTGATAGGATCTATAGATCGACCCTAGTGAGATTCTCCCAGTTCTTACAAAGTTGGTATCTTTAATTGAGGCATTTTATAGTGATCTCGGCCTAATGATCTCCCTGCACAACCGTTGGCCTATAGTACATTCTCACCCATGAATCGGAGATACTTCATGTATGTTATAGTGGTGCTGGTTTCTTGCAATTTTTTACTTTTTTTTTTTCATGCGTTCTCTGCCACGTTTCATTCGATTCTCTCTCCAAATTCGTCTAATCTTTTTTGGCCTTTCTCCATACTGAAACCCTACTTGATTTTTCACTGTGCTGGTAAATTTACTTCCTTTTAACACTCTGTTTGACTCTGTAATGTTTAACTTTTCAAAATCTTTCTTTACTTCTATAGTAAAGTCATTGTCGTGGTTTCATTTTTGGAAAATAGTCAAATATTTGTTTGACTAATCTATGGTTGTTCATTCAGGATTTCTCTGTTATTTCGCAATTTCCACCCGTCTTCAGTCTGAACTGAACCCACGATTTTTATAAGAATTCTCCTTTCCAGAACTTCCAGTATTTTGACACTATAGCTGATCGAGAGACATTCACAGGCCAAGAGGCATTCCGCTTTTACGACAGTGTTATGACTTATTATGACATTCCAGGAATCAACTTCTTTATGTAGATATTGGTGTAGTGCTCCATTTTTAGAATTCGGTTTCCATACAGCTGCTTTCACTAATCCGTTTCTACTCTTTGTGATAAATTATTTCAAATTATAATCTTTCTCTGTAATAGGAGTATGATATATGCCGACAAATGCCCAAATTCTGCAGAATGATTAGACTGTTGGGATAAGGATTTTTATGCTTTAGAAATTAATGTTACGAAAACTAAATGTCACAGGTCTGCAAAAAAAAACTCTTTTAAAAATTGTTTTGATTTAGTTAACTGATCTTTACGTAATTTTTTGCGCTGATTTAAAAAATGGCATTGGTTTTTTTTCTATCACGTAAGGCTCTCCTACAAAATAAAGTATAAGTAAAGAACAAAAAACGGACAATTTTGGATTTGTTTTTAATATTTTATCATGAAGTAAAAGCAAAAAAAACAAAAAAAAAAACAACGATACATAGCTAAATTGAATATGAAAGTGATGAGCATGTGCTGTAAAGTTATTTTAAGTCTTTGTAAAAACGTTTTATTTTTCCATCAAAGCTTCTTTTGGTACTTTATTTGAATTTTCCCTTTTTAAGGTCCAACAGTAGTCCGCCATCATGTTGACATTCCTTCGACCTTGGTATTTGCGCTCCATTTCTTTTATATCTTGATGGAAACGTTCTCCTTGTTCCTCACTTACAGCCCCAAGATTTTCTGGAAAGTAGTCCAGATGAAAGTGAAGGAAATGAACTTTGACACTCATGTTCCAGTCCAATATTTTGTAGTTTTGTAACAATTCAGCAACCAAAGTGTTGTAGTTTGGGTCTTTTTTGTTTCCAAGAAAGCAGGGTACAACCAGTTTAAATGAATTTAAGGGATTTTTTCTTCTATTTCCATTTTAGTAGCAAAGCTTTCATCTTTTAAAAGGTTTCTGATGTCAGGCCCAACAAAGAATCCCTCTATAGAATCGGATATACCAGGAAACTGTTCACAAAGATACTTGAAACACTCTCCTTCTTTGGGTAATCCATTCACAAACTGTTTCATTAGCCCTAATTTGATATGAAGTGGTGGAAGTAAAATCTTTTTAGGATCCACTAAACTTTGCCTTTCAACATTTTTAACTCCAGGAATAAGAGCCTTTCTGATTGGCCACGTCTGCTTGATATAGTGTTGTTTCCTGTCAAGGCTATCCCATTCACAGAGGAAACATGGAGACTTTGTGTAACCTCTTTTTTGACCTAGTAACATGGAAATAACTTTCAAATCCCCAAAAATGGTCCATTTATGGACAGAGTAGCCGAGCTTATTAAGAATAAACTCAAGATTTTCGTAGCATTCTTTCAAATGGACTGAGTGTCCAACAGGCACAGAACCATATCGGTTACCATTGTGATGAAGTACAGCTTTCAAACTCCTTTTTGATGAATCGATGAAAAGTCTCCATTCCTCTGGTTCATACGTGATTTTGAACATTTCCATGATTCCAGGTACATTGTTGCAGAAAACTAGGTCACCCTCTTGCGTAAAAAAGGGATAAATTCCTTTTCTATAAATCGGTTCCATGAAAATGAAACACCGGAGGCTTACATATATCTTTCTTTAAGTCTAGATCTAAAGTTTATAGGTGAAATTTGTGATTTATCTAGGGGTGATGGAATTTTTTCACTATTTTTTTCCGTAATCAGCACAAAAAATACTGTTAAACTCTAGTGAGTGTTAAATTTTTTCATCTCAGACATGTGGAATTCATCCTCCATAACGGTACATTTAACAGAACAAATAATTCATTGCCTGTTGCCGAAATTGCTTCTATCAACAGTAATGAAAAACTGCCCCTGAACACCAAATGAATTAAATTATTCGATTAATTAATATTCTGATAAATCAATGAAGAAGTTAATCGTGAACCCGCCCAGACTAAAACAATATATCAGTGTTCTACATGATTCATGGCCTAGGAGAAAACAAAAGTAAAACTAATAAATATGAAAACCTCCCTCCCAACCATTCTTTTTTTTAGGTTAGAGCTCTATGGGGCTTTACAAAAAGTTATTCAGGCCCCCGTGCCATCACCTAGCTCTCCTCGCTGTAAAGACGGGAGTGCATGTATAGGTATATACTTTTTCATATTTTTTTTGTCTACGACATCTCCAGGATAAGGCGCCTTGATATGATTTTTTTATAACGCTGAATCTTTTTTTTAGCAGTCACAGCATGGTCTAGAGGAATATAGGATCGTTGGGAGCACTCTAAAGTTACCGTCTTTCTACTACCTTCTCCATTTTGGGTAATGAAAAAATAAATAAATCGTTATTTTTATGGGCTCGCTCTTGTTCAATTGCAAATTATAAAAGTTTGTTAAACATATTAAAACAAAGGATGAGTTAATTGTAGAACATTTCCATGACATTACATCTCCAGCCAAGGGTTAATAAGAATGAGGACACTTGAGAAAGTGTAATTAAACAATAAACTAAAATTCTCCAGACTCTACAGCATTGCAGTTAAGGAAACATCACTATTATCATTATTGTTATTCATACATAATAAAATATAATTGAATTTTGGATTATGACAAATATAAGAGATATGGTGTGTCCCATCACCAAAAGTTTGTGTTACACAATAGTGATATCCCAACAATAAAATATACTTTTAATACCATTGTTACACAATTTCGGCACTCAAATAAATTTCGTTAATTAAGAAGGTGAACTTCAACAATTCAAAATATTTCCCCTTCGGAAGTTTTTTTCGGCGCTCCGTGTTGACGTTAATTAATGGATGTTAATTTTATTATTTCCGAACCGATCCATTTTTAAAAGATTGATTTCACATGGCACAATCCATCAATAAGAAGAGATTCAGGTAGACTGTCCTTGTAGTTACAAAATACTATTGTCAACTTTTTCTTACTTAAGCTCTTTATTATTCCGAGTTACATTTCAATTCAAGGTACGAGCTTCCACCGAATCTTTTTCTATATTTTTATATCATTATTATAAAAATTGATTACCCCTTCTTCTGTGCCTAGGGATGATTTTTATATTAATCAAGCATCAAGAAACGAATATTACTTTATATAGGCATTCGTTAATTGTTAGAAATTCCTCTTAGCTCCTCAAAACTCTTATTTAATTCAAATGGAACTGATCTACCTAGATAGTATTTCTAGTTGATGGAATATCAAAAGCGTATATTCTAGAATATATCAACTGCTTTATTTTTTGAGATTTTATAATTCTTTGTACCGTCAATTAAAAAATATACAGAATATAGGGATTCTTAAACAGAAATACGACCTAGTCAGTACAAATAAAACACAGTATGCAACTACTGTTATATTAAAACGAAATATAAAAGAACAGTTACAACAGGGGAAGTAATATATTATAAAATATTCTAATTCACATAAAAACATAAACAATTTCATCCAATTTTGTTCATGAAGTGAGGCTGGTTCCATCTAATGGTACGCATCTGGATAGAAGAAGAAATGCCTGATGAATGGAATAACGGAGTGAACTGTCTGATACACAAGAAAGGTGACCCGCTTGTATGTAAAAACTACAGAGGCATTTCTTTGCTGAATACAGCATACAAAATATTTTCCAACATAATATTTGCTCGACTACTTTCTTATGCAAAGGGTATTATCAAGGGCTACTAGTATGGGTTCAAGGGAGGTAAATCAAAAACTGACCAGATCTTCACGTTAAGGTTAATCCTGGAAAAGACGCTGGAATATGGCATTGGTACGCACCATGGCATCTGTTTGTGAACTTTCAGGCCACGTATGATTCTATAAATCGAGAGATACTCTATAAGGCAATGAGGGAGATGAATATACAGTCTAAGCTGGTCTAAGTTGGGCCATATCCAACTCTAAATGTCAAATTAAGCTCCATTCCCATCTATTAGACCCCTACAAACAAGGAATGGATTGAACCAGGGAGACGCCCCAGCGTGCATTCTATTCAACCTAGGTCTAGAGAAAGTGATTAGAGATTCGAAGATACAAATACGTGGGCATCTCTTCAATAAAGGCGTACAGCTTCTGGCTCATGCCGATGACATTGATATGATCAGTAGGTCGGAATCGGGCATGAAAAAAGCCTTTTAAGCTTTGGAGTGATCAGCTCAAGCAATGTGGGTAGTAATAAACGAAGCCAAAAAAAGTACTATTAGCACTAATGAAGAAATTTGGGTTCAGTCCGTGGTAGAGACTGTACTGTTTTGTATTGTTCAGGGAGATGATATGTCCTAGATCCCACATCATACATTTTAATAATGTATTCTAAATATAAAGGTGCTGTCTTTCAACCATTACATCGCTCTGAACATCTATAAAATTGTCCATAACAATGGTGCTTTAAATCCTATCCATAACCATGAGCGCTCCCGCAAACTCTTAACATACGAAATACTAAATGAAATTCGCGCAGTGCTCATCAAATATACTCATCACACTTTTATTATAATTAAAAATACTCATTTATAAAAAAGGTAAATAATTAAAACTAATTGGTATGAATGCCTGCTTTTAGTAAGCTAGGCTGCAGAGAAAGTTCTTTCTAAAACCTAATAGAGTGCGAAAGGGGAAGAAGTAATCCCCGATATATAGAGCCGACAGCTTGGACAGCCACGTTTTAATATCTTCCTCAAGGAGTGTAGGGTATATGAGATCGCGATCCATCAGTCCATATCCTTCCACAAGTTATCCATTATATCCTTTATGTTTCGGAAGAACTGTTTCTGTACGTTTTTCTTTCAAAAGGCTCTGAGAAACGTCACTTCATCCTTGCGTTTGTAAAGAGAACAAATCTTCAAACTTAAAAGAATCATCAATCACCTATTGATGTCAGCAATATGATGGCGTAAGCTCTGAAAATTGCAGTTTCCATCGAAGAATTTAAATCAATTACGAGTACCCATCTAGCTTTATAGATAGAAAATAACTATAGCGAGTAAAAATATATCTTTTTGGTTAAATTTTGATAGGATAGTTGTTTACCGATCTGTTTATGTTGCTGTGCAGAAGGTTTAAATAAAGCTTTAGCTGATGAAAAAAAAAACATAGAAAATAAAACTGATTTCAGTGAAACTAGAAATGAAACCACAAAGCTAATCAGGAAAGTAATAAGACTATACGGGAAAAAAACAGGATAAATAGAACAAGAATTTAATAAGAACAATACAAGAGATTTTTATAAAACTCAGAGACCAAAGTGGAAAAATTTCTCACAGTAATAAAGAAAACTGTGAAATCCTTGCCACTCACTTTGAAAAACTTTTAAATAGTGAATGACCAAATACAGATACCATTTCAAAAACAGAGCAGCACAATATTCGGATTCTCTCCCTCCAGCCAACGAAGCATTCAGTGATGTCATAACCACTGAATTTTGTAATCCGTTAATGATGTTAACGGATTATATAGATATATAGATTCATCTGTGGGAGCTGCAGAGCCTCCAGCAGCTTAGACAGCCTTTATAAATTGAGTTCCCTTAATTCGGGGAGAAACCTAGCGATTAATTACTCTCAGCCATATCACCTCCCTTCACAGCCGTTGGATTAGAAACAGTGCAGTTTATTACCTTACTCCACTTACAGATCCCCTAGAGCAATGGTCCCCCAAGTGGACGATTCGGGACCATCAGGGGGCCAATAAATAGGTGGGGAACACGAGTATTCAAAGGGGGGATGTAAAAGTAGTACATTTCCAAGCAGAGCGGTTCCAAGCAAGCCTGGGTTCCATTAACCTTATGGGCACTTATCCACGACTTTAGGCAAAAACTGAACCACATCCAATCTCGTACCCGTCAACATATGTCGGAAAACAGATTTAGGTCAATAGATTTAGTTATGTTGTCCAGCTCCTCTCAAAACAAAGAAATAACTTGGATATTTGCATCAAAGGAAACCTGCTCCAGAACTCGACGAGTATAAAGTCGGATATTTAAGCTTTAACTGAAATATACATAACTCAAGGTAGCCATTGAAAAGGTGAAATAAAACAATAACAAAGTTTTTAATCTTTCTCTTATTTTTCAAATCTGAACTGCAGAAATTCTGGATTTTTCTAGATTATAACTTATTTATAATCAAGTTGTAAGGATGGATGACCACAGAGACCCTCTAAAGACCATGGAATATGTCCCAGATGGCAGAAGACCTAGAAACCGCCCTAGGATGTCTTATCTCGACTACATTGATCGACTCTGTAGGACGAGGGGGGAGGACCTCCGACAGGCCAGGAACCTAGCTTGAAATAGGGAAGAATGGAATTCCTGGCTGGATGCTCTTCTACGCTGAAAGGCACTATAGAGGAAGCTAAAGGAGAGATAAAATTATGTAGTCCTGTTTTTAAATGTAGGTATATATCAAAGATCTTAGTTAATTTCGAATGATAATAGTTGGCCACTTAATAAACATTTCTCCATATCAAAGAGAAATTTATTGACCTCTACCCGGACCATTTTCTTCCACATCTTAGTTAATTATTTCACCTCTTTGTTTTCGGACGGCTTGGAACGATTGCCCTTGATCCTTCATGTGTTCTAGTAGTACACTTTTTTAATGTTTTTAAACGTGACATAAACTATTTTATTACAGCTATGCTGTTCAACATAAAATTATCCAGTAACATTTATACTCAATATATAACAAACAACAAGATACTGCTTTTTGGGCGTTAATTTATTTATTTTTTATTGATACTATATTTTTGTTTATGAGGCTAATATTTAAGGGCTTCTAACTACTCTTGTAGCTGAGAATTGTAAAACTAAAGGAAAATAGAAGATGTTTCAATAACAGTAACAATTTGTTCAAAATTGACATTTTGCGCAACTAAGATCTTACAACCACAGCTAATCACGCCTTAGGTGGCCTATTTGGTATGAACTGCTACCCGAATGAATACCCTTCCCCATTAACCTCCCGACATCGGGGCTGTAGAATTTGCTGTAATTACACTAAGATCAGTCAGTTGGATTTCCACCTCTCCTATTCATCCTTACCCCTGTTTGAGGCTGGTAGGTTTGTGTAGCCCTATGATAATTTACATTTGAGATGTATTCAGTTTAAACCTTGTACGTGAATCATAAACAGCATGTGAATTTATAAATGTTTAACGGTTATGACTGACTGGTTGATCTTTTAGATAATTTTTGAACGTGAAAAGAAAATAAGGAATGGATGATCAGATACTTTATACCTCATTACACCATACTGACAATAAACCTTAATAAGTGACACTGTTTCCAATGCTAAGAATATTTAGAAAAAAGAATTGGTGGACAAAAACTTAGTAGATAACAGGGTCTCCCAGGGTCTGTACATGAAAAAGTTAGAAATAAGACAGTTGTAGGGAGGATGGCACAGTGAAGATGCTGGGAGATCTCATGTTGGAATTGTTAAATGTATAATACTCATATGTAACAGAAAGGAGCATTTTTGTAAGTAGACATGTATTCTATGCAACCATGATCAACATTTAATGAAAGTAAAGTCATTGATGTAAAAGAATGAAATGAATAACTCCCAATAAATCACTCATGTATACTTATGGAGAAGAAGGAATATCCATTAGGGTTAGGGTTTGTGTTAAGGCATTTAACTACAAGGTTTTTTATGCTATTTTGTTATTGTTTGAATATGTATTATGTTTATTACTTTAAATCGTTTCGAAAATGAATCAGACTAATTGATCTTTGGTCAATTAAGTCACCACTTAATTTTCCCAAAGATTAAATTTCCTGCAACCATTGAGTAATGCTATCCATTACTTAACTAAAACTGGTGTGGAAAGTCCCACTTTCCCCCACTAGTAAGGGAAAGTAACAACCACATAGATCGAATTTGACAATCAGCACTCTGTTATTTTAAATGTTAAATGGCGGTATTATAATATTATTCATTTTATATTCCTAAAATGTTAAAATAAATAATTTTAGAATTATTTTAAATTTAATTCAAGATAGATTGTATTTATTTTGAAGCGATTTTATAGAAATATGTAATATAACCTTAAATGTATTAGAACCTTCACACATCAGAAATTTGGAGAACTAGCATTATAACAGTGATCAGACCACAAACAAAATAAAAAATGGAAATAGATAGTGATGTATTCATAAAATTTACTCCTCCATTCATAAAAGAA
The DNA here is from genome assembly GCA_964056705.1 of Troilus luridus. NCBI lineage: Eukaryota > Metazoa > Arthropoda > Insecta > Hemiptera > Pentatomidae > Troilus > Troilus luridus. The sequence continues at coordinate 59,041,715 of OZ057414.1, forward strand.
CAGGCTGAACAGGCAATAAATCAACTTTACCAATAAAATCTAAAGTCAGATATGAAGAGAAATATTTATTTTTATTTATTTATAATTTAATTTTCATTTGCACCTGCGCAATTGCGCATTCAGCAAATTTGATACTAGTGTTTTTCACCTTGATTTTCTACTTGAACTTCTTTATGATGATGGAGTAAAAATATAAACATCAATAGGTGAGTAGGTCTCTTGGCCAATTTCTTTTTAATCTTTTCCTATTCCGTCCAGGTAACAGGGAGTAGGAAAGCGGAAGAACGAGTGGGTTTGGGTGATATTGTGTCAATGAGTGGAATGTCATGTATTTGTTATGAATATATGATTTTATAGTGGAAATGTTCATGTCGTTGTGTATGGTGTGATTCGAAATATACCATGGTGCATTAACAATTTTTCTGAGAATTTTGGACTGTGTTGTTTGAATCTTGTGTATGTGGACTTTTTTTGCTGAACCCCAAAGTTCTGCTCCATATGTCCAAATAGGTTTCAGTATGCTATTATAGAAAAGTCGTTTGTTCCGTAAGTCAAGTGAAGATCTGTAGTCCAGCAGATGTGATAGTTGTTTGTACCGTCTAGCCAATTCTTGTCTCTTTAATTTTGTATGTATGTTCCATGTAAGTCTTTTGTCCAAGTATAGTCCGAGTTAACGTACATAATTTTTGGAAGGTACTTCGTCGTTGTCAATTTTGACTGCTGGGCACGAAGCTTTGCGTAGAGAGAAGGTTACATGGCTCGATTTCGAGGCGTTTATTCTTATTTGCCATTTATAGAACCACTTTTCTCAAGCAAATAAATGATTTTGAAGAGCTATAGATGCTAAGTTTGGGTCTCTGTGAGAAGAAATAATAGCTGTATCGTCAGCGAAGGTATAGATGTTGGTGCAAGGATGCTCCGGGATGTCAGAGGTGTAAACAGAATAGAGGATGGGGCTTAAAACACTGCCTTGCGGTACACCCCTGCATTGAGGAAAGAAGGAGGAAATCGAAGAGTCAACGGAAGTACAGAAGAATCTGTCGTGGAAATAAGATTGAAGAATTAAAAAGTATGTAGGAGGTAAGTGAGGTTTTATTTTCCAGAGAAGACCCTTGTGCCAGACACTATCAAAAGCTTTTTCAATCTCAAGAAAAATCGCAGAGCAATATTCTTTTTTCTCAAAAGCGATAGATATTGCATCCACGATACGATGACACTGTTGTACAGTGGAGTGATAAGAACGAAAGCCAAATTGGTGGTTCGGTGTCACTCCGCTATTTTCGAGGATAGGCTTTATGCGATTAAGGAAGAGTTTTTCAAATAATTTAGACATTATAGGGAGGAGTGCAATTGGACGATAAGATGAAGGATTAGTGACAGGTTTAGAAGGTTTAGGTATCATTTTAATTATGGAAAGTTTCCAAAGGAGCGGAAAATAAGTTGTGCGCATGATTGAATTATAGATGAGGGTAAGAAAGAGAACAGCTTTTCGAGGTAAGTGGCGAAGGATGAAGGGAGTGATGAGTAAACCGTCCTAGAGTTATAATTTGCATGGTTAGTAATAGAAAATTGTAAGATATAGCGCTAGTCTAGTTTTAGCAAATCTAAAGTTTCTTAATTCTTAAATGGTTGCAGGAAAAATGTAATAAACGTGAGAAAAGTGCTTATAACACCCTCGTTTAATTACCACACGAGGCTAAGGCGAGTTGACTCGGGTGTAATAAAGTGGCACTTTCCTCACTTGTCAAATAAATAACTATTATTAGATATTTTAGAGATTTTTTTACTGGAAAACTTACAAAATATTTTATATCGCAGTATTCGATTTTGCGTATTTATTTTCGAATTTAAATAATGTTAAAATTTGTTTTAGGCCTGCCTAAGTGCTTTATTTTAGCCATAATTTATTAATTATGTTCCCATTAATTAAGCTTTAGGTAATTAATATTTAACGCGTGCAGATTTCCTTATAACAAAAAATATTTTACAATAACATATTATATGATAGTTAAAAAATCAAAATTTAATTATATTTTATAATACATTCTTTAATCTTTATAGATTATTTGAATTTAAAAATTAATAAAATGGGATTTTTATATTATGTTCTTCCTTACATCTAAAAAATTTTATATTCATATACCACTTCTTTGAAATCCTTGAATCCTGGAAGAATGCAGTCAATAGCTTGTCAACCAGTCATAAATTATTTGTTCCTGACCACTTTGTGCTCAGAATAGATATTTATTTTTCAAGAAAAATATCAATTTTTGAAGTGTGAACTTCTTTACCCGCGTTTAGAGGCTTTTGGCATGGAAAAAACTTATGAGTTCGCATCACAGACATGCCGTATTCCACGAGACAGGCGACACCAAGCTCCGTGTGCATGAAAAATACAATTTCTTTTAATGTACTATAGTTTAAAGGTTAGAATTCTATTGGTGTAAGAATAATAAGTTGAACTGAGAGGTCCTAAAATAGTTTTGCGGTTGATACTAATAATAATTCAAAACATCAATAACTAATTGAACTTTTCTTTTTCACAAAAATATTTTATCAACCATAGTTAAAAAACTTGTTTTATGAAATGATTGAAAGTAAAAAAAAATCTATGTATTGCTGGATTTAACCATGATAAAATTGCTAAAAACGAAAATAATGTTCATTAACGTCAATGTAAATACAAAAATTATGTACAAAATTTAAATTTAAATAATTCAGCTTGTAATTGATTTAGAAATTCAAAAAAGAACCCAGTTATTCCAAAGTTTTGATTTTTCACTTTTGTTCGACGTTTCTATCGCCTTCATACCACATTTTATGGTATAATTTTCTCTACAATGAAGAAAGGGATGATTTACTTGTTATATAAAATAAAAAAAAAAAAAAAACACAAATTATAGTAATGCGGAAAGAAGTTAACAAACTAGACCTGATATTAATAATTACATATTATAAAGAACGACTAATCAATATATTAACAAAAGGTGAATCTTAATTAATTCTGCAGTATTTTAAACAGACTCCAAACGGAGTGGAAGCGAACAGGTATGCAAATAGAGGCGATGTTAGCTGAGCTACAAGCCACTTGATTTGGTTGTGTTCCAGGAAATCACTGACGCCGGACAGAATGAGCGATCGAGTATCAATCCCATGAGTTTGCTCCACTCTGGATGCAACTAGTTGCTGTAACACATCGCCCACGATTTTGGTCGTGTACCGAGAGCAATCAACGGTATCGTCACTTGTTTTACCAGCAGGTAATTAGTACACCGGGCCATTTCCACTCCGTTGAATAATGTTTATTCAGGCATAATCCACGGGCTGCCTAAACATACTAAATAAGCTGCATTTCAATTTAATTATTATTTTGAAACAATTAAGGCTAATGTCCATAGTTAAAGGGAATTAGTATTGTACGTTGTGAATTATACAATACGTTGAATCAACATTTCTGAACATAAATATGACGACTTCGAAGCAATCGGAGTTAAGGATAATACCATGTAAGTTATAATTTTCAAATCAAAATATTTCTTGTAAATAAATGGGAAAAATTTGTCGAGGAATATTTAATCCATTGATTAAATATACATTAATTGGTTACACATATATGCTAGTAGAGCTATTAATCCTAGTATGTTCATTGGGAGCGGGGTAGCTATGTGGTAGAGTTGAGATGACGTGGTGAAGGTACTGGGTTAAAATCCAGCAGATAATTTATTTTATCTGTTAACAGCTATTACAAACGCTAAAAACAACAAGGCAGCTGGTGACGACGGAATTACGACTGAAATGTTTAAATATGGTGGATTTCAAATACAAAGATGGTTACTCAAACTGACTGGGAAAATAACACCATCGTTCCAATCCATAAGAAAGGTTCCACGGTAGATGCGAAAACTATAGGCCTATATGCCTGTCATCGGTAGCTCTGAAGTTTTACTCCAGAATACTAGAAAGAAGGTTAAGGAAAGTTGTCGAACATGAGCTTCAGGAAGAACAAGCGGCCTTCAGACCTGGATGGCAAACCCAAGACAACATTTTCACTGTTCGATGCCTTATCGAGAAATTTATATAAAAAGATAAGAAGTTTCATCTCGCTCTCCTAGATCTATGTCGGATATTCGATAATGTGGCCCGGATTGAAATCAAGCAAGCTCTAGAACACAAAAGAGTTCCTATTAATCTAACTTAGGGGATCCTTAGCCTTTATGGAAAAGTTACGGGATAGTCAGGCTTAATGGCAAAAAATCTGACAGATTTGAAATGGAAGCGGGAGTAAAGCAAGAGGACAGCCTAAGCCCATTACTATTTCTGATATACAAGGATAAAATAACATGGGAAGCTAAACTAATGAGCCCCAAGTTAAAAGTAGGAAATTAGAGAATGGATCCCGTGTTCATTCAAAATCTAGTATTTGTTGTCTCTAAAAGTGGTTCTAGGGAACCGGAGGCAGTGACTTGCGGAGGCTTGAATTTGGAACAGGTGGATGTATACAAGTACCTGGGAGTAAAAATTAGTAATGAGGGCAGGTTGGACTCTGAAATAAACCAGCGCATAAGAAAAGCAAGTAACGTATACTACCAGTTATGAAATGTCATAATCGGAAAAAGGGAAGTGGAGATGAAGACCAAGATGGCGGTATATAAACAAGTCTTCATCCCTAAGTTGACCTATGCTGTTGAAAGCTGGCCTAGTATCAAGAAATTTGAGAGCCGTATACAAGACACCGAGATGAAATTCCAGAGAAAAGCTCTCAGACGAGATTTGACCGAATGAAAAATCAAAGGATAAGAGAGGAGACAGGGCAGGAACCTCTCATAGACCACACTCATAGAGGAAAATGATGTAGTTCGGTCATGTACAAAGAATCCCGATAAACCGTCTGCAAAAAAGTGTGTGTAACAGAGGGAAAAAGACCTCGAGAACGGCCCAGAAATAAATGGGATGACCTGATGGTGGAACTGGCTAGAAAGAAGGGACTCTCTTTGGGCAACGAGATAGAAAGAAGGACTTCTCTATCTGTGGCAAGTCAAGAAACTTGCCACAGATAGAGAAGTATTTAGGAAATGGACACAGGCTGCCGACCAACCTACAGTTAGGTATATGGGGAGGACAAAGTAAGAAAGAAACAGCTATGCAGGGACTCTGGGTACCCCACTGGGGCTCATCCAGCCTCTATAAACTGGGTACGCCTAATTGGAGGAAAAACCTGGTTGTTGAGCGTGATCTAAGACGAATCACCTCCATGCACAACTGTTGTCCTTGAAACAATACAGTCTCATCCATGTGCTGAAGCCAAGACCCGTCATTGGTTATAGTGGCTCAGGGTTTTTTTTCTATGCTAACAAGTAAAATTGATTAAGAATCTACAATTTACAAATGGGACAAATGTTCAACTTTAGATGCACAGAAAACCTAAAGAGAAATAATAAATGCAATTAGTGAAATAATATTTGAAAAGTAATAATAGTAGCAATAATTATTATAAATAAGTTGGCACGAAAATGGATATCGAGTTTCTGCCTTCTGTCATAGACTCCCCTAGGCATTCCGATCCAGTTCATCACGTCTGGAAGGGGAATAACTCAGGGAAAATTGCATTGTACTACTTATTTCCGAGCCACTATTAGAGTCAGGATGTAGGAAATAATGGGTCAAATCATTGATCATTACATTCGTCTATCGCTCGGCTGATTTAGTTTCAAAGAGGCATTCTTAATTGAAAGAAAGATCTGGTGCCTGAACATGACCACTTTTGGCATACGCTCAAGGTTTTTTTTATCTTCTAACAGCAGTGTTAGATGCAGGTCCTATAAGCTTACTACATTTCTCTCATAAGATCCATATTTTCTATGAATCGACCGTGTTGAGAGATGGCAAAACCAATTGACAGTTGAATTGAAGATATGATAAGAAAGAAACTTCGCAAGATGGTGCAATCCTATTGACACCTTACTCGTTAATTTTCTTACTACATGAATACAAACTCTCTTATTTTATAAAACCCTTCAAAATGATAAAAAAGGAAACTGTGGTTCTATTTCATCCTTATCTCATTTTTATCATGAATCCTTCTGAAGATTAGGGACATCTTCTAGGGCGATTTGTTCAGTGAAATCTGCATCTCATGTGCCAGCACTCCATATTCTATGGAAATAATTTTTTAGAAAGCTTAATTTATTCTAATACTGAAGAAGATGTTTCATTAATAACCAGTAAGTAAAAGAATAATGAATTATCGTCAATTATTCCTTCGTATTTTTATTATCTCATTTCCATTTCATAATTTCTGCCCACCACATATTGCAGTTGGTGGCCAATTTCTTTTTTAATCACACTGCTACAAGTCGATATAACCTGCACATGACTCTACTTTACTCTACAGGTAGTCCAGATTACTATGCACTCAGAGCTCTACGAACTTCCATGGAATATTGTTTAACTAGTTATTATTTAGTTTTTAACTCTAAGTAAAGTTCAAAAACTCTAATTTAGTTTTCAAACTTCATTAGTGATTTTCTCCTTCTACATAATTCATATGTGGAGCAACTTTTTCATTCTTTTTCACATAAAGTTCTCTTTTAGGTTATCATTATTCTATTGTAAAATCCTCTCCTTTTGAGAGGTTTTTCATGAACCTCGGTAGCTATAAGTTTAAAATAGCTATGGTGTGAATATTAATATTGGTATCATTGTAATGCATAATGCAGTATTACATTTTAAAAAATCTTTAATGTGACCGAAAAATATTGTGAAACTAAAATAGTACATGGACAAATTTGGTTCCCTAGTCAAGGAAAAATAGAGTTGTATTCATTGTCATTGATTATTGTACTTTTGTAATATATTCCAAAACGAAGCCCTGGTTCACAGTTCTTATGTAGTACAATATAATATCCCGGACTTACTGCTTCTTCAGGAGGGAAAAGAATACAAATTTTTTGTTGAAATCTAACTAGTGGAAGGCCAGGGAAAATAGAAGCACTCTCCATTACAATTTAATATGAAATTATTTCGAGGTTAAATTTTAAGTTATTTTATGCTTCTTATCCATGTACTTTTAATTTATCCAAATGGAACACGTTCCATTAACATTTTCGTGGTGCATTTCATTATTAAGAGTTTTATGTCTGTCTTTCTGTAAAGTAATAGCCTTGATGATAGCAGGCAACGCGGATAAACTTCAAAAATCGACTGTTTTACATTTTTTGTTAGTATAATCAAGCAACGCTTTATGCTCCCGAAACTCCAGGTTCAGAACAGGACTAAAACCATGAGAAATAAGGTGGCAATGCGGCATTTTAGACAAAATTGCTTGAATAAATTAGCGAAAAATGTGATAAGTCAATTTTCGATATATACTTTTTTTTTCTTCAATTCCCTACAATCCTCTGAGACGTCTGGAAAGAAGGTAGCCAGTTCATGACCTTATAAATTGAATTTTTTATTTGAGCACTACCACTGGGTATTTTCTCTACTTGCCTTTATCCATGCAATTGTGTATCATTCATGTCACTATCTTTACTTGCTGTATTGTTACAATACACTTGTAAGTTTCAAAATATACATTTAAAAAAAATCCGGTTTTCACAAGAAACCCTCATGTATAACAAAGGGTATCCGGTATTTTTTTTTTGTTTACACCTGTATAGAGATTGCTCTCATCCATACCGATTGCATTTCCCGAAAGAAAAGTATTTTATTCATTTATTGGCGTTATAGGGCCCACATTAAATAAATTCCCGAGGCTAGCTGAAGTGAGGCAAAAAGCCGAGCCCTGGAAGGTAGGCCCTAACATCAATAATGTATGACAGACATATCAGCCACTTGACAAGCTATCTGGCCTCCCCTCGTCTCCACTGTCCTCGATAGGATTGTCCATTCTGATATATCGTCTCTTCTCTTCATTTATTTACTTCTACGTTTTTTACACTTTCGGATTTTTTAGGGGTGGTAAATACCTTGGATGGGTCACAAAAGCCCATTTTGTAACCTCCAAAGCAAGTAAAGAAGCCCTATGGGTTTGCATAAAGGAGAGACTTGCCCTGCAAAAGTTTATTTTTAAATAATAGTTTTTTTTTTTTTAATTTTCCATTGAAAATCTGTAAGAATAACCGTATTTTCCATAAAACGTTAATAGGAAGGCTAGATATAGTGTTACCAAATTTTATTTTTTAATTTTGGCCAACGTTTTAAGTACGGTTTTATTTAGGGAGAGAAGTAAAACTTTTTTTTCTTTTTACTAAATAGCTTAAATTGGTCATCTAATACACCTTACACACAACCATGTCTGATGATTTTTAAATTTTCTAAACCTTTTCATCTTCTTGCCTATTACTGGTGACAGGAAAATTCCAAGATGACCTGAATCGAATGAGCCAGTGAGCAGTAGATACTAAGCTAAATTTGGTTGTGGAGAAGACCTAGAAATTTTACTAATAAAAATTATTACCCCATTTATAAACCTATTTCTATACAGTAATCAATAAAATGGTACCAAATCGTCAAACCCTTGATTAAACCTTGTCCTGGAAATACCTTATCACCGGAATCTCTCGTCTTACCTTCTCAACCTTGAAAGGTCTACTCCTACCTGAAACCCATGGGATTTTAATTACTTAAAACTTGTTATTCCCTGAATTTTCCCTCACATGGACTGCTGTTGTGTAGTTGTGGGTCTGGGGATAGACTAAAAGGGTTAGCCTTTTGCTTGGTAAGTTTCATCTTTTAGATCACGATAGCCGCTCGAGGATATGTGCTCATGCATACTATTGTCCATACTATCAAATTTTGTTAGTCAGTAACATAAATTAAAAACATTACTTTATTTAAATAACAAATAATTTTAAAATTATTAAAATAGAGAATTAGTAAAATATAGAAAAGTGTTCTGGAGGTAGAGAAGAGAATTTTTATTCTGTAGCATTTCGCGGAATGTAGGATTAAAAGCTAAATTCGAAATAAATAAAAAATGTTAAAAGCAGTGCTCAGCGGATTTTCTTTTTTTCATTGTTGAGCAAACACAAATTTAATCATGTTAGCTGACAACTCAAACAGGGGTCTTCTCTCACTTCAAGCTCAAATTTTACCTGCTTTTTATTTATGTTTAACGTATATATATATATATATAGAGAGAGAGAGAGAGAGAGTGAGAGAGAGAGATTCATCCTTTTACATCTCCCTAATTTCGATTTATCCACATTCGATTTTCGTAGACGAAGTTAAATCTGTACCCAATCTACAACAGCCGAGTATTGTTGTTCATTATTCAAATTAAATTATGCAAATAGGGTGATGAACTTGGGAATCGGACGCTGATAATCCAATATCGCGAACACCGGGACACGGGTTTAAGTCCGGCTGAGGTCGAAATTGTTATTCACGTGGGGTGAATAAAAATTATGGAACGATCGGTTAGACCATTCATTCGAAACGTGGATTTATGGCTGTTGGAAAGGACAAACAATTATTACAGCCGATATAGTCTTTATGGCGGGGACAACAAACTGATTATTAGGTCTGTAATTTTCTCGGAGTGCCGTTAAGATTAACTAGGCAAAGTGTTCGGAGCCAATTTCTGAATAGGCCACTGATTTCGAGTATTAAGAAGAAGTTCCTGGAGTCCAATGGTAGATTTATTGATGGCTATTCATTATTGACCACTCACTAATTAGTTAGTGATGACCAACAACTTTGGCCAATCCAGGCGACCAAAAAATCTTTTTATCCAGACTATCCCCATTCTTTTATTTGTTTTGCTCTGAAGGTTAGTAATCGATTATTATAGCAATTTTTTTTTGGCATTCATGTCGATTGGCAAACATTGAATGAGGTGCAATATTTGTTATCCTTCCAGTTGTACCAGTGGCGAAGAATTAAATATTACAGCATTACATGTAAGACAGAGAAAGATAGGGGAGAGGGTTTAAAGCCCTTTTTAATAAATTTTAAAAATATAGTTTATAAACATAAATGGTTAATTGGCAATTACATTTCGTTTTAATTAAACTTGTAAAACGGGACATTACTTTCTTATATTCCATACTTGGAAACTGCACATAACATTATTTTCTAAAATGAGAATACAGATAGCATAATAGGTATTTTCCAAGATTATTAATCTACTAAAGTAAGATGTAAGATTAAATATTTTTATTTGAAAAAATGTAAGATATTAACTTTTAAAATTTAATATAATATAGTTTATTACCGTACTGTGAACAGGACGAACAAGATTGTAAACATATGTAAACTGCGGTAAAGTTTCAGTAAGATTAATATATTAATAAAGATAATTAAGGAGGAGGCTAGCTAATAAAAAATCGGTTATAGGTGACCTAAATCGTTTGAGCCAGTGAGGAATAGATACTAAGAGATGCCCGAGAAATTTTACTAATACAAATTATTACTCCATCTACAGACCTATTTCTAGACAGTAATTAATCAAATTGTATCAAATCGTCAAAATCCTGGGAAAAAATCTTTTATTAATCCTTTTCCTAAAAATACGATATCTCTGAAATCTCTCGTCTTACCGTATTGCCGTTGGTGTAGAATTACGATAACCATTGAATTATTCTATTGATAATCTATAATACTATTTGCCCTAATAAATCCAAATAATATAATTACTTACTTCATTAGTGCAGGGATGTCGGCAAAAAAGCGCAAAAAGTGTTAATAGTAAACGATAGAACTAACGTCTACCTGTAAGTGTTGACAAGGAGAAGAATTTAATGTGTTTGTACATTTTTTATAATCAGTACCCTGTCACCTTTCTCCCTTCTTCAATTTCTATTAACTATTATAACCAATGATATAGGCTTTAACAGAAAGTTTAATAGAACTTAAAAGTTTAAAACTATGAAGATGGACTATTGAAAGTTCATAAACGAATTTTGATTTTGGGGCCAACTATACAAATGTAATAAAATTATTTCATCTCCGTTGATAGACAAAATATAACAATATGAAAAAAGATTCAAAATACTTAGGTGATTGCAAATATTTTAATTTAAAAAAAAAAATGCAAAAAGGTCATTTAAGGCAAACAAAAACAAAAACCTAACCTACCCATCACTTGGAATAAGTACTATCATTCGGGGGGGGGGTCTCAGAACAGTTGGAGTAATGGTTTTGTTTTTATAGTGTGGAAATAATTGCAATTCATACCTTGAAAATTGCGTAGTAATACACCGCATAATAGTTTTTTTTTACATTACTTTATTTTTTCTCTCCCTGCTTAGATTGTGGTCGAAATGGGGAAGATTTATCAATTTCGGCCAATAGAAGACTTATGGAATTTTTTTTTATCATCCATTTATGTCCCTACCATTCAACATTGGGAAAACATACTTTGCCTACATTTAATAACAGAAAATTTCCAGTATTCAATGAGTATCAGTTATTTTATTTTTCATAAACTATCTTTATTTAATAAAACCAAATTCAATTAGAAATAATATCAATCCATACACACTGCATGGGAGGAGATATGGAAGCAGTCCTTCCCCACCTCACCTATCTCGTTATAATTTTGGAAAGTACTTGGAAAATTGAAAGGGAATTTCAAACATAATAAGTAACGCAAACTTCGTCCTTACTATATATAATAATATGATTGAGGAACTAGAGGTTAGCAGAAAAGTGAAGCCCCATATCTTCAAATCAGCAAACTCTTACAGGACATGAGAGTCACCGCTGCTGAGATGAATTTTTTCTAAGGTTAGCGGGAAAACAAGGAGAGGTCATGTCTTCATCATAAGGCCATCTCGATAAAGTAACTCCTGGAGGCATGTCATTTGAAATGGTTTGATCGTGAAGTCAGGATGGTTGAGCATTGGAATCCGCTGAAAACGATGAACTACACCCCAGAGGGTAGAGTACCACGAAAACCCTCGAGAATGTCAAAAGTGGACAATATAGATTGCTTATGCAGAACTAAATAAAAAAAAATCATTAACTTATTCGCAGGAAAAGGGCGCATATCTCTTTTCTGAGACCGATAAAACAGACAGTCAATTGAAATACATTTTATCTTGGTCATTATCATTTATTGGCGATCATTTGTCAGAATACAAAATCTTTTACCGTACTCTTATCTTTACTACCTTGTTTACTAACATACAACATACAGGGACAAATTCTCTCTTGAATTTATGTTTACATATTCCATATTTTTCTCGAGATAGGAGAGAAAATGAAGGGATTCAGAAGAAAAATGAAAACGTAGGAAAGAAGCAACCGGAGTTTTACATCTGTACATCATTCTTCTCTAAAAAAACTGATCTATCTGCTGATAGAAAAACAAACACTTGATTTATGCTCTCAGATTATTATTGGATTTAGGAAAATTTAAACCTATTCTCCACTTGACTCATGATTCATGAGCAAAAGATTCCATTAATACTTTATTTCATATTGTTTTATCAGTCATTATTATTCTTATTCTACATTGGTTTAGTGAGATTTAATTTTTATGGAATTAGTAGTAACAGATTATTATTAACAGTTATGGTCATTACAGATGGTTATTAACAGATCCTATTGTCACGTATTGACAGTACTATAGCAGAGAAAGCGCAGAATAATACTTCGTACAGTTTTTTTTCTGTAAAATTATTTATAAATTGATGGAGCTTGTTGAAAAGATCTTCTACTTATACATTTTGGCAATCGTTTAAGTCTCATACGAAATTGAATAGGCAAGATACAATCCGGCGTTTTGGGTAACAGACTCATAGCGTAGAACTCTTAGCTTCCAATTAATCACAAAAAATATTTTTAAATGACTATATAATTGAATCGCCGATTCTCACTCCTAAGACGACTATTTCAGTACAAAAATAAATATCTCTAACAAACTAAATTATAATATACAACATGCTACTTAAACCAATATGGACCAATGCCTCGCAAGTGTGGGGCTCATGCAAAAAATCCCTCTTTCAGACAATTCAAATCTTTTGATCAAAATTCCTTCGTTATACTACACATTGGGAGCGGAGTGGCTTAGTGATAGAGCACTGAGTTGCCATGTCGGAAATCCTGGTTCAAATCGCTCTGTAGGCCATGACTTTTATTATTCTGTTTGCAGCGGGAGATGGATCATATAGGACCTAGGACCCTCCTGGGGCCCACCCAGCCTCTATAAAATATTATAAAAATAGGGTACTCAAAATAAGGAGGGGAAATCTGGCGGTTGAGCGTGACCTAGGACAAGTCACCAAAATTTTTATTATTATAAATGACTATAATAAGGCGCATTGGGACTAGAAGAGCTGAACTTCTGGTCACCACTAAAGCATCCAATTAATCTCGTATTCTGATCTTATACTCCTTCGTAGTAATAGTAATGTCTTTATTAGTTCTGGTAAAAGTCTCTTTTCGGGTTTTTTAAAAATATGAGCGCTCAAAATTAGTTTAAATATTTCATAGTTGTTTTTTTCGATTTAGGCATAAAGCACGCCCATTCATCTTTATCCAATAAACCAGTTTCAAGCATAGCTTCAATTTTAATTCCCGATAATCCTCCAAGGAGTATGAAAGAAAATGAAAACTTCTTACATAGAATTGTTATAGGAGTGCAACCAACTTAAGGTTTGTGAATAAGTTTTTTTGATTGTTAAATTCAAAAGGATTGATGAAATTTAAGAGGGTAAAGGAATAGTTTATACTCGAAGGATTCTAGAGAAGATGCTTTAAGAAATATACGAGGAAAAGAGAAGAAGCAAATACGACATTTTCAAGAGAAGGTAGTTTTATGTGACGGGAGATATCAAATATCGAGAGGTGAGTTTGTGGTGTTGAAGGAGTGGGTGGAGGAACACAGGCTAAGAAGTTCACTACTAGGTAGGTATTATTGTTCCTTGGAGACAGCAGCAGACACGATCGAAAGAAGAGGGTAACTTTAATTTATCTTCTATATAGTGTAGTAATGTATGAGTTTAAAGTACTGACAAAAGTATCAAGGAAAAAAATCATGGGCCCTTTAATATCAGCGGAAACTCATTCAGGAATTCCCCAATATAGAATACAAAATGGTTCAATATAAAACATAATGAGAGAAGAGGAAACGATTGTCGGATATTCAGAGGAAAAAAACAAACAGAATCATTGTTAAAGTTTCAGTTTCTTTAGGAATATAACTATACACTTCAGGAGTAATCGATTTGATCAAATGTTTTTTAACCTGGCTTTTTAGTAGCATGTTTATCGATTAATCGATGCTGATTGAAACTCAAAACTGAACACAGGAACCATTACCAGTTGTTGTTATTTGTCTCACTTTTTTTGCGAATGAACTCGTCGAACAGCTTGAGAAATAATTTGATGATGCAAGAAGAGAACGCAAATCTATAGGTCCTAAAGGACTGGAACCATTTTGTTTATGGTGATTCTGAAAAAAAACCCTGTACCACTACAACTCATGAAGGGTCTTGGGACATTTCGCTTTTTCTTTCGTACTGTAAATTTTTTTAAATAAGTAAATTTTAAGGTATATTAGCCTTATAATTGTTTTCTCTTCGTTGATGTAGATCCCCAGATACGAGCCCCACTAATAATAATTTAATATTTCATAACGATAAAAGTCAATAATAACACCTTCTGGATATATTATTTTTTTGAGGATCTATGTCATTTAATAATTAGCACAGATGCAAGTAGATTCATTCCTGAGTGTTTTTTATTTCCCAAAACATTTACTTGATAAGTATTACAATATTGCTTTCTTTCAGAGGAGTTTCGATTTTTATATAAAAGCACTTTTATTTTCCTTTGAGACTATCCCACTCGCGGGAAATAAAAAAAGTCGAGTACAAAGTTATCATAGTTTCTTTTTCTCAGAAAACAAATATATCGTAGAAAGTTCAATATTTGGATGCTAAGAAATCTGCAATACTCTATAAACTAAATTATGTTTACCCAATTGGCATTTTAGAAATTTAAATCTGGTATTTTAAATATTTTTTAATTACGAGTTATACACTGCTTTGTAAAATTTAATTTGAGATATTTAAGGAAAAATATTCTGAAGAACATTTTTACATTCCTCGTTAGGTCGTTTTGGAAGTTCTCTCTTTGTTCTTTTTTTTACTTGTTTAGAGATAAATTTATGCGCCTTTTTTTAGAAATAAGCTAAGCTTTATTAATCCTCTTCAGTATGAGGATGAATGACACGATGAGATCATCCCATGTTTATGTTATTCTCCTTTTCATTCTTGCGTAGGTGTAGGAAGCTGGTCGGATTCCAAGGGATAGCATAAATATCTTAAAGTCTTGATAAGACCGTTTGAGAACTTGTTTATATAGTTTGGTTATGAATCATTATAACTTTTTAAATGCTTTGTGATTTAGGTTGGTGTTATATAAAAGTTTATTTCCCCGTCGCTTGCCATTAACAATATTCAAAATAAACCATTTGCACACAATTCCGTGTAGTAATTGATAACAAATATGGTAGACGATTATCATCTAAAAGAATCTAACAGAGCATTTCTGTGGTTTCTTTTCGTTTGAAAAATGATATGAATCATTTTAGAAATGATTATAAGTATGTATATCCGGAATAGTAATCACAGCATATCCAAACTAGAAAACAAAATTTTATTATTTAAGCTAAACAGTTAAACAAAAAACTACAATCCAACTGGCATTGGTCTTCTTAGCCAGACTTAAATAATCTACAGTTACTTTAATATAAAAAATTAGCTAAATTTTAAAATATATTTAATATGAATTATCTGTTTCTGTGATTTGGGGAGAGCAGCTAGGGTGTCGAGAGAAGAAATAAAGATTAATTTTCAAATCAGAGAGGTCATGCAAACCCAAAAAAAGTCTCACGAAATATAGAGAAAAGGAAATGGGAATAGAATGGTCATATCAGAAGAATGAAGTAAGACAGGTTGCCCAATTAAATTTTTAATTGTGATGCTGATAACCGTAATGGTCCGAAAGAGGAAGATACACAAGGGAGGAGGAAATGGAAAAAGAGAAAAAAAGAAAATTTTGGTTGACTAAGATGTTTTTTTGAAGAAAATCTGAGTGTGAAGAAACCCTTAAAAAATATAATAGAAGAAAAAATGTGAATATTTTAATAATACATTTTTAAGAGAAATTGTATAATTATGTAATGCAAGATACGCCATAAAACAATTTGTTACAACATTGCTTTATCAAGGTTTAGAACCGTATTAAAAACCTTTTATGTGAGCTATCTCGATTTTAATGGGGTTTAAAGGAATAGTTCTTCCATATCGGTAAAGTGTAGTTGGGTCATAATCAACAGCAGCATAAGTTTTCCAGGCCAAGTCTAATAAGATTAGAAGAGAAGAAGTTTAAATTCAGAATTTTAATTCATTTTCTTGAGTAGTTCACAAATATTTGACTTAAAATTTAAAGTTTTTGATCCGTATTTATTTAACCTCTTTGCCCCATTGGATTCGTGAAGAGAATACTAAACGGTGTTGTTAGTAATTTATAAACCAATCAATGTCGACCTATCTGGAACATAAAAATTTAGAATCCGAATAAGCATTAGGGTGTTAAAATATTTAAACTAAATAAAAGGTTAAATTTAGATAAATTATTAATTATTAAAAAAAATCTTGATTAGTATTTTCCCCCAAAATAAATATCATAAGCACAATCCCGTCACAAATGTAAGCAATAACTGAACTGGTACGTAATTTATTTTAATGCATTATTATTAATTTTAGAAAAATTGTGGTATTACATAAAAATGTCTTACTAAGATTTGGAAAATACATTTGCATTGAAAACGACCTAATTTGGTTTTAAAATGGATCCAATAAGACTTTTGGACTTTTCACTATTATATATGGGAATATTTTTAATTTTTTGTAATCTTTTACTAATTTAACACTAATGGATTATTGTATAGACAATACCTTTAGCCAAAAGCATGGCCCTAGGCCCAGGAGACCCCTGCAGTAAGGAGCAAGCGCGGACCAGCACAGCCTCTAAGTGTTGCGGGCTCAGTCTCATCCCAGCGCCTGCCGTGTCCACCCCTATCGCGTTCATACTTCGTCGTCGTGCGTGTTTAAGGTCAGTCATGAAAATTTATATTTTTTATGGCAGTTAAATATATGTATATAATTTTTTCATATAATACATTTATAGATTATAAAAAATAAATTTTTTTTTTTATATTTATCAAAACCATAACAGGTAGGTGAACAGCTATAATAAACATATATTCAGGCTATCAAATGTTACCAAAAAATAATGAACAATAAATTAAAAAATAAGAATTTTGATCTTTATGCTCTTAATTTCATTTTTTAATTTATTAGTTTTAATTTGTAAAGGCTAATAAATTAATGAATAAATTTAAAACTTCGTGAAACTGTACCCAAAAGTAATGATAAAACTGGAGGTATAATTATATTTTAAAATAATTAAAACTAAATATAGAGGTTTTTATGTTAACTATCAATATTTTTTAATTTTTGTTTTAATTTTTATTCAAAAATCCTCTTTTTAATAAAAAAAAACTTGAAATTTAAAAAAATTATTTTTCCTCGTACAGATAAAACTAGAATTATAATGGTATACATTCATGCAGAATATAAACTTTGAAAAAAAAAATTAACTAGTTACGATTGTTCATTTTAATTAATTACAATGAACACTAGGAGATTTGAGATGATTATAGATCAGGGAAATAATTTATTAAAATTACTAATATATTGGTTGTTAATTTCTTGGAAACTCCTATTTCTTCCTTACTTCGTTGTATACTATTTATTATTATGACTCTTATCATGGAAAAATATAATTCTTTAAAAAAATATGTTATAACGGGACCCCAGAAATTTCGTTGACAAGATTAAAAAGGCAAGTAGTGAAGTAAGAAGCTACATTTTACAAGAGTAAGAATCTTTTCGAAGACATTTAGCATGCAAATCCCCTAATCCTTAAAGAGAGGGCAATTACTAAAAGGGTCCTCGTCTGATGCAAATGTGCTCAACATTAATGGATTGTTGAGCAGGAATGAAGTGGGCACATCCTCAAAGATTTTAACATCTTAACAACTTAGTCCAGGTCCTTCCGAAGATGGCTGTTCTTAATTTCCATGTAATGGCTTTTATTATTTCAGTAGCCATCCATGTACGGAGTTAAAGGTTATATTTATGCTCAAAATTATTGTTAACATTAATTATGTAAAAAAATAAAGAATATTATTTCGATAAACATCTTTTGTGATTCAAATATACCATTCAATATCCTGGGAACACAATTGGTCATTTATCTATATTCTAGTGTCTGTGCGAAACTTCCTAATATTATATATAACAGTTGAGCAAATAAATAAATAAAATTCGTATATAATAATATTAAGCTAACTTAAAATACTCCTGAGTAGGATTTCACATGTATTTAGTTTCAATTTTTTGTTATTACTAAAAATAAATTAAAAGTAATATTTTATTCTTAATTTACACAATCTAAACATGCTAATTAATTAAATATTATTACTTGTTGATTATTGTTATACAGTTGTAAATTTCAATTAATCTTTTTTTTTAATAGTCTCACTTTTAAATTTTTTAAATATTTTAGTGATTTTTAAAATTTTATTTAAACACACACCCACACATATTCTTAATTTCTGTTATAAATTACCCAAGATGAGTCATGTTAATCGTCTCAATTTTCTTTTTATTCCTTTATTTTTAAAATTTGAAAATTTTATGACTTCGATTTCTTAGCCGGGAATATAATAATAAATAAGAATATTAGAATGAATCTCAAAGGAGTTTTGTATATAATTTAAACTTTCCTTTTGTGGTATAAAAACAACTCCCAGAAGAAAAATTAATTTTCAAAGAAAGAAATATCTTTTCTTTAATAGTAATAATTCAAGCTTTAGTCTGAGAAATGATTTAATTAGCATACAAATTGAGGAAATAATTAGTAATTACCCTGATAAGGAATATACAATGATCGTATTCCTTTCTTCGAAAATAGTCAGAGGAACTATATTGTTATTACCCTTGACTGGCTTAGAATGGCCTTTTAGTCTGTTTTTTCCTGTATAGTTAACTCTTTTTTTCTTTACCAGAGCAGCAATACTAGGCTTAACCATAGAAAAATATATTTTTGTTTTGAAGAGAATAGATTTGCCTTGGCCCGACCCGAGACGACCCGGGTTCGAATTCCCGCCAGGGCAAATCTTTTCTCTTCAAAACAAAAATATTTAAAAAATAATTACCATAAAAATAACAATTAATAAAAATAAACATGAAAATATAATATGAATGGGAAAACAATGTTTAGGTCAAGTATTGATTTTACTTTTTGGTTTTGATGGTTTGTATTTTTGTATCTCACGACAATCTTTAAATTAAAACTTTCTAGCGAGAAAATTTTCAGACAATTTTATACAAGGCTATATCAGTTCCTTCCCGAATCGGTATGCTTTGAAGGGAAATTAATTGAAAATACCCCGATACAGAAAATAGTCATTATATTTGAAAATATAAAGTTATTTCGGGAGCAGGCTCATACAGGACTCAAGTGAAAATAATGAGTTTTTTATTTGTTTGACGTTTCAAACGAAATTCATACTGCTTTGCCTATTAACTAGTTGAAATAAATTTTATAGTGCCTTGTAATTAAAAATCCTTGAAAACTAAAGTTTATGGTATTTATTAATGGATTGATTTGGTCTGGGGTGCAGTAAGAGATAACACTAAAATAAGTGATACTTATTTTTTACTTTCGCCAACGTTTCCGCCTACGATGTAGGCCATCTTGAGGGCGAATGTGAGTGCCTGTTCGTGGTGACTCGTCAAACACAAAACTGTCAACTTTATGATGTTTTTAACTTCAACTTTATGTTTTTTTTTAAATATTCAATTTTCATAAATACAAACTACTTTATGATAGAAATGGTGTGAATCAACTTCTATATTTGTTCTTATGCTATGTTTTATGCAGGGATTCTTCCCGTACACAATGCTGTTTTTTTTTTCTTTTCCCGTATCGATCAGTTCTTTTTTAAAAAAATTGTATTACTGTTGCCGCCATTTTATCTCTTTATCATATTTTTCCACGTCAGTAGATTTTATTACATGTAATATTGATCTAATTTGTTATTAAATTTTATTTTATTTTATAAAATAATTTATCATCATATCGCTACTTTGGAAACCGTTACTATTACAAAAAAAAGTTTAATTAATGTGAACAATTTTTAATTAAAATTATAAATACATATTTTTTATTAATTGTAGCAACGTTTCGGCTTACTATGTAGGCCATGTTCAGGGCAAATAGTGGGTGTGGTGACTTCACTAAAACTGTCAACTGAACTCATATAGATGTATATATATGTGCGGTTGTGGAATACATCCCAAGAAAGGATATCTTACCGCCCCAGTGCTGTAAATGTCAGCTATTTGGGTACACAAAAAACTACTGCAAACACGCTGTAAAATGCGTAAGATGCAGCGGGCCACATAACATTTCTGAATGTCCGCGACTAGGTGAACTCAAACAAAATCCCGAATTGCAAGGGAGCGCACTTCGCTTGTTATAGAAAATGCCTCCATAAAAAAAATAGAAGAAATAGTGACTAAAAGGATGGATGAAAAGAGATCTAAGCAGACCAGTACTAACCAAAACATACCCAAACTAATGACTAACAACATGACAGTTCGCCCTGTTTTAGAATACGCATCTTTTCTACAAGGTACCAAAATGACAACCGAATCACAACTGATTTCTTCCCTGTTTTTACTTTTTTGAAAAGGGCTTCATCTTCAGAGTCCGGTAGAGGTGTATTTAAGCCCAACATGATCTCTGCCTTTCCACTTCCTAATACACAAATCTCTGTCTTTGTAGCACTACACTCTACACACTGTACACTATACATAATTAAATAGTCACTGCACATCCTTGTTAGATAGCTAGTCAATTTCCTACTCTTATCGAGCAACGCTGCCCTGTCGTCTGTTGAGGTCGTAACTAAATGCAATGAATGGACCGCAACAGCTTAAGGAGAAATCTAAATAAGAGTAGTAATAGTGTTAGTTTGGATAGGCGTCTTTGAAAAGGCTCCTTTATAAAAAATTATCGCATTTCAACACTTCGAGAATAAAGCAATAGAATACACTGTTACCATAGATACCACACGTATCTCTTCCTGATTAGTCACAGAATTTAACTTTTAACTTCTATCTATTATATAAAACCAATTATACAATCTTATCGAGAAGGGAGCGTTACTCGCCACTTTTATTTAAAACTTGATTTTACTCCTCATAAAATTTTTATACCGCGGGCTAAATATAAAAATCGTTTCTTAAGGAGTAAACTCCAAAAAGAACTTTTAAAAAAGAAAGTTATT
This sequence comes from Troilus luridus, assembly GCA_964056705.1. Classification (NCBI taxonomy): domain Eukaryota; kingdom Metazoa; phylum Arthropoda; class Insecta; order Hemiptera; family Pentatomidae; genus Troilus; species Troilus luridus. The sequence continues at coordinate 59,063,097 of OZ057414.1, forward strand.
TTCAGTTATGTCTGAAACAAAACGGTAATGTGTGTAAATTCTTATGTGGAAGAGTGTCACAAAGGTAACTCGGGTTGTCGGCCGCTAGATTGGAGTTTGTTTGTGTCGAATTATCTAAAACTTCTCTAGGATTCTGCGGAACAGGCACATTACCTTTTTATTTGAGTCGTGCTAGTATTTTTCCAAAGGTGCGATATACGTTTATTCTCTAGTCTATATTATTGTATACTTTTCTTCTGATTATTTTGCCTTAACGTGTTTTTCAAATTAACTCTATTATATTCGAGTCTAGAAGAAAACCGAATTTGAGAATTACTTTTCGCAGATAATTTATTTATTCTATTACAAGATGTTGGTCGAAAAATTCAAATCCAAATTCGAAATATATTTAAAACGATATATTTATCTGACCAGCTTGCCTAGTTTTTAGCAAAGGTTTTATTTCGTTCCTACAACTGACTTAGCAGAAAGAAAAGCCCTAAGGATGAGAAGTGTAAATAAAAGAGATATCGACTCGAAAGTTTATTCAGGCGGACTCTCTTGTTGACATAACGTCTTGGAGTGGTTTTTGACCACTGGGGCTAGCTTACTTATAGAGGATTTTACTTTTCTACTTCAGAAACATTGGGTTTAGCAATCGATGACAGTTGCTATACCTGCACGCATGTATAAAATTATACAATTCATCGTTAGTGTTCTTAAGATTTGATAATTCATTAATATATTACGTTTAAGTTGGAATACTCATACTAGACTGAGAAGACAAGAAACTGCTCGCCGTTTCAGGCTTCTGTAGCACTTACTAGAAAAAATGCTCTAAGCTCCCAATTTATTACAAAAGATTCATATGCATGACTATTTTAAGACCTATTTTTCCTTACGGAGTAGAGCTTTGGGGTTCCACTAAGCCATCGAATTCTTCTCGTATCCAATCCTTACAATCCACAATCCTATCTTACGAATAGTCCTCCATAACGACCTCAAAGTCCCATTTGCTGGTGGTTGTACCCAACTCGATACCAGTCTTTTCATGAAAAACTTTATTCCCACTCAAACCCAATAGTTTCAAACCTAGCTACTTATTCAATTCCTAATAATCCTCCGAGGAGTCTGAAAAGAAGATGGCCTCGTGACCTTTGAAGTTGAAATTGTTATGTGAGTACTACCACTGAATTATTCTCTACTTGCATTTTTTCAAGACTCTAAGTATCATTCCTGCCATTTACTTGTTGTATTGTTATAATGCAGTTGTAAATTTCAATGAGTAAATTAATTTAAAAAAATTAATGTATTAATATGGTCGCTCAAATATATATTTCCAAACAAACCTTTTTTTTTAAAATAGATTAAATGATACGTGATGCCAAGAGATAAAGACAAGTATAGAAACTACCCTGTGACAAATCTCAAATAACAAATTCAACTTAGGTCACAAAGCCATCACCTTTTCACACGCTTCGGAGTCTAGGTTTGAAACTATTTGTTTAACTGGGAATTAAATAATAATGAAAGGATATATATCGGGTTCGAACCAAAACATTAGTATGCATATAAATATTTAATTAATTTAAAACGACTAGTTTTATTTTCAATTTGAGGATTCAATATGAAAGGTTTGCCATAATTAAATCCTGAAAGATAAATATAAAATATATATAATATTTTATCTCATGCCATTATATATCTTTCATTCTATTTACTAGATGTATTCTTATTAAACATATATAAGTTTCAATAAATGAATTTAATAAAATAATAATTCATCCACTTATATAAGCTTTTCTTCCTTGATTTCATTATTACAAATAATACTTCAGTTTTTTTTCACGAATCGGCCAGCAAGGACCACGCGAATATCTTCTTCCTCACACTCACCGCATTTCTTCTACTCCAATGCGTCATCTCTCATCTTCCTGGACTGTTCCTCTCGCTCTTCTTTAGTCCATTTTCTCCCTTGTCTCTCTTTCCTTCCTGCAAGATCCCCAACTTCTTTTAGTTTTTTCCCAAACAGGTTTCTATCTAAGCAGTCCTCATCCTTGATTTTAAGCCTATCCAGCTCCTCTTTTATTTGTTTCAAATATCCACCTATACCCTTATAGGGTATTAAGACTTTATCAACGATTTTTTTGTTCAGTCTCTTACTCTTACTGTCCATTCTGACCATGTGGCAGTAGAACCTCAGTTTTCTGGACCTGATGACTGTTTCAAGATCTTTCAAATTTTTGTATATTTCTTCGTTGGATATTAGCCTATACCCCTCTTGTGTTACTTTGGGTTCATATTGTATCATGAGTTAATATTGAATGTAGCGAAAAAGTACGTACTTTTTGCCTTCAAATTTGTTTGAGGGTTCTTGCGCAGCTCCAATTCACCGTTGTCATCTTTTGGCTTTACACTGTCAGGCATCTCGGAATCCGATCGCCCGACTTTTTCTTCAGGGTAATTATTTCTGTGAGAAGTCAATTTCATGATATAAGTAAAGTTAGGGTCAGATAGTTCTGACAGGTATACAACTAGGGTATTTAGCCCTAGAGGGTTTTGTTTTAGTTCCTCTATTCCTAGCCTTTTCAGAATGGAGTATCCAGCCGCACCACGGCGAGGCACGCATCTTTAGGAACTTAAATGGAAACAAAAATATTTCAGCTTATTATTTAGTCATTAGTAAGTCATTGAAATAGATTTTATTATATAAGGGTATACAATCCTATAAATTAGGGTTAGTTTAGAATGGGAATACAAAAAAAAAGCTTATTTAATAATCATTCCTGTATATGTATGTATGTGTATTTTTCATTAGTCACAGTAGGAAAATTAAAAAAAAAAAAACGGCCAAGAAGAAAAAGAATTTGATCAACGGAATCAACTAAATATTTTACCAGATAAACACAATTCAATTACCAAGAAAACTACGCAGTACCTATATGACCTAAATGAGTTTTTTAGAAATAGAACGGAATTTTTTCTGATGGAAAATTTATACGTTTTAGAAAACTTCGAAAGCCTCTATTATTTCTAAATAAGTGTATTTGCAGCGATTTTGATCTTTTATTTGTATGTGAAGATTAGTCCTACAATTATGAAAGCTACAAGTCTATATGTTTTACGATGCTTATGACGACGAGATAAGCAATTAACTGTACATCTTTAGTACAAAAAAATCTTGATTGGTTTTAATTCTATTCTCTCGGAAAAGTTCACCTTTTAATTTTGATCTATTTGATAAAATACGACATACATGTTTTCCCCATTACATTTCAAATCGAATTAACGCTGTTGGAGAAGTTTTCGTCGTGAATTCCCCAGTTCGAGTATTAGTGGTACAGAAATGTAAAATATCCAGCTATTATATATCGTAAAAATATCCATATACATATTGCTGCCCAAATTAATAGAACCACTCGCCACTATTGATTTTTTTTTAAATTCTTATTTTATCAAACTTTTTATAGTAATTATTAATTCATTACTAATAATTAATAAGTGTTGTTGGTTTTCAGTTGATACATGTTTCATTTTAATTTAAGTAATTTTTATGTTCATTCTGGAAATATCGCTATGTTTGGATGCAATTATATGTTACCGTGTTTATTTTGTTTACTGCGGGTAAATATTGCTGGTTTTACAAGCAAGTTTTGGGTTATATAATTGTTTGTATTTCTTAAATTCTGTGATAAACACTGATTTTTTCACCATGTGATTAGCTAATGACCTTGACCCGCAGATTAATGAAATAAAAATTTATGAACTAATACTAATTACTGCAACAATTGGCATTAACACAATTTTCAAGAGCGTCTGTGGACTGAATTGAGCTATTATAAGGGTGGCTCTATTAATTTGGCTGTAGTATACATACGGCCAATTAATTATTATTATTAATAATTATTAGCTAGGTTAATGATGATATTAAAAGAGAATTATTTGAACATTAACGTCTAATTGAAAGTTCTAATTTTCTCTGTTACTAATTTTTACACGTTATCATTTGTATTAATAACACAAAAAGTTCCCATTTATTTCAAGGAAATTTTCAACTCTTGTACGTTTCGTCATCAAAGGTTCCAGTTACATCTCAGGTATTATTATTAACATTATATATATATAATTAAAAATGTTTGAAAATTTCAGTTCACCGACGACTACGAATATATCAAGCCCTGAAAAAATAAGAAGTTCTTTGATCTCAGGAGGATAAGAAATGGGAATTCCTTGAACTCTATCGGGATCATGAAACTTTAAAATTAATAAGGAAATAAATTCCACCCAATAAAATTATTACTCTGCGCCAAAGACTATCCTATATAACCAGAACTCAACATGACTACTCGTTTATTCACCGCTAAAGTGAAGCAAATATTTCCACAGTCATCAATGCCCTGAAAAAGATAGCAATCTTATAAATTTACCACCACACTATGTATTTATAAATTCAATTATTGTAACTGTCAATTTACTATACGGTACTATGCCGTTTTACTGTTTGTGGTGATAAAAACATAATACAATACTTAATATCCTTGATTATAGTCTGTTGGTATCTGTAAGTTATTACATTCCTTTAAATTATTCAATTGGTCATAATATATTCAATATCTTCCTGAGAATGCCAAGTTGGTATGGTATCGTATTTGAATAATTTTAATAGGACGGACTTGATAGTTGATTTTCATTTAGATTACTGTTGCCTACCATTAAATTTTGTGTTCCATCAAAATTTAATTGATAAACAATTCTTCATATTAGTACCAGAAGTTTTAGGAATAATTTAATGCATTGTATTAATATACTCAGTACTCAGGGAAGCAGAATTGTGTTATTTTCAGAGTGAATACGATTCGAAGTCAGACATTGGGTAGAAAAATAGTTACTTCTTATATTACAACTCCATTTCAAGCCAAAAACTACGAGAATGATACTATTACGCTTACAGTTAACTCATTCTGGACAAAATTCGACTTATTTACCGGGGCTATAGATATAATTGTATGCTTGCATATCCATCTAATCCTTCCGTTTAGTCGTCATTAATTTAATAAAAATGATTTTTGTTCTGAAAAAAAGGGTTCGTTAGAAAACAATTGGTACTTTAAAAGTTTCATGTCTCTATTCTAGGCTCTGTTATTCGATTTTATTCTTTGTAAATTTATTTGCAGAATATGGTAGCTACGTTTTATTATGTACTTGTTCAGCTGATGCTTTTAAAAAAAACGAATCCCCTCCTAAAAAAAAGTTAAACGAACTTAATATGACTGTTCAGTCGCGAATCAATCAAATAAAGTCAAATTTAAATCTCACGCTCTGGTCATAGCCGCTGTAAGCTTTGATACAGGTAGAGTGGAGGCTCTCTCCCAGTCAGTCGATCTCTTGCCGACTCTGAAGCCAGACCCTCGCCGGGCAACACCGATGGGCTAGGTCTTCCTCTCCCCTTAGACTGCTCCCGCAGCCCACCATTCATGACCGAGAGACGCCTACTCGCCGGACCCGCTACGCCCGTCCTTCCTGACACCACTAGATCGCCGAGCCACCAGATAATGTCAGAACAAGGGCAGTAAGTCTCCACATAAAAATCACCTCCTCCAACTGTAAGTTCTCTTTCAGACAATTAACTAACATCCAAAGACAATATAATTAAATACTCCGTTAGAGATCAAAGATTCTAGATTCTACTCACCATATGGCCCAAGCGCCCAGTGCATGTAGACAATATTTCATTACATCCGCCTATCGAGAGGAAAAACTCTAAGTTTAATTTCCCAAGTGGTTCTCCCCTAGTGCCAGTGTTTAGTGCCTATAACTATTCATCTCAGTTCGAAACTTAGAGTTAACAGTTTCTTTATAATACATATCAATCTTGACTTAACTTCTTGTAAAGACTCATTATTCTTTTGTTCATAGATATAAGCGATCTTTTCCTTTCTTTATTTCTTTAAGTATAACATTTCTTTCTTTCATGTCTGTAATTAGCCTTAATAAACGCCATGTTTCCATATCTGGCTTTCTATATTAAATTTCCATTTCTACTAATACATATTTTATTATTCATTAATCTCTATTCATTAAATTTCATTATTCAGTCTAATTCACGCCCGTACAACGGCAATACAATTATTTTTTGAATTTCTTAAAAAAATGAGCAAAATATCATATTAATAAATAACGAAATTTAAATCATATTAATATCTTATTAGGTAAGTAGTCACAATGGAGTGGAAACAAGGGAGATAATTGAGAATTTTCGAAAGGAACACTCCATTAAAGCGTGTCGGCGAAGATAGGCGGAGTATTTTATAAAAAAAGAGGGTGTAATAGTACAGATTTTCCTGGAGGCCTTTCATTGAGAAAAGAAATAGGCTGAAAAGTGTTGTAAGGCTGGAAAATTAAGCTACAAAGTTCAATAAGCTGTATTTCTGCGTATATAAATCCGTTTTCTATTAGTTTATATTAACTTTTAATTATTCTTAACAACATGATAACAACATAACCAAGATAAGTTGTTAAAATTGTTTTTCTTGTTCTATTACAACAGATCATTACGAAAAAAAATAAAAGTATTACTATTGATTTTTAAAGATCTTGTTTGCAGGATTCACAAAAACACATTAATTGCCCCCCTTTACCTATACTAACACTATTACTATATAATGTGGGCATATAAAACATTCAAATAGAAATCCTGAAAATAATGTCGAGTTGTATGGATGATATGTGATTTTGGTGCTATATTTAAAGAAAATCGGATCTTGACTGAGGAAAAATACAAAAGTTTCAAATGATTTAATGATGATGCTGTGGATGAAATTTTTAGATCCCCATACTCAATACACGGAATATTCATTAAATTTAATAAAAACGATAACGGGTCATTTGTTGGGAGCTTAATGTGTAGAGCGGTGAGTTGCTATGCTGAGGAACAGGGTTCAAATCCGGCTATGGCAGATAAATTACTTAATCTGTTAACTGTCACGGATGGAGTCTGAGGGATGTTCAGGGCTTTCTGGGGATCACCGAGCAACTATTAATCGAGTACTCTAAATTGGAAGTAAACCTGGCGGTTGAGCGTGATCTCGAACAAATCATATCCCAGCAAAACGGTCGTCCTAGATACAGCTGAGCCAAGACCATGTACTGAACTCAAGACCCTTCATGGGTTCCGGTGGTGCAGGTTTTTTTTTCAGTTTAGCCTTAATCATGGGATACATTATTCCATTATTTCTTTGAAAAAAATAGTTCAGCGTAGAAACTACATAATTGTTTGCCTTCATTATTTCGTCAATACACAGCTTAAGTTATGTTATTAAATTAGTTGTTCTTCATATTATTTTTTTTCGCAATGGAATATAATCGATTTTCAGGAGATATTCAGAGGTTTTTAAAGAATCAGTAATCCTGTTTGAGCATTTCCTCCTCATCCACTTCATGTATTCTTTTATTTATTATAGTTTCACTTAATTCATTTGTTGTATAATTTAAGTAACTAGGTCTGCAGGTTATTACATTAAATAACAAGATATGCCGTGTTTTACATTTTTATCAGTTTTATTAATATTTCTTAGTTTCATTGCACGTGTTAGATTGTTCTCATTCTTATAATTACTTATTACTTTTTGAGTTATAGGTGAATACGATAATGTTTCTTCATTATTGTAACTAACTCATATCCCATTGTTTCTGATAATACTTTTATTTTGAAAAAGGGAACGGTCAACAGAGACATCAAATAAATGTTAATACATTAGTGGAAAAATTCCAACTAAAAACCTTAAGTCTCTAAACTAAAACAGGGAATTAAAAATACCTGTCCAATATTTCGCCTATTCAGGTATCCACAGGGCAGAAATAGAATAATAGCAAACCAAAACATGAATAATGCACCCAAAAAAACACATCCCACCACCTCCAAGGCTCAAATGCAACTACTATATCATAGGGAAGGTTACGAGATTCCCAGCTGGCTAAGGTTAGATAAAAACAGCTGATAAATACTCCAGATTTGAAACATCAATATACACTCACCAAACCCCAAAAAACCCAACAGGAAAAATAAAATAAAATACATAATAGTAACAAACAACACAAGAACAGAAGACAAAAAAAAAACAACTATATGAAAAAATGAAAGTAAAAGTGCAAGAAAAAAAGAGAATTTATAAAAAACCAGTGGACTTATGGTTATTCCACAAAATACATATTGAAAAAGGGAACGGCCAACAGAGACACCGAACAAATGCCAATACATTAGTAGAAAAACTCCAACCAAAAACCCCAAGCCTTGTACCTGGGTTACACTATGTTTTATATTATTTTACTTATTTTCAATATTAGTTTTACGGGGTACTGGGTGTAAAATGAATTAATCTAACAATCTAATAAATACTTTTTCACTATTTAAGGAATTATTTCTTATACCTCCATCCGAACCATTTTCTGCCCCATATGTAAAAGTTCAAATAATATTACGATAAATTAAGATTTTTTTTTCGTTTGTAACTTGTATACCAACTCTTCAATTATTATATTATGTATTCAATTATGTATACCAACTTATGTCTTCAAGCGATTATTGTCGGTTAGTGTGATTTTAAGTGGGATATTAGTACTACGTGGGAAATGAGATATAGATGCATTAGTGGTTCCACAGCCTACCCGAGCGGAATAAAATAGCAAAGTCGCTCCCCTACTTCAACCCTCGTTCATAGCCCCAACCTCCTCTACATTTCCAGTTATTTTCTATTTGACCTTTTAGCTACCACGAAGGAGGACTAGCAAAATATCGGATTTCTATCAATATAAAGTGGATATGCTAAAGTTGTTTGTAAACGGCCGCGGCATACATCTAAAACGTATTGGTTCCCCAAACATATTATTGTATTTTTATAAATTTAAATAGAACTTTTTATATTTACTGCGTTATATTATTAATAGTGAACACATCATCAGTAATAAACAAATAATTGTCATTGTTCAGACGCATTTTATGGTTATTTTTTTATTTTTTTATTTGACACCTTCCTGTTTTATCTCGAGAAATATATCCGTTAAAAATTGTTTCCATGACTTGTCACTTTGTTCAGAAGTTATTCGTGAAATGGTAATGATCATACTCTTTCATGTGGATGAACTACCACGAAAAGTATTTAACAACGTTTAACATATTTATTAAACGTTTGCTGACTATGCTGAGTTATTACTTAGTTATTATAGACATTTTTGCACTTTAGAATATTTAATGTAGTATAATTTCTAATAAATATGATTGCTTTTTAAAAAAAAAATAATTATATAATTTTTTTTCCTACTATACTGGACTCATTTCCTTTATAATTTATATTGGGAAAGAGAAAAAACCCATTTTCCAGTCGGTTAAATTTTCTTTGATCTTTATTTTTCTCTTGAGACGTTTCGACAATATGGCATTTTCAATCTTATCACATTTTTTGTTTTCTGCATCGGTAACGAATCATTTACATAACTTTATTGTAGTTACAAGTCTAAATTTACCCCCTATTACCTACTAATAGATTTATAAAGAAAAAAAAGTATTCCATTTTCATATTTTAATTAAAATATATAATTAAAATTGTAAAATAAAATTTATAAATAAACTTAAAAAAACAAAAAAAACAACAACAGAGTTTTTAGTTTTAGAGATGGTTGATCTTAAGCATTAATTAATATTAAAAATATTCAAAATTACTTAAAAAATATATAGTCTTCCAAGGATCAAAGTTTGGTTTTTTAATGTATTTTCTTGACTATGGAGGATAAATGATCCACTAGAATTTTATTTAAATAAAAATTAAAATGATTTTAATTTGGAGGTATCTATACTTAATTTGTTACTAGTTATTTTGGATACTTTATTTTTAAAATTTTTTTATAATTGTTGAATTACATAATTTAATGTAGATGTTATTATTTTTCCACAGATATTTTAGACTTGTGACTATAATAAAGTTATGTTAATGATTCGTTACCGATGCAGAAAACAAACAATGTGATAAGATTGAAAATGACACATTGTCGAAACGTCTCAAGAGAAAAATAAAGATCAAAGAAAATTTAACCGACTGGAAAATGTTTTTTTTCTCTTTCCCAATATAAATTATTTAAAAAATAATATTAAATGTTAGGCAAAGTAAATACAACAAAATTAGTGGTATCCCTATTAATTTTTGAGGAGTTTATATAGCTGTTTATGAAATACAAATCGTTACAAGTATTTAAAATTGTTATAATAATTCAATTTTAATTCAAAATTAATTAAAGAAATCTCACAATAAATTTAGAATAATGGGGAATGTTAAAAAATAATGTATGTCATTTGTTCAAAGCTTTTTATAAGTTCAGTAATATTTAAAACTTTATAATCGTAGGAATAGTACTTAATTCTTTTATGACTTTTTATTTCTTTTAGTTCAAATACAAGACTTTTTTTTTAAATAGGGTGTGACGAAAGTGTTGATAACACACTTTGCTGGAAATGGAAGTATTAGCTATAAATCATTAAATTTGTTAAATTTATTCAATTAATTATAAATAGAATACAAATTTTGTTCGTCAACGAATTTTTAAAAATCTTATTTTAAATAAATTCACAAAAAGATATCTTATTTTTTCTTTATTATTTGTTTCACTTATCAATTAACAATTTTATAATATTAACAAATAAAATCATCATTAAGTATCATTGGGAAAAGATAGATTACAAAAACTGTACGCCGTCAAAATTAGCGCCTGGTCCTGTTACAAAAGCCTTAGCGCCTGGCGGAAGGTTAACATATTTATGATATTTGCTAATGTAGTGACTAGTGTTGCAAAGAACTCTCAATTGAAATATGTATAGGCTACATATTATAGAATTTGCTATAAAGAGTAATTATTATTTTTTATTATTATAGGCGTTCCGACAAGGGTTGCCTCAACTGGTCAGAGCAGAGTTCCAAGTCTCCCTATCCTCCCAATCATCCTCCTGGAGTCCTCGACCAGCCATCTCCTCCTGAACTACCTCCATCCACCTGCTTCTGGTCCGTCCCCGTCGTCTCCTCCCAGGTGGAACCCAATCCAGAACTCGATTTGGCCAGCATTCAAACGCCATTCTATTCACATGGCCGTACCACCTTAGGCGGCGTGTCCCGATTTTTTCATTTGTTGATATATTCACATCCATCCTCTGTCGAATTTCTTCGTTTCTTAGTATATCCAGCCTGGTGACACGGAGACACCTCCTCCAGAAATTCATTTCAACCGCCTGCACCTTTGAGTACAGACGGGAGCTCATAGTCCAGGTTTTCGAAGAATTAGTCAGGATAGATTCGACAATGGTTGTGAAAATACGGCGTTTATTTTCCTTAGACATCTCTGTGTTCCATAGGACCGGATGTAGCATTCTAGTAGCTTTTCGGGCTTGCTCCTCCTTTTTCTGACGTCATACTCAGACGACCCGGTAGTATCCAAATAAGATTTCAGGTACTTAAATATATTGACTTTCTTACAAGCCTCCCTGTTCTATATGCCACCCAGTCATCCTTTCTGGTGGAAGAGAGATACCTTACATGTGCCAGCTTCTTTTCCCTTACTATTTGGGCTATTTCCTGTGCCCACCAATTCGGAAGAGGCCTCTCCTCCTCTCTAGCACCAAGAATCTCTCTAGCTGCCAAGTAGACACATTCCTTAAGATGCCCATATCTTTCTTTCGCCGTTTGTCCATATGAAATGTCAATCTCCCACAACCTCCATTTGTAGAGAGTCCTTACACTCCCATCGCCCAGAAGGTGCAACTTGTATTTCTGCTTGTCCAAAATACGTGTGTTCCGTTTCTCCGGGGTATTTGTTGACATCCTCCAGGGGAAGAGAATCTTGGCTCTCAGCATGTAGTGGTCACTACCACACTCCCATTTACTGAAAACCCTCACTCCCCCATCCATTCTTGCCCTTTTCCTTTTAGCATAGTCTCAGTTAGCACAATTACATCCAGCTGGGAGGCAGAAATCTCTCTTTGTACCTCCTCTTTCTTATTTGATAAGCTCTGTACATTCCATGCTCCAAAATGAAGGGTCTGTGCCCGTTTCCAAAGTCGTTTTCCGTGTAATCCATTTGAATCCGAGGTTCTCTGTTGACTGTTTTTAGCAAAGTATATTTTACATCGTTGAGCAACTAACCCTAGCGAAAACCCCCAACCTGGAGGACCAGGCTTTTCTTTCAGGGTTTTCTTTCCCTTAGACTGACTGCCATAACCTGGTTTACGAGTTCTATCGTCCCGGGATTTTCTTATTTAAGAGTAATTAAATTAGATAATTAGCAGAACTTAGGGGTTCAGCAAAACCCATCCACAACATACAAACAACACAATTCAAAATTGCAGGACAATTGTTAATGCGCCTAGGGCAGGGGTCGGCAACCTGCGGCTCGAGAGCCACATGCGGCTCTTTGGATGTGAAGCTGCGGCTCTTTAGTTCCATACCCAAATATTATTCATTTTATAAAAAAAAAAAAAAAACACATTTAAAAATCGTTCTGAATCGATTAACGAGGATTAGACACGAATCTATCTCAGCTACTTGTACTCGCTTTTCACCGCATTCCTCCCCCGTGACACGCATCGTCACTGTCGTCAGTCCTTCGGAAGCTCTCGAATGACGCCGTTGTCGGATGTTTCTATGTAGGTTTTAACTCGCTTTTGACGCAAGAAAATTTGGCTTCTTCACCAGTGCTTTGGCTGTGACGTATAGTTTGTTGTTTCAAGTAAAAGAGTTAGAAGCGATTTACCTTCTCAAAGTTATGTATGTACATATATATATATATATATATATATATATATAATAATTAAAAAACGAAGTAAAGGTAGGTAGCAGTAATAATAAATGATTAATTGTTTTATTTTTTTACTCTAAAAATATGTAATTATCTAATTATGCCATGTATATATTATCTAATTTTTTGTGAAAATTATTACTTATATATGAATAAACAGATATTTTTTCTTATGAATACATTGATTAGTTTTTTTTCATCAAAAAACTTTATTTATGAAAATACTATTTATTGTTGACATGAAAACATTTTGTGGCTCTTTAAAAACTTCGAAATTTTGCCTGACCTAGGGGTATTGACTATTAAGTTGACGAGGAAATATAACGTTTCTGTGAAATTCAGACAATATGCACGATGGCGTATTTCCTATTTAGCTAATGAGGAAAAGTAACGTTTCTGTTAATACTTGAAATTCAGACAAAAGTATTTCCTCCTTAACAGTTTTTTATATATAGACTTCATCGAAATGTTACAATCTGCCACTTTTAGGCAATAAATATTAACAGTTTTTAAGTAGCGTTTGTTTAACTAGACCTTTAAGAGATATTTTTAAATTGTGAAACAATTTTCCGATCTTAATTTGTTTAACTGTCACTTCATGTGATGACTGTTTAAAAACTAGAGCAAGAAAAGTTAAAAATATTTCCTAAAATTTTCTGACGTTGAAGTGAACATGAGATATACGATTACTGATGTTTTATTTAAGTAAAAAAAATAAATCATTATGAATTATTATTAATAAATATTCTTACTTCTACATCAGAGTTAGTTAAACAAAAACTGTAATTTAATTTCATAACTAAATGTATGTACATGTGAATATGAAATTAAAAAAATAAAAACCAGAGGTTTGGATGTACCTGGTTTAGAAAATTACGTTGAAATAAATCGATAATTTTTTCTTAGTTGAATCAATGGTCTTTATTTTATGTTGAATGTAATAACCATTTGATTTTTTAAAAATGTAGGGGCCAAGTACATTCCCAAATTAAGACCCCAGAAGATGAACAAAGCTCATAAAATGGGATAAGGGGACTTACCCGAAAGTCGATTACTACTTGATCACACATCCCGAGGGGTGTGGCTGCTTCAAATTTTCATCACGGAAGTTGTGTAGTAGTAATGGATGTAGTGGCTCTCCATCGGCAAAATACTAATGTTCATTAAATGGGTTATTTTTTATTATTATTATTTTAATTGTTATATAGTGAATTATTTCCGGTTTAAAAATTCAATTAGATCGTTATGAGTGGTGCTGAAATTGCTCTTGAACCTCAATTAATAATTAAATTGAAAAGAGATGCCTCATGAATATAATTACGTTTGAAACCATTGAAAAATATCACTATATATATATATATATATATATATATATATATATATATATATATATATAAATATATATATATATAGAGAGAGAGAGAGAGAGAGATAAAAGCTCCTTGTAAAATTCTGTTGTAACAAAAGTACGATTGAATGTAGTTCGTATTTAGTATCGATGACTATTACAAAACATGTTTGTAATAAATGTATTTCTCAAGGTCATACAATTTTCTATGATTGGCTGTGGTGGGTAGGAGCGTAGAAAAAGTATAATTAAAATAATAAATATTTTATAAAATGTTAGGAATATATTAGATTAAGGGTTTCGGTAAAGATTTTTTAGTATCTGTGGTTTTGTCCATCATTATAATGTATCAATAATTTCATTGTAAGTTTAATTAAGGATATTGCATCACAAATAATCTTTAATTATACTAGATCATTCTTTTCTATTTTCTAAAGCTCCTAAACATATATCAAAACTGACTTTCTTTTGAGTCGAATATCTGATTTGTTCTGTAACTCTGTTGTACCAGAGTGAAGCAAGATAGACGTCTAAAGGTCCTAAAGTGATGGGTAACAGTCCTTCTCGTATATTACGAATAATTTACGAAATTTAGTTCAAATTATTTAATGTCTGGTCTATCTATAGTTCTAAAAGATGCTTTTTATAAGTGCCTATAATAACCGACAATCTGATTTTGTTAATTATTCTTATCCAATTTATTTATTATTCTTTTATCTGACACTTGTACCTGCGTAGTATCGCATCTAGCAAATTTGATCTTATGGTTTTTTTTCCTTCTTGATTTTCAGGAATATGAAATTTTAAAAATAATTAATGATTCCTGAGTAGGGCTCTAGGTCATGTTCTTTTTAATCTTCTATTGTAGTAAGAAGTCCATGTAAGAGAGTAGGCGAGAAAAGAACAAGAGAATTTTGGTGATGTGTTGACGATTGGAATATTGTATATTTGCTGTGAATATGTGATTTTGCAGCGGGAATGTCCATGTTAATGGATTCTGTTTAGCTAATGCCGTTACATTACCTCATTAGCTGAATAGAAAATACACATTTGCTTTATTTTTCTTCAGTGGATCAATTTAACTAGAACTCATCATGATGATAGAATTTCTTTAAAATCCACGAATAAATTCAAATATTACCTTTTCTTTTTATATATATTTATATATTGTTACCGATTTCTCCGGACTATGCTCTGGGGCAGAGCACTTTTAAGGAGGGGGCAGTGTTACGGTCAGAGAGGGAAGAAGGACCGGCTGGGAAGATAAGACAAACAATGGGATTAAGCGGAAGGGATTATAGAATGGCGTAGATCCTTCTGGGTCGGTCTAGGTGGTCCTCGTCCTTCCGAGAATTGTCCCACCCCGACCTACCTTGCCTATATAAAAAGGCGAGCTGTTCGGCCGGCCGGAGTGAGTAATAAGACGAGTCAGTAATAAGCCAGTCAGTAATAAGCCAGTGAGTAGCAGTCGTTAACTAGTGGCAGTGTGTGTGAGTTAGTTAGTATTAGTATCAGTCTGTAATAAGTGCTTAATGAGCAACAGTGACAATTAGTGGCCGTGTAATAAGTGTAATAAACTGTGTGGCAGTTTGTCATATTTGGAGAGTCTTACGGTCGGTGGACTTTAGTTAGCGAACTGTAAGTGTTAATTTGTAATTGTAAACTATAGTGTAATATTATTGTATTTGTACAAATTTATATAAATAGTTTAGTTACTTAGTATAAACAATATCTTATATTATTTGTATATTATCTTAGAAATTAGATAACATTTAGTAGAATATTATTATTGTAAATTGATATTAGTTTAATAATTTAATTGTATTAAATAATCTCAGTGTATTCTTTTTAATTTGTTAATAAATATTAGATTCTTGAATTAAGTAGTAGTTTAGTCCATTTTACACCCAGTAGCCCGTAACAAATTGGTGTCAGAAGTGGGATATTTTGTGTAATTGTTATTATTTTGTAATTATTGGGCTACTGTATGAAAAATGGCTTCTCAAAGTCTTAAATTAATGGATTTAAAAGTTGCAGATTTAAAACGGGAATTAGAAGAACGTGATCTGGATTCTTCCGGAAATAAAAGTGTACTGCAACATCGCTTGCGTCAATTTTTTGTAGAGTTAGGGGAAAATCCAGATGACGTTCTGTTTGAAACTGATTTAAGCAAGTTGTCTGCAACTTTTAAAAATGAATTAAGCACTGTTAAAAATGAGCTAGGTAATGAGTTAAGCACTGTTAAAAATGAGCTTGGTAATGAGTTAAGCACTGTTAAAAATGAGCTAGGTACTGAGTTAAGCACTGTTAAAAATGAGCTAGGTACTGTAAAAAATGATTTAATGGATACATTAGAGTCTAAGTTAGGCACATTAGAGACTAAGTTAATGGAAAATGTAGATAATAAGTTAGCCGATGTAAATAATAAAGTAGCAGATATAGAATCTAGGCTAGGAGAAAAAGTGAACGAAATTAGGCTAAGAATGGAAGCTCTTGAGGGACGTAAGAGCAACCCACCGACGAACGACACCGACCGTTCCTCCGAGGGCAGCCATCGTAATAGCATTCTACCCGCCTATGCTGGGGCGCCACCAACTCACAATACCATCCCAGTATTCGACGGGAAGACGCCGTGGGAAGACTACATGACTCTCTTCGAGACCGCGGCTTCGATCCACGGGTGGTCGCAGGAGACCCAAGCTTCAGCATTGTGCCTGGCCTTGCGTGGAGACGCCATGCGAGTGCTGCAGGGAATGCCCATGTCGGAGCGGTCCAACTACGGGAAGCTGATTAGAAGACTGGAAATGCGTTTCGGCCTCCGCCACATGGACCAGCTATATCGCTCACAGCTAAGAAACAGGGTCCAGAAGGACAACGAGACGCTGCAGGAATTTGAAGCAGATATTGCCCGGCTGGTGAGGAACGCCTACCCATCGGTCACCGACTATGTCTACGAGAGTTTGGCTGTCGACAAATTCCTGGATGGACTTCGGGACCCAGAGACACAACAAGCAGTGAAACTCGCCCGGCCGAAAACGTTGGGAGACGCATTATCTCAGGCCATAGAGTTTGAAGCTGTTAGACAGTCTGTACGGGGCCATGCGCGAGTTCGAGCAGCAGAAGTGGAGCTTAATGTGGTCCCTAGCATCGAAGACATTGTGATGAAAGTGTTGGATGCTCTCAGGACCTATAAGAAGGAGATACGCTGTTGGGGCTGCGGCCAGCTTGGACATCCTAGAAGCAAGTGTCCAACCCGTAACGTCAAAGCCCCCAGGAAGACCACCAGAATTGCGTCAATAGGGAGCAGAACGAACAGTTTTTACGTTGATGGGATGGTGAACGGGCAGCTGCGAAGTCTTCTAGTGGATACCGGAGCGAGCATGACAATCTTGAACTCGAAAACACTTCCAGCTGAGAAGATCTCACCAACAACTTGGGCATTACGGACAGCCACGGGACAGCCAGCCAAGTTCTACGGGGAGACAGTGGCCACCTTCATCATCGGGTACCACATTACCAAGTGTACTACTGATCAGAAGCCCACATATGACGCACTGCGGCGAAGCCTCGACGACCTGCGGAGTAGGCTTCTGAAACTGCGTGTCACCAAGCTCGCGATCCCTAAGTTGGGCTGTGGATATGACGGCCTGGAGTGGAAGGTTGTCAGGAACATGCTTGAACAGATATTCGCCAACTCTGGAGTCGCCATATTGGTGTGTACGTTCAACCCCTGGAAAGGAAAAGCGTCTCCATCCGTAGTAGCTCATAGCTGCCCGATTTCTCCGGACTATGCTCTGGGGCAGAGCACTTTTAAGGAGGGGGCAGTGTTACGGTCAGAGAGGGAAGAAGGACCGGCTGGGAGGATAAGACAAACAATGGGATTAAGCGGAAGGGATTATAGAATGGCGTAGATCCTTCTGGGTCGGTCTAGGTGGTCCTCGTCCTTCCGAGAATTGTCCCACCCCGACCTACCTTGCCTATATAAAAAGGCGAGCTGTTCGGCCGGCCGGAGTGAGTAATAAGACGAGTCAGTAATAAGCCAGTCAGTAATAAGCCAGTGAGTAGCAGTCGTTAACTAGTGGCAGTGTGTGTGAGTTAGTTAGTATTAGTATCAGTCTGTAATAAGTGCTTAGTGAGCAACAGTGACAATTAGTGGCCGTGTAATAAGTGTAATAAACTGTGTGGCAGTTTGTCATATTTGGAGAGTCTTACGGTCGGTGGACTTTAGTTAGCGAACTGTAAGTGTTAATTTGTAATTGTAAACTATAGTGTAATATTATTGTATTTGTACAAATTTATATAAATAGTTTAGTTACTTAGTATAAACAATATCTTATATTATTTGTATATTATCTTAGAAATTAGATAACATTTAGTAGAATATTATTATTGTAAATTGATATTAGTTTAATAATTTAATTGTATTAAATAATCTCAGTGTATTCTTTTTAATTTGTTAATAAATATTAGATTCTTGAATTAAGTAGTAGTTTAGTCCATTTTACACCCAGTAGCCTGTAACAATATATATATATATATATATATATATATATATATATATATATTTTTTTTTTCATTATTTCTTTCTTTCTATAAGACTTTCGTTATGTTTCCATTATTTTATAAATAATATATAATGGAATACATATTTTTGTTCCTTTCATCTAAACGCTTCAAAAGGTCTTAATAAATTTCTCATTAGTGAGTTGATGATTTTTAGCGGTATATTATGTAATAATTAATTAATAATAAGTGACCGAAAGAAATTAATTATTTTCACACCAATAAACATAAAAAAATCTCTAGTACTTGGCCAAGTGAGCAGGGTAAGTATATTAAATGACAGGTTCGTGGAATGAGAGAGGGACCTTAAAAAAAAAAAAATCTACATGCCACAATAATATTTCATTACGAGTAGGGTGATAAAAAGTGCAGAGAACTGAAAAAAAGGAGATAAAAAGGAAAAAAAAAGCTTTTTTTTTTTTTTTTGGTGAGCTTTTAGAGACCCTGCGGTATGTCCGAAATGGCCTGGGAAATGAGAGGGAAATTGCGAAAATAACCGCAGATGAATCTTTATTATGACAGGCGACAAGGAAGGAATATTCATGACGTCCATAGAGGGCGCAGGGTTGCGTTGTCCGTCAAACAGGGGGAGGAACCAACCGACCGTGCAGCAATATGTCTCCCCAGTCACTTGAGCCCTGGGCCTTTGTGAAGAGTCAGTAATAAGAAGTGTATTGCTACCGATATTGCATATATTTCCGATATTCATCTCAATACGGGTCAGATTTTCAGGTTCCGATATTTTATATTCAAGGCGGGCTCAACTTTAATTTGAAGTCTTCATTACAATTTTTACTCATAACAATTCTACTTAATGGATAGTAAGTTTTTAACGCAAAATTTATTATATTTCTAATTAAGTTTTGTTATATTTTAACCCAATATACTGCTATGCGTGATATGAGTATAAACCATTCTCCAACAAAGTCCTTTTTTTGATGTAAAATGATTTTTTTTAAATATTACTATTTTTATTCTCCTAGCCTTACCAGCGTTACCAGCGCTTTTTCAGACTTCGAAGAGGTCATACGTTTTATATATATATATATATATATATAATAAATAATATGTATAATAGTATATAAGTATGTATACTACCATATGGATGTACTCGAATAACGAATTATACTTAAAAGGTCACGAGGCTATCTTCTTTGTTTACGCCTCTGAAGATTATCGGAAACTTAAAAGGTTAATATGAGTTAGGAATAAATTTTTTCATGTAGAGAGTAACAGCTAGTTGGCACCTAATTAGCAAATACCGGCATTATGATCATTAGGGATGATTTTAATCGTAATTAACTAAGGAGCATTGAGGTTCTTACGGAAGTTTTGGATTGTAAGGATTGGGTAGAAGAAGAATTCGATAGCTTAGTGAAGCCCCAAAGCTCTACTCTGTAAGTCCAAATGGGTCTAATAATAGTCATTGTGATATGTGAGTCATTTGTATTTAATTTGGAGCTTAAAGCGTTTGTCTAGCAAATGTTGAAGTAACCAAAAAAGGAGAGCAGTGCCTAGTCGTTTTAGTCTAGTATAACAAAATATGTAAACTAAAATACTTATAATACTTAATATAGGTTAAGTAGTACTTCTTTTAAGGCAAGCATCTGCTTGATTATTCCAAATTTTACTTTCACATTACGTAGGGTATGATGATCCCCATATATTGCGTAATGTTTAATATTTTTTAATTAAAAATATATAAAGCATAAAGCTTTCCAACTATATACCTACAACCCCAGTGAATAAAAAGCTTAACTCGAATCTCGTCCAAAATGAGTTTCTTGTACGTAGGAAACGTGTTATTCTTATAGTGCGTAAGTGAATAGGTCAGGCATTGGCTTGAAGTAGAGTTATTTCTGATATTTTTTACTGCATTTCAATCAGAAACTACGAGAATGACTCAATTTAGCTTCTCTGAAAAAAATGAACTCTCTCGGGATAAAATTCGAATTAACGACTTTTTCACCGGGGGTGCAGATATATTTGGTATCTATGCCACTAGGCAAGATTTATTCAACGAGAAAAATATTTCACATGTTACTTTATCAACTTTCTTCTCATTTTTTATAGCTTAAGATGATTAGATAATTAGTAACGATTATAATTAATGTAATTAGTAATGATTGTCTAAAATGTTAAAAAGTCTATTAGTAACGATCAAAGAACCTATTTCCTAACAAATATTGAAAATATCTAAATAGTGATATGTAATGGTTAAATTTTGTTATTCCTCTTGGAAAATTGCACGCAATTACTAGCAATAAGCTTATTTGAATTGGCGCTAAAATGAAATACATAAATTCTAAAACATGATTTGAATAATGTAAAGGCAAGTGCAGATGATTTCACTGATGAAACCCACTAATTCACTTCTTTATTTATATATTTATTTTCAATATTTCGTTTTCTCAAAATCATATTATTGATCTAGTGTACTTTACTTATAACCAATATGAATTGTTTAATAATGTTTAACCAACATGAATTTGTTTTAAATTATCAATTAATCTTTTAATACCCATTAATTTCTAAAATCGAATTTTAATAGGATTTATCCATTGGATTAGGGCCGCTGTGATGGAAGTAATAACCGGAGATATATTTGAGAGGAACAGGTAACATAGCCGCTTATTAACGACCTGTTATAAAAATAAAAAAAAGAAAGAGAAGGGAAGAGCCAAAGCCCGGCTTATCAATATTTATGACGCAGAAAGGGCCGGTGTAATATTGAAAACCTTTTCCCTGATAGCCAGATAAGGGCAGGGATATTTACACGGCGGCTAAGGGAGCGTCTTCTCCGGCTTATACTCAGCGTGTCTTATCTGCCACCGAGAAGTCATCTGCTTCTCTCGTATCTTAAATGATAAAATTTAATAAAAAGCGTTCTCTACGGCAGATCCTATACCCAGTCCTTGTTCCTGAATCAGGATACGCAGGTATAGTAGGAACAGAAAACGCTGTTTATTGTACTAACTCGTACTCGGATAAAAATATCTTTGAACTTTAGCACACGAATAATAGTTAATAGAGCTGAGCCCAGATTGTCCGTACATTACATGTTTTCAACTTAAAATTTTTCTGTAGCTATAGAAAGCCAGGGAGCGGGGTTGCTCAATGGTATTGGACTGAGTTGGCATGCCGAAGGTCTCGGGTTCAAATCCGGCGGAGGCAGAAAACTTTTTTAATCTGCTAATTGATGAGGATAGTTCCTGTTAGATCTGGAGATTCTCCTGGGATCCACGAAACCTCTATAAAGCGGGTAAACAACCCTAATTTTTTGATAGTTAAACAAAAATTAAAACTTGCTATTGGTAAAGCAAAACATCTCTATTGCAATGATGTTATTGAAATTATTTTATTAAGGATTGGAATTTTTTTTAGTTTTAACTCATTTCATTAATCCCATAAAACATTTATCTAGTTTAAACATGATACAATTCAAAATATGACTTTATTAAAAAAAAAGAAGAAAGATATTGGAAATGAAATATCAGGTATGTCGTTCCAGAATTAGAAAACTTCAAATATTACAATTGCTACTGAAAGCTTAACTCAAAATGCCAAATTTTCGAGTAATGTCTTTGTTCTTTTGAATGAGCTTCTGTTTCGTTTGAAGCTGGAAATATGGATCTTATGGATATGGATCTCAAGTTACATTATATATATATTATATGTTGATATACATTATATATCTGTGTGAGGTATAGTACACCGTTTCTAAAGCAGCAGGTAATACTTTAGTTAAATGGTCAAAAATAAATACTCTGAACAATTACTTATCAATGCATTCTTGGCACGATGTGAACAATTCTCTTTAAGTTATTTTTGTATGTAACGAAAGAGGCATTACAATAGTTCTATGTTATGGAGAATTGGCTCTCCAGAACAAATACCGAACTTAAAAAAAGCGACATGATGTCCTTTACATCGTGGATGAAAATATTTAAAAAAGGAAAGACATGTCGCACCTTCAGAACTACAACGTCTTAACTCAAAAAACCCGATTTTTCAATAGAGGTAGGGAAAAATGTGGGTATTGGTAAAGTAAAGCATTCCCATTGTGATGAAACTATTGAAATTCTTTTATTAACCATTAGAAAATTTTTAAAAGCTTGAAACTTTTTTATATTGATTTATGCCATTATTCCCATTCAAGTTCGAATTTGAAAAAATCTAAATATTATTTTATTTTAAAAAAATGTTGGAAATGGAATATTAGATGTTGTTCCTGAATTGGAAGATTCGACCAATATAATTACTATGAAAGGATTAACTCAGAAATGCCAACTAATGTGTGGCGCCATTGTTCTTTTTGAAGGAGAGATATATAAAATACCTGTAAACTAAGCTTAAGATAAATAAAACAAATAAAGACAGTGTAATTCAATCTTTCAACGGCATCACGGTTCTTGTGCCGACGTTGACCTAACCAACTTTTGATTGGATTTCAATCAAAATGGTTACTATCGGGTGAGGAAGACAAGGACAAATTGGTGGACTCATGCCACATATGGACACTATCGACCGGGGACACATATTGAGGGCTATAAACATTCACGGCGACGGACCACGTAAATATCTGCTCCCTAGCAGGCCGGTTTTATTGGTCTCCTCCCTCCGTCATCGCCTAGTAAATCAGTAAACCTCGCGCTACTGTTACCGGTTCATTACAAGTAACTGCCGCTCGCAGTGTTTTGTTGTCCTCCGGCGATTTAATGTGTCAGTAGCAAGTCTTTATTGTGATTTAAATTAAATCAATTTAATATATCTTATAAAGATTAAAGACGTATTAGTATGGTTTTAGTGTATTGTGTACTTAATATGACTTCTCTGTTATAACCATTTTAACACACGGTAGTAAAATTGTTAGTGATATTATCCATTACGATGCAATAAAATAATTAAAATAACACTATTTAATGAATACAATCATTTGAACTATAACAAACAACAAAGAAACATCCTAATAAATTATTTACTAATATTCATTTTCTACTATTTAGTTCGGCTAGCTACAAAACCATATTTTTTAATGCGAAATATTTGAAGGTCCCCCCAGTTGATCCTGTATATTATTACTTGTTATTTATCCATTTTAACGTTTTTGATTGAAGCTTTGGTTTCTTTCGTATCCTTATTGGGCCAAAATACCGGTTCGAATGAGAAGGTTGAGATTAATTATTTGGATCTGTCATGAAATAAATTGTAATCTACTCGGGCCGGATTCGATTCTGTGCCAAACCAGTTACGATGCTGCAAAGCATTAACGATCTAAGGCACAAAGACATTACCAGCTAATCTAATCGATTCTAATAATTATTATTATTCGTTGGCTATGCAACTCTAGCGTGGTCCCCCGCACTTCATAAACTCTGTATGCCGGAATAATAGTTATAACTTATTTTTATTAGTAAATTCATGATGTATTGTAATATCTTCGTTATGCTGTACTTCCTCTCCTAGATGTTATATTGAATGTTTTAAAATTCTTCTTTCTAATACACTTTTATTAGCTTAAACTGTATATATGTATGTAATTGAATCTTTGAATTCGAATTTCGGCCTCTTCAAAACATCTCATTACATTTACAATATTATAATTTCGTTAGTTTGTCTCATTATCCTGAACATGATCTTCTTGATTGGCGATTTTGCATATCCGAAGACACTGTATTGCCGTGTGCCAAGTACTAAGGCGCGTTCTATGGAGTAAATAGATCTTAGAGACAAGAAGAGCAGTGGTAGTCATCAACTGTTCAGATTCGTATAATCGCAAAAAAAAAAAAAATTGTTTGAAAAACTAAAAAACACGCTTTTGTAGCTAGACCAACTAAATAGAGGAAAATTAATATTAGTTTAAAAATTCACTTACTAATACGCGCTTATAACCATCCGAACTAAAATCTAGAAAATAAATAATACTTTAAAAATAAGCGTTAATAAAAACAAAACTGAAAACTAGAAAATAATTTTAAATAACTTTAATTTAGGAACAGAGTTATAGAAAAAATAATTCATTTAGGGGTAAAAAAGCGTGATGTGTTTTTCAAGATCATAATGAATCTACTCATACCACTATCAGTTAATTAAATATTTACAACAATTAACATCTAGCACCCCACGATATTTTACGATAAAATGAATTTTTTATTCTAACTCTATTTCTGTTTTAAACTTATTGATTAGAGTGCTGCCAATGGGTAGTGCCTCTACATGTCCTTTCATGTATTTATTTATTCATACAGTATTTGTTCTAGATGTATATATTACAGTTGTACAATTCAATAAAATAATTAAAAAAAAAAAACTTATTGAAAACCATATTCCACTTCTCCATTTTGTTTTCTATTAAAATCTGTTTTTAAACTATTATTTATTTGAAATTTTGTTGTTTGTTAATGCATTCATTTTCCTCTATTTTAAACTACAATAAATACATACACAAATTTTAAACAAAAAATGATAATAAGAGTTTAAAACATAATGTGATCAGAATCTGCACCTATCGTCAACTGCTTAGTTATGCTGTCAATAGCTTAAATAAACTACTGGGACTTTTCGCTCAATTGGTATCGAGATAAAACTTCGATTAAACTTGAGTCTACCTTTCCAAAACTGATCTTAAGTTATAACGGTCGATCCTAAACTTCTATCATACGGAACGTTACCCTTTGATATACTCGTATTCGATACACGTATATAAAGCGATTAGTTAACGAACCGATTTAATCAAATAAAATAAATGCATCAAGTCGAAAAAAAAATATAAACTTTTTCACAACATATTAAAAATATAAAAACAATTAAATTGCTCATGATATTGTTATAAACCTTTTCTAAATGGTTTTTAGTGTTGAATACGTTCACCCATAAATAAAATGTTTGAATAAAGCTTGCTGATATACTATTATAATGTATTAGATGTTATTATAGAATACATTAGATAATTATTAAATAATATAATTAGAATTACAATTATATTTAACAACCTATAAAGAGTTTTGAATTAAGTACATGGATAACGGTTGTGCAGATAATAAGTACAAAGTTAATAAGATTCGCAATAAGAGGATTCTATGACTAATATTACAGAAAACCATGTTTAAGGACTTTTACAGAAACATATAATAATTCGTTACTTTTTAAAATTAAAGTTTGACGTTTCGAGAAAGCTCTATTTATTAAACAAATTTTATATGTATCTCAATTTTCTACAATTAATTACCTATGGTTTTCTACGTTCCTTTTTTTTTTTTTTTTGTAGTGAATAATATAATTAACTTCTTCACAGCGGTTAAAGCATGAAACCTTCAGGATGAAGAGCGGATAAGTCCGAAATTGCAAAAATTGATATTCTTGCTTAAGCAATTTTATGATCCTGAAACTTTAGGCTAAGAACAGGACAAAAAACATGGGAAATAATGCGGCAAGGGTCGTGTTAGACAAAATCGCTAGACTAAACTAGGGAGAAATGTTGGAAAGTCAATTTTTGAAGTTATCCGCTTTTGTAACTGAACGCCTTCTTCTGTGCTTATTTAATTATGATTAATCCATAAACATTTTCTATAATTCAGCCGTGCATTCCGCTACATTATTCGTTCCATAGTGTCGTTACGAATTCACGAGCCTGGCCATCACAGTCTCATGCTGGAAAATTATTATTCCAAGAAATCCAATCTACGGAAAATACCTGTAGATACCTTGTTACCAGTAAGTTTGCGATGACTGTAAAATTTAATAACTGCTGTAGTTGAATTAATATCGCGAAGTTGTATGTCCAAATTGAAAATTTTACTTGCCTTTCTTCTAGAGTCACAATGCAATATCAATAAAAATCAAGTTTTCCTTTCTTCACAATAAGCCACCAACCATTTTCTGCAACGTTTCTTCTATTGAACCTTCTACTACATTGTGTTTTTTAAATTTTATTTTATGTTCATTTCACCTAGGAAGCCTTGCTATTTAATAGCTTGGTTCCTAGAACCCATTAATATTATGGGTTCCACTTCTTGCTCATCCGCATCATGTAGATCTTTTGAATCGAAGTTGATCTGTTATTTTAGTTTTGTCAAAGATTTTTAAAAAGAGAGTTCGACGTTTGAAAATTCTTTTTAACGAGCATCTGATATAAAATAGGCATGTGCGGCATTATATATCAATTTAATTTAAAAATACTCTCCTGACTGATATGATTTGTTTTATGGTGGTATGTAAAAGAGATCATCAAAGAGATCCCTACATATATTACAATATGGCGAATATCAATTTCGAGCTTCGAAAATCGACTCGCTATATATCAATCAAGAAAATCGGAGGACGGTAGTTTTTTTTATTGTAGATATGAGGTACATCGATAGCCGTCAACTATAGAGGGGCATTATTGAATAATTAATTAATTAATACAAATAAACTTGTATCCAATGTGGGCCTTAGTAGGCAATTGTCTTTGTTGTTAAAAAAAATATTAAAGACCAAAATCTAGAACTGCCTCCCCAAATGTGATTTGTTCCCTAATCTAACCTAAATCGGGAATATTTATAAATAAATCATTCCGTACATTAAATATGAAATACGTAATAATTGAAAAAATGTTCACACACACAATATCGTCTGAATTAATTGAAAGACATCAGAGTCTTTTAACACATTTGCCAATTTGTTTTTTGTAGGTATTGAAGATAGATGAAACAGACTAATGAATCTCTCTATTGATGACTAATATCAGCGCAAGGACTGAACTAACGGGAAGAGAATTTTTTTTTTATTGGTCTTCATCCATTGCAAATTTTTATTTTAAAAGTATTTCTTGACATTAAATATTATTAATAGTTGAAGACGAAACTTAATCTGTGCGATGTCTCGACCAAGACATGTAGAAATTCTATAGGTCCCGAAATAACTTGAGGAAAGTGTCTGGAAATATAAACATCCTATGAAAAAAACTGTTTTCGGTTTATTTCCAATAGGTTTTGGTTATCTGAAACTATTTTTGTATTTTGTTGCATAATTTGAAGACACTAAATCTGTAGCATTAAATAATTAAAACAATAAAAATGGTTGAAACATTAATTATCACTAGAATTTATTTATAATATTAATAAATTGTTCTGAAAAATCATTTAAACGCTCTAACAATTTATATAAAAGAAAAAAACTGAACTATGTCTAGCCCAGATAAAGCGTTCTGGCCTCAAAACTACTCAACTACTTTCCTCGGAAGCTCGGAACTTTCTTTCTCTATAGTTGCCTATTGTTAATTGGGAAACTCAAAATTTCAAGAAAAACTATTTTTCCGGCTGAAGAAGGATGGAAGGCAATAAGAGCGGAACCAGTAAATAATAGCTTTGAAAACTTCTTAAGCGCCTTCTTTTGGCCGTAAAACAAAGTCAAACATTGTAAATTGAATTACTTTTTCCATAAAGCGATAATTATTAGTGAATAATTTACGGGTATTTAAATGATTTTTAGAACGAGGAATAAGGAAACTTCAGTTTGTTACACAACAAGAAAAAATCATAGCATGGAGGACATTAGTCGTTTTCCTACTAGCTTTTGCTAATTATAATAAACTCTATATTCAACAAAGTAAAAATCTATATTTTACGAATTATAATAACGAAAAGTGTTGTTATAATTAATCACAATATTTCGAGTTAGTTGTTCACAAAATAGATTAATAAATTATGGTAATTCAGGAGCAATATTAAGAAATAAACTAATAAAAACGAAAGGTTCACTTTCTGGTCGAAATTAATTTTTACAATGATTTTTAAATAATCTCAAACAGTTAAGACATTATTGAAAAATTCCAACCATGAAGTCTCTGAATAACTTTTCCTCCGCAATATTAAGCTCAATCATATTAATTTTTTTATGCACTAATGAATAACTATTTATTGTATAAAGAAAAATATCTGTACTACCACGGATAACCCATAAAGGGTTTTGGATTCAGTAAACGGACTGTACTGTTTTTGGAGAACGGTTGTGCAGGGAGGTGATTTGTCCTAGATCACGCTCAACCGCCAGATTTTTCTCTTATGTTGGTTATCCCTTTCATAGAGGCTAGGTGGGAACTTGGAGGGTCCCAGGTTCTAAAGGATCCATCCACTGCTGTTAACAGACTAAATAAAATCTGCATCGAGCCGGACATGACCCCGAGAACTTTGGCACGGCATTTCAGCGTTTTAGTACATGTTGATTGTTTTAGTACATCATTGAACAAAAGTAGTGTTTCATTATTGTTTTTTATGAGACTAAGGATACTTAATTTTTCGAAACTTCATTGAAAATGTTATTCGTACTTCACAATTGTAATAGAAAAAAATTATTCGAGTGAAATATTGGCAGTCTATGTAGACAACCTATTATAAAAATAAAAATATACTCCTCTTACACATTTTTAAGTTTACTATCAAAACAAATATGCCAGTGTATTATTATAGACTTAGATTTAACGGAAGACTTGTTGCGAAAATAAATGATTAGAGTATTGTTATTGTGTTTTATGGCACATTATATCTTTCCATATAAATCGGCTTATCTGTTGTAATAGTATATATAGAAGATGTGTTAACACTCAAGCTTTAACAGATTGTTATAGTTTCCCACTTGTTGTTTATAATGGTGCTTTATTTTATTATAAATAAAAGGGTGAGGAGCCTAAGGGGAATCGTTCGGGAGCGAAGAGTGTCTAAGGCACTCCAGTATTTCACGCCCTCTACGCTTTCTTCTCTCAAAACATTGGAGATGTTCTGTCATAAAATGTAGGCCATCAGAGCCTTCAGTAGACAGCTTTCCACCTCAGGAAAATTTCGATTGCTATACTGTTTTACTTAAAAATTCCAATGTTAATGATAGGTTGTTTTATAATTCAGAAATGCTAAAATTAGTTGGGGGGTTGAAGTGAATGATTTACACAAAATAATTAAAACTTATTTTATTTGTGAAAACCTAAGGTCTCCAGCAGAGCTGAAAAATAACAGAAAAACTGAATTTCACTATAAAAAGTTCAGCGCCAAGTAAAATATAACAGGCTATATAAACAGAGATACAGTAAACAAAAGTTAAATCTCAAAATAATTGATGTGAAATGGAATCTATAAAATAATAAAACATAGTGAAACTACATGAGAAATGATTATATAACCAAATATAATATGAATGTCATGTTATTGGTGAAAGACAAATGAGTTTGAAAGTGGTTTCTGTTAAAGGGAATATGAAGCTAAGCTAGAGTTATTAATGAACTCAATAAAAATTAATTGATACATTGGTGTGGTTAGAAAAAATTAATAGTAAAACAATAGAACCTGCCAAAGGCGAAGAAGTGAGTAATCAAAGTGATACAGTAACCGAATGTAAATCGAAAATAAAGTGTTAAAAGTGTACATAGTGTATTTCTTAATAATAGGCTTTGATTTATATTTTATACAATGCCTAAACGTAAAAGAGGAGGAAATCTTGCCACTTCCGAAGCTAAACGGCGAAAACAAAAAGAACAGGGAAAAAACGAAACAGTCGAAGAGCGCTTACGTTCCTTACGTACGAGTATGAGAACTGTGAGAAGTAGAGAAACCGAAGAACAACGAAATGAACGAATTGAAAAATCAATAATTGTGACACAATCTTATAATAAAAGAATGCAAACGCAAGCCACCCATGAAAATATCACTCTACGGGAAGCGCGGATGAGGACAAGTAAACAGTACAACCTAACAAATAAAACATTCCACTATGACCCGACGACAGAATATAACAAACACAAATACGTAGTAAACGGAAAAATGGATAACATCTGCCAATTTTGCAACGCGAAAAAATTTAGTAGAGAACACCAGGAATCTGTTGGACAAATGGAAAAGTTAGATTACCTCTACTGCAAGCACCTACGCAGGAATTTCTACTTTAAATGACCGGGGAGACTCCAGACTCAAAACACTTTCTTCAAGTTACAAAAGCGTACAATTCCTATTTCTAAATGACTTCTTTCGGTGTCACTTTGATCAATACTAACAGAGGTGAAGTCGATTATGCTTTCTCCATCCAATGGCAAATCTATCACAAAATGGGATCATTACTACCACTACCCAATGAAGACAATAAATTTCTGCAAGTATATTTCATCGGAAATGAAGAAAGAGAAATTGATCGACAATGCACAAACATCAATAGATTGAGACCAGAAATAATCCAAGATGTGCAGAAGATCTTTTACAATCAACTTATTCACATATTCAAAACACCACTAGACCGAATGTTTTCTGATGACAATAAAGTTATAATTCGAGCCGACAAGAGACCACCTGGAGATCACTAACGTCGATTTAACGCACCTCAGATAGACGAAGTCACCATCGTATTTGTGGACAATGAAACACAAGCCGCGACATAATAGTACAACG
Source organism: Troilus luridus (assembly GCA_964056705.1). Taxonomy (NCBI): domain Eukaryota; kingdom Metazoa; phylum Arthropoda; class Insecta; order Hemiptera; family Pentatomidae; genus Troilus; species Troilus luridus. The sequence continues at coordinate 59,094,225 of OZ057414.1, forward strand.
AAGAAGAAAAGGACTACAAAGCATTGCAGAGACACGCCGTTCATATGATGCCCTCCAATTCGTCCAAGATTCGTCCTCTGTATTTGAGAGGACGAATATCATTTCAATGTGAAACAAATACAGCCTGAAACAGGTTTAGAAACAAACCGAAATTGTTCGTTAATTCCAACAATTCCTGGTAGGTATATATGCAAAAATTGAAGCAGAGCGGTTGCTTTACATAAGACTGAATCAGAAGAAACTAAGCACAGAAGAATACACACACCTTCGAGAAGCGATCATAAATGACAAAAAGATTGACGACATTGGAACATTTGTAATCTTACCCTCATCTTACATTGGTAGTCACCACATTCAAGATGCCATGAGGTACATAAGAAAATATGGGTGACCTGACCTCTTCATAACATTCACATGCAACTCATCGTGGAGAGAAATCAAAGAAAAAACTAAGATACGGACAAGCCCCCTTGGATCGCCAAGATATAAAGCCCGAATTTTTCGACAAACAAATTCCTGAGAAAATACCACATATGTGGAATGGTTAGATGTTGGATGTACACAATTGAATGGCAAAATTGAGGACACTCAAACAATCTCATATGGCTATATGAGATGCAGATGAGGCTACATGAGAATGCAACCCACGGATATTGACAAAATTATCCAAGCTGAATTTTCCAGTCCAAAAGGAGTTCCGGAGCTGTACGACTTAGTAGTAAAAATACGATTCACGGACCATACGGGCCATTAAACCCCAATTCGCCGTGTAAGAGTGATGGAAAATGTACAAAAACAATACCCTAAACCATACTTGGACCACAGACTAACCGGAGATGATAGTTATCCCAATTACAGAAGATGGTCGCCCAAAAAAGGTGGCTACATAGCAAAAATACAAATACGAGGCAGAAACCAACTGGAAATTGATAATCAGTATGTAGTACCATATAACCAACTACTTACATATAAACCTAGAATACTGCAATTCAGTGAAATCCATTAAATATGTCTGTAAGTATGTGAAGAAAGGCAGTGATATGGCTTTATTTCAAATAGCCAAAGATAGCAAGCAACAAAACAGAAATGATGAGATCCTCATGTACCAAATGGGAAGATACATAAACAGTAACGAAGCAGCGTGGCGGATTTTCGGTTATCCTATACACGAACACTAACCAACTGTGGAACATCTAGCAGTATATTTAGAGAATAGATAGAGATTTTACTTCATAAAAGACACCGCCAGAAAAATTGTAAGGGAACCAGCTAAGAACACAACATTAACAGCTTTATTCCAACTGTGCCAAACGGATCAATTAGCGAAAACATTACTGTATGTATCTATGTATACATGTATATGTATGTATCATTACTGACCTATCTATTAAATGTGGAACACAACAAAAAAATCTTTCACGACGAAAACAAGGAATTCCAGTAGAGAATAATCTAGGAATCATGAAAACTAACGCCCTAGGCCGAGTATACACCGGACATCCGAACAACGCCGGATGTTGCTACACGAAATGCGGGCACCAAACAATTTCACTCAAGACTGTTGACGGTTACTTATGCCAGACGTATAGGGAAGCATGCCAACGCTTAGGGCTACTGGAAAATGACAACCACTACATGTATTAACACTACAAGAAGCCTCACTCACAGCCTAAGCTGGACAAATCAGAGACTTTTTCACCATAATTCTAACAACATGTAACCCATCAAATCCAAAACAGCTAAGGGACGCTATCAAAGAGAGTATGAGTGATGGCATACTGTACCAAATCCGAAAAGCTAATACAGAACTGGCCATCGAATTCTACGACATCTTAAATGAAACACTCATTCGTCTGGAAGATAAATGTTTAGCGATAAAAAACCAGACCTTAGTACAACTTGGGATGCCACGACAAGATGCCATGAAGGACCACGACAAGATGCTTTCAGTGCGCTAAACTTCGAAATTTCAAAGGAAAAAAGCTACAACTCCAATGAACTACTACAATACATTGCTCACAAAAAAACACTCCTCAATGACAATCAAAAACAAATTTACAACGTTATCATGGATCGAATCAACAACAACACTGGCGGAATTATTTACTTGGAGGAACCTATTTCTGGCAGAAATACGTGCTAAACAACATATCGCACTTACACTGGCATCATCTGGCATTATCGCCACACATATCGAAGGAGGACGAACTGCCCATTCCGCCCTACAGCTACCGTTGAATATAGCCGAAGAACAATTCCCGGTATGTAAAATTTCAACTAAATCTAAGTATGTAAAATCTCAAGAGCATCTGGACGAGGTGAACTTCTAAAAGATGCTAAAATAATCGTCTGGGGCGAATGTACGATGGCACATAAAAAATCACTCAAAGCCATGGACAGAAGATTACAAGACTTGCGAGGAAACTCTGAAGTGATGGGAGGAGCTCTACTCGTACTCTCAGGAGATTATCGACAAAAAATCCCAGTTATCTCCAAGTCAACACCAGCAGACAAAATCAATGCATGCTTAAAAAAATCATTTCTCTGGCAACACATACAAATACTGCGACAAAAAAAATTAGATTTGAACTATCGAAAGACGAAACAACTTTTACGAATAGGCGAAGACACATACCCTACTGACTAGGCGAACGGGCTCATTGAACTCAGCAGTGATTTCTGAAACATAGCCACTACTGAAAAAGAACTCTTTGACCAAATTTATCCAAATATTGTTCATAACTATACCAAACCGGAGTGGCCATTTCAGAGGGCAATGCTAGCAACTAAAAATATTATTGCCGACGATATCAACTTTAATATTCAAAAGAAAATTCCCGGGAAAGAGAGAATATACAAATCGAGCGACACGATGGTAAACGTTGAAGAAAGTATCAACTTTCCTACAGAATTTTTTAATTCTTTGCAAGTACCAGGAATGTCATTACATTGCCCTCGATTGAAAATTGGATCGGCAATCATACTACTCTGAAATCTCAACTCACCTAAACTATGTAATGGAACAAGGATGATCGTCAAACAGCAATCAAATAACATCATCGAAGCCGAACTGATGACTGGGATGGACAAAGGACACACAATATTTATCCCCAGAACACCACTGATTTCTACTGAACTGACATTCCAATTTAAAAGACTGCAAATTCCAATCAAATTAGCCTAGGGTTTTACAATTAGCAAAGCGCAAGGGTAAACTTAAAAATATTGCTGCATCAACCTCAAAGGCTCCGGCTTTCTCACGGAACTATACATAGCTCGTTCTCGAGTAGGAAGTTCGAAAAATTTATAAATATATTCTGCTGATAACAAAATTAAAATGTTGTATGTAAACAAGTATTCTAAATAGAAGTATTGCAGTTAGAATACATTTTCAATAAAAAATTTGTATCTTATATATTTTAAAGTTTATTCTTTTATTCCAACTACCACGCAATCTCATTTAAACTCCCTGAGCGATACCGGGTACTTCAGCTAGTATTTTTAAAATGAAAGTATATTGAACGAAATTGATAAAGTAAAATATAATATATTTTGAAAAAAAATACGTTTTAAGTGAGATGCGCAAAGTTCAAGTTGCGCTGATAATCTCTGATAATAAAAATTAGCATTGTCCTCCTTGCGGGCGAGGTACCGTGATTAATTGTTCTTAGCGTCATCATATAATAGCATAGCCAATCGGTGCTTAGTACGCCTAAAAATTCTTGTAGTAAACAATCCAGAGAAAACCAGTTCTAAGACGACTAAGAAGAGGAGATCATAGGACGCACAATGGCGTATCTAGCTGAAATGGACATATCCCAACTGGATCTATGATCTCCGTTCTGTCTAAAATAGGATCGGATATACTCGAGGACATAAAGCTACTGATGCATGATGAACGTACTATTTATATTGATTAACAGCGGCTGACTTTCTTTAATGATTGTATATGAAGGGATATTTTCCCGAGACTTGAAAGAGTGAGAAAGGTAAGGAATTGTCTGTATATACTTTATTAAAAGTATTTCCAAACCATCTAGTCATTTCACTCACTCCTTGGCACTACGTTTCTACAAGGACTTGGGCCTCATCCACCACTGCCTGCCAACCACTTCGGTCCACAACAAGTCTTCTCCAGTGTCTGATTCCCAGCTGGTGAAGATCGGCCTCCACTTTTTTAGGTTTTCTATTTTAGTCACTTAGGCTTTCTAAATTCAAATCTTAATGTCTATAATACTATTTATTGGATTCTAAGTGTTAGTATTACATTGATAACTTAAAAACAAAAGTCGATAATTTTTTTTGATTCCTGTCTTTAGTACTGTGTACGTAGCGAGAGTGTTTAGATTCACTTATCGAGACCACCACGAAATAAATATTGACTGACCAAGATGGGAATCGGACCCTCAACATTCCTCATCTCAGAGCCTCACGCGTCACATATCTTTTACGGGTTTTTACTGTTTGTATATAAGACATTCATGATACATGTATTATGAAAAATATTATATTAAATTTATAAGCTTCAGTTATTTATATGAATTTCCGTTTTTTTAATTATTTTAAAATTTAAATATTATTAAGATTATTTATTAAAATATTTTAAAATTATTTTATTTACTAAATTAATAGTAGCATCCTGAAATACCCTTACTGTTAATGATAACAATACTGAAGTATTAATATATATTTTTCACCATATCATTATATCTGCATATTTACGGTTTTTGGAACGGAGAAATGTTGAAGGAGCATAACTTCGTTGTACCGTAAATAGGGTTAGCCTGATGTGATGCTACAAACAAGTTTACGGTACGATGAAAAATTGGGAGTTGATTCATGAAATTGTGGGTTAAAGATGGCTACGGATGCCACCGCTATTCCGAAAATTATGTAACAACCGGGAACTTGGACGGGGTAGGTTTTAATTGAGTTTGGGTTTATGTTTTGGTGCTGTGGTGAGGAAAACCCCCAGGCGTTTGGAGGGAAAAACCCCGAATGTATATGGAAATACTGATTTCTATTAAAAATAAAAGTTGACAGCCTTTAAAAATTTATAATCTTATTTGATGATTAAAAGAAAAGAAAATTTACCGATTAAACCAATTTCGAGTAACATTACTATTTATTTGACTAGTGGATTACACTGGCGAACATACAATTCGCGACTGACACGACCGAGAAAAACTACAAAAAAATTATGACTCACCTGCAGGAGACCGCAACTTACTGGGACACATTACTGACAGACACATTATCACAGAATCCAACAAGGAGACTGAAACGTCTCTGGAGCAAGGATCTATTACTGTGAGATAAAACAAGCTAGGAGTTCCTTTAATGGGAGGTTTCTCCATACCACGTGAATCCCTTAGGGGGGTTCCGGAAGAAGATCAAGAATACAATATGTGCCAAATAGGATTTGTATAATTTCTGTCAATAAATATTTATTCTTAAATTATTTGACGAGTGATAAATAGTCTACATTCTTTCTTCTGAACTCGGTATATGACTCACAAACTTTATGAATGATGAGTGTGCATTAGGAAGGTACCAATAGTTCAAGGCACGCTTCTTGTTCTTGCTTAAGGACATTCCTATCAACAAAAAGAAAGAGTTAATGGAAGACGGTAGTTGCTGTTGGATAGGAACTAATTCAGAATTTATAAGGATGAGACAAGGTATACAAGCATGCATTATGTAAAAGTGGTTACCGATGTTTACCTCATAACAACGAAACGGTCACAAAAATGCGATAGCCATCTTAATATTATACAAGCATTTTGATATAATCATTCAATTTTTTACAAGCCTGAGACACTGAATTACACTGAACCTATAACAAAATATCCCTCACATTCGGATGAATTATTTTTCTTTCAAATCTTAAATTGATGAAATAGTAAATAGTACTACAGGATGAAATATTAAGTATTTATTTATATTATGTTTGTATATTTTATTATATATCTTTTATACTCTTCATATATATCTCTCGTTTATGAAAAGTTTAAACTATACTACAAGCTTAGGTAGCCAACCAGTTTTAACGATCTTGAACGGAATGAATCAAACAGATTTAAGTATTTTTTATTTTTGTGCTGTGCTGTTGAGATTGAAATAATATTCTTACTATTTTTAGTTCCAATACTATTCCTATTATTTTTATGGGATATGATACATTCACGTTCTGCAAATGTTGATTGAATTTAACAATATCAATATTGAGTGAGAGAGCAGAGTAGGAAAATACATTATATAAATCATATATTCTTTATTATAATGATGATACGAAAAATAATCAAATTATTATTACTAGTAATCATTTCCTATTCTACTTAGTTGATGGTAATAAATCTGTGACTAGCATACGTTTTTGTCGAAAATGAGTACCGTACTTCTTGGTTGTGTCTTGCTGACTGGTTTGGGTTTCTTCTACACATGTACCAGGTGCATGAAACTGTTCTAGGAGGCTGGTTTGTTACAATAGGTGGCTAAGAGATAGAACTGAGCTAGGAGTAAATTGAACTGTTGTTGTACATCGAACATGTGCAGGAAATTTATTTATATTAAAGAATGCTAAACAAGTTTCCGCAATAATTAAGTACAGTAATTTAAAAAAAATGGAATATAAAAGTATCGTATGAAGCATATAGCCTAAAGATATTTTTTCCAACTTTTTTATGAATAAGTTGAGATGATATATTTTAAATTTTTTTGCGGATATTATCATTAAAGAAAAAAAAGGAACAGACCTCTCGATTAAGTGCAGCAATTAGTGACTGATGATGGAGGCCCTTCCGGTAATGGTCGCTTTTGGAGAGGAGAGACCATCAATGATAGTGATATCCGACAAAAAAACCAAAATCTGCATTTTTTATCCTCTATTCTCTAAAAGGAATCTCGTCATGTGAGTAGATAAAAGAGTAAAAGCATTTCAATAAATATACCTCGATAATAACTTTAATATTGTAATATTGTATAAATTATAATTAACTACTAAGAGTTTAGTTTATTAATATTTTATTTTAATTGTTATTTAATAAACTAATATAACTCTTAGTTTAGTTTATTTTAAAATATTAATAAACTAAACTAAGAGTTTAGTTTATTAATATTTTATATTAATTATTTTATCCCACGGAAGAATGATATTTAATTATTTTAATACAACTTTTCTTTCTAAATGTGCCATATTTATCAATTTTTACTGGTGAAAAGTTGAGAAACTTTTAGAATTCATTAATTGGACATAATGGACACCTTTTCCTGTTTTGATTTTTTTCAAAAGAAAAATAACACCCTGTGGAGTCCTTTTGAATATTTACGAGTGATACCTGGTAATAAAATTGTGGTTTAAACGAGGAAATGACTCGAACTTGCGTTTGGTTTGTCAAATAATGTTTATAATGTACCTTGTATAATGCTTATAAAGTTAGCAAGACTGAGGTGGGCTGGACATGTGATTAGGATGGGGCAGGATGAATTCCCAGCCTAAGTCCCCAGGGAGCGAATGTATGGTGTGAGAAGAGCAGGCCGACCACGACTTCGGTGGGAGGACTGCGTACCTTCGGACGCCCGGACCATATTGAATATCCGCAATTGGAGGGTAGCAGCACTTAATAGAGAAAACTGGAGGTCGATGTTGGAGCAGGCCAAGACTCGAATACAAGGGTCGTAGAGCCAGATAATAATAATAATTATTAACTAGTATAAAGATCTGACGTTTTATGAGGAAAACAATTAAAGTTTTAACATTTACAGGAGGTTATTTTAAGAGAATTGGAAATAAAATAGGATCTGAAGACCTTCTTAGGGCTCACCCGGACTCGAGACCATTCCTGGGTTGTAGTGGCACAATTTTTATTCCTGACAAAAGAAAAAGTAAAATTAATTCCATTTATCGAATTCAATAAAGAGTAGTATTTTTTGGGCTGTGGCTTTTGAAAGTACACCATAAAAAAGATATTATTTTTTTACAACAGTCCCATTTTTTTATTTTATTTTTTGTGAATTATCTCCATCCCTAATTTAATCTTGGTTCCTCATCGGCAATATGTCACTTTGCATAGAGAGTGCAGAAGGATTTAAAATGAACATAATACCATGTACATAATTAAAATGCTACATGTTAGAATTCTATGCCAAGTGCTAATTGCAATTTTAAATTCTAGCATTGTACTCCACCGGTAGCTTCTAATAACTCAGGAGTGACTTTTAACGACTTCGTTCTCTCTGTTTCAAAATAAACTGTCCTCTAATTAAGCTCAGTTGGGATTTACATTACTTTATTCTTCTCTTTTTTTTTCAATTGAACTCCACTGTCTGTTTTGTTTTTTGTTAATTATTTCTAATATTTGTCGAAAATCTGCTTTACCAATAGAAACAGTATGTAAATAAATACATTTGGTAACCAGTAAATAGTGTTTTGTGAATTCAGGAACAATTTGTAGGAATAGAAAAATACAATATATATTCGACAATAAACAGATAAATCAAATAATAAGAGGGTATCTTAAAATCCGGTAACACATATTGTAGTTTAATTAATAAATTTACAGTTCTTAAGGAAGGCTTTACTTACATTTCTTCTTTTTTTTCTGCTTTTTCGGATAGTTTTTGAAGTTTGGAAGGGATTATTATCTATCGTTGTGCTAATGGTGAATGCCTAAATCGTAGGAAATCGTCCTGCATCATCCTAATTGTTGACAAATATCAGATCAGTTTGTCAAATTACTTTACAATCAAACCAGACATCTTAGATAATGGTACGTTTGTGATTATATATACTTAGTGTGACATGTCTTTCATGTTATATAATCCGTGCATTTACCATTGTGTCTTATCGGTCTCTGTTTAAGAAACGGTTTGAAATATTAGAAGTATAGCCATCTAATAAAAAAATGCTCTTTTTCACCTTTTTACGATTTTTTACGCCATACGGTATGCTGGCAAGTTGTCTATAAAATTGCCTTTATTCATTATTCGTTGTATATATTTTTTGATAATGGGAGTTGGCGTATTTCTTCAAAATTACATTTTTTGATTTTTCCTGGAATGAGTTTGCTGTACTCTTGGTGAAGTAATTTAATACACTAACACAGTGAAGATACCGATTTCAATGTTCAATGACACTAAATCAAGATACGAGGGCTATTCATAAAGTGAGGAACGTTTTGGAATAAAAAAAAAACAAAGTACAAGAAAAACATTTTATTATATACATGTGAAAGAGGGACTAAAATACTACTTTTCAACATAATCACCATTCAAATTCAGGCACTTATCATAGCGGTGGATAAGCTTTGAAAATCCTGTGTCATCGAATTCTGCCGCCTGTAATCTCAGCCACTTAGTGACGCGTACATGGAGCTCCTCATCGTCGTCAGAACGCAGTGTTGCTAGCCAGGTCTTCATCGGTAACAAGGTGAAAATCACTTGCAGAAAGGTAAGGACTGTAGGGGGGATGAGGAAAAACTTCCCAGTTGAACGAGTTCAGGAAAATTTTGCATGACGAAGCAAAATTTTGGATGACAATTTTCCTCGGCGCTTGTTTTGTACAGCTCTCTTAAGGTTTTGCAATGTTTGGCAGTACCACTTAGAGTTTATTGTTGCACCACGCTCGAGAAAATCAATAAGAAGAACACCTTGCCTCTCCCAGAACAAGGTTGCTATGATCTTCCTTGCCGACAAAGTTTGCAGACATTACTTTGGTTTTTTAGGGGAAATAGTGTGTCCCCACTCCATGGACAGTAATTTTGCCTCCCAATTCACATGTTTCACCCAGGTATTGTCTCCTGTTACGATTCGATCCAGTAGTGCAACACCATGCCTGTAGGAGGCCTCCAAAAACGTCAAAGCTGCCGCCTTCGTTGTTCTTTATGCTGATCTGTAAGCATTTTTGGTACCCATCTTGCACAAAATTTGCGGTAGCCTAGCTTCTGTGTAACAATTTCAATCAATAGAGTCCGTGAAACTTACAAGAAACATAGAGAAAGCTCAGTTATTGTGAAACGACGGTTTTTCGTTAACTTTGGCAACCAGATCGTCAGTCACAATGCTTCGACGTCTACTATTCTCTTCATCATGAACATTTGTTCGGCCATTTTTAAACTGAATGTGCCACTTCCTGAAAGAACTGTCACTCATTACGTTGATACAGTAAATTTCACACAGTTCCGGATGAATTCCTACTGGTTTTAAGTGTTTTGCCAGAAAAAAAAACCGAATCACAGACCACACCACACAACTGGCGGGATTTAAGATTGGAGCACACATTTCAAATTTGAATATAAAACAAGAGTAGCGCGGAGATCTTCCCGTTGCCACAGCTGGACGTTGACTGAGGTGCCGAGCACGAGCACACCAATGTATACGCAATCGGCGCGCGCCTGGTGGCATCGGATGGAAACATACCTTACTTCCTGAATAGCCCTCGTATATTGAAGAAATATCCGAGGTAAAAATATAGAAATATTATTTATACAATTTAATCTACTTCAATCGTTTCTCCCTTGCTGTATGATTTGATCTTAATTACTTTATAAAAGTAAATTTGTTTTTTCGTTTAAAACAATTACTTTTTCAATATTAACTTCATATTATTTTTGGCATAATATAGTATAAGTATAAGTAGATAAAAAACTGCCGATGTACCAATAAAATTAATTTAAAGTCATCCATGTTGAATTGTTCTAGAATTTTGATATAACAATTTTTCAATAATGTTAATTACATTGCCCATTTTTCTATCATCGTGTTTTATCGGTTTATATCCAAAAAACAGATTGAGGTATTAGAGGTATAACGAATAAAAATAAATATGTTTTGGTCTCGTAAGGTAAACCGGGATATACAGCTCCTTCAGTTTCATAACTTCAACTTGAAATCAGCGGTTCTTCGAAGATTCCTCATAAAGTATTAGAATTAAGTGATCTTTTGTAGTATGAATTCAACCTTGATTAATAAAATAAAAAATATATAATTTATGTGGTGAAAATGTCCACACACCCAGCATAAATCAGCCGAATGGAAGAATATCCCTGCAAAAGTATTGAAAAATAACGGAGGAAGTGAAGAAGGAATGAATACAAATTCATAAACGATTTTTACCCATTTTTTTAAAGATTTCACGACAAAGTTCAATCAATTTATTAAAAGCATAAAATCAAACCTGGTCTGTTTTACTCCATTTCATTAACTTAGGGGTTTCACCTTTTGCCTCTTGTCTGGTGGGATAAAAGGTTACTACTGCACATAACCTGAATTCCCACTTACTTAGGTTTACCTTACTCTTCTTTATTTTACTTCTCACCAAGAAATTTTTTTTTAAATTAAAAAAGTCAAAGATTAAAAAACATGTCATTTCTGCATTTCTACAGAAATGAGTAAAATAATGAAACGAATCTAGTTACAGTGCTTAAGGATAATAGCGTATTGCTTCACAACGTTATCATAACTTTAACTTCATAAATTTTAAGTTTTGATATCTTAAATAATACTACAGGTGAAGGTATCTTCTCACAATTTGCTTAAATTGTATATAAACCTGCTTGATAGTTATAAGTATCAACGAAAAGAAAAGGAAAAATAAAATAAGCAAAAATTATACACAATAAGTTAGTTTTAACCACACAAAATGACGGAGTAAATGAAAAAATTTCTTAATTTATTAATCAAGAATGTTGAGTGACAAAACATATATTTTTAAAATAATCGATCTGACTACTTGATTGATATTTATTTTTTCTTCGAAACGTTGTGTTTTACATGACTATAATCAAATTTGTACAAAACCTTTTATGTATTTAAAGGTGAAAACCAATATTCCTAGTGACATATATAACCAACAGATAGAATACAAATATATATTTAAAAAAATGAATTTTAATTCGATTAAAAAATAGAAAAAATGAGGACTTTATTTGACCTTATCTGTACCACTTGTATTAATATGTAAGTATTATTAATAATAATAAATCCTAAATTTATTCTTGGACATGTATCTTTAGAAAAATAATGCAATTAAATATGGACAAAAGGTTTTCAGGTTAAAATACTATAACAATTTAGTTAACTAATTAAATAGAAATAAACTCCTAATAACTAAAATATTGAAAACAAATAGTTAACAGTAATTATAAAGAGGTAAAATAATTAATATTTACATATATGCAAATTTTGTACAAGGTACGAAATGTATTTTCCATGCAATCTTTGTATGAACTCGAACTGGCTATGTTTACAAGCATGCAGTCTTAGCTATTTTCTTATTTATGGCATTGATTGATATTCTCTGAGTTCTTATGAAGTAAGTTTCATTGCAGACAGTGGGCAGAGTGGCTAAATGGTAGAGAACTGAGTTGCCGTTCCGAAGGTCCTGGGTTTAATTCTAGCTCACTGGCAGACTTTTATTTACTGTATATATTCCCTGGAGATAGATTCTTTTAGATCTAGGATCATTCTGAGGCTCATACATCCTCCATAAAGAGGGTAGCCAAAATAAGGGGTAAAATATGGCGGTTGAGCGCGATATAGGACAAATAATCTCCCTTCATAACCTAAAAAGTCTCTACCTGAACTCATCTGAACATAAGACCCTTCATTCTAAGTATCAAAAAAAAAGAAGAAGAAAAATCTTATAGGATACCCTCATATTTCGTATTATTTAATAAGCCTACTTTAAATAATATGAACTAAGATTTTCCTTAGTCACTAATATTCGGAATATTAAACACATAGGTGTTCTGGGTGGACTATTGTTCTATAATAAATAACAATATTCACGAAGATAGAAATCTATGCGGTAGCGCCGATCGTTGAAATGGGCCATCGATAACATCCTATAGGACCGGGGGTGAGAGTGTTTATATAAATTTGATTTTATCCTCGGAGCTGAGCTTCCCACCCTACAATATATTGGAGGATGTGCCAGGACATACCAGGCGCGGCTGTCATCTTTATCACTTCCATCCCTCAACCCTATCTCCTCTCACTCACCAATGGCTCTTTATGTTACGGTAATAGCTAACAAGCAGGAAGTTATTACGTTTTGGCCATTTCCATGGCCGGATAATAGTTTTATTCGGTCATATGCATTTTTTTTATAACGATCGTTGGAAAACAAAACTATTTTTATATCTGAATGAGGACCTCAAATCAAAGAGTACCATAAAAAAAATACAATTTTCTTTAAAAGCTTCTATTTTTTACCTGTTCCATGAATAGCTTTGGATTCAGAACATGGTAGAGACTGTACCTTTTCTTGGACAACAGTTGTGCAGGACGGTGATTTGTCCTAGATCACGCTCAACTGCTAGGTTGGTCCCCATTAAAGGTACCCACTGTAGGATATTAAAGGATGGTATTCAGATCCCACAGTGTTCATCCCCAGCTGTAAGCAGATTAAATAAATTATTTATCACAGCCAGATTTTTAACCCGGCCCTTCACGTACCTTGAGTACAACTCAGCGCTTCTATTGACTTACATTTTTTTGATGAAAAATAACCTACATTTATATAATGAAAAAAACTGTATTAATTTAAGGCCCTTACACATACTAATGCATAATAAAATTACTAGATTATTACATTAGTATAACAATGAGGTCCTAGAGAACAAATAGAATAATTCCAAATTTCAGACATTGATTGTTTTCCCTTTTTCAGTAGGTTAGTCAACCAATTTATTCTAACTTGACATTTTGATGCCTTATTTCTCATGATTTTAGTTCGGCTCTGAACATTTAAGGGAGCATGTAATTCCTCCATTAAACTATCGAAAAATGTAAAAAGCCAATTTTTGAAGTCACGGAGATATCTACTTTTGATCGTAAATACCTCAAATCATTGTAAGTTTCGTATTATACATTTTAAAGTTATAATACCTTCATTCGAACTCTAATTTTATAAAGACTATTTTGATTGAGATAATAATATATTTTTTAAGATATAAAGTTTTAAATCATTCATTATTTCATAAATATCCAGCTTTGTTCAAAATTTAATTATTTTAATGTTTTAAATATTGTTTTTTTAATAGGTTTTGAAAATTTTAAATAAGGTGATCTTATTAATTTTTTCGCTATACTAAAATGAGGTATCATTTTAATCATTAAAAGTGTCATTTTGTATTTCATAATTTTATTGTCATGTTAAAAATTATATTTTGTATTTTAGAAAAATCTTTCATTAATGATAAATATAACATTAGAAAATATCATGTACGAATTAATGGGATACTGATAAACTTCAAGAGGCAAGCTTTAAACGTTTCTCCAGGGAAATTCTTAATAATTTCATTACTATATTTTTAGTAATTTTTTTTTTAATTAATACAATTTACTAATAAAGTGCATTAGTAGTATACTAATAGTAATACTACTATAATACTATACTAATACTAATACTAATACTAATAGTAGTGGATTAGTCTTTAGTTATTCTGAGTAACTTAAATTGGGGATGATAAGCGTCAATAAAATATTTTATAATCTTCTGTCACAACATAAAAATGATAGTTTGATATTAGTTTACTTTTAACTGTATTAGATAATAGCGTGCAAAAATAACCCATCGATGAAGCAAGAATTTAAATGATATAATATTGACCCCGTTTGACAGTTGAGTTATATTATACCGCAATACAGTCCCGACATGCATTCAGAGTATATACACAACAATGAAGGTAGTTTGTTTACTAAGAATGTAAAATATTTTAGAACACTATTAAATTATTTTACTTTTATTAAAATTATGTTGTTAATTTTAGTTTTAAAGTGTTTATTTGTAAGATTGCTAATGTTGTTGTTTTTTTAATTTTTTTTATTATAATGAATAAAAGATATCTTCTTAAACTTCTACTTCAAATTAATCATAATAAATATTTTAATATAAATTATCAATAACTTCATGAAACATAAAAACTAAAATCATTTAGAATTTCAAAAAGCTTTACTCAGTATTTAAAATGTCATTGTTTTAATTATTATTTTTCTAATAATTTAGTAAAAATTTAAATAAGATTATTTAAAGAAGGGTTATTTTAATATCAACAGTATCATTTATGTTCATTCTTGATAAGGTTTAACATGAATTAAAATTCATTATTTTTATATTCGGAACTTTATTCAGTATTGTAGAACTGCTAGTGGGTCTTACGTATCTGAACTTTGAATTGGTCTGTAGAACAGTTTAGAAACAAATTGAACTACAGTGAACTACTTTAGAAACAAATTATGATTTATTGATCGAAAGAATGAGAACTTGATTGCTTCTATATGCTGCTGAACTACTAAGTAAATATTTAACCAAACCAGATTTGCCTCAGAGCACGAATAGAATATTAGCAATTAATTAAGAATCTAGTAGGTTATAACTACCCAAGATAAATTCCAGTCAGAAGTAGATTTTGGGAGAATAAAACAACAAAATATTAATGGTGTTCACTTCTCTCTTTGGTAATGAAAAAGAAAAAAATCTACAGCTACACATTATAATTCTCATAAATGGTTCAAAAACGGGAAGTGAGATCCACTATATATTACTTTTGGCTAAAGAGATATTAATTTTAGTGCTCCAAGGGAAGTTTATAAACATTCATATTTGCATTTGGCCAACATTCGTGAACAACTTGCATTTATTCTGTGATTTGCTATCCCAATTTCATAACATATTTTATAATTAACTGCTTTGATCATTAGAAATACCGGAATTTCCAAAATAAATAAATATGTAAAACATTGAAAATTCAAGAATCTGTTTTTAGATCTAAAGGGAGTCTCTCTAAAGATTTAGTAAGTCTTACTGGAAATATTTATATGTAATCAATGTATTTATAGCGAAATACACTGAAAATTATGTTCAAATGTAATATGAGATTAAAATAATTTAATGATAGAATATTGCATTTAAACATATATTTGGCCAACCAATCTTTCTTTTGACTGAAATAATTAAACGCTTTCAGTACAATCGCAAATACATTGGAAATCAATCGGATCATAAGAGTATTACACCAATTTTTATTTCTACAATTCCAAAAAAGTTTAAGTGACAAATTTGATTAGAACGGAATGAATTGAAGCGAATTAGCCTTGTTCCTATTTCAATATCTATCTCATCTTCTTTTAAAATTTATATTGTGTCTCTCCGTACATTCCTACCCCCACATTCTTTCTTATAACCCAATACTATCTCTCCATCAAGTCATTCAAAGTAAACTACAATAATGTATTTTCACCCCCCTCAATCTGCCGGTGTTCCTCAAGGCAGTATCCTCGGCCCAAATCTCTACACAGCTTATACAGCTGACATCCCCAGCACATCCCAATACTATCCTTTCTACGTATGCTGATGAAATATGACTATTATCAGTCTACACTGATCCAGTTAGAGCATCCCACACTCTTCAATCCCTTATCACTGACGTTGAAAAAATGGTGTCAAACAGAAGGATTTAAATAAATTCCCACTTATCCCATCGAATCATCGTAAACATGACTTAATGTCTTCCTGTATCATTTAATAACATCCCACTGATCCAGTAGAACAGGTCTGGCACTTAGGACTACACCTTGACAAACGTTTAACTTGGAATCCTCATACTAGACTGAAACGACAAGAAACGTCATATTACATAAACATCATACTAGACAAAAACTCTAAACTCCCAATTAACTACATGACATTCCTAAGACCCATCTGAACTTAAGGAGTAGAGCTTTGGAGCTCCACTACGTCATCGAACACGTATTCAATCCCTATAAACCAAAATCCTTCGTAAAATTCTCAATGCTCCTTACTTTGTTACGAAGAAAGTCATCAATAGTAGCGTTAATGTCCCATTTGTTAATGATTTGCCTGGACCCGATATCAATCGTTTCATGGCAAACTTTATATCCACTCGAACCCACTAAATTGGAACTTAGCAACCTCTTCAAAGTTCTGATAATCCTCCGAGGCGTCTGAAAAAAAAATGTTCTATTCTATTATACAGTTCTAAATTTCAGTAAATAAAAAAATAAAAATTTATGTCATTGTATCTTAGGTGTAAAATATGGAGGATTAATGCAATGAATACAAGTTTAAATGCAATTCAATTACTTACAACTGTTAATTTCTGTTTCAATGTAGTCTTGTATAATAAAAATTAGAAAATAGTATGCATTTTTTTCCAAGCATTGTTTGAATGGTTTAAAGGTAACAACCAATTTAGTATATTATTCCGTTTTATTTAGGTTTGAAATAATAATTTCAACACAATGATGAAGTTTAATTTTTAGCCGCTAGTCTGCAGACTGGAAAAAATAAGCTTCATAAAGTTGAGGTTTTACGCAGGATGTGGCTAGCAGTCAGAACTTTCAGTCAGCTGTCAATATGTGGTTTCCGCTGTCTCAGTTGTTCATTTCAGTTTTTTCGACAATTCGGTGAAATTCTCTTTAGTGACATATTTTGTGTTATTGATTTTTATTTTATTTTATATGCCTTAAGCTTCATAGAACAAAATATGGCAAAACAGTTTTCATGTTCATCCCTTGGGTGAAGGTTAAGTCACGGTAAGAAAAAAAACATTTTTAACAGGCTGTTATGAAGTATCTAAAAGTGAATATCAAATAAAGTTGGTAGAATCGAAACAAAAATACAATAAGTGATCATTTCTTCTCACTAGCTAAAAGGAGATTGGGTGGTTCAATAAAATATCTTCTTAAACTGTTAATGAATTTGGCTGTTCTCTCTTGCCGGGAACAGTTACGGTGCCCTGAAATAGTTTCAAGTTTTGCTGCCCTCCTCCTACAGAACTATTAAAACCTAGAAACATTCACGATATAATGGTTACAACGTTCAACAAAGCTCGGGATGACCTATCTCAAGAATTAAGGCGGATATTAACTGATGATCATACGTCCTGTTCCCTATTTACTTCTCTAATATGGATTTCAATGTTAGTTAATCCTCACTTCCTCGAAATGTCATGGCTTAAGTGGAGTGAGTCTCCATGAATTGGTGAATGTAATGAGTTTTTTGATGTAACCCATTGGTTAAGTATCAATATAATAATACTCATCAGTGGCGCAACAGTCCTATTCCGCAAACCAAGCAGATTGTTAGATTCTCTCGCGATGACATTTTCGGACTCCCGATGCTTCTCGATCCATATAGTCGTTCGGTCATCATATTTTTTGAAACGCTTTCATCGTGCATCCTTGCGAAACGTCCAGCCCATATAGACCTTCCTATGCGTATGTCTCATATGATGTCCGATTCTCCTGTCAGCGTGTAGAGCTCCAAGCTACTCCTCGGTTTCCTGTTCTGCCCTACTTTTAAAGGACCATAGATATTTGTAGAATTTTCCTCACAATCACAAGAAGCCTTATTATCACCTATTGCTCGTCCGATTTTGAGACTGTCCAAATCTCCGATCCGTATAAAAAACAGAACGGATCAGTGTCTTTGTATACAACAATCTGATCTTTGTAATATGAGATGGTGACTTCTGAAAAAGTATCTTAAACCGAATAAATTTCTGTTTGCAAGTATTATTCTTCTTTTTATCTCTGCTACCACGCCGTTGGCCACGTTAACAATGGCAAATTCTTCGACTTTTTCAATGTTGTATGTGCCTAAAGATCATTATAATGTTAAAGGTGTCGAATGTTGTTTTAATCTATGAATATTAAACAAATAAAAGAATATATAGATAAAGAAGAAATTAAAAAAGGATTGTGTAAAAGTTTTTTAAATCTAAGAAACGGGAGATCTGGCCACGGTCCAGGAATCAATCAATATAACCTGATTTAGAGAACGCTCAGGCTTAGCATCGGACTGTGTTGTGGATGTCCGTCTCAGTTGTCAGCTTGACATCTAGTGGTTTTGTGGGCAGGCGCTTGGATTAAATATTGTTCTCTCCAAGGTCATTAGGTTCCTATATTTAATTTTAAAATAATTTTATAAGTGGTTTCAACATTTTAACAAATCGACTACGTACTTCAAACGATCGATTTTATTATTTTTAATTTAAAATCAACATGTTCAAGTTAAATATAGCATTTTTTCGGTATCTGTTCCGCAGGTTGTCGCTTTGTGTTAAGTTACAGCTTTTGACTGTTTGTTCGCTTCATTTTTAATATTTTCTAAAAATACAAGTTAATGCGGGCTTTTGTATGGAAAAGAGAATGTAATTATGGGTAATGAGTAGATTTCGAAGTATAGACGATAAATGATTGCTCATTTCTAGATGAAATGCTTACCGAAGTAAACACATTTCCCATAATTAGATTCTCTTTTCCGTACTAAAGCTAATATTAAAATGTAAACAACCTGTAGAATAATTTCCTTCTTTTTGTAATGTTCACTTGTCCACAACTTTCTTTTCCTTTCATCTGTTGGAGTTTTCTCTTTCACTAATATTCCTGCATACTAACACGTTTTTTTTGTATCCTCTGTCCATCTTCGTCCAACCTTCTCTGGTATCTCTTTATCCTGAAACCCTTCAAGATTTTTCACTCAGCTTCCAAAAGAGTTCCTTCTTGTATGTGGCACACTATAATGTTCGATTTAGTGAAATATATCCACATTGTCTTGATCTTATCCAAAGGTAGTCAAACATTTGCTAAGTCAATATGTGCTTGTTAATACTGTATGGAGGCCCGATGAATGTTAGCCTCTCTTCCCCATAGTCTCTGAGATTACAGTCTTTATTCTTTTTTTTTTACGTCAAAAATGAAATGATTTTCTACAAAGTGATTTCTGCTTTATTAGCTTTGTGCTTAATTACTTTTTTTTTAAAAATATTTTACAAGAACTATTGTCCGGAAGATTTTTCCGATAATTTTTCGGGTATTTTTAATATCGACGGATAGCTTTTAGACATTCTATGATGTATGGAGGTTTTAAATAGATAAATAAATTTCCATTCAACAATAGCATTCATCTAATTTAAAGTTTATAATTAATTTATTAATAATTTAAATTTAAATTCAATTTCTTCTTATGCTAAGCAATCGTTGGATGTGGAAAAACCGTTGGAGTAGTAAATATTTGATGGAATCTTGATAACTGTTGTATGATTGAGGGTTTGGATTGGAATGGCAGGGGAACTCAAAGTGGAAGAAGATGTAAAAATGGTTTAGGACCTTTTAGCACAGGCTTAGTATTCGATTTTGCTACAACTAGTTATACAATGCTTAGGTGCAAATGCTGTTATTTACATTCACCTTGAGGGGAACCTCAATCAGGCCAATAGAATGGAACAGAAGTTCAATTTAAAGAGCAAATAAATTTTAAATAAGGATATGAGTTGATACTAACAAGGCGTTCTGAGGAACAAAAGGCCTGTGAAAGAAAGATATAATAAAAAAAAAGAAAAGTTAAATATTAAAATAAAGTTGATAAACATGAATTTATTAAAATGTCAATAAAATGTAAGTAGCAAAAGCTATTTATTGAGATCTTTTCAAAGGATAAAAATCGAATAAAGCAAAAATAAATTGTTCCTTACTAAAATTTATAGGGAACAATTTATTCCTTGTATATCAATTTTCTTATAAAGATAAAATTCCTTTATATGTATAAGTATTTATATTTATAATAAGAAGATAATGCATGAATATAATAGTATCGAAGGTCTTCAGTCCTTTGTTCATGTTGTTTTTGTTCTTTCCTTTAAATTGTTTTATATATTTTCTGTAGTTGTTTTTTTAATCATAAAATTAATTAACTATTAATCCTTTTAGGATCATAAATATGTATTTATATATCATAAATATATAAATGCTTATATTTAAGGTATTATAAATTTCTGACTTGAATTTATATGACTCTATTTTGTCTGGGCTTGAAAGATTTTACGAGCACTCCCATATATTGCTTAGCTTTGTCAACTACCTAATGGGTCGCGACATGATATACCTTTACGGATTCAAGCAGGGGATATTGAAGATTCGACATTATAATTACTTTTTCATTATTAAAGATTTTACTTTAATTAATTTATTTTATTTTTAGGGAACTTTAGCTTATCAAATGTCAATAATATTAACGTTTCTGTACCTATTATCACTCACGTACATGTACTGATAAATAAAAATTAATATGTTTCTACGCGTTAAGGTGGGATATGAAAATCAATAAAATATTTAAACAGACATAAGACTTTCAATACTATATGATTGCACTATAGTTGTACGATACAGTGTTAAGCGTACACACTACATAGTATATAGTGCTATGTACATTACTAATACAATCATTATTATCAGTGTATTAAATTCATTTCCTAGATATTCGCATCTTTTTGAATTAAAAAAAATATATATTTATTGAAATTTATGTTTGTGCAATAACAATAAAACAAGTAACTATAATGGAAGGAATGATAAATGGCATGGTAAGTAGAGAAACTATATACTGGTAGTAATCAAATAACAAATTCAACATAGAAGTTCACGTGGCCATATTCTTTTCAGACGTCTAGGATGATTGAAAAATTAAAATTATGTTTTCCTTGTGGAAAACGTATACTTCTGCAGTTATAATTTATAATAAAGTACGATGATAAATTTAAAAATGAACTTACGACTTTATAGGGTCATGGCATACTGTGATATGTTAAGACACAACCTCAGGCAATATAGTTACATTAAAAAAATAATAATAAAATACAAACTCTAGCTACACTTGATTGGCTTCTAAACAATTCTTAGCTGCACTAAAATTTTAGAATTGAATAACGTACTCTCGTATATATTAGGAAGGCAAAGAGTCCAGTAATGTGAAACATTAGTATAGAAAATATTTAATGAAATATGTAGCATATTTTTGGAATAAGTTTCTCCAAGAACTTTACCCGGAAAACATTGCCATTTAATTCAACCGTCTGTTGAAATTTAAATGACAAATTAAATACTCGGAATGAGGGTTGGGTTTGATTAAAATATTTCGTTTAATAAGGCAAAACTGTTATCTATTCTCAAGTTGAGCGTAACTCTCGTTTTAATTCAATGATTTATTCAAATTTCGCTTTTAGTTACGTTTTTTCTATTTTCCCGTACAATTACCTTTCCGAATATTTTAACGTCATCAATAACATCGATAATCCAACAATTGATGTATGGTAACGAACTACGGACGACCAACCAACCAACAAATAGTCACATTTGGCAATGCGGAAAATTAATTATTTTGAGTTTTCGTTTACAATTATTTATTTTTATTCCGTTGCTATTTCCTAAATTATTTGGTTACTAACAATTATACAACAAATTTGTTATGAAAGCATTTAGAGACATTGAACGAAATAAGAATTACTTTTCTATAGAAAAAAAAATCATATTGTTACGGTCTGAGAGAGAGAAAGACCGGCTGAAGGGATTAAGATAAGCCGGAATGGATTAAAGAACGGTGTAGAATCATCGCGATCAGCGTGGAATGGCCGAGACTCCTCCACCCCGTTCGACCTTGCCTATATAAACTGCTAGCTGTTTTTAGTAGTAAGTTAATAGTAAAGTTGTCGACTTCAGTGACAGTGACAGTGGCAGTGGCAGTGTGAACTAGGCAGTGATAAGGGAGTCCGTGATAAGTGATAAGTATGTGTAATAAACTGTGTGTCAGTTTGTGATATTTTGAGAGTCTTACGGTCCGTGGGCTTTAATTAGCGAACACTAAGTGTTAATTTGTAGTTATAAACTATAGTGTAATTTTATTGTATTTGTACAAATTTAGGTAAATAGTTAGGTTATTTAGTATTAGCAATATCTTGTATTATTTGTATATTATTTTAGTAATTAGATAACAGTTAGGCCTATGTTATAATCTGTAGAATATTGTTATTGTAAATTTATATTAGTTTAATAATTTAATTGTTTTAAATAATTTCATTGTAGTCTTTTTAATTTGTTAATAAATTTTAGTATCTTGAATTTAGTAATAGTTTAATTCATTTTACACCCATTAGCTCGTAACAATATCATCACAAGACATGTAATGCATAAATAGCTTGGAATTTGAAAACTTTACAATATATTGAGGTGATTGAATGTATATATGGTTAGGTATTAATCAATTATATGTAATAGAAAAAAATGGGGGAAAAAGAACTTTCAATGACTTCCATAGGAAACAGGTTTTTAACATACTACTGCAACTTATTTACTTTTGAAGCTTACTCTTATGTATTTATAATTTGGTACAAGGGTGCAATTTATGATAATTTAAATACATAAATGGTTATTACTTATTTTCTTCTTCGTACCTTATCCGTTCCTATAATACGACGATCTTAATTTACCCATGCTAACATTTTATATCGTGATTAATTAATTATAAAGTGCATATTATAATAACTCTATAGTAAAAATTAATCGGTCTTTTCAAAAGAAAAAAATATTGAATTTAAAACAGACTGAAATACATCTCATTAAAATTATCATTGATTATAAAAAAACTATATTAACTCTCAAAACTCTCATTTTGGACATTTTTCTACTTAAAATAAAATTTAAAACCCGTTTAATTATTTACTATTAGTGGTACTGAATAGAGAATGATTAAATCTTCTGTCTTTTATTCTGGAGCTAACAAATCATTATTGTCATCTATTTGTTTTTTTAGTAATTATTATTATGGCACATAATTGACCATAACCTGCAAATATTTATCAAATCGTTAGTTTAACTGTGGTTTGAAAAACAATACAAAATAGACTGACAACTGGTGTCAGTACACTACAATCAGTAGTAGTGTGGTTGTTCCAATTATTCTTCGTTGACACAGTCAGAGCTAACACAGAGGGCTTGATGTAACTTCTGAAGATTATTCCCTTCAACCTTTTATAAAAAATAAATAAATATAAAAGTAATCAAAATAAGAAAGTTGAAGAGGTGTCGGAGGGAAGACTAATCGTAATAAAGGGCAACAAGGGAACAGAGCCATCTCGACTTCTCCAGTTTAAAGCCCCTTAGCCTGGAACAGAGTCCTAACAGAACAACGACTTGGGGCCAATTGCTTGAATAATTCAAAGCTTACAGTGTTACCCAGTTTTAATTTAAACGATTTTATTCATAAAACATCTCGCCCCTCTGGGCGTTATGAAATTTCTCAGACACCCGGCCTTGGAGATAAATCAAGGAGTCTGTTTGTGATTCTATTCCGATCTGATTAATTCTTAAAAAACAGTTGACCTTTGATTAATCAAATGACGAAATTAAAATGATAATTAATTATTTATAGGAATTAACTTTTTATAATCATAGTTTTATAAACAACAGAAGAAAAATAGTGATTTTTTTCTGAAGTACGTAACTTACGAAGTTTTAGAGTTTCTGAATTTCAAATTCGTTAAAAATTAAATACACTTCGGTTACCGTCTATTTTATATTACATTTTATTCTCTTCAAATAATAATATTCACTATTCTTTACTTATACAGATTGGATCAATTTATGTTTGATATAAAGCGACATCGAATGGAAATGAAACCGAAATTGAGGGACTCAATAGTTTTGCATAGCTCTGGGTAAAGTCAATTTTCTTGTTCATAAATGATCTTTTTAGTAATTATTCTTAATTGGTTCAAAATAAAAGAAAATGTACCTTGAATATAAGTGGTTGATATGGATTACTTTTTTAATAATTTTGGCCTTTTTAAGAGCCTTTCAATCAAAATTAGGTATTTTTTGCATCTTTGTACGAGCTGTTATATTTGAAAGTCCATTTGGATCTAAAAATAAATAGTTTATTCTTTTAAAGGTTAATATTCCAAATAAAATTTAAAAGGTGTATAGAATTTAAAAAACATCACTCTTTGCTAAGTGATAAAAACATTTGCTTGCTTACCCATATTATTAAAGTATTTCAAATGGAAACCTCAACATATCCCGAATATGAAATTAAAGGACCAGTTTCAAATATAGCAACCCATATTTTAATGATATCTTCATATATTTAATGTATTTGTTTAATTACTATATTTTTTTATATGAGCTTGAAGAAATATTTCTACTAAAATATTTTTTCTCTATTTTCAGGATGATCGGTTTCTTAAGAAAGAATTTAATTTGCAATAAAATATACTTCACAACATAATATTTCCTCGGCAATATTGGGAAGATCAGGCCTCAGAATTTTAAACGGCTGCACTGGTATGTATTTTATATTTAAGTCGCTTATAAACATTACAAAATAATAGGTCACTTTCTAACTTTTTATGAAATTACTTATTTGTTACTTTTCCATATAAAAATATGAAAACATCACATAACAAGGTTACATCTTGGTTATATTCATTTTTGTATTTTTTTTTTTTTTGTAAGTCCAGAGGTAACAGACCGATTTGAGGGGAAAATTTTTCTCTTTGGACGAATTTATTTACATGAATGAATCTTTTTTACCTTATTTATTTTAAATAAATATAACAACAGTAATAGAGATAAGCAAAATGTAATAGAATCATTAGGAACGACAAAAACATTTAGCAATATAATGGAAATCTTTCCCTGTTCTTCGAGCTAAGTAATCACCGATATATTAACCCATTGAATGAGGAGGTCTCATGCCTTTTTGATGGTATCTGGTTTACTCGAATGAATATTGAAGTAACCGGATAGTTTGATTAAGATCATAGCTAATTCTATCTTAACTTCCACACAGTCCAAAAAAATTTATTGTAGAATCTCTCTATTTTTTTTAGAGCTGTAGTCAGTTTATTTGTAATTTAACAACTTGTCAATTTATTTTGTAATAACTTGTAGTAGATGTATCATCAGCAAATAGGGATTTTTTTACTTTGAATCTGTTCGGTATGTCATTAATATAAATACTGTAGAGCGTTGTCGATATAAGCCCGCCCTGAGGGAGACCGGCTGTGAGTGTACGTAGTGTGGAGTAGTGGCCATCTATAGTTACTTTAATCGTGCGGTTTGCTAAATAAGATTTAATTAATCCTATTAAATATGGAGGGAAATTGCTAAGAGTGAATTTGAATATCAGCCCGTTATGGCAGATACTGTCGAAGGCTCTTTGAATGTCGAGTAATACCATACCCGTATGTTGTTTATTATTAAACCCCTCAGTAATTTGGTCGATCGGCCAGTCTGCCTAATTGAGCTATAGCAGAATACTGGTGTCTGAAACCAAATTTTTCATTTATAAAGATTTTATTTTTGTGTTTAATCTTTGATATATTATTTTTTCTGCTATTTTACCTATAGCGCATAACAAACTAATGGGCCTGTAGTTTTCTACAAGTTTTTTGTCCTTGTTAGGTTTGGGAATTGCTTTAATTATTGCCATTTTCCATACCTGTGGGTAGTATTTTAGTTTTAATACTAAATTTATCAAATGTACCAGTCGTGTGATTCCTGCCGGTGGTAACTTTTTTAAGTATATCGGAAATATTCCGTCAATTCCATGTAAAATGTTTTGAATGAAAATCCCCCATGGCAACTAATCTACTATTTAATTTAAAATTATGTTCAGATCTCTTAATTTTAATTCCTTATTTGGTGATTTGTAACAAGAAACTATAGTCATTGGATATTCATCATGGTCAATTTCTACTGCTATAGCCTCAAGGTTTTGTAAGTTAGGAATTATAATACGGTGGTGTTTAACCCGTCAGTTCCCAAATGTGAACCACTTATGAACTTTAATTTTTTTTTTTCTTATTTATGCTTATTGATCTCTAAGAAGAATAAATAAACAAGTTTTAAATTTTTCTATGCATTAATTAATCCGCTGGGAAGGTGCCCCCTGTAGGGTGCATTGGGCATCCGGATAACAAAATCACTCAATTTCATAAACTAAATCAAATTATCCTGAATAATAGAATTGAATCAATTTACTTTTTTTTAATTTATTGTTGTGAGATGTAGGGATATAAGTTAACAAAAATCAATATAAATATATATTTGTATTTGTAAAGTAAAAAATGTGAAAATTATCATGTCGTATTAAATAAAATCAAGGAACAGTCCTACTAAAAATAAAACAAATCCTTACTTATTAGCAGCGTTCAGAACTGTAAAATATTCTCTGACTTTTGAAAATTTATCATTTTTTTGGGAGCTTATTGTTGTCGCAAAGTATTTTTGGATTTCGAGGAATCTATTTCTTCTCACACTTTGGGCTACTGTTTTGTTATAGGTATCACTTTGAGTCTCCCAAAACATTCTAATATATTTAATTGTCATGTAACCCGTAAGTAACAAGATACTTACAACAATTTTCATTTCTTCTACACTTACGTTCTGAGCATGATTGTGCCTCAGTGACCAATGCACCCTACAGGTGATGCTTACTTTTAGATTGGCTCTGAAGTTTTATTTTTGGTGGCTTATATATAATATTGCTACCATTTGTTCCAGAAAATGCCCACCTAACTATAAATGCAAAAATAATTTGAGTACTTAAGTTTTTCTCGTCATGGTGAGTGAAAAGAGAAGAAAAATTGTCAACACCAACAGAAACCAGAACACTACTGAGTTTGAAAGATTATATTGTCTAGACCACACCTGATATCAGCTCCAAATGTGTCCTACCCTTTGACCTAGTTCCAGTAGTACACAAAAACATCGCTATAACCTCGAAAAAAAATTCTTTTTATAGCACATAACAAAAAAAGTGACTGCACCCTAGGGGGTGCATTGGGAACTGACGGGTTTATGGATTTGTGGATAATTAGGGGCACTCCTCCACCACGCCTATTTCTATCATCTCTGTGTACTATATATCCCTCAATATTTAACAAAATCGTATCACTTAAAGGTGTTTCATAAATGCCTGCAAATTGTACATTAGTACTTTTGTTAAACTCTTTAAATTGTTGCTTTTTATTAACAATAAACCTACAGTTCCAAAACATAACATTCATTTTATAATCCAGGCCTCCTCAACCAGCAGCCGCCATAAGTCTCTGTCCCGCGCTGCTGTCCGCGCCATCCAGTTGCAGACTCCCAAGCTTTTTGCATCCGCAGCCACACATTCGACCCATCGTAGTCGGGGACGGCCAATTCTCCTCCGC
Organism: Troilus luridus; assembly: GCA_964056705.1. Classification (NCBI taxonomy): domain Eukaryota; kingdom Metazoa; phylum Arthropoda; class Insecta; order Hemiptera; family Pentatomidae; genus Troilus; species Troilus luridus. Next base: position 59,122,241 of record OZ057414.1, read on the forward strand.
CCATGGATGATCTCCGTCAGTAGTCTTTTTTGAGCCTCCTCGTCGTCCATCCTGGCCACATGGCCAGCACATCTCAGGCAGTATCGCTTGATTAGAGTCACAATGTCCGGCTCCCCATAAAGGACATAAACTTCTTCGTTTGTCCTCCGTTTTCATTCTCCACCAACTAACACCGGTCCAAAAATCCTTCGTAGGATCCTGCGCTCAAATATGGCTAAATCCTTGTAAGCATGTTTGGCCATTGTCCAGGTCTCTGCTCCGTATGTAAGGACTGGACGAATCAAGGTTTTATACAAAATGGTTTTTGTCTTCCTCGTCCGCCGGAACAGAATGTTCGAAAATAATTTATAAGCACAAGGTAGCAGAGCTATACCCCGATAATTTCCACAATCGAATGGATCCCCCTTTTTGAATATGGGACATATCAAAGATTTTCTCCATTCTGCCGGCATATCTTTCTTTTCCCAGATATCCATAATGAGATTGTGAAGGGCTTTTTTTCAGTCTTTCACCACCAAACTTCAGCTGCTCAGCAGGCGTACCGTTATCTCCTCATCATCCAGTGGCTCAACATCTTCCTCCAGTCGAGATAGATGATTCCCATTTTCCTCCTCATCCTGATCCCCTGCATAGATATTCGCAATTCTTATCAATCACAATATGGTCGATTTGGTTCACGGTTATTCCGTCAAGAGAGGTCCAAGTTCTTTTATGAATGCATTTGTGGGGAAATATCGTGGTTCCGATAATAAGATCTTTGGAGGCAGCAAAGTTAATCAACCCATTATCATTGCATTTTCATGGAGGCTATTTCTACCTACAGTCGGGACATACGTTTCTTCTCGTCCTACCTTGGCATTCAGATCGCCTACAATGATTTACATATCATAAGTGGGGCATGAGTCGAAAGCTCTCCCCAATTCCTCGTAGATCCCATCTTCTTCTGATGTTTCTGTCGGCGCATGCATATTCAAATTTCGGTTGACTTTTTTTAGAATCATCCGTTCTCCAAACACTTCTTTTTCTTTTGGCTTCGATTTGCTTAAGCCGAACGGGGCACTCCGGATTTGCTGCGTGGTTTTGTTTGCAATTAATGCATGTTAAGTCACCGTCTTGCTTCATACAGTAATTTGTTTCACGTTCTTGGGCACAATTTAGACATTTTGGTTTTTTTTTGGACACTTTTTGATATATGGAAAAAAAGCTGGCATCTGTTCCATTGGTACATTGTATTGTATTTGATATTTGCAGACATATTTTAGCTTTTTTATTTTGTTAATTTCTTCCATATTTTGTAGAGTAACTAAATAAGTTGGAAGTTTAATTTTATCTCCTTCTTCTGATGTCTTTATAAATTGCGTTGCTTTAATTGCTGCAGCGTTTTGTGATTTTAGATCTTCAATAATATCACCTACCTCAACTGAAGCAGGCAGTCCTTTTAATATAAATGAGAGAGTTTTGTCTTCATATAATTTTTAAGTGTGATATTGACCTTTGCTCTCGATTATTAGTTTCTTCAGAGTGTCGAAGTCATCTTTGGTCCTTGCATAAATTAATATTACGATTTCCTTTGTATTTTAATGAGAAGTCATTTTTTAGATTTTTTTAAAATGTTCCACCGAGCTTGTATAGATTTTGAGCTTACTGTACAGGACTATATGTGGAATTTTAGATTTTTTTATAGCTTGTACTGTATTTTCTTTTATGACATCCTCTTGCTCGTCACTCAAAAGGTCATAAATGTTTTTTATCAATATTGGCGTACCTTCAGTTTGTTGATTTGTGGTTAGCCTTCTTCTTTTTGTTCCCTTTGATTTTTGAATTCTCCATTCTCCTTCAGTTATTGAAGCACATAATTCCATTGTACTAACTTGTTAGGTATAAGTATATTAAAAAGAAAAAACAATTTAATTGTAAGTCACTATCAGACGCTGCCAGTTAGGGCAGGGTCTAATCCTATTGCACTGGATACTTAACTGAGCGATGCTTACAGTTGAGTATCCAAACACAGGCAGAAAATTTAATTTTGTTTTACGGATTTCGACCTGACTAGTTATGCAGTTAGACGGAAAATTTAATTTTATTTAATTTAGAACAAGAATTTTTCATAGGAATTCGTTTATTATAGTTTTGAGCCTCCGTTTTGTATTTAAGTTGCTTTTATTCGGCATGAGTGAATTTTTCATGTCAGATTTATGGATGTTTTTATTTATCTGCATGAAATAAGTAACTTCCTTCAGCACTCCCACACTATGAGAAAAAGGGGAAGTCTGTTTTTTTAAAATACCTATTCACTAATTGCACCATAACCATTAGTAAAATAATATATAAGCTCATGCACCACCAGTTTTGAAACAAAATTAAAACATTAATCCGTCTTTACAAAACAAAAATAATAAAATAAAGAAAGAAGGGAAGGAAAGGAGATAGGATGGAAAAAAGAAGAAGAAAAATATGACTGCTGATACTCTAAAACGTACGTTCAAATATTCACGCAGAGCCTGTCTGAAAGGAGCAGGGGATAAAAAAATCTTCTGTGTAAAGGTTGCATTACAACGGGGATAGGGTTCTCGCTGGTCTAACAATAAAGTAGTGTTATGTATTGTACCTTCTTTTTCCCTTTTTTTTTTTTTTTTTTTTTTTAGGCCCTCATTGTGTATTTCTCGCGATTTTATACTTTAACATCTCAGAGACTACAGAATAATTATTTAGTTCTCAAACTAATTTTACATTATTTAAAATTAATTAGTTACAAGTATGTAGTTAAAAGACTTGTTGCTAATGAAACATTATGTAAAATCCACTTAAAAACTGGCTCGAGTCATGTTGCAAGTTTTAACTGTTTATTCGTTTCATTTTTAGTATTTTTCAAAATACAGGTTATCGTGAGCATTAGTAAGGAAAAGATAATGTAATTATTGGAAATGCGCATAATCATGTCATCAAGAAATATAAGTTTTAACTAACATTTCGATGTATAGATGATATGTGTTTGTTGAAATGTTCATTTCTAAATAAAATGATAACCGTAGTGCACAAATTCCCATAATTATATTCTCTTTTCCTTACAAGCTAATGATAATTTGAAAGTTGTTGTGACTGAACTCCAAGCAACAAACTGCAGAACGACTACCAGATAATATGTTTAAAACAACAATGAACTATTTCGTTCATAACTCTATTCTTATTGAAAATTATTTTCAACTGTTTAACTCTGTTTTCTATTAAAGCGTGGTTTTTATTTTTTTTAACTGCTATTAATTTTTTATTATTTTATTTTATGGCTATAGAAGCGTTTTATTTATTATTTTTAAACTAACGTTAATTTTCAGCTTTATAGTTCGGCTAGCTACAAAAGCATGTTTTTTAGTTTTTCGAACTATATATATATATTTGTTTTTAAATATACGAAACTCCCCGGTTGATCCTGCCAGTAATCTTGTGTTTTGTTTCAAATATTAAATATTTACGCCTTAGTACTAAGCACAACAGCCTATCGTACCTTCAGAAATGAAAAATCGCTTATCCAGAAGGTTGTGCTCAGGACTTAAGTTTTAATTTAAATTCATGTTTTTGAAGAGGCCAAATATCGAGTTCACAAAATCCTTTACATATCTATTTACAAACTGGTGAAGCACATCAAGTCTTAACTTTTCATTCATTTCCTTTTTAATATTCTCAGAAAAATCGTGAGTTTTAGTTTGAAAAAATAGTGTAATTGAATATTGAATCTTCAAATCGTGTTTTGACTCAAGTATCCATCACTTTATTATATTGCTTAAACTAATATTTAGAGCGTTAATGATCAATTATATTTTTTTATTTTTTAGACATACTAATTAAGTATATAAATAAAGCATTTCAAACTTTAGCTAGCCAATCTAAAATTTTTCAATTTCATATCAATGATTTTTCTAAGCGAATTCAACCCTTTCTATTTCATATTCAGGATTATTTAAACGCTTTAAACAATTTGACGTGAATCATGTTTATTGCCATAAAATAAACCTTCCTAATATTATGGATGTTTTTTTTGAATTTTTCAAAAAATGTGGACAGTTTCATTCACTTCTCTTTCTGTTGAAGATATCCAACTACTGCAATACAACAAGGTAATAAGTAGGAAATAATAATTTATTTTTTTAAAAGGTCCAGGTAATTTTAACAACCATTATTTTTGTCAATAGCATAGCCTGATCAAATACATATTTAAAATAAACAGTTTTCCAGAGTTTAACTAATTAAAATCAATAGAACCAATAAGAATAGTCTTACAGCACTTCATCTTGGACGATAAACTTTGCATATTAGGCGTCGCCTGTGGTCTAGTGGTCATATACCAACCTACTATGGCCAAGGTCGCGGGTTCTCAGCCTTTTTAAAGAGACTAAGAAATCCATAGATATGGCATCCTTCGGAAGAAACGCGCGTTGTTAATTTTTTAAAAAAAATTATATTAATTTTCAACTTTTTAGGTTGGCTACGAACAAAAGCGTGTTTTTTAAGTTTTTAATCTATACATTTTTTTTTCAAGTACTCCCCGGTTGATTCTCCCAATAATGTAATAATAATTTTACAGGACTGCCATTATTTGAGACGCGATTATTAAAAAAAATTGCTACAAGGATATAATAATTCATATATCTTTAAATCTGTGATTGTTCTTGTAAGGTTGGATAATTTTTAAAAAAATCATAAAGGAGTTTTTCTTTATCTAACAGTTAAAGTTCCGTTAAGTATATTCAAAATGTAATATATCAAAATTATAGGAAATATTATTCCTGCATTCAAAAAAGAAATCACCGAAAGTTTCGTATTTATCAGTGTGATTAAAGTCCATAATGCAAACAACAGATATTTGTTTTAAAGAGCAAAAAGTTCCGGACTTCAAACTGTCGTAAAACCTTCTTTGATGGTCGTGGTTTTCATTTAAGAAAATGCTCGGGCGTACTAACGTAAACAATACAATAAGCCGCCTTGATCCCCTCGGTATTAAAAGTTCATCCACGCGGATCCAATTTCCAAAAGTTTTCCATTCTATACAGAACCAGACCCGTCCCGGAAGGTACAAAGAGCCTCCTCGCCCAAGAACAGAATCTAGCCTTAGCTTTGATCCGGACTGCATTAGGAAAACCAGCCTAATATAATTCTACCGTGACATACCCCCTTCTTCTTTACCTTTTTTCTTAGGCTTTCTAAGAGGGAAAACATTTCATTCGATTCCTTTTATAACGAATTTCAACTTGACTAGCAGAGGAAAGGATCTTAAAAGCGAAATTTTTACCTGAAAGTACGATTGTAAAGATAGAAGTAATAAAACTTTCACTGGAAATAATTCTTTGTAGACATTTTATCCTACAAATTTCATTTAAACTAAGATGAATAATATCAGACATTATTTTTTCTTCATGGCAAAGTCTTGTAGCATTCTAGAGAAAGTTGAGATGATTAATATAACTGTATCAAAGATAAATGACATGAACAATGACCTTATACCTTTTCCTTTGTGATAACCTATTTGTAAAATGAAACATATTTAAGAATGGAAGAGAAATGATGCAGGCACCATCAAGACAGATGACACAAGAAAAATCAAGTCAAAGAAAAAAAAAGTGAAGCACATCAACAGTCCAAGCAGACTCATCATGTAAGACAACTTGGAACATGGTTGCTATCTTTATTAGATCAGACTGTTGAGATGAGATGTGATGCACTTTTCTTTTAATTGATTTTTATTTTAGTTTATATTCGTGTGATGCCTGTATTGGCGAAACATTTACGGCTAGTTTTTCAGCATTTCAGAGACTTAAGGCTTTGCTTTTTGGGAGTTAATTCAATTGCATTCTTACTTGTAATTTATTATTTTTTTTGCGTTTTCGCTTATTTTTATTGGTGAAATACATATTCATGCAAACGCATTAAAATATTCCTCATGATAACTGGTTATCGATATGTATAGGTACGCGACTATAAAAAAATATATATATATATTTCCAGGTGGCATATATAAAATTTTATAAATTATTTCATTTTGATTTTCTTAGTAATTCTCTCAACGATCAACAAAAGTGATATGGTCAAACAAAATTGGGGCCGCTAAAATTGTTTATATAGCTTCATCAAATATGAAAATAAACTTTTACGAAAACTTAATATTTCCCTTAGGTAATCTGAAATTGTCAACCTATTAACAAATGTTTTTCGGAATTGTGTTTCATTAGGACTTATCCAAAACGAATCTCATTAAAATTAATTGCTAATTACTTTGCCTTCCATTGTTCAAAGAAATTTTCTTATATATCTATTTTGTATTTCATAGGTCACGTAGACATTTCATAGGACTTTGGTTTTTTTATAAACTTGAGATTATTATACTTCAAATATAAGTTGAATAATTGTTTATATCTTATATTAGGGGTAATTTATTTAATTTCTATAATTTTGATTTCAGTGGTTTTGTTTTTGTATTTTGGGATGGCTTGTATTCATTCAGGAATTAATTGAAACAAATTAAAATAGATGGTATACTCCAAAAGGGAGTTTCGACACGCAAGCTTACAATGCATTTAAACAGTGAAAATTTCTATTCCACCCGTCAACTCCTTAGATTTCATTATGCCAGTCAGTTGCTCCTGAGCAGGCACTGGAATTTACAGCAAATAACAAGCCCTTGTTATTCTGTTTTAGTTAAAGAAACATTTTAAGTACTATATGCACTTTTGATGAAGATAGTTATTTCATCAATTTGACCTCTATTACAACAATGGCAGCATTTAAATTTTTACGTTCATATAAATATAATACGTTCGCTTTTCCAGAAATTAGATGTGGAAGTATATATATTTAGGAACCATTAAAGAAATTTTCAATAATGTATATTCGTTCTTTGAGATTTTCATACCATGAGGAATTATTACAAGTTACCAGATTTATGAAAGATATATTTAACATAGTTGAATCTATTAACAGCCCCGGTGAATAAGTGGTTAATTCGTATTTTCTACAAAATGAGTTTCTTGTACTCGAGGAAACGGAATCGTGTAATTTTCTTAGTGAATAAGGGGCTCAGTCAGACTTTTTCTTGAAAAGTAGTTTTTACCTGTATTACAATTCCATACAAGCCAAAAATTAAGAGAATGACACCATTCCGCTTGCCTCAATACAGCTTATGCTCGGGACAAAATTCGACTTAACCACTTATTCACCAGAGCTGCAGATACGCGATAGGTGCATACAAAATTTAAGATCTTCTTTCTCCAGTTTATCTAATTTCTGTTTATCACCTCATCCTCTTGTCTTTATCCTATCCTCAGAACTCTTTGACACTCGGTCAGAGGTTTAATCCCACAGCTTTCTTGGCGCTTGTGGTTGTCCCTTCAACACAACAGATCGAACTGTCTCAACCTCCAGCTAGTTCCGACAAGGTATCATCATCAAATGATACACACAGCACAGACATAATGACTACATTTACAATAAATCAAAATGCAAAAAAGGACACAATAACACTCGTAATGATTATAATTATTTATTGTTGAAATACATTTAGTTTGGGTATTATTCAAATAGTATCGAAGTCAATAAATCGTACTACAGGAAAAAATAACACAAGGTTTAAATAACTACTCAAATAGCGTATTATAAGTAAACAAATTCCGTTCCTTTTTTACGTTTCAGGCAGAATGGAACAAATATGGCCTCACAGCTCTCCGTAGTCCCACCCATTTGCAGGGCGTTATCCCTGCTAATGTTAATCCAGCGGAATCGAAACATTTTTAGCGGGCTTTTGTTCGTTGTCACATCGACGCTTCCGCATCAATGCCTATAAATTACGCCCACTACTTCCGCTTACACAAGCGGGAATTTTTTCTTGACATTGACTACTTTAATTACAGTTAAACTTGAAGGTTTTTGAGGATGGTAATTCTGAGTATAATTTGGAATATTCCATCGCATAGTTATATTGCTCTATACTGTTATTTCCAGGTTTTATCGATGTAGTGATTGCTGATATGGTATTCTGATTAGGATTTCTTAATGTGAACTTTTATTTCTCAGTGGCATTATTATTCATTGTTCATTGTTCATTATTCACAACAACATCTTTTTTGTGTTATGGAGGTTTTGATGTGACGAAGCCTTACGATTTCGGTTTGTGTACCAGTTTTGTTCTATTTCTACATTTAAACGTTTTTTTTGTGTACATGATTTTACGAAATGTTTCATAATTAAATATATATTTTTTGCTAGCTAGCTTTTCCTCATACTCTTGGAAGCGGTGATATTTTACTGGTAATAATTACATTTTACCAGTGCCAATACATTAAGTTTGTTTCTAAAGTACCCCGTAATGCGTCCAACAGTTTCATTTGTTTCATCTGGTTTTGAACGGACCAATGGAGCAAAACGTTACGGATAGTTAACGAATGGCTCTAGGAAAGATTGGCAACGTTTGAACTGAGGAAACGTTATTGTCTGAGGCCTCAATATCACAGGATGGGAAAATACAGGACCCTTTGTGATGTTAGAATTGATATATGAGGAAAATTTAATAGTTTAGGACTATAAAGATAAAATATGAGTTGGCATGAGTTTAGAAAGTGGAAAGTTAGATATATAAAAGGGCTAGCTAGAGAATTGAGTTAGAACTGTAAAAGGATTCAGTTTCAAAAACAATCGAACAGAAGGTTGATATGAACAACTGAAAGAATACAGCGTACATAATAAATAACGTTTAACAATAAAAGTTTTTTTATACGTATAAGAATCATTATTCCTTGAATTTTGTTTACTAAATAATATAAATGGTACTAAATAGAAAATAATACTAGCTCATAAAGTCACCATGAAAAAAAACAACAGTCAATCAAGTACGGAAGTGCTTTGGGTAATTTCATAAATTAATTATAACAACAAAAATAAGATTTTCACCAACAACTTGTAACTATTTAAATATTTATTATACATTTTGTGCTAGACCGAGTAAGTAAAAACCGTTATAAATTATTTATTTATGCACATGGTTTTTACATACGATTAATGAAATATAATTATTAGTATTTACAATTAATTAAATTTGTAATTTCAAAATAATTCAAACGAAATTCTTAATGGATCAAATTTTGGGGTTTTTAGATCCCTTTCTCTCGTTGTTGCGAATTTTATACTATATTAACTTAAAAATGGAAAATGGGTACACTTCATGAATTTTTCATAGAATCGGTTGGAAGATTCCAAGCGTTAAATTATTTAATGTCCAGCAAATAAAAATAAAAAACAGAACTGAACGCGTTTTAAAAATATCTTATTCATACCTTTGAAGATCTGCAATAATCGAACGGTAATAATATATAACAAACGGAGTGCACAAGCAGAAACTGATTAATTGAGAGATAATTTCTTTTTCACCTGTCATTTCTTGAAAATTCGAGTATATCCAATTTTTTTACATTTTTACTTATTATTTTCCATCCTAAATAAATACCGCTAGTTTTCAAAACCTGTGGTAGCTCTATAGGTTGTGAAAAGATATACATCATTAATTAATTTAGTTATTGATATTTACAAGTTATACAACATTCAATAAAGAATGTACTGTTTTTGTATAAAAATATAAAGTTGGAAACTTGGTCATACGTTTAAAAATATAAATAAAAACTCTCGCAAAATTATTACCGAAGGAGATACGAAAGAATCGATAAAAAAAAGTAGTAGTAATATTTTATATACCACAAAATCAGAAGCTGGTTCTGCAATCCATTTGGCTGACAGCAATTGCCGTTTAGCCTTATTAGGCCTTCGTAAATATTTTTTGGCTTTACGGTCACCAGTATTAGCAATTTCAAAAGATCGAAGATTAAAAATTTTACTTTATAAAAGTTATCCGTAATAAAAGATTAGTATTGATCCTATTTTATAGCTCATCTAGTATATTGGATTAAATATGTTCGAAAGTGTGATTGAATGAGACATTTCGACTTACTGGCGGTTGAGCTAGTAAGTCTCAAAGGAATTTATACAGTATTTTTTTTTTTTTTTTTTATTTATTTAATTCAATGATATTTACAACTATAATACATTATTATATCAAGTAAATGTGCAAAAATGTAGCATATGACATGAAAACACTTGTGGAGAAACTACCCATCGATAGCACTCCAATAAAGTTCTATAGTAGATGATCTCGAGGCCATCTTCTTTTCAGACGCCTCGGAGGGTTATCAGGAATAGTATGGGAAGCAAGCTGAGAGACTAGCGGATTCAAGTGCGTATGGAGCTTGTTATGGAAGGATAGGTATCTAGTTTGGGCCAAATCAGTAACATATGGGATATTAAGATCATGATGGATGAGTTTGTTTGTGACATAATAAGGAGCATTGAGGATTTTACGAAGGATTTTGGATTGCAAGGATTGGATACGAGATGAATTGGATGGTTTAGTAGAGCCCCAAAGCTCAACTCCGTATGCCCAAATAGGTCTGATGACTGTCATGTAAATAAGTCTTTTGTAATTAATTGGTAGCTTAGAGCGTTTGTCCAGTAAGTGTTGAAGTAGGCGAAAACGTCGAGCAGTTTCTTGTCTTTTCAGTCTTGTATGAGGATTCCAAGTGAGACGTTTATCCAGATGGAGTCCTAGGTAACGTATCTGTTCGACAGGGTTAAGTGGTACATTATTAAACGATACAGTAGGACAGGAATTCGTAGGTTTACGACGAAGGGTGAAGGTAATTTGATGGGATTTGTTAGGATTTATTTTAATCCTCCAATTTTGACACCATTCTTGTAGGTGTGAGATATGGGATTGAAGAGATTGGGATGCAACAAATGGATCCTTATTAACTGATAACACACATGTGTCATCAGCGTAAGTAGTGAGGACAGTGCTTGGATGGGTTGGGATGTCAGCTGTATATATCGTGTATAGGATGGGCCCCAGGATACTACCTTGAGGAACACCGGCAGACTGGGTGAAGAGGGAAGAGCAGGAACAATTATGGTTTACTTTAAAGGTTCTATTACTGAGGTAGGAACTGATAATAAGGAAGTAAGTTGAAGGTAAGAATTTACGGAGTTTGTACAGCAGTCCTGGATGCCAGACTCGATCAAATTATACAGTATTAGATTCAAAATATGAAGAAGGGTGGTTTTAGTTTAAAAATAATTAGAAAATATGTGTAGAATTTTCTGAACGAAGATCTATCGACGCCAAGATGCTTGAGTTTTATATCAAATACGTAGTCATGCAAACTTTTTAAAATTATTTTTCGATTAATTGCTTTTCAGTAAAGCGAATTGGGGTCAATCAGGCAATTTCATTTAAATTTGTGGATAAAAATCAGCAATGCTTTCTAAAATCTTAGTAAACAAACGAAGTTAAAGGATTCTTCTTCACTCCTTAGTTAGTAATTAAAAATGTTCTTTATAATTTGTTGTAGAACACGAATGAAACCCTACGTTAACTAGAATTTATAATTAGGTTGCATGCTTCATTTCTCCAACATATGGAGTTATTTTATATAAGTAATCATAATTACCGAATAAGTAATCTGCATGCGTTTTCCGAAAATGACCCGCGAACTGGAATATCCGAAGGTATATCATCTTACGTACCTATTAGAAACACCTAAAATGTATTATTAATAAAGTGTAAGCTTCCTATACGGGTAATTAATGCTAATATCAATATGCTGAAGGGAACTACTCACGATTTTGGTCCCATGAGGGAGGAAACTTTGGCAAAGTAACGCTACATTAAGGGCCGAACTCGAATAGGCTAGAAGTGATTCTCAACTTTACACTCGTTATACCCACAATAATACAATACTTAGGAAATAAAAAAAAACAATCCATAAAACGTTTAATGGAACATAAATAAGATTTATTATAAATCCAAGAATTAAACTATACAAATAAAACATTTCTATTGATTTGAGACCTAATATAAGTGGATTGTCAAAAGAAAAAGGGACACATTTTTTAATTTAAGAATTCTTATTATTTACAAAATTAATTATTGGTATAGGAAATCATAAAAATTAACAAAATTTTATTTTACAAAAATGAATTAAATTATTCTTATCACCAAACTAGGAGTGACAAATATATTAATGATTTTAATATAACAATACCAGTAATATACTTATAACAAGCGTCTCCAAAAAACCAACGATGGGTCTTCTCCCAAGGATTTCTGAAACGCTACGTTTTTTCCTGTCCTTCCTAACTTTTTGAAATAGAAAAACTACAAACAGCATTATTTTCTGTTTAATCGAAATTCTCAAAACTCTGAATTTTGAATTATCGACAATTCATGTGATAAAAAGAAAAATAAACAAGTACTTTGACCAGTTTAGTTCGCTTTTGCCTCTTACATATACGGGAATTTTTTATTTGTTGCGTTATAGATTTTGAGCTAATTATACGTTTACACACTTTCTGTCAATCTTTCACGTGTAATAATATTTGGATTATGATTTTCTAGAATATGAATAAATGAAACGGGGGATGGTAGTGTTATTCTTTCTCATAAAAAAGGTCCACTGAAGGAGATGTTTAGAACTTCATTTGAAAATATGCCACACACTCACACACACACACACGTACATATTTTCTATTTATTTTCAAGCATTAGTAAAAATAAACGCATAACTAAGTGGAATATTCATTGTATATGATTACACAAAATGATATAGAAGCACTAAACTTTGTTTATGTGAAATTAATTGAGGATAAAAATAAAATAATTATTGCGAAAAGATCTTATCACTGCATGACACCTGCTGTTTAGGAAAACATATTAATTATGTTCATTTGATTAACTATCCTTTAATCTATTCAATTATCGTTACAAATCGAAATATTTGACATTTATAATAAAATAAGCCAATCCTGTTAAAATATCAAACGAATATTTATTTACATTTACAAAAAATGCTATCAAGTGAAAAGAAATGCATGGAGGCACACTGCGTTAATTATGCTTATTATTCGTTAATGCTTATCATTAATGGTAAATTAGGCTGATAAGGGATGGTTAATAAATATTAATTAGCTTCTGCTGAATATAAATTTCAGCTTTAGCGATAAGGGAAAGTGATTGGCCTTTTATCGACTCACTTTCATCAGCGTAATGGTTCGTCATCCAATTTCTGCCCGGATTAAGTTCCTAAAAATAACTGGAACAGGTTTTACTTATTAATTTTTTTATTATTGTCAATATAATAAAATAAAAAACACGCAATCATGAGGACTGCCGACGGAAGTGACAACTTACTACTTTGGAATAACAGTGTCTATAATCTAAGATATATAATATATTGATCAGTTATAATTTGGTAATAAAAATTATCAAAGGCATTTTTGTGAATCAACTCACATTTTGTTGCTGTTCCTTGGTTAAACTTAGGTTTAATTATTAACAAACACCTGAAAACATTAATAATTAAATTTATAAATACAAAATTTCTTAAATTAAAAAAATCTCATCTGTCTGGTTTCCACACATATTGGCAGGACCGGCTTTACCTTATGTGCAGGATGTGAGGGGCACACGATGCCGGTTCTCAAGGGGCGCCGCAAGACGTCTTAGGATCTCAATAAATTTTATTTCATGTTGATCCCAGAGAAAAATTTGTTTAGTTTCATGGGCACATTCACCTCCTTAGGGGATTTGCTGTTTTTTCTAACACCTTGTAAAACTGTAAGTGTTCTATTTTAATCGCGTGCGTACTACGGAGCACCTAGGTAACAACTGCACACGGGCGCGACATGGGCTAGAGCCGGTGCTGCATATTGTCAATCCAAGTAATAATTATATAATTTTCAATGAGTTTAATTATTAATCAAAACATATGATGGTCTTCAAAAGCTCAATAATAAATACCAGTATTCACAAAATATGAGGGAACGAAATTATTAACAAGTTATTGATGTTTTGACCTATCAAAATGCACAAGTATTAAACGAACTTGTAGTTAAATGTCATTCTTATTTTAATTGACTTCTAAAATTAAACTAACGTATATTAAAACGAATTGTATAACTCACAAAAAGGCCGCTACGCGTCGCCATTCTCGCGCAATATGTTAGAAGCATGGCTGTAACGTGAACTCATAAGTTTCCCTTACCAAAAATCATTCAACCCAGCTAATGAAGTTTTCACTTCAATAATTTGTGCGTTATCTCTTTTCTATTTTACTTCTATTTTCTATATCTATTTTTTACTTCCTTGGACACAAAAAGTATCGATTTTTCTTATTTAAGCATGCAAATCCTGGTTATTCCTAAAAATTAGATTGAATAAACTCTGGCTGTTCCTCGATCAGTTTTCACTGGTTTGAATGTGACTGTGCTCTCATCGATAAGGTTCACCGACTCTCGCATAATCAGAAATTCCTATCCTCTAAAAGTATTTGGGGTTGATACATCTTTTCATATCCGTTTGGTCACTAAACAATCAGCTGAGAGGATAAGTTACTTGAATGTCTATATAATACAAATCCCAAAATCATAAAGGATAAAAGTGCCAAAAGTAATTATAAAAATACAACAAAAAAAGTGCAATTCGTGACAAAATAATAATTAGATAAGGAGAATAAATAACAAGAGCAAGGATGGAATAACTTCTTTGCATAATGCATAAATTCTTAATAAAACAAGCTCCATACTGATTTGTTTAATAAAATAACTAACCTGCTTACAGAGCATCTGTGTAAGAAGTGAGGAGATTTTGGAAAAGCAAGAATTTAAATGAGGATAGGGAAGAAGCATGACGGATAATGGGGTGGATTGAGGTGTAGATAGTGAGCGATTGGGCGAGAGTTCTGTGGGAACGAGCATAGAAATCGGAAAGGCGAGATCTTGTTTTCTGGTATTAGATTCAGTATTTGAACTGCAGGAGACTGTAGATATAGGATGGGTGTTGATAGCTAATAGACTGGTATAATATTTAGATAGGTTAATACCTAGATCTTAAATGGCAGTTATTTGGTTTAATCCATGGTTTATTTTTTTATATTTCTATGAACAAATAAATAAAGTTAATATTGTCATTTAATTGCAACTATAATGTAAAACCAAATTAAAATTGAAAAATACAAGACGAACCTTTGGAATTGACCATTACAATTTAGAAGAAGCCGGCTGTAAGGGCCCCTGGTAGCCGCATCAAATCGTTCAGTTTGGTTAATAAACCTCTGCTTACTTAGGACTCTGGGTAAATAGTGCTCTCTGCGAGGCAGGTCTTTTTCCTCTCTGCCTTTTCGCCAGCTTTGATGACGGGGAAATCAGGTTAGCAATTTTTTCGTTTTTTAATCTATCTTAAAAACTGTAAAACAGGTTGTAGATATTGATTTGGGAATAATTAATATCTAAAAAGTATTTCCTGTACTACTAGTTGATTCGATTTGATGATTTTATTGCTGATTGAGGTATGCAAAAAAAATTCTTTTCTTTCCAGTTCGTAATTATAGCAACTGCAAAGAAATTTATGCAATATTTATAAGACTGAACGTTAAAAAAATTATGGATATAAACTATACGGTTTCAGACATGTTAAATTTAACTTGCTGTTAAAATTACTTCAAATTCGAAAAGATATAAGAATAAGCATGATATTTTATCGTATTTTATGTAAGCAAAACGTATTAACGTAAGAGAAAAAATATAGAAGCAATAGGGCAAGGTTCGTGATTTGTCCGAGATCATGAACAACCAGGAGGTGCTTCGTCAGTTAAGGGTGCCAAGGCTGGGTGAGCATCTTGAAGGTCTGTAAATCCCACGAGGTCTAATTGTTCCTGTTATCAGAACAAATGTTTTATCTGTCACAGCCAGATTCGAATCCTGAACCTCCAGCTTAGCAACTCAGCACTTAGCAAAACGCCCTTCATTATTATTTTATTATTTATCGTAAAAAGAAATATATTGTTATATAAATATAGTATACAAATAATTAATATAAATAAAATATGAAAATAATTAATCGCTTGTTGTCCAATAATAATCATCAGAACTTTTGTCCTTGAAAACGAATGTTAAAGAGATTCCTAATATAGTTATGTATAATAATGATAACAATATAAGAACAGATCAATCTTAATAATGTTTCCAATCTCTGTATAAATTCATTTACTTACATAACACCTAATAGATTTTAAGATGTATATAATATTATTGTGATTTAACTATTATTTGACAAAGTTTGACTTTATAGTTAAAAAAAAAAAAAAACCTTGAACCAGTCGAACCTGGATATGTGATATCTGTATAAGTTGAATACATCTATAAGTGGTACAAAACTTGTTGTCCCATGATTTTTCCCTTAAATAAACTCTATAATTGGAATGTTTTACCCTCTATAAGTGGAATCAATTTTTGTAGAAATTGCCTCTGTAAATGGGACAATTTGTCTATTTACCTCTATAAGTGGAGTTGACATTACTACATACTAAGAAAACGTGAAGGGATATATGGGTTTGTCATGTTATGATCATAGTTTAAACATAAAGCACATGTTTACATTTTAAAACAAGGCTGATGATAATGGTATGCAAATAAAATCAGAAGTAGATACTCGGACTTCAGCCACAGGATTGGGAAACAGTGTTGTGAGATACCTATGAGAAGCTTTCAAAAATTAAACAGTATGCTCACATTGATGACGCAATTAAAGCACCAGGAGAACTGAATGATGAAGAAATCCTAGAAGTAAATCACAATAATGTATTTACATATCGCTTTTCTCAACCTGCTGGTGTTCTTCAAGGCACTATCCTCGGCCAGATCCTCTACATAGTTTATACAGCTGGCATCCCAACCCATCCTAATACTATCCTTACCACGTATGCGGATGATACATGTCTATTATCATTCAACACTGTTCCAGTTAGAGCATCCCATACTCTTCAATCCCATATTACTAACGTTAAAAAATTGTGTCGAAACTGGAGGATTAAAATAAATTCCCACGAATTCCATCAAATCACTTTTATACTCCGTCGTAAACCAATGACTTCCTGTCCTCCTGTATCGTATAATAACGTCCCACCGATTCATTTAGAACAGGTCCGGTACTTAGGACTATACCTAACATATATTACCATATACAACCAACCTATATATTAACTTGGAAACCTCATACTAGACTGAAACGACAAGAAACAGCACACCGTTTCAGGATTCTTCAACATTTACTCGACAAACGCTCTAATTTCTCAATTAATTTCAAAAGACCCATATACATGACAATCATTAGACCCATCTGCACCTACGGAATAGAATTTTGAGGCTCCACTAAACCATCAAATTCTTTTCGTTTCCAATGCTTATAATCCGAAATCCTTCGTAAAATCAACAAGGCTCCTTACTTTGTTACGAACAAAGTAATCCATAATGACCTTAATGTTCCATTCGTTACTGACCTGGCCTGAATCCGATATCAATTTTTTCATGACAAACTACATTCCTACTCAAACCCACCAGTTTCAAACCTAGCAACCTCTTCAATTCCTAATAATCATCCGAGGCGTCTGAAAAGAAGAAGGCCTCGTGATCTACTCAGTTAAACTTGCTATTTGAGTACTACTACTGAGTAGTTTCTATACTTGCCTTTTCATGTCAATGTATGCATTCATTATATTTACATGATGTATTCTGTTATACAGTTGTAAATTTCATTAAATAACTTAAAAAACAAAACAAAAAAAAACAGTAATGATAAAGTAGATGCTGATTTAAAATCTGAATGTTTTTTTTTATTCTAATTTAGCATGGTAAATCCTTTAAGTGTTTTTTTTTTCAATTAAGGCTGATGAAAATGCTTAACCAAGCGCTTTTGAAATCTGATTTAAGGTTGCTTGCATTTATTATCAGGCCTTTATACAGCCGCAGGAAATTCCAAAAATTACATCCTGTTTTAGCGAATCCCTCTAGTACATTTATTTTTCATTCATTTTTTTCTAAATTTTACCTTATCACATAGATAAAAGGAATCCAATTTACATGCAAATTTTGGAAACCTGCGGCCCGATAGGATAAAATTAAAATTGGAAAAAGGTAATGTGCGAATAATGTTGTAATTGCTTATTTCTATGTTGTAATATTATACTAATTTGTTCGTTCTATAATTTTTGATAATTCAGATCATTAATATTTCGTAAGGATACAATATTTATTGCCATAATAGAATCATTTAAAAAAAATTTTTTTTCTAATAAATAAATTTCGATTTCAATAATTCTAACAACAAAAATAACATCTACCAATATCTATCTTAATTTAAATGTTAATAGAGTTATATATAAACACAATGAATACATACATATAGCGGATTAATGGAGGAGTAGAGTTAATTCCTATACTATATATAAAGATTGTTTTTGAAATGGTTAGAGTAAGATAGTCAATTGATCGGAAATACGTTCTAGTTTTTACATTGATCTCAGGATAATAGGCGACCAAGTATGTGTTTCCATAATATAAAGTTCTCGAATGGAAAGGAATTCTTACTCCAAAACAATGATGTATGATTTATTTCTTTCTGGCAAGGATGTACGGTATTTTCTTCTGCTAGAAGACGGAAAACTTGCGATTAAGTGTAGACGGCAAAAAGCTCCTTTTGTGAAGTAATAAAGCGTAGTGTCTTTCTTCAGAAGTTACTCTGTTCCCTGTTGTAGCTCTGTGGTTGTCCTAGAGTGAAAAGAGCTTAATGATGCTTTAAGAGCTACGTTTTGGTTGAGGCATAACACTCTTGCTTGCGGAAATGTAGAATGTGAAATAGTCTAAAAGTCTACCTCAGAAACTATTTTTTATGTACAGGACTTTAAACTTAAAAAAAAAATTTTTTTGCGATTATATATTAACTATTAAGTTAATCTTTCAAAAAACTAATGATGTCGTTTATATTATGTGTATCCACTTGGAAAATTACATGCAGTTAAATTTAAAAAAAAAGCCTCGTGTGAAAAAAACATTTTTTTGAACTTCTAAGAAAACTATACGTATAAGTTTATAATGTTTATGTATATTTAAGTTTTTTTATATTTCGTCGGAAACCAAATAAATGTTTATGAGTACGAGAATATGTATATACATTAATGGAATTTCTTAATTAAAAATTAAGTAATAACTTTGTATTATGAAATATATACTAGTCACATTATATATACAAAAATAATATATTATATTATTTTTTTTATAAGCGCTTTAATAGCATTTCCAAGTCTATTTGAACCCTTTCCAAGTCGCAAGCAGCCCTTTCCAAAACAAATGTAACGCTTTGCAACTCAATCGTCACCCTTTTTATTTAAATTGTGATTGTTTCCATTTCAATTGTCACCCTTGAAAATGTTTTGAAAATTTACCGTACTGGGGAATGGGCGAATTTAGGGACTCAGAACTCGCCAGGATGAAATCACAATTTCTTCTTCACAATTCTTGTTAGGACAAAATGAGGGGAAATAATTTAAAAAAACAAATAGTTGATTATTTGTTGTAAGAAAGTTTATTTAAAAAAAGTAAAAATATGTAATCTGAACTTAACAACAATATCTTCATAGTTTTGGTAATAAAATAATCAACATAACAATATTCTTGATTACTAAAAATTAAGAAAAAAAATCAACTTTTTGTTTTAAGTGTCTTCCTTAATTTTTTGTAAACGAGAATATTATTATGTTGCATAGATCGTTCTGAATATTTTATAATTAATTTCTTGGCAATAATATATACACACACCCATATATATATATATACTTTTCAACTTTTTTCAACTTTTTGTTTTAAGTGTTTTCCTTAATTTTTTGTAAACGAGAATATTATTATGTTGCATAGATCGTTCTGAATATTTTATAATTAATTTCTTGGCAATAATATATACACACACCCATATATATATATATATATATATATATATATATATATATATATATATATATATATATATATATATATATATTTGACTCAATGAATTCCCAGTTCCAGGGTCAATTGGAAAGAATGTTGAACTGGCGAATGAGTTTGTTGAAGGTAGGAGGGCGATTTATAGCAGAAGGAACAGAAAGTGTAAAAGATGCATGGAGCTTTCCCAGGTTGATGCATTTCTTAAATTTAACATCTGGAAATTAGTTCTCCTCCACCTCTCTTCCTCTGAGATCTTCCTCTCCCCATACCAGGTGATGGCTTACTGTAACTACTCACTCATTTGATATTTAAATGGCAAACTAGCTATCAATTCATTAAGGAAAATACTGTCTGGGAAATTGGACTTTGAATTTTGAACTTTTAATAAATACCGCAATATATTCAATTGTTTTCCCACCGAATACGAATCGGTGATCGAATTGTATACAGCACAACTGTATTTCTATTATGTCGAAAAATTACTACAGTTTGAATTCTGCATATCTACATATATTATAGATGTTTTAAGCAGAAGACAAAATTGAATTGTTTCCGTTTAGTTTCTACAAAAATTAAATTTAAGTTAGTGCTACCGGATTACAAACCAATATCTGTGAGGTCGAATCCCGGTAGCGAGATTCCTCAATCATCCTTCCAGCACTCGAGTATTTGAAGCTGATTAACTTACTGGGGGCAGCTCACAAAGATCGGGCTCAGAAGTGTTCACTCTAGCCTGTTTATATCTATTGGGAATAGCCGTGTAGTTTTTCAGGTTATCAATAGCAGCCCGGAAATTTGGTCGATAGATGGTCTCCTTAGGGGAATGAAATACAGGTCCTCGTGCACCTGATGACACCTTGGATGACAACAGCCTTAATCCTTGGATCTATGCTATTTTTACATGTTAGCATAGATTAATATTCTTGAACCCGAATGTACGGCGGGTAAGACTCTGATGAATCGACCCATCAGAACAATGCTTCGCAGCATCGGAAAGTTGGGTTACCACCTTCAGACTGTTTTTGGTCCCGCAAGCTATATATATATATATATATATTCAATTTTGTCTTCTGCTTAAAACATCTATAATATATGTAGATATATATATATATTGTTTATGGTTCTCGAGTTTCAGTCAGTTATTTGAACTTCTTAGGCGGCGTTTCGAGACTAGGTTAGTCTCATATTCATGCCCTGACAGTGAAAAAATGATCTTTTAGTGAAAACATTAAATAGCACACTAAAATTAATGTAAATTGTCACGTGTAAGTATAATAGGATAGGGTGTACTTACAAGTTCTTACAAGTGTACTTACAAGAAGTTGAATTCTTTGGAACTTGTAAGTACACCCTATCCTATTATACTTACACGTGACATTTTACATTAATTTTAGTGTGCTATTTAATGTATTCACTAAAAGATCATTTTTTCACTGTCAGGGCATGAATATGAGACTAACCTAGTCTCGAAACGTCGCCTAAGAAGTTCAAATAACTGACTGAAACTCGAGAACCATAAACAATATATTTCTACAACAGTCAAGATAAGTAGAAACTAATATATATATATATATATAGAGAGAGAGAGAGAGAGAGACGATCTCACACAAGTCTATAACATACGGGGCTGCTGTCTTCCCCGGCGATGTCCTCATCGTGACGCAGGCAAATCGGGAGTATTCTAGTTCTGCAGAGGCCGTTGAGGCATCCTCTTCCCGTGCTTGATACAGCAAGACTGACTTAGGTTCGCTAATACTTCGCAAGGTTCATTAATACGCACTAATAACAACAATAATACTCCGTCGCTTACTTCTTAATCCTTCTCTCTCCCTCTAGCTAAGTCAATACAATAACGAAAACAAACATATGGAATTGCTTCATCTCTTATTATATAAAATAACAAGTTTATACATTTAGTTACATAATTTTTAATACCCAAGATATAGACAGTTCGATGCGTAAGTCGTGAGTACCTGTATATCAAGTGATTTTGGTTTTTGAATTTTTTCAATGAAGATGTTTAAGTTTATTGGGAGGAGTCCTGCCCAACCTATTCTTGTGGATATTATGGTATCGGGGAAATGAGAGTTCCCAAAATATTAGGACAAGGACCTAAGAGAATGCTTCCTTTGTTGCTATGTTCGCCGTTTCGTTCCTTCTCATACTGAGTGGCCCAAATATCACCATTTCTTAAAATTTCAACAAACTCTTGAAACCATAAATCCATTTTTGACCGGTAATAACGGGGAATATTAAAATTGCCATGACATTCTTCTACAAACAAACGCTATAAAGATGGTTCAGTCCGACTTTGTGTGTGGAACCATTGGTAACAAAAACTATTGAAGTTGCTCAGTGGAATCTAGAACCGTCGAGTTAAAATTTATTGCTACGTTCACAAAGATTTCTTCTAACTGGATGTAGTTCTTTTTATCAACTAAACTACTTGTTATCCAACATAAGTTTAAAACTGTTAATAAAAGATACTGAACACACTCTCTAAATAGATTAAATTAGTAACAATATTACTAATTTTTTTTAATAATTGAATAATATAATACGTAATATATCTCTCATCAACAAATATTGGATTTCTGTAGGCCTATTTAGTCTATTGTGGACAGGAAATCTATTCTAATATTGTAAGCACTATACAAAATAGGTATACAATACCATCGATTACATACATTGATATACATGTAAATAATAATCAAAGAAAATCATTTTTAAAAAGTTGATTGAATCCGAAATTATAACAACATAAAATCATTACTGTCTGTAGGAATTTATCGACTTTAGATTCATTACATACTTTCAAAAACGCCGGTACTTCTACAGTCCATGAAGGGTCTTGTGTTCAGTACGTGATATAGACTGAACTGTTTCTAGGACAACGGTTGTGCAAGAGTTGATTTGTCCGTGATCACGTTCAACCACCAGATTTTTCCTTCTATTAAGGATAGCCAATTTATAGAGGCTGATTGAGTAGCGAGAGATTCTCCGGATTCTACAGGATCCATACACCGGTTTTTAGCAGATTAAATAAATTATTTTCCACAGCCGGATTTGAACCCGTGACCTTCTGCTCTGAGCTACCCTTCTACCTTAGATTCATTACATCACAATCTTAAATAATCAACTAATCATTAATTAATGCCCTAATTAGTCCCTTAAAATTTCCAATTTCAGGCTGGACTTTCTTTCCAAAAGCTTCTGTAATAGAAAATCTAAGCGCCAGTCCAAAATATTCAATGAAGAATTCCTAAATGTACTTCGTCCCTTTTAATCCAAATCAGAAAAAATTCCTTTTGCTCAGAACTGGGAAGGGGGTTATTGAAAGGACTCCTATCCGGGCCATTCTTTCAAGAAAAATGAAGTTTTCTTTCTTATAGAATTTTTTGTTCCAATTGAGCTTCGGTATTCCATTGAAGGCTTTTATCAATCCCATCCTATGCCACTCAGGCTAGCAAGGAAAGGTTTCGCCCCTAGAGATCTATACTTCAATTACGTTAGATGATAAATTGTTATTTCAACTATTCAATCAGGTATAAACTTACCCCTTTTAAAGTGTCACATGTTTAAGAATTGTTTGCACGTGGATAAGAATAACGAAAAATCACTTAGGCCTACCACTAAGTTTTAATATTTCACTTCTTCATCATGTTTAAATGGGCATGTACCGGAAAATGTGAAGTAAAAACTGGTCATCCTTCCATATCTAAGTATTATTGAAGTAAATGATGAGAATTTCAGATCCCCAATTCAAATATGCGATGACATTTACGTATACATCTACCCCAGCGCACTTATTCCAGGATTCAACGATGAATTAGATAGGAGAGGGTTCTCAGGGTTTCTTGGTATATTCATGTCTTCATTTCTGGATGTGCTCCTCCACAAAACCCGGGACAGGTGCAAAGCCTTAGCAAAGAGAGGTGATTAGTCTGACGTCTAAACATTTTGAAGCGATATATCGAGCTCATAGAATTCTGCCTCCTCGTACTCAGCTTTTCATGGAAACTCAGACCATTCAGAGCTCCCTCCGATTCCCAGCCTATTGATTGCGTTACACCTTGTGATTGGATACCCGATCCGACTTCCTTGCCGCTCATAAAATATTCAATAACTCAGGGCAGGGATCGGACATTTATGAGATTCCCTTTGATCTATTTTGGCACTGAAGGAAACGATAAGTATGGAAGAGGCCCCTTTGATAACTTACGCCGAAGAGGATTGGCAATTCTTATCAAGAGTTCAGTTCGTTGCCGGCTGCAATTAGCAATTATATCAAGATCGAATTTCCTACTAAGATATTCCATAAATAATATAAAAGGAAATTTTTATTTATATGTTATTAAAAGTTTACAACTTTAGGACCAAACTTAACGAGTAAATGTTATAAATGGTGAAATAATGACAAGAGAAAAAGGTAGATAGAGAAAATACAGAAAATGATTCGGAGGCCATCTCTTCGAACTTCAGACACATTGGAGAATTTGGGAACGAACTAGGAAGAGAAGTTTGAAACTGGTGAGTTTGAATAGATTACAGTTTGTCATAATAATATTAACAGGCTAAATGGGCAACGAATGGAACATTAACGTTATTATGGATGATTTTATTCATGCCAAAGAAAGATGTATAAAGGATTTTACGAAGGAGTCGATTAGTTCTAATAATGACACGAAAACTTATCATTCCAAAGCAATTAGAAGCCTAGAGTCTTTGTAGAGTATGGGTGATTGGCGAAACGTAAGTTTTTATGTCTGTTCAATGGCTTGTCTTGTTTAAATTAGAATTTTAAATTTAAATTATTATTTAAAAAAATAGTTGTCCCAGTCTACTCATCATATGATTAATGTATGATAGGAAGGCTGGATTGGAGAATATTTCGGAGGTGACAATATGTCCTTGTGGCTATCGGAGGAGATTCATGGAAACTTCAGTAAGGTTTATAGCGAATAGATTGATGGGTGGTTTGATAGTTTCGCCAAGATTTATTAGTAACGGAGTTTGGATGTAATATATGTTGGTTAGAATTTGGATTTGAAGTGGATATAGGTTTGGAGTAACTCGGATTACGAGGAGAGGATAATTTATGTGAAAAGGAAGGTGTACTGGGAAGGAGATTTGCTGGATTCACTTTGAATGATTTTCGGTATAGAGGATTTGTTTGAGTGTTAGGATAGGATGGAGTAGAATGGCGATGACGTAGCTTAACCCATAAACGTAGGCAATGGAGAGGAATTAGGAGCTTGAAATTTAGGTCTGGAATTGTAGAGCTTGGATTGGGGTTTCTGGGGCTTAATTTTATATTTATGATGTTTTTATCAATCTAAAAATAAATCAAATTTGTTATATTTTTTAACAACTTTAAATTGTGTCGAAGAATGAATTAGAGCTTGAAATAACTGATGCCATCGGCGTTTTATTAAATAACTATTTTTTTTTCCTTCAAAATGATGAATTTCCTCAAAAAAGAACCTTGAACTCTAAAATTTGATTTTCGCAATCCAATACATTCATAACTGCATAAACATGTAAAATGGAATGATGATTTTTAGGACTATAGCTATCTTTATATTTTTTTGTAATCCTTAATTAGTCAAAATTAAAATCAAGAACGTTTAAGGTATATCAGAACCCTCGAATACTGACATAGTGTTTCCTTACACTAGTAATGACACCTGGTCCTAAAGACCATCTGATTTAAAAATTCATTAATAAATACAAAATAAAATATTTAAACATTTCATTGCTTGGTATTACTTATATGAATCTTCTTTCATTTCCCACAATTAACTAACATATGATATTTTTTCAAATTTCAGTAAGAAATAACAAATAAGATCAATGAAGGAAATAGTGAAAATCAAGAACTAGATATTCTAGAACTTGCGTATTTATAACAGGGAGTGGAGTAGCTCAGTGGTAGAGCAATGAGTTGCCATGGCGGAAATCCTAGCTCAAATCCCGCTGCAGGTCATGACTTTTATTTAGTGTGTTGGCAGCGGGAGATGGATCATATAGGATCTATAAAATATTATAAAAATAGGGCACCCAAAATAAAGGGGAAAATCTGGCTGTTGAGCGTGACCTAGGACAAGTCACCTCCTTGCTGAACCGTTGTCCATGAAACAGTACAGTCTCTACCATGCACAGAACCAGACCTATTCTCGGGTTGTAGTGGTACGGGGTTTTTTTTTTTTTTGTATTTAAACAAATTAATTTCAATACATTCAATTTCGATTTTAAACGATTAAAAACCTATTAAAGAAAATGCTTTACAAAATTAAAATTATCAATATTCCAAGCAGTTGACAGAGAGTTTCTTGGAGCACTCCAAGTGTTAAAGCCAGATAGTTTATTTGTTTTCATTTTTTTTGTAAATATAATAATATAAATATTTATTTTTCTTATTGTTTATTGATATGTTTTTTTGTTTAAATAATTAGAAGAATTTAATTTAATTTATAAGTTAAAAAAAAAAAAGACAAGTCGATAGTGGATTCGATCGGCTCCTGTAATTATTGTTAACCTCGGCTATATAAACCCAGAGAGTGTACATTTTTAAACTAGTGCAGTTGTTATTGTGGACTATAAACTAATTCGCTGCCCGCCTGCAGTTGGGAATTAGATCAGTACAGTATTGGTCTCCCAGTCGATTGGACCTCATCGAATCGACCTGATCTTGGTCTAAAAACCTCGCTCGCCCTGCTGTAGTGAGAACCTCAGGTGTTTCAGAGATATTTTTCGATCGCCCACTCGATGAAAAATACACGGACCTCCCCACATCGTTGATCGCCCCGCCGACGACGACAGTTAAGGAATTTTTATTCTTCAGTTTTTTTTTAAACTCTTTCCATGTGGCCATTGGACATTTTTAGTGTTTTTATTTTACAAACATTTATTTTTTCAATTGATCAATCCAACATTTTTGTTTATACTCAAATAGTTTAGATTTAGCATCATAAGAGAAAGTTATGAACTATTCTTTTTTGTTCTCTTTTGTTCATTTTAATTGTAATTATTCATTACAAGTACTTTAGTTCATTGCGAAACGTTACAATATTTTAAATTTAATCCAATTGGATTTAATATTAAAGATTTCTTTTAATTTAAATATTTCCAGCAGAATTAACATTTTTTTATTATTATAATTTCTTTTTATAAATATGTTTACAGTGTGCACCAATAAAATTCGTTAAAATTAATTCACTTTGGTTTTACGGCTTCCCTCTTTCCTTTTTTTTATTATTTTTATTTAAGTTGAAGACTAATAAATTTTACAAAAATTAATATAATTAAGGAAGGACGAATTAGTCCTTAAAAGGTAAGAAGGTTTGCGGTACATACATACATACATATATATATATATATATATATTTATATCAATATGCTTGGTGTAAGCGGAAGTGGCGATATATATATATATATATATATATATATATATATATATATATATATATATATATATCAATATGCTTGGTGTAAGCGGAAGCATATTGATTTTTTGCATATCTCACAAAGAAAAGATATTTTCTTCATTTGTGGTTTGGCATAAGTAAGATTGGGGTTCCATAAATGTTGCAGAACAATACATTAAAATAAAACAATTTATAAATTAAATAATAATAGGAAGAAAAGTTAATATTTTGATAACATTTATAATTTTAAAATTATCACTGATTAATACGAACTAATAAATATAAAACATTAAATAAAAACTTACCTTGAAAAAAATCAAGTCACACGAGTACTGTGGTATGGTCCGTTGGACCAGGCGTTACTTACATTTTTTTAATAAAGTTTAGAACCTACCTTCCACTTCACATTCAATAACGTACCAGGAAGACAGGAAGTTACTGAGTCCTATGGGGATTTCTCATGATTTGAAGGGTGGGAAATTCCAGAAAATAAATACTAGAAGGTCCCAAGGACCATGTATCTGCATTTAAGGGTTAAGATTTCACAAAAACTTGATTTGACTAGACTAGAACAAACCGGTATCATATATTTAATAGGGGACATTGTCACTGATTAGGACTAGCTGGGAGCCTTAGTGCACCACTCAGAGTATATTCCTATTTCGTTTTTACGCTAAAGGAAAAAATATGAATAAAAAACAAACATATGTTGGAAACGCCAACGGGTGAATTCAAAAGAAAAAAATTAAATTTAATATGGAGTGAATGGGGATTTTTATTTATTTACCTGTGAAATGATGGCTTGTCATATAAATTGCTAGGCTAATTTATATGACAAGCCATCATTAATTCTATAT
This sequence comes from Troilus luridus, assembly GCA_964056705.1. Taxonomy (NCBI): domain Eukaryota; kingdom Metazoa; phylum Arthropoda; class Insecta; order Hemiptera; family Pentatomidae; genus Troilus; species Troilus luridus. The sequence continues at coordinate 59,150,421 of OZ057414.1, forward strand.
TGGAACAAACCTATGGATGAGAAGTTGATTAAAATCAAAGCATTAATGAAATAAATTGTGTTATATAACATAAGAGTTATTGGAATTGACAACTAATTAAATAGAAGCATCTGAAAATTCAACGCTCATGGCTGCTGTTGGGTGACCAAGCCAACGGACAATCAAATCCAATTACTGGAATAAACCGCGTACTATTCACTCCATAACGTATTTCATTTTCAATCTAACAGAGGAAAAAATTTCCTAATCTGCTTTTCGGTTTGGACTTTTTTTAAACCGTTGAGAGCAGTAAGGCTTTTGCAAAACTACAATAATCTGTCTTGTAAATATTAATGCTTTAGGAAAACAAAACAAATTTTAGCATAATAATCAACTTCTACATTTTAGATCTATGAAGCATGATTATCGTTCTAAAAAAGGTTTCTTATTATTATTCTTAAAAGGGGAAAAAAAGAACAACACATGAATACCAGGTTCCAAAATCTAAAATAGGTAGGATGTTCCCTAACCTATAAATATTATAAGATAAAGTCCTCCGACGCTCCTCTCTGCCTCAATAACAAAGGAATTTCATGCGGTTTTCATCAATAAATAGAGTGATTCTTGAGAAAGGTTTTTGTATATAGTTTGTCAACGTTTTTTGTAAATTGGTTGGAATATAACAATAATTGAATAGTTGCCTGGAAGAAAGGCGTATGTTACATTTTTCAGTTTTCGTTTTTGTTTTTTTTGTAGAACAGAGCCCCTACCGCCAACTTAGATTTAGTTGCCTAAACAGTCAACAGAGGTCAGGGATATCACAATCGTTGTCCCTATGACGTACTATCACAGACTAGGATGAATGTGTGACAGAATAGGATGAATGATCAGACAGAATAGGATGAATGATCAGACAGAATAGGATGAACCTATGACAGACTAGGATGATCAGTCTCTCAAGAGACTAAGTTCCAGTTGAAGAAAGGCGCATATGAAGATATCCCAACCTTACTAGTGTTGCTTACAAGTGCAATATCTATAAAATGGAAGGAGGGCGTATGTGACAGTCACCTAATTAAATGATCCGTTATCTTATTTTGACTCTCTCATAAACTTTAAAAAATGTAACATGCGCCCTTTTTCCAGGCAACTATTCAATTATTAAAAGTTTAGGAAAATGTATGGCCTCTAGAGAGGTTTCATCGATGACGCTGCCGAATCCCTTCTATCTATCTATACATATCATCGCTGTCAAAACAATACCGCCTATCTACAACTTTTGGTGAACATGTGTTAGAAATGGTAACGGAGGTGATAAGGTAAAAAAACTGGCAGAGTGTGATTTTTTTGATCTTCTCTTGAATCTTTTTGGTAATAGTTCCAAAATTGTATAGATAAAAAATATATTATAAATTGCCAAGTCTAAAGTCGGTTTTTTTCTCTTGTATGAAATCGCCCAGAAGGTCTTCGGTGGTATTGTTTTGACAGCGATGATATTATAAAACAAAGTCCTGCCGCGTCTATCAGCCTGTTCGCGATAAACTCAAAAACTAAAGCACGGATTTTCTTGCGGTTTTCACCAATAGATGGAGTGATTCATGGGGAAGGTATAGGTATATAGGTTGTCAAGCTTTTGTGTAAATTGGTTGTAATATAACGATAGTTGTTGAAAGTGGTAGAAAAAGTATAGCCTCCTGGGAGGTTTCATCTAAGACGCTTCCTAATCCCTTTGGCATATAACGAAACAATTTATAGCGGTATATTTCTCTTTTATAGATTACAAATAAGTCAGAGATAGCATATATTTATCTTTTTAAGGGTAGCCTACTATATCCATTTTATCTTCTAAAAAATTGAAAACGTACAATGCGGTATTTGGAAAGCTATTTAGACGAGTACAGGATTAATCCTTATCAACTTATGTACTTTAATCATTTCATGCGCATTATTAGAATATTTTATACAATATAATTTAAATGAGTATCTTATGGGTTATAGCAGAAAATTAACGCGCATGAAAATAAATTCGTATATAAAGAAATAATTTGTTTTGTTTTTATGTTTATAATATCTACTTAATAAAATACATTAGACAGACAAAACTTGTAGGCATAATATGCCTTACTACCTGTGCAAAGCCGGAGCGGGTCGCTAGTTAAAAATAAAATAATCTATTTAGGAGTAATTTTTAACTTGAGGCTAATGAACTTTTAAAGGGAGTGGTGTAGCTTAGAATGAGTGCTGAGTTGGGATGCTGAAGGTTGCAGGTTCGAATCTGGCTGTGACAGATACATTATCTAGCTTGTAGGTAGGAATTGCTGGATTCTGTTGGATCTGCAGAGCCTTCCAGGTGCTCTCTCAGCCTCTATAAAGTGGGTATACCCTTGATTAGGGGAAACCTGGCGGTTAACCGTGATGTCGGACAAATTCAAACTCTACACACCCTATTGTCCTAGAAATAGTAAAATATCTACCATGAACTTTATGAATCCAAGACTCGTCTTGGATTTTAATGGCGAAGATATGTGATGAACTTTTAAAATAAACAATTAGTCCCCGCTAGTATAATTTATCTACTAAATTAGAGCACTTTTTGCACCTACATTTGTGTCAAATAATCTGAATGCAGTAGATTGTTTTTAGAAACGATTTCCAAAAAATATTAATTAAGTTCAGTAAAATTTTTGTTACGCGTTTGATTGTTTGTTTGCTATTTTAAGTTCAGCATACGTCTGTAGCTCCTAAAAAGTACACAAGATGGTAGTATAGTTTCTAAGTGAATTAGGTTGTTGTTAAACAATTACATCTCGTTTTTTCTCCCTTCCGCTCTCATTTTTAAATGTATTTTAATGAAACCACGATCTTAGGGAAGTATGGACGCTGTTCATTTTAAAAAAAATGAATTTGTGATTTTCAAACAATATTTTAGAAATATTACACTATTAACGAATCATCTTGATATCTTTAGTTGATCACTATTAAACCATAACCATTACGGACCTTACCAAACATACATCTATATAATAATGAAATTTATACGACATCTAATCACTAATAAATCAATATATTATTATCAATTAATAGGGAGCGGAGAGGCTCAGTGGTAACACACTGAGTAGCCATGCCGAAGGTTCTGGGTTTCATTTATTCTGTTAGCGGCCGGGGATGGATCCTATGGGATCTAGGGCCCTTCTGGGGCTCACCCAGCCTCTATAAAGTGGGTACCTAAAATAAGGGGGAAATCTGGTGGTTGAGCGTGATCTAGGAAAATTATCTTCTTGCGAAAACCTTGTCCAAGAAACAGTTCGGTCTCTACCATGTAGTACTGAACCCCAGGCGGTTTGTAGTGGTATAGGTGTGATTTTTTTATCAATAACTAGTTATCTTCTTTACAAATCGCTATAATGTTTCAATTATTTTTTTAATAATAAATAAAGCAGTTGCTGACATTTGATTAGAGAATAAACAAGAAAACTGAAACCACAAAAAAAAATTCATTTGACACAGCGTGATTGATGAAATGACAAAAAAAACAACTAACTTTGACAGATGATCTATGTGGACTAGCTTCCCATCCATTGCAATTTTTTTATATTTAAACCCAAAAGTTCCAAACAAAAATAAAACATTATAATTTATTAACAACCACAGTGAAATATATTCGTCATTAGTCATGGTTACCTTCTAAGACCTTCCAACGGGATATAGTATACCTAACCCCACATATAATTCCCGGCGAAGCTGTATTAACAATATTTTGATGCTAAGCCCTCCTGGAAGCACCTCTCCTTGATATTAACACTTCATCTCCCGGACTTAAAGTGCCTAGCTTTCGGCTTCTTCAGGTTAAGTTCTAGGGATACCAGGTGAGGGCCCACTCTAACTGATCCATTACCTCCCATCCGGTTATTCCATATTTGCATAGTATAATAGTTCCACATATAGCACCTGCTTAGTTTCACCAAACGTTATGAATAATGATATAGGTGTTTGAAACGTATAGAGAAAATTCTAATGATTATTTTTATTTACTTTTTGAAAAAGAATTTGAGTTATATCGTTATTCTTTTGAAGGAGCGATAAATTGCATAATATATATAATGTGATTTTGGTGATGATGGTTATTATAAAAAAATTGATACTTCTGTTTATAGGTTGCTAAATGTACCATACAATGATTGATGAAAAGAGATAAATAATATAATGATAGATTCTATTTCCCCTGTTCAAATTATTTGGGCGAACTGTGTAAAAAAGAGTAATTTATGATGGATTCTGGATAAAAGCGGATAACTCCGAAATTTTAAAAACTGACTTCTTTACGTTTTCCGCTAGTTTAGTCAAGCAATTTTATACTCCTGAAACTTCAGATCCAAAATCAGATTAAAACCATAAGAAATAAGGCGGAGAAGTATCATGCTAGACAAAATTACTTAGTAAACTCGCGAACGATGTGAAAAAATCCATTTTGGAAATTCTTAGCTATCTGGTTTTGATCCTGAACGCTTCTTATAATACGCCGTTTATAATGCTATTATTTTTTTAAAAATCTAAAACAATGTAATCATAAGGAATGCATGTGATTAGACAAAAATAATAAACATTATTCTTCAAAGGAAATAGATTTTGTATATTCAACTAAATATAATAAATTATCTCAGCTAAAATCTATATTCAGTGAAGGAAGCGAGAAAAATTATGTAACTTGGGATTTAGGGATTTTGATGTGGTGAAGTGATTAAGGGCATTGGATATGAAATTTGGAAAAACGGAGTTGGATCGGCATTTTAGGAGGAAAATACGTTGTTCCAGGTGATGAGCCAAATGTTTTTGTAAGGAGCACAGGTGGTTGATGTGAGATTTTAGGTTTGGAAATGAAGATTTTATAGAAGAGAAAGATAAATTTTGGGGGGGGGTAGTTAAGGTAAGAGGAGGGGAGGCATTTCCATCATAGTTTGGAAAGTTATTACGATTTGAAGAGATATAATGAGAAGAGAGAGCAGAAGAGTGGCGCTGTGGTGAGGAAGCTGATGTAGGAAGTGATCTTGGAGACGAGAGTTGTTGCGGAGGGTGCGACGAAGGCTGGTGATGGCTGGAAGACGCGAGACTAGAGGTGTGATGTCGAGGCGAGTAGGTAGAATCTGGGTGATGTAGTGAAGAAGAAAGATCGATGTGAAGAGGTCGAGAAGTAGTAGGTAGAGAATTGTGGTCTTGAATACTGGTATTGTGAAGAGAAGATATAGAAGAAAGGTTCTGTTTTTGGCCCCGTTTTTTGTGGTTCATGATATTCATGTGAGAAAGAAATAGTTGACTGTGGGTACTATAATAGGATGTTGATAGTTGGGGGTGCAGTCAAGAAAACACGCAAAAATAGGTGAAACTATTTTATTTTAAGTGCCGACGTTTCGACCTACTATGTAGGTCATCTTCAGGGCTATGAGAAAACAGACAAAAAACAGAATAGACTGTAAAAATACATAAAATAGAGGTACAGAAAAATTAACAAAAAAGTAGAGATATAAAAAATGATATATAATGAAAGGATATATGAAGGTATATGAATATATATATACATAATATATATATATAATAATGTATATAGGTGTATGAATAAAGATGATTACATGGTAGATGGATAGAAAGGTGATAATGCAAAAAAATACAAAGAGAGCAATGAAGTTAAACAGAAAAAAAAAAAAAAAAAATAAAATGAAAAAGATATGAATAAAATGAGTATGGACAATTTTGTATAATAAAGATAGAAATGTATTGCAAAGGAAACAATAGTATGAAAATGGACTCATGGGGAGTATCATAAGTGCAATGAGAGAACATGAATTAAAAATATGATACCTAATAATACATCGAGAAGAATATATTATAGAAAGTAAAGAAAAGGAATCTAAAGTATGACAGGCCGAGAAGTGAGATATAAATAAAATTTTTAAAAATATAAGTATCAGAAGTTATGTAAAGGTATAAATGTTATATAAGGGTATACACTATACATTATATAACAGATATTGTATCCAGGAATACCGATATTATATAGAGGTATACATTAGGTATGAAGTTATATAAATAAAGATGAAAGAATACAAGGAACAATACATGAGAGATATAAGATATCAGTAAGTGAATAGAGATATATTATAAAAAATAATGATGTTCTGTGAACATGAACTCTTTAATTAAAACTATTTAATTAAAACTATGATGGATGCTAAAAGTGATGATGGGAGAAATAGGTGTGAAGGAAGGAGATGGAGAAAAATGAAGAGAAGATATAAATAATAAGAGACAGTACGAACCCGATACGAATGGCTGCTGGGACAATGAGTAACTGACGCGGAAAAAACCGTTAAACGACGGAAGCGCTGGCCGCGATCTCTGTCGGTCAAAGGTCAAAGTAGCAAAAAAATTCAAAAAAAATAAAAATATAAAAAGTAGGGAAAGGGCAATATGGGGAAATATGAGGACGCGTAAAAAATGTGAAAAATAAATAAAAAATAAAGTTAAAGAAAAAAAGGGGAGTAAAGAAATAAAATACTAGAAAAGAAAAAATATACAGAAACGGGCCGTAAAAGGAGAGAAATAAAATATGATATGAAAATTAAGGAGTTTTTAGAAAATTAAAAATTTGGGAATAAATTGAGGATAGGTGATGTGATTATAAAAAATGATTTGAAAATTAAGGAGTTTTTAGTAAATTAAAAATTTGGGAATAAATTGAGGATAGGTGATGTGAATCGGACTTAAGGTTGACGGCGGAAGAATCTAAATTGATGTGGATGGTTTCCGAGAGAATGCGTTTTTCATAGTTGGGAAAGGAAGATAGGATAGACGTGTTATCGAAGTTGAAAATGTGGTTTAAAGATAGGGCATGGTCAGAGAGTTTGGAAGCGGTTGGGTTATTGGATGAAATGGAATATTTATGTTGGGAAATACGATCTTTGAGTAAGTTTTTAGTTTCGCCGATATAGGAAGAGTTGCAATTTGGAGTGGAGCAAGGGATACGGTAGACAACTTGTGAGCGTTGTATAACAGGAATGGGATCTTTAACACGGGTATAGATTTTGGAAAGTTTGTTATGGGATTTGAATGCTAAACGTAAGTTGGGGATAGAGGAACGTAGGGATTTTTGAATATTATTTGAGAGGGAGGGTATATATGGCAAGGATCTGTATACTGGGTTAGAGGGAGGGTGTGGAGACAAGGTGGGGTTGGGGGGTTTTTTATAGTCTTGGATGAGTTTATTAATAATATGGAGAGGAAAATTGTTTTTTAAAAGTATATTTTGGATGCGGTGGATGTTAGTTTTATGGAAGCATGGGTCAGAGAGGGATAGGCCACGGCGGATAATATTGTTGGCGACGTTTATTTTTTGGTGGTGCGGATGTTGGGAGTAATAATTGAGGAGTCTGCCAGAATAGGTGGGTTTGGTATACCAATCTGTGGATAAGGTGTGGTCAGGATTTCTAATGATACGGAGGTCAAGGAATGGTAATGATTTATTGGATTCAAGTTCAACTGTGAAAAGGAGGCGGGGATGGTATGAGTTAAAAGATGATAATAATTCAGGAATAATAGTGGGATTTAGGATAAGGAGGAGATCGTCCACATATTTCTTAATGAAGATAACATCGTTAAGGAATTGGGGTAGAATGGAATCCAGAAGATCGTTTAAGACAATATTGGAGAGGTCAGGAGCGAGGGGATTTCCCATGGCAAGTCCAGAAATTTGGTTAAAGAACTGGCCATGGAAGGTAAGGTAGCCTGATTCACAACAGAGGTTTAAGGATTGGAGGTAAGAGGTGCGATTGAGAGAGGTATGGGGTTCTATGAGTGGCCAGTTGTTATCTATAATGAGGAGAGCTTTATCTAAAGGAATGTTAGTGAATAGGCTTTCTACATCAAAGGAGGTGAGAACGTAATGATCAGGTATGGTGAGGGATGTTAATAGATCACGTAGATGAAAAGAGTTTTGGATATCATATGGGTTGTTACGGCTGAGGACTTGTAAGGAAGGAAGTAAGAATTTGCTGAGTTTTGTAGATGGTGAATTGATGTTGGATGTAATAGGCCGGAGGGGGTTGTTAGGTTTGTGGATTTTGGGAAGACCATAAAAACGGGGAGCTATGGAATTGTAAGAAATAAGGTTTCTATAAATAGGGTATGTAATTAATTTGGAATTAACAAGGCTTTTTAGGTGGAGGTTGAATTTTTTTTGGAGAGAAGAGGTAGGATCTCGGGGTGTAGGTTTGTAAGTAGAAGTATCAGAAAGAAGGGAAATCATTTTAAGGTTATATTCGGAAAGATTCATGATTACTGTAGAATTACCTTTATCTGCTTTAGTGACAATCAAGTCGTCATGGGATTTGAGGAAAGAGCGTGTGAGGGAAAGGTCCTTAAAAAACTGTGGGGAGAAATTAGAAGGGGAAGAATGGGTGTGTTGAAGGAAATTGGAGATGATGTTAGCTATGGAGACACGTGAAAGATCTTGTGGAACATGTGAACGTTGGAGTAGGGGGTCATTGTGAATAAATTCTAAGTCGGTCAAAAGATCAGGAATGATTTTATTGAAGGAAGAGGAGGGTGCAGAAAAATTTGGTCCTAAGGATAGAATGTTATAGACATGTTTAGGGATATCGGTGGAAGAAATATTGTGGACCCAGTTTTTATCTCCTTTTGGGTAGATTTTGGAGGTGAGGGATTTTTGGTAAAGGAATTTGAATTTGGAGATGAGGTGGATTTTTTTACGAGACCTGGTAGTGGTGAAGATGGATGTAACAAGAGCGGTAAGGTTATTCATGTGGTCATGGGTAAGGTGACTGGATAAAAATTGGGTGAGGGCTGGAATACGTAGGTTTAGAAAGTGGATTTGCTGTATATTCTCCCGTATTTTGAGATTAAGTAAAGATTTTTTAAATTTAAATGAAAAATTATGTAACTTGGGATTTAGGGATTTTGATGTGGTGAAGTGATTAAGGGCATTGGATATGAAATTTGGAAAAACGGAGTTGGATCGGCATTTTAGGAGGAAAATACGTTGTTCCAGGTGATGAGCCAAATGTTTTTGTAAGGAGCACAGGTGGTTGATGTGAGATTTTAGGTTTGGAAATGAAGATTTTATAGAAGAGAAAGATAAATTTTGGGGGGGGGGTAGTTAAGGTAAGAGGAGGGGAGGCATTTCCATCATAGTTTGGAAAGTTATTACGATTTGAAGAGATATAATGAGAAGAGAGAGCAGAAGAGTGGCGCTGTGGTGAGGAAGCTGATGTAGGAAGTGATCTTGGAGACGAGAGTTGTTGCGGAGGGTGCGACGAAGGCTGGTGATGGCTGGAAGACGCGAGACTAGAGGTGTGATGTCGAGGCGAGTAGGTAGAATCTGGGTGATGTAGTGAAGAAGAAAGATCGATGTGAAGAGGTCGAGAAGTAGTAGGTAGAGAATTGTGGTCTTGAATACTGGTATTGTGAAGAGAAGATATAGAAGAAAGGTTCTGTTTTTGGCCCCGTTTTTTGTGGTTCATGATATTCATGTGAGAAAGAAATAGTTGACTGTGGGTACTATAATAGGATGTTGATAGTTGGGGGTGCAGTCAAGAAAACACGCAAAAATAGGTGAAACTATTTTATTTTAAGTGCCGACGTTTCGACCTACTATGTAGGTCATCTTCAGGGCTATGAGAAAACAGACAAAAAACAGAATAGACTGTAAAAATACATAAAATAGAGGTACAGAAAAATTAACAAAAAAGTAGAGATATAAAAAATGATATATAATGAAAGGATATATGAAGGTATATGAATATATATATACATAATATATATATATAATAATGTATATAGGTGTATGAATAAAGATGATTACATGGTAGATGGATAGAAAGGTGATAATGCAAAAAAATACAAAGAGAGCAATGAAGTTAAACAGAAAAAAAAAAAAAATAAATAAAATGAAAAAGATATGAATAAAATGAGTATGGACAATTTTGTATAATAAAGATAGAAATGTATTGCAAAGGAAACAATAGTATGAAAATGGACTCATGGGGAGTATCATAAGTGCAATGAGAGAACATGAATTAAAAATATGATACCTAATAATACATCGAGAAGAATATATTATAGAAAGTAAAGAAAAGGAATCTAAAGTATGACAGGCCGAGAAGTGAGATATAAATAAAATTTTTAAAAATATAAGTATCAGAAGTTATGTAAAGGTATAAATGTTATATAAGGGTATACACTATACATTATATAACAGATATTGTATCCAGGAATACCGATATTATATAGAGGTATACATTAGGTATGAAGTTATATAAATAAAGATGAAAGAATACAAGGAACAATACATGAGAGATATAAGATATCAGTAAGTGAATAGAGATATATTATAAAAAATAATGATGTTCTGTGAACATGAACTCTTTAATTAAAACTATTTAATTAAAACTATGATGGATGCTAAAAGTGATGATGGGAGAAATAGGTGTGAAGGAAGGAGATGGAGAAAAATGAAGAGAAGATATAAATAATAAGAGACAGTACGAACCCGATACGAATGGCTGCTGGGACAATGAGTAACTGACGCGGAAAAAACCGTTAAACGACGGAAGCGCTGGCCGCGATCTCTGTCGGTCAAAGGTCAAAGTAGCAAAAAAATTCAAAAAAAATAAAAATATAAAAAGTAGGGAAAGGGCAATATGGGGAAATATGAGGACGCGTAAAAAATGTGAAAAATAAATAAAAAATAAAGTTAAAGAAAAAAAGGGGAGTAAAGAAATAAAATACTAGAAAAGAAAAAATATACAGAAACGGGCCGTAAAAGGAGAGAAATAAAATATGATATGAAAATTAAGGAGTTTTTAGAAAATTAAAAATTTGGGAATAAATTGAGGATAGGTGATGTGATTATAAAAAATGATTTGAAAATTAAGGAGTTTTTAGTAAATTAAAAATTTGGGAATAAATTGAGGATAGGTGATGTGAATCGGACTTAAGGTTGACGGCGGAAGAATCTAAATTGATGTGGATGGTTTCCGAGAGAATGCGTTTTTCATAGTTGGGAAAGGAAGATAGGATAGACGTGTTATCGAAGTTGAAAATGTGGTTTAAAGATAGGGCATGGTCAGAGAGTTTGGAAGCGGTTGGGTTATTGGATGAAATGGAATATTTATGTTGGGAAATACGATCTTTGAGTAAGTTTTTAGTTTCGCCGATATAGGAAGAGTTGCAATTTGGAGTGGAGCAAGGGATACGGTAGACAACTTGTGAGCGTTGTATAACAGGAATGGGATCTTTAACACGGGTATAGATTTTGGAAAGTTTGTTATGGGATTTGAATGCTAAACGTAAGTTGGGGATAGAGGAACGTAGGGATTTTTGAATATTATTTGAGAGGGAGGGTATATATGGCAAGGATCTGTATACTGGGTTAGAGGGAGGGTGTGGAGACAAGGTGGGGTTGGGGGGTTTTTTATAGTCTTGGATGAGTTTATTAATAATATGGAGAGGAAAATTGTTTTTTAAAAGTATATTTTGGATGCGGTGGATGTTAGTTTTATGGAAGCATGGGTCAGAGAGGGATAGGCCACGGCGGATAATATTGTTGGCGACGTTTATTTTTTGGTGGTGCGGATGTTGGGAGTAATAATTGAGGAGTCTGCCAGAATAGGTGGGTTTGGTATACCAATCTGTGGATAAGGTGTGGTCAGGATTTCTAATGATACGGAGGTCAAGGAATGGTAATGATTTATTGGATTCAAGTTCAACTGTGAAAAGGAGGCGGGGATGGTATGAGTTAAAAGATGATAATAATTCAGGAATAATAGTGGGATTTAGGATAAGGAGGAGATCGTCCACATATTTCTTAATGAAGATAACATCGTTAAGGAATTGGGGTAGAATGGAATCCAGAAGATCGTTTAAGACAATATTGGAGAGGTCAGGAGCGAGGGGATTTCCCATGGCAAGTCCAGAAATTTGGTTAAAGAACTGGCCATGGAAGGTAAGGTAGCCTGATTCACAACAGAGGTTTAAGGATTGGAGGTAAGAGGTGCGATTGAGAGAGGTATGGGGTTCTATGAGTGGCCAGTTGTTATCTATAATGAGGAGAGCTTTATCTAAAGGAATGTTAGTGAATAGGCTTTCTACATCAAAGGAGGTGAGAACGTAATGATCAGGTATGGTGAGGGATGTTAATAGATCACGTAGATGAAAATGGAGGTAAGAGGTGCGATTGAGAGAGGTATGGGGTTCTATGAGTGGCCAGTTATAGAAACCTTATTTCTTACAATTCCATAGCTCCCCGTTTTTATGGTCTTCCCAAAATCCACAAACCTAACAACCCCCTCCGGCCTATTACATCCAACATCAATTCACCATCTACAAAACTCAGCAAATTCTTACTTCCTTCCTTACAAGTCCTCAGCCGTAACAACCCATATGATATCCAAAACTCTTTTCATCTACGTGATCTATTAACATCCCTCACCATACCTGATCATTACGTTCTCACCTCCTTTGATGTAGAAAGCCTATTCACTAACATTCCTTTAGATAAAGCTCTCCTCATTATAGATAACAACTGGCCACTCATAGAACCCCATACCTCTCTCAATCGCACCTCTTACCTCCAATCCTTAAACCTCTGTTGTGAATCAGGCTACCTTACCTTCCATGGCCAGTTCTTTAACCAAATTTCTGGACTTGCCATGGGAAATCCCCTCGCTCCTGACCTCTCCAATATTGTCTTAAACGATCTTCTGGATTCCATTCTACCCCAATTCCTTAACGATGTTATCTTCATTAAGAAATATGTGGACGATCTCCTCCTTATCCTAAATCCCACTATTATTCCTGAATTATTATCATCTTTTAACTCATACCATCCCCGCCTCCTTTTCACAGTTGAACTTGAATCCAATAAATCATTACCATTCCTTGACCTCCGTATCATTAGAAATCCTGACCACACCTTATCCACAGATTGGTATACCAAACCCACCTATTCTGGCAGACTCCTCAATTATTACTCCCAACATCCGCACCACCAAAAAATAAACGTCGCCAACAATATTATCCGCCGTGGCCTATCCCTCTCTGACCCATGCTTCCATAAAACTAACATCCACCGCATCCAAAATATACTTTTAAAAAACAATTTTCCTCTCCATATTATTAATAAACTCATCCAAGACTATAAAAAACCCCCCAACCCCACCTTGTCTCCACACCCTCCCTCTAACCCAGTATACAGATCCTTGCCATATATACCCTCCCTCTCAAATAATATTCAAAAATCCCTACGTTCCTCTATCCCCAACTTACGTTTAGCATTCAAATCCCATAACAAACTTTCCAAAATCTATACCCGTGTTAAAGATCCCATTCCTGTTATACAACGCTCACAAGTTGTCTACCGTATCCCTTGCTCCACTCCAAATTGCAACTCTTCCTATATCGGCGAAACTAAAAACTTACTCAAAGATCGTATTTCCCAACATAAATATTCCATTTCATCCAATAACCCAACCGCTTCCAAACTCTCTGACCATGCCCTATCTTTAAACCACATTTTCAACTTCGATAACACGTCTATCCTATCTTCCTTTCCCAACTATGAAAAACGCATTCTCTCGGAAACCATCCACATCAATTTAGATTCTTCCGCCGTCAACCTTAAGTCCGATTCACATCACCTATCCTCAATTTATTCCCAAATTTTTAATTTACTAAAAACTCCTTAATTTTCAAATCATTTTTTATAATCACATCACCTATCCTCAATTTATTCCCAAATTTTTAATTTTCTAAAAACTCCTTAATTTTCATATCATATTTTATTTCTCTCCTTTTACGGCCCGTTTCTGTATATTTTTTCTTTTCTAGTATTTTATTTCTTTACTCCCCTTTTTTTCTTTAACTTTATTTTTTATTTATTTTTCACATTTTTTACGCGTCCTCATATTTCCCCATATTGCCCTTTCCCTACTTTTTATATTTTTATTTTTTTTGAATTTTTTTGCTACTTTGACCTTTGACCGACAGAGATCGCGGCCAGCGCTTCCGTCGTTTAACGGTTTTTTCCGCGTCAGTTACTCATTGTCCCAGCAGCCATTCGTATCGGGTTCGTACTGTCTCTTATTATTTATATCTTCTCTTCATTTTTCTCCATCTCCTTCCTTCACACCTATTTCTCCCATCATCACTTTTAGCATCCATCATAGTTTTAATTAAATAGTTTTAATTAAAGAGTTCATGTTCACAGAACATCATTATTTTTTATAATATATCTCTATTCACTTACTGATATCTTATATCTCTCATGTATTGTTCCTTGTATTCTTTCATCTTTATTTATATAACTTCATACCTAATGTATACCTCTATATAATATCGGTATTCCTGGATACAATATCTGTTATATAATGTATAGTGTATACCCTTATATAACATTTATACCTTTACATAACTTCTGATACTTATATTTTTAAAAATTTTATTTATATCTCACTTCTCGGCCTGTCATACTTTAGATTCCTTTTCTTTACTTTCTATAATATATTCTTCTCGATGTATTATTAGGTATCATATTTTTAATTCATGTTCTCTCATTGCACTTATGATACTCCCCATGAGTCCATTTTCATACTATTGTTTCCTTTGCAATACATTTCTATCTTTATTATACAAAATTGTCCATACTCATTTTATTCATATCTTTTTCATTTTATTTTTTTTTTTTTTTCTGTTTAACTTCATTGCTCTCTTTGTATTTTTTTGCATTATCACCTTTCTATCCATCTACCATGTAATCATCTTTATTCATACACCTATATACATTATTATATATATATATATTATGTATATATATATTCATATACCTTCATATATCCTTTCATTATATATCATTTTTTATATCTCTACTTTTTTGTTAATTTTTCTGTACCTCTATTTTATGTATTTTTACAGTCTATTCTGTTTTTTGTCTGTTTTCTCATAGCCCTGAAGATGACCTACATAGTAGGTCGAAACGTCGGCACTTAAAATAAAATAGTTTCACCTATTTTTGCGTGTTTTCTTGACTGCACCCCCAACTATCAACATCCTATTATAGTACCCACAGTCAACTATTTCTTTCTCATATTTATATATATATATATATATATATATATATATATATATATATATATATATATATATATATATATATATATATTGTCAAAAATGAAATATAAAAGTGACTGTCATTTACTTCCCTATGTTTTTTTATAAACAATACAAAAATATTTCAGTTCCATTCGTATAAAATGTCTTGATAAAATGGCTTTTTGAAAATAGTGAATTGTATCGGAATAAAGATAAAACAAAAACTTCTTACGCTACGGTTTTACGTCATCATAAAATAAACAGACTTGTGGTTGGAAGTTTCAAAGAAAAGTAAGAACAGAACTTTTTTATATTTCTTATCATAAAGTTTTACGACTTTTTTTCTGTGCCTAGAATGTAGTCTAAGCAGGAAGTAGGTGTACACCGACTGTAAAACGAAAATCTATTTTATTGATATGTGAAATGGATTACGTGAACTTTCCTTTTACTTTTATTCAAACATTTTATTACAAAACGTTCTTTACTCTTTATTGTTTATTTTTCCTTAAAGATAAGATTAAAGGCTTAACTCATGATGGCATGTGTGCTTATTTAAATAATTCTTAAGGCTGTATACATATCATGTAGGCATACGTATCATCGTGTAGGCTGTATGCGTATCATAATATAGCTGATCTAAGTTAGAATTAATAGTTAAATGAAATTACTTGCAATATCCATTAACGAATTGATTAATTAACGAAAAGATCACCTCAGAGCTATAATATTTATACTATCTAGGGCGGAATGTGAGGTTGCATTTAGAAAAAGTAAACATAGTCTGTCGGAAAGGTCATTGCTGGTATTTTATGATCCAGCTAGACAGTGGAATTTGACTGTCGATGCGTGATAATATGGTGTTGGAGCGGTATTAAGTCACGTGCTAGAAGGAGAAGATTATCCCATTGGCTAATTTAAATGCAGAACAAACAAATTACATTTGAATCTAACCGCAGTTCTGTAGGTCTAATAGATTCTGGTTTTTTTTTTCCAAAAAGTCCAACTTTTAAGTTTTGGCTGACTTTCTTGAGGAACACCGGCCGAAGGAGTGATTCTACGATGGAAGTCAAGGTATTAAATATAATTAGCTTTAATTTAAGCACAGACTAAGGCCTGTAGGTGTGTGAGATTCTGAGTTACACCTCATTGA
Organism: Troilus luridus; assembly: GCA_964056705.1. NCBI lineage: Eukaryota > Metazoa > Arthropoda > Insecta > Hemiptera > Pentatomidae > Troilus > Troilus luridus. Next base: position 59,166,706 of record OZ057414.1, read on the forward strand.
AAATTGGTAATTTTTTCACACCAACTTTCCCCGATTTTCCTTCTTTTTTTTTAACAAGGGAAGTATAGCAACTACAGTCCTCATTATGTGCTTTAGTTAAAGCTAATTAAATTTACTACAACTCCATTTCAATTGACTTTCATCGTAGGATCACTTCTTAGGAAAAGGGTAGCGCGCCCTCCCCTGAGCACAGTGTTTTGATTACTAGGAGCTAGCTGGGACAAAATTCATGTTCAAAATTTTAAAATTTTTATTGGAATACTGTAAAAAATTGTTCAAAATCTAGAAATCTAATATTTGTTTATGCCTGGCACACTTCATCTCGTCAGTAATAGAGTCCGAAGTAATGAATCCATAGAAATAGACCAAATCAAATGTATAAAGCTTCATTTCAACAGCACAAAATTAAAATGTTACTAGTTTTATATGAATCAATTGTTGAATATCGATAATATATGTACTCTTAGGTGCTATTTTTTTCCAATTAAAAAATCTACAGATGATCTAAGTGTATCATTTTTTTTTTTTTAACGCATGACGGATTTTTCCTCATTTTGAAACTTTCAATATATGGCAATGACTTGTATCCGGTTGTATCCGGGCTAAAATTTGTATATTTCATAGCTGTATCTCTCCCATTAATAATAAGATGCACTATAGCCTGTACACTCGAGTACAACATTGTTTTTTTAATTTTAGAATTCTTATTTTCGAGAAAGGTTTTTTTTTTTATGAATGATAGAAACACCCTTATTTTTTTTATTTTATAGTTCTTTTCGACCAAATTAAATGTTAGAAACCTTGTAGATGACTCTGAAAAGAAAATTAAAACAAATTGGCTAACTATTTCTCCAAAATTTCTGATAAATGGCGGGAAAATCAAAACAGCGCTCAGTCTTTCGATTAGTACAAGCTAGGACAAAAGTCATGTTTAGAAATCTTAAATATGGTATTGGAATATTATAAGCTATACTTCAAAACATGGTAATTTATTATTTGTTTAAGTCTGACTCACTTCATAGCTTGAGGGTTAGGGCCCAAAGTAATCATAGCAATAGAATAAATCAGTGGAATTCAAGGCATCATTTCAACCTCAACAAATTATTGTTCAACTACTTTTATTGAAACAATCGTTGAATATGAGTATTAATTGTTCTGGTAAGTGTTATTTCTTCAAAATAAAAAAGTCTTCTGATGATCAAACTATATTAAATTTTTTTTTATTTAGCCAAACAATTTTTCCTTATCTTGAAACTTTGAAGTGAAGAAAATCCATTTTACCCATTTGTAACCCGGTTAATGTTTATATATTTAATAGCTACACCTTTTCTATGAATAATAAGATACATTTTAGCCTGCAAACTCGAGTACATTTTTTTTAGAGTACTTTATTTAGGGAATATATTTTGTTGAAGAATGGTTTATGCACCCAAAAGAAGAAAAAAACTCTAATCTCTTAGAATTTTATTGGACCAAAATTAATTTTGAAAACATTACAGAGGACTCTGAAAGAAAAAGAAAAATGATTTTAGCAAGCGATTCTTCCAAGTTATTATAAATCTTAGCATTTATTTACCACGAAACAACTTTAATTAGTTTTTTAAAATAAAAATTGTTGAATGGATGAATGATGAGTAGTTACATATATGTATACGTAAGGGAGTATATATATATATATCTCACATACTTGTTTTTAAAATATTGTAATTATAGTTTTTTTTTCTTTAATTTCTTAAATTATGTTGTTGTTTTGTTTTCCATAAAACTTGTAAATATTTAAATATTAATAGTTTTCTATCTTTATAATTATTTTTATGGTATTTATATTTTTTCCGTCATTGAATTCGTTATTACGAGCTAACTCCTAATTTATAACCATTATTTTTTTTTCATTTATTAATTAAATTTTAATTGTATTCTACTCTAAGACATTATAGTTTATATTTTATTTTCCGTATCACTATTATAAAGGAACTTATCCCAGAATAAATACGGAGTTTTATCAGTTTTATAATTATATATTGTCTTAATTATACATTGTTTTTATTTAAATTTTTCTAATTATTATCCTTGCAATCCTCTTAAATTCAGTTGGTAAATAATTAAAAACCATTTTTTTTATAATTACAATTCTTAATTTGTCGAAAGAACTCCAAAATTGACGAAAAAAAATTTTGTCCAGCTAGCTCCTGATCGAAACACTGTGCATGCAGCGGTATGATCCTAGCGATTATGATTGAAAAGTATATATAGATAGTAGTATAGATATGTATATATAATAATAAGTTTTTTTATATGACTAAGTCTTGTTATAAAAGTGTATTTAAAAAAAGAAATGTAAGGGTGAAGGAGTATTGTATATTGATAATGATCAATAAGAACCGAGGCATTGTGGGAAGTCCAGTCGAGTTCCGAGTGTATCCATGGCAGTCTTAATGGTGTAATCTCTATGTATTCCATAATGAGTCAATATTGTCTAAAAACCGAAAAGTCTTATTTATTTCGTATCCACAACAATATTAAAATATAAATACCAACCTAGTATTGTTTTGAGATATTCAGGTAGAAATATTGGAAAGAAATATAGCTTGTTTTTATAAAAATCTATTACTCCTTTTTTCCTTTTAAATTAAAAAAACAGTGCTAATGTTTGAGTAACAACAAAAAAATGTCAGAAACAGTGGCTTTGTGATTTACTAATTTTAAAAAATATTTATAATTTAACTGATAGAGGAAGGGTCACTTTTGGTCCAGTGGTTACCATTACAGAATGTTCACTAAAATTCACTTCCCAGCAGGTGGCCTTAGGATTATTTAAAAGGGGTAAAAATATTAAGTTACGCCGTCTTCTGTAAAGAAATTAAAAAGGGGTCCCGAGCCTACAGATGCCAGGTACTCGTTAAAGTCCCTATCCTAATTATAAATGAATAGGCAAAATTTATGACTCTCTCTGTAGCATGTTCCAATCAGTCATATCAGCATAATAACTACCTACATAATGAATCAAATTCTACAATACTTAACAAAATGAATAAATAAACAACTGACCGAGGACGACAAAAAGGTAGGAAGACAAAAGTAGTTTCTCGGTCCGTTGCTAGGCAACCTCGATAAAGCATTATCATTAAAACCATTTTAGTAATCTGGATAAAATTTAATTTTAGAACTCCGAAGTCGCTCCTCTAAATAACTTTTTTTTTCTAGTAAAATAAATGCTGAAGGAAGCGCAATCGACGGACAGTTGACAGCCACCTGTATTTACTGAACCGGGATTCTTAAGAGGTTTTTCAGGAGACGGCTACAGGCTTGCGTCAACAGCGCTTCCAAGGCGATAAGGCCCGACCGGAAGTTAATGAATTCGCGAGGAGAGATAAAGGCAGCCGTGGTGGAGATATAAATCATTTCGACTCTAATCTCTCCTCATGAAAGGTTAATTGCTGAGGCCACTTCCGCTCTTTCTAAATGTCCCCTCTCATTTAATTATCAACGTCACCGAGATGACATAGCCGTCATATATTTAATTTATAAGAGGCCTGTCTTTTCCAATGTGGCATTGTCTGCCCCTTTCAGTCCGAAATAAATTATGGTATACAGCCAAGAGCTCTTGAAATAGTAAGTAACTATTAAATAAAAGATTCAACCTTCCTCGTGTGACCTCTGTTTATGAAATATTCTGTCTTTATTTTTTAACACTTTTAGTAAAATTTTACATAAACTGGGAATTTCCATTTGAAAGTCTCATAAATACTTGTTAACCACCTGTGATTATATTTCTAATTCAGTAGCCATAAGAGCTACGATTATCGTTATAATGCAGGAGGAGAGTTAGCTGTGATGGAATGGATAATTACGTCCTAGTATCTGTTCTGTCTTTCATCTGCTATATATGATAAAAGTGTTGCAAAAATTGAGGCAATCAGTATCAAAAACGGGTAGCTCCATATGTTAAATATTGACTTTTTCCTATTTTTTCACTATTTTAATCAATCAAGGATTTATGCTTTTTCGTTACTTATAGTCAAAGATTAAAGAATTGTTTTTTGCTATTAAATAAACGTTGGCTACTAAATAAACATTTCTCCATATCTAAGAGAAATTTATTGACCTCTACCCGGACCATTTTCTTCCACATATTTCATCAAGGTCAACATCATCATCCAAGATGAATTCAGCTAGACGGGGCAACAAACAAGATACAGACGATTATCCACCACCTTTTCGTCGCTGTGCCAGGCTCCAGCAACGCAGACCTGGAATACAACCCCAGCCTTCTTCCTGTACCAGCCCATTACAGACTCACCCCTCTCAGAGTTCCTCTACTTCTTCTAATGCTCCTCTCTCCTTACACCAATTCACCACTTCTTCTCCAAACACCACGGAGGCGCCAATATTTTTTACTATAATTGTAATTTTTTACTTCTCTAAAATCCATATATCCCCGTTGTAAAAAGAATTTAAATTTATATTGATACTCACACAAACGCCTTAATATTCTACCTTACATTCATCTTTTTATAACGGCCGTTTTTTATTTGTTCTGAATTTTTTTATACGTACCATAAGCTTGCAGTGGGAGGTATATCTGCCCGCCCCCCCTCTTAGCGCCTTAGACATTTTCGTTAGATGTGATGTGATTATAGCTTGTGAAGAACATATTTCGGGGACACGCTCGCCCCTCTCCAACCCTTCCGTGACAGGTAATTTATTTTATATATCATTTCACTAATTTACCCATCCTCCCTTCCTCTCTTCTACATTTTATTTTCTTTCCCTCATAGCTATTTCTGTAAGGCGTTTATTTATTTCCCACCTTTATTTATCTTTTTAATGACATTCATCTGGTTTTATCTTAACTCACTTTTTTTATATTATATCTATACTTAACCACAAATCATTGAATTTTTACAATTATAATAGTCCAATACAGCTCATCTATTGTAACTTACTTATCGCACTTTTTATACAATTTTACATGTTTATTTTAATATCAACTATGTTCTCCTTTCTCACCATGTCTTACCACTTAAAACATATTGCACTACATCTATCCTTCATAATATGTATTTCTCACCTTCATTACTTATCATCATTGTTTCTTATTAACATTTAAATTTTTATTACACTATGTCGTATTTTTATTACTCGATTTATTACTGACTTTACTTATTACATGATGTATTTTTTATTTTTCATTACTTACTGTATTATTCATTTTCATTACCTCTGAACTTTTATATTTATTTCTTACTGCAATTTTTGTATTAGTTTTTTTTTTTTTTTAATTTTATTTTATTGCTTACTATATATTTTTTTTCATTGTTTACTGTTGAATATTTACCCATTTTATTTTAGTATTTATTTTTATTACCTTATTCTTCAATTTTTAACACGATCAATTTTATTCTTATTTTACTCTCAATTATATCTTATCCCAAATTTCAACCTCTAATAGTTTCTCTATCCTCGCACCCATAAACCCTACTTATTGGCCTACCTCCCTCAAAAAACGTCCAGATATTCTAGATATATTTGTTTCCTCACAGATTTCCTGCAATCAAACTGCTATAAAATCCCTGGATGACCTTTCCTCTGATCACAGTCCAGTTCTGCTTCAAGTGCATTCGATTCCCATTCCTAAGCCCTCTCTTCCCCGACTGATTACAGGACGTGTAGACTGGGATAAATTCCGATCAAATCTAGAAAATAATTTAGACCTCAAAATTCCGCTTAAAACAAAAGGAGACATTAATTCTGCAATAGACAAACTAACAGAAGCAATACAAGTCAATATAAAATATAACACTTTACCAAGTAAAAATCATTATCAACAGAATAACTGGCCACTTCATATTCGCGAGTTATTAAAAGAAAAACGACGGGCAAGAGCAAAGTGGCACCGCACGAGATATCCATCGGACAAGAGTCATTATACCAAACTGACCAACAAATTAAAATCAGAGATCAGAACATTCAAAATTCAAAATTTGTATTACCGTACAGAAAATCTCAGTACTACTGACAAATCCTTATGGAATACCACTAGAAAACTCCTAAACTATAAAAAATTCAACCATCCACTTTTAACCGAATCCCAAACCTGGTCAAGATCTGATGAAGAAAAATCACAAATTTTCGGCCAGCACCTATTCAAAACATTTAACCCTCATCCAGATATCCTTAATCAAACCCACTCTGAATGCATTGGAGCAGAATTGAGTATTCCTCTTCAGTTGTCCCCTCCTCCTAAAGCATTCCATCCTTCCGAAATATCAAACATTATTCATAGATTACCCGCCAACAAAGCCCCTGGACATGACCTAATCACATCCCAGATTCTAAAACGCCTTCCTCGGAAAGCGATCCTACTCCTTACATATATATACAATGCCGTACTCCGCACCACATATTTTCCTGATTCCTGGAAATTATCCATAATTAAGATGATTCCAAAACCTAAAAAACCACCAGAACTCCCATCCTCTTATCGTCCTATATCTCTCTTGCCCATAATGGGGAAAATACTTGAAAAACTCATTCTGAAACGTCTTCATCCTATCATAGAATCCAATCAAATAATCCCAGATCACCAATTTGGTTTCCGAACATCACACTCCACCATCCAGCAATGACATCGTGTGGTGGACGTTGTCTCATCTGCATTAGAGCGCGGAATGTACTGCACGGGAGCTTTTCTCGATGTAGAGCAGGCTTTTGATCGAGTCTGGCATCCAGGACTGCTGTACAAACTCCGTAAATTCTTACCTTCAACTTACTTCCTTATTATCAGTTCCTACCTCAGTAATAGAACCTTTAAAGTAAACCATAATTGTTCCTACTCTTCCCTCTTCACCCAGTCTGCCGGTGTTCCTCAAGGTAGTATCCTGGGGCCCATCCTATACACGATATATACAGCTGACATCCCAACCCATCCAAGCACTGTCCTCACTACTTACGCTGATGACACATGTGTGTTATCAGTTAATAAGGATCCATTTGTTGCACCCCAATCTCTTCAATCCCATATCTCACACCTACAAGAATGGTGTCAAAATTGGAGGATTATAATAAATCCTAACAAATCCCATCAAATTACCTTCACCCTTCGTCGTAAACCTACGAATTCCTGTCCTACTGTATCGTTTAATAATACACCACTGAACCCTGTAGAACAGATACGTTACCTAGGACTCCATCTGGATAAACGTCTCACTTGGAATCCTCATACAAGACTGAAAAGACAAGAAACTGCTCGACGTTTTCGCCTACTTCAACACTTACTGGACAAACGCTCTAAGCTACCAATTAATTACAAAAGACTTATTTACATGACAGTCATCAGACCTATTTGGGCATACGGAGTTGAGCTTTGGGGCTCTACTAAACCATCCAATTCATCTCGTATCCAATCCTTGCAATCCAAAATCCTTCGTAAAATCCTCAATGCTCCTTATTATGTCACAAACAAACTCATCCATCATGATCTTAATATCCCATATGTTACTGATTTGGCCCAAACTAGATACCTATCCTTCCATAACAAGCTCCATACGCACTTGAATCCGCTAGTCTCTCAGCTTGCTTCCCATACTATTCCTGATAACCCTCCGAGGCGTCTGAAAAGAAGATGGCCTCGAGATCATCTACTATAGAACTTTATTGGAGTGCTATCGATGGGTAGTTTCTCCACAAGTGTTTTCATGTCATATACTACATTTTTGCACATTTACTTGATATAATACCATTATAGTTGTAAATATCATTGAATTAAATAAAAAAAAAAAAAAAAAAAAACTCTCAATTATGTATTTTATTACCTTCCTGTCATTTGGTTATTAATACTATACACCCATTCATTTTAACCTTTATATTGTATTTACCACGCTTATCAATTTTTTAAATTTTCAATTTTCTGTATTTACCATGCTTTTATTATTTATATTTTACCTTGCTTATCAATTTTTTTAATTTTACAAATAAGGTCGAAACGTTGGGTACAAAATAAACATTTCTCCATATCTTAGAGAAATTTATTGACCTCTACTCGGACCATTTTCTTCCACACATTAAAGAAAAATTTTTAAAGCATAAATTTATCCATACAAATAAAAAATAAATAAAATGATGAATTCTGTTTTTTCCTAAATCACATTTATTGGCCCAACCGAGCGAAAGTAAGGGAAAAATTACATTACATAAGTCATTTAGAAATTGTATAACTCCATTTATCAAAAATTGAATCTTTCACATTTTCACTAGTTTAGTCAAACAATGACTTAAGCTCACGAAACTTCAAGTTCAGAACCGATTTAAAACCATGAGAAATAAGGCGGTAAAGTGTTAAAGTTAAAATTGCTTGACTAAGCTAGCGAAAACAGTACATTTTTGAAATTTTGTAGTCATCTACTTTTGATTCTGAACGCCTCATTAGTATCTTATTTATTATTAAGACGCTTTGTTTATTCCATTCCATAGTAAACTAGGAATGTTATGCTATAGTTTTCATTATGGAATTAATTTCTTTTTGATTTTATCAATATATGATGGTCTCATACCCATTTTTCATTCATAGCAATCCAACAAAAGAATAAAAAATATTACCCGCCTCACCGACTACATTTGTATTCAAACATAAACAACTTCCTCTATATCTTCCTTAGTTTTATCTCTTATCTTATTAAGTAAGCACATGATAAAGGGATACGTTTATAATGTACGCTGAGAGAAGAAGTAGTTGAGCCTGGAGGATGTTGAGGACGAAATTCAATCCATGGGAGCAGCCGAAGACAATTCCGAGTAGAGGAATACTGTTTCTTGGTTAAACACAACATTAACAGCCAGGCTTGTGTTCGAGTTCGGCTCCGAGGGATAATTGTTTATTCTGGTTTCTTAGTCCAATCGACGATCCAATTGGCTCTGGAGAATGGCCTAAGACTTGAGCATGGTTCTAGCTAAATCATCTATCACGAACGATGGCCTAAGTCCTAGGTAACAGCAGTCCTAGGTAAAAAATTTTTATAAATCATGATCCATTGGTTATAGAAGTTACTATTAAGCATTCACTACGTGCAATAAACCGATTCTCTAAATAAAGTGTTGGTAGTAGATTTAAAAAAAAATCTTAACTCAGATAATAATAAACTGCTTCTGTTGAATTTTTCGTTCCATTAACTTTTTGAAAATTCTACTGGTTTCAGGAAGGAAGTTGTTAAAGCTGAAAAAGATAGGTTCGAGGCGTACACCCTCCCATCAGAAATAAATTTTCGATATCAACAAACGATCGACCATGAATCTTTCCCTCGTTGGACCCCAATGGCATAAAGTGATCTAATCGAAATGCATAAATCAAATTTCAGTAATATTTGCTAGTAGTAAACCTGAACTGACGCCATAACAAAAACAAAAACGAAATCTCAACAACAAAAATAATCGAATCAAACCATATTAAATAATAAAATAAAAATGATAACTAAAAATATAAAATATTTAGGAACAGATATATCATAATAAATTAAATCAATTACATATATCCGATAAACTTTAATTCAACTGCCTGTATCTCATGAGTTAAAAATCAACAGACAAGGGTCACTCTAAAATATATATTTAAAAAAAAATTAAAACAGATAACATTTTTTTCTTCTTTCTTTGAACATGATCGCTATTAAATTTCCGTGTTAAGGATGTACAATACTTAAACTTTCATGTAAAGGGTTCTAATGATTCGACACAGTTCGTAAACTATGGAAGGGTTTGATTCTTAACTAACAAAAAAAAAAGAAGAAAAATATACTTTGCCATTTTCTATTTTACGAAAATATGATTACTAGTTTAGAATAAAGTTATGTCATTTAACAGCTGATATGGTTTAAATAATTAATATATAGCCTATAAACAAGCTGTTGTATATTTCAAGGACAACGGTTGTGGAAAAAGGTGATTTGTTCCAGATCACGCTCACCCCTCAGATTTCCCGCCTTATTATGGGTATCCACTTTATAAAGTATGGGTGAGTCCCAGTCGGGTCCTAGATATCCATAGGATCCATCACCGGCCGCTAACAGACAAAAAAAAAGCCTAGCCTGCATCGGAATTTGAATAAGGATTTTCAACATGGCAACTCAGTGCTCTACCACTGACCCACTCCGCTCTCCTATCTAATTTATTAGGTCAAAGAAAACATTTTACAGTGACGAAAACTCATATATTTAGTTAATTGTTGTAGTTAATATCTGTCTCATTTATTATTGCCTGATGGAATCTATTTGAAAGCTTTGTAATTTCAATATCTTGGCACGAGCAGAAATTAATTTCTACTGAACGTGAGAGAGTTAATGAGGGTTGTTTAATGATGTAGCGAATACTTTTTTTTTTTAAATTATTTTATTGAATTGTAAAACTGTAATATACACATCTAGTACAAGGGCTATATGACTAACTACATACATGAAAGGACATGTAGAGGCACTACCCACTGGCAACTCTCTAATAACAATTCTATTATATAAGATCCCGAGGCCATCTTCTCTTCAGACGCCTAGGAGGATTGTCAAGGATGGAATTGGATGCAAGGATGTAATTGGATGCAAGGATGGAAACTAGTGGGTTTGGATGGGCCTGGAGGTTATTATGGAATGATAGGTATCTGGAATGGGCTAAATCGGTAACATATGGAACGTTAAGGTCTTTATGGATGGTTTTATTTGTGACAAAATAAGGAGCGTTTAGGATTTATAAAAATAAATAAAACGTCTAGATTGTTAAATAATTGATAACAAAAATTGAAATTCGGACTAACATGCATCCCTCAGTATACCTCAAAGCTTAGAATATGGTCGTGTGAAACAATTTACAAATTAGTCACATAACATTTTCATAAAATAATAGTCCATAAAAGTGTCATTAAATATCAACAGTGCGCTGGCTAAACTCTTAACTAGATACTGTAAATAGTAGACTGTTGTGCTGCTCCCCTGCGGGCTATATAGCAAACTACAAAGTTGGTAACTATCGCTTCGCTCCTGCGGTTTTAGTTGTTGACAATAAAGGTCGGAATGAATGCAACTAAATAGAACTGCGTATAGACGTAAAGCGATTTTTCTTTTTTCATTATATCATATTATGATAATGTGCTCTATAATTATAATTAATAATTCTCTTTTTTAGCATAAATGATAGCATCCAACTTGAAATTTCCTTGAACTCTCCTAATGAATTAAAAGGATGGTCTTCGCCCAATTCCCCAGTTTTGTAAACAACGAAATTGTAATATGATATGTATCGGACACACAATATTAGGCTTTAAAAGTGATAAGTTGAAATTTACGGTTACATAAACGAGGTCACGTAGTCAAGTAGCAATAGAAATTAATAGGGGTTCATATACCTTTAGAAAAGAGTATAGACAGATAACTTGACTTGAAAATAAAAATAAATATATATTGGTTTCTACTTATCTTGACTGTTATGGTAATATTATGTTTAGGTTCTTGAGTTTCAGTCCTTCTTTAAACTTCTTTAGGCGCATTTAAAATTTTGTGGTCATCTGTAACTCATGTGGCCAACTATCGTCATCATTGCTGATATATACCTTATCTGAATTTATTGTTGATTTGGCCAAGAAATAGCCAAAATCCCTTTGACTCAACGTCAGGTTATGTTATGATAGATTGATAAAGTAATGCAACTTAGATACTATGTTTTTCTTCATTTAGATCTTGGACCTAAAACCTACAAACCTGATCATTATATATATATACAAAATGGTTCTTAGATATATCTTAATATACCAATATGTTATATGAACAGTAGTTTTTCTTTTTTATTTGTATCAAAAATTGTTTTAAAATATGATGAATTTGGAAGTAGACCACCTTTGTATAATCTTAATCATAAAATGATTAAGATTGTATTCTTCATTCAACATTTAAACCTCTGAAGGGGGATTGGTTTTAATTCTACCAGTGTCTTTTTGTTATATTTATCTGCTATTCCTAATCTACGATGGCTATTAGCACATGACGAGTTTCACTCTCGAGATCGTAGCAATGGCACTCTACCTCACATGCGTAGTTACCGCGTATGCTGCCTATTGTGTGGTGACCGCGGTCTCTGTGTATGCCTGCAGGATCCCAGTGCTAACAACCGCCTAATACAACTGAATGGGGTTGGTCAGGACCGATCTGGCGGTGAAGTCGGGTTAATCCTCATTACTAGAGCTTGGACTAGGCTATGGCGTGTCTAGCGCACCCTTTATTGGCGATTAAGGAATACAAAACCTGTTTCCCCTAAATGTGGATTAAACAAAAAGAACATAAAAATGGTGGATGTTTAATTCCAACAACACCTTATCTAATGTTTCTCCCCTATTCAAATTTTATGTTTCAACTTGTTCTGCTTCTATCAAATTCAATTGATCATAATAAATAAGTTGAATAATCAGTTTGTATAAAACAAAAATTGAAGTATTAAAAAGGGGCGTTGTTAATTGTGAGTAGGTTGTAATTTGATGTGGAATCAACGTAATCAGCCGCTGGCTTAGCTTTGCTATTATTCATCTTTAGCCTTGAACGATCGGCCGGAGTCGGATAATTCTATAACCACCTTTAATAAGTGATGGCTACTTTTGTAATATGATTATAAGTGTATTCTTTAAATTTATTTATTGAAATTTATGACTGTATAATAACAAAACAACAAATAAATATAATGAATGGGAGCAATAGAGGATAAACAAAAGTAGAGAAGTTACCCAGTGATAGTATTAAAATAACAAATTAGACATAGAAGGTCGAGCGGTCATCTTTTTTTAAGTCGTCTGGGAGGAATATCGGAACTGAAGATGTAGCTAGTGTTGAGTGTTGTTTGAGTGGGGACTGATATCGGATTCGGGTCAAATCCGTAAGTAATGCGTAAACGATTAAGATCATTATAGATTACTTTATTTGTAACAAAGTATTAGGTCGGATGAAAAGTTCGTAGGCTGACATATAATTGGGGTTACTAAAATTAAATCTATATGATTTTTAGTTAGTACTACACACATATAAAAAATGATACCTGTAGAATGAGTTCATGGGATATACTCATAGCAATGTGAGGAAGCAACATGTGTTAATGTAGAAAAATAATAAAAATGAATTTCGTTTATCAATGAAACTTTGCTCAATCATGAGAAAAAAACTGTTGAAGTCAGTTTTTTGGACTGATAAATATTATTAGGAGTTACCACCACCAAAATCAACCGTTAAAAAGTGGTTCATATAAATTTAATTGGGCGAAATGACACTGAAGACGATGCATGCTGTGGACGCTTGAAAGAGACTGCAAAAGAGTCGATTATCGTTCACAAAATAATTAGGAATGTCCGTAAATTCAAGTTGATCTAGATAGCTGAGATTCTTAAGATATCAAAAAAGCGTTTTTAACTTATCAAGTTTTGTGCAAAGTGGCTGCCACACCATCAACAGTTATTATTACAAAGCGTTTCTGGAGCGTTTGAAGTATCAAATCACGAAAAAACGGCTTCCCATCCCCATTCGAATAAGAAAACTCGTTGTCTCATCAATGTGCACCATGTTACATGTCAATGAAAACGAAGGCATAATTGCATGAATTAGGCTACGAATTCCTATCCCTTCGATCAAACCTGGCTAATAATCAAATAATCGATATGTATTTAAGTATTGAAGTAGCCAGTTTCTTGTCGCTTCAGCCTAATATGAGGATTTCAAGTTAAGCGTTTGTAAGAATGTAGTCCTAAGTACCGTACCTGTTCTACAGGAATCAGTAGGATATTATTAAACGATATACGGGGACAAGAAGTCATCGGCTTGCGACGAAGGGGGATTTGACGGGATTAGCCGGAGTTTATTTTAATCCTCGGGTTTTAAACTATTTTTCAAGCTTAGTTATATGGGATTGAATTATGGGATGCAATAATAGAACTAGTGTTGATTGATTATAAACATACATCGGGAACCCCCCATTGTCAATATAATATAAAAGGGAAGACTGAGATGGCTAGGGCTTGTGGAAAGGACGGAACCAAGCAGACTCCCCAAGAAAATGCACTATTGAAGACCAGGAGGAAAGCGGAAACGAGGAAGACAACGGTGGATCGATGACACAGAGTATGGAAGAAGGGGCTCCTAACAATAATTCGCTAACCTTCTATCCGAGCGAATTTGCCGGCCGTGAATTCAATTAAAAACAGATAAATTAATTCCCCAATTATATAAATTAAGGCTAGAAAAGAATTCATCAACTAAATACAAATGAAAGAAAAAACAAAATGAGTAAATATTAGGTATATAATGCAAAAATAAAAGAGAGACCAATTACAAAAATATGAATGTGCACATCTAAACCTAAGGAAGTACAAAAAAAAAGTTATTTAAAAAACTAAATAAAAATTAAGAAAAAGAGAATGCAATAATCACTTACAATTAATTATTTTTCCAAAAAAAAACAACTTGAAATTAGCTATTTAATAAAAAAAAGAATGAATTTTAAAACAAAAAATATTGATAGTCAATGAATCAATAAAAATAACTGAATGCTTGAAAAGTTTGAGGTGAGTTCTTGAAGATGATAAGATGATAATTCGTTATGATGAGGAGTAAAAATAACCAAATGTCTCTTACCGGTAAGTCTAAGGTGAGGTGAAAATAAACAAACAGTTTTACTGGTGAGATTTGAGAAGATGGAGAGATTGGCGACAAATCAAAGTGTGGAGTAGCAAGTAGAGTAACGACCTTCTCACACGACAACTGCCTTGAGACTGATCCTGTTTTGTTTTTTCGAACATCACACTAATTTATTAAAACATGTGTTTTGAAAATTACTAACAGAATTCTTTTATTTCATTTTAATAAATTTTACTATTGTAAGAATTATATAAAACAAAAAATATATCTGGTTTTTAATGTAATAAAACATCCGTTTGGAAGAAAAAAAAATAAATAAAAAAATACCCTACACAGAGCAAGATCTGAAAAAGGTGGAGTGAGATGGCGACGGGCGACGGACCGAGAGGTGTGGAGTTGTCTCGTCAGAGAGGCCTAGTTCCTGCGAGGACTTTTGAGCCCAACAGTTAGTTAGATAATAAAAATGTATTATCAGCATACGTGGATAGGATAGTATTAGGATGGGTTAGGATGTCAGCTGTATAAATGGTGTAGATGATTGTCCCGAGTCCTATAGATATATATAGTAGTAGGTTTATTGAAAGTACAAACATATTTAGTTTATTATTATAATTATTTATATACTTTGTAATATTTATTAAATGTAACAAAATGTTATTGAATATAATAATCAGTGAAGATTATGTTTTAGTTGCCCATGTCCAAAAATAATCAATGCTTATAGAAATAATTTAATTCTGAGGAAATTTAAATTCAAATGTATGTTAATATCGATTTGCATATCAAGGACGTGCTGGGTGTGACCCAACCAGGAGATGATAAAGCCAAGATGAAGGAGGCCGGGTTGAGAGAGCAGCCACAGGGGGAGTTGTGCATTGCAATTCCAGGCACACCCTCCCTTCTCGCTACATATTACATCATAAATTATTACTACCAAACCTCACTAACATCCTAGGCCATAATCCTATGCTTAATATCCACTATATACGTGCTTGGATAGAGTCATGATTATAGAACATCCCGAATACCAATATATAATATGTTTAACATTATGTTAATGTTCCTTTTATAATTACAGTATTGATTAAAGTAAAATTTTCACGAAATACTTCTACGGTAATTGTAGATCACTCTAACATAATCCTTCACACTAACATTAGACAGCAAAGGGATATAGTAGGATTATGCTTGCACCTATGAAATCAATTCAAAGGTATCTGAAATCTAGATTACATATTTTCTGTGACGAACCCTTTTGGGGCTTTCAGGATCAACTCCGAAATATCCAAAATCGACTTCTTCACATCGTTTTCTTGGGTTTAGTCAAAATATAGAAAAATATTTTGTCGAAATCTACACTTTGTTGCCTTATTTCTCATGCTTTAGTCCGGTTCTGAACCTGAAGTTTGGAAACATATCAAAAGTTAGGAGTTATCCGCTTTTGATCTTGAACTCTTCATTTAGAAATAACCAGTTCTGTCTGCCTTAACCTATAGACTTCTATCAGATAAATGGGCTCGTAGCTCATAAGAAAATCAATAACTCGCTCTCACACACACTTCTTGTCTATTATGATTTGTTCCCCGACGGAGACCGTCCCTTGACACATCTTCTGCTATGAAAACAACAACGCAATTACCCTTAGAAGTACGGGTGTAGAGCCAGTATTCCTATTCCCGGTTAGCTGCCGTTGAGTTGTCTCCAGATAACTGACGGGCCTTACATACCGGAGGAATGAGGAGATGTTTGCTAACATATTCCAGCATCTTACCCTTCTCATTGCTTTTCTAAACTATAAAATCGTTCATTTTTTAAAATAATTTTTTCAGAATTTTACAAATAACTTTATAGAGTAACTTTGTTCTCTATGAATCTACTGTACAACTATAGTTAGAGTCAATTTATTCAAGATCTTAAGTATCTCTTATGGCGCGGAGTCTCGTTCATCCGTGAGATGTGACTGTTTTAGGTTGAAACCAGTAATCGGTTCTTAACCTTGATCAGGATTGAGATTTTTTCATTCCATACAGACAAATAAATATGCAAGAATAAATTGCTAATATCTCTATTCTAATTTCAATAATCCATGAGAAGGTTGCCTCCTAGGCATCCGTAGGGACTCGTAAAACGATTATTCTAAATGTACCAGATTGAATTTTTAAGAGATCCAGCAAGTGCGAATAAATTTGGCATAAAAAAAATCCAGCACAATATCGACATTAATATATAATCTTTTCATTGTGTTTTCAGACTGGTTACCATACAATTATATGGGTCAAAAAGATAATACAGAGTTTGGACATCCTGCAAGCTGGTCCCATAGAAATTATCTGATGGTGAGTGAACTCCTCGTGTATGCTTCGGTATCTCTTGAACTTTTAAAGATAACGAATGGTTTACTTATTACTTTTAGTTTAAAGTGTCCCTAAAGTGTGCTGTCAGAAGATCTGTTGAATAGATTGGGGTGAATTAGCAGACCCCTCCAAATGCTTTGGTTTCGTAGAATATATATATGTTTACAATGAAATTGGTAAATCAAGAAGTATTGATTTCTTGCCTTAATGATGTCATGGAAATAGTGATCCTACCTGTTAATACAAACCAGAACAGCCACGAATAGATCCTGTGGGATCTGGAGACGCTCCTAGGGATAGCACAGCCTCTATAAACTGGGTACTCTTAATTGGGGGAAAACCTGGCGGCTGGTTGTGATTTCGGTGACAAATCACTACAGGTAGTAATTATTATAATATTCCACAAGATCTATGGAGAACAAATCACGATTTAATAATAATAATAATAATTTTAATATGTAATGAAGGAAACATTAATAAATTACCCATACGAAATAAGGGACTGATTTATCTCCATATAAATAAAAGGATCTGAAAGTAATATAATTAAAATGTTTTATCCGTCATGAATGGTTGCCATCTTTCACCTTTGACCGAAGCACAACCGATGACAAGCTGATTTATTCCAGTTCGCCGTTACGGCCATTTGTCTTCCGGGACGGATCTAACTTTCCACCATTATCCCCTTCCCCTAAAGGATATCTATGATATATCATTAAGCATATATCATTGATATGTATTCTTGATGTCATTCACAAATACAGCCTGCCCTTGAAATTATATAAATCTGTATTTATTATTTCACAAATTATTGTTATGTGATATATTGTGTTTTAAGGAAAATCATAATGTATTAGAGGGAAAGAGAAGACAGTATATATCCAACAGTTAAAGCCAATTTAGTTTACTAAACTCAATTTATAAACAAAGGCTAAACCTCCTGACCGGTCCCACTTCCGGGACAGCTTCCTAGGAAAGGTGACCCTAGGGTATGTGCTCTTGGTATCCTTTGTCAGCGGTGTAGAGGTGTTGTAGTGTTCTGAATTAGTCTGTGAGTCAGGGTGTTGTTTTGTGAGCGAGTATGGCACTAGGAGAGTTGGCGGTCCAAAGCTTAGATTGGAAGATTCCGAAAGTACTGATTTTATGATTCTACTTGACAACCGAATTATGAATGCAGCACTATTTGATCGGGAAAACTGGGGGTCGATGGTTGAGCAGATCAAGTCTCATCTTGAAACGCAGTGCCAATAAATAATAATAATAATAATTCTTTTACCCTGAATAATGAGATTAATATTTTGATTCGTTTGCTAAATGATGAAAACAAACATGCTATCCATTATATACGAATAGTATAAATTAATTATACGATTCTTGATTTTTTAATTTCATCTTTAGTGTGATAGCATCAGTTAATTTAAGTTTTAGTTATTTATATTCCATTGTCTTTCATTTCCGTAACATGAGGCAACTTAGACCTTAAGAGAAGGTAACTATGATACACCAATAAACATCTAATTATAATGAGGACACATTCCTAAATATTCAGCCTTAGCTAACTCGGTATCTTCGAAAATGAAGTTCGGATCTAGAACTGTAGGCCTTCTAACTGCTATTATTTGGATGTATCTTAAAAGAAAAAATACCGAATCACGAAGAAGGCAATTGAAGTGGAGTGATTTTGTAGCTTAACTAAAATAAATATTAAAAAGAAATCTTTTCCATTAAAAATCTCTTTCATAAGAACATGATGAGAAGAAGTAATCCTAATCAGATTCGGAATGGCAAACACCATTTTTATAAGCCAATATTTGATGACAGGCCTAGAACATTCGCTCTTTCACTATCGATTAGTTTCCATTTACTAACATCAAAGATGCATTTGTGTACATCATGGAAAAATCTTTGGAATGAAAATCACTAGAAAACCCAGATAAATAAGGTCGCTGTTTAATATATATTTAAAAACAATTATATTTAAAGGTGATTCTTTTTGTATAGTTCTCGTATTAACAGATCGTAGAAAATGTTTGTGTTTGTCCTCCTTTACCCGAAGATATGAATTTTTAACCTTCCGTAGGGCGCAAAATATGAACTCTACATTTGTTGCGCAAATTACCTATCCGGCACAGGTTCTAAATTGATTATAACTTAATTTAAATAAGAGACATATAGTGAGCAACATTTTATGGGTCGTTTAAAGACAATTAAATAAAGTAAGTTGATGAAAAGAATGGAATTTATTACAAAATCGGTTACAAAATACACGATAAAACATGCAAAAAACGTTGACTTAATTTTTTAAAAATCGATTGATAGAAAACATTAAATATTAACACCATATTTGTATAGTAGTGCATCCATCGCTTTCCATATTGCGGAGCGCTGGTGCGAGAATCACATTATTGTTTGCACGATGAACAATGAAGAATTCTTCCTTTGGTTGCAAAAAAATGTGGCGGCAAGTGGCTTTTATTTCTTCGGACCATCCTAATGTTGGGTAGTTTCTTCTTCTTTTAGGTCATCCACAGGAACCAATGGGGCAATGGTATTGCGAGCAGATCTAAATTAAGGGCCAGCCATCCTTTTTACCACCTCTCATAATTGTTTACTCTCAAAGGAAGGCCCAACTGATTGAGACTGGTCAAATTTAAACATGCAGCATGATCGGGAGCAATGAGCCTATCAGTTGAAGATGTGTAAAACTACCCGTGGTTAAGGTTAAGATTTATATTGAGAGAGATAAATCGCTTATAGAAGAAACAAACAGTTTTTAAAAAGCATTGCCTTTATGTGTCATTGAGAGCAGAAAAGAGAGACAAAATGACGGGACTGTGCCCGACAGAAACGTGGCGTTCTATCGAGAATTAAAAAGGTTCGAAAAGTTAGAGTATGTTCGATCCAGGAAATGAGATTCAGATAAATAGTTTAACAGTACAAGTTTAAAGAGCTATTGGAAGTTATGGCCATCTGATTATGGCCTTGGTAAATACCCTGGAGGAATCCCAGGATGCTAAAGTAGACGTATTTCTTTGAATTCATGTAAATAATATAGGATGCCATGTTTGCATATGACGAATATATCTAAAAAATGTAATAGTAGTACTACTTTTTTTGTGAAAATGAAAATGAAATTGAATATTTTAGTTGTTGACTTATAACTATGATATGACGAACAAGGTGACATCACGCCTACTTAGAGCATTACAGAGTTCACTAGGCCGTAAGTAATTCAGTGCCTACTCAGGCAATCTCTTTGTGAGATCACTTGTTTGCGCCTTGTAAATTTAGTGACGAAAATTCAGATATGGGCCAAGAGAAATTTATAAGATGAAGGTGACAAAAGGAATAAGTACCTGAGGAAACATTCATGGCATCATAATAATTCACAAGTCCGAAGGCAACCATTACATTTCCGAATTTAAAAATCGTTCTTTTTATATTTTTGTGCTTATAAGTAATCTCGTTGAATGCTGGCGGTGCTGCTGAATTAGGCTTGCTTCTTGTCCCGGTACTTTGGCGGAGTTTCTCCAGTTTCACCTGCAGAGCTTTCCTGGCTACACAGCCTGAGAATAAAGCTACATGAGTTTCTCCACAGTTGGAGAACTTCAGTGGGGTAGTTTCTTTCTGGCACTCAGAGACTAAACGTGGCCCAGAACAGCGTGTGTGCTTCTATGGTGCCCGGGAAAATTCTGATGGCATCTTTGGTTTTTTAAATGCTGAAGTCCTGAAGTAGAGCGGTCTGAAGTTCTTCTACTGCTCTTATTATGGCTAGCCGCACCACTGACTACTATGGGAGGTGGTTTTTTTGAATTAAGGTGGCGCACTGGGGGCACTATCACTGGGAACACTGTCACTACATTGAGGTAAATAATTGTTTTGGGTACTCACCAAGAAATTTATCGTCCGGTCCGGTTCATCTGGCTGCGGACTTTCTTTGGCTGGGCCCAGCCATCATCGGCGTCGCTCTTGCTCTTCTTGGTCACCGTGGGCACTCCAGTGCTGACCGCTGCTGCTGAGGTGGAGGGTCCTGATGGCTCCGTCATGTTCACAGTCTCCGCACAAGGGGGGAGGAGTTACTCTTGTCAGCGCAACGCTTCCCGATTAGCTGCGGTCTTTCACCCACAGAATATATGTGGAGTCCAGCAGCCTAAGGCACAAATCTAAACAAGCATACCTGTCACTCGTGAGAACAAAAAACCTGGTAAAAAATGTATTTATCACTGTTCAATCGTATTCCACGAGATAAGCGATAAAACAAATGATCTACTAACCATACCCGTTCTGTTTTTATGCACATTTTAAATATTTTTTAGAACTGTTTAATAATTAATATGCAAAACATAATAACGAGAACAAACAATAAAAAATACAGTAGCTGAATAAATCTCATCATGCCACCAGCTAGTGTCTCAAATAAACTAGATAAATTAGGCTAAGGATTTCTTCTTCAGCATATATAAATTACTGCAATATTTCAATGACTGGACGCAAATAGGAAGGCTATTTATAAATTCTAAAGCGTTAAATCTTACTTAAACTAATGGCTCAACAAAACTTTTGTTAAGTGTTTAACTCCAGTGATGTGTTTTCGTATCTACATTTATCATGATCCACAGTTACGTCTTATTAAACTTTCCAATTAAGTTGAGAATACAGCGACTTTAAGGACAACCTTTAAGTTGGCCAAGAGGGGAAAGCCTCTGGTGTAGACTTCGAAAATGAGTTCGAATCTATTAATTCTCACTTCAGACAATTTTAATTGCTTTGCCTTGATTCGATAGTTACTAATCCTGGATTTGCAAGATTGGCGTATTTTAAACATCCATTTAATTGTTGCTATTCATTTTAACAAAGCAATATTATTTTTTAAGTTATTTAAAAAACAAAACATAAGTCGTTTACTTCTGAATTTACTTCGTGTTTATGTCTGCAGCTCCGGTGAGTAGGTGGTAAAGTCGAATTTTAACTAGAGTGAGGTAACTGTATTGATGGAAGGGGAATCGTGTCATTACCATAGTTTTTAGCTTGATGTAGAGGTTTAATACAAGCGATTATTTTTTTTTTAAGCCAATGCTAGACTTAACCCCTAATTCACTACGAAAAAACCATACCGCTCCCTAAATACTTGGAACTAATTTTGGCGAAAATTCAATTAAACACTTATTCACCTGGGCTGTAGATGTAAGATATATCTTAATTACAATTGCATTACTCAACATTTACACTACATAAAACACATGCAATGTCTTTTACTAATTGTATTATTATTTTAGCACATACTGTTATCATCTTGCGTGTAGTAGATCAAATAATTAAATGGTGAAATAAATATTAAATAAAATAATAAAATACAGGTTAAATATATGAAATAAATATAGGTTCATGAGGTTGATACTTTTCGTTTTAATTGTAGTAATATAAACAAATTTTTTAAAAATATTTCTTGTTTATGACTTAAAGTTGAAAGATGAAAAGAAAATATATAAACGCCTGTAGGAAACTTCCATCACTGGGATTTTTCAAATTTTTTTTTTAATTTAATTTTTTTATTAAATCGGTTATATTTTTTGTTCAATGTGCTAGTAAATGTACTAAAAGATTTCTCGTTTAATCGTTAATAATTAAAAATTCTTCGTGATCCGCTTTTTTTTTACAAAATACAAAATTATTTGTAGTATGTTTGCAAATATCACGAGTTACCAGCGTCTGGTACAGTAGGATACAATCTGAATTTTTATGTGAGGAATTACAATAGTACAAAATTGAAAACAATTGGCAGAGAAAGGATAACGGGTGTATCTTTAAATGCTTGCCCACGCTGAAATCCTTGTTATAAGAAGATAGGAGAAAAATTATTAATGCAATATGTTTCGAAAAAATAAATTGAAATTTCAATTTTATGTGCCCGAAACCATCGCATCTTATACATAAATAAAAAAGTATATATAAAGTGATAGAAGTCCAACATTCTTATCTCATGTGCATTTTTTATTGATAAAAAGTATAAATATAAATCATTACCTTGAAGAGCTATTATTTAACCATACTTTTAAAGTTTTACAATCGATTTCTCACGAGGTGAAAAAAGTTTAAACTTGCTCCTCACTAATGAAAGTGCGATAATATATCGCAGTTATTTAAGATTTTTGGCAATAGCATAAAATAGTTTAATGGAAAATAAATTATTTTCTTTGTTATGTGGTGTCTTATGAAAGGATAAATTTCCTCTTTGCCCTACTCTTGGTAGATACACCATTGTTTTTGTTCTCCTGTAAATGTTTCTTAATATTATTAACAACAGTTTACCTCTGACGTACAGTTATAGTAATAAGGAATTACATACAGTAAAAGATAATTTATTAATTAAATATAGCACAATGTTATTTATCTTTCGATCTCTAATATTCGAAATTCTTCATAATCTTCTCTTTTCTTGTGTTGTTTTTCCACTTAACATCACTTTATGCTGCTATGGCTAATCGGACGATGTGGCAGTAAGAGTCCTAAATTTTGCATATTAAGGTATAATTGGGGTAGGGATCTTCTTTCGAAGGACGGCATAACGAAAGGCCATCCTACTGGTCTGCGAATCCGCGATCATGGGTATAGTAAGTTGTTTTGCAATCCACTTGACGTCTTCTCTCTCTCTCTCTCTCTCTCTCTCTCTCTCTCTCTCTCTCTCTCTCTCTCTCTCTCTCTCTCTCTCTCTCCCTCTCTCTATCTCTCTCTTTACACACAGGGTGTCCCATTTCAAGTGAATCAAACGTTTTTAACTTTTAAACAAAAAAAAAGAAAGGTATTTTGAATCTTTCAGAAAAATGTCTGGACATTTAAAAACCTTAATTTTAATAAAAATCTGTTTCGACGTTTTTATTGAAATTTTTAAAAATTGAAATTAAGGTTTTTAAATCTCCAGGCATTTTGTGAAAGATTCAAAATACCTTGATTAGTAAGTTGTTACGACTAAAAACTCTTAAATAAATTAACTTAATCCTACATCACGTTTCCTCGTATAGGAGGAATACTAAAGTAGTGAACTTTGAATGATTTTTCTACTTAACCTATGAAAGATAGAAAAAAATGTTAGATACATTTTTTCCATGTTTTGTATTGTACATTTCAGAAAAATAAAAATAAACGGGGGTCAAGGTGAAACTACATTTTTTGAAGGTCGATATTGACCATTTAAAGTGAAAAAACAAAAAATGTTTTTTATTTCTTCAAACTAGGCCTGAATAACTACAACTTTTACATGAATCGTTGTTCTGAATTTTGTTTCGTTTTAAAAATAAAAACATTTGATCTACTTGAAATGGGACACCCTGTATATATGCATATATTTTTTTTAATTTTTTTTTTTGCATTCCTATTGGTGCTTTTGATTTTGTAGTCTTGAGGAGATCACAGTTCTTTCGAAATGTCGCAGTTCATTTACTGGCCTGATACTAATTCTTTTTTTATTTGTTTTAGTTTTTTGAATGGTTAGTTTGATGGTAAGGCATCTTAGCGCAAAAATACGCTACATTAATTTTTTCCGTGTATACAAATGTGCGCGTTTTTCCCAGGGACTTGACTAGGTGTTAAGTTAGCTAGATTTAAGGAGGGTAAGAAGTGGAAGAGAGGCCCCAGAGACGAGATGGGCTTGATATTTCAGTCCTCAGCAGTTAAGTCCCGGAGCTAGCCGAAGATTGGCTTAGCGACCGGAGAATGTCCCTCAAAGATAAAGTAATAGCGGCCATTGGTTCAAGTGCCACAATCAGCCCGGCGATATTGGGTAATTTGCCCCTTCATCTGTTTTGGGAACTGGAGCATATATCTAATGGTATCTACTTCATGCTCCCATCTTAACACCAAGTCTGGACCCGTTTCTTTTTCAGAATTCCTCTCCCTAAAGGTTTTCCTACAACTCTATCGTAGGGATGTTATCTTTAGAACAGTTTGAAACAAATTGGGACAATAAAAGTCTCCAGTAGTAGGGAAAAACCATTTTTATAAGCCTGAATCAGTTCAATTTAATTCAAACGATATTCCCGTTTAATTTTAAGTTTAAGTCATCACTTTTATTCTAAAAATTTAGTAAACCCGAACGTACAACTACGTATAAAGGCACACAAAGATCACCATTTTTCTCGGGATTCTATTACGATTATTCTAGTAATTTTACATTCAATTATAACTTATTCATCAGATCAGTTTCAACTGATCCAAATAACCGAAATATTTATCTAAAATAAGTCACCTTAAAAATGCCTAGACAAACGCAGAACTAAATAAACTTTATTTCATTTATTTTATTAATAGATGTTATAATTTTTTGTTTTCAAATAAAATATTTAAATAAACTTTAGGAATAACTCAAAAAAATGAGCGAAAATCCTGAAAGAGGCATAACACAGCCAATAGAATACACAGAAACAGGTTCCTGATTTAAGTGTCCGTTTGGACTCTTGATGTGAGAACTGCTGGAATTTATCTTTTTGATGTAAATTTTATTTACCGCGTTCTGTTGATGCCTCAATTGTCATAGCGTCGACTGGTTAGTTCTTATCTAATATTTTAGAGACTTTTTTGGAGTCAAAGAGTAAGAATGCCCTTCGTCCCCAAAAAATTCTTATCCCATACAAAAAAAGGAGGAATGCTGTTATAATTTACCATTCGTTGGCATCCTTACACTTTACCTATGGTTTCATTACAACAAAAATGGATAGTTAATCACACTAATAATAAAGAATTATAAAGCAGTAGTCATAAAATTCAAATCTAAAAAATCTACAACCCAAATTCTCATCTATCAAAAAATTACAAAATCAAATATATATACATTTCATATCTGTAAGACTTTAAAAAATACACTTATTTCTATTTGTAAAGCCATTAATAAAACTACTATAAATCATTATAAAACGTGTTAAGATAGATAATGGACTTAAATGGGCTTAGTAAATTATCATCACTGCTAATTAATATGTATTGTATTATGTTGTGTTTTGTCATCTATTTTCGCATATCCCATTAAGCGTATTGAATTGTGCTATCTAAGCTGTCTTATCCAGCTCTGAATACTTTATTTATAGTTTTATAATACATTAAAACTATATCATTATATCTTCATTTATATAATTATATAAGCAAGTATTATAGGTTATATATATAGTTAAATGAGGTAAATCTGGAAACCAAATATGTGATCATAAACAATTCTAGGAACTGTTGTGCAGGTGCAAGTTGCAGCTGGCTTACTAGTAAACAATACCACGAATTAGAATCAGCAATGTAAAAACCTATATAGGCCTTCTGACTAGGAGGATTATTATTTCTGTAGCTCGTTACGCTGTTAGTTTTTAGTCTCTCCATTTTAATGTACATGTTTAACTTGAATAAAAGTTCTTTTTAAAAAGTGCTTAGTTTATTAAAGATATTTAACTATATATTAACTAGCGAAGTGGAAGACGAAGATAGTGATAAAGCAGGTTATTACTTAGACTTTAGAAAGGGCGCGCTTGACGACAGCTGGGTAGAAGGTTTAATACAGAGGATGCATATTGGCCGCCTCACCTTCATCTTGTATTCCAGTCCAGCGCTCGGGGTGTGGAGGCTTATTTACACCGTTAGGCCTTTTTATCTTATTCAGTGCTCCGAATAAGTCGGACAGCCTGTGTTTATTTTACTGGTCACATGTGTTATCGTCACATTCTTAAGAGGCCTGGAGGAAAAAAAGGGCGAAATGAGTAAAAATACAGTTTATCTGAAGATATGAGAGATAAAGAAATACACTTGGTTCCCATTAATTACTCATCTATTTGAGAGCATATTCTATATTTAAAAAAAATGTTTAAACGACGAGAAAGTCGTTCATCTGTAAATATTTGCGAAGAATATTAGCATCAGATATCCTCTGGAGTACTGTTACAGCAATAAGGAATCACATAAAATAATTAATATATATAATTTATTAACCAAATATAGCATAATATTTGTCTTTTGATCTCTAATATTCAAAATCCTTCATAATCTTTCTCTTTTTTTCTATTTATTCATTTATGGTCACGTTATAGTGCTATAGGGATTCGGCTCTTCGGACGATGCTCCTGTAGGAGCCCTTTTCCTTTCCATCTATGATTAGGATGGGAATCTAATGTACCTGACATCTTACAGGTTCAGGGCCCCCATTTTAATCTCATTTTTAAGGACTGCATAACCATGGATTTTTTAATCCCTTTTAAAAAATCCAAGGCTACATGCCAGGTGGCGAATTCACGACCTTAGGCAATCTAAAATGAATAGAAGTGCCTAACCACTACACCAAAGGTCGCCCCTGAGAAAGTTCTTGCATCTCACATATTTTCTTTTTTTTCTTTTATTTTTTTTTGGAACATTGGTTTGTTTTTTTATCTACGGTCACGCAACTTAAGTGCTTCAATTGACACTAATGTTTTGAATGGTTATTAATATATCGATGCCTTAGTTCACAAATGTTTTAAGTGGCGAAAACAAGATTTTACATGAGTCAACTTTGATAATAATTAAACACAAGAAATAAAGTTCAAGTATAACCACACAATATATTTTTGTAACCTTTACAGCTTGTCTATTAATTGTATACCAATATATGATCTGTGACTTCCTGATCACAACTATACAATATTATTTATATAACAAAACCCATTTTTGAAAAATTTGCACTTAACATATTTGTGAACTAAGGCATCGATATATATATATATATATATATATATAGTGAATTGCTCAATTGTTGAATTTATAATTGATTCTTAAAGCTCAAGGCAGTAAGGAACATCTGTTTGATGTTGCCAAAGCACTAATGGCCTTGTTTTATTCAATCTGCATTTAAAAAAAATTATATATTTGGATATGGTTGTGTCTAATTCTTTTGTATCTCCTTTTTTTGGTTGCATCTTTTAAATAATAGGACAAGTATGAGACCAAACCATTACCTTAAATTAAGGGGATTTCTCAATTCTTGACTTTATTTTAAATGTGAATCCTCAACACTCATTATTTTGTTAAAAATACCGTCATCCATAACGACCTTAATGT
Organism: Troilus luridus; assembly: GCA_964056705.1. NCBI lineage: Eukaryota > Metazoa > Arthropoda > Insecta > Hemiptera > Pentatomidae > Troilus > Troilus luridus. The sequence goes on from OZ057414.1 coordinate 59,194,766, forward strand.
CCCATTTGTTGCTGATTTGGCCCGAACCCGGTATCTTTCCTTTCATTACAAACTTCATTCCCACTCAAACCCTCTAGTTTCAAACCTAGCTTCCTCTTCGATTCCCGATAATCCTCCGAGGCGTCTGAAAAGAAGATGGCCACGTGACCTTCTTAGTTGAACTAGTGATTTGAGTACTACCAGTGGGTAGTTTCTCAACTTGCCATTACTCATGTCATTTTGTATCACATAGCCTATTTACTGGATGTATTTTTTTTTTTATACAGTTGTAAATATCAATAAACAAATTAAAAAAAAAAATGTCTGGTCCCATTGTGCATTGTTCAGCGTTCCCAGGTATGATTCTAAGCGGGCGTAAGTTTGCGTTCTAGATGCTGCCGTTTACTTATTAAAAAAAATTCATTTAAGCAACGTTGAGATGGAGTCCATATTCTTCAATAAAATTGAGTATATTCTATTTGTATTCATTAGAAATAAGTATTAAACTATGGTTAAGACCGACATGACTTTATTAGAAGAACACCAATCATTAGCTGGACGATAGGTTCCCATTATTAAGGGCTATATTCGAGACCTGCTGCTGTTTTATTTAAAGCATCAGTTTTTATTGATATAAGGACATATTCCCCGAATAAAGTTACTATGATATTTCTATCTCCAAGTGGCCTCAATAGGTATAGATAAATAATCTGATATATCTTTTGGAAACCTAATGTTGAAGACCGATCTAAACCCAAATATCAGTCCTCCTCTTCCATTTTGGAGAAAAAAAGTGCGGTATTAGAAATTAATTTTGTATGCAAATGATAAGAGATGAATATATGGTAAAGTTTATGAAAGGATAGAAATATCGGCACATTCTAGCTACATATATTACAATAAGGCAGAGGAGTTAGCGCTTTGTATTAGGCGGAAAAGGGAAGTTTCGTTGTGCGGTGAGTGCATTACTAACTTTGTCTTCAGGAATCATTGAAACTATGTAGCTCACCTGGCTACGGCCATTCATTCTTGAACCGGGAACCCTCTCTAGGAATAATGTTCCACGCTGGGTCGAAAGGTAATTAGAGAACCCGTCAGATATTAACTTGAATATTGAATGAGAAAGTTCTAAACGACTGCAATGGTATGTTGGAGATACTACACAAAAGATATATCGTTTTACGAAATACCGACCGGAATCATGAATTATTTCTTTGAATTACAATTAAGTTTTGGGGTACAAATAATATTATTATGTTTCATGTGGTTATAATATTCCAATAGAAAACCTAACGCTTTTCAAAGAAATGTTGCTCTAAGACTGAAGAAGGCATGGAGGGAACAAGTGTGTTCCCAGCCGTTTCTAACACAATTCGTGAGTGTTTACTCTGGGCTTCCTAAGTTCCTTCTAGCTTCCTCCTGTAAAATCATCTAGCGTTTCCAATATTACCAAATTCACTTTACTTTCGTCAGTTAACTGTAATATAGTTTTTTGTTTTTTTAAATACCCTCTGTTTCGGCTGCAACTTTGTCCTATACTGGTATCCATTTTTTGAAATTATCCTTTTCTTTGAAAGCATAAATTTTATATTAAAGATGAACTGCTAAAAGTTCAGATTTGTCCCAGCCCAGCACAGCCAATAAATCGTATTTTTTACAAGGGTATAGAGATCTCTTAAATATTCTCATCCTTCCATGGTCGGTTGATTTGTCCTTCATGATTTTGGATTAGACTATTATGGCCATTATTTAGTCTTTTAACATTCCATATGTCAAGGGCCAGCCTGTTATTTCGCCATGCTGCTCCCTTAGTTCTTCATATATAGGGGTTGCTTAGTGAAGTGCTTTCAATGGTTTATTTAAAGAACAATACACTGCTTCTTCTTAGATGCTATTGGTAAATTTCTCCACTATTACTTCAATTTCATGTTCTTTTAGTTTTTGAACGGCATTTTATTTTTGCAGATAAATAATTAAGCCTCCAATAACTTATCACAAGTCCCTGATTTAGGTCTACAGAACCAGTTTGGGAAATGATGTTCACTCTACTCCCTCTACTGGATACTACATAATCTTACAAAATTTCATGTTGATGTATACTTCTGAATGTTTCTCAATTTGAACCAGACAAGATAATACCCTCATTAGGCACATTCCATTAGCTTTCTTCACGACACTCTTATCACTGTGACCTTTCCATTTTAATCTAGAATCCAAGGGGATTCCATCGTAGTTAGGTGTGCATTAATATAATAGGATAAGGATATGTTCCTGTTTTTGGAAACCAATCTCAGTTTTTTGAGTACTATATGTAACCCTGATCTGAAATTATTTGTATTATTATTAGCCCAGTGGCTCTGAGATTGTTCTTATTGACAGACTGTTGTTCGTTTGTGTAGTTTATAATTTTTGAAGATAAAATTTCTACGATTATTAAAGTTCCAAAAATAATTAGAGGCAAATGCTGAAAATGAGACATGAAATATTTGTTTGAAAACAAATGGAGAATCCCAAATATGCCTGGATTCTCAATTATTTTGGGAATAATATTCAATGTTCTTCTGTGCCTATAGGAACGATAAGACCTACTGCCCTTAAAGAGTTAAACATTACCTGATAAAGGGCTGTAGATGGACCGAATTTACTCAATGACTATTGGCATTTTTCACGTACCACTACCGCTGTAAAGAACTGTAATGTATTTAATGGTTAGGGAAAAAATAAATTAGAGTGAGATGGAAATAGTTAAGGATTGCGGTATAAGAAGACAGAAATCAAACAAAAAAGAAGATCAAAAAGTCTTCAATGCGGTTAAGTTGCCCAGAGAGCCGAGCGTCGCCGATCTGACCGGGCCATGAAGATGGAAGTGGCAGTGATTTAGAGACAGAGGATGGTAAAAGCTATAAAAAATAAAGAAGCATCAGTGGCTGTTGAACCAGTGGGATCCTCCCGAGGGCCAGAGCCACGCCATCAATATCCTACAACGGCCGCTCTAACGTCTCCAGGGGTAGCTAAATCTCATTTGCTATACATCAACTACTTCAGCTGTAAAACAACTTAAAAGGAGCGCTTAAATTAAATCGCAACAGTAATGTGTTTTTTATCGGTTGGAGAGACATTGTTTTCGTGGGCGAGTAGTTGAAAACGATACTCGATTTGTACTAAATTGCTTGAAATGACCGAAAACATCGTTTTGAAAATTAATATTTCAACAGATTCCGAAATCGGATCAGCAATGTTATCAAAATCCGTCCTTGTCCCTTCCGGTAGAAAGAGTCTGAGTGTAAGGTCGATGTATTAACTACTTATATCTGACCTGGTTTACGAAAGAGAAACATACGAGTGAAAAAACTAAACGATAAAACAGATAAAAACTTCGTTGCGTCAGTTTTGCGTTAGTAGTTCCTAATTGCGTTGCCAATCAACAAGTAAAAAGATCTCAAGAAAGACGACAGCGAAGAAAAATACAAAAAAACAACTTATTAATGTCTGCGAGGCATATAATAATGTTTTTGTATCTTTAAATTGTGTTTTTAATGTATTTTTTAAAAAGTATTTATTGAAATTTACAATTGTATACAGAATACATCAAGTAAATATAATGAAAGATTTATCATGTCCAGAAACTAAGGCAAGTAGGGAAACTTTCCAGTAATAGTACTCAAATAAAAAGTTCAGCTTAGAAAGTCACGAGGCCATCTTATTTCAGACGCCTCGGAGGATTATCAGGAATTGAAGAGATTTTTATATACTGGACTAACTTCTTGATCTATATAATTTAATAATGAAGAAAAAAACCTTATTCCAGTCAAGAATTTTTGTTAAAAAATTAACAAAAGATTAAAAAACCTTTCGACATTTATTTGTCATTTTCAATTTTAGTAGTTCCTCACAACATCATTCAAATTAACAAGTCCAATCATTACTTGGGGTCAATAAAATTAAAAAGTCAGATATATATAAACTTCTGGAACTCAACTTTCTTCCATGGTCAAATATACAATGTGTATTTATTATTGTATATTTGACAAATTATTATTAATTACAATACATACATATTGTATATTTGACCATGGAAGAAAGTTGAGTTCCAGGAGTTTATATATATTTGACTTTTTATTTTGTTTGACCTCAAGTAATGATTGGACTTGTAAATTTGAAGGATGTTGTGAAGAACTACTAAAATTGAATATGACAAATAAATGTCGAAACGTTTTTTAATCTTTTGTTAATTTTTTAACAAAAATTGTTGACTGGAATAAGGTTTTTTTCTTCATTATTAAATTATATAGAATTGAAGAGGTTGCGAGGTTTGAAACTAGTGGGTTTGAGTGGAAATGAAGTTTGTCATGAAAAGATTGATACCGGATTCGGGCCAAATCAGCAACGAACGGGACATTAAGGTCATAATGGATTACTTTGTTATAATAATGTAAGAAGAAAAACCATCATCCAGTCATTAATTTATTAAATTTTAATACGTTTCGTCTCAAAAATCCGCCTCTTTTTTATCATTAACTATATTGCCCAAGTTATCATTTATGTACAAAGCCTCTTAGAATTTTCGTTTAATTGTGTTATTTTCCTTATGTAAAATTTTTGGTCTTTCAAAATTAAAGGTATGTAATTCCTTTTTACTATGGTTTGATAGTGCAGTATTGGTTTTAAGTTATTTTTATGGTGATATATTAATTTTTTTAGATGTTTGCTGGTATGTCCTATGTAATGCTTTTTACAGTAACTTCAATTGAGGTCATATACTACATATTGACCGTTCCCTTTCAACAGAGACGTCAAATAAATGTTAATACATCAGTGGAAAAATTCCAACTAAAAACCTTAAGTCTCTAAACTAAAACAGGAAATTAAAAATACCTGTCCAATATTTCGCCTATTCAGGATATTCGCCTGGTGTATTTATCAGCTGTTTTTATCTAACCTTACCCAGCTGGGAATCTAGTAACCTTCCCTATGATTCAGTAGTTGCATTGGAGCCTTGGAGGTGGTGGGATGTGTGTTTTTTGGGTGCATTATTCATTTTTTTGTTTGCTATTATTCTCTTTCTGCCCTGAGGATGCCTGAATAGGCGAAATATTGGACAGGTATTTTTAATTTCCTGTTTTAGTTTAGAGACTTAAGGTTTTTAGTTGGAATTTTTCAACTGATGTATTGTCATATACTACATTTCTATTATCTAAAAGAGAAATTTTATCTTTTTGACAATTAATTATATTCCTGATTGGTTTTCTTTTCTTGTGAGCTAATTTTATTTCTGAAATGTCATAGCTTTCTAATAAACTTTTTATATAAGTTGAACTTTTATAATTTATTTTATTCTGTTTTAATTCTGAATTCGTTGATTATATTAAATTGTGAACTGAGGTATTGTTTATTGTCGGACCTTTATTATCGATATATTTTTGGAAATAATTTGTGATTCTAGTTTGAGATGGTTATATAATTTGGTTATCACAATTTTTAATTATTTTGGAGTTATTATGTAATGAATTTTGGATAGTTACATTAGTACTTGGATTATTTTTAATATTTTTTGGTAAGTTATTATCTTTAGTATTAATTATTAAAATAATTTGTTTACGCAAAATTGGTTGATTAGTTTTATAGGGAAAGCATTACTTAAGAGAATATCAAATATTTTATTTTTCGTTTCTTTTAAATGCATTATGTCTGTCAGTTTTATAGATTTATTAATTAAGTTTTCGCTACATTATGGATTTGATGTTTTGGGTGATTTGAATAGTAATAGTGGAGCCCCATAGCTCTATTCTGTAAGTCCAGATGAGCTTTTGTAATTAATTAGGAGCTCAGAGCATTTGTCTATTAAATGTTGAAGTAGCCTGAAACAGCGAGCTGTTTCTTGTCGTTTCAGTCTAGTGTGAGGATTCCAAACTAAGCGTTTGCCAAGGTGTAGTCCTAAGTAAGTTGTAATCTACTTTCTCTTATTAGTCAAGTTTTCCTCAAATTATGACTTTTTGGTTTTTATCGTCTATACCAGAGGTTCCCAATCTTTTTAGATTTTGCGGCTCCCTCAATAATCGGATTTTTTTCCGCGTCGTCCTTATACATCCGATTTTTTTTTAAATTGTCGACTTTTTAAAAAAATTGGAAAACATTCCTCTTTAAAAGCGATTACCCATTTAACAGCAAACAATTAAAAACAGATATTTACTTTGTTCCTGGAGATAATACAAAATATCTAATTTCAGCTGTTTCGGTAACAACCATATTGAGACTGGACAACCACCATGCGGTTAGGAAAACAATGAAAGAATGAAATTGCTAATTTCTAGGAATTTTGCCAGCATACAGAATTGTTGGCGTGAAAATTCGAGAATCAGAAATTCCAAGAAAAATGGCGAATTGTGTGATTGTTTATTTCGTGGCGCATTAACGACGAAACCACGGCTCCTCAGGGAGGCGCGGCACACGTTAGGGAATTACTGGTTTATACTATATCCAAACAGGCAAAAAAGTGGAAAATGATTTTTTGACATCTATGCTTCCTCTTCATAGACTGAATTCAACCCACCATTAATTCATGAATTGCTCTGCCTAGAGAAATTAGTCGGTATGGGTCTGAAGCATTTTGGACCAGAAAAGTCGCATTATTCGTTCTCGAAATTTAAGTTAATTTCCTTCAATGAAAATTAACTTTTTGATTAGTGGAGCTACATTAACCTATCATAATCAATATAACGGTTTGAATAACGACGAGATTAGATGCGTCGGGAACAGGTGCCCTGCAGTAATATAAGTCATCCTGTGTATGCCTCGGTCTCCTATAAACTTATTTTGGAATATACGACCGATTTTCGTAACGTGAGCCATTTAAAAACAAACTGAGTTGTTGAAACATAGTTATCGTGTTTTCCAAGTGGCTAGATATGTTTTTTTTTTTTTTTAATCTCGATTTTGTCTTTAGTTTTAGCCATATTTTATAAATACTTCAATTGTTTTTCAAAATTCAGTTTCAATTTTACAATTTGAATAATCACTGTATTTCCATATTAATTATTAATATTTATATTAATAAATACATATTTCTATTTAGCACGATATTTCATCTCGACCATAAATAGTCATTTAAAAAAAAATGCAATAATCAGATTATGTAAAAATGAATGTTTTTGTTTCTATTATTTTGCAGTTTACTTTCTTACTTATTAATTATTTCTATGATTGTTTAACTTATCCAATCAATACATTTAAACCTAATGCTAAACTGGCTGAACGAGATTGCAGAAAATTAAGTCACTTGTAAAATATCAATGAACGTATGCTCTGAAAAATCATGAATTTGTGGTCCACTTAGCAGGCAAGACTAAAATAAAATATTAGTAATTGTTTATTAAATTCTGAGTTTTTGATCAGTATCTAAGGGCTTATAAGCATTATACAATAAATGAATGAAGTATCGTCTCGAAAAAGTAAATAAGATAGGAAAAATGAATACTAATAAAATGTGGAGTTTAGTCAGAAAGCGTTTCAAGATATCTCTAATTTCTAAGATGCGAGTCCTCATAGATAAAAATAACACATTCCCTTAAGACAAGTCAAAGCAATCAGGAAATGCCATCGCCACTTCCCTAGGGTCTATAGAGTTGAATAGGCGGTCTTGAAGACTTGAGGAAGAATACCTTTTAAAAGTTGTTTTGTCAGATGGCGGAGGCTTGAATGAGGGTGTTTTCATGCTATACTAATGTGAGTTATAAGATCTCCCTAACAACATCCCCCATCTCTTTCTCAATATAACTCTCTCTCTTCCTCCTTTATACCATCCAACTATTTACCCGTCGCCCGCAAAGTCGGAGCTCGTGGTTATAGCTCTTGAAGAAGCTGAACCAGCGGAACCATCTTGCTCCATTCACATCGGAATCGCCTTCCAAAGCAAAGGGAGGTATCGAAAAGATCCGGGACAACTTTATGTTTCGAAAAGAACATTTACATATTCAAATAGAATGACGTCCCGTTTTAAATATAACATTCAGACCTTGTCCTTTTTGACTAAAGAGGTTACCTAAATCATTGTTAGCAAATCGTAGGACAATTTTAACCAAAAGTATGGTAGGCCTTAAACAAGTTACATAACTTGGCTAAAGAGACAAAAGATACATGGAACAACTATCAATAATCCCATCCGTTAAATGATAATTTGTACAAAAGAAAAATACTTGACATAATTATTTGGCTCTATTATCAAATGAAACTACTATCTGGCCGAACCCATAATCTGGTGATACTAAAGTAAGATCCTTCTCGCCTGAAGTACCAGTCTTCAAAATCTAACTTATAGGAAAAACTCAGCTCATATGTAGGATTTTCCAATAAGAATGTTAAGATTGGTATCTGTACGCTGCAGCGCTCTAGTGGAAACATTCGGCTAACTTCTTACGTTCGAAAGCGAACATTTCCTTGACAAAAGACGTTGGTTTCCTTTACACAATCTGCAACGTCTACTAAACAGATTGGGTAGCAACGCCTCGATCACTGACCAGGTTTTTTCTTATCACTACAATGTTTCTTCATGTAAATATCATCCTCGTAATCACAATATTACTTATACGTCATTTCATTACTATAATCCTTTCTAAATCTGACTTGAAAAGGTTAAAGATGTTTATAAAATATGTTTCCTCCTGTTGCAGGTGGAGATGGGGGCCTAGAGATGCTGGTGCTGGCGCTGCTGGCGGTGGCCCGAGGGGAGCAGTGCGGGGGCCACCTAACGGCGGACCGCGGGCTCATCGCTACGCCCGGCTTCCCCGGCCCCTTCCAGGTCCCGATCCACTGCCTCTGGCTCGTCTCCTCGGCCAGCCCCACCGCGTCCGTCGCCGTCCATCTCAGCCAGCTCTACGTCAGCGCCGGCCTAACCTTCACTGAGTACGCCTACTATGAGCCTGCTTCTTCCTTCCAGCTGGAGCCAAGGGTGGTCCACCGGGTCAACGAGGAGAACCTTCCAAACACCTCCCTCGTCGTCACTTCCAGGCCGTTCCTGGTTGTTGAGTTCTCCTTGGACCGATTGGAAGGAAACCATCTGCGTGCTCTCGATGGCCTTCTCGATGTATATGGCTTCAATATCACCTACAGTATACAGACGGATGCCTCCCACCTTCCAGACTTCTCATGCACGGTTGCCAAGTGCTCCATGCTAGGAAACTGCTACGCCACGGCTGATTATTCGTAAGTCAAAATATTTTAATTCAAAGTCACATCAAATTTAAAAAAATCCAATAAAAATGATATAGAACAATTGGAATACTATTGAAAAATAAAAAAAAAGGACAAAGCCTTAAACATTTTACTAATTTATAAGATCATGACATAGACCAAAAAAGGTTTACATCTTGTAGGTGTGAGGTTCTTGTAACTAATAAAGAATTAATTGTTAAAAGGATTAATTAAAAAAATATAGCCATTAACGAAGACTAATGTATTTGCCACTCAAATATAAATGAATGACCACTGCAAAATACTGAACTAAATAATAAACATTAATTTGTCAATGTGTGGCAAACTCCTTTCTCACAAACCTCTTTTTTCCACCGCACATTTAATTGAGTGTTTTATCTGTAGCAAATGGTTTGGAGTGAATATATAGGATCTCAGATAATTATATTTGGACTGTTGATGTAAGATGAGCTGAATTCCTTTGGTGTGTGTCCTGATGATTTCTAAAATGTCGAAACGTTGACCGGGTAGTTATTTTTACAGTATTTTAGAGGCTTTTTTTATTTTAGCCTTTCATTCTACTAAGTTTTCACAATAATAATCGCATAATATATATTAATAAAGCAATATAAATAAATAAAATATTAGTGTTTTTCGTATTGATCACTTCGGATCACGTCACATTAGTTTCCTTTCTTCTACTGCAGTTTACTTTGTCTCAATCTTCTTTCATATCTTCAAAGAGAAGTTTCATTTGCTCCTCGATTCAGATTCATCCAGCCGTGTCTGGCCTTTCTTCATCTTCAAATCTTTCCAGATTTCTTCCTTCCAGCATATGAGACTCTGTAATGTTCAATTTTTCAAAATCTTTCTTTACTTCTTCAGTCCAAGTTGTTGTGGTTTTCCTTTTCCAAAAATAGTCAAATATTTGCTTGGGCTATCTATGGTTGTTCATTCTGTCGAGGAATGGCAGTCACTTATCGCATATCATCCGACATTCTCCATTTCCTGGTTGATTCCACTTTCCACCAGTCTTCACTCTGACCTGCACCCATGGTTTCTATTAGAATTCTTCCTTCCAGTTTTTTGATTTTTTGAGTAACATTCACTAGCAAATACCAGATACAAATTATTACCTTTTTTTTTAAAGACAAATATTATGCTTTCCCACATTATTAAGTTCAGAGAACTCCTAACTCCCTCTGTTTCATTTAATAGAGTAATTGACGAAATCACAAGGCTCATTGGAAACGAACAGAAGCCTTTCAGTTAGGATGAGGCTAATTTGTTTTCCCTTGGAACAGTAGCGTCAAAGTAAAGACAGTTGGGCCAAATATTAATTAACTTTTGTATCTTCTCGAGTTCTCTGATGTAAAAGAGCAAATGGAAAACTAATTCTAAAAACTGTGATTTTTATTATTTTCCCGTTTAAATTTAATAACATTTTTTCCTGATAATTATTTATTGAATTCAATGAGTTGGTTCTCTTTATAATTTTAAAATCAGGTGGAAATGCAATATATACTATTTCTAATATTAGTATACTTTTTTTTAAATATTTATGTAACTGAAGTAAATAATATTGACTTTATAATGATTTTGATCTAAGTATTACATAGTTATATGTACAAGTATGTAGTTCAATGTTTATATATTTAAATATATAATCCTTATAAATATAATCTTTGATAATCATTTTTCAATATGGAATTTTTTTTTCTTTAGTAAGGCAATTTAGTAGCTTAGGAATATGAATGAAATACGAATCTAGAAAATACCATTTTTCCGAATTTCAATAAACAAACATAAAGAGGCTATAAACCTTAAGAGAGGTCAAACAATTATTTATCTACATGTTTAATAACCAAGAAAGTTTATTAACTATATATAATTAATTTTTATTCATTGCTATGGTAATTATTTTTAAATACTTTTGTTTCGAAGAGAATAGATTTGTCCTGGCCGGGATTCGAATACGGGTTGTCTGGATCTTCGGTGCAGTGCTCTAAACCACTGAGCTACCAGGTGTCGTATCCAAGTCAGATAAATCCATTCTCTTCACCGATCCTATATCCCCGTGTTCTCGCAGTTTTTGCCTACTATACACGGGAAAGAATGTTCATTGAAAATTACTTCAATTAGGATCTTGTTGACTTACGTCAAAATATTATTTTTATTAATTGTTATTTTGATGGTAATCATTTTAAAATATTTTTGTTTTGAAGAGAAAAGATTTAGGGGTTTAGAGCACTGGATCGAACCCGGATGCAGACGACATCTCTTCAAAACAAAAATATTTTAAAATAATTACCATGAAAATAACAATTAATAAAAATAAATTATAAATAATATTTGACGTAAGTCAACAAGATCCTAATTAAAGTAATGTTCAATGACATTCTTCCCCGTGTATAGATCGCAAAAACACCGAGAATGTGGGGTCCTATATCCTTGGATACGACACATGGTAGCTCAGTGGTTTAGAGCACTGCACCGGGAATACAAACGATCCGAGTTCGATACCCGGCTAGGACAAATCTTTTCTCTTAAAAACAAAAATATTTAAAAATAATTACCATTAAAATAACAATGAATAAAAATTAATTATATATAGTTATAAACTTTCTTGGTTATTAAACATGTAAATAAATAATGGTTTGACCTCTCTTAAGGTTTATTGCCTCTTTATGTTTGTTTATAGAAATTCGAAAAAATGGTATTTTCTAGATTCGTATTTCATTCATGTTCCTAAGCTACTAAATTGCCTTATCAAAGGAAAAAAAAATTCCATAATGGATAATGATTATCAAAGATTATATTTATAAGAATTATATATTTAAATATATAAACATTTCTATTCTCACCAAAACAAAAATATTTAAAAATTTATTAACTAAACTTTAAACTGAATAGGCATGCAAAATAAAGAAAAATAATTTTCACTTTCTTTTCTTTCATTTTTTCGATTAGCATTATCAAAAATAATTTTTATCAATAATTATCAAAAACAATTTCTGGTAAATTTAAATTATATAAATGAAAAAGGATGAAAAACATTTTTAAATGTTGAGCATAATTATATTAGATTTACAATTGAATTAGATTAGATAAATAAAAGTTATTAAATACATTTTTTTTTAATATTTCTTAAAATTGTATTACAGTTGTTAAAACATACAATGATTTTTTTGCGAATGATCACGTAGTAAGTTAGGTTTTTGGGTACTTTTTAGGGTTTTTATATCAGCTGGAATGTATCCTAGATTTTAATACGGTAAATAATGCAAATAAATTAATGTAATAATAAATAAATTAGCTGAGAGGTATATGGAACTATTGGCTCCGGAATTTCATTAACATTTATAGAGAGGAACTAGAAAAAACCTGGATAGATAAGTGGGCTGTCGACCTGTCAGTCGCTTGGTTGGTTTTAGCTAGAGTTTCTTGAAGATCTCAACCACTCATCTCAGTACTAGTACATTGCTTACTTTTATCAATAAAAAAAATATATTCTACAATCTTACTACAAAAAAGAAATAACCACACTTCGTATGGTTAAAGAAATAACCACCTTGTACAAAATATTAAAGCAGCAATATGATTAATCAGTAAATGCTTCATTTGTTATAATACTTTATTGGTGGTGATATTTCAGAGTTGTCTTCATCAAATATTAACAATTCATCGCTGTAATAGATTATAAATGTAAGCATACATCTTTTGGATAGGACGTATCAGAAGGTTATATTGCTGTATAAAATGAAATGGAATGTTTACCAATTATTTTTAAACAACAGTTTTATATTTGGAGCAATGACTTTACATTAAAACACGAAAAAAACGACTACAAACAATCGAATGGATATTGCAATATATTACCATGTATTCTACAAAGGCATTTTGATCTTAAATAACATCGTTTCTTCTTATTAATAAATTACATCCGCGTTGACTTAATTTTATGTGAAACCTTATAGACTGAAAGTGGGTTGGATTATCATTATCATAATTATTATTAGTAATAGCCCTGAAAAAAAAATACAACCACAACTTCGGAAGTTTTGATATCGTTAAATTCAATCAGAAAACTAAACCTACTATTCCAACATTAAAGCATGATTTTGCTGGTGACCGGATTTAAGAATTTTGTTGCACTATGTGTTGTCCTGAATCTCGTTTGAAAGAAAAGCTCTGTCAGAGCAATTCCTTTCTAAGTTGGAAACAAAGGAAACTTCCCTATCCATGGAAGTCCTGAATTGTTTCCTTCGAAAACAGCCAGAAGTTGACAAAACGGTTGCTTTCAGGACAATAACATCGCCGAGGGCTGCTGTATCATGAAATGAATTATTCTTCTATGTTTTAAAATCTTAAATAGAAATTTAAATGACGATAGTATCTTTGAAATAAGCAATATAACAGCATTTATAATGGAGTGATTCATATGATTATCAATTCATTATCGGGAATATAATAGTAAAAAATCTATTTTTACCTGTAGTATTGACATTTCTTCGTGAAAATATGTTTTTCTCGACTAATATGTCCTCTCTGATATTGAAGAAGGTTGTCCTACATATTAATAATAATCAGCATTAGCGAACCCGAAGGTTCCATCAATCTCTGCTTATAAAGTTCCTTCCAAGGACCACGATTCATGCCAAAGCCGCCAGATCACTCTTTACAATCCCATCTTAATCTGACACCTTAATTCTCCAGTGGCTTTATTTATTTTTTGGACCTAATATTCTACGCAACATCCTATTTTCGAATACATTATTACATTGTTCATCCTTCAGCGTTAGTAGCCACGTTTCACATCCTTATAGAAGATTTGGAAGGATGGTGTTTTACGTTGATGAATGCAGTTAGGAAGATAAGCTGGAAGTTAGTTCTGTTAAGACTAATTATATTACCTGAATATATAAAAATTTTATTTTATTAATTCTTACCTGCCCAAAATTCCGGATGATGAACTGCCTTATGCATTATATGAATAAGTTTTATATCAAGAGGGCCATGACTACGTGTGATATGTTTTGATTGTGCGAATGCAGATCGTCAACCTATGGATCGTGTATAAATCAACCATGGGAATTGACGAATTCCTTCGGCTAACAACAACGCCACCACTAAGCACAATTATCGAATATGCAAAAATGTGATTTGCATATTTTCCACTCCGGATGGCACATGCTGTGGATGGGGCAAGGCAATTTGTAACGTCAAAAATATACAAAGAGTGAACTTTTTAAGTAGGGATTCCAGATCTATCTCATCAATAGAGGTTTGACCATATTAAAGTATAGTTGGACATGGTAAGAATAATAAAAGACACCTGAGAGATTCTCAGAAGTTACTAAAAGGTAATAATAGTTAGTGTCATAGTTCTTGCGAACTATTAAATCATAATAGATAAATAAAAATAAAACCACATAAAACTTTTTGACCTAGGAATACTTTATTATTCTCCGATTAGCCATATCAGCATAAAAGTGACGCTAAATAAACAAAGGACTTTATTATTACCTAAATTTTACACACAAAAGTTAGTTGTTAATACTTTTTGCTCTTTATTTCAATATTTTTTGGTATTAATTATAATTTTAAAAAACTCACAGTCTGGTGAAGATTTGTTTTTTATTTCTGCTGATATCTTGTTGACGGTTCCGTGGTCTATGAAATAACCGATGATGTATTGAAAGCTTAGATTGAACTCATAGGGTACTCGGTAAATAAAACTTAGCATAATGTGGCGTTCAGGAACATAAACGAATAACTCCTAAACATCAAAAATTTACTTTTTCACATTTTCCACTAGTTTAGTCAAGCAACGCTTTATGATCCTGAAACTTCAAGCCCAGAACCGGGCTAAAACCATGAGAAATAAGGCGGCACACTGTCGAATTGGACACAATTGCTTGGCTAAACTAGTGAAAACTATGAAACAGTAAGTTTTTGAAATTTCGGGGTTATCCGCTTTTGATTCTGAACGCCTCATATATTATATTTATATCTAGAGCAATAATTTTGTTTTAACATATTTTTTTTTTTATATAAAATTTAATTCATTCCTACAGGTGACCCTTCTGTTTTCTTTTCTTTATTCTTTTATAAGTTTATTACAATAGCTGATAAATATTTTTTTATTGGTTAGAAAAAGATACATAAATGGTCAATTCCTCACTAGAAAATAGTTTTACAAAAGTATAGTGCCAGCATGTTCTTTGATAAATTAACATAAACAGTAATTAATTACATCATAATGAATCATTCAAATATTTTAATTAGTAGCAAAGTATCTCGTAAAGATATTCATGGATTGAAACATAATTAATCTCCTTGTATGAAGAATCGCCGTTCTGAATGTGACAGACAATCTGATACAATGCATTTAAAGGCCTGAGGGTCTCGAGCTCACAAAAGTGAATCAAATTCATGAAGTGCTTTGTAATGAAACGTTTGTCTTAACATTCCTTAATTGAGTTATATTATCATTCTTCAAGTTGAAAAAAAGGAAGTAAGATTAATTAGCCTCGAGGCAAGATACGGACTGTCGGGGGGGAGGGGGCTGGGAGAAGATGGAGGGGGGCGGGAAATTTCCAGTTTTTTTTTCTTCTCTGAAGGAATTTGCTGTTTCTGGTGGTTGAGCCTGGAAAACGTTTTTTCTCTTTTCATAACTTTAGGGCTTTTTACTTCCTCTTCTATATTACCTTCCAGCCGAAAGTCTATTTTCGCTCTTTATTAAATCTAAATATATAAATTTAAAATAACTGATGAGTACAACCCGTGATTTCCTTGAACGCTTATTTGTCTTTCTATCTCCTTGACAATACACCTTCCTTGCCTGAGGTATCTGGATGAACATCCTCAATTCGTCTCTGTCAAGAGGAACTGTCTTCCACTTCCTTATGTGGATCCTAATATACGATAAACTGGTGGTTCAAAAAGTGATTCAGAATCAAATTGAAATCAAGTCCACCGCATAAGAATTCCGCAGGATATATACAATAAAAATTATAAAGTGCAATTACTGTTATAAGAGAAAAAATCTTGATATGTGAGTTAGCGAATACAAACTAGAGCATATACAAAGTCGTATCCATATACCATGTACTACGACCATATACTAAGTATCACTTATTACATAAAAAATATATTTAAAAATACATATTGCATCTGAAGATGCAAGTCTAAACGGACAACGACATTCTGTATTAAAATTTCATTAAAAAAGAAAAAAAAAATTGTACTGGCTTCGATGACTTAGGGTCTTATGCCTTTAATACAAAACACCAACAAACAAACAAAACGAACAAAATTTTTAATATGGATATATCTGTTTAAGAACATATAGCCCAATATTTTAGGAAATATAATCATAACTTTATTGTACGCAAAAAATCAAAAATCTACACAGACGTTATTTCCTACCTAATTTACCTGATTTTTCTAAGCATTTAGGCTGTGAAAAGTATTTTTGATTTATTGCAAAGCACTGTGAATTATGTAGAAACGAATAAGGTTGATTACTAAAGAAAACCTTACCATGTGAAAGTGGTATAAAACAATTTCAAATAGTATATCACTATTGGTTTATCAACTGTATCTAAAATTTAATATTTAAGTTCTATTTATGCAAAACTGAAATATTGAATTTAAAAATTATTCGATTATATTTTATTATATTTCAGGGCAGAAGTTTGATTGATTTTAAAGCAAATTACTGTTCAGGTTTATTGCTTGCTACCAAAATGTTTTCAATAAATCTAAAATTTATTTAATAGCTATTTATAAGGATATTTAAAAAAAAATGTGTAATTAGTTTGAAGTGAGATTCAACTTAAGGGTTGTCAATTTTAACTACTATCACGATAATTCATGCTATATGAAATTCTGAATCCATAAACACGCCTTTTGTTTGATGTAAAACGTTGATGTCAAAAGGTTTTTGCATTTGGTATGTGAGATCTTTGTGTATTGATTTATTAGTTATGGAAATGAGTAATATAAAAAAAGAATTTCGACAGAAAGCTTTGAAATTATTTCCATGAGCACTGTATCTGGGTGGCTTCATATCGGCTTAAGTAACATTGTATAATAATTCGTTCACTTAATGAAAACCTATTTCCAGTCGGTTTTTTTGGCATATAACTTTATTTAGCGGATACGTTTCGACTAATTTGTCATTTACAATCCATCAAGAACTTCCTTCATCTCAGAAGAGTTCTACAACAAAAGGACCATGGAGGACAATGGACCTCCAAGAAAAGTTTTTAGCTAATGACATGAATTTAAAAAAAAGAGAAAAAAGATGACGTGTAACTCTTCTGAGATGAAGGAAGTTCTTGATGGATTGTAAATGACAAATTAGTCGAAACGTATCCGCTAAATAAAGTTATATGCCAAAAAACCCGACTGGAAATAGGTTTTCATTAAGTGAACGAATTATTAGATAATGCAATCCAGTTTACATCCTTTCAAAAAGTAACATTGTATGTAATAATAGTTTTAATAGTTAATAAAATAGTTCATTAGACCAGATGCTTATAATTTTACTGAAATGACTCTAGTTTCAACATTAAGATTAATAATTTACTATTACATTTTTGGTTTTTAGTAAATTATTGCGAAACTTATGAAAAACAAATTTCTTTTTATCGGTAAACCAAATCGAATGGATATGTATATACATGGTGAATTAAATACAAAATATATTAAATATTAAATAAGAAGTGAAGAAGTGAGATTTAACTGCTTTTGCGTTATTTACGGATAAGTCTCGTCGTCAAAGCCTTCGCATTCAACCCCAAAATGTTTACTTATCTCTCTTTAAAAAAAAAAAAATAAGACATTGAGTGGAAGACGATTAGTATAAACAATTGTAAATGTAAGTATTCTATGACTTTCGATTTTGAATTTAGTTTCATGCCTTGTTTACTTTTGGTTTTCTCTCAGCTTAACAAAGTGAAGGTTAAAAATTAAGGTTTGAAAAGAAATTAATCTCTGTAAAACTATAATTATTTTATTATAATCTATTACAAAACAGCTAAAGGCAGTATTTCATCGAAATCAATGGCAAAATGGGTTTCCAATAAAAAACTTAAATAAAAACATGACTCTTCAAGTGACTCGAAATTTACCTTATTACATTTCCTCAAAGTAAATAGATTTTGTGTTTTAGTTCAAGAAGTACTCCACAACGAAGGACGAACCGTTTATTCAATATCCACGTCCCCTTTCCTTTTGTCCTAAAACATGTTTCATAAATAAGGCGAAATTTCAAACAAGCATATGGCAGTGTAGTAGCGTCCACTATTATTTATGATTTGGATTCGATACTGCCGGGCCTAGTTCGATGTAATTCAATATATAGTAATACATTCTACAGACCAAGTTAATGCGTGTGCAGAGTATCTATTGCTCCATAAACGTCTTCTTTGGTGAAAAAAATGGTAAAGATTCGACTACCATGGTTGTTCGGGGTCAGGAGGATAGCAAGAGCTTACATACATTCCCTGAAGGAAACCTCCCAGTGATTATTAGGCTATTTGGGAAGCCACAAAGTGATTTCTAATAGTAAGCAGTATCGTACACCAAGTCACTCCTTTGGCTGGTCGTTGTGAGTTGCCTCCAAAATGCAAAGGGCTTCAAATACCCGGAGAAGAAAAACGCTTGAGGAATGATGGGAACGGAATTCGAATTTGAAACCTTTGATTTGTTAGCAGGTGCACTTCTCCGAGCTTTATTTAACCTGGTCGGCTCCTTACCTCTTCATTGCCTTTATAGAAACACTCACTAAAACTCGGGTAGAATAATTGTTTTAAACTTCATATAATTCCCAAATATATATTAAATTAAACTTAATAAAATATTTGTATTTGGTTTTAAATAAATTGGTATTTCTTTTGTTATAGATACGAAAAGATATTATATTTTTGTGAATTCGAGTTAATTGAGTAAACTAATCATGAAAGCCATTTCAAAGCAAAGTGCTAATGAGGAAAATTGAATCCATTGATAAATATATTTCTGCAAGTTAGTGTTTACTCACCTTATTTGCGGAATAACCTTCAACCTATTATCCATTGTTTTCAATCTCCATTCATCCGATATAACTGCCTATATTTTCTCAGTACCAGGGAGGGTTCAAATTTGCATTAGAATAAATCTTTTATTTCTGTTTCCATCAAACGAAGATTTATGAGATCCCGCGCTAATGATTAATTTAAATGGAATAATTTATGTTTCCAGCAATTGTCACAATAGGGAAATATATAATATGCATCGAGATAGATTTTTAATTTTGTTTCTCCTAATTATAAAATTAAAATATCATTTATTAATTTTGATAATCATTAAAATTAATAATAAGTAATTATTAATTAAATTACGACACTACTTCAAGAAATTTAAGATCAGTCGTTGTTAAAGGTCTTAGTAGTCGAAGCGACGTTACGGAAAACCAAATTAAAAAATTATGAAGATTTATAAATTTGTTGGGTATAACGCATATAGTATATAATATATGATCAACTTAAAATGTATTCCAAATATTTTGTAAGTTTAAAATAAGAATTTAAGCTGTTTGAGCTTGATGAACGACTCACCTTTCGATTTACGGTGATTTAGCAATTTTACCCAAACATTAGTAACTATACGAAATCCAATGTTAGCAGTAAAGGAAGAGCTTGTTAATCATGGATATGATGCGACGAATATGGTTAACACTGTCGTGGAAATGCGGTAATAAATGCTAGAAGGCTTGACAGCACGCATTCAAGCAGGGTTTCTGGAGGACTATGTAGGGTTAAGGAGAGATTGATGAAGGGAGATCGATTAAGACGAAGGGATGAACCTCCGAAGCACGCTCGAACGACAGGCTTAGGGATGAACCTTGAGCGGCCTATGCGGGACGGATGTCACTAACGGATCGTACGATCCTACCAACTTAGCATGTAGGATTACAAGAGAGGAGATGAATACTCAGGCCCAGTACGGTGAAAGTGTAAAATTATAAAAATGAAACCGAGCCGAGGGGTAAGCCCAAGGCATGTTCAGAAAAAAATATTAAAACAAACAATTTATTTTCGAATGTTTTTTCCTCGGTCCTTCGGGAAAACATAAAGGCAAAGGATAATGATTCACAAAAATGGAAAACCCGGCAGTACTTTGAACATTTTTTCAGTTACCTTTTTCCTTCTGTATGGTAATGAAGGAGTGGTAGATTTGAAATATAATTATTGTATACTTATACTTCTTCAGTGGAAGTTGTGGTATTATGATGGCGAGGGGCAACCTCACAATAAATCCATAAAAAAAAGTTAATAAATTATACAAAAACTCAACAGTTATTTACTTAAAAATAGATACATAAATATTGCTACAAATAAATAAAAGTAATAAGGTTGATATGGGAGTGAGGGTTGGGGAAAATATAGGAGGATATGAAACAGAGGGGTGGAGGAGAAAAAAACTGAGTAGTGTGTTAGAGGATGACCATGGTTGGGTGTAAGGGACACTTGCGGCCATACACTGAGGAATACCAGTTTCTTGTAATCGGAGTAGTATCGATAATGATGATGATGATTCATCAGACTCCACATCACTGCTAATGCGGAAACGTGGATTGAAGGACGCCGAGAGGTTTAAAAAAAAAAGTTATGTGGTTCCTCGCTATGTGGCATACAGTATTGAGTTGTACTTCATTATGTATGTGTCTCATGTGCCATTTCAAATTACGTTTTTATTTTTTTATCTTTAAGAAACTGCCCAGAAATTCTTGCAGGGATGTCGGATAGAAGTGATAGGGTAGAGAGAGGTTGCCTTTGCCTGGCTGAAATCATAGTCTTCTCACTGCAGTTTCCCAGTGTTTTCACTTCAATTACTTATTCCTCTGAATCATCTGGTGATGCTACCGTATCAGTTCAGTTTTGTTTCTTCGCCCGCCATACCATGAAATATTAGAACATTCATTATAGTTTCCCTCAATTTTATTGGTTAAAACAGTATAAAAATTAACTTATTATGGCTAAATTTAAGTTTTCTTCTTGATAACTCTATCAAAAACCATCAGGGGCCTGAACAGATTCGCCATCGAATTTAAGAATACCACATGGTTTTTGGTACTCACAATAAAGGGCCAATGTGGATCGATAAGGATCTTGCACAACGATCTTTGCTTAGAACACGCTGAATAACTGAGAGATCAGTCTGATTCCGCTGCTAATAGCGACCAGATGTTGAGGGAATCGGAATTGATAATTGATTCAGTTTTTTTCCGTTTATAAGTGGATATTGGCCTATGGAAGTGAACTACTAATTAAGGCCCCTTGGTTGTTTAACTAACAAGATGTTAGCCACAACTACTACCATTCTCACTTCGAATTTCACAACAATCTGCATATATTTATTGATAAAGGGAACGTTTCCTATCGCTTCATCGGATGACGGCTCCTTTGGTTTGGATCGTCCGGGTTTCACTGCAAACCAATTGAAATTGGCTGTAATTGACAGTTCCGTATACATACCACTATTGCTCGTTTAATTAGCACATAGCTTTGATAACCTACACAGTGCGGCCCAAATTAGTCTATGATAAGCGCCCCCCTTGGGTAGATAGAATAGGGTAGAGGAAGCGCTTTAACTGGCCCTTGTAGATGGATCAGCTATTTTTGGAATTAAATTCATTTAATTAATGTATAGCTATGATTAATTTTATTTTTGATGCAATAAGAGCAGGTTGATTCAAAACAAAATTCAATCCAGCTAAGAGTTGAAGACTTGGAGACAGGAGGTACAGTAAATATAAGGCACTTTTTATTGTGAAATAAGATTAGTATATGTTAAAAATATAATGTTAAAAAGATTTTATTTTATAACCCTTAGTCACCCTACAGATATCTACCCTCCATATCCCTAAGACCAAATCCCTGCATATATCAATCTGCTGATGTCGGAAAAATAGATAACGTTTAGCCACGAGTCTTGTGCATAACTCTTCTACTATAGGTTTCATCTTCTTCTACCACTTTTATGTCCGGCCGGCTTCCTTGTACACATGGTATTCACCTCGACTACTCTGCAGAGGGAAATAAATAGAGGCTGTAATTGTTATAATCCCAAGTTAAGTATGGGACGTAGAAAAATGAATGGAAATTTTTCTCATATCGGAAGGAAATCGCGTTACACTGGGACAAGTTATTTAGAGGAATACCAGTTTCTTTCAATCAGAGTAGTATCGATAATGATGATGATGATTCATCAGACTCCACATCACTGCTAACAACAAACATATGTAAGTTAATTATGGTATTTGTTGATGATAACAAAACTCACACGATTAGAGGCAACCGGTCGTCTAGTGGTTAGCATTACAAACTACCAAACCCGAGATAGCGGGTTCATAGTCCGGTAGGTGCCCCTAGAATTTTTTAAAGGGAGTAAAAACTCCTTGGTTACGCCGTTATTCGGAAGGGACTTTAGTTATAAAACGGTGGACGTAAGAGCAATATATATTTATTGAGTGATGAATAGACATTATGAGATATTCAAGATAAAAAGTACATTATTATAAACTAAATTGTAGACTTATTGACTATTGATTAACATTTTAATATAAGAGCAATGGACTACATCGAACTTAAAGACTACATACTATTACTTATCAACTACATAACTACCATCTACTATCCTACCTCCTACCTTCTACCATCTCTTAATCTTAGTGCTAGTATATATACATGTGAAATAAGAGGGGAGGACAAGGAAGTTTACATTGCTGACAAAACGGTAGCTTTGATGAAACTTCCTTGTTGCAAAACTATTTTATTAAACAATTTGTTTATTGCTATTGACCGGTAACTCTTTTTAAAAATCGTATGTCCAGATAAAACCAGTCAGCCGTTTTCGTAAATAACGTTAAACTACAACTTAATGGCACAGTATGTATTCACATTCTTGAAATAATCTGGCTTTAACTTTAAAACAAAGAATTTGAAATTCTTACGTGAAGCAAAAATTATAAGTTTTTATTTATAGGGAGTGGGGTAGCTCAGTAGATCGCAGAGTTGCCTTGCCGAAAGTACCGGGTTCAAATCCTGCAGTGGTGGATGATTTATTAAATCCTATAACAGCCGGGGATGGGATCCGGAGCCTCCACAAAGTTGGTACCCTTGATAGCGGGGAAACGTGGTGTTTGAGCGTTATCACGTTCAAATCACATCCCTTGACAAACGTTGTCATAGAAACAGTACGGTCTTTACCATATAGTGAAACTAAGACCCTTCCTTAGTAAAGGTTTGTTTTTTCAATTTTTTTACTTATAATTTATCTTGAGAAATTGACCCGGTAAAAATTTATTTTGGTTGTTATACTTTAAAAAAAATATATCTTGTTATGTCAATATTTATAGAAAATATAAGTTTTCCTATGGTATGAATGCAAATCGGAAACCCAAGAGATGCACATTCACCTCCTCTACCATGATGACCCCGCAGAGTTGAGCACTAACGAGTTAACAAAATCTCTGACGCATGGTCTCTTCTTCAGGAAGCACTTCTTAAGTAACAGCTTCCCCCTAATGACTGTTGCTGGCTTGTTCAGTTCCCTCGCAAATGAGATATCGTCCCCTCTTGTTAACTGTTCATTTGTGAGTAATTAATGAATACCGACATTATAATGATCCATTTGAAAAGTTAATGATTTATTGAGGTTCTGAATTTTTGAAACTGTAATAGAAACTCGCATTAATTAAATCTTAAATAGCATTTTGATTCAAATTTTATTTGATTATATACATTTTATATAATCTATAATGAGATCGGAATTCAAATAATTTTGGAATTATTATATATTAATCAAATATATTTGGAATTTAATTCATAATAATCGTGACAATGCGATTTATATATTTTTTAACTATTACATCTTCTGGACTACAGATCTTCACTCGACTTATGAAACAAATGACTTATCTATTGCAGTATACTAACACCTATTTGGACATATGGGGAAAACTTTAGGGTTCAGCAACACACGTCTACTCACACAATATACAAAAACCACAGTCCAAAATTCTATGAAAAATCGTCACCGCTCCTTGGTTTAATTCGAATCACACCGTATAACGACATGAACATTCCCAGTCTAAAGTCATGTATTAACAACAAACATAACATTCAACTCATCAACACAAAATCACCACAATCCACTCGTTCATCCGCTTTCCTACTCCCTTTTACCCGGACTTGATAGGAAAAGATTAAAAAGACAACGGCCAAGAGACCTGCTCAACTATCGAAGTTTCCATATCCAAAAATTAATGTTTCCGTAGCAGAGCAAAGAGAAAAACACTTAAATCAACTTTGCTGGATGCATAATTGCGCAGGTGGAAATGAAAATTAGAAAATAAATATTAACATGTTTTATGTAATTATCCAAACCACCCTGAAAACTATAATATTTTTCTGTTTTCATTATAATCACATTAAAGAGCTACTCACTTACTATGCAAGAATATTTCTTCTTAGTCTTTCAACAGCTAATGAGCACCCAGGTCAATATAATTAATATATGTATTTTTTGCAATGGTCAAATTCAAAACCAAATGACTATGCGATAACCTTAGCGTCCTTTTGTAATACTATTATGTAGGTACTTACATTACAGATACAGGGATTATGATGTTAAATTCCCAATTTAAGGTGATTTCAACAGATAATATATGAATAGGCCCAGAAACATATATTTAATCACAGATTCAACACCAAATTGCATTCACTACAAGTTCCGTGTTATGATCAACTTATAATGCCTCCTTTTGTGAAAGGTTATTGACAAAGGGAAGAAGTCCATCAACATTAAATCATCTTAAAAAATATTTCTCAGTTCGAAGGGTTGACCCTTGACTTGACAACTTTAAGTTTAATAAAAGGGAAATCCATTCCAGAATTTTTGTACGAAATTATTTCTTCTGGTATTTTTTTCATTCTCCCTATTAAGGAAAGAACATTAAAGATTAATAAGACAAAAATATAAAGTTGGACTTTGTTTTTTGTTTTTTTTTCCATCTAACTATGATTTTATTATGGTTAGTTAGTTAGTTAGTTATCTGAGAGCTGGAGAAAACAACTGAGTAGAATCTAAGTATAGTGAGACACTTCTCTAGATCTATTGTCGAAAGGATAATATATTATAAACAATCTTTTCTTGCAACCATTGAGTAATGCTATCCATAACTTAACTAAAACTGGTGTGGAAAGTCCCACTTCCCCCCACTTGTGAGGGAAAACCACTTCCTCACTGGGGTGAAAGTAACAGCCACCAAGATCGAATTTGACAATCAACACTCTGCTATTTTAAATGTTAAATGGCGGTATTATAATAGTATTCATTTTATATTCCTTAATTAATAAATAATTGTAGAACTTTTTATATTTAATTCAAGATAGATTTTATTTATTTTGAAGCGATTTTATAGAGATATTTTATATAACCTTAAATGAATTAGAACCTTCACAAATCAGAAATTTAGAGATCTAGCATTAAAACAGT
Source organism: Troilus luridus (assembly GCA_964056705.1). Classification (NCBI taxonomy): domain Eukaryota; kingdom Metazoa; phylum Arthropoda; class Insecta; order Hemiptera; family Pentatomidae; genus Troilus; species Troilus luridus. The sequence goes on from OZ057414.1 coordinate 59,220,482, forward strand.
GATCAGACCACAAACAAAATAAAAAATGGAAATAGATAGTGATGAATTCATAGAATTTACTCATCCGTCCATAAAAGAACAGGCTGAACAGGCAATAAATCAACTTTTACCAAAAACATCTAAAGTTAGATATGAAGAGAAATATAAATTTAAATCAAGATATAATAATATACGTTTATTTTATTTTTGTATGTGTTATCAGAATATTATTTTCTAAATAATAATAAATAAATGTTTCAATGAGTAAACCGTCCTAGTGTTATAATTTGCATGGTTAGTAATAGAAAATTGTAAGAGATAGCGCTAGTGTAGTTTTAGCAAATCTAAAGTTTCACCTTTAATTTTTTAATTTTTAAATGATTGCAGGAAAAATGAAATATTTAACACGTGAGAAAAGTGCTTATAACACTCTCTTTTCGAATTTTAAAATTCACTCGGGTGTAATAAAGTGGCACTTTCCTCACTTGTCAAATAAATAACTATACTTTTATCGAAAAATGAAATATTGCATATTATTACATTTTCACCCACAGTAAAAGATTAGGAGCATGTTGCTTTTGTTTTGTTTTGTTTGTTAATATCTTACGGGTTCTTGGTTGCAAATGTCATACTTATGACTGTAGAAATATTTTAGTTCGATTGGAAAATCAATTAAGATGGGTAAATTAATCAATTCCTCCAATATAGGGTGAATCGAATTATTTTTCTTATAGACCAACTAGCTGACCCGTCGGGCGTTGCTGCGATAGGAAATTTTTAACAGCGTTGCACTAAATTAAAAAATCTGAAATAATTCATAGTAATTCTTCTATCATTCCCTCAAATTATGTTTTTTTGTCGAGGAAAAGGATTTTTTTTTATTGGATTTTTAAAATTGTAAACGTTTCCCGTTCATTTGAAATTGGCGCCTAAAATGTTTTTAAAAATATTCAGTTGTAAAGTGAAAAAAACCTTTTAATTTAAAAAAAAGAAAAAAGGAATCTACGTTAATAATTGACAAAGTTATGAAGAAAAAACGTTTTTTTAAGTTTTATTTTTTTAGGGTGAATTTTAATATTTGGAGTTAAAAATTTGGGAATCTTCATTATTTTTTATGGCAAATAAGATCCAATTTTTTTATTCCAAATATCGCCTGGGGCATTTTTTATCTTATTATCTGGCTATACCCTTTGGATAGTGTATTGAAACATATATTGCTTAATAAATTGGTTGTTAATATTTCCCAACATAATCGCTCTTAGGTTATCATTAATTGCTTGATTTAGAAAAAAATAAGTGAAGCTGAGATTTTGCAGAACATAATTCTTTGAATCGAAAATAACATTTATAATTGGATTCAAAATAATTTATATTTCCGATTTGTTCTCGCCTCCACTTTTTCTTTCATTTATTTTCTTGAAAAAAAAGTGATCTTATCGAATAGAACTTCCGGTGTATCGTAAGTTAAAATGTACATAGAAGACTATAAGGTGGAAGAATGTTACTTAACAGAAATTTCTTCCCAATTTATGCCAGAATAATAAAAAGGTAGTTTAAATAAAACAGTGTTCAGTGGTAGCATTTATATTTAAGAGTTTTAAAAACATTTATACCATAATGTACAGTTTCTGCTCTTGTATCTAGCTGACCCGTCGCGCGTTGCTGCGATAGGAAATTCACTTGTAATATATAATTTTTCTTATTCACAATCGTTTTTATACATAAAAATCAGTTTTCATTATTTACTCAAGTGCTTTTGGATACACAATATTTTTTGTTTTTCCTACTGGTGTGTAAACGAATAAATCTGAAGGTTTTCCGATGCGAGAGCTGGCCACATACAGTTGTCCATGTGCGAAAATCTAGACCACACACTTGTAGTGACTGCCCTTGCGCTTTGTTGATGGTCATTCCAAAAGCGAGTCGAACCGGAAATTGTAAGCGCTTGAATTCAAATGGCATATCTGTTGGAATCATAGGAGTACGTGGTAACAGTACATCTTCACCCTTAAATTTCCCATTTAAAATTGTAGCTTCGATGACATTCTTCATCATCTTTTTAATTGCAAGTCTCGAACCATTGCAAAATCGTGGTGGATTGATGTTTGAGTAGAATGATAGGCTCGCCAATTTTTAGTGTTAAAATGTGCGGTGGCATACCTGACAAATCAAGGGAATTCAAGAATTCGGTTGGGTACTGGACAATTTCGTCTTGATTAATCGCAGTATCGATGGAATTATACGTTGTTGCTTCACCTGGTATTCGATTCTGAATGCTAAAATTGATGACATTTACATCGTTATTCGTAGCTGCTAATATAGCATGTGAACTGAGTCATGATGGTTTTTGTAATTCTGGGTGATATTTGGGAAAACCCCTCCAATTAATTCGTCATTATACAAAAGTTCGTTGGCAATGTGATACATTGTGTGTTGATTTGTCGATTGCCATCTTTCCATTCCCAATATCCAGCAATTGCCTTTCGAAAATGTTGGCTGATGCATTATTTTGCAATTGAACACGCATATTGGTGTTCAAACTTAATTTCTTAACATGCCTCAATCGTGCGTTCCTTTACACTTCACTGTCATTACTATTTTTATTCTAATTTCTCTTCACATATATTTATTTCTTTCGTACGAAATTTGTTCTTACTCTCCCTTTATTATTGACTAGATTACGAAAGAAATAACTTGATTTGCGACAAATAATTATTTTTTTTCTAGAAAGTTTTGAAATTTAAAAAAAAAGAAAAAAAAAGGCAGGTAGAAACCTTTTCTAGAGTGTACTGAACAACTTCCCAAAGTTTCATGACGATCGGAAGATTGGTGTAGTAGTGCATAACGGACAAACACACATACATTCATTTTTATATATGTAGATTATCCTACTCCATTAAGACAGTCTCAATTAACATTGCTGTTTTCATTGGAATGAGATGCGTTGGAATATTTGTGAAGTCAGTCCGTCACAAACACATGTCCCTCTACTTCTTAATCATGTTAATTAACTAGTTCTTAATTACAGTCGCTTAAGAGAATGTTTAGTTTGCTCACGTTTCGCGAGATACAGTAATAGTTTGCTGTGTTACGGTTCTATTGAGTGCTCTTTGGAACCTGCTTGGTCTTCCCATAGTAGTTTCTTCCAAGTATTTATTTCCTAATAAGTTATTGAATTTGATTGACTATTAACGTATGTGGTTCATCTTCCTTATTCAATTATTATCCTCGTTCATTCTTTCAATGAATGGCATTGACAATTTTTATTCGAGCCAGTTTATGTCATGGTACTCGTGTAATTGAATTATGAGTTTCTTCAGAGTTCCAACTCTCTTGGAATTTATTCTGAGAAGTTACCTGCAAATATTTTTTCAGACTGGCTATTAGAGCAGTTGGGATTTAATTTGAATATTTTGTTATATCACGTATACCTCTAAGATTAAGGTCAGTGCGCATCCTATAATGTGAACATCTCCTCTTCCAACCAAATAAATATTAATATTCAGAGAGTTTTTATTATTCTTTGCCATCCAATTTTATTAAATTACTGGGAATAAATTGTTTACTTTTATAATTCCTTCATTAATTAATATACATTATGTTTAGTTTTTTAAACTACTTTTTCATATTCATCATTATAAATAAATAAAACGAAATAAAATGAACCAAAACCTATTCGTTTAGGAAACATATCAGAAGCAGGTAACGCAAAAAAACAAACAGAGTATTGATACTGACGGTTTTTTTCTAGGCTAGATTCAATGCAAAGCATACTCCAATAAATTCATTGCGTGTTACAATTATAATTAAATATAATTATGTTTCCTTTCTTTATTTTTTTTCAATTTACAGAATAAATGAGTCAATCAGTTACCTTATATTGACTTAAATAAATCTAATATATGTGGCGTTCTGGATCAAAGCGGATAACTCGAAATTTAAAATATTTACTTTTTCTTTTTTTTTTCCCTTATTCATTGAAGCAATTCTTTATGCTAGCAAAGCTGCGGGTTCACAATCGTACAAAAATCTTGATACAATGCGACAGATTGTTGTGTTTGAAAAAATCGCTTGAATAAACTAGCAATCAATGTGAAACAGTCGAAGTTATCCGCTTTTAAATATTTATATTTATATTTCTAATATATCCATTCAGGACCATATTTTTAAAATTCCTATATTAAATGCAGGTTGTAGTATAAAATTCATTATGTTTTCAGGAATTTCTACTGCGAATGTTTTCCTGGATTTTCCGGACCCAACTGTATGAAGGGGCCTCTATGCCAAGCTGAGACAAACCAGTGCAAAAATGGTGCAACATGCAGGTCGGTAATAATTATACTGTATTATTTATATTTTTAATTTCCATCATAGTAAAAAAACATTTTAAAAATTAATAATACGATAAAGCAACTTTAAAAAGTTGAAGAAAACAATTATCTACAAAATTATCATCACTTAATTTCTTATCTTCATACATCATTACGGGATTCTATTGAATCATTAGCTACAGGATTATTAAAAAAAACAAACGAATTGTCAATATAATAACTTATAATAAAAAAGGGTTGGTACTGACGATTTCAATGAATCTTGTTGGTGTGCCAATTATAGTTCTTTTTTTAAACATCTTTCAGTTATAAAGTTGTTTTATATTATTTCAGTTATTGAGTTAAAAAAAAAAATCTTCTATTGTCGTTTTATGACGTTGTAATTATGTAAGCTGTAAAAGTTTTCATACATAATTTTTTTTCTTCTTTTACCCTTGGTTATAATATGGCAAGTGTGCTCTTTCCGCTGTATGCGGGAGCTTCATACATTAATTAGATTTGTTTTTCATTTTAAGTATGCAATTGTAAAAATGCAAAAAATATTCAGAATCAAGACTCAACAAAACTAAGCAAAAAAGAGAGTTTTTGACAGATCTGCTCTTTGCATTCTATACAATCCTTAAAAAAGAATTTGCAGAGAAATATAATATATTTTAATTTTTGTGATTTATTCTACATGAAGATAGGTTTCAATCTAAATCCGCTATACGCTCAAGCGTTTATGACTATTAATGTTCTTAGTCAAATTCAACATAATTATGGATATTGGAAAGCTGAATTTCTTATCTCCAAACAATAACTTTTTTTTGTTTGTATGAGGGTGGCAGTCATTGTATTGGAGTTATTAATTGCATACAATGATTCAAGTAATAGGGGAGAAATAGAAAAATAATGAGGATCCCTTTAAGTAATACGAATTATTAGTTTTTCAAAGTTATAACATATAACTATAAGATATGATCAAGTAAATGTAGAAAGTACTTTATAATGGAAAATATGCAGTATAATGAATAATACGAAAGAACACGAAGTGGCCATCTTATGCATAAGTCCCAGTCTCTAAAGGCTTTTTAAAATTATTTCAAGTGCCTTTCAGTAGATGTACATTTAAGAGTGTATGATTAAAAAGGAATGGTAAATGAGATGTTGTATGTGAACCCTGTGTTTAAACGTGACTGCACATTATAACTACGCATAGATTTGGATGTCATGAATTGAAATGAGCTAAATTATCCGGACAGTTCTACCATTGTGAATTGAAACTACACGAGTAGTATCTTTATCTCAATTTAAATTCTAAACATAAGTCTAATTAGCTGGTATAATACCATACATAACGATTTGGCGTTATACATTTTTTTACGCTATATGCTTGGGATATTATCTAGAAATATAATTACAATAATGAATATATTATTTTTTTTTATTAATATTTTTACTTCAAGAAGTAACCATGTGATAATTTCTAAGGTTTGTTTAGTCTTTTTTTAATTCAATTCTTATTCGGATCATACAAATACAGTAAAAAAATTTTAATAAAGGTTGAACTACATGATTTTTAAAATTGAACTACATCTAGGACTAGTATAGAAGTACATCAACAATCTAGAACTAAATGGATACATCTTTCCGATAGCCAATTTGTTGAATTTGTCAGGCATGGATAAATCTATAAAGAGAAAAAAAAAATGATTCAAGAAGAAACAATATTTTAACTTATTTTTCTGGTTGTATTAAACATAATGAAAACTATCAATAAAGCTAATCATAGTGAATTTGAAATTAAAATAGTTAAATATTAAAAAATAATGAATACTTTTTAGATAAGTTACTGGAATTAGTCTTAAAAATCATGTTTTATGATATGTAGATTGATTAATTGTATTTTATAGGAAAAACAATTTTTTTTCTCTTGATATTGGGGAGGGAGGTTCGGCGTAAGCAGTTGGCGGGCCCATTCCCCAGTCAGCCACTGGTCCTCCAGGTTGGGGGAAGCCCAATGCCGGGTGGGGGGATAGCCCGGCCACCCTTCCCCCTGAGGGGACATAAATATTCAGGAGACTAATGGTCTCGTAAACAGGGGGCCTCCACCGCTAGGGTAATAACCCACACGTTAGTAAATTCTATTCAAAGAATAAAGAACAATTCAAAATTCCTCGACAGAGTGGTATATGGCAAAAGGATAAGTCATGAGAAGAAGAAGAGGAAGATGTTCGGGAGGTATAGTTTTGCGTTGTAATTAAATAATTGTCGGACTAAAAATATTTTATTTTCATAAATGGATAAATAAATTCTCTACCATGAGGGTCTTAAGTTCATTACATGTTAAAGACTGTAATGTTTCAAGAACAGATGTGATTTTTTGTAAGATCGCCAAGTTTTTCAACCAAAGAAAGGCACCTGTTTCAGAGAGGGTGGATGAGACCCAGGAGGATCCGGAGATCTGTAGGGCCAATCATTGCCGTTAACAGATTGAATAATTTATTTGCAATAACCGGTTTTGACCCTCACACTGAAAGTTCCCAGCAGCTCAGCACTTTACACATTGAGCAACGCCGATCCTACTTAAATAGATACTATGTTAAATTGGCTAAACACAGCCTTAAACTTGAACTAATAACACGTAGTTATAAGACAAAGAAAGCTATAAAATTAATTATAAGTATAATTCCATAAATTATTCCAAAATTTTCACAGGCCTGATTTCAGCTAACGCCTACATTATTGAACTAAATTGTTCCCTCATGCCTGACTTGCATAAAAAGCCTCTGAGAATGCCTTTAAAAAAAAATCCTCAAGATTTGTTTCTTGAAAAGACTCCAATAAAAGCAAGCGGATTGAGGGGAGGGGGAAGCAGCTGGGGTAAAACAAACATTTCCTATCGGAGAAAAGGCGGTTGTAATTTAGCTCCTTACCGCCCACCCTCCGGCCAAAAACTGTTTTAAATTATTCCCAAAGAGGCGCTCCAATATTATTCCTACGTCTAGGAGTACGGCGAATATCGGACAGAGTGGTTGGATCGCATCCAACCAGTAATAGACTCGCCTCTAGCACCGCCAGTCTCACCAACGCCATCTTATTTTTTCACCCGTTTTATCGGTTTGGGATCTTTGGTGTAGGAATAAGGCAGATATATATATATATCAGACTTCGGGTATATGTTAATAAATAAATAATATAAGAAATCCCTACCGACAAATGATCATCTATAAGTTCTTAAAATACTGGTGACACAAATCACACGTATTTAACAAGATAACCAGCCCTTGACTAACGAAACAAACTACTAATCTAGAACACTTCACTATGTTTTAGGATTTAATATTTGAATATTGTGACTGGCAACACTGGTCCAGATAGAACCGTTGGCGGTTAGCACATGTCTGTCTCTTGCCCCTCTCGATGTAGCTCCTTATATTGTGTTATTGTTTACTCATTAAAATGAGTTATAATTATAATATGTGCTTTACTTTAATAAGGTATCTAGCCTAATTTTAACGCTGTGAACTACTTGGGCACATAGAGCCGAACTTTATGGTTTAGCAAAACACGTCCATATGAAATAGATATCAACAACACAATTAAAAATTTTAAGAAAATTTTTTAATGAACGTTGGTGTATTTCGAACCACCCTATGCAACTACTGGCAGAAACTAACTTATCACCACGTCCATATAAAAAAATTCGGGATAATGGGTACTTTTTTATTTACTTATTCACTCTTCTTTTTCTCAAGGCAACATGGGTTTTGACAACATTAACTACACAAAAGATGCATACATGTTGGTTTTGTCCATAACTTTCTTTTAACCTTCCCACTCTGGGTTATTTTCTTAGATTGGTCGACTTTCAGGAACGTTATTTCCTCCGACAAAATGATATGGCTGTTCAGAGGAAAATCGTTTGAGATAATTGAAAGTTATACAATGGATGATGAATGAATTAATTCTGAACGTTGCGTTTCTCTGTGATTCAGAACTAAGAGGTTTGAAAAGGTATGAGGAAATATAGTATTTGTATTAGTTCAATAGAGTAATACAGTTGTATGAATAGATCCTTAAAAATATCTATGTTTTCGAACTAGTTAGCTCAGCATTTATTCTAATTCTAATGCGTTCGACATCATTGACTGGTCTTTAAACTTTCCTTCGATCTTTCCTCTCCCAAACTCTAAGAGATTCCTCTAGTGACTTGGTAAGGAACGAGACTACACTACAGTAAGTGACTGCAGGTTGGATAATAGTTAAACCTGATTTCTTTGGTCCTGTAGCATCAGTAGATTGGACTGGTCCAATTAGGAAAATTCCATCTCTTGAGGTCTTCAAGTTTTGGTATTTTCTTTTTTTTGGTTTCAGACCCAATTCTCTTGCTCTTTCTTCAAACTCCTAGATAGCATCCGATAGATTTTGTTCTGGCTTATATAAGAAGATCGTCGGCGTATACAAGATGTTTAGTTCACCGGTTATGAACCTCACCATTCAGGTTTGTCCTTACCTTCCTTACAACCAATTCCAACATAAGGTTGAACAAAACTGGTAGTAAGGTCTCTATTCCATTCCATCTCTTCAAAGAGACTTTCATCGGTTTATACCTTCTGTGTAATTTTTAGGGTCACATTTACCAACCCTATGAGTATTCAATGGATTCCCACCTCGTTTAGTCCATTTAGAAAATTTACTCTGTCAATGTCATAGTATGTTCGGTGGAGATCAATGAATCTGTGATGTAAATCCACATTATACTCATATGTTTTCTCTAGCATCCGGTGGACTGTTAACATAAGACCAATAGTGGATCTACCTGATCTGAATCCAATTCAAACACGTTAATTTTATATTACTAATTAATGCACGATTATAAATAATCAATGAAATATGGGATATTATAATTATTGATTGCGTGAGAGCATTAATACATGAGAGCGAGGCAATAGGAGCTGGCATCGGCTACGGGCAATATGTCACTCAGACCACGTAATGACTACCGTTCTGCTTCAACTGTCGCAGCATAAATTACTCCTAGCCTAACAGCTAATGCGGTTGCTTATCCTTATTCCCTTTGATGTCCTACCTGTTTGTTTGAGGTTATCATCAATTAGTGCTTACACTATACAATGGCTACGGTCCAGGATATCAATTATAAAACTATCTATACCGCAATTTAATTGAATTAAATATTTTTTAATTCTTAGCTTTGTATCGTGAAATATTAATTAAAAAAATATTATAAACTTAAGATATCTCTTTACATTGATAACTCATAATTTAAATGAGCTTCGATCCTCCTTTCCACAATAATATCATTGAAGACATGAAATGTACAATTGAATGATAAAAGGATGATAACCCGGATACAATGCGGAAGAGAAGCTGACATTAGTCAGACATCTATCGATAATGACATAGCAAAACTTGTAATTAAGAACTCAGGAGATTTGAAAGAGTCGGACATGCAAAAACTCTAAATGCTTGAAGGAATTGAATATGGGAGCAAACTGAAAATTCTGGATGAAGAAAGACCAGAGATGGTTGGGTAAGTTGGACAGAGGATCAATGGGGACGTGCCAAAGGACGCATGTAGGATTATCTGAGGCAGGGAAAGCTCCAGCAGAGGCAAATAAAATAGAATTGTACGTGATCCAAAGTGGTCATTGAGCAATTAAAAAAAAAGACTGATGACGCCAACTAAAATTTATATTTTCAAATTGTAGAGAATTTCAAAAGTATATTATATATAATTCCAAATATTCAAAAATTAATTTTCGAGTTAGTATTCTACAACACGAATCTGTTCAAAAATAACATCTCAGGCCGCGTATCCACTATGTTCGCGAATCAGCGGTGCTCCACGTTAATCCCCCCCCCCACCGGATGCGGAGTGTGTAGCAGTTCGTGGGTGTTAATCCGCGCTCCACCGGCTGTCGGTTTTTGTCCGAACTCAAAGAGAAGCAAGATAGGTTCGTGGACGGGTTCAGACTAATTTGGATGGTTCTTGTAGCATGAACATGAACACTAGGTGGTATGCGAAAAATCTTATATAAATATAAAATCTACTTCTAATAAGATGTTATAAAAAAAAATCCAATATTATGGAATCCTGGATGAACAATATGGAAGGATGTTTCATATAATAATAAAAATATGAAATAATATTCTTGGAAGGAAATTGGATTTGCGATGAAATTACCTGCTGATTTATGTAAAAATAAAATGATAATTTTACTGTCAGGATACCGGAAAACTAAAAAGTAGAAAATAATTTTTAATAAGTTATTAATAATCGTAAAATAGCTTGGGGTGTTTGATATTAGTAGCTGTAAATATTTTATTGCCTGATATTGGTAAAAAGTCACTATAAAAATTTCTTATAAAGTACCACACGTTTGTTTTCTTACCATTAAATGAATTTTTTCGTTCATCACTTCATTCTTATTTTAGTCTTTACTTATCCGATATCCTGACAGTAAAATTATGAATTCATTTTTACGAACATATCTTTCATCACAATGTCGTTAAAAAAATTATACATATTATAGAAGATAATCTTTGTTACAGGAATGAAATGACCACAAAAAGAATTCGTTAATATCACACTGAGTTATCACACTGCTATAAATATAAGGATATTAATAATTTATAGTTTTATTTTTATATTTATTTATCTTTATAAATAGGAGATATAATATATAATAGAAAATATAAATATAAACCCTAATATTATTATTTAATGTTCTAAATCATTTAAAATTGGTGTTAACAAAAAACAACTAACATTTTTTGGCCCTAACATATAGGATAAATTTATTAGCTTATTACAATAAATAAAATATATTCATTAGTATTTATGCGAAACTTTTGTTTCGGTAACCCTTGTAATTGGTACAAACCTATTTAGGTTTTATTAATATAATACTAATAATGGTCATAGACAATAAAATTATGTCTTTAATAAAATTATGAATTTATTAAAAATTAAAATATTTTTTTAGTTATATGTGTACAAAAAATAAATAAATTAATGCCCTCGGAAGCCATGAAGACTTTTGTTTGTCACCACTTGACAATGAAGTATCATTAATCCCCAATAAAGGGGTTTGTGTTAGGTGTTTTGTTTACTTCGGTCCTCCAACTCGACGAATCCATAAGTATCCTCTTTACGGAGGCTAATTATATTACATGAGGGTTACAGAACCACAAATTAGACCCATAGATATTGTAATTAATAAGTTAGTTTCCATACCCGGGTTTAATTAAGCATATTAAACCTAAACCGTGATTATTAAAGAGTTAAATAGAAAGTACTAAATAACCTTTGAATGAGGAAAATTAAACTTGTGGATGAAAACAATATTTTTTATGAAAATATACTTTAATTTAGAATTATAATTGGTGTTCTTTTTATATTTAAATTATTAAATGTTAGGAATTTTAATCATTAATAGGGTTTGTTCCTTCCAGTCTATTAGTAAGATAAAACCTCAAAAAATATCTTCCACATGCATACCAGAGTTGTTACATTATTTCAGACACACGCTCAATGATTAAAAGTAAGAACAATTTACTTTCACACAATAATTTTTTTTAACATTCACGATTAACTCTATAAACTTTAATAAATTAAGGTGTACTCATGGATGGAAATCCTCTACTTAAACATATCATTGGCCATAAGACAGGAGCTCTCAATCCTTGTATGCATGTGAGACTGGTTCTGAAATCTCTTGCTTAAATTCTATGGTTAATATATATAATATTTGTTAATCTATGGGTAGCGGGGTTTGTCAGTGGTAGAGCGCTGAGTAGCCGTTCCGAAGGCCCTGGGTTGTCGGCTTACGCTATACCTACATTGGATCCGGTGCGATACGATGAGACGGTGCTAGCAAACCAAATGACTGAAATCTATCGAGAGCGCCTACATTGGATCCTGTCTGAACCGATCCACTTTTATCCGACCAATCCGAACGATTTAGTCGCTGGCGGAAACAAAATAGTTTATTTATACGGAAGCGCCTACATTGGATCAAGCGCGATTTTAACATTTCGAAATCATTAGTTTTCAATCCGATAAGCCAGCCGTTACCAAGTGTGGCAACTTAACCTTTATTGTCTAAAATTTTAATTAAAAAATATACATTCTTTTTTGATAATTAACTATTATATAAATATCCGTCATAAATCAAAATTAAATATTGTCGATTCTCATTGAAATATTTTATTACTAAACTTCATGATCCATTAAAAATAGTAGCGAAGGTTATTTTTCCGTTGGATAAAATTATATCTATCAGAAATGTCCATAAAAAAAATACCTACAAACAATTTTAATTCGTCAAAGAAAATTGGAAATATTAACTTTTTATAAAATTGTCATCTTAATGTTTAATTTATTTGTTAAACATTTAGCAAGATTGGGAAGTAAGGGCTTTTCTGATTTTTTATACTCCTTTGCAAAGATGAACAACAAAATAAACAAAGATTACTCATAGAATTAGTTCGAAAGGAGCCTCGATTGAGGGATCTAAAAAATAATAATAAACAATAATTTCTATTTTTTTTTATTGAAACACAACTAAATTATTTATTTTTAGTGAAACAGCAAGACAAAAATATTCTAATGCTATAACATTGCCTCAATTTCATAACATTTGGTTCTTTCAATTTATAAAAGATTATTTTTAATATATTTATATTTTACAATGATATATATAGAAAATAAGAAATAAAAGAATAAAATTAATACCATTATATTCAAGAGGCTAGTTTCATTATCGGTTTGAATAGAATAGATTTACACCAGATCTGATCCAGTGTAGGCTGTATGAAATAAAATATGTATTTAACTGATCAAGTTTATCAAATACATTACACCTTCATAATTATCAGAATAGTTTTAGCTTTATTGGATGTAGATTACAAATTCATTTTGATATTACATGAGTACATCTATTAGTTCAATAAACAGTGATTTTTTTAATGAAAGTTCAATACCATTTTAACTACATTGAGTATTCTCAAGATTCCAGTTTTTGGAAATTGTTTATTTATAAATTAACTATGTGAGCATGGAAATAAAGAAATATTTAATTGTTCTATTCAATCATGTCATATATAAGTTACTGGTATTACTCCTATAAGTCTTTTATTATTATAATTATTATCCAATTGATATGAATAAACATTTGTTTTGATTAATATTTTGAACCCATTTAAATAAATATTGTAACAACTTGTCAAATACAGATATTTATGCAAACTTTATCCCTATCTCTTATAGAGTTATAGTAATTGGAATGTATAATGTTATGATAATATCAATTAATTGAGTTTTTAAATTCTTAGTTTATTATCTGGTATTTACTGGTATTTGTTTTCTCAGTGTCGACGCCGACACCTTAAAGTAGAATTATATTAATTGTTTTTATTATATGTCTGGATGTACCTAGAAATAATTTAATTTAATTTTTTATATATATTCTGATTTTACTTAGTTGCAATTTGTTATTGATTATTTTATTTATTTTTTTGTATTGTTACAATTAACTATCTTACTGTGCTCTTAAATGGTCGGCCTGGGGACTCGTATGTTATCGCATATGTCACGTGCCTAGTGTCGATCAAGTCAGTCAGTTATGAGAGCTAGTGAAGTGTGGTCAGGGGGAAGTAGTCGCTCCGTATTGCTCAGTGCAATCGCTGCTTCCTTCCTGAGCCACTTCTCGGCTCACATCAGCACAATGCTACATTTATTCACACCCCTGTACCATGTACCAAAAAGGGGTACACAAGGGCCAGAAGAGGACACAATTCACTAGCGCTGGCTCCACATTATGTAATCATATTAATTTTCATATTCATTCATATTCATATTCATTTTCATTTTTATATTGCAATAGTCATAAAATATAAAAGTTCACGTTTTTTTTCTTAGCGTTCTTATTTCACAAATACCCTAACCTGCTGACTCCGGCCAAATCAATTATTTTTTCTTCGACGGTCCGTGCTCAACCTTTCAACCTGGGAAAGGAAGAGGGCGGCCAAAATTCTTTGGTCCTCCGGGGCCGGATCGCTGCAGGTTAGGAGTTAAAAAAAAATCAAATTGAAGTATAATAGATATAAGTAAATTATTATTATTAGAATTATAGTTGTTCAAACCGGAAAATGTTTAAGGATTTCCGTTGTTTATGTGTCTTGTTTGGGATTATTACAAACCAAGCTCAAAGCTCAAGGGGTATTATATAGCCTCAGGGTCATATTTCAAAAGAATCAACCATGTTTACGTATCTAATTTACGACTAGATACTCTTAAATATAAGTCTTCAAATTACAGTAACAAGGCTTATTAAAATCCATTGGAAATTTTAAATGTTGAGTTAAAAATAGTTTTTCTGTATATCATTAAAAATTGTCTGAATGTCTGCTGTAATAATAGTTTAATATCATTAATTCATATTTCTTTATTTTCACTTCTAATGTTAATCCATATTGAATCAAGAATTGTAGTTGTTTACATAGCTGCATAAATCTTTAGATTGTATTGATGGCCTTTAAAATTACACTTAAAAGTGGTTTTATTAGTCCTTTAAAATGGTATTCAAAATATTTCTGAAATAATATTATAGCTCAAATTCTTTTATTTACTGTATTTGCATTTCTTATCCACTTACTAGAACTTGGTGATGACTTATAAGTTTCTAATTCAAAAATTGTATTTCAATCCTGAAAAACATCCCTTAAGTTCATAATATACAATGTTAAAAATATCCCATGTGGAACCCATTAATGGGGTTTTAATCCGTTTGTATATTTGCTTCACCTTGTTAGCATGCAGTGAAGCATAAATTTCTAATTAAGAATACTTCCTAAGTTCTTTAAAATATTCAAATGTTTTCTAATAATATTTTAGTTGAAAGTCTGTCAGATTCTTGATATACATTGCTAATTTTGTTTTCATGTAGAAGCAAGTTATGTATTTTCATCATCCTTTAAGAATTTATTGATGACATTCTATGGTTCTTGTTAAGAATTTTTTTTTTTGTGACATTAAAATATTCTAAATACTTTCTATAGTAATACTTTAATTCACATTCTCTCACAGTTTTTTAAATTCATTGATAATATTATCTCATGTAAAACCGAGTAAGGTAGTTTTATTTATTTTGGTATATATTTTCTCCACCGTGCTAGAATGTACTGGTGACTCCTTAATTTCCAATTATGAATAGTTTTTTTTAATTCTTACAAATATTCAGAATATTTTATATAATAATATGTTAATTGGCATTCTTTCATTTCATGTCCAATGATGAAGTTATTTCCTTAAGAGACAATTAATGTAATCTTATTTTCGTTTATGTATTGGCTTCACATGACAGAATGCAGTGGTGACTTATAAATTTCTTGTTAAGAATAGTTTCGGATCTTTAAATTATTCGAAATATTTTCATTATTGTGTTACTTAAGATTCTTTCAGGCTCTTTATATTCATTGATAATGCCATTTAGTAAAGAGCCATTTAATGTATTTTCTTTCCTTTTACATAGCTGCATCAACTTACGAAAATATATTGATAATTTATAAATTTC
Organism: Troilus luridus; assembly: GCA_964056705.1. Classification (NCBI taxonomy): domain Eukaryota; kingdom Metazoa; phylum Arthropoda; class Insecta; order Hemiptera; family Pentatomidae; genus Troilus; species Troilus luridus. The sequence continues at coordinate 59,236,371 of OZ057414.1, forward strand.
TATTTGAGAATAGTTTTAATACTTAAAAATATCCAATATATTTTTTATAATAATATTTCTGTTGCCATTATTTCAGGTTCTTAATACTTAGTGATATCTCTCTAAAGAACCAATTAACCAAGTTATTTCGTTTATATAGCCGCATACCTTATATGAGTATATTGATGTCTTAATTTTTTCCTGCTAGAAATAGTTTTTTTGTTCATAAAAATCTTTACGATATTCCATGAAATAGCATTTTAATTAACCTTGATAGTATTTCAGTTTCTTATTATTCATTATTATTATTATTATTCCTGAAGAACCAATGCATGTAGTTATTCATTTATCAAGTTGCACAATTTTTAGAATGTATTGATCATTTACAATTTTCTTGTTAAGAACAACTTTTACTCGCTGAAATTATTCAAAATATTTTATTTTACATGCTTCCTGGTTCTTGATATTCCTTTCTAATGTCTTTTCATGTAGAAACTGTAAATTTTGTTATAACCTATATCTGTTCATTCATTTATATATACTTCATTTCTTGTAATATTTTAGTTTACATCCTTTTCAGGTTCTTGATATTCCTTGTCAATGTTATTTCATAAAGAACCTAAAAATGTAATTTTCATTCATTCACATTTATCTCACCATTAATATATCATTAATATGCATATTTTAGAACATGATGTCTTCTAAGTTTGTTTATATAAATAATTGTTATTAATTCATAAAAAATAGTCATACTATTTTTTGTAATATTTTAGTTTAAATTTGTTTCAGGTTCTTGATATTCCTTGTTCATTTTATTTCATGTAAAGCCTATAAATGTATTCTTCATTCATTTATATTTGTAGCACGATTTATATTTATGTTTCATCATGCATCATGTATTTTTTAGAGCATATCCATGTCTTCTACTTTTCTTGCTAGGTACAGTTGGTGTTAGTCCATAAAGATATTGTCTAATAATATTGAATTTTAAATTCTCTCAGGATCATTATCTACATTGGTAGTTTTACCTCGTGTAAAGTCAGTTAGTATAACTTTTTTCATTTTGATATTTGCATAACCTTTTAGAATTTATTGATAGATTATAAATTTCTAATTAAGATCAATTTTTTAGTTTTTAAAAGAACATTCAAAATGTTTCTAACATAATTTTAATTTACAATCTTGCACGTACATTTTTAACGAACGTTCGTTCATGTACTTCAATCAACTTGTTTATAATTATTGTAAATGTTATATCATTTGGACTAATTAAGGCACTTTCGTTCGTTATATGGTTGCCTCAACCCATTTGAATGTATATGACTTTTATTTCCCTCGTTAATATTAATTTTTATTTCTTAAAAACATAAAATATTTTCTCTAATTGTATCTTAATCAGCATTCTCTCATGTTCTTGAAACCTCGTCGATAATGTTACTTCATAGAGAACCATCTAACGCAGTTTGGTCCGTTAATTTTAGTTGCATCACTATTTTTTAAATCATCTTGTCCTATTCCATAAAATTCTGATTAAAATTCTGCACGGTTGACTGATATATGATGAGATAAAACATTACTCATTTTTTGTGATGCACTAAATGATATAATTCTAAGAATTTTGTTTATGAAATAAAATTATCTCACCAGAATCTGTATAAATACTGACATATTGTACTTAATTAACATTTAACTTTAAAATATTGTGTTACATGCAAACCCATTGCATGTAATCAGGAAATTATTATTCAAATATTATCAACTATATTGCTTGGGCAACATCTCTTGTGGGCCATTTCTTCTTCAATTTTTGGGGCAATCCCACACCAGCGCAACCCTGCGCATTCTCCTCCATGAGGACGTATCCGTCGGCACCGAGTGCCACGGAGAGAAGACAGATGATAGGTACCGGGAATGGTGCCCAGCATGTTACGCATACCATCCTTTCTCACTTATTTCCGCAGTTTCTCCAGGGTGGGCGGGCGAAACGACGTTATGGCGCAGCCGAGATTGAAAGTTTACACTCCATGAAAACTTTGGTGGGAGGTATGTCGACGCCAACACCTTAAAGTAGAATTATTTTTATTATATGTATGGATGCAACTAGAAATAATTTAATTTAATTTTTTATATATATTCTGATTTTACTTAGTTGCAATTTGTTATTGATTATTTTATTTATTTTTTTGTATTGTTACAATTAACTATCTTACTGTGCTCTTAAATGGTCGGCCTGGGGACTCGTATGTTATCGCATATGTCACGTGCCTAGTGCCGATCAAGTCAGTCAGTTACGAGAGCTAGTGAAGTGTGGTCAGGGGGAAGTAGTCGCTCCGTATTGCTCAGTGCAATCGCTGCTTCCTTCCTGAGCCTCTTCTCGCCTCGTATTAGCACGATGCTACATTTATTTACACCCCTGTACCATGTACCAAAAGGGGGTACACTAGGGCAAGAAGAGGACACACTTCATTAGCGCTGGCTCCACATTATGTAATCATATTAATTTTCATATTTATTCACATTCATATTCATTTTCATTTTTATATTGCAATAGTCATAAAATAATGGAAGTATGTTTCCAGAGACGGAAGGATTCCTTTTAGCTATACAAGATCAAGTAATGGCAACGCGTTCGTATAAGAAGTATATCTTACAAGAGGCCATTGATGATAAGTGTCGTCTTTGCAAATCTACAAATGAATCAATACAACATGTGACCTCAGGCTGTCAGGTACTAGTGGGGAAAGAATACCTCCAAAGACACAATAATGTAGCGAAGGTCATTCATCAAGCAGTTGCTAAAAGATGTGATCTAATTAAAGATCACCAACCTTTCTACAGATATCATACTGAAGCATTATTAGAAAGTGGCAATGTTAAATTATATTAGGACCATACAATGATAACAGACCACCATATATCTCACAACAGACCTGACATCGTGCTTATTGACAAGAGAGCAAAGAAAGCACAGATTATTGAGATAGGAGTTCCTTCCGACGATAACGTGCAAAAAACAATAGGAGATAAAATTCGGAAATATCAGGAGCTTAGCGAAGAGTTGAAGCATCTGTGTGGACTGGTGAGGGTTGAAGTACTACCAATTGTAGTTTCTGCGAATGGACTTTTCCCAGAGGAAACAATAAGATCCTTGAAAATCCTTGAATTGAACAAGGAAGTTGAAATACTACAAAAAGCAGTGTTATTAGGAACTGCTAGTATTGTACGGAAATTTCTAAATATCGATAAATAAGACGATTAAGCTTAACCTTGACCATGGTCCGGTTAAGACATATCAACCAGGAATGCTGAGAAGAAAAACAATAATAATAATATTTATTTGAGATATAATACAAATACCATTTGGCACATATTGTTTTTTTAATGTTCTTTGGAAAACCTCCCCTAAGGAATTCTCGTGAAAGTGTGGATGGAGAAACCTCCCATTGAAGGCACTCCTAGCGTGGTACATCTTACTGTAGCAGATCCCTGCTCCAGAGACGTTTCAGTCTCCTTGACGGATTCTGTGGACTCATTGCCTAATGCATATTCCATGAAGCCTATGGATTATTAGTACTAAATTATTGTCATTAATAAAATAAAGAATACTTTATCATCATTTTTATCTAGCCAGTCCTGCATTCCAGGTTCTATAAGTCTGGACTTTCTATTTGGTCCAAGTTTAGCTTTTTCCTCCTCCATTCAAAATCAATTTTCTGGGAGAGGCTGAATTTATCTTCCATTTTAGCAATCATACAGTTGACCTTTACATCGTCAGGAACTTCATTTTCCAATAAAACAGGTTTTTGTGAATTTTTAAAATAATATTTAAAATTGTAAACATTTTTGTATGACATCAATCTAGAACTATATTTACTATAAAATTTAATTTGCTAAATAATAGCAGTACCATCTAAAATTTGGGGAAACACTGTATGTAGGTAGAAAGCTTAATGACAGTTCTGTGCATTAAAATAAAAAATCGGTATATAAATTTGTGGGTAAATAAATTCAAATACAAAGTGTAAATAATATAACTATGTACTAATTAAAAATTCAATGAAATTATAAATATTTTGTACTGAGCTTGTAAAGCCCACTATATGTTTTGATTGATAAATAAACCCACAAGGATAGAAATAATTACCTTCTTCTTCGTTTACTTCCTCTTATGCCATTTCTACCATCGTATTTGGGGCAGTTCAAAGTTTCGGAAATGACTCCACGTAGAAACTGAACGTAAAAAACTTTATTTATGCCGAAACTGGCACCAAAATCACTGTAAGACACTACAACTTATACAAACCATTTCGGAAAACAAAATAAGGGTTAGGCAGATAAACACTGAGAAGGAAGTGGGGGGAGAAATGCCGGTAGCAAAATATAGGCGGCGCTGGTTATCACCACTGGGTATCACCTACGTCACGAAAGTGGAAGGTTATGACAGGGAGACCTTTTGTAAATAAATACCATATTTTACAATAATATATATAAAATATAAGAAATAATAGAATAAAATTAATACTAATTTATTCGTAAGGCAGTGACTAGTTCACTATCGGATTAACTAGAATAGAATCGTGACGGACCTGATTCAGTGTAGGCACTCTCGTAAATTTCAGTAATTTGTTTGCTCACCCCAGCATCGTATGTGATAGAATAAGATCGCGTTGCACCGAATCGGATCCAATGTAGGTGTAGCCTTAGGCAGATAAAATTATTAAATCAGATATCTGCGAGGGATGGGTTCTTTGGGATCTGAAGACTCTCCTGTGGCTCATTAAGCCTCTATAAATTGGGTAGCTACTACTTGTCAATTGAGCTAGATCTGTGTCAAACAAAACTAAACAGTTCAGTCTCTACTACGTATTGAACCTAAAACCCTTCATGGGTTGTTGTAGTGCAGATCAGATTAGATCTTCTAATAAATGGAACTCACTATTACAGGTGACAGATAAGGATATAGCACAAGTTTGCAGAAGCCTTTTTGAAGCTTAATAAAAAATGTATGTGTTTGGACTGCGTACTCAACTAAAATATTTTTTTCCTGTTGATTCGCAAATACATTCTCCCCGAGGAAATCCACTGAACAAGAAGAGTGGTAAGAATGTACGTGAGGTGAATGGAGGTTGTTGAAGAAGAGCCTTCTCCAAGTTTCATAAAATAGTGCTAATTTCTGTAGGAGGCCTAAGCTCTATTCTTGGGCTAGATGGACATTGTTTGTCTTCTTTTCGTATTATGATATTTACTATTAGATTTACAAATTTTATAACTTTCCTAATTATTGTACGATCTTCTAGTTTCCAAGACAATTTTCAAGGCTTGTCAACTTATTAGGAAGTACGGATTACTTTAACGCGATTGCAACATCAGTGTGCGCTCAAAATGAGGTCTTTAGTGGAAGAAGACTCCTAAGATACTTGGTGTTACTAACTTGCTGTGATAGAGGAAAAGACGAAATACATGCTTGTTGGCGATGAATACAGGAGCAGTTCCTGGAATGAGGACTCTACATGTTCCAAGAGTTTTAATTTTGTACATCCTAAGGACACTAATTAGGTATATGTTTGGCATCTTCCCTAGAAATTAATATTCAAGCTAAATCGACGACTGATTCTATTTACTGTCCACTAATTCCGTTATTTGCAACTGTTTATAGAATATAGCTGAAGCAAGAACTCCATGGTGACTGAACTCAATGATGGGGAAATTAATCTATTAATCGCTTTTGATGTTTTTAGAGCCTGTTAGGGCTGTAAAGTAGTTATGGTACTAATACAGAACCACTGTTAACGGTTTCAATCTATCTTGTTCATTATCGGACTAGAAATGATTGTATTGTTTTTTTCTGGTGCTGGGAGATAATTTAATTTGGCCATAAACATTTCGATTTTATTAAACGATTTAAAAAAAATATATTCCTTAAGAAATGAACACAATATTAGTAAAAGAAATGCAAGTTTATTCAATCGTATTAAGCAAAGAATGGATACCATTGTGCGAAAGCGGTTTATTCTACTTCTGATTAGGGAAATTAAATCGGGCCTTAAGCGGCATTAACAAACACATTACAGTTTCTGAAAACTCAAACACCTAAAACTTAATGGGTTTGCTCATCTCTAATGAACGAACATTAGAGTTCTCCTTTTAAGCGAGTAATATTACACGAAGTTTGTGGTTAATATCTAGCATTATGCACTAGCTTCATTTTACTATTCATGGACTTTATTTACTATCTTGCTAATGGGTTAAAATCACCCTATGCGAGATTTGAATTATTGTTAAATTATACAAGGATTTCCAATTATTACAACTATAGGAATAATTATTACCCCTAGCTACATTTCTCAACATTATGCTCTTCATTCTAGTAATTTCAACCCGAAAAATTAAAATAAATAAATTATTTAACTAATGTTTAAAAATCTGGGAAAGAAGTCACCAGTAATATTGCGTCACCGGAAGGGAGTTTGAAAACATTATGGAATGTATATTTAAAAAGTGCAATACTGTACACTTAAATTAAAACGATGATTATGATACAGTAATAATACTCGTAATATACATTATAATATAATGACTTCAACCAGTCACTTAATTTTGGTTCTTTAAATATTTAAAATTGATTAACACTATACTATAAACAAATTTGTTTATTGCTTAGTTACTTGTTTTTTTTGTACCTATGACTTAATAAAAACTTTTAAATAGTTATACAAGGTATGATAAATCCTTGTATATATTTTAATTATCAAATTTGTTGTTAATCCTTATTGTAAAAGTTTATTTAAAGGCACTTAGTATTATATATATATATATATATATATATATATATATATATATATATATATATATATAGCATGGAATGTGCCAATAAATAAACGGTCCTTTGTTTTAACAAAGGGTAACTTTGAAAGGAAACAAAAAGGTACGATATAAACTTGATTTAATATTGTTATTAAAATTATAATATTTTTATTCAAATACATTTATCTAATATTTCATTAACACAATAAAAAACCTTTATCCAGTCACGTATACTTTTAATAAGACGTTTCGACATTAAATGTCATTTTCAGTTATTTATATAAAAAATTCTTGTATCCTTTCATCTTAGTTAATAACTTGAAAAAGTTACAAGTCATAAATATCTGTTAATTATCAAATACAACAATAATAATATAATAAATAAATACAAATTTATAAAATATGTCCACAAATAGAAATAAGTATAGATACCATTTTTTTCCTTATTGTCATGATTAATGTTTAAAATGTTTTACTTAGAGGTCAATTATCCTCCATGGTCATCTTTTGTTAAATCGAAAATGACATTTATTGTCGAAACGTCTTATTAAAAGCATACATTACTGGATAAAGGTTTTTATTGTGTTAATGAAATATGAGATAAATTTCAGTCCAGTTAACATCCTTTTTAAAATCAAATACATTTTTATAGATTACAACAATTATTGATATTTCTTGACTGATATATCGGTCCCATCGTTGCTTTTAAATAATATTTTATTTTTAGGTTCTATCGCTATGGATTGGACCCGAATTTTATAATATTATTAAAATATATAAAATTATTAATGATAATAGTGGATATCTTGAGATATCTAGTGAAAAAATCCATCCGGCATGGACGGCTTCCAATGGTCTACTCCATTTGGCTACAACCTGTTCAACGTCACCCTAGCTTCTAGACTTAAATACTCTCTACTTTGAGGACTGTTAGATCTTCTATTAGCAGCTTCCACCCAGCACACGTTCCGTTTCTCCACTTGCCTTTTTCAATTGAAGATGTTTACCCTTTCATTCTTGTATGTTGCCTGACCTTTATTTCCGACCAAGGTTCAGTTGAAAGTTATTACATTTACTATATCCTTATTAAGATTTAAAAAAATATCAAACAATCACTAATTTAGATAAAATTTTCTGGTGATGTGAAAGGCATTTCTTAATGGTTCTGAGAAAATTACTTAACAAAATAATTTCTTAATATCTTCAACTTCTTCTTATTCCACATTTTTTTTCAAGGAAGAAGAAGCCCAATGGAATCGTAGCAAATATAAACGTTCGAAATCAACATTCGACATCGGAGACGAAGTACTTATAATCGAGTAAAGTCGTGACTCTTATAAATGCTAAAAGCTTTACAAAAGTTGCACGATATTCAAATTATAATTCGGAAGCTGTGTAAACTTCTTAGAAGCACGTCGGGACAGACTTATCGCCCGCTCCCAGTCGCCCTTTTACCAGAATCGGATTTGGAGGAAAACTTTCCTGTTTTTATTTTGTCTTATTTTTTCATTTCCCTCGGAGCTCCTTCCATTTACAAGCGAAGAGCCTACAAAGAAAGCATGATAGACTGGAGGACCGGAAACCGCAGGGTTGGCGGCCCACTCAGGAGCGACTTCCGCTGGCCAGAACTGTCCGCCAAAGCCTACTAAATCAACGCTATTGTCTCTCTCTACTCTACATCCTCTTTCTTGCACCCATTTTTCATCTCCCTCTGCCATACATATCACACTTGGACTATTTTTTTTTAAATTATGACGTCGGCCAACTTTTTTTAACTCAACAGAGATTTACTTGAAAATGTTGAAGTTTTTGTATGATCTCGTTGAGTAACTAATATATATCCAGTTAATAACAGTAATAATAATTTGATAGTGAGATTAGTTTTTTGTTTAAATTTCATGTTCAGAGCTCGATGAGGAGAAAAGAATATACAAATATGGGAGATGCAATGGGAGATTTAAATAAAAAATTATAATGGTAAAGCGGAATAATATTAAGAAAACTAAATATCAGTAAATAATACTCATGTTAAATAATGGTAGTTCCAAACATTAAAACAAGCAATGTATGCTGCTAATTCTTCATTTAATTAATTATTTATTATTTGACTATATTGAACCAAATGAAAATGCAAAAAAGGAGTACATTGGTACTTAATTTAATTAAAGAAAAAAAAGAAGGAATTATTAAATAAAATTAAACTAACGTCATACAAACTAAAACTATATAAAACTGAAATAAATTTAATTTAAAGTTTCAATTCATAATCTAAAATTTCATCAAGGATAAATAGGAATACTTTTTTTTCCGTTTACTCATTTATTGGGTTGTAGCATATGAAATGTCAGTGAAGGTGTAAATTTACATTATTAGCAAAAAAATTACTTCACTTTCAATATACTTCTCCCAACGTGAAACAAGCATTTCTATCCCCGCTCTGTAGAAATTAGGTGTCAAGGATGAAGCCAAGTCTTGGAAGGCCGATTTCAGGGCATTTTCGTTGTCAAATTTTTTATTTCTTAAAAAATTATCCAAACAACAGAAAAAGTAAAAATCAGTTGGAGAATGGTCCGAAGAATATGGTGGGTGAGGAAGGACCTCTATATTCAGCTCCTGAAAAAAAAAAATCGGGTGAGCTGCTGGGCTTCGGCTTCATGTCGTGCCCATATTTACAGCTTTTTTGTTTTACCAAGCTCTTTAAGGTGCCTGGAAACAGTCATGGTACTTGTTTGGTATGTTGTGAACCTAATTCATGAGTGATTTGGGAAGGGCCTGCTTCGACCAGCTCTTTCAACATTTCGTTGTCCAACTTTGTCTTCGGGCTACCACGTTCTTTGTTGGTAAGGTCATAATCCCCAGACCGAAATTTTTCAAACCAACAGAAGATTGTTCTTTCGCTCACCGTATCTTCACCGTAAACAATATTAATGTTTCGGAAAGCTTCCGTGACGCTATGGCCAAGTTTAATTTCGTAGAGAAAAATGATACGAATTTCCGTAGAAGACATTTATTTTTAAAACGTTGCTTCACTTTCAAAAGGAAAAGTAAGACTGATTATGATTATTGTACATTATATGTCTTATATCTTAAATGATCTTTCAAACGGTATACATAACATAATTTTTTGTGTACAATTAATTTAATTCCTAATGAAAAGAAAACTGTAAATAAACGAAACTGACACTTCATCCGTTACGACCCAACTTAATTGTATCAAAACTAGGGTTGCTTAGGTTAGGATAGAAATTTTGAGGTAAAATGTTAATGAAAATAATAACATTATAGCGATTCAAGTAGAAAATATTACCTTTTATTTATCTTTAAATGTATATTTCGGAATTATAACTTCTGTATAAAGTAAATATAGCTGAATGGGTGTAAGGAAATTGCAGCAAGTCTGTCGGATTCGGTAGAGAAATATATTTAATGTTTTGTGCTGTACATACCTACTGCCTTCTATAAATCATTCAATTAAATTTTAATACTGGCATAGTGAGTATCATTCTACTTAGAGCTAGCAGTCCACAGGGTGGAAGACACAATGTTGTTTTAATATTTGAATTTCTCCTCTAGATACTATCTGCACTTATTCTCTGTACCTGTGTCCCAATTCAAAAAAAGTATTGGTTTCATACAAACATTTCGAAAGTTTGGATGGACAAACTTGCAATAAATAGACAAACTTGCTATAAGTTTGAATAAATAAACTTATAGCACGAGTGTATTGCTAAATACCTGACACTAGAATATTTTTTTTTTATGATTTCAGTGTGTAGTGTTTCGTTGCTATACTGATCGTTCCGTTGTCGAATCAGGCCTTGAAAGATAAATTGTTCAATTGATGGGTCTTATGGGATCTACAAGATCCTCCTGGGACTGACCTAGTCTCTGTAAAGTGAGTAAAGTTGGTTAGAGAAAAAACTTGGGAGCAGAGATCACCTCCATGCACAACGTTTGTTCTACAAACATTACAGTCCCTTCCATGTACTGAACCCAAAACCCTTCATAGGGTGTAGTGGTGCATGTTATTTTTACTATTACTAAAAGTAGATCTCGAGGTTACAATTTTATTATGTGCAGACATTGATACAGAGAGTTAAAATGTTCTAGCTTAATTATTCTACCTTAATTAACAGTTGCAAAGCCATTAAATTAAGATCGATTAAGGATTCACAATTAGCTCCTTGAAACAAGTTGTAGAAGAGGCAATATAGGGAAGGCGGTCGTGAACTAAGTTACCTAACTACACGCGGCTTATGTAGAAGTGCCTGTTGCTATCTAAAATCACCCTTTACCTTCTACTATCCTCTTATCACCTATTTATTTATTTATTCACCCTTCTTTGCCTTAAAGCAGCACGGGTTTTGACAGCAATATATTACACAAGATGCGTAAACGTTATCTATGACGGGTATCTATAACCTTTCTTTAGGTTTTTACACTAGTTTTCTTCTTAGCCCCAAAGATGGTACTGATTAACGTGATCTGTGGTCAATATTCTTCCCATGGTAATACAGTTCTGCCAGAAAGGCTCCATGCCCTATGAGGGATTGCGAAATCCAGTAGTATTCTGGGAGGGTCCATTTTGCAGCTTGCCGAGATATAACGGTGGGAAAGAATTGGCTCAAGGATGGTATGGTAAAAAAAGGTATCTTTTCAGAGTATCCATTTCCTGGAGTTCTCGGTCATCCTTGTGAGGAGAAAGTCCGCTGGACCTACCGTCCCTTCCTTTTTAAAACCGCTTCACGAAAAAAGCTGTACACTTTAGTGACTCACAGCAAGACCGTTTGCTGAATAGTTACCAACTGACACTTCAGCCGTTGTGAGTGGTCTTGAACAACGTGAGAATTGCTTGCCTAAGAGTAGCCAGTGCCATTATTTTATGAATGGTCATCGCGGACGAATATCTTAGGTCTTAGAGCTGCTAATACATACCTCTTCCCTCGTAGAGAAATCTCAAACCAGAAATCTCATAGTACTTTTTCGGAAAGTATCCCATATATACCCAATCATTGAAAATCCGCAATAGTACGTCTTCGATATTTGAAATACTATTATTGAAAATAACCACTTCTATGCCATCTTACTACGTAGAACGACAAGCATTCTGTTTATTCACAGCGATACGAAGATGATATATGCCCCATGGTGGACACAACTCCGTACGAGAAGGGTATACCCGTATATGGTGCCTCTCAATATGGTAGTATGGGATACCCCAAAGAAAATTACGTTATGTGCGGTTCATATTTTTATTCATTTTGTCTCATACTGCAAAATATAAATACAGTCGGAAATGGATGTGTCAAACAACAATCCCTGTAATCTTAAGGGAATGTACATAATTCTATTCCCTCAAGTACCCAAATCCCGGCGACCAGGATCCGTATTTCCAATGAAAGACAAACTTAAATCTTCCGTTATTAAGGATAAGGAATAAATATGTCATTTGATTGTAAACTTCCTGTTTTGTGAGTCCGCGGTAGCAGAGGATGTTAACTTGTTGACTACTTAGCAACTTCATAACTGCAAAGGCGCCAGTTCCGGTTAACATCGATATTATCTTTAACTATCTTGTTACCGAATCCAACCGTGTATTGATTTGTTAGTTGGAAAACAGTAGTTTCTTTTCTTTTCTTTTTTTTTTGCTTTTTGAAATCTTTCTCTGATGAACGTTCTTTTTAATTTTTCCAAATAGTGTATGTTTATATCGATTTCATTGGCAGCAAGAACATATTGATCTAGTAAAACAGATAAGCTGAATATTTTTTCCAAAAGAGTGTCATTACCGCATTAACTAGATGGTGTATATACAAGCCAATCGACCAAAAACCGAGGACGACTCCCACGTATGTTTAGACAAACCGGGCTTGTTAGGGAAGTCAATGAGTGAGACCCTTGACATCATTGAGGTTCGCTCACCAGGCGGTCACATCAAAGCTCTCTCGGGGCAAATTTGGTATCCCGGGGGGTGAATGATTAGCACTTCAATGGACACATTTGTTCACCAACCAAAGTAACTTCTGCTGATTGAACAATAACGATACTCCCCGTGTGTATTACAATTCTTGCGATATAAGTGGTTTTAACGTTAATGGTTTTGAGTCCTTTTTTTAAAACAAAAATGACATTTCCCACCTGTTAAAGGTAACTAACTCGGTTCATTTTTAGTGATTTATTTTTATAAAAAAAAAAAAAAAAAGACATTCTACTATATTTTTTTAAGGCTGGGAGTAAGAGAGCAACACAAGTATGGACAACAGCTAATCACGATGCAAATGAAAACATCATTAGCCTCAAGGATAATGAAAAATGATATAACAGACCATGTTTTTAAAATGATAGTTCAAGGAAAACTGCAGGCATCAGTTTACTTCAAAACAATAATGGAGGTGACATTAAACCGGTACAGTAATTTGGCGTGACCTAGTTTTTTCCCGCAATTTCACTAAATCAGTGATGCTACGGGATCTACAATTAATCTGGTGTAACTAATTGGACAAATCTGTGGACAAATATATTTCTTAGGAATTATATTATTAACCTTGAAGGAGGATTGCCCTTCAAATACTAAGTAGCTCTATATTATTACAAAAGGAAATTTATAGATTATAAAAAAAAATAGATATCATTTAACGGGACATATTTACATCAGCTTTTCTTATCAATCGGAATAGGTCAATCTCAGCATATATTCAGCATGCTTAATTGTTTGGAAATAAGCAATGTTTTCGGAGAAATAAAGTTGAGGGACAGTGAAAGTAAAAAATTGTATTTAAAAGTATTTTTTTTTTTTTAATTTCGTTTAAGACCAGGAAATAAGTTATCCATTGAATAAAAATAAAATAACGGCAGAAATTCAATGTCAATTCCACGATATTTAGTAAAAACGAATTTCCCTTTTTCAGGCTTTAATTGAAATACAGTAACATACTATTGCATATAAGAAAATATACAGTAGCTCAAAGTCAAAATGACTTACTAGAATATTGATGAGAGTATTTGAATAAATAGTTTAACTTTTATCACGTTAAAAAATAATATATAATAATGAAAAGCGTCCTAGTTATATATTCTTCGTTTATACAAATAAAAAAATATAAATATAAAAAAAATAGAAAATAGAAATAGAAAAAATAAATTAAAAAATGGTCGTCCGATTAATAATAGCAGCATAAAGTGGCGTTAAATAAATAAACAATAAAAAAATATTTAAAAAAACTCAAAAAAACATTTCCTATTATTACTTATCTCACTGTGAAAATGACACACCTTTGTTTTCCCCAAGATTTGTTTTCCTTAATTTAAACTGTTGTGTCGAAAGTGTTAGGTTCTTTTCAAAGTCAATTCCACAAAATCTACACCATATTTGATTAATGGGAGTACACACAACCTTTGAAGAACGTGAGTACGTCATTCGACATTTTAAAGATGGGAAGTCTTTGATTGAAATTTTATATTAATTATTATTAACAATTGTTCATAATATAGTGGAGCGATTCAAAGGAAAACTACATTGCCAGAAAAGCAACGGTTCAGTACACCTAAAATCAATTGCCACAGAACTATAACACGTTAATAATTGCCAGTTAATAAGTAATATAAAAAAAGTTAATAAGAAGGAAAGTAAAATCTGATTGAATTTATTAACGGTTGGAGATGATTCCTCTTGGATCTAGGACTCTCCAGGGGCTCATCTACCCCCATATAAAGTGGGTAACCAAAATAAGGGAAGATCTGGTGGTTGGGTGTGATCTAGGACAACTCGCCTTCCTGCACAAGAGTTGCCCAAGAAACAGTACAGTCTTTACCACGCATTGAATCCAAGACCTTTCAAGGGTTGTAGGGATACGTGTTTTTTTTTTTTTTTAATCAATTTCACTATGAGCTGATGAAGGAACTATTATAGATATATTTATAGTGTATATTTTGAACAGAAGAGGCTATTTGGACACCACTTATACTGCGTGAATAAAGCTGTGAATCGGTGACGGGTATTAGGCCCTAAGCTTGTCTAATCCAATTCAGCAATTTTGGGCTCAGAGACAGGGAAGATGATACCCTTCAGTAGGCCAAAGGGCCTTTATACACCGAGAGGTCGGCTTCCCTCGTAAATTTACCTGCACCACTTACAGCTCCTCCAAGATATAAGTACCTCCTTGAATATTCTATTGCTTCATTTTCCACTCATCCTACGTTGAAGAGTGGTTTTGCGAGGAGCCATGCCTCTGAGAATATTGTGTTAAATCCTGAAAAATATGTGTTTTGTCAAAGATTAATGTCTTATGGCAATTTAAATAAGGTGGAAATTCCGTGTCAGACCAGAGGAATAATGTGCTTGAGATAACTTTTCTACAGTGTATTTAAGACAAAATTAAAGAAATAAGTCTTATTTAAATTGAAATGGTTGACTGGACAATGCTAAGAATATTGCAAAATGGTCAGGGGGTTGAGTCAATGAATTAGTGAAAATAAGAATGCCTTGTTTTATTATACCTACGTTTCGGCCAAAGATATAGCCCATCTTCAGGGCTGAGAAAAAAATACAGAAAACTATATAAAGCATTGCAGTGCGTAGGAAGAATAACAGTTTATTTAAACAGAAATGATAAGAATGAAGTGAAATACAAAAAGTAAAAGATGAATTATAAAAGTACTGAAACATGTACCATTGGAAAGGGGGAAGAGAGGTCGGGCAGGGAAGAGGTGGATGGAAGTTATCCCGGAGGCAATAGCGGCAAGAGGACTTAAAGAGGACTTAAAACACAGTAAGATAACAAGAGGTTGATTTAGTTATAAAATATAATGATTGAATAGAAAAAAGTTCTAGTTTTCATTTTCTCCCCTCTTTTACACTGGCAAAAATACTAAGAGTGGTCCTAAACGTTGCAAATTGTTAAACAATACATATCTATTGAAGACATTTTGAGAACAAATAGTGTTTGAATATTTTCTAAAAGTTCCATAGTGAAAGCAGCGATATCTCAGCTGGAAAATTTCGTGAAAAATATTCTGAAATATTTTAATTAACTATGGATGATAATAATTAAACTGTTATTTAATATATATATATATATACTAGCTTACCCGGCCACGAGTTGCTGTGGCTGTTAAAATTGTTTAAAAAAATATTACGTTAAAATTTGAATTTTAAAGAAATAATGAATCAATGAATGAAAATGTATTAGATTTTTGATTTCACATTTTATTCATCTTATATCTAAGTAAAGTATATAATAAATAAATAATATACAAAGTTCTTAACTGATAAAAAATAAACATTAGTTTAATGAATGAGGTATATAATGGTTGATTTTTAATAATCATAATATAATAATAATAGTAATAGAACAGCACCACCGAATAGCTTTTCGTTGTTGTTCAAATCTTTCATAGTTCTATTTTAATTATTAATTATTGAATAAAAATTGATGAAAAAAAAATTAATATTTTATTTTAAAAAAGAAATTAAACGCTTCTGTAACGAATATACGTATAACACGTGTGAATAAACGTAAATAAAGGAACATGTGTAAAATAAATTGAAAGCCTTCCATACAAAATTCCATCCCCTATTTCAACCCCTTACAACCCTTTTATCGCATTAAAAAGTAGCCTATGTCCATCCCAAGACTTTAAAGTATCGCTTTATGAAATTTCATCACAATCGGCCCAGCGGGTTGGCCGTGATAACGTCTGTGACAGACAGAGTTACTTTCGCATTTATAATATGTATATATATATATATATATATATATATATATATATATATATATATATATATATATATATATATATATATATATCGAGGTATTTGAATGGTTATTTGAATGAATTTTAAAATATGGGCAAATTCTATTTTTCGAAAACTTAGCACTTATCAATTACTGATGGTTTTAACAAGACAAACCTTTTTTATTTTATTATGAAATAACATAATAGATTATTTTTTTTTTAAAAAGAATAAACGATTTTTTTTATTCTAACTAGACTTATACCACTTTCAATGATATAATATATAATTATAGGCGTTCCAACATGGGTTGCCTCAACCGGTCAGAGCAGAGCTCTACACTTCTCGATCCTCCCAATCATCTTTCTTGAGACCCCTACCGGCCATCTCTTCCTGGACTCCCTCCATCCACCTGCTGGGCCGTCTCCTTTTTGATGTAATGGCAACATAACAGTCACTTTCCTCTCACTAGGCATTTCCTCATTCGTTCATATCAGGAAAGACTACCAAGAAAGATAATGGAGGGACTCACAGACGGAGAAGAACAACAGCTGATCGCTTTGAGTGGAGGAGAATCGTTGAGGAGGCCAGGTTCCTTCAAGGACCTTGATTAACACGTTCACTGCCAACTGCGAGATAACTCGTAGATTGCGTGCTATTCTAGGACGCCATCTACGAGTTTTATCGTCCTGTGTTTACTTGCCACTTTTTGTGCCGCTACAATTAAATTCGAAATATATCAGAAATAGAGCAATTAATTATATAATGTGCTTAAATCAAATTTTCATTTTAGGCCAGATTTATGAAAATTAATTAACAGTCAACATGTTAATTATTTTTATCTATCTTTCTCTACCTTCAGACCGTCGCCAGAGATAGAGACAGATGTATAAGATAATTTATTATAAATTATCGTGGTTCTAAATAATTTAAAAAAACATTAATTCTTCTTCAAACAGGTTTGACGGAGGCTTTTCCAGGTTGCTACAGTCAGAATTTTATACTTCAGCATTAAATTATCTAAATAATTTATTATTTAGATAATTTATTAATTTATTATTATTAATTATTATTTATTTAATTTATTATTAATCTAAATTTTTAATAAATTGTGTTAATAATTATATATTTAACTATTAATGATACCTGCGATTCGCAATGATTATTAAAAAGTCTGTTCTTATAACTGTTGTGTTCTTTAAGCACACTAAATGTTTCATTTTTCCTACAAGAACTCTTCTACAGAACAACAGGCCAATTCACATTCTACGAGAGGACCTTCAGCGATGATAAATCAAAAACTTGTTCGCAGCTCCAACAACCTGGGCAACAAATAATCCTTGCCACGAAAACCTTTACAATTCTGACTTTATTCTCCTTCGTCTTCCAAATCACAAACATTAATATCCTTGGATATATGTATCATTATAACGTGTATGTAATATAATATATGATGTCAGTGTATTAGAAAGGGAAGCCAAGGTCCTGCAAGGACCACAGCGCTGTTCACTTAATAATCTACCTAATCAACATAGATTAAAAACGATTTAATTACTTAATCTCATATGTACATCATTAATAGATAGTTTTTCAAAGCTATTTTTCTTTTTGCAACATATAGTTACGTGGGTCACCCTTCAAAATGTAACTCATATCTTGTTAATACAATCAACTACAAATTCCAACAAAATTAGTAACAAACTATTTGTAATTATTCCTCCACATGGATTGGTCTAAAGATAGATTCTGGATTGGCAAAATTCGGAGCTCCCAATGTAGCATCGCGAGTGACGTTAAATGAACATAAAACAGTACCGACAGGTACGAAAGAAAATTGGTTCGTTCGTACCTCAAACGTAAATATGATTAGAAAATATTGATTCGAAATACATATCTGTTTTTTAACTTATATAAGTCGCCCATTATTAGCCAGCGGTTTTTAAATAAAATAATTCAGGCTTATTTATAAAGTAGTAATGTTTATTGAAATAAATATTCTGCAAAAAGATTTTTATATTAAAATAAATTATCGATTAAGGTGGTCGGTCATTTCTGAATTTTTATGATTCACTATTATCTATCGTCTATAGTGACTCTGAGAGGAACATAACGGAGACACCACATTGCCCATCATTCCGTCCTTGTGAATAAAAATAAATAAATATATATATATATATATATAATTTCACATGCTAAAATCGCTCATGACGTTGCTATTACTACACAACACCATGGCCTTTGAATTACAAAAAACAAAAAATGTCATCAAAATTTGTTTTAAATTAAGATAATAAGGCCTTCATATGGAGTTGGTGAACAGACACGAGAGAAATTTGTTTTATCGGTGGATCAAACATAATACACAAAAGGAAAATTTCGATTCAGAAGGCATAAATGATTTTCACTTTTTAAACAAACCTATTAAAACCAACAATTTTCCGCAAAACGGTTTATAACTATATATTTATATTTATATTTCACTTCTCTGCCTGTCATACATTAGATTCCTATTCTTTACTTTCTACAATATTCTTCTCTATTTATTCTTAGGTATCATAATTTTTAATTCATGTTCTTTCATAATCATATTTTTAATTCATTATGGTACTCCCCAGGAGTCTATTTTCATACTATTGTCTTCTCTGCAATACATTTCTATCTTTATTATACTAAGTTTTCCATACTCATTATATTTATATCTTTTTCATTTTTTTTTTTTTTTTTTTTTTTTTTCTGTTTAACTTCATTTCCCTATTTGTATTTTGTTTTGCATTATCACCTTTCTATACATCTGCTATGTAATCATCTTTATTCATATATCCTTTCATATATTTTTTGTATCTCTATCTTATGTATTTTTTACCTTTTTTATGTATCTTTATCTTATGTATTTACAGTCTATTCTGTTTTTGTCTGTTTTCTCATAGCCCTGAAGATGACCTACACAGTAGGTCGAAACGTCGGCACTTAAAATACAATAGTTTCACTTATTTTTTGCTGTGTTTTCTTGACTGCACCCCCAACTAATTACATCCTATTATAACTATATATGTTTAACAGTTAGAAAGCTTAATTCTGATTTCAACTTGTCTGTTTGTGTGATATAATGACACAGGAGAATCCCTCCTCATGCAAATACCAATCAAAACTAAAATATGTTTGTTATTAATTGATTGCGGTTCCGTATTCATAATTCGTATATACGAGTGTTATCTGGTATTAGAAAAACTAATAAATTATTAGCATAAACTTCAAAAGAGCTTCCTTGTAGATTTAAGGCTCCAGGAGGCGCCGATAAACATCTTTAGAACCCATGAACAACGGTAGCATTATTACATCATTAACTTAACTAATTATCTCATTTAAGCGGCAACGGAACGCGATGCTTCATATTTGTTTGACTTTCTTCTGACGCGTGAATGGGCGAAGTTATAACTGATATGAATAGCCTGTCTTCTTGTGTAATTAACATAAAGTGTTCAAGAGTGTACAATACTCATATGTGAAATTTCGAATTATTCGGGGACTGATCCATAGTACAGAGAACCAGTAAGCCAAACACAATATTTTTGTCCTAACAGCTCGGATTCTGAAGACCCTCTCAGTCACTAATAGTAGATGCCCTGAATTGAGACAAAAATCTAGCAGTGAAGTGTGATATTGCTAATCATATCTATGCATAACTTTTATCATATAAACGTTACAATACTTTATACTGAAAGCGATAAACTTCATGGGTTGCGTTTTAAGTTTTTTTTCAACAACTAAAGGTACGATGATGTATATCTTATTTAGTTTATAAAATAATTCGAAAAAGGAATTAAAATGTTTTTGAAACATGAGATTATAACAGATATTTCTTCCAGAGTTCTTTCTCCTTTACAATTTATCAAACACGTTCCTTCCATTATTTGGTGGAGATATCTGTAGTATTACGTTATCTTTACATTTTTCTCATTAATATGTTAACCTTTCTGACTTCAATCATTCCCTTTTATAAAATTCTGGATATCTTCCACAGTGTTATAATGGTCTTACTTGCTCTAGTATAAATTTGCCGTTTAATATATTTTTTCCAACTCAGAGCGCGTATTTTCATTCTACTGGTCCAGGCTGCATATCTAGAGATAAAAAACATATTTACTGTTTGCGTAGATAAACAATTGCGCTTTGTCTTTCATGTAGTCAACATATTATTTTAAAGAAGTTTATGACTGTGATTTACAGTGATGCAAGAATTCCTAATGATGCCTTCAATAAGTTATTACTCTAATTATAATATATTATTAATATACGTTTTTGTTCTACTTCATCCATGTTAGCTTCCAAAAATTCCGCCAGGAGGAAAAGTCCAGTAGTCGTCATCTAATATCCATATATTCCTCCCACCCAATCCAGCTTGAAGGCATCATTCCACACGGGATTCAGATATTTTATCAAAGCAATAACCATATTACTTACAAACATATCCAACCTCATCCTTCTGCTATGACATCCATAAATTTCTTATATTAAATACCTTTCTATTCTCCTTAGGAATCCGAGTGATGTTTGAATTAATATTAATTATCGAACTATTGTTATTTTATAAAGAGATCTTTGCTGGCCTAATTTGGCTTATCATAGAAACTCAGTATTAGATGACAATTGAACAGACCTAACTACCGTTTCCACCGAACTGACCATCATATTAGAACTGATTATACTAGCATCGTTAATACATCCTTTAATATCGCTCTCGTTAGACGCTCTAGGACCAACGCGTTGCTTTTTGGCCGTTGCAGCGGATAAAAAGCAGTCATCCTGAATATTGGAGATAGCAAATGGAAATACTATTACCAAATAAACAACTTGTTAAAAAAAATCATTAAGAAAGAGTTATAAAAGTGCTTCCTTTCCTCTCTCTATCTACGTCTATTAGCTCCGTCTCGAAAGTAACGATAAAAGTTCTTAAATTCAATGAACTTTTTAAATTAGCATAGCAAAATAATTATTCACGGATATAACATTCTAAACCAAACATCTACACACACAAAGCTCAATTTAAGGGATTTCATTCAGTTACCACCTCCCAGAGCTTTATACCTCCCTTAGGCTATATTTAAATCGGCTCAACATAAACATTTGGATACGACTATATGCCTTACTTGCATTTACGATTGAATCCTCACTTCACTTCAATATGAAGTCAATCTAAAACCATCCTTTTTTGGTAATATTTGAGATTTTAGATTAGAGTTAGTAGGTTTATCGCGGTTATTTCGTGCAAACGTTTTTCATTACTTTTGAATTCTCTCTAAAATTTCACAATCCGGCACGACAGGATTCCGATTAGCCATCAAAAAGGAGCTTGAGTTGCAAGACTCCAATTTTAATAATAATTACTTTCTTTCGTTTTTACTAAAAATTACCATTATTTTGAATTTTAAAATAATTTTCTTGTATCATTCAGTTAGTTATTATTAGTAAATTTCATTTATCAATTTTGTTTCTACAATTAGTTTTCTGAAATAATGTTTTTATATGGAATGAATGTATACTTATAGCTCTGTTACTTATTGCTCTTGAGTGTGGCTAAGGGTATTATTTTTCCCTTTCAGTAAAAAAAAAAAAATCTATTCAATTCTTATGGTGAAGTCTCCTCTTTCATTCATTCTTCCCGTTCATTTTTTTGAAGTCTTTCATTACGTCTTTCCAAGGATAGTGTACATTTGTCTTTATTACTAGAACCGAATTTTGAGTTGGAAGCATGAATCTCTACCTTTATTATATTTTCTGGAGAGAGAAAGGAAAAGTCTTTTCTTATCTTAAGAAAACAGTCTTCCATCTTTAAAATTTCTTTTATATTTCATTGTTGATAACAACGCCGAGTTCTATAGTATATTAACCTTTCTGGTGCCCTGAATACGAGTGCACGATGCTTATTCAGGTATAGGTTCTCTTCCAATTACCTTAGTTCAAACTTCACATATACTAAGCATGTCCTCTTTGTACTTTGTGATATCCTCTTCGGGTTCGACTTCCTTTCCGGAGATGGTTTCCCGATCCCATTTTCCATATCGCTGATTCTTATCCCCTCCAGTATACTCCTAGTTTGATGAAATACTCGGTTCGAAAAAATAAAAATGATTCCTACTTTATTAATACGATCTTAAAAATTATTTAAAATTAAAATAAAATTCGAAATCGTTTTAAATAATTGTAAATATTATCGTACCATTAAAAATTTTCAGAGGTAAATACAGAAAGAATGACCGAGATATAGAAAGAATAGGAAGCTTGTAAAAAGCAAATAAGACTATGTTTACTATAGAATGATTGTTTACGTTATAATTAAACAATATTTTAAAAATTGATTTTTATTTTATTTTCCCGTAATTTATAGTTTCAACTCTCCTCGTTTATTTCGAAATTTTCCTGTAAATTGGTATTAAAAAAATAAATGTAAAATAGTAGGAAACAACTTTGAATAAAATTATAAAATTCAAAAATAAAAGATGCGATAAGACAAAACTTCACAGTCTAAATATAAAGAGCTGCCTGCTCTCACAAGTATAGTAGAAACAAAGTTTAGACGAAACTTAATCGGATGAATAAAGCTATCCAAGAGACTAATCTTATGGTACTTTGTGAAAAATAAGAAAGGAAAAAGAAACTGAACTATCTGACCAATCACTTAAAAGCTTCCCGACAGATGCTTTAGAACAGAAAGTAAGGATTTATTTCGCTAAGCAGACTATCCACTCAATGCGGATTGGCCGCTGATCAAGAGGGAGAAAATAAGTTAACGCTCTTAGCAATAATTCCATCATCTTTGTTGTAAGAATGCTCTAGCTTGTATAAAAATTATATAATTTTTGAAAGCGTCGATTTACTTTATAAGAATAAAATAGAAAATAATCCAAAAAGCAAATCCTTAAATCTGTAAAATACTGTGAAAACTAACCAGTCAGTAATCGTTTCCTAATTCAGGCAAAATGAGTACGTACAACAAGAAAGAAGACTTCCTCAAAGCAATAGTCCTGTCTCTATTTTATGACTCCTATTTCGTTAAATAGAGACAGTACTCATAAAATAGACTTATTAAATAATTTATTACATTAATTAATTCAAAATAATATATATATATTTATTATTATATATAATATATATATATATAAAACCCAGGCCATTGTTCTAGGTTCCAACTCCCTTCTTGCAACTATCCCCACCCTCCCAACATTGATCCTAAACGACAACCCTATCAGTTTCAACTCCTCCGTTAAAAACCTAGGCATCACCATGGACAAAAACCTCTCCTGGAAACCACATGTCGCCCAAATATCCCGACGATCAATTAGTTCCCTGAAATTATTCCATCGATCCCGGCATCTCCTTACACTATCTACCCGGAAGCTTCTTGTATCTTCCCTTATCTTCCCCCACTTTGACTACTGTTGTGTGGTATACGGGGGCCTCTCGAAATTGCTAGAGGATCGCTTAAAAATAATTATGAACTGCGCTTTAAGATTTGTCCTTGGTACTCCGAGGCGTTCCCGGGTGTCACATCATTATGATGAGTTGAAGTGGCTCTTCCCATCCACTCGTAGACATTATTTCCTTAGTGTTTTTCTATACCAATCCATTAACTCGCAACACCCTTCATATATCTATAGTCTCCTTCAATTTAAATCCACTGTCCAACACCATCAAACAAGATCCCGCCTCTCCGATCTCTACATTCCATCCCATAGAACTAAGGCATTCGACCGTTTCTTCCTCGCCCGTTCCACCACTGTGTGGAACTCAATCCCTCCTTTCATCCGCCATTCATCTTCACTGGCCTCATTTAAATCCCTGCTTTTCCATCATCTCTTGGCATCCCAAAAAATGCTCTCCAGGCAGGCCAATCTTCCGCTTGAATTAATGTGTGTCGAATACTCGATCTCGTTACCTACGTGTTTGTTTATTTTTCCAACAACAAAGAAGCTACAAACTTTGTAAATACTTTATCGCATGCTATGCAATTTATTTGCTTTATTTAGCAATTCCGTTATTAACTATTATATTAATGTTATTTATTATTATTTTGTTAATATCAAACCTTTATATATATGTTTTATTTTTATTTTTATTTTTCTAGAAAATTAGTTAAATTCCTGTAAAGTCTATTACTTTTTAATCAGTTATTTATTTTTTTTTTCTTTCTCTATTTCTATTATGTTTTGTCACTCATGATTACTTCATGATTTGTATCATTATGTGCCTCCTGGCCAGATGAATATTATGTTTATTTTACTTGTTCTTTATTGTTATTCTAAAGGGACTTGGTCCCAGAATAAAGTTTGTTTTCTATTCTATTCTATTCTATTATACATATATATATATATAATGTAGTCGAGAAGAATAGGTCACATCAACTCCATGCAGAAATATTTGCCAAGTGCTAAATCTAAGATACTTCTCCGGTTGTCTTCATACAGACTTATACTTTTCCCAAAATCTCCAACTTTGCATAGGTTTATTCCGATTTCATCCATAAAACATATAAATAGTAGGGGGCTGAAAGTTAAACTTATTTATTAACTGTCAAGAAAAGTAGAAACCGATATATACAAGTAGTCGAGAAGAATAGGTGTTGGGGAGAGCGACACCATAAAGGAAATAAAACCAACAAGTGTAAATCTCCGACCCTGTGTCAATAAATGCCGGTTATTTTGAGCACTTACGATGTAAAGGAAATTATGGACGAGAAAAAAATAAGATTAATATGCTGTTAGAAAAAAAAAAGGATTAAAATAAGAAATATTGAAATGAACAAAAATTAAATTTAATGAACGAGAGAATTACATATGATAGATAAATTTTAAAAAAACACATATGGTTAATGAAATATATAGAACAAGGAATAAACTATTAATTATGAAAAAATACTACGCAGGCATGATATTTACAAAAAAAATAGATTTTAAATATATAATTAAAAAAAAGAAATTAATTAACTATTAATTTAAATTTAATACAAACAATAATAGACTTAAATGTCGATAAGTGACACCAAAAAAATCTCTCCGACGTCTTCTCTTCAACAAGGCCTTTATTATGATTATTAATGAGAGATACCTGATTAGAAGTGTTACGTCAGGTACTCAACACGATCGGCGATCCTCAATACTCCCACTGAGTAGAAAGATGATGATGAGGCCTGGATGAGTTCCAGGAGCTCATGAAGCACGAACAGTACGTCCAATATAATTGGTCAGAAGAACTCGTAAAGAGTGAGTCACATTGACTGAAGTTCAATTTGCAGCTACCAAAATGTACTCGTAATGAGTAATATTAGACTAGACCAAGTCTACACTAAAGGAACTCATAATGAGTGATCACTGATTGAAGTCCAAAGCAACAATAGCTGTAATTACCAAAAGTACTCGTAATGAGCAATGTTAGACTGGACTAGGTCTACACTAAAAAGAACTCGTAATGAGTGTTTACTGATTGAAGTCTAAAGCAACAATGACTGTAAGCGTCTCGCCGCCGTTACCAAGACAACGGCGGTCGTGTTTTGTCGACAAATGAATTAATGTGACGCTTCTTATTATCTGTAAACTATAATCTACTAACTTTTAATTACAAAAATAAAGCTTTATGTACAATTATTCCAATATTTTCTCTCGTCAATCAATCAATCAAAATCAACTGCCAACTAAAGAATTAAACATGACTAAAGATAAAAGTAATGCAACTAATTAATTTAAATTTGATAATAACGATATATAGAGGGGGGAATTAATGAGACTAGTTTAATGAGCGTTAACAATAGGTCACATCAATTCCATGCAGAAATATTTGCCTAGTGCTAAATCTAAGATACTTCTCCGGTGGTCTTGATACAGACTTATACTTTTCCCAAAATCTCCAACTTTGCATAGGTTTACTCCGAAACCGACAACCGATAACTACAAATTAATAAAATCCACTAACTACAAACTAACTCAGGGTTTGATTGAACATGGACATACCAAACCATACTTACACAGATTTCACGTAATCAATGACAATACTTGCTCAATAGACAAAGAAGAACAGACATTTAAACACATAATATATGACTGCCAAATGTATGAAGCACAAAGTTCAAAATTAATAATTTTTTATAAGAGGGAAAGTTCGGCCAGTATCTGAATATGATCTACACAATACATTTTAACCCGAATATAATTATATTTATAGTATTGATTTCGAAAAGTTGACATCTAATTTAGAATAATCATACGATGTAAAACGGATAATCATTATATAAACCTTGTAATCTTAATTTTGTTAATTTATGTATGTAAGTAACAACGTCTTGTGTATATAAGTTATAATTATCACAATTGTTGTTAATCCTTATTGTAAAAATTAATTTCAATGGCACATAGTATACTCAAGTATGGAATGTACCAATATGTAAACGGTCCTTTCAAAGGGTTACTTTGAAATGAAAAAAAGAAAAAAAAAGACTTTTTACTGGCAGGCTAGCATATTAAATATATGCTGTTCTGTAAGTGCATTAGAAATTTTTAAAATGAAGATATGAATTCTTTAATAAATTGTTATTTCTGTCTAAATGCTGTTTATAAAATTAAACTCATAAAACTATTAAAATATCTGGTGCCAGTTTTAAAAACTGTTTGAATTAGAATTTAACATTTCATTGCTTTATAAATTCTGCTTTAAGTATCATTGGGACATTTGTTTCTTAAATTGACTTCTGATAGGGAGTGGGATAGTGAGAAGTGAGTAGAGTGCTGAGTTGAATTCTGAAGATCCGGGGTTTAAAAATACGGCAGATAAAATATTCATTTTATCAATAGCCCTTTTTAGGTTTTTTAGGGTGGATCCTTTTTATAGAGACCCTCGTGGGGCTCACCCAGCCTCTATAACATTGGCACTCTTAGTAGGGGGAAAAGCCTGGCGGTTGAGCTTGATCTCGGACGATTCACCTATGTGGACAAATATCCTAGAAATAGCGCAGTATCTACCGTGTACAGTAACTAACTTGTTGGTCTTAGTTGTATATGTATTTTTGATATATTTTAAACTGTATTAAACATTAAAAAATAACTATATCGACATTTACGTTATTGTTTCGAAAAATATTTAGGAAGTGTATTTTCTAATTATTGTTATGAAATAAAAATAACTAATTCATGGTCATCGATATAAGCCTCAGTTAATAAAAAAATATACGTATTTCAACACATAACAACATCTACTCGGTTCTAATTAGTTCTTCCTGAAATCATTGTTCAACAGTTCATTTGCCATTAAAATAGGCAATGTTGTTAGTCCTAAATTAACGCAGTGTTATTTGCCACGTGGGGATGGGCTGGTGGATGGAGGAAATGCTACCCTTTGTGATAATTTCCATTGTATACAAGGGATCGTTGAATCAATTTGCATTAATTAATAGTAACATAAATTTCTAGATTACTACAACGAGTCAGATGTTGCATCGAGTGCAGCTGTTACCGAACCCGTTGTAGTGGAGGGTTCACCTACTCTAGCATAACCTAAAGTTTTTATGTAAACCGGTCCTTCTCATCTGAATATTGTTATATCGCTTATTGTTTGATATTACATGTTCTTCTGATCAAACCATTACTTGCTTGGAATTTATTCTATGTCCTCTCATCTTCCTAAACCATTTGGTATAGAAGCTGTTCATACGGTTAATATATGATTGGAACTAGGATTTTATCATGTGCTCCATTTTTCTCGGCATTCAATCATTAAGGACTGAAAATCAATGAGGGAATTCCAACATAAATCATTAATAATACCCATTTCTAAAATACAAGTGCACAGAAATTATATTATACGAAAAATAAAGGATTGAGTAATTGAATCATAAAGGTCCCATGAAATTTCTCCCAAAATCACGAAGCCTTATCTTGGCGATAACTATCAAAGTGAGTTCACTACGGTGTTATAATCATTATTGGTTATGTTACTATTTAAACGATAATTAAAATATCTGGATTATGATGTTCCCGTAGGGAAAGTCTTTGGGGCAGGCTAAAAATAATTAACGGACCCCGGACACCCGAGTTCAGTACACCCCAAAACCATCTACAGAACAGTGTACTCGACAACTGTTCCGACATAACGTCAAGTACGGTGCAGACCTCAGGGCCACCGTCTCTGGGAAGACATTTTTACTAAGTTTAGAGGGTGCACCTAATTTACGAGTTGCCGCGGCGATACGGAGCCTTTCTAACAGTGCTAGAAATCTTGGAGTTGGATCTACGATTAGGATACGATCCGGCAAAAACATATACCAAGCTCGGAACTTGAAAAGAACCAGGGAAGAATGGCTAAAAATATTCACAAAGTTTGTTTCTAGTTTTATGAGAAGGGCGATAAATATTTCAGAATATTGGATAAATCGTTTAAAGCAGTTCTAAAAGGGATAACGGATTTTAAAAAACAGACGCTTTTTACACGCTTTTTCGAAATTCGTGAAGCATAGTTTGACTTTGTTGTTCTTACCCTCTCCAATTTCTGTATAATGCAGCTTGTATCTGTATTCGTCAACAATATTTCAAACCATATCAGATCCTTTGAGGTGAAATTATTCTGGGACCAAGCCACGTGTAAGATGTATCAAATTTCAACACTAAGTTCTTTTCCATTAGGCGGCTATCATATCAATGCTACCTGGCTTCACTCAACTTCACTTCTTTGTTTAGTGAAGAAAAAAGAAAGAAAAGAAATTTCTTGAATCTGGGTTGACTATTTATTTTTATAATAGATTTATACCACTCAATTATTATTAGCTGTAAATGAAATAAAAATTTCAATATCTCTTGAAGATTTCTGGTTTTTAATTTCTATACTTACACAGAAAAAAACTTGCCTCCGATTTTTTTCATTCTCATTCACAAAAATATAAATATAAAATAAAAATTAAATAATTTCGCAATGTACTATAGGGATTTTAATCAATTTTATTTTTGGGATGTTATAGTTGTTTCATTTTTTAATTTAATATTCAAGTGATATTTCAAGTTTAATTTGTTATTCCAGCAATTCCATTCAGTGTTTTTCTACTTGCCTCTGTCTCATACCATTATATATATATATATATATATATATGTGTGTATTTTCTATTATATTTACTCGATGTACTCGTATTACAATTATACAGTTGTAAATTTCAAAATAAATTTTTAAAAATGCGCTTATTTTTTTTTAACGATCTACTGCAGTGAGATGAACCACGCCAGGAGTGCCTTCAATGGGAGGTTTCTCTTAACACGCTTTCACGAGAATCTCTTAGGGGAGGTTTACCAAATGAAGATCGAAAATACAATATGTGACAAATGGCATTTGCATGATTTCTCAAATAAACATTTTTATTATTTTTATTTTTGTTACTATTATATTATTTTTTTGATCTATAAGAACTCTAGAACTCTTTTTAGAATAGAGAGCGAGTAAATTAACAGTAGATCTTATTAAATAATTTCAATGAATATTTATCGAAGCTTCAAGCTAGACTGGCAATATATCTCCCAAAACTCTTCCAAGGAATCTGGGTCCATGGAACAAGGGCGGAATCTGGGTCCAAGGAACAAGGGCGAGGAAGAGATAGCCGAAGAGGTAACAGATGTTGGGGTGTGAAGAGGTTGCATTATTTATTGGCCTTGGAGATTTATATCGTAAGAAGTGCCTACTAAAGAGAGATTTACTAGCGCGAGTCCTAGCACGCTTCATAACCTCCTCTATCCGTTTCCTTATCGTGAGATATACCAGCAGCGTCTAGTCTCAGAGCTGTATTCGAATATTAGATCTTTCCGTCTGTTGGAACAGGATTTTATATCTCCAGAGGAAATAAGATACAAAGATTAATGTCTGAAAAATAGATAACTACTTCCTCTTTTTTTTTATCGTTTACATTTTAAATTTAGTGTTTAAGTTAAAAAGGGTGCTCCCTGGACTGGATATGGTATCTCTGATATTAATTGAGTGGATTGTATGTTATTAGATTGTCAATGAAGAAAATAAAAGGCATCATAGTAGTACATAGTATAATGATAAGAAAGAAAATTACATAATTAGTATATAACTGAGTATTATTGTCCATCTGTAAATTGCTTTGGTGGTTGCGGGTTCCTCATACTCCGTCGGCGCTCTGCCGAGGGTTCTACTCCAGCATGTGATGAATGGAGCTCATTGCCTATATGTTCCTCAACCTGTATTGTACAGCTAGATGGCCATTTTGTCCAACTAGTAGTTGGGCCTGGAAGTGATAGAGGGCTCTGGCCCAATTACAAGGAGGTATGTGAGGTAAAATGAGATGAGCGGTCGTTTTAGATTGAACATGTAGATTTTAAAAAAACAATACTGTTTTCATATACCCATGAAAAGTATAGGGTTCAGTAGATATGAAAGTAATACACCTAACAGTCAAAATTCAGCTTACAGATTATCCAGATTGCATTTTGTGTTTATTAACTTATTCATTGAAATTTACAACTGTATTATAACAAAACAACAAGTAAATGGCAGGATAGATAAATGATGGCATGGATCAAGACAAATTTAAAAACTACCCAGTGGTAGTACTCAAATAACAAGTTCAACTCAGAAGGCCACGAGGCCATTTTCCTTTCAGACACCTGGAGGATTGTCAGGAATTGAAGAGGTTAAAACTAGTAGGGTTGAGTGGGAATAAAGTTTGTCATGAAAAGATTTATATCGGAGTCGGCCCATATCAGTAACAAATGGGACAATAAGGTCATTATGGATTACTTTGTTCGTAACAAAGTAAGGGGCATTGTGGATTTTGGATTGTAGCGATTTAATACGAGAGGTTGGATAAGGAATAAGAATGGTTCCTATGACAATGGTAGTGCAGGGAGGTTATTTATTCAAGATCATCCTCAACCAGCTATTAACAGATCAGTTAAATTATCTGCTATAACCAGCATCGAACCCAGAACATTCGGCACAACTCAACGCTGTATCACACAGTCGCTCACGTCAATATTAATATATAAATAAAGAACCAAATATAAATATAAGATCTTGATTGTATCTAACATCATGCAGTAATGATTATCAATTGTTATAAAGAATACTTAAATGGAATTTATATGAACTAAAACGAGAGTAAAAAAGATATGTGTTTTTGATGGACATAAATAAAACATTTCCAAATGGCTTGTGACCTTTATAAAATAAATTGTAATTATTTTCAAATCAAATGCTTCTTTTTCCATTTCAAGTGGAACTTTGCCCTTTTCAGTTATATCATTTTCAATTTCGAATGTACCTTAAAGGCATGAATTGATTCTACCCTTTTTTATTTAATTAAAAACAAAATATTGTAATAAAAAAGTCTAGAGACTGTACTGTTTCATAGACAACGGTTCCGAAAGTTGGTCTCTTGTACTAGGTCACGCTCAACCGCCAGATTTTCCCCGCTTATTTTAGGTGCCCTATTTAAATAATACTTTATAGAGGCTGGGTGAGCCCCAGGAGGATACTATATGATCCATCTCCGGCAAGACTAAATAAAAATCTTCCCCGCAGCGGGATTTGAACCAGGATTTCCGGCATGGCAACTCAGTGCTCCATCACTGGAACCATTACGCTCCCCAGTATTAAAAAAAAATACTTGAATTTATTCTACATTTTAAAAATAAATAACAGTTTTTTAAAAATGTATCACGCTTTAATAGGATAAAAAAGTAGAAAAGAGTTTTAAATAAGAATAAAGAAATAAAAAAAAAGTAATTTTACTGTAAAAAAGCGTAGGATGCGAAAATGAAACGAAAAGGACAAAACTGATAGTTTTCAAGTAGTCATGTGCATATTAGAACAAAACAATACCGTGTTTTCGGATATGAAATCCCGCTAATCACGAAGATCGTGGTCTGGATAATAAGACACACATATTTAATTATTTTATTGGCGGAAATTTATGTTAATTTGTTGGCGGAAAGGAATGTTGATAAAAAAATAATTGATTCAGTATGATTATATGACATTTAATTTTTTTTAATTTCTCCCAATTATGTGTTACTTTGTGGTGTTACTTTGGATTAATCATCAGTTTTTTATTTATTTTATTATATAAGTGATTATGTTAAAAATTGTTTATGGCTAAATTTTTTTTTTTAAAACAGTATTTAATTTGATACATGCTTTAAACATAGACATGGATCTAAATTTATTTAAATAAATTATTGTAAAATCCGCTGGAAATGTCTGATTTTAAAAATACTATAGCACAGTTTTACATCGCGATCAAAACGAAAAAAATTTTTTTTTGGCTTTATTTAAAAAAATAATTGTAAACAGCTAGTCAACCATTCTGGTCACACCATAACCCCCCAAAAAATATGAAAAACATCGCAACATGAAATCGCATGAAAGAAATGAATATAATTCATAACACTTCTTAGAAACATCAAATATTAATTTAACAACAAAACAGACAGGAAAGAGACAGGTTTATGACTCGAGAAATATAATACATTTTTTAATAATAAAGAATCACTTTATTATAGTGACAATTAATTTATATAATTAATTGTTAGGATTTAATATATGTCAGGTTTCAAATTGTTGACATTTTATTAAAAGTCATTCAGATTGTTTGATTAATTCTCGTCGTCTTTCAAAGCGAATTATCTCAGACCTGCATAACCATCACTGCCGTTGAGTCTTGCGGGCACAGTCTAATCTCTGCCCCGTACTGGCATATTTGCAGTCCCAGTGAATAAGTGATTAAGTCAAATTGTGTCCAGAATGAGTTTACTGTATTGAGGTAGGCAGAATCTTTATTATAGTAGTTTTATATGGAGTTATAATATAAGCAATAACTCCATTTCAAGATAATATCTGATTAAACCGCTTATACTCTACAAGAATAATATAACTCCCTAATTACAAGAAACTCATTTCGGATAAAATCCAAGTTAACCAAAAATTTACTGGAACTGCGGATATAACAATGTTATTTCAAAAATAAATCGCTGAACATTAGACAGTGAATATAGAGAATATATTCAGAGAATTTTAAAGTTACAAGCGCTATAAATAAAATAATATTATCTTTTCCATTTTTTTTTGTGATTACGGAATTAGGTAATTTAGTTTTGTTGATTAATCAATTCAAAAGCACAAAACCTTATAACACGTTATAATTAAGTTATAATTAAAATATGTAAATGTTATAATTAATTATATAACTATTTTATTTCAAAAATAAATTGGTGACCGTTTGATGGTGAATGTTAAGAACATATGTAGACAATGCTAAAGTTAATAGAATAATATCTTGTTTAGAATATTAAAGAATCAGGTAATTTAGTTTTGTAGATTCATCAATTCGAAAGCACAAAATAATTATTGCTTCTATTACGTGTGTGAAGACAGCTGGAAAAATAATTGTCAAATAAAATCACCAGTAAACACTAATTAAATAATCAATAAACTAATGTGTATAGTTCAAAGCTCAAACCCTTCACAATATTTGTTTTCTTTGTATCCAATTTACACGATAGTTAAAAACAAAAATATGATAACGATAAAGCATTAGCGAAAATACATAGAAGCTACCACCTTTTCCTTTTAGAAGGATCCTTTGGAAATTTTCGTTGGCCAATTATCGCAGCTAAAAGATTTTGGGAGCGCCCACAGCCTTTTGTTACGACTGTTCTCCGGAATGTATTGTGACCGAACCAACGGTCAGATTGCCACTAAAGAAATGTCAGCCCACTAATGAAGCAATTAGATCCCCAGGGCTTATTCCAGTTTTTCAGTTTTCATTATGGCTAAGATCGAATGGCTCGAAGGCGAGACACATTTTCATGAAAATATTTTCTACAGAGTTATCAATCAATTCATTGTAAGCATTGTTACAACCCTTATTATGTTGTTTATATTTTTTTTTGAGCTAATGCAATGACCAAACATAAAATTTATGTTATCATAAATCTATTGAGGATAACTGGAAGATTTTTTCTCGTTTCGATTGAATTGCTTCTGTTTACAAAAAAAATCATAAATCAATTAATAAACTCAACTTATTTCTATAAGCTGAGAATGTATCTCTTTGAATAAGAAAGGCATATTAGAAAGATTGGAGATCAGATAAAGAATGATCTTAAGGGAAATCCTTGGCCCAATTTAAGACTATGGTGAATACAGGCGACAACGATGAACTTACTACTACTACTCGTGTTCAAAGTACACATGTACTTTAAATACTCATGTTCAAAAAATATCGTAAAATGTCCTATGGCCACTTGCTAAGAATAAGCTTCATACAGTTTCTCGTTTACCTACTATCTTTTATTTTAAAGAAACGAAAATTACTCAAGCCTGTAAAAATATTTACAGGAGATGGAGATTTTGACCTTTGAGAATATTCAAGAATGCAACCTTGAAACTAAATGCTAGCCAGGTCTTTTAGGAAAAACGGAGTCTGACGATGGGAAAGAAATGGCCGGAGGCCAGAAATCAACAATACTGGTAACGTATGAAGAAGTGCTGGGCAAAGATCGAGGCTAAGAGAGGGCAGTTGAAATGACGTGGTCCTTAGTAGTGTACGTAAAAACAAAGCAAAGAATCCTTATACTGTTTGTAGGTCGCCATTACATGGAGGTTGAATGGAGTCTCAATCTATGATGTTCTATCTTTAGTCGTAAACTCAATTTCGTTCTCTTATAGTGTTCTTTGTTAGTGTTTTTTTGTAACTTTAAATATTGGCGAATCGAGACAATTTTTTCGGAAAGAAATTACTGATTTTATTTTTATTACCTCAATATCAAAAATCTAATTTGAACTAAAATATGTAAAATAAAGAAAAAGCTCTAGTTGAGGGATGATACAAGTGGATGACCGAATCAACCGCTTCTACAAATGTAATTATAACTGTTTTATTTATATATACCGCATCCCCTTAACTGGTCATAATTATTTTATTAATAAAGCTATATATTGGTCTAATAGAGACTCGCTCATTTTTATTGGGTCTATTTTTTATAACTTCTTCAAATTAGCAGAGAGCAAATTTTAATAACTAAATACGAACAGTGTTATCTTTCTTCATGTTGAAACATATTAGCTTTGAGATCCGGAATCCTTTAGAATATCTCTTGATGGCAAACTGTTCTAGAAATTAACGGCGTCAATATAAATTTAACAGAGATATTAAGTGAATTTATAAGAATGGAAACTAATTTAATTTGAATTGCTAAGGATTTAGTGGCATTAGCATTCTAATACTCTTGTTAGCCGGTTCGATGTAGGGTCCACTACTACCGTGGAAGGCAACCTTCAAAATAGTGTTGGCAATTTAGTCTTGATAGGTTTCCGTATAATATGGCAACTATATTATTATTTCATGGGTATTTTAGGGGTAGTTCTAGGATTAATTTTTTTTTTTAGACCAGGTAATTTAATTTTTTTTAAATTCCTTGCTTCTGAAAATTCTTTCCATTATACAGGCTTTTATATAAAGAATGCATTATTAAAATAACAAAAAAAATTTTGATTAATTAATTCATAAGCATACAAAAGGACTTTTTCATGCCTTTCTTCTTATTTTAAGTGATTCTTTAAGGTATGAAAAATATAGAAACCCATTTACAATGGATAAATTAAAAACATATATATCGTGTTCTTTATAAAAATATGTAATTAGTTTATTTATCACTAATCCCCCCTTAGGTTTTAATTTTATTGTATTTACATGATAATACTATTTCAATATTAAAGAATAATTCAATTTTAGTCTACAATATTTACTGAGTCCAACGTTCCTTATTTCTAAATAATTAGCTTTCAATGAACAATCTTATACAAAAAGACTAATTTTGTGTATGTTTTTGAATTTCTGTTACTAACTATAATTTCGTGAGGTATGAAAAATCTATAAACCCAATTACAATGGATAAATTGAAAACAATTTTGAGTTTCTTATACGCATAAATAATTAGTTTATCTATTACGATTTCCTCTTAAATTTTTTAGTTAACATGGTATTATATGGTAATGATTGTTTACAATTAAAAATAATTCAAATTTTGCCTATACTACATACTAAATGTATGTATATCCCTTACCCATCAATAAAAAAAATGTTTTTTTCTAATATATAAAAACTTTTAAGTGATATTGTAATATTTTATTAGCTTGTTTTTTTTTCCATTTCGAGAGGGACCGTAACGGAGATACCTCACTTATTACTCCATGAACTATTTCAAACTCGGATCTTTTTGTTTTCATTTTGTATCTGTGAACTCCCCTTTCCTTTTTGGTAGTAAATATTATTGTTAACAATCGAAAAAATCACTGCTATTTCATATTCGAATATGAAATGAGATAATAATTCCCTTGTATTTTATTTTCTACACAACCGAGCATTGTACTACATATTGTAGTTCTCAACGTTGTTATTACAACGTAATATTAAATGGATCAATTAGGAATGAATGTTCCGACCTCCATGCTCAAGGACGAAGACCATATGAATTTCGATTTTATTCTTATTTTCTGTACCACCACAACCCATGATAGGTTTATCTATCACGCTTAGTATACAGTAGAGATTGTACTGACAACGGTTGAGCAGTGAGGTGATTAGCGCTTTATCATGCTCAGCCGCTGGATTTGTCTCCCAATGTCGGTACCGACACTTTATAGAGGCTGGGTGAGCCCTAGGAGGGTCCAAGATTCCATAGGATCCACCTCCGGCTGCTAACAGATTAAATAAATGTCTGCCAAGCAACGGGATTCGAACCCAGGTTCTTCGGCATGGCAACTCAGTGCTCTGGCACTGAGGCACTCCGGTACTTATGAATATTGAGAATTCGGTATTTTGATTTAATAATAAAAACATTTTAATAAACATTAAATAACTCCATGTAAATTGCTAAGACATTTCAGTAGTGTAAATGTAAACGAAAATACCGAATATAAGATAATAAAGAAAAGCAATTAAAGGGACCAGGCGCTTACTAAAGGGTCACAATAAATGGAAATAGCCTCCGAGTCCTCCCGCATTTATTTTCTAATGAGTTTTCTTTTTTGTCTTCGTGTTAATTACTATTTATTAGATGAAAATTCTATTCAGGAATATTTTTAAGTAAAACTGTGGTTTGATATTATTTCTTGACAAATTTAAAAAAACGTTTCAGGCTTGCATTAAACCAACAGTCCAAAAGACGCTGACAAAATTATATCTTTCAAGAAGTAATTGATTTTTTTTCTTGGTTTTTAAATTTCTTAATAATCCATCAAGCTCCACACAGAAGAACTATTTCATGAGGCTTTTATTTATTTTGAAAGTTGAACACCATTATTTTTGATTTATTAATGCAAGAAATATGGTTTATGAGTAGAAATAAGTATAACAATAAATCCATTAAATACCATTTTAAGGACATTTTTTTTATCGGAAAAAGAATCACAGTGGACCGATAGAAAAAATTCCTTCATTCCAAGATAAAAGTTAGGCATTGGCTGAAGTTTTCTGTAGTATGTTAGTGAATGAAATGGATGGTAATTTGTAAAAGTATTTTAATTTGAATAAGAGTAAACGACTTATAGGTCAGCGGCCAGGTACCATAAAAGGGCTTGAGGTCCCAATAAATTGAAGAGAGTTCCATTTTTGATATGTTGTAAGGGCATGTCTGAGTAGAGTAAATGGAAGTTTGCAACCGAAAAAACGGATAGGAAAACTTTTGGTGGCCAAAAAACCTCGGGGAGACTGGGTGGCTCCCCCTCCCCTGCATAGCAATGCTTACTAGTACTACCATTATTTTTTGTATAGGTAATTTTCAAGAAAATATTTATAATTTTCAATAAAAAAGCTGTCTTAGAGCGTACAAGGTCATTTTCTTAAAACACCCACTTTCCCCAATTTTCCTTTTTTTAATTAACACGAGAAGTATAACACCCACAGACCTCGTTCTGTGCTTTAAAGTTAATTTAATTTACTACAACTCCATTTCCCTTGACATTCATCATAGGATCACTCCTTCCGTCGGTGTTCCTCATGAAAGTCGGCAAAACTTAAAATTTGGACTTTATGGAAAAAATTACCAATTTTCAAAGAGGCGTAACTCAAAATCTATTACACCTACGGCTGGATTCAAATTGTAGCAAATCTAATTTACTTTAAAAATGGTTACACATTTTTTTTTTTTAATGAACCAATTAGGAGATACAGGTCAAAACTGAAATAACTCCGAAAATTTCGAGGTTTGTTTGCCACCAAAAGTTATCCCATCCGTTTTTTCGGTTGCAAACTTGGATTTACACTACTCAGACATGCCTTTACAACATATCAAAAATGCACCTCTCTTCAAATGATTGCGTCCTTCAAACAACTGGCCACTGGCCTATTAGAAATCTCCATGGTCTCTTAGAATTATCAATTATACATACTAAAGAATATGGATACGGAATTGCCGATTTATAGAAAAGAATTATTGATGAAAATTCCTTAATCAAAACACGCGATTTATCAGTAATAATATGCTCAATAACGTAAATATGATGTTTATGTCTTAGAAAATAATTTTATGAAACACTTTTTATAAAAAAACTTGTTTTCTAAAATTATTTTAACATACTAATTCATGAAATGTAGTAGCAAAAAGAGTAATAAACTATATTATTAACTACAGAGCCTCTTTTATCAATTCTTTGTTGCCATAACCACCACCCTGCTGTTGAGTGTATAACCTTTATTGTCAATGAATTAGACTGGATATTTATCTTGGAATTTAATTATTCTTTTCCGGTATATACTTGATTATTGTTTTGTATTTCTTTTTTAGTATTATTGTTTAAAACCATTTTCGTTTATTAATTATTGTAATTATTTCTTTTCAGACTAATGAAATTTAATATTACTCCAGCCTATTTTTATTAACCTTTACATTATTAAAATATAAGAATATCAGAATGTTTTTATTTTTAAGGTGATCGTTAAATATATAACCCATATTTATGTTTTGTTTAAAATGATAAAGATTTATTTTTATTCTACAAAATATATTTTTAAGTCTCCTTTTTGTTTTATAATTTGAATTACACACAACATATACACTCACACACTACAGAACAAAGTTTATTTCGATTAAAGTAGGCCTGTGTTATTTGTCAAAGCAGTTGCTATCACCCTACGCATGAGTTCCACACTGTTCAGATTATTTTAGTGGAAACGTGAGCTTTCCGCTTTCATGGATAATTCAGTTTGCGCCATGCACTGCTGGACTCAAAAATGTTTTATTTCTTCAGCTCTCATGCCCGCTCTGCGTTTTATTGCTTTTAAAATTCTAACCTCGTTTCCTAAATTAGGCGTTAAACCTCCTCTTGCTAAATGGTATTTAAAACCCATTATGATAAATGAGTAACGTAATGTGGATAAATTGCAGACCAGATTTTAAAAGCTTTGGCCGACAGTTTTAAAGCTCGATCGTTCCCGGTTTTAAACAATATTATCTATGCAATTATACTTACTTCTTATCATCAAGCCCGAATTTCTATCACGTTTAATTTTTATTATTATATACTTCAGAAGTATCTAATAAGTAAACTCGAACTCGAAAAGAGTAAACAAACATCAAAGATTTGTATGTAGCGCTAGGCTTAAAATAGATAAGAAAAAAAGAGCTACCTGGGCATGTTTCTAAAATAGAACTTTCCGAAGAAGAAGGACACCTTTTGTAATATTACTTTATCATAGCATGTGATCAAATTGACCAACTCATAATATCATTACTGATAAAAATAAACGTTATTTATGAGATGCCATATATGTATATATATTTATATATATATATATATATATATATATATATATATATATATATATATATATATATATAAAATTATTGCTGCCAAACAATAAGAAATGAAAAGTTATGTGAAATATTACATTTTCCTAGTCCCCATGTAAGAAAGTCGCCATTATCTAACGAAAACTTCGACAAACATTATAAAAAAATCTTTTATGAAAACATTAGATGCGTGTGAAATTATTGCATCATTTCCGATAACTTTATAGACCAGTGCAGAAGCCTTTGAAAATGGTAAAAAGTGAAAACAAAAATAGTATGTTGAAACCCATTGGAAAAGGAAGAGAGTATAACAAAAATTAAAGGAAAAATAATTTAAGGGGGTTCTGAGGTCGGGAAGTGGGAGAGGGGGGGGTTTGAGGGTAAAAAACGGTTCATCTCAATTTCCGGCAAAACTACAAGTCCTATAGAAAATATCTACAGCTTTTGTATTTACACTTTTTTCACATAACCTCAAAATTTATGTGAAAAATTCAAATAACCAAGTTTTTGGTTTTTTAATTTTATCTTTTACAAAAAAAAAATTTAGTTTTCACGAAATTTGGTGCATGCTTACCTTTTTATGTCCCTAGCACACTGTAATTTTTTTAAATTTAAAATATTTTTTTCACATCATTTTAACTCAATATCGTAAAAGCACCCAAATTTTCAATCGAAAATTCTCACGCCAAAATATCTGCTTCACGTCAAAAAAGTCGGTGGGCTTTTTGTTCCATGAAATATCTACTTTCTGATATTGTAAAGAAATATACATTACTATGTTAAATGTTCTCATGAATGAACAATGAAAAATGAAAAAACAAAAAATTTCGAATCCGAAATTTAAAAAAAAATCATTATGTACAATTTTGAGCTATTTATTTAAAATTAATTTCATCTGAATCATTAACTTCCTCTTACACATCGGAGCATTTTTCAGAACCATGACAATTTGTGCATTTTAAACCATGTTTTTGGCAGCCACATTTTAAACTATTACATCCAGTTTCACAGCTGCAGCAAATAGTTTTGAGCAATATTTCCGGAATTAATTAGTTTTCTGTAAATTTGAGCATAATGCCATGTTGATGTTGCTTCTAGCCCTAATCTGTTGCTGACAGTTCGTTACCTGTAACAATGTTGTTCCGCTGCACCTTCTGTGGATGGGAGATTTGCCAATATGAAAGATGATTTAATTTTTGCAAATTGATATTTTCGAAATATTAATTGATTCAGTGTTATATTATCATTTTTACATTTATAAATAGTTTTGATTATTTTTAATCCATTTTTTCGATATCTTCTTCGTTTGCATCTTTTTAAAGAAAAATATTGGCCAGATTTGACAATTTTTTATCGTTTAGTAATGAATTTACTATACTTTTTTTTCCTTTTCCGGCAAATCCACATGTTGTAACGCAACCAGAAAAACAATGCAGAAATGCAACGATATTTTTGAAGGCTTCATATTAGAAACTATTAGACGTAATAAATAGATCTTTTACATTTTTAGAACCTGGATTGAGAAAATCAATGTCATGATTATTTGAATTTAATTGATTCAATAGGACCAAAAGATCAATATCTTGACCCACAACTATGACAGTTTTATTAGTATATCTGGCAATTTTTATCGAGGTCTTGTACATTGTATATCATGATTTAAAAAAAAAAATCGGATTCCAGAGTTTTTTGTTTCTTTGCTTTTTCTGAGGACATTTACCATAGTAGTGTATATTTTTTTTACATCATCAGAAAGTAGAGATTTCAACGAACAAAAACCCCACCGACTTTTTTAAAAAAGCATATATTTTAACCTGAGAATTTTCGATTTAATATTGGCTTGCTTTTTCGATAATATGTCAAAATTAGGTGAAAAACAACTATTTCAAATTTAAAAAAATTACAGTGTGTTTGTGACATAATGAGGTAAGTTTTCACCAAACTTCGTGAATTTTTTTTTTTTTTAAAGATAAAAATGAAAAACAAAAAATTTAGTTATTTAATTTGTTGACATTAATTTTGAGGTAATGTCAACAAAGTGTAAATACAAAAGTTGTAGATCTTTTTATTACCTACAACTTTGACATTTAACTTTTTTCCATTGGACTTGTAGTTTTGCCGGAAATCGAGATGAACCGTTTTTTACCCTTTAACCCCCCCCCCCTTCCACTTCCCGTCCTCAGATTGCCCGTAAATTATTTTTCCTCTCATTTTTGTTATATTTTCTTCCTTTCCCAATGGGTTTCATCCTACTATTATTTTCTATTGGTTAAAAAAATTATCGACCCTGGTCTATTAGCGGTAGGAAAAGTTGTTCATTCTGGTTATTTGAGGTTATTTTAAATAGTTCCTTTTAAGATATATTTCTGCAATGAACTAAAGACGCGTTTCAGAAAGCTTATACTTCAATGATTGGTTGAAAATATGAAAATACAATTTTATTTGATTATTGAGGATGAAATTTGGAACAGACTAAAG
The DNA here is from genome assembly GCA_964056705.1 of Troilus luridus. Lineage (NCBI taxonomy): Eukaryota > Metazoa > Arthropoda > Insecta > Hemiptera > Pentatomidae > Troilus > Troilus luridus. The sequence continues at coordinate 59,279,199 of OZ057414.1, forward strand.
TGAAATGTATTTTTTTTAATATCGTTCCATTTTGTTTTTTAAAAGATTATTGCAAATGAAATTATGATAGATTTGAAAATCATTTATTGCTATTATTTTAATATCTATACCTCCAGTGCTTTGAGAGATTATCAAAAGTAATAAGTTGCCTTACCTATTTATTTAAAATTGCATTTTTCTTCTTAAAGGAAGACTGGATGAAAAAAAGATTTTAATTCAGCCTATGCTGTACATTCGTTGCGGGAACTGCCGCATCGCTCTGGAATGCGAGCAACCCTCAAGCCTCTCCACTATCTCTCTCTTCACTTTACATTTTTAATATTCTCGCCGGAATACCGCCATGTTTGTTCATCTATAGTTAAACAACACTCCGTGAATAGATTTATTCCCTTCACCATTATTTATTTATTTTTAAATTAATATTAAAAACTTAAAAGAAAACTTTGAGATACAATTGTAAGAACTTATAAGGCGTTATCCATTATTCTTAGATAGTCCGTTGACAATTGAATATTTACCAATTGGTTAAAAGTACCTCTATTACGAATTGCAGCTCAAAAAATATTACTAAAAATGGAAATATAAGATGGAGCGGAATGAAGAACAGTTTGGGTAAGTATGGCGAAAAATAAGTAGTTCAAGTCCCGGGCTTTACAAGGAGGCACCCTTTGGAATACTAATTGCTGATTTTCAGAGGCTCAGAGACCATTATGAGCGGCCAAGATAAATTCCCCAGCCATTCTTCTGCGCGATGACGAAATTATCTTTTTCTATGGTTTGAAAAAAAAAACAACCTCAGAAGGGTATTTTAGATCACAAAAATGACAAATGGTTGCACACTAAGATACGGCCACACTAATGGTTATTCTTAATTGTAAAAAGAAAATGTACTGATATTTAGTTTGTATCTTTTCCAGCATTTTCAAGCTTCCGAAACTTTAAACAAAGCATTTTTTAATTTTTCGGCTTTAGTCTTTCTAGAAATTATCATAAATTTAATCAACTAAAGAACAACGTCAATTGTTCACAAGAACTGGAATACTGGACTTCCAAAATACTGGACTTCAAAAAGATATGTTAAAACAAAGTTCTGCAAACTGAGTCTCTTATGCTTATTTTAATGTCGACTATTCAAATAAAAACTGATATATGTAGATTGTTTAAGACATCTACAGATACTAAGTTTTTTTACTGAGATTTTTACTATAATCTCTTCATGTTTCCTGCGTTCAAAACTGCTTCTGCTTACTTAAATAACTAAAAAACCGATGTAAAAGTACAAAATATTCAAATTCTTTTAACAAACCACCAAATAAAAAATGTAGAGGAGTCAAAATAAGCCTATATATATTTTTTTCATTGTATTTTTGAATGTTAATAATGTAAGAGAGAAAAAAAAAATTATCCACCTCCGCTGCCGAGGAGTATCGATGCTCATCCTATTTGAGTGAAACCTTTTTAAGTTGTTCACCACAGTACTTAGTGATTTACATTCATTACCAGATGTCTGATTTTAAAGAGTTATTGTCATTTGTTGTCCTAGAAAAATACAATTGTATATTTTACTTTGGTTTACACAACTATCATGTTTCACCTTGTCGACTCCGGATGAATGAATGAAATAAATTAATTTTTTTTTTCAAATAGATATGTTTAGTTGTAATCCATATCTAACGTTCATGAATTCCAGCCAAAATAATGATATATATGTCTTATATAAGTTTTAACTTTTTTCAATGATTACTATCATGAATATAAACTTCTTTTATATTTCCCATGAACGTAATAACTTGACTAATTATTGCTATACATACTTCATATGAAATTTCCTAATAATTAATCTTACATGTTAGTGAAATATCATAAATATTAGTGACGCTGTTTATAATATTATAAATAAATATATATAAATATAATATTATAAATAAATATATGTTTCTTATACACACACACAGATACATATATTTATATATACCTGAACTTCTCCCAAACGGCTTGACCGATTTTGATCAGTTTTTTGTGTGTTCAAGTGGGTTAGATAATAGTGGGTTTTTAATGATTGCTATCGGTAATCTTATTTCCGATTTATTTAATTCTCTATGGCGAGGACAACGTATGTCGGGTCCACTATAACTTTATATACCTACTAATTCTTCTGTGGATGAACTTCTCTAACTGTACACGAGATGGTATCATGTAATTTAATGATAAAAAAAATTATAACATTTAAACTTAATAATATTGTAGAATATTATACAATTTATTCAGAATATACAATTATTATACTTTTGAAAAGGACAATAGTTGGCGCTTGTTTAAACCAAAAAAAAAGTAATAAACATTAAATAACCCGATGTAAATTGCTAAGAAATTGCTTGTATAAACTATATATATATATATATATATATTATATACGTATCAAAAACAAGTTTTTAATTTTTTTAAATATATTCCAAGTGAGGTTGTAAATGAATATCGTGTGAGGTTCACTTCACCATATTTTCACGATGTTTTTATAATAAAATACTTTGACAAGGTTAATTCCGTAATAATTAATCGCATAAACTCAAATTGAATTATACAACGAATACCTGCAAAAGCCAAAATTATTTATGAAAGCGACATCAAATTGGCAGTGGTACAAATAAAACAATTATCACTAATTCTCTGTTAATAGGACGCTATAGGGAGCATAAGCCAATTGATTAGCGACGAGGCCCCGCCTATATGCTATAATAGGGTCCAGAGACTTGGACCTATAGGTGACCGGTCGGTGGCAAAGCCAGTCCTCTCCAATCGCCTGGTTTAATTGATACGGTTCCACCTACAACACCCGCCTCGCACGTACGCTCTCCCGGCTAATGATTTATATTTGATATCAAAGCAGGTCTCTGTTTCACTTTCAGTTAATATCTCCTCATTATTGCTTCAAAAGCAACGATTCGGAAAGCAATTACATAATATAATACTATAAATGTGTATATACTTAAAAGTGTTTATATAAATTAATTAATTTTATATATGATGTTCATGGAAACAAACTCTAGATGTGTCGAATTAAAAACTAAACAACAATTTTTATCGTTAAATGTTTTTAATAACTCATTTTATTATATTGTCTTACCTGCAAAGCTAATATTTCACACACTAATTACAAAATCCTGTTCTCTAAACTCTTCAATAAAAAATAAATTTCATAGTAACCTCCCCGGTTTTTATATTCCTGTTACCATAGTGACCGTATCAGTAACATTCTAATGAAATACTTATGGTGTACGTATTTTACACACACACTCGCAGATAAGAACAAACCCACAGGCTCATGATAAGAATAAAGGATTACAAATAAGAATGAAATAATAAATATCGCCTCGAAAAAAACAAAAACATTACCATTGCCTTTTTTTTCCATATCGTCAATACATATGCAAAGAACATATGATATTTTGTTTAAAATTTATTGACTGCACATCCCGACCATTTCACACTCTTCTATGATTAGTACTCACTTGAAACATCACATATTAATTTAAAAGCATTACATTTCGAGTAGTCTATGACTTGAATCATATAATAAATTTTCTAATATAAAAGAATTACTGAAATTTTGGTATTTTTTAAATTTTTTATAATTTAAATTTATGAAATACAATTTATTATTTCTGTCTTCTAACTGTTAAATCTGGTATCCCTTAGAAGCGAATAAATCTTAGACCTGCCCTCAAAACCGTTAAGAATTGCGGGTTCTGGTTTTGATTTTTATTAAGGAAGTATACCTATTTTTATATTGTTAAGCTCACCGTTATAGGTGTTATCACGATGTTTTAAATTAGGATTTGCACCAGTTATCTTCACAGGAGATTTCATTAAGTACATACACTTTAGCTCTTATTAATTTGAATCTTTCGATATTTTTATTAATCGTAATATTTATTGGGTTATAGTGTTTTAGAATTTGATGGTGATAGCTGATGAGAGTTTTTGATAGTCTTCCAGAATGTATTATTGTACAGGGAAGCGTGATGTATATTTAAATGGCTAAAATATTTTTAGCCGGAAGTCAACTGCCTTATTTCCAGATGTTTGTATCGTATTAGGGATGATAATTTTCTCATTAATATTTTGATTAATATAATTTTGGTTAATATTATACCGTTTGATATTGTTGATTATATCGTTGGATGGGATACGTTGTAATTTTAATCGACTAGAGTTCTATTAATTATAATATTTTTGTTAAAAAAAAAAAAAATTTAATATTGGAATTAGTCCTATATATTACCGAGAAACACTATTAAATATATTGTTAAATAAATGTTCCAGATGAGCAGACAAAACTTCAATTAAAATACAAAAAGTATTGTTTTCTACAGTTGGTCATTTTAGCTGAATAGAAACGTTGTTCAATATTTTATCTTGTATTTGTGTTCCTTAGTCTGTGCCAGTGTTAATATATTTTAAGAAAAATATAAAAATTGTGATAAAGATAAAGAATATAAACTTTAAAAAATGCAATAAACAAAATAAATACTTTATACAATAATGTAACAGTTAATTCGAATAATAAACCACAAGATATCCATGCAAATTTTAACTAAAGTAAACATTAAGAATGAAACAAAAATCATCTTAGACTAAAACAATCAAATAAAGAAAATATTCAATAAAAACATCACAAATTTTAATACAAAGGAGATTCTACAATAGAAAAGAAGACAAGTAACTCCTCTTTGCTAGCCCTTTGAAGATATTTGTACAATCTCACAATGTATTCTGGTATATCCATTCGATTACCTTGACAACTACTTTGAGAGTGGATTTAGATTTATCAAAAGTTTAATTTTTATCAACTTATTATTAGGTCCGAAGTATGAAATTATCCTCAATTAGAGCTCTAATCATCATTCAAAAAGTCATTGATGATTTTATAATACTTATTTATGAGATAAAAACATTAAGGGGCCTAATTTTTGAAATTATGTTTCTTGTAAAAATATATCTTTAATGAGAGTGCGTGGTTGGTTTTATTTATGTATGAGTTTTCCTGTTAAAATTTAAAAACTTTTTTATTTTAAATTGGGTTTACGTTAACCGGGTGGTTAAAACTGTGTAAAGTATGATATGCCTGTTAAACATTAACTACCCCTAGGTTGGTCCATTGTTTGCGGTTAATATGATTTATTTTTTGCATTTTGAATGGAATTTAAATAAATGAAGAATATAATATATTTATACAATTTATATAAAATATTTATATTATAAATCTCTTCTATAAAATAGGGTACCCAAAATAAGGGGGGGGTCTGGCGGATGAGCGTGACCTAGGACAAGTAACCTCCTTGCAGAACCGTTGTCCATGAAACAGTACAGTCTCTACCATGTACTGAACTCCAGACCCTTCACGGGTTATTGTGGTACAGGTTTTTTTTTTTTTTGATCTTATAGATTGAAGCTCTTAACATTCCAATAGATAACATTCAGTGCTGCAGTTTGTTAATCTGTATTTTAACCCTGGAGCGGGTGCGCCATTGTCTGTAACAGTTGAAGGCGCGTGCGGCACTTGGTACCGCATCGTTTGTTTTTTATCATATGCAATAGGGAATTGAAAATTACAGTATAATCATTTAGAAATTAGTTTTACTAAGTAAAATACAATATAATTTTCGAATATAACGTCTTTCTAACCTCTATATACTTATTGGTAAATAGCACAATATCATTTCTGTTGTCACGAAGGCCAAAAACATGTCTAATTCAGATGATAAATTTCTAAACCTTGTCGGACCTGAAAAATATTTTAACAATGTTTTTTGATTTGGGTTTTGATTGTATAGCCGTAGGGTTTGATATCCACGATGTATCTGAATTTTGGCCAATAAAAAAATTAAAGTCTGAATTTTCTACCTATATAGTTTCAATATCTTCTTCAAGGTTAGATTGTTCCGAGTTACTACCATGATCGGATTGTTGAATTAATTCATCTTTTCCGTCACTATTATCCTAGAAATCATAATTTTCACAGTCAGATTCATCATTGAGCTGCCGTAAAAGTGTCATCATTTCATCTGGTTCTCGGTACAATTTCTCAGCCATATAAATATTGATGACGTTATAATTTACAATAGTTTGAAGTATTTGCTAAAATACTTTAATTTAGTAGGATAATAATTACAAGAAACGTTTAATCAAATATAAAAGCAATGAATATGTACTTACATTTCGAAGCGTGCGCGGTACGGAGTTCCGCAATTAGGAGATGACTAGACAAATTCTCGCTAACAACTGACTAGAAACAATACACAACGAACTGCTATTTGTTAAGACGCTAGCCGTGAACTCTTAGTCAGGGGTAGATCACCCTGAACATTCTGGCCTCACAGAAGATTTTTAACTCATTATTTCATTTGTGTTCTTTGTAAGAGGGATTTCTTCCAAAGCATTTTTCCCACCCAAAGTAGAAATTTGAAGAGACTAATTCTGATGCCTTTAGATAAGATGCTAGGATGATGGCTTGCTCCAAGTAATACGATAGCTCAGTCGTCAACAAACTCAATGCTTGAATACTACGAACCTTGCAATCTTAATAATTAACCGTGTTTTTCTTACAACAAGAATTTCCCTCTCTCCGGATATCTAGTATTTAAATGACACGCTAAACAGGATATTAAGAATATTTGCATACTCTTAAGATTGTAATTATGGAATTAGATGAAAACATGTACATAACTAAAAAACTGCTTGGTAACTAACGTCAAGAAGAAGAATATTTATCAAAATGTTTGCCAGTATATAATGTTTTTAAAAAAAAATTAAAGTTGTTGTTTGTTCATTTAACGTCACTTTATGCTGCCATGGATAATCGGACAATGCTACAGTAGGAGCTCTAAATATTGCCTATCCAGGTTTAATTAGGATAGGGATTTTTAACTAGTACCTGACATCGTACAAGTTCGGGACCCCCGTTTAACGTCCCTTCCGAAGGACGGCGTAACTAAGGATTTTGGTTCCTAGGGCCACCTGCCGGGCAACGAACCCGCAATCTTTTGTTTAGTAGTTTGTTACACTAACCACAGGTCGCCCGAAAAAATTAAAGTATTTGTTATAAACATCTTATGTTTTAAGTCGTTTTAGACATTTATAAGATGTGAAATTCTGGTAGTAAGCATCAAAGCCATCAGTATTCCGTTATTAATACATCCCTGTGTCACTATTACCCTAGAAGTATAGGATAGATTACATGGTTGATCTAAACTGCCAACGTGCAGGGAGAGGATTTCGCTAAAAACATGCTTAAATACCAGAATTTTCCTCATTAACAAAGAATGGGTGAGCAATCTGAGGGTATACAGATAACACAGGGTAAATCCGCTGCTTTTAACAAAATATTAAGTTTATATGCCACAGCCGAATTCGAAATCGCGAATAACTGTATTATTATTACTACATTGCATATTGAGATTATTTATTTCTATATGTTTTGTTATACAAGCAGCTTATGCAACAATGCAACAAATCACAATTAGCAACGTCTAAATTTGCCCCTATAATATTATTAGGGTGTCGCACGGTGAGGTCTCCGATAAGAACGGAACAGCCGCCCCCTGAAATTAGACTTTAAAATAAAGGAAGCTGCGGTTCCGAACGACGCCACTGCTTCCTCCATCCAACGACCCGAGCTCCCGTCTTCAATATTTCACCCTCCATATTCTATGAATTTAAAATTGTGGGCCATGAATCATAAAAAAAATAAAAAAATTAGAATATACATTTTTGTGCGATTTATTTGAGTGCTATTATTAAATTCCAATAATGTCCTAGGGAAGACGGCAATATTTAATGCGGTCGTCTTGGAATATTATTTTTTATCGTTGTAAGAAAAAAAAGAAGGAGTCTAACCCATCACTACAAATCATCGAAAATGAAATTGCCCTATCCAATTATATTTAAAATGGAGACAATGTATTAAACAAATTATAAATCGATTGTCTTCAGCGTGAGTAATATTCTCATAATTCAGTGTTTAGAGTACTTTATCTTATTATATACATTAAACAATTTTTTAAGTTTTCCGTTTCAGGCTACAGCAACACTTGCTAGAAAAACCTTCTATGCCCCCAATTAATTACAGAGGACTCATATACATGACTATTAGAAAGACCTATATGGACTAATAGAGTAGAACATTGGGGCTCCACTAATTCCTCGAATTCCTCTAGTATCCAATCCTTACAATATCCTCAATGCTTCTAACTTTGTTACGAATTAAGTCATCCATAATGACCTTAATGTTTCATATATTGCTGATTTGGCCGGAAACCGATTTCAATCATTTCATGGCAAACTTTATTCTCAATCAAACCAACTAGTTTCAAACTTAGTAACTTGTTTAATCCCTTATATTCCTACGAGGTCTCTGAAAAGAAGATGGCCTCGTGACCTTCTAAGTTGAATTAATTATTTGAGTACTATTACTGGGTAGTTTCTCTACTAGCCTTTATCCATGTCATTATGTGACATTCCTGATATTATATTTAATCGTTGCAATTATAATACAGTTGTAAATTTCATTAAATAAATTTAAAAAATAGTAAAATGTCAGCCTTATACATATTCTCATTATTTAAAATAATTAATTATACATATAAAAAATTATTATTTTTTTCATTTTAGGATCTAGTCTTTCTTCTTGGTATCAATTAACATAAACTATATCACTAACATTGAGGAATTATTTATTATTAAAAATGAGCTTGATTACTCATAGTGGGAAATTCTATAATCGAAGGAGGGAGTTAAATTAACTAATACTAATAGAATTAGCTTAGCCTCTAATTTTGCCAGACTGACTACAGTTGACAAGCTCGTAGACTTGTGACCCTCAACCGTGAAACTAGTTGGAAACCACTTGTCGACTCGTCTTACCGTTCAATTAGGATAAGTAATATTTATTGCTTTAAATAAAGTAATTTCTATCTCAGAACAAGTGTTAAACATTTTTATTGTTTTAAGGGGGGAATAAACGTTTTATTAGGGCACAATAAAAAAATAATATGTTAGAGGAAATTCAAAGAAAAAAATACATAAATAATAGTTTTTTTAAGTTTCGTCCAACTTTGTGTTACTCCTCGATAATTAGTGCTTGTTCCGCAACTTTCTCTCCGCCCTGTATCACTTTATCCATTGATTTCCTACTCCTTTCCTCACCTGAGATTTTTATCGTCTCATACATTATCCTCTTGTCTCTGGTAGTACTCTTGGCACTTCCACCCTTAACCGTATCCCCGTAACCCTGGTTTCTTTTATGTTCTATCTGCAGCTAAACCGGTCCGGGTTTTTTTTTTATTTCTAAGAATTTAAAATATTCTTTTCATTGACCTACTTTTCGTTCATACTTCTTAGCATTCATTCGCAGGATATTTCCATAGAAAGTAAACCTTCTTTTTCTCAAAGTATTGGATATTCATTCTGTTCCTCTGTTAAAGGTCTCATTTTGTAGATGCACTAATTTGTCTTCGGAGAGTTCAGATCTATAATATACCTTAATTAAACTTTTTATATATTTTTTTAATTTGAAAATTTACATATTTTAGGAGCTCTGTTGTTTTTATCTGGAAGAGACTTGAAAGAATTTAAATTCCGAATAATTATACGTTTAAACGTCGCTAATTATACAGTAAACGTTTTGTTGAATAACTAACGAATTAAAATAATAAGAAATCCCTATATAATATCACAAAGAATCGTTGAATGAAATATAAAAGATTATTGAAATAACGTTGATTATTTTTCATTATTCCTTTCTTTTATATGATATATAATTGAATATATATGACATATAAAGAAATATAAATATATATATATATATATATATATATACACATGATATATATTTATCGTAATCGACAAACATGCAGAAGCTTGATCAAAGAATCATAAACTTGATACAAAAATAATTAAGTAACTGAATGTATGAACGGCTTGGAGTGGAGATAAAGTTTAATGAAACGCTTCGCATGAGAACAATATAGTTGTAAGAGATAGAGTTTTTAGGAATATGCTCGTTTTGTATTCGAAGTTTAAGAAGAAAGACCCTCCGTCGTAAACCTGCGACTTTCTGCCCCCCTGTATCGTTTAACAACACCCCTATAAGTCCTGTAGAACAGATCCGGTACTTAGGACTACACCTTGACAAACGGTTAACTTGGAATCCTCATACTAGACTGAAACGACAAGAAACAGCTCGCCGTTTCAGGCTACTTCAGCATTTACTAGATAAACGTTCTAAGCTCCCAATTAACTACAAGAGACTCATTTACATGACAATCATTAGACCCATCTGGACTTACGGAATAGATCTTTGGGGCTCCACTAAGCCATCGAATTCCTCTCGTATCCAATCCCTACAATCCAAAATCCTTCGTAAAATCCTCAGCGCTCCTTATTTTGTTAAGAATAAAGTCATCCATAACGACCTTAATGTCCCATTTGTTGCTGATTTAGCCCGAACCCGGTATATATCCTTTCATAACAAACTTGATTCCCACTCAAACCCTCTAGTTTCAAACCTAGCTTCCTCTTCGATTCCCGATAATCCTCCGAGGCGTCTGAAAAGAAGATGGCCTCGTGACCTTCTAAACTGAACTTTTTAATTTGAGTACTACCACTGGGTAGTTTCTCTACTTGTCTTCTCATGTCAATGTATTCACTCATTATATTTACTAGATGTATTTTGTATACAGTTGTAAATTTCAATAAATAAATAAATAAAAAAAAAAAAAAAAAAAAAAAAAGAAGAAAGAAGTTGGAAACATTCTCTGGGATGAGGTTGATTTGACTATTTCATTATTAAAATAATGTCTTTTTCCATTGGTCAATGAATTTTCGCAATCATTTCATTCAATGAGGTTTTTGTTGAGACTCCGCTGAATATAAAACTTGAGACTGATTTCTTAGCTCCGTTCCTTACCATCGGATTTCTTGGTTGTAAACTAGCGTGCCAATGGAAATGGATAGAATAATGCGTTTGAATAGTTAGAATGAAATCCCCACCGGAAAAGGTTTATAAGGTTGTTTTGTTCGAGGAATGAGGAAAGTTGAGAACGGACTAATCTTTACAAAGTTCTAGATAAATTTGAGAGAATAGAGGTAAGTATGGAGTCAGTAACAGTTGATGGAGAAGAATCTTTGTTGAGGGAGTTCAAAACTTTCTTTCCAACAGTCCGGAAAAAAGTTCTGAAGAAGAAAGTTGTATGTGTGCAGAAGGTTGAAAAACTGGCACAGAGGGAGAAGATGTAAAGATCAGTGGAGTAAGAACAGAGCTGTATTCATTGATTATAGATTTGAAAGCACAAGAGGGCAATAATTCGAAGAATTAATAATTATTTTGAGGTTGTAGTTCTATTTGTATAAATCAGAGAGGTTTTATAAAAATAGTTAGGAGTGAGGAATCGCTGGCACTTTTACGCGAAATAGAATTACTTTAATATGAGTATATATGAGTAATAATTACTTTAATAAGGGTTCGGTTTATCAAGTGAAATAAGTTTAGTTACGGAATTAGGAAATTAAGAGAACAGATTAAATTAAACTAAAGCCTGTACGCGGACGTGATATTTCGAAATGTCTCTTGATCATTTGAGCAGTAGTGGCTAGCATAACAACCTACTATGCCCAAGGTCGCGGGTTCACGGCTCGGCAATTGGGCTTAAATTTTTTTAATGGGAGTATAAAATCCTTTATTTTGTCATTCTTCTCCAAGGTAAACAAACCATTGTTTTCAATAGACCAAGCAACGAAGAAACGAAACGTATTACTTAAGAATATACTCTTTTTACGAGTAACGCAATGTCTTGTGACGTAGTGGTCAGCACAACAACCTGCTATGCCCAAAGTTGATTCGCAGCCTTCAAAGGGGACGTAAAATGGGAGTCCCGAGCCTGTGCCCAGACAGATCTTCGTTTAAGATCTCTACTCTACTTATACCTGGATAGGCAAAATTTAGGACTCACACTGTAGCATAGTCCGAATTGTAATAGTAACAAAAAATGAAGCGAAATGAATAAACAAACAATATTCCGAAACTGTAAACAATTCACATTAAACGTTGATTATTTAAACTTGACAAATATCACCTTGCCGTTTCATTAGATTTTTGGTTGTACATTTATGTAAAAATAATTGTCATAGGAACTTGTTATTTTGACGCTGGAAACCGACTTAGCTTTTTGAAATAATGAAACTTTGAAGGGGCAGGGATCATCACAGATCTAAGTTGGAAAAATAACGTTTCCAGTTACGTCTCTTCTTTCCTCTTTTCATCAATTCTCTTATCTCTTGGATAATCCGAAGTATAGCGAGTCAATGGAAAATGCCACTATATTGAATGGAAGTGCTCAAGGAAGGTCACGAGATTGGAAGAGATGAGATATTTCATCAATAGAGAGTAGCAGGTGTGCTTTATCGAAAAAAGTATCGATTAAATAAAAAAGATATTTTTCCGATCTTGGTCTACTAAAATTTTACCAAAAAATATTCTTAGCAAATAAAAAAACTTCCATAAGATTATGTTATAAAAATTAATAAACTGTACTCTGATTTATAAAAACACAATGTAAAGCTGCAAAACACTTAAAAGGTTTATATTCACATCATATACACAATATTCAACTCGTCAACAAATCACCAAAATTCTCCCATTTTTTCTTTCCTTCTCACTGTTACCTGGACTTCCTGTGAGAAGATTAAAAAGCAATGGTCTAACCTGTCCATAAACCATTATTCTGTTATCAAAAATTTCCTTTTACGGAGAATCGAGGATAAAATAATCTTTGAGATCAAGCAAATCAAATTCGCTGGTATTATTATATATTATTATTATTTGACGCGAAACAGCCCTGAAAGACCACTCGACTATGATGGAGTTCTTCTTGTTCCAGTTCTTTCTTCTTGGCCCATGTTTGACAGAGGATTTCCCTGAAAATTTTCCTGCTTTCTCCCAGAAATTTTTTTCTGTCACCGTATTTTTCAGCCGAATTTCTCTTATTAAGTACTATTTTCTCATTAATCCTATGTAATCCCGAGTCTCCCTCTTTCTTGTTTGCTTTGTACTGTGTATCCGTGGTTGAATTTGTATAATTTATTATTATCTATAATTTTACAGAATATGTTCTTGTTTAATCTCTCCTCGCTCATTCTCTGCACGGGTCCATAAAATCTGAGTCTTCTTATTCTCATTTCTGTTTCCAAGTTAGGAATTTACTAAATATTTCTTTAATGGATTTTAGCCTCTATTCTTCAGATGTTATTTTGGGCCCGTGAATTCTCCTAAGAATCCTTCCCTATATATCTATAAGTATAAATATATTTATAAGTAAAATATAGTTTTTATTTAGAAGTAATTTATTAGTATCATAATTGTATACATATTTTAATTGAATAAGCAGTTGAAAACAAATTATTACGGCAACATCAGCTTAAATTTCAATAATAATAATTGTTCATAATAAGGTTCCATCTTAGCAAAATATTATGAAAAAGTTTAGTAAACCATTCTCGTGTACTTTTAACCGCCTGCATACTTCTTTTTTTTCCCTTCAAGCAAAAGAAAAAATAAACAACTTTTTAAACAAACTTTACAGTACGAAAACTAAGTAACTTCCTCGAACACAAAGTTGTTCCTCCCTTGTTGTTACACTTCTGCACTTAAATTAAGCTCTGACTTTCATTTTCTTCGTAAAAGCTATAACTGATTCCGGAGAACGAATTTAGGACCAGAGGGATAGACTGCCGACTAAATTATTTATGATATGATGAATATCCCACGGAGAAAATGAGTATATCCTTTAAGTTCGCGCTTGATGGTTAATGAAAAAATTACTTTCAAGATGAGCCACTCTCCATCCTTATTAGAATGAGGTTTTATAAAAAAAAATAATATAAAATGTTTTATCGTAGATATATTCATTTAAATAATAGTGATTGAATTACTTTCATTTTGAGTTCATTGATAAAACTACTAACTATTCATTGACGCAAATTATGTTTCTTTACCTTAATTTCTCTTACTTAATTGTAAAATTACAAATTAGAGTGGGAGGACCAATGGTCTAGTGGATAGCATAGCAACCTACTAAGCCCAAGATTGTAGAGCGAGTTCGTAGCCCGGCAGGTGGCCCTAGGATTTTTAAGATAGTAAATATCCTTGGTTATGCCGTCCTTCAGAAAGAACATTAAACGAGAGTCCCGAATCTGTACAGTGTCAGGTACTCGTTAAAAACATATGTCCTAATTAAACCTGGATAGGCGAAATATAAGCATCGCCCGATTAGCCATAACAGTAATACCGCCGGGTAGAAGAAGTATTTATATTTATGCTATGTATTGTTTATATATTGTAGTGTAAACATTTTTTTAATAAATGGAGTTTAGAAACAAACAAAAATTAGCCATATCAGCATTAAGAGACGTTAAATAAAGAAACAAACTTATTAAAAACATTCGTTAAATTTTCTATTAGCGACGTTGTGTTGCTATTTTCTTCTCATAATCATTCAGGTTTTTAATGAATCACATTAAATTACACGCTAGTATAAATATAAAGTTACCATTTTTACGATGTTAACACAAAAATGGTACTTAAAAATAAATTTCAAAATGTTATTACCTCATCAATAAAAAAGAAATACCTGTTCAATATGTTCAAGCACTTTGGAAATATTGTTCAAAAGTAGTGATTGCTGAAATATTTAATGTGGTATTGTTTCATTTAAGATATTTTGGATTAGTATTAGAAGTCTTTATGTAATTTTTTAAATCATTATAGACTCGTAAGGTTGGAAAAATGGAGTTTTACGTAAAAACTCAAGGACTTAAAGTTCTTCATCTTCTTTCGCTACCTCTTTTGTGTCATTTAGCGTAGAGGGGCCTCAATCCATTGGAGCCATTCTTCCCGGTCCTGACAACTCCTCTTAATTTGAGCCAGGGTTTTTCCTCTTTTACCTCCTATTCTTTGGATATAATCCTCATAGATGATTCTTGGGCGTCCACGGGGTCTTTTGCCTTTCGGGCTGGCTTCCATAACCTTTCTAGGAACCCATTCTTCGTCCATGCGACAGACATGGCCAAACCACTTGAGCTGTCTTTTTTCAATGGAGGTCTTCAGTTCTGCCACCTGCAGCTGATCCCTTATGTTTATATTTCGCATACGTTCCCTCCTTGTTTTACCGACCATTCTACCAAGGTATTTCATTTCAGCTCCTGTTGTCCGGCATATATGCTTGTCAAGCATGACTAAACTGACCATTTATTTTTCACCTCAAAACGGGACAAGTGTTAACTGCCCCATTTTATTGAAACTCAAAACGGGACATCCGTACAATATGGTCCATACGTTATGGATCAAGGAGCTTATAATACTAAGGTTTGAGCCAATTTTTTTTTTAAATTTATTTATTGATATTTACAACTGTATTATAATAATACATCAAGTAAATATGATATGCGATACGTAATGACATGACTTAATCGCAAGTAGAGAAACTACCCACTGGTAGTACTCAAATCACTAGTTCAACTAGAAGGTCACGTGGTCATCTTCTTTTCAGACACCTCGGAGGATCATCGGGAATTGAAGAGAAAGCTAAGTTTGAAACTAGTGGGTTTGAGAGGGAATGAAGTTTGTTATGAAAGGATAGATACCGGGTTCGGGCCAATTCAGGAACAAATGGGACATTAAGGTCGTTATGGATGACTTTATTCTTAACAAAATAAGGAGCGTTGAGGATTTTACGAAGGATTTTGGATAGTAGGGATTGGATACGAGAGGAATTCGATGGCTTAGTGGAGCCCCAAAGCTCTACTCCGTAAGTCCAAATAGGTCGTATAATGGTCATGTAGATGAGAATTGGGAGGTTAGGGCGTTTGTCTAGTAAGTGTTGAAGTAGCCTGAAACGTCGAGCGGTTTATTGTTTTTTCAGTCTAGTATGAGGATTCCAGGTTAATCGTTTGTCGAGATGCAACCCTAAGTATCGGATCTGTTCTACAGGCACCAGTGGGATATTATTAAAGGATACTGTAGGGCAGGAAATCATTGGTAATAGTAATTTACTTAATAGTCATTAAGTAAAAGGTAAAAGTGATTTGATGCGATTTTTGAGAATTTATTTTAATTCTCCAGATTTGACACCATTCTTCAAGATCAGTGATATGGGATTGGAGGCTTTGGGATGCAATAATGTGCAATAATGCGATTGGTGTTGACTGATAATACACATGTAACATCAGCATCCGTGGTAAGGATAGTATTAGG
Source organism: Troilus luridus (assembly GCA_964056705.1). Lineage (NCBI taxonomy): Eukaryota > Metazoa > Arthropoda > Insecta > Hemiptera > Pentatomidae > Troilus > Troilus luridus. Next base: position 59,295,505 of record OZ057414.1, read on the forward strand.
ATGAGTTGGGATGTCAGCTGTATAAACTGTATAAAGGATTGGTCCAAGGATACTACCTTGAAGAGAGCCAATTTAATAAAAAATCTGGTGACAAAATTTATTTAAAAGTGCTATCTTCCCTTAAAGAGAAAAAAAAATTTTCTGGTTTAACAATTCATACATTCGATCAATCATTCGAAGATGATCATGTTTGTTATCATATAAAACTAATCTCAGACAGGTACATAAAAATTCGACTCCTTCATTATACAAAAATGTATTCAGAGAAACTGCAAAAGCAGATTATAAGGCAGCACAATTTAAAAACTACATTATATTTAGGGCAATGAAGGTGTTATTTAGTTAATAATATTTATTAAAATATAATCTTATGTAAAAATAATAAAATATCTAGAAATAATAAACCTAAATGTGTTAAATTTTGTTTAAAACTATCCTTTTTCCTTGTATTTTTTTTACTTAACATTAAATGAATTTGCCTTGGAATTTCCGAATCCCTTGTGCTGAAGAGGCGTGGCCATTCAAGTTAGTCTTATCCCCACCCTACCCCATTTTTTCTTTGCGATTCTAAGGGAATGTTAACTCCATAGTATTATAAGCTCCTTGGTATGGACCATACCATAGAATACTGAATACCACACTACTAATATTATAAATCTATTGCATACGTCACTGAGCAAGTTAACAATGAAAATAAACACAAATTTTTTATGTTATTTATTTTGAATAGTTGTGACAATGCAACATATACAACATTTTAAAAAAAATATTTATATCTTTTCGAGGAACAAATTTGCTTTAATAAAGATGGAGATGATTTTAAATAAGAATAAAATTCTTGGCACGTTTTGTTTATATTGACCTTACTAATCAACATCGCCTTCAGAACTGAAACCTGTAACTGATTTTTTTCAGATGTCCACAATTTGTTCATTAAAGAAAAGATTCTTTCTACTGGAGCATTTGTACCAGGTAGAGATAAAATATATTCAATTAAACTATAAAAAATTTCACGCTGAAGATTGTTAGTGCGAAAACTGGTAAATATTTCCAACCAACGAGTTTCTGTGTGAACTTTTATATTATTCCATTCGGTTTTTTTTTGTGAAGTGACTTAATTTAAAAGTAATGTAAATTCGTCAAATAATTCGGTATCTTTATTACTGTCAATATATCCCTTTTAAATCAATGCATCCAATGAATTTTGTACGTCTTCCCGTGCAAGTACTTTTTTTAAATCTGTCCAATAAAATATTTCTATTTTTTTAGTAAGAAAGCAAGTCCATTCTTCCAGATATTCACGGCTTGTTTTATAAAATTCTGTAGCTGCTCTTTTCACAAAATCTTCATCAATATTAGAGCCATAATCTTTTAGTTTTACAATAAAATTACGAACAATAAATGGAATAAACTGATTGGTTTGTTTCTGAATCAAATTGTCTTTGAGATGGTTGATTTCTTTTGCAGCTTAAGTTTGACTTTCGACCTTCAAAACAGCTTGGTGAAAACTTGCTGACTGAGTGTGTAAAAAATAAAGCCATAATTCAGATGTGGGATCATCAAAAAAGTCTTTTAATGATTTGGGGCATTTCTTAATACTCAAAAAAGTAGCAAAATCCTTTAAGGGGTGGTACATTTTTAAAACTCTCTCCAAAGCAGGCAAGCCAGGGAGTTTTACTGTAGCCGAGCATTTGGTTATGTTCTATTTCAGCTTCAGAGCAAAATTCTATTAGAGCTTCAACTCGAACCGTATAAGTATAAAAAAATGAATAAGTTTTTACAATAATGCTCTCGTAATCTAAAGGTAAGCCGTCTGCAGCAGATTTTATAGCATTGTGAATTATATGGGCTCCACATCCAATACCAATCAACGATTTTTTCAGAGTTGATTGTAATTTTGATAGCATATTATTAGATCCTCGTCTAGCTACGCCCCACAGTTGAACGAATCAACGCATTTGTTGGACATTGGACCAATTCTCTAATAACTAAATTTGTTCTTTATTTTGATCTTAAATACTTTATACTTCTTCTCAACAAAATCCATAGATAAATTAATCGTGAAATTAAATCTTATATAAAAAATTCTGAATTGAGATATAAATACTTTTAAAAACTCATATTTTTAAAGCAATCCACTGTTTGAGGTAATGCATTAAATTAATCGTGCACCTACTGGAAAAAAACATATCCATAATAAGATATTTTAGGCAAATTAAACTTAGGATTATTTCAAACGTTTGGGATTTTTCGGTGAAAATTGGGGGATAAAACTAAAATAATCAAATGCGAAAATCGCTCAAAATCGCCCAAAAAACTACCTTCACAGTAAATAACTAGAATGTTAGAAGTTTTTTTTTCATTAGTCGGATTCTGCTACTAGGTGCTATTTTCCGAGAAAATTATTTTTTCTTTTCTTTTCCGGGCCTTGAGAATCAATTTTAAATAATTTCTTTTGATATTGGCGTCTACTTTACGCAAGTTTTCTTCTGTTAACCAATGTTTGTTTACATTCATTTATCCGAATAATCCTTATCTAACATAATAATATTAACAATGAAACTCAGTTTGTGTGTGGTATTTGAACGACATATGTGTAATGGTGCACATAGGTGCAATAGTCCCTACAACGAATCGTCAAATTTTTATTTATTTATTTTTCAAATTTTTATTTCGTTATTTAAATAAAACAATTTTATATAGGCACCTACATTTATTATAATTTTGATGTATCAATTATACCTAGTATATTAACTGACAAAAGTAATTATCAATTATTATATTAATTTTGCTTAATAATTAAATTATTTCGTTTGTTACTTTTTTTTGTATAACTTTATTTAATACCTACGTATCTGTCTTTCCATAGAATACTGTATTGTACCCATTCTAGTAGTATATAGGTACAATGTTAGATAATAAATTATCTAACATCGAAATATCAAACCTGGAATTTTTACACCTTTACCCTAAAAGGTTTGATCCTTTTTATCATATAATTAAATAGTCCCTTCAAAAAGCTTTAAAACCGTAGCAATAGCCTTATTCTAGGAGAACCAGAAGCGGAGATATTAATGAATGTCCAGTCCTCTCTAACGCTCATTCCACTGTGCGCCCCCGAAATTGACATTGGCGTTATCGCCACAAAATGCGACGACTTTGTATGTTAAATTATTATCTGTCAATACTTGTTGTAAATAATTGACAATGATATCAGACGTTTCACCTGGTTGGTCTTGAAGGTTTAAAATGTTTACTTTCACACCTTCTTAAGATTGGAAAAAGCGCACTACGGAAAGATATATTTTATTCTTACCGTGGCTTGAAGCGTCATTTAAAATCGTAATACAGGTGGACTTATTGAGATCATCTTTTAATTCCTCGATCGCTGTACGCGCCAAAATATATACTACACTATCTTCTTTCTTCGTGCGCGCACATGTGACTTCCTGATCAAAACAGGATTGATTTAATTTTGACGCACAATCGTTAGAGCGGAAACTGTGGTTTTCATGTATAGTGTGATAAGCCCAGACACCTTCGGCCGCGGCAATAACCAAATCCTTTGAATATGGCGCGATTAAATTCATGATAAATTTCAACATTGAAGAAGTGGAAGCAGCAGCACAATCTGTACTTTTTGATGTTTTTTGCTGTTGAATGTCATCAGCACCACTATGGGGAACACTTAACTCAGTGCGACACTTTTCGCATCTGACATCCGAAGGAGTATTAATTTGCTTAATAAATGGGTACTTTGCTTATAGGTTTACATTAAATGAACACTTGCGTATCGGCATAAGTATGGATAAAATTTCAAAACAATAGAAATCTTCAAATAACTCACCAGTTTATCACTATATTACTTCTAGAAATTTACTCAAAAACAAAACAATAACAAGATGTCCGCATGTACGCGTGTGGCTGGCTAGCAAATAAACCCTCTCCACCACCCTCGTTACTAGGTAACCGATAGCGCGCGCGGGTTAGAATAGTAGATAGGCCGGAACGCGGTCTCGCACCGCAGGCTGATCCTTCGAAACAACAGATCATTGCTTTATGACAACGGGACAGGTAATCGAATAAAACGACAGTCCCTTTCAAAACGGGACTTATGGTCAGTTTAAGCATGACCCAACCTTCACTCTCATACGTAAGTGTTGGGAGGTATATCGCATTGAATATGTGAAGTTTCGTCGCTCTCGCTACATTTCGGTGGCCAACTATGCTAGTATAGATCTGGTAGTATATCTGATTTGCTTTATTGATTCTATTACCTACTTCTTCATCTACTTTACCAGACCTGCTAATGATGGTTCCTAAGTAGGAAAAGTGGTCCACCACTTCGAGAACCTCACCATTGCATTACAAACGCACATCTTCCTGTCCATGCCTAGATACGACAAGCAGTTTTCTTTTGGCAATATTTATTGCTATTCCCTTAAGTTGGAGCTCCTCTTTCTATTTCACCAGGGCTTGCTGCAGCCTCTCCTTAGAGTCCGCCGGAAGAACAATGTCATCAGCATAGAGAAGGCTCTGGACGACGACAGGACGCAAATTCCATCGACCGATTAGAGTTCGTGATGTTCTCCTCTTGCATATTTTATGGATCTCATCCATAAAACATATAAATAGTAGGGGGCTGAAAGTTAAACTTATTTATTAACTGTCAAGGAAAGTAGAAACCGATATATATATATATATATATATATATATATATATATATATATATATATATATATATATCTTTATATATGGCACCTGCTGTCAAAAGTTCTTGTAGAATTTTATTCAGGATATTGAATTTTTACACTCTTGGGACAGCGAGTCTATATCTGATATAAACGTCAGTTTACGCTTGACTGAACAAATATACACCCTAACACCCTGCTCCTAAACGTATCTAGATCCATCCTACTGTTTTCCATAAATTTTTTAATAATTTTTGTATAGTTGAATTTATCAGGATAAAAATACTATCGTAACGAATAATTTATAACACTAATTTTAGCAGCTTAACGATATTTCGGTTACGATTACAGTGCGCATTAATAAAGTGATATTTTATTAATGCGCACTGTAATTGTAACCGAATTATCGTTAAGCTGCTAAAATTAGTGTTATAAATTATTCGTTACGATAGTATTTTCATATAAATATTTCATAACTCAATAAACCTAAATTTTTTTGTAGAAGTATTTAAAAGTTCCACCTGAGTTAAAAAATAACACACTCTTCCATAATTCATACTAACTTGAAACAGCACATATTAATTTAACCTGCATAATTGTAGGAGTATTCTATGAATATAATCGTATAATAAAACTTGTAAAATTACAGAATTACTTTAATATAGCCGCATTTAATATATTTTATTAATAATTACGATTAGTTATTTGTAATTCTCTAATCAGTTAAATCTGGTCTCCCTTAACACTTACGTAGGAGCATCTGTTTTTATGGCGTTTAGAGGAACATCCGTCAAGTGGTCGGATAGGAATTTGAAACTTCCGTCAGTGCGTCAGTTATCAATTTTTCTCACTCGAACCAAGTTATTACGTTATAATACTTTTATTAATATCTAATAATTCAATGTTTGAGTTGAAAAAAAGGAATATTAACAAAAAAATCAACCGTGCATAATATAATAAAAATTATATCTATAACTGATTGTGCCTGTTACTTTTTTTAATTTTAAATAATGTTTTTCTACCACTCAAACGTTCAATTATGTTATAACTCATTATTCAGGATGTGCAAAAAACAATAATTGAATGTATAAATTATGTATTTAGTGTTTTATAATATTTACATATGATGTAATCCTTAAAATTGAACTTAATAATTTTGGTTAATAACAACCACGTATTTGTATTGACTTTAAGTAATTTTTTTATTTCGATGGGCACATTTCCTATACACAGTCATTGGACAACCGTTTTGAGCATTTCAGACAAGCTGGTGAAGCAATTTATGCTGTTATTCGATTTTTTCGGTATGTTTTTAGTTAAAAAGTCTCTAATTTATATTTATAGAGTATATTATAATTTATAAATGTAGAAAATTTAGTAAAATCTGAATGTATTGGAATATCCGTCAGGCAAAAATTTGCGCTTATCTGGAATATCCGTCTGTCAGACGTAGTGACTTGGAGTTGAAGGGCTGTAAAGGGCAAAATCGTTGTAGAAAATGTTTTTTGACGTTGACTGAGCAAAGATGCATTCCCAACTTAATCCTCACTACCGTTGAGTATTGCGGGCACTGTATACTCTCGGCCCCGTACCTGAATATAACAAATTATTTTGAAAAGGAAATTTGTGAACATTAGTTAAAGCAAATACAGACCACATCGCTCCTTCAAAAGAAAAAAATAATATCTCGAAAAACCTGATTTTTAATGAAGGTATTTTAAAGTTTCATGTGGATTTAAAAAAATAAAAATTTGCTTATTGGTAAAGCAAAGCATTCTTATTGTGATTGTGGTAATGGAATTCTAATTAATCATTAGAACATTTTTAAATGCTCGAATTTCGAAACATTATAATCAGCTGGAAACTGATTATTATTATTATCACCATCTATTCACGGATTTGCGGGTAATAAACAGAGATGGGGGACAAGTCCAACCATCTGCAGTTCTTAGTGGTTTTTTTTTTTAATTTTTGTTTTCCTCTTGCTGTAAATTTTCTTACGATCATGGAGGGGTCTAGGATACAGCTTGCTGACCATTCTTTAAAACATCAAGTGGAAGTCCCCGCTCTTAGTGCTTTTCTCTGTGGATTTAGGAACAAATCCATTTGTGGAAACTATAATTGGAGCTTTCCATTATTAGCTATTTTAGCTCAGCTGCTGGTTCCTAATATTTGCGAAGTTTCTCTCACACAGTTGAATTGACATTATTGTTGTATCATGGATTGGAGTATCATAATATTTGCTTTCCTCTCTCTCAATAAGGAAAATGTCTGGTCCTATTACAACGCAGAGTATGGTCTATTATTTTAGATTCATCCCCATAGAGTTTCAGAGGACCTTTTTAGAGAAGTCTATTTGACTGGTACTTATAATATGTCACCTTATCCTCTAGTAGGTTGTTTACCAATAATAATTATTATTATTATGTAGGGATAAATTTATATTTTTTTAGACAAGGAAATCCAAACACTACTTACATTAATAACATATTACACATATTAAATTAATCAATTAATAATCATTGCCTTAAATTAATCATTGCCAAAAGTTAATACAACGAATTAAAAATATTATCTATGTAACCATAGCGCTCTTTTTAAAGGTTAGTTGAAATGTAAGAAGAACATTATAAACCACTTACCTTCATCACCATAAAATATAAATGCCTCCATAGTTAATTTATTGCTTCTTAATTTCTAAAGGAGCCTAATCATGAAGTTGTTCCAGTCCATTCATAAATTCACAATAGATCCGAATATTTATTACTCCGGTACAGCCTTTTATCAAGGTTTATTAGCCTCATAAAGTGAGGAGTTAGTGAGTAAACTCCTAATCTTCAGCGCAGTTCTTCTGACTAAGCTTAAATAACTCCCCTCCACCCTCCCTGGCTGCTTAAAATATAAACTGTATTTAAATTTAATCGTGCTTCCTGGTCTCTTGGCACCGTTCTGGTACAATAGATGGAGGACTTAGGGAAACAATTATATGTCGGATTTAATTGTTTGACCAAGAACTTACTCTACTTTACAATATTTTGTTAGCAAATGTTTCCGTTTCAATGAAATAAGTAGAACCTATATAAAGGTGCAATATAGTATAAAAAACTAAGTAACACCTTGGATGAGGTAAGACAGTCTAACGACATCCATAAATGTGCTGTAATTTTCGAATACCTATTTATTATCGAGTACCTTAATGCGTTTTCAGATCTCGCTTAACCGTCAGATTTTCCCCCTTATTTTTATAACATTTTATAGAGGCTGGGTGGGCCCCAGGAGGGTCCTAGATCCTATATGATCCATCTCCCGCTGCAAACAGACTAAATAAAAGTCATGGCCTGCAGCGGGATTTGAACCGGGATTTCCGGCATGGCAACTCAGTGCTCTACCACTCAGCCACTCCGCTTTCTTGTCGTGTACTAAATGTGAAAAAAAACAACCTGTTTCACTACAACACATGGAGGGTTGTAGGTTCAGCTCGTTATAGAGACTGTACTGTTTCTTTGACAACAGTTGTAAGATGATTTGTCCTAGATCTTACATGATGATCTTACGCGATTTTCTCCCTATTTTGGATATCTTCTTTGTAGAGGCTGGTGGATCCCTAGGAGGGTCCCAGATCATTCAACTGCTGTTAACATTTCGTCCATGCCATCGCTAAGTATCGGATGTGAAAAAAAAACACAGTTTTCGTTTACGACTTACAGCAGTTGCTTTTGGGTTGATAATATATATAAAATTGGTATAGAGGTATATATCAGTCACAAAACAATGTAAAATGAATTTCATTGGCTTGACTATAGGCACTAATTTGTATTGAACCTTGAAACTGCTTTTTTTTAATTCCCCTGATAAGTAGTGTTTTTCACATTCGATACTTTGCGATGGCATCAACAATATTAAATAAAATCTTCCCCAGAAAAATTGTTCCCGGAGCTTCGGCACAATACCACTGAGGCACCCCGCTAGTTACATTAACTATACAAATACATAAATTATGTTTCAGTAAAATTAAGGAATAGAATATGCCTACTATTGTTGTAATTATGGATGTACAAGGGCATTGAACCATTAAATCTCACACAATGTACTAGTTATGAAACTATTATTTCCTCCTTTCGACTTGTTTAAAATATTTCGAACTTACACGTATTTCTTTTCAGTTCGACATTCTTTAGCTCCCCTATAAAGAGAGTAATATCGCTTCTTTAAACCATGTCAAAATCTACACTAACGTGATCGAATAGTTTTCATAAACGCTAAAATATGGTTCAGATGAGGTTTTACATCTTACTTGACACATATATATTAACTACAACCTAACTGTTATTTTAATCAATAAAAAAATACATCGACAAAACTCAACAATGGAACAGGACTATTAAATTGCTTTAACGTTAAACTAACACTATTGCGTTCCCCTTTCATATAAAATTGAAAGTAAAAAATAAATAAAACCAAAGAATACTGTCAATACCTTGTTAGAACTTTATTGAACAAATTTTCACGTATTCACTTTTGAGACAGCAAAGCAGATTCTTATCAGAAAAAATAAGTTGAAGATGTTTCAGTCAAAAAATGAAACTTCATAATTTAGATTGTTATTTCTGCAGCCCCGTTGAATAAGTGGTTAAGTCGAATTTTGTCCAAAATAAATACATTGTAATTAGGGACGTGGAATCGTGTTATTGTTGTAGTACTTAAGCGGCTAAGTCAGGAATTGGCTTGGAATTGACTTATTGCTGTTACTATAACTCCATCTTTAGTCAAAAATGACACGATTTCCCTATCCTCAAAACAATTACCTATCTCTCTCTACACGAAATTTGACATAATCAATTATTCACCGTTGCTGCAGATATATCTTAACTCAATCGCGCTGGTTCTTCTGTATGTTCAGCTTAAGATCTGTCCTAATAACATTATCTGTACTTATTCCATACTAATTTACGACAAACTCCACGGATGATACACCAAACATACATACAATTTGCAATAGACGTATGTAATTTGAAGAAAATAAAGTCAAAAAGGAGCAAAATACAAGATATTCATTTCTAGAATATAAGCATATATTCAGTACGTACTATAGGAATGGTTTATTCTATCATTCGAGAATTCTTTATTCTATTGGTAATATAGTTATTTTGAATATGTAGTAGTTGACCGTTTGATTATAGGAATGAAAACGGTCCGGGAGGTGATAAAAAAAAAAATTCTTTTTATAAACTATTTATTAAAAGTCGTCTTTCAATTGCAGGTTTTCTTGAGGGCTTGTTATTTAGGTCTCAATAATGTAGTGAGGGAAAGGCACGAATTAATTTGATAAATCCTAACTATTAAAATAGGTTAATACAAATTAGAACTCCCTTTAAATTGGAAACAAACGAGTTAGAAAAGAAGATAGTATAAAAATTACATACAAAGTAGCAAAAAGGCGGTGAGAAATTCTGGTTTAGTGATTAAGGTCTCTGAATACAAATCGTGGAAAGACTCGAGATTCCAAGAATCCCTCGGGACTTTTTTTTCTGGAAGGCTTAGACCTAAAAAGGTTGGAGCCAGAACGGTGGGAATAAATTGGGCTGCTAAGTGAATAAAGAAGAAGTGGCATAGTTAAGAAGGACGAAATCATGCTAATGAAGAATGATGTAGGACGGTCCTCTTAACCATTGTACTTCTTGTCCTTGTCTCCTACCTGTTAACCTTCGTATTTCTAACCAATATTTCATTTCTGTCGTTTCGTTTTAATACTGTTTACGATTAAAATATTGTGTGCTGTGACCATGTTTGTTAATTAACATAATATAACATAACCTACCATAGCACCAACTAAAAATAATCTTAATAAAAACCAAAATGTATATTCATACACGATCACTAATTATTATGGGATGCTTGCCGGTGATCCGCAAAGAAGAAGTGAAGATAAAGGTAAATTTTGGCTACTTCTTGGACATATATAAATAAACTGAGGAAGGTAGCCACGCGCAAGTAACGATAGCTCACGAAAAAATGGATTAAAAATGGTGAGCTTGAAATGCCATTAGTCTACCCCGATAGGTAGAAGCATCTAACGCGATAAGCGATAAAAAAAAGAACGCTGTTACTGTATTTGGCAAATTCTGATTTTTTTACATGTTTTTGGGCGTGAGGTATGCCCTGCTCCGGGGACATCTTCCACAGAATACATGCCATACCTACTTCATCAAAAAATGGATCCTTTAGTCAAAATATGCTTCTTATAATACTTTTAAAAAAATTGTATTTAAATGGAATGGTTTTCCTATATTCGTTTATTCATTTACCGTCACATTATGCTGATTACAGATTACCATTCAGCTAATTCGACGATGTCAGATATGGCTTCCTATTTTTTTTCTATCAGGTTTAATTAGGAAAGGGATCTGACAGATACAGAGTAGCTGACATCATAAAGACCTGTGATCACCATTTTGCGTTCCTTCAGAAGGACGACATAGGTACGGAAATAGGATGTAATGTTATAAATACTCTTCCACAACAGCTCTTGATCTCCCAATAATGTCGATATCATCAGCATATCCCAAGACCTGTACCATATGGTTAAAGATGGTCCAACTGGTCTGAATCTTAGATTCTCTGATAGCTTTTTCCAGACCAATATTGAAGAGCAGAGAAGCCAGAGAGTCTCCCTGTCGAACCCCATTATTAGAGGTGAATCCCTCAGACAGATCTCCCTGAATTTGCACCATACATTCGGTATTGCTCATTGTAAGTTTTACAAGATGGATGAGCTTAACAGGCAAATTGAGGTCTTTCATTGCCTGATACAGACCCTCACGTTGAATGCTGTCATAAGCAGATCTAAAATCAACAAATAGATGGTGCGTTTGTAACTGGTATTCCCTTCCGCGCTCAAGAATGGTTCGTAGGGCGTAAATCTGGTCTGTTGTAGATTTACAATAACGAAAGCCGCACTCATATTTCCCCAGAACTCTCTCAACATGCGGTAGTGATCGTTGATAAAGTATGCTTGAAATCTTGTAGGCACATGGCAGTAGAGATATGCCTCGATAGTTATTACATTCAAGAAGATCTCCTTTCTTGTGAATAGGACATACAACTGCCTTACTCCATGCTTACGGAATGATTTCTTCTGTCCAAATCGTAATTTTGTAAAATTCTAAAGTCCAAGAAGATTTTGTAAAGCTTAGAGAAGCTGATCTCCCCCTTTCTTGAATAGCTCGGCAGAATGTCTGTCAAAGCCTGGTGCTTTGTTGTTCATAAGCCTATCAATGGCCTCACACAGTTCCTCTTCGTCTGGGGGCTCAATGTCATCTTCAGAAGTTAGACTAAGGTCCACATCTTCCCGATGATCTTCCTGTACCCTATTTCCATTGAGCAAGAGACTGGAGTACTTGTTCCATCTTCGTAGCACTTGGTTTTTTTCATTTAGCAGAGATCCATCTGAGCCTTTACAGGCTGAGATTCGAGGTTTGAGCGGCTTTCGACCGTTGTTCACTTTTTCATAAAGTTTTCGGCATTCATTGATGCTCCTCAATGTTGTGGAAGAGGCTTTTCTTGCCCTTGATGATTCTGCTAGGAAGCTGAGACTTGTTTTCAATACTAACAAAACCAAATATATGGTAAACAAAGAGGTATTAACGAAAGTTTTCTCCAAATTGGCAATTACTCTTTCGAACAGGTTGATGAGTTTGTATACCCCGGATCTCAGGACAATTCCATCAATGACGTCTCGGCAGAAATAAAGAGGCGAATAGCATCGGCCAATAGGTGCTATTTGGACTGCGTCGGCACTTAGGAAGTAGCTCGTTAACAAGATCTATAAAAACAATGTTATATAAGACGCTATTTCGACCAGTGCTAATCTACGCATCAGAAACTTGGGTACTTACGAAGTCTGATGAAAGGAACTGCAAATATTTGAGAGAAAGATACTCAGACGCATCTACGGCCCAGTAAAGGATCGTTTAGCTTGGAGAAGACGCACAAACAGGGAAGTATGCTCGTTGATTGGTGAGCCTGATATCGGAAAAATTGTGAGGATTGGTAGGCTGCGCTGGGTAGGCCATGTGGCAAGGATGGGAACTGATGAGATCCCAAATAAACTGCTTAATGAGCGCCTACACGGAACACGGCCGAGAGGCCGCCCTAAGCTGGATGGTGTTGAGGAAGATGCAAGGACCCTGCTCGGAGTACAGAATTGGAGAGCGGATGCACTTGACCGGTTGAGCTGGCGGAGGCTGCTTGAGGAGGCCAGGACCCAGTAATGGGTTATTGCGCCGATTGAAGAAAGAAAAGAAGTTATTAATACTATTAAGGCGAATTGAATTTCGACTTTTAAAGGCATCACCAATTTCGAATTGAATAAAATTATAATCAACAAGTCAGGACGTTACACAAACCGTAAACAAAAAAATATAAAAATTAATAACTTATCATAATTTTTTAAAAGTAAATTAAAAATTTCAATTAATTTGAATTGAAATTTCATTTAATATTTAATTTAGGTCGTTCATTTTTATATCAAATACTGAATAAACTTGAATGTTCTTTCAGATAATTAGAGAATCCGAATACCCTCTCCTGGAATAATATTTAATTTTAAGACAGAATGAAATTTTTTGTAATACCGAATACAAAATTAATAGCTTTATTTTTATCTTTTATGTTGCTCTGATGACATCGATTTTAGTTTTTTATTTGTATTTAACTGTTTGTAGGGGATTCACACTGAAGTAAATTACTAACAACTGGCGTAACTTCCTAGATTTTTAGAACTTCAAACCCTATTAAATTCAAATTACTCTAAGTATGACATCTCATCAATCTTTGAAGGCTTGTTAGAGGGGGAATTATAAATCGTTCATTGAGAAAAAATAGTTTAAAAGCTTGGAAGTCCCCTTTTGTCGTGGGATGTTTAATGTCTATTTTTCCATTTTACCAATCATACTTTACCTTTAGGAAGATGTAGATATCTATAACTACATTTTGGAAAACAATATGATTATAAATATAGTCATTACAAAAGTCATAACGTGATAGTTTGTCGGTAACATCCACAGTTAGTTCTATAACCCATTTTTAAATAGTGTTAGTTGATGTTTTCGTGCACTAACTTAATGAAAAAACAAGAAAGGATTCATCCCTCTATTTCTTTCATGGTTCTAACAAAATACTTAACAAACACAATAAGTTCCTAAATAATTTAGGGCTGGTTTCTTTTATTATGGCTCTAGATAATGTCCTTTGCGAATTGGAGCTCGTAAAACTTAATGATATTGCTGGTGTATTCTTCATCGAGTTAATGCCGGACTAACGTCTCTATTTGTTCTCTATTCATTATTGAAATAGCCCTATACCTTATCTGTCCTTTGTTAGTCATATTAAAACAGAAGCTTATTTAATTATATATATTTGTGATTGTGGCCTCTATTCATAATGCCGGTAATAGTATTTAGTAATTATTTGTTATTGTACCCTATTAAATTATTTATTATTCCATACATTACAAATATAAGTAACTTAGTATATTTTTATTTTGAAAGATAAATATTTAAAAATTTAAACAATTAATAAAAAAATATAAATAGTAATATGACGTAAGTCAACAAGATCCTAAAATTAAAGTAATGTTCAATTAACATTCTTCCTCGTGTATACATTGCAAAATTGGGAGAACACGGGATATGGGATCGGTGAAGAGAACGGATTTGTACTGACTGTGAGGAGTCCCCTGATAGCTCAAATGGTAGAGTGCTGTCACGGAGCGACGGACGACCCGGTTTCGAATCCCGGCCAGGGCAAATCTTTTCTCTTCAAAATAAAAATATTTAAAAATTAAATAATTAAGAAAAAAATATAAATAAGTTTATCGTTTTAACTAGAATCAATAAAAACATACTTTTATATTGGGTCATAGTGTGCAATCTTCTGTTATTCTATCAATACTTTATTCAAAAAACGTATTAATCCTATCTGACACAAACTCAGAAACCGAAAACACACACTATATTACTGTACTAATTGATGAATATTTACAAAAATAAAGAGTATATTTTTTTTATTATATTCTACAACAAGCACAAACCTTATAAACAAACGGGAAAGCAAAAACCTTGAACTATTCGCCTAATAGTGAAAACATAAGAAGCTTTGCACAAAAAGATAAAGCTTAACCATCTTAATTTAAGCACATATGAACAAATTTTATCTCGTGCATCATAATTTAAATCCTTTTCTGTTTAGAAAATTTTTGTTTGTTTATACTTTTATGTTTAAGTAATAAGGTATTAAATTGCGATAGGAAGTAATCCATTCCTTATTGCAACAAAATAAATGTTGGTCCACAAATACAATTAAATATTTACGATTATTCGAAATAATATTCTAATATCATTTTTAAATGTAATTCTAACCATCTTTATGACAATAGAAATAATATTAAATTTTGGACATAGCGCTGAAAATAGCAACTGAAATTGGTAACTAATTTTCACCGCTCACCTAAAGGTGTATAGGAAACCTATCCATGAATCGTACTAAAAATCATTGGTCCAGATTTATTTCTTAAGCGATCGTACCCGTTATTTTTGTTTTAATACACTACATCATCTTTTGAGACACCGACTTATAACTTACTAGATGTACAAGGAAGTCATATATATGTTGTTGAACTAAGTTCTGTAAAAGTTTATGGTATAGCTTGTGGTATTTTATATCAAAAAGTTTGATAAGAATATATATTGACGTTTATTAAAGGGGAAAACAGGTTAAAAGAAGAGTCGAGAAATTCTGCTTGAAGTATTCGAAATGATTGTGCCTAACTAAACATCTCAGGAAACGTTTGATCACTTGTAATCCTACTCGATACCTATTCCTTTTCCTTTCTAAACCCACTTTCTCAGTCCGTCATTTCAGAGGGAAATCGAATCCTGGCCGGAGGAACAATTTCAATAAGGACGAGGAAATACGGTATACAAAGAGACATAGACATAATGTACAATGCGGGAAGTTATTCAAGGACGACTTGGGACAAGGGAATCGATATCATTTAGGTCCGGAGTTCTGGTCCTAATGCCTGGCATTAACTGAGTCTGGCCGTCCTTCTTCACCACCCCAGCCATATCGTCAGACCCTAGCTTGTGTAGGCAACCTAGGAGGTCGTCTATGGGGGAAGGGTTCCCGAAAGGAAATGTTTGAAGAGAAGGCGATTTTTTTAAAAAGTGTAAACTTCTTCAACCGCGTCCTGCGACTTTTGGTAGTGGAAAATTATGAGTTCACGTCACCGACATTTTCGTGGCGCATTGCGCTAGACTGTGGCCAATGCACGATTTTTACAATTTGTTTTTCATTAACTTTAGTAAAAATGCTAGAATTACGTTGATATAATATTTATATTTAACTAAAAGGTCGTTTAATAGTTGTGCAGTTCAGAATAATAACTTATTATATATAATTATTCAAAAAAAAAACATCAAGAACTATTTGAACTTTTTATTTCCCTCAAAAGATATTATCTCTTATATATAAATTTGTTGTTTTATGAAAAATGATCCAATATTATTGAACTTTACGATAATAAAAATGTGAATAAAGTTCATTAATTAATGTAAATACAAATAAAGTTATAAATAATATAACTACGAGTATTTACTAATTAATATTTCAATAAAATTATTCATTTTGTATTAAGCTTTAGCAGCTCATCATTTGTATTGATCAACAAATAAAATACCTATAATTATTGATCAGAGTTTTAGTTTATGACAAGGTAAACCAGACTAATGTGAATAATTTAAATTTACAGATTTAAAATTTGAATTATTCAGGCTGTAATTGATTTATAAATTCAAAAAAGAACCCAGTTATTCCAAAGATTTGAGATTAAATTTCTGTCGGCAGTCCTTATAACTATTTAATTTTTTGATTATAACATTATCAAAACATAAGTTTGCCTAAACTCAAGATATTTTTGTAAGACTATTCGCAATTAACAGGAAATAATTATCATCAGTTATTTCATAGTTTATCTTTTACTCTTTCTATTTCTTGTTTTTTCTATCATTTTTGTTTATATATGCTGTTAAATACACAGCAGTGTTTATAGTTTTATAGTTTTTTTGTTTTCATTCATTTTCAGTCCTGTCGATGGCCTGAAAATATGCCGAAACGTAGGCAAAAATAAAATATGTATAATTTTTATTTTTTTAAATTTACTGACTCCACTCCCTGATTATTTTACAATCATCTAAGATATATTCAGTGAAATATTTCCACATGCCCATCAAATTTACGTCAATGATTATTAAATCATGTACAAAAGCGCAGCTACAAAAAATACAACATTTATTGGAATTTATTTTCCTTTGAAGTAAAATTAATTTTATTATATATTCATTGAATAAACAAAAAATCCAGTTCGGTTACAGATCAAACAATGTTAATCTACCAAATTAATTGGATTGTTTTATTTTCCATGAAATCTATCATTTTTCATTATATTTATAAAGTAATATAATTAATAACATCAAAGAACAATGATTTCGACACACCAGATTCACTCCTCTGAATATTTCCTCATTGCGTTTAAAATATTTCTCCTTCAATTTATCTTCAAATTTCTTCATATTAAATATTAATCCCTTTCTTATCACTTTTGACAACGAGGGTAGTTTCATTTATTTCTAATCAACAAAATTAAAGAAATTTTATATTAGTTTACCATGAAATTTAATTTTACACCAATAAAATGGGTTTGATTGAAATCATTTTCGACGTATTTGACGGAATTGTAAAATCGTGAATGTAAAGCTCATTTTACGGCCTAAATCACACAAATTTCCATATTTTTTTTCCAGAAATTAAATATATTGTTTATTCAAGGTTTCACCGAATGGGAGGTTATCGACTATCATTCCT
The DNA here is from genome assembly GCA_964056705.1 of Troilus luridus. NCBI lineage: Eukaryota > Metazoa > Arthropoda > Insecta > Hemiptera > Pentatomidae > Troilus > Troilus luridus. Next base: position 59,313,117 of record OZ057414.1, read on the forward strand.
GACAACCAACTTTAGGATACCCAGAAGTCAATAATAATTCATTTAAATACTTATCAGATTGGACCGATTTAGTGATTCAAAGAATTCTTTTGCAAGACAATAACAAGATAATAGATAAATGAATTGATGAATCGAAATCATTAAGCATTTGCCTATAGACATGTAATTCACATACAACATCTTGCCTTCTTCTCAATTTCAAAATTATGGGTCTCTAAAATGGATTTCTGGTTGACCATCATTGCATGAACGACCTTCTTTTGACGTTATTCCTTTTAATGAAAAATTAATACACCAGCAAAAATAAATACTTCTATTGAAAATTGTAATCACATTAAATAGTTATAAATAACATAAACGATAATGAATTAGATTACTTAATTGGCGGACTGAATCCCACATCATAGATTACTTAATTGACGCTAGAGTACTAAATTTCCTAATAAACGAAGTTTATTATGGAATCCTAAATATAAACTATAAAAAGAAAAATGATTAAAACAAACAAATGAATTCCATCATTATCTAAAGTTCCATAAACTGGATAATATTTATTTTTCATTTTCACAGGGGAAAAAATTAAGGCTAAGAGGAAAGGCTTATCTATTAGGGGAGATAAAATTGCGTTGAGGCAGCTTGTGATAAATTGTGTTTTCCTTATCGTGAATTTTTATATCCATGAATATAAGATTGGAAAAAAGATCTTATGATAGATATGGTCAAGGATTCCTTATCAGGCTTGCACATTTTGCCAAAAACATGTTCAGTTAGTGAAAGCAGAATTTTATAGATATTCATTTCATAAATATGTATACATTTGTGTATGTAAGTCGTTTTGGAATTGCAATAAAATCACTCTAGTGCATATTCTTCATGCGATTAATTTCATTTAATTGCTATCTCAACCGGAGGTCATTCTAATAACGGATCTAAGTTGTTGTTGAAGAAGCAGGTAATATAAACTGAACACGAAGTAAATTAATTTATTTGAATTAAATTGCGTAACTGATAAGATTGCGTATCCAGCTTATTCAGTTTTCAGATTTTGTAATAATTTATGATTTATGATTTTGTGGATAAGTTACCCAACAAAAACAAAGTAAATAAAGAATTTAAAAATCATAAATAATAATAACATTGGTTCATCTTACAAAACAACTGCCGATTGAGAAAGTGGATCAAATGTGCTAAAAGATGGGATATGTTCAACATCATTATATATCTTCGTTCTGACTCCCATAACGTGGATAAAAGTCTTTAACGTTTAGCTTGAAGAGCTCAAAGCAAGGCTATATGGCCTGTTTGATGGCTTTGAGCAGGTTGGAATATTTTGATAAGAATATAATGCGAGGGAAAACAATTTAGTATGTCCCTTCCCGAGACCCAAAAGAGGCGAGGCGGATTGGACTCCCTATTACTATGAACTTTCAAGGTCCAAGGTTAAGCATAGTAAGGTTGTGAACTACTTTAGAAATAGGTTGGATGGGCATTTATATATGAGAAATAGTCATTGTAGTCTTAATGAACTCAGTTTTCTCATTAGCACATTTTTTGGTGGCAGATACTCAAAGGGCTGATATCATCAAATAGGGGTTCCATTTTAATATTCTGGCATACATACGGATAGGAGTTGTAGCCTCAGAAGAAGAGTATTTTGGCAAAGGTCCAGCAGTTTACTCCGCTGTGAGTTATTACAGCGAAGAGGAATCTGGGGCATTCCTCCCGTAGGAAAACGCCAAATCAAGAAGATAAATATGGGCTTGGTGATTCTCCATAACAGATACAATTAAGAACCTCACTGACTGTTTTGAATCCATCGTGAGTAAATCCTTCTGAATGGAATCCCAAGTAATAGTTGGGGCCGAACTGGATTTCCCAGAAATATTTCAGAACTCAGTATGACAATTTCCCATAATCGCCATTGTACATGTAAAAATCATCGATTAATTGTATTCTTTCAGTGTAGTCTAAAGTCAAGATTATTTGGATTCATTTTAGACTCCATATGTTTCTGTGATGGTCAAAAACTAATTTCTTTAGCTATCAAAGTCTAATACAAAGTATCAATTAAGAAATCGTTAAATTAAATTGATCCTTATAACTGCAGGCTGTTAATATATATTGACATTTTCATTCAGTTTAAATATACAATCATCTTTAGTGAGCGCATTAGCTGTTCACATAATACCACAATAATAGCTGTTAAAATAATACCACAAAATATCTACGAACATTTTTATAATATAATCAATAATACATACGAAAAAACATTTAAACAAATAAAAAAGATATCAAAAGTAAATAAAAAAAGATCAGCTAATATAGGAAATGATATATGGTTCGTTAATCTTACTAATACAATATTTCCATCAGACGTAAAACAGTTTTTATCTCTCAGCTCTAAATATTGTATAAATTATGAACCCAATCAATTACCCGTACAACATCTCTCATTAGTGACATTGAATATATAATACAAAATAATGTGGAAGAAACTAATCGCGATGAAATAAGAGGCAAATGTCTTAATATAATTACAAATTTCAAAAATAATAAACCTAATAATAGTAACAAGAATGATTTTAACACAAATAAATTGAACAAACAAGCCAAACAATTTTTAAAATCACAACCTAATATAATAATCACGAAAACAGACAAAACAAACCAAACTGTTGCGATCAACAAATACGAATACATAAATAAAACTCAGTTATTACTAAATGATGTCCAAACTTATAAAAAGGTCGGTTCCAATCCTACACATACATTGATGACAAATACTAACATAACTCTAGGATTATTAAAAAAAGAATAATTACATTGATATAACAACATACAAAAAACTCATTATTAATTCCCAAACTTCCCCAAAATTATATTCGGTTATAAAAAATCATAAACCCGGAAACCCAGTCTGACCCATAGTGTCATTCATAAATTCACCGACGTATGAGCTTTCAAAATACTTAGCCGATTTGTTAAATCACTTATCTACAAATAAATATAAGCTTAAAGATTCATTTGAATTTCATCAAAAAATCACAAATATTAAAATTTTAAAGGTTACAAATTAATTTCATTAGATGCATCATCTTTATTCACTAACATATGCATTTTTAAAGTAAAAGCTATAGTAGAGAAAAATGGGAATAAATTACAAACGCATACAAAAATACCTAAAAAATTATTTCTGCAATTACTGGCCCTATGTACAGATAGAGGATATTTTCAATTCAATGAAAAATTTTATATCCAGAAATTCGGCTGCCCTATGTGATCTCCTATTTCACCTATCTTGACGGATATTTATTTAGAAGAACTGTTAAATACAGTCATACCAAAAATACCATTTAATATCCCGTTTCTATTTAAATATGTGGATGATATAATAACAGCGATACCAAACGAAAACAATGAAAAAGAAATAATTTTAAACAAATTTAATAAATATTCCACTCGATTAAACTTTACTATTGAATTTGAAAAATATAATAAAATACCATTTTTAGACGTTCTCTTAATCAGAAAATCAACCGGAGAAATAGAAACTAAATGGTAGCAAAAACCTATTCACTCTGGTCGATACATACACTAAACAAGCCAATGCCCCAAAAGATATAAAATAAATACGGCTAAAAACCTAATAAATCGCGCGAGAAAATTATCATCCCCCATACACCAAAAAACAGGACAACGTAGTGGACCTCTCATTAAAGAATGGTTATCCACACAGCCTCCTTCGTAATTTACTAAAAACAACAAAAACACTTTCTAACCAAAACAACCTAAATGAAACCAATCCTAAAAAATACTATACTATACCCAATATACCAACACTTTCAGAAAGACTAGCAAAAACACTCAGCGGTAATAAAAGTAATATTGATTCCGCGATTACTTTTAAAAACACAGCCACTGTGTCAAGACTATTTACTAAAACTAAGGATTTGGATAAATTAGAGTTAAAATCAAATGTCGTGTACGCAACAAAATGTGAAGATAAATGCGGCAAATCCTATTTTGGAACATCGGAACAATACTTAAAACGAAGAGTGTACCAACACAAATATAGTTGTGATTCAATAATAAAAAAAACCAATAAACCATATCAAACAGCGCTCACTACACATTTTAGAAATACTCAACATACATTTAAATTTGATGAACCTAAGGTGATACACCAAGGAAAAAATAGCTTCAAACGGAATATAAAAGAAATGATAACTATAGAGAAATATAAAAATCGCGCTGTAAACAAAAAATCGGATGTTCACGGTCTAAGCTCGTGTTATGCTAATTTAATTAATTCTTGGTGATATAATAATAAATAGTCTAATATTATTCAACAATTAAATAAAACTGCTGTTCCTAAAAATCGATTACTTATTCGTTGATCATAGCTAATGCAATATAAGCATTCTATGATATATTGCGAAGTAAGTGATTGATGATAAATTGATCAATTCTTTGGAACTTGTAAGTACACCCTATCCATTACAACTTACACGTGTCTTTTTATATTTATTTTAGGTTGCTATTTAATGTTTTTACTAAAAGCTCATTTTTTCACTGTCAGGGTATGAATATGAGACTAACCTTGTCTCGAAACGTCGCCTAAGAAGTTGAAATAACTGACTGAAACTCAAAAACCACATACAATATATTTCTACAACAGTCAAGATAAGTAGAAACCCATACATACATATATATATATATATATATATATATATATATATATATATATATATATTGTTACGGGCTACTGGGTGTAAAATGGACTAAACTATTAAATCTAATATTTATTAACAAATTAAAAAGAATACAATGAGATTATTAAAAACAACTAAATTATTAAACTAATATCAATTTACAATAACAATATTCTACTAAATGTTATCTATTTTCTAAGATAATATACAAATAATATAAGATATTGGTAATACTAAATAACTAAACTATTTATATATAAATGTGTACAAATAGAATAATATTAAACTATAGTTTACAATTACAAATTAACACTTACAGTTCGCTAACTAAAGTCCACCGACCGTAAGACTCTCCAAATATGACAAACTGCCACACAGTTTATTACACTTATTACACGGTCACTAATTGTCACTGTTGCTCACTAAGCACTTATTACAGACTGATACTAATACTAACTAACTCACACACACTGCCACTAGTTAACGACTGCTACTCACTGGCTTATTACTAACTCGTCTTATTACTCACTGCCGGCCAGAACAGCTGTCCTTTTTATATAGGCAAGGCCGGTCGGGGTGGGGATTTCTCGGAAGAAGACCGAGAACCGCCTAGACCGACCCACAAGGATCTACGCCATTCTATAATCCCTTCCGCTTAATCCCATTGTTTGTCTTATCCAGTCAGCCGGTCCTACTTTCCGCTCTGACCGTAACACTGCCCCCTCCTTAAAAGTGCTCTGCCCCAGAGCATAGTCCGGAGAAATCGGGCGGTTATGAGCTTCTCTCGATGGAGACGCATTTCCTTTCCAGGGGTTGAATGTGCACACCAATATGGCGACTCCAGAGTTGGCGAATATCTGTTCAAGCATGTTCCTGACAACCTTCCACTCCAGGCCGTCATATCCACAGCCCAACTTAGGGATCGCGAGCTTGGTGACACGCAGTCTCAGAAGCTTACTCCGCAGGTTGTCGAGGCTTCGCCGCAGTGCGTCATATGTGGGCTTCTGATCAGTAGCACACTTGGTAACTAAGTAGAACAGGTGTCGTCCTTCGTGCGTATGGTGGAGTGCTTTCCCGACGCGTGGTCCTTGGCGTTCCAGTTCCTCAGTTCCAGCAAACTTCTTCCTGAAGACCGTTGCAATCCCTCGGGAAGTCCTCAGATCTTCGGCTACACAATGGGCCAGAGAATAGTCCGCGGGTAACGAGAAGATATCTCTGTATACTGCCTGAGTTACTCCACGGAAACCTTGTACCTTAGGTTGTGCAACTGATACCTTACTGGTCTCCACGTTGTTGAGGTTCCTGACTTGCTGGTCTTCTGTCGGGCCATGGTCTCCTTTGTAAGGGGCCAGTCTATTAAAATGGACTACCCTGGGTTTTCCATTTGGCTGCTTCCTGATCCTATAGATGACGTCGTTTATCCTATTGATGACCTCAAACGGGCCATCCCAGGAGTTCTGAAGTTTAGGTGAGTATCCTCGCCTTCTTCGAGGATCATGTAGCCAGACCAAATCTCCAGGTTGGAATCCACCTTTCTCTGCCCTGATGTCGTAACGCTCTTTCATTCTGTCACTGGCTCCCTGGATGTTTGCACGAACCTTCTCGTGGATGTTATCCATCCGCTCCCGTAGATTCGTGACGTACTCCTCTCCGGCAACTTCCTCATTAGGCTTGAACCCGAATTTCAGAACACAAGGCAAACGAAGTTCTCGGCCGAACACCACATTTGCGGGGGTCTGCCCCGTTGCTTCATGGACTGAACTGCGGTAGGCTAACAGGAACAAGTGAAGATACTGGTCCCAGTCTCGCTGATGCTCGGAGACCACTTTAGACAAATATCGACCCATTGTCCTGTTCATGCGCTCCACCATGCCATCCGATTGTGGGTGAAGAGGTGTCGTCCTGGTCTTCCGTATCCCCAGTGCCTCGCACATTCCGGAGAAGACTGCAGACTCAAAGTTTCTTCCCTGGTCAGCGAGAAGTTCCATGGGTACTCCAAACCGGCTAACGAGCTGCTTCACAAGTACGTCTGCAACCGTGACTGCCTCTTGATTCGGAAGGGCATACGCTTCCACCCACTTAGAAAAATAGTCCATGGCCACGAGAATATATCTGTTGCCTTCGTCCGTCACAGGGAAAGGGCCAGCGATGTCAATCGCTATCCTCTCGAACGGTGCTCCCACGTTGTACTTCTTCATAGGGGCCCTCTTTCTTCTTGTTGGTCCGTTAGAGGCCGCACAAGTCGCACAACGCCTACACCAGTCCAAGACATCGTCCTTAAGGTTTGCCCAGTAAAAGCGTTCACGAACTTTTTCCAATGTACGGTGAACTCCAAGATGGCCGCCAGTTACACCGTCATGTAGTTCCCTAAGCACTTCGGGCACTTTATTCCTTGGAACGATGAGCTGTAGCCTACGCTGATCTCCTTCCGCGTTCTCCAATGCCCGTTTCAGCAGTCCGTTGTCCACTAAAATGGAGTTCCATTGGGCCCAGTACGTTTTCACATTCTTCGACATTGGAGCAACATCCTGCCAGGCCGGTCTTCCTCGCCCCGATATTTTCCATTCCTTTATTTGTTTTAAGTCCGGGTCCTCGTCCTGTTCCTTTGACACCTCTGCATCTTGCCAACTGTCGATGACAACTGTAGTCCTCAATACCGCTGCCTGCTTCTCTTCTTGTCGAGAACAATGCTTGCAGCCTTCTTCACAAGGTCTTCTTGACAGTGCATCCGCATTCCTGTGGCTCGTTCCAGAACGATGAGCGGATTCAAAATCGTACTCTTGAAGGCGCTCGATCCACCTCGCCACTTGTCCCTCCGGTGACTTGAATCGCAGCAGCCACATTAGAGCCGCGTGGTCCGTTCTCAGCAGGAACCTTCTTCCGTATAGATATTTATGGAAGTGCTCTATGGATTTTACTACTGCCAGAAGCTCTTTCCTTGTGACACAGTAGTTGCGTTCCGGAGCTGAGAGTGCTTTGCTGAAATACCCAATCACCCTTTCTTCTCCGTCTTGGAGCTGAGAGAGGACACTTCCGATGGCGATGTTGCTGGCATCTGTGTCAAGTATGAACTTGCCCTCGGGACGTGGATAGCTCAGAATAGGAGCACTACTCAATTTTCTCTTCAGCTCCTCGAAGGATGCCTGGCACTCGTGGTCCCAATGGAAAGTCCTTTTCTCCTCGGTAAGCCTGGTAAGAGGTTTTGCGATGTCAGCAAATCCTTTCACGTACCTCCGGTAATAAGTGCAGAGCCCGAGAAAACTTCTCACCTGGTGCTTATCTCGAGGTACTGGCCAGTTGGTGATCGCTGCTATCTTCTCTGGGTCAACAGCAACTCCGTTGTCTGACACAATATGCCCCAGGTAGTTGACTTGCCTTCTGAAGAGATTACACTTCTTCGGGTTCAACTTTAGGTTCGCTGCGCGCAGTCGTTCGAAGACCTTCTCCAGATTCTTCAGATGATGAGAGAAGGACTTTCCCAGCACAATGATGTCATCTAGGTATACCAGGCATACCTCCCACGAGAGACCTCTTAACACGCTTTCCATCAGTCTCTCGAATGTGGCAGGAGCATTGCAAAGCCCGAACGGCATTACTGTAAACTGCCAGAGCCCAGTGCCAATTGAAAACGCCGTCTTCTCTTTATCTTCAGGTGCCAATCCAACCTGCCAATATCCACTGTGGAGATCCAAAGTAGAGAAGAGTTTACACCCCTCTAGGGTGTCCAGCGTATCGTCAATCCTGGGAAGCGGATAGCTGTCCTTCTTGGTGACATTGTTCAGAAGACGGTAGTCTACGCAGAACCTCGTTGTGCCGTCTTTCTTCTTCACCAATACAACAGGAGACATCCAGGGGCTACTCGAAGGCTCAATGACACTGTCAGCCGCCATCTCCTTTATAATCTCCTCGGCGTCCTCCCGTTTGGCTAACGGCAGCCTCCGCGGAACCTGTCGGATGGGCCTCGCATCCCCAGTGTCAATCTTGTGCTGGACGATATCCGTTCTGCCCCGTGGTCCTGGTCCGATCTCGAAGACGTCATGCCATCGGATAATCATATTCTTCACTTCCTCGCTCTGTTCGGGCGAAAGGTCGCGACATGATTCGTCCAAAAATCCTTTAAGTTCCTCTGGGAGTCCTCGAAGCTCGGTGGGATGACGTTGCAGCTGACGAACCACTGAGGTAGCGGTGGTACACTCCCCGACTGGTGTTCCTTTCTTCAGCGTTACCGGGAAGCTGTTCAGGTTCATTAGCCGAATTGGAGTGGTGGGTCCGATCTTGATGAGAGACCTAGCAACCAGTACGCCGCGTCCAACCTCTTGTTCTTCGTGCCTTCCAGGTTCGAGTAGTGCACATTGACCCGCGGGTAGATGCCCTTCGACCGTCCCATGCGTCACGATTTGGCTCCGTGCTGGTAAAGCGGTGTCTTCTGGTAGCAGCACTCGAGCGCAGAAGTCCTTTTCCTGCCGAAGTATGACTACCTCGTCTCCTAGCGTCATCACACCTCTCGACATATCCAGCTTGATCCCGTATGTGATCATAAAGTACATACCCAGTATGACGTCCTCATCTATATCTGCCACGAGAGCGAGGTGCTTCAGATGTTGGCCCCCGATGTGGAAGGTGGCATCTGTCTCCCCGTAGACCTTGGCTGGCTGTCCCGTTGCAGTCCGTAATGCCCAAGTGGTCGGTATGATCTTCTCAGCTGGAAGTGTCTTCGAGTTCAAGATCGTCATGCTCGCTCCGGTATCCACTAGAAGACTTCGCAGCTGCCCGTTCACCATTCCATCAACATAGAAGCTGTTTGTTCTGCTTCCTATTGACGCAACTCTGATGGCAATCCTGGGGGCTTTGACGTAACGGGTTGGACACTTGCTTCTAGGGTGTCCAAGCTGGCCGCAGCCCCAACAGCGTATCTCCTTCTTATGGGTCCTGAGAGCATCCAACACTTTGGTCACTATGTCCTCGACGCTGGTTACCGCATTAGGCTCTGCTCCTGCTGCTCGAACTCGCGCATGGCCCCGTACAGACTGTCTGACAGCTTCAAACTCCATGGCCTGAGATAATGCGTCTCCCAACGTTTTCGGCCGGGCGAGCTTCACCGCTTGTTGTGTCTCTGGGTCCCGCAGTCCATCCAGGAATTTGTCGACAGCCAAACTCTCGTAGACATAGTCAGTGACCGATGGGTAGGCGTTCCTCACCAGCCGGGCAATATCCGCTTCAAATTCCTGCAGGTTCTCGTTGTCCTTCTGGACCCTGTTTCTTAACTGTGAGCGATATAGCTGGTCCATGTGGCGGTGTCCGAAACGCATTTCCAGTCTTCTAATCAGCTTCCCGTAGTTGAACCGCTCCGACATGGGCATCCCCTGCAGCACTCTCAAGGCGTCTCCACGCAAGGCCAGGCACAATGCTGAAGCTTGGGTCTCCTGTGACCACCCGTGGATCGAAGCCGCTGTCTCGAAGAGCGTCATGTAGTCCTCCCACGGCGTCTTTCCGTCGAATACTGGAATGGTGTTGTGAGCTGGTGGCGTCCCATTATAGGCGGATAGAATGCTATTACGATGGCTACCCTCGGAGGAAAGGTCGGTGTCGTTCGTCGGTGGATTGCTCTTACGTCCCTCGAGAGCTTCCATTCTTAGCCTAATTTCGTTCACTTTTTCTCCTAGCCTAGATTCTACATCTGCTACTTTATTATTTACATCGGCTAACTTATTATCTACATTTTCCATTAACTTAGTCTCTAATGTGCCTAACTCAGACTCTAATGTATCCATTAAATCATTTTTTACAGTACCTAGCTCATTTTTAACAGTGCTTAACTCATTACCTAGCTCATTTTTAACAGTGCTTAACTCATTACCTAGCTCATTTTTAACAGTGCTTAACTCATTACCTAGCTCATTTTTAACAGTGCTTAACTCATTACCTATCTCATTTTTAACAGTGCTTAACTCATTACCTAGCTCATTTTTAACAGTGCTTAATTCATTTTTAAAAGTTGCAGACAACTTGCTTAAATCAGTTTCAAACAGAACGTCATCTGGACTTTCCCCTAACTCTACAAAAAATTGACGCAAGCGATGTTGCAGTACACTTTTATTTCCGGAAGAATCCAGATCACGTTCTTCTAATTCCCGTTTTAAATCTGCAACTTTTAAATCCATTAATTTAAGACTTTGAGAAGCCATTTTTCATACAGTAGCCCAATAATTACAAAATAATAACAATTACACAAAATATCCCACTTCTGACACCAATTTGTTATGGGCTACTGGGTGTAAAATGGACTAAACTATTACTTAATTCAAGAATCTAATATTTATTAACAAATTAAAAAGAATACAATGAGATTATTAAAAACAACTAAATTATTAAACTAATATCAATTTACAATAACAATATTCTACTAAATGTTATCTATTTTCTAAGATAATATACAAATAATATAAGATATTGGTAATACTAAATAACTAAACTATTTATATATAAATGTGTACAAATAGAATAATATTACACTATAGTTTACAATTACAAATTAACACTTACAGTTCGCTAACTAAAGTCCACCGACCGTAAGACTCTCCAAATATGACAAACTGCCACACAGTTTATTACACTTATTACACGGTCACTAATTGTCACTGTTGCTCACTAAGCACTTATTACAGACTGATACTAATACTAACTAACTCACACACACTGCCACTAGTTAACGACTGCTACTCACTGGCTTATTACTAACTCGTCTTATTACTCACTGCCGGCCAGAACAGCTGTCCTTTTTATATAGGCAAGGCCGGTCGGGGTGGGGATTTCTCGGAAGAAGACCGAGAACCGCCTAGACCGACCCACAAGGATCTACGCCATTCTATAATCCCTTCCGCTTAATCCCATTGTTTGTCTTATCCAGTCAGCCGGTCCTACTTTCCGCTCTGACCGTAACAATATGTATATATATATATATACACACACATATTGGAGTGATGCGCTTTTTTTCTGGTCGATGGATCTTATATAAGTTATTGATGCGAGATGAGCTGTACTATTCTAATTTATGTTGTGTTATCTTCATGGGCCCCTATGATGTATTATTTGCCGGAACCTCTTGTTAGTGATTTACTCCTATTTTAGTGAAAAAGGCTTTAGATTTAGAGTTTTCTCATTATATGTAGAAAATAATTTTTACCTTTTTAACACGCTTAATTAGCATGGCCTGTATGTATGTAACGGAAACAGTGGACTCAAATTTCTGCCACTTCAAAACATCTAATTAAATTGAAACTTGGCACACTTCAAAAGAACCGATAAAAACACAATAATTTATTAAGTTTGTCTCATTATGCTAATAAGGATCTCAGTGATTAACTATCTTTCACATCCGAAGACATGGATATTCATATGTTTAGAGTCTTGTGCCAAGTACTAAGACCTCTATTAAGGTATACATGGCTTGTAAGGTATACATCTGTGAGAAAAGCATTTGACTACGAGCTGAGTAAACCGGGTGGTTTCGTTTATTTTGCCAAAAAAAAAAAATTATAGCTTGAACAACTAAGGAACAAGCCTGTGTAGCTAGCCGAACTAAACAGTATAAAAAAAAAGTTACTTTAAAAAAACTAAATAGGCCGCGTTTATAGCCACTCTAAAAACACGTTTTTATAAAAAAACAAACCTAAAAAGTAGAAAATAATTTTCAGAAAGTTTAAAATAAGAACAGAGCTACGAACAAAAAATATTTTTATTTTTGAAGAGAAAAGATATGCCCAGGGCCGGGATTCGAACCCGGGTCTCCCACCGTTGTGGTGCTATACCAACTGTTTTATCCTTGTTCGTACCTCGGTCAGACATATTCAGTCTCTTCACTGATCCCATATCCCCGTGTTCTCGCAATTTACGATGTATACAAGATGAAGAATCTTCATTGAACATTACATGACCGAGGTACGAAACAAGATAGCTCAGTTGGTAGAGCACCACAACAGAAATGTGGGAGACCCGGGTTCGAATCTCGGCCCTAGGCATATCTTTTCGCATAAAAAAAAATATTTAAAATTGTAACAATAAAAAATAAAAAAAATTATAAAAAATATTTTTGATGGTAAACTGCGTGGAGTGATTTTCATAATGACTACTTTTACCAATATCAGTCAATTAAATATTTACAACAATTAACATCAAGCTTTTCACGCTTCTTTACTATAAAATGATCTTTTTGTTTCTTCACAACTATAGTATTATTTCAAACTTATTGAAAATTATTTTCTACTATTTATTTCTGTTTTCTACTAAAGCGTGTTATTTTAGTTTTAAAGTTATTTTTTTTTAAATAATCTGGCGGTTGGGGATGATCTAGGACAAATATTAGCCCCTACCGGCACAACCGTTATGAAGACAAGGCCATCCATGAGTAGTAGTGGTACAAATTTTTTTATTTGACTATTTTCATTCCAGGTATTTATCGACGGCAAATACACAAATTTTACCTGACTTCGTGTTAATTTGTAAAAGCTCAAAGTTCATAACATGGGAGAAAATCATTAGCGAGGCAGGAACTGTCTGAGATAATTAGAGAGAAGGAAAAGGTCTAGCTTTTTTCCCGAAATGGTCTCGTTAATCAGACTCGGTATAAATCTCCCGCTCCATTTCTTCACGGCTCTCATTTGGCGCCCGAACGGGGCGAAGGGGTGCTGGGGCGGGCGGAGGGCGCGCTATTGATACCCTGTTTTATCCCAGCCGTTGCGGTATTCTCTTAACCACCGCCCGCTCTTTATATCGATACTGCTCATAAATTGAGCGGAATAAATCACCCATCGGAATCGTTTTTGTAGAACAATGATTGCAATAAAAGATGTTTTTCTGAGTCCAGACAGTTCTTTAAGGTCACCAGAACGACGGAAAAAGTTAAATAAATATTTAATGTTTGAGATTTTGCATTTTTTTAAGTATTAGAATTACATGATTTGGTTAATATACAATAATAAGAAAAAAAAACTTCTAAATAAAAAAATCATATATGTGTAAAGTAATGTTTTTGACTGTCAAATAAAGCATAGTGATTGAATGATTTAAATTATGTAAATCTTTATGACGATGAATTTTCAAGATATTTGTTTAAAAAAAAAGAGATTTCATCATCCCAAGTCTAAATACAACCAACATAAAAGCTACACTAAGGAGCTCAATCAGAACAACAAAATAACTATTTCAAAAATAAATCCAATTTTTTTTTTCGCAGGTAAGAAAACATGTGGAAGGTTATATTTTTGTTTATTTGGTGATGTTACAAAAAAAATTAATATTTTTACATACTCTAATTGATTTTTTTAATTTAATTTATCTTGATTTTTATTACTTTTAGGCTTGTAAATATTCAGTAATTAATCTATTTTAGCACATTTTGTCATTAAATATTACCCAACATATCCTTTCTATGCATATCAGTGGCTGACGCAATGCTTCTAACTTGAAATAAGTTGGTAGTATTGGAAAAAAGTTACCATTTATAAAAGACGAGATGGCCACTAACACCTTGGCAGAAGATAGGTCGATGTTTGGAAACGCCAGGGGAAGATAGGCCATTGGATTGCTATTGGAGACCAACAGCCTACTCGACGGTTGTTTGCTAAGCGTTTTATCCTTAGCCAAATGCTGTCCCCACTTTGGCCTCCTACACGTTTCATCCCCTTGTAAATGCACACCCGATACCACTCACAATAACAGTTCATTTTTTTTAGTCCGACGAACGTCTACTAGTCTGTATACTAAAATGCTAAAATAAAACTCTGTTTGGTAAAAGTGGTATTTTCCACTAAAATCCAAGTGTGAATAATTGTAACATTGTTATTAAACATGACTTTTATAAAGAAATTAATCCATAAGAATAAAATTAAAGAATTATATTTCAATTTTAATACTAATAATTTTGTATACTTTGAAAACATTCAGTCACCTCAGTTACCAAGTGATCTATTACAATGCTTTTAAGCCATGAGCAACCAGAGCTTTAACAATCATTTGTGATCAACCTCAAAAGTATTGCCAACTTAACACAAATGTCGGAAATACACTTGATAATTATAGTGATAAAGTTCAAATAGGCTTATTCAAAATGATTCCCTCAAGCCGCACTGGGATGGATCTATAATCACTGACATAAATTGACTTAAGAGTGAGCAGAACAGATATTATTAATGTAGGGATCTCTAAGAATAATGTCAACTCAGCGGCTGGAGAGAAACTAGGGAAATATGAGGACCTAGTAGCTATTCTAAAACAACTGTACAGTACGGAAAGCGATTTGGTATTCCAATTATTTTATCCACAAACAGACTGTTTAAGGGCCACAGTGAAGAGCAATTCTCAGCGACTGCATCACCTTCGTCCTCCACGCGGTCACTCCAAGTTTCTGGAGATCCGGTTCTACATTCTTTATCCATCTAGTTCTTTTTTCTTCCCAGTAGAACGTCTCCTTCATTCTCTTCCTAGTCATATGTACCTCTGGCTACCTTTCAACATGCCCATGCCAACTTAAAATTCTTGACTTCACAAACATAACTATTCCATCATGCCCTATGTGGTCGTCAAACGCCCTATTCTTCCTGATTTACCAGGCGTCTTGAGAATGCACCGGACCGAAAATACGCCTTCATATTTTTCTCTCAAAGACTCTTGGAGTCAACTGGTCTTAGATTTTCAGCAGCCAGGTTTCTCCACCAAAGCACACCAATGACCTAGTAAATAAATCATAGTATGAAACATTTTAATTTTTTAAAACTTGAATGTAAGTGAGATTTAAACATAAGTTAAATACACGCAAGTATTATCGTATGATTGTAAATGATTGAGTTCTTAATTATAATCCATTAAATTTACTGTTATTATCAGTGAACTTATGGTATATACTTTTCATTTGTAAATAATATTTTTTAAATACAACAATTTAATATAATCGTTTTGTCATTTGTTGGGCGAAGGGAATAAATTAATTCTTATCAGCCAACTTTCAATACAATGGAAACGTTATAGTAATAATAATGTAGTGAAATTGGAAAAAAAAAACTGATAAGAGAATATAAACAATACTATGTGGCCAATAATGTGACATTAGCACTATGCTATTGGGGCATTTTATTATAAATTAAAAATAAGAAAAACCTATACCAATACAATCTTTGAAGGGTCTTGAGTTCAATACGTGGTAGAGGCCTGACTGTTTCTTGGATAACGGTTGTGCAGGGAGATGATTTCTCCTAAACTACGCTCAACCGCCAGATTTTCCCCTCATTTTATAGATGCTGAGTCAGCATCAAAAGGGTCTCCAGATCCCACAGTGTCAATTAACGGTCGTTAACAGATTAAATAAATTACCTACATTTGCTGGATTTGAACCGGGACTGTCGGGATTGCAACCCACCGCTCAATCCCTTACCAATGAATTTTTTTTAATTTTTATTATTTTATTGAATTGTACGACTGTAATATATAAATCTAGTACAAGGGCTATATGAATAAATAAATACATGACAGGACATATAGAGGCACTACCCACTGGCAGCACTCTTAACCAATGAAAATTAATTTTTTTTTAAATAATAGCTTTAATGGTACCCGCTTAATCGAGGCAGGGTGAGCCCCAGGGTAGGGTCCAAGGGCTCATAAGGTCCATCTCCGGGTGCTAAAAGATTATATAAAAGTCTGCAAAGCAACGGGATTTAAATCTAGGACATTCACGGAAACTCAGCCCTCTACAACTGAGCCACTCCCCTGAAATATCCCAGTGAGACATTTTCTCACTGTCTGATAAATTCCCAAGTCAGATTTCAATCTGATTTAGTTTATACTGAAGGAATACGTTCCTATCAATCTGGCTGATTATCTAAGTCAGGTATCGCTTTTTCACTGGTTAGGGGCCACCTCGATATATCGGATGTAGGCTCGCCATCTTGTTAAAACTTCCTATAAAAACGTATAACATCAAATGGCAAAAGGAATATCGATCTGAACACGCATCACTGAATACTGACGATATAATGACCCACGAAGGAAGACATACACATTAATTCTTCACTTCAGATTCCCCTCGTATCCTACGAGAGTCTTCCTCATCACGCTTTCATGACTAAACGAACAACATACCGGAAGCATTTCAATCTATATGGTAATCTTAAGGAAATATTGTGGGAGCTATTTACATGAAGGCATTTTCTTCAATATTGCTTCAGGGCCGTTTCTTGTTCAATCTTGTGTCTTCTGATTTGAATTTTACCAAAGGGTGTACTCCCTTTTTAGAAATCGTTTATCCCGAACATTAGGGTGAATCGTCGTGGTAAAGGAGTCTTGCAAATCGTTCTCGACTATTCCTGAATTTGGTTTAATTTAACTGTTTTATTTTATCGGGATATCTATGACCCCGAGATAAAGGACACCATGTCCACTAAATAGGTAGTATTTTAGATATACTGACATAAATAAATATTATGGTAATTATTCCGTAGGTTGTCGCTTCGAGTTGGGTCACAATTTTTAACTTCTCATTCGTTTCCATTTGAATATTTTCCATCTTCCAAAAGAAAATGTTATTATGAGGTTTAGTATGGAAAATAAAATGTAATTATGGGAAACGTGTACACTTCGGTAATCATTATATATAGAAATAAACGATTCATAACACATCATCTACATTGAAATGTTAGTTGAAACTTTTATTTCTTGAAGAAATGATTACCGAAATTTATTCATTACCCAAAATTATATTCTCTTTTCGATACTAAAGCTCTACCATAACTAGTATTGTTGGAAGATATTAGAAATGAATCGAATAAACATTTAAAACTTGTAGCTCAACTCGTAGCGACAACCTGTGGAACAGATACTAATACTTTCAATTACTTATCAATGCCAATGACCATGTGAAAGATTTCTTTAAATCTGTAACTAAGGAACAAATGTTAACAGTTTAAACTTAGGGAAAATTTGCTCTGCTGAACAAATACAAAAATTACAGAAATGTGACATGCCGTTCTACATATACCAATATCTGTACCTCCGGGGTACAGATATTCATCTTATGAATGTTGATTATATGATTTTTGAAGTTTCACGTTTCCTTCATGAAATATTATTGTGGCCCTTATTCTAAATATTTTACCATATTCTGTTACGCATTGATAAAAGTTACTAAATTTCGCCAAGCTTCACTAGTAGAATAGTAAAATTAAAAAATCGAAACTGTTAATTAGTGAATAAATATTAAATTAGTAAATATATAATGCTTAAATGTAATTATTACCTCTCTCCCTTTGTGTTATTCTACAACACAGAAGAAGTCCGAAAAATTGAAAAACGGAAGATGAAAATAAATATTCATCATCATCACTCTGTAGATCCCAAAAGTCAGATTAATAATATTAAAAACAACCTACACCTATTTTCTTTCACTAACCCGTGGTCATCACCAATTCAGCAAGGCTAGTATTGGTAAATACGTTCGTCCATTTACAATTGATCTTTCAGACGGGCTAATCTAGTCAACGCTATTTTCAGAAATCGGTTCATAATTGCTTTAAAAACTTTACCAAAAAAAAAAAATGATATTTCATTTCAAAATTTGTGATGCTGTTGACAATTATGTTTAGATGGCTCTTCAACCATAATATTAAATTCAATATTAAATTATTCAAAACCATCTCCTGGGAATTGTATATGTATACACAGAACAGTAAAAATGACTAAAGGTTACTAGAATATTTAAAAAATGAAAATAAAAATATTATAAATTGAAAAATGTATTTCTTAATATGAATTCTTCAGTAAGTCTAAATATTTAAATTGCGCAAGTTCATTAACTTATTTATCATTCTCTTAGGCCAAACTCATCACACCCTCACTTCCGCCCTTTCAAAAGAAAACAAAGTTAGAACTGTTGCAATATCTTCATATTTGAAAGAATATAATTCCGCTTCTGTACCTTGAAGAACTACTCAGTCACGTCCTTAATATGAACAGAGAATAGTTCTGGAAAAATAAAGCCGAAGAATGTTGATAAAGAACATAGAGTAGCAATATTGCGGTTCAAAGTAAATAAAATATTGTTCTTAGTTTCTCAGGGCTATACAAACAGAGCTTATATAAAAGAAATATTGTCCCATTGTTCAAGCAACAAACACTCTAGTGACCGAATTACTTACCGATATTTTAGGATAGATACTTTATATTAAAACTTTAAGGTGTACAGTTTTATTATTTATTTATTTGTTACTGGGCTCTACAGTCCTTGAAGAACCTTGGCCTCTGCTCATCTCTTCTGAGTCCTCCTATGTCCTCCGCGAGGCGCCTCCAGCTGTTTATCCCGATGGCCTCAGGTCACCCTCCACATCGTCGAGCCACCTGAGACGGGGCCCCCCTCTTAATCTTGAACCATCATTCGGTATCTCGTGCATCATCCTTCTTGGATTTCTCGTCGGGTCCATCCTCCAGCTAATCTCACTGGCGGATTTAGTGTGCAGTTTAAATTATCCAAAATCGTTAAAAATCACAGCTTGCGAGTACATCACCTTTTATTTATTCACTGAACCACCATATCCGTATATTTTCAACTGTAAAATACCGAGTTGATATATTCATTTCACTGTATATATATTTATTTAGTACTTTCTTGTCGTTTATTTACAATATCATCCTTATAGAAACCTTTCCGCGAGTTTAAAAACATATATTAAAAACACATACTGCTCATTAAACCCAGTTTCAAAGTAAAGAGAGAAAAATATTTGACAGTTTACGTCATGATAAATCTGTATCTAAGAGATAAACTGTGTTAATATTTTCAATATCACATCCACTATGATGTATAATGCAATTAGTTGGATACGATACATTAGCATCTACCTGTACCACTGCAACCCACGAAGGGTCTGGGGTTCAGTACATAGTAGAGACTATACTCTTTCTTGGACAACGGTTGTGCAGGGAGGTAATTTATCCTAGATCGCGCTCAACCGCCTGAATTTTCCCCTTTTTTGGGTAACCACTTTATACAATCTGAGTGATCCCCAGGAGAGTCCAAAATCCCATACGATCACATACATCTGATTACATAAAAACCTGCCAGTAAAAGGGATTTGAATCTTTTCATCATCCAATATTCAATTATGTGATGGTAATGATAATGGTTAATTCAATGACTAGGTCATTTGACATATGGTTATAGTAGTAAATTAAAAAAAAAATTATATAAGTTTCGATTCATTTGGTGATTTCTTTATGGATAATTCAGTTGTAATACAGGTCTAAAACGCTTACTCTCTTACTACTACTGTTAATATGCATAAGACGAAAATTCTTTTAAACTATTGAAAATATCACCGAATGTTGGAGCATTATTGGCTTAATTCCTGCTAGTTCCAAATTAAACAATATGTATTTATTGAAATTTACAACTGTATCAAAATAAACAACAAGAATGAATGACATTCAATGAGATTAATGCAAGTAGAGAAGCTATCTAATGGTTGTATATTGCTAAAAAATTCAAATTTGAAGATCACGAGGCCATCATTTTTTTAAGACGCCTCGGAGGATAAATGGGAATCAAAGACATAGCTAGGTTGTAAATTAGTGGGTTTGATTAGGAATACAGCTTGTCATGAAAGGATTGATATCGGGTTCAGATAGAATCAGTAGGAAATAGGACATTAAGATCATCGTGGATGACTTTATTCATAAAAAAGTAAGATACATTGAGCATTGGATGCGAGAGGAATTCGATGGTTTATTTTAGCCCGAAAGCTCTACTCCGCAATTATCATGCTATGGTCTTGTAATAGTAATGTAAATGAGTCTTTTGTAATTTATTGGAAAATTAAAGTGTTTGTCTAGTAAGTACTGAAGTGAATTTTCATAAATAATTACAACGAATGACCAATTCACATGATGCGTGCCTGATTTTACAGTCCTGTCAAATACTCGTATATATAACAGATTTTTGTTGGCATAATGTGATAATTAATTTTTGGATAATGATTTACTCAATTAATTTCAGAGCAAATGATCCTAGCTGCGGGTTTCTACTATAGTTAAATGTCGAAGAGTTCAACAGGATTTGTCGTTGTAAGCAGAAAAAGTAATAGAAACGTTATACTCGGCTCTTGTACATTAACAACAGAAGGGATCTTTGGTTTGACAAATGCATCACTGATCATGCGGTGTGTTGGGAACCTGCCACTGTCCCGTAGAAAATGCCTCACTCATTATCCAAGAGATAGATAATTGTTTATCATCAAAGTATAGAAAGGGGAAATCAGAAAGACGTTATTTTTTGCCTCAAAAATGAGAGAGAAAAAATTGCTTTCATAATTAGATCATTGATGATTTCATTAAAGCTAAATGAAAATTATCAGACTTAATATTTCATCGCCAGCGCGAAACAAAAATTGCCCTGCTTGGCTTGCAAAAACTCTATTATTTCGGAGCGACGACCGTGGAAGGGTGAGAGAGAGATAAATAAGTCCTTTCAATCAGGCATTGATAATGAAGTTTGTCGTTCGGGAAAAACTCAACACCCGATAACCACTCCATCAATCATCGTCCCATCACTCATTAATTCTGTGAAGAACCGTTCGAAGAGGATGCCAGCTTCTGGAGCGGCTGGAGTGCCTTCTAATCTATTAATGATGTCCAGGTCATCCAACATCAAAACCGCACGACGTTTGGACCAAGTCAAAGCTAACGGAACATTTGGACAACTTGCAATGTATACCATAACTCCTAATACTCTGAATTCTCAAATAATCGATAAATAATTGAGTAGATATTTTTTATCGATTGTATATTACCGTAATGGATAATAGAAAATCAATTATTCATCTGATAAATTCAAATATTTAGGTGAAATAACGGATCAAAATATTTCAAGGAAAGGAAGGAAAAGGAAGGCATTAAATCAAGAGTTAATTAAATGAAATCTTTATTTCACCTTATCAAAGATATTTACAACAAAATGACCGCATGCAATAATGCTAAACTTAGACACTACTGAACAGTAGTCCGCCCAGAAGCCCCGTTGCAGAATATTTCGTCCCAAACAGGAAAATGTTGTTTGATCTCGAAATCATGGAGAGAAAGATGTTCAGAAAATTTTGCGACCGATTACAGAATGACGCCATTATAGACGAAGAACGCTACGCGCAGATAGAATTCAGTTCTATGGGCAACTACAAAGAATGGGCCCGAGCAAAATGAGTATTCACGTATCTTAAAAAAGCTTAAAATATCCAAAACCTAGATAGAATGAAGAGATATGGAAGAAGAAAAAATAATAACTGAAACTGACGTAGTCCATTGTGGCTCGATCGTTAAAATAATAAAAATATATTAATAATAATACCAAAGGTACCTCTAATTCTTATATTGTGTTTTTTACGGAAAACAAGAAATTTAGAAAAAGTAACTATTTTTAGGAATTCATCTTCATTATATTTTTGTAAAATTTGCAGTTTGGTAATAATTTTTTTTATTGCAGGCATATAGGGGCCCACGATACAGCGTGCGATTGTAGACCAGGATTTAGAGGACAATATTGTGAAAGAACGGCACCACTTCACGGTAAAAATTTCCTTCTACCCTTTTATATATATATTCTGTATGTAGTATCTTTTTTTTAAGTATCTATTATATTTGATAATATTTGCACTGTACTTTAATTTTTTTTATTTATTTAAATTGTGTAATTAAATGATCCACTCCTTTACCTCAAACTCAATAGCAAACTATACTCGTGGTCAAATCAATCACCAATTTATTTATTCTTGTTTTGACTATTCTTCGTCATGAGAATATTGTTTATCAGTTTGTCTTCTGTTTTTATCTTTATTGCTAAGTGCAATAAACAAGTGTGCTAGCTAAGTGTGCTTATGGATCGACACTGTTTTCGAAGATTTGATGATTTCGTGAAAAGTCAGTAAGGGGAGATTGCTGATAGGTTCAAAAGCAGATAACTGAGCACCTTTTGCACAGAGTCCGAGCAAAAGGTCCGGTCAAATGAAGAAGGAAATGAAAGTGTCAAACCATCTGCAAAGCATGGAAAAGGTAATAACGGACATATGTGGTTATTAGAAACTCCATGAAGTTTGAGAACTCCCCCATGGAGTATAATAGGAGTACGGTCGGTTAAAAACTTTTTTGTTGATTCCATGACTCTGCATAATTTAATAGGGCATATAAAAACAGTGTTACAATTTAAATAGAAATGATTATAATTAAAATCATGAGCAGTAGTCCTCCATCGTAAAGTTGTATGCTATGAAATTTGAAAATATTAAACAATATAATGGAAGTGGGGAATAAAGTATGGTTAGGAATGGAGTCATTAAAATACCTAAATATGTTTTAACTATTCTACTTACCTTGAGTAGGTTCTAGAAATGCACAAATTATTTAATTTAATAAAAAATGAGGACACAGGAGAAAACAGTTTATATTCCAGAAATATAAACTTTTCTAAAATCTTTTTCGAAAATAAATTCTTTGATTGTTTACAACAATAATTAAACAACAGTATGAATAATCTGGATATACAAGAAATGACTAACATATTGAACAATCTGTGATTGAATAATCTGTTTCGCGATGCCAGTTTTGACATTTTTTTTATACTTCCGGGTGGTGGGGAGTGAGTGCCTCATGTCAACTCCAATTTTACAAATCACAATACTGTTCATTTAGTTTTACTACTCGCTGCTCATATTTATAGGAATTCTGTCGCTTATATTGTATTATTTTCTTCAATATAGTATAGGCAAGAATTTCAAGTCTTTATCACAGCATTTTAATTTGTATATCAAAACATCCATAACTACTTATAATACAAGGATAAAAATGATTTCCTAACTCCCTCAGCTCATTTTCGACATGCAACATTTGTAATGCATGCAAGTTGAACGGGCTAACCTACTTGCCAAGCAAGGTGCAGCACTACCTCAACTTGACAACCCGCTTCGTTAACCTGATCCAATAAGATAGAAGCAACAATTGGAAGCTATACATAGAACCTACTATCTAACTTTAGCATAGGAAAAACAATTCGTGGACAGCTCCCTCAAGATATTCCACGAGACGAATCTGTTGCGAGGTTAAGTCCAGGCACCCACTCACTCCCTGGCACTACGGTCCTACAAGGGCCTGGGCCTCATTCACCAATGCCTGCCAATAACTCCGGTCTATAGCAAGTCTTCTCCAATTACTGATTCCCAGCTGGTGAAGATCGTACTCCACATCATCTAGCCATCTAATACGAGGCCTTCCTTTGGATCTTCTACCACCGAGCTTCCCAAAGAGAGCCTTCAAAGCATTCTTGTTTCGGGCATCATCATCACATGGGCCAACCATCTCAATGGAGCTCTTTTTACGAAAGACACTAAGTCTGGTTATTTGTAAAGTTGTCGGAGTTCGGCGTTATTACGGATCCGCCTTGCTCCCTAGCCATAGATGGGTCCATAAATCCGCCGCAATATTTTTCTCTCTCATACATACACCATTCTTTCTGTTTTTTTATTCATGACCCAACTATCACAACCATATGTCGCTATTGACCTGATAATGGTTTTGTATAATGTGACGTTGGCCCTTTTTGTCATTTTCCCAGTTTTAAGAGCCTTTGTACTGCATTGTAACAACAATCACCAGCGGGAAGTCATACTTTTATATCCTCCTCTATCTGGTTGTTATGTGTTACTATTGCGCCCATATATTTTAAATTTTGTGTTTACATAAAGCTGAACTCCATAAACTGGACTTGTTCTTCTACCAGTACGTTCCTTCTAGAGGTACACATGTACATGGTCTTGGGTTCGTTTATATGCAAACCCATTTTTTCTCCTGCTTGTTTGAATTCCTGGAAGGCTCCTGCGAGTGGTACTTTAGTCCAGGCACATCTGCAAATAATGGTTATCGCAGAATCCGATAATTGTCCCATATGTCTTTCTGGTATAATGGATGGTGCAGCAGACTTTCGACATTGTAGTGGTCTGAGATATGTTGCAAATAATGATGACGATCCATGTTTTTTTGGGAGGCCCAACTGCGTATGCCAGAAATGTCACTTCCTAGCATTAGATAAAAAAAAAAATAAGATATTTTAAAATTATAATTTTAATATATTTAATGAAAATATATTCTTGATCATACAAATCAGATTTCGAATAATCTTCTTTTGTTTTAAATAAAATTTCAAAAAGTTTAATAAAATATAAGTCTCATCTCAGTAACGTCTTAAGTTGCGAAGGAGTCTTAGGTTCCGTATAGCCTTAAGGAAAAAAAACTGAGCCTAAAAAGGTACTCTCCTGGATCAAACACAATTTACATACTATATTTTAACCCTGACTAAATTTGATGAGGCTTTTGAGCGACTCAATATTTTAAAAGCCACCGTAAAGATCTGGTAAAAATTGACTAAAATTAGTCTGAGCTGTTATTGTTATTTTCGGCCTAGGGAAAATAAGTAATGCCGAATTTCAGTTAATTTGCCTAAAAAGAGAAATAACAGTTCCTTTCTTCAATAAACTTTGGATTGTGGGTGCTGTCTTCCCTGACATCAGTGTCCACTTATATCCCTTATATTGAATCTAAAGGCGCTTTTCTCCTTGATTCTGAGGCTACCTGGAATTTTTCCAGATCAATTTAAACTTGTGTTAATCAGGATGTAGTAGCCTTGGGCAGCAGTATCAATCAGCAGGTTTAATCACCGTTTTAGAAAGACGTAGTTTCGTAAATTGGCAGACATTATTTACTGCAGTGTGTCTTAATTTATAGAAACTATTTGTTTTGCGTGATTTTCAATTTTCCTGTTGGTTCTAGCACTTCACCCAGGTATTTAAAGTATATGTATATATTAACATCCAAGTAGGCTTTAGGAGTCGAATCAACATTCTTTGCTCTTCAACATCAGATAATGGTGGTGTGGTAGGCTGGGAACTTGCTCGCTTTGCAAGGTAACGTGATTAGAGTCGGAGTTCAGAATACTGAATAGGAGTGCTATTAATTATTTTCCAGGATTAAGGTTTATATTTTTCTTTATTTTTCAATTTTCCCTTTGTATTATATTCTGTATACCACCATTTAAGTATAAATAATTGATCAGTATTATTCACTACCCTGAAGCTTATTAGAAGATAAGTTACTGGATTTCAGTCTCTGTCCTGAATTATATTGAGTGGTAAATTGTCTTAGCCGAGAGGAGACAATAGAGCCGCTAAGGAAGACTATCTGGTAGCTAATGACCCCTTCATCACGCACGGATTCAATAATGAAGGAGTGGGAGCTTCGCAATTAGTGTAGACTTCTCTAGAATCAATAATTAATCGTATAATTTAGGGGTTGGCCTCATTGCCATTCAGCACCGTTTTGTAAATGTCTCACTGAGTTTGCGTTTATAATTAGGGAGAGTCTTTCACTGATTTGGATCTTCTGTGGTTTTTAATTAATATCAAAGGACAAAAGAAGAATACATAATGACGTTAGAGTTTATCGGTAAATAAAATTTATAGGTATTTAATAAGAATCAAGAGTATAAAGGTTTAGTTGAAATATGTGTATCATCTGTAGATTTATCCTTGTACAAGCATAATTTTGAATTTTCATCACACCGATTATTCACACAGGAGTGATGAAACTGATTATTCTGTTGGGGTTCACATTGTGGTTTTTCCGGATATCAAACAGACGTCCAAAGGATTGGTATTGATATGTTCTGCTTCATGAAGATGAAAACAAATAGAAGATCCCATGCTGATTCCTTCTTCTTTATCTTCCTCGCCAATTTTATCGTCGAAGAGCCTTTACCCAGCATCCCGTTCTCTGTTTAACCGTTTCATATAGTTAAGGGCTTTTCCACCTCTACTTCCAATGTTTCGTAAGAAATCCTTATACTGAGACGCCCTTTTGGTTTCTCGCGAGTGCGACGAGCTTCATATACTTCTTGACACCTTGAGTTGTATGTTCTCCAAAGTGTTTTGAGTTCATAAACTTCTAGAGACTATTTATTGTCTCTTATGGGAACCCTTACAGTTATCTCCACCCAATCTATGCAGGGAAGTCAGTTCTGCTGCATTTATGTGACAGGAATTTCTGCTTAAGATATTCCATTCTTTCCCGCGAATAAGTGAGAATAGACAGGAATACATAATTATATTCGTGGATCTTATCCATCCTGCTTATCCATTCCACGGTGACCGAGGATACTGTTAGTGATATGGTGGTATGCCTGCTTAATATGGAGTTTCTGTACCGAGGAGAAGTAGAAAAGGAAACAAAAGTGGCGTTTCCTTCAAAGTTAAAATTCCTCAATACCTCTCACGTACTGTTTAAAATAATGGACACTGGCCAATAAGGAACAATTAACAATAGAAGCAACAGAAATTAAATTTGTCAAGAAGATTGATAACAAAACAAGAAGAGTTCGAGTCCAAAACACCAATATCGATAACGAAAAGCACAGAAATGTTAAGTAGAGGTGAAGAAAGATTTCGAGAGGAAGGGACTCCAGTGAAACAGAAGGGCACTACTGTTGGTGGAATTCCGGCAGATCTGAATAGGGCTGTACAGAATTCCTTATCACACTCCAAAGGCGGTTCAAGAGGGTTGAATATATATATATTTATTTCTGACCGGAAAATCAAATATTTGATGTACATTAATATATATATCAAATGTTACCACACATCAACAAAACAGTGAACAATATACCTGATAATGTTCATTGAGAGCACAATGTTTGTTTTTCCTGTAATTCAATTCAACAATAGGAAGGCCTTATTATTAGCGATGATTACAAAAGCGGACCGCTATTGTTTTCAACGGGATAATTCGTTTTATTATTTTCACTGAAATGACTACAAATAGCTTGACTCAAGGTATGCTACATTTTATAATTTACTGTTCAAAAATACTGGAGCAATAATAAATGTTAAATATGTGGATAATTTGCTTCCAAGTATTCATTATGGAACAAATATATTAACAACTAGCTGTCAAGGTTGTTCTGCCGTATTTCCCTAAAACGAAGGGCTTCCAAATTTTCTCCGTTACAATGGCAACTTCATCGATTGTTAGAGCATTGAAACATCTCGCATGTTCTCCTACAGGAGTTTTATCAGCTCTAATTACATCTTGCAATAATTATCAGCACAAGAGCCAGTGCAGTTTTAAACAATGTAATCAATTGATTGTGTAGATGAAACAAAGTTTGTAATTGTTCAACAATAGACCTCCTCACTGACCTATTATTTGGACAACGCTGAACAATTTCTTCTGTTGTATTCCCCATCAATTTCATTTGCAGGAATTTATTGTCGCCATCTGTTACCGGCAACAACGAACTGCTTTATGATATATTTGGCCTTGTATCTGCAAATCAAGCAGAAAAACTTTATTTTTACACAACTTAAAAAGGAATAAACAAAGTAAGTCTTGTTACCTTAAAAATTGGCATAAAATTGTCGCAAAGTATGTTTGTTGTCCCAAAAGAAGTCATTTGGAAGCAGTTGTTATATTTTTGTATGTTTATAAGGAAATGTATGTAATCCGTTTCAGTTTCTGAAACCAATGAGTACAATGGCTCTGGTGGCGGAACCAATATTTATATAGATAATGACACGCAAACCCTAATAAACTTTTACTATTAACTAACGAGCTTTTTTCTTTGATTGACGTCAAATGTTTGAGAGCTGTGGACAGAATGGTTTTTATGGGAAAATGAAAGTGTTGTTTTTATCATTTCCCTCGTTATTGTTACCTTTTATCTCTCCATAAGAACCTTCTTTGTACCTTAACAAAAATATGAAAAAAAATTAGCCGAATTGGTCGAGCCGTTCTCGAGTTTTGCGCTTAGCAACACATTTGGTGATTCATTTTTATTTATGTAGATAGGCTGAACTTATTAAATTTTAATAAATGCAATTTTAAGAATGCTCATTGAAGACAAGTAATTAATATTTTTGAACAACAGGTATAAATTGTCAGGGGGTAGCGAACTTAAGAAGGTTGAGTTTTTCATTATTTTCCTATCCACAGGTATCGGATTCAAGTTTAAAAACATTCCAGGGGAACAGATTTAACGGAAGGGACAGTAAACTTCCTATGTATTAATAAGAACATTTTTTTTTCTCACGAATTAGATAAATCTGCGCCTACTGCGTCATTTAAGACACAATAAAAAAATATAAATTCTTGAAAATAATATGTATTGCAGAAAATTATTTTTGCAGGCTATTAAGTGAAAGATAAAAAAATCAATTCAGGTACAAATCATTTCATAAAATCGTTAGAGTTAATTTCTTCGTAATTTTAAAATATGTATCCTATTGTTTTCCTATTCAAATAATTTTTTTAAATAATTATGCAATTAACTACTTGTATGGATGTACTTTACTGTTAAAATTTTTAATTACATTGTAAATGAACATAGCGGCTGAACTACTTTAAACATAAATAAAGCAAATATCGTACATTCGGGCATGACCTATATATTAGTTCAAATAAAATTAATATAATTAAGATGGATCTCCCTTGAATCAATCGTTTCAACAGGTTTACCAATTTCAGGTAAGAGACATAGATTTTTAGTATAAACGATAGTTGAACGAAATCGATAGTATCATGCATTGTACAGGTTAAAATATAGTTTAGAAAGTTGAAGGATTATAGTTTAGAAATGGTGGATAGTTCTGTAAAAAGAAATGAAATACTTCTGCTTAGTTGGTATAATGGAGAAAAATTGACAAAAATCAATCGAATGCTTTTAAATTATCCTCAGTAACTATTAATCATCACTAATGAGGCCTGTCTTTGGTTCATAATATCTCTGATCTCATCCCGAAATTCGAAATAGTTGGATAGTTGATAATTGTAATAAGTTATTATTGGTTTTATTTCAATTTCACAAAGTTTTAAACTTTATTACGATTTACTCACTCACTGATGCGCTACATTCCTTGTAAAACCAGGGCTTCCTCCAAGAGTCTACTTCAATGTTCCCTGTCTGCGGCCTTCTGTCTCCATCCCCGTATTCCCGTTCTTCGCAGGTCGTCCTCCACATTATCCAGCCATCTCTAGCGTGGGTTTCCTCGCCACAACTAGATGACCACACATTAGTTGCTTGGGGACTCTAAACTTGTCCATCCTTTCTGTATGACTAAGCCAAGCCAGCCAAGCCAACTTCTTCTTTATAAAGGCAATACTGATGGATTCTGCAAACAACTCTGTTCAGCTCGACAATTGTCCTCAACTTTCTTCAGAACCTTCCTATTCCTTTAACTTTTTACGATTAGATATTTTGTGTGATCAAGAATACCAAATAAATCAGTAACTCTAGAGGAAGTGTACATTTCCTTAACATTTTCTGAAGTGCTTGTTGTAATTATTTTATCAAGAAATTTTAGTATCATTCCATTTAGAAATGTTATTATTTCCCCAGTTTTATTTGATGTAGCACTAGAATTTATAAATTGTCTAGATTCATATTCAGAAAGTGGGTGCATAATCAAAATCGTGGTATAATTAAGGTAAATAAAAAAAATACTTAAATATAATTTTACAAATCAAACCTAAAAACTATTGTGAGTGTAGGTTTCATGAAAACAAGTTTTGATAAGAACCATATGAGGTAGAAACAAAAATTTCGATTTTGTCTAAACTCCATTATTTTGTGAGTTATATAGGTTATATACGGTATACTTTGGATTATACGAAATATACCGTAAACAACATGTATAATAAAAGTAAAAAAAGAATATTAGACAACGAATTACTGAATAGTTCATAATTCGTGAGTGAATTGTATGAAGCTGTGCTGTTGTCACATTAATTTAAGTAGTGGCTGCGGAGGGCCTAGATAAATCCACGGCTCTATTCTCCAAGAGATTACTTCTCTACATCTATCTGAGATATAAAAATTGTATTGTTGCTAGAAACAAGAAAAAAGTTCTACATTTGTGTGGTGTCTAAAAAAATAATGAAATAAAACCAAATAGGATTTCATCATAGCTTTGTTTTTGTTTCTTCTTATAAGATTACTTATTTAACCCTGCGCTATTTGTTCATCGCTATTTCGAGGCCAGACAGATAAGATCGAGCCATAATATCTATTTTATTATACGATGTGTTTATTACGGAACATGGACGATCCGTAATAACGCAGAACTCCGACAACTTTACGGAGACCCAGGCTTAGCTTCTTTCTTAAAAATAGCTAGATTGAGATGATTGGATGTTATGAGGATGCCGGAAACAAGAAAGCTTAGAAGACTGTTGTTTGGGAAGCTCGGTGGTAGAAGATCCAAAGGAAGACCCCATACTAGATGGCTAGATGATGTGGAGGCCGATCTTCACCAGCTGGGAATCAGACATTGGAAAAGACTTGCTATGGAGCGAAATGATTGGCGGGCAGTGGTGGATGAGGCCCAGGTCCTTGTAGGACCGTAGTGGCAGGGAGTGAGTGAGTGAGTGTTTATACTATACAAATTATTTGTTATAATAAAGGAAAATGTCCTGCCTAGCTGGTTTCCACAAGTTAATAAATCATGTATAGATTTAAAAAATATATTCTATTATTTTTGCATTCTATATTATTAAAGACATTTTGTGAAATGTTTTTTACAGTATAGAAAAAATGTATACAAACCCAATAATAAAATAAGTATTCATGAACAGAAGTTGCAAACTGCTCTCAAAATAGAGCTAAGGGCTGTCATCTGTGGTGTACTGGTTAGTATAATAACCTTATATGCCCAAGGTTACTGGTTTGTAGGCAAGAGAGGGGCCTGAGAAGTTTTTTGAAGAGGTTAACAAATACTTATTTATTCCGTCTTGAGGAGGCGTAATATGGGGGTGCTAGCCTGCGGTGTATAACAAATATGTGTGTAATTAGCTACTATCCTAATTAATGATAGACAGATTTTAGGATTCCCACTGTAGCTTCGTCCAATCAGCCATGATCGCATACAAGTGAGGTTATTAATTTAAAAAAACAAACAATAGAGCTGATACATTTTCTTTTTAAAGCTATAAGAAGCATTAAGAATTATTTAAATAAAAGGAATAATGTAAGAAGCTATACAAAGGACATTCAAAGGAATACCGTTAACACATGTCCAAACCAGCCCTCACTTAGTGTCCGATGAACCCTACGGGAACAGACTGTAACACAAGGCCTTTAGTTAGAACCCAAATAAAAACATGGATAACGGAATTACAATCAAGCCATGATGAGATATTACTTACTTATAAATTAATTAAGTATTACCATCAGTACGTATTATAAGAAAGAAGTTTTAAAAATTGGTACTATTAAGTATTATATTAATAAGTAGAATAATACTAAGCTTCTCAGAATTAAACATACATACTTAGCATCTGGATCCAGATTGTTCGGTAATCACGCTGGATGGTTCAGAGGAAAATAAAATAGTAAATAAAGCAATCTATACTGATGAAAAAACTTTTTAAAAACTGCACTACTACAATCCATACAGGCTCTTTGGTTCAAGCACATGGTGTTTGTTGGCTAACAGTTGTGCGGGGAAGTGATTTGTCCGCGATCAAGCTCTACTGTCTGTTTCCCTTAGTAAGGGTACCCACTTTATTGAGGCTGGGTGAGCCCCAGGAGTGTCTGTAAATCCCACAGGGTCCGTCCATGGCTGTTAATAAATTAAGTAATTTATCTTGTACAGTTGGATTTGAACTCGGGACCTTCTGCATAGAAACTCAGTACTAGAGATTCATTCTTAGTCTGGGTTGGTTAACGTAAATTTACACAAGCAACAAAGAACAATTCTGGCCAAAGTACTATTTACATATCTACAGCCCAGGTGAATAAGTGGTTAAGTCGGATTTTGTCCAGAGAGAGTTAACTGCTTTCAAATAACCGTAATCATATCATTCTCGTAGTTTCTTTGGCTTGAAAAGGAGTTATTTCTTATATTAAAACTCCATTAAATGCCTTATTCAGCCTCTTATTCACCGGGGTTGTAGATATATTTATGACATATATCATCATCTCGTTGAACCGGATTTATTTGTGTAATAGAAATGTTACCAAGCAGGGTTAAGAATAGGAAGAGCTAGGCTAGACCCGATAAGCCTAAAATATATTAAAAATCGATGATCAGTAGAACAGAATGTGCACACTCTATTTGTCGACTTCAAAGCAGTCTATGATTTTGTGGGCGTAAACTATCTATCCCGAAAAATATCTAGACATCTAAAACTAGTAGGAGAGATTGGGGTGAAAGGGAGAACATACCGTAAAGAAGTCAGTTCACACAAGCGGCTGCGAGACTTCTAGCACGTGGAGAATTGAGAGATATGAAGGACACGGATAGTAATTAGAGTGATAGGGGATCATAGAGCATTCTCTAGTTAATAGATCTGTAAGGAATTGCTCACTGAAACTAATCAATCAATAACTCATGAAATGAAGGTAGAAGGTTAAGATGGGTGTGGGTGGCATGTAGCTCGAAGCAGTCCATCATACAATAATGGATGTAACAATAGTTGACAAGGTACTACGTGGAAGACCACAGACCAGAACATGGGATGCTGCGGTTCTACATGTAGCAAACTGGGAATCAGTGGCTCCAAAGTTACTGAGGAGGAGAAGGCTGGAAAGTCAACCAAAGATCAACAAGGTTAAATAGAGGCAGTAGAAAATTTTACATAAAAAAAAAGAAGTAAATAGGAAAAAACAAAAAGTTAAACAAAAATTTAATGATATAAATAATTACTAAAAATAAACATTAGCTACCGAAGTAAAAGCTAGGTTTCTCAAATGTTTATTTTTATATTCATATTTATTTTTCTAAAGTCATTCAGGTGTTTAAAGTAAATTTGTTTTGTTATATCTTTATCTGCTCTTGTATATCACATGTCTAATGTTGAGAATCTGTTATCTTCGTCACTTGTATCACTGTGACCGCACCTATTTTTTTTTTTCATGCGTGTACAATTAAGCATAAGTGTAATAACGATTTATGATAGATTTTTTTAATATTTATTAAAAGCATATCTATGTTTGATGAAACATAAGCCGAAATATCATATAGGAATGAAATATTAAACATTTTCTTTATATAACTACAGTAAAAATAATGACCAACCGCAAAACCAAGTTCGTCAAATAAAAGTTAAAAACATTGCTTGGATCCCTCGAAATAGCTTAACGTCTACAACCTACCTAAAAAGGATGCAGCAAAGAATCGGCGATGCAAAGCCGACTCATCTCCATCTACTTTTAGGGCTGTATCAACCAACCTGCCAAAGTTGTGATGATACAAAACTAACTGTAAAGCATCTAAAATGAATAGAGATACCACAAATTTTGTTGTATTTACTTTGCCTAGCATTTTAATATTATTATTATTATAAAAAGCATTAATATTTATTATAAATTATACTGCCTTAAATATTAATGTATTGTATTTGATACTGAATTAGTTATATAATAACATAAATGCTAGGTAAAGTATATACTACAAAATTAGCAATATCACAAATCAATTCTCTGCAATATATTTGAATGAATATTTTCATGTTTTTCTTCTCAGCATTGCTGGTTGATATGACTTAACCGGACCATGGTCAAGGTCAAGCTTAATCGTCTTATTTATCGATATTTAGAAATTTCCGTACAATACTAGCAGTTCCCAACAACACTGCTTTTTGTAGTATTTCAACTTCCTTGTTCAATTCAAGAATTTTCAAGGATCTTATTGTTTCCTCTGGGATAAATCCATTCGTAGACACTAAAATTGGCAGTACTTCAACCCTCACCAGTCCATAAAGATGCTTCAACTCTTCGCTAAGCTCCTGATATTTCCGAATTTTTTCTCCTATTGTTTTGTGCACGTTATCGTCGGAAGGAACTCCTATCTCAATAATCTGTGCTTTCTTTGCTGCCTTGTCAATTAGCACGATGTCAGGTCTGTTGTGAGATATATGGTGGTCTGTTATCATCGTATGGTCCCAATATAATTTAACATTACCACTTTCTAATAATGCTTCAGGGTGATATCTGTAGAAAGGTTGGTGATCTTTAATTAGATCACATCTTTTAGCAACTGCTTGATGAATGACCTTCGCTGCATTATTGTCTCTTTGGAGGTATTCTTTTCCCACTAGTACCTGACAGCCTGAGGTCACATGTTGTATTGATTCATTTGTTGATTTGCAAAGACGACACTTATCATCAATGGCCTCTTGTAAGATATACTTCCTATACGAACGCGTTGCCATTACTTGATCTTGTATAGCTAAAAGGAATCCTTCCGTTTCTGGAAACATACTTCCATTTTTCAACCATTGGACAGATGCTGCTACATTTATTCCAGAGGTTTTTAAGGCGTTGTAAAATCTGCCGTGAAGTTGCTTACATTTCCATGACTCAGTAAGACTCTGTTCAGTTAGGTTCTCGTTTTGTTCCTCTCGAAGCAAGTTTAGTGCCGTATATCCGTGGTCAAGCCTTGTAATCGCAGATAATACAGGTGAAGTACTGCTAATGACATAGGCCTTAAAGATGCTTCAACTCTTCGCTAAGCTTGTATGATGAATATTTATTATTATTATTATCATTTTATTTATTTATTTTATTATTATTATGATAGATTTTTTTTCGCATTTGCGGGTTCAAAACAGAGATGAGGGACAAGCTCAACTATCTGCAGTTATTATATTTTGATTTTTATATTTTTCATCTACAAAAATTCAGAAATTTTCTTACGATCCTGGCTGTGTCTAGGAGAACTGCCTGTTGAGCCTCATTTAAAACCTCGACCGGAATTCCCAGTTTCTCAATGCTCTCCAGCCTGGATTTAGGAACCAATCCATTCGTGGAGATTATAATAGGTGTTACCACCACGCTTTCCATATGGTATAGCTCCTTAAGCTCAGCCGCAAGTTCTTGATACTTTCGAAGTTTCTCTCCAACAGTTGAGTTTACATTATTGTCGTTAGGGATCGCAATATCAATTATACTTGCTTTCCTCTCACTCGACTTTATAAGGAGAATATCTGGTCTATTATTATGCACAACGTGGTCTGTTATAATGGACTCATCCCAATATAGCTTAAGAGGACCTTTTTGTAGAAGTTTATTGGGATGATACTTATAATATGGTGCCTTTACATCTAGAAGGTTGCGAGGGCTTGATGCAAAATTTTTGCCACATTGTTATGCCTCTGGAGATATTCAGTGCCAGCCAACACTCCACATCCACCAGAGATGTGTTGGATTGACTCCAATGTAGCCGAGTATAGCCAACATTTATCTGGCGTTGATGCGTCTTTTAGAACATGCCTTCTGTATGATCTGGTGGGGATAACTATCTTCTTATTATTATTTTATTTTATTTTTTCTACATTTTTCCTGCCATTGTAACACTTATTTATAAAAGATAACTTTAATTAATTAAAATCACTGTTCTTTAAACATGTAAAGGAAGTTCGGAACATGTGTACACACTTATGCACTTTGTATACGTAAAATTGCAAATGAAGTTGTTGTTTGTTTGTTTGTATTTGAATATAAAAAACAAAACAAATAGAATGAATGAATTTAAATATCGAAACATTACTAACGTTTTAAGAAAACAATAAAGTACAGAGAATTACCTATTCGGTTTCACAACTTCTTATGTATCTAAAAGCTACGAAGTCAACTAAAAAAATTAAGGAAATTAGGCGTCTCTAATTCCTCCATCAGTCGATGTGACGTTAAGCAAAATCAAATAGAAAAAAAATCAAAACACAATTTAAATATGGATTTTTTTACGGCTTATTGATTAAAGAAGTTAGATTTTCGAAATCGAAAACTAAAAAAATCATTAACATATTATCCAGGGTATCAGTTATATTAGTTAATCGTTTACAACATTAACCATAAAATAATGAATCTGGCATGTTTGTTTTTTAACTTCGCTCGATGAAAGAATCTGATAGCGAAACCATTGGAACAGCCAACGCTCCTCTTTGATATTGAAAAAGTTGGTCCGGAATCTAAACCAGCCCCTTGAATTCTTCTTAGAACTGTTTTCTGTAACATACCAACCCGCCTCTGAAGCAACTCAAATGGACTACACTAAGTCAGATGACTAAAACTGGAACATAAATTTATTCTTTTTTAACGCCTAGCCCAACTTAAACAGGTGAAAGAACCGTTGAGTGGAATTTCCAACAGACGTAGTCCACTACCTTATAATTAAAAAAAACTTGTAGTTTAATCTGAATATTTTTGTAAAGATGATTGCATATCTTATATAAATATAGTTATAAATATTCTTTCTTCTTAGCCTGTTTTTTGTTTAATTACAGATAGTCACTTGGTTTGATTGGATGATAGTTATTTTTATAGTTCCACATATACTTCTTCTTAGAAGAATATGCGAAAATCTTAGATTTCCTATATCCATAATCTCCAAAAATACGTGTTTTACTCTATTTTCCTTATCGATTGTCTGCTTAGGCTACAGATATTAAACGTGTCATATTGCATACTCGAAAGTGACGCATTGCGTATTTACTCATATGTGTATTTATTAGATGTTGGTTACAGAGACAAACTAATTGTATTTGGAGGTCGTGTTTATGAAGCCCGAGAAATAATATAAGTAACCAACTCAAAAATACATAGCATACCCACTACAAGGGTCATTACTTCTTTTTTGCAGACAGTTTCCAGTTAACAAGAAAATAATTCTTTCAACTTTATAATTTTTCTTAAAAAATTATTTACTATTTGTAGATAGTTTTAATTCTCTTTATAATGAATCCATTCAATTTTAAAAATTGTTATCACTCATTGGACATATAAAAACACAAATGATTTTGTTCACATTGTCACGTACCACCTAGAACTCTGGAATAGACAAATTACTGTGTATTCCCCTGTGTCATATATTTGTTTGACCTCACATAGGTTTCAGTTATTTCGAATAACATCTCAATAATATAATATAATTAATACATCAATATGTTGTAATACAGGTGAGCCCTTTATAGTATATTTTTCTATAATGGAAACAAAATTATATTAATTAATTACATAGTTAAATGTACTTTCCTTATTGATTTGGATTTTAAAGGGAGAATTATGTCGAATGGTCCTCTTCGCGTAGAATCTTACTAGGTAAATGGAATATACAACGCCCGCTCTTTGTGCCTTTCAGCCTCATGCTACCACATCAAACCAGGATCAGTACGAGCCTTGGAGTAATAGCGCTTTGAATCTGGTATTATCTCTTTACGGTCGATTGGCCCAGTAAACAGAATCCCGTTAAACCTGAGATCACGGTTACAGCAGCGAAGCACCCGGACCCTATTCTGAAAGGATTGTCCCTCTCAGAGCCCCTTCCTATCGTTTGTTCACCGACCCGGTCCTTTACTGTGTCGGTAACCCTTGGACTGGGTTCTTCGGCTTAGCAAAGCTTGACAAGAGCAGGTAAAGGTGGAATAGGGGAGAAGATGCCGATTAGCAGCTTTTAGCTTTGTAAATCATGTCACACTCCTAATTGAGCCTTTTACTATAATTTAATATTTTTTTATGAGTACATAATTTTAACAGAAGAGAAAAATTGCAAAAAACAAAAGAGAAATTCCTTTGAAATATATGGTTGTTAAATTCGATACTAATATTTTTTCCTTTCTTTCTTTCAGATTGTACCGATGAAGTCAAGTGCACGCGACAGTGTCCTTGGGAAGGTAGTAGGGAATATGCCTGCAGTTGTGACAAAGATGGAGTCGTAGCTCAACAAGGTAAGGAGCGAAGATTTCAATAAATATTGACATACTCATTGAGATGTTTTCTGAATTATATTAATCATTTGGGGTATGTTAAATTAATTTATCAAATAAAGTGTCGGAGTATTTATCGGATGAATAGATTGACACAATTGTACCATTCTGTGATCTAAATTGAGAACAAGAAAGATTATGGAAGAGGATTTATTGCACTGGTTTATTGCAACAATCCTTGAAAAAATGTACATCAAACTACTTGTTTATATTATACTTATAAATAAAATATGGGGGTCATCGTATATATGGGGATCAGAATGGCCGAACCAAGGGACTTAAAAAAGTGCACATGTTTACAAATCCACAATGCCATGATTTACAGATTTATGAGTGATGATCTTGCTCTGTATACATCTTTCGCGAAGAGCGCTGTTGTTTCTAGTATGACAAAGTTCTAGAAAAGAAATATTGGTCATCGTGCGCTTGCTAACTACGGATATTCGAAATCCCCGGATCTAGACCGATTTATCAATGTCCTTGAACCCGAGTGTACGTCAATGGGATGGACGCTGGTGAATTTGACACAGAAGTTACCAGTTGTGGAGGTACGGGCAGCCTGTATCAGTGTAAGGGTTGTCTGTGGTGTAGCAAGCATAAATGTCTGCTACATTTCATCGCTTGGGAAAAGATCTACATATTTACCGACCGAATGAATATTGTACACTTTATACATTTTCTATTTTTAAATGTACTTGTCGAATATAATATTTTTTCTTCTAAAAAAACATGATTTTCGAAAATTTCAACCGGTAGGTTATTCATCTTCGCTATATTCATCCAGTTCATGGTGCCCACGTTCAAAACGCAGATGGTATCTGCTGACGGGTGCTGAAAACAATTGCCAAACTATTTAGAGTATCTAATTCCTTATCGCCGAACTGTCTTTGGTTTGACAGTACAATAGTGCGTGGTATTTCCGACTAATGCAGGCAAATTTACGTCAATATTTGTACAAGTAAGAATTCAGGGTAAAACTCAATAATATAATACAAATAAATGCGTTTATTTATGGTGTAATTTTTATGAAGTTCGTTTCATCAGAATAATATTTAATTTTAAGTTTATTATAATACTGATTATTCTCTTCTTCTAGCTTTGGTTTATGATATTGCCTAACCGTTATCTGGTCAAGGTTAAGCTCACTTTTTATATTGACCAATATTATCAAGTTTCGTACTATGCTCGCAGTTCCTTATTAATATTAATAAACGATTCATGTTTGTATTGATCTAATATTGTTCATGAACGCTGACCATATTTATGAAGTTGAAATTTCGGTTTTAAAACTTTAATTTGGTTAATGAATATAACTCAATATAAAATATAGCAAAATTAAATTTTCGTGTTATGAATTTTATATCGTTCTTGGTGGGTTCAATATCTTGTTTCCTGGATTCTTCTTAGATCTAAGTCTAGTCTCAGCTATAGCGGTTGGAATATTTACTCAGTAAATTGAAAATCTCTTCCTCAAATATTGCGTACGATTTTACCACAATGTATAAAAAATTAGTTTTCTGTCAAAAAAAAAGTTGTCAGCTCTCTGAAACAAAAAAAATAAAACTTAGTGTACCTCGTGGTATTGGAAAATCTTCGGTCCTTATACAATTTTTTAACATATCGTCGCTTAAGATCCAGCATGACATAATTCAATTTTTTGACAAATTGAGTTATGTGGCTCTCTAATTTCAAATTTTCGCGCCGGTTGTGGCCGTAAACTCGGTTTTGTGATTGGGGAGGCCGTTCGAAAGATAATTCCAAGAATGACACCATAGCACAACCCAAATCGTTTGGCAGCATGACACAATTCATCAGTTCACAATGGAGTCTTCCCCGACATCCCACGTTGAGGTACGTAACTTAAAGTTTATCATGTTTAATCAAATATTATTGTCAGTAATATCGCTTTTCTCGCTGCTTGGAATGTCCAATAAGAGGATTTTGACAAGTGGATTTCTTAAAATCAATAATAAGTTTCAATCTGGACGTTTTAAGACTCGTAATCATTGCCCAGTTGAATTGTGCATTTATGTTTTAGTCTATCTACTGAATTATGTCAAGCTGTCATTGATTATTAGGTTATTTTTTTTTACCATAAATAGTCTCATAATTGATAGATTTTTGTATTATAATTATAGTACGGACATATACTCGGAGTAATTAATATATTCATTATTATTTATTTATGAGCAATAGTAATAATATTAGCTATCATTTTTTTTAAAGGATGACTCTTTTCTTAACTACTTCCTAAATGATGAGGAGGAAGGGCCTGGTGATCCTAAATCGCTCGAAGATCTCATCGCCTCAGTTATATCAAATGAAGATTTAACCATCATTGACACAACTCGCAATGAATACAATATTGTTGTTTTGGAAGAAAATGAAAACATTGTATTAGAAGAAGATGAAAGGAAACACAATGAGACTGACAATGAAAATTATGTTGCTTTAGAGGAGATGGAGAGAGATAAAAATAAGACTGATGACTATGAAAAACATAATGTTGTTTTTGAAGAACCTGATAGGGAACAAAATGAGACTAATTTGGAGACTGAAATGGAGGAAGGCGTAGAAAGTAGTAGGAGAGAAAATAATGAGGCTGGCATTGATATAGAGACTGAAATGGAGGAAGACGAGGAAAGTAGTAGGAGAGAAAATAATGAGGCTGGCGTAAGAAAATCAAGAAAACGTAATAGTATTAGAAAATCTGTACCAGACCAATCTTGGTTCAAAGAAGAAACAAAGATAAAACGGATGAGAGGAGAAGATTACGTGGGTTACAGAAGAAAAGACAAAAATAGTAATAGAATAATGCTACACGATGTTCCAAAAAGTAAAAAAAGTATGGGACCCCGATGTGATGGTGCTAAATGTACTAAAAGGTCGAGGCTGTGTGGTGAAATCACAGAAGGAACAAGAGAAGCCTTGTTTAATTATTTATGGAAAAATAATCTGGATTGGAATAGAAAAAAGTTGTTTATATCTTCATTAGTGGAGGCAAATGAACCCAAACAAGCACGAGAAACAGTGAAAACGGTTCATAGATCGGTTTCATACACATATCAATTAAAAGTTGGCCAG
Source organism: Troilus luridus (assembly GCA_964056705.1). Lineage (NCBI taxonomy): Eukaryota > Metazoa > Arthropoda > Insecta > Hemiptera > Pentatomidae > Troilus > Troilus luridus. Next base: position 59,354,741 of record OZ057414.1, read on the forward strand.
AGCAAAATCCCTGTTTGTCAAACAATGTTCCTTAACACTTTCGGTTTAAAAAATTCCACAGTGAGGCACTGGCTGAAAAATTATTCAAGTTCTTCAAGTTCGTTGGACAATAGCAGACAGGAATTGGATCTTGAGACATCTTCACCTGATAATCTTCCGCCGACCTCAAACATTGCTTCATTTTCTTCTCTTTTGAAGGAAAGAAATGCACACCTGGAAAATTTTATTCAAAGATTGCCGAAACTGCCTTCTCATTACTGTAGGAGTTCAACAAGCAGACTTTACCTTCAGCCAGACATAAAATCTTTTGGTCAGTTGTACAAGTTATATTGTTTAGACTGCAATGAACACAATATCGCTCCTTTGAGCCGATTTACATTTGACAAGCACTGCAGGTTGTCAAAAATCAGTGTATTTTTGCCTCGAAAAGATCAATGTGATACTTGCACCAAATATAAACATAGAAACATCTCAGAGCAAACGTACAATACTCACATTCAAAATAAAAATCGAGCCCGTGAAGAAAAAGAAACAGATAAACAATTGGCCGTAATTGGCCAAATTCACGTTCTTTGCTGTGACGTGATGGCAGTCAAACTTTTACCGTCCATGGAAGCTAGTTTAGCCTATTATAAAATGAAGCTAGCTACTCATAACTACACGATTTATAACCTACAAAATCACGATGCAGTGTGCTGCTGGTTCACTGAGACCGAGGGCACCCTGGTATCGTCGACGTTCGCTAGTTGCCTCATTGCGGAAATTGAACTGCTAACTGCTTCGGATGCTAGGGATGTTGTGGTGTACTCTGACGGGTGCACCAGCCAAAATCGGAACGTGGTGATGGCGAATGCATTATTAAACCTCAGCATGACCAAAAATATAAACATCTACCAAAAATTTCTGGAAAAAGGACACACCCAAATGGAGGCAGACAGCGTTCATAGCAGTTTAGAGCAAAAAATGAAAGGTAGAGAAATTTACCTGCCTTACGAACTAAATGTGATCACTAAAGAAGCTAGAAGCAAGCCATTTCCTTACCGAAGCAAACTCATGCACCACAGTGACTTCAAAGATTATTCCAAGAAAGAAAACCATCGATACACTTCTATACGCCCAGGGAGCAAGACGAATGATCCAGTCGTGACCGATTTGAGGTGCCTTCATTACGATCCCAGTGGCATTATTCGATCCAAGTTGAATTATGATGACAACTTCATAGAATTGCCAAGAAGACCCAAAAATGTGACCATCACCAATGACTACCCTCAGCTGCATTCAAATTCGTTGCCAATTCCCCGTGACAAGTTTGAAGATTTAAAATCCCTGAGGGATTTAATGCCTCAAGAGTGTCACTCTTTTTACAATAATTTGCCACATGTCGAAGAAAGTATGAGGGAAAGGAAAAGACAAAACAAAAAGTAATGATTTTTTATGTTATTATTTTAGTACTTTAGGTTCGCTATTTTATTTTAGGTTGGCTATTTAATTTGTCTGAATAATATTATCTTTAAGCTGACTATTAATTTAATATTATTACAAAAACAAAGTGTGATTTTAACAAGACAATCTTGTGTGATTAAAAATAATGTGATTTTATTTAAAATAAGTTATGTTAAAAAATTGAAGGGTCTCTTTAAGAATTCTTTTGTTATTAAAAAATAATGTTTATTCTTATACCAACTTTTTAGGTTCCTATGCTATTTATGTTAGTATTCTCTTGCAAATTTTCATAATTTTTTTTTTCAAGTAATTTTGTACGAACGTCTACAAGATTTTAACTTGCTAGTTTACGTTTTGTCCCATTTTTCTGTTTTTTTTTTATCTTATTTTGTTTAAATAATTTTTTGTCTTTTACTAAATCTACCCTCTGATTATAAACATTAATTTGCCAAATTATGTTTTAGCTGAGTGCCACAAAAATTATGTTTTAGTAATTTATATTAATTGTGTTTACCAAATAATGTGATTTTAACAAGACAATCTTGTGTGATTATAATGTGATTGTTTAAAAAACTTAAGGTTTGTTAAAAAAAATATATAAAAATCCTCTTAAGTACTTATTAATTGTTTTTTATTAATATACCATAATACCATAACAGCACAACTCGGACTAAAATTACAGCAGCACGACACAATTATGAAAAATTGTTAGAAACAAGATATTTTTCCGCAAAATTAGTATAAAATTATCAAGAAAATATAAAATATAAATAAAAAATCGAACTCCTCTAAAATTAATAGCTTAGTGCTTCAATAAACAAGTTATTAGCTCTCCTGAAAACTAATCAAAATTGAGTTATGTCATGCTGGATCTTAAGCGACGATATATACTTATACAATTTTCATCTATTTCGAAAGCATTCGTAATCCCAATAAAAATATTTTTTATAAGATCATAATGAAAATGAATTTTTCAAGCCATCATTTAAGTGTCACATTTGCAGACTTATTTTATTCTAGATCCTCTATTTTACTAACAATTTTTTTCATTTAACAATTTAATTTAAATTGAAATATTGTCCAGTGGACTTCTTTTAGATGTGTAGTAATCACGACAACGATTACCTAAAAAACATTTTTTTTTCTTAAACGTCATTATGAATTTACGCCCCCACAAAGAAGCAAAATTTCATTAATCAGTTCATTCCTAAAAAAAAAGTTAAATTTAATCACATTCAGTTCCTAAATAAAATAATAAAATCTTAAAAAATTACTAAAACATGCTTTAGTACCTGCTATCTACCTTAATTTTAATTCGGTATAAAAAACACAAACAGCTTAAAATAAAAATTAATGGAAAATTTTCCTGTTTAGGCCGTAGCTCTGTCAAAGAAGGACGAAAACGATCAAAAGAATCTGACGAGGAAAAATTATATTTTTGTAGTGTTATGCCATAACTCCCTTAAATGGGATTACAATGAAAACATCTTCCCACCTTATTGAAAAAACACCTAGGTGAACGTTATATTTTTAGATATCCAGATACATGAAAACTATTTTCTTTTTGTTATTTATTATTTATTTTATTTGTTATTGATTTTATTAATTTTTATTTGAAAAGAAAAGATATGTTCATGACCGGGACTCGAACCCGGGTCGCCCAGATCACTAGTCTGGAGCTCTGCCAATTGAGCTATACTGGCTTGCCCCCGGCATTCATTTTAAATAAAAATATTTAAAAATTATTGGAATCAATAACAAACAAAATAAATAATAAATTATAATAATATATAATGACGTAAGTCAACAAGATCCAAATTAAAATAATGTTCAAAGGACATTCTTCCCCTCGTATACATCACAAATTGCGATAACCCGGGGACATGGGATCAGTGAAAAGAAAGGATATGCCTATGGCCGGGGGCGAGCCAGGATAGCTCAATAGGTAGAGCTCCAGAATAGTGATCTGGGCGACCCGGGCTTGAGTCCCGGTCCTGGACATTTCTTTTCTTTTCAAATAAAAATATTTCCTTTTTGGTTTTAGATAACTTAATCCCTCTTCGGTCATGGCCGCAAGTGAAGTTACATTTTCACATCGCTCTGTACTTGAGACATTATTTTCAGACAATTTCGTTCATATCATCTCGTCAAACTCTACCAGAACAAAGTGAATAGACTAAACTACAGTTTACTTTCAATATTAGTGAGGTGAGTGACTAATAAAAACAATAGACCTAAAATAAATTAGTGACCAGCTGCTAAAGGCAGCAACGTGGCCTTAATCCTTCAGTAATAGATAGGACTAATACTCAATAGAAGCAAGATCAAGGTCAAGGCTTGGTGCTTATCTTCTCCGGGCTACACTCAGTAACGTGAACTTTTTATTTTATTTTACTTGTTTTTGTTTTTATTTTTATTATTATTATTATTTTTTTTTTCATTAGTTTAGTTAATATGTTTATTTCATTTAATACAATCAAATTAATAATAGTTTATAATTAATAATTTAAAAATTTTATTTTATTTGTTTTTCATTAATTAATGAATAATTTAAATATGAATGTGGACATCTCGGGTAGTGAAATGTCGGAGGAAGAAGCTCTGTGTTCCGAAATTAGTGAAACCGACTCACAATATCTTAAAAGAAGAACTTTACAAAAACGTCAGAGAAAATCTGCCCCTGGCTCAGCGGGTAACTCGCCAAACAAAAAAAAAAACAAAGCGGCTAGTTCAAAAACTTCAGCCACAAATAAACCATCGAAAGAACCGCCAAAAACCCGCAGTAAATCTACTGCAGTCAAGCCACCAGTAGCCTCAACCAGCACCAACGCTGACCACAGTGATAATACTCGTCAGAACAATCAAGAACGACAAAAATTCGATGACTTGGAACCTCCGCCAATATTTATCACGAAAATAAGTGATTTTTATAACTTCGGAAAAGAAATATCTGATCTTATCGGGCAGCCAAATTTTAGATGTTACTCCCGAGTAAATGATATAAAAATAAACACCACCAACAAAGATTCATATAAAAAACTCATAAATCACCTGACAAGCAAAAATTACGATTTCCACTGCTACCAACTGAAACAAGACAAATCATATAGGGTAGTTCTAAGAGGGCTTCACTCGACCACGCCTACGGCAGCAATCAAGAGAGATCTGGAAGAGATAGGCCATAACATCAGGAACATCTCGTCAGTGTTGCACCCAACTGAAAAATATCCCCTTCCTCTGTTTTTTGTCGAACTGGAACCAGCCAAAAATAATGTTGAAATATTTCAAGTCACTAGGCTTGTTTATTCAACTGTTAAATTCGAGGAGCCAAGGCACAAAAACACCATAGTACAGTGTACTAGGTGTCAAAACTTAGGTCACACGAAGACCTATTGCCACCACCAAGCCAGATGCGTCAAGTGTGCTGGCTCACATCTAACAGAAGTATGTCAGAAGTCCAGAAATGAGCCAGCAAAATGTGCTCTTTGTGGTGGGGACCACCCGGCGAATTATAAAGGCTGCCTGGTATACAAAAACTTCCGGCTACAGAGAACACATAAAATGCAAGGGAAAAGCATAGAGAATAATGTTCCTCATCCACCTGAATTCAACAACTCAACTTTATTTCCGGAATTACCAAAAACCATTACAGATCAGCACATCACCAGAGTTCAACCTCCGGAAAACATAATCCCGACCTCAACGAACCAGCAGCAGCCTCAACGTCAGGCACCTCTCCCCTCCCAAGATAAACCACAGCCTTCCTATAACAAGCCACAAACCTCCCAACCCAAACCCCGAGATCCTAGATCCAAGCCTCAGAAATTCAATACTAAAGTCCAACCCCCACGTCAGCATATACCTCTCCATCCTGAAACCTTAATAGTCAAACTACCGCCACAGCAACCATACCCTACTACTTCCAATCACAACAATCAAATGAATCCTTCAGTTCATCAAACAATGAATGTAAATCCAGCACCTCGGGTACAACCCCCAGCCAACCTTCCTTTACCCCTTAATTATCAATATCAAACTCCAGACCCATATCCAGTCCAAATCCAAAACTCCATCGACATAAATTCAATCCTGTCATCCTTCCTGAAAGATCTCCAAGAGACTATCAAGCCTCTCATCATTCTACTCACGAGAATCCTTACCGAAGTTCCACTTAATTACCCACGATGAGCATAAAGCCCCTAGCTATCGTCCTATGGAATGCTAATGGACTGCATAATCACCGTGACGAACTTGATATATTTCTACACGACAACCAAATAGACATTGCTTTACTTACTGAAACACACTTCACTCACCGCACGCATTTCTACATACGAGACTATATCACTTACAGATCAGATCATCCTGACGATACAGCACATGCCGGTTCTTGTATCCTTATCCATAAATCTATACCACATTCTCTTATTCCTTCTACTCCAACTGACGCCATTCAATCAACATCAGTAACCTTAACGACTAGTCCTTTCCATATCACATTTTCAGCTGTATACTGTCCTCCTGGCAATTCTCTTTCTTATAACCTCCTCGAATCCTTATTCCAATCCTTCGGACCGCGCTTCATTGCCGGAGAAGATTACAACGCCAAACATCAACGATGGGGTTGTCGAACATCCAATTCCCGTGGTAGCATCTTATCCCAAATTTCAACCTCTAATAGTTTCTCTATCCTCGCACCCATAAACCCTACTTATTGGCCTACATCCCTCAAAAAACGTCCAGATATTCTAGATATATTTGTTTCCTCACAGATTTCCTGCAATCAAACTGCTATAAAATCCCTGGATGACCTTTCCTCTGATCACAGTCCAGTTCTGCTTCAAGTGCATTCGATTCCCATTCCTAAGCCCTCTCTTCCCCGACTGATTACAGGACGTGTAGACTGGGATAAATTCCGATCAAATCTAGAAAATAATTTAGACCTCAAAATTCCGCTTAAAACAAAAGGAGACATTAATTCTGCAATAGACAAACTAACAGAAGCAATACAAGTCAATATAAAATATAACACTTTACCAAGTAAAAATCATTATCAACAGAATAACTGGCCACTTCATATTCGCGAGTTATTAAAAGAAAAACGACGGGCAAGAGCAAAGTGGCACCGCACGAGATATCCATCGGACAAGAGTCATTAAACCAAACTGACCAACAAATTAAAATCAGAGATCAGAACATTCAAAATTCAAAATTTGTATTACCGTACAGAAAATCTCAGTACTACTGACAAATCCTTATGGAATACCACTAGAAAACTCCTAAACTATAAAAAAATTCAACCATCCACTTTTAACCGAATCCCAAACCTGGTCAAGATCTGATGAAGAAAAATCACAAATTTTCGGCCAGCACCTATTCAAAACATTTAACCCTCATCCAGATATCCTTAATCAAACCCACTCTGAATGCATTGGAGCAGAATTAAGTATTCCTCTTCAGTTGTCCCCTCCTCCTAAAGCATTCCATCCTTCCGAAATATCAAACATTATTCATAGATTACCCGCCAACAAAGCCCCTGGACACGACCTAATCACATCCCAGATTCTAAAACGCCTTCCTCGGAAAGCGATCCTACTCCTTACATATATATACAATGCCGTACTCCGCACCACATATTTTCCTGATTCCTGGAAATTATCCATAATTAAGATGATTCCAAAACCTAAAAAACCACCAGAACTCCCATCCTCTTATCGTCCTATATCTCTCTTGCCCATAATGGGGAAAATACTTGAAAAACTCATTCTGAAACGTCTTCATCCTATCATAGAATCCAATCAAATAATCCCAGATCACCAATTTGGTTTCCGAACATCACACTCCACCATCCAGCAATGCCATCGTGTGGTGGACGTTGTCTCATCTGCATTAGAGCGCGGAATGTACTGCACGGGAGCTTTTCTCGATGTAGAGCAGGCTTTTGATCGAGTCTGGCATCCAGGACTGCTGTACAAACTCCGTAAATTCTTACCTTCAACTTACTTCCTTATTATCAGTTCCTACCTCAGTAATAGAACCTTTAAAGTAAACCATAATTGTTCCTACTCTTCCCTCTTCACCCAGTCTGCCGGTGTTCCTCAAGGCAGTATCCTGGGGCCCATCCTATACACGATATATACAGCTGACATCCCAACCCATCCAAGCACTGTCCTCACTACTTACGCTGATGACACATGTGTGTTATCAGTTAATAAGGATCCATTTGTTGCATCCCAATCTCTTCAATCCCATATCTCACACCTACAAGAATGGTGCCAAAATTGGAGGATTAAAATAAATCCTAACAAATCCCATCAAATTACCTTCACCCTCCGTCGTAAACCTACGAATTCCTGTCCTACTGTATCGTTTAATAATACACCACTGAACCCTGTCGAACAGATACGTTACCTCCATCTGGATAAACGTCTCACTTGGAATCCTCATACAAGACTGAAAAGACAAGAAACTGCTCGACGTTTTCGCCTACTTCAACACTTACTGGACAAACGCTCTAAGCTACCAATTAATTACAAAAGACTTATTTACATGACAGTCATCAGACTTATTTGGGCATACGGAGTTGAGCTTTGGGGCTCTACTAAACCATCCAATTCATCTCGTATCCAATCCTTGCAATCCAAAATCCTTCGTAAAATCCTCAATGCTCCTTATTATGTCACAAACAAACTCATCCATCATGATCTTAATATCCCATATGTTACTGATTTGGCCCAAACTAGATACCTATCCTTCCATAACAAGCTCCATACGCACTTGAATCCGCTAGTCTCTCAGCTTGCTTCCCATACTATTCCTGATAACCCTCCGAGGCGCCTGAAAAGAAGATGGCCTCGAGATCATCTACTATAGAACTTTATTGGAGTGCTATCGATGGGTAGTTTCTCCACAAGTGTTTTCATGTCATATTCTACATTTTTGCACATATACTTGATATAATACCATTATAGTTGTAAATATCATTGAATTAAATAAAAAAAAAAATCCCTCTTCCTTTTTGAAGTTTGTAAGACTACCCTCCAAAGTATCAATTGTTTTAGGAAACAAGGAAAAGTACGTTAACAAAGTCATCGTTTTTCTGTCAATAGAAGGATCAATTAAAAATATCTAACCCTATCATCTCCTCCTTTTTATTTTCTCTTAATTTCTTTATTAATTTTTTAAAAATTATTCATTAATATTTTATATGTTATCTAAAATCCACATGCTAGTTATTCTATTTGATATTCGTTCCTATCAAACAGATGTTAGAACTAAGCCTCAGTCCTAAAGTGTACAGTGATGAGTGAATCAAGTAAAAAATTTACTTTAGCGTAACAAAATTGACAACAAAATATAAGTAGAAATTGGAGAAGTTATTTCTGTCATGTTTTCATTCATTATTATTTATCTATGGGACCGGAGTGGCTCAGTGGTAGAGCTCTGAGTTGCCATGCTGGGAATCCTGGTTCAAATCCCGCTGCGGGCAGTTACTTTCATTTAGTCTGTTTGGAGCCGGAGATGGATGATGTAGGATCTAGGACCCTCCTGGGGCTCACCCAGCCTCTATAAAATATTATAAAACTAGGGTAACCATAATAAGGGGGGAAAACCTGGCGGTTGAGCCTGGCCTAGGACAAGTCACCTCCTTGCAGAACCGTTGTCCATGAAACAGTACAGTCTCAACCATGTACTGAACCCCCAGACTCGTTCACGGGTCGTAGTGGTACAGGTTTTTTTGTTTTTTTTATTTATCTAAATATTTGTTGATACAATACGAATGTTTACCATTTAGATTGTTTTAATGGTTCCTTATAATGTTAAGGAAGCTCATAATACATTTTGAATAAGTGGTATTATTATAAATAATAATTTGTTTTATTCGTTCATAATATATTTTTTGAAAGTGTGTTAAAACAGTATAAATTATTTGTACTGAGAAAACTTATTAGTAATAGGAATAATACTTATTTCATGTGCGATTTGATTTTTTAACTTATTTGAATTGAAATATAAGTTTTTGTTTTTTTAAATGGGTGCGACGAAGTGTTTACAATGAAAAGAGAAATATTGTAAACCTTTTAAATCTGTAGAATTAATTTTGAATATAATACAATTTTCTGTCTACTAATTTCTTTTTATTTTATTTTTTTAATGAGGTCATAAGAAAATATTTTTACTTTTTTCGCTTATAAATGAACCATCTTATAATTTTGAATGTAATCTTATAAAGTTGTAAGACGGTCGTGTTATAAACAAACCAAGGTCGTGTTATAACGTTATAAACAAAAAAAGCCTTTGTTTATAACGTTAAATTATAATACCTAATATACCTAAATACCAAAGAATACGTTAAATATAATTTATAATATTCACTAAGCTTACTTTATTTTAGGTAGGCAGTTAAAAAGTGAAATAATGAGTGTATTGTTATAAAAGCTGAGCTCATTATAGAGTTAATTACTCAGTTATGCTTACCGTTTCTCAGGAAGGATCCCGTTTGACAGGTTAAAAGCCTTGGTGGTATTTGAGACAAACGCTGGGAGCACACTAATGCCCTATAAAGAAGCCTAGCCTAATGAGTCCTAGGCAGGCCAAATTTAGAAGCCGCGGGGGAATCAAGAGTCCTTTAAGGTATGACCGCAATTAATGGGGCATTTTCTGTCTCAAGGAGCCAACTTACAGCTTGATGAATCTCCCTAGTTCCACCATGATTTATTCTTCTCTTTTGAGGTGAAAATTCACTTATATACCTAAAGAACTCCAAGAAACTTGCTTTATTGAATATATTAAATTTTATAATTAAAATCAATTAATGGAAAAAACAATCATTACTGCTAGTGATATAAATAAATTAAATAATATTTTATACAATGCGCAGTGTTCATTTTTAAGACACCTCGAAAAAAGTTTACCGAAACACTTATGGAAAGAAAAAAATGTTTTTGAGCGTAACGTTACTTCCAGAATATATATTTTGGCACTGTGGCGATAGTATAATTAAGAATACAATTATTAATTGTTATTTGGGAAAAATCTTTTTGATATATCCACAGATTAATAAATGACCCTTTCACCTTATTAAAAGAAATAAACCAATAAAACTATATTGATATACTTAGTTCCTGGATAGCTAGATTTGGTCATAAATTATAGATGTGTATGAGGAGGTGCCAAAGAAAAGTTCCGAACTGTGAGCTTCCTATATGAGGCGTTCATGACCAACAATCTGGATAATTCTAAATTTCAAAAATTTCCTTTCTACTACTCTACTCAAGGTTCAGTACAAGACTTAAACTATGAGAAATAAGGGGATTAAGTGTCGGGTTGTCAAAATTTGTTGACCAAACTAACAATTAATGTGAAAAAAAGTAAATTTTTTTAAATATCTGAGTTATCTATCCGCTATTAATCCTGAACGCCTCATATCATCCCTAAGGTTTAGCACAGAAATTTAAGAATCACCGAATTGAGACAACTGCATTTCGATATGATTTAAGAAAAAACAATTATTCGAACTTGTAATTTACTATGGGGAGGATGATAGCTTTAACCAGGGAAGCGGTATAGCTCCATGTGTGTTTAAGATTACGGGTTTGAATCTTGCCGTGGTAGACAAAATATTTTAATTGCTAACAGCCATAATTGGACCATGTAGGATCTGAAGACTTTTCTGGGGACAACTATAACTTCGTTTCTCGAAACGGTTTATTACTTAGTACATTAGGCAAATTATTTACTATGGTTTTAGTATTTTGTTTGAAAATTACTACCAATTTTATTTTAAATAGTACTTATAAAAATGCCGCATAAGCGTAAGTCTAATATTTGTATACAGATTTGGAAGCCCTTTGTTTTAGGGAAATGTGGCAGAAGAATGTCTACCGGGACAGCAAGTCATTTATATAATATAATTATTATTAAAAGTATATTTCAATCACTATATTTTTATTGTTAGATAATTCAAGTTATTCTAATCCGCAAATAAATACCCTTTAGTTGGGACCTTAAGGGGAGAACTGCTCTTTTTAAAGTTTTGCTCTTTTGGATGATGAGTAAGCTGACTACTGATAAGTGAAAAGAAACAAGCAATTAGCGTACTTGTGGTCTATATTTCCGTCAATTTCGGTGGCCCTTGGTGTACTTTTTTGTTTTCAGGAACATTCTTAAGGTTACTAAGTAATCGATATTGAAGTATTGATCACCTTTGTTCTAAACTGTCAAAGCTAATTTAAGTTCATTCTTGGAACCGACTCTGAAACTGCCTTCTTTGAAGGCACTCACAAATCCTGAATAGATAATTATCGACTGTTTTCGGGTGAATGGGTAATTAGACTGCTATTAATATCCCTGCCAGCTCAGCTCCTGAAGAAGACCATTGTATGTATCATCATTCTTCCTGTCAAGAGGGAAGTCGAGTTCTTCCTCTCTTTCTTCTCTCACCGGAAAGTTGATTTTTTGCGACAACATATGACTTCCTCGCACGTGTTTAGAACTACAACTAGCTGGCTCAGGTAAAGATACCTAATGAAATTAAACTCCTTGTTATAACAAAAAGAATTTGGTAATGGTTAACAGAAAATTATTCATGCTCTTTACGTTCTTTCGTATCTCATTATTGTGTAATTTTATCTCAGGATTTAGCATTTAAGTTACATCTCAACATTTTCCATCGCTGATCAAAGACCACCTGAAACCGACTAACTGACTTATTTATTATTTGAAATATGTTTAATAATTCAGCACTTATGTTGTAATATAAAATACAGCCGAACTTAAAAATTGTTGATTCCAAAAAAAAAAAAAATGTGTAGATATTCACTTTTATCCACGATTACTATACCTTAGTCTATGTATCTCACCGGATATAAAAAGCAAAGATTAGAGTTTGAAGCATTTCGTAAAGTTTATCAACTATGGTATGGAGGTAAAATCAAAGAAGAAACAAGTCTAAGCGGGTGCAGAGAAAAAAAAAAAAGGAATATTTCCGTTGATATCAGAAAATCAAAACGATTTTTTATTACATTTTGTGCATACAAAGAAATGAGAAATAACTGGAACTATTTCTAATGAATTAAAGTAATGAATTTTAACAATTCATTTTAAAATAAAAGTATTTAGTAGTGAAGTAATAAATTTATTATAAATACCTGATTTTGTATGTTATTAGTTCTTCAGTTGCAGCCGAACAAATAATATAATGTTTTCTTACCTTCGTCTTCTTTCACTACACCCTTCGCTTATCTGCACAGGGAGGCGTTAGGCCTGTTTGCCATTCTTCCCTGATTCTAGCCACGTTTTGAACTTCAATGAGAATTTTGTCTTTTTCCGCATACATGCTCAACATGTCCAGGTATGGCATTCGTGGGCGTCCTCGGAGTTTTATATAGTCCATAGTTTTCTGCGGTTCCTTACAATCTTCCATTATGACCAAACCATTTTAATTGGCGTGCATCTAGGAATTCCTTCATCGAGGTGACCTTAACTTCCTGTCTGATCGTCTCATTGCGGATATGGATACTTGTGTTGCTTTTTTCACAAAATCGTTTCCTGCTCTCCAATCCACTCGTTAATATCTAACTTTCAGCTCCATGTAAGAGTGTTGGTAAATAAACTTTATCAAAGCTTCAGTTTTCCAATGTTGCAGATCGTGTAGTATACCAGATTTGTTTTATTATTATTTTTGAAATTTCCAAGTCTAATTTATCAGTACTACCCAAAACTCCAGGTCGGCAAAGGCCTTGACAGTTTCCATCATTCTTCTTTTGCTGTATTTATGGATTTCTTACTGTACTCTTCCTATTTGTAGTACCATACTTTTGTTGACGTTGATCTGAATACCTTTTCTAAGGAGCTCTCCATCACTCATTTAGTCACTGTATGTTTGTGGTGAAGATTGTAGAAATAAAAGCTTATACATTTACGCATGAATAAAATAAAATATGAACGAATAGAAATATGACAGTGTTACTGACTAAGGGTAGTGTTTCATCTGTGAATGGCGTATTGCTTTCATCTAGGTTATTGTTGATTTCTCCTTATCCTGCTGGATCCTTGTTCAGGTGTTCTACTCCATATTGACTTTACTTGGCAATACAAATATATGGTGCTCATGTTGACCTGTAGCTGTTCTCAAGAAGTATAATGCCATTTTGTGCGTAGTTGTATGCCTAGGCATAGATAGAGGGTTCTGCCTCTGTGACAAAAAGATGGAGCAGACAGAGTAGGGATGTTTTACATTGAACATCATCTGCATAGAGAAGGAGCCTGGATGTTTCCTTGTTCCAGGAACATTCTTTCCGTTCGTCTTTTACATATTTTTGCTACCTCATCAATATTTATATATAAACACGCACACACACATACAAATATGTATATACATATATATCAATAAGGTACGTTTTCTAACCAATCTTAATATTGAAATCCAATTTAATGACTATAAACATTGATAAAAAAAATTAATGTATTAAAACTGGATGGTTTGGAAAGTTGAGCGAGTGTATATCATTGGGAAGATTAAAGGGCTCTGGATGGTTATCAGAGGATATTGATGAATATACATGAACTTATAAAGGGTGTTCTATGAACGTTCAAATTAACTAGACGAATAGTTAAATAGCATTATATATATTATATCGTGGTTACACAGTTTTGGTAGCGCTCGTTTGTACAAGGAAAATTTGCGGAACTTCTGCCACAACCACCCTACAGACAGAACTCCCCGCTTTAGACCACCGACTATTTCATTCCAGTAAAAATAAGTAATAATAATACAGAGCATAATATTAAGGTGGTTACTACTTTCCGATTACTGGTGTATTGGCTTCAGTGCCCAAACAATAAACTAAGGGAAAAGTAATATACTTTGATCAGAATAATATTTAAATATTAATATGGGATTGTACCCTGATATCTTTACCACTGAGGAACAGTAATACTGTGTCATTATTGACAGTAGAACATATTCCTATCTTTTCCAAAGGTTGACGTGTTTGACTGATTAGGTGTCGTTTAGTACATAAAGATCATTTTGCTACATGTTACTGCCTATGTTTTGAGTTGGCCGCTTATAGGTCTTATCAATCTTACAGATCCTATGGGACACTTATGCTACCTACTCAGTGCTCTTAACCTATTTATTTAGATACTCCTAACGTTCCAAATAAAGTCACATATAGAGGTCACATATCAGAGGGACTGTACCTGAGTGGTATCGAATAACCTCAAAGTAGTGTGCCAGACGTTGATCAGGATCTTGCCTGCTTCACATAATTAATAGTCCGTAAAATTATAGATGAAATAAAAATGTTTGTTGAAAGGTCGTCATTTTGTGCAATATTCTCTTATATTTCTGTTAAGAATTGACATGTTCTATTATGAAATGAGCTGTTATTTTTGAAAGTGGTACAAGGCATTTAGGGTATAACAACAATCATTCTTTTAAGTAATTTCGGTGATTATTATTTCATAATAAAATTTAAAAATTTTATAGTGCTATAAACATCACTCTTTACTAATTACTGAACGTTAAAAACATAACGTTTGCCCATATTTTTAAATTGATTCAAATGGAAATCCTGAAATGTTATTCTTACACTACTTTAAAAAATAACAGCTCAAATATCTGTTTGTTCGCGTTTCCCTCTGATTTTATTTGCAATAAACAATTCGCCATTATTTATATAAATACAAAATTAAATAGCCTGGAATTGTGTATACAACTGCCCAATGTTTATTCGAGTTTTATATTGTGCATGTAGTGGAATAATTCTACGCGTTATAACGGATGTACAGTTGTTAGTATTGTAGAATTGTACTAACTTTTCTGCGATAAATTTTATGTTGTTGTATAACGCATCGATCGTTAACGAGAATTGCTTGTACCATTACAGCTTGATTAGCAAGTTCTAGGCTGTTTATTGTTTATAGGATTAGCAGTGATATAAAACTCAGAGGTTAATTAGACTTAATCTCCTATTTCAAGCTTAATACCTATGGGCGAGTTTTAATCATGTGGCTTTGCTGCCTGTATGGTCTGTAAGTAGGATTTTGTATTATGAAAATCCTTTCATCAACATATATAGAATATAATTCTTGAAATAACCTGGCATATTAAAGACTTCCTAACCTATTGTAATGCGTTTAATAAATAACTCGTTAGATGTCACATACATTAATAAAATAATCGAAAGAAAGAATATTTATTCCTTAAATATGCTACTCAATATTAGAAGTAGTACGGTACACCTAAAGAAAGCAAACTAATATTTCACGGTTTAAGATTGTTCGTAATCGTAGACAAGCATCGTTAACGAGCTGATGGAGTGAGTCAGATTCCGTTTAACCCGGAAAAGCTCTTTCTTGATTCTGACAGTGTCACCAGATGTCACCTTCTCTGTTGTTTCCAAGATATGTTGTAACAGATTAAGTGCAACAGCCATCAAAAGGGATTGGAATACTAATTATTATTAGGAATGATAGTACAAAGTGTTGGTCCGACATTGCTCACACGCTTCAACAGCGAGACGGAATTGTGAAGAAGTGGGAATCACTTTTCGAAATCTGTTCTTTATGGCTATATATCTGCAAAAGGGATTGCAATACGTCACTGAGCGCATGCAAGTACACGATCGTACATATACGTGTTTTGTACCAAGGTCCTGTTGCAAGGAAAAATTCCAATATTTAAATAGCTTGTATCTGCTATGGCTACTGGGCTGGACCGGTAATCACGTGATATACAGTTGACACGGATATCAATTTAAATATATCATGGTGCCTACGAATAGAAAAAAATGATTGAGCAATAGTCTGTCAGAGCTAATATTTTGGTATATTCTCAATTAAAATTTGTGATAATTTTTTTTTACTGTTAAATACCTGTGATTGTGTTAAGGCATGATGATGTGACTGCCTGTACTACTTGAAATATTTTTTTTATTTGCAGGGTAAGCTCACTATTTACTAACTACAGCTTTGTTCGTGTGGAGTGATCTACTCTTTACTCAGATTCAGACTCCATTGTGTACTTTCAGTCAGTGTATTCTAGAGAAGGAACTAGAAATATCGACAAATAACTTTCCAGGGTTGCAGTCAGGCATTGTTGAGGAATGACAATTTGCAACTTTATTGAGAGCATTTTAAGGAGATTAAAGGCTGTTTTGGACACGGTTGTGATCCTTTACGATATTGTTGAAATCTAAATTTATTTCAAACTAATTAACAGCTCGACGCAAAAGTCCTTGCAGGACTTAGGCCTCCTTGATCCTGACCCCTCTACAATTATGCACTTCCATGTTTCTCAGATCCTGCTCCACCCAGCGTGGTATTCCTTGTTTTCTACTTCTTACTTACCTTCCAAAGAGCATTTTATAGGGGAGTCTTCTCTGAAATTCATTTTTACTCATTTTAAATAAAACATTGCTCCAATTTATTGCTTTCTTACAGTGACCTATGTAGTTATTTCCTTTTTTTTTCCATTAACCTTTCCCTAATTCATTGCTCACAACTTGTAGGCTATGATGTAGACCAAGTTTTGTGGCATAAGTAATAATAACTGAGGTTATTTTTGTTTTCCACGAACTGTATCCTCTTGTGGACTTTGGCCCCTCTTGTAAGAATCATCGTTATGGTGCTCTTCTATTTCAATAACTGTTATCCAATAACTCCCTCTAAGAAGCTTCCAGGGGCCCTTTGGTAATATTATCCTCCTACCCTCTCTGTCTCTTCCTCTCTAATGGCCTTGTTTTCCAAGTTTCTTTGGTGATGTCCAGCCCATATACTAAATGGGCAATATAATTATATTTAGTGTTTACAAATGCACGATAATTATCTCTTCACTAGTCAATTCAATAACTGGGTCATTCCATGTCAAATCAACCAATAAAAAAAAGTTTTCAACTTGACCATTACAGATTTGGCTGAAACTTGGTTTATTTATACTATCTGACGTACTGTACTCAAATATAATTTTCGAAGAATTGTATCCCTGATAGTTTTTTAGTAATAAATTTTTTAAAATGAAAAAATACCGCGTTTTTTAACGTCCGCTAAAATCTGCAATATCTTTTTTTGTGGTAGTCATGGCCTGTATGTTTAAATGGATTACAACCATGTACGTTAAGTTTTGATGGACCTGCTTCTTCCATATTTACAACAGCTTGAACAAAATTACTACCACTTAAAATATTCTGCAGTTTTTAATGTGTAATTGTAAAAAGAGTTAGCTTAAAATCAGTTCATCAAACTTAAAAACACAATTCTATCTTACTAATTTGAAACATTTTAAACTTTTTTAACACTTGTTCACTCTCTGAAAGCAACAGACAGACTGAAACGAGTAGCACAACAATGGAACACAATCATCACATGTTCATGTTAGGACATAAAACTGACATGTCTATTCAAGTATCAGCAGATCAACAAAATCAATTTTTATATACATGTAACATCAATATTATTTCTATACTAGGGTTCAACATTTATAAAAAAACATTAGGATTAGGGCTACATAACTTAAATTATTCAACATTAAATTTAAATAACAAATTTTGTGATACTTCAGTGATGTATTTTTAACATATAACACATATAGAAACTGAACCGGAGGAAAATAATTTTAGAGAAGAATTATTAGTATCCACTCCTGAAAAAGAACATGCAATTGAAAGTTTGAATGAATGAAGTATCTATTTTTAATAAAGTACAGTGCTGCATTTTTAACATATCTCCTGATCCCATCATGGTCCCACTCTGAAATTTGTATGGTGTACTCACAAAATTAAACATAAAAACATATATAAATTTGAAAAAAAATTAAAAAAGCACCAACTCAAAATTTTTTCAAAAATTATTTTTTCCCCTAATGTGTTCAAGTTGGGTATCACATTAAAGCCCATTAAACCTCTTATAATGAGCTATCTCTCAGCTCTCTAGCAATAAAAGAACTAATGTTATTGCAGATTTTATATTTTAGCGCACTTTAAAAAACGCGGCATTTTGTGATTTTTAAAAATTTATAACTAAAAAAAATTATATTTGAGTTCAGGATGTTAAAGAGTATAAATAAACCAAGTTTCAGCCAAATCTGAAATGGTCAAGTTGAGTGCCTTTTTGGTTTGACATGGAATGACCAAACTATCATTTCATCACGTCTAGTTTGCTAGTAATATTAAATATAGAATTTCCATATTTGCGGATGACTATGGTAAATGCTACTGCAATTTGCGTAGGCATTTTATTAAGAGCAAAGGTAATAATGTAATATTGCTAATAGTTGCTGTCCAATGTACAAAGATAATTTAGGAGGTCTAATAGCATTTATAGCACGAACAATTACAGCTACCATCGCGAAAGTGAAAATATATACAATTTTATCCTACTATTGGACGTCCGAATCAAGTAGTTTTGATTCCTCGTGCTTACTTAGGTTATTATCTTTTAGCGAATCTTAGTTTTAGTATTTGCATTGCCTTCAAAAATGGTGCACAGGTTTCATTAGAAGAAGTGAATTAAAACAGCTTTTTTTCTCTTTCTGAAAGCCAAATGTGAGATAAGTATATCAATTAGCAAGTACGCTGTAAAAAAAAATTACCTTGAGAGCTAGTGCTATCTTTAGGGACGGATTTGGTTCCAGACTAAAGTTCTTAATTAAATTTATTGATTTACAAATAATTCATTTATGTTTATATGAAAGGCCTTGAGGCAATTTCATAAACAATTTAAGTTTTTACTCTTTCAAAATCATATGTTCATCAATAAGCAAATGTTCATGTGCGTTCATAAATTAATGCATGTTTTCTTACTTCGCATGTTTCTGGCTGCTTAAACACTACCAGACAAACGTTCTAACATGACACATTTACATAAAGACACATATACATGTTAACGGTAAGACCTATTTAGACTTACGGAGTAGAGCTTTGAGGCTCCATTAAGCCATCGAATAAC
This sequence comes from Troilus luridus, assembly GCA_964056705.1. NCBI lineage: Eukaryota > Metazoa > Arthropoda > Insecta > Hemiptera > Pentatomidae > Troilus > Troilus luridus. Next base: position 59,374,136 of record OZ057414.1, read on the forward strand.
TTTCTTATACAATCATTACAATCCGAAATCCTTCGTAAAATCATTAATACTCCTTACTTTTTTACGAATAAAGTCATCCATAATGATCTCAATGCCCCATTTGCTGCTGATTTGGCCCGAACCTGTTACCAAAGATTTTATTACAAACTTTATTCCCACTCGAACCCACTACTTTCAGACCTACCTGCTTATTAATTTCCCGATAATCCTTCGAGGTTTTTGAAAAAAAGCCTCGTGACCTTCTAAGCTGAATTTGTTATTTCAGTACTATCACTACATGTCTTTGCCCCTGCCATTAGATTTACGTTTTGTAAATTTCATAATACAGTTGTAAATTTCAATTAATAAAAAAAAAAATTTCTTGCAAAAACATACTCATTCTGTAATTATTTTATGTGTCTCTAGTGAAACAATCGGGCAAATCCATTGCAATAATGAGTAAAACAAATGAAAAGAAATATAGAGATATTTATTTTATTTCCTAAACTATAACAAATTTATAAAATTAATTGTAATGTTTAATTTCAAACCATATGAAATATTTAAGATAAATTAAATCATCCTTTTATATATTTTCTTTTTTTTATGTTTAGATATGTCCCATTTTGAGTGCACATTGAAGCTAATAAATACATCTTCATTGCTTGAGCACGGCAAGTCACTCGAAGTGAAACTTCAGAAGCAGGTAAATAGTATTTATTATTTTATTTTACGTTAAAGATCCGGCACATCACTAGTGTTAATATAGGACATAATAATACGTTTGCCTTCATATCTCTAAAAATCATTAATATGTGTTAACCATCAACGATTAGTTCCCATAATTATGAGAACCAGAAGCGAAAACTAGAAACAAATAAAAATGCGTATGTACACAACCTTCAGGTTACTGTAAATTAACCAGCATGCAGTCTTAAAATTAGAAGCAAGTATAACACGTATTAGCGACATCTGGGATACAAATACCTTAGCTCAATTTAATTTTAAGAAATCTTTAACTAATTGATCAAAGGGTTTAATTATCTACGCTATGTTATATGTAAACCTGCTTCATGTTCAATTTCTAGCTTAAGTATTAAATACTAATTAAATACTTTTCTTGGAAATATAGTTTCGATTGCTTGCTGTTTCGTTGATGTGGTTGCGATAGAAGGTGGAACATTACGTTGTTAGTTTAAACATTATAACCTTACTGAGGAGAGAAGCGGTTGCTGGGATCCCTCAATATGAATTTGAGACCGGTAGGATTATTATTATTGAGGATTCCACCCACAGACAGAAGTGGTTGGAATGAAACGTATGAATATCTTAATTTAAATAAATAAAGGCATATTAAAAAAAATGGACATGTTAACACTAAAACATGTTATAAAAATGTAGTAATATTTTCCAACGGGGTTGGTAAATACCACTTCGTTCGTAATGTATTCCTTTTATCAAAATTTTAGTACTCCATGCCGAGGTCCATCTGTAGAAGCTCCTTCAAACCGAGTTTCAATTGTACTTTGGCCTGAATTATTCAATGTGTTTTCCGATGCATAATTTAATAAAGTTACATAAAGAGCACCTCTTCGTTCAAATGTCTACGGAATTCCATGGCTATGATTTGGTATTTTAGCAAAACAAAAGTCTAATGTTATCAAACAATTGCTGGGACACGACAGGCGTTCTCCTGTTTAAACGTCTCAAATCCAAAAATTATAAAAAATTTAAATAGATCGCCATGATGACTACAGATAAAAGTGAAAACTCAAAACTTTGAAATAAAAGTGCATATTTGGAATATTACCTTTTTAAAGTCTCTAAATAAATTAGATTATGAATTTTTTTAATTTCAAATTTTGTAAATTTAAATTGATAACATTATTCTGGTTTTCACATGTACTGGCAATGATTCTATACATTTACAAGTAGTTTATTTATTATTCAAAAATATGATGGACTACACAAGTTGGATACAAAACATCATTAATTTAATTTAAATAATAATAATTATATGGCTATATAATTATTAATTATAGTTATATATAAAAATATATAGTTATATTATTCATGCTTTGTACTTGTATTTAAAAAGTTGTTAATGAATTTTAGCATTATAATTATCGTTAATTTCAACAATTCGTAGATCATTTGTATTTTTAATAATTTCATAAAAAAAGAAATTTAACTACAATAAATAAAATCTTTTAGGGGAAACGAAAAGTTCAACTAGTTATTGATGTTTTAATTTATTATTAGTATGAATTGCACAACTGTTAAACGTTCTTTTAGTCAAGTATTTTTATATATTTTATTTTTTCAATGGAATTCTAACCTTTAAAGGAATGAACATTAAAACAAATTGCTATAACGCGGGTAATGAAGTTTTCACTTCTAAAATTTTAAATAGATTGTAGTTATTTGAACGGTTTTGATGAAAATGTGTGTTAAAAAAATTAATAAATACCTAATGCCATTGCGCTCACAGTTATTATTAAAAGTTTAAAGATTTTAAATATAAATCAACATGGAATTAGCAGCTAGAAATAAAAATATGCAATTATTTTTATAACAGGTCGTTTTTTTCGGATCTAACCGACCTTTAAAAAATACCCTCAAATATATCAGTACCATGATTAAAAGCTACCGGTTTAGGAGAAGTTTAGTGACATGCAGACAAAAGAATCATATGTATAAATATATCAACCTCGACAGACGTCCGGGCCAAACGTTTATTAGGAGGATATTTAAATTCAAGAAATATTATTTATCGGATTTAGTTGTGAATCCAAACAATTCTCGAATCGACTTGAACGCTCACAAAAAACTTCATCAAAATCGGACCAACCGTTAAGAAGGAATTTACTGACACTTCTACAGAAGAATTATGAAGATAATGATATTAAGATTTATATAAACATGCGAATATCATTGAAACAAGCCTTCAAAGAAAAAAGTAAATAATTTTCAATATCATGAATACACCAAACCGTAATTGCGAAAATGGTCAATTAAAGGTAAATAAAACATAATTAATATAACATTTTTTAATGATCCATCGTGCTAATAATTAATAGATACATTATTATTATTTTATTTATTCTAAAAAAAACCACTGTTATGTGTCCAGATAAACCGAACGACGAGTGAACGATATCGCAAAAGGAACTCATACTCACAAGCCTTCTAATATTGATAAACTTTAAGATGAACGGCTAATATCAGAAGAGAAGTTGCATAGTTACAAGCAACAAAAAAAAAATCATATCATAAAATTTAACAGTCGTAATTTAACAATTGCTATTAGTTGTTATTTGGGAAGAGCACATTTAATTTGGCTTCTTACAATAAAAGAATCAGCCAAAAAAATTATTCATCTGAAAGTTTTTTTTTTTTAATTTCTATAGATAACAGTGATTTTTTTCCGCAATTCGGAGACAGAATTCACGGAAGCTCAGACATTCACTACTTCTGATAGCACGGATATGAAATCGTGGATTAACAAAAATGGATGGCAGGAAAGGTAAGATTGAGGAGTAGGGAGTAGGGATAATAAAATAAAGATAATTGCTCAACGATCCGCGGAACATCCGAAGAAAAATTTATAGCTGGTCCAGGGAGAAGAATTGTTACCCATCCTGAGATTGGCTCACGGATGCAAGACAAACCTAGCAAGAGTCGCGGATGTTCTTACAAATTTAAAGGGAGTATTGAGAGAGTATAAATGTATGCATTTTTTATTTTAAAACTTTATAGGTATGATAAGATACGGAAACAGATTTGTGAAATTAACCTCTGTGCAAATAATCCCAATGGTCAAAATAAATAAATTAAACAATGTTAACTATGATAAGTTACTAATATAAAACAACAATAGAATCTCTCTGCCTTTGTCTCTGCAGATGGCTCTAGTAATGGTCTCATTTAATTTTTCATCAGATGTATTCGTTACATAGAAAGGGATGGGATTTTTTCCAATCCCACTAGAATATTTTACCTGATTTAATTTTGACAAAACAAATTTTGAACTCCGTCAGGCAGCTTCAGAAGTTAACTTCTTCTTCAAACTTACAATCTGTATTTGGTTTTATACAATAGGTTAATCTACAGTACTTACGAAATAATTAAAGATTTTTTTTAATTGTTTCAGATGACTAAGTACCTAAGGAGTTCTAACTTGGCAAAACTGGAAGAGGCAAAAGTCTTGAACATCAGGTTGGTCCATTTAAATACAATTCTAAACAATAAAATGATTGGTTTATTATAAATACATTTTAGCTAACTTGTTGATTTATGAAGGGGCTAATACCCGATTAGGATGAGTATGATAATTCGAAAGATGATTTAGGGATCGAAACTTGTTTTGACAGACACCGCGCTAAATGTTTTTTTGTTTTTTGTTATTATTTATTTCACCACACTTTATGTTAAGATGGCTAAATGGACTATGATGTAATGGGAGTCTTTATTTTTCTGATTCAGTTATAATTATGAAAGTATTTTAAGATGTTAATCAGGTTTATCTCAAAACAAAAAATAAAAGAAGTTCCGCTCGTTGGTTAAAAAGTGTATCCTCTACGGATCCGAATCGTGGACAATTGCAAAAAAGGAGGAAAGGAAGTTGTTAGCCGTGGATATGGACTTCTGGAGACGTTCTTGTGCTATTTCCAGAATTCAGCACTTCCTTATTAGAACAATGAGGCAACTGGCTGATCAGGAAACATTGGTCCTCTTCACAGTAGAAACAAAAAGGTTGAAATGGTATGACCACTTAAAAATAATGGCAGAGGGACGATGACGAAAAACAATCCCCGACTATTGCCGTACACGAAAGGAGGAAAAGAGGACCACCCAAAAAATATGGTTGCAGGATGTGGAGGAAAGCATGGCAGCGAGGGGTCTTAGAAAGGGAGATCTATGGCGAGACCAACTAGATACGATAACAACTAAGTTAAAAAAAAATAGGATGTTTAACGATGTACATTATAGCACAGGCTTACGACCGCCATTTTACGTCGCTCCAAAAGGACCGTTATGGGTTGGTCTCCCGAGGCGAAGCGCGAAGAGTACTCTCAAAGAAAGATTAAGGAGCATTGATTTGGAAATGGGACTATGATGAATTATGGAACAAGCTGAATGAAATAGTCCTAACAACTGAAAGTGTGCGGATTGAAGAAAATAAGTATTAAAGGAAAACGCACTAAATGGTGGAACCAAGAAGTTAAAGCAGCTGTGAAAAGTAAGAAAGAGGCCTGGTAAACATATCAGGTGGCTCGCACGACTCAAAACTTAGCACAATATAGACTCAGAAGAAACGAGGCTAAGAATATTTTTCCTGAAGCTAAGAAAACGTCTTGGGAGGAACTTGAGAAGTCTCTAAACAATGACTATTGAGATCATATTAAAATATTTTGGAAGACAACCATAGCCCTGAGAAACAAAAAAGTCAAGGAAATAAGAAATATCATGAATAAGATTGGTGAAATATTTACCAAGTCAGAAGAAACCCTTGATAGGTTCAGTTGGTGACTGAAGAAATGCAGGAAAATGAATTTAATACTATTTGGGAAGAGGAAGTGGAAAGAGCCTTGGATAAGATTAAGACTGGCAAAGCTGCAGGATATGACCAAATCACCAGAAATGTTTAAATACGGAGGACAAGAGATGGTGAAAGTTCTTCAAATCCTAATTCAGAAGGTATGGGACCACAAGAGGATACCAAAAGATTTGGAAATAAAAGTTATTATTCCTATTTATAAGAGGGGGGAGCAAAGCGAATCCATCAACTACAGACCGATATGTCTCTCTTCAGTTGTCTACAAATTGTATACGTCGATCCTCCAATACAGGCTGAGAGAAATAGTAGAGGGTGACTTGGAGGAGGAACAAGCTGGGTTCCGTCCAGGAAGACAAACATTGGATAATATTTTTGAATCATGAGAAATATTCTTGAAAAGGCGTGGGAGAGAGACAGGAATATGTATCTTCATTCGTAGATCTACAAGCAGCTTTTGATTCTGTTCCTAGGAAACATTTATGGGAATCCCTCCAGCTGAATCATGTCCCTGGAAATCTAGTAGATGCTGTAAAGTCAACGTATCAAGAACCAAAAGGTATCATACGTGTTAATGATCAACCATCTAAACCATTCCGAGGAACGAGGAGTAAAACATCTAGATAGCTTGAGCCCCTTCCTTATTAAAAGAAGGACACCCTGAATAACGATAGGAAAGTGGAATCTCAGGACAATTCTCACTAAATGCTACTTATTCGCTGATGACATCGTAAAACTTGCTGATACAAACTGCAACAAGCGATACCTGAATGACAGGAGGAGCTTTTGCGGAAAGATATGAAGATAAATACTTCCAAGAGAAAAGTACTTATTGTTTCCAGGGAAGAGGCAAGAAATGATAGATTTTATTGTGGAGGAGAAATATTGGAAAATACTAACGATTATACCTATTTAAGAATAGTTATTAGCAAGAGGGGAAAGGTAGGCTAGAAAATTTCAAGCAGAATAAGGAAACTAAATGAGGTCTATTGCCAGATTTGTAAAACCATTGTAGGTAAACGTAAAGTAAGCAAGCAAGTCAATTAAAGCAATACCCTACTCTGATGTATGGAAGTGAGAGTAGGGTCGATAAGAACATCAGCCGAATCACTGCGGTAGAAATGGAATGCCTAAGCAGAATAGCAGGTAGAACTAGAAGACTGCGTAAGGAATAAAAGAATTATAAAAGAACTAGAGGTACCTGCATTAATGCACAAGCGATAAGTGGACACGTATGCAAGATGAGTCAGGACCGAGACCCACGGAAGATAATGGAGGCGAGACCTACTGGCTCCAGACCCAGGATTATCCGCATTTTATATCCGCAAGATGGGAGACAAGAAGGGGAAAATCTTGCTCAAATGAGACAACTCACACAAGATAGAGAGGAATGGATGAGATGGGTTGAGGCTCCTCCACACTGAAAGTTACAAGAAGGAAGGAAAATAAGAAGATAAAGATAGGTCTACGTATGACAGAAAAGACGAATTACACAAGTCTGCGATAAACAAAATTGTAGCATATTTAAATAGTGGGTTTAACAGTATTTTTTGTGCTGATTACGGAAAAATACTGAAAAAAATCTATCACCCATTGATAAATCACAAATTTCACCTCAAAATTTGATGGTATAGACTTAAAAAAAGACATATATTAGCCTCCGGTGTTTCATTTTCATGGTACCGATTAGAGAAAAGGAATTTGTTCCTTTTTTACACAAGATGATGACCTAGTTTTCTGCAACAATGTACCTGGAATCATGGAAAGTTACAAAATCACCTATGAACCTGAGGAATGGAGACTTTTCATCGATTCATCAAAAAGGAGTTTGAAAGCTGTACTTCTTCACAATAGAAGCGGATATGCTTCTGTGCCTGTTGGACACTCAGTCCATTTGAAAGAATGCTCTTGAGCATATTCTTAATAAGCTATTCTGACCATAAATGGACCATTTGTGGGGATTTTAAAGTTATTTTCATGTTACTAGGTCAACAAAGTGGTAACACAAAGTTTCCATGTTTCCTCTGTGAATGGGATAGCCGTGACAGGAATCAACACTATGTCAAGCAGACGTGCCCAATCAGAATGGCTCTTATTCCTGGAGTTAAAAATGTTGAAAGAAAAAGTTTAGTGGATCTTAAACAGATCTTACTTCTACCACTTCTTGGTTCTAATGAAACAGTTTGTGAAAGCATTAAAGAAGGAGAGTGTTTCAAGTATCTTTGTGAACAGTTTCCTGGTATATCCGATGCTAAGCTGAAAGAGGGAGTCTTTATTGGGCTTGACGTCAGAAAACTTTTAAAAGATGAAAGCTTTGCCTCTAAAACGAAAATGGAAGAAAAAATGCCCGAAATTCATTTAAACTTGTTGTAAATGGATTTCTTGGAAACAAAAAAGATCCAAACTACAAAACTTCGGTTGCTGAATTGTTACAAAACTACAAAATGTTGGGCTGCAACATGAGTGTCAAAGTTCATTTCCCTTACTCACATATGGACTACTTTGCAGAAAATCTTGGGGCTGTAAGTGAGGAACAAAGGAAACGTTTCTATCAAGATATAAAAGAAATGGAGCGCAAATACCAAGGTCTATGGAATGTCAACATGATGGCAGATTACTATTGGCTGTTAAAAAGGGAAAATTCACAAGAAAACAACCGAAAAAGTACCAAAAGAAGCTTTGATGGAAAAAGAAAACGTTTTTACAAAGACTTATAATAACTTTACAACACATGTGCATCACGTTTATGCTCATTTTAGCTAGGTACCGTTGCTATTTTTGTTTTTACTTTACGTTAAAATAATAAAAACAAATCCAAAAGTTTCTGTTTTTTGTACTTTTTCCAAAAACTTCAACATTATTTTGTTGGCAAGCCTTACGTGATAGAAAAAAACCAATGTTATTTTGGAAATCAGAGCAAAAAACTGCATACAGATCAGTTAACTAAAGAAAATCAATTTAAAAAAAAAGTTTTATTAGAGACCTGTGTTATTGTTTCCTTTGTCATTCTATGTAAAGGGATTTTTCCTACCTTTTCTTAAAATCTTGTCCGTTTTCAGAGGGAGTGCTCCGGTTACTTAGGTTGAGGACTAGAGAAACCCATCAGGCAGATTAAACGAGAGGGCGAAAACTGCGTAATAACTGACGATCCTTCTCTATTCGCTCCGTCGACGATCCGTCGCTTGCCCTTTCAGTAAAAGGGGATCGATAGAGGGTCGTTGCGGCGCCTTCCAATGGAAGACAATACTCTCTTTTCATTATAAGATGTAATAATCATGAAATACTTCCTATCATAATAATAATTATATAATCATTTTAGTTGAGCGTAATCTGGGACGAATCACATCCCGTCACAACCGTTGTCCAAGAAACATTACATTTTCTACTAAGCACTAAACCCCAGGACCCTTCACGGGTTGTAGTTGTACAAAAAAAAATTGAAACCAATTCGCAACTAACCTGACAAAAAAACACTATTTAGTTCGAGTACCTAGGAAATAAGCTATCATGATGAGGGGTCTGTGCTGTAATTGTACAGATAGCTATTTCAGTTCATAAGAGAAAGAGAAAGATTAAAGGATACATCAAGAGTTATAGGACCATCCATCAAGATTGAATCTATTTATTTTTGGGAGAAACTGTTCAAATAATTTAAGAACTGATGAAATAAATGAAAAATCCGTTATAACATAAGCTCTAAGGATATGAAAAAAAGTAGTAGTAGGAGTAGTAACAAGATAACACTACGAAACAATAAAAACAAATTGATGCATCATGACCATTAATAACGGGAAATTATATCGGGGCGACCTGTGGTCTGGTGGTTAGCATAAAAATCTTCATCGCGGGTTCGTAGCCCGGCAGGTGGGCCTAGGATTTTTTAAAAGGGAGCAGAGTGGGTTCCTTTGGCGAAGGCTCCGTGTTCAAATTTGGCTCAAGCTCATAAATTAATTAATCTGTTCACTGTCACGGGTGAATGTGTATGATCTATAGAATCTCTTAGGACTCTCCCAGCCCTTATAATGTGATAACGTTAATTGACACATAAACCTAGTGGATAAGCGTGATGGACTGAACTCAAGCCCCTTCTTGGGTTATAGTTGTACAAGTATTTTCATTTTTGGTGCTATTCAGTTATGTTCTTCGGATTTATGTAATAAATTGATATAATATTGTACTACTAAATCTAATAAGGATCTTGGCTCAATTAATATTGCAATCTTATTAGACTAACATTTTACCGATCATGTTGTTTGTCCAAATTTACCCGTAACCATTTGATGCCCTCTCTCCAAGTGTTAGAGTTGCAGAGCGTCGGTCCACCCTTGATGTAACAGAATACAAAATTATCTGCCATGGCTGGACTTTCATAATATATTTGAGCAATAACAATTCATGACTTCATTTTTTCCATAATAACGCCTCAATCACATTTAATCAGTTTGTCAACTCATTGTTATACTTTAGCTTTCCAACCATTCTTTATGTAAATTTGATTCTTTTCCCATCATTAATTCACAATTTTGAACTTTCGCCTTTTTTTTTTTTGGAAAATTTGATTCTGTTGATGAAAAAAATTACTAACAATATGGTGATATATGACAATGCCGTATGAGCTTGGATGTGAAACTTATAAGTATGATAATAGTTACCTACAGTAAATTGTAAATATCACAAGATAAAATGTGATTTTTAAGTACAAGAGTTTTGTTTTTTACAATTTAAAACAACATTATATTGGTATTAACCTGTTTATTTGTTCTTTTAATATCTTCTCATGTTTTTCTTTTATTATTTTATTTCTTGCCCCTCTATCAACTTGTCCTTATCATTTAAGTTATCTAAAAGTAACTATTAATATTTATTTCTTATCACCATGTTGTCTACTTCCATTTTGGTGTACGTACACCCATGTATATATATTATGTATTTATGTGTGTGCTTACGAAATAATATTGACTGAATTATTTATAAGGATTTTTAAAGAATGACCATAGAATTTACAAAACCCGGAGTACATCGCTTTGGCTCCGTAACTTTGAAGTTTATAAGGTTGAAGGTGGTGAATAAAATTGTTATACATAGTTCGAGTTTCAACTTGGATTGTCTTCTGAACTGCAATTAAAGAGGACAACAATATATCCTTTTACTTCCTGCTACTTCTCCTTAGTCTTGGGATTTCATGAGAATAATTTCGACAGGAGATTGTTCCGTTTTAGTCATTGAAGAATAAGAAGTCTGTTCAATATAAATTCCACTCGACGTATATGTTGAAATTGGCGGCATTACCCTGTTTATTGTAATTGAATGCGCAACTAAAAAATATATATATAACCTAAATAACAGCCTACAGGTACATAAGAAGATGCTTGTAAAATATCTAGTTTTTTTTATTAACAATATAATGATAACTTCTCCATGGGAATTATCCGCTTTTAGTACAAAAATTAAAACAATAAAAGGGGGTGCTAACTAGAAATATTAAAAAAAATCATCGGCCAAGACAAGACTCATGATATTTGTCGAAGGAAATAAAAAGTGATAATAATCCAAAATTATTATTGGAAGATTAACCAATAAAATTAAAATATTCATCAATATAGAGGGTTAAAACAGGAAAAAAAAATGACTCAATTGATGAGTACAAATACCTTAAAGAAACATGCATAACTAAACCTTCTTCTTTTGCCTAAATCAATGTTTGATAATAGGGCTTCATATTTTCGGATATAATTAATCGTAATTATAAGTGGGTCATTTAAAAAAAATGTCACGTTCACTGCCCCTACCTAGTCCCCTTAATTTCTCATTTAATAGTGCTTATTGCAAAAAAAACTAAATTTTCTGAATAAAATACATTTCAGAGCTATTAAAACCATGTGCATGGATTGCTCGCAAATGCTAAGTGATCCTGTGGTAACAGTGACTTAGTGAAATGGCAGAAAAAGATCTAGGCTTGTCCAAGTTAAGTTGCAAGTAAATAGATCCATGGAGTTGTGTACTTGGCTATTTTTTAAAACCATGCTGTTTTTTATTCTCTGTCACGTTGTTACCATATCAATTTTATCATTCTTGAGGCTAATCAAATTGTTCCAAGATTAGCTGTTGTATGTATTTGCGTCGCTCCTTTAGTCTCAGTCTTTAAACAATTTAGGGCAGAATGACACCTCATTTAAATACAAATAAACCTCTAAAAAAGGTTCACGCTAATGAATAGTTACACCATAACAGGTGTAAAATGTTATTTTTTATTTTTTTATTTCCCTATGTACTGTTTAGCTACACACATATCTACAATACTACTATACCATTAGACAAGAAATTTTATAACAACATTAGCTGAGATATATCTCAAAGATCTCTATTAAAACCTTTAACCTTTAAAATCTTTGATAGGAAACCCTTCCAAGGTAGTAAAAATGTGACCAAATTACCAAAAAAGAAAGGAAGTGGGTCCTCCTTAAAGCGCCAATAATTTGAAGAAAGTAATCCCGAGAATAGAGTTAGATGGCCTAAGGAAATATTTTGCTATTAAAGCCAAGGTCCGAAGGGTTCGGCCAGAACTAGGGAGCTAACTAGGAGATAAGAAAAGGGACGCAACCAATCTTTCTCTGTGACAGTCTTACCCATCCTCTCCACCTATTTCTTTTACTCTCGCCCTTTCATTTCCTTCCGTCTGGCTTTGCAATTTTTTTTAATTTGGTATAGGTAAAAGAAAAATAATAATAATAATAAATAATTCCTATCAGGAAAAATATGGCTTTTTTATCTTACTATTAATGGCCTAATTAATAACCAACGTAATACATTTTCTTTTAAAACCTGAATCATTACAACTTGGAAAGGGTCTGGAGTTCAGGTCACGGTTGAGACTAAACTGTTTCTTGAGCAACAGTGATTTGTCCTAAACCAAGCTCAACCCCTAGCTTTTCGCCCTTATATTGAGCTTTTATAAAGCACCCAGCCTAAATATATTTTTCTTTTATGAACTTATGTAAAATGCAACGGATGTCTGGCGATAGGTTAATAATTAGTTATTGGTTGTTAAAAAAATTCAATAGCTAATTTTTTAAGTACGTTTAATTTTCATATCAAGCGAATAAAGTGGCCGTTTTTTTCATCCAGCTAAAGCTTTTATTTGTTGGTCCCTCATGAAATATGATCAAATGTATTCCAGATTTAGCATTTTTGTTTCAACAGTTTATCTATGCTGTCAAATAGACGGAATGTAATGGAGAAATTAATTAGAGTCTTGAGGTTAATATGACGTATAATTCAAATTAATCCTTAATGACACTCTTTATTTCATGAATATTAAATAACCTACTGATCTTTTTTCAGCCTCCTCGGAACTGTCCTTCAACGTATTCTTTCTTTTTCGTTCGTAAATACATTAAGGGAAATTCTGATTTCATTATGAAAAAAAACCGAGGACACTCATTAATTTCTAACGCACTACGGCTTATCTTCATAACAGGTATTCAATCAAACAATTAGATATTGTATAGTTAATGTTTCTTTTTCGTTTTTTTCGTTAAAAAGTATGTTAATTGATATTAACAATAAGTTAGGTTAAATCGTGATTATCTAATTGCTACCTTAAGGAGAGCTGACTATTGTAGATTCTATTGGAAATGTTGGATTTTATGAGAATTTGATTAATTTAGCCGAATGATTTATGTAGCCTGGGAATACAAGTGTTTCCCAAGAGTTGCATTGTTTCCCAAAGAAAGAGTTGCATTTGAGCCTTGGAGTTGGTGGGATGTTTCTTGGGAACATTATTCATGTTTTGCTTTTCTGTTGTTCTCTTCCTGGCCTGAGTATGCCTGAATAGGCGAAATATTGGACAGATATTTTCAATTTCTGTTTTGGTTTGGAGACTTATGGGATTTTCGTTGGAATTTTTCCACAGGCTTAACATTTTTTTAAAGTCTCTTTTTGCCTTTCCCTTGACATGAAGTTTCCATAAAGAATTCCTCGAAACACAAGGAGTTACTAAAGTTCATTATCATTTTTCAAACTTCAGAAAAAAAATATTACGGCGATGACCATGTGAACTTAATATTTCTTATGAAAATAGTAATTATTTAAATTTTTTACATGATAAAATAATGATCGACGGTATTTTTGGCCAAATGACGTTATTAAAATAAACAGTTCTATTACATCATATGAAGTGTCCTCAGTACATGTTAGAGGCTGTAATAAATAAATAAGGACAACGGTCATTCAAGGATATGATTTAAGGGATTATTTTATACAAAACATTAAGGATCTATAAATTATTGGATATTTTCCATGACACGCTACTTCGTTATCACCATGTTTTCGTTATCTAAGTTATATATATATAGGGTCCAACTTTTTTTATGAAAATTTTGACAAACTAAAATGATAAACTACAAAAAAATCACATTAATTTATTATTTTTCTAATATAATAGTTAGATTGGAATTTATAAATTTGTTTATTTTAAAAACAAATAAAATTTCAATAGGCAAACTTTTAACTCCACGATGTAAAAACTAAAACGAAACGTATTTGGCATTTTTACCGACTAATTTATTTATATTTATATATTTTTTTATTTTGATTTCATATGTATCGAAGGAATGTATCGTAATCAGTAACACATTGACTCCAACCTTTCTTCCTCTCTCTAAGGCCTTGTAATGGTAAATGTATCCACGTACAATACAATGTTAAAGCACATGCATACAGAATTTTTATGGTGTCATCAAGTAAAGGAAATGTAAAGTAGGTGAATGACTACAAAAAACTTCTGATTCCTTTGATATCGAATAGTGTTTCTCAAATAAAAACTTCAAAGTATCGCTGTTTTCAACAATCGCTAAGTATGCCGGGGCAATTTTCTATTTTAGCGTAAGTGCAGGCTTCCCCATTGTGCCCTTTCATCACACTTTGAACTTGTTTTTCGATTGTGTTCTTTGATCCGGTTTTGAGTAAAGATCTTAATGTGGGGTGATTGTAAAGTCAGAACTTTGAAGTTCTCATTACTAAGGTACATCGTGCTTTACTTCTCTGAAATATCATTTGGAATTGTATAACTGATTAGATCAAGTATTAATTAAAGTTTTGTTTTGAGGCTGTAAGTTAATTACAAAATATAATAACAAATACAAATGCTATATTTTCTTATTTAACTATTTAATTAAGATACTAAAATTCTAAAAATGAGAATCCGTTAAATAAACGAAGAACAATAAAATATTAATTTATGGTTGATGTAGGGGAGGAGTAGTAAAAAAAAGTAAACGCTTTTATCATATTAATATGGGAATATTTTAAGTATTTATATAATTATTTGTAGTATTAAATACAAATTATAATCTGATTTTTTTTATTTAGTATTTCTTATGAAAATAGTAATTATTACTGGTTTATATATTATATTCTTTAATTTTTTTTCACGTGATGATAAAAAAATCATCAATCATCTATTTTACCAAATATTCTAATTAGAAAATTAAATACCTGTACAACAAGGGTCTTGGAATCATAGAGGCTCTACTGTTTCTAGGACGACGGATGTTCAAGGAGGGGATTTAACAGGATTTTTAAACGAAACTTTAGGTCTCGATGATTAGGACTTTGTAAACTACTGGATATCTTTTTTAAAAACACGATATTTTGTTGAATAAAACTCTTTCAGTTATACTTCTTTTATTCCTGGGGGAATCAATAATGCTTAGTCTGAATTGACATGCACCTATATTTTACTCATGTCATTTAATAGCCTTCATTCCACGCAGTGGTGTAAAATTTGACAATAAAGGGCTATAAGGATGAAGAATTTAATTAATTTAGAAGATCGGATAATTGCGAGAAAAAAATAATCGAAATTCAAAGTATACATTGTTAGACCGAAATAAGAAAATCTATATTTCATGGCGAAGCAAGAACTGGACCTCTTTGGGAAGAAATTGCTTTCACACCACAACCCTGGCTCGTAGATTAGTTGGTTGGCAACTTTATCAACATTTGGCGTACCAATTTATTGTCTTTTTTTACAAGCCTTTATAATTACACTTATTTTTTACACTACCTTTATAAGTAAATTTCACCATTACTTTATTATTAACATAGGGATTTGGCGAGTTCATAGTTCAAAAATTTTAATTATAATACGTAATTCGTAAACTAGGTACACCTTCTAGTGCCGCTCAGCTATAAATATTGTAAAAAATGTTAAGAAACATTATAACTACCGTTTATTCACTAATTTACATATCGCTTCTTCAAAAGTGCAGTGCTGCAAATCTGATACACCACCAGGCGCGTGGCGTACAAAGTACGCCACAGCAGAATTTTTACTTTTTCTTTTTAAAAAAAATAATGTTTTCCACAGTTTCATAAAATTTCTTTACATCTTTGCACTTTTATGCTTGAAGGAGAGTCAAGAAAGAAAAACACTAATTTTAAGGGACTTAGATATTTTGAATTAAAGCAGTAGCCTAAAAGAAAGCTATTTAAATTGCACAAAGTATCCATTTATTTCAATTTTAAATAAAAGGTATGAAAAATGATTTCGCCAATTTCCGAATAAAAGCTATGAACAGTTATTTACCAAATTAAAATAAGAGTAAAGTTTTAAAATTTATGAAAAAAAAATAAAAGGTTATGTTTTAACACATATGTTTTCCAACAATTGTAACAATAATAAGAACAATTAAGAATTCAAACAAAGACAAAAAGTAAAATAAGAAAAAACTCAATTAGACAATTCTAATTTATAAAACATGGGCATTTAATGTTTTAATAAATTTCAGATAAATCTTCAGAACATTCTAAGCATACAATTGTTTTGATTGTATGATTTTTACAACATTTTTTTTTACATTTGTGGCAAGTCATCGTGGTTGTTACATTTTTTTTTCTTCCGCAAGGAGCGCATCTTCCTTTTTTTTTTTTTTGCTGGAAGTTCACCGGAATTCCCTTCGCCATTGCTTTTTTTCTCGGTACTTCTACAGTAATTTGTTTGCCAGAGAAATATTTTTTCGAATCCTAACAACAATAAAAATCATAAAAGCCTAAATAACAACGAAGTTTACAAGAAAAACAATAAAAAAGAAAGTAAAAATGACTTACATGACCGGGTGCGTAGCGTACAACGTACGCCAGTTGAGAGATTTGGGAAGAAATTCAAATACAGGCACGACACGCGAGAGACAATAACGAATACTTGTGCATTCGCCGGGCGCCGGGGGTCAACTGTGAGGTTACATGAAGTTTCCAGATTCAACTAAAAACAGACAAAGCGTAACACTGATTCAAACATGTCTGGCGTACTTTTTAAGCCGTACTTTTTAAGCCCACTCGAGGGTTAAATAATGTAGAACTGTTAATACTAATAATATTAATATCAACATTTTTATCTAACATTCTTTAATATTTGGACGTTTATTAATCCCTAATATTGTCATTCCAATATTACACAATTCATTGATCACAACTCTAACGTTTGCATATACATGAAATTATGAACAGGTATTTTGCCTCATTGATGTGGTAATAACATTTCGTCATCAATTTGTAAGTAACATTAATATATTACTTCGTTCAGGTGTCAATTTCATATTTAGACTGGAATTTGGTTTAAAAATAGAAACGCAGATGCCGATATGCATTCAACAAATATTGAAAACCACTAATTAATTTAATTAAAATGTAATTATTCCATAAATAGAAATTTTATGTGTGCTCTTATTATTGTGAGTAAATATTTAAAAACAACGTTATTGTTAAATTTTAAATGAAATGGTGTTATTTTTAGTTGATTAAAACATAATAAATATAAAATGAAACACGGTCTTTAATCTTATGATGAATGAACAGACAGAGCATCGGGGAATATAGGCTCTAGATTTCATCTTCGTATTAGATTCGAGTCAGGATGTGTCAAATAGTGCTTTATTCTAAATCATCAGTTATAGTCGTTAGTAGTCTCCAAGGCTTGGAATAATGTCCACCAAGTGTTGTTACGACCTGAATTCAAATATATCGAAAAAGCCGAGTTTTAAAAAAAATAAAAACTGCAATAATTAATATAGTACTGCAAGATTGTAGTTTTTAAAGTCAGCAAAATTTCAAACACTTCAGAGTTAATATAAATTAATTATAATTCAGGTCATAACCCCATTTAAATATTCAATCTAAAAATTAAAGTTTAATTGTGTTTGCATTCGGGTCAAATTAGTTTGGAATCGATTTAGATTAATTACCAACCATATTAGCTTCAATAAGCGGCTGTTGTATGCCAATAGATATCGCATTAGCTCATAAATAATAAATTTGTTTTCACTATAGTTCTAGTTAAAAGAGGATGAATGGTTCTGCTTGAAGTACTGAACTTTTAATGAACATTTGTTTATAAATTTAACGTCACTTTATGATCCCATGGCTAATTATGTATAACTGCACAAAGCTACAGCGTGAGTTCTAAATTTTGCGTATCCAGGTAACAGCAGCTCAACCAGGATTGGGATCGTAAAGGAGTACCTGAACTGTTTCGGCATGGGACCCCTATTTACGTCCCTTTCGAAGGACGGTAAAACCAAGGACTTTTTATTCCATTTTTGAAATTCCTAGAGCAACAGCTGGGTACAACAGATGCGAACCCGCGATATAGAGTATAGAAGATTGCGATGCTAACCACTACAAAACAGGTGACCCCCATTTATTTATTTAAAACAAAGCCTGAGACTACAATAAAAAGATGTACAAAACATAGTTACTTAATCAGAAGATAACTTTACAGATCACAAATATGTATTAAATTTTACAATACGAATAATGGATTATTTATCTCCCATTTTGGTATATTTATATCATGGCTGAAATCCTTTTCACGAGGTTGATAACATGGTTACTATTTTTGGAAACATACTATTTTCATAATTGGAACATTTTGAAGGTATAACAATGCTACAAAATAAAATAACAATTGGTAGACCACGGTGTTGAAAAGTTCTAGCAACGCCGAAAGACATTCCAAAGGATTTCCGAAGTCTGTAATAGGAATTTAGCGAATTATTTCGGGAAGAGAGACATAGCGAACTATTTAAATGAAATCCCAACTGTAGAACTTGAAGCTCCTTCTTAACTTTTCAAGGCTTAGAGGTAGAGAGTTCCTAACACTCTTCTGGAAGAAGATTTGGAATTAAAATAACTCTCGAAATTAGTCAAAGCCGTCACATCAGGTCTGTTACTATCTTAATTAAATATATAAATAACTATTATTTATTATTTAAATATTAAATAACTATTGTACAATAAATAATCTTGAAAAATATTGGTTGACCTCATGTATACATAAAGAAGAAAATAGTCCGGATGAAGGTCAGAAAAAAGTCCTCTTGAGTAAGGAGAATTGTTTATTTTTACCTTTCGACCCACATTGCAAATCTTCTTCAACAGTCAACGGTAAACTGTCAACCCTTGACCCCATTATAGTCCTGAAAAAAAACAATGTTGGTCGAAAAGTTTCCGTTGGCTTTGGAAATAACAGTTCTCCGTACTAAAGAGAATTTTAGTATGGAGGTCTCATATTCTTCCTTATGATAAATAATATTATATTATAAGCTGGAGCTGAGTAGCTATGTGGGTAGAACCTCAGTTTCTGTGCTGAGCGACATGGATTGAAATCCAGCAGGGACAGATAGATTATTTCATCACTTAACAGCCATGGAAGGAATCTGTGGGATCTATACGTAGACTCTTGTGGGTCTAACACAGTGTGTGGGTACCCTTATTTGGGGGAGGATCTAGCTGTAGAGGGTGATCTCGAATAAATCACCTCCCTGCACAACCGTCGTCTTAGGAACAGTACAGTCTCTATCATGTACTGTGCTCAAAACCCCTGGTGGGTTGCAGAGGTACATTTTTCGTAATAAATAATAATATAATTAAAATGATACATATATTAATTAATTAATATTTAATTTTAATTGAATTCAAATAGTGAATATAGGTTAGCTTTATGTGTCACAAATTAACTTCAATTAATGATTCAATACTTTGTATTTCTTTTTAAAAAGTGTCATAATGATCGCAAAGATTATATTTAAGACTGAAGTGATAAAAGTGCAGGTTTGACCGCCAGCTATGAACGAAGCGTCTACTTCTTCGCAGGCGGTAAGTGATATGGAGTCGGACAGTTTAAACTTTATTTTTAATGATAATAATGCTGGTTCCTGGGAGCTTGTAACTGATCGAAAAAACCTTTACCAATTGAACAGGATCTTACTAGACAGAAACGTCAAGCGCCAATTCCACCACATTATTTTTCATGCCCTAACCTCAACACCACAGGAACCATTAGAAAATACCATGAAACCAGTGCTGAACCAGAAACAGCCTCCATTTTATATAAATGGTGTAGAAAATGTCTCTGCATTAATTACATTCCTAGAATAAAAAGCTGGACCAAAAACGTTTACAGTCAAATCTAAACTTAAAAGTGTAACTGTTTATCCAGATACACCTGAAACCTATCGAAAATTAAATGCAAGCCTAAGAAGTGAGGGGGCGGATTTTCATACTTTTCAGCTCCCACATGCCCAAGGATAGTGATTAAGGGCCTCCATCACACTACGCCGATTAGCATCATAAAGGAGAAATTGAAACAGAAAGGTTACGAAGCTTCGAATGTACCCAACGTAATATCAAGATTTAAAAAACGTCTTCCAATGTTCTTTGTGGATATTTCCAAAGAAACATTCACAGAGAATGATTACGATATAAAATAAATATCCTATCCTATAATAAATATCGAGAAACCGCGTGAAAAAAGACATCCCGCAATGTTTAAGGTGTCTATTACTTTAACATTGGGAGGTTACTTTAAACACCCACCAAGGTGTGTAAGGTGTGGCGGGAATCATGGCAGCAGTTCTTGTACTAAAACAAGAGAAACACCTGCTACCTGCCCCAATTGTGGCGGCCAACACCCTGCCAACTATAAAGGTTGCAAAACATTGAAGAACCTCAGGATTCTGCGTAGCTCAAGGAATTGCCGAAGGAATTGAACAGCGGCCTATACCAGCTCAACCGACTCAGTTACCAACGGACCCACAGGAATTCTCCGATTCTTCGGACCAACTCTCCGACTACCTTCACAGCAACACCACCAAGGACAACCGGAGAACGACGTCGGATCTCAGCAGATACCAAAGAGTCAACCTGTAACGAAATCGACACCACAGTAACATCATGTTCAGATAGGTATGATGAATAACAGTACTCAGCCGGTACATTTCTCCTCAACTTTTTCAAATTTTAAATGGTCTAAATAACCTTATCCACCTTCGTTTTATTCTCCTCTAACAACTGACTAAAGTTACACAAGCCTGGAGCAACAGCCATGCCCTCTAATTTTTCTACAGCTCCATGTCTCTTCTCTGGAACGCTAACGGAATATTGCAACACAGGACGGAACTTGATTTATATCCACATGAAAAAAGGACCGACATGGCACTTATCACTGAAACACATCTTACATTACGATCTAAAATATATATTCCAGACTACACTATTTACAGGACTGATGACCAAGACAAAACGGCACACGGAGGCACGGCCACTATCATCAAATCGTCATTAAAACACAATCCCATTCACTTACCCATCACACCACACATACAGTCAAATGGCATTGCATTACATACAAAACAGAAAACATAACGTTTTCTGCAGTTTATTGCCACCCTACGTAAAGGCTTACACCCCCGATGTTTTCTGAGTTTTTTAAACGGTTAGGTCGATGTTTTATCGCAGGAGGTGATTACAACGCAAAACACCAATGCTGGGGTTCAAGATTGTGTACCCCAAGAGGTAGGAACTTGTGGTGTGCTCTTCATGAACTTTCATTAGACTCTTCAACTCCTCCAAGCCAAGTAAGATATTACCTCAAAACTTCTGTAAATTAAAAATAGGTTTTATATTTACATTTTAAAATCGTGTTAAAAAAAAACCTGTAAAACTACAACCCGTGAACAGGTCTAAATGGTAGAGACTGTACCGTTTCATGGATAACAGTACTGCAGGGAGGTGATTTGTCTTAGATCACGCTCAACCTCCAGATGTTTCCCCCTTATTTGGATACCTTATTTTTATAACATTTTATAGAGCCTGGGTAACCCCTAGCAGGGTCTTGATCAATCTTCGGCTGCTAACAGGCAAAGTCTTGCCAGCAGCAGGTTGGAACCAGAATTTTGGCATGGCAACTCAGTGCTCTACCACTAAGCCACTCCGCTCCCTTAAAAAAAAGAATCGTGTTTAAATAGGATAAATTATATTATGAATATAAACAAAAATATAATACTTATCCACAATTTTATCTAATTCATAACAAAAAATAAAACATAACAAAAAAAATTGGACTCTTGTAAAATACTAGTAGAAAATGGAGGGTAAATTTTGCTTATGGAACATCACATCACACAACAAAGAACATTGAATGTTATTTAGTTAGCGAAATAGATTTGTTTTCGCTCCACTAAATTTCCTCACATTAACCCGAGAAAAGTTTGTTGTAGAAAAGTTGTGTTTCATTTCCTTATTGACACTGGATTTTTTTGTGTCGTTTCATATAAAATGTCCGTTTTCAAATGAAATGTTATTTAATAAAACAACTTCAAGAAATCAAATATGTTTATTTTAAAAAATTGCCCTCATTTTTCCATAGATTTTCTCCGACGTGTCAAAATTTCAATGCCAAACCTGAAATGGCCAGGGTTTTGAAATTAATTAGATTCTGGAAATGCTTTTTTGGCTTGAGAATCACTTTTAAGAATTTTATCACTAAGGAGGTTGTCCAAATATCTGAACTGATGGAAAGCTGTTTGAGACAAGTCTGGCGAATAAGGTGGGTAAGGGAGAACTTCGTAACCCAGCTCGTTTAGTTTCTCCCCTTTCATGAACCACGAGTTCTGGCGTTTTAGAGTTAGAGTTTAATTAAAAACCCTTCCGATTAAGCAACGCTGGTTGTTTTTTAATATATTTTACTATATATTATGTCATGTTCTCTTCAGTACGATGTGGATGTGATGCTTTCGGCTCTGTGTAGAAAGGGGAAAGGATTCCTGTCGTTGACCACCACAAGGAAGGAGTGGGTCTGTCGTAGAACGCTGAGTATCCATGACATAAGCCCTGGGTTCAGGGCAGACTTTTATTTAATCTGTTAGCGACCGGAGATGGATCTTATTGGATCTAGGAACCTGGAGATAATCCAGCTACTATAATGTGCGTACCCGAAATAAGCGGAAAATCTGGTGGTTGAGCATGATCTAGGACAAATAACCTTCCTGCAGAAACGTTGTCCAAGAAACAGTACAGCCACTAACACGTACTGAACTCAAGCTTTGGTCGACAACCACAAAAGTTGCTACCTTGAGGAAATACTTTTCCAGCGTCCGGTGACCGCTCTCGGCAAAATGGATACTACGGGAATGATCTTGACCCTGTACGTCCTACCTGCGGCGTTCCGGACTCGGAGCATATTGCCATAAGCTACACCGCCTTTGGCCCACAAAGATCTATATTGCAGCGGAGGACCGGACTTTACGTCCACTTCGAGAAAGATTTCCCTCACCTATTGACCCAAGACAATTACTCGTACTTCATAGAGTTTGTGTGCATGTGAAAAGTGGGAGTGGGCATAACCCTTTTCCATCTCGGAAGAAGAATCCATGAAAATTACCGAAAGTAGGAGACAGAAACAATCATTGAAAATGGTTTAGAGTGAGAAAATTATAGACAATATGATTATTATATGATAATTAATATTCTGTGTAAATCAATGTTGTCATAACCTGTATTGCCGTAAGGCTAGGAAATTTGTTTATTTTTTTTTTTAAATACCGAACCCAAGACCCTACTTAGGCTACACCTACATTGGATCCGGTGCGATTCGATGAGACGTCGCTAGCAAACCAAATGACTGAAATATATCGAGAGCGCCTACATTGGATCCGGCCTTAATCAATCCATATTTATCCGACCAATCCCAGGGATTTAGTCGCTCGTGGAAACGAAATAGTTTATTTATACGAAAGTGCCTACATTGGATCAGGAGCGATGTTGTACGATCAAGTGTGATTTTAACATTTCGAAATCATTAGTTTTCAATTCGATAAGCCAGCCGTTAGCATGTGTGCCAACTTAACCTTTATTGTCTAAAATGTTTATTAAAAAATATACATTGTAATTTGATAATTAACTATTATATAAATATCCGTCATAAATCAAAATTAAATATTGTCAATTCTCATTAAAATATTTTATTACTAAACTTCATGATCCATTAAATATAGTAGCGAAGGTTATTTTCCCGTTAAATAAAATTATATCTATCAGAAATGTCCATAAAAAATATACCTACATACAATTTTAATTCGTCAAAGAAAATTGGAAACATTAACTTTTGATAAAATTATCATCTTAATGTTAAATTTATTTGTTAAACATTTAGCAAGGGCTTTTCTGATTTTTTATACTCCTTTGCAAAGATGAACAATAAAATAAACAAAGATTACTCATAGAATTAGTTCGAAAGGAGCCTCCATTGCGGGATCTATGAAATAATAATAATAATAAACCATAATTTCTATTTTTTTTTTAATTGAAAAAGAACTAAATTATTAATTTATAGTGAAACAGCAAGACAAAAATATTCTAATATAACTCATTTTCATAACATTTGGTTCTTTAAATTTATAAAAGATTATTTTTAATATATTTATATTTCACAATAATTTATATAGAAAACAAGAAATAAAAGAATAAAATTAATACCATTATATTCAAAAGGCTAGTTTCATTATAGGTTTGAATAGAATAGATTTACACCAGACCTGATGAAATAAAATATGTATTTAACTGATCAAGTTTATCAAATACATTACACCCTCATAATTATCAGAATAGTTTTAGCTTTATTGAATGTATATTACAAATTCATTTTGATATTACATGAGTAGATCATTATCTCATCATCTATAAGTTCAATAAACAGTGATTTTTTTAATGAACGTTCAATACCATTATAACTACATTGAGTATTCTCAAGATTCCAGTTTTAGAAAATTGTTTATTTATAAATTAGCTATGTGAGCATGGAAATAAAGAAATATTTAAAAAATGTAAGTTTGATTATTTTCTGTTTGTTCTATTTCTACAATCCTTGATTGTTCTATCCAATCATGTCATATATAAGTTACTGGTATTACTCCTATAAGTCTTTTATTATTGCTGTTATTATCCAATTGATATGAATAAACATTTGTTTCGATTAATATTTTGAACACATTTAAGTAAATATTGTAACAATCTGTCAAATACATATATTTATGCAAACTTTATCTATATCTCTTATAGAGTTATAGTAATTGGAAAGTATAATGTTATGATAATAGCAATTAATTGAGTTTTTAAATTCATAGATTATTATCTGGTATTTACTGTTATTTGTTTTATGGGCAATGAATTGCATGTTGGAAGGAGTTATTGATCTTTTTAAAAATGCTTCAGATTATTTGCATTACCAATTTATTTTATTAACCTAAAAGTCTAGTAGAAATTGAAATCAGGTACTTATATATTATGGTATGGTACCACCACTCTAGTACTCACTGTGTAAAAACCATATAATTACCAGTTTACTTCACATGTGTTTCATAATCATGAAATTCAATGAATTCTATTAAATTCTAAAGTGGTGATACGATAACAAACAAGTACCTGAAAGTAAAATCAAGAACCTCTTGATAATACGTTTTTTAAGAACTTATAGTTATCATATGGGCTACGGTATAGATTCCCAATAGCATTCTATTTTTTCCTTATATTCATAATTTCCAATGTTCTATCGATGCTCCAATTTAATATTATAAAATGAAAGTTTATTATATTTACATCACTTACACATGCACAATTAAAGGTATGTTGATTGAAGGTCAAAATCAAGTCTCGAATAGTAAGCAATTGATACATTTATTAGCTTATCAATGTTTTCGACCAACATTGCAGGTCTTCATTAGGGCTTATTTACACAAGGTACAAACAAATAATATAATACAAAACATATAGATTAATAGCAGTAATGATACAAATAATACTTAAAAAATATTTAGGTGATAATATAATAATCATCTTATTATAATGATTATATTAATATTTTTACCTAAACATTTTTTAATATGATTTATATCATTTATGAATTATCATATTTTACATTTAATATTTGTATCTTGGTAATTTAAACCTGATGAAGATCTGCAATATTGGTCAAAACATCATGCAAAGATCATCATATATTTAAATTATTTTGTGAAAAATAAAAGAGGACACCAGCATATTGTTAAGGAAGAAAATAAATCATTCATAGAAGAAAATAAATCATTTATAGAAGAAAATAAATCATTTATTCAATAGCATACATCAGTATTTACTTATAAAATTAAAAGAATAAAATTTAGGATACACATTTTTAACAACAATATTAGAATTAAGTGGAAAAATAAATGAATAACACAATTAAATATTTCGAAATACAAATTAAGAAGAATTACACACTACAAATTTTATAAATAATAATTGTCGATTAAGATACTAACATATTAATATGATAAAATAATACATAGCAATAATATATAATTTTTAATATTACAATTTGATATAATAATTGAGGTGATTAAGGAAGATCCTCTGAAGATTTAGATTGGAGTGTTTTCAAATATATATTGGCTTAAGATGCCTTGAATATCCACTATTAATTATACAGTATTTACTCCTAAATTGTAAGATCTTTCTTGATTATCATTGACATCCATTAAGAAAAGTATGCACAAAGGTCTAAACCAAATTTCTTCTGATACTTGATATACACAACCCAAAAAACAAAATCATCTTCGCCATATATGTTCACTTGTAGGAGTGTCTGCTAACATGAATTTGAATAAAATTGAAATTTGAACAAGGCCACTTCCTCATTGGACAACATATTTCCTTTCTGTTTCTGGAAAAAATAATGTTTTCAGATACACATTGATTTAATAATAAATAAAAATTAATTTAAAGTATTCCATAATAAATCTATTAGGTACCTAACAAAAAGTTGAACTTTTTACATTTGTAGCATTTTTCAAAAGAAGCTAAATATTTATATTTATTATTTCTGTTCAGTCTAACCTTATTTATTTAATCTGAAGCAAATTTATTCTAAATACTACTGTGGAATTGTTCTTCGGTGAAATAGAAATTTAAATTAATACTATTTCTAGTTCCATAATGGATTTTTCAAATGTAATTGTTTAATATGGGTGTTATTATTAGTAGTCCTAATGTCCACCTGATTTTAATAGTTAATTTACTGGCTAATTGATTCATACTTAATTATATGATATGGGGTTATCTTACAAACAATTATTCTGAATGTATATCAAAGTTTAACAATAGAAACCACTTATCGCTTCAACTATTTTCATTTATTCTCATAAAGAAAGGATGAGAAAGATTAATTAATGGTTCTTGTCACCCTGTGACTCCTACCAAAAATACATATTGCATAAACATATTTCATGACAGTTGTTAATGAAGAAAAGTTTAAAACACAATAGTATTTAGAATAAAGTACAGTGATTTTTAGGTGAATTTAGGTGAAACAAATTTTAATATGTTATACTATACACAAACAGTATTATAAAAATAATTACACTTACCTTGTTCAATGTTTTCACATTAAATCCTTCGAAAAAAGTTAGGAGCCAGTAGAAGATCAATTAAAGATCCAGGATCAAGCAAAAATACAGTAGTAAAGTAAACACTTGTTGAGATTTGATATTATGGGGAGGTTTCAAGTATAACCGCTCGTATTTATGAATTTAATTGCAATCGTTAATTTAATTACAAACCAAATAGATTTAAAAATATCACTACTATTCCATTAATAAATTAACTCATTATATAAAACATGAATATCTAAAAAATATAAATTCTATTTTATGAAATTGAAAAACTACTAAATTATTTATTTATAGTCAAACAGCAAGACAAAAATATTCTAATATAGTAGTAATATTAGCTCATTGTTATAACATTTGGATCTTTAAATTTATAAAAATTTATATTTTATTCGGAAGGCAGTGGCTAGTTTACTATCTGATTAATAAGAATAGAATTTAGCCTTATCTGATTCACTATAGGCACTCTGGGAAATTTCAGTCATTTGTTTGCTCACCCCAGCATCGTATGTGATAGAATAAGATCACGTCGCGCCGAATAGGATCCAATGTAGGTGTACCCTTAGGTGGTAGTGATACAAGTTTTTTTTCCATACTTAAATACATTATTATATACACAACAGTGGACATAACTTGATCTGTTCTCGTATGCGGTGACATGGCCAATCCATATATATTTTTTAATGACAAATAAGGCCATCGAAAAAATCCACATTATTATTTCTACTACTTAAATCTAATGCCATTTTATAATTATATTCTTGAGAATTAAGGCCTTATATGTTGGAGGACTATAGATAATATAATAATATCTAATTAATATCCTGTTTTAGCTCTGGTGGCGAAGCGAGATTCCACTTCAAAGGGCACCGCAAGGACGGCGGGAGGGTACGAGAGCTTCTCCTGGCTTTGGTCGAGAGGGGCCGCTTGTCCGAGTTCACCCTCCTACCAACGCACTTCTCCTTCACTCAGGAGCCCACGCTATTAATACTGGTTAGTGGTTAATATATTTGATAAGGATTATAATTGTTTAAAGCAGTGGTGGTCGAAGAGGAGAGAATACCATACAAATAAATAAAACAAATCAAAAATAACTAATAGGGCGTATAAAAAAATGACCGTTTTTTCAAATTCAAGATTTCAAAGTGCTGAAAATATTTAAATCCTATTTAATATTTACCTATATTTAATAATCCCTTTAGAGAATTCTCTATTTAATCCCATTCGACTTCTTAAAAAAAGGCCTCAGTTAAGTTATTTGTTTGAAAAAAAACATGACGATGTCCTACGAAATTCTTGTAATTTTATGGCATCACTGGAACAAAAAGTTTCACAGCCGCTGAAGCAACTCGTGAAATTATTAAATACTAAGAAGTTGTCCTTGATCAGCACACTGCACGGCATTGGTTTGAATAATTTAGTACTGCAGAATGGAAGGGACGTTGGGAAGGAATAAGGGCTCTGCGCGGCCAATAATTGGTATTAACGGATATGAGGTTCTGCAGGAACCTGTTGAGTCAAATCCATCCACAAGCACTGGCGAACTTTCCAGGGAGGGTAGTGTGTCGAAATATACTGCTACGGTCAGAGAGGGAAGAAGGACCGGCTGGGAGGATAAGACAAGCAATGGGATTAAGCGGAAGGGATTATAGAATCGCGTAGATCCTTCTGGGTCGGTGTCGTTCGTCGGTGGGTCGCTCCTACGTCCCTCGAGAGTTTCCATTCTTAGCCTAATTTCGTTCACTTTTTCTCCTAGCCTAGATTCTATAACAGCTACTTTATTATTTACATCGGCTAACTTATTATCTACATTAGCTAACTTATTATCTACATTTTCCATTAACTTAGTCTCTAATGTGCCTAACTTAGACTCTAATGTATCCATTAAATCGTTTTTTACAGTACCTAGCTCATTTTTAACAGTGCTTAACTCATTACCTAGCTCATTTTTAACAGTGCTTAACTCATTACCTAGCTTATTTTCTACATTGCTTAACTCATTACCTAGCTCATTTTTAACAGCACCTAATTCATTTCTAAAAGTTGCAGACAACTTGCTTAAATCAGTTTCAAACAGAACGTCATCTGGATTTTCCCCTAACTCTACAAAAAATTGACGTAAGCGATGTTGCAGTACACTTTTATTTCCGGAAGAATCCAGATCACGTTCTTCTAATTCTCGTTTTAAATCTGCAACTTTTAAATCCATTAATTTAAGACTTTGAGAAGCCATTTTTCATACAGTAGCCCAATAATTACAAAATAATAACAATTACACAAAATATCCCACTTCTGACACCAATTTGTTACGGGCTACTGGGTGTAAAATGGACTAAACTATTACTTAATTCAAGAATCTAATATTTATTAACAAATTAAAAAGAATACAATGAGATTATTAAAAACAACTAAATTATTAAACTAATATCAATTTATAATAACAATATTCTACTAAATGTTATCTATTTCTAAAATAATATACAAACAATATAAGATATTGGTAATACTAAAGAACTAAACTATTTATATTTAAATTTGTACAAATACAATAATATTACACTATAGTTTACAATTACAATTAACACTTACAGTTCGCTAACTAAAGTCCACCGACCGTAAGACTCTCCAAATATGACAAACTTCCACACAGTTTATTACACTTATTACACGGCCACTAATTGTCACTGTTGCTCACTAAGCACTTATTACAGACTGATACTAATACTAACTAACTCACACACTGCCACTAGTTAACGACTGCTACTCAATGGCTTATTACTCACTCGTCTTATTACTGACCGCCCGGCCGAACAGCTCGCCTTTTTATATAGGCAAGGTAGGTCGGGGTGGGACAATTCTCGGAAGGACGAGGACCACCTAGACCGACCCAGAAGGATCTACGCGATTCTATAATCCCTTCCGCTTAATCCCATTGTTTGTCTTATCCTCCCAGCCGGTCCTTCTTCCCTCTCTGACCGTAACAATACCGTTAGTCTCCATTTTCGCTCCATTGGGGAGGTAATGTGGGGAATGTTGTAGACTGGTCCCTCACGAACTTAATCCTCAGCCATCAGCTATGAGGCTAGAAATTTGTAACAATTTATTGAAAAACTCTTCTGATATGAAATTTTACTGGCAATGAAAATTTGATAATTTTGCGGAAGGAGAAATTCCGGTCCACGCTCTTTAATGGCCATCCCAAGGAATGGTATCAGCGTGAGATCGAGCAATTGTCTAGAAAATGCCTAATGATGGGGGATAACAATGAACCATACTTTCAGTATTAATTGAAAATATATCAAAGAAATAATAATACAAATATTTGGTTGAAAAACGGTCATTTTTGTTATACACCTTAGTAAAATATATTTTGTGTTTTTGAGACAAATCTAAAAAAAAGTATGGTCATTATGATGTTTATAAGTGAAAACTTCTTTAGCCGCGTTTAGCGACTTTTCGTAGGGGAAAAAGCAAATAGGTTCCCGTCATCGGCATGAGTAACATGCTCGTGACTTATTGCGTGACACTGGGGAAACATAACGGCCTGTCCATAAGTTATACAATTTGTTTTAAAGTACAATAGTTCAAAGGTTAGAATTTCGTCGATGTAAGAATAATAAAATTTAACTAAAATGTGCCATTCATACTAACAGTATCTTTTTTTAAAATTTGATTCTCTTTAACGTTGCTTCGACTGCGGAGGCAATTAGTGACGAATGCTCTTCTTATATTTCTAGGATTAACTTTGTGAGTTTTAAGTTCATCAGAGTCCTCTGTAGTTGATTATTATTTTTAACGGTTGGCACGTTTCAATGTCAAAATTTGTTCTTTCAATTTAATGCATCTTGCATTCAAATAGACGCTTCTTTAATTTCTATATTGTCACACAAAGAATATTGCTATGCGATTTTTCTTGCTTTAGATAACACTAAAGCTATTGTTACTGCGCCGAGAGTACGAGGAACACAACTATTGTCTTGGCTATCAACAACCAACAAGGCGTTCACTTTTTTGATATAGCTTCTGGAACTGGTAATAGTGATTTACGTTGCCAGTTTTTGATCGAATTGCTTGAAAACTTGATCAGCTTTCTCTCATCAATGGTATTTTAGTGATGTACAATGGAGCTTTCGACGAAACTGAGCAGGTTAGAGAAGTTATGGCGCGATCTTCGCGTAAAATAAAAGACCTGCCACCATATTCCCAATGCTGAATACGGCAGAATATGCTTCCTCAAAAGTAAAATCAAAAGCAAGAGCGATGTCGTCTTCTGACAGAGGAATACAGAACTTGGAAGAAGCAATCTGACACTGTGGGCTGTGAAGTATTCCTTAAAGATCCTGATTAAGGACTGTTACTGTAGCAACGCCCGATTAGCCAAATCAACGTAAAGTGATGTTAGATAAAAAATACATACAAGGTTTTATTCAGGTAATAAATGTTTAGTGTTTTTTGTCAGGTAATAGACTAATTAATACTTTCATTCATATATAACCATTTGTGATTCAACAAGTTATTACCGTTACAAATGTACTAATAAATAATTATTTAGCAGTTTCAAAATTCATCTACTCAACTGTCGACACTCCGAGGGGACGGTGATGGATGCTAGTCCTGTGACAAATGGTTCTTGGTTTATTTCAGTCTCTAGTAGATTTTTTTTTCTTTTTTTATAAAAATGTATTGCAATTTTTAGCAACTTCTAGTAATTGAAAAATTAAATAAAAAAAACAGTGTGGGTGTCTACTTGAGACTAAAAAAATAATAGTTAAAGATGTAATACAATTAACGACGAAGTTTTACAATACCGCGGATCCACATCAAAGAGGCAGAACTTTGAAAATTGATTCAAAACTATTTTCAATAATTTGAATATTATATCTAAAATGTCCTGGATACAGGTTCAAATAATGGCCAAACCAATAGACACAGTTCATCTGTTAGATGAGAATATGCAAGATGCATTGCTATGCAAAATGACCTGGTAAAATGACTATTTGGTCAAAAATAAATATTAGTTAATTATATCCCTTTTGTAAGGTTACTTCCTTAAAGGCCCCCAATAGCTTGTCCTTTTAAATTAAATTAAATTCTTCTCTTTTGTATGTTAATCAGCAGTCATTTTTGAGGGAGTAACGTTTTTCCTACTGTTGAGGATTTTATATCGTACTATAATCGCACACAATATCGTACGATAATTTAATTTCCATGCTTTGAATTCTTTTCTGATACTCTGTTCATTTTTATCCCAAACCTGCTTATTTTATCTTAGCGTTTTATACGGTGTAGATATTTGTCATTTCTACTGATGATAATGCCACCAACTACAGCTTAAGTGAAAGCCAGAATACGTGCCGACTATAAAAAATAGTTAATTGTAATGGATCGAAGAAAAGGGGTTTCAAAATAGAGGAAGAAACTAACTAGACCTTAAGAAAGCCGGAACGTGAGTTCAATGTAAGGCGGAGCATAACCAAGTTTTCTCGTGGCCCCTGTGGTCTCGGATCTACCGGATCCAAAGGATTCAATTACAGGGAACATTCTGCACTAGGAATTTCAAAAGTAGTTTCTGAGGGTTCTTCGTGTCATCCTACAACACACAATGAACGGTTGTAAAATATACGATGACTAATTTGAAATATAAATGTACATTTATGTAAAATACTTCATACATAAGAAGGCTATGCCCGAGTGATAATGTAACTTGCAACTTCTAGTTAAGTAGGAAAACCTTTAACAGTCTTTGATTTAATTCTTACATCGGTATATTATAATGAAGAATAATATTTTTTTAAAAATCTTAAATACAGTTTATTAAGGTACATATGTTTTTCATTTATTTATGTTACTTCTTACTTTGTTTACTAAATTCAATTGTAACTTCTCAATTGATTTAGTAAATTTTCAGACAACTGAGATTATTTATTTTTTACCTAATAGTGTACAAAATCAAATAAACAGTTTTTAATATGCTTCTTTACAATATTATTCTTCATAACAATATAAGTAGTTTACGTGAGAAACTGCTTGGAGTTTCGGAAAACAGTAATTATCATGTCTTATATTTTATCTGCCTATGAATTGTAGACCATTAATTCAAAATACTTCATAAGATCTGTAAGGTTTCCTTTCATTTCATAAATTAAGTTACCCACACTGATAATCTATACATATTGTTAAACAAAGTCCACGGCCGCATTTGTTCGCTACTACTGCACGAGTTTCATGCGGATGTCACCGATAGATAGAGTGATTCACCAGGAAGGTTTAGGTATATACTTTGTCGAGGTTTTGTGTAAATGGGTTGGAATATCGATGGGTTTCACCGAAGACGCTGCCTAATCCCGTGCAATTATCTAACGTGCAAGATAATAAATTCGTATATAAAGAAATATTTGGTTTTGTTTCTATTTTTATAATTTCTATATAATAAAGTACATTAGCTGAGATGAGAAGAAAGAAAATCAAGACTGCCAAAGAAGCCTAACCAATGATATTCGCGTGGTCCTTAAGGCCGGAACGTGATAAAAAAAATACATTACACAGATAAATTATGTAGGCATAACATGCCTTATTACCCGAACAAATCTGGGGGGGGGGTCGCTAGTAATATACTACATAAAAATTACCTAATTTTATAGAATGACGGGTTATATGAAGAATGTTTGCAGCATGAATATTTACTTCATCATCGCCGTAATCAATTCAAGGTTTTCTTCTTTAGAAATTATCCAGGGGTAAACCAATAGTAATTCATTGTCCTTATTCGTAACCAATCGGTGACTTACCTGATAAATAACCATTACCTCATAGTTTGAGTAACATAGAATCTACCATGAAAAATTGTCAATTATTTTGAATTTATTTGATTTGTGAGTATAAAAACGAGCTATTTTAGCTCATGAAGTTGTAACTTCAAGTCACAACTGTCCCCTCCCCCAAAAAAGTTCTTATTGCCACAATCGAATAGGAATCCATGATTTGATTAGATGACATTATGAAGATACCAATCTTTTAAAAGTAATTAAAGAGATACTTTGTAACGGGAGAGCAGCTCCCAATCATTTCTAATACTTTATTACTTTTCTATATTTATTTTGTAAGCTCTCAGTTCAGTTGCAAATCCATAGCTAACCTCTCTCCGGCTGTTCTGTTTTTGGCTGAGTGCAGAGAGTGCTGCAGTAAATTTTCTTGCTTTCCTAACTGCTTTTAAACTTTTTGATTTTGGAACATCACTTTCTCTAAAATTTGGTTGATAAGTATCTGGACAGTGTAAAGAGTGTTATTCTTAAACCATCATCAAGCTCCTTCAAGATGCAAAAAATTGAAAAATAACTGGATTTTTTGTATACTTGTATACTGAACCTTTTTAAGACACCCTTGCTTAAATAGATCACTTCATGAAAATTCTGCAACTACGAATCCCGGAAAAATGACAAGGTTTATCATTTACTAATCTTTGAATTCGCTGAGGATAACGCCCTAAAATAAAGTTAAAACTCGACAGCTCTTGTTTTGAATGCCATTGGAAAGGATTAGGAAGAGTTAAGCCGTGAGGGACTAGCACTCAAATCCGAACCGTGCTCTCAAAGCTTTAAATTAATTCTACTTTCTTTACTTCTACACTTCAAAAGGATTTTATCCTTCCTTTTTTTTTTCTTATACAAATTCACTGGGAAATAGAAAACCGCTCATGAAAAATGCCCGTGTCAATATAAAACATTATACAGATTATTATACTAACCAAACTCGAAAATATTTTGTATTAATAAAAAAAAAAAACGTTTATAATAACAAATAAACAGACTTTTATTTTAGACTTTTTAAAAGAATATATGAATTCCTTAAAAAACAAAACAAAAAAAAATAAACTAAATCGAATTAGTTTAAGGAAACAGAGAGGGACATTGAGAAATCGGGGTTACGGAAGATATGCTCAAGGATGGAACTGCCAAGAGCATAACCCGGGACTTGAGTATGAGGCTTGAGGAGAGAACAAAGCTGAGAATCAAAATCTCCGATGAAGAAAGGAATAGGAGGTCTCATAGGATGAGGAAACATTGGGCGGAGAGAAATTCGCAGAAAATCCATAAGTGATTGATCCACAGTACCACAAAGTTGGGTGAAACTAAAAAATAAATAGAAATGTATTTAAAGTTTTTCCGTGAGTTTTTTTTTTCCTGATGTAGCAATATTATTCAATATTCCCATACAAACAAGTTTTTTTTAATCCCTTTGGAAGTGAAGATGGTCTGAAACAAAGCTATGAAGCAATTAGAGGAAAATTCTTATATACATAATTACAACTCGTTTCCAGCACTAGGTGCATTTATTTAAGAGATGGGGTTGAGGTTCTGAAATAAACGAATGTCATTTGTGACAGAGAATCTGGGTTCTAGTGGGCTCATTACATGGGTACTTACATGTTTCTACTACCGGCGGTTTCAAAGTGCTAAATATAACAACCGATGTGCAGAGTTCGAGGAAATCAAAAAATTCGATACGCCTCCACGTTTTCACTGTCGATATTCAAAGAGTGTAGTGAACTATGTCCATATGTCCATATATTGTGAAGTATGTCTAATTATAAGTTTCAGTACGCCGTTTTGGAGCTGTTGGAGTCTCTTAGTGGTATAAGGAGTTATTGAGCATTGACGCTCCGTAGAGCTCCGTAGGACTGGTCTGAGGATCCCCTTGTATATCATTAGTTTTAGGCGTAATAATAAATTTGGAGATGTTAGTAGGTGGTTCAGCCTGTAACTTTGTCCCAGTATGTTTGATATTTTTCATACAATGCTGGGTCAACGTCAGGAGCTTGTCTAGGCTGATCTTGGGTGGCTGGTTCTCGCTTTCCCCCACTCTATAGACCTTAGGTAGAGGGCGCTTATTCTTGTATGAGAATACTATACAGTCTGTCTTCTTGGGATTGACTCTAATATTTGTAATATTGACTGTAATATCTTTCATATAAAGAATCTTAATCTTGTAATATAAAGAATTTTTTTCATATCCGTTTTGGGTTGAAAGGTTGCTAATTTAAACTAGGAGAGGATGGAAGGGTTCACTGTAGGTTGTGCATTTTAAGAGTGGGATGAGAATTGGAAGAGTTCCTTATCTATTTTATTTATTTTTCTAATTTTATATTTTTCCGGTGATGGGGATCACCATGTCCTTTTATGATATAAAGAAGTAATATTTTATTTTACCTTCGTATAGCTGGGCGGACAGTAACGTAGATACCAATTTCCCTTTTTATTCCCAGAATTATTTCTCACTTGGATTAATCCAATTTGTAACTATATACTCCCTCTGATTTTCAGTAGACCCGTTTTACGGCGTATGATTTTCGGCGCCTTCCCTCCATACGCACACCTGGGTACATTCTCCAATTAATGGTACCTTATATAACATAACAGAGGAAAAATTATAATTTATATAACAGAGGACAAAATAACGATATTCAACCTTACCGGAGGAAAGCACTACCTTAGTCTCCAGACATCAAACTTATATGTTGTAGGGTTAAACTGAAATTTACCAAACCCTAAATAATGATTTAGATCAAACGGTAGATCCTTATAACAAACAAAGGACATTTCAATGATCATATGTTTCTGTATTCCATATTTCCTAAAGTGGTACTTGTTATAATAATTTGTGGTGATTGTTGTAATAATTGCTATAATTGCTGATATCAATTCCAAGAACCCTGAGATTAGAAAACCATTTATTGCAAAAGTTACATACAGAAAACACGAAAAATAACTTTAAAAAATCATTAATTGAAGGATAAACCATTTATATAAACTTTTTGTGATGATATTATATTGTTTATAATTATAACCTTAGTTAGTGAAAAATTTGTTTAAGTTCATCGAGCTCCGCCCTCCTAGTCGGCTTCGGGATAATTGTTTCATGCAATAGCCTAAATGATTCTGAATTGAATTACAGACCGAAAACTTTGGTGCTGTTCGTTTAGAATTTCTAATTAAGAATAATTAAGATAAATACAATTTAATGAGGTAGAAAAGAAGTTGTCGGGTGAATAACAAATTAATAGAGTTCTCTCAGTATTTTCTTCTTATTTTTTTCTTTTCTCTTTTTAATCCGTTTACTCTTAAATAGATAGAATGAATTTCTGGAACATTTTTATTATATAAAATATTTGTATTGCTATAAAAGTTTTATAAAGAATTTCAAGGAAATTAGAACTTTTTAGTGTAACAATCAACCTTTAGAGTACTATTGTTTATTATTGCCACTATTCTGTCGTTCTAATTATTGAGTTGTTTGAAGTTCTCAAATTTTTTATCAATCTTCTGAAATATTTGCATTTATGCATGTCAAACGTGGTTATACATTTTCAACTACGTGGTTATGTTAAAAACGTGGTTACATTTTTTTAATAATCCATGCATTAATTTGTTATTGTTACTTCCCTCCACTGTCCTATGTTAAAATGTATGGATTGAAATTTACAAATCTATTATAACGTATGGGAGAGGAGTGGCTCAATGTTAGAGAGCTGAGTTTCCGTGCCGAAGGTCCTGGGTTGAAAACCCGCTCGCTGGCAGAGTTTTATTTAATCTGTTAGCGGCCAGAGATGGATACTACGGTATCTAGGACCCTCCTAGGGCTCACCCAGCCTCTAAAAAGGGGGAAGTCAGAATAAGGTGGAAAATCTGGCTATTGAGCGTGATCTAGGACCAACCACCTCCCTGCATACCCGGCCAAGAAACATTTCAGCCTCTACCATCTACTGAACCCCAGACCCTTCACTCCTAGTGGTACATAATATAATCCGTACCACGTGGGTTGTAGTCGTACAGGTAATATTAATTATATCCAGAGGTAGTACTAAAAGTTTATTTTTATAGATTTTGCCTGGGTTATGAATGAAAGTATCAATAAATGTAACATAACCTATAAGCGAAGCCCACTTACACGTGAAATGGTTGTTGGGAGTGAGGCTCTGCAAGTCTGCACTAAAAAAAAAAATCTCAGTATTTTCCCTGAGTTTATTTATTTTTTTGTTTCTCCGAGTCTAAATGCAATACTAATATAAAAGGGAAAGTCAAATACACTGGCCTAGAGCCAATTCCACCAGCACTAAACACACGGTCGTTGGTTTTTTTTTTTTTTGGAATACTGGGTTAAGGATTTATCAACGGAGTTCTTGTTTTTCCGGCCTTTATTTATTAAGTCGGATGGTTTTTCATTTATAAAAATATTATATCGCAAAAAATAATTTAAATATTAACAAAGTTTAAAAAAATGTAAACTGAATAATGAAGTAGTGTTGGATCCAATTCACAAGGGTTAAATCTACATTTGTTTTCATCGTATTTTATCTTTGTACGCTTATTTATTTATATGTATATTATTCAACTCTATTTACAAGTATTCACTATTTACTGTTCACGTCTACATTGAAAACGAAAAGTTTAATACTACTTTCGACATGCTTCCTACTCCTTGCTTGCTTATTCATTAGTACTTTTGTGTGTATATAAAATTCTTGGAGTTTAAAAATTGTTAAGAGTTACATTGTATAATGATAAAAAAACAAAAAAATAATTATATTAAGGGCTGATGGGCTCACAAAGAATATCTAAAGGAAGTGCAACTCCTGTAATGCAAAAATAAGATCATAACACTGTCGTAAAAATTTGCTTCTTCGCCTGTCTCAAAAAACATCCCTCGATAGTAGTCCCAAAATACTTAAAGTCGTGGGAAGAAGAAATCTAAGAAAAATCGTGGGTGCTGTTCATACTGGAGACGTATTGAAAGTGTGCAGTAACACAGAAATCTACCAGAAAATGGGAAAGAATTTTTGATACTGTGTGGAAGAGGAGGCTTACACACCTTATACATCTGTACAGTATGAACAATTATGATTAAATACTTTTGCAAAAAGAAGACAACGACAACGAGATCTAAAGAGTATCAAGTGTAGAAGGAAGTGAACTTGGAAGAATAATTAATGGCCTTTAAGAGTTTAAGGATGGAGAAAGACCAGACAGAGAAGGCTGGGCGAAGCTGGACAGAGGATCGAAAGAAACGTGCTAGTGAACGCATTAAAGATTATTGGAGACAGAGAAAACTCCAGCAGAAGAAAGGACAATAAATGTGTAACGTGATCCGAAGTGGCCAATAGGACAAAAAAAAACATGCAGTTTTAGCAGACGAAAACGTATGTATAGTTGCATAAGAAAATACATTCGAAAAAAATATTCTTTTCTTTTTAGATTTCATTTTTATTTTATTTTTTATTTTTAGCAGTTCTTGTATTCGTCTGATTGCTGAGTGTATATACATATATATATACACTCAGCAATCAGACGAAGACGAAGATAAAGTCAAAGAGATAACCTCCTTTTTTAAGGAGTTAAAAAAAGAACAAAAAATTAACATAATGGTTATTCCTTACGGTCTGGATAATGGCTCTGGGCTTGCATAATTGATTCCGACCCCATTCAGGGACCATGAGAAATTCTTCCAGGGCGAAATATTTGCACAAGTGGGGAAGCTTTTGTTCACCGAGAACCTCCAGCAGAGGAGACGATGAATGAGAATGGAAATAAATTAGACTCCGTTTTCCCGGAGATGTTTCACTGAAATGTCAAGGCTCTCACAATTCCTTCTAGTCTTGCCAACATATATCTTCATATTGAAGAGGATACTTATCACACATCGTTGATCGCTGAATACATCATTGGCTGAAGTCTTCTACCAGAATCTCGAAACTACTTAGAATTTTAACACTTTCGGGGCTACAAATTTTTTTCATACATTCATATGAAATGTATGTAAAATTTCATATGATTACTCTGATTAAATTAATTTTTTCGTTTTTAGACAAAGCAAAAAAAATTGTTTTGCAGTCAACTAATTATAAAAATGTTTCCTTTTCTAAATGCATTTTTTTCTACAAGAACTACTTGGTTGAAAATACTCTATGTAATAAATAATGAATAATAAACGGATTACAAATCGAAAGTTACAATTATTTACATTTCAAGTGCATAATGAATGTACATTTTAAATGTATAGGAAATACTTATTTTTAAAAGTTCTGATCAACAGAAGCTTTTAGAAAAACTAGGAAACGGTATGTAACTCTAGGTGGTAAAAACCCAATTGAGGTTCGGACAAAAGGTTAGAAGCAAATACGACAATTGGAGATTCCACCACTTAAGTTTGGTTGGTAGCATCAGTAAAAGTAAATAGAAGGGATCTTCGAATAATGCTATCAGACCATCGCTAAAACTCACATAGCATTACATAACGCTCTCTGCCTTGGAAGGGTTAACCTTTTAGGCTTAGAAGGTTATCTACTAAATACACCAGACATTTACACCCAAATTAACTTTTGACTAAAAATTTTTTTAAAACTTAATATCCGAGCCATGAAAACAGAATAAATGTTTGAAAATGGTAATAAAGTTTCACTTAAGCAAACTTCTAGTTTTCACGCTCTTCCTCTGCCTCCCTTATTTTATTGACACTTGTTAATTTTAATTTTGTGCATTAGACTTGTTAAAATTATTAACAACTTTTTTGTTCAGAAAATATAAAACCTTTTATTCCTGAACTATTCGACTTAGCCAGGTATAAAGTTTTCATGACAAGCAAACGAATCAAGTTGGCAATGTTCCCATGAGCGCAGGTAAAACTAGCTGTACCTACACGACCCCTTGATAACCTAACTGGGCTTCTTCCATTTAAATTCTAGAATGTTTAGATAATCTGAATGAAATTCTGGGGCTCCTAATTGGGTATCAAGAAGTTATAGTCTGAAGTGTATTAACGAGTTTTCATAATATTTCTCCGCTGGTTCTGATTCTGGAATATTCTATTCAATTATATGATTTTTTTTACCAACTTCCAAGAAAATAATATTATTTAAACGAAAAAGTCTATTTGTATTCAATTTATCCAACATTAACCGCAAAATAATTACTGTTTCCACTTTTTCAAAATAAAACATTTAAAAAAATTAAATTCCATGTTTATTATAATCAAAGTTTTTATTCACTTTGAAACGAGCCTAATTTAGTTTTCGAACACTAATTTAAAGCATCATAGCGGCAATAACAAATTATAAGAAATACGTAGTTATGTTTTAAACATATTTATTGAATTTATTTTTATTTATCATAACCATTATTTATTTATTACGGCCCCACGGGTTTTGACAGTATTAATTATCACACAATAATAACCATTAGACATTTCAGACCGATCCCATATTTTTTTAAATTCCGGCACAGATGGTAGAAATATTATTATAATTTCTTCCGTGGAATTTCCTGGTTAATGTGCTGAATACATGAAAATATAATGTGCTGTTTGCTTGATGTAACTTTCACAAGTTTCCCCTAATTCGTTTCCAATTTTTTTCGCACTGACTCTTCTTACTATGCTATTTCGATAATTATTCCATTATATTTCCAATAGCTTTATAAGAGAAATAAGAACATTTATTGATTGGATCACAAAAGTAAGCGTTATTTTGCCACATGTGGTGTAATCGTTAGCAGTAGAAATTTCTATCCACAATTTACGGATTTGGTACCCGAAAGGTGACCTCAGGATATTTTAAACGGTGCAAAAGCCCTAGGTTATGCCGTCCCTAAAAGGGGCCATAAAATGACGGGCCTGAGCCTGTTTGGATTCAGCTCTTCGTTAAAGATTCTTATTCAATTATTTAAGGTTAGGCAAAATTTAGAAATCCCAGTTCACCTTTCTAGTATATAAACAAACAAATGAAAATTTTCTGCTTCCTTTTTAAGATAAAGACCTCAAAACTTGTGTAAAATAAAAATATGTTTTATATCAATAAAGCAGAGCCAAAACTCAAAACGAAACATTAAATTTTATTAGAATGCAAATGGAAAAAACCACAAGCAGAGCCTTATGTTTCAAATCTGGTGTAAAAATCAAACAATTACCATTACTCCTTTTGGAATTTTTTGGTTGAACGTCTTGGGGTGGAGGTGCGATCTCAGGTTATGAGCCTATTTGAGCGATTATCCGTTGGGATGTATTGCACTTCTTCTTTGAGATGTGATTGATCTTACTCTTATTTGTGTCTTATTTAATAAATGCCTGAATGGGCGAAACGTTGACTAATAATTGTTTGTTTTTACACCAGATTTGAAACATAAGGCTCTGCTTGTGGTTTTTTCCATTTGCATTCTAATAAGTTTTATATTTACATTTTAAATTCGTGTTAAAAAAAATATCTGTACCACTACAACCCGTGAACGGGTCTATATGGTAGAGACTGTACCGTTTCATGGATAACAGTACTGCAGGGAGGTGATTAGTCCTAGATCACCCTCAACCTCTAGATGTTTCCCCCTTATTTGAATACCCT
Source organism: Troilus luridus (assembly GCA_964056705.1). Taxonomy (NCBI): domain Eukaryota; kingdom Metazoa; phylum Arthropoda; class Insecta; order Hemiptera; family Pentatomidae; genus Troilus; species Troilus luridus. Next base: position 59,416,812 of record OZ057414.1, read on the forward strand.
ATTTTTATAGCATTTTATAGAGGATTTTGGCATGACAACTCACCAATAAGCCACTCCACTCCCTTAAAAAAAAGAACCGTGTTTAAATAGGATAAATTAAATTTTAATAAACACAAATATAATACTTATCGACAAAACACTTTTATCTAATTCATAACAAAAAATAAAACATAACAAAAAAAACTTGGACCCTTGTAAAATACAAGTAGAAAGGGTAGGGTAAATTTTGCTTATGGAACATCACATCACACACCAAAAAACATTGAATGTAATTTAGTTAGCGAGATAGATTTATTTTCGCTTCACTAAATTTCCTCACATTAACCCGAGAAAAGTTTGTTGTAGAAAAGTTGTGTTTAATATCCTTATCATACAAAACTTAGGACTAAGTAAAAACTTGGCATAATTCATCTCTGCCTACTTGCACATCATTTCACTAATCTAAGTTATGTGGAAAATAAAAATATTTAGGTCGTGCCTTGAAGATTATGGACATCTGCTTATTATTTTATCGACACTAGACTTTTTGGTGTCGTTTCATATGAAATGTCCGTTTTCAAGTGAAATGTTATTTAATAAAAATACTTCATGGAATCAAAACATTTTTAATTTAAAAAATTGCCCTCTTTTTCCTTAGATTTTCCCCGGCGTGTCAAGATTTCAATGCCAAACCTAAAATCGTCATGGTTTTGTAATTAATTAGAATCTGGATATGATTTTTTGACTGGAGAATCATTTTTAAGAATTTTATCACTAAGGAGGTTGTCCAAATATCTGATCTGATGGAAAGCTGTTTGAGACAAGTCTGGCGAATAATGTGGGTAAGGGAGAATTTCGTAACCCAGCTCATTTAGTTTCTCCCCTTTTCGTCATGAACCATGAGTTCTGGCGTTTTAGAGTTAGTGTTTAATTAAAAACACTTCCGATTAACCAACGATGGTTGATTTTTAATACATTTTCCTATATTATGTCAACTTCCCTTCAGTACAATATGGATGCGATGCTTTCGCCTCTGGTTAGAAAGGAGAAATGATTTCTGTCGTTGACTACCACAATGAAGCGGGGTGGCTCTGTCGTAGAACAATACGTATCCATGACATAAGCCCTGGGTTCAAATCCCGCTCTACTGGGAGACTTTTATTTAATCTGTTAGCGACCGGAAATGGATCTTATCGGATCTAGTACCCTCGTGGAGATAACCCAGCGTCTATAAGGTGAGTCTCCAAGAGGGGGAAATTCGTGGTTGAGCGTGATCTAGGACAAATCGCCTCCCCACACAACTGTTGTCCAAGAAAAAACAGTCTGTACCTTGTACTGGACTCCAGACCCTTCATGGGTTGCAGCGCTGCATTGACCACAAATAAATCAATATTTGTTTTTAGATAAAAATGTTGTTTTGACAGGAGGTTCAGTCTTAAATTAAAACACCACCCTTTTCCGAGCGCGTTGGTAATGTTTCTTGCTTAGGATGCTGAGTGTCCAAGTTTAAAATAATAAAAAATATAACACGACAATGGCGTGCCCCCATGGTTATATTTGGTCATAGTGGAGCACTAAACTATGTTCATTTCAGTGGTAGTAAATATTATCAAAAAGAGAGATTAATAGCAACTCTCAATATTTGTACAATATTTAAATATAATCTTAGTACCCAACAAAAGTCCAGTAATTTCACTTTGAATTATAGAAATAATAAAAACGGGCATTTCATATGGAACGACCCAATATTTTTTGGATTGCTAAATTAAACAAAACACATTCAATTGAAAACGAAGTATTGGGTCTTATTTTTAAATAGGTCACGACCTGTCGCACCCCAAGTGAGAATCATATCGGCCGAAGACGTTAGAAGAATATCGCCAGGGTAGATGGAGAGGAAGATATGGAAGTGGAGAGAGTAGGCCATTTAGGTCCTCCCTTATCTCGGGAGGTGGGCGGGGATAACTGTGTATCGCCACAGAGGTTATCAGTCGGGCCATTTCTATAGGCTCCCACTCTCACTTAATTAACTAATTATTTAATTCAAAATTTAATACAAACGGCTAAATTAAAGTTAATGGTTAAAAAAAACAATAACTTAATAGGCATACATGAGGGCTGCCAACAGAAGTGAAAACTCAAGACTTTCGAATCATGGAAGCTATCTACTTTTGTGAATTTCTAAATCAATAATGTTCTGAATTATTTAAATTTCAATTATGTAAATTTATATTATTAACATTAGTTTGGTTTTCACATATTATGACACTCTAGACATTATTTGTTCAAGTAGTTTATCTATAACAATTAAAATGAATCGCCAAATGTGTTGCTAAGCGCAAAACTCGAGAACGGCTCAACCAATTCGGCTAATTTTTTTCTCATTACTTTTGTTAAGGCCCAAAGAAGGTTCTTATAGAGAGAAAAATGTAAAAATGATGAGTGAAATATTAAAAATAACACTTTTCTTTTCCCAAACCGGTCCTAGCTATATAGCTACATAAATAAAAATTAGTAATGTATTGCTAAGCGCCAAACTCGAGAACGGCTCGACCAATTCGGCTTTTGTTTACATACATAGGTCATTTGTACTTTTGATAATTTTATAAAACAATAGATATAACTGGGAAACGAAATATTCAACAAGTTATTGATGTTTTAAACTATAACTAGTACAAATTGCTCAACAATCAAACGACTTTTTACATAATTATATTTATAATTTTATCAATGGAATTCTATCCTTGGAATTGAATAAAATACATTGTATAACTCATGCACGGGCCGCTAGGTGTCGACAATCTCGAGCATGATGCTGACGCTAACAGAATAAGTTTACCCTCTGCTAAAAGCCACTAAACGCAGTTAAAGAAGTTTCAATTAAGAACCTAAAAAGTTGTGGCTACTAAATTCATCAATTCAATACTTATTCAATTATTGATTCAACTGACTGTACGAAATTTAACGAAAGCAATCATGTTAAATTTTAGGGAGAAAATGATCCGGGCGGAGGTCGAAGAAAGAGTTCCTTCCATAGATATAAACTATTTATTATTACTTATGTTTCGACGTACATTCCAGGTATTCTTCAGAGCTGGATAGATAAAGATATTAACATGAATTAAATAATTATTGAATAAAATATTATAAAAAATGAAACTATTAGAATAAATCAGAAACAAAAGTAGGAAGAATTTTAATTATAATCTAAAGTGTTATATTTATTGGATTATTAAAGTGTTATTGAATTAATGTGGATTTATCTTAAAAACGAACAACTAAGAAAAAGGGTATCGCTGGGGAAAAAATGTATAAAGTTGCGGTCAGTACATACTGCCATTGTTATCGTTTAGGAACTCAAAAATTGAATCAATATTTATCTTATAATTGATTCATCTAATTGAACCAATATTTATCTTATAATTGATTCATCTAATTGTACTCAATCTGTCACTCGTAAAAGTAAGAAATCAATCTTTTCAGATAGTAGAGTTGATTTCTAACTTATTCTTCGTATTTTTGTCTGCTCCAATTGTTTCATCTTAATATGTTTATGTCCTGTCTATCCAGATTTAAAGACCACCTGCAATGTTGATCCAAATGTCGATTTATAATATATGAACTGTTAATTGTTAATAGTCTCAATTTATAAAATTCTTGAATTGACCTCTACCTAGACCATTTTGTTCCTCCCATTTATGAAAGTTCAAGCAATATTATTCAAGAGAAAAACAAAAGACATAAGCAATAAAAATTAATGGATTTCGTTCAGATAAAAAGTTATGTCTAATTATGTTATGAAATACTTTTGTAATAAAAACCATTGTTTTTTTACTAAGATTTTGATTTATCGTTGAATTAATTGATTCTTTGACCTCCTCCCGGACCATCTTATCACCATAATGAGATATTTAATTCACACTTCGTTGAACTGTATCATTACTCACAATACATATATAACTGATGCCATGGTTGAAGCGTATCTTATCACAAAGAAATTAATAAAGGGACTGAACCAATTATTTATCCTCAAACTCAATTAATTACAATGTATCCTCCACGACAAATACGAATTATGCAGAGCAGAAGACAAATTTTCCGTAATCTGAGCTCGGGAAGATAGATGCCTTCGAGGCTATGAAAATAAGATGAAGATTAAGCCCCAGTGAGGTTAGTATCTAACAGGGAAGAGACAAATGCTCTCCTGGTGGTGTACGATAGATATCAGGTATCCTGTGTAGCTTCAATGTATTGTAATGATCCTTAATAACTCCTATGTATTAATAAATAAATTTATTTTTAAAAAATACTAATAAAAATTCATCTAATTAAGAAACAAAATTATTAATAACTGTTAAAAATATTGTATCGAATTCTTCTTAGTATTTATAAACAGTATTTATCTAAGTAATATACGACACAATCATATTATATTTATCTGATGCCGACTTGTTCCTTTTTATTATAATTTAGTTATGTTGTTTACTGGATAGTATATTAATGGGGGTAAACAAAAATTCAAAGAACGAAAATGCCAATTTAACTTTGTATATAAAAATCTTTTTTATTTTATGTATGTTAATGACTTCCTGCCCTTCAGTATCCTTTAATAATATCCCACTTGTGCCTGAAGAACAGATCCGATACTTAGGGTTGCACCTCGACAAACGATTAACCTGGAATCCTCATACGAGAATGAAAAGACAAGAAACCGCTCGACGTTTCAGGCTACTTCAACACTTACTAGACAAACGCTCTAAGCCCCCAATTAACTACAAAAGACTCAAATACATGACCATTATACGACCTATTTGGACTTACGGAGTAGAACTTTGGGGCTTCATTATAACAAACTTCATTTCCACTCAAACCCTCTAGTTTCAAACCTAGCTTCCTCTTCAATTCCCGATAAACCTCTGGCGTCTGAAAAGAAGATGGCCAAGTGACCTCCTTAGTTGAACATGCGATTTGAGTACTACCAGTGGGTAGTTTCTCTACTTGTCATTATGTATCACTTAGCCTATTTACTTGTTATATTATTGTAATATAGTTGTAAATATCAATAAATAAATAATTTAAAAAAAATTTATGTATGTTAAATTTAGGTACAACAAAAGAATTTTTCACCGAACGAATAAATATTTTTTTAATTTTATTAAAAGCAACTTAATTTACGAGAGATAGCACATATCTTCTGTAGGTTTAATGTCTTTCAATGACCACTATTGACTTTTATCTATTTATAAATTAATGTGATAAGTATAAAAACAAAAATAAATGTGATTAAAATAAGAAACACAATTATTATTAACTGTTAAAAATATTGTACTCAATTCTTCTCCGTGTATATGAACAATATTTATTTAACAATTATACGATATAACCATAATATATTTATCTTTTTTTTTTTTTCCGAAATCTCCGTTTATTCAAAAATAATATTACTTTACAATATATATTTATATATATATATAATACGAATAATAATACAATACATATATACAACAATCATTTTCCACCGGTATGTATTTTAAGTGTTTACAATACATGAGTTCGCTGAAGGCGGGTTTTCTAAACCGGCATATGGCCGCTGATTTTACATAAACAAAGCATGGAGAGACGGCTTTACGAGTATATATTTATCTGATTATGGTTTAACCCTTTGTATTATAATTTAGTTTTGTTGTTCACGGGATTGGATATTAATGAGGGAAAAAATATGAATATTCCTCTAATATGAATATAAAAAATTAATGAGTATTCCTAGAACGATAATGACAATATAAATTTTTCTACAACAACGCATTTTTATTTTATATACGATTAATTTAGCTACTAAAAAATAATTTTTACTGAACCATTATCTATTTTCAGATTGTTATTATGGGATATAGAAAATTATTATACGATAACAAGTATTTGTAAGTGTGTAGGTTTAATGTCATTCAATGACCATCTTTAACTTTTTAAATACCTTTAACTTTCGCTCTATTTCTAAATAAATGTGTTTTGTATGTCATAAAAAAAGGCATCAAATTCAGAAACAAAACTATTACTAAATTATTGTTAAACAAATTGTATCGAATTCCTCTCATTATAGATAAATAATATTTATTTAACGAATATACAACACAAATGTAATATATTATATGTATATGTCCTGTCAACATTTGCGTGAGGTAGAAGTCAGCAGTTATTATGGTATTCCTATAATATTCTAGTAAGTCAGTTATGTATAACTTAAGATGTTGTCCTTTAGTTGTCTTATTCTATGTGCCTTGCAACCGATCCATATTTGTAACTGTTTGTCTGTGTTTCAAGTAAGTCTTAGTCAATTTACTGTAAACTATCGGAAGTTTTGCGTTTCTCGCAGCTGACTTAGCAGCCTTATCAGGTAAATCATTACCCACGTTGCCAGAGTGCGCTCTCACCCACCTGAAGTTAATGTTGTATCCTTTATTTTGGAAGTGGACCAAAGTAAGTCTAGTTTCTTCAAGGAATGGTTCATGTATTGTACGATTGTTGACTTTGTACAGCTTAATTTGGCTGTCAGTCAGTATGCAACTAGAGGTCCTGAGGAAATTAAATATCTGTATATAATCTATTATTTTCAGTCATATTCCTGATTGTTTGTGCAATTAGGTCCAAGTCTGTATTTCTTTACGTCAGTCAGTGCACCGTCTTCAAAAATGACCGCAGCACATCCCACATTTTTACGATCTTTACTACTGTCTGTGTAAATCTCTACTTCAGCATAATCTTCATTTGTAGGTTGTTTGATTTTTGGGAAATGTACAGGATGCTTCCAATGTCTATAGTTAATAGGGCAGTAAACGTCATCGGCAAGTATCCCGTCACAATCTTGGTTGGTCTGAAGTAAGGTATATAGTGTATTGTACTGTTAAGCAATCAAGTCAATGCGGATAATTTTTGCAAGTACACAGGCTGCTTCGTAAGATACTATCTTGAAACCTTTCACCATTTTGATTGTCATTAATCTCTGTGCACGCCGAATTTTCAGTAAATCGTATTTTCTCTGCAGACCTGTGTGCCAGATGTTAATAGCGTACGTTAGTATTGGTAGTGTAGCTCCTTTGTACAGTATCCTTAATGCTTCAGTTTTCAGTCCCCATGTATTACTAGCTGCTATCGTTAAGTTGTTGGTAAGTCTCAGTAGTTCAGTCTCCAGTAATTCAATATGCACGTTCCATCTTAGTTTTGGGTCGAATGTTACTCCTAAATAATGTAGTTTATTTGTTTGTTGTAGAACCTGTCCTTGAATGTTTAACCTGTCCCTGCGGAGTTCCTAGAGTCTGTGTTTTTGGTAGTTGACAATGAGATGTTACAATACAAGCCTGTCTGTCTTTGAAATAGTATAAAATCGAGTTTTAAATGTTCCGTGGACAGTCCATTGTCTGTAAAGTATGTAGAATTGATGGAAACCAGGCATTGTCAATTATTAGGACAACGTGGAGTTTTCTACTCAAGCCATATCGAATGAAAACAGTTTCATTTTTTAGTGCATCTGCCGTTGAAGTTTGAGGGGTGAAGCCAAACTGATTTCTATGAATGTGATTATTGGTCTACATATAGTGTGACAATCGTCGATGTATCAATTTCTCGAGAACTAATCTATTTGTATTAGCATAGGACAGATTTAAAAAAAAATATTGTGCATCGATTAGCGCTCAATTAAACTGAAATATATAGTTATAATTTAAAATGATATTATTAGCCATAATTAAAAATCAACCGTTATATACCTCATTCATTAAACTAATGTTTATATTATATCAGTTAAGAATTTTGTATCTTATTTATTTATTACATACTTTACTTGGCTATAAGATGAATACAATCTGAAATCAAAAATCTATTTAATTCATTTTTTCATTCATTCATAATTTCTTTAAAGTTATTCTTCAAAAGCAGCCACAGCAACGCGTAACCGGTTTAACTACTACAATACAATACAATATGCCTCTACAACCCTGTGTGGGTCTGACCCTCCTCAAGGACCCTTCGCCAGGCGGATCTATCTAATGCAGCTGGCCTCCAGTTACGGGCGTTTAAGATGTGTCTGGCATCTTGTGCCACCCTATATTCCCATTGGCTAACCTACATCTACTAATTTTCATCCATCTCAGCTAGTATTTTTTTACCGGATGTAACAAATTATATCATGTTTCAGAGAATTAGATTTTATTAGCAACTTTCGCAATCATGAAAATATTTCAATATTAGTATACTTAATACTAATTTATAACTTAAATAGTTTTTTCGATTACATTAACCTTCAAACCGCAGGACAGCTTAAAATTGCCGCATAATTTTACGATGGAAAAAAATCTCTTTCAGTCTAATAACATTGTTTTTTGTTTTTTTTTACATAAACCCTAGGGACCAGAAAAAAATTAGACCTTTGCAAGAAAATGCTGAAGGATATTTCTCGTCACCCATGGGATACAAATACAATATACTTTACAATATACAGATTATTTCAGGCAGTCTGTTTATCAAACAAATCATGGAAAGTGAAATAAAAATTGTGCTGGATCTGGATTGAAAAGGATGATTCAGAGTTTTTATTCTGCCTATTTTCCAATAGAAATAGATAATTAAAATATGGATAATTCTCTAAAGGAATATAAGAGATAAAACGAAAGAAAAAACACCTTGATGTTCGAGTGTGGGACGTGTCCAAAACCTGAAAACCAACCTAGGGCCGTTCTGCACACACATTATCTCTTTTCCTTATTTATGTAGGATCATATTTGCCTACGGATCTAAAGAAAGAAACCCATTGTTGGATACCCAAGCGGATATATATACTTGTACATTTTTGTATATATGGCGTAACAAACAAAAAAATGTCCTGTACCACTCTATCTTCGTTATAAATTTAGTAGCATTTTTCTTTTCCAACTATACATAATGTTTAATTAGGAATAATGACTTAAGTTAATAGTATTATGGGAATGGCATAAGTTAAATTCAAAAATGTTTCAAGCTTTTCAATTGTTTTTTTAACACACATGAAACTTACAAATTAGCTTTTGTGAGTTATGAAGATCTCTTAAACAAACGATACGTCCTACAGTTATGAGTTAAGAAATGGTCCTGGTGGAGGTAAAAAAAAATTTCTCTTAAATAGGGAAAACTGTTTATTGGAAATCCAACTTTTTTACCCACAGGTCTTCTTCTGGCTGAATATACAAAAAATATATACAAAAAAAAAAGACAAATTAAATGATACATATTAAATATATATACATATACATATACATATAATTGATTTTTAATATATATATATATATATATATATATATATATATATATAGGCATCAAGGTATCTGAGTTATAAAACAAAATAAAAATAAGATAATACAAATAAATCTAATAGAGATGATAATTTTTGGTGAAATACAAATAAGAAACAATGGTAATAATGATATATAAAATTTCTTGATAAAATATTGTAAAGGGTACATAAATGAAATAGATAAATGTAGTTGGAAAATATAGAATAAATGGCATATCAGTATTATTTAATACTAAAGTATGGAAGAGCTTATCGATTAACTTTAGAAGTGACATAGCAGATATAAGGATAATTTTATCTTAAGAGTTATAATGAACACTCGAATACACATAACATAGTGGTAAAATTTAAAAGTAAAGTATGGACGAGTTAAATGACAGGAGATGATTGAAATTATGGGGGAAGAAAATGGTCCGGGTGGAGGTAAAAAAATAACCATTATATTATTCAAGATCATACAATTATTGTGATGCATCAGATATAGAACTGTTAGCAATATTAGACGGAACATTAACAGATGTTAATGGGATGAATTTATATAATTAAAAACACTGATCCGAATAATAATAATTGAAATATAACAAAATATCCAAAAATGTTTTAACGGTGAAAATTAAAATAAAGTTAACAGTCATGTTCACTCGGAGCTGAGATAATTCTCATGTGAATTTAGAAGTAGCTGGTTCGGTAAACCGTAGGAGAGTTTCCCAAAGGAACAAGCAGAATATGGTAATTGGCCTTCAAAGGGAGAGACCACAAAGCTATTTCCCTAGGAAGAGACATATTCAGTTAGGAAGGAGCCATCACCCACCTTCGTCATCAAATATCCGCCCTTGGAGGAGCAATATCTTCGTTCTGGAGACCTTCCGTTTCTGTCTTGGTTAGTTATTGTTGGTATGTGTTTCGGGCCATTGCGACAAAATGAAACAAATATACATGGCTGGCATAGTTCATGAGGACGTCATATCTTCGCTCCCTTCTGTCGTGTAACTAAACGTATTTGTTGTTCAATCGATTTAAATTTATGGATTTCATCTATAATTTCACGGTATATTTTAGATGAACCATTGTTATAATCACTAGGTTGCTATGCCAAAGGTTCCGAGTTCGAATCCGGATGTTGCAGATAAATTATAAACTCTGTTAACAGCCGTGGATGGGCCCTATAGGATCTGACATCCCTCCTTGGGTACACCTAGCTTTTATAAAACAGCTACCTTTGATTTTGGGAAAACGGTTCCGTTTGATCTTGGAAAAATCATCTCACAAGTTTTTTTCCAATATACATTTTTTCCCTTACTTCGTTTTGGCCAACTAGGGACCACGTGCCATTTTCAATCGGTCTCATTTGTTGCTTTATTTCCCTCCAATACTCTCTGATATTTTCACCAAGTCTCCTCTTTCTTTATTTCGGCCACTTTGTGCTTGTTCTTTTATTGTTTGTACCCTGGAATCCAAAGTTCAAAACTATCTTTCTGAAGGCATCTCTGTGTGCTGCTGCTTCTGCTTTTAAAATATATTTTTACATTAACTGAAATATATTTTCAAAACATTCAATTACACACACTCTAATAACATCATATTACTCTGTTTTGATTTTTAGTATTAATGATAATTATAGAGAGCATCTTCTATAAAAAGTATTCTTATCTTATAAATATTAAAAAATATAGCTCTTGAATGATAATAGTTGACCTTGTATATGTATGTGGAAGAAAGTAGTACGGGTGGAGGTCAATAAATTTTTCTTAAATAGGGAGAAATATTTATTAAAGAGCCAACGTTTCGATCACATTGGAGGTCTTTTTCAGGTATAAATTTGCAAACTACAGACAATTAGAAATTACTAAATTATTAAAAATTAATAAATGATGGTAAATGTTAAATATAAAATGTATAAGCATCAAGAGTATTAAATATTATATTTAATATTTTCTCATTAAATAAGTTGTGGATTGCCCTAGGTGCGCTGGGGGCAAACACCAACCATTACGCATTATTGTTAAGTCGTGCAGGTTTGCATCGCGCTCCTTCGCCGGCGCCTTATACAATACGTAGGGATGGCGATGTGAAATAAAATTATAAGTATATATTAAAAATGTTTACGCAAGTGGGAACTAACCTTTTTAAAAGAGTTTTTTTCCAATTAGTCAGAGTCCGAAGAATTCTATTCCAGGCGTGAAGGGTCCTCATCCGATGGTAACTTTGAGGGTAGGAATCCCTCTTTTTATTGTAGACTGACTAGATTCTGGGTGTAGCAAGATGTAGTTCAGTTGATAATGGAGCCAACCAAGTGTAATAGTTTTTGTTCTTCTCTCTTTCCTTTTTATAAAAAAGTTTTGTACTACCTACCTTGTCACATAGTTATTAATACTCTTGAAGCGTATACATTTTAACTTTAACATTTACCATAATTTATTCATTATTAATAATTTAGTCATTTCTAATTGTCTGTATTTTGCATATTTAGCCCTGAAGAAGACCCGCAATGTGGGTCGAAACGTTGGCTCTTAAATAAACATTTCTCCCTATTAATGATAAATTTAATGACCTCCACCCGGTCCATTTTCTTCCACATTTAAAAATATACATTTTGATTTGTCAGTGTTTAATATAATATATCATCTATACATATAAAATGCTTTGTCCTGAATTACTGACTGACGGATCAACGCACAGCCTAAATCGCTGATCGTATATTTAGTATATTACAAAAATTGGGAATCTTTTAGCCAGATATAACAAAAAAAACACAGGGAATAGTTATAGAGAATTATCGAATAAGTAATAAGGAATAACATAAGGTAATAAAAAATAATAAATAATAAGATGATATAAAGACATTATTTAAGATACTGCGAACTAACACCACAAGGGATTAAATTATATGAAAGCAAAGAGGTTCTCTTTACAACTAAAAGATTAACAAATGAAAAATTTAAAAAAAATATATTTAAAAAATAAGAAATTTTCAGAAAATCTATTCATTTAGAAAAGCAATATTTTGAATATAATAGAGTATAAAAGATTTACATTAGAAGAGGTGATTAAGATTATATAATTACAAAAAGATAGGGGAAAAATTATAGAAATTTTATAGAGTTATAGAACTAGGAATATGATTGGTGTGAAGGGAGACATTAAGACTAGATAATGAAATAATCAAGATAATAATGAAACTTATTTATATAAAAATATGATTATTTATATATAAACTAGCATTGGCCCGCGACTTCGTACGCCTCGATTTTGAATAAAAACTTACGTTGAGTTTAAACGGAGAGTGAATTTTGAACTCCATATTATTCACAATGACTTAAGGCAATAGTGAATTCAGCCAGCCTACCAATTCTTATCCCTTTGTTAATCGTTGTTAATAAAATGTCCTACTAAATATTAATTTGCATAAATACAGAACTTTCGATTGAAATCCAATATGTAATATCCAAACTATAATCTCTTGAATTAAAATGTATACTCGGATGGTATTAGAGGTATTCTTGGGATAAAAACAGTTTCTTCTCGACCACATCCTGTAATTACTGTAGCTTCTATATTTTGTTGCGAAGCTTTTACCTGAAGTCTATTCCCATTACGCAATTTTTGGAGGTTTTAAATTAAAGGTGCCCCTTTACTTTCATTATGTAAAAGATTATGTGCTAGCAGACCAAATTGATTTAAAGTATTCTAACATTCGTCGGGGTTTGTCAATTTTGACTACTAAATCTATTGATTCAGTTCCTGTTTTCTATCAGCTCGCCTTCGATTGCCCCTAGAAGCATAAAATTGATTTTAGATGCGCTCTTAGTGTGCGTTGGACTTAGAAAATGTACCAACTGTCGGAATTTGAAGTCTGTAGTTTATGCCATTTTGGCTCTGGGATGGTCTTTTCAGTCAGGACGAACTCTTTTTTATATATAGATAAGTCTTTATTTTTTTCATTGCATTTAATTGCTCAACATAACTTTTTATTCTCATTTCCTCCTGAAAGCCCGGTCTCTTGTGATTTCTCCACCTCTACCGTATCCTTCCCTGGAGGCGAGTCTGATGATAGCTTCTATCCAATGTTTTTTTAACTTTAGAAAGCTATTCTAGGATTTTATTTTGTAAGCTTAACCATCACCATGTTCAAGGTTGATATTAAGTAAATGTTGCATGAAATCTGACTCTATAAACTCCATTCAGATGTAGTCGAAAGCTGAGTGAATGACCAATGATCCTCCACCACCTGTTGCCACTTGGATATTGGTTCTAGCCGTCAACTTGTCTCCAAGTTAATTGTCGATACAGTTGAAGGTATAACTATTCATCATTCCGATATAGCTGCGTATATAGTCCCTCCTCTCTTCATGTCTCTCCTTCCAGAATGTTAAAAGGAATATCAGTTTTGTTTAAAGTATTTTTAGGAACCTGATGGTAATTGTGATCATAAGCGTTACTAATGTGTGAACGATTCATTTTTCCACATAATTTTGGGGGAGTGCATTGCGAACCCAAAACAGGAAGAATGTGATTGAAGCTGCGGCACATTGTACATCAAAGATATTTAAAAAATCCTTAAATAAAACTCTACGGTATACTTCAAAAATTCAACATTTTCCTTTCAACATTGAATTCATTATATCTCGTGGAACAGGCTTTGGCCCGATTCTGGAATCCGGGAATGCTCTACAAACTCCTTAAATTCCTACCCCCTACATACTTTCTCATCCTTCAATCCTATCTCACAAATAGAACTTTCCAAGTAAACTATAATAATGTCTATTCATCCCTCTTTTCCCAATCTGCTGGTGTTCCTCAAGGTAGATTGGGAATGGTATCAAAACTAGAGAATTAAAATAAATTCTCAAAAATCGCATCAAATCACTTTAACCTTACGTCATAAACCAATGACTTCCTGCCCTTCAGTATCCTTTAATAATATACCACTGGTGCCTGTAAAACAGATCCGATACTTAAGGTTGCATCTCGACAAAAATTAACCTGGAACCCTTATACAAGACTGAAAAGACAAGAAACCGCTACTTCAAGACAAACGTTCTAACCTCCCAATTAATTACAAAAGACTCATCTACATGATCATCATACGACCTATTTGGACTTACGGAATAGAGCTTTGGGGCTCCACTAAGCCATCGAATTCCTCTCGTATCCAATCCCTAGAATCCAAAATCCTTTGTAAAATCCTCAATGCTCCCTAATTTGTTAAGAATAAAGTCATCCTTAATGACCTTAATGTCCCATTAGTTGCTGATCTGGCCCTAAACCGGTATGCTTTCATAATAAACATTATTCCCACTCAAACCCTCTAGTTTCAAACCTAGCTTCCTCTTCAATTCCTGATAATCCTCCGAGGCGTCTTAAAAGAAGATGGCTACGTGACCTTCTTAGTTGAACTTGTGATTTGAATACTACCAGTGGGTAGTTTTTCAACTTGCCATTATCTCATTTCATTATGTAACACTTAGCCTATATACTTGTTGTATTATTGTAATACAATTGTAAATATCAATAAATAAATTTAGAAAAAATTAATATATCTATTTTGATCTCTTAATGTCAAACGATAAGTCACCTCAATTTCCGATATCAAGCTATTAGTCAGGTCAACTACCCTGGGGCTTCCCAGCCTTTATTAGGTTGAGCGTGATCTAGAACAAATTACCTCCCTGCACAACCGTTGTCCTTGAAACAGTACAGTCTATACCATGTACTGAACTCCAGGCCCGTTCATGGGTGTTAGTGATACAGAGTAACTTTTTATTTTAATTAATTTAATTATCATAATTTCATTATGGGTGTGTCTAGTCAATGATAAAGGTTCACTTTATTACAAGCGATATTTATATAATAAACAAAATGATCACAAGCTGATAATTCCAAAATGTAAATAGTTGACTTTTTCACATTATTACTTGTTTATTCAAGAATTTTGAAACTTTGTCGTCTGGTTTCTCATAGCTTTAGTCCAATTGTGTACCTGAATACAAAGCACTGTTCGACTAATAAGCGAAAAATATGAAAAATTCTATTTTTTAAATAATTATTCATTAATCCTGATCACATAATATATTTTGACATGTCATTTTAACGATACCTGTAACATTTCTTAAATCATTCATCAACTTACATGTTAAATTTGTTTATAAGTGTATATTCGGATAAGTCTATTCTGTCCACTGCTACGGAGCATCTGTTTGCTTATTAGGGGAAACTCAATTTAAGCAAACTACCAGTTAGTTCATTCTATTATTCCGAATATGCATCTGGAATAGTTTGAGGCACTAATCCTAGATTAGCTGAGAATTTCCCTGCGGAATGACTTTGGACAAATTATGCATTCGCATAAGTTATGTTTAAACATTTCAACTGTAAATAGTTTATTTACTAAACTCCTAAGGAGGTTTGAATGGTTTATAGAGCTTGGCACATACAAGAAACGAAATAGGATTGAATCATCACTAGAATATTTTTGCTAATAAAACATCAAGTTATTGATTAGTGACAAATATTTTCCAGAGGGTGACAACGAACAAGAAGGAGAACAGGGTGCGGACGGGACAGAGCTTCACCATCAGCTGTTCAGCCCAAGGATCATCAGGCATGTTCTTCAACTGGTATAAGGACGGGGTACCGGTCAACACATCAATAGCCATCAGGTACATTTTGTAATCATTTAATATTTGCAAAATTATAAAAACAAATATTTTAACAGTTCTGTAAGATATGCATTTTCTTAAATAATCAAAGTATTGGTGAGATAATTAAAATTGATGATTGAAATGCAGAGTAATAATTATAGAATCCTACCTCACACATTTAAAGCAACCATACTGACTGATTTCTGCCGGAGACATCTGATTTTGGAACGTTGAAACACGGAATAATACATAGGGCGATGAAGCATGAGAAGCTCTGAAAAAGAGCTTAAGAACAGTGTAATAGTTCTTCAAGAGTAAAACATCCAGGGTATAAATTACACAGGTCTCCGATGAAAAAATTGTAGCATATTTTAAATAGTGGGTTTAACAGTATTTTTAATACTGATTACGGGAAAAAACAATGGAAAAAATCCATCACCGCTAGATAAGTCACAAATTTCTCCTGAAAAGTTTAGGGTCTAGACTTGAAGAAAGACAGAGTGATTTTAGACATATGTCAAAAATCACGCATGAACCTGAGGAATGAAGACTTTTCATCGATTCATCAGAATGAAGTTTGATAGATGTACTTCTTCTCAATGGTAACCGATATGCTTCTGTGCCTGTTAGACACTCAGTCCTTTGAATGATACTATTAACGATTTGAAAGAATGCTACGAAAATCATGAGTTTGTTCTTAATAAGCTCTGCTACTCTTACCATAAATGTTCACTAGGTCAACAAACTGGTTACACAAAGTTTCCACCTTCCTTACTCCCGCCACTTCATATCAAATTGGGGCTAAAAAAACAATTTGTGAAAGCATTTCCCAAAGAAGGAGAGTGTTTCAAGTATCTTTGCGAACACTTTCCTGGTATATCCGGTGCTAAGCTGAAAGAGGGAGTCATTGTTGGGCCTGACATCAGAAAACGTTTAACTAAAATGGAAATGCAAGAAAAAAATGCCTGGAATCCATTCAAACTTGCTGTAACAGGCTTTCTTGGAAACAAAAAAGACCCAACCAAACTACACAACTTTGGTGGCTGAATTGTTACTAAACCACAATTCATTGGGCTGCAACATGAGTGTCAAAGTTCTGCATTTCCTTCACTCACATCTGGACTACTTTCCAGGAAATCTTGGGGATGTAAGTGAAGAACAAGGATGATATTTCCATCAAGATATAAAAGAAATGGAGCGCAGATACTAAGGTCGATGGAATATCAACATGATAGCAGACTACTGTTGGAGGTTAATAAGGGAAATTCACTAGAGCTCAGCCAAAAAGTACCAAAAGAAACTTTGATGGAAAAAGAAAACGTTTTTACAAATACTTATGATAACTTTACAACACATGTGCATCACTTTATGCTCATTTTAGCTAGGTATCGTTGTTGATTATTTTGCTTTTACATGATGTTAAAATAATTTTTAAAAATCTAAAATTTTACGTTTTTTGTACTTTTTCTAAAAACTTCAACTTTATTCTGTAGGCAAGCCTTACGTGATATAAAAAAAACCAATGTCATTTTTGAAATCAGCTCAAATAACTACATACAGACTAGTTAACTAAATCAAAACAATTTTAAAAAGAGGTTTTTTTGCAGACTTGCGTTATTATTGTTTGTTTTCTTACTAAATGAATATAAATTACTTAAAAGCATGGTAATTGAAGATAGTGACAAATAATTAAGAGCATTATTAATGGTTAGGAAAAATGTGGTTTTCCGCTAGGCATCTACCTTAGCAACTTCATAGGATCTATTATTGCGCCGTGTCGATTCCGGCCAAGGAAGAGTTAAAATGTATTTCGTAGAAGACCCTCAGAAAGAATATTGACTCTATTTGTTTTACTAGGAGTAGAAAAGGACGCTAAGCCCCAATTAAAGAAATTAAAAAAAAATGTTGAAAGAAAATCAATTAAGCATCAGAAATATGTTTTGATAAGATATCTACATATTTTGTTTATTATTATTATTAATATAATAGCTAAAACCCGCAAGCGAGTCCTGGCCTACTCCATCACAAATCCATGCTCTTCTATCACTGTGTTTTTTAACCAGATCTTCACTCCTACTTTAACAACATTTGCCCTGAAATTGTAGTCTGTCCATCTTAATCTTGGCCTACCGATCGCACTACAACAATATTTGTTGCTTTGACATCATACTTGGAGAGGCATTATTTACATTCTAGCAACATGGCCTTCTCACTGATGACGATTCAATTTTATGACTTTAGTGATATCTATTAATTCATAAGCCCATTCCCCTCTAATATTAACAGGAACAGAGATTCGTCGGAGTGCTTTTCTTTAAAAAAATATATAGCTTTTTATCTATCTATATTTTACTTATTTTTATCTTTTTCTGTTTTTACATTTTATGCTATTATCTTCCAACAGTATTCGAAATCGTAGGAAAGCACAAGGCAGATAATGAAAGAATTAAAAAGAAAAACATTCAAAAATAATTAAATTTTTTGTATTCAACAATGTATTTAAAAATCCTAAGTATACTTATCACAAAAGCACCTTATGTTAGTAACAAAACTTTGCAAACTGAATTAAAAATACGAACACATGCGAACATACTGTTTTCAATGTTTTCATAAAATATAGCATTGACACCCAAACCCATTGATAGGACAAATGGTTATGAATCTCATGGCTGAGGGGGCATGAAGAAGTCTAAAAAGGTGTATGAGAGGCCGTTATTATAAGAATATTAAACTAAGCAACAAGGAGAGGTACCGCTGGGTCCATGTCTCTCTTGTCATTTG
This sequence comes from Troilus luridus, assembly GCA_964056705.1. Classification (NCBI taxonomy): domain Eukaryota; kingdom Metazoa; phylum Arthropoda; class Insecta; order Hemiptera; family Pentatomidae; genus Troilus; species Troilus luridus. Next base: position 59,435,535 of record OZ057414.1, read on the forward strand.
GTCGTAATTTTAAAAATTGGAAGTGTGAAAATCTTCAATTTTTTATACTTGGATAAGTATAGAAAAAGAGGAAAAATAGAGGAACATTTTTTTTAAGTAAATCATTAACTATTCATATTTATTTCTTTTTAGAATGAAGGAAAACGCTTTGATTCATTTCTTATCCATATCGTAGAAACAAAGCCCCTTATGCATATTTGGTTTATGAAACGAGTCGGGGCGCTCTCCTCTTCCACTTCCCAGAACTGAGAAGTACAGTCAAAGCTAAAAGTTAATAGTCGGCTACTCTATTTGGCAAATACTGTAGAGTCGGGACTGAATTTGAAGGCTCTTAGGGTTTTCTAACGGTCGGGTATTTAGCGTGCGTTCTGCTAAGACACAACTCAGCTTGTAGAGAGAGTTTTGGATTTTAGAGGATTATGGTTAACTCTTGTATGGATGCCGGCCTATGCACTTAACTAGAATTAAACAATATGTTTATAATAATAAATGATTTATTACACTAATCGGTCATCGATTCAATAAGAATAATAAATTGTTCGAAATTATAATGTAATCTTATAAAACTCCATAAATTAATCATACCTATGTACTTGCAACTACCTTATAATGCCTTCTATGCAGCAACATGTAGAGATTGAAACAGTGCGGTAATCGAACTAGGCCAGCGGCCAGGTACCAAAAAAGGGCTTTAGGCCGCAATAAATTAAAGAGAGCTGCATTTTTGATATGTTGTAAGGATTTCTCAAAGTAGTGTAAATCCAAGTTAGCAACCGAAAAAACGGATGGGAAAACTTTTGTTGGCTGAAAAACTTCGAAATTTTTGGGGTTTAAATCCAAAAATTTAAACTCTTTAATTTTTTCTCTCTTCTATTTATTGCGATCTTCAAACACCTGGCCCCTGGCCTATACATAGTTGGCAAAATGGAAGGATATACGATTCTTTTTCAACATCAATAGCCATACACTTATATCATTTCACCTGGGATGGATATACAAACACACATATACCGAATAATAATTAGGTTGCACAGTTATTTTCTAATTATTGGTATTACTATTTTTTAGTTGAAAACTTGTTTCTTAATAGCCGTTTATAAATAATTTAGTAATTACAATCATATTCCATACCAGTTTTACTTATTTTATACTAATTTCATAATATTTCCGAAATTATAATATCCTATGTGTAAATAGAACAAAGAGACTGTTAGTTACCAATTACTTGACAAATAAAAAAATAAGGAAATCATGAATAAAATGTTGGAAATATCCAAAAAAGAATGATTTTTACGACTCAGAATATTTCAATGACATATACTCTAAACAGTTCATGGAATGATTTTTATAGATTTCAAACTATTTAAAAAATTACAATTACACTTTTTTTCAGCATTTATTACGCCTATTTGTATTTTTGAGTTCGCAATGAATGTCTTTCGAGAAAACCTTTTAATTATCGTAAGTTATGGAATTAAAAAAAACAAAGTTATTTTTAAAAACATTATCATTTTTAGGTAATTCAAACTATCTCGGAAGATTGTACTTTTCCCATTGGTGGAACGAAAGGACATTCCATGTGATGCTTAAGAAAGGAAGCAAAGTGTTGTGTTTAATCGATAAACTTTTGATTTCGGATATTTGTTATAAGTTTCTTTAACAAATCAAATGGAGTACGATTATTTTATTTATCGAATACACTCATTGTCAAGCAGTTGGAATTTATTATGTAGGTGAATATTAAATATGAATACATATAATCATTCAGTAGGAAAATAAAATAAAGAACACTTCTTACAGCACGTAGAAACACCAAAACTGGTAACCCCTGAACTAGTGAAACATTATTAAAAAACTAAAGAATTTTAACACAAAAATTATTCGAGATAAACTAAAACCATATTCTTTTTTACTATTGGAAAATTCTAAATGACCCTACGAAGGGTTGTAAAAGCATGGAAGGCAGAATGTTTCGTTTTCCTGGCAGGGGTGTTCATACAAACGAAGCTAATTTGTCCCTACCAGAGGTTTTCCAACCGCCCTTCAGCAAGCGCTTGTCTAAAAATTGTCACTACAAAGGGAGATACAAATCAAGCATTGTTTCGGTTCTTGCAACACCAAAGTATTCTCAATATGAAACTTCAACATTATATTAAATTTAATAAGATCTTCGACTGGTATACTTTGTTTTGTATGAAATATGAGAAAGGTGATAATCATTGGATCTTAAATGATAAAAATATAATAAAGAAAAAAGATTACCAAGATTTTGCTTCCCGTATTGACCACTTTCTTTTATTACTTTCCTCTACTGGAGTTTTCTATTTTTCCTTTACGCATTCACTGGCACGTTCCCTTTCATTCTTTGACAAACTTTGCTAATTACCAAGTTATTGTTTATATCTTATAAGTTATATAATATATAAACAATAACTTATATAATAATATAAGTTATTCTATAAATATATAGAATTACAACTCATGAAAATTTCGATTTAATGATGAAAGTTAAAATTATTATAGTATTTTAGTAACCATATAAAAATATATTTCACACGCAAATATATATATATATATATATATATATATATATATATATATATATATATATACATATAGGTTTCTTCTTTTCTCGATTGTTATAATTTTTTTTTTTATATATATTTATTGAAATTTACAACTGTATACAGAATACATCCAGTAAATATTATGATTGAATAAATTGACATGAAAAGACAAGTAGAGAAACTACCCAATGGTAGTACTCAAATAAAAAGTTCAGCTTAGAAGGTCACGAGGCCATCTTCTTTTCAGACGCCTCGGAGGATTATCAGGAATTGAAGAGGTTGCGAGGTTTGAAACTAGTGGGCTTGGGTGGAAATGAAGTTTGTCATGAAAAGATTGATATCGGATACGGGCCAAATCAGCAATAAACGGGACGTTTAGGTCATTATGGATTACTTTGTTCGTAACAAAGTAAGGAGCGTTGAGGATTTTCCGAAGGATTTTGGATTGTAAAGATTGGATGCGGGAGGAATTCGATGGCTTAGAGGAGCCCCAAAGCTCTATTCTGTAAGTCCAGATGGGTCTAATGATTGTCGTGTATATGAGTCTCTTGTAATGGATTGGGAGCTTAGAGCGTTTATCCAGTAAATGTTGAAGTAGCCTAAAACGGCGAGCTGTTTCTTGTCGTTTCAGTCTAGTATGAGGATTCCAAGTTAAGTTTGTTATAATTAAGTTATATTTGTGGTTCTCGAGCATCATTCAGTTTTTTAAACATGATTTTGGTGACGTTTCGAGACTATGTTGGTTTCATAATCTTACCCTAACAGTAATAAAATGAGCTTGTAATGAATAAGTTAAATAACACACTGATCTGAATATAAATTGACATGTGTAAGATGTTATTTAGACTAATACATATGTATATATATATATATTTTTTTTTTTTACATATATATTTATTTGCATTAACATCTTACACGTGTCAATTTATATTTGATCTAGCGTGTTTAATGCCTTTGGAATTTAACGTATTCACCTTTATGAAAATGTTTTATAATGTATTATAAAATTATAAAATTTGGAACATAATTTCAAAAAATGACGTACTCATAATGTATTATAGGTTTAATATATTTGCTTGTGTTTTAGACAGTAGTGACTTTGATTGTTTTTAGGGCTAAGACTGTAGGTTAATGAAACAAAACTAACTCATAAAAAAGTTGATTGTTCGTTTATTTTTATTGTTCGGATTTATCATTGCCTTACATAAGAGCTAATACTATTAACACTGAGGTGACATAGCATATAATCTGTATTATTGGTTTTAAATAATCCTTAAAGCGCGAACGGGAGCTTTTCAGGGCACTCCATAGCCCCGTAACTTGGCGGAGAAGTGTGTTGGACCGAGGGGAGATGCGGAAGGGATTTGAACAACTTAGTAATTTCTTATTTATTAGTTCTTTGATTACTTTCCTGCGCCTCAATTTTATATAACTTCGTCTCCGGTTTTATATAACTCTATCTCACTTCATCTTGCTTTCCACTGAAGAATAAGAAATATATAAACAAAAAACATGTCCTCATCTCATTTTGTAATTTATTCAATACTAATAAATTAATTAATCATTGGGATTTAGATTATTTCTAGATGATTGTGTTATTCATTTCACTTAAAAATCTTTATTGTGACCAGGATTGTAGATTTTAGGTCCAAGAAATATGTACAAATAAAGGGAAAAAAAGTCCGTGTAAACGAAGTTGTATGAACTCATCAAAGATATATAACATAACCAAGGCAGCAACTAGAAATAATTAATTTTAAGAACAAAGAAAACTTATAACCATTCTATTTACTAATTACTTACCGCTGAGCCGCGGTAAAAACAAAAATGTTAATATCAGAAAATGCTGGCTTAAGCTTTGTTAAACTTCTTGGCTAAATAAAAAAAACTGAATTTAGATAAAGTATACATCCACACATGACGATAGTGCTTAACAAAATGAATTACAGATGGTGGGCTTCAAATTCTCTTGGGTCTACGCTGATAGGTAGCAGGACCGGACGTACTAGATAAGCGATAATAAAAGCAACCCGTTGAAATATATGACACTCTTCTAACTGTTATTTAGCACATCAACAAATTAATGTATAGATAAGTAGTTATTTTATTAAAATCACCGTTTTTCGCAAGTTTATCTTTTCTCAAAAAATGGTTGATGGCACCGGCAAATCAGTCTAATCAATGATCAACCGATCAGCTTTAATTAAATGTGAAAATAAATAAAACTTGTGTTTTGAATTTATATTTTTTGATTTTTATCATCGAGATTCCATTTAAATTAACTAAATGAACTGAGCAAATCTCTTTCAAGATAATTTAATTAGCCATTGGGGACAATAATTATTTAATAACTAGATAAGTTTATGTTTCCTGTTCTTGATAATATTTATTATAGATCGAAGCTGTAAATCAAACACAATTATTCCTTATCTTGTTTCCGATTTTACTTAGGGCTATCGTTTCTTAATCGCTATATATTAATCTATCGTTTAATCTTCCTCTACGAATTTCAATTTTACCCAAGACTTAGTTCTTCGTTGTCAGGTATATAAATGCCTGAGTCAGGAGATGAGAGTCATACGCTACAAGACCAAGATTTAACTGGACTTATTATTTGAAAAAAGAAGAATTAAAAGAACTAAAAAGATTTGGAACTTGGATAAGTCTGCAGAATCTGTTGAGAATTTGGAGGGTATCAGTTAAGCAGTTTTTCTTAGCAAATCCTTGGCTGTGGACAGTCTCAACTCTATTTTCGGAAGTATCAGAAGTCTTAGGTACTATGTCGAAAGCAGGAATTTCTACCGGAGGGGAAGCTAGAACCCAAATAACTAACCTGTATACACCACATTACAATTTTTTAGATCATAAAAATTCGACTATAGCTCAAGCCTGAGTTCCAATGATTTTCTTCAGCTAATAAATGAGAAGAGAAGAGCTTGTAAAATTAACGAAGCCGATCTACTTGCCTACTTGCCTGAATCATTCTAGGGTATCCCTCTTTACTTGTGTCATCTAGAGGTAGAGAGCTGGAACTCATGGGATGATTTTGAAACGGATTTCCGAGCTACTTTTTCCCTCTCAATTACCAAGAAAATCTCAAGAAGGACAAAAATACACGGACACAAGGCTAATAGGAAAAGATAATGGACTTTGTCATCAACGTTAGGACGTTGTTTAAAAATCTAAGTCACCCTTTATCTGAAGCTGAACAAATTAATACGATCTACCACAACTTGCTGCCTCGATATCAAGTCTACATTCGACGATCCGAGGCGACTTCTTTATCTAAAATAGTACAGTTAGGCCAGGAGTACGAAAAGATCGAGGGAAGGGTGACAACATTTAAAGATCATCCGAATAAGGAAAAGAGCCTCTTCCCCGAAACTGGCTATCGACCTGCCAAGGCGAAGGGTGAATGATATAGGAAACCAGGTTTATCTTCAATTGAACCTGGTCCGAAATAGAAATCTAAGAGGAAAAGGGATAAGAACGGTTGAAACAGCCAAACAAAGAAGAAAAGTTGCCGCCGACCGATTAAACTCAACAAACTCCTAAAGTTGTGGATATACAATCTCTTTGTTGGAATTGCCTGAAGACCGGACATTGCTATTCTAAATGTTCGAAACCTAGAACTTCTCTGTCCTGCTATAATTGCGGCACAAGGGGCATAACTAGGATGAACTGTCGCGCAAGCGCAAGAAGCTATGAAGCTAGATAAAGTTTTGGAACAGGAGCTAAAGGATATGGACGATTCTGTGGGATTGACGGATCTCGCTTAGGAACACATCAACGTAGGGAACCATCCTCCCATCGAACAGAGAGCATATCCTGTTTCACCCATAATACAGGAGGTAGATAGGATGCTGCAAGAGGATATAATATAGCCCTTCTTCGGCCCTTGATCAGCTCAAAGCTTGTCGATATCATTCAATGATTGATCTTGCTCATGCATGCCACCAAATTCCTTTGGTGGGATTATCAAGGGAGGTCCCGGCGTTTATTGTCCTAGGAAGAGGGTTATTTCACTTTAAGCCTCTTCCATTTGGACTTTGCGGAGCACCAGCCACATTTCAAAGGTTGGCCGACGCCAGACCTTGCACCCGCATGTTTTGCTTACCTTGACGACTTAGTGATTGCAACGTCTTCCTTCGAAGAATATATACACCAAATTAAGCTAGTGCTACAAAAACTGCACCAAGCTGGTTTAACGTTAAATCCAGAAAAGAGCGAGTTCAACGAAATGGTTGTAGTGAGATTCAATATCTTTTGGTGAACGAAAAAGGATTACATGTCGATCTTAGCAAATTTGAACCATTACTGCAGTATCCGGCGCCTAAAACCATTACAGAGATAAGAAGAATCATCGGAATGGCATCTTGGTATCGTAGATTCATACCTAATTTCGCGGATAAAATAAGACCTTTGACGGAATTGTTGAAGAAAGGGAAATCATTTATTTGGGATAGAGAGCAAAATAACACCCTTTAAGTGATCAAAGATGTTTTAACTTCAGAACCTGTGCTGATCCGGCCAGATTTTGACATGTGATTCACTCTGCACACAGAGGCAAGTTTCATAGGTCTTGGAGCAGTCCTAACACTGGATTTTGACGGGACAGAACATGCGATTGCCTATGCAAGTAGAAAACTCAAACCAGCCGAAATGAACTACAGTGTAACTGAACAAGAGTGCTTAGTGGTTCTTTGGGTTATGAGGAAGTTCAGACCCTACCTTGAAGGGGGCTATTTCATCGTGATCACTGACCGGAAATGGTTGAACAACCTTAAAAATCCTACAGGTGGATCAGCCCGTTGGGCACTTGAACTCCAAGGTCATGATTTTGAAGTCATATATCGAAGAGGTAGTGCTCATTCAGTTCCAGATTTCCTATCACGTCTTCTACAAACTCGAAATACAAATTCAGAGCCTCGAAGACATGTCTAATCCCAAAGATCCATAGTATAAGGACAAAATGAGAAGCCTTCACTACCGACCTCGAGATCTTCCAGATGGGAAGACAGAAGGAAATTACCTCTACCATCATATACTCCAAGAAGAAACGGAAGATGATTATCCCTTAAGAACGCCCTCTCTCTCCACTGAGGAACATACCGGGGACCTGGTGAGTTATACTTTTTTTTTTAGAGTAGCCTTTGCAATTTTTAGAGTAGCCTTTTTGCTCCGAGTAGCCACTCCTATTGGCCCTGAAGATGACCTACAAAGTAGGTCGAAACGTCGGGACACATAAAATATAATCAGTTTCCACTTATTTATTGTGTAAATAAATTATGTGCCTCCTGGCCAGATGAATATTATGTTTATTTTACTTGTTCTTTATTGTTATTCTAAAGGGACTTGGTCCCAGAATAAAGTTTGTTTTCTATTCTATTCTATTCTAAATTTTTGACTGCACCCCCCATTATTTTCATCCTACATATATTTTTTTTTATTTAATTTAATTTTTTTTTACATATATTGCAATGATGGATTACTTGGCCATAGGCCTGGTGCCCTCTGCATTTACATATAGTTATTTTCCCTGGTAATATAGTCATAATGTGAACAATAAGATTGACATTGAAAAACTCCCAATTGCGATATGAGTCCGAATTACAGTAGAAGCGGCAGGATATCGACAAAGACATAATTTTAGTTGTTGGTGACTTTTTCTATTATGAGAGATAGATCTGAAATATAATGTAAGATAGCTCCCTAAATTAGAGAAAGAGGTTATGTTTCACATACTCGTATATATATATATAATTTTTCCTTCTTCCCCCATAGAGGGACCGTTTACTGATATTAGGACATGCACCATGTTAAATAAGTACATTACATGTCATTCCATGCAATGTGCTTATAAAAAAAAAATTAAAAAGAAACTCTAAATCAATATATTTATATATATATTTTTATGAATTTTACATTTTGTGGGGTTTCCCGAAGAAACGTTTGAGAAGCAATAACAGTTAGAAGATTGGATCAATTACGGGTTTTTTTCCGCAGAGCCGTTTCCTCGGACGATGATGAAGTCCCCTGCTTGTCAGTTCACAATCCCAAAGTTAATTTTCACTTCTTCCGAGGTATTAAAACTTTCTTTAGAGACTGTGAAAGCCTAGCGATCATCAGACCCATTTATCTGTTGTTTGTGAACCATTTACCAGCCTTTGAATTTCCATCTTTTCTTTTTTTAAATTGTAGACTTCTCATTAGCAACTATTATGGCTTCGAACGATGGAGAATTTAGAAGTTCTTTTTATATTGCTATGATTATTTGTAATTGCGAACTAAAGCTGATAGTAATAATATTTACACAGATAAGTTTTGTTATTACTATTATTTTTTTAAAATTATTTTATTGAATTGTACAACTGTAATATGTACATCTAGTACAAGGGCTGTATGAATAAATAAATGCATGAAAGGACGTGTAGAGGCACTACCCATAGCACTCTAATTATTGGCAGCACTCTAATTACATTTCTATTATAGAAGGTCTCGAGGCCATCTTCTCTTCAGACGCCTAGGAGGATTGTCCGGGATGGAATTGGAACCAAGGATGGAAACTAGTGTGTTTGGATGGGCCTGGAGTACTATTATTTTAAATTGTATTATTAGTTTTGTTATTTTTGTTAGTTATGGATGGGTTCATTTTTCAGATTCGAGAAGCTGTTTTATTTTTAACTACTTTTTTTTATGTAGAAGGTTGTGTTTTAAAAGGTAAAAAAAAAAAAGTTCTTTCTAGAAGATAAAAAATTTCAGGAAATCTTTATGTAAAATTATAAGAATTGGGCTGGTCATCCTAATGTTTTATTGTTATTAATATTAACGACATGACAACATGGATTTAAACTTTCCACAAAAATCGATATAGTAGAGTGTATGGTAGGCATCATGAATAGCCTATTTATGAAAAGGTAATCTCTGTTTTGTTAAATAATTTTTATATTATGGCTAATTTATTATAAGTAGGAAGCAATAAAACTAATTATGGCTTTTCAAGAAACGTACTCAAATAAATTTTAGCTCAAATAAGAAAATTAAAAACCTGAGTTTATATAAATAATTGAAAAAGAAATCTTTGAAAACCATGAGCAATTAAAATAAAACTCCAGTCCTATTCCTTTGTCTTCACCTTTAATATTCTCGTTTTAATAAAACAGAAACTTCATTACTAATCTTATATTTTCCAGAAAATCGTTGTAGGCAAATACCACAAGTTTGTTACGTTTGCACTAGGTTACATCTGATTGCGTAGCATTTTAAGCTTAGTTGAATATTTTTAAGACTGCATTATTCTTATTCAGAACGAGAATTGTTTAAAAATGTAAAAGTTTTTATAATATTGAGACATATTTTATGCTTATATAGTCATCATAAGTATGAAAGTCACGTAAAAAATTCACGCGCCATAATTGGATCTGAATGAAATAGCTATAACGAGTTTTATAAAATGTTATATGATCCACCTCTGTATGATATCCTTAAATTTGTAAGAAATTCGTTAACAATTTTTTATTAAGTTTTGAAAGAGCGGAATAAAAATTAAATCAACGCTGTGGCGTTCGCAGACTCGCCTCCCACTGTACAAACAGTTGTGGGCGTCACGCTGATCGGAAAAGGTGAAACCATGGAGCCTGCTGAAATTGTTTCCATTTTATGATATCTAAATTTCACTTCTGATTTGATATTGTTCTGGAGAATTTTTAGTGAAAATGGAGAGAACTGAACCGGATACCTCAGCGGTTACTTATCTCTTATTAAAATCTCCATGCCATCATAAAAGAAAATTTAAACATTTAAATGACTATATGATTTCTTTTAGGCAGATATCTCCGATACTCGCTGTGTCACGGACTACCTTTATAGTATAAAAAAACAAAACAAATCACCCTGAAATTCGAGATCGGACAAAAATATAAATCATTATTAGAATCGTCGAAAACTCAGTATGATTATTTCAACCTGAGAAGAGTGACCATGTGGTCTTCAGCTCAGATAAAAACAAACCACCTACATCATATATAACATACTTATTTTACGGACCTAATAAATATCACTTCAATATGGAGCGAATATTATTGCTTTGAAAAACAGGGAGCGGGTTAGCTTAATGTGTAGAGTCTGAGTTGTTATGCTGAAGGTTTCAGTTTCAAATGCCGCTATCGCACATAAATTATTTAATTTTTAACCGTCCACAGAGGGAATCAGTGGGATCTGCAGACCATTCTGGAATTTAATCCAGCCTCTAAAAGTAGGTACTCTGTAGTGTTACTGTTTGTTTTTTTCTAATATTCTTTTATGTAGATTATATATATTTATATATATACATACATACATATATATATATATATATATATATATATATATATATATTAATACACAAGTGGAAAAATTACAACTAAAAACCTTAAGTCTCTAAACTAAAACAGGTAATTAAAAATACCTGTCCCTTTTTTTTTTTTTTTTTTTTTTTTTTTTTTTTTTTTTTTTTTTTTAAATATTTCGCCTATCCTCAGGGCAGAAAGAGAATAATAGCAAACCAAAAGATGAATAATGTACCCAAAAAACACACAACTCACCACCTCCAAGGCTCAAATGCAACTACTGTTTGTATTTTGTGTATTAACATTTATTTGATGTCTCTGTTGAGCGTTCCCTTTTTCAATATATATATTTAAAGGTTTTTTGTTAAGGAGCTCAACTACGATATATATATCTGTGTGTGTTTCTGTGTCTGTGTATGTATTAAAAGATGATATCCGGAGATGTCTGGTCTTCTTCATAACTTGGTACCCAGTTATATCTATTAAATGGTCTTTCTATTTTTTAGCTTTTTCCATCCAACAAGAATTGAAGCAATGTACCATAATATTTTTTTTTTAACCAATAATGTTTTGTACCTCTTCGAAGTGGAGAAATACAAACGGAGTTATTATTTAAGAAAGATCCACCCTTTGAAGATGTTGACAAGTTCCTTAAATCCATCCCCCCACCCCGGGTTCTCCAAACCTTACGCTCTCATGCTTTCCAAAAGGAATTCTGATACCTCGATAAATAAGATTCTCTTTGATGTCCTCTATTTTTAATCTAGAACATATAGGATTTTCGTTCCTTAAAAGTACAGAATTTTTTTTACTAATCCATTTATAACATATAATTTGAAAAGATGCTTCATCATCGACTGTTTTTTATATTAGAAAAATATCCAAAGGAGAAAATACTTTATATTATAATGCCTCAAGGATTATATCACTTTTGAACTTATCAATTCTAACTTCATTATTCATATAATACTGACACTGCCATAAATTTCTCATAAAAATTATCTCAAATGTAATCTATCAATAAATAATGATAGTAGGTTCAATATAAATTCTCATTAAGGTCGATCGAAGGGATACAATAAAGCGGATAAAATGACAGGCTTGAGAATGCATACAAATGTAAAAATTCACTTATTACAATAAAAATTATAATTTAAAAAAAATTATCTTGTATATAATAATAATATAAACCATAAATAAAATGTTAAAATAATATTCTAATTAAAAATAGAGAATGGGTTAAAATAAGAAATAGTAGGCATTTTAAAACAAAATAACGAATATAAAATCAAAATACTACTCTGATATATCTACAGTCCGAGTGAATAAATTATTAAGTCAGATTTTGTCCTGGGAGAGTTAACTGCTTTCAGTTAACTCCAGGACAAAAGTTCCCGGTTTCAGTTCTCTATAACTGGAATCTTATCATTCTTTTAGTAATTGGCTTCTAATGGAGTTTTAATATGAGCAATAACTTCTTCTTAAGCCAATGCCTTTCTTAGCCCTTTATTCACTCCAAAAATATTCAAGTACATTAAACTTATTTTGGAAAAAAATAGACTACTTATTCACCGGGACTGTAGATATATTTGTCAGATTCATAGAATCATAATTGATTGGAAGGAGATTCTAAGGTATTTTTATTTTTATCTATTATAATTTTTTCTAAAGATAGATTAGAAGGGTTTACAGTCAATGTATATAAGCATATTAAAATAAGCATTACCACTACAACCCATGAAAGGTCTTGTCTTCATAATACGACCAAGAATATCCTTTTTTTTAGGACAACCTTTGGGCAGGCAGGCTATTTGTCTGGGATCAACCTCAACTCCCGAGAGTACCCACTTGTGGAAACTGGTTGAGTCCTAGGATATTCTGTAGATCCCACAGGGTCCACCTGTGGATGTTAAAAAACTAAATAATTTATCTGCAACATCGGTATATGAAACCGAAATCTTCAGTATAACAATTCAAACCCTACACATTGAGGTATTCCGCTGCCTATGTTTCAAAACAATATTTAAAAAAAAAAAATAATAATATTTATTTAAGAAATGATACAAATGTCATCTATTACATATTTTATCTGCGATCTTCTTTTGAGAAACATCCTATAAGGGATTCACATGGAACCGTGTACGGAGAAACATCTCATTAAAGGCACTCCTAGCTTCATCACTTTGTGGTAGATCCATTTTACTTAGAGGGCCAAACTAAATATATCGAGGAGATAGTTGCAGAAAATAAAGCGCTCAAGGCACGTGTGGTGAATTTGGAGGTACGGGTAAACAAAAGCGAACAGGGCTTATTATCCAAGTCCCTAGAGATACGAGGAATCCCAATACGAGCCGGGGAGACTCCTTCTGGCCTAGTTGCGACCATTGGTGCAGGCCTGGGACTAAAATTGAACATCGAGGACCTGGACACGGTGCAGCGTCGCAGAGCGAAGAATGACGACCCGCGACCCCCACCAATTATCGCACGGTTCACTAGGCAATCAGTGAGGGATGATCTGATTCAAAAGAGAAAAGTGAGGAGAGATTTCTCTACGCGAGATATTGGCTGGCAAGAAAACGACTGCCATCGCATCTATCTTAGCGAGGAGATGACCGCGACCAACAGGCACCTCTACTGGCTCGCACGACAGAAGAGGGCAACAGGAAAAATAAAATATGTTTGGTTTTCGGGAGGTAGAGTTCGATGTAGAAAAGAAGATGGGCACCAAGTGGTCTTCATTGATCAAGCTCAAGACCTGGATGTTTTCGGCTGACTACTGAAGACCGGTATGCCTTCTAGTTGCGTTAATAACCTTGGCTCTCACAACGGTGCTCACGCGTTCATCTTCTATTACTCTAATAACCTAAAGTGTTTCTTAAATTTTTTATTTTTTCCTATGAAATATGTCGCGAAATTATTTTTTATTTTTCATATAAAATTAACTGTTATTTTTTGTTCGCACTTTTATCTTCTTCTTTTTGTTTATTGTTTAATCTATTTCATTATTTACGTATCATTCTTCCTTTCGTTATTCGTTAATTTTATTATCTATTCTTGGGGATCAAAATTTATAGCGGATTTTAGTAATAGCAATAGCTCGCCACTGATTATCTTTGCTCGGCACTATCAAACTTTTCAATTAGCTCTGCCAATAAGATTTACTCCTCCTAGCTCCTCTCCTCTGATACTGAGAGCTTCTCTTCTGCTCCCCCATTATGTCTAGTGTTCTAACCTCCTGTCACATCAACTCTCAATCCCTGCCCGCTCACTTTGATGAATTTCATCAATATTTTACCCAGAATTTTTTCCACACTATTGGAATCTCAGAAACATGGCTAAAACCCCATATCCCGTCCTCCTCTGTTTCCTTACCTGACTATTCCTTCCTCCGCCACGACCGAGTTGACCGGACTGGTGGAGGGGTAGGTCTTTATGTCCACAACTCCCTAAAACCACGCATTCTGTATTCTTCACCAGCGTCCAATTTCCCTCACATAGAATTCCTTTTCGTCGAAATTTCTTGCAAATCAAATCCTCTCCTATACGTCGTAGTGTATCGCCCTCCATTGGTCCCTTTTGATCCTATCTTTGAATCGGTCCTTTACAACCATGTTCCTCTCTACAACCACATCATAATCTCCGGCGACTTTAATACCAATCTCCTAGTCCAATCCAATGATAAACTGTACCTTGAAAATCTTTTTTACTCTCTACACCTCTCCATTGTTCCATTCTCTCCCACCCATCACACTCTTCTATCTGACACCTGGTTAGATTTGTTCATCATTGACTCATCGCAGAAACTTCTTTCTTCCACACAATTACCCGCTCCATTCTTGTCCTCTCATGATTTAATCCAAATTACATACAATATCCAAACTCCAGTAATCCTATCGAAAACATTAACGTTCCGCAACCTAGATGGACTCACCACTGAATCTATATCTCCTTCCCTCGAAATCCTGAATTGGAACCAAATCTATTCCTGTACCACCGTCGATTCAATGGTCGACATACTCACGGCCAATCTCAAAAGCATCCTGGATACCCATGCCCCAGTCAAAACTTTAACCTTCCATCACCATCCTGCTCCTTGGATGTGTCAAAAAATTAAAGACCTGCAAAGGAAACGTGATGCTGCCCGTAGACGCTTTAGACGCACTAGGCTTACTGATGACTACCAAGCGTTCAGGGCTCTTCGCAATTTGACACAGTCTACAATCAGACAAGCAAAATCCAAATATTTCCACGAAGCCCTTTCCTCGGCTCCCGATCCTAAATCTAAATGGCAACTCCTCCGAAAACTCTCCCTCTGCAATTCAACATATTCCAGAGCCTTTCCTGCTTCGCCAGATGAAATGAATTCGTATTTTTTGTCTACCTCAACTAACACATCAAAATCATCACCCTCCGTCTTCTCACTAACTCCATCTTTCAACCCCGACAATTTTTTTTTCTCTGACATTTCACCTACCGACATTATTTCCTCCGTTCTCAAATCCTCCTCCAGTTCTACTGGCTTTGATGAGATACCCGTCAAACTACTTAAACTATGCATCATCGATATCCTACCTGTCCTTCTTTTCATTTATAATTTCTCACTACAAAACGCAATATTCCCAACTTCTTGGAAAAAAGCCCTAGTCCATCCTATAAATAAAACCTCTACCCCTTTTTCTCCCAAAGACTACCGGCCAATCTCCATACTTTCCAACCTTTCCAAACCTTTCGAAAGAATAGTCCAGTCGCAAATATCAAATTTTCTCAAACAGTCCAAACTCCTGGATCCGCTGCAATCTGGTTTTCGTCCTGGTTTTTCCACTCAATCTGCCCTTACCAAAATCACTACGGACATACATAAAGCCATGGACAACAAACAACTAACCGTGCTAATCCTATTAGATTTTTCCAAAGCTTTTGATTCCTTGGACCACTCTATCCTTTTTTCCAAACTAAAGTCATTGTCCTTTTCCAACAGCTCTATACTATGGTTCCAGTCCTTCCTCTCTGGCAGGTCCCAAGCGGTTTCTATGCCCAACCAACCCCTTTCCTCTTTCCTAGCCCTATCCTCAGGCGTGGCACAGGGCTCAAGCATCTCCCCTATCCTTTTTAACTGTTACATCAACGATCTTCCTAAATCCGTTCACCACTGTTCCTACCATCTATATGCTGACGACTTCCAAATCTATTTATCCTTTCCTCCTTCTGAGCTATCATTCGCGTTCGCCAGTATTCAGCAAGACCTCGATAGGATCAGTGCCTGGGCAAAGCTGAACAAATTGGAATTGAACGCAATGAAAACCCAGGCCATTGTTCTAGGTTCCAATTCCCTTCTTGCAACTATCCCCACCCTCCCAACATTGATCCTAAACGACAACCCTATCAGTTTCAACTCCTCCGTTAAAAACCTAGGCATTACCATGGACAAAAACCTCTCTTGGAAACCACATGTCGCCCAAATATCCCGACGATCAATTAGTTCCCTGAAATTATTCCATCGATCCCGGCATCTCCTTACACAATCTACCCGGAAGCTTCTTGTATCTTCCCTTATCTTCCCCCACTTTGACTACTGTTGTGTGGTATACGGGGGCCTCTCGAAATTGCTAGAGGATCGCTTAAAAAGAATTATGAACTGCGCTTTAAGATTTGTCCTTGGTACTCCGGGGCGTTCCCGGGTGTCACATCATTATGATGAGTTAAAGTGGCTCTTCCCACCCATTCGTAGACATTATTTCCTTAGTGTTTTTCTATACCAATCCATTAACTCGCAACACCCTTCATACATCTATAGTCTCCTTCAATTTAAATCCACTGTCCAACACCATCAAACAAGATCCCGCCTCTCCAATCTCTACATTCCATCCCATAGAACTAAGGCATTCGACCGTTCCTTCCTCGCCCGTTCCACCACTGTGTGGAACTCAATCCCTCCTTTCATCCGCCATTCATCTTCACTGGCCTCATTTAAATCCCTGCTTTTCCATCATCTCTTGGCATCCCAAAAAAATGCTCTCCAGGCAGGCCAATCTTCCGCTTGAATTAATGTGTGTCGAATACTCGATCTCGTTACCTACGTGTCTGTCTATTTTTCCAACAACAAAGAAGATACAAACTTTGTAAATACTTTATTGCATGCTATGCAATTTATTTGCTTTATTTAGCAATTCCGTTATTAACTATTATATTAATGTTATTTATTATTATTTTGTTAATATCAAACCTTTATATATATATGTTTTATTTTTATTTTTATTTTTCTAGAAAATTGGTTAAATTCCTGTAAAGTTTATTACTTTTTAATCAGTTATTTATTTTATTTATTTTTTTTCTCTCTTTCTCTATTTCTATTATGTTTTGCCACTCATGATTACTTCTTGATTTGTATCATTATGTGCCTCCTGGCCAGATGAATATTATGTTTATTTTACTTGTTCTTTATTGTTATTCTAAAGGGACTTGGTCCCAGAATAAAGTTTGTTTTCTATTCTATTCTATTCTATTCTATTCTATCCCTGCTCTAGAGACGTTTTAGTCTCCGAGTCGGATTCTGTCTGTAATGTTTGTACCAGTTAGTTTAGGTGTCCAGCAAGTTTATATTGTTTCTAGTTTTTTTTTTTATTAATTTATTCACGGGTGGTATGTTGAGATCTTTGTGTAATGATTAATCAGTTATGTGAAAGGGACAATGTGATATGACGAAGGAATTTTTAATGAAAGATTGTAAGTGAGATATTTTTCATTAGCCCTGCACTTGCCGAGGCCTAGGTCCATATCGGTTTAAGTACCAGGTTGTATATAATAATTAAAATAATATTATTTCTCAATATTTAAGTAATATATATTTCAACCGTGAATTAAGAATGCTGAGTATGATATAAGTTTGGTTTCATCAATATATTTTAACTTTAAGAAGCTTATTTATAAACTTATTAAATTTTCACTTTGATTTTCAACTCTCATTAATTATTTAGTGATCTCTGTCAAACTGTTACAAGCTTAATCAAGTGACAAGAACAGAGAACCTCTATTCCTCGCACCCACGACGACAATTAAGACATAGTTAAAAGTTTTCGATTGCTTTTCCAAGTTTCTTCCAGCTCCATCTTAATTATATCCATTCACAGTTGTGTTTACTCTCAAGTCTCCCTAAGGCCCAAGAGTTCACTCCGGTCACGGGCTCCATGTTTTTGGAAAGTTAATATTTCAGTTTGTGTTGTCATTAAGATTTTCAACTATGAAACCTCAAATGTAGTAGTTAGTAGGAGTCTATAATTAATATTCAACTAAAATATTGGGATGCGAAAAACTATCATTAATATGAGCAAACAAAGGATTGTTTATATTACTAAGGATAGTAATATAATGAAAACTAATCCAGCTGGTGAGCTGTAAATCATATATATGAGTGAGAATAAAAGTTTGATGAAGTTCCTGATACCAATGGGATATAAATACTGTGATGAAGAAATTTTATTGTACCCCTTTATTAGAAAAGAAAGGAATGAAATAAGGTTAGGAACGCCTAGGTTTCTTAGGTTTTAGGTGCAAGAATGACATCCTTTGAATGAAAATACCGAAAAAAAGTAGAAAGTGATTAATATCCAGTAAATAACCATTTAATACATAATTACGTGACGGTGTTTTCAATAACACTTTTGAAAAGTGATCGGTTTTGTACTTTATGAAATTCAAAATTCTTATTGCATACGCTTGAAATTGTATAAGCAACATAGTTTACCAACAAAGATTACTATAATGGAAAATTAGTGTATGTGCAGAAAATGGAATTGAAAGAATGTATAGACTTTAAAATGTGTATTCACTAATTTACATTTTGAATGATATCTGTTAGGAATTATTCTCTCAAATATCAAGTAGGGCATATGAAGTTGAGGCTGTATTATTCAATTATTCTTTTAAAGTGCTTACTCTCTTAGGATTTCGGCAATTATAACAGCCCATCTTATCATACTGACCGTTGTACGAAACAATTCTATATATGTTAATCCTGTCCATTGCCTGAGGTTTTTCAACCAGGAGATACGCTTTCGAACTGGACTTCCCTTTTCTTCAATCTAGTCAAGCACTGATAGCATGGCTAACTACTGCAGACGGTACTTCTCATTTCGCATCACATGACCAATCTTCGACAATTTATCTCTTTTGTTGTTATCCAATATCTCTGGGGACTAATGTATTCATTTTAGTATGTTTTCGTCGCTGACATTGTGCACATATGAAACTCTGAGATTATTCCGATAAGCTTGTGCAGTTAATTAAAGCGTTAGTAATTATCAATGTATCTGATCCGCAAGATAACACTAAGACCACGTAGCTGCAGATAACACTTCGAGTCTGCAGGTTCAAATTTAGGTAGCGTAACACCTTTGTCATTATTGATGTCTACAAATGGAAAGCAGAAGATGACCGGCGGTTGAAGTTGCGGCTCAGACAGTTGTAGACCGAATAGTGATGGCGACGACGATAAAAAAAACGTGTATAAAAACCAAAATATTCATTGTTTAGTTTGATTCACTTTAGAGTACTGAAATTGATTTCACTATAGGTTATAATAGTAAAATCATTTTTTTTAACTTAATAAAAACTTGCCACATGCTAGTTGGTTCTTAAAACCTTTGTTCAAACAGTTTCCATCCCAATAAACAGTAAGCGAGGCATTCAGGATTAAATGTGGTTAACTCCGAAATTAAAAAGAGTTTTTCGCTAGTTAAGTCTTGAAATTGTATAATCCCGAAACTTCAGGTGCTGGATTGGACTTAATCCATGAGAAGCAAGGCGACGGAGTGTCGCTTAAGAAAAGATTTATTGACTAAGGTAGCGAAAATTGTTAAAAAGTTTGATTTTCGGAGCTAAGCCGTATTTTTAATCCTAAATGTTCATTTGAATTATTTACTCATACTAACTATTAACAAAGTAATCCATAATGACCTTAATGTCCCATTTGTTGCTGATTTGGCCCGAATCCGATATCAATCTTCTAATGACAAACTTCATTTCCACTCCAACCTACTAGTTTTAAACCTCGCAACATCTTCAATTCTTGATAATACTCCGAGGCGTCTGAAAAGAACATGGCCTCTAAGTTGAACTTTCATTTGAGTACTACCTCTGGGTAGAGTCTCTACTTCTTTATTCCGGGACATGATTTATCTTTGAAGAATATTTACTTGATGTATTCAGTATACAGTTGTAAATTTCAATAAATACATTTTTTTTTAAATATTAACTATTCATGCACAGGATAAATCGGATACACAAGGTTTAATTCAACTTCAAAATGATTATCGAGCTCATTACTTTTTTATGTAAGCGCTCAAATAAACTTATTTTTTCATCAATCTGGGTAATGGTATTGTTCATAAAGTTAACTAATACCTGCATCGCTTAAAAATTCTCCGGTAAAAGAGAGGCAATAAAGAAGACAGAAAAGTCCCCCCCCCCCGAGCTATACAACTCTGTTCAACCCTAGCGGCTTTATCGAATTCTGCACCTTTCCTCCTCGCCCTTCTTCCCCTGCACAATCTAATTCCCTCTCCTATATATCACCGTGCCTTCTCGATATCTCTGTTTTCCAACTCTAATGTTTTTATCCAACATGTCAATCCTTTCCCCAACTTTATTAATAAGGACTCTACTAGAGAATTTACTATGTAAACCGACAAGAGTGAAATATATTAATTTTTATCATAACACAAATATATGATACTGAGGTAAAATTCTGATGAATTTTAATAAACCACATCCCACAGTTGCATAATATTTGATAATACATTAGTGGAAAAATTCCAACTAAAAAACCTTAGGTCTCTAAACTAAAACAGGAAAATGAAAATACTTGTCCTAACCTTACGGGACAGGTATTTTCAATTTCCTGTTTTAGTTTAGAGACTTTTTTAGTTGGAATTTTTCCACTATTGTATTAACATTTATTTAATGTCTCTTTTGACCTTTCCCCTTTTCAATAATATTTGATGTTACAACTTTTACGTACACTCTACAACTAAGAACTTCGAGTCTCTGCCCAGCGTTAGACAAAACATTAAGTTCATTAATATCATCCCTGGACCCCTAATGACTCACTATGAGGTCCCATTATTTAGTCCAAGCCTCTATGTAACCGAGAAATTACTGTGTCCTTTATTGGATTTGGGTGCCACGAAGACCATATATAATAGGAATTTGGTTGGACGAGTAGTTTAACGTGTTTGCATACGTGGGTCTTCTTACAAGTACAAAGGTTTTTAGTTGAAATGCCGTTTTCTTGATTTCAGAAGCAATCAGACCCGTCATGGGCTGTTTCATTTAAGGAAAGATGTATTTGTCTTCTTTGCTCATCTTTTCTCTAAGTCTTCTTTGCTCTTGTCGATCGTGGACAATCGTTTTCAGATCTAGGTCTGATCACTTAGCCCGAGTGAGTCGGAAATGCACAGGCAAATCCCTAGAGCTTTCTAAGGTCCTAAAGAGTCTTTCTATGAAGCTATGGGCACTACGGTTCCCATCAGTGTGAGGTTGTGAGACTCCCTCCCAGCTGTTCAATTGGTCAAGGTTGTCTCTCTTTAGTGCCTAACGAAAAAACCCACAAATTTTAACGTGCTATTTACACTAGAGTTTTGATTGAGATAAATATAAATACAAAAAAAAAAAGAAAGTCTAAATGACTTAGGTCTAAATGACATTCACCGATGAATCCCAATCCCATATGCACCCGTCCCATTGCTTGGCAATATTTTTCATTGAATTCATTGAATTCCAGGCACTGCATGAACTGCTAGGTCTGCTATTTTATCCCTTTCCTGGTTTCTTCTATCTATCGGCTGCTTTTTTCCTACCCCATTCTGCTTTATCTATAGTGTCCGAAGATTTTGTCTAATAGACTGAATCAGTAAGTCATGACTATTGGCAGTTCGGATTTTTTTGCTTTTTTCTTTTTATACTTTTCAATACTGTAGACGAAAAGTGGCATACACTTCGCTATGTAAATATATAATTGATAGTGTTCAGAACAGTTGTTATTTCTTCTGCTAGGTTTATTGAGTAGTTTTTACCTAATCTGATGTTCATCATGCTGAATTTCAACTATTTTTTATACAACATTGGGTGGGATATAGAACAATAAAATATACAATCTTGTTTTGCAGTTATGTAAAATTTTTAATTACTTTTCCTTGAACTGATGGATTAAGTCTTGTATGTTGTGGTACAGTAAAAGAAGATTTTTGGTTATAAAATGTTCATGATGGAGTTCTTTCTTAGTTATTTTGTAAAGAGTAGTTCCTGGTTTTGTACCCTACCGTAGCTATTCCGGTAAGGGAGTAGGAAACTATGTTATAGAGTGTATGGAAATATTTGGGAATTTAAGAGAAAGTATAATTTAAAAAAAAGTAAGGTTAATGAGTTCACAGACAAGTTTGATGAGTTTAATGTGTGTGCGTATGTGTGTATGGGTGGAGTAGTTATCGTTATATATGACGCGATGAATGCTAGAGATATGAGTATAAATCTGTGAATGTTTACTGCAAATGTGTCCCAGGGTCTGGACCTAAAAAAAGGTAAGAGAGCTAAAGTAGGGAGGACAGGAGACGTAACAAATCACATACATCAAAATGGCTGCCCTTTTTGTATAACAATATATATTACTGTAACTATTACCACCAAACAATAAGAGTAATGTTATTTTATTTCATGCAAAAGTATCTTTATTTACTAAACTACTTCCAGTCAATCAACCACGTTCACCTATATAAAAGAGAGGGATATATTTTGTAATCAATAATGATATAGTGTTAATGCAGCTCAGTTGTAAACTTCTCATAATGGCATCCAATATTACTATTTAAAAATTATCAGTGAGAGCAACATCGCAGTACCTATATATACCACTGTTTGTAAAAACAGTAATAGCAAATAACAGTTATAAATAATCTAGGTGAGTCGGATCTGTATATAAATGCAAACTATATTTTTGCATTCATTACTCTGATTAGCATAAACAAATTACGTTTGATTGGGAACAAGCAGTAGATTTACTTAATGCTAATGAACTCCCATACTATAATGCCATATTGAGGAGGCCTTTGGGCAATGGTCTCTCTCAAAGTTCTAAAACAATTTTTTTAAGGATTATTTTATTTTATTATCCTGGTACCAACAAAAAAACAATATATCGTTTTTCTGTTATATATTAATTCTGTTGTCATTAATAGGCCAAAATATATAAACTATATCCCATTTTTTTACCGACACGAACTGTAACGAACCTATAATTCGATTTTTATTCTATAAAACTATTATCGCTCGGGCTTAGAATCATATATTCACTGTTACATTATTGACCTTCCCAAATCAATCCTCCATTGTTCCCACCATATGTACGCCGATGATTCCCATATCTATTTGTCCTTTCCTCCATCTGAGATAATAGCTGCATTCGACAAAATTCAAGGTGACCTAGATAGGATCAGTGCCTGGGCAAACTTGAATAAACAGTCGTTGAATGCCGCGAAAACTCAGGCCTTCCTAATTGGTTCCTGCACCCTTCTTAAATCGATCAACTCACTTACCCAATTAACCTGAAATGATCACCCTATTGCCTTCAGTTCCTCTTTTCGAGGAACATCGGATCATTTTCGAACAATCCCGCTCATGGAAACCCCACGTTTCCCAAATTTCCCGCCGAACAATAAGCTCTCTAAAGTTATTTTACCGTCCCAGGCATCTTCTAACACTACCTATCCGTTAGCTCCTCATCACTTCTTTTATCTTTCCTCACTTTGACTATGGTTGTGTGGCATATGGTGGTCTCTCGATCAGCCTCGGGGAGAGGTTGAAGCGAATAATGAACTGTTTGCTGCGATTTGTCTTCGACGCCCCGAGGATGTCTCATGTGTCCCGCCGTAAGGCTTAGGTAAAGTGGCTTTTCCCTTCTATCCATAGTCTTTACTTCCTTGGTTCTTTCTTATATCAAAATATCAACTCACAACATCCATCTTATATCTTTAGTCTCCTACAATTCAAATCCTCTATCCAATCCCAGGGCACAAGATCTCGTCCTTCTGATCTTTACATCCGTTCCCACAGAACCAAAACTTTTGAGCGTTCCTTTCAAGCCCGTTCTATCTCTCTTTGGAACTCTCTTCCTCTCGATATCCATCATGCGTCTTCTTTAACCTCATTTAAATCCAAACCTTTCCTACATCTTCTAAATTCCCGATCAGATGCTTTATAATCAATAAATAATTTATAGATATATTCAACTTGATCGATTAATGAACTACTTTAAATATTCCTCACTCATAATGATATAATTTTTTATTATTAGATGCTATTATTTATATACTTATTTTTCCATAAGCTTATTTCTTTTTATTGTATATTTGTCTGTTTTATTTTTATTTTGCATCACAGTTTCTGATTTTCTACCAAAACATACCTGTTTAGTTATTTACTTTCAGGATATTATGTAATTATTGTTTTAATTTGATGTAGGCCTTTGGCCAGATATATATTTATTTAATTTTGTTCATCTCTGTTATTCTAAAGGGACCTGGTCCCAGAGTAAAATTATTTTTCTATTCTATAATGAATACTTTTTATTTTATTCCAATTAAGTATATCTAACAAGGTCGGATAATCTCTGGT
Source organism: Troilus luridus (assembly GCA_964056705.1). Classification (NCBI taxonomy): domain Eukaryota; kingdom Metazoa; phylum Arthropoda; class Insecta; order Hemiptera; family Pentatomidae; genus Troilus; species Troilus luridus. Next base: position 59,460,091 of record OZ057414.1, read on the forward strand.
TGATGATACTAATATAAAACATTTGAAGGGCCTGGAATTCAGTACATGGTATAGACTGTACCGTTTCTTGGACAACGGTTGTGCAAGGAGGTAATTTGTTCTTGATCACGCTCAACCGACAGATTTTCCTCTTTATTTTCGGCACTTTATAGTGGCTGGATGGAGCCCCAGGAGTGTCCTAGATACCATCGGATCCATTTCCGAGCGCTTAAAGATTACACTAAACTGGCGACTTTAGCGGGATTTGAACGCAGGATCACCATTTCGCTCCCGATGATACTTGTAAAACAGTTACTAAATAGAATTAACGATATTCTTAATTATTCATATAATGCACCCATACAGGAGGGAGAGCTACACTATATTTTTGACAAACCTTCAGGTCCTCAATCTCTTCGGAATTTCTAGAAACGAGGTACCACTTAAAGCAGCATCAGGTTCCCATTCGACGGAAGAACAGTCTTATAGTCCAGGATCCATGGTCCATTTTTGCACTTGATTACTATCAAGCTGAATCTTCGTAAATAGCTTCGTTTCGATTGGACGCCCAACAATTTCCTGTGCGAAAATTCTCGATTGTGGTAGCTAACAGTGGTAGCAAGGATAAAATATGTCGATTTGATGATTCTCAAAAATTTATTACTAACTGGTTTTTTCTTTTTTTTACACTCAAGATAATTATCTCAATTATTTAAAAAATGTTTGTCCTACAAAACCTATGGTTTGATCAAAGAGTTCTTTCCTCCCGTATCGATAACGAGGTCATCAAAAATGATTACTAACCAGCTGTTTTATTTTTGCTTCTTCTTTTTGACTTCGTTATCGATACATGTTTGAAGGAGGGGACTCTTTGATCAAGCCATACATTTTGTAGGACAAATATTTTTTCAAATAATTTAGATAATTATCTTGAGATTTAACAAAAAAAAAACCCTGTTAGCAATAAATTTTTGAGAATCATCAAATTGACATGTTTTATGCTTGCTACCTCTGTTGGCTACCACAATCGAGAATTTTCGCGTAGGAAATTGTTGGGCATCTCATCGAAACGAAGCTATTCACGAAGATTCAGCTTGATACTAATCAAGTGCAAAAATGGACCATGGATCCTGGACTATTTATTATCTATCCGACGTTCAGATTTATTTCAACCAATAAAATTAATTGAATGTTAACAAAGGTCATTGTTAAATGAGAAACTTGATATCCACACCCAGGCTGTCGTTTGCTGGATGTCATCCTCCTGACAATGTTAAAGAGAAGAGATGTTCATTTGTACCATGGAATTGAAAACAGTTTTTGGCTTCTCTAATGCGTTATGAACAATAGTAGTTTAATTTATTGTTTATTGATTTTTAAGATGTAACATAAATTTATTATATTCATTCATAAAATAGGAGCTGACAAGACTGAGAGGAAAAGCGACACTATCGTAGAGGAGACTAAATATCGCAACAGAGTTCCCTGAGGACTCTTTGACTGTGTCTCCAAAGGGAGGTCTGTGGCGGTTTTTTAAAGCTCTTACTTTAAAACTACTTGCAGCCATTAAAAAAGACAAAGCAAAAAAAGACTTTCGAGGAAATTGGATTAAATGTTGGATAGTTATCCTATTAAATGGTAAGAAAGAAATTTAATATTTTAAAGAGATAATACATATTTTTTTATAGGAAAATATAAATTAAATCCATCAACTATCAACGAAATGTTATTTAAATAAATTTCTATATAAAACTGTGAAAACTTCTGTATTTTAATGTACCACTTGAGATAATAACAAAAAATAATCTCATGAAATACTACTTTTAATATTTATTCTTAAGTACCGTTGTTTTCATAATTTGTAAAAAATAAGTTTCAAAAGTCATATCATTTGTAAATTGCTTTAATATATATTTTTATAACTCTCAAACGAACAATAATTATATAAGATGTAAAAAAGTATTTTTATTTGTACCAAACCAATACATTTTGTATAAAAATAAATTATCTACCTACATAAATTTAAAATATACACTATATTTAAAATATAGTGAGCGTTAGGTCTTTATTTTTTATTTATATTTTCGGTCGGTGCTATTGACTATGAAGCCCGCGCCGGACGGCTTCACTAGTTATTCCTATACACAAAAGAGATGTAAATTGATGTAAGTTTTTTTTTTTTGTACTACCTATATGTATTTATAGTATTGTAGAGATTTGAGGATTTTGTTTTGAATAGTTTTATAATCAATTTCTAATTAAATTTAATAGCAATATTGAATAAGTTATAATTTAATGGAATTAAAGCCCTGTTTCATTAAAGAAGAAGGAAATAATGACATTCAATAAAAAGGCAGTTAAATAACATGAACCATCAAGTGCAATTTTTTCTATTAATAGAACGAAAACCGTAGCCTAAGGTTGAATATAACTCTCTCTGACATAAACATTATTAACTAATGAAGCGTTTCAACACTAAAACGTTCAATGATGAATGCTCCGTCAGAACCGTACACGTACCTAAGGGCGGATCGACTACGAATTGGATTTCGAACGAAGGACCCCTAGAGCTTATTGAATTCTTGTCAGTAAATTTTATTGAGAAGGCTGCCTTCACTTGCTTTATTCACTAGGGACTGAACAAGAAGAAACCTTAAAGGTGTGGGTCTGATTCACCATAATTCCCGTATACTTATGTTAATTTAATTATTCTAACATTATAATTGAAATGGGTATGAAAGCTACGATTTTTAGTACTTTTAGTATATTGTACTATCTTTGCACTCCACGATGACGTCACATATCATACTCGATTACTTAAGATTAAGTCATAACAACCAATATGAAAAAACCTCAATTTCAGGAACTTTAATAACACTCACCAAACATAGTGACAGGCTTATTTTCATGAAATGGTTGGCCTTTTCATCATAAGAAAAGATTGGAGAGGTAAATAATAAGTCGCTTGAATGAAAGGTAAATATCAGAATTTCGTATCAATTATTTTGTTTGCTGTCTTATATATTATACTATAATTCAATAAATTAATATACAATACTAAGTTTAAATATAAGTGTTTTTTATAATATTATTTAGTGATTTCATTAATTTTATACGAGCCCCGTCCTGGACATATCTTTTCATTTCAAATAAGAAATATTTATAAGTTATTTATTTTATTATATTAGTTAGTGATTTTATTTATTTTATTCGAGTCCCGGTCCTGGACATATCTTTTCTTTTCAAATAAAAAATATTTATAAGTTATTTAAATATGATGATCAGCTGATCATTGGATCACCACTGCAACTCATAGTAATTGGGTTGAAACTCTTCTGTGAATGCTTTACGAATTATTTCTGTCGTTTTTGTTTAATTGTTATACAATAAAACAGAGTGGCTCAGTGGTAGATGGCTGAGTTGACGTGTTGAAGGTCTCTAACTCAAATCCGGCTGTGGCATATAATTTATCTAACCTGTTAAAAGCCGGGAATGGATCTTGTAGGATCTGGAAACCTTCCTATGGGTTATTCAACCTCAATAAAGTATGGGGGAAGTAAAACTGATCTCGAATCACATCCCTGCACAACTCTTGACCCAGAAACAGTACAGTCTCTACTACGTACTGGACCCAAGAACTTTCAAGAGTTGTAAAATTGTAGTGGTACAAGTTTTCTATTTTTGTAACTTTGAGTAAGAATGTATTTTTTTTAGTGTAGGAAAACAAAATAGGCCTGAAAAGTCCTCATAGATTTGTACAGGATGTACCATTAACGGCAGCATATACGGACTGAAAGATTAACGACCTTATATGAGTGTTCTCATGCAGAAATGAATAATTGTGTTTTAACTATAGAAACATCCCAATCGGAACATTGAATAAATGCAAACGGGAAACCGTTAAAGAGAATTCTCAATGAATACATTCGTTTCGAAATAATCCAAACAACGGAGAGATTAGATTTTCAGGGACTAATCACCCAAGAGAAAGGCCAATTTGTGGGCACCCCCCCCCCCCTCCCCCCTCCGCTGATTATAAGAGCCCTTTATTATTGACGAAGAGGAATCAAAAGGGCGGAAGGGAGGAAACAGACAAAGGAAGAGAGTCGGGCGGTTTGATAAAGAATGCAATAAAGATGGGTCAGCCCTGGCGAATAGCCGCTCTGGGATTAGCGGGATAAGCCACGGAACAATATTTTACCTGCTTCATCAAGTGAACAGTTAGCACATCTTTATTGCATTGCTAAATTTACTTTATATATTATTTATAATTCAAATGTGTTACAATTTATATCTTATTTTACACGAATAACTGTATTTTTTTTATACCTAAAATTTACGTATAAAATCTTTAAAGTAAAAATTAAAATTGATAAAATACTGTTTGGTAATACTGAAAGATTCACGGAGTCTCGATCCCCTACATGTTAACAAGTGAAAACCTATTCGTAAACTCGATAAAAAAAATTATGACAGCAAATTCAATTTGTAACTATCTCATCATCATAATCTGTCCTCGTCTACCACAGTGTCACTTTGACCCTGGTATATCTTTCCTACGCCAGCTCATTTCTTCCATTCCAATTCATTCATCTTCTCACTTTAGTCTTGGATTTTCTCCCCCTCCCCTCCCCTCCACTCTAGTGTTATTTGAACATTTTGCGATGCAGTTTGGTTCCATATCTAATATATGTCAAAACTATCAGAGCCTGTTCAGTTTTACTACCTCAGTGATTAATACTATGTGTTCTTATTGTCATGTTACAGTCCGTATATAATATCCTATAATATTCTTAAGAAACCTCATTTTGCCAGCCTGAAGCCGTGATTTGGGCGTTTGGTTGTTGAGTCCATGACTCGTAGTGTTATGCCGAGATTGGTACAAAGGTAGGCATGTTGACGGTTATCCTTTTCCTACCTCACCAACTTCAAAAAACTTCACGGCATTCAAAACCTGCTTGCTGCCCCAACACGTTGTGGTATTTCAGTACCTGTACAGCAACAACAACAACAACTTTATTTGCAATTTTGCATATAAAAGCAGCATAAGTGTGAATACATGTTCCGGACAGTACCTGTATAACCATGCAAACGTTACCTGTTCTACTATTATAACCGCTGATTCAAATCAATCTCATGGCTCTGCTAGCCTTCTTTCCAATCCATTTTTCTTGCTGAGTTGATGTTTGTGTTTATATACATCTCATGGATTGCCCTAGTATCGCGCTGAAAATGTTTATCATATTCTGCTAACACTAACAGACTGCCGGCGAATGCCAGCAACCATAAATTTAGTGGCATGAGGTTGATGGTCGATCATATATAATTTCTCTTTGTAAGTATCTCATAACAGGAATAATGCTTGAGGTGTGGGAGCTATAATGAGCACAAGAGTCCAGGAGTGGTAATGCTATGGCAACTTATAAGTGTCTAAACATAATTAAGGAGGAGAAATGGGTATTCAGGTCTGGACAAAAGTTATATGATATAAGGATTATTTCAACAGCCCGTATTACACCGAGACGATCCAAGAGCTACAGAAAACTGCCTATGCGTTTATTTAACATCGCTTTATGATACTGTGGCTATTCGGACAATGTCACAATGGGAGTCCTAAACATTGCCTATCCAGAAAAAGTTAGTTTAGGGGTCTTTAACAGTTAATTGTACGTCACATCCGAAATGTGGCTTAACCAAGGTTTTAATAACCATTATAAAAAATCCTAGAGCCACCGGGCTGAGATCAACCTTTTGACAACTTCCTTAGTCGAGGACATTGGTAATGGTATTATTCAATATATTGTTATTTGTTTATGCCTGATATATAAATATTTTCATTAAGTTATAAAATCGGATTAATGAAAAAATCATAATCAATATTCCATAAAAATAATAATAAAAAACCAACACGGTAAAATGATTTCGTTATTAACGCAACAAGAAACCTCAAAAAAACCATTAGCGGCCCTCCAAATTTTTTCATCAGGCCGTAAAATCGGCTAAAAATCCCGCCTGGCGTCAAAGAGAGAACGAACAGGGAAGTTGGTGGGTCAACCGCGCGGAAGGAGCGGAACAGTCTGGCAGCACAGCGCCCTCATTACCAGAGATAGCTGGAATTATTTTCCCATTCAATGTGCCTTCCACTTCTCCATTCTCTTCACTACTACAAGACTTCCAGCAACTTTCCAAAACTATTCTAACAACCTCGTCTATGAAAATGAACGTTTGAATTTATTATTAAAATTAATACATTTGTTTCCAACAATATTTATTTTGAACAAAGTAATTGGATAATTTTGTCGGATTACTATCCAATAGAGTTTTTTTTAAAGGATGTTTATGTTCTAATTCAGTATCTGAAGTAGATCTTACATTGAAGTGTTTATCAATGCACTTTTGTTAAGATTTATGGGTATTCTACTTATTAATGAAAGAGGAGCGGGTAACTCTTTGATAAAGCTCTCAGTGGCCCTGCTGAAGGTCCCGGGTTCAAATTCAGCTATGGCCAATAAATTATTTAATCACATAACAGCCGGGGGTTGATCCTAGATGACCTCGTGTCGGTAGTCCAGCCTCTATAAAGTGGGCACTCTTATTAAGAACAAAGACCTTGAGGTCGAGCTTGATCACCGACAACTCATCTCCCTGCACAAACCTTCTGCTAGAAACAGTGCAAGCCTCTACCACGTACTGAATCTGCTGTGATAAAGAATAGCTGTGAAATAGATAATGGTGCGGTCGCTCATCTCTAAGCTAAGCTCGGCTAACTCCTCCTATTACTGAAGTCCTCTGCAACCTTATTGGAGATCTAATCATACCCAGGTTTAATTTTCACCCTCTTAAACTAACGCTATATTTAACGCATGCTATTATACATTTAGAAATAATAGCATAATAATTAATAACTCAATGGATAATTAAATATATATATAAAATCAGAAACGTTCCTAGGATTGATTAAATACTAAATTTTCCCTGTAGGTAATTCCGGTTACTCTTATTCTCTTTCAATAATTTAACAGCATTCTACATCTAAAAGAGGCTTTTGGATTCAAAATCAGGTAGAACCATTTTTTCACAAAAATATTTGTATTTTTTATAAATTCTTTATAAGTGCCAGAAATGATGCATTAGATATGTTTGTTTCAAAACCGTCTAGATCCTTCAAAAATCAATACCAAAAGATTCCATTTCCTAGCAAAAGTGGTTACATCCATCAAAACTATGTAAACAATATATATACATATGTATATATATATATATATATATATATATATATATATATATATATGTATTTATGTATATATATTATTTATTTTTTATAAGCCATAAACTGTCCAGATATTGATATTTTCTGATCGGTATATATCTAGCATTTATTTAATACTAACTGAGATTTTAACAAAGTTAAGGTCATAAAAAATTGTCCGGAATTGTTGTTTGAAGTAAATTGATAACGAAATATATTTTTAAGAATTTTTTTAATTGATTACACTAAATTAAATGTTTTTTTATCAATAATACGATTTTTTGAAAATGGTTTTGAAACTAAACGCCTGAAATAGTTTTTATCAAATTTCTCCTTTTGTAATTAAACCTTAGTGATAAACAGATGAAGAGTATAAAAATTCATTGACAACATGGACAAAAACTTAATTGTAAATCCATTATCTTAATAATACATAAATCAAAATAGGCCTGTTTTATCATTATTGCTGTAATCAGTCCTAGCGATATCCAGTCTACACTGCATGTATAGTGCTATATCCGCTTCACAATTTTTTTGTTGTCTCCTATAATAGAGTTGTTTTTTTTTTTTATCAAGAAGAATTTCCCAAAAGTTATTTATTAAAAATTTATACTTTAATGTTTATATTTTTAATTAAATTCATTTCTGTTTTACTTTTGTAATGGTTGAAATATCTATCTTATTAATCTTTTGATTTGATTATATCGGATTAAAATCAGTTATAGAACTGTTTGAAATTGTCGAAGCATGCAATCAGTAAGTTTTACACAAAATTAATACATAGAATGTAATATTAATTTAATATAATATTTAATAATAAATATAATTTACATAAAATAAATTATTATAACAGTGCCGTACCAAATAAAATATAATTGGTTACATAAACAGAAATAATAGGGATGACAAGGAAGAAATACAATAAACAAAGGTTAGGTTACGAAACAATTGATGAGAAATAAGACACCGAAAAGATAATAGAACATAGTATAATAAATCAGAATTGGTTTTACTACAAAATATTATATTAAATATTGTAATAAAATCATTTCTACTTCACTGTTTATATAGGTTTACTGTTATGTTTTATTCTCAGCCCCGATGATGGAAACGTTTTCACACACAAAAAAAAAGGTAAACTTTATTGATATAAAATAAGTAAAATTGATTTCTTCCATTTGCAATATTAAAAAATAACGAATGTGCAAAGTCAAGCTATGCACTGAGGAACCCCGGGGGCTAAAAACATTTACCTTCCTCAGGCGATGGTATGAAAGATACGAAAGGGAAGTCAATACGGGAAGGAAAGAGCTGAAAACAAATAGGCGGATGAGGGAATTCCTACGCATAAGACGAAGACGAGAGGTAAGTAAATGAATAAATGTACATCGAGTAGGCGTGACCGTGTTTGAAAATGGAAGCAAACATAAATACATAATATAAATAATTTTTCGCTCTTTTATATTTGAAACAAGTAACGTCTTGCCTATAGCATTGCGAAATAACATATAAACATTTGAAAACTAAAATGAAGGCCTCAAATTAATTATTGAGATGTATCTTAATTATGTCAAATATTTAACTTACGTTTAAGAGGTAATGCAAGAAAATACACAAATGGATTAAAGATATTAATGATAGTTGGAAGTTAGCACTGTTTACAAGAAAATACTGGTTTATATGTAAAGGAGGATAGTGAAGAAGCGTGACGGATGATTATATATATATATATATACAGGTAATATTAATTCAAGGAGGTGTTTAAATTATAATTAGTCTCATCGATATAAGACAAATATTATGTATCTGATACGCACCTGCGCAAGCACACCCGTGCATTTAATTTTCGATCTACTTGTAAAACCGTTTCAAATCAGGAACGATCCTACGATACTCGCAGTTAATTATCTCACGGACATCGATTTTGATAATCCGGAATTAAAATGACACTTTAAAAAACTACCACTAACCTAGTGTTAATTGTTTTATAAATCGAAATTTCATAACTTGTAGACAACATGGCGATTGTTCTATGATCGTTATAATTTATACTAAGTTGAAATTGAACGTTCGGTGAGGGACCACGCGGCCGAAAAAAAATGGTTTCTTTGGTAGGAAATATTGTGCTGTGTGTGCACGTAATGTTTTGCCACCATTAGTTGCCCCGTACAGGGCATATTTCTTCACCCTCCTGTTAGAACAATTTCTATCAGACACCAGGCTGGTTTTGACACCGAAATTAATGTGATACTGTTCAATAAGTGGAAAAAGTATTTATGATGGCATCAAGATGTCTTTTTATACAGTATTAAAATACACTATTTTCATTTTCTTTATAAGATATTTCTTATATACTAGACTCAATTTTCTTGATTTATATAATTTAATAATGAAGAAAAAAACATATTCCAGTCAAAAATTGTTATTAAAAATTAACAAATTATTAAAAAACCGTTTCGACACGTTTCTTATTTGTCTTTCTCAATTTAAGCAATTCCTCATACAACTTCCTTTAAAAATTTACAAGTCCAAATCATTACTGCAAAAACAATTAAAATACACTAAAATACAATAATAAATAACTTGTCAAAAATAACTAATAACAATAAGCATAGATACCTTGAGGTCAAACAATTTAAAAGTCAAAATATATATAAAATCCTGGAATATAACTTTCTTCCATGGTCAAATATAATAGGTATTGCATTGAAAACCAAACTTTGATCTCTGTAATACTAGATCAAATTAAAATCATTTATTAATATAAATATGTGGCAAAACATAATAACATTTTATGAGGTTGCACCCGGTGACTGTTACCACCCAGGGTTGCCAGGCAGCAATCTCGGACTGTGGTATAATTTAATTAAATTGTATGTTAATACAACTTCGTACACTTTTCAGCAACACTGGGGTAACCTAGGATCACCTTGCAAAAAAAGTGTACGTGGTGTGAAAAATTATCAGTGTCCGTTTCTTTTATGATCAAACTTTTATTTATCGATAAACTATTTCCTTATTCACTTTTATTTGTGTTCTCGTTATACCAAGCAGAGGCAAGTTTATTGTAAGTTTGTTTTTGTTCAATATATAAACTCTTATTTTTTCTCAGACTTTTATTTTGTTCTTTAATTCATTTACATCTTACCATACACCAAAAATATATTAACAAATGTTCTCCAAAAAAACAAAAATAAACTTAACAGACAAATATGGTATTTATTTAAATTTTACCATTTAAATAATTAAATTATTAATTAAAAACATGAAATTTTATTTTGAGTATTAATTGGAAAATTTTATTTATCATCTGATCTATTAGTAGGTTATGGATCAGGTTATTTTGCTCCATCTGACTTGTGTATAAGGCTTAACTTCCTATGCTCTATTTCTTTTTAAATTTTAAAATTATGGAGGAATAGAATTTGCTTATATCTCCAGCTTCTTTTCTATCATTTACTGCATATTCCAAATTATCGTTTATAAATAGGGCTTCCATATATTTACGCTTTAAAGTATTATTTTCTTTATGCAAAATTTTAGGTTTACTGAAATTGAAAGTATGTGACTCTTTTTTACAGTGTGTTGATAATGGTGTGTTAGTTTTTGCTTTAGGTTTAAGATTGCATTGATGGTGAAAAATACGGTTTTTGAGGTGTGTACTTGTATAGGTGTGTACAGAGATCAAAGTTTGGTTTTCAATGTAATACCTATTATTATATTTGACCATGGAAGAAAGTTATGTTCCAGGATTTTATATATATTTTGACTTTAAAATTGTTTGACCTCGAGGTATCTTTGCCTATTGTTATTAGTTATTTTTGACTAGTTATTTATTATTGTATTTTAGTGTATTTTAATTGTTTTTGCAGTAATGATTTGGACTTGTAAATTTTTAAAGGAAGTTGTATGAGGAATTGCTTAAATTGAGAATGACAAATAAGTGTAGAAACGTTTTTTTAATCATTTGTTAATTTTAAATAACAATTTTTGACTGGAATATGGTTTTTTCTTCATTATACGCTATTTTCTTAAAATTAATTTTTAAAAATATTATACAGAATATTAAAAAAAAAGGCAACAAACTTTACAAGTTTTTATAATGAAATGTTTATCCTGCTCCTCGAACTTCAATACTTTTCAGTTTAGTGGTCTGCAAAACTTTAAAGCAACAAAAAAACTGTATGAAAAAAGTTTATTTTTAGTACAACGCAATGGGATCCTTAAAAATACATCATTTAGTAGCTGCCTTTGTTCTAAGAATTCTTCGCTCTCTTTAGGCAATATATTTTTAAAAAACCTTTGAAATTTTTTTAGCTCAGAATCAAGTAGTTCACCTAGATAAAGGAACAATCATTATACTTTTGAAAATTATTATCGTTATTTATTTATGTTTATTCAAAATTTAATTTCTTTGAAGTACTGTGTATTCTACTTTTTTTTTTTTATTTGTATCTTTATTTCTCAGGATAAAATTTTATCATGGGAAAATAATAAATACGATTAATGATAAATGTATGAAAGAAGGGTGATTTATTTTTCTACGTAAATTGTTATAAAATTTTATAATTTTTACATATTTGGTTATAATACTATATTTGTATTCATCATAGACGTTATGATTTCATTTTATGAATAAGTATTAGAAAGGAACGTATTTTACAATGGTATACAATTTTAAATAGAAAAACGGTTCTTTCTAAGTGTTTTTCTGACTTATTCTGCAGGAAGATAGTATAAAAGCAATAAATAAAGTTATAAATAAAAAATATATACTATAAAAACCAATAATTATTTTTATACTCGTCTGATTTTTAATAATCATATTAATTAATTGGAATAAAAAACTTATTTGTGAGGAAAAATATGAAAACTCTCACTTAAAATATAATCTACACTTAATTTTTTGATAATAAAGAAAAACATTTAATTTCATGAAATTTAATAATAACTGGGACAAGGACCTCCAAAATATTTCAGTATTAATTATAATCATTATGCTCTTTGTGGGAGAGGGGTGGCTCGATGGTAGAGCGCTGAGTTGCATTGCCGGAGGTCCCGGGTTCAAATCCGACTCTGGCAGATAGTATATACACGTTAACTACCGGAGTTGAACCCTATGAGACCTGGAGACCCTCCCGGGTCTCAAGCAGTGGTTTTAAAGTGGGTACCCTTATTTGGAGAAAACCTGGTGGTTGAGCGTTATCTCGGACGAATCACCTACCTCCGAAACCGCACAGTCTCTACCACGTATTGAATCCAAGAATCATTGGTTGAAGTGGTACAATTTCTTTATTAGGCTATTATGCTCCAAGACTCTGCAACCATCTGCACTGATATGCAGATTATGTTGAAACGATGGCACAAAATAAATAAGTTTGACATTTACCGCAGATCGACCATTTTCTAAATTACTCAGGATAACTATAATACAACCATAACTTTATATTTTGTAATTTAAGATCTAATCAAACCAGCTTATGGTTAATTTTTTATGTTACAGGAACATGACGACGTGGATTACATCGGATGATTCCGGGGACCGACAGAACTTCAACCTCTTCATTGAAGCCGCAGACCCACTGGACGAAGGAGAGTACACCTGCCAGGCCGTGGACTGGGGAATCCAGCAGTGCAAGTCGGTTCGCCTATCGGTAGTACAGCCTCTGCACGTCAGTGTGGCCCCGATGACATCCACCGTACAAAAGGTTTTGAAATAATTGAGATTGATATAATAAAATTCATTAGATAGGTGGAATGTAAGTTAAAATAGTTAGGAATACAAATACATAAAACTATATTCCAGATGGTATAACATAACCTCTAGTTTGATAATTTATTCACACTAGTCAACTACCCGCCCGTCTTAAAAATGAGCATAATATCATCAACTGGAATATACGTAGTGAGTGTCTAAGTTGCTATACTTCAGTGCCCAAAGAATGATAATCATATCATTCAGTATCAACTGAGGTACAGTAATACTGTATCATTAATGACTACAGAATAGAATTGAATAGACAATTAATTTTATTTTCCAAAGATTTACGCAGTTGACTGACTGGGCCTTGTTTAGTAAATAAATATCTTTTTTCCATCTCATTAGATAATATTACATTTTTTGTGTACTGATCATAGTTACAAGTTAAGTTATATATCTGCTTAGAAGGGAAGAAAAGGGGGACCCTTTCGCTATATGAATATATTTTATAATATACTAAATAAATTCAAAAACAAATAATAAATATTTCTTGTTCGAGTAGGTCATCAATAATCATATTGATCTAGCAAACTGTACGACTCCGTGGTAAAACTATATTCATATGTTCACCATGCATGTATTGAAAATCTTCCTTCGTTTAGGAAATCAAGGCATTTTACTGAATATTTAAGCTCTAATTTAAAACGTTGTAATTTACCAATATTTCAAACGTATTTATGGTCAATTGCGTTATTCAAATTGCAGCATTTTTATTACCAAATCTGTACATCCAATAAAATTGTCTTTAATTAGTAGGTTACTTTTACCTTAACCTCCGAACATAACTATGTCCCCGATCATCCATATAATTCTAACCCCTATATACTTCTAGCTCACTACATTCTTTCAATGCATAAAGGATTAGTTATTTTAATCATCAAAATTTTGTTTTTTTACCAATCATAATTATTATCTGATTCTGTATTGTGTTTACGTATGGTTCGTTTTACATTTATCTATCAGTTTTATATAGGGAGCTATTATTTTTATTATTTGTTGTAGTATATATTATTATTTATCATTTTTTATGTATATAATATGTGAAATATGCATTAGTTTTAATAATTTTTAAATTTTGCTGTTAAAATCTTTTGGGATATTTAAGAAAACAATTTAACAAATTATTAATGGGAAAAATCATGCATACAAATTAACATATACATAGTATGTAAACTATATTCATGTTGACAAATTTCTTTTAAAAAATGAATTTTTTTTTGTTTGATTTGTGGTTTGGCATTTTTTTCGGAACTATTTCTGCCTAATCAGCTTAAAGTTGGGTATTGGTTTCCTCCTCTGATATATGAGTTATTTCCAATTTTATAAATTTATTAACATCTGAATATATTGATATATATCCTTATAATATACGGTTTATAAGGACTTTTCTGGCCTGTTTTTTCGATATTTTTTAAGTTCTATACATTTTTAGCCGTCTACTATATGTTGGTTACGCCAACCTTAGTTATATACCTCTAAATTAATGACAGTATATTTAATCTAATACATTGAAGGCATTCTTTAGGCTATTTAAACATCCCTATTGGGCCTACTGTACAAAACTGTTCCAACTTTTTTAACTTACAATTAAAATTTAAAGTTGAATAAAACAGTTGCCGTAATGTTTGTAACTCGATGCAAATGATACCGCCTTTGATGGCGTGGATTAACTTTTTATCATTATAAGGCGGGAGTTTCTTTCACGAATTTCCATTCTGGAGTAAAGTTGTTTTTAGAAATTAAATAAAAATTCGGAGGAAAGTTGATATAATTTAAGCTAATATATTTTCAAGTAATCTAGCTTACGCAGCCGTTTTAACTCTCCCTGGCTATCTTTTTAAGTTTTCACATTTTACTTGTCTAGGGAAAGTATTTAATTTGAAATATTTTTGAAATTTGTTGTAATTATAATAACGATTCCAGTTAAATTGTAAATTACTTATAGATTTAAGCTTTTTAATGTACGTTGTTAAAATACTATTGCTATCAATATACATGTGGGGCGTTTAGTTTCAATACCGGTTACATGTATTTTCATAAATTGTTCAGTACAAATCAAAAAAGATCCAATTTAAAATAATAATCAATTTATCAAATTCCTTTTTTTTCCAAAGATTCACTTCAAACAATAATTACTTACAATGCTGTAGGATCTTTTCTCTTTTTAAATCTCATTTAATATTTAAAAAAAAGGAATCTTTCAGAATTGAATTTTGAAGGATCTAGATTGTTTTGAAACAATCACATCTAATAAATCATTTCTGGCATTAAAAACTTTGGAAAAAATGGATGTACCCGATTTTGAAACCAAATGCGTGATATATATATTTTATTTGATAACTTAATTTATGGTTTCAAAGATATATTGAGGTCTAGAATTAACTTTATCAATCATAAATTATAGGACGGTTATGTAATTTTTGGAATCTACTTAGCCCTAATTTACTTAATTTGATCATTAAATATCTCTTGGAAGCGGTTTGTGTATTTTATGATTGGTTGAGCAATTTTATGAATTACCTTAATTTATGAGATATGTTTATCGAAAGAGTATGTGATTTGTGTTAAATTAACATTTATTCTAAAATATAAATATTTAGAAATTTAATAAGAACGTATGTTTACATTAAGAAACACTTCAATTTTGAATTCAAAGTAAAAATAAATTAGTAGTGAATTAATTTGAATTTCTAATAAAAGAAAATAGGCTTTCTATTATTTAAAGGCATTTATATATATTTATTTATAGGTGTAGCCTATTTTATTGTATTTTATAATTATATAAATTAATAAAATCAATAGTGGATAACACAAATTATTTTAATTTTTTAAAAATATTGTTTTTTATTAGAATTTAACTTATTTATTTTTATCATGATGTTTTAATAAATGTAGGAAATATCTTTTAATGGATTTTTGATTTTGTATTGTATGCAGTATTTTGATTGGAAAAATATTATCACAAAAATAATAATTAAGATCGAAAGATGGTGGCACTTTTTGACACACAGATACACCTCGAGTAAAGAAGTTACTGGCCGATGCCCAAGACATAATTAAATGAAATAATATCAGTAATAAACTACTTAAAATCTCATAAAATATTTTAATTAATGATATTTTTTTCTACCTCGGTTATATAAGCAGAGTACCCTAGATTAAAATAATTTTAAATTCTTGATCAATTAGGAACAACCAATGGCAGGGAACTGATTGACTATTTTCCTTAATTTCGTTATCAATATTGTGATATTGTCACGAGAAGGTAATTAATCGACAATATTACATCGTTCTTAAATAATGTCGTATTGGATATTATTGACAATAACTTCCTTGGCGTTCATTTGTCTCTGAAACCCTTAAGGTATAGTTGTTAAAGGAATTTTAGCATTTGATTGATTTTATTGCTGATCAAAATTAGTCTAGGCATACAACAACATCAGTATATACATTCACATTTATTATTTAATATTCTTGTTGATCAGTCATTATTGTACGATTGATTATAGATCATTGGGCCGAAAATAAATGTCTAATAACATTTTTTTGATACAATACTTAAAACAAGGCAAAAGATGATTGGACGCTTGTAATCTCATAGTCTTTGAATATTCATTTATTAAAAATATTTCATTACATTATTTAAAATACAGTGTAAAGATAGATCAAGGTCAATCATTAAAAAAATAAAAATGGTGCGGCCCACACTTCTATATTTATCTAAGTTCTGGACAACTTCAAATGCTGCTAAAAAAGAATTATTAAGTTTTGGAAGAAAATTGTATTTTTGGAAGTTTAAAAGTCGGTGAAGAGAGGCTTACGATTAAACCAAGACTTGTACTATGTTTACAGAGATACTAATTTTGTAAGTCTAATGAAGTTGAGGCGCTTAATATATGCAGGGCATATTGCCAGAATGGAAGATGGAGAAATGCCAAAAATACTCTCGACTGCTTTAGTTCGAGTTAAACGAAGAAGATGGAGACCTAAGATGAGGTGGTCAGATGCTGTGAATGGTGATGCTAGAAACATCCTAGGAGTTCAAAGTTGGATGGTGTTGGCACAAGTCCGTTACGTATGGATAGACAAGTTTTAGGAGGCAAAGAAAGAAGTGACCAGGTTGCAGCGCCGTAATAAAAAAAATTCAAGTACGCGATGATTAAAATTATTTAAAAGTATTAAACAAATCATCATGTGAATAATTGTAATATTTCTTAAACTGTGATACTTTTGGCCTATGCCCATCCTGAAGAAAAATAATCAACAATTCTAATACTTTTTTTTTTGTAATCATCCTATCATTCTGCAGACATCCTGTTATTAAAAAAATATAAAACGACGTTTGAAAAGAGTAAAGAAATAAAAAAAATATTTTTCCTCCTGAAATGTAACATTTTCAATTTAGGATTCGTAAAATGACAATAAATTAAACAAATATAGTTTCCATTTTGGTTCCAAAAGAATATCATTTCAGTCTAATACATTAAAATACAAAATACTTGTAAGGGTTTGTTATTTAGCAAGTTGGGTAATTTAGAGGATGGCTACTATATAACATACAAGTTATATAGTAAGTTAATTGTTTAGCATTTATATGTACAAGGGGGAGGAGTGGCTTAATGGTAGAGTACTGAGTTACCATGCCGGAAATCCTGGTTCAGTTCCCGCTGCAGGCCATGATTTTTATTTAGTCTGTTTGCAGCGGGAGATGGATCATATAGGATCTAGGGTACCCAAAATAAGGGGGGGAAATCTGGCGGTTGAGCGTGACCTAGGACAAGTCACCTCCTTGCAGAACCGTTGTCCATGAAACAGTACAGTCTCTACCATGTACTGAACCCCAGACCCTTCATGGGTTGTAGTGGTACAGGTTTTTTTTTTTTTTTTTATGTACACACTTTTATTTTCTATAATCAATGGAAATGCACTAATGATAACTAAAAAAAAATCCTTCATCTGACTATAGTTTTTTTTGTTTACCTGGAGTGATTTTTTTTTTTTTTTTTTTATCTCTTTATATTTTTATCTACACCTGTCAAATACAAAACAGTGACAATCAGCAGATAGTCTGGGAGTGATTTTAGTAAAAACATTTTTTTTTCTTATTCTAAAGGTCGAATAATAACAAAATTATTCGATATATAACTATTTATACTTCCTATTGCCTAAGGATCAATGAAAGGCCATTTTAAAAGAATTTAAGCTGGTTTCCTTTCTTTTTGGAACAAGGCAGTTACTGTAAATATTTTTGGAAAGTTTGCTTTGGGTACTGCAACTGCTTTGGAGGCATTAAAAATAACGAGCACCCCGAAGCTACACTTTTTCCTGGAAGAGAAAAATGTAAAACAAAGCTCTTAACCTAAAATCTGAAGCTGTTTGATAAATGGAGATTAATTTTTAGAATTTATTATTACTAGTTATTAATAAGATTTACCTCTCATCTTCCTCTCATACATACATACGTACATACCGGAAAAAAAAAACCTGATATGGGAATTGACACAACAGAGTTGATTGTTATTAAAAATTAGGTAAAACTGTATTAGAATATTTTAATCACCTGGGTTGGACGATGTTCCTTTAAGCACTTTCAGTGGCTTCAGGGAAATTGATACACTCTGTGAAAGAAGAATAAAAGAAGAAAAAATTAATTGGTTACATGAAACAGAACCTGAAACTCTCCAGCTTATTTATTTATGATATCAATTTATATATTTACAAACAAGTAAATCAAGAATCTTCAACTTTCACTATTTAAAAAAAATATATAAATAAAAAATGAAGAAATTATTTCACCTCACTGTCAAAATGATACACCTTCACTTCTCATTAACCTTTGTGTGCTGTTAATTTATAAACTTTTTATTAAGTTAAATATTAATTTATGCTGCGCAAAAATGAGTAGGTATATTGCTAATTTAGTATTATATATATTACGTAGCATTTATATTATTATATATTTAATAATTCATTAATATGTAATGTAATATAATATCTAATAAATATTAATGCTTTTTATAATTAAAATAATATTAAAATGCTAGGAAAATTAAATTCAACAAAATTAGTGGTCTACCTATTCATTTTTCCGCAGTTCAGTTCAATATTTGTAAGCGATTTGTAGGTTGTACTTTGTTGGGTGTCTTATTTTTCTCACGATCTAAGCTTCATCCCTATCTATTAACATTTTCTCACACTTTTACCTTTTTTCTCTTGATCCAATTTTCCTTTTTGAATCTCTTCGCTATATTTTGGACAGTGAGACGGTTTAAAAAAAAGTAATGTCGGCAATTAGATTCACAAATTTCCTATCAATACAATGTGTAATTACCAACTCACGTTTATTTAAATGTTCTGTGTTTTTTCGGATCAATTAAAATTAATTTATTAATTTATTTATATATATATTCATTATTTACAATAAATTTCGAAAGAAATGGATATTTATTTCATAAAATAAGATATATAATTCCAGCTACCACTAATTACACCAGGGAACATATTTTAACAGGTGCCCGGTAAAATGAGAGATTAGCTGGGTACCTACTACTCGTTAGACCTTAGTAATTACCCGGTATCCAGCACAGCTCTTGCAATTAATAATTCCGAAACATTACATTTTTATTTTATAATTAATCAATAGGTAATGAATGTTTTTATTTCTAGGATAAATATTGTTCAGAAATATTAGTTTTAATTGTGACGAACAAATAATATTTTAACTGTGAATAACAAATTAAAACTGGTAGTTTTTGATCAACTAGTCTTAATAAAATAATTGTGGAATCCTGCAGGTTGTAGCAGGTTTGAATGAAGAAATATTTTTTTTTAATACCTCGTGAGTGCAAATTCATAGTTTTGTATATATTAATTTAATAATGAACATCGATGGTAAAATTTTATTTATATAATTATATAAAAATTATTGAAATTTTAAAAAGCCAAGGAAACTTCACATATTTTATTCTATGTGGTAAGTACTTTTTAAGATTATTTAGAAAACTTTCTCGGTAGAAAACAAAGATACCAAAGTTAATTCTTCAAATATACGTTCATTGTTAGCAAATGAATAGTTCAATAAATAGAATAATAAATAAAAAACCACAACGTGGACAAAAGAAGTAATGAAATATTTTGATTAACTGATCACTAGAGAGGGTAGCATGAGGGAGAAAAGTGAATTTGGAACCTCAGTGAAAAATCTGGAGGATGAAAGGCCTGAGAAGGCTGGACGTAACCTGACAGGGGGTCAAAAGAAATGCTTCAGTGAACGCATGAACAAGTGTTGGAGGCAGAGAAAACTCCTGCAGGAGAAAGTAAAATAAATTTGTAACATGATCCGAATTACTCGATACAAAAACAAAAAATTCAAAGTGGAAAAATGTCTAAAAATTGAAAAATGCAAACTGATTATTTATTAAATGAAGAAATTCAATAAATATTAACTCCTCAAGATTTAATAAGTCGTACCCAATAGGGAGTGGAGTGACTCATTGGTAGAGCGCTAAGTTGTTGTCCCGGGGCTGGCGAGATTTTTATTTGATCTGTTAGCGGCCGGAGCCTCTATAAAGTGGGTACTCAATATAAGGTAAAAATTTGGCGGTTGAGCGTGATCTAGGATATATCACCTCCCTGCACAACAGTTGTCCAAGAAACATTACAGTCTCTACCATATTAAACCCCTTCAGAAGTTGTAGTGATTCAGGTTTTTTTCGTACCGAATATTAGAAATTATGGACAGAGAACGGCTGATCACAAAGTTACTTCACATCAAGGATTATCTCTTATACGTTATAGATCTTGCCATAAAAATGACATTAAAAAAGGAATTAATTACAAAAGCAAAGAGTGGGCTTGAAAAATATGCATGTTTGATTTTTACAATCAGTTCTTTAATACCAGTTGTTTATTGTTATTAGTTAGATCTCCAGGATTACTTATGTTTTCTACAATTTACCACCAATCTCCCACAATATGGGCTGTTCAGAAAAGGGAATAGCTGCACCCGACGTTATTTTACACCAAGGATTACCTCTTGATATACCCATTATCGATCCTGCCATAAAACGTGGAACCCACCACGCTCCTGTCATAATCAGCAGCTGACCATTTCCATGGTAATGGCAGATGGTATGCAAATGGAAGGCTCGGCAGGTACCTGCGTGAATACTCCTGCGGATTTTATGTGCTCCTTGTTAAATTGCCATCTCAATTACCAGTTAACACTTTGGAGTTAATTATTTTATCTGGATATTGCAGGAATACGAACACAAACGTTTGATAATGGAGTTATTATCGGAGTGTGGGTAACTAACACAGCATTGTATAGTACTTAGGTTTATTTTACTAGCCACTATGAAATAGTAAGTCTTCAGTTCGAAGCCAGCAATTTTTAATTGGTAATTCGTAATCTATAAAATTGGAATAGTTTGAAAAAATTGGCTTGGAAATATATTTATGTGGTTTACCATTGATGGTATAATGATGTTGAAATGAGGGATATGGTTGTAATCAGAACTTTTATTTTAAATTATTCATGTTGAACGTAATGTTATGTCAGCTGATGGTGTTTCAAGGGTGTTTGGCGTAAATTTGATATATCTTAATACGAATAAAGTACTAAGCTTTAAGGCTTACAGTTATCGACTTCTTTTTTCCGAAGCCCTTCAGTGATTGTGTCCTGGAAGTATTTTAAGAGGAGATCTGCTGTATAACCTCACGATGAGTTTATTGCTGAAGAATCTTCTAAGTTCTGGAAACAGTGATGCAGAACTACGAATAGTAGATGGTGGTGTACCTGTTCGAGTGCCAGTTATCGAAGTCGAATGAAAGTCATTCTTAAATAGTAATTTATTAAGCAGATTTAGTAAGTACATGACAATCCTAAATTATCTAAAGGGAGCTAACACTAATAGTAAACAAATCCCCTTAATTATAGAGATAACATGTATGTTTATAGAGCTAATATACATGGGAACGCATGGGGGGGAGGGCACCTGATCAGAACCAGGAAATAACCTTGTCTTTCTGGGCTATGAATTCCTTCATAAGTATTTCCATAATTACAATATTTACAAAATATAGTATTTTCTTGGTCAGTAACTTATTATATATTATGATCTTGTCACATGCCTTGGGTAATTAAAGATGAACTATTTGTTATATAATTCCCTGTAGTATAAGAAGGCTAATTGAAGCTTTTTATATGTAAAGAAACGGGAAATTATACCAAACACTAATACGTATAATAATTTTAAGTACATATTGGCTAGATTAATTACCTTAGACTATTGTTTTTCACTTACACATTGGAAAAATCTGATAGGTCACACCTCCGAGATTAGAAGGTGTCACAGAAATGATGTAACATGGCGTTACTCGAGATGACTTGAACTCCCCCTAACACTAAGCTGGCAACATGCTGAATAAGTACATTTTAATCTATCTTTTAATCTTAATCCAAGTAATTCAGGGCAATAACTTATGCAATGCAGCATTCTTAGATTAAATCTACAATTTTTTTTTTTTAAGTCAAGAAGTATAAACAATATTTAAAAAATCAGGTACTAGGCTTAAATGACAACAAAGTGCTTGCTATCCCAGGCTACTTCAACAATTAATAGACAAACTGCCCAAGTTACCAATTAATATCAAAAGACTCATATACATGTCCTATTTGAACTTGCGTGGTAGACTTTTGGGACTCTACTAAGCCACCAGATTCCTCTCATATCCAAACCCTACAATCCAAATTTCTTTGTAAAATCCTCAATGCTGTTTACTTTGTTATGAATAAAGTCATCCATAAAGATCTTCATGTCCCATTTTTAGCTAATTTGACCCTAACCCGATATCAATCCTTCCATGAAGTACTATAGTTCCACTCAAACCTACTGGTTGCAAACCGCATCCTCAATTCCCTATTTACATATATTTTTTTTAAAGGAAGAAGAAAGAAAGAAGAAAATGTAAAAATTTCTAACGGGAGCTCAACTTTATTGAGTTATTGAACTTCATATTTTACCAGGATACTGATGAAAAGGGTAGGCAATAATAAAACTAAAAATGGGAAGATATATTGATACTAAAATAAAAGGAAAATTCAAAAATACAAAGTCTTGGCTATAATGGCGGTGTAGGATTTCATGCGATTTGCAGAACGTAGCTTTTGCTTAATTTTGAATACTAGTCCAGTAAAATTAGTCAAATGAGAGCAAGTCTATATCTCAGAATGAGAGATATTCGGCTATAAAGTTGTATAAACCTTTATTTTGGCACCCTAAAACTTGTCTCAAAACCTACTTATCGTAGGATGTCCGCGACTACAGATATTCCAAGAGCAAAGGACAAAAAATCGATTTTTTACACATTGACTGCAAATATTTCGTTTCATATGGGTTTTATGCTGTTTGTATTTATTATAAGTATTGTAGAAAATTAAATTTTCTACAACTTTTGTTTAATTTTTTTTTTATATCTTGAACCATTTTCGAGATAGAGGGCAGAGCGCACGCAGTGTTTAACTATTTAGAGTATCATTCGAGGTCAACCAGTAGTCCCGATTAGAAACAAAGTTTATAAATTATATAATTCTAAATAATTTGCATTTTTTATTAACTATTACGTTATAATTAATATTTTTTCAATAATTCAGTATCTATTCATTTAATAACACTTACCTACTCGTGCAATTATAAAGTTATTAAGGAAAATAACTTCCTAACTAAAAAAAAGAAAAAAATTTTAATTAATGTTTTTATTGAAAAATACCATTTCATAGAATTATGAACGTTAAAAATTAATAAGTTGAATAATAATAAGAACTGCAAGTTCTAATTTCAATTTTCTTTTTCTTCTTCACCATCCTCTTCCAGTCACTGTAAAATTTCAAATTTCTTTGTATTCTCGTCTTCAACGAGATTTGTCTCCAGTTTTGCCAGGATTTTGGGGTCATGGAGATGGTACTCCATTTATAACACTGTGATATGGTGAAGCATTAAGGCAATCTTGCCCATTACACTGGCCGCAAGCTAAAGAGCACTCCAACCCTGCTTTCCTGCATCTACATGACGAACCACAACCATTCTTGCAGTTGCAGAACATTGTGTTAATCAATTCCTTCCGGAGCTATTGGATTCATTGTCATAACAGGTTCCAGGAATTCATCATCCATTATCCACTCCCAATTCTGGGTCTCAACTCGATAATAGACACGGTTAAAATGTTGGTGACCTCCTGCACTCGTAGGTGGAAGATTTGATAACTGCACAGGTTCATTCAGTATTGTTAACTTAATGAACTGTGCATAGCGAAGACAATATAATAGAATAGAATAGAATAGAAAAATAGTTTTATTCTGGGACCAGGTCCCTTTAGAATAACAGATAAGAACAAAATAAATGACTATATATCTGGCCAAAGGCCTGCATCAAAATAAAACAATAATTACATAATATCCTGAAAGTAAATAACTAAACAGGTATGTTTTGTATGTAGAGAATAAGAAAATGTGATACAAAATAAAAATAAAAGAACAGGCATATTTACAATAAAAAGGAATAAGCTCTTGGAAAAATAAGTGAATAAATAATAGCATCTGACAATAAAAAAAACAAAAAAACAATGGCATTATTATGAATGAGGAATATTTACAGTAGTTCATCGATCGATCAATTTGAATATATCTATAAATTATTTATTGATTATAAACCATCTAATTGGGAATTTAGAAGATGTAGGAAAAATTTGTATTTAAATGACGTTAAAGAAGACGCATGGCGGATTTCGAGAGGAAGATAGTTCCAAAGAGAGATAGAACGGGCTTGAAAGGAGCGCTCAAAAGTTTTGGTTCTGTGGGACCGGATATAAAGATCAGAAGGGCAAGATCTTGTCCCCTGGGATTGGATAGAGGATTTGAATTGTAGGAGACTATAGATATAAGACGGATGTCGTGAGTTGATAGTTTGATATAAGAAAGAACCAAGGAAGTATAGTCTACGGATAGAAGGGAAAAGCCACTTTACCTAAGCCTTACGGCGGGACACATGAGACATCCTCGGGGCGTCGAAGACAAATCGCAGCAAACAGTTCATTATTCGCTTCAACCTCTCCTCGAGGCTGATCGAGAGACCACCATATGCCACACAACCATAGTCAAAGTGAGGAAAGATAAAATAAGTGATGAGGAGCTAACGGATAGGTAGTGTTAGAAGATGCCTGGAACGGTGAAATAACTTTAGAGAGCTTATTGCTCGGCGGGAAATTTGGGAAACGTGGGGTTTCCATGAGAGGGATTGGTCGAAAATGATACAATCGATACAGTCCTCAGATTTTGGAGCAAGCATGGGGGGCAAACTTTGCATAGTAACTTTGAAACCTACTCGTCTAAAACAGTCCTGTCTTGTCGCCAACGAGGCTCTTTCAGCAACCCCGCACAAAGAGAGCATATTCTTTGTGAAGAGCAACATATTAAAGTGGATTTAAAAAAAAACACTTTTGGATCATTCTGAAATTAGTACTTAACCATATTAATCAGTTTCCAACTGAGCTACTAAAAAACACATTAATATTGCTCCCAATGCTTATAACTCCACAACAAATACCTGAAAGTATTCTAGGCAAAATAAATAAAAAATGTTTAGTCAATTACAGAAACAATATTTACGAAGCACGGACACTAATCAGTTGTCGTTATACCTATTAAAATTTTGAAAAACTAAAGAACGACTTATTATGCACATTTTTTTATACTCTGGAGCTTATGGGCTGAATTCGATGTTATTAAAAGATCTTATTATCTTATCTCATAGTTCAGACATAGCAGTTTTAACTTAGGAAGAAAAATAAAATAAACAACAGTTGCAGAACCTATTGCAAATATCGATTTAGATATCGCTCCCTGATTCGACGTTATACATAAAACGGTCAATATAAAGTTATACAAAATTAAAGAAAATTCGAATGATGTGCGGTTGTTAGGTTTTAAATTGATCGATAAACTCAGAATTTGGGCAACCTGTATCGCGGGTTCGTAGCCCGGTAGGTGGGCCTAGGATTTTTAAAAGGGAGTAAAAAATCCTTGGTTATGCCGTCCTTCGGAAGGGACGTTAAACGAGACATCAGGCTGAACGACGACAGATACTCGTTAAAGATCCCTATCCTAATTAAACCAGGACCGGTAAATTTTAGAGCTCACGCTGTAGGATTGTCCGATTAGCATTAGCAGCATAAAGTGATGTAAAACAAACAACTTCAGCGATTATTTTTCGTACCTTTTTTAAAATTCTCGATAGTTAATAAAATAAAGTCACAAAGGTATCATTTAAATGTTCCCTGAATATCCTGCATTAACATAATTAAATATAAATGAACAACCCCTGTTATTTCCTCAATTTTCTATTTCAATAATTATATTTATTAATTACATAATTTCTCTGATTCTGCTATATTCTAATATAATTGATTTCATTAATATTCTTCAGACTATAGAAGAAATCTCCTTACCAAAAGATAAAGAACATATTTACCTCATTTAAGTCCGTAAATGGAATTAAATAAAACCAACAACGAGCAAATTAAAGAAAGACCAAATGGTTTTATTTAGCCTTTTTATAGCTCATTTGACGGTATTTATTTTATATTATGAGAATTAATAAATTGGACGAGGTGCAGTCAATACTGACTTTTGATCTCATTATTAACTTTGGCCAACCATTTCGATACAAATATAAATTATTAGATTTATTTTACATTTATATAATTGCATGCTAGATAAATGAAAGCTTTATCAACACGGTATTTAATATATTACAAGATTTTAAGAGAACACCCAGTTTATTTCTTGCATTTTAACATAAATTAAAATTTTGTGAATTATCTGTTAGTTTTAAATATTTAAAACTAAAAAACATATAAATATTCTCAGTACTAACCGGCTCCCGGTTTGTGTTTGCTTTACATAAAAAAATCATAGATAAATACTAAAATAAATTAAACAACAAACATAAATAGTAGTTCTACATTTATACTTTATTATCGATTTTACGAAGGCACATTTTGTTAAACGATGCGGATTTTAAAGATCAGAGCTCTAAATTCGACAGCATGAATATTTATGCCCGCGAATAAATATAAAAAAATCAACACGTCTCGTTTTAAGGTTTTTAATACACCATACAAATTTAGAAATTTTTTTTTTTTTGTTATTGTCGTTATTTTATTTTAAGGGCAAACAACTACAAATGGTTATTATTGCCCTCACCACTAGAGAATATACATATTTACATTACCTACATAATATACATTCTTGTTACATTATTACTTAGTAATAATATTGTTACATATTTAAATAATAACATACCATGCTATATTAGGCACATAATAGAACCATATTATCATATTAAACATATGATAGAAAGGTAAACTTATATGAAGTTACCTTTTTGTTATTTTTATATAAGTCCTCGAAAGGTTTGCCTCTTCTCCGTCAAAGGTCTTATCCTTGATACCTCTTTCATCAAAATCCATCATCACTGAAAAGCGGAAAATATCTATACCACCGTATTAATATAGAGTGGAATAGAATATATATATATATATATATATATATATATATATATATATACATGCTATACATGTAGATTTATGTATATATATATATATATATATATATATATATATATATATATATATATATATATATACATAAATCTATATGTATAACACGAACATAATATAGTAATGACAACAAATACAGTAATGAAGTTAGAATTTGCGTACAAATTAACCCAAACTTACTAGAATAAGAAATCCTATTAATATGTTATATAAATGGTATGTTATATAAATTGGATAACCATCCAAGAGATGATTGGACACTGTAATTCAGTTATTAGGACACAAGCAAAATATAGTGTTTAACACTGAATAAGAAAGATTAAGTAAGAGAATCAGAAAAAAAGAGAGGGGAAATACTAGGAAAAACTCTATGGCCTGAGAAAAACAAATGGAAATATTTGAATTAAAAGAAGAAATGAAGATTTGTTAAAAAACATAGAAAAAATCACTGATCTAATGAGGAAGATCAGGCTAAAAATGTATGAACATGTAAAAAAAAAATGAAGAAACACGGATTACAAAGAAGATTTTTAATTAACAAACTGAAGAAAACAGTACGATGGATAGAAGCAGTCATGGAAGATGCCACCAAAATAGGTTCAACAGAAGTAATAATATCTGACAAGAACCGCTTCAGGCTACTGATAGAAAACACAACCTATGAAGAAGACTAGCTTAAGCCTTGACCGAAGAGAGTGTGTGGACAGATAATCAGAGACGACAAGTTGGAGAGAAAATGAAGAAATACTGGGAGGAGAAGAAGAAAGAGTCTTGAATTATGTGCGGCCCAAAGGTGGCCAAATTAACAGATTAAGTTCTATATATTTCTTTTATCACTTTCAAAATGACTGATGTCAGTCATATGCGAAACTACGCTTGGTGTTAAGTAATTTGGAAATTTTGTATTAAATATCAAAGGTTTTATTTCCTTATTTCGGTTCTCAGAGCAAGTAAAATGAAAATTTAAAAACAAGTGTCGAATCAGACGTGTTGATATCGAAATATTTTTAACTAAGAGTATTTAATTTATAGGATTTAATCTAAGCTAGATACCACTAATAAATTGCCCATGTTTCAAATTCGAATAAATGATGATAGGGGCTGCTAATTTTGAATGCGCTATATGTTCAAACGGTTCAAAATAATCGTTTATTCTTTTTAATATTTTTAATGATTATTATGTAAAAAACTGAATAGAATTAAAATAGATAAATTAAATGTTAGTAGTTAAAGCTCTCGTCTGCGGTCGAGACGTTTTGACTGAACATTTTCTAGGCCCCGTTACAGTAATAAGAACAAGATATTCGTCAGGACTTTTCGAGCAATTTATTAGGTTAATTGAACAATTGATTAAAATACATTTTATTTCAATAATCTCTTGTCAATTTAGACCACAAGGCTGCTGCTCCCGGACAAGGGGGTAAAAATGTTTTGCTAGCTCGAATGAGCCGTTAAATACCAGTTCGTTTTCCAACATAGAGTCAGAGTTGAGAACCGGTACTCCCGGCGAGCAGGGTCGTGTTCTTACTGGAAGGAAGATGATCTGTCAAGGTAGGAGTCTCTATTTTTCTGAAGTCTGATTTGATTTGGGGTGAAGCCAGATGGTAGATCAGTTGTTGATTGAGCCAGTTAATTATTTTCTTTTTTTTTTTTTGCACGTTTCGATCACGAAGTAGATGGGATAGTGAATCTAATTTTAAATTATTGTTATTGTTTTTACTAGTCTTTATTTTGTTAATAGTGAACCTTATTTTAGATTAGCGTTATTAATGATATTAGTAATTATGGTATTGATGGTGAATTTATGTTAAATTATAGTTGTTATTTTTATTAGTTATTGGTTTACTATTTTTATTATTATTATTATACGACCTCGACTATACCATGTCATCACCCAGCCCTTCTTAGCTATCCACGAAGTCTAAGAGAAGAGCAGCAGGTAACAACTATTTCATCAAAAAATATAAAATGTTTCTAGGGTTTCAAAATTCACTCTTTGTTAAGTTAATAAAACAATTGCCCGTTTGCCCATATTTATAAAGTGATTCAAATGTAAACCTTTTGATATCGCGAATATGAAAAAATGTACTTGTACCACTTCCCAAAATAACAGCTCATGTATACATGAATATTTTGTTCGATTCATTTATACAAGATTTAATTTTGTTAAATATAGTTCTGTAACGGTCTTTTACTAGTTATAACAAAATAAATTATACTTATTCTAATTATATTAATCTTTTTAATCTCCATAATTATTTATCAGCTTAATTAACAGAATATCGATGTAACTTTCATTTTAATTTTATTAAATTATGGACATTCCTACTTAAAAATCCTTTTTCATCATAGCACGTTTTGTTGTATTTTTAATGGGATTTCGATGCTTTCCCGATGGAAAGAAATTAGAATTGAGTGAACGTTTGGGATGCTCTGGCCAAAAATAGCAACCATCCCCAGATGTTCGATGTAGCTACCGATTATTTTTAGCGAAATTTTTTTCACATCTTTGTTTTAAATTTTATTTACAATATAAAACAACTTAATAGCGGTTGAAGTATTTGCAGTAAAACAGTTCCTGCATGTATTTGCATTGGTTTTAAGAAGACAACTGGAATAGCCATTAATTTCGTCCCTTTAACAGAAAAACATATCACCCCCCAAAAATAATGTATTTTAGTTGTGATACAGAAGTGTTTAATTTTAATATTCTTGAGAACAGCTTGTTAATGAATATTTCATCAAAATATTTTTTTTTTTTAATTTCATGACAAACATTATGTTCGGAACCAACGTTCGTTTTGTTCTGGATACACTTTACAGCACCGATTTTATGAAGTTTCATCTTTCAACTTTACCTCACGCATGCGGAATTAATATATTTTTATTAAATTTCCCCTTTGAATTATTTAAAAAGTTTTATAAATTCCTTATAAAACAATCATACAAATCGGATTAGTATTAGCCTGCATTAATTCGATATTTTTATCTAGGTCACTTTTTTTCTGAATGGTTCCTTACATTTGCCAAATACTTCTATGGTACTCAGTTCAGATAGGTTTTGATCTATATATATATATGACTAGAAAAGTTCTGGACTTTTCAGATAAACTAATTTAAAAGATAACTAAATAACCTTAAACGCTTTGTATATTGTCAACAGAAAAAAACGGACTATTGGAGAAAAGGCGTATCAAACTTATTTTTCTATGAGATGTTTTAAATAGTATTTCCATTCGGGGAAATAAATTGTTCCATCAACAATCATACAACACAGGCTGAAAATACCATTATAAATACGGGTACTTACAAAATTAATTATCTAAAATACGACGAACTAAATAAGGGGATTATTTTCTTCACTTAATCAATTTTATGTATTAACAATATACATAAAACTTCCTATAAGACATGACATATATGATTTTATCTTATAAATTAACTTATAAAATGACTCGAATTCACTTTATTTAGACATCACGCTCACTTTGCGATTTATTTAAATACAGTTAGAATGCTTAGTTGGATCTGTAAATCAAAATAATTTATATTTTCAATTAATACTTTTTTATTTATTAATAAAATGCAAATATTCAGCGGAGAGGTTACCAAATATCTGTATACAAGGTAATAGACCTGCTGCCACATGATCCCAGACTGTAGCTCATTGCAAATTATAATTAATTGATATTGGTGGGGCAATCAAAGTTAATTGTAATAGACAAGGGCACTCTATCCTGTTTAGATTAACCCCCCGCTTTAGTGGATTATCATCAAGCTCGCGGCTATTTCTGTCTTCACTTTGGCTATCTATCCTCTGAATACAATATTATATCAACACCATCATTAATTTTAATGTCCATCGAAAGAATCCCAAGATTCGGAGGAGTAGCATCAAACATATATAAAAATAATAATATTATCTTATCTTTAAGAATAATATAAAATGCATCACGTTTATTACTTGAACATTGTTATTATGTGTAAAAATAAATTAATAATCGGTTTAAATTAGTGTTACCCTTGTTTTAAATGTTATATATGAGCAAGTTCTACAAATAAAATCTGCTATTTTCATTTCTTAAATATAATTTAACACATTGGCGCAAATGACGGCTATAGCCGTCGTGCACATTTTAATCAATAAAAAATATAACAGAGCTAGTACGAAGAGTACTTACGCATATGCTTGTTAATTATTGAGTAATACATCGGGAAAAAAAGGTTTAGCATCCCAGACAGCACATTAATTCCCTTTTCATTTTTAGTATTTAAAGGCAAAATAAATTACAAATTATAATTTTGTTTCAAACTGATTTTCATGTGTTAAGTTTACACCTGTTAAGTCTTTTATTCATAGGAATCATTTTAAATAAGTAAAGAAACTGCCGTATAGTCGTCACGACGGTCATAGCCGTCATTTGCTCCGGGAAGAGAAAAAATGACATGATGAAATGACAAATGGCAAATGACGGTTATAGCAGGCTACAGTCTAAAAAATACTGTGGCCAACTGTGACAATTTTCACTTCCAAACATACAACTTACACTCGATTTCATCTGGCTGTCATAAACGATTGGAAAAAAAGAGTGTTTCTGAGGACGTTCGTCAAATTAAAAGTGTGCGACGTGTTAAGCATAAATCCTTTTGATCTCAGCTTTAAAATTGAGATTTAATTTTATCTTAATACGTTGTTATCTTTTAGGGAATCTAATACGGTAGTTCTAGTATGTGGTAATTACTTATTACTATTTTTATAAGTTAATCAAACCTTAGATTAACACAAGGCGATGACATGATTGTATTCACGGCAACGATATTATATACTGTAGTTATTTTTAAATGAAGCATGGAAGGAAGAGAAAAATAAATTGGTTACACAGCAATAAGAAAAGAATAATTCTAGAAATAGCCATATAATAGAATATATAAGTGACATAATATATAGGACAAGGACATTATATATAAGGGCAAATTTATAGCATTTATATATTGTAAGATGACTTTGTTTTAATTAGAGTAAGTAAAATTTGCTTTCATAGATTGTCAGGGTCACTTTCAAGTCAGAGATCGATTAATACATATTAATACGTCGTTAAAAGTATCGAAAACGAGACACACCGCATTTCGGGAGAGCGAAAAAAAGTTTTCTAGATTCATTGAAAATCAGAGTGTCAAAAGTTTTAATATATTTTAATTATATCATTAATGGTTGGTTTTTGAGCATTATAGATGATTCTATATGAATTTTATAGTAATTAACAATACTAAATCAAAAGCTGTTGATCGAAAATGATCAGTTTTTTTTTCACATTTGATACTTCGCTTTTGTTTAGACTATATCTAAACATTTTGAGAATCGTATGGACTTTATTGATACTCCAAGGTGTACCTCAAGGCTGCATGTTACTTGTGTCTCGTTCAACATTATTTATTTCATTTTCATCTCTCTCATAGAGAAATACACGTGAATTATATCTATACCTTGGAAGACAAGGAAGCTAAAAGTTCATTCCAAAATTCTTCTTTGAACGTTTTCTTACAAAATATACTACCTGAAACTGTAATTTTAATAATTCTTCTGGCTGTTTCCTTCTTGTTCATCGGGAACCCCTAAACCCCTGTTTTCCTTATAAAACGAATAGTCCATTGGCAAAAAGTAGATAGGGCTGAGATAACGGAACATACTCAAAAAGAGGATGAAATATCCGAGGTTCGTTATCTTGAGTTGGCAATCTACCCGGGCTCGGCCGGACTCTTGTTTACCGCAATCCTCTCTCTCTCTCTCTCTCTTCTTCTCCATCCCGTGGGTGGAAGTGTTTCCAATTCTTAAACCTCTTTACCTCTTTACTTTTCTTATTCTGATTTATCTGAAGCGGTAAATATATGATTGAGGGTATATCAC
Organism: Troilus luridus; assembly: GCA_964056705.1. NCBI lineage: Eukaryota > Metazoa > Arthropoda > Insecta > Hemiptera > Pentatomidae > Troilus > Troilus luridus. The sequence continues at coordinate 59,493,601 of OZ057414.1, forward strand.
GATGAGGGTATTGATATATATATATATATATATATATATATATATATATATATATATATATATATCGTCGCTGTCAAAACAATACTGCCTATCTACACTTTGTGCGAATTTACAGGAGAGAGAAAAAACCGCGTCATATGTTCTATTATCTTGTGTAGTATATCTTTCAATTGCTAATTAGAGCACTGTTTTGCGTTCAACCTTTAAAACTTTTTTTAATAGTGTGTAATTGAACCTGCAGAATGCAGGTTGCTAACTCATTTTCACCAAAAGCTGAAGGTTGTCCAAAAAATAATGCATGATGTTATGTATTCTTTAAACAAGCCCTCCAAGTAAAATGTTTACGTTTGCTGGACTTTTGACTTAAATAAAAACACTTATTAATCTTCTTTCAAACAAAAATGTTGTTAACCTTCGTAACTTTTGCTGCTTGGTAATTATTCAGTCTTAAGATGTCAAAGCGTGATTTTTGCATAATTTTGTTTAAAGAGTTCGGAACGGAATATCAACGAAGTCTGGAGCGAAGATTTAACTTCTATTCTGAAATTGGACCGATTAGTTAATTAGCCTAACTGTTTCAAGAACTATAACTTGAAAGTTTCTCATATTTTTTTTAAAAGTGGTCCTCTGAGCTATTTAAAAATATCACAATTTATAAAGTTTTTACTTATTTTTACAGGGTTTTTTCCCTCAATGGGTTGCCTGGTTAAGTCAGAGCGTCGCTCCACTTTTCTCTATTCCACCAGTCATTCCACCAGTTTTCTCTTCGTCCTCAAGTCCCCTACCGACCCTGTCCTCCTCCACGCAGTCCTTCCACCGGGTTTGGGGTCTTCCTCTTCTTCGTCCGCCTGGCTGTTCCCATAGCAAAATTCTCTTCGGCCACCTAAGTTCTGGCACCCACCTACGTGGGTCACGCCCAGCCTGCCTCTAACATCTTCATTTCTGACTCTATCCAGGCGGGTGATCCTCAGTCATCTCCTCCAAAAGTCCATCTCTGCAGCTTGTAATCTGGAGTAGAGTTCCGGGTTAAGTGTCCAGGTCTCTGAGGCGTAGCTGAGGGAGGGCTCAACAATACTTCTGAAAATACGCCTATTTTCTACAGCATTCTAGAAGTATAGATGCTAATATGAAATATATGGATGTTAGTAAATTGAAAATGATGTAATAAATAATAAATAATAATAATATATTAAGAAATGATAATCCTCAAGGTAGTATCATTTGCCCAATCCTTTATACAGATGACATCCCAACTCATCCTTATACTATCCTTACCACGTATGCTGATGATACATGTGTATTATCAGTCAACACCAGTCCAGTTATTGTATCCCGAGTCCTCCAATCCCATATCACTGATCTTGAAGAATGGTGTCAAAACTGATGATAAAAAGAAATAATAATAAAATAATATTAACACGCCCACAGTATGTGTGTGTGTTGACTAGAGTTGATTGAAGTTATGCCAGTATATATTTCTGGAATATAATAGTTTGTAGCCAGTTGCAGTTGATGGAGTCATTCAACAATAAACAGCGAAACATGTTATATGGTGTCTAGACCCGGTTTCTGTACTAGCTTTCTGTTCCCTCCATTATTAAAAGTATCTATTAACTGTAACTTATTAATTATAAAATATATAAAATTATTAAATTATAGGAAATATTGTCACAAGAGCCTATATACGAAGAAAATACTGATAAAAGTGAATAATTTTAAGGAGTCACACTACTATTGATGTGTCTTTATTGATTATTACAAAATGGCTTTTTTTTAAAAAGCCTGTACCAGTACAACCATTGAAGGATCTTGGTAGTACATTGTAGAGACTATACCGTTTATTAAGGAAGGTGATTTGTAAGAGATCACGCTCAGCCACCAGGTTTTTCCCCAATTCAGAGTACCCACTTTGTAGAACCTGGATGAGCCCCTGAAAAGCCTTACATGCCCTGTGTGGCTGCACAGGGTTCATCCGTGACAGTTACACATTAAGTAAATCTGCCACAGTTCAATTAGAACCAAACAGCAACGTGACCTTCGGCACAGCAACACAGCACTCTACAAATAGATATTGAAATAAGCTACCCCCGCCCCTTTAAATTGATTCTGGAAGTCAAAACCATTACCCGTCCACTTCTCACTGTATAATGGTCCTAAAAAAGAAAAAGGTCTGATATTCGATTAATATCTTTCCAAAACTTTTAATGAACACACGACTGAAGCGACAAGAAGCTCTTTGTAGATACTGATTACTGCAACATATTTGAGAAGCGGTCCATACTTCCGATATACACCAAAACTCACATAGATTACCAATTTAAGGGCTATGTGAACATGTAGAATTGAGCTCTGGGCCCATTGAGCACCCAAGAAACCATTTTTCTCTTATCAGTCAAAATCGTACCATCAATTACTGTTCGGGAATATAATATTAGTATTCCCTGTCTCAGGTTCGGCATGAATTAAATATACCTCTTTTAATTCCAATTTTATTTGCCCAAACCTACTAGCTCCTAAAATAGAATCGTCCTGGGGACCTCCTAAAATAGAATGGTGCATTGAATTGATACGAATAGGTCGATCCTCAAACTATTATCACGCTTTATGTTTATAATTGTCGCATTTGTAGGTTATATAGAGTTGTAAATTTTTATATAAATAATAATAAAAAGGATATACTAATTATTATTATTATCAGTTGGCATTATTGTTAAATAATTAAATTATATTTAACTCCAAAAAAATTCTGTAACTCTGGGACGCATGAAGGCTGGGTTCAGAGATGGGTGAGGTATAAATAAACCCGAAATATGTTTAGGGTAATTCAAGAATTATTAAGGTTGAAATATTTATTTAGGGTTAAATAATTAGTCACAAAAAGAAGAGAATTACTTGAGTTCTCTCGGAGTTGTATTAAAAGAAATTTGACACTGACGATTTTTTTTTTTTTTATCCAAAGGGTGTTTCACCATAATAGCCATCCTTTGATGTAACGAGTATAATACAACCGTTCTTCTCTTTCGCCAATTTAAACATTTCTCTCCTTTTCTTATTTATTAATAAAAGTACAATTATTTCAGATGAATCACTCAAAAAAAATTTAGACAATTTTTACTTCCTCTAGCTACTGTGTTAAGTCTTGAGTTCCAGCTCTTCCCACTGATAAAAAATAGAGATTTTTTATTGAAGTTCTTGGAATGATATGGCTGCTTGTGATTGATTTGTCTGTTTGGACTGTTGGAATGATGTTCTGCATTTGATCTTCATTGATGGTTTGTTTTGGTGTATATTCTGATGATGCTTGAATTGGCGAAATGCTGACGGGTTATTAATTTTCCAGTATTTTAGAGCCTCAGGCATTGAAGTTTCATCTTCTAATATATATGTATATATATATATATATATATATATATATATATATATATATATATACATATATATATATATATAGGTCACCTTAACGTGCCTCTGGTTGGGATTGCATGAAAATTATCCTTTATCAATAAGACTATAAAAAAGTTTACATTTATAGTAGAAATATTAATTGCAGCCCCTTCGATGAAGGGTTGCTGCGCCATAGAATACTTGGTTATTGTTCTCATAATTAAAGTTATCCTACAATAACATAAAGAATTATAAATAATACTGATATTTAGCTTCAGCTTCTTGGGTTAAACTCATACTTAAACAATACTGCAGTAAAAAAACTATAATCCGGTAATGACCGGACATGGAGAGTTACTACTTAATATTAATTAATAAAATTTCATTTTTGAATCGTGGTGAAATTTAACCCGCTAACGGTAAGGTTGGGGTTGGATCTGAACCCAGCGAGTTTTTTTTTGTTTACTAATCTCAATTCCTTTCGCCGAGAGTGCTGTGGTTCCCAGCTACCCTACCCTACCAGCCAGTCGTCCCGAGTACGCTGAGGAAGTAAAGTCAGTCTGGTGAGTGATCTTGAGCTACCCTCTCTATTTGAAACCTACACTACCCGCGCTCGGGGTGGATCCGTCCCCACCTCACTGTTTACGTCACACTTTTTATTTATTTTTTTGGTAGGATTTAACCCCGTATTACTTTTTATATTAAATACAGTGACTCCCAGTCAAAATGATACTCAAGGATATTTATAGATGTCTTTGAATAAATAAATAGTTCAAATTATATTACATTAAAAACAATAATTTATTATAACAATAACAACAATTGATGCCAATTATCTATTTCACGACTTTATTCACTTATTTCCAGGATAAATTTTACATTAATTATTTGTGCCTTCTACATTACCTTTATAAAGACATTGATTATTTAGAACTTAATATTTTATTTCAAAACTGCTCACACTATAATTATTTTTTACAATTGGTGCCTACCTTCAGGAGTTTTGAAGCAATCAAGTTCCTAGTTCTTGACTGAATCTAGTGATTTATACTGTTTTAAATACATTTCTAGAGAATATTTCTATTATGGCATTTTTTTTGTAATACGTTCCTATGTACTCTATGTTACTATTTATTGTCTATAAAAAAACTTTTTGTTAGAACTAATCTAAATTGTTATGATTGATAATAAAACTTTTTCCCATTATTCCTTTTTTATTTCACCCCTAAAAATCGGGGTCTTATCCCTTTATGTCAGGAAAATTCACCTTACCGTTAGAGGGTTAATTGGACAAGATCATCATACCATAAAATAATTTTATGTTTACAATTATAACTTATGTTTTGAGAAATCTTCATACTTTAGTGGTAGTACTACATTCGTAGAACAATGTGACACAAGAGTATACGTGTTTTCGCAGAATAATTCTTATACAAATATTATAATCTTAAATTTACAATTCTTTTCATTAACACATTTTACAGGGTTCCAATCTGACTATCCGCTGCTTTACAAGCAACAAGCCAGTGGGAAAGAAACTGGGGTACAATTGGACAAAGAACAAAGCTCTGTTCCCGATGAACCCCGAGTCAGAGTTCTGGGAGGACCTCTATCCAGACGGCAGCATCCTTAAACTTCTGAACATTCAAGTAGGTAAATCAAGTGTTCAAATTAATTATTTAAGTATATCATTTTTTTTCGTGCTTATACTATATTGTAATAACTAAATATCGGCATAGATTATTTAATAAACCCTTTAAACTTAAATTTTAGCGCCTTCTTTATTGTAATTTCGTAAATTTAACATTTAGAAAACTCTCAGACCTACATAATTAGTAATATTAAGGGCTTCATAATTGTACAATGATATAACGTATTAGATCAAATAGCTATCGGATTTTAAAAAAACAAACAAAAAAACCAATGGTTTCATTACCAAGACACATCCAAGTATATGAAGTGAACAAAAAATATATTATATGCCATAACAAGAATAAATTAAATTTAATGGAAAGAAGTAAAATAAAGTATACAAAGTCCATTAGAAAAAAAGACAGTTTGGGAGAGAGGGTCTGCATTAATGAAAATCAGTGTTTTCTTCAGATGATTTATTTTTTTAAGTTACTTCAATAGAAAGACTTATTGAAGCACTAAGTTTTACTTTTAGAATGATAATAAAAAATTGCAGAACAAAAAATCTAAGATGAGATAGATATTTTATATTAAACTAAAAGAATTTTAGTTTCTAAAAGATTTTTTTTCGACAGCGAGTAGTTTTACCAGATAATCTCTTTTTTTTTAAATTCATTTTAATGCAATTTACAAATATTTAATAAAACAAGTAAATAGAATGAACGATACATATCGGTATGATATAATGGCAAATAGAGAAACTACCCGCTGTAGACTTCTTTTCCGACGTCTAGGAGGATTATATTTGACACAGTAGCTACGTTTAGAACTTGTGGGTTTTAGTGGGAATATAGTTTGTATTGAAATGATTGGTTTTGGGTTCGGGCGAAATCAGCAACTTATATCCGGGAGAAGGCTAACTTTATTCAAAATAAATTATGGAGCATTGAGGATTTTACGAAGGATTTTGAATCGTAAAGTCATCCCTAATTACTTTAACCGTTATGGATTACATTACTTTTTCTTATAAAAAAAAATCACTTTCACATTATCTTCCCCTTTTTAGTTTTATTGTTGTCTACCTGTATGATCAATATGCTGGTATACTGTGTAGTCCAATAAATTCTTATGGTTGAGCGGTCATTCGGAATTTTCCCAATATTTTCTTCTTCCGGCTTCAATTTTTTAAAATTTGAATTTATGACTGCATTATAATAATAATACAAGTAAATAAAATGTATGATAGCTAATGGCATGGGATTAAGGCAAGTAGAGAAACTACCCGAAGTAGACTTCTTTGCAGACACCTTGGAGGATTGTCGGGTTTTAAAGAAGTAGCTAGTGGATTTGAGTGGAAATTAACAATGTAAAAAGGGTTAGGATGAAATCACCAACATTTGGTATGTAAGAATAATATGATTCGTAATAAAGCAAGGAACATTGAGGATTTTACGAATGAATTTGGATCGTATGTCACCCGTAATGACCTTAACCGGGTATGGATGACCTTAATGTTTGTTTTAAAATAAAAAAAACGAATCAGTCCTGATAATGAAAACAATAATGTTTAAAATCAGAAACCGATATCAAATATATTTTCCAATTAAATAATAGAGGCTTATGTGATATCTGCTCTGAGAATAAATAAATAAATCATGACAGAAATAGAGTCAGTGCCTGATTTCCGTTGCTCGACATCTTCCCTTTAGATGGAACGACTAACCTCAACAGGAGACTGGCTGAATAGCTTGGAAATATGGTTCCCTTGCCACCAAGAATGTCACATGTAAGCAAGCCGTAGATTATCCGAACAATCTGGTCGGGTTTACACAGCGGTCCTGTCAGCTGGCTTATCCATTATTGCACAATGGCAAATTCATGAGCAGAGGCAGCAGTTCAGGAAACTAAGCCAATAGACACGAGACTCTCTCGTATCCATACGCTAGGAAGTTGACTTTGTCATTTGCTTTTTTTTTTCAATGAAATAAAAAAGATCCAATAATCATCTTTAAGTTATTTTTTAAATTAATAAAAAGGTTTTGATCCTATAATCCGTAAAAACAAATAAACTAATAAAAGCAACATGTTTTCAAAATATGTTACATTCGCTGTTCCTCACCTTTATTTCGCAGCTAATAGTGCTTATTAAAAAAAAAGAAAAACTTCTTGCCAAATTAACTAAATATCTGAGCGATAAATAGCATGTGCTCACATTGCTTTCAGTTGATTGGTGAGAAAAGCTCTTCAAGCTGATGTCATACTTGAGCCAAGTTATTTACTGTCCCACGGCTACTTCAAATTTTTTAAACAGTGGTTTAATAATGAATATTATTTTAAATTTTCCTAGTCACCATATTCGTTTGGAGTATATAGAGCTATGTAGTATTTGAGGGCTTATTAAACTCTTTTTCCTCTACTGATTTGTCCACTTAGTTACAGCACAATTGTGGTCGATTACTTACAGCCTATTGTGTAGGTAAAAGTGTAGGTAGAATGACATTTTTTAAAAATTGAAACAGTAACCATAAAAAAAAAAGAGTCACGTTAGTTACCATATTAGGCGGATTTTTTTAATTGCTCATTTGTATAATATATTGTGAAAAATTGCATGTGCTCGGATTGCCTTAAGTAAATTGATGATAAAAGTTCTTTAAGCTGATGCCTTGACTGAGTCACGTTAGTTACTATCTCACACTTATGTCCAATTTTTCAGAATGTGGTTCAATTGTGAATAACTTCATTTCAAATTTTACCGGTTTTCATTTTTCTTTTTGAATACTTAGAGCTACTTAGTGTTTGAAAGGGGCAATCCTAATTCAAATATAAGGAAAAACCTTTGAAGAAATCTACAAATCTTGAGGTTCAGTCTTAGACTCGTTAAATCTTCTTTTGGCTTGTAAGATTAGTGAAATTGAAACATTTTAGCAATCTATTCTATTTATGTATGTATATGTAATATTGAACTAGTATTTTGATTGAGTGATATGGTCGTAAAAAATTCGTCATCAATTTCGATGATCACATCTCGAAACGTCGCTAAAAAAAGTTTAACAAGTATAGGTCTTTTATTATTTTCAGAGTAATAATTTAACTTCTTTTGCAACTTCTCCATTTGTTTTATATCAACATGTGATCTATCAATACCTGATCACAACTTGCAATTAAATTTATAGCAATTTTCACAAAAATTGTCACTTTTACCCTGACCTAAACGCCTTTCAAAATACATTTTCAAGCAAACTATTCTTGCTGAATAAACTACATATCCTACCCATAAATAGCTTTCAGTTTATTGGTAAGAAAAGTTCTTTAAACCGCTGTCATAATTGAGTCACATTAGTACTGCCTCACAGCTACTTCCAATTTTTCAAACTGTGGATTAGTACTGAACAATATTTTTCAGTGATCATTTCCCTTTTGGGATATATAGAGATTTTTTTTAATAAAAAAGGGACAATCCTTCTTCTAGGTTAATGATGTAGTTCTTAAGAAAACCATTTGTCCACAGACTTGTTCAATTCTAAGTTACATCGCATGAGTTATTAATCCAATGCTAACACTATAGTAGCGGACGAGGTGCTTTAAGTCTCACCAAGTTAGTGTAACGTTCTTTCTCCATTATTATTTTAAAATTAATAGAAGCTTGTAATTGTATACAAGGATTGTCTTATAAAAACATGGTATGATTTTAATTCTTTGTCACATTGTCATCATACAAATTTTAATTATCCTAACCCAATTATTAGCTGTTGTATGTACTTGTGTACAATAAAATTGAGGATAAACTGATATTTTTTTAATTGAAAAAGTAATCGCTAAAAATAAGAGTCACGTTAGTTACCATTACTGGAGTAAAATGACATTTTTCTAAATGACTCATCTTATGTATTATTTTATCACGTATTCTGCAGTTAGTCCCTTCGAGTTGAGTTACAAGTTTTAACTGTTTATTCTTTACATTTTTAATATTATCCAAAAATGTTTAACTTTTCATTTGTTTCCCGTTTAATATTTTCCATAAATACAAGTTATCATGGGCTTTAATATGGAAAAGATAATTCAATTATGAGTAATGAATAGATTTCAGTAATCATTTTTCACAGTAAATTTTCAGCTTATATTTCGAAGTATGGATGATATATGTTTGTTGAAATCTTCATTTCTAGATGGAATGATTACCGAAATACACATTTCCAATAATTACATTCTCTTTTCCATAATAAAGCTCATGATAACTTGTATTTTTATGGAAAATATTAAACGGGAAACAAATGAAATGTTAAAACTTGTTGAGTCACCAACTCGAAGCGACAACCTACGGGGTAATAACTTTTAAAATGATTGTTAGCCACACCTTAACCACAGTTTAGACAATTATCACAAATATCATTTATAATAACAACAGTTAAATGTCTAAATTGTATTATCTTGTGAAAAGAAACCTAGTGACAACTTCATAATATACCTAATATAGCATAAAACCAAATAAATAAACCGTACGGAAATAAGAACTATATAATCTATAATTTCCTTGAGGGAATTGTGTATTATCCCAAAAGATGGAAGGATAATATCTAAAGCGGATAAAAGCCTTCCCGAGGGATAGAATATTGGGCTCCTGCTTTATCCCTAAGGCGATTGTAACTTGGACTTTGTCTTATCACTGTCAAATGATAAGAATTTTCACTAAATGATTGGTTAGGAACTGCAGCAATTTTGAGAACATACATAAGTAGATCATATATTAATTAACAGTCCCAGTAGCCAAGTAATCAGTATTTTTGCCAGATAATTGTGGATTATTTTCCTCAAAAATAAACCATAAACCACAAAACTAAAGTAGCACCATCATATTCTGATTTCCCACGTGAATAAAAGCATTACCTTTATTCATCATCTGTATATGAAATGAAAAATCTCCCTCCAATTTCTGATTTAGTATATTTTTGTATATAAGAGCTAACAAGTAATTCTTATTATTGTTGTACGGTATCTCATATTGTAAACAGAAGATTTGCTCACATCTTCTGCTTGCAGTGTGAGATAATAATAATCCTTTATTAGCACTTGTATACAAAACAGCTTTTAGGAGCAAAGAGCAGGATGATGAATTTTTCAATTGTGTCCACATATTTTTTATTTTATTATAAAAATCAGAAAAAAGATATGAGTTCGAAATACTTAAGGGTACGCAATAGAGAATTTAAGTATTTTTATTCCTTTTAATAAATATGACTTAGTATACAAAAATAGTACCTTTTGAATTATGTTTATTGTTCTATTACTAAAAGCATTAAAATTAAAAAGATATTAGTTTTTCAAGAAGTAAATGTGTCTTATTTTTTTATTTATTTATCATAACTAAAAAAGACCTTTATGACTAAAGGCTCATGGAGGATAGCTTGCTTATACAATGTTTAATAAATAATTTATGTTTATCCGATTTAAATATTTGCAGGATTAAGTTAGTGTAAACTTTATTCAATTAGTTTATTTAATGGACCATGGTTATAAGCTAACACGAAATTATGCTTAAAAGCTTAGCTTAAAACTAAGCGAAAATAGTTTTCTAGGGCTTTTGAAATAAACATATTTCTTTCATTAGTTTTATATTGTTTTATTTATGTATATTTTTGAACATCACTAGGCCTTACAATATGTGTATAATCAATTTTATTATTCAATAGTCAAAAGGATTCATTTAATTTAAGTATTTATTTATGACTAGTAACACAAGTCAGAAACGAGAATTTCAAAGGACGAGAATTCATAATTTTCAAATCGTTATAATTCAAAAGCATTTAGTATATCCATTCATATTACATACGCACATTGTTTGCTGTAATTTTGATCTCAAACATTTATGTTAAACTTCAAATGAACATTAGGATTGTTTTTATAAAGGTACAGTTTTCGAATTATCAAAAAACCTGACAAATGTGAACCAGATCCCGTTGGGATATGTTCAGAAAACTTTGAAAATCACATCTACCATGTCCGGCAGACAATAGATTTTGAAAAATGGACCTATTTTGAAAAACTGTAACAGATCGAGTTATTGTTATCATAGAAATGTATGAATTACATTTTAAAAAACAATAAGTTGTCTATGAAGTTTGTCACAATCAGGTCGTCTTAAATTGAGATTGTAAAAAGAAACTTTATCAAAGCAAATAGGCTATGGTCGTTAAGGCATGTAAGTACGAGTAATAAATAAAGAATACATTTTCGTAGAATAAAAAATACATCTACGTTGACGCGTAAATCAGTGAAAAACTAAAACGGAGTAGAGAAAGAACCAGTTGGAACGTGAGGATGGAAACAAGAAACGTAAAGTGGAGAGAGGGAGCAAGGAATCGGATAGTGCGTAACAGAAAACTCAGGTCAAGGATAGAAAGAAAACGCTATATCACAGCTAATAGTGGATCGATGCTGATGGGTTTTTGTAGTGACTAACATTAGCTAACGGCAGCCATTTCGAAAGGAAAAGCTTAATCCTGGAATAGATAGATTTCTCTAATTAAGAAATTTGACTAAGCCAAACTAATTTTTATTTGATATTTAAATTATATTTACCTTGAAACCTAAGATCTCAATTTTTAGTTATAGTCATAGGATTATATTTTTTTTATCAGTTACAGATTTCATTATTATAAATAATAAACCAAAAATTGATTTTAATTTGTATATAATCCTATTTAATACGTCCATCGTCCAGGATGATGAGAAAACTAAGCGATTGTTCAAAACATTAGATGGAACTAAATTGCTAAGTATTTCTCAAAAATAGAATACAAACAGCTTATGATAATTTTTAAATAAAATGGTTAGTCGTAATCATATTAAAACATTTTATTAAAATCCATTTAAGCCCAAATTTCTGTCATAAAATAAGAATGGCTACGTATTTATAAGAAAGTGCAAGTTTTTGTTACGAATAAATTGAATGAAAAATATATATGCTTATTTTATAATAACGGGTTAGAAAAATTAAAACTCAACAAATAATTAAATATATTACTGTACTATTACAGTTGATTGTTGGTATTAATCCTTAGATTGGAGTGTATAAATATAAATTTATTAATTTATTGAACACCATAGATTATTATAAACTTAAAAATTCCAATTATTATTTTTTTTTATTTTTTGGAGGATCTCTCTGGAAATATAAACATTTTTTTTTTAATTGACCCCTTATTCAGGTTCAACCTTCTGTATGTTTATCCCCTCCATTTGTTGTTCTTCTTCTTTTCCTTCCACTCTTAGTGCCTTTCGTCGTGGGGGCGCATTTAACCAGACCTGCCAATCCTCCATACTAACGGTCGGCTTTTTCATTCCATCCAACGTTTTGCCCCTGGATTTCTCTATTGCTTCTATCTGACCAAGAAACATCGTTTTGGGACGTCCTGTTGGTCTCCTACCAAATGGACGGTACTCCATTGTATTGAGAGGGTATATTGTCTTTCCATTCTACAGACGTGCCCGAACCACTTTAGCTGCTTCTCTTCAATTTTTTCCAAGATGGAACACATATAGAGCTTTCCTCTAATACGTTCATTTCTTATGCGGTCCATTCTAGTTTTTCCAGATGTTCTTCGCAGGCAATTCATTTCCTCAGCGATAATTCGACTACAGAGTCGGACAGGATACAGGAGAACAGGAAGGTAAACTGTCTTGAAGATTAGCTATTTCACCTGTAGTCCCACATCTCTCTTTCCTACCACTGTGTTACATATTTGGTAGTAGACAGCGTTTGGTTTTCCGATCCTGTGCGAAATTTCACTGTCCACTTTCCCCGAACTTTGCATCACAGATCCAAGGTAAGTGTAATCCTTCACAACTTCCGTACTTCACCGCTGCAGGAAATATGAATTTCGTCTTGGGTCCCACCCACCTGCAAGATTTTACTTTTACATATATTAATCTTCATGCCTTTCCTTGCAAGCTCTTCATTCCATTCAGCGACCGCTTGTTGTATTTTTTTCTGGGAGTCTGAAATCAGCACTATATTACCCGCATAGGTAAGGGTCTGTATATCAACAGGTCTAAGGTTCCATTGTCTAAATGCGTTCGATGCGTTCTCCGGGTACATATTGAGGCACTTTCTTCCATGCATAAGATAAATAGTAATGGGCACCGGCAGTCTCATTGTTTTACTCACTCTTCTATTTTAAATACTTAAGATTCCACTCCATTCATAATAATAATCTCTTTTGGTTCGGAGTAAGTTGGTTGAATGGTCTCTACCAGATTCTTTAGTACATTTTTCCTTCTTCCCATATTTTTTCCCTTGGTACTGAGTCAAAAGCCGCTTTTAGATCAACAATGGATTCCAAATGAATTTCCAATAATTAGATAAATGTCTATACAAATTCCAGTAGTCTTTGTCCGTTTCTATTCGCAACCTCCTCTCCCTCCTGAGGCCCCATTACACCTTGAGCTCTTCTGAAATCATTTCTAATGCGGACATTTAGGTCTCCCATGATCAGAATACTTCTGCTTTGGCTTCTGTATCTCTCAGTGACTCTCTCAAGATCACTGTAAAACAGTTCTTTATAGAGGATGTTAGCATCTTCTGTAGGGGCGTATATTTGCATTAGGGTAACGTTGCCTATTTTAAGGCTTAGAATGGCTGTTATTATCCTCAGGTTGACTGGATCCCAGTCCTCCATTTTACTGTAAATGTTATCTCTCAATATCAGTCCAACACCTTCCTTGGCTTTGTTTTCTGTTGCGACACACGAATATATCATGTGATATCTTTTATCAAGGTGCAATTCTCCTGAGCCTTTCCTCCGCAATTCGTTTAACCCAAGGATATGTAGTCGGTATTTCTCGATTTCCTCAACAATCTATACCTCGTTTCCAGTGAACGTCCTGATGTACCATGTTCCCCAACAAACGTCCTTTTCCTTGCCGTGTCTTTTTCTTTAAGACTGTCCAAATCCGAGGTACTTGCAATGTGTCTCTGAATCATTAATACTCCTTTACGAGTGATTGGCCCACTAAAAGAGGCCCCGTATCCTCAGGACAACTGATCTCTAGATATTTATATCCCCTCAGGAGAAAGTAAGTGTACGTGGGTAAGGAGATCTAGGGTGTACTGTAAATGACCTTGATCTGTAATATGAATGTGTGTAGTGTACTGTATGAGCGTGAGTGTACTGTTCCCCCATCCTGGAGGAACAGTGGCTGATTGCGGTACAATGACCGGGCGATGGGGCCGCCACTTCTCTACGCCTCTCCATTTAAATATTTTTATTTTTAGAAGAAAAAAAAACCTGTAACACTACAAACCTTGAAGGGTCCTGGGTTCGGTACGTGATAGAGACTATACTTTTTCTAGGACAAGGGTTGTTATGATTTGCCCAAGATCACGTTCAACCACTAGGGTTTTACACCCAGTGTAAAATGTTTAAAATGTACCCACTTTGTAGAGGCTAGATGATCCCCAGGGGTCTATATATACAGACCCATATCTCTCGAAGGCTGTAAACAGATTAAATAATTTATCTGTCACAGCCGGATTTGAATCGGAACGTGAGGATAAGGTGGTACAATAATTTTAAATATATATTTTCGTTTTTATTGATACAATGATGGTTTATAGGAATAAAATAATTCTTAGATTATGAAGAAAACCTATTAATATTATATGATATTTCCAATTTCTCACTGAAATCTGAAATAGCTAATTTAAATCAGAATGGCAGATGGAATAGTGAAGGTGTCGTTTTAAGGTAGAATTCCAAGTGGGATCCCACTTCAATTAGGGGATGACATTGCCAGTCCCTGCCGCAAATGACTTGTTCCAAATTGCTGCATAGCGCCTATCAGTTATGAAGGTGTAATAGCGCAATTTATATATAGTATTAAACATTACCGTGGATGAGGAGCCATTCATAACGTAGCCGTGAACTAAGCTCTCTGGGTACGATTCGATGTAATTATGTGCTTAGCAACAATTTGTACGAACATATTAACAAAACTAGGTTATATGCGTCTAGGTTTACTTTGGGTCTATTTTATTAGTAAGATAATATGTTATTAACATATTTAATCATTAATTTCGCTTGAAGATATTTTATTTCTATTTGTTTACGTCGAAACTGTACACTAAAAATAATCACGGAAGGATTATTTGGGTCACAATTGTTTGGTAATGAAATCATCTGAATAAAGAAATTTCAGATAATATGCTGGGGTAAAATTTTTTCGACGTTTTTTTAATTTTAAAATTCCATAAAGAGCCAATGTACAAGAAAACACAAATACAGAATTATATAAATGTTATTATTTTTATTATCATATATTTTTTATCGCGGACGACCACTTTGTGGAAAAAGTATTAAAATTAAATACTCACTAACGATGCAGATCACCATGATATTAACTTTTACTGTTTTACACTGATGCTTTCATAAAACAAAATGTTCGGATATAGGAAACTAGAAATTATTGAAATCGGAGTAGCTTAGTGTGAAAAAAAAAAAAAAAAAAACCTGTACCACTACAACCCATGAAGGGTCTGGGGTTCAGTACATGGTAGAGACTGCACTGTTTCATGGACAACGGTTCTGCAAGGAGGTGACTTGTCCTAGGTCACGCTCGACCGCCAGATTTTCCCCCTTATTTTGGGTACCCTGTTTTATAATATTTTATAGAGGCTGGGTGGGCCCCAGGAGGGTCCTAGATCCTATATGATCCATCTCCCGCTGCAAACAGACTTCAGTGTGAATAGCAATATAAATATTGTAAATGGACATTGATTTAACTAAAAATAAATCAATGACCTTTATAACATGAAATTAAGATTTCAAATTTAGTTTAAGGTTAAGGGAAAATTATTTTATTGTAAATGTCAAGTAAAACACTAAATTTCTTTCGTTAATTTTATTTAGTTTTATTTATTATATCTTAAACGTCATTGGGTCTTACAATTTGTCCTTAATCAATTTCAAGATCAGAATCACTGGTATCACCCTCAATAGAGGTAATAGCCATGATCATTAAATTACTTTACAAATCGAGAATGAGAATTTCAGCGGACTAGGATTCATTTTTTCAAAATATTTATAATTCAAAATGTGTGGGGTAAGCGGAGAGTGTTGAGTTATGTTGGAGATTTTTGGCTCAAATCTAGCTGGGGTAGATTAATTATTTGATCTGCCAACAACCGTGGCTGGACCCTGTGGGATGCGAGGTCCATCCTGGGGTGCACCCAACCTCTAAAAATTGGTTACCTTTAATTGGGGAGAAAATATAGCGATTGGTTGTTATCTCGGACTAATCACCTCCCTCCAAAATAGTTGTCCGAGAAACAGTATAGCCCCTACCATATACTGAATCTAAGACCATCCATGAATGTTAGTGTTACAGATTTTATTTTATATAAAAACTATATATTTAAATTGCAAATCTAAACGGTTAATTAAATCAGGGTTTAGAATATTTTTGTTTTTCAGGCTGAAAGTTTTTCCTGAATACGTATATTTTGCTTGATAAAACGTTTTAAGTGTATGTTGGTTTAATGAGCCAGGAGTCTGGAAAATGTTAAATAATAGGCGAAAACCAGCGACAATTCTTCACTTAAAAAAGGGAAGCACTGTAATGGAAATTGCGGTAGTAAAGAATATCTGAGGGAATGGACTAGCTCGGCTGACTGTGAATGTGGGCTACGACCTCACTTCATGACAATTTACTGAGGAGATTTGCATAGCCTACCTACCCCAGAACAGCCATAAACCCAGCCTATGTCCAAGTGATAGATTTTCTTTCGACCGAGCTCCAAATCCTACAGATGACTCTTTCTAGAGAAAAAAATATCCTTAACGATACATCTCTGATCAGAATTAATCAACAAACATTAAATGTGGGATTCCTGTATACCCCTCCTAATTCCTGGATTACTATCAGACATCTATAAAATTAAATAAAAAACTAGTCAAAAATGATATTGAGTAAATAAGTAGTCAAACTACAAACTAAACGATTTGGGAAGAAATTAACACAAAAATGCCATTAACGGAATATATAATTATTAATCGAATTAGAGTAATACAAACATTAATAAATTTAGAATAATGTATTCTTCATAATTGTAAATATTTTTAGGATGAAAAAGTTATCAAAGAAACTAATCAGAAGACCATAAACATAGAAAAAATTCCAAGATGCATTGGTAATAATTGTCTTGACTGTCATTGTAATGAGCACTATCATTACGGACTCTGTAAATAACCTCCCAACGACCCTTTACAGGGTAGCTGAACTTAGAAAGAAGACAATGAACATTAAAAGAAGGAAGGGTCTTGGGTTCAGTACGTGGTAGAGACTGTGCTGTTCTAAGACAATGGTTGTGTAGGGAGTTGATTTGTACGGGATCATTCTCACCAGCCAGGTTTTCTCACATTTTTATTAACGGGATACCCACTTTATAATGGACTGGTTTACCACAGTGTCTATCCCTGACTCTTCACAGATAAACCAAATTGTCTAGCATTGGCGCTTTCTCTACCACTGATCTACCCCGCTCCGCATGAATATTAATGTAATTAAAAGCAAAATCCTACAAGAAGGACAGAAAATGATCAAGTCATGTAACAGATCTTATTATCTTAAGGTAGAGGAACCTTGTGTTATTTATCCTTCAATCATCAGTGTCCTATTACTTATCTTAAAAACCTTCTTCATTGGTTATTGCTAGGATATTGAGCATTGTGTACATTTTATATTTTGTTTTGTTGGCAACATCTCTCTCTCACTCTCTTCCCCACTACCAGTCGGTCATCGGGCTTGGACACGTTAGGAAGGTTATTGTGTTTGTGATTCTTTTAAGTGATTAATGTTAAGTCAAATGAAAACAAAATGGTGTTTATTATTTCTAAATCATTTTCTCAATAGTTATGTATAAATGTTAGCCTTAACTTACTGTTGAATTTACGTGTAATTTAATTCTTTATTTTTATTGAATCTTAGATAAGTTAAAATTAGACTGAGATAATCAAATGAATTAACCTTTTTTTTTTCATACAGCTCGTATCTATCATATCAAAACAAATCTATTTTTTTTTTAGAGAACAATAATCATATGATCAACTCTTAACCTAAAACTAATACAAATATTCTATACACACATAACTCCCCCCTTCCAGTTCCTGCACAGAAGGAACTATCACAAAAAATAAAAATAAAAAAAGAACGAGAAAGGAAAAGAAACAAAGGAATATACAAAATTAAATGAAGAAATCATAAAACACACAAAAAACAACAACCAAAAAAAAATGTCTCTGGCATGCATAAGTTAACCTGACTCAGGTGTAGCAGCCGCAGGCGGGACAGGTGACAGAACATGAGGCACTCGAAGCTCCTCCAGATGAGCGGTCCGAACGCGAAATGGATAGTGCACATCCCGAATCGTATAGAGGTTGTGTTCGCGAACAGTCACGATTTTGTACGGACCCTCGTATCGCGCCGAGGCTTTAGTACGCGCAGTGCGTAAACGTCTATAAACAATCCAACCCAATGGCAGGGGACCCTTGGTATACACTCCGGCCCGAGCGTTGGCTTTGTGCACCCTGGTGGTCTTTTCTCGGATTAGTTTCTCGCGTACCTTTTCCCACGTAGATTTACGATTGGCTCGTGATTGATGGATCATGGTACGTAATTCTACATTATTGACTGTGATGAGGTCACCCCTATCTCTTCGCGCCTGTCCGAACACAATTTCGATTGGGGATAATCCCGTTGCCGAATGGATCGTATGATTGTATGCGATTATTGCTCGCGGCATAGCGTCATAGGAATCAAGATTTCTTCCCAACTTCAATAGCCGCAGGTGTTCTCCCAGTGTATTGTGTAACCTTTCCACTGCCCCCCTGCCTGTAACATGATGGGGAGTATTAAGTCGCCACTTGATCCCCAACTGGGCACACTCTTCGCGAATCAACGAATTATCAAACTCGCGACCACAATCAGAAGTGACGTCCTCGGGTACTCCATAGGTCGCACACCAATGGAGGATGCCTTCCCAAACAGCCTTCGTGGTCTTCTCCGCGATAGGGTAAGTCATGGCGAGTTTACTAAAAGTGTCCAGAATAGTGAGCCAGGATTGTCCCTCATTAGAATAGAGGTCGACTTGCACCGACCTGAGAGGTTCCATCGCCGTGGGGGTGACTACCTGTTCTGCTACCGGCGGCTGTCGATCATATTTCGCGCGCTGACATATGGCACATTGGTCTATAAAATCTTTCACCGTGCGACCCATCGATTTCCAAAAGTAGATGCGTTTCAATGCACGTAACGTCTCGTCGATCCCCAGGTGATTTGTTTTGCCACTGTGGTGATCCCTGATGACCCGTTGCTGTGCTGTGGTATCGGGTACCGTTTGTACTTGCCGAAGGCAACGCACTAGAGAACCACCTACCCCGATTCTTTCTTGGCTCCACAACCGTCTGATTTTATCAAGGAGGACCTTGTTTCCGACGTAAATGTGACCACGGCGTCCCGGTGCGCAAAACTTGGAAAAAATCCGTTCTACTTCGACGTCATCTACTGTCGGTGGAATACGAATCGTAACCGTCGATAACCCCTCATACATTGATGAACTCGTCTCAGTTCCCACACCTTGTTTGGACCGAATAACCATTTGGAACCTCTTATCATTGATGATTTCATCAACTTCTGGGAGTTCCCTAGCTCGTTCCGGTGAGACCGCGCTCTCCTCCAACTGTTGACGTATTAGTGGAATCTCTGGTCCGTGCTCCGCCCCATCCCGCAAATAACGCAGCGCAAATGGCTCGACCGACGTGCTTTCTTCCTCTACAGCATTAATGACCAGATCGCGCGACAGCCAATCCGCCACCGCGTTCTCTACCCCTTTTTTATGAATTACTTGGAACGTATAGGGTGCCAATCGTTCCTTCCAACGGGAGACGCGCGCTGACGATTCCTTAAGCGTGGCCAAATAAACAAGTGGTTTGTGGTCCGTCAATAACTCGAAACGACGCCCATATACATAAGGCCGGAAGTACTCAACCGCCCACACTACCGCTAAGAGTTCACGCTCGATAGCACTATATCGTTGTTCAGCCGGATTAAGTTTCCGGCTCGCGAAAGCGATCGGCTTTTCCCCTTCCGCGAAATTCTGCGACAGGACCGCCCCAATAGCAACCTCACTCGCGTCTGTGGTGATCCTGAACATAAGATGAAAATTTGGAAAAGCCAACAACGGTTGTGACGTCAAGATTTCCCGGCACTTATGGATGCTATCGACCTGGGAGGGCCCTAGATAAAACCTTCTCCCCTTCTTTAGTGTCTCCGTCAGAGGTTTAGTTAATTCGGCAATCCCTGGAATGAACCGCCTGTAATAGTTCACCATTCCTAAGAATCTGCGAATCCCCCGAACATTGTTAGGTAATGGTGCTTCTTGGATGGCTTTCACCCTTTCTCGATCGGGCTGTACCCCTTTTCGCGACACCACGTGTCCCAAAAACCTTATCTCTGGTAATACAAATTTCGATTTTCCCTTAGATAATTTAAGACCGAACTCGCGGATTCTGTCAAACACCCTCCCAAGATGCCTCAAGTGATCCTCTTCGGAACGACTAAAGACAATTAAATCGTCCATATAAACTTGGGCGAAGTCCTCTCCTAAACCTCTCTGGAACTCGTCCATTAACCTTTGGAAAGTCAGTGGGGCCCCCTTCAGCCCGAACGGCATTCTTACGAATTCATAATGGCCCCGCTCCCAAGAAAACGCGGTTTTCCTAATGTCCTCGGCAGCCATTTTAACTTGGTGGTACCCGCTTTTTAAATCCAGGGTACTAAAAATCGTCGCGCCGGCCAATCTGTCCAGAATGTCCTCCACGCGGGGAAGCGGGTATCGTTCGTCTTCTGTTGCTTCATTCAGCTTTCTATAATCGACCACGACCCTATATTGTTTCTCCGTTTGCGTGTCCTCATCTTTCTTTTTCTCAACTACCCACAACGGACTATTAAACGGGGAATTACTTGGTCTGATAATTCTCTGGCGCAGGAGATCGTCCAATTGTTCCTTAATAATATCCCTCAACGCCTGTGGGTAACGTCTATCTTTGACATACACCGGGATATCCGTTTTTAATCTAATCCGATGAACCGTTTTCCCGGTAGTGGGTAAAATCTCATTTTCTGTATAGAAGAGGTCTTTATTTAGCTCTACGATATCCTTAATGGGTGCCCTGTCACAATTTACCGCACCAATTTCGATACCACCACCGCCGCTCGTAACTGTGGTCTGATATGGCCGTTCACCTAGTTTGAAGTGTCAATTCCCCCGATCGACTGTCAATTTCAACCCAGCTAACCGCAGGATATCCCCCCCTACAATGAAGTCATACCCCGGCATTATCGTTTCCACCACATGAACCTTAACCTCCACATCCCGTCCTGCCAAGTCTGTACAATTGAAGTACACCTCTCCTAAGGTTGTGCACCGCCCGCTCACGGTAGCGATACTGCACTTGCATCGTTTGTGTCTCCCCAATAGTCCTAGTTTCTCGGCCGCTTTTATACTAATTAGGGAATTTGTACTACCAGTGTCAACTAGGAACCTAACACCTGCCCCCCCCATTCTCGCCACGGGCAATCGTGTTCGTTCCCCCTTTTTCGCCGCGTTAATAATAATTATCCCCCCCGAACCGTTGCCCCACCTAACACCGTTTCCTCATTCCCTTCGTTGTTGTTCCGGCCCTGCCTCTGAACCAGAACGACCGCCTCTCCAGGAGTTCCCAACTCTTACCTCATGCTCTCTCCCTGCCGACGCGCAGCGTTCGGAACTGACGCTCTCCTCTGCCGACGACTCCCCACTGGAATAGCAGTCACCGCCCCTCCGATGAGTCCGCTTCTCTCGCAACTCCTGGTTGTTGACTTCCATCGGTTCAGGCCTGGATTCCCTTCTGAGTGGTCTAGAAGTCCGTCTCGGGCACTCTCGTGCAAAATGTCCCTTCCCGCCGCATTCGTAGCACCGCGTCAGACTGCACTGCGCTGCTACGTGACCGGGCCTATTGCATTCATAACACCGACGCTCCGGTCGTTTCCTCCTCTCTTCAGATCCTCTGCTGGGTCGGTTCTCGGAAGGCCGACTGCTGCGCCTAGGCGGACTCTTATAATGTCTTCTTGTGGATCTCACCTCGGTCCATTCGCCCTCGCACTTCTCTCGCCGTGCCTTGTTCCTGTCATGCGCGTCTACCAACTCGTGGGCACATTCAACAAAATCTCTATCACGTGATAGAGAACCTGGTCGGTCCATATAATGGTTCAGCTGTACCTTCAGGACACCACGTACAAACTCCAATCGCTGGCCGCCATCCTCTTGGCCAAAAGCTTCAACCATTTTTTCCACCACTCTATTGTAGAGAACTAAAAGTTTTTCTGCAAATTCGCCCTCCGACTGGCCTTGATTCCGCTTCACATTCACCAGATAAAACACGTCTTCTTCCGGAGTCCAGCGCCCTCCGCCGTACAGCTTCTTCAATCGTTCTTTCAACGTATCCCAGGAATGAGTTGTATCACCTCGTTCAGGATTCGTCGTGAAATACGGCCGACCAATGCCGCTTCTAGCATTTTCACGTCTGACTCGAATATGGTCCCATTCTCCTGTCGTGATACAATAAGAGTCATAATCTGGTCGGCGCCTTTTATGAAGTGATCCAGATCACCAACTGTACCTGTGAATGGCTCTAATTGGCCGATGACTTCATGTATAAAGGCAGAATTTTGCGTACGTATCTTTACTAACTCTATTTGCGCCGACTTTTTTGCCTCCGTGAGCTGAGCCATCAATTGCGCATGTTCTTCCGCCGCCTTCGCCAACTGGAATTCGAACTTCGCGCGTTCCTTAATTAGCTCGTTTGATTCAACCATCATACGAGTGCTTTCACTTCTTAATTTTTAAAGAAACGCAACGAACAAACTCCCGGGTTTCGGCACCAGTTAAAATTAGACTGAGATAATCAAATGAATTAACCTTTTTTTTTTTCATACAGCTCGTATCTATCATATCAAAACAAATCTATTTTTTTTTTAGAGAACAATAATCATATGATCAACTCTTAACCTAAAACTAATACAAATATTCTATACACACATAACTTATATATATATATATATATATATATATATATATATATATATAGTAATGGAAATTATACGAGATCGAAATACTAATTTACTTATGTGTATGTGTCTGGCAGGTTTCTGAGTAGCATGATTGGCTCACTAATTGAAATACTAATTATAATAGGCTTACCAAAATCCAGGGAAAACAAATGATTTACATGAGTGTATATGCGTTGATGTTGTGAAGGCTGACTCATGGGATTAATAGGATATAGCCATCACAATATTATTTCTGAAAAACCAATTCCACACAAATCAGATATAATTGTTTAAATTACGCCTACTGTTATATTAATAACAGTTATTAAAATATCTTTTTAGCAAAAATGTTTTACCACTCATTTAGATCACAGTGTCATTAAATTGAAATCTTACGTTTTTGCTGGTGACGTTAATACTGTTTGTTTAGTTGTTATATGATATATGATACAATTTTAATGTAAAATAAATCGAATTTCGAATTCCTAACTGAATCATTAACATTACAGAATTTTATTTTGATTTCCTCTAATTTAACAAATGTATTACTGAACAAATCTTTCAGATTTTCTTCTCATTTATTTACATTTCTTACAGAATATATTGCATTATTTGTAACTAAATTGAAAGATTCTGTTCAGTAGCGTGATCAAAAGTTAAAATTATCCCCGCGCTGGTCATTGCGGTGAAAATAGGCAACTCACAATCTAGTAGGCCTTGAGAGAGGTTGGCCTACATCTCCACCTAGGTGGCTTTGAGCTGTCTACTTGCACCAAGACGACAGGAGATGAGATAGACAGGCGCAATTGTTTTCACACTTCGTGCTCCTGCCATTAGCAACCAGACGCTTCCAAACGAATGATAGATTGGAGGAATGATTCTCAGGAAGAGAACGCGACCAAACAGTAGGTTCCTTCTCATTAAAAATCGTATGCATCTTCTGACCAATGATCGCAATAGCTAAGTTCGCCGAGGGCCACAACTTTAGAAATTAAAGACAGTCGAATTAATTCGCCCCCCAGACATAGTTAAGACCAGACTAATAGTGCAAGTAGACTATTGCAAAACAGACTATCACTGTATTTCCTTTGTTTCTTGTATATAATTATATTCATAGCGTTCTTTTCCCTGTGTATTACTATTCTGTTTTTTCTTTTACCTTTAATTTAAGATTCATTTATTTTTCTCTGACCTAGTTATAAGTCTTATATGTTATTGTGCATTAGTCGTAATAAACCCATATATCAGCACCTGGAGTAGTTTGATGAAAATTTCTTTACATTGAACATAAACATTTTTCTTTGTTATTTTAGTCATTGTATGAACAGATTTTGTCCAAATAATTTATCTAAAAGACATTTATATTATATCAGTCCACATTTATTACGTAACAATCAGATCCACCTATTTTGATAGCAGGTAACAATGGAGACATAAGTATAAAGTATATGAAGTATACCTAAATCAGAGTAATTACACTAAAGATATTTTCAATTAACATTAGCTTTTATATTATTTTACTAGCGACCCACCCCAGCTTTGCTCGGGTAATAAGGCATATTATGCCTACATAATTTGTATGTGTAATGTTTTTTTTTATCGCGTACCGGCTACCAAGGACCACGCGAATATCGTTGGTTAGGCTTCTTTCGGAGTCTTGATTTTCTTTCTTCCCATCTCAACTAATGTACTTTATTATATTGAAATTACAAGAATAAATAATAATAAATAACCAAACTATATATTTCTTTATATACGAATTAATAATCTTGCACGTTAGATAATTGCACGGAATTAGGTGGTGTCTTCGGTGAAACCAATCGATATTCCAACCCATTTACACAAAACCTCGACAAATTTTATACCTAAACCGTCCTGGTGAATCACTCTATCTGTTGGTGAAAACCGCATAAAAATCCGTAGTTATTGAGTTTTAATATAATTTAACAAACGCGGGCGAGGACTTTGTTTTATAATATGTGTAGATACACTAAAGTGCTTACTTCAAGATAAAGATTTATTTTCAAATTTGAACGGACATATTAAAGTTAACAACTGAAAGTTACAATTTTCAATGCGCACATCACAATTTGATCGCTACAGGAAACGTCAAGTTACAAGAAAACGATTTCACTCAGAAAGGCCGTAAATATATAAGTGCATACACGATTCCTAAAATAACAAGTCCAATGGTATTGGGTTCATAAATTGGCAAAGGCTAGATTTTCCTCTAACTGGTAAAATAATTTTTCTTTTAAGCATTTAGGAATAAAGTTTAGTTGGCAAGTATCACGCTCAACTACTCCTTCAAATAAGGTTACCTACTTTTACAAAAGAGTCCACAGCTTTTCTCGATCCTCTGAGTTGAGCCATAGCTGCTGAAAAAAATAATAGCAATTTTTTCCCACAGTATTAATCTTGGGCCAGGGAAGTGAAAGCATTAAGTGCAATATTACTTAAAAGCCCGTTTTTATGGAATTATGTTACTATTAATAAAACACAACAATCCTGTATTTAACTATTTACCATAAGTCAGTGAATCATTTTGTCTGAATCCGTGATCAATATAAAATATATAAGTTCCATGAAATATATTATAGACGAAGTTCTCGTGATTTTGAATTTATATATTCTTTATAAATTTGACGTTTCTGTGTCAATGGTACGAGACTTACATATTTAATAAATATAACATTTAAATATTGTATCAATATAAATCGAAAAATATTTCACAATTTTAGGATAGAAATTCATAGAAAAATATATATATATATATTTTACAAACTATTTATTGATGGAAGAGCTAATATTGCGGACTGAGTCAATATGAATACAGATTAAGTGAATAAACTTCAGGATTTCTTGATGTTATAAAAAGAAAATAATGATATTTCAACTTCCTATTAGATATAATATTTGCCAACCGTTTTTAACTTTATTCTTTTATTAAGTATCTTTATTAGCTTTTAATCAATTTAAATAAAGTAAATTTTTTTTTAATAACTTGTAAGCCACCATTTTCGGAAATAACGATGAATGCTGATGGATAGTCGTCTTTGTTTGACGTATTTAAAGAGAGGAATCATATATGTTTTATTTATAAACTCTAATTTGGTATCCCATTACGGAAACCTTTAACCTCTTTTCTGGCATGAATTGAAACGTAAAAAGAACCTTTTATTAAATAACTAAGCGTTTGAGGAAAAATGGTGAGCGTATGCTGGAACCAGTATCGTTCTAAGTGCAAATAGTTGATTAAAAAATGTTGTACTTAATTTGTTATCTTAATAAATCAATGCTGGTAATAAATTTGCTTTAGTAAAGTACTTTAAGTACTGACTTCTTTAGCTGCTTCGTTGTACTAGATAGTAGTAATAACTTAAAACATCAATAACTAGCTGAATTTGTCGTCATAGTGAAATGTCTTGTTTTATGAAATGATTGAAAGTAAAAATGATCTAATTATAGTATAACTACATATAACTATTTACTAATTATTATTTTAATTAAATTATTGACATATACATTTTTTTCTATATCTATCTCCATAGTGTAGTAGCCTCAATCCATCTTTTATAAGTTTCTCTGTCCAGAGCCTTTCTTCGGAGTTGATCTATCGGGCAGCCGCGTTCCTAGCTGGCGTTCCTCTTGGACACCAGTAACAGATCTCACACCCAGTGTGATGCTGCTATTTCTTACATAATCCGGTCGGGTTTTTCCTGTGACTTTCCTTAGGTCCTCATTTCCGCTGCGGTAACTTGGCTTGCATGTTTCTTAAGCATCGTCTAGCTTTCTGAGCCATATTGAAGAACAGGCAAGGATACAGATTTGAACAGGTGTAGCTTGGCCTCTTTACTTACTTCTCTCTTGCCTACCAATGTTGAAGATATTTGAAAGAACACTCCATTCGCCTTTCTTATTCGGTTCAACATCTCTTGGTCCATTCGTCCATCCCTACTTATGACAGCACCTAGATAATCGAAATTATCTACAAATTCAAGGTTCTGACCATGGCAGTTAATTGTAAGATATATAAATTTGCTAAAATTTATATAATTATTGTTGTAAGTGTCTGTATACGTGAAAACCAATAATCCCATTAATCCCAATAATAATCCAACAATCCCAATAACCAAAACAACTAATTTTTATATTTTAATTTTAAACAATTCAGACTATAATTGATTTATATGTTCAAAATTGAACACAGTTATTGCAAAGTTTTGAGTTTTTACATCTATCGGCAGCACTAATGGCTAATTTAATAACCGATTATTCAATTTTTCTTTTTTTTTTAATACTAATACTACAAGCTGATTACACCTCTTGGTCTCCTCCAAACGTTACGGTCTTGTGCCGATGCATTTCTGTTCCTAACTCAGAGGATGTTGCGAGCATCATCTGCTACACCATCTGAGCACCTCAGCTTTGGTCTCCCTCTTCTTCTTGTTCCTTGAATCGGGATTGTCAAGAGTATGTTTGGGATTTCTCCATAATCCATCCTGGCAATATGCCCTGCATATCTGAAGCCCCTAAACTTCAATATTCCTAACACCAGTTCTTACAGCATCTCTGTAAGAATTGTACAGTTCTTAGCTTGAGCGTCCCTTCCGTTCATTTTTCTTTCCGATAAAAGAGAAATTTTCTTTTAAAAATAAATAGTTCTTTTCAGCACCTTTTGAAGTTGTCCAGCACTCAGACACATATAGAAGTATGGGCCGCTCCAGTGTTTTATAAAGATAGAGTTTGGCCTCTCTTTAAATAATATAATGAACTACATTTAAAATTAATATATACCAAAACTGTATGAAAACAAGCGCCCAATCTTGTTTTGCCAATTTTTAAGTAATGCATCATAAAATAATATTATAAATTCATTCCCGGCCTGTACAGCACAGTAGTATAGTTAACGATATTCCTAAACTTCCTACTTATACCAATATACCAATGCACGTTATTATTTAATCGGTAATATAGCATACAGTCGAGGTACGAGACACAACACTGGGATCGACTGCTTGGTAAGCAGCAAGAGCTCCCTTAGGACGGAATAGCCTTGGAAGTTGCTTATCCTATTGCGGGCTGGCACAGGCCGGACTGTATATATTGCCTCCGGAAGGTGGTAATTTTGTAGGGCCCTTGGTTAGGTTAGTTAGCCCCAACAACAACAAACAAAACTTGGCCCATTACTAAAAGCTGCTGGGCCTCGTCCTTCGTCGCGCTTCGCCTCTATCGAACTGATTAACAGTGCTCTTCGCCGAAATTAGATACTCCTTCGGAAACTTTGTCTCATTAAAAGTATACACTCCTATTTTTATGTACATGTAAATTCTGTTTAAAGATATTATTTCTGCCCTTTATCGTAAGCATCATATGGAATTTGAAGAGTGTCTGAAAATCGGGGAATACTTCTCTAAAAAAAAGTCTTATGTCGCATTGGAAGCTAGGATTTACAATAATAATGTTTATAATTGATACAATCTTAACAGCTTAAAGGGCTACTAGTTTGTCACATATCTCGATCAACCACCAGGTTTTTCTGCAATTAAGGTTATCCACTTTATAGAGGCTGGACGATCCCCCGGGTGGAGGGGGCTCCAGATTACACAGGGTTCATCCTCGGCTGTAGACAGATTAAATAAATTATCTACACAGCGGGATTTGAACCAAGGACCTTCTCCATATCAACTCAGCTCACCACTACTGAGCTTCCTCCCTCTCAAATAATTGTAATAGATTACTATTAAACATGTGTAGAACGTTTTCTTACTTCACTAGCAGGTGTAGATTACATTATCATTCCTATTTGTCGTATTTTATCAAGGCATGTAAGTCAAGAGGCCTTTCAATGAATTCAAATTTCATATGCAAGTGGAAAATAGTTGACTAGATAATTCTAAGAGTGATATGAAATGGTAAGGGGTGCAGTCAATGATTAGACAATGTAAGAATGGCTCATTTTGTGTAACCATTAACTGCGCCACCTTAACCTATCAAACCAATCTTACAATTATCCAGTCAGCTATATTCCACTTGAATATGAAATTGTAATCCATTGGAAAGCGTTCTTCAATCTATTTCATGTTTTGATAAAATACATACGATAAATAGGAAAGATATGTAGGAGTGATAATGTAGCCTACGCCTACAAGTGAAGTAAGAAAACCTGCAATACATGTTTAATAGTAATCCGTTACAATTGTTAAGAAGTAGTCAGTGTAGGGATAGCTCAATAGTAGAGCGTTGAGTAGCTATGCAGAAGTCCCTGGTTCAAATCAGAATTTTGCAGATAATTTATGTAATCTTCTTACTCCCGGGGATGAACTGTGTGGAATCTAGAGACTCCCCTGGAGCCCACTCAGCATCTATAAATTGGTTACCTTTACTTGCAGAAAAACCTGGTGGTTGATCGTGATATTGGACGGATCGGTAACGCTTGTACCAACTATAAGCATTATTATTGTAACGTTTAGCATTTTAGCAAGGTTTTTGTGATCTGGGCCCTCCCTGGGCTTACTCAGCTTCAACTAAATGGGTAACCTTAATTACTGAAAAACTTGGTGGTTGATCTTGGCGTCGGACAAATCACCTCTCTGATCTGTAGTCTTAGGCTACACCTACATTAGATCCGGTGTGATACGATGAGACGTCGCTAGCAAACCAAATGACTGATATATATCGAGAGTTATAACAGTTGGTTCTTTAAATTTATAAAATTACGATTATTTATTATTTTTAATACATTTATATTTTACTATAATGTATAGTAAAATATGTATAACGTATACACCCCAGCATCGTATGTGATATAATCACGTCGCACCGAATCGGATCCAATGTAGGTGTAGCCTTAGAAACAATTGTCAACCATATAATGAACCCAGAGTCCTTCGAATCTGCGCCGCTATAAAGTGCCATTTTTTTCTCTAAAATCTATGTAATAGGATTCAATAATATTTACCTACATGTTTTTCCTTCTGCTTTTGAGCACTTTTCTTGTTACTGAAAGGGTTGGAATTCAGTTTGTATGGTCATTCCATGTAGAGTGTCAATGCAGAGTTTATTTAAAAATAATTTAGGCAAAATTCTGTCAACCACAGAATTTTAACTGACATTACACCATTTTAAATTATTTTGCACGTTTAGCCCCTCCCAAAAGGGTTGGAAATATTAATACGAATTGAATTGGTGGAGTTAAAAGTAACTTTTCAGCATGTCAACTTTATTGCACCAAGTTGAGCTGAAGGATTGAAATTTTAAATACGAATCGGATTGTTGAAGTGGAATTGCCTTTTTAGGTTTCCCATCGTTAACCTGAAAATGCAGAGCCCCGCTTTTGTTTTTTGTCTTTAATTTTGAATTAAATGGGTTGAGTATCATTTTACTCTCCATTAAGTCATACAAAATGTTTGACTACTTTTATTTTTAACAGACAATTTCGGTTTAGTTTCCTATATCATAAAAGTTTCTATTAGACTAAATTTATTTCTTAATAAAGAGAAAAAGATAAAAAGTTCTGAAATAAAACTTTGATTTTTAATAGCAAATGTTTCATATAGATTACGACGGATATTAATTATTGTGGAAAAACAAATTTACATGCCATCAATGGATACATATGTTTTGCTTTAACCCTTTAGAAGCTATGGACGATATATGCCGTCCCAAGGGAACGTGCCCCCTGTGACAAAGAGAATATTTGCCGTCCTGCATCACACACGCACTCAGTGCTAAAGACGAGATCGGTGGCTACCTGCTCCGGGCAGGTAACCAACCTCATTCTTTGTTTTGCTCTTTTTGTGAAACAATCATCAGTTCTACTGCCTTTAGCATTCATTTATTTTCTATAAATTTTATTTTGAAATAGTTTTTTGTCTCGCTATTTTTTTTTAAATGTCGAATGGGAACAATGAAATAAGTTAACTGACAGTAGTAAAGGTGCGTAATGAAG
This sequence comes from Troilus luridus, assembly GCA_964056705.1. Lineage (NCBI taxonomy): Eukaryota > Metazoa > Arthropoda > Insecta > Hemiptera > Pentatomidae > Troilus > Troilus luridus. Next base: position 59,524,709 of record OZ057414.1, read on the forward strand.
GATAGAATGCCGGTAAAAAGTATGAGGCACAGGCCGGTAGACGGGTAGCCGCCCCACTCAGCGCTGAAAGACGTAAACCTCTTCACTCGCAGCAGTTAAAGGTTTAAGCTGTTATGGTATAACGTGTCAACCATAATGATTATTAATTTAACTACATACATCATTATTTACTACAAAAGATTTTTTTTCATAAAACTGTTCTCCACTATTCCGTATATATTGTAATTATTTATAATTATTGTATTATTTATATTTAGTGTATTCGATAGTAAATGAAAACCAATGAAATACAATATAACAGCAAAATTATTTTCAAGAACCACTTTTTTATTTTCAGAAAATATTAAGCTGTAATTTTCATTTATTCACTTTACTATAAAATACTAAATAATAAAGTTAGTTAAAGAAAATTAAAATATTCATTTCGTTTGGATATATTCGTACAGTTACTTATCCCTCAGGCAAAACGATTCACGAAAACAATTAAGAATATCTTTTGTTCAAAGGTGCGGTCAAAATGTCGGGAATACAAATAGGAAGCACCATATGGTATAAGCTATGAGATGGTGCAAATTCTTAGGTTTGCTGAGGATTTAGACACCATAGGGAAAGGTTTCAATGGTGTGAGGGACATTGACCAACCTGCGGAACTAGATGTGTTCGGCTGACTTTATGGCACCGTTCCGTTCTCTGATGAATTCTTCATGGAACATTTATTGGACCTCACTTAATTTTATCGGAGATATAAATTATCTTCTAAGCTTGTTTATGTTTGATAATTTGTTTTCTAAAACCTTTAATTTTTAAACGGTAACTACAACTGTTTTTTTAACTGTAAATATTTTCGCTTTTATTATTTCTTAAAATAATAATTCACTTATTTCTCTTATAGCTTGAACTTACCTAATTTTATCTTGAATAATTAGTTGAACTTATATTTATGAGTAAGAAAATGGTCCGGGTGGAGGTAAAAAAAAATGTCGCAAACAGGGAGAACTGGTTAATGAAAGGATCCGAGAAAGGATTTTTTTTTGCTGTTGTCCCTGTCACGATACTCGAATGACGATGGGACCTAGTTGGTGTTATAGCCTAATTATGTGTATAGTGTTATAAATAATAAAAATAGTTCTAGTAGAATATGTAATATAGGAAAGAAATGTTATGCAGAAGTTGCAAGAGGAACTTCCGATCTGTTTTATTTTTAAAAAGTATGTAACATCACCTCACGTACCTTCCTTAAATACTTAATTTTAGTATCCTATAATTTATTATTTTTATCTCGGGTTACGCTCACACACGCACACATATACACGCACGCACGAGCATACACCCTCTCTCATAGTCCTTAGGGGGCCTTCAAATGTTACTCCTGTTGAATAGAAATTCATTTTTTTTTCACAATACAGGCCTAAAATATATACCATTTTCTCGCTAAAAACTAAACTGAATTGATAGCACTATTGGAATAGACTTGACTCAATAATTTTTATTCCAATCTTTAACCATGCTTTAAGTGGCTAGAAAAATAATATGTCATTTGCTTCATATACTCAATTATTATTGATATATAAATAAGAAAAAACTGTACCAATACAACTAATGAAGGGTCTTGGATTCAGTAAGTGTTAGAGACTGTACTGTTTCTTGGACATACGTTGTGCAGGGTTGTTATTTGTCCTAGATTACATTCATTTGCCAGGTTTTCTCCCTATTATGGATACCTTATTTATAGAAGCTGGTTGAACCCTAGGAGGGTCTCCAGATACCAAAGTATCCATTTTCGGTTGTTCAAAGATTTAATTTAATCTCCCACAGCCGGATTTGAACGCTGGATATTGGCACGGCAACTCAGAGCTGTACCACCGAGCCACTCCGTTTTCTTTTATAGGTATAGTTAACTGTTATCTATTTCATCGCCGAATCTTAGATATTAATAGTGACATATATTTCCTATTCCATTTCATATTCTCTTAAAGTCTAATGCAGTCCCTTTGAAAACAATACTATAGTAGTAAGAGGTAGAGAGTGTACTGTTGCATACTATAACAACAACCACTATGAACAAGACTAATCTCGAATGGTTGGGTTCTATGGCTCTGTTATATGGTGCAACCAATGAAACCGTCACTACAATGGCCTCATACGCCACAGAATAGTAAGTAATTGAAGTTCCAGTCGCCACATTAAGGGCATTAATAAGATCGGGTAAAGCCTGGAAAATAGTTTGAAATTGTTCCGAAACTATTTTTGACTGAAACTGAAAACTTCTTTAGCCGCGTTTAGCGACTTATTATACAACTTTTTAGGAGATATTATTAAATTAAACAGGGTGTTTCGGAATTGCATGTCACTATTTTTGGCATGTGTTCTCTAAAACAAAATAATAAAAAAAGTTCAAATTAACATATATCTCAAACTCATTTATTAAACAGATATCAAAGATTAAAGAGGTATTATTTATTTACTACATTAAGTCTGACTGTACAAAGTTTAGCGTGTTTAATACTATTACAGGTTTTAATCAACTGATAAACAAATGAACGATAAGCAATGACAGTAGCTGCTCTTCTGTTTGTCTAGTTCTGTGTGTTTTAGTGAGTGAATAGTGTAAGACAGTTCAATTAATGATTATCATGTGAGACACCAAAAATTTATTCACTTTCGCAGAACAAACAGACATGCTCTTAAATTATGGCGAGGTACGTAGAAACGGTGCTGCTGCTGTTCTAAGATATCGAGAAAATTTCCTAACCGAAGAATACCAAATCGTAACATGTTTGAAGCCATTGAAAGACGCCTTAGTCCATAATGGCACGCTAAAACCTGTACGAGTAAACGCCGGTCGACAAAGATTTCGACGAACTGCAAATATTAAGGAAAAATACATGGTGCCGTTCAGTTATCTCCTACTTCTAGTACCAGAAGATTGTCACGTCATTTCGATGTTTCCTCTACCAGCGTATAGCGAACTTTACGCGAACAACAATTGTATACATTCAAGATTGTAACAAGTGCAGAAATTTCTCCCAGTGGTTAATTCGACAATGCACGCGAGATCCTAATGCTTTACGAGCTTCACGAGATGAATCTTGCTTTACAAGAAACGGGATTCTTAATTTTCGAAATACCCATACTGGGCTGAAGAAAACTCTCATACGACTGCTGCTGGACATTACCAACATACCTTTTCTTTAAATGTCTGATGTGGTCTTCTAGGTGAGAACTGCTGTCAGGTATATCTTACTTGCATTTTTTTCAAAATAATCTTCATGAACTCATAAAAGATATTCCGCTAGGCATTAGGCAAAGGCTGTGGTGTATGCATGACGGTGCTCCAGCTCACTTTTCTCATAGTGTAACTGATTATTTAAATGCAACTTATGGAGACCGATGGGTTGGTCGAAACGGACCTGTTAAATGGCCACCACGGTCTCCGGATTCAACACCATTAGATTATTTTGTATGGGGCTGGATGAAGTCTATGGTTTATTCTGCGGCAAATGGTAAGCAAGAAGAGCTAAGAAATCGGATCGTGGAACCCGCATTAACTATCAAGCACCATCCTGATGCTATACGTAGAGCCAGATAAGCATGGATTCCTCGTGCTGAATGTTGCATTCAACAAAACGGAGGCCCCTTTGAACAGTTACTCAATTTATGAGCTATCACTAGATTATTGAAAGTGGTTACTGAATTATCTTCTCTTCTTCCCATATTCGCAGCTCGAAATATAGGACAGTACTAATCGACAAGTGGAACTTCGAAAAATATGTCACATGTGATATGTTGCGCAGGTAAGAACCTTTTAATCGTATTTCTTTAGATTCCATTGTTTGCTTCCATACGACCAAGAAATTTGACAATAACGTTAAGAAAACTCTAGTAAACATATGTCACGTTGCTGGTTCCAATCTAAGGTCCTAATTATTTGGTTAATTGAAAATTACAGTTATGTAGCAACTATTACAATTATTTAATGGCCATCATTGTTGATATTACATGCAACAAATCTTTTTAGGGAAAAAACTGCGTATCATCAAGCATATTTCATCTATGCCATCATTCGTCGTTTATAGTTGACTTCATTTAAATTTGATCGAATAATACGTTTTAATGGACAACCAAGGTGATTTTCAACAATCGCTTCAATAAAATCTATAAACCTTAAATTATGGGCTACCACTAATTTTAATGGAAAAATATTTTTATAAACATTGAATTTTTTGCTTCGAAAATAGTCTGTTTGAATTTTGCACCAAAACGGTTAGTTTTGATAAGATATAATGTGCCGTCATCAGGCTTGTCAGTTTATCTCGCTACTTTTCCTTGCAACAAAATTATTTTTGAAACATTTTCAGCTTGTTTTAAAAAAATCTCTAATAATGTTGAAACAATTTTATTAAAATTTATTTCTTTTATTTTATTGTTAGATGTTATAATTTTTTTAATTAGTATTTAAAAAGAAAAGATTTGACCAGGACCGGGATTCAAACCCGGGTTTTCCACGTAACCGTCATGGGGCCTAGACACCTCAGCCATCCTGGTTCGCTTCTCGGTCAGACTTAATCCTTCTTTTCACTGATCCTATATTAAAGATAGGGGATCATCGCTTATTTTAATGGTAAAAAATATTCAAACATCACCCATGAAGGTACCAAAACTTCTTGCCTCTGATATTTATAGTGATGACTCCAGTGATTCAGATAACATTTCATCATATATTGATGATAAAACAGACAAAGATTTTTCTACTTTGTCTTTGAGTGGACCAAGTGATGGTGATAAAGAAAGTATTTCTACATTACAATGTTTTAAGCACACTCAAAAGAATATCATAAAGGAACCTTTGTTATATATAGGTTATGCTGAAAACTAATGGTTATTGAATAAAAAGATGCCAATAATAACAAAAATTGACTCTTTACTTTAAATAAGTTAATTTAATTAGTAAGCAATTGTTTTATTTCTCAAGATGAAAACTATATTCTATATGAAAATGCATAAACGTCACATCAATTTCTTATCAAAAAAATGTAAACAAGCCTGATGACGTCACCAAGCCTAAATGCAGCGTTTGAAAATTTTCATTTCCTGCGTGATTTTTTTCATAATCCGAACGCGATTTTTTCGATGAAAAATGTGCTTTTAAAAATAAAATATATATTTTTGTGTAAGTTACATTATGTTAAATCTACAAATTCCATTATTATTAATTTTAAAAAAAATCTTGGTAGTCCATTAGTCAAAAAAAGGCATTCGTTAGCTTAGCTAATTAAAAGATTGTATATAGAATAGATAGAACTTGTATATTTCTTTTATATAGACCTTTTGACGGTGTTATTCTCCCATTTAAAAAGTGAATTAAGATTTCAAGAAGATTATTCATCAATCGTTAGATGTTGAAAACGAAAAATGTGTTGTTATTTGTCACATTTGATAATTTGCATTCGTATCGACAAATTCAAATAATTTATTTGTAGAAATTGATTAATACGTAAACATAAATATTATTATACTTCAAATAGTATTATGAAAATTATTTAAAATCTCAGGGAGATAAATCTTCACTAATCTTTCTGAAATGTGTAGTGTGAAAGGGTCTTTCAACTGCGTGCTTAGAATCTCCTAAGTTCGACGAACTTAAAAGTTTTAACTTTGACGGGAATGTATCCAAGGCCACACAACTTCAGTCTAATACGCATAAAGGAAAATTCTTCCGGAAAATGAAATGTCAAATTTTATATCTCATCTTCAACTATTATAATAATGAATTTTGAAATGTGTTTTATAAATAATCATAAGTCAATGGAGATGCTAGATAAATTAATTTTTAATATTCATGAATTCTCTAACAATACTTGTAGTTCCGACAGTTGCATACAGCTTTCTGAATTTTTTCCAGAATATTCTTAAAGTGTTCATCATTATTTCTGTGATCAATCCATTTTTCGGAATGACTAATGAGAAAACTTTTGCAATGCCAAGGATTATATAATTCCTTTAGTTCCTCTCCAAGCTCCTGATATTTCCTATTTCTTCCAGGTCCTATTTTTTTGGCAACTACCTTACCTAGAGTACCATCTATTGTCACTCCTATTTTAATTTTAATTGTACACGTATTATCATTATGATTTTTATTTTGAATTTCTCCATTTATGCCCGATAAACCCAACAATCCCGGACCTTGGTCACGGGTATGGTTAATTATATGATTAATTTGAAATATTAAAAAAAAATATCGACAAGCCGAGTTATAGTAGACTGCTCTCTCGGCAGTACTGATACTCTGGCCGGTAATGATGCCTTAATTCTTCTTCTCTTTTTATTATAATTATTCCTATTTCTACAAATGGACTTCGAAGTAGTATATAAAATAATCCGATAGGACTTCGCAAGCTGTTATCAAGAAGAGCCTAATCGTTACTTAGAGGAAAGCTTGAAGTTCGGTACGGCCTCTTTGTGGTAGGGAAGATTGGCTCACCTCATTGTTGAACCTGCAGGCCCTACCGCCTCCTCGTTGTCCCTTAATGCGACCCTTCTCTTGCATCCCTTCCGTACCCTGGGCCTTTTCGCTGAATATTTTACTTTCAGCCAGGACAATTTCAAGCTCCTCGCGTATTAGACGGTCCCCTTTTATGTTAAGGCTTAAGCCTATTGGTTTTTAGGGCTTCTTTTACATTTTGGCTCTGCGACGATCCCATCTCGCGAAGCTTAGATGTTAATTTATATATATCACTCCTTCGAAAGAATACCGAAATGACTCAAAAATTGACAGTTTTGACCTTCTGTAACAATTGTATTGGTTGGAGATTTTTAATTCAGGAACGACATATGTCGTTTGAGCAACCTCGAAATAGTTATTGGACCTTTCGATGAGAGCTCCGAAATGGATAAGGAAAATAAATTTCTGATTCAATTATACCAGATCGCATGTCATTTTGATTGTAGCCTTTTACTAAACTAATAACATAAATCAATTTTCATAAATTAAATAACTAATACTTTTGATGATGAAAACCCAATTGAGTAAATTAAAAGAACAATTTAAACGTTTTTATAATTAGGAAATGAAGTTACTAATATTAACTGAATTATAAACAGCTAATTAATCACAAAAAGAGAACAATTATTATTTAATCTCAAGATAATAAATTTAACTCTAATAAATTACAAATAAATCTATTACAAAATAATAAATGCTTATGTGGTTTTCTTGTTGAAATGATATAACAATGAAAACTCTTATCTGTGTGTCGAAGTAGATTCCAGTAGATAGTAGATTCTCGGCAGGGCGAGCTGGATGTTGAGACGACAGAGGAATTTCGTCGGCAGGGCGAGCGAAGATGTTGAGACAATAGAGGTTGAGATCATCGACTGGGTCAATTCGAAATGGTCGAATCGATGACTAAGTTTAAACTAATTACACCTTCAGGTGGGCAGCAAATTAGTATCTTCTTCAAATTCACAAAAAACAACTCTGAGCTATAGCTTGGGATGTGCACGTCAAGAGGCTCGTGCCAACACTCTCTGGCTTGGTCTAGCCGGAGCGAACAAAAGCCGATCGACTCCGCTTTTGTTTTTCTCTCTTCACTTTTATAACATATGTTTTCAAACTTATAACTAAACAAATAAAATTACCTTTAAAGTTAAATTATTCTATTAAATAAAAATGTGAAAAATGAGTAAAGCTAATGTTCTTTCTTTTACGAAAAAATGATTTAATTTTTTATGATTAAAACTAATAATATCTTACAAGGTTACTACTTCATCTGGCCTTAACATATGTGATATTTCATTTCCAACATTTTTTTTTTAATAAAGTCTTATTTTGAGTCGTGTCAGGTTTGAACTTGAACGTTTGTATCAGGTTTGAACTTGAACGTTTGTATCAGGTTTGAACTTGAACGTTTATATCAGGTTTGAACTTGAACATATGAGAATAATGACATAAGTAAAAATCAAAAAAGTTTCAAGCTTTTAAATGTTTTCTAACGTTTAATAAAGGAATTTCTATACCATCATTACAATAGGAATGATTTGTTTTACCATTACAAAACTTTTCTTTTTTTTTTAACACACGTGGAACTTTCAAAAAGCCCTATTGAAAAATTAGTTTTTCTGAGCTATGACGTTCTTTTGAAGGAGCGATTTCTTATTGATAAAAAACTAAATGTATAAAAATTCTAGGATTCGGGGAACAAGAAGAGTTCTTGATCTCGTTAATTGTAACCTTCCTCTGATAGAACTAGTCAAAAGTAGTTGTTCCTGCTGTGACATTATTGCTGGAGTCTGCTCTTTTAAGATCTGTAACGATTGGTCTTTTGTGGAAGGGGAACAGTGCTCTGGAAACTTTTTCAGATCTGGGTTATTTTTAACGTTACAAGTGTAAGCGCACTAAATTACTTCAATTTCAGGTTTTCTAGACCTTGGTGATCAATTCATTTTCAAGTATGGCATTTTAAGTAAATTCAATTAAAGGACCTTCCTATCACTATATTTGTTTAGCCATAGCTTCCGAATGCGTTGGTGTACATCATTATCTTACAGATATTAATTGATTTTTAAGCCCAACAATCTATATTAATCCTGGAATATTATCATTTTCATTTTTTTTCGCAAATTTTAATTAACTTAAGACAGCCATCATATGAATAAGATTACTTCATTTTACTACCGAAAACTGTATATGATTTTATCAAAACTGAGTTAATTTATAGTCTCATTATTTTAATTTTAACTATTTTTCATCCTCGTTGATATATTTCGATATGGAATATGGCATATGGCATAAGTGGAATATGGCATAATAAATTCCATCTATTATTCTTAGTCCTAAACTTACTGGGACAATACATTACAGCAACATTACCACAGAATCCGATACAATGTTATAATATAAGCCAAATGGCACTAGTATTATTCTTAAATAAATATTATTATTATTATTTAATATCATGGTTAGTAATAAAAATGAAAATGTTAGCAATTATGAATCTGATAGTTAACTGAAATATCTAACGGCAGAATTATTTCCCAGGAAACAAGAATTGTTTTATAGGTGTACGAGTATAATCTTCTGTTGGTGAGTCACACATTTAGAATAGTTATTTATTTGACAAGTGAGGAAAGTGCCACTTTATTACACCCGAGTGAATTTTACCACACGAGCCGAAGGCGAGTGGGATAATTAAACGAGGGTTAAGTTTTACATTTTTCCTCCAACCATTTAAAAATTAAGAAATTAAAGGTGAAACTTTAGATTTGTTAAAACTACACTAGCGCAATCTCTTACAATTTTCTATTACTAACCATGCAAATTTTATGTTATCTAGGACGGTTTACTCATTGAAACATTTATTTATTAGTATTTAAAAAATAAAATTCTGTGAATTCATCACTATCTATCTCCATTTTTTATTTTGTTTGTGGTCTGATCACTGTTTTAATGCTAGATCTCCAAATTTCTGATGTGTGAAGGTATATATACATATACAAATATTTCTATGAATTCGCTTCAAAATAAATAAAATCTATCTTGAATTAAATATAAAATAGTTCTAAAATTATTTATTTTAACATTTTAGGAATATAAAATGAATAATATTACAATACCGCCATTTAACATTTAAAATAACAGAGTGCTGATCGTCATATTCGATATAGGTGGCTGTTACTTTCCCTCACTAGTTGGGGAAAGTGTTACTTTCCACACCAGTTTTAGTTGAGTATCGGATAGCATTACTCAATGGTTGCAGGGAAAATATATTATCTAGCGTTAAAAGTCTTAGAAGATCGTGAAAACGAAAAAAATCCTTATACTTAAGTGATCATTCTTCATAATAATTTCCATTGTCATTTTTTATTTAAATCTGAATGATTCAATGGAAACGAAATTCTCGTGAAAACTTAATTTAATGTAAACTCAGAAAATTATTTTAAATAAAGTAGGTGATGTGGGAAACATATTATCTTTTAATTAATAACAAATTGCTTTCGTCGAAACTTATCTTGAAAAGACCCTTGCAATTAAGAATGAACACAATACGACCAGCATGGGATGCTCACACACTGCTAGTGATTTGTAGCCCGACATCGGAACTTGGGACTTATGTAGCGAGATAATTGGAAAAAAAGAGTTTCGACGGATTCCCCTTCAATAGGCTTCATGCTCTAATGGATTGGCAGCATCTGGAGTTTCTGAAAAATTAAGGAAAAAAAAGGAAAATTACTATATTGAAAAGAGAGGTATTTGTTAAAAGTTCTATTTCAGTAATTCTTTACTGAATGGGGAACAAAATATTGTTTGAAACAGTAGAGAGAAGAGTGTTATTGGAAAAACGTTTTGTTTTAGCGAAAGATTTATAAATCCTTAAAGGTCATACTTTATACAACAATAGTTTTGTTCATCTCTAATTATCCTTTATTTTCATTTAACAAATGTTTCAGTTAAAATTGCTAAATGTAGATATCTTTATTCCAAAGAAGGCTTGATTTGGTAATTGAATGATACGCCGCTAATTGTTTTGTGCCATTAAGTTGCAACCTTAGTCCACTCAACCCACCAATCTCTCTCTGTCTCTTGCAAGTCTTCGCATCTCCTCTTTTTACTGCTAACAGTTTTCCAATTTAATCCGAACACATACTCCTGGACCTGCGACGAGGACATCTGGCCTCTGATCTGGCTTCCAATAACAATCTAGCATTTTGGTGGTCTCATGCTTCCTGCAAGTGTACTCATACATTTTTACTCAACCAGGAAATCCTGGGCCGATCGTATTCCTAGGTCCTCACATATACTTCGTTTCGGAAGAAATTCATTTCGGTCGCAGAAATCTTGCCTACGTGTTTATCGTGGGCTGTCCAGCTTTTTGATACATATATATGGAAGGAACAAAGAATTCTATCTTCAGTCTAAGTTTAGCCTCTCTGTTCGTCCACTTTCCTACTTCTTCTGTAATCTCTTCAATTGCTATAGTGACTTTCTTCCATAAAAGTGAATAGGTACTATTACTCTTCTACATATTTTCCACGCATCCTTTTTGAGTTTTTAATTTACTTCTGATAGCATGGTTAATTTATAATATACGTCACCAAATTTTAATTCTATTTAAAGAAATAGAAGGCGTAACAGCTCGGTTGAAGCTCCATATGAAAGACTAGCCGAAGGCAGTGTCCACTAATGCACTCTCCTAGTTCTCCCCCGGGGATGGTACAAGTTTAGTGCTATATGGCTGGGTAATTGTGAAAAGTGGCTCCTTGGTGCCTCTCTCCTACCTGTCTCTTATCTCTCGTTAAGCCTAATTATATTTCGCTCCTCTAATTACTCCTGTAAAACTCTTTTACTTAATCATTGCCCTACGTAAAAGATTTAGGAAAAAAATCCATTTTGCATAATCTATTTAACCGGCTAAATTCATTTTTCCATACACATAGTTAAATTTTAATCGTATAAAAATCGTCAAGCTATCAGTAAGTTATGTATTAAGAACTAAAATATTCTGTCTATTAATGTATTTATTTCCTGGCGATCAATAAGCTTCCTAAAGTAATTCCATCGTTTCCGGGATCTTCTAACACTACCTATCAGCAAGCTCCTCAGTATATATTTCCTCAATTTGACTGTACCTGTGTGGTTAATGGGGGCTTCTCGAATATGCTTTGAGGATAGATTGAGGCTAATTATGAACTGCTCACTACGGTTTGTCGTCGGTACTCTGAAGAGATCTCATGATAAGTTAAAGTGGCTCTTCCCCTACATCCTTAAAGTCTATTTCCTAGGTCCATTAACATACCAAACCACCAACTCTCTACACCCCTCTTATATAAATTATCTTAAAATTATAAAAATATATCTAATCCCGAGGCACAAGATCTCGCCTTTCCGACCTTTGTACTCATTCTCACAGAACCAAAATATTTGAGCCTTCCTTTCTCGCTCGTTTAACCACGCATCGGAACTCACTCCCACCTGATATCCACCATGCTACTTCCTTATCCACATTCAAATCCAAGCTTTTACTTCTTCTCCTAAATTTCCAAGCATATGCTCTCTAATCAGTTAGAAATAAAAACTAATATAACGTACAGCAGAAGTAATGGATGAATTACTGTATAATTTATTCAATCAACGATATCAAATTTTAACTCTTTGTTTTCTTTACCAGAGCATACCTTTTAGTTTATATTTATTTTCAAGTACTTATGTAATTACTTTATAAATATTGAATCATTCTTATAATGTAGCCCTTTGGCCAGGATATGTAATCATTAAATTTTTAACACAAATATTATTCTTAAGAGATCTCTTTTTCTATTCTATTCTATACTCTATTGTTACTTGCTCTTCCAGTACTTCTTCATTCCTTCAATGATTTTTTTTTCTAGATAGACAGTTTAACGAAACCTAAACTATATCCCATATGTTAGAGGATTGTGTTTTTTATAGGGGAGCATTATATGCAATATTATGGGACTGCTTGCCACTGTACAAACAGTTAAAACAACTAATGGGAAAAATTATATTAGAAAGGTCATGGCCCCCATACCAAGAAAGGAATAGTTGGAAATTTCTAAGACAATTATCTCTTCTTTTTTCATAAAATAAACTAAAACAAAATACATATATACATATATTTATTATTATTTTAACTTGATTTTATAGTACTGCTTCATTCGTTCACTTATGTCCCACTTCCGTTCTTTGGTCCAGTTTGGTCTTTTCTCTGTGAGTGCAGTCTTATCTGATATCACCAGCATACCTTCCAAAGACGCTTTTGGCCGTGGTATGTCCTGAGTATGACTGGGCTTTTTCCTGATAAATTTCGACTTCCCGGGAGTATCAGTCTTGAGCAGTTCTATGTATCTCAGAATTCCTGTCTTGTCTGGAGTCTTGTTCCTGGGATTCAGCTGAAGTAGCAATAAAATTTCATTAGCCTCTTTCTGAATTTTCCTGAGATGTTGTTCAACTCTGTGGTGTCTCTCTGGAATGAAGCCTTTAATCATCGTCTGTACGTTTCGGTCCGATAATATCCCTGGTTATTATATTTTCCAGCTCACCCTTAGTGTGTAAAATGTTTCAATGTCAATATATAAAACTAGATATAGTTATTCCATCGTTCACCAGATCTTCCTTCACAACATACCCGTAATGTCCTCCTATCAGTGTTGTATACGAGATTCTCTCGGTTGTTCTCGAAAACAGATTGAATCAAACCATGAATTGCTGTCTAAGACTTGTCTTATGTACCCCAAGGCGGTCTCGTGGGAGACACCTTTATGCCGTGCTTGTGTGGCTTCTTCCTTCCATCCGTGTACAATATTTCTTGGGTTCATTCACATATCAATCCATCAACTCTCAACATCTTCACAATGCAACCTCAATCTGATACCGGGAAACCAGGTAATTCTTTTCTTTTAATTTTGTTATTTGTTATATGCTGATACTTGATTGTTTATATTTTTTTTCAAGAAAATAATTGAATTTTTAGTATTTTTCAAAATGTTCGTTATGTAGTTTGTTTGTCGTTCTATTTAAATTACTATTATATTTTTAATCCTAATGGGAGCCAGTAAAACACGATAATGAAAGTGGAAAAGAAAAATGTGCAGAAAAACCCAAAAATTCAAGAATAAATTAAAAGATAGTGTAGCTGAAAACAAAATAAAATATTTATTTTATAAAATATTAATATACACCGAAAATATTTCAACTATAATGGCAATTTGAAATGTTTCTGCTCTAATATAGACAAGATCCACTCTTTACAAGAATTGGAATAAGACCCCTCAATTTTCTAAATATTTACCAGTACTGTTTTAACTTTAATTATTTAGTGCTAAAAACATCATTCGCCATTATTGAGAGTGAAGCTAGTTAAAATGTTATCGGGGTGGTAGGGATTTAAATAGTGCGGTAATAAAAACTTTTTTAGCCTTTACTACCTAACACTTGTTGATTTAATATACTTTACCTTGATGTTGATATAATTGCCTACTTAGTACTTTAATTTTTTATTTATTCTATTTCATTAAACTTATATGTACGTACGAATATTAAGACGATTTATTTACGTTTTGTCGAGTAATTAGTCCGAAAAAAAATAATTGTTTACGTCACCAGAGTTGAGACCGAGGTAGTTGATCAAAAAATGCTACATCTGGTTATATTTAAGTGCAATTACGCCAATCATAATTAATTTTAATTTAATCGTTAGAATTTTAAGATTCTAAGGGTCGGTTAGCCTCATTAACATAATTTAAAAAGGGCAAAGGGTAAAAGAATTATAAGGATGAGGACGTGATCAGAATTTAATTTTCCACTAAAACCACGAATAATAATCTTAAAGATTAAATTACAATTCTTTTTAAATCGAATAATTAAATAACCTGTACCACAATAATCCAGAACTGTCTTAGGCTGAATACAGGCTAGTTTGACCATACTTTTTCTACGCCAACGGTTGTTGAAGGATCTGATTTGAATATCACGGCCAGCACCAGATTTTCCGCAACTAAAGCTCGTCTGACTAAGGTTTGTCCGTTGTTTTCAAGTTGAGGCGTAAAACCTTGTAGTATATGAATCAAGCTGAGCAAACTTATTTTTACGACCGGGGCCATAAACAAAACTTCCATAAATTTTATTGGAACAGACTAAATCATGATATACTTTAAGTGATGAGGCTCTGTAAGTTCCTAAGTTTGTTCCAATAAGTGCTCTCAAAATCTTTAGCTTCATTCTTTCTAAGACTTGATGTGATGTAGCCAGAGAAGTTGGAAATCGAAAACAGTCATACAAATTTTCATGTATGTAATTTGATATTGGGTATAGCTACTTTGATTGAGGTGTAGTTCGTTTTCTATTAAAGTGAATATACTTAGTTTTGTTCTTTAAGAAAAGGTATTCCCTAAGATTTTGCGAATCCTAGGGTTTCTCCTTGATGGAAAATAAGTTTTTCACTCAGTAGATTATAGCGAAATCGTTGACGAAAAGCATAATTCTAATTCCACGTGACGGATTAAGTTCTAATTCACTGAGGCCAAAATAAAATATATTTGTTCTGTACCACTATAACCCGTGTAGGGTCTGAGGTTCAATACATGGTAGAGACTGTACTGTTTCTTGGGCAACGGTAGGGCAGGGAGGTGTTTTGTCGTAGACCACGCTCAACCGGGTTTCACTTTATAGAGGCTGGTCTCCAATTTATAGAGGCTTGGCCCCAAAAGGGTCCTGGATCCCATAGGACCCATCTCCGGATGGTAACGAATGAAATAAAAGTCTGCCAGCGAGCGGGATCTGAACCCACGACCTTCGGCATCGCAAATCGGCGCTCTACCACAGAGCCATTCCGCTTCCTGAATATAACATAGTTGTACTTGGTGATAAACCTAATGAGCCATCTTAAATGGATATTAAACAAGGTTCAATGTTTCAAATAAGGTTTTAAACTGCACTTCGAACTTCTCGGAAATGGGTTTCGATGACGCTTTCAGGTGCAATATATCAACTGTCGCCTTAGCGATGATTTCCATTAATTTCAATCATGAATAAAAATGACTATGCGTACTTGTCAATACCTCAGATACTACGTAAGGAGTCATCACTAAAATACATTCTCTCTCCGTATTGTACAGCTGATATAGTTACAATAAAAAAATAAATAACTTCCGCCTTCGACTTCATCTTCTCTCCGATAATCAATATAATATATATTAGGAATTCAATTCTAGAGAGTAGTACGAAAACGAATTTTAATAATAGATTTGATTTTTATATACATATACTGGATGGAGTATAAGTCATTTGAATGTCCTTGGTTCAATAACTTTTATGTAAAAACGATTTATTAGTTAAGATTAATTGCTGATAATGTAAGGTATAGGAATGTCTTAGTAACTATTAATAGAAATATTAATAGGTATACCAAGGGATTGTCACGTTTGTTATCCAACCTTTTATTACTAAAATACGAATATCTAGATATTTTGTATGTATGATTTGACAAATACCGTTACAAATAGACAAATGTGTTGTTTAAAGTGTTTACATGCACACCTTTAATTTTATCTAAAATTTACATAAAGTTTTGAAATTATTTCTTCCAAATCATTCCCAGCTCCAAGCGACATTTGACTGCGTAGACGTGCCGCCAGTAAAGTGTTAATATATTCGGGCTTTATTTTTTATTATACTCCCAGTAACCTGTAACAACATTTAAATGATCCATCTTGAGGCCAACTCATAAAATGAGTCATTTTTATCAAATAACAACCGAATATGATTGCCGCACAGGCAGATTCCAACTCTCAAGAAGACTGCCAGGTGGATGCTCCTCAGAATGCGCTTAGTATGATGCTATATTGGCTTCACTGCCCAAGCTATAATCTCAAGGAAAAGTCAGATCCTTTGATGTGAATTAGATTTAAATAATAAAATGAGATGCCACTTTGAGGTCGTTATACTAATTAAATAGTAATTTGATATCATTAATAAATAAGAGAAATATCCCTCACTTCTCCGAAGGTTAACGTGGTTGACTGACCAGAAGCTGTTTATTAAATAATAATAATTATTGAATAATATAATATTTATTTGTGCTGATCATGGTTACAAATATAGGTTATAACACTACTTACAAGGAAATGAAGACGCTATATGTGACTCTATTTCTTTTCCATTGCTTCATCCAGTCCCTTCATCTTGAGTTGACGTTGACTGCTGCTTCCCGACAACTGCCGCTCTTATCTTCCGCGTGTAGGTAATAAACCTCAAGGGGCATTTTACGCTATCTGCCCTAGATTTACTTAGACACTTCTAATGTCCCAGATAGTGTCACATATTGAATTACACATCGTCAAAAAAAAAAAAGTATATACATATAAACATTTATTTTCAATTAAATGACCTTTAAAAATGGATAATCTCCTAATGCTTATTGACTCAAAACATAACATAATTATTCAACAATAAAAGGAGAAAACTTACAGGAGTAGTTTTACAATGCAGACTAAAAAACGGTTACGATTACAACACCACTATTACTAAATTCCTACATATATATAATTTAATTTAGACTTAAAATACACTCATTATATTTAAATTCAGTTCTGTCATTATTACCATTTAAACAATTTCCACATGGATTTGAATATATGCTTTGCTGTACCAATTAAAAAAAAATACATAAAACCTCCCTAGCGTTTATTCAGCAGGGATTCTAGAACACATTTTAAATAAATGCCCTTATTCTATATATAGCAGCTTGACACTCTAAAATCTGATTTTTGCCTTTTGGGACCTTGTCGGGAGATGGGTACCCAAGGGTCGACTAATTTACAGGTTTACTGTGGTCTAAGTATAAATATAGCCAGCCATAAGAACATTATTATGAACTTTATTTGCTTCCAAGATCAGCACACACGACAATTTCAATAAAATAATTTATTACGAAAATAATCCTTAAGAAGACATCATAAATTTTAATAATTTTTGCAAATATATGAAAAATGTGTCTGAAAATCCTTAAAAAGTTCTTTGACGCATTTACAAAATCAGCGATCTGTTATTGGTCTAGATAATTATCATCTTCTGGTTCCGCACTGCTATCGTTATGACTTTATGTACCTGGCTTGATATATGTCGAGTTGTTTGCCCTTCATATCTTGTACTTTTCTCTTACTGGATGTGATTGGTTTCGGTGTTGCCTATTTGTCTGATGAAAAAGGCCTTTTATCTTTCCGAACATCGTCTTAGTACTTATTTATTCTAACTTCTATGTGGTTAATTCTCCGATCTGGTTGTGATGGGTGATATATTAGTACTTAAGCTTCTAATGTTTCAGATAGTGTCACTTAATGCAATAATGATTCGATTTATGTAATATTAAAAAAATAATAAATCATTAAAAACATTTGCTTTGGAGGGAAAATAAAAAGGTTTTACTTCTATATAATTGAAAAATTAATGTTCCTTATGATCATTGGAGTTGTATGTTGACAGAAAGGAGGAGCCTACACGTGCTCGGTAGCGGCGGGGAGCTGGTCAGGACAGGCTTCCTCTCGACTGGACGTGGTGGACAGTCCCTTGGCTGGCTCCAGGTGCCCCGGTTCTGGGGCTTGGCCCCCCACGGCCCCAGGACTCCAGGCCTCTGCACCCTGTCCACCGGGCTATATCGGCATCGCCACCAGGCTCTGTCTTCTTCTGGAACCTGGCCACGGGAGATGGCAGATCCCGGACTACTCAGACTGCAAGTCGCATCACACCCTAGCCATTACTAATGCGGTTAGTGTAAACATGGATTTTGATTTTTCTTTAGTTATATTATGTTTTGTAAGGTGTTATTTTTTATTTCTAACAGCTGCGAAAGCCTTAATATGTACTCTGATGACCAAAGTATGAACGTATAACATACTATCCACTCATAAATTGCCAAGGCCAATATTCTGAGTCCATGCTTTATAAAGTATTCTTCTAGGTTCGGCCGTGTCGTCAAAATTGTATTGTTTGGTTTCGGGAAACGGAGGATATTCTTCCAGTAATCTGATAGGCTTCGACTTGGTGTTCTCTGATTGTATGATTCTTATTTCTGTTACATAGAAGGCCATCTTAGGTCCCGGATTAAGCCGTGAGGAAACTTTCTTGTCCAGCAGAACTTTGGTAAAGAATTTGACAGGGAATCGGAAGCAAGGGCCATTCCAATGGTTTCAGCTGCTCCTCCTATTATAAATTCATCTATTACCGTGCCTTATCGTATTCTTTGTTGTACCGCTAAATCTGATCTCGCTTCTCCTTGTGTCGTCTCAAATTCTCCCGAATACCGTATCTTGTTATCGTTAACCGTTTCCTTCACAGTTCTATATCGATTTTCGAGTAGGGAGACATGACAAAGGAGGCCTGTCCTAGTTGGCCCTGTTTGACCCTGGTTCCAATACCTCATTTGTTGGACCAGAAGGGGTGGAAATTCTCCTTAAATTGGGATATGAAGTTGAGAAAATTCCCGCATTTAATAATTGTGTCGCTATTGGAAGCTCTTGTATTGTGGATAAAAGATTCTCCATTTCAGTTACCGTTGGGTAACGATCATATGACACGAAGCTTTACGTTTTAATCACGCTTCCATTTATGTTTGTATTAGGGTTGGATTTTTAACACTAATATGTGCACGAATCATCGTGAAGCGACGTGGTGGTTTCAAGATGACAGTGACCATATAAGTTCTCGTTTCGTCAAGAGGCTCAAATATTAGGAGGCGAAACATTTAAACTATGTGGTATTAATTTACTTGACTCTTCAGAAAAATTGGATATCTGGATAGAATAGTTTTTGAAGGCTTGCAAACTCTCCAAGATTCTCCAGGATTAACGACGCGTATTAGCCCTAAGATGGATGTTCAGGGTAAAGGTGACAATTACTTGGCCATATAAAGTACGTAACGATAGCCCACTGTACAGTGTAGTAGAGCTCAGATAGGTAGAGACACCTGACGGACAAAACGATTGGGTTGATTAGCAAGATGTTAGAGGGACAATAACTACTCGGCACCCAGTGCCCCTCATCAGGAGATTAGAATACTAAAGGCACAATCCTCAATTGCAGCTATACAAAGAAGATGGAATTCTAAGTATAGGATTAAATTAACTAAACTATTGGTATGCTACAAACTTCATGTCTATCAATTTTATATACCATTAACAATAATCCCGTGATTATAGAAGCAGTACAAGTATAGTTAACTTACGCGGACAGCGGAATTTAGGTCACAGGTGGTTTTGATGAGGATATTCTTTGTAGAAGCCGAGAGGGAAACCAGATCGGGAAGGATCGATTAGTTTCAAAAGGAAATTAGATTTTCGCGGCCAGGCTTAACTTACTAGAGGTTCGGGAAGGTACAAAAGAATGGGGATAGGCTGTAATCTATATAGATTATACGGATTTTCAACAAGTAGAAAAAGCTGAATTTATGAGAGAAAAGTGTAGAAATAGATAAACCGGCAGTAGGGAGGCATATTTTGAGCTAATAAGGGACTGAGAAAATATTAGAGCAAGCCATTGTGACCATTTTAAGCCAATTATTCAATAAAATTCTCCAAGAGAAGGTCACACCGGAGGAGATGAAAATAGGTCACATTACATCCATTTATAAGAAAGAGGGTAAGACTCAATTAACTGTGGTTAATTGGTGTGGTATTACTGTGGGAAAGTCTTGCATTAATCATACATGGAAACTGGGAAAGGGAAGCAAAGAGAAATTACAAGTCGCAGAGATGGACTTCTTGAGAAGGGAAGCAGGAATATCTAGGAGTGATAGGATACCCAACTCAGTTGTCCGAAAGATAATGGGTACTCACAATACCATTCTCGATAAAATCAAAATAAAAAGATTAGAACGGTTTGGACACCTAATGAGGATGTATAGTAATAGAATAAGCAAAATGACCATGGCTGACCTAGAACTTCATGGATGAACCAAGTCCAGTAATACTTGGCAGGATATGGCCTTAATGAAGAAGATGCATTGGACAGACCTGGAAAAAAATTTAATCCTAAAACGTGGTTGGGGAAAACCTCAACTTTGAGGAAACTCTCAATAAATAAAAAAAATTAGAATATAACATTGGTGTGACGTTTCAAAGGATAATGAATGTCATCATAACGAAATGGTGCCATTAAAGTAAAAAGAAGAGAATATAGATAGAAGAGGAGTATGTTGAAAAAAATGCCAGAATATAATTCATTAAACCATCCAGATAAGACTAATGAGGAAAAGGATTTGGTCGGGAAAGTTTACGAAGGAGTTGCCATTTTGGTATATAATCAGGGGCGGAGGAAAGGCTTCATGAAAGTAATTGGATTTTGTTCCGCTGACTGCTGTTTGTGTCAAGTAGCGGAGCACCCTGAGCGCTTCATAATCAGTCTTGTACAACCTAAGCGCCTTTGAGTTGTTTCGTGGCTCTTCAACAGACCTCTAATTTCTTGACGCGGAAGAGGAAGTTTCGAGAGGAACATGGGTATCAAGGACACAGAGGAGATTGAAGTTTAAGGCTTACGGTTTTTAATTCAATACAACATTTTGTAATTGATTGAAAAGCAAAGATTTTAAATAATGGTAAAATAAAGAGAAATATGGAATAGAGCATATGAAGGGAAATGGTAGAGGGTGATATATAAATGTATATTCATATATATGAGGGAGGGAAGACTATTGCACTTTGATAATTGCATATCTTCAACTGATCATTCTTTATCTAATAACTAGGTGCTACATTTTAATTATTTTAATAATGCTAAGATTAAGATAAGTCAGTACAGAAAAAATGAAATATTTTCTAAAAAAGAGTTTCTCTCCATTATACTGGATCGACTGCTTATTAATAAATAATTTCCTATATCGTATTTCAGTTTTAAACATAATCTAGAGTGTTTAGATGGATATAAATAGAATTAGGCACCAATAGCTACTATAAATTATATTTCAAAATCATCGGTATTTTCGTGAATGAATGGTGATGATTCATTCGTGTAGCGTGAAATATTGTGATAAACTGGCAAGAACGATTAAAAGTTCTTGAAGGTTAGATTTAAAGTTTATTAAAAAAAATATCAATTAGTACTTGATATCTAACTATTCAAATATAAGTGGTAATGTGGGAATGGACTAAACTGCTCGTCAATGCTCGCCACGTAGTGGCTAGAAATCATCTCTTGAGATTTCTTCGTTTTTATTAATTATTTTTTTGTAATTTATCTTATTTGTTCTTGATCTTATTAATTTTTAAATATTTTCTTTTCAAATAAAAATATTTAATAATTATTTTTTACGTATGTTGCCATATTACACAAATTAAGGTATAAATAAACAATGCAAGTTAAATAGTAATAATTTAATAATACTTGCTGATAGCAAATAATTAATGCTGTACATCCTGATTCAGGGAGACTTTTTGAGCCAGGGATTACTAGTGTATTATATGTGTAAAGAAGTCTCGATTTATAAATGTAACTGAGAGGATTTTCATATATTAGTAAAATGGTCTTCCATTTAAGCATTTGTAGTTATATTGTTTTCATATAGTAACGTGACTCCCATCTCCTTCGGCTCTTGAACACAAGCTCTCAGTAAAAATAATACAGATTTTAAATAGTATGATAAATAATTGAATATACCGTCCAACCTGACAAAGATTTATTTATTTTATTAAGAGCTTCCTGATGATGTATATTGTTCAGTTAGCATTTTTTTAAATTAGTTGATCTCATTAAACATTTAATTTAAAAAAAAATGTTTTCTAAGATGTTGATGACCCCCATTAGCTGTTAGATTTGGCTTTTTAGCCGAAGTTAAAGTTAGCGGGAATTCCTGATGTAGTCGTTTAGAATTTTCATATAACAGTGGCATCGTGTAATACTACAGCCCTAGTTTCATTGTTATATAAAAAAAGGAAGTGGCCATACGCAGATATTCCTATTTAACAAGAGTACGAAGCATAAAATTTGGTAAATTTTTTTAAAAGAACTACGTTTTCTTTAACACAGGGAACACTTTTAATTCAGAATAATTTCTTATTTATTAAGAATTGAGCAGTGCGTTAAGAGTGATTTTCAAAAGATATGGACCCTTTATTCCCAAGTTTTTTTCTTTGAAAAATGCTACCGCTAAAATGTTGTTAAGTGAAATAAATCCATTCCTTATAATGCTACCTCTAAATTAGAAATGTTTAAAATATTTATTGTAATTGATATTATGCTCTTGTTTATTTATATCACATTTTCATTATAAATAAAAGTAATTCTTTATAAACTTGGTTCCTCCTTTATTTTAATTATTTCTTTTTAAATTTAAAATCCCTTAGAAAAACAATGAGATAGATCCTAGGGCCAAGAACCATAGATGGTGTACATTATCCAAAGCCTAATACAGAAATATATACAAGAAATTCCAAAATCACAGACACAATGCGAATGCGAATAATTCACTTCATGGGACACATAGAAAGAATGGACCCAAACACACTAAAGCACAAAATACATGCATTCTTAACAAACAGGCGGAAAAGGACCTGAAAGAATTAGGATCACCAAACTTACACGACCGAAATGAAATCAGACTACAAATCTCTCACACTCGGGGTTTCGAGGAAGAAGAGAGAAAGACTATCCAATATACATGGTCAGTGCAACGGAAACAAACTCACTCGTTGCGCATGAGGAAATACTGGGCAAAAAGAAAGGTGAGAAAGTGTAGATTTCGGGTGGTCCTAAGTGACCCATTCGCGAGTAGAAAAAGAGAGAAAATCCCTTTGAGTAAAGCTAATGTCTATGAAAATATAGAGTCAAATTTAATCTCATTTGTATTTTTTTGTATATAATTTTTGAAAGCGGTGTAATTCTATTTGGAGCTGAAAAAATCATTTATTTTTATAAATATAATTAATGATTATTATTTTATAATAAAATTAATTAACTCTAATTATTAATTTGAAAACCCTTTGATGTCTAGGAACCCTGATTAAGAAACATTTATAAAACCTTTTCTCAGATATAATTATGATCAATAGTTCGACCTTAAAACTTGTTCGTGTAAATTAGCGTTTAAAACTTAAAATTGCGCTATCCCAAGACAAAACGTTAAGACCGATCCAGCAACTTCAGTTTCTCCCGGTAGAAGACCATCACGTAGATGGCGTAAGATCTTCTCCTCTCATCCATCGTTAGAAATGCATCGAGATACCGCCTCATTGCTCTGAGATATCTCCGACCCATTCCCGCTGTCCGAGAAGTTAGAACCACAGTTATGGTTGTCCAATAGCCTGAATAACTTCAATCATTGTTCGAATGCATCGCTTCTTCCCTATCTTATCCTTGAAGGGGTTCTCATCCTTAAATATATGTAAGCAGATCCGTCTCTAAAATCAAATCAGATTTCCACTAATTAAGCCGGCTATTATTAACTGGGTCTCAGTATCTATTTAATGGGCTGCTTAATAGGCTTATACCGCAGTAGAGGGAAATTGAACTGGGGCACAGTTTCCTCCTTCTCTTTCAACGCTAATCATCCGTCAAGACGATTAGCAATGCTTGCTCGAATGAATCTCCACAGCATAAATTGGAATTAGTAAACATAACGTGGGCTGAAAGAAAGCAATACAATGAAGGTGTGAAGAGAAATTAAAAGAGGGAGAATCAAATCGATTCATGCATAGAGAAATAACTGTCATGTTGACAACATTACATAGCATTTTTATTCAGATTACTCGTTTATCGTATTATCCTTAAAGCATGACTCGATTTTGGAAAAATTATTGTTTCATTTAAAATAATTAAACACTAACTTAACGACCATATTTTTTTGATAGATCTAGATTTAGTAGTATTTAAGCCTATGCGAACGGCAATGTTGGTTATCTCTTCTTAAGCGTTAACTAAGAATGCAAAATTAAGATCTGAACTGATCACTGAAAATTTAACTATCCTTATGATACTATCTGATATCCTATGACAACACGTTATAACTACCAACATATTCCTCGCGGATGTATTAAAGTGAGTAAGAAAACCTTAGCTAAGCTGTCCTTCATAAGGGAGGTAAATTGGCGGTCTCAAGCCTGTGCGGTGTCAGTTAGTAGTTAAAGTCTCTATCCTTTATTAAATTTAGTACTCCCACTGTAGCATCGTCCGATTAGTCATACCACCATAAAAGTGAAGTTAAATAAATAAACAAATAACCCCAACATTGTCCTCCCATCTAAAACGTTAATTTTAATTTTCAATTAATTAATTTTATCAAAGAATCTCCTACCTGAAAATTGAATTTTAGATTTCAGATTCGTGGATCTTATCTGAGATCTAAAATGCAACCTATTCGTTTTCCAGTATAATTAATTTACTTTATCTCTTATCTATGATCTTATGCTTGTAGGTTTCATTTATTTTTTACTTATCCATATACATACGCTATTAATTAAATAAAAAATTGTACCGCAACAACCCATAAAGTGTCTTGGGCTCAGTTCATGGTAGAGATTGTACTGCTTCTGGGACAACAGATGTGCAGGGAGGTGACTTGTCCTTGATCAAGCTCAAACACCAGATCTCCCCCCCCCCCTATTTTGGGTGCCCACTTTATAGAGACCGGTTGAGCCATAGGGCAGCCCTAGATCCCAAAAAATCCATCCCCCGTTGGCAATCCGGGACCTTCTTCACGGCAACTCAGCGGTCTGTCCCTGAGACACTCTACTTCCTACGCTATTAATTACTTAAAAAAATACTAGATAACTTCTCAATGATTTTTCATCAAAATTTGTTATTTACTTTTCTTCTTTGACGTTGTTGAAACGTATGTTGAGAAATCTGATCTTAAAACGACGGAGAGAGACTGTGGGAAGAATAGAGACCAATAAGGATGAAAGATGAAACAGAAAAGACAGGCACTCGAGCAGACCAGGACCCCAATTTCCCGTGGAATTGATTCCGTAAGAAGGCTGCGGTAATGTATGGAGTTGGGTGCGGGACGCTCGGGTATACATTGCCAATTCCAGGGCAACATCCCTCTGCCGGATCCTATACGCCCTTCTTCCCTTGTCTTATGTAATCCACTCCTCAACCCTTTTCCGCTAATGTAAGTTTAATAGAGTGGAAGGAGAAGTAATAACTTTCAAAAAGCCATCTTTTTCAAGAGTCAGGTTATATCTCGACGTAATGTCAATTCTCCTACAGGAAATTGATGAAAGACAAATATATGCTATCTTGAATAGTTTGAATACTATTTACCTTTCGAAGAATAACCATTCCTTAAACTTCTACAGTTGTAAAGCCCTAAAAATCAAAGGCCAGCTGCCTTGCTGCGAATGGAGATCCATGGTCTTGGGCAGGATGCGTTGTTATGCAAACCAAAACTTCGCATATGATCCTTTCTGAGCACCTCAGCATGCTTAGATTTCAATATTACTATTCTTATGTCATTTATAATTCATAACACCAAAAAAACTCGTTATTGAATATATATAACTGTATCTCCTTTTGTTTAAATTGAGTTCCAAGATATATTGTTTTATACTTCTGAAAAAATATATGTTCTGAAGAGTTAAATAAGAATAAGTTTTTATAAAATTGAATTCTATTTCCTTATATGAATTCTTATACTTTAGAAGGTTATTTCCTTTGCATAATGAAAAGCTACACAATATTATAATACACGTATTGCTCTTGGATTAAGTGCCGTATTTATATGTTATTGGAAACGGTTTAGGAAATAATTTTTTATTATGTTTTTGCAGTATAAACATTAATAATCATGTGTGAAACTATGCAAATGCTTGGATTTCAATATTACTAATCAATTGCTATTAATAATTCATAACACATACAACAAAAAATGTTAGTAGCTAAAGAGAACTGTACCTCGCTTTTTGTATGTAGACATACTTCCTTGACAGATCATTATGTTTTTTCTGAACAATAAAAAATAAAGTAAAAATAAATTTATGAAATATAGAATTGTTATTTCTTTCATCAATATCTCATACAATTTTTGATTCAGAGAAACTATACCTCAAAGTGCTTATAGAAGTCTACCACCACATATTGAACTGTATTTCGGAAATGGAAACAAAATAAATAAATAAGCATAAATCTAGAAAGTATATATTTTTTATTGCATTCAACATTATTTCGTTATAAAAACTTTGAAATGATCGTATCCTTGACACGATGAAATGCTACATTGCATTGAATACTCCTAAAAAATAGTGTTTTATTTTTAAAACAAAATTTAGTATAAAACTTCTTTAAGCGTTGAATTATGCCACGTATTTTTAATCCTGCATTATTAGAAACGGTTTTGAATATTTTGATACAATTCATCGGTATTTATTAATGAACGTAAGCATATATCATACGAGTAAAATTAATGATAATTTAATACAATAAATATGATATGAATAATATAATTATATGATATAAAATATATAATTGGAAGAATTATAGTTTTCTTAATGATTTCTCCCCCTATAGTATTCTATCTTCAAATGCAACTAAACATGCTTTAAAATATATTTTAACTTTTTAATGATTTAAAATAATTTTTTTTCTATTGAATTATGATTTATTTTTTTCATTAATTTAATCAATTTACTAATTTACTAGTTGGTAGAACAAATTAAATAAAAAATAATTTCTTTCATCTTAAATACGCACATTTTTTTTTTTTTTACTTAACGTCTATTGATATTCATTTTTTCATTTCTAGCCTAAATATTTGCAAACGTTTTTTATAGTCTACGTTAATTAAGAAACTTAAATATAGCTGCCGTTTACTCAAGGCAACCATTCATCATTCTGTGAAGATTTAAGTAGTTACTGTGTGTTTTGCATTAGGAGGGGATCAAATAAAAAATTCTCCAGTTTGATATTCTTCTTATATTTAATTCCATGATGTGAATAAAACTTCGAACTATCGAACGAAATTGAAATTTTACGTTTTTCTTCTTCTTATTGCAAAGCAAAAATATAGAGAACAAGGAATTTAATAGTAAAAAAGAGGCAGAACCAGGTAGGGACAGATCATTTGCTATTGACATGGGTATGCGTTTTTGATGACCCTTCCATTGGAAAAAAATCAGGCCCCATTCCTTATTTTCGAATAACTCAAGATGTTGTTCATTCTCCACAGTTAACCCCAACGTATTGCAGTCTTAAAGAATATTTAGAAGGATTATAGTTTTATAAATTCTAATTTTTAAGTTTAGTGACAAAATGCGTAAACTTAGCAATGTCGAAACAATAAAATAACAATCCCTTAACACTTAGTTGCACTTACACCATTTTCTTCCTGACTTACATTTCGTGAAGTTATTACTTTATAATTCAGGAAATTATTAATAGTTGGAATGAGTTTCTTCATTTACTTAGGAAATTTCCTTTTCTTCCGGTCTACTGCAGGTGACGGATATAAAGCGGAAGAGGTGAATGAACTTACATTAAATGATCTCTTGAACTAAAGTAATTTAATTCAAAATTCTAGAAAGAGAAATAAATATAAAACTTTATAAACTTGGCTATTAAATGGATATAGCGTTGCAGTTTCTAGTAGGATGTCAATAAAATGACATAAAATATGGAAATGAATTAGGCCTATAAACTATATAACATATAGTTCCGACCCCGCCGATCAAACCTGAAGAAGACCTGCAATATGGGTCGAAACGTTAGCTTACCAATAAAAAGTTCTCCCTATATAAGAGAATTTTCTTGATCTACACTCGGACCATTTTCTTCTTCATGTATAACACATAGTTCATAGGCCTTTGAACCTAAATAAGAATAAGCCTATGAAAAAAAGCAAATATTTTTAATCTACGTTAAAATATATTCCTTGTAATATACATGAATCTTTTATATTTTTTCCCTTTGTTTCAACCATCCATGGGTTAATTAATGTTCACCCTAATAAAGTATATTTATAAATTATTATAAGCTGTATAATTACATCTTAAATAACTTTCTCAATTATAGTTATTCCTCTTGTTTCTCCTTCGCCAGTACTCTTTCATCCTTTGGCTTGCCAGTCCTGGTACTACTACTGACAACTCTAATCCCCTTCTTATCTTCTCATAGGACAGATCCCGCATCTCCGCAACCCTTCTTCGATATATTTTCCTTCCTTATGACTTTTATCTTGGTTCCACCCTTTGCTTAGTCTCGATGGACTTCCTTTATCAGGGATACTCTTGTCCCCGATTGTGGTGGCGTATTTAAAAAAAAACGGTATCATTGTCAATTTGGTTTTAAACATAACGTATATTCGTAAGTGGTTTTCTTGGGGACAATGATCATTCTAAGTAATATCCTTTCCTCCTTTCCAATTTCGGTAGAATCTCCCTGGCTATTGTCTTAGAGGCCTAATAGGGATTTGGGTTCGACTTCTGTGCTGTAATTTCTGAATTTGTTTAGTGTGGAGAGTGACCTAAATTTATAGGTAATCTGACAGAGCCATCCCCAGCTTTCTTGATCTTATTTGTGATGATTAGTAATCGTATTTGCCTTAGCTCAGTATTTCAATTTAACTTCCCAGTTAGTTATTGCAACTAGTACTAAACATACTCATCAGCGTTCGTAGTTAAATTTAATTACTTAGTTATATGATTTCCGAGAAGCCCCAAGTCTTAGCTTAGGTACTTACTTACCTGTTATATATCCTAGCTCTAGATACATATTACAACGTCAGAGCTGAGAAGAGCTAGTAGGTGTTGCGGCTGGCTGAGGACGATAAAAGCCACTTCTAAATGCAAACACCGTTAGTGTCCTTATCTGTGTATCTACAGCACTGCTTCATGATTCATAGTTGCCCAGCGCTTTTGTTAATTTTATCATGATATACTCTGCACTGTAAATTATATTTAGTAATAAATTAAAATAAACAGGAGTATTTTTCAACAGAAAAATTGTTGTGCACGTGTTTTTTTAAAATATAGTTTACTGCGTGGCTGATAAAATTACAGGACATATTATTGATATTTGTTCCGTTAACTCATATACGAATAAATCCAAATACCTATGAGTTCTCTCGGCCACTGTTCTAAGATACTCTCCGCAGCTCTGCTTAAATGCTCTCGATACTCATCCTTTTCTCACTTCCATATAAATGTATGTGAAGTTGATCCTGTTGAACATATGTAATTTAACTTTTTTCTCAACTCTCCGTTTCCCAACAAATGTTTTATTAAAATAAGTTGTCTGCCTTTTGGATACTGCTGGATATTTCCTGATCTATTCGACCGTTTCTGCTGACAACTGTAGGTATGTGAAGTTTTCTACGGCCTGTAGTGTTTCTTCTCTTCAGATAATCTGCACATTCCAAAGTACCTTCATAATTACTCTTGCGGTTTTTTACTTTTGTAAAAAAGACTTTGTGTTAAATGATTATTTTTTTTAATAACAGATTTTTTCATTTCTGGATTGTAAAGATATAAAAATTCGTATTATTTTTTTGCTTGACTATTATAGTCACGAAATCACAAAAGATTGTTTTGTAAATTATCGGATCACAATATCACCAATTACTCGTATTTAGACAAGAATAGTTTGATAAATATCAAATTGTTCGTTTATTCATTTAACTTCACTTTATACTGCTGTAGCTAATTGGACAATCCTACAGTGGGAGTCCTTATTTTGCGTATCCAGATATGAGGGATCTATCCTAACGAGTACCTGACACAATACAGGCTTGGACCCCCGTTTCATGCTACAGCATAAGCAAGGAGCTTTTATTTTCTTTAAAAAAATATAAGATCCATTGACGGGGTGCGAACTTACTAACTTAGGTATAGTAGGCTTCTACCCCTGTCTCAGAGAAGATAAACATATAATTTGCAGTTTAAATTGAAATGTTTTGTTTTATTAATTTTATGATTTTATCAATGTATATTTTAGAAAAAATTGAAGGTGAGTTGGTTATCCTCACAAAAAAATATACCATTTCTCATAATTATCATAATTTACGTATAGCTTGAGCTGAAAGGAAGGCTTATACCTGATGATCCAAGTAGATACAGCCTTTGGTTCTTTACCGACACCTCAATAGCCTCAAGGATACATTATGTATGGAGCTGCGGATATTCTGAATAGCTGCTGACAGCTTATGTATGGCCTTAGGGCTTCATCCTCTAATATATTTTAAGATCAATATTAGCTTTAGTAGACCTCTGCTAAGAATATTTAAGGAAAAATGAAACTGAAATAGCAAATCTTACAAAAGATTTTAAATCCTAATTGATTTTTTTTTTAATTTAATTCATAACAAAGGTTTAATGCGTGGAAGGCGTCAATGGTTTCAATAATAGACATCAATGGTTTTAATAATAATCATCAATATTTTTTGAGAGAAAATCCTATTGGCACTATTTCGTATTAGCGTTTAATGGTTGCAATGGAACCTTTTTTTTCTGATTTGAAAAAAGAATATTAGAAATATATTATATTAGAAACGTGCCTTATGATTGCACCATTAAACCTAAGAAAAAGTATTTTGAATTATTTCAAGAGTCTTAACTACTGTTTTAGGGAGCGGAGTGGCTCGGTACCATGCCTAAAATCCTGGTTCAAATTCCGCTGTTGGCTTTACTTTTATTTAGTCTGTTAGCGACGGAGATATATCATATGGGATCTAGGACCCTCCTGGGGCTCACCCAGCCTCTATAAAGTGACTACCCAAAATAAGGTAGGAGGAAATCTGGTGGTTAAGCGTGATCTAGGACAAATCACCTACCTGCAGAACCGTTGTCCATGAAACGGTACAGTCTCTACCATGTACTGTTCACGGGTTGTGGTACAGGTTTTTTTGTTTTGTTTTTTTACTACTGTTTTACGACTTGTACCTGGAAGGACTACAAGATTGTTAAAGTACTGATCAATTGGCCTTTTTTCAGTTTCAGAATAATATACAACAATCGAACTGTAATTCTTGTAAATTTGGCCTAAGAGGCTTAAGGAAAAAGTTAATCAGATTTTTATATTCGTTCTTCCTTTAGAGTATCTAAGTAAGAATTCTTATTTATATTTAAGTAAGGATTCTTTTTGTGTACAATTTAATTTTGTTATTTGGAAAATTTAAAATAAATTATAAAGAAGTACAACTTTATATTACTACCACCTTTATTTTACTAAAGCTTCCCTACTTTCAGGGAGATTTTTCTAACTTAAACGTTACTGCAATTGTTACAACTTTAATTTCTACCATTAATGCATGTAACTTTTCAAATTTTAGACTTTAAAAGAGAGAAAAGATGTGTAATCAGGATTTCATAATATCCCAACATTTTTAATTTTATATTTTCAGCCCTAACACTGATCGGAGAAGTTTCATTACAGTTATTGCAGAGTTTTGATTTTCTAAGAAGAATGTAAGAGTCTGGTATAAAACAAAATGTTATTTTCCGATTACTTTACTTTTTATGTGATTTTTAAAAATAATAAAAAAGACAATATAACTCAGTTGACGACTGATGTGTCCTGCTCGTCAGAGGGTTGCTTGGTCCAAATTTAAGGTGTAAAACCGATTGATGATCACCGCCTTAGTTTACTTTGGCTTAAATGTATATATTATATATATATATATATATATATATATATATATATATATATAAATATATATATATATATATATATATATATATATATATATTATTTATATTCATTTTTAGTAATATTTTTTATAAAACTGGAATAAAATAAAATTAAGTAATTAAAACATCAGAAATAATAAAAAAATAATGAATAATTAAATAAAACTAAATGAAAAATGCATACATAAAGAAAAATAAGAGAAGATAAAAATTAAGAAACAACTATAATCGATATTCTTAATTAATCCTTCTTTTGATAGACAGGATTCATTGGCAGGTAGTCCTATTTTAAGCATCGCTCTTTTGTAAAAGCTAAATCCTTCAAAGATACGGGCTATTTTTAAGCTCTCGTTGCACTGCTCGCATTGTGGCTGATGTTCTTTAGTGATTACGTGAGGTTGGGTAAGCCTTGTATGTCCTACACACAATCGTGTAAGAACCACTTCCTTTCTTCGGATGCTACGACAGTAGCTGCTCCATGGTCTAACATCAGTTTGTATATGTTTCAGTTTATTTTGAGGGATATTGCCCCATATGGCCGACCACTCTTGGAGCAAATTCTGTCTTAGTGGTCGCACTAGATCGGGTATGCTCAAAGCTGCTTTACCACGACCTGGAATAGCAAAAGCTTCTTTTGGTGCCCTATCAGCCAGTTCATTACTTGTTTTACCTGCAGGTGCTTGTGACCAGATAAAATTGATCGATGTTCCATCGTAGCTGTTTTGTAAGGATTAAAATACATTCTATCCCAGGGTGGTCAGGGTACATGTTATTCATGGCCTTTAAGGCACTGTAAGAGTCTGATACTACTACCAAATGTTCAACTGGTGATCTCATGGCATATCGGCGTCCCGTCAGAGGGGATCAATAATTTAATTTATATTCGGATAGCATCGAGTTATAATTGAAAATAATAATTACCCAAACTTAATTTATATTAATTAGTTAAGAATTTGTTTAAGAGTCCACAAGTGTTATAGATTGTGCTCTTTCCTAAGAGGTTTTGTGTGTACCAATTCATTACCCAATTTGCCAATTTTCTAATCAGTCAAAGTCAGTACCTTAATTAAATTACTAAGTATCAAGATCATCTACACTCAGTGTCTTTCCATCTTCGAATCCCCAAATCTTCCCTCCTTCCTTCTACTCTGAAGTTCTCTTTCAGATCCTCAATCTCTTCTCCCCCAGCACTCTTCGTTTCTCCTCTCTTCCACTTTTCTTGAGTTCTCTCTGCCTCTTCCCTTAATGGTATTATAAGCCTCCTCCGTTTTATTGCTTCCTACTTAAGTGATCCTTCATTTTATGTATTTATTAACCGTCGTTCTCTTTTGTCTGTGTGTAAATAATGGAACCACTAATATAGAAATAAATTTTAATTGTTTTATAATTGAGAAATTCTCTAAAGTTGAGGTTTTATCGAACCAAATTTTGTTGTCAATGTCAAAAGACATTGTTTCCATCTTTTTCTGTCATGTGTATCATCTTCATTCAGAATTTCAGCCCTTCTCAAGAAGTCCATATCCGTGACTAGTAGTTCTCTTTGCTCCCCTTTCCCAAAATTTAGTTAATGTGCATTAATTACAGCTTTAGTTCAATGCCTGAGGATCACCCGCCTGGATAGAGTCAGAAATGAAGATATTAGAGACAGACTGGGCGTGACCGAAGGAGTTCCGGAGAGACTTGGAAGGAACAGGCTGCGATGGTACGGACACTGCCAGCGGATGCCAGAACGTAGGTGGCCGAAGAGACTTTTGCAGTGGTGACAGCCAGGCGGACGAAGAAGAGGAAGACCCCGAACCCGGTGGAAGGACTGCGTGGAGGAAGAGATGGCCGGTAGGGGACTTGAGGAGGATGACTGGTTAAATAGAGAAAAGTGGAGGGACGCTCTGACTTAACCAGGAAACCCATTGAGGGAAAAACCTGCAAAAGTAAAGTAGTTCAATGCTATAAATGTTAGCGAACGTTATATTTCATTAGCCATTTTTAATTAGAACACATCGAATGAAAGTAATCTGTGTTAAGAATTGTACTCTAATCTGTGTGATCAAAAGAAGTCTTTTATCAGTTGAAGTCAAAAGTTTATTTTTAGTATTATACGTATTATAGAGAATGGTTAGCATTTAGTTGCTAGTCTAAGATGTTTTAGAAAGATTTTAGGTTTTAAGGATTTTAATATGTACGTATATGTTATCCTATGCCAAATAAGATTTGCTAACGTTATTTCTTTTTGTGACTAATTACATAATTTTTCTTTGTATATGGTTTTGGTTAAAGGCATTGTAGGTCCTTAACATTTAGTTTAGATATATTTTATTAAATATGAATTTTTATTAGAAGGCTATTGTACGCTTGTGGCGACGCAAGTCATCACTCTGATACGGATTTATCAGCATTTCCGTCCCCTTCGAGTCTATCTGAGGGAATATTTAAAGAGTTAAATTCAATTCGCGAGAGGTTGGGATAATGATGACCACCAGATGGCACCACCATCTGACCCCGGGATAAGATTGTTGACTCTAGCTCGGATAAGCCTTCAAATACCCGGCCGTTTTTCCTTTCGAGGAGAGTGGGGCAGTTGAAAACTGGCTGAGATAGAGCGACTGCCCGGCGGGCAGGGCGGGTGTTTCCAGCCTGGAGATAGGGCTGAAGATGAGTTGAAGGCGTGTACTAGCGAGAAGAATCGGGTCAACAGATGAAAGAGGAAGGTAAGAGATTTTCTCGTTACGGTAATCGGACTAGACTTAGGGTGAGGTCTGAGGGTGGTCAGTAGGAGATAGAGCCAGTTAATTATTTTATTTTTCATTGGCCCCAAGACAGATAGGAATCTTTTCTTGTTATGTGTTATTATTATGTGGGAATTATGTGTTGAGAAGAGGTGACTGGTTTTAAATGAAAATTAAGTAATGGTTGTGAGATAAAGAGTACTCTGAGGGTGAATGTTTAAGTTGTAAGTTGTTATTAGCGCATATGAATATTGTTATAGAGGATGGATATGATTATTGTTATAAATGACAGGTCGAGTTTTGCATGGGAATTATTGATTTTATTACTGGTTCTGAGGTAATGAGTACTTATGGGGAATGTGCAAGTTGTAATTAGTATTAGTACATATGTTTATTATTGTAGATGATAGATATGATTACTGTTGTAGATGATGTATCGAGTTTTGTTTGGGAATTATTAATTTTATAACTGGTTATAGGATAATGAGTACGGATGGGGAATGTGTAAGTTGTAATTATTATTAGTGAATATGGTTATTATTATAGATGAGGGATATGATTATTGTTATAGATGATAGATCGAATTTATTATTTTATTAGTGTTTTTCGGGATTCTGAATATTGATGTAAAATCTGATATATGATTCTAGTTCATATGTTATTGTTTAGTGCTGTTATTTACGGTGAATCTTATGTTAAATTAAAGGTTTTATTTTTCCTGTTGACTGGGAATTTCGGTTTAAATTGTAAATGTTAGTATATTAATGCCTTATTAATAATAGTTGAATGTAATTTTGATTTCAATATAATACCGCTTTATTTTTGTTAGATAAATGTTTTGGGGTATATTTATTCACTCAGTTTCCCTTATGTGTCCTCAATTATACCCTGCCCTCTCCCAGCCCTTTGCCCCCGTAGGTAACTTTAATAAATCCAGTTTCATTCACTTATAAGATATATATTTCTGATCATAAATTATCTATTGACAGTATATTATCCATAACATACATTTATTATATTTGAAAAACGAATAATTTAACTTTCCATAAAATGAGTAAAATAAATAATCATTATATATCATGATTAAACCCATACCTAAAATCCATACGTCCGTAGGCTCCCATAGGTAGACGCAATTTAAAAGATAAACTTTTTTTAGAAATTATTTATATATTTATAGAATACTTATTTATTTATTTAACGGGGTTTGGATACCTTATGTATTCCAACTAGAGCTGGGATCTACTACCGGGTTATCGGTTTATACTACCCATATATTCTGGCCAATGGATGAGAAAGAAGAGATTTATTAAGGGGGTATTTTAAGAGATAAAATTCCAGCATACACCATTTCCTACTCAATAATATTTAGGTGCAGTCTTAGTATGTTTATTCAACGGTACAATAGTTCTTGAGTATTACTATCCATGGTATGTTTGATGTATTTAACATTTCGTTTATCACGGTTCACTTTAAACCCTTCATAGGAACACTAAACAATTTTCTTACTATCAATCCCTGATTAATTTAAAATTTTGAACTTCATATTTTATAAATTTAATTTAATTTTTCCGCACATTCTAACTTAACATTCAAACACTAAACATTTATTAATCTAGGTACTGATAAATAAGGATGACCGCCATATCATTTACAGTTTAATAATTTTTATATAAACGCTAATGAAATTAACTAGTATTTTTTCACTTATCTTATAAGAAAAAGTATGTTATTTTTGTAGATAACCATTTAGGTTCTGATATTATTCAACACTAACTGTTTTAATCGTAATTATAGTTTTCATAAAATCTTTCCAAACATGGAAATAAGCGAAAGTTGTCATTCACTGTCTGTATGTTTCATCTTGCATAATGATATCAACTGGCACTGAGGGACTGTCATTTCTCTTGATATCTTAAGAGAGTCTCTGCAAGCAATTCTCTTAAACAAAGCCAGGATATTTGCAACAATTCTGAATGTTTGAAAATGCTAGTAACTGCAGACGGCTGGACTTCCCCATCCCAGTTTGAGCCCTAAATGGGTAAGAAAATGGATAATAATAATATTATTATTAAGTTTAAAATTAAGTTTAAAAGTTATAATTGATTATTCAGATATTTATTAGATTATATTTTTTAACTCGATAATGGGATAAATCCAAGTCCATTAATTTCAAGGGGTAAAAGAGCTGTTGAGAATTGGAGGAACTCGGTAATTTTGAGGGGAAAAAATCACCGAGGCTTAATATATTAAGTTAGGCGCAAAAACTTCATAATTCCTAAGTTTATGTACTTTCAATGACCCAATTACTTGTGGCGGCTCAGGGAAAGGAGGGAAAAAACTTTTCGAAAGGGGCAGGTACGAGCTTAATTATGAAAAGAGTCGGACAAAGAGAGATATTTCTACAATCTTCGTGGCTCGAGTCTAATTGGTCCTAGTTAGCACAAGTTCCCTTGACCGAGCTCGATCGTAAGTTTTTAATTTAGACCCGATTATTGGGGGCCTATTGGTAGGGAGCACGGTACTACTGATTAACGACCAATTTATGTCGCCTCGGCAAATTACCAGAGTATCTGAATATGTGATATAGAGAGATTGGAAAAGTTTCATATCTTTTGTATCACACATACACCCATCTATATACATATACACATCTCTATAAATGTGATGGGAACGCCCGATATTTAATAATGTTCATATAAGTATTATTAACTCTTATTTCTTCCACTTATCTAAATAAGAAATAGATAATTAGAAAAAACTTAATAACATATAAAACTATATAGTAGTACTGCTTTCTTTTTTCATGAGGTTGTTCCACGTCAAATTCATCAGATACAATTATCGGTATAATGTTTACAGATTTTTATTAATTAATTTAATTATTAAGGTAGCGGAGTGGCTCAGTGGTAGAGCACTGGGTAGTAATGCCAAAAATCTTTTTTTAAATCCCGCTGCTGGCATGACTTTTATTTAATCTGTTAATCGCCGGAGATGGATCCTATGGGATCTAGGACCCCGGGGCTCACCCAGCGTCTATAAAGTGGATACCCAAAATAAGAGAGATAATCTGGTGGTTGATCGTGATTTAGGACAATTGGTGATTTGTCCTAAATCACTCTTAGTCCATAAATGTGAGGCGTCTTTCCACAACCGTTGTTCAAGAAGCAGTACAGTCACTACTATGTGGTGAAGCCCAGACCCTTCACGGGTTGTAGTGGTACAGTTTTTTTAAAATTATTTTTACTATAATTATTAGGGCTTAGTAACATTAAATCTAGCGTGGTTTTAGAAAACCGGTGTCTCAAATAAATTTGAAGAAAAAAGAAATATTCATAATATAATTATCAAAACTAATAATTACGATACACGTCTATAATAAATTAGTCGTTCACAGGAACTGATACAAAATACAATATAAGAGATCATTATTATAGTTTCAACTAACCGCTTTTTTAATGTTAATTAGTGATAATACAGTGTTTATTCAATCGGTTTTATGGTTTATTTTAGCAAACCTCGCCGTTTTCACCGATGACATACTTAATTATGTATGGAAGCATATTCCTGGAAGGTAAGGGAGAACATGTTATTAAAAATTAAAGCCAATGTTTGGGTAACGTTCTTAGTCGTTGACCAAGAAATATAAATATTTATCTAACATTGTAAGTTACATGCTGTACCAACTAGACCTGTATTTAACAAAAATAATAAATAATGTATTGATATAAAGAATACATATACTAATAATTTTGAGTATATGAACGATTACATTTAAGGAATTTATGACTAAAAATGTTGTAAACAAAAGAAATTAAATTTGATTTCATATTTGGTAATAATTTTATAAACATTAAATTTCAAAAGAACGTTATTCAACTCGACAATAATCAACAATAACAAACGTATAATAATCTTTCTTCCAGGTATACGTTTTACATAGTTTCCTTACACGAATTGTTAAGACAGTAAAAAGTGTTGTCTAATTTTTAGACGTTAGGAAGTAAATTTAATTTTACAGTAATTGTACTGGAGCATATTAGGAATGATTTTCTGAGTTAGTGAATTACTCTAAAATAACATACTTTTAATAGATTTCTACTATCATATTTTATTTCTGTTAAACATAATATTCCAACTCGGTTAAAGTTTTGTTTCATTATTCTTTATAATGAATCTTTATAACCGTCCTTGGATTCTCATTTCCTCTCCGGAAATATTCGTGACGTTCAAATAAAAGGCCCTTTTTCATTTTGTTTATGAATTATAATTATTTAGAATAGATAACCCTTTATGAATGAGACGGTACATAATTTCTCGCTGGCAACGTTTCGTCAAAAAATCTTCAAAATTAGATGACAGGGCAGAATAAGCTGCATACCTTTATTTCTTAATGTCCTTCAGAAAAAGATTTTAAAGAATTGAATCTAACCGCTGATCATGGTAATCCCCATACTGTAGAATAAAAAAAAAACTTGTTCAACCCATGAAGTACGTAAGGCTCATTTGTTGTTTAGGTAGCTGATTTGACCGAAACCACGGTCAACCCCCGAGTTTTCCCCATAATTAAGGGTATCTATTTTACACCCCTTTAAGGCAGAGACTAGGCCAGCCTCAGAAGGAATGTGGAAAACTGACAGGGATGATCAATGACTGTCAACAGCTCAAGTCAAACTTTGTTCAAATGAATTGTCCCATTATTTATCATTATACGTTTAAATAATTAAATAATAATAATTTATTGTCTAATACTAATTAATTAATAATAAGTATCTAATAATAATTACAATATAATAATAATAATGTATATATATATATATATATATATATATATATATTAAATACTCTTTTAAGATTCCACGGCCACTATTTTTACAAAAGGCTTCAGTGGTTTCTTCTGGTTTAGACCGTGTAGCTAACTTTTTCGCCAAAGTTTCGCATGTAGTTTTTAATGATTTCTGTTCTAAACCCTCCATAAACAGTTCCGCGACAAGTGGCTTAGTGGTGATCCCCTGCTTGCACCTTCAATCTGCTTGTAGTATTAAACGTTGAAAAGAAAATATGACGATGTTAAGCACAGTTCAGCCAATTCTGCGTCTGCTTTACTAAGTACTTATTCTATAAGTGATATAGTATCTTCAATAGGTATTTTGGTGAAAAGGGACTTTACATCAAAGCTGTCCTCTGACCTTTGCAGTGGATGTGGTGTTTAACGTGTGCTTACGTGTATAACTAACCTTACCAATAATCAACAGTTATAATACTCTTTAATAACTAAAGTGAAAATTAGTCTACAGGAACGACATAACTTAACCGCATGGCCCTCAGGGGCCAGTGAGAAACAAAATATGGACCAAAAAAGTGTTTAAAAAAAATAAAAATACTCGATCAATATACTGTTCCAGTAAGCAATATTCAATTCTTTACTTTCAGACGATGAAGACTTAGCTGAATCAACTTGTGAATCAATTCAAAGTAAGAAAAACAAACCATACCCTCCAATTATAGTACATCAAACATTTGACAATTATAAAAACATAATGAATAATCTAAATGAAAAATCAAGTGGTGAAATAAACATCGAATACAAAATAAA
Organism: Troilus luridus; assembly: GCA_964056705.1. Taxonomy (NCBI): domain Eukaryota; kingdom Metazoa; phylum Arthropoda; class Insecta; order Hemiptera; family Pentatomidae; genus Troilus; species Troilus luridus. The sequence goes on from OZ057414.1 coordinate 59,565,143, forward strand.
TAAAACAATCTTTATAACAAATAACTCACCAGATTTTAAAATATTTTTTTTTTAAATTTATTTATTGATATTTACAACTGTATAATAAAAATACATCTAGTAAATGTACTAAGCGATACATAATGACATGTGAAAATGACAAGTAGAGAAACTATCCACTGGTAGTACTCAAATCATAAGTTCAACTAAGAAGTCACGGGGCCATCTTCTTTTCAGACGCCTCGGAGGATTATCGGGAATTGAAGAGGAAGCTAGGTTTAAAACCAGAGGGTTTGAGTGGAAGTTTGTTATGAAAGGATAGATAGCGGGTTCGGGCCAAATCAGCAACAAATGGGACATTAAGGTCGTTATGGATGATTTTATTCTTAACAAAATAAGGAGCATTAAGGATTTTACGAAGGATTTTGGATTGTAGGGATTGGATACGAGAGGAATTCGATGGCTTAGTGGAGCCCCAAAGCTCTACTCCGTAGGTCCAAATAGGTCGTATGATGGTCATGTAGATGAGTCTTTTGTAATAAATTGGGAGCTTAGAGCGTTTGTCTAGTAAGTGTTGAAGTAGCCTGAAACGTCGAGCGGTTTCTTGTCTTTTCAGTCTCGTATGAGGATTCTAGGTTAATCGTTTGTCATTAAAATAATAAAAGAAGAATTAACAAAGAAAGGATACACACTTACACACCTAAGAATGAAATTCAACCAAAAAATCCGGACTTAATTTCTAAAGGTTTAAAATTAATTAAAATAATACAAATGATCAATAAGAAAGATGTAACCCCAGTCAAACTACCAGCTTGGATAATCACACTAGAAGATCAAACCCAGGTACAAATTATAAACAACATAAAAACAGTATGCAGTTGCATAATTAAATGGGAGAAATACAATCCCAATAGAGCACTAATTCAATTCTATAATCGCCAATCATATAACCACATTGCTATCAATTGTAATAAAAAACCAAAATGCATGAGATGCTCAGAAACTCACAAAACCAAGGATTCCTTAAATATAAATATTGAAAACTTATCCCCAAAATGTGAAAATTTTGAAGAAGCCCGCCAGTAAACTTCAAAAGAATGCCCGGTTTATGAAAAAACACTAAACATTAAGCTAAGTCAAAATCAACCCAGAAAAACTATTTCAAACATAAGAAATTATACAGCAAAAAGAGAAGATTTCCCTCAACTCCCCAAACCTCTATCACATTGGCCTTCAAACTGATTTACTTCACAGGAATAAGAACCCTCTATACTGGATATGTCCAAAGAAGCCAAACCTATGTTCAGCTCTCTGAGCAGGATATGAAATGACTGAAATATTTAAAAATATAATAGTTAAAATGAAAGAAGCAGAAGACGGATTATCCAAATTTTTCATTATATTTGAAGATATTTTGTCTCTACTAGACTAAATGAAGACTTATTGCAACATATTCAAACAACTTAATCATCAAACAAGTAAAATATTTATAGTACTTATCTTGCTCACAATACTCATAAACAGAATAATTAGCAATTTACATATCGATAAAACTCCAATAATATTAATATGTAACAATATAGAAATAAATATCACTTCCACTTCTATCCTGCCACTACGGAAACTACTTGAGTAGTAAACAAATCCTCCTATCTCGCTATGCTATCACTACAATAATGCAAAGCTTAAAATATTTAATAAATGTTCAATGATTTTGAGTTAAAAAAAAATAAATATATATATATATATATATATATATTTATTATAATTTATTATATATATATATATATATATAATAAAAAGATTAAAAATTGTATACAATAATGTTTTTTTAATTATTTTTATTTTTTTTATTTTTTATTTTAAACTCAAAATCAATTGAATATTTTTGAATAGTTTAAAATAAGCCTGTAGAATAAATAGCTTGGCATTATTGCAGTGATAACAAAGCTAGATAAGTGAATTTGCTTACTACTCCAGTCAGTAGTTTCTGTAGTGGCAGGATATGAATATATATATATATATATATATATATATATATATATATATATATATATATATATATATATATATATATATTCTAAATGTTTTTATATATGTAAATGTTCATATACATAAATTTTGTATTAATTTGTAATCCTGTGTACTTTTTTTCTGTTGGGTTTTCAAATTTTTACCAACAACATAAATTTATTAACCTGCAACAATCATTGTATGTAAAATCATTTTCACTGTAAGGGATTATCCCACACATGTTAAAATAAATATGTATATAATGTAAAATAAAATAAAACAAAATATTTAAAAAAACAAAAAAACAATACATTGCATCTGTTCTTGCACCGGAATGATGATAAGGTCTCTAATTTCAGTTCATTTACGTATTTCATATCGATAACATCTGGGTTGGGTTTACTTAAGTATAGCGTGGGTGGAGACTTGAGGTGAATTAGTAAAGTTACATTGGTTTCTAACGTAGGATCAGATCCTCTGAAACTTTGATGCAACTTAACTGTAGTAGCAGTCTTGCCACTTACAGAAAATGTCGACTAAACTCCCTGTGTATTATGAATTTTCAAGCTCTTACTATCAGTAAATAAAAAGGATAGAGTTAAAAATCAAAAACAACAACATATTATTTTGAAAAAACATTAGAAATACATTCAACTTTTTATCACCAGTGTATCAGATTTTTTTCCGCAGTTCGTTTTTTTTTCTTCTGAAAATCCTAGATGTTTCGATTTAAGAACATAGATTGGATGATTTATTCATTAGAAGGTGTAAATTATGAAAAAAGTTTTAAATACCTTTTCTTACCAGTTAAGTGCTATAATAATTTAACAAAATATTCTCCTTTCAAAGTAATATTTGTAAGAGATCTAAAAACTTTTATTTGCTTAACTACTCTACTAATTGAGCACTTAGTAAGGGGAACACAATAAACATGATTTGATTGTTCTTATCAAGTAAATGGGTATTTCAAAAGCATTAACAACTCCTTATTTAATATTCTTTGGAAAGTTTATCTAACCTGTTGGTTCATGCTTGACTAAGAAAAATATAATTGTTTGAGGTAGTTTTATTTAAAGGTTTATGGGATTTCCCTAGAGGCACCTGCAATATAAAACAATCCGGGCCAGGAACTCTTGAATAACAGAAGAGTATACACCAGGGTTTCTTTTACTTAAGTTTTCCATTCTTTGCATTACCTTCCGGAAAATTTAGAACGTTATCGAATTTTCTTGTTACATTATTTTTAATTGATAGATTATCCGTTGAACATGGAATTTATTAAAGTGTTTTTATGAGCATTACATTTATTTTAATAGTCTTATAGTGTTATACTTTATACTAACGAAGCTTCGTGTACAAAACCGGAATAAAACCATGAAAAATAAGACGGACAAGTATCATGCTTGACAAAATAGCTAGTCTATAGCTTCACCGAAAGATGTGAAAATGTCAATTTTTGAAGTTTTGGAGTACGTCATTTTGGTCCTTCGCTGATATCATAAGCTGTGAGAAAATAGGCCAGCGGCTAGGTACTTCAAGGTTGTAAAAAATTAGCTGCATTATTTATATAATGTAAGGGCATGTCTGAGTAGTGGAAATCCAAGTTTGCAACCGAAAAAACGGATGGAAAAACTTTCGTTGCCGAAAAACCTCGAAATGTTTGGAGTTAATTAAGTTAAAAACAGACCGAGCCCTGGAGGTGTAATAGATTCTGAGTTACGCTTCTATGAAAATTGGCTATTTTTTCCTATAAGTCCAAACGTTAAATTTTGGTGGACTTTCGTGAGGAACACCGACCGAAGGAGTGATCCCACGATAAAAGTCAAAGGTAATGGAGTTGTAGAAAATTCAATTAGCTTTAATTTAAGCACAGAACCAGGTCTGTAGATATTATACTTCTCTTGTTAATTAAAAAAACGGAAAGTTGGGAAAAGTGGGTGTTTTAAGAAAATGACATAGTACGCCACGAATCGATCCAAAATAGCTTGTTTATTGTAAAGTATAAACATTTACTTGTAAATTACCTATACAAAAAAATATGGTAGTACTAGTAGGTACTACTATGTAGGCTGGAAGCCACTTAGTCTCCCCGAGGTTTTTCGGGCCACCAAAAGCTTTCCCTTTCGTTTTTTCGGTTGCAAACTTGGATTTACAATACTCAGACATGCCCTTACAACATATCAAAAATGCAACTCTGTTCAATGTTTTGTAACCGTCAAACACCAGGGCGCTGGTCAATGTTTGGACTGTTCGGGAAAAAATGACCAAGGGCGTAACTCAGAATCTATTAGACTTACAGCCCTCGGTCTGTGCTTAAATTCAAGCTAATTAAATTTACAACAGCTTCATTTGAAATTACTTTCATCATAGGATCACTCCTTCGGCCGGTGTTCCTCACGAAATTCGGCTAAAAACCCCTAAAATTTGTACTTTTTGGAAAAAATTACCAATTTTCAAAGGGGCGTAAATCAAAATCTATTTAAGCTACAGAGCTGCAGTTGGATTCAAATTGTATAAAATGTAACCTATATTAAAAATAGTTACTCATGTTTTTATTAAAAATGTACCGATTAGGAGATAAAGGCCAAAAACTGAATTAACTCCGAAAATTTCGAGGTTTTTCGGCCACCAAAAGTTTTCCTATTCGTTTTTTTGGTTGAAAACTTGGAACATGCCCTTACAACATATCAAAAATGCAGATCGCTTCAACTTTTTGCGACCTAGAGCACTTTTTTGATTCTGGCCTAAAAGAGGTAAAGAAAAAAATTAAATCGCCGTAATATTAATTAATTTTAATTGGAACATAAACTCGCTGTAACAGCTGTAAGTAAGTGCTCCGTTTATAGGTACTATAGTTTTTTATCAGGTTCTATGATTTGTACTGAAAGTTTTTTTTTGTTTTTGTTATACCTAAATATATAAGTAAAAAAGGAAGCGGAGTAGTTCAGTGGTAGAGAGCTGGGTTACTATGCTAAAGGTCCCGGATTCAATTCCGTCTGTGGCAGATGAATAATTTAATCAGTTAACAGCAACAGATGGGCACTCTGGGATATGCATACCCTCTTGGGGATAACTTAGCCTCTTGGGCTACACTTAGTTGAGGGGATTTTAACGGTTTAACAGTGAGCTCTGACAAATCCCTTTTTAGACTAAGATAGCACAACAGTACAATCTCTATCATGTACTGAACCCAAGACCCCTCATGGGTTGTAGTGGTACAGGTTAGGCTACAGGAACGGGATTCCAAAGATGGACCACTGAGGTTAACCTTGCTAGCTAACTCACCACCTCAGGAATGTCACCTCACACCAAGGGGGTTCTATAACAGGACAAGTATAAACATATTTTAACATTAAAATAAACGATTGAGAAATTAGAGTAAAGCGTAAGTAAATTAAAAAATATATGATTTTTTAGATTTTTTTAATATTATGGATTATTTATCTTTATAAAGTTTTCATTAAAAAAGCTTTGTTAGAAGTTGTCATTATGATTTAATGAGTGTTTTTCTGTGGCAATCAACTCCGAACCTCAGGATTATTGTCTTACTTCTACTGTTTGTCTTTGAGATCCTACTAAAGTTGAAGTATCAATGATGTACGAAGAGCACTCGAACAAGTCAACAAGTTTGTATAAAAAATAAAAGATACAAAGTGTTTCCAACAAAGCTGCTCTCCTATAAGGATAGAGAATTATTACCTAATTACCTAATCTTATTGACAATAGCAAGGACTTTATTCCAGTTAACAGAGGATAATGAGCATTTCTTGTTACAATAATAACAGTTATTATAATCGGATACAGTCACAGTTCTGCAGTCAAAAAATATTCAACTACAGACTACCTTGTTGCATGCAGCTGAGAAGGCAGACTGCTATTTGGTGTATAGATTTTTTTTTTCACCCGAGAATAACTCGGTGAACCTTGAGAGCTGCGCTATTACCTATTGCCGTGAGCATCTCTTTCACAGAGATGAATGGTCCCTAATTCAACACCATTCAGCTTTTTGAAATCATATGTTATACAGCGATCCTCTTCACCATCAAAGGTCTTATGCGTGGCGATTGTGATATTTCTGAATATAAGTCCGTTAGCGGGCTTTAAACATAGGCCCAAAAGTTCAGAAGCTTTATTCATCCAATCTTCATTCTTTCGAGGATATTTTCTACAAATATCTGCAATCTGAGAAAGATAAAATAAATGAAGATCCCTTTAGCTCATTAAAAACATATCAATTATTCAGTTAATATTGTGCATCGTTAATAAGTGGGCTGTGTTCACATATCCACTAGCATTAACACCTGCCATAAAAAGAATGGTTAACCAAAATGGCACGTAAAGAATATTGAAGATGAAATAAAGGTACTGCCATTACGGTATTATTTTTATTTAAAAAGTCGTTAAGATTTCTAAATTAAGAAAAAAATGTTAATCTTCTACAAAAACTGGTTATGATAAATTAATGTTTTTTAAATATATAAATGTTTGGTTTTTAAAATTTATTTATTGAAAATTACATCTGTATTATAACAATAAAACATTGTAAAATAATGGCATGCTTGATAAATAATGGCAAAAATAATGAAAAGTAAAGAAACTACCCAATACACTATTATATGTGATGTTTGATTACTACTCAAATAACAAATTCGACTTAGATGGTCACGAGGCCATCTTCCTTCCAGACTTCTTGGAGGATTATCGGGAATTGAAGAAGTAGCTAGGTTTGAAATTAGTGGCTTTGAGTGAGAATAAAGTATGTAATGAAAAGACTGGTATCGGGTTCAGGCCAAATCAACAACAAATGGGACATTGATGTCATCATGGATGACTTTATTTGTAACAAAGTAAGGAGCACTCAGGATTTTGGATTGGATGGCTTAGTGGAGCCCCAATGCTCTACTCCAGAACTTCGAAGAGGTCTTATAATAGCGGTGTATGTGAGTATTTTGTAATTAATTTGACCCTTAGAGCGTTTGTGTATGAAGTGTTTCAGTAGCCTGAAAGTTTCTTTTCGTTTCGGTCTAGCATGAGGATTCTAAATTAAATGTTTTTTCTAGATGTAATCCTAAGTATCGGACTTCCTCTACAGTAGTCAGTGGGATATTATTAAGGACACAGGGAAAAATGAAGTCATGGTTTCCGAAGAGCGGTAAAGATTATTTGAGAGGATATGCCAGCATTTTTTTCATCCTCCACTTGTGACACCATTTTTCAATGTCAGAAATAAAAGTAAGGCTTGTTTCTAATATTTAATTAAAATATATATGAAAGAAAAACACCCTAGAGTAGGAATTAAAACTTTGCTAATAAAACTGACCTTAATAACAGAATTGGAATTACTATATTTGGGTTTTGTGTCCTTTGAATAGTAAAAATATAAAAAACCTGATCCTCCACAACCTATGAAAGGTCTAGTATTCATTAGATGGTAGAAGCTCCATTGTTTCTTGGACAACTTTATTCGGAGTGGTGATTTGTCCGAGATCCCGCTCAATCGCTAGATGTTTCCCCCTTTTAAGGGTACCCATTTTTAGAGGCGGTGTTCACCCAAGAGGGTCAGTGGATCCCACAGGGTCCAACCGTCACTGTCAACTAATTAAATAATTTATCTGTCACTGCTGAATAGGAACCCAGAAACTTCAGCACATTTTGTAGTTTTAAATACGTATATTTTTTCATTTTATTTTAATTAATTAATTTTTTCACAAGCCTTCATTAATAATTTCTAAACACTTATTATTTCTTGTCTCTATCCTTAAGTGGCAAGGTATGAATATTTTGAACATGTAACCAGCTATAATTTTGGTATAAATTGATTAATAGTTACGTGTGACATTTATGGTATTAAGATAAATAAAATAAAGATGGCCCAATACAATGAGAGAGAAATTAATTCAATAATTTTTTTTATTAATAATAACTTGCAATGAACAGTCTTAAATCCCTATGATTTTGTTTTCCTATAAGATTAAATGGTAGTAGAAACAAATAAGCAGAAATGTTATACGCCGAAACGAGGAGATATGTGAATAAATGATATATATACTTATATTCCTGCATCATATTAAAAGAGGTATTCTCATATCTGTTTTGATGAATCTAGGAGCTTCGCTGCTCTCCGTTGCCCTAAAATATGCTAAGGCATTGGGATATTTTCATAGGTATCTCTGTTTTTATATTTTTTTGTTATAACTGACAATAAATATATTACATCGGTCTTTGATGTAATCATTAAATTACACGAAACTTTTATTTAAACTTTGAGTACAGCTATGAAAACAAACTAACCTAGATTTATATATATATAAAACTCTTATGAGAAATAGTGAGAGAGATAGAGAGAGAGGGAGAGAGAGAGAGACAGAGAGAGAGGGATAGATAGAGAGAGAGAGAGAGAGAGAGATAGATAGATAGATAGAGAGAGAGAGAGAGAGAGAGAGAGAGAGAGAGAGAGAGAGAGAGAGAGAGAGAGAGAGAGAGAGAGAGAGAGAGAGAGACCATATTAATCTATGAGAAATGATAAGTCGTCACATATTTCTAAATTATGATATTTCATTTAGCGATTTTGCTGTATAGATTTTATATGCACTTGAATCAAACCCCAAACTGTTCGTGGGTGTGTGAGAGCCTATTCACAACGACCGGGCCTATTCACAATGATGGACTGCCATCTGTACTTTAAGTGAAAATCGGTTTTTGAGGAATACAAATACCCCCAGGAGATTTGGTATGCTTCCAGAAGGAAATATAGGTCTCGTGTGCCTGTTGATCCCGAACGATCATATCACACACTACATGGGTTCTAGACCGATTGTCACCACGCTTCAATCCATGTGAGCCTCTATGGGAATGCTAGTGAAAGAAATTGTTTTTAAAAAAATTCGAAGGGATCCACTCCAAAGAAGCCATGGTTTTTAACAACGTTTCATATAGTCCCAATCCCTCTATGAATCTCTGCATGATACCCTTATTGCGCGATCAAAGACCATCATGGTTTTTAAGTGTTAGTCCGGGTAATGCAGACAAAAGTTCACCTGTGAATGTGCCTTTCGACTTAATAAGTAATAATAATAAGTAAGCACTTATTCTCAGAACTCTGAAATATTTTAGATCTCTAGGGTTCTTCTGTACCTCAAACTCAGCCCTGTTTCTTGAAGCGTGTCAAAAATGTCTCTCTTATATTATTAGCTATAGACATCCTTAACCATCTACGAACATTTTCTGGTCACGTTCCAACATTAATGGCAGTCTTTTCTGTGATTTTTCTAGAAAAAAAAACGGCGTATAATACAATGCCTTTGATGTTGACAGTGGTTCAGGTAAAATTGAGGAAAGTTACTTACTTATTTTGGCTATAAAAAACAAACATATATCTGAATTTCGAGAACTTTAGGCTAATTATTGGCCACACGAGGGCACTAGGGATCAGAAACTTTGGTATTAGGAATTTCTTTAGAGTTTGTGGGAAAAAAAAGATTAGCAGAAATTATTTGCTCTGGAGAACTGGAAAATCAATTTATCCCTGACATAGACTGAAAATTGCTATTAATGAATATGATAATCTACTATCAAGGATTTGATTGATTCTATACTTTTATTATTTATAATTTAGAAGAAGGGTTAATTTCACCACCCATTATCAGATGGACAAGGATTTAATAATAACAATCATAAGAAAGCGATTATTTATTCTTGGACAGGTGCATTTAAAATAGAAATACAAGTATTAAAATATAAGTTATTATGTCTTAGAGTATAATATAATTGCAGTTAATTAATTATTACAATTAAATTAATAATTGAAAAAGAAACAAAAAATGAATGAAAAAAATTTCGAATTACCTTCAATAACAATATTTTTAAAAACAGATTAAAGAAGTATAACTATATAAATAAGATAACAATAATTATAAAGAGAGAAGCAATTGATAGTTACGTGAATATACTCGAATATACACAAATTTTGTGTCAAGCAAAACAACAAAAAAATTATGAATGAAAATAAAAATAATATCAACTATGATAACTTATTTTTTTTTAATATTGAACTGGATGTGTGAACAGCCAAATTAGAAGAAAAAAATATCATTAAATATTATTAAAAAAATTAAATTTAAATGATTTAATAATTTAAATTAATTACTAACTCAATAAATCTTAGTGAATTTCCTTTTAATGAAATAAATATAAAATTAGAATATATTTGTTACCTGTCTCATATTAACAAAATAGATAAATATCACTCCAATTTAATCATAATTTCTTATTTCGAAAAAAAAAGTACAAAGCCGTTGAAACGAATGCGAAAGTAAAGGGAAAAAATATAGGAAGTCCAAGAAGTTTCAGGAAAAAAAAATATGAAAATTCAAATTATTACCCAATTTTCTTTTAAGCTGTGTATTAGCTTTAGTAAGGGGGAAAAGTTTGCCTATTTCTTCCTCTTTCTCATCCCTCCGCAACACTTCCCATTATGAAAGATAAATAAGAGGATCTCTGAAAAAAATATTATAACTTAGAAACTAAGTTAATATTGGTATGTTCGATAATATCTATGAACTTTAGGATTTCTATAAAATTGTAGAGCTGAAATATTCATTTCGATAAATATATTATTTTAATTATAAATCCGATCAGTTTAATTTATTTAAACGAATGAAATGATTAATTTTATATTTTAAAGACAGTTAAAAATCTTTGGTTATGCCGTCCTTTGCAGGGGATGTAAAATGACGGTCCCGAGCCTGCGCGGTGTCCATGTCCTAATTATAACTGGATATGAAGAATTTAGGGCTCCTTAGTAGCATCGTCTGATTAGCCAGAAGTAGCAGAATGTGATATTAAATAATTTAACACATTTTTTTTTTTTAAATGATAATATAACATGTGAGAAAAAATAGTTGACTGTGGGTACTATAATAGGATGTTGATAGTTGGGGGTGCAGTCAAGAAAACACGCAAAAATAGGTGAAACTATTTTATTTTAAGTGCCGACGTTTCGACCTACTATGTAGGTCATCTTCAGGGCTATGAGAAAACAGACAAAAACAGAATAGACTGTAAAAATACATAAAAAGAGGTACAGAAAAATTAGACAAAATGTAGAGATATAAAAAAGAATGATATATAATGAAAGGATATATGAAGGTATATGAATATATATATACATAATATATACATATAATAATGTATGTAGGTATATGAATAAAGATGATGACATGGTAGATGGATAGAAAGGTGATAATGCAAAAAAAAAAAAAAAAAAAAAAAGTACAAAGAGAGCAATGAAGTTAAACAGAAGAAAAATAAAATGAAAAAGATATGAATATAATGAGTATGGACAATTTAGAATAATAAAGATAGAAATGTATTGCAAAGAAAACATTAGTATGAAAATAGACTCATGGGAAGTATCATAAGTGCAATGAGAGAACATGAATTAAAAATATGATACCTAATAATACATCGAGAAGAATATATTATAGAACGTAAAGAAAAGGAATCTAATGTATGACGGGCCGGGAAGTGAAATATAAATAAAATTTTAAAAATATAAGTATCAGAAGTTATGTAAAGGTATAAATGTTATATAAAGGTATACACTATACATTGTATAACAGATGTTGTATCAAGGTATACATATATTATATAGAGGTATACATGGTATGAAGTTATATAAATAAAGATGAAAGAATACAAGGAACAATACATGAGAGATATAAGATATCAGTGAGTGAATAGAGATATATTATAAAAAAAAATAATGTTCTGTGAACATGAACACTTAAATTAAAACTATATAATTAAAACTATGATGGATGCTAAAAGGGATGATGGGAGAAATAGGTGTGAAGGAAGGAGATGGAGAAAGATGAAGAGAAGATATAAATAATATGAGACTGTACGAACCCGATTGGCAGCTGGGACAGCGAGTGACTGACGCGGATAAAACCGTTAAACGACGGAAGCGCTGGCCGCGATCAGGCTACCTTACCTTCCATGGCCAGTTCTTTAACCAAATTTCTGGACTTGCCATGGGAAATCCCCTCGCTCCTGACCTCTCCAATATTGTCTTAAACGATCTTCTGGATTCCATTCTACCCCAATTCCTTAACGATGTTATCTTCATTAAGAAATATGTGGACGATCTCCTCCTTATCCTAAATCCCACTATTATTCCTGAATTATTATCATCTTTTAACTCATACCATCCCCGCCTCCATTTCACAGTGGAACTTGAATCCAATAAATCATTACCATTCCTTGACCTCCGTATCATTAGAAATCCTGACCACACCTTATCCACAGACTGGTATACCAAACCCACCTATTCTGGCAGACTCCTCAATTATTACTCCCAACATCCGCACCACCAAAAAATAAACGTTGCCAAAAATATTATCCGCCGTGGCCTATCCCTCTCTGACCCTTGCTTCCATAAAACTAACATCCACCGCATCCAAAATATACTTTTAAAAAACAATTTTCCTCTCCATATTATTAATAAACTCATCCAAGACTATAAAAAACCCCCCAATCCCACCTTGTCTACACACCCCCCCTCTATCCCAGTATACAGATCCTTGCCATATATTCCCTCCCTCTCAAATAATATTCAAAAATCCCTACGTTCCTCTATCCCCAACTTACGTTTAGCATTCAAACCCCATAACAAACTTTCCAAAATCTATACCCGTGTTAAAGATCCCATTCCCGTTATACAACGCTCACATGTTGTCTACCGTATCCCTTGCTCCACTCCCAATTGCAACTCTTCCTACATCGGCGAAACTAAAAACTTACTTAAAGATCGTATTTCCCAACATAAATATTCCATTTCATCCAATAACCCAACCGCTTCCAAACTCTCTGACCATGCCCTATCTTTAAACCACATTTTCAACTTCGATAATACGTCTATCCTATCTTCCTTTCCCAACTATGAAAAACGCATTCTCTCGGAAACCATCCACATCAATTTAGATTCCTCCACCGTCAACCTTAAGTCCGATTCACATCACCTATCCTCAATTTATTCCCAAATTTTTAATTTACTAAAAACTCCTTAATTTTCAAATCATTTTTTATTTCTCTCCGTTTTACGGTCCGTTTCTGTCTATTTTTTCTTTTCTAGTATTTTATTTCTTTACCCCCTTTTTTTTTTTTTTTTTTTTTTTTTTTTTTTTTTTTTTTTTTTCCTTTAACTTTATTTTTTATTTATTTTTTCACATTTTTTACGCGTCCCCATATTTCCCCATATTGCCCTTTCCCTACTTCCTTATTTTTCATTTTTACTTTTTTGAATTTTTTTCGCTACTTTGACCTTTGACCGACAGAGATCGCGGCCAGCGCTTCCGTCGTTTAACGGTTTTATCCGCGTCAGTCACTCGCTGTCCCAGCTGCCAATCGGGTTCGTACAGTCTCATATTATTTATATCTTCTCTTCATCTTACTCCATCTCCTTCCTTCACACCTATTTCTCCCATCATCCCTTTTAGCATCCATCATAGTTTTAATTATATAGTTTTAATTTAAGTGTTCATGTTCACAGAACATTATTATTTTTTATAATATATCTCTATTCACTCACTGATATCTTATATCTCTCATGTATTGTTCCTTGTATTCTTTCATCTTTATTTATATAACTTCATACCATGTATACCTCTATATAATATATGTATACCTTGATACAACATCTGTTATACAATGTATAGTGTATACCTTTATATAACATTTATACCTTTACATAACTTCTGATACTTATATTTTTAAAATTTTATTTATATTTCACTTCCCGGCCCGTCATACATTAGATTCCTTTTCTTTACGTTCTATAATATATTCTTCTCGATGTATTATTAGGTATCATATTTTTAATTCATGTTCTCTCATTGCACTTATGATACTCCCCATGAGTCTATTTTCATACTAATGTTTTCTTTGCAATACATTTCTATCTTTATTATTCTAAATTGTCCATACTCATTATATTCATATCTTTTTCATTTTATTTTTCTTCTGTTTAACTTCATTGCTCTCTTTGTACTTTTTTTTTTTTTTTTTTTTTTTTTGCATTATCACCTTTCTATCCATCTACCATGTCATCATCTTTATTCATATACCTACATACATTATTATATGTATATATTATGTATATATATATTCATATACCTTCATATATCCTTTCATTATATATCATTCTTTTTTATATCTCTACATTTTGTCTATTTTTTCTGTACCTCTTTTTATGTATTTTTACAGTCTATTCTGTTTTTGTCTGTTTTCTCATAGCCCTGAAGATGACCTACATAGTAGGTCGAAACGTCGGCACTTAAAATAAAATAGTTTCACCTATTTTTGCGTGTTTTCTTGACTGCACCCCCAACTATCAACATCCTATGATAATATAACATGTTTTTAAAAAAATAGATGGAAAATTGTCAAGCTTTGTTTGTTGTAATACCAAAATAGTAATCGAATTAACCTATAATATTATTCAAGTAAGAGACTCTGCATTTCTCATCTCTTTTAAAGGCAGCTTTGAAGTGAAGATAGATATTGAATTGAAAAATATTAAAGGTTCCTTTTACTCATTACTGTCAAAATTAAAAGCCCGTCGAGAATTACAAAAATATAAATAAAGATATTAGTAAAGTATTTTGTAATATATGTGTGTACGTGTAAAACACTCTTTCTAAAACAAAATTTGAAAGAAGAATGTCTTGAAAGATCACAAAAAAATGTTCTAAATTTTTTTTAAACTTTCTAACCTAAAAAACAAATAAAAAACTGTACTACCACAATCTTTGAATGGGTCTGGGGTTCAGTACATGGCAAAGACTTATATATTCTTACTTATTATATATCATATAATATATATATATTCATATGCAACGTATTAATTGCATTATAATTAGAGCTCGTAACTTATTCACGAAAAACAAACAGTATTATTGTAAGTAAAAAGAAAAGAACGGTATCATAGAGAAATAACGAAAGAACTCTATTGTTATTCAGAAAACGCTATGAACCTTAATCAGCGATATAATTCTTAGGAGAAGGCTAGTTCTTAAACTACCCAGGATATGAATAATTCTTACAATGGCTTATAAAATCAGGCACGTAGCAAGCATTTTATTTCGTATTGGGCTAATAATTTTACATACCTATACGTATCTTGATTTTGGGACCGAGTCGACTTCATTTATAAAAAGGATTAACCAATATAAAAGAGTTTTATTTATATCTCATGCATTAATATGAATTTTTATGACGTATAAATTAAAATATCGAGGGTTACTGAAGCCCCAGTACTAACCTGCCGAGTATAGTTATTGGAACTATTTACTATATTAGGCGTTAGGTTTCAATCCAAAAAAATTTCAGGACTCATCGAATAGATTCAATTTAAAAAAAATTATCAATTTAGCAATTTTTTATAATTTTTTTTCGTTATTTTGCTAACGATTCGCTTCTAACAATAATCACTGACAATATTTTATAATCTAACCTTTTTTTAAATCTCATTTAATATAAAAATATTTTGGATATAATATACCTGACTTTGATCAGAAAATAAAATAGAAGATATCTAATTAGTTTGTAGTCGATAACAAAAATTGCTTTTTTCAAAAACAAATCACTTTAAATAATATATATACATAGTTTTGACTTTTCATACATACAAATTTTTCATCAAATGTAATGGATGTAACCATTTTTTATAGGAAATGGAATATTTTAGTATTGATTATTGAAGGATCTAGACTGTTTTTACATAATTTCTGGCATTAAAAAATGGATAAAAAAAAACGTTTTTGGAATAAATAGAAGTACCCTATTTTGAAACCAAATGCCTCACTTAAAAATGCATACCTTGACTAATAATTAAGTTAGTATAACATTTAATGAACACTTCTTTGTCACTAATAAGTTATGTTATTTTAAATTGTCTTAACTATAGAGTAAGAAAACTTTATTTGTTGTATCGAATTCTCATTTATTTAATTAGTGGACAATTATTTAATTCAACGACTTTTTTTTTAAATATGGCTGTAAACATATAACCGGTCTATTCAATACCATTAATTGGAGTAAAGTAAAAACATTATTATGACTTTTGTTTTTAATTCATTTACGCTTTAAAGTAATTGGATAAAAACAAAAAGAGACAAGGTTCAAACAGTTATCAAGGTATTGATTTAAAAAAAAAATCAAAACATTGGCCTTTATTCTATAGAATCCAAGGAACGGGTTCTTAATTGTACTTTTAACGTATCAATAATATGAAATTCATTTAAAGGCCGTATCAAACAATAAATTAAAAATATATTTAAAATCAAAACAATAAAAAAATATAATAAAAAAAATTTTTTTAAATATAAGAAATTGTAAAATGAATGATAATGAATATTCTAAAAGCAATTTTATTATCAAGAATAATTTTTGTACTTATAAAATTTATTTTTACTGATAATATCTCAAAATATTTTATTAAGGTTAGTAATTTGTTTAATAGCTTCGTCAATTCGAAATATAAATTAATAAGTAATAAATGGATTTTTTCCTTTTTACAGTTGGAAACATTTCATTTAAACTTATTTCCAGTATTCTACAAAAAAAAAAAAAAAAAAACCAAATATAATTAAAGACCTGTACCATTACAACCCGTGAACGGGTCTGGGGTTCCGTACATGGTAGAGACTGTACTATTTCATGGACAAAGGTTGTGGAGGGAGGTGATTTGTCCTAGATCACGTTGAACCGCCAGATTTTACCCCCTTATATTGAGTACCCACTTTATAGAGGCTGGGTGAGCCCCAGAAGGGTCTTAGATCCTATATGAAGTGGTATTTGATCCTCGGGCCGCTAACATACTAAATAAAAATCTTGCCAGAAGTGGGATTTGAACCAGGATTTTCAGCATGGCAACTTTACCACAGAGCCACTCCGCTCCAGCAATCTATGGTAACACTAAAATATTGTCTGTTTTTGTATGATGTCCAAGAAAATGTTTGTGTATGATATGAGGCAGATTAATTAAGTGGATAGAAAAGCGATTAAATAAAATCATAAAGCAGTATTTTATTTTTACTGCACTTAATCAATGTAAAAAAAAAATCGCTTAAATTGAGGGAAAATTAACGTAAGCTTCAGCTACTAAATGTTTAAATATAAACCGACGTGGGAAGTGGTCTTGTTTTTACAGCAAAAATAATAAGTTGGAAAATGAGGAGAACATTTTTTCATAACTCCGGATTCATGCTTTGCTGCCCCCTTGCTCGAAACATACTAAATCCATTTCGTACTCACTTCGAGAATAATGAAACTAACTTTTCGAGCCGTGTTCCGTTTAAGAATTCATGCATGTAATTCTTCGCTCTTTTTCATATTAATAATAAATCTCAAAATGAGGGAAATAAAACTTTTCTCAAAAGTGTTAATATAAAACGTATCTCCATCCTTTACGGAAATAAGTTCATTATTAAAATATAAGTATAAACAAGAACATCCTGGACAAGGTAAAATACATAAGTAATTATAAGGTTGTACCATTATTGTGAATTGTGATTAGTAATGCATAAGAATTAACTGGATGAATTCCCCTCATAGTACATCTGCGATTTGTTTATTTAACGTCGAATTGTGCCGCTTTGGCTCATCGGACGATGCTACTCTATTAGTCCTAAATTTTTCCTATCCAGGTTTAATTAGGATAGGGATTTGCAACGAGTTCCTGACATCGTATAGGGTCGGGACTCCCGTTTAATGTCCCTTCCGAAGGACGGCATAACCAAAGATTGTTTACTTCCTTGCCGGGCCACGAACCCGCGATCTTATGCTTAGTAGTTTGTTATGCTAACCAATATACCAGGTCGCCCCCACAGTGCATCTGGAACCATAGTTTCATAAAAATTATTCTTTCCTAGTCACCTTCATTTCCATCTGAATAATTCTTATTTCCATAAAACTAAACTTGCATGAATTTGAAATTTGCATTAAACTTCAAAGAAGTAGATATCTCAGGCATACATATCATGTGCTCAGACTGCTTTCAGCTGATCAATTTTAAAAGTTCTTCAAGCTGATGTCATAATTTTTTCACATTAGTTATTGTTCAATTGGTAGTTCCAATTTTCCAAACAGTGGTTTAGTACTGAATATAATTCATTTAAATTGTCCCTGTCACCATTTTCGTTTGGAGTATTTAGAGCTTTATGTTATTCGAACAGAGCAGTTCTTCTTCAAGGTTATAGAAGAAGTTCTGAACATTAGTTATTGATCCTGTGGCAACACTGATTCATTTAAATAACGGAATAAGAACTAAAAGCCTCACCAGGGTAATGTAATTATCCACCTTCATATTATTTTGAAGAGATAAAGTTTCTGTAGTTGCTGTATTCTAAAAATATGGTATGTTTTTTTGTATTTTTTATTATTCATTTATTGATATTTACAACTATATTACAGTAATATAACAAGCAAATTGGCTGAGTGATACATTATGACATGATATAATATAAATATAAGTAGAGAAACTACCCACTGGTAGTACTCAAATCGCATGTTCAACTAAGAAGGTCACGTGGCCATCTTCTTCTCAGACGCCTCGGAGGATTATCGGGAATTGAAGAGGAAGCTAAGTTTGAAACTAGAGGGTTTGAGTGGAAATGAAGTTTGTTGTGAAAGGATAGATACCGGGTTCGGGCCAAATTAGCAACAAATGGGACATTAAGGTCGTTATGGATGACTATATTCTTAACAAAATAAGGATCGTTGAGGATTTTACGAAGGATTTTGGATTGTAGGGATTGGATACGAGAAGAATTCGATGGCTTAGTGGAGCCCCAAAGCTCTACTCCGTAAGTCCAAATAGGTCGTATGATGGTCATGTAGATGAGTCTTTTGTAATTAATTGGGAGCTTAGAGCGTTTGTCTAGTAAGTGTTGAAGTAGCCTGAAACGTCGAGCGGTTTCTTGTCTTTTCAGTCTTGTATGAGGATTCCAGGTTAATCGTTTGTCGAGATGCAACCCTAAGTATCGGATCTGTTCTACAGGCACAAGTGGGATATTATTAAAGGATACTGAAGGGCAGGAAGTCATTGGTTTACGACGTAAGGTAAAAGTGATTTGATGGGATTTTTGAGAATTTATTTTAATTCTCCAGTTGTGGCACCATTCTTCAAGATCAGTTATATGGGATTGGAGGCTTTGGGATACAATAACTGGATTGGTATTGACCGATAATACACATGTATCATCAGCATATGTGGTAAGGATAGTATTAGGATGAGTTGGGATGTCAGCTGTATAAACTGTATAAAGGATTGGGCCAAGGATACTACCTTGAGGAACACCAGCAGATTGGGAAAAGAGGGATGAATAGACATTATTATGGTTTACTTGGAAAGTTCTGTTTGTGAGATAGGATTGAAGGACGAGAAAGTAGGTAGGCGGTAGAAATTTACGGAGTTTATAGAGCAATCCCGGATGCCAGACTCGGTCGAAAGCCTGTTCCACGTCAAGAAAGACGCCCAAACAATATGATCCACGTTCTAATGCAGAGGAGACTACATCCACCACACGATGACATTGCTGAATAGTGGAGTGGGATGCTCGGAATCCAAACTGGTGATCTGGAATTATGTGAATTGCATCAAGGATGGGGTACAATCGTTTGAGGATGAGTTTTTCTAGGATTTTACCCATGCAAGGTAGAAGAGCGATAGGACGGTAAGAGGAAGGGTATTCTGGGTTTTTTTTTAGGCTTGGGTATCATTTTTACAATGGATAGTTTCCAGAGGTCAGGAAAATATGTGGAGCGGAGTACAGCATTATATATATATAGGTAAGGAATAGAATGGCTTTTCTAGGAAGGTGTTTTAAGATATGAATTGTGATGAGGTCGTGCCCAGGAGCTTTGCGGGAAGGTAATCTGTGTATAATGTTGGATATTTCTGTAGGACGGAATGCTTTGGGTGGGTATGTTTTTTTAAATTCTCTATCACGTCGTTACCATACAAATTTTCATTTTGTATAATGCTATTCATGTTGTCGTTAGCTTAGTAATAGCTTTTGTGTGTATTTGTGTAACTCCCTTAATCCCAGCCTTAAAGAAAATTGATTGCAAATTACATTGTTTTTTTTTAATTAAAAAAAATAGCTACAAAAAATTCAAGTTAGTTACCGTAACAGTTGTAAAATGACATTTTCCCTTAATGGCCAAAGTATTTTATTACAATTAGTGTAGCATAATTATATTTTTACTATGATTGGTAGTAAATAGTATGAGGACTTTTCCGGCAGGTGAGCAGAGAACATCAGACTCTATACCGAGTGGAAACATTACAATACGTTTAGCGATATTATCAGGAATTAAATGTTAAATGAATCATGCAGTGGTCGAGGAAAAAATATATCGTAATCATCAATATTGCTATTACTCTATTCAAATATAGGATACACAAAATGTATTCTATTGCTACCAAAGTGTTACTTTATGGACCGTTGATGCCCTCAACAGCAGTTCATAAATCTTTCCAAAGACATAATGTCTTATCCTAGGTATCAGCGAAGCTCTTTGTCTTAGAGTTGTTGGGGGATTTGAGACAATAAATGATGTGACAAGCCTTGCCGGAGGATAAAGAATGATATAGCATCTTTGGGAATTGTTTGCAACAACTTTCACAAAATAAAACAAAAGATGAGGGAAAGGTGCGACATGCTTTCGTAAAAGTAGGGATCCAGAATAAAAATAAGACAATGAAAAAAAAAAGTCTATTCTTTATTTTATTACTTATAATTAAATATTACTTATAATATAATATCTTGTTGATATAACTTTTTGTCTGTCAAGAATTGAAAAACGTAACAAAAATATAATGGAAGTAAACAACTGAGCTAGTCGTTCCAGATACCAGTTGGTCGATGTATAAACATTTTTTTTTAATCACTAACACTTATAATTAACAAAAAAGCAATCAAAGTTAATATGATAATCGTTAATAACACGAAATGACATGAAACAGGGTATTTTATTGGTTAGAGAAGGAAATCCCGCTTCCACATCCCCTTTAACTTTCTTCAAATTTCAGTCAAAATGATCTGTGGAATTTCAGTTGATAGAATTTCGTGTACCCATTTATTACAATGTTCAAACGGTAAGTATGCGTTTTATACCCTCGGGTATGAAAAGGAAATTAATAGACAAAAGACAAATAGAGTCGACGTGTAACTTTTTTTTAGTTTATTACAAAAACTATATCGTTGAGCTCCATTTGTTAGTGGTTGTTTGTTGTTATAAATATATATAAAAGGGGGGCAAAGTTTGTATGCTTGCTCACGTGTTTCTTGCTCGCAAATTCTACATATTTTCTTTGAACAAAACAAATCAAGTAACATAACCAAGTTCACTTATCCCTTTCCACTTACGTGCGGTGTACCTCAAGGGTCTGTCCTATCACCGGTATTATTCTCAGTTTATACGGCGGAAATCGTTGGTGCCAAATATAAAAAAGCTACTGTAAAACGATGACATTACCATCTACAGTAGCTCATTGAATGCAGAGAGAGCTCTACGGCAGGCGGAGGTGGCTTGTGAGGAAATAACTAAAAAACTGGACGGATTAAATATTACTGTTAATCCCAAGAAGACCGACTGTATTATTCTCTCCTTCCATAAGAATAAGCGCCCTCTACTTAAGGTCTATAGAGTAGCAGGCAGAGTAAACCAACCTGCGACTAGGATAACGTATCTCGTTGTCACCCTCGACCGGCACTTAACGTTATCCCAACATGGTAATAAGAAGATCAGGTCGGTTAGAACCAAACCTTACAGGCCTAATCACCTTTTAACCTCACCAAACTTATCACTCCGCCTCAAAGTAATGATTTATAAGGCAGTTATTAGACCAGCACTCTATTATGGGGCGCCTATGCTGAATAACATTTCACCAACAACTTCAAAAAAGGCTCCAACAATTTCAAAACCGTATACTGAGGCGTATAGTAAGGCACACCTCTCTAAAATGGACGAAATCAGACATAGGCTACTTTTTATCAACACACCACACAGGCGAAGTTTATATAAAACTGTAAACTGGTTGACTGAAACACCCAGCGGTCAACGCACAGCAGAGGTTTCAGTGGTTACTGAACTTAGCATCTTGAAATTCGCAGATAGGTTCTTTGTATAGCTTAAATGAGCACTAAGAAAGGAATTTGGACAATTCCACACCCATGGGTTTCCCCCTTAATATAATAGGGGTTCAAAGATTGTATGGAATCCCTCAGATTTAAAGTTAGGCATCTGAAATTTTGGATAAGTTACTCGTACAACTTATAGTTAAAAAAATTAAATTATTTATTTCAAATTATCTGTCACGAAACAGACAGACCACATTCCACGCGACCGAAGCCGCGGGCAAAAGCTAGTATATTTATATATACTAGTTATCAGTGTAGAGACTCACAACGTAAGCCAAGGTATAAACTTCAATAATTTGTAATGTGTTGTTGCTCTATTGATATTAATATCAATAAAATAACAACACAATTTTATTTTACTAGTACAACTTTTTACAGATCGGCACATGATATTTTGCTTTACAAAGCAATAAAGGTTATACATTTGCTTACGTTGCGAGTCTATACACTGATAACTTATATATATACACACATATGCCAATATGGAATTACTTTTAGTTATATCAACTTTAACAAAATGAATAATAGTTTATTTATCCTTCATTGAAATAAAAAATTGGTTACAAAAATATTCCAAATTCGATTATGCAGCCTCATCGGCTTTTGTTGCCGTTACACACACTAATATAAATTACACCTGTTTGTAGTGTTCATACAGCTAAGAAGAATGCTTTAAAAATGGTACTGCAATAATGTTCAACCCTGCCCGTTAAAAATTTGTTGTTAGAAGTGTTTTTTAACATACTCAGTGTTTTTGAATACATTGGAATTCATGTATACTGACCAATCTCGAATCTAAAGAATCTTGGAGATTAGAAAGACCATTGATGATGATAGAAAATATATTTTCTCGACACATATTGTTTACTGTACGGATAAGAGAAAATGAAATGGCCGATAAAGCAGAAAAGAAGTACTTCTCTCCATCACCTTATCCCCCCCGCACACTCTCTCTAACTCTCTCTCTCACTCTCTCTCTCTCTCTCTCTCTCTCTCTCTCTCTCTCTCTCTCTCTCTCTCTCTCTCTCTCTCTCTCTCTCTCTCTCCCTCCCTCCCTCGATCACTCTCTCTCCCTCTCCCTCTCTCTCTCTCTCTCTCTCTCTCTCTCTCTCTCTCTCTCTCTCTCTCTGTCGCTCTCTCTCTGCTTCTAGTCGTCCCTAACAGGGCCTTACACACATTATCGGAACTGTTACGTCTAGTAGTAATGACAGGATTTGTAGGGCAGAAGCATGCTTAAATTTGTATAGAGGGATGTAAAACCTCGCAACTATTTTGTTTATAGGGCGACAGAGAAATTGATCTTTACTCGACTCAGAGATTAGGCGTCAAAGATCTACGGGATTAAAGATTTAAGGATTCACTGTTTTACACCTGATTAGTAAAGACATACCATCAGGATATCAATATTGAAATATAACCTTTTTAGGAGTGCCAGTTCAGAGGTAGTGAATTGAACGAACGTAAGTTACCATAAATCATCTTGATAGGACTAGCTGACAAAGTTATTTCCTACCTTACACCAGTAAATCTACTAAGGCTTTATAAAGTACAACACACTATAGATTCTTTATTTATTTTAAATTTACTTTGTTTGTTCATTTAACGTCACTTTCTGCTGCTATGGCTAATCGGACGATGCTACAGTGGGAGCTCTAAATTTTGCCAACCCACGTTTAATTAGGATAGGGATTTATAACGAGTACCTGCCATTGTACATGCTCAGAACCCCCGTTTAACGTCCCTTCCGAAGGACGGCGTAACTCAGGATTTTTTACTCCCTTAAAAAAATTCTAGGGTCACCTGCCGGGCTACGAACCCGCGATCTTGGGTTTAAATTTAGTTTTAGTTAATTTAATATTTTTTCAATTTATGTTTTTAATCACAGCCGTATTAAATGAAATGGGGGCTATAGGGTAGATGTTTTACCCGGTACAGATACTCACATAGATACTTGACTCGAGAATCGTAGCAATGGGGTGGGAGGCCCTACCAACGTTATCCCACCACTCTCTAGAGGTGCATTAAAGGATGTGGTTGTATTCACATTCACTAGTCAGTATCCACGAGGACTGGCGTATTCACTACAATTTTACGTAATCCATTTAGTCAACTACCGTACGTTGCTACAATCTCTACTCCCGCACCTGCTACCTGCTAGACCAGATAGATATGAGAGTTGTATTCAAGGCCTTGGTTGTATTCACATTAGAAGCATCAGCTATTCAGTATTCACGAATATATTATTATATTATGCAGTATTTACGAGCAGCTTTCGCAAAAAAAAACCTCGACCTATATCCGGGCAAATATGGTTTCATTGATTGATATATCTATACTATAAAGTAAAGGCAATTGACATAAATGATTGAAATCGGGTTAAAAAAAAAATGTTCGACGAAATTGATTAATTTTGTCTCCACTTTTTTACTTTTAACAGCAACAAATTTTACAACATTTTAAAGAAGAAAATCAGTTTCACAAAATTAAAAAACATCACCTGTATATGATGAGTATTATAACAGCTATAGCGTTTTAAAGAGTTTAGCGTGGGGCGGAGGACAGACAAATTTTGTATTACAATCCAAATTCTACATGTCTTGGAACGTGAATAGCAAAAGTTTGAGGTAGGGTTAACAACTATTTTGTTTTGTTCAATTCCATAGCTTTCAAAAATAATTAACTAATAAATCCATGATTGTAAACATTTGGTGTCTTGTTCAGGTTAGTATTTCGGCAAATATCTCTTTTTCCCTTAAAAATTATAACAAAAATTGATGCCCCAAGAAAGGCTTCTGTGTAGCGTATTAGAAGAGTAAGAGTCGGATAATGTATTCAGCTACAAAAATACCAAGTAAAAGTATCGATACAGAACAGTATCCATATCACTTGCATTCAGATATAGGAAAATCCAGTATCTACTTTGATTTTTTGAACTGAATTTGATTTTTTTATCAATTTGCTATTATACAATAAGTTAAGCAGACATTTATATTTAAAGGGTAGAAAATAACAAAAATGATATTCCTTTTTCTTATTGAGGATTTTTTTTTAATTCAGCATGACATTTTAGAGATATAATGTTTTTTACTTGTTTTTAAGAATGTATTGTAAACCTATTCAAAATACGACTATAGGAAACGGCATGGTAGAAACATAAAGCCCTCGTACGAAGGGAGCAAATATAAGAAGATAACAAATACGTAGTCATCGTGTTTAGTGCCTCCTTGTGGAAGGTGAGAGGTAATGGTGCGGATGGGTGCCGATATTTCCCGAGGGAGTGTCATGGGATGAGTGCTTTTGTGAAAAATGGGATCCTGGGTCCAGCTGCCCTCCAATCTGTTCCCTCCCTCACCGATATGCTAATCTGCCCCTGGCTATATGTGGGTACCATCCTCTTACCCCTTTTCCTGGACTTATTTGTCTTGTATGGAGGGATTTACCGAACTGTTCTGGCTTAGTTATTAGTAATTATATTTACATTAGTTATGAGTTTAGAAATGGGGAGCGCTAAGTAGCCTTGCCGAAGGTCTCGGATTGTAATACGGCTGTGGTAGATAATTTATTTGATTTTTAACATCCACGAGAGGATCCTGTCGAACATGGAGACCATTCTAGGGCTCATCTAGCCTCTATAAAGTTGGAACCCTAAATTGGGGGGAAAACCTGGAATTAGAGCGTGATCTAGGACAAATAACCGAATCAACTGCTGTCCTAGAAAACTCCAATCTCGTACTGAATCCAAAACTCCTAATGGGAAGCAGTGTTACTTTTTTTTGGGGGGGGGGGTTACCTCCGGATAGTATATTTTAAAAAAACCCTAAACTAAAAAATACAATTTGTTTTTTAGAATCTCAATAAGGGAGTGTATTTCTAAAATTTGTTTTCTATCTACTTTCTTTCATTCTTTGTTGTTTTGTTTTTTATAAAATTTGTATATATATATATATATATACGTAATAAGGTCCATAAGTTTCCGGTCTGTCGTGATTCCCCTCCTTCAAATGTGCCGGGACCTGCACGCCATGCCTGTTCACTCTATACCCATCGCCCGCACTTCCTCAGTCCTGTCAGTCAGTGTCCAGCCTTGAAGGAAACTCCCCATTTTTACAATGTTAAAACTCGAGTACCGTGCGGTTATTAAGTTATTTTGTAAAGAGGGTCATACTACTGCGCAAATTAAAGAGCGCTTGGATTGTGTATACGGGAGGTCCTCCCCCTCGCATTCCACAGTGAAAGAATGGGCAAAATTATTTAAGTTATGGAGAGAATGTCTAGAAGATGACCCGCGTCCCGGTCGTCATTGGAAGCTGTCACTTCTGAAACAATCCAACTTGTGGAACCTGCAATTAATTTCTGACCGGCGACTGAAAACCAAGTATATAGCAGCGAAGTTGGGACTTTCAAGAACAAGTGTTTTGAGGATCATCAAAGAACACTAACGTAAACAAGGTTAGTGCAAGATGGGTTCAAAAAATTCTTTCAGCTGCTCAAATACAAGGAACGAGTTCACTGCTGCAATGAATTTTGGCGATTTAACACCGACTAAGAGCTCCAAGAAGCAGAGGAAGAACATTTGTGTAACAAAGAAGACAATTATTTGTTTCATGGTATAGAAATGTTGCCAAAGCGTTGTATCAAGTGTGTTGAACTTTGAGGAGAATATATTGAAAAACAGTAAGACCAGTTTTGTTTTTTCACCTTTCCTTCTATCCCAGGCGGGAAACTTTTGGACCTTACTACGTAAAATATATATATATATATATATATATATATATATATATATATATATATACGTAGTAAGGTATCTCCAATAACAATTAATCTTTTTAAAACTAATTAACCAAAAGAATATAACATAAATAGGATAATAATCATTATAAAGAAAGAAAACAATCAATAGTTAAACATTAACAAATTTTTTGAAAATCAAAGTTACAAAAAATAATAAAAGAAAGTTGATAGTATCCCCATTGATAGTATGATAGTATAGTATATTTTAAAGATATCCAGCGTTTGCGTAATCAAAAGAAAAACCACTACGACCCGTGAAGGGTTTTGAGTGCAGAACGTGACTGCACTAATTCTAGGACAGCGGTTGTTCCGGCGATTTGTCCTAGATTACGCTCTAACTCCAGGTTTTCCTAAAATTTAGGGTACCCGCTTTATAGATGCTGGATTAGCCTCAGGAAGGTTCTAGATCCCGGATGATCCATCGCTGGCTAACAGATTAAATGAAAGTCTGACAGTAGCGGGATATGACCCAAGGACCTTCGCCATGGCAAGTAAGCTTTAAGCCACTGAGCCATCCCGCTCCATAATCTGCATCGTGAACTACTAAAAAATATGACTTTAAAAAAAATTAAAGTCGGCGAAATCTAAGAATGAAAAGGGCTTATTTCCGCCAACAACATTTACTCTATATATTTTTTAATCTATGAAACTTTTCCTATTTACATCTGGAGCGTAATAAATAAACTTCAATAGAAAAAAAAATCAATATTATGGTTTCCTCTTGTGTTTCCTGTCACAACATGTTTGTTTATATAGAACTTGCATTGCCCTATTGATTACTCAGTAGGTTTACATAGTGTATCTTTTTTATAATTGTAAATTTATATTTATTCGTCCCAATTTCGGATGCATCCACTACCCATTACCAAGATAATTGAGCCGCGAGCTCAGCCAAAGGCAATACATCCACCGCAGACACTAAGATCCAGAGAAGACAAAAGTCTTGATAGCCGCGGAGAGACATGACAGGAGGGTGTTGCTGGCAGAGATAGCGGAGTCAGCGTCGGTTGGGATTGTCCTATTGTGTGGAGGAGGTGTAGGGGGCCTATTCACCTGCCCTTTAAGTTTCCATTGTACACCAGTCAAAGGTTCGACTACTTGTCTATCCGCTGCTGATCTAAGGATTACTCGTAGCTCAGGTCTTCCGGAGCAGCTAGGATCAGTAGTACTCTAACAAGGAAACAAGTAATTCGTCAAACATTTAGTTTAATAGTTCAAGTTACATATAAGAGTAAAATTTCAAAACGATGCGTTAAATAGTTTTCAGTTAAATTACCAACTATTTACCAACTATGTACCAACAGTAAACTTAGATACATTTAAAATGAAATAAAATCAAAACATTATAAATAGCAATGCTCAACTGTTATAAAGAAATGGTAATGGACTCCTAGAGTCCTATAATATTAAAAAAAATTAAATGGACAAAGCAACTTTTGTAATTCTGATTTCAGTTAGATGCTCAATAATAAAGGTATTTTAAAATATGTTTTTCATTTTTTCTATTAATCTTTATTATATTTATTTTTTTTATTTGCTGTATATTTTCAATTTAACTTTTGAGGCCTATAAATAGTTTGAAAACGACTGTTTTATAATTGTTGTCTCTCTATGGAAGGTATATTGTAATAGCGTATAGAAGGTAAATTGTGAATAGTGAAAGAATTGTAGGAGTGAACTAGCCATACCATTTTCATTATAATGAAGTTGGATAAAAAAGAAATTGGCGAGAAGGGTGTGCTAGAGAACTGGGCCTCCCTCCTTGCCGACCTCCTTATCATAGAACCGATCTGCATAGAAATTTTCCGGACGGTTGCTTTATTTCCTTGGGAGGGCTGAGAATTTAAAAATGCCCTTCTAGGGATAGATGGTTGAAATAAATGAAATTGCTTGGACTACGTGGAAATATTGTAATCAGCGAGCTCACGTCTCATCCCCCATATCCGAAGAAATTGTCTGCATCCCCATTTTTTAGGGAAATGAAAATTGCGATCTTTATCCTGACCATTGCCCGTTAATAAAATTAAATAAGAGTAATTTTTTTTATGAATTTTTTACCTCTCATCCATGGATGTCACACAAAGGTATATTAAAATAAAGTGTGGTACATATAATTGATTTTCCTAATTAAATATTTCTATCACGAGACGATAATTGCTCGAGGAAGCTATGACTAACTAGCTTATTGTCGAGCTAAAGTTATATTAATCATTAATCAAGGAGGTGATTTGTCCCAGATCACGGTTAACTTCCAGATTTTCCCCTTATTTTGGGTATCCACTTTAAAGAGACTGACTGAGCCCCAGGAGGGTTCTAAATCCAATTTGATCCATAACAGATTAAATTAATTCTGCCAGCGAGGGGGATTTGAAACCATGATATTCGGCATGGAACCTCACAGCTATACCATTCTGTACTCCGCTAAACTTATAATAAATAGTAAATATTTTAATCCTCCCAATTACTCTTAAAATATTTTAAACTTTTTTTTTATTTACTTTTAGTCTAACATTTCTACTTTTTCTCCTATAATCTCTTGTACCTTGCAGTTGTTTTTAACATTTTAAAGTAGTGTATGTGTTACAAATTCCAAATATTTTTCGAGGTAATCTTCAAATCAGGTTTTCATCAATTTTTTTTTCTTGTAAAGAATATCATTTAAAAAAAGTGTTCTGTTTAAAAGCAAAAGTAAACATAGTTTGAATAAATCAGTACTTTTCATTATTTGTGGTATTGATTTAATTTTTCAGTGATCAAATGTAAAATTCCGATTTTATAATATGGATATATTTTTAAAATATTAAAATTTACTATGTTAATTAAAAATATATCTTAATTTAAGAATATACCTTAGTATAGTAACTATTAACTATTCAAAGTAGCTTTACGGTTAAGAAGTCTTGAATAACCGTTTTTATGGATAAACTTTTTTTTCTTCCTGGTTTTTGTTTAGTTATTTTTTCAGTTGTAATGTTGAATTATTTATCGATGTATACCATTTTTTTAGGAATTAATTTAAAAATCTAAAATTTCTCTCATTTTAATCGTAATTTTAAATGACGATATATTGAATAATTTTAAATTAATTAAGAAAGTAGATGGTCCAGTAAATAAAAAATTGAAACAATGATGTATATATTTATATTAAGGAATTAAAAGAATTCGAATAACAAATAATATACATTTTT
The DNA here is from genome assembly GCA_964056705.1 of Troilus luridus. Taxonomy (NCBI): domain Eukaryota; kingdom Metazoa; phylum Arthropoda; class Insecta; order Hemiptera; family Pentatomidae; genus Troilus; species Troilus luridus. The sequence continues at coordinate 59,595,321 of OZ057414.1, forward strand.
TCAACTGTTTATTATTTAAAATTAAAATGGTATATGGTCCCTTTTAAGGTATTTTTTGCAATGGACCCAATACCACGACAATGACATTTTTTTATTGGTCACTGGTCCAGAAAATTACTTGAGGTAAGCCCGCCATCGATACTCCAAAGGTTACTTAGCTTCGCTCAACAAAAAGTTTAAATTCTGACGTCAGCAAATTTTTTAGTAATGTTAAATTTGAACAATAAAGTCTACCATACGAACTATTTAACTTTATATAGTAGTATAAATTAGACTTTTGTTATACACTTATCTTAATAAGTACATTCAGATTTTGTTATATTCACGCTATAATTCTAATAATACTTATAATTCTTAAAATAAGTCTAACTATATAATAATTCTAAAATACGCGTCGTGGTCGCGTAGTCCTTCTGGACTGTTTCGCATGAAATAAATAAATAAATAATTCTAAAATAAAAATATATTAATGAAGCAAGATGACCTGCACATTTAAAAAAAGTTTAAATCTAGATTCTAAATATTGGTCTTTATTGAAAGAAATAATCTTCATATTAGGCAACTACATACTTTTTTTTCTATAACACCATACAATCTGTAAAGTTAATCTTTAATGTCAAAACCCTTATTTAAACATTTTTTTTTAAATAGATGTGTATTTTAGTTATCAATCATAAACTTACTCGTAAATATCCAAATTTCTATTACAAGCGTACTACTTCTTCAATAAAAATATACATGTAATTGATATATAAGAAATCGAAAAATTTAATGGCTTTATTCCGTTCAATTTCGTCTGTTTCAAATTGTTATCTATAGGACAGGATTAATTATTAAAAATGAAACCTGTCTAGAATTATACAATTAGCTGACAAGAGAAGTACTAAAATATCCGGAATCAAGTATATTATATTATTATAGTCTATCATATAATAAAAGTACATGATAATCTCACATAATTATACCAGTGGACCATAATTATAAAGCTTCGTTACTCCACGTTTATGTTTTTAGATTAATTTAGATAAATCCTTAATTGATTGCGGGGTATGATTGTGAAATTATGTTGTTTCTTTTATTCTTAAATATTTATTTGGTGTAAATTATCGATTAAAATATGCATCGCAACATTTTACTTACTGGGTTTTACAATTAGGATGGTGAAATGGTGTTGTTGAATGTATATTTTTAACCATCTGTGATTTTTACTTAACATACAGTAAGTTAAAGGTTGAATATCGTGAATAAAGAGCAGTTTACTAGTTGCAGTTTCGAAATGAGTGAAAAATAGTTGGGGAAGTTATGACAATCATTCATTGTTTAATATTAAGAATGAACATATAATATACTATTATAATACTGTAACATACAGCTGCTGACAATAAAGCCAGGTCGATTGTATTTGGTTTCAAAACTCCATTTATTTAAGAAATAATTGCACTATGATATAAACATATATACAATTTAAATATATACAACATAAATGAATGCTTCTTATATTTTTGTCGATTGTAATGTTTTTTTGTTATAATATGAAAAACCAAAAATTTGAAGTACATAGAATTGTCGTCCAGAAATAGTTTAAAAAGCTGTTTTGTTTCGCTTATATGAGAGAAGGCTTGAAGGAGCATGTACTACTGAAAATATTTGAAGTATTGATTTCGTTCATATTATTTCTTTAAAAATATTAAATTAATAAACGAATTGACCAGATCGTTTGTAAGCATCAATTTACGCGTGTGGTATAGTCACTGATTGAATTAATTCCTCACCTTATAATATTATGAAGCAACAACAATGTCAACTATATCAAGATTTACTCATCTGAAGGGGGGGGGGGCCAAAGTTTATAAATTTTTCTGTAAAAATAAATTGGGTAAAAGGTCACTCTGGCATTGAGGACGATGGGATTCCTGAAAAACTAGCAAAAGAGGCAGCGCAAAGTGATTTTTGTCTATCTTTTCTCTAAACACCTATATCGTTCATTATATTCAATATAAGTTAAGAATTAATTTTGAGATGGAACGAACGATGGGCAATTTCAATTAATGCATATGCTTATTCCAAAACTGACATTCAATAACAATGGATTAATAAAATCCACAAATTACAAACTAACACAGGTTTTAACTTGACATGGACATACCAAATCATACTTACACAGATTTCACACAATCAATGACAATACTTGTTCACTAGAAAAAGAAGAACAGGCAGAGATTTCGAAAAGTTGACATTTAGTTAATAATATTTATATATTGTAAAACATAGATAATCATTTTTATAATTTTAAATTATGTTAATTGTAACAGTATATGTGTAATAAAGTTTTTGTATACATTATAATTCACATATGTTGTGAATCCTCATTGTAAAAGTGTAATTAAATGGCATATAATACACTACAGTATGGAATGTGCCAATAACCAAAGGTCCTTTCAAAGGGTTACTTTAAAAGAGGGAAAAAAAGTATATCAAGATAATAGAGATGCTTAAGGTTTATATATTATTAGAAATAAAATACAAATTGGAGTATTTGATAAATTTAGACCTTACATTTCGATGCGTAATATTTTTTAACCGGGATATATCCCACATTGAAAATTGAAATTAGGGTTCCTGCATGAATATTTGACGCTGACATGTTTATAGAATACAGAAAAGGGGAGGGTAATGAATCCTCGCCTCCATTATTTTTCATTTTTCACGAACAGGGAAAAGCTTCTTGACCCCGGGAATAATGAGGTTTTCTGTTGCCAGCTCATTAGCGTTTCCTAGAGCAGAGATGTCTAATTAGTAGATGACAGTATTTTTTTTTTGTTTTATTCTTTTCCGTTTTTTTTATACTAAAAGCATAGTATTTCAAGCCGAGCAATTAATTTTTTATACAGTAATTCTAACTTAAACCGCCTGAAAGTCTCAATGGCCTTATAATATTTGAATACTCCATATTATGCAAAAACGAATACGCCTGATTTAGTATTAAATCCTTTGAATCCTGAATAGAATTTTTATTCTCCCATTCTCATCAAGAACTAATGCATCGATCTACTGGCCATTATAGCACAAACGAATCCTGTCTGATGGTCTTTTGTAAATGGGTTATTGAAGTTTTGGCAATGAACAGCTTCTCCACTTAAGTCCTTAGCATTCGGCGCTAAAACACTCTCTTTTAGACATTACAGCTGAGAGAAAAGCACAAATATTTTATAGGATGATAAATTTGCTTAAGATTATAATTTTTATTTTAGCCTTAATTTGAATAGAAAAGACTAGAATAGAAAAAGTAATTTTATTCTGGGACCAGGTCTCTTTAGAATAACATATGTGTACAAAATTTAATATAGATATACCTGGCCAAAGGACTACATTATTAGAATAATTTAACAAATATATATATATATATATATATATTAACATGAAAATAAATATAAACTAAAACGTATAATCTGGTAGAGAATAAAAAAAATTAGCATACAAATTTACAATAAAGAGAAATAAGCTGAGAGAAAAATAATAAATAAATAAAAGCACCTAACAATATAAAAAATAATATCATTATGAATGAAGAATATTTACAGTAATTCATCCATCAATTCCAATGAATATGAGCTATTAATTATTCCCGATTTAAGAAAGTATATCTTAAATTGTGGGTAAGTCGGAAACAATAACCAGAGTCAACAACTTTTACAGTAAAAGATGTAAACTAATTCTATATTGTGTACATCGACACAATACCTGCACGATGATTTATACATTACAGTTCAAAAACTTTATGCAAATACAGGCCCAGTAATAGGTGTTTAAATGTAATCGATAATTTATAAAAATTCTTTACCTCGTAATCGGTCGGACCATTGATATATAGATTAAGAGATTTTTATAGAATTGATATTTTTAAATAATAAATTTTTCAAATAAATTTCCTATAAAAATGTTCATTATTTGAAGAAAAATAAAATAGCTTAATGAAAGAGTCAAAAAGTTTAATCTATTTTGGCAACACAGGCTATTGAAACAAGATGGTTAATTCTCGTATCGATCTTAATGATCCTTTGTAATTAAAATAGCGTCCTATCACGGGTGTTTACTAGCTTTTTACATACACACACTTTTATTAACTCGTGTGTGTGTATGTAACGGAGTCATTGAACTCGATTTTTCGCAACTTCAAAACATTTAACTAAAAATTAAAACTTTCCACACTTCTCCGTGAAAATAAAATAATTTGGTAAGTTGGTCTCATTGTAATTACCAGGATTTTCAGGGTGATTTGTCGTATCCGAAGACACAATAGTGTCTTGTACCAAATACTAATGTATGTAGGGTTTAATCATTATGGCAAACATACGTCTTCTGCTAGGAACAACTGGAGAGTTACGTATCATTTCCAACAAAAAAAATATTCTCTTTAAAATAAGAATATTTAAAAAAAATAATAGTTTAATGCATCTATAACACGCCCTATTGTAGCTAGAAAATGAATATTAGTTTTAAAAAACTACAGAACACTCATAAATACAAAAGATAAATAAACAGTAGAAAATCATTTTCAATAAGTTTAAAATAAATAATAATAAAGGGCGATGAACAATAAAATTCACTTTCTAGTCAAAAAAGGCGTGTGTAGCTTGATAGTAATTGTAAATATTTGATTGGCTGATATTCGTAAAAGTTGAGTCATTATATTTAAATGTTTTAAAAAGTTCCCCACGCTTAATTAAGATAAAATTTTGTTAATGACACATTTGACAAATGCTTAAACTTACTGGAAATTATTTTATTTCTTCTTTAAGCGTGTTTTTAACGATTATTTGTTCAATTTAAATTGGCGCTAGATTAAGTATAAGGTATGAGAAAACCTTACATGTACCGATATTGTTGAAAGCTATATTTTTTACAACTATTAATGATAATCTGAAACTGTAAGATGAAACCCTTCATTTTATCTAGAAAATGCTGAAACTCGATATCCAGCATCATTTTACCTTCTACCTTCTGTGGCATGCCAACTAATGTCATACTTGTAATTACTTCAGTATTAACGCAATGTTTCTCGTGCTACAAACCTTCTTATCACACTCCGAAATAATTCTTCTTGTTGTGAACCGTGCAGTGGCCAATTCCTACTGCTACAATATGCGCCAGTAGGTTAATTTCATGCCCATTAGGTCGTAATGCCTTTGCCTAATATGAGGTCAAGTGTTGATTAAGGTTCGTGATTAATTAATTTTAATTGAATCAGCAACATGAAGGGATTGGCCTCTAAGCCGCTTTATCCGGTTAGGCATTTTAGATTATGTGGCCCTATAGGGTACTATAGTATGTACAGCAATGCTCTGACTACTAAAGTATCGCTTATGTAAAACTTAAAAAAAAAATTATTGAAATTTATGTTAGTCCTTATAGGGACGCTAGGTAGCCTATTACAAGACAACTTACGAAGGACTCGGAGCATAACGTTTCGAGACCAACGATTTTGTATTGCGATGACTTGGCCCAGATGTGACCTGGGGATGGAGAGTAATAACCGGCAGATTTTACTATCACATTTAGTCAATTAAGGATTTAGGGCTCTACTAAGCCATCGAACTCCTCTGGTATTCAATGCTTACAGTCCAAAATCCTTCGTAAAATCCTCAATGTTCCTTACGTTTTTTTACTAACGATAAATTCTGATAGCCCTCAATTCTGATAGCTTTGAAATTCTGGATCATATATGCACGCCAATTTACTAGAATAATACTCTAAGCTCAATTACATTACAAAAGACTCATATACATGACTATTATAAGATTCATTTGGACTTACGGAGCAGAGCTCCACTAAATTATCGGATTCTTCTCGTATTCAATCTTTACATTCAAAAACCCTTCGTAAGATCATCAATGCTCCTTACATTGTTAAGAATAAAGTTCTCCATAATGACCTCAATATCCCACATGTAGCTGATTTGGCCCGAACTTGATATCGATCTGTTCATGACAAACTTTATTTCCACTCAAGCCCACTAGTTTCAAACCTAGCAACCTCTTCAATTCCCGACATTCCCCCGAGTAGTCATAAATGAAGATGGCTTCGTGGCTTTCTAAGTTCAACTTGTCAAACTTCTTCTTAAACTACCAGTGAGTAGTTTCTCTTTGTTTTTTCTCATGACATTTTGCATCTTCCATTCTATTGAGTTATTGTATTATTATAATGCAGTTGTAAATTTCAATCAATATTTATTTAAATTATAAGTTTGAATAAAGATTTATTTAAAAATAAATAAATAACATTTTTAAAATGAATAAAATATAATATATATGGTATGTTTTTTGTCTTTCAATAAACATACAGACCGAGTAATCAGTCAACAAACGCCGGGATTCTATATGAATAAAATGCAATATCTGTGTATTGACCTAGGGTATATTTAAATTAGATTTGTATAACTTAACTTTAATAACCAAATACAAAACCTATCGATATTTATTTTGCCTTACACCACCATGAAAATAAATCTAGCTTATAAGAACTGACATTGAATGTAGAAACCCCTACATTTTTTTCGATTGCCTATCCACTCACATACAGCTTTCCGTTTTTGGTTTATCCTTGCTATCCATCAATCGGTGGTTGGCAATTGATCCGCTGCCAACTATTGTAGTATTCATAGCCTGTAGAAAGGCCATTGATGATGGATTGCTTTTTGGCCAGCTCGCCCCCCTATTCACCACTCGCCCGCACTAATCTAGAAGTTACCGTAGAGATAATCTGGTTGGCCGCTCACATTATATCTCCTGTTAGACAAGTAGTTCAAGAATTCTTTACAAGTCCCTTAGACTAAATTCATTTACTGCTGAATTTTAATTATATTGCTCTCACAATTATAAAGGATATAATGTTGGACATATCTTAAATTTATCAAACCATCTTTTAATGTTTCAGAAGATCCATTTTCTTTATAAATATTGTTGAAAAGGTATACGTCATAATTAGGGTTAAAAAGAAAAAAATCAAAGCCTCTTGTCTCTAAAATGGTAAAAAAAACTGATTAGTCAACGTTTCGCAAATCAGGCACTCGCCAAACTAAAAATCACATCAAAAAAGACAAAGTGCCGAACATCTCATCAACAGTACAATCAGTCTCATCAAATGGAGACAGCAATCTTACTCCAAACATTCTTTATGTGTTATATATTTCTACACCACCGTTTTGATTAGTATTAAAAAGGCGGTGGAGGCGTGGCAAAAAAGGCTGTTACATAAAATCATATGTTTATTGAGGTTTTTAGAAAGAAAAGAAATCAACCCTCACAAATAAATAAATAAAAATAGCACCAGTTTCAAATTTTCAACGTTATCCAACCTCATCCACTGTTTTTTTTTAATACCAATATAGATTTATATCATTGTATTTCGCGTTAAAGCTAGGTTAGTGTGGCACTTCGTCCAATGAAACCTAATTAGACCTAATAGAAGGAACCTTGGAACCTTCAATTAGCGAACCGATAAATGGTCGGGGGCGATTCTGCTGATTTGCACTTGTACACGTTCTTTTACGGAACTCTGAGCCTTTTTCTTCATTCACTATCGATAAGAAATCGTTAAAATGACAATCGTAGTATTTGAAGCAGTGGATAGTAAAAAATTTATTATTTAATTGATTTGTTCTATGAAAAAATTCAAATGAAATGGCCAAAAATTATTAAGAATAGTATTATTTTATTTCAACTTACAACTTAATGTGCCGATTATGAATAAACTAATAAAAAAACAAAAACAATGTTTTACAAATAAAAATTTTTAATTTTATTAAATAAATTTATGTTAGTTATAGGAAACCCTTACGTAAAATTGACAATTTTTGGTTATAAAAGATACTATTATATTATCAGTAATTATATTATAAATAAATATTTAAACAAGATGATTTTATTGCGGTTACGTCGCTACTACGTAAGGGTGACGAAATAAGTCAACTCAAATTGAACGATTGAACGATTTGCTCAGCACCCAATTTAGGCGCTCGGAATTTTTTATATATTCCAAACTTAGCACAGGCCAAAAATAATTTCTCTTATTGTTATATATACAAATAATCAATGCCACTAAAATAATAAATTAAAATAAATATATTGGATAGGCTTCCGCAACTGTAAAGATCAAATTCCCTGAGCAGAGTTTTTGGTGCGAGAAACGCAATGCCTAAGTAATCAAAACTTCTCTTTTTATATATATATGTCTAATTCGTTCAATTATTCATTTTTTTTTATTTCTATTTATATAGGCCAGCGTAGGCGTAATTCAGTAGTTGGCCCACTACATTTACAACAAGACAACTAGCGACTTTTTAAACAACATAATGTAAAATAATTCGATCAATTATATCAACATTTTTCTAATTGAGCTTTTTCTGTGCTAGTATTCTAAGGATAGTACATAAAATGCATTTCTCTCTCCATCTCCATGAAATAGCTTATCATTTTCGGGATAAATGCATCTAAAAAAGGGAAGAATCACTGAACTATTCTTCAGAATAGTCTTGAATACTTATTGGGTAACTTTATAAATGAATGGAGTAGAAAATGGCTCTGTAAGATAAAAAATTGTAGTTTCTAATTAATAGTTTATTACTACTTGATAAATTGTTTTGACCTCTACCTTGGCTATTTTCCATAGTAAAGGATAGGTACGAATAATGTAATATATATGTGAAAAATAAAGGAAATTCCATTTTATTAAACTACTTAGTACCTGCTGTTAATAATTTAAAGTCATTAAGATGGTCATTAAGAAGGAAAAGGGTGGTTAAACGAAAAGCCCTAAAGGTGTTAAGAGTGAATAGAGGACTTCTTTAAGGGCTGAATAGAAACCTCAAAAGAAGGAGTTTTTCAGCTTGCTCTCCTTTCAGTTAGATGTTGTTTTTTTCCTCGTAGCACGTTGTTTTTTTTTGGATTTTTTTCCTGATGCCTCTTAATGAAAAAGGCTTATCTTGAAACTGTTGCGTGTACTGATGAAACACATTAATACGCATTAACCATGTATGGTATATATATATACCTTTCACCCCTTTCCAATATTTATTGAGGAAAGGGCTTAGCGGAAGGGTTATTGTGGCTGGGCGTGGGTTCCTTAGATAACCACTTTTCTGTAGGGGCAACCAACCTCATTATCTATTCATAATACCACCCCCTCCAGTTCTCTTCCTTCCAGCTAAAATTTACCATCCCGTCTTAAAAGGAGGGGTATCATAACCTATGTTTCACTGCTAAGATTTTTATTTAAAAATTCTTTCAAGTCGAAAAATAAAGGAACATTAAACGGGGAAGGAAAAGAAGAAGAAAAAAAGTTGATAAATTATAAAGTTTTCATAATTTTCTACTAGACGCCGCCCAACCTCAGCAACCTAATAACCCACTTTGGCAATTTTCTCGTTGCTGGAAAAATTATATTTCCATCTTATCAGCGTAGAATTTAATCCAGCGCCGTTCATTCTACCCCCGGTTCGCCTCCCCTTCGAGACATTTACATTGCGGAAAACTATCCAAGAACTAGAAAAGAGACAAACTAGTTTAAAAAGTAGGAACGAGGTGAACTGTCTCGTTAACCGATTGTACTTCAAAACTTACCGTTATTTAATTATCATAAACTCCGGAACGTAATATTTTTATTAAACTTCTGTGAGTATCCTGGGGCCCATCCTATACACGATATATACAGCTGACATCCCAACCCATCCAAGCACTGTCCTCACTACTTACGCTGATGACACATGTGTGTTATCAGTTAATAAGGATCCATTTGTTGCATCCCAATCTCTTCAATCCCATATCTCACACCTACAAGAATGGTGTCAAAATTGGAGGATTAAAATAAATCCTAACAAATCCCATCAAATTACCTTCACCCTTCGTCGTAAACCTACGAATTCCTGTCCTACTGTATCGTTTAATAATACACCACTGAACCCTGTCGAACAGATACGTTACCTAGGGCTCCATCTGGATAAACGTCTCACTTGGAATCCTCATACAAGACTGAAAAGACAAGAAACTGCTCGACGTTTTCGCCTACTTCAACACTTACTGGACAAACGCTCTAAGCTACCAATTAATTACAAAAGACTTATTTACATGACAGTCATCAGACCTATTTGGGCATACGGAGTTGAGCTTTGGGGCTCTACTAAACCATCCAATTCATCTCGTATCCAATCCTTGCAATCCAAAATCCTTCGTAAAATCCTCAATGCTCCTTATTATGTCACAAACAAACTCATCCATCATGATCTTAATATCCCATATGTTACTGATTTGGCCCAAACTAGATACCTATCCTTCCATAACAAGCTCCATACGCACTTGAATCCGCTAGTCTCTCAGCTTGCTTCCCATACTATTCCTGATAACCCTCCGAGGCGCCTGAAAAGAAGATGGCCTCGAGATCATCTACTATAGAACTTTATTGGAGTGCTATCGATGGGTAGTTTCTCCACAAGTGTTTTCATGTCATATTTTACATTTTTGCACATTTACTTGATATAATACCATTATAGTTGTAAATATCATTGAATTAAATAAAAAAAAAAAAAAAAAAAAAAAAAAACTTCTGTGAAATGTTTAAAAAATTAATTATCTCTTTTTAATATGAATTTTAATATTCGCTCATTAATGAAGAAATAAATGTAGTTCTAACATACGTAGACGTAAACATAACCTAGCTTTTATTGGTTTTAATATTAATATAATAATCTGTAATTTTATTAATTAATCTTCAACTGTTATATCTTCCGAATGTATAACACTATAACAGGTGAATAAAATAACAATATTTTATGTCAAATTGTAATTACTGTGTGATTTTCCATCGAGCTAATTAATATCGATGACGTACGCTACAATTTTAAACTGTTATGAAATATAATACCATTATAAGTTATGTGCCATGTAAGTTTTATTAATATTTCTAGTGTTTCATTTTTTTTTTTTTTTTAGTTACAAGGCTTGGATTTATTTTTCTCAGATTTGATAATTTCGGACATAAAATTTTTATTGTATTTTTTTTTTAAATGCACTTATAATATCCTTGAGAAAATATACTTGTAGTTATAATTAAAGTTATCTAAAATCTTATTACTGCATATTTTGACTAAAATAAAATAAAAAAAATTAAATCATCACGGCAGTTATAAACTAAAATAAAATCCAATCTAAATGATTTTCTGTGGGTTTTTTAGTATGTTTTAATAATTGTTTTCCATTTCATTCAAGAGTATTAGATATGCTATTATTACTTTAACATAAAAAGTGAAACCTTTTTCCTAATAAAATATCCCCATAAGGGAAAGTAGAATTGAAAAACGACAAGCACGACAAGAGAAACATGATGAATGAGAAATCGCGATAACCATCGCAACGATCTTATATATAATCCATCTTTACACTTCATCTCTGAGAGGGAATGGATTTCCAATGAACGGCTGTCGTTATTCGCTAGATATAAACTCTTTCGGAGGATAATAAAGATTTGATTTTAGTGACAACCCAATCCAAATATAGTTTATGAAAATTTTAAACTCCTCAATAACTTTTTTTATGTTCTTTATTGTATGATTTTAGCATTAGTTAACAATTAATGGAGAATGTTTACATTGTTGTTTTAAACGCTAATAAAAAAGGTTTATTGATCATAAATGTATTTTGTCTTCTTGAAATAAATATTTGTTATTTTATAAATGCTTTTTTCTTTTCTTCATCAATCTTTTTATCTCATTTATTTATTTTGGAATGGCGTGATTAGTTATTGAAGACAACTGATTATTTATTTTACGGCCTATCAATATTTTAAATTGGATTATTTTTCAGAGGTTGGTGGAGATAACCAATTTAATAATCTGTCAACTTAAATTCTGAAATAAACCACCAATATCGTATTCATGAATATATTGTGTAAATAAGTATAGAGTGTAGCCTAAATAATTACAATGAATACACTTTATTTATGCAATTACTTGTTTTAAATACCATTTACATATACTCTAAGATATGAGAAATAATAATTCATATAAATAAAGGATTGTCATCAAATACGTACTTAATTAAATTAACACTTACCTGATATTACGGTGTACATACAGGGTTCTTGGTTAGGAAGGTTGTCCCCGGCTATGCACATTATTTTAAAAGTAGAATACTCTTAAAAAAATTCTAGTCATAAGTATAAAACGAAGATTTATTACTTAAATAATTACATAAAACAGCTTAATTTTATTTTATTATGATAAATCCGGTGTTTTAAATCCACCGTAACAAAAATGTAGGATTTTGATTTCATCTCAAGAATTGAATGCCTACGTCAGATAGCCATGGGGATTGACACATATATCTCAGGTCCTCGATCGACTACAGAGGAGTTAGATAATTGAAGAGTGAGTGATGACCAAGAGTGTTAAGGGAGCACCTACTGACCTCGAAGCTGATATAGGAACGGTGAGAATTCGGTCATTGTGGGTTGTATCTTACTTCGTGGAGTCAAGGAATGAATCCCGAATTTTCGTTTAAGTTATGTAACCTATAGGGCTATCGGTAATTTCTGAATTAATTCAAATTAGTAAAAATATTAAACAGCAATAAAATTAATAGTGTCGAACTTCGCTACGTTAGAGGCGTTAATAAATTTACAGAGGAAGAGCGCATTGATCGATATTTTAATCGAATATCCTTTCTCATGAAAGAAGAGTATTTCGAAGCAAGATGAGATATCCAAACTTTCTCAGAATTTCAATTTAAATTCATTTTTATTGCTCTATTATATAATAATTATACATCGCTAAAAGTTTTTAATGATGTAATATTTTATTTTATATTTGAAAATCGGGCCGTAGATTGGGCCGTAGCGGAGGCATCGCTCTTCTCATTCTCAGAATTATTTCTCCCCTAGATTGTTTTGTATTCACTTCGAATCAGTAAACTCCCCCTGCTTGGTCGTAGACTCGGTTAACGTCTTGTGATTTTCGGCGCCCTCTCATCTTACTCTCCTTCATAGTCACCTTTGGCTAGACCTTCTCCATTTGGGTTGAGTCTCCAGCATATTATATCTCAAAAAACGCGAAAAAGAGGCACAGAATTGAAGTAAAAATTAAAAAATTGGGATAAATAAATTATTCTGTTTACACTCTATTGAAAAAAAAAGAATATGAAAGTATAATACACCAATAGTATAGTATACTTGTAATTTATAGTTATTGAAAAAAAGTACAATTGAATGAATAGTTGTGTATATTGTAAAATGGATTTGGTCCGCTGTATAACTGAAATCTTTAAAAAACTAATTGATTAAAATAGCAACTTCAATAGAAACAGTATCATATTCAATTCTGTTAATTTTTGTATCCAACTCATTGTAGTTTATTGTATCTTTAAAATTTAGGACTCATATTCGTCCAAAGTACCATAAAATGTCGTTAAATGAGCAAACAAATAATAGGTCAAAAAATCAGACAACATTTTATTTAGTATCAATACCGTTTAACGTTTAAGCTAAAGAACATACTTCTTTACAATCATGTCTTCCTTTAGTACACATAGTTTTTTTTTTTTTATGAAAATGCAGTAAACCTTCGGTAATAGTTAGTTATTGCCTTACGAACTATGTTAGTTATTTTATAATCTATTTTATTTTATTTTTTATTAATTGTTATAATTTTTAAATATTTTTATTTGAAAAGAAAAGATATGTTCAGGGACTCGAACCCGGGTCACCCACGTGGCAGAGCACCACGCTAGTGAAGTGGGCGACCCGGGTTCAAGTCCCGGCCATGGACATATCTTTTCTTTTCAAATAAAAATATTTATAAAAAATATGTTAGTTATAATATCTTCAAATATAAAACCAGTACCGCTCAATACCAGTTATATGAATATTATAATACCTTTCGACAAAATGCAAATTGCTTCATCGACGAAGATAAAAGGGCCACAAATTGGTTAAAACGCTAAAACCCTTTGGATGGATTAGCAAGATGTCACTCATCAATGCCCTCGCCCTGTATCGCATCCATTCTCCCTTTTTTGGCCCTTCAGATACAATCTCGATTTGATCGCTCCGCTGACATTATTCCCTCCGATCGTTCAATGTCCAGCCCAGCCAATTTCACCCTCCATTTAGTCTTCTAGTTAAACTCCTACAAGATCCTATATTTGTTATTTATTTTATCATTTCGGTATCCTTGTAACTTAAGTGATTAAAATAATAATATTGGCTCAGGATGATCATTCTGAATGTGTATTCTGACTATAATTAATATAACCTGGTGCATTACGTATAATTTTACTCTACAACTCTTAGAGGGTCTTTGGTTTAGTACGTCGTAGAGACTATAATGATACTTGGACAACGGTTGTGCAAGGAGGTTAATTCCTAAATCACTCTCGACTGCCAGATTTTCCCCTTGTTTTTGGTACCCACTATATTGAGACTTGATGAATCCCAGGCGGGTCCTAGATCCCAATCGGATCCATCTCCGGCCGCTATTAGATTCCTAAAAGTCTAAATGGCAAAGTCTACCACAGAGCCACTCCGCTCCTTACGTATAATAATCATAATAATTAATCGCAGTAATGGTTTGTAAGATATTTCGTATTTTAGCAACCTATTGCAACTTAACACCTACTATTTTTGAGCATGATTCCATAACCAGGAAATACTGTATTTAGTGAATACGGTCATCAAGAACAGAGGCATTCTCGACTTATCCCTTCTGCATCTCCTTATCATATATATTTAATCTCTAGAATTCAGATAATTCTATTGTAATTTAATCTATTGTTAGTCTTAGCCGCCATTAGGTTACTCATCGCTCCTTCAAAAGAACAACAATATAACTCAAAAAATTAATTTTTCAATAGACGTATCTGAAAGTTCCATGTATAAAAACACATAATGAGTTATAAAAATAAAAATTTGGGTATGCAAAGCAAAGCATTCTTATTCTAATGATGGTATTGGAGTATTTTTATTACCCATTAGGAAATTTTCAAAAACTTCTATTATTTTAACTTATGTCATTATTCCTGTAAAACTTCAAGTTCAAACATGATACATCCCAAAACTTGACTTAAAATTAACATGTTGGAAATGGAATATCAGATATTTCGTTGCTGAATTAAAAAGCTTCAATCGTTATAATTTATATTGAAGGCTTAACTCAAAAATGTATTTTTTTTTTTCATAAATATGTAGTTTTGTTTACCACTTTCCTCTAATACTAAGATTTCTTCGACTATCAAAATATTTAAACTATGTAAGTGTGAATTGGCATATATATTTCCACATATGCACCACTGTATATCCTATAACTTCCAACGGCAACAGGCAGTAACGATGACAATAACGACCCGTCAGCTGTGTTCCTATTTATTTCCATATCCGCATATGGGAAGCCAACTGGTCAGCTCAAATCTAAATGGGACTTGCAAGGCCCATCAGCCTCCAGAATGGAATCACACAGCGCTCAAATACTTTTTCGATATTTATTCAAAGCGAAATGTGAAGTTTCTGACCAAGGATGAACTGGGAAAAACGCTACAAATTTTACAAAACGAGATAGTTAGGAAAGAATTAATGAAGTTTATGAATTTTTTATGGAATTATTTATATAAACTCATTTTATTCCTATACCCCTTGATTTTTTAAGTTTGAAATCATAATGGATGCATGAGAAGATCTATTGTACTAAAATGCATTTTAAGAGAGTAGTGAGGATGAGAATTGCGGGATTTAATTGATTCATAGAAGTGGGACTCTAGTGATTATTTAAACTCATAAATATATGCATGTTTTTAGGTGTATAAAAACTTAAAAAAAAAAATACTCGGCATAGGTTTTCGGTCAATTTAAATTTTGGGTTGCTATTATTTTAATTTGATATATCGCACAGACCAGTTTTTTAATTCGTATTACTAGATTCTTTATTCGATCCTTTAATTATCAGCGAATCTGGATAACTATCGGGATTTCCCATAAACTTATCCAATGACCCCAATTCTCAACTATTCTATGTTATTTTAAATTTAATGATCTTAAATCGCTCTTTTAAATGAACATCATAACTCAAAAACCCTAATAGAGGTATTTGTAGAACCTAATAGGTTTTTTATTTTGAGTAATGTCATTCTTCCCGTAAAACTTCAACTTCAAACATGATACTACTCAAAATATGACCTTATAAAAAAAAAAAAAAAAAATTAAAACCATGTTGGAAACGGAATATCAGACATGTTGTTCCCGCAATAATAATCATCAACCAATACAATTACCACTGAATGCTTAGCCCTCAATTGCCTATTTTTGAATTGTTTTTGTTGTACTTATGAAGTGACGAAGTGTTTAGAAACCAATCATATACCACAACTATCGACGAAAATTGGTATACATATATAAAATGTAAAATTAGATAGATGGAGAGGAAGAAATTATTTTTCCTCTCAAGAAATTTTTATAAAGACAGATTTAATGAAATAAGGCGATGAATAAAATGGTTTTCTGGAAAGCATGTACTTAGAGCGGGTATGCTTATTCTAAGCCTAAGCTATGGCTCTTCCTAATCAAGCCCTATCTAGAAAGGTAATTATCAGCTGACTAGTTCCATTCAACTGCTCCGGGATTCAGTTATCATTTGATATTAGCCCTTATCTTAATTACTACTCAGCTCTTCTGATACCGTCACTAATTTACTTCTGCTACGTGATGCGTTAATTGAGATTAGTTCTTGTTAAAACTTTGTACCCCTGCCCAGACCGGTTATGATTGAGGCGGCTAGTCATCACCATTTCTGCAAAGCTTTATTATTATTATTATTACTACTAAGGATAACAGATTTAAACGGAAAATCTTTTGGTTTGAAATCATCACTATATTACAACGTTTGGAAAAACTCTGGCGATCGTAGGATAACAGTAATGTTCGAAATATTGGGAGCACCTATCTTAGGGAAAAAAAGGTTTGCTTATATCGCTCCTTGAAAAAAATGACATACCTCAAAATTTGCTATTTTTGAGTTAACCCTTCAGTAGCAATTATATTGTTTCTGGAAAGATTTATCTGATTTTCCATCTCCGACATGTTTTTTCTGTTTTTTGTTTTTTTTATTACAATACAATAACCGGCACAACAACCCGTCACCGAGTTCGGGCCGCCTCCAGTAGCCTCCGCCAGTTGGCTCTATCCTGCGCAGCAGTCCTCCAGTACCGCACGCCGAGTAGCAGTTCCTGGGACGTATCCGTTTAGACAATCCGGCTTCTTCTATTTGAGGATTCTTAACATTGGCTGTTTAAGAAGTGAGGGCAGTCAGCCCTCGACCTCCGAGTCAAGTGGAGGGGCTGCCTCCTCAGAGCTCCCTGACTCGCTCCACCATTCGGAGCGGCCACTTAGGGAATGTGATCCTAGGGTGTACTGTTGATGACCTTAGTCTGTTATGGGGGGATGAGTTTAGTGAGTTATATTGTGTACTGTGTGAGTGTGAGTGTACTGTTCCCCGAACCTGGAGGGCCAGTGGATGTCTGCGGTGGTATGACCGGGCGATGGGGTCGCCACTTTCCTACGCCAATTTTTTATATTTTTTATTTAAGACATATTTTCAGTTGTATCATGTTTGAATTTGAAGTATTATGCGAATAATGACATAAGTTAAAATCAAAAATGTTTAAAGCTTTAAAAATTGTCTAATGGTTAATAAAAATTACAACAGAAATGCTTTATAATTACAATAGGCTTATATCCTTTAACAATCCTTTACATTTATATTTTATAACTTTATATTTTTTAACTCACATCGAACATTCAAATACCTCTATTTGAGAATTTCTACTAGTACCTCTATTAAGTTTTATTTTGTTCTTCGGAAGGAGCAATGTTAGATTAATAGATTTAAAATTACATAGTCTGAGTAAGTTTTTACATTCAATTAAACCAATACATGATGAATAACTAACCATATGGAATGAAAAATATAAATTGTGCCACTACAACCCATGAAGGGTCCTGGGTTCAGTGCAGGGACTGTACTATTTCTAAGCCAACGGTTGTGCAGGGAGATGATTTTGCCGAGATCGTACTTACCACCAGTGTTTTCACTAATGAGGTGAATACGCTTTGTAGGGACTAGGTGAGCCCAAAAAAAGAGTGTAGCTTCCACAGGATCCAATTAACGCTGTAAAGTGAACCTTCAGCACACCAACAAAGCGTTCTACACCGCGAGCTACTCCTCACCCTCTCATTATATTACATGAACATTATGCTATTATATTACATTGTAGCATTTACCGTGTGCAATGTTTAAAATATTTTACGATGACTTTAAACTTTTACACGAGACAGAAAACAACGTTTACCACAGAAAGGCCATTAATTTGCAAAATAGCACACATTTGACAATCCCTTATATATTCTGTTTATTGCGGATACAGAACTATTCCAGGGCAAGATTATTTTTTTGTCTATTTTGTAAAATTTATAAAAGTAGATTGGTTACCTTTCTCCTGTAAGCGATTCTTATAATTTAAAAAGCGCAATACATAACATTAAAATAAATTTATTTAATTTTTAATAATAAAGCGTTATATATTTACGTTAATAATACGTTTTAAAAACCCACAATTCTTTAGGTATCCACCCTACTTTGAAATTATTTGCATAATTCCTTACTAGAGTGGATATCTCATTTTTTTGTTTAAACAAAACCGACATTTTCTAGAGGATTTAGTTTTATGCTTTGGTTTATATAATTACAAATATAAATTGTGTAAAGGAAATTATTTCAAGATGAAGCCTCGTATAATGTTATGAAAAAAAATTCCCCAAAGGTTCTCCAAGTTGGAATTTTCCAATATTATGCTGATAGAAAATACGATAGGACGAATATTGGCACAACTGTAACAAGAAGTACCAGGTGCTGGAGACAAAAGAGGGGGCCTAAGTGATTCTTCCTAAATCTCTGCTCTATCACAGCGTTATCATTTTAATTTTTTTTATTGGGACAAATGGTTTAGTTTTTTCTTTGCAGTTATTTAATGTTTTGATTTGTTTACTTGCTGTGTAACAGTTGTGATATTGATTATTTTTCATTGAATGAAATTCAGTTTCTTTTTTATTGATAAAAATGTGTTTACAAGAAAATTTATCTTAATCTTATTTCACATAATTCTCTGCAATGTAATAACCGCTTTAAAATCGAAATAAAGAATAACTTTTAGCTTGATTTATTTTTCAAATCCATGCATTCCATTTAAATTAAACACAGTGCTATATTTTTTATAATGGCTTAAAGAAGTTTGAAACAGTGGCTTTTCTACTTGCCATGTTTTTTAAAATATTATAAGTTTGTTTTAAACATAAACAAATGTTTTGTTACATACATTCACTGCATTCTCTATATTGAAATGCTAGTCTTTAAATTAAAATATTTGAATAAGGTGTGGCTTATTTTATTTTTTTAATCATAACATACTATTTTTCCTTGTAATTTTTTAAATATGATATTTTTTGTATAATGGGATAACAAAGTCAGGAACAATGTCATTGTGATTTGCCATTTTTTTTTTAATATTCATAAGTTAATAGACTTGGCTTGACAAAAAACTGGAAAATAGTAGTTCTGCGATGCGTTTCTATGTATCTCTGATAAAATATTAGCAATATAAGGTTTGGCGAACCCTAAGGCTCGATGCCGATATCATCAATATCTGCTTACAAACTTTCATACACGGATCACTACCCAAATCCAAATCTTCCAGATCACTCTTAATCTAATCTTCCAACTACCCCTCAGATGTTTACCAGTCGGCACAGCGCTTATTTACTGTTTAAGAATTCGCTTGTTACTAAGCCAAGCAACTTTACAAATCCGTCAGAATCTTCGTGACGCTATCATTTCAATAATAATAACCGGATGCATGTTCCGAAGTTCCATGTGGTGTAATCTCCCACATTACGCATCTTCCCCCAATAAGATTCCCCTGAGTTCTCAGTTTTTTAGGACCGAATACGCAACTTATTTTAAAAATACTGTAACACGTTGTCCATCCTTTAGCTTTAGCAACTACGTTTAACATCCGTAAAGAAGAGTTGGAAGGATAATTGCTTTATAAATCCTGATTTTTAGTTTTTGAGACAAAAGCGGTAATGTCGAGACCGAATAATAGAATAGAATAGAAAAGTAATTTTATAATGGGACCCACTATAATAACAGAGATGAACAAAATTAAATAAATATATATCTTGCCAAAGGCTTACGTCAGAATAAAACAATATTTACATAATATCTTGAAAGTAAATAACTAAACAGTTATGTTTTGGTAGAGAATCAGAAAATGTGATACAATAATAACATTCAATTTCGTTGTTTGCAGTTACCATAGACCGTAAAAACTAAAATGTCTCGACATCTTGAAACTTATTACCTCTTGCAACAATATCATCAATATTCCCCTTCTCTGTTACTAACTGAATACTTATTTTTATTCGAATTTACCTTCAGCTCTGTTCCATTACTCCTGCACCTGCACCCAACAGTACCAAATCTTCCGCAAACCCAAGCACGAATATTTTACTATTCATATAATAAAATGTTTACATTACTAAATTAAAAAAAAAAATTAGAGACATGTATCCTCGTGGTGGATATATAAAGGTATAATAGTATAAATATATAAAATATGAAGAGAACAACTGAATATTATTTAATTAAATTATGTATTTTCTTCTCTGTTAATATCGGTATGCATTAAAACAATATTTAAGCAACTCAAATATTCTGTAACCAGTTATTAACATATAATGAGTGCACTATCCATCTAAATTAAAATAGGCTAAGATAAATAAATATTAACATAAATAAAGTAACAAAAAATGAAATAAAACCGTTAACTGCAAAATATTAATTTACAAAAGCATGCATATCTACAATAACTACTCTACTTGCGCATATCTCATTAGAAATATTTTATGTGGGGCCACTAAAAGACTACTATTTAATACATGTATAAAAATAGAACAGAAAAAAAGAACAGTCACTTGTTATTATAGTATTTTTTAAAAGCCTATGTATCAGATGTTAAATCACGTATTACGGCCAAAGAGGTATTAACTCTAATGTCCCAATAATATATAAATATATATTTTTTTAAATTATTTTATTGAATTGTACAACTGTAATATATACATCTAGTACAAATGCTGTATGAATAAATAAATACATGAAAGGACATGTGGAGGCACTGCCCATTGGCAGCACTCTAATTACATTTCTATTATAGAAGGTCCCGAGGCCATCTTCTCTTCAGACGCCTAGGAGGATTGTCCGGGATGGAATTGGATGCAAGGATGGAAACTAGTGGGTTTGGATGGGCCTGGAGTTTATTATGGAATGATAGGTATCTGGAATGGGCTAAATCGGTAACATATGGAAGGTTAAGGTCATTATGGATGGTTTTATTTGTGACAAAATAAGGAGCGTTTAGGATTTTGCGAAGGATTTTGGTTTGCAAGGATTGAATACGAGAGGAATTTGATGGTTTGGTGGAGCCCATAGTTCAATTCCGTAAGTCCATATAGGTCTTATAACAGTCACCTAAATAAGCCTTTTGTAGTTGATCTGAAGCTTTGAGCGTTTGTCTAGTATGTGTTGAAGTAATCTAGAATGTCTTGAAGGGTCTAGCTGTTTCTTGTCTTTTCAGTCTTGTGTGAGGGTTCCAAGTAAGACGTTTGACTAAGTTGAGTCCTAGGTAGCGAATCTGTTCAACAGGGATAAGCGGAGTACTATTAAAGGATACAGTAGGACAGGAAGTCATGGGTTTTCGGCGAAGGGTAAAGGTAATTTGATGGGACTTGTTGGAATTGATTTTAATTCTCCAATTCCGACACCATTCTTCGAGGCTTGATAAATGTGATTGAAGGGATTGGGATGCAATATATGGGTCGTTATTAACTGATAACACACATGTTTCATCAGCTTACGTGGAAATGAAGGTGTTAGGATGGGTTGGGATGTCAGCTGTATATACTGTGTAGAGGATAGGACCGAGGATGCTACCTTGAGGAACACCAGCAGACTGGGAATAGAGAGAAGAGTAGGAAACATTATGATTTACTTTAAATGTTCTGCCAGTTAGAAAGGAGCGAATGATTAAAAAGTATGTAGGAGGAAGGAATTGTCGGATTTTGTAAAGGAGACCTGGGTGCCAGACTCGATCAAAAGCCTGTTCTACATCGAGAAAGGCTCCCGTGCAGTACAATCTACGCTCCAATGCAGAGGAGACAACATCCGCCACACGATGACATTGCTGGATAGTGGAGTGGATGTTCGGAAACCAAACTGGTGGTCTGGGATTATGTGGTTACTATCTAGGATGGGATACAGACGTTTTAGTATGAGCTAATATATAAATATAGAAAATTAATCAGCTATTGTTGTCTTACTTTTAATTTAATCCATTGCCTCCACTGATATATTTATATTGCTAACAAAGTAATTCTGTTTCAGTTCATGGGCCTGAGCCTGGGGTACGAAGGGACCACTGCAGGGAACACTGTATGGGAAGTAGCCACAACTGTCGGGGGCCGAGGCGGGGCCTACCCCGGCGAGGCAGAGCCCTTGGTGGACCTCCTGGCCAAGGTCCTCGCCTACCTGAGAGCCAGGCAGGACGTCGGAGTGCTCCTAAACATCACGGCCAACTTTGTAACTGCCGTTAACGGCCTTCTGTCCAGGAAGACTTCCATCGTTAACCATCAAGTAAGCTTAAGAATTATGGTCATCAGATATATTCTAAAACGATAATTCTTCTTATTTGACTTTCTCTAATGTCATTGTTAGCGCCGGGTAGATTTTATTTTATTTTTTGCTAAATTTACTACCTTGCGGGTTATTAGCCCAGCCATAGAGGCCACGTATCCTCGGGAAAACTTGTCTATTGAATATTTATGTCCCCTCAGGAGTGACTGGGCTAGACCGTCTCCCCGGTAGTGGGTTTACCCCAACCTGGAGGACCTGTGGCTGATTGCAGTCTGCGCTTGGGCTGCCAACTCCCTACGCCTTCTAAAACAATAATAACATTTTTAGTTAAGGTACAGTCTGAAATCGGAAATGAAAATCGTTCTTCTATTTATCCTACACTTTTTTATAGGTAAAAAATAACGAAGTAGAAAATAATTTGTATACTTTTGCAGTATTTTATAGTACTAAAATAATTTTTAAATTAGTTTAAATAGCTTAAAATATATCGTTTTTGGTATTTACTTCGGTGAAAATATGCTTATTTTCTTCCTATCTTTAACTTTTTTTCTAACTAAAGCTCTAAATTAGGCAAAATTACTTTTTAATTGTATTTTAATCCTCAATTTTTATGAATACTCGCCTCTTCCTTATTTTATTATTGCCAATATACATATATGCATAAATTTCAAAATATATTAAATGGAATAACTGAACTTTCAGGGATTCTCAAAATATTTCTTCAGAAAAACTTTCACTAAACATTTACTGAGCCTAGTTAGAATGCAAGTAAAAAAGAATCATTTCATTTAATGACCGTTTCATTAACAAACAATTAGTGCCAGCAAGGATTTTCCTATGGTTAATCTGGGTTCAGCCTGTTGGACTAGTAGTGGCGTTGAAATTTAAATTTATAATACCAGAAAATTTATTAGTTTTCTCCTACTCCATTATAATTTTATTATTTCTTTAATTAAAGATATCCTTTATTTCTTTGTAACATAATCCGCATTATTCTTAATTGAGGATGGCACGTGTGGGAGTTGATTGGCGCTGATAGCCGCCCTTAGAACTCCATATTTATTCGACTCTAATTGAGGCTTTGGACCGAGGCGGGTGACGATGCGTGGGACGGGAGATGAGCATAAGCCAACGACCGGAATGAAATTAGCAGGTGATTACTTTGTGAGGTAGAAGTCCACTAATGGACTACAACCTCCAGTTCATTACCGGTTTAGTGCCGGCCTTGCCCGCCCTAGCCGGTCCTAGCCACCGCACTTAACTCTCTCCACGGAGCAAAAACTAATAGCTACGATCTTCATTACGTCAGGACCCGTTATTATTGAATCCGTCCCTTTTTATTTCGTTTTCCGAGAGATTTCATCAATTAAGGTGAGGAAAAAAATGAGATAACGAAATTCAGTAATTAGTAATATTTTTAAAAAACTCTACAATGTAGACTTCTTTAGTAAGTCCTCATATTTATATCATTTATTTTCCCTAAGGGTTTCCTCAGATTGAGGTTTCCTTCAACCTTAAATTTCCTTTTATTAATTTTTTCCAGTATGTCCTGTCTTTTATATCTTCTTCCATCAGGTTTCCCGTGCATACTTTCCTCGTCTTCTCCATCTATCTTTTTCGTAGTCTTATGCACCGTTTCCTCTCCTCCAATAGCCCATCTCAGGAGCAAGTAGCATTTTTTCTAGTTTCGTTAAATTTATATAATAGTATCAATAATAATAACGCCATAACAAGTAAGATATCCTCCTTATAAAGTTGAGAGATAGTAAAGTAAATGTTAATGATATTACAATCCATTAAAACAATAACATCAGTTCTACTTTGTGAGAGAAACTTAGTAAATGGAGACTGAGCCAAAAGAGCTATGCCCTATATAAAGCATGGTGTTAATACACATAATAATTTTCACAAATGGATTGGACCCTAAATCCACAGTGGAGAGCACTGAGAAACTAGGACTTCCGCTTGACGCCTTAAGCTGGAAAAGCATTTCTCTTTGACCCCGCCAGTATTGTATAAAATTTCTGAACTTTTGAAGATGAAAAACAAAACAAAAAAAAACAACAATTGATTTGATTTATTATTCATCTTAGTTTTGACCCTGTAAACGCGTGAAAAAATACATGATAATAATAATTGTAATAATAATCACTAACCTAGAATTTCCTGCCGATGATAATGTACAGAAAACAATACGCGAAGAAAATAATAAATATTAAGAACTTGGCGAAGGAACTGAAATATTTTTATAAGCTGTAGAAGTTAAAGCATTACCAATTATAGTTTCTGCCAATAGCCTTATTCCAAAAGAAGCAATGTAATCATTGAAAATCGTGGAACTTAACAAGGATATTCTTATTTATAATAAAAAATAAATTTTAATATTGAAAAGAATCCGAAAAAAGGAAGTGAAAGGATCCGAATAGGCCAAATCATATAGTAATGCTGGGAAGAAGAATAAATAATTATTAATAATGACAAAAAAATGAGTTAGTCGGTGTCTTGCTCAAAGTGGTATGGGTTCGTTTTAAATATACCAATATTTCATAAATAAATTTGATATTTTAGTAAAGACTAGGTGAAGAACACATGTAAACAATATGCAGAACATTTTCATCAACATTGATAGATCTAAGTTAAAAGTATTATTGCATAAGATATTGTAATTTCATTTAATAAAACAATACTCTCTTACTATTGTCATTTTTAATTGTTTAGAGCAGAGGTCGGCAACCGGCGGCCCGTGGACCATCTCGGTGAGGCTCGCAAGCCTGAGGTCCGCAAGAAATAATGGATAATGTAACATCCACTGTCAATTTTATAAGAAGAAAGGAGCATTGGAAGATCTGGAAGCTGATCATGGCAACGTGGTTTACTACTGTGAAGTGAGGTGGCTCAGTCGAGGTGCCGTTTTGGAATGTTTTTTTGATTTGAGGAAAGAAATTGGCAACTTCATGGAGATGAAAGGAAAGCCAGTCGAAGAGCTTACTAACAAGCAGTGGAATATTGATATTGGTTTTTTGACTGATTTGACTTTGGAACTGAATCAGCTCAACAAACGCTTTCAGGGAAAATGTGTAAAATGTATTCAGACGTAAAGTCATTTGAGATGGAACTGAAACTGTTTATCAAGGATATTAGTGAAAGAAAGCTTGACCATTTTCTTAATTGCAAGAAAGCCGTTTTGTCACCAGATAATCACTATGTTTGGTAGCACGTATTTGATTGTTCAGACTTTTTAAATTCTCAACTACCGCAAAAATAAGAATTGTTCGCGGTTAAAAGATGAACTTTTAGACGCCATACTGCACTTGTCAACGACTAAAATGAAAGCAGACGTTAAAAAACTTGCAAGTCAAATGCAGCCACAAAAATCTCACTAGTTCTTACTTTTATGTTAGTATAGTAATTCAATTTACATAGACATGATTATATTAATATATGTATGATTAAAAATGTTATTATCCGTTTTATTTCAAATACTAAAATTACAAGTGCGTAAATATATAAAACGTGCGGCCCGCACTGATACTCTGGCAACATTTGTGACCATCCAATAGCAAAAGGTTGCCCACCCCTGGTTTAGAGAAATCTGATTTATATATGTAACAAACTGAGTAAAGTTAAAATAGATATATTAAATGTTAATTGTTAAGGCTCTCATCTGTGGTCGAGACGTGCTGAATAAACAAGTCCAATTCTGGAATCGAGGCCTCAGGGGTATCCACTTTCATCCCGTAGCTGATAAAATATTAAATTAAATTAGAGTTTGTTTCAAGAATGTTTTTCTAATTTTGTCCACAAGTAGCAGCACCTCCCGGATCCAGGGGTAAATATGTTTATGCTAGCTCGAATGAGCCGTTAAATACCCGTTCGTTTTCCCCCATTAGTCAGAGACTGGTACTAGTGAAAAGTATCGAGACCTGATCAACAAGTCAGATGGATTCGTAAGGTATGAATTTTCCTTTATACTTTAGTCAGACTAGATTCTGGGTGAAGCCAGATGGTAGTGCAGTTGTTGATTGAGACATTCAATTCTGCCAATTAAATATTTTATTAATTACATGTCTGTAAACAATTAAAAAAATAAATGACAATAGTCAGAGAGTATTGTTTTATTATCTTATGCAATAGTTCTTTCAACTTAGGTCTATCAATGTTGAGGAAAATGTTCTGCATATTGTTGACATGTCTTCTTCATCCAGTCTTGATTAAAATATCAAATTTATTTATGAAATATTGGTATATCTAAATATCGAACCCATACACATACCGCTTCGAGCAAGACACCGACTAACTCAGATTTTTGTCATTATTAATAATTATGTATTCTTCTTCTCAGCATTATTATATGATTTGGCCTATTCGGATCCTTTCCTCCGTTCTTTTTTTCAATATTAAAATTTATTTTTTACTATAAATAAGAATATCCTTGTTAAGTTCCACGATTTTCAATTATTACATTGCTTCTTTTGGAATAAGGCTATTGGCAGAAACTATAATTGGTAAATTATTTATAACCCCCAATATAATTTAGATAATTTATTTAGTATAAATATTGCACATAAAACATAGACATTTTAGCTGAATTCGTGAGAAATCAAATTTCCCTTTTGCAGTACTTTAAAAATGCCAAGATTTACATTAAAAAAATTAAATCTCATCCGGGAAAAAAAAAGCCCCAATTTAGTTCATGATTTGAAACTGACTGCGCATATTATTAACGACATGCTCCTATTAAGAGTTGAAACAACATATTGCTGTTTTCGGGGATTGAGCATTTTAGTAATGGTTGTGTGTATCAATACTATTAATACATATACAATACTAACCAATATCTATCTATACATATTATAAATCGAAGTCCTCCGCTTTGTCTGTCTGTCTGTTCGTGATAAACTCAGTAACTATTGCACGGATTTTTATGCTGTTTTCACCAATAAATAGAGTGATTCACGAGTTAGGTTTTGGTATATGCGAGGGGGTGCCCAAAAAAACTGGATTTTTTTTTTTGAGTCATATATTTAATTTTTTTTACATAACAACCTTTTCCCCTTCAAAATACTCTCCGTTGCACTTCACACATTTATCCCATCGGTGTTTCCACTATTTGAAACATTTTTGGTACTCCTTTTCAGTGATGGCTGCCTGCTCTCCCTTCGTTCTTTTCTTGACATCATCATGGGTGTTAAATCGGATACATTTCATACCCCCGTTCTAACGTGGGAACAAGAAAAAGTCAAACGGGACCAGATCGGGTGAGTATGGTGTGTGTGGTAGGAAAACCATGAAATTGTTCGTCAAAAATTGGGTAACAGAGATTGCCGTGTGTGCAGACTCATGCTGTCGTGGTGGAAAAACCACAGGAACTTTTCTTAACACTTCAAGAGAAAAAAAATGAACATTTTCGTCTGTTCGGGAAGTCGACGGTCGTCCAGAACGAGGTTAGTTCTCAATCGAAATGTCGTCATTTGGAAAGCGAGAAAAACCACTTGTACACTTGTTTTTTTTTCCCTCAGCGTCGTCTTCATAAGACGATAATATAATGTTCAACACCACAACTGTTTCAGCGCCATATTAACCGAATACATCCAGCAGGAGGGAAAAGTTAACAGCGTCACTCAAACTTGCCACCATGGAAAACAAGACGAGCACAAAACAGCACTATAAAAAATTATCACTGTACGGGAACAGAGCAAGCCAGATCAATGAACAAGGCGGCACTGAATTGGCAATGAATAGCGCAAGCAGCCTAGCTCCGCTCATGGCAGAACTATTCCGGGTTTTTTTCGGGTACCCCCTCGTAATTAGTTAAGGTTTTGTATAAATTGGTAGGAATATATCGGTAATTGTTGGAAGTGTAGGAGAAAGTATAGCTTCCAGGGAGGATTCATCTATGATACTGCCTGATCCTTTTGTCATATATTTTATCTTCTAAAAAATTTATTACGCACAATGCAGTATTTGGAAAGCTATTTAGACGAGTACAGTACTAATCCTCATCAGCATATATACATTAGTTACCTTAAGTATTTCATGGGCATTATTAGTATATTTTATACCATATAATTTAAATGAGTATCTTATTGGTTATTGCAAATACTTAATGCACATGAAAATAGATTTGTATATAAAGAAATATGTTGTTTTGTTTTTATGGTTATAACATCTACATATTAAAAGACTTTAGACAGACAAAAGATGAAGGCATAATCTGTCTTACTCCCAGTGCAAAGCCGGGGGGTCGTTAGTATTTTATAATTATTGATAATGAATACCCGGTTTGAAACATTTTTACAAAACAGAAATCTTATTAATAATAATCCTGAGATAGTAGTACAACCTTCTATGAAAAAATTCGATGATCTTTTTATACCAAATAAATTTATACTAATTACCTGTATTGTTATTCTAAAGGGACTTGTCTAAGAATAAATAAAGACTTTATTACTATTAATATTAAATAACTCTGAAATAATCGAAATGAAATTAGGAAATATCCTAAAAGAGTTGAGCTCCTAGTTAGAGCTAATACCTGCCTTAGGCCCAACAGCGATCGTTGCGGTAATACGGATTGATGAGCATTTAATAGATTTAGAAGACAGCTTGCCAATATTTATCCCATCAGTATTGTATTAACCGCTATTTAATAAGCTTCCTCTGATCTCACTTTCATGAGGTTCACATGACCAGAGATTATATATAAATAGACTATATATTAATAAATTACACATACAATAATTAATATAAAATCTTTCAGTTGCAATAATACCCAAAATCAATTATGTTAAAATTTAAAAATCAACTATAAAGGTACAGAAAGGTAGATAGATTGCCTTAGGAAAAATAAATGTATTTAATTATTAAATTTGATTGTTTTAAGAGATCTATATAAAACATATTTTTTGTAATTATCACCATTTCAACAATTTTCATATTGTCGGTGCAACTGCAAGCTTTGCTAAATATATTTATATTGCTTTTGAAGATGTAATTATCGATTCTGTTTGCTGTGACAAAAATAGCCAAGTCAATGAAAAAGAAGAGAGCAGAACAGGACCGACAAAATTAAAAATTTAGCAATTCCAACTCTGTAATCATAAAACAGGCCAACGATGAAAAAACATTTGTACTGAAAATACCTTATCCTATTGTTTTTAGGGTGCTGAATCCAAATATGATATTAAGAAAACTGTATCACCTACAATTTCATCACATTTTATAGTTAAATTTATTAAACTAATCGATTTTTAAAGAATTGAACAGCTTTAATATTCAAAATAAATAACTGAAAAACTAGGTCTATTGGTGTGGTTGAAGTTGGTAGCACTGCTGAAACACATTTTCTAGCCAAAAAAGGTTGATTTTTTTTTTGTTAACAGCTGATGTTTTGTCTACTGTCAACCTAACCTCACTTTCACGTTTCCTGTACATGTGCTCAGTACGATGTCTAATCGCGGTTGTAAATTAGCTGCTGACAGTTTCTGTTGTATTTGTGGTGAGATTGTGATTAAAAAACACCAACGAAACATTACAGACTTTGTCAAAAAGGTTTATCTATCATACTTTGGAACTAAACTTGGCGGTCAGGATACATCTTGGGTATGTTATGTATGTGTCGAAGATCTAAGAAATTGGTCGAAAAAGGAGAAACAAAACTTTAAACTTGCTGTTCCTATGATATGGAGGAAGCCAAGAAATCATTCCGATGATTGCTACTTTTCCAGTGTCGACATTAGTGGTCATTACTCAAAAAACAAGAAGGTAATAAGCTACCCCAATCTTCCATCCGTCATCCGACCAATGAGGCACGGTGTAGATTTACCGGTCCCTGAACCACCAGATGATTTAAATTCTATTCCAACGGAAGTATTTTCTGATGTACAATCGGAGTTAGGTGAACAAGATGATAAAGAATTCCAATGTTTTACAGAAAATGTAGAGCCTAAAGTGTTTACTCAAATCGAACTAAACGACTTGTTAAGGGATCTTGAAAGCGACGATATGGAGAAAGGGTCCCTTTTTTGTAAGTAGATATATATTTTTGTAACCACGATCACCACATAATGAAAGCAATGTTATTCTATCCCATGTCAAAGGTTTTTTATTTATCAAACAACTCCCGGTCAATCAACCACTTACACCTTTGGAAAGGAGAGGGATGTGGTTTTTAATAAATTATGATATAAAATTATCGTACCTCAGTTGTAACGATCACTCTGAGATTATTATTACTTAACAATTATTCATATCACAGAATCTTAACCTTCCCGTAGATTATTTTTTGGGCAGTGAAGGCGACATAACAATGTTATTATTTTATTTTTTTTCGACGCAATTAATTTATTATTGAAGAGTCATAATTAATAATAATCAGATAATAAAACTATACCAGGAGATACAGAACAAATTTTAACAAATTTTTAGATTGTATTAATTATTGCCTCATAAGGTATCCAAAAATAAGTAATAACAAATGATTGAAATAAATTTTAAAAATATGCAGTAGTGTTAATTAAAAATAGATTAACAAAAAGAACAAGGAAACTGCCCAGATTCCTTCTACTTTTTTTTCAACACCTCAATCAGTATAATGAATATTGTTGAACAAATTTGATTAAAATCCCACCGACTCTTTTACCCGAACGCACCACAAGACTTAACTACAAATTACTCTTTAATGCAATACAACTTGAAAACTAATTAAGAATTTAAATGCAAGAGGAATAAAGTATAAGGGGGGGGGGGTTGCGGTGGGGCCTCGGTAAGTTAGCATACCGACGGGGCCAACTTACTAATGAATTAGCCTCGTTGTATAACCTCTCTCCAGGTTGGTGAAAAAAATAATCATTAACTCCTCGTCATTATAAGGGCTAGCCTTTACATAAGGTGGTTTTATAACGAAATACTCTATTTCTCTCGCTATTATATAAAATAAAAATAAGGAGATTATATTTTAAATTTTAATTAAAGCCTTTGTTACGGTAATATCTAATAAACTTTTATATGTGTTTCATTTTTCTTAACTTGATGAGTTTATAGACTAACCAATTATCTCGTCACATGGCTTATTTTCTTTATTATACTTTTATGTCGCATTTGCACCTGCGCAGTACCGCATCCTCTCAATTTGAGCTCTACGTTTTCTTTTGTTTTTTCCTCTTCGCTTTTCAGGAATATGAAAATTTTTAACTGCTTAATGTCTTCTGAGCAGGTCTATTGGTCAATGTCTTTTTAATTTACAGGTAACGGGCAGTAGGAAAGAGAAAGAACTAGAAGATTTTGGTGATGTGTTGATGCGTGGAATGTTGTATATTTGGTGTGAATGTATGAATTTACAACGGGAATGTTAACGTCGTTGTATATAATGTGATTCGAAAAATACCTTAGAGCATTAACAATTTTAAACCTAAAGACTTATTTCTAGGCCAGATATAGCATTAAGTTCTCCTGCTTAAGAGAATCGTGTTCTAATATATATATATATATTTATTTATTTGAAAAAAAATTGTAAATACTGTTGTTTAGCCTCCGTAGTCTATGTGGCAGGCTAGTGGGGATTAACGAACCACCGGACTCCCGAGTTCGGTACACGGCTGCACAAAACAAAACAGTACACTCGACAATTATTCTGACATAAGGTCATGTACAGTACACACCTCGGGGCCACCTTCCCTGGGAAGACTCAAGTTTGGAGAGTACAACCAAACAACCGAGGTTACGGGGCCTTTCTTGCTGGGCTAATCACCTGTAAGAGAGTATATTTGATTCAAAGAAACTCAGCGAATAGCTTCCAAATGGCTAAACGCTTCCCTAAGCTGAAAGGCACAAAAGGGTATTGCGAAAGAAGAAGATGTAGTTTAGCCTATCGAAATAGTTTAGCATTTGCTTAATTGATATATAAAGCGTGGGAGCTCAGTGATAGAGGACTGAGTTACTGTGGGAAAGGTCCCGAGTTCAAATTATCTAATCAATAATTTTATCTATAATTGTATAATCTATAATAATTTATTTAATTTGTAAACGGCTGTGGATCCAGTGGAATATGGAAAAAATCCTGGGGATCACCCTGCCTTTATAAATTGGTAGCCAGAGGGAAAAACTGGCTTACGGGCGTGATATCGGAAGAATCGGCTCCCTGCACCCGTCTTCCAAGAAACAGTATAGCCTCTACCACTTATGGGTTGTAATAGTACAGTTTTTTTTTGTAATTTATATTGCTAAACTGAATATATAATACAAATAAAATAGTAATTATGACAACGTTGACAAAAACAAGATTGTTGTGGTGTAATATTACTTTTTTTTCGATATAAAACGTGTTGATATTCTTCCTAATATTCTCCATATGTCTTAAAATCCACCAGATCAATTTTACTTCTGTTGCAACATAAATGAAAATATATTCATGGAATAATATAGAGGAATTATGTGTTTTACCTGATGTGACCTCATCATATTTGTACTCGTCGTTGGTTTAAGTTAATTTCAAATCTCTTCCTGCTGTGCTAGGATATATCGAAATAAATGTTACTGAAATAGTTTAAGAAAATATAAACAAGAAACTTAAAACACAATCCGATACTAAAATTGATATCCCTGGATGTAAGTAACATCATGATTAATATAACATATAAACATTTGACGGAGGACAAAGGCAGGTTAGAATTTCAACTAAGGTATTATTTACGGCATTATAACTATATTTAGAAATTAATGCATCACTTATATTTATATAAATTAACTGTTAAATAATTTTTATTTTAAATTTATTTATTGATATTTACAACTGTATTAAAATAATATATCAAGTAAATGGGCTAAGCGATACATAATGACATGTAAAAATGACAAGTAGAGAAACTACCCACTGGTAGTACTCAAATCACAAGTTCAACTAAGAAGTCACGGGGCCATCTTCTTTTCAGACGCCTCGGAGGATTATCTGGAATTGAAGAGGAAGCTAGGTTTGAAACTAGAGGGTTTGAGTGGAAACGAAGTTTGTTATGAAAGGATAGATAGCGGGTTCGGGACAAATCAGCAACAAATGGGACATTAAGGTCGTTATGGATGATTTTATTCTTAACAAAATAAAGAGCATGAAGGATTTTACGAAGGCTTTTGGATTGTAGGGATTGGATACGAGAGGAATTCGATGGCTTAGTGGAGCCCCAAAGCTCTACTCCGTAGGTCCAAATAGGTCGTATGATGGTCATGTAGATGAGTCTTTTGTAATTAATTGGGAGCTTAGAGCGTTTGTCTAGTAAGTGTTGAAGTAGCCTGAAACGTCGAGCGGTTTCTTGTCTTTTCAGTCTCGTATGAAGATTCCAGGTTAATCGTTTGTTAAGATGCAACCCTAAGTATCGGATCTGTTCTACAGGCATAAGTGGGATATTATTAAAGGATACTGAAGGGCAGGAAGTCATTGGTTTACGACGTAAGGTAAAAGTTATTTGATGCGATTTTTGAGAGTTTATTTTAATTCTCCAGTTTTGACACCACTCTTCAAGATCAGTGATATGGGATTGGAGGCTTTGGGATGCAATAATTGGATTGGTGTTGACTGATAATACACATGTATCATCAGCATACGTGGTAAGGATAGTATTAGGATGAGTTGGGATGTCAGCTGTATAAACTGTATAAATGATTGGGCCAAGGATACTACCTTGAGGAATTAAATAATAAATTTGGAAATAATCAGGTATCTGCTTGTAACCAAAATTTAATACGTCAGACCTAATTACATACAATTCTTTAACACTGAATTTAGAAAGAATTCGTTTATATTAAAAATAAATAAACTTTTTATTGAAATCTCTATAGAGTATAGTTAGAGGAACTAAAAGCTTGCCGAAAACATATATTTTATTAAAATTAGTTTTTAATTCAGGAATTATGAAGAGTAATTTAATTATTTACTCTCTCTCAGTAAGAGTAATTGACATCCTGGAGGGAAATATATTAAGGGGCCAGAGTAGTCGGTGCCTCCTCGAATATTATCTTTCTATTCTTTCTCCTTAAATTATTATAATGCAATGTTCCATTTTCCAGGAAAGTAGGCGAGTCTTGAGTTTGCGATGAACTAGTTCATTCAATGAAATTTTTAACGGACCGAGCAGTGATGAGTCATAAACATTTCAAAAATGCTCAGGAGTTTACCTTAATGTTGAAAAAGCCTCTCTTAAAGCGTCGACTTGATGGACTTCTGCACGAAGTTTTTTTTTAATCTACCACTAGATTATATCTTCACTATTGCTTTTTTATTCATTTAGCGTCCTAAATTTTGCCTATTCAGGCATAATTTAAATAAGAATCTTTTACGAGTACCTCCGTTCATCCTCAATTTTACGGTCCATACTGAAGGACGGAATGACTTAGGATTTTTAACTACCTTTAAATAATCTAAGGCCACCTGTCGGGTTGTGCACCCGGGATCTCGGGCAAAGTACGTTGCTTTGTTAACCACTAAACCACAGGTGATCCTATACCTTCTCTTTACGAAGCAATTTATGGACTAAAAGGAATGTTGACGGAAACGACGGGTCTGTTCCTGGGATTTATTTGGAAAAGTTAAAATGTAAATAATGTTTAAGTTTATTCGAAGATCAGAAACATTTTAAGGAGAAAGAAGGCCATGTTTTTCTTTTCTTTTTTTTTTTAATTTTTATTACAAAAACTATTAGTCCTGGCATGAATTATCATCAAAACTGAAGAGCATTGTCTCTCTCATCTAAGAATATTTGTATCATACTGTTTATAGCTTTAAAAATTCGTTAGTCAATGTACAAAATAGTCAAGATGAAAATATAGTCCAATTTTATTGTAAATTTAATCCAACTCAATATTTATATGCACTGTTTAAAGCTTGCCCTAACCATTTTCGAAAAATAAAAGAAGAAAACGATCCTCACCCCGTCCCATTCTAACCTCATAGCATACTATTTCGAATTAATTCTGTAATCATATAGAAACAATCGTAATCAATCGTACTCATTTGGTTTGCGTTTTTCCACTGATCAGCTGTCTGTATATTACCTTACTTTGCCTTAGCATTTTATCTAACGTCTATGATCAATGTGTTTGTTCGAAATCTTGATGTGAGATGTGCTGTATTTTATTTGTATTCATATGAGTTTTTTAGGGTGATGTCGTGACTATACCTGAATCAACAAAAAATTGAATGGATTTGTTATTTCCTAGTCTTCAGACACTTGAGGTTTTGATTATTGGAGTTTTCAAAGTTTATTCTAAGATTCATTCCTAAAACTTGATTTTATAATTTATTTTTATATATTTTTTTAAATAACTAAATACTTCTTTCTGTTTTTCACTGATTGGCCCAATCACAAACATTCATTCCAAATAGGGAATTATTCAACAAGTACGTTTTACAATGTAATGATTCCCAATTTATTTAATGAAGATTATCACAAGAGGAAGTGGTCTTATAAGTGGATAAGGGGTCCTTCAATATTTCTCTATAAAACCTGGCGGTTGGTTTTATCTATTATATATTAGGCGTTTTATTTATTTATAGTTTCATAATATGATTTTCCAATAGGTAACTATGTGTTAATATTTTGTAAAATTTTGTATTACATCATAGATATTAATTATATAATATTGTTACTATAGCACTATAATTTAATATCATTACAGACCCTGGTGAGCCTGGTGGACACGGTAACGAGCTGGGCGCTGTGGTGGGGCCGGGAAGCCGGTGGAACATGGGGCCACCTCCAGCAGGGCGGAGTCCTCAT
The DNA here is from genome assembly GCA_964056705.1 of Troilus luridus. Taxonomy (NCBI): domain Eukaryota; kingdom Metazoa; phylum Arthropoda; class Insecta; order Hemiptera; family Pentatomidae; genus Troilus; species Troilus luridus. The sequence goes on from OZ057414.1 coordinate 59,631,858, forward strand.
CAACACCCTCAGGGTCAACCCACTCCAGAAGAAGTTGGATGTGTCCATCCCAAAGGACGGGTTCAGGTAGGTACGTTATTTCTTAATATGTTTGTGTTCACGTTTCATATTTAATTATTCAGAATCATTGCCAAAATACTGGAGACGAGGAATAACATAAGAGGAAGTTACCAAAATAACATAAGAGGAATTGCTGTACTTCTATTTTTTTACAACTTTGATCGCTGCCAAGTGTAATGAGCTGTTATTAATCTCTATTTTGATAATATTTATTGCTATATGTGACACTATTTGGAGCATTAGGAGTACCTAAGTTAATAGGCTAAAGGGCATTTAGCAAATAGCTTACATGTCCCTTAGGATAGGGGATTTTACCCTTAAGATGCAGGACAGCAGGTAGTCGTAGGCAAAAAGCGGGCAACTCAACATGTAGACTGTCACATATAGAGAAAGGTATCTCTTTTCTTTGTAAGTAGAAATGTAAGTTAACTTGTATATATGATCAGCACACTATAAATACAATGTTATTTAATGAGATGCATTGTTTAATAAGCCATCATATATGATCATGGAAACACTAGATTTCCTTCCTATAAGTTTAAACATGGTCACTCAGCTGCTCGACCTGCAAGAATCTTACCAACGCGTTTGGGGAAGGGAGATGTAACGCCACATAACAGACAACAATATGTATCCAAAAAAAAATATTGGTTTCTATCTGCTGGTCAATGGAAGTTCTACCAAGAACTGAAATCATTAAACCTACTTGGTACTGCAGGTATATTACATGATGCAACAAAAACTTATAAATAAATAATCTGCATTGGTTAATCGGAACCTATACTCTTTTACGACAGACAGAGAGAAAGAAACTAAGCGAACAAGGCTACACAGTCTTTCCACACCCACCTTAATCACCAGACTTATACTATAATTAATACAGATTTCCATATGTTCAGGACAACTTCCCTAAGAGTAAAGTTTTTGAAAATGATTCAGAAGTCAAAAACGCCTTTTCAGACTTTACTTCATCACAAAATCCTGAATCTTTAGTTCAGGGATTGAAAATTTGGTAACACATTGATAACTTTAACCTATTATTATAGTGGAAATATTTCATTGGAATAACGAACAGCCTGGTAACTTATAAGATGGAATAATATTACAAATTGATGTGCAAATCCTTAGCACTAGATTTAGACTAACCTAAAATGAGTATATTTTGAGGCTAAGATAGGTCAGATTAAACCCACTACTAAATTAAGTTGTGACTAAATAACCATCACGTATTTGTGCGTTTAATTCTACGGTTTATTCCATCTCAATACATACATATATTAAAATAAATAACTATAGTTTTTAACAAATACAACCCCAGCTTGATATTTTGAAATAAGTGTTTAGAGAGAAAAAAAAATGGATTGTCGGGGGCCTCCTTGAGATGAAAATCCTAGCTACGCTCATGAATACTAACATATCCAGTATTGTAAGCTACGAATATGCGTAATCAAGAATGCAATGAAAGATGGTTCTACCTAGAACCAATTGTACATTATATTAATTATATTTTTTTATTAACCATGCAAATAAAGTTAAATGTTGTAAAAGGGGATGGAACGTAACAGACATCACACTTCTTATTTCCGTAAATGTTTCTCTCATTATTATTCAGAGCTATTTTTCTCGATACCCAAAATATTCCCCCTTTTTCCATGTCATTCTTTTCAAGGGATTCGGATCTAAAAACTCCTATAATAACTTAAATATAGGTAATATAAAATAAAGGTATTTGTTGGGGCGAGCGACACCGTAAAGGAAAAATAACCAAAGGGCGTGTGTCTGCAACCCTTTTTCAATTGCCGGCCATTTCAACACCAATAAAATAAAAATAATAAAAATGGTATTAGAAAACAAAATTAAAGGGATATTGAAATTAAAACAAATATTTTTTAATGAACAAGAGGATTACAATTAGAAAAAAATTACAACATTTAATGAAATGTTTCATAAATATGAAAAAAATACAAATCACAAAAAACTATGATTGGCAGGCCTGTCATTTAATGAAATGAAATTGAACCTTGACAAATGAAATAAGGATATTTAAATTTAAATTACAATATAATAATTTTAATGACCATAAATTATAACAAAAAACAAATTCTCTCCGGCGTCTTCTCCTCAAGTTCAAGGCCCTCAATTCAAATATTAATTTGATACCTGATACGAAGCACTACGTCGGAGCTGCCAGCGGCATAAGAAAAAATACGATTGGCGATCGTCAGTGCAGTGAATACTCCCAATGAGTATCAGTGGTGTGTACCGGCGCCATGAAACATCACAATCGGCGGTTGTGTGGATGAAATTTTCTCTCGGTGTATCCTTACCAGAAGTCAGAGGTTAACTCCCTTGAGTGGGGGGAAAAAAAGACGAGGTAGGGGCTCAGATGTTGACAATAGTTAATCCTATATACCTTACATTGCACACAAATCAGAATAACATCTCAGATTTTTTACCTATTGTACAAACAACAATAATACATTATGCCATGTTTCTCTCGTTCAATGAATTAAAACTTAAATCTTTCAACTAGATACAAATAAACCTATTCTGATTGTAAATAAATAAAATATAGTAAAAATAAATAAACAATAATTCCATTCATTTACTGAGCCTTAACAGTACTAAAACAATAGGCTCAAGTTGGTTTTTATAACGCAGTTACTACTGTGCTGCACCCTATGAGCAAAAACGAGAACTACCTTCAGGCAAAATCAGATAGTGAGTGCACTGCTCACTCCTGGGCATATGTCAGGGCTGTTTGTAAAATAAAATGTGCTCCATGAATAAACATAAATAATGGTAATATCCAATCAAAAATTTCTCTCTATTGTATAAAAATGTTTTTAGTGATCAGACTGTAAAATTTTATTTTATATATTATGTGGAATAATAAAGATGGATCGTAAAAAATTGAGTTTAACTGATAAAGAACGTTTACAATTGGTAAAATTGGCGTCGGTCTACTGTTAAGCGGACAGATTTAGGCCCTAGTAATTAATTTAAATAATAATAATAACTAAAAAATTAATTAGGCCACTTTTCTCTGTATAGATGCTGATATTGGCTTCACTGCCAAAGCATTGATTTTAAGGAAAAGTCAGATTTATATATTTAAATAATTTAATGGGATGCCACCCTGAGTTCGTTAATGATTATTAATGAAAAGAGGCATATCTCTTCTCCAAAGGTTGACTGACTAGAAGTTGTTTATTTAATAAAGATCAGTTTTCGTCATATTAAATAACATTATATTTATGGTCTACTGATCATAGTTACAAGACAACTTATATCTACTTACACAGAAAGAAATAAGACCCTTTCGCTATATGCAACAGTCTATAGACTTGCCGTCCTGTCTATTTAGTGAAGGGGTCGGCAACCGGCGGCCCGCGGACCATCTCGGTGCGGCTCGCAAGCCTGAGGTCCACAAGAAATAATGGATACTGGGAACATCCACTGTCAATTTTATAAGAAAGGTGGTCACACATCGTCAGTTCCAAAAGTTTTTGGAAGATCTGGAAGCTGATCATGGCGACGTGGTTTACTACTGTGAAGTGAGGTGGCTCAGTCGAGGTGCCGTTTCGGAACGTTTTTTTATTTGAGGAAAGAAATTGGCAACTTCATGGAAATGAAAGGAAAGCCAGTCGAAGAGCTTACTGACAAGCAGTGGAATATCGATCTTGGTTTTTTTGACGAATTTGACTATGGAACTGAATCAGCTCAAAAAACGCTTTCAGGAAAAATGCAAATTGATTTGCGATATGCTTCCAGATGTAAAGTCATTTGAGATGGAACTGAAACTGTTTATCAAGCATATTGGTGAAAGTAAGCTTGATCATTTTCCTATTTGCAAGAAAGTCGTGGAAGAACCTGGAGATAGTTTAGAGTGGCAAAATATTACAATGAGAAACGTGTTGACACAACTACAAACTGAGTTTGTAAATAGATTCACCGGCTTTAAAAAGAACTACCGCAAAAATAAGAATTTTTCGCGGTTAAAAGATGAACATTTAGACGCGATACTGCACTTGTCAACGACTAAAATGAAAGCAGACGTTAAAAAACTTGCAAGTCAAATGCAGCCACAAAAATCTCACTAGTTCTTACTTTTATGTTAGTATAGTAATTCAATTTACATAGACATGATTATATTAATATATGTATGATTAAAAATGTTATTATCCGTTTTATTTCAAATACTAAAATTACAAGTGCGTACATATAAAAAACGTGCGGCCCACACTGATAGTCTGGCAACATTTGTGACCCTCCAATAGCAAAAGGTTGCCGACCCCTGCTTTAGAATAAAGGCCCTGATCCTAAGGGACATTTAAACTACCTGCTCAACCCCTTACCATTTTTATTTAGGTACTCCTAATGCTCCAGATAGTGTCACATATAGCATTTGAAGTTTTCCAATAATTGCAACACTGTTACATTGGTTTCAACAGATTTATATTAGCAATCAGCAGAATCACAAAAGACCATTTTCGCTTATTTATTTATTCTTTCTGTATTTTGCATTTAAAATTAATAATTAAAGATGACCAACTAAATAAATATTACACAATATTTCGGAAAATGTTAAATTTCTTTTGAAATATTGTTATGCTGGCAGGGTATTCCCATGTTATTCGCTCACCACTTGGTATCTTTCTGAACAAACTTCCTATGTAAATTTAATTTTTTTTCTTAAAGTTCATGGCAAAGCTTGTCCATGCTTTCTTATCTCCTTCTAGTAATAGCAGACTTCTTATAAAGTTTAGCCAGTATTAGATGCTATCAACTCATGGGGGTCCAGTCTCTGTTAGTCAGTTATCTCTGAATGAGCAGACACTTAATGTAAATTTTAAAGTTCTTTAGTTTAATTATTATGAATAACTTGAATTCGATAATTAATCTACCGTTCCCCATTAAGTGTACTTGAGTTTGAATAATCAGTAAGAAATTAAACAATTGAGAGCATTTTTCAATTTATAATTTCAATAACGAACCTTCTTATTGGTAAAAAAAAACAATATTCTGATTCTTGCTTCATAACGTATTACGAAAAATAACATATTAATGATAAAATCATATTAGATGAATGTTAAAACTGCCTTAATATTTATTTGAATAAGTGTAAGAAATTATATAATATAATATAAATCCTCTGGTTTCAGAGGATTGTTTGTTTTAAAATAAAGTGACCAGTTGTTTAATCTGTTGTGCGATGCGAGGCAGACCAAATTATAGTTATGTTTTTTTTATAAATTAAAAACTGCATATAAAAATTTAGATAATTAACAAACAAATCATCTGCCAATAAACCATTTTGAAGTACTAAACGTATACAAATCATGTCAGTCTTGGATTCAGTACATGTTAGAGACTGTAATGTTTTCTAGGACAGCGTTTTTTTTTCAAAGAGGTGATTTGTCCAATACCACGCTAAACCGCTAAATTTCCCCCACATTAAAATACCCATACTATAGAGAATGGGATAGCCCAAAGAGGGTCATCAGATCCCACAAAGTCCAGCCAAGGCTGTTAACGGATTAAATAATTCATCTAAAATGACCACAGCCGGATTTAAAACCTGGAACATTCGTACTAAGAGTTTAAAAAAAACAGAAGGACCAAAATGTAGGACAGTTCTATATAATGAGTGACGTATTGCGATCTTTTACTCTCTGTGTGGTCTCTAGTGAGAACTAATGTGATTTTCAGATGCATATAATTGCTAATCTTTGGTAATCGGCTGTTATTCTTAAGACTAAAGTATCCTATCGAATATTCTGCCATCAATTTTAATTAAATATATTGAATGGGCTAATATATATTTCTCTGATCTCCTCGACTGAAGTTAACCTTGTCGTTCATCGCATTGAGCCAGGACATTTATGATATTCACCCATCGCTCTAGGTCGGCTAGCACCGGATATGAGAAGCATGCTCTTGATACCACTACATCGCCTAGTAACCAGATACACTCGGAGCCAATGAAAAGAATCCTTCTCTCCAATTGTAAGTCCACTCTTTCATACAATTAGCAAGAGTACTTGTTCACCGGTCGTCGTCATCCTCAGAGATTTCATTTCAGTCATCTTATAAGATAAAGACTATAAATTCCACTGTTAAGATTTGTTCATACGAAGCATCATTTCCAGTTAATAATTAAGATTTAATAATTTCTTTGCATAACATTATTCATTGTTCATTTTTTGTCTCTTTCTTTGTAAAAATTGTTTATTCGCTGTTTTTTCTTTAATTATCAAATGTCTAACCTTAATATATTTAAATTTAATAAACCACATGTTTCAGTATCTCGCCAATTTATTTAAAACCCCGACGCTATTCTACTAATATATTATATTTCATTATTTATCTTTTTTTTTGTTCTATTCAGTCTAATCACGCCCGTACATTTTGGTGCCGAAACCCGGGAGTTTAATAAGAGCATACATTTTTCTCGGCAGATACTGAACCATTGGTGTTTCACGGCCATATTGCATCATTGTTTACTTAGCTATTCGGCCATATTGTTTTAGGTTACTTCCGCCACACATGTGACTATCTATTCAATTCTATTTAGGTTACAATTGTTTAAATTTAAGGCTCATTATTCAATACTATTATTCATTGTAATTTCTTTCAGCCGTTTTTTATTAAGTGTTAATAGTTTAAAATGGCTAATCGTCGCCAATCTAAAATTAAAAACGCCCAACAAACAATTTTAATAGGATTATTCAACGAGTTCCAAATGTACGCCGAAAAGTGTAAGGCGGCAGTGACTAGGAAGGAAATTCCAGTAGCCAAATTACAGATTGATAGATTAAAGCAGTTAATCGCCGAAATGAGAACATCTCATCAGGCGTTAGTTACCGAATGCATTATCAATGAACGATCTATCCCTGCCGATTTTAAGGAACAACTCATTCAGGCGCAAGACGAAATCATTGATTTAGAGGTGCACATATTAAATCAACAGGAGGCCGTGTCTGTCGGGCCTCGTATACCGGAAATTCGCCTTCCGCCCCTAAATTTGCCCATGTTCAACGGGGATATTACGCAGTTCCAAATATTTAAAACGACATACGTCCCGCTTATACATAATAATAAAGACCTAAATGACGGAATTAAGCTGACCTATCTTAAGAGTTGCCTCTCGGGCGGGGCACTATCCGTAGTAAGCCATTTGGACAATTTAGATTCGAATTACTCCATTGCCTGGGCCGCCCTGATCGCGCGTTATGATAACCTATCTGCGCTCTCTTCACGCATAGTAAACGAAATGCTAGGTTTTCAGCCCATCGCTCGTCCATCACCGGAGGCACTAGAATCCGTTTTAAAATTATTCTCCGAGTTGGGCCAACAATTGAAAACAATATATATTCCGGACCTGGGGGACTATTTTTTGTATTTTTTGGCGTTTCGAAGTCTGGATCCGGTCACCCAGAAAGAGTTTAAATTAGAACATCAGGAAGACTTCCCCACTTTCGCCGAGTTGCTCGAGTATATTACTCGACTTAAAGTTGCCACCGCCTCAGTTTCTGAATTACCACCGCCTAATACTCGCCGCAAATCTCCCCCTAGGAAACAGGAGTCATCCCCAATGCTCCGTAAATCGCCGCCTATAAACCGATTCGCTCGCGCATTCGCCACATCCCTGAAGTGTCCCTATTGCCATGAACCCCACAATATATATCATTGCCGTGAATTTAAAATTTTATCCGGCCAGGACCGTCTTGGATTCATTCGAAAAGAAAACCTTTGCATTAATTGCCTCGGGTACCATACATCGGGGAAATGTCAGTCAAATCAGCGATGTCATCAATGCCAGGGTTTTCATCACACCCTGCTACATCGGGGCATTACCGAATCGCAATCGCGACCGGAATCATCGACTAGCTCACCGCGCGGCTTCACCCGGTCAGAGTCTCCGATTTTTAGGCCAATTCAACCGCACCGCTACTCTGCTCAACGCCGCATCGCTACCGAGCAAAGACACCGATCGTCACCAACAGTTCATACCTTTCATGCGTCGTCTCCACCACCTGGTCAGGAATTACTTAGCCGATCACAAACCCCGGATCATCACTCTCAGGAATCTCTAAGCATTCAATCACCTTATGAAGCTAGCCATTTTGATGCACCTATGAGTTACCAGACTCCCCTGCAGTCTCTTCGTCCTTGCCACCGGACCTCCCATCGCGATACTTGTCCGCCTGAGGAAGTCATAGTTCGCCGATCCCCGGCCTCAGGTATAACCAGATCTCCCCAATGACTTTCTTTTACCGCCGTTTCACCTACCCCCCCTCACATTCGCCCTCAACACTCACCGATCTCTTGTGATAAGGATCCTCGCCATTCATCAGGGGGGAGGAACTCCGATATTTTAGATCACCATTGTAATTCGCCCCCTCATCATCGCCGTTCCGCCGATAATTCGTACTCGCTAGCCTCCCTCATGGCACCATCGCCATTAACCATGTTAGGATCCTCCGGTGGTCTAACCCCTGCACTTCTTCCCACCGCGCAGGTCTCTGTATCGCGCCCTAATCACCACTCCAAATCGCTTCGAGCCCTTCTCGATTCGGGAAGCCAGGTGAGTTTCATCACTAGAAGCTCCGCGTCTCATCTTGGCTTACCAATTTCACCAGCCCCGGTCGGGGTCAGCGTCCTTGGGGGGTCTTCGAATATCACTTGCCCTGGTTATATCACCGCTTCCATTGAAGTCCCTGGTTCTTCTCCGCTAAGGCTCCGGTTATTCGTGATCGAGAACATCACACAAGCACTTCCCATCACGTATGTAGATTTATCTCTGTGGCCACACATGCGGGAACTACCGGTCGCCGATCCGTTGTTATGCCAGCCTGGCCCAATAGACCTCCTTTTCGGAGTAGACGCCCTGCCCCGCATCCTCCTAGGAATTGACTCTCCACCAAAGGGTGGACCCATTGCTCTAAACACCGTATTTGGGTGGTGTTTTATGGGGAATTGTCGCCCTCCTGCGGCCAAACGCCATATCACTTGGTCCAAGGAGGTGAAGGATAACGAAGGCAAGACTTATAGGCCACCGCCTCGACGCCGTCACGCGCCAATTAGGCCTTTGCACAACCATAAACCTAGTCATTCGCCTGTAACCACTGCCGTCGTTCCTGCGCGTCAGGAGTTAACGGCGTTTAACGCCCTCACCAACTTACAACTAAACCGAGACCTTCAACGTTTTTGGGATTTAGAGGAAGTTAACGCCATTTCTCCCCGGTTTTCTTCCGAAGAACAACTTTGTGAGGACTTATTTAGGACATCAGTCTCCCGCGACTCCAATGGTCGTTATATAACACCATTACCCCTAAAATCGCTCGACTTGGGCGAATCTTATTATCGAGCCGTCAAACAATTTCACCGACTGGAAGCGCGCCTTCACCGTGAGCCCACTTTACACGAAGCTTATACCGCCTTCATGCGCGAATACTTAGAATTAGGTCACATGTCCTTAGTTCCGGAACGCGATGATGCGTCCGGAGTGACTTTCTACCTCCCTCACCATCCGGTGCACCGCTCGGACGATCCACCTTCTAAGATCAGAGTAGTGTTTAACGCTTCGGCCCAATCCTCCAACGGGAAATCCCTCAATGACATTTCTTACACCGGACCTAAATTACAATCAGACATTGTCACCTTGATCACGCGTGCTCGAACGCACCAATACATTTTTACCGCCGACATTCGGCAGATGTACCGCCAAATATTAGTTCCTCCAGAACATCAGGATTTGCAGAGAATAGTATGGCGTTTCTCACCCAATGAACCTATCCGCTCCTATCGCCTCCGAACTGTCACGTACGGTGTCAGCTCCTCTCCGTTTCTCGCCATCCGGACTCTTCATCAATTAGCACATGATGAAGAGGCTCGCTTTCCATCCGCCGCCTCCGTTCTCCGTGAAGACACGTATGTGGACGACATTATCACCGGAGCTTCCACGTTGTCGGAAACAATCCAACTACGGGACGATGTTATCTCGTTACTGCAATCCGGTGGTTTTGAACTCCGAAAATGGGCCGCGAATCACCCTAAAATTCTCGCCGATCTAGCCACCGAGCACTGTAGAGTGTGGACCCATTCATTTGACTTCTCCTCCGAAAACGGTTCAACCATCAAGATACTCGGTCTCGTATGGTCAGCAGACACAGACACCTTTTCTTATTTCGTGTCTTCTGATAATCTCCCAGCCACGAAACGGCTTATTCTCTCTAAGCTCGCCCGCATTTATGACCCTCCGGGATGGTTAGTTCCCGTGACTTTCACCGCCAAATTACTAATCCAACGCCTCTGGGTCGGACACTCTGATTGGGATGACCCTGCTCCCCCCGATATCAGCCGAGATTGGAATTCCTTCCAGGAAGAACTCAAAGCCATATCGGAAGTTGCTATCCCTCGCCGTTTCCCTTACTATCAGGAATCTCGTAGTTGCCATCGTCTGGTCGCCTTTTGTGATGCATCCGAATTAGGTTACGCCGCCGCGATATATTTGCATTCCACGTCCTCCGCAGGGGAAATCGCCGTCAGCTTACTCATGGCTAAATCAAGGGTCGCGCCCTTAAAAAAGGTATCTCTCCCGCGATTGGAATTATGCGGTGCTCACCTCCTTGCGAAACTAACTGCCAAAATCACCAGCATGTTTTCTCAGCCATTCGAAGATCTGGTTGCCTTTTCTGATTCCACCGTAGCCCTTGCATGGCTTCGTGGCGAACCACACCGCTGGAAAACATTTGTGGCCAACCGAGTCACTGAAATTCAGGAAATCATACCCCCTTCCCAATGGCGTCACATTGATGGAAAGGAAAACCCCGCCGATTGTGCCTCTCGCGGGCTCTCTCCTAAGGAACTCGCCCAGCATGCCTTGTGGTGGACAGGCCCTTCATGGCTCTCCAACCCGCCATCTCTATGGCCCAAATCACACGTCGACTCTCCACCTGACGTCGTTAACGCTGAACGTCGAGCTACTCAGAAAATTGTTTCTTGCGCAGCACTTACCACCCTTAATCTGGAAGGCCGGTATTCGTCCCTTTCCCGACTACAACGCGTCATCGCTTGGTGCCTCCGTTTCACTCACAACAGCAGAAATCCTCAACGCCGCGCTACTGGGTTCCTTTCCGCCGCCGAACTCTCCATTGCGCTTGACATATTAGTGAAGGGGGTCCAAAGGGTCGCCCTTGCGAATGAGTATCAGGCCGCCGCTGAACCTACATCTAAATTGCATCTCAAACGCACGCTGCAGTTGTTCATCGATCCGCAGGGAATTCTCCGCGTAGGTGGACGAATTCATGAGGCCTCGCAACCGTTCTCCGCTAAACATCCCGCCTTACTTCCCAAGGATCACCCTTTCACCCAATTGGTTATTGATCGGGCTCACCTTCAGAATTTGCACGCTGGTCCGTCTGCCACGCATTCCTTTATCCGCCAGCGATTCTGGATATTAGACGGAAGAAACGTGGTTCGTCGTCGCCTAGCTAAATGCAACAAATGTTTTCACGTCAATCCTCAACCACTCATTCCCACTATGGGGCGGCTTCCCAAGGACCGTGTTACACCCACGTACCCCTTTTCGAAGGTAGGGATCGACTACGCCGGTCCTTATTCCGTTTCCTCCGCTCGCATTAGGGGTTGCCGGGTAACCAAGGCCTATATCTGCGCGTTCGTGTGCTTCACCACTAAGGCCATCCATCTGGAACTCACCTCCGAACTATCCGTGGCAGCCTTCCTAGCTGCCTTCACACGTTTTTGTGGTAGACGGGGACGCCCTTCAGATATCTATAGCGACAACGGGACCAATTTCGTAGGAGCTAGTCGCCAAATCAACGAAGTCGGGCGTTTCCTTCGCCAATCAGATACTCAGGAAGCCATCACTCATCACGCCTCGCGTGAAGGTATCCAATGGCATTTTATTCCGCCAAGTGCGCCTCATTTTGGGGGTCTATGGGAGGCCGCTATCAAGTCCACTAAGCGCCATCTCCGTACTGTAATGGGTACTCAAATTCTGTCCTTTGAGGAGTTTTCCACCCTACTCACCCAGGTTGAAGCCGTGCTCAACAGTAGACCTCTATGTGCCCTTTCGACGGATCCGCATGATCTAGAAGTTCTAACTCCTGGACATTTTCTTATTCACCGACCTCTAAACGCTGCCCCAGCTCATGACCTAACGGAGGTTCCTGTCAATCGCATGACTCGTTGGAAACTCATAACCAAGATCCATCAAACGTTTTGGAAACGATGGTCAATCGAGTATCTCCATACTCTCCAACAACGATCCCGATGGACTGAATCGGCCCCCGAACTGACAATCGGGTCTCTCGTTCTCATCAAGACCGACAATGCTCCGCCCTTGCGTTGGCCCTTAGCGCGGGTTCTCGACTTGCATCCTGGAGCGGACGGCATCGCCCGAGTCGCAAGCCTCCAAACCGCGACAGGTGTCATAAAACGACCGGTCACCCGCCTATGCCCCTTACCTTCTCAATAATGCCACTGTCGTGCCATGGGGGGGGGGGATGTTCAGTAGCGTAACATTAAAGCTTGGTATATTCAAATTTACTAGTCACCGCCGCCATGATCGGCTATAGCCATCTAGATTAGGAAGGCAGATTGAAACACCATCTGTGGGCCGAATCACGCTCTTCGCTTCATGCGCTCTCTTGACTTCCTGATTGCGAGCTGGAAACATCATCTCTGATCTCCTCGACTGAAGTTAACCTTGTCGTTCATCGCATTGAGCCAGGACATTTATGATATTCACCCATCGCTCTAGGTCGGCTAGCACCGGATATGAGAAGCATGCTCTTGATACCACTACATCGCCTAGTAACCAGATACACTCGGAGCCAATGAAAAGAATCCTTCTCTCCAATTGTAAGTCCACTCTTTCATACAATTAGCAAGAGTACTTGTTCACCGGTCGTCGTCATCCTCAGAGATTTCATTTCAGTCATCTTATAAGATAAAGACTATAAATTCCACTGTTAAGATTTGTTCATACGAAGCATCATTTCCAGTTAATAATTAAGATTTAATAATTTCTTTGCATAACATTATTCATTGTTCATTTTTTGTCTCTTTCTTTGTAAAAATTGTTTATTCGCTGTTTTTTCTTTAATTATCAAATGTCTAACCTTAATATATTTAAATTTAATAAACCACATGTTTCAGTATCTCGCCAATTTATTTAAAACCCCGACGCTATTCTACTAATATATTATATTTCATTATTTATCTTTTTTTTTGTTCTATTCAGTCTAATCACGCCCGTACAATATTATTCCTAAGATATATTATCGAATAACCCCATTCACGCACTTAACAGATTAGCCGGAATGGCTACTCTTTCCTTGGCCGGGATCCAAAATGGGTTGGGATCCGCAGTGCCTTAGTGCTTGACCTCTTATTTGGTCTATCATACTATCATAAGTCCAGTTAGTTCTCTTCAAGTTATAAGGTTAACAGAACGGTCATTAAATATACCATAACAATATTCCTGTAAGTGTATTATAGTTACTATAACAACATAATAATGAAAGAAAAATTAAATCGGCAGTCATGAGGACTGTCAAGAGAAGTGAAAACTCAAATCTTTGGAATAACTGTTATATTTTGAATTTCAAAATCAATTATAGTCCGAATAATTAAAATTCCAAATTCGTAATTTAAATTATCAACATCCTCAAGGTAGTAGTATCCTTGGCCCAATCCTTTATACAGTTTATACAGCTGACATCCCAACTCATCCTAATACTATCCTTACCACGTATGCTGATGATACATGTGTATTATCTGTCAACACCAATCCAATTATTGCATCCCAAAGCCTCCAATCCCATATCACTGATCTTGAAGAATGGGGTCAAAACTGGAGAATTAAAATAAACTCTCAAAAATCGCATCAAATCTCTTTTACCTTACGTCGTAAACCAATGACTTCCTGCCCTTCAGTATCCTTTAATAATATCCCACTGGTGCCTGTAGAACAGACCCGATACTTAGGGTTGCATCTTGACAAACGATTAACCTGGAATCCTCATACGAGACTGAAAAGACAAGAAACCGCTCGACGTTTCAGGCTACTTCAACACTTACTAGACAAACGCTCTAAGCTCCCAATTAATTACAAAAGACTCATCTACATGACCATCATACGACCTATTTGGACCTACGGAGTAGAGCTTTGGGGCTCCACTAAGCCATCGAATTCCTCTCGTATCCAATCCCTACAATCCAAAATCCTTCGTAAAATCCTTAATGCTCCTTATTTTGTTAAGAATAAAATCATCCATAACGACCTTAATGTCCCATTTGTTGCTGAATTGGCCCGAACCCGCTATCTATCCTTTATAACAAACTTCATTTCCACTCAAACCCTCTGGTTTTAAACCTAGCTTCCTCTTCAATTCCCGATAGTCCTCCGAGGCGTCTGAAAGGAAGATGGCCCCGTGACTTGTTAGTTGAACTTTGTTTCTCTACTTGTCATTTTCACATGTCATTATGTATCGCTTAGCCCATTTACTAGATGTATTTTTATTATACAATTGTAAATATCAATAAATAAAAAAAAATAAAAAAATTATCAACATTAGTCTGGTTTCACATAAATTGGCACTCCGAGCAATAACCTCATCTACCTACAAGCTGCAGAAGCTCAATACAAAGTATCAATAAATTGAAATAATTATTACAAAACAGTTTTAGTTTTAATATTTTATGTTTGTATTTACTTATTTGTTACTGAACTTAATTTCATATTAAGCTTATTATCATCATTAAGTTCAAAAATACTTTATTTGTACTTTCAATAATCTCATACATCAAGACATTTAAATATGACGAAAAAAATGTTTTAGGCGAAACGAAAAGTTTTATTAATTATTGATGTTTTAAGTTATTAGCATGAATTTCGCTAATACTAAACATAATTTTTGTCAAATATAATTATTCTGATATCAATCGAATTCTAACCTTCAAACTAAAGTTGATTAAAACAAATCGTATAACTCATACACAGGCAGAAAGGGCAAACATTAGTAAGGTTTTAACTGGAATCAATCACTGAATACTTTAAAATGAACATCGTTAAAAAGTATTACATCCAGCCTCTTGGCTATAATTAGTTCGATTAAAATGTTTTTGCGTTCATTTATAGAAACAATTACTATTTAAATATACATTTGCAAACATATAACTCAATTAGCGAATCTCTAGACATGTACCAAATTCCAAATAACAACTTCGGTGGTATCCTAAGAGACGCCATATTGATGTTGGTGCACCAGCTTGTTCGTACTGAGTTTGTCATCTATCATCATAAGAATTACTCTTGCATTTGTGGGGTGTCGTTCCATTTATTAAGTAATTAACTATATATATTGTAGTAAAGAAACTATAAATCCATCCGGCAAAAGTGCGAGTTATATTCCAAAAGTAATGATTGATTTAGGAATTGTAAGTACAGAAACAAAAGCTTACTTATCGGTTAATATCGAATAATTCCTAAACAGAATTTCTCCCAAAAATATTTCAAATTGTTATTTGGCAGGTAAAGTCTGGTAATAAATATTACGCAACGGTAATCAATGAATCCTTTATCGAGGTTTTACTTCTCAAATCGGTTTAACTACAACGTGAAAATCGGTAATCCATTTCTTATGATACCATGACCAAGTAGGTAAGAAGATAGAATAGAAATCTAATGCAAAATATTTGAGTATATACATGTTAATAAACCCTAAAATCTCGACAAGGCAAAATATTTTTCCTGCAACCATTGAGTAATGCTATCCATTACTCAACTAAAACTGGTGTGGAAAGTCACACTTTCCCCCATTAGTGAGGGAAAACCACTTCCCCTCACTAGTGAGGGAATGTAACAGCCACCTAGATCGAATTTGACAATCAGCACTCTGTTATTTTAAATGTTAAATGGCGTTATTATATTCCTAAAATGTTAAAATAAATAATTTTAGAAACTTTTTATATTTAATTCAAGATAGATATTATTTATTTTGAAGCGAATTTATAGATATATTTAATATAACCTTAAATGTATTGGAATCAGAAATTTGGAGATCTAGCATTAGCATTACCCACTAGCGCTAGTGTAGTTTTAAGAAATCTAAAGTTTCACCTTTAATTTCTTAATTTTTAAATTGTTGCAGGAACCTTCATCCTCGCCTTCGGCTCGTGTGGTAAAATTCATTCGGGTGTAATAAAGTGGCACTAGTCAAATAAACAACTATTTTTTGTGAAGCTAATTTATGGAAAATCTAAAGCTCTGGTAAACTTGAAAGAAATTTGAAATTAATTCCTTGAAAATTATGACCTGGAAAAAATATAAGCGTGTCAATTTTGGTGATTATTATAATGTAGTTATAAATATACCTATTATCTACTGACTACTTGATCATAGTGAAACCCATATGTTTTTATAAGCGAATGTAGTTAACATCTAAGACAGCCTTTTCATATTTGAATAGATGCTAGTGTAACATATTCACCGCTTCTGGAATTCTGTTTGGGGAGGGCGTAGGAGCTTGTTTGGTTAGAGCTATATTCATTAGTCGCTTCACCGCTTATTTGGAGTAGACTCTATGTGGGTAAGGAAGCTACTAGGTATTACAAAGTATTCACTACAAACATATATTTCGTATTAAATCAATTAAAATTATGTGTTATGTCAACAAAAACTATTAGTAAGAAATAATATGAAAAACTTTTCTTAAAGTAATTTACCTTATTTCATAACAATCGAAATTGTCACCACAAATTTTAATAGCTTATTTAGAGAGGGATTTTTGACCATACTTTTCCATAATAATATTTTTTATTATATAAATAAACACACACTAAAACTTGTTACATCATAGTAACTAATTCTGAAAGAACAGTTTCGAACCAAATTTTCGTTTCTTTTTTTTGCTCTAAATAAATAACGGGTCAAGTAAGTAAATAACAAATAGGACATTAACGCCATTATGGATGACTTCGTTCGCAACAAAGTCAGGAGAATTAAGGATTTTACGAAGGATTTTTGATTGTGAGGATTGAATACGAGAGGAATTCGATGGCTTTGTGAAGCCACAAAGCTTTACTCCGTAAGTCCAGATGGGTCCTATGATTGTCATTTATATGAGTCTGTTGTAATTAATTGGTAGCTAAGAATGTTTGTCTAGTAAATTTTGAAGTGACCTGATGCGGCGAGCTGTTTCTTGTCCTTTCAGTCTAGTATGAGGATTCCGAATTAAACATTTGTTAAGGTGTAGTTATAATACCGGACCTGTTCATTCTGATGGATTGGGATGTTATTAAATACAGGAGAACCCGCAGTCATTAGTTTACCATGAAGGGTAAAGGTGATTTGACGGGTTTTGGGGGAATTTATTTTAATCCTCCAGTTTTTACACCATTTTTCAAGGCCAGTGGTATGGAATGCCTCGGTCAGTGTTTACTGATTACTGAAGGAATTTTACCATGAGTGAACAGAGTCTAGAACATATTTGTAAATTTGTAAAAATGTACTTTTACAGTTTATAATACCATGTTATATATTAATAAGCTACCAGCTTGTTTATGTGCCAAGGATCTGAGGGAATTCTCAAAGAAATAAAAACAGAAATATAAAAGAATATCGATTAATATGAAGTATGAAGATTGCGACTTTTGTGATATATCAATTTTACTGTTAAGGAAAATAAAACTTTACGATACTATGAAGCGTTAATAACCATTTCCGGACCTGCAGTGATAAAAGAGAAAACAGTAAATATATACCGGCTGATTTATTGGTTTCCTCTCGTAATTTTCGAATTAGATTAAGAAGCATTATAAAAATAAAATCTATAGCAGCTTACCGAGCACTTTCTGTTTATTTATGAAGCCTCCTTTAGGTCATAATTCATGAGTTGGTGAAGTCATAAAATATTAAACGCAGTTATCCTGTTTTCCGAATAAATGGTTGAATAATTAATTTAGTTACTCAAATATTTATGACATCTTATTAAATATTACCGAAGGCCAAGTCGATCCTTAATCATTTTTAAGTAATGACCAGAAAGGAGCTTGGTAGATGTTAAATCGAGATAAATTATGTATACGATTTTTTAAAATTTCGATTAATATTGAAGTTAATTATCCATTAACATTTATCTCTCATTAATTCTCAACTTGGTTCCTAGCAAATTTTTGTTTTTATGAACTCAACTCATCAGGACCAAACTGGTTACGACCGATAATAAATTATAGTTATGATTTATAGCCGATAATATCTTTACAAAACCTTCAATATTTTGAATCTGAGGATGGTGTTGGGCCGCTCATTAAAATATTAAAATATTGAAATATGATCAAAATGAATTTCTTTTTTAAATCTAATCGACTTTGCGGTTTTAGATTTGTTTTAAAGCGTACATAGAAAAAGGTACTGTCGATTCAGAAATCGGAGTGTAAAATTAAGTAAGATCGCAAATCGAACCACCAGGCTTTGATACTCCACACAATTACAACATTATGAGCACGAACGAGACGTCACATCAACATATCGGAAAAATGGATTCCTGTATTTACAAATTGATCAAATCCACGAAACGATTTTTCCTAAAATCGATAATTTCGCGACAACATTACTTCCTTTACAATGTAGATGTTATGCAGTGTAGGTCTTGATAGTCATCTGATTGTTTTTGACGCCCAAACGGCACTCAAATTCAGCCCCGAAAGAAAAAATGTAATAATACTAAAAAAGCATATATTATTATCTTGGCTAGTGTACGATTCAGATGGCTCTGATAGCAGTAGAGTATCTCCTATTTACTTCAAAGATAACGTAAGTATTGCTGAAGCAGAAGAAAATAATTAACCAAGAACCCGATTGGGCAAAAAGAAACCTTCATGACCGAGCAAAGAGAAATAAACGAACTATTGACCTCCTTCTTGCTGATTGCAAATCGAAAAACGCTTAATGGCCCTGATTCAACTCAATGTAAGAGAGTTATTGTCAATTAGAAGACTTCTCTAAAAAAAAAATCATTTTTTTAAACTGAAATATGCCAAAAACTAAGCCCCGTTTAACACCATTTTTCATCTTATTTGTGTAGATTGTATCAACATCAATATATCGACTTGATTTATAAATATTGGTAAGAATATTCTGTAATAATTATTAGTTTTTTTGTGTTTTTTTTATATATAGGTATACCCTTTATTGAGGTATTATAATCTGCTACATTTAGACAATAAGTAATAGCTATACAATCATTCAGTACAAAAAATAAAGAAATACATAAAAATTATAATAATAATAAATAAATAATAATAATATAAAAAATAAAATAAAAATATATACATGCTGATAATAAAAACAAAATAAATACTTTCGAAAATAATAATAAAAATGAAATAATTATAATTATTAGTAACATTAATTAATAAAATTTTGAATTGTCAACAGTAATCCTGATTGGCTGGATATCACCATTGATTTGGAGCTGGAAAATAAAGGATTGGAAAATGATTCGGTCCTAGCAGTCATCGTCCTCAGAGATCTTAAGCACTTTTTTCCGAAGCACTTCTCGCAAAAGATTGAGTAAGTGTTTTTGTAGTAGATACATATATACTATGTAATAACAATGTTTATGCAATACCAATTTATTTTATTTCTATATAATTACAAATGTAAAGCAGCCATAAATGGCAATGCCTCCCTGTATTAATTGTCTTTAATAAATAAAAACTGGTGTGAATTCATTGAATAGATAATGAGTCATACTGGTGTAGATGTAGTCTATATATGATTGTCAGTATATTTCACCAATCACAAGTAAAGTACATTTAAAAATATCACTGATAACTTTCCTGGTTTAGTTATCATTATTAGAAAAATAAATAATCCAAAACACATATAGAATATTTTTGTGCGATTTACAGTACTCATTAAACTATTCATACATAACCATTAACATAATTCATTGCCATTTAAAAAATAACATACAATTGTTTATGATTTTGGCTTTTAAAATGGTGTTAATAATTAATTCAGTTTTAATTATTTCGATTTCAGCAGTTCTACGATATAGCACGATTGGCGTACAGAATGACAATAATGGTTTTATATAATGGTATATGTAAAACAAACTACTCTTTATTTATCAAAATATAATAATGTGAACTACAAAATTAACATAAATTGTTGTGCAACTTTGTTGATTCCGCGCTGAAACGTGAAATATCCATGAATTATTCAGGACTTCGTTGAAGAACCCTTTCAAGGGCAATTTGTTCTAATGTATTATTATTAGTGTTCTAGCCCTGTTTCATTTTTTATTCAAAGTAAGATAACTAGTTTCTGCATATATATTTTTTTCTGAATATGTTTAATATTTGATAAAATATTACTTCAAAAAATTATAAATAGTTTTTTTTAAATATATAATTGTATACATTTAAACACAACACAATCACATGTGACATTTGTTTAAATAAATTTGCCTAGCATATGTATTTTTTATTCAATATACAAGCTAAAGTTTTGGAATACAATGGATTATATTAATACTAAAAATTATATTCGATTAACTTTTGGAGGGAATTAGATGTAAAAATTTTATTTTTTGGAGTTTTCCCTTCGTTTACATTATACAATTCTTTAACTTTAAATACAGCATAATGTAATACTTGATTAAATAAATTGATGATTTAAATATATTTTTATTTAACGTACAAGCTAAAGTTTGTGCAGAAACGGCATATACAAAATAAAAATTCGAAGTAGTCTAACTTTTTTGGGAATTTCCCCTTTGTTTACAGGATACAATTTCCTAACTTTAAATAAAACCTAATGTAAAATTTGATTGAATTCAATTCTCATGCTCTAAAAGTATACTTTTTTAATGTATAAGCTAACATTAGTGCCAGAACGGCTTATACGAAAAAAGAAACATACATCAATGCATCCAAGTTCATTAACTAATATGGAAATAAAACATTAAAAATTCTATTTTTTGATATTTTCTATTCTGTTATAGTATACAAAAGTTTACAATTTCTCATTGAAAATAAAATTTAATTTCTCATCTAGTTAGATGGTTGGAATTTAAAGAAATGAGTGACTAACGAAGACATTCTAATTCAATGAATGTGAGTGAGGATTGAACCATATGATTTCAAAATTACTCTATAAACTATAAACACTCTAATAGTTTTGTTTGAAGGGTTTTAAATTTAGGATAGCCGTTTTCGTGGGCAACTGTTTAAAAATAAATATAATAAATTTCGGGGCGCCATTGTTATTTATACCATAGTACTAAATTTTATATTTGTAATACATAGTTGTCGCAAAATTAGATATTGACTTCATAACATTCCACTGGGAATCATCAACTGCAAAAATCCGAAAATTACTGGTTTGTTTGGGCGCGATATTTTATTTCGGAAGCTAAATGATAGTCTACGTTTATTTTTAAGTTTATCTTTCTTTTCGTATTTATTTATTTGTAGATCTCTCATTTTATTCCAATGCTGTAGAGGCTCGTAGGCCTCAACATAATTTTTCGTCTGCCTGTGAAAGATAAATTGAATCTGATGGGAAGATGAAGAGTAAACCTAAAAAAGAAGGGACTTGAAAGGAGATGAGATGAAAGGCAATGGTAAAGTCATAGAACGGCCAACTTTGGGAAACCAACACAATGAATATTATATTTTAAAAAAAAATTACTTCCTTAAGATGGCGAATCACATTACATATATTCTCCTATATTAATATACTTCTATTTTATTTATTAATTAATTTAAAAAAATGGTTTATGACAATGGTCTTCAGATTAATCTGATTGTTCAGAATATTAGAAAAGTTAATTTAAAATAAATTATTTTCAATCAATCGCGTTGTCATTGCCGTGCATTAAAAAACTTAAGAATAATTTTTTTTTTCCAATTTTAAGAAAAAAACTGTTGAAATATCTGATATGACATGCCTATAATATGGCTTTATTTTGCAATTCTTAATAACAAAACAATGTAATATAACAAGTATAAAGTGTGTAAATTAGTGTATATAAACTAGTATAAAGGTTTAACATGCCAACAAAACTATAATAATTTAATATATACACAGTTAACAAGGGAAATTACAAGAAGAAGCTGGTGATTTTTGTAACAAATCATCTTACCTTTTCAATACCTGAACATTTTTATTACTGAAAATGTGTGATTTACTCGTAGCATATTTCAGATTGTCATTAAAATTGTATTTTGAATTATTTTATTAAATTATTCAATACATTACATAATGGATTAAAATTTAAGTCATTATCGTACGTGTGCTAGAACAAAATATATATTTTTTTAAGTTATTAAAATCCAAATATAGAATGTGAAAAGTAAATCATAAAAATAAGGTCAGTGAAAATATTATTAAAAATACCATGTAGCAAATATAATGCAATAGGAAAATCTATCTTTACAATAAAGTCAATAATTTCTATGATATTTAACCACTTTTTATATTATCATTTACCAGTAATACAAAGAAAACAAAAATTACCTCCACGGCCCACTACCCAAGACCTAATCCTTCAGATCAATCTTAATTAAAAATATATAAATTAATAAATTATCAATAAGTGAAATGAAATTGAGTAATTAATTATAAAGTAAATAAAATTATGAAAATAAAAAAACTGAATTAGTAAAGTTAAAAATATACTGGTATAAACACAAACTTTGGATTGCTGTATTTATGGTATTAATATTCATTATGATGTTTTCATGGGGATGCTGCGTGGTAGAGTTGCCATGCCAAAAATCGTGATTCAAATTCCGCTGCTTTTATTTAGTCTGTTAGCGGCCAGAGACAGGTCACATGGGATCTAGGACCCTCCTGGGGCTCACCCAGCCTCTATGAAGTGGGTACCCAAAATAAGGGGGAAATCTCACAGTTGGGCGTGATCTAGGACATCCCTGCACAACCGTTTTTCTTGGAACAGTACAGAGTCTACCATGTACTGAACCCCAGACCCGTTCACGGATTGTAGTGATGCAGGATTTTTTTTTGTTTTTTTTCACGGTATGATATCATTAAACACAAACTTGTAGTAATGAAATTAATCTAAATATCCACTACTGATTATATCTAAATCAATGTGTACCAGTGAGTTAGAGTCTAGTTTCGATTTCGATTACCACTATTTATGCCTTAGAAACTATTCACATCCCCTACAAGACGGCACTTGTGATTTATGTTGGCGTGGCCAGCGCCATTGGACTACTTCTGGGTTACATCGACATGGAACTCTGTTTCTCCACGGTCGTTCACGGACTCCTGAATTATTTAGGATGTCCCTCCTTCCACTGACGTTAAATTTTGAAGGACCTGTGAGTTGTGTTCAACTGCTCAAATTGGGTTAAACTGTCCTCTACTTTCTTTTGCACAAAAAGTTTACGGTTCTGGTGGAATTAACTTCCCTTAGCTGAAACGTAAAATAAGCAGTTACGTAACATTAAGTTTATAAATGTATCTAAAACTATGTTCCTTTATATATTTAACCCCTTAAAGAGCAGTCGCACATGAAAAACGAAGTTACTGTGCGTAAATACCACATGGGAAAATCTGTGCTGAGCCATGAAATACCCAATTAATGTTCCATTATTGATATAAACATTTAATCAAGTAGAATAAGAATAATAAATAAACAAGAGTATTATTGGCAGGAGTGGATTACGCAAATCCCATAAATTGCGTGAATGTCAATCCTGTGTCCCAAAAATGGACAGGCATATTGAATAAAAGCGCTAAAAATGACCGATCATCTTCCCTGTTTGATATTAATCTAAAAGTATCAGTTTAAAATAAAAGTAATCTTATTATTACACAATTTATTAATATCATTAAATGAAAATCCTTTTAGCATTTCCATGTCTATTTGAACCTTTTCCAAGTCAACTGTAACCGTTTACAAATCAAATGCTACCCTTTCCAAGTCACAAGCAATCCTTTCCTAATCAAATATAACCTTTTCCAAAGCAAATGTAACGCTTTACAACTCAACTGTCACCATTTTTATTTCAATTGTAACCGTTTCCATTTCAATTGTCACCCTTGAAAAATCACCGTACTGAGGAATGGGTGAATTTAGGACCTCAGTGCTCGCCATAATAAAATCATCACAACCTTTTCCTTCACAACTCTTGTAAGGACAAAAATGTGGGAAATAATTTAAAAAACAAGTAGTTTATTTTGTTTCCGAGAAAGTTTATTTTAAAAAAAGTATAATCATGTAATCTGAACTTAACAGCACCTTCATAGTTTAGAGAACAGCATCTTCATAGTTTAGAGAATAAAATAATAAACTTTTTTTTATTATTTACTTCTTGATAAAAAAAATCAACTTTTTGTTTTAAAGTGGGAGAAAGGTTGAAACCTGTAAACTATATGTTTTTTTTATATTGATAGTTATGTATATATGTACACATTGTATATTGTGTATGACAACAGCCAAACATATAATTGATCGACACGTTGCTAAAGAGGTGGTGACTTAGACATTGGTGCTCAGTGGCCCTGTGCTCGTGACAAATCGCAGTTCTACAACTAGCGGCTCGAATCTGTTAGCCAGCCCAGTGGAGCGATAACTGCATTAACCAATGACAAGGCCGCTTACATCTGCTTCCTATCTGTCCTTGCTTCCGATTGGAACGCCCCGTTTAATTAATTTGCCCTACATTTCACACGGTGGTAAAGCCATAGAGTACTGACAAGAGCCTTCCTATTATAAGAGGGTTATGATACACTTAAGGTGCTAATAAGACTTATGATATCTGAGCTTAAAATAAACAAACAATAATAATCTTCAAAATGTTTATACTATTATAAACAGGTTATTTAAACAACACTATTACACTGCTATATAAAACTGAATTTTATTCAGTTGTAATTGGTTAATATTGACTTAGATATACTTACTAACGTTAAGAATATGTTTGAACTACTTAACTATATAAATACCAACTCATGAAGGGTATGGTGTTCATTACATGTTAAAACTGTAATGTTCTTTGGACAACAGTTTTGTAGGGAGCTGATTTGTTCTACATCACCCTCAACCTCCAAATTTCTCCCTTATTTGGGTAAGCACTTTATAGAGCCTGGATAAGCCCCAGGAGGGTCTTAGATACCTTTCTGGCCGCTATCAGATTAAATAATAGTAATATATTAGGTAAAATATATATGTACTTTTTATATTAAAATTTACAACTGTATTATACAGAAAGTAAATAGATTGAATAATACATAATGGCACGAGATAGAGGCAAGGAGAGATACTACCTACGATTTTTACTCAAATAACGAATTCATCATAGAAGATCAAGAGGCCATCTCCATTTCAGACGTCCGGAGGATTATAAGGAATCGAAGAAGCGGCTAGGTTTAAAACTAGTGGAATTTGAGTGGGAAGAAAGTTGTTCACGAAAGGATTGATATCGGGTTCGGGCCTAATCAGCAACTAGTGAACCATTGAAGTCATTAAGGATGACTATATATAAAGTTAGGAGAATTGATGGTTTTACGAAGGTTTCGGATTGTTAGGATTGGATACGAGAGAAATCCGATTGCTTAGCAGATTCCCAAAGCTCTACCTTGTAAGTCCAAATAAGTCTTTTGTAATTGTTGCAAATTTAGAGTTTCCCTCTAGTAAGCAAACGTTCGCAAATACAAGAACTAGAATATTAGAGCAATCAGAAATTAAGAAGTCACCACGAAGTAATATGAATATAAGTATTCATACGGAAGATATATAATAATAATAATATATTATATATATAATATATAATAAGATATATATTAATATAAATAAATGAAATAATATCATCGATAGTTTATGTTTCTAAGTTAATAATTGATACAATCGCAATAAAAAAAATTAATGATATAAAACAAAATTGATTTTATTATCCATTTTTTCAATTTCCCCTCATGTCTATTTTCTTTATTTTTAATTAATAGGTTGGGGAAAAAGAGATTCACTATTTTTGCGTGAAATTCAAAACTTTATTCAAGATATTTCGGGTAGTCCGATCTTGGTGAAATATACACCGTTTTGTTGCCATTTTAAAGGTAGCTTCATAATGCATCTCTCATAGAAGTCTTGGTCCTAATTGGCGAAAAACTCTAGTAATCGATTTTCACAATATTCTCTTGATCCCAATTTCTTATCACAGGAAGTTTTGCAATGCGAGAAAAAAGGGTAATCGCTCGGTGCCAGGTCCGGACTATAAGGTGGATGCATTAAAACTTCCCAACCAAGCTCCCGGATTTTCTGGCGAGTCATTACAGACGTGTGTGGCCTGGCATTGTCCTGATGGAACGCAACACCTCTTCTGTTGACCAATTCTGGCCGTTTGTGGTCAATCGCTAACTTCAAACGGTCCAGTTGTTGACAGTAGAAACCTGAATTTAGTGTTTGGCCATACGGAAGCAACTCATAATAAATGATTCCTTTCAAGTCTCACCAAATACACAGTAGAACTTTCCTGGCCGTAAGTCCTGGTTTGGCCACCGTTTGAGCTGCTTCACCACGCTTAGACCACGATCGTTTTCGCACAATATGGTCGTATGTGACCCATTTAGAAGTCTAGTGTCAAGTGTGACTATAATAGCCCGGAAGAAGACCTGCAATTTGGGTCGAAACGTCGGCTTCTATATAAACATTTCTCCCTATATAAGAGCATTTGTTTGCATCCACCCGGTCCATTAAACATAATTCTATTAATTCAACATAATTTAAATTTACACATCTTATATATTATTTACCATGATTTGTTTTTGTTTTTTTAATATATTACAAATACATCTGAAGCAAAAAATGTTTCAACTACTAAACACGAATTTTAAGCACTATTTCACGATCAGTGAAGGAGTCTTAGCTTTTATTGTATTAGTTAAAAGATTTTGTGAAATTTAAAATAAATTTTAATATAATGCAATAAATTATATAAAAATAAATTGAATATAATGTAAATTACGAATTATATTAAGATTGTCACCATCTGAGGTTGGTATGAGGAACAACTGTCATTAATAGATCAGAACAAACTTGGTTTACCCGTATAGCCTTTTACTAATTGTTGAATAGCACAACTTAAAATAGGTTTACAAAAATAAATAAAAGATCAAAAGGTGAAATATAACCTAACGTTTTAGACAACAAAAGGGTTTTGCTTAGGTCAAAATATCCAGTTACTTTATTTTTGCTACCTCGGACATGGCTTGTCACTTTCACTTGGCTGGGTTATTTCCTCATTGTTGGCATACAGTTGACAGGAAAAACTTAATATCTGAAGCCAAAAAATCAATAGGTGAAAGATAACCTAACGCTTAAGATAACAATAAGTTGTTTGTCTAGGTCGAGATATTGAGTTACTCTATATTTGCTAACTCGCATAGGCTTGTCAAACCCTTCCTCACAGTTATCTGTTTGTAACCCTCAAAGTGCGGGCGACTCTGGGGCGATACGGTCCCGAGGGACTGGGCTTACTACGCTATGGACGGAATACTTTTCATTCATGTCAGTACTGTTGGTTGATTAAAATTTCAAGGTGCGAATATCACATTATTACAGTATTTCTTTTGCACGAAATTTGAAAGTTGGAAGATTATTGGAACGACGAATGGAAGAAGGTACAGAGTTCCACAGAAATGAGGGTCGGATATGGAAAGCTCTGTCGAAAGCTGTTAGTAGGTCTGAGAGCCGAGAACGGGTGTTACGGGAGTGAACCGAGGTTTTGAAAGGTGATCGGAAATGTATCATCATCATCACATCGTCGGTGGGATTGGATAACTTGGTAAAGAAAGAATGCTAGGAAGTACTTACGGCAGTAGGAAGGCTAAAGCCTCTTCTGCTCTTCATGGTATCGGGTGCCAGGGGCATCTTCTGGGATCTCGAAGATAAAACGAACAGACAGTTGATCAACCGTTTTAATTTTGCAACGAGATCTCTACAGACAGCTCCGGTCAAAAATAGGGAAAATTAAGGAAGTAACTAGAAGTTTGCGGGTTTCAAATGGGAACAGGTGACGACGGTAGTTCAGACAGTTTAAGTTGAAGAAGGTCCTCCAGGAGAGAGTTTGTCTAAAAAAATTCATTTGAGTACTACCACTGGGTTAGAGTCTCTACTTGTGTTTATTCCGGGACATGCTTTATCTTTGATTATATTTACTTGGTGTATTCAGTATACAGTTGTAAATTTAAATAAATACATTTAAAAAAAACTTATTATATATTGTCCACTGACTTATCCGATTCAAATCATCTTGTAGTTTTTCCGTGGCTAGTAATAGGCCAGAAGGGGAAAAGGATAGAACTATTTGAAAATCATTAGAGTGGTACTGGGATTATTGGATAAGGAATGGGAGGTCGTTTATGTAATGGGACGAATATAATATATAATAGAAAATAGAATCAGAATATAATAGAAAATGGGGAAGAATAGAATGCAGTGGTGAAACCCGAGGAACAGAGAACAGAGCAGTGGAAGCTTTATGGATGGAGGTTGCCCTGGGGCCAGAACCTATTGGGAGTGATCTGAGAGGAACGACCTTAAGGTTTATGTCATATAGTCCTACTGCACTAATAGGAGAGGATAATTTATTTTCAGGTATCAACATTTCTTTTATTTTTAGTTTTAGACAATTAGTATGTGAAAAATAAAATTTACTTTAATGCCGGAAATTGTACTACTGTTGAACAGAAGCGATAATGAATTTTCATTTCATCTCGATGTCAGACTTACGGTAGATGCTAACAATACAACGTAGGGATTACCGGCTGAGATAACTAAGAAATTGAAGACGATTTATTTCTTTTTTTTTTTTACGAAACAAGCAATCCTCTAGATGAAAGCTTTGATGAAAGAAGGCTTTGAAGTAGTTCGGAGCGGGGAGGGGGTGATGAGGGGGGGGGAGAATTAAATAGGATTGTTTCCGGTCAGGGATCACCGCCATCATGTTCCACCTAACCCCCGCCCCTTTCACCCTTCACGGAAGAAAATTCCCCTAACTGCAAAATAATTACTTTCTTTTTTTAATTCACCCTTCAAAGACAACGGAAAAAAAAAATACGTTCGATCGCTAGATCACCCCTTTTAACTGAAGGCTGAGATTACATTCTACTCTAAAGTAGAATATCTAGGGGGGAACTAAATTCAGGGCTTAATTTGAATTTCTTATTCTTTTTTGTCAGAATTCCTTATGCTTCTAAAAGTGCCAATCCACTTTGATGTTGCTGATTATAACAGCCCACTTTATTTTACTGACCGCTGCACGAAACAAGTATATCGGTGTTAATCCAGTCCATTGCCTGAGGATTTTCAACCAGGAATGACGCCAACGACCTGTACCTCTCTTTATGAGTAACTGCATCAGATGGTGGTTTTCATTTCGCGTCACATGACCGAAGTAGATCAGTTTATATATTTTATGCTGTCCAATATCTCCGGAGACATCTTTATTCGTTGTAGTACACTTTAGTTGCTGTCGTAGTGAAACACTGCAGATATACCGACAGCACCGCATCTCGAATGCTTGTAGACGTTTAGTTGAAGCCACCGGAATTATGCATACATATGATGGTTAATATGAGTACACTGATAAAACTAAGAACACATGAGGACTCTGATATGTGAACAATTATAATGCAAATTACAAAATTATTTTTAAATATTTTTATTTTAAAAGAAAAGATATACCAGAGCCGGGACTCGAACCCGGGTCGCCCACGCCTCTAAAGTGGTGCTCTGTCAACTGAGCTAACCTGGCTCGCTTCTTGGTCAGACATGTCCTTTCTTTTCACTGATCCCATATATAACTTATTTTATATATATATATATATATATATATATATATATCCCATACATAATAACCCAGATTATAACAATTAATAAAAAATAAAATAAAATAAATTATTATAAAATTATTTGTTTTAATCCAAATCTCCTTCAGGATGCAGATTTACCCAATGGGCCCATAGAAAGTAAGAATGCTCCAAAATAAGAAAAAACAAAACAGCAATTTTAAGCTTCAGAAAAAGTACCGTTACTTATTCCATGGTTAATCTAAGGGGAGATCAGCCACGGACTTCGCTTAATCACCAGTTGAAGTTACACTCCTTAAGGATATTGTTGAGTTTGGCCTAATTATCTGAGTTAGCTATTCATACCCCATAATCGACGCACGGCTTACTATAATAATAAATAAATTTACAGCAGAACTCAAACCCAAATCCGGGTGTAATTTTCTTCTTCTTTTTTTTTTATAGAAATAAATGTCAAATATTTTTATAGGGTCAAGGAGTTTTGTTCCTTTTTTGAATTGTATTACAAATTTTGGAAATGATAAAAAGTTCCCAGCACAAAGTGAGACCAATTTTAATTTGGTGAAGAAATACAATGAAAAATTATATTTAATTTCTTAAACCTAATTAGGTTTAATTTTATACCTTATTACGAAGATGGTTCTGAAGTTTTATATATTATATTACTTCTATCACCATTTATGACTCCAAACAAACTGAATAACTTTTAGATGATCAGTTTTAAATTGTCAAAAAGAAATATATTTTTAAGAAGTGGATGTAGCTAACTTTAAAATTGACTTTTTCAGTCAAGTAATTTTATCTATCAAAACAATATCCCCCCCCCCATATTTCTAATGGTTTTAGTCCGATTCAGAGCCTTACGATTCGAGAGGATAAAACTGCTTCACTAAAAAATATGAAATATGTGAAAAAATAAATTTGGAGTTATCCGATTTTGATCCTGAACGCCTAAGATTAAACTTGGATAGAAAATTTCTCATCTGTATTTTATTTCCCTTTCGGAGAAAATGTTTTTGATGATTTAATTATCGTTTTTGATGATTTACTTATTGTTGGCTCCGAAACGGTTCGCAATGTTCCCTGATATTGTTATTTTAAAGTTAGATATAGCTCCGGAAGGAGGAAAACAATTAATCACCGAGAACGACGGTAAAATAAAACGCCCAGGAAGAGTTGACGAAAATCTGCGGGAAGTCGTTTTTCATTTCAGAATAAAACGGTCAAGGCGACAACAAATGAGGTTAATTAACGATACAAGTGCTAATAAAAAAGATGCGTTCAGTTAGTGCACCAACGACTCTACCAGTTATTATATTAATCATATTCATTCGATTTTGGTCTAACTAACATTATCTGTTATTAAAAAAAATATTGCAGTAGTATGGTTTAATAGTATCCATAAACTTGAGCAGCATTCGGGATGAAAAATAAAAAATATATATAAATACAAAAGTGAAAATATACGAATACACTTTAAAAAAAAAAGTATAGGGAGCTATGGAAAGCAACCATAATCTTAGTTTTTCGTAGCTAATAGTTGATAATCTATATTTTAATTGCGTTATTAACACCACGTCAAGCTGCTCTTGTTTGAGCGAAAAAAATCAGAATATAAAACGAAAATGCAAATTTTCATTGAATAATAATGACATCTGCGAGTCGATTGCATTTATTCACCCCTGTGTCAGCACTCAAAAAACAATGAAACTCTACAGTTTTATTTTAAGAAATATAGATGCTTCATATCTTATAGAGTATGATAATTTAATTTAAACAAAAATAATAAAGTTGCATAAAATAAATTTATATTACATTTCTAAAGCCTTGACTATGGTCTGCATGTTATGATGAATTGGAATGTAAAAATGTATATTCAATAGTATTTCACCATTTTTAAAAATATTTGAGCCGTTCACTGCACAAGTTGACTAACTCCACCTTTTGAAAAATCTTAAATGTAAGTATAAAAGCGCTTGGTATAATCATAACTTTTTATTTTAATAAAATCTTTCCCAAGCAATAAAGGTTAACACCGTTAAACGACAAAAATTTTTTAGCCACTGAACAATAAATATTTTTTTTCATAGGTCATTTTAATTAATTCCGTACTCTAATGGAAATCGTTGCAAAAATACCATTTAAATGCACTAGAAAGCGCTAAATGATGAATTTTATCAAGTTAGAAAGGTCCTAACCAAACCTTATCCAATTTAAATGTGGCTGTAATGAAGATTTAAAATTTAATGCAATCAATATAAGGAAATCTGTGGCAGATGGGCCAGTAAGATTGAAAAATGTAGACCAGCCTTTATTGTATCCTAAAGGTAGATCTGTAACAAGGGAAAAAAAAGAGAGACATGATGGATCTGCAGAAATTCATTCTGTGATTTTAATCACTTGCTGAGAAATCGATATGACGACTCCTTACATACAGCTGATGAAGAATATATCGTTTATACTGATGAGGAATTAATCACAAATAATAATATAATAATAATTTTTATAAAAAATTTGTAATAAAATATCTAATCATTAACTTTTTCTGTGATATAAAACTTACAAACTTAAATTTATTACTTTTCACTTTCCAAATAGATTAACTCCACCGGTCACATAAAAATTGTAACATTTCTGACGATAGCTTTTTAGTAAGTCTTTCTTATTAATTTTACATACTTTTAGATGAAAGCTTCATACATCTTTATTTATGCATTGTACAATATTTATTTGAATTTATATTACAAAGGGAATTTTTAAAAACAATCCACACTATTTTCTCACATTTCTCCACTTTTTGGGTTTTATAGAGTTAGTGAGTTGTACACGTACACTCCATTTATCATTCAATTTCTCTTAATGAATAGTTCGTATCGGAATTGCTTCTTAGTTTCTTTGCCTAATTCTCCAAAGTCTTTTAGTGTGAATTAACCTGCACAATAAGACTTTTAAATTACATGATGTTCCTCTGGATGAACATAACGTATAACCAAATGTTATCAAATAACAGTGGGAATCACATACGTTACCATCAGAAATGGATACAAAAGGTGGATCAAAGCTGAGTTGTGGAAGGTACTGCCACGTCAAGAGGTAGTCATGGTCAATGGTTGCTTCCCTTACCTTAACTAAACAGTATACATAGAGTGGAAGTACGAGCGGCGTGTCATGTCAGATATTGTTTGTTTATTAACGTCACTTATGCTGCTATTGCTAATCAGACAATGCTACAATGGGAGCCCTCAATTTTCCTATCCAGGTTTAATTAGGATAGAGATCTTTAGCGAGTGGCTGACTCTGCACAGGCTCGGGCCCCCGTTTTACGCCCCTCATTAGGGGTAACCCGCGACCTTGAGGATAAAAGATTGATGTGCTAACCACTACATCATTGATGGCCATATGTCAAATGTTATGTCAGACTCTGGTTACATAAGTAATCAGAGGTAACATAAGTAAGCCGCCGTGAAAACTACGAGCTCCAGTAAAGATCTGTTAAACTCCAACGTAAAGAAGAAAAAACACGAGAAGAACTATGTCCCCACTATGTCGTCAAATATGTCAAGAGACTCTTTAGCGGATACTCGCCCTAACCACACTCTGTACTCAACAATGAATATAAATCCACGTTGCACCAAGAGATGCGGGTAATGGTCGGTGAGATGTCTTTAGACCTAACCTGGGAGAAGATAATAACAAATATGTTTAGTAGCCTACCGTACTGGAAAGTAGAACAGTTTTTTAAATTTAGATGTTTGGAATAAATAACGGATACCTTGGAAATAATAAATAAAATTACTTTTTCGCTTGTTTAATCAAGTAATTTTGTCTAAGACGACAATGAAGTTTCGGAAGCATAAAGCATAAAGCTTGGCTAAATCAGAGGAAAATTTCAACTTTTTAAATTTCGATTTTATCCGCTTTTGATCCCAAACGACCCAGTTAATGTTTTTCCTAAATCACGAACAGGGAGAATAATAAATAACTCAGAGCAATGCTGGCAGGACTGGCGCATTTGAATCTCATGTGCAACCCTGGTGCCGAAACTCCCTGTGGCCTAAATTTTAAATATTTCAAATAAGTTATTCGATTATACAACCCGTTCATGGGCGTACTATTTTGCTTGCATTCATATTTGCTTGCATTTATATTCCGCTAAGAAATATAAATCACACCTGATAAATATCTGGGAACCTGTTTGTGTTTTGCTGAAAATTGAAACTTGGGGAAAGAGTTCGGCCCCGGGGAAGTTTGACAGGCAATTTTGTTTCCCCGTCACATTTAGCGGGCCCCTATTTTATATCCTCGTCCGCTGTCCGCTACACTCCACATTTCTTTGTGTCCCTGATTTTTTTTTGCGATAATTAACTTCTTATTTTGTAGTCCAGTTATTATTTTTTTCAGGGTATTCATTTAAATACAGAGAATTACAGATCAATACCACCCCAATAGATTTTTGAAATCGTTCTTTATTTCAAAGTATTTCTGGAACTAAAAATGACCCGTATACACATGCCTAAATTGCATAATGAAACAAAGAGAGTATCTGAAAACTGGAATTGCAGAGGGTTTTCTTCTCAAACGTTTTCCCATAACTGTATTCAAAGGAACCTTTTCCCATAACTGTAACGAATTGATTTCTTATATATGGTCTCTCATTTGAAGTATTCAGAAATGCTTTTTCGTATTCACTTTAAAGAATACTCTCAGAAGTGAAGTAGAGGAATATTCCGGTTGTCTCATGCTCCGTTCAATTGCACCTCCTAAATGCATAAATGCCCGAGTACGATAATTTTCATTCCGATTATATTCAAATTTAGACTTTTTTTAGAGCAATGGAAGAGCTCATCAAACAATTGGAGTCTTGTGGAACACATCCATCACTCCATAATATCAAATATTCCAAGAAGAAAAAATCTTTCATTACCATGTTTAAAATTGGGTATATTGCGCTAAGAATACCACTACCAACTCATTAGTCCATTTCTTATCAATTAGATGCTGCTCTAGTATACTGTTTTTTTCTTCACTTGAAGATTTTTCTTTTTTTTTTTAAGATCTGCTCCTGCGAATAGATCATATAGGCCTTTTAACGGTTTATTGAAAGAAAAGTTATTTTCGTTGCAAAATTTATTATTTTGCTACAAGCATGTAACTTGACTGGACTGAAACCTGTTCCACGAAGATTAAATATATATCATACATTTTTTGAATAGATAACTTACCTTCGATAAACTCACTCTAAGTATTGTATCGACAGTGCTGACTCAACTTAGCAAATCAAATTGATATGCGGTCGTACCAGATCTGTGGTATACTTCTTTTCATGTTTTCCTTGCGTACTATTTGGAAAATATTCGTTTCAGTTGCATGCTCGTGAACAGTGTAATTGGGCTTCAGGCGTATTCCTAGCGATTCAGTGTAGAATAATTCGAATACCTGGACTCGATTATCAATCTTTTTCTCTTGATCAATAATCATTAAAACTATTAATTTTATTTTTTTTCTCTTTGTGTTTCCTTTCCTTCTTCTTTGTGGATTATTCACTTCGGTTGTACTGAGGATAGACATTCGAAAATTTTACGGATTACATAGGTGCATGCTATAATATAAACCCCGAAATCGTATATTTCTGAGAATAACAAGGTTCTATATGGAACATAGGACTATGTGACTCCGATTTTTAATCTTCACGACATACACCTTTGTATTTTCTGTCTTTGGAAAATACTCTGTCGCGATTTTTTGACGTTTTGAAGATTTATAGTTTTCAGCATATAGAATCATTTGATATCAAAATCTTTGATTTTTCAATTTCGTGACATACAACCTTGTAATACTAAGGTAGCGAGCGATATGGCTATTTGTAAGATTGAGCTTCGTTAAAATTGAGCTCTCTTTTTCTAATAAATTGATATAAAATTAGATTCGTTTCAAAATTTGCAAAATTACTGCCTCTATTTGATAAAAAGGGGTGAACTGCACTTAATCTTCCTGAATGTGATTTTCCTTTTATTGTAAGTCTTGGCATTTAACGTTTCATGAACTGGCGAAACATAGTTTTTTACAGAATGTTAGAGACTCAAGGATTTGTTTTTTTGTGATTTTCCTGTATGTATATATATATATATATATATATATATATATATATATATATATTTTTTTTTTTTCAAACCAGGGTCCAATTTAAATCCATTCAAATCAAAAAGCAGTATGCCTTTTAGTCTGCTTGGATTATTTCTAAACATTCATATTGCTTTCGATACCAATGTGTTATTGTGTTTACTCATGGGTATTTCCTTGGTCTTACCATTGATGTTAGGAGAGTTTCATACCAAAATGATGTCATTGTTTAAGTATCTAACGCCTTAGCAGCAACCTGATATTTTATGAACTACTTAATTCTTGTTAATATAAAACTTAATTATTCACCATAGAATGGAATAATGCTAATAACTAAAGAGAATGACTCCCACTTGCAGGGACGGAAGAGATGTGGAGTTCGAGGTGTCAGGCCCAGTGGTGACCGTCGCCGCTTCTCCTGGCTTGTTGCTCAACTGCGGGCTCTCGACTAGCGACCTCTGCGGTACCACCTCCAGCGGGCAGACCTGGGACCTGGCCGCCTGCAACCGCACTGCAACTGGCTGTGTCTGCCAAGGCTCCGGCATGTTCGCACCGCTGAGTTCAAGTTTTCATCTCCTCAGTGTAAGAATAACAGTCGTTATTTACAAGCCAATATATTCAATTATTTAAGTTATTTTACTAAGTGGTTTGTAATTCATTTTTTTTTTTTATTGTTTTATTTTACTTGTTTCATATGAATGTATGTTTTCAAAGAAATGATTATTTAGTATAACAATTAAGTAAAAAGTGAGCAGTATCTGCTAACTATGGACACTATTTGGATGGAATGTTTTAAATTTAGAATAAAAAAAAAGAAAGAAGTGCACTTCTAAAACTGTGAAACAGAAATCGGAAACTGTGAAGACACTTAAGTTTGATGGGATTCGGCATTGAGGATTGCTAATCTGCTTCTATACGAACCGTCAGTCAATGGCGGGTAGCACGTGGGGCTGAGCAGAAACTGATGATCGCTTAAGGAGATCGCCACGAAAATTACGGAACTGAAGGAGAAATAGTATTCATCAGAAATATTAACTTGTCATTAAAAAGTAATATAGGTAAAAAGGTAGACGAACATTGCAGGATGATGTCTAATTAATCAAAAGGTCTTCTGTAGAGAGTTGGACCTGCGGATCACAGACTAATCTGGAATCAAGAGAAGAGGTCTAAGATGAAATTTCTACTGAAAACAAAAGACAAAACAAGGAATTTGAATTAAAACCATAAGGAGGAAGAATGATAAGGGTGTAACATAGTATAGCTTTTGCAAATTGATTGTCACTGAAGGAATTCACCCGTCGTGGTATGGACCTCTTATTATGATAGATAGTAATTGAATGGCCAAAGCACCTAATGTGACACAGGTACTTTACTACATGTCTGTAAACTAAAGGAAAGACCACGAAAAAGAAGGGAGTAAGGACAAGAATTCTTCCTTACCATGAATGGAATCAGGAAAGAAACGAATAGTCAGGAGAGATAGATGTTTGGCTAGAAGGGTCGGCTGCTACCGCGGAGGTAGACAGTGGTTCCAAAAAACAGAATATATTTTACCATTTTATTGTTTAGTTTATTTGGAAATTGAGGAAAAGATACAATAGGGTTTTAAAAAATATTTGTCATGAATAAATAGTATATCTTTTGCAATATTTATTTTTTTAAATTTATTTTAATTTTTATCTAAAACTTAAACAGTACTTTAGTGAAAAGGAAATCAAAATGTGCACAGTTGAAGATTATAAACTGAATATTAAATCTAATAATCAAAATATTCTAATCTGAGACATAAGAATAAGTTAATATACGAATATTTTAAATTTAAAAATTACAAATTTTATTTAATGTGTTATAAATAAAATTATATGAAATAAAATGGTATTCAAAAACAAAATCTTGTAAAATAAATTTTTATCATATATTACGGGGATCAAAAAAGACCTTGACCATATTTTTTATTTTTATTAGAAGATGGCCTTCTGACCTATATATATATATATATATATATATATATATATATATATATATATATATATATATATATATATAAATTATTATATTTACAATATCTATTATAATTATACACTTGTAAATTTCAATAAATAAATTTAACAAAAAAAGTTTCAATTGTCTGAAAATTCCTCGCCGTTTCAGAATAATTCAACAGTTACTAGACAAACGCTTTGACCACCCAATAATTACAAAAGACTTGAATACATGAATATTATAAGGCCTATTTAGACTTAGGGAGTAGAGCTTTAGGGATCTACTAAGCCATAAAACTCCTCTCATATCCAATCCTTTAAATACAAAATACTTTGTAAAATCCTCATTGCTCCTACTTTGTTAACCCTGGATTACTAACGTTCTTAGAGTAGTCGTTTAATACTAATGTACGTATTGGCGACGTACACAAGATATTTATTCATTTAAGGTAAAATGAAAAGGCCAATTTTTTTTAAAACTAACAGTTTTTTATTTCACGAAGCAAATTATAAACACAATCATCACAAAAAGTGAAACAGAAGGTCAATAAACAATAAAACTAGAAAAAAACTAACACTCCTTTTTTTCAAATTTTAAATCGACAAATTCTTCTGATAACTCTCTCATATTTTTTCTTATGGTCCCAAATACAGTTAATTTATATTCATTAAAAAGATTTGAACCAGTAGAATACTCATAAACCAATTTTCCATAGCCAAGTTCCTATTAAGTATTTGATAGTCTCGACTAGCTGTTCCACATAGTAGCCAGGATTCACTTTCTTTTCCATTGAATATCATCCACCATATATTTGATGCCATTGTCACATAGCATCATGATTTTTAATCCGTATTTGTTCTGCTTGTTAGTCATGTACACGCGAACGGACAACGGCCCCTAAATCCTACCAATTGTTCATCTATCGTACACTAGGAGCTCGGTTTATAATTATTTTTGCAATTACTTATGAAATCTTACCAATTAACTTAATTGGTGCGAATTTTGATTCATTCCTCCGTTCCATTTTTGTATCCAAATCATCAAAGCGAAGGCAATTTACAATTAAATTAAAAATTAACAATACAGTGTACTAACATACGTAGGGGTGACGTGTAAAAAATATTCTACACTAACTAATGTACGAATTAAAGACGTAGTGACTTACCTTATTAATTGTGGATAGTACTAAATATGGTGCAATAACAATATTTTCTTCACAGCAAACTGTGGCTAACTAAACACTAGAGGCTTACATTGGAGGCGAAAAAATGAATTGCGGCAACCGATTTTCCTTTGAAGCACACGTAGCTGAGACGTACATTAGTATTCTAGGATTGAGAATAAGTCATCCATAAGGCCCCGTCTTATTTTTATTTCGCCCAAATCTGAAATTTCTTTTTGTGAAAAACTTTTTTCCAACTCAAATCCACTAGTTTCAAACCAATTTACTTATTCGATTCCCGAAACCCGAGGCTTCTGAAAAAGAGAAAGCCTATTGACCTTCTAAGTTAAATCTGTTATTTGAGTACTGGGTGCTTTCTCTACTTGTTCTATTTTAGCTGTAAATTTCAATTAAATACATTTTCTGAACGTGTTAGAGCGAGGAGTTTGTAGCTTTCCTTTCCTGTCTAAAAGATGATCATAGTTTAGCCCGAAAAAAATTCTGTGTTTAGTTCATAAAAAACGTTTTATGACCTATAAGCAAACGATGGGATTACTAAACTTTTTCTGTTAGAGATTAATAGATTTTTCGAAATCCAATTTATATTTTAACAATAGTTACTCGTGGGTTGAAGATAGAAGTACAAATATTAAATACCGTTTATGCCATTTTTAATATTAATAAAACCACAAAAACAGCTCAACTGCAATATATGCGAAAACGCATTTGTATAATTTCTCAAATAAATATTTTTATTATTATTTGAAAAAAATAAAATCAAAATACAAATTCAGGTTTCATTCTTGTTTTAACTGATTCATATTTAAATACAATTTTTTTGAAAACTTGACTTTTACTGGCTGAAATCTTTCAAATGATGTAAATATATTGACAATTATGCCATTGATCAGTGTATTAAAGATATTAATTTGGTTTGTCTATTTTTATATACTTGGAAAAAATTAAGTTTGCCTTCGTTAACAATTTTTAAAAATGGATTTAACTAGGTTTGGAATGGGACGCCTCAATTAACTCGTGTTCAAACAAAGATTTTTCCACAGAAAATTAATTACAATAATTATAGTAAATTGAGTCGTCTTTGGATTAAAATAGTAATCGATTTAACGCCTTAACGAGTTATGGCCTTTCGAATATTTAATAACTTATGGAAATACGAGACATGTTATTCAAAACATTTCTACGCCCATTCTGTGTTTTGGCACTTAAGGATGTGGAGAAGAGGACGGCAAAGGCGGCACTCAATAGTATTTCCTTTAATGTACTTGAAATGAGATCCCTCAAGACACACCCTCAGATCGTGCATTTCTCCTATGTTTGCCAACACTCCCCAAATATTTGCCAATCTCTTAGGATTCTATGTTGATTCAAGCCGTTTGCTGCCTGAACAAAATACAGGCTAGGACTCAAATTTGTATTATTGGTTCTGCGAAATTCACGAATATATAATTTCTCCAAAAAGGTATTAGTATATAATGGAAGCTGTACATGCAATTTTATTTTATCTTTATCCCCGTTATTGTCGCAAATACTAAATTCACTGTAAGTCAAATACAAAATAGAGTACGGAATGAATACAAAAAAGAAAATAATTTTGAAAAATCAAAAAATCTTGAGTGAACAGAAACAAAATCTGCATATTAGGATAAAATAAGCAATAAAAATATAAAGTTCAATGATAAGATTTTGATTTTAAAATATTGTATTGTAACTTACTCAGAATAAATATAATACTGTGATGATATGTATATAACACAACATAACTAAGTTTATTTACATGTATAATAAAAATAAAAATGAGGCAAAATTAAATAATAATTTTGTAGTAAAGGAAGGAAATGAATTCTTTATTTGACGGAGAAAAAATATATATACGAAAATAGTATATTTGAATCTATTGAGTTGATGAATAAATCGATATACCTCAAAAATAATGATATGTTAAAAAAACTATAATTAAAAAAATATCAAAATCAATACTTATGACTAACTGTTATACTTTAATAAATATTTCTATATTCAATCAATGAAAGGTTACCAAGCCCCATTTAACTCTAAGTAAGCATGAGTAAAACAGAAAATACTTGTAAATGTTTTAATTACGTATTCTTACTTGAAATTAAATCCATTTTAACCAGTTTTAAACTAAAATAATTCCTTCAAAATATAAACATTTTTTACATTTACATTTACAGTTACATCTTAGGCAGGCGTAACCCTTAGTTTAGATATTATGTGTTATTGATATAGATATCACATTAACAAAGAGTTCCACCCGTAAGTGATAGGTAATGCTGCAATAACTGTGTCCGGGAAGACATTATATATATTTTCAATAAATGGTCCAAGTAATTAGAATATGTTTATAATTTTTGGATTAAGGCGTTTGAATAAGATAGTGTCTGTCGGGTCCGCTATATCTTTGTATATATATACATACAATATCTGTATATATATATATACAAATATATATATATATATATATATATATATATATATATATAATATCTTCTGTTTTTGTATGTCTCCGAACTCCTAAACAGGCAGCAATGTAATCGTGGTATCGAAATATTTATCTGTCATAATATAAAGCATTTGAGTTTAAACAGTTTTATGTTTAATTTTAAACATTGAAAACTATTTTTCAATTAAATTTTAACACATTTAAACTTGTGTATGCAAGTATACTCGCACGTATTGGATTGGTAAGTTGTGATACCTTTTTCGGGGGGGGGGATTTATTTTGTTGTTTTTTTATACCAAAATTATCATCAAAACGGCCCAAACAGTTACAATCTATTAAAAAATGAGAAAACTTGATAATTTTTTTTTTTTAAAGGTTAGAACAAGACAGCTTGTTATATTTCTAATTATACATTAATTATTATATTTCAATTATAACTAATATACACATCACCTTAAAATTTTAACATACTAAATATCTTGTTAAAAATGAAAATTAAAAACAATTGTAGATGATAAAAACCGCATTTAAATGCTAATTGGTGTCTAACGTACGAATTTCAAAGATATTTCTGAAAAAACTTGTTGTTGGAGAGAATCCCTGAACCGAAGACCCTCCCCTCTAATGGAAGGAAAGCATCTCGCAAGTTCTCAGCGCTTCTCTTTTAATCTCATTAAGGGAGTATTAAAGCCAACGGGGGCTAAGTAAGAGCACGTATGTCCACTTAAAGTCTAACCGAACTTAATTGTGCCGCAGTGGAAAAAAAAAGTTTAAAATTCGGTGAAGAAAAAGTTTCAAATAGTAATGAATTGTTACAATTATCAACATCTTAAGTGAAACATTAAATAGTGTAATAAGTTTGCTAATTTTGGTAAGGAATCATTGCAGTGATATAGGATTATTTCGTAGTTATAAAACAAATGTATTACATTAGGAAGTCAGTTTTTAACGATTTATGTTAATTTTTTAACACGTGGAAAATCTAACAAACAAATAACTAAAATTTATGTTATGTCTGTTGTTATATAGCTAAGAAATAAAAAATAAAAAACGATTCAAAAATAAAGTAATACAAATTGTAGAACATATATTTTGACACACATAAAAATGTATTTTTATATGTGTATATTTTGCATTTGTATTCTAAAGTCTGATAGCAATTAGAAAAAAAAATTAAATATATTTGTACCACGCGAATCCCATTTCCTTGACTTCAATTAAACTGCACGTCTCATAATTACATGAGATATTAACTAAGTTTTAATTAATAATTAATATATTTAACAGATTGATAATATTAATTAAACTTAAGTTTATTCATGAGTGAAACACAATCTGTGAAGGAGCAGACCATTCTCTCCTCCTCTATGAGGTATACGACGTCTAGCAACTTTTCCAGTGGATTATAAAGCCAACGGGCATAGTTTATACGATTAGAATATTATGCGGTTAGTACTCGCCGACAAACCGAAATTAAATTAGTATGGATTTTATAAAATTGAAATTATTTATTAGATTCGTAATAAAAAAAGTTATTGTGGTCGCGAAAATTTCAATTCCAACTTTTAAAATGTACATTGATTCCAAGTTGCAAAGTATTGTGTGTGTGAGGGAGAAAGAGAGAGATTAGTGAACCGCAAAAACCAAAAAAAAAGTATATATGCAATTGAAATAACGTGTAACCCCACGTCAACTATGCTCCTGCAACATTCTCGCTAAAATCAACTCATCGAAATCACTATTTACTATCGTCAGTTTTCGAAATTCTTCTCACAATGGCTCTGACGATTTCCATGAAAATCGTTGTGAATATTCTTTAATAGAGAAACA
Organism: Troilus luridus; assembly: GCA_964056705.1. Lineage (NCBI taxonomy): Eukaryota > Metazoa > Arthropoda > Insecta > Hemiptera > Pentatomidae > Troilus > Troilus luridus. The sequence continues at coordinate 59,675,379 of OZ057414.1, forward strand.
ATTTTATTATGATTGTAAAATTATTTGACAGGAATCAAATCCCGGATCATCAAAATGTATTCATTTGAAACAATAATCTCTCGGTTTTGGTCGAAAATAAACTAGGGAAAACATATTAACTGATTGTTCTTTATCACAGGTTGAAAAAACAAAACAAGAAATATAATATGTACTAAACCTTTGGGATAAATAATATTTAATAAGCAAAATACAATGAAGAGTAATGAATAAAAAGGGTTCACCGAAACGATTGCTACGGAAAATAATTTGGACTTTTTATTATTTACCAGATACTAAACGTTTATGTGGAAATGCAGTATATGAATATTTATTTCATATAAATTTTAACAATTTTAATGCTTATCTGATTTTTTTAATTTATTATTATTTCAACACGAAGTGTAACTATGTTATTTTGCGTGCTTCATATTTATAAAAAATTTAAATTGTATTTTAGTGATAGAGTTCGTGTATACATAAGGCGATGCTGATATAAATACATTTAAACTTACAACCTATCTCTTTGTGGAAGCTTTAAGACTCATCCTCCTAGAAACAAGAAGTACATAGTGAAGATCATATAACACCAAATTGACAATATAACAACATCTGTGCAATTACATAATCTTTTCATGAATTCATATTACCTAGCGTAATCAATCAAGATCTACTAAGTCCCGTAGAATTCCGGAGACAACCCTCGATAGTTGGGGGTCAAATTGGAGAGAGGTAAAAAAAAATTAAATAAATGGAGTTAGATACGATTTTTTTTTAATACTGTTTTTGTTCAGTATATTTTTCTCCTTCACGATGCGAGATGTGGATTAATAATGAAATATTTGTTTTAGTATATTCTACAAATGTCGTTTGGCATATATTGTATATGTGCTCTTCCATTGTTAACCTTTCCTTAGAAATTCACATGGAAACTTGGATGGAGAAACATCACATTAAAACCTATGAAAACAAAACTTTAAAATTACTAGGTTATCTATTTGTTTCATTAAACAAGTTTTACTTTTATTTAGATTTACACATATTTAGATTATTTTATTTGTCACTAGCCCTTAATATACAGGCTTGCTTTGATTTTTTCACTAACATCGAATCACGTTATAACTATATTTTCCTTTCATCTACAGTTTACTCTGTCTCTGATATTCTTTCATGCGTTTACTGGCACATTTCCTTTTGATCCTCTGTCCAGCTTCATTCAGCCTTCTCCGGTCTTTCTTCATCCTTCAAAATTTTTCACTCGGCTTTCTAATTCACTACCTTCTAGCGTGTAATGTAATGTTAAACATTTCAAAATCTTTCTTAATTTCTTTAGTCTACGTTGTTGTGGCCTTCTTTTTCCAAAAATAGTCGAGTATTTGCTTGTTTAGTCTATGTTTGTTCACTCTGGACAGGTGTCCTAGGAATGTCAGCCTCCTCTTCCGCATAGTATCCAAGATTCTTTCCATTTTTCAATGGATTTCTTTGTTAATTTCCATCCATCTTCTGTCTGAACTGCTCCGTGAATTTTCTTGGAGAGAAGAATTCTAAGCCTTCCAGTTTTTTGGGACTGTAGTTCATCGGGAACCATTCAATGGCGAAGAGACATTCCGTTTTCACGACTGTGTAATATCTTATTATGGTATTGCTGAAGAGGCACTTCTTGTTTTAGATATTCTATATGCACTCTTTTATTAAATTACTTATAAATTATTTCTTCTTGTATATGTTTAATGTTTTTAATTGGTTTTATACTTAGCGATTTCCTACTCCATGGTCGGTGACCAGTAGTCCCATAAACTAGGATTCATAAACGTACAAACGCCTGTTCCTCCAACCGCTAACCAACTATACCAAAACCAATCGCTTGCTTGCAGAAGTCGGAGCCCGGTTGGCGAGGTTCGCTGCGGGTGAAGGTGGGCTGCTCCTGCTCCTTGGTCCAGTCCTTACTGAGCGCCATCTTCCTCTTCGCCAGGTTCTACCGCCGGCCCAGCTGCCTCCTCTACCTTAAGCTGCAGTCATCCATCTGCCTCGCCGGGGCCATGGCTATCTTCGTCTACACATCTTCAGAAAAAATAGATCAGGTTAGTGAATTTTTTTATGCGTTAAAAACTTTGATTTTTAGTAAAATATTTTATTCGATCCTGCTTGTTTTAATCGTCTCTATGAACCCTATATGTAAAGAAAGTAAGCACTATCTAACAGATGATCAAACATTTCTAGCTCTTGACCGGCCATATACCTAGAGTTCTACCTTAGAGGTTTCCCGCATAAGCCTTAGCTAGACAAGCGCAGAAAGAGGGTTTCTCTTTTGTTTTTGTTGTTGTTTTTTTGCTTTGTTTTTTGATGGACTTCACTATTTTTGAAAAAATCATCGTTTCACTAAGGAAACACAATCAAGTTTTGGAAGAATTAATTTTTTCGTAAGTACAATAAAAATTTCACCCATATCAATGGCGTGTGAAGTGCAAGAACTACAATCGATCGAGCCCGATGAGATACTCTCTACGAAAAACTTCTGGAGGCAGTCCGCTTTGTGTCTGGGTTCCTATCTCGAGGTAAACCTGTGTTGTTCGTTTATTGGCTATACCTCTGTGGTTCATTTCTACTTGTATGTCCGGTCATACTATGAAGATCGATTGCAAATTAGAATTATTAAACACCATAGTAAAGAAATTATGCTATAATTTAATATATGCTATCTTTAACTTTACACTCAAATTTAATTTAGCTTAAATATGTGGGGTGATAGGGTATTTTTTGCTTTCTTGGTAGGTTGGATGAGTGATTTTATTTTAACTCCATGGGATTTTGTAATTTCACTTTCTCACATAATTTGCGAAAGTTTGTTTTTAAATCGATAAATGAATTTTATCTCTAGTTGTATTTTCTGTTATGTAATTTCCATGCCACTCAATTATTTTCCCCTTTTCAATTATCATTATTTTACTAAACTAATAGTCTCTTCTGAATTATGGTTCTCTTGGACCTTAGAAGCAATTTCTGTTTTTATATTGGGTTTCGGTTAAAATTTGTAGTGTACATATTTAGGTAGTACAATCAGTAATCTATGGTGTGATATTTTGAATATTGTTAATTTTGTATTATTATAAATAAAAATTCAAGCTTAAAAATGTTGTAAAACAACTCTAGGGCATTCAAAATACATTTTATAAGAAAAATCGCTGTTGTGCCCGCCATTTATATAAGACTTTAAACTTTGCCAACCAGGTCTGTAGAAATAGGATCAGTTGAACGTATGAAAACAATATGGCAATATTTATTTTATTTCCTTGTACATCGAGTGGATTTTCACAAATTGACAGTTTGCTAGAATAATCAAAAGAATCAATTTGAAATTGATGGAACTGCTGTGCCGCACAGATTTATTTTATCTGATGGTTAAACAATTAAAGAATGCTTGATTAAAAACGTCAATCCTTTAAGCACAACAGAGTAACCTTGTCACCGACAAAATTCAAGTTATTTTCGAATAGAAGAATTATATTTCTAAATTAAACCTAACTAAACTAAAATTAAGGCGATAGTTGTAAGAAGTAGAAAAACATTAATAACTATCTTAAGCAGGCAATTGAAAAACATTATCTCAATCTCCTGATTATTCATAACTACTCATAATATTAAAAAACCGAAACAAAACGAATATTTTGATAAGTACAAATCGATTCATTTATCGTTTATCCAACCATTCAACCATAAAATTATCTGAATGCTGAAATAAATTCAAGAGTGTCTAATTGCCGAGTGATATATATCTCGGTTTTAATAAGAGAAGCGGGGTATCTCAGTGTGTAGAGTGATGAGTTGCTATGCCGTAGGTCCCCGAATTCTAATCTAGCTGTAGCAGATAATTTATTTAATATGTTAACAGCGACGGATGGACCCTGTCGTATACTAAGACCTCTCACCCAGCTTCAAGAAAGTGAGTACCCTTTATTGGGGCAAAACCTGACGGTGAGTGTGTTCTCCACTTATCACATTCCCGGCAAAACCGTTGTTTTAAAAAGTACTGTCTGTCTAATATGTATTGAGCCCAAGGCCCTTCAAGGATTTAAGGGATACAGGTTAAGTTTTGGTTTTTAATAAGTGGTGCTCCTAGTAACTATAACTCAATAGAAAATATTTCAGAGAGTTTTTCATTATGTAAAAAAACTTCAACTCCCCAATATAGGCCCACCAAATACGCAACGGAAACAACTACTTCTTTATAACTTTAATGTATAAATATATATTCTCCCAAATATATGAGAAACGCTTGTGGATTCTAGATAATACTTTACTGAAAGATTCAGAGGGTTTTGGTTTAATATTAAAAAAGATAGGGAGTGGAATATGCAGAAGCGGGGAATGCCCTTAACGTATAAAGATGCCGAGAGGTTTTATTTTTTTATTTTTTGCGCTGGATCCAGTTTATCAAGACCCGACTCGGCTAAAAGTAGGAACCCGGGAGCCGCTGAATAAATAACACTAGGAGGCAAATACAGTGAAACATCTCCGCCCCAACAAACCTCATTCTCTAGGCTAAGTGTCCCGCGGACCTCATTTCTTATGAACGCCGTATTTTATTGTCCCTTCAAGCACATACCGTTGCTTGTCCGACGGAAATATTAAAGGAATACTCGTAATAAGAATTAAATTCTTTTAAAAAATGTTCGTCCGTTTTAATTAATTTTTTTTTCATCCTTAAAACATCTTTCCGTATTGTAAGAGGAAAAAAAATACTGAAATGTAATTATTTGTTTAATCATTTATTGCTTTTACTAAAGGACATTGCTATAAATCACAATGAAAGATAACACAAAATAAGCAACACTTATTTTAATGTTCCAACGTTTCCGCCTAAAATTTGGCAGAGATACTTGAAACGTGGTCCATCTTTAGGCAAAGCCTTTAAAAATTGTTTCATGCGGCCTAACTTTATATGTAGAAGTGATAGAAGCACGTTTTTTGGATCTACGAGGTTTTTGCGTAGAATGTTCTTCTCACCAGGTTTTAAGGACTTCCTCACAGGCCAGTTCTGTCTGCACCAATGTTGATCCCTAGCCCTACTGTCCCATTCACATAAGAAACCTGGAAACTTGGTAAAATCACCTTGCTGACCAAGGAGCATGCATGTTATTTTTAAATCACCCAATATCATCCAACCATGAGCAGAATAGCCTATTCGATTTAACACTGTTTCTAGATTTTCATAGTTTTCTTTCATATGTATTGAATGACCAGCAGGAATGTTACATGTTACCATTGTGTAATAAAACAGCCCTTAAATTAGTTTTTGTTTTTTGAGTTATGACCAGTAATATCGACACTACAAAAGTAGCAATCATCGGAATGATTCCTTGGCTCCCTCCATATCATAGGAACATCAAATTTAAAGGGTTTTTTTCCTTTGTCAACCATTTTCTTAGATCTTTGACACTTACATAACATACCTTATGCGGGGCCCAAGATGTTATCTTGAACACCAAGTTGAGTTCCAAAGTATGATAGATAATCCTTTTCGACAAAGTCTATAATGTTTCTTTGGTGTTTTTTAATCACAAACTCACCACAAATATAACAAAAACTGTCAGCAGAGTTTTTACAACCGCGATTAAACATTGTACAGTAAACAAAACATCAGCTGTTAACAGAAAAAAGAATCAACCTTTTTTGGCCAGAAAATGTATTTCAACTTCATCCACAACAATAGACCTTGTTTTTCAATTATTTGTTTTAAATATTAAAACTGTTCAATTCTTTAAAAATCGCTTAATTTAATAAATTTAACTATAAAATGTGAAGAAATTGTGGGTGATACAGCTTTTTTAATATCATATTTGGATTCAGCACCCTAAAAACTATAGGAAAGAGGTATTTTCAGTACAAAAGTTTTTTCATTGATGGCCTGTGTAATCATTATTAAAAAATAAATTCGTTTCTTGTAACTTGCGTCACATTTCAAACAGAGATGTATGGTGTGAGTGGAAAGTACTTGCATTTTACGTATTAATCATAATTTTTTCTCGGCAGGGGCAGTATCCATCAAATATCTACTCCATCATTTTTTAACACAAAAAATAAAGCATACCAACTTTAATAACGCAGTGAAAAAATGATTCAACTTAATCATTAAATGCATTCTGCAGTTCAAATAACTTTCAGATTTTTTTTTTAAACCTACGCGATTAATACACAAGAATATATTTTCCATCACTTGATGAAGTCTATCTCAACATAATTTATTCTCGAGGAAATCGTGACATGCATTTCAGTTGTTTACCAAAAGCAAGGTTATTGTGAAATTTTTTACTACAATTAGTTTTATATTGCGATAAAAAATCATTGTTTTTAAAATCCGTTTTAAGTATTCACCGCTACTCACTTGATTACAAATTTCCCGTTCTCCATTATCTCAACGCTGGCTGATAAAACTGATCTAGGGTACTTATATCCCACGAAGTATTTAAGTAAATTCCTGCAGTATCGTAGTTAAGAATGGGAATACCTTTTTCAATGATAGTAAATTAAAATACATGTTAAATATCCACACATTAATTAAACTAAATCCTGAATCTTTCACAGGCTTCAATAAGAAGTATCTTTGGCATTTCTATAGTCGTCATACTCAGAGAATATGGGAGGGTGAACAAAAGTATTTTTTGAGGACGTTTAGGGGATGATTTTGATAGTGTCTGATCATTTGAATTGAGTTGACAAAATGCAGAGTATAATGGATACTTCGGGCAATACAGCGGTCAATGACTCTTGTTAAGCCAATTTTTTCGATGAAAGGCATCAAGGCAATAAGTTGTAGAAAAACAAAACAACCCCAGTAGAAATGCCAATTGGTCTAGGACCATTAGAGAGACCATGATGATATCCGCAACGCTATAGAATACATTTTGATATATTATAGTTATCATTATAGTCTTGTTGAAAAATTGCTTTCTCTTCTCTTTTATCCTTCATTTTTTTTCAACTCGTCTTTTTAAATCTTATAATTTAAGTTAATCCATACAAAGAAAGTTATGGATTTTTTCTTTCCAAAATAAATGTTTTGTTTAATAATTATCTAACCTGTTCTGAAAAGAAACCAATTTGACTGTTTTCATCGATGAATTTCTAAATACATCAAACTAATTATTAATACGATTTTTACTGAGTCGAGAAAGAAGGTATAGTTTGTATCATATTTTATTTATCTCTTAACCGATAGAGAACGCTATCTTGCTGATACATAATTCAAAATATATCTCAATTTAAATTCTTACCAGGAAATCCACATTTTACGGCTGAGCTATATACAATATCACTCCGAAATTCATGAAGAATATATACAACGGTGGCAGATGACCTCAAGAATAACAAAAAAGTTCATACGGATCTCTGGGTCGAGTATAAGTTGAAAAGTTTCGTGGTTTTTTATGTGCGACATTAAAAAAAGAAACTTCGTGCGAAAATAAAATTACGCATGAAGTTGATGTATGCCTTGATGTTATAGGGAGACTCCAAAATTAACTCAGTGTTAGGTCAACTTCGTTTAATGTGTTTTTTCCAGTTTTCTGAAAAAAAAACAGTTTATATCAAGTAAAATATATATATAAAAACTTGGGATCAGTGAAAGGAAAATATATGACCACGACCGAGAAGCGTGCTTGATTAGGGCCAGGATAGCTCAAATGGTAGAATTCCAGACTAGCGATCTGGAAGACCCGGGTTCGAGGTCCGGGTCCTGGACATATCTTTTCTTTTCAAATAAAAATATTTAAAAATTAATAACAAATAAAATAAAATAAATTATAAAAAATATATAATTGGTATCTCCAAATACGTTTATAGAATTTTTAATGGGAGCGAAAAATTCATAGTAATCCCTTCTTTCGGAGGGGGTCGTAAAATGGTAGTCTCGGGTCTATGCAGTAGCATGTACTAATTAAAGATAATTATACCTGGATATCCAAAATTTTGAACTCCTAATGCATCATCGTCCAATTAGTCATAACAGCATAAAGTGGTGTTAAACAAAACAGTGATCAACTATCGTTAAACGTAAAGATAGTACACTACATTTTCTCAGATTTCCTATTCATTCAACAATGCGGTTGACTTATTTAAAGTTATCTGAGTATTCGGAAGTTTGTTGTGAAACAGATGTTCATCGCCCCACACCTTTAGGGTATCTTCTTGTTCAGCTCCGAGCGGATAAAGCAAGTGAAGGCAGCCTTCTCAATAAAATTTACTGACAAGGATTCAATAAGTTCTTGGGCTCCTTCTTTTGAAATCCAATTCGTAGTCGATCCGCCATTAGGTACCTGTAACATATTGACTTAATGTGACTTTAAATAAATAAGTTGTTTTAATTTAGTTTATTTGAAATGAAAAACCTTCTCTCACCGTTATAGAAAATAAAAAAGGAAACATAATATATATATAAACGTATTATTAATATGCCATTGGAAATCTAAAGGCTTTTTCAGTGAATCTACAAATCAAGTGGTAACGAACAGTCCTAAGTAATAAAGTAAAATTTAAATTAGTATTCAGATTAAGATATTTTATCAACCAATCAGTTCCTATGCGAAGTCTCTGTAAACGTTACAGACCGGAAGAGATCGGGGTTTGTAAAATAATTCTCTCTCGACAGCAGTAAATTTGTAAAATCGGTCCGTTAGAGCTCAGCCCCGTACAGGAGTGTTCTGAAAATGTTTGCTTTAGCGGGAATTAACCTTTATAATAAGCTATTATTCCTCTATAAATGAGAGTTTGAGACTGAGATGTGTCGTGATCTGTCAGACTACAGATAGTTAGTAGGAACCTATAATTTTTAACAGTGTACGATGAAATTAAATGAATTGATTGAAATATGTAAGCTCAAGTAGGAGAAGATGCTGTTATTATAGAGGATTGACCATTACTCAACCGAGACAAATAAAAGTGTAAAAGTATTTCTTTTTTAATAGCGATGGATAAATAATTTTGCATATCACATTTAATTGTATCACCTTTTATTTCTAATACTTTTATTCATAGAAAGGCACAGATCTTTCAAAATATGTTGCCTTTTCTGAGTTACAACTCCCGCTGCTTTCTGTACTCCATCTCTTAGATCTGTATCGGAATTACAGGTTCCTTTTGAGTAAACATCATTCGAGAGACATTTCCAAACGTTCTCGATGGGTTCAGGTCTGGGAAAAGAGAATGCATTCTAACAGCTTGACTTTCCCCTCATGGAATCTGTCCATTTTCTTTTGATTTGTGAAGGTGTCCATTATCTTTAAGATAAAAAAATCTCCGCTTGGAAGTATTGAAGACATCTATGGCTGCGTCTTTCCCCAAAAGTAATTTAGGCCATTTATACACTTTTACTTGTCCTGGAGTGTAATTTCAGTATGATAGAGCAAATCAATTATGACAATTGAATTTCTTTGATTTTTTTTTTTGGATATAACGAATCAATCACTCAACAGATGGGGTTGTGAATCTTTTACGATATTGTAGTTACTAGTTCCAAAATGCTTATTATTATTCGTTGTTAGGTGTAACTTTACTTTTTTTAATATAGTAGTGTTAGTTTTTATGTAAAGAGGTTTCAGGTTCTTTCTTTCCGGAGTCTTACATATGTGCCATTATTTCTAAACCTGACTATACCTTATTTCTAAAACAGATCTCCCTAGGTTTCAACGAGTTCTAAGGGAGAAGCCGCAAGTAACAGAAGAAAATTATTAAAACAATACCTAATCAAATAATAATAACTAAATGAAAATGGATAAAATCTACAACACATATTTGATATAGATATAAATAGTGAACGCTAAAAAGACAGTATTTGGTTTTTAGGTTACCGGCATTGTAAGGAGAGTGTTTTCTAAGGATATTGACTTAACATCCTAGCAACCATTACTCACCCAAGCCAATAATAGAGACATGCTAAGTTGGTATTAAATGATCGACGAGCAGGGTTCGGAAATTGAAATAGCCAGGCGGTGTAAAGGCTCCCTTGCCAGCATTTCGGGGTCTATCAATTCATGCTCTGTATCGCATCTAGTGGCTATTCAATTGAGTTAGGTCTCTCTTCCACCACGCGCTTAACTGGAACGTAGAGTACCGATCAGTCTATTGATTCAGAAGAAGGAAAACAACTAAATATGTAACGAAAACTGATTAAAAAATATTTAATATAATGCTGAATTTTTGACCCATAAAGAATACTATCTTCTAGGATTTAGGACCGTAGTAGATAACTACATTACTATCATTACATTACAAGTACTTACCCGTATCTAGAATCGCTCAAATTAAAATAGGTCTTATTTAGAGAAGCAAGAAGTTCCATTATATCAAAACAAGAAGGTTCAGAGGAACTTGGAGATTTGAATCAGAGTACACTGATGATACAGATTCTCACTGTTATGGTACAGATCGGAAGCACATTGCAAGCCTTCAAGTTGTAGTGTCATCGTAGTATTCTCAGAATTTCCTCGGTGCACTTTATCAGAAACGAAACAATAATCCAAAGATTACTGAAATCCTCAAATTTTCAGGAAAACAATAATGGCTTTTCTTAGGCATGATTGGCTGCAACTCAAAAATGTGCAATGCTACCTAAACTCGCATGCTCGAACTAGAGTACTCAGATGTTACGTGTTCTCAGTAATATTATACGGATGTGACAAGTAAACGATTACAAGCCTTCGAATTGTTGTGTTATCGTTGTATGTTCAACGCTTCCTGGGTGCACTATTTCAAAAATGAAACAATAGTCCAAATATAACAGAAATATTCAAAACTATTGGAAAACATCAAAAGAAAAATTGCCTTAACAAACTCAGAAAGGTATTATGAAACCCTAATTAGAACCTGCAGACTCGAATCTCAGTACTCGGATGTTACGTGCTCTCATCGTACGGATCAGAGGCTTGGACGCTTACGGAGGCTTCAAGTAAACGATTACGAGCCTTCTACATCTGATGTTGTCGTATTCTCAAGTTTCATGTATGCACTAAATATTTACCATTCATGTATGCACAAAATATTAAACATAAATGATCACGGAAATCCACAAAGATATTGAAAAGCATCAAAATGAATTGGCATAAATAAGTCATGATTATTATAACCTACAAGAATAGAGTAGAAAAGGATATACAGGCCCTAATAGCGGCAGGAAGTTGAAGTCTTATCGGTATACAAAATCTGTTTTGCTGCTAATGGCTGTCCAGAAAAGCAAAGTGTTTCATATATAAGACGATTGGTCCCTGACAAAAGAGAAAAATGATCCTTTAAGAAAGTGAGAGAAAGTTCCTACTTAAAATTGATGTACCTATCAGAACGGATGAATGAAGTGAAGAATCAGTTCTAAAAATGGTTAAGGGACCTACACGATGAGTCCGTGTAATCTATATACAGTGAATGTCATCCAGCTCATGAGAAAAAGATGGTTGGGGCATGTAGAGAGGAAGGCCCCGTCTCAGGTGGCTCGAAGATGTGGAGTGTGACCTGAAGGCGATGGGCATAAAACCCTGGAGGCGCCTTGCGCCGGACAGAGGCTAATGGCGGAAGAAGATAGCATAGGCCATGGTTCTTCTAGGACTGTAGAGCCCAGTAAAGAGTAAATGATTGAATGAATGAATGATCATAAGATTTGAACTGTTATTTGTTCAACACTCCACTCCAGTTAATCATTCAGGGCATGTGTGACGGAAGGAGAGGTCCATGTTGGTTTATTAATTTAACAACTTTGCTGACGTAGCTAATCGGACGATGCTGCTGTGAGAGTCATAAATTTTCCCTATCCAGGTATAATTAGGGTAGAGATCTAAATATATAAAGAGAGCGACATGAACAGGTGTTATTCGTAGTTGAAAAACTATAGACAATGGAGTTATCGATAGACTAGGTCAGTAGTATAAGGGGGGCTGCCATAATCTCTATCACCAAATAGAATAGCCACTTTTAAAAGAAATAAGTGGATATTTATTTATTTTGTTAAATTAGCGGTAGTTCGTCCTTTATTAATCAAATATTAATAGTGAAGATTGGAAAACAAAAATGTCGAGTCAAAGCATAAAAAAGGCAAACAATGAAAATCATGCATAAATTTAAAAAATGTTCACTGAATGAAAACAAAAAAGTTATTTTTCAGGAAATTTCACAAATTGGGAAATATGAAAAGTGGAGGAAACCTCATTAAGAAATCAAACCGGACCGACGATGGACAAGGATGAGATAGGATCGCGCACCTTAGAATCGCGATTTTCCTTAGGTATCTTTTTATAGCTATCTTTCGCATCAGTTAGTCTTCTACTAAGTATAGTATCTGAGCGAATGATAGCACCCCACCTATCGTCGACAATCATCATCGTCAGCAAATCTGTCACCTCGAGAAATCTATAACAAGTACCAGTTTGTGATGTTTTATAATTGAAAAAAACTATAATTGAAAAAAAAACGACAAATAATTGGTTATCACTTTTCCAACGTTACCTGAATATTATTGAAGTTATTTCCGGCGGTAACATTCCTAGGAAATCCGGTCTCTTTTCCCTATTCTTCCATTTATTCTTCTGGAGACATTCATTAACGTAGAAAATCGACTTTAAATAAAACCAGTGTTGCATCCTTAGGATTTTCTTATCAATTGCGGTTCGAACTACAAGTGCATCTGTCACCACCTATTTCGATCCCGTTTTTTATAACCTCTATCGGTCGGAGGATGTGGGGGGAGGTAATAATGTCATGTTTAGCGGACCAATCACAGACCACCATTTTCCAGCACAGAAAAATTATCTACCGGTACAAAGTATCAATGAGACTCCTTTACGCCTCCTCCGAATGTCTAAATGATGAAAGATTGTGCCGATTGTTGACAAAACGAGTATCACGATCAACCATCGTGTGATTAAATTACTAATGTAATCATAATGAGGTGTAAAATATTATTAAGCGTAATCCCCTCTACCGTCATTGCTTACGCAGATGCCATTTTTAATTTCGTTAACCTTCCATAAGGAGTAACCAATTTATAAAATTTTAAAACAATTGAACATTCCCGATGACGAAAAGTTTTTTTCGGTTATTTCACTAATATGAATTTTTAATTGCGTAGATTAGTTGTGAGCTTTATTTTTTTTTAAATTAGTTCGAAATGAGCAGTGTCATCAATATTTTGCCTAATCTTTTGTATATTTTCTTTAGTTGAAAATTTTTAATATACCGAAATTCTAATATTTTTTGCAAAAGACCATCCACAGTCGTGTCATACTTAGATGACACTTTTAATTTCGTTAACCTTCCATAAGGAGTAACCAATTTATAAAATATTAAAACAATTGAACATTACCGATGACGAAAAGTTTTTTTCGGTTATTTCACTAATATGAATTTTTAAATGTGTAGATTAGTTGTGAGCTTTATTTATTTTTAAATTAGTTCGTAATGAACGGTGTCATCAATATTTTGCCTAATCTTTTGTACATTCTTCATTTCTTGATACTTTTTTATATACCGAAATTTTAAATTCGAAGTCTAATCCGCCTCTTTGATGGTTTTAGCTCCTCTCCAACCCTCTTTCGTTTCTTGGCTTCATTTGCTTGAAGTTTGACTGAAAAAAGATTTATATAACAGGTCATTCGTTGAGGAATAAATATTCATATCTGAGGTAAAATTACTTACACAGAATGGTCCGCACCTTGAAATCGCTATTTTCCTTTGGTATCTTTTTATAGCTATCTTTCGCATCAGTTAGCCTTCTACTAAGTATAGGATCTGAGCGAATGATAGCACCCCACCTATCGTCGACAATCATCATCGTCAGCAAATCTGTCACCTCGAGAAATCTATAACAAGTACCAGTTTGTATGATGTTTTATAATTGAAAAAAACTATAATTGAGTCTAGCGTTTTCCTTTCTTTTCCTCCATTTTTTTCATCTTTGTCTACATTTATTCTTCATACCCCTCATTTATTATTGCCCAATATTATCCCCGGAGGTAACGATTTTATTCCTTTCATAGTATGGTTTTTAGTGTAGTCCCTTGAAAGGCTCGTTCTTGTTATCATCTATGTTATACTATCCTTATACTTGTAATTCTGGTCTTAAAATGATAATACATGGATTTGGTTAATGTATTTAACCTTTTGCATAGACTTTTCCTTAATGAGGTGCATTATTATTTTATGACGTTCTTTCATTTGAGGATTATTAAAAAGCGATAAGGGGTAGGTTTATTTTATTATAAACCATAGCCTAAAAAGCCCCTTTAAGATAAGGACTACTTTCAGCTGTAAGTTAATTAGATGAGGGGGGGCCCCGAGGGAAATTGTTATCTGATTATGTCCTTGACCGGTTTCAGTAAATAGAGTCCTTTATTCAATTTTTTGTAACTATCCTGCAACATTATTTTTTAATTAAAATTTCAATACCGCAATAACTTGAATTATTTTATTTAAAGCAGTTGTATTGTCATTGTATTCAATTTTGTATTTTTAACTTAATGAATCCCACAGAACGTGTAATAATAATAATTTAAAAGGATAAACTTAAGAAAAAAAATGTGCCAAGCGTGTTTCTGACCCCGGAGCACAATGCATGTACAAAATCTTTTTATCAGAAATAATCCTGCTTTTTGAATAAAGATTAAAAGGAAGCGATGGAAGTCGAAAAAAGTACCATAAAAAATTAGTATAATCAAGTCTGTACCATCACTTACCATCGGTGTACACTTGGTTTCAAGGACATTGATGAATCAGTTTAAATCCAAGGATTATAGCTGTTCGGAGTGATTAGGTGCACGAGGTCCTATATGCATTGATTATCTTTTGGCTTATTGCCTATTTTGTAGGGCCTATTTTGAATGAACTTATCGCTAATTGGTTAAAGCTAAGTCCTAACTGTTTTCTTTAAATATGGTGGATACTTCAAATAATGTCATTAAATATTAGTTTTATGGTAATTTTAAGTAACTTTGCATATTACTCTTTCAAATAGAATTTTATTAAGTTTTATCAATTTTGAGAAATTGATTATATAAAATTCATGTCCTTTAACACAACCCTATTATCATGTAAAAAAAATGTTATTTTAAGTTTTATAACCCTATCTAAAACGGTTCTGGTAAAAAATGAATGTAATATCCAATAAGTTAAGTGATTGTAGTAGCAGGCTTTAGAACTAAAAAAAAAATCATTTCATAATTATATGTAATATTTATTTTGTTTAATGTTTCATTTCAGGACTATTACGCTTATCTGTGCATCGCCCTGCAGCTGTTCTTGCTCATATCCATTTCTTCACAATTCGCTAAAACTGTAATAGTTTATTCAGAGGTTCTCAAGTTCCCAATGGTGCGATATTTCAAGCAGACAGTCGTCATTATCCTTACTGGTAAGCAAATAACAGATATTTTATATTGTTCAAAGTACTAAATATCAGATAAAAAAAATGATTTTCGATCAGTATAGCAGATTATGAAACCAAATGAACTTAATCCAAAAATTTGAGGTTCAATGGAATTTTAAACCATGCATTTACGTATCATGAGTTGTGCAAATATGACAATAGCTAAATGCTTATTTAATTTTACTTTTTTTTTTAACAATGTACCGACAATAGCACCTCCAAAGAGCTCTTCCGGATAAGAGATCGATTCAGAAGACGAACCACTAAAGATTTGACCTCAGAAATAAATAGTGGGCCATTACCTGATTAAAACGGTGTGTATTAACTGTCAAGAAGAAGGGATTATTGAATTTTCGAGTTCTAAATGTATAACAGGTATCAACATTAATTTAGATCCACTACAGGGTTGTGACTGTAGAAGGGTGTACAATTAGATATATAGTTTTAAATAAAATAGATAGATGACTTTTTTAATAGAGATATTTACGGATACAGACTTTTATCTGTTTCTAGTTTAAAAAAAACAACTAGTTTTAAGTTAGTTGGACTGAGGGAAGTGAAATTGGGCCATTCTCGTAGTGAATAAGGGGCTAAGTCAGGCATTGACCTGGAATGGAGTGATAATATGCCAAATTTGTTTGTTTGTTTGTTTGTTTTATTTTTTTTAAGTGCAAACAACTACAAATGATTATTATTGCCCTCACTACTGGAGAATATAAATGTTTACAGTATCTACATAATTACCACTAGAGAGTATACATATTTACATTACCTACATAATTACATTTAAAATAAAAATACAAATTAAAATAAAACCTACATAATTACATTTATATATTCTTGTTACCTTATTAGACTTAGTAAAAATATTGTTACATATTTACATAATAACATATTAGGCACATAGTAAAACCATATTAACATATTAAACATATAATAGAAATGTAACTTATATGAAGTTGTTTAAATTAAAATAAAACGTTATACATAATTATATAAGATTTATGATATAATATAAAATTTATATTATCCATATAACATTATACACACCGACGATATATATATATATACACACATACATAAACCCACATACACACATACACATAAAGGTGTAAATGTATATGTCAAATTGACTGGTATATATTGGTGTTTTTAATAAATTTTAACGCATTATTTAAACATTGTTCATTATCCCCCAACGCCTTTTGCATCTGCCGAGGTACGCCACACCTTTCCATCACTCCACTGTACCTAGGGCAATCCTCGAAGATATGGCGCACTGTAACTGTCACCTTACACAGTGTACATTGAGGTGGGTCTTTCTTTGTTATCAGGTATTCGTGGGTCAAACGACTGTGACCAATCCTAAGGCGAGTAATAACTACTTCTTCTCTTCTACACTGCCTGGAAGATGATACCCAGCTACTGATAGTCGGTTTGATTATTTTGAGTTTATTGTCTTCTAGCGATGTCCAAGTACATTGCCATTCGCTTTGGATATTTGTTTTTATTTGTTGAAATAAATCTGAAGGTGGGATATAAGAAAGCGTTATTTCTTCTAATAAATGGGCTTCTGATGCTGCTTTGTCGGCTTTCTCATTTCCAAGTATTCCTGAGTGGCTGGGGACCCAAAAAAAAGTTATTTTTCTTAACGAGTCTGCTATTTGTTTTAAGGCCTGGTAAATTTCCTGTATGAGGGAATTATCTGAAAAGGTGTTAGCCATTGCTTTGAGGACACTCAGTGAGTCAGAACAAACTATTGTTGACTGATCTTTTGTTGTAAGGGTTATTTGGAGAGCCTTAAGAATAGCCGTCAATTCAGCTGTGAAGATGCCGCAATTACTGTTGAGCTTGTACTTAAAAGTTGTGTCGCCAGTATACACAGCACACGACGTAGAGTCATTGGTACGAGAACCATCTGTAAACAGGATTTTGTTAAATTGGTAGTTATTCAGTTCACCAAGGAAGGCTTGTGAAATCTCTTGTGGGGAACATTCTCTCGCCTTGGAAAATTTCAACATTTTGCAGTTGATGTGTGGAGGTGATAACGTCCATGGAGCTAGCTTTTTTCTTTGGGCATTTGTTGGCTGGTATTTTACTAATTCGGAGATGACATTTCTCATTCTGTACCACAATGGGAGGGAGGGGTTTTTCAACCTCCTATACTTGTTCTCGTTTATTCTTTGGAACAAAGAGTAGTAAACTGGATTTTCTGGTTGCGTGTATATTTTTGCTATATACTTAGCTCCTTGTTTTTGGCGACGATATGTAAGTGGAAGGATTCCGGCTTCGACGCAGACACTGTATGCTGGGCTTGTTCTGAAGGCTCCAGTAGAAACCCGTATACCAGCATGATGGAGTGCATCTAGTCTCTTAACCCTACTATGGGTGGCAGATGCATATATAAAGCTGCCATAGTCTATTTTACTTAGGATCAGTGCCTCATAAATGCGGAGCATTGTTTTCCTGTCTGATCCCCATCTGGTGTTCTCTAGTTTTTTCAGTAGTTTCATTCTATTAACAGTTTTGATTTGTAATTGCTCTATATGGCTTGACCAGGTTAGCTTGCTGTCCATTTGGAGACCTAGGAATCGAACGTTGTCGGTGTACACTAACGGGGTATTACTTAAAACTATTTGTGGTGGATTCCCAGTGTTTCTGCGTCGGCTAAAATGTACACAGCGTGTCTTACTTGTTGAAAACTTGAAGACAGTCCTCTGAGACCATAGTGCTAATTTATTCACTGTGTTTTGCAGGCAAATCTTAATGAACTGGAGGTCGGGTGCTTTACATAAAATGGCAAAATCGTCGGCAAATAGATAACCACTGACGTTTTGCGTTAAACAGTCAGTGATTGTTCGTATTGCAATCGAAAACAAGGTCGTGCTCAATACGGAGCCTTGAGGTACACCGTTGTTAATATATGTTTTATTGGACGTAGTTCCACCAACCATCACTCTGTAGGACCTCGTTCCGAGAAATCCTTTGATGAAGTTTGCAAGATTTCCTTTTATTCCCCAATGATGCAGCTGTTTTAGAATGTTGTTTTGCACTACTTTGTCAAAAGCATTTTGAATGTCAAAGAATATACCCACTGAGTGTTCCTTGTCGACAAAGGCATTTTGAATATCCGTTGTGATTCTAACAAGATTGTCAATTGTCGAGCGATTTTTACGAAAGCCACATTGCAAATTGTCCTGTACATTCATGTCCTCAAGTAGCCAAATCATTCGCTTGTTGACCATTCTTTCTAAGATTTTACCGAGACAATTTGTTAATGAAATTGGGCGGTAACTAGCCACGTCATTTTTGGGCTTGCCAACTTTTAATATTGGAATGATTATGGAATCTTTCCACTGGTTGGGAAAAACGCCACTGTTCCATATTTTGTTGTATAATTCAAGTATTTTATCCAGTGATTCGTCAGACAGATGTTTTATCATTTCATATGTTAGATCATCAGGACCTGGTGATTTTCCTTTTAGTTCGTTGAGGGTGGTTTTGAGTTCCCTCATAGTCAAAGGCATGTTGAATAATTCATCATTATTGGATGTAAAGTTAAATTGGTCGTCTTTGGTTGAGGTGGATTGCAGAGATTTTTCGAGATCAACACCTTGTTTAGAGAAAAAAGCCGCAAATTCATTTGCGACAATTTGCTCATTACAAATAATGTTACCTCCAATTTTTAGGTAAATGGGCTGCAGAGTCTTCTTTCCTTCGATGGCTCTAACCTTATTCCATACTATTGAAGATGGTGTCGTTGAAATGATGGAGGAGACATATTGTTGCCAGGATTTAGTTTTATGGAAGCAAATTGTTCTTTTGCATATAGCTTTTGCTTTTTTATAATCAATCAGGTTTAGTAGGGTCATATTTCTTTTGAAAACTCTGTACGCTTTTCTCTTCTTTTCAACAGCTTCTCTACAATCGGTATTGAACCAAGGGACTCGCTGGCGTTTAGGTCTAGATGAAGTTTTGGGGATGCAGAGTTCAGCTGCATGTCGTATCCTCGAGGTGATTTCTAAACAGCTCTCTTCTACATCGTCCGGGAGGTCTGAAGGGAGATTCACACTAGTTGTAAATTGATGCCAGGTTGCTCTTTCATGAACCCAGGTTGATCTTTTGCTAGTGTGCCATAATTGCTTGTTTATATTTATAATTACTGGAAAGTGATCACTGGAATATTGATCACTTATAACATTCCAGTGGGAATCTAGGAGTAGACTACTGGAACAAAAAGCGACATCAATAGAAGAGAAGGTGCCATAGGATGAGCTTAAGTAAGTTGGTTCACCATTGTTCAAAACATGTAAATTGTTATTATCGAGCATGTTTTCTATTAACCGTCCTCTTCGATCTTTTCTTTCCGATCCCCAGATATAATTATGAGCGTTAAGATCACCCACTAGAAGAAGTGGCCTAGGTAATTGGGCACAAAGTGACTCTAATTGGTCTGTATTTAGCGGTGCCTGCTGGGGTAAGTAGAGGTTGCATACAGTGAAAGGGTAGTCACCTAGTATCCTGATGGCTACTGCTTGTAAGGTAGTTTGTAAGGCAATTTGTTCATATTGTCAATATGCCAAATTTTATTATGCTTCAAGCCAAGACCTGACCTAGCTACTTATGCTCTACGAGAATGAAACGACTCCGCTTTCCTTAATACAATTAACTTATTTTGGACAAAATGGCAGATCCTTTCCTATCTTCATTCCAATAAAGAGGTTTTTCGTGACCTTATCTCACCTTATTCAGAAGAAAGAGTTATTCATTTTCGTAAATAATTAAAAAAATAAATATATAATTGTATTCATTATACAAACTTTAAGGCGATGTAGTGATACATGCAAACGATAGTTATGACGTCTGATGGCCTACACCAGGAAGTCACAGTGTTAAGACTGACTAAAAATTAAGCAACTTATTAGTTTTATAAACAAAGTAGGATGTCCTTGTTCGACGGACTTTATCAAAAAACCAACAACTAGTACAGAAAAACCTTGATTAAAAGTCAAAGCTTTAAATAAAAGTTCACTAGAGGCTCCGATCGATTTTAATCTCGACCCGAACAATTTTGATTTAAATATACCGTGGTCGCCCAATAGTCTTCTGGGCTGCATTTTATCCCAAAGCTTCAAATGAAAATATCGATCTGCTAATAAAAACAAACTCGATTTGTGTAATATTTGATAAGAATTCGGTACTAATTTTTAGTAGTTGTACAGCTTAAATAATGTTTGCAGAAATAAAGTGAAACCTGTACCTCTACAGCCTGTGAAGGGCCTGGGGTTCAGTACATGGTACAGACTGTACTGTTCCTTAGACATCGGTTGTACAGGGAGGTGATTTGTCCTAGATCATCCTCAACCTCCACATTTCCCACTTATTTTGGGTACCCATTTTGTAGAGGCTGGGTGAGCCCTAGGAAGGTCCCATGACATTCATCTCCGGCCGCTAACAGATTAAATAATAGTCTGCCAGCGAGCGGGGTTTGAACCCAGGACCATCAACATGGAACTGCCACTGCGGCGATCTACCACTGAGCCACTGCATTCCCCACAGAAATAAAGCTTTCTTTATTGCTATCGAATTAAATATTTTCATTTTCCACATTCAAGCCAAAAATATACAAGATGGTATTGAAAATTCAACTTGTTCAAAATATAGTTTGCTCTGCAAAAGTAACCATATGGATTTAAGATAAAATAATTTATTTTTTTAATACAGCTAATCCCAAAACTTTTCTAGGAATGACAAAGTTAGAAAGAAACTTCTCATTGAAGTAGATCTCACGGTTGTTTCGAGTGATCTCACGGTTGTTCACGTTCTTGGATTCCCTTTGATCCTATAAAACTTTCTATCAGAACCTTCATCCCTCCAATCGTAGAAGATGAGTTTCCCGAAACAGAGCAGCGTTTCCAGTAGGAAATAGACTATTGTTCAAGGGAAATGGTTGAATTCTTTTTGATTTTGTTTGAACCCGTCCCCTGTTGGGTTCAGCATATCTCAATCTACTGTTTTGAAAACTGCTTGCAAAACGTAGAAGTTCTGATACTTTCCTAATCGGAAGCAATCCTTACCACCAACAAGCAAAAAAAAAAACAAGGAGAAAGGAATATTTCCAGTTCTTATCCATGATAAATCATTTTGAATCTACATATTTATAGAGCGTTTAAGAAGTAAGTCCCTTAATACAAATATCAGTAAGATTATATTTAACGGTTTTTAGATCATCAACTATTTATTAAAACGGTGTATAACAAATCTTCATGTAGTTTAACTTTATCTGGTTATAGGCCTACAATTTTAAAAACTTTATACACACACATGTGTATTTTTAACACTTATAATGTGTATGACTAAAAATTTATCGTCAATAATTCCTCCTGGAGTACATTTATTTGGTATTGGAGGTCTATATCATTGGTGCTAGTAAGACAAGTTTGTCAGTGAAGGCCAACAAGGAAATTTTGACGGGGGTGGAGGTTTTTCATTTTGTTTTTTTCTAAATTTCAAAGAATAAGAATATTTCTAACTACCCTTCGTCATTTTACACATTGCCTCGCGATGTCCACAGGCCTGTGCGGTGTTTGCTGCCTCTCTTCAACGGTGGCCGGAGGGTTCGTTCAACAAGAGAGCTGGTGGTGGCTGAAGCCAGGATCCCCTGCCTTCTACGTTTCGGCCGCTTACGTCGCAGCTCTAGCGGCGATGGAGGTCGCAATAGGAGCTGATCTGGCCTGCAAAGTGGCGTCAAGGCTACCTGCTAAGGTCAAACCGTCGATAGCAACCAGGTGAATAAACTCTTTAGTGAGATTGGTTGTTATTATTAACCATAAGAATTATAACTATAACAGTTGTTAACATAAATATTATCGAACTGACCAGTTTTTCCAAATAGATATCCAACTATCCTACTCAATATTGTAATTTCAATAACATAGTACTAAAACTATTTGGTTTTTATATCCACTTTTCAAAATAATCTATAATATATCATATCCAAGAACGAACCGATTTTATTTATTTTTAGATATCTCTGATATCATAATGAATGCCTAAATTGGTTAAAAAATTCATTTTTTACTCAAATGAATGGCTAATTTCCCATCAAAAGTAGACAATACAATTTCCCAAAAATTTATAAAATATGTATTTCAAAAATCACCAACGACTGAATATCATTTTCATTCAATTCTAAATTTCATAAAAATCTATTCAAACAAAAGAGATCATATGATATTATTTTGAAGTTGGTAAATTTAACTATTATCAATAATTTTTATCGCTGTTAATGATAATTATATAACCTTAGAAGATCGCATTTCTTATAATAATGGATTATTTTCAAATAAGATTTAGGTAAATCAACTTGTTAAGTGGCCATTTATTTTACTGCCGTAACTGAGCTAATTGACTGTTGAGATTACTTGTAAAGAGTGAAAAAAAAACCTGTACCACTACAACCCCTGAACGGGTCCGGGGTTCAGTACATGAAAACTGTGCTGTTTCATCGACAATAGTTCTGCAAGGAGATGGCGTCCTAGCTCACGCTCAACCGCCTGATTTTCCTCCTTATTTTGGATACCCTATTTTTATAACATTTTATAGAGGCTGGGTGGGCCCCAGAAGGGTTCTAGATCCTATTGATCCATCTCCCGCTGCAAACAGACTAAATAAAAGTCATGGCCTGCAGCGGGATTTGTACCAGGATTTCCGGCATGGCAGCTCAGTGGTAGAGCACTATGCTTTATTTTGGACTACTGTTTGAGGGCACCGTAAAAAAAAGAAGAATAATTTCATTCAATATTACTAAAAGTGAAAAAAACATTAACATTTTTAACAAAATAAATATGGAAATAATATTTCATGAATAGCTCATTAGTCCATTTGCGTATAGAAGTAATGAGATAATGATCATGATACCTTACACAGATGTAGAAAATTCCAAAACAATAATGTATCCATTGATGCTATTAAATCTCTACAACTATATTTAAATAGTAATATCTATTATGGCATAATTTTCAAAAAATTATTGAATACTATTAATTTAGAGCTTTCTAAAAAACATTTTGCTTTAAGGGCCGGTCTGGTGAAGAGGTCTGCTGTCCTGATGCTCTTGACGGTCGTCATGGCCTCCTGTAGCATCATTTACGCCAATGCTCCAACGATAGCTTCCCAGAACGCTTTCAGCATATCCAGTGGAGCACTGGTGAGACCAATTACTAATTAATTAATTATTAATTCCGTTTGTTTGTTTTTAAAAAGAAATTAAATTATGCATCTGTTTTTCTTTCAGGGTTTCGCCGTCTTCACTTGCTACATTGTCCTTAGCGAGACAACGCCCAAAAATGTTCATCTGTTGAAAAGGATCAAAGATCTGGTTGCCGATGAAATTTATAGCTCCACCTCTGACAATAGCTGTGAGTTACATTTATTTACTAGGAATTATGTGTAATGTATTGTTTACATTTTAAAAATACTTCATAGGAATTATAAATACTCATGAAACAAAACAATAGTCTTTTTGATTTTTCATATCTTAAAAAATAATTGGGCTATGGGTAAAGACTTCGTGGACTTTTCATAATTCGTTAATATACAATGGCTTACTTCTAGGAATTATTTTAAATTTCACTTTAAGTGCATGTACCCCGTAGGTAAAAGCAACCATGTCACACTTTTTTAATTTTTGAATTCGTTCAATCAATTTTTCACAACTTCGAACCATTAAAATTTGTTTTTTATTGTTACTTATAAAAAAAGCTTAAATAATAATTTTTCACATTTATTGGCACTGATAAAAAATTAGCAAGTATTGATTTACCTCCAAGGCACAGACTAATTTCTACTGAAAAAGGTTTTCAACCATAACTTAAGGAAGCCAATGAATTATGATGTGTGGTTTCTGTAATTAACGAATAAATAAATTTGAATAGCTGAAAGTTGGGCTCTCCTTGAAAAATGCTAAACTATAAAAGTGTGTCATGGCGTTGTTTACATCCGGAGGACAGACATTATCGTCAATGAACAATTATTTAAATAAACATTGCAGTCTTTTCCATTTTTCTTCTAATCAGAATGTCCGGCATACTGCTCGACAATCTGTTATTACAGACTGATTCCTATAAATAATTGTTGATTTATCTGAGAGAATAAATAAACTGCGAGGAATAACGGTAATGCAGCTTCGAAGCATTAGTAATGTTGTAACTTTGTTGTTTTGGTTGGACTTGTTGAATTTTTTTTTGCCAAACTATTATGTCTATCGAGGTAAATCATGTTATTATAATTATTGTTCATATTATACCAAATTTTCTTTTTTTTTCATTAGTAGAGGTGGTATGGATAAGTAAAAATACAAAACAAAACACGGTATTTTCCACATTCAAAGCATTAGAAATCCGCATTAAACATTCTTAAACCGCTTTTGTGCCGAAGATTTCAGGTGCTACAATCTGCAAATGAGTGATTTCTCGTTTTTGGATTAAATTAAATCTCTTTCGTTTTTATCGAGTAGGTATTGATCATTAAATGGTCATCAAATTAAGAAAAGTAAATATTTTAATTTCGCTACAGTGAGTGAGTACTATCAACATTACATATAATTTGATTTTATTGTTAGAAAACTATAAAAGTTCTTAACATTGAGAAAAATTGAATTCTAAATACAATTATTCTAATATAGAATTGGAGGTGTAGCATTTTCTCCATTAATTTTTTGTAGAATATGTCCGTGAATAAATCATCAAAAGTGAGCAAGTTAAAAAATACGACATAAGTAAAAAAACAATTATTAAATTCTAACATATCTTTTTCACTAACACACCCATGTATATATATAATGTACACAAAATATTTTCCTTTAATACAATATTAACATTAAAAACTTATATATATACATTTCAGCAATTTATTATTGTATTTAATTTCTATACTTATTGTAAACAGGTTAAAATATATAGATACGTAATCAATAGATAAACCTACATAAATAATTAGTATCTCGGATATTAATACGTCAAATCAACTGGAATATCTTGATATTTTTAATAAATTGTAAAGTAGTATTAAAACATTGTTTATAAACGCCCAATGCCTTATGAATGGAGTGGCAAAGTCATGTCGTCACTCCATCGAAGGCAAATTATTTATTTATTATACAAAATTTATTTATAATATTTTAAAATATTCAATGACCCTAACGGGTGGATGGATTTCGCTTTGCATTCAAGATTATTGTAGATTTTTCATTAGTCGTTATTTGAACATTAATTTTTTTTATTCATAAAAAATAGTATCAGAAAAGATAGCTCGCTCGAGTTTATTATTCTCATTCCGTTTCTACCCCTCAAGAAAATCTGGAACCCACGAATTAGGGGTAACACTGCAGACATTTCATATAATTCTATAGTTTCAGAATTTTCGTAATATTATTTTTTTTTTTACATGTAATGAAGGCAATACATTTGCAGCTTTATTAACATAGTTATTTTATTCAAAAAATCACAAATTTTAACTGAAATTCTGAAATATTAGTTTGTATTCCATCGATTTTAAAAAGAAATATTGTTAAAAATCGTCAATAATAGTAAATTTGAATTAATTATATTGATGGTTAATCAGTATTTATGTTAATTTTAATAGTTGCTTAACTTGCTTAAGTTGTTTAAATAATAAATATAAAAGAAGAAAACTGCTTGTCTCTCTTAAATTATTGTTAAAGATATATTCATAGCCAATAAACATGAATTATCTTCTCTTCTGCCAGACCGGTAAAGATAATCAAAAGTTCTTGGTTTTGGGATAAATAATGGGTCTATAATTTAGGGACATTTATTTTAACTCAAGGAGGAAACTAATAATTTCGTAAGAAATGCGAACAAGCGAAACAGTTTCGTTCTAAGGTAAGAATGATGGTCACTTCTATAACTGTTGGAACCGTCTAAGCTACCCAACTCGGAAACTTCATCTCATATTTACTTAGAAAAGGATATGAAGCGACCGATCCCTTATAACTTCTATTTTCCGGAGATGAGTTTCGAGATACTTGAGAAAGGAAATTTCATAAAAAAGAAAAGAAAAACAATGAAGAACCAATGCATGATATTCCTTTACAAAGCAAAGTAGTTTTTAGCTTAGATTAAATTTTGTTTCAAAATAAGTTGATATATTTAAAAAAAAAAAAGTAAATTTTTTAATCAGCGTAATCAGCGAGTTTCAAAACCCCTATTTGCCAATTTTTATTCCGTTCAGTGGTCATTTGAGGTTTTGGCCACGAATTCGGGCTTTTCGTCCACTGGCTACCGCACGATGCAAAAAAAAATCATAACTGACAGAAAGCACGTTTTGAGCAGCTAATTTTTGAAAAATTTCGCATGGTTATACAATAAACTAAAGACCTAAACGCGAAATGTCGCAAAATGTTGAAAAATATATAACGTTTTGAATAGTTGAAAATATAAGTTTTCAAAATTATTCAATTTTATTAATGCATAAGTTTATATTTGTTTTCAATAATTTACGCATTCAGTTTAAACTCAACCAATGTAAAAATATTTTACTTCCAGAAGTTTCCATGTCTCAGAATTGAAATTGAACACTTCGCTTGAAAATTATCGATTTTAGAAGTAACCGCACTTTTCGTTCGTTCATTCAGCGCGCGACGCAAACACTCTTCACGAAGGCTAACTTCCAACCGTCACAGCGAAGAAGGTATACAATGAATAGGGCTCCCCTTTTGTAATTGAACGCACCCATTAGTCCTCAACTTGACTGACTGCTCAATTATCCCCATTTCGAAAATTTATTATTTGGGGCTTTGGTCACGAATTTGGTATTTTTGTCCACTGCGTTGTTCTTCATAGCTCGTTATCTAAAAATTATTAAACAAGGAGTGTGTGGTAAAAAGTTTTCAACTACATCCAACACTGCAATGAAGTTCGAGTGCTTTGGGGTGAATGTCGCAATCTAGGAAGAATATTGATTCGATACCCAACACGTTTGGTTAATATGTATTTAATTTAGCTTGCTATGTATCGTACTAGCCTTATCGGGTTTTATTAGAAAAAAAAAATAACAATTCAGAAAATAATGATAGAATCTCTGTTAGATGTCCTTACCCACCTATGACCTGCCTGACGAAGAACCCTACAACTACCCCTTTTTAAATTCAGATAAGTTTTAGTTTAAAATTAATACACGTTTGAATCTTCAAGGTCATGTTTGAATGTATATATGTGTATATATATATATATATATATATATATATATATATATATATATATATATATATATAGTGTATTGATCAACAATATTAGTTAATCACTTTTATTTTAAGAAACATCGCAAGCTCGAAATTTAATATTTGAGCGGCTACATTTGAAAGTGGTATAAGTCCATTTGGATATAAAACTTCTTTTATTATTAAACAACCGTCACAGCCGTCACAGTTGGCTTTAAATGGTTTTAAAGATTATTATATCATAATACAATTTAAAAGATGTCCAGGGATCAAAGCATCACTCTTTTCTAAGTGATAAGTGATGTGAAGTAAAACATTGGCCTTTCTGCCATATTTTTTAAGTAATTCAAATGGAACCCTTTAGATATCGCCAATATAGAAAAATGGACTTCTACCACTTCCAAATATAACAGTCCATATAACAGTATCTGAATTTTGGACGTCCATTCATTATCGGTGCAACTGACCTTGGCCTTCTCACCTGCGATTCCCTCTTCATCCATATTGGCTCCGCATCTAAAGGATATACCGTTCTTGTTTTGTTTTTTTCCTTAAACCTTCTTATACTACATTATCCATCCATCTTGCCTTCAGTCACCCACTAAACCTAGTTCGATCTTCCTTCCTATGAAAAAGCCTTTTCGCTGTCCTCGCTTCATCCATTCTTCGGACATGTCCTAACCATTTTATATGCCGGAGCCAAGCGAAGAGGGAGATAGATAGATCGCAATATATTGAGTAGACTTCCTTGTTTGTTCTTAGGCAGAGACTGCCTTCACTCTGGTCCTACTATCCGCCTTAGGGTTTTCCTTTCGAGCCGATCTATCCCTTCTGCAATAGCCTTCTTAAGACTTAGTAACTACCCGCATAATTATGTTTTTTACATTAACAAATTTTAATGGTTGACTTGTATACTTTTATTATGTTTAAAGGATAAAGTCTTCAATGATAGTACTTTTAACGGATTTAGGGGAGTCAATTGGAATTTAATTCATGAGGAACAATCAACCGACTAGGAGAAGGACATCTTTCATAATTTGTTAAATATTTATCCCAGCCCAAAGTATAGTATAAGATTACGAGGGTATAGTTAATAATGAAATGTTACATATTCAGGCCGAATGCGATTAAATCTGAACAGTATGTGTATTTATATTTGTACTGCTGTATTATTTATGTATCAGATTGAATAGTTGCTAGTTTGTTTATTCATTTAACATCGCTTTGTCCTGATATCATCTGACGATGCTACAGCGGGAGTTCTAAATTGCGCCTATCCAGGTATAAATAAGAATCTTTAGCGAATTACTGACGCAGCACAGGCTCAGTATCCTCATTTTACCTACCTTCCGAAGGGCGGCATAACCAAGGATTTTTACTTCCTTTAAAAAATCCTAGGGCCTCCTGCCGGGCTAAGAATCCGGGATCTTGGTCGTAGTTGGTTGTAACGCTATACCACTGGTGGCCAAAAGTTAACGAGTTCTGCATCAAAATGTTTTGGAATAAAAAGGTATGAGTTCTTGGAGTTGGTTAAATCGTTATTTAATTTAGACTATTCCCATTTTTAAGATTTTTCATCTAAAAGATTTTACGGAATACTCAGGTAAGTGAAGCATGTTATATACCATATAGATCCTTTGATCGTCCATTAATGGTTTTATTTATATCATTGGGGGCCCAATGAAATAAATTTTGAAAGTCTGTCCTATAAAAACATCTTTACAAAATTTAAAAATCAAATGATGTTGAGATATGGCTCCTACAAAAGAACAACGACATATCTCAAAAATTAGCATTTTTCAGTTAAGACTTCATTAGCAATTGTATTAGTTGAAGCTTATTAATTCAAGAAAGAGATATCTGATATTCCATTTTTTTTAATGTCATATTTTGAGTTGTGTCATTTTTTAACTTGCAGTTTTATGGGAATAATGGCATAAGTTGAAATAAAAAAAATCAAGCATTTAAACATTTTTTGATGGTTTCTAAAAGAATTTCAATACCATCATTACAATAGGAATGCCTTGCTTTATCAGTTCATTTGATTTTTTTGTATCTCATCTGATTTAATTTTGACGAAGCATGGAATTTTCGTTATACAATAGATGTATAAGAAAAATTAGGTTTTTTTGAGTTAAGAAATTATTCTTTTCAAGGAGCGATGTAGACCCATTGATTGTCCAAGGTGGCTCAAAGTAATGAATTTTGACATCCTGTCAAATAAAAATATTTTTATAAAAATAAAAATTCAGGTTTTGTAAACATGATAAATGTATATGATTCCATGTGATTTCCTGTAGTTAAATATAATTTCCCACCCTTTTTACTATCAAATTGATAAAATTATCCTAATCCATCATTCTCTAATGGCTTCTTAAACCGTTTTTATTATAATATTTTCAGGTATTATTTTCGGCCCTATCATAAACGCTATTCACCTCCCTAAAAGGGACATATCGATTAAGTAATCAGTTGGTGGCTGGATGTTTTGGTTGTCGAACCTTGCTCCCGATGCTCGTTAGCCTCTAAACAGATGACCTCAAGTTGATTGCCCCAAATGACTCATTCACTTGGCAGTTGGACTATTTGTCATTTGTATGGGCCAATAAAGCGGCCGAAATTGCCTAGTTTGGACCAGTTCATTTCTGTCGCCACCAAGCTCTTCAAGACTCAACTCTCATCTATATTTGTATTTGTTCGATCTAATAACGAATTTTATTTTCTGTTTCTGTATTATAATTGTCTGTCAATGACGTTTTATTAATATTCTTATATTCTCTATGACTAGAATGTAGGATGGGAGAAGGGGTTGATCTGTGGTAGAGCTGAGTTGAAGTGTCGGAGACCCCAGGTTCAAATCCAACTGTGACAGTTAATTTATTAAATCTGATAACATCGGGAGGATGGATCCTTTGGGATCGGTTTAGCGTGATCACCTCCTTGCCCATCGGATATACTGGAAACAGCAGTTTCAACCTCCTTCCGAACCCAAAACTTCATGGGTTGTGGTGGTACTGTTTTTTTTTTCCAATGGATTTTCAAGAAACGTCAAATACTAGATGTTTGATTGAAAAATCTACACTTTTAATTTTTTTACGAAAATAGTGTACCATTCATCAATCATCAGAAGAACTTACTTTCAATTCTAATAGTTAAGACTAAAGGTTAGATGTTAGAAATTACTAAAAAACAAACGGATTCAACAGTTAAATAAAAAGAACTGTCACCTTAATAAACCGATTTTGGTTCAATCCGGTTTCTTATTTTCTTTGTTTATACAGCTTCGTCATTTTAAATAATTTTAATGTTAATATTTTGACCTTTTGTATATTTTTCCGCTATTTATAAAAATAAACGAAATAGCTTATAGAGAACGGAAAATTACTAAAAGAAGTTGCCTGATGTAAAATCGATCGAAGAAAACTATTATCTTTATTAGAACAAGATATTTATATTAAACAGTAGAA
Source organism: Troilus luridus (assembly GCA_964056705.1). Taxonomy (NCBI): domain Eukaryota; kingdom Metazoa; phylum Arthropoda; class Insecta; order Hemiptera; family Pentatomidae; genus Troilus; species Troilus luridus. The sequence goes on from OZ057414.1 coordinate 59,706,481, forward strand.
CAAATAAATAATAAACATTAATAAAATATATTAAAGATAAATAAAGATATGGATTACTTCAATTTGTTTTGTGTACAGTATACGATTCACTGCTACAAACACAAAATATATATTTGAGATATGTATTTAACGTACTTTTTACCCAAAGGTAAAATTATCTTTGTCTAAACAACCATTTTTTTTATTCTACAGTGTTCTACTTTATTTATTGGACGATAGTAAGTGAAATATGATAATGTATTATTTCTCATTACATTTTGATTGTCTGGATGTATATCATTTTTTAAGCAATTTTTACAAAACGTATTTTCGATCAACTTCCGTTTTTTCACAAGTGTTTCTGGAATAGCAATACGTCTCTATGGATTTATATCTATTAACCGTAACCCATGTTGGCGGAAATGTGTCGGTCGTTCATTTCGTTACGCCATTAAAAGCCAACACTTTGTTCAATATCGTGTAAAGTTAACAAAAATGATCCTTGACGTAAAAAAACAAACAAATGAAGCGAAATGGCTGTCATCTTAATCGAGCGATAATCCTCCGACTCGTTTCGAAAATGTGAAAAACAAAATAATAATATTTCCTCCACTTTCTAATTAAAAAGTGAACTAAAACGGTATACGGTATACCGAATTTCGGCTTATTTTAGCTAATTGGGAAATATATAAATGTATATATAAAAATAAATTGTCTATAAATATATGTACAGCTTTTCATAAATTTTCTTTGATATTTTTTCATCGAATACTGACGATTTTTGGACATTGAGATTTTTTATTTCGAAAGTCAGTTATACCTGTATTGTGTTAAGCTGATTTGCGTTGTGTAGGAAAATAAAATCAAACCCCTGAATTAGTACGATTTAAGATTTTTAAATAATTAAAATATGTATTGAGATTACAATTTAAAGAATTTTGGATTTCCTATATCCCATAAAAAAAATTTAGTAATTATACTGGTTATTTTTTATCAAACGCTGTAAAAAAATACGTTCTACGACACAGGGTCTAGTAGTCCAAACAATTAAAAGTCATATAAATAAATAACCATTGATCTAATAAAGACATTTTCCAGATATAGTAATTTATTGTATCTTCATATAATTTTTATTTTATTAATATACACTAGTGACATTACTTTGCTTTATTACAGTTGTTACTACATTATTATTCAGAAGACAATGTTTGTTGCCAAACAAAAATGGGTTTTGTGAAATGCGCCTATTGTGTGAAAGGAAGCTTAACCCGCAAGACAGTAATGTCATGCAGGATTAATTAAGGCGCTGTCTTGCTTTTAGGAGAGTTTGCGTCAATGGCTAAAGTTAACAGAAGATTTGAGAGTGGAATTTACACAAAAAACTCCCTAAACTGACAGAACTTCCCAAAATAATTAAATTTCAATGATTCAATTAATATAAATATTAGGAATAATCTACTGAAGACAATATATAATTCGTATACATGTTGTCACTGAAAAATAAATTAATAATATTGTAACAGTTAATATTATTAATTTATGGTATAAATAATATTTGTATACCTAGATGATGGTTATTTAAAGGTTATTCGCTAACGTCATTAACCTTGCTATTGCTCACATATCTATATATACGTTATCGCTACTGGAAATTTTTACTTATGTACTTAGATCAGACTTAAACAATAAAAGAATAAATAAATGAAATCATGAGAACGCAACGTTGTTTTTGAGTTCTCATGCCTGTATTCGCAGTGAGAAGGGTGAAAATAAGGAAATATGATGTTGAAGATAGACATGACATATTATGCATGTGGGGGGGTAGCACATCTACAGGGTTTTGAATTAGTACTGTAATTCAAGAAATATGATATCTCATCCAACTCTTTTTTGTAACTTATCCTATAAGACCATAGTTATGTCGTCGAATGTTCACTAAGAAAATATGAACAATGAGTGCGAACATGTTTGCCGATAGTTGATTGTTATAATTCATTATGTAGTTTATTATTGTTGTAGTACAGACATAAAATAACAAGTGTAAAATGGCTACATTATTAAGGGCTAGATATAATCTTGTTAATTGATAATTTTGTACTATTTACTGATTCGTGTGGCGTACTTCCAAATGGATGTACATTTATATACATAAATAAATATAGTATAAATGTACTATTATAATCGCTCAGCCTTCAAAATTCAAATTAATATTAAAATCAGTTCCTGGTTCACTGTCGAAATAAATTGCCCTCAATACGTTATAAAAGAGGTAAACTTATGTTACAATAACATGTAGTTATTTCGTTCAGAAATAATAAATAATGAATAATTATAAGGAACTAGCTGTCCCAGCAGACGTTTTCCTGCCCTATTTCCCTAAAACAAAGGGCTTCCGAATTTTCTCCAACCATTACAATAGCAACCTCATCGATTGTTGGTGCATTGAAACACCTCACATGTTCTCCTACAGAAGTTTTACCAGTTCTGACTACAACTTTATGACTACCAAATGGCATAAGATCCTGTGCAGTTTTTAACAATGTAATCAATTGATTTGTTGATGAAACAAAGTCTGTAACTGTTCTACAATAGACCTCCTCACTGAACTGTTATTTTTTATTATGGGATCAATAAGAGTGTTGTTTTTATTATTTCCCTCGTAATTTTTAGAAGTTTCCTCTCTACAAGAACCTTCTTTGGGCCTAAACTAAAATAATGAAAAAAAAATTAGCCGAATTGGTCGAGCCGTTCTCGAGTTTCGCGCTTAGCAACACATTTGGCGATTCATTTTTATTTATATAGATTTTAACAGACCGGCTATTTTAGGCAAATTAAACTACCCCAAATACATCCCTTTATTATATTAATTAAATATAGTGATGGAATATTTCATCGGCTTCCCTATCAACGGATCAAGAAACTCTTTTTTTATTTAGTATTTTTTCGTACTCGATCGGTTTATCAAAAATATTTTTAAAGATTGGTAAATCACAAAACCCCTATTTCTGACTTATTTAAGCCATTACACAAAATATAGTACTGTAATTTAATTTAATTGGAATCCACCGATTAAAAAAATAAAATAAGCTACATCTTACTGTGATATTTCGATTTAAGTGCTGTTATTTCAATATAGTGAATGCAGTAAAGTATATCAACAAATTTTTCATTTTTACTATAAATTATTTTTTTAAGCTATAAAACAGACCTAAAATAAATTTTAAAAGTCGCTATTGAGTATTTATTGCAAAATACTCAATACATCAAAACAACACAAAGTCATAAATCACTGTCAACAGCCTAGTATGGGGCCTGTGGGATATATACATCGTCCTGTGGTTTACCCAAACTCTATAAAGTGGTTACCCTTACCAAAACCCATGAAGGCCGAGGTTCAGTACATGGTAGAAACTATTTATTTATATTTATATTTATATGGTGAGCGGGATTCGGACCTCGGACCTTCTGCATGACAACTCAGCGCTCTACCACTGAACCACTCCGCTCCCTCAGTGTCGATATCCTTAGTTGAGGAAAAATCTATCTTTTAAGCTTGATATTGTACGAATCACGCTCCTGCACAACCGTTATTCCAGAAACAGTACACTCACTAAACACATAGTGAATCCAAGGTCTGCAGTGGTTCACACTTTTTTTTTATTTAAAGAAAGAAGATATAAATTTAACACGCCATTCCGTTCGTCAAATAAACCAAAAAAAAATTCATGTTCAAAATACCTCTAGGTTATTTTCCCTGGATGCATATTCGCCATGAAATATTCAAGAAAACATACCATTGTTAATTGTACAAACATTTTTCCCATTATAATTAAACGAAACGATTTGCTTATTTGTTCAATCGGAGGGTCTCTCTACTGATTAAAAAAACAAAAAAAAAACAAAGCGGAACAAATAGGGCAGGTGAAACTGGACAGAATTAAAAGAGACAAAGAGAATTGGAGCATGAACTGGCGAGTTGAGCCTAGCAATTATTTATTTCCACTGTCCTCTCGAACTTGCTTAATCCGACACCCTCATTGGTCGGATAGTCAGTCTCAAAGGCAGAGATCCCGTTAATTTTCCTCCAACGGTTTTAATTAATTTATATTTAATTAGCACAGAAGTGTTCTTTAGGCTTTGAAAGGTAACAGCTTATTAACTGCTAATTAAAAATATGAATTATATTTTCTCAAGCACATATACGTCGATTCCTCATTGGCTAGGCCCTTTCAACTTGAACTTACCTTCATCAGGCTACATACTTAGAAAATTTATATCCTGCTTCATCGTATTTGTAAGGATTAAAAAAACTGCTAGGTTACCCATCGAGATGAAGTTAATAGCTGGACTTTTAATTATTTTATTTTTCCATCTTCTTCAGTTATTTTTTATTTTATTTCATTATTTCTTCAGTTGAATTACTTCATATTACGTACTGACTTATTTAATTAATTCTTGGAGCTATAGGTCTGGGTGGACCATTGGAGATACATATAAGATGATTCGGCCGATAGGGCTATTGGTAAGAACGCCTCCCAGACCCCGCCATCTTCGGTCCGTGTCCAAGCCAGAGATTTGGTTTTCTCCCATCAGTGTCTTTCCATATCGTCCGGTCCTCAAGTCCTCTCTCCTTCAGGCTCCAAAGCCCTCGACCGCTAACTCTCCAAAAACTTTATATCTTCTCCCTTCTACTTTCCTTGAGTCCTCTCTGCCGGCTCCTCTTTAAGGTTATTTTTCATTCTTCTCAAGTGACCTACTTGAGTGGTACCTATTTTTATTTACCGTCGTTACTGTTTCTCGCTTTATCGGATGATAAATACTTATTTTCCAAAATTCTACTAAATTCTGATAACGGTATGACGGGAGTACGGTGATAACGATAGTGATAGTGAAAGTTACAAACAGTTAGGCGAACACAGGTTTGTGTGAAAGTGATTTTCCACTGTCTCAATATTTATATTCATTACGCAACAATATTTAGAGTTATTATCACCATTTCATTAATTTTAAGTTCGTTATTGTTCAGGTTTTGTTTATTTATATTATAGTTGCAAATCCATGAGTAGCCTATCCTCAGCTGTTCTGTTGTGTTATTGGCTGAGTGTAGAATTATATTATAGAATTATAGGCCGCAAATTAAACCGTTCCAAGTAAATTGGATATTATTAACAAGTACCTCGCACCTCATAAGGGCTAATAGAATGCATAGCAATGGCCAAGTTAGAAATATGTAATTTAGAAAATATTCCTAACTAAATTCTGATAACGGTATGACGGGAGTACGGTGATAACGATAGTGATAGTGAAAGTTACAAACAGTTAGGCGAACACAGGTTTGTTGCTCATCAAAGTTTCTTCAGAGGATGATAGTTTACATATTAGTTTAGCCGATCAAACCATAACCACATTGATATATGTTTTACCTCTTATATGTTGTCTAATTTGTTGTCTCTTTGCCGGAATAAAAACAAATAATTACCTTTAAATAATTGTCTGAAAATTATGCAAATCTTCGTCTTGATGATAGCGATATTGTTCTTTTGATGAATAATGATAGCCCCTGAATGTTAGATAACTTTTTTTCTCATGGCATAAATGGCTTACAATGGAAGAATGCTTACAAATAGATGGAAAGGTTCAAAGAATATCTTTCCTTCCTTCTGGACATGAATGTGAAAATACATACATATACATATATATATATATATATATTTATTTATTTATTCAGTTGTAAAATGGCGAATCGAAATTTTTCAAGTTAAGGTCACAAGATCTCATGTCTGTGTTGCCTATATATAAGTTTTTCTTTTCACTCACAAATCACAATCTCATTCATTTCTGAAAAATGACAGTTATGTAGTTTTGGTGTAACTATTGTAAAGAATTATATACTAGGATTTACTATAGCGCCAGTTCTCAACCAGTGGGTGTTGGGTCGCACAAAATAGATAAAAAAATGAGTAAAATAATTTTAATCACTCAGCTGGTAGTAAGTACTGGTTGTATAGCTTAATCCAGGAGTGGATCAAGATAACTAGATCCTAAATATAGGCTAATAAGATGTGATTAGTGTACTAGATGATTATTTGTTTTTATATTATTAAGATCCTTATCAATTAAATAATTATTAAGATAAGATCAATAAGGAGATATGCTTCTTGTTTTTAAGTCATCGCTATTACAGTTTGAAAGAGTAAAATTATTATACAATACAATACAATAACCGGCACAACTCGTCACCGAGTCCACCACCTCAAGTAGGCTCCGCCAGTTGGCTCTATACTGTGTGCAGTCCTCCAGTTCCGCACTCCGAGAAGAGTCCTAGCGTCTTCAGTCACACCATCCATCCATCTCACGCTCGGTCGTCCCACTCTCCTTGTTCCAAAGATCTCTTCTGTGGCCACTTTCTTCGGAATCTCGCCATCAATCATTCTTGCTAGATGGCCAGCCCATCGAAGTCTTTCCAATTTTATGAGTAAAATTAAAACTTTCATTTAAATATAAAGACTGTCAAGACAGAAAAAGATAGTTTCGTTCTCTGTTCATTTTTTATACTAATTCTTTATTTGCAATTAGTAATTATTTATTACTATATATTTATGTCTTGTTGCTATCCAATTATTTATCCTGAAGCCTTCAGCCGTTCGATTAATTTTTATGTAATTCGATATTTCCAATGACACGCAATATTAGTTCAAGTAAATAATTATTCCAGTCAAACAAGTTTACCTGTTGCTTTCACCGGCTAGTAAGCTCATGCAATAGTTTCGGATTATTTGCTTCCCTTTGAAACTAGTATTGTGTTTAAGCTAACGGCATACCTTAATACTGAACACAGACGGCTTACAGTGGGCTCACTAGCCGGGTTTCTCGGACATCAACTCCAATTTCCTCGGAAAATTCGAAGAACGCATTAAATTTGGCCACTTTGAGGATGCCGAATTTTAATACAAGTCATTCGTTAAATGTAATGTTTAAAATTAGGCATTAATGACATATTTTCAATACGTTTTGGCTCCATTCTATGTACGATGGTATTTTCCAAAATATTGCTACTACTATTGCTAATATCAATATTTTGCACATGGTTACCATTTCTGTTTTCGGATTGGTAATCTTAATACTGTTATTAAATATTTTTTTATAATTCTTTTATATAGAAAAAAATATTTTTTCCTTTGTAAATATGGCTTGTAACAGTGTCTGAATAGTAAGTTTAACGGTGAAATTATGTTAAGTTATACATATTGTTATTATGAATGTATAGTGAATCTGGATTAAGTTTATAGCTAAACCATTAGAACGAATATAATTTATTAATAATGTTGTTCTTTTCGGTGCATATAGATATATACTTATTTTGAATACAATTAATATATACATCGAAACATGGCCGTTATTGATTCAGATTAATTATTTTTACTTATATTGAATAGTACTTATACATTATTAAATCAAGACTTATCTGTGAAAAGTGTAAAATGTAATAGTTTATTGCATAAATGGCTTCAAGCATTGTTTAAATAGTAAGCTAGATGCGATGAAATCGTGTTCAAACAATTCCTCGACCACAAAATAATTATCACAGATGGATCAAAATTCCAAAACAGTGCGAGGTATTCAATAATGACGCGAGCAAGCATAAACCATTTTATGCAATATGGCAATATTAACAGCTTACGAATATAATCGCATTAGGAAATCAGTCATTGTATCAGTAGAAAACTCACTATCAGTGTTGAATTATATTGAGGAACTCTTGAGAACAAACACATTTTTACGTAAAATTAAAACATGAATATGGCCTTGAAAGAAAAAAATTACACTAGAATGGGTATCTTCGCATGTAGTCATAAGCAGGAAGGAATGAGCCTTTGCGGGACTTAAGCAGCAGAAAAAAGCGGTGAGGTTCCCTTCTTAAGATCTATATATATTTTTTATACGATATTATAGTTTATATTCAATAAAATAAAATAAAATTTGGGTGGAGAGTGGGAGAGGCATCCCCAAAACCACCTCCATCAAATAAAAGATAAAAACATTCTGTGGATCCCTCCAAACGGAATTACGTCAAAAGAATGCGGCATGATAAGCATCTTTTACTATATCGCATCATGATAAGCCTTACTCTACTTTTAAGGCTGTATCAACCAACCTGCTAAAGTTGTGCTAATACAAAACTTTCTGTGAAGCATCTATTTTTAATGTAGACGGAATATATAAAAGTGTCTACTATTCAACGAAAAAAATAAAATACAGAAGACACCGATGTATTTAAAAGCTATGAAGTTAAAACAATAAATTTAAGATGAGCAGTCGTTGCCAATGGCCCAAGCAGTCTAAGCGCTCTTAAAACAAGCCAAATAAAAAAAATAAAAAATATTTAGATAGAAGTTCCCTGGGAGAAATATGAAACAGAACTAGAAATGACTTGTGAAATATATATATAAGTAAGTTGTTTAGAAGGGCCTATAAGGCACTGTTCAGTAAAACCTCTCGTTATGGAGTTACAAATGGCAGGAAGGGCCAGCTGGGCTCTCCAGCGCCCCAATTTGTCTCGGCTTTAGTGAGCGCTTCTTAAGCCAGGGCCTTCATCCAAGGGCCAAGGGTGGCCAAGGGGCCGAATGGAGTTTTATGGAGCTGATTTGGGACTTGAGTGCGAAAATGTAGAATAAATATTCTAAATTTGGTACCTATACATTTGCACACAGGTTTAACTAATAACAAATAAACAAGTTTATAAGGAATAAAACAAACATACCAATGAAGACTTAAGAAATAATTTTAGGCAAGTACTATTTAACCTGAGCTAGGTTTTTATCAATACAGTCTCACCGCTTCTATATAATAATAATGCGTTCCGAAATTGCTTATCACCTGCATATATCTCATTAAAAACTTGCAACAGTACAACTCATGAAGAGTCTATGGTACATTATGTGACAGGGATTGTACTGTTTCTTGTACAATTCAAAAAAACACTTGTGTAGGAGGCTAGCCCACTCTATTTTAGCCACTTTACAGTAGCTGGGTGAGCCTCAGAAGGGTCCCAGATCCCATAGGATCCAATTCCGGCTATTAAAATAATAATAAAATCTGCCGCATCCGGATTTGAACCAGAGACATTCGGCAAGGAAACTCAGTGCTGTATAAAAGAGCCTCTCTCGTTACAGTTTAACTTATTAATCAGGTAAAATCTTATCACTAATCAAATATGTAAAATAAAAATACGATCCTCACTAAATAATAGAAATAATAGAAATATGAAAAACTAGTAGAAAAATGAACAAACAAACTTCCTTTGTTCATAGAAAAATAAATTTCTTAACAATAAAATAAATTGACAATCAGCAGATTAGCTGTCAGTGAAATAGAATAAAATAAAATGAAAGGTATGAAGAAGAACAGTACCCAGAGGTACCTCTCCCGTGGCTTGATTTAATTTCCAATGTAAACAGATTCTTCATCCACTCCTTTTAGTCTCCTCCTAATGTCTTCAGGTATGAGAGTAGCGGCCATGTGTTGTTTAATCATGTTTGTGTTCATAAATGGGTTTGGATGTCAGTGTAGTTTATCTTGAAAGCGTTTTCAGTATCTTTTTGTATGTTCCTTGATCATTGGTATTTTTAAATCTCTATGCTATGTTTTGTAATCATCGTAACAAGGTGCTTTTATGATAAATCCAAGTATCCTTTATTGATATGTTTGTAGTCTTTTCGGTGAGTCTGTTTAGTTTCGATGTCTGTAATGCATATGTCGTTTTTCTTTTAAATCTCTATGCTATGTTTTGTAATCATCGTAACAAGGTGCTTTTATGATAAATCCAAGTATCCTTTATTGATATGTTTGTAGTCTTTTCGGTGAGTCTGTTTAGTTTCGATGTCTGTAATGCATATGTCTAAACTAGTTTTAGTAAGTAAGTGTACGTGTTTAATTTTTTATAATTTGTTTTTTCTGAATACATTAAATTGAGTTTGAGATTTTGTGATTGGCGTTTTTCGTAACGTAAGGACCTCATATCATATCTTCTTTATATCATATCATATCATACTCCTACCAAATGATAGCCTAAATTATTGTACTTTGCCTGTCTGTGGGATGGGTGAGTTATTAAGGTAATTGGGAGGGCACTTGACAATAAAATTATCCTCTTAAAAGAAGAAGAATACGAAAATATGCAAAATTAGTAGAAAAAAGTATTTTGTTTAAAAAGAAGGAAAAATAAATAAAAATGAGTAAGGAATAATTCAGATAATTATAATAATTTAAAACACTTTGCGAGTTAAAGGGATCTCATAGGACCTTAATCTTATTTCATGCTCTTAAATTAAATTTTTTAATTGTCATGTATTTTTGTCATAAATACTTCATTTCATGTAACTTCCTGTTTAATACAAAATAACATTTCGGGAAACTTCTCAAATAGAGTACTCATAGCGCTGAGTGTAAATGGCGTTTCACATTTAGATTTTCCCTAAAAATTTAAGCAAAATGTAAGCTTTAATCTTACAGATGACATCCAACTCCCCTGGAAATATTCTATCTTCTCTCACATCCTCAAAGAGCTACTCTATACTTTCCCCAAAAAATCCTACCTATTGGCCTACATCCCTTAAAAAACGTCCCGACATCCTTGACATATTTGTTACATCCCAAATTTTCACCGCACAAGCCAATATTGAATCCTAGGACGACCTTTCATCAGATCATAGTCCAGTCCTCCTTTTCTCGCACTCAAGTTTCGCTCCCAAGCCTTCCTCTCCCAGATTGATTACAGGACGTGTCAACTGGAACGATTTTTTTTTATCGTATCTTTTTAAGAGAAAAAAGCAGAGCAAGATCAAAGTGACATAGAACTCGATATCCAGCAGATAAAACTATATATACAAAATTAACTAACAAACCAAAAGTAAAAATCAAGAAGTTCAAAATCATACAATTCACCAATGAGTAAAAACCTTTATTCCAGTCGGATACTCTTGTTAAAAACATTAACGAAGGATTAAAGACGTTTCGACAAATTCATTTGTCATTATCAATTTCTGTTCTTCGCAACATCATATTAAAATTCGCAAGTAAACATCACTTGAGGTCAAAAAAGGATTTAAAACAATTTTTCAAATAAAGTCCTGGAAATTAACCTACTTCCATGGTCAGATGCACACATATGTATTACACTCTTCATCATACATCAGTGTAATACATATGTGTGCATCTGACCATGGAAGTAGGTTAATTTCCAGGACTTTATTTGAAAAATTGTTTTAAATCCTTTTTTGACCTCAAGTGATGTTTACTTACGAATTTTAATATGATGTTGCGAAGAACAGAAATTGATAATGACAAATGAATTTGTCGAAACGTCTTTAATCCTTCGTTAATGTTTTTAACAAGAGTATCCGACTGGAATAAAGGTTTTTACTCATTGGTGAATTGTATGATTTAAAGGATAGTCCAGTATATAGGAGAAAAAGCTTATAAAGAAAAAGAAGTTCAAAATTTAAAATTTAATTACCTGGACTGAAAATCTTACAACCACCGACAAAACATTATGGATAACCACCAAAAAACTCCTAAAGTTCAAAGAATTTAATAATCCACTCCTTACTGAATCAAATAACTAGACCAGATCTGACGGAGAAAAATCACAGTTAATTGGTCAATACCATTCCAAAATCTTTCAACCACATCCACATATCATTAACCCAACTCACATTGAATATACAATAGCAGCCTTAGATGTTCCCCTCCGAATGTCCCTTCCACCCAAAGCATTTCATCCTTCAAAAATATCCATCATTATTCACAGATTACCTTCCCGCAAAGCTCCTGGGCACGACCTCATCACAATTCATATCTTAAAACACCTTCCTAGAAAATCCATAATATTCCTTACCTATAATATCCCACTTGTGCCTGTAGAACAGATCCGATACTTAGGGTTGCACCTCGACAAACGATTAACCTGGAATCCTCATACTAGACTGAAAAGACAAGAAACCGCTCGAAGTTTCTGGCTACTTCAACACTTACTAAACAAGCTCCCTCTAATCTCTAAGCTCCCTTATTAATTACAAAAGACTCATCTACATGACCATCGTACGACCTATTTGGACTTACGGAGTAGAGCTTTAGGTCTCCACTAAGCCATCGAATTCCTCTCGTATCCAATCCCTACAATCCAAAATTTTGTTAAGAATAAAGTCATCCATAATGACCTTAATGTCCCATTTGTTGCTGATTTGGCCCGAACCTGGTAACTATCCTTTCATATCAAACTTCATTCCCACTCAAACCCTCTAGATTCAAACCTAGCTTCCTCTTCATTTCCCGATAATCTTCCGAAGAAGATGGTCACGTGACCTTTTTAGTTGAACTTGTGATTTGAGTACTACCAGTGGGTAGTTTCTCTACTTGTCATTATGTATCACTTAGCCTATTTACTTGTTGTATTACTGTAATACAGTTGTAAATATCAATAAATAATTAATTTTAAAAAATCTTACAGATGAGCTGCCTGTGAGCTTGTTAGGTTTTTATTGTGGCCGACCGAGCGTTAAATAGAAAACTCTTTTATGCAAGGAGAATTTATGAATAAAAGAATTATAAAAACGAATTTTCTTTTTGTACCTATCTACGAAGCGGTTTCAGTTCCCTTTGTGAAACGGGAGTATAACGTTTAATAAGTAAGAAGAACGTTTTCGGTAAAAAAAATGTAATGAAAATGTTGGAAATTAACTTTGTGCAGAATCCTAATCCCACTAATATTTTACGAGATATATTACCTACAGCACTTTTATTTTTTAACGTTTATACACTAAAGTAAACCTACCCTCTTCTGTGAAGAGACGATGTTTACTGAGGAATTAAATGCAAATGAAAAAAATATAGAGATTAGAGGGCTACCAAAGACAACGACAAGATACAGACAAATATTGATTTAAAATATATACACAAAGAGAAAATACGTATATTTTTATTAGGATTCATTAAGTAAAAACCCTTAAATAAACCAATCTCCCACAAAGAATCAGGTGATCTCTCGAGAGCTTTTCTTCAATGAACAGCCGTAATCCGTGGATTAGGGGCGATTAGTGACAGTCCTTGAATGAAGGTGTTTGTATCTGGAATTGGATTGAGCCTGATGAATAACCCTGAATCAGTCACTTTGTTGATCAATTCTAAATGACAAGATTTACTGTTTACAAAAAAAGTGCTAATCTTAATTTATTGTTATCCTTGGCTATTATATATTTAGACTACCGAGATCAGCTAGTCATAATTTTATCATATGTATTATTTTTGTCTGGCATGGATTATTCGATGTTAGAATAAGGAATTTCATTGTGTTTTCTCGTCACAGAATGTCAGTTTAAGATGTTTAAAATAAGGAGTTTTCTAGCAACAGTTTCTTTGATTCATTTAACTTCACTTTATGCTGCTGTGGCTGATCGGACGATGCTACACCTAAGTTTTGCCTTCCCTAGATATAGTTAGGATAGGTGGAATTTCCTAATCCTTAAATTAATTGTTTACTTTATGTAACTTAATTTTTTTTACTACTGCCGATCTAATCTTATGTTATATTTCTAAAACTTACCCTAAAAGTTTCATCACCTTTAAGACCGACTTACACTATAATACGTCTTAATAATTGGCAATTCATAGTTTGTATATTTACTGAACGTCACTTTATTCTACAATGGCTCATCGGTGGTTGTTATAGCGGATGTCTTAAATTTTGCTTATCCAAGATAGGATAGAGATTTCTAACGAGTACCTGACTGGAACTGCACAGGCTTGAGACCGCCGTTTTACATTCCCTCCGATGGACGGCATAACCAAAGATTATTTATTCCCTTTAAAAAATCCTGAGGCCTCCTGCCGGATTCATCTAGAAAAAATTAGTCCAATACCTCATGAAACAAGATTATTTTCCAAATATAGATAGCAATACTGACTTTTGATACAAAACTTCTGAAATGAATATATAGGATCTGACAGTGCTTTGGTCCCTAGACATATTTGCATTTACATATATTTTGTAAGAGTTTTGCCATTTGTATGGAAAACAATGTGCGTACTACTAGACCTACTGGTTTAATGTCAAAGCTAGGTCCTGCATGTGAACCATATGAGATCATGTCTATCGATTCTCATGGTGGTTGTGGTGGATATAGATCGCCTAAGAAATGTATGCATATCTTGGTAGACCATATTAGTAGGTATACTTGGATTTCTACTCCGACACGTCACTGTGCAGAAGATTTCATCAGACTCATTCATCCAGTGGCGCAGAAAAATTGTTGGCAGACTAATATACGGCTTTAGATTCTGCATTACTGAAAAGATGGAAATTCAATCGATATATACCTCTATTGGTTGCCCGTAGTCTAATGGACTAAACGAGATGCTTAACAGGACTTTAGTGATGAGAATTAGGTATAAGCTAAATAGCGGTGATAAGCGTGCATGGTCAAGAATAGCTGAAGATTGTGTGCCATAATACAATAGGATGATTATTCTTCAACGAACATCGAACCAGCACAGTTACTTTTTGCGAATCAGTCATCAATTTGTCCGATTAATTTATTAAATCTAAATGATCTTGAAAAAGATAGACATGAAGAATTTCCAAATTCGATGAAGAGTTTTGAAATAACTAAAAAGAGTGTAGACAGAAATCGAAGAACCCACGAATTCAAACTTGAAGATAAGGCATTTGTTGAGAATGGAAGCAAGCTGAATAGAAGGAAGACGGATAAAGTGCGGGTATTGCCATTCAGAATTCGAATCAGAAGAAGAAAATATCTATTTATTTTCACAGCAGCAAGTTGACACTTTTCTCGTCCTTCGGGAAAAGTGACCTCGATGGAGGAGATGTAAACTCCACCCCATGATTGAGTAGTGATTATTTCTCAAGTGAGTTAGTAGTGATTATTTTGTGAAGATTGTTATATGTTTTAGAACATTTTTTGTAATAATGGACTCATGAATATTAATAACGCGTAATTTAATTGATCTTTTGTGAATATATATAAATTGATTTTCACTGTTTTACCTTGTTAGGCCCCCTATCATCTAAGGGCTTCCACTACATTAAACTTCAACGTCGGGTTTATGGCTTGAAACTTCAATATGCCGTTTAAACTACTAACTACGATCGATATCAGATTATTAAATGCTCAATCATGTTATCATCAGCTGGAACATTTAACGTCTTGTTCAACCAAGTTTCTCCCTCCACTATCTAAACGGCACTGTTGAAATATTATTGTTTGATTTTAATTATGTATGATATAACTAAGTTTGCTAGCTTGATATTTAACCAGAGTCCAATATTACAATATCGATAATTAGTTAGCCTTTATAATTAACCACAAAAATATTTCAGAACTATAGAATGATGAATGAAAAATTCTTCTTCCATAGCCAATCGATGTAGTAGGATTAGTTTAGCAATATTATTCAATACATTTTAGATCATGCATTAATATATTTAAAAAAAAATTAAATTATGAATCCTATAAATGTAAATAAATAAATTTATTTGTATCTCAAATTAATATTCATTATAAATTGTTAATATTCATTATAGTAATGTTAATTATTGAAAAGTACGCAGATTATGTACATGCAGAATACGGTCAAGCTCTCTGATAAAAAGATAATTATGTTTATGATATATAGTAGATTTGATGGTTGTATTGAAAAAAAACTGGACCGAGAAGAGGAAATATTTTGTCTCATCCATGTAAGAGATGTAATAATAGTGAGTGATATGAAATTAGGACTTATTTTTTAATAACTATAAGAGTAAATAAATGATTACTGGTCAAGCTAAAAGTCCTAACGAGGATTTTATT
This sequence comes from Troilus luridus, assembly GCA_964056705.1. NCBI lineage: Eukaryota > Metazoa > Arthropoda > Insecta > Hemiptera > Pentatomidae > Troilus > Troilus luridus. The sequence continues at coordinate 59,722,326 of OZ057414.1, forward strand.
CAGATTGGAACTTAGATTGGACTCATTCGAACAAGCCCATGAATCTGTGTACCTGCTGGAATCTCAGAATTATGCAGGCTATTGTAGCTGCAACAAAAAAAAACATATGAATACGACGTAAAGAGAGTAGAAAGTGTTCTATTCTATCCCCTCAATACGGTCAACTGTCATCAGCTACGAAGGGAAGTACCAGCCAAAGTCTACCTTTAGCTTAAATTTTTAATTTTATTAATAGATTTAATTTTGTACATCAATTACTAATTGTTTAAATGACTGAATCATTTTTATTTCTGCCCACAGTCTTCACGAAGCAGGAGGCTGAGGCAGAGTGCGAGGCTGCTCCGCCAGACGTTACTTCAGCGGACACAAGTCGAGAGGAGGTTCTCTTGAAGCCGGCCAAGCAGGGAACTCCCAGGAAGTGTGTATCCTTCCACTCGGACCTCGTCACTGGTCAGTTATTTTTATTTATATATAAATGTTAAATTATCTCAAATAAAAAAATATAAATGAATTGACTGCTTAACTATTCCTCCATAGATAGTATCAGATTGTAATTTACAGCTTGAGATAGCATTAAGGTACTTATTCCGCAGATTGCCAGCTTGTGGGTAGTTAAAGTCCGTCAAGAGACGTCACCTTATAGTATTTTTTACGTCATGATCGTATACGTTTAGTAATCTATAAAATTGGAGGCTTAGAAAAAATTGGTTTAAAAATATACATCAATAAAACGAAGTGCTAGCGTATTCGGGAATGAATAACATTGCCATTAATGGGTAATTCAAGATGAGTAATTTTAACTGGTAAAATCTCCTGATATATGAGAAGGCTAAAAAGAAATTATTATTTTTAAAGGAACAAGAAATTATCCCTGTTTCTAATAAAAAAAATAAGTAAATATTTCCCTGTAAGTATTAAAATAAGATTTTTTTTTTTACTTACTTATTGGGAAGAAATGGTGGGGGACACCGCCCACAGAGAAGATAGTGACGTAGACATAATTTAACGTGACGTCTCTAGACGAGGATTACCTATTTCTACCATAAAGCCGTTATATGTTAACATATAACATATGATTATGTTATATGTTAACAAGACATATGTTAGTTCTGTGGCGGGAGTGAAGTGAAGGTTGCAAACAGCTGGGTCGTACAAAGGGGTTTGTGTGAAAGTGATTTTTCACTACCTCAATCACTATTTAATTGTATTTCTTTTCTATACTTATTCTTTATTAATTATCATAAATTCACAAATAAATATTTAGTTCATTGTTTTACAGTTCTGCTTTATTTATATTGCAGTTGCAAAGTGCTAACCTATCCCAAGTGTTGTGTTTTCTGACTGAGTGCAGATTTGTTTATGGAGATTTTTCTTCTCTCACTTTTTCTGTTGTATGATATATTGTAATTTTGAATTTGTATACAGCTATTACTCTTCTTTGAGTGATATGGTGATATATGTTTAAATATTTAAGGTTCCATTATTTATAAGAACCTCGCACGTATAAAGTTCCCTTAAATTTTATTCGATAATATTAAAACTTGTTTTAAACAAAATCATATGAGTTAATTCCCTTAAAAAACGGTATGTATAGACAATAGTTAGGCCTAGATATATATAGCTTGTTGTTGGTTTAATTATCTGTTATTTTATGTTAATAATTGTCTTCTAGTCAATGTTTAGAGACAAAAATAAAGTAAGAACTTATTAGCGAGACACGACTATTGCCTTTGAAATCCAGTCATATCAAATGGTCTAAGAATCAACTCTGAGAGAACATGATGCGGGATATCCACTCGGCTATCTCCATATTTCTGCCCAATACAATATCCAAAGCTCTCTAACCCAATCATAATTCAATATAGGAACTTCTCGCTTTGACAGAGTTTCCGGAAAGCAAGTCCTAATTATTAGTACGTGTTGACTCTAATTCTCTTCTTCAACTTCCGCCTATCCCTGCTCATTAAATCTGGTTCATTAAAAGTATATTATTTATTTGCTTTGTTTTTTATTTACGAACATACTAAATACAATTTACTAAAATAAAAACTATTTGTTATATGGAAAGTGAAAAAATGAGTTAGATATGAAACAATTATTTAAAACAAAAGAAGCATTAAAAATGTAATTGACTGTCATAAATTAAAAGAAGCCGAATTAAATAAAATTATAACAACGATACAAAAAATAATACTAATAGTTTAAAAAAACTACATATGTATAATCGAAAAATCGAAAAAAAAATCACAAAATAACTGACAATATTGTCCTCATTCAAAAGAACGTCTAAACACAAAATTTGATATTTTTGAGTTAAGCCTTCAGTAGCAATTCTATCGGTTGAAGCTTTTCACTTCAGGAACGTCATATCTGATTATCCATCTCCAACTTTTTTTTTGAGTTGTATTATATTTTAACGTCAAGTTTTATAGGAATAATGACATATGTATAAATCAAAATAGTTTCAAGCTTTTAAACATATTCTAATGGCTAGTAAAAGTATCTCGAGCTAATAAACCACCATCACGAGAATAGGAATGCTTCACTTTACCAATACCCAATTTTTTATTTTTTTTTTAAATCACTTGGAACATTCAACTACCTCTATTAAAAAATTATGTTTTTTTGAGTTATGGCGTTCTTCTGAATAAATTAAACGTTCTGTTAAATAAATATGTTTAAAAAACACAGTAATATACCTTGCTAAAAATTACACGTTGGTTATTAGTTCAAAAACCAATAATAATAAAATAAAAAGAAACAGCTTACAGGTTGGATGAAATGTTATATAGTAATGAATTCTTTTTTTTTTTTTTTAATTTATTTATTGATATTTACTACTGTATTAAAAAATACATCAAGTAAATAGGCTATGTGATACAAAATGACACGAGTAATGGCAAGTTGAGAAACTACCCACTGGTAGTACTCAAATCATTAGTTCAACTAAGAAGGTCATGTGGCCATCTTCTTTAGCATTGTAGTCTCCTCCAGCAATGAAACGCGGTCCAAAAGATTGGAATAGGGAATCTAAAAGGTTATGAGCGATGGAACTACCGGGAGGACAGTATACAGCTGAAAGTGTGATATGGAATGGGCGTGATGTTATGGATACTGATGCTGATTGAATAGTATCAGTTGGAGTAGAAGGAACAAGGGAAAGAGATAGGGTTTTATGGATGAGAATGCTGGATCCGGCATGTGAAGTGTTGTCTGGGTGGTCTGATCTATAAGTAATATAGTCCCGTATATAGAATTGCGTACGTTGAGGGAAGTGAGTTTCAGTAAGCAAAGCTATATCTATTTGTTTGTCATGAAGAAATATGTCTAGTTCGTCACGGTGATTGAGTTGTCCGTTTGCATTCCACAAAAGGATAGTTAAGGGCTTTATACTCATCGTGGAAGGTTAAGTGGAACTTCGGAAAGAAATCTTGTGAGTAGGAGTATGAGTGGTAAAATGTAGGTAGGATGTAAGTAGGAAGATAAGATAAAGTTTATGTCTGTTGGATGGTGGACTGGATATACATCTGGAGGTTGGGGTGGATAATTTATCTGGAAACGATGGTTGGCTGGGAGTTGAGTCTGTGGAGCTGGATTTGTTTTTGTTATATTATGATTTAGGGAATTTGTTTGAGGGTTCTGAGAGGATGGGACCGGATTTTTTTGTTGCGGCGGCAATTTGACCCGTAAGGGCAGATGATAGGGAGGAATTTGCTGACGTGGAGGTTCAGCTGTAGGATGGGATGTCTGGAATTGAGGTTGGGATTCCCGAAGCTTGGGTTGGGAGGTCTGAGTCCTGTTAAGGGAAGTCTGAGGCTTGAGTTGGGAGGTTTGAGGCGCCCGACTCCGAGGCTGTTCCAGATTAGTTGAAGTGCTGTCCTCTGTGGACGTTGTAGTAGTAAATTGTTGCAGTTGTAATGTTTTTGGCAATTCAGGGAAGATTGTGACGTTGTCGACTTCAGGTGCCTGAGTCGTAGTCTTCTCTATTCTATCTTTTATTTTAAAAGTTCTCTGGCGATGGAAGTTTTTATAGACCGTACAGCCTCTATAGTTTGCGGGATGATCTCCGCCACAGAGGGCATATTTTGCAGGTTCGGCATTAGATTTTTGGCAAGTGTCAGTTGGGTGTGAGCCTGCACACTTGACGCACCTGGCTTCGTGGTGGCAATACCTCTTAGTATGACCCAAGTTTTGGCATTTAGTGCATTGTACTAAGGTTGTTTTTTGTTTGGGCTGTTGGAATTGAACGGTAGAATAAACCAGTATTGAGATTTGAAAAATATCCTCATTATTGCGTGATGGTTCCAAATCCACGAAGAATAATGGTAGAGGATATTTCTCTGTGGGATGCAATACGCATGAGACATTTCGCACATTGTGGCCTATTTCTTCTAGGTATTTCTTAATTGCTGACGTAGGGGTGGATGAGTGCAGCCCTCTCAACACCACTCTGTATGATTTGCCCTGTCTCAATTGATAACAGTGAAAATCGTATTTTTTCACAGTCAGGTGATCTACTAGTTTTTTGTATGTATCTTTGTTTTGAGTGTTTCTTTGATGTCCTTCACTCTGGAATAACAACTAAAGTTTGTCGGGCCAATCAATTCCGCTATTTCTTGGCCGAAGGCATAGAAATTATTTATTTTTGATATAAAGATTGGTGGTGGCTTCGGATCAACGAATCCCTGATTTATGGTTTCCTGTTTAGGAGCTAAATTATTTGAAGTGGAAATGCCGCTAGTTGAGACTGATGATGGTCTATTTTCCAGGGTGTTGATTGAATTTTTGGCTGCAGTAGTTTTACTGCGAGTTTTAGGACGCCCTGATACCTCATTGTTTTGTGTGGGTGTCTTTTTTAAAGCTGTGTAGCGGTGTAGATTTACGGAAGTATGTACAATCGGAGTTAGATGAACAAGATGATGAAGAATTCAAATGTTTTACAGAAAATGAAGACTTGGTTAGGGATCTTGGCATAACCAAAGAAAAAGCTGAATTGATTGGCTCTAGACTAAAAGAAAATAACTTATTGACGGTTGGAACCAGCATTTATGTGTACAGGAAGAGAGAGCAACAATTCAAAAACTATGGGTGATACAGAAAAACTAAGGCCAAATTTAGATTCAGCACATAAAAATCTATAGATTTTGTTCTCGTATCGAACTACGCTTCAACGAACAACCGGTAGAACGCCCGCCGAGATCCTTTTTGGAAGACGACTACGTACCTCTTTAGATCTTCTCAACCCATGTCTTTCAAAAGACATTGACAACGCTCTTGTAAAACAAAAAATTTTACATGGCACAAAGAGCCGGCCGAAATCTTTCGTATCGGGAGAGGAGGTCTGGGTGAGCCTCAAGGGAGGAAAGGAGAAAGGGGAAGGGCAGATCGTGGAGCAGACTGGACCGCTCTATTACATTGTCCTGGTGGATGGTCGTCGGAAGAGAATACACGCCGATCAACTCCGACCTAGACATCTTTAAGGGGGGAGAAGATGTAGTATCGTCAAACTTAATCAATCTGTAAAACTTTCCTTTTAATAAGCATTGTTTATATCATAAAATTAATATAATGTTTTTCAAAATATACAACATAAGTTACGTATGTTTTATGTTATATAATATCGCTCGTAAGTAACTTCTAAAATGGTTCCGAATACAAAGGGTTTAAATTTCAAATGATCTGACTGATGTAAATAATTAAACTACAATTACAAATAATGAAGCTAAACATAGAATATATTGACACGTGTCATCACACACCTTTAACTAGTTAGGTACAACACCTTGTCCAAGGAGGAAATTAATTAGTTGAGGTAGAGATAGTCTGTCAGGCGTGAAGTGCCACCAATCTAGCCTGTCACAATGAGTTTTTGAGCCACGATTTTTTTTATGGTTATAACAATTATGGGATTATGAAATGAAGTAGAATCAAATAATGTCCCTGTTAATTTAATACATTAGCTTTTTTTAAACAGAATTTAGTATAGAAATAGACTGAGGTTATATCACAGAGGATATCAAATCAGGACGAAATGGAGACTAAACTCGACTTCTCGGACCCGGTATCTCTTCAAAGTTCGACTATCATCAAAAAGTTGAGCCAACGTTAGAAACCCGATGAAATGAAGCAACTTTTTTATCCCCCTCTCCCCAGTCCTTATTAAAAAATCCATTCCTTGCGACCGGGTATTTGTAATTCTTATCCAGTTATACATGTTAAATTCTCAAGATAACAAGTTCTTCAAAAATGTATTTCAATAATTTTTATGAAGTTATATGATAAGGATCATACGACACAGGAAATGATATATTTTGTAAATATTGTCATTATGACATTGCTTATTAAGGAGTTCACATCCACAACAAGGCAAGGTTACTTCCTGGGTTTGAGGAGGTACATTCACCCTTATCCCTCCCACATCTCCTATCGGTATAAACGTAGCTCTAGAGTTAAGAGATTTTTCTACTGTTAGAGTTAGTTGCCTGTAGATCACTTAGAGTTCCAATGTAATTTGTACTTCTGCTTTAGTACTATTTAAGACTGACTCTCTTTCGACTTCGATAGCTATGAGATAAGAATAAGATGTAGATATTTTGATGTATACATGAATATTTATTGGCTTAATCGCCGTACATGAATTATATATACAGACTATAGACTGAATATAGACTTAAGGAGGTAACATGTATTCCCCTCATTTACTGATGACAATGCTTTCTGGAAAATGGTGTTCAGATTCATTACATTTGTTGTTCTTGTCTCTTGCTTTTTTAATATTATGTTATTTGTACTAATATTTCTCTTATTAGACTTAACTCGTAGTTCTGCTTTCTTCTTTTCATAATAATACGGACATCTCCATCTCTCCCTGGCACCCATTCCGAGTGGCTGTTGAACTCCAGACTACTAACTTACAAACGAACTTTTTTATGCGTAGATCCACTTTCTTTAACTTCTTCCCAAACTCGATCTACAACTTTACTTTACTCACTGCTTACATATTTTATCTCTTTATCCGTTCCTGATTTGACAGGGCTCATAGGATGATAATCAAATAATCACAATTGAATAATTATTTCACCTTCAAGCTAAGATATGGGAACGAGCATGTGTAGGTTTAAGAAACAGTTTTAAGAACGTGTATAAGTTTTGTTTCGGACCACATCATCGAAACATGACTATTTATTGAATTACTATAAAAGTGTTAATGACCTGATAATTATCAATAGATCTTATATTGAAAGAACAATAACTATTACCAAATACCACGTTTAGTAATCCGTTTCACGTAACAAAATCACTAATTAAATTTATAAAGATGGCACTCACTTTGAATGATGGAATTAAGTGAAATAAACAAAAAAGAAACATAAATGAAATTTTAATTTTGATTAAGAAATCTGTGGTCGAGACATGCATACAAATCATTTACCGGGCCCAGTTCTGTTAACGTTGCCGGAAATTAATCATTAATTTCTCAATTCTTCTCACGGTAGCGAAAGAAATTAGAAAAATCTGTCCCCAGGGGGGCAGCTCATTACGGGGACGAAACGGAAGATGTTTATGCTAGCAGGAATAAGCCTATTTAAGAGTGTTAAGTCAGAGTTGAGAACTGGTACTCCCGTCGAGTAGAGTCGTGGTCCGAAGGAAGATGAGCTGTCAAGGTAGGAGGCTCCATTTTTCTGTAGCCTGACTAGATTTAGGGTGCAGCCAGAAGGTAGTTCAGTTGTTGATAGAGCCAACAAATATGACAATTAAATATTTTATTTTTTCTCTCCATTTTGTAACGTTTCGATCACAAAACAGATAGGAGATCTTGTTTTAAATTGTAAATTCTCATTAGTACCTATAGGATAATGGTTATGGATGATGGACCTGGATTTAAATTGAAATTATTATTTTTATTGGTTATTGGGTATAATTTTATTTTATTTTTTATAGTAGTTTTATTTTTTTTTTTTATATGAGGATGGTTGGGTCTATTTCCTTGCCAAGTTTCCTATATGTGTTCTAGGCTATACCTTAACATATAAATTCCACACATACTCAAGCAGATCAAATTAAGCAAGTAAACGCTGTGCGAAAAACACTCAAAATAAATTCCAAGAAAGTATGAAATTTAAAATAAAAATACTAAAATTAAATAGCAATAAAAAAGTATTTTCTTCTTCGTAACTTTATGGTAATACTCTACAGTAAATTCTACAGTAGAGGCATTAATGTTAGGAAGAAAATCTGTGATAAAAATGTAGAAAGAATAAAAAATTAACAGACGGCACTTGTTGTTTATTTTTCGGGAAAATAAATCCCCAGTGTACGAATATGAGACCTCGTTAATTTCTAGTACCTCAAACCAATCAGCTAGTCGACGCTCGCAACGCTCTGTAGGATTGATATCTGGTTGCCAATAAAGGTTGAACATATTGGTTCGGTATATATAGAATGTCCGTCTTCAAATGAGAGGTCATGTAGTAAAAAACTTTATGAAAACATTTTCCTCAATTTGTTTGCAAATTCTCAATCCCGGAGCTGAAATATTCTGAGGTTTGTGATGAAATAAAATGCGTTTTTGATTAGAGATTCATTATAAATTTTACCCTTAAGGATGTTGTAGGAGTACTTCATAACTCACCGTGTTTATTTTCTTCACGGTCTGTCGTGAAAGATGAGGTTTAGTCTTGTCGTGTAAGGGGATACAGTTGCATTATGCCAATATCCTTCCGGCACGATGCGGATGTGATGGTTATGCCTCTGGGTAGAAAGGAGAAATGCATTATTTATAGATTAATACTTAATGTAGGAATTATTCTGAAGATTTCTAAAACCAAAGGCGAATGGACCTTTCGTCACTGTACTCTTCCCCGAACAAGGCGGTAATATTTTTTGTAGGTTGAGCGTGATCAAGGACGAATCACCTGCTTGCACAACCAAATATATTGAACCCCCCGCCCCATGGTTTGTAACGGTACAGGTTTTGTTTTTCATATGGAACAACCCAACATAACTGAAGATAGATACTAGAATAATTTGCTTTTCACATCATAGTTCATTGTAATAAAATAAATATTTATTTTTTATTGCACAACTCGCAATTCTAATCAATTGATCAAACCTTAATTAGCTTCGACCATATAGCAGGAAATGGGTGATTTACATTGTTAACGAAAAGCGGGCTTGTTAGCAAGTATTATCCGCTATAGATGAGGGAAGGGAGTAGAGTACATAATGCCCTAGCTATACACATAAATCGGCCACTTCTGTACACGGATACAATACAAGCCTGATACGGACCAAGTTTATGACTATTTTATCGCTATCAGTTTTGCTAAGGTCTAAGGTCGCCATTTATAGCTGAATCATAGCTACACTAATTATATAGCTGATAACTGCACTCACTCATCAACATTAAATATAGTTTTGAGCAAATAATAGGTCGGGTAAAAAGAAATCCATTATTTTCTCGGTAGTGGCTGTAGTAATCGTTATCTCGTAAAGTATCGATCAAACAATTACAAGTTTATGATCGTTATCAAGGTGACATTTCACACTGAAAATTTTTTTTTCAAAATTGTTTCAAAGGCTGTTTTTCGTTTGTTCCATTCAGTAGTGAGTTATAGGGTGTTAACAATAGAAGTCAACACAGAGAACATTCGGTACATTTTACAGTTTATCTTTGATACAGGCAAAAACGCAAGTCAGGCCGCTGAAATTGTGAATGGTGTTTATGGCACCAGTACTGTAACAACTACAGTTACGAGCAATTTTGGTTTCGTCGATTCCGTTTAGGCATTTTTTATGTTAAAGATATGCCTCGCACAACCAGGCCCATCGTTGAAAATGTCGATAAAATCACAGACATAATCGTTGACCGGCATGTTAGTAGTCGTAGCATCCCCCAAAAGCTAAAGATCGACCATAAAACAGTTTTAATTCATTTGCTCAAAGCTGGATTCAAAAAGAAGCTCGATGTTTGGATGTCACACCAATTAACACCAAAAAACATGATGGACCGAATTTCCATCTGCGAAGCCTTGGTCAAACGGAATGAAACCGACCCATTTCTTAAACGGATGGTGACGGGATGAGAAATGGGTCACATACGACAATATTATGCGAAAACGATCGTGGTGAAATAGCTCAAACGGAAGCCAAACCAGGACTAACGGCCAGGAAAGTCCTACTGTGTATTTGGTGGGACTTGAAAGGAATCATTTATTATGAGTTGCTTCTGTATGGCCAAACACTAAATTGAGATCTCTTCTGTCAACAACTGGACCGTTTGAAGTTAGCGATGGACCAGAAATGGCTAGAATTGGCCAAAAGAAGAGGTGTTGTGTTCCATCAGGATAACGCAAGACCACACACGTCTGTAGTGACACGCCAGAAACTCCGAGAGCTTGGTTGGCAAGTTTTAATGCACCCACCATATAGTCCGGACCTGGCTCCAAGCGATTACCACCTTTTTCTCGCATTGCAAGACTTCCTGAGTGATAAGAAATTGGAATCAAGAGAAAATTGTGAAAATCGATTACTAGAGTTTTTCGCCAATAAGGACCAAGATTTCTGTGAGAGAGGCATAATTCTCTTATGCTTACATTATAGCAATGTCTGATTAACCACAGAACCATAAAAAGAAAACCTATACCACGACAACCCTTGAAGGATCTTGGGTTAAATATATGGTTGAGACTCTTTTGTTTATAGGACAACGGTTATACAGAGAAGAGATTTGTCTAGCATTACGCTATACCGCCAGTTTTTATTCCAATTTAGGGTATCCAATTTATAGATGCTGGGTGATTCTCAGGAAAGTCTGTAAATCGCAGAGGGTCCATACTTGCCTGTTATCAGATTAAAGAGGTTATCTGCAACAGCGTGATTATCTGCCGGTTTACTTAACCTGTCGTAAACACTTACATTTCTTGAGTTTTGATGCGTTAATGACCGTTTGCAGGCAGTATCAACACAGCGATAAAAATAGATCCAGTTTCTGGCCAGAAATATAAAGAATACCTTTTATGTGATTTTTAAAAATGGAAAGAAGATAAAATGATGGAATTGTTAAAATTAAGTTTTAATTGGTTAGATATCACATCTTAAAACTTTAAAAATCGCTTAAATTGTTATAGTTTTAATAATATGAATATCTTTTTTTTTCATTCAGAAGATAGGCTTCTACTTGATCCTGAAAAAAATTAGAAATTCCCAATTGTCGCAATAATAAATCAAAGGTTGGAGAGTAAGGCGATTAAATGGACCGGAATATTGTGGAACAGGTTCGCCTCCTTGGCAAATTATAATTAATTGCTACCTCTAGAATTAAAGCCCTAGTCAATAAGTTTGGAATTAAGTTATCGTCCCTATAATTGTTCGGGCTAATTGCGTAAAGTTTCAAATTAGAATACTCGTCTAAGATTACATCGTTCTAAATTATAGTTGTCAATTATTAGGTATTATTGCTACGATGGCTTCACTGTCCAAGCAATGATCTTAGATAAAGTTGAGATCTTTTTATCTGAATATTTTTTAAATCTTAATATGGAATGCGACACTCAGTTCGTAATGACAGAAGTACAGTAATACTATATAATTATTGATTAAAAAACGTATCGATCTCTTTTTCAAAGATAGGTGTGGTTGATTGACTGGGTTTAGTTTAGAAAATATAGATCCGTTGTCATGAGATTATGTAACATTACTTTTATTATGTGGCGATCATGGTTACAAATATATATTTATACTTACAACAGGCCGATTGTGTTTTAAGTTGTGCTATTGTAGGTGTGCCTCTTGATGACAATAGCTTAGTGAGTTTCCCAACATCTTCTCTCACACCCGTCTGGCTTAAAACTGTGTCAGACGGAAAAATCATGTGATTCTATAAGTTAATAGAGATAAGTGGAGATACATGCTCGGTACCCTACAAGTCTATTTCAATATTTCCAATATTCTAAACAGTATCACATGTAACATATAATATATTAATGTAAACATATTACATGTAACATATAACATGAATATATTTATAATTGTAATTAATTTTAACTTATTTCGTACTTTTTTCAGGATGTAAAGTGATAGAGGATAACGGGAGCCCTGACAACGGTTCTCCAGAAGGGAAAGGCAACCTAGTCCGTGCCTCGTACTACCAGAACCCTTCGACGGACCCCGCACAAGGCTGCCTCCAGGAGATCCTCACTACTAGAGTCTGTCTAGAACTAGGACTTCTACAGGAGTCGGCTCAAGCCCCGCCAACCCTGATGGTCTGCAACGTCGACATCGAACCCTCCTCCAGGATGGTGAGTCTTCCTGAGAGCGGGAGATCGGAGGATTCCACCCGGGCGGACGTCCTCAATAGGATATCCCACGACCTCGACTACCTCCTCAACTCCTCTGGGCAGGACGATTGCGGAGGGTCGGAGGAAGAAACCCAGACATCGCTTTAGATTATGATAAGAAATCTGATGATCAATCTGTAATAAGCTTTTACATTATTCTTAAGATCATGGAGAATGGAGACCTTTGGCTGTCACGAATAATGCATTGATTAATGTGTGTTTGTAAATTATTAGACTCTACAAATAAAAAATCATTGTTACTTTTTAAAAAAAATGGACATTTTTTAAAAATTTTAAACAGCTTGAGTAATGGAGGTGACTGAACTTACTATGTTCTAATTATATCCAATTCGTTTTGCGATTTCAATAAATTCTGTTTAATTACTACTAATCTTAATTACTAGATCTTGGTTACATAATTTGTATTTCTCTTTTAAATTAAAGTTTGAATGTAAAGGTGAAAGTGATCTCTATTTTACTTTATTTAACTGTAGCAATACAATCTAATATTTCAAAACAGGGATAAAAACCGTTCTGAATTTTGGACTTTCATGAAGAAAAAAAATCGAAATAATTACACGCCAATTCGGTAATAATATATGACTGGACATTTATTACTCATTAAATCCATCTTATAATATTAAATTATGGTATCTGGGACAAATTGATATTTGAGTACCCAACGATACAAGTGAAGAGGTGCGCAGATTGAGGAACAGGAAAAGAAACATCAATTTTGACTATAATACTCTATGAAATGATAAATACAGCTTCAGATCAACTGACTGGGTCCGGGTTTTCTTATTTCAAAAGTAGATCGAATCAAGGACTAAGAGGAAGTTTTCAGCGTGCTAGTGGATTAAATGTCAAGATTTAATCTAAGAAAAGATTATAGGAAGTTCATATACTAGCATATATCTCTTAAACAGATGGCGATTACAGCTTTTGCTCATGAGGCAAATGAGAATTTCATAACGAACCCAAAAGTATTTGTATAAAAAAATACGCAAATAGGAATGATTCGCATACTACAGCAATAGGTTTCAAATACACTCGAATCTATGACTGTATGAAGTGTTTATTGATACACAGAGAGCCCATGAAAACATTGTTTACATAACGTAAGGTACATTTTAAACTTACATATGATTCACAAGCCTCAAAAGACATGAAGGAGATCCATATAACAACAGTAAGTGATCAAAAAGAATGGGGAAGATAGGGGTTAAAAATAAACTTCTGGGATCGGATTCATTGTTGCAAAGATCTCTATCCTTTTTTATGACTCGTGGCTCTCTACTTTTTCTTTCATCCTCCAAAATTAAATTATTACTATATACAGTTACAACTGTATATACAATTTTAACATATTCTTTTTTTGCCCTATGGTACTTAAAGGTTGTTTACAAATTCCGTATTTACAATTCATGTAATGCACAGCCCGAATTACTCAGGTACCAGCCAAACTCCGCCACTACTTGGAGCAATACCGTGACTCTCTGAACTCTACTTACTAACTTTAAACCTTCTTAATTCAGTAATGTAAGATGAGAAGATAAACGACATGAAACCAGTTCATATCAATCGCTGCTATTCATTATGTGATAAATTTAAAATTAACTTTGAAGAGGATTATAAAGTCTGGCATAGTACATTTCTTAAATCCATCAAACCTCCATGTGCAAACATGAGAAACCAAAATAAAAGTAGTTCTAAAATTTGCCGCCTATCATCGCAGAAGACAAAGACAAGAAAATGGCGGAGGAGGGATTTGGCTAAGTCGCTGATACATAGGCCCTTGGCGATAGGAGTTTGGTAACTTGTTAAGACGGGAGTTGCAGCTGCGACAACTTCACGACCACTTTTTATTGCCTCTGTTCTCATAACCACTCCATTTATTCATAAATTCCCTTTTCAACACTTCAATGACCGATTATGTATTTCGGATCCAATCCAAATAATTATAATACATACATATAGAACATAATAAAGTAAATATATTCTACGTATGAAGGGTTCAGGATCAAAAGCGGATAACACGTCAATTATTTACGCAAACCTTTTTTTTTTATTCTTGTCACATTTTTGCCACAATTTTTTATTACTATTCTTGAGGCTGATCAAGTTGTGATTAACATGGTGATTAGCTGTTATACATAATTGTGTGGCTTCCTTCCTTCCACCCCAAAAGCTGAGAGTAGAATAACATTAGAAAAAATCGATATAAAATAGTCACGTTAGTTACCTTGACAGGAAAAACATTTTATTACCTTAAAAAATCATTCGATTTGAATTTTTGAAGAATTTAAGGCTACTGAATATATTTCAAGTATTTGTTTATGAAAACAAGTTAGGAAAATTGGAATATTATGATGAACAGAATAATATAGTAAGATAAATTATTATAACTACTGCTAATTTCTTTGCTTTAGTCCGATTCTTAACCTTCAATTTTGGGAGCATAAAGTTCCATAGCTAAAGTGGCAAAACATGTGAAATAATGTTGTTTTTTAAATTTTGGAGCTATTCGCTTTTGATCCATATATATAATACGACTTTATTATAACAATTGTTATATGTCGTAAGCTGCCAATGATTTTTTCACTTTTCCCGGTCCTGGCATTCCTCCTCTGTAAGCCCTCGGGCTGCCATTCCTTCTTGCAATCCATCGTACCATTTCTTTCCCGGACGTCCTCTTCTCCTCCTCTCCTTAGGAACATAATTTATTATTCTCTTGAGGCATCGGTTTTCTGACATTCTCATTATATGGACGTACCAGCTAAGCTTTTTGGTCTCAATAGTGCACAAGATATTGCGGGGTTCCTGTACTATTTCTCTGATGACGTGGTTAGGGGTGTACTGGAGTTTTGATATACTACAACCACGTCTCCAGAAGTCTATCTCCATCGCTAGGAGTTTTTTTTCTAAGTTGTTAGTGATGGCCCATGTTTCTGAGCCATATAACGCCATACTTTTGACAAAGGAGTGATTAAGTCTTTTATTTGTAGACAATTGAACTTCCTTACTCCATAATATAGAATTCAAAGTTCTTATTGTCTTTCTCCCTTCAGTGACCTTTCCTAGTGGAGAGCCACCTGCCAAGATATTTCCAATTTTCACTTTGGGTAATCATTTCCTACCATGATTTCGATCCTCTGGCATTTCCTTTTCCACTCACACAGTACACTTTCAACATATAAATATAAAAGTGTAGGGGATAAGGAGCAACCCTGTTTGTGTCCTTTGTTTAGTTCAAATTCTTTTGATAAACCATTCTTGAGTTTTACTCTGGCTTGGGATCCCTTATACATCCCTTTTATTGCGTTGATAATATATCCGCTCACCCCTAATTTTTCCAGAGCATCCCAAAGATTACTTAATGGTACCGTGTCGTATGCTTTCTGTAGGTCGACAAATACAAATACAACTTCTCCATTGTAGGCTGGTCTATACAGGATCTACCTGTTCGAAAACCGGCTTCTATATTTAAAGATTTAAAAAAAAGCGTTTGGGTAATTATTTTAAAAAATCTTATTTTTATTTTATCGCTCCTTCAAAAGAACAACGACAAAATTTGGCATTTTTAGCTAAGCCTTCAATAACAATGGTATTAGTTCAAGGTTTTTAATGCAGGAACGACATGTTTGATGTTCCATTACCAACTGATATTTTTTTAATTGTTATATTTTGAGATATATCGTTTTTGAATCTGAAGTTTCATGGAAATAGTGATACTAGTTAAAAACAAAAAAGTTTCATGCTTTTAAAAACTGTGTAATGGTTAATGAAGGAAATGCAATACCATCATTACAATAGGAATACATTGTTTTACCATTACCCAAATATTTATTTTTTTAACTTACATGGAACTTTCTTTGATAGCTCTATTGAATAATTAGTTTTTTTGAGTTCTGATGTTTGTTTAAAGCAGCGATGTGTATCTTAATTGTATCAATGTTAATAACTTTAATAGAATTGCTAAATTAATTTCAAATTTTGAAGTAAAAATCTAACACATTGTTTTGGCTTAAACCACCATCTATTGCCTTTAAATAATAAATTACCGATCCTTATCTCTACCAGATTAATCGTCCCTCTCGCACAGATTCGGTGCGCAATGGTCCTCACGTAGGACCCAGTCCGGCCAACTTAATTTGGGCTAATCAGGTTTTATGTATTCAACGTGAGCTGCATAGCCCCACTTAAAAACCAAACTCGGATCCAAACTCTGATTGCTCTTATACTAACATCCTTACACTAAACATTTTTTACCGCTTAAAACGATCGGCATGGGTGATGAATTACTAAAATTGGGCTATTTTAACAATATATGCCTTTTTACTTTGGTTCATCATACGTTTTATTTAATAAGAAATGTTGTGATATGAACGTCATTGAAATTTTTTATGCCTAGTAAGTATCTAATGTTGTCTTTGAGAGCGGTCTAAGTTCATTTGGATCTACAGATCTAAAAAAAAACATTTATTCTTTTAAATGATTTAAAAGGCTTGAAGGGTTAAAACATGATATGTGATAAATAAACCTTAGGCATCGCGGATATGAAAAAATGGACGTATACGACTTTAAAAAATAACAGCTCAAACATAGTTGTTTTTTTTTACATATTTAAAAGTAAAGTTGGATGTGAGTTAAACAAATTAAAAATTAAAATTCTTCGATAATTGGTGTATCCAACTTATGATATTTTAGATTGATTTTTTTTTATTAAAAAAATAATTGCAGATCAAAGCTTTTTATACCCATCTCTTGTACAAGTAAAATCTTATTTCACGGATTATTCTATTTAAGTGTTGGTTTTTCTAACTCCTACATTGTCCTAATGTTTTATTATTACTGCAAATCATTTTCAATGTACGCAAAACATCCATTAATTCGATAAAAAATAAGAAATAGGAATAAAACCTTCATAGGTTGCTCCTTCAGTGCGTTGAGCGACTAAGCCCACATTACAGCTTAGCATTGCGGTCTATGCTAGCCTGAGTTTAATAACCATCTACTAATTTATTAACATATTTTAATATATGTTCCTTGGTCTTATCAAATTCTCTTTTAAAATGCTGTCCCATTTTTTAAATTTTAAATCAATTAAAAATGTGTGTCCTTTGTTTTCATTTTCTTTGCTAAATACAAAATTTACTGCGATTTCATTCGACTAAATTATAAATGATAAATAACACTATTCATCTGGTAAAATAACTTAATTCGCATTTCATTTGTTTGGTCACAAAACAGGAAAACTAGAATTGTACATAAGGGTTTGATATTTTATCGATAATTTTAAAATTTCTATTATATTTAGGTTGAGCCTGAAAATTGGACAGATTTGTGTTTATAATTTTAAAAACTTTACTGATATCTACCCTGCATTTTGAAATAATATTTTTACAGCTGTACAAGTATATAGAAGAACATCCCAAATTCAAGGCAAAAAAAAAATTAAACAGCTGTTTAGTATAATGTGATGTTTTAACTATAAATGAATAAAAAATAAAGGATGTTTGAAGTATAATACGAATAATAAGATTACTTGAAGGAATGAAGTATATAAATGAATAATTATGTTTCAAGAATTTTATAAATTAATATTTTTATCAATAGATGTAAATAAAAGTTTTTTGAATGCTATACATTAGAATTGTAAATATTTTAACAATCTTTAGCTGTTATTATTATCGTTGGATATAATATTTTAAATTTATTATGATTCTGAATACGTAAAATAATTTTTTTATTTTATTTTAGGAATTATTATTTATATTTATCGTTTCATATTATTTAAATTATATAGTTTTATATAGTTATATTATTTAAATTATACTATTTATCGTTTTATATTATTTAAATTATAGAGAAGTTAAGTTTTTCAATTAATATGTACATAATATGGCTATTTGTATATTGTAACAATTATATCTGTATTTCGAATGACTGAGAAGGGAGTCTAAAGTCATATTGTACAGGATATACCTCATGTAATTGGTGGATTGTAAAGAAAGGGTCTCTTTCTTAAACAAAAAAAATAAAAATAAAAAATAAATTTATATATATGAGGCCTATGATGAAAATCCGATAATGGTGATTAAGTATGTGATACGGTACGAATGGATGTAATATTTTTTTTTGTAAATAAAATTTTACATATTATGTTTTATATACTGTTATTTTATCTTCCTTATATCTTTAGTCTAGTAATACTAGGAATACTATGGCATAAATAAAATTTCAATGTTTCGAAAAGAGTTAGCTCGATCATTTGTAAATGTTTGCGGTGTACCTTTAAAAATAGTTTTTATTTCTGAAAATAAACTGAACAGAAATAAGAAAATTAAACGAAACTTCAGATTAAGAAATCAGATATTATATTTAGTTTATCTCATAAAAAGATCTTTGTGGTTGTCCAAAAGTAAAACTTTTAATGTGACTTCATGAGTATTAGTCTCCATTCGAAGCAAAAAAATCTTCTAATTTGATTTTCACGATTGACTCCATTTAATTCTTTTAATATTTTTTTTCTCAAAGGTTACTTCGAGGGCGCTTTGAATTTTATTTACTTTGAATTGGCTTTGAAAACAGTGAAGTTCAAACATTCCAAGTTTAATCAATACGATTTCAAGTAAAAACATGCTAAACATTAGTATACAGATTGAAAGCAAAATTACCAATTAATAAAAAATAGTATAATTAAAATATTTATTAATATTTTATCTGGATTTATTTCATAACTTTGTACTAAACATTAATGCTGTTTTTAAATAAGTGATTATAGGAAATTAAATAAATAAGAACTCGCTTTAGAGAAAAATCGGGAAAGTTACTCCTTAACGTAATCATTGTCTTTAGCAGAGGTTTTTCTAAATATTTGACTTTAATCTAATTTCAACTGTTTCTGTAATAAGAACTCACTTTAGAGAAAATATCCATATTGTGACTAGACAACCACCATGTGGTTAGATTAGTTGAAAAATGAATTAAACACAAAATACTTGGAATTTAGTCAGCATACACGATTGTTGGCGCGATAATTTAAGAATTGGAAATTCCAAAAAAAATTCCCGAAGTGTTTAATTGAATATTTCGCGGCACCCTTATGATGGCGCACACTTTGGGAATCACTTGTATATAGCATTGGTTCAGCTCTGTATATCATAATAATTTTGTTTGTTTTTGTAAGTTATTATTATTTTTTTTTTATTGAGAGTTTCCCCAAAGTTTAGGTTTTCTCCAAGCAAAAGTTAATGTAACATTTGGTTGTATTGTATAAACAATATTTTGTAACAATATCACATAAATTAATATAATATTAAACCTACTAATCTAATCAAGTTTATTGTAAACGTTTAACCAAATCTAACGTATAGTTAAAAAAAAACTATTAATACTTGAGTAGAAAATGTTCGCATAAAAAATACGGGCATTTTTTATTTTTATTTACTCAAACTTTAATACTGATAAAACCATGTATTAAACAAAAGTTATCAGACAAAAATTTTCCCAAATTTTCCCAAACCCAGCCAGTATACCCATTGCAGTTTTATCTCCACAATCCATAAATGTGTTCTTTTTCTATAAGGCCTTCAATAATATTTATGACACACTAAATTTTTAAATTATTTCCTCCTGTTACTAGCATCTGCCGATCTAAAGAAGTTTTTCTTTACCTTAGGATTTACGTTATATTAGGAAACTATATAGCAATCTGTGCATTATTCAGTTTTGCCAACTTCGGGCAAGCTTGTGACTGATGTGATAAGGTAAGAAATAATTTTATTATATTTGATAAAAATTATAAAAAATAAATGAAGTAACCATATTCTTATTGATGAAATATGAATTTCATAAGAAATCATGGACTATTTGAAAGAAACCCAGCCAAAAATCAATTTATCGATTTCATTGTTTTAGCAATAAAATGTTAGTCTAAAATTTAATCTATGTTACTATTTACATTACCTTAAATTTTGCATGAATTTCCCAAAGTTTAAGTTGAAGTTCTTCCAATTGCAGCTAGTCTACTAGTTTTCAGGTGATGATAGTCACCCCTTATGTAAAATAAACTAATTAGGCCATAAATATAATATTAGTAGAGTTTTATAATAAATATAATAGAAAGGTTAAAATATAATGAAAGGAAAAAATGTGGGAGAAGTTTGGTTAGGAACACCGTCCATTAGGAACGAAAAATAAGGAAGCATTTTATCATGCGGCAATGTTACGGCCAAAAACTTTGGCCATCAGCAGTTTTAGGAAAAATAACGTAATAACAATGATAAACACAACAGGGGCAACACCTATAGCAGTATGCAATGACAAACAAAAAAACAATATAAAACTATTCTATCAGCAAATAAAGTGTAATAAAATTTGTTTATTCAAAGCCTTTATAATAAATAATGATAAAAAAACCTGTACCTCTAGAATCCATGAAGGGTTCATTAGCACGTGTTAGAGGCTGTATTGTTTCGGTTGTGCAGGGATAATTTGTATGATAATTTGTCCGTAATCATGCTCAATCACCAGGTTTTCCCTTATTAAGGGTAACCACTGTTCAGAGGGTGAACCTCAGGACTTATCTCCAGATCCCAAAGGATTCGTCCCCGGCAGTTAACAATTTAAAATAAATTAACTGTCACTGCCAGATTTGGACCCAGGACCTCTGACACCTCTGCTACACCATTGAACTACCTCGCGGATATAATAAGACTTCAAATAATGCAGAAAAAGATAAACAAATCTTATGCATAATAAAAAGTAATATTTCTATTAACTATTATTATGAAGATAAAGAATTTCAACAATGAATTATTTCGAGATCACCAGTTCAATTCCATTCGGTGATCATATTTGAATTGTATTAAACATAGGTGTAAAATAAAATCGCTTAACAAAAATAATATGGACAATTTTTAGTTGTCATATATATGA
This sequence comes from Troilus luridus, assembly GCA_964056705.1. Lineage (NCBI taxonomy): Eukaryota > Metazoa > Arthropoda > Insecta > Hemiptera > Pentatomidae > Troilus > Troilus luridus. The sequence goes on from OZ057414.1 coordinate 59,743,607, forward strand.
TGCTCATTCATGTATAGGATACGATATGCATGATGCATCATTACTTGTCACATGGAATACAGAATCATTGATATTATGTCCGGGTTGGATAAGGATTAGGCTAATAAGAAATAATAGCCTTAGGATTTTTTAAAGAGAGTAGCTAGTTGTGCCGTCCTTCGAAAAGGACGTAATAATTAGTAGAATTAGTAATACTTACATCTTACGGGGTCCCGAGCCTGCACAATGTCAGGTAATCGTTAATGATCTCTTTATTAATTATACCTGGATATGCAAAGTTTAGGGCTCTCACTGTAGTAGTGTCCAAACGGCCATAGCAGCATATAGTGACGTTAAATGAATAAACAATTAATAAGAAATAATTTCTGTAGAAAACTTGACAAACTTTCTTAAAATACTTTACATTAAGTAAACAAATTAGTTAGTGCTGTTGTTATCGCAGGTAAAATCAGTATCCAAGCTGAAATATAATAACAAACATAAATAAAACAATGCGGACTATCGATGTACCTGTTTGAGCACACTCGAGTAATGAGACAGTCTATTGAATGTTGAATGCTGATGAGGCATTGCTATTCAGGCATTCAGAACCGGAAACTTTTAAACAAATGCCAAAGAAAACAAATAAGAAAATAAAAAATCTCGGTCATAAGAAAGAAAACTTCTTCGCCTAGTCACGTACTTTTCAAATACATGAATCAATTGCAGTTTTCAACTCGGTCGACAAGTTCGGGTAAACTCAAAATCAGCTTGGGCATTAAAGGAATGATTTAATTCTATGAATCCGACAATACTCCCAGCGAAATAAAAAAAAAACCGATATAGATTTAAATTCTCGTTCGATAATATATATATATATATATATATATATATATATATATATATATATATATAAAATAATCAGAGTTTTAGAAGACTATTCACAATAATATTTATAATTTAGAGATCGACGGACTCTTTAAAATGTTCTTTTGCAGAGGCAGGGTATAGAATTGATTTTGTATACATATATAAGTTTAAGAAGAGTTTTTTGTTCAGTTCGTGGTATTCTGTACTGTTCCAAGGTCAACAGTTCTGTAAGCTGTTCACAAAATTAGTATAAATAAGAAAAGTGAGGAATTTCAATGCATCATGCTTGTCTGTTCCAACATGTCTCTTGTTTCAACAAGTAAATCAACCTATAAACATCATTGTAGCTATGAACTGAATACAATTATACTACCAGTGATACTTCTTTACGGGGAGCCTGTAATAATATGAATTATCCAACTCCTTCAAGCGCTTTAAGAAAAGAGTTTAACTTCATGAGTGATATCTCAAAAGTAAATGCGCTGAGGAAAAGAACAGTTCACAAAGAAGGAGTAAGAGATATGTTAAATGATTTTGTACAAAATAAGATATCTCTATCTCACCAATATAATAAATATTGATATCTAGAATAGCAATAAGGTAAAAAAGCAAGGTCTTAAGTCTCTAGATTACCGGAAAAACAAAACAAAAAACGTTTCTCCAATTCAGGGATCATCAGAATCTACATCAAAGAAAAATCACATGAAAAAAGACAAAGTGCAGCACAGCTCACACCAACAGTCCAACTTAACTCATCAAATGTAGACAGCAACCTCTCTCCAAGACGTTCAACACGCAACTAAGTCAAAGAAAGGTAATAAACGAACGGTGTAGTTATAAAAACAAGTCACCTTCAAACACAAAACAAGAAAAACCAACCAAACAAAAAAATATAGATATTCAATATTAGTATGATTTATTAGGATCATATAAAATACTTCAAAATGTTTCAGGATAGACTTGATTTAAATTTTACTATCTGTTTTATACTGAACAGTAAAATCCAAACGCATTATGCTTACACTCAAATAATTTTCTCCCAGAACTATTATAATATTTATAAAATTCAAAACTTATTTTTACGATATGAAAATCAAATTTAATAATTGATAATTAAGGATATTTTTCATGATCATTTCTGAAGAATGACTAATCATAGACTATCATAATAATCAAAGATAGTCTTTGGTTTGCAGGAAATGTCAACATTTAACGAAATTTATCAGTATAGTTAACTATCTTGATTGCGAGTCAAGTCATCACTATTAATTAGTCTTGTATAAATAATGTATAAGAAATATTGCCAAGTAAAACTATTTAATTTAAATTCCTTTGACTCTATGTAAAATTTCAATACATATTAATATAAATTTTTAATGTTAAAGCGAAGACAATTTCTGTATTGAACTTTCATACTCAGAACTTCAAAAACATAAGATGTGATTGAACATTAGTTCCTCGATAATTTTTTCTTAAAAAAATAATGGATACTTTTAATGAAAAGAAATCAGTTATCACAAAATATTATGTCAAAGTCAAACCAGGCATAACCGAACTATGTTACATGTTCGCGTTTTTGAAAATCTTCTTTAATCAGATAAAGTAAACACAAATTGTGTAACACAAAATTTATATTTATCTATTACAGTGCACATTAATGCATTCGTCATGCATCGTCTTGATTTTAAAATGAACCAGATACAAAATATTCATCTAATTTTATTTGATAAAACATATAGAGATTGGTAATATGCCATAAACCTAAATTTAAAAATTAAACAACCGGAATGTATTGCATAACAGGAAAAGTTGTACTGCCTACATTGAATTATTGCATCCACCGCTTTTACGTTTAAATTCCACTGGTACATTGAAAACATTGGTATCTGGTGTTATTATGGAATCAATACTTATAAAAATATTCCGAATATTTTTTGAAAATATAATTCTAACTTCATCATCCTTTCACCTACTTCTAGGTGTACCTCTTTTCCTCTTTCCAGTAATGTGCGCGTCAAGTATTTTCTTTTCTCTTCCATCCTCCATTCCGGTAACATGCACTGCTCATCTCAGCGTACTTGTTAATAAGATTTACAATTTTATTATTCTCTAATATTATTTCATTTTCACTGGTACTCTTATTTATCCACCCAGTACCAATAACTATTGTAGCCCCATAAATCCTTCTATATTTCTTTCAAACTCTTTTAATTCACGAGAGTCCTCTTGTGACAGAAACCAGTTTTCCGCTCCGTATGTGACTACGGACTACCGCTAAATATGTGTTTTATGTATTTTTTTTTCTTTTAGTTGAGACTTGAGCAGCTTACGGTTAGCATAGTAGGCTCTATTATTTTGCACAGCCATTGAAGGGTCTGGGGTTCAGTACATGGTATCTGTACTGTTTCTTGGATAACGGTAATGCGGAGAGGTGATTTGTCCTAGATCACACTCGACCGCCAGATTTTCTCCCTTATTTTGGGGTACCAAAAGGGTCCTATATCTCATAGGATCCATTTCCTGGCGGCAAAAGATTAAATAAAAGTCTGCCAGCTAGCGGGATTTGATCCCAGGATCTTGGGAAGGCGATTCAGCGCTCTACCAGTGAGTGATGTATGTCATTTTGACTTATTAAATGTTCAATATTCAGGGTTTAACCAAAATATACAGTATAGATACAATATAAACCAGGATTTACACACGTCGATACATGCCCGAACTTAAAATTATTTATTTTTATTTCCGCTGGGTCGTTTACTTGCTCTAGAGGACTATTTAAATACTTCACTATACTTCTGTTGGTAACAAGACCTACTATTTTGCCATTTATCAATTAACAACTTCTAGTACCCTTGAGATTTTTATCCTTGTTTTGCATTAAATATTTTTGCGGAAGGATTTCTATTTCAGTAACTGTTTAGTTTAACAATAGAAATGTCTGAATTTCGGTGTAGCATGGGGGTATATAGACTCGGACAAGGGAATAGGACTCACTATGAGCAGTTTAGTACACTATAAACGAATCCATTAAGGGAGCACTCAATGACCCCTGCATTGCATAATAGACGACATCCCGCCCGTTGGCTGGCTGACGTAGGACTCCGTCCGACCATAAAGTTTCTCTGACTTCATTAAAACTACAGCCATGGGCGGCTGAATTCGTTTTGTGTGTTGGGCTCTGCTGCCGTGTCGATCAACAGTGCAGCAATAATGTACCCCTATCCTCTCTTTATCTCCATAGCTCATTTGTTATTGGAATGACTCCTGATAAATGCATTGCAATGAAAAGTATATAAAGTCATACTGTCAAGAATAAACCATGATACCGCGCAGAAACTCCAGAAGGGCAAGAACGATTAAGAAAAACGCACGTTGAATCAAGCCTCGTACTTTTTGATTTATTTCTGCTTATCCTTCTCAATCCCAGATTCATGAAGGGAAATTGTAATGGCATAGATCCATTTCCTTAACTATCCATCAAAGACACTATACCATCGGTTCATTTTCAAAATAATAAATTAAGTGGAATGTTTCACTAACTTGAAGAAGTAACCATAGCACTTTTCCCGCCATTTTACTGAATCCTTGGTTCGACGGGATCAATAACTAATGTGATGTAACTTCTTTTGGACAAATGTTTTTCCCAAGAATTACAGCTTGAACCTTGAAGAATGAATGCCCGTTTCAGATACTACAATATCAGAAAGGGTACTTATGTAGCTCAATATACCTCAAATGAGAAATAGTGACAGAGGGAATTTAAAATAATGTTATTCAGTATGAAAACACAAAATATTGGACAACTAACGGGACAAATTATGATAATTTGAAGAACTTTTCTTACCTATCAGCTATGAGCAATCTGATCACATGCTATTTATGGCTCTTAAATGCAGTTTGATCAGCAAGTTTAGTTTTTTGGTAATAAACAATGAAACATGTTTTGGTGACTAGGTGAGAGACAGTAAAAGTACCATCTTTTTAAAATGAGCCATATCTGTTTGTTTTGTTTTTCAGTCTATTCACTGAGAGTTCTGACTAATACGTTTCCTAAAATCAATTGTCAGTATTGCGTATTTCTTCTACACTAAACTTTATTTTCCTAACTCTTTGGGGTTCGAAAGGAACGTTTAACTTTTCGAACTTAAATGTCAAGAATTGATGAAAATAAATTCTCCCGAGTATAATAACTTGGAAGTTATTGAAAATATCCAGTTTGACTCCTCCCGAGCGACCCCAAGGAGACCAGTGATGGTTTGGAAAGTTAAGAGAGAAGCCCTCAAACTAAGACAGGAGGAGTGGCACTAGCTAACCGAATATAGTCCAATATCATTGTTTGGACTCACTTCACGTAGCCACGTCCCCATGACAATCTCTTCCCTCCGGCTCTTTATATTTCATCCACTCTTCTCTTTTCTGGCTGTTGGCAACTTATTTTTTCTCTCTCTCCTTTATAGAAATGAGGACCAATGAATCAACAGGACTGCACGAGTTTGTTTTTGTTTTCAAACATGGCGCAACACAAACAATTAGGATTTCCGTTAAAGCAATTTTCTATTCCATATAATATTGTGAAACGGGGTTACATACTACTTTTTCTAGGACAACAGTAGTATAGGGAGGTGATTTGTTATGGTTCACGCTCAAGGTTCAGTGTTTTTCTGCCATTTTATAGGGGCTGAGTGAGCCCCAAAAGGGTCTGCAGATCCCAACCGGTCCATTCCTAGCTGTTTAATATGAAATAATTTATTTGCCATAGCTGAATTTGAACCCGGAAACTTCGTCACATCAACTCAGCACTCTACCAGTTAGCTACTCCGCTCCACTTACATATATATATGTGTGTAATATATATAAATATAATGTAGTATATATATTAGTAAGTAGTAGTTATGGTATTTCCTATTAAGGAGAGTGCTAGAACAAAAGTCATTGCATTTTTTCTCATATTCTCTCTTCTCATAAAACCTCTCATAAATTCACCACGATCCCTTCTCTTCAGTCCACTCCTTTCCTGCTGTTTTCTCTTTGTTTATATATTCTAATTTCGCTTTTTTGGTAACATACATACATGTTTATAAATCATACAACTCAAGTGCATTAATGTCCACAGAGTTGATTAGTTTCAGAATCTATGGTGTTACCAAAAATTTACTGAATTGTTAAGACACTTTTGAAAACACTTAAATAGTACACACAACTTGAATCATTTATCTATAAAAATTTATAATTAGAAATAATATTAATAATAAGTTAATAAATTAATAATAATTAATAAATGTTAAATAAATTTAACGTCTTCAAAAATGTGATGTATTTTGATTTTTTCCAAACGTTAATTAAAATGATATTATTAATTTATATTTAATAATAAAATGCTTTATCTTTTAATCACTGGAGATTAACGGGCAGCACATCATCCAATTTCCGGCTACTGCCTACGGCTGATAAACGAACTTCTACCATAATACATTATAAAAATGAGAGATGGATGTGCGGAGGCGTTCCCAGGGACTGCTATAATTAATCTGATGAAATATAAAGCAACATATTTTTCTCTTCGTTTCAGTAAATTGAAGACAGCTTGCGAAAAAGAATTGTACAATAAATATTGTACAGAATCTTCATCAAATGACAATCCTTCCTCACAATCTTTTCCAAGGCAATGTTAAATAATAGACATGCTAAGGCATCTCCCTGCCTTAAGCCTCTTAAAGTTTTGAATTCAGGGCAGAGATTCCCTTGCATTCTGACAACGCAATATGTGTCATCCATAGTAATTGCTACAAAGCGAATTATCTTTGAGGGTATTCCTAACTCTCTCATAGCTTCATAGAGTTTGGCTCATTTTATGCTGTTATAGGCGCGTCTGAAATCTATAGAGGTGATTTTTGGGCATTTTATATTATATTGCCTTCTCAAGTATGGTCCTAAGGCTAAAAATCTGATTAATAGTCGCCCAGCACTTCGAAAACCTGCCAGGTAGCCTCCAATTTCTCTTTCCTTAAATGGAACAAGCTTTTGATAAAGGATACTAGACAATACTTTATATGAGCGCGCTGAAGTAGCGTAATACCACGGTAGTTTGAATACTCAAGTATGTCTCCCTTTTAATGAATAGGGCATATGATGCCTTTCTTCCATTGCCTCGGCATTTTCTCTTCGACCAATATGGGAATTATAATATTATATAATTCTTTATGCAGGGTTTCTCTTCCTTTAACCCCTTCCTCCCGTTCCTGTTCTTCTATAACTCAGCAAGAATTCCAGGTGACTTATTATTCTTCAGTCTTCTGATTGCTTCCATCATATCCTCAAATTCTGGAGGATCTAGTTCATTATTTTCCTCAAACAATGTTGCTCCACCTTCGTTTCAAAATGTCGGCTCCAACTTTTTCGGTCGGTAGACTTCCATCTTCAGCTTGGCAAATAGTTGTTATAGGTTTAAAGCTGTGGTTCGATTTATTTTATGGTAAAAACCTAGAAATTTCTCTCATATTTCTCAGATCTTCTATCTCCTCAAGCTGCTTGTGGTGCCATTGTCTTTCTTCTGCCTGTGGGGCATCTTTGCCCTCCTCCGCAGGTTTCTATATTCTTATGTTGATCCTCTTCTATGATTTCTTTGGATCACATTCTTATACGCAACATTCTTCGCTTCCGTTGCTTGGGAACAATCATTATCGAACCATGATGATCTTATATTTTCTTTACTGCCAAGAACATCCTTTGCTGCTTTCGTGAAGGAATTCATGCATACTTCCCAACGCTCCTGTATATCCTCATTATCAGATGTACTTCTCAGATCGTGCTATAGTTCTACTTCTAATTGACTTTGATACTCTTCACACTTTTCTAGCTCTTGGAGTTTCGCAGAATAAATGCTTTCCACAATATTAGATCTGCGCTTTATCCCTTTCAGAAACTTGGCTCTGATTCTGGACACAGGTAGGGGTCAATAATGGCACCCCCAAAACTCGTGTTTTGATCAAATTTGACCTATGCCAGGCACATATCAGAATATAATCAATTGGATTAAAAGTTTTTCCATCTGGCGATCTCCAGGTTCATTTGTAGATTCTCTTACCGGGAAAGTAAGTACCTGCAATAACCATATTTTCGGCTGCTGCAGATTTAATAAGTCGGTGGCCATTATCATTGGTTTATTCATGTAGACTGTATTTATCTATCGTTGGCATAAATACAACTTCTTTTCCAATCTTTGCATCGAAGTCACCACACGTGATTTTTATTTATTTTTGTAAGTTACTTATAGGAGCATCGTCGTAGGCTGTGTCTATTGTTTCATAAAATTATTCTTTTTCATCATCTGTAGAGACTTCTGTTGGAGCATGGCAACTTAATATTAACACTAATGTTTTGGAATATTCCTTTAAGGCGTGGTATACATATTACGTGTTCAATCCGATTACCACCCTTCTTGCATTACCTCTTACAACGAAAAGCATGCTGTTCTTTGTGATAACTATAATAGATTTAAGATGCCATTTTTCAATTAGCTCGTTCACAGTCCATCTCACCTCCTAAAGGGCAACAAGGTCGAATCTATAAGTGTCCATGATATTTAGGAGCTGCCGAAGCAACTCCAGTCGGTATAATGAAAGGACAGTCCTAGGTCTTTAAGGCGATTTCCATGTCTATTTCATTTTAACTATCCGGCTATCTCCCTCTGAGGATTGAAGATATATCAAATTTAAGGAGGGAGGGCGATCTACCCTCGCCTCCCGAGCCAGGTTAAGGAAGTGCCTTTTTCGAGCATCCCGACATACTCCCCCGTAAGGGGCGGCTACCATGGGCAGGTGACCCTAGGGTGTGTAGTGTAGGTATCCTTAATGTCTAATTGTGGAGTGTGTGTAGTCTGATGTGCCTAGTGTACTGCATGCGTCTCAGAGTAAATACTCCCCCAACCTGGAGGACCAGGGGCTGGTTGCGCTCTAATGACTGGGCGGTGGGGTCGCCACAACCCTAAGTCTTCATGGCCGTGCATACTTTCCTCAATTCCATCTATCCATCTTTTTTGTGGTCTTCCTTGCCGTTTCCTTCCTTCAGCACTCCAACTGAAAATTAAACTGGTCAACCTTTCCTCCTTCATTCTTCTGAGATGACCATAACAATCCAATCTTTCTTTCTCAATATTTTGGAGGACTTGTTGTTGAATTTGCATTCGATCCCTAATTTCGACAATAGAGATATGTATTGTACATCATATACATAGTCGAAATGAGAGAAAATAAAATAAGGTTAAATTTTTTTAATGTTTTTTTCTTTCTGCATTGGCCTTCGAAGGATCACTTCATTTCAATTTTATTTTTCTAGCGTTAGTATTTTTCCAGTGTTCCTTCATACGTCGACGTTATCTCCCTAAGTCTTTTCCTACCTCTTTAAGCCTGACTGGGTTCCATTCTTAGCAAGTGGCCATAAAAACCAATTCTCCTATTATTGTTCTATTTAATTATAATATTTTAAATAATAATGCTTCGTTATTTTTATCGAGGAGAAAGTGTTCAGGATATATGTCAAAAATCAATCCCTCGATAGTGAGTAACCACCGATTTATTTAATTAATTATTTTATTTAAATATGTTTATTATTATTAATTAGTTATAAAGGATATGATAATACCATTATTGCTAAGTGATTAATAAAATAAGATAATATGTAAAGAGTCATTATATATATTCAATCATATATATTGAAATTCTTAGGTAAAATAGTTAATCTGACATACTTTGTTGGAGAATAAGCCTGCATTTTTGGTTCGGAAGCAATACTGACAGACTAAAATGGTCAAAACCATTGTCATGTTTGTAAAGGTCGATGTTTACAATGAAAAGACCTAAGTCGCCCATGACATGTCAATTAACCCCAGCTACTGTAATTATATCTTCCTGTGTAAAAAATCCATCAGCTTTTGTATTTAATGAATAACATCCTTTTTATGCTATTGTTTTATTTAGACTGTCCATAAATATGGCTTTACTGGTTATAATACATCATCAATACAACCTAGTCCATTTAAATACTCAGATAGCAGTAGATCAATATTCGTAGACTTGCTATATAGTTTTGGCTAATATAAAAGTTGTAATCGGATCATGATAGAGGATGGATAATAAGGCCAGAACCAGTTTCATGTTCGTAAGGACCGATGAAGTAAAATTGGATTTTTTTTTTTAATATTACCTATCATAAACTCAATTTGTGTTTCACTGATAAAATGGTAATCATAATATTTTGTAACAAAATTATTTCTTATATTTATATTGAGGATCCTGGAGTCCTCGACTTCTTCCAATAGATCACGTTCCTATTTCTTTATATTTCTCGTGCAATCTTTTTTATATTCTAATTTTTACATAGTCATTTTCAGCAGATTCTTGTATTTCTTTTATAATACATCTATGACGTCCTTCATTTGTTTGCACTCCTCATCAAACTAAGAAGCTTTCTTTAAATGCTCCTTTGGCCTAAATTTATTGAACTAAATATTATATAATGTAAATAACATATGCATATTAATTAAGATACACAAAAAACAATACTTAAACGAGCATACTAAATGAAAAAAAATGGTAATACGTTTAATTCTTTATCAATGTCATAAAAGCGGCTACAAGAAAGAATTTAAAAAATATACCATTGCACAATATCTAAAAAAGGGACACAGGCTTAAAAATTATTAGCAGTATTGAACTCGTTTCCTCTGCTAAATCTGGTAGAGAAGGTTTAATGTTTTGATATTCGTTGGGACTGGGATCCCACGCTATCTGGGTGACCCGATTTGCCTAATTGACAGAGTAAAATGTGGGCAAAGACTAGGAGTAAATTGCGATTTTAAGCCATACAGGGCTCTGTGGAATATGCATGGAGCATTAGTATGCTAGTTCAGATCGCTGTATAAGACCCAGGCTCCACCAACTGCCATGGACTACCACAGTTTCTCTTACATCATATCGCAAGTTTTCTCTTGGCAGAACATTCCCTTCGTGGGGAATTGATTTTGAGAATTTCATAATATTATATTAAGTATTAAATCCATAAAATTTATCGATAGGTTTTTTGGCAAATAAAGAAAAAACGGAAGGGTACTGCGTGGTCGAAAGAAAGGAATACTGGGAGAAAAGAAAGACGAAAATGAGAAAAGAATAATGATATTCACGTGGTCTTAAAAGGCTGTTTCGTGAAAAAAAAAATCGATGATTTCATTGAAAGAAAGTGAAAAATTGTCAACTAAAACAACAATCTAAGACATACTTTAATATTTCTATAAACATAATTAGGTGTCTATTTACATTATCTTAGTGGAATGAATTTTGAGAATTTCAAAGCCTAAAATATTAAATATTAAACTTCTAAAATCATTTTTTTTTGTTAGGCATAGTATTATGTACTTCTCCTCAACATCTTACTATCAGAGATAGGGGTGTACAAACCAAATTGTGTGTCTAAATATTTTAATGTAAGAAAATTTAATTATTCAGTTTAAAAAACGAAGGCTTTTCTGTAGAAATGTTAATTAGATCCAATACAGAGTGAAAAAATGTCTGTTTACCCAAAAAATAAATATGTTTGTGTTTTTATAGAAACTGGTACCAGTTTATCACTTTTGTTCTTTTGTAACCAAAAACAAACTTTCAACGCAAGACGAAAAGTAGAACCATCAATCGGCATACAATATATACACATATTCACTGTGGCTGCTGAAATACGTAAGTATTCCTATTGATAATGAAATGATTGACACTGGATTTATCTTGAGAAAAGTTGAACAGGACCGGGTGCTGCACTCAAAAAATTTGACGCAAGTAGGTACAACTCATTTATATAAAATTTATAATTCATTTCTCATAAAATTATTCCAATTAAAATTGATACTCTTCCAAAGAGTTCCCCAACCCGCTTATGTTATGGCGCACTCATATATTTAATCAAATATTCCTTTTAAAATATTCTATGTAATGTAATAAAATAATTCTGAATCTCTATTTTGTAAATACTTAAATTTCCGTGGGTTAGCAGTCTTCCGTTTGTACAAAACCCGTTTTTATGCCCTCGTCGTCAGAGCTTGTAAAATGACTTAGATCAGAGAGCACTAAACTTGATGAGCTATCAGAGACTTCCAGCGTCGCAGCCCCAATGAAATTTTATCTTTGAAGAGGTGATAACAATAAAAGTTGCTGTTCTGAGAAGAGTAAAAGGGTGGGTGATGCTATCGTTGTCTCAATTGAGCAATTCGATCCCATCATCTCAGGCATCGTGGGGAATGAGTAATTCGGATGACCTTAACTCTTCCACCCATGCCACTAGAGAGTTGGATTCTTCTTTAATATCTTAGCTCTAGGCTTTGAGGGCTTTTTGTACCAGAAACGAGTGAATTTATGTAAATTTTTTATTTTAACTATATGAATACGGCTTAACATAATCAAGCTTCCTGATAAGATGTCTATAAGTGTCTATTCTACACGACCTGCTGAGTTTACTCGTTCTTTATGTAACTTTAGTATTATTTATTAACGTTTTAAAAGATGTACAAGACATATTAATACTCTACTTACATAACACAACTAAACAATACAAACCTGAAATGATTAATTAAATTACAGGTTGTAATCCAACCAATAACGTTACACCTATTGTTAGCTATTAGCACCAGGTGATCTATTATAAATATGAAGGTTCCCTAACCTCAACCAATGCTAACTAAATATCCAGTACTTGGATTTTACATCCCCCCCCTTGAAATAATTTTTCCAGAAGGGAAAAGTGACAATTTGCTGCTGTGAAAGTAATTTGATTTTTTTTTCTTTTTTCCACATTCAACTTCATACATTGAACTTGAAATCCTGCTGAGAATCCTAAATGGTCCAATTCTTACTTTATCCATTTTCTTTCTATTTAATTTGTTTCCATTCTCTATGTACACTTTATCACCAACTTTGAGTTCGTGAACTCTTCTTGTTTTGTCTACTCTTCTTTTATTTATTTCAAAATTTTTCATAGAATTTAGAAATGCTTCTTTTCTGTCCCTCTCAAGATCATTTTCGTTTAGTGTATGTAACGGAGAAATTAATGATTTTTTTCCAAAAAGTAAGTATGTCGGTTCGAATTTAGTTGAAGAATGAATAGTTCTATTATATTCTAACTCACAATCTTGAGCTATTCTTGGCCATGCACGCTTTTCACCGCTATTAATTTTACACCTTATTCTATTTACCAGCGTTTGGTTAAGCCTCTCGTTTAGTCCATTAGACTGTGGACAATCTATTGAGGTGAATATTAAATGGATCTTCATCTTCTCTAGATAATTTTTAAGGATTTTAGAATTGAGGGCTGTATATTGGTCAGCTAGAATAATTTTGATTTTATTATTCTGAGCAATGGGATCAATAAGCTTGATGAAATCTCCAGCACATTGACCTATCGTCGTAGAAATCCAGGCATACCTGCTAAAATGATCTACCAGTATATGCATAAATTTCTTACACGATCGATTTCCCCCAAAACCACCAACGGAATCGATAGACAAGATTTCATAGGGTTCTTGTGCGGGACCTAGCTTTGACATTAAGCCAATGGGTCTACTAGTACGCACTTTATTTTCTAAGCAAATGGTACAATTTTTACAAAATTGGGTTATTGATGAGTCTAAATTCTTAAAATAGTATATTGGTCTTATTTTCTCTTTCATTTGCATGGCACCAATGTGGCCGTAATAATCATGTACGCGGCGTATAATTTCTAAGCCAAAATCAGTAGAAATAAAGATTCTAGTTCTGCCTCTTAATTTCTTAAATATTATGCTACCATTTTTTCTATATTTTGAGCAGAGTTTAATTCTTGGAGGTTTTTATTTTGATCATTAATTATCTCTTTAAATTCTATTAAATTTACTACCCTGATAGCATCTTCATTTTCGAAATATTCTAAAACCGGTTGTCTAGACAGAAGATCAGCTAGAACATTTTCTTTTCCTCTTTTGTAGACAATTTTAAAATTAAACTGAGATAAATAATGTACCAAATCACCTAAAATCTCATCTGTTCTGGATTTGGTTCTCAAATTTTCCAATGGTTTATGATCACTACATACGGTGAATTCCCGACCAATTAAATAATATTGCCAATACTTTATAGCATCTTTAATAGCTTTACATTCAAGATAAATAATCTCCATTTTCTTCTCTTTTTCAGAAAGTTTTCTTGAAAAATATGCAACTGGATGTAATTTTCCGTCAGTTTGAGGTTGTTTTAAAGTTGCTCCAATACCCGTGTAACTAGCGTCTGTATCTATATAGACATCTTTATCTATATCATAAATTGCTAAAATCGGAGAAGAACACAAATAGGATTTTATTAAGTTAAAACTTTTCTCGCATTCATCAGTCCACTTGAATTCGATATTCTTTCTCAATAATTTATGCAAAGGTTCAAATTTCTCGGCACTATTTTCAATATATTTCAAATAAAAATTAATAGAACCTAAAATACTTCGTACTTCCGATTTGTTTGTCGGTCTCTTCAGGTTTTTTATAGCTATCAAATTCTCTTGAGCGGGGGATATTCTGTTTTCTCGAATTATGTGACCAAGATATTTTACCGAATTTGACGCGAAATTACACTTTTCTAATTTCAGTTTGAAACCTTCCTCTTCAATCACCTGTAAAAGTCTCTCAATATGGTTAACATGGTCTTCCCATGACTTAGAAAATATCAATATGTCATCTATATAGTTAACACAAAATTCGTCTAATTTTCTTTTCCTTATAAAATTTGATAATATCCGTTGAAAGATAGCTGGTGCATTTTTATGTCCAAAAGGGAGAACTTTGAACATAAATTTACCAAATTTAGTTATAAACGATGTCTTCTCTTTATCTTCTTTTTTTAAAGGAATACTCCAAAAAGCAGAGTTTATATCAACAACACTAAAGAATTTGCAGTTAGGTACCTTATCTATGACATCGTTTATCGTCGGAAACGGATAATTTTCTGGTATTATCAAATTGTTTAATTTTCGAAAATCAATACAGAGCCGAGTTCTGCGACCATCTTCTTTCTTAAAAGCGAGCGTTACAGGTGATGCAAATGGTGAATCTGACTCTTCAATAAGATCGGCTTCTAGTAATTTTTCTATTTGAGTCTTTATCTCCTGTTCATCTGGTATAGAACATTTATATGCTCGTGAAGTAACCCATTCTTGTTTCATTAACTTTATTTCAGCTTCTCTCGATTTCACTCTACCAACTTCAAATTTATCCTTAGCAAATACCTGTTTATACCTCTCTATTAATTTTGAAATTTGTATTTTTCTGTATTCCTCTTTTATATGATCTAAATTGGTTCTAAATTCATTCAATTTTTTTGTTTCATTAATATTTAGTTCAAAATTATTAAATCTATTATTTTCATTATTTTTCGAAAGTATATCATCTTTGACCAAAATTTTATTCAGTTCTACCTCGTTTCTATTTTCTACTTCTAAAATTCTATCTTTATTCAGTCTTTGTAATATATTTAAATTTTCATCTTGGATAAGGTTAAATTTATGAATGGCATCTAGGCCTAGGAGTAAATCATATGAAAACTGGTTATTTTTGATGATATATGCGTTAAGGTTATTTGTAATGTTACTAATCGTTAGTTTTATATTTGCCCGGCCAGAACTGAAATTAAACCCATTGATAGTTTTGAACACAGACTTTTCTTTCATAAGACTTGATTTTAATAAATCAATCACTCGTTGACTTACTAAAGTAACGTTTGAACCACTGTCATAAACAGCTCTGATGTTCAACTTTTTATCAATGAGAACATGAATTTTTATTAATGGGTTCAATTTCTCCGGGCCTTCTAGTTTAAATTTTTATCCCTTGTATTTTCCCCGCCTGACTTCTCAGAAATTTCAGCATGTGTTTCATTTATATTGACTGATTTTTTTGATGCACCAACATTTTTATTCCTACATTCTTTTTCTGAATGATACCGATTCACCCAACCTAAACTTTCACAAATGGAGCAGGGTTTCTTTAATATAGTATAGCTACTTTTGTGTAAATTATCGGTTTTCTCTCGGGGTTTTTCCAAGGGTACGCTAACTCGATGATTTGGCATGCTAAGGTTTTTTTTCCTCGAAAATGAATCGTCTAACTTCCTTAGTTCTGAAAACAGTTTTTCCATATTTGTTATTTCTTCTCTATCCAACTTATCTTGCACTGCTAGTGGTAGTCCCATCACGATCATATTGATTCTTGATACGAGAGTACTTTTGCTTTCTGCTTCCAAACATAACCTTTCTTTCGCCAATCCATAATCCACCAATGAACCTCCTAAATATTTAAAACTGTACGCTTTCCTAATTTGAGACCATCCTTTATCTATGAATACTGAAAAAAAAGATTGTTTCCAGGCCGACCAATTTTCAAGACCTATTTTTTTTAAGTTTGCCTCATACCAATCTTTTGCCGGTCCCTCTACAAAAAAAACGAAGAATTTCAATTATGTTAGTAATAGTGGATACATTATGTCTCCGGCATTCATACTCATAACCATCCATCCATTCTGTAGCATTTTGTTTTTTATTGAATTTTTCTATTATAAATTTCTTTTCAACATCCTGAAGCTTGCATTCATTAGAATTCAATTTATTTTCTAATTCTTTTATTTTCTGAGTTAAAAAAAAATCATGACCGGATTTGCCAGTATTCGATTCCTCTAATGGAATACTATTAAAACAGATGTTGTCATCTTCATCAAAATATACCTTTCTTATTTCTTCATCAATTTTGATTCCTACATTCCTATAACCGTTAATTGGCCTAATTGCGGATACAGCATTTTTAATAGTTGATTTAGTTAATAATACCTCATGATGGCGTAGGTTTCTATAACCTTCTGGTATTAAAAACCATACTATTTTATCTTCAGATACCTGCACCAATTCGTGCTCCTCTTCATCTACTTTGATTATGTGGACAAATAATTTTGCTCCTTTTGTCTTGTCCTCCATTTATATCAACTTGAAATTTAATTTATAAGTTGGATAATAACTGATTTTATTAATCTGAAATGATTACATATTAACGTTTTAAAAGATGTACAAGACATAATAAACTCTACTTACATAACACAACTAAACAATACAAACCTGAAATGATTAATTAAATTACAGGTTGTAATCCAACTAATAACGTTACACCTATTGTTAGCTATTAGCACCAGGTGATCTATTATAAATATGAAGGTTCCCTAACCTCAACCAATGCTAACTAAATATCCAGTACTTGGATTTTACATGTAATACAACAAAGAGTGTCATTTAATTGGTATTTCCATATCTCTTTGATTATTTTTCTCTTTTTACTAAGTTTCCTTTCAAAACTTTGCCGAATCCGAGTTAGATTTCTTATATATACTTCCTCATTTCTGCATTTATCTAGTGTATTTTATAGTTTTATTTTATTTTTTTTATATATACGCTTGAAATATCATAGCATATATTTTTTGACAAAATTCAATTGACATAGAAAATGTAGAAAGTAAAAAGCAAAATCATTTTTCTTTTTGTTAATTGAAAAGATAGCAATTAATCGTTCCTAGAGGATAGAAAGAGGAGTAACTCAAAACTGGGAGTGGATTAGTTTCAATAAATGGTGATATTTACTATGTTCCAATTTAAACTTTCATTTTAATGTCAAAACAGTTTTCCACTTCTGTAAAATTACCTTTTCCGTGTCAACGACTCAATTAACTACAAAAAATATATCTTTTAAAACAGGGTAGGCTTTGTCTCACTGGGATTTGACAACATCTGGATAAATACTCTTTCAAGTTTCCACGGCCACTATTTATACAAAAAACTTCAGTTGTTTCTTCTGGTTTAGACCGTGTCGGTGAATTTTCTGCCAACGTTTCGCCAGACATGCTGCTGACTTCCTCAAGGCTTAATTGAGACTGAAGATGTCCAGCTAACCCGCGGCCTTATATAGTAGCCACTCGGGTCCACTCGAGTCCATTCGTGATTCATCGGTTCCTTCCGTTAGTCGATCGGGTTTCTTCGGGTCCGGGGTCGGAGTCTGTTTTTCCATGCCTGTGATTGGCTGGTTTCTGATTGCTTGGGGTCTGATAGGCTGGATTTCGGCTTGATTGTCGCTGCTGGGTTAATTTGTTGTTCTTGTTGATTGTCTTTCTTCTGTTCTATGTTAGGGAGCCATAGTTTACTTAATTTGTACCCGCCCTCCCTGTTGAAGTTTTCCGGGTGTTTAACTATTTCTATGGCTTCCAGTATCTTTCTTTCTGTGGCCTTGCTACATTTCTTAACTACTCTGATTTTATCGAATTCTATGGCGTGGTTCGTCGTAGTGAAATGTTCTGCTAAAGCCGATGTTTTGCTGTCCATTTTCTTCACACTTTTAATGTGTTCTGTCAGCCTTGTGGATATCAGCCTTCCCGTTTGTCCAATGTATTCCTTACCACAGGAGCATGGAATGCTGTATATCCCCGGTGTTCTGAGTCCTAAGTTGTCTTTTGGATTCGGCAAAATCTGACCTATCTTCCTGTCTGTGGTGTATATCGTTCCTATATTAAACTTCTTCAGTACTTTAGCTATTTTCTCTGTTGTGCCTTTTACATATGGGATCGCTGCTCTCTTAATTTCTTCTCTTCTTTCTTTTGTTGTGTGTGGGCCTGCCTTTTGGGCTTTCTTGAATTCTCTGTTTATTATTTCTTCTTGATATCCATTTTTCATGAGAGCTTTCTTTAAATGTCTTTGCTCTTTCTTCAAACACACCGGCTCAGAAATCCTAATGGCTCTTGTAATCAACGTTCTAATGACCCCATGTTTCTGGGCAGGGTGGTGATGTGAGCCTGCATTCAAGTATCGGTCAGTGTGGGTCGGTTTTCTGTATACCGAGTATCCCAAGCGGTTATCTTTCTTCTCAACCTTTACATCTAGGAACGGGATGCTTTCTTCATCTTCAACTTCCATCGTAAATTGAATATTCCTGTGCCTCCCGTTTATTTGGTTCAAGAAATCATTCAAAGTTTCCCTCCCATGTGGCCAAATTACGAAGGTGTCGTCCACGTACCGGAACCAGTGAGACGGCTTTAAGCATGAAGTTTTTAATGTTTCTTGTTCGAAATTCTCCATAAACAGTTCCGCGACGAGTGGACTTAATGGCGATCTTATACTCGCACCTTCAATCTGCTTATAGTATCTTCCGTTGAACATCTGGATAGTTATAGGTATCATTCGGGGAAATAACGAACTTCTTCTTGTCTTCGGCAAAATTAAAAGGTATTATTATTAGTGTTCTCTTAGGGACATTAAGAATACATCATACCTATGCTTGTTTTTTTTTTAAGTCGTGCTCTTTATCTTTTGTTTGGTTCCAGGTCCCATTGTTACCACAAAAAGTTTTATTATCCTTAAAGCTTATCATATTGTCGTGGGGTGGTTACCTGTTTCGTGTAAATGTGTGGTCCCGTTACCCCCAAATCTTAAAAACCACTGAGAGTAGAAAAATATTTTAAATTAAAAAGGTGAATGTCTTTAGTTACCTTAACAGGTACATCCCCACACACAATCACATAATTGCTATAAATATGTAACAACCTGATAAGAAAAAATAAGTTCCTAAATTAGATCATAACAAGTTATGATATTAGTCTGCTACATTCCAGCAAGAAGCAGAACAAGGCCACCCGCGATATAATTAATACACTGTAATCATCTAACCAACTATTGGATTGCAAATAAGCAGTTGTTTCTAGTGGGAAGGTCGGATCCATTGTGCTTCCATTGAAATGTAGGTGGCAGCTCATCGCATAAGGCCTCGAGTGGCATGTCAATTAGAACCAGTCAAACACGTTACGTAACGCGCCACAATTAACGCCTCCTAGATCCATCAAACGATAATTTCAAACTACTTTAAGGGAGTTTGTTATGACAACATAATTTAGTTATTAACCAAAATAAATAATACAGACAACTAGTGCTTTCACAAGGCCTTTATTCCTCGATCTAGGTTGTGGATCAGAATTTACACGAGTAATTTGAAACATACCATTTTACTTTTTAACACCTACTAGATAACTTTTATAAATTACATATTCCGTCGTAGGAATAAATTTGAAGCGTACATCATTAAAATCGAATAACTACGATATTTAAAAACGGACATTCGGTATTTTCTTTATTTATTTAATGTCACTCTATGCTAATACGGCTAATCGGACGATGCTTAAGTGTTAGTCCTAAATTTTGACCATCTTGGTATAATTTGGATAGGATCTCTCTTCCATAAGACGGCATAGCTAAGGATGTTTTACTCCTTTTTAAAACTCCTTTGACCAACTTCCGGTTGCGAACTTGGGCATGGAGGGTGGTTAATCTTTCAACTACATAACTGGTGAACCTCTTTAGTTAATTTAGTCTAGCTATTTTATACTACCGAAATTTCAGAACCGGACTTAATTCATGAGAATTTAGTCGGAAGATAAGAAATAAGTGTCTTAGAAATACGAAGATAAAAAAAAAATTGCTTAATTATACTAGCGGAAAATGGGAAGAAGTCAATTTTTGAAATTTTGGAGGTATCCGCGTTTTGTACAGAACGGTTCCATTGCAAACTGGCACTCTACAAACGACAACATGTTATAATGTTATAACCTAAATATAACACATTATTTGCAACTTTGGTCACTAGACAAATAATATTTCTAAATGATAATACCTTTTTTTGTATTATCTATCTGCTAATACTCGTCATGTGAAAGTGGTTTTCTAATTAGGGTATTCCCTCTGTCCAACCCCTACTATTCCAACTGTATAATTGTTCAAATCACTTAAACTCTCACTGTTTTACGATTGTCATATTGTATATTTTTTCTTTCTTCCTCAATTAATTTCTTTTTCAGACAAATTCAATTTTACAATGATAGAGTAATAATGCAGTATTTTATGCATATTTTTAAACTGATTTTTTTTTATTACACTGCAAATATTCGTTTTTAAGGAAATTGTTTATAATTTATAGAATTTTTATTGGCTATTTCCTACCTAATCATTATCATCATCACCACTGGCATAACAACCTGGTACCGGTCTTAGAGGCTCTTGGTTTGTTAACTAATTTCTCCTTCCTCTTTTTCTCATTCCATTGTCATACCCAAATAATAGTGTTTGATTTGCGAGCCATCGTCCAATCTCACAACATGACCTCCACGCCGAAGTCTTAAGATTCTTATGAATCAGGCCACATCCGGCTGCTGATAAATTTATGATAGGATTCTTCATTGTGCCTAATCCTATATCCCCCACCCTCACAAAGCCAAACGTTCTCCTCAGCACTTTTCATCCGAAAATCGGCAGGCGTCGGACCGTGATGAGTGCTATGTTTCGCTAGCCTATGTTAGCACAGGGCGAATGACTTGTACAAAATAAAGTATTTGTTATAAGTTTTTTACATAATACATATTTTGGTTCTTCTAGATACTTTATAGTATTTTCGTCAGACCAAAATAACACCTGTTTACTTTTGGTACTAAACTACTTACTGTGATTTCCCTCTGTACCTCTTTGTAGGGCCTATTACTAATGATCCTAAGTATACAAAACTATTTGCGCATTCAAATGTGTACTCTCCGAAAGTTATTCTGGTTGGCGATGGCCTTATAACATCATCATCTCTACATAGGCCAAAGTTTGTGTGGATTTATAGAGTCCCATTTCTTTCTGCTCTCTATTTCTTCAAGTCTGAGTCCCTTATCACTATTTCCAGCACTACGTTGAAAAAGGTGATAAGGAACCTTCCCTATAATTTGGTCAATAACTTATCGGAATGACCGATTAATGTCATATTCATTTTATAAATTTGGGTATTTGGGATGGTATTCCATTGCTGTACTTGGATCCAATAGTTGCACTGTATATAAATGGATTTTATAGTAATAAGATTGGATTGCAGTTAAGCAAATTAGATATTAAAATTTTAAATAACGAAATGGATAATGCAAATATTATCAGCTGTATATGTTTAAAACATTTTTTTAAACATTTTTATCTTGTTAGTTTAAATAAGTCTCTTTCACCCTATAATTCAGAATACAAGAGTATTATAATCAAGAGACTACACAAAGAATTAATAACTATCAAAAAATAATTTTGGTCATTCCAACATTAATCGAGATATAAAATTCATTTTCCCATAAATTATGAAAGCCGAAAAGTAAAAGTTTAGTCAGTAATTACTTAATTAATTAATTCATTCAAGTTATCCAATTCACGTAAAAATTATTTTATATTGGGTAAAATATGAATGGAACTGCAAATATTATTTAAATTTTAAAATTTAATTTTAAGTTTGAATAGCAATAGGGAAATCTCAAATAACAATCCCTTAAGCCTCTTAAATAAAGGGGAAAAAACCAATGAAATCCAAATACCCAAGTTACCGATGAATCTTTTGGTGAAATTTGAAAAGATAATAAATAATAGTTAAAAGAAATACCGAAATAGTTTATTAGAATTCTGAGAATCAGTGAAGGGAAATTACGAAGATATTATTCAATGATGGTCTAATATTGAAAATAAATACGTATGGAAATAGGTTGGAAGTCTTTACAAGGGGTAAAAAGAATTGGACTTGAAATTGGCTGTTGTGTTAACTTATCGTTCTCATTTATTCAGTCCCTATTCAGTAGAAAAATAAAAGACAATTTGATAAGATAAATATAACAAATGTTTTTAACTTAATAATTCTTTCTTCTGCTCCAATGCTTATAATCTGAGTCCATTTCTTAAATAATCCTCTGTTTTTTACCAGCCCTAGTTACGTTAGTCTAAGACAGTCGTTTCTACAGATCGTATTTTTCCGTTTTGTTAACGTTAAATTTTCTGATTGGTATTCTCTGAATATGGCCGAATTACATTAATTTTCTTGTGACCGCACCACCTTCCGATAGTCATTGTTAATAATTATCGGTTCTTATTCTTAATATTATTTATAGTACAAAACGTTCTTATCAAATATCAAGATCTTAAAATCGATAAGCGAAATTTTCGAATGAAATAGATAGGGTTCCGAATTCAAGTACTCGGATTAAGCTGTTGTTTATCTAAAAGTAAGTTCCTAAAAATTCATATTAATATAAATAAATATATATATACAAACTCTGTAGAGAGAGACACGAGGGATATTCTGGAATTCAGATGCTGGATGACAGCTGTGAAAAAGAGAGACGGCTGGAAGAACCCAGTAGAGGAGGTCAAGACTCGTCACAGAGTTGTAGCGTCATAGAATAATAATAATACATATGTGATAATGTATGTAGTTAAATTGGTGTGGGATTAGTTGTCAAATATAACTAACTAAATGTAAAAAGAAGCTACCTTATATCTTATAATGTCATACCTGTTTTACACAACGTACATTACTTTTTTACTCTTTACATTATCATAACTTCTTTCATCATCTCTTTACATTATTATCATTTCTGTAATTCATACATAATTGCAACGATTTATACAGCCATTTTTTTTTCCTAAACTCTGAAGATGTCCTACATCGTAGGCCGAAATGTTGGCACAATTAAAAATAAGTTTCACTTATTTTGTGTTATCTTTGACTGCACCCCTGACCAATTCAATCTACCGTTAAAGAAAAGCTACTTACTAAGAAAAACATATACCTGTCTCAAACCGGGACAGAAATGCTGATATCGTTAAATATTTTTTAATTATACATGAAATAGAACAGTTATTGATATTTCAAAAAAATATTATATTTAATAGTTAATAATAAATGGTTGTGGAATTAGTTGTAGTAAAACATAAGTTACTTAATCTGACAAGATGGTACTTACTAAAATAGCTTATCAACCAAGAGTTGAGAAGCCTGCAAGTTTAATTTTACTTTTCATTAAGATATGATCAGATATTTCATATTTTAAGTTAAAAGCCATTCTATATAAAACATAATTATACAGTTAAACTGTTATATTTCGCTTCGTGTTGTATAGGATGTGATTTTATAAAGGCTCAGATGTACTGCAGTGATCAACCAACTCTTTCATCGATTCGGCTAGCGATCCGCTTGTACACAACTTTGAGTGATCTGTTCATTAGGACAGAGGTTGATAGCAAAATATTGGTACAGTAGAATCCCGATAATTCGTATGGTCAAGGGACTGAAGATTTGGTACGAATTATCGGGAATACCAATTATCGGAAGTACAAAATAAAAAATGTATTAATACAATTTTTTGAATCTATCGAACCGTCCATCACTTGCACGAAAGTCTTCAATTCCCATTTTTCTGTGAAAACTCGGGCTTTTTCCCTTCAAATATTACCTCCAACTGGTACATTTGAATTCCTTGCTTGTACGAACCACAAGTTCTCTACAAGTCTGGTAAGTGATTTTGTCCTTGTTCTTCAAAATTGATGTGATCGTGGAACCAGGGACGATGAAATGCTTGGATATGTCAATTACCTTACAGCCACTGGTCACGGCGTTTATGATTTGTTGTTTCTCTTCAATAGAGAGGCTAACGTATTTTGGAGGCATGATAACGTGTCACAACGGTAACAAAAACGAAACTGAATTGTAAATAAAAGTGTGATTGTAAGAAAAGCTTAATAAAATTTCTCCCCTCATTTTCTTTGAGTGAAAACAGTACGAATTACTTATGAGATTTCTAAGAAAACTTGTCTCCATCACTCGCTCTCCCGTAAAAAACGATAGGATCTACTGTGCCTCTAAACAGTACAAACATACTTGTGTATAAAAACAATACAAATTGAGTGATTTCCTAGAAAGGATTTATTCTCATTCTGCTCCCTGGCATATCTGCTTCACTGTTCTCTCCCTCCCTTTCGAAAACAGTACTAAGTAACGAGATTTTAAAGCTGGAAATACGAATTTCCATAAGTGACCTCGAGCATAAAAATAATACGATTTACCGAGGGGTCTGAAATGCATTGATTTTATACCATTTATCAGGATTTTCTCTGGGGACCGGCAAATTTGTACGAATTAGCCGGAAATACGATTAATCGGGATACGAAATATCGGGATTCCACTTAGTAAAAGGAATAGTTTATCATTATATTGCTTTCAATTAAAACAATATCATATTTTCTTTGACTTAGGGATTGAAGCAAGGGTGTAGCATGTCACCCACTCTCTTCAAGATATACCTTCACGAGGCAGTGAAACCTTGGTACAAGCAATGTGGAGATATTGGGCGAACAGCTACTATCCTTATTCTTCGCTGACGACCAGGTCGTGTTTGCGAGGCGGAAGGTCTACCTTGAAATGATGGTATATGCCCTAAAGATCTACTACAAAAAGGTGGGCTTAAAAATTAACTTCGAGAAGACCGAGTTATGGCCGTTGGAGATCCTGATACAAATGCGCCTATGGTGGACAGGTAGGCCTGTAAGAAAGTAAATATATTTAAGTACCTGGGATCTTATTTGGATACTACCGGGTCGTCGGTGTGTGACGTCAGGTAAAAGGTGGAGCAAGCCCGAAAAGCTACTAGAATGCTGCATCCGGTCCTATTGAACACAGAAATGTCTAAGAAAAATAAACGCCGTATTTTCACAACCATTGTCGAATCTATCCTGACTTATTCTTCGGAAACCTGGACTATGAGCTCCCGTTTGTACTCAAAGGTGCATGCGGTTGAAATGGATTTCTTGAGGAAGTGTCTCCGTGTCACCAGGCTAGATAGACTAAGAAACGAAGAGATTCGACAGAGGATGGATGTGAATATATCAACAAATGAAAGAATCGGGACACGCCACCTAAGATGGTACGGCCATGTGAAGAGAATGGCATTTGAATGTTGGCCGAACCGAGTGCTGGATTGGGTTCCAGCAGGGAGGAGAGAACGCGGACGGCCCAGAAGCAGGTGGATGGAGGGAGTCCAGAAAGAGATGGCCGATAGGAGTCTCCAGGAAGATGATTGGGTGGACCGAGATGTGTGGAGCTATGCTCTGACTGGTTGAGGCAGCCCATCTTGGGACGCCTATAATAATAATAATAATAATAATAAAGATGGTTGGACTTGTCCCCCATCTCTGTTTTGAACCCGCAATTGCGAGAATAAAATATAGATAATAATAATAATAATAATATTTTCTTTGAAAGATAAATATGTTAAAAAATAAAAAATCGTTTATCTGCTCATTAAATAAAGAAATAAATAAGCGATATTCTCAGGGAATTAAGAAATGACCTTTTTTTTTTTTAATTTCTCTATATTTTATAACTTAAAAAAACTACAGGTTAATTGTTATAATGTATTATAATTATAAAATTATGGGTAGTAGTAGATTTCGGTAATCATTTCATCAAGAAATAAAAGATTCAAATAACATTTCGAAGTACAGATGATATGTATTTGTTGAAACGTTCATTTCTAGATGAAACCCAAGTATATACCTTTTCCATACATACGTTCTCTTTTCCACACTAAAGCTCACAATAACATGCGTTTTTAAAAAATATTAAAAGTGAAATGAATGAAAACATAAAACTTGTGACTCAACTCTGAATAATTAGGGGCATTTTAAACGCTTTAATGAAAAAAAAAAAGTATTTACTTTACAGGTACTCGTTATAAAATTACTTATGGAGATCAGTAGGTCAAAGGTAAAGGCACTCTGCTCCTACTCTTCATGATTCGAGGACAACAGAGGCTTATATATATCTATATATACGAATCTTAAGATTTTCGTGGAGCACACCCGATATCTGTATTTGAAGAAAACAACTTTTACCATTACAACCATTTAAGGGTCTTGAGTTCAGCTCATAGTTGAGACAGTACTGTTTCCAAGACAACGGTTGTGCAGGTAGGTGATTTGTCTGAGATCTCGCTCAACCGCTAGGGTTTTGGGGGAAAACCCTAGCGGTTGAACCTTATGTTCCTTGAACCTTGAACCTTATGTTCCTCTATTAAGCCAATTGGAGGTACCTGCTTTATAGTTACTGGCTTAGCCATAGGAGGGTATGTAGATCCCAGAGGGTCCTATCGTTGCTGGTAACAGATTAATTGTTTTATCTGCTACATATGGATTAGAACCTGGAAACTTCGTCATAGCAAGTTACCCATACAGGACTGTTTCTGTATATGGATACCCTTGATTGTACACCAATATTTCAATAATTGTTTTTATCGACCTAACCACGTTCTGTCGAATCTAAACAACATTACTGAAGCGAAATTATTAGGATAATTTTGTAACCAAAAAAACGTTCCCCGAAAAGCTACTACTACGAGAAATTGCCTGCTTCGTCATTTACTGCATTATTGGATCAGCAAACGTGTAAAAGTTTCCTGCTCAAAAGACCTTGAAACAACCTGATAATTCTGATTACTGGGATACTGGCGGCTGCCCCCTCCAACATCAGTCAGTAGCCCACTTCCTCGATATATTGTTATCATTATCTGCGTGTGAGTGAGTGCATTCAGAACTATCTTCTAGGGCTGTGTTGTTAATAAGCAGATCAAGATGGCAAAGGTATGTTAATATTAAATTAAATTTTGATTTTTAGCACTATTTCGATATAAATGGCACATCAGTATTGCTTCAGAATAAGAGTTAAGATTTTAAGGATTATAAAAACTCGAAAAGAATATAGACCGGTCATGAGGTGAAAACATATACAATTTTTACCAATTTATTACAAATACACATTTACTGATTTAACCTTGGGAATACAT
The DNA here is from genome assembly GCA_964056705.1 of Troilus luridus. NCBI lineage: Eukaryota > Metazoa > Arthropoda > Insecta > Hemiptera > Pentatomidae > Troilus > Troilus luridus. The sequence goes on from OZ057414.1 coordinate 59,771,206, forward strand.
AACTTTCATTAGGAGCGATAGTCAGAGAAGTTATATACTTTTAAAAGGACATATTTTAAAATTTCCATAAGTGAAAAATTATGATAACGCTGGAGATTCGCAAGATGATTTCTGATACCTCTAGGTACCGGTTCTGATACCGGAGGAATCGATAATATTCAAGGCACACTGTGATGAGTTATATCCTACAAAAAAATGCCATATCAGCTTTTGTTTAATTCATTAATAATGTTATATTAGCTGTTATTTTGAAAGTGGTTTAAGCTCATTTTTTCTGGTATGTAAAATTCATGGATTTACTGGAGCGTTTCTACTTTCATGAATTAGTTTGCATGTAAATCAATTTAATAAATATAGACAAACGTCATATTTTTACCAATTAGCGCCAAGCCAAGAGTGATTTTTTTAACACTACGCACCTTTTACATTTTATTATGACATAATAATCATTCAAATTATTTAAAAGAATAAACGACTTTTTTATCCATATTGGACTTTTCCAATATTTATATCTCCATTATTTGTAGTATTTTAGTAATAAGGTAGTATTTTTATTTTGACTAAATACGGTTTGTTTCTATTTATTTAAACTGAATCCGAATTAGATTTTAATGAGTCTAAATTATTAGAAACACCAATTACGTGTATCCAACAGTTTTTATGACATTTCAATTTTAAACTCGTGTTTTTTTATATGATTTGTTTTCTTCATCCATTTCAAGTAAAGTCATTTCAAAAATTATTATTCCAGTTGTACGTTAAATATTAATAATTAAAACGTATCTTTAAATTCAATTATTTTCTTACGCTAACGGCACGAGTGCAGATGGGGTTCGTTTCTAATGAAAGTTATAGGTTTATATTGTTACAAATTTATATTTTGTTGCTTATTCGGTCCACTCCGTGATGAACTACGTCTGTATCGACTGTTATTTTCTTTCCATCCATATTTCTTTCATTGTAATATAACTCCGTTAAAAATATGTTTTATGTTAAAAATTTAGCTTAGTTATTAACAAAAAATATCATTTAGATTGAATGAACTCATTAGAGAACATTTAGATAGAGAACATTCACTTATCTATAGTAATGAGACCGCCTTATCAGAATTATTGAGTGTAGGTAAAACCATGGAATGTTATCTAATACGTAATCATGTATTATTTTTTGTTCGTTATGTAACTCTGAATAACATGACATAAATAAGAAAAAAAGTAAAAATACTTCTAATAAACGAATAACAGGTTTATATTAGTGAATAATGCAATGATTAATACTTAAATGAATATAAACTGCCGATATAGTGTTCATTAAAGTTCCATTTTATACCTCTGCATGTAATCGCGATAAAAAAATATAAAAAAAAAATTATCATAAGGTTCTAATATTTTATTGTTTTTATTTGAAAAAAAAACTGTTTCCTCAATAATCATGGCCCTGAGAAAAATCACAGAAATGTTTTATTTCAATTGACTTTATAGAATAAATAAACTAAGGAGAGAGTAATAGAGTATTTTTTTTTGTCATTTGGCTTGAAAAAATACTATTATAATTTTGTTATGCAGTATAGTATATTTTATATAGTATTTTTTAACAATATATCTCGTTTAATTATATATATATATATATATATATATATATATACACACACACATACATGTGCAAACACACACACACACACACGTTTATTTATTTTGCCGTAAGTCTGCACAAATTTTAAAAATATAAAGACTTCTACGAAAAATCCATACAGTCATCACTTCAGATGAAATTAATCTACTTATTCACGATATCAGTCTTACTGATAAGAAAAGTGTTTGGTAGTTGAGGACATGACGTCAAACCATCTGGAATGTTTATTTACATTAAATCTGGGTTCATTCACCCGTGTCTACGATTTTAATTGTTCGTATTAATTTGTGTTATTTTCGACAAGATTTCGCTCATTATTAATAATTTTCGCTTATATGGAATACCCAATTTCTTCTAATCGGATAAAAGTTGGAATGCATAATAAAACAGATCATTTTCCAAAATCATCTGTTGATTTTCTTCATCTACATTAAAATCCTGTATAAAACCTTTTTTTCATAATTATTTATGATATTATTTCATGATATATTCAGCAACAATGGAGGGTTAATCCAATTATAATATCAGGTGATTTTAGCTGTTTCTGTACAAAGGGTTGATTTATTCAGAATTCATATAGGAGTTTATAGGAAGACTGGTCGTATAAAACAATTTAGAAATCCATTCTGATGTCAATAACAGAACCATATAAAATATTTGTAGGTTATTGTTTCGTTTTTAGTACTACTGCATTGCTGCATGTACAATTCCTAATTAAATACCTTTTCCCTGTATTTCTTTGTTCATTTGTTTAATTTCTTTATTTTTAAAATTTTGATGAAATATTTTAAAAATATGAAAGGAAACAAAATATGTATCCCATTTTTATATTAAATGCATTGAAAAATAAAAAGTGAATCATACTGTTACATTTTGATTATTATTTTTATTTTTGTCACAGATTTCACCGGCGCCAAATTCACATCCCGGAATTCAAAATTCAAGGGAAGTGTAAATGTTACTGGTTTAAGAATTTTCTTACAAAGAACTGTTTTTGTGCCAATTTTAAGTTTTCCAAATGGAGGCCAAGGTCTTCTGTACCCTCCCTTGTGCTTTTCAATATCAGGCCATTCGAGGAAATGACTAATGGAGTTATGAGCACTTTCTCTAAATGATAAAGTGATTTTAACTCACTAGCAAGTTCCTGATATTTCCTAATTTTTTCGGCTCTGGTGTTCATTGCGTTAATATTTAGTAATTTTATATCATTAATAAATAAGAGACATATATACTCTTCTCCAAAGGCTAAGGTGGTTGACTGACCAAAAGTTGTTTATTAAAAAAGAATAATAATTATTGAATCACATTATATTTATTTAGGCTGATCATTGTTACAAAGATAGCTTATAAAACTACTTACAACAAAAGGGGGGCGCTGTATGTGGCTAATGTGGTACATGTGATTTCATCCTGTTCCTTACATCTTGAGTTGACTGCTGCTTCCCGACATCTGACCTTATCTGGAGTCTAAAGGTAATAAACCCTAAGGGATACATACCTACCTCAAGTCCCCTTACCTGACTGGTCTAGGTACTCCAGATGGTCTAGTTTGAGTCACATATAGCACTCATAAGTTTTCGAGCAGAGGCGACATTTATCCGTCATCAGGTTCTCCTTAAGAATGTGCTATCTGCAGGCTCTAGTAGCAATTACCTGGTCCTATATGGCTACTGTAAACCCTTCAGTCTCTCCAAACAGTTGCCCTAATTTTAACCAAACTGAGAGTTCACTGTCGATCTCCGGCTGATGCAGTTGATGGTAAAATCTACCATGCAGTTCCTTCTCCTTCCGAATCGTCTCGTAGTGATACTCTAAGTAATATCATGGTTAATAGGGTCTTTCAAATTAAGGCAGTGTAATTTTCCTCTAATTGTCTCATCATGCCGATTATTGACGATGTACTTGTCATTAAGTACTCCTTCATAGATTTTACTTGTTTTCTGCATGAATCTTATATTGAAATTATCCCACGCCCACCTTCTTTTCTGGGCAAACAGAGTTTAGCCACAGATGCCATTGGGTGATGTTATTATTATTATTTTACTATTATCATAATTTGAAATAATTTAATAGTTAACCTCTAAATTCGTAAAATTTTAGGAACATAAAACTTCACAAAACCTTTTGATTGAATTTGTAGATTAATACAATCTTATAGAAAAAAATACCTGCCACTTGAACAAAGGAAAGTTATTTGGTTTTGATTCCGTTCAAACTTTTTCAAATCTTGACAAAGCTGTAGCAAAAACAACAGGGTCGAAAAAGCTAATAAAAAAAAATACATGCCTCAGCGGGACTCTAACACGAACTATAAGCGTATAATAACTGTGCTAATCCCCTCTACTCATTAAAAATTTAAAAAAAAACTGACTTTACATTTAATATAATTTCAAAAGAATATCGTTAAAACTTAATTGTGTTTGTTAAGCTAATACTGAATTAGTTAGGAAAATTATTTCACGGCATTGTGTTTAATATTTTCTTTTATTTAGGTTTTAATATTTAAAGGTATTATGTAGTTAGTCTATTACTCCTTTCATAGCAGGTCGTAAAGCCTTGTGGTTCATTTAAGCCAGATATAAAACTCTCTTTTCTTCTTAAACTGTAACTCGTTAAATAAAATAGGATCATGCTGAACCAATATACGATAACTTTTACGGAGAATAATATTTTCAAGACCTGTCGTTTGTTATAAAATATGTCTGATTAATGACAATATTTAATATTAGAAGAGCAAATTACCATACTAAACAGTTACAAGAAATTGTAAGTAAATTGTAAAGAAAAGACTTGTTCATGAAAGATTAAGTGATACGCATCAGTGTTTGCAGTAACTGTACCACTTTAATAAATAAAATTATTTTTTTTTATAACTTATTCATTGAAATTTGCAGCTCAATTATAATAATACAACATGTAAATGGCAGGAATAGTACATATTGGAATGAATAAAGACAAGTAGAGAAACTTCCCAGTACTATTACTAAAAAATAAATAAAATTCAAAGATTAAATTGTAAATACATTGGCCATAACAAAATTGAAATACATTCTACATATCGTGGAATTACAAGAGAAACACACTTAGTCAAAATTGTCGTTTTTCGGATTTCTATCTTTTTTGGTTACAAAAATAAGATTTTTCTACAAATATTTTTTTTTAAATGCCATTTATAGAACCTGATTTGGTTTTATAATATCAGTATCAAACATATTTCTCAAAATCCTAGTTTATTTCACTTGTTGCCCTACTTTATATACGTATGAAAATATTTATACTAGATGTTATCTTCTCTCGGGCAAATAATGAAAAGCAATGATTTGATAAAAAATTCTACTAGTAATTGTGTTTTTATAACTAATTACATAACTGATAAAATGTCCACAAAATGCAGTTATCTCCTATACAAACAACCCTTGCTTCACTATTTGTGTTTCCGTTTACCTCAGACGAAACACTCCTAATTATCACTGTTTGCTCGTTTTCAGCCATCTCTAAACAGTTACGTCAATGAGCAAGATAATTAAACAGATAAAGAATGAAAACAAAGGACATTATAAAAAAAAAAAAAAGCATTAAAAAAACCTTTCTGTTTCTATGATATGGAGCGAGCCAAGAAATCATTCCGATGATTGCTACTTTTGCAGCGTGCTTCTACAAAAAGTAGCAATCATCGGTAAAAATGTGCTTCTACCACCTCTACATATAAAGTTAGGCCTCATGAAACAATTTGTAAAGGCTTTGTCTAAAGATAGACCATGTTTCAAGTATATCTGCCAAAAGTTTCCACGCCTTTCATAAGCTAAACTAAAAGAAGGCGTCTTTATCGGGCCTGACATTAGAAAAATGATGATTAATGTTAACTTTGAATCCACAATGAACTTAAATGAGAAAGGCCATTCAAAGAAGCTTTCAAGCATGTCGTTACAAAGTTCTTCGGAAATGGAAAAACCCAGAGTGTGTTTCTATTGTAGATAACATGTTACAGAAGTTTAAAAAGTTAGGATCTTTGATGAGCCTAAAAGTTCACTTTTTGAACACCCACCTTGATTACTTCCCGGACGATTTTGGAGATGTTAGTGAGAAGCAAGGTGAGCCTGTTGGCCACTTCACCGAGAAGTTCAACAAGCGACTCATCGTAGAAAAAGCTACACAAGAAGCTTCAAAGAAAAAAGAGAATGAAAGTATAGACCAATTCCAGTTGACCATGCTTATGATGTAACATAATGTTTCATTAATCCCCCCTTATAGGATACCTTATAGGGGTTTAGATGGGGGTTTATACTTATATAATACAAAGCATATTGCTGGAAAACTATTAGTGATACAAAAAAACTAAGTAAAGATTTAGATTCAGCAGATAAAAATCCACTATTAAAGTTTCAAAGAATTTTTTTTTGTTACCCTATGTAATCATTCCAACGAAATTTATTCCATTTAAAAAAAAAAATGCGACAGCGATGGAATTATTAAGATCTATGTATAAAATAAAAATTTGACTAGATTTATATAAAAATTTTAATCACCAATCATTTAAAGGAGTTTGAAACTAAATCAACCCAGGTCATTTAAAAGTAAAAGTAGATAACTACTAAAAAAAATATATATATATATATTTTTTTTTTGTATTATCATTTTTCCTAAAAAGGGAGTATTGAAATTGGGTTAATTTTCGTTTCTTAGATTTCAGTGATTATGCAAACATTCCCTGAATTTGCTTTGAATTGTTCCGACTTGACATTTTTATGTACGCTTCTCGAATAACAGGATAATTATGATTTCTCGAAAAATAAATTATTTTAATATTTCTTAAAGTTTTATAGAAACTCGAACGACATATTAATTTTATTCTTAGTTTAAACTAATTAAATCTGAAGTATTTAATTGTAGTATTTTAAGTGATTACTTGAAAATCTAAACATCCCCTTACCCCTCACCAAGTGAATATAAGAAGCTTTACAAAAATGATTTATCTAGATTAGGTAATTATTTGCTTAGTTTCTATTTCTAATTATTCTTTCAGTAAACTTAAGCATTCCAAACAAATGGAATACGATCAAAATAATACAAATAAATAAAACGTAACATTATAAGTTACATAAAACATTGGTACCACATAAAAGTATTCCACCTTTTATTAACATATTTGTTAAGAAAGTAAGTGTTTATTGCAAAATTAAAGTAAACAAAAATAACCATATTTTTGTACGTTTCGTTATTTGTACCCGCAGTGATTTTGTAATCTATAAACATACTGTGAGATAACAGCGTGTTGGGTTTAGTTTTATAACTACTTCATATTTATAGAGGTTAGTGAGTAAAATACGACTTACGGTTTTCAAGTACTCTTGCGCCTTATATCTACAGGCCCGGTGAAGAAGTGGTTATGTAGATTTTTCTCCGAAGTGAGTTTCTTGTATTTTAGGGAAACGGAATCTTGTTATTTTTGTAGTCAATAAGGGCATACATTGCCTTGAAAGGGAGTTATTGTTTATATTACAACTCCATTTCAAGCCACAAATTACGAGAATGACACGATCCCGCTTCCCTCAATACAGTTAACTCTCTCTGGACAAAATTCGATTTAATCACGTAATCAGCGGGGCTGCAGATTTATAAAATGCAGTAGCTAACCGATCTTCATTACATAGCCACGCGCAAGCATTGGTATAAAGTCTAAATGGCTATCAGCTGGTGTATAGAGTCATTATAATTGTAATAATGCATTAAATAGCTTATCTCTAGAAATGTCTGGTATGCAGTATATATTGTATTCCAGAAAACTTTAGATTTTCTGACCTAAACGACTATTTCTCCAAATCGATTTTGAGTTTGAAGTTTCTTTAATAGTTGTAATTATTATTTTATATTTTATTTTGCTTTATACTATAATAAGCCCTGAAAGATAATTTAAATATAACCGGTGCTTTACACGCAGGTTATTAATTAATTCGGGTTTGCTTTATGAGACATTAAATTATATTTTAATTAGTATACGAGAAAATCACGTGTTGTTCACATAAAATATTCTATCTTCGTAATCAGTATGTAATTACCTAATTCAATTATGTATCCCTTATTGATGCTTTTATTAAATATATTATTATATCCACGCGCACAGCGTACTTTTCAAGGATGAATGTATTATGATTTAGAAGAAAATGGTCCGGGCGGAGGTCAAAACGTATGTATAATTATTTTTCGATCTCTACCAGAACCATTTTCATCTCCACATATATACGGTCAAGTAATAACGAATAATGAATTATTCAAGAATTATAAATTAATTCAAATTACATGTCCTATATTATATGAAATTGTTGCAAAAATCCAAGCTTTTCTCTCACGCGTTATTCTAAATTTATTTTCATTAATATCCAGTCTAAAAATTAATAACTACCAAATTCTTTAATTAGAAAATAGGTTGTGCATACAAAAACTACTTTATAAGTCATTAATAATCTTCTTTTTTTTTGTATAGCCAACTCACAAAATAAAATATCCAAGTCCCTATAATTTGCTGTCACTAATTCCTGTCTAAAAACTAATATCCTATTATGGCCAAGATCCCAGTCCAGCAGGTGGCCCCAAGAATTTTCAGAGGGGGTGAAAAATCATTGCTTATGCTGTCCTTCGGAAGAGGCGTAAAATGGGGGTATCCAAACCCTGTACGATGTCAGGTACTTGCTATATTGGCTTGGATCTCAGGGAAAGTTAAGATCCTTTGATCTGAATAATAAAATGGGATCCATCTCTTCTCCAAAGGTTGAAGTGGTTGACATACTGGGTTTCTTAAATAAAGATTCTTTTTCATCTCATTAAATAATTTATTGTGGGCTGATTATAGTTGCAAATTAAGCTTACTTATCTACTTAAAAAAAAGAAAAGGGGAGTCTCTTCGTAGTTTGTGACTTCCTTCGTCTTGACTTGCCCGCTTCTTTCCAACGATTTCCGCCGTTCTTTATCTTAAGATATTCTTTTATCTTCAGGTTCCTATCCTAAGGGACACTTATGCTACCTGCTCAATGGTCCTTAACCTATTTATTTAAATACCCCTAACGTTCCTAATAGTGTCACATATAGCAAACTCATTAAAGATCCTTATACTAATTAAACTTGGGTAGTCAAAATTAATGAGGCCCACCAATCGTCCGATTATACATAGCAGCAAAAAGTGACGTTAAACGAAACAGACAAACAAAAATTGATGACTACCAAATTCTTTAATTACCAAATAATTAGTACATAAAAAAAATCTTTATAAATCATTCATATTATTTTATTTATTATAGCCTACGCCACAAAAAATAAAATATGTAAGTTCCCCCAAAATACTGGTAGAGCGGATCCATTAATTTATTGCAGTTTCCTTTATATTGGCTTTCGAGAACGGGTGTGGGGAAATTCGCAGGGAATTCTTAATTATCTGACCTAGCGACGAATTCCTTTCACACGTCGGTTAGGAATTTCATTTGGGAGTAAATTACAGTTACTTAGTTCCTAACTAAACTCTATCTGGTAGCATTTTCACCTCATTATTTGTTTAAAGATTTTCTCAGATTGCAAGGTGTAAGTGTGATATTCAATAATAAGTGTATATCATTATTGCAATTATTTTAGATTACCAGTCATTAAAGAAAAATTTCGCAGAATAAGTCTGCTTGGTGCATAGATAACCGATAACCGACAAAGTAAAAAATAAAATGTATGAATGGTGGTTTATAATTGTTACTGTAAAGCTAAAACGTGTTTTTAAAAATAATTATTGATTTGACTGATTTCAATGGTTATTAAATTCAGAAGAGCATTTACAACATTAACGGAACAGTCTGGATCCTCAGATTTTGAACCGATGAATTGGATAAATAATACGCAAAAATGTCCGTTAAATCGGAATGCAAAATTTAAAGAATAAATAAAAAGAAATGCCAGGATGTGTCTTTACGTGACACAAATAAAATGTTTTTTTCCCAAACGGAAGCTTAAACATTTAAAAGTAGTGATATTCCAACGTCGCGATGCAGTGCCACTTTTACAGATAATGATGGAATATATTTTATTTAAGAGAATAAGTTTTGTGACAGATAACGTCATCAATAGAATTTTTTGTATTTTAGTCAATTTAGATCCGAATTACCAAAAATGGCCTGTATTTTTTTCTACATTACACTGGAGCGTTTCTACTTCCATTAATTATTGTAAAGTTTGTTTCTTTTAGGAGTGCATTTATCTACTAATTCGGTTATAACATGATATAAGTTCGAATCGAAAATAATAATGTGGAAATATGTAACATGATGGTATAATATTCAATACTATTGTAAGGAAGAAAGTGTCCCTCCGGCCTGCTGTAGGACTAACACTTTTCGACGAAACTATCTCATTTGTAGTGGAGGAAGCAATTTTTTACGACAAATCGGTACAAAGTTCCTCGTCAAAATAGTTGACAAATACTCCAGAAAAAAAAGTAAATGGATAATAAGAAAATAATAATTGAAAACATAAACAGGTATTTGTTGATAAATAAAAATGGTACAAGTACCACGCGTTCAAAATTGAACTTATCTCATCGAAAACGAAGGAAGTAGCACTGGAGAAATATAAATAGTCACTTATAAATCCCGGAACTTAAATCTCGAAAAAAAATTTATATTAGAATCAATCATTGAAATAAAAACTTAGTAAAAATCAGAGGAAGTAGCATTCTTCTATAAAATACCATGTTTATTTTTATTTTTGAGAGGTTCCTTGGGCCACGATTTTCTATTTTTTTTTTTTTTTTTTTTACTACTGGCATTAAACTTTTTTTTTTTGGAAGTGCGATTTTACGCCCGTGCTAAAAAAACCTCATTCAATTGAAAAAATAATGTCCTCTTCTCCTTTTACCTGATTTGTTTCGACATATAAACTGCTCACAAATTGAAGTGGACCACTCATCAAAAGTTAGTGCTTAGAGTGCCTCACTTATCGATTTTTAATGGTTTTTGTTCAACAAAAATAAATAAACCAAACAAAATTTAAGAAAAATTTATTTTTTTTAATTAAATAAATTTTTTTTACAAAATAAACATTTAAATTTTTACAAATATTGGTTTTCATTTCAATATAACCTTCTTCAGTAGGGTGTTGGACCCCCTCTACTTTGAATTAATGCTTCACATCGGCGATTCATACTTCTTATTAAGCTCAATATGTAATCTTGAGGTAAATTAGCCCATTCCTCAATTAAGGCGGCAGCAAGTTCATCCAACTTATCTGGACAAGGTGAACGCATGTGTAATTGCCGCTGGAGTTTGTCCCAAACATGTTCAATTGGATTCTTGTCTGGTGAACAAGCAGGCCAGTTGATGCGCGTTATTTCTTGCTCTGCTAAATAACGTTGAATCATCCTTGCCCTATGAGGACGAGCATTATCATCAACAAGAATGAAGTTCTCACCCGTTTCTTGGGATAAAGGGATAATTACAGGTCTGATGACGTTGCTCAGGTAGGTTTGTGCGGTTACATGTTCATTTCCAAACAGTACAAGCTGAGTTTTTCGATTACTCGTTATCCCTCCCCACACCATTTTTGAGCCTCCTCCATAAGAGCGAACTGGTTCAGTCATACCTGGGCTAAATCGCTGGTTTGTCTCTCGCCACACTCTAGAACGTCGATCTTGATGCTGGAGAACAAATTTCGATTCGTCAGTAAATAAACAATGGTCCCAGTCCTCGTCAGTCCAATCAACATGTTCACGAGCCCATCGGAGTCGTGATGCCTATTGTTGTCTGGTTAAATAAACCCTCCTCACCAGTCTTCTTGCACTCAAACCAACTTCATAAAGGCGGTTTCTAACCGTTTGAGTTGAAATGCGGACTCCCGATGCTTGTTGAAAAGAGCTTTGCAGTTGCCGAGCTATTAAACCTCGTTGCCTAGTAGTTTGGATTTTGAGATATCGGTCTTGATGAAAGGTGGTTTATCAAACTCGGCCATGTGTGTACTGAGCAGTACCTGTTGCCTGGTATCGAGACCATGCTCGTCCAATGACTCTGTGAGAGCACTACGACCGACATCACGTTGAGAATGACCTAACTCTAAAAGTGGTAATGCCCTCCCGAGTTCTTCAACACTAAGTCGTCGTAAAGACATTGTTAAACACTGCCTAGTGAACAGGTTGGAGTAATACTGACGATAAAAGGGAAATAATGTTTACAAAACACAAGTGGAAAATAAGCAGCTCAGCTCTAAGTAGTGATACTAAGACTTCGTTTTTGTTTTTATCTCTTTAACACCGTGAAAGTGCTGATAAAATAGTTTTTTTGAAATGGAGGAAAAACTTAAATCAATCAAGTTTGCTAAATTATAAAATATCTTAATTTTCTTAAGTGGTCCACTTCAATTTGTGAGCAGTTTACAAATAAGAATCTCTTGTGGCAGAGAACTTGAACCACATAAGATACTATTACGGCCGCTCAGTTTGAAATTATAAATAATTTGTATACATTGTATCATGTTTGTTTTGTTTTTGTTTTTGTTTTGTTTTGTTTTTTAGTGTCAGACTATCTGCTGATTGTCACTGTTTTGTATTTGACAGGTGTAGATAAAAATATAAAGAGAAAAAAAAAAAAAAAAAAAAAAAAAAATTTGTATGCCCATGTTTAATATTTTTGTTTTTAATTATTTTAAAATTTTATTATTTTTAATTTCATAAAAATAAGTTAGTTTTAAAATACGCCATTTAATCGTTCGTATTTTTTGTATAATAGTGATTTGGCCGGAAACAGATGTTATGGAAACAGCTGAATCACGTCTTTTGTTTTTCTTAGCCAAAGTCACTAATTACATTACTGTTGTCTCGGCAAGCGTACCTTACGGACCTTCCTTACAGCAGTCAGTCATTATTGTTTTGTAAGAGCGGCCATTGCGGTCTATACTTAAAACTTTTTCTTTTATGTTTGAGTGTCTGACCTATAAGGTCTACATTTACATCATTATTACTGTCGTGTGTCGACTTCGCTAAAATCCATCTGACTTATCTCCAAAATAGTAGATAATTTAACGAATCGGAATCTGAAGATTCAACGGGATTGTCTACTAAAGGCAGCCATGAACTTCACGACCCATCATCCAGGAACACGCAAGAAGTGCATCCTCTATTAATTACCCAGGGTATTTAGACATTGTTATTTGGTTAATTGCAAAATTAAATAATTCAGTTTCAATGAGCTCATTTTAAAATTATTGTTTAATTCGTTTTATATTCAAACTATTTTGTTTATTAAAAATATTTATTTCACTCAATGAAATTTAACATATTTTTTATTCATGGTTATTTTGAATTAATTTATTTATTTATCTTGTTTTTTTATTGTTCCAATTAAAATTTAATTACATTTGTACCAAACCGAAAAGGTTTAATTTTGTTGTTAATTGTATTAACTTAATAATTTTATTAATTGTATTTTGATTTAATTGCTTTTTTTTATAAGTAAATAGATTTATTTGTTCATTCAACAATATATAAGATTTTCAAAAAAGAAGCATTCGGTATTATATCTGACAATCCATTTATTTTATTTTATTTTACATTTCAAATATAATTTAAATATATAACTTATCAGATAATTTTCTGCAAAGTATATTTGAGTCAGATCAAGGCAGCAGCTTATCAGAGTTTATTACCATAGGGAAACGTTGTCCAAGTGTGCAATCCCTGTTACCCTTACGGCGCCATAACAATACTATAATGTTTAAATATATTAAACCGGCCGATTGTCGCTGGTCCCCACCATCCAGGAAGCTTGGAAGAGATGAAGCGGATTTCACTCTCCTCGGAACTAGACACTTCTAACTCATAACCGTCCAATAACACCTTTGTGGTTACCAAAGGATAATAGATAAATGTGGTGTGCCTCGGCAGTTCTTTGAGGCCTTGGGTGACAATCAGTTACATTGAGAGAGGCAATGCATTGTTTTCACTAAAAGTATCTGGTTTTAAGAGTGCTTTCAGCAATTTTAGTTTAATTTTTAACTACTTTTAGTGAGTTGACTACTTGTTTTAAAAGTTATTTATTTAAATTTACAACAAAAAAACAAGTAAACGTAATAAAGGATACATTATGGCATGGATAAAGATAAGTATAAAAATTACCCACTTGTAGTAGTCAAATAACTAATTCAACTTAGAAGGTTACGAGGCCATCATCTTTTCAGACGCTTCGGAAGATTATCGGGGATTGAAGAAACTAGTGGGTTTGAGTGGGAATAAAGTTTGTCATGAAAGGACTGGATCGAGTCAAATCAGCACCAAATGGGACATTGGTCTAGGAATGTCCTATTTGGTCCTGGTAAAGGGATGCTTCTATTCCTAACAAAGTAAGGAGCATTGAGGAGTTGAGATTGTAAGGATTGAACGCGAGAGGAATTCGATGGCTTAGTGGAGCCCCAAAGGTCTGTACCTGCAAATAGCTCTTATATCAGTCTTGTAGATGAGTCTTTTGTAATTAATTGGGAGCTTAGAGCGTTTTTCTACTAAGTGATTAAATCGCCTGAAACTGCAGAAGATAATTTTTATTATGAAATAAACAATCGGAATATAGATAACATATTTATTAGTTGTCATTAAAGAAGACAGTTTATTTCACGTTTTACTTTTTGAAAACAATACTATGTTAGTTGTTCAAGTAATCGCAGATGATTTTTTTTATTTTCGCAGATAACAATCAATAGACATATATTAGTGTCCAATTTTGATAATGAGTGCCAACTTCGTGTCGAAAAAGTATTTTTTGTGGCTCAAGGATTATTCAATATAATAGTTGCTTAATGATTTTAACGTAACTATGTTCAAAACTTTTATAACATGGTTTCCATTACTTATAAATCAGTAGAACCTTACATCTCGGATTTTCTAATGCATTTTTAAAGTGATTAGTTACAGTTACAATTTTGTAATTATTGCTTTAATTTTTAAATTCCTCAAGGTAGTATCCTTGGCCCAATCTTTTATACAGTTTAAACAGCTGACAACCCAATTCATCTTAATACTATCCTTACCACGTATGCTGATGATACAGCATATATTTTGTTAAGAATAAAGTCAACCATAATGACCTCAATGTCCCAATTAACTATAACCTCCCAATTAACTACAAAAGACTCATCTACATGGCCATCATACGACCTATTTGGACTTACGGAGTAGAGCTTTGGGGCTCCACTAAGCCATCGAATTCCTCTCGTATGTACGGATTGAATCCGAAATCCTCAACGCTCCTTATTTTGTTAAAAATACCGTCATCCATAACGACCGCAATGTCCCATTTGTTGCTGATTTGGCCCGAACCTGGCATCTATCCTTTCATAACAAACATCATTTCCACTCAAACCCTCTAGTTTCAAACCTAGCTTCCTCTTCAATTCTCGATAATCCTCCGAGGTGTCAGAAAACAAGATGGCCCCGTGACCTTCTTAGTTGAACTTGTGATTTGAGTACTACCAGTGGGTAGTTTCTCTACTTGTCGTTTTCACATGTCATTATGTATCGCTTAGCCTATTTACTTAATGTATTATTGTAATACAGTTGTAAATATCAATAAATAAATACATGCAAATAAAAATAAAATTTAAATATTTTTATTTTGCATAGAAAAGATTTGCCCCCAGCCGGGATTGGAACCCGGATCTCCGCCTTAATTAATTAATAGGTGGAGATCCGTGTTTGAATCCCGGCTGGGGGCAAATCTTTTCTCTTCAAAATAAAAATAGTTACAGTTACAGTTGTACTCCCTTTAAGTAAGAAATAAAACTAGTAAGATACTTTTCAATGTTTCATTTTTTATTCTACTTCAGCCAATATTAAAACTAAATAAAAAATTTAGTTGAATTAATACAACCAATAATTTTTATTTAGCTCACCTTTTTAGGTTGTGTGTCTGTTTTATTTGTTTGTTTTTTTTCTATGGTCAGCTGTTTGGTATGTTCCAGAAAGGAAAATTTAAATTAAAAAAGTTTTTTTAATTAACATGACAACCCACTCTCTTTAGTTTGGTTGTTAATAGTAACTTAATGAAAGCGGTCATTACTTTAATATGCACCCTACGTTTTGGTTTCTGCTTTTTAATTTCCCTTTTTTAATTACTATTAAGTTCATTTAAAAGTAATTAAGTTCATCAACAAAATTTGTAAATTAAATTTTCATTTTTTTGATTTCACCTTCAAGCACATAGTTGTATTATACCTTCTTATCTCCGTCCTATAGAAGGTCAAAAGTTTCAACTTCATGTATTATATTTATTAATTACTTAAACTCCATTCCTTGATCATTATGAAGATCCCAAAACGTACCTTGTGAGTTAACTTATCTTATAAAAAAAAAAAAAACCTGTACCACTACAACCCATGAAGGGTCTGGGGTTCAGTACATGGTAGAGACTGTACTGTTTAATGGACAACGGTTCTGCAAGGAGGTGACTTGTCCAAGGTCACGCTCGACCGCCAGATTTTTCCCCCTTATTTTGGGTACCCTATTTTTATAATATTTTATAGAGGCTGGGTGGGCCCCAGGAGGGTCCTTGATCCTATATGATCCATCTCCCGCTGCAAACAGACTAAATAAAAATCATGGCCTGCAGCGGGAATTGAACCAGGATTTCCGGCATGGTAACTCAGTACTCCTACCACTGAGCCACTCCTCTCCCCAATCTTATAAAACCTGGTCATATTTAAACCAACTTTATTTTGCAGGTACAGATAGATGAATTGGATAGGGAAGAACTAGACTGGGTGGAGAACAGCCTGATCGAAGCAGAGAAAAGGAAATGCGTGCGGAAGATACTGGAGATAAAGAAGTTGACCGCAGTGTCCAAAGGTGACAACTACACCAGCGACCTGTCCAGGTTGAGGATCAAAGTGCAGCAACACGACGGGAGGGTTGAGGATCGGTGGGCCATCTACAAGACATTACCGCGAACAGAATTCCGCCACAAGTACATGAAGCAGTCTGGCCTCTTCCGCACAGAGTTCAGGGTAAGTGTTGGGTAATTGTAATTTTTTAAATAAGTATGTATATAGAAAGTGCAAGTTTAAGGTATAATAATCCAAATTGCAAAATCGACTTAGCATTTTTCGCTCATTTAGAGAAGCACTGCTTAATGCTCCCGAAACTAAGGTTTAGAACCGGTCAAAAACCATGAGACGTAAGGTGGTAAAGTTTTGTGTTAGACTAAATTTCTGGACTTAACTAACGAAGATGTGAAAATTCAATTTCTGATATTTTGGAGTTATCCGCCTTTGATCCTGAATTTCTCTTAAATTAGAGGTACAAAGTTAGTGTCATCTCCAAGATGAATAAAACGGATTGAAGCTTATATACGGTACAGTTTTACAAGATTTTCGTATCCACTTTTACAATTTCTATTCCAGATCTCTCTATTTGCCTTAAAGTAGTTAAAGTTAATAGATTTGTAATAAATAGCAAAATACTTATACTTTCTTTCCTGACCCTACATGGTAGGAAAAGTATCGTTAGCAGTTCAAAATATTAAAATGCTATAATAATGTTTATAATATATAATAAAAAAAATGTTAAGTGTTCCTGGCTTAGAGCTCCAGATTTCGAAATTTGCTTTTTCTAGCGTCGTTCTCTCGGAATATTTTATTATTATATCTTAAACAAGAGTCCTGGGCTTTATTTTTGGGCTTCTACCCTTAGATGAACCGAACCGCTACAGAGGTTGTATGAATTTTTTACTGCATTTTTTCTAGATATGTGGTGTGATATAAACGATTTTGATGAAACTTCCCTTAGACCTTCTACTTATAATTCTCTAAACACTTTGATATCAAGTAAATTCCTCAAAAAAAGAGAGGAAAAATGTGATGGTAAAAAAAAAAAATTATTCGTGCATTAAATTTAGTTCAAAAGTTATAACATAATCTCCAAAAAAACTTGCAGTTGATCACTTTTACCTTAAAACCGAAAATACTTATAAGAAATAATTGTTATTAGAACTAAATGGAAATTGGGTAAACCTTTTGAACTGCATAAGATCACTTACTAGTTCAGATATACTCATAGAAGGAATCTAAAAAGAGATGGCGAGTAAAGGTGTATCAAAATCGGACTCATTTTAGTATCCACTTACCCAGTTTACCTTTTAAATATATAATTTTTTTTTTATATTGTTCTTTTGATGGTGAATATTTTTCTCTTCAAAATAAATATATAAACTATAAAATAATAGTTGCAGTATTTAGCTATGGGAAATTTGTGGCGAATGGACTCATTTATTATTCGTTGAGCTCTAATAAAGATAACTCTCTCAATCATGAATGACGAATATTGTCAGTCATCTTTTATCGATAACAATATTTGTGTTATAGCTCAGAGACACATTATAGATTAAATGATGATATTAAAAAAAACGGCAATAATATTGTTATCTCCATTCTCTGATACATAAAGATGTGATAGGGACCATGATCAAATCAACAACTCTCCAGATAATATTCAAATCAACTATGTTCATGCGATTAGATAATCCCAATGGCCTTCGTTTGAACTCGTCAAGAATACAATCAGGAAAGGAGTACTCTCAATTGTTTGACGATAGATATGAATTAAACAAACAATAATGACTCTATACTTTCCAATATTATTATATTAGTTTCAAAGTGATTATAATTTAAAATTGGCATATACAAAACAGTGATCTCTAAAATTATACGGCGTGCACCTGCATAGCAAATATCGTCAAGCGTTGAACAATAAGCTATTGTCTTGGTGTCAACTGAAAATCAATAATATTTTAATTTTGAAAAAATTCAATGAACAGTAATAAAATAATGTATTCTAAGCTTTGATGCATATATAAGAAACAATAACAACTATTATTAATTTACATAAAAAATATTACTTTTTTTTTTTTTAAATGGGTTCTGAAAGAAAGTAATAATGTCGTTGATGATTGATCATTGAAAAGTCGTCAACATATTGTTTATATGTTGAGAAACTTTCATGATATTTTATTTCCGCCTCAAATAGTAAGTATTTGTAGTAGTAATAGTGCTGTAGTCAACTTTCATTGAAAAAAAAGAAAGAGACTTTTACCTTATTGTAATGAAAAATCATATTGAAAAGCATATTGAACTTGTCTTATATAATAGAGAGAAATGACAATAAAAACCATACGTTAGCAATAAAATAATCCTTTATGTTAGGCAATTTTGTGATAAATAGAAGAATAGTCAACAAATGATTAAATAAAAACGTTTGGTTCAATTATGATTTTTTTATCAAAAGGAAACCTTTGTAAGTATTGAGGGACATAAAACAAATATTGAAGCAGAGAATGTTTTTATTTCCAATTGGTTCTCTTTGAAAGAGAGTGAATACTTCGTATAATTTGTTTTTAAATCTACAATTCATGACTAATTGTATTTTGTATTTTTTCATACACGTATTAATGATAATTAAATAAAACGATTTCCGAGCATGGCATGGACCCCATATATTCACATATGATATCAGGAAAATGAAAATAAAAATAATAGTCGCCTTTACCTCATACATCATCCTTCGTCGTCAGAGATCGCTTATTGTTTCTCGATGGTCAAGAACTCAGTGTAACGAGTTAATATTATACTGCAAGGTCAATATTCTGATTTCATATATTAATAACAAGTGTTTTCTTCATCTTCCCTTTTGCTGGCGCTACAGCTAATAAATGGTCAAGGCCTCCCGTAGTCAGAGACGCCTATCTTCTCTGTTTTATGCTGCTCTAATCCCTGGTATTTTCTGCGCATCTGTAGCCTCACAGTCCACCCACCACGGGCAAAGTCTGCCCACTTTTTTGCGTCCAAAAATCTTCTCAAGGATCCTTTTGGGGATTTCGTTACGACCCATCTCATAAGATCTGATTTAGAGGTGAGGAATCCACCTATTTGAGCATTCAGATCTCAATTATAGCTACATCGCTTCGTTAAACGAGATGTCCTATCAGAAATTCGCTCAGGAAGGTGGGGCCACATCCCCCCGTATTATACCGCAGTTAGCCTTTGGCCCTCCTTATTGGAGGGAATCCTAAAAGTATATATTGTCGCCCTATCTCGTTGAAAAGGCAAATCCAAATACAAAAATCGTATACGGTTGGAAAGGGCATCTCATGAGCGATCGAATGCTTACAATAAAACACCATATGCCCGATTCACACAGGCCCATAATTAATAAAGTAATATTGTAACACAGTAATTATTTGTTTACTTGATTTTTTCCTGAATACATGAATGATAACATTTTTAATAAAAAATATTACACGTTACATTAACGTGTAATATTTTTTCGAATAAGGGCGTGTCCATGACACAGCCACATCCCATTTTTTTTTTTCAATTTTTTTCCTTAATTAATGTTTAACATATCCGATGTGACTAGAGTTAAAAATCTAAAAATACAAAATTTACAGAATTTTAGAAAACGTTATAGTAAATAAAATCCTTATTTGATTATTTTATTTCTTGAGTTTTTTTATTAACTT
This sequence comes from Troilus luridus, assembly GCA_964056705.1. NCBI lineage: Eukaryota > Metazoa > Arthropoda > Insecta > Hemiptera > Pentatomidae > Troilus > Troilus luridus. The sequence goes on from OZ057414.1 coordinate 59,791,356, forward strand.
TGGAAATGCCAGTTAATCGAAAGTAAAATTAATGAAAGTAAGAAAGTGAAATTAATATCTCCACTTAATTATATTTATATATTATTATATTATTACTTTATATTTAACTAGAAATTGCTGAAGTGACAAGCATTAGTAATTTTAATAGAAACTTACTAACAGACCTAGTGTACTGTAATGGTGTTGAACTCGTTGGAAACCTCTGGTTAATTGTGGTTAAAGTACTTCGAGTGTGACTATTGCTTCATATTGGGCAATAGTTTCGCTAAAAACTAATTACTACCTATTTTTTCTCTGTTTCACATTGATATTTAAAATAATTACTGAAGAACAGTGTTTTGTAATTATAATTGCTATTAATGTTAAACAAAAAATCTCTTTATGTAATCAAATAAATAGATCAAAACAAGAAAGTTATTTATAGTTCAAATACTGAATTTCGTTTTACAAATATCAGCAATTTTAAAGAATTATTTGTAGAGATAAAATCATTTGTTTTTAATATTATTTGATGAATATAACATAACAACTGGAGCTTAATGATTGATTATATATTATGATTTTTGCAGATGTTCCAAGACGTGTTGCCAGAGTTGGAAAGCATCAGAAGAGAGAAAGAAATGGGTGAACCATACTGGGGAGTATCTTACGCACTCAAGAATTATGAATACCTTCTTTTAGAGGATTTATCGGCAAGTTTATTTTTGTTTTCTTTAATAATTTTAGGTATACATAAATACTTATCAGATTGATGACAAATGTATTAGTATTACAATTTTTAACCTTCAATGCGAAACGATGATGTAAGAGGTGCAAACATAAGCAACTCCCTTTTATGTTTAATAGGAGCCGAACCATTAAGTATTTAACTCAAAAAAACGTATACTTACAAAATTTAATTTATTAACGTATATTTAACGTCATTCCGAACTACTTTAGATCAATTGAGGTTATTGACGTTGGTAGTATCAGAGACAAATTGTTCTTCATACTCTACCTAATACTTACTATCCACATTTTTATCCCGACGAAGCCTGAAATACCGAAACGTTGACTGGTTATTTTTAAAAACTATTTTATGGACTTCACAATTTTTTTTTTTAATTTTCCAATCGTATTGAAATATAATGAAATAATTTTTATTATTATTACCTCACTAAATCTTTATACGAGCTCATGACAGATTTAGTTTGTGTTTAAAATGAGTGAAGTATTACTCTGCATTCGAAAGCAAAGCACGGATCACTCTTGAATTTATTAACCTTCCAAGTACACAGCCTTCAATCTGGCCTCCTTAATTAAGTATTCATTCTTAGCTACCTTATTAGAAGCGCAGTAGAGAGACTAGACCAACCGTGTTCTCCAACTTTATTCCATTGACCAACTTACTGGATATCTGTGTCGGTCCTGTAAGAGATTTTGTTCAATATTTCCATGATCGTTTAAGGTTTTGATTGATTGATTCATTTAAAAAAGACAGAACAGATTTATTGAAAACAATGGATTTACTTATATTCGTTAATACTTGATTATAAATGATGCATTAATCCGGCAATAGTCGCAATGTTTACTATCCTGATTGACAATAAAAAACCTGATCTCTAGATAAGATTTTAAGATTAGATAAAATGCATGTGGTAGAACAAATTTCAGTTTGCACGGGTGAAACGTCCAAGAACGCTGCAGTGCAATATTCCTTCTTTTCTAAATTAAGAAAATATTATAATGTTTTAGTAGCAGGAATCTATTTAGACTTTCAGAATTTTTAAATATTGTTTCTTCAAAATAAATTACATATAAATGAAATGACCCCATTAAAAAATGTTTAATTATAAATACCTATTTCAATTACATACTTCAATAATATTAATTGCCTGACCTCTGTTCTTTACAATAAAATATCACAGTATTATTAATCAGAGTTAATTGAAAATGGTATCTCTTCCAATACTACATATAAATATATACAGATATTTTACTGTGTAACGAACGAAGTAAAATTATTATTTTTAACTTTTAGGTTTTAGGCTACAAGATGGGCCAGAGAAAAGCAGGTCTAGACTTCAAGCACTGTTCTCTTGTCATGCGTTCTTTGGGAAAGTTCCATGCTTTGTCTGCGGTCCACATGTAAATATTTTTTCTTGTTTATCTATGTAATTTATTATTATTCTTTTATATTAGATTTGCGACTGCGTAGTATCGCATCCAGCAAATTTGATCCCAATGCTTATTAATGTAAATTATTAAACTATTTTAATTAAATTATTTTTTAAAATATAAAAAGAAAATAGTGGCTATTTCGTATAAATATACTACAACACAGAAAAACTAGACTGCAATATAGATGGAAAAATATAAAAGGAATGATATTTTTTTAACCACAAATCATCAAAATATTATTATTCTTTCCTTAAAAGTAATAATTCATTTATATTATTATTAATATATTGTTTATATTTTTATAATTGTGTAATTTATTTTTAAAATATATTAATAATATAATTGCATATTTAGTTAAATTAAAAGGTAATATTTGCTGAATTACAGTAAAAACAATATCTTTCCTTTATTTTTCCTAGTTATATCAGATTATATTTTATCTGTGTTATAGATAAATATATATTTTACTTCTCCTGATTCAAGGTATTTTCCACCAAAATTAATTCAACATATTTCATAAAGATTTTCTTGAAACAAAAATTGAAAAAAAGACTATAAGATTTTAAGAAAGAACATTTATTTTAAAAATATATTAGTTGATCATTTTAAAATTATCATTTGCATTATAGTTATCCACCAGTGAACAATAAACAAGTAGAAATGGACGGAAAAAATATATCAATATTGAAGGATATACATTATTATAGACTAAGTAATGTAATTTTCTTCTTTACATATTCTCTAAGTCATTTTTGCAAATCTAAGGGGTGATGAGTTTACATGGATGGTCTGCGGAATTCGTTTGGAATTTACTGATGAACAAATCCAATAGAATTGCTAGACAACAAAGAGGCCGTCCTTCACTTACTTGCATTACTAACGAGCAGAGAGCTGGAGCATAAGAACATAAGGAGTAGGGGTAAACTTGGCCGCAAACGAGACTTAGGATTATAAATTAGATGGAATGGCACGGGTAAACGCTCGCTGGTCCGGGGAAGGGTCGCTAATGAAAGGGAAGTACACCATTTGGGATAGAGGGAGCGGTAACTATTGTTTAGGTACAGATTAGGAATAGATTGCTTTCCACATTGAGCGATTTAGGATATCTGTCGTGGGATTTCAGTTCTAAAGTTGCAAATAAACATAAGAGTAAGTAAATAAATATGTCCCCTGAATTTGTAGGTTAACTTCATTGGTTTTATTATAAACTACCGCGAAACAACATAAAAATAATATTAGGGAACGAAAAAATAGGAAGATATTTGTTAAGGAAGAAAATAGTTGGGGGTGCAGTCAGATAAAACACTAAATAAGTGAGTACTTAATCTATTATGTGCCGACCTTTCGACCCACTGTATAAAAATATTACAGAGTAAATGTTTTTATTCATATATATCCCTCACTTTTTGTTTTAAATTTCTATTACTCTACATATATATTTTTTCTATTTTATCATATACTTGGTACTGCAATGTATTTTTATAGTTTTGTCTGTTTTTCTTTCTTAGCCCTGAAGATGACCCACAAAGTGGGTCGAAACGTCGGCACATAATTAATTAAGTACCCACTTATTTAGTGTTTTATCTGACTGCACCCCCAACTATTTTCTTCCTTACTCTATCTTCCAGTCAACCATCCCCTCGCTTCTCATGAAGATATTTGTTATAAGACTTGTCTATATCGATAAACCTAATAACCAATAGTACTACGTTTAACCGTAAGGGTATTTATTATTATACAGAACAAAAACAATATATATATATATCATTGACCTGCTTGTACCAAACAGATTCTAATTTGAAGGATTCAACTTATGTTATGTTAAGTCGATGCTTCTATCATAACTGCTTGTATCATGTGAGCTGTAATTTTTTATTGTATAAGTCCATTTTTTCATAGCCTCGATATCTAAGGGTTTCCAATTGAATAAGTTTTAAAAAATGGTTAAACGGAACATTTCTTTTACGTAGAACTTAGCAAAGAGTGATGTTTTCAACCCTATACACATTTTAAATTTTACTGTAAAATTATTTAAAAGGATAAACCTTTTTATAGATCCAAATGGACTTCAGATAAAAAACAAGAGCTCATGTATAAAAAATGCGACTTTTAGTTCAAGTACTCTTGTTAGACTTCCTTTTTATCGAGATTTAACACTTGTATAAAGTTCATATATTTTGTTTATCTAAGTCAAAACCCAACTTGCTAGAGATATTTTTACTATTTAAATAAGCTCAAATCAAATTGAGAGATCAAATCAGGAATCAAAGTTCATTTCTATTCAGAAATTATAGCTTAAATGATATAAATCGGACGTTTTATATTTGAAACGCTAAATGAATAAAGAAGATTCTGTGGCATGAGCCCATTTCGGAAAAAGGGATTCTGGCCAAAAATAGTTTGGGAACCCGTACGTAAAAAGATATTTAAAGTAATGCATATACGTTTTTATATATTGTGTTTTGGATTGTAAATGGAACAATTCAGAGAGAAAGAATAAAATAGCTTATGTGGAAGCTGAATTCACGAACTTAAAATCAAGAGTAAAAATCTGGTTTCATAAACAGATGAGGAAAACAAAAGCCGAAAAATTAAAAGCTCTAAATAATCCAAGGGGTAAGTAAAAACGTTGGCAGTATCTAGAGACCTTAAAGAGAGAAATTACTAAATCATAAAAACTATAATGGGAGTGTCTTAAAATCACAACAATATAGAAAATAAACCAGTATAACCTAATTAATATCCACAGTGTCATAATCATCGCGTAATTTGTTTGATACTTTTAGGAACGGCATTCGGGGTTGTATCCATCTCCTTTATGTTAATAGCAAATACAATTTTGTACAGTTAAGTTACTTTGTTCTACTTACCTAGAAAAAAACAGGATAAAATGAAATTCCATTGTGCATCCTTACATGATCTTGGAAATTTTTTCCGCGTTCTTGGGTAAAGGAATGCATAGGAACGCTGGGACCAGTAATCCCATTGCATGCCAATCCAGTAGTGGCCCTTTCAGTTGACAGAATGGCCGACTCAATTTTCCATAGTACCAGAGTAAAAAACATATATGTAATATAGAATAACGGAGCTCGCTATAAAAACAAAATGGATTTCTGACAAAATAAACCCGGTACTTGGGCCGTTGAAGATGGATCTGCTCTACTTGTTCGAACCCAGTGGCTATTTGTACAGCCAGTCTCCTGTGAAATCGGCGATTAGGAAGGGAGGGATTTAATATTTACCTTTAGTTCTATGAAATTCGCTAATATCAGTTGGAGGGAATCGTTTGAAATTACTGTCGTATTATATTATAAAGAAGCATAATTATAGTTATAGCTGATTCTGTACTAACTGTAACTTTTTTTAAAAATTGTATTATGAAAGTTTGTTTTTAATGCATTTTAATACTCTTTTAATTGTAAAAAAAAAAAACCGAGAGAACTTTGCTACAATCTCAATATATCGAGAATGATACAGACTCATTATCCACGGTACTGACATACAATAAATCTACTTTCTTCAAATAAAATATTAAATTTATCAATGAATTAAACATTAAGATTAATGGAATAACTAGTTTCGTTTTTTTGGGATTATGACAAAAAAAAGAGATTAATTCATAGATAAATTCTAAAAATGGATATGACACCGTACGAGCATTTAAATAATGGACTGTAAGTTTCCTCCGGAATGCAAGTTATGTTATACGAAATAAGTGATGAAATATGTTCGTGATGATCAGTTTGTTTCAAAAATTTTATGAATAGATTTTTAATGGATGACAAATGTGCGCAAACAGAACAGGACATTAATTATTTAAATGGCAACTGTTAGAATCGAATCACCCTGATATCTTATTAGTAATAATAATAAAAGAAATAAAATTGAATAGAAGGAAGAAAATGGTCCGTATGGAGGTAAAAAAAAATCTCAAAAAATCCTTCATCAACCCGTGTTGGATTTTAAAACCTTTAGTCTAGTGTCAAACCCTGATCCTACTAACCCTGAAGAAGACCTGTAATGTGAATCGAAACGTTGGCTTTCCAATAAACAGTACTCCCTATTTAAGAGATTTTTTTTATCCTCCATCCAACTAGGTCAACTAATACTAATATTACTAACAATTAATAATATTATTCAACAATTAATAATAATAAGAAATAAAACTATTCAATTTTAGCTTGTCGTTAGTTTTAACTTCTATTTAATAAACAGCTTCGATAACACCATAAAAAAAATAATGTTGATTATATCTAGAATTAAATGAGTAAATACATATAATTGTAATACATGTACGAACAATACTAAGTAACATAATGTTTTAATAATTTATTTATTTCTAATTTATCTAATACTATATGCCACCTAAGTAAGAAGTATTTGCTACTAAAACGGTTTTCAAAGGAATCTTTAATATATTACCATCGAGGGCAGCGAGAATTAAACCGCAACAATAAATAAACAGTTCACTCAATGAAATTGACAACAGTTGGTTCATGATTCTATTGACTTTTAACCAAGGTAAATTCAGATGAAAACTATATTTGCTCAAAATTGCATACAACGAGGTTATTTGAACTTTTGTTACAAAAGTTAGGAATTCCAAAACTAAGACTATAAACAGTTGAAATTAAATTATACGTTTAAAAAGGGCGAAAAAATTCTATGTTTTTCTAATAATTTCTGAAAGAGAATAACATTGATGTGATTTCCATTTTTAACTGGAGCTATTCTTATTTTATCAGAGTAATAGACAAAATTTAACGTAAAAAGTTTTTGTAAGATTGTCGATGTTCTTGAATTAAACACTCCGCAACAAAATAAACAATTGTAATTAGTATTGCAAACTTTTTATTTCAGAAATTAGAACAAGTCAATCGTCTATTTTTACCAGTTTTAATAATAATAAAGTCGTTATACATTATGTGACAAGTCCCTTTAGAATAACAATACAGGTTTCTATTGGGTATTATTATGTCTTAGAGTACAATGTGATTATATTTAATTAATTAATACAATTAAATTGCAAATGAGAAAGAATTAATGAAAAAAATTGCGAATCACACCCAATGATAGTATTTAAAGAATAAAAAAAAACCGAGTACAATAAATAAAAATTTTATGTCCATGTTCATCATTTTTATGTCCTTGTCTGTGAATAGAAATAATAAATAAATATCATTTAACTTTCAGGGAAAGAGGAAATCTTCTTATTTTGGACTTTGACAAAAATTTCCTAGAAAGGAATACAGAGATGATGGAAAAATTTTATCGGATGTCCTTTGATGAACTCACAACGTCATTAGAAACAAAATGGGACCCGGAATGGTAAGATATACTTAATTAATTAATATATTTAAAGCATGATAGGTAATTTATAGATTAAATGGATCAATTTATATCTAAAATATTATTTTAGATTTAATAATAGATAAAATACTAGAATCTATAATTAGAAACACCTTTTTAAAAAATCAGTTAACATGATGATAAAAAATATGGAATGAATTATCTTAAATATACTTAAGACCAGATGTAACTTCACCCTCAACTTTTTTAAGACTTCTTGATGCAGTGTTAATATGTCATTTATAATTCGTTTATTGATCTCGAAAATCTCATTAATTAATACCAGTTGTCATTCTATATAGGAAGCCATACAGCAAAGCTTTGAGAAAACTTTTGGAAACACTCGTCCAGGATTTAAATAATTGCTTCACGATTGATCACGAAAAGTTGAACGTTCTCAACCATGGTGACTGTTGGGTAAACAACATCCTCTTCAAATATGATGCCGAAAACAACCCTGTGTTTCTCAGGTAATATACAGAATCATACCTAGGAAATAGGAAGGTAAGGGAACCGACATTAATTGATAAGTTATCTAAGAATTGATACAATAATTCGTATTTGCAAGAAGGGTCTTTTTAAACAAATTTAAATCCAGGATCAGACTTGCAAAGACTGATTAATAAAATCATGGGAAAAGGATGATTTGCGATGCTGAGTGTAGACTTTAATGCAGCAACAGGAACTGCTGCTGCTTGTGAGCCTTTGGACTGCATGGAGGGAAGAGTATAAAGAATAGAAACGGACTACGCCTTATCGATTTCTGCAGGGACAGTGACATGCTCGTGGGCAATTCCTTCTTTCCTCACAAAAGGATACACAAGATAACTTTCTCGAGCCAGTAAAGAAACAGTATCATCAATTATTCCATATATGACTCTGGCATTAGACAATACTTTGTCGTCATTAAAGTTATATGAGGATAAAACAAAGGAAACAAAAGAGCTACCATTCATTGAACATACGAGATCTAGACGACCCAGAAAAGGGAACATTCTACACTAGAAAACTAGAAAAAAGATTAACACATGTGATTCAAGAGGGTGATGTAGAGCAACAATGGTGTTGCTTAAAACGGTGTAAGCGAAGTTTGTGGCTTGGGCGAAATTTCATGCAGACAAAAGCGCATAGAATGATGGAATGAAGAAGTAAGCCATCGTTAACAAATAAACAAGAAGGCATGAAAAGCAGATCTTCAGGATAAAACTCCCGAAAACATAAAACAATATCGCCTAATCACTGCAAAGAACTTGTACATCAAGCAAAAAAAGCTGCATAGGAATGGTTTGGAGAAAGCCTCGACAAAGATCACCATGAACGCATTAAGAATTCATGGCGAGAATACATTGAGAGGGAAAAGATGTAAGCTGTTGAGAAATGTCAAAGACTCGAGCAGCAAAATCACCTAAGAAGAGAAAATATTGGAACGAAGGAAGCAGGTCTATCATATGCACTTATCTGCCATATAAGTTATTAATACGGGAGAACATCTGGTAGGAAATAATATTCTTGAGACCCTACAAGTCATCGAGGAGGATGAGATTGAATACGCCATTGAAAAAGTCAAAACAGATAAAGCAGCAGGAACGGATAGCGCAGCCCTAGATTTACTGAAATTTGAGGGCAAGAGATTAACAAATTACTCCAGCAATTCTTCCAGTAAATATGGAATACAAAAAAAGTCCCATTGGATTGGTAGTTCATTATTATTGTGTACATATATATATATATATCATTTATAGGGGTTCCGACAAGGATTGCCTCAACTGGTCAAAGCAGAGTTCCATGTCTCCCGATCTATCCAATCCTCATCCTGAAGTCCTCGACCAGTCATCTTCTCCTGGACTTCCTCCATCCACCTGCTTCTAGGCCGTCCGCGTCCTCTCCTCCCAGGTTGAACCCAATCCAGAACTCGGTTAGGCCAACATTCGAACGTCATTCTCTTCACATGACCGTGCCATCTTAGGCGGTGTGCCCCGATCTTTTCTCTTGTAGATATAACCACATCCATCCTCTATTGAATTTCTTGGTTTCTTACTTTATCCAGCCTAGTGACACGGAGGCACCTTCTCCAGAAATCCATCTCAACTGCCTTCATCTCTCGGGCTTGCTCCACCTTTCTTCTGATGTCATACTCGGATAACCCGGCAGCATTTAAATAAGAAACCAGGTACAAAGACTGACACATCGCCGGGACCAGGTGGAATTGCTATATAGGGAATAGAATAGAATAGGAAAAGCTGGAAGCGCAAAACTGATAACCCTTTTGACGGATTTTATTAATCTTGTTAATCCTGGATTAATGATATCGCCGGATGACCCGAGGTCTGGTTACATATCATCTATGGAGAAGAAGGGTGATAGGAAAGTGTGCCGAAACTACCGCGGAATCTGTGTTCAAAGTTCTGTTGCCAAAATTATTGGTAGGCTGCTCCGGGACAAATTAGAGGAATCGTACTCTACCCCTTAGGAACAAGCAGGTTATACGGTGGGACGGTCATGCACGGACAACATAATTGTAGCGGGAACTACATATGGCCTTTATAGACCTGGAACAACCATGACAATGTGTCCAGAGAGATGTTGTGGGTGGCACTTAAAGAAGCAGACATTAGTAGGGCTCTTAAAAAGACTGTGAGACATAGGTATAGCGGCGACATTTAATCGGTTGTAACGGATGTAATGTCGGTCTCGTTTATTTACAAACAATTATGTTATGTATACCGTTTGAAAGATCATTTAATCCTTTTTCATAATCAGACTATGGGATTGAAGCAAGGTTGTAGCATGTCACCTACTTTTTTTAAGGAATGCCTTCATGAGACTATGAAACCATGGTGCAGGCATTGTGGGGATTTTGGGCCGTTCATTGACGGCGAACAACTACTGTCCTTGTTCTTAGCTGACGACTAGGTCGTGTTTACGTGGCGGAAGGTCTACCTTGAAATGGTGGTGTATGCTCTAAAGATGTACTACAAAATAGCGGGTTTAAAAATTAACTTCGAGAAGACCGAGTTTATGGCCATTGGATATCCTGATAGTAGTGCACTTCTGGTGGACAGGGATACCTGAAAAAAAGTAAATGTATTTAAGTACCTGGTTTCTTATTTAAATGCTACCGGGTTATCCGAGTATGACACCAGAAGAAAGGTGGAGCAAGCCCGAGAAGTGTAGCCAGTTGAGATGGATTTCTGGAGAAGGTGTCTCCGTGTCACTAGGCTGGATAAAGTAAGAAACCAAGAAATTCAATAGAGGATGGATGTGGTTATATCTACATGAGAAAAGATCGGGGCACACCGCCTAAGATGGTACGGTCATGTGAAGAGAATGGCGTTCGAATGTTGGCCAAACCGAGTTCTGGATTGGTTTCAACCTGGGAGGAGAGGACGCGGACGGCCTAGAAGCAGGTGGATGGAGGAAGTCCAGGAGAAGATGCCTGATACTTGTGTATTTTAACTTTAATATTTACCCAATTTAATTTTTAATTTTAATCTTTATCACCTTATTCTTTATTTTTAACACTTTCTGTTTTATTCTTTAGTATGTATTTTACTACCTTTCTTTCACTTGGTTATTAATACTATAAACTCATACCTTTTAACCTTTATATTTACCATGCTTAGCAATTTTTCATTATTTTTTAATTTTCAATTGTCTGTATTTTGCATATTAAGCCCTGAAGAAGACCCGCAAAGTAGGTCGAAACGTTGGCTATTTAATAAACATTTCTCCACATCTAAGAGAAATTTATTGACCTCTACCCGGACCATTTTCTTCCACATAAAGAATGTATTCTTGGTTACTTCTTCAAGCGTTACAAAAATGGGTTGATTAACGGCCTAAATCTCTATAACAGGGATTCTAAGTGTTATGGAGATTGTTTTTGTATTTTTTATTGTAAAATACAATTTGTGTTTTTCACTAATAACAGTATCTAAGCTGACAAAAATGGTATATTTGTTACATTTTTTAACTTTTATTTAAACAAAAAAAACTAGTTCCCTTTACTCCTACGTGTAAAGTTGCAACGTAAGATTTTTTACTATCGAGGCTATGTATTGAGGGAACTAGCGAAATAATTTAGTGTAAATAATTTTATAACTTGATAAACATAAATTGGTGAAATTATTAATTTGTTATTTTTCCCCCCAGGTTTATAGACTTCCAAATGTCCTTCTACAATAGCCCGGGTTTCGACCTACAGTATTTTCTCAATACGAGCCCAAACATAGATGCGCGAGGAAGGAAAACTGAGCTATTGCAGACCTACCACGATTCTTTAACTTCTAGCCTTAGGTGCTTCGAATATGCCGGCGTAATACCTACAATGGAGGACATTCAACAAGGTCTTGAGAAGGCCTCTTTGTACGGTTTGGTAACGGCCATTTCCTTGCTTCCTCTGATGTTGCTCCGTACAGAAGATGTCCCGGACATGGAGGAAATGCTGAAGATGAGCGTGGAGACGAAGGATATCCCATCGGGCATCCTACCATCCGACACGGAGACGTACAGAAAAATCATGAAGATAGTTCTGAAGGAATACGAGGAAACGGGAATCATCCGGTTGTAGATTTAATTCACTTTTAATGAAATAGTTTAATATATCAAAAAATGGATACCACTAAAAACTACGAAAACTTAAGGTCTAAAAACCAAACACACTTAACTATATACGCGTACAACATATTTTTGGTACTAAATTAATTATTTTTTTTGAAGCTGTAACACTTAAAAGTGGAAAAATAAATGCTATTTTATAATTATTAATTGTAAAAGGACAAGAAATTTCTTTAAAATAATAGACTACAAGTAAATGGCTTTATATTATAATTGTGGGATGTTGAGTATTTAAATTTCTAGTTAAATCAAAGAAAATGAGCAGTATATTCAATCTAAAATACTGGAAAACGATTTAATGACCCAAAAGTCAAATGTTTGCCTAACAGTTCACATCAGTAAGATCTGAGGCAGCACATCTCACATCTACTGTCCGAACAGCCACACAAAGAAAAGTAACCAACCTTACCTTTAGCTTCTTTAAACTAGTTGGTTCTTTTTCTGCTAAAAAGAAACTCACCAAACAACCAAAGAACCCATAAATAAACCTAGTTAGAATTCGTTTATTATTAAAACTTCGTTTTATATACGTATTATATATATACGTGTGTGAGTGAGGAATGGCAATATTAGCTACATTCATTGACCGAAAAATCCTGATGTTCTAAATAACCATAAATAAACCATGATAATTACTGTTATAATTAATTCATAATATAAACAAAGCCATTCTAACTTTAAGGTTGTATTTAATTTTCTAGGTTCAATGGTTATTAATTGCTTCTTTTATTTCATGAAAATAAATTCTATTTATATACATATATATATGGCCAAGACATAATCTTATATGGCCAAGACATATTCTTCTCTTAAAAATATTTTTTTTTAATATTTTAATAATCAAAAAGAACCATAAATAAAAAATAAACTATGAATATAAAATTGACGTTAGTCGATATCCCGATTCATGTAATGTTCTATGAACATTCTTCCCCTTGAATAGCTCGCTAAAGTTGCGAGAACACAGGGATATAGGATCAGTGAAGGGAACGGATTTGTCTGGCTTGGATGCGAGCCTTGGTAGCTCAGTGATTAGAGCACCGAGCTAGACGATCCGGGTTCGAATCCCAGCCAAGACATAATCTTTTTTCTTCAAAATATATAAACTATATATTATAATTTTAAATATATATATATATATATATATATATATATATATATATATATATATATATATACGTAACTCAAATGAAGTTAATTTTAATATGTAACAATGTTGTTATTCAATAGCACTATTATTTAATTATGTAATCAAACATTTAATATTTTTTTTACAATTTAAATTTTGTTGACTTTAAATCTTTTTATTAATTTCTGAAATTTCTTTTTAAAATTAAATTGTTGGTTCAGTAGAATACTTCACCAATTTTAATGACCCAACAAATGAATAATTGCTTTCAAAACTAATATACATATGTTATGATATAAATTTTAGCATATCATATTCATGGTTTATTATAATTTCAGTGATTATTGTAAAAGCTCTAAGAGTTTATTTATATGTTTACCACTATAAATCCATTTTATTTATGCGTATAAATGTATGATATATAAATTTAAATGAGTTTATACTTATTTATAACTCTTTCACCGATGTAATTACTGTTATTAAAATGTAAGTATGATTATGTTTGTGATTGGTACGTGTGCATCTTGTGGCAACCCAATTCATTGGTACAATTTCGTTTTGTGAAGAAACTATTCCTTTACCCTCCATTTTTATCATTCACCTATTCAATATCGTTAACTCACTAACCAAAGCACGACTAAAACATTAATATTTTTATTTACATCATTTATTATATTATCAAGCTGGTTATAAGATAATAAGGATTTTAATGTACAAATAATAAAAAAGAATTAAATTGGAATACTCGTACAGGAAATGAGCTGGTTTTGGACCGAGACAACTGGGTCAAGCACTACAAAGGGTTTTCCTCACACTACTTAAACGAGGTAGACGAGGAGGAAACATTATGATGATATTTTTATTTCATAATTTTATAATTTTATGATATTATATATTTTATAATTTCCCTCTCCCTCCAAAGTAATCTTAAATACATTATTTAAATATTTTTATTTTAAGAGAAAAGATTTGTCCTGGCCGGGATTCGAACCCGGGTCATCCGCATCTCTAGCGTGGTACTCTACCAACTAAGCTACCAGGCTCGAAACCAGGCCCCACAACGAGGCAATTTTTGCGATGTACTCGTATATATGGGGAAGAATGTTCATTGAACATTACTTTAATTAGGATCTGGTTGACGTACGTCAATTTTACATTTATACATATTTTTTTTTTATAATTATTTAAATATTTTTATTTTGTAGAGAAAAGATTTGTCCTGGCCGGAGTACCGTGCTAGAGATGCGGAAGACCCCCAGTTCGAATCCCGGCCAGGACAAATCTTTTCTCTTCAAAAAATATATATTTAAATAATCACAATAAAGAAAAAAAATAACACGTTATGTTCGTAGGGTATTGACCATTGACCAGTAATTAACAACTTATTGAGTATTTAATTCAAGGACATGTAATGGACTAATAAATTTATTAGTTTAATAACAATAAATTAAATAATTAAACTCATTAGTAGTATAACAAGTTATTAAGTTAATTTCTTATGCAATTAATAGTTGAATATTCGCTCGCTCCAACTTCTGAACTAGCAAGAAGGTAGAAGTTATAGGCAGCCAAATATGTTCATCAACTAGTAGTTGTAAGTTTAAAAAATGTAATTACTAACAACTAGCTCGTAGAGGGATTAACTTTGACTCTACCTCAAGTTTAAATTTGCGATAAGTATATTAAAATATTCAGGTTAAATATTAAAATATTAGGCTATATGCTTTGAGTCGAGAAATTATTAAATTTTGCTCATAACGTATGGACTATGTCAATTATTAGTTACTAGAACATGGTGTATCCTATAAATAATAATAAATTACAAATAATATTACTATATAAGTTGATGTTTTATTAAGAATCAACAAATACTCCATACAAATAAAAAAGCAAACAGTTATTTTAAGTAATCTAGAAACATATTAAAACAAAAACAATAATATTCAGATTACAAAGATCTTTGGCCTTTTTCTTTGTTACGTAAATTATAAATAAAACAAACAGTTTTGATAATGGAAATCAGTCTTTCATCGAGAATGGAATTGTGCTTTCAAGAAAATTCTACAAAATTGAACGACTTTTTAAAATAATTTGTTCTTTACAGTTGATAAAGTACATATATAGTCTCATATTTTTTAAAGTTTTGCTTCGTAAATAATTTCATAAAATCGAAATTTTTTTAAAATATGTTTACTAGTCGCGTTTATTGAATTTACATTAATTCCATTTTATATCAATTGGTAGAAATTTTTCTGTGATCGACTATTATCTTTATGGATTCGGTAATTTTTTTTAAAACACAATTTGAAAATAAATGAGAAATAAACAAAACTAACCTTTTTAACCAAATTTTTAAAATAATAATATAAGTATTTAGAATTTCTCTAGGACAATTTTGTCAACTTCAACTTCAAGCATTCAAAGATTATTTCTAAAACATATTATTATTATTATAGACGAGCACTAAAGCACAGAAGTCCCTAAATAAGTTCCTGCAGCAATTAAAAGACCGGTACATAAATTCTCCACAAATTATAATTTTAAGCTTATTTTTTAACTAAATCAATTGTTTTAAATTTTACTTTAACATACTGATCTCAATATGTTAAAGAATGTCAATATTGACGTGAATATGAAAAAAAGTATATATACAGTGTGTCCCCGGATTGAGTTCACAATAGGTGTGATTGACCCAAAATTTTCGAATTGGAATTTCATATTTTGGGATTCCTCCCTGCTTGGTCTGAAACTTATTTTTAGTTTACTTTCGATTTTTTAAAATCAAGTAGGCCTTTACAGTTGAGCAAAAACTCTTTTCGTTTCAGATAAAGTACCTTATCCGTTCATATTACGCCAACGTGTCACTAAAAAAAGTTGTTTACAATGAAAAGTTATGGCGTTATGCAAATCTTAAGAATGATCGGCTTACTTTGATAAAATTTGCTTTTTCTTGTTTTAAAACAATCGCGTCGTAGTAAAGCAAACAATTCACTGCCATTATCTTAAATACACGTCAAAACTTTGAAGTATTTTTTCTAAATTGATTACTTATCTCAGTAAGTTGCAAATTACTTGTTCATTTATTTTTACTTGTTTTGTATTAAAAATGTTGACTCTCGAATAGCGCATTCACCTAATTGTTACGGACTTGGGGAAACATCTTATGCTTATGTAATTAATAAGTTTCACGAGCGATTTCCCACGGTGGCAATTTCTCAGTGGATTAAAAAAAACTTGTGAAAAAGTTTACAGTAACTGGAAGTATCCAAAATTTGAAGAAGAAAAAAGCTAGTTCATGATCACGAAGATGCTGCTACACTCTTGGTGCTGGAATCCGTGAACACTGATAATCAATTATCATTGAGAAAACGGTCTACGGAATTATCAATAAGTAAATCGGACATGCAAAGAATTCTCAAAGAAAAGAAAATTATTCCATTTAAACCCACGTTCATTCATAAATTAGAAACTGGAGACGATGGCCAACGATTGCTTTTTTGTTTATGGGCTGGAGAAAAGATTTTGAACGACATATATTTTTATAAAAAATAATTTTTACAGATGAGTCAACATTTACAACTAATGGCATCGTGTCTTCACAAAATTGTAAGCATTGGTCTGATGAGAATCCTAATTTTCGTATAGTAACTAACAGTCAACGGTACAAGAAAGTAAATGTATGATGTGCAATAAGGTACGATAAAATTATATTTTTTGAAAACTTTTTTTTATCTTCCATGGAAGACGTGAATTTAGAAGATTATCATTTTCAACAAGACGGATGCCCAGCTCATTCAACTCGTTTGATTACATTTTTTTTTAATCGCACTTTCCCGAAAAGTGGATTGGACGATATGGTTCAATACATTGGCCAGCAAGATCGCAAGGATTTTTGCATATGGGATTATTTGAAACAAAAAGTTTATTCGTATGATCTTCATGATAACATCGACTTATTAAAACAAAAAATTAGGGATTCTTTAGCTGAAATTAACCAAATGACCCTAGCGAAAGTATACGACAATTATAGATTTAGTTTAGAAAAATGTGCAGAGCGTAGAGAAAGCCAAATAGAGTTATTGGAGTTTAATTAATTTTTTTGATAAACTGTAAAAATTTGAATTTGAAATTGAACATTTCTAATCACCCTGTTTTCTCATCTAAGATTTATCATGTAAGCGTTAATAATAAAGAAATATTTCTCTCCTGTTTTCTACTTCTATTATCAAAGTAGGCCGATCATTCTGAAAATTTGCATAACGCCATAACTATTCATTGTGAACAACTTTTTTTATGACACTTTGGCGTACTATGAACGGAAAAGGTACTTTACCTGAAACGAAAAGAGTTTTTGCTCAACTGTAAAGGCCTACTTGATTTTAAAAAATCGAAAGTAAACTAAAAATGAGTTTCAGGCCAAGCAGGGTGGAATCCCAAAATATGAAATTCCAATTTGAAAATTTTTGGTCAATCTCACCTATTCTGAACTCAATCAGGACACACTGTATAAATGAAATCATTATGTAGCAAACTGTGGAATGAAAAATTCATAAACGTACATAAAATTGTCTCATCACATTTACAATGGTAAAATTTTCAGGGGGTGCAATAGATGAATTACACAAAATAAGAATGACTTATTTTATTGTACCTACGTTTCGACCTAGGATTTAGGCCATCATCAGGGCTGAGCAAAAAGAAACAGATAAAATATATAAAACATTGCAGTACCAAAGGAGAATAACAGTTTATATAAAATGAAATGATACGGATGAAAAGAAATACAAAGAGTAAAGATAAATTATGAAGTAACTGATGAGAAACAATAAGATGCCAAAGAAGGGAAATATACTTTTTATTCATTATTATCACTTCTGATTATACAAACTATTATTCTTCTTCGGTACTGCAATGTTTTATATAGTTTTTTCTCATCCCTGAAGAAGGCTTTAAACATAGTTCGAAGCGTAGGCACAATAAAATAAGTCATTCTTATTTTGTGAAATTCATTGGGTGCACTCCCTGACTATTTTACTCTATTTTTAGAATTATCCAGTCAACGATTTCCGAAAATAGAAAAGACGTAAAGTTAAATTATGTAAAGACTCTTTACAAGTTCAAAACGATAGATCCCGGTCAAGAAGTTGCTGAATATTATAATTTAGCATTAATTTAAATCTCTCATCTTATTGTGAAAAGAAATCAGACAATTATTCCGCCCTAAATTGCAGCGTCTTATTTTCCTCACATACGTTGAATTAGGTACGTAGTGTAATTTATGAAAAATCTAGAACTCTTGCTGAAGAACCGGTTGATGATGCTCAAAAGGGCGGACAATAGTGTATTCCGTGAAAAAAAGAACACGCAACATTTTTTTTTCTTTTTCAGGGACGACGCCCTACAGAACGAACAGAGGGAGCTGAGAGTGGACAATAGCCGAGCTTCCCCGGGCATTATCTCTACAGTTTTACATTTGATTTACGCCAACCCCTCTGGGAATGTTTTTAACTGATAATTCTCCTGAGGAAGTTGAGGACCGGTGATACTTAAGAACTTGCTGGAACTTCACCGACCGTCCTGAGGAGAAGCGTTTAAAGAAGGCAAAGGAAGAGTTTAATGGAGTTTGCGGTGTATTGTAAAAAAAAAGAAGACATTTCGGAAAAAATAAAACCAAATTGAAAAGAAAACTTTGCTAAGAGCTTGATTTTTATTAAATGGGACTTCCTTCAGGGACAATAGTCTTTGGAAGGAACACGAGGAGACCTCTTATTACAAAATTGCCCTTTCTATGAATTTAAGTCAGAGGACTTCATTTAAAAGAGTTACACTTTTTTTTATAGCCTTCATCGCTATTTTTTAGTTAATTTCATATCATTCTTACTATATCTCCGTCCAGATCTAGTTAAATGATATTTCACCTTACAAAGAGTGACCGAACGCATCCCATGGCACAGTTGTTTTTTTTAACTTTGTAGGTTTTATGATTAGTTTTTTTAAACTATTGTTTGTTTGTTTATTTAACGTCAGTTTATTCTGCTCTGGCTAATCGGATGATGCTACATTGGGAGCTCTAAATATTGCTCCAGGTGTAATTAGTATAGGGTTTTTTAACGAGTTCCTCGCATTGTACATGCTCAGGACACCCGTTTAACGCCCCTTCCGTAGGACAGAATAACTAAGGATTACTCCCTTTTGAAAAATCATATGACCTGCATGGATGTGAACCCGCGAACGTAGGTTTAGTAGGTAGTTATGCTAACCACTAGACCACAGGTCGCCTATTGAACTATTTACTTATAGTGTAAAAGCAATCTCGTCACCCATTCCCATGTTTGTCAACAATATGACGAAGTGTACTGTTTTTAATTTTTTGTTTCTTCTTATCATTGTACAACTTTTCTGAAATAATTACTTTCCGGTCTTCCAGTAGGTGTGGTCATTATTGTTTATGTTGATTTGAAAAAAAAACACCTAATTTTTGCCTAAGTGTATTTTCAACTACATTAGCTGAAATGTTATAGGACTCGATTTCCTATTTCAAAATAAGTGAAAGAGTTTAGAAATTAGATGTGCCTCCTGTGATAAATTGTAGCTATGAATAAATAATTTAATAAACCATCTCATGGATGGTAAAAATTTCTGCACTTTGATTTGTTCTTGTTAAATTAAAAAAAAAAAGATAATGAAAAATCACTCAATTACTAAAATGACGTTGAATGAAGGGTCTTCAGTGCGTGGTAAAGAATATACAGTATCTTGGACAACGGTTGGGCAAGAAGGTGATTTGTCTTAGATCACTTTCAAACACGAGATTTTCCCAAATCTCTTCATAGAGGCTGGGTGGGGCCCCTTGTGAGGAGGACCTTGACCTGGCAATTCAGTGCTCTACCACTGAGCTACCACACTCATCCTTATATGTTATCTTTACAGGTATTTAAAATATTTAAAAAATAGAAGTTTGTCTTACTTTTAAATCAGAATGCTGTTATTGGTAAACATATTAATGTTTTAGCTCTTTTCCTAGGTATATTTATAAATATAGCTAATTAATTTATTTATTTATTATTAATTAACTTAGTTGTAAAATTTAGCTGGGGTATAGGTTTGAAGAATTTTCTTTGGGGTACACGGCATTGCTTTGGAATGGGCTTATATTTTATGACGAAAATCTTTATTTTTTTTAGAAAATCCTGTTCTATATTCATATTGTGCCAGTAAAAATAACGATCCGAAGCTTCTGCACTAATCACTTGACAATGCAAAATTTTTTCTAGACAGTTTTTTCCTCCAAAACAAAGCCTTTAATAAAAATAAATAAAAACCTTCTATAGTAAACAACGCTACTAATTAAATTAGTCTATTCAGTAAAATAACAATTTTGCCCTTAAGGTAAAACGGAAATTTAAAAGAAAAGGTCAAACAGAAGTTAGTACTTGATGTAAACCCTTTCACATGAGAGAATTAAATATAAGCGTTTAGAACAAATGCAATTAGCTACAACGTTAATGATGGGTTGATTCATAATAAAAGGCTTACTTTAAGAGGAAAAGATATTTAAAAAATATGTTTTTTAGACTACGATTTAAAAATAATAAAAACATCTTAAACAAGCTGGGTGTGCTTGCTTTGACGATCAGCATCAATGTTACTGTAATACCTCTGTATATTTTAATGAAAGCAAAAAGACGTAATTTAACAGAGAATTTATATAGAACAAAAGGTACAGAAATAAATAAAAAATTTATTTGGTGAGTATAGGGAGGGAAATTCTTTTCATTATTGACATTTTTACTGGTATCATGTTCATTATTTGACCAACATTAATAAATAATTATGAAATTCGGTTGAGCTGTACAATGCTATACAAACTCGCTTTTTACTGAAGATGGATTTTTCTGAATAAAATCGGAATTTTTCCGACGAAATCCTTTATAAAAAATGGTCAGGGTTAGTAGGAAAGAACCATTAACTTATGTTTATTATGTTGTTTTTTGTTAGAGAATGAAAATATATTTAAATATATTACCAACAAGCATATTATTTTTTAGGAATAAATTCATCAACTATGGCAGTGGCCATAAATATTCGCTTAACAAATAGTGAAAATCAATGAATAATCATACTAAAATAACGTTTTTCGTTATAATCATACTTCTTATCTTCAGTGTATATAAATACCTTCATCACCATCACTGGCACTACAACCCGGTACGGGTCTTGGCTGCGTCAAGTCGTCGCACAGTGTTTCGATTAATACAAGCTAGGTGGACAAAAGTCATCTTTAGAATGTTAAATTATTATATTGGAATATAGTAAACATTTCAAAAAATAGTAATCTAGTATTTGTCAACTAATTTTTTTCAAAATCCATGAAGGACTTTTCCTCATTTTTAAACTTTCAACTAATGGTAATGACTTGCACCCATTTGTAAATGGGCTAAATTTTATATATTTCATAGCTACATCTTTCCCATTAATAATAAGACGCGCTATACCCTGCACACTCGAATACATTTTTATTTTTATTTAGAGTACTTATTTTCAAGAAAGGGTTTTTTGAAAAATGGTTAAAACCTCCTACTTTTTTTCTTTTTGAAAAAATTATATCAAGTACTAATAGATTTGTTTTCGTATAAGTATAAACACAATTATTAAATAATCATTTTTAGTTTTTAAAAAATACTTCATACCTTTTTAACAAGAAGCATTAACGGTAATATTATTAAGAAGCATTTATGTAGCTATAAAGTAGAAAGGAATGCCTAATATTAAAGCCAAAGGAATTAGCCAAGAATAGAAGTGAGCGAAGAAAAACTAACAATAGGCCTGAGGAAATGGGAAAGAAACTGAGAGTAGAAAACTAGATTTAGGCGAGCATAAGGCCGTCCGGGACAATAGGAAACAATTTTCTTTCCAGAGGAAATAGGTTTCGGCCGGAGTTTTAGATTGCCTCCAGGCATCGTTGGTAACCTATAGCTTAAGTGCAGGGGGAAGGCAGAACTTGAGATCGCTATGTCCGACCCTTCGATCGCTATCTTCATCTTGACTGTCTCATTATGCAAAAAAAAAACCCAATGAATATATGATATATTATTTAGAAAAAAAATATATAAAGTATAAATTAAAAAGAAATACTTCCAGTGTTTAATTTGTGTTCATGTTGTGTTTTCGTTTGTTTATTTAATATCACTTTGTGCTGATATGGCTAATCGGAGGATGCTACGTTGGGAGCTCTAAATTTTTCCAATCCAGGTTTAATTAGGATAGAAAATTTTAACGGGTAGCTGACATCGTTCAGGCTTGGAACAACCGTTAAACACCCCTAACGAAGGACACCATAAGCAAGGATTTTTACTACTTTTAAAAAATCCTAAGGCCGCCTGCCGACCTGCGAACCGATATTGGGCTTAGTAGGTTGTTATACTAACCAATAGACCACTAGACCACCCCAATTGGTGTTCATTATTATTTAAAATTGTCTGCTGATTTTTGTTTTCGTTTTTCCTGAATGTAAAACTCAAAGGTTCCATTTAATAATTTCTGGAGCGATAACCATAGTTATACTCCTTCTTCAACCTAATAGAGAATTATAGTATTATGTTTTTTTTAAAGTAAAATATTAAAAAATTAACTTACGGCGTGTTGATGTAAAATAAAGATTCTGACCCCTAAAAAAAATGTTGATTTTTAATACAAACCATTTTATAAATATTTCTTCAGAAAATAATTAGGATAACAGAGAATTTTTTTTCTATTAACCCTTTTTTAGCCAGCCTTGCTCAAATTCTTTCCTCCCTCATTCCCTCATTTATGTACTATATATACAGTACCGGTGACTACGTCGAATTTTCTACAAAATAAATTTCTTGAACTTAAGGTAGTGAAATCGTAGTGAGTTAGGTGCTAAGTCAGGAATTGACAGGAAAAACTCCAAGGCTACTTTTTATCAACACATCAGCGAAGTTTGTATAAAACTGTAACCTGATTGACTAACACACCCAGATTTCATAATTTTTTATTTTTAAAAATATTGAATTGTGGCATGGATGAAGCAATGGAAAATACTGAACATGTGGCCAAAAAAAAAAATCATCGGTCGCTCAAATGAGTCAAGAAAAACCGTTTGTATCAAATATTCACGTCTACGATATATGTGTTACAACACTGAATTACTACCAGATCGTTAGAATTTATTACAAGAGAAAGAATATTAATGAATACTAAATCATTAACTTCTAGCAGTTGTAGGTAAGCTAATATTAAATTAATATTTTTAGATATAAAGGAAATATTTACATATAAATGGAATACAACTTTTTATAATAAGGTAAAGAATGATCTATTCAATTTAATGTATAAGTTATTTCACTTTTTTTTTTGTCATTTTACAATAAAACATTAAATTTTTATGAATATAGACGAATCTACGTTTATTATCCCTCTACAACCCAAAAAATGTTTCTGAAAACATTATTCTGTATTAGGTAAAAGGTAAGAGCTATTTTAAGTATTAATTTATATTACAGTATTATATAAATGCTAATATTTTTAATTAATCTTAGTAAATAATAAATAATTGGTCATTGAGAATCGTATCTCCCTTCAATGAAACAATGTAAATTATTTTGTGTCAATTATTTGTATAACTTATACATATCAAGTGCATTGTTAGGCCCACTTAATTAATTCCGTACATAATTAATTATAAACTTGATTGGATGTTTAACTGTTCAAATTTGCATTAATTGACCTAATTAATTTCCTAAATTCTGATGAAATATAAAGGAACCCAAAAAAATTACTTTTCAAATTATCATATTTTGATAATGAGCCAAATATTACTTAACTATAACTAAATGATAACTATAATAAATAGTTGTTTATTATACAGTAGATCGATGAATGATCATAAATTCAAATGGAACTTCAAATATCAAAGTAAATAATTCACTTACTTAAATATTCTATATGTTCCAAGTCTTTGAATAATCCTCGTGAAGGTATTGTCAATGTTGTGAAATGTACACCTTTTCAGATAAATTTAGAGAAGTAAGGGATAAAAAAATGTCATATTTAGTTTGTGTATATATTATTAATTAATGTTAACATGTCTATCTCTCAGGTTTATCCCATCGCGGTTGTATGTTTTACGTTTTATATAACAGCTACTCCTCGGTCCATTGGACGTGAGTCTTTTGCAATGTTCTGAAGCGTAGTACCCATGAAATCATTCAATTAAATAATATTGCGTTTAATAAGAAACATACAGAAAAAACTACAATTGTGAAGGACCGCACGACCCCCAGGGCATTACTCAATGTGCAATGACACGGCGGGAGCCAATGAGACGTATCCATGGTGAAGTCATTGCGCCACGATCTGGCTATATAGCCACCCGGTCGGCGCTATGGGGGTTATTCGAAATGTTGGTACGGCTAGTTTTGGTCCTGGCAGTTGTCCTGGTGGCAGTGTGTGCCCAGCAAAGCGATTACGACGAGCACGGTCACCTAGGATACTCCGACGGATCTGTCGGGAGCGTCGCCGACGACGGAGTAGCTCAGGACCATCACAAGGGTCATCACTGGAGCAAGGGAGGCGGAGAGTCCCACAAGAGCGACCACCACGAGTCACACGGACACAAAGGTGACAAAGGACACAAAGAACACCATGACTACCATCATGGAAAGAAAGGACACCACGACAAAGACCACCACGCAGGAGGGTATGCTGACCACGGTGGCCACAAACACAAACACCATGATGACGGTGGATATCATGCCGAGCACCATAAAGGCGAGCATGGTCACCATGGCCACAAATATGAGGAGCACGGCAAATACGGGAAAGGACACAGCACGAAAGGAGAACACGTCGTACACAAGCTAGACGAGTACAAGAAAAAGAAAGAATTCTTCGATGAGGACCATGATGAACACCATCACCACAAACATGGTGGACACCACGAGGATCACGCTCACAAAAAGGGAGGACACCACAAGAAGGGTCATTACCACGCCGGACACTCCGAAGACCACAAAGGCAAGAAAGGCCACGATCATCATGGGCATCACCACCACCAACACGCTGGCCACAAGAAAGAAGATGGTCACTCCGAAAAGTACGGGCACCATCATGAGCATGGGAAGAAAGGCGCCAAAGAAGACCACAAGAAGTGGGGATTCAGCCATCACGGGAAGGGCCACTGATCACCAGGACTTATGACTCCAAATAATGTATACTAGTCGGTACTGTTAAATCTTGTTTATTTTTAAGTGTTGTGTGTGTGTTTATGTTTGTGTTTGTGTGAAATTACAATATCAATTTTAAGGGTGACGTTTGTTACTTCGGTTTTATAGATTTGTAAATTTATACGGTGTACAAAATTGTTGTTTTTATGTAGACCCTTCATTGATTTTTATTTACCTGCTATAAACTTGCTTCTTTGCTTATTTTTGTACTGTGAAACTTATATATTTTGTTACGTGTGTAAATCAACAAAATTGAATTTATTTAAAGTGTTTTTATTTTTAAATTCCATTTACCTATTCCTCACACTAATTAATTTAAACAACATAACTGAGCACGATTTAAGTCCAAAGCCTATGCAAAGGAAATATGATGAACTGCTATCATTAATAACTACAACGGTCTATAGATATACTTTATTTTTGATAATATTTTTCAGCAGTAATATTTTGTTTTCTTCTTATCCAGGGATAAGTCAGGACTTCATGATACAACATAATATAAAACAAGGTATAAAATAAAAAAATAGAAATACTGCTGGATATATTATTTAAAAATAATCTGAGTAATAGTTAGGGTAATTTGGCAATAATCAAATATTCAAGTGTGATATTCAATTGTTTTTCTAATAACTGAGATCGTAAACAAATATTTAAATTGTAATTTTCCAATCGTATGCATTCAGTCATTGGAATGAAATAAAATTCTTATCTGCTTAATGATAGTTAAATAAATATATTTTGAAATTTAAAAATTAAAAATATAAATTATTTACCATTTAACGAACAGAGTTCAACGGATAAGAAGGAAATTATTCGAAATAAGAAGATGTAAATATGTATTTAGTAAATAAATGTTTATAATGGATATAAAAAAATGCTAAATTTGTTAAAGTAAAGGAAGATAGAGGATTTAAACATTCTACTCAACTGTTTTAGCAAAACTAGAAGAAAGTATCGCTATGAGAGATGCCTGGCCATTTGCCTAAATTCTACAGAGCTAAAATGTTATTGCCTCTTCCATTATCTTCGCTTAAAACTCAAATGGAAATTAATTATTTTTCATTTCTCATTGGAATAGGACTCGACAGACAATTAATGAATAGCGAAAGGGCCAGGCATCGTTATTCATAATTATGTATTTTTCACCGAGAGATTATTTTTCACAAACTGCTTGGCAGAAAGGCAAACCCTTTTATTGAGATATCAAGGCACAAAACAAATAATTTTATTTGATTAAAATAATAATTTATATATATATATATATATATATATATATATATATATATATATATCTCAATTGAATCTTCTTCTGATACCTATATACTTATATTAATTCATAATCGAAATATTGAATTGAACTCATTTGAACAGGCATTTGGTTTAAAAATCGGGTTCATCCATTTTTTTTCCAAAAATGTATTTTTTTAATAAGTTTTTAATGTCAGCAATGATTTATTAGATGTGTTTGTTTCAAAACAGTCTAGATCATTCAGAAATCAATACCAATAGATTATATTTCCTGTCAAAAGTGGTTACACCCATTACATTAAATGAAAATGTTTGATGTTTGGAAAATCAATACTATGTTGATACTGTTTAATTATATTGATTATAGTGGTTAGTTTTAAAAAATGTATATTTTATTTACATTTTATCAACCATAAACTAACCAGATATCGATATTTTCTAATCAAATTATATGCAACACATTTTTTATAAAAAGCAATTTTAGAGATCTTAAAAAATTGTCAGTAATTATTGTTTAAAGTGTATTGCGAATAATAATAACGAAAAATAATTAAAACATTTGTTAAATTGATTATTTTTTAAAATTGGATCTATTTGATCAGCCCTGAAAATTTTTTGTGAATGGGTATAACCGGTTTTGAAACACCTCTAATATATGTGGGGCAGGATGAAATTAATTAAAATGAGATGTTATTTTTAAAGTAGGATAAGTCTATTTTTTTCAAATTCGTGATATCTAAGTGTTGAAGGGTTGAATTAGTTTTAAAAACAGGTTAAACGGAATAATTTTATTTGCAAGTACGTTGCAAAGAGTGATAACTTTTAACCCTATGCACCTTTTAAATTTTATTATAAAATAGTAATCATTTAAAACTATAAACGATTATTTTAAATTAAATATATATTTAAAAAAATGATGTCCTAAAAGTTAAAGCTGTTGTAATACTTGATCATATGAATTGTTTAAAAATCAAATTCACATTTAAATTAAAATTTAAAATACACAAACGTTTTAGTATATTTTCTTTTCTTATCTATATACCCGTATTTAATAAGACTTCGGTTACATTAGTATCGAAGAATATCATATAATATAATCAAATATTCTTTCTCATTAGCTCTAGAAAAACATTTATTCAAAAATAAGGCGAAGCATAATTATAAAGTTATAAGGAAACAATAAAGAAATTCTTCCATAATTAGGAAGGGATCGTTAGCCAGAGCCAGCATTAGAAGTCCCTCTCTTTAGGAAATGTAACTCCGTCAAGCTTCCTTTTGCTGTAGCCAGTTTTCTTTCTTCCCACTGATATTTAACGACAAAAGTCTGCTCCCTTGTCTAAAAGTTACGCATTTTTAAAAAATAATAATTCCAAATTATCTCTTTATAAATAAAACCTTTCCAAACGTCCGGTTTTCTAATAGGAAATCAATATTACACATAGCACCTTCAAAAGAATGCCATAACCCAAAAAACCTAAATTAATAAAATGTGTTTGAAATGGAAAATCAGATATGCCATTCCTGTATTAAATAGCTTTAACCAATAAAAATTCCGATGAAAGTTTAACTCAAAATTGCCACATTTTGAAATATGCCGTTGATCTTTTGAAGGAGAAATATGCCAAAGTTAATAAATTTCTAATTTTATAAACTAATTAAGTAATTTTTAAACAATATTTATTGGAAAGTAATAAAACAGTTTATACTTTTGGGAAACTGTCTATTTGGGAATTAGACAAACATTTATTTTATTTATAAATAATTTTTTAGTATATTTTTTAAATAATGTATAGTTTATTTATTATCATCCTGTCTCATTTATATAGGAAAAGAGTTTAATTCGATATTTTAATTACAAATTAATATTTCTATACAGGTATCAGAAGATGCTCATTTATTGATATTAGATTATTTTGAATACATTATTATCCTAGATATAGATACATTTTTTATTTTAGTTAATGCATGAATAAAAAATTTTTTTTTAAATGCTTCAATCATTAATTTAGTTTTCCTTTTTTATATATTTTTTTGCCTGTATTTTTTATATTCAGATAGACTTAGTAAATATTATAAGTAGTGAGTACAGATGTAATTAATATTGCTGCCTGGCAACTCTAGCATTATTTTCATTAAAAACGTATTAACAAAAATGTACAATAACCTTCCCAATACAATCAATTATTATTAGGCATAAAAGAAGTTTCAACTTATTATTCGTTTAGATTTCGCGACGACATCGAAATTAAAGAATAATTTACACTTAAAGAATAAAAAAAAGTGTAGACCGCTCCAACAAAAAAAGGTGGCTTTTTCTTTCATGAATAAATATATCAAGCTATTAAAGTGAATAATAATAAACAATTATTAGATAAATAACTAATTAGTTTGAAACTTGTAACACATCTTTGTACTTACTATAAGATAAAGTAAATGTATGTCGTATTTGGTCAGAATACATTATTTTTCTGGCTGGCTGACTTTGTTTAGACATTGGATTAGTTTTAAAATGACCTATAGTTACTCTAAGCAAGGTAATACTAGTAATTTGATAAATAAAAAATATTTTCAAAACCAGATTAGGAATGTTGCTAGAGCTAATAAATAATAAAATCAACACGTTTGGCAAGTCAGGATGGCCGAGTGGTCTAAGGCGCTGCGTTCAGGTCGCAGTCCACTCTGTGGGCGTGGGTTCGAATCCCACTTCTGACATATCTTTTTTTTTCTTTATATATATTAATCTTATTTTTTTTAAATTATCAAAAGTATTTTATTGTTATTTTTAATAAGTAAACAATTTATTAAAAAATACTCTTTTTTGTCTTTATATATATCAATATTATTATTTAAAAATTTTTTTAAATATATAAATTAGGGTTTCATGTTATTTAAATTAATTATTTGATTAACGATAGACTTTAAAAGTATTTTCTTTTTATTATTTAATCAGTAAAAAAAATTATTGCTTTATTTAAACTAATTACTTTACCACGTAATCTTTTGAAATTGATCATTTGTTCTTCATATTTATTAGTAATAAACATGAATAAATGCGATAAAATATCTGTAATAAAAAATATAGGAAATTAGCAAATTTTCTTGAGCTAATTAATCCAGTTAATTTAATAATAGAAAATAATTGTTCGTAATTATTACTTATAAATTTAAAATTGTCATTTATATAAATTATTTTTTATGCAAAGATTAATATTATTTTTCAATGCAAAATCGAAAGGTTTTGAAATTTATTAAATAAAATTGAAACTTGATTGGTATGTATTGGTAGGTATATTATTTTTAATTTACTTTTCAAAACATATTGAATATGTAACAACAAAATGGTACCCATTTTTCTTTAGAAATAAGTATATGTGCTATCAAAACGTATATATACAAACATATTTCCATACTGGATATGTCAGAAGTAGCTGAAGAATCCCAGTCCATTATCTAACCATGACATTTTCCTGTCCCAGCCAGTTCGTAACTGTCAGTGCCCCCGGAGACGCCCCGTCAAAACATCTTAAGTTCATACGGCATTTTAAATTTGTTTTTCTCTTTATTATTCCATTTCGTGAAAGATAAATGGAGAAAGATTATAGTATTTTTTGTTCGTTTTAATATAATTTAAATTAATTGTTATATATTTGCATATGCCAATTTCAACAATTGATTTCTCTTCATATGAGAATTTCCTCAATTTTTCATTTAATGCTAATGGTTAACAGTTATCAACGATCATTGCAGCTGGTAGATATTTTTTGAAGTAGACATTGCTGAATCGGTATTTTCGCTAATTTAAAGATCACTTTTTTCTTCAAATCTTCCCAAGCCACTGGTCGAGATAAGTAGCATGGCTGAAGGATTTTAAAAATTAAAATAATGAGCTATATAAAAGAAAGATTTGAAATAACGCTAGTAATTTTTAATTTTATGGTATTTCTTTATAGATGGTGTCTGCGATATGAAATAACTCCATGCTATATCAATAATTGATTTTGTTTCTGTTGTCGATTTTGCAATGATAATTTTGGAATTTACTTAATCCTTGTTGTCTATATTAGTTTTACAACGTCAAATATCTCGAAAACAAAACAAATTCTACTTTTTATTTATACTTTAATTGTATTGGCACACATACCAAAATTCATAAAATACAATATTTCATTGTTAAAAACATTTTTTTTTCTTACTCGTGTATATATCTAAATCAAAGAAGAATAAAGGATTTTTCTTATTTAAAATTGACTTCTACAAAACTAAGACTAATTAAAAATATGCCTACTATTAATAATACGCGTGAATAAATGCATTAATAAAAGAGATAGGAAATTAGCATTGCCTATTTTCTTGGCTAATTTAGCGATTATGATTAGTCGTAATTATCTTATTTAAATTTTAAATATTTTTTTTTTACCTGATGAAAACTCAAAACTGATTTATTGTATACGGTCCCGTGGTTAATTTAATTAATGTTATTTACCCAAAGTCAGAACGGTTTAAAATTGGTTCAAACTCTATTTTCATTGGTTTATTAATAATACCATGTATATCATTTCTGACACAGAGAAAGAATTTCGTTTAAATAATGAAAAGAAAGAACATTTACAATCTTTAAAAAAATAATGAAATAATCCTGACCTACTTTGCGGTTATTCCATATACTGTGTTACCAGAAGAGGTACTAAATGGAAAATGGCTTGCTACCCTAACTCGGGTATTTAGAGACAGAGAATTTTTGGAACTATCAAAACATCATTTTTATGTTAAGTAAAAAATATTTGTTTTGTACTTGCATTGATTAAATCAAATTCAGTGTTAAACTAGATATGTATTTCAGAACGTAGTACGTTTAATAATATTATAAAAATTAATTTTGTTTAATGTAGGAGAGATTCGCTACTCCAAAAATCGACCGGAAGATCCAGTGATGATCTCTGCACCTTACAGTGTTCTTCTGGAGTCTAGAACCAGTTTTCTTCTTCGTGAAATCCGAGAACTTAAGATAGAAGCCTAGGCAGAACTTTCTTAGAAACATAGTTAGGCACTATAGTAGAAATTCAAGTGGTTCAGGTTGCTCCACGACTATTTCCAAAGTTGCCATTGCGGTGGACACAGTTCAATTCCCACAGTGAGTCAATAGTAAGAGTGGTCCTTGGCAACGGTGACAGCGGCTCAGGGAGGTCAGGCACGTTAGTCTCATTACTCGCAGTTGGCAACACTGTTTTTATCAAAAGGCATAAGTCCGATTGTTAACAATATCGATATTTTTTATCATATCGAAATATGGAGGATTTCGTGGATATCTGCTCTTAAAAACATTAATATTATTTTAAACTATTTTTATTCCGATTTAAATTTGAATGAAAATATTTACTTGAAGTGGAAATGGTTGACTGAATATATCTTAGAAGAGATGAAATGGTCGAAAGGTGCAGTCAATATATTTTACAGAAAATAAGTTTAAGTTATTTTATTTAAGCCTAATTTTAGGCCAAATTTTTAGGCCATCGTCGGGGCAGAGAATAATCAGTTAACATTCCCTCTGATATGTTACTTTTAGTTATTATTTAAGGAGAACAGTACCCAACGGTACCTCTCCCTTGGCTTCAATTAGTTTCCTATGATAATAGATCTGTCTCATCCGCGTTCTTATTACTTTCATTTCCTTCTAGTGTTCTCAGACATGAGAGTCGTGGCCATTTGTTCTATCAATGGGTTTGGATGTCTGTAATTTTTCTTGAAAGCGTTTTTAGTACGTTCGTATGTGTTCATCAACCGTTGGTATTTTTAAGTCAATATGCAGAGTTTTGTCATTGACATACCAAGGTGCTTTTTTGACACTTTTGAGTATTTTGATTGGAAAGTTTGTACTCGTTTACTGTGAGTTTAGCGATGCGATGCCTTAAATGTGTAATGTACACCGACGGTCCCTACGACAAAGCGGCATGTCAAAAAGTGAGGTTATAGAACAGCGTAATGAAAGTTCAAATCACTCTTCATTACGATCCCCTGTAAACTTCAGTTTTTGACATGTCGCTTTGTACGTCATGCTTCATAAGATAGTTTATAAGATTATAAAACAAAGATAATGAAATATAGTAATATTACTAGAGAAATGATTTTATTATAAAATATAAATAATACCATGTTGTATTATTATTTGTCAAAATCTTATACATTTCTTCTCATTCATTCTCATTTATTCTAGCTATTTCTCATTAATTAATTCATAATTTCAAACTATGAATATCTTCTTTGAAAATATTTACTATGTATTTAAAAAAATATTAATTTATATTAATTGGCAGCTACTTGTGAAGAGTGATTACCTTCAATGCAGATTACCGGTATTTGAACGAGAAGTATATTTTGAAAATCATGGGGATAGAGTATATAATTTCCAGATGAAATCCTATGCCGAGAATCGATTTATAAGCGTTTGATGAACGTGATGTTTGAAATTTTTTTTAAAAGTGTCCGTATTTTATGAAATAGTTTTATTACGTTATGTCATAATCTAGATATTAATTTTTGATAGTCTACAACCTATATATGATATTGTTATCTCAATAAATTACCTAAATGCAGCTAAAATTCCAGCTCTGATATGTCTAAAATTAGTCAGAAGTAATTAATTCTAGTTTTGATTTTTAATGAAAACGTAAATTATAAGTTTGATAAAGTATAAGCAGAGATTGGTTTCAGTCATTATTAATTCAATCTTCATTATCTTCCTCCATTTTCTTTTCTTTTTTTTAATTGGATGATTTCCTTCATTTCTCCGAAATAGTAATTCCCTCTAATAATTAGTAATAATACTTCCTTTCATAAGTGTTTTAAAAGTAATTGTTGATAAGATATAATTGTCAATATATTTAAAAGAGTTTCGCTACTCAGAATTTATTATTTGTTTACTTCAACATACCATATAGAATTTGCAATAACCTATGGAGATTTTTATATTAATCGTAGAAGTATTTTTTATAAATTTATCTGCATTCTTTAGTGTGTTCTACATCAAATAGTTTTTATTCTTCTCGAACCACCCGAAGCGTCTCTACGCATAGCCTTCTAGATTCTTTGATCTATGATATATCAAATCACGAGAAATTAATTTTGAATGACAGAAAAAATATAACAAATAATAAAAACATCCTATTTCACTAGAAACTTGAATGTATTGTGCTTCTTAATCTGAAATGATAATATGTACATTTAAGTGGAAAATAGTTGACTGGTTAATTCTTAAAATGAATTGAATTGGTCAGTGTGTGAAGTAAAATATTACACAAAATAAGAAAAAATATATTTAATTGTGCCAACGTTTCGGCCTAGGTTCTACAGTGTTTTATTTTGTTATTTTCTCTCCCCAGCCCTGAACATCTTACGCCGAAACATAGGCACAATAAAATAAGTTTTGCTTACTTTGTGTAATCTTTGACTGCACCCCCTTCAACTCAGTTTATTATTATGTTAATATGAATGGTTTTAAAGCGAATATGTATTTCAGCATATTTACACTAGAATATCATATGAATATGATATTTTATGTTTGAATAAAAAAATATATTAGTAATTAACGTTATATTTATCGTATTATTGTCTGTAACTCCATTGTGATTGATTTTTTGTTAAATAACTATAAATAAATAGGATTTATTAAAAAAATAAAGAATTAAAATATACCTTTAAAAAAATATATGTACATGCTATACGGAGCTTATAATGAAACTTGTGTTGTAAAAAACGTAGTCTTGTTTAATTCAATATCCAAAAAAAAAATTGCCAGCGGCTAAAATACCAGTTCCAAGAAGGATTTGAAGTGAACAAAAACGAACTTCAACGTTATCCTTTGTTCCAAGAAGGTTATACCTTTGAAATAATAAACTGGAGTAATCCGAAGTTAACCACGCGTAAAATTTTGATATAGTAGAATCCAGGTAAATTTGTTTGATATTTTAGTGAATATGTTGTATATGTTATGGCCTAAACGCCGACGTGTAGATGTAAGATGGGGTCGGGATGGACGGCAAAATCCCTGGGCTCAAGCTAGCAAGGAGTTCTGTTGACAAAAAATCTATACATTTGAAAAGTTTTTTGAACATTCAAATCCAAAAATCCATTCGACCAAATAAACAATATCTTTAATAAACATACGAGTACAACTACAGTGTAGACTAATTTTTGGAATGAGTACGTTGTTTATAATCTAAAACAATTTTTAAAAACAATAAAAATGTGTCAAATTTGTCATAAAGAACAAAACAATTTTGACTAGATTATTAAAACGTTTCCATTAAAGAATAAATGTAATGTCTTGTCAATAAATATTGTAAATTTGGATTTTCTAATGGTTTATCGTAACAAATCATTTTTATTAAAATAACCACTGTAATCATGATGGCATAAGATCTTAAATTGTACATTCACATTCGCTTTACGCGGTATAAGGAGTAATACAAAAATCCTGTCGTATATTTAATAAGCTCTGGTTAAAATAATATTGCACACACGTTATATTAGTACTGACTACGACTTTTTAAAATAAAAACATTCGAAAAATTTAGAAGTTTTTTGGCTATCGAAAATTTTCCTGACGTCGTTTGGTTAAAAAAACATCTGTAGCACCACAATCCGTTAAAGGTCTTGGGTTCGTTACACGGGAGAGACCGTACTGTTTCTTGGACAACAGTTGTGCTGGGCGGTGATTTGTCCTAGATCACGCTCATCCTCCAGATTCTTCACTCTTATTTTGGGTACCCACTTTATAGAGCTTTCATTATTATATTTAATAATAAAATAATGAGAGCTTCTACGCTACTACCTATTGGACCGCAGACCTATTTCGCCCCTCTGCTAATTATTGCTAATATTGACCTCAAATTGGTCAACATTAGTTATTTCACACAAGCCAATAGAACTGATGTAAAATTTGCACTCGGTTCTTGTACGAATTGATAGAGCTATATTGTCTTCAATCAAAAATGAATAACAAACACTACTGATTGCTCTGTACATCTTCAGCTAATAGAAGCATTGTTAATGCAAGGAACTGTTCAGTCTGGATATATTTTATTATGGATACATATTTTAATTTTAACGTATAATTAACTATTAGCCTTAATACCTCTCTCCTTTAATAGTTTACTTTGAATGTTCCTAATATATCGCATTATGATTATGATTTCTACACTACATTCACCTTACAAACCTCTATTCTTCTCCATTCCTCAGTTCCTTCAATGAAACTCAGTTTTGAAAATGATTTATTCCAAATGACACAAAAAAAAAATCCAAAAATAAATTCTTAAAAGGGGCTTAAATTGTAACTTATTGAATGACAATGTATAGATTGCATTTCTGGAGGGCTATATAAATATCAGAAAAAAGAGAGTTATATCTTAGGCACTATGGACAAGAGTTCGGGGTGATATACTACAACTTAAGATACTTAAGATGCGGCTTTCAGTTACGATTTTTCAATTTACTAAAATTCCTACCAATACGTTGCTATTGGATCTATAAACTCAGTTTGCCCACATTGCAAGGCACTGAAATACAAAAATGAAGGAAATGGATTGTGTTGCGCAAATGGCAAAGTGTGCCATTGGTTCCGCCACCAGAGCAATTGTACTCCTTGGTTTGAGAAACTGGAAAGGAACATAAATTTCCTTACAAACATACAAAAATATAACAACTGCTTCCAAATGAATTCTTTTGGGGCAACAAATATACTTTCCGACAATTTCATGCAAACTTTTAAGGTATCATGTATAACTTTGTTTATTCCTTTTTAAGTTGTGTAAAAATAAAACTTTTCTGTTTAATTTGCAGATACAAGGCCAAATATATCATAAATCAGGTTCGCTTTTGCCGGTGACAGAACGCTACTGTAAATTCCTGCAAATTTATTTCATGGGTAATACATCAGAAGAAATTAATAACAACACTTCAATGAGGAAGTATATTGTAGAACAGTTAGAGACTTTGTTTCATCAACACAATCAATTGATTACATTGTTTAAGACTGCACAGAATCTTATGCCATCTGGTAATCATAAAGTTGTAGTCAGAGCTGGTAAAACTTCTGTGAAATGAGAACATATGAGATGACTCAATGCACCAAAAATCGATGAAGTTGCCATTGTAATGATTGGAGAAAATTCGGAAGCCCTTTGCTTTAGGGAAATAGGGCAGAACAACGTCTGCCGGGATAGCTAACTTAAATTAATAATGATTGGTATGATACTAAAATGGTTTTAAAATAAATATTTACATTGACATTCATACTAAAACAGGTGTTACAAGAAAGTTTCTTCTTCAGAATAATAACAACAGTACATTCGTTGTTAATAATGATAATATTTAGAACTAAAATTAATATTATTTTAAATAATAATAATAAATATTTATTGGAGTAATTACACCAATAGCGTTTAGCAAATATTGTACTTATGCACTTATTTTGAAAACCTTACCGAAGGGATGGATTCATGTGAATGCTTGTGTACAGAAATATCTCATATATCATATAACAATTATTCCAAAGGTGAAGAGAGGTGTTTTTTCCGAGATCACGCTCAACCGCCACGTTTTCCCCAATTAAGGATGCCCACTTGATAGAGGCTGAATGAGCCCTAGGAGGGTCATCAGATCCCACATGGCTGTTAAAATATTAAATAGTAAGCGCTTAGCAACTCGCGCTCTATTCACAGAGCTACCCCGGTCCCATTCGGTCTTTTTACTCAGTATAATGTTAGATATTTCTTATCCTATGTTAAGACATAGGATAATACTAAGGTATTACTTGAAATCTTTCATGTAAGAACAATAAAAATTTGGTGGAAGTTTCGATTTCCCGTGAAAAACGGACTTTCTAATTTATTTTTTGGATAAGATTTCTGAGAGTATTTTTTATTAATGATCCCTATTAATTATTCTTATTATTAATATCGAGCATTGGATGAAACATTTTAGCGAAAGAGTGTTGAGAGGTGATCAAGGGCCGATGCCTCAGGCGAGCTGGAGCACTGTCAATATCTCTTCTCCCGGTCAATTTGTCAGGCTCCAACCCTACTGAAAGAAATGTCTGAATTATGTTTTGATGAAGATTAATTGTATTTCCTCGCTCCATTTTGTCCCGGCAACTTTCCAGTCGAAAGCGGAATATTAGCGATGGAGTATTGCAGAGATATAATTCTCTGCAATAACATCGTTAATTTTTTATTTTCACAAGTTCTAATGTCCCATTTTGGTAATTATTCCACTGCTTATCGCTTTTGATAGCGGCCATTTTTAGTGACGTAAATTTCACGTCACTGGAACGTCTCTGATATTTCTCAAGGGAACTTAATTCCCACTACATCCCCTCCACCTTCTCCCCCATCACTGACTTTATTACATACCTTAAACAACCGACTTCTATATATTTCTTAGGATATTCCTTTGCAATATTCGAAATGTTTGTTGAGACGTTCTTCACGAAATTATTACCGAAATATGTACATTTCCCATTATTATTCTCTTTTTTCGTGATATAATTAACAATATTTAACATCATTTAATACAATTTTAATCTATTAAATCGGCACACATAAAACAGCACTATATTTTTATTAAAATAATTATGTAATCTATATAATTATTATTTTTTTTGTAGAAATTAAAATGTTTGAAATAATTTCTACAATGAATAACAAAAACAACTGCCGATACAGACAAGACCGTGCTGTAGAGCGTAGCGTAGATATGACGTAACATTGACGTCACTAAAATGATCGCTATCAAAAGCTACAAGCAGTGGAATACCTACCCCCATTTTTACTAAAACTTCAGCCAGTTTACTGCGATGAAATAGATCACGAATCAAATTGATTTTATATATGTAAATAATGTTTCTGTTGATTTGAATGCCACTGAACTCTTAAACGGTTCGGTTGATTTTGTTCGTTGATCAAATTTTATGTGGGTTAGAGAAGGGTTTAGATTCACAATGTGATCCGATAGATGAACTTTTTAAATTAGCTATCTTATTTTTGTTGTGGTTACTATCCTTAATTTGTTTGATTTTATTGTATCCGACAGGCAGCGCTGTGATCGCTGTTTAGTTAATTTTGAAGATAAGTAAGTTTGTTATTTTTAAGATAAGAATTTTGTTACTTTTTCAAAACTGTTACTTGCATTATAGCTTAGAGTTGTTATTAAATTGAACAAATTAAGATAAATTGAAATATCAAATTAAAGTGTAATCAATGTGTGAACCGCTGTGCAGTGCTATTAAAAATTATATGTTGTGCGAATTCGGACAGCACAATAATGAATTAGTATCTTACATGATTTTATTTCTATTCATTAAAAAGTTTTATATATATATATATATATATATATATATATATAAACATTCATGCTGATCCCATAGACCTTGTCCTGTTCAAACGATTTAAATCAGAAAATTATAACATTTTTTAAATAAATTGTAACTATTTGGACCGTTTTGATGAAACTTTATGTATAAAAATCATTAAAATAAATAACTAAAATAAATAAATAATATATATATATATATATATATATATATATATATATATATATATAGTCTCACTAGTATGAATAATACATAAGTACAAGTATGCAAGACGACTGGACAGATGAGATCTGAGACCACATAAATAACCTCACTATATCACCCCCCCCTGACAGATTACATTCACTTAAGCACTTAGAACTTGGTTAATATCTAAAGAGGCAATTCTATTCTGGATTCATAACGTGACAGCCGTTTGTAATAAGGTTGAATTAGCTAAGATAATAAAAGATCCCCTGTTTTTTTTATTTTATGAGGAAAAAACATTCGCACATGTGTTGAATTTTTAACCTTGTACCAGTAACATAAAGTTCCATCAAATAGTTCAAAACTCGTTCTGGTTGATTGTTTTCTAAGTAGAAATATACAAAAGAAGTGTGGGTAAATTTCAGTTTCAAAATTTCAGCCTATTTTTTTTTTATGAACATGAAGTGCCTTTTCGAGGCTTTATCTGTTTTCTCCTATCCCTGTCATTTAATTTGTTAATTTAAACTGTCAAGGTGATAACAGTGCTTTCCATCGTTGATAACTCAAATAAATTTTTATAGCTAAAATGAAAATTAACCAAGTCATTTAAAATAGATTTTTATTATCATAAAAACGGTTAAATTCATATTTCCCTCTCTCCAAGATTTCTTACGTAACTAGAGATAGGGTTTTCATTGTATTAGATTGTTAAAAAAAAAAAAACACTGTGATAAAAAGGCCTCTTTCCAGGAACAATTATATTTATTATTTATGTATGAAATTGATCGATGTACCTTATATAGATCCAAGGATAAGTAGATATATTAATAAATATTCATTGTTTTTAATTGCACTTAATCATCAATAAATTATTTCATTTATAGGAGAGGTTTCTCTTGATAGCAGAGCTTGTCTGGTCTTCTTACAAACTTACATTGGCGTACAATGAGGTTCAAAGACAGTGACGAACCGGTCTAGATCCACGGATTGTGGCTATTCGGGGACAGCAGACGCACGAGGACATGTAATTCCCCAATACAGACCTGATTAAATCTTCGGGTGGCTATTAATGTCCTGGAAAACTAAAAACCAGCAAACAAGTACTAACAACGCTCGGCGTAATTTAGCTTAGTTTTGTGTTAGAATTATTTTTCTTTTCAGTTTTATACAAGGTAAATGCAATATAAATTGCTATACCTTAAAAAATTATAATTTATCATTACTATAATTTAGAAAAAAGAAAATTATCTTTGGTTGTTTAAGGTGTCTGGGTAATTTTGCATATCCTAGGATTATATTTTTTTTGCAAATAATTTCGAAATATTTTTTTTAACTTTTAAACCACTCTCGTGGCAACATCCTGCCTCATGTCTCCACTTCTCGTAGTTATTCAATCCTCTCTCCCTCGATTCATACCTATTGGCCAACTTCCCTGAAAAAACGCCCTATTATCCTGGATTTATTTGTCACATCCCTTATTTCTCCTTCTCACGTATTAATCAAATCCCTGAAAGACCTCTCCTCAGATCACAGTCCAGTTCTGCTCTCATTACACTCAACCTTCATTCCTAAGCCCTCCTCTCCTTCATTGATTGCAGGACGAATTAACTGGGAGCAATTTAGTAATGATTTGGAAAACAAACTAGACTTACGGATTCCACTCAAGACTAAACAAGACGTTGACAGCGCAATAGAAATACTTACAGCAACAATAACAGACAATTTAAAAGATAACACTACCATAAACAGAAATAATATCACCCAACAGAATAACCTGCCACAGCACTTTCGCATCTTGCTAAGCGAAAAACGCAGAGCAAAATCGAAGTGGCACAGGACTCGTTACCCATCAGATAAAACGTATTACACCAAACTGACTAACAAACTGAAAACGGAGATTAGAAACTACAAAATCCAAAATTTACTTAGTGTGAGTGAAAATCATACGACTACTAACAAATAACTATGGATGACCACCAAAAACATCCTTAAATTCGAAGATTTTAATCATACTTTCCTTACTGAAAATCAAACTTGGTCCAGATCTTATGAAGAAAAATCTCACATATACGCCCAACACCTCTTCAAAACCTTTATTTCACACCCTGATATCCCCAACCCTATTCACATTGAGCGTATTGAAGCAGAACTGGATATCCCACTCCGAATGACTCTCCCACCTAAGGCTTTTCATCCGCCAGAAATATCCAATTTTATTCATAATTTACCTTCCCGTAAAGCCCCTGGACATGACCTAATTACAGCTCACATCCTAAAATCCCTTCCTCGAAAAGCCATCTTATTCCTCACATACACATATAATTTTGTAATCCGTACTACATATTATCCTGTAAACTATCTATAGTAAAAATTATCCCAAAATCCAAAAAGCCTCCAGAACTCCTATCATACTCATACATATCAAACAGTCTCCTCTGCATTTGGGCGTATTTTGTACTGCACGGGAGCCTTTCTCGGTGTAGAACAGGCTTTTGATAGAGTCTGGCACCCAGGTCTCCTTTATAAAATCCGACAATTCCTTCCTCCTGCATACTTTATAATCATTCGCTCCTTTCTAACTGGCAGAACATTTAAAGTAAGTCATAAAGGTTCCTACTCGTCCCTCTATTCTCAGCCTGCTGGTGTTCTTCAAGGTAGCATCCTCGGTCCTATCCTCTACACAGTATATACAGCTGACATTCCAATCCATCCTAACACCTTCATCTCCACGTATGCTGATGACACATGTGTGTTATCAGTTAATAACGATCCATATATTGCATCCCAATCCCAATCACATTTATCAAGCCTCGAAGAACGGTGTCGGAATTGGAGAATTAAAACCAATTCCAACAAGTCCGGTCAAATTACCGTTACCCTTCGCCGAAAACCCATGACTTCCTGTCCTACTGTATCTTTTAATAGTACTCCACTTATCCCTGTTGAACAGATTCGCTACCTAGGACTCAACTTAGACAAACGTCTTACTTGGAACCCTCCCATATGACTGAAAAGACAAGAAACAGCTAGACGCTTCCGACTACTTCAACACATACTAGACAAACGCTCAAAGCTTCAGATCAATTACAAAAGAAATATTTATGTGACTGTTATAAGACCTATATGGACTTACGGAATTGAACTATGGGGCTCCACCAAACCATCGAATTCCTCTCGTATTCAATCCTTGCAATCCAAAATCCTTCGCAAAATCCTAAGCGCTCCTTATTTTGTCACAAATAAAACCATCCATAATGACCTTAACGTTCCATATGTTACCGAAATAGCCCAATCTAGATACCTATCATTCCATAATAAACTCCAGGCCCATCCAAATTCACTAGTTTCCATCCTTGCATTCGATTCCATCCCAGACATTCCTCCTAAGCGTCTGAAGAGAAGATGGCCTCGGCACGTTCTATTATATAAATTTTATTAAAGTGCTACCAGTGGGTAGTGCCTCTATATGGCCTTTTATGTATTTATTTATTAATTTAGCCATTGTACTAGATGTATATATTACAGTTGTACAATTCAATAAAATAATTTTTAAAAAACAACTTTTAAAGAGGGTATTTATGTTTTTACTGGACCAAATCTTATCATAAAGTTTCATCTGAGATCGTTAATTCATAGAAGAATGTTTGAAAGAAGAAAGAATTTTTTTTTTTAATTTAAGATCTGAATAGTGTTAATGGATATGTAGAAATGTTTTTCTTCGGCCACTTTAAACCTTCTGGGATAGGTTGTGATGAAAGGGGGCAGTAAAATTGTGCGTCTGGCCTATGTTTGATGTCCACGTGGTTAATAACGTTAAATAATTTAAATGTCGTACGCCGATTTGAATTTTAATATAACCCTATAAAATGGAAGCAATAATTTAAATGACTCTGTAAATGGGATTTCGGGTAGCATATTACCACCGATATTGAGCGGAATCCATCAAATAGATCCCTCGGCCGAAGAGCTGCCTGTTTGGTAATCAAGTTGGGGCAACTAATATCTGTCGGGGGGCCCAAAACCCCTGTTTGACTTGGGCTGGCGGATAAGCAGCGAAGCATTTGTATCCAGTATCCCCTTTATTCCTGGTCTTTTTTCCTGTCCTTCTTACTCTAGGAAACGGAGGGTAATAAGATTTTGCTCTAAAGAGGATTGTGTTTTTCGAAATAATATATGTGAGAAAGACACATCTTTCTCACAGTGTATGCACGAGAAAATGAAACAGAGACTTACTGTTTAGAATAGCACGCCGTTCGTTACTCGTTTACATCAGTATTTACATAATAAAACACCAGGCAATTTCTTCTAGTTGAAAGATGGCTTGATGCTTCGTCCTTTTCTTCTCTTTATCTTATTTTTCCTTATGATAAATATTCTGCTTTTTCATAATTCTTTAGTCGATGGTTGTAGGTCTGTAAAAAATTTACATTTACATCGAATTAAGTCACAACAAGTTTTAACTTTTCATGAGTTTTCTTTTTAACATTCTCGAAAATGAAAATTATCTTGAATTCAGCATGAAAAAAAGAGTGTAATAATGGGAAATGTAGTCCGTTAATCATTCATCAAACAATGAATGTTTGAAAACTAATATTATTTAATACATGTTTATTGGATGTATTAAATAATATTAGTTGAAATCTTTATTTCTTGATGAAATGATTACCGAAATATACACATTTCAGGGTTACTTTTATTTTCTAGAATATTAAAAAGGAAACGAATGATTGATGAATGATGATAAAGTTAAAGCTTGTTATGATTTAAATCGAAGCTACAACCTGTGGAACTGATACCTTCAAAAGTTGCTCTATATAGTTAAAATTTAAGTCATCATCATTCTTAGCTGCATCCAATTTCTTCTAAGTTTATAAGGTCCTACTTTAAGCAGCATTAGCACACCAAGAAGAACTAAGAAATAGTAATTAAACAACAAAACATTGGGGATTTTGTCCCCCATTATTATGGGGCCCATTATGCAGACCTAGATTAAGGAGTATAATATTTACTAGATAATATATTATTTATGTAATATTATTACTATTATTATTATGGACCGTGGCTTCCTCAACAATTTTGTCCCATTCTCATCGATTTCTGGCCTTCTGTTTCCATCCTATGACCCCCAACATATTTGGATCCCCTTCAACATTTTGCAATCACCGCCTGCGTGGTCAAGCAAATCTTATTTTGCTAATGAATGGATTTTACTGATTATAAT
Organism: Troilus luridus; assembly: GCA_964056705.1. NCBI lineage: Eukaryota > Metazoa > Arthropoda > Insecta > Hemiptera > Pentatomidae > Troilus > Troilus luridus. The sequence continues at coordinate 59,835,881 of OZ057414.1, forward strand.
ACTTTTTACTTCAGAAGCTATTAACAATTTCATACAATATTATAAACTTTTTTTTCTGTTAATTTGTGTAGGCCTTCCCTTTAGGGAGTGATGGGCTAACTTCCCTGGAGACTGGGATGTGGAATTCGCTGTTTCTCCCCACAGTTCCTTCCATGCTTCTTTGTCTCTGGCTGTCCTCATCCAGTTAGGCTCTGCAATGGTACTTATGTAGTCACTCCATCGCCCTTTTGCCAATAGTAGCATAATAAAAAAGTAGATTATAATATTATCACTAGAGTATAATCTTTATTTCCAATTAATTTTGTTCATGATTTTATATCTAGAACGTATATGTTAAAATTAGGCAAGAATCTACTCTTTTGCTTCTCTTGGTTAGTTATTATTGATGCATAAAAAACCTGTACCACTACAATCTGTGAACGGATCTGGGGTTCAGTACATGGTAGAGACTGTAATGTCTCATGGGCAACGGCTGTGCGCCAGATTTTTTCTCTCATTTTGAGTAACTACTTTGTAGAGACCGGGTGAGTCCCAGTAGGATCCTAGATCCCCATATGATCCATCTCCGGCTGCTAACAGACTAAATTGAATTAATGATTAATATATTAATGATGTATAGCGTCCTTGAGAAAATACTCAAATATTCTTATATGTATACCAGTGTTAACTTTTATAACTGTTTCTTTCCATTATAAGTTCGCTTTACAATATCAAGCTAAAAAATATTTATTTGGTTTTATATGTATAATACGAGTTTCATCGTCCTTTCGGACATTTCTCATAAAACATATATCTTCCAAATGTTTTCGAATTTAAAAAAACTGTTAAATTCAATTCATATTCTTGGTCTCCGTGGATCCAATGTATACAAATCATCTGTGAAAATGAACACAACATGTCTTTATAAATGAAATATCTGAATCTTTTTCTGAGAAGAGGTTCTGGTTGTTCCATGAAGGTTGTGGTCAAAGGTCGTGGTCAAAGGTAATTCGGGGACTCGACAGCAACATCCTTGCTACTTTTCTGATAAGTAATTTTTCACAGTTATATTCCCTGACATCTGGATCAACATCTCCTCTAGTACGAACAAACAGAAGACATACAGCATTTGCCGACAAAGTGACAAAATACTATCATTAAAAATAAAATATAAAAAAAAGATAAACATTCTGAAAAATTGAAATTGGGTACCGCGTATAATTGGTAGCTTAGTGATGAAAATACTAGGTTACCCTACTAATTATGTCGTGAAAAAATACCTCTCACTACATTAAATACGTTATCTACGGTCGAGTACCATGAACTGTAATGTTTCTAAGCAAACGGTTTCTCGCCAATAATGATGCCTAACCGCCAGGTTTTTTGGGATTCACTTTATATAAGTTGGGTGAGCCCCAGAACAACCACTCAATTGTTAACAGATTAGATAATGTTTCGGCCACAACCGGACTTAAATTCGAAACATTCGCCAAAGTAGCTTAGCTCTCTACCCACAGACCTACCGATGAATGTGATCAAAACATCTTGAAATTATTAGGTTACCCAACTAACTATGTTATGAATGAAAATCTATATCACTATAATCCATGGCTAATCTTCGATTCGGAACCTTGGTAAGAACAGAACTGTCTCCAAGCAAATGGTTTTGCAGGATAATTTGGCCGAAATACACAAAATCGCCGGGTTTTCTTTCACATTACGGGGAACCATTTAATAGAGTCTATATGATATGGGATGGCTTTCCAGATCCTACTTGGTCGATCCATGATTTTTAATAGTATAAACAATTTATCTGCAGCTGGGAGCTTTAGTAGATAATGGTACTGAGAGACTGTACTACACCTGCTCTCATACTTTTATTTTATAGCCATATAGAGATAAATTTCAAGCGACAACCGATTATAAAATACAGTTAAAACTATACGAAAAACATCCACTACATCATTATACTATTATAAAAACTAACATAAAGATATGTGCATACTTTATTCATTCCAAAATGTAATATGAAATATAAGACATTAAAAAAACACTTAAATGATAACTCACAATAAGACACATAACAGGAAAAATAAAGGTTTAGAAATTTGCTTCAAATTATTCACTACACAAAGTAGAGGCATGACTTTCCAGTATGTACATCAGACAATCATTGGTTATATTCGATTAGGGAAAGCAATAGGTTATGACAGTTTATAGCAAATATTAATACTTTATAAGGTCGATGATGAATAAGCGAGACAACAGTAATCACTCTCTTTTTCACATCAAACACCTATCTAGTTAGTCATTTGTTTGTCCAGGACAAATATTTAAACAATACAGAATCTATTAAAAAAAAAGAAGAATAAGAAACATTCATAACCCTATTAGCCTTTATTCTGCCTAACGTTCTGAACATCTGTCCATTATCACGGACCATTCATCTTATATTATGATGGTATTCTTAATATGTCTAGAAGGTGACAGATTATCATGATTGAACGTTAGACAGAATAATGGAAATAGAAGTGTGGAGGTATATTATTCTTCCATGAAAAAATGGATTTTCTAAGAGAAATATTTTTTTAGCCTCCACCTACAGAGTCTACTTAGGAAATATGTTATTAAAGTAATAGATATTTCATTGCACCTTTTCACCTTTAATCAAAAGAGATCTTGAATACAACAAATAATTAACTAGTGTCGTGCAAGCTTCAAAATAACATTTTCAATTAAATATCAAGTTCCGCTTGCAAAATTAGCTTAAACGGCTTGATCGGTTACTGATCCGCTTGCAATCGAAATCACGCGATGGAGGCGTAGGGTTAATTTTGTTTCTCAAGTAATTGTATATAATTATTGTGATTCTTGCAAGGATTTTCCAAAGTCCGGTATTCCCGCCTTACTTGATTTTTATTCGTAAAGTTGGCCCGGTAATTCTACCTCCGCCAATTCATATCTCAAACTTTTGACTGGAGAGGAACTAATAAAGCTATTTGAGTCAGCTGTTCGATGATTCCATTTTTAAGTAGTTGGTAGATGTAAAATAAAGATTTGGACATTCCTAGGGTTCGGAATATATTAATGTTTGCACTCAAGGAAACACAAGAAAAAAATGAAAACCTAATACTTTTAAGTTAGTATTGAACTGGTCAGAATAGGTTATAGTTCGATTACAGTGATTAAACTTGACTGATACTGACTAAATCTTTTATTAGATTAGGAAGTTTTGGGGTCTTAAAAGTTAAAAGTTTGACATAGAGGTACTGAAAAAAGCCGATTTGAATAAGGAGTTTTAAACTGCCACGTGGCTGCTAAAAGTCTTCGTTCTGGATTTTACCATTCAGGTTCTGACGACATCAATGTCGACCTTTTAGTTAAAAAGGTTCTATGGCTATCTCCTAATGTTTGCATTAACATAAGCCCCCTCCCCCTTATGTTTATGAAAAACGAAAAGGTGGTATGGCCAATTAAACATTATTATTATTATTCACGTTCACAAAAGAGTGGCATGGTATTTAAGTAATTACTAACCCTGTGAATTCTAACCTGTTTGTAGTTGTTATCATATCAACCTTGTATACCCAAGGTCACGGGTTCGCATCCCGGCAGGTGGCCCTATAATTTTTTTTTAAATAGAGTAAAAAATCCTTAGTTATGCCGTCCTTTGGAAGGGGCGTAAATTGGTGGTCTCGAGCCTGTACGGTGTCATGTCTTCGTTAAAGATACCCATCCTAAACCTGAATATGCAAAATTTAGGACCCCCACTATAGCATCTTATATGTCATGGCAGCGTAAAGGGACTTTAAATGAATAAACAGTAGCCCAATGACAAATGCCATAGAAATTAACAGAATAGAACGTGGAGTGGCTCAGTGGAGAAGGTCCTGGGCTTAAATCCCGCTCGCTAGAAGAGTTTTGTGTAATCTGTTAGCGGGCGGAGATCTAGGACCTGTTTGTTCATTTAACATCCCTTTATGCTGCTATGGCTAATCGGACGATGCTACAGTGGGAGCTCTAAATTTTGCCTACCCAGGTTTAATTAGGATAGGGATTTTTAACGAGTACCTGACATCGTACAGGCTCGGAACCCTCGTTTAACGTCCCTGTCAGCTGCCGGGCTACGAACCCGCGATCTTGGGCTTAGTAGTTTGTTACGCTAACCACTAGACAACAGGTGACCGTACCTAGGACCTCAACCTCCTGGGGCTCACATAGCCTCTATAAAGTGGGTACCTAAAATAAGATGGAAAAATTTAATGGTTGAGGGTGATCTAGGACAAATCATCTCCCTTCACAACCGTTGCCCAAGAATCGGTACAGTCTCTATCATGTTCTTCATGGGTTATAGAGGGTTATATTTTCACACCTTTTTGATTGTCAGTGAAGCCGGATCCTCAATTTTATCATGAACTTCACTCAATTTAAATAAGAAGTCTTAGAGAGTCTGAAGCTGGTGTATATTTTGAATTCATATATGAGGTGGTAAGAATCAAAAGCAGAAACTCCAAAATTGCCCTTTTTTTGCTGGTTTGGTCGTGCAATTTTAAGGTCCTGAAACTTCAGATTCAGAACTGGACTGAGACGGCAAGGCGTCAATTATAGAAAAAATGGAGAAGTCGAGTTTGGAAATTAGGGAGTTACCCACAGTTGATCCTGAAACCTTCATGTAGTAGTTTTGGCTAGTAGTATTTTTATTTTTATGGTCTTGATGAGCTAGATGTTATATGTATTTTAATCCATAATAAGATAAAAGAGCATATAAATTCTTAACAATACATCATAATTTGGTTACATCTTAGTGCCGATTAAGGAAATGGCCAAATTACAGCCTATAGGCCCCTTGGGTCGAAGGAGTTATCAAGATTCGAGTTGTGCTCTGTCCCCAATTGGAACAGAGTCGAGAACGACCATTGGTTTCAGTAAGAAGTTAGGCTTAGCAACTTCAATGGGGTGGCAACTCCAGCAAACAAAACTTCATAGGCCACTTTGATCCTTCTCAAAACATTCCCACGCAGTTATAAAGAAATTTAATGTTTTTAACTTTTTCCTTGTTCGGCCACTACGTACCGACGATGCGATCTTTCCAAAACTTCAAATGTCTTCCTCTGTTATTTATATTTCTGGGATTTTACCATGCATTTATATTTTCACGAGTATGTGAATATTTTCTGTGTTACTAAAAACTTGGCAAGGCTAGCTCAAAGTTGGTGAGTTCGGATATTATTTCATTGATATTTAGTGTTTTAAATTAATTTTTATCTTGTTTTTTCCTTAGCCACTTGGTATATCTACTTTTGAAATCATAATGGATGAATGAGAGGATACTTTGTACTGCACTAGGTGCATTGTAAGGGAAAGGTGTGGGTGGGAATGTGCTGGAACTCTATTGATTCATTGAAACAGGAGTCTAGTGATGATGGGGTTGGCTAGTTCTATTTGATTGGATTAGCGACTGCGCCTATAGGTTCAAGTTTTTCGAAAAGCGGATAAGTGTAGTGTTGGGGAATATCAAAGAATTTGATATGCCTCCGTTTAATGATGTCTGTTACCGTCGGTAGTCCGAGTGCATCGTGTATTATGTCAGTTTTTGTTGATTGTTTGTTGATGTAAGATCATTTTTATGCTGCTATGGCTAATTGGACGACGCTACAGTGATAGTTCTAAAGTTTGCCAATCCAGGCTTAATTAGGATAGGAATTTTTAACGAGTGCCTGACATTTTACAGGCTCGGGACCCCCGTTTAAAATCCCTTCCGAAGGGCGGCATAACCAATAATTTTTACTCCTTTTATAAAATCATATGGCCACCTGCCGGGCTACGAACGCGCGATCTTGGGTTTAGTAGGTTGTTATGCTAACCACTAGACCACGGGTCAGTTTTTTTTCTTTGTAGTGTTGTGTCCCTAACTATACATCTCAGTCAGTATGCCTTTAAAACTGTTAGAGCATTTTTGTAGTAGGTTTAGTATACAATAGCAGTAAATATAAACAATTGATCAGATTTTTTATGAACTATTCAAACTGAACGCAATGCCTATGAAAGAAGAATATGCAGTAAAGATTGGCTGATTGAGGGAAGTTTATAGAAATGTGAACAAGGGACGCGATAGAAGCGATCGTATCGAATGGAATGTATTTCTAAATGGACGTTGGAAATTGAATTTGTATCTTGAGGATTTGTGTAAGGGTAGTAGCACCCCTATCTCCTTAACCCCATCGCCCCATTACCATCCTTCGCCCCCATACAGCCTTTTATGATTTTCTGCTAACTCTTCTAAAAAAAAAAAGGCTACTTTCTCAATAAATCTGTTTAAGATTAGATTTGAAATTCGTGGACGGGCGCCTGAAAATATTACACAATTCATATGTAGTTTTTCTTAAAATAGGTATATTTGTATATTAAATTCATAATTAACTGTAGCTAACATATGTCAACCATTTTCTTCCCATTATTAAATTATATGTTATACTTCATTGTTAACTTTTTAGTTATTATAAAAAAACGAGGAAAGAGACTTTTATTCAATTTTGTTTGATGAAAGTAGGCTGTTAAACGATTGAAAAAACAATAGTCTATTATTACATAGCCACAGATGTGGATAATTGATTATAACTTATTAGCTATAATAGATTTTGAGAAATATTTTCTTATTCTTACACCTGACAAACAGGGGTTTGGTCTGTTTTTTGTTCATTTAACGTCACTTTTGCTGATATGGCTAATCGGACGATGCTACATTGGGAGCTCTAAATTTTGCATATCCAGATTTAATTAGGATAGGGATTTTTAACGAGTATCTGGCATCTTAAAGGCTCGGGACCCTCGTTTAACGTCCCTTCCGAAGGACGGCGTAACTAAGGACTTTTTACTCCCTTAAAAAAATCCTAGGGTCACCTGCCGGGCTACGAGCCCGCGATCTTGGGCTTAGTAGTTTGTTACTCTAACCACTAGACCACAGGTCGCCCCTTTGGTCTGTTGGTAAATGCAGTTTAAAAATACTACTTCAGTTAGTTACATTGATTTATGAAGAAAACGCACACTCAAGCATAAAACTAACTTCCCTTATTCGTTTATTAGGAATAAGGAAAATTATTGTAAATTATAACTATCTCTTAGGTAAATGGCTAGAGTGAAGTAATAGTAGTTGGAAGTTTCTTTAATTGTAGAGTTAAAAATAAAACTAGAAACAAAAGATTTAAAAAAAAAATAATCTGGTTCTTATTAAAAGGTCTACTGAAATGCTTTATTGGTGTTTGGTAGTTGCCTATGATACAGTCAGTATATTTTTTTAATGTAACAGAAGTGATATAATTTATGCTCGGTAATTTTATGTAAATTAAGGACATATGTCCCCTTTTAAAATAAAAAATATATTGATGTATTTATCAATTAACTCCTTTGGATTTCCTTAAATTTTAGATAATAAAAATTATTTGATAAATAATACTAGCTGTACTACTTTATAGCTTTTTTTTAAATTTTATCTGGGGATTTCATAAGAAGCCACATTTTAATAGTGAGCATAAGTGTCCGTACTTCCTCAATTTGTTTTGATTAAATTTATAATGGTTAACCATTTTTTTTTTTTTATTATTTCAAAAGTATTGCTTAAAATGTAAACCTTGAGGTATGGGATCGGGATAGCTGAATGGTAGAGTGCTGAGTTCCCAAGGTGTTGGGTTCAATTTCCCCTGCTGGCAAGACTTTTATTTAATCTGTTAACAGCCGGGGTTGGATCCTGTGGTATCTCAATACCCTCCTGAGGCTCACCCAGTCTCTACAAAGGGTATCCAAAATAAGGGGGTGGGAATCTGAGTTGAGCCTGATCCAAGACAAATCACAGCCAAGAAACAGTACTTTCTCTACCATGTACTGAACCCCATACTCTTCATGGGTTGTTGTGGTAAAGGTTTTTTTTTCTATAGTGGTATATGCAAATCATATATTTTTTAAAATTTTGAGGATAGGAGAGACATTTTGCCAAACTCCTCCCCTCTACGCACGCCGCCGATTACTGAGTCACCTCCAAAAAAATAATCTTTTTGGAGCCTTGAATGGTTGCCAACTAGTAAAGAGATTTCTTGGCAAGAGAGGGTGTAGAGCTTTTGACTTCTTTCTGAAGGTTGGCGAAACTCTAAATGCAACATGTTGAATGAGTGAAGAGTTTTTTCCGACCATTCGAGATAAAACCCAATCAATCAGTTTCATGAACGGTTAAAATGATTTCCACTATATTTTTTTTTAATTTATACTCATTTGGAAACTAAATTTATTCTAGATATTTACAACTGAATAGGTATACATTTTTCTTCCTAATAAGTATACCAGAGATTGACTAAAGGGTTTCAAGGTTATAAACTGGTTAAACACAATTTGTATTCAATGTAATCTCTTTAGTGAGCGAATTAATATATAATAACAAATAAGATGAATCGCCAGCTGCAGAAAGGCTTTTACCAGAGACAGGAGGCATTTTTTACTACAGAATGGACACCTATCCGCAAGATAGCATAGTCTTGACAACGTCTTCAACATTTGTTTTACTCTGGATTGGGAACTAGTCCAGGATTGGATCACTTTTTTTATCTTTCTTGAAAATATTATAAAAGTGGGCAAGGCCTGTATGCAGATAGCGCATAATTTAGGTTTAATAGGCAGGGAAAAAGCATTGAGTAATACGGTTATGAGAAGATAACAAACATGTCACATTTGAGTAATTAATTCTGGAGGAATATTCATGCGATATATTTAAGTCATCTCATATAAAGAATAAATACCATCAATTGGTAACCACTAGGAATTTTTAATTTGTTATTTTTAATTGTTAATTTTAATTTGTTTAAAATCGTAACGATAACAACATTAGAGTGACAATTTTTCAATACTAAATTTACCTTTATTCAAGGGAAAACTTAAGTTATATGAAAAAAAAGTAAACAAAAAATACAACAGGGGTTGCTAAAACTCTCGGGACTTGGGGAAACAGATCTGAGCCGTTATCCGTCAAACTTTTAGTCTTGGAGAAGTTTGAAAAGTCATTTGTAACTCTATATATATTTTTCAGAAGGGAAACACCTGGCAGAGCGTAACTGTTTTTCAAAGAGAAGTAGAAAAAAAAAGCCTCTACTAAATATAACAAAATTACTTTTTAAAATGTCATTTAACCTGCAGATTGGACCTTTTTTTCAGATAGGTAGCCCTTCTCAGAAGCCCTTATTATAGTAAGTGTTAGATGGCTGGCCCTTGCTGCTGAATATACGAGGCAGGGCCGGGTCGAATATGAAGTTGACAGTTTGGGGTCGAGGAATCCCGGAGTTAGGCAATTCAAAGCAACACCAATGGCCAGCCCTATGTCCTTCCAGACCTCCTGGAAATGACACTTCTCGGAAGAATATAAATATATTTAAAAAAAAATAATTTAGAACAACGTATTCCAGCAGATTATGTCAGAGCGTACGGAATTATTCGTGGACACAACGATAAACCCAGATAATATAATCCTAAGAAGCCGTGAAAGCTATATCATTGGTTCATCCATTTGACTATTCAGATACCCCTCCATTTCAATATCATTACATTATATTGAATAATCGCATATGTAATAAAGGTACTTGTAATTTAACAGGTCACCAAGAGCTATTATCCACCGTTGTTTATAACCTGAACACTGATAATTCTAATACTGATAACACCTACCTTCTTATTCATATCAATGGAAATTAAAATATACAATATATAATAGTAAAGAGCGGAGTTGCTCTGTGGTAGAGCACTGAGTTTCCATGCCGAAGGTCCTGGGTTCAAATCCCGCTTGCTGGGCAGACTTTTATTTAATCTGTTAGCTGCTGAAGATGGATCCTATGGGATCTAGGACACTCCTGAGGCTCACTCTGCCTCTGTAAAGTGGGTACCCAAAAAAGGAGGAAAAGTCTGGCGGCTGAGCATGATCTAGAAAAAATCACCTCACTGCACAACCGTTGTTCAAGAAACAGTACAGTCTCTACCCTTTACTGAACCGTGTAATCTTCACGAGTTATAGTGTTGGAGGCATGGTAATAGTAAAATGTTAAATCTAGACCCCTGCAGCCACGTCACTTTTCTTATATAAACTTTCGAACTATTCTCAAGTTTTGGAAGAATTACCGAGCTTCTTCTTTATATGACGGCTATTCTCAAAGTGATATTCTGTTCATTTTAAATGTACAACAACAAAATTAATAGGACAAAAAACACCAAATTAAAAGTAATAGACAATTAATAAAATTTAAGTAGACAAGACAATAGACAAAATTAACTAGACAAAAACTTAATAAGCCACACACAAATAACTCAAATGAGCCAAGTGATAACATAAGGTTATAAGAGGTAACACGAGAGAAAGAGGTAAGTTTCGTGGTGACCTGCCAAACCACAAGTACCGTAATGTTAACTAATTACTTCAACTGTGGATAAATTCAATAAAAACAAACTATATCGTACTTCTAAAGGAATCGTAAATCTATTGTAGCAGAAAATAGGTAGAGGGCCGAACAATACGTCGAATCGGTCACACATAACACCTATTAATATTTGCTGACTGGAATACCTTTGCCGATCTTTACACAGTACTACGTGCCTCCGACCTTGTTGACTTGCTACACTTACTGACAAAGTGCAAGCAACTGATAGGTATCGGACCACATGATTAAACGACAACTCCTTTCATTTTCACGATTTCGTCATTTAATCGTCGTAATTTAAAGACGAATCCCTTCGAGCAAATGATCAGTTTATTATACATAAATTATTAAAGTTCAGCGTTATTGATTATATATTAATTACTACTTAAATTATGACCTTGAAGTTACATTTACTGGCAAACCGCAGTAAGAGGTTAGGTTTTATTGTTTATAGACGCCCAACATACTTGGTCATCAGCGTCTTTCTTCTTTTGCCGCAGTAAGAGATAAGTATTGCCCTCCCATAACTTAATGATTTATTTATTATCGAATTAATTTTTGTTAGATATTCATAATTGGAAATAAATGTTTATCAAACAAAAATCAACTTGTACGGATCCATTCATGGTCCCTGGTGATTATTAAAATCATCTTTATATATTTTTCTCTGTCATTTTTTTTTTAATTTAATTTATTTATATTTACAGCTATAATAATATTACAACAAGTAAATCTGCTAATATGAACAATATGACATGAAAAACACTTGTGGAGAAACTACCCATCGGTAGCACTCCGATACTAATCTCTGCCATTTAAAGTTTTTTTTTTCTTATTTGACAGTATTAGTTTTGTTAAATGATATTTTATGTACTTATGTCAACAATAAGAAATAATGAATGATTAAAAGTATTGAAAATATATTTCATAAATAATTTAAATGCCATTTTATTAAAAAATTAATCAAGTAGAAAAATATTTATTTCTTATGGATATTATTACCTAAAGATGTAAATTGAAATACATAAAGATAAAATATTTATGATAATGATGGCCATTTTAGAAGTATTGAGTTGCAAGCGGATAAACCATTTTTGAGAGGTAGAGAAATTTCTGAATTTAAACTAGATAAATTATTTTTCCTCATCTTGCTCAACTCTGTCCTCACCTTGCATATATGGTTGATCAATGCTTTTTCACAATTCCTTAGATTTTTAAATATCTTACATTTTTTTTTTTTTATTGTCATTGTTATCAATGACATTAGTATCCTAATAGTATGCCATCAACTATTATGATACTAATATCACTTTTCTGTACCACTAATGATTTTTACAAGTTATTGCTTTCAACATCTAGCTTCTCCTTTAAATTTCGGACAAAACCGGAGCTAAATTAGAGTGGATTGAAGTTCAGGCGTATGACCCCTGACATCGTTAAAACTTCCCACTTTGCGTTCAGAATTTCATTAAATCCTTGAAGGTAATTTGAATTGTCCCTTGCTCATTCTTCATCTAGTCGCACTCTCTCATCAATCTGCCTGATTAATGCATTTTCCCTCAGGAGCATTAAGAACTAATCTAAGATATAAGGCTCGAATTTGTCCTTCTCCCTGATATATGGAAGACTGGTTGTAGAGGTATTAATAGTCCCGCTAAAATATCCATTCCTTCTTACTTAAGTTAATAACTGTATTAACTTAAGTAAGGAGGAAAATTTGCTCGTGTTAAGAAAAAATTGTCTTGACTTTCTTCGAAAGTTATTTCAAAAGCCTACGACCGCCACATTTTAATATTTTTTGCTGCTGTTTTTTCAATTCGATTGATGGTTATGTTGAGCGTTTTTCTGTTTTGGGGGAGGAAACCCATATTTGTACTAACTGCGTAATCATCATCATTCGTGGCGCTACAAACTCCTGTAGAGTCAAGGCCTCCTGCAGCTTGGTTCGCCAGTCTTCTCTATCGGTTGCCACTCCACTCCATCGATCCATCGGAGCCGAGGTCTTCCCACTCTTCTGGTCCCATAAATCCTTTCGTCTAGGACCATATTAGGAATCTGATCCTTGGGCATTCTAATTATATGACCTGCCCATCGAAGCCGGCCTACTTTGATTACCCTTAAAATATCTGGGCTCTTGAAGAGTCTTGTTAGCTCAGCGTTCGTCCTTATCCTACAGACCCCATTGGTGCAAACTGGCCCATAAATTCTCCTGAAAATTTTCCTCTCAAACCTTAGGAGAAGGGGTCCCTGTGAACTGGGTAATGTCCAGCATTCGGAGGCATAAGTAAGAACTGGTCTCACTAGGGTCTTATACAAATGCACCTTCGTGTTTTGTGAAATAGACCTGCTTCTAAAATGCTTCAGTAACCCGAAATAACATTATTTGAAGATATAATTCAGCGATGTATTTCTGCTTTTATGTCATTATCTATGTTCACCTGCGATCCAAGATACACAAATTCCTTCACCCTTTCAAATTTAAAGCCTCGAGCCATAAAATGCGATGGTTCATGCACATTCAGTTGTGGACCTGCATGCATATATTTTGTTTTTGATTCATTGACCTCTAAACCCAATTTAGCTGCTGCTATCTGGAGACTGATAAAAGCATTTTATAAATCTGTAGGGTTTTTTTTTATCTATGTCATCGGCGAAGGCCATAATCATAGAAGATGTATTGAATATAGTTCCCCCAATTTGTATTCCAGATTTCCGCACTGCACTTTCGAGGGCCAAATTGAAGAGAAGGCATGCGAGGCAATCACCCAGTCTCAGCCCTTTGTGAGTTTCGAAACTTTCAATCAGATGACCTTGAACACGCACTGTGCATTGCACCTTCTTCATCGTAGCCCTAATCAGTCGTATCAGCTTCGGTGGTATTCCCATTTCCAACAGCTCCTTGTACAGCTCGTTCCTCTTTATACTATCATAGGCCCTTCGGAAGTCAATGAACAGGTGGTGTGTGTGGATATTATACTCCCTGCACCTCTCCAGAATGCTACTAATGGAGAATATCTGATCCATGGTAGACTTTCCCCTCATGAAGCCCGTCTGGTACTTTCCTATATTCTGATCGGCAAAAGGAAGCAGTTTTTTATAAAGTATCCGAGAGAACACCTTATAAGCACATGGTAAGAGGGATATAACACGATAACTATGGCAATCAAGCACATCCCCCTTCTTGTAAATCGGGCATATAACTGATTTGCGCCACTCACAAGGGATATAATAGTAGGTATTATATTATAGAGGACTTTGACTAATTCTTCTTCTCCATACTTAAAAAGTTCAGGGGAGAGTCCATTATTAGTCCGAAGTTCTTCCATCTGCTGGAGGCGTTCCCGGTGCCAAGCCATCTTTTTCCTCTGGTGGGTGTGTTTCTCTTCCCTTCTTCTGGATCTGTATTCCTCCACTGATCTTCTTGTATGCCTTCTCTGTAACATTGTTTAATAGGCAAGGTTCTTCCGGCTGGTCACTTCTTGGCATTCTTCGTCAAACCAGGGTACTTTCTTAGTTGGTCTTTGGAATCCAAGCACACCAACTGCCAGTTGTTCTATGGCTTCTTTACATTTAAGCTATAACTGCGTAATAGTATGATCAAAATAATACACTTTGTATAAGAGTTTGACAAAAAAAGAAGATGCTAATATTATGTGAAATGTGGAAGCACAACCAGTTAAAAATATGTTATAGAAAATAAATTATTTACTATAAAAATAGGTACAACAATATCGTTTTCTTACTATGAAAATAAATTTTAAATACTCGTAGGCTTTGAGAGAAGAATGGCGGATGGAAAAGATGGTATTTTGATGCTTTTAAAGACCAAACAAGAAGGCTAATGTTGAAGAGGGCGGCCCATGCCAAAGGTTTAAAGACCGGCTTAAGAACAACTTATCACATGCTAAAGTTTTGAATTAATAAATATGGAATTCGTCTATGTAGAGAATTGAATTCGATAATAGAATCGATTAAATGAACAGTCTTCTATATATTTATATTTCATATTTGTTCAATTATTACAGAATTATTGATTATATTTTAATTACAGGCTTAATTAGATTCTATACTCAGACCTTTCCGTTAGAGATTATTCCCCGTCGTTAATTCCAGGAAGATGTTAATGAGATGTACTGGCTTAGTCCAATGAGGTTTCACGACCACTTCCAGAAGAAACAGCTCGGGGGAAAAAAGTTTTCTCTCTCTCAAATCAGCATTTCTCTCGTTTACTCTCTTCTGTAATGAGAGCGTGCCCATGTCTCATTTGTCAGGCTTAGATTTTGTTTTCGCAATTATATAAGCCCAGTATAATCCTTATGGAATGAAAAAAAAAAATCATGACTTCTGAGGACTGGAATGGGAAAAATAATAGGACCAAACTTGCCCAAATTGGATTGGCCCTTTGATTTTTTAGGATAAACGGATGGAATGTCAAATGAGCTGGAGCTCCAATCTTGTACAACTAATTTCAAAGTCTTTAAAAAGTCAAAGAGATTTTTTTTTTTTAATTGTAGGGTTCGAAACGTGACAATTTACCCTTCCTTGGCTCTAAAATATAATTTTTAAAAAATAGGTCATACATTTAGTGTAAACTCTTTGGAAATACAATTTTATTCAGAGGGAAAAACTATTAAATATCTTTTTTAACCCTTTCTCTGATTATTGCCTAACCATGGCTTGGAAATTATAAATCGGGCTAAATTACTAATCAGACAATTAATTAAGAAATGAGGATTTAAGAAAATGTCTCATTCAAAAGAAAGAATTATATCATTTACGAAAAATGTAAGATCGATGACGTATTGCACATCCCCTTCATTGACTCAGATCAATACATTTCCTTGCTAAAATTAAAGAAAATTGGACACCAAAGAACAAAAAAATACATGACTAAGAATTTTAACATTGACAAACGTAAAATACAAAAACATTTTGGTAAAATACGTTTGACGATATGTACTGATTTGCTGATAATCATTGAAAGTTATGTTTTTCACTTTCTATACTTTTGCATTTCTTTCGACGATAAATAGGCGGATAACGACTAATCACAATATATTAAATTACTCGTATTTGTTGGCCGACTGTGATATTTATGACAGAATAATCAGGGTGGAATAATAGTAATACTTTTTATTCCAAAAACCAAAATTTCGGCTCAGATTGGGGAGTCTCATCAGGACTCTTGTGTTGAATTTTCTTTAGCTATCCACTAATGAGTCACAAATATGGATAATAAGTAGTAGTATTAAATAATTATTCCAGAAATTATATAGTATTACTTTGTGTACTTGTATTTTGTTTTATTTTGATACATTCATATTATTATTTACAATTTGATACTTTTATCCTAATTATTATTTTAGTGAACTTAGATAAACCGTTAATACACAATTTTAAAATTCATTTGCTATTATCAGTATTATTTCAAGTAGTACCAACACCGTTTTTTTTTCAATTATCTACTTAATATTGTGGGGGAGTATAAAAAGTAAAAAAAAAGTGACCCAGCTTAAGCCTCTGTCTCCCTTTGGATGTTTACCTTGGGTTTAATAACTTTTTAGAGATTTGCTAGTCGTGATACTATCACTTCAATTATATTAACAGGGTGTAAGCTTCTCAATTCCATGATACTTAACCTCCTAAATTCTCCAGTAAGCTCATGTGTTTTCATGTCATGATGGTTTAAGAAATACCTTTCATACCTTAAGGCGTTGTTCATCCTTCAAATATATATAATTAAGCTGTAGATATAACGTAGACCTTATTTATAATCATGTGTTCAATTATTTATTGTTTTGTTCGATAGATTATTAAAGTTAGTTGAAAACATCTGTTACTAAAATATATATATACACATAATCAAGTGAAGTGCTTTATTTTCAGTCTAATTGTAACTTTTATATATGTATATTCGTTTTTTTTTTACTTGGCATAAAATTTGTATACATATGTAATTATCAATTGTTTCCCTCTATATAATCATTGTTATATTATTTATATTTAATTTTTCTTTATTTTACTCTGTTTTTTATTTTTTTTAATATTGTCATTTGAGGTAATTCTCAATTTTTTTAAATTATTTCTCATTTGTTCATTTAATTGTATTAATTAAGTATATGTAACTAAATTATACTCTAAGACATAGTAGCTTATATATTAATACCTGTATTGTTATTCTAAAGGGACTTTTTCCAGAATAAATAAAGACTTTATTATTTTTATCATTAAAACAATTAAACCATTACATGCCTTTATTCCTATTGAATTTCATTTTTTTCTATTTATCATAGATTATACGCACATATTTTTCTAACTAATTGTCCGCTTATATTTAAACCACAGTCGTTTCTGGTACTGATCAAATATTTGATCTTTTTGGAGTTTACTAGCTACCCTTAAAGGCTTTCATCATCATCATTGTATCAAAATATTACACAGCCTTTTTGAGATCAACATAAAGTTGATGAACCTGTTTTATTCTATTTTTTTTTCCATAATACTTTGATTTTATATATCGTAAACTTTAACTTACATATATCTGAAATTTAAAAAAATTATTTATAAGTCTATTTAGATATATAAATATATTTCAGACTGTCTTGATAAACACATCTTAGTATTTATAAATTTAACAAAGACTAATAAATATGTCAGGGATACTACTATGGTTAACGTTCTATTGTTTGGTGTTCTTAAATTATGTTGAATGGACCTTTTCTTCAATACTTTGATCTTCCCATTTGTTAGCATCCCTTATATAAACCTAACTATTCTGAATCCATACCGCATAGACAGCATTTTTTAGGCATTCAGTTAAACATGTCACTCTATTCACAAAAAGCTATGTTGCCCTAAAAATACATAAACATTGTCTTACCCACTACTTAAAGATCTATTATATGGAATAAATGTTTAAGAGAATTCCAACAATAAAAGTATTTGGCTGGAAGAAATTCAAGAAAAGGTTTGACCCTATGTGAACATAAAACCTTGTGCTCTATGATTGTTCTTGGAAATTAAGAAATAGAAAAACCTAATAATTAATTAATTAATATTTTTGAAAAATCATATATTTGTTATATTTGTCTTAAGCTATGCTTAATAACCCTTTCCTTCAATACTTTGTTCATCCCATGTTAGCATCTCCCATACCCTTCTAGTTATTCTAATTCAATCAAGCTATCTTTTTGGATTGGTATTTATTTAATCAATCTTTATTTTAACAATTAAAGTTATATTTTATTATTTGGTGGTTAGCTATTTCGTAAAATAAAATAATAAGTTTGTTTTATTTGTTGGTTTTTTATTATTCCATGAAATTTACAACTGTATTATACTAATACAACATGTAAATAGGATGAATGGTACATATTAGCATGAATAAAGACAAGAAGAGAAACTACCTAATGGTAGTACTCAAATAAGCAGTTCAACTTAAAAGGTGACGAGGCCATCTGATTTTCAGACACCTCAGAGGATTATCAGGAATTGAAGAGGTTGCTAGGTTTGAAACTAGGGGGATTGAGAGTAATAATGATTGTTGTGAAAAGATTGAAATCGGATTCGGGCCAAATCATCAACAAATGGGACATTAAGACCATTATGGATTACTTTGTTCATATAGCATTGAGCATTTTTAGAAGGATTTTGGATTGTAATGATTGAATACAATAGGAATTCGATGGCTTAGTGGAGCCCCAAAGCTCAAATCCGTAAGTCCAGATGGTCTAATGATAGTCATGTATATGAGTCTTTTGTATTTAATTGGGAGCTTAAAGCATTTGTCTAGTAAATATTAAGTAGCATGAAGTTATATTTTTAAAATATATATAACTATATTATATATATATATATATATATATATATATATATATATATATATAACTTAAAGACTTCACCACTCCAAAGCATAAAAAAAAGAAGGTTAAGGGACAAATAACACACTTGAAGGCTAGTTAAACACTGACTTTATTCCTCTTAAAATTCTCTATATATAGTATTTACAATGTTTGTTTATAAGAATTTGGTATTAGTGGATATACAGCTCTTATTCCCATCTTAACTCCCCCCTGCCAGTTTACGAACATCTTCGTAAACTCTAAAAAACAAAAAACAAAAAAAAAGAATACTGGTACAACAACATAGTATAAGCTAAACTCAATCGTCACAAATAAACAAATTCTACAACTTACAAAACCAACTTAATACTATCTTACTCTATAGCCTCACTGGATATATACAATATAAGGCTTATACCTAAACTTTATTTACAATGACAAGGAAACTCTACCAAAAACAAAACATACAAAACATAAAAAAAAATTATATACTTCTATATATCGCTAAATTCCTAAAACTACATAGAAAAAGAGAAAAAAAAATATATCCAATAATGAACTGAAATAAATACAATTTTATGATCGGCCCTCCCCTGCCGGAACCTTAAGTTGTTCAATATGAACGGTTCTCCGTTTCCTGGGCTCAACCAGACTCTGAATAGTGACAAGATTATGCTCCCTAATCGTAATCACTTTGAATGGACCCTCATACCTGAGGACCTCCTTCGCACGATTCGACAAGATCTTTCTATAAACAATAGTGCCTATTTTAATCGTACCCATGACATCTCTTACTCCCTCGTTCTCACGCGCCACTCTCCTACTCTTCTCTGCGGCCATTCGTCCGTGTGCTTTGCCCCAATGTCTCTCGAGCTCTACTCTGTTTGCATTTAATTGCTCGGCCATGCCCTCGTCCACCACCGTCTCCTCCTCGTTTCTCCTTCGTGCGCGTAACCCGAAAAGAGCTTCGAAAGGGGAAAACCCGGTGCCCATATGTATGGAATGGTTATATGCCGCTATTGCTCGGGGCATCGCCTCGTTCGCTTCTAACCCTTTATCCGCATGAAATACTCGGAGGTGTTCCCCCAATGTATTATGGAGACGTTCAACCCCTCCCCTACTTTTCGGATGTCCGGGCGTGTTCCAATGCCACTCGATTCCCAACCTTTTCATCTCCTGTCGCAAGAGCGCGTTATCGAACTCTCTGCCCCCATCCGAGGAGATCGTGTTTGGCACCCCATAACACTGGTACCACGTCTGTAGAGCGTCATTCACCGCCGCCGCCGATTTTTCTTTTACTGGGTGGGCCATGGCCGCTTTGCTAAACGTATCTAATATTGTTACCCATTTAAAACCTCTCCACGTAAAGGTGTCTATTTGAAGCTCTGTCAGGGGTACCGTGGGTGTCCGCGTCTCAGTTTGTAATCCTACGGGAGGGTGGCGGTCATATTTGGCCGTATGGCAGATGTGACAATCCCTTATTATCTCTTCTACCGTCTTCCGCATCCCTACCCAGTAATACTTTCTCTTTAAAGCTGCCAACGTCTCATTGATACCCCTATGGTTCGCCTTGCCTTGATGATAAGCCGTGGTTACCTCCTTTTGTTGGTCCTGATCCCGAATGGTCTCCACCATCGACCGGCATCGGATGAACATCCTATCGATCCCTATTTTCTCGAGGCGCCATAAGTTGCGTATCTTCTCCCACACCGTCGCATTGCCAACATACAGGTAATGGGTCGCTCCCGCCTTAGAGGCATCCTTCAGCACACGACACATTTGCTCTTCCCGCACTCCAGGTTGTGACCAGATAGTGATGACGGAATGTTTGTCATACTTGGAAAACTCCATTTTCACAAGCCCCGTAGTCCTTGTTTTCCAGATGACCTGCCGGGACTTGTTGTTGACAATGTCATCAATTTCCTCCATCTCAACCGGTCTCTCATTTCCTGACTCGTCCTCTGAGGATTCCTCATTGCCTCGGAGGTCATCCACACGTCCTCCTTCTCCGTCTGGTGTCCATTCCCGTACAAACCTTTGTAACTCCTCCGACGCTTCTGCACCCTCCGTCTCCAACATATTGACCTGTAATGCACGAGAGAGCCAGTCCGCTACCACGTTGTCTTTCCCCGGCTTATACACCACTTCCATGTTGTACTGGCTGAGGATCTCCTTCCATCTTGTAACTCGAGCTGAAGATTCCTTCAGATTACCCACCCAGAGCAACGGACGGTGGTCTGTATGTACCTTGAATTTTCTACCAAATACGTATGGTCGAAAGTGTTGCACCGCCCATATGATGCCTAACAATTCCCGCTCGAGTGCGCTGTAACGAGATTCCGCATCTGTGAGTCTCCTACTCGCGTATGCTACGGGTCGTTCCCCCTTTTCACTTTCCTGGGATAAAACCGCCCCCAGTGCATACTCGCTGGCGTCTGTGGTGATCGCAAATGGTTTCCCGAAGTCTGGGAATGCCAGGATTGGTTCAGTTTGCAACTGTAACATGCACCTTCTGATCTTTGCTTCAATTTCTGGCGTCATCTTAACTGTGCGCCCCTTTCGCAGCAGTTCGTTCAAAGGAACCAAGTTCTCCGCCATCTCCGGTACAAAACGTCGGTAGTAGTTGAGTGTCCCTAATAATCTCCTGATTCCCTTCACATCGCTCGGCATCGCCATCTTCCCTATTGCTTCAACTTTTCTCCCATCTGGACGTACCCCCTCCCCCGAAATCACATGTCCCAGAAAATTAATCTCCGCTTGTCCCAACGTCGATTTCTCTGGCGATAGCTTCAACCCGAACTGCCGGATTCGCGTAAACACCCGTCGCAGATCTTCCAGATGACCCTCCTCTGTCCTACTAAACACCAGTAAATCATCCATGTAGACCTGGCACATGTTCTCGTCCAGTCCCCGCAAGAATTCGTCCATCAGTCTTTGAAATGTGATGGGCGCATTTTTCAGTCCAAACGGCATACGGGTGAATTCATAATGCCCCCTTTCGAATGTAAACGCGGTTTTGGCCTGGTCCCTGGGGTGCATCCGGATCTGGTGATAGCCTGATTTTAGATCGAGCGTACTAAAGATTGAGGCTCCCCCTAGCCGGTCTAAAATATCCTCTAACCTGGGAATGGGGTATTTCTCGTCGCGCGTATTTTCGTTAAGCTGCCGAAAATCGACTACTACCCTATAGCGCTCCCTAGATTCCCCAGCAACCGGTTTCTTCTTAACGGCCCATAGTGGGCTATTAAACGGCGACTTGCTATCCACGATGATCCCCTGCCGCTTTAACTCCTCAATCTCCTCGCGGATATGTCCTCGTAACGCTTGTGGGTACCTCCGCTCCTTTACATAAGTGACCTTCTCCGACTTCAGATGGATCTCATGAAGCGTCTCCCCCGTCGCGCTCAGTGGGTCTCCCTCGCGAAAAAATATATCCCCGAATTCCTCCCTTACGGCCTGTCTCCAATCTGCACCCTTGGCAATTACTCCAACGCACCTAACACCCCCTTTCACCTCCTGCACCGTTTTATATTTCTTGTTCCCGATCCGGACTACCCACTGACCCCCTGTACTACGAGCTCTCAACCCTAATTTGCTAAACGCATCGCATCCCAAAATCCCCCCATACTCCCGCGGCATGATTTCCACAACATGCAGTGTCAACGCCTCTCCCTTCTTTCCCCACCTATCTAGGGCTAAATCGATTTCCCCTTCTATCGTACAGGGCCCACTCAAAGTGACCACTTTACATTGACATGGCCTAATGTCTGGCTGACTCTTACCCTTAAACAATAACTTTAACTTGTCCTTACCCACTAGTGTACAAGAACTCCCTGTGCCCACTAAACACCTCCACCCCCTGTAAAACTCAATAACAGGCAACCTGTCACCCTTCTTTACCGCACTATTCACAAAAAAAAGGTTGCCCCTCCGCTTACACCATCCTCATTCCCTTCTTACCTGCTCGGCACGCCTCCCTGTGCTCCGTTGTTTGCTCCTTCCTCCGGGAGTTCCTCTGCCACTGGGTTCGCTGCCTTCCGTCTCCGACCCTGAGGTCTCCGAGGATCTCGCATATTCCGAGATTATCCTGCTCCTCCGTCCCAGTCTGTGGGCATTGATCTCCATCGGCTCACCTCTGTCGTGCTCTCTGCGCCGTATATATGGGCATTGTCTGGCCATATGTCCCTCACCTTGGCATTCGAAGCACCGCGTACGTGGACACTGAGCTACCAAGTGCCCTGTTTTGCCGCATTCGTGGCATCTCCTTTCCTCTCTTCTCCCATTCTTCCTCTCAACAATTTGCCTTCTTTCTCTTGGTGGCTTCTCTCTTCTCACAAACTCTCCCTCTCTTCTTCTTCCCGGCTCCTGTCTGAATCTGTTTCTGCCTGCTTCGTTCCTCCGGTACGACACCCTATTCCACCCTGGTTCTATCACTTCCTTCTCTTCCTCATCTCGAGCACTCGCGTCTACCATCTCTTGTGCACACTCCATAAATGTTCTATCTCTGGGTAGACCGTCCTTCTTTCCAGTGTCCCTAGCCAGTTGCACCTTCAGGACCGTGGTCATAAATAGCATCCACGCTTCGACAGCACCGGTGTCCATGACTTCTCTCAACTTCTCATTTATCTTATTAAGCTTAGCGAGAAGTCCTGCAGCATACTGTCCATTAGACTGGTTTGCTCGTTTCATCTCCCGAAACATCTGCAACATGTCCTCTTCTGGGGCCCATCGCCCCCCTCCGTAAGCCTTTTTTAATCTATCTTTGATTACCTGCCACGAGGTATCCTCATCCGCTTGGTTCAGATTTAAAACACTCCTTCTGACCCTCCGGGCTAAAGCTACTCGTAGCCTTTTGGCATCCGCTTCCTCCAAAAAGTCCGATGCGACCTGAGACTGAATACTGCTCATGATGCCGTCGCCGCCCTTGAGAAAGTGATTTAATTCGCCTATGTCTCCGTTGAATTTCTCAAGGTCCGATATCTCCCTTCTCAGATCTTGTGCGTTTGCCTTCCTTAACTTCATTTTTTCCAATTCGTTAGTCTCCTGCGCTATTCTGTTTGCCTCCTGCGCCGCTAGGTCTGCCCTCGCCATTGCTAGAGTTGTTGACGGCAATGGCGGAAACTCGGGATTCCCCTGTTCAGTCTGCGGAGGCTCCAACGTTAACGTTGCTGGCCTAAGGATTTCTCTTTGCTCATTCATTTTAGTAAAATTATCTTCAAAGCAAAAGAACTAAGTGCAAATAAATCTAGAGAAAGAGAAAAAAAAATCGTAGAAAACAAACCTCACTAAACTACAAAAACGTTCCCGGGTTTCGGCACCACTTAAAGACTTCACCACTCCAAAACATAAAAAAAAGAAGGTTAAGGGACAAATAACACACTTGAAGGCTGGTTAAACACTGACTTTATTCCTCTTATAATTCTCTATATATAGTATTTACAATGTTTGTTTATAAGAATTTGGTATTAGTGGATATACAGCTCTTATTCCCATCTTAACTTATATATATATGTATATATGTACATATATTTATAATTTATAACTCATATATAGGGTCATTCAAAGGAATCGCATGTTTTTGAAATAATGAGTATAATGTCATTTACTATGCATTGAAAAAAATATTTAATTCTACTATTTACGGAAAATTACATAAATTACGCGGCAGCGTCCTTGGTAACAAAACGACACGGGCTCCTCAATATTGTCGCCCTCACTCTGTCAATGTTGTCTGGTGTCCGTGCAGTACGAACGGCACCTGGTAATTTGCGTCGAGTTACAGTTCCTGTTGTTCTGAAATTCATGACCCATCTAAGAATACCGTAGCGATCTGGTACGTTTCTGTGACGGCCGAACTTGAAATGTCGACGAAAGAGACGTTGTGTTTGGATAACAGATTCACCACTTTCAACATATATAGTAGAAGAACACACGGTGTTCCACATTCCATTGCGGCATGGCGACTAAAATGGCAAAGCCTGCTGAAATGAATAATACTGTGCTGGTTTCCCCCACTCTTTTAGTCGTTATGTACTGTGCGTTTCAAAAACATGCGATTCTTCTGAATGACTCTGTATACAATATATAATATTAGTTATAATTTGAATTACGATGTTGCTTATAACGGAGAAGCAGGGACCTATGATTCCGATATCGATGAGATGAAGAAAGGCCCTGAATTAGTAGGAAGTCAAGTTAAAATAGATGGAAACTGCGATGCTCAATGTGATTCAATTGTCCTTGCAATAAACGTTTCGAATTGTATAGGCATGTTTTGATTCATTTTCAGGAAGGCCCCTTTCCGTGCGACGACTCTGGGGTTGTTGAAAAGGACAAAGCATCGTTCGAGTCTCATTGGAAGGAACACGTTCTGCCAAATACTCAGACATGCCTAACTTGTAGAGATTTCTTCCCTAGCAAGGATGCTCTCATTTAACATAATTTATTACACAACAAAACGAAACTTTTTCACGGCACTGTTTGTCAGAAAGCTTTTTCTTATAAATCAGATCTTCGAAAACATTCTGTTGTTCGCTCTGGCCTTCGGCCATATGTATGTCCAGTTTTATTAAAGTCCGAACAAACATTCTCGACTGCACACCGGTAGGAAATCATTCTCTTGCCCTGGCTGTGACAAGATGTTCGCTTGCAGGGGTGATCTTCTGAGGCACTCTGTTATACACACTAGAGAAGAACCGTTTGCTTGTTCAGTTTAGCGTATATCGTTTAACAGGAAAGACATCATCGGTAGAGCACACACATGTTCAGAGTGCCCAACCACTTTCACACGCAAAGCAGAACTCACAAAACATATACAGTTTCACCAATTCGCTCCAGATCTTGCATATTTCAATGAACCACAAGAACCTGGGGATCTTACAGTGCACACTGCTGGTAAAAGACTGAAAATAGTGATACCCCCGATTCTGATGAACAATCAGAATCTGAATCGATGGTGATAAGCATTGACCCACGAACTAGACAGAAAAAGGTGGAATAGAGAATAGAAATGTAGAAATTAATGTTGCCCCCATCAATCATAACTAGGAGAAAGGTGTTGCAGATTCCTCATCTAATACGGTTACATCATTCATTGGCCCTGCCAAGGTTAGGGCGTTTATTTGTGAAGTATGTCACAAACATTTTCGACAACGACGAGAACGTTGTAGGCACGCTGCAGTACACAGCGGGATAAGCCCTCATGAATGTAGGCACATGTGGAAAAACTTTTGCTAGATCTGAAAAACTGAAGAGACACGTGCCCAACATAACTAAGTCGAAAATCAAACAGCCCGTGCTAGCAACTCGCCAGCAGTGTGGTGTTTGCTTCAAAACGTTATCTTCAAGGCAGGAAGCGGGATCGCAGAGAAGCGGTTCCACACCGTCTATTATAGTTGTCATGAGCAGCAGTATTTGGAACGGAATTCGTGGTTAGAGGAAGGACCAGAGACCATGTTATAGGCCTCACCCCTATCAGCCATCGAATCAGTGTCATTACACTCAGGGGTAAATTCTACAATTATACTATCGTAAGTTGTTAAGTTCCCACTGAAGTATGCTCAGACGATGGAAAAGAAGCATTTTACGATCAGTTAGACAGGACTCTAGACAGCTGCCTGAGGAGTGATATTAAGGTTGTTTTCGGGGACTTTAATGCAAAAATAGGAAAAGTGGAAGGAACCCTCCACGATGAGATAAACGAAAACTGACGCATGCTCATTAACTTTTCTGTATCAAAGGATTTGACTGCATGCGCTGCAGATCATATCGCGGTGCAAATATGGATACCGACCTGGTGGTATCCAGAATTAGACCGAGGATATCAAACGCAAGAAAAGGCATGGAAAGAAAGGGAGAGAGTTGCTACATCTAAACTGAGGACTCCGGAGATTTGTGAGGAGTACTATCAGAAGCTTAACAAGGCAATCGTGGAAGTTGGTTTGCCAGATGGATCTGCTCAAGAACAATAGGATGCCCTCTCATCGTTAGTTGAAAGAGTATCCCGAGAAACTCTAGGGAATGAAGAACGAAGAGTGCAGTCTCAATGATTTGACGGAGAGTGTGCGATGTGAAATCAAAAACAAGGCCTATCAAAATATGATTTAAAAAAAAAACACACACACAAGAGGAGTATCTCAAGAGTGCTCGGACAAGAGACGAGAGAAGAAGAGGCTTCACTGTAGAAAGAAAAGAGAATGGGAGCGGAAGCAGCTTGAGGAAATGGAAGAACAGCGGAATATAAATGAAGCAAGAATTTTTTATCAAAAGATTAATCAGATTAGGACCGGGTTCAAACCGCGTGTCGAGGCGTTTAGAAAATAAGATGCATCGATGGCTACTGAAAAGGATGGAGTTCTGCCTCGTCACTTCGACACCCTTTTGAATGACAACACGGGGTACTTAGAGGAGTAGGAGATGCCTTGTAGAGAAAATGATACTACCTACTTACGACGATAAGGAGGATGCTGTGACTAGGCTCAACAATAACCCTATATCTCAACAAGCACCCCTTTATGTCCCAGGTTGCGATGGGATTCCAGCCAAGCTTCTGAAGCAAGGTGGGTAGAAGTTTTTTAGAGCCCTCTAAAACGTCATCCTCACTGTCTGGATCGAGGAGACAATGCCAGAACAGTGGAGAAAAGGCATTATCCATCCGATTCACAACCGGCCTTTCCATATCCTCGGCTTTGCTGATGACCTGGATATTGTCGCAAGGTCTTTTAAATCCCTGAAAATCGCTTTTCTCAGGTTGGTAGCAGCTGTGGAGGAGATGGGGATGTGAGTTAACCAGGAGAAGACCAAGTATATGAGAGCTGGACCTGAAGGAGAAGCAGCAGACCGACAACCTGTAGTAATGGGCCCATTCACTTTCCAGAATGTTGACCAATTTTTATACCTGGGATCAGTAATAACTTCTGGAAACAGGACCTCAAGGGAAACGAGCCAGCGCCTCATGAAAGCTAACGGGTGCTATTTTGGGCTCGGTAAACATCTAAAAAGCTCCTACCTCACACGTTGTACCAAGTGCCCCTTGTACAAGACCCTTATTAGGCCAGTCCTAAAAACTGGATCAGAGACCTGGACCCAAGGTAATGAGGAAAGAGAAATTTGTATATTCGAAAGGAAGATTCTTCGAAGAATATTTGGACCGATTAAACTCGAAGAAAGCTGGAGGCATAGGACAAATAGCGAACTTTACCAACTTTATGGTGAGACTTATGTGGTACGATATATTAAGCTGGGAAAAGTGCTCTGGGCTGGCCACCTAAGTGAGTCTCCACCAAACCAGAGGAAGAGGAAGGCCTCGACTTAGAAGCCGCACAGGATCGAGCTAACTAGCCAAGGCTTATTGAGGAGGCCACATCGGTCTGTAGTGCCAAGGATGGATGGATAGATATTTTTAAAGCATTCTTAAAAAAGATAAAACAATGTAAAATTAAAACTAACTGACAACTGATATTTTATTCCATAACTCCTTCATTCAAAAGCTCAAGAATATCCTTTCCAACTGAATCTCTGTAGATTTCACTTCGGAAGATTTGTGGTGTTAGAGATGCTTGCAGAGCAGGATTCATTAAAATTTCTGCATCTTGTTTATTTCCTGTGATTCCAGTTAAAATAATAGGGACATAAAGTGTGATTGTCATCAAACCCCAGAATCTGAAAAGATACAGAAGTTAATGTTGAACTCAATAATTATTTTGTTTATTAGCAATCACTTGTATTTTTATTAATTAATTATATAGATTATAACAGAAAACATTAGATGATATTATTACAGCAGAACCTAGTTAATTAGCAATAATGTAATATGAGCAAATCCCTATAAGAAATGATAGATTAACTAAATCCAAACAAATATAAAAAATGACAAGGTCATGTTATTTATATGCAAGTGGATTCAAAGATATTGTATAATTTGGGTTCTAATGGCCATGGGCTCCTTTAATTATAATCGTTTTCAATTTTTGGTGTTCTGCTTAATATAATTATATATATTTTAAACAGCTGTATTAAAATATATCAATTGTTAATAGCCCTATATCAATTATTAATAGCCCTATTGTAAAAACAAATGCTAACAGCATTAACAAATATTTGAAGAAAAAAAAAACAGAATCATTAGGAGATTAAAACCAATTAAATCTGTTCAAAATTATTTTTGAATGGATAACTTTGATATAAATATTTTTGTTTTTTTATTAAGTGTATGCTGTTTGAATAGATTATTACAGCTCTATTGTCTATTGCCATTGAGTATGGCAATTATTGTTGCCTTATTTATAAAATAAAAAAATAATATTAATAAATTATATCTCAACAGGGAATATTTTTTTTATAGAAAAATATTAACATCTTTCCTCCAAGATGAGATAGAGATTAAAATCAGTTGTATTATTTTAGCAGATGTATACCTTAGCCTTTTCATTTCATTTAGTAGATATTCATAAGTAGGAATTTTTTCTTCTGGATAATTATATTTCCTCAAATCATTTTGCAATATGCCTAAATATATTTTGAGTAGGTGATCCAAATGATGTTTCCTAAGATGATTACTGAGACTTGAGAAAGCACAATATGTAAGATCCCAGGCAACTGTATTATAGAAGCTCAGTTGAAAATCAACAAACCTAAACAACAAATGTATACATAAATAAATTCACACAACACAAATCTAAACGAGAATAAATAAGTGAATAAATAAAAAAAGCAATTGAAGTATTCACAGCACCGATGCAAAGAAACTTTTAAACCTTATACTCCAGGTAACTTGTTATGAATGTTCTGAAAATATTATAGCTCAGGAAAATGCACGGGTAGATGACACCTTCTGCTGATAGTTGACAATTTAAAACAAAGTAAAATAATAAAATATCTTGTAGAGCTAGAACATTTTATTTGAGGTGAAATATGAGAAAAACAATACCACTAAAATTTCCCACCTGAACTTATACAAGGTATAGTTCAAGTCAGTTTTTATTTGGCATGTGCAGTGAGCACCACATCTATTGCCGCCAAAATTGATAAAAAGGTAAGTATACAAAATATTTGTATTTAGCAAATTAACATTCTTTATAATTCTGTTCTTGGTTGATGAATGTTAGAAAGGGTTAATTAGTGTTATCCATAATTTCTCAACATGTCACTAGACAACATTTCAAGATACTTGTCAACCGTTGATATAACATTTTACATTGTTTTAAGTAAGTGGCACTCATGTCAACTACTCATTTTCTTAATGGAGTTTTCACAATTAGTAAAAAAACAAAAGCTAGGTTTCAAAAGATTGATTCCGTACTGGAAGCATTAAAAAAAACTTAACAGGAAGCAATAATTGACAGATTATGTCAATTATTGATTCATACCCTATCAACAATTAAAATAATATGGACAAAAAAGAGTGAATACCTTCCGGTGAGTACAAGAAAACTCTTTATTTGAGGAAATGGTGTCAAATTATCTTGAAAGTAAAAAGAAAAAGATAAAAATTACTTGATCACGCACCTTTCAAATGATAAAGAATTCAAACTAAGGTTAGAGCAATTGAAAACTCTTTCAACTGGAGAAACTTTATTATCACAAGAAAATATAATCTCAAGAATTGATGATGAAAACATATCTTTTGATATTGGAACTTTTAATAAACATTAAAGATTAGATTGTTCTAGAATCGTAAAACATGTATTAGCAGAATAAAGATGAAGTAAATCAAAACATTGGAGAAGGATCTTATGTCATATTTAATATGGGCAAAAAACATGAGTTTGGAATGATATTAGCTATTGTGAAAAAATTGAACAGTCCTCTTGAAGTAGACATTTTGTCTTTCTTTCCTTTGAACCATAAAATAGAAAAAGAGACAGAAGCTGGTTTACGACAAGCAATGAAAAATTGTGTGTTAATATGAGTATATGTGAATTAATAAAATTTTAACATGTTTTTTTATAAATAGCTTGCAGCCACAAATCTTTAAAATTGTATATTAAAAAAAGATTTGATTTAATATAATTTTAACCGTACATAAATAATTTCCCTCATTCTTATATTTTTATTTAGTAATTATATATTTGTTACAATATTATATTGGTGACTTAGTGATAAGACTTTCTTCCTTGGGCAATACTAGTGCTTAATTGAATCCTTTTCTTTTTTTTTGCTTCTCATTTCCTTAGGGTGTCAACTATTGATGTCAGTTACTAAAAATGATAGATTGTGAGTGTCAACTGTTTGTAGATTTTTAAATGTTTATAAACAATTATTTACAATAAAATTATGATCCAGCAATGCTTTTGGCAAGCATCAAAGTTCAGGGGAATAATCAGTAAAAATTTAACAAAAAAACAAATAACCTTGTACCACTATAACCTGTGAACATGTTTGGACTTCAGTACATAGTAGAGAATGTACTGTTTCATGGAGAACGGTTGTGCAGGGAGGCGATTTGTCCTAGATCACCGCTCAACCGCCAGATTTTCCCCCTTATTTTGGGTACCCACTTTATAGAGGCTGGGTGAGCCCCAGGAGGGTAATAGATCCCATATGATCCCTCTCTGCCTGCTTCTTCTTTGACTTCCTCTTATGCCATTGCTATCTTCGAGGAGCCTCCACTCAATGCAGCCATGCCTCGCGGTCCTTACTCAGCCGCCACATTTCCTGGAGGGTCTTGCCTCTCTCCCCTCCGATTATTTCCTATCAGATGTTCTCCTGTGTTAATAGCTTCTCTGTCAGAAAAGTGCATCTGATATAACTGTCTCCATCGTTCCAATATTTTCTCCTCTTCAGTAATAATCTTGCCGCTTCAATCTTTGACATTTTTCACTGGCTTATTTCTTTTCCCTTTCAGTGTCTTCACTTTACGCCAGAAAGTCTTAATGCTTTCACGGTGGTCTTCATTGAGGCTTTTTCCAAACTTCTCCCATGCCACTTTTTTTGCTTGAAGAACCACTCCTATGCAATTGTTTCTGGCTAGGCGATACTGACTCAAGTTTTCGGAAGTTCTCTATTGAAGATATGCTTTCCACGCTTTCTTCTTTATTGGAACAACATGGCGCATTTCATCATTCCACCATTCTGTACTCTTTTGTCCACCTTAAATCTACACAAGCCACAAACTTCTCTTGCTGTTTCGAGGAGACATAATTTCAAGCGACACCATTGTTCCTCTACATCACCATCTTGACTCTTCACCGTCTTAATTTGTCTTCAATTTTATTTTTATAGGAGGTTCTCTTTTCTGGATCATCTAGAGCTCTTATGTTCAACGCTTGATAGCTCTTTTGCTTTCTTTGCCGTTTTTGTGGGATTTTTGTTCCTTGAGATCTGTCCACATCCGAGGCTATTTTGAATAAAATTTACAACCAAAATTAAAGGGGGAGTGGCGCAGCAATGGAGGCCCCATATCCTTGGGACATCTGGTCTCTTGAATATTTATATCCCCTCAGGAGAAAGGGTGACCGGGCTATACCCCCCCCCTCCCCTGGTACTCTCTGGCTGGTAACACACTCAATAAAAGTCTTGCCAGCACCGGGATTCGAATCCAGGATTCTCGGCATGGAAATTCAGTGCTATACCACTGAACCACTCTGCTCCCTTACCTCTATGTGAGGTTCCCATTTTAACCCATTCAAGACGACAATTTTTTCCGAACACAGTCCCCAGGAGCGAAATTTTGTTTTCTTTATATTGATCATTTTTAATTTTTTAAAAGCATGTTTAATATGGAAATCACCCAATTCATAAGTGAATTCACATAAATAAGATCATTGCACACCGGGTGTGCAGCCCGCTCCAGGGAAAATTTGTATTGAAAAGAGCAGCGGATTGAACACCATGTCTGTAATGTAACGCAAAATAAAAATACATCATTGAAACATTTATAAATATTTATTCCAAAAATAGTTAGATAATATAAAATCGTTATTTTGCTTTCAATAAGAAAGGACAGAATATATTGCAAAGAAAATTTTTAAAAAGTTAAAAAAAATAAGTTCAGATAATTTTTAGAATTTTTGGGACACTGTTAAACCAATGCCAAATTTTGTTTTCCTGTACTTTACAGATTTCATTAGTTCAAGTGAAATCTTATTTTGACGACTAGTTTACTCAGAATGACTGATAATTGCACTTTGCTGTTATTGCACACACTGTGGCCGTCTTATAGCCTCGGAAATCAATTTCACACACTGTGTGCATTTGATATCGAATGGGTTAAGTAATACTGATAATAATCAATTTTACATAATGTGGATTGCAAGAACAAAAAAGTGGAATTTTTCCCCAAGTATTACAATTACCGGTGCATTTACTTTATGGAACAAGCCCATGAGAAAAAAAATGGGATATTTTAGGAATATAAAACAGTAGGTCATACATCTACTCGATAATATCTAACCAATGGAATATATTAACTAGTAAAAAAAAAAATAATTAATTTAAAAAAATTGTTTGCTTATTCGATATCTCCATTAAAATCTAACATTAATTAACTACAGTTAAGCTAATTAATTGTATCATTGTTTAATGCCGTAGCATATCACTTCACGGTGAAATTATTTAAAAGTAAAAAATTAAAATTAAATGTTTGAAACTCACTTTACTGATTTTGGTTCTCCAGATTTATCTTTCAGAAAAAGGATGTTGTTAGTCCACAAGTCTCCATGGAGAATAGTATTAAACCTAGTTTCATCAATTTCTCCAACTTTTAAGAGTTTATTGACAATTTCTTTCGTTGGTTTATCAAGTTTTGCTGAAAGTCCTTTCCTAAAATTATAAAATAAAATATAACAATATAATTCACTGATATTTAATATGCTGAAATCAAATTACAGTTTTTTTCTCCCAATATTGGCTTATGATATCTTATCAACTTTCCAACAAAATTAGCACTTCCATATTTTATTCAATAAAAAAAGTAGAATATTTCAGAATATTCACAATTGGCTGTTGCTCATTGAGATATTTATTTTTATAAATTATTTTAAACTTATAAAATAAAAGAGGTGCTATGGTGAAACAAAAGTAAGGGAAACATTATTTTAGTGCAATTTCAGTGTGTGTCTTTTTTCAATTCAAAACAATTATGTTTAGCATTAAATCGACCTGGATCTCATTTACATGTAAGTTAAACTGACAAGAACATTCTATTAGTCTTCTTGAAGGTAGAAATTCAACGACACAATGGTTTTAGTCCGCTCAATAATAGGCAAAACTCGAAGGAGGTCTACAGTTGCTGTCTTCCAGGATCGTGGTACAGAACATTTTTCTGTTATGTTATAACAAAAAATACTTAGACAAAACCTAAACTAATGGTAGAATGATGGGAAGGTGGATGGAATTGAGAGCAGAGTACCCAGCAACAGAATTTCATGCAGATAAATACATCATCAGTAGGGTTTAGAATAGACATTTAAGATGACATGCACAGTTTAATGACTACTAATTTTTTTGTTTAACATCATTGCAGCAGTCAGTATCATAAAATATTAAAATCATGTAATCTGCTAAATAATCCTTTTCATTCATTAGATATTCCAGCTGCATAAGCTAGAGACGATGATTTATTAATGTTATGTTTTCTCCATTATAATTCTATAAAATATCTTTCCATTCACTTCAATTGTCTTTTAAACATTTCTTTAAAATTCTTTGTTTTTGTCCATTTTGCTTGCGATTGATTGCTGTAGTCATTATAAATTTTAGAATTTCTCTTCTAAAGATAATACCCGCATTATATAAGTTATTAAACAAAATAATAAGAAAGCTTAGGATTTTTTAAACATAAAGTAACGCTCACCATTGAGGTCCCCAAGTTTCAATGGCTTGTGCCAGAAAGCGAACTGGCCCAACGAAGAAGGCTTCAACAAGTTGGGAGCTCTTGATGGTCATCCTCGGTTTGAGGTCTGTGATTCTGACATGATCGTGATGCAAAACTGCCTTGGATGCAGCATGGAACCTTGCCAGTGACTTAAAAACTACCTCTGCTTCTGGGAGTGTCAGGCCTTTGATTTTATCTGCTGGTTCATACCCTAGTGGCTTGATAGCAATCAAATTTAAGAATAAAATTGATAATATAATAAAATATATGAATTAAATAGTTTAGAGAATTCAATTTCAAGCATGCTTAAGCTCAGTCATCTTTCAGATTGGTGGGCATGCAAAAATCGAGCACTAGGTGACCAATGATCTAGATCTGTGGTTATCAATTAACTTTATAAAGTTATTTAATAGGTTAATTTTTTCTTTTATATAATCCGTCTTCTTATTTTAAATTTAAATCAAGAAATTTAATTCCTTTAATCAATGTTACATTTCTTTAAAAATCATAAACACGATCAGTTTAGGTAAAATTTATACTTATCATCTTTTCAATTTTTGTTTCCTTCTAAAAATTAAAAAGACCAAAAGAATTGTGAATAATATCATGAAACCACAAAGTTATATTTTTAAAACTATATCACTTTGTTTGGTAATAATCTGCTTATAGCAACTTATATTTAAAAGCTTATGCTTATAAAACAGTGAATAGTATATTTTGTTGAATAAATGCAAGTTTACCTTTAAGTCTTCTAATAAGAGATCTTTGTAATTATTGTGTAAGATGAGATTGCACCAAGACCTTTCGCCATCAAAATTAAATTGAGTCATAATTTCATCCATTTTCTTCAATACTAGCTCATATGTCTGTTGG
The DNA here is from genome assembly GCA_964056705.1 of Troilus luridus. Lineage (NCBI taxonomy): Eukaryota > Metazoa > Arthropoda > Insecta > Hemiptera > Pentatomidae > Troilus > Troilus luridus. The sequence continues at coordinate 59,870,833 of OZ057414.1, forward strand.
AATAAACAAAAATTGTTAATTTGATGTTATTCAACATGAAATATTTATAATCACGCTTATTTTAAAAAAAGTCGAATTCAAATGACCATAATGTGGTGGTAACAGATGCTTCTTCAATTAGATCTATCCAATTGATCTTAAAGTAGATTAAAAGGTATCAATTCCCAGGTTGTCATTTGGAGTATGTCAAAAGTAAGAAGTATAATTATATTGAAAATGTGTATGTTATGGTAATAATTTCATCAAGAAACAAACATTTCGAAGTATAGATGATGACATTACCTAAACAGTATTTGTAAGTATGTTCTTTAATCTTTGTACAGTCAGTAATAGATACTTTACACAGTCAGTAGTAAAATTATATTTATTTTAATACAATCCATCATTTATTGTGGAAGGTTTTAGAGTTACTACTTATTTAAGATTCTAGATTTTAAGGCAGAACAAATAATAATGACACCAGATTTAAGGGCACCATTATTGCACCTTGAACTTTTAAACAAATTTTAATTTTGATTAAACTCCTCACCACTATTTGTTACAGAGGGTTAAAAAAGGTCAACTCTAAGAATATGAATTGAGGCGTTAGGTTTCAAAATTGGGTACATCCATTTTTTCCAAAAATGTCTTTTTTGTATAAGCTTTTAATGCCAGAAACGATGTATTAGATGTGTTTGTCTTAAAACCGTTTAGATCCTTCAAAAATCAATACCAAAAGATTCCACTTCCTAACAAACATGGTTACATCCATTACATTAAATGAAATTTTTTGATGTATCAAAACTATACTAATATATTGTTTAATATATATGTTAACATTAAACAATATAATGTTATATATTGCTTAATTATATTGATTAAAGTGATTGGTTTTGAAATATGTCTATTTTATTTATTTAATTTTTTTTCAGCCATAAACTAACCAGATGCCGATATTTTCTGATTAAAGTATATCTATCATATTTTCTATATTAAACAAGACTTAAAAAAAGAGTTCATAAAAAATTGTCAGTAATTATTGTTTGAAGTTTATTGTTATCAAACTAACGAAAAATAATAAAAACAATTTGTTAAATTGATTATTTTTTAAAATTGAATCTTTTTTTATCAATCCTGAACAATTTTTGAAAATGGATTTTTTTGAAACCAAACGCCTCAATTATACTTTTATATTTATTAAATCTTGTATTATAAATTTATATTTAAAAAAATTTTCTATCATAAATTTACACACTTAATGTGTGAATCAGTGCTGTCGTGGTTAAAAAAAAAAGTGATTGATAAAAAGAATCTTTTTACATTTACTATTTTGGCATTTTCAAATATATATCATATATAACATTCTAAAAATTAATAGTATTAACTTACAATGATTTCTCTTGTGAAAGCATCCACCTGAAAAATGTCATTTTTTTCATTCACTATTGGAATGTTCTTGAATATAATATTCCTCTCGTGGACTTCTCCATTCTTAAGCTCTATTTTCACTTCAAGCCTCCAGATGACAGAAAGAAAGTTCTCACCAGGAGAGACAGCAGGAGTGGCCCGAACGTTCAAAACCTTTGACAAATTGGGGTCTTTATAACAGTCAGCAATGTATTCTTCCACCCTCCTAGCTTCCTTTTCCATATCGGGATCTACAATTAAACAACATAATGTAGGACAAAAATAGTTGTAAACTTTCTGTTAATTTATACCACCCATATTTAAAAGGTATATTAGCAATGTTAAAGATTCATTCTACTTAATATGTATGTTTAGTTTATGGTAAACTCGTTTTGTTTTTTAACCTATAGCGCTAGAACCCATGAAGGTCATGAAGGTACATGGTAATGATCTGGTTATTCTAGGCTATCTTTTTGCAAAGTAATAATGTGACTAAAATCCATCTCAAGTGCCAGATGTTTCCTCCAATTAAGGGTATATTTTATAATGACGATATGAGCTCCAAGAGGAAGAAGGAGCTCCAGAACTGTCAACAGCAAATGACTCAAGCTCATGTTCCAGAAATATTCCTAACTCATGAGCTCATTAACTTAATAATGATTAAGTGTGACTAAAATTTAAAACAAATTTCTTAATTGTACAGAAATTGGAAAAATAAAAAATTGAATAGAACTTCGTGTTTATCAAAAGCCTACAATCAAAAGTTTGGTTATTGTTTGTTGAAACGTTCATTTGTAGATGACATGATTACCGAAGTATAAACATTTCCCCATAGTCACATTCTCTTTTCCATAATAAAGCTCATGATAACTTGTATTTTTGGAAAATATGAAAAGGGAAATGAATGAAAAGTAAAAACTTGTTTTGACACAACTCGAAGTGAAAACCTGCGGAATAACTACCAAAAGTTTTACTGGAAACTTCAATTTTCAAAAGAATCAGAAAGATTAAAGTACTTCATTAATTTAGTGAAGAAAATCAAAATATAGTAAAGTTTGGAAATTCTCTAAACATGTTTTGGGTAATATTAGAATTCCCTCTCTTCTTCGTGCTAATAAAGGCATTGGATTTAATTAAGTAATTCCAATTATTTTCCTAACAGGACCAAATTAGCACAATAGCAAATTCACGCACAGCTAACCAGGAATTATATATTTTCAGACAAGTTATATGGAACAGAAATTATTAAGGTGCAGCAAAATTTTAATGGAATTATATTTTTAGAATTTAGGAATTTTTAAGTATAAAAAAGCTCAATGAAGCACACATATATATACATTATCTCAATTGAGATATTATTTTTGTTGCGATTATTATTTTTGTATAATCTTCATGCATCTCAATCCATTTTGTGTTAATTTCATTGACAGGCTATATACTGATTGTCGATTTTTGTGTTTGAAAATATGAAGAGGAAAATGTGTTATTTATATTGATTTACTTTATAGTTTATAAAGAAATAACTTGTCAGCGATAGAGGAGTTGGAAGGGTGGCATTATGCCATGTTTGAAGAGTACAGTAGAGCAAATCAGCTTCTGGTAGTACCTGGATTTCGCCACTGGCATTAATAATTTTACTGTCTAAATCAAATATAATGAAAGTCACATGTACCAATGGTATTGGGGTAGAAACGAGGAAACGAATATTGTCTAACCTATTTTGGTCTGAGACAACATCTAGCAAGTAGGATGATTAGAAGAAAAACTAAAATCATCCTATATAAGAACCTGATTCGCCCAGTGCTTACCTGTGGAGGGGAAACATGGGCAATGACAAAGGATGCAAACCGAAATCTTCTAGTATTCGAATGCAGGATCCTCCAAAAAATATATGGGCCAGTCACTATTGATGGAGGATGGAGACAAAGAAAAAACGAAGAAATATATGATCGCTTTGGTGAGCCTAATGTAATTAACTAATTAAAAGATCTCAACTAAGATGGGCTGGACATGTGGCTAGGATGAGGGATGGGGAAACTCCAAAACGTTTACTGGCAGAGGTCATACATGGACGGAGGAGAGTCGGTGGATTGATTGTGTGGCAGAAGACACAAGAAACTTGGGAGTTCACAACTGGATGGCATCAGCACTCAATAGGGACTATTGGCGGTTAATAATTAAGGAGGCCTGGACGCGTCCACTTGTTGTTGCGCCGAATTAATAATAATAATAAAATGAAATACAATTGGTGATTGAAAATTTGCATTCCCTTAAATATGAATTAATCTCAAAATTCTCAATAATAACAATTGAATTATAAAGTAAAGTATAGTTAGTTAGTTGTTTATTTAACGTCATTTTATGCTGCTAAGGCTAATCGGAAGATGCTACAGTGGGAGCTCTAAATTTTGCCTATCCAGGTTTAATTAGGATAGGGATTTTTAACGAGTACCTGACATCGTACAGGCTCGGGACCCCCGTTTAACGTCCCTTCCGAAGGACGGCATAACTAAGGATTTTTTACTCCCTTAAAAAAATCCTAGGGCCACCTGCCGGGGTACGAACTCGCGATCTTGGGCTAAGTAGTTTGTTAAACTAAAGTATATATATAAGCTTATTAAATTAATTTGTTTAATATTTCCTTATCTAATATAAATTGAGTAATATGAGATGTTATTTTTTAAAGTGGTGTAAGTCCATTTTTTCATATCCGCAATATCAGAGGTTTTCCATTGAAAATATATTAAAAATAAAGGCAAAAGCGCAAATATTTTTCTCACTTAGCAAAGAGTGATGTTTTTAACACTATACTCCTTTTAAATTGTATTATGAAATAATAATAATCAAAATCATTTAAAAGAATAAACAATTTTTTAGATCCAAATGGACTTATTCCACTTTCAAAAATAACAGCTCACATCTCATGTATAATGTCTGGATAACCTGATCGGTTGGTATGTAGGTTTAACAATTTTTCAGTCTAAATTTAGAATAATCTATACGGATCATTGGTGAATAATCTATACGGTAAATATTTTGAGTAATTATTCCTTGTCAGGAATACATAAACATAATGTAATAAAGATAAATAAACCCGTTTCTGTGCAAACTGTCGAAAAATTTCCAATCGTTAAGGCACGTAGGGCAACACCTACATTGGATCCGGTGTGATACGATGAGACGTCGCTAGCAAACCAAATGACTGAAATATATCGAGAGTTATTACATTTGGTTCTTTAAATTTATGAAATTAAGATTATTTATTAATTATTTTTAATACATTTATATTTTACAATAATGTATAGTAAAATATGTATAATATATACACCCCAGCATCGTATGTGATAGAATCACGTCGCACCGAATCGGATCCAATGTAGGTGTAGCCTAAGAAGGATTTTACTTCAGAGTAATTAAATTACTTTACTATATTCAAAACTATTCAAACTATCAAAACTCTTGGTTTGGTTTCCTGGAAGAATCAATTTTATTAATATTTAATAGGACTTTACGCATTTCAAAGCATGTTGTTACTTTGCATTTCAAGCTATAATATTGATTTTCGTAAGTAAATTATGCAAAAAATTAATCTTTTCGAAATAATTCGAAGCCTCACAAGTCCCTCACTTGCCCATATACCTGTAATCGTTGATTTGATTCCTCATCACTTGCGACATCTTTCTTATTCGCATTTTAATGTGCCAACTTTATTATTGCCAGCAAGGTCAGTGGTGATTTTGCATTTGATATGTCACACACTCCAAAACTCCTAAACAAGTCCTTGAGATTGCGAAGCTGAAACAACTACCGAAAATATATTTTTGGTTTATACCATGGCTTCTTAGACGCAGTAGCCCGATCTCAATCTTATAATTTGTTTAGAAATTACACCATCCCTAGGCAGTTTTTAAAACTCTGACGATACAATTCAACAACTAATAAATGTATTATTTTTATTCAATACAAATATCCATTGATCTAACAATGGTCAATATAGACCTCGTTATAATGTTTCGGTAAACAATTCTTACATTATGTGGTGGGTGTAGTGTATTTTTATTCGTAAGTCGAGTTCTAAGTCGACTTTGTCACTTATTTATTTTAAATTATTTTTAGTAATTTTGTACTGTTGTTACTTTAATTGTTATGGTAACAAATACAAAAAGTCTAATTCTTCTAATTCTTTCCTAATTCTACAAAAAGTAGGATTCTTTATAACTTGAATTAAAACAAAAGTTGGGAGACGTATATTCAATATCAGAATTTTTTTCGGGTTGTTGGTACACATTTCAAGACGCGGATCACATTTCAAAAAACTATGGTTTTATACATAAATATTAACATAAACGCTACAAATCTGAAATTAAACTGAGTGAGAACGTACAACTAAGAAAATAAGAAACAACACATAATTAAAACTATATCATGATTAAAAAGACTCCTATACATGACTATTAAAAGACTTATTCCGACTTTGGGGCTCCACTAAGCCATCAAATTCCTCTCGTTTCCAATCCTTACACTTCAAAATCCTTCGTAAAATTCTCAATGCTCCTATCTTTGTTAGAAAAAAGTCATCCATAAGGGCCTCGGTGTCCCTTTTGTTGCTGATTTACCCCAAACCCGATAACAGACTTTTCATGAAAAACTTCATCCCCACTCAAACCTACTAGTTTCAAACCGAGCTTTACTTTTAATCCCTCTGAATCCTCCGAGGCGTCTGAAAAGAAGACGGCCACGGGACCTTTTAAGTTGAATTTGCTATTTGAGTACTACCACTGGGTAGTTTTTCTACTTCTGTATCCGTGCCATGATGTATCATTCCCGCCATTTGCTTGTTGTATTATTATAGTACAGTTATAAATTTTAATTATTTTTTTTTTTTTTAAATCCATAAGTATAACTGAAATTTTTTTAGACTAGAAATAAAAATGAGGATTCTGAGACAAGCTCTTTTTCGAAGACAACTAATCTTTTTGAATAGCAGCCTGTTCCGAATTATATTATTTTATCCTATAAGTGCTATTACGATAATATTGTTATTATAAACACTTGAGTAATTATTATTGCATCATGCTATCATTATTGAGTAGTTTACTAAGAAGAAAAAGTAAAATTACATGTAAAACTCTTGTTATATAATACTAGATTCAGTTTTCATATCACATTAGCTCTTTATCTCGTTTTAATCAATTGATAATACCACTGTTGAAAAAACTCAAAATAAAACAATATCATTTCCCTTTCGACTTCTGAATATAAATCGAGATAGCAGTCGAAGAGATAAGAGTTTGAAGATCTTAAATGCCCGCACGTGGTGGGGAAGATTCGGGAGGGGGGTTTTAAATCTTCAGTTCTGGCCACAGACATCTTCGGGTCTGTGGCTTCTAGTACTCCGGAGGACATCTTAGGGGTTAAATTCAGCACTTTCTGTCTCTTCGAGATCTCCACTTACCCCAGCCACACCCGGAGGCACTAGGTCAGTCACTAATTAGGTCAAGGGTGCCGGGTCGCCTTCAAGGTTTGTATTAGCATATATTGTTATACTAGTTTTATAAATCAATTATTTGATGCATTTTTATCATAGATATGCTCATGAATCAATAATGTTTTAATAAAAAAAATCTTAATGATCAGATTTGAAGTTATAGTGTTAATACTAAATTAAGGAAATATCAGGCATGCCTAGCAAATCTTCATCGCTACAATTTAAAAAAAGTCTTTAGTAACAAATTGAACGATCGTAGCCAATTAGGTCTAGTTTAAATCATTGATTATACTCGCTTAATGGCTCGTTGATAACTAATGACTAGTAAACCATCCATAAGATATCCATGTATTCAATTTTGAAAAATTATATGTATATTTTTTGAGATTAATCATCTAGGTCATCAATGATCACAGCGGATTCTTGACACTATCTCTCTGTATGCTTTTATCTTATGTATATAAGCGTGTTTTACATCCTATTTACTGTAATAATTATGCCGGCTAGTAGTCATGGGTAGATACTGGACTTTCCTGAATCTGAATACAAGTGATACGGATAACTTTCTGTATCCGATAATTTTACTTGATATTTTTGTAGTTGAATACAATTATTCCGACTCTTACTGTTCTAATACGCTACATAGAAGCCTTTCTTGGGGCATCAGTTTTTGTTATCTCTTTTAAAGGAAAAAGAGTTATTCGCCGAAATAGTAACCTGCACAAGGTATCAAGTGATTAAACTCATGTTTTTTATTGGTTTATTATTTTTTGAAATCTATGGAATTGAACAAAAAAATAGTAGTTAATCCTACCTTAAACTTTTGCTATTCACGTTCCAAGACACGTGGATTTTGGGTTGTAATAAAAAATTTGTATGTCCGCCGCCTCACGCTAAACTCTTTAAAACGCTATAGCTGTTATAATACTCGTCATATGCCAGTGATGTTTATTAATTTTGTGAAACATTTTCTTCTTTAAAATGATGTCAAATTTGTTACTGCTGAAAGTAGAAAAATTGGAGAAAAAATGTATCAATTTCTTCAAACAATTTTTTTTGCACCCAATTTCAATCATATATTTCGATTGCCTTTACTTTATAGTATAGCTATGTTCATTAATGAAACCATATATTGGTCGAGGTTTTTTTTTGCGAAAGTTGCTCTTGAAAAATCATATATTAAGAGGCGATATCGGAAAATGTTATTTCAACCACCCTTTACTGTTAACTAATTTCATAGTTTATTTTCGTTTATATATATGTGATAAGTGACTAATTACAGATTATATTGATAATAAGTGAAAACTTGTTCACTATTATTTTTACTTATTTATTTATTAATACTAAGGGGAGATGCGGCGAAATTGGTCTTTGGCTGGTAAACAAATCAGGGGAGCTGAAATCAGTGGTTGACTATTGCTTATTATTAAAAGGACCGTGATTACTAGTAGATAATAATTTTTTATAATTTATTTTTACCTCCGTGAGACGATGTAATTTTAGTGCCAAAATGAGCTTGATTCGTTTGGACCTCTTCCGAAAGAAAACAGTGACCCGTTGAAATGGTGGAAGCAAAATGCGTACGAAATGGTAGTTCGTAGAAAATTGTGAACAGTGATAACATCAGTGCCTTGTGAATGAGTCTTTTCGAAAGCGGATTTTAAATGAAAGGAGAGCACGGTTGACGTCCGAAAAAGTAAAAAAAAATGTTTTTTTTTTAATATAATGCCTAATATAATGTATAAAAAGGGATTTTCATTTCAAATTATTAAATTAAGAAAAAATTTCACAGCCAACATGTAGACTAATAATAATAATAATTAAGAAAAAACTAAATGAAAAATAATTAAAAGATTTGTTTATTCATTCTATTTTTTTTTCAGTACATTAGTCTCCGTTAGCTGAGAAATTTATTATTGCAATATTCCCACAACAAGCATTTCGTTAGGTTCCCTTTTATTTATCTTATTTTAAAGCTAATTTTTTACCAATTTATATTTTAAAAGTAGATGTGAAAACATATTAAGTTTCTACAGTTATAGTGAGATAATAAAAATATCAAGCTCAAAAATTATAGGACAATTTATTTATTTAATCCTAGAAAGATAACAATATTGTCTGTGCGCCGACTGAGTTGGCGGGAACGGTCAGTGCAGCCAAGTGTAATTTAAAAGAGTTAGCCCGCTTATTCAAATTCGTTTACGTCGATTCGAGGTAGGTTATCTTTCTTGGCTTAAATATGTACAAATATATATATATATATATATATATATATATATATATATATATATATATAATGTTTAAGAACCATATTCTATGGTAAAATTAATACCACAATTTGATTCCCAAAATAGATGCAAAAAAATAATATACCAGTTTTAATTCGTATGTTACAGTAATAAATAGCATAAGGTAGCATGAGGTGGTGATTTATTCATGAATACTGAATAGCTGATGCTTCTTATGTGAATACAACCATGGCCTTGAATACACCTCTCATATCTATCTGGTCTAGCAGGTAGCAGGTGCGGGAGTAGAGAGTATTGAATACGCCAATACGGAGTATCAAATACCCAAATCATGGATACCGGCTACTAGATACTTGTATTCACTAGTCAGTGACTTAAAGTTAAAATATATTATTAACGTTTTTCTTGACTACTGTTTTTCTGATTAAAAGGAAATCCTCAATTATCCTTGATGTAATTGTATATTCTTTGAGGAATACATCAGATACTTAGATCATACTTCTTTCAGATCATCTCCAAAAAGGCATTGACCCACCATCTAAATGGATTATATTTAACATAAAAAAATAAAATCAATGATTAAGAAATAGATATTCATCGCCTGTGTCTATAATATCCATAAATTGCATAACTTTATGCCTTTAAAAAACATACAACTAATGATTTGTAAATAAATAAAAATCATGAAAATTCAATTTGCAGGTGTTGAAACATAAGTGTTCAATTACAAACTTTGGTTTTCCAGAGTGTAATGTTCTGGAAACAATTGCTATCAAGACATTAAAGTGACGTCAGTATTTTTATTTGGAATAATTTTCCATGCACGACAGGATAATAAAATTCTCTTGTTACATGACTTGAGTTCTTAGCGCGTACCAGTACGAACTATAAATGGAATATTTGATATGAATAAAAACAGTCAAACAGTAAAATAAAAACAGTATATTAGCCAGTTTCCTATGCAACAATAAAGGACATCCGGAAGTTTTCTCGTGATGATGTTGTTTGTACCTCGCTGCAATATTATATGATATATGATATTTGGTGAAGGAACGTTATTTGGAAAATATATATACATATTTTTTTTCCAAAACCACTATAAACAAATTGAAAAATAACATTCTAAGTATTTCATAAAATATTGTTTACTAGTTCTTAATTCTCGGGAGGAGCATTGTAGACTACGTTACTTCTCAAGGATGGATAGAGAGTTTATTTCTTTATTTTTATAAAAGGGGAAGCCATTATGTCAAAGTCGGAACATATCATCCCCGATGCACCAATAAATAAAAATAAAAGTCAACAGTTTTATAATAGTATGATTGGTATAGATAAGTAGCTTTAACCTTGACTCAATTAAGGTAATAAAAAACGTAAACAATTTTTTTTTAATTAACCAATAATAAATTTTTGTTAAAATTTGCCGCTCTCTAAATTTTTCCGTTCGAGATAAGTGCTTTTAGTCCTCCTCTCCCTTGTTTCAACCTTATCAGGGCGGCCGGAGAATTTGGGATTTACCATTCTGTGTGAATATGCGTAGGAGACCGGAATTATACCGTGCGTTTTATTTTATTTTTTATATATATTTTTCTTTTGGGGTGATTTAAATATTTATATATTTAATATTTATTAGGATATGTTGACATTGTGGTGTTTAGAACTATTTGATTGATGTTTAGAATTTATCTGTACTAGCCTTGCGACTTTTACAACATGAATATGCTTCGTTTTTCAACAGATTTAAAAAATGGTAAAACGACATAACTTTTTTGAACAGCCATTATTAAAAATAATAAAATAAAATGGGAGCTAAATCCAACATCCTCAACAACATCAGTGAAAGATTTCCGCGGCACGTCATGAGAATGGATAAGACGCAATTGCCCCTTTGACCACTTAAGTACTGCCCTAAGAAAAGAAGACTTGGGAAACTTCAGAGGCAGTGGAAAGAAGAAACAAGAAAAGAAATGGCAGCTAGTGTTCTGACAGAGGAAGATTGTATGGGCAGGAGATGTTGGAGGGAAATTGTATTGGGTAACGGAATATGAGAATATTGCAAACCCGAAATAATAAAAATTTCATAAAAACAAAAAAAATGTTTGTCGACGATTGATTTCTCAGGCGTCCCAAGAATATTTTCCATTCCCCTAATGAATTATAATTTATTCACGAGTTTTTATAAAAGTTTAATTTTAAATTGGCCATAGCTTAAGTTTGTTTTCTCATTAATTATTTTTAGATGGGAAATTCCGTCTTTTCCTCCCTTGTGGATCCATTGCTTCTGATTCTTCATTTCTTTCTAATGTGGACAATTAGAGAATATCAGAAACGTTTTTGTGAAGTTAGGCAACGACATAAGACATTTCTTAATTAAGTAGTGTAAAGTGACCATTAAAAAAATATGACAGCAGAGTTCATGTCCATCAACTCAGACTATCCCTTGTCATTGGTAATTTGCTTATTTAACTCAATCAAAAATTAATTAGGCCAGGCCTGTTTATAGCAGTTGGAAATAACCAGAGCCTAGGCACTGGTAGTGAGCTCGATTGGTCTTTATAACAATAAATTACAATTTCCAATTATATATTATGCAATAATACCAATAATAATGAACATTATATTAGGATACATTATAGCACACAACAACATATTTGAATTTGATGTAATAATAAGCTTAAAGAGACTCCAAACTTTGCTTCTAATTTCTTAGAAAATCATGACATAACCAATTAAGATTAAATAAAGATCTCAAATAAGAAAGAAATTTTATGAACATTCTAAGATCCTGAGGCACAAAAAAAGAACATACTTAATTGATTGGTATGAATATTTATTACCATTACTATTATTAGATATATAATTGTTTATTGAATTCGTTTTATTTAATTATAATTATTTAACCACCTTATTCTATATGACTAATTTGAAGATTCTACAGAGGGAGTCCTAAATTTTGCCTATCCTGGTGTAATTAGGACAGGGATTTTTAACGAGTACCTGACACCGCAATGGACATACCATTTTACGCCTTTGAAGGACGGCACAACCAATGATTTTTCATCCCCTTTAAATAATCCTAGTGCTGCGAACCCGCGGCCTTGGGCATAGAAGGTTTTTAAGCTAAACAGTACACCACAGCTGACTCTAGTTGAAATATGTCACACTTCCCTAAAGGCGGAGTCGTCGCGTATCATTACACGTAATCAATCAATGCTCACTATTTATTTTAATCGAACCAGTTTGAAATCGATTCAACGTTATAAAAGAAAAAACATGAAAGGGATAGAGAGATACTGATATGAGATAAAATTATGAAGGTAAGAGTCACTTGGTGACATATACATTTATATATATTTCCGTTAAGCTTCTTTATAATTACTAGGCTACAGTAAGTCCTGAGTAGTATTTTGTTGTTCCCATTTTGGCCATAACCGCCTTTTGCTCGATTATTATATGACAGATTATTTTTATTCATGAATCAAATAAAAATGAATTTGAAATATAAGACTTTAATAAACGAAAAGTTTTTTTTTGGTCTAAAACAGAAAGATACAAAATAAAAATAGCCTGACAGTCTTGAGAAGTTTCTGAAAACATTGCCCAACAATATCCACACTATTTATCTTTTTGCTAGGAACTATTTTCCAGTGCAATATTGCTATTTTAATTATTGATCAGCATCTATATCAAGCATTAAAACTTAATCTAATGCTGCTGCTGTAATATCTAATTAACAAAACTGAAATTTTTATAAACTACTCTACCTCATTTCCTCTTCTACTGGATTTCACATGGCCGTCCTGAAATTGGCCTAAATGATCCACGTGCCCTGGCAAGGGCTATTTTTAGATCCAAATTGTCACACTCTTCCTCCACTTAATCTATTATAGGAGTAACACAGCACAGAATCCTAAGCTATTAAGTATATAAAATTAGCTAACATTATTTCTGGTCCATTACTAATTTGGAAACAATTTTATTCTGGTCGGAAAATAATCATTCATAGGAGAGCAATTTTTTTCTCACGTATCTAGTTAACGTGTTTTCCAAAATATTATTTAATTAAATATATCTTCGACTTATTGATACAAAGTAAAACTTAATGACTTAACCATTAAGATCGTTCTTAATCTAGGAAATAGCCAATGAAGACACATGATGTTTCGAAAATTCAAAATCAAACTTTAAATCAACAAATTTTAATTTAAGAGGAAGGAAATGGTCCGGGTAGAGGCCAAGAAAATTCTCTTATATAGGGAGAACTTTCTATTGGTAAACAAATGTTTCGACCCTCATTGCAAGTCTAATTATATAATCCCCTCTGGTTTTTATTTCTACTGCTTACTACATATAACATCATTCTATCAATATACTACATATAGTGTTATTCTGTGCCATGTATTACTTTAATATATTAGTAGCTTGTCTAAATATACAAGGGGAAGAAAATGGTCCGGGTAGAGGCCAAGAAAATTCTCTTATATAGGGAGAACTTTCTATTGGTAAACAAATGTTTCGACCCTCATTGCAAGTCTAATTATATAATCCCCTCTGGTTTTTATTTCTACTGCTTACTACATATAACATCATTCTATCAATATACTACATATAGTGTTATTCTGTGCCATGTATTACTTTAATATATTAGTAGCTTGTCTAAATATACAAGGGGAAGAAAATGGTCCGGGTAGAGGCCAAGAAAATTCTCTTATATAGGTAGAACTATTTATTGGTAAACAAATGTTTCGACCCTCATTGCAAGTCTAATTATATAATCCCCTCTGGTTTTTATTTCTACTACTTACTACATATAACATCATTCTATCAATATACTACATATAGTGTTATTCTGTGCCATGTATTACTTTAATTTATTTGTATCTTGTCTAAATGTACAAGAGGAAGAAAATGGTCCGGGTAGAGGCCAAGAAAATTCTCTTATATAGGGAGAACTTTTTATTGGTAAGCCAACCTTTCGACCCACATTGCAGGTCTTCTTCAGGGCTAGTTTGATCGTCGGGGGTTGACACTAGACTAGGTTTTGATGATGCAGGGGCTGTCAACTGCGGGGCCCTGAAGAAGTCCTGCAATGTGGGTCGAAACGTTGGCTTAGCAATAAAATGTTCTCCTTATGTAAGAGAATTTTCTTGACCTCTATCCGGACCATTTCCTTCCTCATATATATAAGGTCAACTAATATTATTCAAAATTTTAATTTAGTTCAGTTTTTTTAATTTATTTGTGTATCACATTCATGAGTCAAAAATGGAGCTGGTTTCAGAAACAAGAAAATTTCTTCTTAGAAATTTAATCAAATATTGTGGAAATACCGCAATGGCATGGAGTTTATAAGGCTTTTTAAAATCCAGACATTAAATCCTAAGTTGAATTAAGAGAGCTTTTGTCTCATTCAGATAATGCTATTGATTATGCTAGCAGACTAGTCCAACAAAAACAACAGCAACTGAGTTGCAATATCAAGGATATCTAATTCATTTATAAAGTTTGTGTCACATGTTGTATAATAAGCTTCTCTGAAGCCATATGACCACTGTCTGTTGCTTCATTGTCTGAATGTACCTACCAAACTAGCTAGCTGGTAGAATTAGAACTCAATTGCAATTTTAGAATTATGATTAAAGAATACAGCGCAATGATATTTACAGCACATTTATCCTGATTTACAATTTAAGACAAGTGGCTGGTTAAGTAATTACAAAACAAATTGAACAAGATGTTTTTAATGTTTAGTGAGCTTAAACAAATATATTGTGACAATGACATTAAACAAACCAGACTGACACTATTTCAACGAGATACACAATATTATTTTCTACCACCCTTGAAGAGTTATAGATTGAGTGCTTTGTGGAAACTGAACTATTTCTAAGACAGCAGTTGTGCAGGGAAGTGATTTGTCCGAGATGAAATGCCAGGGTTTCCCCCCTATTTTGGGTACCCCTTTTTATATAGTCTGAGTGAGCCCCATGACAGTTTCCAGACTCCAGAAGATCCATCTTCGGCTGTTAACAGGTATACAAATTATCGCCACAGCCGGATTTTCACAGCGACTGAGCACTCTACCATTGAGCCACCCTACTACCAGGATACACTGTAGCGTTTCTTTACCCACTAGTCATTTCACCACGCCTCTTATTATGTGGTGTATGGCAGATAAAAATAATTAATAATGGTGAGAAGCTTCAGATAGTTGTGGAAGATATTAAAAGTAGGTTATGGTAGATCTAAGAAAACTATTAAGAATTATATTTATTATGAGTATATTATATTTTATTAATTATATTAATTTTATTACATAATTAATTATTATTACTTTAATGACAAGGCCCAACTTTATAGTCATAGGCAAAAATTAGCCTGATTGGTTGTAGGTCTGCAAATATGAATTAATATGCAACACATTCATTACATGAGTATTTTTTTTACTGAAAAAAGTATTATTAAAAAAGTTTTGTGAGTCTTGGTAGATGAAATGTTCAATGAGAAAGGAAAAACCCTTGGAAACAGACATATTCAGGAGTTGAAAGCAGACTTACCATATGCTGAGGACATTGTCACAAAATCATTCACCATACCAGGGTATATGGCCCAACTCAAATAAGAATTTAACAATTGAATAAAAAGTAGTTAGCAGAACACTTGGCCTTAGAGAGCACTAATTAGCTGACTGCTACTAGCAAATTGCACTGAAAATTAAATTAAAAATGTACTGTTTATTCATTAATGAGACAATTCGTTAAGTTAATCCGTGATAGAATAATAAAAAACAAGGTCGTTTCAATAAGCCTGGGAGGATACATCTAGATTCCATTGTCAAACTAATGAATATAAAATCAAAATGAATTATCACATGTATAAACATTTATTATTCATATTCATTGAACCAAATTATTATTTATTTCTAAATATTTTTATATGAACAGAAAAATATTTAAAAATTAAAAAGTAGTAACAAATAAAATAAAATAAATTATTACTATTTATTTCATTTTAATTATTCTTTATATGTTACCATTGGTTAAGTTGAACAGAAAAATCAGTCATCAATTTTTGATAATTGCTTTATTTCATTTATTTTATTGTGCATGCACATACATATAAATATAAATTTATATATATATATATATACATACAGTAGTCTCTAGAAAGAATAGTCCAGTCACAAATGTCAAATTTCCTCAAACAGTCCAACCTCCTTGACCCACTTCAATCAGGTTTCCGTCCCGGTTTCTCCACACAGTCGGCGCTTACCAAAATCACCAATGACAAAAAACTAACTGTGCTTATCTTTCTTGATTTTACTAAAGCTTTTGATTCCTTGGACCATTCTATCCTTTTAAGCAAACTCAAATCAATGTCCTTTTCTAACAGTTCTATCCGATGGTTCCAATCGTTCCTCTCTGACAGATCTCAAGCAGTTTCCATACCTAATCATCCCCTTTCCTCTTTCCTCACTCATTCCTCAGGCATGGGACAGGGCTCAAGTATCTCTCCTCTTCTGTTCAACTGATATATCAATGATCTTCCTAAATCTGTTCACCTCTGTTCCCACCATCTGACGACTTCCAAATATATCTGTCCTTTCCTCCTAGCGAGCTATTTATTGCGTTCGCTAGTATTCAGGAAGACCTAGATAGGATCTGTGCCTGGGCAAAGGTGATCCAACTGGAATTGAACGCAATGAAGACTCAGGCCATTGTTTTAGGTTTCAATTCCCTCCTTACATCCATCCACACCCTCCCAACATTAATCCTAAACGATCATCCTATCACGATCACCTCCTCTGTGAAAAACCTAGTCATCACCATCAACGAAAACCTTTCTTGGAAATCCCACATCGCCCAGATATCCCGACGGTCAATTAGTTCCCTGAAGTTGTTCATCGTGCTCGTCATCTCCTTACACAATCTTCCCGTAAACTTCTCGTATCTTCTCTCATCTTCCCCCACTTTGACTATTGTAGAGTGGTATATGGAGGTTTGAAGACAGACTAAAGAGAATAATGAACTGCTCTCTAAGATTTGTGCTTGGCACACCGAAGCGATTGCGTGTCTCCCACCTATATGATGAGTTAAAGTGGCTCTTCCCTCCCTTCCGAAGACAATATTTCCTGTGTTCATTCTTATACCCTTCATATATCTACAGTCTCCTCCAATTCAAATCCTCAGTTCAACACCATAAAACAAGATCCCGCCTTTCTGATCTCTATATACGTTCACACAGAACTAAAGCATTCGAACGTTCCTTTCTCGCCCGCTCCACCACAGTGTGGAACTCAATCCCTCCTAATATCCGTCATAGTCCCTCACTATCATTATTTAAATCCTTGCTTTTTCAACACTTCCTAGCTTCCCAAAAGAATGCTCTCTAAGCAGGTTAGTCATTTGCTTAGAATGTAATGTATATAAAACTCATTAAGTAAATAAAAATAAAACTCATTGTGTTATTTAGTACTTTTAATTTTGCATTTTCAAAAGCTGTACATCATGTAAAGAAATTATTGCATGCTAGCTCATGCATCTAACAAAAGCTATGGATGTGTCTATTCTCTTTAATTGCTTAATATCTTGTCAAGATCTGTACTGTTTATTTACTTACTATTATTTTTGTTTAAATATTTCTTTTTAAATTGTTTTCTGTCACTTTTTACACGCTTTATGATTTGTAACATTTAGCCTTCTGGCGAGATAAATATTATGTTTTTTTCCTGTTCATATCTGTTATTCTAAAGGGACTTAGTCCCAGAATAAAGTTAATTTTCTATTCTATTATATATATATATATATTTATAATTATTATTGTTTTATTTTGTATTTCTCGGGTTGTACTGAATAAATGCACCAACCTGGACCTAGGTCAAGGGTATGAAGGGGGTTCATTTAACAGTTAAATTGGAATATTAAAAATAATCGCTTTCTGTACTTCTTCCAGTCCCCTAATTATTTCCAACGATGTAATCGTTTCCTGAGGAATTAAACCATTGCTGGATACAATGATTGGGAGTACTTTTACATACACCAGTCGGTTGAGATGCCTTAATTCCTCGCAGTATAATAATAATAATTATTATTATTATTGAAATATATAAAGTAAACAATTTAAACCCGAAAATAATTATGAAGAAAACAGTGTTATTAAATATTAGGACCGAGCTAAAATATTATGTTTCTAAAATATATCAAGGAAAGAGAAGTAAAATTTCTTTTTAAAAATAATGATCATTGTATGTTAATATATGTTGTTTTTTATAAATTAAATTTAAAATTTAAAATTAAAAAAAACAATATATCAAGGATCAAGACTAAAATATAAAAATATAATTAGAGGATCAAATTATCGTTGAATACACATTACCCTCACTCACACACACACCCATCTATAAATTTTAGTTGTACATAAGAAATATTTCCTCACTTATAAAATACGACAAGTAAATATTATGAAAGAAGACATACCGCATAAACAAGCTGAGAAACTACCCACTGTTAGAGCTCCAGTAACAGATTAAAATCATAAGATCCATTGGCCATTTTCATAAATATTTTTAAATAATTATTATTGATAATGATTTTGCAGTATTATTTTATCATTAACAATAGTTAATTTTTTATTTAAATACTATTTATAAATAATTTTGTTTTCTAAACATTATAATTTCAATTAATATATTGTAAAAAATTAAAAACCTTAGTTCATTATAAGATTTTTTTTTGTTGGCTGCAATACATCTCAATAAATCAGATTTATTTTTATGAAATTCCCTAGTGGCTAAGTCCTTTAACATATTTTGTTGTAATTTATGAATTTGGTTTAATTGTTTTTTTGTAAAAACAATAACTACTGACCCTTTCCACCACCCATCAAATAAAATATAAATAAATTCAAACATAATTATTTAAATCATTATTTGATGTGTTTTAAATGGTATTAGGTATTATAATGATTTTTTTCACAAATTGGAAGCTTCTGAAACATTGTGTGGCGGACAAAAATAATTTTATAATAATTAAATGGTATGAAATCAGTGGGTTTTAAATTCCCTAAATGTTTTAAAAATAAAATTCAAAGCATTAATGATGGTGTACACTTTAAAAGTTAAATACCACGAGTATGGTTAGTAATAAAATATAAAAACCAGAATTTTTATAGTACCAAAAAGTAATATCTTTCAAATCAGATCTGTCTGTAGAGTATCTTGAATAGTTTTCGTATACCTGTCAATATACCTTTATGTGTCAATGATGTGAAATCTATTGCTCATGAGTTCACAATTTTAATTGGTAATCAAATTAAAATTTATGTTTTTATTTTTTAGGTACAATGGAAAGCAAACAATTGGAAGTAGTTCTGAAAAGGTGGGGGAAAGGATCCAAGATAGAAAAAGTTTTAAGTATTACATCAGAAGCTGCAGTTCCTAAAGGTGATAATTACCTCTCAGTGATTACAAGACTGAAGCTTAAAGTTGTCCTTGGAAATGGAAGAGTGTCTAGAAAAAATTTGATTTTAAAAGAGGCAATAAAAGAAGATGCTGTGACACAGTTGGTCACCGAAATGGGAACCTTCAAGATAGAAACCATGGTATTTTACAACTATAATTATAATCTAATAGTAATTAAATAAATTATTTACAGATATTACCTAAAAAATTTACTTTCATGATGTTTAACATTTTCAATTTGTTAAGCATATTTTTAAAAGTAATTAACAGTATGTATATATATATATATATATATATATATATATATATTCTGTGTATCATTTTTTATATTCAAACATTTCCCAGCTCCTTGAATAAGCCAAAAGACAAAATTTTGTCGATTGTAGCCTATGTTGTATCTCTTCCAAGCAATTGGGCATAATCATGTTGACTTGTCAATTTTACCATTTATCTTTTCTTGCTTGTTCATTCATATCTCACACTTGTTAAAACTGTTGGTAACAAAAAATTGAAAGTTTTATTTAGGATTGGTTTAATATTTAACCATCCAAAAGTATATTCAAATATAAACAAATTTGAATTTAATAGTTTGAAATACTTTTGTAATGAAATTTTTTTATACACCATTATCAATTATACAATAGACAGGAAAGCATAAAGCCTAATTTTACAAATGAAGGGTTCAGGGTATAAATAACAGCCTATGTGTACAGAAGAAATAAACAACTACAATATGTCAATAAAAGTTTATCTCTTTTTTATGGTAAACCTAATCTCTAAAACTATTGTACTAGTAATGTTAATCCAAGTTCAAGAATCTGTAATAGAAGCTTCATGAAAATTTATTCAGCAACAACAATTGAACATAGACCGGTATTTGGCCAATCTCTTCAATATGACACCCAATCTGTAAAATAAAACTAATAGGTTATGCACATATGTTTCAGATGTATTCTCGAATTCTTAAAGAATTTGAAAATTTGATGGATCAGTTTGGTGACACTAATGATATTATGTGGGGTCAGATGTATCATGCAGAACCACATGCATATATGATACTTGAGGACTTGACAGTAAAACATAAATTTTGAAATAATGTAATTTAAGTTATTACTTATTTTAGACCTAATTAAGACACTAATGTTGTTTATAATTTCATTTTCTACAGCAATTGGGGTTTCGTCCTACTAAAAGGCAAATACCATTTGATTCAGAACACGCTTTCCTGGTTCTTTGGAGTCTGGGGCGATTCCATGGGATGTCTAAAATCCTGGAACAGAAAGGATTGTTTTCCAGGACAGATCTTAAGCCTTGTTCATACACTGTCAATGAACAGGTGCAGGAATGTTTTTTTTATCAAGGGCTTAGGTCACTCAGCTCAGCAATGGAGAGTACTTGGGGATCATCTTGGTACATTAGCTTTTACTTGTATATTTATAAATCTCAATTTATTGTTAATTAAAAAATAATTAATTAATGTGCTTATTAAGTTTATATATTATCATAAATAATTAATTTTAAACATATCAAGACAAATAATTAAGCTTACAGCTTTAGCCATTCCATACCTTTCTAATTAGGTAAAAACAATAAAATAAAAATTAAGTGTAAAAAAATCAAAACATTTAAGTGTGTTGATGAAAGACAATTCTGATAATTAAGAATTTCGAGAAGATGATTAGAAATAATTATTTTTTTTAAATTTAACTAATATTTAAAATTATAATCTGTTGTAAGCATAAGCTCTTACTTTAGGCATGATATTGCTCAGCATATAAAGATGCCACTAGACATCATCAGGAAAAAGATGGCTAAGCTCGGAAACATTGATGAATCCAAGTTTAATGTTCTCAACCATGGCGATTTATGGTGTAGCAACATATTGTTTAAATATGACTGGAAAAAAAGGCCTATTTCACTCAGGTGCGGTTCTATTTATTATAATAATATTTTATTTTAATTGGCGAAAGATATTATTTATCATAAAAATATATTATTATTTTACAAATAATAACAAATTTAATAATAGATAAATCGCATAATTTCAACAATGTTTATAGACTTCTTTTCATTGACAAAGTACTTTTATCAATTTCTTGTGAATTTTCAGGTATAGAAGAATGATTATTTTTTTAATATTATGTTTGATAGCTATGTGTAGTGATTATTCATAGATAATTAAATGTTTAAGCTTAAAAAATAATTATGTCCGGTTGGAGTATACGAGTATATGACAAGGCTACAGATTTCAGTGGAATAACTTTTGTAAAAAAAAAATTTACATTGAAAACTATATGCATAAATAAACTAAGATAATCGATTTTCATAAGTTAATCAATGCTTTAATCATGCAGGGTTAGCTGTGGTGGAATGGTTAGCATGACAGCTTACCATACTCAAGATTGCCAGGATTGCAGCCTGGCAGATACCCTTAAGATTTTTTATTGGGAGGAACAAATATCTGGTTATTCCGTCCTTCGTGACGGGATGTAAAATAGCAGTAATTGCCTGTCATTCCTCGCTCTACTTTTACCGATGAGATTACCGCACGTATAAAACAATCGTTTTCATGGTGAAATAGTATTGCATCCACACACAATACACAATCCATCAAATTCCCAGAACATTCCAGCACTGTTGTTCAGATAAAAATGAATTAATTAGGAGTGTCTTCCCGGACGTACTAAATAATTACATGGATCATAAATGGCTCAGTAGCAGGGTTATTTTGGCAGCGAAAATTGCTGATATTGACGAAATTAACTTTTAAATACAACAGTTGTTACCAGGTGATCTAATGCCCTTTAAATCAGTCGATACAATTGTTGATGAAAACCAAGCTGTAAATTATCCAACTGAATTTTTAAATTGTCTCTATATACCAGGAATGCCACTACACAATCCTCGGTTGAATATCGGTTCACCTATTGCTCTTCTGGGTAATTTGAATCCACCTAAATTATGCAATGGTCATAAAAATGTCCCGAGGAATGTTATTGAAGCAGCCATGTTGACTGGAATCTTTAAAGGAGATATCTTCCTGCTGCCACGTATTCCTGTGATACCATCAGAACCCATAATACCGTTCAAAATACTTCAATTTGCTGTACGCTTGGCTTTTCCTGTGACCATCAACAAGTCTCAAGGCCGGACAATGTCCATTCTCCCAGAAAATCAATGTTTCTCCCATGGGAAATTGTATGTTGCATGCTCACGTGTTAGTAAACCATCTAATATATTTGTATTATCAAAAGATAGATTAACAAAAAATATTGTGCATCGATTAGCGCTCAATTTGAAATAAATATTTATAATTAAAAATAATATTACTAGCTATCATTAAAAATCAACCATTATATACCTCATTCATTAAAGTAATGTTTACAATTTATCAGTTGTGAATTTTGTATATTATTTACTTATTATATACTATAGTTAGATATAAGTTGAATAAAATGTAAAATCAAAAATCTATTTAATTCATTTTTTCATTCATTCATTATTTCTTTAAAATTCAAATTTTAACTAATATTTTTTAAAACTATTACAACAGCCACATCAACAAGTGGCCGGGTCAGCTAGTATATATATATATATATATATATATATGTTGGTAATTATTCCGCAGGTTGTGGCTTCGAGTAGAGTCACAACAAGTTTTAGCTTTTCATTCCTTTCCCTTTTAATATATACCGAAAATAAAGGTCACCATGAGCTTAAGTATGGAAAAGAGGATCGAATTATTGGGAATGCGTATACTAGCGAAGTATAGGAATGTGTTTCATCTAGAAATGAACGTTTCAACAAACCTATATCACCTATACTTCGGAATGTAAGTTGAATCTTGTATTTCTTGATGAAATGATTACCGAAATCTATTCATTACACATACTAAAGCAAACAATAATTTGTATTTTTGGAATATATTAAACAGTTAATACTTGTTGTAATTCAACTCGAAGCGACAACTGGCGGAACGGATACCTACTTTTTAATTTATTAATGGAAGTGTACAGTGTCTAATTGTTATTGTGTTGGCAGATTTATTGACTTCCAAGAACCGCATTACGGAACACCTGGCTGGGATATTCATTATTTGCTGAGTATGAGCGTCGATGGTGAAGTTCGTAGGAATCTTCTAGACGATCTGTTGGGGACTTACACCGATTCCCTAACATCAACTTTAAAATTTTATAATTACCAAGGCGAAATACCGACCTTAGATGACATCAAGGAAGACATGGAAAGACTGGCACTTTTCGGATTCATTATTCTCGGAACTATGCACCCCTGTGTGACATGTGAAGATAAATACACCGTCAATTTGGACACTATTCTTTCCTCGAACGGTACAGAAGGTTACGACATGGAAATTTACAGATCCCATAAATTGAGGGATCGTATTGGGCCAGATGTGATTAGTGCTGTTAAAAAAGGGATAATCTGATCCAATTTATTTATTTAAAAAAAGGAAATTTAATTTTTAAGAAAAAATAAATTTCTGATTGCACGCTTGTTAATCTAGAGCGATGCACGACAGTCATCCACAATCTGACACGAACTTTTTACGAATTCGTAAATTATCCAAATAAAACATTTTTTAACTCTACAATTATTGTTTTCCCAAAACTCAGTTATTTAATTAAATATTACTGTTTATACATTATTAATATATTATGAACATATAGGGGCCCATACACGGTTAATATTTCTGACAGTATTGAAATGACGAAAATACTGAGGAATCACCCTTCAGTATTTTTACACCATACACGATCAACATTACTGTCAGTATTTAACTCACTTTCCCTATTTTGATGTAGTTTCGACTCAGGGCTATATTTTTGATTTTATCTTCATTAGAATGTTTAGTATTATAATTATCTACTCTCTTTTTATGTATGTTTACTATTCTGTTATTTTTATGTTCTACTATTTTTGTAATATGTACTTCTAACCAAACTCTCTCTATATTTTACTAATGTAAAATTCAGATATAAATAAATACAAAAACTCAGTTCACAATTAGCTCACCATAAGAACAGTCATCTTTTTCTCACGTAGATTTATGCCTACTTCTTTAATGGATAGAGCGTGCTAAGCAATTGTGATCGCATGGCATTGGAAAAAAAAGAGGAAAAGACGCTTGTGGGTGAAGGGTTGGCTATTGGACAGGAATAACTTCACCCATTTAAACTTTATCAACGAGATTTCAGTAAAGGAACAATCAGATTACTATAATTATTTTCGGATGAAGGAAAACATATTCAATAATTTATTAAAATGGTTTCTCCTCATATTAAAAAACAAGATACAAATATGAGGGAATTTAAAATGTTATATATATATATATATATATATATATATATATATATATATATATATATATATATGTATATATATTTATATATTTATATATATACATTTTTTTTTAACTTCATGAAGATAAAATGAGTTACTGAAATTTAGAGTAATTACCATAGTTCCGATATTTAATTTATTTGAGGGATTATAATTGTCGAACGACTCCGTAGCAAAATGTCAATACAATAAGTCTCTAATCTGAGATTAAACATTTTCTCATTGACTCCTACAATTATTTTGGAATTGTGGATACGTTCTGTTCTCCACGATGGAACTTAATTGTATACGTATTTGGCAAAAATAATTTTATAGTTAAATCGCAGTTGAATACATTATTCTGCTATAAAGTTACATTCACTGTGCCATTAGGAACCCCAATTGGGGCAAAAAGGTCAGGTTATTCGTATAGGTTACCAAAAAAACACAAATCGAAATCCGAACCGCCACCTTAGCAGACTCGAGATCGCTTAGATGAAATCTAAACACATTCGAACACCACAGGATCCTTAATAAGCAATTTAAGCATTATCGAATCATTTCTCTAAAAATCATTCCCAACTATTAGCAATGTTGTTCACTGTTCAGGGAGTGTTGGAGTATCTCGAGAAAAAAAAGAACTGTAGAATAATAGTTTACAATACATATTTAAGTATTTTGTATTCAACTATGAAGTTAACATTACATTACAGCCTTGTAGGCCTTTTAGTGCTTTAAATAAAGTACCACTGATTTTGAAATTCATCTGCCATGTATTTAAATCTCTCTCTCTCTCTCTCTCTCTCTCTCTATATATATATATATATATATATATATATATATATATATGTTAAGATGAGACTAATACCTGTATATCTACTAATACCAAACCATTGTAAACACACATTGTAAATAGTATATATAGAGGATTAATAGACGAATAAAGTCAGTGTTTAAACAGCCTTCGTGAGAGTTATTCTTAACCCAACTTCTTCTTTTTTTTACATTCTGTGTCCGGAAGCTCTTAAGTGGTGCCGAAACCCGGGAACGTTTTAGCAGTACAGTAAGAATATATTTTTTTTCTTTTCTTTCTCTTGCTTTCTCTCTGTTCTTCACGAAAAAACAGTTAGAGCTTTTCTTCTTCTTTTTTTTTTTTAAAGAAAATCTAAGTTAGCTACAAACATGAATGAACAGGGACAGAGTATCCTCAGACCTGCAACGTTGACATTGGAGCCAGCGCAAACGGAACAGACGAACCCTGAGTTCCCGCCTTATCCATCGACTACTCTAGCAATGGCGCGAGCGGACATGGCCGCACAAGAGGCAAACAGGATCGCTCAAGAAACGAATGAACTAGAGAAGATGAAGCTAAAAAAGGCGAACGCGCAAGACATCAGAAGAGAGATCTCCGACCTGGATAAGTTTAATGGTGATATCGGAGAACTGAACCACTTTATTAAAGGCGGGGACGGAATAATGAGCAGTATCCAATCCCAGGTGGCCGTGGATCTTTTAGAAGAAACGGACGCTAGAAGATTGCGAGTGGCCCTGGCACGTCGGGTCAGAAGGAGCGTCCTGAATTTAATCCAGGCCGATGAAGAGACCTCATGGCCGGTGATCAAGGAGAGGCTAAAGAAGACCTATGGAGGGGGGCGATGGGCCCCTGAAGAAGATATGCTTCAGATGTTTAGGGAAGTAAAGAGGACGAACCAGTCGAACGGCCAGTACGCCGCGGGACTCCTGGCAAAGCTAAACAAAATTAACGACAAACTGCGGGAAATAATGGAAGCCAGCGCAGTTGAGGGCTGGATGGTGTTCATGACCACAGTCCTCAAAGTACAATTGGCCAGGGATACGGGGAAAAAGGATGGTCTCCCCAGGGACAAGACATTCGTGGAATGCGCTCAGGAGATGATGGACGTAAGTGCCAGAGACGAGGAGGAAAGGGAAGTGTTCGAACCAGGGTGGAGCAGAGTGTCGTATCGGAGAAACGAAGTTGGAAGGAATCGAACCAGACCAGACCCGGAGAGAAGAAGAGATAGAGATTTCGGCAGGAGAGAAAGGGCACCGAGAGAGAAGAGACAATTCACAGAGAGGAGGAATGTGAAAAAAGATGATAGGAGATGTCACGAATGTGGAAAGACAGGGCATCTGATAGCTCAGTGCCCACGCACGCGCTGCTACGAGTGTAACACGGAAGGGCATATGGCACGGCAATGCCCATACATAAGACGGAGGGAACATGATAGGGGAGAACCAATGGAGGTTAACACGCAAAGGATATGGAGGAGGAACAGAGGGCCATCTGAATCATCTGGAGCGTCCGAGGCTTCAGGATCCGAGACGGAAGGCAGCGACCCTGGCGGCAGAGCAACCCCCGGAGGAAAAAGCAGGCAGCGGAGTGCAGGGAGGAGAACCGAGGCGGTAAGGAGAGAATGAGGATGGTGTGAACGGAGGGGCAACCTTTTAAGAGTAAATACTATTGTGAAAAAGTGTGAGCGGTTGCCTATAATAGAATTTTGTAAGGGGTGGAGATGTCTGGTGGACACGGGAAGTTCGTGTAGTTTAGTAAGTAGGGGTAGTTTAAGAACCATATTTAAAGGGAAGGGCGAACCAGAGTTTAGGAAGTGCCTGTGCAAATTAATTACTTTGAGTGGTCCCTGTACAGTGGAGGGAGAAATAGAATGGGCATTGGATAGATGGGGGAAGAAGGGGGAGGTAATAACCTTGCATGTGGTAGAGAACATGGCGCGGGAATACGGGGGGATTCTGGGGTGTGACATACTTAAAAAACTAGGGGCTAAATTGCGTAATTCAGGGGGCGAATGGCTAATAAAAATCGGGAAAAAGAAATATAAAACCGTGGAGGACGTGAGGAGTGGTGTGAGATGTGTAGGGGCGATTACCCAGGTCAGGGAGTGGCGGACAAGGGTTATGGAGGAATATGCGAACATCTTTTTTCGCGAAGGGGAATCTCTGAGCGTGACAGGAGAAACACTGCATGAAATCAACCTAAAGTCGGAGAAGGTTACGTACGTAAAGGAAAGAAGATACCCGCAGGCATTGAGAACGCACATCCGGGAGGAGCTGGAGGAGTTGAAGAGACAGGGTATTATTGTCGATAGTAAATCGCCCTTTAATAGCCCCTTATGGGCCGTAAGGAAGAAGACCAGGGAGGGCGAGACTGAAGGACGCTATAGGGTAGTGATCGATTATCGACAACTGAATGACAACACGCTGGACGAAAAGTACCCCATCCCGCGATTAGAGGATATCCTGGATAGGTTAGTTGGGGCGGCGATTTTTAGCACGTTGGACTTGAAATCTGGGTACCACCAAATACGTATGCACCCTAGAGACCAGTGCAAGACAGCCTTTACGTTCGAAAGGGGACACTACGAATTCACGCGCATGCCTTTTGGTCTTAAAAACGCGCCCATAACGTTCCAGAAACTAATGGATGAGTTCTTACGCGGACTAGACGAGAATATGTGCCAAGTGTACATGGACGACCTACTGGTTTTTAGTAGAACCGAAGCACAGCATGTCGAGGACCTGAGACGGGTTTTTAATCGAATTCAACAGTTCGGGTTAAAACTTTCGAGAGAGAAGTCGATTTTGGGGCAAAGAAAGATCAACTTTCTAGGACACACGATATCAGAGGAAGGTGTGCGGCCGGATAGTAAGAAAGTCGAGGCAATCGGCAAAATGGCGGTTCCAAGCGACATTAAAGGAATCAGACGGCTCTTAGGAACTCTCAATTATTACCGACGTTTTGTACCGGAGATGGCTGAGAACTTGGTGCCTTTGAACGAACTGTTGCGAAAGGGGCGCACAGTTAAGATCACGCCAGAAATCGAAGAGAAGGTCAGAAGGTGCATGCTACAGTTGCAAACCGAGCCAATCCTTGCATTCCCAGACTTCACTAAGCCGTTCGCGATCACCACAGACGCCAGTGAATATGCACTGGGGGCGGTTTTATCGCAGGATAGCGAAAAGGGGGACCGACCCGTGGCATACGCGAGTAGGAGACTCACAGACGCGGAATCTCGCTACAGTGCACTAGAACGGGAATTATTAGGAATCGTATGGGCAGTGCAACACTTTCGGCCATATGTATTTGGCAGGAAGTTTAAGGTCCACACAGACCACCGTCCGTTGCTCTGGGTGGGCAATCTGAAGGAGTCTTCGGCTCGAGTCACAAGATGGAAGGAGATCCTGAGCCAGTACAACCTGGAGGTGGTGTACAAACCGGGAAAGGACAATGTTGTGGCTGACTGGCTCTCTCGTGCCTTACAGGTTAATGTGATAGAGACGGAGGGTGGCGAAGCGTCGGGGGAGCTGCAACGGTTCGTGAGGGAATGGACACCAGATGGAGAAGGAGGACGTGTGGACGACCCCCAAGGCAATGATGAAACCTCGGATGACGAGTCAGGAGACGAGAGACCGGCTGAGATGGAGGAAGTCGACGACATAGTCAACAACAAATCCCGGCAGGTCATTTGGAAAACAAGGACGACAGGGCTCGTAAAAATGGAGTTTTCCAAATACGACAAGCACTCCATAATCACTATTTGGTCCCAACCTGGAGTTCAGGAGGAGCAAATATGTCGCGCGCTGAAGGATGCCTCTAAAGCGGGAGCGACCCAGTACCTGTACGTTGGCAATGCGACGGTGTGGGAGAAAATTCGCAACTTGTGGCGACTTGAAAAGATAGGTATAGATCGGATGTTTATCCGATGCCGATCGATGGTGGAGACTATTCGTGATCAAGACCACCAAAAGGAGGTAACGACAGCTTATCACCAAGGGAAGACCAACCACAGAGGTATTAATGAGACGTTGGCGGCTCTGAAAAGGAAGTACTACTGGGTGGGGATGCGGAAGACGGTGGAAGAGGTAATGAAGGACTGCCACGTTTGCCATACGGCTAAATATGACCGCCACCCTCCCGTAGGTTTACAGACAGAGACGCGAACACCGACGGTACCGCTGACAGACCTCCAGATAGATACCTTTACGTGGAGAGGGTATAAATGGGTCACGATACTGGACACCTTCAGCAAGACGGCCATGGCCCATCCAGTAAAAGAGAAGTCGGCAGCGGCGGTGAATGGCGCCCTACAGACATGGTACCAGTTTTATGGAGTGCCGAACACGATCTCCTCGGACGGGGGCAGGGAGTTCGATAACGCGCTCCTGCGACAAGAGACGAAACGGTTGGGAATAGAGTGGCACTGGAACACGCCCGGCCATCCAAAAAGTAGGGGAGGGGTCGAACGTCTCCATAATACGCTGGGGGAACATCTCCGGGTATTCCACGTAGATAAAGGGTTGGAAGCGGATGACGCGATGCCTCGAGCAATAGTAGCATACAACCACTCCATCCACATGGCGACTGGGTTTTCCCCTTTTGAAGCTCTTTTTGGGTTACGCCCACGAAGGAGAAACGAGGGGGATACGGTGGTGGACGACGGCATGGCCGAACAACTAAAAATAAACAGAGTAGAGCTCGAAAGATGTTGGGGTAAAGCCCACGGACGAATGACCGCGGAAAAGAGTAGGAGAATAGCGCGTGAGAATGCGGGGGTGAAGGATATCATGGGGACGATCAGAATAGGAACGATTGTTTATAGGAAGATCGTGTCGAATCGCGCGAAGGAGGTCCTTAGGTACGAGGGTCCATTCAAAGTGATTACGATTAGGGAGCACAATCTGGTCACTATTCAGAGTCTGGTTGAGCCCAGGAAGCGGAGAACTGTTCATATCGAGCAACTGAAGGTTCCGGCGGGGGAGGCCCGATCCTGAAATTGTATATATTTCTTTTTGCTATTAGATACTTCTTTTTTTATATATATCGATATGTAGAAGTATAATTTTTGATTTTGTTTTGTTGTCAGTGTAAATAAAGTTTAGGTATAAGACATATATTGTGTATATCCATTATATAGTGATGTTATAGATTAAGGTAATATTAAGTTAGTTTTGTAAGTGAACAAATTTTTGTTTTGTTTTGTAGGTTATACTATGCGGTTGTAAGAAAAATATTTTGTTTATTTTTTTTTTATTTTTTTTTTTTTGAGTTTACGAAGGTGTTCGTAAACTGGCAGGGGGGAGTTAAGATGAGACTAATACCTGTATATCTACTAATACCAAACCATTGTAAACACACATTGTAAATAGTATATATAGAGGATTAATAGACGAATAAAGTCAGTGTTTAAACAGCCTTCGTGAGAGTTATTCTTAACCCAACTTCTTCTTTTTTTTACATTCTGTGTCCGGAAGCTCTTAAGTTATATATATATATATATATATATATATATATATATATATATATATATATATATATATATATATATCAACACTTCGACCTACATGATACATTTGATTTAGTACCATATATCATATATGTAGCCCCAGTGAGTGAGTCAACCAATCGTATTGAGGGAAGCGAAGTTTTGTCATAGTTTTTGGCTTGAAATGGAGTTGTTATGTAAGCTGGAACTCCATTTTAAGCCAATGCCTGACAGTGGCCTTTGTTTACTATGAAAATACATAACAATCCGCTTCTTCAAGTACAAGAAACTCATTTTGGACAAAATTCGACTTATTACTACTGACCTTATTCACCGGGGCTGTTGATATAAAGACTTTAATATAAAATCCCATTTTCATCGAGGACCAAGTGAACAACGAGTGAGATTTAAATCCTAACATTTACTCCAAACAACAATACAATTTCAACTTTCTGAGCCTTTTTTTTTCTATATGCGTTAGATTTGTGTACGAACCTAAATACTAATTTACAACTAAAACTGCCAAAATGGAATATCCTTTGAAATATGAAAATATAAATTGCAATTGCTGTACTTTAATGCATACAAAGTAGTAAAAACAACATATACCGCTCCATAAGAGATTAAGTTAAGTTTTGTTCAGGGTGAGTCGATTGTATTGAGGGAAGTAAAATTTTGCCATTATCATAGTTTGCATGAAATAGAGTTGTAATATAAGCGATAACTGTATTTCTAGCAAATGTCTGACTAAGCCCTTTGTTCGCAATGGAAATACGAAAAAATCCGATTCCCTAAGTATAAGATACTGATTTTGGAGAAAATTCGACTAGTTTACATATTCACAGGGAGTGTAAACTTCTTTTTCGAGTTCCGTAATACATCCAGAGGTGCAATTCTTTCCCTGATGCACCGAGGACTACGTGGCATACATCATAGACTAAAGCTGAGAACTGCAACTTGTAGCGCGGCTATCGCACGTGAAGATCGAGGAGGAGGGCCGCAGTGCACTCACCTTTGCTAATTGATTAGAGTGGCAGGTGATAACATCTGTTGGGAGCTTAGCCTCTTGTAATTCGCTGCCTCAGCGCAAGGCATTCAGTTCATCGAGAAGGAAGAAATCTTAAGTTCATAGGGACTTTGAAGGCCGTTGTACCATGGTAGTGGTGTCGGTATGGAGTATGTATCAATTAAGAGAAGATATGATGCGATTTAAGGACCAAGATCCATTTGGATTTGTCCCACCATTGCCCAGACAAACAAAAACAAACTACATGGGCCCTACAATGGTCTTCTGACTGCCATAGAAATCACACGTGACTAATTTAAAGACAAAGTTCAAAATCACCGGCTATCACTCCTAAGAAGAGTTTATCACAAATATAAACTATTACTAACTAAAAAAATGATTACATAAGTGCTACTTAAACCGATTTGCACCTTTGCCTCACAGGTCAAAAAATCTCACTTATAGAACATTTAAATCATTCAGTCGAAATTCCTTCGTTATATTAAACATTGTCCCTTAAACAAAACTAATAAATCATTACACAATGATCTCAATATATACCACTCGTTACTGACAGGATCAAGAATAACTACAAAGAACTTCATGACTCACTTGCTGAACACCCAAAGTTACTGGTACAATCATTGCCAGTGGTACAGTCATCATCAGTGACAGACAACATTGCCACAGAATCTGACAATGAGACTGAAAAGTCTCTTGAGGAGGGATTTACTACCAAGAGATGAAACAGGCTAGGAGTGCCTTCAATGGGAGGTTTCTCCATACACGCTGCCACGTGAATCTCTTAGAAGAGGTTTAAAGGAAGACCGCAGATACAATATGTGAGCCAAATAGCATTTGTATAATTTATTAAATAAATATTTTTATTATTTTATACACAATCATGGATCATGTACAGAAAATTGAAATATTAGCCATTAAAAAAAACCCATTAATTTCATGTACATATATTGTTATTATTATGTTATGTTTTCACCAACGCAATTTACCATCCAGAAAATTTGGTTTAAATGATCTTTTTTTCTCCTCGGATTGCAGGACTGTGAATTTTTGAAAACTGAAAAATAGTTTCTGAGAAGGTTTTTAGGCCATTGATTGTCCTTTTAATATTCTCATAGAAAGTCCAGTTAACAGAGAGGAAGAAAGAGAAAGGACAAGTATTTTGCTTTATGCAGTGATGTTAGAGAGTCGAATGTGTGTTGGTGAATAAATGATATATAGGGCATAAGACATAAGTTAAAATCATATTAGTTTCAAGCTTTTAAAATTTTTCTCATGGTTAATAAAAAAAAAAATCAATACCATTATCACAATGGGAATGTTCTGCTTTGCCAATACCCAAATTTTTATATTTTATAACTCACATGGAACTATCAAATACCTCTATGGAAAAATTAGTTTTTTTGACTTATGAAGTTCTTTTGAAGAAGCGATAATCTACAGCCCAGGTAAATATGTAGTCAAGCCGAATTTTCTCCAAAAAAATTTCTTGAACATGGGGAAGCGGACTCGTGTTATTTTAGTAGTAAATGAGGAGCTTGGTTAGACATTGGCTTAAAAAGGAGTTATTGAATATATTAAAACTCCATTGCCCAAAACAACGAGAATGACAAGATTTCGCTTCCCTCAATAAAGTTAACAACTCACGGACGAAACTCGACTTAGTTACTTATTTATCATGGCTACATATATATAATATAAATTGTTCTGTAAAACACCCAAAGGGGATTAGTTGTCAAATTTAAAAGATTTTTCACTTTTTTATGAGTTTTTTTCCGTGATAAGGCTGTATAAAATTCATATTACTTTTCCATAAACTAGATAAACCTAATAATAAAACTAAGTCCTATAGGTCAACTTGGTATGCAAGGCTAAGTTGTCTTGGAGTTCCAAAGGATAATATATAAATTATAAAAATAGTTATGAATGCGTTCAACACATTTAATTTTTAATTAACTTCAATATTTGTTACATTAACAGCTCACTTTAATGCCTATGGTTTCATTAAATTTTATTGTGGTGCATTTACATTACCTTAAAAGCATTTATTACCTATTTATTTATTGATAGTACTTTAGCAAAGCATTGAGGTCAAATTTTCTGGATGCGATACTGCGCTGGAGCAAATGTAACATAGAATAATAATAAAAATCTTACTTAATTATGTTATTCTATCCCCTGTCCGCCTGATGGCGAACTAACCCCGTTGTTTAAATTTAATTTAACTGTTCAAATCAAACGGACTACCATTGTTGTATAATTGTATATTTGTCTACCTATTGTAAAAACAAAAATAAAATTGATTCAAAATTTCTTATCAATTAATTAAATTTTTGACGACATATTTTTATTATTCCACCTTATATGTACAAAGTATATTACAATATTTGAATTAACAAAACAATAAACAAATAACTAACCATTTTTTTAATATTTTAGATGTGTATTTATTTTATTCTTATCTTTTATTAAATCATTTTTTTCTGTTTATATTTTGAGTCCAAACATTATAACATAATTATAAATTTAACATTTGACAGCTTACTTATAAATATATCGAATTATTTAATCTAATTATATGTTTATATTAGCTTATTTATTTATGTTTTTCTAAAATTTTATTTAGTATTTTTTAGTATCTATTTACTATTATTTAAAATGTAATCTTCAAAACGCAATTCATACAGAATATTTTATAATCATACAAATTTCACAAAACAGGGAAAATTTCTTTCAATTTTCCATAATTAGAGTGCTGCCAATGGGTAGTGCCTCTACATGTCCTTTCATGTATTTATTTATTCATACAGCCCTTGTACTAGATGTATTATCACAGTTGTACAATTCAATAAAATAATTTTTTAAAAAATTAATGTTCCATATATCGTTTAATGTATTTTTATTGTAAAATAATTTCAAATTATAGTCATAACATCACTCAAGTATTTTAGAAACTGCTGAATCGCATCTGAACCGCATAATATATTGTTTTAATTTAAAAAATCTTGAAGTATAAAAATATCTGCAAACGAAAGTGGGGCAACTGGTAACCAACATAGGACATACGATAGTTTAAAGGAATCGTAGAGTTGTCAAACCTAAGGCGCTACCTCAATTTCAAGAGAGCTTTGAGTTGTGTAGTTTAATCGAGAAATAATATTATTGCTTACGTAATATATTGCAATGCAATTTAAAAAAGGCTAGTTTCTTCATATTAAGAAGAAAAAAAAAAGTTAGTCAAGAGGACTGCCGACAGAAGTGAAAACTGAAGACTTTGGAATAACTGTTTTCTTTTTTTGAATTTCTAAATCAAATTTAGTCTGAATTATTTAAATTTCAAATTTGTAAATTTAAATTATTAACACTAATCTGGTTTTTACATACATATATATACTTCGAACAATAACTATATATTTACAAAAGGCTTCAGTGGTTTCTTCTGGTTTAGACCGTGCAGCTGAATTTTCCACCAACGTTTCGCCAGACATTCTGCTGCTTTCCACAAAGCTTTGTTGAGACTATATATAATAACTATATATATTTTCAAGTAGTTTATTTATTAATCAAAACATGTGATGGGCAGCAAAAGCTCAATTCAAAATATCAAGAATATAATTGAAATAATAATTACTATATACTTATATTCTTTATCCCTTGTATTTGTATCTACATAGATTTTTTTTTTAATTTTTAGCATTATTATCACCGTTAAGTTCAACAATACTTAGATCATCTGTACTTCCAATCATTCCATAAAACAAGATATTTAAAAATTACAATTAAAATTTTTTAGGGAAAACGAAAAGTCCAACTAGTGAGTGATAATTATTCTTTTACCACCGGAATTCCAACCTTTGAACTAAAGTTGATTAAAACAAGTTTATATAACTCGTGCACAGGTCGCTAGGTGTCGCCATTCACGAGCATGTTGCCGACGGGAACCCACAAGTTTATCTCCCACCAAAAGTCGCTAAACGAGACTAATGAAGTTTTCACTTCAATAATCACCAGTAAAATAAAATAAAATCGGACAACGAATAAATCATTCTGCCATTTAGGGAAAATTCAATTTTCTGTTCTACTTTTGATCTTATACCAAACTAAGTAATTATTGAATAGGAGAGGAAAGATCAAGAAAGAGAAGAGATGGATAACGTGACCATTAAAGATTTTAAAAGAAAACAAGGATTGAAGACAGGAAGGAACGAAAGGGAGTTTTCTCTCTATTTCACCGCCTAATGGCAAATTAGCCTTAACAAGTTTTTTATTAGTAGTAGTATAAACAACGTTAATTTTATTGCCCATTAAATTATTACTCCGTGTCCAGGTATGAAGATTCTCAGATTAGAACTTTCATGAATGTTAGTATAGTCAACTAAATCTAATTTTCATTTTACTTATCGTGTAGCAATGGATTTACGAAAATTTTCATAACTAATTGAAATTATAGGAGATGAAAGTTTCAAATCAGTTTCTGATATGCATGCAACATATCCAGGCATTTGGATAACTCCGAACTTTCAAAAACAGTCTTATTCATAGTTTTCGCTCGTTTAGTCAAGCAATTTCGTAGCCAAAGTTTCAAGTTCAGAACCGGACTAAAACCCATGAGAAATAAGGCGGTAGAGTGTCGTGTTTTTCTTGGCTAAACTAGCAAAAAATAGGGTTTTGAAATTTTGGAGTTATCCACTTTTGGCCCCAAATGCCAGCAACATGACAGAGTGTGATTTTTTGATACTTCTCTTTAGTATTTTTAGTAATAGTTCCAAAATTGTATAATTAAAAAATAGATTATAAATTGCCAAGTCTACAGTCGGCGCGTTTTTTTTCCTCTCCTGTAAAATCGCCCAAAGCGTACTTATTATTGTTTTGACAGCGACGACATGTAAGCTCTTAACGAAACGACAAAAATGTGCTAGAATTCAATTGGAAAAATACAAAAATATAGCCTCATATCTTTAAAATACTAAAAAATAACTAACCGTAATAATCATCAAAATATGCACAATACACGAACTGAAATTTACATAAAATTGTTATTTTAATTTGGCGTATGACCTAATGATGCCTGAATGCCGAGTTTTTCCATTATTTTAGAGCCTGAAGGTTTTGTTTTTGGACTTTTCCAATAATTGGATCTCCTACAACTACACCTCCAAAAATCCATCTCCATTGAAAGCAGTTTTCTTGATGAGTCACCTGAAACGGACCAGGTTTCTGAGGCATATAGGGCAGTACTTATAAGATATGAATTGCAGAGTCTCTTTTTTGTTGTTATCATGACTTCCTTACTCCACAGAACAGCATTACCGCCCTAATTACTTTTCTGCCTCTTATTACCTTATCGTCGATATCTTTTCTACTGCAGCTGCCCTTCGAAAGCCACCTGCCTAAATATTTAAATAGTTCAGTTGGGGTCAAATCCTATTCCCCAACATTTAGTGAGGAATTTCCACTATTGTTTAATGCCATACACTCGCTTTTGGTTTTACCGATTTCCAGGCCTCCTGCCTTATAGGCTTCCAGCAGTTTCCTCATCATAAAGGAAGCATTGCTTTTAATATACTAATTTTATATTTCGAGATGAAACTCAATCACAAAAAATTAAAAAAATCAAACAGTTTCTAGGAAACCAACAAAACCTCACTCCTTTTAATATTCCTAATTTATACTTCATGATAAAACTCGATCACGAAATATTAAAACAATTTAAACAAGATACAAAAAATTGCGTTCTCAGTAAATGTCCGAAACCTCTCTAATATATGAAGCAATTTTTCAAGAAAGAAGAGTTTCCTCTTGACTTCCAAGCTCACAGCGGATCTATATGTATATCTCCTTAAGCTTGAAGAGTGCGCGCCATCCTTGAATACATCGCCTGTCTATTTCTTCTGTTTGCCCTTTTATAGAGATAAGATGCCCGAGGTATAGAAATGATTCTACTTTCTCTATAAGACGCTCTCCTATTATTAAATCTCCGTCAACCTTTAGTGTTACGTATTTACACTTCTTATAGTTTATTTTGAGCTCTATGTTTTCTCCTGCTGCTATCAGTTGTTTTGCCATGGTTAGGATTTCTTCTTTGTATTTTCCTATTAGTACTTGATCATCCGCAAATTCTAAATGGTTCATCCATTCTCCAAGAATTTTTATTCCTTTATTCTCCCAATTCAATGTTTGTATCAGATCATGGAGAACTGATATAAATATTTTATGAGATAGGGTATCACCTTGTCGTACACCTTTGCAAATTTTTATTTTTACTTTTCTGTTCCCTAATTTATATTCGGCGTTGGGTCTTGAATACATCTCTTCCAACATCTTGCATATTCTTGGACTGATGTTCCTCTTCTTCGACACTTTAATAACGCAATCGGTTTTTAGAGAATCGAATGATTTTTCATAATCAAGAAAAAGAAGACATACTGACAGATTATAATCATTCGCTTTTTAATAATTTCTTTGATCACAAAAATATGGTATACTGTAGAATAGTTCTTCTTAAAGCTTGCTTGGTCTTTTTAAAGTTCTATATCTAATTTGTCTTCTATTCTTCTAAGTATAATTTTAGAGAATATTTCGTACACAACTGAGAGCAAACTTAATGGGCGATAATTATTTAGTTCTTTCTCTCTTATCTCCTTTCTTTGGAAGGATAATGAGTTTTGCGGTTTCCCATTCTTTAGGAAAGAATGGATTTTTTAGGCATGTATTATATAAGTGAGTGAGGGCCTGCGCTAGAATCTGTCCTCCAGCTTTTATAAGTGCCATTCACAGACCGTCAACACCTGATTTTCCTTCCTTGCAGCTATCAATTACACTCGTTACTTCTTCGATCATTCTATTGGGTCCCAGCATTTTATATTCCACTCCCCTTTTTTATCACTTCTTCTGTCGTAATATAGTTTTTCATAATATTCTTTTATTCTATTAATTATCTCCAAGTTATCATTTAATTCTTGTCCCTTTTCATTTAAAATAACAGTAATTTTTGTTTTAGTAATTCCTCCCTCTTTTAATTTTCCTCCCCCCCTTTAAAGCTCCCTCGGTTTTTTCTACCTTCTTTTCTCTTAACCAGTTCTAAATTTCTATCCTAATTAATTTGTTGATTTGCCTTGAATCTTGTTCCTTTTTTTTTTAATTTCTTCTTTTGCCTACAAGATTTTTTATCTTTCTTGGGAGGTTTCGGTAATTTTCAATTATCATTGAATTCTCTTCTTTAAACTGTCCCTGTACTTTTTTTAACGAACCTGTTATTTCTTTAATTTGGATTTAAGGTGTCATTTTCATGATTTAATATTGACATAATTGATTTTAAGTGGTCCTCAAATTTCCACTTTATTAAGTTTTCTGATTTTATTTTGTCGGATTTCCTATTTGCTTTTTTAATTTTTGATGTGGAGAACTTGGTATTCAATATTGCCCCTACTGGTCTGTGATCACTGCTTATGTCAGGGTGACTTAAAACTTCCACATTTTTCACTATTTGTCTACTTTTAACAATTATAAAATTTATTTCATTGTTTGCCTTTTTATCTGAACTCTGCCATGTCAGGATTTTTTTCAAAGAAGCTGTTCATGATATAAAAACCATTTGCTTCAACAAACTCAATAAGCCTTTCACCTCTATTATTTATTTATCCTGTTCTGAATTTGCCTATGCATTTCGATTTAACTTTACTACCAATTTTTGAATTAAAATCTCCGATTAATACTTGTTGATTATATTTTCCTTCATCTACAGCTATTTGTAGGTTTAAACAAAACTATAATAAAGTGTGGTGCCATCTTGGTTCTCTAAACAGCCAGTAACATATCTCCTCATTTCTGACAGGCCAATGAGAGTCCAGTTCATAACTCCTAGTTCAGTTTTTACCTCGATTAGTTGAGAATCTGTCAATGTTCTGCAATTATAGGTGATTATATCCCTCGTTTTCATCTTTAGTAATCTGTTCCTTTCCTTTTTGTTTATTTTCCTATCCGAATTTCCAAGGACATATCCCGTGTTGATAGCTGTGTTTGCTGCTAAGAAGTCGGTTCAGAGCCCATCACAGTGGATCCTAATATTTTTTCATCTTTTTTAATTTCAATTCGTTTCTCCTGTGTATTTCTTACTTTTCTAATCTCGTTGATATCCTTTTTAAAATATCGGTCCAGACTACTGCTTCTTATTTTAAGACCACAATTTTTTTTTTTTTTTTTATGTGAACCTTCTACTCTATTTTTTCGAGGTGATTCGGTCTTATTTTCTGAAGTGGATTCTTCACTTCTTGGTCTTTTAGCTCTATCTCTTGTTTGCCTATTATTTAATTCTTCTAATATATATAAAGTGCCGTCGATCAATAATTTGTCATATTTCATCATAACTTTATCCACCTTTTCAATTTCCTGTAACATAAATTTCTCTCCGTGTTTATCTTACTTTGAATGGAAAGTTCTCTTTGATTTTAATATTCTTAAATATTTCATGTTTGTTAAATTTACGTTTTGCCCTTAATATATCATTTCGAATTAAAATTGACGAAAATTTAATAATCACCATGTCTTTATTTCTCACTGGTCTTATATCCACGTATATCATATTTCCTCATATCTAATTCTAATATATTCATTAGCGTTGATACGACTTCGTGGTTGCTACTTGCTCGTAATCCAGTGATAATTATAATATTCCTTTTTTGACGTTGGTGGCACTGTTTAAGATAAGAAATCTCCTTTTTGATATTTTCTATTTCTGTACTGATTTCTGTTCGAAGATTATCAACTTTACCTTCTATTGTCAGAATAGCTGTTCCGATCAATATTGAGGATTTGATTGATTATTTCTTCTATTTCTATTTTATTTAAATTTAAATAACTAGCCTTTCTTACTTTTAAATCAGTGGGAGCTATGAAGTAAATAATAGCAATATTTATGTTTAATATTTATATATCGTGTTATTAGGTATTAGGCTAAGAATTTGCAGTGATAAATAATCGGCGGAGCTTGCCCTTCCCTTGCTCTATGCACCAAATGGTTTAATTTATCTTACCTTAATTAAAGGCTCAATTCCTGGAATATCCAATTGAACCTTGTGAGTGTCTTATTTAATGCGAAAACTATAAACTTGTACAAAATCAACCTTCAAAATTCCAGATAACTTCATATAATAATTTGATATTCACAGAGGCCATCTTCACCGTGTCACTTACTAACTAGAACTCTGAGTTAGTGATTAAAAAAATAAAAAGTGATTAGTATATTAAAGTTATTTAAACATATATTGGTTCCAAAAAAATTTTTTTTTGACCCTACCTATTTCACAGCAAAAGAAAACTCTAAACAAACAATATTAGTAATTAAAAAAAAAAGTGATTAGTATATTAAAGTTATTTAAACATATATCGGTTCCAAAAATTTGTTTTTGACCCTAGCTATTCCACAGCAAAAGAAAACTCTAAACAAACAATAAAAAAATAAATTAAGTAACATGGTTCACTTCTCAATTCATTGAGAACTTTGTTACTTGATTAATTTTTTATTGTTTCGTTTAGCGAAAATATGTACAGTCAAAGTCATAAATATTAGTACACTATCATTATTTTTATTTTCTTTCGTTTAATCTTTCATTTATAATATTTTTATTTAATTTAAATGTATATAATAACACATTCTTAGCTGTAGAATGGAATAAATAAGTTTTCATAATAAGTACGAATGAATTAAGAATAATACGTAATGATTTATGATAAGATGCACTCATAACTAACAGTCAAAAGTATTCGTACACTGGATTTTAATCCTTTATTTTGCCTCCCTGCTTATGATAGATGGTTTGAGGATTACCACTAATCAGTCCTTGCCCAGACGTCTTTGGAAAGGTCTATGATTAAAAAGTGCTTTTTTTCAAATAAAAAATGGGAAGGAAATCAATAGAAACGACCGAAGAGGATAGAAAAACTATTATGTCTTTACATAATAACCCCTTAGAAACAGCGCCAAAATTGTGAATAGACTTCACTCAAGAGTCCAAAACATTATCGACAGGTATGGATTGAGAAAAAGTTTTATGTCTAGGGAGAGAACGGACGTCCAAGAAAAATCAATTGTAGAACAGACTTATCCTTAGAAAGGTTAACAAAAATCCAAAAATTAGTGCCCCTAAATTAGTTGATGATGTTATTCCTGAAACAGGAGTCTGAGTAAGCTTATCGTCGATGCTTTCGAAGAAACGAGCTTCATGGCAGAACAGCTCGACGAAAACCATTGATCAGTGTTGTTAATAAAAAAAAAGGTATCAATAGTCCAAAGACTATCAAAAAAGTAAAATTGGGTTTTGGAGTAGTGATATTTACCGACGAGTGTAATATTGAAATGTTCAGCACTCAAAGAAAACAAAAAGTATGCAGGAAAAAAAATACAGCAATGGAGACGAGGAATATAGTTCCAACAATCAAACATGGTGATAAGTCTCTCATGGTCTGGGGGTGCATTAATGTTGGGATCCCTGGAACTTATTGATGGGATAATGGATCATGTAAATTATATTGATATTCTAAAAAGAAATCTCCCAATTAGTGCTGAAAAATTTGAGATCCAGAAAAT
Organism: Troilus luridus; assembly: GCA_964056705.1. NCBI lineage: Eukaryota > Metazoa > Arthropoda > Insecta > Hemiptera > Pentatomidae > Troilus > Troilus luridus. The sequence goes on from OZ057414.1 coordinate 59,913,666, forward strand.
TACATTTTTCAGCAGGACAATGATCCCAAAACACACAGCTTGGAAATCATAAATGTGGATCATTTACAATACACCAAAGTGGATGTTCACACCTCCTCAATCTCGGGACATTAATCCTATAGAGCATCTATGGAAATATCTAAAGGATTAAGTGGGTAAAAGACATGCTACAAACTTTAGAAATTTAAAGGAGGTCATCATAGAGGAATGAAAAAAATTTCCAGTAGTTATAACGAAAAAATTGGTAAATTCAATGCCAGATCTTATACAGTGTAAATTAAAACGCACCAAAATACAATGTCAATGCTTCATCCCCGTTTAATGCAGACGGTTCATCTGCATTAACCATCTAATTCTTCTAATTCATCAGCATCAAATTATTAATGGCATCAGCAATGTTCTTCTTACCTGCGGCTCGCAATCTGTACTCCAGCCCATATTGCAGCAGTTCATAAATGCTGTAATTTTCGTTAATAAGTAGAGCTCGTCTCTTTGAGCTTTTTCGCTGAAGGGATTAAAATATTTTTTCGGACGACCCTTACTGGAACCAGCACTACTGTATTCCACGGATGAACCGCTGGCATCCGGTGGATACCACTCAAAACAACAATCATTGAGCCAAAAATCATTATTTTGCAAAAAAACATTTTTGTTGCGTGAACACGCGGCCCATTTTGTTTTAAATTCATTAACAACACTCAATCAATCTTAACTCATCTTCAATTAACTGTTGATGAAGATCGGACAGGTGAAATTCATCCACTAAATATTTAAATAAAGTGTGCGCATATTGCTCCTTTGACTTCAATAATTCTTCCACAAGGACACTGATTTTCACGTTTATCGATGACATGGTACGCGTAAAATCAAACACATAAACGACAACTGACAAAATATCAGAAAGGAGTAAAGAATAAAAAGATTAAGATCTCCCGTCTCTCATTTGTTTGTTACCCGGGCATGGAATTAGCGAGTTTTTTCAACTTGTTTGTGCTCAGTACCCATCTACTGTATACAGTATCTGAAAATACTGTCAGTAATATTGACCTTTAGATCATTTGTTGATATAAAATTAATAGAGAAGCTTTAAAAGTTGCAGAAATATATTGTGTATTTCTGAATTAAATTATTATCAAAGCTGACTCGTGTAAAATCTTGTTTTCAGCACTTATCACATTTTTGAACTAAGGCCGTAATTTATTTTTCCTTTCATTTTAGTTATATTCTCTTCCTTTTCCAATGGGGTTTCATTCTAACCTTAATCGAAGGAATTCAATTAAATGCATTATTTTAGAGCAGTAGTTCCCAACCAGGGGGGAGAGTAATGAAAAAAAAATAAAGAAAATTCATACTTAGTTTTCATTATTTTCTCTTACCGGTACTTGTTTATCTTAAAATGAAAGTCATAATGTTGTATTAGTGATAGTAAAACATGTTGTTTTTCTCATAGACTCATACAAAGTTTGTCTAAGACTGAAGGTCAAGTGGTTTACTGATAGGGCTACTGATTGCATTAGCAGGCAGCCACTCCTGCTACTGGATTCAGTAAAGCGAACCATCCACTATAAAAAATTGGTAACGAAACCACAGGCAGAACCTCATGGGTGGTTTGGAATCCTGCCTATCTCATAGGTAAGTATTTTCTTCTTCTTTTAATTCCTCCAAGCTCCTTTCTGCCCGAGTTTTTCTACCCCAGGATCTGCATTCTTCTCAGTCCCTCACCATCTTTGTCGTCCCCTAGTATCTTCCTAAGAACCAATCGATACACTTCCCGTTCTTCTCTTGCATATTGATTATTTATACTCATGAAAACGATGAGGATCAGAGGGCTCAGACTGTCTCCTTTGCCCGTCGACAGATGCCGCGAGGCGCCCCTTATGAAACCCCCAAGGAGGCGGTCTTAGGCGCGGGCGGGATACATTATAATTAAGAGAGGCGACCCGCGGGCGCGCGCTGTGCGGGCCTCTCTTCGTCTCGCTTCGATATTCTTATGTATGATATACTTATATGAAAGAAGGCGCCACCCCTTGGTTATATCCCGCGCCTTATATGCTGTCATTCCGACACGGGCATTATATGGAAAAGTTACATTACTCAAAATTGTTTCCAAAGACTCGGTTGCCGCTCGTCTCCGAATGGCACCTTTAGGGTTCTTGGGTCGACATTTTGACAAAGTATGTATTGTTTCAACGTGAAATCAACTTTGCAAGAAATACTTGAAAACTATAATCGCGTAGTGTTCACAGAGGTCAGAGGTCAGATAAGACCTCATGAAATAGTGAGTGATATATTATTGACGGTTTCATCTCAAAACTGTTTATAGTTCAGAGCAGGTTAACATAACGGTAAGTAAAAGTGCTATTTATGTACTAGTATTACATATGCATTTATTTAGGTCAGATCTTATTTTGTTTATTACTTGTATCTAACTTTCGTCATGTGCCACAGGACAACAGCCACAGCCGGGACCAATAATTAAACTTGCACTCCGAAGAACGAAGGAACGTACATACATTCAGTTAGTGGCTGGCTGGCCACTGACCGAGCGACTTACAATGAAACACACATACTTAACACCGCGTTACCTATGGATGGGCGAAGAGCTCATGAAATGAACTTATAATTCAGGATGATGGCTATATTGTGATAATATTGGTATAGAAACAGTTACAATTTTTTATTTATTTCTGTCAGGGTTTTTCGCTGGTTAGGTTAAATTACTGTTAAATCTTACCTAAATTCTTAGTTTATGAAAGTATTATTATTATTCATTTTAGATTTCTGATGGAGATGGAAAAAAGAAACTTTCTGGTCCACAGAATTGGAAAAGAAAACTGGAAAAGGAAGTATCTCTGAGAAAGAATACTAGTTCTATCGAAAAGTTTATGGTTCGACGCGATTTGTCGTCGAGAGAACTTCTAGAAACGCAAGAAAATCAAGATAACACTACAGAAGAACTCGTTTATAACCGAATAATCCATGTAATTCGGTTTTTAGCTAGGCAATGTCTAGCTTTACGGGGAAATTCTAAAACAATTCATGAGTCTGATAATAATAATTTTTTGAAACTGGTTGAATGTATCTCTAATTTTGATGATGTATTTGCAGAACACATTGCCCGTATTGAAAAATCTGAGTCACGCCTAACTCATTAACTTGGCCATAATACTCAGAATGAATTAATACAATTATTAGGAGAAAGAATGACAAGGCTGAAATAAAAGAACATTTTCTGGGATTTTTCCCAATTACAGATGCAACTGGTCAGGTTTTAATCAATTTTTGTTAGATTTTTTAAGCTCTAACAATATTGATATACAAGATATGCGTGGCCAAGGTTATGATAATGGTGCGAATATGAAAGGAAAACATATAGGTCTCCAGAAACAAATTTCAGAATAAAACCCGCGCGCATTTTACGTACCTTGTGCGGCACACAGCCTGGATTTGATAGTTAATGACGCTGCTAAAAGTTCGTTAGAAATTGTCAATTTTTTTTCAATTGTGCAAGAAATTTATGTTTTCTTTTCTGCGTCAACAGCGCGTATGCAATCTCTTGCCAAAGAAATGCCAACTTTAACTCTTAAACCACTCTTAAATACTTGATAGGAGAGCATGGTTGAAGCAATAAAAGCTCTACGATTTAATCTAGGAAACGTATATGATGAAATCTGTTCCCTAGTTGGTTGGTTGGAAATTTTAAGCAAGATAAATTTAGTTAGCAAAGCTCTTCAAAATTCCGATGTCGTTTTGTCAGAAGTGGTAAAAATGATTGATCTTGCAAAAAGAAGTGTATCTGAATTCCGTAATGAGGCTTTTCAGGAGTTCCTCAATAACGCGAAAACCATAGCCGAAGAGGTCGACGCAATTGCCAAATTTGCCGCACCAGCTCGCTCTCGCGCGTGTAGAAGGTTTTTTGACTTTGAGACAGAAGATGAGCCGAAAACAAATGCATAATGACATTTCAAAGTAAATTTTTATTACTACCTATTAGATACCGCTAACCATAAGTACGACGAACGGTTCGAACTTTTGAATAAAAATAATATAATTTTTTCATTCCTTCAAAAATTAAATAACTGGAGGGATTCGGATAGTTATATGGATAGACTCGGGGATCGACCCTGGTGGAGATGAAAAGGAAGGCCCAGGATAGTATACAGTTATACAGGCCAGGAGCTTGTACACAGTTATACAGCGTGTAAGGGAAACTGAAACCGTGACTTCAGACCATCAATGCAAACAACTTTTGTTCACAGACAAACAAAACCTGCGGAAATGAAAACAAAAATATTAGTAATTGATCAGATGATAGGTGCACTTTGTGTGAAAAGTCGAAAATATTTGTTCATTTCAGAAAGCTTTGTCCGAACAAAAGCTGCTTGTAATTATGGTCTGAAGTCACCGTTTAGTTTCCGTTATGCTATCCCTACCCTACACAACTTTTTCATTTTCGCGATTTAATTTCATGTTGATCCCATAGCAAAATTTGTTTAGTTTCATGGGCACATTCATCTCCTTAGAGGATTTGCCGTTTTTTTGCAACACCTTGTATAACTGTAAGTCTTCAATTTAAATCGCGTGCCTACTATGCGGCGCCTAGGTCACGATTGCACACCAGCGCGACATGGGCTAGAGCCGGCGCTGGTCTTGAATGGGTTAAACCATAAGAGGAAAATTTACGTTATATAGGATATTGAAAATAATTCCATCTGTATGTATATTGATAGTATTATAGTGAATTATATACAAGTGTCAAAGTAATTATTATCCTTACAATGTGTATTCTGCGATCTTTATATTCAAGAAGTGGAATCAAGTACGCAATCACTGTTGGTAGCGTTTCGACAGAATCACGAATCACAGTTAGTAGCAGTTAAGAAATCACAGATAAGAAAAATCACAGTAACGGTTAGAGCTGTTACTGAAAAGTACCAGTTAAGCCCATCACTGCGGAATTGTGAGAATGACACGATTTTACTTGATATTGAGCCGATTATATCAGTTGAAAATTATTATTAAGCAAATAATATATTTATAGGAGCGGTGAATATGTGATAAAGTCGAATTTCCACTAAAATGAGTTTCTTGTATTTAAGAAAGCAAAGTCATGTTATTTTCGTACTGAATAAAGAGTTGCGTCTGACATTTGTTTGATATGGAGTCATTGCTTATATTATAACTCCATTTCAAGACAAAAACTACGAATACGACAGGATTACGCTTCCTTGAGTGTAATTAACCCACACAAAATTCCACTTAACCAATGTTTCTCTTAAAAAAACTGATTTAAGTAGAAAACAGTTGACTGGATAATCCTAAGAGAGGTGTGAAATGGTAAGGAGTTACCGTGAACGATTACGAAAAATAAGATAATAATTGTGCCCACGTTTCGGCCTAATGTTTAGGCCTTCTTCAGGACAGCGAGGTGAAGGGTCAAACTTCTACTGACAACTAAACTGTTGCCGAAACGTTGGCACAGTACAATACGTCACTCTTATGTTGTGAAATCATTGACTCCACCCCTGGCCATTTCACACCATTCTTAAAAAAAATAATAGTTTCTTAGAATATATCGATATAAAAAATTAGTTTTCAGTTTAGGTGCAGCTTCCCCAGGCACCGGAAGTCTATCCTAGTTGTTTGTTTATTCAACGTCACTTTATGCTGCTATGGCTAATCGGATGATGCTACAGTGGGAGATCTAAATTTTGTCTATCCAGGTTTAATTAGAATAGGGATTTTTAACGAGTACCTGACGTACAGGCTCAGGTCCCCCGTTTAACATCCTTTCCTAAGGACGCCCTAACCAAGGATTTTTTACTCCCTTTAAAACCTCTTAGGGCCACCTGCCGGGCTACGAGCCCTATGGTCTCGTATTATAACTATATATGGTAGTTATAATCATTTTAAATAATAGCAAGCTAGTTGCAATAATGATAATTATGATAATACATATATTAAATATTTATGAATGAGGCGTTCACGATCGAAAGCGGGTAACAACAAATTTCAAAAATTGACTTTTTCACATTTTTTGTTAGTTTAGTCAAAACATGCTTAATGCTCCCGAAACTTTAAGTTCTGAACCGGAGTAAACCATGAGAAATAAGGCAGCAAAGTTTCGTATTAGACAAAATTGTTTAACAAAACTAACTAAGAATGAGAAAAAATAAATTATTCAAATATTGGAAGAGAAATTTTGATCCTGAATGCCTCATATAAAAACATAATTTTTTTAATACCAAACACGACTTTGCCTTTCCGCTGTGGAAGTCCAAAATGCAATTTTTTTCTGTATTTTACTTAGTATTTTTCCAACTATGATTTTATTTGTTTTTAAGTTTAGCTTTATAGTGATTTACATTATCTTTGTATTGATGAATCGTCAATCTTTATGAGTATCTAGAGAAACGAAGTAAGGAAAAAAAAAAAAAAAAACCGGTACCACTACAACCCGTGAAGGGTTTGGGGTTTAGTACACGGTAAAGACTGTACTGTTTCTTGGACAACGGTTTATAAGGGAGGTGATTTATCCTAGATCACGCCCCACCGCCTTATTTTCTCCCTTATTTTTGGTACCTACTTTTTAGAGGCTGGGTGAGCCAGTATCCATCTCTGGCCGTTACCAGATTAAATAAAACTCTGCCATAAAAAAAAACGATTGTAATATTTAATTCAATCATGGCATACTTAAATTTGTTTCATTACAACCTAAATCCTATATAAATCATGACATATTTTAATGGTTTTTACACATACCTGCAACATTTTTCAAACAAACGTTGGAGGCTGAACCGGAGCTGGTCATGTTTGTGACAAGACTGCGACTTAAGAAGTCAACATTTAATCCATTGATGGTGGACGGATACATTTCAACTTAATACACCTTTGGGATTAAATACGTCGAAGAAGAAGAGTGGGGTAGGTCAAGGTACCAAGTAGTAGTTTTGGCCCCGCAACCGCGAAGAGTGTTCAAGCTGGAAGCTACGCGGTCCAGAATCAATCAAAACAAAGAATATGGGCGGTATGAACTCAACTTAATTACTCCATTTTAATTTTAATCAAGCTTTGATACTAAGAAAAATGGTAATTATTCCTCAGGTTGTCGCTTCGAGTTGAATCACAAGTTTTAACTTTTCCTTCGTTCCCCTTTTAATGTATTCCAAAAATACAAGTCATCTAGAAATGAACGTTCCAACAAACATATATTGCATATACTTTGGATTGTTAGTTGAAACTTATATTTCATGATGAAATGATTACCGAAATTTACTCATTATCCATAATTACATTCATTTCCATTCTAAAGCTCACGATAACTTGTATTTCTGGAAAATATTAAAGATGAAACGAATAAACAGTTAAAACTTGTTGTAACTCAACTCGAAGCGTTAATCATTAATAGGAAATTCACATCAGAATCTTCTTTTCAGAACATATTTTCGTTAACAATTTTCCAATCATGATTTTTTATTTTTACATTTAGCGTTCTAGTGAATTAGTTTATCTTTGTAGTGATGATAATATATGTCATATAAATTATTAGACGGTAACAAATATATGCAGTATACCAGTATAAACAGTTTGCACCATTTAAAAAACATCGATTATCTCAAAGTGTATTTATAATTTTAGCTTATGTAGTAATGTGAAATAATTAGTAACTTTTGAGTGGGAGGTATTTCATAAGTCATCATTTTCTATTTTACACGTGGGGATTTTGAAATATAAAGGATACAGTGATTATCAAAAAAGTTTAGCATTTTCCAGTGATATAAATAAATATATATTTTTACTTTTCACTCTTGAGATTCACTCTATTCTTTTAGCTTTCTTTAGGTGACATTTCGAGGCTACATTGTTCTAATAATCATGGCCTAACAGTGAAAAATAGGTTTTTAGTGAATTATATTAAATAACACACTAGTTTAAATATAAAATCGTACACATGTCAATTTCATATTTAGACTAGCGTGTTATTTGATGAAGCAGGTTATTACACATTGCCTAAATGGCATATTACTGTCAGGAGGAAATGTCTTACCTGCCATTTTGGAGATTTTTATTATACTTTTTTTTGTGTATAAAGTAATTTGAAATGTTTAATTTAGTATGAACCAAAACATTTTAGTGCTTATAATATTTAAAACAAGAAATAATTATTATATAACAAATATTGGGCCTATTGCATAAACTAGCTTTATCCCTTTTTGTTTATTTTTTCAATATTTTCAGCAGTAAATCATAAGCACAAAGAATATTATTTGTTGACGCCAACGATATAAACTCAAGAGATCAGAGCTTGTATTTTTTTTTTTAATGAAGAAAATATTCATTTGTTTATTTGGTTTACCTTTTAACAGCTAAGACCAGAGAGAGATCCTACAAGTTAACATCGAACATTTATCTCTAATTTAGTTCCGCAGATGTAAAAAAAAAATTCATTTTTAGGCTCATTTTTTTTTATTCCAAATTTTCAACCGTTTGTAAATATTTACGTTTTTATCTTTATTGGATTACTGATTTGTGCTCGCCTTATAATGTCAATACTGCCAGTGATAAAAGCCTTATCAATTAACATTTTTTCGGGACATTTTGATAAGAAGACATGTTATCGCATGTATGCGTTTTAATACTTTTGTATTTCACCTTAATGCAATTGTTTTATTCCTACTTGTAGTGGTATTCAACAAGTAGTTGGTAAAATACAAACCTTACCTGGTGGATAAGAAAATCATGTTTTATACATTTCATTTGAAGAGATATGAGCTTTTAATTCCTACATACCACTGTTTAATAATAATTTTAAGTTTTGCCACCTTAATCAACTTAATAAATAAAAATTTTAAACCATTATATATTCTTTTATAGTATAATTATATAAAAACTGTCGTATAATTGGCATACCGTAATACTTGTTGGAATCATGAAAACAATATATAAATATCGGCTTTTACCTTTAAATGGTTCCCAATTTACATTGGGTATGGTAAAATACTCAAAACACAGTTTGTGTAGTAAATTTTAGCACTGTAAAATAAATAAGCTTTTCAGTTTGAAAAGTATTTGGTATAGAAATGCAAGATTTAATTTTTTCACAATACACAATAGAGCCATAAACTTTGACATAATTAAATGGTCTATACATTCTTATTACAAAACATTCAAATTAATAGCATACAAACTTTGCATTAAAAATTAAAATTGTGTTTTTTAAAAGATAATTATATTTAAAAGAAATATGTACGTTTTTGATATTTTAAACAGATTACGATTAGTTTAGTAAAATCAAGACACATAGCAATAAATTGAAGATTATAAAAGGAATATTGATTTTTCTTAGAAAAATAATTTTAGCTTTATTCTTTTCATTGATTTTAAAAGTGTAAAAAAGTATATTTAAAGTAAGATTACGAGCGTTTACAAGTATCGTTGTCATTTTTTTTTATATACCCATCTTCTCACGTTAGATTTTAATTCAAAACCGATAGGAAATTCTCTACATGTTGAGACTTTTTTTTATTTATTTTTTTTATTCCCAAGATATAACACTTAAAAGCAGAACGCGAATTACAAAAAGACAGAATATCCCAAGTAAAAAAAAATTGTATACTAGTCAAAAGCCGATGTTTCCTAACCACTGTCACAATTTCACAAAAAAAAAAAAAAAAAATTGTATTAATTTTTTCATTCTTTTAATTCTTTCTAGCATTAAGAAGGATACGTGCATCCTCCGCTATTGCTTCTCTTAGTCTCCCTACTCTCCGTGTGCCATGGATTCCCTCTGAGAATCTTCTTGGGAATTCGAGTGTCCTCCATCCGTGCCAAGTGACCTGCCCATCGCACTCGGTCAAGTTTGATTGTTCTGACAACATCTGAGGTCTTAAAGAGGGCGTCTCTGTTGTATTGCCTTCTCCATATTCCTCCCACTTTTATTGGTCCGAAAATCTTCCTCATGACTGTCCTCTCGAAGATTAAGATCCTTTTCTCGTCTGCCTTTGTTAGAGCGCAGGCCTCTGAGCCATATGTGAGTACCGGTCGAATCAGGGTTTTGTAGATCAGCAGCTTTGTCTGCCCAGAGAGGAACCTGCTAGTTAGTTGCTTCCTTAGGCTATAATAGCACCTATTGGCAGAATTAATTCTTCTTATTATCCCCTAAGACATGCCATTTTGTGAATTAATTTTGGTTCCTAAGTAGACGAAGCTGTCAACGCAGTCGAATCGGTACTGACCAACTTCGAAGTAATCCTCTTTTCCCCGGGTTCCTCCTATTCGCATATACTTGCTCTTCTGTATGTTGACATTTAGCCCAGGTTTCTTGGCTGCCTCTTCCAGTGCTAAGAAAGCATGCCTCAGCGCCCTTTTAGATCTTGCCATAATGTCAAAGTCATCGGCATACCCTAGGATTTGGACTAGTCTGTTAAACAGTGTTCCATTTACCTGAATTCCGGAATTTCTTATGGCCATTTCTGCTCCAAGGTTGAAGAGTAGGCAGGCGAGGGCATCTCCTTGTCTCACACCCGTATCTGTGAGGAATTCATGTGAAAGATCTTATTTGACTTTTACAAGACATTTTGACCCTTGCATTGTCATTTTCACAAGACGAATGATCTTCTGGGGTATATTCAGATCTTTTAGGGCTGGGTATAATTCATTGCGGTCCATGCTATCGTAGGCTACTTTAAAATCTATAAATAGATGGTGTGTATCACCTTGTACTCTTTGCATTTCTCCAGAATTATCCTTAGTTAGAATATCTGGTCCACCGTAGACTGCCCTCTTCAAAAACCTGCTTGATAACTCCCCAGCTCTTTCTCTGCATGTGGTGAGAGCCTTGCAAATAAAATGTTTGAAAGAACCCATATGGGCAAGATAGCAGGGCGATTTTTTATGGATCGGAAAAATGACTCCTGGACTCCCTTTAATAGGCATCCGCTCCTCTTTCCATATGTCGGGGATGAGGTTCTGTAGTGCTTTCTTTAATTCTTCCCCGCCATACTTCAAGATCTTAATATCTTTAAATAAGGCAAATTGTGAGAAAAGATATTATAAACGTCGATTATTTTTATAACATTAATTTTCTAAAATCTGGTTCCTAATAAACTTCCTTTACATTGATGAATTTCAGATTAACTGTAACTAAAAAAAAATTAAAACCAGTGATCACAATTTCTTAAATTTATATCAACAATTATCATGAAAACTGTTCATCCTACTCAAATAATTATTTGATATTATAATTAAATTACTTCAGCTGCATTACAGTGCCAATAAATAGCTCTTATTTGAAAAGTAAACGGAAACCTGTGTCAAATATTTCTTAACATATTTACGTTTTCCTAAGATAAGTATTTGTTACTTAATATCAAATTCCTGTCCAATAAGTTATTATGGTATACTTTATTTCAAAAACTATCGGTCTACAGTTAAAGCGTTGACTTAACAATATAGGTATTAAGCGTTGAATTAAAAAATAAATGATTGTTTATTGTTTATTTCATAATACTATGTCTAACTCTGTCCTAAATTAAAATTTCTTATGCTAATAAGCCCAAACTACTTCCAAAAAGCAGAAGAATTATATAAACTAACTGATTAATTAAAACACACACACACATACATATCATCCATTAGTACCCAGACTATTAACCATGAACTTCGTAAGCTCTATAAGATTAATTCCTGTAAAAGTGTAGTAAAGAGGAATGTGAAAACAGGACTTATTTTTTTATGTTTTTGTAATCCGAATTATATAAATTGGATAAATACTTAAACCATGGTAAATATTTACATTCACTGAAGGTAACTCAATCTATTGACCAAGCTCTATTTTCTCCCCAAATTTATAACTAAATATATTTCCTCAATATATGTAGTTGTACACATATTTGTTTTGTATATTTTTTAATGAGTTTCTCTATGATTCTCTTGTTATTTTACTACTAGTAATTTTTTAAAATGATAAAAAAAAAAAGTTTCACGTAAACCTCTTAGTCCTCTTACATTAAACATCCTCCATTGTTAAATTTAAAGTCCACCAAATCATTTTTTATTGCTTGGCTAGTGGATTGATATTTTAGTTTTTATGAAAATAATATATATTTTTTGTTATCATCTTAGTGGGCAAAGGAGAGCCTTCAAGTCCAGGTAAATTAAATTCAAGTTAATTTTTATTATTATTTTAAAGTTGTTTGTGTTGCACTAAATTTTTTCATCTTTTTTTCAGGGCATCCTAAAATTGGAACTGAGGGTAAGGCATTAATTTTCGTTTTGGTTTTATTTAGACTTTTGCTTAAGTTTTAATCAAGTTTTATTATTTCAGGAAATTCCAAAGAAAAAAGAGAAACTGCAGATTCTGGTAAATTAAATAAAATTTTGATAAACGAATCAAAATCAAGAAATCTTCAAAAATATTTTTAGGAATTTAACACAGAAAAGTTAACATTTTCAGTTGTTGTTTTTTTTATTCTGTCAACAGAATTCACCTTTTTGTGTACTTCATGTTTAAGTTATATGAAACATTTTTGGTATATTGTAAATATAGACTTTAAAAAAAAAGATTTTTTTTTAAATTTACTAAACATAGCTATGATAAATCACTTGGAATAACCCTGAACATTCATACTGCTCAGTCCAAAGATAATTAAATATATAACAAAATTCATATAATTCAATAATGAATAAAAAACCTTTTTTCCAGTCAGACAATTTTTGTTAAAAAATTAACAAAGAATTAAAAAGACGTTTCGACAATTTATTTGTCATTTTCAATTTTTGTTCTTCACAACATCCTTTAAAAATTCACAAGTCAATTCATCACTTGAGGTCAAACAAATCTAAAATTAATTTTATATAGAATCCTGGAAGTCAACCTTCTTCCATGGTCAAATGTACAACTATGCTATTTATAAGGTTTTTTCTTCATTATTGAATTATATGAATCGAAAAGTTAGTCCATTGTATAAGAAAGATCTTATAAAGAAAATATATAACAAAATTAATAATAAATAAATAAAAATAAAATTACCGGGACAATGACAGCTAATATTATTTTTATGAGAATACTTTGATTTTGAGTGTAATGATTGTAAGTATTCAGAAAATGTAGGTATATTAAAGGCAATCATAATGTTGATTTTTATGGTACTGCTGATTCTAGAGACGGAAGGAGCAAAAACCGAAATTTCTGTTCCTGCCAATTCAGGTAAATTATTTTAAAAATAATCTTAATGATAACGTGGATCATATTGTTTAATGTAAATAATTCTAGATATAATTATAGAGCTTGAAGAAGTAAGAAAGGAAGTCTCAGCTGCTGCTATCTTCGGTAAATTATTTCAAATCCAAGCTTAATGTTTGTATTATTAGTTTTGTTTTATGTACGAGTGATGTATGAATGATGCTATTATTTTAGAGCCTGAAAAAGAAGGGGTTGTTTCTGCTCCAAAAAATCCAGGTAAGCAAATTATTTCATACATAAGGATTGCAAAACTTGGTAATCCTTCAAACTCGATGAAGTGTTAAAGAAGTATTACTTAAAGTGTTCCATCAATTAAAAGCAAGACAAATCAGTATTGAACTGTATGAACTTACGATTCCCTAAATGTCTTATTTAACTAAATTAAAAAAATAAAAGAGGCAGTCATGAGGACAACCGACAGAAGTAAAAACTCATTAACTATAATAAAAATAACTAATGTGATGTGTAAAAATAACTATGTTCTTTTTTTGTATTTCTAAATCAATTATACTCAGAATTTTCAAATTTTCAAATTTAAATTATTAACAACGCTCCTTACTTTGTTACAAACAAAGTAATCAATAATGGCCTTAACGTCCCGTTTATTGCTGATTTGGCCCAAATCCGATATCAATCTTTTCATGACAAACTTCATTTCCACCCAAACCCACTAGTTACAATCCTCGCAATCTCTTCAATTCCTGATAATCCTCCGAGGCGTCTGAAAAGAAGATGACCTCGTGACCTTCTAAGCTGAACTTTTTATTTGAGTACTACTACTGGGTAGTTTCTCTACTTGTCTTTTCATGTCAATGTATTCATTCATAATATTTACTTGATGTATTCTGTATACAGTTGAAAATTTCAATAAATATATTTTTATTTTTTTAAATTATTAACAATAGTCTTGTTTTCACAAATATTGACTCTCCAAACAATAAGTATATTCATTTTCAAATAGTTAAAACATATGATGGGTTGCACAAGCTCAACCCAAAATATCAATTAATCTTTTGAAATAATAATTAGTATATTATTTATTCCTTGTATTTGTAGTTACATAGATTTTATTTTTATTTTTTTCATTATTATCATCATTTAGTTCAAAAATACACAGAACATTAGTACTTTCAATCATTTCATTAAACAAGAAAATTTAACTATAAAAAATAAAATCTATTTGGGGAAACGAAAAGTTCAAAGAGTTATTGATGTTTTAGGTTATTATTGGTATTAATTTCACAACTATTAAACGACTTTATAGACATAATATAATTATTCTTACATAAATGGTATTTTAAACTTTAAACTATAGTTGATTAAAAGGAATTGTATAGCTCATGCTCATGGCCCTAGGTGTCACCAATATCGAGCATGTCGCTGATGCGAAACCGTAAGTTACTTCTTCTAAAAGTACCTTCTACTAAAAGTCACTAAACGCGGCTAAAGAAGTTTTCACTTAAAAAAAAAAAAGAATTTAAGATTGTGGTTGATTCATTTAAGATAAGACCATGAAGATCCAATTTTCAATATATAGATGTGGATTTTTAATTTTAAGTCCACTCACTCACCTCAATTCTTTCAAAGTAACCAATCCTAATGATGGATCATAAGTTTCAGACCTTGTGGCTGTCTAATATTAAAAACTCCAGCCTGAGATAAATTATAATATTTTATTAATAGTGGACAAGAATAGTCCTGGATCGCAGAGATTGGTTGGCTGTGGTGGAGACCCAGGTTCTTGTACGACCGTTGAGCCAGAATAATAACTAACTAACTAATTGGGCCCAACAACCCAGTGATGAGTCCTGGCCCCCACCAGCAGCTTCCTCCAATCGTCGCGGTTCTAAGCAGCTGTCATCCAGTTGCGCATACCAAGGATGTTCCCTGCATCAGCCGCCACTCCATCACTCCAACTAAGCCTGGGTCTTCCTCATCTTCTTCTCCTGTATAGAGGCTCTGTCAGCAGCTTCCTGGGCAAATCTTCCTCACTCTTGGGAGCCACATGCCCTGCCCACCGCAATCGGCCCAGTTTTATGACCTGGACAATATTCGAGCCAGAATAATAATAATAATAATTAATAGATTAATAATATTTTTCAATATTATTAATATCCTCCGGAAAAATGTAATAATCTCCTTCTTTTCTTACGTCTCAAACTCATTCCTCACTATAAATCTTGTAAGGTATCATCTGCTCCCATAGAAATCAACATCTCATACCTCATGTCCTCTCATATACGTAACCAGTGCCCATAACAAAGAGTTGTAAACAATACTGTTGGCTTTTTTTGGTAACCCGCAGAATTTCAATGGAAAATGACAAGTAAAATAATTTCGGTTTCACAAAGCTGTAGTGGCTCCTATTCTGGAGGTTATGTTATTATAGTCAGAAGCCTAGGTATTTAACATTTTTTTCAGCCCGGGAAATTATGTGTGCCTGTGTGCATACGACTCATCGATATTTCAACGAGTATAATAAAACTTCATTAATCATATAACTTTATTTTATTTTTAATTTGAATTTATTATTTAAGGACTTAAAATAATGTGCGAGAAATTTCCACATTTGACAATAGGGATTCAACAAGCCCAGGATAATAACCATAAACCTATCTATTTATCCATGCAATTTTATTTTTATTTTAATATGAATTTACTATTTTAGGCTTAGAAAGTAGTGACCTAGAAATTTCTACAGAACCAACAGATTAGGTTAAACATTAGAATATTGCTTATTTTCATAATTTTATTTTGTACAAAACGATTTTTTTTTCTATAAATTAAATTTTAATTAATGAACATAAGTAAAACCTATGAATTATCAGAGTAATTAATATTAACCGTATGTTGTATTAATAAGAGAGTAGTAGGGATTCAGCAACCCCAGGTAAATTAATAACAAATTAAATACCTATATTAATTATATAATTTTATTTAATTTTGAATTAGTGTTTATTGTTTTAGGCTTAGAAAGTAGTGATCAAGAAATTTCTACCGAGCCAAGTAGGTTAAACATTAGTTTATAAATAGTTGTTTTTTCATAATTTGATATTGTATAAAAGATTTTTTGTCTATAAATTAAATTGTAATTAATAAAAATAAGTAATATCTACCAACTTTTAGATTAAATGATATTAACTGTTTGTTTTGTTAATATAGGCATTAATGAAGTTAGCAGTAGGGATTCGGCAAGCCCTGGTAAAACAATGATAAATTAAATATGTACCTATATTAATAATATAATTTAATTTAATTTTTAATTTGTATTTATTATTTTAGGCTTAGAAAGTAGTGATCAAGAAATTTCTACAGAACCAAGTAGGTTAAACATCAGTTTTTTCTCACAATTTTATTTTGTATAAATGATCTTTTTTTAAATATAAATTAATACGTAATTAATTAATATAAGTATACCTACGAATATTCAGAATAATTTATATTAACTGTTTTTTTTATTAATAAAGGCCTTATTAATGGAGGTGGCAGTAGGAATTCTTCAAGCCCAGGTAAATCAATGAGAAATTGAATACCTATTTATTAAATTATATAATTTTATTTTATTTTTAATAATAATTTATTATTTAAGGCCTGGAAAATAATGAGCGAGACATTTTTACACTTGATAGAAGGGATTCTGGATTGGACAGTAGCCCGGGTAAAAAATAAATTCACAATTTTATTTTACAAAAATTATTTGATTTAATTCATCAATCAAATTTTAATTAATGAGCATAAGTAATACCTAATAATTCTCAGAGTAATCGTTTATTTTATTAATAAAGGAATTAGTGGAGGTGGCAGTAGGGATTCTTCAAGTCCTGGTAAATAAATGAGAAGTTAAAGACTTATATTAATCATAATATTTTATTAAATTTTTAATTTGAAATTATTATTTAAGGACTGGAAACTAATGAGCAAGAAATATCGACATTAGATGGTAGGGATTCTGCAAGCCCAGGGAAATTAAAAAAAAAACACCTTTTAATTTATTTATTTATAATTTATTAAGTAAGACTAGAAAATAGTGGTAAAGAAATTTCAACAGAACCAAGTAGGCTTAACATATTATTTTTTAGTTTCACAATTTTATTTTTATTAGTTTTTTTTTATTAATCAATTAAATCATGATTATTGAACATACTATTTTTCAGATTAATTGAAATTAACTGTTTGTTTTATTAAGGACTTGGAAAACTTCCCAGTAGGTATTCTGGATGTCCAGGTAAATAAATGAGAAAATAAATCCATATATAAATTATATTATTTTGTTCTATTTTTAATATGAATTTATGATTTAAGGACTAGAAAATTGCGAAGAAATTTTTACAGAACAGAGTAAGTTTATAGTTTATTTTCATTATTTTATTTTGTATAAATCATTTATTTTTTAACTTATAAATATATATATATATATATATACTATAACACAAAGTCCTTGGCAATAAATTTATAATTTATAGATTATTTTTATTATTTTAAAAAACTTTCACATTGAGTTGAAGTTCATGGATCAGTCTTAAGCCATTAATTACTAAAATATATTCTTGTTGCTAATGCTGATAAGGATACCCTTTACATAGAGGTATTCATACCATTTCACCAGTCTTTTAATATCTCACCATCGAGTCTAATATAAGTACATAATCTTCTCAACACAGAAAATGGAGATATCAACAGGATATTGACATCTTTGTCTCAGAAATGTCTTGTCAGATCGTCTTTTGTGGACTAATTGTTTCATACTTAGAAAAAAGGGGGGCTCAGAGTATGGTCCCCTGAGCAACAACATCGTTAGTAACAGAGAAGAAAAAGAAGGAGTCTTATGAGGAGTGTTAACAGAATGAGAATGTAGGGACTACAAGAAAAGAAATAACTTTAAAATGTTTGTTTTTTTTAATGGAAAGCTTATGGCGTTTTGAAAATAGAATATCATGTTAGACTGAGCCTAAGGTTCTAAATGGCTCATACATAGTAAAAAGAAGCGTAGAATAGAGGTACCTGAAGAACACCTGGTGCTAGCATAAGAGAAGTTGAAGGATTCTTATAAGTAATTTAAACTGTTTGGGAAAGACGATTTTTAGCTACGACAAAAAAGGTCTTTTGGTGTGAAGATGTTGTGGAGTTTGAAGATGAGAATCTCAATATCAACTGTGCCAAAGGCTTTAGAGGAATCAAAGAGAACAAGAATGGTAATTTTCTGTTGAATTGTGAAGCCTATAAGGTCTTGCATAATTGTCAACAAATAAGATTGTTTGGAATACTGGAAACTATATTAAGGTTAGAAAGAATAATTCTTTCCACCCTTAATATAGTTCCCACTCAATTATTGAGGTTTTCCTTGATGGAAGTTATTATGAAGAATGCTGTAATTAGTTTGAAGTCCGAAACTACGATGGGAACTGGGCGGATCAGGACTTTTCAAAGCTAGTTCCAGGCTGTTAGCATTAGTTCTGCACTTGTGACAGAAGTGAGGCGTTTTTTCAGGGGAAATATTTAATATGTTCTAGGTCACCATAAAATTGTCCAAATAAAATCAGCAAGTTCAGAAAATGTCTGTATAATTAGTCTGTAGAAGCTTGAACTAAATATTTAATTCCTCCCCAATATGGCACTTGTTTATAATTAATTAACATAATTAATACCAAATAATTTCTAAACTAATTGATGTTACCGCTTGTTTTATTAAGGACTTGGAGAAATAGCCAGTAGGTATTCTGGAGGTCCAGGTAAATAAATTAGATATTAAATACCTATATTAATCCTGTAATTTTATTAAATTATTAATATGAACTTATTATTTAAGGGCTAGTGGATTGTGAGCGAGAAATTCCTTCAGACCCAAGTAGGTTAAACATTAATTTATTTCTTATTTTCAATAATTTTACTTTTGTATAAATATTTGTTTGGTAATTATTCCACAGGTTGATGCTTCGAGTTTAAATCACAAGTTTTAACTTTTCATTCGTTTATTTTTTAATATCCTTGAATATATAAAAACAATTGTGAGTTTTAATATGAAAAAAAAGAGCGTAATTAAGGGAAATATGGTTGTTTTGGTAATCATTTCATCTAGAAATGAACGTTTCAACGAACATATATCATGTATAATTCGAAATGTTTGTTGAAACTTTTATTTCTTGATGCAATGATTACCAAAATCTACTTATTATCCATAATTAAATTCTCTTTTCCGTACTAAAGCTCACGATAACTTGTTTGTTTTTTTGGAAAATATAAAAAATGAAGCGAATAAACAGTTAAAACTTCTAACTCAACTCGAAGCGACAATTTGCGGAACAGATACCTTTTTTTAATTTATAAATATATTTAGTCATAAATTATTTGAAGCTACTATTTTCGTATCGAGATCAAGTTCATGAATCAGTTAAATGTCAGTACTTCCTGTAAGATCTTCTGAGTCTCTCTGAAAGTAAATATTTTTGTCGTAATTCTCTCTTTACTCTAATTCTTAGGAACAATATACAAATTTTGGTATGGAATAAAAATATATATAAATACAACGTATTGATACGGAACACAGCTACTGAATCCCGTGTTCAGAAAAGACAAAGAAGGAAAAAAATCGGTACCAAGGGTACAGATCTTGGTGACTCGACCGAGTCAGTAAATACACAGTTTAATGAAACATTTAAAAAAAATTAGCGTGTACTCACCCATGGTGCTATTGAAAGACTAAAGTGTCCTCAAGTCTAACTACAGTTTTATATTCGCATTAAGATTGTATAACATAGAATCAAAAAGTCGTTATCACTTCAAAGATAATATTTATCGTAAAACAGTTGGTATTTTGTTTTCTTATCACAGTAACGATGGTGAAGTTTTAATAAAATACCTGAATCATTATTTTTAGTGAGGCTTTACAAGAAAGTTGTTACATTTTTATAATTAGACGGAAGCATTATCTTACAAATATAGGCAATGAAATATACAAAAGAAGTAAACAATAATAATGAGGCAGTAGATAATAAGCCTTTAGTTCACTATCTGCCAACAGATATCTGCTGTACACATTCTATTCCAAAACTAAATTTTTATTTTTTTTATACTAAAAATATGCGTGAGTTTAAAGCCTCCAACAATTTAGCATATCCTTATTATTATTTTTTTTTTACAGGGATCAATATTTCAAATATTTCTTCCTCCCTTCCTTGTTCAAACATTTTATCCTCACTTAGTCAAAGATTAATTAGTGATTTAAGACTAATATTAGCATCCTCAAGGCTAAATCGGTTTCAATTATATTCCGACCCGGTCGAATTGAAGTTTAATTTGGAACAGATTGAAATCGACGTATATAAAGTCGATAACTTGGAAGGAACCGAAATAGATCCGTTATGAAATTAAAAATAAGAAAGACAAAAAAAAAAACTATTTTAGTTTCTGTAAAGATAAACTGGTAGTTGACGATGCGATTTTAGGTGAAAGCTTGTTTCTTATTGGAGAAAAAAATCTTGAATAACTAGATGCAAAATAATTTAAAGGATGTCAACATATCAACGGGTGTTGAAAACATTTGCTTCTATTAAATTTGCCACATTGGTAACGTTGCAAACGATTTAGAGGGACTACTTGATTCTAATCTAATCTAATTCTGATAACAGAATTTGGTATAAATGTCTAACACACTATCACTCATCAATAAAGGTTCAAAATCGCTAGTTAAAATTAAAATTTAACACCACATACGAAAAACCAACATCTGAAAAACATTTCAAACTTAAATACGGATGAATTTTGCCTTGGAAATACCATAGAGTAATTTGTCAATTTTTAACATATCTGCATTTGACTTTCAGAAATGCTTCAGGCCAGTTATATTTAATATTCGGCACAAGTTACTTAGGCAAATCTATTTTAACAATATTTCCAGTCCAACAGCAATAGCTACTGTGGTGTAGTGATTATCAAAACAACGTGTTCTATGCCCGCGGTCGCGAGTTTGCAACGATTTTTTTTACAAGGGAGTAAAAAAAATCGTTGGTTTTGCAGTCCCTCAGAAGAGACGTGAAATTATGGTCCCGAGTCTGTAGGGTGTCAGGTACTCGATAAAGATCCTATCTTAACTATTCCCTGATAGGCCAAATTTAGTACTCCAACTGTAGTCTCGTTCGGCTATCCAAAGTAGTATAAAGTGATGTTAAGTGGATAAAAAAAACACAATATTTGCTGTTTTTAATCCATTCATCGCGTATTTATTCTGGTTTCGACTGTGTCGTCAAGTTTTTTGCAGACGTTTCGCTGGTGATACCGCAAGCTTAATCTAAGACTATGGGATATGATCTGAGGAAGCTAGCAGCATGACCAGCGGAACGTCGGCAAAGAATTTGACGACACGTTTTAAACCAGAAGAAATGCATGATGATTGATTAAAAATATTGGCCATGGCAATTTAAGAGAATATTTAATATTTACTATGTTTCACACAACTTTTACTGGATTGATTAATATCTTTCTACATTATAGATATTTTTGAAATATAAACTCATGAAAATGAATTTTATTTTAATATTCCTTTCCTTTTTCATATTTTCAACATTTTTAGAAATGGAGAGGATGATGTTAGAAGCAGCCTTGGAAAGATGGTGCCAAAAAAACAAAATCCAGGGTGTGCTAAGCATTACCAAACAGCAGGCGGTGCCGAAGGGCGAGAACTTCCTATCGATCGTAACGAGGCTAACTGCCAAAGTGGTCTTAGGAAGTGGAAGGTATACCACCAGGCGATTCATCCTCAAGGAGATTCCCAAAGATGAGATAACGAGGGGAATTTGTAAACATTCAGGGATCTTCAAGCTAGAGACAAACGTAATTTATATTTCTTAAGTAAATAAAGTATAGATTGCTTTATATGTATACTGTCAAGGATTAAAACATTTGAATTTCCTGGCGGTTGAAATAATCAAGTATAAATTGCCAAGTCGTGTATAATGACTCCCATGTAAATTGGATTCTCAAATCCATTTTTCAGACGTATCGGATAGCACTGAAGGAAATGGAATACCTGATGGATGAATTTGGAGACACTGATGATGTACTTTGGTGTCAATTAATAAAATATGATCCGTACACCACTATACTTTTAGAAGACCTAACGGTAATATATTTTTTTACTTATTCTAAATAATGCACTTTGGTATGTATAATTTACGATTCAATAAATTGTAAGAATATGACTGTTAATTATTTTAGGTCAATAAAAATCAAGGCTTTGGTTTTTAACTGTTTTCACATCAGTCCCCGTCATATATTGACGGAAGCGCACGGAGACCCTGAAGAAGGCCGACAGGCGTGACGCTTTCATAATAAACTTTTTATGAAATTTCTTATTCAACAACCTCTCCTACCTTGCAGTGCTGAGTTTTTTGCAGAAGGAGCGACACCTGTCTCTCTCAAGGTGTCCACTCTCTTTATCTTTCAGAATATTTTGGAAGCTATTCTTCCAAGTCACAATCGGCCATCCCTTGGGCCTTTTTCGTATTCCGTTGAAGTCCTCAAATAGCATTTTATTCCCATCTTCATCCGTCAGTTCCCTTCTACAATGTTTCAAAGAACACATCTTTCGCTAGTTGGTCCTCATAAGGTCCGTATGCGACCACTTTTATTCGGTTTCTTGATCTTACAAATTCGAAATCTGTATCCTTTCATTGACGCTCCTCCATCCAAAGTTTTCTTTTTAAAGCCCCTGTGTATACGAAATGCTGTAATGATTTGAGAGATTGGCCCACAGTCCTCGAGTGCAGAGGAGGGCCTGCCTCCTTCAGACAACTGCAGTTGCCTTATGTGGCTTCAGAGATCTGAGAAAAGGCGCTCAGCTGGTGTGACCCATTCATATTACCACGTTAGTAGGACGTATAGCCGGTATATATACCGTTACTAGGAGGGACCCTTGAGGCGATCTGCCTTAAGCAGCGACATATAGAACATTCCAACCGTAAAATAATAAATTCACAACCAATACAGAACATTTTACCCGTCAACAAAACATCACCAAAATCCTCTTGTCCCTTTTTACTTCCCTCTGTTCTCTTCCTATAAGAAGATAAAAAATACGATAGCCTAGAACATGCTCAGAAGCCAATAACCAGTTTTCAAATTCCTGCAAATCGAGGAGAAAAATCATTTATATCAATTTTGCTGATTGGGAATATTATAATATACTCGTACTTCGCAGATGCAAATATAATATAAAAGAATAATAAAAGAAAAATAGAAAGAAAACTATTGGGTAACAAATTATGTGGAACAGATTTATTGGCAAGGGAAGCCTCTCCCCACCTATTTGATTGGGTAAAAATATTGGATGTTATAATTATTAAATACCAAACCTTCCTGTTCCTATATTATTGTCTGGTCCCTGACAATACATAATAATTACAGTCATTTATTTAATTTATTCCCTCATTATATTAATCGATATTGAATGTCGCCTTAGAATTATTTATGCTTTAGGATTTTAAGTTTAGATCAATATGAATCATGTTTGGTCATTGATACTTTAGAGATGATTATTAATGTATTAAAAATGATTTTTCAGGATTATGGTTTCAAAAATGTCAAAAGGCAGTCATGCCTAGATTTTGACCATGGCGTTCTTGCCATCAGAAATATCGCCAGATTCCATGCAATGGCAAAGGTGTTGCAAGGAAGAGGAATAATCAACGAAAATGATCATCTTCCCTATTCGCTCATAACTCACCCTATTATTGTGAAAAGTTTCTTTTATAAAGGATATGAAACTGTCAGTAAAGGAATCAAAAAGTATTGGGGGAAAGAATGGTAAATAATCTATAAACGAATATTCGTCAATACAAAATGATATTACATTTTAGAGTAAAGATAAAAATATATCTTGTTTATAAAAACAAAACAAAAGTATTGTAGGAAAACTACAAAAGGTTCCTTTACTAATACAATCTAGAAATTAATAATACAGGTGAGTTTAATTTATCTAAAATAAAAAAAGGACATTGCAGCCAATTCAACCAACTTAAATGGTTTCATAGGCAACAGAAAGTAACAACACATGCATTTGATAAAGTTGTTTTTAAAAATTGAAGTGAAAATAAAAAAAGTGACTGTAATTTTTTAATTAATTACTCTCCATATATTTTTTATTAATACAATTCTGAAAAAAATAATCAAGTTATAGATAACAAAAAGATTTATTTGATTTTTAAAACACTACTAGATGCGGTAAATACTAATTATGATCAAAATACAATGTTCACCTGGATATTGTGCTCTCCAGTGCCTGCTAAATCTAAAAAACAACTCATTTTCTTTCTAGAAATGGTACCGAATTATTATTTTTTATTTATTTATTTTTTCTAAGGGGTTTTCTTGATGTATGGGGACAGAATCGGTCACTTTGTGCGCAATATTGATTGCACAATAGACAAAAAAATTGATTTTCTGTAGATTTTGAAAAAGACTATAAACTTAAAAAATGAAGATTTTTATTTTATTTTTTGTGTGTGTAAATGCCAACGGAAATTTGTGTATTTATATTTATTTTTTTGAATAACATTAAAAGTGCATCCCATGTAACATTTAATATGATTGATGAATGATTATTTAATGGTAAAGAGAGCTAAACTTCAGAGCATTACTAGCGAATATACAGTAAAAAAAATCTACGTATAGACGTCGATACTAAAAACGGTAAGAAGAATTGTGTGAGTGGCTTTTCCACATATTTATTTTATAAACACTCTTATTTCATTTCTGATCAATGGAATATCATAAATGATTAAAATACTGAATTAGGTTAAAATGTGCTCGTACAATATATGTGTACTAAACGATTCTTGTATAGAATGACATCGTATTCAAGTTTACTGACAATAAACTCTGATGATGATCAAATTCCAATTTGAATAATATTTATTTTCATTCCTCAGGACTGAAATTGCTGAAAAGCTAAGATTGCCACTAGATTACTTAGTAGAGAAGATGTTGGATATAGGAAAGTTGGTTGAAAACAGATTTTATGTCCTTAATCATGGCGACTGCTGGTCGAATAACTTAATGTTCAAATATGATTGGAAAAACAAACCCATAGCTGTAAGGTAAACATTACTTGTTATAGTTGAAATATCTGGTATGTATAAGATCCTAACAAAAAGTCGAATTTCACACACACATATATATATATATATTTCTTTTTCTTTATTTTTTTTTTCTTCAATCATAGCTTCAATCCTGACTAGGTATCCGAGTCATAAATCCTAAATTATTAAAAGCGTACAAAACACTATAGGGTTTTTGTACGCTTTTAATAATATGAGCATTTTATTACGATTCTAATAAATATGAACATTTTACCTATTCGCTAAAATGTTCATATTTTTAAAGTTTATTCCGACGATACGAGATACATAGCATCGAAATTTAGATCTTATGAAATTTCTTAGAAAATCGATACTTGAAAAGGAAATCAATATTTCAATACAGTCCACATAATTACCCAAATCGAAAATACTATGCCTGATTCTTGGGCTAGTATGCCTTCGAAAATGGGATATTTGTCGTTTTAGTCGTCACAGCATCACATGAATTTTTACCATTTTCGATCAAAATTTCTTAAACGTTTAATAAGCATAATGGCTAATCCGTTTTTTCTTGAATAAAATATTTTTGTTTCATCGACCTAGGTTATATCAGGTCTTAGTGATATAAGTAATATACAGTGGCGTACGCAGGGGGGGAACAGGCTCAAGGAGATAAAACATCTCAGGAAATAGATTAAAAAGATTATGATTTTCAAACTCATAAACATGAAGTTATTTTAAGTAGTACTTATACATTAAATTTACAATTATATTACAAATAAATCATTTGATTATAAATAACGAATCATCAACTCATAAAGACGCGTGATCCTAGATGATAACGAGCATTCTTCTCGACATATCTATCTGTCTGTGATTCTATTTTCACACTAACACTTCTAACTTATAGAAGTATTACTTTGAAGAGTCTCATAAGAGTCCATAAGATCATGTCGAGGAGTTTAACCAATAGGTCCAAAGGGATCCGCTTTTCTCACTTGATTCTGAAAAAAAAACAACCTTCGAAATTGGCCTTGTTCTTACAAGTATGCAATGATAATGCACTATTTTTTTATACACCCGATTCAAACACAACTCGTTTGTTTTTTCTACATTTTTTTATATTAAAAAAACCTGTAGCACTACAACCAATGAAGGTTCTGGGGTCAGTACGTGGTAGGGAGTGTACTGTTTCTTGGACAACGGTTGAGCAGGGAGGTGATTTGGCCTAGATCGCGCTCAACCGCCAGATTTTTCCTCCTTAATTTGTGTACCCACACTATAGAAGCTGGTTGACCCCAGGAAGACCCTAGATCCCAAAGGATTCATCTCCGACCGCTAACAGATTAAATAAAAGTCCTCCAGCCAGCGGGATTTGAACCCAGGACCTTCGGCTTGGCAAATCACAGCTCAACAACTGAGCCACTCCACTTCCCCCTTTTTTATATTATGGAAACATAAATAAATACAAAACTTTAACTTAACTACACATAATTGGGTTCCTCATGTTAAGAAAAAACGCCAGTCACTAAATTTTAACCTCAATTTAATGTATTCACTATTCAGAAAATAATCCAAATTAGAAGAAACAAAACAAAAATTAAACACTTTCACTTACTTACTGAAGACAGTTTGCATTACAAATTTATGGCATCGCTAAACAGAAAACGACTACAAACTTTTCATTCAAAAATACTTAGACTTATCGCAGAAACATCATGGTAAGTCAGTAACAAAACTCTGTATACTGGCTTAAAAATAGCAACGGTTGACGACACACGTACATACATACTAAAAACGAATCCAAGAGAACCTACACGGACACCAAAACAGTGAACAAATGGCCACGACTCTCATGCCTGAGAATACTAGGAGGAGACTAAAAAGAATGTGGATGAGGGATTCATTATCATGGGATTAAATCAAGCTAGAGTACGGTACAGGGACCGATGGGTACAGTCTTCTTCATGTCATTTTGTTATATATTTCTGATAGCCAATCTCCTGATTGTCAATTTTTTTTTACTCGACTGGTATGGATATAAATATAAAGAGTAAGAAAAGGCTATACGTAGTATATCTATCTAATTTCAATGGTCTAATTCATTACTTAAATATTATAATAATTACTATTATTACTAAACTGTTCCAGGTTTTTGGATTTTCAAGCGCCGCATTATAATTCTCCCGCAATCGATCTAACATACTTTCTGCATCAGAGCATGGAGCCTTCGGTCAGAAGATCCCGGTTCAATGAGCTTATTGAGAACTATCACGAATCGTTAGTATTGACGTTCAATAAATATAAGTATAACGGCCCGATACCTTTATTGGAGGAATTGACGAATGAAATGGAGCGTGTATCTTTTTTCGGCCTCAGCATGTTCGCCATCAGGCACGCAGTAGTCACTACGGATTTTAAGGACGCCATGGACTTGGAAAAGATCTTTCTTACAGAAGGAGAAGAAGGAATAAATATCGATATTTACAAAGACCTTGCCCTCATCGAAAGGATGGGCCCTGATTTAAAATATATAGTCAAGTTACACGCAAAATAATATTTGAACTATTGTATTGTACATTTTATCGTAATAATAAGACTGTGTTACCAATTCAAATTGACGAAACTTTGAATAAAAGATGATTGGTTTTTAACATGTAAATATGATTATTTATTATTATTATTATATCTTTAACTCTAAGTTATAAAACGCCTTTTAAGCATAGTGATGTTTGCCACTATAAGCTAAACTGTTAAATAAAGGAATATAAAATTATGAAAAATACTCCCCATAGTTTTCTCGTGCCTCATTAAATGTAACTACTAAAATTACAAATTATAAATTACAAAGTAAAAACAAGCATTGAGCTTAGATATATTATTTTTAATAGCACAGATTTAAAAAATGTTCACTTGTCCTCATGAATAATCCAGGTTTAGCGACGCCCTGCCCATAAAGCGTTTTCCATCCTCATCTGTTATGTTTTAATAAAATAAAAATGATTCATTAGTTCTATTGGTTAATAACTCAATTTTCTTTACATTTATTTGTCATTTTATAAATGCAATGTTTTGTTCTTTTTTATTTTGTGGTGCATGAATAATTATTATTGAATAATATTAGTTGTTCTTATTTATATGAGGAATGGTCCGGGTCTAGTATCCCTATATAAGAGAATTTTTTTTCCCTATACCCGGACCATTTTCTTCCACGTGAATAATTATTGATGATAGTTACTCAAAATTATTATTTATTTACTTAATGCCTTAGTAGAAATAGTAATAATGAATGTATGGTGGTGAATCAGGATCTAGTACACACTTCAACCATCAGATCACCTGCGGTCTAGTAATTAGTATAAGAACTTACTAAACCCAAGATCGCATGTTCGCAGCCCCGCAGGTGTTTATTGGATTTTTTTTTAAGGAATAAAAAATGCTTGGTTATGCTGTCTTTCGGAAGGGCCGCAAAATGTGAGTCCCGAGTCTGCCTGATGTCAGGTTTAACATTAGACCCGTTAATGATCCCTGTCGTAATTTAATCTGAACAGGCAAAATTGAAGCCTCCCACTGCAGTATTGTTTGCTTAAGCATTATATGAATAAACAAACAAAAAGTCATTAAAATAATTATAATTTATAGATAGATATAGATAATATATCTATATAGATATAGATATAGATAATAGATATAGATAATAGATATTATTATATATACTTGACTTGGAGTAATTTCAATACAGACTTCTTCTCATTTATCTACTCAGTTCCAAGCCAGCTTCTCTCTCCAGCCTCCTCTGTCGAATTATCTTCAATGAATGTCCATTTTTGCTAATATATATCCCTCTCCTAGGTTCTACTGCTTCCTGTCAACGTGACTCTTTGGTACCTGTCTTTTACCGTCATTTCTGACAATTCATATTTTAAATCAACACTTCTCTAACATAATATAGTTTGAACAATATATAACACTTGAAAAAAAAAAAACAATCTTTTTTGATCAATAATTTGCTTCTAGTACAGTTGTCACCATTGTCGTTACCAATTCTAAGGAGCATTAAATTTTATAAAATTATTTATGTGTTGTGTTATAAATACCGTGCAGTTGCCTTACTAACTATTTTTTAGTGAACCTTGATCTGAATGTCCGATAAACAATCTTATAGTAGATTAATATTTCTAAAAAATTAATTCAAATAATCCATTACCTCTTTCATTAATTTAAATTTTAAGCAGGTTGGCACTTTACTACTTACGGATGTTAGAATTTTTGTTGGTCAACTTCAGGTTCAACCGAATTTAAAAACTTGAAAATATTCTGCATTAGAAAAAAACAAAAAAAAAAACGGATGCTAAACTACCTTTCCTAAGTAGCCGCTCGGGAAAGGGAAGCACTTCAGAATGCTCTGAGGAGGCAGCCCCTCCACCTAGCTCGGGAGATGTGAGACTCGATACACCCACTCTTCTTAAATCTACATTATCTACAAAGCTAAAAAAAGATTACCCGGACTGATTAATGATAATAGACCCGGAAAACGTCAACTAGACTACACAATTGCCTCTTGGAACATTTTAACATTATATAGACCTGGAGCCCTCCTATCGCTTCTTAATATTTGTGATGACTTCCATATAGACATAGATGCCATCCAAGAAATCGGGTGGACTGGACAGGGTAGACTAAGAAAAGGAAATCAATTTATCTATTATAATTGGAATGACAGCCTCCATACATTTGGAACCGGCTTCGTTGTTGGTAAAAGGATGGTTCAATAAGTTATCGGCTTCAAACCTATCACTCCTAGACTTTCCATGATTCGTCTAAAGGGAAAATTCTATAATATTAGTTTAAAAAACGTGTATGCCCCCATGGAAGTGTCAGAGGATGAGGAGAAGGATTCCTTTTATGAAACACTGGAAAAGTGCCTGAATGAATGCCCTAAGTACAATATGAAGATCGTACTTGGCGACTACAATGCACAAATCGGAAAGGAGCTTGCACGATATTTCAAATGATAACGGATCAAGGCTGGTAAACTTTGCAGCTTCCAAGGGACTTATTGTTGGATGCAGCTGTTTTACTCACAAAAGAATTCACATGGAAGCAATTTGGAGCAAATGGTAGGGTTACTGCCACACGAATTGATCATCTGCTTATTAGTTCAAGGCGTAGGTCTTCGCTAATGGACGTGAGATCATACCGAGGAGCTTTTATGGACTCCGAAAACTTCCTTATCATTGCTAAAATAACGGCCCGAATCTCAACAGCGAAAAGGCTACGTTCCACACCTACATTAAGGTTTAATATAACAAAACTAGAAGACGATGCAGTTCGTACTGTAGTGACTGATTCCATTGATGCAAAAATCAGAAATATAGACCAAGATGGAACATTTGACGATAGGTGGAATGCATGTAAAGTAGCAATGATAGAGACAGCAAAGACAATGATAGGTACGAAGAAAGAACCAACAGAAAAGCTTGGTTTGACGAAGAAACCAAAGAAACTAAACCAAAGAAAAAATCAAGCATATAGAGCCATGGTTCAGAAGAAATACATCTGGAGATATATGGAGGAGTATCGAATATTAAGAACAAGGAAAACTCATGTCCGCAGGCGTAAAAAGCGAAAATGGGAATGCAAAATCCTAACTGAAATCGAAAATGCCAACAACAGCAGACAAATTTTTCAGATGATTAATGAGCGGCGCAGGACATATCAATCTCAAAACCATGCATGCAGAAATAAAGATGGATGGCTCTTTAATCACCGAGGAAGCAGCAGTTATGGATCGATGGGGGGAGTATTTCGAGGAATTGATGGGTAGAGTCCAACAACAGC
Source organism: Troilus luridus (assembly GCA_964056705.1). Classification (NCBI taxonomy): domain Eukaryota; kingdom Metazoa; phylum Arthropoda; class Insecta; order Hemiptera; family Pentatomidae; genus Troilus; species Troilus luridus. The sequence goes on from OZ057414.1 coordinate 59,944,821, forward strand.
CAGAAGAAGAAAATATAGATCCGACATTCAACTTAAGGGAAATATGCACTGAAGATTCTGTTGAACCTCCTGATGAAGAGGAAATAAGGGATGCAAGAGAAAAACTAAAATCCAATAAGTCACCAGGAATTGGTGAAATTCCAGCAGAGCTGTTTAAGACCAGCGGGCATGAAATGGTAAAGTTTCTGCAGGGACTTTTAATGGACATCTGGAGAGAAGAGAAACTGCCTAGTGAGTGGGAAAAAAAACTGTAGTCTGTCCCATACATAAAAAAGGTGATACACTAACATGCAGTAACTATATGGGCACATCTCTCCTTCCATGCGGATACAAAATACTGTATCTTATCCTATTTAAAGGACTTCTTCCATATGCTGATCGTGAATTAGGGAATTACCAATGTGGATTTCGTAAGGGTAAGTCGACTGTCAACCAGATTTTCACGGTGCGTATTTTAATAGAGAAAACAAGGGAGTTTCAGATCCCAACTCATCATCTGTTCATATATTTCAAACAAGCAATCTCCGAACACAACATTTGCGGGGGTCTGCCCCGTTGCTTCATGGACTGAACTGCGGTAGGCAAAAAGGAATAGGTGAAGATACTGGTCCCAGTCTCGCTGATGGTCGGAGACCACTTTAGAGAAATATCGACCCATTGTCCTGTTCATGCGCTCCACCATGCCATTCGATAGAGGGTGAAGAGGTGTCGTCCTGGTTTTCCGTACTCCCAGTGCTTCGCACATCCCGGAGAAGACTGCAGACTCAAAGTTTCTTTCCTGGTCAGCGTGAAGTTCCATGGATACTCCAAGCCGGCTGACGAACTGCTTCACAAGTACGTCTGCAACCGTGACCTCTTGATTCAGAAGGGCATAAGTGCCCTGCCAACTGTCCATGGCAACTGTAGTCCTCAACACCATTGCCTGCTTCTCTTTTTGTCGAGAACAATGCTTGCAGCCTTCATCACTAGGTCTTCTTGACAGCGCATCCTCATTCCTGTGGCTCGTTCCAGAACGATGAGCAGATTCAAAGTCATATTCTTGAAGGCGCTCGATCCACCTCGCCACTTGCCCCTCTGGTGACTTAAAGCGCAGCAGCCACATTAGAGCCGCGTGGTCGGTTCTCAGCAGGAACATTCTTCCGTATAGATATTTATGGAAGTGCTCTATGGATTTTACTACTACCAGAAGCTCTTTCCTTGTGACACAGTATTTGCGTTCCGGTGCTGAGGGTGCTTTGCTGAATTAACCAATGACCCTTTCTTCTCGGTCTTGGATCTAAGAGAGGACGCTTCCAATAGCGATGTTGCTGGCATCTGTGTCAAGTACGAACTTGCCCTCGGGGCGTGGATAGCTAGGAATAAGAAATCTACTCAATTTGCTCTTCAGCTCCTCGAAGGATGCGTGACACTCGTGATCCCAATGGATAGTCCTTTTCTCCTCGGTAAGCCTGGTAAGACGTTTTTCGATGTTAGCAAATCCTTTCACGTACCTCCGGTAATAGGTGCAGAGCCCGAGAAAACTTCTCTCCTGGTGCTTATCTCGAGGTACCGGCCAGTCGGTGATAGCTGCTATCTTCTCTGGGTCAACAGCAACTCCGTTGTCTGACACAATATGCCCCAGGTAGTTGACTTGCCTTCGGAAGAGATTACACTTCTTCGGGTTCACCTTTAGGTTCGCGGCACGCAGTCGTTCGAAGACCTTTTCACATGGTGAGCGAAGGACTTTCCCAGCACAATGATGTCGTCTAAGTATACCAGGCATACCTCCCAACAGAGACCTCTTAAAACGCTTTCCATCAGTCCCTCGAATGTGGAAGGAGGGTTGCAAAGCCCGAACGGCATTACTGTAAACTGCCAGAGCCCAGTGCCAATTGAAAACACCGTCATCTATTTATCTTCAGGTGCCAATCCAACCTGCCAATATCCACTGCGGAGATCCAATGTTAAGAAGAATTTACACCCCTCCAGGGTGTCCAGCGTATCGTCAATCCTGGGAAGCGGATAACTGTCCTTCTTGGTGACGTTGTTCAGAAGGCGGTAGTCTAAGCAGAACCTTGTTGTGCCGTCTTTATTCTTCACCTATACAACAGGAGACATCATGGGGCTACTCGAATGCTCAATGACACCATCAGCCGCCATCTCCTTAATAATCTTCTCGGCGTCCTCCCATTTGGCTAACGGCAGCATCCGCGGGACCTGTCGGATGGGCTTCGCATCCTCGGTGTCAATCGTGTTCTGGACGATATCCGTTCTACCCCGTGGTCCTGGGCCGATTTCAAAGGCGTCATGCCATCGGGTAATCATGTTTTTCACTTCCTCACTCTGCTCAGGCGAAAGGTCGCGGCATGATTCGTCAACAAATCCTTTTAGCTCTTCTGGCAGTCCTCGCAGCTCGGTGGGACGACGTTGCAGCTGACGAACCACTAAGGTAGCGGTTGTACACTCCCCGACCGGTGTTCCTTTCTTCAGCGTAACCGGGAAGCTGTTCAGGTTCATTAGCCTAATTGGAGTGGTACGTTTGACCTTGATGAGAGACCTAGCAACCAATACGCCGCGTCCGATCTCCTGTTACTCGTGCCTTCCAGGTTCGAGTAGTACACATTGACCCGCAAGTAGATGTCCTTCGACCGTCCCATGCGTCACGATTTGGCACCGTGCAGGTGACGTAGTATGTTCTAGTAAGAGCACTCGTCCGTAGAGGTCCTTTCCTTGCCGAAGAATGACTTCTTCGTCTCCCAGCATCATCACACCTCTCGCCATATGCGATCATCAACTCCTTGCCCAATATGAGCTCCTCATCAATTTCTGCCACGAGAGCGCGGTGCTTCAGATGTTGATCCCCGATGATGAAGGTGGCAACTGTCTCCCCGTAGACCTTGGCTGGCTCTCCCGTGGCAGTCCGTAATGTCCAAGTTGTTGGTAAAATATTCTCAGCGGGAAGTGTCTTCGAGTTCAAGATTGTCATAGTTGGGCCGGTATTCAGTAGCAGACTTCGCAGCTGCCCGTTCACCATCCCATCAACGTAGAATCTGTTCGTTCTGCTTCCTATTGACGCAACTCTAATGGTCTTCCTGGGGCATTTGACCTTACGGGTTGACAGTTGTCCCTTCCCATGAACCCTACTTAGTTTTCCTGTGGCTTTTCTTGTTTCTTGGTTGGGCATTTACTTCCAGGGTGTCCAAGCTGGCCGCAGCTCCAACAGCGTTTCTTCTTCTTACGGGTCCTGAGAGGCTCCAACATTTTTTTTACAATGTCTTCGACGCTATGGGCCACATTAGGCTCCGCTTCTGCTGCCCGCACTCACGCGTGGGCCCGTACGGACTGTATGACAGCCTTGAACTCCATGGCCTGAGACAATGCGTCTCCCAAAGTTTTTGCCCGGGCGAGCTTCACTGCTTGTTGTGTCTCTGGGTCCCGAAGTCCATCCAGGAATTTGTCGACAGCCAAGCTCTCGTAGATATCGTCGGTGACCGATGGGTAGGTATTCCTCACCTGCCGGGCAATATCCGCTTCAAATTCCTGAAGCGTCTCGTTTTTCTTCTGGGCCCTGTTTCTCAGCTGTGAGCGATATAGCTGGTCCATGTGGCGGTGGCCTCCTAACCAAGATTCTACATCAGCTACTTTAATAAATACATCGGCTAACTTATTATCTACATTGGCTAACTTATTCTCAACATTTTCCATTAACTTAGTCCCCAATGTGCTTAACTTAGACTCTAATGTATCCAATAAATCACTTTTTACAATACCTAGCTCATTTTTAACAGTGCTTAACTCGTTACCTAGATTATTTTCTACATTGCCTAATTCATTTTTAAAAGTTGCAGACAACTTGCTTAAATCAGTTTCAAACTGAACGTCATCTGGATTTTCCCCTAGCTCTACAAAAAATTGACGCATGCGATGTTGCAGTACACTTTTATTTCCGGAAGAATCCAGGTCAGGTTCTTCTAATTCCCGTTTTAAATCCGCAACTTTTAAATCCATCAATTTAAGACTTTGAGAAGCCATTTTTCATACAGTAGCCCAATAATTACAAAATGCAAGAAGAAATAATAACAATTACACTTCTGAGACCAATTTGTTACGGGCTACTGGGTGTAAAATGAATTAAACTATTACTGGATTCAAGATACTAGAATCAGGCTTGGTATAGCCGGAGTGAACAAAAGCCGATCGACTCCCTTTTGTTTATCTCTCTTCACTTTTATAACATATGTTTTGAAACTTATGACAAATATTAGACTTATAACTAAACAAATAAAATTACTTTTTATATTAAATCAAATTATTGTAAACAATTATGAAATTAAACGTTTAAATTATTATATTAAAATAAAAATGTGAAAAAAAAGTTTAAAAAATGTTCTTTATTTTACGAAAAAAATGATTTAATTTTTATGCTTAAAACAAATAATATTTTATAAGGTTACTACATCATCTGGCCTTAACAAACAGTATTATTCTATACTTCTCACGTGCTTGTCAATACAATCTTACTCATTGGCGAAAGAATCGGATCTCTTTGGAACAGTTCGATTGTTTGAGTGCATTTTGAAAAGGGTTATTAATTTTATTAATTTGTTCTTATTTACTTTTGTTTTAGTTCAGTGTGATTGTTCAAAAAGTGTTACTAAGGACAAGTCCTAGCCAAAGTGGATTCTATTTGTTATTGTTAATAGTTCAACAGGGTAAACTTAATTTTAACAATTCTATTTAGCCTAAGGTTAGTTAATGAAAGTTGAGTTTATATCCTCCAGATTGTGATTTTCAGGAGTGAAATTTGGTTATCTAAGTAAGTGGCATAAGTTATTAATGTAACAATGTCACAATATTATTATTACCCTCCAGTAGTACCTTTTTCATATAATGCTGAAGAGAACTATGTTCAACAACCTCCACCATTCTACAATTGTTATAATCCAAGCACTCCAAGTTATGCACCGTATGATATATCTTATCCTCCTGCACCAGTATATCAGCAGGGGAGTGGATTAGTGAACAATCAAGTTCCAAGTAATAGTGTAAACTGTGACATTACTACTACTACTACAGATACGAAGCTTAGCAAAGATGAATGTGCTAAGTTACAAGATGAGTTTATTTTCAAATGTTTAAACGGATCAAGGAGTAGCTTTGACAAAGGACCACCACATAGGGACCGATCAAAACTCAGATCTTACAGTCCAGAGTCAAGACGGAGATCACGCAGTGGTTCGCGTAATGGGATTATTAGAAAACATAGAAGTTACAGAAGAGACAGTTCAAATTCGTCTGAAAGGGATAGAAGTTTTCAATTCAGGTCTCGAAAAAAATCATTTATTGATAAATGGAGGTTGAACAATTGTTCTACAACAAAAGAAATGAAAAACAAATTGGAAGAAATTAGTCACATGAACCCAGAAGATATCATTAAAAAAGAGAAATTATTTTGGACACGTTCAGCTCCAGCTGATCTATATTATGTTAAAAAACAAGCTACTTCTGTATTGGAAGCTACGGATAAACTACTGAGTCTTTGTAATCAATTTGAAGAAGAATTGGTGAAGAGAGGGCAAAGAGCTAGGGCAGAGAAGCCACCATACATTTGCCCTCCGCGAAAGAAAAAGTTACACAAACATAAATGCTGTAACTTAAATCATGATTCAAGTTCAGACTCTTCTTCAGAAAATGAATCTGAGGAAGATGAAGGTCTCCTCGAAGAGTTAGAAAGAAAAAAGGCACATCCTGATAGATTACACCCAGAGTTGTGGTATAATGATCCTGGAGAAATGAATGATGGCCCTTTATGTCGATGTAGTGCTAAAGCTAAGCGATCTGGAATAAGGCATAACATATATGCTGGTGAATTAAGTTTACAAAAATGTGATGTGAACACAAATAATGCTGATAAATTGTATCACTACAGGATCACTATTTCTCCTCCAACTAATTTCTTAATTAAAACGCCGACTGTAATTGAATATGACCACCATGAATTCATATTTGAAGGATATTCTATGTTTTCTCACAAGCCTTTGGAAAATTTGCCTGTATGTAAAGTTATTAGGTTTAATATCGAATATACCATTCTTTACGTTGAAGAAAACCTACCTCAAAATTTCACCATAAGGGAATTAGACTTGTTTCAAGAGTTTTTGTTTAAAGAAATATTGGAATTAGTGGATCTTGATTTTAAAGCTGCTGGTGATTCCAATGGTTGTGCTCAGTTTCATTTTATGCCTAGATTTGTACGTGAACTTCCTGAAAATGGAAAGGAATTACTCTCTATGAATGTAATTTTAAGCTATTTATTGAATAGTTCAAAACTTTTAATACCGAATGATGAACTCAAAGAAATCATAAGTTTACCCAATTACAAGTGGCAGAAACTTGTGGATGAGGTTAAAGGAATGGTAGTTACGTATCCTGGAAAAAAGCCTTGCTCTATCAGGGTTGATCAGCTCGACAAGGATCAAAGTAATGCTACTGATGGAAATCCAAAATATCCTGAAATAGTTCATTTTGGAATCCGTCCTCCCCAATTGAGCTATGCTGGAAATCCAGAATACCAAAAAGCATGGAGAGAATATGTGAAATTCCGTCATCTGCTAGCTAACATGCCAAAGTCTTCGTATGAAGACAAAAGGAAATTAGAGGCAAAAGAAAATAAACTTCAAGAAATGAGGAGCCAGAGCAAAATGAAACGAGACGTTACCATTGCTGTTTCCAGTGAAGGATTTTACAGAACAGGTATTATGTGTGATATAGTCCAGCATGCTATGCTTCTACCTGTTTTAGTATCACATTTGAGATTCCATCGCTCATTAGATGTTTTAGAATGCAAAATAAATTATAAATTTAAGAACAGAAGCTTATTGCAACTTGCTTTAACTCATCCATCTTATAGAGAAAATTTTGGGACCAATCCTGATCATGCTCGGAATTCTCTTACCAACTGTGGCATTCGACAGCCAGAGTATGGAGATAGACGAATTCATTACATGAACACAAGGAAGAGAGGTATAAATACACTTATTAACATTATGTCCAGATTTGGTAAGAATCGAGAAACTGAATCAAATATAACTCACAATGAACGTTTAGAATTCCTTGGGGATGCTGTTGTAGAATTTGTTTCATCAATTCATTTATTTCATCTTTTCCCCAGGCTTGAAGAAGGAGGTCTTGCCACATACAGAGCTGCTATTGTTCAAAATCAACATCTGGCAGTTTTAGCAAAAACATTAGGGTTAGATGGATATATGCTATATGCTCATGGTTCGGATTTATGCCATGATCTTGAGTTGAGGCATGCAATGGCTAATTGTTTTGAGGCTTTAATGGGTGCTCTTTTCTTAGATAGTGGTATAGACGCAGCTGATAAAGTTTTTGGTGAAGTGCTGTTTGAAGACAATGAAATATTACAGAACGTTTGGAAAAATTACCCACCACATCCTTTACAAGAAGAAGAACCAGCTGGCGATAGAAAATGGATTGAATCTTATCAGATGCTACAAAATCTTACTAAATTTGAAGATTCTATAGGTATTAAGTTTAATCATATTCGTCTTTTAGCTCGGGCTTTTACTGACAGAAGTATGGGTTATAATAACTTAACATTAGGATCAAATCAGAGGTTAGAATTTCTTGGAGATACTGTTCTTCAGTTGATTGCATCAGAATATTTGTATAAATATTTTCCAGAACATCATGAAGGTCACCTTTCATTACTGAGAAGTTCATTAGTAAATAATAGAACACAGGCAGTCGTATGCGATGATCTTGGTATGGCTGCTTATGCTGTATATTCTAATCCAAAAGCTGAACTAAAGACTAAAGATAGAGCTGATCTTCTAGAAGCTTTTCTTGGTGCTCTTTACGTCGACAAAGGCTTACTTTATTGTCAGACTTTCTGTAATGTTTGTTTCTTTCCAAGACTTCATGATTTCATTATGCATCAGGATTGGAATGACCCTAAATCTAAGTTACAACAATGTTGTCTTACATTGAGAACAATGGAAGGAGGTGAACCAGAAATACCGGTGTATAAAGTCATTCAGTGTATGGGACCAACAAACACTCGTTTGTATACTGTTGCTGTTTACTTCAAAGGAAAGCGTTTAGCTGAAGCTTCTGGACATAGCATTCAACAAGCTGAAATGAATGCTGCAAAAGTAGCTTTAGAGCACTCACAAAGTTTGTTTCCTCAACTAGATCATCAAAAACGAGTAATTGCAAAAAGCATGAAGCAAGAACCCTTGAACTCAGCATCATCAAAAAAGAAACAAAACAAAGACTATAATGAGGAAAAAGGTTGTAGGAAATATGATTATACCATTCCGCATAAGAAAATAAAGAAGGAAAGTACAAAAGCCTCTTCTTCCAAAGAATCATCACCCGTCTCAAGAAGATTTTCTTCTAGCAATGATAAATCAGACTCGGATTCGGATAGTCACCATAAAGTAAAGAAATACAAACATAAACAATTTTGTGATAATTCTATAGATAGAACATCAAGTTCTGATGAATATTGTTCAGATCAAAATTTTAACAAGAAAAAAAATAGTTACTATAGCAGTTCTTCCACTAGTAGTTCATCTGAAGATGAAAGTAGTAATGATCAAAGTACTAACAGCTCAAGCAAATCAATGCAGAGATATAAATGTAATGAAGAACTATCGAAAAAATATTTGTCATTCACAAATGAACTGAAATGTATGAAAGAGAAACTAGCTGAAGAAGGGGCAAGTAATTTATTTAATGTAGCTGATATTAAAAAAGAAGAAGACTCATTATCTGATGATTATGACTGTTAATTTTCAGTTGCACATTAAGCATGAATTGAGACTTCATAATTTTATTTATTTTACAATCAAAGATTAGATGTGATAATTGTTTTTAACTCAAATTAAAGTATTTAATGTTTTTACTTTTATGTGTAAAATATTTGTAAATATTTTTTATTTCATTTTGGCGTTTAATATGGCTGTGTGCAATTGTAAAAAGCTATAATTCCATATATATCTAAGCATCGATTCCCTTTAGAATTTATAGCTAATGTTTTTATAATCTAACATATCTAAGGTATTTTATAGCTTAAATGAAATTATGTAATTAAACCTATAATGAAACTGATGCTCTTTGAGGTATATGTAAATTATATGTTAAGCTTTGATTTTATATGAAATCAATTTGTTATATGTAAGGAATCAATTTTAGATTTGATATCTATTGAAATCAATAAAGTAATATGAATAAAAAATATCTTTTGTATTTACTCATGGGTTGATTATGATTATATCATTTTTTTTAAATGTGGTTTCTTGATCACATGGTTGTAATTGTATTCACAGCCATCATTTTCCGCATCATGGCTGTGAATACAATTATAATTATTTGATCTAGGTTACACATTTTTTTAAAAATTATAATTTTTTCTATCTCTAATTCAATCACACAACTTTCCTTGTCAATTTTTGTGCAAAATCTAATCCAAAAAATGCTTCCTGTATTATATGTTAATATTGAGTCATGATTTTTTTTTATTTTGCTTAATCTTTGCAACAAGCATTGCATTTATATTTTTGTTAGTCATTTGAAAAATAAATAGTATATAGATTGATTTCTATTTGTATATAATACTTTATTTTGCTCAGAAGCCTTGAAAAAAAGAATAGTCTATTAAGAAAATATCTGATTGTCACATCTTACTCACCTAGTTGGTAAAGATATGATTGTTGAGGAAGTTAATGAGAGAATCCCAGTGTGTCCGGTTCAGAAGGTTTCGAATTTGATTCCCTCTCACCTCAACATGTGCCGGTAAATAGTTGTTCAAAAGGACCTCAAGGTCCATTTGCAAACCTATTCGATCCCATTTGTTCCAGTACTTGGTTGGTAAGAAAAGTAAAAAGATCAATAAACTAATCTTAGCTTAAGATGGCTTCATTTTGATATTTTGTTGCTTTTTTATTTTCTATGCAATTTGCTTGTTTAAATAGCATTAATTCTTTCTTAGTTATACGTAGAAAGTATTTACTTCCTGACTCCCCGCTTTTTGTTGGTGATGGGTTTGAGTTAGGTATTTTAAATAAGTTTTATCAAAATTGTTTCAACCATTGTTGCTTACAGCCTTTAAATTAACATGCTCTTTATGAGAAAGCTCATTCTGAAGCTCAAGTATTGATACTATCCTTTAATAGTTATTGTCCTTAATTTTTAATTTGAACTATCGTAAAAAACCTCTTTTTGCCTAAGTATATGAAAGGAAGCTCTGAAAAATTATTACAAGTCAATTATTCTCAAGATAACAATCATGGCAGTCAAGTTCTCCTTGTGATGCAACAGTGTGACTGGGAATAGAGTTTGTGAAGCACTGCTCTAAACGCATAAGCAGGTTTATTCTTCCACCTTCTTAAAATGACACTTTACCAGACTTGTGAAAACACACATTATTGTTTTATTATTTTTGACAGGTTTAGGCTCAATCAAATACCTTTTTCTACACAAATAAATATTTAAAATTATTTCAGGCCAGGTTTTGGAACTCCGTATTTTTCCTTCTTGTCTATTTTCCAGGTTTTAATTTTTTTAACCTAAACTATTTGAGTTTTTCTGTTTATAATACCTTACCTGTAGTAACCTTTGAAGTAAAATTTTCTGGGTAAGTAATTGTCTTGATAATGAGAGAGCAGATTCAAACCCTTATATTAAACTCATTAAAGAATCTTAAACGATCTTTGATTCTGTTTTATAATATAATTATGCTGTAGTCTTAATACATTTTTAGTACCTCAGTTTTTACCAAAACTTTAAGCATTGCCTCCTTGGCTACTGTTCTAATTGCTCTTGCCGCCCCTAGGAATGCCATTCTTTTAACTTTCTGAAGCTTCACCTTCATATTATAGATGTTTGTTTCCTTCTTCAAGGGGCAATGAAGGTAGGCTGCTTACTTCCATATAACAACTTAAGTTAGGCCTATTTTCTTATAAATCATAATGATCCATTTTCAGGTTGGACATGAAAAATTGTCAACCCTTGAAAATGTTGGTTTAATTACTATACCTATTTATTGTATTTTTGAAACATTAGATCAGTATTTAAAAAGCATTTTTTAGTATTTATTCACCTGGTTTTCACTTCGAGTTGAGTTACAAGTTTTGTCTGTTTATTTATTTCATTTCTAATATTTTCCAAAAATAAAAGTTATCCTGAGCTTTAGTATGAAGTATGTAATCATTGAAAAAATGTATACTTTGGTAATCATTTAATCTAGAAATGACTACTGAAGTATACACATTACCCATAACTAAATTCTTCCCCTTACTAAAGCTCATGATAACTTTTATTTTTGGAAAATATTAAAAATAAAACAAATAAACAAATTAAAATTATTGTGGCTCAACTCAAAGCGACAACCTGGGGAATAATTACCCATTTTTCTAGTTAGTATTATTTTTATATTACCATAATGATTTTTCTTGATTATGATAATTTTTTTAAATATCATTAATCCAGGACCTACATCACTGAAGCTAGAGAATTCTGATTGATTAAATTTGGTCTCAGAACGATTCATACATTACAAATTTTGATCTGCACAGATCACATTCTGAGATAGAAGCCTTTCTTATCCTTGAGGATGATGATAATAGTACAAGGCATACTTATAATAACTATAAAACAAAATATATGATTGTTGATCAAGATAAAGATCCAAACAAATATTTTGTCCAGCTTGGTCTTTATCATTCCATCGATTGATAGATTTGCTGTCACAGATTAATGCAGCTAATTATGTTTTAGATAAAGTAAGAACAGCATCAGCTTACAGGTATTATTTTGAACTACGTCGACATTTAGCAGGAAACCAGTATTATAAAAAAGCTGGTAGAAACAGTGTCCTTGAGATGACTGGAGAACTGTGTTCTGTGTTAAGTATCAACTGAACTGGTGTAAGATGCTTGAGGAGGCCAGAAAGATGTCATGAGAGAAAGAAGAGTAGATAGTGTTGAACAAAATTGACACTGGGTCATTTTTAAACTTATTGCCAAATTTTCTTCGTCTGTCGGCGGTTTTTTGGTTAAAGGAAATATTTTGACGAATTCATGTAAAAAGTGAATGTAACAAGTTGAGACCACCTCAGTACTGAGTCCTAATATCCTTGCAACAGAAGGATATTTTTACAATTCAACACCATTCATATTTAGAAAAAAGAAACATTACAGAAAATTAGACGGTTAAAGCGGGATCATGATTCATATAATATTAGCACGTGGTGATGAGCCTTAGGTTATGGGAGGCATTCAGGATGAAAAGCGGACAACTTCAAATTTTAAAAATTGACTTTTTCACTTCTAAAGCTACTTTTATTAAACAATGCTTTATTATCCCGAAACTTCAGGTTCAGAACTGGCCATGAGAAATAAGGCGGCAAAGTGTAGAGGTGAACAAAATTGCTTGCCTAAACTACCGAAAAAGTAAATTTTTGAAATTTCGAAGTATCTAATTTTGATCCTGAAGGCCTTTTATTGACGATAAGTCAACAACTTAAGACTTGTGGACCAAGGAACACTTATATCGGCAAAAGTCTTGTCTAAAATAAAATATTAAGACTAATCATTTATTAATAAGTTTATTTCCTGAAAATTATCTCTGAAATTAAATAAAAAAGAACATCAAACGTTACAGCGTTACGTTTTGTAATACGTAGGGTAGTGATGTTCGCGTATGTTTCGTTCTTATTGAACCTCTTTGATTTGAACTTCAATAAACAGAATAGAACAAAACGTAACCTTAGTTGATTTTAACCTTTATTTCCCCCTCAGTTTCCCACCAAATTTGTTCTGTAGCCTTTATTTTAGTGTTACATTCTTGCTTAAATTCAAAATTTTGATTCTTAAAGTCCCTTTTAAAATAAAATTTCCAAAATATGCACGTAATCTTATTGAAGAACAATTTTATTTATATTTTAGTATTCAATTTAAACTTTTTAGAATTGATTATTTAGCCTTTAATGCTTAAAGTATTTCTTTTTAACAACTACTATGTCCTTAAAACAACTGCCCACTTCAACTATTAAATTAATTAGCAGTACACAGGTTATTACTTCTGTGTCTTCTGTCGTAAAAGAGTTAATTGAAAATTCCATCGATGCTGGGGCAACAAACATTGAAGTCAAATTAGTATGGCTTTCTATTCTTTCTGTAATGAACTAATAAAGTTATTTCGAAACTTATTAATATTATATTTTATTTTAGGAAAATCATGGGCTAGACAAAATAGAGATTAAAGATAATGGGAAAGGAGTAAAACGGGAAGAAGTTCAGTATATGTGTAAAAAAAGTTACACATCAAAAATCAACGATTTTGATGACTTATGTGAGTTGTATAAGTATTAAAATACCCGTTTAATCAATAGTTTTAAAACAATTTTGAAAACAAATTGTTCTATTTTAGATAAATTGTCTACTTATGGGTTTAGGGGTGAAGCTTTGAATTCTTTATGTGCTCTAGCTACAGTTATCATAACTACTATTTCAGAAGGTGAAGATGTTGCTAGGACTTATGAATTCGACCATGATGGAAATATTAAAAGTAACAAAATTTCGCATATCATAAAAGGTACAATCTAAAATAAGTTTTTAATTAAAAAAAAAATTAATTCATCTTACATCATTAATGATTATGTGATTTAACAGCATTATTATTTTATATCCACTTGCAGGAACTACTGTAGTAGTTGAAAACTTGTTTAAAAATCTTCCTGTTAGGAAGCAATTCTTGACAAATGGGAGAAGGAAAATGGATGAGATTAAAAAAGTCGAACAGGTAGTAAAGACTTTAGCAGTCATTCATCCAAGATTACGAGTGGTTTTAACACATAACAAATTTTGTATATGGCAAAAGAATTGCGTTTCTACGTTGAGACAATCCTTAGTTCAAATAATTGCTCCTACTATTGTCAAACAATTAACTGACATTAAATATGAACATGATGCTGTAAGTTTTTATCAATTAGGATAATTTTTAATTTTTTATTATCTTATATTAAACTAGGTCATGTTTCAGGTATCTTTTGATTTATTGGTACCTGCTAGAGCTTGTAATATTGCTAGTACTTGTTATGGAAATCCTGGAGATGCAATGTATTTGTTTATAAATTTGAGACCTGTGAAAAACAAAATTATCGAGAAGGTATTTTTGAGCTAGTGATTTATATTAAACTTGTCTTATTTACTTATTTAGATTGAAAAAGAACTATTATTTAATCTTTTTTTTTTAATGCAATGGAAGCTCAACCTTCGAACTAGAAATATTAAAATCAACATTCCTCAGACCTGCTGGAAAAAATTTAAAAATAGTTTATTGATAAGAGAAAAAGAAAATCATTCAAATGGTATTACCAGCATTGATATTGCATTAAAAATGTGTTTTCTAATATACATTTTTTATACAGATACATTAGAATTTGTCTTTTGTGTGACAGTTTATAAAAAATACAACTATTTACTGCTATTATTTGTATTGAAGCACAATTTTTTTTTTTTTTGTAAAATATTAAAAACTGCACATGATTTGAATACTTTAAATTGTAGTACAGAAACTGGTTATTTTATTTTAAAACTATTTACTATTGCTATACTTGCACTGTTACTTTGTTATAAAATTTAATGTCTTATTTCTATGAAGTTAGTATAAACTTTAAAAAAAAATTATAAATAAGTTGTTTGTTTTACATATTTTTCTTTACTTTTCCTTAAAAATTTAGAATGTATATTTGCTACCATTGACTTCTTTCAATTGATAATAAATAATTTAATTTATTAATAATATAATATTATAAATTGTTTACTATAAGTTGAATTTAATAATTAAATATTTTTATTTTTAAATAGGTAGGGAGCGACCCCGGTGGCTCAAATGGTTAGTGCATTGCCACGGTGAGGCGGAGATCCGGGTTCGAATCCCGGCTGGGGGCAAATCTTTTCTCTTCAAAATAAAAATATTTAAAAATTAAAGCAATGATTAAAAAATTATAATGGATTAAGTAATATTGAATTTCATGAGTGTCTTGTTTTGTAATTGTTCATTTTAATTTTAATTAGTGTTTTAAAAATTTTCCCTTGTTTTAGATAGTTCAGGATGAGATTTTTTCTTATTTTGGTCATGAAGTACCTTCAGGAAAGTACCCTACCTGCTTGGTTTCTATTAAGTTACCTCCCGATAGTTTAGATGTAAATTTGGAACCAAATAAAACTAGGGTCATCATAAAAGATATGGTGTGTTTTAGAACTAATGATATAACATAAATTTGATTTTTGTTATTTATGTTTTAAAAAGGATTTACTATTTTATTTTATTTTTAACAGGAAGAGATTGGAAATATTCTTAAGAAACAACTTCTTCTGTACTATATTGGACCTATTGACACGCCAAAAGAATTTCATGAGATGATAGATGAAGAAATAGAAAGAAATTGTGCTAAAAGAAAAAATAATGTACTTGAAAACGGCAAAAAGAAATCAAAACTAGAATCTCTGGAAAAAGTTGAATATATGACTGAAGAAGATGATTTAGATGACTGTAAAGAGTCGTGCTTAAAGTTAAAAACTAATAACAATAAAATGACAATGGATGAAGCTAGCCCTATAATACATGAAAGAAATTCTGGTAAAATCTCATTCATGGAAGAAACGGTTGATAGCACTAATGAAATCTCAGTTGAAAATAAAATTCAGAAATCTTCAGTTGCTGTAACCAATTTTGAAAAAAATATCCTTGCCGATTCTGATGCTACTAAAAATAATAGTTTAAACAAAGATAATTTAGGCGTTCATAATGATGATATTAATATTGAAAATATAACCCTGTCTCAATGGAGTAGAGGAGATGTACTTCTGGGTGATGATTTGATAAAAGTAAGGTTTTTATTAAATTATAGTTATATTAAAATGATAATTTTTCATTTTTTAATTATTTCACTTTTTTGAGATATATAAAATAACTTTAAATTCTAAGTTAAAATTCATGTTTCTATAAAATGCCCAGCGATTTTCTATTATGAGTGACTTATTATGCCACACTTGGCATATAATTTAATAGATTTTATTGATTGTCAAAATGATTGTTTGGTAGCTTTTGAGGAAAGGAAAATGTTATCAAAAAAAATAAAAAGTGCTTTAGAGGGTTACTGTAACACAAGGCTTGTTGCTAACAACACCTTTGCATAACCACCTCCAACCTTTTTATTTGGTAATTTCTTATCCTGTAATCATTAGAGGTATGCTATAAATAAAAATAAATCTAGAAATATGGAGGATAAAATGGTCTGAGTGGTAATCAAAGAAAATTCTCAAATAGTAAAAACAAATGTATTAAAATCAATATTATTATTTTACTTTTTTTATTATATTAGTTATTGATTTTATTAATTTTTTTTTGTATTTTCAAATAAAAATATTAAAAAAATTATTATCATTCTTCTTTGACTTCCTCTTACGCCATTGCTAGTGTCGAGGAGATCCGTCCAGATACCAGGCTACCACTGAATTTACTACCATGTGGGTTATTAGCCCAGGGATGGAAGCCCTGTATCCTCGGGACAACTGGTCTCCTTAATATTTATGTCACCTCAAGAGAAAGGGTGACTGGGCTATACCCTCGGTACTGGGTTTCCCCCAACCTGGAGGACCAGTGGCTGATTGGAGTCAGATGACTGGGCCATTGGACCGCTAACTCCCTACACCACTAAGGATTATTATTAATTTTTTGAATTTTCAAATAAGTATAGGAAGTGTATTATTTATTTAGTCAATGACCCTATTTATCTACCTTAGATGATAAATCATGCTTTGGTGAAATGAGCTAATCCCAATTTCAGAAACTTTTTTTTGTCTCTTTTACATTATCTCATTCTGAAACATCAGATCTTTTCATTTATAGCCTTTACAACCCTCATCAAATATATTCTGGAGTTCAGAACATTAAAAAAGTCCATTTAATGTAATATGGGATTAAGAGTTGTAGATTTTTGCGCTGTAAAAATACTTTGATAACTTTCTTTCTGCCTATATTATTAGATCCATGATTTATTAAATATTTTTGCTTCTGTTTTAGAGTTCCACTGTGTTGTTGGATTGCAAAAGTGAGGAAAAGGAAAACTTAAGTTGTACTAGTAATCAAGTCAATTTAGATTCATCTCTATATTGTGATTCGGCTGTTAATAGCCAAGTTTCTGCTGGTGAAAGAAGTATAAGCAGTCAAATGGGTTGTAAAGACATGGCAGGGTTCACAAAATATGCTTCAGAAGCAATAAATAAAAGTAAGTTACTACATTATACATTTTTTCAAATAAAATGTAAAATGTCTTTACTAGCTTCGTCGGCAAGGGGCACTTGCAAAAATGCTTGCTTGAGGGCAAACTTGGAGGAGAGATATCTAGCCTGTCGAAGTCCGTCTAAGAGAGAAGTCATATTAGGCATAGGATAGGAATCTTTACAAGTGACTTCATTAACCTTACGAAAGTCTATACAGAAATGATAACCTGATCCCTTAAGAACCATGACTACCGGGAACGACCATGGAGATTAGCAAGGTTCCACTAAGTCTTCATCCAACATTCGATCAAACTCCTGGTGCATTGCCTCAAGTACTTTTTGGTTTGGGTGAGTAATGGTAGGAGCGTTGCTTGATAGGTTGGGCATCCTGAACATCTACCTTATGGCTAATGCGCGTCGTTAATCCTGGAGAATCTTGGAGAGTTCGCAAACCTTCACTGACTATTCTATCCAGATCCACCCTTTCTGAGGAATCAAGTGAACTAATACCGCATATTTTTGATGTTTCCTCTTCTACTAATTGAGCATCTTGACGAAACGAGAACTTTTGGTCAGGGTCATCTTGAAACCACCATGTCGCTCCACGATGATTCGTGCTCATATTTGTATTAACGATAAAATCTAACCCTAAAAGAAACATAAATGGAAGCGTGGTTAAAACGTAAAGCTTCGTGTCATATGGCCAACGGTAATTGAAATGGAGAATCTTTCATCAATAATACAAGAGCTTCCATTAGCGACACAAATATTAAATTCGAGAATTTTCTCAACTTCATATCCCAATTTAAGGAGAATTTCAACTCCTTCTGGTCCTACAAATGAGGTAGTGGAACCAGGGTCAAACAGGGCCAAGTAGGACAGGCCTCCTTTGTCATGTTTCCCTATTCGGAAATCAATATAGTGCTGTTTAGGAAACGGTAAACGATAACAAGATACGGTAGAACTTTCGGGAGAATTCGATACGACACAAGGAGAAACGATATCAGATTTAGCGGTACAAAAAGGTAAACGAGATTTATTTTTGACTGTAGGACTGACTCAAGAAGTGGATTGGGAATATGCTGATAGGAAAGAAAAGCACTTGGTACTTGGTTCTGAAAAGTGCTTAAGCCAAAATGTTGCCACATTTTGAAATTAGCTTATTCTTATTGTTTTATTTCCTGAATGATCTCTCTACAAATGTCTTAATTAGCTATAAGAGTTGTAATGATATTCAGTATAGTTAAAATTATTATTTTGTTTATAATAAGTGGTTTGTTTGATTTTAAAAACAAATAATTAAAAGAATATTTATTTTGATCACATCAATCTTCTGTGGTTCTAAAAAGTTATTTACTGCCTTCAGCTATCCTTCATAAATAGGTATAGGCTGACAGTTTAGTAAATGACCTGCAATAGAATCGGGGCAGGCTGGGGAGGTGTGTTTGGGGGAAGGGAATTTCCACCACCACACCTCTATTGGAAATTTAGTCTAAAGTAAACCGAGTCTAAAACACAATAACAAGTCCAAGATAATGCAAAGGTATTACAGTAAGAACAAACTAGCCATGATGGTGGGGGATGATAGTGGGGGTGAGGACTTGACTCCCCTGTGTGTCGCCAGCCTACTATGCAGGTTGTTTGTTAAATTTTCAGGCTATTGTCTTTTCATCTTGACCCTGAGGTAGGTACATATGTCTCAAAAACAGAGTACTCTGCTTTCTTTTTATTTTTAGATAACTTTTCCACAAATTATGACTTTCTGCTTTTCATCATGTGAAAGAATGTCTTTTACTATACCTGAAATGGCAAAAAAAGTGGATAATGATCATTTTACCCCTATGCTCCCTGTTCATAGACCAGGTCAGATTTAAAACAGAACAAAAAATATAGAGCATATAGGATCGTTATTATATGTGTCAAAATTGTTTTTAAAATCACTAACTAAAGCTGTGCACACACTAGTTTAAGAACCTATGATCTATCAGCTTTTTCCTTCCTTTGAAACCTTGTGAGTGGTGAGAATGAATAGTCATTTATAATTTATAGAAATTGGATCTAACCCACATAAATTGAATCGCAGTATTTTTAGTTTGCAGAGGTTGTTCCCGAAAACATCAAATATTTTAGGTTAGGGTAATAGCTAACACCGCTATTAGGGAATTGAAACAACGTTATTTGGCTATTTGAAATTCAGGTTTAAACGTGCATTTCCTAAAAGGCTCTTCAATAACATGTGATACATGCATACCAAAGTAGTTTAACTTTAAAGATTTTTAGAGTGTTAATTGTCCAATATGAAATTCGATGTATATTCATTTCATGTATGATGTTTTTTAGTTTCTAAGAATGGAGATGGTTCAAATTTCACTAAAGTAGCTAGTGAAATAGCATTAAAATGGAAAGAAATGAATAATATCGACAAAGACAATTATCTTGAAAAAGCAAAGAAGAAACAGAAGGAAAAAGAGGACAAAGACAATGCCGTGATGAGGGAGCGTTTACAGAAATTTCTAGAGAAATCCAATGAAAAGAAGACTTTAAAAAAGAGAAACTACCATACTGAAATTGATTTAGATATAAATATGGAATCTTTGAGAATATCTGTGAAAGAAAGGTGATTTTGATTTTGATTTCTTTTCTTATCTATTTTTATTTTAAGCTGTTTATTATTCATTTAATATTTCAATATTATCTGGAGATATCAAGGGGATTCATGATTAGCCTTCAAATAGTAAAATTTTTTATATTAAAAAGTTCTAACTTTTTATGGAGAGGAATCTTTGTATTAATAAAAACCTGTTCCTGAACCAAAGATTTACTAAAGAGAGTCATATGGTTAGTTTGAACAAATAGTTAATCTTTCCAGAGTCTTGTAATATGTAATAGATTGTTCTTGGGAATGATTCTATTGTCATCTTCTAACTTTTAATAAACTTTTTAAGATGCAGAGTGGGAGATTGTCATTAGTATCCCAAGGTGAAGAGGGCAGCTAATAAGGAATAAAAAAAAACTAAGTTACCGAATATTAAATTAATATTCTAACATAAAAAAAATAATGTTAAAATATTAATTTAATATAACTTTGCTATTATCAGAGGTTTATAGATATACCATCAATTCTTATTTTTATTTGTGGTTTAAGAAGTATATGCTACACCCTGAAAATGGAGATACAAGGGAAATAGACCACCCTACGGGTATAAAGACCTTAGTACACTACTGCAGGAAGAGACAAGTCCTCACTCACTAACTAACAAGTAATTTCCCTTAAGTCAGGACTTTAATTTCATTGGTTTTCATCATAGTGTTCCTTGACTCCCCAAAAGGAATATAGGTCTTGACTACACTTCAACAGTCTCTGGAACACTCCAAGTGGGGTATTGGGGATCCCTCAGAAGAATGGCTTCTTTCTCGACAGCAGACATCATTATGATATTTGTGTTTTGTTTGCTAGCTAAAAAGGCAAATGCTAAATCTGCCCAGTTTTGGCCTGAAATATTAAAAAAATATTCATTATCATGCTTTAAAGCTACCTAACTCTTATTGATCTTTTTTTTTGTGTGTGTGTGTGTGTATTTTTGTCTTCTTATTAGGAGGGTATGTCAACTTATTCCCATGCCTTGTACTTTCTGGACTTATTATTGGTTGAGAATCTAAATAAGAAGTAATGGAGAGTCCATACTTAAGCTTTAGATGATTTACAATTATGTTTTGTCTGGTTTCAAATTTCAGTTGCAGAATTAAGTTTGTTTTCTTTCTGTCTATGTATGAAATAGTCTTTGAGGGATATTTAAAAAAATATAAAATTTTACCTATTAATTTGTTATAGTTCACAATTTGTTTTATTAGAAAAATTATAATTATCACTTGTATGATTTTTTTACTTGAATGAAGAAGCATTAAGCATTTTGTATTAGGGGACCTGTGGTCTAGTGGTCTAACAAACTACTAATCCCAAGATTGCGGGTTCGTAGCTCGGCAGGTGGCCCTAGGTTTTTTTAAAGGAGTAAAAAGCCCTTAGATATGCCGTCTTTAAGAAGGGATGTTAAAGAGGGGTCCTGAGCCTGATGTCAGGTACTAGTTAAAAATCCCTATCCTAATTAAACCTGGATAGGCAAAATTTAGATCTCCTACTGTAGCGTCGTCCAATTAGCCATAGTAGCATTAAAGTGACCTTAAATAAAGAAATAATCAAACAAGTATTTTGTACTTTATTGAACATGATAATTTTCTGTTGCAGGGAACAAAACTCAGAATTGGGATTTAGATTCTTGAGTGAACTTAATGAGGACTTAAAATGTGTTGCGATCGAATATGACCTCTATATTTTCAGTACAAGAAGGCTCCAGGAAGCACTGATGTTTTATAAAAATATTAAGAGTATGATAGTTCCCCTCAAGGTTCTAGAATCAGGAATTGCAGTTAAAAAAGAGTAAGTACACTTTGGAATTGAAATCTGATGATTAGTTCTTATTTATTAGATAATGGAATATAATATATATTATTTCTTTCTTCATTATAATATTTATAGCTCAAAGTCGGTGTTAGTCTACTTAACATGATAAGAAGAATCATATAATAAGCATTTTAGTGCTGGAGCCTTAGGAAATAGTCTGAAACAGAAAAAAAATGTTTTAGTTTATTTGGACAAAACATTAGTCAATTGGAACAACATAAGTCACTTTAAATTGTCAATTGTCAATGTTAGAACTCTAGGATATAGCTAAAAACATTTACATGAGGGTTAGGCACACTTAAATTGTTTTTAAATGGAAAATAGTTGACCAGAAAATTCTAAGAATAGTGTAAAATGGTCAAGGGGTGCAGTCAATGATTACACAAAATAAGAATGACTTATTTATTAGATACTACCTCAGAGCTGAGAAAAAAGAAACAGAAAAAACTATGTTAAACCATTGAAGAATAACAGTTTATATAAGCAGAAATGATAAGAATGAAAGGAAATACAAAGAGTAAAAGATAAATTATGAGAATAACTGATGAGAAATAATAAGATTGGAAGGAAATCTAGAACATAATAAAACATACATAATGAAGATAATAAAATATAGTAAAATAAAAAGAGGGGTTAAAAACAACAATAAACGACTGTTATTCTTATGTGGTACTGCAATGTTTTATTTATTTATTTTTTTGTCTCAGCTCAGACAATGGCGTAAATCTTAGGTCAAAATGTGGGCACAATAAAATACTTATGCATTTGTATTTTGTGTATTCATTGATTCCACCCCTTGACCATTTTATGCTATCTGTAAATTGTTTTATTTCCGTATATATTTGTTGAATTGTACTATATTATATATGTTATTGATTTAGATAATTATTACTAATTTATATTTTGTTAAAATAGTATCAGCTAAAATTTTGGATTAGACCAGAGATATTACTGCACAATTCCTCTTTATTTTTTTGTTACAGTGATTTAGGAGAATCTTTATGGTCTATTTTGGTTTCTATGGAGACGGCTATCGACGTAAAGTGTGGCGCTGTCGTTATCTCTGATGAAAGAATTACAAAGAATGGCCTCAGAATAGAACTAGTAAAAGGAGGTCCGTTAAGTATCTCTATTGTTATTACTAATGGTTGCTGTAATGTTAAGACTTTTAAATAACAATATTTTTCTTATAATCTCATTATAGATCCATCCGGTTGTAGTTTTTTAATTACTGACGTACCTCTGCATGTAGCATTTTTCGGAATAGACGATATGAAAGAAATTTTAAGCCTTATTGAAACGTCAAGTCCTGAACTACCATTAGAAGATTGTCGGCCATTAAAGATATTAAGTTATATCCGGGTGAGTTGAGCCAACAGTTTTATGTTTGTTCCAAATTAATTTATCCATTCCCCAATTAAAAATTAGAAATATATTAATTAAGAAGTTAAGATGACTGGAGAATGTTTTTTTCCCAATATATTAAAAATTATTTGAAGTTATTTTATTTTTTTCAGGGAGAAACCATTCGTTTCATTAGCAAGAATGATGTTGATATTGAGAGTGACAGAATTATTGATGAATTCAGATACTGGCTTGATAATGTTAAACCAAAAACAAAGCGTTGTCCTCACCAAAAAGCTGTTTTTAAAAGAATTAACTTAACAGATTTCATAAAATGATTTTATTCATCTATTAAATTTGAAAATCTCATCTGTAAGCTTTGATGATTTTTTAATATTTGTTTTGTATATATTTGTTTAAATGTAATTTATTTTATTTTACTCCCTTGTACATTTAATTTACCTGTTATTAATCAATGTTTATCTGTTTTAAGTGCTGTTAATATTTATTCAAATGTTAATTTTGTTATATTTAAAATATCTTGATAACTTTTTATCTAAGAATAGATTTTAAAGTTATTAAATTTTGAGCTATTAATGTTTATGAAGTTTATCACCTCTATTAACTAGAGCAGAAATAACAGCCGTTGACTTTTATCTGTTAAATAGTGGGATGTAGAAAAATTATTTAAGAAAAACCACTATTGATTAAAAAAGTTTTCTTTTGAGTATCAGAATCTCAAAAATTGCGATTTATGTCCTAGAGAACGAAGAAAATAAGGTTATTTCTGATTTTCATAATTCAAGAAAATCTTTTCAAGACGGATATTGAGATATAACTAAAATAATTATCTTATTCATAAAATGTCGTAGAGGTTAACTAAAATCATTCTCTGGTGTTTTCAAAAACTGTATGATAAATCATATGTATTTTATGTATACAGGGGGTGCCCTGATTGAATCCATAATAAATCATTCCTCAATTTAAAATTCATCAATAGGACCCTTCTAATTTTTTTTTCTCTTTTTTTAAAATGATAAATCTATTTTCTAATAATTTGTTGCCTCCAGTCAAATCAACTCTGGCTGTGAAAGTCAATTTAAAGAGAGAGGAAGATGATACACAGATAAATGTGATGGGTTGTGGCAAAGGGCTTACAATCTTTTACAACCAAAAAGTTTATGAAGAAAGCTATACCTAAGATACTCCAGATTTCAGATTGACAGACGTTAGCAAATTAAGTTATGTAGACACATATACACACAAACTTATAGATTAGTTACTTGGAATATGAGGACATTCTGTAGACACAGAGCCTATGATTAACTAGATTAGGGAGTGCCAAAAAATAATTTTGGTATTTTGTATAATGAACTATGATTCTTAGGACCAGACATGCTTCAAAAGGACTATATATCACATGGTAAGTAGCTTTTGGTTTTTCAAATTTTCTGCTTAGATCTAAGTTCCAGATTAATGGATTTTCAGTATTTTCGCAACTCTGTATGCATAACTAAACCAGAACACTTGACCCAGGTGGTGTTTGGTTTAAATTAAATTAAATCATGTACTTGAGAACACCATTTTATTACACACAGAATGTTGTACATTATTTTTTAAAAAAGGTAATCCGAGGTTACAAAGCAATGTTACCAAACATCCCCCTCATTTTAATAAATTTGATAAAACTCAAAAGATAATTTAAATTTAAGATTACGTTAAATAAAAGATTATTTAAAATTCAATATTATGAAAAAGAAAAAGAAAATTATACTTCTATGCAATGACTTTAAATTCACAATAACTGATTAATCATTATATCTTTTTGGTCTTCTTATACTTCTTCCCGATCTTGTTACATATAGGGTCATCATCAGGTGTCACGTCCGGTTCCAAATTCCCATCCCTCACCTCAGGGGTCAGATCCTCCACCGCATCCTGCAAGTTTTCGTCAGGTGTCAAATCCTCCATCTTCTCCATTGCTCCACCATAGAAATTAAATTGCTGCTTCTTTAGAAATTTTGAATTTCTCCTATATCGAGATCCATTTACTTCTACTATATGATCTATAATCAAGATTTTTTATTACTACACCTCTTTCCCATAGCTTAGAGGCTGTGTTTTGTACTAGGACCCGCAAACCAGCCTCAAAGATGTCCGCTTTCCTACTTCTTTTGTTGTAAAAATGTGCTTGCTCACTCTTTTTAGTTACATTTTCTTTCATGATTTGGGGCCGAAGGGCATCCTCTGGGATGGGTAACTTGGTCCTTAAGTTCCTTGACATCAACAGTTGTGCTGGCGAAGATTGTAATCCAGCCACTGTAGAATTTCTATAATTCAGTAAGTATACTGATAGGTTGAGATCACCTTTGCTGCATTGGCATTTTTTTAGTATGTTTTTCACAATCCCCACATATTTTTCAGCCAATCTATTGCTTTTTGGGTAATGTGGGCTGACAGTTACTATTTCTGAATCCCATTCATTGGCAAATTCCTTAAACTCTGAAGATCCCAATGGATTGCTATCAGCAATAATAATTTTAGGGATTCCAAAGTGAGCAAAAATTGGTTTTAAAGCCTCGATAATGGATTTTATTGATTTGTTGGTAATCTTTGTGACTTCAACCCATCTTGAGAAATAGTCCAAAAGAATCAGGAAATTGTCTTTGTTAAACTCAGCACTGTCAACGGCGATTTTATAAAATGGAATGTTTGGTATCTCATGCGAAAGAAGTTCTTCTTGAATCTTGCTGCGTTGAAATCGTTGGCAAACATTACATGAAGTGGCCAAATTAGTGATATCTGAGATTATTCCAGGCCAATAAAATAAAGTTAAATAAAATATAATCCGAGGTTACAAAGCAATGTTACCAAACAGGTGGGTTGAAGTACAGAGGGTTAAGAGTAATCAATCCCAAGCCTGGGAAATATTCGAATAATGGCTAGCTCAGAATGGAAAATACTGCGTTATTATTATTTTTTTTTAAATATGGAAAGAAAACTTTTTGAATCTCATGTAGTCAGAAATGCAGGTCCAACTGCTTACGACTAGTTATACGAAATAGAATGGGTAGTATTAATGTAGCTATGTTGAGTGCCTTAAGAAGAAACAAACAGTTTGAAAGTGAATGCAATTAAGAAATAGAAACATAATGGGCTAAAGTGGAAGAAGAAATAGATATCAATTAAGAGATGAAGGTTGCCTAGAAGAAGAAAAAGCAAGAAATTCAATAGAAAGGAATGAAAGAGGTTATTGAAAAATAAACCTCCTGGTATTGTAAATTTAAATGCCGAAGAATTTAAAGTTATGGGCAATAAGATGCCATAAATATGTTTTAGACTCAATTTGGGAAGAATAACACATGCCCAATTTGATAAGGTGGTTGCCCAATGGCTTGATAAAAAAGATGATGTGACTAACTGCAGAAATAAAGGAGGAATCAGTCTGCTGAATCTTTCACAACCAATTAATATTGTATAACTGACTTGTGCCCTTTAATGAAAGAGCAATAGGTGATTACCAACGTGAATTTTTGAAAAATAGTTCAGATCTTTGCTCTTCTGCAGATAGATAAAAACGTGTAGGAATGCTACATGGTGTTATTGTCCCTGTTGTTGATTTCAGAGCTTGCATTGTATATAAGTACAGATGCAGAAATCACTTCTAAACTAACACGTTAAACCATGATGTTTAAATTAATACAAGACTGTTAAATATATTTATCAACAATTTATTTAAAGAGAATTTTTTATAAAATCTATTAAGTGCCTTCAAGTAAAGTACCACTTCTGTTATCATGTACGGACAAAAATTATGTTCCACCATTCTCAAATTTAAACTTTCTATAATTAATTGGTTGCGGGTTTTTCGTGAGATGGATGAACACCCAAATATCATGTCTATTCCAGTCAAAATGGATTGAGGAATAGTCAAAATTGAAATATAAAAACCAAACATTTTTGGTATTATAATATCTTATCTAAGGAAGGAACGATACACATAGGACTTTTCTATCAGGTTTCATCATTTGTTATGCAAAATTAATTAGATTTAAAAAAAATAACTTATATTTAAAAAAAATTGTGATAGTCTTTAACGAGTAGGTATAAAAGAGTATTTGAGTAGAGATATCTTTTTTTTAGAAAATGATCTATTTAGTTGTCTATTAATGTCTTATATATTTATTAAATCAATTTTTTCAAAATTAAAACGAATAATGATAAAATTTGGAAACAGTTATTTTTAATCCTACATTATAAAGACGACGCTTTAGTTTTGGGGAACTCTGTCTTTAGATTAATGGTGGATTCAATGATTGGCGAAAGCCAACAAATGGGTTTAGTATAAAAAAGGGGTTTTATTTTAAATAAAATATAAAC
The DNA here is from genome assembly GCA_964056705.1 of Troilus luridus. Classification (NCBI taxonomy): domain Eukaryota; kingdom Metazoa; phylum Arthropoda; class Insecta; order Hemiptera; family Pentatomidae; genus Troilus; species Troilus luridus. Next base: position 59,972,301 of record OZ057414.1, read on the forward strand.
CGGCCACTCGCGAAAAACTGGGATGCCTGTTTGCGATAACTGGATGAACCTCCACGCTGAGAGTGCGATGAAAAGAAAAAAAAGAAGAAACTGACTAATGGAATTATAATTAAATATGTGTATGTTTTAAGTATGTTGAGCGTGGTTTAGGACAAATCACCTCCCTGGACAACCGTTGTCCAAGAAACAGTACAGCCTCTACCGTACTGAACCCCAGACCCATCCACGGGTTGTAGTGGTACAGGTTTTTCTAAGTATGTAAGGATGGGAGCGGCGTAGATCAGTATTTAGAGCTCTGAGGTGTTGTGCTGTAAGTCTTGGATTCGAAACCGGCTGCGGCAGATAATTAATTAATAACGGTGGATCGATGATATGCCCAGTCTTTGGGGTACCCTTAATTGGGAGGAAATGTACGCCAAATCACCTTGCACAAGCATTGTCTTAGAAACAGTACTGTATCCTCATGCACTGAATCCGAGATCCTTAGTGAGTCATATTGAGCCTTTTTTAAAGTATCTATGAAAGTGTTAGGATGGTGGTAATGAATCTCGACATATTGTTGGTTCCAAAGTCAACCGATTTATTAAACAATTAACTTTATTATTGATATTGATAGCACAAGTTAAAATCAGGGGAAGTGGCTGCTTGAAGAAGTGTTGGGAAGGTGAGCTAGCGTGCTTCACAACGTGGGAACCTTCGCTCCGACTCTCCCGATAAATGATGCACATGCTCCCTATTAGCTAGCTCTTATCCTTCCTGATTTATCCCTCGTGGGGCTTATAGCTGGTGTCAACCTCCTCCCCCCCTTTCCGGTTACACTTACGTACCACCCAGGGAGCCCACCCGGATTAGACTTTTTTCCGCCAGACGACCGACAAAAGGAGGCCGGAAATTCCTGCCAAAATGTGCAATTAACAGACATATTGTAAGAAGATAATTATTGCCGTGTGATTTGTTGTAATTAGCCGGGAATCCGGTGAGTGAGCTACCGTCCTCGATTACCTTCTCCGCTGGAACCGAAATGCCACGCATCTCGGAGTTTTTGACTCCGCATATTTGTTGTTCGTTATTTTTATTTTTTTTCCCCGGCATCAAACAGAATCATGGAATAGGACGGTTGCGTTGGGGAACGTATGCGATCCTTAGTAATAGAGTATTCCATTTTATATTTCAGTAAGTCCAACAATAAATAAAAGGCACTGTGCTACTTCTGATTCACGAAATTAGTAAGCTATTGTATCAAAATTGAAACAATGAAGTTCATCGAAATTTCGAAAACTTGTCAATCCAGCGCCAATAATTTCTCTATTTGGACCCTGAGTTCTGGTATTCTGCTGATCTTAATATTCTGACGGCTTTGGGCGATGTGCTCTATAATGTAACTTCAGGCAATGATGGTTGCAGTGGTTAACGACCCCGCGAGGATTCTTGAGATATTAGCGTTATCGGTTCAAACCAAGTATGCAGAGGTGGATCTAGACCTTGGGCATTTGAACAATACTTTATAAGAGGCCTTATAACAGTAAATATGTGTAATGGAGTACAGTTGGAGCTGTAGATAGCCTCTCCAGTAGAAAAAGGGCCCTCCACAGAATGATATGAACATTCGAGGCTTGATGGCAAAATGTTTTAAAAATTTAAACATTTTTTATATTGCATTTAAAGTGTCAATAAAAAAAAAAATTCTGTTGATGCGCAAAGATAAAATATCGGACGATGGCTTGCGGTAAGATGTTTACATTATCATTCGTAGCGGCTGTTTGTGCACTTGTAATCTGTGATCTGCTAGTGGTTATGGCTGGTGGTAAAGTCTAATTTCATCACTTTTTATTCTAATAATTTGTTTTTTTATTAAAATCCAGCCTCTAACCTCCATACTAAAGTTGGAACAACCATTGTTTGTATAATTTTAAACCTGTTTACTTCCCATCCATATCATGAGATGCATCCTAGCTGGATGAATGACCTTGCCACAGATTGAAACTCAATCCTAGGGATATTTTTCATTATAGTAATTAAAATTAAGAGGATAGTCGGCTACTGTTAGTGTTCCCTATTAATTAAGAGCCCTGTAGATTTTGCTATAGGACTGATGTTAGTGTGCTATAGTAAAAAATAAAATGCTGAATACTTCATAATTATTACCTACTATTCTACCGCAATTGATGTTTTATTAATCCACAGATCTACTGCTACCAGAGGTACTTCTTCTTTTTTCTCCTCCGAAAGATTGGAAAATGGAGACTGTTGTTGACGAAAATGGCAGAGGAAGGCGGTAGCCCTCGGGCCATTTCCCTTATCCACCATCTCGCTTCTCCTCCCCTCCTTATCCTTTTAAGGGCCTTTTTTAATCTCTTCCAGTCTAGCGTCAAATAACAAACTATAAAAAAAAAATACACATTTTTAAAAATTTTGTAACCGATAATGAGAGACTTCTTCCATTCGCCATGATCGACTCCACCGATATAAAATTATTTTAGAATGTCCACGCACTTTTTATGCTCAGACCGACCTTTAATCAATCTCACAAATAATTTTTGAGAATCTATCGCTAAGGATGTGAACAAACAGGTTCCTGTAATTTTGTACATAAATTTTCTTCAGATAGAGACTCCATGGTGTTAAAACGTGTCAAAGTGCTCAGGAAGAATAAAATCTACTTTTATTAATCAAACATTATTTTCTCATAATTACCTAATTGAGCGTTAGAAAAATAAATTTAATAAGACAAATATTGGACACATACGGGATACACCATCATTACATCCTTAGTGGTGTACATGCGAACTTTAATCTCAAAACATGCAAGCACAGTATTCAATTCTGGAGAAGTATCTAATGTAAGTTTTCTGGAAGTATGGAGTGGAGCAGCTTAATGGATAATGGAAAAGAATTTTTGTCTTTTGGAAAAGAATTCAAGGTTGTGGCAAATAATTATTTATAATATTGAGACTACCACGGATCGACTTAAGTATCATGACCCTTCTTGCTCACCCTGCCCCTATAAAATTGGAATACTTAATTGAGAAAAAACTTGGAGGTTGAGCGTGATTTTGTACAACAGTGGGTCTAGATAAGTTCAAACTTCATTAAGTACCATTGTATTTTATTATTTTTGGTTTTCTTCTTACTTTATATCGACCAGCATATGGCGGGGGGAAATATCCACTTGTAAAGTTTGGCTTTTCATAACATGAAATCTTTTTCGATTGTCGCTCAAGACCATGAGGATGCAGAATCCTCCGAAAACTGTGAGGGACATATTATTGTTGGGGGCCTTAGAATAAAGTACAGCAAAACTGATATAGGCCCGTATGCCTCTCTCTTTGGTGGTGTATAAAGTGTATACAAGGATCCTGAGAGCATATGTTGAACCCCACATGGAAGAAGAACAAGCTGCTTTCCGGGGTCGACCATGGTGGAGATGAAAAAGAATGCCTAGGATAAGGACACATACCGAAGGTGGTCCGAGACTACTCCACGCTTAACAGCAGAAAGGAGATAGAGAAAGAAGAAGAATAAGAAAACTGAATACATGACCATATATGATCAGGAGGACCTCGTTGTTGAAGGAAATGTCATAAAACGAGGGGATAATTTTAACTATTTGGCCTCTGTAATGAAAAATAATGGAATATCGGAAAAAGAGATAAAACAAAGGATAATTGCAACCCGCAAAGCAATTGGTATGCTTAACTAAAGAGTTTGGTCCTTCTTCTTTGGTTCTTGAACTAATTATTGGTCCTTTGGAGGAATAATATGACGAAAGATACCAAAGAAGCTCATATATAAGTCCATAATTGAAAGTATATTGCAATACGGAGCAGAGACTCGGACGATAAACGCTCCTTTAGGAAAACAGCTACATGCTACTGATATGGACAATTGGAGGAGAGCTGCTAGGGTGTCCAGACTAGAAAGAAAGACTAATGCCGAAATTAGACAACGAATGCGAATTCAACCAAACGTCCTCCAAAATATAGAGAGAAAAATATTGGAATGCTATGGTCATCTCAAAAGAATGGAGGAAGAAAGATTGCCCAATTTAATTTTCAATTGGAGTTGGGAAGACCACAAAAAAGATGGATAGAAGGCATTGAAGAAAGTATGCACGGCCATGATCTGAGGGAGGAAGATATACAAGATAGAAAAAATGGAAAAATGAATTTAATGAAACCCTTAGAGAGAAAAAAATAAGGAGCTAAGTGAGGCATTGGCTTAAAAGGGAATTGTTACTTATATTACATCATTTCAAGCCAAAAACTTCGATAAACACACGAGTCGGCTTTCCTCAACACAATTAACTGACTCCAGACAAAATTTGAACCAACTATCGGTCTGCATATATAATAATGCAATCGTTTTGGATTGAAAATTAAAGCCTATTCGATGAATTGGTTTATAACTATTAGTTATAACCACGTTCCTAATCATTTTGTATTATGTAACAATTCTCTTGTCGGGTCGTTCCGCCTTTGCGCAGTATCTACAATACTCTAAAACATTTAATCACTTAATCGGATTTTCTTGTTGTTTTTACACCATTTTATCTACCAGGTCGCACGCCTCCCTCTCCCTTTCAATAAATTAACGACGTCCTATCTACACCTACACCAGGAAATGAAGTTGTTAAAAAATAATGTAAATGCATTCGTTGAGTCCTTGATTTATGTGCTGAAACCTACTCGAGAAACCCCTTATCTTCAAACAGTATTTTCCAGTCAGTTACTAATTACGAGATAGAAATATCTCCATCCAGTTGAACAGGAACCGTTTAATAATATATCTTTGAAAACACTGTACTGAGTTGAGTTGTCGGCGAGAATGAACGGTATAAATTGCGGTTTTATCCTTCGATTATATTGATTTTTCTTTATCTGTCAGCTTATTTTTATTGAGCGCCTTTATTCCCCACTGCCATTTTATACACGACACACGATTGCTATATCACGCCTCTGACATTATACTTTACCCACTTAGTAACTACCTGGTGTCACCCTGCACATAAGGAGTTGAAGATTATTTACGATGTAAGTTGCCGTATCTGACCTTATCCTCTGATACTAAATATCTTTGATCTTATAGTCCCTTTAATGGAGTTTAAAATTTTTAAATATGCGTTATTCCAAGGTTTTAATATTTTATTAGTTCTTTTTTATTTATTTATAAAAATTTATCATTTATTACTCAATTATATACCTCAAACATATAAGGTTATAGAAATAGGAAAGTTAGCTATGTGATACTGAGTGTAAATCGTTCAACAGAAATATTGTTAACGACAAGGTATAGGTATTGTCTTTGCATTCATAATATAGATGTTTTTAACCCTACCTTTTTACATTTCCCCTGAGAGCAGCTGTGAAGCTCTCTAGATTGGCATTAGGATATATACTTCAACGCTAATAGAAACATATCTTCTACTTCACAATTTTTCAGGCTATGGACTTAATATCTTCTTTCAAGTTGGCCTTCTGTGTTCTGGATGTGTATGTGTATATGCTTATGGCAGAGAGTTATATCAGTTTTTAGATTCCTGAGTTGCTATGCTGGCGGTTTCGGGCTCAAATCCGGCTGTGGTAGATAAATTATTTAATATGTTTATAGCCACGGACCGTTTATTGTGGGATCTACAGACCTTCCTGGGGCTCGCTCAGCTTCTATAAAATTGGTAACCTAATCACGGTGGAGCGTGATCTCGGTCAATACCTTCTTGCACACCCGTTTTCCTAGAACGGTTACAAATCCATAGGGGAATCCTTCTGGATTATGTAGAAAAATTTCTCATCTTATTTATTTGACGAAAGAAATGACTCCAGTACTTGATGTCCCGATGGAGCCGACATGGTGTTGAGCCTACAGGTCAGGAGCACGTAACTTCCTCTCTCTTATTACGAAATAACCTCCTCTCTTTCACTATTGTGATAGAATATATAAGAAATTACACAGTATATCTGATCTTAAATGTGCCATTTTCCTAGATATTCCATTGTTAAACACTAAATTTAAACAAAAGTTGTTTTGGATGAAAGTTTGATAGTTTAAGTTTAGTAGCAGTTCATTGCTCTTAGTTTGGATTTAATAAGTTGTTTCCATTAACATAAATACCTTGGATAACTAATTTAAAATTAATTCGATAATATATAATTTTTTTTTGTACAGAATTGTTATGACATTTGATAAAAACTTATTATGACCGAATAAAGTGTCATTTCCAGTGATCATGTAAGGACTGGTTTTTTTTAACCTCATGGCTAGCATTATCAATAATTGTAATGATATATATTATATTAATATGGCTATAATTATTATTTCTTCATTGACAAAGCGAAACTAAATGGCGAGAGTGCTTTTGTAGTAGGTGGGTGATGGTGACTTCGTTCCCACAGTTCTAGACCATCATCGATTTCCAACCATACTCTTAATCCGTAATTATTACTTTCTACATTCTTCAGTGTTATGATATCTGGAATTTTTATAATATGCGTACGTACGAGTATATTTATTGCTATATTTTAAGGGAATAAGAATAATTTATTAATTCTTTTGTTTCTGGGATGCCTAGACTAATTTTTTTATGATAATTGCTCGAATCGTTATTTACTTTAACGGCCTAACTTCATTTTAAAATGTATTCTTTTCCAAAATTTGTTTGTGTTACCAACTTACTAATCAGTAAATTTAAAATCAACCAAAATTAGTACATACTGTATTAATGCAGTATATTGCCCGGCATATGGCCTTAGTATTTCAAACACAAATCACTATTATTACACATAAAATGCTTGACAATAAATCGATGAAATTAGAAAATTAATATATTTAATATACTTCATTTTTTAAAAATAAATTTATCCATTGCCTGAGCCAGGAAAATAAATTTTCTGTTCGCCCCGTTCCAATGCAATGCGATTTTAATTTGGCCAACAAATTCTGTAATCGAATGTTGTAAATGAGTTTCGGATGTAGACAAGGCATATGGAGTTACAATCCTTGAAAGTAACTACATGCTTATTTTGTTAAACTTGAAATTTTAGATTAGGAGCATTACGTTAACAAATATACTTATATCCTCCACAATATAATTGAAGTGTTTATTTAACACTTAAATGTTATGGCAATTATAGATAATTATAATAATTGAAATTTTCCTTGGAACCGAAAGACCCTATAAGTGATTAGAAGAGATCTAGATTTATAAACTAGTAATCAATCTTATCCTATTAATTGATAACTAATGAAGAAGGATCTAACAAATTATCGCAGTATTAAAGAGGCTTTCACCCTATAAAGTTAAGGATTTAGTTCAAATTGATCTCTAATAACTTTTTCCGTCGTTTAGCCAACTCAGTGAAAGCTATAAAGATCGTTAGTGGATTTTTTTCTCTCTCCAGGATCTGATGAATGTTTTAGATTGGATCATGCTTTCAATTTTTTTTATTTGTTATATTTGCTCATGCGCAGTATCGCATCTAGCCAGTTTGATCTCAATGAGTTTTTTCTCCTCAATTTGCAGGAATTTAAAGTTTTGATAACTGATTAATGGCTCATGAGCATGGCTCTTTTCATAGGAAGACTAGTTAAAAGAGAAAAGGAATGAAAAATAACAATGATGTTTTGAAGAGTGAAATTTTGTGTAACGTGTACAGTGATTTAAAATCCCATCTGTATAGTGTGTAGTAGCGATTTAATATAGTTTAATATTTACAAATTTTCTTAGAATTTTAGATTGTTTTGTTTTTATCTCATGTATATGGGCGTGCTTTGCTAAACCTCAAAGCTCTGCTCTACATTACAACAATTAACGAAAAATATCAAATTCTTCGGAAACGTTATTGTACTAGGTGGATTGAAAATAATTTAAAGAATAAACCATTTATCATAAAAGTTACATTTTCTATGGAAACTTACTCATTGTTGTGTTTATAAACAGGAAGGTTTGAATGAAGAATCCTTTTATAACTGAATGAATCCGCTGGGAACTTTTAGGTCAGGAATAGCTCTCGATAATAAAGCAGTGTTATTACTCAGAGTGGATTGAGTTTCTTCAACGTTTTACACTGAGAATGTTCATCCCATTGTGTTATATGCCATTCAAAATAAGCCAAGGAGCATTTACAATTTTTCTCAGAATTTGGATTGTTTTGTGTATAGGGACGTGTTTTGGCGAACCCAAAAAATCTGCTCTATATGTCCAAATAAGTCTAACTATAGCGCTGTAGATAAGCCGTTGGTTTCGTAAGACGATTGAAGATCTGTAGACCAGGAGATGTGATAGTTGTTTGTAGCCGGCAACCCAAAAAACTTGGCAGCTAATGTCTTTTTAATTTCGTTCCAAGAAAGTCTTTTGTTAAAGTATAGTCCGAAATAATGTACATAGTTTTTAAAAGATCCATAGTCGCCATTTTCGACTGCTGGACACGAAACTTTCCGTTTGGAGAAGCTAACGTGACTCGGTTTTGTGGTGTTTCATTTGGTTTCCCATTTGTGGAAAATTGAATTACTTTTCTAATTCAACTGGGTGATTATGGAGAGCTATTCAGGCTTTGTTGAAATCGTTGTGGGATGAAAGAATGGTGCAATCCTACTTCGACGGTATAGATGGTGGTGGATGGTAGCTCCGGAATTACTGAGGTATGAAGGGAATAGGGCTTAAAAGATTTCCACATACATGTGGTACACCCTTGTATTGAACAAGAAAAGAGTACATTGAAGAAATAACGGAAATATAGCAAAACTTTTCATAGAAACAAGATTGAAGAATTGAAAAGTAAGTAGAAGGTAGGTAAAAATTCTTTAGATTTTTAAAATTTTCTAAAAATAGTTTTCAGCACCCTCAGGTATATTTCCAGATCATTGTTAAGAACACAGTAAAGTGAAACCTAAATCATATTCCTGTAACTTACATGTGTTCAGTAACTTTTTATCATTATCTTTAAACCTGTTATACGGTATATATTTACGCATTACAAGTTGTTCAAATTATACTCATGCATTCCAACATAGTATAAAAACCCATAATGTTACGAATGGAAATGGATAAAGACACGAAGAACACCCTTGAGTATGCTGTTTGCATATTCAAGTATACACCAGGCTTGAAATGGATCGGCATTGAAACTGCAGAAAGCGCCATAAATAAGCATGAAGAAATGCACTTTGAATAATATGGTATATGATAAAAATAACTCATGAACAGTTTAGCCAATCCCCACCTCAACTATAACGAAGGAATTCATTCCCTTTGCTTGCAATTAGTTATCGCATAACGTTATACCCAACGGAGCGCTAGCCAGCACGGACCTGATTTATGTAAAATATGCAAGGTCCTCAAACATATATTGCACCGACTAGATGAGGCTAGTGGGTGTAACAATGAGTTTGGTGATGATAGTGACCATTACTGCTTTCTGCTAATGGAGAACTAATTACCTCGGGTCAAGCAGACATGCAAGTTTTATTTAATAAGGTTCCTTCGGAATTATTCAATGCAAATTTTCTTCTGAAAAAGCGTTGGTTTAGTTGACATTTTATTATTGTCGTTTTTGCTTTCATAGCTTGTTTTATGTTTTAGTCCTAAGCGTCCTTTGAACCCGAGTTTAACAGATTTATCTTCATGTATCTTGAGATGTGCATTCAGTGTATATTGAATGTTTAACATAAAACATGTTGGTTACTTAGTATTTAAAGTTGAATAATATTCTACTCAGAATCGATCTATGTTTTCAAGCCCTCACTATCAGAAAAATTCTGCATCTCAATATATACAATTCTGCTATTCCGTTCCAACCTCTGGTCCAGCCCTAAACCGAACTATAGGACAGGCAGACTTTAAAGAATTTTATGATAAATGATAATTTATGTTGGCTTCAACTGCTAATAATTACTTTTTTTTTAAAACCTATCAACTCTTAAAAATTCCTTATATTTGTCTACACTATTATCTGGACATGCCACTAAAAAACTAATGAAATCTATTAAAGATACTGTTGAACTTATGACTCTGGCTAGGGTAGAATGCAGGAAAGCGGCCATTTTTAAATATCATAAATCTCCAACTTACTCATTCGATACAGTGTCGGACATCCTTTATTATGGTTAATTTGTATAGCCTTTGAATAAAATAAATAAAACCACTTATTATTCCTCACAATATTTTTTCGCGTCTGAAGTTTTCCAATTGCCAATTTATGCGAGCTGGTCCTGATCTTACCGGGCAGAAAGGGAATTTAATTTTTATTTAATGTATCATCTCGGAAAGATGTGACAGCCCTCTGTGATCTCGAATTGAGTCTCTTACTCGCTTTTCTTTACATTAGACGAAAAAACTTGTGTGGTGAGTACATCCTGTATTGAATAGGACAAAATGCTGACAAATGGTTACAAAATATTCTAGGTTGAACTCCTGAATGAAGTAGGAAAAAGGTAGACTTAGATGATGGTGGTAGGGTGTAAGAGTAAACAGAGATATGAAAATCGGATATAAAGTTATATCTAAAGCTTATTAAGTTGGTAAAAAATGTGTACCACTATAACCTAACAGGTTATGGTACTGAATCATTTTGGGTTCTGTACTAAGCAAGGAAGCAGTTACTACTTTTAAATCTATCCAGGTTATAAAGACATTTGCATATTCCTCTGGCTCGGAAGTAAAAGTACTGTGTGGGCGGGTGAGGATATCCCTATTAATTAAGAACCAGCCTACACCACCTTCAGGAAGTAGATGGCACAGGATGATCTGGAACACTGGTGCTACAGCTTTGGTAGCCTGTTCGATTACTAGCGGCATTTAAGGAAATCGATTGAACCATCTGTTTAGAAATCTGCTGATGATGACAGCTTATAAAAACTTTCTCCGAACGAGTCGGGCTTCTTATAGTCCACCTCTTTAATTACTTATTGGAAGGACAGAAAAATAATATAATAATTGGGGACTAAATTGGCGAACCGATTATTCCCTCTACTCCTTGAACAGAAATGAACTGCTCGTAATAATGTCACATTATACTCTCATGTCTAGTTTCCCTTGCCCTACTTACGGACATGATCAACTCATGTACGAATGACCTTAGAAACATATGCGAACATTATCAACTCCCATCGAATCCCACGAGTAATCAGTGGGGCAGATTAAGCCACGCACAGGCCCTTAAAGCATTGCAAATAAAGGGGATAAAAAATTCTTGATTATGCCGTACTTGGTAAGGGAGATAAAATGGCGATCCTGAGCTCATTAAAGACCCCTTTACCAATTATAGCTGGACATGCTAAAATTTAGAGCTATCATGTAAAACTAATAAAGAAACATATAGTGCTAACAGGGCAGACGGTATAAAGTACCATGCTGTGGTTGCTAATGTAAATAAAATTGAAAAGAAACCACTGTAAATAATTTAATAATAAAGACCATTTTATATCTATATCTATCTATCAGTGCTAACAGGGGTGCCACCTCCACCATTAAAATGCAATATATGACACTTCACTAGTCGTCTGCCAAGTCATATTATTTATAAATAATATGTTTAGAACATATTATTTATGGAATATAAAATTACCTTTCTTCTTCTTCTTCTTCTTCCCATGGCTCTACAGCCCTTGCAGGGCCCTGGCCTCCGCAACAACGCCTCTCCAGTCCTCCCTGTCAGCAGCTCGACCTCTCCACTGTCTGATCCCCATCCTCTGCAGATCGCTCTCTACATCATTCAGCCATCGCAGCCTGGGCCTTCCTCTTCTTCTTTTGCCTCCTGGTTTGCCATATAATAGCTTCTTTGGGTACCTATCTTCTCCCATTCTTTCTACGTGCCCAAGCCATCTTATACGTGTAGATTTGACATAGATGACTAGGTCTGGTTCATTGTATAGGTCCTGAAGCTCTCTATTATTTCTAGACCTCCATTGGCCTTCATTACATACTGGCCCAAATATCTGCCGAAGCACCTTCCTCTCCCAGATCTGCAGCATCTTTTCGCATTCCTGTGTCAGGACCCACGTTCCACAAGCGTATGTAACAATCGGTCTTAGGATTGTTTTGTAAATCAATAATTTTGCCCTCCGTGACAAGTTTCGAAATTTTAATGCTTTTCGCAGTGCAAAGAGGCATCTGTTCCCTGCTGATATTCTTGCTTTAATTTCTGCAGTGATGTCATTCTTTCTTGTCACTAAAGCCCCCAGATATTTGAAGCTGTCCACTTTCTTAAATGTGTGGTGGAGCAGTTGCACATGACTCAGCTCTTCCTGCCCATCATTTTTTGTGGAAATCATATATTGGGTTTTTTCCTTATTTATCACCAGACCCAATTTTTTCCCAGCTTCTTCAAATTCCTGCAAAGCTCCTGAGAGCGCCGCTTTTGACCTTGCTGATATCACTACGTCATCAGCATACGCTAAGTGTTGGGTCATCCTATTACATATCGTTCCTCCTGGGTTGGTCCTGATTGATCTCGCAGCTTGTTCGAGTGCGATGTTAAATAATACAGGTGAGAGGGGATCTCCCTGGCGCAGACCATTCTCAACCTCAAAATCTTCTGATATCATATTTTGAATCTTCACCCTACATCTGGTGTTTTCCAAGGTCATCGCACTCAATCCGACTAGCTTTTCCGGGACCCCTACAGTTTTCATTACTTTGAGCAGTTCATTCCTGTCAAGACTATCGTAGGCCTGGCAGAAATCTATGAAGAGGTGGTGGAGGTCAACATTGTACTCATATGCTTTCTCTAGCATCTGCCGTATGGAGAAGATATGATCCGTTGTGCTTCTAGTTGGCCGGAAGCCACTTTGGTATTCACCAATATTTCTTTCAGCCCATGCCATAATTCTCCTATTTATTGCAACTGAAAGTACCTTGTAGACAGTGGGCAATAGGGCGATACCTCTATAGTTTTGGCAGTTTAATCTGTCTCCCTTCTTATGTATTGGGCACAACACTGCCATATTCCAGTCCTGTGGCATCCTCATCTCCTTCCATACATCAAATATGAGGTTATATACTTCATCCACCACCGCCTCACCCCCACACTTCAGGACCTCATTCGGGATACCGTCTATTCCAGGTGCTCTGTTGTTATGGAGTGCTCCAATTATTTCCGCTATTTCTTCCCTATCCGGTGGCATTTCTTCTTCATCCACGTTCGGAGAGTCTCTTCCGTTTTCCAATAATGGTGTTTTATCATAAGCTGATCCTTCTTTATTCGGATTTAATAATTCTATGAAGAAGTGCTTCCATCTTTCCAGAACAGATCTTCTATCTCCAATCAAGTTCCCCTCTCTATCTTTAACGAATTCCAGCCTTGGTATATATCCATTTCGGAATTCTCTGGTGCTTTTATAGAACTTCCTGGTCTGTTTGGCTGCAAAGTCTTCTTGAAGCTTATCTAGCTTCTTTGTTTCCTGCTGCCTTTTCTTATGATTACATACTGCTTTTGCTTCCCTTCTTTTGGTTCTATAATGCTCCGCCGTAGTTCGGGTCCTTCGTTGGATCATTTTCTGTCTGGCACTGTTTCTTTCCTCTATGGCTTTTATGCAGTCTTCATCAAACCAGTCATTACTTTGTCTTTTCGGTGCTGCGCCAAGAATGTCCCCTGCTACACCTTTAAGAGCATCTTTAAGGCGTGCCCATCTTTCCTCCATATTCATTCCAGTAGATGAGTTGTCGCTTAATCTATCTGCGATTCTATCTCTAAATTGCCGGGCTACAGCATCCTCCTTTAGCTTTTCCACATTATAGATAGTGGCATTGCTTGCATTTCCTTTTCCTTGTATGGCCAGCTTCTGTTTATATTGTTTATAAAATCTTGACCAGATAATGGTCTGAGTCACAGTTAGCTCCCCTGTAACTGCGAACATCAAATATATCACTGGCGTGTCTGGCAGCAATGAGTACATGGTCAATTTGATTTTTGGTGATGCCATCCGGGGAGGTCCATGTTTCCTTATGTATTTCCTTATGTGGAAAAAAGGTGCTTCTTATTCTAAGGTTTCTTGTCATCGCAAAATCAACCATTCTGAGTCCATTCTCGCTTGTTTCCTCACGCTTGCTGTGCTTGCCTATTATGGGGAAAAACATCGTTTCTTTTCCTATCCTACCATTGAAATCTCCCAAAATTATTTTCACATCATGCTTAGGTAGGGAATCGTATAGATTCTCTAGCCTTCCATAAAAGGTTTCCTTTTCCTCTTCATTGTCCTTGCCTTCTATGGGTGCATGTATGCTGATAAGAGAGATATTGAAAAACCTTCCTCGCAGCCTTAGTAAGCACATTCTCTCATCCACTGCCACGTATTTAATAATAGAGTGCAAGAGGGAATTCCTTATCGCAAAACCTGTTCCCAATACATTCCGTCTATTGCCACTGTTAATGATTGTGTAGTGCTTCATCTTGGTTAGTACTGTGTCTCTCCAGCGGATTTCTTGTAGGGCTGATACATCTATTTTGTATTTTTCCAGTTCCCTTTCAAGATCTCTCCCAGCTCCAGGTTGGAACAAACTCCTCACGTTCCAGGTTGCCATATTTATTAGTCCATGTCCATGCCCAAGTCGTTTTCCATTTGATCCATTTCTTTCCGAGGCTTTTTGTGGTTTCTTGAAAACACTTACAGTTTTTACGGAACAGGGTTGTTAGCCCCGCGTCCAACCCCCAACCTGGAGGACCAGAGTTTTCTGTCGGGGTTTCCTCCCCTAGTCGAAGGATCCAGTTTTAAGGCGCTGGAAACTCGCCTTTGCCCTCTCCCGTCAGCCAATGTCCACCTTGGTGTGCATTGCCCAGCGGTCACTACGTGGAAGTGGGAGTAGGACTTGCTGTCACGTCCACTTGTGGACTAGGGCCATTTCTCAGTTTTTCCTGGGCTATGGATATCGACATACCATATCCCGCTGAGGGCTATTGATAGCCATTTGACCGCCATAAATAAAATAACTAAAAATAAATAAAATTACCTTTAGATAATAAATTTAAGGTAAATTAATTGTTTTTTAATTTGTTATTATTATTTTTTTTATTTTACAAAATGAAACATCGTGAGTTGCCAACATCTTATGCTATCCAGACTATACAATGTTTTTTGCTTTTTGCAAAAATAATATTTGATTAAAACTTAATATTTCAATTATTTTAAACATAACATTTCAATAATGTATATTCTGTTTGTTTTTTTATATTTGTCTACTTTCAGACAATCCTGTGGTCCATGCCAAAGAGCTCCCCTCCATATTCACCATCAACTGATTTTAGGATAAAAATAGTATTTGATTTACTTTAGATAGTTTGGTAAAATTGACTTAGATAATTTTAGTCCTTATGTTTATGCTGCTTATGTTTGCGTGTTTTTAATTGTTGTGTAATAACGAGCCCTAGATTGTTGAATGGCTTCACACTGCATCATCAGATCGTAATATCATTGTATATAAATAACAGATTTCTTTGAAAAAGCTAGGTGATGTTAACATCGTATACAATTCATACGTTTTTAGCTCATTTTATTTATTATTATTTCATTTATTTATATTTTTGTTGGTGTTTGCAATAAACTTCGTGGCATCTTCAGACCTGATCCTGAGGCTCACCCAGCTTCCAATGTAAGTATCCTTTATAAACGTGATATCACCTCCCTGTACAACCGATGCCTAGTTGCAGTACTGTCTCTACCATGTACTGAGCCCAAGATTCGTAATGGTTTGTAGAGGAACATTTTTTTTTTTTAAAGAATATATTTTTCTGCTTGCCAATAACACTATTTTATTTTTTAATCAAATTGTACATTGTTTCTCGCCTCCTCTAATGAATGTTGTCTTTATATCCTGTAATATTTCTTTATAAATGTTGAGATAATTGTCAATAAATGATGCTTTTATGGTATTGCTATAAAATAAAAAAGGAAATATATATAGCTTTCCTAATCATGTATATTTATTGGTTATAAAGAAATTAAAATCCTCCAAGAACCTGGTTGAGCTATCCGAGACAGTTACTATCGACCGGGTTGAGACGGCACTAATAGCGACACCGGGAGTTGAATTTAAAGGTCACAGAGTGCGTATGATTAATGCTCCTATGAACACTTCCACGCGCTAGAGCAGAAACACCTTTATTTAATGGCTGTCGATTAATTCTATCGGTAAAGTAAACCCGCTCTGCCCTTGTATTGGAATGCACAAGTGGGAGTATTGTGTAATCGCATTATTTATTTGATAGCTTTTCATTAATTGTTTTTTTGTTTTTTGAAAGTTGGAAGTGTCAATGGTGTTAAATGGGTCTATTAATTTCAGAATGGGAAAATATCCCCGAGGATAATGGCGTCTTGATTAAATGGTATCAGTGTTTAGGCGCCATTTAATGACAGGGCCATTGATCAGCTGGGATATGGTCCTTCGCTTTCATCGGTTCTTTAAATTTATGATATGTGAAATTATAAAATATCATAGCAATATTTTGAATGATTCTTGATCAGAACAAATAAACCTGTACCACTACAACCCCTTTAAGTGCATGTTAGAGACAGTACTGTTTCTAGGACAACGATTGAGAAGGAAGATTATTTGTCCTAGATTACGCTCAACCACCAGGTTTTTTTCCTAATGGACGGTACCCACTCTATAGTGGCTCGGCGAGCCCCAGGAGGGTCTTCCGATCCCCAGTAATTAACTGATTAAATAAATTATCTGCCACAGCTGAATTTAAACCCGGGACGGCAACTCAGCGCTTGATCAGAATGGTATCTACTAATATTAGTATAATAATAATTCTAGTTGTTTAAGGGTTTATTTCATTTGAGCTCTATTTCCCTTTCACAGAATGCACACAAAGGGCAAAATCCCCTAAAATTATTATCACTATTTTAATAGCGCATTTTCTATTATACCAAAACTTTTTATTTATTTTTAGAACTATTTTAAGAAATTAAGTTACTCATTGCATTGCATTACTTTGACATATATTCTTAACAGTCCATGAACTTAATGTATTCTATGAACTTGTTAAAGTGAGTATTTGCCTATCTGATTTTGGGGAAATAAGAGAATTCATAGTTTTTCTTTTAAAACTTCATTTGATTCATTCCCTTCTCTCCCTACATCAAATTATATCTGGTTTGTAACATTCATTAATTATTTTATATTCCTAAATCAAATTGTTTTAGTTTCTTTTCCGCAGGTTGTCACTTCGAGTTAAGTAACAAGTTTTATCTGTTTCTTCGTTTCATTTTTAATATTTTCCAAAAATACAAAATATCTTGAGCATGAAAAATGGGAATGTAATTATGGGTAATGGTTTGATTTCGGTAATCATTTTATCAAGAAACAAAAGTTTCTACTATCATTTCGAAATATGGATGATAAATGTTTTGAAACGTTCATTTCTTGGTAGAATGATTACAGAATAGACATTTCCTATATTTACATTCTATTTTCCATACTAAAGCTCCCATCTTTTTGAAAATATCAATAGGAAAACAAATGAAAAGTTAAAACTTGTTGTAACTCAACTCGAAGCGACAATCTGCGGAATAATTACCGTTGTATTCAAATGAATTGTCTAGCTATCTACTCTATAGGTAATGTACATGTTATAGATATGTTATTTTACATCATCTGAATTAAATTATGCGCGGTCTAAGCACACTTTAACATGATATATATACAACATATATTACTTTATGTTCCATTTTATTTTCTTCTCGATTTCACGCGATATATTTCCATTATTACTCAATCCAGTGGGTTTGTTGAGATCGTTGTGATAAATGGATATCGAAGTGAAAGTGAACCACCTTTCCTCTCCACAGCTTATCTGGAATTAGTTTTGTTTATCCAAGTTTAATATCTATCAACGTCCCAGATTTATCCACATCCTGGTCTAATGATTTACAATTCCGTTCAGATATTTAAATACTGCGGTGTGTTATTAAAATCATTACAAAACAAAAAAAAAGAGAAATTTTGTAACAAACATAATCAGAAGAAACTTAATTTTCACACGCTCTATTTTCATCAAGATTGTAGTCTAACAGTCGACGATTGCCTAATTGAAATTGAAAGCGATAAATGTAAATGTATCAACAGAAATCAAAGTACTGGCAGAAAATAAAGATAAACGAAAGGCTAATGCGTGGTCGAAAGAAAGAAAGCAAAGCCGCACAGAAATTATGAGAAAATATTCAGAGTAAAGAAGGGTGAAAATGAGAAAAGAAAATTAGTGTTATTCGCGTTGTCTTAAAAGGCCGTTTCGTGAGAAAAAAAAATTAAATTTAGATGTACTGGTTGTAATTTTTAATTATACGTTTTAGAAACTTTTGTGACTTTAAATTCTTATAATTTCTCCTTAAATTCAAAACCTGGGTCCACTCCTGTAACACCCAATCTCAGCTCTCAGGCCTATATACAGCATCCCACCGAACAACTGCTTCTGATAGAGCTTTCCTTATCCGATCCTTGTCCCTTTGGAACTCTATACCTTCTTCCATTCGTCGCTCCAATAATCTTTTAACCTTCAAATCCCGTATATTCAATCACCTTATATCCTTGCAATTCCCAAAGAATAGGAAATAACATACCCAATTTTCAGATTAAAATTTTCTAACTGATAAATGAATGATGTGTTTTTTATTTATATATGATTATATTTTTATCATTATTTATATATATTTCTATTATTGACGCTTCACTCATCCAGTTAGATATTTTTAAAAACAAGTTATATTAGTTGATATTGTTCATATTTTTGTTTTATTTTCTGCTTTCTACTTGACATTGTAATTTGCATACATATGTAATTATCTATTGTTTCTCTATATATAATTATTGTAATCTTATCTCTGTTATTTTTTATTTCTTGTACTCTGTTTTTTATTGGTTTTTAAATGGCATCATTGGAGGTAATTCGCAATGTTTTTTTGTCTGATTTTTTCTTTCTCATTTGTTAATTTAATGGTAGTAATTAATTAAATGTAATCCCATTATACTGTAAGACATAATAATACCCTGTATAGAAACCTGTATTGTTATTCTAAAGGGAATTTTTCCAGAATAAATAAAGAATTTATTATTATTCAATGCTCTAAGCTCCCAATTATTTACAAAAGACTCATAGATGAGACTATTATAAGACCTATTTGGACTCGGTGAGTAGATGGCTTTGGGGGTCCACTAAGCCAAGAATTCCTCTCATTACAATCCAAAATCCTTTGTAAAATTGACAATACTTCATACTTTGTTTTGAATAAGCTTTTCCATAATGAAGTCAATGTCCTATTTGTTGCTGATTTGGCCAGAACCCGATACCAGTCTTTTCATGACAAACTTTGTTTCCACTCAAACCCACTAGTTTCAGTCACCCACACTAGTGCCAGTAGCTTAGTAGTATGTAGAGTCCTGAGTTGCCATCCTAAAGGTTCCGGGTGAAGAACAGGCCGTGGCAAATAAATTATTTAATCAGATGGGCCCTGTGGGGTCTAGAAACCCACCTAAGGCTCCCATGCTCTATAAAGTGGATAGCCTTTATTGAGGTAAAGCCTGGTGGTTGAGCGTGGTCTCTGACAAATCTTCTCCCTGCACAAATGTTGTCCTAAAACAGTACAGTCTCTACTATGTACTGTACTCATGGCCCTGCATGTGTTGTAGTGGTACAGGTGTTGTTTATCTATAAACAAAGAACGATAATACCTCGGAAGGAGAATAGTGAAAATACAACTTAGTAATATATAGTTCTAAATTCTATGTATGATCGATATACACATAGTTGAAGCAAGTATATTATCAATTTTTATATATAATTCACTCAATACATAACATATATACAATAATGGTTATTTCCAAATGCGTTTTTCAAGAACACTAGTAGTCAGACTGTTGGCTTATAAGTACATCGTACCTACACCATGGCAATAAAAATATCTATAGTGAAAACTTAAATTTATTAATTTATAAATATTTGCTATAATTAACTATAATAAATATTAACTGTAATTGGAATTATGTTTAAATATTCCATCAACTTGGTACTAATATAATCTGTGGAATCTACTTATGTAAGATACATACTGGTGTTATGTTAAAGGAATTGGAGTACTTATCAGGTAATATATGATTGTACAAACTTGGTGAATTATATTGAATCTAAAGTTGTTTTGATTATATTGTTAATTTTTTGGTCAAACTGAGATAGCTATACTCCCCTCTCTTTTTCTAGTTTTTCCTTTTCCTTTTTACCGCACTGCAACTTCACTCTTTATTCTGCTTCCCAAAGACAGGATAATGTATGCACCGCTAGTGAAAGGGACTCTTACGTCAGTAACTTTTTCCTCCTCGCTCCAACTAATCTTTTCAATTCAAATCAGAACAAATTGCTCTTGAATGATTTCCAATTGAAATTAGAAAAGGTGGATGCGTGCTATTTGTTATTGTGACGGGTCAAGGCATGATCTGGCCGGCGGAGTTATAAAGAGAGTCCGCCTCCATTTCGACTTCGGCCATTAGTTAGAATGAGAAATCTGTTTTGTACCTATTGCATCAAGTCCTTTCCTCTCCCTTCTCATGTAAGGAATGGAATCACTTTTTTTTCGAAATCGTGGGTATTTGTTTATCGATTCCGACAGATTATCTATTTTTAACTGAGATACATTAAGATACAAAACGCGAAAAAATAGTCTCACGGGTCTATAGTGGAAAGCTGTACATTGTGGTCCATTCACCTTTGTTCCGAATGGGCGTGTAGTAGCACTGAAACCACATATGACACTTGCTGTGGTTTGGTCAATAACAATGTTTATAATATATTATAAAATTCCCCATGCCATTAAAATAATATATTTTTAGTAACATTATACTCCTATAAATGGATTCCTAAACTTTATCAACGCTGATTATCATCTCTTCATGCAAATCCGTGAATGGGACGCAACGACCAAATTTCGCAATTCTAGCCAGAAATGGATAAGAGTTTCAGCCATGTTCTTTCTAACATTTCATTCATATACTTTAAAAACTATGATTATGTGATTAGCCAATAAGTATGTACTGTTATGGAATCTCCACAGTAGGTACACAAAAAAACCATCTGGGAGGCATGTGCCCCCCCCCATCCCTCCCTCCTTAAATCCGCCCTTGCTATTGTTATCGATCTCGCTTTCGGTATGAAACTCTATGAATAACCTGATGTAATGATAGTAACATTAAAGATTTGCCTTCGCAATTTAAAAATCTCCTCGTACAGCAATTGTCCTAGAAACAACACAGTCTTTAGTATGTTCTGAACCTTCACAACTAAGAAAGTAACAAATTTATTGAAAAAAGTTATAAGTGAAAAAAATCATTGTTTTATCTAACAATCGCAGCCTAAATGATACAATAGTAAATACACCAAAAGCAAAAAGTTTAGATCGTTGAAAAACAATAATCAATATTTTTCAGTTGAAAGTTTTTCGTTAGGAAAGAAAAATGAAGAGATAAGAGCGGTTTGGAGATCGAGAGATAATGGGAGATAGACGTATCCCAGATATGACCTAATTGAAGAAGCAGAAGAGGCCGACCAAGAATTTTCCTGGTTAACCTAGTTCAGGAAGACATGCCTGGATTCCTTTTAAGTGGAGAGCTTGCTCTAAGCGGAGCACTTGAAAGAAATGTTGCTATTAAATTTGCTTAGGAGAAACCCTAACTATATGGAAACTCTCAATAAATAACGTCACTAAGTAAAATTTTAATAGTGAAAAGTAAATTTAATTTTCACTTAGTAAAGATGAAAGTTTACACTTCTACAGGTACAATTCTTGAAAAATTAACTTAATTTAGAGCTATTTAGTCTTTATTTCTGGCAGATTACTCGGGACGACTAGATATGGTCCAACTATTGATGCAATGTTTTCACGATTCATAACCCATGTAACTTCTGACGTACACGTATTGTATTTTAGTTACTACAAACCTATTGTCACAGTGTTTAATAATGATGATTATACTATTCACGGAGTAAATACTATTCAAAATCACGTTAAATGTTCATGGTAGAACAAACGAATCTTCCAAAGAATGATTTATATAAAAATATTAACAATTATTATTATGTGAAATAGATGATATTTCATTGGAATGATGTAAATATTACGAATAAATATTTATATATGCTTTGATTACTTTTTAAGATGCTTTCATTTACCCTCTTTTTACATAATTTACACAATACTAGTTCTTAAGGAGTAAACTCCAGTCGTGCGTCGGAGCTGACACACACATTTTTTTCTCCTTATTTAATTTTATATTTCATTTTTATATCCACACCTGTCACTCATCACATTACACTACTACAATGCATTGTGCATCACATAAGTAATAAATATTGTCATTTGTCATTTTTGTTCTAAATAACGTTGCATGGTCAGTGAAGTCTGGGAGATATTCGTATCTCTACTAAGTATAGAGTTGCGAATATGGGTTATAATGATGAGTATTGTATATTAATGATCGGTACAATTTATCCAATCTATCAGATTTTGTGGATTTTATGAGAAGAGCATTGGTTTGTTTTAAGCTGAGTCATTAACTGGATTCATTTTTATAATATCTCTACTTCGGTGACATACATATTTCTTACAATAGTTTAATTTATAGTTTATAGTTTACAGTTCTGTCTATTCAACCTTGTTATATAGTTATATTTGCAAAGGAACTAAAGGAATTCCAAGGGATTGTTGGTATGTCAAGACTTTAGGTTATAAACCTGTCCCTCTGATGCATTTACATAAATTTGATGCCGAAAGTTATCATTAGATCACATAAACAAGAACACCTGAATTAAGAAATGGTTGATTCATTACCAAATCTCGTGTCAAATTATATGATATGTGAATTATTGTTTAAACCACCACCGTTACATCACAACTTAGAGGGAAGGGCTTCAGCATCAACTGGAAGGCTCAAATCCTAGCTTATTTATATATTTAATTTGTTTATTTTATTTATTAGATTTTAGTGGTTCATTTTTTAAAATTTTATTTTCTCACTTTTATCTTAATTATTTGTTTTATTTAGTTTTCTTTATCATTTGCTTTTTATTTGAATCCACATCTGTGATTTACAAACAAAAAAGCAGATGGGCTACTAGTAAAATAATAAAAAATTACATGAGAAATATGGAGAAAAATAGTACACAACGGTACCTTTCGCATGCCTTGATTTAATTGCTTATGATAGCTGATCCCTCATCCATTTTCTTTTTAGTCTTCTCGTTGTGTCCTCAGGCATTTGGTCATGCCCTTTTGGGGGATTTGTGGTTAGTGGTTAGCATAAAAATCTACTATGCCCAAGATCGCTGGTTCGTATCCCGGTAGATATTCATAGGATTTTATAAAGTATAAAAAAATTCTTGGTTACGGCGTCCTTCGAAAAATACGTAAAATGGGGGTCCCTAGTTTGTGCTGTCAGGTACTGGTTTAAAACTCCTCTCCTAATTAAACATGGACAAGAAAAATTTAATACTTCCTCTGTAGTATCGTGTGATTAACCATTGGAGCACTGTAGCGTGGTTAAATCAAGCAAACCATGTATTTAACAAGGTATTCAGACCGGAAATTAATTTTTTTCTTAATACTATTATTTCGTGTTTTTTCTTTTTCTCTTGCTGTTTTTTCATGAAACGTCTCCCAAATCTCTTCACCAGACCTTCAAAGAAGAAGCCTCCTCGAGCGGTTACCCCTGAGGACCGAAGAGCGGTCGGTACTCCCACGACCGAATGACACAGTTGCCGCTCGTGACCCGAACCCAGACCTAACTTATTGCTCCGGTCCTCATCCCATTGTCCGGTCCCTTCTACTAAATATACCCGTTCCTCGTCGTTACAATAATTGCCAATCAGTCAGCTTTATTGAGTGTAATGTTTACTTTAAAAGGGATCTCTAGACGTGAGCTAAAATGTATTCTGTGTTACTTACCATTAACTATTTATAAGCTCTGTACAGTGTTGTCTCCGAGTTAAATGCTATTTACAACCTTTGTTAAGAAATTAAGAATGGCAGATTACTGTTTCATCAACTTTTTACATTTAAATTAAAGCTATTAAGATTATAAACAGTATCTAGATCTTGTAAAACAATGGAAAAATTCCTGCCATTCACTTAAACTTTTTTTTTTTTGTAGTTTCACCCAACTTTAGGGTACTTCAGATCAATCACAAGTAAATCCTCTGTACGTGTGCCTTTCTCTCGGCCCAGTATCGCTTCATCCTCTGCGATCTCCTTCTCCTTTCCTTATCGGAGAATTTGATTGTCTGCCTCAAACCTTATTCTATTGTTTAGGCAGTTCCATCCCGAAGCATATCCACCATAATTCCGAGTTCAAGGTGTCAAGGATGAGCCGCCATGGTTTGGGAGCAATAACAGCTTCCAGAGATTTTTTGATTGAACGATAAACAGCCGAAACTATTTATCATTAATCAGGGAAAAGATGCAACAATTCAAAAAGATCCTGTAATTGCAATTTGGAATGGCGTCCTAAAGGCAGCGAGTCACTCAGAAAAAGTTAGATCTATGGAAAAATCCGTGCCTATCTAAGAATATAAGGGAGAGGAGTGGCGCAGTGGTAGAGTATTTATGAGTTGCCATGCCGAAAATCCTGGTTCAAATCCCACTGCTTTGCAAGACTTTTATTTAATCTGTTAGCAGCCGGATATGTATCGTATGGGATCTAGGACCCTCCTGGGGCCTCCATATAATGTGGGTACCAAAAGTAAGAGGGACAAGTTGGCAGTTGAGCCTGATTTAGGACAACAACTTCCCGCACAACCGTTTTCCAAGTAACAGTACGGTCTCTACTACGTACTGAATCCCTGACCCTTTACGTGGGGTAACAATCAAACATTGTTAAAAATGCAAGAAATGAAAGGTGATACAATAAGCTAATAAATGTAATTAGTAAAATTATAAAGACTTTGTTATAAAGAAAAAAATCAGTGTACACTTTTATTTGTCTTGGTATGCATGAGGGTCAATCCTCTGTAAAATAAAATCTTATTGAGTATTTATATTTGTAACATATAATCATATCATATTTCCTGTACTGACCATTTCATTCATCGAAAGATAAAATATTTGTAAAAATTTCTTTAAAATATCAATGACTTGCTTGGTAATATACCATTGTCATGGTAATAAAAAATATTGACAGAAAAGGATAGTAAATTGTTTATTTATTGTTTTAATTTTTAATATTTTTATTTTGAAGAGAAAAGATATTGCCCTGGCCGGGATTCCAACCCGGGTCGTCCGCCTCTCCGTGGTAGCGCGCTTACCATTTGAGCTACCAGGAGTCGCTTCACAGTCAAGATAAATCTGTTCTCTTCACCGATCCCGTATTCCCACACCGACGCATGTGGGGGCCATCTCAAGTGGCAAGAGCGCTGCCACGGAGAGGCGGACGGCCCGGGTTCGAATCCCGGCCAGGGCAATATCTTTTCTCTTCAAAATAAAAATATATTACTAGTCGTATAGCAAGTTTTAAAATCCCCAAAGATAAGAAGCCTATTTTTAAATTGTAATCTCAGAAACAGCAGTCTTCCCCATATAGTTGTTAATGTTATTTAAACATCAAAAAAACAATTATTTAAAATTACAAATGTTATTACATTTTGCATGTATCTTCTTACCCTTTTAGATTACAAGCTACTTTAACATTGCTCATTCAAGAGCAAGAAGCTGATGGAGTGCTCCAGCAAATGCTTAGGGTCAATGGCCTTTCTTTGCTTTCTTCTCATTAAGAATGGAACGCCAAGAATGAGGATTGTCCTCCCGAACTGAGAGCGATATGCGTCCTCAAGAGATATACCTAGAGGGAATCTTCCTATGCTTATTGGACATAGGTTATAAGGATAAATATGTTTTATACGATAGATATACATTGAATGAATTATTGAAATACGGCAAGTAAGTCATTATTGCTAATTAATTTATTGTTAAGTACCAATCGAGTGTAATGGCAGCTATCGCTTACGAAAATTTTTTAAAGTAAAAATAATTTTTGAAAGAGTGAAATTATTGTTTTAAAGCTTTATAGGCCGATGGAATAGAAGAAAAAAATAAATAAGGAAGAAACGAAACTGAAACAGAAAACGTCTGGGGGCTTAAAATTAGCATGGAGTGTGAAGTTGGCCTACTATATTTTTAGTCCATATTTTTTGTTGTTTAAACTAAAAAAATCAAAACTAAATTAATTAAATTCTGATAAATTAAAATTCTGAAGAGAAGTGAAGTGCAGATGCATGTTAAGAATTTATAGTCCTATTATTTATGGGATGCGAATAAAATATGTTCTTAATTGTCTTTTGACCTCCACATTTTCGGTTTAAACAATATAAGAAGGTTTTAATTTTGTATCAAAAATCTCTACTTAACCACAGACTTTAATTATTATTAAAACTATTGATATTTTAATTTATTTTTTTATTGTTATCTTCCTGTTTTTTTTCAAATGATGACCTGGTTGATCTCTATTAAGTTACTGAAAACCTGTACAATGTATAATAAACGGTAGGTACGTTGATATTTCTAAGACAACGGTTGTGCAGGGTATTTGTCCGAGATCACGCTCAACCACCAGTTGTTTTTCACTAAACCGTTTTTTTTTCCTGGTAATAAGGGTACTCACTTTAAATAGGCTAGATCTATAGCCGTTAGAGTTTCTGTGGACCCCACAGTGGTTTCAGCAGAATAGATAATTTATCTGCCACATTTACATGCCTGATTTGAACCCGTAACCTCCTGCATACTCAGCAATCTGCAAACTGAACTACACCGCTCCTTATCAGAGGTCTGTCCTAGTCCTCATCATGCTACGTTATTAGTAAGCCGACTCTGTATTTATATATATATATATATATATAATGTTTTTCATTTCATATAATTTCATGCAGATCAATTGGCATTTTAATTGTACATATGATTTTTGAACATAAAAAGTGATTGGTATTTGAGATCAAAATATCTGTGAAATCTAGAAAATCCTTTGAGCAGCCATTTCTAGTCATATCCAATTATTTTACGAAACCAATACTATTACATTATATTGTAATATAATATCAATGCTTTTTTCATTTCACCAATGAAACATTGTGGATAATAAGTTTATAAAAGAGCATGAAATTTAATAAATAATTGTAGAGCTGTCGGTTGAGCGGTTCCTGCGGTTGAGAACACGAGAACTTCCTCTGAGGTGGCCACCGCAAATCCCGCCGGCCAAGATTCCTGGATCTTCGAGTGCATTTTTCCCTTCATCGTGTTGGGTGAGCTCTTCGAGTTCTTTCAGCTTGGATATTTTCATGGCAATATAGTGAGGATGGATTCACTGAAATCAAATATTTAATCTTCTCGACCGTTAAAAATTGATATATTCGTAAACATTTTAATTGATATATTAAAAGGATTTTAATATATATATAAAAACTATAAAATGTAAGTATGTATGTAAAATGTATGCAAACTCCCTAGGAGTCTATTATCTTACATTTTATAGTTTTTATATACATTCTACTACCTTTTCCATAATTTTACTTCTCACCTCTGATGTTTATACTTTTTCTTTCTTTTTTTTTAAATATCTTTCTGTTTACTTCCGTCTTTTATCTTTCTAAACAAATCTTTTTTGGCATCACCACCGTTCTGATCATTTTCTCTGTAATTTTTTTATTCATATATATCCCTCACTTTTGTTCTAAATTTCTACCTCTCTACATATATATTTTTTCTCATTTATCATATACTCAGCCCTCAATGTATTTTTATTGTATTCATTGTATTTTGTCTGTTTTCCTTACTTAGCCCTCAAGATGACCCACAAAGTGGGTCGAAACGTCGGCACTTAATTAAATAAGCAACCACTTATTTATTGTTTTCATTTGACTGCACCCCCAACTATTTTCTTCCTTACGTCTACTTTCCAGTCAACCATCCCCTCGCTTATAATTAGCTTTAATTTAAGCATAAACTAAGGCCCGTTGGTGTAACAGATTCTAAGCTACGCCTCTTTGAAAATTGGTTCTGAGCTTTAGCCTTAGTCTGAGCTTAAATTAAAAAATCACTTCTTTGGCCGGTGTTTCTCAAGAAAGTCGGCAAAATCTTCAAATTTGGACTTTTTGGAAAAAAGAGACCAATTTTAAAGGGGTGTAGCTCAGGATCCATTAGATATGATTCTACTGCAGTTGGATTCAAATTGTAGCAAATTTAATCTATTTTAAAATGGTTTACCATGTTTTGTTTTTATAAAATGCACCGAATATGAGATACAGGCCAAAAACTGAAATAACTCCGAGAATTTTGCGGGTCGGTAAAATCCGAGGTTTTTTTGCCACCGAAAATTTTCCCATCCGCTTTTTCGGTTGCAAAATTCGATTTCCACTACTCAGACATGCCCTCACAACATATCAAAAATTCAGCTCTCTTCAGTTTATTGAAACCTAAAGCCCCTTTTTGCGGTACCTGGCCGCTGGCCTATAAGGCATTTCGGTTGGAATTATAGAATGGAGATGTAATGGATTAACTTTAATACTTCGTGTAAAACAAAGTTGACGGATCTGATTTTTGTTTAATTAATTCATTAGCCCATTGTATGCACAAGTTAATTAAGATGCTCTGATTCTATAATTGCAGATCCGTGAACACGAAGAGAAATAACCAACTTTGGAGGCTTATAATTTAATTAAAAATATCAATATTTAATTTTAATAGTCCTTGTAGAAAAAAATTAAAAACATAATTCTTTTCCTTTTTTTTATATTCCATTTTTCGCAAATGAGCAGCTACAGCAAACCGGTTTGGGTATTTAGCTTCCTTGTCTTCCGGTCCAACTCTGGAACGACCTCCAGTCATCCTCAAAATTTTAATATAGTTATGCTTTCTTTAATATAATTAATATTAGCTAATTCCAGCTGCTTTTCAAGATCCTATAACGATAGAGAATTAAACAAAACGTTTATATATTTATCAATTTCATTATTTTTCGTTTTTTAAAAACATATACCGATAGAATGGTCACTTATGTCAAGTGATCCACACCGTGGATTAGCCAAATACTAATAGATCTGGAAAAAATAAAATAAAATAGAACCAGTACTAATAGTTACTGTCAAAAAATTGGTTGAAAACAAGGTAGAAAATGGATATTAATGTCAAAGAAGCCACCAGAAATAAAATATTGAAGAAGCCAGGAATAAAATAGGCAGAGGGGAGAAAAAGAATGTATGGAGAAAAGATGAAGAAAGTATGTGCCAAAATACTAAGCGCGATTCTCCTCCGTCCAAACATAATAAATAAAGCTTGACACTTTTTTATTTTAACTTATGTCATTATTCCCGTAAAAGTTCAAGTTTAATCATGATACAAATCCAAATATGACTTTATTAAGAAAGAAACATGCTGTACATGTAATATCAGATATGTCGTACCTGATTTAAAAACCTCCAACCAATAGAATTGCTACTGTACGCTCAACTTTTAGCATTAGCTGTAAGGAGTTAGGTTGAAAGGGCTAAAGGGGGGGCTGGTTTCGATGGTTTATCAGGTTTGACTTGGAATCTTTCGGATAATAATAAACTCTTCATTAGGTGTGTGAAATGTGCTAGAGAAAAATTTGTATGCAATACAATGTTGTATAATAAACTAGTTAAAAATGTAAAAAGTTCATTTTTGAAATTGAGAGTTATCCGCTTTTGATTCTTAACCCTTCATATATCAAACATATACATGCTGATTAAGGAAATAGAATTTATACTAAAAAAAAAAAAACCTGTACCACTAAACCCGTGAATGGGTCTGGGGTTCAGTACATAGTAGAGACTGTACTGTTTCATGGACAACGGTTCAGCAAGGAGGTGACTTGTCCT
Organism: Troilus luridus; assembly: GCA_964056705.1. NCBI lineage: Eukaryota > Metazoa > Arthropoda > Insecta > Hemiptera > Pentatomidae > Troilus > Troilus luridus. The sequence continues at coordinate 60,002,153 of OZ057414.1, forward strand.
AGATCACGCTCAACCGCCAGATTTTTTCCCCTTATTCTGGGTACCCTGTTTTTATAATATTTTATAAAGGCTGGGTGAGCCCCAGGAGGGTCCTAGATCCCATATGATCCATCTCCCGCTACAAACATACTAAATAAAAGTACTGCCTGCAGAGGGATTTGAACCAGGATTTCCGGCATGGCAACTCAGTGCTCTACCACTGAGCCACTCCGCTCCCTAAGAATTTATACTATAGTTAGTTTATATTCTGATCTCGCTAAAAAACAACAGCATTATTGCCGAGTAGAAGAAACCTGTTCTTATTTTCGAATTTCAGAAATATGTTTTATGACAAAACCTCTCCAGAAACCGGGATTTTAATAAAACGAACTCAAATCATCTTTTCCTCCTTTCACATTAGCACTTGAAAGAACATGTAAAAACTAATAGAAGCTATACGATAGGTGAAATATTACTCCTTATAGCCAGAACGCCGCTTATAAATTGGCCCACTTTGCATCTGGACGTAATTCGATTAATTTACTGAACTAATCATTAGGGACTTGTAAACGCGGGAAGGGATATAACCTTATCAGAACGGAAACGTTCCCATTTCTCGACAGACCATTCGTATTCAAATCACTCCCTTCCGCCTATGATGAAGGCGCGTCCGATTTCCGAAACAACGCACAGACTGGTATTTTGACCTAAAACCTGGGCTAAAATATATTGGCACTTTTTTATTGTCAAAAGGGTTTCAATTTACTAGAAATGTATTTCGGAAGACGGCAAAGTGAAGGTTAATCAATTTTACGGAAAAAGTAAGTTTTTGTTACATTATTATATATTTTTTTATTATTATAAATTTATATTCGTTAATGCATTTTTTGTTCTTATCAAAAAAATGAGCTTCTGTGCTACTACATGTATTATAACATGTAGGTTTGATGCTGTTGCGGGGAGTTGCATACATTTAAAAATACAAATGTTTGCCAAAAGACATGAAAAAAGTCAAATATTTTTAAGGAGATAGTTATAATACTAGATATGTTTAGATAATGTTTTAAATACAATAAATTGATATCTTTTTTTTTTGCTAAAATGACTTTTAACATAAGAAAACACATAGCGAAAATACGTTTTTTTGTGAAATGTTGTGAACAAAGACGTGCGTAAACAGCGAGTGCAAGGTTCCGACTGGTGGTGCGGCGGACTTGGGTGGTCACTCCAGGTAACGGGTTCGTCAAAAGATGGGCATGTTATCACTCGCTTTATGCCAAAATCCTAGGGCTGGGAGTGAAAGTTGACAAATTTGATTTTTGGCCATGTTTTAGGTCAAAATACATTCTGTGCGACGGTGGGACGCCGCTGGAAAAGAATGCGACCGGAATGGAAGAAACATTAATCGATTACCTGGCGTTGGGATCTGATCCATGGGACGTGTGATGCCAATCATATGCAAACTACCGGTCGCTCTTACATCTCAGACAATCTTGGTCCAGCCAGCAAGAATTATCGTTCTTTTGATAACATTCAAGTAAAGAAATTATTAAAAAATAGATTTTAAGTTTTATATACGTTATATCCATTGAAGGTGTTGGAAGTTGGAAAAATCTATCAGTAACTCGGGCTGAAGAATAACAGTGAATAAAAAAATATCTTTACCACAACCTCAAGATTCATCAAGACCAGAATGTCACTTATGCGGTTTTCGGGACATGATCTGGGGTTATTGCCGTCTCTGGAGCGTCTCTATGGTAAACCTGACACTTATGGAAAAATAATTGGAAATATGAGATATTATAGTCTATCAAATAGAGTAGAATTTTGATTTTGTATCCTGTTATCTCAAGATTCATTGCTCTATTCCATGCATATCATAGGTACGAATGCAATGTATCGAATTTGAAAACACTACTTTCCAGGAGAAAAAAAAACTCTTTTCAGGTTAAATCTAAATTATTTAACCATCATTATTTTTTTAATGATTACACATTAGTGTTTATTTCACCTTCGGTATGCTGCATTTCGTAGAATTGTGTCTATTTATATTTACCACCAATTCAATTCACTCAATTCTACTCTAAGTACAAACCTAAATTCGAATCAGACTACCCAATTATCTATCAAAATCCATTATATCCATCTATATACTTTGGCAATTATAAAAATCTAAGAAACAACCCATATTTGAAAATACGTTTCATATAATAAATATTTATGGTCAGGGATTATTTTAAGAACAAAATTTTTAGTTTATTTCGGAAGGATAGAAGTCAATTTTTTTTCAATTTCTTCAACCACCATGGGTATTATTATTCAATTACTGACGGACATCAAAGGTTTTCACAATTTTATTTTATATTCATGTAATAAGTGAGTTTTGTCTGAACTTTTGTGAGTAATGAGTTTTTCAGTGTGAATTTATGAACCGATTTTGAAGTTAGATGGCTCAAACTTTTATATATCTGAGAATGTCTAAATCAATATATTCAAGAACATTTCTGTCAAAATATAAAAACCAATTCTTATTTTTATTGTAATATTTTCATGATTGTGTAAAATGAGTTATTGGTAATTTCTAATGAGATTAGAATTTCCTTCAATGAAAAAATATATATAAAAAAAAATACCTGTACCACTACAATCTGTATATAGTCCTGGGTTGTGTGTCTGATACAGACTGTACTGTTGGACAACGGTTGTGAAGGGAGGTTATTTGTCCAAGACTACGTTCAACCGGCATATTTTCTCCCAATTAAGGGTAGCCACTTTAGAGGTCCAGGGATAGCCCCAGAGTGTCTGTAGATGTCGTAGGTTCCTTATGAAATAAATAGTTAATCTGTCATAGCTAAATAGTTTATCTATCATAGCTAAATAGTTTATCTGCCATACCCGGCAACTTCAGCATATTTCTACACAGTGATTTTCCCCACTCCACGCAAAAATTACAAAACTGTTGAATTGATCGTGACGTTTTTATTTCTAGAAAAAGTACCAACTTTTCAAGTTTTTCAAAAGAACAATGTAGAATAAAACCAGGTTTATAAAGGAAATAAAAGTTAAAATCTTGAAAGGTACTAGTTATCCCAAGGTAATTTGAATTTCAACGTTGTTCACTGCAGACATGAGCTGTTCCATGGTTCCCTTCTGTTGAATGCGGTGCAAACGCAAGGATCATCCGAATATAATCGAGAGTATATAGCGATTCAGGAAGAGAGTGGGGTTTCGTAACCCCATGTGTTGTGGTAGTGCACATTGTAGAGAAACTACGCGAATAGTGAGCGATCACGTATCGAGCAGAAAAGCAGTAACAAAGGTGAGTGACAAGGAATCTACGTCACAGGCGAAACAAAATATTATTGAGTTTTCTTTTGAAAGAGTCTCATATTTTGCAGAATAGCGGGCACGTTCGGGGAGAACGACATTTCTTCCCAAGAGTATTTTATTAGAACAGAACTTAAATGGAAAGCATTCTTCGGTATAGGATGAGTTTGATCTTTTGTTGTACCAGGGTGGTCTGAAAAGTGTCTGCCGAACATCGCCAAAGTTCACCAAAAGTTGTTAGACGACCGCCGAATTAAAGTGAGAGAGATAGCAGAGGTAATGAACTGTTTTTTGTGATAGTCATGGAGTTATTTTAATCGATTATCTTCAAAAAGGAAAAACCATTACAGGAGCATAATACGCATCATTACATGGCAAGCTGAAGGCAGAACTTGCGGAAAAACGGCCAGATTTGCTGAAAAAGAAAATCCTGTTTCACCGAAACAACGCATCGTCTCACACCTCAGCGATTCCCATGGCGAAAATCCACGAATAACGTTTTGAACTTTTTTTTGTCCCCTCATCTAAAAATTGCGCTCGGAGGACAGAGATTCGTATATCCTTCACATGTACATTTTTTTGGGTCAAATTGATATCAAAACAAAAGAAATTAACAATACATCAGCCACGTCAATGCGCTGGATGAAAGCTTCTGATTCTACACTTCGTCTATTAAGCCAAAACATTGATCAAATGTTCTCATTATCACCCAATAATTTTCACATAACTACATAATTTCACATACGTATGAGAGCAAGTTTTACTCATGGAAAGGGAGTTGGAAGATTTTCTATTTAGTAGGGAAAATCTTCATTATGTAGAACGATTTTTTATAAAAATGATTATTTTTGGTATATAACAGCATAAGCTGTTATTAGTAAGTATTTAAAACAAATCTTTGTTTAAAACGAATATGCTTGGGTTAAGACGTTCTGGATCAAAAGCGTAAAACTGTGAAATTACAAAAATTTATTTTTTCGCATTTTCCGATTGTTTGATCAAGCAATTTGGTCTAACATGACATTTAAACGGCTTATTTCTCATGGCTTTAGTCCGGTTCTGGACCTGAATTTCGGCGTACAATTGTTGAATAAAGAGTCGAAAAATGTGAATAAATCAGTTTTAAAATATTGTAGTTATCTGTTTTCGATCCTAAACACCTCAATTAACCTTATGCTTACTAATGAGCTTAAAATACAATATCATTAAATAGTCTCATATCGTAGTTTATGTACCAATAGATTCAGAAGAAGGATTTCTTGGAGGAAAACGATCTACATAACTGAAAACAAAAAGAAAAATCTAACTATCAAACAGCTCCCATGCTAAATACTAATCGTAACTGATCGTGGATACTTATCCAGGAGGTTCCGAGGTACTAACCTCGGCAGGTAGTCCTCGGATTTTTTAGGGGTGTAAAAATCCTTGCTCATGCCGTCGAGTGGAAGGGACGTATAATTTTCAATACTAAATATTTTATTGTTGAATTAATATTCCACAATATGTTCAACAACATGGGACAAACATAATTCGCATTAAATAAAAGGGTTTAACTAATTACATGGTCATCTGTATTGTATTGTTTAGCACAACATCCGACTATGGCCATGATCGCGGTTTCGCAGTCCGGGTTTTTTAAGGGAGTTAATAGTCCTTAGTAATGCCGTTCTTCAGTGGGTTTATAAGATGGCAGTTCCGAGCTTTTGTGATGTCAGGTACTCATCCCTGTTTTAATTATACAAAGATGTCAATATTTAAGACTCTGTCTGTAGCATTGTCTGATTTTTCGCTTAACTGTTAAAATAAGTAAGTGTTTCATTAAAAAAAAAGAAAAAGACACTTTATTTGCAATTTTACATATACGAGCAGAATAAGTGTGTATTCATGTTCCGGACTTCCTTTACATGTTTAAAGAACATTGATTTTAATTAATTAAAGTTATCTTTTATAAATTAGTTTTAAAATAGCAGGAAAAAAGTAGAAAAACCCGCTTAAAAAAATAAATGAAATAGTTATAATAAATAAATAATAATAATAGTAATAATAAATACATAATTAAAAGTAACAGTAATAATGTAAATAAATATAATAATAATAATAAAATAGAAAATAAAGAAACAATTAAAAATAACTATAAAATAAATACAGATAACTAGATTACAATATCTTCAAATAGTGATTTGTTTAGTAAGAAGTATATGTTTTGTTCTTGTATGCGTGTACCGTTGTAGCAAATGTTTATCATAGTTACCGATTTCTCGAATGAATGGGTTTTCTGGAGTTTTTTCGAATTATGCTTTTTTTTGGGTTGAAACATATTGTTTTATAGTGGGAAGTTCAAGATCTCTAAGCATAGTCGATATTTTCGACTTTCCATTATATTATAAATATTATTATGCTAGATTTCCCAATACAAATCATAAACAAACCGGTCAATATTCAAATATTTATATCAGGTATTTAGTTGAGTGTGTAAATTAATTATACAGGCTAAGTAGCATACAGTGACGTTAATGAATTAACAACTAGTCGCAACCATGATTTGGGATTTTGTTTTATTTTTTAAATCATAGATCTTTCTATAAATATGTTCTCGGGATTTATCGGACTCGGTTCAGATATAGAATTAAAAACCTTCCAACAATAAACGGTATAGCTATTTTGAGATAAAATGTGATGGTACTAACAAATGATTTTTATTTTTAGAAAGAGCAACAAAGGGAGCATAACATATTATTAGGTTGATATATTTCGCATTCATACCGTGATTGGCTCAGCCTTGGCAACTAATAAACCAAGCATAAAAATTTAGCAAGCCTTCAATTTAACCGCCTTGATAAATATCAGAGAAAGAGAGCACGGCTATATAATACCCGACTCTCCTTCGAAACACTGAGCATTTTGAAAGGGATTATTATTATTAATCATAAGTGGGCCGAGTAGCCCGGGGCATCGCTGGCGCTGCGGGGCCGGCCTCCAGAGCTAAGTACCAGAGGAGGTACTATCAAGCAAGTTGGAACATATCCATGGGTAGCATAGATCTCTACATATTGTGGTTTAGTAAACATATTTAATAATAATTAACAATGCAGTAACAGAGTTGATTTTGTTATTCAAGAATTGTTCTATTAAGGTGTTGCATACTAGGCTGAGATGGCAAGGAACCGTTTCAGGCTACTTCAACACTTAATAGACAAACTGAAACTTGAAAGTTTTCGTGATAATGACTACAATTACATGTTTATTACCTTAATTCGTCAAAATACATATTCCCCAAATAAATATCAAGCCGTTGTTATAAACGTGCAATTGCACTAAAATGGCTCAGCTTAGAATCCCTTCATATTTCGAGAGCTGATCATTTCATTCGTTGAAAAATATTTTAATTATAAAGTTTTCTTAAAAATATCAATGTCTGCCACCGTTACATACGCTTTAAGTGCGCTGATGATAATAACATATATTGACAGAACAAAATGAAAATTATTTAACCAATTGTATGGCAAGTCTTAAAATGACCACTAATTAATTACATACACATGACTATTATAAGAACTATTGTCATATGCTTGCCACTCCTGAAATAATGACGATTTTCAAATAATTTTGTTACTACTATAGTATTACCATTTTTTTTGTTAATTTCATATTTATCTCAATTGTTTATTAGAAAAAAATCCTCCCTGGATATAAATTGAAATATTCTTATTTAAATTCAGAGGGAAAATATCCTAAATCCTTTTCAGTTTCTTTTTGGAACTATTGGATGTTAGGGTCCCACCTGATCCTTCAGTCGAATGAGTTTTAAATATAATTCAACTATGAAAAATTGCCGTATTCAGCTACTTTGACACTAACTTGACAAATGTACTAAGCTCCTAATTAATTACAAAAGACTCATATATATAATTATTATAAGACCTATTTTGGACAGAATAGATCTTTAGACTCCACTAGTCCATCGAATTCCTCTCTTATCGGATGCTTACAATCCAAAATCCTTCGTGAATTCCTCAATGCTCCTTACTTTGTTAAGAATGAAAGTGAAATGGAAGAAGATATAGAGTTCCACAAGGACCAGAATGCTCCTTTGCGGCTCTGCCAAAAGCCGCGGCTCAGTGGGATTCTGTGTATAGATCAGAAAGCTGAGAACGGGTGGCAAGGAACTGGACCATGGTTTTAAATTGAAAGAGGTCGGAAATACATGGATGGCGGGATTGGGTAACTTGGTAAAGAAAGAATGCTAGGAAGTACTTACCGCGTAAGGAAGAGTGAAGCTACTTACAATCAAAGCCTTAATGTCTTGTTAGTTGATTTTTGTGCCCGAATCCGACGTCAATCCTGTTATGGAAAACTACTAGTTTCAAACCTAGCTACCTCTTCAATTCCTAATAATCCTCCGAGGCGTCTGAAAAGAATATGGTTCCGTGACCATTTAAGTTGACTGTGTTATTGAGTGCTACGACTTGATAGTTTCTCTACTTGCTTTTATATTTACTTACTATGTTGTTATAATACAGTTTTCAATACATAAATTTCAAAAATTGTTTTATATCTTACATTTGTGGGTGTTGGTGTAAATATTGATTTTCCTTTTCTCTACTGGAGTTTTCTCTGCCTCCTATATTCCTTCAAACGTTCTATGAGACGTTTCCTTTGATCCTTTATCCATCTTCTTCCAACCTCCTCTAGTCTTTCTCCTTCCAGAAACCACTCCAGAATCTTCACTCTTCTTCCGAATTCACTTCCTGCTAACATGTGAGACTTTGTAATGCTCAACTATTTCAAACCTACACCTTTGCTTTATCGATCTATGCTTGCTCATTCAGTTCAACTTCTAATTAGGACACTATACTTTATTATTAATTGAGCTCTCTCTAACTATATACACAAAAAAATACAACTGACTTTATTTGTGCCAATGTTTCGGCCTAATTTTAGACCATATTCAGGGCAGTGGGTTGTAGAGTCTAGAACGACTTGGTTAATTTCTTTAAGACTCTAGACCTCTCTGCCCACATTATACCTAAAAATTAGGCCGAAACATAGGCACAAATCAAATAATTTGTTCTTACTTGGGTAAAATTTAATGACTAGACTATTGCTCCATTTTCAACATTCCTCAAAATATATCCTATTAGTATTGCCTCATCAATATTAACCGTCTAATGTTGATAAATGGAAAATAAAAATAAATACAAATAAATTAAATCTATTTTATATTAATAATTTTGTTTTCACCTGAATTTTCCTACCTAATATCAGTAAAATTAATCACATCACACTATTTAATGCCTTTAAAATTTGTTGAACAATAGTTGTATTATCCTTAAATTTATGAGAAACTTTACCAAAATACATTCTACTTTTTATAATTTAGATAATTAATCGCATACGAGTAATTTTAGCTTTATTTGGCATTAATTTTTTGTAATTTTTGGTTTTCATTTTCACCCGTTCTTTATCACCTCTTGTAGAAATATAACTGTAAATAAAATATTCCCTCATCACTTGCAAAAAGTAAAATCAATTAATCCTGGGTTGCTCATAAATAATATGGAAAATAATTATTACATATATTAACGAATATTTAGTTTGTTTTAATGAAGATATATTAAAAACTGGAAAGGAAAAACTTTACTTAAGTCTGATTTACTGTCAATTTATATTTATGAGTTGTACCTTTCATCTAAGACAGATGCGATATTTCCCGCATTATGACACTGAAAAAATGTAAATTATTTCATTCTGAAAGGTCATTAGTCATCATTTGTAAATTAACAAAAAAGAGAAATTCAGGATGTGGAAAGTATGTCTCTAATCTTTCTAATAAAGTACAGGCGCTTTATGACTTACCTTAAGCCCCACTATTTCTGCTGAAGTAGTAGATGAGTAAAAACACATATATTTTTTTATAGGAATATTTTATTAATTGCATATCTTTAACGAGGCGAATTTTAAAGTAGAAAAATGTAATATTTTTATTTCAACGGTTTTATTCAATAAAGGTTATATTACAGTGATACGAGTTTTTTTTTTTAATTTGATTGAAACCTACTAAGTTGTTCTTCCTCCTGATGTTAAAGCTCCTGCTCATAGGTTAAAAAAATTCTTCAATATTGGCACATTATATCTAAATTTGTAAAATATATTTCAATATATCGGCAATCGGCAGAGTAATATTATGTTTTTCTTTTTCGTGTTTCCAAAAAATAACAAAGATGGTCTAATGCCATCTAGAAATTTTTAATAAAAATGAAGAATGTTGTATATCTAGATCACACCATTTTGAAATTGTGCAATATTTTCTAATGGCGAAAATTCCTTTCCTCTATCATCATGAATGTGATTCTTTTGTAAAAAACCTCTGCAGTATTTTATTCTAAAAAGTAATGTGTACGTAGTCATCATGGAGTATGGTACTAACCTTATTTAAGGGCTTTTTTAGAAGTGAGATTTGCTGTGTATGTGGTTTTGCTTTTTCTGTTCTTATGATGGCTTAATTGAAGAAACATTGACATGTCAATTGTTTAATTCGTACTTACCGTACTTCTGGTCGGGCCTATATTTTGTATCCATTCCCCTCCATTAACAAGGGATGCTACGTATTTTACTATAATTTTTGTAAGTCTGTGACCGGGAATCCTCATTATGTGGCCATAGAATTTAAGACGTATTTTTTAAATTATTTATTTAACATTTAACATTATTTATTTATTTAAAACTTGATATTCCAGTAGAAAAGCAAAGAGAATAAAACTTGGATCAAATTTGCTAGATGCGCAATTGCTCAGGTGCAAATGAAACCTAAATAATAAATAATAATAATATTATATTTATCATTTTTTATTTTATATTCACTATTATTTATTTAATTAAATAATAATTAAATGTGACTTATGATAAGAACTCCAATTACATACAAACAGTACATTTCCACTATCATATAAGGAATTATGTGAATAGATAGACACAATCGCAGAACGTTTCCTCACTTTGACAATACGTGGCTGAGATCGTTCGTGCTGGAGGACAGGCATCAGCTCACATTCGGTAAAGCCCAGACCTGATTTATGGGCACTTAAAGGAGCCTATAAAGGAAGAACGATTAGAACTGCTACGTGTGAAAAATACAAAGAGCCGAGGGAGACTCCATTGTGCCTCCAGGTCCTCAGGTTCAATGCCCAACAACAATCCGCTCAGTCGCTATTCTAGTCCAGTCTTGCATTTGTTAGGAATCTAGAATTAGAACGGATTGCATTGGTAATGTATATTCCAACTGCAATTAAAGTTACCACAAAATATAAAATACTAATTGTAATTAAAATACATGTTGTAATTAAAAAAAAAAAATTATTTATTTAAATTTACATCTGAATCATAGCAATACGGCAAGTAAATATAAGGGCAGCAGTGATACATAATGGCATGGATAAAGGCAAGTAACCCACTGGTGTACTCAAATTACAAATTAAACTTAAACGTCTCGAGGGCATCTTTATGTTCGGATTTTGAATCACAGTACATTAATTCCATTTGCTCCAATGATTCAAATTAAATATAAACACATGGATGAAAAAAATCCGAGTTAAAAGCTCTAACCTCTAAAATAAAAACAGGAAATAAAAACACCTTTTAATATTTCCCGTATTTGGGCATCTTCACCGGAATAATAACAAAAGAAATGAAGGGGGTAGGGGTAACCTGCGGTGTGGTACAACCTACTTCATGAAAATAAAGGGTTAAATAAATATAAAAATAAAAATAAGCTGAAAAGGTTAAATAAAAACAGCTTTTCAAAAAACAGGATCAGATTAATATACTTTGCTGTTTCCACGAACCTTAAAAATGTATAACGTTTATAATTCATGTTATTCATCAGTATATATTCCATTCATAGACATCGCCGGATTCACAAACGCAAAATGAAATAGATCGTTTCTTGTTGGCTATTTCCTCTGAATTTTTTAATTATATGAATTGAAGAATTTAAAAAAAAAAATCTAAAAAAAATAGTATAGGTTGAAAAATTTTTTATAAGAGATATATACAAATATATAACATAATACATTAAATAAAATTAGAAATAAAAAGAGAAATAATTTAAATTGAAATTCGTACAATTGTTTCATTATTATAACCAAGAGACATTGTCCTTTGTTTCGGAATTACTGAATTCTCAATAAGAAATAAAAAGATTAAATCTGTTAATAAGGGGGCCTTAAATGTTACGAACACATTTGTAACCCAAACGGAAGGAAGCCATCCTTTAGATCGAAAACTGTGGGAAATTTTCACACGGCTTTCAGTTGAAAAACCAACAGGCATCAGTTGCAGTGCCGACCGATCAAGATTACAAACCCACTTCGAGTGATCTGCATCATAATATCTACTTTGTTCTCTAGGCTCCAAATCTACTGGAAAATATCTAAGACGGTGAGAGTTTAACTAATCGGAAACTTATATAATGATCCATAGAGATTTCGTACCCCAAGAATAAAGTATTATGAGTCAAGAAGATAAAAATATTAGAACTTATATTTTGTCTTCATCTTAAAATGTGCTGTAGTTCTGCTTTCTAGTCTTCAAAATATTTCTAATTCATAACAGTTTATAATGATTGCCCTAAAACTAATATGAAATTAATAATATCGGTTACACTTGGTGGATATGTCTGCTGATTTTTCGTCTAGCAAAGAGTAGTTATTTAACTCAGAACTCAGAAGTGTTATTGGTAGGTAAACAATTTGAAGTTTATACTCCATTTTATGCATCAGCAGTTAATAATTATTTTACACATTTTTTATAAATTACACCAAGAAAGAAGTTAATGCTGGGAAAGAAAGACGGATAATAAATGAATTTTGGTGTGCAGCTTAAGTTGTCAGCAAACGACAGTGATCACACTCCTTAGGTAAAATTTAAAAAAGAGTTCTCATTAAAATATCGTTGCATTTTAAGAGCGTAATGCCGTTTAAAAGTCACTCGGGTTAATTTAAAAATCTGGTTTATCATTTAAGTATCAGAAAGAGCTGAAAAAATTCAAGATTATATTTAATGGTGAAGATCCCTTTACTTACAGGTGAAAATCCCTTTACTTGCGTCCAGGCCTTATTTTTTAACATTCAAATAGCCATTTATAATAAATAAATAAAAGGTTTAACGAACCCGAAGGTTCGATACCGATACCACCAATCTATGTTTACAAGCCTCCGTCCACCCAAACCCAAAGCCAAACCCGCTAGATCACTCTTAACGCAATCCTCCCACCTACGCCTCGGTCTACCCCTCAGACCCTTCCCAGTCGGTACAGCGCCTATTAACATCTTAGGAATTCGTTCATTCGTGAGGTTTATAAAAATATGTATGAAAAAATCAGGTTATTTCGGGGAAGGTCAACTCTCAATAATGGTTATTGGCTATTTTTTCATTTAAAAATTTTCTTGTCTTTAAAAAATTATCTATTGTTCATTTGTGTTTAAAATTAAAAATTTCAATACAGCAAACGCTTCTCCAATTTAAATTATTCTATATATCGTTTTAACTTTGCTTATAGTTTTCCATCATGCCTTTCTCTGTAATTTTAATATTTAAAAATAGATTCATAAAATACAGCCGACATGATCATTAAAATACTTAGATGATTTATATTACGACAGAACGTTATGTCGTAAATAATAGTGATGTAACATTATTATTAAAGATTTCCAATTAAATAAAAAAAAAACGGACTTATTTTTGCCGATGAAGCTAATCCAAGTGAGCGCAAGGAGGGAGATGGACGTGGGCAGAGATTACAGGGTTCGGCTCCCTTCCAAAATGTATTACTTCAAATGACATTGACATTCTTCCTTCACCGGGAGGGAAAGTCTCTGCTAGCTAATGCAACTTAATTCAATCCTGTCAATAACTTGTACGATTTATAATAATGAGGATTATTTGTTTATCATTAATAAGAATAAAAAAACCTATGTTAAGTAATAAGAATTTTTTGTAGTATGCCATGGATGTCCTGTATCTTATCAGGTTAACTTTGCGTGCACTTGATGGTAATATCATGATTTATAAAGGTTATTTAAAGAACAAAGATGTTTGCAATAGCGGTAAAATAATTATAAATTACAGATGAATTATTTAATCTGTTAACAGAAACTGTGGGATCTACAGGCCCTCCTGGGGATCACATAGCCTCTATAAAGTTGGTATCATCAAGAGGCTATGTGGGGAAAAAACCTGGCAATTGAGCGCGATATAGTCTCTACCATGAAGAGATACTTCTAGCCACTCCTAATCCTTCAAAATAACCTTAGTTACCTTATTAAGGTTGTAGTGTTACAGGGTTTTTTTTTATGAACGTATCTCACATTATATTTTTATTTTAAGTATTAAAAATACATTTGAAGCCGTCTCAATTATTTATAATGTATAATTTCTTCATTATAATTATTATTATAACTTTTATAGTAAATATGTTCATCAATAAATACAATAATTATTTTATAAATATCTTTCGAAGAAAACAAATACTTTTTTTATTGCAATGACTTAGTCATTTAAAGACAATAGTTGTCTTAAACTGTTAAGAGTTACTATAGAGTTCCAACAGTGACTGTTAAGAGCCAAGGATTGTCCAAGAAACATTACAATCTCAAACATGTACTGAACCTAAGACCCTCCATGGGTTGTAGTACTAGTTTTTTTATAAAGATATTATTTCATTTAATGTTTTTAAGCACAAGTTCGAATCCATGAATACAAATTTTAAAAGAATTTTATGGGCCCTACCAATAGAACGTAGATGGCATAGTAGACCATGCAGATCTTGGTTGCTGTGTTGAGACAAGGCTATTTTTATTAATATCTTGGAGCGACTTTGTGACATTTTAAAAGTAGTAAATAAATAAATTAATGAACTTGTCGTCAGAGAAATCTTAATATTTTATTGTAAATATTTTTATTGTAATTATTACTAACTGGGGCCTATCGGGTATATGTTATGAATATAGAGGCGCGGGGTACCTCAGTGTGCAAGGTCTTGAGATGCTGAAGGTTCTGTTTTCATCTCTGTCTGTGGTAGATACATTATTTAATCTGCAAACAGCCACGGATGGCTCACCCAGCCTTTATAAAGTAGTTATTCTTAATTGGGAGAAAAGCCAGGCGCTTAAGGGTGATCTCGGAACAATTACCACCCTGCACAATCGTTGCCGATGAAACAGTAGAGTCTGTTCTATGTACTGAATTAAAGATTTTTCATGAGTTGTAGCGGCGCAGGTGTTTTATATATAATTATATCTCAATATTACCTAACTTAAAATTTGCAATGAAACCTAGTGCGCTGTTACTACACAATATCTTACAATTAAAATATTGCTTGACCAATTATTTGATTAATAACATGTTAAGAAATTACTTAATATTCATTGTATTTTTTATCATTGATTGTAGTATTGTATTCTTCTTTCTTCGATTTCCTCAATTTCGGACCAGGGGAAACAATTAACTTGTTGCTTAGCCCTGTTTTTTTTAGTATTGTAATCAAGATTTTTTTTAATTGTATTACTTTTTTAAATTATCTTCTAATAAGCCTTAGCAATTTAAAAACGTATGCGATTCCACAAGTTAATAGTCCGAAATTCAATTAACAAATCAGCTACCATAATTCAAAACTAAAACTCAGTTTAACGAATGTTGAGATAAGCCAATAAAACTTTGGAACGAAGACTATCAGATATTTTAATAGAAAAGGCGTGATATTTTTGTTTACAAATAAAATCTAAATATTATACATTTTTAATATATTGTAATTTTAAGAAATCATCCTTCTGTTGTGTTGGAATACACCCCTTCGAAGTCGACTTCAAGGCTTCAGAGATGGGATCTCTTGAGTTGGCAGCCGTGGAATCTTCTCAACTACAGGACTAGCTATGACAGGACATCAAGGAGGAATGCTACCCTAAACATTTCTACATCCCTTCAGAGGAAGCCGAACTATTTAAATTATGGAAGATAAGCCAATAAATATCACAGCGACCGTTTGTGAATACTGTTAATCGTTTTGTTTTTTTATACTATTTTAATTTACTGACTCTGGACATAATATTTTGATAAAACATTAAGTTAAAATGTATTTATATATACATACGTGATTACCAAAGAGGAAAAATGAGGAAACTCACTTTTTCCGAAATTTTCGGAATCTTTCAGTGCTCTTCACACGAACCAAGCATGACGAATAAAAAAAACGCTCCATGCCAAATAGAACATTATGGAAGGTTTAAATTTGAAAAAATAGTGTGACAAAGGCTATAAAATGGCTGTGTTCTTTGTTCATTTAACGTCACTTTCTGCTGCTATAGCTAATCGGACAATGCTACATTGGGAGCTCTAAATTTTGCCTATCCAGGTTTAATTAGGATAGGAATTATTAACGAGTACCTGACATCATACAGGCTCGGGACCCCCGTTAAATGTCCCTTCCTAATGACGGCATAACCAAGGATTTTTTATTCCCTTTAAAAATTCCGAACCCCGATCAAGAACCAATAACCCGCGATCTTGGGTTTAGTAGTTTGTTATTCCAACCACAAGACCACAAATCGCCCTAAAATGACTGTGTATAACACCAATCTACTAAAATAATCTATCTATAACAGGTATCTAATAAAATAATCAAACATCTACAATAAAAAGTCCCTCAATTCGGAATTTAAAAAAAATAACCAATCATGAAACGAATACTATTCATATTTTTTTAAAAATTAGTCAGGTTCTTTTAATTAATAAAGGCAGTACTAAGTTAATTAACCCGGAATCCCTCAATCCAGAAGAAGTGATATTCATCGACAATAAGGGGGTAATTGAAAGAACGGAAGATGTTAATAAATTAAGAAAAATTATAGGCCTTATAGTTTCCAACAAGATATAAGTCCACACACGAAATGAGACGCTTTACAAAGCAACAGAATAAAGAAAAGGACAATTTCTATGGCATGTCATGAAAATGTATGCATTTATGCTAACAAAAAAAAAATGTAAGATCCTAAGAAATAAAAAAGCTGAGCCGAAGTGGTTTAAGAAAGGAGAGAAGGTAAAAATTAGGGGTTATGTAGGATATGTAGGGGGTATGGATATGCTTAGGGATGAAAGTACCAAATGTATTAACCGAGACAAGAGGATGAGGTTTAAGGCAAGACAAAAATGGACATCTTATTCTTTAGCAGGTATTTCTAATTGATCCCTGAATAAAAAGCAATTTTTTTTATTACCTATAACTTAGAATCTATAAAACACACCTAAAATTAAAAACAAATTATTATTTTATTTATTTAATACAAAATACTCATTATCGTCAAAAGAATACTAAGTGAGAACTTATATATTTTAATAGGCTCTGAACTTCTCCCCTAGTTGTATAAAAAGTAAATATTGCATAAACCTAAAAAATAAATTGATAATGCACATCTACTAATTATTAATATTTGTATATAATATGTAAAATGGGACTATTTATTAACTTGAGCATCCTAATATATCCTTATGTATTCTCGTAAGATAAAATTCGACATTTCTTCAGAATTCTGATTAAGTATAATTTAGTCAGTTGATAAAAATTAATAGGCCTGTACTCGCTTAATGACGATTAATATGCCGTAATTAAACCATCCCTGAGTGACAACTGTAGACGCTTCGGATGCCTGAAGCGATGATTACAAATATTCACTTTCCCTTCAGCTAATTAAGAGAACATCTGTTCTGGCTTATTAGCTCGGAATTAAAGTCGTATACGGGTCATGGCTTCGGGATAAGCGCTTGCTTAATTTCCTACTTCTCCGTAAGAACATCATAGACATACTCGTTAAGCGTGTAGTACTTTCATGAGGATGTGCTATTAAAACAAACAAAAAACAACGTGTTAATTAATACTTCTCCATATTAATACAATTTTATAACACTTTATGTATTATTATTTTCAAAATATTTTATATCAATGTGGATTTACAGTGGGGAGATAGATCATGAATTGACAGTTCATTCACATCAATCCGTTTCCAGAAACATTGAACTAATATTTATAGACCTGGAGAAAGCGTATGATAATATTATGATGACATGTAATAAAGCGTACGTTTAATTCCAGGTAATAAATATAAAAATATTTAAATGTTAATATTTACATATATACAAGTTTTATGGAAAATAAAATAACAACAAAATAATTTAAGAAATTAAAGAAACAAAAAAAAGTATAATTATTTTTAAAATAAGTGTGTGTGTTTACATACTTCCTTATATATATATATATATATATATATATATATATATATATATATATATATATATATATGTATATACTACTGCTCACCATTCATCCATCCAAAAAATTTTAATCATAAAACTAATTGAAGTTGTTTCGTGGGAAATAAGATATATAATAAATTGGAAGAATTGCTTGCCAAAATCATTTTTATTTTCCTTTCAGAGGCCTCTGTATTGTTTTCAAAATTAATTTTGGTCGAAAGAAACTATAAAAGAAAAGAGTTCTTTCTTCCTTTGGGTCCATCAACCATTCTTCAACAAAACCTCTTCTCAAAATAAAGTACTCGAAAAAAATATTGTACTCGAGTGTGCAGCCTAAAATTTGTCTTATTATTCATAGGAAAGGTGTAGCTATTATATATAGGAAAATTACCCCGGATATAAATGGGTAAAAGGCACTTTCATTAAAAAAAAAATTAATATAGTTTGATTATTTAAAACAAATAGCATTTACCAGTACAATTAATATCCATATTCAACGATTGGTTAGATATAAGTAGTTAAACAATAAATTTTTGAGGTTGAAATGATGCCTTGAATTCCACAGATTTATTCTATGCCTATGATTACTTTAAAATTGTTTTGAAGTAGGTATAGTTTAAAATATTCAATACCATATTTCAGATTTCTAAACATCAATTTTGTCCTAGCTTGTACTTCGAATATTGTAATCGAAACACTGTGCGCTGATTTGATCTTCCCGCCATTTATCAGAAATTTCGGAGGAATAGTTAGCCAATCTTATTTTTATTTTCCTTTTAGAGCCCTTTCAAATGCAAGATTTCTAACATTTAATTTGGTCGAAAAAAACTATAAAATAAAAAAATTAGAGTGTTTCTAACATTCTTAAAAAAAAAATGAACTCGAGTGTGCAGGCTATAAAGAATCTTATTAACAATGGGAGATATGCAGCTATAAAATAAATAAAACTTAACCCGGATACAAACGAATACAAGTCACTTTCATCACTTCAAAGTTTCAAAATAAGGAAAAATCCTTCATGCATTTAAAAAAAAAAATTGATACAGTTTGATTATCAGAAGATTTTTTTAATTGGAAAAAAATAGCACCTATGAGTACATATATTATCAATATTCAATAATTGATTGGTATGAAAATAATAACATTTTAATTTTGTGCGGTAGAAATGAAGCTTTGAATACAAATGATTTAGTCTATTTCTATGGATTCATTACTTCGGACTCTATTACTCACGAGATGAAGTGTGCCAGGCATAAGCAAATATTAGATTTCTAGGTTTTGTACAATCGTCTACAAAATTCTAATACAAAAATTTAGAATTTTAAACATGAATTTTGTCCAGCTAGCTCCTACTAATCGAAACACTGTGCTCAGGGGTCATGCATATTTTCTTACCATATTCTTGATAAATTTTCAATGTTCTATCCTAAATAGAACCAGCGCTCGCCACACCTAGAAGGTGGGGGTGGGCTTGCTTGGAGATCCCTAAGCAGTTTGTAAATGAAGTATATAGATTTGAATGGTGTTGCTAGATCTCTAATACTTATTGCTCTTAAGTGTAGCAGTGTATTACTTTACTTTCCAATAAAGAATGAAAGAGACAAAAAAAACAACGATATTTTTCTAAATACAATATCTCAATCATGCTCCCGATTATCCGCATATACATTTATGTATTCATAAAATTCATTTATTAAAAGTAGAAGGTTAATTCAATATTTTGGAATATAAATCAAAATGAAAAGAATGAAATAAAGTTGAACAAACGAACACATCATACTTCTGTAAAATATAACGGTAATCATATATATCTGTAAAGAATAAAAGAGACAAAACAAAATAAAAAAACGATATTTTTCTAAATACAATATCTCAATCGGGAGCATCTTATCCGCATTAGTTCAGGGGACTGTCATACATACCAGATACACTTTTTCTTTCTAGATTCGTTTATGACCAGAACCTGAAATACTAGGTATTTATCAAGACCACTTAAATTGTGAAAGATATCCGACAGTCACTGTGAGAAAATTCTTTGGATGATTTTAAGTGGCAGGACATTGGCATACTCAATTTCAATGAGCCCTGAATTCCAACAGATAATTATGTGAAAAGGGAGTTCTTTGGATTTTGATTGGCTCGAGGCTCTAAAACTGAGCATTAACTATTCACTCCTCCATGGAGTATCAGTAGCTAGGGTTCTATTGTCGTAACCCGTAGATATGCTGAGAAAAAGCCTAAGTAATCAAACCAGCAACAAACTATTAAGTACGAATAAGGATAGCTCATAACAAAAAATATTTCATTGACTCTGAGCGATCCACAAATGTTCTATTACTGCTATACAAAATACCAGCAAACAGTCACATTTTAGGAACAGTTGAAGGATAAAAATAAATTTCAATTCAAGTCCGATTTAGATGAATGTTTATTTATTTTGTTTTCTATTATTTTTTCTTTATTCTTTGATTTTTCATTTGCACCTGCGCGATTGCCCAACCAGCAAATTTGATTCAGGTGTTTGTTTTTCTCTTTGCTTTGTTAGAGGAACATCAACTTTTGGAAATGATTAATAGTTGAGCAAGTCTCTTAGATATTCTATTTTTAATATATTCCTATCAAGTCCAGAAAGTAGGGAGTAGAAAGAGAAAGGAGTGCATTTTGTGTTGGTGAGTGGAATGTTGTGCATTTCTTGCGAATATAATATTATGATTTTATAGTGGAAATGTTCATTTATATGTGTATGAAATAAACCAAGGACCGTTAAACATTTTTCTATGAACTTTGGAATGTGTTGTTTGTATCTTGTGTTTAAGGGCGTGTTTAGCTGAACCCTAAAGTTCTGCTCCATATCTCCAAATAGGTCTTAGTATACTCTATACTTTTTTAAAATCACAAAGTACGAATTGTTTCCTCCTGCATAAACATTTATGTATTCATAAAATTCATTTATTGAAAGTTGAAAGTTAATTCAATATTCTGGAATATAAATCAAAATGAAAAGAATGAAATGAAGTTGTAAAAACGAACACATCATACTTCTGTAAAGTATAACTGATAAAAATAAACCGTTCTACAACAAAATATTAATTTTTCGATGGGGCTATAGAAAAATATTATTATATTTTCCAGCTTTTCTTAATTCTATGAACGTTATTCAACAATGCCTTGGAAAGTATAATTTAAAAGTATTGTTCTGTACAAACCTGTATAAATATTCTGTTAAGTATGGAAGACTATAAAGAACCTTTTAAGTCCTTTGGGAGTCTAATGAATAACAAAGCATGCCTAAGATTTCTAACAGGATTCTAACAAAATCTTAGGTGACAAGGTGCTTTTACCCACAATGACTTGAACAGGCTTTCAAACTTTTTACTGCTCGAGAATTATCTTAAAATTTTCTTTTAAAAATAGATCTCTTTTAGCTTTGGGTATTTTCACTGGACAGAGGTGTACCGATAAACAGTCCAAATTGAGAAGTAAAATTAGATCCCATGAATTATAAAACATTGGGATATTAGGAAGGCGCTGTAGGTATAAGGATGACATGAGATGTCGTATGTTTACTGTTACTATCCTTTGAATTCGAATCAAATAGGGGATTGTAATTCTGGGCTTGGGGATCTTGTAACCCGGGAGTCTTATCTGGTACGTGTTCTGTCGGTGTTGCAGGTGCGGGGCCGCCCAGTGCCAGTAACTGCTACCTACCAGTTCGAATCCGAACTCATCCGGTTCATTAATGTTCCTACATCAGGCATAACGTTGCATTTTCATTTACAGGCCAGTTCAAAAGTGTTTGGGGATCACATGTGGTGTAGTAGTTAGCATAAGAATCTAGTAAGCTTGATCTAATGATCGCAAAATCCTTAGTTGTACATTCCTTTGGTGGAAACGTAAAATGGTGGTTCAGAGAATGTGCTCTGTCGGATACTCATTAAAGACCATTAACTTAATTTTACCTGCATAGGAAAAATTTAGGACTCCCACTGTAATATCATCCGATTAGCTATATCAGCAAAAATTATGTATAAACTAAGTTCAAAAGGACTATATTCCTACTCCCATTCGTTTAAGCTATTTAAGAAAAACGTTGCCAATAATTTTTATTATGTCATCCAAGTCGTTTCCACATTGAAAAAAACATTTGTAGGAAAAATGAAGATCATTCTGATTGAATGGCATAATTATTACCACTTAACCCAATTTAGAAGCGATACTTTCTAGAAGATAATTATTATCTACATAACAATTACGTCTGTATTTTCCCTTCAGTTCAAGTAAATAGTTATTAGTATTATTATATTTATTAGGTTCAGTCTAGGACGTAAAGACCATTAATGCATTTTATGTAAGAAACTGAGAAAGTGAAGCTGTGAAATAATAAGCAATATGTGAAATAATAGTTTGACTTCCACCTTGGTTATCTGGTTTGAGTGATCCAGGTTGCAATCGGATGCAGATTGCAAAAATCAGGTGGCAGTGTTCCATACTAATCCAAGACACTTCTGGAATAGGATGGAATTTTTATTTACAATAGTAATTAGTGCCACTAGCTGGATAATATAGGATTGAATTCGTGAAACGTAAGGGAAGAAGAGTTTTCGAGCCGGATAATGCGATTAGATTGAAGAAATATGAATATACCTATATTTTTTATGAACAGAATAATGCTAAACGGTTGAGGCGTTCAGGATCAAATACCGAAATTTGAATTCGGTCTTATTTCTCATGGGTTTAGTCCGTTTCTAAATCCAAAATTACTGAAGTATAAAATCATCCAAAAGTCCCAATATATATATAAAACCAAAAGTCATTATACCCACTTAAAAAGATGGAGTTTTTTTTAGAAAATAAAATTCTATATTCCAATTTTTCCAGTTATTGCAAATTTTGATATTTCTCCCTCATAATATTTCTTACTAATTAAAACTCTCGGTTTAAACAATGCTTTAACTCTATTAGATCACTTTTCTGATTATGGTGCTGTTGACTTTTTATGGAAAAACTCCTCATTTAATGACTTCGGTGCTAACTTTGAAACCTCGTTAATATTTATATTTTTCTTCTACGGTACTAGTATGCCAGTCATACAGACATTTAGAGGATTTGTAATTTATAATGGCAGGAACAGGCCAGAGTCGTTATTGATATTATGTGTAAGTGAAATGGATGATAATGGTCCTTGCAGTTGTTCCCTTGGCAACGGTTTCTAGGAATGAGATGAGAGGTGAACTCGCCAACAGACATAGAGATACATCAATGTCGACCGTTTCCTCTTCAACTGGTTTTCTCCAAGCTTCCTCTAGGTAGTGTACATCGTCGCAGAGTTCTAGTTATTAGGTTCCAACTCGGCTATTATACACTGATGTAAAAATGTAAAGTGGATAAAGACACCTTATAGTTTTCAATTAACTTGAAACTATACCAGTAACTTATTTTAATCTTATTTAATTTTGACCTTCGTAGATCAATATGTTATTGAATATTTAGCATATTCACGAATCCAGAACCGTCTGTACTATAAGTCTGTTTCTGGCCAATAGCTATAATGATTACTATGTTTGAGCTTTCATGCAGGAAGAAACAAATTTCTGTTTTGTTGTTTTAAAAAAGTAAAGTAGTTGACAAAAAAATTCATCTAAATCGGACCAGAAACAAATCTTGGAAGTATTATCGACCTACTGGATTAACTATATTTCCTAAATATCTCCTAATTCACATATTGTTCTTCTATTTATCAAAACGTAACCTCGTTTCACTTCTGCAAAATATAGTAGAAAGATTGAACGTTCAGGTAATTCTGACAAATAATAATTTCTAAACAACATTCACGAAATAAATATGTTATTGATATTGAAATAAGACGTGTTCTCATATATCTTATTGTATTATATTACTTGGGGTGGTTCAGTGGCGCTGAATTGTTGTGCCGAAGGTTCCGGGTTTTAATCTGGGTTTGGCAGATAAGCTATTTATTCCTGAGGGACTTATAGATGAGGCTAAACTGGGGCTCATCCAGACTTATAAAGTGGGTGCCCCTTAATTGAGGAAATACCAGGTGGTTGAATGTGATCCCTGACAAATCACCTCCATGCACAACTGTTTACCTAGATAAACTACAGTCTCTAGCAAGTGATTATCCCAAGGAACTTGGTAGAGAGGTTTCTTCAACCTCAATCCAAATAATTCAAGGTTAGTAATGGTGTAGGAAAAAAAAATTTAATAAAAAAAATAGAGAAATAAAAAACTCTTTTTGAAGCAATTTTGCTATTGGTAAAGCAAAGCATTCCCGTTGTAATGTTGGTATTTAAATTATTTTATTAACCATTAGAAGATTTTTAAAAGCTTGAAAAATTTAAAATTTTAGCTTATGTCATTATTCTCATAAAACTTTAAGTTCAAACATGATACAACTCTAAATATGACTTTATTAAAAAAAACAATATGTTAATGGAACATCAGATAAGTCGTTCCCCAATTAAAAGCCTACAACCAATACAATAGCTACTGTAGGTTTAACTCAAAAGTGCAAAATTTTGAAGGGGCGTTATCATATTATGGTATATAACTTAATTAATATTGGAAAAGAGAAGAGGTATGGCAGTACAAATAAGAGAAATTTAATACCTGTGACATTCAAACACAATCATGTCGTATAATGTTCTAGCATGATACTTGGATCTAACTAACTGCAAATTGAGATTTTCTTGTTTATTCAAATCCTAGCAAAAATTAATTAATATTAATTTCTATTCAATACTTCCCATTTTATCTTGATGTGTTTAACATTCAGTCTCGTCCATTTCTCAGAATCTTTATTCGCTTGAGATATTAAGATTTTTCGTATGGGGAAGTAATTTTATATAAATCGATTATGAGATATGCAAATCGCGGACGTGAAGACTATCGATGTTGTTAGAACTGCGTCTTTATTTGTAGAACGCGAGTACTCATTGATAAGGTTAGTAATACAATCCTTTATTGGAAGGAGGTACAGGGCAATTAGAATGTAGCCAACGGCTATGATAATTGAGAAGAGGCAACATCTATTTGAGCCTTGTACCTTGGGTTTTAACTGTGCCTTCAATCTGTACCTTCATTGTTGTCGAGGATTGTGTTTATGCCTGAAGACGGGCGTTTATAGCGGCCGTCCTAGGACAAGAAGTGATTACCATCTATTACCCGGGCAGCAGTCCTCCCTGGGAATTTGATACCACCCGGCTATTTAACTCATTTGTCAACGTTAGATATTCGATAACGTTCTGTTCAACCTTTTGTCTTCGGGGTGGCTATGGCCGAAGAAATATGTCGTGACATGCCCAGGTATATTTCTTACCTTTATTAAGTCAATCTTATATGTTTGTTATAACATGAAATAAGCACGCAATTGATATTATAATATAAATGTATTGTATTACATAATAATAAGCTCATAGGTAACTACAAGCCTTTAAAAACACACCGAACAAACAGCCACTCCCATGGCGTCCATGTCAACAACTGGCGAACAATGGCAGTCTCTGCGCAAGTACAAACCATTGGAGGGTTGATAACGGACACAGTAAAGTTCACTGGAGTTATAAAATTTTCAAAATGAACAAACAAATCAATTTCATCTCACCCGTATCTTCTAATCAAATTTTCTTCCTGACGAAGTAGGAATGGTTTAATATAGGATGGTTTCATATTAAATTCCGTTTTTATTATTTCTAAATTTCAAAGTGAAATTATTGGACTTCTGTTGTTTACTATGCTTATGTTCACAGTGTAATGAGAAGTTATTAATCATCTGTATTTTTTTTTAACTATATACCATCACTACAATTGAACGAACACTGTTCAGTGTGATGTCGATTATAACCATGGGACACGCGATATTCGTGTAATTGAAACGTGGAAACTCAGCAACCAAAGCGGTTAGAAACATTACTTCTACGTTTGGGGAAGGGTGTTGTAACGAACGGACCATTCCTCGGGGTTTTAAAGTTAGCATTAAAATCATTAACTGGGGAGTTTTCCTCAAAAGTCAATAACTTTATAATTATAAAGATTTTATTAGTAATAAATAAAGAAGGGGAAAACAATCAAAATTTGTGAAAACTGAAAAATTACCAAGCATAGAAATTTAATTTGTGAAGAAACTTTATCTGTTTAAGTGCGTATGACTTTAGATAGAAAATTTCTCAATTGAGGAGTTCAGATTCAAAAGCGGATAACTCCGAAATTTCAAAAATGGGCTTTTTCACATTATAATAATAATACAATATGCATAGCAACTTTTTTCACTAGACAAGTCAAGCAATTTTATTTTACTAAAACCGTAGCTTTAGAAGTGGACTAAAACCATGAGAAATAAGGCAGTGAAGTGCGGTGTTAGACACAATACCTTCACTAAACTTAATGAAAAATCTATAATTGAAATTTGGGAGTTATCCGCATCTGATGCTGACACCTCAAATATTTTATATACACTGGAAAATCACTGTAAACTAACTGAAAACATTCAAAATGGATTTAAGATGAAGATAAAATTGGGTCTCAATTTTTTTCAACTTATATTAAGTGTTAACACGTTGGGACTTATCAGGTACGGGTCCTGACCTTACAGTATTGAAGAATTACACTCATTAGATCGCAAAAAAAATATACACTCGCTAAGAGGTCAGCTTTACAAGGCATTGTTTAAGTTGCGATCTCATCAAGGAAGTATATAACGTTACAATAAATTCGCATAACCTTCGTGTGTGGTAGGGTGGAGGGAACCATTCCAAAATTCGTTACCAATTTGAGAAAACTGTATGTTATGGCAGACGTGTTTGTATAATCCGGAACATCCTCTTGGGGCGGAGGAGCCGAGGGTAACGGCCCAGATCTGGCACGAAGCCCCTCCAGCGCCGCCCTGGGCCTCGCCTGCCTTCATCCCTCTAATCCTTTAGATACGGCTTGTTAGGTCCAGTCTCTTGTAGCCGTTTAAGGCAGGGCCATTTCCAGAAGTAGATCCATCTCTTTGTCAGCACCGCTCGCCTCGGAGGATCAGTGCAATGATAATGGCCATTATGTTTCAATAGTGCGAACAATAAGAATTGGATATATCATCATATCTGTTACTGTATATCATTTGGGATCACCGAAACATTGATTCGAATTGGCGAGATTCGAGAGACAATGTATGAAGAAGAGAAACAAAGGTGTGTCAAACTGAAAAATATACGGAAGACCATTTCTTAAATGGTGATAGGATTAGATCCATGATCCATCTTAAATTTAATTAATTTCAAAATCATCAATTTGATTATTCATTTAACGTCACTTAATGCTGCTATTGCTAATCGGATTCTGCCTATCCAGGTTTAATTAGGATAGGGATTTTTAACGAGTACCTGACATTGTACAGGCTCGGGACCCCCATTTAATATCTCTTCCGAATGAAGGCATAACCTAGGATTTTTTACTCCCTTTAAAAATCATATTTATTTTATTTGTTATTGATTTCATTAATATTTTTATTTGAAAAGAAATGATATGTCCAGGACCGGTACTCGAACCCGGGTTGCTCAGATCACTAGTCTGGAGCTCTACCAATTGAGCTATCCTGGCTCGCCCCCGGACATAGACATATCCTTTTTTTTCACTGATCCCATGTCCCCGCGTTCTCGCAATTAGCGATGTATACGAAGGGAAGAATGTTCTTTGAACATTATTTTAATTTGGATCTTGTTGACTTATGTCATTATATATTATTATAATTTATTAATTATTTTATTTGTTATTGATTTTATTATTTATTTATTATTCTTTTCAAATAAAAATATTTAAAAAAAATTAATAAAATCAATAACAAATAAAATATTGTGTGATAATTAATATTGTCAAACCCCGTATTGCCGTAAGGCGATGAAGGGTGTTAAAATAAATAAATATTCCCTTTATAATCTTCTACGGCCACCTTCCGGGCTACGAACCAGCAATTTTTGCATAATAAGTTGTTATGCTAACAACTGCACTATAGGTCGCCCCAAGAACTTCAATTTAATCATCGATTTCTATTAATTCTTGGCCACTATTGTGAGATTGGTAATGTTCCAAAAATAACTAAAATATTCCATTGGGGAAAAGTGGAAAAAACCCAAACGTGGTACTAAACAATCCTATAGTTCCAATAAAGGAAATGAACTTCAAGTATAATAATTTAATGGCAAGAATTAGATATCTGAACACATATCGCAATAGTATTTATAGAGTAACACTACTCAAAAATCGTGTTTTTTTTGGTGGTGAGCTATGAAAATAAAAGAAATAGGCACATATCTCTCTATCACAAAAGTGTCACTACCAAGATTCAGAGCTTGCCTGCCAGATGGCACTTGTGCCACTCTTAAAGTCCTTTTAGTATTCCCCTCTTTAGGCAAGAGTGACACATTGTCAGTTGTGTATACTAAGTTGAATTTTGTCGTGAAACAAACTTTAAAAGAGCATTATTTTCTATTAATAATAATTTTTCCCGTTTTTCCAAAAAATGTAGGTTTTTGACTTAGTCTCACTTTAGAAATACTAGTGCGATATAAATTTTTAAGTTAGTTAAAATATTTTCCTTTTCACCTCCGTTTGTTTTTTGAAGAAATTTGTAGGAAATAAGCTTTTGTTCCAAAAAAAACAAAAACACGAATTCTCATAAGTCGAATTCTTACCTTGACAAAATTCTAAAGATACATAGCAAAATTAAATGTTCATGTAAATTGTTTACACTTAGGGCATCTGGGTTTATGTTATGAAATTATTGCAGTTGCTGCATTGCTCAGATATGACTTGGAACAACATAAACAAAATGGTTGTAGATTAACGAGGTATCGAACTGACTTATTGTGACATACCAGAATGGAGGAGCATGTCGGGGTCGGTATTGCTCAGCCGATGGCTATCTCCTTTGTTGCATTATGTCTCTGTTGAGGAGCTGCAATGACATCCAACCCGTCGCCTACGCACCTCGCCGATTCTTCCGCATCGTGTCAAGGATACCCGGCCTAATATGGCCCTCGTGTAAGAATGTTTCACCTTTATCTTGTATCCGCCGTATCTTTCATTCAGACGAAACCTCTAAGGTCCTATCGTATCTCGTTTTCGATCAAACTCACTGAGATTAAGCTCTTATAGATTAGGGAAGGAGTCGCAGGGCCTTGCGATTTCGATCTTGAACAAAGAAGGTCTCGAGACAAACTCTTTTTCATTCTGAATGGATTACTACCGAATTTCAACCAAAGTACCAGTTAAGATAAGAAGACTATCTTTTATACTTTACTAAACAGAAGTTCTTTTCCTTTCACATTATTTCAAAGACTATCATCTACCGCTCTGAAAAGACATTGGCGTGATAAATAACCGTTTCTTACATGTGGTTTAAATGTTACCATCGAACTTGAAATAAAACATATTTCACTTTATAGCAGTTTTTTTTCCCAAACACTTTAGAATTAGGTTTTGAATTAAGAAATGGTAAGATCGAATGTTGCAATTAAATTTTTAACCAAAATCTCCTCAGTCTTGAATACCATTCCCCATGCTAATGTAGTAACCAAAAAGAAGTCCCAAACTAAGTACGACAACAAGCCCGAAAATGAAATTTTAACTTTTTGCCAGTAAACATTTTTGAGTAATGCGAAAGACACAAGACCGTGCCTTCACGATGTTGGTGATACTAACAACAAAAATAATTCAGAAATAGTCAAATTATATTTATTTATTAATTAGTGAAAATGAAAAGCAGGGGACAAGGAAGTAATAACCAAAAATATAATAAAATTCATCTAGGCGAGGCTGATCATCCATTGTAAGATTTTGTAGGAATCAATGGAAACAATGCTGGGTGTGGGAAAATAACTCAATTAAGTTAATATAACGTTTAGGATATCTTTATTCTTTTTATATATGTTAAAACTTAATGATATTCTTTTTTATAAATGATTTTCTTTTGTTGAGGTTTTCCGAATTACTATCCATATCTTGATGTTAAAATCAATTATCAATCAAAAATAAATAACTCGTTTTCTAAATTGACAATATGATGTAATTCAAATGTAATATTAATGTATATTATTGTATACTTAGTGTATACTAATACCAAAAAGTAAATAATTAGAATAGAATCTACAAATATTCCATAACTTAACTAATAATAGAAAACACTGTTCAAAAGATCTCATCTCTAAAAGAAAAAAAGAATAAAAAATCCCATTATAAAGGGCTCTGTACTACATTCTCGTGGGAATGAACAGACCCACACTAACTTAAGGCATATTTTGACATTTCTTCCCTTCCCCGAAGGGTGACCCCAGTGATCTGATAATTGTAACCCCCTGGTTAGTCCCAATCCACCTGGGGTTACATTTAATTTGGGCACCCCTTGCATTGAGGGTTATGCTTTGTTAACTGGGCGTATGAATTGACAGTTATGGCAGTGATTCAAATTATTAATATTTTTTTTGTTATTTAACGTGAATCCCCTGTACATCTATAACCCATGAAAGTCTCATTACATATTAAAGGTTCATTACATAGTAGAGACTGTACTGTTTCTACAAAAACGGATGTGCATGGATATGATTTGTCCAAGATCACGCTCAATGTCATTAAAACAACTATATTTATACTTTGTACAATAAATGAACTTTACAGTAATGGAGCAGTCTCCATCCAAGTCGTAGTGTTGCGGATTCGTAAGCTTAGTAAAATAATCGAAAAAATAGTAACAACGTCGCTGCTGAATATCATACTTTTTGCCTCGTTGTGGTTTCAACAGTTGTGTAGAGCAGCATTCGTCACTAACAACTGCTTCTATGTTGGTTCCACGTGCATTTCCACTGAGCTAGATACGAGTCTAAAAAGGCTTTTTCATGTTCATATCTTCAGAGTAGAAGACTGGATGGAAGTTATGATTTTATACTTTTTAATCCAGGCCAAACTAGTGGATAGTAATCATTTCGAGCTTTCCTTTTACACAAAAGAATTTATAATGCTTAATATTGTTAATGAATACCAGTGAACCTAAAAGTGAGAAAAGTTTATATCAAATAACATTTCATTATCCGAGAGCAGATTAACTGATCAATATTATTTTAAACTAAAAATTATGTATTTTCCATTTTTTCCCAATAGTAGAGTACATTAATGTAGCAGCACGCCCTATATTAATTATTTTTACTGCTAATGTAATGTATTTACCAAATTTTAATTACATTCTCTCCATGGCACCCATTGTTTAGCAATAAGAGCTACATATATCAAACCATAGATGATGGCTGTCAAGACAAAGGCCAATCAGCCAAGGAGAATAGACAGAGGTGAGAAAGACGCAACACCCTGAAAGAATGTAGGAAGTGCGGACGAAGAGGAATTGAAGAGGAAAACAACTATTAGAGGGAAGTGAAATATGCGTGGTCCTTAGTTCTGGCCAGTTCGTAAGTAAAATATAAAAAAACTATAAAGATCTAAGAAAGGTTTTCTACTCTGTAACCTAAACAATTCGCCTTCTTGGTCAAGCACTTTGATCTCTTCCTTAAAACCTCAGAATATAACTTTTCTTCAAAATTGTTGTTTTATATTTTTAAGTAGCAGTATTGGAATATTATTGTTGAATCTTTATAAAAAGAAAAAGTTGACCAAACAAATAAATCCACCTTTTCGCAATGTGCTCTTTGATATAGCATCGATGCCCTTGCTGCTTCATGACAAGGTGAAAGGTCACTTCTCTGTTTCCAGAGGACCTCATCATGGTAGATCTTACCAAAGGCCAACCAATGTGACTGTGACCAAAGCAAATGTGACTGTGGTGAGAGGAGGAATACCATACAAAAATTTCTGTCTCGTTGTTGAAAAAAGGAGTTCAGTTTTATTAACCCCTTGCATAAAGTTATTTTTTAAAACACTTTTCATAATTTAAAAAAAAATGGACGGGTATCGGGTTCAGTACATAGTGGGAACTGTACTATTCCCAAACCAACGGTTGTGCAGAGATTTGATTAGGTCGAGATCACGCTCAACCACTAGGCCCCTCCCATTAAACATAACCACTTTATAAAGACTGGGTGAGCCCAAAGAGATTTTACTATCTTAGGAATTTTTCGAAAATGTTCAATTTTCTTGTTTCAGTTTAAACGAAAAACTATGATAAACATAAATTTTAGGGAAAATTACATTATTAACAATTACATAATACTCTTTAAGAATACAAAAATCAGAACGGTTTTACTACTCAC
Source organism: Troilus luridus (assembly GCA_964056705.1). Lineage (NCBI taxonomy): Eukaryota > Metazoa > Arthropoda > Insecta > Hemiptera > Pentatomidae > Troilus > Troilus luridus. The sequence continues at coordinate 60,034,009 of OZ057414.1, forward strand.
TGAACTCAAGATTTAATGTGATATCTAAAAAATAACGTAATAAAATGAGCAAGTGAAATTTGGTTGTACCTAACATTATTAAAATGTGTAATGACAATACGAAATGAGTATTGTTTAAGTATACTTATGAATTATAAGTATTACGTAGGTGGAAAAAATTCTATTAATGGATTGAAATGATGCCCTGACGAAGGCCTACATCTTTGGCCGAAACGTTGGAGCAATAAAATAAGATTGATTATACTGTGTAATGACTGTATACATCAGATTATAATATACGTCGATGGTACCTTAAGCGACTTGCTTTCTCGGCCATTTTGGATTATATATAATTTCTGTAATAAAAAAAGTGGTCGATAAGGATACGAGGATGCAATTAAAGAATAAAGTAAGACACGTAGTAAAGGTGATTTTTTATTATATTGTTGTTGTTTTGTTTTTGTTTGCTTTTTTTTTGGGGGGGGGGAGAGTCGTATGATTCCTAGAAGAAGATAATTGGAATGCAATTAACGGTTTATTTTATATTGATAAGACACATTTGTCATCGGCGTAGTTAAAATATTATAACCGGATGTCTATAAATATTTTTAAGGCAGTAGTAAAGAATGCCGGGATAAATTAAAACCACCTTTCCAATTTCAATTAGTTAAATATACAACGTCAAGGACCCGAAGTTATTGCCTGATCGCTAAGAGTATTTGTATAAAAGCAGACAGTATTTGAGTTTATATGAGTTTGAGTTTATTAAGTTTATTTATGATGATTACTGAATCTATAGGAACAACTCTTGGGCACGCAGGTTACTCCATCATATTTTTAATTATAATATATTACTATTTTGCTAATTAGATTATTTTTATTATATTAAATGTTATCACAAAATTACTTTTTTTTAAGTATTTCTGACTTAATTTATGCCCCGATAGACCGCCCGTATTTACTTCCAAGTTTTATTTTAACAAATTATCAAGAATATTTTCTGTTTTAAGTGTTTGCATACTTCTAGATTAAATTATTTGTATATTTATAGTAGATAAACAAAAACACTTTGTAAGGTGGATTTATTTATTGCTCATCACATTAAGTTGTTTTTATTTTTTATAAGAATAAGGGGCTGATCAATATTCCAATTATATAATTCTTTAAATCATTCGAATTCCCATTGTTGTAAAGATGTCATATTGTAGATTTTTCCTTCTTTCTTCAAAACGCGTTCTCGGCTTAATTTCGTACATTTTATTATTCACACGATTTATTGCTTTTAAGGCAATTTTTTTTGTTTTTTATGGTATGCTTAATAGTTAGGTCTAATTAGGTCTAATGCTTAATAGTCTAATTAATATTATGCTAATAATTAGGTTTATACTTCTATCCTTATCTGAGTACAATATTCTACTATTGTATAACTAAATTTTTTTGTCATTTTCATGATCAAGGTTTTGAGCAAAAGTAAATTTTCTTACAACTAACGTATGACAATGTGATAAATCTATCTAACTAGTGTAGGGTTTTAAGGAATATGATGGGACAATAGGTCACATACTAATTAGTACATATAGAGTTAGTAATGAAATTATGTAGACGTTTCGGACTAGTTCAAGTATAAACTGTATTTGTGGCACAATCTATCGTTGGGATTTGGTTTCCTTTTATGTGGTTGAAATTTGATTGTTTTACTTCCGGCCAGGGTAAACTTCCGGCCTAATAGTGGAATTTTTTTTTTTATCATTTCAATATTTAGAAGGTCGGTCAAGCAAATATATATACAAGCATTGTTTCGCCAAAATCATTTATGCGGATACGATGGAAAACGTTTGCTCATACAAAATCCTTTGCTCTTGGACGCTTCAACAAGGATCAGTGGAATGTTGTTAAATGAAGTTGTTGGACAGGATAGATGGAATATTTTAAATAGTAACATACAAAATAATCCTAGTAACAAAGCTACAAAAACTTGTAAAAACTGTTACAAGCAAGACCAATGTTACTGGTGTTATTTTTGTGTTGTCCCAAGGGAAATAGATGCTCCAGAATACAAAAAAATTTCTTCTTATAAATTAAAATGTATTCATTTATTATTATTTTATATCATATTTGCTACTGCATTGTATCACTCCAAGAAAATTTGATGTAAGTGATTTATCCTTGCAGAAATATAACAATTTGATAACTAATTAATGAGCCTTGAACTGGTATCTGGTTCATTTCAAGTTCTTAGGGGTTGTCCGGCTAGCAAAGAGGATGAATGGGAAAGAACAAGCCGGAACTAGTGATGTTGACGAGTGAAATTTGGTGTATTCGTAGTGAATAACAAATTTTACAGTTGAATTGTTCATGTCGTAGCAAGGACAGATTTAGGGGGGAGGCACGGGGGCAAGTGCCCCCTCCCCCCCCCCAGACAGTTTTTGTGTACTATAGAGAATCCATTATAGTACATAATTATAGGCAAATCACATGATCATAGTTGTTGAAATAACAGAAAGAACATGAGTGAAACTATTGTTTTGATATTTTAATAAACCTTTGACATCTTTCTATAAATAATAGAAGTTTATTTGTAACTTATTGTTGATTTTTTTCCATCTGCCCGTTGTGCCCCCCCCCCCAGAAAAGAATCCTGGATCCGCCCTTGTGTCGTAGTGCGTTTCGAAATAAAACCAGGTGCATTTACAATTTTTGTGCTGTCTGTAACTTGAATAAATGGACTTGTTTTGCTGAACCTTGAAGTTCTGCTCCAAATGTCCAAATAAGTCTTAGTATAGTAATACACATTAATCATTAGTTTCGTAAGTTTAGTGAAATCCATTAGACTTGAATCCACTTGATGTGATAGTTGTTTTTATGGTCTTGTCTCTTTAGTTTTGAATGTATTTTCTTTACAGTACAGTCGGTTATAAATAACGCATTTTTTTAAAGGTAAATAGCTTTAAATTGTAGCCTTGTAAATTTGTATAGCTCGAAACAAAGCTTTTTGTTGAAAAAAAATAAATCGTTGGTAAATAAGATTTTGGACCATTTTCCCAGACACCACGAAATTCATACTTAAAGTCACCGAGCTGTCTTCTTTAAACAGGCAGAGATCCATCCACGATATGATGACAGTGTTCTGCAGTGAAACCAAAATCGGTTCTCTCCAATTCTTTCGAGAATAGAAAATTTTTTAAAATATATTTATTGAAATTTATAACTGTATAATGATAAAACATCAAGTAAATAGAATGAAAGAAATATAATGGCACAAGATAAAGGCAAATAGAAAAACTACCCACAGGTAGTACTGAAATAACAAATTCAACTTAATAGATCACGAAATCATCTTCTTTTCAAACGCCTTGGAGGATTATCTGGAATTGAAGAGGTTTCTAGGTGTGAAACTAGTGGTTTTGAGTGGGATTTAAGTTTGTCATGAAAGGATTGATATGCCAAATCAGTAGCAAATGGGACATTAAGGTCATTGTGGATGACTTTATTCGTAACAAAGAAAGTAGCATTGAGGATTTTACGAAGGATTTTTGAATTGTAAGGACTGGATACGAGAGGATTTCGGCTTAGTAGAGCCCCAAAGCTCCACTTCTTAAGTCCAAATGGCTGTTGCAGTATAATATAATTTTCGTTATAATTAGTAGAAACATGTCGCATTTTTACTGTTGTTACTTCGTGGTTATCGATTATAGCCCATGGTTCTACCAAAGAAGCCACAGCCAAAGAGATCAGATGAGATGAAAAATCGAAAGTCAAAAAGTGACTTCCACCTTGTGGAGGCTGAGGACCCTAGCGGACCGTAGAGGGGAGGGGGTAGAGCAAGTTGCTTTGGAAGGGACTGTACCCGCCGAGCAGGGGTGGGGGAAGTGGGGTCACCCACAGTCTAGTTCAAATCTCCATAGCACTTGGATTTCATCGAGCTTGTGCATTTTGTGTCTCCCATCATGGATCATATGTCATGCTTCTAGGACGTCTCTACACTAAGTCACATGTGAGTGTCTTCTGTCAGGTGACCAGTGTATACTTAATATTTCATACTCTATTATTTTTATGATAAAACATCTGATCAATATGATGTAGTCATTGATCCATAACCTCAAACGGATGAAATGAGTTGAACTAATTATCTATCCATGTACATTTAGCTGTATTCTTCTCTTGTTATGTCTTATCTTCAGTGTTTACTTTTTTCCAATTACCTTTAAATCGTAGTATTCGGGCATCCATCTTTGTGTTCGAAGATGATATTTGGTTTTCCCCTATTATACTGAAGTACCTGAACAACGTAACATTATATTTTAAAACGGACTATTACAGAATCCGAGTCAAGAAAACTCTGCCTTTTAACCGCGCGTTAAAGTCTCCAGTGCGTTTTAAATATATTTTACCTTGAGACTACTGTCGATTTCTTTTTCACAATTATAATCGCCTACTATGATATTTAGTTTTTAATCTTTTTATCGATTATTATAGTATTTACTTATTTTTGTTCCCGTTAATGATTAACATAAATTAAGCATTCCTTGTCCGTTCATGTTATTCATTCAGTTGACATCAGACCACATTTTTACATTTTGTCGATACATAAAATTCATTAAAAATTGCGTATTTTGTTATCTTGATGAACGGATGTATCCTCATTGGTACTTAATCCTTAAAAAAGACGTAAAATAATAGTTGTGGTTATGAACCTGGGGGTTGGCGAACTGAAACAAGTTTGTTTTGCATACCGGCTGCAAATTATGCCTCACTCGACCTCCTGGTTGATACCTCTCTTCAGTATCCCGGTCCAAATAAATTCCTAAGTTTTGAAATTTAAAACTGAAATTATTCTGATAAAAAAATTGAACGTTTTATTCAAAAATTATTAACATGTAACTATGGAAGAGGTAAATACGTCCCCATTTCTTATAAAATAATTAGATATGTGATATTTTATACTTTTATTTTTAAAAAAGAGTGCTTTATTTTTGATACTCTTTATCTCAATTCTTTTATTTAATAAAACTAAACAGAGCAGATAAATGTTTGTTTCGAAACCAATGACACCAATATCATTTGTCACTAGAATGTTCATAGATTTTAATACTGTTTAATTATTAATTTAAATAGTTTTAATTAACTAATCCTGAATTTTCCTGAAAGTAAAAAAGATTGAATGTTTATTTTGTAGATATTTCGTTCATGGATTTGAAATATATTTAATGTTTATACCATAGACAATCATGTTGCTATGCAATTATTCTAATATTTTTTTTAATCACGTGACATGACTCATGACATGATGTGAAATTACAATGACTGCAATTCTTTTTTTCTTTATTTTTTTATCTCGTACCAACCACTAAGGACCACGCGAATATCATTTCTCTTCCGAATTTATTTTATTAATATACACCAATGTAAAAAAATTTTGTCCTTAACTAAAAAATGGAACACATAATATTTTACGTAATAGTACAGTCGTTCTGTATAATTTTTATACATTTGTATATTAATCTAAACTGACTGTTGAATCTCGTACGTTTGAGATAAGAATAATACTTGAAAAAAACCTTTATCGGAATTATTTAGCAATATTTCTCATATAAACCATTTTTAATAGTTCAAAAAGATACCGAAGTATCTAATTATTTAATGTTATCTTTATGTAACTCGTTACATATGAATATGTAATTATAAAAATATTCCTTGGTGAAGTCAATCTATTTATATTTATCAAATGTGACGGCAGATATCCAAAGTAAAAAATTAAGAATCAGATCCTTGGTCCTTTATCTGATATTATTTACGATAAAATCTACATGAACATACACCTCGGTTTTCTCTTTGGAGTATCATAAATTTTAATTTTAATTAATGATCTTACTGCACCAGGTTGAGTGTTATTGTTTTTTATAATCCTTGTAATTTTCTTTATTTATAATACTATATAATTTTTTTTTAATGCCGATAAAAGCTAGGGATATGATATGATGCTAATAAATCAAAAATGTAAAACTCAAGTATAATGGAGACATATTCAAGAATTCGATCTTCAAGGTAATTACTAATTATGCACGGTAAACAAAAGAGGCGCCAATGAGAGCGGGTATGAATGCCGTCTATTTCATCTTTTGTTAATTTATTCCTCCATTGTTTTTTCATTCATTTTATTACACTTCATTTCATTACAATCATTTCTTAATCATGTCAATTAACAATATTCCCCGATAAACTTAGTTTTCACTATAACCAATCAAAGAAATGAGTTTCTATATATTAAAAAAAAAATCTAATAACCGGTATAGAATTATTAAAACAAGTAGGCCAAAGTTTCATATATATTTTTTAGCATCTATGTAATGTAATCATTGCATCAATGTATCAATGTAATTTTTTCTTAAAAATGTCAAAATATCTTCTTTGAATACACCTCACTCTACGCGTCGGATGTTAGAAAATGTATGGATTTCCCATAACTTGATTCTTTGTTTCTTACTAAAACTCGCTATTATTTTTATTTTCGAGATTATTTAAAAGGGAAGGAAAGAAAAGCTTTTTGTGATTCGAACCGAGGCTACAACCAGCAGAACTGTTACTAATTATTGTGTTGATCTTTCAATCCAAAATCCTTAAGTCTCGTTACTTTGTTATGAATAAAGTAATCCACAATCGCATCCATGTCCCATTTGTAGCTGATTTGGCCCGAACCCGATACCGATATATGAAAAAAATTACTCCCACACTTTGAAACCCAATAGTTTCAAACCTAGCTACATCTTCAATTCCTGATAATCCTCCAAGGTGTCAGAAAAGATGGCAAAAGTTGAATTCGTTATTTAAGTATTATCACAGGGTAGTTTCTCTACTTGCCTTTATCTCCTGGCATTATATATCTTTCATTCTATTTACTTGATGTATTATCATTATACAGTTGTAAATTTCAATACATTTTTTTTTTTAATTGGTAACTAGAAATCTATATTAAACCTATCTTACATCTTGATAACCATAACCGTGACATATAAGTAAGCATAGTCCATAGTAATATTATAAATGCGAAAGTAACTCTCTGTCTGTCACAGACGTTATCACGGCCAAACCGCTGGGCCGTTTGTGATGAAATGTCATATAGCGATACTTTAAAGTCTTGGGAAGAACTTAGGCTACTTTTTAATGCGAAAAAAGGGTTGTAAGAGGTTGAAATAGATGATGATTTAATATAATTGATTCAATTTGAAATAAAAAATAAGCATATGTTTTATCAAACTAATTTTAATTGTTTAATAAAAATATGGTAAAATGCCAAGAAAACGTAAGAATGGAGACTCAGCTAGTCACTTCATACCCAATAGAATTTCTCAACTCTTTGGAGCTATCAGAAGTACCTTCTCATAAATTAAGATTAAAAAAGGGTGTTCCGGTACTTCTGATGAGAAATCTTGATGCGCCCAAACTGTGTAATGGTACGCGTTTACAAGTTTCTAATTTGGGTCAAAATATTATTGAGGCTGTTATAATTAGCGGCAAATTCAAAGGAGACAGTGTTTTGATACCAAGAATACCAGTCATACCAACTGACTTGCCTTTTCAGTTTAAAAGGTTACAATTTCCCTTAAAACCAGGTTTTGGGATCACTATTAATAAAGCCCAGGGGCAAAGGCTTAAGGTAGCTGGCATTCATTTAGAAAAACAATGCTGGCTACATATGCCTTCCTCACGCGTATCAATTCCACGGAATCTGTATCTCTGTACAAATGATGGAAAGACAAAAAACGTTGTATATAGGACAGTCTTCAACTAATTTTGTTTTTACCCTAACCTTATCATTAAAATAAAAACTATAAAAATCTTTAACTAATTTTGTTGTTTTATTTTACCTTAACCTTCGTAACCTATGTATAACACCCCTTTTTGGACTAAAAAATCAAATTAGTAAATAGACTCTGAATCTACGCGGACAAGGTCGCGGGTAAAAGATACCAATTTAATAAAAAATAAAAAATAATTTTAATTTTAGAATGATTTAAATTATAATAGTGGGTTTGGATAAAGGAAATATTCGATGTTTTCTTTCTTTTTTTCTGTAAATATTAAAATTCGCTGGCTAACGGAAGATGACTGGAAGGGACGGACCGGTTGGTAGAGTGCTATGACGGACTGCCAACACTCTAGACAACATTCCAACTCCCCTTCACTGCAGATGGCTCCCGTCCGACCCTTCTGCATTCTACCGCATTTACGAATACCTTAACATTTTCTTCAAATTTCTCCGGTCCATTATAGCCGCCCAACGGATCCTAAGGTACTGATAGCCGCTAATAAGAAAATTGAACACCATATCTGGTCGGGAATAAATCCATATATTTCTGTGAAATTATACTGTTTTTTTAATTTGTTATAATAGTGCACAAGAGGAATAAAAAAAATTTGCTAATCTTATACATTGCCATTTATGCGATTACTAATTATCAACTCTACAAATAAAAAGAAAAGTACGCTTTAAAAAAAAAAATATTAAATTAGCCTAGCAAGACTGTAACATCCGATTGCTGCACAGTACACTAACAAACAAGTTTTATTGAGAAAATAAATCTAACATTAAATAGAAAATGGTTTACTATTATGGTATTATTGAATGGTTTAAAAAATATGTGTATTATATATACCGCTATATTTTGGGGCATCAATATGTTTTAAATAATTCTATTTATTTTGGGATGCCAGAGTAATTGTTTAAGATAATTACTCAAATTATAATTTCTTTAAACGTCCTAACTTTATTTTAAAATGGATTATTTTCAGAGGTTGGTTGTGTGTTTACCAGTTTACTAATCAGTCAGCTTAGCACCCTGATTAAACCATCGATATAGTACTCCTAAATGCATAGTGCATCAGGTTATGTATGCACCTGAATAATGATAAAGAATATTCTTTATTAATACAATTTCTTATTTGGACTATCTTTTATTGTATACGTTTTGAAATACGATTAATGATTCAGATATAATAGAGGATTGCCATAAAATACACACAGAACTTAAATTAAAACTTATTATAAAGTTTAAAAAATAACTAAACAAAATGAAGTACTATATCACTTCAATATTCTTCAAAGTATTTTGAAGGGATGATGTGAACAATGGCACCAAATGGATCTGATTTTCAAAGTTATCCCAGTCATTTTTTGGTAGGATGATATTAAATATTTATTTCGTGCTAATTGCAAATAAGGTTTGACCAAATGAGGCAATGGAATACAAATTTATAAAACCTTTACCACTCACTTAAAGGGTTTTGGTTTCATTACTTGGTTGGGAATGTACTCTTTCTAGGTCAACAGATGCGCGGAGAGACGATTTGGCCAAGATCACGCTCAACCACCAGATTTTCCCTCAATTAGAGGTACCCATTAGATTCTGGGTCAACCTCAGAAGGGTCTCTCAACCCCACAAGGCCAATCCATAGCTGATTCCGGAATGAAATTTCACCTGATCCAGCCGGTATCGAATACAGGTACTGAGATTATTAGCTCAGTAGCTTACCCATTTATCATTAGCTATCGCTCTTACGCTACCGAATTAAAATAAAACAGTATATTTTAACTTGGATGTATGGTTGGGGGTTCCAAAAGAAGCTCTATTTAAATCCGAAAAGTTTAAAAAAAATGAATTGTCATTCCACCATCATCGTTAAATAAATAGATAAAATGTCTTATTACCTACCCCTTATCATATTAATAAGGTCATAACTCTACAGACAAATCTATTAAATTCTTACATTGATAATGAATTCTCAGTAATTCTTATAACTGGAATTATAGAATATTTTTATTTAATGTTGCTTATCAATTTGTTTGATTTTACAATATTTAAAAAAAATATCTGTTTTATTTTTTACTATTGAGCAGTTATTTTTGTAAATGATATATGTCCATTTTTTCATGTTTAGAGATATTTAAGAGTTTGCATTTGCTTTAATTTAAAAATATGGGCAAACACTTAGGACTTATGAAATTTATCATAATCATTAAAATTTCAAACTTTCAAAAATAACACCTTAATTTACATAATGATAATTAGGCCTAGCGAACCCAAGGCTCGATGCCGATACCTCCAATCTCTGCTTACAAACTTCTGTCCACGGACCACCACCAAAACCCAAATCTGCGAGATCAATCGTAGCGCAATCTTCTCACCTACGCCTCGGTGAACTTCAGAGGCTTCAAAGTTGGCACAGCCCTTATCAACTTTATAGGAATCCGTTCGTTACTAAGCTCAGAGACCATCTCATTTTTCCTTATTACACTGATAAAATCATAACTAAATCGCATGTCCCCATATTTCATTAGTTCGTTGACTTGAGATATAGAACATCTTTTCTTATGGATTAGGAAGTAATAAAAAAACAGTGGGTTACGCCAACGCAACTGTTTAGGCATTATTCATTATGTTAAGCTTGTAGTTGAAATCCAGCTCGATCAATCTCAATTCTAAAAACCAATAAATAAACAATAACTCGTGTTCCTTGATATTCAAAGTAGACGACCGGATAAAACTCAGGACATCTGGTATCTTGTCACCATTCGACCTCATTACTGAATGAATCCCGTTATAATGAATACTTTTACTGAAAAAAAAATTTAAATCATTTAGAAGACAAAACTTATGATATATATTTTTAATATTAATAAATCTTTTGTAAAGGTTTTCGAAACCCATCTCACCGAAAGCAGGTAATAAACCAGAACCGGCCAATAAGAAAAGTACATAAAATGTATGAACTGTGAAGGTGATATGAAGCTGGAAAGCAGAGAAAAATTTAGGGTCTCTGGGACGATTTTTCCATGTCAATATTTTATACTCCCAAGTATTTTATGGCATATTTAATACCTATCTATTTTAACTTTATACTAACATTTTTTTTATTGATTGAAATTGTCAACTCTATTATAACAATACAACAAGTAAATGGCAACGGTAGTACCCATAAAACAAGTTCAATTTATATGGTCACGAGGCCATCTTCTTTTCAGACGCCTCAGAGGATTCTCAGGAATTGAAGACTTTGCTAGGTTTGAAACTACTGGGTTTGAGTGGGATTAAAGTTCGCATGTCGACTGAGATGCGAGCCAGGTTACCTCAGTTGGCAGAGCACCACGCTAGAGACGTGGGCGACCCGGGTCTAAATTACTTTTAATATATTTTCTCTTCAAATACAAATAATTAAAAATTATAACAATTAATAAAAAATAAAATAAAATAAATTATATTAAATTATATCGGGCTGCTGATGTGAGATTTGCTGTTTATGGATCGAAGTATTTATGTGATATTCATTGTATTTTCTGATGGTGCTGGAATGAGAAAAACGTTGTCCGGATAGTTTTGGGAAGGTTTATGGCTTTGTTTTTTGTTGTGTTTTTTTTGGAATCTCCCAGTTATGTTCTCTTTTTTTGATTTTCCCTCCCTTCGAAAAAAAAGTATTTTATCCAAAACCTAACTGGTTTCGCCAGCATTCTTAGTTGTTTTTCGCCAATATATAATTTAAATTTTTTATTATTTACAATCATAAAAGAGCTGGAAGAATGTCCTTAAATATTTCATGATTATGAGGCGTTTAAAAAAAATGTTTTTATCTAGATTTTCGTTAAAATTTATGTAGCGTAAGAACCGACAAAATTTGTATCCGATAGGATCTCAAATGCGACTAAATAAGTCAGAGGGACGTCGTTAATTTTTTATTGCGTGCTATTTCAGAGGAGAACCTTTATCAATCAGTTCATGCTCGAATAATAAAATGTATATTCGCGTGGAGCTCAGCGTATGAAACCAATTTTTTTTAACCATCTTGCAGCTCGAGTATTTTAAATGCAATATAATTCAAATTTTAGATTGAACTGACATAAGAAATTTACAACTCAGTTTCGGATTTAAGGCTGATAAATATATCTACAGTCCCGGTGAATAAGTGGTTACGTCTAATTTTCTCCAAAGTGAGTTTCTACCACTTAGAGAAGCTTAATCATGTTATTTTCGTTGTGAATAAGGGACTAAGTCAGGCATTGGCTTAAAAAAGAGTTATTGCTTATATTACAACTCCATTTCAAGCCAAGAACTAAGCGAATAACACGATTATGCTTCTTTCAATACAACTAAGTCACTCTGGGAAAAAATTGACTTAGCCACTTATTCACCGGGGCTGTAGATATGTATTGCATAATTTAGAAAATTTAAAACTGACAAAGTTGTAGTTAATAATGAATTTTTTTTTAATATTTTTAAAATTCAATTAATGGATTTTACTAAGTATCATTACAATTGAGGGAACATTTTTTTGTATGCCATCAAATGTGGTTTTTTTTCATGAGTTTAAACAAGCTGCGAGAAACATTACCACCGCATTCGGGAAGGATGTTGTTATAAATGGACCATTCGCCGTTGGTTTGGGAAATTTTTAGCTCGTGGCACTGATTAATTCATTAATACAGAATTAATTCATTTCTCCTTTTAACCCTAAGACAAAACCATCTCATTCACATAATACTCCAGGAATATTGGACACCATGCAACAAAACTCATCAAAAAACAACCTGCATTGGTTAGTAAGAATGGGCCTATACTCGCACACAACGCCAGACCTCATGTTTCACGACAGGCCTTAAAGAAATTTGCTGAGTTTATATATATATAGTTTATATATATATATATATATATATATATATATATATATATATAAAGTTTGTGTGTGTGTGTGTGTGTGTGTTTGTGTATGCTCAAGTGCATGGGTGTTACAGAGTTTTTGTCCTGAATAAATCTTTATTAAAGAGATATATTTATGGTGCGTGTAATCTAACACAACCATCTGTTTAGAATGATGGCACACCAATGGAGTAGGTGTTGCATTAGAATGTGCGCCCTTCGGCTGCTCCGGTGAGCACTTCTCTCTCAGCGATCCAACAAGGGAACACTGTGTCGATCCCTTATCGAAATACATTGATATACCACTTCGTTGCTTAAAGTGATTCGTTATCTATTTTATTGTCGTTTATTTATGCAAGTTCATATAAACCAGAGGTATAATTCCATTTGTATTTGATGAATACACGAATGAATAAATAAAAAAACCTGATCAGTATCTTATTTGAATAATTCATGAAAAAAAATAAATAAGAGAATATGGTAGGGACTATAACGTTTACCAAGCTGAAACGCCAAGTTTTTCCACTAATTAAGGGTAACCACTTTATAGATTATGGGTGATCCCCCAGAGGATCTCCAGATCCCACAGTGTTCATCCTAGCTCTATTAATTAACAGATTAAATAAATTATTTGCCACAGATTTGAACACAGGACCTTCGTCACTAATTAATTATTTATGACAAATATCAGAGCATGTAGATAAATTAAAATATGAAATTTGGTGAAATATACTGATTACATCAATATTTTTTTTCTTGAACTATTGTTTCTTCTATTGTTGTTTACTCTTGTTTAACATCAGTTAATGCTGCTTTAGCTAATCGGAGGAAGCTACAATGGGGGTTCTAAATTTTGCCTTTCCAGGTATAATTAGAATACCTTTAACGATGTTAACGATTACCTGACAATGTAAAGGCTTGGTATAACCAAATATTTTTTACTATCTTCATAAAACTTTCATTGGTTGTGCTATTATAATTTTCATTCAATAAACACATTAAAGTTCGTTAAATTATATATAATTTTTCTTTGATTAATTTTTAAATATTATTCACCACTAATGAATTGATGAGGAGCGGAGGGACTCAGTGGTAGAGGGCCAAGTTTCCAAGCCGAAGGTCCCGAGTGATAAAAGTGATAAAATCCGGCTGTGGCAGAATTTATTATCTGTTAATAGCCGGTGATGGATCCATATGGATCTGGAGCTCCGGGGCTCACTCAGCCTCTATAAAGCAGGTACTCAATATAGGAGGATAAAACGAGCGTTTTCACGGACAAATCACTTCCCTGTACGTATCGTTGAACCGTTAGCCTCTAACACATAATAAAATCCAGAATATTCATATTTTGTTGCGGTACAGGGTACACCACACAGGTTAGAAAATTATGTTACGTCCACTCCTAAGGATGCCATAACCAGGTATTTTTACTGCCTTTAAAAAAATTCTATTGTTCTGCTGGTATTATTATATTATTATCCATAAAAGAGTATTTTATACACATTGCTACAATGAAACACATTTTTTATTTGACTAGCCGTTAAACATTAATCCCTATTAAAGCACTAAACTACTTAAAACAGTTGGATCTTCTACCGAGGATTGGGAAGTAGGACAGGACTATTTTGTAAAATATATTATTAACCGATGCGATATATAATTATAAGAAAATGAATAATTGCCTCGCATGCTTGTGAAAAAATTTGCGTGTCTCAAGTTGATAATTTCTATAATTGTTGGTAAAAGGTGGCATTTGTATAATATCGGTCTTTTTCTTCGGGGACAAAATTCTCTGAAGAATTTTATACTTATTTTATATTTTAAAATATAGTAAATACAGGAGTAAGCAAATGCTCTGCTAAGAATACATTTAAGAATTTTTATTTTCTGTCTGTTTAGTTCTGTTTTTTTTACCGTTCAAGATCGAACTTGTCATGCGACTGTTTCATAAAATATTGAGATATGTTTTAGAATTTTAATTTCATTCGAGGATTACTTATCTAAATTTTGATTGGAAATGTATGCTTTCCTTTCATAATTGAGCTTTTCTTTAGTTATTCAACATTCGTAGTTCACCAAAATTTATTTACATTAGGATTAGCTTACCCTATATACATAAATAACCTAATAATGCACATTTTAGATTACCGTGTGAATAATTATTTACAACAAATTATTGACGAGCAGTCTCTCATTCTGAATATCAAGCATAGAAAATAAGATTACCTAATAGCACAAATCCTCGGCATGCAGGTCTGTATAATGCTTCTAATTCAGTATACAGTGAAAGATAGCACCACGTTCTCCCCACCACATTATCTCCACCATCCAGTTTCCTGCCTTATAAATTAATTATTTTAGAGAATAAATATTTAAAAAAATGTTTACAATTAATTCTTGAAACAGTACTTGCTTAATAATTAATCAATTCAAGACCCTTTATTGTAAAAATGTATGCTATATTTTTTTCAAATTAGAATTATCTGTGTAGCTCTATTTTTCATATTTATATTTTTACTTCAATTATAATAATTAACTTCAATACTGCTTGATCGAAGAATATACCATTCTGATTTACTTCACCACTACCCAGCCGATCAACGAGATATTTCGATATTTAAGGAAGAACATGGTCCGGGTGAAGGTCAGAAAAAATCTTTAATGAGGATACAATTTTAAAGCCAACGTTTAGACACACATTGCCGGTCTTCTTCAGGGCTAATAATAGGGTCAAGGGTTGACAGTTGACTACCGAAACCAATGAGCCCATTATAAGCACCGAAGAAGACCTGCAATGTGGGTCGAAACGTTGGCTTTAAAATAAATAGTTCTCCTTATTAAAGAGAATTTTTTCTGACCTCCACCAGGACCACTTTCTTCCTCATACATATAAAAAACTAGTACCATTACAACCCGCGAAGGGTCTGGGGTTCATTACATGGTAGAGACTGTACTGTTTCTTGGACAACGTTTGTGCAGGGAAGTGATCTTTCCTAGGTCACGCTCAACTCCAGATTTTCCTCCCTTATTTTGGGTATCCACTTTATGACGCTGAGCCCCAGGATGATCCTAGATCCCACAGGACCTTCGGTATGGCAAGGCTCAGCGCTCTACTAAGGAAGTACTTTCATGTATATATAAGGTCAACCAATATAATTCAACATCATTTCAATGTTTAGTTTACTAACCAGGTGTGTTGAGCGCTGTTTTCCTCGATAACCCTAAACCTTTCGCAATAAGTTAGCCGATATTCCCCCAATGGTGAGTTGAAATCGTTCCAAATCGGAACCAGAACGCATGCGGTCTGGGGAAGGAAACACAAGTTTCTCACGTTCCGATTCATAACCGCAATTTTAAATCTTTCTAAAGTGCATTATGAAAAACCGCAGGAGAAAAAATAACATTCCTAGTACCTCTGTTAACGTAACCGTTTGCTTATGTCGATTTTACGTAACGTTTTAGCCTTTATTAAATTTGTACAAATGACATTAACATATTTTATACAATGGCATTAAACGATACTTTGTTTTCTTAATATCTGAACATGAATCCATGTGTTAGTGCTACCATATAAACCACACAAGGTAGCCACGAATGATTTACAACTTCCCCGCTATTGGCATTCCGTGGCTGTACTGACTTACATGCATTTCTCCGGAAGTCATGTACCGACAAACTTCCTGGCTTTTGCAGTGGAGCATTGACCGTTTTCATCTGAATTCCATAATTTATCTGATTCATACATTCATAATACATACTATTTAAAAAATGGAATTGGTATTATTCTTTAAATTATTTGCGATTAAGTGACAAAATAATTGACTTGAATTCGTTATTGATCGAGGGATTACATTCTATTTTCTAAAATTGAAAAAAACACATCTGTGACAGTAATATTAATAATTTTACAAAACAATCACCAAAATTGAGTAATTTTATAATATCTCTACATCAGGATGCTTCTGATGAACTTCATCTGAGCCAGAAGCTCCCATTTGTTTTCTTGATGTCCCTAATCATTACACATAGTTAAATATGATGCATTTGCTTATACATTTGTAAATAGTAACATTTTTACATACATTTTAACAGATGTTTCATTAATTATAAGCATTTTGCTATATGAAATCAATTTTCAATTTCAAATAAATAAAAAAAAACAGTGTAGAAGGGTGATCTAATAGTTATCAGCCGTCGTGGTTAACGATATATGAGCTGTTGTTTTTGGAGGTGGTTTAAGTCTTCTTAGAGTTCTGAACATCATACCTATACCTTTCAAATTTTATTATGACGTTACAATCATTGAAATAATTTAAAAGAATAATGATTTACAACTTAATTTTCAAAATTAACTGCTTATATAGCATATGGAAGTTAAAATTTTATCAAAATTTATTTACATTTAAAAATAACTTCAATTTGTCTCGAAAAGTTTGCATAAAGCTTCACAAATGTGCAACTTTTATTAGTTATTTTTTAATCATGTCAACTAATTAAGAAAAGTAAATATTACGTTTTACTTGTTTTTAAATATATTTTTATCTTCAGTCATCGAAGAAGTAATAGTAAACATCATAACTACATACATTAAAGTAATCTCTAGTTACTATCTTAGCAAACATAGTGGCCGTTACTAAATACCATACATATCAGTATTCATTTACATACATATATCTGGGTCCATTTCTCCTATTTAATTTGTCTCCCGTCATGGGCCCACATTGAGTACGCCTGGTCAAATACTTTTCGCAAGTCTTTTCATTTTTCATATTGTTACCCAAATAAGCTATTTCTTTTCCATTTTTTTCCACTCTTCAACCATGAGAAGTTATATTATCAGTGGTTGCCGAATATACCCTGAATATGTATGGTCTTTGGCCAAATCCTGGCTAACTCCCCTAGGGAAAAAAATCTCTTCGGGAAAATTGTTGACACACAAATCCTCGCCACGGTCACCAAAATTGTGGAAGAGGTACGACATAAAACAGGATATGGTATAAGGCTCCTCAGATATCAGATCTATGGAGATTCTTCGGCTGAGCCTTATATCTTTGGGGCATCGCTCTCAGACTTCATTCCCAGCTTATTAATAAGAAAAACATTCCAACCTAGGTCACTCATTTTCTTATTTAATCCTTTCTGGTCCTTCAGGATGCATTCACTTCAAGCGGTTCATATTCATCGGAGGTTTGACCTCATAATTATGTTGGAGATATTTCCTTCGTAAAGATTCCATTCCTCCTCACTTACGAAAGTAAGAAAATTCTTGTTATAAAACTAGGATAATAATAGTAATTTCTCTTTGATCTGTAAAATAACTTCAACTTGGTAATAGGCTTATACGATTTTATATATTTCTCCTATTATTTTTTCCATCAAATATTTGTCTTCAAATATATCATCTCTATCTTCTATTCCGTCCTAAGTTCTGACTTATTTCCTTGTAAATTTTACGTAAATCATATAGCGACTTTATAGAATATTTGACAATAGGCTGTCAATTCTGTCGAAAGTATATACTATATAGTCGGTAGGAAGACACTTCACCCGGCTACATATCTCAATGGTCAATAGCACTAACCGAGGGAAACATATTGTATATATACATATATTCAGGGATGGTATATAGATAAGGTGCTTAGCTGTGAGTGAAGTAGATTAAAACAAGACCAGGACGTGTTAGTCAATTTATTCTTTCCCCTTAAGACGAGAGAAAAATCATTAATGTTGTTTTTCGACAAGATCAGGCATGAGACTGAAAGTTAAAAAAAACTTCAAGTTAGGATCTCCTCGCTCTGTTCAAATTCAAATGCCAAGTTTAATGTTGACGAGTACATAAAAGAAGACCAAGCGACCTTTCGTTAATTATCAAAAATTATAAAGTTGTCCTTCACTGCCCCCGTTTATTGCCGTGTTTCTTCCATCTAAAGCCGTTAGCATGCCTTGAATATTCCTAAAGTGCTGATTTAAGCGATACATAAATATATATTCCATATATAGATACACACACACGCAATATATATATATACTGTCCCCTCCTCTGTCAGATTCACTAACTACATTTTTACAACACTGCGTGATACCTTATAGACACAGGTGATGCCTTTACGTACATATCAAGGAAGTTGCAAACCCAAGTGTTACAAACGAAATACATCGACTAAGAGAAAATATGTTTACTTGAGAATGAAATAAGTGGGAAACTAGAAGTACGAGTATAATGTCGATCGTTCATAAATACATATATTCATCGCCGTTTCAGTGAAAAAGTAAAACATATGTGGTATAGCTGATTATGATTTGATCAAATTAATTGGTTAATATTCCCCGTTATTAATTAGTAAAACTTTAATATTTTTTCCTTAACCGCTTTTGAAGTAACAAGTAAGATTTTGCGGTTTTTGTTCATATCACATGGTAACGGAGTTACACTGATTGTATTATAAGTAAATTTAATTTCATCAAATTGTTACGGATATTCGAAACCGTTGTAGTCGTTCAAATCCAGCTGTGGCAGAGAAATTATTATTATATTAACAGCCTCGGGTGGAGCCTGTGGGATGCACATATCCTCCTGTGGCTCTCTACCTTCATGAGAGAAAAAATCTGGTGTATGAGCTTGATCTTGGTCAAATCTCCTCCCTGCACAATCGTTATCCGAGAAACAGCACAGCCTTTACCTTCGTGGGTTATAGTTGTACAGGTTTTTTTTTTCTCTGTCTATATTCGGTAAATATGTAACAGAGGTTCTTCATGTTACTAATTTTTAGGTATAGCCCTGAATGATTTTATTCTTTTCGGAATTCAGTAAGACCATGACTTGGTTTTGAAAATTCATTTCTTTCTTTTTTTTCTAACGTCATAAAAAATTTCCAATTTTTAAATATATAAATCGTTGAAACCTGATAGAAATAAATATTTGCTTATATGAATCTTAAATCCTCAGATATTTTCTGAGATTTTCAGATTTTACATAGACGTTATATGATTCATATTTCTGGAAGGATAATATTATTTTTTTATTAATTTTTTTATTGTTTAAAAATGTTTCGCTCTTTACATTTAAATTGCAGTTAGAGTTTCATTTATTATTAGTCCCATTGGATAAAGTGATAAACTAGGCAAGTTATCAAACGCGAAGAAATAAAAATAAACAAACAAAATTTCGAGGTCTAAGTGGGCACGGTTATTATAGATTTCTTGTTAACAATTTTTTTAAATTTATTTATTGGAATTTACCAAAATGTAATAACAATACAAAAAGTAAATAATATGATTCATATTAAATAATACCAACAATAATCAGTAAATAAGTAAATAATAATCAATGGCATGAGTAGATAATAAAGGTAAGTAGAGAAACTACCCCTGGTAGTACTCGAATAACAAATTCAACTTAGATCCTCATGAAACCATTTTCTATTCAGACGCCTCGAATGAACCAAAATTTAAATGAATTGTTTTGTTGGATCGTTCTGACCAAATTCACTACATAAGTATATTATATGATCATAAATATGGTATGAATTAGAATATCATTTCAACAATTTTTTATGAGGGCACTTAATTGTTATCCGTTTATTATGTGGTCGACTGTCATTTTTGGGACCATCTATTGTGAAATCGGACGTAACAATTCACCGCATCGATCTACCGACGCGTCCGTGATCACAAGTTATGAAAGATATCTTATAACTGCAATTGATTCAGATGTAATTCGGCTTTCTAAATATTTAAATCGACTTCTAAACAACCCAGCAATATGAATATGAATATTTATAAATCAATTATATTATTGTTACATTATTTTGACAACAGTGGGAGTCCTAAATTTTCCCTATCCATGTATAATTAAGAAAGGGATCTTTAAGGAGTATCTGATATTTCCATCATAAAGACCCCCATTTTACATTTCTTCCGAAAGACGGCATAACTAAGGAAATTTGACTCTCTTTTTAAAATGTTATTATCGTGAAGTATTTTTAATAAAAATATTTTTATTTTAATATTTTAAGTAAAATATAACTTGAACATAATTCATGTTTTTGTGGATACGTTTGCATAATTCTCTTCTCTTCATTACTTAATTATAGTAGTACTACATATATTTGTTTTATATAACTTCAAATATAAATCTATTTTAATTGTGACAATATAATGACTTATAATTCTAAAAAATATTTTAGATAAGATAATAGTTAATAACAGGGAGCTGAATATCCATGCCGAAGGTCCTGGGTTCAAATCCCGCTGCTGGCAAGACTTTTGTTTGATCTGCTACCAGTCGGAGATGGGTTCTATAGGATGAAGGTTTTTTTTTTAATAGACAACAGCAATAATTATCATTTTAAAATACACCACATGAATTGCTATTTTTAAGCTTCGATAATGACGGAAAGGATGGGTTGCTGAAGGACCTATCCATACGCCACGAGAACCTGGGTTCGGAATCTTAAGACCACCAGCTCGCCGGTAAACGTGTTTGGGTCTTTTCTGCCTTTTACGTTCTTCGCTGTTTACGGGAGTCGGCTAATTTGATATACTTTTGAAGTCCCTGGAGGGGTCTTCTTCGTATCTGCTTAGTCTTCTCGTATTGGAAAGCTTTCTATTCCATCAGGACCGCTAGTTTAAAAATTTTTTTTTTCTTGTTCCACTTTCACTCAAATTATTAGACAGTTTCACGTCGTAAATATTAATATCCAACTAATAAAATTGATTGGTCTCGTTTATTAAATAATCAAAAGATAATTGGATGGTGTTGATTTAGGTATGAAAATCGACGGGGGATCTCACGCCCCAGTTGTGACGTCTTTAAAATCGTATATACAATTTTAAACTATAAATAAAAAATCTTAAATTATTCCTTTGTTTAATAACCAGTGATTTATAATAATTTTTCAATAATCTTGCAATCTTTATATTTTTTTAAAAGAAAAAAAATGTAATTAATGTTAAGAAAAAATACTCTAAATTCCCATTTCATTTTTTCTTATAATTGTATCTCTTTTTTATTTTATTTTTAACTTCTTATTTGACTGTTCACACATCCAGCTACATTTTTTATATATTTTTTTAAAATAAGTTTTTATAGTTGGCATTGCTTATATTTTTCGTTCATTATTTTTTTGTTTCTGCTTTTAATAAAATTTGTATATATGTGTAACTATGAATTGATTTCTCTATATATAACTATTGATATCTTATTTCTATCTTTTCCTCTTTCTTTTAATCTGTTTTTTATTTTAAATATTGTTGTTGGAGGTATTTCGCAATTTTGTTTTCATTCATTTTTTATTTATTTCTCAATGATTAATTGTTTTGTAATAACCATACTCTAAGACATAATAGCTTATATATATGTTTTAAAAACTCATCCATCCACTTAAAAATTAATGAAAATAAAATACATCAAACAGACAAAGAAGGAAAAATATATACAAAGCGAGAAAGGTCATTACAAAAAAAAAAAGATTATATAGGCGGCTACTCCACTATTGATTTATATATAAAATCAACTGTTTAAAAGAGGCAGTGCAGTCTCTATCATTGAACCCCAGACCCTTCACGGGTTGTAGGGATACAGATTTGTTGGTGTTTTTTTTTTCAGTTCTTCGCCCAGCTCGTATATCTGTGCCAGATTAGCTAAGAAAAACCTTATAATTTGTTAATTTAATTTTTTCATAGTTTATAAAGATTAAACGAATCTAAGGGCTTTTTTGGCAATAAGTCTTATTTTTTTGTATTATAGCCATTAAGCTATGCGTCAATAAAAGAAGTCTTGTTATTTATTAAATGTATTTTATATATTTCATACCCAATTAAAACCTCAACATGGCTATATTGACATGTACTATCAAAATGAAAGAACAGCCACTCCTCAAAATTCCAAATCTCTCCAATAATAACCTTGAGCCTTGATTTCGAAAGATCTGACCAGAACAAGGATGTGTTTGCCAAATGACCCCTATCGCCCACACAACTTTTAAAGAATTTAATCGTCTTAAATGGAAACTTTTGGCAGGTAG
The DNA here is from genome assembly GCA_964056705.1 of Troilus luridus. Lineage (NCBI taxonomy): Eukaryota > Metazoa > Arthropoda > Insecta > Hemiptera > Pentatomidae > Troilus > Troilus luridus. The sequence goes on from OZ057414.1 coordinate 60,056,699, forward strand.
ATTTCATTATCCTGCTATTTAATATATTTTTAATTCCTTAATCCTTTCTGTTCAATTTTTAAATTCCAATCAGTAAAGCAATATTTCAAGGGCTCATTTTTGTGCCCTGCAAATCAGAACATGAACTTGAACAAAAAACATGAAGCGCAGCGAGATATAATCTTTAATTAATTAATTTATGTAAATTGTTTTATTTAGGATTCTTATTATTTTATTTTTCTTATACCTTTATTTCTTTTTTACTTTTTTTGTTTTCACATTTACTTTAACTAAAAATTATTGATGAGCAGTTTTAAATATAACCAAGAATATTTTAGTGGTTCGATTCGGTAAAACGTAGCATAGTGCAGCATATATCACATTCAAAAATAGTTTGAACAATGTAACCAATCTAAAGACTGTGTTAACCATGAACAAAAGTCCATAAAGTCTTGTTCAGAAGCTCATACTTTAAAAAAATCGTTTTCTTTCTTAATGCAACGATAAAAAATAGACATTTAGTTATAAAGTGTTGCACACATATTTAGTATTCACTTGGGCACTTAAAAAAAAAATTATTGAACATTAGATATAATTATTTTACCACTACTGTAATTTGGATATTGTGAAACTAAGGCCGAAGACACGAATCAATATCACTCAAGAAGAATTTCTCGATTATATTAAATCTAAAATGAGTTATTCTTTTCGGTGAAACTTAATTTTCGTATAGTTTGTCGTTCGTTATGGTATACAGAAGCTCTTCCAAATGAGCTTATCATTTAAATCATGTCATTGACATAATGCCATAATTTAATTTGATTGCGAAATTAAGATAATTACATTGGGAAGAACAACATTTGTTAGAATTATTCGGTAATCCTTACTTCAATTAGTTATATATTAATAAGGAGTCCATAGTAGTGCATTAGAAACATTATTAATAGCATATATAACTGGTTATTCATTACTTATGACTATTTTTTGGGTCAAAAATTTAAAATAAAATCTTAAGAATTATTAACTATTTTATCTTAAGGATTATTATTTGAGGACAAAACGACAACTGTTAAACACAATAGAAAATCCTTAGTAATTTCTTTTTATTAAATTTTTTTTATTAATAATATAACCGCTTTAGACTATATTTTTGGGATAGTGCAGCACTAAGTATGTAAAGCGCTATATTGATGTGCTGAAGGTCTCGGGTTAAAATCCGACTGCGGTAGATAAATTGTTTAAAATATTAATACTAATAGATAGGATGTAGGTCTGCAGACCCTCTTGGTGCTCACGCAGCCTCTACAAAGTGGGTACCCTTCATTGGGAGATAAACATGACGGTTGAGAGTGATTTCGGAATAACCTCTCTGCACGTCCGTTGTTATTAGAAACAGTATAACCTCTACCCTGTATTGAACCCAAGACACTTCATGGATTGTAGTAGTACAGGCTTTTTTTTTTCAATAACAGATGAGATGAATCGCCTTAAATAATTCAATTAGTTCTGTGGGTAGAATATAATAAAAATGCCATGAATTGGGATAATAATAGGACACGGAATAGCTCCATCATGAGCGGATGAAGGAGGATAATGCTGTGAGATAGAAAGGCTTAAGTGGCCCGGGCCCGCGGTGGCCGAAGCCTGCATTCCGATCCAGGGGTCGCCCTAGTTTTGGAAATCCCCTCTGTCCCTTCGCTTTATTTTCTTTATTAATATCATTTATTAATTTATTGTAATCAACCCACCTCCAAGTTTCGTTTAATATTTTTAGCTCACATCTGAGAAAACACCACTTAACTTATCTGGAACAGGGGGCTTTCCGCATGGATACTATTGAAAAAGGCTAGACCTCATTCCTTGAACGCTTTCATCAATTACTTAGCAACTTCATTAATAATTACGCCATTCTGAAGAAATAGTATGTCTATTTAAGGACATCAAAAGAATGGTTGCAAGGTACGCTTTACATAGGTATAGAACTGTGAAAGCAATATTTCCTAGCTTTAATGTATACGTTAAAGTAAAGGATAACTGGGTGTGATGTATTTATACCGTTGTTATAATTTATACCGTTGTTTATTTATATATGATTTGTCTCTGACTCCCTTTCTATATGGGTCAAACATCCCTTAAAAAGAACAACAATTCCACAAAAACAATCCAAATTTATATAATACTCCGATAAATACAAGTATCACGACACAATCGAAATTTGTATAGCGTTTAAAATATCTCATTTAAAAAAAATAAAATAAAATATTTCTTTCATTTATCTCAAGGAACGCTTCCTAAAGAATGAAGCGTTTCTTCACCTTAATGCATTATATAGTTTCAATCCCTTCCTTATAGATCATATATTGTAAGCATCTCATATAGGCTTGAATATGTCCTCAGTAAATAATGTATGGTTATTCCAAGAATACAAGATTGCTACTTGGAAAATTTTTTTACAGTTCTAAAAACCAATCAACTTTCGTCATTTTGTGTCATATGAAGCAATTTCACCCAATCATCTCAACATTACACTGATAATTGCATTCAGTGCAATTATCAATCACTATAACACCAAGTGTTGAGTTTGACAACATCATTCCAGACAAATTTTAAAATGTCACGTTTTGGCAATGCGAATGTTCAAAATATAAATACGCTAATCAAAGAACAAATTCCCATAAATACAAACTACACTCACAAATATATTTGGGGAATTTTGCTGCGAACGATAATATGAATTAAATGAACATAGAAGCTTAGAAGAATTGGCGTTGATACTAAAAGATTGGGCGGTCAATATGAGAAAGTAAGACGGGACCGTTGTGTTGAGTTATACATTTTTTTGTCAAAAACATTTCCGCTGAATATCCCTCGGACATTGACAAATGACTCATAAGTTTATGACAAATTTCTCGAGCTCGTGGCTGGCCATGAGGAATTGACCAAGAAACGAGGTTTCGATTTTCATAAAATTATTTCTTCTATTATCTGTGTCCTAGGGATATTACTATTGAAAATTATTTGATGGATCGAGAACTACAATTTTGTACATGAAAACTTTCATTCATTCAGAAGTCGTAAACCCTCGTATATACAATATCTAAGACATTCACAAATAGTATCTACAATATTACCATATTCAACTAAATATAATCGATTTAATGACAATTTAATAAGATATAAAAACTCATAAATCTATATAAAGCTGGAGATGGATTAAATGGGATCTAGGACCCTCCTGGGGCTTGCTATCCTCTATAAAGTGGGTATCCAAAATAAAGGGAAAGGTATGGCAGTTGAGCGTGCTCTAGGACAAATCTGCTCCCTGCACAACCATTATCCATCAAACAGTAATACCATGAACAGAACCCCAGACCCGATCACGGACTGTAGTGTATAGGTTTTTTGTTGTTTTTATAAAAATTCATAGCATGTGAATAACAAGAATTTATTTAGAAGTGGCTGAGTGAACTATTAAACGTTATTAGTACTAATGAAAATATATAAAACTTTAACAAATATATTATTGTTCTTCTTTGTGCCAGAAATTAGCTTGGATTCAAAATATTCAACTTATTGAATGTTAAGACTTTTTTCGACAGCCGTCAATACTTTTAAGGTATTGATAAACATATTGAGTTAGTTTAAGGAACTTTATTATTTATTATTTTAATGTATATGATAACCATTTCAATAACTGTTTTATCTGATTATGTACATTTTCGATGAATCAATCTATGTTTTATTGCTTTTCGTATCCGATGGCGGCCTTACATCCAATGTTTTCCGACGGATGTACGTCCACTGTATTGAAGAAGTACTTCACCCACTCCCACAAGAAAAACGCAACGATTCAACAAATTGACTAAGAGTCGGAAGAGGCCGAAGAGAAAAGTGGAATACAAACAAGAAGCAATAAATTACCGGGATTAATTGGCTGCTAACACACTTCGCGGGCTAAAAACTTTCTCAAATCGTGAGCCTTTCTGCAGCCTTCACTATTTCCTTACAGGAACCATTCCAATAAATTCCGTCTCCGTCCTGGCTTGTTTTCTGTACGTAATTTACTATTGGAAGATTCTTATTTACAGAGGGAAATAATTGTAGAACGATTTTGTAAATGTATAATGTACAATATAACTAATGTCATTAGTAAAAATTATCAAATTGAAAGATTATCGGATCATTTCAAACTAATAAAATACAGAAGACGCTGATGTACTAGTATTTAAAAGCTACCAAAAAAGCTACCATCATTTTCAGTTTGGTTGATCCATTGTTTAAATCCCGCTTCTGGCAAGACTTTTATAAAGTCTGTTAGCAGCCGGAGATGGATCATACGGGATCGAGGGCTCTCAAGTGTCTATAAAGTGTGTTCCCAAAAAAAGGGGAAAATCTAGCGATTAAGGATGATCTAGGACAAATCTGGCGGCTGAGCGTGATCTAGGACAAATCTGGCGGTTGAGTGTGATCTAGGACAAATCTCCTCCCTGAACTACCGTTGTCCTTGTAACAGCGTAGTCTCTACCTATTACTGAATCTCAGGCGGTTTGTGGTGTTTTATTCTTCATTGACATCGCTCCGGTTTATAGTTATGTTATTCTTTTTAACCGTTTTTCAACTGACCAGATTGCTTTATAAAAGTATCCTTTCGAAAATAACCATCAACGGCAGCCGAGTCTTTAATTGAGTGACCCATCTGAGCAAAAGTATGCATACCGTGTATACATAAATGATTGGTCCGGTATAGTTAGGATTATTCTTTGCGAAAGTCTATTAGGAAGAGGGTGTGGCCATTTCAATGAAAAAGTATTCGATCTATATACTTCTCGGTGAGTTTGTAAAAGATACTTACTTAAGGCCCTACTTTCGAATTTTACTCTCCTGTTTGTTTACTCTCACCCAAAGCGAGCAATTTATCAAGGAAGGGCATTCTTCCTGCACGGACGTCATGTTTCAAGGCGAAAGCAAATTGGCCGAAGCATAATTTACTATTGAGAGAGCTTGCGCGGGGGTGCAAGTGATGGTGTGGAACGCTCGAATCTGTATTCATTGATTTGACATAACCTTCGACTCCGAATGACACCATCCGTAAACGTTAAGGCAGTAGTGTGTATATTTAATTTTGAATCCAATTATTTTAAATATATTGCGTAAGTTTCCCTGTGTTTACCTAATACCATCAGGATTTTTTTTTGTTTTTTAGTAAGGAAGAATGTTTAGTTTCAAACATCCGTGTTAATTTAAATAGTTAGTTTTTTCTTTAGAATTGTATGTAAGAATGCATACATCTGAAAATTTAATTAAATATGGTAAGACTTCATTATTTCACAGATAGTTAGCAACTAGTAGACTTGACTTGTAATAAAGAATATATTTATTTATATTGGGAAAGAGAAAAAAAAACCATTTTCCAGTCAATTATATTTTCTTGGTCCTTATTTATCACTCGAGGCGTTTCGACAATGTGTCATTTTCAATCTAACACATTTTGTTTTTTGCATCAGCAACCAATCATTTACACAACTTCATCACAGTTACAAGTCCAAAATATCTGTGGAAAAAAAATAACATCTACACTAAATTATGTAATTCCACAAATATAATAAAGTGTCCAAATTAACTAGTAATGACTTATGTATAGATGATACCTCCAAATCAAAATCATTTTAAAATTTATTTAAATAAAAACTCTAGGGGATTATTTATCCTCCATGGTCAAGAAATTCTATTTCCATCAACCAAACTTTGATCCTTGAAAGACTGTATCTCGTTTAAGTACTTTTGAAAAAAAAAAATTAAATATGTCAAATAATGCTCAAGACCAAACATCTACAAACACAACACAATAACTCTTTTATTTTATTTAAAATGATTTTGACATGGAGGTATCTATACATAAGTTATTACTAATTAATTTGGACACTTTATTATATTTGTTGAATTACATAATTTAGTAGATGTTATTGTTTATTTAAAAATAAAATTTAAAAAAAGATTTATTGTGTTGTTTTTGTAGATGTTTGGTCTTAAGCATTATTTGATATATTTAATTTTTTTTAAATATTCAAAAGTACTTGAAAGAGATATAGTCTTTTTTTTCTCTTTTCCAATATAAATTCTAAAATAAATGAGTCCAGTTTATAAGAATAAATGTATTAAAAAAAATATATTTATTTTAAAATGGAACCATATAACATAGAAGCATTATGATATGGACTAACTAGATTGACTATTGATTATGGAATAACTAAATAACTTATCATTTAATATAGTGATTGCTTATATCTGATGGAGGTTGATGTAGTAGCATTGCTGACAACGCGGATATTTCAGAAACTTTGGAGTTATGAACCCACAATTATACACAAATCCTAAGGTCGTTGACCGTCCGTTAATTGCAGATATAACAAAGTTTCATAGCTTTATTAGATACTAGAAAATTTAATGTATAAAAGTAATAAAAAAGTAGTAGTGTGTGAAATAGTCAGGGGTGCAGTCAATTAAATTTACGCAAAATAAGCTTATTTCATTTGTTATTTTTACAATTGTTATCGGTTACAGTTGGATTATTCGTCCTTCTGCCCTGATAATGGAACAAAACATAGGGCGAAACGTTGGCACAACCAAAATAAGTTAAACTTATTTTGTGTGAAATGTATTGTCTGAATCCCCCCCCCCCCATCATTACACACTCTTCTAATCTATGTCCAGTCAAACATTTCCATGTAAATACAAAAGTAAGGTGTGAGATGAGTAGCGATACTCAATAGAAGTCGATGATGTTGAAGCAACTGTAAGTCTTTATTTAGTTGTTTATGAAGTGTTAGATTTGATCCTACGTTATGGCATTTTTAAAAAGGAACAGTAACGTCTACTCTAACAATCATATCGAATTCTGTAACCAATGCTATGAAAAGAGCCTATATGATACAGGGCCCTCTTGAATATTCAAATAAAATCGGCAATTAACGTCGAAATTTACATAAAACGTGCAATCGCGACCCAAGGATAATCCGCTACTGAAAGGATTCGCGGCCGCAAGTGCGATCGCAGATGGCAGGAGTCCCAACTTATGCCGGTCATGAGAAAAATGGACCGATTCTTTCCCCCACAAAGACTGCCTCCTCCGGGTCTCAACCTCTTCCTAATCCTTCTGCTATTTATCGTCCTGCTAATGCTGAATAATCGCGGTTCGGAACCTGGAAGGATGTCGCCCCCGCACAATCCACGACGGACCATAAATCTCCGTGTCTAAGGAGTCTGTGTGTCCGATGAATCGCGCCCGCCATAATACCTTTTGATCGATTAAACACTTCCGATAAATTAATGTTTAACACAAATCATCCGGCGACCGCACCAAAGGTGTTCCCCGGCGATGTTGGATCCAGTACCAATTAGCTTGAGATGTTGTCTCATTTATCAAGATGGTGGATGGACTGGATGGACTTTATGGGCCGCGTGTTGTGTTGAACAGCCGTGGTCGGCCGAATGTCATTTTTTTAAATCATGATGAGCGATATTTCAGTCGATAGGGTAATATATTGATCGATTCTCGATCGTCCATGTTATGGATTATCCATAGCCAACGGCTAGTTGGATTGGGTTCATGATCTAGGGATATTACTCGTATGTGCACTTGCGGGCTCCTTACACCTAAGTTATGAAATATCTTCCGTGTTGTCACCGTTGTAACTTCCTTCAGCTACCCTCTTCTTTTACATATATAAATATTAGCTCAAAGGTTAGGATGGTAGAGAGTAGGAGAGTAGAGAGGAGATGTAGTTAGATATTTTAAAGTATTTAAGAGAGCGGTCTTTAAGTTAACTACTCCATAGTCAATAAGTTTACTAGTTAGTTCATAAGAATGTCTCTTGTATATCCATCTTATCTGTTAAATATCTCAATAAATCTATATATTTTTTTTACAAGTCGTCCACCGTTTGATACTTCATGAGGGGTTAAAGCAACCCTTAAAACTCAATTTTCCCGTATGATACTTCTCATGAAATGTGCCTCATACACGATCCGTTTTATGCCTACCAACATTTTCATATTCATGTGAATGTGAATATGAAGTTCAAATCGTGAGCTGAGGCTTCCCGTAAATCGCGGATGACTGCCCCTGAAGAGCCTTGGAGCTGGGTGCGATGTACCCTCGGGTGTGTATGGCCGAGGAATGCGACCAGGTGGGCGGAGACACCACACCGATCCTGCTCCCAATGAAAGGTGAAAGTAGAATCAGAAGAAGCGGGCTGTTTTTGTTTCTTATACCTCTCATACTTCATTTGTTATTACTCTCATTGGAGCTACCAAACTATAGGACCGGTCCTCACTTTAAAGAAACAGATAAGTAATTATTTCTTGTTTCAAATCCTTACAAAAATTGCTTAGAATTTTAGGAAATGATTCGACAATGATTTTTTGTTGCTCTAAGAAAATACCTTAAACTGAATAACTCCTGCAACATTTAAAGTTTTTTTTTTATCGGTTCTAATTGTCAATTTATGTTTTAATGGATGGATAGTGGGAAAAATACCATTACTTATTAACTTTTCGTTTTAAATTTTCTTTCCAGCACGTAAATCGAAGCTTATGCTTATGAAGATTATGCCTCAATGCCTAACGAACTCCATTAAATAGAAAACAATTCCGAATAGTATTGACTTACCCGGGAAGCTTTACTTTAAGTTAAAGGAATAATAAAAATGAGTTAAAAAAATAAAATAAAATAACGTCTTGAAAAATCTTTTCAACTGCAATTATCCTCCAATTTATCAGCGTAGTTCTAAGAAGTAAATTAAAATGTTACAATCGGCTTTATTATAATAATAAGAATTTATCTATGTGAGTAAAATACAACACTGATTTTTTTTTCAAAATTAACCATCTAATTATTGATAATAGCATAATTTTATGATAATTACCTACTTAAGTATTCACAGCAACACTGGCAGAGCTTGAAATATTTTTTAATTGCTAATATCTTTAAAAAAGTTTATTTTTTTTACTAAAAACATACTAATGTACTTCATAGACTACCATTTTACACTTTCATTATTTTTTACCTCATAAACATTTATAAATTAATCTAAATATAAAAGTACGTGGCATCACTTATAATAAATGGAACTTATTGTTTTATTCATATATCGGCAGTAGTTCTGCTAAAACTGCTAAGTTACATAAACATAGACGTTTCGAAGACGTACTGTCTAAATATTTGTTCATCAATATATAGAATAACATATGCACAGGCCTAGGGATTCTTCTAACCTCTACGTCCCCCTATCTCTGAAAATCTATTACTCTTTTATTTCTACTTTTAGAAACGATTTTAATTTTATCTTGAATAATATTAGTCGACTATAAATGGGGAAGAAAATGTTCCGGGTTGTGGTCAGTGAAATAATTTCTTAAATAAGGTTTAACTATTTATTTGCAAGCCAGCGATTCGACCATTAGTGCAAGTCTTCGTGAGGGCTTAATAAGAGAAACGTTGGCTTTCAAATAAATATTAAAACCATATTTAAGAATATTATGTTATGTACCTAATTAATTTAGTGAATCCCGTTTATCGACAGAAATTTCGTCGGTTTCGCATGTTAGCGATCTGTGATGTAAATTAACTAGTCGCATTCAAGTCACCGCAGAGAATGTAGACTTTAATGCCGTTCTTGAAAAATACTGCTGGGAAGCTGAGACTCCCCAGTCCAATAAATCCTGCCAGAGTCGACATTTTCTTTCGTTCCTTTTTCTCTATTTATTTCCCAGTTTTCCTCCCTTCCCCCTTCCATTGCGCGTATTTGCAATTGCCATGTTTCTATAAATATTTTTCAGGGATAGAGGAGGTAGGGATGGGCCCTGCCTTGAGTAGGTGGGGTAAAGAGTAGAAAATGAACAAACGAGGAACATGGCGGAGGATGTAGACATTTATTTATGGTAACCTGTTCCCTCGCACAATTATACGGAGCATTATCAAGAATGACATTATCATGTTGTTAGTACGAAGGGTCATGTTTATGTAGGGCTCGAAGGAAACCCCTTCTCGGCTCATCAAATGACTTGATTGAAGGTTAAACCAGCTTATATCTCCTCCAAGAGCCCTCAGGCTGAAATATAAATCTTATAAATAACGTGATTTCAAGAACGAAGGCTGGTTCAAGATGATGAGGAAAGTGATTGCAATTAATTCAATAAACCCAGTGTGATACATTACACACCATGAATAAATAGTATTTATTAATTTAATAATCATGAATTACTTTATAACAAACAAATTCAATTTATACAAAAATAATGCAAGTTCCAGACTAGCCTCCTTGCTATATCCTTGACCCCGGTTCCACTATATCAAGTTCCAAGATCGGTTTACGCCTCCTGTTCTAATTTTCAAACATTTGCACTTCAGCTGCTGCCATTTCGCTACTAAAATTCCTTGTATAGGCTGAATTTTATAATTTTATTATTACAATTATAATTATTAATCGATAAAAGATTATTTGGTTACGTTAAAAATAAAAATCTGTTAGATTTTCTTTTCAGAACTGCTTGTGCACCACAAGCGCTCTTTAATGGACAGGTCGTAAGCACTTTTCAAATAAATGGAGCAAAGAAATTAAATTTCCAAAAATATTTTAGCTACACACATTGAACGTTAAAAGGAGTCCAAGATAAAAATTAGATTGCTTCAATGTAGTATACTATCATAATTTTACAATTTTTAATTTATTTTTTGTGAATTAGTGTTGCTTTTAAGAGAGTCTAAGCACTTTTTCAAATAAATAGAGTAGATAAATTAAATTTTAAACTTTAAAAGCAAGTAAGAGATCACAGTTGAATCATTTATAATCCTAACTTTCAACTTTTTCAATTTTAATATATTCCTACCTAAGTGTTTATTCTATTATATGTAACAAAACAAATCTTTGGGGAAAGCGCAAATATTAAATGTTTTAGCTCGTGATTTTTGTATATTTAAAGATATTAAGAAAAAATAAACACAGAAAAAATTTAGAATCCAAGAAAAGAAAATTAATCGTACTTACTTTAGTAGTAAAGAATAAAGTGCCATCTTTAGAAAATTGTAATTAATCGTAATTCAATCAGCTTCCCATCATTTTAAAAACTATACAACAGGCAAATAATGTAGCAGAAGATTGTAGAAAAAGTATATTTTATGATTAGTCCTTAAAAAAAAAATTGTTTCACTACAACCAGTGAAGAGTTAAGTATATGAAGTATATGAAGTGTTAAGGTAGCCTGTACTATTTCTAGGACAACGATTTTCAGGAAGGTAATTTGTCCTAGATCATGCTTAAGCGTATCCTTGGCTGTAAACATATTAAATAATTCATCCGTCACTGGCGGATTTGACTTCGGCACTGCAACTCAGCACTGTACACTTTGGGTAGCCCCGAACTCCGACTTAAAGGCTTTTATCAATATATGTGCAATGAATCAAACATAAATATTGATTTCAAATTTAATATATCATAACACTAATTGTAATTTATAGTTTATTTTATCGTTTGGCCATTCAGGGGGCTCATGTTAATCCATTCCTCTTCCAAATCTCCTCTTGTCCTGAGTTTTCTCTCCACTGTCTAAGTAGATTGTCTTACTGATGAGAGGCACAGAAAATTCCCAGTCAGATGGCTTGTAGAAAAGTCAGTCGGTCGTGGATTTTCCCCATTTGGATTTGTAAGTTATAGTGTAGCGAGGTGTTTACTTTTAGGAAAACATCTATCATTCTCCATTCCTCTCCCAAATACCTCGAATACCTTGTATGGAATATTTTACCTTTTATTTTGTACGTTATTTTTTAAACTGAATTTTAACATTATAAATTAAAACAAGATCATTTTTCAGCAGATTCATTATTTTAAGACATTAAAATTAGCGCCTCCATTAAAAATAAGATTTAAAAAAATATTTAAGGAGGGTGGACGAGGAAATCAGATATTTCCGGCTTCCTATCTACAATTTCGGAGCTGCAATTTCAAATGCTCAGCTATAAACGGTCCACATTCTTCTTCTGTTAGTTTGCATATAACTGTTTTCATGTTTCCCCTCTCGGGCAGCCATAGAAACGCGATCCCACCTAGAATGAAAATAGTATATTTATGCTAATCATTTATTTGAAATGACCAAGGAACAAACTTTAGAAATCTTATTAAAAAAAAGAAAAATAGGAAACATTTTATTGACTTTAAATTTAAAATTACTCTTGTATGTGCCCTTAGAGCAATACTGAAAATATTATTCCAATAAAAGCTGATGTGAGTTACTTTTTAAAAAATCATTCATACTATTTTATTAGACATTCATAGGATACATTTTGATAATGTATATTTCCTTGGCTAGCAATCTGTACCCTCACCTTCTTGTCTGAAGTGAGATGTACTATTTCTGTCAGTAAATGACGCATTTCACTTATTTTGACGAAATTATGCCCCCTTTTCTCCTTTCTCCTGTTAGTGGCAAGTTCTCCTTTTGGGCCTGTTAGTGGCAGCCATAAACTTCAGCTTAGTTGTAGGGATCCGTTTTATATTTTTGCTTATGGATTTATGGCAATGGGGATGAATTGATTAATCCCAATAAATGTATAATTTATAATTCCTTGATATCTGTCTCTCTCAAGACTATAACTATTCATTACATGGGAAATAGCAGACATGTGGCCATTTTGTGACGGAAGTGGCCATAAAATAACGAGTATCCAAAAGAGGATTTAATGTGGCCAATGCTTTTTTGTTCTCCACTTTCTTCTACAGATTCTGAAATGGACAAATTATTTACATTTTTATCTTTTAAACATTTTTATTTTTATTATATTTTAGTTGTTCGGTCAATTCCTTTCTAAAACTTTCCAGCCTCATCCTGATATCATGAATCCATCTCACCATGAATATATACAAAGAGAGTTAAATATTCCCCTTCAAATGACCCTTCCTCCCAAAGCATTCCATCCTTCAGAAATATCGAACATTATTCACAGACTACCTCCTTGCAAAGCTCCTGGACACGACCTCATCACGATTCACATCCTAAAACATCTTCCTAGAAAAGCCATTCTATTCCTCACCTACATATATAATGCTATACTCCGCACTACATATTTTCCTAACCTCTGGAAATTATCCGTCGTGAAAATGATACCTAAACCTAAAAAGAAACCGGAATACCCATCCTCTTACCGCCCTATCTCACTTTTACCATCAAAGGGTAAAATCCTGGAAAAGCTCATCCTGAAACGATTGTACCCCATCCTAAATGCAAATCACATTATCCCAGATCACCAGTTTGGATTCAGAGCATCCCACTCCACTATTCAGCAATGCCATCGTGTGGTGGATGTTGCTTCCTCAGCTTTGGAACGTGGATTGTATTGTCCAGCGGTCTTCCTTGATGTCGAACAGGCTTTCGACCGAGTCTGGCACCCCAGGTTGCTTGACAAACTCCGTAAATTCCTACCTCCTACATACTTTCTCATTATCCAATCCTATCTCTCCTACAGATCATTTACAGTAAATCATAATAATGTCTACTCACCCCTCTTTCCTCAATCTGCCGGCGTTCCTCAAGGCAGTATCCTCGGCCCAATTCTCTACACAGTTTATACAGCTGACATCCCAACTCATCCTAATACTATCCTTACCACGTATGCGGATGACACATGTCTATTATCTGTCAACACTGATCCAGTTATAGCATCCCGTACTCTTCAATCCCACATCACTGACCTTGAAAATTGTTGTCAAAATTGGAGGATTAAAATAAATTCTCACAAATCTCATCAAATCACCTTTACCCTCCGTCGCAAACCTGCGACTTCCTGCCCCCCTGTATCGTTTAACAACATCCCTATAAGTCCTGTAGAACAGATCCGGTACTTAGGACTACACCTTGACAAACGCTTAACTTGGAATCCTCATACTAGACTGAAACGACAAGAAACAGCTCGCCGTTTCAGGCTACTTCAGCATTTACTAGATAAACGTTCTAAGCTCCCAATTAACTACAAGAGACTCATTTACATGACAATCATTAGACCCATCTGGACTTACGGAATAGAGCTTTGCTCCACTAAGCCATCGAATTCCTCTCGTATCCAATCCCTACAATCCAAAATCCTTCGTAAAATCCTCAACGCTCCTTATTTTGTTAAGAATAAAGTCATCCATAACGACCTTAATGTCCCATTTGTTGCTGATTTAGCCCGAACCCGGTATATATCCTTTCATAACAAACTTGATTCCCACTCAAACCCTCTAGTTTCAAACCTAGCTTCCTCTTCGATTCCCGATAATCCTCCGAGGCGTTTGAAAAGAAGATGGCCTCGTGACCTTCTAAACTGAACTTTTTAATTTGAGTACTACCACTGGGTAGTTTCTCTAATTGTCTTCTCATGTCAATGTATTCACTCATTATATTTACTAGATGTATTTTGTATACAGTTGTAAATTTCAATAAATAAAAAATAAAAAATTATATTTTAAGTTCTTTTCTTTTATAATAATATCATTATTTTCATTATAATTACATTTTGCATTACGAGTATTGTCTTTTTCCTTGGCTCGCATTTTTTACCCTCGTTTTCTTGACTTCGATCGCTCTTAAGTCAATCTATTTCAATCGATTAATAAACCTCAAAAGTAAATTACAAGAAAAAATAATGTTTACAATTCATTCTTTTTTTTTTTAATTTAATTGTAATATCGACATTTTTAAGAAACGGACCAATGACTAATATATGTGAAATAAGGTAATTGAATTAGTAATTGAGAAGCTTAAATGAAAAAAAAATTATCAGTTAAAAAATTAAGTCGTTCTGTATGAAGTTGAGTTTACGGTTTCACAGTTACAACTTGCCGAACTGGGGTCTGTGATTTTCCATTTTAGGATATATTGCAATATCTTTCGTTTAATTTTCTTGTCACTCATGCTCAGTTTTGGGATTTCATAATGATCTCCATATTAAAGTAAATATAAAAACGACGGGTTCATTACTATAATTTTTTTCTGTATCCCAAGGTTTAAGTAATTAAACATTTCAGTTTTGATGGGCAGTCGATAAATTCGACTTTTCTGGAATAAGGTTACCGTTCTAAACTAAACCACGCCATTTACAAATTATATAAAAGGTTAACTTTGGGACCCCATGGCTCTACCAACCTCAAACATTATTCTTATAAGTCAAGGTAGTATGTTAGTCGCAGAATTTTTGTTTTCCTTCTCTATATCATTATGCCATTTATCTTGCAATATTTAAAAGATAATTTATTTTGTGTGAAGATTAATCTCGTGTGTGATAATTAATATTGTGCGATAATTAATATTGTCAAAACCCGTACTACCGTAAGGAAAGGAAGGGTGTTTAAATAAATAAAAATTATTTATGTCTGATTTTAAGCCAATTTTACGTTTCATATTCTAACCATTACAATTTTATGCATTGCAAAACGTGACGTGACGTCACGTGAGGGGTCTTTAACTATCCCTACCAACGAGCAAGCAACCTTTTGAAAATGTACTGAATTCATTAGCTAAACCGCCTGATGATTCCACTCCATTATGTTAGGCAAAGGGCTCACCTTTATTCAACTTTAAGGGCCATTCTGTATTCAACTTCTCTATTCAAAACCGTTAAAAATTTATTCAACTTATTAACGGCAGGAATAATAGAAGAGGAGAGGCGAGGATATAATCAGCTTAAAGGCTAAGCTCAGTCATCGATGCCAAGTTATTCCGAGCTCGGTGATATCTCCTAAGTTACTCCTTTCAGTGTTCGTATAACGAGATGAGAATTAATTCTGGTTTAGTTATGAGTTACTTTGAAAACCCATCTCCCTTCAGTTAATTGGATTAGATGTCTTAATTTGTAAACATATTTTAGAGTCGAGTCAGATTTACCTTCATCACTGAGGATCAATTAAGAATAATTTATTTTAAAAGAAACCATTAGCATCTAATCCTTGAAAGTTATGGTATTTTAAGAATTAAAAAAAAAGTTTTTTCTTTAAAGCATTTCTATTAATCATATTTAAATGAAATTAAAATAACATTGCGTCTCTTCCTTCTTTTAGTAGTCTTGTGCACTGAGGATTTTTACTCCCATTTACATTCCTGTAATTTCTAATACAAATAAAATTTAATTACAATTTTAACTAATAAAAATACTGTTGAAACTGCTAGAAGAGAAAAGATTTGCCCTGGCCGGGATTCAAACCCGGGTCGTCTGCTTCTCCGTAGCAGTTCACTAAACCACTGAGCTTCCAGGGGTCGTATCCAAGTCGGAAATCCGTTCTCTTCACCGATCCTCTGACTTGGATACGATCCCCGGTAGCTCAGTGGTTTAGAGCACTGCTACGGAGAAGCAGACGACCCGGGTTCGAATCCCGGCCAGGGCAAATCTTTTCTCTTCAAAACAAAAATATTAAAAAAAATTATCATAAAAATAACATTTATTAATTATAAATTATTATATATACGCTATTATAAATTATTATGTTGGAACGCTAAGGTTTCAGATTCCTCATAATATAATTCAATGTAAAACCAACACACGATTTCTAGTAAAATTTATAATAATAACAAATATTGGACTTACCAATTCAGTTCTCTCTACTTCAGAGAATTTTTGGTACTTGTGTGTTGACGCCACCGCATTTTTTTTTCCCTACTTGTTCGCATGCGCGAGCGGTTACATTTTGTAACCGTTATATTTCTAACACCTGATTTCTTCTATATTCGTTCTTGCTTGCTGATTTGTTGTAGACTCATTGTTGTTATTATTTTATTTATTTATTTTATTATTATTAGATTTGTTGTTATTATTTCCCTAATTTTTGTGCTACGAAAATGAGTCTTTGGGATTTGACAAAAACAGAAGAAGAAGCAATTGTATTTTTCCAGAAGCGAAATATTTTACCAATTTTCCTCCGAAATCCGATTAACCACTTTCTTTTTTAATAAATTATTTGGATTTTTCATTATTTTCATATTTCATTATTTTGATTTTTCATTTTTTCATAATTTTGATTATTCGTGATATATACCATTATTTATTTCTATATTATCCATTATTTTAATTGTTCATGATACATTCCATTTGTAAATAAATTATTTTGATTTGTAATTGTTGATGATTATTTTAAAAAATTTAAATTCTAACCCCAATAAATAGATTTAAAAACATGCAAGATAAATGTTTTAGAAATATAACGGTTACAAAATGTAACCGCTTGCGTATGCGAACAAGTAGAGAAAAATAACTGCGGTGGCGCTAACACACAAGTACCGAATTTTTGTTTACCTCTTATTATATTTGTAATATTTATTTCAGAAATTATACAGTTTATATAAAAAAATATACATTAACAGATAGCCCTAGCAATATTAAGAAAATAAATAAAAAAATGTTTCTTTTAAATATTTCTCATAATTACACATGAAAGAAAATAAATTATGAATATTGCCTCTTTTCATTCTGCTAGCGGTCTACTGGGCTCTTTACTGCTATTTGTTTTTATGTAGCTCCTAATAATAAAATTAACTTATTTTTTTAATCTAAAACAAAACAATATAAAAAACTCAAAGTACAGGTTCTTGTTGTAGAAAGAATGCAGTTTCACTCGTTCTAGTTTAGCCATTGTTCGAAGATGAATGATGAGCCTAAGATGAAACTCGTACACGAAATCTGTGAAGTAACCTGGAACCTTGTCATTTCATTGAGTTGATTTATTTATACATACATATATATTGTCAGCTAGCTACATGCATTGATAGCTGTCATTATTTACAGTAAAAATAACTATTCCAAGACTATTGAGCTATAGTGAAAATCAATAATTAAATCCAGTTTAACTATACATTCAGGGGTCACCTGTATTGGTGCAACAATTAACACAACCATCAGTATCCAAGGTCGCAGGTTCGCAGTCCGGCAGTTGACGGTAAGATTTTTTTTAAAAGGGATAACAAATTTCAGAAGGGTTTTAAAATTGTGGTCCCGGGCCTGTTGGATGCCAGATACTCGTTAAAGATCCCTTTACTAATTATATATGGATATACAAAACGTAGGACTCGCACTGTTGCATCGTCCAATTAGCCAAAGGAGCAAAGACATAGTAATTTAAAAATGAATTAACAGACTGCACTTTATACTCTAGCTGTAGTTAATTAATCAGATAACTGTCACAGACCGCTGAAGAAATTACTAACAAATACATAGAAGTTTTAGGAAAGCACGTTGAAAAATTATTTTCGTAAATAATGAAGTTACAACTATTATAAACTAGAGTTTCGACACACGTTGCGGTTTTTCTACATGGCTGAACAAACGTTTATTCAGCCCCAAAGAAGACCTGCAGTGTGATTAGGAACGTAGATTTCTGAAAAATAGATTTACTATTTAAGGAATTATTTTTTGGTCTCCACCCGGATCATTTTCTTCTCATGATTTATACGCTTAACTAGTTTCGATATTATATCTGTCTTTGATTTTAACCTACTCAAAACATTCCTGCCCAGATTCTGTTCACGTTTCTTTAAAAATTCCATGAAGAGGAATTATCTTTCTCAGAATAATTTATTGTCTAGTCTATAGTTATAAAAAAACTAGATATAAATAACTTAAATAAAAAATAAATGAAAGACATGTTGGTTGCTACTTAAAATATTAAATAGTAAATAGGCAACTGTTAACCCCTTTATTTCTACTTCATAGCGGTCAATGATTTTCTAAGTCTCAGAGTAATTTAATAGATATTATTTCCCACACCTCTCTCTCACATTTCTTATTCTTATACAAGCCCTAATTAGACCTAATGGGACCCGGACGCCAACTTATATCTTTCACTATTTTACAGAACATAGCTGTGGTGCTAGAGAAACACTTCTAAATCTAAAATCCTTTTAGAAATGTGGGTCGCTTCGGTGTTTTTTTACCTGGATATAAATTTCTATGGGAGGATTTTTTTTTATTACCCGAATTTTTATATTTTAGATATTTAGAGTAACATTTTTTAATACGTCCCAGTATTCTTTTCAACCATTCACTCCATCACCAGGAGGAATATTATACATTAATTTATTTTTTTTTTGTTTTTTTTAACATCTTTCTGACCAGGTCCATAGAATCTACGTTGTATTAGTTCATCAAAGAAGCAAAATCTAACCAAGCATTACATAACATCATATCACCAACTAAAAGCAATTACGAAATAATTAATTTAAACAAAAAACTAAAATTATATGCAACGCTGTTTACTAATAACTGTAGTATTCTTACCACTGAGCCGATATTTCTTACCCTGATAAAACAATAAATCGAGGTATATGTCCACTTGTAACGATACCTCATCACAAAATGAGCCCACAGATTTTGAATTGATGTCAGGTGGGCTTCAAACTCCTTTGGTCTACACCGATAGGTAGCAACATTCTAGAACAGGAAGTAACATTCTAGATAAGTGATAAAAAAGAAAGTGGTTGCAGATTAACTGTTTCTGATGGTACTTTTTATTTCATTCAAGTATTCAAATCTTTTGATCCTGTCCAATATCGAGGCTTCTGTAATCGTTGTAGTATACTTTCGTTGATGACGTAGTGCACCCATGAAACTCTGATCATACACCGATAAAACCTCGTCTCTACTGCTTGTAAACGATTACTTGAAACACCCGTAAGTGTTCATGCCTCTACACACACTGAGGATACGTAATTTTACCGTTACACTTCTTTACTTTATTTTTTTTAACTCTATTTTACTAATATTCTTAATGAATTTGATAAACATTTGTATAAAACAAACGATGATAACCCTTGTTTAACGATGATAAGGCTGTTTTTTCTCACTCATATGAATAATAACATCAGGTCTAGACTTTCTAAAAGGACCCAAATCAATACTTTCTTGGGTATCTGTTCCGCAGGTTGTCGCTTCGAGTTGATTACAAGTTTAACTGTTTATTCGTTTCATTTTTAATATTTTCCATAAATAAACGTTATCGTGAGCTTTAGTATGAAAAAGAGAATGTAATTATGGGTAATGATTAAGTTTCGGTAATCATTTCATCAAGAAATAAAAGTTTCAACTATAATTTCGAGGTATAGATTATTCAAGTTTGTTGTTAAAACTTGGTATGGCTCAACTGGAAGCGACTATCGGCGGAACAATTATCCTTTACTGTTCTTGTCAAGAACTTTTTGAGCTTGAGATAAACATTCTTCTTCTCATCAAGATTTAGTAGATAATTTCAAATATACACATCTTTAGGAATTTAGTCAATGGTATTTGATTATTATAGAAGCTTAATTAAATTGATTTATTACAGGGGATTAGGGTTCTAATTTCCTTTCCTAGCATTTCTCTGAAGTTTAGTATTTGAACACGTTGGGCGTTCTGATCCATTACGAAATGCAGAAAATTTATTAATATCTCCCAGCTTTTAAGGGCTCGCAATGTGTTAGAGCCATAAAACTATCTTACAGGTCATAAAATTAGAAAATTTCCCTGGGGCTAATGCTAAGTACAAAGACTAACGAAGCGATGAGAAATATAACCGACGGTTGAGCACGATTCTTCTTCCCCAGGAATACATAATGCCATAACCAACGAACCGTATAAACGCTTTATATTAATATTCCATTAAACTCCCATTAAAATTCAATGGGTTTCCATCTCTTCCGAGGCCTTCTTTTAGTTGGAAATGATCATTTGGTAAGTTACTTCTTGTTTCAATGAAGAGATGAACATAATCTGCAAAAATTCGCAGTTAACATTCTCAGTTACATTAAACGTCTGATCATCAATCAATTGTTGTATGTCAATCAAGTTTGTTAAACGAGGAAAAAATAATCATATAGAATGTAGTTGGCATAATTACTCAAAAATTTAAATCAACTAAAAAACGAGAAATATGTCAATGCTGGACTTCCTGATCAGTTTTTCTCTGATGGAGGTACTCAGAGGAGGTCCATAAGATCTATGATGAAAAATGAAAATTCTTCAATTAACATTTAATGTATTAACTATTGGACGAATATACACTATCTACAAGAAATGAAAATTGTACTTATGATAAAGGATGGTATGTGTAATTAAGTTGTATGCACTCTTCAGTCTTAAGAACCAAGTTGAGCTCTATCAGACCTAACGTTAAAGTTAATGTATATCACTTTAAAGTTAATATATATCACTTTTGATTTTTTTAGTTTATATGCGATTTTCTGTTTCCTTAAACATGCTTACTCTAACACATAAGGTTTTGTTTCCTTCTAATATTTTATTTTCTTCTCCTTATTCTCCTTCTTCTTCTTCCTTCGCCTAATCTGTTTTGGGCATTGGCTATTAACATGGCGATCTTAATTTTGTTAGAGGTACTTCTAAATAATCGGACAGTTTTGACCGAAAAATTGCCCTCCTACAATCAATCTTTCCATTCATTATCAGCTGCAGTAGACGCTATTTGTCATTACGCACGATGTGGCCCAGGTATTCTAAGTTCTAATTTTTTATATCATTCAATAAAAGTTAAGTGAAATTTGCATAGTAACAAAATTAATTCAAGTAGCGAGAAATTGTTTTAAGTACGCACCAATGTATTTTTATTTCGATATTCATTGAAAAAGAAAAATACTTTGTGTCGCTGATACAAAGTCTCCGATATTTGAAGATTCATTACTTAAGTTGTTTCAAAATCTTTTTAGAATTCCTAAATATTGGCTATTTACATGGAGATTTGTCTAAAAAAAAAAAGGAAAAAAATAAAAGTAGAAGAAAAAAAAAGAAGAAAAGATCCCCATTCGGTAATGTTATTTATGGAAGGAAAAATGGCATTGTTTTACTTTTCATTAACCACCATTTATTTTTGGATGCAGGGCATATTATGATGGGATTAGAACGTCCTAATGCTCAGGAATGCTATTAATCCTCTTGGTGGTGCAAATAAATCAAATGTATGCAAATACTAATGCAGGCATGCCAGGAATCCCGGGTGAGTCAGTATTCGACACCTGGGTCCCTCGAAACCTCAGGTCTTCATGACTCGGGCAAAGGGCACGGGTCTTCAGCCAGGTCGACCGGCGGCTGGTCACAGAAGTCATTTTGTTTATTTTTACGACCAACCACAGCGGGGAGGATAATTTATTATTCTAAGTGAATAAACAGGATTTATTGCTAATTACAGCTATGTGCCTCAATGTCCTTTCACGTCCAGGCCAAGCCAATAACTTAAGTGTGCGTAATAAATAACTATAGTTTTATTACTAAGTTATTAGATTTTCAGGCCTAAGCTTCTAGTTCATTGTGACTAATTAATTTTTTGTGGAAAAATAGCAACGAATTTTAATGTCGGTGAAGAATTCTGCATTTTAATCCCTCATGTAAGTTGTTGAGCGTAGTTATTCAGATCAGTTATATTTAGTGTTACTTGTGATTTACCAGATCACCATGAAATCATACCTCCTTATCTCGTGTAACCTCATCTTATCTCTCGTCTCATTTCAGTTATTTGAGTGTATAATTAAATTGTTTTTTTTACTGTTTCTGTCTTGTTAATTTTGTCTAGAATTTGCATTTTACTATTACACTTAGCGTATTTCTATTTCCATTAATATGAATAATTTGGTATGTATTTTCAGTATTAGAACTATCAGTTTTCAGGTTATCAATTATAAGGTCCATAGTGACCTCCTAAACCACAAGTTTATACCATGTTTTATTGATCAAAATGAATTCTTGTGTCCTTCCTTCGACTATTAACTCCTCGTCAAACGAAAATGAAGCTAGTTCATGCAGGCCCTCGCAGTTATTATGCAAATATTTCTTATTAGCATTAATCGCCGGGAATACCATTTAACATTTTTCGTTTTCTTTTCTTGAAGTAATGATCGTTGGGAAAAGAATGGAGTGGAATGGAGAGAGATTAAGAACAGTTAAATCTTGCAAAGATTATCCCACCAATTATTTTACACCCATTCATAAATTTAATGTAATACTGTTTTATATATGTACGGATATAATTTTTCGTCGCTCTAGTTCTTATTTGACTTACGATTTGTGATTAATTATGAAATATACTATTTATATTTTTAGTATATCAAAGACACGACTTAGGTCTCTAAACGAAAACATCATATGAACACACAAATATACGTTCATCTATCATCATTTTATATAATCTAATACTAACTACGTACCGTGGTTGGAAATGCAAAAGGGAATAATTCTAAAATTGAAAACAAAGATGTCACTTTATACTGATGTTACACTGAGACTCCTAAATTTTGCATATCCTGGTACGAATTGGATCGGGATATTTAACGAGTACCTGACACCGTACAAGCTAGGGACCGCCACCTTTTGATGACATAATCATATACCTACCCAAATATTAGCACCTTTAAGATACCAAGCAGCAGAGAAAATGTTTATAAAAATAAGCTACGCTGTTTTGAATCATCGCCTTTGTGTCAGATAAGTTTTACACTCAGAAAAAATGAGTTAAGAAAACAATAATGATATCAGGTGAATGGTGGAATATTATGAATGGATTTCCTGAATGAAACTTTTTGAAAACAGAAAAACGAACCAACTGATACTAAGTACTTCTAATGGTATCAGTTCCTTAGGTTGCCATTTCGAGTCGAGTCCAAACAAGTTTTACTTTTCATTCGTTTACTTTTTAATATTCTACAAAATTAAAACAATCGAGAGCTTTAGTGTAGAGAAAAGTGTGACTAAGGGAAGTGTTTATATTTCAGTAATCATTTCATTGATAAAAACTAGCGATCCTCCCCGGCTTTGCACGGGTAGTAAGGCATATTATGCCCACATGTTTTGTATGCCTGATGTATTTTATTATGTAGATATTATAAACATTAAAACAAAACAAATTATTTCTTTATATACGAATCTGTTTTCTTGCGCTTAAAGTTTTTGCGATAACCCATAAGATACTCATTTCAATTATATGGTATAAAATATTCCAATAATGTGCCTGAAATGCTTAAGGTAACTAATGTATATAAGTTGATAAGGATTGATACTGTACTCATCTAAATAGCTTTCCAAATAACGCAGTGTACGTAATCAATTTTTTTAGAGGATAAAATGGGTGTAGTTAGCTTTCCTTAAAATATAGATATATGTTATCACTGACTTCTTTGTAGATCAATAAAAGAGGAATATTACACCATGCATTGTTTCGTTATATGACAAAGGCATTAGGCCTTCGATGAAACCTCCCAGGAGGCTATACTTTTTCTAACATTTCCGACAATTATCGCTATATTCCAACCCATTTTCAAAAACCTCGATAAATTATATACCTAAAACTTTCTGGTGAATCAGTCTATCTATTGGTGAAAACCGCATGAAAATCCGTGCAGTAGTTATTGAGTTTACCGCGAACGAACGCGGCTGAGGACTTTGTTTTATAATATGTATAGATGAACATTTTAACACACATATATATTCATAATCATAACATATATACTTCGAAATGTTAGTTGAAACTAATACTCATGACAATTTTTAATTTTGAGAATATTAAATAGGATACTGATGAAAAGTTTAAACTTGTTGAGACTTAATTACAAGCAAAAACTGATACCATTCTAATTTAGAAGTAAACTTTTTCCAAAAGAAATATTACCAACACAAGAGATCTGGCTTAAGTTCATATTTCATAGATTTTTCTGTCAACTGTTCGAAAACAGCTCTTTTGCTGATTAATACTGCATTATTCTAGCAGTTGAGGTAATATGGCAATATAAATTAAGTAAACTCGAATACTATTAATGTGGAAATGGTTAACTGCTTATATCTTAGAAGAATATAAAATGATCAGGGGTGTAGTCAATAAATTACACAAAATAAGTTAGACCTAATTTTTAGACCGTCCTCAGGGCAGAGGGATGTAGGGTCCAACGTCAACTGCACTCCGCGGAGGTCAATGAATTAATTCGTTAAATTTTAATAATAATAAATAGTAATAAATATTTATTAGAAACCGGTGTTTCGACCTACATTGCAAGATACTGAAATATTTAAAAATGAAATAATAGTAATAGAGAAATTTATCTAACCAGCCCTGATGAAGCTTGGCAGTAACAGTAGGTTTCTAATAATTAAAAAAAAAAAAAAAAACCTGTTGGTACCACTACAATCATGTGGGTGTGGAGTTTAGTACATGGTAGGGAGACTGTTTCTTGTGCAACCATTGTCCAGGGAGGCGATTTGTCCTAAATCACGCTCAACCGCCAGATTTCCTCCTTATTTTGGGTATCCACTTTATAGAAGCAGGGTGAGCCCCAGGAGGGTCCTAGATCCATAGGATCCATCTCTACTGCTAACAGATTAAATAAATACCCAATGCTCTACCACTGAGCCACACCGCTACCTTCTTCCTCAGGTTTCTATTAATTGGTTTTCACTATTTCAGGAATTAATTATTTGGCATTCATACAGACCGCTTTCTTCCTTATATTCCATAATTATAATAGGCTGAAAAAAAAAAATCAAAACAGTATGCAATCCTGTTCTTTTCTTGTTTTTTTAAATGCTATCGACTCAGCCTCCGTAACGTGAAAGTACCAGGAAGAGAGGTTGGTGAAATGAAATAAGGCACAAGGATACCTTTCATCTTTAATTGAAATCTGATATCTCCGTTTCTAATTGCCAGATGATGACCGGAATGACCATTAAGTATCAAGAAAAACTGTGAAAGTTCCACTTTGCCCGCTAATAACAGGGCGATCGCCTAATGATGTGGCGCGTACGGTTTGATGCTAAGGCGACTCGCTAAGTAAGTGGCCACCGTTTTACCAGCTTATTATACCGAATTAATAAGGAGAAAATGTGTTCGAAAATTAATTCCGAATTTGAAATAACACTATTTAATAATCCATACATACCAATCCACTTTCTCACGTACATATGAAACTCTGTTCCTCTTCGGGTCTAAAGAGATCCAACCGCTATGGATAATCACATAGGTAGTGTAATCACCGAGCAAGAACCAAACAAAAACAATAGGAGGATTCTCCAACAGGGACCGTTACTTGGCCTTCCTCTGCTCTTCAATGTTACTCGTAAACTAAAACGTACATTCGTAATAATTTTTACCCCGCTTACAGTTTGACCATTTAACTAGATTTTCCACATTTTTAAAACCTTTTTATTACTTGACGGGATTGCATGCTCTGAGATCCTGTCTGAATGGTCTTATATGACAATGAACGAATCGAATAAAAAACATTCTCTCCACACTGAAGAAAACTACTTGACTAAACTATCGAAAATACGAAAAAGTCAAGTTTAGAAAATTGGGATCTATACGCTTTGATCCTTATCGCCTCATTTGTTAGTTGGACTTGTTCAGAACAATATAGGTCATCTACGCATTGCACCATAGCAAATAATGATTATGTATTGTAATTGATGTATTTTTCAAGACCCTTACATTACTTGATCCATCGCCTACATACCATAGAGGACCGGTTGGTAGCCCTGACAGCATTGGCAATCTCTGATTGGTCGATATTAGCGGCCTGCTATCCATCTTAGATATCCATCGGGCGCGCCTGTTATTTCGATGAGAGTTGCCATTGACGATAAAATGATTACAGCGAAATAGACGAATAGCCAGCGATATAATACTGTACATTACCACGTAGGAGGTGCTTTTAACTCCACGCATATCCTTCCCAGTTAAAATATAAATCCAGTCATAACAGAATAAAATGACCGCTCCGAACCGCTCGTAACATCATCATCACTCCGGAACGAAAATGTTTCTCTGAAATAACTGTACTCTGTTTCACTATAATTTCCATACCTGAGATAACACTTCAATTTTATCTTAATATCTTTTTATTTTGTGAAATAAGTGTTCGCTATGCATATTTTTTAAATTGCACCTAATTTTCAGACCTATTTGTTCCTGAAATCGTTTTTAACACGCTTTTATTAGCTTCCCCTGTATGTAGGTAACGGAATCTTTGATGTCGATTTTCGGCCGCCTAAAAAAAATAAAAATTAAATTTAAACTCGGCACCAATGTTATTTTCAACAATTTAGTACAAGGAGATTCCGTTAATTTGTAATGAATAAGTCCGAACCGATCATAAGTAAGTATATCCTACAAGTTTCGATTTTTTATAAGCACATTTTTATTCCTTTTTCTACTTATTAGGTACTAATTAATATTACTTTATAATTTAAGGTAAATGATAATGATAGAAACTGCTATACAATGAAATTGTAGGACTCAAGGCGAGAGGGGGGAGCGGATTGGCTCAGTGGTAGAGAGCTGGCTTAACATGCCAAAGGTCCTAGATTCAAATCCCGCTCTCTGGCAGACTTTTATTTAAACTATTAGCGGCTGGAGGGGGGTCCTATGCACCCTCCTGCGGTTCACCCACTCTCTAAAGTGAGTACCCAAAATAAGGGGGGTAATCTGGCGGCCGATCGTGATCTAAGCATATCACCTCCATACACAAACGTTGTCCAAGAAACAATACAGTCTCTACCATGTACTGAACACCTGACCCTTTACGGGTTGTAGTAGTACAGGCTAAGGCAACAGAAAGTAATACACGGGAAGGCAAAGAAACTAAATGGTTGGTATGTGGTAGTCCACACCTTACAACCACCGCTGGCTTGGTCTTTCATGTTAAATCTCTGGGGATACGTCATTTGGCTCCCCCCTCACTGATTCTGTGAGACAAGGATCTAGATGCTTAGAGAGGCCATTAGCGCCGCAAACAAGACATAGGTAACCTAACTAACCTCTATGTAACATGTCTATTACCAACAAACCATAAATCTACAGGCCCGGTGAATTGGTGGTTAAGTCAAATTTTCTCCAAAACGAGTTTCTTGTGTGATGGGGCCCACTAGTTCTTTCTGATCTGAATTGGCTTGAAAATGAGTTATTGCTTATATTAAAACTACATTTTAAACCAAAATCTACGACAATATCACGATTCCGCTACCCTCAATTCAGTTAACTTTCACTGAATTAATTTCGACTTAATCACTTATTCACCGTTGCAGCAGAAACAACCTATTTACATTATTTTAGGCATGTTTACACTGCATAAAATAATGTTCAAGGGTCACCGTTACATTAAATCAGTTTAATTTAATTATTTTACATATTAATTGATTTACTATCAACAACGATTTTAATTGCGATTTTAAAACCTTGCGATGCCCACTGACTCTTGACTATCGAAGGTACGTCTAATATCTTCTGCGGTATTTACAGCTAAGGTAAAAGTGGTAACAATTTCTGTGCTAATTGTTTCAGTCGCATCTCACAATTAAAACTCATTTTTAATCTTTAGATACGTTTGATATAACGGTGTGACTATTAAATATTAAAAGTTTGTAATTACTTTTAATAGTTTAAGAGGCAGTCAGAGATAATCGATGAACTACTCCTCTGAAGAGTTACTATTATTTAAGGATATCGTCGGTAATATATCAGCATGGAGATTATCAATGGAGTCATAAAAAAGAAAGCACGTTTATTAATAACTTACAACTGTTGAATATTATTTTGTAATTACCATTGATCTGTTATTTTAATTTGAAAAGAAAATACCAGTACCTCTACGATCCATGTAGAGCATTTAGTCTAGTTCTGTTTCTAAGTCAACTGTTGTAAAAGGAAATGATTTATAGATGCTGTGTGAGACCAGGATCCAGATCCAGAAGTGTCAATGAACGACTTAACAAAATGAATAATTTATCTGTCACTATCATAATTCAAAACCATTCATTCCTTGGATAGAAAATATACAATATTTTGTCTTATTATTAATTCTTGGTATGATACAATTTATAGTAAAGTATAATAAATTTATCATTAAAAAGGGACAGAAAGTAATATTTTTGTTTGTGTTTTTCAGGTAAGTTCCTGCCGATCCTAACCAAGTTCTTTTTTATTGTATGACGTATGTAAAACCTTTTCTTTTTTTTGGTCTTATAATTAGGGAGAAACTCCCTGCCTAAGTAATTAACACATTTTACAACTGTTCATTTAATTGCATTACAGTAAGTACTCAAAGTTTCAGTAGAGCTACCCAGACATTATTCTAGAAATTGAAGTTGAGCCTTGTGAACCTATTGAAATATAACCACCCGGATATCGAATATTCTGAGTTAAATTAAATAATCATTTTTATTATATTTTAGGATTTGTTTAATAAAATTAAATTTTAATTTATAAAAAAATATCTTAACCTAATTTAAATTCATTCTCTGTGTTGAAATAACAGTCCTAAAATCGACTTATCGGATTTATTTTTTATAACGATGTATACCGTTTTTTCCATTTATATTCAAAAACAATGTATATTTTAAATACTCTTTTAGGTTTCCACGGCCACTATTTATACAAAATACTTCAGTGGGTCGCTAACTTTTTCGCCAATGTTTCGCCAGAAAAGAGAAACCTTTCTCTTTTCTCCCTTGAAGAAGTCAGCAGCATGTCTGTCGAAACGTTGGCGAAAAAGTTAGCGACACGGTCTAAACCAGAAGATACCACTGAAGTATTTTGTATAATGTATATTTTGTTTAACGGCTTTGTAATTTAACTGCATGAACACGACAAAAGACTAATTCATTGAATTTTTTGATTAAAGAAAATCTATGAATGTTTTTGATTCTTTTCTCTGAAGAATTT
Organism: Troilus luridus; assembly: GCA_964056705.1. NCBI lineage: Eukaryota > Metazoa > Arthropoda > Insecta > Hemiptera > Pentatomidae > Troilus > Troilus luridus. The sequence continues at coordinate 60,086,377 of OZ057414.1, forward strand.
TTTTTTCTTAGCTTTTCAGGTAAAATGATATCGATACGTTTCTTAACAGTCTTTAATATAATGTTTCCACAACTTTGTAAAGGCCTTATCAATCAAATCCCGAAAAGAGAACGACGTAAAGTATTTAAAAAATGTATCGAAAATTTCCATTAATTACACTTTTCTGCACTAAGAATTTTAATTTTCGAAACGTTTCACCGAATAAGTGTAATATTCGAAACACGATTTTGGAAACTCTGGATCGCTAATATTAAATAACCTTGGAACCTGGTGTGCTTGGCTGCCTCATTAGAAGTACATTTATAAGTCTTCAGAAGCGGAGTGGCTCAGTGGTAGAGCGATTAGTTGCCAAGCCAAAGGTTCTTGGTTCAAATCCCGCTCGTTGGCTAATTTTTATTAAATCTGTTAGCACCCGGAGATGGGTCCTAGGGATCTAGGATCTACCTAGGGCTTACCCAGCATATATAAAGTGGGTACACAAAATAAGGGGAAACAATCTGGGATCTAGGTCAAATCACCTCCCTGCACAACCCTTGTCCATGAAACAATACAGGATCTACAATGTACTGAACCCCATACCCTACACGGGTTGAAGTAGTATTGGTTTTTTACAGATCTTCGCCAGTATATCATCAACTTTGGCTTTCCGCTATTCCCCTTATGTGAATCTCACACTGCTTCTCATTCTGTAGATAACCTTAATACCTACTGAGAAAATAACGACGGCTATTTATAGTACGACCAAATCCCTGTATAGCCTTTGAGATAACCCGAAGTACGTCCTTGGCATACTGCGAGTACGGTCACAATTCCATAATGAAGCTTGGTTAAGAACAAATTGGATGACTTGGCAACTTGGTGGCCTTCATCGGGCCTGCAAAGAGCAGAATTTTTAAACTGAACTCAAACCACGTTTTATATAAGACATTTTTTTTAGTACCTCATGTAGTTTCTTTGGGTTTGGTCATGCACTGTAGCATATATGGTAGAAAATTAATTTAAAGTGTGCGAAATACCTACATTTTCGCATTACAGCAAACTATTACCTTAGTTAACCTATAATCCGATAAAGATAGGTCTATCATGAGATGGTCCTTAGTTTTGCCGTTCACCTTTCACTTACTTCCTCCGATAAAAGTAAATAGTTATTCAACATTTGTATAGCATACGAGTACATAAGGGTTTGTATATGTAATAAATTTATAATAATTTTTTTATTTAAATAATTTCGTTGGAATTTTATGAACCTATCTATTGTGTCACCCTAAGCATGTGCACCTCTTGCTCACATATTCTGATCCTTGTCGTGATCAATTACTTTTAAAATAATGGTAGAACTCATTTCAGTAAGATTGGAAAAAATAATTGTTTTTATTACAGATTTAATAACAACAAAATAAAAACATTTAGCATCTCCCTTTAATACTTTATAACCATGTAGTAGAATGTTTTAAGTGCTTTGAAATGTCGACAAGAAATGCCCAACTATCAGAAGGTATAAATGCTACCGAACACATTGAAATGCTAAACGAAGACCAGAAACCTTATGGAATGGTATTTTAATAAGAAACTAGAAGAATGTTAGAAACGGTATATCTAGTCATAGTTTAGAAAGATGAAGAATAAAAGTTTTAAGTTTACAACTTTTAATGATCTTATACAAAAATAATAACTAGACAGCCATATTTTCGTCATTGCATCATCATCAAAAATGTGGCAAATCTTTACACCAAAATTTATTATTTTCAAACATTAATGCATAAAAAAATCTACATTAAATTGTTTTTTAGTTCGGTTTATTTATTTTAAGAAGAATATCTTAACCTAATTTCAATTCATTGTATATATCAATGAAGTCATAAAAAAAATACACAAATTTATTAATGACTTACAACTTTTATATATTATTTTGTTATTACCATTCATCTGATATGGTAATTTAAAAAGAAAATACCTTTACTAGCACGATCCATGTAGGGCATTTGGTCTAGTTCTGTTTCTAATAGCAAACGAAGACCAGAAACTAGAAAGTATTAGAACCGGAAGATCTGTTGATAGCACAGAAAGATGAAGAATGAAAAATGTTTTAAGTTAACAACTTTTAATTATCTTATATAAAAATAATAAGTAAATGAAAATTACCAAACAGAAATAAAAAATATAATTACTCAACCTAAGAACCGATTTTACCGACACTAAAACTAACTAGTCAACCAAATTTTGACCTAAGCATCATAACCAAAAACGTGCCAAATAATTACACAAAAATTGATTATTTTCAAATAGTTATGTATTCAAAAAATTGTACTCATTTTTTTTTAGTTCGGTTTTTTTATCCTATCTTGACTTAATTTCAACTCATTGTCTATATTTAAATAATAGTTCTAAAACCAATAAGACGTTCCTTGTTTTATTTTTAATTGATTCATTGCGTTTTTTCCTTGGTTAAACAGTTCAGTTATACATTTTCTGTTACGGCTTAAGTAAGTTAGAGGAAGTTCATTGATTCGTTAGAACTTAATATTTGTCCTCTATTTTTTATAAATTTCTTAGATATGATTTAGAAAACCTTCTGTAATCCTGACAGTATGACATATTTTTAAACCCAAATATAAAAAATAAATTATACATTTCTAGAATTAAATTAAATTAAAATGTTTGCATTGTGCATATCCCAAAACTTAGTATCTCGAGTTTGAGGGAGAAATAGAGGATTAATTTATTTTTCTTGTTCAATTAAAAAATAATGGTTCCTTCGGTTGATGTTTATTTAGGTGAACGTCCTCAGGTACCCCAACAAGCCAAAAAGCGAGGAAGGAACGTTAATAAATAATTTGTCAGTCCTGCGGAAACTGAACGAGGTTGGCTTGAATAATTCCCTGCAATTTATAAACCTGATGTGCTCGTCGTTGTTTTTAAGTTATTATTAGAACAAAATGCAGCGGTAGATCCTAAATAATCGTGGATTCATAATAAGAAATATGTTGGCATTTATATTTTTTAATAAAAAAAACTTCTCTATCCAGCTGAATAATGTTTTGCCTCTATGAGAACACGACATGGGAACTATACTTTGAGTACCTTGAAGATTTTATCATAGTGCGTGTACTGACAGTAAAGTCTAAGCAAGCCGTAGCGTTGAAGTGGGTGGCCGAATCAGCATCTTCAGTTCTTTGCATAAGACGGTCGTTGAGACTGCAAGAGCCGGAGGGTAGGATAGAGAATAAAAAGGAGCTGAAGACATAAACTAGAGAGTTCCAGTGGGCGTTGACCGTGTCCTTTATTGCACGGCAATGGCCATCATGGCTCTAGGAAGGAGTCTATGTTATCCTCAACATGTTTGCAGAACCTTATGGAATTTCCTGGAGCCAGCAATTTCAGCAGATTGTCCTCTGCATTTGCAGTTCTATTTTCAATTTAGCTGGAAAACGCGTTCTTACTCAAACATTTCTCAGAGGTCATTAATCCAGCGCAAATTTTACTACTAGGACTTAGATTTTGCTTGATAATACAAATTTTTAACTTTAATTATTATTTTGTATTGAGCTTGTGGAGCCAATGGTAGGTTTTCTTTAATTAATATACTACTTGAACTTTATAATATCCTAATAGGAAATATCCTAAAAGATTTTATTTGAAATAGCTAAATAGCTTGTTTTATGAAATGTTTGAAAGTACAAGTGATCTAGGTATTTTTAGAAAATAACATTTATGTAAATACAAATAGAAGGTATAAATAATAATAAAAAAATATGTGCCACTACTACCCGTGAAGGGTCTGGGTTTCAATACATGGGAGTGATTGTACTGATTCTTGGACAAAGGTTGTGCAGGGAAGTGATTTGTCCTAGGTCCCACTCAACTGCCAGAGTTTTCTTCCTATTTTGCGTAACCACTTTATAATGCGTGTGTAAGCCCCAGGAGGGTCCCACATCCCTTCCTTAACAGATTAAATAAAAGTCTTGCCTGCTTCGGGGACCTTTGAGTTGCAACTCAGTGCTTTACCACTGAGCTAATACGCTCCCTGAAGACCTATAATTGTACTTCTAATAACGCAGCCAAACACACCAGGTTTCAAGGTTATACAATTTTAGCGATCCGAAGTTTGCAAAATCGTGTCTCGAAGATTACACTCGATCTGGGAAACTTTTCAAAAATTAGAATTCTTAGTCCAGAAAAGAATAAATCAACAAACTTATAACACATTTTTTTAAATATTTCACTTCGTTCTGTTTTCCTGATTCGATTGATTATTGTTCGCAATGTCAATACCTTGGAAAAACCAGACTAATGTTAATAGTTTAAATTTACAAATTTGAAATTTAAATAATTGAGACTATAATTGATTTTGAAATTCAAAATAGAACAGAATTATTCCCAAGTCTTGAGTTTCACTTCTGTCGGCATTCCTCATTTTTTTTTTAATTACTAATTTATAGATGTTTTGCTGAGTATGAAAAAATTGTTTCTTTACTGAGCCATTTAGACCGATTATTGTTAACCAGACTTGACTTATTAAATTTTATTTTTTTCTTGGACTGGTTGTGTTTTAAAAAATTAATTGAAAGCTTAATAATTATAATTACCTACCTTTACTACTACAACCCATTGAAGGTCTTGGGTTCAGTACGTGGTAGACTGTACTGTTTATTGTACAACGATTGTGCAGGGACGGGATCTGTCCTAGATCCCGCTTAACTGCCAGAGTTTTTTCTCATATTTTGAGCAAAACACCTCGGTTAGTCCTAGGAGTGTCCCAGATCCCAAAGGATCCATCCCTAGCTGTCAACAGATTAAATAAATCCAGGGCCTTTGGGACAGCCACTCAGCCTTTCCACTCCCTTTAATTATAAATTATTACTCAATTGTTTTCGATTAAATGTGAAGGAAATTTAGAGATGAGAAAATACAAACCCGTTTATCTCAGAGAATAACTTCCGATGCTCATTAAGGCGAGATTAGCCAAACGATCTCAACCTATGCTGAAGTTGAGCAGTAATTAATCACATTAATGATTTTGGCAAACCTGTTATTTTGCCATTAATTAGGGGGAACGGAATGGCTCGGTGGTAGAGCCCTGAATTGCCGTGCCGAGGCTCTTGGGTTCAAATCTCGCTGCTTGCAGACTTTTATTTAATCTGTTTGCGGCCAGATATGGATCCTGTGGCTATCCTAGCCTCTATACAGCGGGTGCCCTAAATAGGGTGAAAACGGACAGTTAAGCGTGATCTAGGACAAATCTCCACCTTGCACAAGAAGCAGTCGTCTCTACCACGTACTGACCCAAGGCCATTCGTGGGTTGTTGTGGTATACGTTTGATTTTTTGTTATTTTAAACGTTTATCATTCAACAAGAAAATTAACGTGCTCAAACATACTGTAAGCAGAACTTACAAACGCTACGATGTTTGGCAAACGATTACATGAATAGTAATTTAGACTACAACTACATTTACAATAGTTTGAGCTTAAAGACCAATTACTTATTTCCAACTACAACTATTGTGAGTCGCAATTACTTTCGGTGTAATTGGAAAAAGTTACTCCGTCAGTCCAACTACAAATCACTGCTAATTGTAATTGTGCTTTCTATAAGAATTACCGAACCATTCAAGTACTCGCTCTCGAAAGTTAGGTAATCAAACTGTTGTGAAGTTTTTAAAACGTTTTTACTTTGCTGCCGCTCTCTGAGGATTTCATCATTTGACGTTCATAAATTTTTAAACGTCAAATCACGAGATGAAATCAGCTTCTCATAAATCATTGCTTGTTTCCCCGAAAGTAACAATATCTTTTCCCAATAGACATTTGGTAATTCCGAGTCCAAATAAAGATCTCCTAATTTGACGTATTATTCCTTCTTTCCATACCTCCAATACAAAGATTTGCGAATGCCGAATTTAACAAATTTTAACTATTTTTTAATTGTACTTGTTTTTCAACTTCAAACTAATTCTCTTGCTTCTTCCAATCTTCATTTTTCTACGTTCCACGTTATGATTTCATTGCAGGTTTTCCAGATTCGCATTTTTTTAAATATTTATTTAATGGAGTTTACAACATGGAAATAGAGTGAATCATATCTAAAACCATGGGATAAAAGCAGAGAAACTACACAAATCCTCAAGTAGGCAGTACTCAAATAACAAATTCAAATTAGGTTACGAGGTCATCTTATTTTCAGACGACATAGGATTATGTGGGATTGATGGAGTTTTAGTTTTCTACCCGTGATTCCCGCAGACATTATAAGGAATATTTGTTTTTTTTTAATATTTGCTAGAAGAAGAGAACTTTCCTGGTGCTCATCCAGGCTCTATGAAATGGGTATACTTAATTGATGGAAAAACGTGGCGATTGTGGACTAGGCCATATCCTTGCTGCACACACTTGCATAACAGTGATGTCCAAACCATGATCTGATCCTTGTTTTGTTGTAATGGTACTGGTTTTATTTATTTATTTATAAACAACGTTTCTCCGAAATCAAAATATCCGTAACGATGTCAGAAACGTGTCAGAAAATTTTACAAGGCAAACATTATCTATTCTTAGTGTTTCCCAGAAACACGGGCGCAAATCGTTCCGCTGCTCCTTCTTCGCTGCTAATGCATGCTTACTTCTCATCGCTGTCAATTTATTGCACAAGCCCGAGGGGACGATCGTTTGATGCTCGAGGGAATTCCAAGCACAAATAGATCGCTTTAGGAGTTTTTTATTTATAACCACTTTATTTCATTTATTTTTAAAAGCATTGTGGGAGGTATTGTTTTTCAAAAAGTTAATCATGATTATTTGTACACATGCAAGCTTGGGCAGAATAAACAAAATGGAAATCTGATGAATGTAAAGCGAATAAGGAAGTTAATTATAAGTAGAAAACAAAAATGCCCATAAATAGTATTTTGTTATTGCGTAATATTGACAGAAAGCCGTAGAGATATCTTTTGCTGTCCAAAGCTTTTTATAAATAAATATGTAGTCAAGATAAATATGTATCAGAAATTACACATTTGATTTATTTTTACTGCTATTACTTATCCCTACAACTTTATCAAGTGTTTAAAGATGTTCTGTTAATTAGACTAGCGGTGACAACACGTGCAGAACCTTAGACTGTTATGTAAATCAATACATTGCATCTTGAGGACGCTACTTTTCGGCCACGTGGGTCCTCCTCACCCACACTCCGGCCAACTGTTGCGCAAGTCCAATGTAGCCTTGCCATGAACAAAGGAGCCCTGGTCCCATTACTATGGAAAGTTGCGTAGTTAGATTTATGCAGTTGTCCGCCGAGATAAGGAGTGTTAACGCTAGAAAGTTTATTCATTCCCTTTATTTAAATCACATTTTATTCCCGTACGGCTTTTTCTTTTCCCGATTTATTCTAGAAAGCGGAGGGCCATTTTCGCAACTTCTCAATATATGAATACGGACATATGCTGCGGTAATGGAAACTAGGTGCATTTGAATCCGACTATTAATCACGCGCACCGTGAAACATATGGAAGTTTCTCTGACCACCTCGGAGAGACAAGGGAACATGGGTTCTTTATCAATGTTTACATTGAAATCGTGCACTCATGTTTTCTGATTTCAGTGAACCCACGACAAGGATCCAGGAATTCGAAACCTCAAGTGCTTAACGAGCAATACATTACTGCAGAATTGCGAAGGAGATTTCTTTACCTAAATCTGCACCCGGACCTCTCTCAACGACATTGATAATGATGACGCTAGGTCAGAGCATTTACATTCGAGCATTCTAAACGATCACTTGTGGTGTAGTTGTTAGCATAACAACGTTTTTGCCAAAGAATTATCCGGCCGTGGTGGTTTTAGGATTTTTCGAAGGGAGTAAAAAATCCACAATTATGCCGTTCTTTGGATGGTACGTAAAATGAGGCCCCTTGTCTGTGCTTTGTCAGGTACTAGTTATAGATCCCTTTCCTATTTAAACCTTATATAAGCAATATTTAGGACTCCCACTGTAGCTTCCTCCGATTAGCCATAATAGCTAAATGGTACATTAAATGAATTAGCAAACAAAAATGATAAATTCTATTTCGAGACTTCGTCAAACTTATTTCGCGTTTCGTTTATTCGACTTGATCATTAAGTACAGGAAAGTATGGCTTTGGTAATTCGACTCATATAACATATATAGTGGTGTTAACAGCGAAATAGGAGAACAAATGAAAGGTACAAGGAAAAATATTTAAATGATATAGATAAGCAATATTGAATATCAAATGCATGACGTGGAAGAAAGAGGAACAATAAAGTAGAGAAGAGGATGGGAGAAGAGGAGATAATTTTTAGGAATTGAAAAACTTATTTTTCACTTCGATTTGGACTAGAAGGTTATACAGACAGATACCTTCATGCCACTTCACATCACCATCCCGCTCAGAAGGAAGGAATTATCAACACTCTACTCAACAGAGCCGAAACGATAGCTGAATCGTCCCAGCTTCCGAAGGAGAAGAGGCACTTGAGAACAGCCCTCCTAAAGAACGGATACGACCGAGAAACCATTAACAGGGTAGAAAACAAACGAAAGCACAAAAAACAAGACAAACACCAAACAGACAATGAACCTGTAACTCAGACGACCATCCCCTACATTAATAAAGGTACTTCGGAAAAAATTGCCAGAATCCTAAAGAACCACCACATCAAAACCGCATTCTCTACAGACAAAACAATAGCCCACATCCTACAGAATCCCAAAGACAAGTTGGGGCTACGTACCCCAGGCATTTACAGTATACCCTGTTCCTGCGGCAAGGTCTACATAGGACAAACAGGAAGGACCATCCAAAAAAGAATCAAAGAGCATATATCTTGCGTCAAAAATTTCAAGAAAGAAAAATCGGCTGTAGCAGAACACTTTTACAACACCAACCACCACATACCCTTTGAAAACACTACCATCCTTACTAAAGATTCTAATTACCATCTCCGTAACATAAGAGAAGCTATCGAAATTGTCAAACAACCCAACAATTTCAATAGATGGCTATAAGCTCAGTAAAAACTGGTATCCGGCCATCCAACGCAAGACCCATACACTACCTCACCATCCACATACAGATGAACCCCACCCCACCGAACACACACGAACACACCCGAACACAACACGACCGACACAAGCGAACCAATGGGAAGGCCGACTTCGATCCAGACCACGCCCCCTAGGTATAAATACCCCGACTCCAACCATCCGCTCTTCATTAACTGACTAACCCTGAAGAAGCTCACAGCACGATGAGCGAAAGCTTGGTTCATAACATCAACAAGACATGGTCCATCCCGGAAGTTGCATATAAGAAGATTAATAATTACTGTCTGCTTTAAATAATCTTCTTCTTCTTCTCCTTACATGACTGTACAGCCCATCAATGAGCCATGGCCTCCTCGATTCGTATCCGCCAGTCCTCCCAGTTCAGTGCAGAGGCCTTCCAGTTCCGTACATTTAATAGATTCCTGGAGTCCTCACTGACTCCATCCAGCCATGGCAGTTTTGGCCGCCCTACTTTTCTTGTGCCCTGAATCTTTTCTTCTACTACTCTTCTTGGCCCTTCAACACTTGCAATTTAAATAATCATTTCAGAAAAATAAAATTACTTGGCATTATATCACAATCAATTATCTAAGTAATTTGTACTGGATTGAGGCTGCATCTCTCCCTAAACTAGAAAAATTACATAAATTGAGAGGATTTTGAAAAGAATCTACGTGCTCAAGAAAACACAGGAAGGCTACAGGTCAAAATCCAATGAGGAAATATACAGTGATCTTAAAAAAAATAGTTGTTTTACAAAAACAGCTGCCGATGTCAATCTTGTTCAATCTTTTGGATCGATTTAATGGGATATTATTCCCGCAATAAGTAAAATACCATCGGCTGCTTCATGCGAGATATAACGAGAATGGGCGTGCCTTACACTTTTCCGGAAAAATAAAGCTGCCAAGTGTAAAAGTTGAGGTCAACCAGATGAAAGGAAAGAGGAACGTCATGTTCCAATGGCTAAGTTACCTGTGTTGTTCGGTTCCTTTACTCGAGAGGAACGTGCTCTGTTCCGAACGATCCTTAGGCGCTTATCTATACGTTACCTACTGCACCAGTCTCGGATAAATGGGCCTTTCATTAAGATAATGTGCGCTCATATATTTCTATTTGTTACAGAGCATCTTCGAACCAATACTATAAGCGTCAAATTAAAGATTTTTCAGTCCGTAAACACTCGAGGATGGGGAACTAGTGCATAACCTGTAATAAAGCTTATTAGTCGGTCGGAGGGAAAATCTCATTAGACCAATTCCTATCCCTCAATCTTCTTCCTCCGGCTCAGTACTGGGATGGTAATTACTGCGATGAGCGAGCCGCCATTAACTGTACAAACCTTACTCGAATCTTCAAGTTGGAATCGGCCATTTAGCGGTAACTTCCGCAGGTACTGGACTGGAAAGGATTCCAATTTGATTGGATGATTTGTATTAATCCATCACTATTTCGTAATTGCGTGTTTAAAAAGTCGAGATTGAATCTGATCGTTTTTGTATTCAATCATATCCAACCTCGGCGTACTGGTGATTGTTGATATATGATTCATGATTCAATATTTCTCAGTTCCTCCACTATGTCATAACAATAACTAATTCATCAATTTAAATACTACTGGATATATGACTATAGTTAATTATTCTTCAGGTGATCGCTTCGCATTGAATCATAAGTTGACTTACAATACGTTTTAACTGTTTTCGTTTAATTTTTAATTGTTTCCAAGAATACAAGTTATCGTGAGCTTCAGTCTGGAAAAGAGAATGCAATTATTAAAAATGTGTATACTTCGGATAGTATTTCATTTAGAAATTAACGTTTCTAATAACATTTATACTTAGGTGATATGTGTTAGTTGGAAAATTGTGTAGTGAGTTGATAGAAATCTGCTCACTACACAATTACTATCAGTAACATTCTCTTTTCCATAATAAATCTCACGATAACTTGTATTTAACGAACAGTATTAAAAATTAAAGTAATAAACATTTAACTCAACTCGAAGCGACAAATAATCTGTTTTAACTCAACTCGAAGCGACAACCTGGGGAACAGATACCGGCCTCGGTAAGGTCTGTTTTGGTGTATTGCGGTGTACAGTAAGGCACATCATATCTAACACATAACACTATGATATTTTTGCTTATATAAATATCGTGCGCTTGCTACGCTTTTGTAATGTTATATCTAACGCGCTGTAATTTTATTTGAATTCCGAATATTTATGTTAAATCACCTCCTCTATATTGTGCCACGTATTATATAACCTTTATTTCATTCCTGGGTCAACTACTGAAGATCAACTGGGACAAGAAGATCTACTCTTTTTCGTAATATTGTTGATTGAGCTGTTTGAATAAATAATTGATGAATATACAAAAATAAGTAAATAAAGGAGACAAGTAGTTGTAAACGATCGGCCATCATGTTCCTTAACTGTCCATTTTTTTTTGGTTGTTAATGAATGAATCCTTAGTTATATATGCATAAAAAGACACTTATTTGTCAAGCAGCTTTGGAAAGCAGTTTTGAAATAAATAAATAAAACCTGTACCACTACAACCCGTGAAAGTGTCTGGGGTTCAGTACATGGTAGAGACTGTACTGTTTCATGGACAACGGTTCTGCAAGGAGTTGACTTGTCCTAGGTCACGCTCAACCGCCAGATTTTTCCCCATTATTTTGGGTACCCTATTTTTATAATATTTTATAAGAGGCTGGGTGGGACCCAGGAGAGTCCTAGATCCCATATGATCCATCTACCGCTTCAAACAGACTAAATAAAAGTCATAGCCTGCAGCGGGATTTGAACCAGGATTTCCGGCATGGCAACTCAGTACTCTACCACTGAGCCACTCCGCTCTTTTTAAAATATTATCACAGGTAAACAACTAATCGATAAGGAACATAATTAAGTTTTTACAAAATTAAAACGTTAAAAAATTATTTGTATTTTTGCTAAAAGTAGGTGTTGATAATCATAATTAAGTAAAAAAATATATATTATGACTATTATTTTTACGGAAAATTGTGGTTGATTAATATTGTCACCATTGGGGGTAATTATTTAATTAAAGTGGAATCGAAGTAAATACATTTTATCTTAGGGTATTTTTATATCATTCCATCGAAGCAAGTTGTTGTTAAAATCAACTTGGGTATTGGTAAAGCGAATCATTCATATTTTCATTATGGGAATTATTTTATCTGCTATTAGAACATTTTTAAACGATTGAGCTTATGTCATTAATATTATTATTAAACTTCAGATTCAAACATGATGCAACTGATATGTCATATAATACATGACTTTATTAATAATACATTATTGAAATGAAATATCAGATATGACGTTCCTTTAATTTAATTGCAACTAATGCAGCTTAGCATTGGCATTTTTTGAGTTATGTCCTTTTTCTTTTGAAGGAGCGATATTTTACTATAGTATGTTACTTAATTTAATAAGAAAAGGCATGGCAGTACAAATAAGAGAAATTTAATACTTCTGGCGTCCAAACGTAACCGTGTCGTACAATGTCCTAGCACGATACTCGGTTCTAAATAATTGTAAATTGAGAGATTTTCTTGTTTCTTCAAATTCTACAAAGGGATTCAAATGAGCAACGTTGTTTTAATTTATACTATATATTATTCAATACTCCCCATCGATGTGTATAATATTCATCCTGTCTGGTCCCTTTCTTGAAATCTTTATTCGCTATTTAAGATTTTTCGTATGGCAAAGTAATTTTGCTCATGATATTAATTATGAGATATGCAAATCCTTGTTATTTTTTTGAAGGAGCGATATGCCTTAGCCATCAACCAAAGACGTACTGTCATAGAAGGGTACGTTATAATTCATATTTGACGGTTTCGACTCCAGCTTCTTTTCGATCGCCTTCCTCTCCTCGATGGCGCAGAGGTGGCGGAGGCCGGGAGGTCGTTGACCAGAGCCGGTAAGTGGTTTAATTTGCTCTCTTTGTAGTGCGCATGCTCAAAGCAACTCCATACCAGATCCACAATAGCCAAATAATTAATGGACCTCCTGAGCGCTGCATCCCGGCGACATATTAGTTCTCGGCGTAGGTCGCTGCCTACGGCTATCATTGTCAGGGTTGTTGACTTGAGTCTTCATTTCTATCTTCATGATTGGTCCATCATTCCACTGTGTTCTCTAAACTGGCAATTATATTTATATTAGTAGAACTTTAACCGCTATCTACAATTAATTATAAAAGACTGAAAAGATTATCAGGTGAGCTCTCAAGGTCTGATGATTACGTTTCTGAGCACGATAAGCGACGGTACATTGAATTCGGTATACTTTTTAAACGGTCATTCTCGTTTTACCTCGTACGGGAGAACCAACGTTATTTTCTTGTTTGTGTAAAACAACTGAAGTGATTTTATTTTTCTTAAATCATTATTTAAAGCTGGTACAAGTCGAAGTAAAAAATAAAGCTAAACATGGTCAAGAGTAATTGGTATGAAAACTTATTCTCTATAAAAACATCTATTAAATTAGCAAATTTAAAAAAAGAAAATTTCATCCTTAATTATTAGTAATACTTTAAATACATTTCTTTCTGGCAATTATCTCCTCTTCTCCCATCCTCTCCTCTACTTTATGTTTCTTCTTTCTTCCACTATATTACTATTACTACTATGTATTACTATTATGTATATTATTATTAAAGGGAGCAGAGTGGTACAGTGGTACAGCGCTCAGTTGCCGTGCCGAAGATCTTGGTTTCAAACCCCGCTCACTAGATACTTATATCTACACTGTTAGCGGTCGAATCCTATCTAAACCCTCAAGAGACTCACCCGACATCTATAAATTGTTTACCCAAAATAAGAGCGAAAAATCTGGCTATTGAGGGCGATCAAGAACAAATCACCTCCCTGCTCATTACACTGAACAACGGTGTAATTTAAACTTTTTTTTCTTCTGTTAACAGTTTTTGTAATCTGTTAGTCGAAGTCCGGAAGCTATACAATATTATACACAATGAACGTGGAATGAACGAATTGCGAAAAAGATTTGATGGGATCGGGAAATTATATTTCAATGAAAAAGTTATAATTTTTTTAATTCATTTAGCGTCACATTATGCTACTATGACTAATCCATTAGTCCTTAATATTGCCTATCCAGGTATAATTAGGATATGGACCTTTAACGCGTACCTGGTGGCACCGCTCCGCTCGGCACTCCCATTTTATGTCCCCTATGAAGGATGCCATAACCAAGAATTTTTTACTCCCCTTAAATAATCCTAGGGCTAACTGCTGGAATACGAGTCCGTGACCTTAGGCACCGAAGGCTATTATGCTAACAACTACCCCACAGATGTCTACAAGGTGCAAATGTTTAAAATAGTTTAAGAGATGCTGAGATGAGTAAGTGATAAATATATCTTAATGAATTTAACTCATTAGAGATTTTCTTTATACTTACATTACCATAGCAATCTTAAATTGGTAAGCATTTTCCGTGTCACTCCTTTTTCCTCTGATTTAATTTCAAACAGTTCCATTTTTATTGTACCAATTTCATGAAGCTATTAATATTAGTAATAGCTCAAATGTAATGAAATAGTTCCAAGGACATTTTATTATTAATAGATCTATATAAAACGGAGTTAACTGAGGCCTGACTGATCGTAGCGATGACAAATCACTCCTCTAATGCCTACCTGAGGCGCCTACGCCCACGAGCAGGGCGACCTCTGTTTACTTCGGTCTATGAGGAAGTCGAGGGTATCTCAAGGACGGGCTGCGCAGCTGCTCTAGCCTCGGGTAATGGAGCCAGTTAAAAGAGCAATAATAATAAAATAAGTATCTGAGGAATCTAAAGGATGTAGAAGATACTCGTGTATTAAGAAATACTGAGAATGCTTATACACTGCCCTGCAAAACAGTTTAAATAATATTTAATGCTTTGTAATGATAAATATATAGATTATACTGTATATTCATCACATTTATTTTCCTTGCAAAATCGTTAAACTGCCATAAGATGAATGATGATTAATATATTTTATACCTTCTTATAAAATAGGACAAACCTTTTTTGTTCTCTTTTTTTGCAATTATTATTATAATAATATGTCTTAACGAGTCAGATAATGTTATTTACACTAATTAAATGCAAGCGATGCAAGGCACAATGTGTTCAGTTTTGAATTAAGTGTAAAACTAATAAGATGCAGCAAAGCCTTGACTCTAAAATACTCGGGAAAAAAACGCACTAAACCGACGTTTCGTCAATTCAGCCATCACCCACCCTCTATAATGCGGGTGCCTTTAATAGGTGGAAAAACCTCACGGTTGACGGTGTGATCACGGACTAATCACCTCTCTGCACAATCCTAGAAACGTCTCTACACGTAGTGAACCCAAGATCCTTCATGGGTTGTAGTGGTACAGATTTTTTTTTTTTTTTAAATTAAAGCCGTATATGTATATCTTAGGCAATAACAGTGAAATACAGTTTTTGTTTTCTACGAGATATCTTTCAAACCGGTAAACGTTAATAAAAGATTTAAACGTTGTTTTAACTTTATATCAATTTTCTACTCCACTGAACCCTGTCGAACAGATACGTTACCTAGGACTCCATCTGGATAAACGTCTCACTTGGAATCCTCATACAAGACTGAAAAGACAAGAAACTGCTCGGCGTTTTCGCCTACTTCAACATTTACTGGACAGACGCTCTAAGCTCCCAATTAATTACAAAAGACTCATTTACATGACAGTTATAAGACCTATTAGGACATACGGAGTTGAGCTTTGGGGCTCTACTAAACCATCCAATTCATCTCGTATCCAATCCTTGCAATCCAAAATCCTTCGTAAAATCCTCAATGCTCCTTATTATGTCACAAACAAACTCACCCATCATGATCTTAATATCCCATATGTTACTGATTTGGCCCAATCTAGATACCTATCCTTCCATGACAAGCTCCATATGCACTTGAATCCGCTAGTCTCTCAGCTTGCTTCCCATACTATACCTGATAACCCTCCGAGGCGTCTGAAAAGAAGATTCGAGATCATCTACTATATAACTTTATTGGAGTGCTACCGATGGGTAGTTTCTCCACAAGTGTTTTTCATGTCATATTCTACATTTTAGCACATTTACTTGTTATAATACCATTATAGTTGTAAATATCATTAAATTAAATTTAAAAAAAAAATATCAACTTTCTCCGATCCTAATTCAAATTTACGGCATTTACTCTTCTAATCCAATTTTAGAAATAAATTCTGAACAATATCTAGACTATGAAAAAAAAAAAAATCTGTGATAACAAAGTTGGTTATAACGGTTTGACTTTTACTTGGCGGAAAGAATATCGACCTTCGTACTTCAGTAAACTCGAAGGTAACCCTTTCTTTAGCCCCAGATGAAATAAATAATCAAGTAGGAAATAGTTATTTAGATAACGATAACCATAAAATCTTCATAAGAACTGTCTACAGTTTGTCAGTACTACACATTTGTTGACAAAAAAACTTTTAATCAACAAAAGTTTAGTCAGAATGAAAAAATCAATCCCTAGGTTGTCGCTTCGAGTTGAGTTACAAGTTTTAACCGTTTATTCATTTCATTTTTCATATTTTCCAAAAATACAAATCATCGTGAGCAATAGTATGGAAAAGAGAAAGTAATTTGGGAAATGTGTATACTTCGAAAATTATTTCATTTAGAAATAAAGGTTTCAACTAACTTTTCGAAGTATAAACAATATCATTTATACTTCGAAAAGTTAGTTGGAACATTTATTTCTAGATGAAATGATTTCCGAAGTATACAGACTTCCCATAATTACAGCCTCTTTTCCATTCTAAAGCTCACAATACTTGTATTGTTAGTATTGTATTTTTGAAAAAAATTAAAAATGAAACGAATTAACAGTTAAAACTTGTTGTAACTCAACTCGAAGCGACATTCTGCGGAACAGACACCGCAAATAAAATACATTTTGTTAGCTATAGGTTCAGTTTTGCCGGCCATATTGCACAAGCTATTTAGAAAGCTGGTTGGCACCCTGTCCCCTTCACCTTTGCACTTCTCAACTGGATCAAATGCAAATAAAATCCCGCTGCACGCAGGGTTTCTTTTTTTTTTTTTTTTTACATAACCATTCCTGTTTCATCTGTACTCTGTATATGCCTTTGGGCTCGGTGGATCTATATTACCGATAAGCTAACATACAAATGTATTAATGCAATGCCTCGACCTTATATAATATGTATATATAAAGTACGTCTCGGGAATTCTGTTATCATAACAAATGAAACTGAAATTGCTAAAAATGGAACCCTCCTTTTAGTAAGTATTACTTATCCTTCAGGTATTAATACTTACTAATTATTACTATTATTAAAGGTTGCTGGACTTATCTCTATTGTCTAGGATGCAAGAATACATCAACCAGGACTCATTTTTTCCGGAAGCAAATATTATACCCCTTTTCATTTTAATTTGATAAATGGCATTCTGGTTGATTTTAGTGACCTTCTGAATCTTCCTCAAATCGAGTGTAAATATTCAATTTAGCTTAGACTCTATGTACTAGGATGAAATATTTGTAAGAAAGTTAAATTCAACCAGATGTTTGAGTAAGCAAGGCTGGGCTCGGATGTTTATTCATATACGGGATTTTATTATTTTTATTTGACATATTCGCATGATTCATAAAAAGGAGTAATACCCATCGAATTGAAACTTAACAAAATCGCGTATGAAAAGAAAAGTAGCCACTAACACATCTGCTATCAAACTGCCTGTAAAAAATATAAGTGAAACAATAAGATTACTTAGAAAAAGTTTGCATCATATTGAGACGGCTTAGGCTACACCTACATTGGATCCGATTCGGTGCGACGTGATTCTATCACATACGATGCTGGGGTGTATGCATTATACATATTTCACTATACATTATAGTAAAATATAAATGTATTAAAAATATTTAATAAATAATCTTAATTTTCTAAATTTAAATAACCAATTGTTGTAACTCTCGATATATTTCAGTCATTTGGTTTGTTAGCGACGTTTCATCGTATCACACCGGATCCAATGTAGGTGTAGCCTTAGTCGGAATTGAACCCTTTTAGGTGTGAAGTTCACCTTTAATCACTACCTTATAGATTACATCATACGTAATAATAAATTTGGATAAAGTAAATAATGAATTAATCTTTTATAAATTGATGCAGAAAAAAATCTTCGACGTGACCAAATTTTTCTTAAAACATTTATTTAAGTTTTATAAGGAGTACGATTTAGTTTTTAAGTTTTTACTATCCTAATTTATACTTATTGTAGGATAAGTCTATAAACCCAATTTTTAATTTCAGTAGAGCAAAAGAGCGTGAAATGTCCTTAGTTTCGAGGAATCTACCAATCTTCCACGATAATGTTAGATCAGTTTCTGTAAACTTGAACGTGTTTTAAGTTATACCAACCTCTATAGCCTAGCAACAGAAAATATGAGAATATAAATCGATTTATTCTCATATTTTACTAAATATAAATAGAGTTAAAATAAATAGGCAATTTATCTTCTATACCTGGCGGTTGAGCAAGATGCTCTACATTTTTTTGTTCTAGACTCATTTATTTGTCAACAATCCTATTATATTACCATAGTCAGAGATTCATGAAGAATGCCTTAATGATTTTTTTTTGTTATTATTCTCTATGAAATGAAAGAAAATTAAAGAACAATAATTAGCTGAATATTCAATAAATTTACGATTTTCATTATTTCTACGTAAACACGTACTTATCTATACATATTATGCTCATGTAATTAGTGGAGTCAGACATGTTAAATCTTGATATATCCTTAATAGTGTTCGTGCATGTCACGCCTTAGAGCTTATTTTATTTTATTTTTTCTTGCTTTTACGTGCTTGGGTATTTTAAGTACTAGAAATCTCTGATTCTACTTGAAAGATAAATGTCCAGGCTAAACAGGCTAAACTTTCTAAAACGTCTTTCTGTCACGTTAGTACCAAATGTTTAACAAGTTGACATGAATTGCATTACCTCTGTATAATGTAAGTTATTATTCGTACAAGGAAGCAAACCTGATCATTAACTGTTTCAGGCAATATAATTAGTTTGATATGATTAAAAATAAATAATCAATTCATAGAATTGAACGTTTAGCTTAGTACGTGATTTATTTACAGCAAAGACACATCCCTCCTTTAAAACAACAACGACATTACTCGAAAAATGGGATTTTTGAGTTTAGCATGCAGTAGCAATTTTATTGATTGAAGTTTTCCAATTCAGGGTCGACATTTTTGATTTTCCATTTTCATTATGTGATATGATGATTTTTTTTTCTTAAAAAATCTTTTTGAGTTGTATCATGATTGAATCTGAAGTTTTTTGGGAACAATGGCATAAGTTAAAATTAAAAAAAATTTCAATGCCATCATTATAATAGGAATGGTTTGCTATATCAATACCAAAATTTTCTTTTTTTCAAACTCACCTTGTTTAATTTGGAAATGAAATGAAACTTTCAATTACTTTCAAATAAATTGAAAAATTTGGTTTTTTGAGTCATGATGCTCTTTTGAAGAAGCTGGATGGAAATACATTTGTGAATGGCATAGACAAATGTATTTACTACCCTGAGCTAGATTTAATTTACATCATACCTTTTCTTTCACTGCTCTACCACTCAACAATATATTCATTTTATTAAATACAGTCCACAATATCGGAAATGTACCATCAGGGATGGCATGTTCCCAGTTTGAACGATACATAGAAAATAGTATAATAATGGGTAAAAATCAAAGCTAACCCATAAATTTTATAAAACATAAATAAAATGCATTGAGTAGGTTTTATGCATGTATGCATAAATAGCTTTTTTGCGGCAGAGGTTCGAATCCGGCATGGGGTGGACATTTTTTTCTTAGTCGACCCATGGAATAAATCACAACCTTCCTTCTCAGGTTGTACACACTACATTTCTGTGATCGCACCAGTTTCCTTCTAAGGTGATTGACTTTAATTTCGAAGAGGACCCACGCACTCTAGGAGGACGATTTCTGACTAGGATAGGTTGCCATTTTATGACTATTTATCTTTCAATTCCTCCCACAGTGTTCTGTCAGGCTAGTCAGTTAATAGTATTTCGGAGACTTATGACATTGTTTTTGGGGATCTCTCAATGTCATTATAACACTAATTTTGTCTCTTTTTCCAATTTTTTTTTCTTAAATCAGGTTATTTTGACTAGGATAACAATAAGTCATCGATGTAAACCACCTTGAAACTTCTAACAACTGGAACTACCCATATTTCAGAACCGAGACGGAATAAATTAATAGAGCATGGCAAGAAAAAAAAATTGTGAACATTTAGAATCGCCTCTACAGTTTGAGGAATTTCTGAATTTACGGTTTTGAAAAACAACAGAACCATGACCTTTTATGTGTTTTAGAGATCTAAGTTCTCATTCCTGGGCCAGCTTTTATGGGCGTGGAGAAGAGATGTGGTCAGTTAGGTTTTTCACATGAGCTGCCTACTCGAGACAGGCGAGCCTATAAAGTAGCCGATCGATTCCACATACCTTACCCGATGAAGCGGAGAGTGAAAGAGCAATGCAGAATTCCAGCCCATAAAGTCTTCATAGTCATTTTCGAGCCTTTAAAGGAAATAAAAAGTCTTCATCGGTAATAAATTTTCAATTCGATTTCATTTATTTTTCACAATGGCATATCTCAACGGATACAACTCACTGGGCCTAATTATCCGTTAAGCTTTAATGCAGGTTTTATCGCAAACTGGTTTCACGATTATCTTGCTCGGAACTTCTGGTTTATGAATGGGCATTGAACAAGTGTCTTCTGATCCTGTTAAAATAGTTGTTAGTCTGTTTATTCAATTAATATCCCTTAATATTGCTAGTGCTATTGATACGTTGCTACAGAGGGAGCCCTAAATTTTGCCTTTCCAGATATAATAAGGATAGGGATCTCTAACGAGCATCGCACAGGCTCGGGACATCCAGTGTACGTCTCTTCCGAAGGACAGCATAACCAAGCAGTTTTTACTTCCTTAGAAAAATCCCAGGGCCATTGAACTTTGTTATTCTAACCACAGTTGACCCTGAAATCATTGGTTACAGTTGATAGTAGAATAGAATATGATTACTTAGTCCAGTAATAATAAATTTACTATAGTTACTCATCATAGATTAATACTATATTGTTTTTCAGGTAAGTTGCTGCTTAAGATATTTAGTGAGAAAATCTTCATGGAATAGGACGTATGTACTTTATTTCATATGTAACTAAAACATTTTATTTATTTCCTAGAATTATACATTCATTGGCAATATATTGACTGTTAATAAATAAGTTTTATTTTCAATTATTGAGATTTAGTATTATCTATAACAACATTTAAATAATACATGGTAATATTGGACAGATATTTTGTTTTGAGATGATGAACAGATAAATGTGGTAGTTATATTTCGTCATCGATTTGTAAGTACCATTTATGTATTAACATCGCACTTGTGGGAACTTCATCCTTAAACTATTTTTCCATTTGATATAGTTCGCTAAAAGCCTATTTTTTCTCGATTAGGACTTGATTATGAGGACAATATATTCTCGAAATATCGCCTAAAGAACGTTTAACTAATAGACTGAACCTCAAGAACTGAAAGTAAAACTTATTCGTAAGCAGACA
Organism: Troilus luridus; assembly: GCA_964056705.1. Classification (NCBI taxonomy): domain Eukaryota; kingdom Metazoa; phylum Arthropoda; class Insecta; order Hemiptera; family Pentatomidae; genus Troilus; species Troilus luridus. Next base: position 60,108,207 of record OZ057414.1, read on the forward strand.
AGAAAAGTTTCAACTATATTTTTGAATCATGCGGTTAACCCTATTTTATACATAAATTAAATAGGTCAATGAAATAATAATTGATTTATAACTACAAGAACTTTAAATTCAACGACTCGGATATATTCGAAAAATAGTTTTCGATCCACATCGCTTTCAAAGTTCCCATATATTTTGTTAAATTTTTAAATCTGTTCTTGAATAATCACAGAGCACCGGTCGGGAAGCAATAGTTAACGAAACAGCCATATTCAATAATTTTCTGGAAAGGTATGTTAATTTTTTTTTTTAATTTAACTATTTGTACTATTTGTAAACAAAAATTACAAGTTAATTGGAATCCTAAATTCCATAACCAATGGTTCTTAATATTCCTTGGAGACGTGTAGTGGATTGGTAATATTGTGTATTTGTTGTTTTAACTTCATTGTAGATTGAATATTTATTTGTATTTCTCGTATACAATTTTCATATTTCTCAATTCATCAAGAATTCTTATCCTGCTGCCGATATCTATATGTAGTTCATAATGTTATTTGCATACTGTCGGAAATATAATGCAGATATTGCGTGTGGTTCCATATCTCTCGTAGACTATCAGAGAAGGATTGTGCAGCGCGGGGACTAAGTAATGTCTGAGGAGACAGAAGGACAAGGCCGTAGTGGCGCCTTCCCTAGCTAATTAATTATGTACAAATATCTCATTTAGCGGTTGCATAATGAAGCGGTGCCTGGATTCCTCGGCCATTACAATCCAGGGATCGGCTCGCCCACTCCACAGATAAGTTCGCTCGCAAAAGCCAAGCATCGAGCTTGCAAATAAGGAAAGAAAGTCTCCCACGGGCTTCGCTAAATGGGTCAAGCTCCCGGGTAGTGCGACTATAAACACCAGAAATATCACGCCATTTCGATTTTGTAGGTTCTGGCATAGTTTTTTTTTTTTTTTAATCCTAATTTTCAGCGAAAAAATGGAATATTACAGAGGGGAAAACATATGAAAACTTCTTTTTTTCTCTGAAAGGGTTTCTTAAGATTGAGGTTTCCTTCAACCAAAAATTTCCTTTTTTTTCTATCTTGTATATCTTCCTCCCTCAGACCACGGCCGAGCATTCTTTCACCAATCCCTTCCGTCCTTCCTCACTTCAGCACTTCGGTTGAAAATTAAATTGGACAATCTTTCTTCATTCATTCTTCTGAGATAATCATATCATTCCAATTTTTTCTCTATATTTTGGAGAACCTTTTGTTGAGTTTGCATCCGTTCTCTAATTTCGGCATCAGTCCTTCTTTCTTGTCTGGATACCCTGGCAGCTCTCCTCCCATAATCCATCTCAGAAGCAAGTATCTTTTTTCCTAGAGCAGCGCTTTCAATTATGGACTTATACATGAGCTTTTTGGTATTTTTCATCAAATTAATGCTCCAAATGAGCGAGTTTAGGATACCTATTACTTTGCGGGATGTAATTATCCTTTATTGTATCTCTTTTCCATTTCAGAGCCCAAACATTAAAAATTATCCACTCGTGACATTATGACATTTCCTTCCAAAACGAGATCCTCCAGATCATAAATGGTCATGTGATCAGTTTTTCTGAAGTTTATTTTAAGGCACCAACTATAATATGTCTCCAACAGTTTTCACAGCATGTATTCTGTATCCTAATAAAGTTACAAGTATGCCCTATTACCTGATCATCAGGGAACAGTAGATTATGGAGATGGCTGTTATCTATTCGTACTCCCATTTGCTTACATTTTTTATCCCATTGTTTTAAAGTCATTCCTATGTAGATTTTAAATAGGGAGGGTGACATACTGTAGCCTTGCAGTAAGCCTTTACTAGTCGGAAATTCTGAAGGCAAAGTAAGAAAACTCAAAAACAGGTTTTAATACTTTTGTTTTAAGACTTATTATAGGCAAGTTGGGAACGGAGTGGCTCAGTGGTAGAGCACTGAGTTGCCATATCGGAAATCCTGTTTCAAATCCCGCTGCAAACCACGACTTTTATTTAGTCTGTTTAGTTGATCTGGCGGTTGAGCGTGACCTAGAACAAGTCACCTCCTTGCAGAACCGTTGTCCGTGAAACAGTACAGTCTCTACAATCTACTGAATCCCGTTCACGGGTTGTAGTGGTACAGGTTTTTTATTATTATAGACAAGTTAACAAATTAACACACTAAAAGTCCTGGATCAAACAAGTGGATGCATCGAAAGAAAGGAGGGATAGAACATCATATGTTTTGGTTCTAACTAACGAGTATATCCCAACAGTTTGCATATATGATTTAATTGTATTGAAGGTACCGGAATCGTGTCATTCTCATATTTTTGTGTCAAGAAAAGAAGTTATATAATCCCGTATAGATAATATAAGCATTAACTCCATTCAAGACAATGACTTGCTTAGATACTACGTATTACGAAAATAACACGATTCGGTTCCAGAACTACAAGAAACTCATTTTGGACAAATTTCGACTTAGCCACTAACTTACGGGGGCCGTAGTTAGTGTTCTTATAAACATGTTCTAATATACTGAATCTCAAGAACTGAAAGTAAAACTTAATTATTAACATATTTTATTTTATTTGTTATTGATTGTATTAATCTTCTAATAAAAATATTTAAAAATTAATACAATCAATAACAAATAAAATAAATTATAATAATACATATGACGTAAGTCAACAAGATCCAAATTAAAATAATGTTCAAAGAACATTCCTCCCCTCGTATACATCGCAAATTGAGAGAACGCAGGGACATGGGGTCAGTGAAAAGAAAGGATATGTCTATGACCGAGAGGCGGACCAGGATAGCTCAATTGGCAGAGCTCCAGGCTAGTGGCCTAGGCGACCCGGGTTCGAGTCCCGGTCCTGGACATATCTTTTCTTTTCGAATAAAAATATTTAATTATTAACAGTTTAAAAACGATATATATACAATTTTTATATATAAAATTCCTCTGTTCGCGTGTGTCTGTGTTCTTTTGTATGGAAATCTTCCGTATATGAGTTTTTATTTTAATCTTCCAATACTAATATCTTATGTTTCTTCTTTTTGGTTTCTGATCTCATATATCTATTCGCTAGTGTATTGTTCATTATAAATGCACATATAGCTTTACTTACCTCTCTTTGAGTAAGTTATGTCTTTTTTTTACCTGTTACTAACTTAGCCGACCGGTCTGAAGTCACGACGCGGTGCCAAATTGGTCCTGACGGGTTGCGAGCTACTGCTTGCGGAATTGTGGCACCCTTTCCCAGGGGATCATGTGTCCCTTGCGTTGCATACTTGTTCCTAACGGGACCATCTGTAGGCCGGGCACATCAGAGTCGTTTCGTGCCAGGTACAGATCTGTTTAGTGATTGCGTAAGTACGTAATCGGTTGTAACTTTCGGGACAAGCCATTATGCATGAGAGTAATCTATTAGTATATAAATTGTCCACCTTTCTCAAAAATAGCTATTTTCATATCTAGCTTAGGGTGGAATCACCAAGAAAATAGTTTGATCTGAACTTAGGATGTTAGTGGAGGTATGAAATGAGGGTGAACAATGAGGAAAATATCCTCATATAAACTTTACATTATTACCATGGTAACAGAAAAATATACTTAATCCTTATGACTTGGTTGTGGCACAACCAAAATTGTAAAGTTGATTGTGGTTAGCTACTTCTTTGTTCTCTGCTCTGCTGGCATCTGCTTGTTTTTTTTTCTACATGTTAATGTTGTGATAAACATGGATATATATTGAGCATTTGTTGAAATATGTAGAGTACGTTTGCTTAGTTCACTTCATGTTCCTGTTTTCGTAGACCATTTTGAACCAATTGTAGCCTAGGAGATAATAGATGGAACTAATTCTGTTGCAAAATACTTGAGCAGAGCAATGAGTAACATTTAACAGAGGATATATGGCAATGATTGTTGATATTTTCTTTCCTAAATGTTTATTGATAAACTCTCCTTAAAGATCATACATATAGATATATTTATTTTTTGTGTAAAACACACTAGTTAGATCTTGTCTATTAGATAGAAACGCTCAGGATAATAATGCTAAGAGATAGCTCTGACAATAATATGAATAAGTTAAGCGATTGGATATTGGACTTGTTACATACACGCACTGGAGCAGCCTTGATTCTGAATCTTCACGGTTGGCTGCGCCATTGTTCTGCTTCCGGAATCCAATCACGATGGCTGTTCCAGAGACAATGGCTTCCACCTAATTGCCTGCTTCCTATTCAATATGGCACCGAATAAAGCATCAGCGCAAATCGTCCCTGAAAGGATTATTGTTAGCACAAATGTTATACAATAAAACGCTTATCGGTGACTGTAACGAGTCTGCGCTAATCCGAAGTCGACAATAGCCGGCTACAATCCACTATTGTAGCTGATTGGGACAATGCACCAGTTTAATTTAAGTGTCAGTTCGACCTAATGCAGTTGAGGATTGTTTCACTGAACCGGGAATCGGCCATGTGATATTCTAAGCTCAATGAAAGTATTTCAGAAATCAATGAATTTTCGATGAGCATTAGCACTACCTATGAACTATTTACCTTGGATGCCAAAGCAATTGTTCCAACAAATGTAAGCCAATATGAATTTGTTCGTTTCAACGTTCGAGCAGTTGAATTGATTGTTGTTGAGGTTTTCCTTTAATTTTTTTTTTTTTAAATTTATTTATTGATATTTACAACTGTATTACAATAATACATCAAGTAAATGGGCTATGTGATACATAATGGCATGAGCTAATGGCAAGTAGAGAAACTACCTACTGGTACTACTCAAATCACTAGTTCAACTAAGAAGGTCACGAGGCCATCTTCTTTTCAGACGCCTCGGAGGATTATCGGGAATCGAAGAGGAAGCTAGGTTTGAAACTAGAGGGTTTGAGTGGGAATGAAGTTTGTTCTGAAAGGATAGATACCGGGTTCGGGCCAAATCAGCAACAAATGGGACATTAAGGTCGTTATGGATGACTTGATTCTTAACAAAATAAGGAGCGTTGAGGATTATACGAAGGATTTTGGATTGTAGGGATTGGATACGAGGGGAATTCGATGGCTTAGTGTAGCCCCAAAGCTCTACTCCGTAAGTCCAAATAGGTCGTATGATGGTCATGTAGATGAGTCTTTTGTAGTTGATTGAGAGCTTAGAGCGTTTGTCTAGTAAGTGTTGAAGTAGTCTGAAACGTCGAGCGGTTTCTTGTCTTTTCAGTCTAGTATGAGGATTCCAGGTTAATCGTTTGTCGAGATGCAACCCTCAGTATCGGATCTGTTCTACAGGCACCAGTGGGATATTATTAAAGGATACTGAAGGGCAGGAAGTCATTGGTTTACGACGTAAGGTAAAAGTGATTTGATGCGATTTTTGGGAATTTATTTTAATTCTCCAGTATTGACACCATTCTTCAAGATCAGTGATATGGGATTAGAGGCTTTGGGATGCAATAACTGGATTGGTGTTGACTGATAATACACATGTATTATCAGCATACGTGGTAAGGATAGTATTAGGATGAGTTAGGATCTCAGCTGTATATACTGTATAAAGAATTGGGCCAAGTAAATTATGATAAAACTCTATAACTTTTTAGTTCCAACTCCTGTTTCTTAAGTAATGAGCACTTAAGTAAACAAATCAGATTATCCGTTGGAATGAATGAAATGCTGAGGTTATCCGAACAGTTGATCGGCCTTCCAGATTTCCTCCTTCTTCAAAATTACCCATAATTTTGCGGAACTCCAAAATCCTAACCCCTCCAGTCTCTTGGCAGTTGGTCTATTGTCACAACCCTGTTGACTCTATTAATTGGTTAGGAATAACTCAGCGTTTCTGTTTCTTTAGTATGTTTTCCAGCTGTTTGAGTATTTTGTGTTGGCTATGACCTGCATATATATGATCTAATTTTTTTTCTGCGGTCTGCATTTATATGATCTCATTCTCTGGTTTGCATTTATATAGTCTTATTTGTTTGTGTTTTGAATTAATGAAACGGTGACAGGTTGATAACATACAAATGTTTGAGAGACTAAATGGTTTATTGGGAATTTAAATTGAAAGGGATTTACTAGATGGTTTAAGGATAAATTACTACTTTTAATTAGTGATCCATCTTTACTCAATTAGTGATCATTATTCACTCAATGTTATTATTGGAAAAAAAATCTGTAACTGTAAAAATCGGTAGAGACTTTACTGTTTCTTGGAAAATGGTTATGCAGGGGGATAAATTGTCCTAGAGACCAAGCTCAACCACCAGATTTTTTCTCTTTTTTGGGTACCCACTTAATAGATGCAGGGTGGTCCCCAGGAGGGTCCCAAATCCCAAAGCCAGGACCTTCGGCATGGTAACTCAACACTTTACCACTGAGCCACTCCGTTTCCTATTATTATTATTATCATTGAAGTATATTAATATTCTTAATGAACCACATAAAATATTAATGCTTTTTGATCAGCCCAAAGTTCCTCTGGAGTAAATGAACTACTCCATTTTCGGTTAGTATGGCTTGCAGGTACTGTTCCTCAGCAGCACGGAGAAAGCAGGAAATTCCTGGGAACAATCCTTCCCTGACCCGAAGATCATATACTGACCCTGAGGTAGATCGATTCCAGTAGTTGGCCACGATGAGTTGGCTATTAGATCTATTAAGGACAAGATCCTGGACCAGGATCTCTTCTTATTTCCCTTATCCTATCCTTTTCCATCTTCCTCCCTGAAGAGTGGCCAGTGTACCAGAAGACCTACTTCTGTGAAAGTCGACACTGGCCCCAGAATGTAGTGGGGATATGATTAATTCAAACCAGTCTGGACAACATGCATATTTTTCAGTGGCATTCAAGTCGGTTGGTATTCAGATAAGTCATTTGGATAAATGACATCTAATATTGTAAGAAACTCATTTCATTTATTTATTATGATTATTACTTGCTGCGAGTGGGTAAGGATTAAAGTTAAAAATTAGAACAGGCAGATATTCTTTAATAATGTGTTATATAATTTCTTATTTTGGCCAACCGTTTTTTTTTTTATCACTATATTTAATATCCAAATATTACTCGAGCTCTGATAATTTAGATACTAATAACACCTATCTTCTTATTCATATTAATGGATGTCGAAATTTACAAAATGTAATAATAAAATAATATTTTAAGCCGCTGTAGCCACTTTTCTTTTCTTATATAAATATGTTTCCAACACTTTCGTCGAAAATATATTATTATCAAAATCTATTTGTTGACATTTTTTACATAATTTGATTTTTCTAATTATTCATAACTTCTTTCGAACACACTCTTCTTCGTTCCCGATGCTTTACTATATTTTCTTATCAACAAAATTAATAAGAAAATAACCCCAAATTAAATTTAATAGATGATGCAGGAATTTAAATAGACAATAAATAGAATTAAAAAGACAAAAACACTAGAAAACAATTTAATTATACACTCTAATATCTCAAATGAGAGACGAGTGATAAGATGAGGTTACATGAGATAACACGATATGAGGAGGTTTATGGCGACCTGCTTAATCAAAAGTACCCATTAATAAAATCTCTTGGGGGAAAAACCTTGAATTCGTCGAATTCTTTATATTATAAAATTAGAAACAATCGTTAGATATGATATATACTCTTATAAATCGTCTCTGTTTGTGGCCGTGGTGAAAAATAATATGTATAAATATAAAATTAGCTATAAAGTTATATTATATTAAATAGAAAACTCTATCGAAGGAGGTGGTAAAAAAGGAAGAGGCTCCGATTTGATATATTGGAGCCAGAGGGATGGGCTTATTCCTTATATACGAGAGCATGGACCGCCTCTGACCATAAGGAGTCCCCGCTTTTCTATTTTCTTTTCAACGCTTTCTTTTTTTCTCTATTTTTATTACCTTCTTTGCGCTTAATGCTTCATCCGACGCCGGGCCCAAACACGTTATAAATCAGGCCTGAGGAAACTAGGCGTGCGAGCTCTTGCGTTTTTGCTTCAGGGTTTGAAGAAGAATGATTGACACGGCGAAGAAAACCGTAGCTTCAAACAAAAAAAAAATATTGAGCGTTAGCTCTCCGAATAAAAAAAAACAATTTGAAAATTATGCCGGTTTCATTAGGATAATGGTGAGATAGGAATTTCATACCTCCATTAACTAGAGTAATTAATAATCAAGCTAGTTACTGGGTTCATTGATCAGTTCGGCTTCTATTCATCGAACTGATTAGTAATACAATAATATTTTATGGTATTTTGTTGAACTTCTATTAATATAGTACTATTTACTAATACATTAGTGGACAAATTCCAACTAAAAACTTTAAGTCTCTAAACTAAAAACAGGAAATTGAAAATACCTGTCCAAAATTTCGCCTATTCAGGCATCCTCAGGGCAGAAAGAGAATAACAGCAAAGCAAAACATGAATAATGCACCCAAAAAACACACATCCCACCACCTCTAAAGATGCCTGAATAGGCGAAATATTGGACAGGTATGTTCAATTTCCTGTTTTTTAGTTTAGAGTCTCTTATGACCTTTCCTTTTTTCAATACAGTACTATTAATATATGAATATTCTATTTATTTTGGGGTGGCAGAGTATTGATTTAAGATAATTACTCAAATTATTACTTTTTTAAACGTCATAACTCTATTTTAAATTTGATTCTTTTCCAATATTTCGGCTACCACCACCAACGCATAAGTCAATGTTCGACTCCTGCTTCCCCGGGGTCCTTTCAGAGAGTCCCCTTTCCAAAGGCGGAGTCTTGAACCTCCCTCTCCGTATCTCTACAACCTCTCTCACCGAGGATCTTGTTACCTTCCTGAGTGCCCTAGTTCTTGTAACCGTCTGTTCCTCATTATGCAAATTCATATTTATGTTTATAATAACGCCCAGTGCGACACCTAGCATTAGTTATCGAGTTCATAGCCCAAAATGTGAACTATCCTTCTTGTACATCACGTTTTAATTTGTTAAATAAGCACAACTGTCAGTCCTATTATTTTCATTGATCGTAAATAATGAATATCTGAAATCTATCATCCCAAATGAATCGTTGAACGACACTGTTTGTGAAACCATATACCCACAGCTAATAATAGGTTAAGTCGAATTTTGTCCTGTGAGAGTTAACTGTGGTGAGGGAAGCATAAATGTGTCAATCATGCAGTTTTTTGTTTGAAATGAATGTGAATTCTTAGAAATAACTCCTTTTCTAGCCAATGCCTGCTTAACTCCTTATTAATAACGAAAATAAAACGAGTACTCTTCTATAAGCCTAGGAAAATCCATTTTGGAGAAAATTTGACTTATTCACTTGTTCACCGGAGCTGTAGATAAAGTATCATAAGTTGAGAAGGGGATGCAATCCTATCGTCTAATTAATAACCAACACTCTTAAAAATCAGTAATACGTCAAACTTTATCAGAATCCAATCAAAACCTAGTACGATTAACTACAATTCTTAGGCTTTGCTGCAATAAAAACAATAGTAATCATTCTCGTATATCTTGGTATCATATCGACATTTTAAACTGTAAGAATCTTAAAATTATTTATTAATATCTTTGTATTAAATTTTTACCTTAGAACTTTAATATATAAAGTTAAAATATACCGCGGTATGTGGTTTGTAATTATAATTGCTGATTCCTTGAAAGGTGTCATGTACTCTTCTTTTATCCTTCCCTTCGCTCTGACACGTCGCTATAAGAGGCTAAGGAACCCGGAGAAACCTTCTTCAAGACATTTCTCCACGAATAGCGGAGGATCGAGTCGTTCCCCATATAGGCTTAGTCTCTTTTAGACATGAAAGTGGCACGACTTCGAGGTTCGAACGCCAAGCGTTCCTTGTCTTCCGACAATTATATATGATCTAGCAGCTTCGCATGGGGAACATTTTTCTTTTGTTCTTGAAGAATGGAAGTCGAAGGTTTCAAATCGTGATAGTTTTATTTTTTAATAAATTATTATTCCGCAGGTTGTCGCTTTGAATATTGTGAAGACTTTGAAATTAAAGTCGCGTAGTTCATTATTACATCTAAGTTACAATTATGCTGTGAAGTTTTATTTTTAGACTTAAGACTAAAAAAAAAAAACTCGTCATATCATAACATGGAAATGGAAAATCAGATTTATCGTTCCCGAATTGAAAAGCTTCAACCAATACAAACCAAAGCTTCAACCAATACTACGAAGTTTCAACCAATACTAGCTTAACTCAAAAAATGCCAATATTTTAATTAAGTCGTTTTTCTCTTGAAGGAGCGTCACAACTAAATAAAAATTTCACAATGATAATGAGAAAAATAAATAAAACGAAGGTACCCGAAACGTGTGAGTAATTATAAGTATTATATTTAAGTTCATGTTTGTTTTTAACTTCAAATTTCACTTTTTTCTTTGATTTGCGAGTATTTCAAATTTCCTTCATATCTGTTGAAGGAGGAAAGAACGGTATACAATAATGTCTTCGATGCTAGTGAATCTTTACATTTGATTTACGCTCTATCAACCATATTCTCTTGCATTCTTTCAACAATTGAACAATTAGAGCAAAACAATTTGTTTTAAGGTTTAATAGTTATTACATTTCATGTAAATAATATTTCACAATATTTATTTTACTTTTCGTAATGCATTGTAGAAGAAAAGTGTCACATCAAGATCTTGGTTTATGGGTTTTCCAGTATCGGATTACTCTCAAGGACTCATACGTAATATAAGATCTTATATTTAATTACCGCATGTCAGAACCTGCTGTCATAAAAATATACAACATAATTATTACTGTTGATTACTTATAAATTGGATTGTAGTGACATCGCTTTAATTGCTTCCAGTACTTTCGTTAAATATCCAACTACTTAATTTATTAGAAGGTTGTAGTTATTGGATTATTAATGGACAAACATTATTTACAGTAGTGTATTTTTAAGCCCCTCCTAAGGTACAAATAAATTAAACAAAACAGATCACCGAAATACACAAAATAATCTACCGAATCCGCACAAATTACGATGCAGTCTCTATTTTTGAAGATATAACGGATTTGTATGCCATAAACTGTATACAATGTATCCGATATTAATTGGAAATATTCGAATAACTTATAGCAAACATTAAGGGATTGTACAAATTGGAAATAGACCATCCCTTTAAGTACACTCACATTCTGGATGTGTTAAAATTTATATAAAAGGGCGAATTCAACTAATTTTGACCTCTTCCTCCAAGATAAAGTTAGGACCGAAGTATCCCGAGTACAAGTTTTCTTATTTATTTGTTTTTGTGTTTTGATCTTATTTGTCCAGTACTACTACCAAACAATAGGGTGACCTGTGGTCTAGTTGTTAGCATAACAACCTACTAAGCCCAAGATAGCGGGTTCGTAGCCCGGCAGTTGCCCGTAAGATTTTTTAAAGGGAGAAATTAATAAAATTCCTTGGTTATGCCGTCCGAAGAGACGTTAAACAGGGGTCCCGAGCCAGTAAGATGTCAGCTACTCGTTAAAAATCCCAATCCAATCCAAATATCTGGATAGGTGACATAACAGCATAAAGTGATGTTAAATAAACACACAATACTTCACCGGCAATCACCAGCGAATAAAGACAACTTCAAAACTATAAAACGATTCTACTAACGATCTCATGGACCAATCTAACCGATCATCGGTTCCCTGGATCCTTTTCGTAACAGTAGCGGTAACAGGTTTCGTTAACAAGCAGTTTCCTGAAGTAGTGGCATTCTATCCTAGTTCCTCCCGAACCTCCAGTTTATTTAATTTGTCTAATTAAGGGGTTGCTCCGCTCCAGCAGAATTCCAGTAGCCAGCTGGAAGGCCGATGTTTTCAGAAAAGATGCTAACTCAAGGAGGAGATATTAATCATTACAAATGAATGGACCGCGGGTTGGATAACGGGGCCAGCTAAAGAAGTCGCTTCTGATCTTGGGCCATCGTATCCTGACTTAAAATATCTTTCCTACTCTCGAGATTATTAACCAGGCATTTAGTTGTTGTGTTGATTTATTTATTAATTTATTCTCAACATAAATATGTAATGTGTAATTCAGCATAGGTTTATGTATTTTTTTTCTTTTTGGTTATTTTGTATTCCAGACAGAAGAGTTGCGATTGTGATTTTACTTGTTAAGAAAACCTGCACCACTACACCACGTTAGAGGACTGGGGTTCAGTACATCTTATAGACTGTACCGTTTCTTGTACAACGGTTGTGCAGAGGGGTGATTTGTACTAGATCACGTTTTCCCTTCCTCTAAAATATTATTTATTACAATTGTAAAATAATATATATTTGTAATTGTTAAATATCTTGTTTTATTGATTGACTGAAAGTACAAGTGATATAAGTATTTTCGAACAGTTAATAATGCTAAAACTGAAAATAAAGTTCATAAATAACATTAAAAATCCTGTACCACTACAACCCCTGAAAGGGACTGGTGTTCAGTACATGGTAGAAACTGTACTGTTTCTTGGAGAACGGTGATTTGTCCTAGATCCCACTCAACCGCCAGATTTCCCCCTTTATTTCGAATGCCCACTTTATAGAGGCTGGGTGAGCCACAGGAGGGTCCTAGATCCCGCAGGATCCATCTCGAGCCGCTAACAGACTAAATAATAGTCTACCAGCGAGTGAGATTTGAACTCTGGGCCTTTGGCATGGTCTTCTCCATATTCTTCTAACTAAACGATAATTCAAATGACCCAAATTTGATATAATTTGTGCTAAAAACTTTCTCCAGCTTTATAAGTTGTGGGGAAAAAAAATTTTACTTTATAATTTAAATCTTTCCTACTTTTGTATCTGGTTTACTACATTGGTTTTATTTTTATTCTTTACAATTGTTTCTATATACTTTTATTAATTTTTTTGTATCTTGTCAATCCATCCCTGAAGAAGACGTCAATACGTAGGTTTCAAATAATTAGCTCATCTCTATTTAAGAAAATCATTCTTTGAAATCCACCCAGACCATTTTCTTCCCAGTTTAGAACTATAACTAAACCAACCTAGCAAGTTAATTACACAACGCAACACGACCTTCACATTTCAACAGCCAATAATAACAGACTAATTCATTATTCCGTTATGACATCCTAACAAATCCATATATCGGTCATGACCCATAGGCCGGATAACAACTGCAAAAGTCTTAATAGAATCTTGCTTAAGGACCTTCTGAATTCAGAGAATGGTTGTGTTTTAGAAGATGTTCATGTTCTTGACTCACTGATTGTCTAGGCTGTAACCATACTGCTGAGGATAGTTGTATTCCATTAAAAAAAATAAAAAAAATATCGTGTTCTTTGATAGAAGTTTTAAATTGTGCCATAACTATTAATAGTCCAGGAATACCCAAGGAGCTTATAATACTATGGAGTTGACAAGGTGGTTTTAAATTGGGACCTAGTGGTGGGGGTAGAACTTCGAGGGCGGGCATATGCAATAGCACAACCATCGAGTCCAGACTTGTTCCAGAGCCACTTGTTGCGTTATTTTTTTTTATTGTTTTGAATTTTGATTTAATTAATTAATGAATTAAACGTAAAACATTACGAAAATGGGTATTTTCTGTGTGTACAGTTAAGGGGATGTTAATGAGACTGTAGTGTTTATTAGAACATTTAGCAGATTGTTTGACATTTTGAACTCAAGGAGCATCATTCAAAAATATGACAGCTCCTATGCAACAATCCAAAATTTTTAGAATTAGAAACTTTTTAGACGAGGCCGACAAATATATAGCCCGACTTAAAATTAGGAAGCAATGTATTAGTTTGCAATAGCTTAAGGTGTACTTCAAAGTGTTTTAAATATGAATAAAAAATCAATAAAACACCTGTTTTAAAATATTTACTTACATACAAATTGTCTAAAGACAGTATCGAATTTTTTTTTTTGGTTACATAAGGTCGAAATTCGGATGTAATAATAACCCGACTGCCAGACAATTCATGACAGCAATTTAAAAAAATCATGGTCCATAAGGCAATACGCTACTCGGAAGGAAGTAATTTTATTCCTCTTGAAGAAATGAATATTTTAAATTTCCTAAAAACTCCGGCATAAGGAATTGATTGTTCCACGTCCCCTTTAGAAAGTAGCATTAATATCCTGGATAATAATGCATTGGCAATTGTAAATGATCATAATTATGCTATACTCCAATTAACTGAAAACAACCTCAACCTTTTCGCCCATGAGGCAAAATTAGATGTTGTATCATTTGTGAGGGACTGTTTTTGACAGTGCACTGAGGGAAGGCAAAGAGTTTCACGCCTCCCTGATTCACATCAAAATCGTGGAGGCCTAATATTTCCGTCCAGAGATGTGATAAAAGTTTGTAATTCGGTGGAATTGGCAGTAACTTTTTAACTGATGAAGGTTTGAGCCGATTTAATAAAAAAGCTGGTGGCAAAATTTATTTAAAAGTGCTATCTTCCCTGAAAGAGAAAGAATTTTTTTCTGGTTTAACAATCCATACATTCGAAGACAATCATGGTTTTTATCTTATAAAACTAATCGCAGAATCTTGCATAACAATTCGATTCCATCATTCTACAAAAATGTATTCAGAGAAACTGCAGAAGCAGATTATAAGGCAGCACAATGTAAAAACGACTTTATTTTTAGGGCAATGAAAGTGTTATTTAGATAATAATATTTATTAAAATATAATATTATGTAAACTAATGTAAAAATAATATAATATGTAGAAATAATAAACCAAAATGTGTTAAATTTTGTTCAAAACTATCCGTTTTCCTTGTATTTTGTTTTCTTCACATTAAATAAATTTGCCTTAGAACTTCCGAATCCCTTGTGCTGAAGAGGCGTGGCCGTTCAAGTTAGTCTCATCCCCACCCTGGCCCCATTTTTTCTTTGGGATTCAAAGAAAATGTCAACTCCATAGTATTTATTATAAGCTCCTTGGGAATACCGTAAACTACTGCAAACGGTTAAAAAATAACTATTTTAATTTTAATTTGTAAATTTAAATTATTAGTATTAGATTGTTTTTAATATATATTTAAACCACCAACAATAGTTGTATACTTTGTAAAGTAGTTGATTGACTAATCAAAACATATGATGGGCTGCACAAGCTGAATACAAAATATCAAATATTTAATTGAAATAATAATCTAGGATTGATCTAGGACAAATAATCTCCCTTCACAACCGTTTTCCAAGAAACGGTACAGTCTCTATCATGTACTGAACCCCAGACCTTTTCAAGGGTTGTAATGGTACAAGTTTTTTAATACTGTTTATAAATTATATTTTCAGTTTTAGGATTATTATCAGTTCAAAATATTTAGATCACTTTTACTTTCAATCAATTCATAAAAAAATATATTTAACTATTTCAAATAAAATTTTGTAGGAGAAACGAAAATTTCAACCTGTTATTGGTGCTTTAATTTATAAACAGTATCAATTTCACTACTCTTAAACGACTTTTTAGTCGTATATAATTATTCTTACATCAATAGAATTCTAGCATTTAAACTAAAGTTGATGAAAACAAGTTGTAAACTCATGCACTGGTCGTTATGTGTGGAAGTAACGAGCATGTTGCTGACGTGAACCGTCAAGTTTATCCCCTACCAAAAGTAGGACGCCAAAGAATTTTTACTTCAGAAAGGAAATAAGTTGGATAAATGGATGATAAATTGATTGAATCGTCAGAAATTCCATCGTCCATGCTTACGATAACTGTGAGGTTACAGATAGACCCGGAGCCTCAGGTGTAAATTATACAAGGATTGAGGCATAACCAGACAGCGAGTCGGAACATTAGTGACTGGAAAGGAAGTTGTAGAAGCACGACTGTGACACACTTTCCTGAAGGAACGGCGATAAAGATGGCTCTGCCGGTCCATGGCCACGGTAGCAGGAGCCATCGAGCTGTTTGCCCACTTCTTGTCTTCTTAATTTAATGGATATCTCAGGCCGACTGCGGCAATTAGGAGATCAGCGGTCTTCTTCTCGGAGTAGGTTCATCAAAATCACCTTGTCTCCGTCCGGGAGCTATAATTTATTCATTCAGTTTGTATACTTTAATTGGGTATCAGCGAAACGCCCGGGTAGATCGTATCTGAATTTTTTTATAACGTATTACGAATAATTCAATGCGTTACTTCGGGATATCAATAGTTTATTAAGTTTAATAAACACGGTAATATTGTTTTTATTATTTTATATAGATTTCCCTGATTAATATAATTTACCTGTAATTATCCTTTTACCTAAAAAATAGTGAACCTTACACAACAATTGTTCATTCATAAGTGAATTCACATAAATAAGATCATTGCACTGCATAAATCGGAAAATTTGTATTGCGAGGAGCGGATTGTTATAGATATTTATTTCAAAAATAGTTAGATAATATAAAATCGTTATTTTGCTTTCACTAATAAAGTACAGAATATAATGCAAAGCAAATTTTTAAAAAGTTTTAAAAAATAAGTTGAATAATGAAAAAACCAACAGTAATACCAATGCCAAATTTTGTTTTTCTGTACTTTACAGATTTCATTAGTTCAAGAAAAATCTTATTTCGACTAATTTACTCAGAATAACTGATATTTGCACACTAGTGTTATTGCACACACGATGTGTAGGCCGCCTTAAAGCTCGGAAATCAATACCAAATCGGTCTCGAATGGGATAACTAAATGGTTAATCAGACATAACATAATCCAGAATGAAATTTTGACTCTACATTTTCTAAATTTTAGAAATAACACTAGTTCAGAGATAAACTAATTTGAAATTACAATCCAATCGGAGGTTAAGCATTGCTACATATTCACTGGGATTCCAAGCAATACGAATGATATTTGCAGAAAGGAAATATTTTAATAAATCTTGGGCATGATAATGAAAAAAAAGTTGTCAAGATACTTGCCATGTTTCATTCCCAAAAAATAAACTGATTAATGACTTGAGTTGCATATTTCAACTCTTGCAATAACTTGCAGAAAACATCTTATTTTTCGAACATGAAGAGTCTAGTTTTTAGTACGTGGTAGAGTCTGTACTGTTTCCCAGAGAACGGTTGTGCAGGGGGGAGATTTAACCAAAATCTCGCCCAACCATCAGGTCCCACCCCCTATTTTGTCAACCCACTTTATAATGGCTGGGTGGTTTATAAAGGACCCCAGGTGGACCCAGATCCCAAAGGATCCATTACCGGCTTTTAAGAGATTAAATAAAATCTGCTACTGTCCCATTTGGACCAGTTACCTACGGCTCAGCAATTTAGCGCTCTACCACTGAGCCACTCCGTTCCTAATTACAGGTGAAAAAAGATTTAAGAATAAAAAAATTGTCTTAAAAGAATTTTCCATGAAATTCTTATCAGTTCAATAGTGGTAGTAACTCATGGAAAAAATGCAATAGAATCCAATAGAATAAAATTTATTAAACCATGTGGGTGGAAGTTCTTTTGATTTATACCTTAAATGAACATCGATCGTTTTAAATTTAGTTATTTTCATGTTCTCTATACCAATAAGTATGTCAGTATCCATAGAATAACTATCTATGTCTCTTTGGAGTTGTTGCCTTAGCTCTGTTTCTTGAACAGGCATTCGTCCATTTAGATCCAGTCGTGTTTTTCCATAGTTTGCATATATTTTGTAATTATTTGTTATTACATCTTCCGGTAGTAATCTTGAAAAGAGTGGATTTCGTCAAAATCTACTAATTTAAAGTCAAAAGGTATTATTTGTTTTATAAAATTGTTAATCTTAGTTTTATTAACGACTAACGGGACAATCACTTACCTATATCTTAACTATGGAATGCTGCTACTCCTCCTGTAGGCAGCAGACGTACCTATTTTCTAGGAACAGAGCTCTTCGTGAGGGTTCAAGGCCTCGGAGGGCCTTATCTGAGGAGCCTTCGGACAATGGCCGCCCCGAGGGATCTGCATTGTTCAGCGGATATTAGTAACAATCGAAGAGATATTATCGACCAGTGCCGCCGGCTCTCTGGAGCTCGCCACCTGGGCTGGAGGGCGAGCCGATATTCTGCCCGTGCGCCAAATTGCTTCTATGGAAATGATTATATATTTAATCCTGACGGAAATCATCTTATAATAAAATCCTTTATTGTTCTATCTCCATTGATGGATTCAGTAATTATTTATTTATTCGAAGTAAATAGAATGAACGGTATATAATTGCAATAGATATAGGCAAGTTGAGTAGCTTAAAAGTCACGTTGAGGTCTTCTCCTTACAGACGCCTCAGACGATTATTAGGAATTGGTGAGGTTGCTAGATTTTAAACATTAGTGGGAATAAAGTTTTTCATGAAAAGATTCATATCGGATTCGGGCCAAATCAGTTACTATTGAGACATCAAGTCAACCGTTTTGACGGTTATAACGACAAAGTCGTAACAAAGGAAGGAGAATTAGGAATTTTACTAAGGATTGGACCGTAAGGATTGGATCGTAAGTCCAGAAGGGTCCTTATGATTCAGTCATGTTTATGATTGAGTCTTATGATCGTCATGTATATGAATCTTTTGTAATTAATTGGGGGCTTAGAGCGTTTGTCTGTTAAATGTTGAAGTAGCCTGAAACGGCGGATGATAAATTTGAACCGAAAAAAAGCATTAATACATCTGGGCTTCAGATACTTTCAGAAAATCGTTATGTCTGCCATTTATTTTGGTTTTGTGTGTTGGATAGGTTAATCCTATTTTTTACTTCGTATTTGTACATGTCTATTTTGGATTACATATTGACAAACGTTTTTGTTGTAAAGAAACTTGGAATCCTCATACAAGAATCAAAAGACAAGAAACTGCTACCCGGTTCAGACTATTGCATCACTTACTTGACAAACGCTCTAAGCTTCCAATTAATTACAAAAGTATCACATGTATGACTATTATAAGACCCTTTAGGACTTACGGAGTAGAACTTGGGGCTCCACTAAGCCATCGAATTCCTAGCGTATCCAATCCTTACAGTTCAATATCCTTCGTAAAATCTTCATAGCTCCTTACTTTGTTAAGAATAAAGTTATCCAAAATGACCTCAATGTCCCATTGGTTGCTGATTTGGCGCGGACCCGATATCAATCTTTTCATGAAAAACTTTATTTCCATTCAATTAGTTTCATACCTAGCTATCTCTTCTATTCCCGATAATCCCCCGAGCCGTCTGAAAACAAGATGGCCTCGTGGCGTTCTTAGTTGAATTTGTTATTTGAGTACTACCACTGGGTAGTTTCTCTAATTTCCTTTATGCACGGCATTATGGATCATGCCTATTGTTGTATTGCTATAACACACTGGTAGATTTCAATAAATAAAATAGTAAAAAAAAAAAAAAAACCTTTCACATTTATTTGCATACATACTGTCTTTAAAATGTTTGAAGATAGCTAAATCTTATAGATTAGAGAGTAGAGTAGTATAATAAGTGTAAATAATAATATAAATCTTTATTATATAAAGTTATATATTATATAGTCGACAAGCTGTCTAGTTCCTGGGATATCTTAGTACGAGCCATGTAAATCTTATTTCATTAAACAACAAATTTTAATCTGCCTCTGTAGGTTAACTGTTCCTTAAAAATGATAGGACAGTAAAACTGTTGGAATAGTTACTAATAACTTATAATTTTCCTCATGTGAACTCCAATAGACCTGCACTCGGTGTTAGGCGAGCCAGTGAAGTCAACTATGCAACCAGGCGAGTACCCGGAGTAGCGTGGGTTGTTCCTAATGAGTTCCAGCTCACTTACTTTATGGTGAATATTCTTGTCCTCGGGTCACCACATGTCACCCGTGAGTTTCCTCACGTAACATCGTAAACTAAATCCTAACCTCATCACAACTTTGCAAGGATAATATTTATGGGATTTTTGGGAATTCCTATTCTCGATAGTCCCGAGCCAAATAGCCTTAGAGAACACCCAGAAGAACTCAAAGAGTCATTTGGTATTAATATACTGGCGCAATATCAGGCTTAATACCTCGAAATAATACATCGGCTCATGGTACCCAATTATGCTTAATATTATTTGAAAAGCCTTGGATTTAGTCCACTACACAATTATTAGTAGAATTAATGAAGGTCTAAAAAGGTTTAAATTGGTTCCAAATGTATCGTTAATCGTTGGTTTATTAATTTAAGAGATATCCTTGTCCGTCACTCCTGGCACAGCATTAGACAATACCAGCAGATAATTCTACACACCATTCATCTTGTATTTTCTGATAAATTTGCATTGCAAATCCAAGCAAATAAATAATGGTTAGTGCCTGAAAAGAAAATTATAGTAACACAATTAAGGTACATACAATATTTTAATGTATATATTTTACATAACTTCAAAATAAAATTTCAATCAAAATTTTCCTGATCGTGATACCTATTCATATAGAATTAGGATAGGGCTCTTAACGAGTGCCTGTCATCGGACAGGCTCAGGACCCCGTATTACGTCCCTTCCGAAGGACGCCATAATCAAGGATTTTTTACTACTTTTTAAAACATCCTAGGGCCACCTGCCGGGCTACGAACCAGCGATCTTGAACTTATTAGGTTCTAATGCTAACTACTACACCGCTATCACACGTTTGTCAAAAATATTTTTTAATGTTTGTATAAATTGTTTCATTGTGTAGCCAACCATTTTGAGTCTGAATTTTACGTATATTAAGAAATAAGGAAAGTACGATAAATAGAATTATGCGGTAATGTCTAACGCTATGTCGAGAGAGACTGAATGGATATCTGTGTAATTGATAATTCAATAATAAGGAATATAATAATAGCAACACTAACCAATTATACAGAATAAACCAATTAAAAACTATTTTGAGCTTCATTTCATTTTCGTGAGCTCAGCTACTGAACTACTAAACTGTATGAAAAAGTTTTGAGTATTCATCAAAATTACGAAGTAATAAGGCGATAGTAATTTAAGATATTCATTTTAATTAAATTAATTAAAATGTAACTAGAACTCAACATTCGAAGTTAATTTTCCTCATGCCTATATAATTAATTATATTGATATTCCATTTGAGTTATTCACAAGTCTTGTTATTAGTAGCAATAAATTTAGTAGTTTAATTTGTTTTTATCATTATTTAAATTTTTTAAACAACAGTGGAAATTTTACTTTTTTCACTCCGTGGAAGCGCCACCACGGGTAGTAACATTTTACGAAGAATCATTTTTCTAAATAACAAGCAAGATCTGCTTGTCACTCTAAAGTACTAGTTGTTGGGTTTGACAAATTATCGTTATGGATAATATAATTAATCAAGGCAATACATAATAATATAAATTGCAAGGCTTGCGATTATAAGCCGGCAATTCATGTCAAAGAACAGTTGGTAAACCTGTTCTTCAGAACTAATCATTTCCTTGCCAAGTCTGCACTTATATTTCTGACAAATATTGCAATGAATTATGCGAATTCCGCAGACTTCTTGAACTTCTAACCAACTTGTTCCGTGTGTATAACTATATATATATATATATATATATATATATATATATATATATATATATATATAAATAAATATATATAAACTATATACAATAATTATTTATTGTTTGCAATTATAATTATCTAATTTCATCTGGCATTACTTTCATTTAGTGAATCATTACCATTAGTATTTTTTTGTGTGCATTAAATGGTCTACGAAAATCTCATTGTCTCTGCGAACCTTGTTAATCGTGTAAAAATATAAATAAATAATGGAAGAAATTATTGATTATAATTGATTAAATTATTAATTATAAAGAAATACTATTATTATATAATATTAATATTGTAATTCAACTATCATTGAGAAATAAAATAGGTAACTCAATGAAGAGAAAGACTTCTCTCTTAACCGACCGTTGAACTCACTGAGCATTAAAATCACTCGCGTCAAATTGTTTACATCAGTTATTAATCGTACTCCTTTTTAATTATTCTTTATTTAAGCATGAAATAAAAATTATTAAATAGTTTTGTTATGTTTTCCAAATGTAAAACAATTAATTAATTCATTTGGTAATTAATAATTTTCAAATAACGACGATAGTAATCAATTAATATCAAATAATAATGATAAGCCATTATTAAATTTCTACTTATTAAAAACGAATTATTGAAAGATGTCATATTAAAAATTAAGGAAGTAAAATTATAAATAATTATTAGTTAAGCGTTGTAAGGTGTATACTGAAAGCGGAGAATTTCGAAACCTCTGTGTCTTTAAGCGATTATATTTTTTTTAAATAAAACAAAAACTATATAAAAAAAAAAGTTGTGACAGAAGTTTTTTTTTCACAAAATCCTAATGTATATCGATCATCTTTACAATTAGAAATTATATAAAATAATTATTAATCCACATATACTATCGAATCCATTAACAGCACTGAAATATCTTTAAAAATTAAAGGCTAAGCAGACAGTAGCTTTGGCTTCATGGGAGCTTATCATTTTATGTTCAATGAGAGTTGTTGAATTCCGATGGTTTGAAGAAGTTGTGCATAAGATTATTGTAGTTTAAACAAAAATTATTTTTTGTACATTAAAAGTTTATTTTCCTCCTGTTTATTTGAAATCACTCGCTTTTTCGTTTTTATAAAAAGATTTTTGTTTATTATGATGTTTAATGTTTATTTTGTTCGTTCGCTTTTCGAATTTATCAAAAGTAAAATAAAAAAATATGTACACAAAAGGACTTTTTTCACTCTCCTGGCTATTAGAGTTTTTCATGTTTGATTATTTATTATATAACGACGAAATCAATGGGCTGAAATATTAAATTCATTTGAAAAGAAATTTTTATTTAATAAATAAATGAGATAGTATATGAGTGTGTTCGTAAAATCCTCAAAGCTCCTTAGATTGTTACGAATAAAGTCAACTTCAATGATCTAAATGTACCATTGGTTGGCGATTTACGCTAAGCTCGATATCTATCCTTTCATGACTAATTTTATTTCAACTCAAACACACTAATTTCAAACCTACTTGCCTTTTCCTCCTCTTAGGTGTCAGAAAAGAAGATGACTTTGCGACCTTCTAAGTTGAATTTGTTATTTGAGAACTAACAGTGAGTAGTTTCTCTACTTATCTTATGAGTATCAGTTCCGTAACTTGTCGCTTCGAGTTTAGTAACGACAAGTTTTAACTTTTTATTCGTTCCCATATTCTTGAAAATCAAAATAAGAGGAAGAAAACAATTTCTTAAGTAAGGAGAACTATTTATTTTAAAGCCAATTTTTTGACTCTCATTGAAGGTCTTCTTCAGGGCTTATAATGGGGTCAAGAGATTACCCCATAAAATAATAATAAGAAATAATACTAGTCTTATAATAAGAAGAAAATAGAAATAATTTTATTACTCACAGTAATAGTTGCTATTACTGACCGTGTCTACATTAAAGAACCGACTTACTCATACAGGTTAGGTTATATCATCTTCTATACCTTGAAATGTTAGTTCAAATGAAATATAGAAGTTTCCCACAATTACACTCTTTTTATCATACCAAATTATTTCTGTTTATAAGAATAATGAAAAAAAAGAAAAGAATGAAAAGCTAAAATTTGTGACTTAACTCGAAGTTGGAGCGAATACCGTTGAATTTCTATTGTTTTTTTCAAATTGTATAATTTACCTTTTTTTTTCTAAAAATTGTTTAACTTAATAAAAATGAAGCGATTACAGATATTAGATGTCGAGATTGAGATAATCTAACTGATAAATATTCACTACCGATGCAGATGCATTATCAGATGATAGAAACAAAGCAGCATATGGCACGGGAGGGCTCTTAAAGGCACCGCACGCTGAATGGAGCAGACTATTAGGAACATCTGCTGGGCGGTATGGTCGCTATAGGATTCTCTTTGTTGTATTATTTGTTTGCTTCCTATTCGGCCTTAGGCACTACGGTGGATTCGAGTCTCTAATTTGCAACTCCCTGGTTATGCACATTCGATTCAAAATGGCCGCTCGAAAGAGAGCGTGAAAAGAGACGGAAGAAGATTTATGAGCGGTCTCAAAAAGGTGAAGGCTGTTTTTTTTTTGTTTTGTTTTTTAAATAACAAAAGCAGATCAAACAATATATGTCCTTTATTTATTTACTTTTTTCACTGTATTTATAGTTACTGTATAAGTAGAACGTTATAGTTTAAAAGTAGAAAATACTTATCATTTATAATACTTCAATATGGAATTGGTAATAAATAAACTTAAGACTTATAATAATAATTAATAATATTAATACTACTAATAAATAAATAACTATAAGTGTACTTATAATAAATAACTATTAAGTGTACTACTAATAAATAAGCTTAAGACTTATACATAATAAATAACTATAAAGTGTACTATAATTGAAGAAATACCAGAATGTAAAGTGAGGCTTATCGTGGTCCCTAGTTGGCCGATTAGCGAAATTGAATGAATGAAAGTCTACTACAACCCAGTTTCAGTTGGTTTCAGTACATGGTAGAAACTGTACTAATTCTAGCACATCGACAACACGCTCCACCAAATTTTAGGCTAATTAAGGGTAACCACTTTATAGAGGTTAGATGAGGCACAGAAGGGTCTTTACATCTCACAGGATCTATATATGGTTGTTAAAAGATTAAATTATTTACTTCCCACAGCCGGAGAAAACCCGAAACCTTCAGGATATTAACTCAGGTGTTAGCTCACGGAAGTACTTGCCTTGCAGATAATATATAGTAAAATACTTGTTCTTGATTATAACAACTAAGTACCTAAAATCTTCAATAGTCGTTTTCGTGTCCTATGTTTTATGTCATGTCTTTAATAGAGTTATTTGGGGTTCGTATTGGCCTCTCGACAGGACGATAGAAGAACACCTGGTGCTCTCTAATATAAATCAGGAACATACAATAGGCACTATTGATAAGGGGTTAACGAGCCCAACGAACTTTTTCCATTCTAATGTTCGATATATCTTTCTTATTTTGTAATACATTCATAGATATAACCATTTATATATTTATATGTCATTATATCCAACACGATATATAAATATATATATATGTAAACAACTTTGTTCAGAACCGAGATCACATAGTGTGGAATATCGCAAGCGAATTCGACATCGCCCATTAATGTTTTTTATCAATTCCTCTTATACTATTGCAATGACAAGGGTTATATTCAGAAGATTACCTCAATCCCATATATTAAAAAATCCTTAGTTATGCCTTCCCAAGGAAGGGATGTTAAAAGGGGGAACCAGTGCGATGTCGGGTACTCATTAAAGATGCATATCAAATAAAACCTGGATAGGCAAAATTTGTCACTCCCGCTTTAGCTTCGTCCGATAAAGCAGCATAAAAGAACGTTATATGAATAAACTATAGCAAGTCCATTTTATTATATTTTTATTTTAATGAGAAAACTTGTGATTTATGACTTCTTCCAACTCTTTAGAAATTGGAATCAAGAATACCTCACTTGGAAGTTAAGTCCTTCTAAATGGGAGTAAAAAATCCTTACTTTTATAATTCTACGGAGGGGCGTAAGATGGTGGTCCCAAGCCTGTGTGTTATCAGGTACTCGTTAAAAATCCCTATCCTAATTATCCATGGATAAGCAAAATTTAGGACTCCCACTGGAGCATTATTATCCTTTACAATAATAGCTGCTCATATGCATAAGAAAAAATTAATTAAGATAAACTAAATGAAAAAAGATAAACATGTTAAGCAGTTGTTTTTTTTTTTAGCCATAATATATAAAAATACCAGAGAATGCACATATATGAACCGATATTACACCGAGGAGGTCTTATTTTTCTTCGAGCTTAAACTGCTCCCTCAAGATATAAGATCTGGCTTACTAATACTTACGCTCAAACTATTCATTAAGGAGATATGATCGATGGTAATCTGATAGTTTTCTTGATCCATTAGCCTTGTCTCCGCCCTCACGATGCTCATTCCATCAGCCCGGCTACTTGGAATTCCTGGATGGCTTCTTCAGATTAACATAAAACAAGAGATTGGTTATACAATATTAATAGATACTACTCGATTATAATACTTTTATTTATTATATATATTTTTTTCAATCAAGTCCATTAATGAATCTATTAGAGAATAAGAACTAAAATTAAAAATTCTTTATAAGACACAAAATAAAATTAATTTTAATAAAGCTGTGTTTTCAAAAAAAAGGAGAATGTTAAAAAACAAAAATAAACTACCGATGCAACCCATGAAGAGTCTGGGGTTCAGTACATGGTAGAAACTGTACCGTTTCTTGGGCAACGGTTGTGCAGAGAGGTGATTTGTACTAAATCACGCTCAAACCGCCAGATTTGCCTCTTTTATTTTGGGTACCCATTTTATAGACGGTGGGTGAGTCCCAGAAGGGTCCTAGATCCCATTTCCAGAAGTTAACAGATCAAATAAATGACTTTCAGCGAGCAGTATTTGAACCCAGAGCCTTCAGCATGGCAACTCGGTGCTCTGCCACTGAGCCACTCCACTTCCCAGAAGACGGGTAACAAGAATATTAATTTCTTCTAGGAATAGAATATATTTCGATAGGATGTGAATCCTGGCCGTTAACGCTTAAGGATGAACAACTTAAGGTACTAAACAATTATTGCGTGAAATATTCGATCCGAAAATGGATGAGACTCGTGGACAATTTAGGAGATTGTGAAGCATGCACCCGGTTAATATTATTGAAGTGATGACATCCCGGAGATTTAGATGTGCTTGTAAACTTGTTGGGCTGAGTGAATGAATAAATGAATTCCTAAAAGTTAATAATTTGTAAAAGTTAGAGGGGTAGACTGCGTAGGTGGGTGTTTGCATTAAGAGTGGTTCGTGGACTCTTCACTTAGGTGTGAAGTGTGAACAGAGATTGGTAGTAATGGCATCGAGCGTTCGGGTTCGCGAAGTCTTATTATATTTTGTTAGAACAGGGAATACCTAGGAAATTAGTAAAATATAGGTAGGAACGCTTTAATCTTTCAATGTCAAAATTTCGTTTTCATAAAGCAGATTCATTCGATTACCAAGCGGAATACAAACGAACGGGATTTACGGAAATTTATCCCCTTCATTCCTAACAGTCTTGTTATTCTAAACGAGGCTATTTTGGATCTAGATACTATGGACGGAATGCGGCTGGACTCTGGGAAAAGAAAGTCTTCCCGTGTTTATAGATGCCAGGAGCTGGAGACCTGTAATCTATCGGTTAGCATTGTTGATCGGGAGCCCGCCTCGTGTCTTTTCACTAGCAATCAAAAACAATAGAGGATCCTCCGTGGACTCGGCTTTAATTCTTAGCGATCACGGAAGCCGGCTCGCTCTCTCCTGATTGGTCGGGAATCATGGGTTGGACCCGGAGGAATTATGCAAAGCACTGAAGGGAACACGTTTCAATATCGAGTGCCTTAAATCAACATCACATTCTACCATCCAACTGCTAGGGAGGGTAGGACTTGTCTATAAAAATAAACTGTATCTTAAAAAAGAGAGCGTGGTTACACAATTCCAATTATATAACTCCACTCCCACACCCTTCGCAGAATATAGTCCTTGTATGTAACAGTTAAGTATATGTTTAATGAGTACAAACATACCTTAGTTGCTTTGTTAGAAAACATTTATTTTAAAAAGATACGTGCTACTGTTATCCCACTTTATTCATTATGTAAAAAAAGTTCGTATTAAGTAAGATTGTGATTATAAAAATTTGTTTATTACAAATGACTAATTGTGATATGTTTATTTTCTATGGGTATCTGTATAAAATAGAGTTCTCGATACAAGAGGATAGAAGTTAGAGGTGCCTATAATAATTATACATATAATAACAATAATTATAAAGGGGCGTTAAATTAAGTCGAGTACAGCCTCATCATCTTATATGGAGATGCCATAGAGAACTGACTATGTAACTATTCGGAATACCTACGTTTCGGCGAAACCTGTGAGTTTCTTCCGGACCGTTCAAGTTCACCCTTAATATTTACTCCACATATAATCGACCATCGAGTGTATTTTAAATAATTATATTTTAGGAATAACTTATGTTTACATTCGGAGAAAAATATATTGAAAATAAAAAACTCATGTATGGATAACCGTAATCGCGTATTTGCGTGGTCCTTTTAGTTGGATCCGATTCCCGTTTAGTCAAGGAAGAAAAGACATTCATTCATTTCACACACTCCTCTACTTACCCAAGCCTTACCCTACGTTTCCTCCGACCTGGCGCAACCTCGATAAATCAGATGTCGGCTCGTGTGAAATCGTCCTAACAAAGTTAACTCGTTCTAAATAGGGTCAAGTGTTGTTACATAATGATTTCGCTATCTGTTGCGGTCAAGCGGCCCGCCCTCTCACCACTCGAGTGTAACCGAGTCCTCAAACTGCTGGGTAAGAGAGCTACTACCATTTCCACGACGGAACAAAGAAGAAAGGTTCTGAAGAACATCTGAAAGGGAGGCAAAAAGTCGATGCGGCTGCAACAAAAAGTGTTATTTAAAGCTCCGTAATAAAGTTCCGCTTCTTCGTTGCCGATGGATTGAGTTAACTGTACTCTTCGGAACTGTTTCTTCCGGTGCTGGCTCCATCGACGAAGAAATAAATTGAACGGATGATTAGCTCGAAGAGTGATATTAAAAATATCCCGAACAGAATTATGGACTGAAAAAAAAATGTATGAACATTAATCCATTGCAAAAAGCTGAAAAGAGGTTAGAACAAGTTTTAACTGTTTATCCGTTCCCCTTTTAATATTTTCCAAAATACTTGTATATATCTATACAATCTGCAGATCCTCTAGGGCTCACCCAGCCTCTATAAAGTGTTTACATTTAATTGAGAAAAAACCTATATGTTCCGAGTTATCTCGGCCAAATCTTCTTTATACCTCCCAAAAGGCGTATAAAGAAGTTTTCAGTTAATACATTAGAGAGTATCTGTTTGGGAATTTTGGAGATGTAAGGGTATCTGTTCCCCAGGTTATCGTAAAAAAGGAGCGAATAAACAATTAATTCGCCCATTTTTTAATATTTCCCAAACATACAAGTTATCATGAGCTTCAATATGGAAAAGAGAACGTAATTATGAGCAATGTGTATGCTTCAGTAATCATTTCATCTAGAAATGAACGTTTCAACAAACATATATAACATTTATACTTCGAAAAGTTTTACAGGAGAGAGGAACAACCCCGCCATATTGTCTTATGTATATCAGTTATCTTTCAATTGCTAATTATAGCACTTCCTTGCGTTCAACATTGAAAACTTTTTTTAATAGTGTGTAATTCGACCTGTAGAATGCGTTACCGTTACTAGATAGGCGGTATTGTTTTTACAGCGACGATTTGTTGATGGTTGATGAAATTATTACCGAAATCTACTCATTACCAATATTTACATTCTCATTTCCATACTACAGCTCACGGTAACTTGTATTTTTAGCAAAATATTGAAAATTAAACGAATATACAGTTAAAAATTGTAACTTAACTTGAAGCGACAACCTGGGAACAGATACCAATACATGTATATAAATTATAAAAAAATAAATAAGTATATGGATATAGGGTAAAAAACATACTTTAGAAATCCTGTTAGGCTGACTCACCAAATATGTATGTATATGTGATATCATTAATTGGAAAATACCTGTGTAAAAATCTTTTTATTTTAATAGCCTGTGAGAAGAAAAAAATTATAAAAGAATAGGAACGTTTAAAATTAAAATTAAATGTGATTTTTATCTTTTTTTGATTGTCAGATTATTTCTTCACGGACTAATCCACTTGTAAAAAGAAGATGCTAACTTATACCTGCTTAATCTAACAACTTCCTTCTTCTCGTCCCTATCACAAAAAAAGTATAATATTCGGTATAATTTATTCCGAATAAAGGACTCAATGTTAAAATCAGAAATTTTAATGGTTTCATTCTTTTTATTCATGAAAATAATTTTTGGTAATAACGATTAACTTCATAAATGAATTGAGACCGATTAATTTTATTTTCTATAATATATCCCGCAAATATAAATTAAAACAATATATCTTACAGCGGCGGTGAATAAGTGGTTAAGTCTAATTTTCTCCAAAATGAGTTTCTTGTACTCAAGTAAGAGGAATCAAGTTATTTTCGTAGTGAACGAGGGAATAAGTAAGGCATAGGTTTGAAAAGGAACTTGTTTATTCATTGAAAAGGAGTTATTGCTTTTATTACAACTCCATCTAAAGTCAAATGGAATGATAATCAAACGAGAATGATATGATTCCGGTTATCTGAAAGCAGTTAGCTCTCAGGACAAAATCCGATTTAACCACTTATTCACCGGGACTGTAGATATTTACTTAAGAATATTACAACCCTTTGAGAGGACCATTTATTTATTTGTACATTCCTTACTTCAGTATACTATATGCCTTTTAATTACTTATTTACAATACGAATTCATAGCATATTAGATAGTTAAAATATACATAAAACATTATTACTTACATCCTGTGATAACAGTGGACAACAAAATTTAACTTTTTGTCTGTTAAATGAATTACAATGGCTCTTTCTTTTCGGATTTGGTACTTTGATTGCAAATTTGAAAAGCATTTTTGTCTCAGGGGCAAGGACTTTGGGTAATTTCAAAATAAAAAAATAATATAGTGTTAAAACAAGCAATTTTATTTAATCAGCTTTCATACCGTAATTTAAATCAAAATGTAGCCTTTGATGATTTCCTGCTGTATTTTGCGGCTGGTACATCTCTATTCAAAGACCAACAATAGTATGCCAACATATTTGGATTCCACTTTCACTGGTATCGTTTCTTGATGGAATCGCTCACCGTTTTCATCACTCATCCTAAGATTTTCAGGAAATAAATGCAAATGCGAGTCAAGAAAATGTATTTTTAGAGACATATTACATCCTAAAGCCTTATAATTATGTAGAAGATCAGAAACTAGATCTCTGTAGTGTTCTGCTTTTTTCCAAGAAATTCTTTCACAACATTTTTAAAAGAAATCCAAGCTGATCGGCTCCATTCAAACATTCCTCAAAGTCTTGATGCTTCATAAGCTCCCTTATTTGTGGACCAACAAATACACCTTCTTTTATTTTTGCATCACTGATCCGAGGAAATGTGGCTTTTAAATATAGAAATCCAGGGCCACTTTTATACAGTGCCTTAACAAAATTTTTCATCAAACCGAGTTTGATGTGCAATGGTGGAACATGAACGTTTTCTGGGTTTACTAGTGGTTCGAAAAGTACATTTTTTTCTCCAGGTACAAGATTTCTTTTGGGCCATTCCTTCTTTATATAATGATTTTTGCGATCTCTGCTGTCCCACGCACACAGAAAACAACAAAATTTTGTATAACATGATTGAAGACCTAACAAAAGTCCTAAAACTTTGAGGTCTCCACACACATTCCAAGAATGCTTCTGGTATTGTATCTCGGACAGTAAAATCTTCATATTGTCATATGTCTCTTCACAAAAGACACGTTCATAGCTATGAAATTCACCTTTTTTTTTTTTACAAAATTTAAAATTACAAAAAATCTGAGCCACATGGACAACTTTGATGGTCATATTCGGAATTGCCATAGAAAAATACATATGCGACAGCCACATTTACCCATTTAACAAGAATACTGTTGACTATTAGAGTGCTGCCAATGGGTAGTGCCTCTACATGTCCTTTCATGTATTTATTTATTCATACAGCCCTTGTACTAGATGTATATATTACAGTTGTATAATTCAATAAAATAATTTAAAAAAAAAAAAATCTGTTGACCAGTGTATAATATAATAAAACATTAAAATTACAAAAAATATAAAAAATGTTATAAAAGTGTTTTACAATGTATGTATATTCTTAATTTGATATCAACTTTTCAAAATCAATACGATTAATGAATTAGGGCCGAAATGTATTACGTAGTTCGTGTTCAGACATTGCTCAATCTTTTCTTCTTAAAATTATCGAAATAATTAATTTTGATCTTTGCCTTTCATACATTCATAAATTATTTGTTTTAATATATGTTCTTCTTTGTCTAATGAAGAAGTAGTGTCATTGATTATGTGAAAGTTGTGTAAGTATGATTTGGTATGCCCATTGGTTCAGTTTAAACCTGTGTTAGTTTGTAATTTGTAGTTATTGGTTGTCAGTCTTGGAATAAACCTATGTAACCTAGGAAATTTATTTGAATTAGCCCATCGTTCGTTCCATCTCAAAATTGATTCTTCTCTAATATTAATGTTTTTATAATTTATAAAGATATAGTTGTTTTGTGAAAAGATGGTGATAAATCACTTTGTACTTTATCTTATGCCAATTTTTCAGATATCTCATTGCCCTCAATACCAGAAAGACCTTTTACCAATTTTCTGCCCATGAAGCCCAAGAGTGCATAAGTTTATTCTGATATCTTCTGTAAGCTCGTCATGTGTGTGTTGAGGAATGGTTGTGTCAAAATTTCTTTTGAAATCGAGTATTAAAGGATACCAGCTTCCCAAAAAGGAAATTTATTCCCGTGGAAATAATTAAAACTTCAATTCTTATTCAAGAATTTGTCTAAACATTTTAGTCTATCGAAACATAATAATTAACAAAAAACTGTGATAAATTGTTAAACTATTTTGATTACGAACTGTAATCAGGCAGTGACACATTTAGCCCAAGCGATGTAAATTGCTTCCTCGGCCAAAGATATCTTATCCAATAATTAGTCAGGTTCGTTATAATTTATTCAACTATCTGTTCCTTAACGGTATCTTTGCCGTCATATATGTTTTTATTTATTTTCTACAGAGGATTATTCGGTTTTCGAAAATTTATTTTCTTAAATACGAATAAAAAAAATGAAACAATTATAAAAGAAACTTGACAGTTTTAATAATATACTAGTACCGTTAGTTGAATTTATCTATAGGGACGTTTTTTATTTCTCTAGACCCTCAATATCTTCTGTCACATCTTGGAGGCCTGTAATTGCTGCGGTATGCCTCGATCCTTATTATTTCCGTCTGCGTGTCTTGATCGCTTATATTTCTTGGATCGAGGAAGAAGGAGGAAATGGCACCCTCGACGATATATATAAACCAGACCCTGATTGGACAAAATTCATTAATCCGATTTATCGATATTTCAGTCCATATCGACTAAGACTTATTACTTTTATACTGAGTAAATAAAGTCTGCAATAATTTTAATTAATAGCATTAACATTATATAAACATTACTTGTAATTATTTATTTCATGATTACTAGTGAGAAAATAATTATTCAGTTCATAGTAGTGAAATTTTATGGTGTTATCAAAGAGCATTTATAACTATAAATATATCTATTTGTATCGTAACTAAAATATTTATTCTGAGAATCATTGCTTATGTACCTATTTTAGTTGCTAAAACCAACTTTCAGACCTTGTAATTAATTGGGAGCTTAGAGCATTTGTCTAGTAAGTGTTGAAGTAGCCGGAAACGTCGAGCGGTTTCTTGTCTTTTCAGTCTTGTATGAGGATTCCAGGTTAATCGTTTGTCGAGATGCAACCTTAAGTAGAGGAAGTCAAATTTAATGAATAAATGTAGATTGTTCTGTCATTGACAAGCTTTTCTAGTGACTTTTCTCTTATTTTGAGAAGACCTCGTACTTTATATATGCAATGTAAGATTATACATGATTTTTACATACTCCTAATTCAATTTTGTATTATAATATTTTATCATTGTGACTGTAAAGTACATCGTTGTAATCGGAGATAAATGTTCCGGTCTGGAAAGCAAAACGATTTTCGAGTCTAAAAGAACCATGACATTCTAATGACTGAAAAGAAAGGGAGTGGTGGATCGCCATGGGTCGGTAATGATGGCTAACAGAAGAGCGACTAACATTGATTAATAAGGCTGTTACTGAGGGCTCGTTAACCTCATGGAATCCCCTCGAGCCTGGTTAGAAATATTGTATACATCATCGACAATCTCTGTTACACCTTCTTCATCAGTGATTAGCCAATCCCACTTGTTTATTTATTTTTTGTCTAGAATCAGACGTATGATCGTCATTATCTGGTCCATTATTGCCGATAACTGACTTTTTGTTCGCTTTATTGAAGTGAACATTTCAACAGAGCCAAAAACAACTTTCCAGGTAAAAATACCACATGCAATTTATAACATTCCTGATGATACCGCACCATAAGATTGTCTGTACAGTAAAATTCATTGTAGAAGACCGCACGGTCTTAGCGCCACACCCTGATGAGAAACCCAGTTGTTGAGGAAGAATCAGACGTCTTGCCGTAAGGCACTTTTGTGATGGATGCCGCAAGCCAAAAGAATCCCGAAGGATGCCTTAAAGTAAGATCCAGGCGGCCGCGCCCTCAACTGATCCTGGTGTCGTACGATCCTCAACACTGTCCTTCCATCATGTCCTATGCCTCCCTGTTTACCTGGACTCTGTTTACCACAGGCAACTCAATCCATTCTGGCGAATACCAATTCTTTATTCTTGATAGCTCTTCTCAACTTACAAGATCCTAGCGGATTCATTCATTTCTAAAAGTCGCTTGAACCTTCCTGTATATAAACACAACACTCCCTTACCATACCGATTCTATAGAATGTGCAGCTTTTAAGAGAAATAACTTGTTGTTGAAATCATTTTCCAATTCACCTAGTGCAATAACTTTTGGGGCGACCTGTGGCTCTAGTGGTTAGCAAAACAAACTACTAAGACCAAGATCGCGGGTTCTTAGCCCAGGAGGTGGCCCTACTACCTTTAAAAAATCCTTGATTTTGCCGACCTTCGGAAGGGAAATTAAACGGGGGTCCCGAGCCTGTACATCAGATACTCGTTAAAAATCCCTATCCTAATATCTGGATAGGCAAAATTTACAGCCCCCACTGTAATATCGTCCGATTAGCCAATGTAGCATAAAGTGACGTTAAATATACAAACAACAATAATAACTTTTCCGAACACAATCTGAAATTATAAGAAAAATTGTAAATATTAAATTATATTAAATCTCTACTAAACACTATACAGATTAGATTTTAAATCACTGCACACTATATGAATATATTCCCATGTAAAATCATATATACACAGCAAATACACACCATTTCACACGTCACCACATCAACTAAAACGTATTGTTCTTTCTCTTGCTTACTCTCTGTTACCTGGACTTCTAATGAGAAGATTAAAAATACAATGTCTTAGTGACCTGCTCAGAAACCATTAATCAGTTATTGTCATATTGCTAAACTATAATGGTCCACACTATATGTCTCTATAACAACCACTGAAAACAACTGGCCAGATGTGTATTTCCTTCAGTCACTTATAATCTTATTATTAAAAAAATATTAACTTATGTTTTTTTTTCAAATATTAAAATCATTATCAATTTATTATACTGTTATAAAATATCTACTATTTTTTTATTATATTTAGAATAGTAACAATTAAATTTTACAAAAAATGGGCTATTTAAAAATTGTTTAAGAGCTTAGGTTTCCTAGCATCTCATAAATTATTTTCTTTATCAATTAGTTCTCCAAAGATAATTAAAAAGATCATCATAACTTTCCTGGTCTACGGTGGAGCATCTTCGACTAATCGATAGAACTAAATTACCGACCGAGTGGATCGAAATGTTGTCATTACCTCTATAGCAATCGCTACACGTTACAGATTTTTGACAATAACGTGAAAAAATGTTGTCAGTTCCGCGAGTGATCAGTGATTGTATCTATGACATGCTTTAACAGAGTGAGGACCTTCATGACTGAACACTGCAGGCTGAGTCAAGTAAACTAATAGTCGTACGTAAAATTATAGGGTTTCCTTCGAGTCAAAGAGGTCAGAGCTGACGAGTTCAGTGAGGCTAATGTAACACACCAGGGACCGTATCTTCAGTAGTGACGTCACCGGATACCATATCCAAGATCCATTTCTTTTATTTTTTATGTTAATTCCCATCGAATTTGCCGGTTTATTTTTTACTAGCGACCCGCCCCACAGTGGAACGAACCAACGCATTTGTTGGACATTGGACCAATTCTCTAATAACTAAATTTGTTCTCTATTTTGATTTTAAATTATTCTTTATACTTCTTCTCAACAAAATCCATAGATAAATTTATTGTGAAATCAAATCTTACATAAAAAAATCTGAATTGAAATATAAATTTTGCTAAAAACTCATATTTTTAAAGCAATCCACTGTTTGAGGTAATGCATTAAATTAATCGTGCACCTACTGGAAAAAAACACATCCATAATAAGATATTTTAGGCAAATAAAACTTGGGATTATTTCAAACGTCTGGGATTTTTCGGTGAAAATTGGGTGATAAAATTAAATAATCAATTGCGAAAATCGCTCAAAAACGCCCACAAAACTACCTTCACAGTAAATAACTAGAATGTTTGAAGTTTTTTTTCCATTAGTTGGATTTTGCTACTAGGTGCTATTTTCCGAGAACATGATTTTTTATGTTTATTTTATGGCCCTTGAGAATTAATTTAAAATAATTTCTGTTGATATTGGCGTCTACTTTTCGCAAGTTTTCTTTTTGTTACATTCATTTATCCGAACAACCCTCATCTAACATAATAGTATTAACAATGAAACTCAGTTTGCGTGTGGTATTTGAACGACATATGTGTAATGGTGCACATAGGTGCAATAGTCCCTACAACAAATCGTCAAGTTTTTAATTTTTTATTTATTTAATTTTTATTTCGTTATTTAAATAAAACAATTTTATATAGGCACTTACATTTATTATAATTTTGATGTATCAATTACACCTAGTATATTAACTAACAAAAGTAATTATCAATTATTTTATTAACTTTGTTTAATAATTAAATTATTTGGTTTGTTACTTTTTCCTTTGTGTAACATTATTTAATACCTATGTATCTGTCTTTCCATAGAATACTGTATTGTACCTATTCTCGTAGTATGTTGGTACAATAAATGGTACAATGTTTGATACTAAATAATCTAACATCGAAATATCAAATCTAGAATTTTTACACATTTATCCTAAAAGGTTTGATCCTGTTTATCATATAATTAAATAGTTCCTTTAAAAAGCTTTAAAACCGTACCAATAGCCTTATTCTAGGAGAACCAGAAGTGGAGATATTAATGAATGTCCAGACGCTCCTAACGCTCGTTCCACTGTGCGCCCCGCCCCGGCTTTGCACGGGTAGTAAGGCATATTAAGCCTACAGGTTTCTATGTCTAATGTATTTTATTATGTAGATATTATAACCATAAAAATAAAACAAAATATTTCTTAATGTACGAATTTATTTTCTTGCGCGTTAAGTTTTTGCCCATTAGATACTCATTTAAAATATATTTAAGTTATAAAATATTCTAATAATGCGCATGAAATACTTAAGGTAACTAAAGTATATAAGTTAATAAGTATTAATACATGGTACGTTATCAATTTTTTAGAAGATAAAATGGGTATAGTAAGCTTTCCTTAAAATATACGTAAATGGCATCACTGACTTTTTTGTAGATCTATAAAAGAGGAATATCCCACCATGCATTGTTTTGTTATATGACAAAGGCATTAGGCAGCGTCTTCGATGAAACCTCCCAGGCGGCTATTATTTTTCCAACAATTCCGACAATTATCGTTATATTCCAACACATTTACACAATACCCCGACAAATTGTATACCTAAACCTTCCTGGTTAACCACTCTATCTATTGGTGAAAACCGCATGAAAATCCGTGCAGTAGTTGTTGAGCTTACCGCGAACAAACGCGGCTGAGGATTTTGTTTTATAATATGCATAGATTGACAAGTACAGTGTTTCATCTTCACGCTTTGTTAAATTCCTTACAACCCAGTATAAAATCTTAACAATAGAATAATGACGATAATAAAATATGATAAATCCTCTAAATTGTTGAAATTCCGTGAAATGACATGACAGTGAATACAAGTCGAAGCCGAAAAGTACAGTATTAGAAGCTTGATGGCCAGGCTAAGTGTAGGTAACCTGCTGGAAGATTTAATGCCTTGCTCTTCCCTTACTACTCCAAGTACCGTATCGCTCCTGACCTTTCGTATTTCTTCTCCACTACCTCCCACGCACATAATTCTCGATAACTTCCTTCTCGAGTATTTATATCTTGTTGTCAAATACTATGGTTATCCATCCCCTTCTATATACTGAAATATATAATTATACTTGCTATGATATAATCAGTAATTATATTTGAACAATAGATTTATATTTTTGGTCCAATAAACATCTTTATATATTTTTATTCCCTGGGGTTTAACGTGCTTATTTATTATATTAAAAACTGTACCTTCGAACACTATAATAAATTGAATATAAATTTAATATTTGTATTATGATTATAATACATAATGTAATAAAATTATAAGTGGCTGAAGAAAACCATCAATTGCTGGAAACTTCTGGCCAGTTGTTATCAGTGATTGTCATAGATGCATACAACTCATGAAGAGTCTTGGGTTCAGTACGTGATAGACTGTACTGTTTCTAGAATAATGGTTGTGCAGGGAGGTGCTTTTCCTAGACCTCGCTCAAACACCAGGTTCTTCCCCCAATTAAGTGTACCCACTTCATAGAGGCTGGATGAGACCATTAATCTGCTTTAATATTCGGAGAAGAAATATATATGGGTGAAGGTAAACAAATAATTCCTTAAACAGTTAAGCTATTTATAGAAATCAACATTTACAGGCAAACCCCATAATTATTTATTTAATATTTATACTGCTAACTAGTAATTATTCAAAAAAATTATATTTGGCAATTTTAAAAAACTTGAGCTTTTAATATAAAACATCTTCAATTGAAGTCAGTCATTGAATGTCTACATGTAAACAAAATCGGTGTGAAGTTTATGTTGATTACGATTTACCTAGTAGTTTCTTTAAGAGAATCAGATACCGATAAAGAACTGGTTCAAATGCAAGAATGATTTATACTAATTATCTATAACCAGGTATTTAGTCTAGTTACAACTTGGTTGATTAGCATTTTAATTATGAAATATGACTTTCATGATTCCTAGAGAAGATTGCGTCAATGTAATTTGCTCTCCTGAAATGACAACATTAATAAGACAGATTGGACACAACTCGGAATATTAAAGCATTGCATAAGTAAGCATTTGCTTCGTCTTAATTGACACATTTAAATTTGAACCTTAATTATTCTTTGTATCTTAAATACTCGGAATCAATTTGAAAGTTGTGAAGGAATTAATAACTTCACTGGTATTTGCTCGTCATTTTTTGGAATGTTTCTTGAGGACTTTCATTTATTTTATATGTATTTTATAGTTGATACATTGTTCAATATTTAATTTTTTTTTTTTCTGCAGGTAAGTTCGTGATGAATTATTCTCCACCAACATGATTTATTATTCGACAAATAAAATTAACTTTTAACAAGGTAATGTTCCATTTTATATATAAGATGTTCTCTTAACAACAAAAAAATATTTAGTCTGTAAATTCATGGCATAAAATGTCACTCATTTCATCAAGCCACTTAGCTTGTTCCTTGGAATGTTGTAGCTTGTTAAATATTCATTGACTCTATGAACTGCAGACCCTCTCGGGCTCACACTGCCTCTGTATAGTGTGCCCCCTTATAGTGATAAACCCTATCTGTTCTGAGTTATCTCGGTCACCTTTCAGGACGCTGCCAAAGAAGTTTTCACTAACAAATAAATAAACGTACATGAAATATAAAAAAATAATATCGTTATGAGTATATAAAATTGACAGTGAGTCATTGGTTACTTCTGATGGATATGATCTATTCGCTATAACTGATTAGAGAGCATCAGTTAAGGAATTTTAGAAGATATATGGATATCTGTTCCGCAGATTGTCGCTTCGAGTTGAGTTGCAACAAGTTTTAATGGTTTACTCGTTTCAATTTTAATATTTTCCCAAAATACATGTTATCGCGAGCTTTAGTATGGAAAAGATAATGCATTTATGGGTAATGAGTTGATTTCGGTAATCATTTCATCAAGAAATAAAAGTTTCAACTAGAAGTGTTTGTTGAAACGACCATTTCTAGATGAAATGATTACGGAAGTACATGCATTTCCCATAATTACATTCTCTTTCCCATAATAAAGCTCAAGATAACTTGTATTTTTGGAAAATATTAATAATGAAATGTTCATTATTTTTAGTTGAATTGACACACTATTTTCATGTGATGTTGATGTTGATCATTATTAGATAGATCATGTAAAGCGTGTATTGTTGGCTATCCAACAAGCTCCTAAAGTCAACATTGGGGATAGCGGAAGGAGAGCGGATGAAGAGGCTATAAGGAGCAATTAGTGGAGGGGCGAGAAGGAAGATCCACGGAGCGATAGTGGCCGGGGAGGAGGCCTAGCATCAAACCATTAGCTCCAATTAAATCCGTTATTACTCTATTACCATATCCAGTCTCAGCTACCTCGCTTCACAGTTTTTATGCTTCGTTAGCACTCTCATGATGAGACTTCCAGGCAGGTAGGGTCTTGTGGCTTTGCGAGGAGCGAAAGTAGCGTTCAGGTAGATCGACAGTACAAGGAAGTACTTTATTAATTTAAGTGAAAAATAGATGACTGAATAATTCTAATAATATGTTCAAATGGTCAGGAGTTGCAATTAAATATTACACAAAATAAGAAAAACTTATTTTACTGTGCCAACGTTTCGACCTAAGATGTAGGTCATCTTCCTGGCTGGGAAAATAAATAGAAAATAACTATATAAATCATAGCAGTACCGAAGAAGAATAACAGGTTGTATGAACAGAATTGATAAGAATGAAAAGAAATACAGAGAGTAAGATAAATTATGAAATAATTAGTGAGACAAATAAAGAGTAAGGTAGTAACTGGTGAGAGATAATAAAATGGAAAATATGTCTTAGGGGAAGACTCAGGTGGGAGGATTGCGTAAAGAGCGATCTAACGGATTCGATTTTGGGAAGTAGTCCGTGGACGGAGGGTTGTAAGAAGATGTGTTTAGATTAGCCACTGAGCCTTCGGGTTCGCTCAGCCTAATTATTATCACCATTAACAGATATTTTTATAATGACTACATATACATTACTTTTTGTATCGTTTTTTAATTGTTAGCGAATACATCAGGTAGTTAATACAGGAGTTTTCTCTTTAGTGTAGTTCCTTTTAATCAGAGATGTATCGGTCCTTACCAAGAACGATGATCTACAAACATAACATTTAATTTCTCTATTCCCCAGGTGTTTGCGCTCACTTTTTTTTTTTAAATACAACTTTCTATATACGTAAGTGAGACTATGATCTGTTCTGATAAGGTTCGTAGTTAAAGCTGATTGGTTTACCTACAAGGAATATAATTCTGTCCGATCCGATATGTGACTGGAATAATAGAATAATAGGTTTTTTATTCAATGAATACTAGAAAAATCCATTTAAATTTTAAAAATTAATTTGATTACTTCCACTTGTTTCACATTGGAAGTGAATTTTTTTTTTATTTCTGTGTTTAAAACAGGAATTTGATTTGGTATTTTCATCTACCCTAGATGAAATCGAAGGAAAATGGTTGAGGAGGTGTCATAAATGATTAAGTTAAGTAATTAACTCATTAAATGTAGCGACATTTTTAAATTTAATTCACAAATACAAATTTGAACAGTTAATATTTAAACTATAACAATTATACCAAAATATAAAAGTTTTTTTTTTACCTCAATAACTGTTTATGTATTACTTTCCTTTGCCTTAGTTGTTTATGGAACATCTTGGAGCAAGGCTTGCTGTCTTTATATAATCAGTCTGTTTGGGCTGTTGATGTGAGATGTGTTTTACATTGTCTTCTTTGATTAGATTTTTCTTTTGGTACATGTCCTGATGATCCATGAATTGACGAAACGTTGACTGGTTATCTTTTCATTTCTTTAAACAAATAACCTTCAGGCAAACTTTCAGTACATCACTACTTATTACCAATGACAAAAATAATAGATATATAAAATAAAATAAACAAAATTTTTATTTTTAATTTTGTTTGAAAACGTTGAATAGTGTTTAAAAATTAAAAATGCATAGAACAATTATTATTAATTATAATAATTTTCAATGTCATAAAAGAGTGTGCTTTTTTGCCCAATTAGGGAAATCAAAAAAGAAAGATTCGGAGTTATAGCC
Organism: Troilus luridus; assembly: GCA_964056705.1. Lineage (NCBI taxonomy): Eukaryota > Metazoa > Arthropoda > Insecta > Hemiptera > Pentatomidae > Troilus > Troilus luridus. The sequence continues at coordinate 60,150,556 of OZ057414.1, forward strand.
TTTTAATTTTAGCACGACAAATTATGCCTATTTTTCATTTGGAGAGGTCATTTATTTATGTGTTCAGTTGTTTCTTGTTTGTTTTTGTTTTTTTATGTTTTATTCAGTTGTTTCTTTTTGTTCTGTTCAGCTGTTTACCTTTACCGCATCGGACAAACAGCGCTCCGGTGGTTTCCTTTTATCGATTACGCCCCTGTTGGGTAATGCATTCCTGTCAAGTTGAGCGGTTTATTCAAATGCAAATCTAAGGATTTTGATGTTTTATTTCTCTCAAGACAAGTGCGAACTCTGCCATGAAGGCCCGCCAATAATATTTGCATGCGGCATGCTCAGATGGATCTGACTGATTGTCCTACGAAGAGGCTCCGATGCATCATTCTTCGCCCGGTCCGCTACGGAATACATCGATCAGAACCAGAGATTAGCCAGCAAAAAAGTTGAGAGTGAATTAATGAGTGGTCAGTGAGCTTTCCTTGTATCTATAATCGGAACAGGATGGAGATAAAAATAAATATTTTATCGTTTATAGCTCCCGATCTTAATGGCCGATTAAGCGATCTTAAAGAGGGGAGCAGCAATTAAAAATCCTGATAATATTGAATAGTATTACCGTAAAATAATCTTAGGTACATTTTTCATGTTTTAAGTTGGCCGTTAGATTGTCTTTCTAACGGCACGCCTTGATTACTTCACAATTAGATAGCTGATGGCTAGATCTTATTAACTCTTTAAGAAATATTAAGTTAATTAGAAGAATGTGAATATTCTTGAAAAATTTAGCGTCACATAAAAATCGACCAGTCCAAAAAACGAATAACAATAGATAGAAGGTCTAAAAATACCACCTGTTACGCAAGAAATGATTACCATTCGTAAGGAATATATTAAATATCTTTAATATTTAACATTCTGCTTGGGTTCAGTATGTTGTAGAGACTCTACTGTTTCTAGGACAAAGGCTGTGCAGGTAGATGATTTGTCCGACATCATGCTCAACCGAGGTTTTCTCCCAATTAAGGGTATGTACTTTTAGAGGCTAGGTGAGCTCCAGGAGGGACTACAGAACCCACAGGTATATCCTCACCTTTACGCTGATTAAATAAATTATTTGCCATTGCCGGTTTTGGACCCGGGACCCCATTACTCGAATATATTATATAGATATATAATATACAGCATATATTATACAGATATATTAAATAATCCGTTCCGTATTGTATGGCATGACTGGACACTCCTCACAGATAATAGGATCTGCTTCTGAGATTCCATTCCTTTTCTTCGGTTCATAATCTCCGACTTATAGCTCCTTACTTCCGTAACGCTTTGTCCAATCACTGCACAATTTTCCTCACCAATTATTTCTGTAGTGTAATTACAACTATCTAGAGAGAACCTGGTCGAGACAGCATTGTTGGAATAACTCATTAGTTTTTCCATAGTATTTTTAGTTATGATCGATGGAAGAAAACGATTATTGCGCTATTCTGAATGATTTATGTACCATACGGAGTGTGTAAATGGTGAATGAAATGTACATGTGTACATGGTAGGTACCTACCTTTTTTAAATTTGGAGTTCTTGTACGCTTATGAGGCCTCTCTTTCGTCAGTCTGTCTTAAACCTTTTTCTACGTTTCTCATGGTTGACTTCTGCTGTAACTTTTCCTATCGGTTTCATTTCTTTTTTCGAGAGTTAGAGAGTTGCTATACCCGGAATAATATGCATACATCCATTTCCTCTGCGGTATGTATTACCTTCCCCTCCTGTTATCCCCCGAGGAGAAGCAGTGGCTCCGGGCCCAACGGATGATTGTCTGATTGCAGCTAACGAGGACGTCCTTCGTGACTGATCGCTCCCGCAATCGCGACCCCTATCGGATTTTTGCAGAACCCCGATCCTCGGCGTGTCCATCCTATCGCTACATCTCAGCCATTGCTGAATCTATAATGCAGAGACGGGCGGGGATATTTCTGCTTGTTTGGATAGCCGATCCTTATCGCTCTGTCGGCATCGGGGTTTCCTTCTTTTTTTCGATGGGTTCCTAAATAGAGAACATTCTGAAACTAACCACAGTTGACTACTAGTGGCTCACAGCTTTCTGAGTGAGGCTTTTACACTCAGTTTCTATCTTTTCAGATTGGATCATGGGCGACTATATATCTATAGTGTTATATATGGCTATCGTCTTCATTCTAACATCGTGTTGGAATAACCTGCCTCGCCTTGGAACAGAACATACGGTATCTGTTCCACAGGTTGTCGCTTCGAGTTGAGTTACAGCAAGTTTAACTGTATATTCGTTTCATTTTTAATATTTTCCAAAGAAACATGATGTGAGCTTTAGTATGGCAAAGAGAATGTAACTATGGATAATGAGTAGATCTCTGTAATCATTTTATCAAGAATAAAAGTTTCAACTAACATTTTGAATTAAAGGTGATTTATGTCTGTTGAAGCTTTCAATTTTAATGAGCTTTCAGTTCAAATTACCGAAGTATACACATTTCTCATAATTAGATACTCTTTCCCGTACTAAAGCTACATTACAACGTATCATATATTTTTGGAAAATATTGAAAGGGAAACGACTGAAAAGTTGAGACGTGTTGTGACTCAACTCGAACCAAAATCCTGCGGAACAGTTACCGAACTTACTTGGAATCTTATCACCTCATATCAACAAAGTCGAAAAGCATTGTTGGTTCTTTTATATTTGCTTACGCGTTTATATAGAACAGGTCATAAACGGTTTTAAAATACACTGTAAGTGATATTTATAATAGTAAATTTCTAAGGAAGTACTATTATTGTACTTGTGGTTTAAAGGTTAGCATAATTAACTACTATGCGCAAGTTCGCAACCCGATGGGTCATGATTATCCGTATATCCTAACATTAAGACTTGTCTCTAATTACTTGTCAACAATAAATTAATAAGGTTTTAGCTAGTATTCAATATTTTTTTACAGCGTATTTTCAACTTGAATAAATTAGAAAGCAGGAGAAGAATAGAAAGTTGGAGAAGGATAATGCAGTTTTTAAATATAGTTTTGGAAGAGGAATTTAAGAAAAAACTTATTGGAAATAAAAAAAAGGATTGATAAAAAATAAATCTATTGTATATTTGATAGGGATCTTGCACACATAGAGCGCAATGAGGCATAAAGTCAGAGCAATAAATAATAATGACAAGAAAGTAGTCAAGGATATCGGTCTAACCATTTTTAACATTAATTATAGAAAAATTAACATAAATTATCCAGGACATATTAATTAAAGGATAAATTAACCAAGGATAAATTAACCAAGGATAAATTAATTAAAGGATAAATTAACCAGGGGCATGGTTTGGATTGTGTGTTACAAATGATAAAATTATAATACAAAATTGTTATAAACTTAAAAGTTAAAACTTGATGTGACTTAACCTCGAACAAGCGACAACCTCCGGAACTCATGCTTTTTTTTTTTAGATATTATACTTATTTCTAGAAAACATAATTTAATCGATGAAAACGAAATAACAATCATTAAGTTCTTTGAAGCTATATAAAAAAGTAATTACAAATATAGGAAATCGTGTGTTCGATAAACTTAACCTCAAGGTCAGCAATGTTGCACCAATGCGTTTCTCCAGGTCATTTCTCGCCGTCCTCTGGACCATCTGGTATGGTATCCATTCTCATGAATTATCACCCCTAGTTATCAAGAAGGTATGGACGAAATAACTCAATGGAAGAGCTCCGACAGACGGATTCCTCCCCAAAGGATATAGCCAGCTAGTACGGAGTAATCTCCCATCGACGGGGACATTAAACCGGCGGAATGTGGAGGGATGTTTTTTCTGAAGGAGAGGGGAGGATATCCACTAGAGCACTACATACCTCCCGCAGCTCAGTAGCTTACCGCACCTCCTCGGCACTCGTTCTCTTGTTCAGTTTTCGTTTTCGAATATCGTATAATACGGTGGTTTATAACGTTTCATCTCAACATGAGTTACCATGTTTTTAGAAAGTGATACAAGTGAAAACGGTATGTGTGAATTGATTTAGTTCTTTTATACATATATGTACCTCGGAGATAAAGAACACCACGTCACCTTCCCCTAACTATATTGGAGAGCAATACGTACATATCGCACCAGTATTTCTAAAGTGACGTAAGTAAAAGAAACATTTTTGGAATAACGGGCTAAAATTATTTAACTGCTAAGGAAGTTGACCCATGCGCCTTCTGGCAGAGAAGCTCTGAAGCAAGGTTAATATACTTTTGATGATTGATAAAGAGGATATTTACTAAATTATTATATGGTCATAACTAAAACACCGTTCGAAGATCGACTTAGTATCTTTTATTCCACAGGTTGTCGCTTCGAGTTGAGTCGCAACAAATGACAACAAACTTTTCATATATATGAAAGATAATGTAATTATGGGAAATGCGTATACTTCAGTAACAATTTCATCCAGTAATGAGCGTTTTTTTTTTTTTACAAATACATATCATCTATAAATCGAATTGTTAGTTGAAACTTTTATTTCTTGATGTAATGATTATCGAAATCTGCTCATTACCAATAATCTCTTTTCCATACTAAAGCTCTGAATGGAAAATATTAAAAATGAAACGAATTAACAGTTGAAACTTGTAACACAACTTTAAGTGACAATCTCCGGAACAGTTCCCAAACAATTAAATGAAAACGTGTCATTATGTTAAATTACTAAAACGAAAATATTATATCTCCTATATTTCTGACGTACAAATATGTCTGATGTATTCCTTATTTCTCTAAATTATTTATGTTACTAAAACCAAGTGTAATTAATTCTGGTTGCTGATGGAATCTACTGTCCGTCTCTGTTAAAAATATTGTCATACTCCAAAAATAATCCATCTGTGAGAATTTCTTTACATTTTTTTTTATCAAAATGGTTCATCTCACGTTGACTTGATGATTATGTGTTTTCACATTAGAGTTTTTCTACGACAACCATAAGAAATGTAAAGCATCTTGTACAAACCTAACGACTCAGATAATTTAGTTTAAATCCCTCATACAACACTTTAAATAGGTGACCTTCATTCGAAATCGTTCCAGTGTAAACACTCCCTTACTGTCTCAACAATTGATTACATCATATATCAATATAACTATAAATATGGTCAGGGAATATATTTATATCCAAAATGACCAACATGCCTCGATTTTCTCCTTCGTTAAAACTAAGGCCATACTTTTAGTATTTAATTTATATTGTTTTACAAGGATTTTTTTTTGTTTTTATACAAACGCTTTAATCTCCCAATTAATTACAAAAAACTCATATACATCTGTATTATAAGACCTAATTGGACTTACGGTGATTTGAGGCTCCACCAACCCATCGAATTCCTCTCGTATCCAATCCACACGATCCAAAATCTTTCTTAGAGTCCTCAATGCTCCTTTCTTTGTTACAAATAAAGTCATCCACCATGACATCAATGATCGAGTCCTTTCATGATAAACTTCATTCCCGCTCAAACCCGCTAGTTTCAAACCTAGCTACTTCTTTAATTACTGGTAATCCTTACAGGCGTCTTAAAAGAAGACAGGCGCGTGATCCTGTAAGTTGATTTAAGTACCAGCAGTGGGTAGTTTCTCTATTTGCCTTTGTCCGTGCCATTACGTATCACTCATACCATTATTCAGGATGTTTAATGGTAAAGTATTCAAACTGAAAATTTGAACTAAGGATCTCAAAACAAGAAAAAAATGTCCTATGGAGATTTGCCCGCAAAAGCTTTCTTAAGGAAATATTCACAACTAATTGAATGAATTATTCAGGCATTGTGTTTAAATTTATTTATTTGTTCCAACTACTTTATTCATTAAATGTAAACATTAACATTTATATTAAATGTAGTTCAAAGCGATTTCCTTGAGCCTCGGCATCTTTCTTCAACGAAAGAAGAACGGGTCATTCAATGAAATAAGTGGTATCTTCAATGAGAAAAATAATCATCTCTGAAATGAAATTAAAATCCTCATCCGATTCGAGAACAATACTTTCAGTGCAATGTGAGATAATAGACAATCAATTAAAAGTTCTGCATTTCTTACAACCTGGATTCAATGCGGAATGGAAAATATTCCATTACAACTGCGAAGGAACATATGTTTTCAATTGATGATTGTCCAGCACATTACGGAAGAGGGCCAGTGGGTTGGCCCGCACGTTCTCCAGACCTGACAACACTGAATTTTTTGTTTGGTGTACAAATTGTACAAAAAGTCTTCGCACGGCCGGTCAATGGCCTTAATTTAATAATGAGAAGAAGAATAATCGAATTTTGTGTTACAATAATACCTAGTGCCTTTCTGCCACTACTGCTGTTGAAGAAAAAATCGCTGCCTGTCTTAAATGCTAAATCGCTTTGAACAAAATTTATTATCAATATTAATGCTTACATTTAATGGTACATTAATCCATAACAATGAAAATCTTTAGGTGCGAATATCTCCTAAACAAAGCGTTTCCGGACATACCTCCATAGCAATATTTTCTTGTTTCGAGGTCCTTAGTTTAAATTTTCAGTTTGGCTACTTGCCTCCGTAAACGCCCTGTATTTACTGTTTTCTTGTTATGGTACTGTGGTAAATATCGATAAATAAATTTCCACAACATAAGTCACTAAAACCGCGAACTATGGATCCATCTTCTCCCTACCAGCTCCGGTATTAAACCGTAGCCCAGTTTCCCTTTCGACTCGAATCGTGATAAATCGGGTGGAGCCGGGTGTCATGGCGGATGAGTCAATGGGACACCGTTAGTGGAACCTGTTGGGCTGGTGGGAGGCCATCTTCCTCCAGCAGTTTTAGAACGCCCGCAGGACATCTTTGTCTTCAGAGTCCTTCCTTCTAGAAAAATCATTAAATATAAGAGTTTTTACTCAATGATATTTTTATTAACAAACGATATAAAGGAAGACACTCTTCATTTCTTGGGAACCAGCCATATATATGGTGAAATTAGAAATAAATATTTTGGGAGGGAGACTTGTGCAACCGAAGAATTATTTTGTTTATTAAATGGTGCCAACTGGAAAGTGTTAAGAATTTATGTGCAGGAGGCCATGTTGCGAAGAACGCTGTTAATTAGCTAAGGATAATGGATAGACACTCATATAAATATAGAATGAAGGGAAAACGAAAATAAGAAGATTTTAGTAAAAACTGAAGTTATATCAATTGAAATATGAAATAAGCTTATATTAAATGAACTTTAATAGAATTTATTTATTTATATTAAATTTTTAGCATTTTTTATTTATGTAAATTAATTTATATATACTTTAGACATAAGATAAATAAAAAAATTATCCAGAACAGACCTCGACAGACGGATCACTCTAGGGGTTTGCTTAAATTTTAATGGTTTTGATTGTATGTATATTTTTTATTTTATGGTTTAATAAACACGTTCATTCATTCATTAACAAACTATATAATATGTCTCAATGAGCCTTGATTCTGATCATTTTCTCCGAGTACATGCACCATCATTGAAAGTCACTTCTTTCTACGTAAAATAATTAATTTTTTTTATACAAAGTAAATACAATTTTTTGATATCTGTTCCACAGGCTTTTACTTTGAGTTGATTTACAAGTTTTAACTATTTATTCGCTTCATTTTTAATATTTCCCAAAAATACAATTCATCGTGAGCTTTAGTATGGAAAAGAGAATGTAATTATAGATAATGAGTATAAATTTCATCAAGAAATAAAAGTGTCAACTAATATTTCGAAGTATAGGTGATGATATAACCTAAACAGTAAGTGTAAGTCGTTCTTTTAATCTATTTATAATCAGTAATTGCTGTAATTGTAATAAAGTATTACAATTATTTCCATTTTCGATAATATTAAAAAGGAAATGAATGAAAAGTCAAAACTGGTTGTGACTTTACTTCGAAGCCACAACCTGCGGAACCGATACCAAGGGTTGTTAATTATTCTGAAAATATCATTGCAACCATATAATTATTTTTAAGAGGAAGAAAATGGTCTGGATGGAGGTTAGAAAAACTTCTCTTTAATAAGGAGAACTATTTATTATAAAGCCAACTTTTCGATCCACATTGCAGGTCTTCTTCGGTGCTTATAACCCATTATAATGACCCCTGTCAGGGTTGACAGTTGACTGTAAAATTTTGGACCGTTAGTATGTAAAAAAAACAGGTGAGGGGAATATTCCCAATAATTATTTTTAACAAGAATTCACTCTGAAATTTCGAACATATTGGTCAATTTATGTAAATCTTTGAAGATAGATTTAGATTTTTTTAAATAAATTATGGTCAACTATTGGGAGGTAGGTGGTCCAAGGGATGAGAAATATTCGGGTCCTACGTGTCCCCCGACAGACGTGACGTTAGGGAGCTGCTGGCTCACGTATTTTTTACGACTGGGAACAAGCAGCCGTGCAGAGAGGTAGGTCAGGCAGTGTCCTTCTCCCACTGCTCCATTGTGCACTCCAGGATAATGTCCGCTTTGGTATTTCTGAAGAGGAAAAAAAAACTGAACCCCAGAAGGTAGAACATTGAGGAATCTTAGTCCACCATATGTTCATAACCTATAAGATTCTAACGAGGAAGAAAGGCTGTATTTACTAATTGATGACGTAACATATTCATTTGTTCCGCAGGTTACCGCTTCGAGTGGAATTAAAACAAATTTAACTATTTGTTCGTTTCATTTTTAATATTTTCCAAAAATACAAGTTATCGTGAGCTTTAGTATGGAAAAGAGGATGTAATTATGGGTGTAGATTTCGATATTCATTTCAGAAGAAAATAAAGTTTCAACTGACATTTCGAAGTATAGATGAAGTATATTTGTAGAAAAGTTCATTTATAAATTAAATTATTACAAAAGTATACACATTCCAATTACATTCTCTTTTCCATTCTAAAGCTCGTGAACCATTATTTAACGTCACTTATATTCTACTATGGCTAATCGGACGTTGATTCAGAGGGATCTCTAAATTTTGCCTATCCAGTACCTGACACTGTACACGCTCGGGACCCCCCGTTTAACGTACCTTCCGAAGGACGGCATAACCAAGGATTTTTACTTCATTTAAAAATCGTAGGACCACGTGCCGGGCTACGAACCCGCGATCTTGGGTATGGTAAGTTGTTATGGTAACCACTATATCACAGGTCACTCTCATGATAACTTGTGTTTTGGGTAAACATTAAAAGGGAAACGGATGAAAAGTTAAAACTTATTGTGATTCCACTTGAAGCGACAACCTGCGGAATCACAATAAGTTTAATAAATAAACCTTATTTGTTTATTTAGCCAACCAAAAACTGTATTGTTAAGAAAACGACACATTTAAATTAAATTTTCGCAAGTTTTAAGCACTTTCCTAACAAATGTTATTAATAATCCCTTTATACCCATTTGCAAGTAAATGCATAGACCATTACCAATTGGGTTTGATGACCTAAGAATTTGTGTGTACTTTTGAGTTCATTACCCAATAAATTGTGACATTGCTTCCGCGCCCGCAGCAACGTAATTTCCTTGACCTTCACTTATTTTATTTAGTTATATATTAAGAGATGTATAGGGAGAAGAGAGAAGATGGTATGGTAGAGTATGGTTAGTTAAGAGAGTAGGCACTATGTTAGTTAGTTATAATCTTGGTCCATAGTTAGTAGTTAATCTAGTTAGCTCATAATCATGATATAATCATGCTATATCGTTCCGTCCGACAATAAATATAATTCTATCTTACAAGTCAAGAATGCTGTTAACAGTACGATAAAATTGTGATCCAAATACTTTTACATTTAGTGTAACAGTTCTGTTTACCCCATATTCCTCCTTACTTTACACCGCACCCATTTAATTTCCATCCGCATTCAGTTTATTTATGCATCACGAATTCTAACAAAGAAACCGCCTTCCTCCGCCTTATAAGAACCTACTGTACATACGAGTATAGTCCTGTCGGGTTCACCGAAAGGACCTTCTCAACATGAAGGCGAACTCCTCACGAAGCTTTCTTGGAAGCCCTAAGGAGATGTAAAAGTGTAAGGTACACAGGTGTCCGCCAACAATTGGAATACAAATGAGATAAGGGCCTACCTATATCTCTACCTGAGCAAGGTGTGCCTTATATATCTACCATCTTATTTATTGGAAAGCCGGGCCGGAGATTTATTCCGTCCTCTTCGCTACTTAAAGGGCTTTGTCTCGGCCTTGTTAACGTCCTTTACGCACAAATTAAGTCTATTTTAGATATATACAAATATATTTAGATATATTTGAGGATATTGTGTACATTTTATATTTACTTCAAAATCTACTGTAGAATAGATTAAAATAGAAAAGAAAAGTAACTTTATTCTGCGACTAAGATCCTTAAGAATAAATAACAAATATGAACAGAAGAAGAAACATTATGATACATTTATCTGACCAGAAGGCTGCATAATAAAAACACCTGTAACCACTACGACCCATGAACGAGTCTGGGGTTCAGTACATGGTAGAGACTGTACTGTTTCATAGACAACGGTTCTGCAAGGATGTGACTTGTCCCAGGTCACGGTAAACCGCCAGATTCCCCTCTTATTTTGGATACCCTATTTTTATAATATTTTACAGAGGCTGGGTGAGCCCCAGGAGGGTCATAGATCCTATATGATCCATCTCCGCCTGCAAACAGACTAAATAAAAGTCTTGCCCGCAGCGGGATTTGAACCAGGATTTCCGGCATGGCTACTCAGTGCTCTACCACTGAGCCACTCCGCTCCCTGGTATGCGGCTGCATAATACAAATCATAAAGTATTAAGCAAAATTATGCTTAGCAACTAAAGAGAATAAATACATTTATAACAACAAATAAATACATGAGATAGGATTATATAATTTCTTAACATAATGCACATCTCCTTTCCAAAAAATGATTCAGTACTTATTTATTTAAATAAATGATAACTTGCTCAGAGAGCATCTGTTTGGGAAGCAAGGAGATGTTGGATAACCAAGGATTTAAATTAGGATAGGAAAGAAGCATGCCTCATGTTAGGAGGGATTGAGTATAGAGGTCGGAAGTTATAGTTATATTTTGATAAATAAGATTGTTTGTTTAATCATTTAACGTCTCTTAGTGCTACTACTGCTAATCGTACGATACTACAGTGGGAACCCTCAATTTCGCCTATCCAGATATAATTAAGACGAGGCTCTTCAACCAGTACCTGACATCGTACAGGCTCCAGACTCTCATTTTTACGTCTTGATTGTTTCTCACAAAAAGGATGTAAGTGTTTGTTAATTAGAGCTGTTGTTTATTATTATTGTTTCCCGAACAGTTACAATTCCAAACCGAAGGATTGCTTCAGTCACGCCTCAAAACTTATAATCTTGTCTCGGGTTATACGCAGTTCCATCCCTAAGCATATCCACCGTAACACCGAGACCTCTCATCTCCTTCTCTGCTTCCTTAAACCAGTTCAGTTTAGTTGTTTTTTTTCAAGAAATTCAAATATTTGTTTGTAAGCCTGCTTGTATTGATCCGCAGTCCATATCCATATAATTTAACCGACCTTTTCCTCGTTCTGTTGTTTAATCTTTCTGTTGCTATGTAAAGGGTCTATTTGTTTGTGTGGACTATTTTGTTCGATAATTTAGGGCCAAAAATTTTCCTTAATATCTTCCAACTTTACAATCTTGCCCTTGGTGATGAATAGCGTTTGCGATGCATAGTGGGCTTCCGGTTAAATCACCGTATTTTTTAATACCAAAAGGACTTTTGTATTATAGACGTGTTTGGTGAGTTGGAAGGCTACTTCGATCTTGTCTTTTCTTCCTTCAATTGTTTTTTTCTTGTGAACATTCCAGCTGTTCCACTCCCGAAGATACTTACACTCCTTGACTATTTATACTTTTTCGGTTCCTGCACCTTAATTATTATTGCACTCATTTTTATTTTATCTTCCTTTCTTACTTGGATATATTTCTCTCACTTAATTGTTCATCAAATACCACGCATCTATCATTAAAAATCTTTATTTGCCACTTTAAACCGCGGCATTTAGAGTAGCAATTAAAGAATAAAGAAGATACGAGGTGGTAACACCGTTCGGTAAATAGAGACCCCGACAATTTGTTTGTGTTATCCATCTTGAAGGACTGTAAATTAAAGTAGCAATTAAGTCCAATTAAGTGAAAGATATGAGAGGCAATTTACCTTTAAAGGGGCCTACGCAATTATTAATAATTGAAGCGAGTGTCGTCAGAACCATTTTAATATTCCCCGCCGGCCAAGGCCTGATTGATAGTGTCTTTCGGAAATGCATTCGTTCATCCAGTTAGAGTCCATTATGTATTAGTCACCCGTGTCTTATTTTATGAACCACTAGTAAATTAGCAGATCTTATGAATATGTAACGGATATTTGTTTGATGTTAGTTGAATTAGTTTATAGTCCTCATATTCCCTCCACGGATGTATGTGTGTGATGTCTGTGCCAGTGAGTGAAATAAGTTATGTATAATACATATGCAAGAGACGCTAAATTAATAATTAGTTTTTATTGAATAATGTTAGTTGAAGTTATATAGATGATGAGGGAGCGGAGTGGCTCAGTGGTAGAGCACTGAGTTGCCATGCCGGAAATCCTGGTTCAAATCCCGCTACTGGCAAGACTTTTATTTAGTCTGTTTGCAGGCGGAGATGGATCATGTAGGATCTATGACCTTCCTGGGGCTCACCTAGACTGTAAAATATTATAAAAATAGGGTATCCAAAATAAGGGGGGTGGGGGATCTGGCGGTTCACCGTGACCTAGGACAAGTCACCTCCTTGCAGAACCGTTGTCAATGAAACAGTACAATCTCTACCATGTACTGAACCCCAGACCCGTTCATATATATATATGAGGAAGAAAATGGTCATGGTGGAGGTAAGAAAAAATTCTCTTTACTAAGGTGAACTATTCGGTTGTCACGCATGAAATGTCCGATTTTTTAAATCTTATTCCTTATAGAGGATTAAAGCGTTGTCTGTTGATTCCTAGCAAAATATCTACTATCTATAATAAGCACTTGTTAATCCTCTATTTGCAAACTGTGTTTGTTTTTTTCTCAAGTAGGCATACAGATTTTGGTATAATTTTAAATGTGGCCATGGAAACACGCGATTTCCGAACGTTTTTTTATGAGTATACACTCGGTCATTCCGCTGCCTAGACAGCAAGAAATATTAATCACGCGCTTGGTGAAGGAAGTCCCAATGAAAGAACCATCCGTCGTTGGTTTACAAAATTTTCTTCAGGAGATACGACATTAGTAAATCTGCCTCGTGGACGGCCTCAAACATCAATAGAGGACGAAGATCTTAAGAATGCTGTGGAAGAAAACCCTCATAAAACAGCCAGAGAATATGCGTCAGAGCTAGGCACAAGTCGTACGACAGTTTCCAGGCATTTAAAATTGATCGGAAAGGCAAAAAAGCTCGATTCCTGGGTCCCACCCGAGGCTCCATCATGATAACGCCGACCTCATGTTTCAATACAGACATTGAATAAATAAAAGGAGTTGCGCTATGAAGTCTTACCACACCCCCCATATTACCCTGATCTATACCCTACAGGCTACCACTTTTTTTCGGAGTTTAGACAAATTTTGCCAGGAAAATTGTTTACCAATGATTTAGACATTAAAAATGCATTTTCTGAATTCCTTTTATCACGTGACTCAACGTTTTTCAAATCTGGGATAGAAAACTTGGTAAGCCGTTGGCAGAAGTGTATCGAAAACGATGGTAAATACTTTGAATAAAAAATATGTTAGATTTGATCTCAAATTTTTATTTTCTTCCTGGTTCTAAAAACGGTCATTTCATGTGTGACAACCCAAAATTTCGATGATAAGCCAACGTCGACCCACATTGCAGGTCATCTTCGGGGGTAAATGTACAAGATACAAAGGAATCAAGGGATATGGGTGTTTAAAAAATATAATAAAAAGTGGGAACCCTTTAGGTAACTATTCTCTCTGTTTTTATATTTATCTAAAGGGTTCCCGGTATGATTACGAGACCAAAATAATCTCAAAACATCCCCCAAAACAAGTTGAAGAATTGTCTGAATCTCGAAAACCATAAATCATGACCAAAAAAAAAATGAAATTATTGGAATAAATAAGATACAAAAGTAGAATACATGTTGAGAACAATAATCATGAAAACAATGTGTGAAAAAAGGATTGCTATAACCCATTAATTTAGTTTATAATTTAAAATAACACTTTTGTTCCAAAATTTGAGCTATTTCTATTTATGATGCACCAATGCATAGTTTTACAGTTTTAACAAAACTGTTTAAAATTATTATGTTAAAAATTAATATATGTACTGTATTATAAATTAAGTATAAATAACCAACAGACAAAATACACAACAGTGATATATATTTATCGAACACGGTTCCTTCGTACGATCTTTCTCTCTCCATATATATTTTTTCTCATTTATCATATACTTAGTCTGCAATGTATTTTTATAGTTCTGTTATTTTGTCTGTTTTTCTTTCTTAGCCCTGAAGATGACCCACAAAGTGGGTCGAAACGTCGGCACATAATTAAATAAGTAACCACTTATTTAGTGTTTTTATTTGACTGCACCCCCAACTATTTTCTTCCTTAAGACCTTTCTTTTAAATAATAATTCTGAGAAAATTATATCTAACTTTGTTAAAACTATTCTTTTGATTTTATTTAACGTAGGAAGAGATGGAACAGTGAATAAGTGGTTTAGTCGCTTTTTTGTGTACTTAAAGAAGCGGAATCGTGTTGTTTTCGTAGTGAATAAAGGGCCAAGTCAGACATTGGCTCGAAAGGGAGTTATTGCTTACATTACGACTCCATTTCTAGCAAGGAAATGACACGATTCCGCTCTCCGCAATACAGTTAACTCTCTCGAAAAAAAATTCGACTTAACCACTTATTCTTTAGATATTCTTTAGAGGCGAATCGCACTTTGGGATAATCAGAGAATAATATAAAGCCTACTCGAGCCTTCTGGTCCTAAATGGTTTGAGAAGCCCCCTCATATTGTGGCCAATTACCTCGAATGCTAGGCGCTCATTTCGCCTAAGTGTCTTCGCCCGCCGACCATCTCTTTCAATTTGCCAGCCTCTCCGCGGGCTTCTGTCCCTTATCTCAGTTATGTAACTCTTACATGGATGGTTCTGATAAAATTAGTCTAATAAAATTCGATACTAAATTGTTCATTAACAACAATAACTTTATTTTTATTTTATTGCTGCTCTAAACGAACAAGCTTTACAACTCTATCCACCCACCGAACGGTATCCACAGACAGGGACTGTAATTTTTCTCCAAATATAGCTGTTGTTTGCCTATCCATTAATTAAACGTAATTTAATTATAAACCCGTGGCTCATCTCCTTTTCAGTCCGGATATAGTTAACTTAAGAAAATAATACAGCATTAGTCTCCTCAATGCCTCAGCATGCCCGGAGAAGAGAGAAAATGATTAACCTGATTCCACAACACGAAGATTAGGGCGAATCAAAGGTTAGGCAAGATTAGTCCCTTGACGCTTAGGCTAGTTGATTCAGGTTTACAACCTCATTTCTGATATTTTGTCTGAACAGTAATAAGGAATCGGAGGAATAATTTGTACTTGTAAGCTATAGCATTCAAGTAGTTTCTTCATTTTTAACTTTCTTAAATTGCTTTTTCTCATGTTAAAGTAGATTCCGAAGGTCCCTGGTTCAAATCCCACTTGCTGACAGACTTTTATTTAATCTGTTAGCTATTAGATGGATCCTATGGGGTCTAGAACCTTTCTGGGGCTCATCCAGCTTCCATGAAGTGGGTATCAAAAATAAGGGGGAAAATCTGATCAAGAAACAGTACAGTCACTATCACTATCACTATTTCTGCCCCAGACCCTTCATGGTTTTTGTGGTAGAACATAAAAAAAAAAAAAAACACAAATGTCAATTTCGTTGTTTATTCACTAACCCCATGAAATATTAGTGACGTAATCCTAGAGACATGAAAGACTTTCATCTGGCCATCCTATTACCAAATTATTATCGCACTATCTCATCTACAGCCTCATTCATCAACATTACATTACTTTCTCGACAATATTTCCGATCTTCATAATTTTTTTATCTTCGGTACTGGCGATAAGAAAAACTGATAAATAAGCGGAAGACAACATTTGAGTTTTTATTCGCTGCCCGCTCAGCGGAGAGCCTAGCCCTGGACACTAGCGCTAACTGGAAACACAAGCTTCTGGTCAATCAAGATGGTTCTGCCTTTAGTGGAATTGCTCTATAACAGTACCTCAATGCAATTATTGCGCTACTGGACACCGCCATCCTTGCGGCATTTTATAAATTGTTTAACAAGAATTTATGTTGTAAATAGGATAACGTTTTTTGCGCTGCTTCTTGTTCTTCACTTAGTGAGGAGTTTTCCTGGAAACTGTAACTAGACTGATTTCGCTGTTAAATAATTGTGAAATGCTCCAATAATTTAGCTGCAGATGGTCCTTAGAATTCAATGAGGTTCATGTGCACGGTTCGATTCTATTTCTGCCTAAAAAAAAACTACCACCACAACCCGTGAAGGGTCTGGGGTTCAGGACTTGGTAGAGACTGTATTGTTTCTTGGACAACGGTTGTGCAGAGAGGCGATTTGTCCTAGGTCACGATTTCTTACTTATACTCCCGTTGGTATACACAGTGGTAAAAAATGTGCAAAAAAAAAACAATCATTTGAAACCGTATTTAACTGTAATATGTTTGCGATAAGAAACCGATAATTCAGAAATTAAAAAAATTGTTGTTTTCCCTACTTTTGTTCAAGCAATTTATGCTTCCAAAGCTTCAGGTTCAGAACTGAACCAAAGTTATGATAAGTGCAGTTGATAGAGAGTATTGCTTGATTAAACTAGCGTAAAGTGAGAAAAAGTCGATTTTTGATATTTGGGCGTTATTCACTTTTGATCGAGAACGCCCCATATAATCTCAATATTCATTAACGGCGCAGCAGATGCTTGAAGCAGTTCTTGGCCAGATCACAACCGTTCTTCTACAGTCTTCCCTGTTGTTAGTACGTCTGATGGATATACTTGTCCTCTTCAGACCCTCGGCCAAAGCATCCTTCCATCTTCCCTCAGGACTACTACGAGACCTTAATCCAACAGGGCTTTCGTAGTGCAGTCTTCTGACTGTCCTCCCTTGACCCATCAACATACTAACTACAATTCTGAGATTGTACACCAGGAATATAGGTCTTAACGATATAACATAAAAAAATAGTTAATGAAATAAAAAATAAAAGTATAGTGGTTTTTGTGCAAAAAGAGACACCAATGTAAAGGAAGTACCCCGTGCCCTAGTTACCAGAGCGGGCTTGAATCCTGTCCCGAGCGTGATCCTACAAATTGCTGCCATTAAAGGATTCTATGCCTCTGACCGAATTGCACGGCCTTTGTTTAACTGTTTCCTCTATAGGAGTTCTATAGTTGTAGTGTTAGTGTGTACGGTAGTCCACAATTAATTGTTAGAATGGACACAATTCGCTTATCAGTGGAAGACTATCCCAACTTAATGTACCCATCGCTAATAGTAATTCGATTCACTATTGGCATGAAATCGGGAGTCGGTTTAGTTCGGAATCTATGTCGTCATCAATAATCAGTGTATAAAATTATAGTTTATAATATATTTTTAGATCTTGATATTTATGTACAAATGTGCAGTAAAAAAGAAGAATAAAGTATTTAGCACACAAACAAATGGCAGACACGACAATTTTCCGAAGCCATATGAAGCTCAGATAGACCAATGTTTGTTTTCAGTTGAATTTTTTTCCTACTCCATGAATTGAGATGAAAGAATAAAGGATTTTATTATAGGATGATTTACGTCACGATTAAATACGGATTTGGCGCACGGGGGATCTCTAATGAGTGATTGACAACGAACAGGTTTGGTATCCTCCTCGGAAAGGGGATTTTACGCCCCTTCCGACGGACAAATAATCAAGGACTTTGTTACTCCATTTTTAAAATCCTAAGGGCACCTGCCGGTCTACAAACCCGCGATTTTGGGCATAGTAGGTTGTTACAATGTCGATAACACAACAGGTGCCCATCACACTGCATTCTGTGGTATATGCGATGGATATTCATATAATGTACTATGATATTTTCTACTATAACAATTTATAGTTTCTTATAAAACAATTCAAGTTGGAACTAAACATTCCATTACCTGAGCTACTTGTTATAAATTAATGGTACCCACTCACCAACTCGTCGAACTAATCGTCTTGTCATCGCAACTCTCCCCTGATTTATTCCCGTCAATGTACGTATCTTCACTTACATTTCACGGTCGAGCAAATGAAACCATTCAAAGTACGTGCATTAGTCATTTAAATTGGCTGAAGATTAATGCTCCAACCATGACCCGAAGCTATGATCGATGTTGATCGCCCGCCAACCTCCGGCAATGTCTTTGACCGCTTTCCGAATGAGAAAAATTATTGTGAAACAGAGGTAGTTGTGATTATGGGAGAATATTATACATAAGATAATAACTTATCTTTATTATATCGATAACTTAACACTCCATAATCTTAGAAGGAAAAAACAATCCGTGAATGGTCTGCGGTTCAGTACATGGTAGAGACTGTACTGTTTCTTGGACAATGGTTGTGGAGGGAGGTGATTTGTCCTAGATCACCCTTATTTTGTATATCCACTTAATAGAGTCTTGCTGAACCCCAGGGGGTCCTAAATCCTATAAAAATCTGTCACCAAGCGGGATTTGAGCCCAGGACCTTCGGCATGGCAACTCACCGCTCTACCATTGAGCCACTCCGCTCCCCCATAATTTTAGATGTTATCTATTAATATTGTAAATGTCATTTTAACTCGTGTCGATTTTGTTTCAGGTAAGTGTTCAAAACACCGAATATATATAGGAGGCAGAAACTTGAAATTTGAAATCTGTAGTATTTATGGTATGTATATTATTGTATCCACTGTTCTTGAATGCTTAATTGACTCTCGGTTAAAATTGTATTGTTATAAATTAAAATTCAAGGGCATTTGCTTTGGCGGGTTCTACATAGATTCCTACATTCATAGACTCTTATTTTTTAATTATCTTGATAGTTTCAAGGATAATAATTCCTAGTAAACTAATTAAAACTGAATGTTAGCTGGATGAAAACATGACTCAACACAATTACCCATTAATGAATTGTTAAAAAGATATCATTTTTGTAAATGCCTTTTAGGTTAAGCACGGTGCACGGCCTATTTTTGTGGTTTAGGTTTAAACTGCCTACTATTTTGGACAAATAAGAACTTTTCCAAAGAATTTACAGTTTTTTTAAAATTAAATCTAGAGTTTAGATGCTAAGTAAATGGAATGGGTTGTTAGGACTTAAAAATGAATTCTTGGAGATGTTCTATTTCACGTTGAAAGAACTATTTCAACATTAAAACTTAATCATTAATACTAATATAGGTATATCTCAGAAGGTACAACATTATATCCTCGATACAAATGATAGTATTAAAAGTGAAAAATACCATTTTTCAGGGAGTTAAAAAATGTTTCAAGGTTCGTTAAAAATCAGTGCGTAACGTCATACGTATTTCACCTATTTCACCAAACGTGTTTTTGTGCCTTATGGATATGACTTTTTTTAATATTACATTAATTATCAATTCAAAAGCAATCGCTATTCATCGAAAACGAAAAATGTTTTTTTTTTTTCACATTCGATGAATTTGTATCGATGATATTAATTGTATAATGGGGCTTAAGAGGCAGTGACAATAAACTAATTGAACAAATAAAAGCTCAATCTTAATTTTATTAAATAACAAGAGATTACGACAACATAAGACATTATGCAAATATTATCATTGTGGATCGTGGGTCATAAATTAATGCACCGAAGGATGTATTTACTAGTAGTTCTTGTTTACATAAGTGTTTAGTTAGTTGTTTGTCCGTTTGTTGTCGGATAGTTAACAAAAAACTTATAAAAGAAATATAGATTTATTTAGATATTTAACAGATATAATGTGCATATTCTAGAGACATTCTTATGAACTAACTAGGTGACTTATTGCTATGGACAATCGTCATAACTTGTTGACTATAGACTACACCTAACTTAGAGAATACTCTCTTACAAACTATAAACTATCCTCTCTACTCTCCTACCTCCTAACTTCTTCCTCTAATCTGAGAGCTAGTATTTATACATGTAAAAGAAGAGGGCTCCTCAAGGAAGTTACATTGCTAATGACACGTAAGATATTTCATAACTTAAGGGTAAGAAGGCCGCAAGTATACACAATATCCAGGCATCAAACGAAACCAAATATCATTTTTATTTTGAAGAGAAAAGATATGCCCCCGGCCGGGATTCGAACCCGGGTCCTCTGTCTTACCGTGACAGGACTCAACCAACTTAGGGACCGGAGTTGACACCAGCCGGGGACCAATCTTTTCTCTTATCTGATCCCATGTCCCCGTGTTCTCGCAAGTTTTGCGATGTATACACGAGAACAAATGTTCTTTAAACATTACTTTAATTTTAGGAACTTGTTGACATACGTCATATTACTATTTATAATTTATTAGTTAGTTATTTTAATTTTAAATATTTTTATTTTGAAGAGACAAGATATGAAAGAAAGAACAAAAGATTTATCCAAGGACTGTATCAACACGGATATTACAAAAACGTTCTGATCTTTTTTACAATTAACCATCTATGATCACCCTGCTTAGATTGAAAACATTCTCTTGAAAACTATGTCAGCCCGTAGAAGGGTATGTATCAAGGCGGCCCTAATAGCAACAATAAAGGAGTCATAGAGCATATAATGGAAGATATAGGGCCTCTGATAAGGCTAGCTTTACGACGCTGCAGCAACAATGGCGGCGATGCACTGCCCACAAGGAACAATTAGACCGCGATGATATCTGCTCCTGGAAGGAGCTGCATTATGGAACAGCGGATCGCTGCGGCATCGCAATGAAGACGTCACTGTCAGGGCCACCTGGCTTCTGTCCAATCAGTCCGCTCCAATAAGTCCACGACGTCGAGGAAGAGTTTGCGAGGAGGGCCCGGGTAGGTTAGGGCGGTGGAAGAACTCGAAGGGACGGAATCTATGCGCAGGGTATATCCTTCCCGATAGATTGATTCCCAAACTAAGTTCTCTCAGTATATGAAACTGCATTGTGGATCACAACCTAGATTTAATGCGGCCTCGTATGGTAGGCTTCCCATCTATCATCTATTTAGTCTACATAATAAATCATATGAATATCAAAACAGTTTGGATTTTTTTCAAAAGTCAATGAGCAAAATTTATAGATGTCTATATCATTTGTCAACTTATTTGTAAATAATTTTGTCGCTTCATGAATAATCATAAGTCGCATTAAAATATAAGTTTAATTACTGTAGAACATTATAAAATTGTACAAGATAATGATTTCCAAGACCGTTCGTGAGGTAGGATACTACCGTTAAAAAAAGTTCTATACATTAAAAATCAATCACTTCCTTGTAACTTTGAACCTGAAACTGGAGACACTTTACTCTATAAGACGTTGGTATGTATTTGGTAGATCTTGTATCAAATCGGACATCACAAAATTGGTTGGAGACTTAGGGTCGGAATTGTAAATCACGAAAAATTTAATATTGTTTATAAATAAATTAAAAAATCATAATTTCTACTTATTTTGGTCAAGTTTCATAAGGAATAAAAGTTTCCTTTAATGTTGGTTTAATTATTTTCCATATTAATTTCAGTTTAATCTGTTTCTATGTATATTGAGTTTGAAAATAAAACTTTTGAATTTTCAAAAAAAATAAAATAAATAAACTATTCTCATTGTTTATTTCTCATCGATGGAGACAAACTTTAGCTACCCTAGCCAATGACTCCTGTTGTGTGTTTTAGAAAGTGCTGCGAATTCTCCCAACCTATTCTTTTTGTAAAGGGTGAATGAGGTTATCACAATCAAGTAATTAGGAACTGAAATGGAATCGAATGCTACCTTGCGTCTGTTCAGTTACATCTTTAAAAAATATTAAATAAATTATATAGTTTTTAGCTAGGATTCAAGATTCGGTCTAGCATTTCTAAAAAAATGTTGGATTTTGTTTGATTAGTTCAATTCACTGTTATGATCGCCTGCCAAAGCAATTGGATTTTTATTTTTTAGTTTACCTAAAATTGGATGTCCAATTACAGAATATTGTAGATTCCGAATCTCCTGAGAAAAATTGAAATATTTTTAGTTCAATTTAAACCGTTTAAACAATTACACTTGGAAACCAGATATCCAATAGGCAACTATATTTTGGACTACCTCTCTCTTAACTGCTGACATTTCCTGATTGAACGTGTTTATTTGGAAAAAATACAAAGAAATATATGTGCAGTAAAAAATCATTAAAACTTAACAAGAACACTAGACAATGGGTGATTTGTCTGTCGAGGTCTGTGTTAAAAATCTCATTTATTTTTCTTATCTCTAAAGTATTAATTAATAAATAAATATAAATTTATATACATAAATAAGAACATTTAAAAAATTAATATATGAATTCTATTAAAGCATCCAATAATAATAAAAATAATAACTCAATTCAATTAAAGCCTTTAATAGTTAGATAAGTACATTTCCTATTTAAATTATTATAATTCAGTTGTTTTTTTTAATTTATTTTATTACCTAAGCTTCCCTATTTTTGTATTTTAACCCTCAAATCTATGATTGTATCAACATCTAGCAATCTATCTTTTGGCTAATTAACCGCGATCTTCGGGACATGGCCTCCTGCAAGTACTGACTTAACGCTTTCCAATTGGCGCCATTTAGTAAGCTAAGTAATTCTTCCGTGGCACAAGTCTCTACCAAAGTATTTCTTTCTGATTTCACCATACACATGACAGGTTCCCAAGAAATGAGGAGTGTCTTCTTTTTCTTCGGAATTGCAAACTGGACAATTGTCCGAACTTTCTTGAGCCCACGGTTTTGAGCTTAAGTTTAGTAATTCAGTCCTGCAGCGGAAAATTGAACGTATCGATCTAAGGTCAAGAATATCATTAAGATAAGTTGTAGTGGGGCTACCCACCGTACATAGCCATGCACACATGTTAAATCTAGATTGCAGACACTTATCGAATTCTTTTGCTTTTCCGATTCTTCCATACAGTGGAAGTTCTGCCTAAGTGCAGTCAACTTCCAGCGTAGGTCAGAGGGGTCAGACGGATCGAGATTCATTCCATATTGTTCCTCAAATTCCACTCACTTTCTGTACCAATAAACTTTCTTTTTTATCACTTCTTTCGCTAAGATGTGGGGCAAGCGATAATCCGGCATTTCCAGGACTTTCAAAACATAGTCAAAATGAATTTTATATATATATATATATATATAAATGAATGTTTGTCCTATGATCCATGTGCATAAGTATTTCTGGCGCCCACCATGGCAATAAAATCTACAATATAAATATCGTAATCGATACTGTGGCGTAGGTAGTATGCTTCAATCGGTTCACTATCACAGTCGTAGAAATTTTATTACTTTTTATTACTTATAGCTCTACAGCCCAACCTTTTATTCTTTACGACTTACTGGGCATAAAATACTGAGTATGTAAAATTTTATGTCACCCGCATCGGACCAAATGGACTTGCATCCAGTAGCATATAAAATACTGTACCCAAGATCTTCTATTTCCTTTTCTTTCTTTTTTTCCCTTTTTTTATTATCATATTATGTCCTTGACAATGCTGGCTGATTTTACAGCCATTTAAGTGGAGGAAACTCTACTATATAAGGACTAAGAATTGAGAGTAATTTAAAACGTATCCTTGTCATAACAGTGCAATTTAACTTTCTAAATTTATTTCTATTTCTGAACGTTTGAACGAAAAAGACAGAAAAAACAAACCATATTTATCACAAAAACAACAAAGATTAAGATTTTAGAAGCTTGTTTGTAGCCTGTTGACTTTCTTAAGGGTTGAATTTAAAATAGGTCAAAAATGTGCATTTAAAGTTGTAATAACGAATGATTATGCTAATTTAGAACTATAGTAACATTTTTACGTTTATTCATTTAAAGTCACTTTATACTATGGCCAATAGGACGATGGCACAGCGGTAGTCGAAAGTTTTTCATGTCCTGGTCTTTAGGATAGGGACCTTTAAAGAATACCTGACAACGAACAGGTTCGGGATCCTCATTTTACGCCCCTTTTGACGGACGCTGAACCAAGGATTTGGACCAACCGCACAGACTCAGGAATTTTTTTTGTTTTATGTATATTTTATATGCATACCGAACGTGCCAATGCCATTGTTACAATAAATTTACCATATTTGAAAATCTTATTTTTATTAACTATGATATATAGCATTTCCAAGTCTATTTGAACCTTTTCCAAGCCAACTGTAACCTTTTACAAATCAAATGCAACCCTTTCCAAATGAGTTGAAATCCTTTCCAAATCAAATGTAACGCTTTACAACTAAACTGTCACCTTTTTTATACCAATTGTAACCGTTTCCATTTCAATTGTCACCCTTGAAAATGTTTTGAAAATTTACCGTCTTGGGGAATAGGCGAATTTAGGGCCTCAGGACTCGCCAGGATAAAATCATCACAACCTTTTTATTCACAGCTCTTGTTAGGATAAAAATGAGGAAAATAATTAAAAAAACAAATAAATGATTTTTTGTTTGAGAAAGTTTATTAAAAAAAATTAAAAACATGTAGTAATATGAACTTAACAGCAGTATCTTCATAGTTTTGGTTATAAAATAATAAACATAATAATATTCTAGTTTACATAACATTAAGGAAAAAATTAAAAACAAAAAGTTGATTTTTTTTTCTCTCCTTTCTCCTCAGGGTCAAAGAAGTTTTTATCAGTGCGATAATTTTGCTATTAGTTTTGATTTTTGCAAAATCGATGAAAGAAACTGTTGATGACTTCGGTTTACGTAGTTTTACTTTCTCAGAAAAAAATTTAGTTTTTTTTTTAATGTGTTCCTTCAAAAAAAGAATAATTATTTAAACAAAAATCATTGCATTTCGAAAATTATATTAATTTCATTCGTTTACTGCTTTTTGCCAATACATAATATTATTGAAAATAAAAAAATTAAAAATACTGTAAATATAACAAAATTAATCCCCTTGATTTCTGAGGCCTTAAATTTTCAAGGGTGACAATTGAAATGGAAACGGTAACAATTGAAATAAAAAGGGTGGCAGTTGAGTTGTAAAGCGTTACATTTGCTTTGGAAAAGGTTACATTTGATTTGGAAAGGGTTGCTTGTGACTTGTAAAGGTTTGCAATGTATTTGTATAAGGTTACAGTTAGTTGACTTGGAAAAGGTTAAAATAAACTTGGAAATGCTATATAAGGAGATAACGAAGAATCTCGACACTTTCATGGCTCTGCACTAACTTGGCTTTATTTGATCTTAGTTATGTTGCAAATGTAGATAATTATGTCATAAATCTGGAGACTGATTCGAGTTAGTTGGCATTACCTTAAATCAAATAACAGTTGAACAATTAACTGTTTTTATTGGGATTTTTTCCTCCCATCGAACACAAAAAGATACTGGAAGAAAAAACAACATTTTTCCTGCAACCCTCTCATGTTCTTAGCATATACACGTAACCCTGAGTATGCAGAACACGCACCGTACGTCCTCTTCCCGCCTTCCGAACATGCCATACATTCGGGCCCAATCGCTTCCCAGAACTTACTAATTTCTCAGAACTTCTAAGGAATCTGCACTTGACGACAACTATTTGTTACTGGAAGAGTGATAGTTGCTCTTCCAGCAACTAATAGTTGTTAAGACCTGTTCAGATAGCAAATGGTTTTGCACTATTGCAATGTTTAAAAATGTAAAAGGAAAATGTTTCTTTTATTCATCCTGGTAATTCATCATTTTTTTTAAATTTATAATTTCAGATGACTCATTAGAAATTTATCAAAAAGTATTTACTTTTTCAATTAGTAGTTATAAGAATCATCTTCTGTATACCGAAAAATAACGCCTTCTGCAAACATGATACTCGTTCGTAACGATGAGGATGTAATAATCTTGGATGTAATTAAAATAACTCTTCCAAGTTCTTCGCTGTCGAAGGACGTACTCCTTCGAGTCCGGAACAAAAGGTCAGATGAGGAATTAAAGACAGGAGGGAGTCGAGGAATGCATTATGGATAAGGGAAATGATCCAAGCGCAATTAAGACTTGAAGGAGCTACTATCGGAATCCTGCCGGGTCGGGGCGGAAAAAAATACAGGTAAATAAAAATAATAAGAGTGCTTATCATGGAGCCTTTTCCAAGAAGGTAATAATTACCCTGTCGGCTTCCTCTGAGGAAACTCGATCGGATCATGAAAATGTCGCGGGGAAACTTCTGACGGCGGAGGTCAAGCGATGCAGACGAGTGCTCTGTCTGCTAGATATAGAAGCAGCATTCGGATCAATGTGGTGGCAGTTATTAAAAACCTATGATATGAATGTTGATGTAACCACTAATAAAGCTTTCCGGTTTTTATAAAATTGCTATGAACCATCTCGACAAGCATTGAGCATGTATGTTGTTTATTCATTGAGCATCACTTTATGCTGCTATCGCTACAGTATGATCTCTAAATTATGCATACCCGGCATAATTATGAAAGGGATTCCTAAAGAGTACGGCACAGGCTTGGGACCCCCATTTTACATACCTTCCGAAGGACGGCATAATCAAGGATGTTTACTCCTTTTAATGAATCCTATGACCATCTGCCGGGATCTTGGGTATAGTAGGTTGTTATACAAACAAGTAGACCGCAAGTGACCCTCATTGAGTCTGTAAAGATTTGTTTACAAAACGAAGACCTAATTTATTTTTTTATTTTCAAGAGTTATCAAATTAGTGTTAGCAATGATTAGTGTTAACTAATTAATCATATTTTAAGTTTCATTATTTTTAACGTATTCCTTTCTCTATGAACATTGTTCCAATTTTCGTAGAACTTTGGTTTACCTAAGCATCACTTTACGCTGCTGTGGCTAACCGGAGGATGCACCAGGGGGAGTCCTAAATTTTTCTTATCCAGGTATAATTAGGATAGGGATCTTTTAACGAGTACCTGACGCCATACAGGCTTAGTACCGCCATTTTATATTCCTCCTATGGGGGCATAACCAAGGATTTTTTGCTCCCTTTAATAATCCTAGGGTCTACTGCCGGACTGTGAACCTGCGACCATGGACATAGAATATTAATATGCTAACCACTAACCCAAATGTGTCTATCTGTGTATCTATAAAAACGACATCAATTAAGTATAAACATATTTTTTTTCCTTTCTTATTGTACTTGTGGTTCTTTTCAATATATTTTGAAGTTCATCTATGTTCAGTTGGTTCGTCTTGATGTTTATTGAAGTTCCTAAACTCGATATTGTTTTACACGAAAGTGTCGTAAAATGCTCGATATCCATTTAAGATTCTCCTACCATCCATAAGGCATTCCCAGAGAATAATTGGTACAATTATTTTTTCTTGGACGTTATAAAATTTCTGTGTAATCATCTATAAAGATTTGGGAAGTACTTTCCTTGTTTTAATGTCTCAAAAGCTGTTTGAAATTCTGATTTTAAGACATCCATACAAATGGAGAATGGAGAATTCTCTCGATCTATTTGCTCCGGTATTTTTTGTCCTTTTACCCAAGTCACATCCTGAACGCAATGTTAAACGCTCCGATAGGGGCTATCCTTGTTCTGCAATTAGAAATATCTGTTTTATAGAATCGTTATTTGTACACTCGTGCATTAAAGGTTTGTTTTGACGGCTGTTAATGTATTCCTCAAGTTTAGCATCCATTGACCGCAGTATCTCCGCCGCTTAAAAGCATTCCGTGGCTTCAGCCAGCTCATTATGCAGCTCTCATTCCGCTCAGCTTCTAATGAACGGGAAATAATTCATTGGGGAATCGAAAGGGGTCAGCAAGAAGAGACAATAATAGGCTATTATTGAAGTTTAAGTCGGTTTAATGATTCTAAAACTTTTTCCATAATTCCAAAATGTGTGTTAATATATCTGCAGCCCCCGAATAATAAGTGGTTAAGTCGAATTTTGTCCAGAGAGAGTTAGGTGTATTGCGGGGGGCGGAATCGTGTCATTCTCGGAGTTTTTGGCTTGGAATATTCCATTCTCATCGTTACGAACAAATATTTGCTGAATGGGTTATTTTTCAGTATTCGGAAGTAAAAAAGGAAAACAAATTGAACACATTAGTAAAAGTTTTCAATGAGTATGTCATTATTTACAACAAGGAAGCTTAACTGATCTACCAAAAAAACACAACAAAAACCCCCAAAGTTTTTACGTGTCAAGATGTGAAGAATCCTTATATCTAATGAAATACGTTTACCGTTTCTGGCTTTTTTCCATGACTATTCAGACGACTTTCTTGAGATTTAGTACTAGCGTCACTGAACATCCCTAGGGGATCCTCCGATATCATCATATATCTCCAGCCCCTGTGAATAAGTGGTTAAGTCGAATTTTGTCCAGGTAGAGTTTTGCAGGAACCGGAGTCGTGTCATTCTCAAAGTTTTTAGCTTGGAATAGAGTTGTAACATCATCAATAACTCCCTTTCTAGGCACTACCAAACTCTTATTACTTCGAAAATTAAACGATTCCGCTTTCCTAAGTACAAGAAACTAAAAGTTTCATATTGGCTTTGAGATATTAAAATATGGAAAAAACCTACTTCCTAAGTCTTCATAGATCATTACAATGAAATATTAAGTCATTTTTAACGCCCTGAGAAAATAATAGTCTTTATATAACCATTAAAGAGATATATGGCTCTCCCTATATTTTATCCTCATTTAAAAAAAAACTGCATAAACAAAATAACAACTTATATATCATCATCATCACATGGCTCTATAGGCCATGGAGGACCTTGGCCTCCTCAACAATTCTCCTCCACTTTAAACGATCTCCCGCTGCACTTCTCCATGTTCTTACCCCCAGGAGCTTAAGGCCTGCTTCCACATCATCCATCCATCGCATTCTAGGCCTTCCTATTCCTCTTTCTCCGTTTCGACGTCCCTCCAGAATCAGCTTTGGGATTTTTTGTCCATTCTGTGAAAGTGCCCCAACCATCCCAATCTTGCTTTTTTAATACAAGAAAGTATGTCAGGTTCTCCATATAGGCCCCTAAATTCTTGGTTCCTTTTCAAGCGGAAATAATTTCCTTCCTTGGTTGGGCCATACACTCTTCTAAGAATCTTTCTCTCCCATGTATTCAATAATCTCTCATGCTGTTTGGTTAGAGTCCACGCCTCCCCACCATAGGCAACGACAGGACGAAGTATCGTCTTATATACCCTTATTTTGAGACTACGAGGTACAGCAAAACTATTTTGGAACACGTTTCTGAGGGACCAATAGCATCTGTTACCGTTTTCAATAATCGCCTTTATTTCATGTTCCAGTCTGTTATCTTCTGTAATAATGGTGCCAAGATATTTAAATGTCTTAACATTTTCAAAACTGCACCCTCTTCCTTGGAGATATCCACTGGATGACAGTTTCCTGGATATATTTATACAGCTAATCGAAGTTATATAAATAAAAACTAGCAATAGTTATCAGTATTGGTTTTTACTTCTTGTACGGTTGTATTTGTGAAAATTTCCGTTTTTCAGATTACAACCGAAAATTCCATTTTGAATATATCTGGATCCATTTTGATTAGTTTCGTTCTGATGTGTGAACGTAAAATTCATTCAGTTAACAAACAGTACCACTAGATTTATTGAGATATTGAATTGATATAATATGGACTTACAAGGGACATACTTATGTGAACTAACTAGTGACTTATTGACTATTGTCAATCATTATAACGTATTGACTATGGACTACATCTAACTTAGAGAATACTCTCTACTCTCTACTCTCAAGGATAAGGAAGTTACATTGCTGAGAACACGTAAGCATTGGTGAAACTTCCTTGCTACAAATCCAATTTATTAACAATTTCCTTCAGGTCGTTGCCATGTAAACATTCGTATACCGCGTACTTCATTACGGCCAGGCATAAAACCTTGACACTTTTTGTTGTAACACTTAGTTGTGCCCTCCGATTTGGAGTCTGTATCTTCACTGAAAGTTGTAGTATATAACATGGAAATGGTACTTTATGTGGAAATAATATTTTTACGACGTCTGCTGCTCAACAACAGTTGGTAGCGATGTATCATGGAGGATCCCGCTATTTTGACCGACATAAAGGAAAGGTTCCGGAGGTCGTGATTGCCGATGCAAATGCAGCTCACACCAGCAGGTGTCGAGGCTCCTTACCATTCAGCACATTACTGTTCGAGGTGCAGCATTGTGGTTTTGCTAGGGGATAGCGGTATGAACTTGAAGTTAAATAAAAATCAATTAACAATGAACGTTTTAAAAAATAATGAAATAGTTGTTCAGTTCTGTATGAATTTACTTATCGAGTTCTAATTTCTTTATATGATTCCGAGTGCGCGTGTTTACAGTCTAATAGGATTAAAAACCCCTACCCGAAGGCAGTCTATTGGTTACCGACTCCTAGATATGTTGTCCCCCGCTTGCAGAACCGCATTTCTCCCCCGCAAATTGATTTCCCGCATTTTCCTACACCACATTTTCCTTCTTTTCCCGAAGTCTATTGTTAACCGCTTCCTGATCCTGTTGGTCAACGCTCATTCTACACCGCCTTTTCCTAAGTTTATATGACCGAATTGAGAGGCCACCGCGGTGAGCTCAAGCCTACGAGACGGCAGTCAGGAGAGGAGAGTCTGATTTTATTCCTTCCTTATTGCCAAATGTCCGTGGACGACTGACCGGGTAGCGTCGTATTCCAGTTTAAATATTTTGGTTTTAATTTAATTTAATTGGTTTTGTTTTTAATTTCCCCTTTATCTTTATCTTATCTTTTTTTTTCTAATGTTAAACCGCGTTTCGAACAGTAATATTGTAAATAAATGAGGGCCATAAGAGAGCTCGGTGTTACGGTGGATATACTAAGGGATGAAACTGCCATGACTATAACCCGAGACATAATGATAAGGTTTAGGCATTTTATAATTTGTTAACCAAGAATTTATTTTATAAATATGATAACATTTTTTGCGCCGCTTCTTGATTTTCACTGAGTGAGAAATTCCCCTAGAAACTGTAATTATACTGTTAAATAATTGTGAAATATTCCAATACTTTAGCTGCAGATGATCCATGGTATTCAATGAGGTTCATGTACCAAACTGGCAGTTCCATCTTTTCTGCTCGCATCGTCGATTATATTTTTGCTTTTAAAAAAAAGTACCGCTACAACCCGTGAAGGGTCCGGGATTCAGTACATGGTAGAGACTGTACTGTTTCTTGGACAACGGTTCTGCAGGAGGTTAGATCAATATCAACCGCCAGATTTTCACTGTTATTTTGGATATCCCCTTTATAGAGAGAGGGTGAGCCCATGGAGGGTCTTAGATCACATAAGACCCACCTCCAGCCATGAAAGCCTGGCAACTAACGCTCTACCACTGTGCCACTCCGCTCCCTATTGTAAATTGGGATAAATAATTTGACATGTCGTCCGAGGAGTTACGCTGTAAGACCATTTGGGTCGCCTTCTAAATGAACTTGTTCGTTGAAAGATTTCATCTAATAAAGTATTCACACTCGAGCATTACCCGATTGGGTGTTGCCTTTTTTGTTGATATTCCGAGAACTGCAAGATCGTTACTCCTGAGATCGCCGCCATGTACTTATTACTATTATTTATTGATTTTTTTTTAATTGAACAAAAAGATGGTAGCTATTGGAGATATGGCCCGAGGTGGTTCATACTTACGAAGGAGCTTATCGAGAGGCCGGACGAAGCCCATTTGGAAGTTAGAGGCTGGGGAGCGTGGGAATCCAGATCCCATCTATAAAATATGCAGGGCTAATAGCGAGCCCTCTGGCCATCCTGTAGTCGGTGGCTTCTGGCCATCCACTTCTTCGGCAGTCTCCTCCTTTATCTCTCCACAGTTTATCAACTCCTTCTATTATTGATACTGCACCCACCTTATTTACATTCTTCTGAAACAACATTAAATTGCCATCGTTATTATCCCTTCCCAATTTCAGTTCTTGATTCGATTATATTTATTTTTTCAATGCGACCGGAAATATTTTTAAAAAAAAGTAATTGGCTTGTCAACCCTTCGCCTAATCAGGCCACATCGGGACGGACATACAAAAAAAAAATTTGATGTGACTTAAAAAAAAATCACATTAATGAAGGTCAAATTACATCGGCAGTAAATCACGTATCAATTTAAAGATCTCTATCTTATTACACTTTCTCTTCTCCTCTTCCATTCCTTGGGAGAGCAGTGGTTAGGTGGTAGAACACTGAGTTCCCTTGCCTAATGGCACTGGATTGAAATTCATCTGCCGGCAAGACTTTTATTTAATCTGTTAGTAGGCGGAGATGGGTCCTTTATGATCTAGGATCCTGGGGATCTCCCAGCCTTTATAAAGTAGGTACACATAATAATAAATACAAATCTGGCGGATGAGCGTGATCTACTACAACTGAGCTACAGTGAAAACCAAAAATTAAATCCAGTTTAACTACAATTAAGGAGTCACCTGTAGTGGTGAAATGGTTAGCACAACCTTCAATGGCCAAATTCGCCAGTTGACGGTAGGATTTTTTAAAGGAAGTAAAAGAATTCCGGAAGGGACATAAAATGGGGGACCGAGCCCGTGCACTATCAACTACTCGTTAGAGAACCCTATCATAATTGTACCTAGAAGATAAAATTTAGGGATCCTGTGGTAGCACGTCCGATTAGCCATAGTAGCATAAAGGGGCGTCAAATGAATAAACAAACAATTAACAAATCATACATCAGCAGCCCAAAGGTAGTACTTGAAAGAGAAAAGAACGATATAACTAATCTATAAAAAAATTCCTACAAAATTAAACCAATCTAGTCGACACGACACCACGACCAGGAACCCTACACCGACATAGAGAAAATTGCAGAGAGATGAGAAAACGCAAAATTCAGTTCTATGGGTAGCTCTTTGTAGAACTGAATGACAAACTGAATGTACTCGAGCAGAATGACAAAAATTAAGCATTTTCGGGTATTTTCAATAGCTGGAAATGTCCTACACGTAGTTTAAGGAGACGGAAAAGGACATCGAAGAGCTTGAGGTCTTCCCGGATAGAATTGAAGGACGTTCTTCACTTAGGCCGGAACTTCAGAATACTTGGGGTTTTCCAGAAAGACCAAAGAGGCGCCATTCTGATGCTTGAGAGAAAGCAAAAGCACAGGTAGAGAATGAAAAAGATATGGAAGAAGAAAAAAGAACGAAAGATGAAACAGTCGTAGTCCTTTTGTCTCGATAGTTAAAAGACACAACAATCTGGTAGCATTAATTAAAAGTGTATAAAATGCTTAAGGTTTCAGAATATAATTAATTCAAATTTCTACTATATTTTTTATGACTAATAGCATAGTACAAATTGATAATACATTGGTTTATTATATTAATTATATAATTATACTGTTTTATATAACCTATCAAGCTGTTTCTATAATATCTTCCTTTGCTTTAGTATTTTATTGAACGTCTTAATCCTTGGTTATTGTATCTGATTTATGAGTCTTTTTGGCAGTTGGTGTGAGATATGCTGTATTTTATCTTTCTTGATTTTTTTTGTTGTGCATATCATGCATAAAGCTTGTTGAATTGGCAAAACGTTGATTGGTTAATTGTTTTTCACTATTCTTGAAATAGCAAAATACCAAAATATTTTACTGATTTTAAATTTCCCAATTATTATAAAGTAAAAATATTCCTTAAATTTCTCAGCAATGATTCTTTTTCCTACCCCTGACTGATATTCAGTTAGATACAACAGCAAAAAACGATTGATGTAAATGACTATTAAATTTTTTCCTTAATCCCCATCCGCCTCATTCAAGATATTTAGATATCGTTTATTTTTTCTCATTTCCCACATTATAAGTATATATATATGTATTTATAATGATCTAATTTCAGTTTCTTATTTCCCTTTCTTTTTTTTCTTTTTTGTTTTAATCTTTTCGTTTTTTCTTCTCGATCCTGGATATAGTTAACAGCCCGGGGACGGAATCTGATCGACCGACAAATGCTGAAGAGTGGTGTGGCAAGAAGCTATTAACATCTCTGTTTAGTCTTTGTGTCTTCGGCCGCCACTAAAAATCTCAACAATTTTTTTCTATCCCTTTTTTTTCTCCCTTCCTTCCAAGTCTATCTAAACTGCTTATCCAAGTCACTACACGGAGTATTAAAAGATAAAAGATCTAAATGGTTTAAGATGGGTCCGGGAAGCTTTTGGAGATCTTTTGTGTCCGGACAGCAGACTTATCTCTGGTTAGTTGTTCGGCTTTTGTTTTTTTTTAGGAAGAGAGAAATAGGATGATCTGTTTTCTAATTATGGATCTATAAGAGTTTCGGCTGCTATAAACAGGAATGCCTTATATCCCTCCTTGTCTGATTGTTTTTGTTAGTTTAGGTAATTGAACTAGAATGATGTACTTGCAGATTCCTCTGTATCTGTATGTTTGGAAAGTAATATGAAAAAATAATTAATATCAAGTAAACAATTACAACTTGAGAGAGGGTGGCCTGTGGTCTAGTGGTTAGCATAACAACCTACTAAGCCCAAGATGGCGGGTTCTTAGCTCGACAGGTGGCCACTAGATTTTTTTAAGGGAGTAAAATATCCTTGGTTATCCCGTCCTTCGGAAGGGGCGTTAAACGGGGGTCCCGAGCCGGTTACGTTGTCAGGTACTCGTTTAAAGGCCCCTATCCTAATTTAATCTGGATAGACAAAATGTAGGGATCCCACTGTAGTATCATCACATTGTGCTGCTATGGCTAATATATGACAGTATAAAGTGACCTTAAATGAACAAACAACAACTTGAGAGTGTATTGAATCCTAACGCGACTTTACAAATTAATTATGATAAATCCATCCAACAGATTAAAAAAAAACTATTGTAGAATGTACATAAGACTTTTGCGTCCTTTAACTAAAAAACTTAACAAGTCAAGGTTTCCAAAGTAGGCTACAATCAAGCGGATAAGTCTTTACCTATGTGCTATTTTTTCGAATGAGGTAGGTGCTTCATACCAATACCATTTGAAACCAAGAAGGGTTTTCGATTCCATACTTTTTAAGGACCGAACTGTTTTAAGACATTTATTCAATGATTTGGCAGTGATCACGGTTTCCCCCCGAATTAATGGTAACCACTTTACAGAGATGGGTAGTCCCACAGGGTTTCTTTCTTTTTTTCAGAGCTGATAAAAAAAAAAAAATTTATCTGCCACAGAGGGTCTCGAATCCGAGATCATTATATTAATTGCCTGAGCTTTTACCCGTTCTCACATTTTTATGGGAAAAATACAAATAAATTTGTTATACTAAAAAAATTAATTACATTAAAAATAATTACATAGTATGTGAAAAAAATGATGCTAATAGGAGAAATTTTTACGTTTTATTTATATATTTGAAATTAAGCTGTTATCCAAGGCACAACAGTCTGGCCTAAGATTTTTTATCGATCTTACTATTTTGTTAAAGTTGGTTATAAAATTTATCATAAATCCAAATCACTTCTAATTGCGTTTATTATATTAAATTTATTTATCGGTTTTATTATAACCTACTTCGCTACCTTAATGTTATTATAATAGCAGTTTAAAATCGGAGACTATTAGTGGTGGAAAGACCAAACAAGCACTTCTGACTCATGTGAAGTTGACCATTGATATGCTCTACATCAAGATAAAGGCTCAAAGATCATAAGATTTATAAAATAATTTTGTATAAAAATTGTTATAAACATAATAGTGATTTATGATTGGCTTTTCATGTTACAGAAATTCAAGGGAGCTAACTTAAGGCGATGTAAAGGAAGTCTCCCATTGACTTCCCGGTAAGTTTTCATATCAACTTATTTATGAATATTTATGAAATAGTTTAAATTTATTATCTCCACTATAACAATATCTCAAAAGTAGCACATCATGTATATTACTAATGTGATATTAGAAGTGTGTCATATTAGTTACTTTATGTATTAGTATGTATCGTCAACTTTTTTTAGTATTAATATCATATCAGTAATACTTTATGTTTTAACCACGTGTACATTATACACGTGGATTATGTAATATTCAACCTCTAAATCTTTATATCATCTATATTATTACAACCATTATTATAACCATTCTCTATAATTTCTTAATAGTATTTATATTCCAATTACCATTCTCGATTATTTCTTCCAATAACATATATAATAGTTTTGTGATTCTACATTCCATTAACGTTGTTACACCCATAAATTATTTAATAACAATTTACAGACATATAAGTATTTTTTTTTAGTCTAAGGGTCGTTTTTTGACTTTAAGAAAAAAAAATGGAGACGCATATTATTCACTTAAATTTTGAGAATATGGTGAGGTTCCAAGTTGATGATACAGGTATTGCTGAGACCTGAATTGAATGTTTTTATCTTTCCGAAAAATGGCGAAATTGTAATTTAAAAAAGGGTAATTTTTCTATAGGTTGTCGCTTCGAGTTGTTACCAGTTTTAAGATATTCCTTTTTAATATTTTTCTAAAATTCAAGTTATCACGAGCTTTAGTATGGAAATGATTATAATTATAGGAAATGTTTATACTTCGGTAATCATTTCATCTAGAATTGGACATTTCAACAAGCATATATCATCTACACTTCTAAATGTTAGTTGAAACTTTTATTTCTTGATAAAACGATTACCGAAATCTACTCATTACCCATGATTACATTCTCTTTTCCACTAACTACTAGCTTTTTACTAAAGCTCACGATAACTTGTATTTTTGGAAAATATTAAAACTGAAACGAATAAACAGTTAAAACTTGTAACTCAACTCGAAGCGATAACCTGCGAAACAGACGCCCAAAAAAAAAGTGCTAAATTGTATATAAGATCTTTTGTTATATCGATTAGACTAATTTTTAACGCTTCTACATAAAAAAAACAACTTATGGTGATAGAAAACCGACATCAAAGAAGCTCTGTCATTGACAAATGGTTTTCCGAATAGCGCTTCAATTCCTGACTTCCTCTAGCGGTACTTTTTTTATCTTCCTTCTTTCTACCTTTGTTCCAGAGGAGTGGGTTCCCATATCACTTCCTCCACGGCCTGTATCCTCAACCTAACTTAAGGGTGTTTCTTTGTACCTCAAAACATTATTATTTAGTTCACCTAATCCAAATATAACTTTTAAAACATTTATGGTATATTTATATAGTGAATAATGGTCTGAAATTGGAAATGTCCCTTTTTGGGTGAAAGAATAAACTCTATTTTAATATATTTTTGAAATTTAAACTTTTTAGCCGCATTTAGCGGTTTTGTAGGGGATAAACTTGTGGGTTCCCGGCAGCAACATGCTCGAGACTGGTGACACCTATCGTTCAATGCATGAGTTTTACAATTTATTTTAATCAACTCTAGTTAAAGGCTAGAATCCATTGATACAAGAATAGTTATTTTAGTGTAACAAATCGTTTAATAGCAGTGCAATTGATACTAATAGTACTTAAAACATCCAATAACTGATTGAACTTTTCGTTTCCCCTAATATATTATATTTGTGAATGTTAAATATCTTTTTCCTACAACCATTGAGTAATGCTATCCATTACTTATAAAGTCCCACTTTCCCCCACTAGTGAGGGAAAGTAACAGTAACATAGATCGAATTTGACAATCAGCACTCTGTTATTTTAAATGTTAAATGGTGGTATTATAATATTATTCATTTTATATTCCTAAAATGTTTTTTTTTTAATTATTTATTTATTCATATTTACAACTATATTACAATAATATAACAAGTAAATAGGCTAAGTGATACATAATGACATGATATAATGACAAGTAGAGAAACTACCCACTGGTAGTACTCAAATCGCATGTTCAACTCAGAATGTCACGTGGCCATCTTCTTTTCAGACGCTTCGGAGGATTATCGGGAATTGAAGAGGAAGCTAGGTTTGAAACTAGAGGGTTTGAGTGGAAATGAAGTTTGTTATGAAAGGATAGATAGCGGGTTCGGGCCAAATCAGCAACAAATGGGACATTAAGGTCATTATGGATGACTTTATTCTTAACAAAATAAGGAGCATTGAGGATTTTACGAAGGACTTTGGATTGTAGGGATTGGATACGAGAGGAATTCGATGGCTTAGTCGAGCCCCAAAGCTCTACTCCGTAAGTCCAAATAGGTCGTATAATGGTCATGTATATGAGTCTTTTGTAGTTAATTGGGAGCTTAGAGCGTTTGTCTAGTAAGTGTTGAAGTAGCCTGAAACGTCGAGCGGCTTCTTGTCTTTTCAATCTTGTATGAGGATTCCAGGTTAATCGTTTGTCGAGATGCAACCCTAAGTATCGGATCTGTTCTACAGGCACAAGTGGGATATTATTAAAGGATACTGAAGGGCAGGAAGTCATTGGTTTACGACTTAAGGTAAAAGTGATTTGATGGGATTTTTGAAAATTTATTTTAATTCTCCAGTTCTGACACCATTCTTCAAGATCAGTGATATGGGATTGGAGGCTTTGGGATACAATAACAAGATTGGTGTTAACTGATGTATCATCAGCATAAGTGCTAAGGATAGTATTAGGATGAGTTGGGATGTAAGCTGTATAAACTGTATAAAGGATTGGGCCAAGGATACTAATCTAAGGATATACTAATATAAGATACTAATCTACCTTGAGGAATCTAAAATGTTAAAATAAATAATTTTATATTTAATTCAAGATAGATTTTATTTATTTTGAAGCGATTTTTTAGAAATATTTAATATAACCTTAAATGTATTAGAACCTTCACAAATCAGAAATTTGGAGATCTAGCATTAAAACAGTGATCATATCACAAACAAAATAAAAAATGGAAATAGATAGTGATGAATTCATAGAATTTACTCCTCCATTCATAAAAAAACAGGCTGAACAGGCAATAAATCAACTTTTACCAAAAACATCTAAAGTTAGATATGAAGAAAAATATAAATATAAATCAAGATATAATAATATACGTTTATTTTATTTTTGTATGTCTTATCAGAATATTAATTTCTAAATAATAATAAATAAATGTTTCAATAAGTAAACCGTCCTAGAGTTATAATTTGCATGGTTAATAATAGAAAATTGTAAGAGATATCGCTAGTGTAGTTTTAACAAATCTAAAGTTTCACCTTTAATTTCTTAATTTTTAAATGGTTGCAGGAAAAATGTAATATTTAACACGTGAGAAAAGTGCTTAAACACCCTCGTTTAATCGCCTTCGGCTCGTGTGGTAAAATTCACTCGGGTGTAATAAAGTCCCACTTTCCTCACTTGTCAAATAAATAACTAGTTTTATGAAATGATTGAAAGTACCAATGATCTATGTATAGTTGAACTTAACGATGATAATAATGATAAAAATGAAAAATAAAATATACATATTAATAATAGGTATAAATAATACAACTATATACAATATAGTTGTATTATTTATACAATACTATAATATAATATACATAATAATATTCATAATAATAATCTTGTGTATATTATTATGTATACACATATAAACAATTATTAGTTCGATTCAATTATTGATATTTTGTATTCATGTTGTATTAGTAAAATCATTTTCGTTTTACTCTTCTAAGCTTCTCCCCATAAATGATGATATTAAATTATTTAAAAAAAAGAACAAGAAAAAAATATATGTTGAGCCACACTCATCAGTATTTTTATGATATAGATAAACTTAAACCATCACCATTAAATTTATCTGTTTTAACTCTTATTTTAATTATTGTATAAAAGGAACTTAGTGTCTAGCAACAAATCTTAACTATCCCGGACCATCCATAAAATTAAAGGGTTCATTAAAATGAAATAACTATAAAGAAAGGTTTACCAGCATTTACTATTAGGATGAATCGATTTTTTATGTTCGGGATTGGGAACGAACTATGGCCAATCAGCTATTGAATGCTTTTTTAAATAATTGTATTCTATAATTAATTATTTTGTGGTACTTTATAACTTAGCTCTACAAACAATTGGCCTTGGTCAATTCAACTCCTCAGCCTACTCTTTTGATATCCTAGCCAACTTCCTTTAACTACCCTGATCGTCTTCTGATTTATTTTGTATTGCGGTCAACTGTTGATTAACTCATAGAAATAATTTTATAATTTCGAAAATAATTAGGTTTTATTACTGGGTTAATTTCATTGATCCGCGGTGTTACATTGAGACCTATTACTCTATAATAATTACCATTTCAAAAAGTCGTTACTCTACCTAAGACATAAAACTTGCCGCTCCTTTGGTAGGAAAACTGGCACAGCTAAAGAAAGTGCAATTTTTCGATTGTCTTAAAAAAAAAAAATGTATGCGGGAGAGTATAACAAAAGTAACTCAAGTAGTTGGCCGCTAGAGAGCAGTAGTGTCGCATTATCAAAACCTTCGGAAGATTAGTGGCAATTAACCTGTTAACTTGTAATATTGAGTTGCGCCTGTTTTCTTCCAAATTTATACAATGTTACTAGTTCATTAAGATTTCTTTACCTATTGATGATTGATGTTGCTATTGTTGTCGTGTATGGTAGAATGTTTGCGATATTTCTAACTGTGAGGACCTGATACCCTGCAGGTGATGCTAGGTCGGGGCTCGCCGGGGATGGCTTGCCCTCTAGCCAAGCTCGGCCGAAGCTCCCCCGACTACTATGGTTCCAGCCTGGACCAAGGATACCACACCCTCGTACCCTCCGGCTGGACGGCCCAGGAGAAGCCGAAGAGGCGCCCTCCATCACACACAGAACGACTCCCAGATGATCTGCTCCTTCGGATATTCTCCTGCCTGGAGTCTCCAGACTTGTGTGCTTGCGCCAGGGTCTGCAGGAGGTGGGAGACGCTGGCTTGGGACCCTTCGCTGTGGGCGACCCTCACTCTCCTAGGAGAGAACCTCTCCGGAGATAAAGCCATAAGGTGAGTAAATTTTAATTACTATTACTTTATATACACTATAACTTAATTCATTCCTATTTTCTCATGAAAGCTTGCATGGGTCCATTTTCATTCTAACTCTTCAAACATCATCATCATCATAACCTTTCCCTCTTCTGCCGCTGTGCGTTGTGAGAATCCTGTGTTAAAAGCCTGGACCAAGTTTCTGTTTCCTGAGCCAATTCTCTCCTGTTCCAGTCTACTTCTCTCCACCTGAAAGGCCTCTGTAACACAATCTTCCCAGGACATACGAGGCCTTCCTCTGGATCTTTTCCGTGTCGGTCTCGTATGTCTTCCTGGGTCCATCCTAAGGAGGTGTTCGAACCACCGTTTGTGCTCCTCCAGAATGGTCTCGATTGGTTTAACGACGAGATTAGCGCGTAAAGTGCTGTTCTGTTTTCCTTTCTACTTAACGCAAGTACCTAATTTTTATAGCTTGTATTTGACACCTGGATTTTGGAATTCTTGCTTTTTATCTCATTGGGATGTGTTGTCTTCTTAGATATGATTCTTCTTTTGGTTTGCTCTGACTATGCCTGGATTGGCAATATGTTGACTGTTTGGTTTTTCAGTATTTTAGAGACTTGAGGCTTTGCTTTTGGGGATTTTTATTATAGCATCGTATTTAACTTTTGAGCTTTTTTCTCATTTCTGTGCATTTACAAATTTATAATTGTCACTTCTAATCATACATAGCTAATTATTGCAATAAATAGGTATTTTTATAAAATGTATGTTCTTTACACATTTATAGTAGATTAATAATTAAGAAGAGGAAATAGATAATGATAGAATAATGGAGAATTGGCTGCAGTTTTATGGTAGCGTTTATTCCTTACGGTACTTTGGGAGCTGTTATACAGAAAAAGCAAATAGAAAAAGAATAAGTTGAGAAAATAGAGAGGCTCGTTGTCTCTAAGGAATTAGAAAGGAAAGAAACCTAGAAAGTAAGGCCATCGGAAAGCAAGGAAGTCACCAAGTACAAGAAGGAGGATTAACATTTTTTATGGATATAACGAAAGAATCCTTTGGTATTTTGGGCTATCCAGAAAGAACACACACAGCAATCAATAATAGGATTAGTGTTATCTAAAGGATTTTTTAAATTTTAATTCAAAAATTAATTAAAAGACAAGTTTTTCTTTATAAAATTCTCCAAGGGTATGAAGATTATTTGCCGACCCTTTCGTTTCTGGATCTGGGATTACGGAAGGTCACGTTTTTAAAATAATACAGTAATCTGAATAAAGGATTTTTCTCACACTTTTGTTATCATAATTATCAAAGCTAGAATACATTTTAGGGTATCTGTTCCGCATGTTATGTTTCGAGTTGAGCTACAACAAGTTTTAACTGTTTATTCGATTCAGTTGTAATATTTTCCAAAAATACAAGTTATCGTGAGGTTTAGTATGGAAAAGAGGATGTAATTATGAGTAATGAGTAGATTTCGGAAATCATTTCATCAAGAAATAAAATTATCAACTAACCATTCGAAGTACAGAGGATATATGTTTTTTGAAACATTCATTCCTGAATGAAATGATTACGGA
This sequence comes from Troilus luridus, assembly GCA_964056705.1. NCBI lineage: Eukaryota > Metazoa > Arthropoda > Insecta > Hemiptera > Pentatomidae > Troilus > Troilus luridus. The sequence continues at coordinate 60,193,457 of OZ057414.1, forward strand.
AGTATACACATTTCCTATAATTACATTCTCTTTTCCATAAAAGTACACAATAATTTGTATTTTTGGTAAAAGCCCTTAAGTCTCCAAACTAAAACAGAAATTGAAAATATCAATAATACAACGCCTCAGGGCGTTAAGTAAACGAATAATAAGTAAGAACTTGTTGTTACTCAATTCCAAGTGACAATCTGCGGAATAATTGCCAATTTTAGGCAACGAAGCTGTTCTTTCATTTAAAGTGTTAACTATATCTTATTATCATTTCAATACAATTGGGAAAAATTAACCGGAAAATTTAAATAGTTATGTGAAACTGGAACGACTAGTAATCTATCCTACTTCTAATGATTGATGGCTTGATCCAAAACATCTTTGAAACCTGTGATTTTATACGTTGTATAGCCGACATCCGAATTCCAAAAGTGACGCAGCAATAACATATTATCTCCAAAGATCCAAGGCCCGGAAAAGGATTTTTTTTTTCTCTCTCTCTCGTCCGAAAGTTCACCTCGGTTCTCCAACTGACAGCTACTAGCTGAGGAAACGCCAATCATACAGCAAGCGCATGTCATAATACCCAACACACGCCCGGCTCTCAAGCTACAAGCTAGTCGCTTCGAGCATCAACGTTAAATTAAGACTATTCATTAGTTCTACATTATGTATATCGAAAGCTTAGTAATGCCGCTGCGAGAGAAGCGACTCTCGACCACCATGGGAATCTACCACCATGTTTATTTTTGTTTTTGCGTCCGGCTTAGTTTTTCTCTATCCACCAGATGTGTATGCGTTCCTGCTATAAGGTCATCGATCACACAACAGAGACTTCACTAGTTTGAAACTCCATGATATCTACAGATTTTCATTCATTAAGGTTCTCAATGCTTTAAGTCCTTGTTAGTAAAAAAGTCTTCGTACAGTAAATTTAAGCAAGTATCATTAATCATTCTAGCACTACACTTTTGTGGTTTTTAGTCTCTCGCAAAACCACTTTATCGATTCGGTTGATATTATTATAACTAAACCACTTGGAGACCGTGTCGATAATGTAGTTGTAATTGGGTAATGATTGGTTTGTTCGCGGTTTGTGATTACGTACGAAAAAAAACTCCCGTCTATTTGCACGATAGAAAGTACGATGGAAGGTATAACAGTGAAGATATTATTCTATTATATTTGTATATAAAAGTATAATATATCTACAGCCCCGGTGAATACGTGGTTAAGTCTAATTTTTTCCAGAGTGAGTTCGTTGTACTTAAGCAAGCGGAATCGATTTATTTTCCGGTTATCTGAAAGAAGTTAACTCTCTCTGGACAAAATCCGACTGACCCACTTATTCACCGGGGCTGTAGATAAATTTCTTAATTTCCAAGATAGTGTGTATAATGTGATAGTGTGTATCAGATACAAGTTTTATATCTCCTAGTTCATCATGACGTCTAGACGTCTACATCATCGTTCTGAAAATAGAGATTCGAGCTTATGTAATGCATTCCATTGCACATCTATTGGATTTTATGTCAAAGTCAATTTGCACTTCTTTTGGACCTTGTTTTATATATTAAAACCCTTCGTAGATGTATCGTCCGGAGGCTGTGCAGCTCTGCAGGACGGGCCAGCCTGCGGAAGGTAGTTATCGGGGAAGGCGCTTGGATCACCGACAAGGGTATCTTGATGATGGCTCGGCGTTGCCCGGAACTGACTTGGCTTCAGGTCCACGGATGTTCCGCCATCACGGACTCTGCCCTCTTCGAGCTCGTCACAAGGGCAGTTAACCTTCACCACCTCGACATAACAGGTTAGTAGCTCAGCATTTTTTTTTTAATTATGTTTAGTTTTACTCATTTTCAGCAAAGTTCGTAGTGCATGTGACATAGCTTGTTATTCTAAGCTAGGTTCATTGAATATTGGGTTGTAATTATGCAATATTTTATGTTTTCTTTAAAATACCCCTCGAAATAGTAAAGTGTTAATGTTTGTTGGACTTTTGTAAATGTAAATACTTATTAGTCCTCTTTCAAACAAAAATGTTTGGTTACCTCTGTAATATTTTGCTACTTGGATATAATTCAGTCTTAACTAAGATTCAACCCCCGTTCAAACGCGGAATGGGTCCCAAACGGCCAAAAATATTAACGAAGTCTGGGATGAAGGCAGTATGAGTGAGTGCAATGTCCAAAAGATTTCGAGAAGGAGACTTGAAGTGAAACTTGAAGACAAAGAAGTTCTGCCAACTTTCAAGCTTTTTCATCATCCCAGTCACCTTGAGTAGGTCACCAACGGTTGATTTTCTAACTCCCAGCTTCCCTGTCAGTTCTCGAACAATTGTACTGGAATTTCTTCCGCCAAAGTTCGGATAACATCATCATCAAGGGGAGAACTTCTTCCACGGCCTTCTTTGTCTTGAATTTTAAGACTCCCTATCAAAACATCTGGAACCACCGTTGAAAAGTGCACTCGCTTATACTGTCTTCATATTCACTTATAAAACCCAATGTAAGCTAAATAAGTATTTTATTGTATTGTGCCACACTATTTTGATCCATTGCACGTTGAAGTGTTTGTACGGATTCGGTAAAGCCATTTAGAAAAACTAAAATTAACAATTCTAGTGTAATAATTAATAATAATAAATACAATTAAATAATAATTGACCTTTAAATATTCTTTAGTTCTTCTTGAAAATACCGAATAGCCTGAGAAATAGATACAAAAAATTGAAGAAAAGAAACAGGAAAAGTAAGAGCATCAAGGGGCGAAAGAAATGCATTAATTAAGGGAAGATTTCTTTTTTTACAAAATGTCGGTTCAAAGAGCGCGCTAGTTAATCGATTCCGAGTAAGGTAGTAAGATTAACTGTACTGCCTCTTCGCTCATGTTAGCGCCTTCGTCCTTTTATCCTAACTAATCCATTGGTACCCTTCTAGTACACTTGAATCGTCTTCTCTCCCTCAACAATCCTAATGTATCTGAAATGATTCATACACTCTTAGGATAGTTCTTTCTCTGTTAGGGGGGTGCCACTGATAGCATTGCTTAACCTTACATTCCGGCGATAGCGCCGCTGTTGAGGAGTTTCGACATATCACAAACAACATCAACAAAATATATCACAAACGTATCCCATTTATTTATTAATATAACGGTATCTGCCCGGAGGATCTCGCTTGGAATTGAGTTACAACAAGTTTTAACTGTTTGCTCGTTTCATTTTTAATATTTTCCAAAAATACATGTAAATTATAAGTTTTAGTATGGAAAAGAAAATGTAATTACGGGTAATGAGTACTTATCGGTAATCACTCCATCAAGGAATAAAAGTTTCAACTAACATTTCGAATTATAGATGATATATGTTTATTGAAACGTTCATTTTTAGATGGAATGATTACCAAAGTATACACATTTCCCCTAATTACACTCTCTATTCATACTAAAACTCATAATAATTTGTAGTTTTGGAAAATATTAAAGGAGAACCAATAAGTCCTTATTTTTGTACATTTTTCAAGAAATAGATCCAATTATACAGGATTCTAAACCGTCTCTATTGGTTCATTTTTCTTTCTCATTTCGCCAGTTGGCACTTCCCCACATTCTTTCAATAAGTTTGAGTACGCCGTTTTCTGGGTTTACAAAATTATATATATATATATATATATATATATATATATATATACAAAGGTTAACGATTGCTTATTATTATTTATTACTTAATGAGGAACTGTTGAAAACAGACTCAAACACTAACGAACCTTCCCTCACATATTCAGCGATTCTATTTCTTGATGTGTAAAAATTAAGCAATTATATTACAAATGCAATAAAAGAAATATTTAAAAAACGCCAAACAGATAACGTATACAAAGTCAAAATGTTACAGCATTGCTTTATCATTTACTGTTATCACTAGTGGCGCTCCTCTAACAGAGCATTACTGTTCCAGTGAACACAATCATGTATGTGTATTATAAATACATGGATACTTTAGAGTGCTGGATGGATAAAATAATCATTCAGCAAAAGCCTGATGCGACCCTTATGACTCTAAACCGATCAGTCTGAGTCATTGGCGGATTTGAGGAGAGTTCTCATCAGTTGATATTGACCTTAATTTTAGTTGGTTTTCAACAGGAAAAAAACACGTTTTACGCACCAAAATTATTCATTGTATCCAATGTTTTCTCAATGGGTGCATCCAAAATCGGCAACTCCATACCCTTTTATGTTTTTCATTGACAATTAGATAGATAGCTATATGTACGATTTTTCAGAGTTTATTATTTATTAGAACTAGAGGATCGTATTTTCGTTTTATCCATGTTATTGTTTTCTGGCCTCAGTTGTCTTGAATTAAAAATTGATATCTTATGTATCTTCATTCATATATGGATCGTATACAAATTCACATTGTCCCATGGCCCCCCCTAAAAATTCTCCTAGATCCGCCAATGGTCTGAATGCCAGTACTACTGCCATTTCACGTTTCTTTAGACTGTTTAAATCATCTTTTACATGGTCAATCGTAATTTCAATCGTCAGAACTACTGCCATTCCGGTATAGTGAAGAGGACACCCTCAAAAGGATACGCTGTAGGTATTGTAATAAGCATAAAATATCGAGAAGAATTTTAGGTTTGGGTGGTTACCTTGCCTTGTTCTGTACGATGAGTTTCTCCTAAAATATTAGATAGGACCTTAGAGTTGCATACAGAGAACTGTCAATCTTGCGGTTGAATTCTAATTTAGTTTTTCTAAATGGTGTATTTTAAATTTTTAAGAACATTTCAACCTGCAGTGGACTGTAGTAATGAATCAATGTTTAGTGGCTCAAATAGAAAACTTATTTAGCTTGTAATTAGCATTTGTTATCGCATTAAGAACTAGTTGATGAATGGATAGAACAATGTCCTATTTATTGTTCAAAATTATTTGAATGGCTTTAAACATTATTCTGGAGTATTGTTTTGCTAGAAATACTGTATATATATATATAGAATATATATTCATTATCATTGTTATTATTGAAGCCAAACCTCTTTTATAATCGTGGTAATCAACTTATTTTATTTCATTCGTACACTTCTTTTTAACAAAACATTTTCAAGTGTTGAAAGATAGCTTCCGTATATTACTTTTAAAAATAGGAACAAGTTTAAGGTTCGGGAGCCTATGTTTACAACAGCATTAACGTATTAGCTGGGTGGATTAACATCATAAATAAGGTTAGGAAGGCATGTTTTCGTTGAAAGGGAGCCCAACAAAAAAACAAGACCACATTTTATTTATTATACTTCCAGACAACGGAATCGTTGAAATTCGTAGTTGCCTCGAACATGGATCACCCCCTTGAAAACTTAGCAAATGTTCTCGTGTTAAAAGGCCTCACCGACGAACAATATGTCTGAATATATTGAACGAGAGACCACGGAACAGCCGAGACCGCAGAGGAAACTAAGCGGGCACAAGCAGAGAGGTTATTTTTCATAGCTAACAAGAGAAGAAGGATGAAAAATGGGCAAGGAGGCGGGAAGACGTGCCTCAAAGATAGTCTCTGACCTCATTGTACCTCAAACCATTGATTTATCTTAGCGCCTCTAATGAGCACTAAATTAATCAAACGCCTGCCTTTAAGTCATTCCTAGCCATCATCGGCTATACCCCCCGCCTTATTCTATCTGAAGATGCCTGAGTAGGTATCGCTAAATTGCCGATAGTCACGTAATGATTTTTATCATAGTAGTTAGAATTTATAAAAGATTTCAGACAATCTATATATTATAATGTTATGTAGACTGTATCATAATGTTTTGGGGATCAATTTCTGAGTAATCAAATATCCAGTAAGATTTCCTTAAGGGAAGACTCTTTCATAAAAAAAAAACGCTTTCATTTTATCTTTGTTTTGCTCACCCAGCTTCTATAAAGTGGGAATCCTTAATTGGCGAAAATCTGGAGGTTGAGCATGATCTCAGACATATCTCCTCTCTCCACAACCATTGTTATAGAAACAGTACATTCTCTACCATGTACTGAACCCAAGACACTTCATGTGTTGAAGTAGTACAGGTTTTTTTTCATTTTATTTCTTAAACAATAATAGTAAATAGTTCATAGAATAATTGGACCAAATATGATCTTGTTTGCAGGCTGTATCCAGATCTCATGTGTGAGTGTAACTCCTGGACCAGAACCTCCTAGGAGATTGCTCCTTCAATATTTAGACTTAACTGGTGATTAATATTATTTTCATAATGAATTTTAACACTATTAATTACTGAAATTTATATATTAATCTTTATAGTATTATATTTATCCTTAGGAAACACCTTATTTATTGTGTTCTTAATTATATTTTATATATTTTTTTTCAGATTGTAATGCAGTGGATGACGGAGGTCTAAGAGTAATTGTTCGAAACTGCCCACAGCTTGTATACCTTTATCTACGTAGATGTACAAAAATAACAGGTAAATGGCAATTTTAGAATGATGCTTTTTATCTTATATAGTGCAATATTTTACTTTTTGTATTAATTACATAAATATTATATAAAAACAAATCATAATACTAAATATTGGTATAATGTGAAGTGATATGAAGTATTTGCGTAATTTAAATGCTGGTTTATACGCCTCACCTTTAATAACCATCCTACGTTGATCACTTTCGAACACATTCGAATAACTTGAAAAGTTGTAATGACATAGCCCCTTAAGTTCAGACAAAAAAATGCATTTGTTTATTAATCAAATGTTTCTCTCTTTGATTTAACAGACCTTTGAGAATTTCTAAAATTGTTTTAATTTTAATACTATAATTTTCATGGAAATAATGAGCATCAAAGCAGTGCAATTAACTTATTTAACAGTCTTGGTGATTGTCCCAAAATATTACCACATTCTGTTTCATTTATTCATTCATTTGCATTTGCAACTTTAAATTTCGTTCGGCAATTCGGCTAATCATTATAAACAGCAAACTGTAAGAATCTGTCCTGTGTTTCGGCGCTTTTAAAATTACACTACTTAATTTTCTGTTATACTAACGTTTGAATTAAACAAAAGAACGATCATTTTAAAAATTCAAATTAAAAATTTTTAATTTCATTTAATTCTTAATAATGCTACTTGAATAACATCTCATCACTCTGTTGTGCTTCCACTTCTAAATTAAATAAAAGAATATTATTGAATTATTGTTTAATTTTATAAATTATATGGGTGCCAACAGAAAAACAAAAAACTTTTAATTGTGAAGACTAGTTTAACGTAGAGAAATAGTTCTTAATTTTTTCTTTTTTTTATTTCAATCTAGAATGCTCCAATGATCATTTGTATAGATATAAGCATAAAAAGAAAAAACTCTTGTCTTTCTAAAGAACACAAGAACATCAAATTCAGCAATAGAGAAAAAAATATACTTCATATAAAACGTTAATTTCTTAGTTTTAAAAACTTTAAGTACTCTCGAAAATGAATTACAAATGAAAAAGTGGCTGTCTTTTTATTTAATAATGTAATGATATATATTGTTTAGCTTATCTGTTGACACCTTAGGATTCACATGAGTGTGAAAACTCCATCTCCAACCTAATTAATATTAATAAATACAAAATAAAATGATACTTTTGATTGACATTACTAGATTAAAGGATAATTTTTTAGTGAAAAGTACAAAATTTAATGAGAAATTCCCTCCTGTCATCAAATATTATTTTATCATGTTGTTAATGACTTTGTAAGAATTACTAATTATATAAAAAATTATGTATTCAAAATAAGCATTGAAAGCATATTTCTTTTCCTTAACTATTGCGATAAACTGATGTTGGTGCAAACATATGTTTCAGATTATACTCTATTGCTTATTTTGGATAATGGTCAATCTTTATTCCGTAACACATCGGCCTAAACTATATAAAATATTTACTGACTTACAGAATTTCTCAATATAAGCATATATATATTTTTTAACATAATATTCTCCTTTTGTGTTTTAGATGCAGGTATCAAATTTGTCCCTAGTTTCTGCTCTGGGCTAAGGGAACTGAGTGTTTCTGATTGCACTCAAGTAACAGATTTTGGTTTATACGAACTGGCCAAGTTAGGAGCGACTCTGCGGTATCTATCAGTGGCTAAATGTGTCAGGGTAAAGTATCTCTTTTTTTTTTATTATTTAAAATTAGAGTCTTTTAGACTCTAAACCTCTTAACAAGTTGTTGTTTGTCAGTATTTAAAGGCATGAAACCCTTAGATCATCAACCGCTATGATTCATTTTATAAATTTTTGTTATAAATTACAGATTAATAACATACAAACACACACAAAGTCAAACTCAATGATGGAGAAAATTTAGATATAATTTGAAATGTTATAATTTAGACAGTAGGCATTGAGCTTTCAATAATTGAAATACCAACTTGATAGTAGCTTTGATATCACCAAATGCCTTCAACTAATTTGGGGCCAGTCCTTTTGTTATTGTTGATAAGTAATAATTACATTCCTCAAGCATATGCTTTACTGTTAGAATGGTGTAACAATTTTGGCATGTAGGATTTTTCAAGTTATTTGAGATCTTACCAACATAAAAATTGTCCTTCAGTAGTGTAGTAGCTTAGAAATAAAAACTTGTCATTCATCAAATATAGACTTGCAACTTGAAAAATTATCGAGGGTGATGATGCTGTTCGTATATTCACAACATGTAGAATCCAACTTATGTTGAGTTTTTAAGTCTACTTTAGTAGACTTTAAAAACTCAACTAAATCAATAGAGTATTTTAAATAATGTAGACTTCCTTTTTATTTATTTTTGTAAACTATATCTTCAATAAATCCAATAAACATAATATCATAATAGCTTGGAAGCATTTGAAGAAATATTGTTACAAAGTAAAAAAATAAAGAAGTACTTTGGAATATTTGTGTATTAAATACTTACTAAAATTAGTGTATTGCTCTTTCAAATCAGATTGTTTCCAGAAAGCACTATCCCATTTAAGCCATGCCTGTGTAGGACTATTGAATCATTTCTTTTTCATTCATCTCAATTTTTTCTATATTTTATAAAAATTAATTTAATAGGTTTATTTATCATTTAAATGTTTATTTTATCTGGATTCTTTAATTTTAAAAATCAATTATATTTTTAAGCATCTTAACTTTGAATCCATATTAATGTAATATAGTTTCTTGTAGAAAATCATTAGAAACAACTTTAAAAGGTTTATGTAAACCAGGGACTGTCTGTATTACACAAAAAAACAATAATTTCTTTAGTGTAATACAGAAAGCCCTTATTTATCAAAATTCTACTTTACTTTGACTAATATCCCTCATAGTTCAAAATAAGAAAGTAATAAAAAAGAAAAAAATAGTATTAAAAACAAAACACAATTTCGAGAGACAGAAACTACAAGTTTTTTAGGGGAAGAAAATGGTCCTGGAGCAGGTAAAAAAAATTCTCTTAAATAGGGAGAACTGTTTATTGGAAAGCTACTGTTTCTACCCACATTACAGGTCTTCTTCTGAGTTCAATATGCAAAATACAGACAACTTAAAATTACAAATGGTAAATATTAAAATATAGACATCAAGCTATCTGAGTGATAAAAACATAAAGATGGTGGACCCTTAGATAAATATAAGATATTGCTACATATGTACAAGATATTACTTTGTATATTTATCTAAGAGTCTCCCCATCTTATTGTTTTATCACTCAGATACTTTAATGTCAATATGTATTTTTAATATTTACCATGCATAATATTAATTAGGATTTATTTTGGATATTTAGCCCTGAAGAAAACCTGCAATGTAGGTCGAAACATTGGCTTTCCAATAAACAGTTCTCCCTACTTATTTTTACATCCATTCGGACTATTTTCTTCCTCATGTATATAAGGTCAGCTAATATTATTCAAGATAAAAGTTTTTAAGTATCATTTTTGTTTTTATTAAGTTTTTTACATATTTACATTAAATAGGAAACAATTTAAGAAATATAATACTATTATGTCTTCAAATCAATTATGATGCATATTACGGGAGTTCATTTAATATTATACTGCAATATGATTACAGGTGAGTGATGCAGGACTTAAGGTGATCGCCCGACGGTGCTATAAACTGAGATACTTGAATGCAAGAGGTTGTGAGGCAGTTTCAGATGACGCTTTGACTGTGATCGCTCGAAGCTGCCCTCGGCTGAGGGCGTTGGATGTTGGAAAGTGTGATGTCAGTGATGCAGGGCTAAGGGCGCTAGCAGAATCCTGCCCTAATCTGAAAAAACTTAGTTTACGAATGTGCGATTTAGTAACTGACAGGGGTGTTCAATGCATTGCATACTATTGTCGGGGACTCCAACAGCTCAATATACAGGACTGCCAAATATCCATCGAAGGATATAGAGCTGTTAAAAAATATTGTAAGCGATGCGTAATAGAGCATACCAACCCAGGGTTCTTTTAACCTTTACAGTGCCAGTGTGATTCCATGTAAATTGTATACCATTAACTATTAGAAGATTTTAGGAAATTAATTAATACCAATTTTTTTTCTCAAGTAGCAATAAAGTGCCATCATTAAAAGATATATATATTTCATGAAAAGTCAAAGAGTTTAAAATTTATAAAATATTAAAATAGTAGTAATCTATGTGTTAAATATAAATTTTGTATTAAATGTACAGGATCGAGAAAATTATTATTTATGCTGATTAAATATATATTATACTGTTTGCTACATCATTTTCTTGGCATATCAATATTAACAAAGGCAATAATAAAATAGCACTCATCCATTTATGCAGCTGTCATTCATTTTTTGCTAGCAAATTTACTGACGCTATGAAGTTATACTTTGTGTATAGAACTTTACTGGCCAAAAGTTTTAATAATTTAATTTTTTTTTTCCTCATGCAGCATTATTTAATTAAGAAAAGTATATAGGTATAATACATAGATATTTCTAAATTCCTCTAAGAAATAACAGAAATCTAAAAACCAAAAGTTTTTATATTAATTGTATAGCTTGGGAAAAATGTGAAACAACAAAATAATTCCAAGTTGCTTTATCTAGATATATGTTATTTTGTATAAATTTTATGTTTATCATTTATTAAATTTTAAACTGTTTCTACTTTATAGTACAAACTATCTTTTACATTTAATGAAAAAAAAAACACCTAAATGTGAAGAAAATTTCATTTTTTAACAGTTTCCCTAATTGCTTAAAAAAGTCAAGATTTAAAAGTTACTTTGTTTCACACTTTTTCCAACAATGTACATTTTCTGAAATGCTATATTAATATAGCATTGATTTTTGTTTTCATGCCTCATTTGAATGTCTTTTAAGAAAATCTTGTAAAGTATGATTAACAATGTACATATCTTAATACCAGTATGTATATTAACAGTAATTTAAGGAAATAGTTTAATGAAGGTTAGTTTGTGCAAATATCATGTACTTTAAATGTAAATGATTTATCATGTAAATATTTATATATATGCATATAAAATTTATAAATAAAACATTATATGTTGTTATATAATAGTTATTAATGTGAATAAATAATATATATTATTGATTGTTCATATTTATTCTAAAATATATGCCATTAAAAAAATACATTTTGAGTGACAATTTCTTGTAATCCAAATATTTGTTATAAATAATAAATAATTGTTCCTACTTTTCTGAAAGGACGGATGAAACTTTATGTTGTTACGGTTCCAGATTTAGTTGTTTTTTTTATTTCTCTAAAAAGTTAGTTAAATTTATCAAAGTTTATAATTTGTCATTGTAAATGAGATGGCTACCAGTTGGAAAAAACAGATTTAAATAGAAAATGGTTGCATGCTACAGCTAGCAGTACTTTGATGATAGATTCTGACTAATATGAACATTGCTGAAAAGAAATTAATTAATCCATTTTAAGTTAACCATTTTTCAATAGGTCATTATAACCATACCAATATTTATCAACCAGTACCTTACGATAGTTACCAACCAATACCCTACGACAGTAACCAACTTATACTCTATGACAGTTACGAACCAGTACCCTACATAACTTTTTCATTTCGAGGGCAATACCATCCATCTTATTTATTTTGTGAAAAGAGTAAGGTGGTAGGAAAATCAGAATAAAAATTCATTTAAAATGTGGAAAGTTGTTTATGTTGTGTTAAATAATACATTTTGAATTTTTATACGGATTTTGATAAACCAGCTTTCAGCCTCCATATGTGATCAGTTTGGAGATTGTATCAACTGGTAAATAATATATACAATATGCATAAAATGAACTTTCAAATATTGTATATAGAAATATCCATAGTTTTTTACATGTACATTTTTTTTTTTTACTTACCTTAAATATCTGTTTATTAAAGTGGTGTTTTTAAAAATAAAATAAGACAGACATAAAACCAGATCAGTCATGATCATTGGTAGCTTTCATTAATCTAATACAATAGGAAGTTGATTCTACCTCTACTTGACCTCTATTGAGACCCACCCACTATAATTCATTTCCTATTCTGATATTACAAAACAATGACAACATTCATATTATTCAGCGGTCTTTGAATACAGTTTTCATCATAATTTAGTTTCTTAATCATTCACCAAATAATACACTCATGATTCAAGCACAAATCAGTCAAGGAAGACATGCTACAGAAATTTGACTTCAGAGAGCCGAAACATTAATAAACTTAGTCATAAAGTAAGTTGCAAAAATGTTATCATTCGCACATAGATACATGTAATATTTATAGTAGATACACAGTCACATTTATTTTTTAAATAGCTGTATGATTTAATGCTACCAAGCAGTTTCTCCTTAAATCTATATAGAAAGAAAAACATTTACTATTTAATGTCCAGTTTTAGAAAATATTTTGTAAAAGATAGCCGTTTTAATGGTTAAAGGGCCAAATAAATATATAGCTTGACATTTGATTATTTTTTTAAATAAACAATTTGCTGTCATAGATTAACAAGGTTTTAATTAAAAAAATTAAACTAGGGTTAAATTTGGTTACAACTTTGTAACTAGGTGGTTTAAAGAAATTTATTTTTAATAAGATTTGCTAGTATTTATTCCACAGGTTGTCACTTAGAGTGGAGTCAAAAGTTTTAACATTTCATTCACTTCCATTTTAATATTTTCCAAAAGTTTTCATGACCTTTAGTATGGAAAAGAGAATGTAATTATAGGAAATTTGTATACTTCAGTTATCCTTTCATCTAGAAATGAACGTTTCAACAAAAAATATTATCTATATATGAATTTATTTTTATTAATTGTTATTTTGATAGTGATTATTTTTAAGGGCAAATCTTTTCTATTCAAAACAAAAATATTTAAAAATATCATCTATACTTCGAAATGTTAGTTGAAACTTATTTCTTGATGAAATGATTACTAAAATCTACTCATTACGCAATAATTACATTCTTTTTTCTATACTAAAACTCGTGATAACTTGTATTTTTGGAAAATATTAAAGATAAAAGGAAGAAAAAGTTAAAACTTGCAACTCAACTGGAAGCAACAGCCTGTGGAACAGCAGAGATGTACAAGATACCCTATAGAAAGTATTTCAGATACCAGATACAAAATACTTTCTGGAATGGTATCTGAAATATTAGATACAAAATATGTATCTTTTAAATACTTTTTAAAGATAAAATAGTTTTGTAAGAAAACAACTTTTTATTGAATTAAGTTTATTTGTTTTACATGAATTATTTACGAATAGATCGAGTTGATCGTGCAAATGTAGCAAGACAAAATATTATATTTTTGAGGTTTTAATTGAGACTTAAGTAAAACCAGTTCTTCAAACAATTTATCACTCATCTTTCCTCGATGAGGACCCAAAAGAGAAGAGTCGCTCCACAGGGGCAGAACTTGGCAACAGGTGTTATATTTGAAAAACATTTTTTTTATTGTAGGATAAGCATTTAAGCTCTTTAAGCTTGTATCTTTATTATTTAAGTATTGCAGTGTTTCTAAGTCAGTGGTGGTGCCAGTAGACCCTGTGTTTTCGCCACTTGCAATAGAGGAATCAGAATCCTCTAAAAACATGTAATAAGATTCAACTTTTTTTATATATCACCTTCAATATTGTCTAAAGCCTCCGATTTTTGTTTTTCAGATCGATTAATTTTTCGTGTTTCAGCATAAGTTCTTTTATATATTCTTTCTACTCTTTTGGTGCCCATTTCATTTTAAAACACAAGTGACACCAAGGCTAATATTCCATCATTTGCTCCAGGCTTTAATTTCAAAAACTTATTAAAACGTCTATTTAGATTTTCTTCAATGACATCTAACAGAAAGCTGCAGTATTTTCGATTTTCATCTAAACTGCGTGTTCAGTTTTATCTATGGCGACATTTAAAATTAATATCGCCATAGAATCTTGTCACATCTTGTGAATAAATACGTAGATAACTATTACTAAAAGTATTTAAGCAAAGATTATTTACAAAATACTAAGATACCAAATAAAAGGTATTTAAATACAAGATGCAAAATGAATTTTTTTTTTTTGAACTTTAGATACAAGATGAAAATACATATTTTGTATCTTGTAACCGTATTTCAGATACTTGTATCTCAAATAAGTCACATCTCAGTGGAACAGACACCAAAAATTAACTTTTATATTTTGAAAAAAAAAGTTTTCTGAATTCCTAATAATCAACTCTTTTGTATGCTTCTTTTAAACTATCTTTAGTAAAACAAATTCAACGAACTTATTAGTTTCCGTAATTTATAAAATAATAGGTTTTAGTACCAGGTAATAAGGTGGTTCAAACTCCGAATACCCGGTACCCGGCGAGATTGGTACTACTTATTGAAATCGACTACCCTTAAAAAACTAAAATTACTAACGAGTACCGAATAATTGACGGATATACCTATAACTCCGGTGAATAAGTGATTAAGTCTAACGTTGTCCTGTGAGAATTAGCTGTGTTTAGGGAAGCAGAATCGTGTCATTCTCGTAGGTTTTGGCTTGAAATGAAGTTGTAACATCAGCAATAACTCATTTTTCAAGCCAATGAATGATTTGGCCCCTCATTCGCTGAGGCCATAACACGATTCTGCTTCCCGAAGTACAAGAAAATCATTTTGGACAAAACTCGACTTAACCACTTACTCACCGGAACTGTAGATATAGCTTACTCTCACCCACAATTACCACCTCCCTCTTTCATTTGGTTTTCTCTGTCCGTCGTAATTTCTTCAGTAGTTGACATATTGACAGGATTTTGCAGTAGTTAACATAGTGAAGAGGAAGGTGGTAATTGTGGGTGAGAGTAAGCTATATCTACAGTTCGGGTGAGTAAGTGGTTAAGTCGAGTTTTGTCCAAAATGATTTTCTTGTGATTCTGAAGTAGTTAACTCGATCACTATGTAAAAAGAGTAAAACTTTTTCAAAATGAGTGGCTCATTTATATTTCATGTCCAAATATCGGTTTTCAAAAGTAAAAGTAATATTTGTAAAAATTCAGACCGCAAAGACCTTAAGTCCCCCTTAACGCGTGCAGGTTACGTGCTTTCATGTAGTTAACTTTATCTCCATGAATATAAATTATCCAGTATTGTCTTGCCCTTAGAAAAATTTAGATACTTTTATGTACGAAAAATATTCACAAAATATCGATACCGTATAGAGCTCTAAGGAAAGGATAGATCAGACATTATTAAGCCCCTAAGTATATTTAGAAGTCTATCGAATAATTTAGTCCTAAAAATACTTATACAGTTATTCAAATACTATTTGAACAAGTCGCAGATGACCAAGATTTAGCAAATTGTTTAATTATTTAAGGCCCTATCAACTACATTAAGAGGTTCAAATTACATTTATTCAAGACGAAGAGGTTAAAATAAATTTAAGAACAGAAAACCATCATTTTTCAATTTTAAGAAGAACTAAAATGTGAAAGACTTTCTAGAAATTAGAATCTTTCACTAAGTTGAAGTTAGTTTCATCAAAAGAATTAACTTCTTTCATATTTATTTCCTTAAAACATAAAGATTGATAAAATAAAGCCGACGAATTTGTCTCTTTAGTAAGGCGTGTTCAGGACAAATGAAGCATGTATTTATACGAAAACACAGCTGTGGACCCAACTTAAAATGTAATTTTATACTAGTTATCAACATTATACTCAAGGTTCAGAGTGTGTTAGTGAAATATTATAGTGAATAAAAGTCTTAGAATGAATACCAAAATACTTGCATCTAGAGTTGACGTATTTAAAACAACCATAGAAAATAAATAAATTGATTCTTTCATTTCAATGTTTGAAATCGTAAAAAACATATATATTCGAGATACTAACAGCTCAATGATAAACCGTTAATGTTAAATCTACTTATGACGATATACATTGTTTCGTTACGATTTTATTTTATCCCCAATAAAATTAGCTCTAATAGTTCAAAGAAACAATGGTAACGATCATGAACGATCAATGAAGGCGTCGTTCAAAATCGCAGAATTACTCAAGGTTTTGAAACCTCCTTATCTTAACTAGTTTGAATCATGGAGAGCTTATGAATTATTAGGGATTTTAGGATATTCAGTCTACCTGCTTCTCTAGTTGGTTCTAAATGGCCAAATATTTGGGACAGATCATTGTTCTGGGAACACAAGTCATTGGGAAAGCGTTCGCCAAAGCTTTGAAACAGGAATGGGTAGCTAGTCAAGAAGCAGCTAGGAGAGCTGGGGGAGGTCAAAGAGGGGCGAATCGTGCTGCGGAAAATACAAGAAGTGGCATGACATTGGAAGAAGCTCAACAAATACTAAACGTAGATAAACTAGAACCAGAAAGAGTCAAAGACAGGTATGATCACCTCTTTAAAGTGAATGATAAAGCTAGAGGTGGTTCATTTTACATACAATCAAAAGTTGTTCGAGCGAAAGAAAGAATAGATGCTGAACTGAAAGCAGAAAGCATTAAAGATGAGCCGAAAGTAGAAAAAGAAGAGAAAACCAGTTAATCCAATCCTCTGATGTAACCTGTAAATATATTATTTGTTAGTTAGTTAAATTTAAATAAATTATTGTTTCCAGATTTGTGTTAAATCTTTTTTCCTTTTATTTATAATTTTGTCTTATAGTTATATAATGATTTTTGCATGTCTCACTAATGTTTTTTGATGAACAAGCTTTGTTATTTTAATGATTGTAGAATATTTAATAATTAAGGAATTGTTGTTGTGTATAGGACTATAAAATCAAAATTTTTATTACATTTTCAATTTCATGATTTTTAATATAAACCTACAATGAGATTGATAATTGGATACTCTTCAAAAGAAATTTCTTATAAATGGTTCCTTTTAGTTCTTTATTTTTGAAAAATGTGTATGTGGTTTTAATTTTGAATGAGTTACAATTAATATGATTAGGCCATATATTTCGACTATAACATTTATATTTGAGTGGAAATTACTATATGATAACATTTATAGTTTAGCTTTGATTTGATAATATTATTGGTTGGGAGGGGAGTTGTTCAAATCCCGGTGCAGGCCATGACTTTTATTTAGTCTGTTTGCAGCGGGAGATGCAAGGGTTATATAGGATATAGGTCATAAAGGACCCAGCCTCTATAAAATATTATAAAAATACGGTACCCAAAATAAGGGGGGGAAATCTGGCGGTTGAGCGTGACCTAGGACAAGTCACCTCCTTGCAGAACCGTTGTCCATGAAACAGTGCAGTCTCTACCATGTACTGAACCCCAGACCCTTCATGGGTTGTAGTGGTACAGGCATTGGTTGAGTTAATGGACATCAACATTTAATCAAGTCTCTAGTGAACTTTGATTTTATAAGCCTTATAAATCAATTCGTGCTTATTATAGATCAATAGACTGATTTATGCTAAAGGCATAATCGAGAGTAGGGATCAGGTTTTTTATTTTTGTTTAACTTTTCATTATTTATTGCTAAAAGCTATAAAAAAAACCTGACTGATCTCTCACAAACCTGATGTGTCAGAATTTTGTAAGGTTTGGAATTGTATGGATTTGAGGGGTTACTGTGCACATGTCTTATACATTTCCTGTGTCTGGCTTGAGGTCTCCCTACTATTTTATGAATATAATGTTAGGGTTTTTTTTTTTTCAAATAGCTGACAACCATTGGCGTAGTTAACTAAATTTCCAAAGGGTAACCTGGTAGGTCCAAACTCTATCTTCGATGAATCTAAGTGTGTTTGGAGATTGAAACTATATGGTAACTAACCAAACATTTTATTTGTTACACTTCTTCATGTTTGTTTGTCAGAGTATTATATGGCACTAAGACCCTCCATGGAGATACCTATAAATATGGGTATGGACATGGTTCATTGGCTCCATGTTCTAAGACCCGAGGTCATTGACCCATCACCTTGGCAACTGTTGTGGCACCGATAAATAATTTAACGTAAATTAATTTTCGGCCGAGCTTAATAAATTGTTTTTTAAATTAATTACAGTGAGGAAACAAATGTATTTATGTGTACCTTTATTTTAGTTTATATGTGTTTTATACTACTTTCTCATTAGTGTAAACAATAGATTAAAGTAGAAGTAATTAAGGAACAGGAAGTAATTAGAAAACAGTTTGAAAAACTGGTGTCACATAGGAAAAAATATATGAATATTTAAAAAAATAAACCAAACTCAAATTGAATTAATAGTTTTCTCTCTGGTATAGTTTAATATTGTTTACAAATATATACAGTAAAATTATGAAGGAATTCTGGGAAAAAATAGCTTAGGAGCCATAGTAGGGAATAAAAGTGAGTTGTTTGGCGTTTGCAGACGATCTCGCACTTTTGGAAGAATCAGAAAAAAAGCCTATTAGTCAAATAAATACCCTACAAATAATAGCTGAAAAAGCAGGCCTACAATTATAATACGAAAAATGTCAACAGAAGAAAATTTTAAGAAAGAATTAGTAAACACCAAGTATGGAAAAATAAAAGTAACCAGAAAATTTAAGTATCTGGGGGAAATAATATGTTACAACGGTTCTGAGAAAGAGAGCATCCAAGAGAAAACCAAAAATTAGAAAATTTAAGCTTTCAAACAGGCAAGATTTACAATAAAAAGAACCTATCCTCCAATCCAAAGTTAAAACATTACAACGTTGTGATAAAGCCTGTGATTTTATAAGGGGTGGAGACCACATGCCTACCCAGCTTGGAAAAACTGCTAATAATAAAAAGGAAGATCTACAGAGAAATCAAAGACCTGGAAGCCGAGATAAGAATGAAAAGGCTGATCTTATATGGGGACATGAAAAGATTGAACAAAAGATCTTTAACAAAATTTTTAGCTACAAAAGCATGGTAGGATACACAAAGCAAATAAGAGAATTAAAAAACCTTAAAATTTCATAAGACACATACAAGAAAACACTGAAAAATCTCACCAATATTGGAAGAGAAAAAAGGAGGGGTTCAAAGTGATCCGAATAAAGAAAAGAGATGCAATCGAAAATCAAGACTCCCAAAGAAAAGTGACAGTTGGTTGGCGGGAGAAATACATTAGTGAACATAATAAATCTGGCTTATCTAATGATGATATACTGAAAGTTATGAGAGTATTTTTGACTGTAGAGTGGTGCTTGTCTAATATGAAACAGGACTGGGACATAGTAGTACAATCATTTAATGCTGTTTTTGGCATCAAGCATTAGGCATACGTCAGGTATAGAATTAATATAAATACATAAATAAAAGTTAGGTAGATTATTTGCAGAGCAGAGATTACTGTTAGACATGGAGAAAGATATGAGGCATGTTAGCTTAATAAATTTGATGGCCATAGGACTACCTTTGGTATGTCCAAAATAAATCTACAAAATTTTTCTAGATGAACTCTGTTGTGATAATTTAATCTTTATTATTTCTGTGTATTGAAGACATGTTAGTCAAAAACTATGATTGCTCATATTTTAGTGTATTAAGCACTTGGGTCTATACCAGTTGAAATAGAAGATAGAGAAAAACTAGCTTATGTTAGTGAAACAGGCCATTATCAATTCAACGTACTTCCTTTCAGATTCAAAAATTCATCAGCGCTTTTCGAAAGAATTTTAGCAAACATAATAAAAAGAAATGGTTTGAGTGCATTTGCTACGAATTTTTCAAGGCTGTAAAGAATTTAAATTGAAACTAACCAAATGTAAGTTTGCACAGAAATCTATAAATATCTAGGTCATGCAATAAAAAAGAATAGAATAATACTGTTGACAGATAACTTACAAGCAATTAAACACTTCCCATTACCCACTAAAAAGAAAATTGTGAGACAATTTTAGGTAAAATCAATTATATCAAAACTTATTGAAGACTGATCTAAGGACCTTAGTTTAATTTATTTAAAAAAGATACAGAAGTCAAAAGGAATGAAGAGTGCCAACAATGTTTTGATAGAATATAACATTGCATGTGTTCCCCACGACTTCTAGCTATTTTTAATCCAACCAAAAAGATTTATATATACACAGATGCAAGCAGTGATGGATAGGAAGCAATTTTAAAACAAGAAGCTGAAGATGGAAGATTGCATCCAATATTTTATTTTTCAAAGAAGCTAACTGCTGTCAAAGAAAGAAGGCCCCTATATATTTATAATGCTTAGCAATAAAAAAAGCCATCACCTATTAATCGAAAGAGAATTCACAGTAGTGTCTGATCACAAGCCATTGGAAAATCTGAAAGTAAAGTCCAGACTTGATGGTGTTTTATCTATCTATCAGATGGCGCTAAAACCCTGCGATGGGTCCTGCCCTCCTCTATGAGCCTCCACCATTCGGCTCGGTTTTGGGCTACTGCCTTCCAATTTCGGACTTAAGATTCAGAATCATGCGTCTTGTACCACTCCATCCAACCACCGGAGCTTGGGCCATCCAACTCTTCTTGGACTGTAAATTTCCTCTTCCATGAGTCTTTTAGGCATTTCATCGGGACTCATCCGTGCAACATGCCCTGCTCACCCAAGGCTTCCCAGCCTAGTAAAGGTCGCATCTATATCCTGGAGCAGCTCATAGAGTTCCTTATTTCTTCTTTTTTCTCCAGTCTTCCTCGTCCCTAACCGGCCCATAGATTCTTCGAAGGATCTTCCTCTCGAAGGCCAGGAGATTATTTCTATCCTGTGTGGGTAGCGTCCATGTATGGGAGGCGTATGCTAGGACAGGCCTGATCAGTTTTATTTCAATGGACCTTTGTTTTCCTGCTGATGAGCTTGCTTCGAAGCCGTTTCAACAGACCAAAATAGCATTAGTTAGCTGCTGTGATCCTTTGTTTTATTTGAATGGAAACATTATTTGTTGCTGTGACCTGAGTTCCAAGGTAACTAAACTCCTCCCCTCTCTCAAAGGTACAGCTTCCTACGACAACCTGTCTTTCTTGAGGTCTGGCTTGACAGATGGTGCTTTAGGATATCTCATTTTATACCTGACACAATATAATTTTAATATTATTTATCAACAAGGAAAAAAATATATAGAGGCGGATACTTTATCTCGCACTTCAGTAGACAAAATCTTTGAAACCGAGGAGAAAAAATAAGATGACCAAGTAAACCATGGAAAATAATTAACATCATATAAAAAAATTATAGCAGATAATGGATATAATATATAAATTACAGGAACTATAATTTAAAAGCAGGTCAGGAAAAGAATAATGAATCAGGTTAGGTTATTAAGGGATTCTTAAATGAAATAAATTATTTTTATTCAGTTGTAACTGAATGTAACATATGATATGTTTAATACAAATCAGATCTATACAACACAATAAGTTATTATAAATATGTTGATTCAAACTGTGGTCCAAATACAGATATACAAAAGTATAAAAATGGTTTAAGCTATTCTAAGCATTCAAGAGAAGATGAACACATTTTTTTTTAAACATCAAAAAATCATGTTAACTATTGTCATGATTATATTAAAATATTATGCTATTTATTTTACATATTAATGTATTAAGTACATTATTTAGGAGCTAAAATAATGATTATGTACGCTTCAATAAAGTTTAATTGATAATTTATGGTTTGTGTAACGCTAATTAGGAAAATTATAAGACCTCTGCTGACGAGTTCCTCCTCTTGGCAAAGCATCAACTAAACCGGGCTGTACGGATTTTGGTAATTTCTTGAGTGAGCAAAAGTTAACAACAGTTTTGATTTACATAAGGAATTTTAACAATCGCTGATAATACCAATGAACGGTATAATAGTTTAAATTCTGCCCACTGATTGCATACAATTCTAGATAAATTAATAAATATTAAATAAGCAAATGTTAAAATAGAAATTGTCAAAATACTTATACATTATTTAAAATTAATAAAAACAATTTGGTCCAGGGTAGAGTTTCATAAATGACAAACAATGCAAAAGAGAGGAAAATTAAATACAAAGGATAATTATACAAGATAAGTAATACATAAAATTCATTCAATTTTAGCCTATAATGTTAATAAATAATCTTAAATATATCACATAAATAAAATTAAAATAAAGCAATCATTTTCTTCACAAATTATAAGGACGACTAATCGAAAATCCTTAATCAATACCTTTAATTATACTTCAACTTTAGCTATGAGATCACATTGTAAACAAATATATTTTTGTTATAAAGTCTTAGGCATTAATAAATGCCTAGTTAACTAAGCTCAGCCTTAATTCTTAAACCAATCAGTTTGAATAATAAATGCATTTCTAATCATTCTACAAAGCGATATTTCTTATATTATATGCCAAATAATTTGGAAGTATTTTATCTATCTTCAATTACAAAAAAAAAAAAGTTATTTATTTTAAAACACCATATCACATTATATTTCCATATTAATTGTAAATAATTCATTTTTCAGAGGAAAGCAATAAAAAAAAGGAAGCTTACATTACAAGTCAGTCTTCATTAAAAATCATATCGCTCAAAATATTAATATAAATTATAATTTTACTTTTGTAACTAATAAAAAGCTAAATTGTATAAGTAGGAACAACAATGTACAACTACAGAATACTCCAGTATTATTAGTTAGAGGAATTTGTGGCAACTAACTGGTTTGTATTCAACTGTATAACTTGTATTTATTGGAATTATTACTGCTTGAATTTGATATTATTTAATTATTTATTGTTTTCTCTCAACTTCCACTGGTATGGGATACTGCCAGTAATGCAGAAAACAGTCAGTTAATATAATTATACTTACCAAGAAGTTATAATAACCCTCAACTATATCGACATTAATATAAAACCATAAAAATTTAAGTTATAGTATTCATTGAAGAAATGACACTTACAGGTTTCTTTATCTCTTGAGGCATTTTAATGGGAAGAAGACTCCAGCAATAATAACTCTAAATATCAAATTAAAGCTAAATGATTTATTACTATTAAATAATTTATTTACTAATAAACACATATTTTACTTTTGAATACAGAGCAGTTAAACTGAGCATTAACTCTGCTATATAGCAATAGTATTCTGGAGTTGCATCAATAATAATGTTTAATAATATTGTAGAATAAATGTACAACTCAAAATTAATAATTGATGGAAGAAAAAAAAAAGTTTTTGACAATTATTTGGCAGGTTGTCTCCTTTCCAATCCTAAGCTTACAACAACTTGTATTTTAGGAAAATATTAAAAATGAAATGAATAAAACTTGTAACTCAACTTAAAGTGACAACCTGCGGAACAGATACCAAAAACTTTATTCTATAATTTTGATCTTTTCTACACCTTCTCCTTAAAACACACTTAGCAGTTATGATACCAGTTCATAATGTAAGGGATATTCATCGTTTTAATCAGGAGGTAATCAAGAACGTAAAAAATAACTTTAAATATATTTTTCTATCTATTTCCCATAAGAGTTGTATCTTAAAATTGGTGTGATATATTAATTTATATGAGATCCATTATTAATTAGAGGTTATTAAAATGTAAAATATATCACACGCACAAAAAAAAAAAAGAAATTTACATATATATGTATAGATGACAATTTTAAGATAAAATACTGTCTTGCGAATTACATTTGTCGCTATCATTTGTAACTTTAATATCAGTCAAAACAACAACCTCGTATGGTGAGCATTCCTCAAGCTTAATAACTGAACATAACCAACCATAAAAACCTTTTTCCCAATCACAAATTTCTTTTTGCCAACTTACAAAAGACCATGAAACTTGTACACATGCAGCATATATTCCTAGTCCAATAGTAAAAGTTATAATAAAAAATGGATATAGCAATACAAGAAAGGGAGATATAACAATTTTGACTAATAATTTCTTTTCCTCTGTAATAAAACTAAAAATACTGTACCATGTAATTGTGCCCATGTAGAATGAATACAATCCAGATATGAAGAACGCAATAGGAAAACAAAGAATCGTAAAAAGAAGTACGTGTAGCCCGTTAGAAATGGAGCACCGCTGTTTCTTTTCTTGCTCTTTGGCTGCTATGTTAGCTTCCATTAATTCCAATTCTTCTCTAGAAATATTCAACCGAACATCTAAGCTCTGTCCTGCTTTTTTTCCTCTTTTGATTGTACCCGTCATGGTAAGACATTTATCATTACTAACATTGCTGGATTTATCACAGGAATCAGAAGTTAAAGAATGCCTTCTTTCTTCATCAATATTCGAATCATTTGTACATATGTTTACTTTTTTCTTCGTTTTGACATCTTGAGATCTGTTTACTGCTGTGGTATCATCAAGGTCCCAGTTTGAAGTAATGGAAAATGAAGTTTCAACTAAGGATTTTCCATTCATATAAGATTCGATCTGCAAACAGTAAAAAATATATATAGTTACATCAAATACGAAAATAGAACTTCTAAAGGGTAATATGAAAATGACATACGGGAGATTTAGCTTCCACATTTGATTCATGATTTGAATTAGCAACTAACTCTTCTGACTCTATCATTGCGTAAATAACTTAGACTTCGTCAATCCTAAAATTTTACATTTACTTGAAACTACAGCACAATTTAAATACATACTTAAACCTCCCTAACGGCGAAATTGCGGCCTACCCCCACCGCCCTGCCATTGCTAAGTGATCAGAACGTCTTCCCCATTACTTGTGATTATTATCAACTCACTTTTAAAAGCCACACATTCAAATAATAGTTGCTTAATTGATAAAATAATATCTTAATTTATAATAGGCCCTCTTAGAAGCTCGTTATCAATAAATAATAACGTATTCGGTGAACCTAACTTAATTAATCAAGGTATCCTGTTACAATTTAATTTTGGCGATATTTATCAGTTTATACGTTATTTTGATTTGATAGAAGTTTTGTAATTTCATTTAATGTACGGTTTTGCGTCAATTAAAACGAATGTTTCTGTTATTCAATTCTACTTAAATTGCTAATGGATTCAAGCACTGTAAGTAATATTGATAGTTCTTTTAATCTGTTTTATCAGTAGTAATTGTGGTTTTCAAATTTGAATATAACAACTCTTTTGCGAAATAATCATTTTATCCAGTAAAACTAGTTGATAATAATTCGTCTAACATAATATCATGATTACTAAAACTTTAAATGCTTATTAATTGTCTGCCTAGTTACTTAATGTAACCAACCACCTTAAGTATTGAAGCTTAGTATTTACTTTATTGATTTTTGCCAGATTAGCTGAAGGTCGTTTTTATATTGCCTTCCATGCATGCTTTATTAATTAATTGCATGATCAGTCTTCCTTATTTTTGCCTGTGCTGCATAGGAACATAGGATTAATTAAAAGTGAGTACATCTTAATGAGCATTGACTTTTAGCTTTTTATAAAAATCTGATTTCTTCATATTTTTTTCCTCTTGTTTTAGAATGATGATCAAGCTTCGTGTATTGGAAACTCAGAAAATAATAAAGAAGACCTTACTGTAAAAACACAACAATTTCTCGAATCTGATGAACTTACTTTAATCACTGATCCTAAGCTAAAGAGAGAAAAACAAAAACTTAATGAGCTGTTGGAATCATACAAGAAATTAATCGATAGATTAGGTAGCAAATACGAAAATAATGAAGTAAAAAAAGATCATGAAAAACATTTTCTCAAAACTCCAGAAATATACGCAATTCTTCATCCAGAACTCTACAAAAATCCTCGAGAGGAAGAAAAAAACAAACTCATTAATAAATTCTCGAAAAGACAGTTTTATGATGTAGACAAAATCGTACCTTCCACTTATCGCACTCCTCCAGTTAATGTCAATGATACTCGTCAGGAGGAAAAAGAAAGATTAATTAAAATTCTTTCAAGCTGCCCTGCACGTTTTCTTAATTCTTATGATACACCTGTGTCAATTAGGAAAGTTAAGCGTTCACAATCTATTTCTTTGCCCCGAGACAGGTTTATTGATCAAAGGGAAGCTGAAAAAGAACGTTTAAGTAAAATACTTGCTACTACATCAGCTACTTATTACCGGAGAAATATTGATAAAAATAAAACCACTGGAAGAAGGAGTTATCTTGACATTATTGCTGAAAAGAATTCTAAACAACCTAATGGGATTCCCAATCAGAAGGTAAGTTTTATCGTCAATAAATCTTAATTATTATTTGACTGTGAATTAGAAATGTTAACTTTTACTTAGTAGCTTAGTTTGGTTCACAGAATAACTTACTTAGTTGATGTTTTTCAAATAACCCAATGAGTTTAATGTCATTGATTTTAAAAGTCATAAATATTTTCTATTTGCTTAGGATAGGATAAAGGTACAAAGTACTAGGATTGGGCATAATGTTTTAATTTATTAAACCTTGGAGTTCAGTGTTCCATTCAAATGAATTAGTAATTGTCATTGATACAATAAGCATTTTTTACTGATACTTTTACAACTAGTTTCTATTGCTTTGGTATTTCGAGTATCTGTGTTTTCATAAATAGACTCATGAAATTTAACCAGAGATAAAAAATGTAATAATTATTATTTGTTTATTTCATAATATATGTTGTAAATATTATTAACTGTCTCCTGTTTGGAAGCTGTTTATATAGTGTTTTTTCCCTCAGTCTAGTCTATAAAAATATTATTTTCCTTAACTACCAATTATCCTATTTTATACAAGGATGTCACAAAAATTGTAATAGAACATAATAATAAGTTAGTATTTGTAAGTCTTACAAGTTATTTGGACCATATTATTAGTATTATATTTTTTATTGGTAATTTTACCAGATTCGTGTTAGCTTTAAACAATCTATTACGTATTAATGCTTATTTCGTAAAATTGATTTTAATTTCTTTAATGGATGTTTTTTTAATTGGTATTACTTTTTTTAGTTGCTTTTTTTTCAGTTTAATAATTAGATTTACTAAATGTAATCATAAATAATTTTGAAAAGCTTAAAAACGAAAGTTATTGGTATCAAAGTGCTGCCCCTAATTGTCCCA
Organism: Troilus luridus; assembly: GCA_964056705.1. Taxonomy (NCBI): domain Eukaryota; kingdom Metazoa; phylum Arthropoda; class Insecta; order Hemiptera; family Pentatomidae; genus Troilus; species Troilus luridus. The sequence continues at coordinate 60,220,955 of OZ057414.1, forward strand.
AAACAAGCAGTGTGATTTAGTTGAGTGAGTAATTGCACTGCATTCTTTCCACTGCATAAATCTTCCCACTACATCCTTTCTTAAAAACTGTTTTGTAATATTTTTTAAAATGGTGTTATTTTCTTCTGTTGGTATAAAATATTATGGTAATTATTGATCTTCAGAATCTATTCATATATTTCTATAAATATATGTACTCTATTTGATTTATTTTTTGTTTCAGTTAAGAGATAAAAAGGCTCTGCGTGCTTCAACTAGTAAAGATACTGTAGACGCTGGAAGAGCCGTAAGTCGAATTTATTTCTAAATTACCCTTTTTTATGCATTGTAAACCCAAAAGAAAATGATCATTTTTTTCTGGTTGAAGAATATGAGAATATCCTATGTTTTTCCTAAACCTTGTTAGGTCTATGCAACATCAAATGGAAGCAGTAATGCTCCTGAATTGATCTTTCCTCTTTAATTTCCGTAATAAAATTAATAATTATGTACTTTTTTTTTTAAGGAGGTAGCTTACTCTAAATAATAATGATATTTACTGCTTATATAAAATATTTTATATTTTATAGTCATATTTAGTGAAAAAATTATTAAGGTTGTGAATTTATTCTTCAAAGTAACAGCCTTGTTATAGCCCAGCTTTATTATGATATTTGTCATTCAAAATACAATATTTAAAACATATGCTTATATAATTTATTTTTAAAAATTATATTCTTAATTATTTTATATGATTCGGTAAGTATAGTAATAAAGTATGGACAATTTACACCTAAAAATTAATTACTATTAGCAGTTTAAGACAAAACAAATTATTAGCATGTGTGCAAAAGAACAAAACCTTAAATTAACCTTAGTGACATGTTCGTTGTAGCGAAAGAGTAATCTATTTTTTTATGGCTGATATCCGCAGCTTCATTGATGTCTCATAAAGGATCATATCAATTTTGCAGTAAAATGTCAAACATGCTTTGACCACTGCCTTAAGAACCAAAAATATTTGTTAAAACATGTTGATAACTGTGGGAAATATGTTAAATGTGGCTTCTTTGTTTTAACTTACATATTTAATGAGGTCATTAGTATGTTTATAAATGCAATTCTGCAGATTTATATTCATTAAAGCTCTTTACTTTTTTTCTTATAGATTCTACCTGACACAACAGTTAAATAACTGTCATTATAACTTCACTAGATAATAAGTTTCGTACACCAACTTTTTTTAAAGAAAAAGTCTTCTCTTCTTTCTCTTCCTATTCGTCCGAATTCTTCATGATTAAAAATTATTATTCACTTTTCTGATGATTTCAAGAATAAAACATATGGTTAAGATGGATCTGCCAAGCTGACCTGTAAGATCTGCTGATCCTCCTTGGGCTCATCCAGCCTCTATAAAATGAATACCCATAATTGGAGGATAAACCTGATGTTTGAGTGAAATCTCGGTCAAATCTCTTCCCTGCACAATTGTTGGCTTAGAGCCAGTACGGTCTCTATTATGTACTTAACTCAAGACCCTTCATGAGTTGTAGTAGTAGTTTTTTTTTGTTTTTTTTATGTCACTATTCATTCTCTTTGCATCTCTCAATTTCTTCTTTCACTTTAAAAGATTTTTCTTTTTGAATTCTGCCTATTAATACATGAACTTTCTGTGGTGCTCCTGAAGTTTTTTATTTGATGATAAAGTTCCGTTTCTTGATTACATTAGTCTTTTTCACTAGTGTGTGTGTGCATATTATTATTTACACTAACCCTGTTGTTTATGTCTTATTTATATGAACTAACATTACTATGGTCAGTACAATTTACAGTGAATTATTTATTAACAGGACAATATGGTGCGTGTTGGTGAATATTCTCCTCTTTCTTCTAAGGAAAGAAGTCGAACATTGTTTGGTTATGGGGAACATGAAGACAGACGTACTCAACTTCTTGCAGAACGGAGGAAGGAGTATAAACAATATTTGTCAAATGTATTTACATTAAAATATTAATGTTGATTTATAACCAATTTTTAAGCTGATTTCATACCAAATAATACTAGTTTTATTTATTTCAAAATTTGATGCTGTGTACAGCTAAATATTTTAACAAATAATAGAAATTTTTATACCTTGATACTCGACTCTATTGCTGTTGTTTATATTATATAGATTCCAAAAGAGGGTGTAGAAAAAGTTGATAAAGCATTGTCAACAAAAGATGATGATGCTGAAGAAACAGAAAATATACAAAGGAGATCAAGATGCCAGTCTATCTCTACTCAAACTGAAGACTCCTTTGTTGTAGATAGGGTTAGTATTTCCTTTCTATTTAAATTAAGAATTAAATACTTGTTGATTAGTATTTATTTATTCAAACCCTCAGAGGCATTAGCAGTGAATATTTGTGGAACTTTTGAGTTGGCTGAAAAAAGTTATATATCAGCAGTTTAAGACCAATGACCACTAAATTTTTTTAAACGCATTCGTCTTCTGTGACCAATTTAAGATATCTTCTCCTTAGTATGTAATCCTAGTGGTAGCAGAATGTATTAAAACAAGTATCCTTTGGATGCAATATTGGGAAAAATAATTTATATTAAAGTATTTTGTCAATAACCACGTATTATGTCAGCATCAGTCCATTATGGCTAGATTTCATTTTAGCAGATGGCTCTCAAGATTTTTATAATCATCATCTCAAATCTCATCAATAACTGGTTACAGTACAGGATTCTGTAGGGCCAGCCTTACTGGTGTTAGCATACGTGAGTGTGTTAATTTTGGGTACTATTCTATTCTTTAAATTCCCAAATAGCCTGAAATAGTGCCAGTTGATCTATGTCATATACTTTAGTTAATTCTCTTTTTTTATAAATGTTAATTAAAACAATAAGATAATTCTTGCTTCTGTTTTGTAGCATGAAGGTGCGATTTCACATGAAACACACTCACCGATTGTGAATAATGAAATACAAAATTCTCCACAAGTGTATTATCTTAGCCCGAGGGGTAAGTCTGATTTTGTTGTTTTCATTTATTAAACTAGTAAATTAAACCCTGTCTGCCTAAATGTTGGATCATACCCCATTTTACAACTGTTCATATAATTGTACTACTCGTTGCTCAAATTGTAATACTGTAATTCAATTGATGGAAAAAATGGAAGTCATCCGACCGCAACACCAATGTCCAAAAGTCATGGATTTTTATTTTAGCTTTAACTTTTTCTTTCTTTATTATTATTTTTATTTTATTTTATGTTTATTCAGAAAAGCTCTTGTCAGATCTCCATGGAGTATCCCGATGTTTTCCTGGTGCTGCTAATAAAAATGAAAAATCTATCGATAACCAAGGTGATAAGACTACGGTTACGATATATACACTAATAAAGTTTTATGAAAATAACTTATGGAATAATTCAATTCTTTAGATGTCAGGCTTCGTCAAGCTGCATATGCTAGAGCTCTGCAAGAGCAAATAGAAGAAAAGAAAAGGATTGAAGAAGAGAGAAGAAGAAAAGAAAGAGCAGAAGATGAATTAATTGAGCAAAAAATACGAATGGAACAAGAGAAAATGGAGAGTGAAGTGTCACATGAACAAAAAAAGAAGCAGGATTGGTTAGCTCAGGTATATTTTTAAAAAGTATAATTGTTTTAAATCAATTTTGGGGTCACCATTGGTGTAGTGGTGAGCATAGCAACTTTCTAGTACAGGGTCATACACTATATACTTTTTCTTAAATATTGGAAACAAACACAATTTTTTTTTTTTTTTTTAATTATATTATGCATATAAATAAGAGTTCATTTTATTGCATATTTGAGCTATCACATTGATTATGATTTCACGCTTTACATGTTATACATATTTATCTGCATAACTGCATAAACTTCAAGTACTAATGTCTCTCAAAATTTTAATCTATAAACTTATTTATTAAAAATACGACAAGAATTACTGAAATTGATACAAATTTATTTACAGCGACAAAGCCAAGAAGAAATACTTAGTAGAAAGATGTTAGAAATGAAGTTTGAGGCTCAAGAACTTCGTAAAAAACAAAAAATGAAGAAACAATCTCCAGAAAGTGTTAGAGAAATAAGAGAACCGCCAATTATTGTCCCTATGACTACTTCCTCGGAACCATCCCAGTACAGAGATGCTAAACCTCAAACTACTTTGTCTGAACCATTACGCAGTAGAGATTTGGTAATCCTGTTTTATATTTTTTCTATACATAAGTTGTATTGATTGATTAATTTAAAATTCCGGTTATCTGAACGCAGTGAACTCTCTCTGGACAAAATCCGACTTAACCACTTATTCACCATGGTTGTATATAAATTATTATAATAGTCTCACATAAATAAATAAAAAATCCAATCCCTCCATTAAACATTCAAATGATAAGTAAATTTATCCCTTCCTCAATAAGAACATACTATTACTTAGGCCAAGTCTTTTCTTAAGAGATTTGAGAATAAACTTTATATATTTAAAAAAACTAAAATGGAATATTTACTAGTTAAAAACTCGGTCACGGAGGAAAGGGTTTTAATGATGATAGCACTAATAATCATTAGATATATTGCTTAGTCTTCATAGGTTATAATTTTTCAACAAGCTTGTATTTTAATTGGATATCTCCAATTTATGCTTAATTAACATATAATAATTTGTAATTGATATTAATGCTCACCAAAGACTGGACGAGTTTCCTTAAGGAAATTCCCACCCAGGACAACTCAGCCACCACATTGGAAGGTATTTTTTGTTGAGTCGTTTGTTTAATTATCTTTATCTTTAAAAATTTATTTATGTTATGCTTTGTTTTTTTTTAATTTTTAACTTATTAACTAGATAAATTAGATCATGTGTGATAATCAATGAAAAAAATAATCTTTTTCCTTATATAATTTTATTAACCAGACCTAGAAGTATCTACTTCACCATTTATTACATTAACATTAATTTAGTTTATTTATATTTGCAGCAAGAAAACAAGATAAGAATCCCAAAGCTACCAGAAAACAAATTTAGTATTATTGACAGAGCCCCTCTTCTCGATGCTGATAGGCAGAATTTATTGTATTTTAGCAGTCTGTCTCCTTCTCCCAATCCGCCCAAGGAGAAATCAAGACCATCGGTGATATATTATTAATTTTCCTATATTTTTTAGATCAAATTTTTTAGATGTTTTAATTACTCATTAATAGTTATGAAACCAATATAAGTGCTCAAGCTTGTTAGCACAGTGATCGTTGTCACTAAATTAAACATAAAAACACAGCAAATTTATCTTCTACAGTAAAATTTCCACTCAAAATAATATTGATACTAAACAACTATTTAAATTACCATTAATTAAAATTAAATTATTTTACCAAATGTCATGGATATTTGACGACATCGATATTTGAATGGTATTTATTTTTACCATTTAAGTAATCTATTACTTCATTTTAATTTAGTTAATAACTATTGAAGTGTGATATTTGAATCTCCAACTAAAATGATAACATGGCAAGAAAGTGGTGTGTAATTTTTATGCTATTAATGTTTGGAATTGCAGTTGAAACAGAATGGCTTATTTTGTTCCACAACTGGAACTTATTCCTATTCTCATTAAATACAAAATTTAATGAATCCAAGGATATATGCATGCAGTGGCGGATTATCCGTAAGGCAAACTAGGCACGTGCCTAGGGGCGCGTAGTTACAAGGGGCGCGCGAGCTCAGAATTTTTAAATAAATTAAAAAAATAACATATCGACAAAGAAAGAAAGAACTAAATGCTGATCTATAATATAATACAAGCATGATGCTATGATGCTGACAATCAGTTAAAATTAAGATGGCCATTTATGGCCGGTACAGGGGCGCCGATAAAGTTATTGCCTAGGGCGCTCTGGACCTTTAATCCGCCACTGTATGCATGATTATCCTTGTATGATTTATTTAATTATATTTGATATCATCTATTTGGATATTGTCATTTAATTAGTATTTTTATTATTTTCAAATCTCAATCGATCATTCCACAAAAACTAACTAACATAGAACATAACCCACTTGTTTCAAACCTGGCAACTTCTTCAATTCCTGATAATCATCTGAGGCGTCTGAAAAGAAGATGGCCTCATGACCTTTTAAGTTGAATTTCTTATTCAAGTGCTACCATTGGGTAGTTTGCTTGCCATTATTTATCTTTCATTACATTTACTTTATGTATTCTATTAAGAAGTTCTAAATTTCAATAAATAAAATTTTTAAAAAAATGTTAGCTAAAATACATTCTAAACAGCTAAGTGGTTTACTGAATGGGAACGTGGTTACATACATTAGTAATGTACTAAAGTGCAGTTACTAAACAACCCATGTAGTGTCCTGTGTTCTGTTCTTAACCAACTAAAACAATGGTGTAAGGAGGTGATTTAGCCAAGATCACGCTAGATTTGTCAGATTTTCCCCCCTTATTATAAGGTTTATTTATGAAACTGGGTAATCCCTAGGCAGGTCCCCCAAACTCTTGGGTTAATCTAATAGAATAAATAATAATCTGCCACAGCCATTCTCAAACTCATTCCAGGATATAATAAGACTCAGTGCATAACTTGACCGATTTTATAAATAATCGTTCTTATCCGAAATTATTTGAGAGTTTAATAATAATTTGTCGTTATTATTGAATATTGAATTTACTCATATTATTAGTATTTTATAATTCATATTTGAGTTTAAACCTTGTTTTTAACAATGAATATGTCTTAGATGGCTCCAGTTTATGATGAGGCATCAAAGATTCGAGATAGAGAAAGAGCAGAAGAACTCCTCCGAGCACCTTTAGACTTCAGAATAGATAAACCTTTGTCGGCGACTAACACTAATGGTAAAGCAAATAGCAGAGCTCCATCACCCCCTATACCTGCTCTTCGTACTAGGGATATTATTAATAACAACACTAAAGTTTTAGAACAAAAATGGAAGGTAATTATCCATTTATTACTTTATAATATATGAAAAAAAATCTATATAAATGGACTTTTTGATACTGAAACATTGACTAATTATTCATCATCACCATAATCTTTCCCTCTCTACCGCTGCGCAGTGTGGGGATGCCCTCTACAGAGCTTGACCCAGGTGTCCCTTTCCTGAACCAATTCTCTCCTCCTGCTCCAGCCCTCGCTTCCTGAACGCCTCCCGCACGCCTTCTTCCCAGATGATCCGTGGTCTTCTTCCATCTACTCTCACTATGTTTATCCTGTCTCATATGTTATCCTGGCCTTTCTCTTCGTGCTCATCCTCAGGAGGTGCCCAAACCATCTAAGTTTATTTTCTTCAAGAGTGGTTTCTACCGGCTGTACTCGAGGTTCGATTTTATTGTAGTGGTCCTTCCTTCAACATTTCTTAGGTATCTCATTTCCATTGTCTGTATCCACCCTTTGTTTTGAGGTAAGGGTCTATGATTCGGAGGAGTAAGATAGGACGAGCAGGAACTTAGACTTGTAGACGGGTATATCTTCGTCACCTCTCTTTTGTTGAGGAAACCCTTCCGGACTGCGTTGAACAATCTACCAGCTGCTCCCAGCCTTTGCCTCACCTCTCCATCTTTATAGCCGCTTTTGTCGATCCATTACCTAGATATTTGAAATCCTGCACCTGCTCTAGGACAGATCCCTTCAGTCTCAATATTCTCATAACACGGTGAGGACGTCTTCCTATTCTCATGCATTTGGTCTTATCTGGATTAATAACTATGTTAATGCTCGAAAACTCTTATTGCATGATATTTACGTTGTATAGTAGGTCCTGGTCATCCACAGCGAACACGAGGCCATCAGCAAAAGCGAGAAATGTATACAAAGTAGGCTGTAGGTTCCTATGCCCTAGTTGAAAATGCCGCAATCTGGGTTTGGCTCTCTCCAGCACCAATATGAACAGTAGGGGACTTAGGCTGCACCCCTGGCATATTCCCTGCATCGTCTCAAACTCCTTGGAGGTGTGGTTGCCAGTCCTCATAATATTTCTTGTTTTTTGGTAGAGACTCCTGACTGCGAGAATCATGCCAATATCCACTTGCTTTTCCCACAGAGCTCGTTGTGGATACTGCTCCTCTCCGATCTGGCAGTCGGCAACTCTTCTTACCCTTGCTTCTAGGATTCTTGACTAATTATTTTCATTATAAATTAGAGGTCGAAGCAGTTAGGTTCATAGACTTTTGACATGTTCAATTAGTTAAATACATAATACCAATTTTACTTTACAACTCAATGAAACAATCTGCTTTATGCTTTTTAAATAATTTAAAAAGTGAAAATTATTTTATTGTAGTTATATATATAAAATGCTATATTGGCTTCACTGCCCAAGCAATGATCTCAAGGAAAAGTCAGATCCTTTGATCTGAATTATATTTAAATAATAAAATGGGAATCCACCCTGAGATCGTTATATTAATTCTATATCATTAATAAATAAGAGACATATCCCTCTCTTCTCCAAAGGTTAACGTGGTTGACTGACCAGGAGTTGTATATTAAATAATAATAACCATTGAATAACATTATATTTATTTGTTTTTATCATGGTTACAAGATAACTTATAAAACTACTTACAAAGAAAGAGGAACACTATTTGTGACAGGCTATTTCTCGACCATTTTTCATCCAGTTTCTTATATCTTGAGTTGACCACTCCTTCTGAACAATTATCTTATGAGTAAAGGTAATAAACCCTAAGGGACACTACCTGCTTTAAGCCCCTTACCCTATTTATGTTAGTACTTCTAATTTCCAGATACCGTCACATATAGCAATACATACTTAAGAAGTGACCTAATGGAGGAAAAAAAAACTGATCTTGGACACCTAAATCTTTTGAAACCAAGATTTGTTTGAATTTTTAAATTAGCTAACTTTCAGATTTTTTAAAATTATTATCAGCCTCACATCGTACAGTCAATAAGTTTGTAATAAACATACAAACCTATTGGTAACTTCTTACCAAATGTAGGCAATCTTCAAAACTATTTGCCTTTATTTCATATTATTAAATACAAGAGTTTGCCAAAGATTATTGCAATCCTTCCACATTTAATAAAGTTCATTTAATGATGTATGAAAAACTATGAATAATCGACTTGAAGTGCAATTATAGTTTTAATAATTTCCTATTGTTTAGTGTTTTATTTTACAGAACAAACAATTCTAAATCAATTATCTAACTGAGAGAGAAATAAATTGCAAAAGTTTTATTAATAAATTTTAATATCCCACTGTTGAGGAGTTTGTTGGTTTTGTTTCATTGATTTTATTATTTGCAGGTACCAGGACAGGGGAAAGAATTAAATAGGACACAGGCGAATGGTGACAATATCCTTACTCAGCTTGGAGCGTTTAGGCGCCAACTTCAGCAAGAGCACATGAAACTTGAAGCTAGGTTACAGAATCAGGCGTCCACTTGACATTTGTCCAGGTTCCTGTATAATCACCTGCCTTAAATCGTTTCTTCCATGTAAAGTGCTTCTGCTTTAAAAGATAGAAAAATTAATTAATTTATTGATAAGCTATTAGATTTTATACTTCATTTCATTTAAGTTATATATTATTTATTCTTTATTAATTTAGCGAACATGTTAAAATCAATAAGTAATTATGAGTAGATTTATGTACGTATATATTTTAACTTAATGTAACTTATTAATTCTAGTTGTTATATTTATACATCGTACGATTGATTAATCATTCCATTTAATAATAATTATTGTATTATATTTTTATTGAGATGAATCGACATATTCAAAACAAATTTGCTGTGATAGTTAATAATGTTGTTTTCAAGTAACATCCTGCCAAGAATTGTCAATTTATATTTTAACTTTATTAATTTTAATTTTAGGAAGTATTGATTAGGAAAGTCGGTTAGGAAGTTGGCTGTACACAATGTATAAAAAAATTTATTACCGTTTATTTTATATTCACAAGCCTTGATGTTATAGTTAATTATTGGAATATAGGGGAACAGTATGTATAGCCACAGACACTTGCATTTAGCTAGGTAATCTATGGCTACCACTTGTTCGACCTTCACATAGCTGTTGAGACATGTAAAAAAAAAAATAATAATGCAAGATATAATGAACAAGAATATACAAAAATCTATAGAATGATAATTTATTTCATAATGTTTAAAATTAGATATAAACAAGCATAAACATTAACATATAATCTCTTATTATATTTAAGTTATTTACCATAAATTAAAAGTATCAAATCACACGGCCTGACTGTTTTTAAATACTTCTTTGATTTTATTATTTTCACATTTAACTATATTAGGCGAATACAGTTGTTAATGTTTCTAACAAACTAAGCTTAATAAAAATTGTGAAGTTATTTTTATTCAAATCAATAATTTATTTCTTGTTAATTTTGTATGTACATGTGTTATGTATGTATATAAATATATATATATACACACACACATTATAAAACCTATCCACTAATATAAATACCCCTTTCTTTTACATGTGCGAACAATGAATTAAAAAACAATAAATTAAAATAAATTAATACATAATAAACACATACATTTAAAACATATTACAATTACAGTGCAACATTACCAGGAGACAAAGTACAAAATCTGTACAAATTTTAAATCATTTATACATGTAACAATTGCACTTAGAAATGCATGAAAGAAAAAAAATGTTGGTGACCAAGAGGGTTTAAAAAATAATCTTCAGCCAGAAAATAAATACCAAAGTGAAAAGTAATATATCCATGATATATTTTATCCCTATACACTTTTTTTCTTTGCAAATTAAATTTAAGTGATATTTACTGTTCTATAAATAAATCTTTACTTATTAATAGCAATTGGAATATATCAACGTGAAACGTATGCTTAATGTGATCTGGGGCTAGAATGTTTTCCTGTGAATCGCTCGGCCCCCTTCATCCTCGAATTCACGTTTAGAGACCCACATCCTCTTAAAGGTGTCTAAAGAAGCCAGGATAGATCCACCTATCCAAGTAGAATAAAGTCGTTCTTGAGGAGCAGAAATCTGAAATTGTATTTCTATATTAAGTAAATGTATACTAGTAAAAAAACCTTAATATGTAATTTGATAACATTTTTAGTTTTCCTTTATAAACCAGTAATCTGTGTTACGAGTCACTTTATAAGTTGCTGATAACAATTTCCAATAATTATCCAGCTTTTGTCAAACTTTTATAATTAGCAACAATTGTTCAGTTTATAACATTTTGCTGTCTGAACACAAAAAAGTAGTAAGCTGGCTGTTTTCAAGTATTTAGTTTTCAGTAAACCAAAAAATCAATACTGACCTATTTGAGTGTTTAGAAGACCACTGTTTAATACTGAATCAATTTATAAGGTTTACAGTCCTCATTAGGTGATAGGTACTTAACTTTCAGGATTTGGTTTGATGAATAATATCTAAATTGAGAGAAAACTCAAAACTTTTTTTTTATAACATCCAAGTTGACAAAAGAAGAGAGGTATAAAATAATTATTATCTATAATTATAAAATGTTGTGAAAATTATAAATGTGAAATGAAAAGATACTCAATACAAAATTTTTTCAGCATTACTTACTCTGATTTTAATATCTTTGGGAGCTACTTTTTTAATCTCAGAAAGTAATCTGTCTCCAAAACCCTGTAAGCAACAAAATAATCACAATTAAATAAGAAACATTTCTATGAGTTAAATTAATGAACAAATTTTCTTTTAAGCTGCTAATTAATTTACCCTGAACAATGTAGAACCACCAGACAAAACAATATTCTGAAAGAGGACTCTCCTTAAATCAAGATCTGATTTCTGTATCGAATAGACTAGAACTTCGTGTATACCTTCGCACTCTTCACCAATCAAATCCGGCCTGAACAACACTTCTGGAGCACGATACCTTGCGCCTCCAATCTAGGGAAATATTAGAAAGATGATTTGTATTAAATGAAAACAATAAGTAGCAACGAGAGAGCAGATATGAAGCTCTTCCCAAATAAAAAAAAAACACAGTTGATCTGATTTTTTTTTAATCTTAAAATTTGTATTGACATTAAAAATAAAACGAATGATTTCCCATTTTTGGGGGAAACATTTATTGTTTTTAAACACTGTATCTCAAACTAGTAAACATATAACACTAAAAATTAAGTAAATGTATTCTTATTACTTAGTAAATTATGTTAAGATGTACATAATGTTTATGTCCAGTAAATAATTTACAAGATGTACATAATGTTTTGTGACCAGAAAATAATTTACAAGATACAGAGCATTGATTTAAAGGTTGGAAGCTCTTTTTACTGTCTTTACTAAGAAAATGATTTCATATGAATAATAATAATATATATATATATAAATCATTGAATATATTTTTAGTTTTAAGAGAAAAGAAAAGAATCAATAGATATGCGGCAACTTACATCTAAGGAACTACCGTCAGGAAGAAGGTATTGCTGTTTTTCCGTATCAGCCGAATCTTCTTTTTGTGGATTGCTTGATAAGTAACATGCTTTTTCTTTTATAGTTCGTACAATTTCAAACTCAGCAGTAGTTTTTAAGTAAACTCCTTCTTTCCGCAGAAGAAGTCTATAAAAAAAAATCATAAAAACTTGTAATCATATTCATAAGAAATACTCTAATGTTGTGAATATTATATTTAACTTGAATCCTGTGAACGATTAAGAAAATGCGCAAATTATTATAAAATTCATTAATTCTAAATTATATTTCAAAAATATCTGGGAAGTCCACTCTCCTTATCACTTTGATTTTTAAACCAAACAATTAGATCGTTTTCAAAAGAGCATCAAGAATGTTCTGAATGATGTACTGTTTTCATGTTATCAAAGAATTAAACAAAGATTTTCTTTTATCAAGAGTGGAGTGGCTCAGAGGTAGAGCACTGAGTTCCCGTGCCAAAGGTCCTGAGTTCAAATCCCGCATGCTGGCAGAATTTTATTTAATCTGATAGTGGCCAGAGATGGATCCTATGGGATCTAGGAACCTCCTAGGGCTCTCCCAGTCTCTGTAAAGTGAGTACCCAAAATAAATGGAAAAAATCTGGCAGTTGAGTGTCATCTGGGAGAAATTGTACAGTCGCTACAACGTACAGAACCCAACTCTCCATGGGTTGTAGTGGTATGGGTATTTTTTTTTGTGGTTTTATATCCTTCATACACTGCTTTTAAACTGTTTAACTTCTTCTATTTCCATAAGTAGCAGAGTTATAGGATTATTAAATATCTTACTGGCCATTTACATTAAGGCATTTGGTAATGCAGAATTTTGAAGATCGTTCTTGTGCGATCTGTAACTTTGCTGCTGAAGCAAGAAAATCAGTTTCGTGGTCTTGGGGAAAAGCCACGGAAGGGGAACAATAAGTTTGGAAAAGTTGAATTTTTTATCTAAACTAACTTTCATGTTAGAGAAGAAATTCGTTGACTGTAAGTACTAATGGAGGATGGAGATAGTTGGGGGTTCAATCAAAAATTTACACAATAAATAAGTTTCCATTTATTTATTGTGTAAATTTTTGACTGCACCCCCAACTATTTCCATCCTCCTTAAAGTAGCAATTCATCTCTAGATATTCTTTAGAGAAAAATATGATTAATCATTTAGTGCTGGAAAAACCTGATACAATGAATATCAATGGTTTTATTACAATATCGTCAATTTTAAAATACCTATATACAAAAAAATAATTAATTTACTAAAACAATAGACACAATAACTATTCTACTTGCAATGTGCTATTTAGTTCTAATAACTAATGAGAATAATCTTGAAAACATGCAAAGCTTTTTTATATTTATATATTATTTATGAAGTATTGTACTAGTACAAAATGTCTGTGTTTTGACAGACATTTCCTAAAAATTATAGACTATATGAATTATCTTCAAACTCTGAATATTGTCAGGTCTTCATTAAAATAACATTTCTATATTATCAATGTTACAAGATAGGAGTTCTGCAACTTTTTCAAGAACAATACAATGAAATTTGCAGCATTGTATCTGCAGTAGCCTGATTTTATTGGGGAACATGGAAATGGTTTTCTTCCTCTTCATGGTCCATATAAGGACTAAAGTCCTCATCCCTCCAATACATTTCCTCTTCATTTAATACAAATTACAAAAAAAAAAAAGAACAAAGAAAACCTTTCTTGCTTTTTTTTTTTTTTAAATTGGTGTGAGGTGACAAATAAGTAATATCACTTGACTGTATGTCTATTAAAGCTGTTGGAATTGAAAAAAAAAGACTTAGGGTGTCAAAAATTCAGTGGTACGGTTACAACATTTTGAAAACATTGACTTCTTCTATTTTGCAAAAACTGGCCAATGTTATCTCTGTTGCCATTAATTAAAATAGCTAAACTAAGAGGAAAGAATATTTCAAATGGGATTTATTTAATAATTTTAAACTGTATAGAATCTCATTGTTTTGAAAATAAGATAGGATTTAGACTTTAGAATTTAGAGCGCTTTTCTACTCAGGGGATATAAGCCAAGCAAAAATATCACTATTAGTGTATGTAAATAATAACATTGTAAGCTATAAATTCAAGTAAGATATATTAAATAATTCACCAATTAATCAATTAATTTTTAGTAAGGAAGGAAATAGTTGGGGGTACAGTCAAAATTAAACACTAAATAAGTGTATACTTATTTTATTTTGTGCCGACGTTTCGACCCACTTTTTGGGCCATCTTCAGGGCTAAGAAAGAAAAACAAACAAAACATACAATGTATAAAAATACATTGCAGTACCAAGTAAATGATAATATTAAAAAATATATATGTAGAGTAATAGAAATTTAGAACAAAAAAGTGAGGGATTTATATGAATAAAAGTGTTACAGAAAGGTGGTGATGTAAAAATTTACAAACATAACAGAAGGAAGTAAACAGAAAGTTTACAAAAAGAAAAAGTATAAACATCAGAAGTGGGATGTAAAATTATAGAAAAGCTAGTACAATATAGATAAAATATAAAATGTATGATAATAGTCTCCTAGGGAGATTACATAAGTAAAATGAAAGAAAATATAACAAAAATGATGTCAAAAAGTAAATACAGGAAAAAGAAAAGTAGAAAGTAAAGATATAAATCTAGAGTATAACAGGTGGAAAAGTAAAATGAACATGGAAAGTAGAAAATATAAGTAAGGGGAGTTTTAAAATGTATACACATAGAATGAAGTGGTATAAATATAAAATATGATACAAATTTTTTATATTTTTATAAGTTCCTTGGTACTGCAATGTATTTTTATAGTTTTGTTGTTTTGTCTGTTTTTCTTTCTTAGCCCTGAAGATGACCCACAAAGTGGGTCGAAATGTCGGCACAAAATAAAATAAGTACCCACTTATTTAGTGTTTAATTTTGACTGCACCCCCAACTATTTCCTTCCTTATTCAGATCTTCCAGTCAACTATCTCCTCGCTTCCGATTAATTTTTACTTAATGGTCAAACAATAATATGAACAAAATAATGACAGAACAGAAATAATAACTACGAGCAATTGCCACAGTACAAAAATATTATCAATATATAAATTAATTGTTGTGACTCATCGGATGAGTCATGAAAAAAATTAATGTTACTTTGATCGTAAAATGGTGAAAAAAACAACAACAACATTATTTTAAGCTTATCACAAAACTCTGCTATGATTTTACAACAATTTGTCATTTATAAATAATAAATTTGAAAACCTACCAATTTATTTACACAAAATACAAATAACAAAATATGAAAAGAATTAAAGGTAGTTCATATAAACTTTTAAGAAAAATCAATCTGAACCAAAACTTAATTTTCATATGAATTTATGGATGAAATCAGGACTGGTTAAGAAACATCTGTGCTCAAAGAAACCTATCATCATTTTTCAAAAACCATTTTCTTTAAAACAAATCATCTTATTTCGAAACAATAACATAAATTTTCAGTTTTAGGATACTGATTAGAAACAACATGAAAATATGAGAGAAGTGGATTAGATATTTATAAGATGGTAAATACCTTAAGTAACGTGAAACATCTCTTCCAGCAATATCAGTCCTCATAATGCTATGTGGCATAGCAAATCCTTCATATATCGGAACTGCATGAGTGACACCATCACCTGAGTCAAGAACCACACCAGTAGTCCTACCAGTTGCATATCTGAAGAGAAATAAATCATTTAAACACCATCATTCACTTTTTAGTAGCACAAAACACAAACATTCACTCACAAACTTAAAACTGATTGCATCGAAACATAGAGAGCAGGAACATTGAATGATTCAAAAAATATTTCTGCAGCCTTTTCTCTGTTTCTCTTGGGGTTGAGAGGGGCTTCTGTGAGCAATACCGGATGCTCTTCAGCAAATGTCTGTAACTGATCATTGCCATACACATACTGCCATATCCTTTCCATATCATTCCAATCAGTAACAATCCCATGTTCCATGGGATACTTCAAACTTAATAATCCTCGATGTTCTTCTGCTTTAGGCCCGACAAATAGATCTCCTTCTAATGCTCCAGCCATAACTCGTATATGTTTTGGGCGGCCAATGCTAAAAAAACACACACAATAATGAATACATCTTGATAAACTGTCTTATAAAAACAATCAATAAGGAACTGTAACATTAAGGAAATCACTTACTAATTTGGAAAACAACATTTTGGTATTTGATCCCCAGCAAATCCAGCTTTTATGACACCAGATCCCTATAATAACACAATGAAGAACTTTTTATGCATTTGTAAAATCTATAATAATTCATATACTTCTATATCGAAAAAATGACACAACTGATGAAAAATTTTCCTACGGATTCTTACATTATCAATGACAACTGGTTGATTAACAATAACTTCATAAGGCTCCATTCTGAATTTTGCACTACTAATATTAACTAATACCAAATATACAATTCCAACCCCAACGGTACAGCACACCTACCGGCTGCCGCCTTGAACTACTCCCGAACATTTTACTACATAATTTAAAGTTAATTTTATATTTTATATTTCGAAAATGTAAACTATTGCGTACTATTGAATCGAATAGAAAAATTATTAATAAGAATTTGTAAAATCATTTAAAAACACAAATGGAATATAATCTAGTTTTCATCGTTCTAATCGATTTTCCACAAACAGCTGATTGCATTTGGAAGGTTTTAGGTTAAACTTTCAGACAGCTTCTTGAGAAGTCTTATCTAAATTTATATTGAACATTGTTGAATTGTTTCGCCATGGGATTCTCCAGCACAATTTACAACGCTGTCCTGAAGAGAACTTCTACATACACCCTGGCTTTAGTCACAGGAGCATTTCTCTTCGAGAGGACATTCGATCTGGCCACGGAGAAATTATTCGAAAATAACAACGAAGGGAAGCTGTGGAAGCACATCAAGGATAATTACCAATGATTTAATTGTTATGACGTTGTTTAGTTTGTTCAATTGTATAATACTGATTTCTGTAAGCTAATTTATATTTAAAATATAGTTACATTGAAAATGTAATCTTTGTATTTTCCTACACTTTTACTTCCATTTAATCCACTAATTGCATCCTTATCGGTGGTTTATTGGGTTATCTATTTAAACTATTGATAATAAAATTTGATTTTTAATTTAATTTGTTCAATAGTTTAGAGTAATGAAAATTACAAGGCCCTAGCCTTAAAATCTTGATGACCACCCAACCCCCTTGTGCATTTATTATTAAGGATGACAACCCTCTATTTAAAACTAATTATTTTTTAATTAAACACTGGGCAACTCATGGAAATAATCCTGTTAGGTGCAGTTTAACTGCCGGTAGAAATATATGTGCCCTTATAATGTGGATTCCAATAAGAAATCAAAGTAGATTCAATTAAAAAAATGTTTAGAAAATTTAATTTTATAACTAAGCTATTCAATGAATTATATGTGGTAATAAGGTTAGTTTTCCTCCAACTAAAGTTAATTTACATTTTGAACGTAAATAACCGTTGTTACGTATTTTACATTTAAAGATTATGTTTTTTGTCTTAATTGTTGCCAAATACGATAAATATTATCAACAAAATTAATTTGGAATGCGATTTAGAAACCCTCCCATCAAATCAGCTGTTAGCCTGTAAACATCGACTGATAGGATTAAGTGAACGGGAATCATTTGTATAATAGTATAATGCGTTGTGGAACCAAAGATTTAAGTTAGAATAGACAACCAACAGATATAATATCTAATTAGGAATGCAATATTGAAGTTTGAATACTTATTGACTAAAGGTTTTCGTCTAATAAAGGTTCCTTTTTTTTGAGTCTCCGCTCTCTTTTATAACTATGGGTATTGAAATATACAGATAATGTTGAATATATCCTCCAAAAGCGATGCTTGTAGTATTGACGTTGCAACTAAACCAATAAAGTTTTTGGTAAACTTATTTAAAAGGAAGAAAGCCAATGCTGTAAACTCTAATAACATGGAAGCTAGTAATCATTCAGGTATTTTTTAGTTTTTCTGTCTGATTGTTTATTATTCGTATTCATTTAAATTATTTTAAGTTTAAACAATTTCCAGTTGGTGTAACACGCATTCCTTCCACCCTATCTGTCAGAGATATATTGGTATCGACATATCCTACATCTCCTTTATCAACTCCTGCAAGAAATAGAGATATTAATACAGATATGGAAGCCTTGAGAATTTCTCGCCATGATAATCCATTCTTGAAGGTGAGTTGAAGTACTTATGTGTGTTTATAGTATTGAAAAAAAATTCTGAGTTCTATAATTTTACTTCTGGTATTTTAGCAAGTTCTCGCAAGTCGAGAAAGCTTGGCAGACAGTTTAGAAGAATCTGAGTCTGATGATACCAACCTGATGTCTCAGGTAATATAACAAATAATAGGTTCATTAGGGAAGCCTAATTAGTTTACTAGTACTGTCATTAACCCCCTTTTTAATGTTTGTTCTTCCTTTCGAATTACAATTTTTTTTGTATTTTTCTACTTTATGTTCTCCAATTTTAGAAACTATTACATATCAATTTCTTTTTTGAAAACCATGAAACTAACTTAAGTAGAATGTTTTTTTAAAATTAACTTAGCTATTGTTATTTATGTAGTATTGTTGAGATTTTTTTATTTAACTTTTAGGAATTCCTAAGTGAACTAGATACAGATCCTTTAAGTTTACCTGAAGTTCACGAGCATATGATTAGATCTCCTCCTCCTGTTTCATGGCCAAGATCTCCAAATTTTAAGATGTTTCGTTTTCCTAATGAGGATGGTAATATTAGTCATGTAAGTAAAATAATGAACTTGAAGTAGGTAGCTGAAAACTTTTATTTGTAAGTTTTATTGTAATACTGTAGTAGTATTATTTTATTGATATCATAATTTTTATATATTGTTCCAATTTATATAAGTGGTTATTATTAGTGGATGCTTAGAAGATCATTCAATACTGAAATTGTTTAGGTCTTTGCTTACCAAATTGTTAGCCCCAATGTTGTGAAATGGTTACTGAAATATACATATTTCCCATAATTATCCCCTTTTTTCCATTCTAAAACTTATGATTATTTTTACTTTCGAGAATATTAAAAAAAGAAACGAATGGAAAGTTAAAAGTGTCATTGGTCTTAATGGCTCTTTTTTCTATTGTGTGTTCCCCCTTCCC
The DNA here is from genome assembly GCA_964056705.1 of Troilus luridus. Taxonomy (NCBI): domain Eukaryota; kingdom Metazoa; phylum Arthropoda; class Insecta; order Hemiptera; family Pentatomidae; genus Troilus; species Troilus luridus. The sequence continues at coordinate 60,240,672 of OZ057414.1, forward strand.
ACCCAATAGATATTATTAACATCCGATTTAAGATCTTCCATATCCTCTAAAGTAGTGATAATGTTTTCATTTGGTTTTCTTATGGATAGTAATTTATCCTCCTTACTCAGTTTCCAAGTCACTCAGGTATACTTTAGGTAGTAGGGACTATAACGGTCTCAACTTTTTTTTGTGTGTGCTTAGATTAATTTGTTTTTCATTGATAGATTCGAAAACGAGGTAGATCTTTGAAACGTGTAGTAGAAAATGTATAAATGCTAACAAATGAAGAATTGTTAACAATTTATTTATAAATATTTCATATTGTCTGAACCAAAGTGATTTATGGAAAGTTGTATTAATAGACATAACAGGTACAAGATCTATGGAACCACTACTTCGTCATCTTATTGTTACTACCTACATTGTAATTCTACGTGATATTGTGGATTTCTTGGAGTTTGATGTTTAATTTCAATTAAATAGGATCAAAGAGATAATTAAGATCTTTCGTGTTCTCTATCGTTGTAATAATGTTTTCATTTGATTTAAAATAAATTTGTCTCTTCAAGAAATTTTTTAGAATCTACATTGATTTTTAGAGTGTAATTAATCAGCAGCTTTTATTCTACTGGTGTATGGCCATTCTTTCACCAGTTTAACTAGTAAAATGTAACTGCAGTCTTATTCAGAAATGAAGATTTTATCTTTTTAATTTGGTTTATATTATATTTTTAGCTTAAATTAAAGAATTTCCAAACAATTGGTAAAAGAATTTCAAAGGCTATTATTGGCCCTCCCCTGAAGGTAATTCACACCTCGGCATAGTTAACCACCGCTTTTTTCAGGATTTTATCAGTTGTTCATTATTCATTTTCCATAGTTTCTTGGCATCTTTTTATGCTTCAATTTTCTATACGAATTTTCGAATCCTGAAGATATTCCGTTTATATTAGAAAAATTGGATCAAGAAGAACAATTAGGTAACAAAGTCAGTGACTCAGAAGATGAAGTTGAAATTCAAGATCCCTCAGATACACAAGAATTGGATGAAGTTGAAGTTATTGAAAGTCCACTAGATCCAGTTGAGGAGGAACAAGGTGGTTGGGACATAAAAGTATGTCAATGGAAAGAATATATTACCTCTAATACAAGACTCACCAAATTGACAAATAATATTTTGCTGGCAAACGAAGCCTCAGTTTTCAGTAAACTGTCAGCTGAGAACCAACCTGCTGTTCATCAAAAACTATTCCATCATTTGGAAAACAAGTAACGTGTGTCATATCAGACAGAGGAATGCACAGGAAGACAAAACTAGTGTTCATCCAGTGCGAGCGAGCATTCCGCAACAAGCTCAATTCAAAAAATGTAATCAATGTTCATAATACCATAAAAAAGACTCAGACTCTCAAATTTTGAAGAAATACTTTTCCTCCCTTTTAGTGTAGTCTCTCTAATTTTTTGAAAATAGTAATTCCATGATGGTCAAATAGTGTCAAAAAAGTTACTAGCCATTTAAATAATTTTTTGGAAAAAAAAACAATTTCTACTTATTGTTCATTTTTTTTTAAGTTTAATAAACTTATTTAATTGGTTCTTTCTATTTTCCTCAATCCTTTTGCTCCATAATGTCATGTATAAATAACAAACACAATAAAAATTTATTATTAATTTTTTTGTACAATTTTAAAAAGTGGAATCCACCCCATAGTGGAACCCACCTACTTACATGTCGCCAATGTAGATCAAAAACATGGTGTAGTTCCAGGGTTAATGTATCTTTAATTTAAACTTTTCTTTTATTCTTAATTTTGTTAATTCTTGAGTTTTCATTCCAATTCATCAAAACTCAATTAGTTAGTAGGTTCATAGTATAAATTTTATGGGAAAGAAAATAGTCTGTCTGAAGGTAGAAATAAATTCTTAAACGGCAAGTATTAAATTAATAATAATGTTAAATTAAGTATAGTAAATAAAGAATAAAGGGAGTAGGGTAGCTCATAGCGTAGAGGAATATCCTTTGTAAAATAGCCGGAAAAATTAGCTTGCGTTCTAGAGGAATATTGATTCGAACATCTTCATATAGGTTAAGCAGTAGTGATTATTTCTTTTTCATATCATAAATATTTATTCCTTCTGTACTGTAATATTCTAAATATTCTAAATTACATCATATTTCTTTATTTTATTTTAAGGATTGCTTTGGCAGAAGAAGTCCTTTATCTCGATGTGTTTCACCGAAACAAGAGGTTAAATCTGAATCTGTTCAGGGTATGAATGAGTTTGTTTATTAATCATTTAGCACTTAGGAAATAATCTTTTGTAATTTTTAAATATTTTTTTAGAAGATTCTCTTGCCAAAAGCGTTAACACCCTCCTATCTCCAAGGCTAATACTTCCATCTAGACCACATCAGCGATCAAGCAGTGATGTCAGAGGTATTAATTTTAATTTGATTTACTTTTTTTACTTACTTATGTTTTAATGCTTCATGTCTATTGTCTATCGACATTAAGTTAATGATGTTCAAGTGGGTTTATATTTCTGTTTTTTTGGTGTTTATATTAGGATATTAAATGTTGTTGTATGCTGAAGCTAGACGATTAGTGCAATCACAAGGTTCCAGTTTCCCCGACCCAATGCCTTCTGATATGTATGCACATGTCCATCAATCTCCATTTTTCCAACATTCTTATGTCACCTGTTCTGCTATTCCCCAGAATTCTCTTCTGTTGTAATTCCATATGCCGCGATTTTTGTAATTCGGCTGTTGTGATCTCGGCCATGGTTGTTAATAGCAATTTATATTTTATTATTGTTATTCTGTAAAATTTATCTTTTCTGTTACATAGCTATATGATATTAATTTATGTGAATTCGCCAATAAGTACTTGCTATACATATAATTGGAAAAACTATCTTTTTTTTTTTACAGAACGAAATTTCACACTATTGACTCCAGCTCCTTTGAGGTCGTTAACAGATGTAAGACGATTACGATGTGACGAAGATAGTCAGCAGCTAGTTGCATCTGATAAAGTTCACCAATAAATAAATGCATCCATTTTTTGCGTCTATCGATAATTTAAGAACTTAATTGATTTTCATAGATAACTATGTTCAAGTATTCTAATCTAGTCATGTATAAGTTTCTGATATTAATTTATTATTTTATTTTTATAATATGAATTAAGAAGAAAAAGATTAAAAAGCATTTATGTCTTTCTAACATAATTGTGCAATATGTAATTAACAGATTTTTTTGGGTTCAGCAATATTGATTAGTTTTTTTCTATAAAAGACATATTGAGCATCGAAAGTGAGTTTAGAAAATTAGCCTGATTAGTTAATTTTTGAATTTGAACTCAAATCAAAAAGTATAGAAAATTAATGTGACAGGGAGTTATCTAGTCATTAAGTCGTTAGTTTTCAAGCTTAAGAAAGTTTTTGAAGTCATAATTCCTTACATGGCAGGTTCCATGGATCATTCCTCATCAGTTGTAGTGCATTATTGTAATAATGTGAATAGTCGTTATAAATCTCAGTTTTATATATTTATGTATATTTAAGTCAGCAATATTGTACAAGAGGTTGTAGCATTTTGTGGGGACAATTTTTCTGTGGGGTCATTGTAATTAATTATAACAGATTAAGTGATGAAATTTCTAGAAATAGTACTTAAAATAAAGTAGCTGTTATCAATTTATTAATGTGTTATGTATGGTTTTTGATAAAGTTGAGTTTTTATTTGTTTGATAGTTTTAAAAAAATCTTGTGATATTTTTTGTTAGTAAAGTCTTGTTTGTTTTGTTTATAAGATTATAAGTCTTTAAAGGGAATCTGTTGTTGCCTATAGTATTTATGAGGTCCTGCACATAGGGAGATGCCTCGTTAGTATGTACTGTGTATGTACAATTACTTAATGTTTAATGGAATGGTACTAATGTTATTCATAAGCTTAAAAAGCACAAGGCTATAAATATTGAAGTGGTTCTACTTTTTTTATAAGAGGCAAATTTCATGTGCACGGCGATTGTTAAATTATCTATTATTTTTTAAGGCACTAAATTATTTTTGAAAATTTATATAAATATATAGAAAGTTAAAAGCTTAGAATTAATACTGAGTCTTCTAGTTTTTGTAATGTGTTAAAATGTTTAGAGATTGTTGGCTCTTGATTTACTAAAAGCAACGCACAAAACAGCATATTTTTAAGATGAGTAATAACAATTCTTCCTGTTAATCAGAGAAATTGATTTTTCAAATTTGAATGATATAGAAATTTCTTTTTTTTTCATTATGAACCTAAAATACTATTTTGTGTTATTTTATTAAGTAAACTTTCTTTTTAAATTGATTAGTTACCATTTATATCCTGTAATTTTTAAAAGATCTTTGTAACATATATTGTTCTTAAAGGTGAAAATGTTGATAGATTATATAATTATAATTTAATAAATTCCATTGGCTGAAAAGTAACAAAATTCTTTTATGAATTGAACTTTGTAGTTTTATTTGCATCTATCTCTCTTTTTTAACTGTAATTTTTCATATGGATATATACTTGACAAATACCCCTATCCCGAGAAGCTCACTGTTATCATTTTAATATATATGTATGTATATATATATATATATATAATATTTTCCAAGATTCCTCAAGCAATCACTACTTAATCTTTAAATTATTATTAGCTTAAAACTAAGACATTCCGCAATCATTGAAAAGTGATTAATTTTATTTATAATTTAAGTTATTTTTAGATTTTAAGTTCAGTGAAATAATCGATGACACAATACAATTATCATCATTCATTAGAGCAGCCTTATTCTAAGGAGCTAATTAGAAATCAAGAACAGTTAGTCCTAAAATTATCACCTATGTTCAACTTGGTTCAATTCCCATTAGCAACTTAGAATTAAGACATTCCACAATGGGAAATAAATATTTTTTGGGAATCTAGTAGTTATTTAAACTTTATTTTATTATTAGCTGGAAATTTTTAAATAATTAACAACCTGTTTAGTTAAATTCTAGTATTCTTATCAATCAAAATGTTTTATTTAAACTTTTGTCGATTTAAGCAAATGGTCGAATGAGCGGTTTACATCAGGAAAAAATGGACCGGTCTAATAAAATCTCCAAAACTTACATCATCGTGTTCTACATATGTTGAGACTGTAGAATTGAAAAAAATACCTGTACCACTTCAACCCGTGAACGGGTCTGGGGTTCAGTACATGATAGAGACTGTACTGTTTCATAGACAACGGTTCGGCAAAGAGGTGACTTGTCCTAGGTCACGCTCAACCGCCAGATTTTCCCCCTTATTTTGTGTTGCCTATTTTTACAATATTTTATAGAGGCTGGTTCAGGCTTTGAACCAATTAAACAAAATTTAATGACCAGCACACTATTATGATTGGTAAGCCTTGAAGAAGACCTGCAGTGTGGTTTGAAACGTTTCTAATAAATAAGGGTAGAAAATGGTCCAGGCGGAAGCCAGGAAAATATTCCTTAAACAGTGATAAACTATTTATATAAAAACCAACGTTCCATCCTACATTGGAGGTCTTCTTTAGGGCTTGTAATGTAGGTCACATGTTTCGAACCGGACCATTTTCCTCTCCATATATACAAATATAAAGTCAATTAATATTCAAGATATTTCTAATAAATAGTTGATCACCATTTTAGGAATTATTTTTGTTAACACCTGGCCCATTTTCTTCTCCAAAATTTAATAACAGAAACAGAGTGGAGATGGAAGGCCATTTCAAACATACATTACAATATTTGTACAGAATTTTTTCTTTAATGTTTAACTTGATATATAAATGTAGGAAAGAAATTCGTTGACTGGTAGGTACTAATGTAGGATGGAAATAGTTGGGGGTGCAGTCGAAGTTGAGTTACCTTCTGCAACGAGTAGCCACTCCTATTGGCCCTGAAGACGACCTACACAGTAGGTCGAAACGTCGGCACACATAAAATATAATAGGTTTATACTTATTTGTTGTGTAATTTTTGACTGCACCCCCAACTATTTCCATCCTACATTGATATATAAATATATGATTTGAATCATTATTGGTGAATTAGAATACTCTATTAACCGATGATTTTTGGGTATCAACCATGATGAATAAGTTGGGTTCTACTGAATAGTTTTTTAGAAAGATTGAAATTAAATCTCATTTAATTATGTTTATAAGTACATTTATGCATACAATATTCACTATCCATCTCATAAAAACATGTTTAATCAATATACCTCTTATAATGTACAGATTATATCCTAAATTTCAAATGACTAGCGCTAGAATCCTGAATCTTTTTTTTCTAGGATTGTTATTAACAGCTCAAAGGGAGCTGTTTGAGACTTGGACTTGGACTTGCTTAGAACTTCCATATTTTTCTGGAATGGTTAGGAGGTCAGGAATAAAAGAAACTTTAAACAATCGGTTTAAGATTGGACCTCCCAGAAGGTGTTTCTGACCACGTCGTAATTCTTCTTCATCCAAATGTTTACAGGCGGCTATATCCGGGTCTAGGACTTGTTCGGGATACGATAACATTGGCTTCCTGCCCATTGGTAACCATGGCAACAAGAATTAAAACTTCCATCTATGCCATGATTATATTTTTAAATATGTTGGATAGATTGTGAGATGTTGGCACCCTCCTGAATAGAACCTGGCGATTGAGCGTGATGTAGAAAAAATCATTTTCCTGCAAAACTGTTGTCATATAAACAGTACATAAGTTTGTTATAACATAAGTATAACTCTTCAATTATTTCCAATGCTAAGTAATCCCAATGAATCAGCGGTGTTATAAATAAAAATCATCAAAAGTACGACAAATTTTTTATACCCGGAAAAATCTTATCTATTAAATTTATTATCGATGGAGATACGACAAAAACTCATTTAATTTTTTTTTTACTTCAATAGAGCCACCAACTTCGAATACTCAGACTATCGTAATTATCATCATTATGCATATCTACAGCCCCGGTGAATAAGTGGTTAAGTCAAATTTTGTGCAGAACGAGTTAACTGTATTGAGAGTAGCAGAATGGTGTCGTACTTGTAGTTTTCAGCTTAAAAAGGAGTTGAAATATAAGCAATAACTCCTTTTCTAACCAATGCCTGAGTTAGCCCCTTATTCACTAAGAAAATACACGATTCCACTTCTCTAAAAACAGAAAAAATCATTTTAGAGAAAATCTGACTTAACTACTTATTCCCCGGGGCTGTAGATATAATACCATCATATAGGTTAAAAATTACTAGGATCTCTTGATCTAAAAAATCTTGATCCACCTAAGGTATAGCGTATGTAGGCAGGAGAAATGTTGTTGGAACCAAAATTGTAGATCAAACAAAATCACCAATGGTGTGATGCGTTATATAATAATGTATATAAAGAATATTCATAGTCATGCCGGGAATAATCAATTATAAGGAAAAAGAGGAGCGGGGTTGCTCAGTGTGGAGTGCTGAATTGCTGTGCTGCTGAAGGTTCCTTGTTCCAATCCAGCTGTAGCAGAGAAATTATTCAATCTGTTAACAGTAGTGGATGGACCCTGTAGGTAGTCGAAAAACCTCGCGGTTGAGGGTAATTTCGAACTAATCTCCTCCCTCCACAACCGTTCTTCTTGATATGTTCAAGAACTCTCTCATTTATTGGGCCTAAGTCTCTTCATGGAATGTAGTGGTACAGGTATTTAACATTCGCCATTTGACTTATCTCTAATTTCGTTATTTGGATACCCATGTCCAATTTATGTGCCATTGTTTTGTCTCTTTATAATTAGTATCAATATTATTATTAGAATTAAAATAGGTTTTAAATTTACATCTTCTCCTCGTTCGTTTGGTCTAACGGAGGCGGATCGTTGCTGCGTAAGCCGTTGGATAAAAAAATTGATAATTATTTTGCTGCTGATAATTATTTTGAGGTTGATAATTATGTGAATGATAAAAATTTTGTCTGTGTTGGAAATTTTGTCGTTGGGTGTTATATTGAGTATTATAATGTTCTTGTCTTGGTTTTTGAAATTGTGATTGTTTTTTAAAGTTATTTTGTTGCATAGGTTTTTGATTGAAGTTAGTCTGTTGTGCTCTTCTGACACTGTATAATTGATATACGACAGTAGAAAAAGTATTTTTGAGAGAATTTTTAATCTCTTCTAAGCTATTATAATTAATATGAGTGAATTGACGAGTCAAAACTGGATCTAGATTGAGAACAGCGGTTCTTGCGATTGTTTTATCATAAAGTTTAAGATTGTCTGATTCGTTTTCCGCATACAATTTTGCAACTCTATCTCTGCGCTTTTCTATTAAACGATTAATATAATCAACTGGGTGTTCATTGAGTGAAGATTTAGTATCTAAAATTTCTTTTAAAATTAATTCCGTACTACCCGAATCAAAAAATTAATTAATTAAGTAGTTTACATTGTCGAATTTTTTGTCATAGCATATCTGATTGACAACGTTCATCCGATAAATATTCTAAATTTGAAATACATTTCATTAATTTTTGTGGATGTCCGTCATAAACTGGGACGATTTTAAAGTCACTAGTATTAATTTTAATATTAGGATTCATATTGGAATTATTTGTAAAATCAGAAATATTTCTTAACTTATTCAATCTATCACTAAGCGACATATAATAATAGTAAAATTATAAAATCAATTAATACTAATTAAATCTAACCTTATGTCTTGTCTTCTTCGCCTAGGAGGTTCCTTCTAAGATTTATTTAGGCTGGTTGATTATTAATAATTCTTGACTTGAGTGAGATCTTGTGAGATCAGCAAATTCTTCTAGGTTTTCGAGAGTTGGATGAACAATTTCCACAGTGACAACTCGAAATAAGTTTGAAGAAATTCAGGAACAGTTACTAAAAAGCAAGTGTGTATAGCTTACTCTTCTGGTGAAAGAAATTCCTTGATTAATTCTTGATCGAAGTTCTAACTCTGAAATCTCCTAAGAATGAGCCCTCAAGTCCCTATTTGGGCGCCAATCAAATAATCTCCAACACTAAATCACTTTTTAAAAAGAAACTTTATTGAATAATGACAATGACATAGTAACTGGCCTAATCGCTAACTAAAGAATAATCATAATGCTAATGATCTACATCTATTAGAGGAGGTGGAATATATAGGAATGATTACTTAGATTCTAAGAAGGACACCTGCAAGCTGATCCCTTATTCAAGGAAAGACGCCAGAAACTATCCTTTTACTATATATAACATGTATACATAAGGTATTTTTTTATATTCATATACATAAAACAGAACAGTACCTGAATTGAAAAATTGAACTACATTTTTTAGGCCTATCTGGTATCAACAAGATTCCCTTTTAATACGCTATCTTTTACACAAGCAGGAAAAAAGTTTTTATCCGTCCCTAAGTAAGTTCTTTCTCCTTCCGGAGTTTCCAATTTAAGAACCATTTCTGGAAGGCTATTTCCACCCTATTTTTTCTTTCTAATCCTTTAAGAAAATGCATTACTTGACTCGATCCTTCCTTTTCTGGTTATTATTTACCATAGGAGTAACTAAAAATTGCCAAAAGATAAATCAAAATCTTAATAGACTTACATTTTTTCTCTTACAATATATATGCTTTTATTGCAAACAAATAAATTAAAATCAATTAAAGGGTATCTGTTCCGCAGTCATTTCGAGTTGAGCTACAAAAGGTTTAACTGTTTATGCGTTTCACTTTTAATATTTTCCAAAATACAACTTACTGTTAGTTTTAGTATGATTAAGGTGTAGATTTCGATAATCATTCCATGATCAAGAAATAAATGTTTCAACTAACATTTCAAAGTATAGATGGCATATGGATGTTGAAACGTTCATTTATAGATGAAATGTTTACCCAAATAAACACATTTCCCACAATTACATTCTGTTTTTCATACCAAAGCTCATAATCATTTGTATTTTGTGAAAATGTTAAAAGGGAAACAAATATAAAGTTAAAGCTTGTTGTGACAACTCGCTGAATAATTATCGATTAAAGTGATAATAAATCAACAAGTTCAGAGTCATTTATTATTACTTACTATATAGATAAGATTGAAGCGCGTTAAAGTATACTAAATTCTTAATTAAATATGTTCTTTAGAGTTAATTCATATTCCTTAGTACTCAGTTCAGTAACACATAGAAAATGGATGCGTCCTCAAACTTCTATTCGGGGTACATCAAGTGGCCTTTCGATTTTTATAGGGCAGAAAAAAAAATTCTAGGTTATGTCGTCCTACAGAAAGGACATAAAATAGTGGTCCTGAGCCTGTACGGTGTCAGGTACTCGTTAAATATCTTAATAATACATGGATAAGTATAATTAAAGAATCCCAGTGTAGCTTGATAGCATGATTTGAATTTTACAGTAAACAAAAAAATGCATAAATGAGGCAAATTTATATACATAATACTGATTGTTACTCGACATCATATCGCTATATTAGGATTACAAGGGTATATTTTACAAAATTAAAAAAATCAGAGATTTTGATACCAAATGGTTCTGTGGGTCGAACACTATACATAGATCATCAAAACGTCAAAAAATCGCGACCGGGTATCATCCAAAGACCAAAAATACAATGGTGTATCTCATGAAGATTTTAAATGGGAGTAACATGGTACTATGTAGAACGCAAACCTTTGTAAATCTACATCCTACGTGCGCGCGAAGCTTCCCGCCCTACCGCTTTTCATTAGACACTGTGCATTTGTCACGGACAGAAGGAAACATATATTATTGTAAAATTCATCACTTAAATATTAAATACTCAAAAAGTATGTATGTCAGAGAAGTAGAACTAATATTGTATACTTAGAATTTAGAATATTAGAATTTATACTGAACTTTATTTATGGAGAATATCACAATTTGTTTGAGGAATTACAGACCCAACCCTTGCTAATCAAGGAATATTGTTGAATGTTGCCAACAACGTATGACTATTGGCTAAATTAATAAATAAATGTGTTGTACTTACTTGTAGTCCCAGTTTTTTTAGCCAAATCTTCCCGTTCGTGGTACGATAATTTAGCTAAATAATCGGTTGTGATAATTTTTATTCCTTTTATTACATAATATAGGACGTCCGTGGATAGCAAACGTTAATATTTCTGTTTTAGACGTGTATAATCATATAAATATTTTTTATAATAATATAAATATGTACACTATATTTACAATAATATATATAAAACATGACGGCTACGTGAATCGGTCACTTAGGCCACTCCTATAGGTTTCAAATGTTTGTTTTTTTGCGCGGTGCCGCTTCGCTTCGCGTTCGCGTTAAGATCGCTCACATAGGACGGCGCCTTACTCTCAAAATATTACGACTTCGGAATCAGGCGGTTGCATTTTACAATGTGATAATCGTTTTTTTCACTATGGAGTTTCAAATTTGTATGTTATTTAATTTTTTCAATAAATAGGACCATGCTTTCATTTTTCATTTATTGTTTTTATGGGATTCTTCTTCTGCTGCCCATTGTCACCTGACAGAAGTGAAATATAACCGTAATATTTCACCACTTTAAGAATCCGATACTCAGAATCTTTGATATCATTTTTCTCATTTTCATACATGTGTATTATAGAACTTTGTAATACTAAGGTAGCAATATGTGTGTTAATAGCCTGAATATTAAAATTTGTATTTATTAGCATTTAAGTTGTAAGTAATAAACTGATGGTAATTATTATAACGGGATCTTAAATTTAAAGCATTAAAACAATTATTAACATATTTAAACAAACGCCTCAATCCATGTCAAAACGCTGACTATCAAAATACTCTACTCGCTCGATTTGGAAAAGAAAAATGTTGTTCCTGAAAAAATATCACACAAGTGTAAAATAACTTTCTTCTGCCAGGAGTATTAAGAAAATATTTTCTTAAAGTATAACTTTGGCTTAGATTAGAAAATAATTAGAAACAATTTTTTTTTTTAGTTCATGAGGATTTAAACTATACCTAAATGCAATTGTTATGGTTACACCAAAGCAGATAAAATGCTATTTTCGCTGTACAAGAACAAATAAGTATTTCACATAAAAGTCTCAATGGGGAAAATCTTGTTCAAACGATGCTGTTTCCATTGGAACTCTGCCAACTTCACCAACTACACTTATTTCCACTGATCAAATAACCTATCCTGTGTTACTCTGATGATATAACATAATAGGATTGTATTTAATTAAAGCAATTATAAAACTCGATCTGTCGATTAAAAATTAATTAGCAAGTTGCAAACTGATGATTTCTATATTTTCGGTTCTAAGTCCCACGAGGATAAAGTAAATCAATCGATGCTGTCTATAATTGTATTTTATCAAATTATCTCACCTACTATATATTTTAAGACTATTTTGGATTATATATCAAAGGAAGATATCGATAAAAAATCTAATACATCTCAATATCGATATTTAAATTGGATAATTGAAAAACGATATTTTCACATAATAATATACCAAAGAACAGTGTATTTAACTAGCAACAAAACCTAGCTGTGTCTGTTCGTGAAACTATTTTTAGTGTCTTTGTTACAACTAGACATCTTGACTACCACCATAGATTCGTAAGAACAGCAATAAAATATTTATAAATGGCCTATCAAAAAATAAGGTAATATTTGTATCGTTTGTTTAATTATTTACAGAAAAACATACCGGTTATCAAAATCCGAATTTCAGACTCATTATCGATAAATCGAGCTATAACTATTTTAATATTTAATATTTAAAATTTCAACAAATTTCTTTTAAATTGATATTTTTTCATAATGCTTTAAGAATCTAAACAAATTAAAAAACTAAATATTCTAAGATCCCTCATATCCAAATATTTATAATTTGTTTGATATATCAATCTATTAGGACACGCATTGAATGAACATTTTAAAGATTTTATTTTCAACATGTACATATATGTTATGTTATCATAAATATTTTTAGTCGCGATGAGTCTATAAATTTTTACGGTAGTATATATAAATATCTATTTTACACAAGTTTAAATTTGGTTATCAGCCGTTTTTACTTTTTCTATATTATGAATAATTTAAATCATAAGACCCCAAACACTTAAGTGATTTAATAAAATGATGATTTAATTTTATACATTCTCAATTTTTTTTCTAAATTAAATAATATTTTTAAACTCATATTTGGTAATTTTATATTTTATTTAAAAAAATATATATTTATTGAAATTTACAACTGTATATAGAATATATCAAGTTAATATAATAATTGAATACGTTGACATGAAAAGACAAGTAGAGAAACTACCCAGTGGTAGTACTAAAATAAAAAGGCCATCTTCTTATCAGACGCCTTGGATGATTATCAGGAATTGAAGAGGTTGCGAGGTTTGAAACTAGTGGGTTTGAGTAGAAATGAAGTTTGTCATGAAACAATTGTTCATCAGCAATAAACGGAAAGTTTAGATCGTTATGGATTACTTTGTTCATAACAAAGTAAGGAGCATTGAGGATTTTACGAAGGATTTTGGATTGTAAGGATTGAATACGAGAAGAATTCGATGACTTAGTGGAGCCCCAAAGCTCTATTCCGTAAGTCCAGATCTGTCTAATGATTGTCATGTATATGAGTCTCTTGTAATTAATTGGAAGTTTGGAGCGTTTGTCTAGTAAATGTTGAAGTAGCCTGAACGGCGAGCTGTTTCTTGTCGTTTCAGTCTAGTGTGAAGATTCCAAGTTAATCATTTGTCAAGGTATTGTCCTAATTACCGGATCTGCTCTACAGGACTTAGAGGGATGCTATTAAACGATACAGGGGGGCAGGAAGTCGCTGGTTTATGAGAGGGTAAAGGTGATTTGATGAGATTTGTGAGAATTTATTTTAATCCTCCATTTTTGACACAAATTTTCAAGGTCAGTGATATGGGATTGAAGAGTACGGGATGCTATAACTGGACCAGTGTTGACAGATAATAATAATAAACGTATGCAGATGACACATGTCATGATTATACTTGATAAGGATAGTATCAGGATGAGTTGGGATGTCAGCTGTATAAACTGTGTAGAGAATTGGGGCGAGGATATTGCCTTGAGGAACGCCGGAAGATTGATGAAAGAGGGATGAGTAGACATTATTATGATTTACTGTGAATGGTCTGTAGGAGAGATAGGATTAGATAATGAGAAAGTATGTAGGAGGTAGAAATTTACGGAGTTTGTAAAGCAACCCGGGGTGCCAGACTCGATCGATAGCCTGTTCGACATCAAGGAAGACCGCTGGACAATACAATCCACGTTCCAAAACTGAGGAAACAACATCCACCACACGATGACAGTGCTGGATAGTGGAGTGGGATGTTCTGAATCTAAACTGGTGATCTGGGATAATGTGATTTGCATTCTGGAAGGGGTACAATCGTTTAAGAATGAGCTTTTCCAGGATTTTACCCATTGATGGTCAATGTGAGACAGGGCGGTAAGAGGAAGGGTATTCCGGTTTCTTTTTAGGTTTAGGTATCATTTTCACGATGGATTATTTCCAGAGGTTAGGAAAATATGTAGTACCGAGTATAGCATTATATATGTAGGTGAGGAATAGAATGGGTTTTCTAGGAAGATGTTTTAGGATTTGAATCGTGATGAGGTCGTGTCCAGGAGCTTTGCGAGAAGGTAGTCTGTGAATAATATTCGATATTTCTGAAGGATGGAATGCTTTGGGAGGAAGGGTCATTTGAAGGGGAATATATAACTCTCTTTGTATATATTCATAGTGAGACAGATTCATGATATCAGGATGAGGCTGAAAAGTTTTAGAAAGGAATTGACCGAACAACTGTGCTTTCTCTTCATCAGATCTTGTCCAGTCGTTGGATTCAGTAAGGAATGGATGGTTAAAGTCTTTGAAGTGAAGGATGGTTTTGTTGGTCATCCATAATGATTTGTCAGAAGACGTTAGATTTTCAGTTAGATTCGTAAAACTTATGAATTTTGAATTTTCTAATTTCTGCTTTTAGTTGGTTAGTCAATTTAGTATAGATAGATTTATCTGAGTTCTATGCCACTTGGTTCTTGCTCTGCGTTTCTCTCTCAATGAGTTACGAATATGCTGTGGCAGGTCAGTCTTCTGAGAATTGTTAATTTTATGATTTGAGGTATTTTCGTTTAAAGGGGTTTTTATTGATGTAAGTTTTTCTATGGCTGTATTAATGTCTTGTTTTGTCTTAAGTGAAATTATTAAGTCCAGTTTGTTCTCCAAATCATAACAAAAGTTGTCCCAGTTTACACGTCCTGTAATCAATCTAGGAAGGGCAGGCTTGGGAACGAAAGTTGAATGTAATAAAAGGAGAACTGGGCTATGATCTGGTGAAAGGTCTTCCAAGGATTTGAGATCTGTTTCGTTGGTGGAAATCTGGGATGTGATAAATATGTCAAGGATGTCGGGACGTTTTTTGATGGATGGAGGCCAATAGGTGGGGTTGTTTGGTGTCAGGATGGAATAACTCTTTTTGGATGTTACAGTAGACAGGATATTTCCTCGGGAGTTGGATGTTCGACAACCCCATCGTTGGTGTTTAGATTTTTTTTTTTATACTATAAACCTTTTTTTTATAAGTTAAGGACCACGCGATCATTGGTTAGGCTTCTTTGGGACTCTTGATTCTCTTTCTTCCCATCTCAGCTAATATACTTTATAATATAGAAAATATACAAATTAAAACAGAACCAAAAATTTCCATACATACGAATTTATTATCTTGCACGTTCGATGATTGCACGGGATCAGGCAAGTAGCGTCTTCGGTGAAATCCATCAATATTCCAACCCATTTACACAAAACCTCGACAAGTTATATTCCTAAACCTTTCTGGTGAGTCACTCTATCTATTGATGAAAACCGGATGAAAATCCGTGCAGTAGCTATTGATTTTACCGTGAACAAACGCGGCCGAGGACTTTGTTTTATAAAATGTATAGATTGTCTTAATTATTAATTATACATTGTTTTTTTTTTAATTTTTAAAAAGATCATCATTCAACCATCTTGAAATGATGGTGTGTGCCCTAAAGATTTATTATCTTTACCTACGAAACAGTGGGCTTAAAAATTAACTTCGAGAAGAACAATTATATGGCCGTTGGAGATACTGATACAAATGCGCTTCTGGTGGACAGGGAGGCCTGTAAGAAGGTAAATATATTTAAGTACCTGGGATCTTATTTGGATACTACCGGGTCGTCTGAGTATGATGTCAGGAAAAAGGTGGAGCAACCCCGAAAAGCTACTAGAATGATACAACGGTCCTATGGATTTATTATCTACGGAAAATAAACGCCGTATTTTCACTACCGTTGTCGAATCTATTCTGACTTATTTTTCGGAATCCTTGACTATAATTCTCCCGTCTATACTCAAAGGTGAAGGCGGTTGAAATGAATTTCTGGAGGTGTCTCCGTGTCACCTTGCTGGATATACTGAGAAACGAAGAAATTTGACAGAGGTTGGATGTGAATGTAACAACAAATGAAAGGATCGGGACACGCCCCCTAAGATGGTACGGCCATGTGATTAGAATGGCATTTGAATGTTGGCCGAACCGAGGTCACTTTTGTGACGTAAATTTGACGTCACTTCCTTATCACTGAACTAGAGTCTAGGGACATATGAGCAAGTATCAAAAGGCAAGTATCCAGCTTAGTCGAGATCGGCTTCCTTCGAATTCCCGAACCCTTATCCGCCACCTAGTAGCAAGTGCTGGATTGGGTTCAACCAGGGAGGAGAGGACGCGGACGGCCCAGAAACAGATGGATGGAGGGAGTCCAGCAAGAGATGGCCGGTAGGGGTCTCCAGGAAGAAGATTGGATGGATCGAGATGTGTGGAGCTCTGCTCTGACAGGTTGAGGCAACCCATGCTGGAACGCCTATAAAAATAAATTAATAGGACAAAATAAATGTCATTTTAAATAACACACCTTGATTGTTTTTTTTAAAGCCTTGTATATCGCCCAACAAATCTCAGATATAATTTTAGAAAAGCACTTAAAATGCTATAACTGTACCTAATCTGAGATCTTTATAACTTCTTCCCGTAGCCAGAAATCTTAATGTTGCTATTAACCGTTCTTCAGCAGGAACAGCCTTATGCAAAGCTGTATTTTTCTTTGTAATCATTGGGCGCACCATTTCAAGTAATTCATTAAAAGTGTCTTGATCCATTCATACAAAATTCAGAAAGTCATTAGAATCAAGAATCCGTAAAATATTAAGGTGGTTCAAAGTAATTCGCTCTTTGAGCCACTGATTCATCCATTTTCTGTTTTTACTTTGTTTTTCTTCTTCACTCAAGCAAAAAAAAGTTATTGCCAAACCGATCTTCTGTTGCTTTGAAAGACTGGAGAAGGACTAACAAGTTGAGTCCACCACCGACCGTTAAGAAAATTGAAAATTAACGAATAAAAAATTGGTCGACCCGACTTCCATCCCCTCCACTTTTGTGACGTAAATTTGACGGCACTTCCTTATCACTGAACTAAAGTCTAGGGACATATGAACAAGTATCAAAAGGCAAGTATCTAGCTTAGTCGAGATCGGCTCCCTTCGGATTCCCTAACCCCTATCCGCCAACTAGTAGCAAGTGCCTTTGCGTTTCCTATCTTTTAAAATTTAATATTTTAACCTTAATAGGAAAGAAAATAATTAATAATTCATGGATTTGAATACGTGTTTCGGTGTACCAATTCATAAAAAACATACATAAAAACATCCTAGTGATTATTCACCAGAAATTCTAGAACATATCGTTATTCTTTATTGACAAAATATCATTATTCTAGCTTGACTTTATTGACAATTCATTGGGACTAAGTACGAATACGAACAGCCATCAGTACATGATTATGATGTTTATTGGCTTCCATGATCACAACAATTCGATTCGTAAACTATCTGCTGTCATGCAGATTTCGATGAGCTTAAACCGCAATGGTGATTTAATAGTTGAAAAAGGACCAAAAAAAGAAAGGAGGACCCCACTGGCCGCACTGACAAAGTACCAAAATAAAGACGATTGCTGTAAGGTAGATACGCAAGGGACACTTGTCGAGACAACAATGAAGTAAGCTTGATACTTGCTTTTTGATAATTGTTCATATGTCCCTAGAATCTAGTGTAAAGAGAGATATGAGCGGTGTGTAGACGGCGCTGGCTGTCACCTATGTCAGAAAATCGGAGAGGATCGAGGTCGTAAATCATCTAAACATAAACTGAAAAACAAGAATAAAACATTTGAAGTATGATTGCAACAGTAACGAACATAGATCGTTATCCTCTCATGCCCAGCAGTTTTTAGTCTTTACAGTCTTGTTAATATCTTAATATCAGAGTATAGATAGAATCACTTATTAAAATTAAAATTGTTCAGTTGCAGTAACAATAGAATAGTGATTTACTTGTAAAATGCAATGATGTATACTAATCTAAGGAAAAGAACTCCTGGCAAACTTTTTTTAACCAGATTGGAATATGTATGTTCATCTCGGAAACTGTCATGGATAGGAAACAAGATAAAAGAATAAAAAGTACCTCGCCTTCTTTTTTGCTTTATTTTATTATTGTTATTTTTATTATAGATGTTTTCACTAAACCGTAAAGTTTTTGAGAAATAACCAAGAAAATGAGTTATATAATTTATATAAATAATTTGTATAGGTTAATAAACACTACACCTTATATCTTTCGCCTCTTTCCACATTAGCGGCGGGGACACTCCCATAGATTACTTCAAAATTATCAATAACAGATTTTGGTGGCATTTTTTTCTTATTATTAGGATTAAATAGGATTTTATAGAACCAAATATTTAGGGTTATTAAAAATATATTTTGCTTTCAAATTATGCAACAGTAATTTCCACAATTTGCGATATTAATATCACGATTTGAAAAAAATTAACTAATACACACACTGGTGTGCGGCTCAGGATATACAGTACCAGCAATACTGAACGGTAGTGGGGGTCCGTAACGGGCACTAACGTAACAAGCCAACAACAACTATATTTGCAATTTTACATATACAAGCAGCATTAGTGTGAATATATGTTCCGGACTTCCTTTACATGTTTAAAGAACAGTGATTTAATTAAAGTTATCTTTTATAAATAAGTTTTATAATAGCAGGAAAAATGTAGAAAAAACCGCTTAAAAAAAATACTAATAATAATAAAATAAATAAATAAAATGATAATAATACAAGGATTCAGCTAACATTGAACTCTCCAATAGTGACATCATTAAGCAACTTCAGGTTACAGGTTCCTACAAGTATCTTGGTATCTCACAGCTGCTTAAATTCAAAAAAGAGGTCAAAGAAACCTTTGAAGAAGAATTTAAGAATCGAGTCAGAAAACTACTAAAAACTAATTTATCACCTGGAAATCTGGTAAAAGCTTTGAATCCCTGGGCTGTTCCTTCGGTTACATATACGTTTGGAGTAATAAAATGGTGTGACACGGATTTGGAAAAAATGGACCGCTTCTTAAGAACTCAGATGGTTAAATCAAGACAGCGTCACCCAAACTCTTCAGTGCCAAGACTATATATGCCCAGAAAACTTGGAGGTAGGGGACTTATTAGCCTGTTGAAAGCATGTCGTGAACAAGAAGCAAGGCTTAGAACCTATTTTATGAATAGTAGTTCACCGATGCTGTCGACCATTGCTGCCCTCGACTGCAACTACACAGCACTGAATTTGCTTCGACAAGATCCAACAGCAATGCCAACTGAGGAGAGCCTTACAGAATCATGGAAGTGTAAACCACTCCATGGAAGGTTTTACAGTTCTTAGTATGCTCAGGGAATCAATTTAGAAGCGTCAGTCCGCTGGTTGACCACAGGAAAAATGTTCCCCGAGACTGAAGGATTCCTTTTGGCAATACAGGAACAGGTCATGGGAACAAAATCCTACAAAAAGCATATTCTGCACCAAGCAATCGAAGATAGATGTCGCCTATGCAAAGCAACGTACGAATCGATTCAACATGTCACCTCTGGCTGCCAAGCATTAGCAGGTAAAGAATATCTAACTAGGCACAATAATGCTGCAAAGATCGTACACCAGGCACTCGCTCAAAAATATAATTTAATAAGCAGTCATCACCCATTTTACAAATACCAGCCACAGGCAATATTAGAAAAAAATGACATTAAACTATTGGGATCAAAGTATGATCACTGACCATAATATACCCCACAACAGATCAGACATACTACTCTTAGACAAAAAAATAAAAAAGGCCATCATCATCGAAGTTGGGGTTCCTGCTGTTGATAACGTTTCTAAAACATTGAGCGAAAAAATTCGGAAGTACCAAGAGCTCTGCGAGGAATTAAGGCATCTCTACCGACTGGTGGATGTAAAAGTACTCCCAATCATTGTATCCAGCAATGGTTTAATTCCTCAGGAAACGATTACATCAATGAAGACGTTGGAAATAATTAGGGGACTGGAAGAAGTACAGAAAGCGGTTATGCTGGGAACTGCCAGCATCGTTAGAAAATTTTTAAATATTCCAAATTAACTTTCAAATGAACCATACCCTTGACCTTGGTCCGGGTTGGTGGGTTTATCCGGTACAAGCCGAGAAATACAAAAAATAAAAAAAAGTAAATAATAATAATTTAATAGAAAATAAGTAAACACTTAAAAATAGCTATAAAATAAATACAAATAACTAAATTACAGTACCTGCAAATAGGGATTCGTTAAGAAAGGAGTATATGTTTCGTTCTTTTGTGCGTGTAGCGTCGTAACGAATGTTTATCATAGTTACCGATTTCTCGGATTAATGGGTTTTCGGAAGCAGATGTTTTTTCGAAGTATGCTTTTGTTTGGGCTGAAACATATTGTTATATAGTGGGAAGGTCAAGATCTCTAAGCATAGTCGATATTTTCGTGTAACCTCATGCATAGGTTTTGTACCCTTTCAAACTTTCTATAATTTGTGGCGCAGGTTGAACTCCAGACAGGTGAGGCATAGGTTATCAATTTTTAAGGCGGGTTACTGTTTTGTAAAGGATTAGTTTGTTTTTAGGGCTTAGCCTGGATTTGTATTAAAATAGGGAAACATTTTGAAGATGGTTTTTTTCGCTTTTTTTGGTTTTCCTGTTGACGTGCTCTGTGAATGTTAAGGACTTATCTAGAATTAGACCGAGGTATTTTACGGATTTAGACCAGGGGATGTGTTTGGAATTTAAGATGATGTGCTGATCTATGTTAGATCTGCGCTTTGTGAAGATTATGGCGGCCGGTTTTATTGGATTGATTTTTAGTTTCCACTTTTGACAGAATTTATGGATTTTTTAAAAAGATTGTTGTAATCGGTTTATTATTGTATCGATTCGGTATGATGCTGTGTACAAGGCGGTGTCGTCTGCGTAAAGCGATGTGGTTGCTTTTGTATGTTTTGGGAGATCTGATATGAACAGGTTGAATAGGATTGGGGATAGGCAGGAGCCTTAAGGAAGTCCAGCGGGTAGGGAAAGTCCTTTGGAGCTGGATGTGTTTGTTTGAACATAGAATTGTCTATTAGAGAGGAAGGAATATATGATATGTATTAGGTATGGAGGAAATTTGTGCAAGATTAATTTGTAAATAAGACCGTAATGCCAAACTGTATCGAAAGCTTTTTCGAGATTTAACATAAGCATCCCTGTATGTTTTTTATCGTTGAATCCTTGTATTATGAAGTCAGTAAGACGAGTTAGTTGGTCGACAGTGGAGTGGTGTTTTCTAAAACCGAAATGTTCATCTTTGAACAGTTTGTTCTGATTTACATGCCTAAGAACTCGTTTTAAAAGCAAGCGTTCCAGGATTTTGGATAAAATGTTTAGCAGGCTAATCTAACGTAACAAGTATTTTTCAAGTGAAGTTAAAAATACATTTTTCTATTTTTAAGAAACGATTCTTCTTATATCCTTCTTCTGGGTTGGACCGTGTCATGTCGGTGCTATTAACCAAGCTTTCGCTCATCGTGTTGTGAGCTTCTTCAGGGCTAGTCAGTTAATGAAGGGTTAATCCCTTCATTATTTCCAAGCGAAAGCTTAGTTGATAGCACCGACATGACACGCTCCAACCTGGAAGAAGAATATAAAAAGGATATCAACGACCGTCGAACCCTACGTGAACGTAAGAAATGATTCTTCCAAATCATTAAGTCGTGAATCGGGCAATAAAATAGACTTTTCGTTCATTTTATTAAAAATAAAATATCACATTAATTATCTCAATATCCGTGTATTTATTTATTTAATCTACTGACCAAAACGATACATGTAGGTACAATTCAACCATAAATACAAAAAAAATTTATAATACACTGACTTTATCCCACGACTTCATCCGCGTTGATTTTGGATACAAATTTAAGTTCAGTTTAAATTGAGGGTGAATTAACCAACTACCTACTCCAACTTTAATTAAAGTTGCACTCCATATGACTTAAAAATTTGTGAATTCAGCCTTAAAATTTTATTGTTGGTCGATTTTAATAAAATGTCCTATTAAATATTAAATGACATAGTTTTAGAACTTTCGATGTGTTTCGTTTGAAATCCATATGTAAAACCAAAACTCTAATCTCTTTAATTGAAATGTATACTCGGATGGTACTCGAGGTATCGAATATTCGAATGCCAGTAGAAGCATATCACTCTTATTTTTGGCGCCAAAGTAGCTCGTTCACACAATTAATCCTTAATATTTACAACATCGGGATATTTTAAGTTAGTTCAGACAAAGTTTTAACTACTACGGATAAGTTAGAAGATATTTGAGCTTTACCCTTACTTATTTTTAGAAGTAGATTAGCAAAGATTACATTTACTTCTTATATTAACCCTCGTACCATTTTGAAGTGCGAGTTTTTGTAGATGAGGCCACAAATATGAAGCTTTCAAGCATGATTTGACCTCTGCTCTAGTATCGCGGGTAAGGTGTGGCAAAAATCGCCAGCTAGAAGCAGAGTAACGTCCCCATTAACCTATCGATACCTCCCGAGGGCCTCAAAACCACCCTTATGAGCAATAGTCCACTCATCCCAAACTATTAGCTTCCACTCTTACAAAATGTCATTCTCAAAATGTCTGGAAAGTAACTTCCAATTGAAAATCGCCAATTAAAATGTTCTTATTAAATATTACAATTAAGATGAGTTAAAAATTATGCAAGCGGGATGAAGCTTACCCACAATTGAGACGGGAGTAATCATTTGATTATATTTTGGTGTTTTTATGGAGAACTCACGCGGTCTGAACTTATATCTTGTAAAATTTTAAAGGTCGAACAGAACTAGAAATTAAGTTGCTGCACTTAAATCTAATTTTAATCCAACATTGAGGTCGCAAACTTTGATATTAATATTATGAATGAACCACATGTTCTTCCACATATTTAACATTAATAAGAACTCTCCAGACAAATTACCCTGTTATCCCTAAGGTAATTTAATCTATTAATCCTTAAAATAGAATCTTAGATATAAAAATTATTAAATATGAGAGTTTAAATTATCTCATTGTCACCCCATTAAAACTATTAACTAAATAATTATTATTTATAACAGAAAATATCAATTATTTACTTTAATGTTAGGGAGGAAAATAGTTGACTGGAAGATCTAATGGAGGATGGAAATAGTTGGGGGGTGCAGTAAAAAAAACACCAAATAAGTCTTCTCTTATTTGGTGTTTTTTTGACAGATTTTCCATCCTCTATTCAATTTAATAGTAAAATTCTATAAGGTCTGCTCGTCCCGCTTAATTTTTATTTTTTTTATTTCTTATATATTTTGCTAAAATTTACAAAAATTAGATGCTGTATCAAATAGACCAGCTCAAATTAAAAACAAAAACAAGTCCCACTTAAAGATTTCAACCAACTTTTTAGCTAAAAAATTCAATTCAATTATTTAATGTAAAGAAAGTTATTTCCTCATTCATCCATTCATACAAGCCTTTAACCATAAGACAAATGATTATGCTACCTTTGTACAGTCAAAATATTGCGGCTAGTTAACCAGTTAAAGAAGTCATTGAGCACTCTAGACTTAATCAAAATAAACATTAAGACATCTTTTTGTTAAAGAGGTGAAAAATAAATTTGGCAAATTACTATACATTAATTAAAAAATTTACTAATTTTATCATAATAACTATTAATATATAATCGTTTGATAATTCTTAATAAATACCTAATAATAAATATATTTTTTTTTTATTATTTATTTATTGATATTTACAACTATATTACAATAATATAACAAGTAAATTGGCTGAGTGATACATAATGACAAGTAGAGAAACTACCCACTGGTAGTACTCAAATCGCATGTTCAACTAAGAAGGTCACGTGGCCATCTTCTTCTCAGACGCCTCGGAGGATTATCGGGAATTGAAGAGGAAGCTAAGTTTGAAACTAGAGGGTTTGAGTGGAAATGAAGTTTGTTATGAAAGGATAGATACCGGGTTTGGGCCAAATCAGCAACAAATGGGACATTAAGGTCGTTATGGATGACTGACTATATTCTTAACAAAATAAGGAGCGTTGAGGATTTTACGAAGGATTTTGGATTGTAGGGATTGGATACGAGAAGAATTTGATGGCTTAGTGGAGCCCCAAAGCTCTACTCCGTAAGTCCAAATAGGTCGTATGATGGTCATGTAGATGAGTCTTTTGTAATTAACTGGGAGCTTAGAGCGTTTGTCTAGTAAGTGTTGAAGTAGCCTGAAACGTCGAGCGGTTTCTTGTCTTTTCAGTCTTGTATGAGGATTCCAGGTTAATCGTTTGTCGAGATGCAACCCTAAGTATCGGATCTGTTCTACAGGCACAAGTGGGATATTATTAAAGGATACTGAAGGGCAGGAAGTCATTGGTTTACGACGTAAGGTAAAAGTGATTTGATGGGATTTTTGAGAATTTATTTTAATTCTCCAGTTCTGGCACCATTCTTCAAGATCAGTGATATGGGATTGGAGGCTTTGGGATACAATAACTGGATTGGTATTGACTGATAATACACATGTATCATCAGCATATGTGGTAAGGACAGTATTAGGATGAGTTGGGATGTCAGCTGTATAAACTGTATAAAGGATTGGGCCAAGGATACTACCTTGAGGAACACCAGCAGATTGGGAAAAGAGGGATGAATAGACATTATTATGGTTTACTTGGAAAGTTCTGTTTGTGAGATAGGATCGAAGGATGAGAAAGTAGGTAGGCCGTAGAAATTGACGGAGTTTATAGAGCAATCCCGGATACCAGACTCGGTCGAAGGCCTGTTCCACGTCAAGAAAGACGCCCGAACAATATGATCCACGTTCTAATGCAGAGGAGACTACATCCACCACACGATGACATTGCTGAATAGTGGAGTGGGATGCTCGGAATCCAAACTGGTGATAATAATAAATATAAATAAAAAAATTAATAAAACCAGAGTCAAATTTAATATCTAATCACAAATAAGTAATGACAAAAACCAGAATGGGACAGCAAGAAATTTCCTCCTCACTACACTCGTTCTCACCCTCATTCATAGTTCCTCTGGACTAGATCACATTCTATTCACATTCAAATTCAAGGCATTCATAACAATGAGTGGGGTTTGAGATAAACTGCCTCACAATTACATTGAAGAAGCCTATTTTTGTTTCGTTTGGAAGTATGGGATTATCGAAGGTTAGAAGATAGTTATGGCTGTCATGCTTTTTGTTATTTTTAAAATAAGACATTCTTTTAAAGTCAACTACATTTTGTGGTTTTAATTCTTCTTTGGTTTCTTCTATTGTGCAATAGTTAAGATCTGGGCACCATATTATACCTTTGCTATGATTTAATGTGCCATGTCGCTCTGCTGTGATGGGAATATTATTTGAAAAATTTTTATATTTCAGAAGTTTATCAGTTTGAATTTCTGAAAACACTTCTACTAATATTGAACCACCTCTAAATTTTTAACTACCTTAACATCACCTATGATGTTTTTTAAACTTATATAGATGAAAAATGGGGACACTTTCTTAAAATCTAAAAGGGTCCCGTCTGTATCTTTTTCATCTCTTTCAACTATAAGGAATCTAATACTTTCCTTATTTAAGGTACCCACTTTATAGAGGCAGGGTGAGCCCCAGGAGGATCCTAGATCCCATAGGATTCTACTAAGCTTCAAGGGAATGGTAAAGATTTTTATTTCTTTATAAATCACACGAGGTGTGCCATAGGCTGAAAATGTTATACAACAAAATGGATCATATTTTAAACATTGAGGGCCAAGATGATGAGATAATCTGTGTTCTTATAAGTTGAATGTAATCATCAATTGTCGAGATAATTTTGACAGCAGGTATCAAAAGGCCTTTCAAGGCATATTCAAGAAAAGGATTGAGAGGATGAGATGACAAGATATAATTACCAGCAGTCTTAGGGATAAGCCTGGAAACCACTTTGATCAGAGGACTAAGGATATGAGCCTACCATACCACATATGGTTACTACAAACATAATGTATGAGCCTCTTGATTTTGAAAAAAGAAAAAAATGCCAGGAATGGGATGTGTCCTTGTATACCTGACAATCAAACAGGTGGATGAGAATCAGAATCTTTTATAAAAATCAAACCATACATTTTGTAGGACAACTAATTTAGATAATTATCTAGAGATTTAACAAAAAATAAACCCAGTTATTAATACATTTTTGAGAATCATAAAATGAACATATTTTATCCTTGCTACCTCTGTTAGCTACCACAATCGAGAATTTTGGCAAAGGAAATTGTTGGGCGTCTCATCGAAACGAAGATTCAGCTTGATACTAATCAAGTGCAAAAATGGACTATGGATCTTGGACTAAAAGAGAGACTTTGTTAAATAACTGTTTACTCAAACTTGTGTTGTTTCGGAGAGAAACATTGATTTTCTGTAATCCCCAAAACCAATAATCATTAGTATACTGTTATTAAATTCTAATCCTATAAAATTATGTTTTAACAAGGGAAAATTAAAATATAATTATAAGCTACTTTTTGTAAGATATATTCTTCTAACTTTTAAAATAATTTTGTATGATTTGCCAGTATTTTAAAATTGAAACATTATGACGCGCGTTTAAACAGTGATATAATAAATGATTAATTAAGTTTCTTATTTTAATTAAGTAAAAAGAAACTATATTTCTGATAAGCAATGTAATATTGTTAATAAAACTTTATCTATGCACATAAAAACTGTTTCGTCCATCCGAAATACGGAAAAAGTGAAAATTTTGCACACTATAAATTATGGATTATAGATAATAGAAAGTAAAAAACAAAAGTAAAATGCATCAATATTTTTATTCAAACAAATAAAAGAAATATACAATATTAAAACACTAAACACTATATAAACAGTAATTACCTATCCAAATATTTACATTTTTTCAGGAATAACAACACAACACATATTAATAAATAATTTGATCTGTAACAATTAAAAAAATTGAGTTAAATATTTAAAATTTGATCAGCACAAGACTCTCATCATGAGAATATTTCTACGGTGAATGATACATATCAAATTTACAAAAATAAAATAAAAACGAAGAAACAGAACTGTTAACAGGAAAGTACGTATTATATATCATCAGGTGAAACATTTAGAGACAGTTTCCTGTTAACCTCAGAGCGGCATTTTTCTGCCAGAATTAGCAAGAGCAGAAGACATGTTTAGTAACATACCAATAGGAGGTAGGTACCTAATAACCTGAAATAAATAATAAAAAAATATTACAAAAGTTTAAAAAAACAATAAGCCATATGATTAGAGGAAAAATGAATTAAAATAATATCCTTCAATTTAAATTTGTCATCTCCTTCATTGCTTATTAAATGAATCGATCACAGTAGGCTACTAGAGTGCCGAAAGAATTCTAATGTTTTTCATTTAATATAAGTTTTTTTTAAATTCTCTCTTTGTGCGCTTATTTATATTTGTATACTTACCATAATTACTCTTGTAAAGAGATCCCCAAATAGTAAAATTACCACTGAAATAAGTGAAAGGTGTATTGCTTCCTTAGAATATAAGGTTTAAAAGAGTTATAGACAAGGCTATTCAACTCCAATGTTTCTGTGTAAATCATAATTTCCTATAGTCAACCAGAATCAAATTTTTAAGCATTATCACTAATCCTCAACATAATTTATGTTTTAAATATTTCTTTTCAGTAAACAATTGTTATGCAATGTGGATAGAAGTTTATAAATTGAAATGTAAAAATAACATTTCAACTGTTGGGCAATGTCTTCAAATGAGTTGTATTCAGAATACATAGTTGTAAAGAGATAATTACGATTTCGAAGAAACGGAACATGAAGTTTACTCAGGAGGATCAGTAATAGTAGTTTGGAGGATGAAAACAACATTTTAAGGTATTTAAAATTAGGTATTGCTTAGAATATTTGGTAAAAAAAAAAATCAAGTATATATGAGAATATAGGAGTTTGCAAAATGCTCTATAGCACAGCTTACACCCAGTGATTGTAATTTAAGTGATAGCATCATGAAGGTTAACAATGAAATTCTGAAAAGGTAGTACATACTGAGTCAATTAATTTAGATTGAGGCCTAGATGTTTGGATTCCATTAATGGTGATCTCACTAATTTGGGTTTTGGCAGCAATCGATTGACAGAAGTTTGTAAATAGTTATTTGTGGAATCAGCTTTGAGCTTTGTGTTCACTATGCCTTTTATTATTATTATCATGTGACTGTTCCATTTAGTACTGGGGTGAACTGTGGTCTAATAGTTAGCATAAAAACCTACTAAGCTCAAGATGGTGAGTTCATAGCCCGGCAGGTGGCCCTAGTAATTTTTAAAGGGAGTAAAAAATCCTAGGTTATGTCGTCCTTTGAAATGGAGGTTATCAGGGATCCTGAGCCCGTAGAATGCCGGGTACTCGTTAAAAATCCCTATCCAAATGAAACCTGGTTAGGCTAAAATTTAAAGCCTCACTGTAGCATCGACCGATTAGCCATAGCACCATAAAGTGACGTTAAATTAAAAAAAACATATTTAGCTACTATGTGCATCAAGGAATGGTTAACATTTCTTTAAAAACAGATAAATAAAATAAAATCTCAGTAAATGTTTAAAACTTGTTTATATTCAGTATCACTTAAATTTCTTATTTCTTTTTTTTTAAACAAGAACATTAATGCTGAAAACTTATGCCAAACACTCGAAAAATCAAAACTTATTACTATAGATCATAATTAAATTGATACCTTCAAGAATGGTAATTGCACTGAATTGAGAATAAACTTGGGCAATAGTAGTTTCTTCAGTCCCAGTTCTATGAAATTCATCTCTTATAGCCCTTAATGAAACCTGGTTAATTACACTGCATTTTCTGAAATCATATAAAAGAAAGTATATCAATAACATTATAACATTTTAAGATTAAAAAAAAGAAGACAATTTTAATTAAAATACGGACAACAAAATTACGTATGTATCATATTTTAATACATACTTCATTGATGTGACCCTCGTTCCTGTAAATATTTGAATCAGAGCATTCTTTCCCAATGTGAGATACTTTAACAACTTCTGAATCAGACGATATCATTTCTATTGCACGACGACATATATCCAATCCTGTTCGAGCATCTCCACTAACAGCAGCTACTTCCCTAATAAAAGTTAATATACACATTAACGCAGACTAACACTCTTATTTATGGTAATATATATTTTTATAATAAATAAATTATATTATACATGATATAATGAATGTATATAAATCTACGAATGGTAAAATGGTTATTAATTATACTTTACCTTGCTACTATCTGAATTGCATCAACATGAAAGTTTGAGCTGGATCCAATACGATTTGCTGGAGTTGTTGAAATGTGTAAGGTTGAAAAACAAGACGAGTAAGGCCCTGAAAAAATAATGCAAAATAAAAAATAAGAAAATTATTAAAATTAATCATTTGCAAAATCCATACTAGCCTTGTACAGTGATTTCACTTATTTTCAGGGTTTTTAATATTTTCATCCCCCCCCCCTCATAATTGGGCAATTAAAAATTTATGTTATAATATATATGCTGTTCACGTTTATTTCACGAAGGACACTATGACAGGTTCTTATGGTTTGTACTTTTGTAGCTTTATGTTCTATCGTTAACAGTGATCTGAACAAACTAATCCTGTCCTAGGCAAAAATGTAAGTAATTAAGGGAGGGGATAGAATATCTCAATCTGTTTTCTAAATATGTTTTTTTTGAGAGCTTTCTGGAAAAACCACATTTTCCCATGAAAGGGCAAGTATCTCTGCTATATTTAAACATATCATAACTTTTATCCAATGTTGAAATCTATTAATAAATAATTATCAATATGATAGAAACCGATTTGTAAAATTGTAAAAAAGAAAATTGCAGGTGATCATAGCAGTCACGTAGCAAAAGTAAATAAGTAGAAATGAATATTTTTCATTAATATTCTTTGGTTGAACCTCACAGAATGAATTTTTGGAAATTCATTACAAAAGGCTCAAACTCAGAAAATTGTTAAATTTTATTTCTATAAAAATACGATCGCCTAGCAAAAAATTAGTTTCTTTCTTACAGAAAACTTATTTTATATTCATAAAATGGTAACAACAGTTAAGATATGTTTAACTACAATAGATAGATGTGACCTTTTATGAGAAGAAAAAATTTGGTTTTATTAAAAAACATTTTAAAATCATATCTCAAAAACAGATTGAGATATAAAAGTACGATCGATGGAAATGAACTATATCTTTGATATACCTCCTTTAATTACATAAATTTACTCCTGACACATCCTCTGTAAAGATCAGACATTGCCATGGAATCAATACTTCTTGGTTGCCAATTAATATTATTATTTACGTTTTAATGAGAAATCCAGGTAATAATAATAAAGATACCTATTAAATAATGAATAAAACTTAATAAAAACAACTTACCATTCTTTAACTTTTTGTTGAAGACTTCGATCTGGTAAATCCATGGTATTTTGTAGACCATTCAAATATATTATAGATTACATCCTGATGTCGATTGCAAAGATAGTCGAGCTGCAAACATTATATTAACTTAGACTAAATGTTGTGGAGGAACATAAATAATCGTAGCAAAGAGCAATCATACCTCATCAACCAGTATAACAGTAGCACGTTTACATTTCTTATTAATTTTTTTTCCCAATTCGATCATAGCCATCTCAGGTGAGCATTTATTTCCAGATAGTTCTTGCCATAGTCTAGTATATGCTTGTCTAGGTTCTGTCAGGCGTAGAGCATTCACCTCGACAAGCTGTAAAAAATAATAACAATAGTATTTATTATCTTTATTTCACTTCTATATTACTTTATTTATTGTATTTTAGAACATTCATTTAAGGTGAAGTGGGGTAAATGTTTACTCCTTAAAAAAATATTGGAAATACAATGGGTAGCTATAAAACTAATAGTATGTATTGTAAGCGTAATACCAATAATTGTAATAGATTTAGCTTCTAAATTTAAAATAAAGAATCACATGTTCATTAATTTTTTGAAAATCAAACTGGTCACCTGTTAAGTTGAGATGAGATGAGAAAATAAGTGAGCAGGAATTACTTTTAAACATAATAATAATTCAAAATACTTCAGTGGTATCTTCTGGTTTAGATCGTGTTGGTAACTTTTATATGCGAACATTTATATGATGTTCATTCTCTTTTCTGCCCTGAAGAAGTCAGCAACATGTCTGGCGAAACACTGGTGAAAAAGTTAGCAACACGGTCTAAACCAGAAGATACCACTGAAGTATTTTGTATAAATAGTGGCCGTGGAAACCTAAAAGAGTATATAATAATAATTGTTTTGTCTTTTCCACCCGGACCGACCATTTTCTTCCACATAATAATAATTGTTTTGAAGATTTTGCAAAATCAACCCCCAGAGGTGTGCAATGAGGGATGAAAGTTATTAAGGTACTTACATCATTTGTAATGCAAGTACCATGAAATTTTTGTTGATATTGGCCTATAGCTGAACCGAATTTATGCCATTGAGAGTAAAAAATGTCATATTAATTTAATAGACAATTAAACCACACCTCCATTAATCAATGGACTTGTTTAATAAGTTTTCTGTTTACAAAAGATAAGTCCACTTTATCTAGGTGCAGTATAAGTATAAGCTCTCTATGTTGGACCCTAAACTGTGGATGACGACAATATTCCACCCCCCCTCACTCAGTACTCAACGCATAGGCATAATAGACCCCCTGACCTGACCTAATTGTTGTGGTGGGATTGGTTTATTCCATGAAGCTTATGGATTATTAGTACTAAATTATTATCATTAATAAAATAAAGAATACCTTATTTGATCCAAGTTTAGCTTCTTCTGTCCTCCATTCAAGATCAATTTTCTGAGAAAGGTTGAATTCATCTTCCACTCCATCAATCATACAGTTGACCTTTTCATCGTCAGGAACTTCATTTTCTAAAAAAAACAGGTTATTTGTGTATTTTTAAAGTAATATTTAAAACTCTATACATTTTTGTATCACATTAATATACAACTACTTACAAATTAAAATTCAATGAAATTATAGATATTTTGTACTGAGCTTGTAAAGCCCACTATATGTTTTGATTGATAAATAAACTACTTTAAAATGTCTATAATTATTGTTTAAAGCCACAAGGATAGGAATAATTACCTTCTTCTTTTCCTTCCTATTAAGCCATTTCTACCATCGCACTTGGGGCAGTTCCAAGATTCGGAAATGACTCCACGTAGAAACTGAAAGTAAAAAACTTCATTTATGCCGAAACTAGGACCAAAATCACTGTAAACAAACCATTTCGGAAAACAAAATAAGGGTTAAGCAGATAAACAATCAGAAGGATGTGGGAGGAGAAATGCCGGTAGCGAAATGTAGGCGGCGCTGTTTATCACCTACGTCACGAAAGTAGAAGGTTATGGCAGGGAGACCTTTTGTGAATTATTACACTTTTTTTAAATATTTGTAAAGGAAGTTCTTGTATAAGATGTCGACATTTTCTGCCTTTATTATGAGTTGATTCTAATTCATCAATAATAATTAATTATTCTCATATAAAATAATTTAGTAAAAACTAAATGTTGAAATTGAATTTCCTGCTTCGTAGAACAATAATTACTTCCAATTTGGCTGCACTGTTTGCACAACATCTTCGTTTGGAATTGCTTAACAATGAATATTGGTAATTATTTTATTTTTTATTAGTGCATATTCCTATAGATTCGAATATTAATATTCTATTAACTTAATAATCATAAAATATTTTACAGTAAAGTGGAAGCTTTCTAAGCATGCCAGGTGGGAAGATAAAAATTGGAAATTGACCAATAATGACCCTAACAAGATTTTAGCTTTAATGATACAGGTGAACCTTTTTTTAAATATTATTTTTTTAAATAATATTTTGGGCATTTTAAATTAAACTAAATCTTAATAAAAAATAACTGTAGGGCTATAACACATGAAGGGTCTTGGGTTCAGTACTTTTTAGAGACTACTATTTCTAAGGGAGTGGTTGTGCATGGAGGTGACCTTTCCAAATCAAGATCAATGGCCATGTTTTCCCTCAAATTAAGGGTACCCACGTTATAGAGGTTGAGTGAACCCCAGGAGGGTCCATCTGTGGATGTTAAAAGATTAAATAATTTATCTGCTACAGCTGGATTTGAATCCAGAACCTTCTGGTTTTAATTTCTGTAATTTTTTTCAAGGAATTACAACTGATTGTCCTGCATGGAGATGTGGTATTGGAATCTGTTTTTGTGGCTCCAGGGAATAAATTGATAAAAAGTGTATACAAAAATGGCACATTAGTTGTAGCTGTAAAATGTCAGGTATTTACAAACAGCCAAAAATTAGATAATTTATTAAATATTTATATTCTTCCACAATGCATTGATTTATTACAGGACTATATCCACAAGTTTAGGGTATTATTCTCTTCCATTTCTGATGGCGTTGAGTGTGCTAATTTTCTGAAACAATATATGGAAGTTGGTGGTTTAGAAGGTATTTGCAAACAAATATCAGAAATCATGTTTTATTCTTTAAAAAAAGTTAGTATGTGATGCATCAATGATCTTTTTTTTTTTTATCTTAGAACCTAAATCAGAGGATGCTACATTACCAGAAATGTTGGCCCAAGCTTTGAAAAATGGGGAATTTCTTCCAGGTAAATAGTAACATAAATTGCATGATACTATGCTTAGTACGATACAAATGCAGTAGTTGAATGGTTGTCATTTATTTTCTTTAAGACCAAAGATTTTTAAAGTTGTATAACATTGTTCAATGAATTGATATGATCTCTTTTTCCACATCCAAAAGCAATTCACCAGAAGGGACGTTAGTGAGAAAAGCAACCTCACCACTACAGCACAATTCAGCCTCTTTTTAATCTTGACTGATATATTTAAAAGACTGGTAGCTCTGTATCCTAATTCCCATTCCTGATTAATAATTATGAAAAAAAATTATTGCATTGATAATTTCTGTTACATTCATGAAAAGAACAATTTTACCAATCCCTATTTCAGGATAGAATGAAAATGACGACTTATATTTTCTATTAAAATTATTAATTAGCATTTATTTAAGAATCATAGAGACACCGCTGTGGGTATATTGCCATTGTAGAAAAATATTCTTCAGAGATTACTGTGAAACCTCATTAGGCAATAGTATGTCAATCGAAATAATGAAAGTGAAAAGTTATCACTTAGTCAAACCCATTTTTTTGTTTTATAAGTACTTTTTTATTGATTAATTATCTCATTGTTTTCATTCAATTCTGTCAAATAAATCTTCACATTTATGGCAAAATGATAACAAATGTTGTAAGTGTGTGTGTGTTTGTAAAGGGGGAACAGTTTATAAAAAAAAATTTGCCTCTCATACGCTGCTCTTTTAGTCTCAATTCTTAATGGCGAGTTACTTGTTTCTTGCGACTTATACTTAGGTATTATAAAATCCTGCAACAGCAGTAATAATTATTAGTTATTGATAATGAGTAAACATTTCTTTTTTCAATGTATTTGTGTAAAATACAATAATAAATAATTTTAAATTGATTTCACAGCTCCTGAGGGCCTGACTGTTGATTATCCGTTAGAGGATGCAGTTAAGTTGTGTATTTTGGATCCAGGCTTTCCCAAACTTGTAGGAAGAATTGGAAAGATTATAAATGAAATGGAGAAAAAAGAAAAACAATGATTTCAACAATTTTTATTTTATTAAATATACATAAAAGTTAAAATATTTACATATTTTTTCTTATTTACACCCAACACTTTTCATTCTTTTTTTAGTCTTTTCTTTTTCTGAAAAAAACAAACAAAAAAATTAAAAAATTATAGAAAAAAAAGTAATCGGAAGATTAAAATTACCAGCTCTTACCAGCAAGATGTCAGAAAAATCAGCTTTATAAGTAATTTTCATCACTTTGTCACAAAGATCAGAGAGCTCTTTGTTACGGATGCCAGTAGATTTAATGACAGATATGTTCCGCTTCGTTTTAGGTATAGGAACTGCAGGCTTGAATGCAACTTGACTTGGGTCATATTCTTTATAAATTTCTTTGCATGATCTAAAAAAAAAAAAAAGATTATTTATAAAATTTAATACATGGTAAAAAAAATTTATTTAATTTATGACTACTGAATCTTATTGATAGGTCTGACAGATCATCCTATATATCTGTTTCATATAACACTGTAAATTACATTTCATATAAATAGAATTTTTATCCAAGATTTTAGATTTCTGTAGCCCAAAGAAAAATAAATATTGAAAGGTACATTAAACAATTTATATAAAAGAATGCAATATTTTTCAAAAGCTATAACAACATTCTCTTCTTGCAACTAACAAAAGATTGAATTTACTAAATTAGCTAAAATAGGTCAAGAGAAGAATAATTATAATTTAAATGCATTTTTTCCATTCCAGTTTTTTGCGACAGTAGCTCCAGCCTTCCGTCAGCCCTGAAGATGACCTACACGTAGGTCGAAACGTCGGCACTTATAATAAATAAGTTTTGTCCAACTGGTCTTATTTAGTGTTTTTTTGACTGCACCCCTACCCTATCTATATCCCACATTAACTGCAGTTTTGTTTACTAGCAATGTAAGTTTATAATGTCAATGCTTTATAACAGAATTTATTTATAATAATCGATAAGGTTTAGGCTGTGGGCTCATTTTCAAGAATGTGAAATATTAAAATCTATATAAAATTAATCTAAATTATAAACTGTTCTCATTCAGGCTCTCATTTTACATGTATACTTCAGAGGATCCCAATCTTTTTCGGTTTGCGGCTCCATAAATAATCGGATTTTTTCCATGTCACCCTTAAAACGTTAGATTTTTTTCTAAATTTTCGACTTTCTTAAAAAATAGGAAAACTTTCCTTTTTAAAAGCCATTACCCATTTTTTTCTCTTTATATTTTTATCTACACCTGTCAAATGCAAACCAGTGACAATCAGCAGATAGTCTGACACTAAAAAAACATGATACAATGACTTGAAAGGCATGAAGAAGAACAGTACCCAGTGGTACCTCTCCCTTGGCTTGATTCAATTTCCTATGATAACAAATCCCTCATCCACGTTCTTTTTAATCTCCTCCTAGTGTTCTCTGGCATGAGAGTAGTGGCCATTTGTTCAATCAGTGGGTTTGGGTGTCCGTGTAGTTTTTCTTGGAAGCGTTTGTATGTGTTCGTCAACCGTTGGTACTTTTAAGTCAGTATGCAGAGTTTTGTTATTGACGTACCATGGTGATAAGTCTTAATACTTTTGATTGAAAAGTCTACAGTCGTTTTCTGTGAGTCTGTTTAGCGATCGCGTAAATTTGTAATGCATATGTCCAAACTGGTTTTAGTAGGTAAGTGTACGTGTTTAGTTTCTGTCTTACGTCTAATTTGGAGGTTTTCCTGAATAGTGAGTACATTAAATTGAGCTCATGGTTCAGTGATTGGCGTTTCATCTTAACGTGAGGACCCCATGTCATTCTTCTATCAAACGTTAGTCCAAGGTATTGTACTTCATCTGTCTGCGGGATAGATGAGTTGATAAGGTAAATGGGAGGGCATGTTTCGCGTCTAAGAGTAAAAGTGATGTGTTGGTGACTTTTCGTGGTTCAGTCTAATTTTCCATAGTTGGCACCACTTATTCAACTTTTGTAAGTTTAGTGAGGCTTGCGTCACGTCTTGATGTTTGGTGATTATGGCAGTGTCGTCAGTGTAGGTTGCTGTCAGTATGTCAGTACTTAGTGGAATATCATGTGTATATGTTATGTACAACAGCGGTGCCAATATTGATCCCTGAGGCACGCCGGCTAAGATCGGTCTTATTGAAGACAGCTCTTAGCCCTGTCGGACTGAGAAAAATCTGTCTGCAAGGAATGAGTGAAGAATTAGATAATAAGTGTGTGGTAATACAGTCTTGAGTTTAAAGAGAAGCACCTGGTGCCAGACCTTGTCGAATGCTTGGGCGACATCCAGAAACACTCCAGTTGCATATAGCTTCTGCTCTAGTGCTGTCGATATGTAGTCAGTTACTCTGTGTAATTGTTGAGTTGTTGAGTGTGATTTCCGAAAACCAAATTGATGGTGAGGGATTATATTTTTGTCAGTCAGTAACTTTAATAATCGGGGATAAAGTAATTTTTCAAAAATTTTTGAACAAATGGAGAGTAAACTAATAGGTCTGTATGAGGAAGGGCTACTAATATCTTTATCTTGTTTTTTAATCATGGTTACAAAAGAGTATTTCCACTGTATAGGGAATTTTGTAGTTCTAAGTATTGAGTTGTATTGTCGTTAAAAACACTAGAGTTTTCCTAGGCATTTGCTGGACCACCTCAGCATTTATTAAGTCATAGCCCGGGGCTTTTCTTTTTGGTAAGTGTCTAATTATTTCTGCTACTTCTGTGGGAGTGAATGAGGGCGGTGGCAGTGTTAGTTGTAATGGAATGTCAAGTGTGTTATTTACCAA
Organism: Troilus luridus; assembly: GCA_964056705.1. Taxonomy (NCBI): domain Eukaryota; kingdom Metazoa; phylum Arthropoda; class Insecta; order Hemiptera; family Pentatomidae; genus Troilus; species Troilus luridus. Next base: position 60,278,838 of record OZ057414.1, read on the forward strand.
GTTTTCGTGTTCTGTGTTTATAATGTCAGTATGTGGGGTAAATACGGAAGAAAGATGGTCGGCAAAGAGCTCGGATTTTTCCTCCTCCGACACAACCCAAGAGCCATATTTTTTTCTAAGAGGTGCTGACATCTCACGATGTTTTAAGAGTCTTTTGGTATGCTTCCATAAACTTCCATCGTCTGTCGAAAGGGATTTAATGTAATTGTCGTAGTTTGACCTGTTAAATTTGCTAATTTGGCGTTTCAGTTCATTAAATGTCCGTCTATCTGAAGGTTGTCTGTTGGTTTGCCAATTTTTACGAGCTCTTCTCTTGGCTCTGATCAGATCTCTAATATACTGTGGGTAGCTTGGTAAGTTATCTGATTTCCTGCACCTAGGTTTTGATGCTGACCACGCTGAATCTTGAATACTGTGAACATCTCCACTGCTTCCTCTAGTTCTGTCTCGTTTTTTATTGAAACAGGGATTGTGAGGTCAGAGTTAAGGTAAGATCTATATAATCCCCAATCAGTTATACCCTGTGTGAACCTTTTTTGTTCCTCAGAAGGTTCTTCGCATAGGGTCATCTGGACTAGAGAATGATCAGAGCAGAGGTCAGAACTCGTATTTACAGTCTTGTATACAGTTCTAAGTCCTTTTGTAATAAAAAAGTCCAGTAAGTCCGGGGTTTTACATCTAGAAGTAGGCCAGTAAGTGGGAGAATTAGGAGTTGAAGTATCTAATGCAAGTTCATGAAGAGCATACCACAAGTTCCTACCTCTTGGGGTACACAATCTTGAACCCCAACTTTGGTGTTTCGCGTTGAAATCACCACGTGCAATAAAAAACTCAGAAAACATCGAAGATGTAAGCTTGTACCTAGGGAGACAATACACAGCAGCAAACGTTATGTTTTTATGTTTTGTATGTAATGTGATGCCAGTTGACTGTAAGTGTGGTGTGATGGGTAAGTGAATAGGATTGTGTTTTAATGACGATTTGATGATAATGGCAGTGCCTCTATGTGCCGTTTTGTCTGGGTGATCAGTCCTGTAAATAGTATAGTCTGGAATAAATACTTTAGATCGTGGTGTAAGATGTGTTTCAGTGATAAGTGGTATGTCTGTCCTTTTTTCATGTAAATATAAATCAAGTTTGTCCGGTGTTGCATCAGTCCATTAGCGTTCCATAGGAGATTACCCATTTAACAGCGAAAAATTAATGACAGATGTTTACTCCTTTCCTTGGGATAATATAAAATATCTACAAGCGAACCAGGATGGCTGAGGTGGCTAGGCCCCACAACGGTTACGTGAAAACCCGGGTTCAAGTCCCTGTCCTGGTCATATATTTTCTTTTCAAATAAAATATTTAATTTCAACTGTTTCGGTAATATCCATATTGAGACTGGACAACCACCATGCGGTTAGGAAAACCACAAAAGAATGAAATTGCTAAATTCTTGGATTTTTGTCAGCATACACGATTGTTGGTGGGAAAATTTGAGAATCGGAAATTCCAAGAAAATTGCCGAATTGTGCAATTGAATATTTTGTGGCGCCCTTATGACGATACCAGGGGGCTCCCCAGAGACCCGCGGCACATACTTTGGGAATCACTGGTATAATTAGTTTTTATACATAGCATTCTTCAAGATAATATCTAAACTATATGAGCAAGAAGGGGAAAAACCCATGCCCAAAAAAAGCATGTATTGGGACCGGAAAGTATGCCTTCGATGGATAGAGGCTCCTCTATGTTGAATGGCAAAAAAGAGGAAGACAAAGAAAAAAAAAAGATCTTTATAAGATCAAGATTTTGTTGCAGTTGTAAGAACTAGTATGCCTATAAAAATTTTATTATGATATTGATACTGAAAATATAATAATTACTAATACTCACAACTTAGCAACATCAGAAGGTAGTGAGCCAATTCCTGTGGCAGGGACTCCACTGATAACATGCTGAGCAAGCAATCGTACAGTAGGATGGTAATGTTTCTAAAACAGATTAATTAAAATTAATCTAATAACCCATTAATATTTGTTTAACACTAAAATATGATAAATTACATCACAAAATGTTTTATTGTCACATAAGAGCTGTACAAATTCTATAATTTGTATGATTTATAAAATACTATGTTAAATGCTCTTGACCACTAATTTTTTAAAAACTATTTACATTTTAAACTATACTCATTATTAGTGGATCCACTAAAAAAAAAAAATAATAAAACAATCCATAACATATGATGTCCATTCTCATAAATTTTCAATAAACTAGACTAAAAAGTCAATGAAATTACAAATCTTTACTTTTTCTTCATTCTTAATTTCCTATTTCATTTAAACAATAACGTTGACCTACAATAATATAAAAAGTATTTAACAGGTTGTGTAGTAAACTTATTTACAGAAATGCCAATATGGTACACTTATTTAACTTGTTTATAATTACAGCTCTATATTTATGGGTTGTTGCTTGTAACAAAGGCTAAAACATTCCTAAATCATTGTGCTATCCAATCAAACATCAGGTAGCAACTGAAATAAGTCCATTCTAACATACAAACCCTTCAGTTTTACAAATTTGAATAATTATAAAGGCTGTATTCTTGTTTGATAATTGAAAATTTCGAACTAACTTCTAACACCGAAGTTTCAATGCAGTCTTAAAAAGTAAAAGCAATTATAAAATAGAGCACAAAACAATAATTTAAGGTGCAAATAAATAATATTTATCTTTAAAATTAAATGAATTATCTGCTAGCATAAATTTGTTATAACCCAATGATATTTTTTATCATAAACAATTTATTTCACTTACTGAAATAAATGTCACCATCAAAACTTCTAATTAAGTTGTCCTAACTAAGGTGATAAGCTGGGTTTTAAATAAAGTTGGAAAAAACAAAACAAAGCATAATGGACAGAGAAATAGGAATTTCCATGAAAACCATTGCGAATGGTAACAAAATATTTTCATCACTCGTTGAAAAATTACTTGATCCTATTCAAACAATTTTCATAGGAGATTAGGTGGGGGAGCTAGAATGGCTGGAACTAATACCTTAGTTTACTATTCATTAATTGACAGTTAAAGCGATAATTTATTGGCTGTTGCCAATTACTGGTGATAAAATAGAATCATTAGAATAAATATTAAAATGTCTGGTGACTGGCATTTCTTCATGTATAATTCCTAAATTTTTCCCAATTCAAAGAATATATTTCATCTTTGAGAAATTCTTAAATAATAATAAAAACGAATACAAATAAACTAATAAAATTATATATACAAACAAAAGTAAAACTAAATCAAAGGATTATAAAAAAATATCACTAACTAAACTGAAGTTTGGCCAGCAAATTCTTAATTAAAAACTGAGAATGTGTTCACTGGTATGAGTTTAAATAATATCATTTCCTATTTATAAAGATTATCTAATAAATTTGTGTTACCTTTAACAAAGTCATTTCATAAAGAGCTGTGTTCTCCGAGTTGCAATACTCAGGGTCATCAAGCTCGGGTAGGTACACGCCTTGTCCCACGCTGGTATCCAGGTCGAGAAGAATGTCTAGGGCTTTGTTGTTCTGCAACATAATTATATTGCAATTTATGTTCGTCTTCAGTCCAATAATTATAATAGAAACTCTAACTTATTTGTAATGAAATCAAAGAAATTAAGGTAATTATTCCACAGGGTGAGGAGATTCGAGTTGAGTCACAACATGTTTTAACTTTTCTTTCCTTTTCCTTTTAATATTTTCCAAAAATACAAGTTATCCTGAGCTTTGGTATGGAAAACAGAATTTTATTATGGTAATGAGTAGATTTTGGTAGTCATTTCATCAAGAAATAAAAGTTTTAACTAGCATTTTGAAGTATAGATGATATATGTTTGTTAAAACGTTCATTTCTAGATGAAATGATTACCGAAGTATACACATTTCCCATAATTACATCATTTTTTTCCATTCTAAAACTCGTGAAAACTTGTATTTTTGGAAAATATTAAAAGGGAAACGAATGAAAGGTTGAAACTTGTGACTCAACTCGAAGTGACAACCTGCAGCATAATTACTGAAATAAAAATAAATTATTCTATTTATATCAAAAATTTATTCAAAACTAAAATATCATTAAATGGGTATTTTCATTAAAGTTTCAATGGATATCTATCAATAACTATCAATGGATAAACAATTACCAAGATAAATGCATTTAATTTAAATATAATATTTCAACCTTCGGAATATAGTCAATATTTAATAACTTTAAACAAAATATCGAAGTTATTGGACTCAAAAACAAGTACATGATTAGAAAGCAATTGTAAAGCACAATGAAGTTTCATGAGCATTTATGAAAACTAAAAATGAACTAGTAATAAATCTATGGTAATTGGATAAAGAAGTGAGTTGTTTTTGGAGTTTACTCCTTAAGAAACGATTTTCATATTTAGCCCGCGGTATGAAAATTTTATGAGGTGTAAAATCAAATTTTAGCTAAATGTGGTGAGTTACGTTCCTATCTCGATAATATTGTATTATTTGTTTTACATAATAAATAGAAATTAAAAGTTAAATTCCGAGACTAATCGGGAAGAGATATGTGTGGTATCTATGGTAACAGTGTATTCTATTGCTTTATTCTCGAAGTGTTGAAATGCAATAATTTATAAAACCTCAAATTAAGGTTAGCTTTGTTTGAACTAGTTAAGAAGATAAATATATAACCTCAATGTTACCTTTGAGCTTAGATGATTTTTAAATTTTTTTATTATGAGAATAGATTTAAAAATGTTTTAAATGGTCATGGAGGAAGTTTAGTCAATAAAACCTTAGAGTAAAATATAAATATAATGAGATACGTTACGTTCCTTTGCACTTTATGTATGTGTATAACAACAACCTAACCATCAATTTGTGTTGTCAAATTGTAAAATTGAAAAATACTTACTTACAGCGAAACCAGTTTTAGTATGAAACCAATTATCGTTGGTCATTTCAAAGATAAAGACACAGTGGATATTTGTTTATTCACTTAACGTCACTAAGTAAAATTTTAATAGTGAAAAGTAAATTTAATTTTCACTAAGTAAAGATGAAAGCTTACATGTGAGAAAGAAATAGTTGACTGTGGGTACTATAATAGGATGTTGATAGTTGGGGGTGCAGTCAAGAAAACACGCAAAAATAGGTGAAACTATTTTATTTTAAGTGCCGACGTTTCGACCTACTATGTAGGTCATCTTCAGGGCTATGAGAAAACAGACAAAAAACAGAATAGACTGTAAAAATACATAAAATAGAGGTACAAAAAAATTAACAAAAAAGTAGAGATATAAAAAAAATGATATATAATGAAAGGATATATGAAGGTATATGAATATATATATACATAATATATATATATAATAATGTATATAGGTGTATGAATAAAGATGATTACAAGGTAGATGGATAGAAAGGTGATAATGCAAAAAAATACAAAGAGAGCAATGAAGTTAAACAGAAAAAAAATAAAATGAAAAAGATATGAATATAATGAGTATGGACAATTTAGTATAATAAAGATAGAAATGTATTGCAAAGGAAACAATAGTATGAAAATGGACTCATGGGGAGTATCATAAGTGCAATGAGAGAACATGAATTAAAAATATGATACCTAATAATACATCGAGAAGAATATATTATAGAACGTAAAGAAAAGGAATCTAAAGTATGACAGGCCGAGAAGTGAGATATAAATAAAATTTTTAAAAATATAAGTATCAGAAGTTATGTAAAGGTATAAATGTTATATAAGGGTATACACTATACATTATATAACAGATATTGTATCCAGGAATACAGATATTATATAGAGGTATACATTAGGTATGAAGTTATATAAATAAAGATGAAAGAATACAAGGAACAATACATGAGAGATATAAGATATCAGTAAGTGAATAGAGATATATTATAAAAAATAATGATGTTCTGTGAACATGAACTCTTTAATTAAAACTATTTAATTAAAACTATGATGGATGCTAAAAGTGATGATGGGAGAAATAGGTGTGAAGGAAGGAGATGGAGAAAGATGAAGAGAAGATATAAATAATAAGAGACAGTACGAACCCGATACGAATGGCTGCTGGGACAATGAGTAACTGACGCGGAAAAAACCGTTAAACGACGGAAGCGCTGGCCGCGATCTCTGTCGGTCAAAGGTCAAAGTAGCAAAAAAAATTCAAAAAAAATAAAAATATAAAAAGTAGGGAAAGGGCAATATGGGGAAATATGGGGACGCGTAAAAAATGTGAAAAATAAATAAAAAATAAAGTTAAAGAAAAAAAGGGGAGTAAAGAAATAAAATACTAGAAAAGAAAAAATATACAGAGACGGGCCGTAAAAGGAGAGAAATAAAATATGATTTGAAAATTAAGGAGTTTTTAGAAAATTAAAAATTTGGGAATAAATTGAGGATAGGTGATGTGATTATAAAAAATGATTTGAAAATTAAGGAGTTTTTAGTAAATTAAAAATTTGGGAATAAATTGAGGATAGGTGATGTGAATCGGACTTAAGGTTGACGGCGGAAGAATCTAAATTGATGTGGATGGTTTCCGAGAGAATGCGTTTTTCATAGTTGGGAAAGGAAGATAGGATAGACGTGTTATCGAAGTTGAAAATGTGGTTTAAAGATAGGGCATGGTCAGAGAGTTTGGAAGCGGTTGGGTTATTGGATGAAATGGAATATTTATGTTGGGAAATACGATCTTTAAGTAAGTTTTTAGTTTCGCCGATATAGGAAGAGTTGCAATTTGGAGTGGAGCAAGGGATACGGTAGACAACTTGTGAGCGTTGTATAACAGGAATGGGATCTTTAACACGGGTATAGATTTTGGAAATGTTCATAATAATTCATGTTCTCTCATTGCACTTATGATACTCCCCATGAGTCCATTTTCATACTATTGTTTCCTTTGCAATACATTTCTATCTTTATTATACTAAATTGTCCATACTCATTATATTCATATCTTTTTCATTTTATTTTTTTTCTGTTTAACTTCATTGCTCTCTTTGTATTTTTTTGCATTATCACCTTTCTATCCATCTACCTTGTAATCATCTTTATTCATACACCTATATACATTATTATATATATATATTATGTATATATATATTCATATACCTTCATATATCCTTTCATTATATATCATTTTTTTTTATATCTCTACTTTTTTGTTAATTTTTCTGTACCTCTATTTTATGTATTTTTACAGTCTATTCTGTTTTTTGTCTGTTTTCTCATAGCCCTGAAGATGACCTACATAGTAGGTCGAAACGTCGGCACTTAAAATAAAATAGTTTCACCTATTTTTGCGTGTTTTCTTGACTGCACCCCCAACTATCAACATCCTATTATAGTACCCACAGTCAACTATTTCTTTCTCACATGAATATCATGAACCACAAAAAACGGGGCCAAAAACAGAACCTTTCTTCTATATCTTCTCTTCACAATACCAGTATTCAAGACCATAATTCTCTACCTACTACTTCTCGACCTCTTCACATCGATCTTTCTTCTTCACTACATCACCCAGATTCTACCTACTCGCCTCGACATCACACCTCTAGTCTCGCGTCTTCCAGCCATCACCAGCCTTCGTCGCACCCTCCGCAACAACTCTCGTCTCCAAGATCACTTCCTACATCAGCTTCCTCACCACAGCGCCACTCTTCTGCTCTCTCTTCTCATTATATCTCTTCAAATCGTAATAACTTTCCAAACTATGATGGAAATGCCTCCCCTCCTCTTACCTTAACTACCCCCCCCCAAAATTTATCTTTCTCTTCTATAAAATCTTCATTTCCAAACCTAAAATCTCACATCAACCACCTGTGCTCCTTACAAAAACATTTGGCTCATCACCTGGAACAACGTATTTTCCTCCTAAAATGCCGATCCAACTCCGTTTTTCCAAATTTCATAACCAATGCCCTTAATCACTTCACCACATCAAAATCCCTAAATCCCAAGTTACATAATTTTTCATTTAAATTTAAAAAATCTTTACTTAATCTCAAAATACGGGAGAATATACAGCAAATCCACTTTCTAAACCTACGTATTCCAGCCCTCACCCAATTTTTATCCAGTCACCTTACCCATGACCACATGAATAACCTTACCGCTCTTGTTACATCCATCTTCACCACTACCAGGTCTCGTAAAAAAATCCACCTCATCTCCAAATTCAAATTCCTTTACCAAAAATCCCTCACCTCCAAAATCTACCCAAAAGGAGATAAAAACTGGGTCCACAATATTTCTTCCACCGATATCCCTAAACATGTCTATAACATTCTATCCTTAGGACCAAATTTTTCTGCACCCTCCTCTTCCTTCAATAAAATCATTCCTGATCTTTTGACCGACTTAGAATTTATTCACAATGACCCCCTACTCCAACGTTCACATGTTCCACAAGATCTTTCACGTGTCTCCATAGCTAACATCATCTCCAATTTCCTTCAACACACCCATTCTTCCCCTTCTAATTTCTCCCCACAGTTTTTTAAGGACCTTTCCCTCACACGCTCTTTCCTCAAATCCCATGACGACTTGATTGTCACTAAAGCAGATAAAGGTAATTCTACAGTAATCATGAATCTTTCCGAATATAACCTTAAAATGATTTCCCTTCTTTCTGATACCTCTACTTACAAACCTACACCCCGAGATCCTACCTCTTCTCTCCAAAAAAAATTCAACCTCCACCTAAAAAGCCTTGTTAATTCCAAATTAATTACATACCCTATTTATAGAAACCTTATTTCTTACAATTCCATAGCTCCCCGTTTTTATGGTCTTCCCAAAATCCACAAACCTAACAACCCCCTCCGGCCTATTACATCCAACATCAATTCACCATCTACAAAACTCAGCAAATTCTTACTTCCTTCCTTACAAGTCCTCAGCCGTAACAACCCATATGATATCCAAAACTCTTTTCATCTACGTGATCTATTAACATCCCTCACCATACCTGATCATTACGTTCTCACCTCCTTTGATGTAGAAAGCCTATTCACTAACATACCTTTAGATAAAGCTCTCCTCATTATAGATAACAACTGGCCACTCATAGAACCCCATACCTCTCTCAATCGCACCTCTTACCTCCAATCCTTAAACCTCTGTTGTGAATCAGGCTACCTTACCTTCCATGGCCAGTTCTTTAACCAAATTTCTGGACTTGCCATGGGAAATCCCCTCGCTCCTGACCTCTCCAATATTGTCTTAAACGATCTTCTGGATTCCATTCTACCCCAATTCCTTAACGATGTTATCTTCATTAAGAAATATGTGGACGATCTCCTCCTTATCCTAAATCCCACTATTATTCCTGAATTATTATCATCTTTTAACTCATACCATCCCCGCCTCCATTTCACAGTTGAACTTGAATCCAATAAATCATTACCATTCCTTGACCTCCGTATCATTAGAAATCCTGACCACACCTTATCCACAGATTGGTATACCAAACCCACCTATTCTGGCAGACTCCTTAATTATTACTCCCAACATCCGCACCACCAAAAAATAAACGTCGCCAAAAATATTATCCGCCGTGGCCTATCCCTCTCTGACCCATGCTTCCATAAAACTAACATCCACCGCATCCAAAATATACTTTTAAAAAACAATTTTCCTCTCCATATTATTAATAAACTCATCCAAGACTATAAAAAACCCCCCAACCCCACCTTGTCTCCACACCCTCCCTCTAACCTAGTATACAGATCCTTGCCATATATACCCTCCCTCTCAAATAATATTCAAAAATCCCTACGTTCCTCTATCCCCAACTTACGTTTAGCATTCAAATCCCATAACAAACTTTCCAAAATCTATACCCGTGTTAAAGATCCCATTCCTGTTATACAACGCTCACAAGTTGTCTACCGTATCCCTTGCTCCACTCCAAATTGCAACTCTTCCTATATCGGCGAAACTAAAAACTTACTTAAAGATCGTATTTCCCAACATAAATATTCCATTTCATCCAATAACCCAACCGCTTCCAAACTCTCTGACCATGCCCTATCTTTAAACCACATTTTCAACTTCGATAACACGTCTATCCTATCTTCCTTTCCCAACTATGAAAAACGCATTCTCTCGGAAACCATCCACATCAATTTAGATTCTTCCGCCGTCAACCTTAAGTCCGATTCACATCACCTATCCTCAATTTATTCCCAAATTTTTAATTTACTAAAAACTCCTTAATTTTCAAATCATTTTTTATAATCACATCACCTATCCTCAATTTATTCCCAAATTTTTAATTTTCTAAAAACTCCTTAATTTTCAAATCATATTTTATTTCTCTCCTTTTACGGCCCGTCTCTGTATATTTTTTCTTTTCTAGTATTTTATTTCTTTACTCCCCTTTTTTTTCTTTAACTTTATTTTTTATTTATTTTTCACATTTTTTACGCGTCCCCATATTTCCCCATATTGCCCTTTCCCTACTTTTTATATTTTTATTTTTTTTGAATTTTTTTTGCTACTTTGACCTTTGACCGACAGAGATCGCGGCCAGCGCTTCCGTCGTTTAACGGTTTTTTCCGCGTCAGTTACTCATTGTCCCAGCAGCCATTCGTATCGGGTTCGTACTGTCTCTTATTATTTATATCTTCTCTTCATCTTTCTCCATCTCCTTCCTTCACACCTATTTCTCCCATCATCACTTTTAGCATCCATCATAGTTTTAATTAAATAGTTTTAATTAAAGAGTTCATGTTCACAGAACATCATTATTTTTTATAATATATCTCTATTCACTTACTGATATCTTATATCTCTCATGTATTGTTCCTTGTATTCTTTCATCTTTATTTATATAACTTCATACCTAATGTATACCTCTATATAATATCTGTATTCCTGGATACAATATCTGTTATATAATGTATAGTGTATACCCTTATATAACATTTATACCTTTACATAACTTCTGATACTTATATTTTTAAAAATTTTATTTATATCTCACTTCTCGGCCTGTCATACTTTAGATTCCTTTTCTTTACGTTCTATAATATATTCTTCTCGATGTATTATTAGGTATCATATTTTTAATTCATGTTCTCTCATTGCACTTATGATACTCCCCATGAGTCCATTTTCATACTATTGTTTCCTTTGCAATACATTTCTATCTTTATTATACTAAATTGTCCATACTCATTATATTCATATCTTTTTCATTTTATTTTTTTTCTGTTTAACTTCATTGCTCTCTTTGTATTTTTTTGCATTATCACCTTTCTATCCATCTACCTTGTAATCATCTTTATTCATACACCTATATACATTATTATATATATATATTATGTATATATATATTCATATACCTTCATATATCCTTTCATTATATATCATTTTTTTTTATATCTCTACTTTTTTGTTAATTTTTCTGTACCTCTATTTTATGTATTTTTACAGTCTATTCTGTTTTTTGTCTGTTTTCTCATAGCCCTGAAGATGACCTACATAGTAGGTCGAAACGTCGGCACTTAAAATAAAATAGTTTCACCTATTTTTGCGTGTTTTCTTGACTGCACCCCCAACTATCAACATCCTATTATGAAAGCTTACACTTAGTACAATTCTTGAAAAATTAGGGCTATATATAGACTTTATTTCTGGCAGATTACTCGGGACGACTAGATATGGTACAACTATTGATGGAATGTTTTCATGATTCATAGCCCATGTACGTAGTAAGGTCCATAAGTTTTCGGCTTGTCCTGCTTCCCCTCCTTCAAACGTGCCGGGACCAGCACGCCTATGCAGGTCCATGCCAGCTCACTCCATACCGCACTACCTTAGTCCTGTCAGTCAGTGTCCAGCCTTGTACAAACTCGAGTACCGTTCGGTTATTAAATTCTTTTGTAAATAGGGTCTTACTCCAGCGCATATTAAAGAGAGCTTGGATTGTGTATACGGGCAGTCCTCCCCCTCGTATTCCACAGTGAAAGAATGGGCAAAATTATTTAAGTTAGGGAGAGAACGTCTAGAAGATAACCCGCATCCTGGTCGCCCATTGGAAGCTGAAAAACTTCTGAAACAATCCAACTTGTGGAATCTGAATTGCTGTCTGACCGGCAACTGAAAACCAAGGAAATAGCAGCGAAGTTGGGGCTTTCAAAAACAAGTGTTTTGAGGATCATCAAAGAACATTTGCATATGAACAAGGTTAGTGCAAGATGGGTTCCAACAATTTTTTCAGCTGCTCAAAAACAGGAACGAGTTCACTGCTGCAATGAATTTTGGCGATTTAACACTGACAAAAAGCTCCAAGCAGCAGTGGAAGAACATTTTTTTAACAAAGAAGAAAATTATTTTTTTCATGGTATAGAAATGTTGCCTGAGCGTTGTATTAAGTGTGTTGAACTTAGAGGAGAATGTATTGAAAAACAGTAAGACCAGTTTTTTCTTTCACCTTTCCTTCTATCCCAGGCCGGAAACTTTTTTCTAAGTATTCCTTGCAGTCCCTTCTAATTAATTTTTCTTAGGCTTAGTGTTTTTTAAGGCCTGGCTTCAAATTTATAAAATATTATCTTAGTATATCGCATGTTCCCATTGTGTTCACACAATGTTCAAATCAAGTTATTTAATGATACAATTTTTTATAGTTCCTACTTACCTACACACTTATGCCAAAAATATTAATTTTTTGTGGGACAAAAGACAAAATCAACTAGTTTCCGAACTAGCAATATTTCTTGAAAGCTGATGGGTAACGGTGTTTATTCTTTTTAAAGGTTTGAGCAGCTCTACAAATCTAGAGACCGAAAATGCCAATGATAGAAATGGCAACCGCAATGAGGTCGAAAGTGACTCCGATTCTCTACCAGGTAACCCATCTAACAGTAATTTAACAAAAAAGGGGACTTTGAGAAAACGAGGATTGAAAGGAGACACATGAGAAAACGAGAGGAACGAAAAAGGAAGCGGAACACAGGAAAGGAATATACCACTAAGTCAGGGGAAATAGTAAAGAACAGAAAAAGAAAAGACCTGGACGAGTGCCGGAACAAATGTTCAAGTTTAATCGATGTTAACAAAACTGAACAATATTGCGGGACTTGTAAACTTTCAAGAGCTTAAAAGATCATGATCACCAGGAGACAGATCTCGGTTGAATATTACGTTGAAATTGACAGCGCATGGATAAAGATTTGCCGGAAATGCTTTTTAAACCTTTTTGGAGAAACTAAACGATTCATTTCGACTGCTGTTAAAAATAAACTACTTTATCAGGAATCGTATGCCTGTCTGTATCACTATTTCAATTCCAAACTTGATCCTTCTGGGAAGTCAGAAACTATGTACTCGGACTCTTGCCCGGGGCAAAATAAAAACAGTCATATCGCATCTATGTGCTGGGTAGGTAGCCCTTCAAAATTCTAATGCACTACAACAGATAAAAAATCACAAGTTTTTAATACCTGGGCATATGCACATGGAGTGCAACACCTCCCATGCATTAATTTGGAAGAAACAAAAAAAATTCAAAAGCCCTATTGAACATCCCTATGGTTGGGCTCAATTAATCCGGGACACTGGAAAGAAAAAGAAGTTTATTGTTATAGAGGGCGAGTTCCAACTTTTATAATTTTTCGTCTCGTTTAAAAATGACCTTAGTTAATAAAAAAAAGATAATGAAAAGGCCACTATGTATTGGAGGAAGGTAAGATGGCTTAACTATAACAAATTAGAGCCACCAATCAGATATGCTGAATCACTTCCGATAGCGGCAAAAAGAAGAAAGATCTGTTAGATCTTCTTCCCTACATAAGTCCAGCATTTAGACGATTCTATGAAGAGCTGAGATCTACATCTAAGGAGGATGTGTACCCAGAACTAGCTGAAGAAGAAGATGAATGAAAGGAAATTATAAGTGATTTTTTTTTTCAATGTTTTAAAAACTAGCAATAAAATAATTATTTTTTCTTTAGGCACCTGTGTATGTTATTTTATTTTATATTATTTTCTTTTATAAAAGTATAAAAAATATGCCGTAAAAATAATTTTTTGAAAAAGGAAAAACATTATTTAATGTATACCTAATTTTTCTAAACTCTGAAAATTATTTAAGCACTTGGCTTTCAGAGGTCAATCACGTTAACATTAATCACTTATAAATTTAAATTGGCAAGAATTTAAACATACCTTACCAACATAAATAGAAATATGCTATCAAGAGTTTAAACCCCACAAATTTGAATTTTTTTTAACAGGACGATTTAGGAAAAAATCTCAAACATTCAATTCAGTTTTCCTAAAATTGCAATTTTCGCACTAAGCCCACTATGCATAGGTGCCACAGATATATTTCATTGGAATGAAGTAAATATTATGAATAAATATTTATATATTTTTCGATTATTTTTTAAGATGCTTTCATTTATTCTCTTTTTACATAAGCTACACAATACTTGTTCTTAAGGAGTAAACTCCAGTCGTAGCTGACACATACATTTTATTTTTGTCATAGGTTTAAGTTGTATTTTTGGCTTTTTAATAAATTTTATCTTTGACAAAAAGGTTATTAGTCACACTTGTTATTAGTGAATACCTGTTCCGTTTTTTTTTTCAATGGTAAAGCACATACCACAGAGTAAAATATAACTTAAATCGATTGAAAAAAAAAGAAAAGAAAAATGAATGTCTACAAGAAAGTGATTCCTTTACACAATCACCATAGAATCGAAAATGAAATGTTTACAATAAATTTTTCCTCACAACATTATTACTTGATAATACCAACAGGTTTTAACATAAAAGAACAAATCATTTCAATCACTAATAAAACATTCTTAATCACAGATTAGATGCTCAGAGCATTAAAATATTAATAGCAGTTAAAATATAATAATTTTGATAAATAAAAAGTTAAAATTAAAACTATTTTCGAAAATATAAACTACATGATCTATAACTATTTTTTTTAAATATTAGACACAAAAATCAAGAAAGTAAAGTTAAGGCAAATTTAAGTCAAAATAAGACTTACTCAGATAAAAATTTCAATTTATTTATACTAATGAGTTGAAAACTATAGGACATTATTAACTTCATTAATTAGTTAATAAAATATGTACCTGCAACGCATGTTTAACGATGTTAAGCATAGCTAAAACCGTGTGATGTTCATTTTGCAGGCTGCTTACACCCATCCTTTTAACAAAGGCAAGAAGTCGGGCAATGGAGAGTTTTCTTCTTCTGCCTAAGATAACATGATCCAAACAGTCTATCAGAAGTTGGCTATTAGCCCCTCTCACACCTAAATCCCAAATTTTTAAAGAATTAAACAGAATATTACTAATATATATATATATACATATGTATATGTAAAAACAATATTTTTGAATCTATAATTCAAACAATACCTGCATCGACATTGTAAACATTTCGATAAAGATGACCATAAAACTTATTAGGATCGATAGTAAGTGTTTCTCCTTGTCCTGAGAGAATTTTGAAAACAGTGAGAACACAGTTCAATTGTTCCTTGACTTTCAAATCACTGTCAGACATTATACGATTCAATACAGTGACAATATCTTGATAAAATTCTATGTTGATACAATGAGCAAACCTAAATAATAAAAATAATAATAATCACACAGTCGAAAATTATTATTTTTAAATAAAAAAGCTTATAAACCAGCTGTGTCTTTAGTTAAATGTTTAGTAATTCACAAGAAACTTTCTTATAACTTAAGATACAAAATATGTAACAAGTTAGTAATAACATTTTTTTAAATTTATACAGTAAATATTACTTTGCTAATCCTTGGAGAGCAGCACTAAGTAGCCCGGAAGAAGGAGCACTTTTTAATATTCTGAAAAAAATGGTGAAAACCACTTTGGTTACTTCAGTAAGAAGATTATTTCTAGTATTTTTATTTTCTTCTGCTTTAGTTTCCAACAATTCCTTTTCTACTTCAGCAATTCTCTTTTGCCTCTAAAAAAAAACACAAATATACATATAAGAAAAAAAATACATAAAAGTAAAAAAATATATATATACATACAAATAAAAATAAAACATATTAATAAATAACAGTGTGAAAATATTCATTCTCACAGCAAACTTTAGTTATGTGAAATATCAAGACTTTTTAAGTGTGTAATCATAGTATGCCCCAAACGGCAACTTAAAGATCCTACAAAACTGCTCTGTTATTCTAAAAATTGAAACCAAAAGATAATCTTTCAAAAATAAAGTGACTATTCTAAAGTTATTGTCCACTTATAATAGATTTTGAGACCTAAGCATTAGTAAGCACTCTAGAGTGAAATTATTTAACAGTTTCCACAACTGCTATTTGTATTTCAAATTAACTTGAGACCGAAATTAGACAGATTATCATTGACTTATAAAGTTACAGGCTCTACCAAATATAAGTGACTAATTCAGATAAATATTTGCATCCATAAACAAATCTGGGACGGAAATGTTACTAAATGAAATGATAATCCTACATGAAAATAAAGTACTCAATATTTGAAAATTTACCAATAGAATGTAAGGATTTTGACGTAACTATTTATTCAATATAACTGAAGAATCAGTAACAGTAACTGCACTGAATCTGTCAATCTGACAATTGGGTAATCTTTAATTTTGCTTTATCAAATGATGGCAATTTGTGTATTTATTTTCATACGACAATATTTCCCCACATTGTACAAATACTTCACTTTAAAAATCTCAGAACTAACATACTTGCATCACAATAGTTTCTAAAACATCAATAGGCTCATTCAAATAACCTATTATTTTCTGTTAGAAAATAACCCATTTCAAGTAACTTCTTAACACTACTGGACTACTGAAGTCCTGCCCCTTTATGGGCTTAAGAAGTACAGTTTTTTTATGTTTTATTTAGTCAAAACTTATTTTGAGATGAAAACCTGAGCGACTTTTCAAATTTGAGTAACAAACTATTGCTTGAGAGTAAAGTATGTAATGTCATTATCATGTAAAATTACTGATGTAAATAAATAAATATCGATGAACTTACTTTACGCTCCCTTTTTGATAAGTTAATAACTCGGCTTTTTTTATCTTCAAGTTTTTTCTTTTTAACTTCTGCTTCTTTTATTTGTTCAAGATTAACTTCCTGAATCTTCAAGTATGATAGAACTAATATAACGTCAGGTTTGACAGAATGTTTTCGAGTTTTTACCAGATGATTTATCCTCCTAACTATCTGAAATAATTAAATTATTATGATCTCTTTGATAAAAAAATCAACCCGTTAACACTCAAATATAAAATATTTATCACCTCTAAAGTAATTTCTCCTCTTTTATCATTAATGAAAACATGCCTGATAGCTTTTGATACTAGTTCCCTGACAGAAGAAAGTTTGTTGTCTAAATATGGAGTTATAACTCGTACTATATTAGTACTGTAATTAAAGTAAGGGTGCTCCATAACTAATTCGCAAAGGCATTTTATGGCAAGTTCCCCAAGACTTATGTCAGCCTAAAAACAAAATAAATAATCACATTACAGAAACAATTTGATATTAATTGTTCTTATTGGTAATAGATATTCAGAATCAAATTAGAAGGTTTAATGATTACAGATGTTGATTTATTTTTTTATTTATAAGATGGTTTTAGGAAATTCATGGTAATAGCTTCTTCTTACCCATTTGGTAACTATAAATTTACAATGACGATGGAGCACATGAGTGAAATATACATGAAATACCAAACAGTAAAACCATTACTATAGATAGCTTAATAATCCATATTTTTTACACATATTAATATTAATTCAACTTATAAGAGACAGAATTTATATATCGTAAACATATATGGGTTATAGAGAAAAAAACAATCCAAATCTAATTCTCCAAATTAAAGCTATCATAACCATTTGTTGGTATTCAATGGAAGATTTCTAAACAACTATTTATTTATTAGATAAAATAAACAGAGTTCTGGATATTACGAAGGAACAATGACATAGGAAATATTACTGATCGAAAGGTCAGTTAGAATAAATTGAATAAAACAAAAAGTATAGAATGTTACTCTAAATGTTTTTTCTGTGTCCTTCACACATATATATACCTTTGTGAAATCAATATTGAATTTATTAATTGATGTCATACCTTCGTCCAGACTCTGGTGTCACCTTTTTTACGATACAGCCTAGAAGCAACTTTTTCCAATCTCTGTAGATAGCCACGATAACCTTTCAGAAGACTTTTTTCATAATTTTGAAGTTCTATGGTTTCTTTTTTTACTAAAAAGACCATCAGTAATATCAATTGTAAATAAGCGTATAATATATATTATTTCTAAAATTTTAATAAATGTCCTCATTATATTAATTTAATCCAATCCTAGATCTAAGAAGAAAATGAATAATTGCAGGGGTTGGGAGCGATTAGAATGAAACAAACTACATCTATAAGGTTAATGAGTAATTTTATGCAAAAATCAACTATGTTAGCTCTTTATATTGTTAGTTTAAGCACCTTCCATGATGAATCTAATGCAATATGTTTTTTTTTTTTAACAATATTAGTTTACCTTCTATAATTGTTATTCTATAAATCTTAATCTTAATGCCATGTTATTCTATATTATCTAACAGCATTTTAATTAGTTATTTGTTCATAATTTTTTTTCCATACTAATACCATTCATTAGACTAATTTGTATTACTCCATTATTACTGTCAAAATTGTATTTCTCTACTACTTTTTTGAAGATCATTCATTAGATTAATTTGTATTATTCTTTATTATTTATTCAATAATACTCTATAACTATTCCCTCTGTTTTTATATTTACCTAAAGGGTTCGTCATGTTTATTATATTATTTATTACCCATATCCCTTGATGCCTAAATGTATTTTTATTCTTTACTATGTATCATTTAAATTTGTATGTATCTTATATATTTAGCCCTGAAGAAGACCAGCAATGTGGGTCAAAACGTTGGCTTTAAAAAATAGTTCTCCTTACTTAACAGAATTTTTTCTAACCTCCACACGGATCATTTTCTTCCTCATATATATATGTGTGTGTATTTATATTTGATAACATAAACAAAATGCTATATCTAACGCAAAAATGAAATCTTATCAAAATAAATTTTAAAAAAGTTGTGAAAGTAAACTCAAGAATTTTTTATAACAGAATAAATAATTAACAGAAAATATTGAGTTAATCTCAATTTGATGGCATTCTATATGGAATCATCGTGGACACAAAACCACTAGCAATTAAGTTAATGAATAAATCAAAATAGCTAACATCTGACATCCGGATTTTCTTGATGCTTAATTTGATAAGACGGAATAATATCTTTAAGAACTTCCAAAAGGGAAACTAAAACCAGCTTTCTGAGTGTCACTTGGAGTTCGGGATGCCATTCATCATACAACTCCAATAGCCTCGCAATGTTCATTATCTGAAAAATAATGAATGGTCAAACATCTATTTTTTATATGATTTTAATTATTTTATTTCATTTTAGAAAAAATATATAAACCTTGTGCTGAGGATCTTCTAGTAAACCACTCGATAAAACACCAATTTTGAATTTATACCTGAAAGCAAAATAAAATATATAACATTAGTTTATAAAATCATGGAGTTTGTGGTGAGGATGCTAGAAATTAATCTTCAACAACCAGTAAAATGTATGTTTAGTTAAGAAAACAATGTGTTGGCTTTTTAATTCAAAAGAATAATTAATATGTATCAATAATGGATAAAAAAATAAGATGAAATTCACTATAACAGGAAGATGGTTAACATATATTAATAAGAATATACAATAAAAAAACTTACATTAATTTTATACAATAAAATTAATATATTAAATTAAGTAAATTAAAATATTACATTACATTTATACAATAAATATACTTATTTAATACTATCAGTTGCTCGTTGGCATTATTAAAAATTTTCTTTCTAAGCAAATTTTCAATAAAAAATTGGCTAAATGAAATATTTTCTTTAGATATTTTTTAATAAGACAATAAGGATTCACTTCCAATTTTTATAAATTTTAATCCTGACAAAATAGTTCTTTCCATTACAAAAGATAACTCATTTTCATACAGAAATAAGAGCTTATAATCTTGCTTGAATCAATTAAATATAAAATTGAAGGTGATGTAAAGAGTATTCAGCATGTTCATGGATGGGATTACTAGAGAATTAAAATAATGTGCAATTGCAGAGCATGCACTTGGTTAATATAATTGAAGTGGCAGCTTAGTTAAGATTGTAAATTTGTTGAACTTAGAAACAAAATCCTAAAAATTAATAGGAAAAAAAATCAAATAAGAGTTTAGCTGACTGATATAGGTACAAGGGATTGACCAAGGTGTAGGTGGTATGATTGGGTTATGTGGGATCTTACTAATTTGGGTTTGGCCTTCCTCCCAACAAAAATTCTGTAGTTTGTCAACAGGGTTTGGTATTGGCATCGATCCTTTGTGTTCGTTAAGCCTATTGAAAATAATATTATATAAAATTAACATACTGAGCCATTAATTGTTCACGCCATGCCATCATTTCAGCAATACTGACAGGTTTGGAAAGATCTCTTTCCATCTTTTCTATTTGTATATCATCTTCTTTCATTTCATTTCCTGAACCATCGTCATCATCATCATCATTAGATTTTTTTTTAGGTAGTTCCATTTCATCTTCATCTTTAACTATAAATAAATTTAATAATAAAAATTACAAAGTGAGAAAATTAAAAAATATATAAGATAAAATACACAACCAAAAAAACATTAGGTTAACTAAAATTAAATGATTTTTACAGCAGCAGATGTAGAACTTGGAACTTATTTATTATAGAACATATTTAGGATTTATATTTTTTTAAATTACAAAAAACCAAAAACAATTTAAGTCTTAACTTTCAATATCTCTTGATTTAATTGTTGTCCTTTGAATATAATATAGACTTAATTTATATCTTTTAAAAAATTTGTAACAAAGTCAAACTTAGCTTTAGAAATAATTATTTTATTTTAGTATTTCAATTTAGATTATTTAATAACATATAGTTATTTGCAATATTAAACAAATTTACTAACAGATTTAATAATAAAAATTAAACATATACCAATAATTAAATTAAATATGTACCTTCTTCAATAACAGCTCTTTTAATTATAGATCCTTTTGATTTGATGGGTAATAAAAGTCTTTCCCTCTTATTTATAGTGCTTTCATCAATTTGTCTCTCATACTCTTCTTCTATATCTGCTTCTTCATCTTTTTTCCGTTTCAATGACTTTTTATCCCTGAAAATAAAACAAAATACAACTTTTATTCATCACATTAAATTAATTTAGTATAACTAGAAATTCTAATTCCATTACTTTTTTACTTAAAATCTGAAAGCAAGAGGAAACTTCTGAATAGAGGGTTTGGAATTAAAAACAGTAATTATTTTAAAAATCTGATTAAGTACCAATATTGGGTTACTTTTACTTCTTGAGTAGACATTTGTTGTAAACAAACCATGTTTCAACACTATGATTAATAATCAATTTTGGCAATACAAACATGATCCATTGTTTCAGGTTACTGCAACACTTACTAAACTTCTAAATAATAACAAAAGACTTATTTGGACTTACGGAATAGAGCAAAGTGCTCCACTAAGCCATCAAATTCCTCTCGTATTCAATCCTAACAATCCAAAATCCTTCATAAGATCCTTAATGGTTCTTACTTTGTTACGAATAATGTCATCCAAAATGACCTCAATGTTCCATTTGTTGCTGATTTTACTTTACTTTGAACTTTACAAAACAAAATGCAGTATAATTTTAAAATTGCGTAATATTATCGGTGTTGGCTAAAGCCTTACTAAAACCTTATCAAACTTCTGAGCTCAACTTTGGTATTCCATTGCATCAACTATAGTAGAACCGAAAATCCAATTATTGAACTAATTACGCAGAAAGGATACAAGGAGGGGTCAACATCGACATTCCTAGATAATAAGTGTGAAGGGTATTTCATCTAAAATTAGATTTGCTAGAACTATCATAATCACACCCCATTCTCGTTGTTTCATAATAATTTCACTTTAAAAAAAATGAGGACTGGTAGTTTTTTGATAAATACAGTTTGATTTATGGGGTTGATTACATGTCATTCTGTACTATAAAATAATATATATTTTTTAATGTATACAATTGCGGGGACTGTATACCATTTCCTTAATATAAAATGAAATTTAATTATATGAATGAAATCCGACAACATTAATTTGGATAATTGACACTCTACTTAGTTTACACAATGCACTCTTGGTATGAGATTCTCACTCAAGTAAAACAAACTTGCAGTTTCAATAACTTTTTTTTCTCGATTTTTTACTTATACAACCACTCACACTGAAACATAAATTATTAACTACAATATTATATTTGAGTTATGTAATATATAAAGCAAGAAACAAACTTTTTCAATTGTGCTCCTTTGAACATAGAATAATTTCCTTCGACCACGGCTTTCTTCAAAAAATCCAAGTCATCGGGTTCAACCATGTTCAAGAAGTCTTCACCATGATCACTTTCTACCTCATTCTCCTCTTCTTCTTTATGTTTGACAGGTTGCTGAGGTTTGACAATAGTTTTTTTATTCCTGGTATACTTAAGTTTTCCTTGTTTCTTTAGTTTGGTCCTTTGGATATTTGATTTCTTAACTCTGCTTGTTTTCTGTTTCTGAAAAAAAAAAAAAATCCATTGTAATAATCTAGAAACCGCAACTTCTATGTAAGATACAAAATCCTAAAAGAAGAATGAACTGTAATGCTCCATAAATAATGGTTCAATTAAAACTATATTTTCTGCATAATGGGGAGAGAGGATTTTTTAAAGGTTAATGACAATGTCATTTCCTCTTAAAATGATTATTAGTGACAGAATATTAATGGAATGTCAAATGTTAAATTTAACTATTTAATTTAAAGTATCATCTCATAATGCCAACAAACAATGACTAATAAAAGTATATATTATTCCATATATAACTTAAAATTAAGTGTTCGTAAATAAATAAACTTACTCCCATGATTACAATTCAAAACCCTGAGCACAAGAAGAAAACACAACACCAATCCTTCTCTAACCCACGTGAAGCAGTTATAACAGTAACTTCTACTTTTACTCCAACGAGGTAATACAACGATTTCCCAAACATAACCTAAGTTTATTATAATTTTTAATCATTGCTTTAATTTTTTAATATTTTTATTTTGAAGAGAAAAGATTTATTCCCAGCCGGGATTCGAACCCGGATCTTCGCCTCACCGTGGCAACGCTCAAACCATTTGAGCCACCGGGGCAATTTATACCTACACCGGATAAATCTGTTTTCTTCACAGATCCCATATCCCCCGTGTTTTCGCAATTTTGCGATGTATACACAAGGAAGAATGGGTTCGAATCCCGGGGCAAATCTTTTCTCTTCAAAATAAATATAACCTAAGTTTGTTTGCTTCGTAACAGTTCATTTCTCCATTAACCTTCGGTCTTCTAAAGGCATACCACTTGAACTATTCATGAGCTTAAATATTTTTCTTTGGTGTATAATTTATATTGCATATTTCTCCGAAAGGCAAATTATAATCAAATATTTCAATTTATATATATATATATATTTTTTTTGGACATTCTCAAGTTCACTGAAACTTCTATGCTTAACATCAAGTTGAAACAGGTTTATTATTGATGGGTCGCAGTTATGGAGGAGCATCTTTAAAACAATTAAGCAAACAAAGATAAAATTAATATTATCTGAAGATACGAGAAACAAAATAAGTAAATGGGTTTCAACTACCTATTTCGCAAAAACGATTTTTTTTTTCATACTATCAATGATTTTTAAATATTCTGAAAAGAAACGTGACGTGCATGTTGTACCAAACTTTTTTAGTTTGTTTATTTAACGCCACTTTATGCTGCAATGGCTAACCGGACGATATTACAGCGAGCAAATTTTACCTTTCCAGGTTTTAACGAGTACCTTGTAGTACGATGGTACAGGCTCGGATTAACGTTCCTTCTAAAGGATGGCATAACTTAGGGCCATATGCCGGGCTGCGAAAACGCAATCTTGGGCTTAGTATGCTGTTATGCTAATCACAGGTTGTCCCACGTATTTAGTTATCACATAAAAAGGTCAATTAGACAACCCATTCTTACGAAGGTGGATAAATTACATCACAGGCTCTTAAACTGACTCAAATAAGTTTAGTTTGTGGCGTAGGGAAGTGGTTTCTTTACTAACCAACCACTTCCAATAATGTTGATTCAGGTTGTAAATATAACTAAATTAGAGAAGAACATTGTTTCTAGTTCGCTCGAGATTAGAACAATACGATTCCTGGTATCTGTTCCCCAGGTTGTCGCTGCGAGTTGAGTTTTAACTGTTTATTCTTTTAATTTTTAATATTTTCCAAAAATACAAGTTAACGTGTGCTTTAATATGGAAAATAGAATGTAATTATGTGTAATGAGTAGATTTCGGTAATCATTACATAAAGAAATAAAAGTTTTAACAAACATTTCAAAGTATAGATGTAATATGTTAGTAATATACCAGTCTGATAAGATCAAAGCTAGACTATGGTAGCTTTGTTTACTCATCGTCGAATCAAAATCTGCTTTCAGCTCTTGATTCAGTCCACCATGCAGGCATCCGTCTTGCTACTGGAGCCTTCAGAACCAGTCCAGTGATTAGTTTATGTGTTGAATCTGGTATTGCTCCTCTCGCTTTGAGAAGACACCAACTCGCCTGTGGATACATTGGAAGGCTAAAAAATAGTAATAACAACCCAGCATGGAAACCCATTTTCAAACCGAATAATAGACGATTTCAAGAAAACCGTAGACTACCTGCTCCATTAGGTATTAGGGCTGGTAAATATATAGAAAAAATCAGCTGCTTGGAACCAACAACTAATGAACTTAATTACCCACCTTGGACTACAAAACTACCTGCAATAGATTTAACGCTTAAAAAATTCACTAAAAATACCACTACAGGACTCATGTATTTAGCAGAATATAAAAAAATTAAGGGAAAATATAGTAATAGAAAACAATTTTATACAGATGGTTCTAAATTAAATAATAATGTTGGTTGTTCATTTGTATCAGACTCCAGGATCGGCAAGTATAAACTTCCCTCCCTGGCCAGCAACTTCACTGCCGAAAGTTATGCGATTTGCACTCTATTATATTATGCAATGCGAAGAAGAAAACTTCGTTATATACACGGACTCCCTATCTGCTCTTATGGCACTTAAAAACATTTATAGTAAAGACCATCTTATAAGGAAAGCACAAGTTTATGCATCAATGTTAAAAGATATGAATAAGAACATATCTTTGGTTTGGATTCCATCACACGTGGGGTTGATGGTAACGAAGCAGCAGACCGGGCTGCCAAGGAAGCAGCATTGTCATCGATTGATATTACAAGTATCTACACCTCATCAGATATATGCCACTTTTTAAAATATGGAGTAAAACAAGATTGGATTCAGCTTTGGGAAAACACCGAGGAACGAAATAAGCTTAAATCTGTAAAAAATGAATTAAAAATATGGAAAAGTTCCAACCGCAGTAACAGAAGGGAAGAGGTCGTTGTAACAAGACTTAGAATAGGCCACACCCGACTTACCCATGGTTACCTTATAACAAAGGACAGTCCACCGAAGTGCACAACATGTAATAACGCACAACTAACAATTAGACACATACTGGAGGACTGCCCCCTCTGGGATAGTTATTTTCAGGAAGCTCAATTACAAAGATTCCTCCCAACTATACTAGGCGATAATAATAAAAATATAGACACAGCCATCAAGTTTCTAAAAAAATATAACCTTTTTGACAAAATTTAAAAAATGACAAAGAAATTTAAAAAATGACAAAGAAATTTAAAAAATGACAAAGAAATTTAAAAAATGACAAAGGACAAAGGAAAAAAAAAATTTAAAAAAAAAAATAAAAAAATAAAAAAATAAATAAAAAAAAAAAATAAATAAATTAATAAAAAAAAAAAATAATATAGATTGAACGATTGCGGAACGACGGACACTGAAGACCCTTGATGTTGAGTGTCCATAAGCAGTTCTACCTACCTACCTGTTAGTCAAATGTTAATTTATAGATGAAATGAATACCGAAGCATACACATTTCCCAGAATTGCATTCTCTTTTACATACTAAAGCTCCACATTTCCCATAATTGCATTCTCTTTTACATACTAAAGCTCGTGATGACTTGTATTTTGGTAAGTATTAAAAGGGAAACAAATGAAAAGTTAATACTGGCTGTGACTCAACTCAAAGCGACAACCTGCGGAATAATTACCCGATTCCCTTAATAAAGATTTTGATGAGGAGCGAAGTGAGGTTCGACCTAATGGAAGATACCTTATATAGACTCTGCAGTGTCAGAGGAAGACTAACCAGAAGCTTTTGGATGGGGTTCAAAGGGAAAAGGATTATAATTATATTATGTATAAATTATTCTCTCACTTTGCTTATAAATTAAGCTTACCAATAGAAGCCCATGTACAAGGCGTTAACCACCTCTTTGATTCATCTATAAAAAAGATCAGGGAACCTTGTCTTTGAATTTAAAATGCTATAATCGTTACATAACATAATCCCAGAACAATTTCAACCATGAAATGAAAACGAGATTTAATTAATAAACAGAAAAGGTAATATCCCTATGGTTGGGTATCTATTCCTACTGTATTATAATAGATCCCACATTTAATACCATTTTCCAATATACCAAATTCAACTAATCTTCTAATCCCACATCTGTTTAAAAGTGGTTCTTAACTCTTTTAAACAGATGTGGGATTAGAAGATTAGTTGAATTTGGTATATTGGAAAATGGTATTAAATGTGGGATCTTAACTCTTTTAAACACTACTCTTGCTGAGCTGGAGATGTAAATATTACAATTAGTGATAAAGGTCATTAGGTCATTAAAGAAATTAATTAAGTTGTGTATACTCAATCTTACCATAGTGTAAGTTCTTAACATGAGACTTATTATTCTCCTTACAGTGCTGAAATATCTGTCTATCATAGTTAGTATCTTAATTATTTTGACAGACCTGAGATCATATGTCTTTGATATTTCATTGTATTGGTTCTTGATGTTACAAATGGATTTTTTTAAATAATACAAAAGACATGGATGCTTCTATCAACCTCTGTAATTTAACATGTTAATTCAAGTGGCAATAAATCATGCTAGTTGCACAAACGTGTACACTCAGACTTATCCCCAGAGTCTTTATATATATATTCAAAATTTAGGTAGATGGATGTACTTACTGTCCTAAAATTTGATAATCCTAGAAAAGGTCACCCGTGATTCTAGAACTAGACCAATGGTGCCATTTTTAAGATGCTGGACTCGGTTTTGAAGATGACTAAAATCTAGTAACATGGGCCCCTCAAGAGCACAATGTTAAAGTTGGCTGAAGCAGTGAAAGCTTTGGAAAAATAGTCAAACAGAAGAAAATCAACTACATGTATGAACCTGGAACAGAGTGGTTTGAGGACAGATTATAATCTTAGTAATACATAGGGGACTCTCCAACCTAGTGTAGAATCTTGGCCTCCTCTAACAGCATCCACAAATTGTTGGAATAAAATATCAGTTCCAAAACTTAAGAACATTCCTTGCATCAGTAGCAATGACATCAGTCCATTGGGGTAGGTTGAAATATTTTTCAGGTACCACAGAGCAGCGGTACATACTGACTGAGTATTCTACTTGCTAACCCCATCACTATGACAATATTGTGTTTCTTAATCATATTTCCAGAAATCTAGCATGTACCAATCTGAGGATTCTTGTCTCAAAGACCTGGAGTTCCCGCTCGCCAATCCATAAAGTAGTCCAGGTTCCTTATATCCAAGACTATAGCCTTATCACAGTAAGTCTTGGGTGATTCTCAATGTGGGTTATGCCCTGGAAGATCACATTTTCACCATCTGGAACATACTAGAGAAATGTAATGAATGATAAACCACCTTTTCATAGACTATAAACAAGAATATAATAGCATAGAAAGAAATGCTATTATGAACATGAAAACCTGAAGTTTCTTGGCTGCCCTAAAAAACTTATCCAACTGATATGGATGACGTTACAGAATATTAGTGGTTTGGTAAATGTCCAGGGAGAAATTTCCAGAGACTTTGCAATTCAAATAGGAGCAAGGGGGGCCTATATTTAAGTATTATTGTATTCAGTATTACTCAATTTGGTACTTCAGAAGATTAAGATGAAACCCAAAGCAAAGGTGGAAAGATGTATTTATAATGAAATGACCCAATACATCACATATACTGATGATGTGGTCATCACAGCAAGAAAGGCAGGGCTCATAATAAATGAAGATAGAATGAAGTACATGCACTCATCAAGGAAACAGTCATCCAGTGGATATCTCCCAAGAAGAGGGTGTAGGGTTTAATGTTAAAAAAAATTAAATATCATGACACAATTGTAACAAAAAATAACAAACTGCAAGAGGAAATAAAGACAAAAATGAAGAGCGATAACAAATACTAATAGGTTGCTTAGAAAAGTTTTCCAAAATACCCTGAAGCCTCTAAACAAGAGTATACAAGTCTGTACTTCGAACAGTTGACACAAATGGTGTGGAACCTTACCAAGCAGCAAGAGAAATAACTGAGTACTTAGAAGAGTATTCAACCAAAGAAGGATATTGTTTCCGTTCCAAAATGCACAAAGAACTAAAGGAACTATTTGTCGAATATGACATAGTGTCTTGTATTAAAAAAGCAAGAATAAGATTGTTGGGTCACATGCAGCAAATGTGTAGAAAAAGGCTCCCAAAACAGATCTTGGAGGGACGTTTAACTGGAGAAAGAGGAAGACCTAGGCTGGGATGGCTAAATGATGTGGTAGTAGACCTTAAACTCCTTTGGGTAAGAGGATGAAGAAGAGCAGCGGAGGATCATTCAGAGTGGTGAAAAATTGTTGAGGAGGCCAAGGTCTTCCATGGACTATATACATACCTATGGAAGATCCTGCCATTAGTCTCAATATCATTCCCTCACTGCCTTCTCAAGTGTGATACCAAACAGAAGACAGGTTAGTAGAACTTGAAAAAGTCCTTTTCTAGAAATTTATTCTTCCTATTGTTCATCAGTTATTTGCACCATGGCGTTCACCATAAGCCACATTTTAAAAATATTTTAAGATTGGTTAATAAATTAAAGATATTTTAGAAATCAAAAAGCCCAAATAATTCTGAAAAAATATTTTTAACTTAAATCTAATTTATAGTTTTGGAGCTGTATGATAGACTTTTAAATTCTAAGAAACTAGTGATTTAAAAAAAATATATTTTACTATATTAGTTATGGATTTTATTATTTTTTTCAAATAAAAATTAAATAAACTAAACTTGAAAATATTTGAAACGTGGTATGTTTTAACCATTTATACATGAAACTAAACACCAAATTTCACTAATTAAAAATGTTACAACAATTTTGAAAAACTAAAAAAATTAAACTAGAGAAAAAAATTTACAAACATTAACAGGCCAAATTCAACATCAATTTGATGGAGTAGATCCGGCCAATTTTCGAAATTCTCTTTCAACAAAGGTTAATATTTTAACTAGTCTAGTTTAATGCATAAGTAATAATATAACTTGAGTTTCCTTTATTCTGCTATAGGTGAAATCAATGTTCAAACAAAAAAAATAAAATAAATAGATAATTATAGAGATGAAGATAATTATTATAAAGATGATTAGTTTAGAACTGGTTGAAAATTCCGGTAACTATATATTTTGTGAAAAAATACCATACCTAACTGATAAGTTTATACAACCGAACTAAATCTATTATTAATTAATTAAGAACTATGTAAGTAGAGGGAAATAATTTCTTAATCAGTAGTTGTAAATGAAGAAATAATAAGAGAGGAAAATAATTTCTTAAACAGTTGTTGTAATTGACGACAACAGCATTTTTACAATTAAAAAAAGCAATGCAAAAGATCACAAATTAGTGTTTAAAAAAACAAAACAAATTCCTAAAGATCTTGGTCTGATCTCAAAGATCAAGAGCTTCTAATTCTGAAAAAAAAACAGGCTATTTATGTAGATCAAGTGCGGCTGAAATAAGAACAAGTGCTTAAGAAGGGTAAATATAGTCTTAAGAGCACAATGTAAATTTCTCGGAGCTTTGTTCGTTGCAATGCTAGTTTAAATTCATCAAAATAATTGATACAATGAAAATAAAGCAACTTAATAGATACATTCAATTTAAAATACCTTCTGATAAAAAAAGATACTAAAAAAATTTTATATGGACTTTTTAAAAACAGAAACAGACAGTTATTCAGTAGAACCTTGATGTGCATAGACTAGTCCTAAAAGTATTATTTAAAAAAAGATTTATGAGAAAATTGATGGACAATCCTGTCATTTTAATCAATAATACCATTATAATAAGTTCATGTTAGAGAGGAAAGAAAATAGTTGACTGGACGATCTAATGGAGGATGGAAATAGTTGGGGGGTGCAGTCAAAATAAACACCAAATAAGTGAGTTGTATTTACAAAAAATATGTGTAATTGCAGTTACACGGTTCACCTAGCCCCAACTCATTCTATTTTATATCTATTCTCATTCTATTTTATTAACTCATTCTATCTTTAATTAGGTCGAAACGTCGGCACAATCAATAAATAAGTCCTCACTTATTTGGTGTTTATTTTGACTGCACCTCCCAACTATTTCCATCCTCTGTAATAAATTCATATTTTGAATATGAATTTTAATTAAAATAAAAGTTAACAGAAGTTTACTGAAAAACATAAATTTACTTGTTTCACTAGATTACTACAACTGACTGAAAAAATAATAAAATTAGGTGAAAAAAAAAATACAATCTAAAACCATCTATTTAATTCATAAGGCAAACAGGTGGTATAAAACATAAAAAGAATTCACAACAAAATGCACATTTCATCAAATGCTATATCAAAGGCTTGGTGACCAGAATAAATACGAAAACAAAATATTTGCTTAATGTTAAGGTAGACTGCAGTCGTTTTATTATCATATCCATTATGGTGTTTAGCTCTAAAGATATAATTGCTCAGTCTCTGCTTGATTGCATACTCTATTGATAGAGTGTCAAAAATTAAAATATATATAGGTACTTAAAGCAAAGAAATAAAATAAAAACAAAAAAATAAGTGGAATAAATTAAAAATCAATTATAATAAAACAGTCTTCACAAATCACAAAGTCTTTAAATACTTTTAGAAATTGACTCACGTCCACTAACACAACTTTTTTAAATTTCATTTTTAGAAATAAGTTTTTACAAACATAATTATACACAGAAAGCAAACATCCATTCAAACAAAAAACTATTTATATTTTTATGATATTTGTAAGAGGTTTACCTATGGCCTTTATATATTCCCTTAAATCTATTCTTAAGAATTTACAATCCATAATAAAGGAAAACCAAACACAATCACAACTATTGAAAAGTAAATCAAATTACTAAGGCTGGTAGGGAAAACTTTGTTTTCAATAAGTTAATTGATTTAGTTTTCAGCAGATTTAATTACTCTGCATGAGCAAAATAAGGTACTGTACATATTATTTGTTTTACTATTTACTCTAAAAATATTACAAAAAAAGTTTTAAAATCAAATATATTAACAAGATTTCGTTTAGTATATACAACTCAGAGTACTTGCCATACTACCTCACTTTCGTTTTAACTTAATAATACAGTAGTATATTCACATTTTAATAATTAAAATTAGTCTTAGTCTTCATAGAACATGATTAAAAGCTTATACAGATCATTCATAGAATGTTTACACGATAAACATCAATAAGGGGCATTTAACTTTTCTAACCTTAGTTTTTTAATTTGAATATTGTTCATAAGTTTAAACTCGTAAAATTTCTAATGATTTGTTATAGCAAATCGCTATCCAATCAGGTTGTGTTGCACCCCACTGAATTTGATTGATTTCACCTTCAGCGGCAGTGTAAGCCAAAATAGGATCTTCTATTGCACGAGGCATTTGTTGAATATCCCAGATAAGAGCTTGATGGTCATCTCCTGCTGTGCATATATGACATGACGAATGGGGAGCCCAGGCAATACCATTAACACATGCTCTATGATTGTTCAGTCTTGCAACTGGAGTACATGGTAATCTTACATCAAGAATAATAACTTCACATGCATCCATAGCTACTGTTGCCAAATAATTGGGATCTTGTTTGTTCCATGCTAATCGTAACAATGGTGCGTGCGGGGGGTCTTCGTATATTATAGTAGAGTGTTCTAGGTGTCTCAGATCGAACATCCTAACAGAACCATCAGCACCAACAGATGCAAACATATCTCTTCCACCACCAGCTCTTGAGAATGCAATGTCATATACTTCTTTATCATGAGCAATCAATTGAGTTTTAACATGGCCTGCTACTGTATGTACTCTTCCAACAACCTGAGATGTTTCAAGACCCCAAATTGTGCAAGTAGTGTCAATGCTTGAAGTACCTATTAGATTTGGGTCCACTTCATTCCAGTCGAAAGAAGTTAACGGAGCACAGAAGTCAGAATTTTTGTTGTTGTTTAATACACTTTCGAGTCTAGTTTCTGATTCTCCAGCTCTCCATACACGAAGATAGTCACCGCTGGTAGCAAGCAGATCAGGAAAAACACCTTTACTGTCAGGAATCCACATAATTTTAGTTGTAGGATATGGATGGTCAAATGTACTTTTAGCTGTGAATTCAGAAGTCACTTCATTTAACTGAACTATTTGAACTTTATTGTTGTATTCTTCAACAAAGCTTCCAAGCGCTAGGCGAAATCTCTTATCAGGTCTTACTGACCAATTCATACTGTACAAAGGCCATGGAGCTTCATATTTATAAATTTCTTTTCTTTTAGGAAGAGCCATTTTAACAGCTATGCTTAAAAAATAATGTAGAACAATGTAGTCAAAAACTTGTCTTACCTTAAAACGGCTCTTCCATATACGCAGTTCTTACAAAAAACATGATTATTGGAAGTTTTCTAAAGCAAAATATTTCGTCATAGTAGTAAACTATTCACTAAGAGGTCAACAACATTGTCGGCGAATATTTCTCTGGTCCATGAACAGATACATTCACTAAAACCGCAAAACTTTCGGAGCTGGCTTCTAACATTCGAAAACTAGTCGTTTAATAAAATAAATTACAAAATTGAATTCAAATACAGTTCCAGTAGAAGCAGTCAAACTGAAAGCATATTTTTGTCTTGAAAATGTCATGAACTACGGGTTCACCACATTGCAATGTTGCCAAATCACTTCATTCCTCAGCGACGTTGCCAGAGCCGAATAAGAAATTGCAGTGTTGGTTACATTCAAGTATGGTTATGATACCGTTTAGATTGCACCGAAGGGATTTGAGGAAAAATAATTATTTATTTAATATTAACAAGACCCAGTAATTCAGAAGAAACTCGGCTCAGAAAAATCACCGAATAAATAAGTTAGTCGAAACTTCTTAGATAATGCTTTTAAACCCCTTGAGGGCGGTTGCCCGCGGGTTGACAACTCTTCGCAATTTGGCTCTTTTGAAATGCAGTGAAAATTTTTTAAAACCAAACGTGACATTTATACATTACAATAAATCCTCAAGTTTTTCAACAAATGATGGTAGTGGAAAAGGTGTCTCCTTGGGTAAAATTGAAAGTGAGAGATTTCTGATAGCATTTACATGCAAGAAATGTAACACAAGAAACACCAAAACAATTTCTAAAATTGCATACCATAAAGGAGTAGTCATTATTGAATGTGATGGTTGTAAGAACAATCATTTGATTGCAGATAATCTAGGGTGGTTTTCAGATTTAGAAGGTAAAAGAAATATCGAAGAGATCCTGGCTGAAAAGGGCGAAACTGTGAAAAAAGTTGTATTAGATGGTACAATTGAACTAGAGAGTTCTGCTTTAGGTTCAGATAATAAATAATTTATTTATTTTTTGTATTTTGTTATACAATGGTGCGTATGAAAAGGTTGAGTTTATTTTTATATTATTTACATTGTTTCCTAAAGCTCTTATCGCTTTAATATCTAGCGTAATCAATGAAGTATTTGTTACTTACTCCTTTTTGTATGCTTCAATATGTAAAATATAGTGTGGTGCACAATGACAAGCTTTAATCATTGCTTTTCTTTAGTTTTTCTAAAATCTATTTGTCTTTGACATAAAGATTGATACAATCAGTTAAAGTTGCCATATTCATTGATTTTAGTTTTATGAAAGTATTATTTGCCTCAAGAATTCATTCACATATTTATTTAATCACATTTTGATTTTTTGAAACTTTAAAAATTTTGTTATTGAGATTATATATTTCATCAAGTATTGAATAATTAATGCTTTCTTTGATTCTTGTAATGGAAAGGCAAAATATTCTAGTTTCCAATTTTTTACTCCACAACTCCTTATTTCATGTCATCCCAATTTACTGTTTAAATTTAGGGTATTTGTTCTGCAGGTTGTTGCTTCGAGTTGAATTACAAGTTTTACCTGTTTATTCTTTTTATTTTTAATATTTTCCAAAAATACAAGTTATCGTGAGCTTTAGTATGAAAAAGAGAATGTAACATGTATGTTTTGTAGCTATTAAAGAAGAAAAAATGAAAAGTTAAAACTTGCTATTACTCAACTCGAAGGGACAACCTCCGGAATAATCACCAAATGTAGTTATTAACGTTTCTAAAATAGTTTATCATTCTTAGACATGCTATATTGATGATTTTATTTGGGCATCAAGTTTCTAGGAATTAGTTTTGTTATTATTTATTTTTGCATTTAGGGAATTTTTATTTGTAATATCAGACTTTTTATGATAGGAGTTAGTACTAGAAAATTTATTTTAATATAGTCTAAATAGTTTCTTGTCCTTAATAACTTTGATAAGCCTCTTCACCTTTTGTGTTTACTTCTTCATCTAGTAGAGCAGTTTATTTCAATCGAAGGGCTCAGAGCAAAAATGTGGCACCACAATTTAAAAGTTTTTGAATATTTTGGACTTAACACTTTTTTTAAAGATCTAATCAAATATGGAATATATTCAGATTAACAAATAGAGAAAAAAATAGTTTTTGTATTCATTATATTCATATCTTTATAACTAATTATTTTATTAACTAAGCAACCACTTATTTAGTGTTTTCATTTGACTGCACCCCCAACTATTTTCTTCCTTACGTCTACTTTCCAGTCAACCATCCCCTCGCTTCTCATGAATCATATTTATTTTATTATATTTATAACTTTTAAATGGAAGATTTAAGAATTCTTGTCCTGAGCTCAATTTAAATTTTTTAAATAAATTTTATTACAATAATCCTATAGGATTAATACAAATCTCCTTCAAATAAATAAGTTTTAATGTTCCAACTTCTTGCAACCTTAAAACTCCGTTCTTGTAATAGGTTTGTGTTTGCCTTTTTTTTTTAAATCTGTCATGAATACTGCCTTAAATTTAATTTCCATTTAAATTGTCTGCTTCTATTCATTCAAAGTATACAGTTGTTCTTAAATGATCATACGTATGGTTTATTATTTTTGTCCCAATTATCAATGGAATTAAAAATTTGGATACAGACACAAGAAATGTAGAAACATGAAAAAAACAAAAAATGTCTTGATATTTTTTATTTATTTCAGTTGTTTGCTCCTCGGGAGTGGATTGCCTCATTGATAGAGCACTGAGCTGCTACACTGAAGGTCCTGGATTCAAATCCCACTCACTGGCAGACTTTTATTTAATCTTATAACGGCCTGCGATGGATCATACAGTATTTAGGACTCTGCTAGGGCTCACCCATCCTCTATATAGTGTGTACCCAAAATAAGGGGAAAATCTGGTGGTTGAATGTGATCAAAAACAAATCACCTCCCAGCACAAGCGTTGTCCAAGAAACCGTACACTCTCTACCATCTATACTGAACCAAAGATCCTTCACTGATTGTAGTGTTGCAGGTTTTTTTTTTTTTTTTTTGTTCCTCCCATCGTTTTTTATTTGAAACTTATTGTTGTGTTTGTTTGTCTATTTATTTATTTATTATTGCTGCCTGTTTAATTTGATTGTTTAGTCCTCCAGTTACAATTTTAAAGTTTACGTGGTTGTGGAATGGTACATATTGTTACATATTACATATTTTTACGTTTTTGTTTAATATTTTTCTTTCTATTATTGTTGAAATTTCATTTTGAAAAATCAACAAACTCTATCAAGCATAAACAAATAATTAAGATACAATGATTTCAGAGAAAATAATAAACTTCATACGTTGTAATGGTACAGTTTTTATTACTTAAACAGATTCTAGTTGCTACAATTCTCTTCTATTCTTTTCTCTATGTGCCATAGGGAGGGCAGCAATTTCAATATCCAATTTTAAATAAAATTATTTAATGGTTTTAAAGAATAAAACATTATAAAGATTTTTATACCTAATTTATATTTTCTGTTTTATTTGTTTATACTTTTGTTAGCAAGCCGGAAAGAAACATCTGTTATTTATAACTAACTGCTGATGTTAGGAAAATTTGTATACCACAATAAAACACTATAACTTTAAAAACAATAAAAATCTTTTAGTTTTATTTATTTTTTATGAATACCATTTGTAGAGTATGGTGTTTTTTTCATATGCAAAATTGATACACATTCTCATAAAATTAGGGAAAGCTGCTTCTATTTTCACTATTTATGTTCTGAGTTGTTCCTCTCAAGATTATCCAACTTCAGAGAGTTCAATGATGTAATTCCTGATATATTTGTATCAGGGGCACCCATTTATTAGTATTTTGAAATTCTTTTATCTCTGGTGATATTATTTCTCTCTCCCTTTTATTTTCAATAAGAAAAAAGCAATAATAAAGATGTGAAACATATTTAAATAAAATAATCAATAGTAAAATTATTTTAATGTAAATTAATGCCATTTTGTAGAGTAATTTTCCTTTATTGAGATGTTCCATACTTCAAATAAACCAGGGACTGAATTTAAGAGTTAACTACAGATGTATACATTTTTGTAAAAACATTTACTTCTATCAATAGAAGTAATTTCATAATAGTTATTTCTAAGACTTTATTTTCTAATTTAAATCATTAACATTTTTTTTAAACTGTATTATAAGGCAATTTACTCAAAAATGTTTTAATGAAAAAGTAATTATTTAAGTAATTGCCGAAGTTGTACTGATGATTACATATATTTCAAAGATGAAAATGCCCGGTAAACAGAAGCTTGAGCTGCTGGGGAACCATTCATGATTAATATCTCTAATTAAATAAAAACCTAATTGATTGTTATATAAATACCAATAATAATTATATTTCTTCTTTTAAAATTTTATATAAGAGGGTATGGTAATTGACTGAGTATGGATAATTTATGTCATTGGAAGTTAATTAGTCCGGGAATAGCGCCCCCCCCCCTCTAGGTTCCCGAGTTCAGTACAAGGCACTCTCCCACGACAGAACAGTACACCACACATTATCTATACACAAGGTCATTTAGAGAACTCTCCTTAGGCCACCTTCCCTAGAAGATCCATGATTGGGGGGGGGGGTATAGCCTAACCACAAATTGTCCCGAGGATATGGGGCCTCTTGCACTAGGCCGATCAACCATCTGGATTATAGCAAATTCAAAGAAATTTACCTAGCCTCGAAACAAACAACAGTAGAGGCTTTTCAACACTAGAAATGTCATATAATGTAGACAAAGAAGAAGAATAGGAAATTAATTAGGAAAGGGATAAAATTATAATACTAATCACATCTCTTTAATGTTTATTGGATCTTTTTTAAACCTAATAGAACACAATATAAAAATTTACAATAAAATTATGAAGGATTTTCCAAATTACAAAGAAAAAGGTATCTACAGAATACTTCAACACTGCATTAATACTGATTAGAATATTAAATTTAAGATAAATTAGACTGTATGATTGGTAAAACGGAGACGGGAAAATTAAATTTATACAAATTCATATTTACAAAGAAAAATAATCATAAATACACAACATAGGTTGTATGATGGTTTAAAACAATCATATACAACATAAATACTATCTAGTCCGGGCTTATCTTAAAAAAAAAGTTCAAAAGAAAATATTTGCACTTTCATCATATACCCTCATGCAATTTTACATGAACAGAACAATTAAGTTCTGGTTTGCTTGAGGGTTGTTTTTTTTCACTCTCACATAGTCTCTAGATCAATAAGATGAATAAATAATGAAAACAACAGATCAGAGATTGGTTAAGACAACTAAGTTGTCACTGGAAGAAAATTTGAAGAAGACTAGTAGCTCAATCGTGGCTGGTTGCCTTCGAGAATGGCCATCGGGATGATGTCTTTGGCTTACTGCAAACGGAGAGAGAGCGCTCCCGCAAGGTAGGTGACGAGGAGGAAGAGCAAGAACTAAGGCTGGTTGATGGGGTGAGGCCAAAAATGTCTTGTACGGTAGCTCGATATTCTGTTCCACGTCCTGTATCTGCAACAAAATATAAAAATAATGTTATTCATTTTATAAGCATGTTTGACTCACATTTGCTTATTTACTTAAACCTTACCTAGAAAAGCTAAAACTAATTTGCTGAGTGTATGTGTTACTTTATATCAAATTTCTAAAAAATAATCATTGTTTTCCTACAACTAAATTAGTTTTTATTGTATTCATTTATAATTCCAATTAGTCACTGCAAAATGTAAAATAATTTTAATCCCATTGCAAGCTCTTTCATTTTATGGTTAAATGCATTAATAATGTTTTTCCCATAAACATTTCTACTTCATTTGAATGAACAAATGATATAATAACATTCAATGGTAATGTCCTATAACTAGAGATGCAATTTTTCATAAATTTTTTTTGTATATATGCCATTATTTGCTACTTGTCTAAATAGGGTGAATCAAAACCAATCAACAAACAATTTTTTTTTAGATTCATCTAATGGTCTTTAATGAATATTATTTATTAAGATCATTTTATCTCCAAAACTACCTGAATAAATGGAACACTATAAATCAAAAAATGTTCAAAATGCATTAATTTGAAACGCTAAATTCCTTCATGTACACAGAATGCAAACAAATAAAATGATTTATAAAACAACAGGAATGTACATGTCCCTTATTTATTGATGAAATAATGACTGTTGTAGTGAGTAATTTTGTGAAGAAATTGATTGGAGGTGTTAAAACAGGAAATACTAATAAGTAAAAATAATTTTTTATTGTATTGCGGACATATAGGCCAACATAGTGACTGATAAAAAAACAAAATAACATGATCAATTGGATTACTGTAGACAGTAATGTTAATAAACATTAATGAATAAGATATATATTTATATAATTATTTATTTTTTATAAGCTAAAACACATTTCAAAATTTCAATCCATAACTGTATACAAAAGCTAAAAATTCACATGAAATCGACAATGTCTAAATATTAACAGAGCTTGAAATTGATTCATTGCCAAGTATATTTAATCTTTATTACAGTGAAGTTAATTCTATCTGATATTAAAAAAAAAATCAATTCTTATCACATTATCTCAATAAATTTTAACATACCTATGATAGGTGTTTCATCATAAAGTGATCCTTGCCTGTGTGACCTGACGAAATTCTGTTTTCCAGAACCAGGTGAGTATATTTCCATATTTGTTTCTGCAGCCCCTTTCCACCTGGAAATAAGAATTTACTTTAAAAGCAATACTCTTAATCTTAAGCATTAATAAAATAAACTAAAGCCTACAAAAACAATTCTTTAGTAAGAAAAATTATGAACTAAAATTTGTCTGGCTAGGATACAACCCCTGGTTGCTCAGTGGCTTAGAGCACTGCACTAGAGATGCAGACGACCCGGATTCAAATCTTTTCTCTTCAAAATAAAAATATTTAAAAATAATCACCATCAAAAGAACAATAAATAAAAATAAGAACTAAAATATGGAAAAATTGCTTTATAAATATTGTAATGCATAAATGGAAATATTTTACTTATTAACATAAACTAACTTATACATTTGACTCAATGTTTTATATATATATTTTTTTAAATAAATCACTACAACTAACGAAGGGTCTTGGATTGAGTATTTGGTAAAGACTGAATTTGTTTCTAAGCCAATAGCAGTTGTACTAGAGAGTGAAGTTGACCAAGATTGCACTTGACTGCTAGGTTTTCCTCCAAATTAAGCTTAACCACTTTATAGAGACTGGGTGAGCCCTAGCAGGGTCTGCGGATCCTATAGGATTTATTAACATTAAATAACAGAATAAATAATTTATCTGGCACAAGCAATCAGGGTCTTAAACGTGGAACTATCTTGTATTTATAAAGATGCTAACGGTACATGGTTTTTTTCCAGGCATTAGCCATGCACAATGCTTCTGTCCGACATTTATGTATGACAGCAAAATGTGGGTTCTGATGGTCAGACAAGTGAGATAGCTATATTTACATAATATATAAATAAGCGGAAGATATTTCTCAAGATTTAAAAAAAATATAAAGATTGGTTGTATAAAGATTAAAATATAATATAATATAGAATATAAAATTAAACCCGCTGATAATGGAAATAACAGAACCGATATTGTCACTTTATCAAAACCAGAGATATCAGGTAATTGGGATATGAAAAGAATAACGGAATGATGACTGGGCAGATCTGAAATCAATTAGTGTCAGGTAGTAGAGGGCTACCATGACTGTTCTTAAGAAAATTCATTATTAAATTAACAAGTATTTAGTTTTTGGTTTGTAATTTCTATTTCATTTGGACCAGCTAATACTTTGATGATGGGGTAAAAATCAATAGGTGAGTAAGTCTCTTGGCCAATATCTTTTTAACCTTTTTCTATCAAGTCCAGGTAACAGGGAGTAGGAAAGCGGAAGAACAAGTGGGTTTGGGTGATATTGTGTCGATGAGTGGAATGTCATGTATTTGGTATGAATATATGATTTTATAGTGGGAATGTTCATGTCGTTGTGTATGGTGTGATTCGAAATATACCATGGTGCATTAACAATTTTTCTGAGAATTTTGGACTGTGTTGTTTGTATCTTGTGTATGTGAACTTTTTTTGCTGAACCCCAAAGTTCTGCTCCATATGTCCAAATAGGTTTTAGTATACTATTATAGATGAGTCGTTTGTTCCGTAAGTCAAGTGAAGATCTGTAGTCCAGTAGATGTGATAGTTGTTTGTACCGTCTTGTCAGTTCTTGTCTTTTTAATTTTGTATGTACGTTCCATGTAAGTCTTTTGTCCAAGTATAGTCCGAGATAACGTACATAATTTTTGGAAGGTACTTCGTCGTTGTCAATTTTGACTGCTGGACACGAAGCTTTGCGTAGAGAGAAGGTTACATTGCTCGATTTTGATGCGTTTATTCTTATTTGCCATTTATTGAACCACTTTTCTAAATCAAATAAATGATTTTGAAGAGTTATAAATGCTAAGTATGGGTCTCTGTGAGAAGAAATAATGGCTGTATCGTCAGCGAAGGTATAGATGTTGGTGCAAGGATGCTCCGGGATATCAGAGGTGTAAACAGAATAGAGAATGGGGCTTAAAACACTGCCTTGCGGTACACCCCTGTATTGAGGAAAGAAGGAGGAAATCGAAGAGTCAACGGAAGTACAGAAGAATCTGTCTTGGAAATAAGATTGAAGAATTAAAAAGTATGTAGGAGGTAAGTGAGGTTTTATTTTCCAGAGAAGACCCTTGTGCCAGACACTATCAAAAGCTTTTTCAATGTCAAGAATTATTGCAGAGCAATATTCTTTTTTCTCGAAAGCGATAGATATTGCATCCACGATACGATGACACTGTTGCACAGTTGAGTGATAAGAACGAAAGCCAAATTGGTGGTTCGGTATCACTCCGCTATTTTCGAGGATATGCGATTAAGGAAGAGTTTTTCAAATAATTTTGACATTATAGGGAGGAGTGCAATTGGACGATAAGATGAAGGATTAGTGACAGGTTTAGAAGGTTTAGGTATCATTTTAATTATGGAAAGTTTCCAAAGGAGCGGAAAATAAGTTGTGCGCATGATAGAATTATAGATGAGGGTAAGAAAGAGAACCGTTTTTGGACCAGCTAATACGAAATATATCAGCTTATTTAATTAAAATTAACAGATAAAAAATATCCCTATTCATTTGTTGGCACTTCAGATAAAAATCAGTAGCGGGGTAGCTCAGTGGTAGAGTTATTGTACCAAAGGTCCTGGGTTCTGATCTGGCAGTGGCAGATACTTTATTTAATCTCTTAACTGTCAGGGAAGGGCCCTTTGGGATCTGGAGATCCTCCCGAGGCTCACCCAGCCTCGATAAAGTGGGTACCCTTAATTAGAGGAAAAACCTGGCAGTTGAGCGTGATCTGGACAAATCCCCTTCCTTCACAACCACTGTCTTCTTGAAGCAGTACAGTCTTTTCCATCTACTGAAACCTCGACTCTTCATGGGTTGAAGTTGTACAGCTTTTATTAAAAATAAAAATCATTTTTTTAAAGAATATAGCTGGATTCTCTCGAGTCCTATATTACAAATGACAGTTCAAGAACAAATGATACGTTTACATTATATATATTACAAAAATAATAATAATGCAAATACCTCTCATGGTCTTTGACATGCTCTGTCAGATGCCTTATCCACAATTCCCTCTCTTCAAGATTCCTCAATCGAAGCACTGTTGTTTCTTCTTTCCCTTCTCTCTCGTTGACCAGCAAGATCTCATTCCCTGATTTTGTACATTTAATTACAGTTTCCTGAAAATTCATTATTCATTCATTAAGCGATACATTTAAGTGTTATGAAAGTTATGATTTCCTACATTGTCATTTACAACAGGTGTCATGCTATAAACATTTATCAAGGTTTATTAATCTAATAGCAAACATCTCAATTTTTCTAGTTTAAATCTACTTTCCTCTATAGGTTAATAATTTTGATATTTACTAGAAGATGGAACAGTAATTATGAAATTTTTATTATAATAGGATAGTATTTAAAAAACTATCATTATTCTGAAATAATTGGAAAATAAAACCGTTTATGTTAAGCACAACTAGCAGGAGTCAATTTGTAGATAAACTGCTTTTTACTGGTCAAATATAAAATAAAATGTGGTATCAGTTCCGCAGGTTGTCGCTTTGAGGTTCATTCATGCCCTTTTTATTTTCTCGAAAAAAAACAACATAATCATGAGTTTTAGTATGAAAAAAAGAGTGTAATAAATGTGAAATACTAAGATTTTGAAGTATAGATGATATATGTTTGTTGAAACATTCCTTTTTTGATCAAATCAATACCAAAATTTACACATTTCCCATAATTATGCTCTATATTCCACAGAAAAACTCAGGATTAATTTTATTTTCGAGAATATTAAAAAGGAAACAAATGAAAAGTTACAACTTGTCGTGACATAACTCAAAGGGACAACCTGTGG
Organism: Troilus luridus; assembly: GCA_964056705.1. NCBI lineage: Eukaryota > Metazoa > Arthropoda > Insecta > Hemiptera > Pentatomidae > Troilus > Troilus luridus. Next base: position 60,322,564 of record OZ057414.1, read on the forward strand.
AACTGATACTTAAAATAAATATAACTGTAATTATGCTTCAATAACTTTATCATGAAAATTAATTCTGTTTAAGTAATTTAAGTAATTGATGCTATACTATCTACATGTATGTATATAGTACTAATTAACATACAAGTATGTATGTAGTAATAATTAAGGAAGAGAAGACCGTAAATATAGAGCTAAGGTTTGATTTAATTTGCATTTTTGCTGTTCTGGATTCATCAGCGTAAATACAAGACTGTTTTTGTATTACTTTACTGTCTTATTTTAAGGCCAAATGTATATTTACAGCGTTCTTACGATGTAATGACAATTTAATTTTTACAACTATTTTAAACTCCCAAACTGATAAAAACAAAAGAAACAATATTCAAAATATAAAAATAAAATAAAAACTAAGTTTTTCTAGTCTGGCTGTTAATCCTTAGGGTAACACAATTAACTTAACTATATTCAATAAAAAACAAAACTAATACATACCCTGTTAACTGGAACGACGGCCTGTGGAGGACTTCCATCCAGGTTAGCTTGCCTGCTTGGCCAGAGACTAACTGAGAACCCCTGAAGGCTGGCAAAGCCACCACCTTCTGTTATCGATGACACAGTCTCTTTGATGAGGCACTCAGGTTGGGCTGCCAAGCGGCAACAGAAATGTCCGAAGAGGGGGAGACCATCTCCGCTTCTTCTTGCAATATCTGGAAATTAATGAGGAGATATATATTATAAACAATGAGAATCAGGTAACACAAAAGAATACCTTATAAACAGTATGTTATTAGAATTTTGATTAAAAAACAAGTTTTGATCTTGGGTTGATAGATAGATAAATAGTATGTATGTAGATATGTATTAAAAAATTGAACACAATGTTTTCGAAGTGATAACTTCGTTAGCTGCGTAGAACAATTTCAGTAGTGGAAAAACATATGGGTTTGGGTAACCGACATGTTCAAAACTGGGACACTTATCACCATTTGTATGAGTTACACAATTTGTTTTAATCAACTTTAGTTTCAAGGTTAGAATTTTTTTGATATAAGAATAATAATATTTAACTTAAAGTTTGTTCAATAGTTGTGCAATTATTACTAACAATAACTGAAACCATCTATAACTAGTTACTTTTTTTGTTTTTCCTGAAATATTTTAGTTATCATAGTTAAATGTCTGGTTTTAAGTTTCTAATCGATGTAAATTCACAGGAAATTGGAAGTATGGGTGAATATAAATAATAAAACTGTACACTAATTATTATTTCACTTAGGTTGTATAGATATTTTGTATATCAATTAGGTAGTAAATATTTTGTATTGAGCTTGTGCAGCCCATCATATCGTCCCTGCCATTGCAAAGTATCAAATGTGAAAAACACTACTTTTCAGTTTCACTTAACAATTTCAACGTTCAATCAAAATTAGTACTTATAGTCAAACCAATGACATTCGTTTGACATTGCTTTTTGTGACTGATAGATGCCTCTATAAGAATTTTATATCAATTATCAATCCTAAAGCAACTGCTATAAATCAAAAACGAAAACTGTGTTTTTTTCACATTTGATACTTTGCAATGGCATGGACGATATGTTTGTATTAATAAATGAACTACTTGAAAATGCATATAATTATTGCTTGGCATGACAATAGATGTGAAAACTAAACTAATATTAATAATATCAATTTAAAATTATGAAAGTTAAATAATTAAAACTATAAATATTTTTTATTTGAAAAGAAAAGATATGTCCAGGACTGGTACTCGAACCCGGGTCTTCCAGATCGCTAGTCTGGGACTCTACCAACTGAGCCATCCTGGCTGTATCAGACTCGCTCCCCGGCCATGGTCATATCCTTTCTTTTCACTGATCCTAAGACTAGCGATCTGGAAGACCCGGGTTCGAGTCCCGGTCCTGAACATATGTTTTCTTTTCAAATAAAAATATTTAAAAATTAGTAACAAATAAAATAAAATAAATTATAAATATTTTTATTTGAAAAGAAAAGATATGTCCAGGGCCGGGACGGGTCGCCCACGTCACAAGCATGGTGCTCTGCTAACTGAGCTATCCTGGCTCGCTTCTCGGTCAGGCATATCTTTTCTTTTCAAATAAAAATATTTAAAAATTATAACAATTAATAAAAAATAAAATAAACTATAATTGGTTCAGAAATTTAAAAAAGTACACAGTTATTCCTAAGTTTTGAGTTTTCACTTCTGTTGCCTGTCCTCATTGTTTATTTAATTTTAAAATCACTTTAACAAATTATCTGACAATTTATAATCATAAAATAAAAAAAGGTTAGTAAAATGGAAACGTATCATAAACTGTATTGATACCAATCTTATCCAAATTTTCCTTAAATTTCTTTTTAATCCCATTAAAAATTATATAATCCAATCAATATAATTATTTATTTACTGTTATTTATTCTTACATTTATTAAGAACTTTTCCAATTTAAAAATATATTTTTCCTACAACCATTGAGTAATGCTATCCATTATTCAACTAAACTGGTGTGGAAAGTTCCACTTTCCCCCACTAGTGAGGGAAAATAACAGCTTGTAGTTTTAACAAATCTAAAGTTTCACCTTTAATTTCTAAATTTTTAAATGGTTACAGGAAAAATGTAATATTTAACACGTGAGAAAAGTGCTTATAACACCCTTGTTTAATTACCACACTCGTCTTCGGCTCTTGTGGTAAAATTCACTCGGGTATAATAAAGTGGCACTTTATTCACTTGTCAAATAAATAACTATTATCACCATGTGGGTCTTCTTTATTAAATTTAGATCTAATTTCTGGTTCTTTAATATTTACTCTGAAGTGCTCCAAATCAATCGTAATTAATAATAAGTAAATCTAATAAATACTATGACTTAAATGACTGTGATAGAATAGAATAGAATAGAAAAGTAACTTTATTCTGGGACAAAGTCCCTTTAGAATAACAGATATGAACAGGAATAAAAACATAATATTTATCTGGCCAGAAGGCTAAATGTTACAAATCATAAAGCGTGAAAACATGACAGAAAACAATTTAAAAGAAATATATAAACAAAAATAATAGTAAGTAAATAAATAGTACAGATCTTGACAGGATATTAAGCAATTACAGAGAATAGATAAATCCATAGCTTTTGAAATTGAATGCATGAGCTAGCATTCAATAATTTGTTTACATGATGTACAGCTTTTCAAAGAGCAGAATTAAAAGAACTAGATAACACAATGAGTTATTATATACATTGTATTCTAAGCAAATGACTAACCTACCTAGAGACTATCCTTTTGGGAAGCTAATAGATGTTGATACAGCAAGGATTTGAATAATGATAGAGAGGGAGTATGACGGATATTAGGAGGGATTGAGTTCCACATTGTGGTGGAGCGGGCGAGAAAGGAACGTTCGAATGCTTTAGTTCTGTGTGAACGTATATAGAGATCAGAAAGGCGGGATCTTGTTTTATGGTGTTGAACTGATGATTTGAATTGGAGGAGACTGTAGATATATGAAGGGTGTTGAGAGTGAATGGATTGGTATAAGAATGAACAGAGGAAATATTGTCTTCGGAAGGGAGGGAAGAGCCACTTTAACCCATCATAGAGGTGGGAGACGCGCGATCGCTTCGGAGTACCAAGCACAAATCTTAGAGAGCAATTCATTATTCTCTTTAATCTGTCTTCAAGCATTTTAGAGAGGCCTCCATATACCACGATACCACGATAGTCAAAGTGGGGGAAGATGAGAGAAGATACGAGAAGCTTACGGGAAGATTGTGTAAGGAGATGACGAGAACGATGGAACAACTTCAGGGAACTAATTGTCCGTCGGGATATTTGGGCGATGTGGGATTTCCAGGAAAGGTTTTGGTCGATGGTGATGCCTAGGTTTTTCACTGAGGAGGTAATCGTGATAGGATTATCGTTTAGGAGTAATGTTGGGAGGGTGTGGATGGATGTAAGGAGGGAATTGGAACCTAAAACAATGGCCTGAGTTTTCAATGCGTTCAATTCCAGTTTGTTCAGCTTTGCCCAGGCACAGATCCTATCTAGGTCTTCCTGAATACTAGCGAACGCAAAAAATAGCTCGGAAGGGGGAAAGGACAGATATATTTGGAAATCGTCAGCATATAGATGATGGGAACAGTGGTGAACAGATTTAGGGAGATCATTGATATAGCAGTTGAAAAGAAGAGGAGAGATACTTGAGCCCTGTGCCACGCCTGAGGAAAGAGTGAGGAAAGAGGAAAGGGGATGATTAGGTATAGAAACTGCTTGAGATCTATCAGAGAGGAAGGATTGGAACCACCGGATGGAACTGTTAGAAAAGGACATTGATTTGAGTTTGCTAAAAAGGATAGAATGGTCCAAGGAATCAAAAGCTTTAGTAAAATCAAGAAGGATAAGCACAGTTAGTTTTTTGTCGTCCATAGCGGTATGTATGTCATTGGTGATTTTGGTAAGTGCCGATTGTGTGGAGAAACCGGGACGGAAACCAGATTGAAGTGGGTCAAGGAGGTTGGACTGTTCGAGGAAATTTGACATTTGTGACTGGACTATTCTTTCTAGAGGCTTGGAAAGGTTGGAGAGGATTGAGATTGGGCGGTAGTCTTTGAGTGAGACAGGGTTAGAGGATTTATTAATAGGATGGACTATGGCTTTTTTCCAGGAGGCTGGGAATACTCCGTTTTGCAGTGAAAAATTGTATATAAAGAGTAGGACAGGTATAATATCGATAAGGCAGGATTTTAGCAGTTTGACAGGAATCCCATCGAAGCCTGTGGAGTTGGAGTGGGATTTCAGAACAGAGGAAATAATGTCGTTGGGTGAAATGTCAGCGAAGTAAAAGTTGTCAGGGTTGAAAGATGGTGGTAGGGAAAATACGGGAGAGGATGATTTAGAAGTATTAACTGAGGTGGACAAAAAATATGAGTTTATTTCATTGGGAGAGGCTGGAAAGGGCCTAGAACAAGATGAATTAAGAAGAGAAAGCTTTCGAAGGAGATGCCATTTGGATTTAGAATCGGGAGCAGATGAAAGGGCTTCGTGGAAGTATTTGGTTTTTGCCTGCCTGATTGTCGACTGTGTCAGATTGCGGAGAGCCCTAAACGCTTGATAGTCGTCAGTTAACCTTGTCCGTCTAAAGCGTCTTCGGGCCGCATCACGCTTCCTTTGAAGATCTTTAATTTTTTGACACAACCAGGGAGCAGGCTGGTGACGGAAGGTTGAGCTTTTCAGTGGGGCATGGGTGTCAAGGATATATTTGAGATTGGAAGTAAGTATGTCAACCATCGAATCAATAGAGGCACAAGAATAAATCTCTCTCCAATCCAAGGCTTCAAGAGAGGGTGAGATGTTCTCTGGGGTGAGAGCATCTAAGTTGCGAAAGGTTACGGTTTTAGGTAGTATAACAGGAGTTTGGATATTGTATGAAATATGGATGAGATCATGAGAGGACAGAAATGGAACGGGTAATTGAGAGGAAGAAAGGAGGTTCTGCCGTGAATCAATGACAAACAGGTCTAACCAGGTGTCGGATTGAAAGGTGTGATGGGTGGGAGAAAATGGGACAATGGAAAGGTGTAGAGAGTAAAAGAGATTTTCCAGGTATAGTTGATCGTAGGATTGGACAAGGAGATTGGCATTAAAATCACCGGAGATAATGATATGGTTATAGAGAGGAATGTAGTCGTAAAGGGTAGATTCAAAAATAGAATCAAGAGGGGCCAAAGGAGGGCGATATACTACGACATACAGGAGAGGGTTTGGGTTAAAAGAGATTTCAACCAGAAGGAATTCTGTGTGAGGATAACCGGTTGCGGGTGAGGAATCAAGGATACGTGATTTTAGGGAGTTGTGTACGTAAAGACCTACTCCTCCACCAGTCCGGTCTACCCGGTCGTGGCGGAGGAATGAATAGTCTGGTAAGGATATTGCAGAGGAGGGGATGTGGGGTTTTAGCCATGTTTCGGAAATTCCAATGGTATGATAAAAGTTTTGGGTAAAATATTGAAGGAATTCGTCAAAATGGGCAGGTAAGGATTGGGTGTTGACGTGACAGGATGTCAGGATACTGGACATGATGGTGAGGTAGGAGAGAAGATCCCAGTATAAGTGGAGAAGATGCTGTGTGCAATTAATTTTAGCAGGTAGATTAGGTAAAAAGCTATGAAATGTTTCAGATAGTTGAAGACATGCAAGATAAAACAAAAAACAGATAAGAATATTAATAGTATAGAAATGATAATACTGTTAAAATATGTAAAAAGAGAAAATAATGAGAGAAGTAAAGTAATAGAATATATATAGCTGCTTGAACATGAACAAACTTAAAAATATAGAACATAAGATCCTAAGAACTAAAAATATGGACCAATAAAAAGAAATTAACTGTATAGAGAGGGCGTGGGCAAAATCCAAAATTCCGTGGTGAGCGCCATAGGTTGTCATAGAGCTAGCGGGGAAACAAAACTTTAGTAGTCACCCGAAGACTGATAGGTATTTATGCAATATTAATCTGACCAAAAACAAATACTTATAATTATTTCTTATACAATTAGATCACTTAAAACCAATGAATATGGTTAATAGTTACCGGACGTTTCTAGTTTGAGGTCATGAGTCCTGATTCCATCATTTATATCGTCCAAAGTAAGTCGTGCTGATGCCATCAGCTCGAAATTTGGTCCGCTGTAAGGAATAAAAATGAAAATATTATTTACTATATATTTTATTCTTAATTTAATTTACTCTACTACTCATCTAAAATATAGAACAATTCCATAAATATTAATGACAAATAAATGGAAGAGAATATGCATTTGTAATGATTTCACTTGAGTTCATAAATAAATGTAATGATAAATAAAGTCCAAAGAAGCATTAAAAAATGACCCCACAAATTGATCAAATGTTAAATATTTGCAATTACTAATATTTACAACTGTAGTAAATGGTTGCCTTGGAACAGATAAAGCTTATAGCCCAGCCCATAATTAATTAATTAGTAACATCAGGAAAATTTCATGGGGGCAACCACAAAAATTTATTTTAAACAATTATACTATGTACAGAAAGTTCTTCTATTCTATAATACCTATTGTAGACTTTCAATGATTTAAAGTTGTTTTTTATTTAATTTAAATTGTATAGTACATAATAGAGTCAACTGCTATAGTATTTAAGAATAATTACTTACATTTTTCCTGAATTAAGCTCATCCCGGAGAGAGGCAGCAAGCTTTTTACCAACTGTCCGACTGATGGAGTTATGGATAGTGTTCTTGATTTTCTTTCTTGTACTAGCCATGGACATGTCATCCCTCAACATGTGGCTGTAGACTTCGAGTGTGAAGGTGAAGTCAGAGCTAACCTGGTTGAAGACTAGAACATCTGGGAAGGTGAGGTCAGTGAGAGATCGGTCGACAGGACACAATAGCGATGTGTCATACATCTCGGTACCAATCCTTGCCAGGCAGAACACTGCAAATCTCCTGTAATCACCCTTGTTTTTGAAGTGGTCTGTGTCCCTCCAAATCAGAGGCATTCGAAGGTCGGACAAGCACACTCTTGCAGTACAGCCAATACTCCTGTGAAAATAATTATTTTTTTTAGTATCAATGAACTGCAGTTTGTAAAAAATAAATTTAATAGAGTAATAATTACTATCCTAACTAATTAAACTAATAGGCTTTTTATTAAAAATATCATTGGATTCAAAATTAATTTTCAACTTAATTTATAATACAATAACTCTAATAAGAAGTGCATAAAGGCGAAAAAATAAATATAACAAAAAGAAAATTTTCATTCAGGTGAAAAAAATATTCTCATAAGTTTAAGCATTTAATCATATATTTTATTAAAATGTATACTCCTATCTAAAACAACAAGATTGAATATAATTTTCATTTCAATTTTTAGTTTAAAACATACAATATTACAGTTTTAATGTTTTAGGAAATTCCTCCATTCTCTGAACAACATTGAATTCATATTGCCATTTCATGAAATACATTAATGTTTTTAAATGTTCTTAGGATGGAAGGAAAGTTTGTAAAGTATCACAATTATTTATAGTTGTTTAATTACAAGTAGAGCATTAATTAAATAGGCTTATGCATGACATCCATTACATACTTATTCAGATTGATTAAATTGGTTTAAACTAATTGGGTATTTAAATTATATAGTTATGGAAAAACCATTTAATTGTGGTGTATTAGTATGGAGGATGGGGCATGCAATTCTGTATCCCATCATGTTATTTCCTGGAACTTCAAAGCCGATTCTGCTATACGAAGTTCTAAGGCTAGGATATTAACCCTGAAGCTGAAATTAACTTTATCACCAGTCATGAAAGCCATAAAACTTCATTGGACATGGCATATTTTCAGGGATTCGATTGTTAGATACATCGAATCGATTTTACCAAGAGTTAGCCCATCGGGTATCGAAATGGGCTAAGGTGTATAAAGATCGTCAAGGTGTCGGGCCCGTCCACCGTAGAGTCTTGCAGGAGTAACATTACCTAAAATGCGGTAATTATTCCGCAGGTTGTCGCTTCGAGTTGAGTTACAAGTTTCAATTGTCTTTACGTTTATTTTTAATATTTTCTCAAAAATACAAGTTATCGTGAGCTTCCGTATGGAAAAGAGAATGTAATGAGTATATTTCGGCAATAGTTTCATCAAATAATAGTTTCAACAAACATTTCGACATAGAAATGATATATGTTTGGTGAAACGTTCATTTCTAGATGAAACGATTACCGATGTATACATATTTCATTTAACTACATTCTCTTTTCCATACTAAAGCTCATGTTAGATTGTATTTATTGAAAATTTAAAAATGAAGCGAATAAACAGTAAAACTTGTGACTCAACTCGAAGCGATAGCCTGGAATAATTAATTTTTGTCCTAAGAAGGGTAAAAGAGCAGAATAAAGACACGAGATTATAAGGAAGAAAGTGGTCCGGTTAGAGATCAAGAAAATTCTCTTATATAGGAAGAACTTTTTATTGGCAAGCCAACCACATTGCAGGTCGTCTTCAGGGCTAGAGACTGGCTAGTGTCTAGTGTCAATCCCCCTGCCTATCACTAGCCCTGAAGAAGACCTGCAATGTAGGTCGAAACGTTGGCTTACCAATAAAAAGTTCTCCCTATACAAGATCATTTTCTGGACCTCTACCCGGACCATTTTCTTCCTCATAATTACATAAGGTCAACTAATATTATTCAACAATACGAGATAATAATTGACGGGGCGCGCTACTCTAGTACTATCTAGCGGAATTCGGGGTAACTAATTGCTTTGTATTAAACAGAAAAAATGTTATTCCTTGGAGTAGTTAACATCGCTACTGTTTTTAATACTGTCGACTTTCGCTCACTCAAGAGCTGTACTCAAGTTCGAATTAACGTAGTCTAATCGTAATTCGAATTATTACTTCTTTTAGTACGACTGGAAACTGATAACGCTAACGTGTTCTGGAGTTGTGACAGCAAAAACACTCCCGATGCCTCTGAAAGGTACCGGAGGACGATGCTCCTAGGCCAATACAATGTCTCCCATTATTCAGTGAGTAGCGGTACCATCCCATGGTACATGAGTAGGGAAAACAGGGAGTTAGAATCGAATCGAGGGGCGGGGAGTGGAAGATTTGGTAATTATGGTGCAGCTTGTCGCTTCGAGTTTTAACTTTTCATAGTTTCCCTTTTAATATTTTCCAAAAATACAAATTATCATGAGCTTAAGTATGGAAAAGATAATTTGATTATGATAAAAATATATTCATTACCCAAAATTACGTTATCTCTTCCATATGTATCTCTATTATAGCTCACGATTAATTGTATTTTTGGAAAATATTAAAAATGAAAAAAATAAACAGTTAAAACTTGCAACTGAAGAACAGATACCGATAATTTTATGGTTTCTGGTAAAAAAACACAAAAATAATCTAAGTTATATAAGTTGGTTCTATGCTAAATACGCAGGTTTTAACACGAATTTGACAAAAACGTTATTAAAGCTTTTACTTTTATTTTGTATTTGTATATCAATAATTTGTATAACTGTTCAACATAACTCATCTTATATACTCTGTTGAAATTACTATTGTACAATAAAGAAAAAGGGAGGGGAAGCTAGAATACTCCACGCTTGCAATAAGCACTATTTATAAACGAAATTAGAAACAATTTAACATTATTTAATAAGTTAGATGATTTCATACTCGATCGCAATCCAATATAAGGTTAACAACGTAGCCGTGGTAGTAAGGTGTCATTGTGACCGTAGGATGGAAGGAAGCAGGCTGTAGTGACACCCACACTCCCGAACTAAATTGGGTTAATAGCAGCTCCAGCTACCTTAATTTCTTTGTCTCTGGAACCCCTCCAGCTGACGAGCCTCTTCCATGATTCGGCTACGGCTATTATATTAGTTTAAAAAACAACAACAGTTATTTGCAGTAACATCACCCCAACATTATATTCAAAGCGGAGAGAAATATGATTTCGACAAAAATAAAGGGAAATTCTGAAGTTCACTCCTTCATAAATAATTCATTTTTTCTGAAGAATGTCTAAAAAATGTCAGTACTGTGGCACGGAAAATTTGAAATTTTGAAGTTGTAGCGAAATCCTCTCGGACTTCCATTTTTACAATAAAATAGAGGGCATCTGTTCCGGAGGTTGTCGATTCTAGTTGAGTTACAAGTATTAACTGCTTATTAGTTTCATTTTTGTTATTTTCCAAAAATACAAGCTATGTTGAGCTTCAGTATGAAAAAGAGAAGGTAATTGTGGTTAATCAGTAGTTTCGGTAATCATTTTATCAAGAAATGAAAGTTTCAACAAACAAATATCATCTATACTTCGAAATGTTTCATTCTCTTTTCCATACTAAAGCTCATGTTGACTTTTATTTTTGGAAAATATAAAAAGGGGTAGAAATCAAAAGTAGAAACTTACGCTTCAAATCGAAGAGACCTGAGCCTGCGGAATAATCACCAAATAGAGTTACAATATGCATTAAAAAAAATAAATTACTTTTTTACGATACTCCATCCCATTAAAAATAATTGAAGAGCTAAACTTGAAACAGTGTACTCACTTTGACACTTGGAGCCTCTTCCTCCTCTGCAGTTCGGCGAGGTAGGCGGACATCCTCTCGTTCGAAGTTAAAAGACTCTTGGCGGCCTCCAAGCTTTGTGTTTGGTGCTTGCAAGCAGCGAGCAGTTTGGTCGTCCCTTCACGCATCTTTATCTCCACCTCAATCTTCTGTTCAAGCTCTAACTCCTGAAAAAAGAAATTGAATATTAAAAATAAACTTCTAAATATATTGACAATATAAATATATATATCGTGTAACACAATTAAAATAAACTACACCAAAACTTAATACATGACCATTTATGACAAGGAGGACCTTGTTGTTAAAGGATATGTCATAAAAAGAGTGGATAATTTTAAATACTTGGGCTCTGTAATGGAAAGGAATAGAACATCGGAAAAGGAGATGAAACAAAAGATAATTACAACCCGCAAAGCTATTGGAATGTTTAGCTCGGTCCTTTGGAGCAATAATATGACGAAAGGTAATTGATAAACTTATAAAAGCTCATATATAAGTCCATATTTGAAAGTACATATATTGCTATTTTGAACAGAGACATAGACGATAAGCACAGCTCTAGGAAAAAAACCACTTGCTACTGAGATGGCCTATTAGAGGAGAGCTGCCAGGGTATCCAGACTAGAAAGAAGGACTGTTACCAAAAACATAAAACGAATAGAAACTCAACAAAATGCCCACCAAAGTAAAGAGAAAAAAATATTGGAATGGTTTGGTCATCTCAAAATGTTGAAGGAAGAAAGACCACCAAAAAGATGGATAGAAGGGATTGAGGAAAGTATGCAGGGTCATGGTCTGAGGGAGGAAGATATACAAGATAAAAGAAAATGGAAAACGAATTGAAGGAAATTTTTGGTTGAAGGAAACCCCAATTTGAGGAAACCCTTAGAAAAAAAATACAGTTAATGTAATATGAGTATTACAAATACATTAAAAATAATAACTTAGAAAACCGGAATAATCACCGAAGGATCATGTATAACGAATCTGCTAAATGTCATTTGGAAATTATTAAAACGTGAATAAACAATTAAATATCTCCAGACCAGTAAAATTTTACAACACTTCTGGAATATAATTTATTTTTATATATTAATGTGGTTATGGCTGACTGGATTTATCTTAGAAAAGTAAGAAACGGTCGGGGGGTCCACTCAATAAATTTTACACAAAACAAATTTATCAACACCAGGGCTGAGAATTAAAAAAAACAGAATAACTACATAAACAGTGCAGTACCAAAGAAAGTATAATAGGCTAATTTAAGGAATGATTGATGAGAAATGTATTTTAAGTTTTAATTCTCAGCCCTGATGATGTCCTAAAAATTAATCCGAAACGTCGACATAAATAAAATTAGTTGAATTGATTTTGTTTAAAATTTATTGACTGCACTTCCCTACTATTTCACACTCTTTTATAAATAATATAATTTAATTGGTTATTTATATTAAATTTAATTATAAAAAACATGAATATTAAATGTAGTTCAGCATACCTCCTTAAACAACATGAAGGAACATTTCAATTTTAAAATCATTGCAAGCTTAGTGGATTAATATTCATCTTGCTCGCTCGCTGTGTTTGTCATGAGAGAGCAATAGCTTATAAAGACACGTGTTGTCAATCTTTGCCAAACTCAGTCAAAGAGCACAAGCAAATATTTGTATCGTATTTGGAGAAAACGTTTAGTCATACGCCCATAAAATGTCGACCATCAGAATTTAATTTGAAACTGTCTGCCAACACATAGCTCTAGGGATTTCGATATGACTACTATTGAAAGAAGTGAACAAACATGAAAAAGATAATTTACTTCAAAAACGAACAAAAGTGCACACCCAAGTGTCAATAAACCAGTTCCGAATTCTTAGGAATGGGGTAAGTACCAAAGGGACAAAAGCAAAAAATCCACGTTTATTTTTTCGTTCAGTTATACCTTTTGAAATATATTTCTAACAAATACACACGAAACTACTAGATACCTCCGAGATAGTAAACAAAAACTGTCCGCAAAAGTTAGAAGTGGATATTAGACCGACAGATATTTTTTCCCCCGAAGGCACTTTTCGATTATAATTTGTTTGCATGGTTTTATACTATTAATTAGTCTTAAATAGTAGATTGCAACAGACAAACAACCGATCAGTAGATAATGTTAATTAGAAATTTTTATAAATAAATAATAAAAAGTCATTATTAATTTGATAATGGCACATAAAAGATAAATAAAAAATGTTTAAGATAACAGCAATCTCTGCTTACAAAGTTTTGCCCACGGACCATTACCCAAACCCAAATCCGCCGGATCACTCTAAACGCAATCTTCCCACCTCCGCCTTGGTCTACCCCTCAGACGCTTCCCAGTCTGCACAGCGCTTATTAACTTTTTAGGAATTCGTTCGTTACTAAGCCCAGTAACTTTACAGCCCCATCTTAGTCACTTGAATAACATTACTGCTTCGCAACTCCTAAATTGCGATATCCTAAATTCACCAGTGGTATCATCCTTTCTTGGACCGAATATTATACGCAAAACCTTATTTTCGAATACCTTGAGACGTCGTTCATTCTTCAGCAGTGGCAGTCAAGTTTCACATCCGTAAAGAAGAGGTGGAAGGATTTTGGTTTTATAAATTCTGATATTTAGATTTTGGGACAAAAGACGCGAGCTTAGTAATGTCGAGCATTTCTAGTTACCACAGGCCCTGAGTACTCAACTTCTCAACATGTTGAAACTTATTTCCTCCTAAAACTATATCCCCGAAATTTCCCCATTTTCTGTTACTGACCATACACTTAGTCTTATCCGTATTTACTTCCAGCCCGATAAGTTCCTTACCTGACAGTTTATAAGTTTTTTCTTCAGATTACTGTGATTCAGTGGATAGTTTAATAGTTAATGACAATACATATCATGCCTTTAAATTGAATTAAATTAGAGAAAAATAATTAATTAAAACTTCCTAAGTGGGACATGTCAGAGGAGCTGGCTTTAAATAGCCTCCATTGGGTGAGGTCAGTGAAGTAATAACCACTCCATCATCTGATGCTCCAATTATTTCTCCCGACCAATTACATTGTCTCTTCTATTGAATATGACAACATGCGGAAATGATTATGGAAACGGGGCAAAGATATATAGGAGAGTCGACTTAAAAGTCAAAAATACAATAAAAATTCGATAATTAGAATACTAAAATAAACTTTAAAAATTTAATTCAAGGTCTTCTCAATATAAAATAAAAATTGTACAAATACAAGACAGAGCCGAGATATTTACGAGTAACAAACTATACCTTCATTTATTTAAACAATAAAATTAAGCTTGTAAATCAGATTAGGAATAACTTAATATACTTATAAGTCCACCAGAAATTGTTTTTACGTACTAAATAAATATTTTCAAAATACTATAAGTGTGAACGTTTAATTCACCAAAATACTTTACAAAGATTAAATTTTTATGTTGACTTTATATATATAATAATAATAAAATATAATATTTATATATAATAAAAATAATTTTTTTTTTAAATTTTATATATAATACTTTTTTGAGTATTCTATCAAAAATTATGCCTAGCTTAAAAAATTAATTTATACAAAACTAAAATATTCCTGCTTCAGCGTACGGACCCTTAAATTTCACGATTCTTATACTTCACACCCATGATATATAAAAATCCGGAGTTATTAAGAACTACATAGTTATTACGAAAACTTATGGCATCTGTTCCGCAGGTTGTCGCTTCGAGTTGAGTTACAAGTTTTAACTGTTTATTCCTTTCAGTTTTAATATTTTCCAAAGTTATCTTGAGCTGTAGTATTGAAAAGAGAATATAATTATGGACAATGTGTATATTTCGGTAATCATTTCATGAAGAAATAAAAGTTGCGACTAATAGTCCAGGATACATGGTTCATATTTCCATTTGATCAAGAATTTATTACTAACTGGGTTTTTTTTTTGTTAAACCTCAAGATAATTATTTTAATTATTTGAAAAAATATTTGTCCTACAAAATGTATGGTTTGATATAATAGTCCACTCCTTCCAATGTGTATCGATAACGAAGTCAAAAAAGAAGAAGTAAAAAAAAAAACAGCTGGTTAGTAATCATTTTTGATGCCCTCGTTATCGATACAAATTTGAAGGAGGGGACTCTTTGATCAAACCACACATTTTGTAGGACAAATATTTTTTCAAATAATTTAGATAATTATCTTGAGATTTAACAAAAAAAAAACCAGTTAGTAATACATTTTTGAGAATCATCAAATCGACATCTTTTATCCTTGCTACCTCCTTTAGCTACCACAATCGAGAATTTTCGCGCAGGAAATTGTTGGGCGTCTCATCGAAACGAAGCTATTCACGAAGATTCAGCTTGTCACTAATCAAGTGAAAAAAGTGGACCACGGATCCTGGACTATAACATTTCGAAGTACATATAGATGTTATATGTTTGTTCAAACGTTCATTTCTAGATGAAATGATTACCGAAGTATACACCTTTCCCATACTGAAGCTCACGAAAACTAGTATTTTTGGAAAATATGAAAAATGAAACGAATAAACAGTTAAAACTTTTAACTCAACTCGAAGCAACATCATGCGGAATAAATACCTTTCATTTTTTCTTCTTTCTACGTCTAGCTCATCCGAAGAACCTATTAAACAGAGGCCGGTTAACCGAGGTTCTACGATAAATTAGAAGGGCAGGAAGCGGATACAACTGCTTCCTAGAGACAGTAGAACAGCTGGAACTCTCTACCTGATAACCTTCAAGGCAATGCTCAAACTCACTATTAATAATTAAGCAAAAGGTTTAACACTTTAATTTAATTTAAATAATTGGTATATATGAATATATAAAGCCCATTCTTATATATTTTTCTACCACTTAAAAGGCGGAGTCAACATCGAAAGTTTTAGAACACCAGAAAGATACTACATTTGCGGCGGATTAAGCTTATACAGTATGAGGACTCGAAGGCAACGACTCTATTTTAGTTTCCAAGTGGTTTAGGAGTTAGTGGCCTTTTCGACCGTTGGTCAATTTAGAGATTAAGGGAACGTGAAGGCTTAACCTTGATGTAAGAATAAAAGAAGGAATGATCAGATCTAGCCCTAGGGGATAAACCTTCCTTGACAAGATGATTATAAGTGTCCTTGTTCGAAGGAGTCAACGTATCTTAATCAATGCCATCGAGGGATATCGCTAAACGAAAGGATATTTAGATTGGAGGGATACTGTTCCAGGGTTTGTAGCGAAACTGTTATGAACACCAGTTCTTTTCGTACTAAAAAATAAAAAAAGTTTTTTTATTAAATTCATTTTGGGATTATGGAAGATAGTGTAAACGAGGAATTGTTATAATCGAAGGACAAATGAAAATTATTCCCTTGCAATCATATACGATTAATTATATGATAAACACATTACAGTATATATCATGTATGTGAAAATATAACTTATACTGATATGGCAATATTAAATCATCGAAAAATCACAAAAGGAATGAATTATTCTAAATGCGACTATTCTTTAACAAAATTGTTATGCGTCTTTCTTTTTTATTAGGAACTAGCAAAGAAAAGGGTCCTGTCAGATGCAATTGTTACAGAAGCAACTGACATCACAATCAAAACTGTCAATAATCAATTTATCATTGGAAAATAATTTATAGAAATTTCATACACTCTGGTTTATAATCAACAGAACTAATTTACAATCACTATATTTTAAAATATTATATTTGAAAAGAAAAGATATGACCAGGACCGGGACTCGAACCCGGGTTTTCCACGTAACCGTCGTGGGGTCTAGTCACCTCGGCCATCTTGGTTCGCTTTTCGGTCAGACATATCTTTTCTTTTCACCGATCCAATATCTCCGTGTTCTCGCAATGTATACACGGGGAGAATGTTTATTAAACATTACTTTTATTTTCGGATCTAGTTGAATTACGTCATTATATATTATATTTTTTAACGTAATTTCGTCCATGAATAACAATAAATTATAGTTTAAAAAACACGCAGTAATAGGAAACAAAAACTAAAAAAGTAGAAAATAGTTTTCAATAAGTTTAAAATAAGAATATTACTTTTTAATATATTTTCATAAAGTCTCTACTTTTACCAATATATAGTCAATAAGATATTTACAATTAACATCAAACAGCTTACGGTTTTTTTTTACGATCAACTGAATCTTTTAGTTCACCACTCCTATTCATATTTTTAAATTATTGAAAATTATTATATATTATACTTTTTTATTTTGGCTTCCTACTAAAACATATTTTTTAGTTCTTTGACCTATTATTTATTTTCTGCTTTTTAGTTTGGCTCTAAACGCGTGGTCTTTATTTAAAAATAATCACTTTCTACTTGTTAGTTCGGCTAGCTAAAAACGTTGTTTTGTTTTTTAGTTTTTTAAACTATTATCAATTTTTTTGGGGGGAAAATATACAAAACTTTCCAGTTGATCCTGCTAGTAGTAATATGGTTGTCTCAATGATTAAGCCTTGTATGCCTTCGTGCACGCCTAAGTACTTGGCACAAGATACTAGCGTGTCTTCGGATATGATAAATCGCTAATCCTTAAGATCCTAGTAGGATAAAGAGACAAACATATTTTATTTTCAAAGGTCATTGAGATGCAAGTGTGCAAAGTTTCAATTAAATACGATGTTTTGAAGTGGCCGAAAATCGAGTTCAAAGATAACGTTACATCTAAGCGAAGCTAATAATACCGTGTTTAAATAAAAGTAATTACTTATCTATGAAAACATCGTAATATGAAGCTTTTGTCATCTATGGCCGATTTTTTATTATTTAATCTCAATTAGAACAAACTATCTGAACTAGACTTTACATTAAAAAACATACCTATTTAAAAAAAATGAAAGAAGGTGAACAACGAGGATATTTTTTAAAGGTTTCAATGATTTTAGGTTATTTGAAGTGTTAAATTCGGCGTTATAATAGATCCTTCAGAAGTGTACAAAACTTTAATTCGATGCTTTGAAGTGGCCAAAAATCGAGTTCAAAGATACAGTTACAAAGACGAAGCTAATAAAAGCGTTTTAAAAAAGAAATCGGTGACAAAATTCTTCACTTGCTATAAACTGATAAATCATTTAATTTTCTTGGCTCAAAGCGAATAAAAACAAATGGATACATTGCAGTTGTGCAAACACAATACGTTACACGGGAGGTTTCATCATCGTCTCAAAGAGAACTTGCTGGTTCAAGCAATAATAATACAAAGAACTTAAGTTATACAGTTACAAAAGAAGTTTCATTTCCTCGAGTTTTCTTTTACGATCTTGGCAAGTAAGAAGGCATCCAATATCCGCAAGAGGCTTGATGTTATCTGGGTTACATTTTCCCATAAAAGTGCTTCAATCCATTTGACCAGACTCCTCGGTGGATTCCCATCTCAGTTGCCCTTAATATTACTTCGGCGAATCGGAATGAAAACATTGTGCTATAGAAGTCTTCATTTTACTTCCTTGCATCTTCTATTCCATTTCGATAAATTAAATCTTCTAAAAAAAAGGAAGGGGGAGGAGATAAAACATCGAATATGCACGGAAAGTGAAATTTTTAGTTCGAAAATATATGACATGATGTGTAGACAATCCCCTTTCCCTCACTAACATGTTAAAAAAAAACAACAACTGGCGGATACAAAGAAATATTGCTGCCGGATAAAAAAGTTGATATCCGAGACACGGTAGGGGATCCGTATCTCTCACATATGTGGATCCTCGGGGAGACATATTGAGAACTTCCTGTGCCAGTTTCGGCTGTCATGGTCACTTCCAATCTCTGAAGAAACTTTTGTGAAATTCATGTAGAGATAGTTCGAAATTGTCTGTGATAAACCACAAGGAAATTTTACCTGCACTGCAGTGAAAATGATATCGTTGGACCTCATACAACGGCTCGGTAATTATTACGTTTAGTTTTTTAAACGTCAATAAAACAAAATGACAATCAGAAGTATTTCTGCCTGTAAAGTTTCAATAAAATGGCATGAGAAGCGTGAAGAAGAACATATCCAGCGGTACCTCTCCGATGGTTTAATTTGATATTATTATGATAACAGATCCCTCATCCACGTTCTTTTTAGTCCCCTCGTTGTGTTCTCGTCGTTTCCATTTGACGTTTAATTTAAATAAGTAATAAATATAATTACCTAATAAAAAAAGAGCTTCTGATACTCAGTTCTCATTAACAGACTGAAATATCAAACGGTTGCATCAATTAATGCAATTCGACATTAGTTGTGAAGTAAATAATTATTCCATTCGTCGCACAACATTAACAACTAATTTCAACTCTTTCATTCACTCCTTTTCCGAATTTAAATCGAAAATGACCGGACGTCTTAATACCAAATGACAAGTGAGACAAGCTAACTACTTGCTTATTACCTCTAGTAATGATAATGAAAAAAAAATCTGTATCACTACAACCCATGACGAGTCATGGGTTCAGTACTATTGCTAGGACAACGGTTGTAAAGGTAGATTTGTCCGAGATCACGCTGTACAGACAGATTTTTCCTCCAGTTGAGGGTTTCCACTTTATAGAGGCTAGGTGAGCCCATGGAAAGTCTTAAATCCATCAGACATCATTCAAGGCTGTTAAAGAATTAGTTTATCTGGAACAGTCGGATTTGAACCCGGAACTTTCGGCCCAGTAACTCAGCGCTCTACAAACTGAGCTTCCATTACTAGTGAAAATACGGGACATAATTTAATTTGCTTTTTTGTTCTAGTACAGAATAAATATTTACCATTTGTTAGTTTGTTAGTTTGCATTTCAAACAATACTAATATTTAACCTTCATTGGTTTTTAATAAACAAAAAGAAACGATAATACATTTTTTATAATAAATAAAATTGTCATAGAGAGCTTTGAAAGCGAAATAATTATAGTTTTAAAGGTTCTAGGACACTAATAAGATTTTTTTTGGGCGAGATAAAAATCCATATAAATTTTAAATTATAACTGCATTTTATAAGCGCACTGCAATATTTTTTAGTCTAGCCTAATCATTCCACTATACGTCAGTATTATCTTGATCAAAACAAAACTGATAAGATTTACATATTAGGCATAATGAAAGTAAATAGTTTCTATGAAAATATTATACATCATTGTGAATATCCATACTTCTTTGTCTTTCCTAGTAAATTTATATTGATTTATTTTGTTTTTTATGAATAAACCACCAAAAAGATTGAAATCAGAAAACCTTTATAAAAGTAAATATATAAAGAACACATACGTAAATTAAATTAACGTGAAATGGTGGTATGGTAAGGTTCTAAAAACATTCGCAGGTACATAAGCATTGGCTGTAATTAGATACTACACTCCAACCCTCGTTGGTACACCATCAAAGAGAGGAATCGGTAAAGCGATGTAACACGAGGTGTTGCAGAATAATAACATGCTTCGGTAATTCAACATTACCATGGATCAATATTCCGACACCATTTTAAGTATTGAAACCGTAAAAACAAATATCGTACCATGGGAGGGCCACTGAATAAAATAAAAAGAACGGCCAAGCATCACTGTAATTTTTCAAAACGAGGAAAGAAAAAAAAGGCAACAGAGAGTGAATGAGTGAATATTAAATATTTATATGTTGGTTTTTCAAATTAAGTCTTAAAAACTGATATATATATATACATATGTTAAGAAATTAACAAAGAATGTTTGAGGTGAAAAAATATGAATAAACAAAAATGCGGTGTTCTACAGATGTGTTTTAAATCATCCAACTTCTCAACGGTTAAGAACGTAAATATCGATAAGTACTTTAAAATGTCGAATAAGTTCCTACATTTATAATACGGAAAAGTAATATCGATAATTCACTGATGAATGGTTTTTTTTTGCTTTGAATTAAAGGATAGAGTAATATAAATTAAATCTTTTTATTCTCTTTATTTCCAGATCGGCTATTCCTAGCCTTACATGGTTTTTTTAATAATGAAATTTTAAGATTTAACACTTAGTGAAAGTGTGGGTTTCGTCTCATGCAAGAGACACCCCTAACTGTACATTATCAGATTATTTACAGAGAAGATGTAAATATATAATAGCGTTTTTTCATATAAAAGAATAATAGTAATTTGAATATAAAGCATGTAAATAAGTAAACAAAAATAACATTAATGTAATAATAAACAGAACTATAGTACTATAAAACGGAAAACTGAAAGAAAACAGGATTATATTACATTTTGTTAAAACGATTGGTGAGAAACGTTATCTATTGAGATCACATGAGAATATCTTTCAAGAGTCTTGGTTTTAGTCTTGGGGATGAAATAGGTTCGCCTATGTTGAATGCTACTGCTCCTTGGACTGCTGGTAATCCGGTCTTAAATCTGGTGTAACGTTTTTTAATAAATTCATCAATCGACTCTAGGTTTAGCTCTCGGTGAAGTTGACTGAATTAAATCTTAGTTGGATATTTAATAGCAGTAATTAAATATTAATAAAGAACTTATCACAAAAAAGTACTAATCTATCAACACTTCAATTAAAAAGGGCTGAATTAAATCGATGTTACGAAAAACGCGTAAAAATTCATATTAATTCAGCTGCCTTTGATTACAATTAATACAATTAAAAAAAAAAGATAAAATTAGAAAGAAATATAAAAGGTATAACTTTCAAATAGTTTAAAAATAAATATCATAAGTGAGCATAATATTTTTGCCTTCAAATGAAAATTAATAATTATGGAAATATAAAAGATTCAATAATTAAATATTTTAATGTTCATTAATATTTTTCTTCTAGGCAAATAAATCAATCTCAATTATTAAAAAAAAATTTTTGATTGCACTAATAAAAAATAAAATAAAAATATCTGTTTTTAAAAATTAAAGCTCTGCTCTATTAAAATACCCTAAGCAGAGGGATACTGGGTTTTTTTTTGTCATTACAAATCTTTTTAAGGTATTCATTTTTAATTTTCCTGCTCGATAAAAAAAAAAAAAAAAAAAAAAAAAAAAGCTTTTTTTTGGATAAAAAGTAAAGAGATTGCTAGTTTTGTGAATAAGAAAATTGACAAATTAAAATAAAATTAGGTACATTAAAATAAATAACCATTTACTTCCATCTAATGAGAGTTAGAATTACGTTATCAAAAAAAAGAATAAAACTGAATAATTAACATTAAAAAAAAAAAAAAAAAAAAAAATTGATTAAAATGAATTTCAATGAAAAATACCAAAATAAAAATCGTTGCTATCAATTATATGGTCTGAAACTAGCTACTTTACCAAAAAAAAAAAAAAAAAAAAAAAAACCCAAAATATATTTGGGCCTCTTTTTCCTTTTAGGCCAAGATTTGTGCTTTATGCAAATACGTTTTTGGATACTTAGTTCGAAAAAATAAATACTTCTGATGATAATGGAGCAATATAAGATTGAATATTCTGTTTCCTACAGAGTACTTATATACGACATATATCTTGGCATATACGAATATAAATAATAAAACTAGCAATAAAATAAAGAATTATTGATTTTAATTTTTTGATTTATGTCTTATGTAAATACGTTGAGAATCGAGGAATATATAAGATGTTTTTTTAAAAATAAAAAAGCATGAGCATATTTTAATTTTTTGATTAATTGATTGATTGTGTAAATATTGTATTATGTAGCCTTCTGGCAAGAAATATGTTTTTATTTTCTGTTCATGCTTCTTATTCTAAAGGGACTTGGTCCCAGAATAAAGTTACTTTTCGATTCTATTCTAAATAGGTTTTTGGTAAATTAATAAAACTAATTGTTTCGAAAAGAATTAGTTAATATGAGGAGAATGGAGGAATACATAAGATTGAATATGCTGTTCCCTATAACGTGGGTATGCCTTGCCTTCGGACAAGAGACCCTTTATTGCAGATCTAGATATTAGACGGTTAGGAGTCTTGCTGAAGTCAGCAGTCCTAACTAACGCTTTGGTAAGCTCAAACACATCACTCAGGATCCAAGCTTCCTCATTCAGTTGAATATACAACCCACCACTTAATCAACGTTCGCAAATGCTTTCACATCTGGGATGCCACAAGTTTGAGTTGTGTTTATTCAGATATGCCAAGATATTCAAATAGTGTTTCAGAAAAGATTATTTAATTGTATATGATTAATAATTACTTCTTAAGAATAGGTATTTTGTGTATGTGATTAGTTAACACGTCTACCCATCTTAAGTTCACTGGGGAAAATAACGAGCAGTTTCTTGTCAGTTTTAGCCTAGTATAAGGAATTCAATTTTAACGTTTCTTAAGATCTAATGAAATATTTACTTTATATATTTTAAATATTTGTCAAATTCAAAGTTACTTCAAGTTAAAAAAGTTATGATTTCTGATGTAACACGGACAGTTTATAACGGGCTAAATGCTTTTAATTAATTAAACCAATGAAACTATTGCTGCTTGGACCATATAAATATTAAAATACAGACATAACGGAATAATATTATAAAATCCAGTAGTTGAATTCCGGGACATTACTCAATCAGGGAATGCGGGAGCGGTCGTTAATTGGAGGACAATTAGACAGAGGCCGCCACGTTCTAGTAATTGAGGGAAATTAATTAACAAAGCCGCCGATATATGTAATATAAATCATTCTTTAATTGCCTACTTGATATTCCAGCCTCTTATAAATTATAAGTATGAAGGGTGATATCTGCTTTCCAATGAGTGAGGTTTCTTTTAGTGCTTTTTTTCAAGTATTAATTGACAACTGTCATGTTCTGATTATTGTCCTACAGATGAGCGACTTCATATATATATATATATGAATGAATGAATGGAATGAATTTCTAGGTCTAGACCAAGTATTTTTCAACCTCAAGCACCAAGGTTGGTTGGTCAGCCATGATAATTTGTTAGGGAAATAATAGCGATAACAGCTAGTCATTGGAGCATGGATGGTGTCTCCAAGTCGATCAACCGCGATCTGTCTCGAAAGGAGAAATACACCAAATGAAAGCAGGTATGGTTGGAGGAAATAATTTTAAACATATGAAAATAAAAATAATTAAAAAAGTATGAACAAGTTAATATGAAATCATTAAAACGAAAACTGAATGGTTGATGTGGTGTTGAATAGAGAAAAGAAATGAACAGGATGTCTATAAAAGCCAAGCAGGATATGAATATATAATATGCAGAGTTTTTATTCCTCATGTGATCTCTATATAAAATGATTCTTTGCAAATGAGTTAGGCATTGAAATGGTTCCGAAATATTTTTTTTTTAAGAAATGATAAAAGACAAAGTTCTACAAAAATATTTCCAAGTCTGGTATAACTAAGATGTAATATAAATCATTCTTTAATTATTTTTATTACAATATATAAATCATTCTTTAATCTTGCTTGAGTAAAGGAAAAGAGAAAAGTCTGTAGAATAAAATGGTAAAAACAACTAGCTATGAGCAGGATTGAACTTCATTATGTGCAACATTTGGAGATTATTTTATTTTTGTTGGAAGGTTAAAAAAAATGTATAATTTATTATTAATAAAACGAAACTACACCACTAAAAAGAGTCATGGGTTTAGAACAAGGTAGAGAGAGTTATTTCTAACCTAACTGTTTTGGAGGGAGTTGATTTGGACGATATTAAGCTTATCCGCCAGGCCCAATTGAGAGAAGACACTTTTTTGAGGCTGGTACAAGAATAAATGATTTATCCGGTATTCGAATCCGTAACCTGCAGCTCAGAAATTCAGCGCTCTACACAGCGCCGAGCTACTCCTCATGTAATTCACTACAATACTATAGAACTATTTAGTATTTAATGACTACCTAGTAAGCATAATATAAAAAGAAATTATAGAATTATACTGCCATTCCAAACCGCCAACCTGGGTAAAACGGGCATTTATATCCTCAAAATATTTTTACAATAATATTTATAGATATTAATATAGCGAAATATGGGAGAGGATCCAGACAGAAGTCTGAAGGATTAAATAACCACTTTTCAAGTTTTATATATGAGTTTTTATATAATTTTAGTCGATCTCTCGATAAATATTATATTTTTATATTAATACTTTTTAAGTTGCTTAGCCTCAATGCCCACTGGATGACGAATCTTATTAACACAATCGGGAATGAATCAAGCGCCAGTGGAAAACTGAGCCCAGAAGTGGACACATATGTTCTATGACTAACGATAAACAAACAAGGGAAAATATGCGACTGTCAAGATTAGTTCAACTACGTTTGGATATTATTTTGGATATTTAAGACTCCAGTTCATTATCAAAATACATACTTATTACACAAAATAAGTAACAATAACTTCAGTTTGTCAAGTAAGGAGAAATGGGGGATATTTGAATGACGCATAGCTGCAATTTATCTGTCATTGGAACAAAATATCTTTGCTATAAACTTTTTTTTTACAAATATCTCTGGTATGTATTTTACTTTTTCGCATCTTTAATCATCCTATCCACAGAATTCAGAATAACATCAAAACTCCTCGAGTAACTTGAAGGTGATTAAAACAAAACAAAGGTATTAAAAGTAATGGATACAAGTCGGTTTTTAGCACAGTCAAGATTGTGATGCACCCAATGAGGAAATAGACGAACTATCTCCGGGCAAAAATCGTTGGTACACTTCTCAATCCTGGGCATCAGTCACTGCTGTTACTACAACGAAATTTGCTTATAACACGAATATAAATAATCATAAAATGATAATATCCAATTGAGTTTAACTGATGAAAAACGCATATAATTTGTAAAATTGGAGTTGGTCCGCCGTAAGGCAGATTGGCCTAAGTTGTTTTTGACAACCTCCCACGACTAATTCTAAAAAAAAAAAATTTAAATAAATGAGACTGAAGTCTAAGGCTTTAAAGATAAATAAAAAAAACCTACCTCACTATCAAAGAAGTTTCTCCAAAATTTTAAATATAACACCATTCTGTCCAACTGCTACAACAGAACTGAGGCTATAACATAATCGCAATATCTCTTACATGACTCACGGGGATATTGAAAATTATCAAAGTGAAATTCCTCTTATCAAAAACTGATATTGTGTATTTCACTATTGCCTTATTAGTTAATGGAATTCTTTATCTTCAATTCATTTTATCTTTTATGGCTAATACATCTTTGTATTTATATAAGAGTCCATCAGTCTTTAAAAGCCAAAGAATGATTTAATTAAGAATAAATAGCGTATACGAATATGGCGTATACGTAATTATTGCTAGTTTGTTTGTTTATTTAAGACAAATTATGCTGCTGGGATACCACTAATTTTGTTGTATTTACTTTTCCTAGCATTTTAATATTATTTTTATTATGAAAAACATTAATATTTATTAGAAATTCTACTACAATAAATATTAATGTAGTAATAAAATATATATTAATATAAATGGTAAAGTATATACTAAAAAATTAGCAATATCCCCATTCACTTTTGCGCAGTATAGATAAATAATTTTTTTTTTTTAATCATTAGATTTATCTAACATACCATTGTATATGTGATATGCATTAAATGCCCAGAAATATGTACACTCAAGTAATGGAAGAGCGAATTGGCAGAATACATGTTATATGATGTTGTATAACACTTTTTGTTAAGAAGAATTTTGTAAATAAATATTTCTTCTGATACGTACAAGTTTTATTTTGCATTCTCTTTTGCATATTTTTTTACCTTTAAAAAACCAAAATAAAATGGACTCCGTTTTCAGAAAAAGGATCAAGGTAGCATATGCAATTATTAATGAATATTTATAAACACCCACTTGAAGAAGACGCCTACTACACAAACTGAACTTGACACTGGATTCTTTTGTATTGATACAGAGAAAGGAAAAAATATGCATCTAAAAAAATATATATATTTACTTACTCATTCAGAATTTTGTGTATAACTGAGCTATATCATGTAATATTATTTTTTTTTTAGGAATGATCATTTAATGACTAAGTCTTTGTTATCGTCGGTATCTCTTTTCCTGTATGAGAACAGAAGTAGATAATTCGCCCCCACTTCCACTTCACTGGAATACTACCCACACAGAACGAACCGGGCCTTACGTTTCCAGGCTAAGTATTGCATTAAAAGGAAAAGCTGTTAGAGGGTATACAGGAATACAAAAGCCAATAACAAATATAAAAATCTCCGTTCATTCGAGATAAAAGGAGAGTGGAATGCATAGTTTCAACCAACATTAACTTTGAAAGAATTGATGTTTTATCAATATCATTTCGTTTCCAGGATGCTATATTGATCAAAACACTTTCACCTACACGATGTAAATATGTATCATTCAAGCATATTTTGGGAATAAATCGAAACCAAAAATTTATGAAATCATATTTTCATTGGGATCATTCACTATTTTTAAGATTCTCTTACAACTAACTGTCTATGTTCAATGCAAAACAATCGGACTTGCAGCTCTGTCTCTTTGCTGTAGAGGTGGAGCCATCTATATCAACTAGGGCTACAACTAGAAACAAAATGGCCTTCTACTGGAACTAGAAGACAAAACCTGGAGCCAACATTTGGTCCATACATTTTAACATTTATCTCAACAACATAGAGTACAACCTTTATAGCAGGTAGCCAGCAGGGTAAGCAGAACCATCAACCACTTAGAAGAATTAGAAGAGATCACCACAAAGTAGTAATTAAAATTATATCCTCTGTTATTATTATAAGCTTTAATTTATAATGCCTTTTATTTTATTTATAATTTACAATTATATGCCATCCACTAAACCAGAGTTGGAATGTACCATATTCTATAAAAGAGGTTGGTATGTTTTCTCATTAAACAGTCTAGATTTTAATAATTGAGAGGATCAGAAAAAGTTTCTAAAACAAATTTTATAATAATCATCACACGTCCAAATTAATTTTACGATATTGAATCAGAGGTAAAGTACCGTAAGTAACATTGTTAAAGTTCTACTAAGTGCCAAAATAAAGTCACACTTTATTTCAGGTTGTAGTGGAAAGATATAGAATCGATCTTTATAATTGAAGTAGTGAATATTCGATTACTGCTATAGATTATTAATTATTTCAAGAAAAGTGTAAATACGTTTATAAAATAAAAATCAGCAAAATTAGACAGCCATTGACTGTTAGCAGCTGGTATACAAATAAAATTGATTAATAATGATCCTAAACTATCTTTGGGTTGTTTATCTATTAATTATTTTATAGTAAATATCTTAAATATACGATTTCTTATTAAATCAAAATATAGGAAACTACCGTTAACCACCTAATCATCCCTAATTATTGATATGAACAGAAAATTGTAAGTAATTGTGGAATAACTAGATAATTCGTTAAATTTGTACTTGAAAGTTGAAGAGGGAGATACTGAATGCTCGAAACGTCAAGAAAAAAAGATTTATATTGTTATTCAAGAAATGTAAATATTAAAATGTTCTTTTGATATAACGCAACACCCTTGAGCAACCACAATATCCACTACCTACAACAAAGCTACAAAAATATAAAGTATTTTATTTAAGATTATTTATTCCTATAAACTATCCTATGGGAGTTTAAATAAAACACCAAGAAGATTTATGTTAAACAGTTATGCAAATCAGAATTTGTAAGAACATAATTGTTACCTAAGCAGTCTAGACAAACAAGCATTGGTTTAACCTGTAACCCTAAACCTCTTTTTATCGATAGCATTAAGATCCCCAGGGAGGATAACACCCATGACCTCAAACTATTTCGTAACGAACCTCAGTGAAAACCTGCTGTTAAAGTCACCACCAACAATAGTGAAGGAACCCAAATATCGCCAGTTACGATTCTTTATTTAATAATAATTAGTTATTAAAATAATGTAAATAAAATTTCGTGGTGGTTAAGAGATAGTATGAGACACAAAATATTTGCACTACAGAATTTCCAGATTCATATCTAATCATGTACGATTGATTAATAGAGGAAAACACGTCCCCCGCGATTTTTTAGACTTTTAGATCCAGATCAGAACATTAATCAGTCAACCAATCAGAAGTCGTTTTCCTATAGATTCATAATAAATTTATTCCAATTACTACCAGGAAAAGTTTATTAGTGGCAGAAAATGGGAAACCCCTGGTTTCAATCAACTAGGAAAATGTCCAATCGAAAAGGATGAAAAAAATATAACAGAAGCTACGAAAATGATTTATTTTTAAAAAGATATTGCAGGTTACAGATGAAACAACTCCCTGAAGGAGGATGGAAGGATGTAGGGTACTTAACTGAAAGAGGATGTAATATTTATCCTTTTGTAAATTTAAGTTACCATATAAGCTTGTGGATATCGACTCAACAATAAGTTTTAATTTTACACTTTAGAGAATAGCATAAGTTATTACTTATTTCAACAATTTTTTAATTTTTTATTAACGACTCAAAAATGCAGATAATTAAGTAAAACTGTGATTAAAAAGTGGAATAGAGTTTTTGAAGAGAAGGAACTTTACAGAACCTAGCCTCTACAACACAGGCACTCTTCATTGGAATAAAAACCTAGGGGTTGAGCGCGATCTCAGGAAAATCCCCATCCTGTAAATTTGTTGACTTGGAAATAGAATCATGAGCTGATCCCAATAACCTCAAGGAGTTGTAGTACTATGTATAAAAATGGGTGCCTTCTCTCTCTGGAAAACCATTTTTATTTAGAATCATAAGGTGGCTCTACTCCTCCAAAATAGGAATGCAATGTGATTATTCAGTACGCTAGTCTAATGATATGAAAGCTATAATCCATGGATCTAGACCGATATTATATTAGTGATTGAAAACTCGTCCGTTTAAATAAGGCTTCCGAATTGATCCTAAAAGACAGATTATCAGGGGGAAAAAAAGATTTATGATTTATAGTATCTACATGCGTGTAAGATAAAAGATCGGTTGCAAAATCTTTAATTTAATCTGTCCTATATCGCTTCTTCAAAAGAATAACGGCATAACATAAAATTTGGCATTTTTCAGCTAAGCCTTCAGGAGCAATTGTATTGGTTGAAGGTTTTAATTCAGGAACGACATATATGATACTCCATTTCCAATTTTTTTTTTTAATAGAGTCATATTTTTAGATATATGATCCTTGAATTTGAAGTTTTATGGGAATAACGACGTAAGTTAATACAAAAAAAGTTTCACATTTTTTTAACTGTTTCTAATGGTTAATAAAACCATTTAAATAACATCATTACAATAGGAATGCTTTGCTTTAGTAATATCCAAATTATTATTTTTTAGACTCACATGGAACTCAGAAATACCTCTATTGAAAATTAGGTTTTTTGTAAGGAGCGATGTATATTGGTTAGATCGAAACCCTATTCCTCCCCCAGCTTCGAAATAATCAGCTTTATAGGTTTGGTTACGAAAGTTAAATAATTAAAAACAATTGGGTCAGCCTACCTTATTAAATACTAGGACAATTGACAGTTAACCCTGACGCCTGTTACAAATTTACTACTCAGAGCCTTCCGAATGTCAACAAAGACATGCGCTAAGACCACCCACATCATCCTAATGATAAGACCCTAGTGTGCCGCCAGCTGGGCATTAATCTCCTTGTCTACCTTCCGGCCCCCTCTTATCTAGTCCTCCGAGTCCAACAATCTAATCTCTTAGACGACACGATTATGAAAGCGAAGTCCTTAAGCAGACCTTGTTAGTGGTGATTTCGCAACAAGGTATGACATTAAAGTCAACTATTCGTTCATCAGAATATAATTCCAATTCCAACTGAAAGATTATACTCAGCACATGCTACGATCACTAAGCACTACTACCATAAGACTTGGAAAACACTACAAAAGTTTACGACATGTGCTAAACGTTCTGAATGGATATAAACAATCTTAAATTCAATATTTATAGAAAACTTAAATGAGCCATTATTTGGATAACCGTTTATTTTATCAACCTTGTTCCGAATACGAGTTTATTATTCATTTTTTGGTACCACTATAACCCATGAAGAATCTGGAGTTCAGAACATGGTAGAGACTGTACTGTTTCTTGGACAACGGTTGTGCAGGGGGTGATTTGTCCTAAACCACGCACCACCAAATGTTTCCACTTAATTTCAGATACACATTTTATAGAGGCTGGGTGAGCCCCAGGAGGGCCTAGATCTCGTAGGATCCATATCCAGCCGCTAACAAATAAAAGACTGCTAGCGAGCGGGAATTGAACCCAGGACCTTCGGCATGGCAATTCAGCGCACCCACCACTGAGCCACTCCGCTCCCTACCGGTTACGTGTACAGGTAATAAATAACCATATGTATCAAATTATTGATCATGATGTATTAGCCGGCGAACCCATAAAGTGAATGCCTACACACAAACACACTTCATCTAGGGTTAAATGAAAGATAGTATTATTTTGGTGTAATAATACCTTCAACAACATATGTGCAACACCGGTGAATAAGAATAATCAAAATTTTGCCAAGAGTGAGTTAATTGTATGGAGGGAAAGAGAATCTTGCCATTGTCATAGTTTTTGTTTTGTAATATAAGTAACGATTCTTTTTCATACCAACGCCTGACTTGGCCTTTTTTCATATCGAAGAAGACACAATTTCGCTACCTTAAGTACACGAAACTCTTTTTGAAGAAAATTCGCCCTAAACACATATTCACTGGGACGGTAGATTTATTATGTTACATCAGGCATATAAGAACGGACCCCTAATAAAATGAATACAAACACATTAACGCTACTCATCATAACAAGGAAGGAAATAATTGGGGGTGCAGTCATATTAAACACTAAATAAGTGGGTACTTATTTTATTTTGTCCCGACGTTTCGACCCACTTTGTGGGTCATCTTAGGGGCTAAGAAAGAAAACAGACAAAACAACAAAACTATAAAAATATATTACAATACCAAGAATATTCTTCCATTCTTATGTATTCTTCAATATTTAAGAATATTCTTGGCACTGTAATGTATTTTTATAGTTTTGTTGTTTTGTCTGTTTTCTTTCTTAGCCCTGAAGATGACCCACAAAGTGGGTCGAAACGTCGGCACAAAATAAAATAAGTACCCACTTATTTAGTGTTTAATATGACAGCACCCTCACTCACTCAGCACTATCTCTTCGCATACTATCATATGACATATCGCATACGCTACTCATCATAGTCATGTAGTAGATATTATTTTTGTATTATAACATTCATCATCATAATTGCCGCGACAACCCGCTCAGCGAGTCTAGATACCATAATACCCTATAATATAATAATATAATAATAATATATAATAATATAATATAATAATATAATAATAATATTATTAATAATAATAATATAATAATAGAGTCTTTGTACCATAATACCCAGTTTTTAAGATTCTTGTAATTCAGTCAATAAATATAAGGCTATCTAATGATGACGTTTTGAGACTTTATTGGTCAATTCAGAAAAAACAGGTTTTGTGAATTACAGTAATTATGGATACTAAGATCACAAAATAGTTTGAATACTATATATATATACATATAAAGAAAAAGAATTATATTTCGTTAATCAACGATTTGTATTGTAGATCGGAGCATTGCCAAAGTGGAGAATCTGCATTTTTTTTTGTGGTTTTCTATTCCCTTCGCAAGGCTAAAATTGAATATTTGACGTCACTATTAAGGATGCAGTTTCGAAGTTCGAATTAACTAATTAACTAACTTCTGCAACACATAATTAAAGCACAATATTCTCAGTTCCACAAACGTTCAAAGACAAAAACGGTTCAAAGATTAAGGTTATGAATTACGTTAGAATGTTGTATACTAATTTATTTTTTAATATTTAACTAAGCTTTATTTTATTACTAAATATTTCCTAAGTGTTAGGTATAAACTGTTTCATGCAGCATAGAATATTCTAAAACTGATTATAGGGAATCGCTAACTTTCATTATGACATGTTTGTAATATGTTTTATATCAGCAAACGTAGAAAAAAAATATAGTTTTTATATAGTTAATATTTAAAATCCAGCGTTACAAATTATTTTTTGTTTTAGTTTTAGTGAACATTTGTAGAATAAACATGACAGTCTGAAGAACAGATAACATTTCGAAAAAAAAAAAGTTTTATCTTGGTCTATAACTTTTATTTAACTCTTTCATATCAATAGTTCCGTAACATCCGGCCCTTCCAGATAAATAAGAGATAAAAAAACAAAACAAAACAATATTGGTAGAAGTTTAAACTAGATTAATAGGAATCTGTCACTAAATCAACTATACCATTAAAGGTACCTTTAGCTAAGTGACATAATATCGGATTCTAGAAAAAAATACGGATTATTATAAATTTAGTTAGAAACAAAGAAATTTATTAATAACGTTGAAAACTTTATAACCGACAAGGCAGAATGCGGAAATTTTGCTTAGTTTGTAAAATAATTAATAACTTAATAAATCAAGATATTAATCAAGTTAAATTGAAACCTACAATTAATAAGTTGAATTAAATTACTTTCAAAAATATTTTTTATCTATTTACAATATAAAGATTGAAAACTTGCATTTTCAGTGTGCAGGGACTGTAATGATACGAAATAATTATACACTAACAACACCTGCAATATATTATAACGCCTAGCATATCTCCCTAAACTGGAACCCATCAAAACTTTAAGCCTCTAAGTCAGACATAACGAAATCCTCCCATCAAGTTTCTGTAAATCCATAGGGATTTATACGTCGGTCGACTAGGATTACACTACATATAAATTATATACAACGGAGGCAGGTGTATATGCCGCAAGTCCCAGTTTTATTCTATTTGTATATGCATTTAGTTTATTTTTTTTGTTTTAAGGAAATTTCCCTATTCAAATAGAGTACATCACAAATTTTACAAAAAAATACAGAATATTTTCCAATTAATAGTACATAACACTTGTTTATTATTTTTTTTTTCCTAATTTAAATATCAATAGATTCTATTACACATAATGTAGTAGGTATCGTTCATCATATTTACTTGTATCATTATAATACAGATGTAAACTTCAATAAATAGATTTAAAAAGGTAATAAAATTTAGTTCATAACACTTTATTAATGGTACCTATAAAAAACTCATAACTGTAACTATTTATACTGAACAGTAGGTTACTCTTACAAAAATTGTTCAGAAAAAAATCCTAATTGTTTGGCTATCTAAATTCTTCTCAAACATTATTTTCGCAAATCATAGGGTGTTTCCCTCGACTTAAGCACTGGAAGTTTAAAAAATAATAAATTAAAATTGAGGAACTATATTAATATAGCTTTTATTACAATATCAGCTTCTGAGCCAATATTACAATGGCCCTGATAAAATTAATTTCTTAAAGTGTAAACTGATTTTAATTTTTATT
Organism: Troilus luridus; assembly: GCA_964056705.1. Taxonomy (NCBI): domain Eukaryota; kingdom Metazoa; phylum Arthropoda; class Insecta; order Hemiptera; family Pentatomidae; genus Troilus; species Troilus luridus. Next base: position 60,357,194 of record OZ057414.1, read on the forward strand.
ATCATAATCCCGGAAAAAATTAATCTTTCGCAGTAACTAACATTAAAGATAATGAGAACTATATATAATAAAAAATAAAAATGTATATAAATATTTGAGAGAAGATTAAATTTTAGGCCTTAAGTGTTAGCTGAAAAATTGTTAAATCTTAATCATAGAAAATAAATAAAATTACTAGGTACCAACGAAATTATAGGAGACAAGCTCCTTTGTAGAAATAACAAAATATTACTAATTATTAATAATAACAAAACAAACAATATAAATTGTATTAAAAAAGCAACAAAAAAACACCTGTACCACTACAATCCACGAAAGTCTTGGGCCAGCTTCTGAGCCAACGGTTGTGTAGAAGATGATTAGGATCAGTGAATCAACCACCCCATATTTACCCAATCAAGGGTAACCGATTTATAAAGGATGAGTGAGCCCCAAAAGTCTTCAGATCCATATATGACACCTAACAGATTAAATAATTTATCTACCCAGTGAATTTAAACTCGGAAACTTCATCACAGCAACCAAAATTATATTTAAAATATTTTTTTAACGGGGAAGAAAATGTCCGGGTGGGGGTTCAGAGAAGTAATTTCTTAAATCTGGTAGAATTATTTATTTGGAAAACAATCTTTTTTTTTCTTCCCCATAAGGTCAACTAATATTTTCAAGATATTATTTTTAAACATTATCTTTATGCTAAATATGTTTCATTAGATGGTGTATGTATTGTGTGTGAATACTGACAATCAAAATACTTGTTGCTCTTGTCTGTTGAAGCCTGCATTGTGTTGTAATAAAAACAAAATTATCTCTCCAACTTATTACTTATTGCAAATATTTATTTAGAGCAGTAATATGCCGACACCGTTCTCATTGACCGGCCATTGTATTATCCCAGGAGGACGAGGAGGAATGAAGAATGTATTGTTGATGCCTAGCTCGTGCATCCGCTATACTTTCGTGCTATAGTTACAGAGCACCGGTGAGCCCAATAAACAGTAAAGGGGAGGTACTCTGGTACCCAGAGGCTTTTAGATGCTAATCAATATTTAATGGAATGCTATAAAATGCATTTAAGTATAATTATGCATTGCGGTCATACATAACCCATGGAATAATTTATTGGGGAGCTGAATATAGGAGAAGGGTTATTTACGGAATCAATCCAATATGCAGTTCCAAAGATCAGAAGGATCATGGGAAAAAATAGTTCTACCTAGTACTTATAAATTGTCTCTCCTCTTTTTCTGTATATATTTATCCACCCGGTCAAGTACAGCAAGTTGACAATTAGTAGTTATTTAAATTAAAACAAGAAAGAATAATTTTCTCGGTATAACTTTAATTTGATGCTAATGGAATATAATGATGTTAAGTAGTAATACCAGGAAAAAAAAGTCCAGTAATTTTTTGTATCTTTTTGGTATTGGCAAAAAAAAAAAAAATAATAATGGTTTTATTGTAACTAAGAGATGGGCTAGATTTTTAATTAAAAAAGATACCTAACACTTAAAGGAATGAAATATTTATACGTTTATAGTTATTTAATTTACTAAATTCACAGTATTTAAATTTTAAATTCACATCAATACGACAATTTTAATAATGACAACCATTACCTTTAGGGCTGAAGTTTAAGGCATTCCTCGCACAGTTACACGATCTTATTGAAGTGGAAAAAAATATAATACTTTACAGGATTAAAATTAATTTATTCGGAACTATTATTACATCTATAGTTATTAATTTTATAGGAAACCTGCTATCACTATAGCCCACGAACCCAAGTACTTGGTTGAGAATGTAATTTTTCTTCGACTGGCTGTGCAAGGAGATGATTTGTCTAGATCACGCTCAACTGCTAAATTTCCCCCTATTGTGGTACCCACTTTATAGAGATAGAGTGGGCCCCAGCATGTCCCAAAGAATTCATAGCTGGTTGTAAACAGAATAAATAAAATCTGTCACAGCCGGATTTAAAACCGAGACCTTCAGCAGGGCAACTGAGTGCGCACGCTTACTCGCTTACTACGCTCGTAATAATAGATTAATTTGATAGGAACTATTAGTATTTCTCATAGTGTTATACAAATGATATAAATATTTATGCGATTCACTCTTGTTTTAGAGACAGCATGACGCTACATTGTTCCAGATATCAAGGAACGAAATGAAATGAGTTGGCATGGCTCAAGTATAATGAATGGTACTATAGTTAATCATTATACGGAAATAAAAATTAAAAGCACTTAGAAATTGCATAGTCTTTCTGTTTCCAACGTAGGAACAAAAGTGGGCGAATTTGAATGACAGTTGAGATCATATTAACAGTTATTTATAGAATGACATTAGGTTTGATATCATATCTTTCATATTATAAGTTTTTTTTTATTTTGGTAACAAACCAAACTCTATAGCTTTAACTTATATATTATATTAACTTATATATTAATTATGACAGTAATTAATGTTTAAACGGTGCAAAAAGTACTCGGTTATGCCGTCCTTCGTAAGGGACATAAAATCAAGGTCCCGAGCCTATACGGTGTCTGATACTTGTGAAAGATCTCTGTCATCATTATACCTGGATACAAAATATTTAGAAATGAATAAAGAACAACTATGGAGTTCGAATCCGTTGGTGTACAACAAAAACCACACGGCCTTAAGGAGAGATATAGCAAAGAGTCAAAAATCGCATTGAATTAATTTTACTGAAGATAAAACATTAAAACGCGATCACTTGTAGGTTGTTGTTCACGTAGGTCGTTGATATTCTTCTTCCGGGATGGACCATGTCATGTAGGCGCTAGTAACCAAGCTTTCGCTCATCATGCGAAACTTGGTGCGAGCGAAAGGTTGGTTACTAGCACCGACATGACACGGTCCATCCCGCAAGAAGAACACTTGCAGGTTGTTGTGCTAACCACTACACCATATATGACCCAAAACAATGATGAGAATGAGAATTTTCTATTAACTAAGAGGACTAGGAATGAATTCAAGGAGAAAAAATAAATAATAGTGCAAACAAATTTGAAAAAAGTTTTAATAGAGAGCAAAACAAGGAAATAACATACAACAACAGTCATTTCTCATGAAATCATTTGTATTTCAGTCAACTGTCAACCCTTATCTCACTGTAAACCTCATTACAAGCCCTGATGAAGAACTGCAATGTGGGTCGAAACTTTGGCTTTAAAATAAGCAGTTCTCTTTATTCAAGAGAATTTTTTTTTACTTACACTCGGACCATAATCTTCCTCATACATCATCTATACTTCGAAATGTTAATTCCATTTTTTATTTATTGATTATAAGAGAATCGGGAGATAGATATATAAGATCCGAAATATATTGAATACAATAACTATTGGATTTATTGTCGTTTCAGAATTAATACGATCATATCAAAACCAACAATCCATCATTAGAATTATACAGTCAACTATTTTCCACTCCAACAATTCTATAGAAAGAAAGCATTAACATCCATAAAATTCTGAGTATAGATCTGAATACAGAGTGAAGTAATCACCACAAAAGCAGAAACGATGGCAAAAATGTGGAACGCTGATGACTGATGTTCGTTAACTGTGGAAGAGGAAGAACGGACCTTGCATTATTCAACAGATCCCAGAGGGACTAAAGATCGATGGCCGATGGAATAACTGGGATAGGGTTAGCTACTGCACCAGGTGTTTGAGCTGCGGCCTGACTATCACTTGCGCAACAGTTATTGTATATTAAATTCATTGCTGCGAGTAATCATCAAAATTAAATAGAAATGGCTATTGAAGATAGAGGGAGCATAGTGGCTCAGTGGTAGAGCGCTGAGTTGCCATGCCCTTCGTCTTGGGTTCAAATCCCACTCGCTGGCGGACTTTTACTTAATCTGTAGCGGCCAGAGATGGATCCTACGGTATATAGGACCCTCCTGGAACTCACCCAGCCCCATAACAGAAATGAAGAACAAAAGATTGAAATTGAAGGAATGAAAAACAAATAATTTTCCATGTTATTTAATCTATTAACAGCCGGGGATGGATTCCTTATGATCCAGGATCCTCCCGGGGCTCACCCAACCTCCTTAAAGTGGGTAACAAAAATGTCATAGAAAATTGTTTTGGTTGAGCGTGGTCTTGGACAAACCACCTCCATGCACAACCATTGTCCAAGAAACCGTACTGACACAGGTTTTTCTTATTTTTATAAGAGATTAAGCTAAGGAATTGCAGCTCAGGAATATGGAGAATGGACTGTAAAAATGTAAGGGAATCGTGAACTACCTGAGTATCATAAATATAGTTCAAAATTAAAAATGATTTGTAATTAGCTTTGTTTAAAGTATGTTAGAATTTATAATTACTTCTTTATAACAACAACGAAGAAAGAATCGTCAATGGTATATAAAATTATATAATGAAAAAAATACGTATTCACATTAATCCGATTAATGATGACAACAACAATAACTTTGATGTGTACTAACATTACCATAAGCATTCACGAACATTACCATAAAACTGTGAAAAATGTTAAAACCTTCTAATTTTACGAGATTATCAAAATACTTTTTTTTTTAATGTTAGTTATCTCATATACATTAGTTCATAGTTCTCAATCATGGAAAAAATAATATAGGACATAGTAGGTATAACTAATTTTAATTTGTAAATATCACAAAGGAAATATAGTGCAGAATTTAAACGAACAGGAGAATCCTGCCAAATGAATAAACAGATTTATGAACAAACAATATACAGGAAATACCCTGCCATATGATTCATAGTCAACAAATAAAACCAATCGTGATTAGAATCTTTTATTCATGAAGATGATAATAGAGAAGTTACCTTAGATATCAATGTCAATTTAATATATGTATTCAGATCTACAATGTTATGTTCTATTTTGTGTTATTTGTTACTTTTTTTTGCCATTTCCTATACATATATACATACCTATATATATATATATATATATATATATATATATATATATATATATATATATATATATGTATATATATTAATTACTATCTTACTATTACAACATTAAATGCCATACTAAAATAAATACAATTTGAAACTAAAATAAATACAAATCTATTTTTAGTAACTGTTGTTTAAAACCTTTTCCAGAACTTCATCCGGATAAAAATTTTCATAGGATATATTCGAAATATTAAAAGTATATAATAAAAAAATATATATTTGATATAATATAAATATTATGTAAAGTTGTAAATTAACTAAAAATAAAATGGAGCCAAAACTCAAAACGAAACATTAACATTTATTAGAATGCAAATGGAAAAAACTACAAGCAAAGCCTTATGTTTCAAATCTGGAGTAAAAACAAACAATTACCAGTCATCTGTAACTAATTAACAATGACTGGTAATTGTTTGGTTTTTACTCCAGATTTAAAACATAAGGCTTTGCTGATAGTTTTTTCCATTTGCATTCTAAAAATAAAATATATAATACAGGATTTAAATAAAGAAAAATAAATTATCTATAGTCATAGCATGTCTGCCTGATTCATCATAAACTCAGGATTGTATTAAAATTAATATAATAAACAATCCAAAAAGAATAACATGGATTAAAAAGAAAATGGTTTAAAACCAAGCCAAGATTTTGTGTGTGATTATCGGGAATGTGCGTTAATTTAAGTATTAAGTTAAATATAAACAAACAGAAATCAAATAAAACCATTAATTTATTAAAAATTTATATAATTTTTAAATTATGGAAGTAATTTAGGTAATATATCTGTTTTCGTTGAAAAAAAAAAATGAGTTTTCATTGAGAACAGTATAATAATAAAAATAAGTGAATTTAACAAAAAAATAAATAAAATACATGGGTGTGATTTACGCCAAAATTTATTTATTGTTAGCCTATCCATTATAAAATAAAATAAAACTGAGTATTCCTTCGGTGAACTTATAATTTTATCAAAAGTATATAATAAAATAAGTTATGTTAAGTAACAAACTTTGGTATTTATCTATTTATATATTTACTTTGGTATTTATGTATTTGTTAAATTCTTTTATGAAGAAAATATGCTTCAGAAATTATTCTGTAATACTAACAGCGAAGATCCTCTTTGGTCCAAACGTATGCCCTTGGATGACGTCACACTGATTGCAATATGAATGAAAAAATTAGCACTTCTCTTTCGACCTTTTTTGAGACTGAGATAATAAATTTTTTGCACATAAAAAATACACCATTCTTATTAAAATTTAACCTGTTTCAATATTCGAAAAGATTCAATAAAACTGCAAACATAAATGAGCAGCCGATTAAAAAAGTATTTGATCTATAAATTATTAATTTTTATTAAGAAAAAAACCATATTGGTTCTATACCTAAAAAATATATATATATATGGAAACGTTCGAACACTAACACTACTCCTTTTTAAATGCACTAAGAAATAATAATAAACAATTACAGACAAAGGTAGTGAATAAACAATTGACGGCTGAAATAACCTACCCTCCAGCTTGGAATCGTAAAAAGTAAAAAATATATATACGTAAATGTTTACTAGTTGTTGAAGACACTGACAGGGGAATGAGCACAGCGCACTTAAGGTCTAAAAATACCGAAAAGATAATTTCTTCGAACTGATACCATTAATACACAACGCATCGGGCACATCTGGAACAAGAGATCTTGTACTGTAATCAACAATTAGTTCGATAACGAGGAGCTAATGGCTTTGTACTAATTTCTATCTGTTTCGAACTGTAGCCTAACTGAAACTGTAATTTGAGGTTTAGAATTTCCTAAATGAAATTAGAGTCCGGAACAGATATTGTTTTAGCCAAATTAGACATAATTTAAAAAGTTTTAAATGCTGTTGGTTTATAAATTAAAAAATATAAAGCACTAAGAAAAATAATAATATTTAAAAAAAAATTATATCCCTAGCAAAACCGAGGGGTGTACAGCATTTCTGTGTTAAAATCCAGAGAGAAACCTCAATACACTTATACATCAATATTTTAGGAGGGTCATATTTTTATACCTCAATTTTTCCTATCCTAAACAGCAAAGCTGGCTATATATGCCATTTACTTTGCGTGAAATATTGATTGAATTTGAAACAGATATAAATCCTTAAAAAAAAATAAAAGAATAGGAAGAAAATGATCCGGGTGGAGGTAAACAAATGTTTTTCTTAATAGTTTAATTTTAATATTTTCCACTTATCGTGATCTTTATTATGGAAAATAGAATGTAATTATGGGTTATGAGTAGAGTTCAGTAATCATTTCATCAAGAAATAAAAAATGGAATTAACATTTCGAAGTATAGATGATGTATAAGGAAGAAAATGCTCCGAGTGGAAGTAAAAAAAAATTCACTTGAATAAAGAGAACTGTTTATTCGAAAGCCAACGTTTCGACCCACATAGCAAATCTTCTTCAGGGCTTATAATGGGGTCAAGGGTTGAGGCTTTTTTTTTTTTTTAATTTATTACCTCCACCCGAACCATTTTATTTCTCATTTTTATAAGGTCAAGTAATAATGTTTAAGAAAAATAAAATGATTCTCAGTATCCTTTATTCTTATATTAGTAAATTTAGGATAGATATTGCTGATTTGCGTTAGGTTATCAACCCGTGGACGTAAGTTTGTATGTATCGGGTGTGGGTATCGGCAACGCATCTTCGGGACCGCTAAGTACTTTATTATTATCACTTATTATTGCAAATCTAATAATGTGACTTATAGTTATCTAATAAAATTACGGTGTTTATGGTGAACGGAAAATTAAGAAACCACAGACTTAAGAGAGTGAAATGAAGCGAGACTCGTCCCAGTTTAAGAGAAGATAAGGTATCCCTTTAAGGCCTTGACTTGGTAGCACAGACACTATGTTTATGGTCTCTTTCCATGCGGTTGCAGTAAACCTAAGCTATTTGTATAGTCTTTGTGCTTCTCTTCAATAGATCTTCCAGGAAGGAGGGCATCGCAGGTATTGTCGTTGAAAGAGAAAGAGTGATGAAGTGAGCGAAAGTAAATACGGGAAAGATAAAAGAGCAGGACCCCAGCAAAAACCTAAGGAAATCTACAAAACTTATAGAAAAAAAATTAAATAAAATACAGCAAAGATCCATTTAAAATAGACAAATTAAATTAAAGTATGAAATATAAGAAGTATATAATTATAAGAATATTAAGTATCAATTATAGATACATTAAGTGTAATTTGAGTAACAGTCAAATCAGAAAATAAAAACTGAATACCGTAGATAATGTTCTCTTTTCTTCCTAACCTTCTTAGGATAGCGGGGTAGCTCTATGGTAGCAGTTGCTGTGTCGAGTTCAAGTTCGCGTGTTGTAGATAAATTATTTAATTTTTTAACGACCTGAGGTGGATCCTGTATGATCTGGAGACTCTCCTGGGGCTCACTCGACCTTTATAAATTGGGTTGTCTTACTTAAGAGAAAACCTGGCGGATGAGCGTGAACTAAAATAAATCACTCCCCTGCGTAACTGTTGTTTTGTCCTACCACGCACTACACCCATTCCCCTCCATAGGTTGTAATGGTCGATCTTTTTTTTTTAATTATGTTTTGAAGAGGATTGAAAAATAACTTGGAAAGGTAAAGGTATTAAGATTTAATACAAATATTTGTATTAGATTAAAATTACATTGATTTAAAGATAAACAATAACATTCTTCCATTAATAGATTCTTTACAATGTTTTGACAACACCCAAATTCCATTCGACTGAGACCGACATTCCAGCTACTTGTAGAGCCTACTGGAACTGCTAGCTGGAGTCTCCCTCAACAGTTATGAATATAAAACGGACAGAGCTTGGGGTTGGGGCCGGCCCGTCGTGCTATGTTTATTTCTAGATTCGACCGCCTCCTGCCAAGATCGTCGGCTATAGCGCAGGACACATTGTCTCATCTCATAGCGTTCCTTCCAATCAGGGACCAGAAGATGCAAGGATAACAAATGGATAAATAACCGCATAGAATAAGTTTTTATGAAGATAAATTATTAAAAGAAAAGAAAATACAACAAATATAAAAATAAATGAAAATATAATAATAAGAATCGTAACAATATATTTTAAATATAAAGGAAGAACTTCTGTTTAAAGCAGTTAGTTGGAATAAAGACAATGAAAATAGTTTATTACTATATATTCTCTCTTTTTTTATTCATTAAATAAATGACACCAATTCACACATTGATGAATACACATTGCTGGTAAGAAACAGAATTTTATCAAACCGTTAGTTAGGTTTTATAAATAATAGGTCGCTGTCAGAAGTTTACAAAGAAGTAAACGAGTTTAGTTTAAATACCGAGTTTAGTCATGGCAACAAAAAGATATAATGTAAGTACGCAACATTAGTATCAGTAATTTAAATTGCTTTTGGGCGACTATAACTTTAAATATGTCAAAAAACTCTTTAATTTCTTCGTTTTTTATTCATCTAATCTCACTTTATGCCTAAAAAATTAAAGAATTTTTTGACATATTTAAAGTTATAGTCGCCTAAAAGCAATTTAAATTACTGATACTAATGTTGCGTACTTACTTTATATCTTTTTGTTGCCAAGACGATTTGATATTTTTTTTTTTAAATTACACTCTATCAATGGTTTCAAACTAAACTCGTTTACTTCTTTGTCGGAACTAATCATTGAAATAATATTGTGTTCATAATCCTCCGATTAGTTTGAAATGTTATACATGCAGTTAGCATATGAAATACAGACATAGACCTGACAAGTGAACAAACGCTATCAGTAGGGACTGACGCAGCGATTAATTACTCTAATGATTATCCAAAACACAGCTCTACTTGTGACGGGAGGAGATAGTGATCGTGCTCGTTATGCGACCAGGTGCACTGTCAACCTTATCTCCCTTCCTTGTTGAGTGTGTAGCTACGACCTGCTGGTTCCTTGATCGCCAATCCCAATACCGCATGTTCACTTCACAGATACATTCTACAAACATACTGATTAATACCCTCACAAAAAAGGCATGTTTTTTTTTAATGAGAAATTTGAATAACCTAAAAGCACTAGGAACGAACACCAAGAGGGAGAAAACAAATAAAATGGGCAAGGTTTTTTTTTTATTAATTATTAAAACAAGGAAGTTGAAAGACTCACTTTGCATCGTTAAACAGTTTAATATTTCATTTAAAAAATTAATAAAAATGAGCAAAAGCTCCAAAATAGACAGAAATATAAATAGGATACAATAGCAAAAATCCCCAAAACCAAAGCCTTAATTCTCGAAAATACTGGAAAAACAAAACAAACCATTCAACTTTTCAACAATTCATCATAAAGACACCGATCCAAAGAAAACTACCGTCGAAGAAGACAAAGTACAGCGCATCTCATATTGACAGTCTAGACTCTAAGACTAATCACATTGAGGCAGTAACCTTGCTCCAAGATGTTCCAGAAACAAATATATTTTTCTATATAAATTACCCACAAATTAATAGGGATACCACTAATTTAGTTGTGTTACTGCCGTTTTAATATTATTTTTATTATAAAAAGCATTAATATTTATTAGAAATTATACTACATTAAATATTAATGTAGTTATTAAATATATAATAAGATAAAATGCTAGGTAAAGTATATACTACTAAATTAGCAATATTCCTTTTTGCAGAGTAAAGTTCTCAGTTTATTTCAATTGATTTAAACATTTTTAGCTGTAATTTAGCTTCAAGAAAGAATATTCTCGACTTTGATCCAATAGGAAAATTTCCAAAAAGTTGTTTGTAGAACGTCAGGGAAAGAAGTTGACATCTATCATGTGCTAAGTGACGAGTCTGTTTGGACTGTTGAAGTGAAATGCGCTGCACTTGGTCTTGTTTGATGTGAATTTTCTTTTAGTGTGTGTCCTGATGATGCCTGAACTGGCATAACATTGAATGGTTTGTGGTTTTCAGTATTATAGAAACTTTAGGCTTTGCTTTTTGGGATATTTCCTATTTCATCCTATTCATTTACAAATATAACAATATAATTACTTAAGGCATACACTATATTTTCCGCTATACAAGAGAGAGTATTTTAATATGCAACTCCAGAATCATGAGAAGTACATATTAGAAGGACTAGGGCATGAGAAGGTTGAACTATTCCACTATCGATTACTGTAGGTAGGTTACTCAGGGCAAGGATACCATCAGAGACCGCGTAAACAAGGGCCTTGCATGGTAATTAGAACCGCTCACAGGGCACCGGCAGCTCAGAGTGTGTTTGTTGTTCAAGTGAGGAGCCACTCTGCTTGTGTTGGCTTAGGTCTGTATAGCTATCTTTGTCTTTGGTCACCGCTAGAGGAGGTATCTTTGAGTGTGATGAGTGTTTAAAAATAGTTCTATAAATTAGTAACTCAAATAAAAAATATTTTTAAAATAATAATTAACAAACATTATTACACATTAACATTATAATTATTACATTATTAAACATTGATAAATGGAACAGTTCAAATCTTATAGTCAAAATCCCTTCGTTTTGTTACTCATTATACATTTTACATAACTAATAAATCATTACATAAAGACCTGGACATACCACTCGTGACTGACACAATCAAGGAACACAACGAAAAACGTCATGATTTACTTGCTGGACACCCAAAATTAGTGGTAGAAACATTCTCAGGTGAAAATACTCTGGAGCAGGGAACTACTACAGAGAGATGAAACACGCTAGGAGTGCCTTCAATTTTCTCTTTTTTCAAGTTTCTCAATTCAAGGTTCCAGGTGAATCCCTTAAGGGAGGTTTTCAAATAAAGAGCACAAGCAATATGTACCTAACGACATTAATTTTTCAATGCATATTTATTATTACAGAAAAGGATAAATTGCATACTCGCCATTTGATATCTTCAAAACAAGTTGGGTGGTTTGGTTTAATATCACTTAATGCTGCTACGGCTAATAGGAAAATGCAGCAGTGGGAGGCCTAAATTTTGCCTATTCTTGTTTAATTAGGATAGCAATATTTAACGTGTACCTAACATCACACAGGCTCGGAACCCTTCCGAAGGACGGCATAACCAAGGATTTTTTAACTCCCTTTAAAAACTCCTAGGGCCATCAGCCGGGCTCCAAAACTAGTTATAATACCAGTCGGAGAAAACTTAGATGATGCTAATAAAATAAAAGGTCTTTTTTGTTGTGTCTTCAGCAAAGGCTAACAAAAATTAATTATGCCCAGTTTTATATCATATTTAATAACCGGCATAGCATCATAAACATTTTTTTTATCATCATTATGATAGCTAATTTAAACCTGTTATGAAAACGAACCAGGAATCAATCATACCATGATAAATGCACTTTATCCCAACGTACTACACATTTATTCCTGATTCGCCAAGGATAAAGTACTAAAAAAATAAATGATAATGAAGGAGAAAAAAAGAGCATGTGGATGAATAAAAGAAAAAACAGATTGGTTTCTGCTAGGCGCAATTAAAGGTTCTTAATCAAGAAGTTTTTCAATTAAGAAAGTTGAGTAAAGGTTTTAATTATTCACGTCACCGGCTTTATAGGGTCAGATCTTAGACTTATCACAATCGAACCCTCAATGATAAAAAATATCTATTCAAGACCAATCAGGATGCATGCTTAATTTAGGAATAATACAGAATAACAATAAAAATAATAAAAACTAAGAAGCTATCAGCACATCAGTTAAAATAGAATAGAGACAATAACCACTGACAGGTGTTCTTAATTCCCGCAAGTGCTTTCAACATCCTTAATTCGGACTCACGGTTGGGTGGTCACCCCACCCAGTCGACTGGAACTGTAACATCTTTCGAATCACAGGAAAGTAAAAGCTGTCTATAGTTAACTAACTTCAAGAAGTGCATTTTCGATTCACAGTGAAATGTATTTTTTTATTTAATTAAAATAAAAACGTACAAATAAAACGTATTAACCTAATCTCACAACCAACAAGTGACAATGCAGGTGTTTTAGGCCTTAGGCGATGTGAACAATATACCAATAGTACCATCAAACGTTATTAAAAATATCTGCATATTTGAATCTGTTATAATTTTGACCTATTTTTTAATTTATTTCATAAACTTTTTATACATCAATTTTATATCATAATATCAGTTTTCTAAACCATCGGACTGCATACAACCACTAACTTAAAATTTTATAACGTGGTTACATTATCAGTGTTGGCTAGACATGTCCATTGAACAGCACAGAGGTGGTTGAACGAAGTGTTTAATTGTAAATTTTGAAATTCTTTCAATCATAAAAATGATTAATTATTTATTGTTTAAGCGATTATTTTAAACATAGTTTCTATTTACTTTTATAATAATAAATAAAATAAAATAATTAAAAATTAATATAAAATAAAAAGCGCTAAATATATGATTAATATATTAAAAATAACCATATGCAGTTTTAAGTTCTTAAAACCGAACAGAAAAAAAAGGGATTTCGAGAAAATTAATAGAAAAAAAAATTGATTTAACCATTATTTACTCTCAAATTATTTTTCCGATATTTCTAATGATATAGCTTTTGAACTAATTGCATACAAAAAAAATATGATAATAAAAAAAATATTGAGTTATCACAACATTAAAAAAACATAAAATTATAATCCATAATTATAATTTTACACGTTTTTTTCTAATATGTTATAAAAAGGGTTATAATAATAAATAAATTAAAGCTATTGCACTAAAATATTTTAATTAATTATCGCGTTAGTGAACTAAATAATAAAAAAATTAATATATTATTATTTCATTTCTTTATTACAGAAAAATAATCCCATGCAGAACGGAAATACAAGCCCGATTTTTATCGATCTAAAATATTTTTTGGATCATGTTCAACAATGCTCCCATAATATATTTCACGTTTTCTGACCCTTCATTTGCTTCGCAAGGTTATTGCACTATGAATTTTTAAATTAAATTGTAATGATTAAGGTGGTTCTTAGGCACAAAAGGGATAACAAAAAAATCTATTTTCTTGGTTCATCTTGAAAACATTACTATCGGTTTATTCAAATGGGTCCTCCATTAATCTCCAGGAATTAATTTATAAATAAATGCATTAAATAAATCCGCAGACAGCTGATTAAAGATTTCATTTGTGCTGAACATTAAGAATCAAATGATGAGCAAACGAATTGTGACTGAAGAAACGGAAGTGGGGGTATCACCTCTCCTCAACTCTTTTATCAAAAACCTTTATTCGTTTTTTTTTTATCCCTAGAATCTTTAAAGGGAATATTTCCTAACATTATCAGAACCATTTTGCACAGGACAATCGGATCGGTTACAAATTATTTCCCAAAAATAAATAATCAAAGAAACATTCAATGTGGCATTATACAAAGGCTTTTTTTTTTATTTAACAAAGATTTGAAATACAAATACAAAAAACTCGACTTTTAGGGAAGGAAACGATTAACCAATCATAATTGGAGGCAAGGAAAAATTTTAGAAAGGAAAAAAAGAAAAAGTAGAGGCAAACAAACATTTGCATGAAATCAAATGATAGAAAATTTGTGGAAGAAAATGGTCCGGGAAGAGGTGAATAAATTTCTCTGAATATCAAGAATATTTATACAGTAGCCAACGTTTCGACCCACTCTGTAGGTCTTCTTAAGGGCTAAATATGCAAAATACAGACAATTTAAAATCACAAAATATTTAAAAAAAAGTTAAGCATGGTAAAAACAAATGTTAAAATACAAAGGTAGGGAAAACATATTATTATAGAAAACAATAAGAATAAAACAGAAAATGCTAAAAATTAAAGAATAAGGTAATACAAATTATAATAGGATAATGGGATAGAAAATTTGATTAACTAAATCTTCTATACCAGAATTAACTAAATCATCGCTTTATTTTGCAAAATTACTATCCAAATGAATGCACCGGCTCCTATAATGATTGATTGTGTGTTATTTTTAACTGTTTATTAAGTTGGCAGTAATTTAGTTAAAAAATAAATATTGGCAAAAACTCCTAAAATAGGACCCTTGCACAATCAAATTTCAAAATGTTTACTACAATACAAAATGTACACATCAATAATTAACGATGATAGATATAGAGAAAATAGACCTCATTTAAAACGTTTCCAAATGAGAACAGAGACTTGAGCCAATGACGGACGTATTCCAAAAACCTTTCAACACCAATGTAACCAACAAATAAATAACATTAAATTTAACAATAAACATTTAGTAAATACATACTATATAAAAGGATCCGATTTATCCAACCAAATATAGAAGGAAGGAGCCTGAAATTTGGTAGATAATAAGTCTAGAAACCAAATATAGAAGAAAGGAGCCTGAAATTCGGTAAGTCTAAAAACCAAATAAATAAAAAATTATAATAAATCTAAATGTTTATTAATTTTTGTTTTCTCATTTGGCTTAATACCTTCTTTAAACGCATCTTTTAATCAATTAGTTTTTCATTCAACTTAAGTAATATCAGGAAGGCATTTAATTCGATCCTCCCGTACTGGTATATTAATAATACATTAATAATAATCATTAAGATTATTATACAAATAATCTTGAGGGGTAACTTAGCAAACTTAGGGATCAGAATTAGCTAGCGGTTATTAAGTATCATATTTTTTAAATTCTTAATTACGAATTAGATGAAATTATTTCAATTTTTATTCATCCTCAATCTGTTATACTGATTCAACTCGAAGTGACAAACTGGGGATTAATTACCAAACAAACTTTGTGAAATTTGTTTGTTTGTTTGTCTTTGTGAAATTTTAAATATAATGATAAAACAAAATTTTAATTTTAATTATTATACGCCGTTTCAGGCTACTTCAACATTTACTGGATAAACGCTCTAAGCTCCCAATTAATTACAAGAAACTCATATACACGACAATCATTGTTACGAACAAAGTAATCCATAATGACCTAAATGTCCCATTTGTTGCTGATTTGGCCCGAACCCGGTATCTTTCCTTTCATACCAAACTTCATTCCCACTCAAACCCTCTAGTTTCAAACCTCGCAACCTCTTCAATTCCTGATAATCCTCCGAGGCGTCTCGTGGACTCGTAGGCTCGTGACCTTCTAAGCTGAACTTTTTATTTGAGTACTACCACTGGGTAGTTTCTCTACTTGTCTTTTTATTCAATCATAATATTTACTGGATGTATTCTGTATACAGTTGTAAATTTCAATAAATATATTTAAAAAAAATAAAATTATTATACAAAGACCTTTCATTGAACAAGGAAACTATCAATGTCCTTCACGAAGGTAAAACACGACACCGTGACTTAATTAAAAGCTTTCCAACATACTAATTGAACACTCGTGCTAATTTAAAATAGAAGGTGATTAATTAATTTTCAGTAATGATCAGGCGCGTCGTGAACAAATTAATCATAAATAAAATGCGATCGAATTCATCATATTTGTGAAGGTCTTCACGAAGTTAATAAGCAAATTAAAAGTGATCGAGAATAGAAATCATTCCGTTTTTATCAGTAACTTCGGACTTATATAGTTGGATTAAGTCTTGAGAACAAATAGGACTATAAACTACCTATAATGTATTTTCGAATTACAAGATTTATGGACAATACATTTAGCTATAAAATTCAACCATAACAGATCCATAAATTTTTTTTGGTATTATTTAATAAATAATTAGTATGTTTATAATGATCATATAATTATAATTATTAATAATAATGAATTATAGAGAATTCGTAATTTTCTATATGTTACTTGTCCCTTTCAATGATCGTTTGAACACAAAATAAATTGGAAATAACGTATTTGTATCCCTTTATTTTATAACACAACTGTTCTCTTATAGATTTAATTCACCGTTATTTGTTATTACCAGCCTGGTTTTCAATCTGTAGGCCCCACCTCCTTCAATTTTTTTTTAAGGTCCCGAGAGACAAGAGAAGGGCGACCGCTAGGACCGGACCAGCCGTTATGCCCTGGTCACAGTTTGGTCGGCACACTTTCTCATCAATCCCTGTACTACCTCTGAGGGTATGGTCCTTAGGGCAAGGGATTGTCTTTTAACCTCTCTATGAACAACTTTTTTAGCATTGAAATCTGAGCTGACGCCATACCAATATCAAAACTAGAAGGATATATTCCAGTATTATTCCGGGAAGGAAAGAAACAATACCGTATTGGGTTTTTTTAAAGTCTCCTCCATTAAGAGGAAATAATTTGAATATTTGAGGATTCGATTTGGATTTACAAAGGTCATTGGATTTTCTGGAGATGGTGTCCTTTACTTCCGGGGGACATACCCATTTCTCCAAATGAGAAAAATAAGTTAAATACCTCGCTGATGAATCAAGTGAAATAAATACATACTAAACTTCTGCAGCGATCATTCTTCCAAATTAAAGGAGATCATTATTAAAAGATATAACCTTTTTTTTAATGAAGTATGTATTTATAGATTTAATATGAAAAATTATGTTCAAAATTAGCGATTTTGAGAAATACTAATACAAGAATTTCGAGAGAAAAATAAGGGAGCTCTTCAACAGTACATCCTTAAAATAAATAAATTATAACACACATAAGGGAAAATTTAATATTTAATAAAACCTTTCTTTATGTATGGTGTATTTTTATGATAAATATTATTTACTTTATAAGTCTTGTGTCAAACTACTATGTTTAAAATATGTAATTAATCAAGACTAAGAACAAGTATTTCGAGGATTAAGTAATGGAGATCTTCAACAGGCCATCGTTGAAATAAAAATAAAATATAACCACACATTGTGTAATTATCATTATTTATGGCGAATTAAATCTATAAGAGAATTGTTGTGTTATGAAATAAAGAAAAAAATAAGTTACTCCCACTTTAAAACTTCTTTAGTAAGGAAAAATAAGAGAAATTGGAGTTTCTGATGATATTTTTAAAAAAAGTACCTGACAGTAGTCAGAGAAGATAAAGGAAACGCTAGTAATGGTGACTACACTCTCTTAGAAAATACTAAGGTTTAGAATTTGACACAGCCTGTCTGTTCAACGTTTTGTGATCCATTCCATTGATATAGTATTTGCTTGTTTCAATTTCTTGAATATTTTTTGGTCTAAGGATGACCTTCAAAAATTCAACATCAAGATAACTCATGACAGATAAGTGAGAGTAACCCTAACAGGTTCAAGGAAAAGTGATCGAAATCTTTTGGAGTAAGGTCTGAAGCAGGTAAAAACTTTTTCTCAACAAAAAATTATAATAAAAAATATTTTTTTCTTATTGTTTCAAATTGTAAAAAAAATAAACAATGATAATATAGGCATGGTGTATGACCAGTTCATGATATAGCTATTCCAATATTAAAAATGTTATCAATTCAACTTAAGGTTGAATAACGACAAAAATAAATTTATAAAGTCTATTTTAAGGTGACGGTAAGTTAAAACTTGAAACTTAAGCTACAGGGCACATTGAATCAATGCTATATCCCTCTGCCCTGATGATAGACTAAAAATTAAACCAAAACGTTGGCACATGATAAATAATAATTTTTTATTGTTGATTGGTCCTTAAATAATTTTTTAAGTCATTGGCCCCAACTCTGACCATTTTGTCATTTTTCTAATGATTAAAATTACTTCAAGCTATTCAATAAAATTTTTAGATATAATTGTATACTTAATTTTTTTCACATCAAAATTACATTGAGCCTGTTGATAAGTGATTTAATTAAAGTTTTTTAAAAGGAATCTAGCTGGTTAAAATAAAGTTATAAACTAAATCTATTTATTTTGTTATTCTTTTTAATTTCATATACAATTAATTAACAGCTTTGATAGCTTAACAGTTATTCAAAATGGACGATCAATTCAGCTTTAAACACTAACGCTAACTGAGGTTCTAAATGATTAGTGTCATTATGCGTAAACTCGTGATTCAATTCAATGTATAACTATAATTAATATATAATCTATTATGGTTTCAACACCAACAGGTTGTATACTACAGAATGAAAATATGATATTAAACATGGACATTTTGTAAATAAAAAGTATGTCACAACGGTTTGGAAAATGCCTTCGCTTACTCCATTCAGCTTCTAAAGTGATATTTTTCATTCTGTAAAAACTCTAAGGCAAAGGTATTTCATTGATTGATTAGCAGGGTAGTTAGTAGATTAGGGTTTCTTATTGTAATGTTTTTTTGTTTTTTTTTATTATTAAATAATAAAAATAGTTAACAAGTGGAAATCATCCTTCCACTACACCAAAGATATTTACAACAAGAAATCAATTGTCCGTTAATGCTAAACTTTTTCAATACTCAATATTAATTCGCCCAGAAGCAGTGTATGCAGCAGAATGTTTATGCTTAACTGTTAATGCTTAATGTAGAAATCACTCAGAGAAAAATACAAATAAATTAAGAGTAGGTACTTACTTATCTTAAAAAATTAAAAATGACTAAGACGTGGATTAAGGAGACTAAAAAGACATTGAAGAGCTTGCGGTATCTCCGGATGGCATGGATGGAGGTTCTTCACTTAAGAAAGAACTTGAGAATCCTCAAGGCTTTTAAGAAAGATAAAAAACGAAAAACAGGTTCAATTCGGTCAGAAGAAAGAAAGCAAAAACACAAGGAGGAAAGAGATATGGAAGAGAAGGAATTAAGAAAAGGACAGTTGAAACAAAACTCCATAGTGGCTCAGTCGTAAAAAAATAAATATAATAATAATAAATAAATAATAATTATATATCAAGGCGAAATACAAAAACGGCAGTTGAAATGATGTGGTCCTTAATAAGCCAATACAAAAAATCAAATAAATTATATTATTTTAATTGAAATTCTACAGTTTAGCAACAATAAGTCCTCCATAATAAATAAAAATGTTCTAATTATTTTCCTTTTGCTTTCTAATATTATTGGATATAATTTCAAATAATTTGAATCATTTTGATTTTATTAATACAGGAAATAAAAAAAAAAAGTTAAAATTATCTAAGCCAAAAGGTTTACTGTTGCACAGATATCCATCATCTAGGGTTTCAACAAACCATTCTGTTGTTAAAAAAGTCACGATTAAGCGAAGTATCAACGTAAAATTTATACTTTTTCTAATTTTGATGAATGAACGGAAACCGTAAGGTAGAGATACCATTTCCGAAAGTTTACGACAATGACAGGAAGTTTGCAGGGAGGATAGCTTAAGATCCGTTAAACAATGAGCCAGTCATTCAAAGATAACAATACCAGTAACAACTATAATATCTTATTTAAAATTTAAAGCACAGTTTGCTGTTGTTAATCTATACTTTTGGTATCTGTTCCGCAGGTTGTCGCTTGGTGTTGGGCTACAAAATGTTTTAACTTTTTATTCGTTCCATTTTTAATATTTTCCAAAAATACAAGTTATCGTGTGATATAGGATTGAAAAGAGAATGTAATTATGGGTAATGAATAGGTTTCGGTAATCATTTCATCAAGAAATAAAAGTTTCAACTAAGATTGCGAAGTATAGATAATAAGAGGCCTTTGGTTTCAAAATCAGGTACATCCATTTATTTCCAAAAATGTTTTTTAATTTTATTTTTTTAGAAGTTTTTAATATAAGAAATGATTTATTAGATGTGCTGGTTTCAAAACTGTCTAAATCTTTCAAAAATCAATTCATTTTCTAAAAAAAGTAGGTTACATCCATTACATCAAATGAAAATTTTTGATGTATGAAAAATCAAAGCTATGTAATATATATTGTTTAATTATATTGACTAAAGTGGTTTGTTTTGAAGAATGTCTATTTTATTTATTTTTCATCGACCATTAACTAACACAGATATCGATATTTTCTGATCAGTCAGGTATATTCTGTCAAACATATGTTTTATGTTAAATGAGATAAAAAAAAGAAGAGAATATCATAAATAATTTTCCGTAATTATTGTTTGAAGTCGGTTGTTAGCAAAATAACAAAAAATAATAAAAACCATTTGTTAAATTGATTATTTTTTAAAATTGAATCATATTTGATCACTCCTGAAAATGGATGTAACCGGTTTTGAAACGTTAATTTCTAGATGAAACGATTACCGAAGTATACACATTTGCCACAATCACATTCTCTTTTCCATACTAATGCTTACGAATATTTGTATTTTTGGAAAATATTAAAAGGAGAACGAATGAAAAGCTAAAACTTGCTGTGACTCAACTCGAAGCAACAACCTGCGGAATAATTACCATACTTTTTAACTATTAATTTTTTACAAAATTAGTTAACTACTAAAAACGTATAACTTCAATCAAAATGAAAGGATATGGCCTGAAAATAACGTCAGTTCTACGATGGAACATTATTTGGTATTAAGAGACGTCAAATCATAAAAGATATATCTAAGGGCTGTATTTACTGTTCAAATAATGGAATTGTGACATAATATTGTATTTGCTAATTAGTTTCAATCACACCATGATTTCAATTTAAATATCAGATACTGATGAATAACGAATAGGAAAAAAAAGGAGTATTTTTCTAATCACCATTACAAATCAAGAGAAAAACTACATGTAAGTATGTTTATTGTCAAGAATCCTTATATCTAGACATCGCTTTGACGTATTTAAACAGAAATCACAGACAAGTTTAATCTTATACGTAAGACACCATCGCATTAGGATGATGAATCTTTGAGGAGGTACACGTGTGTTATGTAAGAGACTTAACTTCATTCTTACCGAAGAAAGCACGAAGTTTATATTTATAAATTCAGTTTTTTATTCGTAAGGTTATTGGAGTTTAAATCGAATTATGCGTAATAATTAACTGCTTATTGATGAAAATCAAAACATAAACTTTGATCATGCTCAATAATGCATGGAATTTATACTTCATTACATTAAAAATTGAGGTTTGTAACTGTGGAATAACTGTTAAAATAACTAAAAATCGTATAATTGTTGATAATTGCCGACTAATAATTGTAGTATATTATTATTTTTTTTAATATACTAATATTATTTTGACAAAGAAATCAGCTAAAGGAATGCCGACGACCGCACCCTCTGCCCACTCCATCAATTCTAGGACAATGTATTGCAGAACAATACCTCCACTTATTTAATTCAATATTGTTGAGGTCTGGATTATTAAATAAAATGTTTAAATCAAACAGACTAACGATTTAAAATTAATGATTATTATAATTTTTGAGCACATATATAAATATTTATCTATGTAAATTTAAAAATATGTAATAGTAATAAGAATGTAAGTTTATAATGGTCCAAATATAATAAAACTACAACATAAGACCTTAAGCTGTAGACATATTTTATTATAATTATATTTTTTTAGAATAGGAATAATAGCAATTTCATTCATAAATTAAATATAATGGTCTAATAAGTATAAATAAGTTAATTTGTAAATTTGTATATCTGAATCTGACTTATTGCAATATACTGTTACGGTCAGAGCGGAAAGTAGGACCGGCTTCTGATCTGCCTAGAGCGGATTAGGCAAACAATGGGATTAAGCGGAGGGGATTATAGAATGGCGTAGAACCTTCTAGATCGGTCTAGGTGGTCCTCGTCCGTGTTCCGAGTAATGCCCCACCACAACCTACCTTGCCTATATAAAAAGGACAGCGTTTTCGGCCGCGGCGGTAGTAATAAGACGAGTCGGTAATAAGACGAGTGAGTAATAAGCAGTGAAGTAATAAGCCAGTGAGTAGCAGTCGTTAACTAGTGATAGTGCGTGAGTTACAGTGAGTTAGTATCAGTCTGTAATAAGTGCTTAGTGAGCAACAGTGACAATTAGTGGCCGTGTAATAAGTGTAATAAACTGTGTGGCAGTTTGTCATATTTGGAGAGTCTTACGGTCGGTGGACTTTAGTTAGCGAACTGTAAGTGTTAATTTGTAATTGTAAACTATAGTGTAATATTATTGTATTTGTACAAATTTATATAAATAGTTTAGTTATTTAGTATTACCAATTTCTTATATTGTTTGTATATTATTTTAGAAATTAGATAACATTTAGTAGAATATTGTTATTGTAAATTGATATTAGTTTAATAATTTAGTTGTTTTTAATAATCTCATTGTATTCTTTCTAATTTGTTAATAAATATTAGATTCTTGAATTAAGTAATAGTTTAGTCCATTTTACACCCAGTAGCCCGTAACAAATTGGTGTCAGAAGTGGGATCTTGTGTAATTGTTATTTTGTCTTGCATTTTGTAATAATTGGGCTACTGTTTGAAAAATGGCTTCTCAAAGTCTTAAATTGATGGATTTAAAAGTTGCGGATTTAAAACGGGAATTAGAAGAACGTGATCTGGATTCTTCCGGAAATAAAAGTGTACTGCAACATCGCTTGCGTCAATTTTTTGTAGAATTAGGGGAAAATCCAGATGACGTTCTGTTTGAAACTGATTTGAGCAAGTTGTCTGCAACTTTTAAAAATGAATTAGGCAATGTAGAAAATAAGCTAGGTAATGAATTAAGCAGTGTTAAAAATGAACTAGGTAATGAATTAAGCAATGTAAAAAATGAACTAGGTAATGAGTTAAGCACTGTTAAAAATGATCTAGGTACTGTAAAAAATGATTTAATGGATACATTAGAGTCTAAGTTAGGCACATTAGAGACTAAGTTAATGGAAAATGTAGATAATAAGCTAGCTAATGTAGATAATAAGTTAGCTAATGTAGATAATAAGTTAGCCGATGTAAATAATAAAGTAGCAGATGTAGAATCTAGGCTAGGAGAAAAAGTGAACGAAATTAGGCTAAGAATGGAAGCTCTCGAGGGACGTAAGAGCAACCCACCGACGAACGACACCGACCGTACCTGCGAGGGCAGCCATCGTAATAGCATTCTACCCGCCTATGCTGGGGCGCCGCCAACTCACAATACCATTCCAGTATTCGACGGAAAGACGCCGTGGGAGGACTACATGACTCTCTTCGAGAAAGCGGCTTCGATCCACGGGTGGTCACAGGAGACCCAAGCTTCAGCGTTGTGCCTGGCCTTGTGTGGGGACGCCTTGAGAGTGCTGCAGGGGATGCCCATGTCGGAGCGGTCCAACTACGTGAAGCTGATTAGGAGACTGGAAATGCGTTTCGGACACCGCCACATGGACCAGCTATATCGCTCACAGTTAAGAAACAGGGTCCAGAAGGACAACGAGACGCTGCAGGAATTTGAAGCGGATATTGCCCGGCTGGTGAGGAACGCCTACCCATCGGTCACTGACTATGTCTACGAGAGTTTGGCTGTCGACAAATTCCTGGATGGACTTCGGGACCCAGAGACACAACAAGCAGTGAAGCTCGCCCAGCCGAAAACGTTGGGAGACGCATTATCTCAGGCCATGGAGTTTGAAGCTGTCAGGCTGTCTGTACGGGGCAATGCGCGAGTTCGAGCAGCAGGAGCAGAGCCTAATGTGGTAACCAGCGTCGAGGACATAGTGACCAAAGTGTTGGATGCTCTCAGGACCCATAAGAAGGAGATACGCTGTTGGGGCTGCGGCCAGCTTGGACACCCTAGAAGCAAGTGTCCAACCCGTAACGTCAAAGCCCCCAGGAAGGCCATCAGAGTTGCATCAATAGAAAGGAGAACAAACAGCTTCTACGTTGATGGGATGGTGAACGGGGAGCTACGAAGTCTTCTAGTGGATACCGGCGCGAGCATGACAATCTTGAACTCGAAAACACTTCCAGCTGAGAAGATCTCACCAACAACTTGGGCATTACGGACTGCCACGGGACAGCCAGCCAAGGTCTACGGGGAGACAGTTGCCACCTTCATCATCGGGGGTCAACATCTGAAGCACCGCGCTCTCGTGGCAGAGATCGATGAAGATGTCATATTGGGCATGGACTTCATGATGGCATACGGGATCAAGCTGGACATGTCGAGAGGTGTGCTGACCATGGGAGACGAGGAAGTCATCCTTCGGCAGGGAAAGGATCTCAACGCACGAGTGCTCTTACTAGAAGACACCACTTTACCTGCACGGAGCCAAATCGTAACACATGGGACGGTCGAAGGACATCTACCGGAGGGTCAATGTGTACTAGTTGAACCCGGAAGGCACGAAGAACAAGAGGTTGGACGCGGCGTACTGGTTGCTAGGTCTCTCGTCAAGATCGGACCTACCACTCCAATTCGGCTAATGAACCTGAACAGCTTCCCGGTAACGCTGAAGAAAGGAACACCGGTCGGGGAGTGTACCACCGCTACCTCAGTGGTTCGTCAACTGCAACGTCATCCCACCGAGCTTCGAGGGCTCCCAGAGGAACTTAAAGGATTTGTGGACGAATCATGTCGCGACCTTTCGCCTGAACAGAGCGAGGAAGTAAAAGACATGATTACCCGATGGCATGACGTCTTCGAGATCGGCCCAGGACCACGGGGTAGAACGGATATCGTCCAGCACAGGATTGACACCGGGGATGCGAGGCCCATCCGACAGGTCCCGCGGAGGCTACCGTTGGCCAAACGGGAGGACGCCGAGGAGATTATTAAGGAGATGGCAGCTGATGGTGTCATTGAGCCTTCGAGTAGCTCCTGGATGTCTCCTGTCGTATTAGTGAAGAAGAAAGGCGGCACAACGAGGTTCTGCGTGGACTACCGCCTTCTAAACAACGTCACCAAGAAAGACAGTTATCCGCTTCCGAGGATTGACGATACGCTGGACACCCTGGAGGGGTGTAAACTCTTCTCTACCTTGGATCTCCGCAGTGGATATTGGCAGGTTGGATTGGCACCTGAAGATAAAGAGAAGACGGCGTTTTCAATTGGCACTGGGCTCTGGCAGTTTACAGTAATGCCGTTCGGGCTTTGCAATGCTCCTGCCACATTCGAGAGGCTGATGGAAAACGTGTTAAGAGGTCTCTCTTGGGAGGTATGCCTGGTGTACCTAGACGACATCATTGTGCTGGGAAAGTCCTTCGCTCACCATCTAAAGAATCTGGAGAAGGTCTTCGAACGACTGCGTGCAGCGAACCTAAAGTTGAACCCGAAGAAGTGTAATCTCTTCCGAAGGCAAGTCAACTACCTGGGGCATATTGTGTCAGACAACGGAGTTGCTGTTGACCCAGAGAAGATAGCAGCGATCACCAACTGGCCAGTACCTCGAGATAAGCACCAGGTGAGAAGTTTTCTCGGGCTCTGCACCTATTACCGGAGATACGTGAAAGGATTTGCTAACATCGCAAAACCTCTTACCAGGCTAACCGAGGAGAAAAGGACTTTCCATTGGGATCACGAGTGCCAGGCATCCTTCGAGGAGCTGAAGAGCAAATTGAGTAGTGCTCCTATTCTGAGCTATCCACGTCCCGAGGGCAAGTTCATACTTGACACAGATGCCAGCAACATCGCCATTGGAAGTGTCCTCTCTCAGCTCCAAGACGGAGAAGAAAGGGTGATTGGATATTTCAGCAAAGCACTCTCAGCTCCGGAACGCAACTACTGTGTCACAAGGAAAGAGCTTCTGGCAGTAGTAAAATCCATAGAGCACTTCCATAAATATCTATACGGAAGAAGGTTCCTGCTGAGAACGGACCACGCGGCTCTAATGTGGCTGCTGCGATTCAAGTCACCGGAGGGACAAGTGGCGAGGTGGATCGAGCGCCTTCAAGAGTACGATTTTGAATCTGCTCATCGTTCTGGAACGAGCCACAGGAATGCGGATGCGCTGTCAAGAAGACCATGTGAAGATGAAGAATGCAGGCATTGTTCCCGACAAGAAGAGAAGCAGGCAACAGTATTGAGGACAACGGTTGTTATCGACAGTTGGCGGGACACAGAGGTGTCAAAGGCGCAAGACGAGGACCCGGACTTGAAACAAATAAAGGAATGGAAGATAACGGGGCGAGGAAGACCTGCCTGGCAGGATGTTGCTCCAATGTCGAAGAATGTAAAAACGTACTGGGCCCAATGGGACTCCATTCTAGTGGACAATGGGCTGCTGAAACGGGCATTGGAGAACTCGGAAGGAGATCAGCGTAGGCTACAGCTCATCGTTCCAAGGAATAAAGTGCCCGAAGTGCTTAGGGAACTACATGACGGTGTAACTGGCGGCCATCTTGGAGTTCACCGTACATTGGAAAAAGTTCGTGAACGCTTTTACTGGGCAAACCTTAAGGACGATGTGTTGGACTGGTGCAGGCGTTGTGCGACTTGTGCGGCTTCTAACGGACCAACAAGAAGAAAGAAGGCCCCTATGAAGAAGTACAACGTGGGAGCACCGTTCGAGAGGATAGCGATTGACATCGCTGGCCCTTTCCCTGTGACGGACGAAGGCAACCGATATATTCTCGTGGCCATGGACTATTTTTCTAAGTGGGTGGAAGCGTATGCCCTTCCGAATCAAGAGGCAGTCACGGTTGCAGACGTACTTGTGAAGCAGCTCGTCAGCCGGTTTGGAGTACCCATGGAACTTCACGCTGACCAGGGAAGAAACTTTGAGTCTGCAGTCTTCTCCGGAATGTGCGAAGCACTGGGGATACGGAAGACCAGGACGACGCCTCTTCACCCTCAATCGGATGGCATGGTGGAGCGCATGAACAGGACAATGGGTCGATATTTGTATAAAGTGGTCTCCGAGCATCAGCGGGACTGGGACCAGTATCTTCACTTGTTCCTGTTAGCCTACCGCAGTTCAGTCCATGAAGCAACGGGGCAGACCCCCGCAAATGTGGTGTTTGGCCGAGAACTTCGTTTGCCTTGTGATCTGAAATTCGGGTTCAAGCCTAATGAGGAAGTTGCCGGAGAGGAGTACGTCACGAATCTACGGAAGCGGATGGATAACATCCACGAGAAGGTTCGTGTAAACATCCAGGGAGCCAGTGACAGAATGAAGGAGCGTTACGACATCAGGGCAGAGAAAGGTGGATTCCAACCTGGAGATTTGGTCTGGCTACACGATCCTCGAAGAAGGCGAGGCTACTCACCTAAACTTCAGAACTCCTGGGATGGCCCGTTTGAGATCATCAATAGGATAAACGACGTCATCTATAGGATCAGAAAGCAGCCAAAAGGAAAACCCAGGGTAGTCCATTTTAATAGACTGGCCCCATACAAAGGAGACCATGGCCCGACAAAAGACCAGCAAGTCAGGTACCTCAACAACGTGGAGACCAGTAAGGTATCAGTTGCACAACCTAAGGTACAAGGTTCCCGTGGAGTAACTCAGACAGTATACAGAGATATCTTCTCGTTACCCGCGGACTATTCTCTGGCCCATTGTGTCGCCGAAGATCTGAGGACTTCCCGAGGGATTGCAACGGTCTTCAGGAAGAAGTTTGCTGGAACTGAGGAACTGGAACGCCAAGGACCACGCGTCGGGAAAGCACTCCACCATACGCACGAAGGACGACACCTGTTCTACTTAGTTACCAAGTGTGCTACTGATCAGAAGCCCACATATGACGCACTGCGGCGAAGCCTTGGAGACCTGCGGAGTAAGCTTCTGAGACTGCGTGTCACCAAGCTCGCGATCCCTAAGTTGGGTTGTGGATATGACGGCCTGGAGTGGAAGGTTGTCAGGAACATGCTTGAACAGATATTCGCCAACTCTGGAGTCGCCATATTGATGTGCACGTTCAACCCCTGGAAAGGAAATACGTCTCCATCGAGGGAAGCTCATGACCGCCCGATTTCTCCGGACTATACTCTGGGGCAGAGCACTTTTAAGGAGGGGGCAGTGTTACGGTCAGAGCGGAAAGTAGGACCGGCTTCTGATCTGCCTAGAGCGGATTAGGCAAACAATGGGATTAAGCGGAGGGGATTATAGAATGGCGTAGAACCTTCTAGATCGGTCTAGGTGGTCCTCGTCCGTGTTCCGAGTAATGCCCCACCACAACCTACCTTGCCTATATAAAAAGGACAGCGTTTTCGGCCGCGGCGGTAGTAATAAGACGAGTCGGTAATAAGACGAGTGAGTAATAAGCAGTGAAGTAATAAGCCAGTGAGTAGCAGTCGTTAACTAGTGATAGTGCGTGAGTTACAGTGAGTTAGTATCAGTCTGTAATAAGTGCTTAGTGAGCAACAGTGACAATTAGTGGCCGTGTAATAAGTGTAATAAACTGTGTGGCAGTTTGTCATATTTGGAGAGTCTTACGGTCGGTGGACTTTAGTTAGCGAACTGTAAGTGTTAATTTGTAATTGTAAACTATAGTGTAATATTATTGTATTTGTACAAATTTATATAAATAGTTTAGTTATTTAGTATTACCAATTTCTTATATTGTTTGTATATTATTTTAGAAATTAGATAACATTTAGTAGAATATTGTTATTGTAAATTGATATTAGTTTAATAATTTAGTTGTTTTTAATAATCTCATTGTATTCTTTCTAATTTGTTAATAAATATTAGATTCTTGAATTAAGTAATAGTTTAGTCCATTTTACACCCAGTAGCCCGTAACAATACATATAAAAATTTACTCCGTGTGCTTGATTTTGTGCGTTTAAAAAAATTAATAATAAAATCAGATGTTGAGTATATTGCATCTATTGTAATATACCAATCAACAATAGTTAATATTTCAACAGAGTAATTAAATACATTAAAAAAAACCATCAAATTCTGATAAATACACTTTCCAATTAAAAATATTTGACATATGTTTTTTAATAATTGAGATTGCAGCTAATAGTGTTATTTTTGAAAATGGTATAAGTCCATTTTTTCATGCATTGGGATATTTAAGAATTTGCATTTTATTTAATTTTAAAATATGGGCATACATTATGTTTTTAACGGTTAGCACTTATTTTAAGAGTAATGTACTATACGCCTTTTAAATTTTATTATGAAATAATAATAACTAAAATTATTTAAAAAACTAATTAATTTTTTTTTATCCAAAAGGACTTAAGCAATTATAAAAAATAACATGCTCAAATATCGTCTTCAATCATATTACTGAACACCCTTTATTCAACCCTTGACTAACATTAGATAATAAAATTCCATATAAATCCTTTAGATATAATGATAATAAAATAATTAATGTTTACGATCCATCTGATGGAAAGTAAAGAATTTGCCCTTTGCGAAATTCGTTACCTAGGACGTAAGGTAGTAATTAGAGTTGTTACAGGCAATCTCTAGGTCAGCATGACAGTAAAGCCGATTTTATTGAACCCGTTCCTTCAATAAAGGAACTTTTATTGCACAATTTATGACACAGCGAGGCTACATCTCCTTTAGATTTCTTAGGGTTAGAGTCCACCCAGTGGGGCTATAAACTAGTAGCGGAAGACCTAGGAGAGTATATTCAATATATTTTAGCTATGTGTATGCAAAAATGTCATTACTCCATTAACATGATTTAAGAGCTTATAATCAAAATAATATAAAAACAAACGTTCATTGAAATAACCCTTAATAAATAAACAGTTAATAACCATTCAGTAGATGTTTAGTCAAGGCTTCATTACGTAAAAAAACAAAAAACAATAATGATAAACAGTACA
The DNA here is from genome assembly GCA_964056705.1 of Troilus luridus. Classification (NCBI taxonomy): domain Eukaryota; kingdom Metazoa; phylum Arthropoda; class Insecta; order Hemiptera; family Pentatomidae; genus Troilus; species Troilus luridus. The sequence goes on from OZ057414.1 coordinate 60,387,741, forward strand.
CCTCATATCAACAGGCTAATTGGAAAAATCTAACTAAATATAGACAGTGCAACCATCGTCGATAATTAAATACACTTTTGACTGGTTTAAAGCCCCGATTATGCCGGAATTGCTTTCGAGTGGTTATCTATCAACTATAATTTGAGAGATTAGAATAAAAAATAATTTAAAAGCCTTATATTACGATCTATAGTTTTATTCTGATCAGTATTTTTCTTGAGCATTATATAAAGTATTAATTAAAAAGAAACTTTAATGGGCTATTTCAGTAAAATTACTACATTTTAGAACCTACATTTTTGTAGTAATGTTATTAAAATACAAATTAACGTACCGATGATTCGAAAACCTTCAATTAAAATTAAATTGACTTAACTCAATTAATATTAACTTAAATAACTTACGTCCTGCAAGTAAACTAAAACTCTCAGTCATACCTGAAAAAAAGAAAGAATTCGAATAAGTAACGAAAATCCGAAATTTGAATATTAATTAAATATAAAATTGAAACAACATAAAAATCAAATTTATAATTACATTTTTTCTTAAATTGGCTAATACATACTTATAATATAAAGAGTACTGATGATTGAAAGTAGTAGAGATGGACTTTAAAATGACAGGTAGTGAGACACTCGAACTTTTTTTTAACCTCTATCACTAAAACCCAGGAAGGGTCTTGGGTTCAGCAAGTGCTATAGACAGTACTGTTTCTTGGACAACGGTTGTGCAGGGAGGGTATTTGTCCCAGATCACGCTCAACCGCCAATACAGTGTTCTCACATTTATAATAGTTATTATAGCGTTATTATCTACTATAGTTGCAGGTAAATTGAATCTAGGGATAGTAAGAGCATACATTTTTGATAAACTCTCTAACTAATTCCAACGTAGATCATCAAAGATGTAAATGAGCAATAACCTGCCTGTCCCTGAAATTATTAAAGAGGAAATAAATATTTAAACGAGTGTCTCTATGTAACATGCAAACTCACTATGTTATACATAAATATAGTCCAGCTCTACTATTTCCATAAATAATATTTCAGAAAGGATTTTATTTTATATTAGAATTTTTTTTTTCATAAAAAGAGTATTTGAATAATCTTTAACAGTAGAAATTTCAATAGTATCTACCTCTACAACCATGAAGGGTCTGAGATTCAGTACATGGAAGACTGTAGTGTTTCTTGTATAACGGATGAGTAGGAAGGTGATTTGTCGCCCTTGTTTTGGGTACCCACTTAATAGAGGCTGAGTGAGCCCTGGAAACATCCTCAATCACACAGGATCCTTATCCGGCCACTAACAAATTATATAAAAGTCTGGAAGCGAGCGGGACATGAAACTAGGACCTTCGGCATGGCAACTCAGCGCTCTAATACTGAGCCACTCCTCTCCTCAAATAATTAATAACAGTTCCTTTATCAGTAAAGAGAAAGATAAAACTTAAGTTAGAATTGTTGTAAATATAAATAATAATTTAAAAATAAATCTTTGGTAATTGGTTCATTGGATTTTTCAAATTTTATTTTTATACAATGTATGTAATTTATAATAAGACTTTAGTATAATTTAAAGAAAGTTAACAAAAAACATCCATACAATTATTACTACTTCTTCATTTATCCTTGTTAACAATGTTTAATAAGACTACGCTTTCGATTAATAATTAAAGAACAAAAATTGGTATTCGAAAGTTAGCATCCAATTAAAGGAGAACGTATAAACAATTGGTTATGTTGAGTGCAGGCTACATGATAATGACAGATGCATGGATAACAACCGTATAATTTCATGGCTCAGCCAAACATGAACAAGAATGTGTATGTGTGTCAGGCTGTGAGATTTGAAATGCTTAATTTTAACTCATTAATTAATACATAAAATGGCAATATTTCCACAAATTAATCAGTAGTTAAGTAGTAAGTAGGTAAGTAAGTAAGTAGTCGATTTAGCATTAGTTAAGCAATGAAGAGAAACAATTAAACTTTTTCCTAATTTTGAACATTTGCTCTCAAGATACTCCACGAGAAAAAAAAATTTCCAATCAAATTTTTATTTTTATTACTCAGAATTCCTTCATAATTCAATGTTTAATGTCCATGGATAGGGGAAACTTCCCTTTATCCGAATTTCCTAATCAATACATACACCAAGCTTTATGTTGAAACGCGATTTCTTGGCCACGAAAAACTTGAACTGCTTTAGAACTGAAAAAAATATTTTTTGTTTCATAAAGTTTTGTTTATATTTAAAAAAATTTAATATAAAGTTTTTTTGTGGGCTGATAATCCATATCTAGGAAGTAAAAACATGTACCATTACAACCCATGAAGAGTTTTGGGTTCAGTGCGAGATAGAGACCGATCCGATTCCCGATCCCTTTAAATAAATAAATTTATAATAATAATTTATTTATTGACAGTTAATACAGTGTTATGTAAGTTATGATTCCAACAAATAGTTCGGTGGAAAAACCATGTCAATGCATTTTTACCAAACTCCTGATATTAATTTTTAAAACAGTTTCTGCTGTTGTTTTTTTTTAGAATAATGCTTGGATACAATCCGCATTCAAAATTTTCTTTTACTGACTGAATCACTCGCCATTCTCCAGTCTGAAACAAGCATTCTAGTCCAATGTCGTCTCATTTACTGAATGACCTCACCCAATTATCGTATGTCAGCATAGTTAACTTTTAATTAAAAATGATATTTTTAAATTTTAAAATAAATTGGTTTCCATCAACTTTTCCTAGCCTACGTTGACAGTAGAAGTGTATTTGAAATTGATTTTACACGCTAATTAGTTAAACGCAACATCTTTAAATATAAATTTTCAAAAAATATTACGATAATCTATAATTCGGTAAAATAATTGATCAAATTGTATTAATTTGAGCAGGTATGTTTTAAACCTGAGAATAGAGCAGCTTCTGAAACATAAGATAAAGAAGAAGTTTGAAATGTATAATGCATTTCTGAAATTCTACATTTCAAAATAATTGTAATGCCTATCGCGCCGTGAACGATGCTGTATATCTACAACTCTTTATACGGAACTATATACCTCAAATAGAGTTATTTCTCAACTATAGCTTGGATGTAATTATTGCTTTTATTATATCTCCATTTAAAGTAAAAAAAAAATTTACGATTCCCTCGGTACAATTAAATCATTCTGGACAAAATTCGACCTAACTACATATTCACCGGGGCTGCAGATATGCAAACAAAGAAATATAAACAAGCGGAAAGTGGTAACAAATCATTGTAAACAGCATTTCTATTTTAAAACAATCAAAAGTACCTGTTTAAAAAAAACTTACTTTTGGTATTAAAGCAACAACGGCATAAATTTATACTAATTTTTGAAAGCTGTTAGGGAAAAGATTACATTAAAATACGAATTTCGATATTATTTTATTTCTTATTTAATAAAAAAGTCTTCACCTGTTCCACAGGTCAACGCTTCAAGTCAGGACGTTTATTCGTTTCATTTTTAATATTTTCAAGTTATTTTTAATACAAGTTATCGTGAGCTGTAGTACGAAAAAGAAAATGTAATTATGGGTAATGTGTGGATTTCGGTAAACATTTCATCCAGAAATTAAAATCTCAACTAACATTTCCAAGTTAAGATGAAATATGCCGATTGAAACGTTCATTTCAAGATGAAATGATTACCGAAGTATATACATTCCCCATAATTAAATTCTCCTTTTCATACTAAAATTCACAATAACTTGTATTTTTGAAAAATATTGAAAGGGAAACAAATGAAAAGTTAAAACTTGCTGTGACTCAACTCGAAGCGACAACTTGCGGAATAATTGCCAGAAATTCTAGACTAATGTACATTTTGAGGGGTTTTCAATTATTTCTTGTCTGGAAACTTAATTATAAACTTTACATAACAACTAAGTAACACTATCAGGAAAGATAGAAGCAGGAGAACAAAGATAAAGATATTTACGCGGTGACAGAATCAAAGAAAGGAGTGGTCCGTAGACAATATCCACGCCCGATAACGGACACAACAGAGAGGCCTAATGTATGAGCTGTTGAGTTTTCCATTAGCAGAGCTTATCAAATCAGTCAGCGAACAGGCAGGTTCTTGTAAAAGTTGTCAGTTTTGTCATTAACATAATCATAAGCATAGTTTACTGAATTCCTTTATTGTTCTCAATATAAATAATTTAAAAAATCTTACTTAGGTAGAAGGCGTCCATAGTTGTCCTATCCTAAGAAGCAAGTTCACAGGACACCTATATATTTACTATACACTTACATGATCCACCCCCAATCAAAATTGGTGCCCTATTCAGATCCACATTCATGGTATAGACAAATTAAAAAGATTGCTTCTCGCCAATCCAGAAAAGATGACTTGAGAAATCTAGGGAAATAAAGCAATCAAACTAATTGAACAAATCGTTCATTAAAGTTAGGTATGATTTTAATGATCATGGGAATAAAAAACATAATCAAATAAACAATTGAATGATGGTATGCATTTTAAGTAGAGTATCTTCCTGCTTAATAACCAGTCGGGTAGTAAAAAAGAGTGAAATACTTTTTTCGAAGTCGTAAAATTTCAAGTAATTATCCCGCAGGTTGTCTATTCGAGTTGAGTCACAGCAAATTTTAACATTTAATTCGTTTTAATATTTTCCAAAAATACAAGTTATCATGAGCTTTAGGAAAAGAGTATGTAATTATGTGTATACTTTGGTAATCATTTCATCCAGAAATGAACGTTTCAACAAACATATATCATCTATACTTCGAAATATGAGTTGAAACATTAATTTCTCGATGAAATGTTTACCAAAATATACTCATTACCCATAATTACAATCCGTACTAAGGTTAACGATAAATTGTACTTTTGGAAAATATTAAAATTTAAACGAATAACCAGTTAAAACTTGTAACTGAACTCGAAACGACAGCCTGCGGAACAGATACCAAATTTCGGCATGTACACTACCATAAGAACTGATATAAAACAGAATATGGAGATTTTACGCAGCTGAAATCACTTAATCCGGGAGTTCCTTTGAAAGGATAAATAACGAAGTAACTTCCTGTCTACAATTAAACACTGAATTGATGGCACGCTTACATTAAGTTTTCTTGATAAATTTACTTTTGTTATACACTATTATACAGAGAAGTGTGGTTTTACTGAACAAGACGCCAACAGGAGTTAGTTACAATACAATTGTGTATTTTATCCTTATAAAGGATGTAAATCTATTTTGGGGAAAATGGTCTGGGTGAAGGTCAAAGACGGGATTCTTAAAATAGAGATAAACTATTTATTAGAAACCAGCTCTATTTAAGGAATTCTTTCTATGAACACCACCAGGTCCGTTTTCTTCCCCATATTTATAAGGTCAACTAATATATGTTCATAGCTTCTAAATTCTTCTTACAGAAGATTCACCTCACACAAACTTGCCGTACCCATTCTTTCACATACTGAACTAAGAAAAACGGCCGATTGTTACGATTTCCGACCTTCTGGGAACTTACCCCAACGGCCTACAGGTGATACTGCAAGAATCCAGGGGGGAAACGCAGAATAGAGTTTCAATACAGATGAAAAGAGCTAAAGATTGAAAGCCTAACCAAAAGTTCAATGCTTTGGGAACACCACAAGATATTTCAAAATTGGTTGATAATACTAATAGTTATTAAAAATGAGTAACACAGTTTATACCAAAATCATTGTTTCAATCATAAATTGAAAAACAGAATTAAAAACTAAAGTAATTTTTTTGTTAAGATTTTGTAATGATTTAATAATTTTTAGCTGTAATTTAGCTTAACCAAGAATATCTTCAACTAAATTAGTAGGAATTTCTACAGTAAAAGTAAAGGCTATTCACTCATCCCATTAATATATTTAATCTTTTGCGATACATTATTAAAATTTGTGAGATACTTGACTAGATTTTTATAAAATTAATCTCGAAGTCAGCAAAAAAACCACATATATATATACATATATATTTGTGTTTATGTTATATATATATATATATATATATATATATATATATATATATATATATATATCACATACTTACCTTATTAGGGCTTTTTTCTTAAACAGTTAAAAGGTAGTAAATCTTATTAGCCTGATCTACTTATTCACCTAATAAGTAGATCAGGTGAATCAAACTTCATATTATTTTTTTCTATTAAATAAAAGCAATTATAATTATAAAAAATATTGACCAAGCTATTAAATTTATAGTTGGGGTGCAGTCAAATAAAACACTAAATAAAAGGGTACTTTTCAGGGCTAAGAAATAAAAACAGACAAAAAACACAAAACTATAAAAAAACATTGCAGTACCAAGTATATGATAATATAAAAAAAATATGTATGTAGAGTAATAGAAATTTGAGGGATAAATATGAATAAAGATATTACAGAGTAAATGTACAGAAAGGTGGTGATGTAAAAATTTACAAAGGTAAAAGAAGGAAGTAAACCGAAAGTTTATAAAAAGAAAAATTATAAACATCAGAGGTGAGAAGTAAAATTATGGAAAAGATAGTCGAATATAGATAAAATATAACAAAAAAGATATCAAAGAGTAAATAAAGGAAAAAGAAAAGTAGAAAGTAAAGATATAAATCTAGAGTATAACAAGTAAAAAAGTAAACTGAACATGGAAAGTAGAAAATATAAGTAAGGGGAATTTTACCTCATAGCTTCTTATTAAATTTATAATTGATTTGCAATAGCACATTTGGAATTTAAAGTAAAATTTGAAGAATAATCTGGTAATAGATAATGGTCCACTCTTAAAAATGTAGGATATCATTTTTACTCATTCCTATACAACCAAAAAACAATGTTCAGAAAGGTTATACCTGAGGACCCTTGGATTGAATTCATTTGCGAAGTTTAAGCACAGTAGAAAAAATAGGAAGTTGCAGGTTAAAATAAATAAGTACATTTTATATGACGAGATACAAATACTTAAACAATGATAATCACATGAAATAGCATTGGTTTTTCAAAAATACAAACGATCGATGATTTTCCATTTCCTACTAAGGTCAGGATTTGGGATATTCTTCCACGTCTCCGACAGCAGTTTATCGACCATCAACAACTGAAATATGAACGGTATACCTTTTATAAATGGTTATTTCCAATAAGAAAATATTCCAAGGAAAAACGATAATGAATCGTGGGGGCTTTCAAAGGATGCGATGTTTGTTCTCAAGTCCATTATTCACCAGTAAAGCCATTAAGAATGAACGGACAAAGGAAGGGGTTTTATTTTTATTGTTTAGGAGTCTTTCTGGCGTTTTGAAGTTTTTCTCAAGTTTTTTATAGCGCAAGATGACAGGGCTTTAAGTCAATACTGACGGGAATGTAAATTTTCTTGACGATCACAGAGCCTTCTAGAAAAATAAATGTTATTTGTGAAAATCATCCATCATCGTGATTATGATGAGGTAAAAAAAATAATCTGGCTCTATTGAAATAATTATTCAAGATAAATGTTGATAAATCAAATACGCAGAAGTCTTAGCCAAATACGGACAATCAGTTACAATCAGTAAGTGAGTAGCCTTTCTCACGTTTGTATATGAGGTGCAAGAAAGCTATGCCTTCAATAATTTTTAATAATAACATATAATAAATCTTTATTGAGTCAAATTATACAAATCCCGTTTTACATATATTGAATTTATGATCTTATTTTGCATACTTCATATTCCTGAGGGATTCAAGTAGAAGCGTGAATGGAGAAACCTCCTATTGAAGGCATTCCTAGCGTGTTTCATGTATCTGCAGTAGATCCCTACACCAGAGAGTAATGATTGATGATTTCTGTCAGTAATGATTGTTTGAGTGTCCAACAAGTGAGTCATGAAATATTTTGTAGTTTTTTTTGTATAAAGAAAGCAAACACAAGGAAAACATAACATAGCTTGTGACGCATCATATGAACCATTCCACGACTTTTACATCGATCGGATCTTGTTAAAAATAATCTTAAAGTGGAGTACCGACAGTTGGACAGACTTTCCCTCGCTTCCAACTACCGGTAACCACTGACCTGAGATTTTGCGGACTTACCTTTAGGCTGTGTGCTATCTGCTTGATGTAATAGAGGTCGAGATCCTGAAGGACTTCTATCTTCTCGGGCTTGGGCTGGGGCAGCCCGTGGAGGCTGAGGGCCGCCAAAGGTGGGAAGCAGGAGTTCATCTTCTTGTAGCGATCACTTCCCCTCCATCGCCCCCCTTCAACGTACCATAGTCCTAGGCAATGGGCTCTCTTAGCGGGTTCGAATCCGGTACAAGATGCTCGCTTATCGCTTTGGGAGGCTGAAAGCTGTATCATTTCACATTCACTCATCATGATAGGCAAACAAATTAATATGCTAATGGGAAAAATAATAAAGACGTTCCAGTCCAAAAATGTGAGGAATTTTTTTTCGTAGTAGAGCAATGAAAAACAAATCAAAGCCTGTAAGTGAAATTTATTTTTGAAACACTTTGATATATATATTTGATCCCAATATTTGATAACCCCGTAACTTTAACTTCTACTCCAAAAATATAACATATCTGCAGCCGCGGAGTATAAGTGTTTAAGTCGAATCTTGTCCATAGAGACATAACTGAATTGAGGAAAGCGGAATCGTGTCATTTTCGTTTAAGGCCTGAAATGGAATACAAATATAAGCTATTATTCCATTTCAAGCTAAGGCCTGACTTAGCTACTTATTTACAACAAAAACGATTCCGCTTCTCTAAGAACTCATTTTGGAGAAAATTCGACTTAACCGCTACTTCACCTAGGCTGTAGATATATAAGTACATTAAGATCACACATACAAATCGATACTAGCTTTAGCCACATTCGATGAGCGAATTTTTGGCGCCATGATCGGAGAGGAGAGGCGTTGATAAATAGTTGAATAAATATTAGACGATTCAAGGTTATTTGTCTGGTTCAATAACTACAATCCCATTCTGCACTAGATAAGGAGTGTAACTATTTAATCAAGTATGTAGGATTAAAATTACTTATCAATAAAAAAAACGTTGATTAAAATAGCATTGTTGTATTAGTTAAATTTGAACTAATTAATTTAAACACTTTATAACCATTATGTATAGTCAAAGGATCGAGGTGACATTGGTAGAGCGATGAGCTGGCGTGCCGAAGGTCCCGGGTTAGATTTCGACAAATAATTTATTTATTCTGCTAGCAGCCGGGGGTGGATCCTTTGGGATCTGGAGACCCTCTAGGGGTAATATCATCTATAAAGTGGGTACCCAAAATAGCGATAAAACCTGGTGGTTGATCAAATCACCTCCCTGCATAACCGTTTTCTAGAAACAGTACAACTCTACCACGCATTAAACCCAAGATTCTTGGATCGTAGCGGTAAAGTTTTTTTCTTTTATTTTAGAAAATGTATTTAGTTCTTCATGCATACCATAGCGTTGTTCTATGTTTTTGTTAACTATATCAGTAAAATAAACACTTTTCTGTACCCTCACCCACTTTTACGTACCTCCTTTAAGGAAGTTATTATGCAATGATACGGCCTTTAGTACAGGATGCTTTTAGTAGTTAACTTTCGAAAGGATATAAAAACTACTTTAAAGAATCGGAGGCACACCCACTGGAGTCTATACTGGAGACAAGGTAAAAGGGTAGTTAAGGGTGGCTACCTGATACCTAAAGGGACGAAAGGAAGGAGGATAGCAGCTTTTAAATCGGAAGGAGTTAAAACCCCACAGAAATAAATATTTTTACTCTGCTACTTAAATAAAAGAAATTAACTAAAACACTGTTTAAGTACATTACATAACCAAGGTGTAAGTGATATTTCAATTCATTAAAGAAAAAGAGAGAAAAAAAGACCCATTCATTGATACACCTACACAGGTAAGTGGTGTTCGTGACCGGGGTCACGTTGAAACCGTACACTTACATATTGATTCTTATTTATTCATTTACTAACTCATTTTGAATTTTCTATTTTTTTTAAAGGGTCAAACATGTGTAAACTATTACAATAATGAACCTTTTTATTAAATATGTAAATATTTAGACAATGAAGTAATTTCTATTCATGTATTAAATGATTAGATATGCACTGATAAATCGATACAAATTATATAATTTATAGATATGAAGATTTGAATCTTAACTATTCCAAAGAAATTTTTATCATTTAGATGAAGAGGAATATACCAATATTACTAACAACATTACATATAATTATCATACAAATTCAACCTTTAAATTTTTTTTTTTAAAGTAAAATAATTCCTGTTATATGTAATTATTTGTATGTAAGTAAAATAATCTGTAATCTTTAATAATCGTAAAAAAAATATACTCTCTGTGATTGATTTACGAGTTTAAAAAAATAAATAATCAAGTCGAATGAATATTGATTAAATTGAAAAAGATATAGAAAAAGTATATTGAAAAAGATTAATGGAATATTACATACTGAATGTTAATCGCAGCGTCTTTATTAAAAGGAGGTGTTTGGAATATTATTATATTTGGAACCAAGTGCTGTGAAGATTTAATAAGTTTACTAAAACTAATTTTATAATAAAATAAATAAATAAAAATAAATTTTACAATTTGTATCATACTTATATTATGGTTTTTTTTACGCTTCTTGAATATTGAACAATATTATTTTCGAAAAACATTTTATTGGTATTACCTATCCAATGTTAACAATTTAATAAGTTCAACATTAAAGTATATTTGTTTTAAATTTAAAATGAAAATTAAAAAAAATCAGCTATTTAGCTGACACATCTCAAGTTTTATCCAATCATAACTTTAACTAAAAGTCGTTTAGAATTTTAGATGACACTATGAAAAATTCATAAGAAGAGTGCCTAGTGATAAGGCATAAAAAAATCAAAATAATTCAAGGTTCAACGGCTGTCCGTTGATAAAAAAAATAAAATCTAAGGCGCTCGGTTCAATTTATTTGATTAAATTTAAAATAAGTTGGGGATTCTAGAATGAATTTCGTCAGCTTCTTAGAAATTGAAAATGTCGGATTTCAAAACAAAATTGAATAATAAGAAAGAGATTGTTTTTCTGTATGATAATAAAAAAATGCAATTATATTAATTGATAAACTAAGAACTTGATGTATCGCAAAAATAAAAACATTTAGGAGTACAACAGAGAAACTTAAAGTTTGAATAATTAATATTATCACTTAATGCAATGGATTAAACCATTAAAAACCTCTATGTATATGTTGGTGATCTTTTAATTACTTATCGATTTATTTACAGGGGAAAACATGAACAGTGGAAAAAAGATTTATATGAAAATTCTAAATGGAGGATCACAAAACGCTGCAACAATTTTCATAATCATGTCTTTATTAGAACATTAATACTACTTAAAATATAAGAATATAAAAGAATAGTTTATTTCATGTAATGATTTAACTACATCCAAGTAAACATTGTGTATAATTGTCAAATCAGCCTATATCAGGGTCTTGGGTTCAGTACAATGTTGAGACATGACGTGAGCAGGGAGGTGATTTGTCCGAGATCACGGTCAACCACCAAGTTTTTCACCAATTAAGGGTACCCGCATTATAGAGGCTGGGTTAGCCCTAGGAGGGAAGTTCTGTAGATCCCACAGGATCAAGTAATTTATCTCTCGCTGCCGCATTTGAACCTGGATCCTTCAGCACTGCGACTCAACAATTTTTTATAACTTATTTAACTCAATAACTGGAATAACTTATTAAAATCAATAACTGGAATAACTTTTCATAACTTATTTAACTCAATAACTGGAATAACTTATCCCAGTAATGCTTTTTAGTTTAACTATAAACTGACGTAATGCACCTTTTAACCAAAATCGTTAACGAGAATTTTTTTTTTTTAAATACTATATATTCACCGATCTATGAAGGTGTTGACAGAAACCTCTTATTATATTATAACTAATGAACCAGAAAAAATATGACACCAACACAAAACTATTTCCGACTTCGATGATGTCATAAATTAAATACATTAATATATCCTGTAAAGGATTTCGTGACCTTAACCTCGATACCAAGCAGTGCATTACCAGATAATGATCAGTAATGGGTTCAACCTTCACAAGGTGTTCCTCTGGAATGAAAGTAATCCGTTCTGAGGTAACTGCCTTGTTTTATATAAGTTATAAAATGGGAATTATTTAGGTTGTGATACATTTACAAACGTATAGCAATACAAATATAACAATAGACAAAAAACTATAAACAAAAAACTTATTTTTCCAGAATATTTATAGATTGTAAATAATTTTTTATCCGCAATATGTTCACTTATTAACAAAAGGTTATGTTGTAATGAAATAAATCCATACATTTTTAGAAATTTCACATTAATAACAGTGATAATGATGACCATCATTAAGTTGCTTCTATTTAGAGAATATAAAATATAAATGAATGAAATCGAAGACAAAATTTTACAAGAAGATAGAACTTATTCAATGAGTGCTCAAAATGCATTTCAATTCAAAATTATCCAGATCTTTTCTTTTAACTATAGCCATAATAAGTAAAAATATTTTTTTAAAAATCAGTCGTAACTTAGAGTATGAACTGAACCGATAACATTCTTTATGGCGAGATTGCACATAATTTTTTAATTTATCAGATGTTTTAGGGTTGTATAAACCTAAAAAAAATAGGACCCCTACAATCCATGAAGGTGGATTGTGCTCAGCAGATGGTAGAAACTGTACTGCTTCCAAGAAACAGTAGCAGGTGATTTGAGCTAAACCACGCTCAACCTCCAAGATCCCCCCCTAATAAAGGGTACCCACATTACCCTAATAAAGGGTGAGCCCCCGAAGTGTTTTCAAATCCCACAAAATGCATCCCTGGCTGTTAAAAGATTAAATAAAGTAACTGCCACATGTTAGAACCCGAGACTTTCAGCACAGCTCTACCACTTAGCTACCCAGCTCCCTCGGGTTGTATCATAATAGAAATTATTATGGTAATAGAAATATAGAAGGCCGCTGCACTGGACAGATAGGACTGCCGTAAGCATATCGAGGAGGCCAAGGCTCATTGATGGCCTGTAGAGCCAGCCAAGAAAGAAGAAGAAGATAAATAAACCAATTTCTAGACAATGGTAAAATTTAAAATGAGATTTTTCTCTTAAATCTGGATAGCTTGCCTTAGTTAAATATTAACTATGAGGATCTTTGACAGAAGCTTTTCAAGAAAATTAAAATTTATAGTTAGGATAGGCAATATCATTTAATCAACGAATTGACTACATGTGAATTGTAAAGTTTTTCATTCCAATACAACATTAATCAATACAACTTTACTATGTTGCTCCTTCCTCGGCAATGAGGGTCCTTACGAAGCAGGATAACGAAAACAGTTCCCATCCCCATTCGTTGCGAGGGGAGCGGGCGAGTTATGTGGAGGGTGGAAGCTAGGGTGTTGTCATGGCGACGACCAAACACCTCGGGGGACTTCTCGTTTCATTATGGCGCCGCCGATATGGTAATAAAAAGGCAGCGAGTTAACTAAGCCATTCCTAGTCAACAAAAGCAGCCAATTACTTGTGCAGTACCCTGCAGAACAGTAGCCATGGGAGCTTTAACTTGCCTCTATCCACTCCGATTTGACTGGGAATGAAAGGATCCCTTGTATTCATCACGTGTAGCCATCCTGTCTCTGAGGGAGTTAGTGGATTGAGGTCACAAGGATTAGTTTTCAACACTAGCTACGTCCTAGGGATAAGCCACAAGCCAACTATAAACAAATTTTCATGAAAACTTAATTAATTTCAGTAAAATTGAATCATCTCTAGCGAGGTTAACCAACAATTTACTATGTCCAAGATCGCGGGTTTGTAGCTCGGCAGATGGCCTTAGGATTCTTTTCTTAGAATCTTTTCGTAGGGGTCGTAAAATGGCGGCCCTGAGGCTGTTGGCGTTGTCAGGTACCCGTTAAAGGACACTATCCTAATTATATCTGGATAGGCGAATTTTAAGACAACCACTGTCCACCCTCTGATTTTCCATAGCATCATAAAGTAATGCTAAATGAATAAATAAATAAACCAACAAAATTAAATTCAAATAATTAAACTAAAAACTTTTTCATTTAAACATACCAAGTTCACAAAATCAACGAATGCTTTAAGTATTTGTGTCTAATTTACAAAAAATAATAATTGTTAGTAAGAAGGCTAACTCAACTGGGCAAGGGACGGCATTGCCTACAATCCAAATCAAGAGGGTTATGTATTGTTATTGGATTTGATAACGAGCTGGACTAACATAAGAACTGAATGAAGCAAGGCAGGTCCTTAGGATTTTTTAATGGGAATAAAAAATTCTTGATTATACTATCCTTCGGAAGGGACATTAAATAAGAGGTGAAACAAGCCTGTGCGTTGTCAGGTACTCGTGAAAGAACTCTATCCTAATTATACTTGGATAGACAACATTTAGGATTTGTAGCATCGTACCCATCGTAGTGGTATCGTACCCATCGTGCGAAAAGCCTGTACCACTACTAACGAAGGATCTTAGGTTCAGTATGAGGTAGAGACTGTACTATTTATAGGGCAACGGTCATGCAGGAAGGTGGTATGTCCGTAATTACACCCAAAGGGCAAGTTTTTCTTCCGAATAAGGGTACCCATCTTAAAGAGGCTGGGTGAGCTCCGGGGGAGGGGCCTCCAGATCCTCAGTTGCATACGTGGCTATTTACTAATAATAACAAACAGCTTATTTATCTGCCACTGCCGGATTTTAACCCTGGCATGGCAACTCAGCGCTCTACCAACAAGCTACCCAGCTACCACAGTATCGTAATACATACACGAAGCATCATAAACTGACGTTAAATGAATAAACAAACATAACTGAATGGAATTTTTGGATTCACCTCGGAGACATGAGAAATAACATGATGATAACACCAAAAAAAAAAACCAATTAAAAGTACATGAAAAATAAAAAACTTTGTATTTTATCAACTGTTTGTTGTCTTAAGCAAAGTTGAACAGCGCACACCGATTGAAAGTTCAAGTTCCGATCAGAGATAGCTTTAATTTTGCCAATACCCCCCTTTAATCATGCCTTCCATTGTATTGCCGTCGAGGGCCCACCCGGCTAACAAGGAAGCGATACCATAACCCGATAACATTAATCCAAGCTCCTGAGGAACGGAAGGCCCAGTGCCGCATAAAAGGGCCAGAGAAGAGCCCTCCAAGAACGGAAGAGGATGAAAGGGCGTATTGAATAGCTAAACCACTCGGTTGGCCTCCGCGCACGTCTATCTTCAAGTTCGTCATTCATACAGCTCTCACGCTAGGCGAAATTTCCTGGAATTAATACCAACTTTTAAAAAAAATTCTCTCTACGACCTATCGGAAAACCGTAGATAGGATGAATCGTAACGCAATAAAATGCAGATAGAGTAATAAAACATCTTTATTACGAAGCTCCGCTGAATTTCACTATGCCAAGATTTTTTTATGTATCGGAATAATTCGAAAATAACAACAGAATAAAATCTGAAGGGCCAGGGAGAATAACAAGGGCCGAAGCATCCAATCCTCGCCTACATTGGAAAAAAGGGACGCATTGCAGAGCCTCAAGATAACACAAACAACGTCCTCGGAAACCATAAAACAAAAATAAGAATATAAATCAATACAAGAGGTAAAACCTCCCCGAAACTGGAATTTCTGTACAGTAATAAAATATTTGAATACCTAATTATAATATAAACCTTTTTTAAAATAAATATTTATAGAGAGAAATTATACAAATCCCAAAAGGAACATATTGTACTAGTGCCTTTCTGACCATAATCGAACCCAATTATTTAATTTTTTGTTAGAACAAATCTAGAAAATAATATGTGGAAGAAAATGGTCCGGGAAGAGGTCAGTAAATTTCTTGATATTCAGAGAAATTTATTGACCTCTTCCCGGACCATTTTCTTCCACATATTTCATCAAGGTCAACTATATTCATTTAAAAAAAAAATCTAGAAAATAATAGTATTAAATATATTAGAGACGAACTGTAAAATATATTTTTAAATAATGAATGAAATGAAGCAAGAACTTTTTTTTGTATTAATTGCACAAATTATTTCAATTTCAATTAATTTATTTTCTAGATATCGAATGATATTTTCGTATTTTTAAAGGAAATTTTAAATATATAAAAAAAATTATATTTGTGCATTGCCAAAAAAGTTTGGAAATTCGCCTCTTTATAACGTCCTCAATCTATAAAGATAAAATTTATAATTCAGAAATCTTGATAAATATTTCAATTCGAAAAAATGTACTTTAAATCGGAAGATTAATAGAGGATTAACAAAGGCTGAAAAATGTCATTTTTGCTTAAAATCTTAAATAACTACATTTTAGTAAATTAATCTATAATATTCACTACATATAATTATAATATAATATTCTATAAATATCATTTAACTAAAATTTATAAATATTATCCATATCAATAAATAAGCAATACATTACAACGATTAGCAATTTAATCTAAAAAAGTAGATCGATTGTATAATCGGAAAAGAAAACAAAAAAAAAAAAACCTTTGCTAGCTGAATTACAAAATTCAGAATGAGGTCGAGAAAAAAAATATTCATTTTTACAATATATTTTCTGATTCATGAAATTATGTTTTCCAATAGAAAACTTAATAAATTTGAGTAATAATTTTTTTTACGTTGCTATGTGGCTGTAGAAGAATCTTTTTTTTTTATTTTTTTTTGGAGCGGGGACATTTCAAGCTGAATCAAACATATCAATTTCAGAAAGTTCTAAACCAAAGGCTAGGTTTAAAAATAATTAATTTGTACATGAATTCCAAAAATGATACTAAAGTTTTAACTTCAGGTTATCAATATAATATTATATTATCTAAAAAGTAAAGAAACTAAGGCATTAAGAATAATAATAAACAACGGTGATTGCTCTAGATAATGAAATAAAAATATGTTATCGGTCCCGCTTCGAGTTAAGTCACAACAAGTTTTAACTTTTTCTTTTTAATGTTCTCGAAAATAAAAATAATTTTATTACTGACTGTATATAGTCACTATTAATGAATGTTTATAGATAAGAAACCCGACTTATACATACGTTTTAGGTTATATCTATTATACCTATATATACATTATATCATTATTTCGAAATGTCTATAAAAACGTTCAATTCTTGATGAAACGATTACCGAAATATACTAATCTCCCAAAATTACACGCTTTTTTCATACTAAAATTCTGGATTAATTTTTAATGTCTTCAATATTAGAAAGGAGACGAATGATAAATCAAAACTGGTTGAGACTTAACTCGAAGCGACAACCTCCGGAACTGATACTTAAGTGGTTATGCACATCATAACGAGCTACAGCTAACAGTCAAAGTTAGGTTTAGATGGCCTTGATAGATACAGACAACTGTCAAAATCGAGGGATCTTAGGGTTTACCTTCTTCTTGACGGAGAGCACAAGGAAAGAGCAGCCGACGACCATGGTAGCAGGAGGATGGAGACGAGAAGGTGCGGAAGCGACGGAACGTATACCGCAAGTGACATCCCATCGAGGGACAAGGCCGCCGCCAGGTGGGGTTTTATGATGAGGAAGCAATATTGGCGAGACAGGAGACTGCTCTAGGATTGCTGAATACTGGAAACCCTCTCCTCATAAGGTAACTGAACTCCATTTGTCGTCCCATTTACGGTAATGTCTGCCACATAATAACATGACGCAACCACGGGATTGATGTATGGTCAAGACGAGATATATATGTCAAGAATCAATGTACTGAAGCTGTACTACCTTAATCGTATGAAAATTTGTACTAGTACAATTCCATCAGCAGGTCACGTACTAATGGACATGGGGATTAATAAGATTTAAATCTTAACCGATGCAAGAAACACTACATTAACTGTTATGACGAGGAAGCAACTACCATTAAGCAGAAAGCACCACTTTAAGATGACATAGATAAGTAGATCAGGTTCTCCCAAGGATTTTCATCTTAAGCCGTTCAGGCCTGGAATGCTCACTCAGTCTGGTAAGCATAAATATATAACATGAACAAAGAAGAAGCAATCCAATCTCGAGAATTATTATTAAAGTCATAAAGCCTTGCTCAATTATACTTAAGCAAGTACGAACTTGTTGCTCTAACTTTCTTAAAATTTTCAGCAAAACGAATTAAATATTTACAAAAACTTGACGATTTTATGTATAAATTTCTATGAATTTATAAGTTTGGTTCTTTAACCTCAACTGATATTTCAGGCTGATAGGGCGACCCTACTGTGGTAGGATAGTGTATATTATAACACAAACTCTGTTGGTTGATCGACTATTTTGTTTTGATAGA
The DNA here is from genome assembly GCA_964056705.1 of Troilus luridus. Classification (NCBI taxonomy): domain Eukaryota; kingdom Metazoa; phylum Arthropoda; class Insecta; order Hemiptera; family Pentatomidae; genus Troilus; species Troilus luridus. The sequence goes on from OZ057414.1 coordinate 60,406,202, forward strand.
TAAGAGTATAAGCTTTTGACTATCAACTATAATGTGATAATGACTTCCACATATGCTCTTCCCTCGATCCTTAATGATGTATTATCTACCCCCATCAATTATTAAAAGTCTAGATAGATTCTACCGGTTATTAATGGCAGACATGTTAAGAACTGGTCCGTCTTTGAATGCGGTTGAGCAGCCTAACCGGTAGGGTGGAGAGCCAAGCAAGTAGTGACGAAATGTGCCACTACGGTGGAAAGGCCCTTTCACGGTGTGTAGATTAGTTCCACGAAGAACAATCTCATCTGCCTCCCGGGAGTTGTTCCACCTCTCGTCTTCAGGGACAGGAAGTTTCTCTATCCTGTCTCTTCTTAGTGCTCCTTTTTTCTTTTAGGTACGACGTAACATTTTTACAAACATAGTAATCCAAAACGGAATGTTGTTTTGCTTGAAAGTGCCATAAAGTAAATCTCTAGGTCAGCTCGTAGCGTCTGGTGAGTGCATGATAAGGAGAACAGGTTGTTTGTCGTGAAAATGCAGCTTGTATCACGTAATAAAAAAAAAGGAGAAAATACAACAAGATCTATCATATGCGTTTCACACAGTTCTTTACGTATGTTTCAACTATAAACAACAACATTGTAAAAAAAATAAATAGCATAAGACAAAGCCAAATAGAGAAGTTTCTTATTCTTAGGCTAGTTAGCCACTGGTAGTACTGGAATTACGAATTCACCCTAGAAGGTCACGAGGCCATCTTCCTTACAGACGCCTCGGATTATCAGAAATTGAAGAGGCTGGCCTAGAAACTAGAGGGTTTAAGCGGGAATAAAGTCTGTCTTAAAAGGATTGATATCGGGTCCGGGCCAAATCAGGGCATTATAGATGTACGTTCGAAACAAAGTATGAGGATTTTACGAAGGTTTTTGGATTGTTAGGGTTGAATACGAGGGGAATTCGACGGCTCAGTGGAGCCCCAAAGCTTTACTCCGTAAGTCCAAATGGGTTTTATAAAAATCATGTATAGGATATATATTGGGTTGTAACATATGAAATGTCAGTGAAGGTGTAAATTTACTAGATCACGATCAACCACCAGTTTACCCCCCTTTATTTGGTTATCCACTTTACAAGCTGGGTGTGCCCCGGGAGGGTTCCAGGTCCCATATGATCCATATCCAACTGGTAACAGACTAAATAAGTCTTGCCAGCAGCGGGTTTTGAAACAGGATTTTCGGCATGGCCACTCAGTGGTCTGTACCACTGAACAACTCCGCTCCCTAAGCTGGTATCAATTACTAATGCTAAATAGTAATTACAAATGCCTTTGACAGGAATGATTAGTTTCTAATTGAGATGTACTCATGAAATCATAACAATTACAAATTAAGCTGTTAAGCAGCCTAACATTTTGGTGGGAACTAAAAGAAGAACCTAAGTAACAGATATATTTTGTTTTCCTGTGTAATTATCCCACTCCAGTCTCACTCCAGATGAAAGTCGGAGCTCGTTAAGTTGTCAACTGCTAGGAGGCAAAAAAGGAACAAATTATTGCGGCCAGCTGCTAGAAGTTAAGTACATGCTCCTGTTTTTTACTCTATAGAGCATGTGCGGGCTGATGTTGGTCGAGGGAGCCCACACGCTTATGATTTACTGTCCAGTCACATAAGTCATGGCTATTAATAAATTATTTCATTATTGCCAAATAATAATAAATATGAAAAAAAAAGAAAAACATTTCCAATCAATTCATAAATAACCTCACACAGCCTCTTTAAAGTGGCTTTCCTCATTAGGGGAAAACATCTTTTAGGTTGAGCGATAATACGGTCAAATCAATCCTTGCACAACCATTAGCTTGGAAACAGAACGGCAGTGACAATGAACTGAATTGAATAAACTTTAACATCATATCAATGGAGAGGTAAAGTTTTTCTATAGATAAATAATAAATATCATAATTACAAAGATATGAAGTTTTTTTCTATCAAGTCTGGGAGCTTCAGAATGTATTGAATAGGTATGTAGGAATGTATTGAAAATGTATCTCTAGGCCACCGATACCCACCTAATCACAGGGTGGCCTTTATGGGTTCCTGGAAGAGCCAAGTTTTTCTGTCGGATTGTATATCATGCAAATCAGCATATTAATATTCTTAGGCGGCCCATATCTGAGAGCATTATGTAATTTGTGACGTAGAGTGGAACGCAACATGTTCGATGAAAAGTACAGAATAAATTCGTCTTCGAAATGAGTTCATTAGTCACCAAATTAAATCTAAACCTACATAAGTAACAACGAGATAGACTTTTAAAATGTATTGCCATGGTAATTAAAACAACAAAAAAACCTGCTAACAACAGCCCGTGAACGGGTCTGAGTTTCAGTACATGGTAGAGACTGTGCTGTTTTATGGACAACGGTTGTTCCCAATCTTATTTTGGGTACCCGCTTTATAGAGGCTGGGTGAGCCCCAGGAGGGTCCTAGATCCCATTTGATCCATCTCCGGCTGCTAACAAATTTTATGTAAAAGTCTTGGCAGCAGCGGGATTTGAACCAGGATTTTCAGCATGACAGCTAAGTGCTCCACCATTAAGCCACTCTGCTCCATATGGTAAATCAATGGAAAGTTATATTTATAAAAACTTCAAACCTATTTTCAATAACTGGAAAACGTTATAAATAATTTTTTTATTAAATTCCATTTGATGATTTTTCTGAAGGTGCAATTTTTACGATAGTGAAAACTTTCCAACATCAAGGTTTTTAAGATTATACAAATTCTAAACAGCCTTGAAGAGCTGATTGAAAATCTTTTGTTAGCACTGACCGGAATAGACAAGTGAAATTTACAATTGAAAAAGTAATACGATGCAACATCCTCCCAGGAGACAGGCAGCGGTTGCAAAAGCTCGGAAGCCGGAGGACGTAGGCAGTGGATACGGCCTCAACCTTGGCAGAGTTTTACCGAGTGTTTAGTCAACGGTTGGGATGTAAATAAACTTCCTCCTAAACGCAACAGTCTGACCTTTTGCCTTTTTCGGGCACTATAAATATATGAATAACGAAGTCAGGGATTCAAAATTGAAAGAATCGAGGCGGAAAAATTAAATTTTATCGACATAATTTCCATACCGTTTATGTCAATTATCGATTCATAATCAGGTTAATATTTGAATTCACATTCCTATAAATTCGAAATAAGATCCACTCAGTCCAAATAGCCTTAAAGGTATCCCTATAGGTGGTTTGTCCTAAATGAGAGGAGGTTTATCCTAGATCACGCTCAACCACCTGATCCCCACCCCTTATTTTAGCTACGCTCTTTATAGGGGCTGGGTGAGCCCCAGGAGGGTCCTATATCCCAAAGGCCCCCATATGTACATATATAAGATAAATTAATTCGGATGGAATTTCTTTTTTCATTTTTTTCCAATGTGGTGATTGGGTCAACTAAAACATCCCATTATCAATTGTGAAATATGTAAAAAACATAGTTTTATTTCCCCACATCTTAATATTAAATATTAATGTCCTACATTATTATACAACATTATTATTGTACAACATTATTATTCCTACATTATTGTACATTCTTAAAAGTTTATGATAATAGAGCAAGCATTAGGTATACAATACGTGGTGTGATACAATATCAATACAAACAAAATAATATAGAAAAACCAATAATGTACCCATTCTGATACGTGTATAAGATTTGAAAAATAGGACTTGACTTTGAAACGCATTCCTGGACAACTCATTTTATGACGTGTGTAAAACCTTATCAAGAAGGACAAGAGACATTTGTTTTCGCTATCAGAGCTTCCGTGCTTTCGCCCAATTCACTCGAAATATTTTGTTATTTCTTCTGCACTTATGTTCTCAACAATTTTACACATTCATAGAATCATTACAAATATACTCTTGTAATATATATTAATTTAAGTGAATTCCTTCATTGAGTCGTATAATCGTGAAAGAATTTTTGTACGTGGTTTGTTTGACATTCTTTCACGATTAATCAAGGAATTTACTGAGATTAATTAAAAAATAACAACGAATAATGGAACCAAAAGATTTGATTATAAGGGCAAGCTTTTATATTTTATATGAGTGGTCCAGGTTAGTAGGAAGAGACTGGACAATCATTTGGATCGATTTCTGGTTCTCTATTACGTTTCTATAAGGTTGATACAATAATTAAGTTGGAAACAAATAATGGTTAGATTTGTATGAAATCCCAAGACTTCTTACTTATATAGTAATGGTTATAGTAATGCATTTCTTCAAAATTTAATTTTTTTAATTATAAATTTCATCCGTATTAACTAAAGGATAGACTTATTTAAGACTTTAAAATATAAAGGTCATGACCAGGGATGGGATGGTTGACTGGAAGATAGAGTAAGGAAGAAAATAGTTGGGGGTGCAGTCAAATAAAACTCTAAATAAGTGGGTACTTATTTAATTATGTGCCGACGTTTCGACCCACTTTCTGGGCCATCTTCAGGGCTAATAGAAGCTGAGGCTAGACTATAAAGGTCATGTTTATGAAATTAAAAATATAAAACCGTTATTTTCCCCTCAAAAATACTGCGACATTATATAATCAATTTATAAAAAGTTTATAATGTCGTCCTAAGGAAGTGACGTAAAACGGGTGTTCTGACTTTTCGCTATGTTAGCTACTCAATAAAGATCCCTATCCTAATTATAACTGAAGCGGCCAAATTTTAAATTTTCACAGTAGCATCATCCGATTAGCCATAGCATCATAAAGAGACTTTATATGTATAAACAAAAAACAAAGTAAATATTTTATGTATATAATATTCTATATAATTCTGAATGTATATAATTTTGTTACTTTCAATTCAATCGTTTCAACAATGACGTATACAATAGCAAAGAAATATTTAGTTGTCTTGTGTCAGAAACATGACACGATGAGTTGAATGACTAATGCGCTCAGAACAACGCCGACGACTTTCGCTACATCACCCGGACCTGCAGGGATCAAGGCCTGGACGTCACAGACCTGCCTAACAGTTGCCATCATCATGCTCTCGATGCAGAGTGGAGGGGTGACTCAGAGCCAGCCGAATGAACTCAGCAAGGAGGCATGTCCTCTCATTGATATAAATACAACGTAGCCCCACGGTGTTAAGTCGAGATACTTGGCATGGATATTTCTACTCCGTCGTTCCCCCTGCGTGTTTACGGCCACTCTATCACAAAGCATTATTTCATTCGAGCTATCGAGGATATTGTGGACTAAAAGCTTCCTGTTGATTAAGTCCCAAGGAATAAAACGCGATCCAAAGCGTTTGAAATAATGTAACCAAGACGAGATAGAATATTGTTAAGCGCATTAGCTTTTGAGACACAAAGATCTAAATTGCTGCAGGAGACCGGACTTTACATCCATTAAGAGAATGATTTCCCTCAGCTAATGGACCAGAGACAATTACCCGTACTTCACAATACTTTTCAATCTCGGAAGAAGAATCCATGGAAATGACCGAACGTAGGATGCATAGAGAAAATTTTTGAAAAAAGCTTAGAGTGAGGAGATTATGGGCAGTGTAATTGTTGTGTGATAATCAATATTAAGGCAAAAGGAAGCGTTTTTAAATAAATAAATACTTTTAAGACATCTATTCAACTTTTAAAACCGGAAAAAACATGCCTTTATTTTTTTAACAGATTACAAACACAACTAAAATAAAAAAATTTTCAATCGATAAATACTACTCCTAACTGTAGAATATTTGTTTAATAAGATATTCTCACCATAATAAAATCAGAATAACGTCTGTTAAAATGACGTCACACCACAATCAAATAGTGAGGTGGGTTCTGGTCACATATGACGAAACAGCTATTCCATGACGCATCTCATGCTGGGTGCTGCTAAAAATATTTTCGAATATATCTGCAGCCCCGGTGAATAAGTGGTTGAGTCAAAGTTTGTTCAGTTGTAGTGTAAGCAATAATTTCATTTGAAGGCAATGCCTAACTTAGCTCCTTATTAACTACGAAAATAACAAGATTCCGCTTCGTTAAGTACAAGAAACTAATTTTGGAGAAAATTCGACTTAACTTATTCACCGAGGCAGCAGATATTGATAACTAATAAATCGCCTGGTGGTTACACAATAAGTTTAATAAAATATATGATTACATAAAAAATAAAAAATCGATGACTAGATATTAATTGGAACAGAAATGTGGGCCAGCATATTCGATATCAGAGTAGCGGTTATTATCAGTTTGATACAAATATCTTCCTTAATAACAAATAAATTCCATTTTCCACTCCATATTCCAGTGCGAATCCTTAATTAATACTGATGAAATAGATGCCCTGTGCTTGATTGCTAAATTACTTCTTTTTCTAAAAAACATATGTTAGCCGGACCGCGAGAATATTCATTTTTCGCAATGTGAGTAGAACGCGCGGGCCATGTAGATAAATATAGGAACTAAACAAATATTTATTGAAATTTTTCAGTTGTATAATAATAATAATGCATCAAGTGAATAGAATGAATGATGCATAATGGCATGGAATAATAGCAAGTAGAGAAACCACTGTTAACTGACAGTACTCAAATATCGAATTCAACTTAAAAGGTCACGAGGCCATCTTCAAAACAGACGCCTCGGAGGATTATGAATTGAAGAGGTTGCTAGGTTTGGAACTATTGGGTTTGAGTTTATATAGTTTGTCATGAAAAGACTGATATCGGATTTGGACCAAATTTGCAACAAATGGGACGTAGCACGAACGTCTTTATGGACGATTTTGTTCGTAACAAAGTAAAAAATATTAAGGATATTATGACGTAACGATTGGATACGAGAGGAATTCGATGGCTTAGTGGAGCCCAAAAGCTCTATTCCGGAATGGTAGAATGATCGACATTAATCTATAAGGGTTACTAATCGATGTTGCTCTCATGTAGTATTACGTAGTACAAATCTACATAAAACATTAGATTAGATAGATTGCTGGTAAAAACAAAGCCTTTAATATATTGGGTATAAAAGTAGTAGATATGCTTTTATTTTTTATCTGAATATAAAAATATTATTTTATGGCATTTTTTATTTAATTTATTTTTTCAAATGTACCTTTGTAATAAAAAACAAGTGACGTGATGCACCCAGCTTGGCATTGAAATGAGCACAAAAATGTCGTGAAGTAAAATGGGAGAACCCATTATATTATAATAATTATAATATAATGTAGTGATGTGTCGGAAATCCGTATCCGTATCCACGGATATCCGAGGAAAGATGAAGATCCGTATCCGTATCCGTGACTTTTTGGCGGATTTTTTACTTTATTAATTTTCACCTCATACAAGACTGAAAAGACAAGAAACTGCTCGACGTTTTCGCCTACTTCAACACTTACTGGACAAACGCTCTAAGCTACCAAATAATTACAAAAGACTTATTTACATGACAGTCATCAGACCTATTTGGGCATACGGAGTTGAGCTTTGGGGCTCTACTAAACCATCCAATTCATCTCGTATCCAATCCTTGCAATCCAAAATCCTTCGTAAAATCCTCAATGCTCCTTATTATGTCACAAACAAACTCATCCATCATGATCTTAATATCCCATATGTTACTGATTTGGCCCAAACTAGATACCTATCCTTCCATAACAAGCTCCATACGCACTTGAATCCGCTAGTCTCTCAGCTTGCTTCCCATACTATTCCTGATAACCCCCCGAGGCGCCTGAAAAGAAGATGGCCTCGAGATCATCTACAATAGAACTTTATTGGAGTGCTATCGATGGGTAGTTTCTCCACAAGTGTTTTCATGTCATATGCTACATTTTTGCACATTTACTTGATATAATAATGTATTATAGTTGTAAATATCATTGAATTAAATAAAAAAAAAAAAAAAAAAAAATTAATTTTCAATACATGGATGAAATTGTATATGTGGGCATTTTGCAACTTTTGTTCTGGCCAGCGTCGAAATCAGTCCTCCATTCAAATGACCGATCAGCTGATCTTAGTTTGTATGGAAAAACATAGTTTTTTTTTCGTTTTCGATGTTTGTCCAGAACAAGATTTGCTGTGTATAGTGTTACTAACACGTACCTAAGTGGTTTTCAGAAAATTTAAAACAACCCTGAATAATGGTTACTAGGTAGCAGTGAAAAACTATTGACGTTTAATATTTGACTCAGGCTACCTACTGTTCTGTCTGTCACACAAAGCGTCAAGGGGCAACAACTATCAAGGTCACGCACACGGACATCGATTGAGTAAAAAAGTTAAGATCCGTATCCGTATCCGTATCCGCGGATCTTGACACGAAATATCCGTATCCGCGGATATACTTCGTTACAGATCCGGCACATCACTAATATAATGTAAACACTGGTACATTTATTTATACATTTTTCTCTCATGCAGAGTTCATTATAAAACCCAAAATTTTATTTAAACAAAACAAAATCTTGTTTTATTTCACCCAAACACCATAGATTTATTACGTTCTTTTTTATGAATTTAATAAAATTGTTATCAATAAAATTAAAATTACACTTTTTAGAATAATGATAAAAAAATCATATTGTATTATTAATTATGAGCAATTCTAGGGTCTAGTTCTTAACATTGCATCGCCAGCAGACCCTAGACTTCACGCAACTAAACTCTGTTGCCTTGACTCCTAACCTATTCCAGGTTTGTACCATTCTTCTCATGTAAGAAAGGGTATTAGAGCTCTCTTGAACGCCGCCATGCAGAAACGTTAACTTAACATTAAATAAATAAAATAGAGCCAAAACTCAAAACGAAACATTAAATTTTATTAGAATGCAAATGGAAAAAACCACAAGCAGAGCCTTATGTTTCAAATCTGGTGTAAAATCCAAACAATTATCAGTCGACGTTTCGCCTATTCAGGCATTATCAAGACACAATAAAAAGTAAGTTCAATCACATCTCAAAACAGAAGTGCAATACATGCCAACGAATAATCGCTCATAATCTGGGACCGCACCTCCACCCCAAGACGTTCAACCCAAAACTCCAGGAGGATAATTGTTTGGATTTTACACCAGATTTGAAACATAAGGCTCTGCTTGTGGTTTTTTCCATTTGCATTCTAATATTAACATTAAATATATAAATAAGCTAATTAATGAAAAGTAATTTAATGGGTTAGCTGGTGCATGAAAATGCCTGTATACTGTTTACTCACTGCTGGTGCGAAAATGCTTTTCAAAAACTTTTCTCAAAGCTAATGGAAAACAAGACAAACGCTCGACCACATCTTTCACGGTCGATCAAACAAAAAAAAATCTATTCAAGAAGAAATCGAATTTCTTTTCCAACACGCTTAGAAGCTATCTATCATAGGTTACGGTCCAAGCCACATTATTTAGGATGTTGGAAAAAAAAGTAATGCACAAAATAAGTTGTGGGACTTTTCAGGGCATATTGAGGCAAACGTGTGACGGAAAATAGCTATTATTATACTGAGCATAAAATAATAGCCTGTGTAAAGTTATAATTAAATCTCTAATAGTAATCAAGTAATTATAAGAAAACATATCGAACCACATTGCAGGTTTTGTAGTCACACTTGTGGGAGGGTTAAACAATGAAACGTTGGTTCTAATAAACATTAGCATAATATTTCAAAATATAATTTGACCTCTATACAGGACCATTTTCTTCTCCATATAATTTATACGGTCAACCGATAATATTCTTCTAATTTAGTTGAAGAAATTATAAATTAAACCAATCAAGAAAAAGTAGTCACATCCAAATAAATGTTTACAATTAGTAAAAATTTGTAAAGAAACATCCTAACCTAACCGCAACAGCTAATAAAAAAAAAAACTGTACCATTACAACCCATGTATGGGGTTCAGTACATACTAGGTTACTGTTTCATGGATGATGGTCGTGCAGGGAAGTGATTAGTACTAGATCACACTCAACCGCCAGATTCCCCCCTTACTTTGGGTACCCACTTTATAGAGGCTGGGTGAGCCCCAGGAGGGTCCTAGATCCCATATAATCCATCTCCCGTTGCTAACAGATTAAATAAAAGTCTTGGCAGCAGCGGAATTTGAACCGGGATTTTCGGCATGCAACGCAGTGCTCCACCTCTCAGCCACTCCGCTCCCAAAAAAAACAAAACCTAATATCATGATAATAATTAAGGTATTTATATCAAATATTTAATTGTACAGCCAATTATTTATGCAACAATACAATTTTATTATTTGATCTATAATATTACTAATAGAGCTGATTAATTTATAATACTTGACTTCATTTTTCACTAAATTAAAAAACATCAGAAAAAATATAATCGCAAAATCAAACCTCCTAGTTTTATTTATGGTTGGATAAATAAATACATTACTAAGATCTATTATTCATTTAAAGCTTCTTTGTAAAGAGAACTTTAAGTGACTCATAAATTCTTTGCTATTAACTGGGGTAGAAAGTCAATACTAAATAAATCAACGAATATTTAAGTTATAATATATCAAAAGGATTGAAACAGTTAATTAAAATATAGAAGGAAAGGATGTCTGACTTCGTAAATTTATTATTTGTGTAAGGATACAGTAGACCAAACAAAAATATAATAAAATATACAAACAAACACCTAAATATGTTTACATTCTGTTTACTCAGAGCTAGCACAAAAACACCTTTCACATTCTCTTATCAGAGCTAATGGAAAACAAGACTTAAATCCTCAAATATTATAGTTAATTACTATACTTATTACTATAACAATAAAAAGCAGACAAAATAAAATTTTTATTAAACAAGGATGTATTTGTTAATATGTTAAAAATGAATCCAGCTTATTTCATTATTATTATCATGTTATAAAAATTGTTTAACCATTTTTATTATGTCTCGTACATGAAAAAAATAGTAGACATTGTATAAAGTAAATATCATAATATCATTCAAATTGAACCACTGAGTGGTAAAAGGGAATAAGTGGCTGAAACCTATTTTTTCAGAAACGCAAAAAAAAAGTCTAAATAGATTTCTGTTGATCTTACAAAATAACATTAAACATGAAAAATATACTTCATCCATGGGCAATCTTAATATATACGTATATATAAATAAAAGTATCAATTACAACATTATTTTATACTTTTAGGACGTAGGAACTATTTAGTTAAAAGTTATTCCCTTTTTTCACGCTCACCACCAGACAGACAACCTATTGAATTTAAAAGGTCTAGAGCTATTGAGATATTCCCTTTTTCTGCTCAGTAAATGTGCCTACACATCTCAGTTTATATTACAGCAATTTGAGTGAAAAAAGGAAATAACTCGTGAGTCTTCAGGTTTAGTCAGCTCCAGCAAATAAAAGATGTTAATAATAATAATTCTTCTATAATAATCATAGTCATAAAATAGTAATAAAATAAGCCTGTGACAAAATTATTTATATTGCATACCAAAAATAAATATCCCCATTGAGCTACTACGGCCTCAAGCTGCAGAGATGTTAGTTGCATCACTATGCTGTCACAAGTCTTAATGACCGACATCAGTTAAAGGCAAGACATTGAGTGCCCATTCCCAGTAATTTAAGTTCCGGCCCTATATTTAAAAGCTCGTCCCCTATACGCAATTTCTGTAGAGTAATAATTTATCTGAAACGCGTTAAGTGCTGTAAATTGACATATTTATATGCATGAACGCAGGGACGTGTATTTTTTTTTTGTGAGCATGAGATGTGATAAAAAAAATAACAATAATGTTCCAACAAAAATAGATGAGGAAGGAACTTCGGAATGCTCAGGACTTTCAAGAAAGACCAAAAAGACAAAGTGGCGCAGTTTGGACACAGGGAAGAAAGGAAAAACAAGGGGAACGAATGAAAGAGATGTGGAAGAGAAGAACAGTTGAAAAAATTTTTTTTATTCAAATGAAAAAATATATAAACATATATATAATAAAAATTCATCCAATCAAGATGTAGTCAGTCAAATACTTTTTAATTCTGAGATAGTAGAAGATGGTATTGTGATCTTTTGAGTAGAATTTGTTTTTTGAATTTACCAAAGTGGGTAGTTTCTCTAATTGCCTTTATCTCAAATCATTCTGTATAATTTACTATATAATATAGTCGTCAATTTCAACAAACAAATTTAATAACAATTCTTTTCAAATTTAAAATGCTTTATCAGGACTAAAGCAATAATCCAATTCCACTTCATCTGAAAAAATACAATTTCTTCATTACTCCAATTTAATCCAATCATAAAACGGCTTCGAACAAAACTATAACTAATATGGAATCAGCCTATGTTATCAGTTTTGGTCATAATAATTTGACTTCTAATAAATATATATAAAAAAAAACTCAAGTAGATCGATAAAATTTATCAGTGACGATTACTACAGGAAACAAGCCATTACTTTCTTATAACTTTTTTTTGACAAAAAAATCAGGATAATACCCTCCAGAAGTAATTAATAATCAATGACAATCATAAAAACCGTAACTCAAAATGTGTCAAGTGGAAAAAACGAATGCTTTTCCGCACCTTTTAAATAGAAGCAGACAATGGCGATGAAGACAAATTAATCGTCGACATGAGGTAATCTTGCGAGTTATGATGGGACATCAATCACAATTTAGGAGATTGTCTCGTTGCAAAACTAATCTCGCTCACAGAAACAGATCAAGAAAATATTTTCTTGATTAAAACGTCATTGTTTACGTTAATTATTAACAATTATTTACCTTAGATCATCATTTTATAATCTTACAACCACCATATATGTTAAGGAAAACAAACAGTGTAATCTACAAAGCTGCGAAATTACTATTATTGTATTTAAATTATCTTAAATAGAAAATGGGAGCGCTTTAATTGGTAGAGCCCTGAATTGCCGAGCCGAATATCCCAGGTTCAAACCCGCTTTTGCAGACAATTTATTTATTAACAGCCGGGGATACATCCTGAGTGAGATGGGAAAACCCTCCTGAAGCACACCTAGTCTGTAGAGTGGCAGTACCGTTATAGGGAGGGAAAACCTGGCGATTGAGCGTGGACTCGGACAAATCACCTCCTTGCACAATCTTTGTCCAAGAAAAAGTTCGGTCTCTACCATGTTCTGAACCGAATACCCTTGATGGGTCGTAGTGGTACAGGTCAAGTATTTATATTTGTGTTCTAGTTCCTATTTAGATTACAACAAGCTCTATTTTTATTCAGGTTAAGAAATCTGGAACAATGATTAGTACTAAATGCGTGCCGAACTGTGATTAAAAAAGGTATGATAGATACTTAATCTTAGCGCAGATATTCAACATTAAAATTTCAACAAAAAGTAATTAATTTTGAATTATTATTTTTTAATAATATCAATGATTATATTTATCGGATAGCAACATAATAAAATCTGGCACACTTAAGGACAATTTATTACCGATCTAGGAACAAATTCAAACCTATATAAAACAACAAAAAGTAAAAAAAAAAAAATGTTAAATAATGATTTGTGTTACCATAATTTCGACATATTTATTACCAAACTAGTACAGGATGTGAGGGTATCCAAAACGAGATATCAAAATATATTTTTATTAGAGGCGAGGGGATGGCTGACTGGAAGATAGATGTAAGGAAGAAAATAGTTGGGGCTGCAGTCAAATAAAAACACTAAATAAGTGGTTACTTATTTAATTATGTGCCGACGTTTCGACCCACTTTGTGGGTCATCTTCAGGGCTGAGAAAGAAAAACAGACAAAATAACAGAACTATAAAAATACATCGCAGACTAAGTATATGATAAATGAGAAAAATATATATGTAGAGAGGTAGAAATTTAGAACAAAAGTGGGGGATATATATGAATAAAAAAATTACAGAGAAAATGTACAGAACGGTGGTGATGCCAAAAAGATTTTTTTACAAACGTCGGCACATAATTAAATAAGGAACCACTTATTTAGTGTTTTTATTTGACTGCACCCCCAACTATTTTCTTCCTTTTTTTTTTTATTAGTTATTCCTAAATAAAAATAGAACGACCATGGACCCTTTGTGACATCAAAGAACCAGGGATTCGGAGTCCGAAATGGTGACCTGAATACTAAAAATCCGGGACCAACGAGGTGGAATCCGTCTCAAGATAGAAATATTTAATATGTATTTGCTCTGTTCTGGATCGATTCCTGAAAGCTCTGGGTCACCATCGGGATATCCAGGCAGGCACAAAAAACAGATGGAGCATATTGGACAGACATTATTCGTCCTAAAAAATAAAGTCTAGTTTATATTAAAGATTGAATAATAAGGATAAGAAATTTGTAAATTATAAACTATAGGTAAGAATTATAAGAAAAACAATAAAATAATGTTATTAGCCGATAAGTTACTGGGCTTTGTAACGAACGAATTTCTAAAAAGTTATTAAGCACTGAGCCGACTGGGAAGCGTCTGGGGGCAGACCGAGGCGTAGGTGGGATGATTGCGTTAAGAAACGTACCAACCGAATTCCAGCTTATCCGGTTAAAAAATTAAAAGTTGTCAAGTAGGTAAAAGGTAGTTGTCAGTGGACGGAGGTTCGTAAATAGATGTGGGTGGTATCGGCATCGAGCCTTCGGGTTCGATAAGCCTTACTATTATTAGCCGATAAGGGCAACAAGATATATATTTGAAAATATTCTATTTTTGTTTTGTAAAATAGCGGGTACTCAGTTGTAGACCCACCCTACAGCGAATCGCACACGATATTATAAACCTTAAATTTAAAACTGTTGATCCACACCACAGGACATATCATATCTATACAAGAATTAAGGATATGAATTTTATGGGCTCTAGAAATTAATTTAAGTTCGTGAAAAATGAGGCATTGTTCATGATGATCGGAGAATTTCCCCAAATTGTGAACAGCCAAAATGATAAAGGGATTTGCTCCATTAATAATCTACCTCATAAAAATTGTAGTACTTTATATTTTCATTTAATTATAACATTTAAACCAAAACAACAAGATACGTTCTGTCTCAGCGTATGGAGCTAAAGCAACTTAACCGAGTTTTTCACGCATGGCCTTTTCTGTTTTCTCTTCCGGGTATGGTGGCATTAATGCAATCAATACATTGTTATAATAATATTTATATATCATTTAAATAAAGTTTTGTTATGATGGTTTTCATTCTTTAATTATTATTCAAGGTATTACAATAACGTTATTTTGTGTATTAAATAAGGGTGGACGGGATTTACAAGCAGAATATCAGTACAGATAAGAATCAATGATAAAATCCAGACGAATCCTTCATGAACGATAGAATTATCGTAATGATGAGAACTAAATCCTTTATTGATAAGAATATTTAGAAGAATGATCACTGATAACGTCAAATTGCGAAAGACATTCGTCGTACAAATAACCATTAACAACTAAATTGTGATAATAGAATTGTTTTAGAATATTTAGATTAATTCTAAAGTTCTTAAAATTTGATTTAGCCATAAAAAAAAAAATTAAAAACATTGAGAGCATACCTTCAATGCTTATACTACCTTGATTCCACAAGGATCATTGATATTCCGTCAGCCATTTTCGGCTGGAGAAGAGTTGTGACCAAGGCCAGTCTATTCAGGATCTTGCTCACAAAAATTGAAGTGATGCTAATTCTCAAAATAGACACGAAGAAGCTGCCATTCTACAGGTTTTAAATGTATACTTAACATTCACGAATCACGAAGGAGAAAAATGAAATAGTTAATAATAGATACAATACATCTAAAGATTTTGGCTTGCAATTAAGTCCATGTCAACTCACCAATTATAGGCAATATTATATTATATCTAAAATCCGTCGATGAAGATAATATGCCATTGTTATCTGATTTTTTAGTTGAATGAACAACATGTATAAAATGCAAATTCATAGTCATCCTTCCTGATCGAATCTTAACGTAAAATTCGGAATTCCCGACCTGTTTCTCTCACGTGTTGAGAGTTACAAAATCCACTTGATAGATAGCCAAGAAAACGTGGAATGTTAGAACAAGGACCATTAGATGGGAGCATCCTGCGTTAAATGTTCCTGTTTGCCCTCAATAAATAGAAAGAAATTTTAATTTCATTAGGTTTTTACAAGGATATTTGTCACTACATTTAGTGTACCGAAACAAGAATTTCGTATACTTGATTATCAATAAAAAAATAATTAATTAAAAATTTGGAGAATCGTTTTTTTATTTTGCATTTAGGACTAAAATACTACAAATGTTTCAAATACGTTTTGAAGTTGTTTTGGGTTTTTGTTCGGACAGATTATCTTACTTAGTGTCACGTTGTATACTTTGGATTTTTTCTCTCCGGAATATTATCGTTCTGACCCTTTTTGTTATTTCCTTTCTTCCCTCCATTTTCTATCTTCATTGGATTGTTTTTATTTTTTTGGAAACCTTTGACTGTATATCTGTAGCCCCGGTGAATAAGTTGTTATTTCGAATTTCGTCCACAGAGATTTAACTGTATTGAAGTAAGCGGAATCGTGCCGTTCTCGTAGTTTTTGTCATAAAAAACATTATAATTCCAAGGTCGTAATCAAACATGGTAATATGATAGAACAAGGAGTAAGTCAAAACTAGGAGTGGTTTTAGTTTCTATGAACGGGTTTACTATTTTCCGATTGAATCATTGATTTTTAGTTTTAAATTAATTTGTTCCTTGAAAAATTACCTATCCACGACTTACTACTCTTTCTTTGTCAACACATAAAGACAGATCAAATGCCATTATATTTGCAGCAGGTGTAGTCGTGACTCAAGCGGCAGGTGGTAAAGTCTATTGCCAGTTGTTTAAAATCGTTCGATTTATCTTCGAGGTATTGCAGTAGCAAAAGAAACATTGACAATCGCTTAAAGAAAATAAACGCTTAACTGAGAAACTATAAGCTAAACAATAAATTTAATTTAAAACTAAGGGTACAATAGTCACCATTTTCTAACGGAAGGATCCACTAATTTTATATAATTCTATAAGAGTCTAAAAACTACGAATGAAGTAATTTATTCGTGAATAATATTTAGCTGAATGATAAATAATCCATCAAGTTTTATAAGTATATGTTGTATAAGTGTATATAGGACCCCCTATTGCTACAAGAAACCAACCCTTCAAGGGCTGAACCCAATGCTGGTTTCAGTTAATACGAGAAATATAAGGGCCAGGTTATGTCTGAATAGTGAAAATAAAATAATTATTATTTCATGAACTAACATGAAAGACAACGGTTGTGCAGGGAGGTGATTTATCCTAGCTCACGCTCAACCATCAGATCACCCCCCCCCCCCCCATCCCTTACTTTGGATATCCACTTCATAGAAGTTGGGTGGCCCCCAGGAGATTCCTAGATCCAATATGAACCATCTCCGGTCGCCAAAAGATTAAATGAAGATTAGCCATCCAACGGAATATGAACCCAGGACCTTTGGCATGGAAACTCAGTGCTCTACAAATGAGCGACTCCTCTCCTAAATAAAATATAATATTTAGGTAATTTTAATTTGATTAAATAATCAATAATAATGTTAGTATATGGCACCTTATGTCTATCTAATTCTCGCTTCTGAACATTATTAATGATCGGATTAGGATTTTAATCTGATATATTATGTTGAGCATTTTATCTTCTTTTAGACATATTGGGACCCTGACAGTTATATTGTAAGCGTATGAGTTATGGACCCAGGTGTCTTGGGATTATTTATTTATTTTTTTATTAGAAAAAGATTTATTGTGGGCGTGTGTGTGTGAAATACTGGTATATTAATAATAATCATGCTGATATTTAGTAATGTGCAACGAAATTCTAAAAGAAACATTAAGTCATCATGAGATAAATGAACGGAAGGAAAACTGGTGTACTTGTGGAAGCAGCCTTTCCGTTTTCACTTTCGTGATATAAACTTGACATATGTAATTATAGCCTGTGACGTTCAGTTTACTCCGTAAAAAAGTATATTAAAAAATATAAGATGGTATTCTAGGGGTCTTAGTTATGCCGCCCTTCGGAATGGACGTAAAATAAGGGTGCCGAACCCCATTATGGTTTTAATGTAGCATCATCGTCCGAGTAACGATAAATGAATAACAAAAAAAAAAAGGTTAATATATTTTTAAAAAATCCTAAACCTGGTCGCAATAAACGACTTTCACTATTCTATTTGAAACAAACAGTAATTTTCTATTCAGTTTATAACTTATAACATAAAAAAATATTTGAAAATAAGTTTATTGGAATTGAATCAAATGGATTTCGCCATTAACCTACATTAAGGCAAATACACGAACAAGTTGAAAAGTGTGCTTGCTTGGATGTAATTTATGGGAAATATTTAAAGAAATGAAAAATTACAAAAATAAGTTATTATAGGAGATGGTCCCATTCCTTAAAGAAACAAGAGTTAGGTCATGTTCCTTTTTAAAAGTAAACCACGGTTTTTGTTGAATTGTAAGCAATCACTCAAACACTACTTAAGACAATTATGTTGAATTAGAGAATCGTGAAGCAGATAAAATTCCCTTCAATAAATACAGTTAGCTTGACTATATCTCTACCCTGGATCTCAACCAGCCTCAATAAATTGGGAATCCTTAATTGGGGGGGGGGGAACCTGGTGGTTGAGCGAGATCTCGGCTAAACCACCTCCTTCCAAAAATGTGAGCTTAAAAACAATATAGTCCCTACAATTTTCTCTGAACCCAATAAATACAATTCATGGGTTGCAGCATTATAGGTTGAAATTAAATCTACTGTAAATGATTAATTAAATCATTAATATTTAATTAGTTAAATCACAAATAAAAGTAATTATTGTCTACAAACTCTTTTGCTGGGCTGCAGATTACTTAATTCTTCAAAACCTTCTGTTCCTTTTAAGGTTAAATGCATCGAATACTAAAGATAGTTCGCATAACGTATAGGGCAGCTCTAATTACGATTCTTTAGATAACTTTAATTACATTTAATTGAATCACTTATTGCAGGAACCCCATAAGAGACAAAAATTTCAAAATTCTTTTTATTTTATTTTTTTGTACATTTTTAGTAAACGCTTCGATGTGTGCAGAAAACCCCTATGAGCATTTAAACGAGACAATCTGGTCAAAAACTTTTTAGTTTAGAGCAGAAACCCCACAAGAAACATCACATACGGGGTATCTGCGCTAAAATCATTGCGTTGGTACCACTGAGCCTACATTAGATAGGTTACACATTATGTTGGTATGGTTGTTCGTTATTTTGATTCTCCAGTTATATTTTTTTCGTTTGTGTGTTTTAAAATTCGAGTGAATCAGATTCTAACAAAGAAATTCCGAATAAAAGAAGAAAAGGTGTTGTCCATCCAGAACCTTACAAACGAAACATCATAAAAGAATCTCGAACTCAAGGCAAGGAATATCTAAACTATAACGGTAAGACGATTTGTCAAAAAACTATTCCCAACGAAATTAAATGCAAATGCCCTGTCAAATGTTTTAAGCTTATCACGAATGAAATTTTAAGTGATCTTTGGACAAAATTTTACTCCATGGAAAATAAAAATATTCAGGATGTCTATCTTCAAACGTTGATGGAGAGAAAAGAAAATAAACGCCGTAGGAAATCTGCCAATGTCGATTGAAAATCGTAATGTGACAAATCTGAATGTTGATAAGGCAGACGATGAGGAATTTTTTTGTCCCCAACTAACTTATTATTACCTATAAAATATTAAAACAGGGTTGAGTATGCATTTTATTGCAGAAACCACATAGGTGCATACGGTTGGGGATTTTTTTACCCCTTCTCATCAACCTCGGAGAATATATGACTACGCCATGTTGTGTGTAGACCCTTCCTCTACTTTCAGAAAAAAAAAAAAAAAATATCAGCTTTTTGTGAAATGAGAAATTTTTATTAATTTTCCAAAAATTTTAAATCCTGGACTTACGGGGTTTCTGCAATAAGCGATTCAATTAATTATGAGTATTTTTATAAAGTAAACAGTATTTTTTTTAGTACGGTTGTGCATAAGTCCTAGATCACGCTCAACTGCCAGATTCCGCCCCCCTTATTTTGGGTACCCACTTAATAGAGGCTGGGTACAAGATTTTCCCCACTTATTTTTGTTACTCACATTATGGCCTGGGTAAGCCACAGGAGCCACTGGATCCCATAGAGTCTATCTCCGACCGTTAATAGATTAAAAAAAAGTCTGCCAGCGAGCGGGATTTGAAACCAGGAGCTTCGGCATTGCAGCTTAGCGCTCTACCACTGATCCACTCCGCATAATAAATACTGCACAAAAATATTGTTTTAATAAACGCAAGCTGATCGTTACAGATTATTCTTCTCATACCATTACTAGTTAAGTCAAACTATATTTAAAGAGAATTCCGTTTACTTTACTAGGTGATTTTAAATGAGAAACTGCTGTAGTATTTACCTAAGGAGCAATAATCTATTGAGACGGGAATTTCTAGGTTCTAACTAGAATCAATTACTGACGTGTCAATTAACAGTCGTGGATACAGACTTTGACGTCATACATTACTGAAAAAGGGCGCCGCCATTTACAGACGTGACGGCTAACTGAATAATTTAGTGAGGAATCTTACCAAAACTTATATAATGAATATAAATTAATAAGAGAATATTTAGTGTTATGGTAATTAGTAATGTTTTAATTATATCAAAAGTACTTAACATATTTTAATTGATTGTTAATATCAAACATATGTTTTTATCTTTAAGGAATACTTGATACGCTTTAGTGCTCAAGAAAAAAAAAATGTAATACTTACCAAACTTGGTCTATAACTTTACAAAAGACGTTGCATAAGGATTGACAATATTATTATGATTAGCGCTTGAATAAATAAGTTAAATTTATTAATTTGTTGGTAGGAAAACAGTATAATAAATATTTTATATATATTTCAGATAAAATGTCAGTATGTGTACACATTTGTTCGTACTTAAACTTCTATAATTCCTACATAAGGAGCTCAGAACATTTAAACTCGTTCAATGACGAGTTATTATTATTATATTATTATTATTATATAATTTATTATTATAATTATTATATTTTTAAAAATTTTATTTATTTATTTAAATTTGATTATGAAATAAATTTGTGTACAGGCAGAACAAAGAAGCATTAAAAATATTTATTCCTTTCGTAAAATGCTTTCAGAATTTGGCGTTGACGTATAATAATAGTTTTCAATTTAAATAATAATGTAATTCGAAAATAATATTTAATATTTAAATAATATTCGAGCTTTCTGCATATAGCATAAATACGGACGTAACAAATGTACAACAGAGAATGAAACAATTCAACCTTGCATAAAAATGTAGGAAGTGCGCACGACTTGTGGACCATCAGGAAGGCGACCGCAATTACCATGAATTAGAAGTAACGAGGCACTTGATGAATAATTTCATTCCCCTATATAATTTCTTTTTAAGAATTAAAAAAGGAGGAGTAAATAAAAATAAACTAATATATAATACGTAACCTGCACCACTACAAATCATGAAGATTGTTTGATCTGGCTGGTGAACTTGGGTTCAGTACGTGGTAGAGACTACATTGCCTCTAGGAAAACTGTTGTTGAGGGTGGTTATTTTTTCTAGATTACGCTCAACTGGCAACCCCCCCCCCCTATTTTGGGTATTAATTTTCTAGAGCTCGGTGAGATTTTTTATTTCAACCCCGGAATTTTGATTTTTCAATTTAAAACTTTTTTTCTATTAAAAAGTAAACAATTTGTACCACTACAATCCATGGTTCACTACCTGGAGTAGCGACTGTACTTTTCTAGGACGACGAACCGCCAAGTTTTTTCACTTATAAAAGGTATAGCCACTTTTTAGAGACTGGCTGTGCTTCAGGAGGGTCTTCACATCCCACAGGTCTATCTCAAGGTGTTAACATTTTAAACAATAATCTCCCACAGCCGGATTTGAACCTGGGACCTTCGGCACGCTCTTGCACCGAGCAACTCTGCTTCTTAAGAACCAATACAACAATTACAAAACCAAATTGGACGGCAAATTCCATGAGGGAGTACCATAATTTGAAAATTGGACCAATATCTACCGGGAAAGGGAAACAGGGTTCATCAAGTTTTCCTAAGTTGGCCTTAGTAAAGTTCCACCATGGAAACTTCTCCTTCAGGGACAATTGACTTAACAAGCGTCGACAGAGGGGCTTAACAAATCTAAGTAACGATTTGACCCACATTTCCAGATTTTGTTACTAGCTATTATTGGATAACGAAGCACTAATTGACGAGTCAGCGTCTTTCTTCAATAGATATGGCGTCAGCAATTAACTGAAATCTTAAGTAATTCTTAATGATGATATGATATAATAATTTGACGTTGAAGAGTTAGTACATATGAAAATAAAGGGCATAAATAAAAAGTAAGATTTTAGTTAAGCTTTATTACGACCTACGGTTTTACTGTTAAGTTATTTTTTAAAAAGCTATCATTAATATTAATGGGTTTCCCTCTTAAAATCTTCAAGGTAACGTCTTAAAATCTACTTCAGTTAACATGACGCCTTTGAAATTTGAATAGTTATATCGAAGGTCCCATAACAACAGATTATAATATGATAATTCGTCACCTAGTAAAACCAGTTTACAATCACAAAAATAAAACAAGTCAATAAAAGTATATAGCCAATCCCAACTTATAATTACTATAGAAAGCATTACTCAGAAGGTATAGTTTGTTGATTTTTATTTCTAAGCAATCAAATCATTATAGAGTGGATTATTTAGATTAGATAGTTCATTAAACTTAGGTATAAATAAATAAAATTTATTTTCTCCATCATTCAGCTTTAATTTGTATTTCTTCTTGATTCCATTTATGTTAAATATATATATAAATCAGTGACATCAAAAAATAATTATTATTTAATTTAATTATTACCATTAAATATTTTTATATTACATAAACCATCGCTTATGGCTTATAATAAAAAAATAATAAATACTAATGAAAAAAAATCTATTCAAAACGATTTTTCCGTGGAACTCTTTGTATCTAAAATGTTTGCGGATTTATGAACTTCCATACTTCGTTTGTACAGGCAGTTGATACTACAGTTAAGTCTATAAGTAAAGTCTTCCTATTAATCACTTATATTTAACATTTAATATGTTGTACACATTTTTACAAAACTGATAAAATTAAAAATAATTCATTACATCATTAGCCTAACTTCATTTACATCGAACAATTGCCAATGACGAATATCTTCATACTTAGAAAATTAAAAAATATCAAAAAAACCTTTATTGGTTTCAGGTATATACAGGGTAGGGACTATACTATTTGGAACTAAAAGATAGTGTAAGGTCACATCCAACCGACTGGTTTCCCCTAGTTAAGGGTACCAACTTTATAGAGGCTAGGTGAGCATGAGGGCCTGCAGTTCCCGATCCTCGGCTGTAAACAGATAAATAATTTATTTGCCATATCCGGTTTCGTAATCGATACCTCATAAGTTAGGCGGTGAGTTACTCCTTTCATTCATAAGTATTAAGTAAAAAATAAATCCGATTAAAGTCTGTTGAAACCATAGACTAATCCATCAAAGGGGCGAGTGAATGGTAAAATGAGCCAATATGATACGATAAAGCGTTCCATTTTATTCGGTAATTTAAACATTATCTCATTAATGATAAGGGATATTTCATTATTTTAATCTTCGAGGGCTATCAAATCTTGCATTACGTGGAGGTGATATAATATCTCATATTATTTATATCACTTTTTAAGAGAAATTTCGGACAAAAAGTCAATAAAAATCGTTTAAAATCAATAAATAAAATGTATTAGTCCTCAGAGATCAAAAGTTCAAACATCATTAACCTAAATTAAAAAAATAATACCTTTTTAATTGAAAAACAGAAAACAATTTAAAATTTTCTTTTTCTTTCTCCAAAGGCTTAAAATATTTTGATATGATTTAATGGAAACATAATTAATTATGCTGAGAATTTCGAAAAAGTTATTTTCAAAACTCACTGGGATTAAAAGAATATTGGATTTATGTTAAAACCATAATGGCTTCATTTAATGTCTAATGCAATAAATAAACATGCAAATAATGGTAGCATAATTAATAACATATTCCTAGAGCGCAGCACCACTACATACTTTTTTCGCAGCACAGTAACGTATTTTCGACAAGACCGTATCATACCGCAAATTAGAGCCTAGAAATCAATAAACTACAGATAAAAACAAAACAGGTTTATAGATATGTACTTTTATACAAATTTTTCAGAATAAAATATGAATAATGCACTAATGCGACTTAAAAAATGCAGTTGAATTGAAATAAAATTAATTTTTCCAAATTTTTTTTTAATTTTTAATTATTAAAGCTTTATGTACCAATTAAGTAATTAAATAATTTAATTCACATTAAAATTCATTTAGTAATTGTTATTAAATTATGCCGTTGTAATTAAATTGTTATTTAAAAAAGTCTCATTGCGTGTAAAATATTTAATATGCTTTGATATTATGTTTCGAATTCATAGTAGCACTTATACTGGTAGAAGATAAATAACAACAAAACTGTTGCATTATAACCCATGAATGGTCTTGGGTTCAGTACTGGATAATGACTGCATTGTTTCTAAGCTAACGAATTTGCAAGGAGGCCTAATGCTCTCAACCGCCCGGTTTTCCCCTCAAGTAGATAAGGGCATACATTTTATAAGGATAAATAATAAACACTAAGAACCGAAAGTTATGTGAATACAAACTCAATATTTTTATTGAATAAATTATAGAGAGTAACTACCATTTAAATATAAATCAATAGTGTATAATGATTGAGGGAAGTTCAAGAGCTTCAACGAAAAGCCAGAGAATTTTACGATAACTAGACGTCTAGTAAGACCGGATCTGATAATGATCTCTTGAAAGAGACTTGTCATACTGAACCCAAATACGTAAAGATTTAAACTAATTCTGTAGCTTAATACGAGTACGTCAGAAGGGCATTATTCTAAATGTATAAGAACATTTGAGAATCAACTTTTACAACAAAAAACTACAAAAGTTATATTAATATCAATGAAAAACACCGACACTATTGTTGTCGATTTGTTATTACTTTTTAATATTTGTTTAAAATGGTTAAGTACCTGTTTTCATTTAAAAAAAAAAAATGTAATGACCACTATTGCAGCTTCGTTATTTTATTTATTGGGTACACATTTATAATTTTTCATTTAAAACCCTGATAAGATGTTTTAATGTATTGATACTTAAATACTAAGAAGAGTACTTAGAAAATCGATTAGTTATACTTTTTTAAGGATCCATGTGATCAAACAAAACAAGAAACAATAATATATACATCGAAAAATTGATAAAAATTATATTTATGAAAAGATTTTTAAAGGGGCGTATATCACACCGAACAAAACTACATAAATACATGAGGATTTTAACTGATTGTGTAGTTTAATGCGAGTATAGTGTTTTATCTTCATAATGATACTATTATTAAGAACTTATCAAAGGGTATCAAAATTTTCAAGAAAAAATTAAAAAAGATATATGAATATCGATGCCAACTACTGGTTCTGACTTTTAATATAAATTTTGTTCAATGTTGAATGGTTGAGCACTTTATTTATTTTTAAAGATACATTAAATGGGCATTATTCATGCTTAGTGTTATCATTTCAAACACTTCAAAACTATTATTTATTGGGTAAACATTTACAATACATATATCATTTAAAACGCTGATAAGATCATTTAATGTATGATTACTTCAAATACTAACACGAGTGCGTAGAAAACCGAATAAACTCCATTATTACAGATATATATGATATAGTAGAAAAAAAAAATATAATCACACCGAAAAAATGATTAAAATTATATTTGTGAAAAAACATACCAAGCAAGTAAGTCTAAAAGATGATATAAAATAAGAGATCAATAAAACTACAGTGTATACAAAGAATTGAGCATTATGCTATGTTTAATACTTAAATATTGTTTTTATGTAAGTAACAAATTACACAAGCGTTTTTATCATTTAATAACTCAAGAATGTTAACCAAATGTTAAATATACATTTTTATAATTGGTATCAGTTCCATAAGTCGTCGCCTCGAATTAAATCACAATAAGTATGAACTTTTTATTCGTTTATTTTTTATTATTATTCTTGAAAAGAAAAAAATAATTGTATTACTGACTGTACAGAGTAACAATTACTGACTGTATTTAGTAACAATTACTGACTGTAAGTAATAACTATTATTGACTGTATAAAGATTAAAGAATCGACTTACACATACTGTTTAAGTTATTCAATTGTCGATACTCCGAAACTTTTGTTGAAACGTTCATTTCTAGATGAAATGATCCTTGAAATAATTGCACTCTTTTTTCGTACTAAAACTCACGAGTATTTTAATTTTCTAGAATATTAAAAAGAAAAAGAATGAATATTTAAAACTTGTGAATTAACTCGAAACGACAACCTGCGGAACTGATACCAAAACTAGAAATTTATTTTTCTAAAGTAGTTAGTTAAAAGTTATAGTACAACTATTAGTTTGTCATTATCCAATAAATTTTGTTATCAATGACATACATAAATGTAACACAATTGAAATACTTAGAACCAGACGAAATAACTATTTTTTTTTTTAATGGATAAATACCACACAGTTAAGACGCATAAACAATGGAAGAGACTTTATATGACACCTCATAATGTAATCCTCTCCGACCAAGACGGATAAATAAGACAAAACACAAAGACATAAATGATAAACAAATGTATTTACCGAAATATAACAACACAAGCACTTACTCCAAAGGAGCCAGACCGCACACTGTCTACCAAAGCTCCCCCCTCCACCATGCCGGGGCGTCCCCTCCACCGAAGCACACACATACACTAACACACACACATACGTACTAAGGACGTGAGATCAGCTGTTTAATTCACAATCCCCTATGAGATAGAATCACCAAGGAGATATTAATAACCCAGCTTTTTCCTCAATGGGTCGCAGATAACGGGAAATAATTCCAAAACAGCGTCCTTCGGTAATGAGTTGCGGATTGGACAGGTCGTGTATCGAAGCTGCTCTACAACTTACCACAAAAGTGCTAATAAGAATTACTATTCCAGGCAACCACATCTATCAGGTAACTGGGACCCTCCTGGGGCTTAGCCAGCCTCTATAAAGCGGGTACCCAAAACAAGGAGAAAAAATCTGGAGGTAGAGCGTGATCTATGACAAATCACCTTCCTGCACAACCGTTGTCAAAGAAAAAATATAGTCTCTACCATGTACCGAACCCCAGACCCTTTACGTTTTGTTCTGGTACAGTTTTTTAAGTAAACTTGACCTTTAAAAAGGGAGTAAGAAATCCTTGCATATACCGTCCTTCGGAGGGAACGTAAAACAAGGGTCTCGACCCTGTGTGCTGTGCGGTACTCGTTAAAGAACCCCAACCTAATTATACATCGATAAGAAAAAAATAGGACTCCCACTGTGGTACCGTCCATTTAGCCATAGCAGCATAAAGTGACATTATAAGAATAATAACGTAACATTTAAACTATCATATTTCTCTACAACAAAAATGGTCTATTTTAAACTCAGCATTTTCCAACATCTACTTCTAAACATTTAATACTTAGTCATCGGTGCCTAATGGTTTATGATGCCTTAAAATAAAATAAAGGACACTGAATCACAATATATAAGACGAAATTCAAAATTGTAATTAAAAAATTATTCGTCTGCCATGTATTCATCTTCTCTGAGACAAAATTGGTAACTTGAATATTCCTTTGTCAAAGCTTAAGTATAATAAAATGACCTGGTTGCTCTTTGATCTTCAAAGCATTCCAAGTTCTAAAAATAATGACAGAATAATAAAGTTATGCGTTTATTCAAGAAAATTCAATAAACAACAACGATTTTTCAAGGTAAAACTAAATGAAGGTATAAGATATTTTCCTTCTTATGCTCAATAAGGTATATAGGAATATATTAATATGAATCTTTATGGTTGGGAAATAGATATTATCATTAACGCAATCCAAAAAGCCCTAGCTTTTTGGCACATTTTTCTTTTTTAGTTGGAAAATATATAACGTATAATGGCCAGGTATTAGTTCCGCAGGTTGTCGCTTCAAGCAAAGATTTTATTCGTTTCTTTTATAATTTTCTTGAAAATAAAATAATTTTATCATTGATTGTATATAGTAACGAGCATTGACTGTTTGTTGTAAATATTACTTGCTGTATATAGATTGAATAACCGACCTAAACACAGTGTTTAGTTTATCATCATCATCTATACTTCTAAATGTTTACTGAAGCGTTGATTTCTTGATGAAATAATTACTCAAATATACGTATTTGCAATATTTAATTTTTTTTTATACTAAAACTCACGATTATTTTCATTTTCGAGATATTAAAAAAAAAACCAATGACAATTTAAAACTTGCGACTTAACTCGGAGCGCCAACCTGCGGAACTGATACCGAAAATTATTTTATTAATGTGAGACCCTAAAAAATTATAAGTAATATACATTTTGTTCGAATCGCCAAAATTAATTTCTAGTCGAATCTTCCTTCTCTTGGATGGCGTACTTCCGCAAACCTTTTTCAGAATAGAACTTGTTTCACTATAACGAAGTGAAAATACACCAACACTTAGACAATACACTTCACATAGTTATTATCAAGCTCTCTAGAAGATGATATGTGCTAGAAACAGATCAGTGCTGAGAGCAGATGTCCGGAGGTGGCATGTGCCACGGGCCTGGGGGAGGTAGGTACAACTTGTCAGCTGGGGTGCGTGCCACTAAAAAGGGGGCGTACTAGAATTACGGATGTTAGAACCATCAGTATTTAAAAAATGAACAAACATTGTTAATACATTTATTATTTACGAGAGAATAGACAGCCTAGAGGGGATGAGCCACGGTTGTTCCCGTTGCTAAGAACCACGGTTTGTGAGGAACAGCGGCAGGCAGCCCATAGCACCATAACCAGTCCCTTTGACCGATACAATGTGTCCTTCCTGCCGACACTCGAGTTCAAGGACAGTGACAAATCGGTTTAGATCCAAGGATATTGGCTGTTCGGGGTCACCAGGCGTTCGAGGACCAATAAATCTTTCCCCGAAGCAGAACGTCCCTGGACCTTGTGTGGAGAGTACATTTTATAATATTATGATACTAACGGATATTAGCAATAATTAATTCAACTGCAAATTATTTCCTTATTTTTTCAATTTTTGTATGCCAAGAACTTTACTCATTTTTCAAAAGTTCTGAGTAACAAGTTCTTAAATAATAAACATATCAAAGTTTTTAGAACTCGTTACTTCGATCCATGGTGAGTTGATATGTTAATAGGTAACAATTTAATATATTTTTTCTCTAGTTTAAATAAATAACTAATTTTTATTATTATTTTTTTTATTGACAAACGTTTATTGTTTGATGGTCAATTGTGAATTAATTGATGTAATAATAACCAGCAATCAATATAAATTTATAAATTTCAAAATCGACGTTTCGGCACAAGAATGTGATCTATCTTCAGGGCTAATTCCTCCGGTTAGAGATCTAGAAGTTGTTGGTTTTGTAAAAAAAAAAAAAATCCTCAGAGTTTAAAAAAAGTGATACCGTTTCTTCATTATAATGATCGGGATAGATACATAGAACAGGGAACTGCACTATACGTATCAAAGTCCAGGGTTTGGGATCGGCTGTAGAAAATAATATTATTAAGTTATCTCCCTTGCGGTATCCTATAGGATTAGAACACCCTTCTGGGGGTGAGCCTCTTTGAAGTGGGTACCCTTAATTGGGGTCCATGAACGTGATCTCAGCCAAATTTCCTCCCTACACAACCATTGTCACAGAAATAGTACTGTCCTTATCAAGTACAACAAGCTTCATACAGACTTATATAAGGTGCAGATTTTTTATGTTATGTTACATGATGTTAACCTATAAATATGAATTACGTCTATCATTACAGTTGCTAAACCTGTTTTTCCGACACGGCATGGTTGGTTTAATATATATTTGCATGAAGGTTAGCTAGGTCCTAATGTCCGTTTAGGACGATTTCGAAAACCTTCAATATCTTGTGTAAGGAAAGCTATTTGAGTGGAACTCTCCTCACTGAAATCCCGTCAGCTATTAGGCGTAAACAATTCTTCAGATAATGGTAAAAGTGGTTTGTAGAACATGATTTTTTGAAATTGGCATACATAAAATGAAAATATTTTGGAAAAGTATATGTGGAAAATTAACTTCTATTAAAACGTGAGTTATATACGATTTGGGAACAATATCGGATAAAAAATAATAGAAAAATAAGGTATCTGTTTCGCAAGTTGTCGCTTCCATTTGCTTTACAACAAATTTTAACTGTTTATTCGTTTCAGTTTGAATATTTTCCACAAATAAAAGTTATCGGGATCCGTAGTATGGTAAGAGAATTATAGGTAATGAGAAGATTTCGTTAATTATTTCATCAATAAATAAAAGTTTCAACTAACATTTCGAAGTATAGATGATATATGCTCGTTAAAACGTCCATCTATAGATTAAATGATTACTGAAGTACACAAATTTCCGATAATTACATTCTCTTTACCACATTAAAGCACATCATAACTTGTATTTTTGGAAAGTATTGAAAGCGAAACGAATGAAAAGTTAAGAGTTGTAGAGACACAACTCGAAGCGACAACTAAAAAATTACCCAAAATAATTTTAATCTTGTATTATGTCCCATAAGAATCATAAATGTGTACTGTAATACTAGAAAATACCTTATAATATATATCTGTAATATAATATACCTCAAAGAACTTCTAAAAACTAAACCAACAGCCATTTTTCTGATCCCAATTAGTCCAGGATCTGAATTAAGATTCAAAAGAACTGTTCGATCCCAATCAGAATTCAGATCGCCTATATCCGAGTTAGATTGCCTCTTCATTTCTCATACTGATGAAGCTTCAGTCGAAGAAGTAAGCACTGTTATAAGTTGCGAGTTTCATTCCTTAGAAATTTATTTTAACTTAACTAAATAGAGTAATTAAAAGCCGTATTGCAGCTCAATTGGATCTATCTAACCAATGCTATTACAATAGGACGTGATTGTACTATTAATTAATCCCATTAAAACAAAAGACTGATGATTCAACTGGAAACGATGGAAACGGCGGAAGGTGAACGACAGAAAGAAGAAAAAACAAGAATAAAAAGAAAAAGTTATTCAACGGAACTTTTCCTTTTCCTTACCTCTTTCCACTTCCTTTCCTTTCGAGCTAAGATTGAATATACACTGGACTCACCTGAAACAATAAAATAAATTAAAATTATTACAAATAAATAACACAATAATTTATTTATGCAATCAGTAATTAACAATTTTTCAATTAATCTAATTATAATGAATTTCTTCTTCATGTGGAAATTCATGGAATAAAAAATAGCATTAAATAAATTCAAATCGAATAAGAAGATTCTTCCAAGACATATACCCTAAATTTCAATGAATGTTTTAAAGGTGAATTTAGGGCCAGAAATATTTTACTGTGCTGAAGATAAGGGTCGTACCTTCTAGACGCCCTAAAAAGCATTTTATTTTGTACCTCTGGTTCTGATAAGGGGAGAAAAATGAGTTTAGTACCCCAACATGGCCTTATTGCTGGTGGAAAAATAAAACGATAAATAAATTTATAAAAAAAATCATTATTAAAAACCAGGTAAGGGTAGGAATAGGTATAAAGACAAAATCTGGTAATAAAGGATAAAGACAAAATTTATAAAAATTATTGTCATCAAAGTATTTAATTATTAAGCTTGGAAAGTCTTAGAAACATTAACATAAAAAAAAACAAAAAAACATATACCACTACGGCCCTTGAAGAACCTTTAGTTCAGTACGTAGAGACCATAATGTATCTAGAACAACGGTTATCCAGGACAAATCCATCCCCGGCTGTTTAAATGCAATTAAAAATGTTAATTGCACAGCCGGATTTAATATAACAGAATACCAGATTATTCTCAATTTTTAGAAAAATCTAAAACATTTTTTTTTAGATTTTCAAGAATATTACAAGAAGGGATATTACATGATGTAACAGTAAGGGAATATTACAAATACTGTTTAAAAAAGAGATTATTATTAGACGATGGAAATTAAAATTTATGAAAAGTCCGCGACGCAAGAGAGTAATTGAATGAAAATTTATCTATCGGTAGATTATAATGTAAAGGGCACAGGATAGCGTGTAGAGTGTTGAGTTGCTATGCTCAAGGTTCCGGTTTCAACTCTACCCATGGATGGACCCTTTAGGCTTTATAGAATGTCCTTGGGACTACCCAGCCTTTAAAAAGTAGGTACCCTAAATTGGTGGAAAACCAAGCGGTTGAGTGCGATCCCGGGAAATATCCTCTCTTCACAACCGTTGTCCTAGAAACAGTACAGTCTCTACCATAAACTGAACCCAAGACCCTTCATGTTTTTAAGGTAATAAAGAAAGTAATTTTACTAACGAAGAAACTGAAGGTATTTAGAGGAGTTACTTGTTTTAGGGAAAATTTAAAAGGCTTCCTCTGCACGAACCAGGAACATGAAGAGTTGCTAGGATACAACAAAAGAGGGGAAGGAGGAAGAGGGCAAGGGGCCTTATCGACTTCAAGTTAAGTCCCAATTAAATCTCATCTTCAAATTGGCTGAAGTTTTATTAATATAATCCAGCTATGATGAAACATTATTTTTGATTTTTAAAAAATAACAAGTATTTGCTCTGTAATCCAATTAGAGAAGAGTATTTCGGTGGAGTTGATTTTTAAAGGATATTTCATCTTCGATTGTGTACAGGAATTTATTTACGTTGGAACACAACTATCTGAACTAAACCAATCATAAACAACCAGTGAATCAGAATCCGATTATGGCGACCAATAGGAGCAACTATAGGCTTCAGAAGTACCTAAGAAGAAAATCTCTCACCAAGACAAGGAAGATACGAATATACAAGACCCTAACCAGGCTTGTTCTCACATACTCGTCAGAATCCAGGATGATGACGAAAACCCTAGAATCATCCAAATTAAGAATTTAAAGAAAGATTCAAAGAAGGGTTTTGGGGACTGACTGAGTATGGAAATTAAAAAACCGCTAAGATTATGCATCTCTATAAATACCAGTATAATATGCATTTTATAGAATCTGCTGAGCATATTGAAGGTAATGAAATCCCCAAAAAGACACCTTGATAAAGTAATTTTTTGGATGCAGAAAAGAGAGGAGAACTCGCCTGCGAGATGAACTGAAGAATGTCGGCCCAGAAAACTTTTATAATATATTACCAAAAAAGTAATAATGTAACGAATTTCGTCAATATGGTGAGAAAGATATATGATGTAAACACAATTTTAAACTGTAAAATTCGCTTTCATTTAAATAAATAATTGTTGCTGCCAACTTCCGCTGTTCTAAGGAATCTGTATGAAAACAGCAATCATTTAAATCGCGGTTGGTGCCCGATTTCGCCTGATGAAGACTCCATGGGGAGAGAGTTGTTACCATAATAACATTAAATAATACCAAAATAAAAATAAACCTGTATCACTAAAACCAATGGAGGTTTTTGGATTCAGTACTGTTTCTGGATCAACGGTTGCGCAAGGAGGTGATATGTCCGAGATCACGCTCAACTACCCGGTCATTCTCTAGATACACAGGGTCCATCCCTGTTGACAGATTAAATAATTTATCTGTCACAGTCGCATTATTACCCTAAACCATCAGCAACTCAGCTTTCTTCATTTTACTTAATAACAGAACAACCCAAATCATCTTGCGAGCTATTTTGGAAATACAACAAAGCTACACGTGCCGCATATAAAATTGTACATCCCCATATCATATTTAGACCCGGAATATAATTTTTTTGGGAATACAAATTTGAAACATAATGGGGTAATTATATTGTGTTTACAGTTATTCTAACATACAGAATATAAAACAATGATACTAAACCCACATTACTATCATAATAATGACTTCATAGTACCTTATCTCATAATTTCGACTGTTAATTTTTGAATATATGGATGCAAAAATAATGTATTTTTCTTAGTATATTGTTTGTCACAACTTTAATTTATGTTGTTAATACATATAGTACAAACTAAGTGAAAGGTTTTAGTAATATTTCACAATAAAGTTTAATACAAATTAAGGTGGTTGGAGCCATTATCAGACTATTTAAGTATCATTACCAACTACTCGGGAACTAGAACGTATTGACTGGTTAATGGACTTAGCAACTAAGCTATATGCATCTAAATTCGAAAAGTTCTAACAACGGACTTCGATCCAAGCAGTAGTAAGTTCTAGTGGCATTACTAAATTATAAGATGTGATGATACTAAATTATACAACTAAGTAATTATCCTGTACCACTACAACCCGTTCGTCCAAGAGCTAGCTACATAAAACAGGGTCGATAAGGTGCGTGCAGTTTTAGTCTATAAACTGGGGGGCCCAACTTAGTACGTCACCAAACGCCACTTCTTAAGGTCAGCACAGGTCGGATATGAAAATGCCAGCCGGTTTTCCCGGACGAAAAAATTGAGTGAAAAACCTCATAACGTGCGCGCGTGAAACTTCTTGTAACGTGATGTTCGATCCTCAAATAAGAGCGGTGTAATAGTGTAAGAAGTTTTGCAGGCCGGAAAACCCTCGTAAGAAGTGATCGAAAGTGCCGGAAAACTCAGCTGAAAAACCTCATAACGTGCGCGCGTGGAACCTTTTGTAAAGTCAAGTTCGAACCTCAAATAAGAGCGGTGTAATAGTGTAAGAAGTTTTGCAGGCCGGAAAACCCTCGTAAGAAGTGATCGAAAGTGCCGGAAAACCCAGCTGAAAAACCTCATAGCGTGCGCGCGTAAAAATTTTTTTATTTGATTTTTGGGTTCTCAACTAAGAACGCTGTAATAGTGTAAGAAGTTTTGCAGGCCGGAAAACCTTCGAAAAAAATTAAAGAAAATTCTCTATTATTCACTTTTTTGATGTTAATAAATTTTACTTACTTTTATTATTGTTTATACAGCTCAGTTCTACTCCTTTAATTATAAAACTGCATGTAAAAAGCATAAAATTCAATTGAAATAGAAGACCGCGCGTTGGATGAATAAATACGCATTTTTGCGCTGCGAGAAACGAGCGGCAAAATCACCATCTTCTCTCGACGTTCATCAATGTTTCTTGGAGTGCCAGATCCGGTACTCATTATTGAGCAACTGTATCAAAAAGTGCAACTATTCCCAGAACTTAAAAAAAAATTTGAACAAAATCGGTTGATAATTAGCG
Organism: Troilus luridus; assembly: GCA_964056705.1. Lineage (NCBI taxonomy): Eukaryota > Metazoa > Arthropoda > Insecta > Hemiptera > Pentatomidae > Troilus > Troilus luridus. Next base: position 60,441,705 of record OZ057414.1, read on the forward strand.
CAGTAAATGAGTTTATAAAAAAAAAAGTCAGTAGCCCGTTTTTTGCGACGTTGGCGTTACCGGCGGCGGCTCGAATAGACGGAAAATGAGTAAGCGCTATAAAATCGCGCGCGCGATAAAAAATTATTATATTTTAGCGAGTTTCCATCGTATCCTGACGATTTTTTTTTTTAATTTTGGATAGCACGAAGAGATATTTTGAATGGAATCATCAAAACTAATTTTCCATTAAGCCGAATGCGAAAAATTTTCATTTCTAATATACGCCGATTTTCTTTAATTTTTTTCGAAGGTTTTCCGGCCTGCAAAACTTCTTACACTATTACAGCGTTCTTAGTTGAGAACCCAAAAATCAAATAAAAAAATTTTTACGCGCGCACGCTATGAGGTTTTTCAGCTGGGTTTTCCGGCACTTTCGATCACTTCTTACGAGGGTTTTCCGGCCTGCAAAACTTCTTACACTATTACACCGCTCTTATTTGAGGTTCGAACTTGACTTTACAAAAGGTTCCACGCGCGCACGTTATGAGGTTTTTCAGCTGAGTTTTCCGGCACTTTCGATCACTTCTTACGAGGGTTTTCCGGCCTGCAAAACTTCTTACACTATTACACCGCTCTTATTTGAGGATCGAACATCACGTTACAAGAAGTTTCACGCGCGCACGTTATGAGGTTTTTCACTCAATTTTTTCGTCCGGGAAAACCGGCTGGCATTTTCATATCCGACCTGTGCTGACCTTAAGAAGTGGCGTTTGGTGACGTACTAAGTTGGGCCCCCCAGTTTATAGACTAAAACTGCACGCACCTTATCGACCCTGTTTTATGTAGCTAGCTCCCCGTCTATGAATGGTTTGGGACAGTACCATCCGTTCTTGGACAACGGTTGTGAGGTGATTTATCCTAGATCACGCTCAACCGCCACATTTTCCCCCTTACTTTATAGAGGCCTTGGTGAGCCCCAAAAGGTTCCTAGATCCCATAGGAACCATCTCCGGCAGCTAACACATTATATAGTCCACCAGTGAGCGGTATTCGAATCCAGGACCTTTGGCATTGTAACTCAGCGCTCTACCACTGAGCCCCTCCGCTCCCCAGTGTTACATTAAAGATAATAACAAAAAAAAATTAAATAAATATAAATATTAACAATATTTCAAGCATTTAAAACCAAAATGGGAATCCAATGTATCAGAATCGTAACTCAACTGGTGAAATCCATTTTCGACAAAACATCGCCGTCATAAAACGAAGAATAATGGACAGCAGCTGTAATGTGTTATACTTTTTTTTTTTTTAAACCAATATCCATCATCGGAACAATACTAGGCACTTAAAAATATTTCAATGCAACAATATTTCTCTCTCACGTGCTTTCATTATTAAATTAAAAGTATGACGGTTCCATCTAAATTTCAATTAAGAGTCTGTGTATTCGATATTTTATTTCTAGAATATTTTCGCTAAATATAAAACCGATTCTGATGGAGATAAACCCTTATTTACCATAGAAATATAATTTTAAAATTTAAAATACTCGTACTAATAATAAAAATCGACCACAAATTACCACCCAAACCAAAATGCGTAAGATCACCCTTACCGTGATCCTCCCACCTACTACTCAGTCAACCCTTCGGATCGTAAGATTCAGCACTAATTGTCTTTTTAGTTACTAGTTCGTTACTGAGCCCAATCTTACAAGCCCATCTCGACCTGCGCGATGCTTTCACTTCAATTATAATACCCGCATGTTCTACAACTGAAACATACTTTATCCACGGGTCTGTCTTAAGGCATTCGAAAATAAGATATTCGGTCGAATACTAAAATAGTTAAACTGTACATGTTAAAGCAAATAACTTAAATTCTGAATGAAATTCAACATAGTTGACCTTGATGAAATATGTGGAAGAAAATGGTCCGAGTAGAGGTCAATAAATTTCTCTGAATATCTAGAAATATTTATTCAGTAGCCAACGTTTCTCAATTTTTGGCTTTTGGGCTTACGTTCTCTAGCTTTATACCTTTCATTTATCTTTCCATAACGGCCGTTTCTTTCTAAATTTTTTAGAGAGCTGGGAACTGTTACCTGCCATGAGACAGTTCTCAAACCCTTTGTCATTCCCTTTTGACGTAGCGTAAGTGTAGCTTCCAAAAGACTCGTTTGGGCTCAGGCCCTGTGCGACAGGTATTTATTTTATATATCTTTCACTAATTTACCCATCCTCCCACCCTCTCTTCTCCACTTTATTTTCTTTCCCTAATAACCATTGAACACATAACTATATTATTTTTACAATTTCCATGCTCACTATCTCTGTAAGGCATTCATTTATTTCCCCATTTTAAGTATATATTTTTTTTTTTTTCACGGCAATCATCTGTTTTCATCTTAACTCACTATTTTTACATTATATCAGCCCTTCTACTGTAACTTACTTATCGCCCTTTTTATACAATTTGACATGTTTATTTCATATCAACTATGTTATTACTTACGGTATTATTCATTTCCATTACCTCTGCATCTTTTTATTTAAATATTTCTGATAATTTTCTTTTTACTTTTACCTTATCTTATTGCCTACATATATTTTATTTATTATTTATCATACATAATCTTATCTTATAGTGTTTATTTCTCATTATTACGGTTATTAATGCCCCACATGATCCTCTTTGCTCTGTATTAATATATATCTCTTGTTCTCTCTCTCCCCATCTTCATTGTCCACCAATCAGTACTTGTTATTTCAATACTTGTATACCAATACTTGTATTTCAACTTTAATATTTACCCATTTTATTTTAGTTCTTATCTTTATTAACTTATTCTTTATACCTTATTATTCTTTAATTTTAACATGTTCTGTTCTGTTTTATTGTTATTTTAATCTCTATTATGTCCTTCCTGTCACTTGGTTATTAATACTATATACTCATTCATTTTAATCTTTTTTTATGTATTTTCCATACTTAGGAAAAACTATTTTTTTTTTATTTATATTTTTTAATGTCCATTTTCTACATTTACCGTGCTTCTATTTCTTTATATATTTAATTTTTTTTTTCTCTTTGCTTAACAATTTTTTAATTTTCAATTGTATGTATTTTGCATATTCCGCCCTGAAGAAGACCTACAAAGTAGGTCGAAACGTTGGCTACTGAATAAATATTTCTAGATATTCAGAGAAATTTATTGACCTCTACCCGGACCATCTTCTTCCACAAATAACTTAAATGTTTCTAAGGAAGACATATATATGGTTTGAAAAATATTTTGACTATGGCCAAGATCGCGGGCTCTCAGGATTTTTTAAAGGGAGTAAACAAATCCTTAGAAATCTCATCCTTTGGAAGAGACCTAAAATGGTGATGCCGAGCCTGAGTAGTGTAAAATTCCCGTAAAAGATACATATCTCAATTAGATGTGGATAGCCAAACTTTAAGATTCTTACCGTAGCATTGTCCGATTAACTATAGCAGTAGCATGAAGAGACTTTAAATAAATAATCAAATCATTTTTCAGAGAGTTTATAAGTAAATCATCTTTTCAGTAATTAAAATCATATGAGAAAATGTAACAGATCTATCGTTTTTAATATATTCCTTGATAATATCACGCGAATTTCAAATCCTAATAAGAGAATATCAGTGGTATGCTTAATGATAGTCAATTGTTATGTTTCATTAATTACGGAACAAAATTTCTGTCGCCATAAACATTTATTTATTTTTTTGTAAAGCAAAACAATCGCTGATTTTTAAATAGACGCTAATTGATTATTATGAGGAGTTCAAGGTGCAATTAATTCTGGCAAATATTGTCCTGGGTGGGTCTTTTATTAATTTCGAATGTGGTCGTCGAAGCGATTGAAGAATAAATAAAATCGTACCATAAAGAGACGTTAAATGAATAAAGAACAGAAATATTTTAATAAACGGAATTACTTGTATAGAAGAATAAATTCTGTTTCTTTATGTCGAGCTTTTAAACTCATACAGTCTCATGCTTGCACGCAGTCGTGTTTCATTCTATAGGACAGTGGCTATTTACTGAATGTGACCTTAAAAATTAATAAAAAAGTAAGTAATTACTTTGTTTCGAGAAAGGAGAGAACTCAAGAGCTGCAATGGACGCCTTCATAAAAAATTAAAGGTGGCAGTGGCAGAGCGATAAAGTTCACTGACAGTAAGCGGGATGTACACGGAGACTTGCGTGTTATCTTCCTTTCCATTTAACCCAGAAACGTCTCACTAATTTGACACACAACCCCTGCGTCCCTAGTTTTTTATCCTCTACTGTTCCCTTCGTGACGGTAGATCCGATCTGAATTGCCATGAGCGTATTCCTAGGCCGTAAATATCGTATTGACGCCATTTACCAAAGACGAACTGGAAAACGTGGTATCAGTTCCGCAGGTTGTCGTTTCGAGTTGAGTCACAATGAGTTTTAACTATGAAAAATGTGTATATTTTGGAGGTCATTTCATCAAGAAATAAATATTTCAACTAATATTTGGAAGTATATATAATCTAATATATAAAATTAATGTGTCACAGTGTTTGTAACAAAACTCCTCCGAAACGACTCGACCGACACTTATGAAATTTTGTGAGTATATTCAGTAGGTCTGAGAATCGGACGTAAACTATTTTTCAAACCCCTAAGTGAAACATATCACGATTTTAGCCCAAATTCAGCTCTGTAGGTCTAACAGATCCTGAGATACGTTCCAATCATATAATAACTAACCGGAATCTAATCTCTTTCTAATAAATTCCATCAGAACCCATAATACCGTTCAAAAGACTTCAATTTGATGTGTGCTTGGCTTTCGCTATCGCCATCAACAAGTCTCAAGGCCAGACAATGTCCATTTGCGGTTTGGACCTAGAACATCCAAGTTTCTCCCATGGACAATTATATGTTGCATGCTCAAGTGTTAGTAAACCATCTAATCTATTATATTAGCAAAGGACAGATTAAAAAAATGCATCGATTAGTCCCTAATTAAATTGAAATAAATAGTTATAATTTAAACATATCTTATTAGCCATAATTAAAAATGGCTAATAATATTGATGATATACCTCATTCATTAATCTAATGTTTTTATTTTATCAGTTAAGAATTTTTGTATATTATTTATTATATACTATACTTAGATATAAGATGAATAAAATGTAAAATCAAAAATCTTTTTTAATTTATTTTTTCCATTCATTCATTGTTTCTTTAAAATTCAAATGTTAACGTAATATTTTTTTAAACTATTACAACAGCCACAGCAACGTGTGGCCGGGTCAGCTAGTAACATATGAATGTCACAACGTTCATTTCTTAATAAAACCACGATCCATTTTATGATCGAGAATAATAAAAAAGGAAACGTATGAGAGGGTAGAGCGAAGATAATGTGGTTAGTTTACAGTATGTAAGGTATTAGTCACTAAGTTAGATATAGAGTTGTCAATAATTTATAACATTAGCCAGTAGTCAATAAGTGACCAAGTTAGTTCATATAAGAAAGTCTTTTGTATATCAATCAATATTATAATGTTCAATGTCTCTATAAATACATATCGTCCCTCTCAAAACAATACCGTTGTAATTTAACTGAAAAGTTAAAAATTTCCTTGGAGCGACAATCTGCGGAACTGGTACCGAAAATACGAATAAACAACCCAAAATCAGCCTTTAGGTATGCCATTGAGTAAAAGTACTACAAGTACTACACTGGTGCTGTTAATACCTCTATCGCCAATTAAGATTTAATTATATTAAACAGGGGTTCTGAGACTCAAACAGAAATAGGCTTAGTTCAAAGTTAAGGATAAGCCCTCGTTAAGATTTCACTTAATCTTAAAAGCCGGTACTTTGAATCTTTGAGTGTTTACAGGTAGCAAAATGTCAGCTCACAAGCGAAGTAGATTAAAAAATCAGTATATTTAAATTATCAATATCAAATTCTTCCCCAGGTGACATTAAAAATATATATCAACAAAGATTTTTTTAAAAATTTAACAACAGTATTATCATAATACAACAAGTAAATAATTAATGATACATAGTGGGCTGAGATAAAGGCAAATAGAGAAACTACACACTGGTAGTACTCAAATATTAAACATGTAACCATGATAATTGATATTACTAAGAAAATAGTAATATTCTTCTTCATCTTCTTTTACATCACCCTTTAGTGCCTTTCAGCGTAGGGGACCGTCTAACCAGGATTTCTAATGTTCCCTCTTAGTTGCAAGATTTCTGGCTTGGCGTGATTCCCAGAATATCCAACCTGTACGTCTTCATCTCCTCGATGATTTCCGCTTCTTTGCCAGTAAGAGGTCTAATATTCCAAGTCCTTTTCCATGCCGAGTCGTTTCCTTATAGTCTGTCCAGATCCGAGGTTATTCGCTAGTTTTCTTTGAATCAATAGTACGTTCTTACCCGTAAGAACGTACAGTAAGAGCACTGGTAGTTATGTATACCCAAACCACTAATTTTCTAAAATTAAAAAAATAATAAATATGTAACAATAGGTACACTTTGAAAAAATCTATAAAGATTTGGAATCCACAATCGTCAATCTTAATAATAATAAGGCAATATTTGAGAAAGAAGACGGCAAATATATATAGATAGGGCTGTGCTCATAATAATGTAGGTTTATAGATTAAACAATGATAGGTTTAAGATTTAACAATATGATATCTAACAAACACCCGCATCCCAAGTTAAGGAATTCAATCAGAATCCTCAGGAAAAGGAAATGGAAAAAAAAGTTGAAGAATACGGAAAAAAAAACTATCATTACTAATAAGTAATTATATTTGTTTATTTTATATTTTTAAACTATAAGAGGAACCGAACTAAAAATCAAATAAATACAAAAATATGAAAATAAGTAAGATCATAACTGTTAATAACGAAAAAAAATATATATAAAAATTTCCCAGGAAAGGAAATCATCAAGATGCCATCAATATCACGATAAGATTGTAATAAATTATGTTAGATAATTATTACGACAAACGGCGGACATTTTACAAATTACAGAACTATTCATTTAATTCTACCATAGTAGGCACTAGAGATGAGAAGTACGTGAACGAACTAGTTCATTGAACTAGATCCGGAAAATTGACAATAAAGAGCGCTCTCTGTTTTGGTGAACTATAGTTCTTTTTTTTAAATTTATTTGTTATTAATTGTATTAATTTTTAAATATTTTTATTTGAAAAGAAAACACATGTCCAGGACCGGGAATCAAACCAGGGTCGCCCAGGCAACTAGCCTGGAGCTCTGCCAATTGAGCTATCCTAGTTCACCTCTCGGTCCTGGGCGACCCGGGTTCGAGCCTCGGTCCTGGACATGTCTTTTCTTTTCAAATAAAATCATAGTTCTTTTTATTATAATTTTTATTCATTGATTTAATTTCTTTATTTTGAAGAGAAAAGATTTGCCCCCAGTCGGGATTCGAATCCGGATCTCCGCCTCACCGAGGCGCTCTAACCATTTGAGCGTCGCCTCGGCGAGGCGGAGATCCGGGTTCGAATCCCGGCTGGGGGCAAATCTTTACTCTTCAAAATAAAAATAGTTCTTTTTAGTTCACACCACTCACCAGCTACCGCAGTGACCGTCGGCGTCTGACCTACGATCGAAAGACGAACTACTGAACTAAGTAAACTAGTTCGTCGTTCCTCATTTTCGGGATAATCGTGTTGTGTACGAGTAGCTATATGTGTGGTCTGTAATAGTATGTTCTGTAATAGTTTGGATCAAGTGAATATTCAATTTCTTTGCTTGTTTAAATTAGTAATGAATTACAAATTTTACATTGAATAATTAAAAATAAGATATAAAAAACTACTTGAATTTATGTATTCTTCAGATACACAACACTTTAATCTAACTATATATTGTGAATTATCGGCCAAGACTGTGGTAGGGTTGGATCGTGAGAAGAGGGAAATAATAAAACCGTTAAAAAGAAACCAAATAAGTTATCAAAAATGTTTTTATTCAATGTAATGCAAAATAATAAGTGTATATAAATAAATAATAAATAATGTAAAATAAGATATAGAAAATGAATGTAATCAATGTAAATATATCATAGATGTTAAACAAATGTAAATAATATAAAATAAATGTAGAAATAATATAGAAGTGTTTTTTATTTTTTCTAGAACCTTTCTAGTTCATATGACCTCTCAGTTTCTTCCCCTTTTTCCATAGTTCAATTCCTCTCTTAGTTTAGTACAGTTCTAGTTCTTTTGAAAAATGAACTATGTAGTTCATTGAACTAGTTCTTTAGAATGAATTATCTCAAAAGGAACGATTCAGTAAAAGGAACTACTTCCCGTATTTCAGTCTAGTGCTCATAATTGTTTTGCATCAAGTAGTTGAGTAGTTAGTCATAGATTTGCAATTAATAAAATAATTATTTTTTTAAATTTTAGGTTTGTTTGAGGATAAAAAAATATATATATATTACAAGGAAAATGTTTTAATCTTGTTTTACTGAATTTTCTGAATTGAATTAACGTAAAATCGAAATATTGGAGTAAGGTGTAGCTTGTTTTATTTTTTAAATATATGCATTCCATTTATTAATTTTAAATTAAAAAACAGTTCAATATTTTGTGTAAAGTCGTAAATAAGTAGGGAATAGTGTCTTTTTGATTTGCCGATTTTTAAAAAATATTTATAATTTAACTGATTGAGCACTATAAAAAAATTAGTTCCTCGACCCGTTCCCAAGTAACGCCAATAAAATATTACAGCGCCAAAAACTTTTATACAGTAGAGATATAATAAAGATTAATAATCTCGATAAAATGTTACATCACTAAAAACGTTTTTATAAAATGGAGAGATATTAAAGAAGAATATCGTCCTAACAAAATAATTGTGTAATAAAATAAGTTTTATCACGGTAAAGTTGGTAATTGGATACAATTATTTTTAACATTCTCTATTATTTTTTTGGATTCAGTTCGTGGCAGAGACGGTACACTGTTTTTTGAAAAAGGTTGTGGAGGATGCAATTAGTCCTAAATTACGCTCTGCCAACATATATAGAGGATGGGTTAGCCCCAGGAGGGTCCTAAATCCCGTAGGATTCATCTTCGACCCCTAACAGATTACATAAAAGGCTGGCAGCGAGCGGGATTTGAAACCGGGGTCTTCGGCACGGCAATTCGTCTCCCCGGCGTAGCTCATTGAAAATGAATATTTTAAAATATTTTTATAACACCATTACAAAGGTTTATTCATTCATCTGGAATGGAACTCTGCATACCATTTCAAAATTTTACAATAGCCCGTTGCAATAGTAAATATATAAATGATATCAAAGACATATGATAATGAGGATGTACATAACCATAATTAGTAAAATAACATAATTCTCACCCTAGTTATTCTGTAAACTCCAATCAAATACGCCGGCTCAGAAGCTTGAACATTCCCCATTTCACCAGCGCGACTCAGTACCCGTAGAACACTGAGTGCTCACTCCAACTCTCCGATATTTTCTTTCGTAACATGTAAAACTGCTAATTTGCAAACAGTAGCCTTAGGCAATTTCTACCTCATTATTAATTTTTTTATTTTATTTAGGACGCCTTTATAAGAGTAAATTATTTTTTCTTATAGTCAATGGCGATTATAGTTTCAGCTTTGACACAGGAGAGTGGGTTGGAAATTATAGGCCGATCGGAGTAGAGTAATTTAATTAATTTAAGAAATGATGATTCATACCAGTATTATATGGAAGTTGTTTTTTTGTTTTTTTAAAGATTCAAGCGCCAAAAATACAATTTATTACAATACGTAAACACCAGCTCTATATTTACTCTCACTCGCCCCAAAAAATGAAAGTGAAACTGTGGTTCTCGCTTTGCCATAAAAAATATTTGTAATAATGAAATTGTGGGCACCCTAATGAACTACTGTTAAACAATGAACAAACAAATTAAAAAGTAATTAGATACAATTTTAGAGAGTGTAGTAATTAGCTTAAGAACACTCTATGCGCAAGATCGCGGGCTCGTAGACTGATAAGTGGACTTAAATTTTATTTAAAGGTAGTAAAAGATCCTTAGTAAGTCCTTCAGAATGGAAGTAAAATGGCATAAATATCGAAGTCGGAAATTAGTTTAGCTAGAAATTCTCTTTTCCCCCTACACTCCTGTTATTTAGTAGAGTTCCCTACATTTCTTGCAGTTGGTGCTAACCGATAAATTCAGACTCGGAGCCGGGAGGATAAGGTACTAGAAGCCCTCCCGAAGCTTTAGAAAATCAATAATTGTACACGAAATGTAATGAGATAGGTCACTTAATAGCGATAACTATTTGAATAAGTGGTGACTTTAAAAAAAAAAAAATCAAACCAAGAACAAATTTCCTAAGATTATAAATTTATTAGTTATTAACGAAATAAAATCAAGTATAAGTTCCTGATCTGATTTATTGTACCATATGAAAACCTAATCTATAGGATAGTTGAGGGATTTAAATATATTTTAGGATTTATAAAAAAACAAAAGTATATTTTATATGCTATATTGCGTTCTTGAAATGGTATATGTGAATAAAATAAATTCACTATTTAAAATTAAAACAAAAAAAAAACTACTAAAGTAATACTATATACCAGATGACATACATCAAACCAAGTTTATTTACGAGGAAGAAAATGGTCCGGATAGAGATAGAATAAAATTTCTCTTAAGTAGGGAGAACTGTTTATTGGAAAGCTAACGTTTCGAACCTCATTGAAGTCTTCTTCAGGGCCAGGGAGTTTTGGCTATTTTATTAACATCTTCCTCAACCATACCAATTAATAGTTTTCGTGCGTTATACATGCACTTTTAAATATTGTAAAACTTATTCCAGCAGTTTCATTCATAAAAGCTATGGAAAATGTTTTAACTCGTCAAAATAGGCCGCGGACTTCATCGATGATTCCTTGATTTTTTTAGACCGATAGTAAAATGTAAATGTAAAAAAAAAAAAAAATGTAAAAAACTTTCTTATTTTATCATTATTATTATTTGGGGACGAGGTTAGGTCAGGATGTAAAGCGACGAGTTACTGAGTTGTAGGTCACCCGACTATGTTAGATAAATTATTTTAACTGATAACAGCAATAGATGGATCCTTTGGGATCTGCAAACTTTTCTGTCTCTAAAAACTAGGTACCCTTAATTGGGTGAATAAACTAGTCTCTACTAGGCATTGTATCCCAGATCTTTCGTGGAATATAATGTAACAGATTTTATTTATTTTCTTCCATTACCGACCACAGTACCTACGACACTGTGAATGCAAGTTATACCGACCTCTGGCGGGATCGACCTAACAAGAAACGCCTTTCCGATGCCGAGTTCCTACAAAAAGGCCAACCTGCAAGAAGAGGTCGGTGTGATGAGTCGAAGAACACCCGGGCAACAAAGGCCAACCAGGACACGCTAGTTGAGGCAACAATGGGATAGCCTACAAAGGCTACTACATATACCCGCGCTCTTTAACTGCCTACAAGTCGCAAACATTCACTAGCTTCTCCTCAGAATAATCGTTTCCAATCCTCGCATTCGCAATCGTTTTCCAGCCTTCTTGGATGAAAAAAGGTAACAATCGAACTTATCACTTATATTTTATCAATATTTCAGAAATAAGATGAACTACTTCTTTCAACGATGGCCTAATAATTGGTACGAAACTTCTACATAAAATAATATAAGAATTTATAATTAAGTCTTTCCCTTAAGATTATAAATAATTTTATTAAATTTGATGCATAATTTTATTCATCTGGGATAAAATTCATTTGGATGTGAGTAGTTACTAATGAAGGCACAACCCCCCCCCTCCCCCGCAACAGCTCTGAAGAAGACCTGCAATGTGGGTCGAAACGTTGGCTCTTTAATAAACAGTTCTCCCTACTAATTTTTTGACCTCCACCCGGATAATTTCCTTCCTCATAATCTTATCCATCTTAAATAATAATGTAAGGTCAAGTATTAAATAGTAAAAAACTATAATAAGGATATTAAGGATTTATAAATAAGCGTTTCCCTTAGAAGTACAAATAATTTCATTAAATTTTGTACATAATAATATCCATCTTGAATAATATTACTTGACCTAATAATATTACTTACTTGAAAGAAAATGGTCTGTGGGAGGTCAAAGAAATAATTCCATAAACAGTGATGGTCATTTTGTATCACATAGCCTATTTACTTGATGTATTTTTTAATACAGTTGTAAATATCAATAAATAAATTTATAAAAAAAAGCAGTAATAAACTATCTGTTAGAAATAGACGTTTCTTCTCCAGGCAGGATAGATATAAACATATTTCAAATAAAATAATCGGAATCGAAAACAAATTAAAAAATCTAATAATATAAAAAATCAATCTACTGGCGTACCAGCTACAAAAGCAGAAATAATTTAAATTATAAAATAAAGTAAAGTATTATTTAAAATTTTGAACTAAAACAATGGGATATGAGTTATTGACAATAATGATAAGAAAGCATGAGAAAACAAAAAAAGTAAGCCAACAAAAAAAAGATATTTCTACTTGAGTATGTGGTTTACCCCAATAGTTTCATTTTTTTTAATTTTATTTTATTTGTTTCTATTCCAATTATGTACATTCCAATATGTTTGAATCTTGTCTATCCAACCTAGAAGAATAAAGGTCACCAGTGGTCTAGTGGTTGGCGTAACAAACTACTAAGCCCAAGATCGCGGGTTCGTAGCCCGGCAGGTGACCCTAGGATTTTTTTAAGGGAGTAAAAAATCCTTAGTTACGCCGTCCTTCGGAAGGGACGTTAAACGGGGTCCCGAGCCTGTACGATGTCAGGTACTCGTTAAAAATCCCTATCCTAATTGAACCTGGGTAGGCAAAATTTAGAGCACCCACTGTAGCATCGTCTGATTAGCCATAGCAGCATAAAGTGACGTTAAATGAACAAACAACAACCTAGAAGAAAACCTGCAATGTGGGTCGAAGCGTCGATTTCAAATAAATAGTTTTTATTTAAAGGAATTATTTCATTAACCTCCATCCGGATCAAAATCTTCTTCATTATTTTATTTACATATTTCTCAATCTCTCAGGAGTCAAATTTAATAAGGGATGCAGCATTTTCAAGAATTAATTGCAACCTAGAGTTACCCCCAAAAATGAATAAAAATATAGCTATTAAAATCATTGATACAACCCTCGATAACATGAACAAAAGGGAAAAAAAGTGAATGTGTATGTGGGACTTTAGGTTGCATTGTTGATTTCGCTAGGTAATTAAAAATACATAATATAACAATTGCTTTAACATATCGGGTATAATCATTTCAGGATTTGAATTCTGCATAATATTATCAAGGAAAATATAAAAAACACAAAAATCTAGCGGTCATGAAAGAGCTGAAAAGATAATTGAGCCAGAACTAAAGAAGCACTCTAGTTCTTGAACAAGCACTAGTTTTAATTAACCTCAATTCTTTCACAGGGAATATAAAGACACTCAGATTCCTTCTCGAGTACCTGATATTTGATAGAATTCAAAAAGTGCTTCAATATAAACATCAATTTTATTAACATAATGAGAGCTGATTCCATTAGCACCATTTCTCTTCTTAATATATATTACTTTTATATTTTCGAACATTATATTAATTATTGAAATGATAATTTCCTTTTAAACCCACTGGAAAATAGCCTCTATAAAGAGGGTATCCAAACCAAGAGGAAAAATCTGGCGTTGAGTGTGATCTCGGTAATATCACCTTCCTTAACAACCGTTGTCATGAAAAACAGTGCAATCTCCACGGTGTACAAAACCTATTCATTGGTTGTATTAGCGCAGGTTTTTAAAAATTAAAATATTACTATTGTCAAACTATTTCAGTTACTGATATAAAATAATTCTTGTAGGTCAGTATTAGGTAACCTGGTATGTATTAGTTAGCATAACAACCTATGTACAACATTGTGAGTTCTGAAGCCTTAGAAATTTTTAAAGACATTAAAAAATCCTTGGTAATGACTTCGTTCGAAGGGAACGTAAAATGGATGTCCCGATCTTATTACTCGTTAATGATCCCTGTCCAAATTATACCTGTTTAGGCAAAATTTAGGATACCATCAGTAGCCTCGTCCGATTAGCCATAGTAGAATTAAGTGCTGTTAATTATTTTGTAATACCTTAAGGTAAGTTTACAAAATATCACAAATAAAATAGAAGCCAAATGGAATTTGTATAATATATCTCAATAAATATATTTTATTATTATTGCCTTTTTAATTTTATATCCTTATTTTTTTATATAGATTTAATCATGCTTGGCATAGATAGTTTGTAAAAGGTATAATTTCACAAATTTTTATGGCTAAACATGGATCTTTCCGTAAAGAGAAACTGAGGTATCAGCATATATTGAAATATATTTTAGTTTTCCATTTATGGGGCCACTATTTTTAATTTGATTTTTAATATGTTTAAAAAAATATACATTCCTATCACTGCCAAGGCAAACAAAACTGGCTATTCCTACAGGTTACAAACCTCTCTTACCAGTCCCAGAAGGTGTGGTTTAATACCAGACCATTACGGCCTGCACCAAGAGCTTATTATTATTACATTTGCTAATGGAAGAACTGTGTACATATAAACATAAAGGGATGTGTTTACCAGAATACAGTAGGGCAGTTGGGGATGCTAAATTTGAAAACAGGATGTGCTAACGTACCATAGCTACTGGACACCATTCCGTTCCAAGAACAGAGGGCACACGTGGGGCGTCATTGTAACGTGGACTGTCACAGTAACTTACGCGTCCAGGGAAAAGTTTCAATCTGAGGTTAGCACTTCCGTTGTTATGATAGAAATAGTTCTTAGATGGTATTAAATAAGCAATGATATAGGATTCGAATGATTCTAAGGAAAACAATAACTCATTATTAATAAGATGACTATTAATTTGTTTCTAATAAGTATTAAATAATTAACAAACGCTTTTACTAGCTCTAAAGGCAATAGGAAATATGAGAAATTTTCTCCCCTTAAACAAAAACTATTTAAAATGCAATATTAAATTTTAAAATAATGAAAATCTAAGTATTTCACCAATTAAATTTATGGATATAGACGATGAGACAATTAGATGCCAAAAGATGAATGAGGCATGAAAAAAGTAAACAAATGAAAATATAATAAATTTAAGTAAAAAAAGAATTCTTGTACTGCGAATGAAGAACAACGTAACTAAAAATCATAACAAAAACTACATATTAAAAGTTTACCGTATGAAATATATGTATATATTAATAAAAATTAATAATTAGGAATCATTTGCTTAGCATTTAATATTTCAGTAGACATTTAATAAAAAAATAAATTTAAAAAATGGAAGAGATAGATTAGAGATTCAGTGGTTATATGTACGAAGTTACTTAATAAATAAAATCTAGAAATGTAACATAATATCTTATAAATAAATATAAGAAATATATATATATGTATATAAAAAGCTTTATAATACCTATAAATAAATACAATTTACATGTGGACGTTTAACACTTTTAAAAGAAAAAATAAATAAACATTTTATTATTCGTAATGAAAAATATAAATCCTAAGTATTATTTGATTAGACTTCATCGGTAATTATTTTATAATTACATTTAAGACTTATGGAGGAAGGAAGTTACTATTGATTTATTACTTTAATATATATTATTACCTTAATACCTCATTCTTTTAAGATAAGTGGCTACAGACCACTTGGTTTAAGATGGGGTTGAAAACGTACATGCCGCGCTACCTGTGGGTTTCCGCTGGAACTCACAACACATTGAGTTCCAAGGTTCTCCGCTAGATGGCACTGCCATGAACGTAACAGACGCGTCCTCTTATTTCTAATCTATCTATCTATACATAACAGAGTTTCCGACGTATAATAAATCTATGAAGGTATTATAAGGTGTAACAAAATAAAAATGGGTCGTAAAAATTTTAATTTGACTCAAGAAGAACGCCAAGAAGGCATTTTTAGGATAAAAGAAGTCCATATTAAGTAAAAAAGTAGATAAACAACAATGCGTTTGAAGATGCATTGAATAAAATGGGAAAATTAATTAGAAATAAAGATTTGATTTTTATTTTATTTTTTTTTTACTTTCAATATGCAATATGACGATTATACAACAATGGAAGTTCGATTGATTTGAACAATTATACGGAACAATGGGGGTTGGTCCGCCAATAAACGGAAACTAAGCGTTTATATTGTAATATAAATATATTTATATTATTTTTATATAATATACATATGTAAATATAAAGGGCGGAATTTAATGAATCTTCAAAATGTAAGGCCCAGAATCTGGAAAATAATTTCAATAAATTAATGATAAGCATGTTAAATTTAATTTAAAAATAATGTGAATAAGCTTTTAAAATACATATTAATCTTGAAACAAGATTCGCGATTTCTGTTTTATATTCGTAATAAATTATGCAATATAATAAATTAGTGGTCATTTTAGAAATAGTTCTCAATATTTAAGACTTAATTATTGTGTAAATATGTATATAAATGACTAGGAAAATAAATAAATTGTTTCTAACATATGTATTGATTATGCCATAACTTCACGTTACATTGATCATTAATATTTAAAGTATAAAACATAAATATATTTATAATCATATGTCAATGGCATATGAACAAGAAAGGTAATTCCACCAGCTTTATTATTAACATTAAATTTATTTTTATTAAAATAAGTACATTTTCATTTATTCAGACATCGAAAGATTGGAAGTATGGTGAGGAATATTTTAATGCAGATTATACTCATCAAATCAAAGCGTGTTTACAAAATCATAGAGATATTATGTTTTATAATGAATATTTATAACATCAGAATATTGAAAAAAGACAATAACGAGCTACCTATTGTAATAATCAAGGTGAATATTATCAGGCAAAGATTATAAATTGTCAATAAATTAACATAAAATAATTGTATAAAAATAACATAAAAATAAAATTGATGAGATCTTTATGACCTTGTAAACCTCACGATATCTAATTGATTTCCATATATTTCAGCTCCTCTGACATTGGACCGTCTACTTTTTTCGAAAGGTCATGGTCTTAATAACCTATATTTAAAGTCTAATGATTCCTAAGTCCATTGGATGTTTTATTTGGAAATACAAATAAAAACAAACCTTCAATGAAGTTTCAATCAGGCTTATTAGTTGTAACATTTACATGAAAGCATTATTATTGTAGTTATCATTTTTTTTTTAAATTATAAGTACTGCAAAATTATAGTAAACAGTTCTTTGAAACTCAATAAATAAATAATACAAAAACAACTACGGAATTTAATCCTTTTGAATTTTCCCATTCAAAAAATGCCTGATAAAATTAATACCATTTAAATAAGATATCCCAAAGCTAAAGGATTCTGACAGTAACTGCTTTTCTAAAACGATTTTTTAACAATTTACTTACTAGACTTAATTTTTAATGATGGGTTTACCTTCATTTATCCATTTAGTTAAGGGATATATTAACTCCTCAACGTAAGTGGCAAAATTATTTGTAATAAATGCCAGAGAATAGTTTTTAAAATTTGCAAACATACAAATAATTTAAACTTCGAATTTTCATTACTATTCATATTAGAAGTAATCACAACACTATTAAATAGCCTTTCATGTGGACATTTATAAACCACTTGTACTCATGAAAAAAAAAAAAAAAGATCATTCTCCTAAAAGAATTTTTTGAAACTGTAACTTCAAATATTATTACATAATATGATTTGTTGGCCCTTTTTATTGTTGAAAGTTTCAATTATAGCAACTACAATTAACACTCTTAATAATTAATACAGGATGAAAACAATTACACGGTTAACTGAGAAAATCTGATCGCGAGGTCAGTAGTGTTATTCTGATTGCAATCGCCAAATTAATTTGAATTTAAGAACGGGCTTCCTGAGTTTTTATATAACGTGAAGTTACAACGGAGGTCTTCCCATGAATTGATTTCTACATATATACGATTATCTTAGTACAAAAGCGCTCAGATGAATCTGGAAGCAGCACGAAAATTTATGTAATTAATGAATTACACAGCATCCAAGCGGCACATATCTAGGTGTTACTTTTTTTTTTTAATGTAAATTCCTAAAAAGCGATTAAAATGCCCCTGCCGTTAAGAACCGTTGTTGGCAACAATCTTGTAGGGTCCAAGGACGGTCGAGTCACGTGTTTTAGAATGTTCCTAGTTAGGTTCGATGTTCGGGATATGTCTTAATAAGAAAAGGAAAGGGATTCGTTAAGTTGTCAGAAGTTTAATTAATTCCAATCGAGTAGGGAGCTATAAAGGTAATGATCAATGATCCTGGGTTTGAGGCCGGTTTTGGCATAAATTTATTCTGTTATCGGCCGTTGATGGATCTTCTGAGATCTGCGAAATCTAACAACCCTTCGTGTGGTTCACCCAGCCACTGAAATGGGTGTATCCTTAATTGAATATATAACATCTCTACAACAAAAAATAATAACTGCAGATGGTTTGACTTGTCCCCCATCTTTGTTTTGACCCGCAAATGCGTGAAATCAAAACCAAAAAATAATAATACTAAACATCATTGAAATTTAATGAAAAATCAAGCCAAATACTCACTTCGGACATTGCACATTACAAATTCGCACAGCATATATTTTTTAATAACACTACAAAAACGCGTTAATTTATCAATTTTATTTTTATTTAAAACAATAAGCTACAATGAAAGTAATGAATTTGCTAACAAATTAAAAGCTTCTTATCTCCAAAATGACAAACTTCTTATTTCCAATAATTTCGATCGTAGCTCTGCCTGCCGGACGCAGTGTAAATCAAAAACTTGAAGTTTCATACCAAAATATGAATTTAACAAATTAAAAAACATTACCTATCGGATCGAATTGTAAATCTAAACCATCCTCGAACTTGAATGTTGTTAATTAACGTAAACACGAACAGAAGAATTATATATATATATATATATATACATAAAGGTATGTATTTTTCTCGACTGTTATATAGTTATTTTTAGGTTCTTAAAGTTCGTCCAATCAATAAATCTATTGGCGGAAATATTGTTCCCATATTTATTACTAAACATCAAATAAAAAGGATTTAGTGAATTATGCTGAACAGTTTCGGATATTAAGATCGCACACTAGTCCGAACAAATTAACAGTCACAGGTGTTATATATTTGGTTTTAATACAAGATTTAAATGCATAAATTGTACTTACAAATCGGCATTAAGTATTTCTACATCAGACACACACGACTGTATCAAACTGACACGTTTCTCTTTAACATTGCTCGAGACTGAGTGAGGGGTAGAAAAGTTTTTCATAATTAGTTGTGAGAATTGAGTTACACTGAACCCACTTCGTAGGCCTTGACTACATATATTAGCAGAATTTATGCTGAATGATTATTATTTCATTTATCTAAATTTGTCGAATGCGTTAACAATATTAATACTCTACTTTATCTATAATTTATTCATCAGCTCCCCCTCCTTATTTTGGGTAACAACTTCATAGAGGCTGGTTGAGCCCCAGTAGGGTCCTAGATGCTATATGGACTATCTCTGCCTGCTAACAGCCTAAATAAAAGACTTGTCTGCAGCGGCATTTGAACCAGGATTTTCGGCATGGCAACTCAGTGCTCTACCACTGAGCCACTCCGCTTTCTACCATAAACATCTCCCATAATTAAATTGTCTTTTCCACACTAAAGATCATGAAAATTTGTATTTTCGAAAAATATTAAAAAGGAAACAAATGAAAAGTTAAAACTTGTTGTGAGTATTCTACAACATTCAACTCGAAGAGACAACCTGCGGAATAGTTACCACTATTGTAATTAATCATTTAATCAATATGCAATATTTGAGGTCATTTAGGTCCTAAGACGAGCCATTATTGTGAAACCGTTCGACGACGCTGAACAAGCCTCCAATCTGCGAGAGCTCCACCGAACCAATCCAATCTTCTTGGAGTGGCATCTCAAGCAATGAGCCATCGCTAAGAGCAGTTATTAGCAAAGATATCATTACGTGCCTCGTGGACCGCGGTCGATCCCATTCCAACTTTTTTCGACGATACCTGGCTCCGATAATGGACAGAAATAAGGTCGATCAAACAGCCTCCCGTCTCGCGAAAGAAGAACCAACCTGTTTTCGAGACAATTGCACCCTCGGTGTCCTTGGGCCGAGCCATTACTTCATCCTTTCCACGTCTTCGATGATATGGTCTGGTCATTCATCAAGTCCTGTTATCGGAGGTCGAAAACAACAGGACGTTTATAGCTTTGAGGCAGCCATAAATTAGGAGAAAGCAAAAGAGAGAAAAACATTGACATTTATAATAAACATATCATTAAGAAGGGCTTGTAAAGATGCTGGGCTTAGTAACGAACGAATTCATAAAAAATTAATAAGCACTGTGCCGGAAGTGTCTGTGGAGTAGACTGAGGTGTAGGTGGGAGAATTGCGTAAGGAGTGATCTAGGGGATTTGGGTTTGGGTAGTGGTCCGTGGAGGGAAGTTTGTAAGCAGAGATTGGTGGTATCGGAATCGAACCTTCGGGTTCGCTAAGCCTTCTTCTTCTTATTATTATTATTGTAAACATATCGCTCCTTCGAAAAAAGAAACCCGTAACTCAAAAAAATAAAATTTTAAATAGAGGTATTTGAAAGTTGTATGTAAGTTAAAAATAAAATTGGGTAGTGATAAAGCAAAGAATTCCTATTATAACGACGGCATTGAAATTATTTTATTAATTAGTCGTAAAAAATGTTTTAAAGCTTGAAACTTTTTTGATTTTAACTTATGTCATTATTCCCATTATGGAGCGGAGTGGCTCATTTGTTGAGCACTGAGTTGCCATGCCGGAAATCCTAGTTCAAATCCCGCTGCGGGCAGTTACTTTTATTTAGTCTGTTTGCAGCCGGAGATGGGTGTAGGATCTAGGACCCTCCTGGGGTTCACCCAGCCTCTATAAAATATTATAAAAATATGGTACCCATAATAAGGGGGAAATACCTGGCGGTTGAGCGTGACCTAGGACAAGTCACCTCCTTGCAGAACCGTTGTCCATGAAACAGTACAGTTTCAACTATGTACTGAACTCCCAGACTCGTTCACAGGTCATAGTGGTACAGGTTTTTTTTTTTTTTTTCATTATTCCCATTAACCTACAAGTTCAAATATGATACAACTCAAGATTTTTGGAAATAGAATATCATATGTGTCGTCCTGAATTAAAACGCTTTAACCAATATGTACAATATTGAAGGATAACTCAAACATTCCGATTTTAGAGTTATGTCGTTCTTTTGAAGGAGGGAAATGATATTGCAATCAAAAACAAAGTACTATACAAGCTAATTTTAAGTAATATACCATCTTATCCTACATGTTGAGATATACTAAGGAAAGCAGTTAGCAAAATCTTTTAAAATAATTTTAGAAGATTTTAAATAAGAAGCTTTCTGCCTCTGAAGTTAAATTTTAGACGAAGTATTAGCTTCAAATGAAGTTTCAACGAGTTCTGTCAGGACTTAAAGTTCCCATGGCATCACCGTACACCGTATTTATATTTCAATTTGAATGAGCATGACAATTTTATAAGACGCAAACTATCCAAGTTCCAAGTTGTTGATAGTGGTTGTAAATTGTATTTTTATAATTATACGTAAATTGCTTGAGTATAAGAATCGTATATATGTTAAAATAAGATATGTGGCACTTGACAGCCTACAACAACTAGAAAATGCGATATGAAACTTTGATTTGGTCTTCTGTACAACTTTTAACATACTAATCACAATAGTTTTCGTTATTAAGTAGTTCCGACCTACAGCAATACTTAATATACATGAATGACATAAAAAAATACATCTTTTAAATGGTATACAACACTGAAAGCTAGGAGAAAGAATTTAACTCAACACCCATACAAATTGATAATAAACTTTTTAATTATGACTAATTACTTAGACGCCACGCTGAGTAAGCATAACATACACGCTAACTGTCAACGAACCCATACCGACGTTTTACATATGGATTCATAATCCTGAACGAAAACAGTAAGAAACAAAAAAAAATATACTAGGTGTTCAGGAAGGAGAAGACCTCAGGTCCGAAAATAATTTGAATGAGAGATTTAAGAACATGATTAGAAAGTAAAAACATTCTAGAAAAGTACAACTGGACAGTTCCTTGTGTCTTCTCACATTCTCCCCCCCCCCCCATATTTTTTAGATATTTACTATGCTGTATTATTTGTTGATTGTTAATGTCATACCTAATGGTAGAGGAATTTATAAGAAAAAGTGCAAATATAAGTTTTATGATATTTATTTGTGGGGTTAATTTAAAAAAAAACAAAAAAAATGGGAGACAAAAATGGTCCGTGTGGAAGTAAGATAAATAATTCTTTAAATTATCTATTAGAAGCTTACGTTTCGAACCACAATGCAGGTTATCTTTAGAGCGTGTAATATACGTCACAAGTATGAGGATGAACCCTGGGGTTCAAGCTGTGTGGGTCTAAATATATTATTATTATTTAAGGAATTATTTATTTCACCTTCACTCGGACCGTTTTATTCTCCAAATTTATACGGTCATATAATAATTATTAAAAAAAAAAAAAAAACTATATGGCATCTATAACATGGGAAGACCTTCATCCAAATTTTGTGGCTACTCAAGTATTTATCCTTCCAATACAAAATATCTTCAATTCAGAAAGAATGTTCTTAGAGCCGTAACACCCTAAGGTCGTCAAAACCTATGGTTTGCAATATAAACTTTTTCGTTAATCAAAATTATAAGTTAATGAGATAATTTGTTTTCATACTTATAAGTGAGAAGAGAAGTTACTATGTTGAATTTAATATTAATTGATATTTTACATCGAAAAGGGAAGCTTACATCACTGAAAATGTACGTATGTAAATCACAACACTCCTTATGTTTCCTAGACGATGAGCAAACAGAATTCGAACAATGTAATATGCAAATCCTATAACACTCCCACATCTCTCTCGTCGTATGTTACCTTACCTACGTTACCTTGTTTGATTCTTCTATTTTAAATTCGGAAAGAATTCGTATTGTCGATTCTCATTCACACAACGCCTTCTCACTTTTACCAAAATGGGATTGGAGAGAGAACAATGGAATAACGGGCGTTAAGCAAGATTCGTTTTCGTCTCTTCTTCACGACATGAAAATGCTACCACTCACTTCCTATCCAGAAGCTCATTCAAAACCAAAACCGGTAGACACTTCCTCCACGAGTCTGCGAAGTTAGAGGAATATAATGCCGTTAACGGCCTCACATAACAGAACAATCAGGAAATGCATTTAATCAATAAAAGATTAATAAGAATCGTTTGAATGAATTTCAATGCGTCGGTCTGCGACTAGACTACGGGGCTTTCTGAGCCTATTAGTAATTATTCATGATTTGATTAAAATTAAACAATTTTTAAATTTAAGTTTCTATGGTAAACAATATATTTCTTATTGAAAACAAATACAGTGGAGCCTAGATTACACAAGCTTATGTGTTCGGGAGTGATTCACATGGGATAACCAGATTCACATCACCGAGATTTAACTAAACAAAGGCAAGTGTTAAAAAATCCTTTTGTAGAAAAATAAATCTTTACTTTGCAGGTTCTTGGTAAAAAGATGTAATATTTTGATACGTCTTTTAAAAATTCCAGAAAACAGGATGACATCCATAATATTTTAAATAAAATATTAATTTTTTATTTATATTGTATTAAAATAAAATAATGTAAATGATGTTTGTAACCATATAACATAAAAAACAAAACAACAACGACAAATTAAAATGATATAAATTTATTTATTATCTTACATAAACAATTTTTCAATAAACCAACTTGACAAATCACATAAATAACAACAAGAAAGAATTTTAAGAGTTTATACCAATTCCCAATTATATGCTCGCTACGCATTACATAAAATTCCTGAGTTAAAAATACAACAGCGAACCAGACGAGTAAACAGCATGTCATAAACGACATACTTCAGTGTTTGCCTTTCAAAATTGAACAAATAAGAAATAAATCGAAAATAGATGACACACCTCAAAAATATGTTTACAACAGAACGCTAATAGGTAAATGATTTACGCAGTAAATTTTGACAGCCTGGAAGATAAAGATAAATTGAAAAATAAGGGTTCACACAGATAAAACAACGCATACCATAAATTGGTTAAATAAATATAATCTTAACAAATAATAACATTGCAAATAATTACACAATTAATTATAGTTTGTTTGGATATTTGTTTTTGTGGTTGATTAAAATAATTTTAAAAACGAAACGCTTAACATAAATTGGTTAACTCAAGCAACTATAATATTGCAAATTAGTACACAATTTAAAATAAAATAAAATAGTTTAGTTTATTTGGATTTTGTTAAAGTAATTAAAAAAACCAAAAAAAAAAAAAACCATTTCACTCAAAAGCACCTGAAATATTAACTTCTGCTATAAAATAATACTTTTGGATTTTGTAATTTAGGTGCGTAAATTTTTTATATTTGGTTAGGGAGGGGTTAACTTATTTTTTAAATTATTCTTACGAATGTTGAAATGTCACCTGAAAGATCCAAAACTGGAAAAATTCTAAGATTGTAATATTTGTTCATTCAATTACAACTAATATAATTTAATCTTCTAGAAAAATAGTGATATTTTAAATGAAAATATACAAAGGAGTGAAATAGGGTTAATAAAACGAAGGCAAGGATCCTCAAAAGAACCTATTAATGTAACAGAAATTGTTTGAAGAAATATCCATTTCTTGCTAGACCATTATTGCTTACCATTCACATATCAAGAACATATACAGCAACTCACCTGAAAAAAAAGAAAGAAATAATATTATAAGTGAAAATAAAATAACAAATAATACAGCTTAATCAACTACAAATTTGCCTAACAAAAAGACGAATATTGCGATCAAGATATTAACCAGTTTCAAGAACCTAACTAGTGGACAGGTATGATAATTTAAATATACGAATAAATAGTATATATATATATATATACACACATATATATATATATATATATATATATATATATATATATATATATATATATATATACACTCTTAAAGTAAATATTGGTTTCTACTTATCTTGACTGTTGTAGAAATATATTGTTTATGGTTCTCGAGTTTCAGTCGAAAGCACAGTTAATTTTAGTGTGCTATTTAATGTTTTCACTAAAAGATCATTTTTTCACTGTCAGGGCATGAATATGAGACTAACCTAGTCTCGAAACGTCGCCTAAGAAGTTGAAATAACTGACTGAAACTCGAGAACCATAAACAATATATATATATATATATATATATATATATATAGACATTTAGAATAAAAAAGTTTAGATATTAAGAGTATTCTCAGCTAAAAGTGATTATTTAGAAAATTTTACCCTCTAATTGCAGAAATTTTAAATTTTCTTTATCTAAACTTGTATAAATAGTAACTTAATTGGTGTTAAAACGACAAGGATACGAACATATGCATCATAAATAATTATTATATGATTTAAAATCAAGAATTCATAAGATTGTATAGCTTTACGATAGTCTTTAGAATTAGATAAAAAAGATAGACACTTCAAGAAAATCTGTTTATTGAAAATGGTGAATAACCTATTGTTTATCATAAAACACCAATCAGTCATTCACCTTAAAATGAAACCATACCCGTGATTGTTCTGGGGGAACTCGGATAAACAATTCTTGAAAGATTAAAATTATTATAAATAGTTTTTAAAATATTTTTCATCACGAAGAAGTAAACAAAAGGCATTAGATAATTTCTCCAAAAAGAGAAAAAAAAGATACAGAATGACACTCACACGTTTAAATGTTATAAATACATATGCGAATCGATTTCGCCAAACATAAAATAACTTATAACACACAAATATTAATACAAAGTTATTCATGTTGGCAAGGCATAATACAAAAAGAAAAAGTTATGACGCACAATAAAAATCCAGTTTGACGACATTTCTTGGTTTGCCATTAATTTGAATTTATATGTTATGTCTCAGTAAAAAGCTAAACAGCTTTTGCATGCTAATAAAAGTTCTAATAATATAGTTCTATATAAAAAAAAAGTGCTTATAAAAGGTTTAAGTTCCTATTCTGGATGAAATAAATTTATTTAATTCATTTAACATGTATAAAAATATTGATTAAGACATATTAATTATAAAAACAAAAAATAATACGATGAAGTTTCCATATTTTTATGTTATTTGCGTTAAATCAAAGCCTAAATTGAACACGATTTAGCAGAAAAGAACAAACCATCATAATAAATGTTTTGAGTGCAGCCAAGGTTCCAGAATTTAAATATCTTCGAAAAATATAGAAGCTTTCTAATAGGTTTATTAATTTTATTTTTTGTCATAAATATAAGTTAATACAATTATTTATATGAAAACATGATATGACAAATAACCACTGAAAATACGAAATATTTTAGTTCTTTTTCACTGAAATAGTGAGCACTAGTGCCAGAAAAGCCTAATTCTTCATGAGAAATAATTTGTTAAAATTATAATACTGTATAGTGTGGAAACAGTCAGCCTTCCAAGTCTGGAGAAGGTCCTGAAGATTGAGAGAACAATTCTGAGGAGGATTCAAGGACCCAAAGTAACACAAAAGAAAATCCAATGAAAAAATATACAAAAATTTGGAAGATCTTGAAACAGTCATCAGTACCAGGAGACTGAGGTTCTACGGCCACGTGGTCAGAATGAACAATGAATGGTCAGAATGAAGAGGCTGAACAAAAAATCTTAGATAGAGTACATATTAAGCTACAAGGGTATAGGTGGATATGTAAAGCAAATAAAAGAGGAGCTGGATCGGCTAAAAATCAAGGATAAGGACTGCTTGGACAGAGAGCTTTGCGGGGAAAAACTAAAAGAGGTTGGGGTTCTTGCGGGAAGGAAGAAGAGACGATGGAGAAAATGGACTAGGGAAGAAGGAGAGGAACAGTCCAGGAAGATGAGAGAGTATTGGAGTAGAAGGAAGGCGGTGAGTGTGAAGAAGATTTGAGTGATATTCCCGTGGTCTTTGCTGTCCGATTCGTGGAAAAATATAAGAGAAGGAGAAACATAATGATGATAATACAATAATGAGACAATTATGAAAAGTTTATAGTAGTAATCCATGGATGGTTAAAACGAAGATGAAAAAAAAATATAAATGTAATAACTAAATACAAATAAAACAGAGTTATTATTTTTAAAAAAGATGTACAGTTAATATTATAAGTGGCAACAATCTTTTTTATGTTCGTTAATTTGTATAAAGAAGACGAAATAATTAAAGATTAAGTAAACAATATGCATTTGGTCTTTTTCTATCTTGACACAAGAGTGCCAGACATAGTATACAACTACATAATCTAGGAAAAGTATCTTTAGGAATTTAATGCTCTAAAATATAAAAAATTTATTTATGATCGGATAGTGCAATATTGGGAAATCAGCAATGAACGATATCGGAGCAATTGAACTTTAGATACATTCAGTGATCGACCTTAAATGCAACCTATACGACGCTTCCTTTTATAGGAACACCTTTAATACGACGTGTTGATAAATGTTTCCGATCCCAAATAGAGTATTTCTAGTTGCAATGAGATCCAAATATGTCTCTAGGCCTTCGATATTCCTTTGTACTCCAATAAAAGTTGAAATATTATACTGTTTGCACAAAGGAAAAATGCAATATGAAATTTGAAGTTTACGACAGCATTCATGCGACATGCACAAGCAGACATATTGGTAAGGAAGAAGAAGTTAATTTTATGTTTGCTAGGTGAATTAATTATATAGAACAGCACGACCTTTGTCCTGAAAAAAGTTAGTCTCTACCTCGTACTGAGTTCATGATCCTTCATGGGTTGTATTGGTACAGGTTTATTTTGATAATATTGAAACGTTTAATTAGATTTTTAAAAGATTTATGATGTATTTAATTAAAGGATTAAAAAAAAGCCAATCATTCCGCAGATTGTTGATTTAAGTTGAGTTCTAAGTTTTAACTTTTCATTCATTTTTAAGTTGCCTTTTATATATTTTTCCAAAAATACAATTTATAATGTGCTTTAGTATAGAAAAGAGAATGTAATTATGGGAAATGTGTATACTTCGATATTCACTTTACCAATAAATGAACGTTTCAATGTAATATAAGAAATTAAATGTAATATATAGTTTATGTTCAAATACTGGCCCAATTTTTCTATTAATTTTCAATTAATACTTCTAAAAATATTCAAAACCCATATTGTATTTTTAATGAATACTTTAAAATTTTTTAATCGGCATTCATAATCTCGTTGAACATAAGCAATCTTAAAGACAATATCTCTAGGGGAAAATACTCGAATACCAATCCAAGGCTCCTACAGTACGCAACTGCTTATTTTAGCAGTTGACCACTTGGCCTTCGTATTGGCGATAGTAATAAGGTCTTGGTCACTGGAAGGTGTAAATTATAGCGTAGTTTTAAATTTATGATAGGCCTCGGCAACTTTTCTTAACAAGGGGCATTATTAAAAGAGGCAATGATTGTGTTGATTTGAACCGCTTGAGTTGGCAGTTCTAATCTTATTTTCGTTTTTTAAAAATAAAATATATACGAATGACAAGAATGGATGAAGGTTATGAATAAAAAAAATCAATCAATATAAATTTTTGTAATTATTCCGCAGGTTGTCGTTTCGAGTTGAGCCACAAGCTTTAACTTTTCTTATTGCTTCCCTTTTAATATTTTTCAAAAATACAAGCTATAATGAGCTTTAGTATGGAAAAGATTAATGTAATTATAGGAAATCTTTACTTTAATAATCATTTCATCAAGAAATGAAATTTCGAAAAACATATCTACGACCCTGGTGAATTAAGTCGGGTTTTGCCCAGAGAGAGTTAACTGCTTTCAGATGACCGAAATCATATCATTCTCGTAGTTTTTGGCTTTAAATTGAGCTGTAGTATAAACAATAACTCCTTTTCAATCCAATGCCTTACTTAACCCCCAAGTCATAACGAAAATGACCCGATTCCGTTTACTTAAGTACAAAGAACTCATTTTTGAGAAAATTAGAGATAACCACTTATTCACCGGGGCTGTAAATATAGCAGCTAAACTTCGAAATGTTAGTTAGTTGAAACTTTTATTTTTACACGAAATGATAACCGAAGTCTACCCCATTACTCATAATTACATTCTCTTTTTCATATTAAAGCTCACGATAAATTGTATTTTTTGGAAAATACTAAAAAGGAATCGGATAAACAATTAAAACTTGTAACTCAGCTCGAAGCGACCGCCTACGGAACATTTTATTAATTTTTTTCATTCAGACCATCTAAGGATCATGCTTGCATTTTTCTTATTCCAGAATATTTTATGTAGTCTCTTTGTCGTTCCTTCTTTTCTTCATTGTCCATTTTCTATCCCAATTGACCTGTTTTTCTTTTTCCGGAAATTAACTTGTTAAATTTGTCTTATCGCACCTTTTGTTATTCCTTAGCCTTCAAGATCTTTATAAACTTCTTTGAACCATTTGGTTTTCTTTATTTATAAAAATAGATGAATATTCTTTTAGCCAGTGTATTAACATCCACCCTACAAATAACGGTGGGTGTCAATGATTACAAAAATTTAAAGGAATTATTATTTTTTCTTGATGTTTCCGATGAATATTAGTCCAGGATTCATGGTCCATTTTTGCACTTGATTAGTATCAAGCTGAATCTTCGTGAATAGCTTCGTTTCGATGAGACGCCCAACAATTTCCTGTGCGAAAATTTTCGATTGTGGTAGCTAACAGAGGTAGCAAGGATAAAATATGTCGATTTGATGATTCTCAAAAATTTATTTTACTAACTGGGTTTTTTTTTTAGTTAAATCTTCAGATAATTATCTAAATTATTTGAAAAAATATTTATCCTACAAAATGTATGGTTTGATCAAAGAGTCCCCTCCTTCCAACGTGTATCGATAACAAAGTCAAAAAAGGAGAAGTAAAAAAAAAAACAGCTGGTTAGTAATCATTTTTGATGACCTCGTTACAATTGTAAGATAACCAACAGGAATTTAACAAACTCCTGTTTACAGATGGTTCTCGTACCAATGACTCTACGTCGTGTGCTGTGTATACTGGCGACACAACTTTTAAGTACAAGCTCAACAGTAATTGCGGCATCTTCACAGCTGAATTGACGGCTATTCTTAAGGCTCTCCAAATAACCCTTACAACAAAAGATCAGTCAACAATAGTTTGTTCTGACTCGCTGAGTGCTCTCAAAGCAATGGCTAACACCTTTTCAGATAATCCCCTCATACAGGAAATTTACCAGGCCTTAAAACAAATAGCAGACTCGTTAAGAAAAATAACTTTTTTTTGGGTCCCCAGCCACTCAGGAATACTTGGAAATGAGAAAGCCGACAAAGCAGCATCAGAAGCCCATTTATTAGAAGAAATAACGCTTTCTTATATCCCACCTTCAGATTTATTCCAACAAATAAAAACAAATATCCAAAGCGAATGGCAATGTACTTGGACATCGCTAGAAGACAATAAACTCAAAATAATCAAACCAACTATCAGTAGCTGGGTATCATCTTCCAGGCAGTGTAGAAGAGAAGAAGTAGTTATTACTCGCCTTAGGATTGGTCACAGTCGTTTGACCCACGAATACCTGATAACAAAGAAAGACCCACCTCAATGTACACTGTGTAAGGTGACAGTTACAGTGCGCCATATCTTCGAGGATTGCCCTAGGTACAGTGGAGTGATGGAAAGGTGTGGTGTACCTCGGCAGATGCAAAAGGCGTTGGGTGATAACGAACAATGTTTAAATAATGCGTTAAAATTAATTAAAAACACCAATATATACCAGTCAATTTGACATATACATTTACTCGTTTATGTGTATGTGTGTATGTGGGTTTATGTATGTGTGTGTATATATATATTGTCGGTGTGTATAATGTTATATGGATAATATAAATTCTATATTATATCATAAATCTTATATAATTATGCATAACGTTTTATTTTAATTTAAACAACTTCATATAAGTTACATTTCTATTATATGTTTAATATGTTAATATGGTTTTACTATGTGCCTAATGTTATGTTATGGTATGTTATTATGTAACATAATGCTACAATGTTATGTTAACAATGTTATGTTATGGTATGTTATTATGTAAATATGTAACAATATTTTTACTAAGTCTAATAAGGTAACAAGAATATATAAATGTAATTATGTAGGTAATGTAAATATGTATATTCTCTAGTGGTAATTATGTAGATAATATAATTATGTAAACATTTATACTCTCCAGTAGTTGAGGGCAATAATAACCATTTGTAGTTGTTTGCCCTTAAAAAAAATAAAACAAACAAACAAACCAACAGGATTCGGTTTTTGTCATAGTCAAAATTGAGCAATGAATAGTTCAGGTTTTGTGTAAAATAATTCATATAAAATATATAAATCACCCCATGCCATACAGACATACGTTATATCCTGTATTACTGGCAAGTACATTAACTTATAAAACAAGTAAATTATCATAAATGACTTGAGGGTTTAAATTGTTCCCTTTATTATCAACATTCATTTAGCGTGAACAAGACTTAATTTTTTAAATGTAAATTAAGGTGATAACCTCGATGTTTAAACTAATAGTTACAGATTTTGGAAAATTGCCAAATGTATTTAAATTATTCAACCAACAAAGAAGTGGCCCTTTGCTTGTTAGAACACTTATTTTTTCAAGCAACATAACCATTGATACCAAGGTCCTTCAACATGCTAATACGAAGATATACATAACAGAGCTGAGCTATTTAGGCAACGAGCGCAAAGAGGAGATGAGGACCACCGAACAGCAGCCGAACCACCGGGAGCTGCGTTCCATGTAATCCCTTGCGCAATCCTTGGACCGGTCGAGCATAAGAGTTATCTAATCCATGGATTATAGTGGACCCGCATGCTCCATACAGCTTATGACAGGATCGGCGGGTTTGACAAGTCCTAACAACTCGTGTAAGAATCCGAATCAGCTGATTTCCACGGCAATGGGTCGATTCAAAGGAATGTTTTGGCTGTTAATATGCGTCAAGTATAAAAATCAGATTGAATAGCAGAGAGAATAATCTGTTTTTCAGTATAACGTCGGTCTCAATTGTTTGTTTGTTCATTTTACATCACTTTATGCTGCTATGGCTAATCGGGCGCTCTAAATTTTGCCTATCCAGGTTTAATTAGATAGGTATTTTTAACGAGTACCTGACATCGTACTGGCTCGGACCCCCGTATAACGTTCCTTCCAAAGGATGGCATAACCAAGGATTGTTTACTCCCTTTAAAAAATCCTAGGACCGCCTGCCGGGCTACGAACCCGCGATCTTGACCAGAGTCTAGGGACACACTAAACAAGTATCAAAGCTCGGGCAAGATCGGCTCCCTTCGGATTCCCGAACCCCAATCCGCTAACTAGTCGCAAGTATCTATTCATACAACTTGTCTTGGAAATCAAATAATGAAGGATGCGGAGGATGATGATTTTTAATAAAATGCCCATAATTTAAAAACGGTGCGGCAACCATTAAGGGAAAATAAATTGGACGAAAACAGACATTTTCAAATAATGAAAACGTTTCAAAGGGGGATAGGAAAACAGAGGAATTTCTTTTCTACTAAAAAAAATATATAAAAAAACAAGGACAAAAAATAAATTTACCAACTCAAGTAGAAAAAGATCGAATTGCTCTAACAAAATTCAACCATACAGTTCCTTAATTATTTAGATTAAAAAAAAAATAGAATAAAGAAAAAAAATGAGGAATGAAGAAGGTGTTCCGTGGCTAGAAATAACTAAACCACCTTCAATAAAAGCATAATCAATAATTCTCGGTTTTTTATATAACCGTAAATATTACAAATATTGATACATAAACAGTCGATAAAAATAATTATCAATATATGAAGCGTTCATGATCAAAAGGGGACTGCTCTGAAATTTTAATATTGACCATTTCACATTTTTATCCTTTTGTAGTAAAACAATTATCACACACAATAAAACTGTAGCCTTTTCCTATAATATATTCTTCATATTCTTAATATTTGATCTCAAAACTAGTAAGAAGAAACCAAATTTCAGGTTCATCGCCGATGGGAAAACAAATGTTAATACAATATTTAGATTTCAAACAACACCGAATCCATTAAATTTCCATGATTAACTGAAACAAAGGTAAATTATCAAGAATTGATATATGCGTATATTGGTAGCTATAAATGTTTGTGATACATCACCGAAATTGTTTGAACAATAAAAATTCAATTCCCGGTATCCAGAAAGTGTGAATATCTTGAATATAACCACAAATTGCGCCTCCATATTTTAAATGATTAAAACCTTATTTAAATAAATCAAACTGAACCGCTTTTTTTTTTTATTAGCTTTACAAATGTTAAGAAATTATCATTAGTTTAATAAAAATATGTTTATTAGATATTTACAACTAGATATTTTTTTAAATAAAGAAGGAATGTGTACAAAATCCATGAGATTCATTAATTATTACTTACATTAGTTATTACTATTTTCTTCTTTATTTAAGTTTTTATGTTTTAGAACAGCATTTTCAGTAATAAGGATTAAAATGTACTTATATATTTTTAGTAGTAGTAGCCGATTTATCTCTAATTTCTAAACAATGTATTCAATTTAAAACGTGATAAATAAAATGAAATAATAATAATTTCTCGATGGAATGAGTGCCACGTCGATTTATGAGTTAATTAAATAATTATTCAAATTATAATTAAACGATGATTTTTTCTCAATTTGCCAAGAACTGTTAAATGAGGCGTTTGGTTTTAAAAACGGTTACATCCATTTTCAGGACTAATAAAAAAAAAAGATTGGATTTAAAAAAAACAAAAACAATTTAACAAATTTAAAAAATTATTTTTCGTTATTTTGCTAAAAATTAATTTCAAACTATAATTACTGACATTTTTTTAAGTTCTTCTCTTCTTTCAAATCTCATTCAATATATAAAAAATATGTTGGATGTAATATACCTGACTTTGATCAGAAAATATCGATAACTGGTTTATAAAAAATAAATAAATAAAATAGATACTTTTAAAAACAAATAACTTTAATCAATATAATTATACAATACATGAACATAGTTTTGATTTTGCATACATTAAAAATTTTCATTTGATGGAATGAATGTAAACCACCTTTGATAGGAAATGGAATCTTTATGTGTTGAATTTCGAAGGATATAGACGATTTGAAACAAACACATCATTCTGGCATTAAAAACTTACATAGAATAAACATTTTTTTGGAAAAAATTAGTTTTAATGGAAACCTAACGCCTTAAGTACAAGTCAGTAGCTAGGAAATATAAAGAAAAAACTCTCAAGATAAAAAATGTAGAGCATAAAAGACCCAATAAGTATGAAATTTCAAAATACGGTCCTTAAAGTACAGCTTTAATCTTCTGAACGGTTAAAAAATCAGATAAACTAGATAAAGATTTCATTTTGGATTTGTTTCGAATAATTTTGCTTTTGAAGTAAATCCTCATTTATAAAAAAACTTCTATTAGGATTCCTGTTGCTTCATCAGCTTTTAAACCATCTTACTAGTTACACGTAAGCGAAAAAATATTAGAATGATTTAATTTAACAAACTGTAATGGACTTGGCTCTAATATTCGTCTTGCTTTTTCTAGTTCTTGATGATTTTTCATGTTCTCAGGTATGAAAGTTCTCAACTTGTGAATTCAAATTATTAGAGGGGAATGGTGAAACTCAATCTCTCCCATGGCTAAGTCCCTGTCCCTGAATATTTTTTTCCCAAGAACTGTTGTGTTTCGAAAGGATCAGATCTAGTTTGCCTCGAAATGATAAATGAGAATCTACCTGAAAAAAGAGTTGTACGCTCGTCTAAAAAACCGAGACCTCAGGTAACCTTATCACTTTCTACCCACGAATTTATTTATATTCTTTTTACTCTTAATGTTTAATGGGAAATTGATACTTTATTAACTACCAGTTTCACTTACAACTAGCGAATGTGGTTACAAAAAAATAAACAACATAAAAAAGAAACCGAATTCTAGATTGAACACCTGAATAGAATAATAATTATTAATTGAGCGAAATCATTGAAATTCAATGAATTAGCTTCTGGCCAGTTTATTCCATACATTTGGAATAATGTTATATATCATGTTTATAAATAGCTCAATAATATATAATAAAGTATATATAATTAAAATAGCTCGTGAATTAAGTGCCCCCTCCATTCCTGCTAAATTCTGAATTGTTAATAATTGATCAGTTAAAAAAAACAACTACTGTCTCATCCAAAATTACTGGATTATTTTTAAGAGTAATTAAGAGAATTTTTCGTTATCTTTTTGTTAGATTTTATAAATTAATTATGCACACTAAAAAAAAAAAAAACAATATAAAAAAATAACGTTTGGAAATATAGAAAATAAAATTAAGCAATTTGTAATTTTTTTAAATTAATTCTGATGTTTCAGTTTGGATCTTGAAGAAAGAGACAAGCATTCCCGCCAAGATAGTAAAATATAATATCTAGAATTATTGTGAAGAAACTGCTATAAAATGAAAGCTCAGCAGGTAGTTGTTAATAAAAATAATTTAAAAAAAATTTAAATTATTTACGGAATAAAGAAAACACGATTTGGCTCAACAAGGCTATAGTTTATAATCTAAAACACGTATTTTGGGCGTACATTTTAATCAATAAATTGTTTCTTTCTTGCAAAAGAAAATTATAAAATTCTCTCTTAATTTCAAATTATAAAATAAGTATGCAGACATTTAAATGAGCTCATAATGTTCATAAACTTCATCAACCCTTTCTCCATAGATCTGAATTAGCAATTCTGAATTTCTTCAACTGGGTAGGTGTTTTTATGGCTATAATTGTATTTCGAGGAATAAATTAATTCCCATACAACTTCATTTCCATATTCTGAAAGCAACGTAATGTTAATATTTTAAAAATACAGAAGCCAATACGCCTGCCTAACTTTCACTGACGCTGAATATTCATACAGTTTAGAGGAATGCCGACTAGAAGGGATAGGGCAGTGACAATAACTGAATTTAGAAAGTAAAAGTCAGAAGAAACATTCCATAAAGTATAGTCTAGAAACTAAGGTTTGTGTTTATTTTAATGAAATTGGAATCGTAAATAAAATGAGGAGGAGAGGCTCTATCACTGAGAGCGGTTAGGACCGAAGATTTTGGGTTCAATCCCGCCCGTTGGTAGACTTTTATTTAGTCCGTCAATGGTCGGAGATATATCCTATGGGATCTAGAATCCTCCTGTGGCTCACCCGGCCACTATAATGTAGGTACCTAAAACAAGGGGGGATCTGGCGGTTGAGCGTAATCTAGGACAAATCAACCGTTTTCCAAGATACAGTACACAGTATCTGAATCCATCTCTGAGGACCCCAGACCCTCTGGTGACCAGATGGTTTGTAGTGGTGCAGTTTTTTTTCTGTTTTAATATGAAATAAATTAATTTTATATTTCAGAAAAATTTATTCTTAATAAAATCGTTGAGCTTCCAGGCAATGCTTAAAGATTCTATTACTACGTTAAATATTCCAACATTTTATTTTTCGGAAGATATACATAAAAAAAATTGACTAAGAACGAAAAATGGCCACGATTGGACAAAATAGGAACTTACTTACTTTATTAATAAACATAAAAAGAAATGATAATAGACTTCATTCAAAAAAGTTTACATGAAACATACCACTCCTCACAGAAATTAGTAAATTTAAGTAATGTTATTTGTTTCGAAATAATCACTCGAAAGCTATTGAAAGTTAAATTCCAACTGAAACAGCGTTAAGTGGATACAATTTTATTTAGAAATATATTTTGACCTAAATGAATTCATTACAAAGAGACGAATAATTGTGAAAAGTTTTAATTTAATTTTTAATTCAACTTAATTTATGAAGGTTCTTCTCATTCAACTGTAGGGGTGCAGATAGCCTACTTCCAGGAAGTCCTCTGCTGAACTTTTACTTCACTACTTCAAATACTAACTTAAGACTTCTACAATTAAGTTTTAATTTTGTATAAATAAACCGACTTTTCCTTAATTAAACCTAAAGCGTGGCATGGGATTAAGTTTTCAAGAAAGTTTCGTTGTTTTTTTTAACACAGTTTGTTTTTAGTAAATAAAGTAACACGGAAGGAAGCTCAGGACAAACAGCTATAATTATAATGGGTATAAGCTATGTAATTGTAATTATTGTAATGTATTGTAATGCAAATTTGTAAATTATTAAAACAATCTAAATGAAACTATGCCGAAAATAAGCACTGACTGATTGAATATTTAACGAAAGAAAATCATTTTACTATAAAAAAAAGTAAATAAATTGTATTTTTTCTAATATAAGTTTCTATATTGTGACCTACTTTGTTTTTGTATTAATTTCCTCACCCTAATTAATACCAATCGCATAATTATTTCAAATGATATAAGGCATGTTTTCCTAAATATTAAATTGCTAACTCTAACAATTGAACCTCCTATATCTGAAGTAACTTGATTGCTTCCTTATTCCTTGCGAAGCTTCGTAATTATTTTAATACCGATGATTTCTGTTTACCATCTATCCATGTTTTTTATGTGTTTTTTTTATTTGTTCATGTTGAACAAACGAAATAAAAAAAATTGAATAGGCAGTCATGAGTACTGCCAACATAAGTGAAAACTCAAGACTTTGGAATGACTCTGTTCTTTTTAGAATTTCTAAATCAATTATAGTCTATATTTTATTAATTTGTAAATTTAAATTATTAACATTAGTCAGGTTTTCATATATATTGACATTCCGAACAATATTTATATACATTTTCAAGTAGTCTATTTATTAATCAAAACACATGATGGGGTGCGCAAGCGCAATACAAAGTACCAATGATTTAAATGAAATAATAATCAGCACTATTTATTTTCATTTTTAGCATTATTACCATCGTTCAGTTTAACAATACAAATTATTTGTACTTTTAATCATTTCATAAAACAAGACCTTTAACTGCTACAAATAAAATCTTGTAGGGGAAATGAAGAGTTCAACCAGCTATTGATGTTTTAAGTCATTATTAGTATCAATTGCTATTAAACTATTAAACGACTTTTTATACAAACATAATTATTCTTATCAATGGAATTCTAATATTTAAACTTAAGTTAATTAAAAGAAATTGTAAAACTCATGCACTGGCCGCTAGGTGTCGAAAAATAAAATAATGTAAAAACTTCACTGATAATGTTAAATAAATGTTTAAATCCCGCTGCAGACAACACTTTTATTTAGTATGTTAGCAGCAGGGGGTGGATCATATAAGATCTAGAACCGTCCTGGGGCTCACACAGCCTCTATAAAGTGGGTGCCCAAAATAAAGGGGAAAATCTGGCGATTGTGCGTGATCTAGGACAGATAAGCTCCTTGCACAACCATTGTCCTTGAAACAGTACAGTCTCTAACATGTACTGACACCCATACCCGTTCACGGGTTCTAGTGGTACAGGATGGACATTCGGGGCTTCGCGAGGTTGTTAAGTTTAGAAGAAGAAGAAAGTATAGACAACTCTAAAAAGCCACCTACTAAATTAGCTGAACTAAGTAGTTTAATGAAAGAATGACAAGAACCATAGGAAAGAAGGTTCGATAATCGGAGAACTAAAGCTGTGACCGTAACGGGAACGGGGGCAATCCAGGGCGATATTGTCCATTGTCTTCTGTACCTCATCTGGCACAAGTGCGGGATTAGGTTACGGTAAACAGCGAAGGAGTCATCTTGGGGCTAGTGACGTATTTGGAAGAGGATCGTCCAGAGATAGAAAGAAAAGTTAAAATAAGTGAAGAAAACATTGTCTTGGATAGAAGTTGGTGGTGGTGGAGGGGGGGGGGGGGTTCGTGACTTACGACCCTTTCATTAACCTGAAAACTAAAACTAAATTGGAAATTCAAGATTCAATAACCAGCCCCTAACTGCAAAATTTGTAGGAAAAAGTTTACCAGAGAGAAATTAAAATTAAACGTTCATGCCAAATACATTTATGTTAAAAATTAGGAATTTAAAAGAAATTAATTATGAGTTTTGATAGAATTTGTTTTCTTATTTCGTTGGCCTTCTCCTCTTATAAATTGTTTAACCAAATTCTCCGCCAACTAACCTAGTTAGTGAAGAATTATAATGAATTAAAAAATTATATCTATATCTTGATAGCAAGACATCCGGAAAAATAATGTCAATTGTCTACATTTCTAAGTTTCATGTTAAAAATATTATAAAAATAAATATGTAAGTCATTTATCCAGAACCCCATGCGGAATGATTCGCTTATCAATTTCTTAACGACATTATTTTAGAAACCTATAATAATGTGTAAGCTGTTATACGGAGGAAAGCATAAAATAATCAAATAATTATAATAATTCATATATTATATAATCAAATGCATCAAACTACATATGAGATCAAAACCTAAGTAAATCGTGAAAAGTGTTATATGATTATACATTTCAAATGACAAGTTTTAATTAGAAATAATCTCAAACTAATAATTTAAAATAATGTTTAGGACCAATGTTTTTCTACGTAAAATATAAAAAACTGATTAATATTATTGCATATTTTACAATGCTAATTTTGGGCAAATCATTTAAAGATTTATTTTCGTCATTTAATATTTTAATGGTTCTTATGGTGAACAGTCTATCAGTCTAAGAAAACATTTGCACTTTTTTTCATGGCTAATCATTAAAAAAAATTAATAAGCGCGTACGGGCCAATCGAATATGTGAAAACATTAGCAAATATGTACAAACACATGAACCCAACAAGGCCTTTCTTGGGGATCGTGATAGCTCAGAGTATAAAGCGCAGAGTTGCTGTGACGAAGGTCCCGGGTTCAAATCCAGTTGTGATTTAAAAAAATAAATTACTTAATCTGCTATCAACTACGGATATACCCTCTGGGATCTGCAGACCTCCTGAGGTTCATCTAGACTCTATAAAATGTGAACCCTTCATAGAG
This sequence comes from Troilus luridus, assembly GCA_964056705.1. Classification (NCBI taxonomy): domain Eukaryota; kingdom Metazoa; phylum Arthropoda; class Insecta; order Hemiptera; family Pentatomidae; genus Troilus; species Troilus luridus. The sequence goes on from OZ057414.1 coordinate 60,482,094, forward strand.
GGAAAAGCCAGTAACTGTGTGATATCGTCTAACTACCCTCCCTGCACAACCGTTGATACCTAGATACCGTACAGATTCCACCATGCACTGAACCCAAGATCCTTCATGGGAAATTGTTGTACAGGCCATTTACGAATTTTAAGAAGCATTAATTCGATTATTTGGTTTTTTAAATTATTTCATGAAGCAAGTTTCAATTAGGATGTTAACAAGAAATGAAATACAGACCAAGATTACCATTATTGGTGTAGGATATGTTATGTGATAGTACTTCAAGCTTATCCTACCGTCTGAGGAATGTTATTGAGTAAGACATTAACAAGTAAAATCCCGGTCAGCTAACCTTAATGGAATCTCTAATGTAATACAATATCAATTACATGTTGAGACGAATAGGGTTGACTACGGAAGAAAAAAAAATCCATGGAGACTGCACACAAGAAAGGAAATCCTATAATCCGATGCAGTTCCTATTAGAAATTTTCTCATCAGAGCCGATCATCCCGTAACACAAGAATTACCCTGTTACGTCAAAAAAGATTCCAGGATGTAACACATGTCTTGAGGAGATGCTTAAGTAGGCAAACCGTTGACCTGGTCATAACTGATTAGAATCCAGCCGAGGAACAGGTTTCTTGGGGGAGAAATCTCGACATTCCTACCTTGGAGATTTACGATACAGGAAGACAACTTCCATCCACTATAAAAATACCATATAAGATATATGCGATTGTTTCCTGCTTGTAAAGTAGTAGAAACTTCACTTTCTATTTCAAAGGTAAAACGGAGTCCAATTAGAAAAAGGTCTAAAGGTCCGTGATAAGTATGCTGACATAAAAATAAATTTCAATTAAATAGTTAAATGCTATTCCCGAACAACTCAATCAAGCAGATGATAGTATGCCAATATTTCATACAATTTATTTGTTGAAAAAAAATGATGGGTAAGCTGTTAATATCAGATAAAACAAATACCCAAAAGTCACTAAATAAACTCGAGTTTGCCCTTACAGAAGATTGGATCAGTATTGCCATACTGGAATTTCTAAAAGAATAAAAAATAGATGGCTAAGCGAATTAAAAAAGTTTTTTCTTCTCGCGAATTTTCACGAAAACCTGTGAAAATCGTTAGCAGAAACAGTTTTTTGTATACCAAAAAGCAACACGTACTCCGAAATCTCTACAATATCTCAAACAATACGCCTGAATAGGGGAATTCTAAGGAGTTTCCCTAATTCTAAAAGGTATTGAAAAATTCTTCGAGAGATTTCTTGAGAAAAATTGGAAACATTAACAAGACCATCGAAGAAAAAAAATTAAGGCGTTCACTGCAAGAAGGGCCCATTAAAAATACACGAGTAACATAAATTGGGTTTTGAATCGTAACATGAAACATAATAGATTTTTAATTTTTTTTTTTTAAATACAAACCTCCTCAAGGTAGTATCCTTGGCCCAAACCTTTATACAGTTTATACAGCTGACATCCCAACTCATCCTAATACTATCCTTACCACATATGCTGATGATACATGTGTATTATCAGTCAATACCAATCCAGTTATTGTATCCCAAAGCCTCCAATCCCATATCACTGATCTTGAAGAATGGTGCCAGAACTGGAGAATTAAAATAAATTCTCAAAAATCCCATCAAATCACTTTTACCTTACGTCGTAAACCAATGACTTCCTGCCCTTCAGTATCCTTTAATAATATCCCACTTGTGCCTGTAGAACAGATCCGATACTTAGGGTTGCATCTCGACAAACGATTAACCTGGAATCCTCATACAAGACTCAAAAGACAAGAAACCGCTCGACGTTTCAGGCTACTTCAACACTTACTAGACAAACGCTCTAAGCTCCCAGTTAATTACAAAAGACTCATCTACATGACCATCATACGACCTATTTGGACTTACGGAGTAGAGCTTTGGGGCTCCACTAAGCCATCAAATTCTTCTCGTATCCAATCCCTACAATCCAAAATCCTTCGTAAAATCCTCAACGCTCCTTATTTTGTTAAGAATATAGTCATCCATAACGACCTTAATGTCCCATTTGTTGCTGATTTGGCCCGAACCCGGTATCTATCCTTTCATAACAAACTTCATTTCCACTCAAACCCTTTAGTTTCAAACTTAGCTTCCTCTTCAATTCCCGATAATCCTCCGAGGCGTCTGAGAAGAAGATGGCCACGTGACCTTCTTAGTTGAACATGCGATTTGAGTACTACCAGTGGGTAGTTTCTCTACTTGTCATTATATCATGTCATTATGTATCACTCAGCCAATTTACTTGTTATATTATTGTAATATAGTTGTAAATATCAATAAATAAATAATAAAAAAAAAAAAATACAAACCATGCAAAATTTTTAATGATACGTAATTACTTAAGATGAAGGCAAGTAGAGAAACTACTCACTGGTAGCACACAAATAACAATTAAGCTTAGAAGGTCACGAGACCATCTTCTATCTTATTTTTAAAATTATCAAACATGTTTTGAAACACACTCTTTATCATAACAAACAAGTGTTTCAATATTTCAATATTGAGTACATACAATGTAACATAACCCTGCACTACAAACTATTACACTGAAACCCAGTTGTGCTAATTATTGCCCCGAGCAATTAATTAAGACTTTGCTTGGAGTTAATAGGACTTCACTTTGACAAGTTTGCACATATGCATTGACATGCCTCTAACAAATACAGGCTATTATAATTACTTTGAATATTATCCATTGTTAATAAGAGGATCAACGATTTTGTCACGGAGTTTATTCTTTTAAAATAATCAATGAAAAAACATGCATTCGTCATACCTTTAATGTTAAAGGAACAAGGCCAATGTCAGAGTTAAATAATCTTCAATAGATGCATCTACAGACTATTATAGTTTGCTGATAAATTAAAAAAAATCTTTATATAGAACAATAACCTTTATCAATTACACAATGACCCTTATTGAGTGAATTTTGTTTATAATAGAAAAGAAAATTGAGGAAGAAAGATCATTCCTTAATTGTTTAAAAAATTAAGATTGTTAATAATATTTTATCCATTTCAGAAAATATCGATAACAGGTAACAAAGTCATTGCCCTATATTTGATGCGATAATCATATTTATTTATTTACAAATATTATTTAATCTAAATAGTAATCAAAGTTTTTTTTATCAGACCACTGTAATTTATCAGTTAGATGTTTTAATAAAATAAAAATATTCTCTCTTTGGTTTATTTGTTCATCCAACAAAATGTAGGTCGGTTTAACGTTATCACAATAGTCTCAGTGATAAGATACATAAAACTGAATTTCAGCTGTTTGTTTTTTTATGGTGTCAATTTTTTCTTTATATACTAACCATTTCAAAAACTGAATTGATAAGTGTTCTATTTAAAAAAAAATTAATATTTTAAATATTAAAAAAACATATAAAATTAGAAGTATCAACCATAAAACAGTTGATTTCTATCATTTTAAAATTAGTAGTATACTTTAGGTAGAAAATAGTATTGATGGTGGATACATAGTGTTGCCACTTTTAAATATATTTATAGTTATTTGATATATTTCAAGCCAGCAGGTAGCTCATTGTATGGAGCACTATGCTGAAGGTTTCCGGATTTAAATCCGGCTGTGGAAAATCAATTATTTAATCTCTTAACATCCACGGACGAACCCTGTAGAATCTACAGACTCTTTAAAGTGAGTACCCTCAATTGGAGAAAACATTTTGTGGTTGAGCATGATTTTGAACAAATCAACTCCCTTTGCCATCATTGTGGAAGAAACAGTACAGTCTAGAGACCACGTATTGTTCTACTGAAGTCGAGACCCATGGGTAGTAGAGTAGTTTTTTTTTTTTAATTTTATTATCTTACTCTGTCCATTAACCCTTGTACTTTTATATAGCATTATATAAAAAATATGTAAGATTTTTACTCTCGATAGGAAAGGCCAAGTTTAGAGTATCGAACAACTCCAAAATACAAAACCACAATCTATTACTTCTGCACCATTGACGTGCAACCTCAAAACAGATAAGTTATAGTGTTTCTGTGGGCGCGTGCACCGTTACCATTCGTCCTCAACAGGTTCAACAACACCTCGCAACTTCAGGTAGTCGAGAAAAAGGTGGCTAAGACTTCCTGCCGGGGAAGAAAATGAAAGTCGATCCAGTCTAATCGAGTTTTAATCATGGTATGATTCTTTCTATACAATTCTTACTTAACAAGAGAGGTTTGATACAAATATAGATAACTAATAATTAATTAAGTTGATTATTTTTGATGACCATATATTACTAGAGCTAAAAATAAACACTTAAGTGTACCGTAACGTAGAAACAATCAACATACTCAAAGCTTCATCGCGTTAACAATGGTTTATTCATTTAGGATGTTACATAACGTGGGACAAAGGAGAAATCTTAGAATCGATTGAATCATCTGAATGTATCGATTTATAACCAATCGTCAGACAAATATCTGTTAGTGGAAGAAAATGGTCCGGGTAGAGGTCAATAAATTTCTCTGAATATCAAGAAATATTTATTCATTAGCCAACGTTTCGAACTACTTTGTAGGTCTTCTTCAGGGCTAAATATGCAAAATACAGACAATTGAAAATTAAAAAATTGTTAAGTAAAGAAAAAAAAAAGGATAATAAAAGCATGGTAAATGTAGAAAATGAAAATAAAAAAATTTCATATAAAAATACATATAATATTTTAACATAAAAATAGATATAATATTTTAAATATAAATATTCATTCAAAATATCTGTTATCTATGATGAAAGGTTTTTTTATTTTGAATAATATTAGTTGACCTCATATATATGAGGAAGAAAATGTCCGGATGGAGATAAAAAAAATTCTCTTAAATAGCTAGGACTATTTATTATACACAGTTCTCCCTATTTAAAAGATTTTTTTGAAAGATTTTGTTTTAGTGTTTACAAGTGTTTTATTTTAAGTTTTAAGTGTTTTACAAATACATAATATGAATATGTATATATTCATAATTTTTTTTTACACACTGAAATACATGAAATGAAAACAAAAAGATTTCTAATGTACTTTCTAAATGGAAAATGTGAACAAAAAATAAATTTATTTCATAGTGTACTTGCCATTACTCATGTCATTTTGTATCACATAGCCTATTTACTGGATGTATTTTTTTTATTATACAGTTGTAAATATCAAAAAAAAATTAAAAAAAAAAAAAAAAAAAAAAAATTTCATAGTGTAACTGTTGACTATTCCCCACATCCAATTTATTTCTACTATTTCTTTAGCAACTATCACAATGAAAGAGACCTTAGAGAATTAATTAAAAAAAATAAAATATTCATTTTATACTACGACCTGCATTTAACAATTATGCAATCACATTTGATAAGAATCTATTATTAAAAAATGGAATAAAAATATCATTGTACTACTTCACAAAAAATGTTGTACTGTTTTGGTGATAAGGATTTACCTTCAAAGTGTAGAGAAAAACAAGTGTCACAACCACCTGATGTAACCAGTTCGCTCTAGAGGAGTTGTTCTTTGAAGCGTCGCATTTAAAAAATCATAGACCATGTTAAACGCTCATGGTAGAACAAACAAATCTTCCCAAGAATGATTTATATAAAAATATTAACAATTATTATATTGTGTGAAATAGTTGATAATATACATTTCATTGGAATGATGTGAATATTATGAATAAATATTTATATATGCTTTGATTATTTTTGTAGATGCTTTCATTTACCCTCTTTTTACATAATTTACACAATACTAGTTCTTAAGGAGTAAACTCCAGTTGTGCGTCGGAGCTGACACACACATTTTTTTTTCTTCTTATTTTTTACATTAAAAGTTCATTGGAAGTCTATTTTCAGTTTATATTTCATGGGAAATCCACTGCAATTCCCTTCATTGATAATTAGTATATTTTTCCGATACGTATATATAAATATTTTAAGAGTAATTTTTTTATATAAATATTTTAAAAGTAATTTTTTTTCGTTAATTTAACATATAGTCTTATTATATATTAATCGAATTTAGTTACAAAAATCATACAACAGTGTTAAAATATTAAAATAAAGTAATGATGATGAATTCAAAAGTTCGTATTTGGATATATCAATAAATACCCTAACAGTAATGTTCAATATATATCATAACGAACTTGTTATACTTTTTATCCAGAGGGGAAACTTACACCTGAGAGGAACCTAACATGAGTTACAATTAATAAATACACGTAATTGTGAGAATCAAAAATAGGTAACGAAAAGATTTAGAAATTTTAATACTTCGTTTTTTTCACAATTATATAAAACGAGTAAACCGTTTTAACGAGAGAAACTAAAAAAAAAAAAGAAATATATCGGAAGCGATATTAGAAGGTTATGTAATCAAAAACAGATGAAGTAAAGGAACGCGAAAAAAAAGAATAAAAAAAAGGAAAGTGAACCAGTGAATAAAAAATTCTATCCTCCGTGACGAGGCCAAAAAAAAACACATAAAATAAGTCGAAAAAACGTTTCCAACTCCCCTTTTTATCCCATAAAAAGTATTAAATATTTTACAAGGTAAGAACAACATGATTTCGTACATTAAATTTAAATAACTTAAATAAGGTACATATAAAGGCCATATTTGACCACTAATAGAGTATGAATACATAAATTTATAAAAGCAATCAACTATGACCTTTCGAGTTGCGTATTAAATATTATATTTCAAATTCAGTGGTCCTGCGGTCACGAGACCTGTCCTGAACGTAACAATTACCTCAAATTAGATACGACTAACAGCACACATCGTGTATTTCAACAATTCTGATCAATTATAAAACCAGAAGTTTTTTAATAATGAAGTAAAGTACTTTCTTTAATTAGTAAATTGAACTGTAATTAATGAAATGTAATTCATGTCACACCAATAAGGGGTTAATAGGACATGAAAATAGACGGATATAGTTTGAAATAATTATATATCACTGTAATTCATTTTTAACTGGTTTAAATAAATGTAAGCCTATTTATAAATCAGATTGCTGTAATTAAAATTCATACAGTTAGGTAATAAATATTATTTTTTTATTTATTCTATGTTTGGTTCTTTAACTTCACTTTTATGCTAATATGGCTAATCGGACAATGCTTCAGTGGGAGTTCAATATTTTGTCTATCCGAGATTAATTAGTAAAGGGATTTTTAACGAGTACCTGACTCGGGACCCTTCACTTCACCTTCCCCAAGTATTTTTGACTCCCTTTAAAAAATCCTAGGTCCACCTGCAGGGCTCTTGATCTTGGGCTAAGTAGGTTGTTATGCTAACCACTAGACCAGAGGTCGCCCTTTTTTAATTTTGCTTGTATGTTTTCAGATTCTATCGCCGCAAACGACATAGCAATATTTAATTTCATTTTATATCAATTTATTAAACTTCAAAACTTTAAAAATATATTTGATAAACATTAATTTAATAGAAGCACATTGTTTCGGCAAGACTGGCATAAGATGGCTATCAGGTTCTTTTGTTGTAATGCCCAAATTAATATTGAGTAACTAACATAACACAGCTTAGAGGTAAGAAATTCCATTGCAAAGTACGTGGCAGAATGTAGGATCGGATGTACCTCGGTGTATCGGGAATCCTCCGATGACACAGTTTCGTCAGTATATCCTTTCGGGGCTACGCGGGAGGGCAAAAGGGCACCCGAAGATTCCCCAGTGAATGGAAATGCAGATTGGCGAGGACCTATCCAGCAGAACTCAGAGCGTGACTTGGCCCCAGCACCTTGAACTTTATAGTTAGTGGGGCACCCCTTCCTTTCATTTTTTATCTCTTTTTTTGTCACAAAAAATAAATATGACAAGACAAATACTTTTTTCGGTAAAAAATAAAAACAATAAGTTATATCATGATATAGTATAATAAGCTAACAGATTTACTGACGTATCCGCTCCTCACCCTACGTACAGAGTTGGAAGAAAATAGATGTATCTTAGGACATATGAGGCATTCAGAATTAAACGCGAATAACCCTCCGAATTCTTTGTAAAATCCTCAATGACCCTCACTTTGTTGCATACTTATAAATATGTAAATAATAAACTCCTTAAACATGTATTCATTCAACCCCCTCTAAAATACAGGATCTCAACATATAGTTTTTCCTATCCCTCATGGAACTAATTCCTTTATAAAATACTTTGTCATGAATGCAACCTTTTTAAGGAGTACCTTACCCATTTACGTTCATCAATTTCGTTGAGATCCATAAGAAGCGGGAAACAATGTGTTAAATATAATTATTAAAATTAAAGCGTAAAATCATTCCTAATGACCTCAATGTCTAATTTGTTGCTGATTAGGCCCCAAACCGATATCAATCCTTTCATGACTAACTTTATTCAGACCCAAACCCAATAGTTTCAAACCTAGCAACCTCTATAATTACTGATAATCCTCCGAGGTGTCAGAAAAGAAGACCTCTAGACCTACGAAGTTGAATATATATATATATATATATATATATATATATATATATATATATATATATATATATATATATATATTGTATGTGTTTTATTTTATTCCATTATTTTTAGATGCGCGCAGTTTTATCTTTTATATGTTTCCGAATACATAACTTTCTCAAATAAACAAACAAAAACCTAGAATTTCGCAAGTAAAACGGGTTCTCTGACTGCACTTATCGGTTAGTCTTATTTAAGTTTTACGTAAAAACTAAAAATTAGTGAGAAATAATTTTCAGGGGGTCACATGTGGTGTAGTGGTCAGTATAACAACCTTCTATGCCTATGATAGGAGGAAGGCCAACGATGTTGGAACAGGGAGTGAAAAATCCTTGTTTATGCCGTCCTTTGGAAGGTAAGTAAAATGGAGGCTAAGTAAAATGTAAATCTATAATTTGCAGAACCCTCCTGTAAGCCTATAACCTATAAGGAGCTTCTTGATGTTAAAGTAGTCCACCCCTGACCACACATCTACCCCCTAAGATAGATTAATTACAGCCTTAGCCAATGGCAACTGCTCATCCCCGACGATTCGTATGCAACTATCTGGCATTCAATTGTCCACGAATTCCAGAACCTCTCCTTCACCTGTTCCCCGCATCTTCTCAATATGACCTTTCGCTATTAGCAATTTCACCTTCATCTCTTCCACGGGTCACTAACATTTATTTATTACTCTTCCATTCTCTGGCAATAAAACGTGTTCAATGTCGGTTGCTCAAGCATCTAATCTGTGTGTTTTTGAAGAAGGTGAAAACGTCTATACAATTAAGATTCCAGTACTTGTATATTAAAACTAAAGGTAATTGCATACATGGTGATATGAAATTGACATTCCTGAACTGTGACTACATGCGGAAAAGCAACGAGACGTAATTACTCAAGCAGATCTGATAATTATAAATAGATCAATGCTATGTACAGAGTATTCAGAATAGCATTCGAAAAGGTTGATTATATTTAAGAAAGCAATACATACATTCTTGCACTGTCCATTGATATTGCTTAGAAACGCTTCTTACATTTCTGGCATTTTTGGTAAAACAAAGGAATAATTGAAAAAAATATTAATCGTATTTTTAAAGCTTTGTTGCCCGACACTGAATATATGTAGAACACTTCATCACCTAGACGGCTTCCTCAATGATCCAGAGATAACTCCAAGGTAACTGGAAATTACAAGGCGAGGATAAAAGAAACGAGAATAATCAGAACAACAGAGAGTAGCCGAGATGTTTTGCAATGTAGTGTGGGAGTGTTACCAAAGTGAATCAGGAATCGCACGATATTTCTTAGTGAACAGATATCCTGTGATAATGGAAGCGATGGAGGAAGTGGATTCAGGCTACGTAAAAAAATGTGATGGGAATTATGTTAATTAGTATAATATAAATTGCACATTGGAGGCCTCCTTTAAGTTACGACGAAAAAGTAAATATTAAGACTTAAAGCCACAAAAGAACTGATGATATACGAAAGGATTTTGTGTTTCCAAAGTAATTACATAGCTAGTATAAAAACACAACATGAGTGTAACCTAAAGCTTAAAGGATCGCGAGTTTAGCGGTGTGGCCTTGAAACTTTTAAAAGGGCGTAGAAAATGCTTAGTACCTTCCGAGGGCACGTAAAGTGGCGGTCAGAGCATGTGTGGTGACAGGTACTCTTTAAAGATCCCTCTCCTAATTTTACCAGGATAAAAAAAAATCTAAGACTCCTACAGTAACAGAGTTTGTGCAATCTACTATTGGTCTAACTGGGTAATTTTCTTTATGCATTTGTGATAAGCCATGTATTCTTGGTGTGTAAAAGTAGTTGTTTGATAATTTACTTTTAACATTTTTTTCAATAAATTTATATTTAATTAGTCTATCCAGATATTTATTCACTTTATTATTAAGTTCATTCATAGGGCCATTTCTTATGCTTTTATAATGATCTTTATTATTTAATAAATCTAACATTTTATGTTGATAATCCATTTTAGTTATTATTACTAATTGCTTGCTTTTATCTGATTTAATGACACCTTGAAAATTACATCTTCATTCCTCTTAAAAAAATTATTGTATTTAAGAGCTCATTGTTAATTATTTTAGTAAATTGGTTCATTCCATTATTGGGTTTATTTTTATCTTAATTTAAAATATTTTTGCTAATAGTGTTCCTTAAGCCATTCTTTTGGGTTTCAGGGGTGCCTAAATTTGCGATTAAAGTTTCAATATCTGCTATCACCTCAAATATGTTACTTTTTTTATTGGTCGGGTCATAATTAAAATTATCTCCTAAACATAACAGATTGATAATAATATTAGGGATTGTTATGGATGTTAAGTTAACCACTCTGTTATATGTGTGTAGATTGTTGTAATAATTAAATATATTGAATGATTTTTTAGTAGAATTACCATTATTTTTCAAATTTTTAGAGTAGATTGTAGTATTATATTTATCTAAGATATTATTATGATTATATGGGTTTTTAAAGGTCGTTTTATTTGGTTTATTTGCTTTAATTTTAATGTGTATTGTTTTGATATCTTTCATTTTACTATTCAATTTTCATTACTTATTAAAGTACATGAATTTCGTTCTAGATCATTGATTTTATCTAAAATTGCTTGTAATTGTTTGTTGCTATTATGAGTAATTCAGTTTTCAACAAAACCCTAATTCATAGCAATCGAACGCACGCATTCGTAGTATAAATAAAATTGTTAATAAAAATTATCCTTTGTTCTATAAAGCGTTCTAAGACCCTTGAAACTTGAGGTATACCAATATAGAAAACCAAAACAATTTTTCCTCCGTTTTCTTAAAGCCAAGAAACAATGGAAGAGTAGCAAACGATCAGCCATGTCAACATAAAGTGGCGTTAAATGAATAAACAACTCAACATGACTGCATTGGCAAGAGAGTTATCAGAAACATCAAATAGCAATACAGTAAAAATAAAAACATAAAAAATGCAAATTAATATAAAATGTTAGCAAAAGAGTTTTAATTTTTAAGCAGTGAATTATAACGGGAAATTGTATAGACTAGATTACATTTTGTAGCAATAAAAAAATCATTACTTAGCCCGACAGGTGCCCCTAGGATTTTTTTAAGGGAGTAAAAATCTTTAGTTATGCCATCCTTCGGAAAGGACGTTAAACGGGGGTCCGAACGATAAAATCCCTGTCCTAATTAAATCTAGTTTCGCGAAATTTAGAGCTTCCAATTTAGCATCGTCCGATTAACCATAGCAGCATAAAGTTACGTTAAATAAAATCATTACTACTCCTTTACTATTAAAGTATAAATTAGTGTCATCCATGTCGTTAAACAAAAAATAAAATTTTATTTTTTAAAATATATTTCGCTTTAATATTTAATAACTGAACTTAGGGAGGTAAAGTAAAAACTGAAGTAGCATAAGAACCTTACTGACCTAGATTTATTTTATTTTTTGCCCTATTCAGCACAAAAACGTAACACCGTTCTTAAGGTGAACTGGATGGCGGTAATGATCTTGGGGAAACACTAATTGGCTCTTTCTTGCCCATGTCTCATTTCCATATTTCAGCATATTTTAAGTTTAAAATGGTATTAATTTCAACGCTCGATCAACAATAAGAAGTATAGCAGAAGTATTTCGTTAAATCCAAATCGCTAATACGTGACATTTATGAAATGGAGTAACTTCCACCATATTAAGTGCAATAAAAAATTGAAAATCCTACAAACTTAAAACATGAAGCTAGTGCCACATTAATTGGGGAAAAAATAAATCATAGCGTGCACGTTACGAATGAATTCATATGACCTGGTAAACAAAATAAATCCATTGCCATTCAGTAGTGGTTAACTATTTTTTCAAGGAAACTAAATGAAATAGATAACCCGATTTACCAAAATAAAATACGTAACAAACATAATACAACAAATTATTGACAGTAAAACTAACGTGCTCATCGTCCAGACCCGCTTCACTCACACCCTTTCAGAATTGCGGGAATTGTATAATTTGATCTTCTGAATTAAATTAATAGTAAATGGATGAATATCTGATAGTGAATATATTTAATACAAGAAGAAAAGAGTGTTGGGAAAATATAATCAATGACGCTAAACAAATAATAAATTAAAGATAAATAAAGATTGACAGTTAAAAAAAAAGTTCCAGAGGCTGCGGCAATTAAATTGTCTATTCTGTTAAGAGACACCAAACCACAACTAGTCTACGGGACCTGGAGATGTTTCTTGGGCTCACACAGCCACCGCACTATTAATTCGGGAACAAACCTAGCAGTCTAGCGTCGGTCAAACCATCTCTCTGCGTAATCATTGGCATAGAATTAGTACAGTATCTACTAAAGCACATGAAACCAATACAAATTGGGTTGTTGTGGTGCAGGTTTAAATTATGCGATATAATATGTATATTATATATGCAATATATAACATTTAACTTCTTAGTAGCAGATCAAATATTTAAATAACATTGAACGTTAACAATCTGTAATATTTTCAGGACACCATGAGTAGTTTTTTATTTTATAAAATAATTGTCTGTATTGGAAATATAATGAGAAAGAAAATAAATAACACGTTTGGAAATATCATTAATAAATGTTCTAAACAATTTCTAAGGCGTATGCATTTTTATCACGGAAATAGCTACGGAGTAAGAATTTTTACTTTTAACTCAGAATAAAAAAAAATCAAAATAAATTGATAGTAGGAAACTGCGTTACATCAAATGTATAAACAAATATTTCTCTTTTTTGGTTTTATGAATGAAGTATAAATTCTGAAATTACTCAGTGATAGGGCGCAGAGTTGCCATGTCTTTGGTCCCGGGTTCAAATGCGACTGTGGCAGATAATTTATTTAATCTGATTACAGGCGGAGTTGGATCCTGGTGTCGAATCCAGGGATCTGGGGATATTCTTAGGGGCCACCCAGCTTCTATAAGGTTGGTACCCTTAATAGTGGAAAACCCTGTCGGTAGAACCGTGATCTTTGACAGATCACATCCATGCACACTCACTGTCCTATAAAGTACTGAACTCAAGACACTTCATTGGCTGTATTTTTTTTTTTTCAAATTAACATTTAATAAAAACCGCAGGGATCTTTTACCTTATTATGGAGACATAAATATCAGATATACGTACCACATTTGGTGAAAACCTACAGAAACTACGCAAAGGACAATGGTGGAGAAAGGGATAGCCCTAGATGTGCTGAGCTACCCCGAGATTTCTACCGCACGGGCCCGCATAATTTCTTAACAGTACCTTAATCTGCATAATGACAGCCTTCTTCGGTCATCCCTAATTGTCTCTTCTATCGCTAAATTGCTCCAGTATGAATAATATATCCTTCTTGGGAACTTACACCATTTCAAAGGAACGCCGGGTGTATGCTAGTGATTATATAATAAATATACTGCTGTTCTACGAACTACCATCATTTCTCGATAATAGCCTAGCAAAAGTATCACTGCGAGGAATCCTAGGATTAAAATTCCATAGCATAGAAAATTAATACGGAAGACATGAGATTAAATAGTGAAGTATACTAAAAGTAACAATGAATAAATCGGTAAAAATGTCCAATAAATAAGGTTGTGGATGGTATACCGCTCCTTAAAAAGAACGACATAAATAAAAAATCGGCATTTTTGAGTTAAACCTACAGTAAAAATTGTATTGGTTGAAGCTTTTTAATTCAGGCGCGACATATCTGTTATACCATTTCGAATACATATTTACATACCTAATGGGAATAATGACATTTATGAAAAACTAGCGATCCACCCCAGCTTTGCTCGCGTAATAAGGCATGTTATGCCTACATAATTTGTCTGTATAATGTATTTTTTTTTATCACCTACCGGCCACTAAGGACCACGTGAATATCATTTGCTAGCCTTCATTGGGAGTCTTGATTTTCTTTCTTCCCATCTCAGCTAATGTACTTTATTATATAGAAATTATAAAAATAAAAACAAAACCAAATATTTCTTTATACACGAATTTATTATCTTGCACATTAGATAATTGCACGGGATTAGGCAAGCAGCGTCTTCGGTGATACCCATCGATATTCCAACCCATCTACACAAAACCTCGACAATGTATACACCTAAAGCTTCCTGGTGAATCACTCTATCTATTGGTGAAAACCACATGAAAATCCGCGAAGTAGTCATTGAGTTTACCGCGAAGAAACGCGGCCGAGGACTTTGCTTTATAATAAGTATAGATAAAACAAGGTTTTAAAAAGTTTCTAATGGTTAATAACATAATTTCGATATCATCGTTAAAATATAATTACTTTTCTTTACCGATACTTATGGACAAGGGACTTTCAAACATCTCTCTTGAAAAATTAGATTTTTCGAGTGTGATATTGTTCTTTTTAAGAAGCATACATGGAAAGTAGGATTAATTACACATTTAATTAACATTGATTGTAGGAAAATAGTCTTTTAGTTGAGTACATCGTTACGGTTTATCTATTTGTTTAATTTTTTTAATAAATTTAGTCAAATTTATGTTTTTCAATACTGTAATAACGTATTAGAAAGTAAAAAAAATCTAGAATACCAGAATAGTACTCCAGTGTACAAGAATGTTTTCTACTCTTTCAGATAGAAAATAATCCTCTTCATCATCATAATCCATCCTCTCTACCGCTCATGCAGTGAGAGGTTTCCTTCTGTACAGTTTGGACCACACCGTACGATCCTCTACCGTTCCTATTTAAAATAATCCTAAAAACATTATTTTTCATAGCTTTGATTTCAACCTTATGCTCTTTGTTAGCTTCAATATGGTTGCTTTTGTTCAAGTACTTTGGAGACTTGAGGCTTTGTTTTGGGGATTTTTTCCTATTTATAAGTTATGCCTCTTTTTGAGCTTGTGTTCACTTTTATTGATATTCTTCTATAAATATATTTTATATTAATATTTTTTTTCTTTCGTTCTTGTCTTGTGCGATAATTCATCACTTACCGCAGACTAACCAATTTCTTTAAAATATTATGATTATTTGAAAAGTTATATATATATGATTTTGATGACTGCAATAATGATTTAAAATAAAAAGTATCGGTATTTTTTTTTTAATTCTAAACAACATGCTTTGTACAAAGGTATTAAAAAAAAGAAATGTGATTGAACAATCCCATTCCAATATACAAGACTCGTTTGCTACTCTTCCATTGTTTCTTGGCCTTAAGACAACGGAGGGAAAAATGTTTTGGTTTTCTATAATGATATACCTCACATTTCAAGGGACTTAGAACGCTTTATAGAACAAAGGATAATTTTTATTTATACTACGAATGAGTGGGTTCGATTGGTATGAATTGGGGTTTTGTTGAAAACTGAATTACTCATAATAGCAACAAACAATTACAAGCAATTTTAGATAAAATCAAGAATCTAGATCAAATTTCTTATACTTTAATCAGTAATACATGTAAAAAATGGAATAATATAATTAAATATATCAAAACACTAAACATTAAAATTAAAGCAAATAAACCTAATATAACAACCTTTAAAAACCCATATAATCATAATAATATCTTAGATAAAGGTAATACTATAATCTACTCTAAAAATTTGAAAAAAAATGGTAATTCTACTAAAAAATCATTCAATATATTTAATTATTACAACAATCTACACACATATAACAGAGTGGCTAACTTAACATCCATAACAATCCCTAATAACATTATCAATCTGTTAAGTTTAGGAGATAATTTTAATTATGACCCGAGCAATAAAAAAAGTAACATATTTCAGATGATAGCAGAAATTGAAACTTTAATCACAAATTTAGACACCCCTGAATGGCTTAAGGAACACTATTAGCAAAAACATTTTAAATTATTTAAATAAAAATAATTATAACCCCAATAATACAATGAACCAATTTACTAAAATAATTGACAATGACCTCTTAAATACAAACAATTTTTTTAAAAGGAATGAAGATATATGTGTCATTAAATAAGATAAAAGCAAGCAATTAGTAATATGTAATATCTAAAATGAATTATCAACAAAAAATGTTAGATTTATTAAATAATAAAGATAATTATAAAAGCATAAGAAATGACCCTATGAATGAACTTAATGATAAAGTGAATAAATATCTGGATAAACTAATTAAATATAAATTTATTGAAAAAGATGTTAAAAGTAAATTGTCAAACAACTACTTTAACACACGAAGAGTACATGGCTTATTAAAAATGCATAAGGAAAAGTACCCAGTTAGAGCAATAGTAGATTGCACAAACAATCCAACAGATAACCTAGCTAAATACTTAAACAAATCCTTGGGTCAGTATAATAACAATAATGAATTTGATATAAAGAATACAATACAATTAAAAAATAAACTAAATAATATAAATTTGCAAGCAGATCTTATTATTGCAACTTTAGATGTAGTTTCTATGTTCCCTAACATACCGCAAAAATTAGCATATAAGCTAATAAATGAAAATTGGGAAAAATAGAGCCTCACACGAATATAAAAAGCAAAACGATTTTTTTTAGAGGGAATCAAATTGTTTACCGAAAATGGATTTTTCACCTTTCAAAACCATTATTTTAAACAAACAACAGGTTTACCTATGGAAGGTAGACTATCCTAATTTATCCGGAATAGTTCTAAATCATATTATAAAAAATAGTCTACAACAATTTTTAAAAAACCTATTTTCATCGGAAATACATAGATGATCTACTAATTATTACAAATAAAAATACTTTAGAAATATTTAATACAGTCTTGAATGAACAAAACAAAAATATTATTTTCAGACAAGAATTAGAAAAAGATTATTCATTAAACTGTTTAGACATCACCATCATCAGAAACCCTATTAATAATATTATCACAACAAAATGGTATAAAAAAGAAATTACTTTTAATAGATTACTTAATTATTTCTCAAAGTAACAGATGTTGAATATTTAAAAGAAACAAAAAATAAAATTTGCAAGATCCTCCTTAGCAATGCTTTTCCGATTAATGAATTATGGTATAAACAGAACAATTTAGTTAAGAATAAAGGAGATAACAACTAATCAATGAATTAGAAGAATAACTTAAGTACAAGAGAATCTATTAATAACTCAAAAATTACCCATAATAATAACAAAACATTAAAAATTAAATCTTCTCAAACATAAATTCCAAATTTTTTCATAAAGAAGATAATAATATAAATCCTCAAATTAACAATAGCACTCCTAAATCAAAAGCCTTTCTGAAAAAATTGGACCAACCTTCAAAAATTATGACATCCCCGAAATAAAATTAGCACATAAAACCAGAAACCCAACAAAAAGCATAATAAATAGTCAAAAAGATAAAATACCCCTCTTGGATAATAAAAATGTTATATATAACCTTAACTGTAATAATTGTGATAAACAATATGTTGGACATACTAGCACACACTTGAAAAATAGATTCTATCACCATAAAAATAATTTAAAACCAAACTCAGAAACAAACACGGCACTGTCAACACGTTGTAAAAACGAATTACATACATTTGATTTTGAAAAACCACGGATCTTGCACAGAGAAAACAATTTGATTAAAAGGAAAATTTTTGGAAGCATTATATATTAATGACAAAATGGATAATGTAGTGAACGACAGAAAAGAAGCAGGTGAAATAGGTAAACTATATATATTCATCTGTTATTTTAATGTTAAAAAGAAAATGATAAATAGGATGTTTTCTACTTTTAAAAACACGCTAATATAACCTAGCACAATAACCTCCCAACAGTTTTCCTAGATTTCTCTTTTCATTCCACCCGATTTATATAAATTATGAATTTATAAAACTCATAAAGATTTATTACAAATAAAATAGTTTTATTAATTTAATAAATTTTAAGTAATTGTTTTTTAAATTTGATTATAGTATGTTTAAAAAATTTTTTTTTAGCATTGAAATGTATTATTACACAGACCAAAGTTTAAACCATTTAATAAAAGATGAGCATGGAGGACAATTGACCTCTAACTAAAACATTTTTAAATATTAATAATGACAATAATGAAAAAAAGGTATCTATACTTATTTCTGTTTTTGGACATATTTTATAAATTTGTGTTTATTATATTATTATTTTTGTATTTGATAATTTACAGATTTTATGACTTGTAACTTTTTCAAGTTATTAACTAAGATGAAAGGATACAAGATTGTTATATAAATTATTGAAAATGACATTTAATGTCGAAACGTCTTATTAAAAGCATACTTGACTGGATAAAGGTTTTTTGTTGTGTTATGAAATATTAGATAAATTTCAGTCTAGTTTACATCCTTTTTAAAATGTAATAGCAACTAATTACAATTATGTTAACGTAAATAATTTACTATTTTCTTTTAGGGCTGATAAACTAAAACGGTTAACGCATACTGAATCACTTTCTTGTTCTGGTTGGCACTTGATTCATTCAAATGGTCCACGTCCACGAAATATGAATGAGCTTCAACTGGTGCCAACTAGGCTACGAGAACGTAGTAGACATTTACGATCAACCACAGCCCGTCTCATTTTCAATATATTGGCATGGGTAGTAGATTCAACCTAAATGTATACTATTTCATATTTAGATATACTTCATTCTCAAATTCCTCAAAATATCCCTGAAGAACCTGAGTCTCCCCGGTGTACCGTAACTTCCTTTAACCAACGGACTATAAATAATGACAGCTATTACCACACATATCTATTTAATGATAGAGTAAAGCTTAATTAAATAAATATAATGAGTATTACAGAGTTGATAGGATAAAGAAACCTGCACCACTGCAACCCATGAAAGGTCTTAGGTTCAGTACCTGGTAGAGACTGTATTCTGGGACTAAGCTTGTACAGGGAGGTGATTTGTCCTGGATCAGACTCAACCCCCAGATTTTCCTCCCTATTTTTTGTATCAACTTTAGGGTCCTAAATCCCATAGCATTCATCTCCGGTTGCTAACAGATTAAATAAAAGTCTACCAAGCAGGGGGGTTTGAACCCAGAATCTTATTGCACTACAGCTCAATGCTCTACCACAAAGCCAATTAGCTCCTCACGGAGTTAATAGATCAAAAAATATTATATTTCAATAAAAGAAGAACAAATGTCTTAACCTCTATGATGCTCACAACAAAAATATAAATAACATTTCAGGATTTTACATTTTATGATTTTTTGTATATATGTGAACGACTTTAATACAACAATGTGTCAGCCTAAATCAAATAAGCCCTGCCGCCATTTCTTTTTATAATAGCAATCTTCCTCTCTAAGTCCTCTTGCCGCCATTGCTTCCGGGATCCCTTCCATCCACCTCTTATCTGGGCGACCACTCTTCCCCCTTTCCGATGATACATGTTTCAGTATTCTTTTTATTATTTTACCTTAATTAATTGAAATTAAACTCGTTATTTACTACTGGTTTATTGTTTCATTTGTTTCACAGTTTTATAACTCATATTTTAATATGGTTTTTAGCTTTTTAATTATTTTATTAGTTATTGTCTTCAATAATACTAAAAATATTACTGGTGAAATAGAATTTATTTCGAAGCTAAAAGGCTATAAAAACTTATTTATAGAATATGAAACATGAAATTGTATCATTTATAGGAAAACACTACCTTTTTTTTAATTACACTTAATTTGTTTTTAAAATTAAGCATAATTGGTGATTATTTGTACTTTAGGAAGAAGCTACCTTCATAACTTGTTGGTTTTGTTTTATTTTTTATTAAAATTGTTAATTTTTTAGTTCCGTTAACATCACGTTCCTTGTATTTCCGGTTTGCGCTGATTATCTTATAGAACGATAATACAAAGAACTACTTCGTTCTCAACGTATGCATACGTTTTTTAGACAAAAATAATAAGGTTTGTGATTAAAAAAAAAAAAAGAAAAAAAGGAAGTGCTCATTGTATTTCGAACAATGGCGCCTTGCTCCCTTTCAGCTGTGGCCGTAATTACCACAATCAGTTCTCTATTTCAAGCAGGAAATACAAACAAAATAACGGGAATTTGATAACACGGCACTACTCTGATCCGAAACCGGGTTTCCATTTCAATTAATTTCAGATCCTCTATTATCTTGTATCTGGTTTATTGCGATTTGAATTTAATGATTATCCTCGTCTCTTCCCGAGATAAATAAATTTGAGGAACAATGACGAATAAAAACAACGTTTGTTCGTCTCTGGTTATTTTTAGAAAAAACAATAGCTTATCAAGATACCGAAATATTTGGGAAGAATAAAATCTAACATACGGATAGTATGATTATTGCTAGATCATAACCTTGCCGGATTCTGAATGGAACTTTCGGACATTGTCGATTATAAATTTAATCGAGTATAAATAATTATTTTAACATTTTTTTACTAGACTGTCATTGTAATATGACAGTAAAGCTATGTCCACACTATTAGAGCCTTGCTTAGACCTGATCTCAGATACGTGGTCTGATCTGGTCTCGCTAGACGGTTGCAGAGCCTTTAAATTTCTTTGATCCTTACCGGTTTTTATATTCACCTCTTCTTTCGACCCAAATATAATTTGACATAGCTTGTCGTTTTAAAAATGTAAATTTGTATTTTTTTCTGAGTTCATTGAGAATAAACTTTTATTTCTCTCTTCTTTCGACCCAACCCTACGACAGTGTTGACCGAAAATTCCTACAATAAATAGTTAGGTAAAAAAAAAAAGTTTTTGTATCTCAGGAATACGCCCGTCCATTCAAGTCATTTTTTAATGTTTTTTTAAAAATTATTTAATATAAAATTTGTAATTCATTAATAATTTAAACTAGCATATAAATTGAACTTGCACTTTATTTAAACTAATACTGTAGTTAGATTTCTATATGGCAGAAAACTTCATAATAATACAATTATAAATTTCAATAAATACATTTTTTTTTAATTACAAAGGACTTAATAATTGTTAAGGATTAATTATATATTTAGATTTCAATCATTATTTTTAGAATAAGTGACTTAAATTGCAATCGAATTAGTACTATCATTAACTAATAATTTTACATTACATGAAAATTCTTTTGTTTTGTTTTTTAATTATTTACTCATATCAGGCCAGTATCCAACATTATGTGAAAGGCAACAATAAAACCGTTTAAATGGAAATGAAGGAAAGTAAAAATTATGAGAAATTTAAAGGCATTTGGCACTTTTTTCTAACAATTGCTTTCTCACAGAATAACAAGCAGACTGACTATATCCGCCTGAGAAAAAACGGACACCTAGCCAGAATAAGAAAGTGTCCAGGCGACTCTTCAGTTTGCACTGGTCCGACTCCAGCTGGTGAGAGAGAGAGAGCAAAGCAGACCGCCTGGAGAAACTTGCACATCTAATATACAGCTTGTTTCCAAAATGGTTTCTCCACATCTATCTTATAAGTCCCTTATCCGGAAGATCGGGGAGTGCCGTCTTCGACAGTTTCACCGTTAGGGAATCTTATGCAAGAGGGAAGTTAAGTTTTAAAGCATTTCTTCATACATACTTATTTCATTAAATGGAAAGGGAAACCAGAGGGATAAAGTAAAGAATGAATAATGAAATAAAATTACGTGCCTTATAAAAAGAAAGTGAGAACTCGATGCTTGAGCGAATTCATTTAAAAGAGCGTGTGTACACAAAAATCAGGAGTGATGAAAACCGATTGGAAAAAACTAGTGGCAAGATATATGTGACGATTTTGTCACGAACTATGTTCATTAGGTTCCAAATATCCCAAAACTCACGCTGTTACACTGTTACCAAACGAAATACATTGAGTATTTCATAATTCAAAAATTAAAACCAATTACTAAAATGAATACCAACTGGCGGAGTATGGTATCGTTATCCATAGAAATTGCGTTACAGAATTGGAAGGTGCCATTGTCAAATTGATTCCAGCTACCTTTGACTAACAATTTTATATTTAAAACGGTGCATAATGTTGATAAAAAATGTGATTTTTTATTTATATAGTTTAGGAATAGTTTGTCATATTCCTAAACTATAAAAATCCACAATGTATGTATCATGTGTATGTACCATTGAAAACATCTTATAATTTTTTTTTTTAATTACTTCTTTACCTTATTACTTGTTGTTGTTTTTATTCAAATAATTATTTAATACTACCTACTATTCTTTTTATTTCATAATAGCTTTACTACTTGGTATAGTTACCCACCTAATTTTGACCGAATCATGGAATTGAATAATTTTAAAATAAGATCTGACAACTTTTAAAGATAACGTTCAGAGGGAGATCCAGAATGTATGTTTAAAATGGCACACCGACTTGGAAAACTGACCAAAACATAGGAAGTCGACCTAAAAGGTCACGTTATCTACTGTATTTAAATATTATTGATAACTTTATGCACTTTCTCATTTGTTTACGAGGTTTAGATAATAAATTTTGAAGGCATTACCAAGAAAACCAAATCGAATTCAGAAAAAAAAAATTGTACTACATTTATGCATACTCATGCGCTATCTCCCTAGTCTAAAATGTGGTATGTCCATTTTAATACAAGTTGTTCACCTAAAAGAAATAAATATTATCAGATTAGTAAGGCGTAAACCTACGAAGTCATTGAGTCTTAGTCGAAAACTAATTTGATATTTATTTTAAGTATTGATAAATACTTTAAGAATATTTTCTTCGAACGGAACAATTCAAAGATAGCCTAACTTAGATCTTTAACTCAGGAATTAATCTTCTTGGACAGTTTCACAGCCCTCGACTTGTCCTAAGAGAAACCACCGTGACGCTAGTGGACTGGCTAGTTCTTACTGATAGTGTCTCATCTAACTTCGTATAATTACTCTTGTAGGCGTGAGGAATTACTTCACTAGTATCTACTGTTACCAGTAGCCCCGATGAATAAGTGGTTAAGTCGAATTTCGTCTAGAGAGATTTAACTCTTTTGAATATAAGGAATAACTCCTTTTCGAGCTAATGCCTAACTTAGTCCTTTACTCACTTCGAAAAATAAAATAAAAAAATGCAATTCTGATCACAGGTAAGAACTGTTCTGACGCTAAAGTCTATAGCGAAAACGTTTTAAAATATTGAGTAACTCCTATTGTTTGCTCCTATCCTCCTTTTACTCGAACAGAAAATTCTGCGACGAATGTACGGCCCCGTAAAAGAAGGAGAAGCTTGGAGGAGACGATGGAATCGGGAGTTATACGCCCTGTATAATGACTTGGATCTCGCCGACTTCATAAAACTGGGAAGATTAAGTTGGGCCGGCCATGTGATTCGGATGGAGGAAGGTGAAACTCCTAAAAGAGTCCTTGAGGATAGGATTGACCATACCAGAAGGAGAGGCAGACCCAGACTGAGTTGGATGGATAGTGTTGCGACTGACTCCAGGCTACTGCTAGGCACACCGAACTGGAGAGCAGCAGCAATGGACCGAGCTGAATGGCGGAAGCTCCTAGAGGAGGCCAAGACCCACCCCGAGTTGTAGCGTTATTGAGCTATAGGTTTTAATATTTTCTCTTTCAATATTTTTCAAAAATACAAGTTATCATGAGCATGATAATGGAAAAGAGAATGTAATCCTGGGAAGTGTGTATACTTCAGTAATCATATCATCCAGAAATGAATAACAAACATATATCACCTACACTTCGAAATTTTCGTTGAAACATTTATTTATTGATGAAATAATTACCAAAATCTACTCATCACCCATAATTACATTTTCTTGAACATAAAAAAGCTCACGATAACTTTTATTTTTGGAAAATATTAATAATGAAACGAATACAACTTAAAACTTGTAACTCAACTCGAAGCGACAACCTGCGGACCAATTACCTAAAATAGTATTAAAGTTTCAATAAATTATCTTTGTTTAGAGTAAAGGAATTAACGGCGATAAGCGGTAGCTGACCTCTCCATCCGTGAAAGATCTAATTGATTAATCACGGTTTAATCCCCACGACCAAAGACCTTTAGAATCCTCCTGACCAAAATGTTATAATTTATTTTAGGCACAGTAGCAGGGATGAGATGACAGGGACGATCGCTTAGGGGTTAAGTGCACATTGAGAATTGAGTAACTGGTTATTGCCAAAAAAAGAAAGAGATTTTAGCCCAAAATTTGGCATAAACGTGAACATTTAAGTATGGAAAGTATATATGAATGTAATGACTATGGATATATATTAGTATGTTAGATATGTATAACTTTTTAATAGAGTATAAAAAAGTTTATATATGTAATTAACATTTTATTTATTACATAAGATTGTATAAGTATTTATCAATGTAAATAAGTCTGCATAAGTTATGCATATGTATTATTGTCTAGTTGTGAGGGCAATAATAGCAACTATTTAGCATTTTTTATTTTTATAATTTTATTATGATTTTTATAATTTTATTGTAATTCATAAAAAAAAATCTGTCCAACTTCCATTTGTCCAATTGTATAATTTTTCAAACCCCTACATTGTTTTACATTTGTTATATTGTTTATTTTTCATCCTTTTCCTTAACCCGTTCTTGGCGCTCTTCTTCAGTCAAATTCAGTTTTAAAAATTGTACAATGCAATTATAAAGCAATTTTAAACTTAATATTCGTTTTCTGTATTTTTTGTAATCCACGTTTTTCCTATTTGAAGGCACGTTTTGTTTTTTAAAGTACAATCATTGGCTATGCCCAGCCCAAAAATTTGGTCTATACTTATAACGGGATCTGAGTAAAATATTGCTTTTCTAGATCGGGGCTTTGTAATACTATGATCGCACAAAACTGTAGTATTGTGCAAACAATTTATAGTCACAAAACTAAAAAGATATTTCACGACGGATTCCTCTATATTTTTTTACAAAAGAGAGAGGTCGGGCATGCCTATTTTAGCAGATTTTTAAACTTTCCACATTTTTATTGTTTATCCAGATGTGCGAGATGTATTAATTCTTCAAATACTTAGAATAGGATATTAAAAACTTATATATATATATATATATATATATATATATATATATATATATATATATATATATATATATATTTATATATATATATATACATATATATATAAATATATTCAATATTATATTATATACAAAGTATAAAAACATGCATATGATATATACATGAACAGCCTCCTGGTCTGGGGTTCAGTAGATGGTAGAGATTGTACTGTTTCATGGACAACGGTTCTGCAAGGAGGTGACTTATCCTAGGTCACGGCCAACCGCCAGATTTCCCCCCCTTATTTTGGGTACTCTTTTTTATAATGTTTTATAGAGGCTGGGTGAGCCCCAGGAGGGTCTTAGATCCCATATGGTCCATCAGACTAAATAAAAGTAACTGCCTGCAGCGGGATTTGAACCAGGATTTCCGGCAAGGCAACTCAGGGCTCTACCACTGAGGCACTCCGCGCCTCAATATAAACTAAAATGAAATTTGAACAACACAAATTCGTACTGAAAAAACTATTAAAAAAAAAATTGAAGTAGAATAAAACTAAGATCTTTGAGATTTAAATAATTTTGCAGTGAGCTAAATGGACTCCTACTTTCAATTGGAAGGTATTCTATTGTACCACTTTCGCACTCTACCACTACTAGTGCCATAACTCCAATGGGTATCCATGATCCTATACCAAGGCTTTTGTGTTTTTGTCGGTATTTTATAATTAAACAAGCATGACGCTATTATGCTATTGAGAGGTCATTTAAAAATAATGGAAATGAAGTACGATTCGGGCGAGCTGGGCAAAGAAAGGTCGAATACAAAAAATACATTATTACAGCCTAGCAAGTACCAAGTTCTTCTTTAACCAAGCTGCTACGTAAGGTACAATCGTTCCAGGAAATAAATCAAACAGAGGGAAAGTATAATTTCCATTACAGAACTAGAATTATTTCTCCGATAGTCCATATTAATTAGGACTATGATAGCATTTTCCTGTTTTATGCTAGGCCTTGGGAAAAAAGCTGCCTTACGTCATTCAACTGTATGCCGCTAATGTTAGTTGTTGGACTGCGGGAAAAAGGCGAAAAGGAAAAAGAAGACACTGGATTACGTATCGGAACTTACAAAGATCGACTTACATGTTAAGTAAGCAGCCTACTTCACATATAGTCATCACGATGAGGAAGATCTAGGGGTTTTACTAAAAACTAAAAAAATAATTATTTTTAAAAATGTTATAACTCTATATGTTACTCTTCTTAAAAATGCATTACTATATCACAGTATCACACAAACAACAATATAGCATAGAAAAAATTTAATAATGAGAGATTATTTAACCTAAGCAAACTATTACCCTGTTAATTTTTAATAACTTGTCACTGAAATACATATTAAAAAAACAAAACATAGCGGCTAATGAAGAGTCTTGGGTTCAGTTATGTGGTAGAGACTGCACTCTTTCTGGAACAACAGTTATTCAGGTATGTGATTTGTCTGAAATCACGCACGACCGTCAGGTTCCCCCCTATTTCGGGTACCCAGTTTATAGTGGAGTTAAGCTGGTTGAACTGTAGGAGGGTTTTCAGATCCTAAAGGATCCATCCCCGGCTGTTAACAGATTTAATAACTCATCTTCCATAGCCGGGGTATTCGGTACGGCAACACAGTGCTGTAGCGCTGCTACCACACCCCCAAATATGCGAACACAATTAAATGATCAACTGTTATAGGAGATTATTTAACCTAAGAAAGATATTTTACAACACTATTGGTTACACTCGTTAAAATGATAAATAACTAATCACTCCAATACATATATAAAAAAACACATAAAATAAAACCTGTACGACTACGAAACATGAAGAGTTTTGTGTTCAGATATGTGGTAGAGATCACGCTCCACCGGCAGATTGTTCCACTTATTTTGGATACCCACTTTCTGGTGAACCACAGGATACATCTTTGGCTGTTAACAAATTAAATAAATTATCTGCCACAGCCATACGAACCTGGGACCTTCATTACGGTAACTCAGAGCTCTACCACTGCCACCCCACATATCTGTGTCTTGAAATTTAGTTATAAGTTTTGCTTATTAGTAGATAACAAGGATGAAAGACACTTTTAAAAAGAACTTTTTTCGGTTTACAGACATTTCATTTATTTATTTATTTTCAGGGTTTTTTTTTACCTGTATCCCGATACACAAATTTTTTTCCCGCCAATCCTTCCTATTGGCCCATTCTTCTTCTTCCTCTCGCAGCCCTCTTAGTGCCATCCCTTCTCTTACATCCTCCATCCATCTCTTCCTCTTTTTCTTATATAATTTGGTTTATATAGGAAGAGTTTCTTTGGCCATCTATTGTCGCTCATTCTCATCAGGTGGCAAAACCATTGAATCCTCCTTGTCTCAATTTCGTATAATATATTTTCGTCCTGCCCTATAGTTTCTCTTATAACGCTATTGGGTATGTGTTTGAGCTTTGAGATGCCGAAGGAAGAATCCCTTAACTTCCTTCCCATCCACAAATAAAAGTGACAATATCCTAATGAGTAAAAAGGAGGATGTATAAGAAGGGTCAGTGGGTCGGACCCACCGTTAGAGGTGAAGGAGTGGTACTCCTGGTATTTCTTCTTTAACCGAACAAGAAAAAAATATAGATATATATTGTAGGTCACCCTAAGGGCACCTTTTCGGTCTTCTGGCAATACTGGAACCTGCTCCAGCCGGTCGTCCTCGCCAGCTTCCACCACCACCTTATTCTTCTTTAGAATAATTATAACTTGAGTGGAAGCAATATATGTTACGACAAACATGCATAATTATTTCTGAAATCAACAGTACTATAAGAAAATAAAGCAGGAAAAGTAAATAATGACAAAAATTTTAAAGTATAATAATAAGGCTTAACGAACCCGAAGGCTCGATGCCTATAACATCAACCTCTCCTTATAAACCTCCGTCAATGGGTCACTACCCAAACCCAAACCCACCAGATTACTCCTAACGCAATCCTCCCATCTACGTCTCGGACAAAGCTTACTAACTTTTTAGGAATTAGTTCGTTACCGAAACCAAAAACCAGTATAACGTTATTTAAATTATAACATTACCAAGTGATTAATATGTATTAGGTATATATTGCTAAGGGTGTATAAGATTTTATCTGCTTTAGCCATAGACTGACCTTTTGGATCTGAAGACGCTCTTGGGGTCATCCTGCTTCCATAATTTGGGTACCCCTAGTGGGGGGGGGACGTGACGGTTGAACGTGATCTGGGACTAATTACTAATATGCACAACGTTTGCCTTAGGCACAGTACAGTATCTACCATGGACTGAACCCCAGACACCATGTTTTTAAAAATATTTTTATACTTTTCACCGTGGATAAAAAATATTCATTTATTTATAGTTTATCGAAATAAGAACAATTAGACCGACGTAGGTCAGAGGCAAACTTTCCCTTACCTATTGTTCTTGTGTTAGACTTCATTAGTGAATTGATGATATTGCGACAGATAGAACGTAGCTATTGTTAGGAAAGGTTTAGTAAGAACCACACTACTGGTCACCAATCAACCGCACAACCCGCGGCTCTTTGTGAGCTTGTGTCATAAACCACACACTAAATTTATGCCAATTAGGTTTCCTTAAAAAAAGTTTCATAAGAACATTCCATTACGCTGTCATTTGTGTATGTGCAACTCAGGTAATCGTAGAGTTATGTAAGGACGGATATCAAATTAAATAGATAAGTGAAAACCCAAGAGAAATATATTGGGATTAGAATGATAAGAGAAGTAAATAAATATAATTTTAATTAATATTTTCTATTTTAGCAACTTCACAAACATAGTACTAATGTGTCTTAAGTACAAACTCCATAACTTCCCAATAAGAGATTCCAAATAAAAAGATTAACAGTCAGCTTTTCAAACAAATTCCTGGTGATAATCGAACTATTATATTTGAACTCCTAAATCGTTAACTACGAAAGAATATGAACACAATAAGGATGAAGAAGGGGTCAAATTCAATGTTAAGGATAAAGTTAGTAATCGTAAATAACTTCAAAGCGCAGTTTTATAGAATGATTTTGAAAACTAAATTAAAACACAGTGTTTTACAAAATTCATTTTGGACATTATTCGACAATAATCAAATGGCACTGTTTTAAGGTTTCTAGAGAAAATAATTATTGGTAATTAATTTTTTAGTTAATAAAATAATGCCAAAACCCTGAGGATTTTTTATTTATTAAAATGTATATTTAAAAAAATAAAACCTGTACCAGATAATATAAAAAAATGTTCCAAGTTTACTGACACCCAATTTTTTTTTTTTTAAACTAATCTGGTTTAATATGACAAGACATGGAACTTTCACATATCTCTATTGAAAAATTAGTTTTTTTTTAAATTATGACATAGTTCTTCTGAAAGAGCTATATAAGGCCAACTTACATTATTCAAGATAAATGTTTTCCATGGCACCTTCATTTAGAAATGAACAGAAAAACCGCTAATTTACAAAAATATAGTTCCGTCGGATGAGATTCTCATCACGCTTGCCCGAGTTCCCACGACATCGCTAGCGGACTTTACCAGATTGTGGGTCTCTCATCGACACCCATAACTGTACGGCCTACGGATCATTTTTCCTTTAATCTTTTTAACGGACGCGTATCGTCAATGTAACGAAAAGCGTTCTTGCCGTTAGTGTGTGAACTCCCTTCCCAGGCGTTAGTCCAGAAATAAACACTTCCTAGATTCCTTAAGATAATCATTCCATCGTTCGAGGTAGGGAATGAACATTTAAAAAAAAAATGTATTTATTGAAATTCACAACTGTATATTGAATACATCAAGTAAAAATAATGAAAGATAAATAATGTCCCGAGATAAAAGCAAGTAGAGAAACTACCCAGAGGTAGTACTTAAATAAAAAGTTCAACTTAGAAGGTCACTGGGCCATCTTCAAAATGAACAATAAAAAAAAATAATTGTACCTCTACAACTCGAGGAGAGAGGATAACTTGTGCAGTATGGTGATTTGTACGAGAACAGGCTCATCAGCCAGGTTTTATTAAGAGTACTCACTTTATACAGTCTGGGTGAGCAGGACACGATCCATCCGCGGCTGTTAACAGATTAAATAATCTATCTATCACAGCCGAACTTGACCCCCGGAATCTTCAGCACAGCAACTCAGCTCTCTACACATTGAGCTCCGTCTTGGACACATTATTCAATAACAAATACCTGTACTACATAATAATTGTAACACAAATACATATACGGGAAGAAAATGGTACGGATTTTTTTCGGTTCCACTTCCATACTTGTGACCAACATTACAAGAACTGAAGAAGACCTGCAATGTGGATCGAAACGGCGGTCTGTAAAAAATATTTTATCAATAATTCTTCCACCGAAACATACCAAAACGTTGACAATACGACATTCTGTTCGCTTGGCTGAAAATGAATCTTTCAACATATTTCTATTCCGCAGGATATTTAGTTTAATTCATAGCATTGAAACCGAAAAAAGAAATTTCAGGATATAAAAATATGAAGCAACAAGCTAACTACCATTGCAGTTACTTTAGCGTCATTAACTATAATTTGTGAGGTAGACCACAAGGATAGCCATCTTGGGGAAAACTTATTTCTTCAGACTTTCCTCGCTTAACATTAAGTACTGATTCTAACTGAAACAACGGGATATTTTAAAATAATAACCGAAAATGCAATATTTACTGCTTATATTTATTATTTTATAGTAACATTAGATATAATAGTTTTGTATGCCTACATACTCGTGTATTAAAAGAGAAGTCTAGCAATCAGGAATAATAAACAAATAGCTAAACACGTCTTATATTTGTTTTCTATTTGGAGGAATTTTAAAGAAAAAAGTTATACTCAACAATAATTCATATTCTAAGACCATGAATGTATACAAAATATATATAAATGCATTTAGTGTAAATATTCTTTTTATAGCATGTTGGACCTAAAATATTTAAAAAAATATGTAGATATTATATCTACAGCCCCGGTGAATAAGTTGTATAATGATATATACAATGAATGAGTCGGATTTTGTCCAGAGAGAGTTAACTGCTTTCAGATAACAGGAATCGTATTATCCTCGTAGCTTTTGGCTTGAAATGAAGTTGTAATATAAACAATAACTCCTTTTCAAGCTATGCCTTACTTAACACCTTAGTCGATTCCGCTTACAAGGAACTCATCTTGGAGAAAATTTGACTTAACCACTTATTCACCAGGGCTGTAGACATATTGTTTTATACTATTACATAAACATGAAGAAGTGCATGCACATAAAAATATTTCAGGTTAATGTGAAAATTTGTAAAACTGTTAAACAAAATAGATGTTTATTATAGTAGGGCAGTTGTGTGATACGCGTACCGCAACCGATTTTTTTTCATCGTAGAATCATTGGGATGATAACACTATAGAATAACCAACGGTAACCATCATTATCTTAAAAAATGTTGACCCCACTGGGTGCGCTGCCTTCAACTTCTTTGTCAAGGATACTGGGGCAGCAACAAAGAAGGACCCAGATCATGGGTGACCACGAAAACAAAGAAGGGAAAATTGAAATTGTTTTTCCCAATAATAAAAGGAATAGCAAATTACTTCATGGTGGGGATCCACTTTACCGCATAGCAAGGACCGAAAAAAAAATCTGTATCACTACAGCCCATGAAGGGTCTTGGGTTTATTGCATGGTTCCTAAGACAACGGATGTTCAAGGAGTGATTTGTCCCAATGAAGAGTGTCCACTTTATAGAAGCTGGGTGAGCCGTGGGAGGGTCTTTTGATCCCATAGGGTCGTTCCGCGTCTATGAACGGATATAATAATTTTTCAACAGGCAGATTTAAACCCGGAACATTCTGCATAACAACTTAGCACTCTACACACTGGACTACCAAGTGCTTCTAATAAGGGTTAAAAATATTTTTTTTAAAGTCCGAGTTTACCCTTCTTTTTGTAGCGAAGCTTTAGGGGATTTGTTTGCCTTAAGGCTCACTATTCTAATCTCTAATAGTTACCCGAGGTAGCTTTTATCTCGTGCTCTTTTAACTGAAGTTCTGCTTAAACTACTGCTTTGGAATTGAATGAACAAAAGAGATATGTTCTCTATAACTATATTGTATACTCTCTAGGATATTTAGAGCAACATTCTAAATCATTTTTATTGGATTGACTAAACATCTATTAAAATTAAAATTTAATGATATAATAAATTTAAAAAATAAATGAGGCCGAACTAGGCATGATGGGAACTGATTTTGAAGTTATTTTCTCCTTCGTACATAAAAGAATTAAATAAAACCTGTACCACTAGGAACCACGAAGAGCCTCAATTCAGTAAGTGGTAGAGACTGTACTGTCTCTTGGACAATGTAAGTGCAGGAGGTGACATGACCAAGATCATACTCACCGCCACGTTTCCGCTCTATTTTTGGTGCTCACTTTAAAGAGGCTGAGTGAGCCTCAGGAGGGTCCCAGATACCAAAAGATTTCTTGAGAATGAAATTTATTAGATGAAAGTTGTGAAAATTTACGAGAGTTTTAAAAAGAAAAACAGTCGCAGTTTACGGGATAGGACAAGGTACAGAAGGGAGTATGGATCGGATGGTTTAATTCCAGCTAACCTATGTTCTTATAGCAGGCAGCGTAACTGGAAGCGATGGCGGAAGAATGTTGACATAATCAGGAACAAAGAGTGGTACTTGCTAGAAGAGGCAGCTTCCTCTACCAGAAAGGCAACAGTAAGCCACACCTTGCCGGCGGCAATGTCCTCTTTGTAGGCCGATCTAGCCTTCCTTCTTGTAGTCAACGATATTTACAAGGGCTTGACCAGCTGTTAACGATGTCGGTACCCATCGCGAGACTTGGCCGGCTATAAGGACAGAATTGATGAAGAAATAGGACTTCAATGATGACATGTATTGTCTAATGCGTTTACAATGATGTTTGAGGAAAAGTGAGTTACAAAGGATCTATGCCCATTTTTATTGACAACAAATTCAGTCACTAATTATTTATACAGGACACTTAACCAACTGTTTTTGTTTTCTAGTGATTTTTAATTATTTTCACCAATAGCCAACAGCCTTCTAAAACTACGGTTGATAGAAATCAACATTTATTTAACATATTGGGATTTTTCAACTGAGGAATAAATAACTTATCCTCGGTTGAAAAAGAAAATCACAGGGTTATGTGCAGTATATTAAGTTTTAAACTTCAACATCAAAACTTCAGAACTCAAAGTATACAACAAAGAAATTTTGACATTACTTTATTGATTCATACTGACAATATTTAAATAATTTATTACTGATTTTAGATAGCAGATTGTGACGGAAAAAAACGGGAAAAAATAGCCAAAGTACAGTCAACTAAAGAACTTAAGCCTCTACGTAGCAACTCGCATTGATAATGAAGCACACGTTTAGCCTGGCATATCAAAATATCAAAGCAAAAAAAGGATATTTGAATCATTACTATCCATGAAGATCTTGGGTTCAGTGCATGGTAGAGATTCCACTGTTCCTCAGAAAACGGTTGTTGAGGGAGGTCATTTGTCCCAGATCACGCTTAACTGCCAAGTTCTTCCCCCAATAAACGGTACTCACCTTAAAGAGCCTGGGTAAGTCCCTGTGAGAATGCACCCTAATTAGTTCTTCTATAATTTTATTACTGATTAAATACAGTTAAATTAAAAACTTTTCTGCCTACAAGTTATTTTAAATGGTAACAATCCAACTTAATAAATAAAACTTCAAAGATAAAATGATGTGTTAGAATATATAGGGTGAAAAAAAAAATATTACAGAGCAAAAAGTATTTAAAAACCCTCAATAAAAAACTACTAACTCCTGTGTTGACTTATTTAACTTTATATGTAGTTTTGATGGGCTAGGGAGGAATAACGTGAGCGAAAGGGAGGGGGAAAAGACTTAAAAATAATATGTATAATAAAAATAAAAATTCTGGAGAGATGCGCCGTTTCTAGGCTTTCTAAGGATTTTCACCAGGAAGCATAAAATGGGACAATAACTCAAAGTACTCTAGCCATAATTGATGACATTTCTCTTTTAAGAAACTAGAGGATATAAAACTTCTCAAAATAACATTATGCATCCAGGAATTTGTAATGAAAGCTACCAAACATAAATCAACATGTGATTTTGTTTCTAACAACGATAGTTGAAAAAATTATGATCTTCCACAGTAAATATATATGAATTTAGAACATAACTATAATGTGGTAGGATATATCTACAGCCCCGGTAAATAAGTGGTTAAGTCTAA
Organism: Troilus luridus; assembly: GCA_964056705.1. Taxonomy (NCBI): domain Eukaryota; kingdom Metazoa; phylum Arthropoda; class Insecta; order Hemiptera; family Pentatomidae; genus Troilus; species Troilus luridus. The sequence continues at coordinate 60,517,049 of OZ057414.1, forward strand.
TTTTCTCCAAAATGAGTTTCTTGTACTTAAGTAGGCGGGATCGAGTTATTTTCGAAGTGAATAAGAGATTAAGTAAGGCTCAAAAGGAGTTACTGTTTATATCAAAACTCCATTTTACGCCCAAAGCTACGAGAATTGTACGATTCCGGTTATCTGAAAGCAGTTAACTCTCTCTGGATTAAATCCGACTTACCCCGGGTGGTATAATGTAAATATATGAGCTTGAGAATATTGATACTCATATTATTGGGAATTATATGTTATTTGGTTAGCAATAAACCTGTTGCCTAGATACATACCTGGTCCAGATCTCAAGGAGTAATTTAATACAAATAAATAATTTTACAATAATATGCGGTATTTATTTAAATATGCAAACTAATGACGCAAAAAAGTCGCAGTGATGTAAATACTATTTAAATAATTAACTTGATTTTAATGGAGCCTTTTTTTTTATTAAATTTATTCCTATCTATTAATGGATTGAAAATTAACATAAATTAGATAGTTATTTAATTAATATGTTTACTAACTTGACCAGAAATCTTTGGACTCTATGATTTCTTGACAAAGAAATATAGTCTCAGCTCACCTGAAAAATAAAACATTAATTAAGTTAATATCTCATTAACAACATAATTAAAATAACTAATTATAATTAATAAAATATTGGAATATTATTATAAATCTCTATATTAATTTACTAATCGCATTATGGTTTTTTTGTATAAACTACAAAGTTTATAATAATTCAATTCTTAGATAAATTGGAACAACTTAATTGTTGGCGAGAAATCTGTCGAATGATCTTCGTGATAATAAATAATGTAAAAACGAAATAAAACTTGTCAAAACAAATAAGACGATTTTATGACCTTAATGATAATTCCAAATCCCCTATTAACGGTATTAATATATCAATTTTTCAGTTCCATTAAAAATTATTGATTTAATTCTGTCTACGAACTTAAATAAGCAACATTTATAGGTGATGAAGAAAAATACTTATCTATTTTGAGACGAATAAAGAAAACATCGAAATTGACAACATTTAAAAAGCATTATTATCAACAAAATTACATCGCTTCTAGACATAAAAACACACCTCTATAATCTTACACTTTAAATCTATTAATTTTATGAACCAGTTAAAATGATCATAAAAAATGCATATTCATTATTAAAATAAAAACTAAATGTGATAATAATGGTTAAATACAATTAGAAAAAAGTTAAAACTACTTAAAGAAAGAAAATAGCAAAAGAAATTTTATTTTGAATAAACTGATTTGAATACGATTAATGTTGATAACGTAAAAAGTGGCGTTGAAAATTAAAAGGAGATAACTACAAATTAAAAAAATTTACTTTTCACATTTTTCGGTAGTTTAGTCAAGCAATGCTTTATGCTCCTGAAACTTCAGGTTCATAACTAGAATAAAACCAAGATAAATAAGGGGGTAAAGTGTCGTGTTAGACAACAAGAGAACAATGTGACGAAGTAATTTCGTAGTTATCCGCTTTTGATCCTGAACGGCTTACACAGAAGTTTACAAAAACCAACCCATACACAAATTATTGAAAAGTTAGGGGATTGCATAAAAATTGATCAGTGTATTAGTCCCAATACTTCAATGCTTTATTTAGCAGTGTATTAAGCCCATTGTAAAGCATTTCTACATCGACTGTGGCTTATTTCATTTAACGAACAAAACCAAATAGATTTTGTTTAATGAATAAACAAAAAAAATAAAATAAATTGTTTTTAGCTGAGGACAACCAAGAAATTATGTAGTTAACAGCTCCCGGACATCCTGCAGAAAAATTAGACAAGAGGCAGTATATATCATCAAATCATTGTGAATTACATTAAAAAATTATATGATATTTAAACATTAATAATATTTAAATTTATTATTTAATGAGAAAACATATTTATATCGTAAATGTATATTCCGGAAACTAATATCTGTTCACCACCAAAGGAAGCAAGAGCTCACAGGAAGAGAGAAAACCATTGTAAACGACGATTAAAAAAGAAAACATAAACCACTACGACCACTTTCGGTAATAATTAACTTTCGACGAGAGTGAAACCAGGAGGTTGATGGGGGTCAAACGTTTTCTTTTAGGATTCCACGTGGTTCGCTTGGGATGGGCTGTTCCTCGTATGAAAGCATGGTGTTGAGGCATTTCCTCAATGAAAGCATAGTTAATGAAGAAGAGATTCTTCGGATGCTTTGTGCCTTTAATGGAAGCGTTTCCTTCTCTTGCAGTCATGTAGAAAGTTTTAATGCGTTTTACTGTCTCGAAATTGAATAGTACTACGAAGGAATCTGGAATTATCATTAAACCGGTCATGGTTTATGAAGGAAAATAAAACAACAGAGATGAGGAAAACCGTTATAAAAGACGAATCATTATTAAACAAATAAATTTCTCTTATGGTAATCCAGCAATAACTTCTGAGCTTTAAGTTTCTTTTCACTTCCTCCAACGCAGGAAAGAACAAAAATAGTCTCGAAAAAGTTATAGCTTTCAGACATCAAATTAATATAAACAAAATATTACATTATCCATTTTTTCTAGTTTCGCCCTGATGTCTATACATATGATGTCTAGTTGAACATCTCACTTTTTTGAAAACTGTGTGATAACCAGAAGTAGTATAATTGTAATAAAAAAATTATATTCATATAAATAATTTAATAGGTTTGACTTAAAATTGACATAACCAAAAGTGGTACTAAAATTAAAGCACCAAAGTAACTTCAGTCCTTATTTTTTTAAATTTAGTACTTAATAGCTCCACATCAATTGTTTGTTTGTTTATTTAGCATCACTTTATACTCCTATGGCTAATCGGACGGTGCTACAGTGTGAGCTCTAAATTTCGGCTATCCAGGTATAATTTAACAATAGTAATATTTAACGGGTACCTTACATCGTACAGGCTCGAGACATCAGTTTTACGTCCCTTCCGAAGAACGGCATAACCTAAGATTTTTCCATATAAATTGAAATATCACATTTCATTTTATCTACAGATAAACAAGAAGCGATATTACACTTGAAATTCTTGACAGCATTTTAACTTAGGGCACGCAGTCAGAAAATAAAAATATATACAAGTAGACTTTCATTTGATTAAGGATTAATTTTTGAGCCATGGACGGCTTGCTGAATGGAATAATGAAAATCAGAATGAAGATAGGTTTTTGATGGACAGAAAAATCATTTAAACAAAATAATCAAGTATAACAAATAATTAGTTTTTTATTTATTATAAAATACCAAAACAGTTGAAATTGAGATAATTAAAATCAAATCCTTTATTTATACACATCCTTTCTAAGCAATACAACTTGTAGAATAAAAATACCGAAACAGAAAGCAAAATAAAGGAAATACTATATGCAAATACACGGGCCAACTGTTAACCCGACGCTCTAACAAACCATGCCAAAATACTGTCTAAAGGTACTCATTTGAAAATAATAACAACCAAAAATAGAGTTACAAGCTGGAATTTAGTAACAACAGACTAGAGTATATATAAAGGTGTGACTCTAGTACACACAATTTTAAAAAATATATAGTATATTTGTAAATATAAATCTTCAATTATATCGATTTCAACATATAATTTTTTCTATCCCTTCTCAAAGAACTACTTTATTTATAAAATACTTTTAGCATTCATGCGACCACTTTTAGGGGAGAAGCGGGAAACAGCATGGTAAATTTATTTATTGATATAAAAGCACCAAGAAAAATTAAGACGGATTAGTGAATAGTAAAATAAACAAAGCTATCATGTGATTATTGTCCTGTTATGTCTTTAGAAAATGTTACACTTATTATCCAGCGAAACGTGAACGATTGAGGATTGATTGGAAGCGGATAGCGTCTTCCCTTTCCTTTCTTGAGGTCAAGTTACACAAGAACTATGTTGTCATAGTTCATCCTCAGTACTAACAATAAGCAACAAGATGAAAGTATTCAGAAAATTACAAACAACTCCATGGATACTTGTGATCTCTGGGCTGATTATATTATAAGTGAACACTTAAAGCGATTACAAGAATACAATTTTCATAAAGCTGAAGGAAACCAATGTTTAATATCTTACATTATGGTCATAGAAAGAACGAATATTTGAAAAAATACAAAAAGGGTTCTTAAAAAAAAAAAAAATGATGATGTAGTTCCCAAGATCACACTGCGGCAATCTATGACTACTCTGCTCAATCTTAATTTTTTTAAATAGCCCCAAATAACAGAAAATAAAAGAGTGGAGAGTGCTTGAAACGTTATATCTCAAATTTTAGGATTATTTTTCCCCGCCAATTACAAAGGTTCGTTATCAAGTTATAAGGATAGTGTTAAATGAAGTGCTCAGGATCAAGAGTGGATGACTCCAAAATTGACTTTTTAAATTTTCCGCAAGATTAGTCGAGCAATTTTGCCTAACACAACACATTGCCGCATCATAGTTTTAGCCAGGCTCTTAGTCTTTGAAGTTTCGGGAGGATAAAGTAATGCTTGACCAAGCGAGCGCAAGTGGAAAAAAAAGTCCGCTATAGATCCCAAACGCCTCAAATATCTGTTTTTCGTTTGTAATTCTGTAACCATGAAAAGTACTCAATTATTCTTTTTTAATTAATGAATTTAATATTTAAATTTTAACTTCATCTCTATAGCGTACGCTAATAGCGGTGACGTGGCAGTGTATAATAATTTACATTAAGGTTTCTATTAAATTCAAACAAAAAGAAATCGAAGCAAATCATTGTCATGTAGACTAGTTAAAAATAAACCAAAAGAAAAAATATCACTTAATATCAAAATTACTTTTCACTAACTCAAGTTTTAGGAGTTCAGCAAGGCAGTACATTACTGTCTTATTGTTGAGAAACTGGTTTCCCCCGCCTCAAAATATAGCGCCATCGGGAGAGAAAACAGGTAAAATATAAGAAAAAAATAAAATATAAAATATCTTAATAATATCTAAAAAAACAACAACATAATATTTCTCTATATAGCTTCAGAAAACAATTTCTGGTACGTAAAGTTTGAAATTATTATTTATTTACAGCAAATAAAACTAAGGATTGCAATACAGCGCTATAATCAAGAAACTGGTTTGATGTGGTTTTCATAAAAATCTATCCGAATTTTAATAAATTAGATTGTTATTATAACCGAGCTTTACATGGATTGAATTATAGCCAAGGGACGAAATATTACTATCTACAGATAAATTAGTTACCCCTGACAAGTAATTTGTTCGTGAACTCCTTCAGAGGGACCTTGACAGAAGGCTTCTCATCAAAGAACGTTGTTTACACGCGCGCAAGTTAGCAACACCGTGACGGAGGTCACCGCATTCCTCAGCGCCTCGCCTTTCATCATCGCCGCAAATGAAAATCGACAATGAGACAGAGCGTCCAAGAGAAGCGACTCCACAAGAGGATCGCAGAGAAAGTCGCGAAAACCGAGTCGCGGAAACTTCAGTGGGAAGGACTTGCACTTTCCCCGCGAGTGAGGCCCTGGAGGCGTTGAGGACGAGAGTGGGTCAGTGGGTCCTTCGGTACGAACGTACGTGCTCTGTCCTCTCTGCTACACATTCTTAAACTGAAATTGCAAACTAAAAAAAAATAGTCAGTGATCAACCCGGCATTTTTTTTCTCTCAATGCACTCGAGACGTCAATCAATGAAATGATTTAAAGGAAAAAAAGTTTCAGATGGAAGAGATTAACCGTAACAAATCTTATAGGCCACACATTACTAAGGTTGGTAAACCAATCAGACACCCACTGAGAAATAAATTAACGAAGCCAATCTAAGCATTATACATTCTTAAATATATAAGGAAGAAAATTGTCCGCTTAGGGTTCAGAAAAAATTCTGTTAGTAAGAGATCAGAGAACTGTTTATCTTTAAAACCAACGTTTCAACCCACACTGCAAGTCTTCTTAAGGGATAAATATACAAGATACATAGAAATCAAAATAATTTATGGTAAAGAATAACAGTATATTGATGGAATAATAATTATTAAATAATTAAATATTATTCCATCAATTTACTAAAGTTCTTCATACTACGAGAATTTTTCCTGACCTCCACTAGGACCATTTTATTCCTCCTACACGTAAGGACAACTAATAATATTCAACATTATTAAATATAGTAAACGATTTTAAAATTTCGAATGTTACGAGGAAACGGAGAATTGCATTTTATGGACGCTTGCTTAGGACAAAACCCGTACGATTGACGTATCAGAATTTTAACTATTTTATAGAAAAGACCAAACCAGCCCGGTTCGAAGCCGAAGAAAAAGACTGGAGTTAAAAGAAGATGGAGTGTACTCCTAAGGATATTCTTGAATGAGTCGGTTACATTCTAAGGATTAAATAAACAAGGGTTTTCAGGAAAAAACAAAGCAGAAGACGGGAAAGAGTGGACGGAGGAAAGAAAGGAGAAACATCGGCGACGTATGAGAAAGCACTGGGCAAAGAGAAATCCTAAAAAAGGACAGTTAAAATGACGTAGGCCAATACGAAAGGAATACAAATTTAAAACATTATAAAAATACTAACTTAATGCATATAATATAAAACAATATATTACATTTTTACAACTTATTACAAGAGGTATAATTATTTTTAGTGTGGTACTTTAAGTACTTCAATCATAATCCAGCTATACTAAAATACAGTTTTTAAAAATAAATTTAAAATTTATTATGCCTACATGTATAAAAGTATAACATCGGAATAACCTAAAATAAAGTTGATGAATTCTAAAAAGTTTCAGATCTCATCAATAAAATTATTAGCGAATGCAAATATCTTAGGAACTAGTCAATACAGGGCAAACTGAATTAAATACATCTTAAAACATTATTTGACTTTACAAACCATTACATGACTTTTAACTCCAGCTGGTACAAAAACATGTGTTTTTGGCTCAATTAATTAGGACTAAAATACGTCTTTTCTCCCTATACATTAGAAATTGAGTCAAAAAGTTAACTAGGGAATAAAGTAAAAATATGACAACCTAATTCGTCTAAATAATGTAGGCTTTGTACTGAAAATGTTCAGGGTTACGTTGGTACACCTGTTAAACCGGTCATTAAAATCAGCTGTTATTTCAAAACACCAAAACTGATAAACAGAAGTTCATTTGTGTTCAGGTTGTGTAAGTTATGGATCCACCACATGTTGTACAAGAAGCAAATAATGTTATTTCAAATTTATTGCGAGCTAAATCAAGTCAGATTTATAATAAAACCAACGATGGCTTCAAAAAATGGTGTAATAAAGAAAATGTGAAAAGAATCAGTGAAAATGTATTACTTGCATATTTCAAGGAATTATCAAAGGTAAGATTTTATCTCCACTATATTATTTTACTAAATACCTATAAGAACTAAATACCAAGAAGACCTAATACCTATTTTACTAAATACCTATAAGAACATTTAATTTCAGTTTTTGAATTTATTGTAAAACATAACATAATAACTCGCATTCGCTCAGGCACAAACTCGAATTGTACCCTCGCATTCGCTCGGGCACAAACTTACAGCTGAGGGAATAATGATCTTCCTTGGTCCCTAGGTGCATAAATAACTATTTAATTCTCCCTACACTTTCCAATGACTTTCAGTAGACATATACGGAAATAAATGCAAAACTAGATGACTTTTATTACTCTAACAGTCGATTTTAATCTTTGATGTAAGTTTCCTATTACGAAGCATTAATTCGAAACACTGATTTATTAACAAATAAATCACGAGAGTTGGCGAAGGTTAAGTCCAAGAATCAGTAAGGGCTTTCCATGTCTAATCAGTTGTAACACAGTTTATCCACCACTAGACCTGTTTAACAGAAATGCAGATCAGTTTTTCTAAGTATGTTGTGATTAATATTTCTTCTTGAAAACTTATCTACTTTTAGAGCTGTTATTGCGCCAGCAAAACATAATGGTAGGAGTTACATCAGATTTCTGTATCGGGGCACGTGAGTTTTGGGTAAACTCACTTCTATCATGTTTTGCCGCGTGAACAGGAAGCTAGCGTATTTAATTACGCATTTAGAAGTATTCCCTACAAGAGATCAATTAGAACTTGTCTCACAAATTACTATTTTTATTGTAAGTTTTCCTTTAAGCAATTTCTCTCCTCAGAAGGCGCTGGTGCGTACAAGGTTCTGTTAAACTGAACTATCAATTTCCTCATAAAACCAAATTAACATAAACGTTGAATTGAATGTAATATTTAAACATGACCGTTTGAAGTACAAAAGTACAGGTTTGAAAGTCGATTAGTCTAACATAATATCTAATATTAATTTAAAAACGCAATACTGGATAGAATAGATAATTTAATATTGCCTAAAATATTTTTTATACATAAAAATATTCGTTAGAACAATAAAATACAAGTACCTTTAGAGACAAGAAAAAATCAATTAAAGTTTAACTAGTGAACGCCAATACACATGTGGATTTGGGAAAATATGTGAGTTTAGTCATAAAACATTCCGATACACTAAAAGATTAAAACGATATACATATTCCAATCTCCATCACCTTCTACATGAGGAGAACACGACATACGCACTACAATATTACTAGGTCAGTAGGTTCTACACTAACTGAATATCGTCCGACGAAGTTCCACTCAAACCATGTCGTTAGTATTTTTAATTTAACATGTCACTCATTCAAACGAACTAATGGAATCAAAAACGAGGAACACAGTGCACGTGCATGCTTCTTATTACAAGCCTGCTTTCTGTAGCAAGAAGATTCAAAAATACTTTTATTGTTGTTAAATGATCGAGTCTAAAGAACTTCCTAGATTGAACCTGGTCACTTAAACCTTGGTACGTGATTCTTCGATGGGCTGGAAAGAGAGTTCGGTGATGGAGTACCGTCTGGTATTGGTCAGGTATTACTTTAGCGTTAGTGTTCAAGAAACGTCTTTATCGAATACCGTTCAGGAGAGTCTTCCGCTTGCGGAATCGATTCTCGGCCGACGGTAAAGATAGTAATTTAATATGTTTAACTGAATTCCAATCAAGGAAGACCAATGAAAGTAGTTAAACAAGTATACAACTCTGCGAACATCATATGTATTATACCATATCGTTTACAATGGGAGATATGATTTATTAGGGAGCCGAGTCGCTCAGTGGTAAAACGCTGAGTTGCTGCGGGACCTGGAGACCTTCTTGGGTTTTTTTGAAGGGCGGCACACCCAACCTCTTTAAAATGGTAACTCAAAGAGGGGAAAACTTGGCGGTTGAGATATAAGACAAAACTCCTCCCTGCACAATCGTTGTCCCTTTCTGTCTTTATCACGTTCAAGACTCTTCATGGGTCCTACAAACACAGGCTAATGATATGTTAATTCACGGATATATTACAGCAACTGCATGAACAATAACTACAATATTATGAACTAATGATACACAAAAACTATTTTCGACAATAAAATGAATTGTGATTCCTTTTCTGTTGTCTTTAATTTGTTAATTCACTGCTACTATTCCGGTTAATGAGGATGTTGATGCAGGGTAGCTCCATGAGTTCTTGTTTCTTATTATTTAATGATCAGTAGTCCAATTCCATTACATCCATCTGTATCATTGTTAGGATTGCCAAAACTATCCATATTTTATGTTGGTTACCTGGCCATAAAGTTTGTTTATGAAAGAAACTGAGAGTTGTGTGAATGAGATCTTATACAGTACATAAGAGTACTTTCAAAAATAATAGCAGATAGTTTTTTTTTTTTCAGGCGAAACAGCATAACCACGTTGTTTACAATCGACAAGAGCTCAATTTTTCGATTCAAACAAACTAAGAAAAAAAACAAAATCCTGCAACATGCCTTAGCGTCGAATGGCGTTTGAAGCGGGCCCTCTACACGACAGTAACGACCTGGAGTAATAGCTTACACATGTCGGATGACCTTAAGCACAGTATAATTGAGAGGTCTATTCAAACGACACGCTTAACGTTCTTCGGGAGTGCAAGAGTTAGAGACAGATCTTGAGGAATGATGGTGGACTCTTGGTAATTGGAAGGGCAACTGCGCGGCGTCGAGGGTAAAAACTGGGTTCACTGACTCCGTCCGAGCAGGGGAGTCTTTTTTCTCAATTCGTAGCAGAGTGGCGAAAGGGAGGTTGAACTTTTACACTGTCAGGTCGCCGAGTGGATTATTTCTCCAACGGGTTAGTAACAGTCATGGATAGGTATAATTTGTTATTCGAAATTTCGTGATAAAAATAATATCTTTCTATTATGTATAAAAAAAGTGTCTGCTATTTTATCCTCAATTGCACAAACAATGGTCTCAGGGAAAATTATGATCCATTGATCCGATTCATTTCTAAATAGTAATACGGATTGCCACTCTGGTTTTAAATATTTGGGCTCTATAATAGAAGGAAATGTAACTTCCGAAAAATGCTAATGCCGAAATTTCATCAAATGCAAACTCAACAAAACGTATAAGAAAGTTTAGAAAATAGTTATCTCAACTTCTTCTCTATATCTATTCTGCTCACTCCCACATTATAGGGGCTGCAAGCAAAAAAAATGTGTTTTCTTTTTGTTTAAGCGGGTTGTTTTCATTTCTAAAATGTGTGTATTCAGAAATGACATTTATTTATTTTTTACATTTATTACACACTGTATATTAACCACGCATTTCGGAATATAAGTTGCATTGTCTTGAAGTTAAACATTTCTACTTTTAGCCAACAGCATCAAGCATGAAATGTGGCCAAGTTTCGATTGCACTAGACTTCACCACTAAGACCTGTTACTATATCAAGTATTAAATAAAATATGCATAGAGTAACATGTAAGATCCATCTCACACAAGGTTATCACGTTTCACAACCGTTAGGCATCTGACACGTGCCGAATCACGTTGTCTGAACCCAGCCATCATTTCAACCTAAGAATTTTTTCTTATTTCTTTCTTTTTTAACCTGGCCATATTCCCATCTAAGCTAGAGATCAATATAAACAATTGCAACTTCGTACATACCTATGAAATGATATATTATTTTTTAATACTTAATTTTAAGTAATGTTTTAATACAGTTATCATATGATCATATTTGCCAATTTATAAATTTCCATATTCCTGTGTAAAGTTCATGGCTATATTTAAAGGGGACGAAATCACTGCTTACGACTCAAGTATTAAAAAAAAAGCAACATCCATAGAAAGATTAATTTAAGTAAAAAAAACTTTAATTAACGTAGGCAAATTCACTTTAATTGGAGTGGCTTGAAAAGGGATTTAACTCAAAGGTTTATACAGCTATCAAGAAATGGGATCCCAATGTAAAAGGGTTCTTTTTAAGACCTTCTTTTAGGGCAAGTTGTTTTTTTGGAAAAAAAAAACAACTACAATCTTAGTAAATGAGTTTCCTATTTACCAACTATGACGGGTAGTAGTGGCACTTGAATGGCGGTAGTGACCAAAGAGAATTATCGTTTGAAAAAAATCCTCATTCCTGAATACATCCATTTAAGAAATGAAAACCGCACAACCCAAAGAAAAACAAGACACTTTTTTAGCTGTTCTATTAATTTCGAATTCCAAAAGTACAGATATACAAATTTCTTTTTATTTTTTAGCCTTAATTCACATAAACCTACCTTAATATACAGATTTTGTCCAGAATGTGCCCTAATATTTTTACAGAGTTATTCTTTTCACCAACATTTGAAAGATATGGACATTATGAGGATTGAACTGTTGATATGAGATGAGCTGGTTTAGTCTTCAATACTGCAATTTCATATCTTGCAGCCCCAGTGATGTCTATATTGAATAGTTATGGAGGATTAGTCGAGATTTTTCTTTATTAAAATCAACTATTTGGAGTATGATTTAAACAAACACCCACATTTTATCAGAATATTTACTATTTTTTTGTTTCTTAATATCTCTCATCTATAATATGTTATCAGTAATTATTATGATTATATTAATAAAAGCTGATATGACATATTTCATTATTTCCTGTATATATGCTTTTAACCAATTATGACATATAAGGCGAGGAAGAAAAATAATATTAACCAATGTTGAAAATGGTCGAGGGGCGTCGTGAGTTAATAAATTTTACAAAAATAAGTACAACTTACTTTATTTTGTGCCAACGTTTTGGCTTAATTTCTAGGCCATCGCCAGGACTTCGGCAAATCAAGTTGATACGAATTAAAATAAGTTGTAATTATTTGTAAGTAAAATTTATTCACTGCACTCTTCGATCATTTTTAACATTGCTCAAGATACATCCAGTCAAAGATTTACATTTCAACAATTTACAACTGCCGGTGTTCCTCAAGGTAGTATCCTGGGGCCCATCCTATACTCGATATATACAGCTGACATCCCAACCCATCCAAGCACTGTCCTCACTACTTACGCTGATGACACATGTGTGTTATCAGTTAATAAGGATCCATTTGTTGCATCCCAATCTCTTCAATCCCATATCTCACACCTACAAGAATGGTGTCAAAATTGGAGGATTAAAATAAATCCTAACAAATCCCATCAAATTACCTTCACCCTTCGTCGTAAACCTACGAATTCCTGTCCTACTGTATCGTTTAATAATACACCACTGAACCCTGTCGAACAGATACGTTACCTAGGACTCCATCTGGATAAACGTCTCACTTGGAATCCTCATACAAGACTGAAAAGACAAGAAACTGCTCGACGTTTTCGCCTACTTCAACACTTACTGGACAAACGCTCTAAGCTACCAATTAATTACAAAAGACTTATTTACATGACAGTCATCAGACCTATTTGGGCATACGGAGTTGAGCTTTGGGGCTCTACTAAACCATCCAATTCATCTCGTATCCAATCCTTGCAATCCAAAATCCTTCGTAAAATCCTCAATGCTCCTTATTTTGTTAAGAATAAAGTCATCCATAACGACCTTAATGTCCCATTTGTTGCTGATTTAGCCCGAACCCGGTATATATCCTTTCATAACAAACTTGATTCCCACCCAAACCCACTAGTTTCAAACCTAGCTTCCTCTTCGATCCCCGATAATCCTCCGAGGCGTCTGAAAAGAAGATGGCCTCGTGACCTTCTAAACTGAACTTTTTAATTTGAGTACTACCACTGGGTAGTCTCTCTACTTGTCTTCTCAAGTCAATGTATTCACTCATTATATTTACTAGATGTATTTTGTATACAGTTGTAAATTTCAATAAATAAATAAAAAAAAAAAAAAAAACAATTTACTCATCAATAGAATGTAACATTATTTCAGAACACACAAGAATCCATAGTGCACGACTCAACACGAATATATTTAATGACCATATGAACTTAAAAAACAGTTTTATTAGTTATACATTAACGATTTTAAATTCAAAGGAAAAAAAAATTGACGGTATAAAAAATAATGATATATTAAATATAATTTTGCTGTTTATTCTAAATTATAATTTGATTTGTTAAAGTATTAACAAAAAATAAAATCTTCCACAAGCTAATAATCCTTTATTAATTAAATAATGTTTTAGTGAAGTTCGTGACGCCATTAAAGAAACCACTCAGAGCATCGCGTGCCTCTTCATTAAAAGTATACTTAAAGTTTCCTTAATTAAATATTTAAACTTCAAAGGTGTAACATCATACTAACCATTATTATCATGGTATTAAAGTAACAATAATATTAAAATAAACAATAAAGATAAAATATATACAAACATTTTATAACGCGAACCATAGGTGTTGAGGTGCTGATGACCTATAGGCTATACGCCAACCAGCAAAAGTAAAGATGTTCTAATAATATTATTATAATTTTATTAATAATAATATTTAAACGTTTGCGACACGGAGAGTGCCAGATGAAACAATCTGGAAGTGATTTGTGCAGGCGGCGAAGCCTCAAGGCCTTGTGTTCTACCTGACGGTAAAACAACAGTTGGAAGGAAACCCATTGATTGAACATCCGTCGTATTTTCCGTTGTTTAGGAGTCACGTCAGGGCGAACTAATTATCTGAACAAGCCGGCTATGGAGCAAAGAATACTTTAAACGTAGGATGTTACAGATCCCAGCACAGAATGATTCTTAGCTTCGAGTCAACAGAAATTTGGTTTAGTTTACGACAAGGAATAAATAATAATAAAATAAATCTGATCACGTATTCTAGTATGAGTTGGATGGGGTATCTGTTCAGCAGGTTGTCGCTTCGGGTCCAGATACAAGTTTTAACTATTTATTTGTTTCATTTTTAATATTTTCCGAAAATACAATTCATCACTTGCTTTTTTATGGGAAAGAGGATGTAATTATGGGTAATGAGTAGTTTTCGGTAATCATATTTCATCAAGAAATAAAAGCTTCAACTAACATTTAGAAGTATAGATAATATATGTTTGTTGAAACGTTAATTTCTAGATGAAACGATTACCGAAGTATACACATTTCACCTAATTATATTCTATTTTCCATACTAAAAAAATCAGGATAACTTTTATATTTGGAAAATATTAAGAGAGAAACAAATGAAAAGCTAAAACTTGTTGTGACTCACCTCGAAGCGACAAACTGCGGAACAATTACCAAGGATAGTACTTAACCATTAAATAAAAAGCAAATCGTTGCTATTTCAAGGATGAGGAATCCAGCAAAATAATCAAGAGAAACCCATTCCAAAGAGATGAGCTTTCAACCACTATTTCTCAAACGAATTCCAACGGTTAAGGAATTCACAACTAACAGGGAATTCAAGACATGAGAAAAGAGATTCTTATACAACGGGCCATTGCGACACCCTAACACACCATCACCAAGCTGCTTGAAATCCCAAATCCTGAAGCAAAGGCACCCCTTGCACAATTATATGGACCCACGTAGTATACAGAATGTCTAAAAAAATAGTGTCAAGGTGTAAAGCAAAGCACCTTAAGAGATACACGAACGTAGGTTATGCCATGTTTCAAGTCATGATTTACCGCCAAGCCCTGACTTAAAAGAGATAATGCATTTTTACCCTATAATTTAAACAAACAGCATGGATTCGAGATGCTAAAGCAGTTGTTAAGAGATCATATAGAGCGGTGTCTAAAAAATATCTAATAACATCTAAAACTTCAAACTTTAGAGGATGTTTAACAATAACAAAATGAAAGAAAATAAATATAAACGCTGTCGATGACGTTAACAGATTCAAACGAAGATCCCATGCATTGCGACTTGCCTGTTAGGTTAGGGCATAAGAGATATCGGCTTTTCTTAACTTTTGGTATTGACTCCCTGTTTTCGTTATGTTTAGGTTTTGGCATAACCTCATTTAAAGCTGTAATGTCCATTACCATTTAAACAAAGAAGATGTAACCTTTTGTTATATATTTTGTATTTTACACCGATTCAACTGTTGTTCGAGTAATTTTTTTATAGCAAAATGAACTCAGTTGTAATGCTAGGGACAATATAAACCAAGCGATTGAGGAGAATACAGTTACCAAAGATCGACAAGTACGGTATTGGTGTAAAATGCTTAGATCTAGTAATTATCCATTTGAAAATAAACAGCGTAAAACGATTGAATGTTTTTTAAAAGAAAAAAAACAAAACATTATTTTTGTTTTTAACCAAGTTGGAAAATAAATATTGGTATAGCTGCTATATTAAATCTAAAGACAATTATATTAACAAATAACAATATACAAGTTATAAAAAAATCGAGATATGAAATACTTTAATTTGTATCTGTACCGCAGCTTGTCACTTCGAGTTCAGTTGAAAAGTTTTAACTGTTTATTCGGTTCATTTTTGATATTTTCCTGAAATATAAGTTATCGTGAACTTTAATGAGGAAAAAAGAATGTAATTATGAGTAAATTTTGTAGATGTGTAGATTTCGGTAATCACTTCATCAAGAAATAAAAGTTGTTTTTTTTTTAAAATTTATTTATTGATATTTACAACTGTATAAAAAAAAAATACAACAAGTAAATGGGCTAAGCGATACATAATGACATGTGAAAATGACAAGTAGAGAAACTACCCACTGGTAGTACTCAAATCACAAGTTCAACTAAGAAGTCACGGGGTCATCTTCTTTTCAGACGCCTCGGAGGATTATCGGGAATTGAAGAGGAAGCTAGGTTTGAAACTAGAGGGTTTGAGTGGAAATTAAGTTTGTTATGAAAGGATAGATAGCGGGTTCGGGCCAAATCAGCAACAAATGGGACATTAAGGTCGTTATGGATGATAAAAGTTTGAATGATAAAAGTTTGAACTAACATTTCGATGTACAGATGATATATGTTGGTTGTAACTTTAAATTTCTTGATATAATGATTACCGAAGTATACACATTTCCCATTATTACATTTTTTTTCCATACTATGATCGTGATAACTTGTATTTTGGAAAATATTTAAAGGGAAAAGCATGAAAATTAAAACTTGTCGTGACTCGAATGGAAGCGACAACCGGCGGAATAATTGCCAAGAAATTATAATAACAAATACCACATAAGTAGTTATAAACGACGGGTTGTAGCATTGGATACTGTGGACTTGACCTTGACAAGGCGAGGGGAAGGGTGCGGGGGGGAAGCCTTGGAGGTCTGAATGCCACATTTGGCAACGTCGCAAGGAATGTGCAAGATTTGGCAACATCGCTTTGTTTACATTAGTGTTATAGTAGAGGTGCAAATGACCTTGTGACGTCACGGGGGCATTGACCCTCTGACGTCATCGAGAGGCCGGGGGTTCCTTTATCAGATTTTTTTTTTTTTTTTTAATATTTTATCTATATAGTGTGTAAAACTGTGACGGGGGGGGGGGGGCATTGACCCTCTGACGTCATCGAGGGGCCCCGGGGTTCCTTTATCAGAATTGTTTTTTTAAATATTTTATCTGTATAGTGTGTAAAACTGACCTTGTGACGTCAGTTCCATCAGAGCATGAGTCATTGATGGCCTAGCGCTGCCCGGGTATGCTTGATCGGCAGTTTATATTTTATCTCACGGACGAATACGGGGTTCCTTTATCAAATTTTTTTTTTAATATTTTATCTGTATAGTGTGTAAAACTGACCTTGTGACGTCAGTTCCATCAGAGCATGAGTCATTGAGGGGGCTAGCGCTGCTCCCGGGTATGCTTGATCGGCAGTTTATATTTTATCTCACGGACGAAAAGGTTGACATTGTGTGTGTGTGTGTGTGTAAAACTGACCTTGTGACGTCAGTTCCGTACGAGCAGGTCTTATCACTCCTATATACCTCAGCAGTTCATACTCCTTTATAAGCTTTTCCTCTCCAGCCCCTGGCACACAGTTATTCCGTGTTCTACCTGTATATAAACTCTGTGTTGTTTTACATTTTTGAATACGTTCCTCGCCTGTGTGTCTGAGTAACTGCAGGTCATTGTTAACCAGTCCACTACAATGGTACGGCAGACAAGTAGGAACCTGAGGTATGAGAAAGACCGCCTGTCGACATTTGTCGGGTGGACATCGCCAGTGAGTGTTGTGAAGTTGGCCGCAGCAGGATTGTATTACTTGAAAGTCTCTGACCATACAAGGTGTCCATTTTGCGGAATAATATTGAATCAATGGGAATTATATGACGATCCTTTTTTAGAACACAAGAAATGGTCTAAAAATTGTCCATTTATCAAATATTTGGATCAACTGGAGAGTTTACCGATAAAAATAGGTGTTGTGGATGAGATTGATAGTGGAGTTTGCCAATAAAAATAGATGTTGAGAATGAAGTTGATTGCGAAGAGGGGGAAAAAAAATAAATGTGAAAACAAAAGGTATGTATGTTGCTGTGATATGTGCAGAAGACTTGGAATCTTTATTAATCAACTCCAGGTTTTGAAAACTCATATATCCTTGTATGAAATAAAAAGAAATGAAATAAATCAACTAATAAAGAATCTAGAAAAACTTCATCTTTCCCCCTCCACTCTGCGGAAATCTTACAGTGTCCACGTTGAATCCTTGTGAGATGGTCGCTCCGAGACGATTGGAACTAGTTACTGATCACCCCATCACAAGTAGCAAACTAGTTCGAGTTGGTCTTTGCGATTATGAGCCGACTATCGCCATCATCGCCAAGAAGACGAGCATCTATATGGACATGGAGGAGTGGAGATTCCTCACAGACCAGATTCCTAGGTTGCTGTCTCTTTTGCAGTGCAAACGCGGCAAGAGCGTGGTGGGCGTTGAAGACCGGGTGAGGTGTAAAAATGTGCTCTGTTTATTTTCTATGAGGGGTAGAAACAGGGTAATGAAGATAGAACAAGTGTACCATTGTTTTGCAATGTTCAATCAAAGTCCGCTAACCCTTGAGATGAAATCTCCATCGACATGTTTCAGCAGGAATGAAACGGTGAAGCTTTGTTCCAGTATTGAAAAAATAAACGACTCTCTGGACTTGCTAACCAAGATGGTCGACATTTACAAGAAAGAAACAGAAAATGAACTCACACAACCTGTGGAATGTGTACCGTTAGAGTTCAATATTAATACTAATACTCTCTTTAACAATTTAAATGAACTCAACAATATGTAATAATAGCCACGCAACTTGTAATTTGAACTATATTCAATAAATACTTTTTATATTTTATGTCTGTGAATTTTATTTAATGAACCTTTCCCTAAATAAAAAGAAGGAGGAAAAAAAAAAAACAAGATGTAAAATATGTATAGTTTATTTAAAAAAACAAAGATTGACAAACATTTCAAGCATAATAATATAATTAATAGTTAATATATTCATTTAGTAGCAAAGTCTTCGTTTCTGGATACATGTTCCTCGTCTTCTTGCAACCCATTTCTCCTTCAGGTGTAATTGTTCCAGATGTAGTCTAATGAGTAGTCAAAAAGGTATAGACCAAAGACCGAGGTAAAATACTCAATTCTTCAGTGCTCAGTGGTTTCAATGCCTTCCTCTCCTAAACGTTGTATAACTGACTCCATGCTGATACCGCATGTTTCCGAGTAGATTCAAAAGTACTCTTCTTCCTTAAACCATAAACATTGAGGACTATTCGCTTTATGGTACTTGATTGGATTGATGAGCGATTGTTTGTCATATAACAGTCCACAATATATGCATTTGACCGTATCTTTTACTCCTCTTACAAATCCGGCGAATGAGAGCAGATTATGAGGAGGAGAGATAATATTTACAAATGTATGCTTACGAACGTCTTCTTTTTTAAAGTTTACTGCTTCATCATTTTTTCTGACCCATGATGCTAAACGGTGTGCCTGATTTAGTGAACAGACAAAAGACGAGTTTAAATGAAAATGACATACCATCTTGCAATTTTCTAATTGTTTTAAGTTAGGACAACCGAATTCATGTAGATCATAGACCGGTTTACCAATAAGATCTTCAATAAACTTGCACTTTTCCATTCCTTTCCCCCATAATATGTCAAAGTTCTCAGTGGCGTGTTGTAATAAATATCTCATATCCTCATATAATACATCACCATAGTCCCATCCCATTCCATGAATATGTTTCTTAACCCAAAGGTTTGTCTTTGAATGAACAACATCTTCAGCATCTCGAGGTGGATTGAAACACCAATGCCACGATGAGCCGTGACTAATAGAGACTACAGATAATTCTTTAACAATCAATGAGTTAGAAGCCGTGCGATACCCCTGAAAATCAATTGCCGCTGAACGCATCGTATGTTTTAGTCGGTGAACAACGGAGAAGTGATATTATTATAGCCGCTACAGCAGCTTTATATATGCATCATCAGTACATTTTACGAACCAAACCAGTTCCTACTTCGTATTCTACTACTTTATCGTGAAGGATAAGACAGTATGCCCTAGTATTAGGCGGGAAGTTCTCACTCGCCTCTAGCTGTACGCGAATATCGATAGTCGTACTTTTTATTGCCTCGGATTGTTTAGAACAATCTATGACGACTATAGGTGCGAAGGTCTCAAAATCGGATCGTGACAACAGGGGTTGTGAATGTCTATTACCATAATAACTCGTTTGAAACTCGTTATACATTTCATATAGGAGAGCTACTTTTCCTAGTGCAAAATCTAGATTCAAATCGTCATAAGGATATTGTTCGCTATTCAGATAGAGTTTCAAATTTTTTATTTTACAACTATCGAATTGACTTATATCTTTGGTAGCATTTCTCATTCTATCAGTTTGAAATGCTATAATAACATAGCGAGGCTTTTCTAAATTTGTGGATGTTTTTACAGTCCAATTTTCTTGCTGTGATGCTGGTAAATTAGGGTATTCGTAAAGATCCCACGATCTGAATGGAATAGAAATGACCTTGTTTTTATCCACCATTTTTAACAACTTTAGACGTTCTTGATCAGAAACACGAATATGAGGCATCCTCCAAACCACTTTATCTAATTTTATTTGTACATCATCACTACCCTTTACACAGTTCAAGTCAGTACTCGATCTGATCAAAACGAGTTCTTGCTTAAGATTAATTAAAATTTTTCGATAGTCTTCACATATCCCTAAGAGAATATCCAATGGCAGACATACGCTAAAAAAACCGTTTTTATCTATTGAAACTGTTTTATCAACACCTGGGATTATCCACCCGGCATTTTCTAGTCCTTTGACTTGATTGGGTGAAAACGATGTATGACCTTTAAGCGTTGTAGTTATTCCGGGGTTTCTCACTCTATCGACTTCAATACCATTCAATTCATATCTTATCTCATCAAACAAAAACGCAAACGCGTTATTAGTGAATTTTGAAGTTGTTCCGTCAGTCCCATCCTTTTTAGAAATTCGTCCTTCCAGATAAACAAAACTTAAAGAAGGAAACGTATAAGCATCTTGTTGATGGATTGGTATTCTGATTTCGTCAGAATTGTTAAGAGTGTTCCCCGCATACGGCTGATGTGAATGATATTGGAATTGTGTAAGAGAATCATCAAATTTTACATCTGATGTAACGTTTAGTATGTTATGCATTTTGTTCTTTTTTTTTTTTTAATCGAAACCCACACTGTTTTAAAAAGTTGACGTTTGCAGTTGTTAGCCGTCTCGTCGACTTAGGTTTACTAATTCTTACCATGGCATGACATCCCCTTTTATAAAAAAAAGCGTGATGAGTACCACGATTCTCACCGGTACAAAAATCAATCCCCATTGTTCTTCAAATGTATTCTCAATGTAACAGTTTCCCCCCTAAAGTCAATAAGCGCACCGTCTTGATCCACTAAACGAACGGTAATATTGTCAACAGTCCTCGCGTTAGTTGGAAAGTAAATGACAGGATTCGGGGTTTCTATTATTTTATATCCTGGTTCTACAGCCGGAAAGAATTGATGTATGCTATGATCCGGATCCCCATTCAGATAAGACCCTGATGCGATGTTACAATGAATCGAAATAGTGTTTACAGAAAGAATTTTCACAATGCCATCGGATTCGCTGTACCGATGCAATGGGTCAATGACTTGATTAGGACGATGAAAACCCAACAGTGGGCCAATAGAATGGGGCTTGTCGGGGAAGTTGAAGTAGACCGGTTTCGTTGTTCTAAGTTCGGCCTTTAAAGTACTCTCATTTCCTCGAAGCATAAACCCACCACTAGGTTCCTGGTGAGCAATTTCTTCGCGAAGAAAAGAATTTAGTGCATCGATATCATACGATCCTTCAGGTATCTGAATCGTCAGATTTCCAAAGTAAAACTTATCGTTAACATCTTTCCTGATATTAGGTATAGTATTATATGAGTCAAAAGATAATAACCCAACGGTATAACTTGAGCCTAATTCCAGCGGAGGTAAAAAGTTCGCATGGAGAACACTAGAATTCCCCGTCAACGTTACTGTGTAGCTCATGATTATGAATGATCAAAATTTGCTAGAAACATCTGCTAAATACGCTAAGCAGAGATGTCCACAAATCGGTGTATCCCACTTTTGATAACGACGTCTGTTGTAAATTATTTCTGAACCCTTAAAGTACTCAAGTAACTGTGGAGGTGGTTTTAAATTTCCAAAGGAATCAAAGTATTTCACTAGACTATCTTTTTTTACATAGCACACCCAATGAGAACCGGGTTCTGAACTCGTATGCAAATTTACAATAGCGGCCTCATTTTTTTTTGGGTATATAGGAAGACTATCAATCATAAATACTCCACGAAAATTTTTAATATTTAAAAGTTTAGACATATAATTTAATTCAATATCGGTCAATGGTTTATTTGGTAGTCATATTTTTCCAAATCTTTTTTCTCGGTTTATAAACAGAGCGTAACCGTTCCTATGTGGTTTCAAATAAAGTCCTTCGCCAACTTTTCGACCTTCCATTGCCAAATTATGCCTCTTTTGCTCTTCTAATTTTAGTTTGGCCTGTTTCACCTCGTTAATCGCTTTCGCCACACTCGAAGCTCCTCCTGCTAAAGATCCCACAGCGGAAAGTCCTGCCATCAACGGTACAAGAAATTGGAGGAAGCCTCCCTCCTTTGGCAGCGGGAGAACTCTAGGCAGTGAAGGTTTCGTCTTACCGCGCAAATGCATTTTAGCCTTCTTGTATGCCGCTTTTGATGCGCTCAGAATCGATGATACATCATCTACCTTTGACGATTTAACCAAGTTAATAAAACTAATCTTCTTTTTCTTTTTTTTCTTACTATTGATACCCGAACCAATTTTTCCTTTCGCTTTCATGACATTTGTAACTAACCAAGCAGCGGCTTTTTCTCCCCATGTTGAATCTGAAGCTTTAACTCGTTTCCAAGCATTATCAGCTAGGATCTTGTCCGCTTGTTTACGACTATCCATATCCGTATTTTGGCTATAAGCTATATCGTGTTCCTTACAAGCTCTGTCAAGCTGGTTTATTCCTCTATCGCCCGCAATTAATCGTTTTTCTAATTTCGTGCCCGGTCCGCAATACTGATATCCTGGTATGTGTAATTCAATTGGTAACTTGTTTATAAGCCTGTTCACCAAGCCTCTTCCTTTTCGAACCCTGCGAGTCATACTGCACTTGGAAAATGAAGAACTGAGATATATATATATATACGGAGGAATAATGATGTTGTTCGCATTCAGAATGAAATTAGTTAAACAAGTACAACGTTTCTCTACCACAGACTTTTCACCTGTCAAGTGCGATTCAGAGGGGAGGCACAGTTCATTATTACCGAGCACTATAAGATCATCAATTTGTGGACCGAGCGGATGTGGAAAGACTAATATTATGATTGGTCTTTTATTAAATCCGAATGGTTTAACATTTAAAAATGTGTATCTTTTCGGAAAAACATTGCATCAACGGAAATACCAGTATTTAAAAAGTATCGTAAATCTTGTCCCTGAAATAGGGTTATATGAATTTGAAGATGCGAAAGAATTGCCACAAGAAGTTGAATCCAATTCGGTCTGTATATTTGATGACGTCACTATGGAAGACCAGGACATAATTAAACGATACTTTAGTTATGGTCGTCATATGAATCTTGATTGTTTCTATTTAACACAGAGTTATGTTTGTATCCCGAGACATCTTATCAGATGTAACTTTAACTTTTTAATAGTATTTCCTCAAGATGAATTAAATTTGAAACATATTTACGAGGAACATGTAAGCACTCCAGATTTAAGTTTTCCACTTTTTAAAGACATGTGTTCTTTATGTTGGGAAGAACCATTTAGTTACCTCGTCATTGACAAAAGTAGAGACCTGAATAATGGACGTTTTAGAAAAGGAATTGATACGTTCATTGTAGATATATAAAGAACAGTCATGACAATAATTGAGCATTAGCGATCATGGACCCAAAAGTCACTCGCGAGATTATAAAAACTAGTGAAATTTTGAAAAACAAATTTCAATCGTTGAAACGCGGTCTCCAGGATATCGAGGAAGGTCGAAAAGCGTTTTTTACACCCGTGCTAAAACCTCTCGAGGACATTAAACAATCTGTACAATTAAGTAATAAAGAGACCAAATCGGAACCCGCATTGACGTCTAGAAAAGTAAAAAGAATTGTCACTACTAATGTTTGGGGCGAATCGCCTGATAAAAGCGAGTTAGAGTCTGCTAGTATTTACAGAAAATCAACATTAATGCCGAAAACATCACTTCATCGCAAAAAAGTTACACAAATTTCATCTGACGTTCCAAGTACTGCGCTAACACCATTATCTCACTTATCAAATCCCCATCATGAGTTCATGTCACCAGAAGTAGAAATGGATGAGTATGTGACAGGCGATCCACTATCAGAACAAGTCAAAGAATACGCTAAAACTCCACAAGGAGAAGCCGAATTTAAGGAACATCTCGCCTCATTTGGAAACCTGCAAAGAGAATACTTGGATAAGTTGTTAAAAGGTGATAAGGCACATGACTCTCGTTACGGCATTCGAGTAATGCCTTCTGGAGGATTGGCTATTGGTGACTCGACCGATGTTCAGCTTTTTGAAAACAGTGATGATATTTCTATAAACAACATAGTGTATGAAGGAACTCCTGGATTGTTGCAGCTACTCTACTTGAAAAATCCTAAATATTATACCGAGTCAGACTTGGATAATTATAAGAATATTTTACTTTCGACCAATGCTCACAAAAAAGGCTATAGTGAGGAACAAGGAGTGTCCGGAAATAGATCTGAGAAGTATAGAAATATAATATCGAAGTTATTCCCAACACAATCTTTAAAACCCCGCCCTCCTTCCTCAGCATCAGCAGCTTCGAGCAGGCTAACTTCACTCCGTTCCCACTCTTACAAACGGGGCACTGGACTTATGAGCGTCGATAAACCTCTGTACGAGCGTTGGAATGACCCAAACGAACTAGTCGATCGCCTTAGGCTGCTAATGTCTTCAACTTATGCCGGGCATGAAGGACATCAAAATGAAATAGAATCTATAATTGAAGAACTACGAGAAGAAAATATAATATATTAATGCCCACATTTTTATATTTAGATTCAGTACAAACATGACAATAAACAAGTTCGGATCTCACATAGCAAAAAAGCATACAAAATACAAAAAACGTTATTTTCCATTCAGCTTATTAAAGTCTGAAAAGGACATTGATGCACATCATTTAAGGATCGTCAATATTGCAAATCCAGTCGCTGCTCATGACGCTGCAAATAAAGTATATTGTGATACACTAGCACTGACCTACACTGATTTAAAGAATTGGCCGGGTAGCTATATAGATGGAAAAAGAAAAAGACTTGTCAATTTCGCTCCACCTATAAATAACTATGATGTTGTTACAAAAGAATTCTTCGACAGAGTTGCTTTGACTCTAGTTGACAATATATATGATTGTCTCGGGAAAAGAATAACAAACATCGGTGAGCCCGTAGAGGAATCTGACTCAGTCACACTCGGCTATCTTAACAAAGTACTTAAAAAAGAAAATTATAGATGGATTCATCAATAATAAAAACAACAATCGTAAATGAATTACATAAGCCAGCTCGCAAGATATACCCTAGAAGAAAGACTGTTTTGAAAGGGATAAATGACTTGTGGCAAATAGATCTAGTAGAAATGATACCTTATGCTCGAGAAAATAAAGGATACAAATATTTATTAACAGTTATAGACTGCTTTACTAAATATGCATGGGCCGTACCAATAAAGAAGAAATCTGCTGATGATGTAACTAAGGCAATGGAGAGCGTGTTTCGTTCGAGCAAACAAACACCGAGAAATATTCAAAGCGATCAAGGAAAAGAATTTTATAATTCCAAGTTTAAATCTCTAATAAAACAGTACTATATTAATCATTATTCGACCTTTTCTAATATGAAAGCTTCCATTGTAGAAAGGTTTAATAGAACTTTAAAAGCGAAAATGTGGAAAGCATTTAGCTTGGGTGGAAATTACAAGTTTTTAGATATATTACCTCAGATTCTACATGATTATAACTCATCATTCCATACAACAATAGGTATGAGACCAATTGATGCCCATAATAAAAAATCAGAAAACTACTTGCTAAACAAAGTGTATTCTTCTTCTTCTGTTCGTTCCAAATCAAAAGTGCGAAAGCAGAAGTTTGAAGAGGACGATTTTGTGAGGATATCTAAGCAAAAAACAGCATTTTCAAAAGGCTACAAGCCAAATTGGTCAAGCGAAATATTTAAAGTAATCAAGATTCAGAAGACGGATCCATATACATATTTACTTGAAGATCTCAAAAGTCAACCTATCAGTGGCTCCTTTTATGCTGAAGAGCTTCAAAAAGTAAAACATCCAGATGTTTATCTCATCGAAAAGATTTTGAAAAGGAAAGGAAATAAGTTGTATGTGAAATGGTGGGGGCTAAAAGAAAGCAGCTGGATTGACAGGAAGGATATCGCATAGTGGTGTGAAAAGAATAATGCACTTTTGTAATGAATGTATTTATTTGTAGCTTTATAACACATGTATTTATACATATCATTGATGAAATTAGACACTAAGTTTTTATTACTTATTATCATATTTCAAATAAAACATTTTTGATTGCTACTATTCTGTTTATTTTTTCTTTTCTAATCTCAGATATAATTAGTTCATAAAATAAACAATTTAATTACATTACAAAACATTTGCTTTACTTATGTAGCGACAATGCATAATGGCCATAAGGAAGTGTATCTCTTGCGTTATCTAAGGTATGCCGTTTATCATCATATGGACAAAGAGACTTTTTATTGATTAAAACTGTTTGCACTTGATGTCTTTTTGATTGAATGATCTGAAATTGGCTGTACATCGACTCATAATTTCTTAAAGTATCTAAGTAATTTTGGAACGTGAATTCTTTAACCGCACATTTTTTAACCCCTTTGGATCGTTTTATCAATAAACCACTTTTGGTTATAAATGAATACATTTTTGGCCTTAGGCCAACATATTCAACGATTGGATCGCCAGCAGTTTCATCTTTGAGCATTCCTACTATTTTTTTGTTTTCTTCAGAATAACAGCGATGTTTTGTTGGAAAATTACTGGTATCAAAATAGTCTTTTAAATCATAATTTATATCATCGTATATATCTTTTGTATTTACTAGGTATAAAAATGAATCAGTATCCATATAACAGAGGTTTATATTTTTCGGACCATATTTTTTTAAAAATATGTTATAATGTAATTCGTACATTAAAACTTTTGATAGTTCCAATATACTAAAACCAACATAAAGAGGTTTATCAAATACAATTTTATTCTTCTCTAACTGAACGGAAACTACATTTTCAGTGAAAATTATTCTTTCTTTGAAATTTGGCTTTTTAACTAGTTTGTTCAATGATTTTTTATTTGTAACAAGTTTTAAATCTATTCGTTTTCTAACGTTTTCCATAAATTTACCAAAACAGGAGTTGTTCATGAGTTTAAAAAAATCCGATTCAAAAGGATTGGTTGACTTAGCTCTATGTTGGGTATTTAAATTTATGTATGGTGACAACCAATTTTTTTGCTTAAATTTTAAAATCCTATGAATTTTGGTTAATTTAACGCCAAGATTTAGTGCTTGTTTCAAATTGACATAATGAACAATATAACGGGTTTTTGGTGTGAGTGTAGTAAGTAACTTTTCTGTTGTTTTAGCACTGTCAGGCGATTTTAATTTATCAGGTAATAAAGGTAGTTGACAGTGCATATCGTGTATGGCTTCAGGGTAATCAATGTCTACATCGAGTATATAACCAACTTCAGAGTTGTCAGGAACTTTTAACACATCTAAATCTTCATTATGCCATTCAAAGTCACAATATGGAAGGAAACAGTTCATTGCATAGCCGTATAAATTATTTACATCTGCGTAAATTAAGTAGTTAATGGGCTGATTTGGATCGTAATCATCTACATAATAATTATTTGCTTTGGCATAACGTTTGACAACTTGTGTAATACCTCCTCGAATGCCTTTTTCGATAAATAATACCATATCCATGTCTTTAATAACGTCCAATTCAATATTTGTCGTTTTTAACATTGCTTCGTAACTGAGGCCTGGAAGAGACATAAAATGGGCAGGATCTAGTGAATATATATCCATAGAGAGATTACGAAATTTTTCAAATATTTCACATAATAAAATTACGTCTGTTTGTATATACATTTCGGTATATTCTTTTAAGTTATTTATATTAAAAGTATTCCAAATGTTTTGCGCATGCTTATAATCAGACTCGGAAATATTTTCTGCAGTTAAGTTGTTGTAAAATTTACTTATTACAGGCAACTGAGTTTCTTCTAACCGCAGTAATGAATCTATGTAAGAGTAAGGGTAAATTCCCTTTCTCGTTAACAATTCAACTTTCGTTTCGTCAGGAATTAACTGATGCAAATGAGGGAATGTAATTGAAAGACTTGAAGAACCTTTTTTCATGTTTTGCACTAGGGTATCAAGCCCCGCAGCTAAAAATTTATAACTATCTACAAATCTTATTTTAGTTTTGCAATCTTTAAATGTTTTGGTAAAACTTATGTATTTTTCTGTATTACTTGGAACTACGGAAACATCTCCTTCATGGTTTGCTAAAAACGGAACAATAAAGTGCGAGTCATAACCCTGAAAGTTATGCATAAATACTGGAATGAAATTGGGTGTTTTTGCTTGTAAATTGCAATTAGAATGAGCCGCTCCAATGAACTTAGATGACACATGATCATGATGATGCACCTTCTCATCCTCATTTAAAGTTTTCAGACAGATAACACATACATGGGTACACTGATAAATTATCTTTTCTTCCTCCGTCATTTCAGACATAGGCTCAACTTTACCATATATTTCATCAGCTTTTTTAGCCAAATCATGTAGTCCTTCCATGAACATTAGCATACATTTTTCACCGGTAAAAATTAATGGCTGTTGTAATTTAAATTGAGGTATATCCGTTTTGACCATAAGTGAAGCACAAAAAATTTTATGGTTTTGAACTGATTTGGTCCAAGAAATTGATGGATTTTGGGAAGGACCTGCAATTGGTTCCAGATATGATTCAAAGTCTGCGTAAGCAACAATTTTAATTTTTTGGGTGGATTCGAATTTTTTAAATTTGATTTTATCATCTGCAGGAAAATCTGTCCTAACTGGTTTATGCGCACCGCAAAATAATAAATGTTCCTTTAATCGTTCTTCCGCGTTTTTTCCACTTTTTGTTTTGTATCTCCAGGAAATAGATGTTAAACACCTGTGGCAAATTTCTTTAGCGGATTTGTCACCTGATATTTGACTACCAACAAGCCTGCTTAAATTTGTGATATAACAATAGTGTGAGTTTATTTCATTTTGAAGAAACAAAAGGTCAAATCTCTCGTTATATGTTTCCTTTTTGCTTATTCTTAAGGGAAATATATTGTTTTTTTCATCCAAACCGTACACATTAATTAAAACATTGTTTACTTCCTCGAATTTTTTAATATCTTTAAATGAAGTAGGATATGAAATACAATCGAATTGATAATGGGTTTCTAAATTTTCGTACAATGTAGGATCGTTCGAACCAACTGTTTTGCTCAGTATTGCTAAACGAAAACAGTCGTTGTTTATATTTTTTACATTAATAACAGCATGTTTGTTTTTTATACCTTTTGGCAAATTAATAAATTGTTTTCCGCTCAGAGGTGTATATTTGGTAAAATGCAAACATAGAAAGTTGCAAGAAACAAAGGCCCAACCAGAACCTTTGGCTTCAAAGGAATCTAATTCCATAATTAATTTTTCGTATGACTCTTTCAAATAATTGTGCAAATCGGTTGATGAATCTATGATGTTCTGACTAGTCTTAAAATTCATATTGGACTTTTCCTCGTTGTTATGATTTATTTTTTTGTATGTACAATCTAAGTGTAAATTAATTTTAAATATGTTCCATTGTGTCAAATATGAAGTTAAAATCTCAATAAGTTTTTCTTTATTGATTTCTAAAAAAATTTTTGGAGTAGTTTTATTATTATGATTTTCAAAATAAAAGTCTATCACCGAATTACCAAATGCAGCCTTTTTAATTCCTTGTTCATATGTGATTAACCTATCAAGTTGTTCCTTATTATAAAGTTTATATTTTTTTGGAGAACTAATTCCTTTTTCTACAATATTAGTGTTGTAGAAAGGTGGAATGTTCGAATGTATCCGTTTTTTGAATGGTAAATGCGATTGAGAACTGGAAACAGATTGTTTTAAAGAGGGTCCAGCCGGAGTTTGGAAATTTTCCATTGTTATCGATTGACTAGTATTACCGACTAATGCTTGAAGGGGACTGATGTGCTTTTTATTTTTACAGGTAATTATATGTCGTGTACAGCTACCTTTCGAATTAAATTCACGTCTACAATATGTGCACACATGAAATTGCCATTTGCATTTATGTGCGTTTAATGTTTTCAATAAAAGCCCACATTTTGAACACAAAACATCCATACCTTTTTAAAATTAATATTTTCCTATGACCATTATGTTCGCTGCTAATATATATTTATTCGCTAAAAGTTATTATATATGAATTTCTCTGCTTTCCCTTGTATGTCATCTTCAATGATCCTACGATAAAGAAAACAATCTTACTTTTTTTTCTAACAATCAGGTATTAACATTGTTTGAAATGAAGCAATTGATAATATGAAAACTCACCATTATAATGTTCGATCTCCGCATCAGTGAAACATTCACTGTACCTCTTGGGAAGAAAGGTCCTAAAGCGCTCTCCTCCTCTTTCAGCCTCTATAATAGCCTCCACCCCTTGGCCGTGTTCAGTTGTTTTAAACCGCAACTCCAATATTGAATAGCATACCCCCTCATGCAACTCTCCTATGGTTTTATAGGATGTAAGACCGTTTAATCTATTCAAAAGGGACATCTGCAATGTTTATAACAATCAGATTGTTGTAATTATGTTAAGATTAGTTAAAACAAGTAGCAATAACAACTTACGTTTAAGCAGTGATTAGAGACGGTGGACAGCACAACACGCAGACGAGACGGAGTGACGGAGTGCCAGTGGGCCGAAGAGGGAACGTTTATAAAGGGAGTATGGACTGATGAGCTAGGCAAAGTGTGAATAGGAGGTATCATGACCATATATGGGCATGGGAATATAGAGAACTGCGAATGTGACTATTTAACTGACGGTCCAGATATTAATCGTGTATGAACTGATGAGCTAGGCATACTGGGAATAGGAGGTATTACGACCCATATATGGACATGGAAATATAGAGAACTGTGAATGAATTGGTTAATGTAACTCACAGACAAGGTGATTATTTAAGTTTATATTGCATCCGTAAGACAATCTCACTTATCTTATTTTGTCCTGTCGTCTGCTATAGTTCAATGTCAACCTTTTCGTCCGTGAGATAAAATATAAACTGCCGATCAAGCATACCCGGGCAGCGCTAGGCCATCAATGACTCATGCTCTGATGGAACTGACGTCACAAGGTCAGTTTTACACACTATACAGATAAAATATTTAAAAAAACAATTCTGATAAAGGAACCCCGGGGCCCCTCGATGACGTCAGAGGGTCAATGCCCCCCCCCCCCCCCGTCACAGTTTTACACACTATATAGATAAAATATTAAAAAAAAAAAAAAAAATCT
The DNA here is from genome assembly GCA_964056705.1 of Troilus luridus. NCBI lineage: Eukaryota > Metazoa > Arthropoda > Insecta > Hemiptera > Pentatomidae > Troilus > Troilus luridus. The sequence goes on from OZ057414.1 coordinate 60,548,711, forward strand.
GATAAAGGAACCCCCGGCCTCTCGATGACGTCAGAGGGTCAATGCCCCCGTGACGTCACAAGGTCATTTGCACCTCTACTATAACACTAATGTAAACAAAGCGATGTTGCCAAATCTTGCACATTCCTTGCGACGTTGCCAAATGTGGCATTCAGACCTCCAAGGCTTCCCCCCCGCACCCTTCCCCTCGCCTTGTCAAGGTCAAGTCCACAGTATCCAATGCTACAACCCGTCGTTTATAACTACTCACATAAATGATTAAATAAGAAACACCATATTATAAGTAAGCTTATGCAATGCATGCTGACAAACTGAAAGTATCATAACACTTGCTCGTGGAACAGGACTGAGAAAAGAACATTTATTACTGATTCGTTGTGCTGGTCAGGACGAGGGCCATGGGAAACTCTGGAGTTACGTGATACGGGTTCCTTAGGCTGTGGAAATGTGTAACAAGGCAATTTAGCAGGCTTAGGGGAACGTGTATTTTTTTTTTTACCATGGTGAATTTTAATGTGCACTCAACGCATGTACCATCAAGCACAATAGTAAGGAGCTAACAGGCAAGTGTACGTCACAAAAAATTTAGTTACGCAGTGATTTAAGCCTCTTTTTTTTTTGAAAACGCAGAAGTCAGAATATGCCGGATTACTTGATGTAGCCTAATGTCCACTCCTGAGAAACATTTCCCAAACAGAAGTGAAAGCGTACAGAAATTACTGTTCCGCAATGGATTCGCATTAGTGAACATTGAAATATGAATTGCAAATAGCAGTAGTATAAAAAAAAAATTTATTTATTTTTTCATTGAAATTTACAACTGTATCATAACAATACAAGTAAATGGCAGAAATGGTACGTACTAGCATGAATAAAGACAAGTTGAGAAACTACCGGTGATAGTTCAAATAACAAGTTAAACAAAGGTCAAGAGGCAATCTTCCGTAAAAAACAAATATATATACCATTTACTGTTACGAATACGAAAAATAGCAAAAAATAGTTAAGTAAAAATATAAATAAAATACAGATGCGGTAATGGTTGTCTGGATTCATATTCTTTTAATATAACTATTTCGAACTCATTTAATCTTTCATCAATTGCATGGTATTCAATATATTTTTTTATTAAATCATTTTTCTAATAATTTTTGTATTTTTTATTATACTTGTAGTACTAATAGTGGCTATCTCAAACTCATTTCGCCTATCAACGAGTACAACTCATGCAATTTTATTTTAATCTCAGCCTGATGTTGTCCTAGAACTTAGAAGTTAAACTCTTCTATTTTCAAAATCTGTGGCCGTGAATAGAAATTTCGAAACTAAGAATAATAACCAACATCAAAACCGTTGTCAATACATTCTATAAATCTGACCCATAACCTACGAACTCTATTGCGCCACTATGCCTACCGCGCCTATTTCAGAGGTTACATATTGAGAAATATACGGACCCGTCGAATTATCTGAAATACGAAGATGGAAAATTTCGTAGCATATTGAGAAAAAAAATGTAATACAAGCAGTACTTATCGAGACTTTGACTATTGCAAATCAAACCCGAAGATGACTTGGAACCTAGGGCGCCGGGCAAGAACATGGAACACGATCCCATAGGAAGTAGTGAAAGGTCCAGCGGTTGGCCAAGATCATCTCGGATCACGATTCCTCTCCTTACCCAACAGCCAAAGGCCGTGCTAATATCTGCCATTCCGCTCATGGCTTGGTAATTCCTCTATGGAAGGATTTCCGCCAATCATAGAATAATGGGAGAGGGGAGGAGAAGGTCGCTATTAACGAAGGGGTGAATGATACCTCACAAGGATTACAACCCATAGTGGTTATCAATAATAATAAAAGGCAAAGCTAAAGAATGAACCCTAGCAAAATTACCAAAAGGTGATTCACGTATCTTAAAAATCTGAAAATGGCAATCACATGGATTTAAGAAACTGAAAAGGACATTGAAGAGCTCGAAGCCTCCCCAGAAGGACGTTCTTGACTAACGAAGGAACTTCAGAATGATCAAGGAGTTCAAGAAAGACCAAAAAGAAAAACAGGCTTAATTTGGACTCCGGAAAGAAAGCAAAAACATGGCGAAAGAGGGGAAAATATGAGGAAGTAAAGAACAAACTTAGTACATAGGCTCAACAATAAAAAAACAGAATATTTTCAGCTACATTTCAGATATTCACCGAACAACTCAACGCTAATTACCTGTTCCTCAGAATAGTAACCCCAACAACTATCGAGCCCATTCATAACTTGATGATAACACTTCAATTATATTAACCCGGCACAAACATTTCCGTTGAGCAACTCATGTACGCGAATAGAGCAGACTTTACAATAATTAACATTGAGTGATCCACTGGAAACTCAAAGGATAAAAAATCTCTAACTTACTTTAATTATATACTATTGAAATACATAACAAATAAATAACACGACTGTAGCTTTCATACGCTCATGTCTAGGTAACAGGTGAAGAGAGAGAGGTGATTCTCAAAAAAATTTAATTTTTAAATCATCATGCCAAAAGATAAGCATTTTTGGTTGATTAGGAACTATCATAATCAACCAAAGATAAAGTAAAGATATTATAATCATTAATATAAGCAATGCTTATCATTATATCAGCAAAGGAAATAATTTATATTTTTTTAATTTATAAAAAAACTGTACCTCTACAACACATTCAAGTTCTTGGGTTAAGTATATGGTAGAGGGTGTACTGCTTTTAGGACAACGGTTGAGCAGAGAGGTGATTTGTCCTAGATCACGCCCAATATACCCTCTTTGTAGAGGCTGGTAGAGCCCCAGGAGGGTCTCCAGATCCCATGGGAATTAACTGGTTAAATATATGATTTAACAGCTACAGTCGGATTTGAACCCGGAACCGTCGGCGCTGAAACTCAGCGATAAACCACTGAGCTTCACTACATCATAGAGTGATTATTCGTAACGTTTTTAAGGATTATAGGACAGATGAGAATCCTCATTGATCTATACAGGAGTAAACTATAGGACGAAGAAATCACTCAGTAAATCAATTTTCAATTTGTATTCAACGGTTGGATCATGCAAAACCTTTGACGTATATACAACCTGTCCAGCATGCCTTCAGGCGGTCGTCTCAAGTATTCCAATGTCACTTAGCATTAGCATTCCTCTCAGCGAAGACTAGAACAGTGCCCAAGGGGTTTCAGATCAATGGGAGCAAGTATAACTTAAAATACCACAGAAAGGTGAAGACAATCAGAGTGCTTGAAACATGGGGTTAATCTCTGACATATCTTTGTGCTCCTTTCTTCTTGTTGAATGACCACAAGATGCGGTTCGGATCGGGATGTATATTCATAAGTAATTAGGAATGTCTGCGGTTTAACTTAGGTTACTGGGCCGATCAAAAGAAAAAAAAGTGATACAGCAATTAATCAAATACGCAAAAAAGAAACAGATGTAAGCGTCAGTTATTACTAATTTAGTATTTCGACAATATCTCACCAGAACTGCTAGGTCACATTATGAGATCTCTGTAACAGTTGTCAGTTTTGTTTATACAGCGTTTAAAAATAATAATTCCTGAGGTCCGAATTTAATTTTGAAAAACGTTCTTGAAAAATAATTTTTTCGTTTGATTATCATTATTATGAAAAATGCTGCCAAAGAAAATAGTGCCAGAGTTTCTCTCGTCAGTAAATAAATGCCATGGACAGGTGCCAGAGGTCTGTAACAAAACTTCAGTCTAGGAATAATTTAACGCATGTTGGTGTATGTTAATCACCTAATTCTTATTTCTTAATAGGCAAGCCCAAATAAGAAGTTGACATAAATTGATGGGAAAAAAGATATTCTATTTTACAGTGGGAAAATTAGAGTATAGCTTAGTGTGAACTTCCTACCCGTAAATTATAACTATATATATAATCAAAGTTCCAAACAACAATTCCTTCTCTTGAAAAATAAGTATAATGGCCTTTTTCATATAAGATTTGAAATCTTTAAAATCAGCTTTTAATTGATTTAGAAATATTTGCTTTTCTAAAAAAAATAATTATTTCTTTTCGTATCGAAATGAGCTTTGGCCATTTTTATTATGAGCCACTCATCTTACCTAACCCTTGTTAGTTATATATTGTAACGCTGCATAACAAACAGTAATTTTCAGCACTCATGATTCGAGATACATGTAATCAGTAACTATCTTTCCCATATTCAGAAGAAGTAGAAGTCTGTATTTACCCAATAAAAGTGAGCGAAAACTCAAAGATAAGCATAAATTATAAATTAGAATGGAATCGGAAAAATCCCCAAAACAACGCTTAAAGTCTTTATGATAAAAATCAGTGTAATGGTTGGTATTCTAGTATGTTAGAAACTTAAAGCTTAATTTTTTTTCTCGATTTAATAAGCTCTTGTCTGTATTTACTTTTACAAATATACTGTTTAGCAATGTAACAACGATTTCAACATTTTCAACATCTCCACAGATATCTTGAACATAACGGAGCTGATTTAGCTTAGAATAACCGAAATTCCATCCGAGTCCAGAGAGGGCAATTGTACTTGACCGAGTTGACGTGAGCGAGCGAGGTTCAAGGGTGACCCCACCCAGACGGAACATTACACGTAGCGGATCATTAGTTCACTTTCTCCTTCGCTCAGGCGCTGGATTAGAACATGGCTCATTCAGACCCTTTCAATCGATTCATTCCTTCTTTAGGTACGCGACAACGCTGGATGAGCGACAACACTACACATGTAGTCAAAGTCAATTGGTATGTGCATTTTTGCACTTGATTAGTATCAAGGTGAATCTTCGTGAATAGCTTCGTTTCGATGAGACGTCCAACAAAAAAATGGACCATGGATCCTGGACTATGATCACGCTAGACAGCTAAGCGAGTTGGGAAAGACATACTTAAGTAATTTGGAGGAAATTGACTATGACGATAGGTTTAGATCTGAGCTATCTAACGTTTAATTTTCTTACCTAAGTAATAAGATTTATGCTGATATACTTCAAGGTGATTGTTGTTGTAATACTGTACATAAAAAAAAAACTGTACCACTATAAATCATGTAAAGGGTCTTTAGTTCAGTGCATGGTAGAGACTGTACAGTTTTTAGATCAACCTAAGAGGTGATTTGCACGAGATCACACATGTCTTTCCCTGCGCACATAGCACCCCGAATCAAGGGTACTCACTTTATTGAGACTGGATGAATTCCAAGATGGAATTGCAGGATGGACCAGGTCCTACAAGGGTGGCTTTTGACAAATTTAATAACTGGTCCGTCACAGTTTGATTGGAACAGCAACTCAGCGCTGTGCAAACTGAGCTATCCGGTTCCCTTTGAATACTGATACTGTTCCAGTTAAATAAGCAGACCAAACCTCCATTAATGGTAGACACTAAAATTCTACAATGGCATAGCTTAATTCACATCATTTAAAAAATGAACGCGGCTGGTTTAAACGTTTGAACATTCCCTCGTACAACAAAATTATTAACACTCAATGTTTACCCTTAGATATGAAACGTACCTTTTTATTTTACATTTTTACAATTCCAATAACGGATGGAGTACACTAACTAGGATGTAAATTCGACAGGAAACATAAACAAATTACAAAAAAATATATATAGAACATGGGATTCGTAATTAAAATAAAATTTGTAATCCTCCCAAAAACCGGTGAAAACTATAATATTAATCACCATAAATCTATATATTAATAATTATTTATATGTAATAATAATTTGTAGTTGTTTGCCCTTAAAATAAAATAACAACAACCATGAATCTACGACACTGCTAAATGGATATACTATATACAAAAAAAAAGAAGATTAAATCCAAGATATTAAGGCCGAGAAAATAATTATCATGGTGGATTAAAAAATACAAAGTACAGAACGACTTACACTACCAATAGGTAATGAACAGATATGGACGTATTACCTACAGTTTCAAGATACATGTAACAAACATCTAGACAGTAAAGAGGGAATGCACGCGTCTCTGAGGCCTGAGGATTCCAGTTATTAGAGGTTTTTAATTATTGTATTAGTTCTAATTCATTTAATAATGCACAGCAGAAAACAGAATAGCACTTATTAAACTAATAATGCTGTATTTTAATTTGTTTGGAGACCTTAGTATGGCATACAGTCAATTCTTGTTATGATAGAATTAACGTAGTATGTAGTACGAACTACTAGTAATTAGAGACAAACCAAATTTGTTTAGCTTATTATAGGAAAGTCATATTTTTGGATAATGGCTCCAGACTAGTGAGCTATTTGGAAATTACAGTAATAAATCTATATTAATATGGTAATCGAAGTTCATTAATTTCTGAAGACTAGCAAATTGTTAGATCCGAAAAATTCTTTCACGCGATTTCATACTGATTCTGCACATGGAGTAGAAATCAGGAGCAGTGGGAGGTTAATGATGCAAGGAAATCAGGGCAGAAAATCATTTTTTTGCATTCTAAAAAAAAACATCTCCGTAATTGCCGAGGCGATGTAGAGATGGAAAATGAGAGGCGTAATAGACTGAAGAAGTGAAATCGAATTATTTCTCTAGATCTCAAGGATACAATGTACATAAAGTACGGGGTAAAAAGAACTATAAGGTGGATTCTGAGCTACAAGGCAGAGTGAAAGGGGACTATCATCATAAGATAATTTGCGATAGTCGCATAATTTACTTTGAAGAGTAATAATTCTCTTAAATAATAACACATACATAAGAAAAACTTTGTAAAAAAAGAAGAAGAAATTCCCAAGCCTTAGAGTTAAAAAATGCAATAACTAGATATATACCACAAAAAATGTGGTATATATCAGCTACTACATGATGTAAACGTCATAAATATCGAATTTATACAAATTAAATATGATCTTAATAAAGACCATTTTCGCCGACCGCGTAGTAACCAAAAAGGAAACTGAACAATTATAATTACGTAAGTTCCAAATAAAAAATTTCAACTTTCTGCTCGCGATAATTTTGGGCCTATGCAAGGAAGAAACAAACGAATGAAGCACGTCGAAATACTTGGTCATTTAGATGATCAAAACTGAAAATCGATATGTCTGGTATCAAAATACTTTTGAATGCGTTTAAACAATTTTCGTTGTCTTCTTTAACTTTTATGATTTAACGCCTTCTTGCGACTTTTAAGAATCATTTAGACATCCATAATACAATTTTTTAGCTGAGAATTTTCCCATTATTTGAATGAACTAAGGGAGCGGAGTAGCTCAATGCTTAGAGCACTGAGTTACTGTGCTGGCCCGAATTCGAATGTGACTGTCACAGATAAATTATCATTCTGCTAACATCCGCGAAGTTAGCAGATTGATAGTTTTGAAGCACGTAAAATTTCAAGAACCTCTCGGCGCTCACCCAACCTATATAATGTGGGTATCTTTAGTTGGTAAGTAAGGGTATCTTTAACCTGGTAGTTAAATCTCGGACAAATCATATCCCTGCAAAACGTTGTAATTGAAACAGTACAGTCTCTGTCCTATACTGAACCTAGGGCCCTTCATAGATTGCAGTAGTAGTGTTTGAAATGTATTCCTTTATTTGATTGAGCTAACATTCGATTACATATTGAAACTAAATTATATTTTTTTAAAAATTAATTGTTCAATTATTATGGCTTATAAGGAAACAGGCAAAAAAATACCACTGAAAAATAATAAAGAATATGTAAGCCATGCTCATGAAAATGAAAAGAAATCTGTTGTTAGAATAGGTGCTGTTGAACGTTGGAAAAAAATGTAGAAATAGTTAAAGGAGGAAGCACCCAGACATCGGACAGTGAGACACTGAGGCCCCCCAGAGCGTACAGAAAGGATTTCCTAGACGGCGAGGACACAGGCTACCGTTAGCCAGGACAGAAGCTGCGGGAGGTCCTCCGGGAAACCTATCGACGTCCGAAGAGTATCTTCTGGAAGAGTCAGCGAATTGGACGCTAAACCGTAACGGTGAGGACAGCGCTGACCGGCAGGGCGCCTTGCATGGATAATTACAGGGTGTATGCGATAAAGACGAAATGGATTTAGGATTCTAAACAGTCATTATCGTATCTAATAATTGCAAAGGCAGTCCACTTGGACTATCTGTTTTATTAATTAAAATCAATTCTCCTTACACAATATGTAAACAAAATAGCTGAAAGAATTGCGAAGTACAAAAAAGCTGGCTTAATGTTCCTTAAATGTGATTAGATAAAGTAGCACTAAAGTACCGTTGGCAAAACCATCACTTAAACCCACTAGAAAAACCTTTTAAGACCCGGAAAGCCGTAAGGTTATCGCCGACAGAAACAGTTTAATGAACCTCTTGTCAGCTAGAATTCAGACCAAGGCATGTTCTTAAGGATTTGCGTTGTATGTGAAAGGGAAAGGATTGTATTTCCATTCTCATAACTTCTATTTTAGCAATGGCACTCGTTAAAGTTTCTGAGGTTTAAGGGAAATCGGCATGAAAGAACATAAGGGAGTAATTTCAAAGTCAAGGTTCAAAAGCATTAACTGGTGTCACAATATAACCTTCAAAACTAATTATTAAACGAAATATTTCTAGAAAGGAACAAAGGCTTTCTAAAAGTACTTACCTTAAGTTAAATAAAGCATCAAAACCTGTTAAAGCTTTTAAACTCAAACTTGAATGAGTAAAAAAAAAAATTCTGAAAGTACTATCTAATGATATTAAAACACAGATCTGATCTATTCAAATGACGAATTGTAAATTTTTACAACAATTATCTCTTATTCTTTGAAAATCAATCTTTTCTTGGAATTGTTTAAATCGAAAAGATATGTTTTTATGTTACGCAATTAGGACTTGAGAGTTTAACATAGATTTTGCTTTTTGCATAGATCATAAGTAAATATTAGTAACTAAAAGTTAAGTAGTTCCCTATAAGATATTCACAGAAACATCACGAAAAAGACGATTTTTCCGATTTAACATTCTATTGGTTATATCCATAAATCCGCTCGGTTTTGTTAGTAACGCGAATAGTTTTCGAATATCTCCACTTCTCAAGGACAAGCGACTTTATGGATTAAGTCATCAATAGGAACGACCGTTTGGTACAAGGGCGAACATTTCCCAAATGATTTTGCAGGCCACTTTAAAAATGCGTCATTACTCCGCGGGAAGCACATAATATTAAAACATACATAGCTTACAACATTAGATTTAAATACCTTATAGACATTTTTTGGAGTGAAGGTTGAAACATTATTACTATTGTTCTTTTTTTTTTTCTTAGCCCCTTTGGGTTTGAAGGTTGCTAAGTAGGATTTACGATAGGATTGAGAGGATCTCTTGTACTGTACAATGTACATTTTAAGAGGAGGGTGAGAAAATGGGAGGTATTCATTTAGATCATATCATAATAACAATGGGAATAAACGTACGTTGAAGTCAATAAATTATTTTATCGGATTTATTCCATAGTTACGATAGTTAATTTCTGAATATACGAACGAATAAATAATGTATTTTCCAAATAAATCTTTTTTCAGCAATTTGAAAATAAATATATTTTGTAAAAATGTAATGAATCTGACGAGCCGGAAAAACGTCACAGGTGGGTCGAAGGTTGGCCACCCCTGCTCTAGTACTTGAGTACCTATGACAATAATAACAGAAAAACTATGAACTCAGTTTAATAATTTCAATGCGCTACGAAGTTAATCTAAACCTAAAATATTTATGGATTATTGTGTCATAAAAAAGGCTACCAAATATCAGCTTAGATAATATTATAGGACCACATGTGTTTATAACCTCCAAGAGACTACTTAGCCGATACATCAGAACGAGATCATATTAAGTATTGGACTGTATACTTAATGTAACTGATTGCCACAAGCCCATCTCCTTAACGGCATTCTTCCAACGTCAAGATTGATCCAGCCAGATTGGATTTTATTATTTGGCCGGTGTTTAAACCTGTTCGGTGATTAGGGATTTTAGGCAGTCTCTCTCTCGATTCCACTTCTAACAACAACATCTAACGATCATCTTCTGTTCTGGAATCTTGCACTTAGACTCAAGTTATGTGGAGGACTATATTATTAAAAAAATAAGATATCCTAGGGTTATATTAAACAAATTATAACGTCTATCATTAATTACAGTTTTAAGAATGTAATTGTATGAATACCAATAGAGATTAATTTTTCTTTTATTATAGTAATTTAAATTATTAGAATAAATTTTGTATAATAATTTCTTTTTTTTTGTTAACTTTGTTTATTTGTTAGTTTTATAGGTATATTTTTTAAAATAAAATATAATTAAAATAAGTTAATATTTAAAGGATTATTTATACTTACAGCCATATATTATCCTTTTTTCTGTTTTAATACATGAATTTTTTGAAACAGCCTTATTTGTAGAAAATCATTTGGATCAAAATGTTATAATATAATTACATAATAGTCTTATTATGTTTTTCAAATAACAGGAGATACATAATTACATATATAATAACTATTATATATCGCAAGAACAGGCAAAGAGACACATCATGACGAGACGTTTCAGGATACGTCATATGGAGAACAAATTTCATATACACACAAAAAAATTGATTAACCAAATTATCCATACACTTTTTTTTAGAAGTAACCACAGATTATAAAAACCAAAATAACTTGTTAATGGGGCCTAAACAAGGACGGAAAAATACACACGACGCCTACAGCCCTGCTAAATCAATATTTGTTTGCTTTTTAAGACTGAAGGATTACGAGGCGAAGCTACGATAATCAATTCGAGGCTTTATTAGACTGACATTAATGACAATAAATCAGCATTATAGTAGAATATTTCAACGCCGGACCCTTCCGAAAATGTAGAACGAGCCATTCATCTGGTTATTTCTGCCGATCGGTCAGTTCGAATCCTACCTGGATGAGTTAGGGGGCGCCTCGTTTCCAGGCAATGGTGGCTCATTGCCAGGGCCTCTCTTCGGGTTAGGGGATAATAATATTAAAGATAATAAAAGACATAGTGATATGATAATAATTAATGGCCAATGTTCATCACCATTAACGTAATTCTCATAGCCAGTTTACTAGTCGGTGGTATCAACTTTTTAGCTTAGAGATTCGTATGTACCATGTCCCACAACCATGTAATGCCCTCCCGACCTTAGCGACGCTATATTTTTTATCTATCATATAGACGTAGTTTTTTCCCCCAGATATTATAGGAAATATGTTATTCTCGAAGACTCTAATGCGTTGTTCTTTATAATAATGCCGAGTCAGAAAAATAACAAGCATCGTGTCTTTAAATTTTTGTTTTATTTAGAGTAGACCCCAAAGCCAGAGATGAAACCATCTCATCCATATCGTACTGCAGGGATATTGACGTGTTGCATCAATAACTTATCAAAAAACAACCTGTTTGGTTAATGGAAAGGGACCTAGACTCTTACAAGACAACGCCAGACCTCTTGTTTCACGACAGATAGTGAAGAAACTAAACAAGCTGGATTACGAAGTCCCCCCACATCCACCCAATTCCCAACAGATTTACATCTATTTAGAAATTCGGACATCTTTAAAATTTTGGGAAATGATTCTCAAGTCAACATTTTCAGAATTTATTTAATCATAAAACCCTGAATTCTTCGGTTCTGGGATTGAAAATTTGATAAGACGGGAAAAATCTATAGAAAATGAGGGTAAATGCCTTACTAAATAATCCCTCCTTTGAAAACTGACATTTTATATGAAACAATCCAAAGTATCACCAAAAACAGATCCTGCTGATAACCATTCATTTTGGCTTATTCATAAATATTTGGAGCGCTACTCCGTTACCAGCTTTCACAAATATTTTGTATTTAACTTTTTAGCCTCAATTTCACCAACTGACGTTAACAGATCACAGCAAACAAAAGGCAAGATATTTTATCGACTAGAATTAGTCTCTTTTCGAAACAGCATATTTCTAATGAATTTTCTAGAACTTAATAAAGAAGGAACGAATAGTTTTCTGAGCGATTTTCAAATTTTAAAGGATGTATCAATTAGACCCATCTGGACATACGGAATAGAGCTTTGGGGCCCCACTAAGCCATCGAATTCCTCTAGTATTCAATCCTTACAATCCAAAATCCTTCGGAAAATACTCAATGCTCCTTACTTTGTTACGAACAAAGTAATCCATAATGACCTTAACGTCCCGTTTATTGCTGATTTGGCCCAAATCCGATATCAATATTTTCATGACAAACTTCATTTCCACTCAAACCCACTAGTTTCAACCCTCGCAACCTCTTCAATTCCTGATAATCCTCCGAGGCGTCTGAAAAGAAGATGGCCTCGTGACCTTCTAAGCTGAACTTTTTATTTGAGTACTACCACTGGGTAGTTTCTCTACTTGTCTTTTCATGTCAATGTATCCACTCATTATATTTACTTGATGTATTTTGTATACAGTTGTAAATTACTATAAATATATTTAAAAAAAAAGTTTTTTAAATTATTTTATTAGCTATAGTCTTCAATAATACTAAAAATATTACTGGTGAAATAGAATTTATTTCGAAGCTAAAAGGCTATAAAAACTTATTTATCGAATACGAAATATAAAATTGTATCATTTATAGGAAAATACTACCTTTTTTTAATTACACTTAATTTGTTTTTTAAATTAAGGATAATTGGTGATTATTTGTACTTTAGGAAGAAACTACCTTCATAACTTGTTGGTTTTGTTTTATTTTTATTAAAATTGTTAATTTTTTAGTTCCGGCAACATCACGTTCCTTGTATTTCCTGTTTGCGCTGATTATTTTATAGAACGATAATCCAAAGAACTACTTAGTTCTCAACTTATGCATACGTTTTTTAGACAAAAATAATAAGGTTTGTGATTAAAAAAAGGAAGTGCTCATTGTATTTTCGAAAAAAGGATGTATCAAACTTTTTTTACAATTAATTCTTTTTCAGATTTTAGTTTCTGAAATTGAGGCGTTGACATGGAAAATATAGTAAGTAAAAAATGATCATTAGCCTGTATTTTTCAAGAAAAGGCAGTAAAATCATACCAACATGATACAAAAAAAGGTGTAAGTCAAAACTGGGAGTGGATTAGTTTCTAAGAACGGTGGGAAATTTTTTATTTAAAACTTTTTTTTTACATGTCAAATTTTGTTTGCTTCTTCAGTATTATTACCTTTTCATGACTCACTACCTTTTCCATTTTAACGCCTCAATTATGAAAGTATTTCAAACATAATTGCAAAAGAAAAAATATATCTTTCGATTTTATGACTTATTAATGATAGACTAATTAAATTATTATTACGACACTCTGAAGATCCTTGCGCATCTTCTTCAAGCGAAGAGGCCCTTGGCCTAATTCAACTTTGCCAATGGCCTCACGGAAGTCCGCCTACTGCATATTATTTTCTTCCAGATCGTCCTTCTAGCACGACCTTGGGCACGACTTCCACAGTCCACATTGGAACCTCATCTCATAATGGTAAGACCAAAGAGCGTATTTAAATTATTTGTTTGTTTTTATTTATCAAATAAAAAAAATATCAACAACCATCATACGCTTATAAGAATAAACAGAATTTACTTGAGATTGTAATCTGATATCTTTCCCAAAAAAATTAAATTTGTAATTCAATAAGAAAATCCTTAATTTCAGTTTAGATAAATTTTGTATCATTGATACTTGAATCAGAGGACTTTAATCTTGAATTGGTACTTAGAACGAGGGATTTACCACAAGTCAAGTTTCTGAATTGGTAAGAGAAATTGTGTTGAACTGGAGGATTAACTTCTAACTCCTGACAGCAGGGATGGATGCTAATGCTGATATAACAGTTCTCTGTTCAATTTCTAGCCTGTCAGTCTGATTCATCGTAATACAGTTGTAGCGTTAACCATTTACAGCATTCTATATTTTTCAAATTTGACATGTGGCATCCATTCGGCAAACTGAAGATATACCGGAACTGCGGTCGCTTAGTTTGGCAGTTAGCCCAAGGATTTTTTTTTAAAGCAATAAAAGATACTGTGTTATGCCGTCCTTCGGAAGGGACGTGAATTGGGGGCCTTTACGCTGTCAAGCATTTGTTGAAGATCCTGATCTTAATTATAATTGGATAGGCAAAATTAAGGACTCCCACTGTAGCATCGTCGATCAGCCAAAGCGGCATGAAAAAACGATATATGAATAAACAACAAAAAAACAAAGTGAAATAAAAATTAGGTTTACTACATATGATGTAAACTATAACTTGTCATGAATTTTTGTTTATTTATGACAAATAAGTAAATAATTCTAACAAAAAATAATTTTTCAAAAGTTGATTTTTATATTTTGTTTTGATGATAAACTCATCATAGCTATACCATATATGCACAACGTTTAAACTCTATACTAACACTGCAGGATTAAGTTACCTCGAAATAATTTTGGTAGATGATTGGACCTTTGTAAGTTATGCTTTAATTGTTGATGTAGAGAAGAGACTTACAATCAAAAAATGAACTATGCAATATTTTTTTTACACTGATTTTAAAGAGATGTTTTTAGACTCTCACAAAAGCACAAGAGCTCGCTATGATGAGGTTTGAGCGAAAAATAGTACGGAGAATCTATGGAGCAGTATTTCACAATAACACGTGGAGGCAATGGTCGAACTTAGATATAACTGGACTATAAAAAGATGCCGACATTATCAGGTTTATCAAGGTGAACGATGGGCAGGACACACCGCACGTATGGGAACAGCTGAAGTCCCTAAAAAATTACTTCAAGAAAAAAGGCATGGAACAAGAAGGGTTGGACCATCTTACGTATCAGTAACCGGAGAGCAGCAGCTATGAACAGAGTTGACTGGCAGTTGATGTTGCTGGAGGCCTTTTACCCACGTGGGATGTAGAGCCATCTATGTATGTATTGAACTTACACCAAAACTCCATATTTTGAAATACGAAATCTCGATATTTTGAAATCAAGCCTCAGACGCCAACTAAAATTTAGTTCCGATTTTCCATACCAGACCAAAAGTACCACTCGACTTTACGGATGACCAAATAATAGTGCCGAATTAATGAATGGATGTGTAATTACAGAAGTATGTTGTTATTAGTCTCGTACAACAGTAGCTGATATATCGGAGTTTAATCTTATCTGCAAATCTAAGAAGAGAAAGTTTAAAGCAATATCGCAAGGGAATCCAATGAAAGATGTAGATAGCATTGAGATAAGTTAGTAAAGGAAATGGATTCATTATTGATGAACATTTATTTAATTGTTTAATATATCCTATCAAAATATTAATCGAAGTAGACAAACGCAATTCAACTTACCTAATGTAATAATTAGTGTAAATGAAAATTGAACTAAACAATATTACGTAATCGAGTAGATCTTGAAGGGAGCTGTGAAACCGTGGTAAAGGCAGTGTGGGGATGTTGGACCGATGTTGTACAGGCGAGCAGCAACTGTCTTTGTTCTTCGCTGAAGACCAGATCGTGTTTGCGAGGTCTATCTCGAAGTGATGGAGTATACCCTAAAGAAGTGCTACGAAACGGTGGGCTTAAAAATTAACTCCGAGAAGACCGAATATATGGCCGTTGGAGATCCTGATACTAATGCGCTTATGGTGGACAGGGATGTTTGTAAAAAAGTTAACGTATTTGACCTGGGGTCTTACTTGGATACAACAGCATTCAACATCCGGTACTATGGAATACAGAGGTATCTACAGAAAATAAACGACGTATTTTCACAACCACAGTCGAATCTATCCTGACTTATTCTTCGGACCTGGACTATGAGCTCCTGTCTGTACTCAAAGGCGCAGGCAGTTAAAATGGATTTCTGGAGGATGTGTCTCCGGGTCACCATGCTGGATAAAAAAGAAACCAAGAAATTAGACAGAGGATGGGCGTGGATATATCTACAAATGAAAGGCTTGGGGCATGCCGCCTAAGATTTTTGTATTGGCTTCCACCAGGGAGGATATAACGTGGACGGCTCAGAAGCAGGTGGATGGAGGGAGTCCAGGAGGAGATGGCCGGTAGGGGTCTCCAGGAAGAAGATTGGATGGATCGAGATGCATAGAGCTCTGATTTGCCTAGTTGAGGCAACCTTTGATGGAACCCCTATAAAACTAAACTAACTAAAACCTTTCTTCGTTTGAATTTAAAATGAATAGTAAAATATACGTCCTTGGGTTTGCGGGTGATTTGGTAATGTTGGGTGAAGATGCGGAAACTGTAAAGCTAAATACAGAACCGTTGATGAATGCAATGAATGAAATAGGGCTGAAAGTAAATTCGAATAAGACTAGGTATATGGTTAGTAGCAGAGAAGAAAGACATCTTGGTGATATTGTAGGAGGGAATAAGTTCAAGCATGTGGAGAAGTTTAAGTACTTCGGGTCACTGGTAACTAGAAAAAACGAAGTTCAAGAGAAACTTTAGGCAGGAAATTCTTGTTATCATTCAGCCTCAACATTACTAAGCTCGCGTTGTTAGTTCCTATCTAAAAATCGCTGGAGGATGAACGAAATCTTTAGGTATTCGGAAATAAGGTGTTACGTAGAATTTTCGGACCAAAAAGGATTTGACCATTTGGGGAATATAGGAGATTACATAACACGGAATTGAGAAGCATGCATCCATTAAATATAACTGATTGCGTTGCGAAGATTAAGATGGACCTGTAAAGTTGCTGGGCTTAGTAACAAATAAATTCCCAAGATGTTAATAAGAGTCAGAGGGGTAGACCGAGTCGTAGGTGGGAGGATTGCGTTATTTGACGTTGATTTGGGTTTGGGTAATGGTTCGTGGAGGGAAGTTTGTAAGCAGTGATTGGTGGTATCGGCACCGAGCCTTCGGGTTCACTTAGCCTTATTATTCAATAATAATAATAGTCACTTCGAGATTCTCCACATGTTGCCATTCTATGATCCCTGACAACAGCAATAATAATTAATTCGTTTATTAATAATAATAAAGATTTAATTTTTCTACTCTAAAAAATCAAGACATACAATAAACTTTTACGTAACTAAATAGTTGTACGGACAGACTATGAAGTTGTGACGTAATTGGTATAAATCCATTTGGATCTAAAAAATCGTTTATTATTATTTATACAAATTTTAAATGTTTACTATTCATATATATATATATATATATATATATATATATATATATATATATATATACACACACATACATACACACATATTTTATTTATTATTAATTTTAAATGATTATTTTTTATAACTACCTGATAATAATTATTATTTCGTAATTCAATTTAAAAGGAGAATAATAGGGTTTAGATCACCACTCTCTGTTAAGTTCTAAGTGATAACAATGTTAGCTCATGTGGTCCATATTTTTAAGTTATTCAAATTCACTTTCAAAACTAACAGCATATGATGCATGGTCATATAAAAAGATGATTCCATGCATTTCAATACCCTACTTCATTTAAAATGACTTGCTATAATTTATTTCTTAATTATTCACAATGCACTCATATGCAAAAGCACACTGTTTAGCAATACGCCGTGCAAGCAATAACGTCATAAATTGTTTAAGCCGTTGCATCTCTGCAAGTTATAATTATGAAAGCTATTTTCATAAACTTTATTTAAAGTTTAAAATATTAATATAAAGCACCAGCTTGATTTTTCACACTTTCACTTTCTCATCGTTACAAAAATAAAAACATTTTCTCTCTTGTATCATTTCCTTGGGTTTAGTATAAATATTCAGAACGAGGCATGTAATGTGGAATCAACAAATGTTAATGAGGATATAAACAAGAATTTATTTTAATTCGTCGCATAAGCCATTAAAATGATACGTATTTCACATAACTTTTTCCATGTTATACTACGTAAAAACCTGGAAGACATACGAATATATACATATATTTGTCTTTTTCTTTCAGTTCTAGAGGTTCATTTGTAAAGCTATTTCTTGGCAACATTTTGAGACTAAACAGGGGGTATAAAGAAGTATATATTTTTATTCTACGCATACCTAATTTAAAAGATACATATTTCATATAATGCTTTCAATGTTATGTAACATAAGAACCTAGATAACATAGGATAATAAATATATTTTAGTTCTTAAGATGCAGTCGTAAAACTATCTCTTGGCGACATATTGAGAATAAAATGCTCTGAAAATCGTGTGAAAATAGTGAAAAAACTCCAGGATTTTAGTGAATTTATTAAATCACACTTGTATAAATATAAATCCGACAGTTGTAGGATTAGGAGAAAATGTTAATACGTCAATTGTACCTACGAAATGTTAACCACATCACTAAATTAAAATGTTAATATATGTCGTGTAAATATTGTTCAAGCCAAAGTAGTGGCTGAAATGTGTAAATTTATTAATAGTCGAGAAAAATAGATACCACTGAATACATGAACATATACAAGGATGATTTCTTACATACCAAGACCTAAAGACATTTAAAATGAGTTAATTTATAGACTTTTAGCGGATGGAGAAGGATCCTATGGGATCTAGGAGGGTCCTGGGACTCAACCAGCGTCTATAAAGTGGGTACCGAAAGGGGGAAAATCTGTCGTGATCTAGTGTCTACCATGTACTAGACCCGTTCAAGGGTTGTAGCGGTACAGGTTTTTTTTTTTTTGTATAATTCATATATTACACAGGTATGCAAAAAAACATTTTTTTAATAAAAAATTGTTATGATTTAGTTAACTGATCTTTATGTAGTTTTTGCGCTGATTTCAAAAATGACATTGTTTTTTTCTATCACGTAAGGCTTGCCTACAAAATAAAAGTGAAGTTTTTGGAAAAAGTACAAAAAACGGAAAAATGTGGATTTGTTATTATTATTTTAACATGAAGTAAAGGAAAAAAAAAGAAAACAACGACACCTAGCTAAAATAAGCATACAAGTGATGTACTTGTGTTGTAAAGGTATTATAAGTCTTTGTAAAAACGTATTCTTTTTCCATCAAACCTTATTTTGGTACTTTTTCGGCTGTGTTCTTGTGATTTTTCCCTTTTTAACCTCCAACAGTGGTCTGCCATCATGTTGACATTCCATCGACTTCGGTATCTCTCCACTTTCGGTATCCATCGACTCTCGGGGGCACTCCATTTCTTTTATATCTTGGTGGAAACGTTCTACTTGTTCCTCACTTACAGCCCCAAGATTTTCAGGAAAGTAGTCCAGATCAGAGTGAAGGAAATGAAATTTGACACTCATGTTGCATCCTAACATTTTGTAGTTTTTTAACAATTCAGCAACCAAAGTTTTGTGGTTTGGGTCTTTTTTGTTTCCAAGAAAGCCTGGTACAAGGAGTTTAAATGAATTCCAGGCATTTTTTTCTTCGATTTTCATTTTAGTGACAAAGCTTGATCTATTAAAAGTTTTCTGACGTCAGGCCCAACAAAGACTCCCTCTTTCAGCTTAGGATCGGATATGTACCAGGAAACTGTTCACAAAAGTAATTGAAACACTCTCCTTCTTTGGGCAATGCTTTCACAAACTGTTTCATTAGCCCCAATTTGATATGAAAATGTGGATAAAAGATCTTTTTAGGATCCACTAAACTTTGTCCTTCAACATTTTCAACTCCAGGAATAAGAGCCTTTCTGATTGGCCACGTCTGCTTGACATGGTGTATCCTGTCACGGCTA
Source organism: Troilus luridus (assembly GCA_964056705.1). NCBI lineage: Eukaryota > Metazoa > Arthropoda > Insecta > Hemiptera > Pentatomidae > Troilus > Troilus luridus. Next base: position 60,568,453 of record OZ057414.1, read on the forward strand.
TCCCATTCACAGAGGAAACATGGCAACTATGTGTAACCACTTTGTTGACCTAGTAACATGGAAATAACTTTAAAATCCCCACAAATGGTTCATTTATGGTCAGAGTAGCCAAGCTTATCGGTTACTGTTGCGAAGAAGTACAGCTTTCAAACTACTTTTTGATGAATCGATGAAAAGTCTCCATTCTTCTGGTTCATACGTGATTTTGAATATTTCCATGATTCTAGGTACATTTTTACAGAAAACTAGATCACCCTCTTGCGTAAAAAAAGGGACAATTCCTTTTCTCAAAATCAGGACCATGAAAATGAAACAACGGATGCTCTACAATAAGAAATTTGTGAATTATCTAGGGGGGATGGAATTTTTTCACTATTTTTTTCAGCACAAAAAATACTGTTAAACCCATACATTTTTCATCGCAGACCTGTGTTATTCTTAATGGACTGGTATGCCAAAAATCCACTGCTTGGAAATACAACTATGTAAATTAATGTTTACAGTAATAATTTAGACGGCAACCAAAATTACTATGATTGGTTATACCATCGAACTTGGGGCAGATTGCCAAAACTTTAGAATATCCATTTTTTTTTTGTTCTTTCTATTTTAAGGTATGTTATTTTTATCCACTACCCTACTACTATTACTAGAAAATAAATAATCAAGGAAAATGTATTAATTACATTAAAATCAAATTCATTAATTACATCAAAAAAGACTAAATCCAGATTTCTTACACAGATCATTAACGTTTATCTTCGAATTATGACGATTTCACGGGACGAACGAAAGAGAGTGAAAGGAAACTCGGAAGCCATAATGTAACTTTGATGTATTATTGTCCATTACTTAGCCGCTGTGATACGGAGGCACTAATAGAAAACTCATTTGTGACAGTGAAAGTTCATATCTTTCTTTAGAACTTCCCTTTCTAAGCCCCTTTATTTCGAAAGAGCCACGACCGTAAGCAATGAAGACGGAAGGCTCCGTCTTATCATGATGATGGACCTAACTTGTCTTTTGTTATCATTGCTGTGGCTCATAACACACACCTCTATGCTGCAGGCGTAAAACGCACGCGAGGTAATTAATTTTATTTTGTCTTATTATCCACAGTTTCTGTAGCGTTGTCTTACAATTTACACGGTATGTAGTAACGCTTCAACTGACTACGATGACAATTCAGATCGTGGGGATGATGTTTCCGAATACATATATTAAACTACCTATAACAATATTTCGGAGACGAAATCATGAATAACAGTAGATTGTACTTGTATTAACTGTATACCAATATGTAAAGCTGTTTGCGTTTCATTTACATAATTTATTGAGGAACCAAATATGAGCAGAGTGGAACAGCTGTTTCTTAAAAAAAAGATTTCCATTCTTCTAGATTCTTCCATTCCACTGACAGTATAAAAACAATTCAATAAAAATAAAAAAATTAAAGAAAAAAAAAGGAGTGAGGGAAACAGATATACCTGAATTTAAGGATCGCTTAAGATCTAAGCTATTTAATCATGGATGGGTCCAGTGGGATCCACAGACTATATGGATTATGGATAGCCTAAATTAGGAGAAAACCTGACGGTTGAGCATGGTCTCAAACAAATCACTTCCATGCACAACTATTGTCCTTGAAACTGAACGATCTCTACCATGTACTGAGCCCAAGATTCTTCATGGACTGCAGTGTAAAAGGTTTTAACATTTAAGATAACAAAAAAAAAAATTCAAAGTTACAATATATATTTAAATTTTACTGGCACAAATAAATTGATAAAAAAATTCGTTTGCCGAATTAACAAGCGTATTTGAAGAACCCTAACAAACTTTTTTTACTAAAGATGAAACGCCTGATTTTAAGATTGTTTTGGCAGTAACAGGAAATGCGTAGCATCCAATGAATAAATAACTATTTATTTTCGTTTTTTTTTTTAGATTCAGTTCAATTTTACTTATGTAATAATTAAATTATTCGTATACAAAACTTCTAGTCTACAAGATAGCACCTAATAAAGAATTGGCACATTTATGTGGGGATGCGGAGGCTTAACCGGAAATCTTAATTTTTTTAAGTTTTCAGTCAAAACATACCATATAACATTTTATTTATTTATTCTGATTCGTTTTTTTCATCAAATAAACTTACAAACTAAAAGTATTCCATGGTCCATTTACATTATAAAATGCCCAACGGAGCTTAAAATACGTGGAGTTTTCTATATTTCAAGGAAAAACAAAAAGTATTTAATTTATAATAAGAAAAGAAATATACCGTTAATTATTAATCCACTAACTACAAGGTTTCAACTGCTTACAAAGAACTAGTATACAAACAAACAATAATAAATAACATATTAAGCTACATAACCAATTGGAATTTCCAACTTGATTGATTTCGGCAAAAAATCAAACAGTTACAGACTTAATTCATAAGCAAATACTAAGTATGAAACTAATAATTCATTTTTTCATCAGGCTTCAGTATTATTTATTATTACATTTTCATTTAATGGATATTAATGAATGCATATCACATAAATGAATAGAGATTATATATTTTAAACTTTTAAAGAAACTCCTCCCCTATGGGATGGATATGCGAATTTGGTTCATGGTAGTATAATGATATTAAAATAAGAAAATTGGACGAAGGATTTCATTCTGGAATAAATCCGGAAGAAATGAATCAATTACTAATCGTACTAAGACAAAAGTTACTACTTAATGAAAAACAATATGTAGATAACAAACTTAAGATCTTTCTGAAACCATACATTCCTATGTTGGACAATAGTGAAAATATGGCAAAAGAGATTAAAAAAATTATAATATTTGTAAAAAAATGTCTAAGGAAACCTTTTAGCCAAACATTTAACGCTCTGCCCAGTTGTTATGCATTTTTATTTTATAACTACAGAGCAAAGAAGAAAAGAATCTTAAGTCCTGATTAGTTTTAATATTCGAAACAGCACTCCTTTCTTTAACTCAAAACGAAACTGGCGTCCATCAGGTTTTTCGAGACGAAGAGAGTGCGAAGTAAAGAAGATAAATGGCTTTAGTGCAGCTATAATGAACCCTTTTGTTACTTAGTCCAAAGGCCACCGGGTAACCTATTGAACTACAAACCATGAAAAGAGTTTGAAGGTGGCTTTTTCCCAGCTATACTAAGGGTAATGCCCAGGATGCCCTTCAAATGGCACTTGTCCTAAAGGTTTTATTTCCCAATCAAATGGTTGGCTTCAGTTTGAATTCGTTATATTGAAAACCTATAGAAATATGCAACTAATTTGGCAATTAATTGTGTTAAGTCGGGAGGTTTTATCATCAGAAAGGGTTGGATTTACAACACCTATGAAGCATTTATACCTAATATTATAATCTAATGTCAGTCGAATATCCATCAAATAATTAAAACTAACCATCATATTTTAGTTTCACTAGGTTAATGGTCTGTATTACATGGGCATTCAGGACCAACAAAGGAGAACTCCAAAAGTCCAAAAAATGTTTTTTTCACATTTTCCGCTAGAACAAGACACATTAACGGAGAAAAAAACATTGCTTGATTAACTCGCAAAAAATGTGAAAAAGACTATTTTTGAAAATTTTGAGTTCTCTGCTTTTGATCTTGTACCACTAAGCCCACGAAGGATCTTGGATTCAACACATGGTAGAGACTGTACGGATGTGAAGGGATGTGTTTTGCCCTAGATCACGCTTAACCGCCATATTTTCCTCCTTACTTTGGCTACGCACTTTATGGTGGCTGGGTGAACCCCAGGAGGGTCCTAGATCCCATTGGATCCATTCCCGGCCGCAAACAGATTAAATAATAGTCTGCTAATGAGCGGGATTTGAACCAGGATTTTCAGCATGGCAACTCAGTGCTCTACCACTCCGCTTGACCAAACTAGAGCAAAATGTGAAAAAGTCAATTTTTGAAATTTGGAGTTCTGATTTGGTCCTGAACGCCTCAAATGCTGATGGCTCTCATATTCTCCTTTTCAAAACCCCTAATTCTTCATTAAACTTTAACCTCGCAGTTTAATGTCTTTGTAAATCACATTTCTGCAGCTTCATGAAATAAATAATCATAACAAAGAATGTAGAATCTATCGGTCATGACTAAGGCATTCTGCTGACTGGAATGAGTTTATTTTCAACTTGTCAGCCACTTTTTATGCGCTGCTGCCTTTCGTAAACGAAGGATGACTAACTACGAAGAACAATACAATACTACAACTGTAATTAATCGGCAAATTATATAAGGAGTCGTAGATCCAATTAGGCATATTCTACGAACAATTGTAAGCAAATATTAAATGAGTAATTCTAAAAATTATTTGTAAGGTATTGACCATTTCCTAGTATATTTAAATGCTGATCACTTTTTAATTACAATTATAAGATTTAAAAAAAATCGAGACTTCCTATGTTCGGTCAGTCAGTAAAAACATCGGGAGAATTGTCGTTATAAAATACTCCAACAATAGTATATCTGGATCTGATAGAATATCCATTGTAGGTCACAACAGCAGAGAACTACGGAACATCTATTGGTTTCACCCAGCTTCAGCCCTGACAGGCTTAAATGTCGATCCTATTCTTTTCATTGTGAGAGTTTTCTCCTGCCAAGGTCTGACTGCTACACATGAAAGGTAAAAGTCTTCCATCTTTATAGCCGTAAAGAAGAACGGACCTTCTGGGATGATGCTACTGTAAACGGAAACGACCAAAGTCACTCCCGGATCATTTACGATTAGGAAGATTTACGATTAGTCATGCAATAAAATCTCAAAATCAAAAGAACAAAATAAACAATAAATATTTCTAAGCTAGTGTTTCTGAAAAATTATCCTTCCATTCCTAAAACAAATGCATACAACAGATATTCAAACAGAAAAAGTAACGTTTTTTTTTTGTTTGTTTTTTTGGAAAGAAAAAGTACTTATTCCATTTGTATTCTCCTGGTTTATCTAATTACAACAATAAGTAATACAGAATCTAATAAATGAAAAAAAAAGTGAACACATATTTTAAGTACATGATAAAAATGCTTGTAATAATATAAATTTATACACGAAGACAGTTATAAATGGCTTTCTATGTAAAGAAATAAATAATTTCTACTAATTCCAGACTGTCTTTAAAAATTTTCATTTTGTTTAATAAGAATTTAAGACGAAGGACATTAAATTGTAAATGTAAGTTATAAATTAGCTTAATTATAAATTAGCTTAGCGATTCAAATTAGCTTAATTTTAACGGAAAAATAAACTATTATTTTATCATAATCAGCATTAAACAAAAATTGTATTGCTTTCCAACTTATTAATAGAGTAGTTAACTTACATCCAAGAGTTAATAGAGAAATTCCAACCCATTATTACCTGGAAAAAGAAAAAAAATTAATTTAAATACAATATAATAGTAATCAATTGACATTTGATGTTAATTATTTTAAAACTGTGACATTGTTAAAACAAAATATTGTTATTACACTACGGTGATAAAAATAAAATTAAATAAATCCAATAAAGAATGAACCCAATGAGAATCACCAAGAAGGTATTCGCGAATTTGAAAAAACTCAAAACACTTGGATGGATTAAAGAGACAGAAAAAGATATTGAAGAGGTCGAGGTCTCTGCGGATGGCATTGAAGGAACCTTCTTCACTTAGGAAGAAACTTCAGAAAGCACAGGGCTTACAAGAAATATCAAAAAGAAATATAGGTGCAATTCGAACAGAGGAAAGAAAGTAAAACACAGGGAACGAATGAAAGAGATATGGAAGAGAATAAAAGCACGAAAGAATAGTTAAAACATACGTAAACCTATGTACACGTAAACCCTTAAAACATACGTAAATTTTTTTTTGTTTCAGTAGAAAAAAAAACACAATAAAGGTGACAATAACAGCTGATTTACATTATAGTAAATTTAAAAATTATACACTGTGAATATAAACTGTGGTACAAAGCTGAAATTTATAAACGAAAAAAATATATAACTGTAGCTATGTAACAAAAACGATGATTATATGATTTTAATATATTTCTATAATTTCTATGGCAAATTCTATTATTGCCTAAACAAAGCTAAAATTGTAAATGTTACTTAGGTTAACTATACAAAGCTTTGCTAAGTCGGATTATTATTATTACAAATTAGGATTACCAAAGAAAATGATCTTTAGTAAAGAGATTTCTACCAAAACGTGGACGATCTCACTTATGTAAGAAACCATCTAAGAAGTGGAAAAGGGGGATAACTATAGCTTTCGTCTGGAATGATGAGGCAGTAACTATACGATGGAAGCTAGTGAGAGCGCAGGCCACCAATACCAAGCGCACGGATGGGAGGTCTCCGACTTCTTCGGATGTCTCAGGAAAGTGAACGCTAATGAGAAATCGCCGATAGCAGTTATCTAACGGACGTTAGGATAGGCAAGGACTATTTGTCTTCTCTTGAGGTCCCTTTCTATTTACTTCCACCATTTCAGTTTCGTTGTGATCTATCTGAATTATATTATAGATAGAAAAAGATAAAAATGGGCAATAAGAATAACAATACATTAAACTATTTAAATAAAAAGAAATTATTGAAGATAAAATGAACATAATTTATATGTTATATTTTTAAACTAAACCCAGGGTTGGTTATCTAACTATATAAGATTGAATCAAATTATAATTTCTCATGTAATGTGGTCTTGCTCCAGCCTCCTATAGCCCTGAAGATGACCCACAAAGTGGGTCGAAACGTCGGCACATAATTAAATAAGTACCACTTATTTAGTGTTTTTATTTGACTGCACCCCTAACTATTTTCTTCCATACGTCTATCTTCCAGTCAACCATCCCCTCGCTTCTTATAATTTCTGATATTTTATTGAAGAAGAACTTGCTGTTATTAGGTCGAAACGTCGTGATAAAATCAAAATAAAAAACTGAGAAAAAGTAAGCTATAGACAAAAGATTAAAAGAATTTGTTTTATTTGTTGCCGTGAAATATTTATGGCCGCACTACATGGCATTATTACAGACTTATAATACTTGTGGGAGATCAGGCAACCTGGAAGGAGGTCATCCAACTTCATGTTGCTACTAACCATGGTTTCCAAAGAAGAAAGCTGCCCCAACAGTTAGGATTACCAACTTCAACGGCAACTAGGAAAATGTGTTGATCCATGCTTTATGACCGTTCAAGGTCGGCTGGTACAGAAAGCCTTATTTTTGAAGCAGACCTAACCTCCGACAGACTGTTTAGCATTCACTCGTGGAAATCAACCACTAGATTCCCAATGTAAATGCAAGTTAATCTAAAGCCCAGTATTTGTTATTTGTAATATTAAGTACCTCTCTAAAGGAGCTATGGACCCGAAATATCTCATTTGAGCATAACAAGGATGCCGGGCTTTTAGCTTCCAGATTTTCCCCGGGAGGTGACCAAAAAATTAGTGTGCCTCCAGTACCTATGATATTAAAGTTAGTTTTCTATCAAGTCTATTATTAAAAATTAGCAAACGCGTCACTACGCTTCCAAGAAGATTAACTTAACCTTCACTTAAGCTCATCCTTTGCAGTATTCATGCAGTTGAGAAACCCCAAGAGCGATGAGGATGAGGCAACGCTTTGCGAGACCTTGTTCAACTTTCCTAGTAAAATAATTATAACTATTTTACTCTTATAAGAACTCTCGCATTAAATATCTCTTCTTCTCCATGCTATGTTTAGGTACTTAAAGTTGCATTAGGAAACATGATTAATCTTTTATACATTACATTATTACCAACAAAGTTTGCTTTAAAAAACGTTCAGAGAAGCCACACAGTTTATGATTACGTTATAGTAACAATTCACTAAATAAGTAATGAACTTACTTCTTTTTTTTTATATCCCTTGGGTTTTAGAGTTACTATGCTGTTTTACTAGGAAGGAGTTTTTAAGGGATCTCTTCTAAAATATTTCGAACATTTTAAGAGAGGGAAGTGTAGTGGAAAAGGTAATGATTTTATTTCCCTTACTCGAAGATATCCCTTCAGTTTTGTGATCAATCTTTTTTTATTTATATTATTCATATTCAAAGGATGGATGGATTGTGTAGCTGGTGATGCCAAAATGGCAGGAGTGAATAGCAGGATAACAACGGCCAGCGGTAGAAGAGCTTCGCGATAGGTGTTGGAGGAGTCCATGCCTCACTTGCGGGTTGTAGCACGAACATTATAATATTAATAATATTTTAAATAATAATAACCATAATTAACAATAATTCAACGATTAACAAAAGGTGTCTGTATATAGTCATCTCGCTTCCATTGTTACAGAGTTGCCATAACAATGGCACGTACTAGAAATGCTATATGGACAGGTGAAACTACAATAGAGTGTTATACTGCCAACGGTTTGATAGAGCTTTGTAATGTCCTTTATGAATTTATATGGATGCATTAGCAAAAGGCGACCCGCATATTTAATAAGTTAAGAAAAATAAATAAATTATAAAAAATTAAAATCTAGGTTTCGGTTGGAAACACCGATGTTTATTTAATCAGATCTAGTCAAATGGGGACCAGAAATATATCATTATTAGGTTAAGTGTAAGTTCTGAAAATTCACTTATTTATGATTTTAGGAATTTTAAAATTTTAATTTATTAAACCTTTTAGTGCGGAGCTAATTTTCAAGTATTTTGCAAAAATTGTGAAAGTGTTTTTTAAAAAAAGGGATAAAAGTATATTATTAATTACTGCTACGAAACGTCCGCACAGATCGATACCTAAAATCAAACTGCGCCATAGTCGATATTCCGACGCTCCGCAATTTATTCGCATTAATAGAGAGTCGATTTATCGACGGTTCCCACTAAAAAGGTTAACTTAATTTTTTTTTAATTTCAATTGATAATCGTGTATTAACTAAATAAATCCTGATGCTCTATCTCATAATAAATTAAGAAGCTAAGTATAAAGTAAATATCAAATCTAGCGGGATCGAAGTATTAAAGCGGAATGCCAAAATTAATTTTTGAGCTTTTTTCTTATCTTTTTTTTTGCGTCCTGATAAGGGATGAGGTCTCAAATATAAAATTCATAATTAAAATAAATAAATAAACCAGCAAGTTATCAGAACTTCTCCACAGTATTTTACCTAGACCTATTTTATAACCTCATAAATTTAATTAACAGACGAAGCTGAGGTCTTCAATAGCCTAAGGGGAATAAAAATTGGTAAGAGGAACAACACTCTTCCAAATGATTATACACTGTTTGCAAAGTAAAAAATTATAATTATTATTATTAAATATATATAATATGTGTAGGGAGCGGAGTGGCTCAGTGGTAGAGCACTGAGTTGCCATGCCGAAAATCCTGGTTCTAATCCCGCCAAATAGAATTATTTAGTCTGCTTGCAGCCGGAGATGGATCATATAGGATATAGGACTGACCTGGGGTTCTACCAGGCTCTATAAAGTGTTATAAAAATAGGGTACCCAAAATAAGGGCGGAAATCTGGCGGATGAGCGTCCAGGACAAGTCACCTCCTTGCAGAACCGTTGTCTATGAAACAGAACAGTCTCTACCATGTACTGAACCCCAGACCCGTTCACGTGTTGTAGTGGTACAGGTTTTTTAAATATTATGTGTGTGTGTGATTTATACTTAATATAGTAGCGCGTCGATTATCTATACAGGAAAAGATATTAAGACATATGAATGCCATTAATAGATAATAAATTTGAGGAGAATTTTCTCAAACATTTTTTTTATTTAAAATTTTTTTTTCATACTAGCTACTGTACTCAAAAGAACTAAAGACTTAGCTGCCAAGAAGAGGAAATAAAGATTGAAGCAAACTAATATAAGAACTTTCTTTATGTCACAACGCTGTTTAAGCTAGCTTGTTATGTAGCACATATTTTAACGTACGTTTACACGTAATAAAGAAAAAAATAAAGATTTCTTTAATACCAACATAGAGAATGATTGGCATTTTACTTTTTTTAAGTGAATTACGATTATCTGGCATTATTCGAGTATATCTGACAGTATTTCGTATAATCAAGGCTGTTCGGTAGAATATTTTCGAATTAATTTTAAGTACTTTATCTTTGTTCATTATTTTCTTTGACATACTACGAAGAAGTCTTTTACTATTCAAGTAGAACGTTACAGTTTGGATCTTGTATAGGAATCTGGATTGACTAAATTGCCGAGAAATAAACTGTTAGGTATTTCAGAAAGAGGAAGCAAATAATCGATACAATGTAATGACGAACGTGGAGATATGTATTGGAACAACGGGCCAGTGGTTAGCGTCTAGCCTTGTTCGTAGTAATTGAAACCTGAATTGTGGTGAAGGTGAAATAAAGAATAAATTGGAAGAACTGTTAATATATTAGAGGGCCAAGCCAAGACATTGTCAGGACTTGCGTAATTAACTCCAATTAAAAAATTATAACAAGAATTTTCTGTAATCAACATCGAAGAAAAAAAATTAGCGCCGGAATCTATTGACGTAGTAATAAAACGAGTATATATAGAATCATAATAAATTAATATAAAAGTAACTAAATCACAAAAGAATAACAAATGTTATCACAACTTTATCTTAACGATTACTGAATAAAAAAATTAAATAATAAATAAACATCGATTTATTTGGGCCCAAGAAAACACAGGAAGGCTACAGGTTAAAATCCAACCAGGAAATATACAGGGAGATAAAAGACCTGGAAACCGAATAAATATCAGAAGACAAAGATTCTACGGGCAAATGGTAGGAATGGACTAAGGGGAACGGAAAATTAACATAAAATATTTGACAAAATCCGTGACTACAAGAGGGTAGGAGGGTATGTCAAACAATTTTGAGAGGAAGCAGAAAAAAAAAAAATAACAGACAAAGACTGCCTAGATAGAAAATAATATGGAAAAAAATAATAAAAGAAATCAAGGTTATTGAGGAAAATAAAGAAAAAACGGAAGGGCACTACGTGGTCGAAAGGAAGGGCGGAAATGAGAAAGGAAAAGCAGGTATCTTTGGTGGTTAGTGAGAAAAACAAATTATGGTTTAAACGAAAAGATATTCAGACTGAGATATATAACAAAAATAGTAGAAATTATAATAAGCAACTAAATATTAATGATAATTCTTCAATTAAGTTATTTTCTGTAGCAATCTGTCACTGACAAATTCAAGCCCCACAGTATACCAATACCTTAACAAGTAATGGGTTTTCGGTATAAAAAAAAAGACTTGCAAGTCTACAAAATATTAAATATACAAGGAAATACAGTCGTCATACATCATACAATGAGTAAGATGGATATCAGATATTAATATGAGTGACAAGAAAGGAATTGAAAAAGAATAGGATGAGAAGCAATCAATCGAACACCGAGTCAATACAATCGAACAACAAACATTTTTTTCACTGATGGGAGTCTAAAACAAATTAGGAAGCCAATAAGTGCATGACAGTTCCAGCGTGGGGTCTGTGAACAATGTATGTGCGAATGAAAACACAACCCGTGGGCAGGCGGCTTCGAGTCCACGCACATCAGCTGTTAATTGGGGTATTAAAACACCTTGTAATTAATTCTTACATCATCCTCCTCTTTCCAGGCTTACTATGCAACGAGAATTACGTTAACTAACGGTAATAGTGCCCTAGAGGTATTTCGTGGAAGACAAAAGGTAAAAATGAAAACATTTATTTATTCCTTCGGTGAAGGAGCTCCGTATCAGCGCAAATAAATTTCAAAAATTTAAGGAGTGATATTTTTTGAAAGTTTAAATATTGTTTTCAATGTCTTTATTATCCTTCTTCCCATAACAATCGATATTTTGGGGGGTCAGTTAGGGTGTAGTAGTTATCATAACAAACTGCTATACCCAAGATTTCGTTTGCAGACTTGCAGGTTGCTTTAGGATTTTTTAAAGTGATTATTTTATTTATTTATTTATAAATCCTTCCTTGCCTTACAGCACCCGGATTTTGAAAATTTTTATTATTATATATATTATTTTATTATCAGACAAAATTAAAACATCCTTAGTTATGCCGCCCTTCAGATGGGTCGAAAAATGGAGGTATGGAGCCTGTACTATGACAGGTACTCGTTAAAGCTCCCTACCCTAATTATACTTGGATAGGCAAAATTTAGGACTCCCGTTGAAGCATCGTGCGATTGGCCATATCACCATACAATTACGTTGAAAGAAACAAAGAAGCAACCATTTTTTTTTAATCATGTACCTAATTAATTATTAATGGTAAAAAATAGCAACTATTATTCGATATAGAGAGAAGCTTCAACTAAACATTTTTGAGTCTCTATACAGTTGATTTTCTTATATGTGGATTTCTACAGTGATTGCGATCTAAAGGTCACATTATTTTCATCATCAGAGATGTATCAAATCGGGCAAGATCAAATGGCTTAGAGAAGAGAAAACCTGGCGGTTGAGCGTGGTAGCATCATCTTGTATAACCTTATGCAAAGAAACAGTATTCCTTAATTTAAGATCCCTGTTATGATATGATCAAAGAGCTTTTACTCCAGATGCTTTCCACAAGAATGATAATGTTTTAGTATATGCTTTTCATGTGGCTTGTTTTAGTACATATTTTAAAATAATCTAGTAAATATCATTAAATAATCTGAAGAAGGACGTCATACTCCAGTACAATTGCCCGGATCGAATACTCGGAATATCTAACTTTCGATGACCTTAAGACGTACTTCCTTCAAAGTTAGCGGCCACATTTCACGGCCATACAGAACAGTTAATTTACAATATGTTAAGACGAATTTCGTAGAAGCTAAATAATAATAGCATTGCAAATTAAAAATTAAAAAAATCGAAACCACAAGAGAGAGAAATTAATATTCCATCAATAGGCCGATCCTTGAATTGAAAATAATTTATTTATCAAGGACAAACGAAACAGTACTTTCAACTAGAGTAAAGAATAACCAATGACTGTCGAATCCATGAACAACTTATGACATTAAGATGACCATGAACGACATCACGATCAAAGAGTGTACAGTTCATAATGAACATGATCTATATTCCTTGTCCTTTCAAAATGTCACTTTCCACTTGTTATGTTATACATAAATCAGGAAATTTGCTTACAGGGTCACAGTAAGGGATTAGTGAGTTGTAGGCCCATAAGAAAAATCTCCTAGTGTCTCCTAAAAAATTCTGTAAACACAATACTAGAAAAGTTTGCCTAAGCAAAAGTTAAGGGGCTTAATTAAGTTTACAACTTAAATTTGACAAAACGTTTGTCATGGTTTAATGATTTAACCAAGCATTCAAATGAGTATCTGGAAATAAACGAGTCAACACACTAGCAACTATATATTTCCCCCTTTATAAAATCAACCTTTATATTATATTGTTTTAAAATTACGAATTAGTTTATTATACGGGACATAATTTATAATACATTACTCATTTGAGGAACATTGCTACAAAATTTAATAAATTCAGTTTTCATAAAAATAAAAATAAATTAAAATATTTTAATTTCATAAAATTAAATTTATGAAATTAATTTATATATTATGAAAAATATAGTTTTCATAAAAAGATTTAAAATATTTGATAACAGGTTCCATATCTAAAAAAAATTCAATGCTTTTTATAATTTTCTCATGTCAAATAATTATTTTTATTACTGAGAGGCAAATCTACTGATTGTAGACACCTGACAGATGTGGATATATATATATATCCATATGTATATATTTTTTTTAAAAACCTAGTACTACTACGACTCGTGAACGAGTCTGGGGTTCAGTACATGGTTCATGGATGACTTGTCCTAGGGGTCGCTCAACCGCCAGGTTCCCCCCCCCTTATTTTGGGTACCCTATTTTTATAGAGGCTGGGTGAGCCCCAGGAGGGTCCTAGATCCCATATGATCCATCTCCCGCCACAAACAGACTAAATAAATGTAACTGCCTGCAGCGGGATTTAAACCAGGATTTCCGGCATGACAACTCAGTGCTCTACCATTGAAAATACCGACTGGTAGTACTCGAATAAGAAATTCAACCAACTAAGAAGGTCACGAGGCCATCTTATTTTTAGACGTCTAGGAGGATCCAGATAATTTTGAATCTAGATAGGTAAAACAGTTATTAAATTTGAGATTTTTTAATTATAATATTTTCCGAAAGTGATTATATCGACTTTAGAATGAATATTACGCAATGATATATATAAATTTGGTTATGACTTCAAAACAGTGGTAACTGGATAGAATAAAATGAATTATTTTTCTCGATATTAAATTAATTAAAATGATGCGGTATACAATATTTTTATTATTACATAGAGTTTAGGCTTAGCCTAATATCTTCTTCATCTAGACAGTATGCTAAATTATAGTGTAATAACGAACGTAAAGGGGTGCATTAACTGTAAATAAACTAAAATAAACCAAACTCTTATCCGAGTTTCTGTGTATATAATTGAAGGTTTGCAATATTAAGATACGTTTGAAAAGTGATTCACGATTACGCCGACAACAAGGAATTAACGCTATGTCGTCGATTGCAATTCTAAATAACCTGCCATTAATAATTCAACAGTGCATAAGTGTTGAATTGATCTCCTGAGTTCCCAGTAGCATTTCACCACCACATATATTAAAAATCAATAGTGAGATCCTTTGTGTAATGCAATGTAACTGATTCACGCAGTCATGAATAATTTATTACAAGTATTAGAACTATTTGTCGACAATTTCATTGAAATTCGAATTATGCTTATAAAGTACCCACATACTCATATCCTGCCATTTATTTCAAATAACATATACGGTTTTTAATTACTGTAGAACCTAGGCTATCCTATTTCGTCAGAATTGAGAAATATCCATAACAATATATTTGTTATGTTTTATTTAATACTTACTATATTTTCCTTATTTTCAATTATTGTTAACTAATTTTATAATTTATTTTATAAGAAGTTGGCTCATAATTCATTTTCATTCTATTAATTGATAAAATTTAAACCGTATTTTACTCTAAAATCCTCATACTTCGTTGTCAGTATTAATTTAAAGGGGCTTATATCCCGAAATAAATAAATAACAGTTTATTATATAGGGAGCGGAGTGGCTCAGTTGTAGAACGCTGAATTACCATTTAAAAAAATATATATATTTATTGAAATTTACAACTGTATACAGAATACATCAAGTAAATATTATCAATGAATACATTGACATGAAAAGACAAGTAGAGAAACTACCCAGTGGTAGTACTCAAATTGAAATACCATGACGCAGGTCCTGGGTTCAAATCCCAATTGCTGGCGACTTTTATTTTAACTGTTAGTGGCCGGAGATGAATCCAATGGATCCTCCTGGGGCTCACCCATCCTCTATAAAGTGGGGACCCAAAATAAGGGGAAAAATCTATGGAATGAGCGTGATCAAGGACAAATCAACCTCCCTGGCGAGCCGTTATTCTGGAAACAATAGAATCCCTAAAATGTATTGGACCCCGGACCCTTCACGGGTCGTAGTAGGACAGGTTTTCTCTTTTTTTATATTTCCATATATTTTATATATTTCAAGAAATGAAGGGAGAAAATTCATTAAAGTAGAAAATCTATAGTAATGTACAGAGAGGAAATAAATACAATAGTCATAAAGTTAATGGCACACCTTATATGGCAAACATTTTAACCAACACCTTTTTCGAGAAAGTCCATTAATTCTAATTGTCTTCTGCACTTTTGATTACGGTAAAATTAAATAAAAAGAATAATTCTATTTTACGAATTAATTGTTCATATAATTAGGAGATATTCAAGAATTAGAATAGAATAGAATAGAATAGAAAACAAACTTTATTCTGGGACCAAGTCCCTTTAGAATAACAATAAAGAACAAGTAAAATAAACATAATATTCATCTGGCCAGGAGGCTACATAATGATACAAATCGTGAAGTAATCATGAGTGACAAAACATAATAGAAATAGATAAGGAAAAATAAATAAATAAATGATTAAAAAGTAAGAGTATTTACAGGATTTTGACTAATTGTCTAGAAGAATAAATAAATAAAAATAAAAATAAAACATATATATAAAGGTTTGATATTAACAAAATAATAATAAATAACATTAATATAATAGTTAATAACGGAATTGCTAAATAAAGCAAATGAATGGCATAGCATGCGATAAAGTATTTACAAATTCTGTACCTTCTAAGTTGTTGGAAAAATAAACAAACACGTAGGTAACGAGATCGAGTATTCGATACAAATTAATTAAAGCGGAAGATTGCCCTGCCTGGAGAGCATCTATTTGGGATGCTAAGAGGTGATGGAAAAGCAGGGATTTAAATGAGGCCAGTGAAGATGAATGGCGGATGAAAGGAGGGATTGAGTTCCACACAGTGGTGGAACGGGCGAGGAAGGAACGGTCGAATGCCTTAGTTCTGTGGGATGGAATGTAGAGATCGGAAAGGCGGGATCTTGTTTGATGGTGTTGGACAGAGGATTTGGATTGAAGGAGACTATAGATATATGAAGGGTCTTGCGAGTTAATGGATTGGTATAGAAAAACACTAAGGAAATAATGTCTACGAATGGGTGGGAAGAGCCACTTTAACTCATCATAATAATGTGACACCCGGGAACGCCTCGGTCTTAAATCTTAAAGCGCAGTTCATTATTCTTTTTAAGCGACCCTCCAGCAATTTCGAGAGGCCCCCGTATACCACACAACAGTAGTCAAAGTGGGGGAAGATAAGGGATTATACAAGAAGCTTCCGGGAAGTTTGTGTAAGGAGATGCCGGGATCGATGGAATAATTTCTGGGAACTAATTGATCGTCGGGATATTTGGGCGATATTTGGTTTCCAGGAGAGGTTTTTGTCCATGGTAATGCCTAGGTTTTTAACGGAGGAGTTGAAACTGATAGGGTTGTCGTTTAGGATCAATGTTGGGAGGGTGGGGATAGTTGTAAGAAGGGAGTTAAAACCTAGAACAATGGCCTGGGTTTTCATTGCGTTCAATTCCAATTTGTTCAGCTTTGCCCAGGCACTGATCCTATCGAGGTCTTGCTGAATACTGGCGAACGCGATGATAGCTCAGAAGGAGGAAAGGATAAATAGATTTGGAAGTCGTCAGCATATAGATGGTAGGACAGTGGTGAACGGATTGAGGAAGATCGTTGATGCAACAGTTAAAATGGATAGGAGAGATGCTTGAGCCCTGTGCCACGCATGAGGATAGGGCTAGGAAAGAGGAAAGGGGTTGGTTGGGCATAGAAACCGCTTGGGACCTGCCAGAGAGGAAGGACTGGAACCATAGTATAGAGCTGTTGGAAAAGGACAATGACTTTAGTAATTACGAGTACTAAATAATACTACAAGTGTTCTAAGATCAATTGAAAAACAACTTTAAAAGAGTTTAGAAATACAAATTTAAATATAATCGATTACCTACGCACATCAGTTAATCCCTAGATAATTAAGTAGTTGGTTTATTAAGAAACAACTAATTGGTTCCTTGAGCAGTAATTGTAGATTCTATAGTGAGCCAGAACAAATACCGTTGCTTCCATTATGTTTATTTTATATATATATATATATATATATATATATATATATATATATATATATATATATATATATATATATATATATATATATACACACAGTTATGATTTTCGAGTTTCAGTCAGATCTTAAACTTCTTTTGGTTATAATAGTGAAAAAACGCAGAGACCGATATAATGTGTAAATAATTTAACTCTAAAATAATATAATAAATCAAGAGAACAGAATTCTAATTTTTATTTTACCAGTTTTAAGTTTAACACCTTTACTTGAATTTTAAAAATGGATTTACCTGGAAATTTGTTTTTATTTGAAACAAAATAAATTGAATTTGAAATTTGAAGCAAAATAATTTGCCCCATCTTTATTGTTCACCACTCAGATAATTGATACTATTGTATGTTCACTTTAATATTTATCCCATTTGAATTTATATTACCTTATTCTTTAATTTTTAGCACTTTCTGTTTTGTTTTTTTTTCTTATTGTATTCTATAGTATTTTTTTTTTTTCCTGCCTTTGTATTTTAACATTTGTTTTTACCGTGCTTAACCTATTTTTAAATATTTTGTGATTTTAAATTGTCTGTATTTTGTATATTTAGCCATGAAGAAGACCTACAGAGTGGGTCGAAACGTTGGCTACTGAATAAATATTCTTGATATTCAGAAAAACTTATTGACCTCTTCCCGGACCATTTTCCTCCACAAAATAATTTGAACTTTGTTTAAATTGTTATCGTTTGTTAAAATTATTTTTCTAAAATATAACCACACTTACAAAACCAACAATGAACTCATTTTATTATCAATTTCACAACTAACACATAGGAGTGCCGGAAATCCGTTAAAAATTCATATATGCATTTGTCAAATGCAAATAAGTGTTCTGCATTCGTATATGCAGTTCAATGACTTATGGATTCAGCAATTCATCAAACTGGGCGTATCTGAACTTATATATAAACATGCTTAGAATTCATAATATACTAATGTATTGATAAAATATCAATACTAAAACATATTTACATAACTGAAACCTTTCTTGTTACACCACAATAGAGAAGGTTACAAGAATTACACGTCTCACAACTAGGATAAGGCAGATTAGTCGCAGCTTTTCGAAACAAGGTTCTACTGAAGTAAACGACTAAAAAGATTGGTAACTGTAGGGGGAAATTTTTTTAGAATATTCTGCGGGATTGATAGATAATAATGTATCTTAGCCATGTTATAATAAAAGGTATAACAAAATGCAATATTTTTATTAGTTATTAAATGAAACGTAAATCCGATTTTTTTTTTCAAAACTTAAATTTTTCCCAATAATGAAAATATTGGTTAAAGTCTTCAAATAATGTAAATACACTGACAGTTATGCCATTGAACGGGGTATTAAAGATTTTAATTTGGTTTGTCTATTTTTATTTACTTGGAAGAAATTAATTAATTAATTAAGTTTTTCAGATTTTTTTGCCCTCGTAAATTTTTTTCAAAAATTGGATTTACTGGGGTTAGGAAATGAGACGCCTCAAATATAAGATAAAATTAAAACGTGTATTATAAAACACAATATAATATATAAAGTTATTTTTATATTATATAGTCAATTTTATAAAAATTGTTACCCAAGTCTAGAGTAATCCATACCAACCACAAGTACTTTTATTCGTTTTTACGTTGTGCAAAATGATTCTTATGTTCCAAGTTTTATTGCAGCTTGTAAGAACGCTCAAGAAATCCTTGAAACTGCTCATGTTCTCGATACGTATGAGGTTTTTATTGAAGCAGTAAATATTCAACAGGGATTGTTTTGGAGGTGAATACACACAAGTGTACCATACCGTTTCCCGTCTGTCACAATACATACGTGTAAATATCAATAAAGCCCTGGTATGGTTCGAGAAAATGTTTTCTGAGTTATAGTGTGAAGAATCATTACTATAGAAAAAAAACTGTACCACTGAAGCCCGTAAACGGGCCTGGGGTTCAGTACATGGTAGAGACTGTACTGTTTCATGGACAATGATTATGCAGGGAGGTGATTTGTCCCTAGATCATGCTCAACCCCCAAATTCCCCCCTTATTTTGAGTACCCGCTTTATAGAGGCTGGGTGAGCCCTACGGGGTCCTAGATCCTATATTATCCATTACTATAGAGTAGAGCAAAATTTATCAATATTCGACCAATAAAGTAGGAATAAACAAATCTATAAACATTTCTAACATAATATTTAAGTCTTTAATTTTATCATTACCAACACATTAATTAAAGAAATTTAATATTATATTTTAAACCTAAAAAAATATTTATAGACTAATTGAGGCTAACTAAATGGATCATTAACGGCAGATTGAGTGAATTTTTAAACCAGTAATTATCACATTAAACGAGACTTATTCATCTGGACACGAGTTGCAAAGGTGAAATTAGCAAGAAAATATTACGTATAATATGTTAATTTTAATATGATTATATTTAGTGTCATCAACAAATTAACTTATAAGCTTTTATAACTAACGAATTAAAATTTAGCTTAATTTTACATGTATTACCAGTCACAATTATACAATTTACCAACAAGACCATAAATATAAGAGATGTGAAAAGAAAGATTTTTAAATCACAGATAAAATATTATACGTGACATAACACCTTCATGAAGTTACAATTAATACCAAACAATTAAAACTACTTATTAAGTTAAAAAAAAAATGATTAGTATATCATTAATTTGTTTTATAAATAAATTCCTGGAAGCAAGGAAGGAAACAATTTAGAATGATGCAGAAGATCCACAGAGCGATTATCTTCGACAAGGTTGTCCATAATTGATTGTTTATGTGAAAATCAATTAGCTTATATATTTTCTATAGTAGCTAATTTAGTTTTAATAATAAATCCTTTAAAATAGGGAAGTTTAAAATAAATTTTTAAAACTCAGACGGTTTTATAAAAATATAAAGAGACCAATACACTTTCTATATTATAATACATAATTCATATTTGATTGGAATTTGGTCGATAGTGAAAAAATTATATTTCTTTTACACCATGGAAATTAGAATCAGCCCTATTCATTCAATTCAAAGGCCAATGCTAAGAAGTTTTAAAATGGCCCACTGACCTTATTAAATGCTCAAATAATAAGTTAACTAATGTTTCACTATTGAGAATACAATAGATGTTTAACAATATTAATTTCAAAACAATACAACGTAAAAGTAAACAAACAGAACTAAAAAAGCAATCCGAAAATAAAGCGAATATTAAATAATTTTTTAATTGTACTACCAATTTTGTATTTAAAAACACATTGAATGTTTTTATTGTAACTCAATTTCTATAAAAATAGTTAAGAAAATTGTCGCAGCCGAAGAAAATGTATTTATTATCTATCATGAAAATGTATTTATCAGGTATCATTTTATTCAATAATGAAATGATACCAGTGAGCCAAACATTATACTCTATAAGGTTCTGGTAGAATTATTATTCATTTTTAGGGGAGGGGCTACAATAATACGCAAAAATAAATTAAAAGTTTAAAATGTTTTCTGTTCTAAAATTGTGATTTATCAACACAAAAACAATATTAATGACTATAACATATGCAATTTCGTAAATTTATTTGTATACTGAAAGTTTGTTACGTATATATTTATTTAATATAGATGTTAGTTATAACCAACTCCCGTATAATGGATTGGAAACCCTAAAAGACGTGACCAAAATACTAAACCTTAATCAATATTTTAATTTTGGAGGCTACATAGCCGCTAAAAAAAAACATTCTCTTAATTCATATCTGAAAGGTTTGCTACGACCGTATATTCCACCAATTAGGCAAACCTGATCTCCAGATTTGTAAAAAAAAAGCCCCAATATTCAAATTAATGGTAAATTACCACACCACAAAAAGATAAATATAAAATAAAACCACCGAACCGACCATTATCAGGGTTGAAAAAAAAGTCTAAAACATTAATAATGAAATGTGTTAATATTAATTGGGTCAATGCCAATTCGTTCTGATTTTTGACAATGTTGATAATTTAAAATCATTAAGTTTTAAATGTCTGGGTTATTTTAAAATCAATCTTCACCATTATGTATGTTTCATAATATAGACATTTTTTTGACAGTTCTAACAAACATTTAAATTTTGTCATTTTGTGTCATATGATTCAATTTCACCCAATCATGTCAACATTACAGTGTTGAGTTTGATAACTTCATTCCAAATAAATTTCAAAACGTCACGTTTTGGCAATGCGAATGTTCAAAGTATAAGTGCGCTAGTCAAAGAAAAAATATCCCAGAATAATAGAGAACAGCAACGAATCTAATGTTAAGTTAAATTTTAATAATTGTACTTTAAATAAATAAGTAAATGTTTTGTTGAGTTCAGATTTACATTTTTTCGTTAAAAAATTTTCCGCCAAATATTCCTCGGACATTGACAAATCCCTTATAATTTTATGACAAATTTCTCAAGCTTGTTGCCTTCGGCTTCGGGCTGTTACCAAGAAACTTGCTTTTGATTGTCATAAAATTATCTCGTCTATTATCAATGTCTTAGGGATATTACTACTGAAAAGTTCTTGAGGGACAAGCAATATTTTTAACATCAACAAATAAATTTATTATTGACACTTTAAAACAGTCCATTACAGTTAGAGTATGTGGGGAGATGTCTGGGACAGATTGGTTTTATCGTCTGCTGATATGGGAGGTGATATCCAATGAAGACAATTGAAATAAACCCTTAAGTATTTCAATAGCCTTAACTATGTAGGGGTTCGTACGTTTCTAAGTTTAACAACTTCATAATCCTATATCAATCTCAAAATAATCAGATCAATTCAAATAAAAGATTAAAATGATTGGAAAGCAAATAATTATCAGAATGTTTTCATCAATATAAGGGAGATTAAAAAAATATTTATAAAATTTAGTCTGTTTTATTTAAATATGTACAATGAAATCGAATTTTAACACATATATGCTATCGTATATGTGTCTGTTGCATGAAGATTAATATTTGTATATTGGAATTTGGTTTTGTTTCTTAGGATTCAGTAAGTAAATGCAAGACATTATAATATAGCTGATCTGAGTAATGTTTAATTATGACTTCTTTTTTTTTATTTATGCCCAAAGAGCAGTGTTTAAATACTAGCTGCATTTAATTTCCCAGGTTTGTTCATTCATTTAACATAACTTTTAGCTGTTATGGCTAATTAGATTCTAAAATGGGAGCACTAAATTTTGCCTATCCAGGTATGATTAGGATAGGAATATTTAATGTGTACCTGACATATCATACTTGTAGTATCGGGATCGCTATTTTACGTGGTACGAAGGACGGCATAACTATGGATTCCTAAATTCTTTTAAAAATCTTAGGGCCAAATGATGGGCTACGAACCTACGATCTTGGGCAAATTAGGTTGTTACCTTTAACCACTTCATCACAATTCCCCAGGTTAAATAGGCATCAATGATATCTAAGTACCTGTTTGATGTTCCTATCCTGAGTCTCCTCAGGGAGAATGTATAACTTGACCCGGTACATTTGTCCTGGAGATCGTAGAAGATCGCGGAACACAGCGGCACTAGTGCACTTCCATGACGGAGGTCGGCGCGTTACTGGAGCTTCCAATTCCACCTCCACCGCGGGGTCTACGCTAGCCCCTCTGGAGTAGGGGATGTAGCTCATGTAGGATTACGGTCTATAGAAGGAATAATTATTTATATATATAAAGATTACACGTTTCCGTATTTATCTAATGTTAATATTAATTTTAAAATTTAGCGCGTAAATTAAAATCATGTATTTTTAAAAATTTTGAATAATAGCTAATCTAAGCACGAATCTGAACTTCTGATTCGATAAGGAGATACAACCTAATAGTAAAAAAAATTTGTTTTACAGAACAAGGAGTAATGAAATTGTATCAGTTAATTCTAATTCTTATATATATATTTTTTTTATGGCAAACAATAAAGTAATTATTACTGATTATAAGTACACAAATTTAAAAAGAATATTTTGTGATTTAGAAAAAAAAAGAAACTGAAAAATAAAAAACAAATATAAAAAATATTACCAACTGAGTTCCATAAATTAACAACCGTATAATCCACGGTAACACTCGTATATTGGAAGACGTGGTAATTAGTTGGAGATCAGGCTTAGTAAGTGAAGGCTTGACATCCTTTAAATATTATCAGTTAGCTCTTTTTCTTTTTAATATTAAAGTATAAAGAAACAATATATCCACATAGGAATACAATTATGTGTTGTAAGGTCGTTTTCAAAACTTATGCCAAATTTATTTTTAACTTTTTCTTCGTCAATTGTGGTTGGTGGAATGTTCCGAATTAGGAGTCGAATTTCGTTCTATATATAATAGTATTTGTTTGAATAAAAATTTTAAAACAATCGACACTTTCGAGTTATAGATATATATTTATGCATCTTTGACACATTAGACAACATTGAAGTAAAATATACAATACTAAATTTGTTAATAATTGAATTTTTAATCGATTGTTTTGTCTCATGTTTGCCCTAAAACCTACCTCTATTTTGAAATCGATTTTTAAATTAATGTAGGATGGAAATAGTTAGGGGTGCAGTCAAAAATTACACAAAAAATAAGTGGAAACCTATTATATTTTATGTGTGCCGACGTTTCCGTTGCCGACGAAATTAATTCAATATGATAATTAAATAAAAATTTAAATTCCTGAAGCAGAAGTTTAATTAAAATGAACATTTACCTTCAAATACGAAAATCGAAGATACCTGCGATTAGAATACTTACAGATTCTAATACACCCAATGGGTTAAAGATACGTTGAATCCTAGCCTATTTAGCCAGAAGTGAACACTGTAACAAAAGTGAACGCCTCTGATATATATATATATATATATATATATATATATATATATATATATATATATATAAATAAATTGATTTAAGGGTTAATATTGTAACAGTATATGCTATATGAAGAAACAGAATTGAGAATGATAAATCATCAAAGCCGTGTTAAAAAGCTAGTTTATCAGGTTCGCCTTAAGAAACGTCAAGTGGGTTACCTTCTGGAATCATATGAATCTATAATTTATTTTGTTTGCAAGAATTTGCTATTTTGTTTAAGTGTAATTAAAACTGCACTTTTTTAAGACCTGTTTAATTTTAGAGAAATAAAGTTAGAAGAGCAGAAACTATATTCAGTATTTTAATTAATTTTCATGGGCATGTCCTTACACATTTACTTTGAATAAAACCTTTTAGGTATCCATTTTTTTAAAAAAACAATTATACTACGAGTAAATATAATAGGGAGCGAGGTAGCTTAATGGTACAGCGCTTAGTTTTTGCTTTGCCAAAGGTCCAAGTTTTAAATTCAGCTAAGGCAGATAAATTATTAAATCTGTTAACAGCCGGTAATGTACTTTGTGGTATCTGTAAAACCTACTAGGGCTCAATCAACCTCATGGTGGATACCTCCCTCCCTGCACAACCGTTGTCCCAGAAACAGAACAGCCTCTACCACATACCTATGAACCTCATGAATAGTTCTACAGAAAGAGGTAATAAAAATATTAGAACAAATGACGTATTAGAATGTCCTCATTAAGATACACAAATCAGTACCGTTATGAATGAATTCATATGGAAAGAGGTACCGCGAGTTATATGCAAAGTCAGAGATAAAGCGAGCTGAGAGGAAAGTCCAAGGTTAGGAACGGAACATGGCACAGATCAAGTTGTACCTCGCTTTATATGGCGGACCAGGAGGGACATAAATACAAGACAGAATTCCGCGAGGTATATAAGGGTGTCGAGTCATATATGAATCTTATCTTGGGAACATTTCCCATGCCATAAAAAATGGTTGCGGTATCCTAACACAGAACATTTCCGGCGTGAGGTACGGATATAAAAAAAATAAACGTTTACCTAACTATATAAGCGGCATATGTTTCCTTTCAGAAATATGTTATCGCTTACTCATTATTGAAATACATTATGTTTTTTCCTCTTCCGTTCATAAATTTTCTTAATTGTTATAAAGAATTAACTAATAACTCGTCAATTAAAAATCTTAAATCTCGTTAATCCAAAATCTTAGATACCTTGAAAAGCCATGCATCGACGAAACGAAAGTATACTATATATGAGATCGTTTTTAAGACAACGGTAGGGTAGGAAGGAGACTTTTACCTCAGTATTCATTTGTTAGCGTTAGTAGCAATTGTCTGCCGACTCAAAGCGGGCGGGTTTTAAAATGACTGCCAAAACCGTGTATATTTTGGGATCATTTATTTTATTTTTTTCACATTAGAAAACCTAAATGGTTAATTATGTTGTAAAGCTGGAAATACAATTATTTTAAAAAAGATCTGAGTGAAAAGAGTACAACATAATGAACCGGCCATGTGGTGTGGTCGAAACTGCGGTCATAAAAAGACATATCAGTAATTCGTTCGATACACTTATATGAGTGTGTAGCTGGGAAATGAAATGTTTAAATGAAATACAACTAAAGTAAAACTTGTAAAGCATAAAATTTTGAATCCGCTAAATTCAAAAATATTTAAATTAAATTATTTATTTAAGTACATCTCTTCCTATCTATAATTAATCCTTTCTTTAACTATAAATAAGAAAATAATGAAATCTGTGTAATCGTAATGGTTGAAACGAAGGGGAAAAAATTAACGGTACTTAGGCTTCAGAACACAATTTATATCACAGTAAGATATCTATAAATAAATTTTTATTTATAGCGACTTATTATTTGAGTCAAGAAAAATAGAAAGTTACCCAAACCACATTTACTACGCCAAGAAGCTAATTTTGTTCTATGAAATATGGGCATGTGGAATGAAAACCAGTTACAAATTACAGAACCGTAATACATTTTTTCAAAATTGTAAGACAACTAGGTAATTACTAAACACAGGAAACATAACAGGTTATATATAAATACAAAAAAAACTCGTACCACAACAAACCATGAAGGATCTTAGCACATGATAGAGACTTAACTGTTTCTAAGACTACAGTTGCGTAGGGAGGTGACTTGTCTGAGATCACGCTCAAACCCAGTTTTTTTAACTAGTTCAATTAGACCACCGGTTATATAGTTAATTAATACAAAAGAAAGGCGTATTTTTCATAAGCTATGAAATAGTCTCGTTCAGATTTGCTGATTTATTTTACGTAGGAGAACAATTATCTTATCAAAATACAAAGAGGATTATCGACAAATGATTGGAGAGCGATACCATGGGTTGGATGGGAGTTGAGTCATTGTACTGATAAAGTTAGTTCACAACAAAACAAATTTTAACAAAATCATGCCTATTATATTATTATTAATTATAAGGATATAAGGAAACCTATTAATATTTTATTAATATAGAGGACATTTCATGGAGATAATGATAATTTGTATTTAAAATGTATAAAATTTGTTGAACACAGTAAAATTGAAGACATTAATTAACCTGAATAATTTTTAGGGCTAGAATTTAAATTATTATTATAGTATGAAGAATTCAGGGGTAAGACGAGGTGCCTCACTGTTTCCTTAAGGTTCAGTAAAGAAAACGTATATATTAATCTTAAATAATTAAATATTAATTTAATGCCTAAGTTTTAAAACACCCTGAAGATCTTCCACTATGCTTATCTATCCTTTGAGGAAAACGTAAATTCAGAAAAAAACGTAACGTGCATATGACCACACATGTCCCTGAGCAGAATAACGACTATTCACTAGGTTTAAAAATAGACATCTGGCATAGAAATTTTTCTATTCCAATATTTAACAAGATGGTATTATTAATACATCTCAGGAGAAGAGATACAGATGGTTCACTAAGAATCGGCACGAAGCGAAGGAAAGAACGCGGTAGTGTTCCAGGCCACCACTTCCACGGCAACCAGATGGTCCAAAAACTACCGCTCTGGTCATAGATCTGCCCCGCTGGATATTATGATGTAGTCACCACAATCTACCAGACCAGGCATGACAGAATTGTATCTTGCGAAGAGGATATACATTTCTTTGGGGAAAGATGAATATGAAATTTTGAAAAAGCTAATCTCTAAAACTTAATTATATAAGTAAATACATGAACAGTTGGCTCATTAAGTGACACAAGTGATTGAGAAAGATCTACCGTTGAAAAACTTGAAGTTGGCTAAACTATAAACTTTTACACGAATACGAAAATCACAAAGACTTATCTTGCTGTAAGAAGGTTATAAAAGAATGTCCGAGGAAGAAAATAGTCCGGGTGGAGGTCAAACAATTATCTTATATAGTGAGAATTTATTTGGAACCCAACGTTTCGAACCACATTGCAGGTCTTCTTCAGGGCTAAATATACAAGATACAAATATATTAAAATAATGCGTAGTAAAGATTTAATTATATATCAACAAAGAGGTACTATATTGTTACGGGCTACCGGGTGTAAAATGGACTAAACTATTACTTAATTCAAGAATCTAATATTTATTAACAAATTAGAAAGAATACAATGGGATTATTTAAAACAGTTAAATTATTAAACTAATATCAATTTACAATAATAATATTCTACTAAACTTTATCTAATTTCTAAGATAATATACAAATAATATAAGATATTGTTTATACTAAGTAACTAAACTATTTATATAAATTTTTACAAATACAATAATATTACACTATAGTTTACAATTACAAATTAACACTTACAGTTCGCTAACTAAAGTCCACCGACCGTAAGACTCTCCAAATATGACAAACTGCCACACAGTTTATTACACTTATTACACGGCCACTAATTGTCACTGTTGCTCACTTAGCACTTATTACAGACTGATACTAATACTAACTAACTCACACACACTGCCACTAGTTAACGACTGCTACTCACTGGCTTATTACTGACCCCGGGCCGGCCGAACAGCTCGCCTTTTTATATAGGCAAGGTAGGGCGGGGTGGGACAATTCTCGGAAGGACTAGGACCACCTAGACGGACCCAGAAGGATCTACGCCATTCTATAATCCCATTGTTCGCTTAATCCTCTCAGCCGGTCCTATTTCCCGCTCTGACCGTAACAATATATTAACAAAGATGCGTTTAAATCCAACAAAGTAACAAATGAAAAATTGATAAAATATTATTAAAAAAAGGTTAGTAAGCATTAAAGGAGAACATTAGACAGCCTTTTTTTTCTTAAAAAATATTAGGTTGCTTCACATGAACTTTCCGTTGTTATAAATAATAATCAAAAGTAGAATTAGTGGATTTCTGCTGTTTCCTATATTTAGATTCCCTGAGCGTAATGAGCAGTTAATTATCCACTCTTTTTTGACAATATTTACTATCGCTATAATTGAACGAACATTGTTTAGTATGTCCTCAAAAATGACTATGCCAACACGATATTTTCGTGGATTTTTAAAATAAGGTTAAGCTTGGACACTTGGCAGCCCATGCTGCAAGAAACATTACCACAATGTTCGGGAAAGGATAACCAACGGACCATTCACCGAAGGTTTGAAAAATATTCATCAGGTGACACAGATTAATTTATAAATAATTCATTTCTCCTTTCTATCCCGAGGTGAAACCATACAGCCACATCGTACGGTAGGGATATTGATATAATTTAACAAAACTTAACAAATAAAAGAAAAACCTGGATTAGTTAATTGGAAGGGGCCTATAGACTTATACGACAACGCCAGAACTCATGTTTCACGAATGACTGTGAAAATACTAAACGAGCTGGGTTACAAAGTCCTCCCTCACCCATGAGGGACTTATCTTCAGGTTCCCATCTGTTCAGAAAATTAGACAACTTCCTTAACGGTACAATTTTTGAAAATTATTTTCAAGGGAAGGGAGGAAACGGCGAGGAAGACATCGAAAAAGATGGATAGATGGAATTGAGGAAATTATGCATGTCCATGGTCTGAGGGAGGAAGATAGAATAAAATGGAAAAACGAATTATAGTAAATTTTTAGAAGAAGGAAACCCTTAGGGAAAAAAGAAAAAACAATTCAAGCAAAAAACGCATTTTCTGAATTAATTTGATCACAAAACTTTGATTTTTTTAGTTTCGGGATTGACGATTCGACAACACATATACAAAACAAGATGATAAATATTTAGAATAAAATTATTTGATTTCATAAAGTTGTTTTGCTAAATAAGATTTCCTTAGAGAACGGGCATTTCATATGAAACGACCCAATAATTAAAATATTCTGCTATATCCACCCTAATCCATACCGTTGATTAAGTCTTTGGATTGGACAAGAAAATCGCGTAACACTTTCCCCGCCAGCAACATAATAAGACCTCAATTAGTAACATTTGAAAAGAACTCATGGACAGTGGGAAGGCTGCGGAAAGGAAGAGCCGTTAGATCTTATCATCTAGCGGCGTCACGCATTGGAAGGAATGACCATCATTAGGTAAATGCGACCACTGCCTCTAAGGAGGTTATGATGCTAGTTGGGCCGAGGCATTAGGTGGTAGTCCTAGGGCTAATCCTCGAATTCCTGAAACGGGGTATAATTTCGCTTTAAGAATCTTGAAGAGTCATCAATGAAAGCAAAGATGTCTACACTAATGGAAAGGTATGCAAAATAATGGATCATGGTAGGGCTGAGTCTAAAAAATGAATCAAGAGTGAATAAGGCATCAAACAAGGATGGAACATGCAATAATATAATTTTTATTAGTTCTATATCCGATTCTGTTAGACACACTCTTTATCGATACATGTATAATCCGAGTGGAAAGCGAAAGTGGGAACAACACGTTTCAATGTCAGGATTTGTAGGTTTTTTTTTTAAATTTTATTTAATCTGAATTATAACAATAAAACAATTAATATAATGACATGGATAAAGATAAGCAGAGAATCTACCCAGCGATAGTACTTAAATAACAAATTCAACTAAGAAAGTCACGAGGTCATCTTTTCAGGCGCTTTTGAGAGGGAATGAAGTTTGTCATGAAAGGTACGGTATCGGGTTCGGCCTAATCAGTAAAAAGCGGGATATTGAGGGGATTATGGATTATTTTGTTCATAACAAAGTAAGGAGTATTCAGGATTTTGTATTGTAAGCATTGGATACGAGAGGAATTCGATGGCTTAGTGGAGCCCCAAAGCTCTACTCCGTAAGTCATATAATAGTCATGTAAATGAGCCTTTTTGTAGAAAATTTAAATGAGAATTACACAAATATTGGATATTGTAAGTATTTGTTTTATTTCCTCGGCAAGAAATCACTAAAGCCCATACAATTAAGAATACAAATTGCGTATTTCACTTGTATCACCACTACCCATGGTATCCTGATAAAAAAGTTTGAATAATTTCCTACGACTGTTAATGTATCGGCCAATCAACCAATCACAAATAAACTAAAAACATATAAAACGTAGGAGCATTTATGTTATGCAGTAATATTAAACCATCTTTAGGCAGGATGGATTGCTAGACAACGAAGTAGACCAACTGCACACGAGGTTTCACAACAGAGCTCTTACGAAACCGCTGCATAGCTTAGGAATATGAGTAGGTATATCGATCGCTAGTTAAGAAATATCGACACTTGCTCGTATATAAATAAGCATATGTTAAAAATACCGGAACCATTAGTTCCGCCTTTTTTAAATCTATCTAATGTTTTTGGATTTGGTGTAATGAACCATAACTTTTGTTTGCCAACTCGATGCAAAGGCGTTTCATAACGGTGAACATAAAAAAAGAAACTAATTTGGAAAAATTATTAACAGAGTACACAACTTCTACATATCAAAACAAATATAACGAAATTAAGGGAGTGCGAAATATTTACGTAAATTTTTAAATATTTTAGACAGAATAATTGTGCTTCAATCTTTTAAAAATGTAAAACACTTTTTTTCCCTGCACTTAATTCTTAACTGACTATATCGAACTGGAACTCCTCCGAATCCAAAAACCACTATGTTCTCATCAAAACAAGAAACTAAAACATAAAGAGAAAAAACACAACAGAATCCCGTGCAAAGTAAAATTATCTCTGGCGCAAATATTTGAATTTATTATCTTTTTGTTCCATTTCTATCTGTCCTATTGTAAAGAAGCATCTATAAGCTTTGCAACCTGGTATGATTGATGTAGTAAGCAATGTAATATGGTCTTGACCTATAATAATAGCGTAATGTAAAGGCATTTCTAGGTGTATTAAAGAAATGTTCACGGTTCTTTGATCTTAAAAATAATTTTTTTAGAAACATTTTTCTCATAATCAAATCAAATTAATTTGGGTATAAAAAAATTATAAGAGTTATCGCATAGTCCTTTCAGACAGACATAATAAACTAGGATACAGGAGCTTACTCTTAAAAAGTCACAAACTGTTAAATAAAGAATTATTTTATTTCACGTTATTTCATCTGTATGAATTTTCCTTCAAAACCGATCGAGGGTTTGTTAGCGATCTAGTTATGTATCAGTAAAGTCAACGGGAACAAAAACATTCTGTGCTATATTGCTAAGTTAAATTTTTTTTTTATTATTTATTTATTGATATTTACAACTATATTACAATAATATAACTAGTAAATAGGCTAAGTGATACGTAATGACATGATATAATGACAAGTAGAGAAACTACCCACTGGTAGTACTCAAATCGCATGTTCAACTAAGAAGGTCACGTGGCCATCTTCTTTTCAGACGCCTCGGAGGATTATCGGGAATTGAAGATGAAGCTAGGTTTGAAACCAGAGGGTTTGAGTGGAAATGAAGTTTGTTATGAAAGGATAGATACCGGGTTCGGCCCAAACCAGCAACAAATGGGACATTAAGGTCGTTATGGATGACTTTATTCTTAACAAAATAAGGAGCGTTGAGGATTTTGGATTGGATACGAGAGGAATTCGATGGGTTAGTGGAGCCCCAAAGCTCTACTCCGGAAGTCCAAATAGGTCGTATGATGGTCATGTAGATGAGTCTTTTGTAATTAATTGGGAGCTTAGAGCGTTTGTCTAGTAAGTGTTGAAGTAGCCTGAAACGTCGAGCGGTTTCTTGTCTTTTCAGTCTAGAGTTAAATTTTCAATTTTGGATATATGCCATATTGAAAGTAAGCAACTTTAATATTTCTATTTTAATATATTTTGAATAGGTATTTGATTAAATAACCTATGCTTATTCCCTCGTTGGGAAGTATTCTGATTACAAAGGAATTCGTATTACAAAAGAATCAGATTCGAAGAGTAGATGAATTGATTTAAAGATACAACTCTGACAACCCGAGGCGTTCTCTTGTCTCTCACTGGAAAATAAAGACAAACTAGCTCTATCCTGATTTCCAGACAATTCACTGCATCAATTCCTTAAAACCTCCAGATGTTCTTGATCTGGTAACCTTTCCTTTTTCCATCAACTCCTTGATTACTATCAACCGACCTTCAACTCCTTAAAATGGCATATCTTTCTTTCATCAGAAACCTCTGCATTTTCATCCTCACTCATTCGGTTGTCGCTTCGATTTAAAGCTTAAATTAGTAGTGTCAATGTTACACAATTTCTACTTACTATACTATTGACAAAAATAATCAATACAAATTAAAATTTTTTTAAAAAGGTCATGAGTTTTAGTATGTAATTATGGGAAATGTCTGTATATGGGTAATCATTACTTGAAGAAGTAAACGTTTCAACGAACATTTCGAAGTACAGCAGAAGATATAACCTAAACAGTACGTGTGAGTTGGTAATTTAATTTATATAATTACATTTATAAATAATTACACTCTTTTTTTATATTATAACTCACGATTATTTTTATTTTTGAGAATACAAAGAGGATAAATTAAGTAATATTTATGCTAGAACTTTAGGCTTAAACTAGAAGTGACAACCTGTGAATCTGATACCCTCATTTTTATTCGTAAAGTCTTCTGCATTTTTAAAAATTATTCTTTCACTTATTTCTCACAACAGTGCGTTTGAAATGAAGTAGTTGTATTACGATATTATGTTAATTTATAACAATTAAAAAATATTTAATTTAGGTTCAAGGGAACTTGACTCTAATCAGATATTTTTCTTGGGACGTAGAAAACCTTTAGTCCAATTCATTGTATTTCATCAATTTATTAAACGTGTCGACCTGTACGGTCATTCTCAATATAGACTGATCCCATTAGTCAACAAGGTATAAACTTTAAAAAAAAAAAAAAAAAATATTGTAATTGTAAAATATTGGGGTGATTCGAAATTTATTTTCCATTGATTAATTAAATCTTAACAATTAATTAATTATATTATAGTTATAAAAGTAATTATATTCTACTCTAAGGCATAATGACTTATAAATTATTAGCTGGTTTGTCATTCAAGAGGGATTCATTTCCTTTCTACATTTTTGGCCTACTCTGGATCAAGGGAAACAATTGATTTGATAATTAGCCCGTTTTTATTCTCCCAGAAACACTTATTTTAATCAGATAATTATTTGGACTATTTTCTTATCTTATGTACTCGTGCCTACTAGCAACTACAATGCCAAAAATGGTTATAAAAAATATAAGTGAACGAAACAATTTAAAAAAAGTCAATTGACTCTCTAAGAATAAGAGTTAACCTATCTATAAAAATCGTTTACCATCATGATCACTTTGCTAACAGTAAATATGAACAATGGTGAATAGTTATGAAGGAATGTTTTTTTGTTTTTTTTAAGTATACAACTATAAAGAATTAAGGTGAAAACCAAAAAATGAAACTTGTATCTTTCCTGATCATTTGACCAGAAACGTGGGGAAAGTAAGACGTAATAAAAAAGTTTACGATTCGAAGATCTTCTCCTGACAGAATGAAAATGTAGCACGAAAATTAAATGGTCTTATGCTTCGTGTTTAGCTTTTTCATTTGGTGTGTCATTCATCGTGCCTTCCACTGGAGTCTTTTACACAATTTTAGCTCAGCAGTTGAGCCACTTTGATACCTCATGACACGGAAAGCGGTGAATTGTGGACATGTTTTTAATAGTTCAAAGCTTGTAAAAAAAAATCACATATACTTTGTATTATTTCTCATGATGTGCTAGTAGGTAATACATAGATCTGAAGTCCGTTAGTTAGAATGAGAACTTTTGAAACACATCGATCAGTTAGTTTAAAAAAAAAAATGAATTTACACAGTACTAATTAATCCATCATTTACAATATTTATAAGAGTCAGCAATACAAATAAATAATTATGCAAAAACAACTTTTAAAATGATATCTAATACAATTATTGTATGTTGAAGTCGGAAAATATTATAAAAGAACAAAAAAAAAACACGTTCAAAAGAACAATGCCATAAATCAAAAAACCTAATTTTTCAATAAAGGTATTTGAAAGTTCCATGTGAGATAAAAAAGATTAAGTGGTGTTGGTATAGCAATCCTATTGAATAATATTGAAATTATTTTATAAACCGTAAGAAAATTTGTAAAAGCTTAAAACTTTTTTGAGTTTAACCTGTCATTATTCTCATAAAACTTTAAGTTCAAACATGAGACATCAAAATATGACTTTATTAAAAAAATGTTGCAAATGGAATATCAGAATAAGTCGTTCGTGAATTAAATCCTTGGACCGATACTGAACTCAAAAATGTCAATATTTGTGACATATATCGTTGTTCTTTTATAGGAGCGATATGTATTTTGATCTGAATAAATACATTTTGTTACGAAGATGACTTTGAAATCCCGACTTTTCAGCAAGTCGCTGGTTTTGAAAGTTAGACAACTCCATTTTATGTTATTGATAGATATTTACTTTCAAAATCAACATATTTGAAATAATGTTAATCAAATAAAATTCTAATAACAAATGTATACTGATATTTAAATAATATTGATTGTTATTTGATTAAAAATATCAAATGATGTTAATTTGTAATAAGATTTAGCTTTAGTTATTATTATTTTTTTTTTTTACAAAATGGAGATGTTTAAATTTCAAAACCATCGTAAACCAAAACGTTTGCTCCTTAAATAGTTCAATTTTTGATTAACAATAGAAAGGTGTAGTTTATTTACCGAGGGAACAATCAACTACGTGCTAATTAATCTAAGTCTGTTTGTTAGAGACACTAAAACGTGATGTTGGAAAGGAATGTCACTGAATAACTTAAGTTAAAGGTTTTAATAGGAAATGGAGCCCATAATTTAGATATTAATAAAGCTAAAAATATGTGCAATAAACATTATAATGCTTATATTTAGTAGATTAAAATCAAAATAATCCAAAGAGTAAGAAAACGGCAGAAAAGTCATAGTCAACGAATGTTCTTTCAGGCTAGAACTAAACCTTTTTCATACGCCGAAGTAAGCTGAACAACTTTACATTCTACTTTTTGCTTTTTAAATGTTTATTTCCTGAAATTGAAAATGTATAGAAAGGTTTTTTCGATACAGGGAGTTTCATGAGTTCAAGGCTACTGCCCTTACTGCTAGGTTTAAACAATTTTTTTAAAATAATTTATTTATTGAAATTTACAAAAGTATAATACATACAAGTAAATAGAATTTATGAAACGAAATCGCATGAGATAAACAAGCAATGAAACTACCCAATGGTAGAACTCTAAAGTTATAACTTCCAGCACGTTTATAATTGAAATACCGCATAGTTAATTTAACTGAAAATGTTACTGAACTTTTTATAGGTAATCATAGAAGAAACAAAATTTGTAGGTTCCATTTTTTACATGGGTACGGGGTAACTCGGTGGAGAGCACTGAGTTGCCATGCCTAAGGAACCGGGTTCAGATCAGATTGTGGCAGATAATTTATTTATTCTGTTAACAGCTGGGGACAGATCATGTTGGATCTGAAGACCCTCCTGGGGCTTACCCAGCATCTATAAAGTGGGTACCCTAAAGTCGGGAAAAATGTAGCGGTTGAGCGTGATTTAGGAGAAATCACTTCCCTGTATAACGGTTGTCTCTACCACGTAATGCTTCTAAGAATCGTTATTAGGGAATTTATTGTACAGGTTTATTATTTTTTTTTAATATGTAAGTACCCAGTTATAACTTCAATTGCTTGTCATGATTATGGGAGTGAATGATGTACAGGAATTTTATTTTCAGATAGTTAAATCATATTCCGCAACGACTATTTATACGTTTGCTCTATAATTAATGAAAAAGTTAATGAGTTAGGAACCAATGTACATCTTTTTGAATCCGGACGGGTTTGAAATTGATTTTCTAGTGCATCACTTCATGGGTTGTAGTGGTATAGACTACAGGTTTCAAATGAGAGACAGTATATGATAACTACATGCATGCACCTTAAGTTATAGGAAAATGTTCGTGAATTTTCTTACTACGTTTTCACATCCCATTCCTGTAAATACAATCATGTTTTAAAAGACGAGTCACTCAGAGGATCCAAGAAGGGACATCATGATTTTCTCGACACACCTTCCATCCTTGTAATTGAAGGTCTTTAGGTTTTTCTCGGTTCAGTTGTGGCTTCAAGTGAGAGAAAGCAAAGGAATCTAGAAATTAGTTGTCCGGGTCAGGCCGTAGAACGTGCCTCTACGGCGGACAATGGGACTGTCGCCCAAGATCGCGGGGAAAGCGAGCGGATGGAAAAGAAATTTCGGTCCTCTCGAGGCGAGCAGGTACTGCATTGCTTTGATTTATGCCGAGAGTTTGTACATGAGATATCATCTGTTGATAAACGGAACGAAAGTATTCTGTGCTCAAGATGTTTCCACGAAAAACTAAACACAACTTGATATAGGGAAAGCAAAGGCAAATTATGGTACACGTATGAAGTTATCAGTTCCGTAAGTTGACGGTTTGAGTTAAGACATAAGTGGCTTTAATTTTTCATTAAAGATGGCTTCGTGACCTTCTGAGTTAAATTTGTTATTTCAGTATTACCACAGGGTAGTTTCTACACTTGTCTTTATCCATGCCATTACGTACCATTCCTGCCATTCACTTGTTGTATTGTCATAATACAGTTGTAAATTTCAATGAATAAATTAATTTAAAAAAAACAACTTTTCAATCGTTTCCTTTTTATTAATATTCTCGAAAATAAAAATGATTTTAATTTATTTTTTATTAATTGTTATAATTTTTAAATATTTTTGAAAAGAAAATATATGTCCAGGGCCGGGAATCGAACCCGGGTCGCCAACGTCTCTAGCGTGGTGCTCTGCCAAACGAGCTAACCCGGCTCGCATCTCGGTCACACATATCCTTTCTTTTCACTGATCCCATATCCCCGTTTTCTCGCAATTTGCGATGTATGCAAGGGGAATAATGTTCATTGAACATTACTTTAATTGGGATCTTGTTGACTTACGTCATTATATATTATTATAATTTTTAAATATTTATATTTGAAAAGAAAAGATATGTCCAGGGGCGGGACTCAAACCCGGGTCTCCCACGTCTCTAGCGTGCTGCTCTGCCAAATGAGCTAACCTGGCTCACATCTCGGTCACACATATCCTTTCTTTTCACCGATCCCATATCCCAGTGTTCTCGCAATTTGCGATGTTTACACGGGGAAGAATGTTCATTGAACATTACTTTAACTAGGATCTTGCTGACTTACGTCATTATAATTTATTTTATTTTATTTTTTTGTTATAATTTTTAAATATTTTTATTTGAAAAGAAAAGATATGTCCAGGGCCGGGACACAATAATTGTATTATTGATGGTGTATAGTAATTGTTACTGACAGTTTATATTAAAGAAGCGACTTACACATGCTGTATGGGTAATCTATACTTCAAATGTTTGTTAAAACATTCATTTCTTGATGAAATGATTATCGAAATTAACACCTTTCCTATAAATATTCTTTTTTTCACACGATTATTTTTATTTTCGTGAATATTAAAAAAGGGACGAATGAAAAGTAAAAATTTGTGACTTGACTTGAAGGGACAACCTGCGGAACTGATGCCCATAGGTACACCCAATTAAAGTACTGATTATATAAATGTTGATTAAACTTTAAAAAAAGGGACTTTCATAAAATTAACGATGGCATTGAGAAAAGAGTCTTCACGGAATAACTGCAAAAAGTAAATAAATATAACAAAATCGATAAAAATGAGCAAAAACTCAAAAAGAAACACAAAATAATTAATAGAATGTAATAGGAAAACTAATCAAGCAATCTATTAGAAATTTAGACATAATGAGGACAGAGGAAAAAAATATCACTTCAATAAAGATCAAATGCAGCACATCTTACATCACATCAACAGCCTGAACAAATTCATTAATCGGAAACCACACTCTATGTTCAATACTGAGTACATATATTCAACGATAATGCTTGGGCCATAGGTTTGCGCTCTATAAAAAAATCAAATTATTTATATTTTAACACCAAAATCCAGGGGTCACGACTGGTGTAGTGGTTAGCATAACAACCTCCTTCGCCCAAGGTTGCGGGTTCGCAGTCCGGTAGGTGGTTTTAGAATTTTTTAAGGGAGTAAAATAATCCTTTGTAATGCTGTAAAATCCTTTGGAAAAGGCGTAAAATGGAAGTCTGAGCTCTGCGGCGTCAGGTACTCGTTAAAGACCAGGATAGGCAAAATTTAGAAATCCCGATTGTAGCTTAGTTTGATTAGTCATAGCAGCATTTATTAAAAAGGCATCAAAACCAAGAACAATGCAATGATTGTACATTTTTGCCCCGAAAGAATCGTCAGTAGATACTTCTAGGTCAGGCATTGAGTAATCTTATGCAAAAGCATTTACGATATTTAACAGGAACTAAGTGAAGCCAACAAACTGCCTCCACCAAGGCTTCTAGCACCTAATCCAATCAGGGATGGTCTTTCGGCCACAGCGTAAGCTCTTTTCGATCTACTGACGAATCCATTCTCAATTTTATTATATAATTTCCTTATAGGTCATAAAGGTCGGCAACGATATAAAATTTCATTTAAGAAGTTCCAGTAGTTAATACTCCGAGAAGTACCGCAGAAAAATGATATATTTTAAAAGGGTGTATAAAATAAAATGACACTTTTATCAAATTCCAGAGTCCAAAAGTCTGTAAATATTTTAATGCTATTTATTATTTACCAACACTCAATAATCCATTTAGAGCATTCTCTAAGCTTGTTTACTAACACTGGACTTCTGAAAAAAAACCCTCAGTTTAGTTATTTATTTCAAAGAAGAAACATGACAGTGTCCTACGAAATTCTCGTAATTTTATGACATAACTGGAAAAAACATTTCACAGCCGCTGAAGCTACTCGTGAAATTATTAAATATGGAGAGGAAGGTGTCCTTGACCAGCGTACTGCGCGATACGACGTGGGAAAGGAAGAAGGGCTCCGGGCGACCATTAATGGAAATTGATGAGGTTCTGAAGGAAGCTGTTGAGTCAATTCCGTCCACAAGTACTCGCGAACTTGCCAGGGAGTGTGGTGTTTCGAAAGATACTGTTAGTCGCCATTATTTACAGACTTTTGACCTCTGGAATTTGATAAAACAGTCATTTTTTTGTATACACCCTGGTACATAAAGATTTTAAAAA
Source organism: Troilus luridus (assembly GCA_964056705.1). Classification (NCBI taxonomy): domain Eukaryota; kingdom Metazoa; phylum Arthropoda; class Insecta; order Hemiptera; family Pentatomidae; genus Troilus; species Troilus luridus. The sequence goes on from OZ057414.1 coordinate 60,608,699, forward strand.
ACTGTACTTCAAGTTACAACATGTAGAGTCTAGGATTCAGTACATGGTAGAGACTGTATTGTTTCTAAGACAACGGTTGAGGAGGGAGGTAATTTGTCCGAGATCACGTTAAACCACCAGGTTTTCCCCCAATTAAAGTAACCTCTTTACGCTCGGTTAGCCCCCAGTTGGGTCTGAAGATCCTACAGGATTGATCTGTGGCTCTTAACAGAATATCCGGGATCTTCTCACGCTAATGTAAAGTTACTTTTATAAATTAATTATGGGGTCGAAGTAAAGCTAAAAAATAGAAGTCTCAAACCATGAAGATTTTGATGTAGAAACTTACAGCAAAATTATTTTAGGACTTTCTTCAGTTATTTATTAATTACTATGTCCCTATGACATTCTTCTTAATTTTTCTTGTAGCATTACGGACTATTATAAACCAGCAGTCTTTTGTATACAAAGAACATTAATTTTTTTTAGGGTACCTTTGCACATTTTTTATTTAAATACCAAAGGCTTAATTATTCAATTACAATCTTAATTACAGGCTACAATCTTACAAACCTACAATAATATATTTGATATATAAACTTGAGCCAACGGAAAAATTTCAAGTAAGTTCAATCAATGTTCAATTCCCAAAAACATCAAACTGGCCCAGGCAAATTTAAAATCTGAAAGGGCTGTCTTAGCAAGACAACTGTAACGAACAGTAATACTTATCCAAGATAGGATCGCACTATCAGCATTGATTTTGATCGCTGAAGATATGACAAACACTGATAAAAACAATTTTTTAAAATTAAAATCATCAAAGGAAATTGAATCAAGCCAAGGGAGAGGTACCGCTGGGTACTGTTCTTCTTCATGCCTTTCAAGTCATTGTATCATGTTTGTTTTGTTTTTTTTGTTTGTTTTTTTTTGTTTGTTTTGTTTTTTAGTGTCAGACTGCTGATTGTCACTGTTTTGTATTTGACAGGTGTAGATAAAAATATAAAGAGAAAAAAAAAAAAAATCATCAAAGTATTAGAAAGATAATTCATATTCAAGTAAAATTAAATAAAAGCACAAAGAAAAAATTACCGCTATACACACACACACGCACACTTTACTTAGCTACTATAAACATACACACACACACACACACACACACCATCTTTACACACCCCAACAAGAACGTATAAAGGAAATTAAAACATGTAAAATGAAATATAGATATTTCGAAGTATAGATGATCCATGTTTGTTGAAACGTTGATTTCTTGATGAAATGATTGCCGAAATATTCACATTTCCCATTATTACACTATTTTTTTCAAACGAAAACTCAAGATTATTTTTATTTTCGAGAATATTAAAAAGGAAAAGAACAAAAGTTTAAAACTTGTAACTAAACTCGAATGGGTGACCTGTGGTCCAGTGATAAGCATAGCAACCTGCTATGGGTTCGTATCCCGACAGGTGGCCGTTGGATTCTTTATCGGGAGTAAAAAATCCTTGGTTATGCCGTCCTTCCTAATTAAAACTAGATAGGCAAAATTTAGGGCTCCCACTGTAGTATCGTCTGAATAAGAATACTAGCATGAGGTGACGTTAAATGACAAAACAACTTAACTTGAAGCGACAACCTGCGGAACTGATATCAACGCTGTTGATATTACATAAATATTAATATGATTATAATATTTAAAAATTACATTGTATTATGTTAAACGCGACTTAGGTGCTTAGAACCAGATTAAATTTACGTATTACGCATATCTTATACGAGTGTCAGCTCCTTTGGACGTGCCTCGACAAAGGTTATAACGAGTACGTGGCGAATCCGTTATGAATATGTGTGCCAGAGGAATAGCACCCTGGTGGTCCCACCGTAGCCTAGTCTTCAAGAATAGATCTCATGGAGGAGGATCAATAGGCCTATGGGTGGGACCGTTAGGATAAACTGTATGTCGGGCTCAAAGGGAACGTTGACAGTAATTTAGTTTACCACTTCTGAAGCATGGTACCATTGTGCATGATGGTCTTCAGGGTCTTAAGATCAGATCCTAAATGGCAAATAATGGAAGTGGGGCAATATTTCATTTATCAAAGAAATGAATGAAATAATTAAGAAATGCCTTTCAAATGAACAATAGGATAAACTGTGAATACTGTTCTGGGGGTCATTTAAAGGTGACTAACGTGAGAATCTTTTTTTAGCGATTTAATTTTGAAGAAAAATAAATCTTAATACTCTCAATTTTTTTTTAGGGTGGGTGTACGGGAGTCATACAAGCACACACAGCAGCTAATCACCAAATGACTACTTGATTAGCCTCAAGGATAAAGAAAATTTGTATAGCAACAATGTGGTGAATTATATGATAAAATAAACATACCATCTATTTATTAATTATGTCATGAGCAAATAAACCGAGTAATTTTATTTAAAAGAAAATAAGTTTAATTAAAAAAGGTTTAAGTTTAATCAAACCAACTAGATAAACTGGACAAATCTGTGGACTTGAAATGTTTTCTAAAGAACTACATCTGTAACCTATAAGAAGGATTGCCCCTTTCAAATACAAAGCGATTCTATGTATTCCAGAGAAGAAATTATTGGGAAAATTTAAAAGAATGTTATTCACTATTAAACCAATTTTGAAAATTTGAAATACTCGCAGCTACAGGAAAGTAACTAACGGGACAAAATTATGACAGCTTAAAGAACTTTTCTAACCTCTCAGCTGCGAGCAGCCTGAGCATATATTTATGGCTCACATATGTACCTTATTCAGCAAGTTTAATTTTTTGTAAATAACCACCACTAACTGAGAAATCGTCACCTCAATTTTTCAAGCGAGGGACATTGAAAGTGACTTTTTTTTTTTTAAATGACCCATATATTGTTTATTCATTTAATACCACTTTATGCTTTGCCTAATCGGACGTTACTACAGAGGGAGTAGTGAATTTCGTCTATCCAGATATAATTATAGGATAGGGATTTTTAGGAGTACCTAACATCGCTCAGACTTTGGTTATCATTTTACGTCCCCTCTGAAGGGCAGCATTACATTATATTACATTATTGTCGCGAAAGACTCATAAAGAAGTCCTTGGCCTGCTCAACAGCTCTATCCCAATCGTTCCGATCGCCTGCTCGAGTGATGGAGACCTTGCTCAGCCTCAGATCTTTACAGACGGCATCCTTCCATCTAGTTTTGGGCCTTCCTCGACGTCTTACTTCATCAGGATATCCTTTATACAGCTTTTTAGCTGTTCTTTCTTCGTCCGAAGGGCAGCATAACCAGGATTTTACTCCCTTTAAAAACCGTCGGGCCAACTGCCGGGTATATTTTTTTAATATTAAAGTACTATAACATTCTATAAGGATAGCCTCATTGCGTACTACTTCTCATACTGCAGTTGAAGAATTTCACTACAGACTCACCAAGAAATGATACAATACAAAATTCTAATGAGAAATAACAGTTACCAGGACTATACAATTTACATTTACATGAAATTTACAGCTGTATTATAATTATACAAGTAAATAGAATGAATGACGATCATGTAATAACGTGAGATAAAGGGAAGTAGAGAAACCACCCATTGGTGGTACTCCAATAACAATTCAACTAGGAAGATCACGAGGCCATATTTTCAAACGCCTCCGAGGATTATAGGGAATAGAAGAGGAGGCTAGGCTTGAAAGTAGTGGGTTTTAGTGGAAGTAAGCTTGGTCATGAATGGATTTATATAAGGTTCGTATCAAATCAGTAACAAACATTAATGCCATTATGGGCGATCTTATTCGTAACAAGAAAAGGAGGATTGAGGATTTCAGGAAAAATTTTGGATTGGATACGAGAGGAATTCGATGGCTTAGTGGAGCCTCAAAACTATATTCCGTAAGTCCAAATAGGTCTTATTATATTCATGAGTATGGTTTTTTTTAATTAATTGAGCGCTTAGAGCGTTTGTCTAGTAAGTGTTGAAGTAACCTGAAACGGAGAGGAGTTTCTTATCGTTTTAGTCAAGTACATTATATATTTAAAATTAATATTGAATATAAATTGTTGTCATTTGAGTCAAGCTCTCTGGATATTTACGAGTGATATTAAATATTCAATAAATATTATATATTAAATAAATTAAAAAATCGATTATTTTTAATCGCTATATTAAAACTTCGTAAACGAAACGATGCCTACTACTGTAATATTAATTTAACTAAACCATAATATAATATTAGTTTACTATTATAATATTAATATGTGCCGCAGTAAGTAAATTAAAAATAAAATCTGATCGACAAAAGCTCATGATGACACAAGTGGCCGACCTTAAAGTAAACTCAGAGCACCAAACTCCTGATTTAACAAGATGGAAATGTCAAATAACCATTTAGAATTGAGTGGAACTGGAATCACCGGTCTAACCAGAATGCTCATCCTGACAAAAGACAGGAATTCGTTCGCCATTATAAAATGAAAAGCACGAAGTCAAAATGTTAACAAGTCTCATTTAAGTTCGTTTTTATTATATTCCCCGCTCAATAGGATAAGACTAAAATTCAATATATCATATACCTGCAGCCCCGGTGGAAAAGTGGTGAAGTACTATTTAGCCCAGAGAGAGTTATGTATTCAGGAAAGCGGAATCTTGTCCTTTTCGTAGTTTTTGACTTGGAATGGAGTTGTAACATAAGCATTAACTCCATTCCACGCCTATCTCTAACTTAGCTTCTTGCTTACTACGAAAATAACATGATTCCGCTTCCCTAATTAGAAGAAACTCACTTTGGAGAATTCACCATTCACCATAATTGCGTATATAATGACAAACCGGAGACTGATAAAAAAAAATTAATTAGTTGATAATATTTATAATAGGGATGGGTAGATACTGGATTTTCCTGTATCTGATACAAGTGATACTGATACTTTTCTGTATCTGATATTTTTACTAGCCACGCTATAGCTGTTTTGTTGTTTGCCTTTACTTTATGGTATAGATATATCCATTAATGAACCCATATTTGCCCGGACATAGGTCGAGGTTTTTTTTGCGAAAGTGGCTCGTGAAAAATCATATATTAGGAGGCGATCTCGGAAAATGTTATTTCAACCACCCTTTACTGTTAACTAATTTCATATTTTATTTTTGTTTCTACATATGTGATAAGTGACTAATTACAGATTATATTGATGATAATTGAAAACTTGTTCAATATTATTTTTACTTATTTATTTATTGATACTAAGGGGAGATGCGGCGAAATTGGTCTTTCGCCGGCAATCAAATCAGGGGATAGGGATTGGTAAGGTTGTATCAATCAGACCCTATCTGATACTTGTATCAATTGATACAAAAGTATCAGGTACATTTCGACTGTATTAACTACTTTTTAGTATCAGATTGATACAACCTTATCCATCCCTAATTTATATAGAGAAGTATACAAAGTTTAAATTGAATTGAAACTTTTTTACAATTCAGATTTGCCTGATAAATTTTCAACTTATCATTTTGCTCGCCGTTTCAGGCTACTTCAACACTTGCTAGAGAAACGCTCTAAGCTCACAATTAATTACAACAGAGTCATATATATGACAATCATAAGAGACTCGCCCTGACGTACAGAGCAGAGCTTTGTGGTCCCACTGAGCCTTCGAATTCCTCTCTTATCCAATTCTTACAATCCAAAATGCTTCGTTAAATTCTCAATGCTCCTTACCTTGTTACGGACCAAGTAAGGAGCATAACGCCCGAATCCGATATCAATCTTTTCATTACAAACTACATAATCAACTCAAACCTAGCCACATCTTCACTCCCTGATAATCCGCTTAGGTGTCTGAAAAGAAGATGGCCTCGTGACCTTCTAAGTTAAACTTGTTATTCGAGTACTACCATTAGGTAGTTTCTCTACTTTTTACCTATTGACATTATATTTACTTGATGTATTCTATTACAGTTGTAAATTTCAACATACAAATTTTAAAAAACAACATCATTTATCATCGTCCACTTCCCTATGACTAATTACACATTCATTAATTATCTTAAATTATAGGATAAAACGGGATAAACAGTTTATATTGATAAGTTTATCAAAAGATGACTTTGATCCTGTGTATCCAATACGTTCATTCCATGAAAGGCTAAAGGACACGAACACCAAGGAAGACTGGAAAACAATGCGACTGTGGGTTGAATCATTAATCTAATTGCATGTAATGTGTTATATTGCTATTGTAAAATTCAAACACGTAGGCCGTGACTCGTAATATCCTAATTTAAAACAAATTAGTTCATGCCTCGAGTGGGCAGTTGAGGATTTAGCAGGTCTTAGGCCGTGGGAAAAAAATAAAAATACAATATCGAACGATATTTTTACAGAAAATTAGTAGTGGGGGAAATTGAACAAATAAACTTATACTATTGGCATAAAAGCTAAACACGGCATTAACCATTCGTCGATACTAAAAATGTCTTAAAAGAACAAGTTTGAATGTTTGAAAGATCGAACCTTCAGATTTTTGTATTTCTTCTAAAATGAAAACCATTTTTGCATTATTTTTTATATATATATGATTCGAAATTTCTTTAGAGCTCATTTACTTTTGTTTAACAATTTCCATTCTTAAAGAATCTAGAGTCTAGATCTAGACCATTATTTTTTAAAATTAGATACAATGTCATAAAAATGATGAATAAGTTATTATATAATTTATAACATAAACGTTGATGAATGCAGGTAAGAAAACAGGCCTGGAAGTAAATTCGAATAAAACTGTGGTTATTAAAAGAAAAGAGGGAGATTTTGGGGATATTGTTTGAGGAGGGAAAAAGTTTGAACATGTCGAGAAGTTTAAGAACTTAGGATCTATGCTAAATAGAAAGCACGAAATTCAAGAGGAAATACAGACAGAAAAGTCTTGTAATTATTCGGTCCCGACATCACTAATCTCGCGTCATTTATACCGAAATCCGAAAATATAAAATCATCATCCTTCCAACTCTTCGGTACGTGCGTGTTAACGCCACCGCAGTTACTTTTCCCTACTTGTTCGCATGCGCGAGCGGTTACATTTTGTAACCGTTATATTTCTAACACCTCATTTCTTCTATGTTCGTTCTTGCTCGCTGAGTTTTGCGTATTTGTTCTAGATTCATTGTTTTTATTATTTTATTTATTTAATTATTATTACATTTCTTGTTGTTATTATTTCGGTAATTTTTGTGATACGAAAATGAGTCTTTGGGATTTGCCAAAAACAGAGCAAGTATGTTTTCAGGAGCGAAATGTTTTACCAAAAAAACGAAAATGTAGCAATTCACATGAGATGAGACTGTATTTTGGAAGTGCAATTTAAGGAGTGTGATGAGCAATTGGGGCTGAGAAAGGACAACTGGTTTGAGAACAGCAGAATCCCATTTTGTTCGGCATTAAGATTCATTTACTGCTGGTGTGATGAGTTAACATCTATTACATTTTGTCATAAACAACTTGATTTAGGAAATAAAACAGTGATAGACTGGAACAATTACATGAGGGAATTGTGTGTCTTGGATATGGAGAACAAGCCAAAGAAGAAGATTGGGGGGGACGGGGACCAAATTGTATTGTCGAAATCGACAAAAGTTTATTTACAAAACGTAAAAATAATTGTGGTCGTGTCCTACCCCAACAGTGGGTGTTTGGTGGGATATGTAAGGAAACAAAAGATTCGTTTCTTGTGACTGTTCCTGATAGAACTGGATGTACGATTATTGAGAAAATTACCGAAAATATTGCAGATGGTAGCACAATTTACTCGGACAGCTGGAAAGGTTAATAAACCAATATAATAGAAAAAGAGGGATTTCGACATGCTAAGGTCAACCATAAATATAATTTCATTGATCCTGATACAGGAGTACATACTCAAACAGTGGAGAGAATGTGGGGCAGTGCTAAATGGAGGAATAAGAGACATAGGGGGACGGGGAGGCATCATTTAGAATCATACTTATCAGAATTCGTATGGCGGCAACATCAGTTGAAAGAAAATAGAGACTGTTTCGAATCGATGTTGAACTGTAGTTCGGTCCATTTTCCACGGAAACCCGATTAAGCACTTTTTGTTTTAATAAATTATTTTCATTTTTCATTATTCCATTATTTTGATTATTCGTGATATATTCCATTATTTCTTTCTGTTTTATCCATTTTTTAATTGTTCATGATATATTTAATTTGTAAATAAATTATTTTGATTTGTAATTGTTGATGATTATTTTAAAAAAGTAAAATTCTAACCCCAATAAATAGATTTAAAAACATGCGAGAAATATAACGGTTACAAAATGTAACCGCTCAAGTAGGGAAAAGTAACTGCGGTGGCGTTAACACACAAGTACCAACTCTTCTTTACGGATGTGAAACGTGTCTGCTAATGCTAAAGGATGAACAATGTCATAAGGTATTCGAAAATGAGAAGTTGCGTAGAATATGAGATCTAAAAAAAGAATACAAATATTTAGCAGAATTCATAAAACGATATTGCGAAACGTGTATCTGGCTAATATTATTGAAGTTATAGCTTCACGAAGATTAAGCTTAGTTACCTAAAAAGTTAAAAACGCTTTACCAACTTGGAAACGTTTGAAGGGTAGACCGAGGCGTAGGTGGGAGGATTGCGTTAAGGGTGATCTGGCGAATTTGGGCTTGTGTAGAGGTCCATGAAAGGAGGTTTGCAAACAGAGGTATCAGCATCGATGCTTCGTGCACACTAAGCCTTAATATTATTAATATAATTTATATTAAATATTAATTAATTTGTAAATTAAGTTATAATATAAACTTATAATTATATAAGTTTTAACTATAAAAATTCCACATGGTCAGCAATATTTGCATTTGTTATTCATAGGGAATTATTAGCAAAACCTAAAGATTAATTACAAACAGAGTAAATGGCTAGGGCTAGGATGCGCCCCAGAAAATTGTTGAAGGGGGCCTCAGAATAAGTTAGTTTAAGGACCTCTGATCGAGGCGATGCGATTAGGAAGTCACCCCAGGTAAAGGTGGAGCGCTGCGACCGCCCACCCTAAAATTTTATATTGGACTCTAATGTATTTATTTATTTTCCCCACACTTAATAATATCAGGAACCCCCATTAATAACAACAATAATAATAACGCTTACATCAAAACTGAATTTCTCTGACAAATTGCACTTTTTATAAATTTTGCATTATAACAGCACTAAGGGTTCCAGCAACTCATCCCAAGGAGATATCAAGACAAAATTATGCCGTATATAAAAAGAACAAGATGATTACCAAAATGTCAGCATGGAAATCAAGGTAGCGCATTCCCAGGTAATGTAGAGTCAAGGGCACTTTTCCTGGTCACTCATTTAACTTTCTAACGTCTCACTCGGTGGGAATTGTTGTACCTCGGGGAGTAGCCTAAGGGTTAATTACGTAATTCAAACCGTCAGAAAACAGCAACAGTAATTGACATAGAAAAGGTAGTAAGTAAAAAAAGAAAAACATTTGTTTTCATAGAAACGTTTGTAATTAATCATGCCCAAGAGGAGTAAGTCAAAACTGGGAGTGGTTTAGTTTCTATAAATAATGATAATTACTATTTTCCACCCATTCATCACGTGCTTCTTCAGGTTTCGGCCCTGTAGACCAATTCTTTGCCGACGTTTCGCTGACCATACTGCAAGCTTCCTCAGGGTTTAATCTGAGACTCAAGAAATTGATCACGGCGTCGAAACCAAAAGAAACGCGCGATGTACGGATTAAAAGTAGCGGCAATTGAAAATAGTATTTTACTATTTTCCAATTGAAACTTTCATTTTTTCTAAACTTACCACCATTTTCATGCCAATGCTTCAATTTTTTCAGATTATTTAAAAAAAAAAATCGTCCGTTGTGGAGATTCGAGATGCCATAGATTGGATGGATAAAGGCCAGATTTATGCGATGACGAATTGGTTTCTTCCTACTTCATAAGATTACATAAAATATGAATTGCGAAAAAATAAATAAATAAATTATATCTTTTCCACTAGAACTCATGAAGAGTCTTGGGTTCAGTACGTGATACAGACTTACTGTTTCTTGGACTACAGTTGTGCAGGGAGGTGACTTGCCCTAGATCACGCTCAACCGCCAAATTCCCCCCCTTTTTGGTACCCACTTTATAGAGGTTGGATGTGTCCAAGGAAGATCCTAGATCCCATAGAATCCATCTTCGACTGCTAACAGATTAAATAAAAGTCTACCAAGCAGCAGGATTTTAAACCAAGGACCTTGCACTCTACCACTGAGCCACACCAATCCCTTTACTAGCAAATCGTGAAAAAGGAAAAAAAAGAGCTGCAGCTAGAAAGTACCGCTTAGGAGTTATAAATCAAGAATTGAAGATAAGATTTTTCTGAATGGCCTTTCGGGCTGTTAGATTTCTGTATTTCTAGAATCTACTTACATTTTTCTAGATAATAGGGAATGAAGGAACGAAGTGGTTCAGTGTTTTTAAAATTATATACACAAATTGGTTTAATTTTCCAGACAGTTTTAAAATACACTTATCAACTGTACAATAAAACATGAAATTAATTTTTAGTCCAAGCTATATTCTGAATCCAGGACGGTGTAGCACTCCAATACTGAAGTCAAATTTACTAGTTCTTAGTTGCGGAGCAAGGATTAATTTAACAATAAACCAAGAAAAAAATATGTTTAAATGGGGTAAGTGGAAGAAGCAGGACCATTTCAGTTAAAAATTGTTTTGTTTTGTAAAACCTACGTAACAACATAACTAAAAATTAACAAAAACCTTATTGGTATAAATATTCTATCAAAACAGATACTACAGAAAACCGAAATAATTAATCTATGACTTACGAACTAAAAAAATAAGAATTCTTGTAACTGAAAATAAATTAATAAATAATATAAACAACAAATTATTTTGATTACAACAAAATGTATTGATTTTAAGTAGATCAAATACTGAAACATATAATTTTTTTGTATATTTCAAAATCAACACAGGATGAAATAACACCTTATGTGAAATCATACTTATTGAATTTGTATATTTTTGTATGTTAAAAGGAAATACTTATTTAATTTATGCACAGAAAATTGCTAGAAAGTAAAGGGCATTGGGCACACGGTATTTATAAACCTGAAAGAACCGTGATTTTTGTTAGGAAGTTTCTTTACTTTGCCTTTATCACATGTCATTACGTATGATTTATTATATTTACTTATTGTATTATTATAATACAGTTGTAAATTTCAATAAATACATTTAAGAAAAAAGCTTAAGATGGTGTGCACCTTGTAAACTGCTATGAAAAGCTCTAGATATAGCTGACATCAGCAGACACCGTATACATAATAAATTAAATATATAAAAAACAATAACAGCAAAACATAAATAGGAAATTCACTATTGCAAAATTTTCAGACCAGGAAATCCCTTTTTCAAAGGAATTACATGCAACCAACACCATTCAAAATATTTATTTATGCTTGAATTAAAAATTAGATAAATATAGGAATCTCAATCAATGGAATTCTCACCTAAGTCATCTACCTTTTGCTGATACCCTGGTGATCGTTATACTCAGTGAAAGATGATGCAAGGAAAGAAGAAGGCAATTGAAAAGAAGTGGACCAAAACAAACAATGTGACCTATGAGTCAATTATAAAAAATAAAACAAAGTACATATGCAAAGACGTTGGAGAAGTCAGTGACTCATAGTAAATCTTGATTAGTGAGTAGACGATTTTTTCTATCTTTGTTCAATATTGGAAAAAAGTTAGACCATAAACATTGAGGCGAATAAAAGAAACAGCGATGGTAGAAAAGCTATTAACAAGCTGAATTCTTTGAAGAAATTGATATATGGTAAACTCAAAAGAAAAATTGTTTTTTAATTGTTTTCACCTCAAAGCCTTATATTTGTAATTCTTATAATTACCTTTAGCCAGGCCAAACCATATCTAATAGCAGGAACGTCAATCTATGTAATTAATATTTTCCAATAGTTTTCTTGATTTTTATAGGTCATAATATCAAGATTACAATTTTGGGATAACTTTTAATTAAAAGTTGATTGAATGTCATCAATGTTCCCTTGTCAATTGTGTTCAATTTGGTGTAATGGATAATCATGATGCAGAATAACAAACCCCAGATTATTCATTTTATTAAATTAACTTTTAATTAAATTACTTCCATTTTTACACAGACATTTTAAGAGAAAAACCAATTTTATTATTTTTTAAAAGAAATTTCTTAGTTGTAAAATATGTTCATACCTTGAATATCCAAAAACAAAAAATTCTAATGTTACAGAAATATCAAAAGAATAAAATTCATTAACTTTCACTAAATATTATTCCAATCACTATGAAATTGTGATCTAGGAAGAAAATAAGACTTAATTTAATGATTCTAAAAGTAATTGTTAAATTCTCAAATCTAATAGTAAAATTACATTTTACATCAATCAATTAAGAATTTTTAATATTGATGTGCTGTTTGGGTTATCATTTATTTGATTTAATTTACACACTATCAAACATAAGCATAGTAGCATAACAAATTACTGAGCCCGAGATCGTGGGTTCTCAGCTCGGCAGGTGGTGCTAGGATTTTTTAAAGATAGTAAAAAATCCTTCAAAAAAAAAGCCTGTACCACTACAACCCATGAAGGGTCTGGGGTTCAGCAAGGAGGTGACTTGTCCTAGGTCATGCTCAACCGCCAAATTTTCCCCCTTATTTTGGGTACCCTATTTTTATAATATTTTATGGAGGCTGGGTGGGCCCCAGGAGCGTCCTAGATCCTATATGACCCATCTCCCGCTGCAAACAGACTAAATAAGTCATGGCCTGCAGCAGGATTTGAACCAGGATTTCCGTCATGGCAACTCTGTGCTTTAAAAAAAGAGATAATTCAGTAAATATTTATAGCAATTTTCTGCCTCGTAAAATTATGAAATTGTGCTTTATAATATTGTTTGTTTATGTATTTTAAGGCACTTTATGCTACTATGACTATTCGGACAAGCTATAGTGGGAGTCCAAATGTTTGCCTATCCAGGTATAATAACAAGTACCTGGACACCACATAGGCTCGGGACCGTCATTTTAAGTCCTCTCCGAAGGATGATCTATAATATTCCTTAACAGTACTCTGTTCATTAAAGTTGAAAGTTGCCGTCCTTCAGAACACAGGGGTTAAACAGGGGTTCTGAGCTGGTACGATGTCAGGTACTCGTTAAAAATCACTATCCTAATTAAACCAGGATAGGCAAAATTTAGAGGTCCCACTGTAGCATCATCCGATTAGCCATAGGAGCATAAAGTGACATTAAATAAACAAACCAACATAAACATGGCATAATTGGCATCAGGTTTTAGTGGTATAGGGAGGAAAAAAAGAACAGAAAACTTATTTATTAAGTAGTTTAATATCACAAAATCAACCAGGGGAAGTGAAAAAGTAATGTATATCAATTTATTTAATAAATAACTCACTCCCTGGCACTACAGTCCTACAAGGACCTGGTCCTCATCCACCACTGCCTGCCAATAAATAACTAGGTCATCTAATCACACCGACTATTTACAATTTCTTTTAAAATAAATATCTATTCCAAGTTCATAAAATATAATTTAATAGATAAATAACCAACAATATATTAAAAACAGCCAAGATCCTAAAAATAGCAACTAAAAATTTGAGAAGAATGGGTGAACATTTGGAACATTTAAGGTTTTTCTTGAATAGGCCCATATATTATAAGTATAGATCAATGATGATATCTTAATGAAAATTGTAAATTATTTGTCTTATCTTTTTATGCGAAATGCTGCAAACAACGTTAAAGAATGAACAACATCTTAAGGTATTACATAGAATATTCTGTCTGAAAAAGGATGATATTAAGGAGATTACACAACAGGAACAGCAGATCATGCACACATTTAATATATTAAATATACTTCAGGGATAGCATCACAAAGATATAGATGGTCATATAAGATTGTTGGGGTGAGAACGAACAAATTCCTAATAAGCACTGAGCTGAGTGATTGAGGGGTTATAGTGATTGAGGGTAATAGTCACAGGATAGAGTTTTGTAAGAAGAGATTGGTGGTATCTCCATCGAGCCTTCGGCTTTGCTAAGCCTTATTATTATCTCCTTTTAGTAATTATTGTGTCTGTTTCTATATTGAATATTCTTTAATATACATATTGGATAAAGGAGAATAATTGAATGTTTCTTCTGTAAAAAAAAAAAAAAAGTGCATGAATATACTTATAGAAGTAAAAAGAACACATTAAAATGTTAAATTTTAAGAAAAATATACATTGCAGAATCACAACAAACCAACTAAATATGTAAAATATTCAAACTACAAAAAGGTTCAAAAGTTTTCAACTTTCGATTTTCAACAATTTCAATTTTGTCTATCTTATGAAAAAACCCATAAGATAAACAACTCCAAACAATTTTAAAACAGTAAAACATATAAAGACAAAATGTTGCAAATATGAACATAGGAAATGTATGTGAAGGCAATATTTCTTCAGTTTCAGAAGTGCAATAATGATGATATTTAATTTCTATTAAGCTTTTTTAACACTAAAAATAGAAATGATTAATAAATATTTAGGTAATATGATTCAAAACTCTAATAAAACTCACCTAGATAGAGAGGAGAGTTTTAGAAATTAACAAAAAATAAAGCCGACATATAACTTGCAATCATTAAATAAAGTTACATACAACAGTTTGAAAAAAAAATCCTCAAAAAACAAAAAACTTCATCCAATTTTTTTTTTAAACAATAACTAAAAAGAAAATGAATTATTAAAGTTTGATAGTCAACTGTGATAAATAATCAGTATGCATTTAGAGTAATATTTTTATTCTGGAAGTCGATGAATTTGTAAGCCATCATAAAGGATATTGAAAATCTGATTAGCAACTTCACAAGAAATTACAGGAACTCTCCAAACCAAACAGGTCATGGCTCACAGATTGGTCTAAAACATTAGGTTTCACAATAAAAATGATTACCCCTGACTATTTATTCGGTCAATGAAAACCAAATTTAAGACTGCATAATAAGGAAAAGCTGAACACCCTCCCTAAGAATTAGGTAAATCTTAAATATTTTTTCTCATTATCATTTATTTTTAAAATGAATTGTTGCATAAATAACTAATACTAATGCAAACTCCAACCTCTTAAAGGATGAAAATGATGGCCATAATAGTTTGTGAAAGAGAAAAGGTTTCTACAGAAAGGAATGAGAAAGGGTTTTTACTTTGATTAAAGTCGTGAAACTTTGAAGCGATAACCAAATAATACACATTTCCCATAATTACATTCTCTTCTCCATACTAAATGTCATGATAACTAGTATTTTTGGAAAATATTAAAAGGGGAACGAATGAAAAGATAAAACTTGTGCCTCAACTCGAAATTGCGATTCAAAGGAAATGAAATGGCGATTACAGCAGCAAAATACAGACTCCCTGGCTGTGGTAGAGCCTTATTAACATCATCAGAACTCTCACATACAATAAAAGAAATTAATCAGAAGGAATAACAGGATATATAGAACAAAAGACTTCCAAGAAAACTTGATGTTATAAAGAGACAAATAAAACCTTGGAACTCTTCTAGTCCCAGTATCCGAAGAGATGAAGTGGCCATATAATATATAATAACATGACATCTGATTAGCAAATACCACTATGGTGTCAATACTGCAAAAATACTTAAACAATAACTAACTTCTACAGTAGTAAATTGGGAGAGATAGGGTTACCTCTCGATAACCTTAGTGGATAATTTATGTCAGATTGACAGCTATTTCTTTTCCTACCGGAATAAATATAATGTAACAATTATAAAATACGCCCTATTTTAATTTTTATTTATTAATTACTAGGCATTACGTAACTCTGCCACTGATGACTTACATGCCTTAAAACATCATATCAAACAACTATCAATATCCTACAAACAGCTTTACTAAGAATACTAGGAATGAACCCACAGATGAGACATTTGGTATACACTTTTAAAACGAAATGATAGAAATCGCT
Organism: Troilus luridus; assembly: GCA_964056705.1. Classification (NCBI taxonomy): domain Eukaryota; kingdom Metazoa; phylum Arthropoda; class Insecta; order Hemiptera; family Pentatomidae; genus Troilus; species Troilus luridus. Next base: position 60,624,823 of record OZ057414.1, read on the forward strand.
TCATATGAAATCAGTAATGAATTCAAACATCTACAGGAGAACTGCAATGCACTCTCTTACCTTAATTGTTCTTATTTGCCTTAAAGATTCACGACGTCTTACTCTGGCTTGATAATCACTTAAACCACGCGTAAATAAATTTTCCTTGTCAAAACGACTCGGTAAAGATTTTCTTAATAACCTTCTTGGACCCATTTGACACTTCTTTAAACCGTTAGCAAGTTCAAAAATGCCGGATAACCGCAATCATCTGGTCGGATTCAAATCTCAGCTCAGTGCCTTTTAGATTTTCAAGTACAACTACATAACTAATAAAAAAATTACGGGTAAAATAACTTATGTCGAATTATTTACTGGAATTCGTTGAAAATTATAAATGCCTGTGCATGAAATTATCGAAGTATTATTACAAATTACATTATTTCACAGATCCATCAACATCATATGATATACAATAACTTCTATCACATATAGGAAAAATATAGTCGACTCATATTTATCAATCCTTTTAGCTAAAATACTAATTCAACTATATTTTGTCATAAAATGGAAAAAATAATAGGTAGTATATTAACATAAATACCTTTTTTTTTTTTTTTTAAATACAGAGAACAAAAAGGAGATATGAAAATAACACCAACACGTATGAAAAGAAAAGGCTCCGATTCTATTCAATTTCCTACCAACACATTGGATAAAAATGTTTCGAACCAATTAAGAAAAAAAAATAGTCCAAAGCCCGCCAAGGTATGTAAAATTGAGAGTAGAGAAGATACATCTAGCTCAAACGTCGATGAAGTAAGTACTTTCAATATTTCTCAATTTCCAAATGGTAAAGAAAATATTCCGGTTTATTATAATGAAAATGAAAAAAAATTTAACAAAGTCGAACAGTCGAATTCCACCAATAATTACATTTCCCATCCTTTGCAAGAAAGTAATAAACATAATGTCGGCTTATATGACCCAATTCAAGATTTAAAAATTGAAACTAATAATGTAATAAAAAGTGAAAATATTAATTATAATTATAACGATGAATTATACCCATCATTATTAAAATCAGGCAGGGATGATGTAGAAGCTTCATATGAGGAATCAAGTGATGATGAATTTGAGTTTATTTTAGAACAGGAATTGATAAAGGAGCAAATTAAAATAAACAGGAGTGTGTATTTTAATGATGATCCTTATATTAATACATTAGTTAAAGGCTTCAGTAATGAAATTAGTATAGAAGAACAAAGTATATTAATTGCAAATGCAATTAGAACTAATCGTAAACTTGCTGATTTATGTGTGACCCTTGAGACAGCTCTTGTAAAAAAATTGGATAAAATAACAAAAGAATTTCAGCACTTAAAAATAGATATTTCACATTCGGTTGAGGAAGGAGACACAATAGCGAGTAGAGGCTTTTATAGTCAATTCGGCGCTCCTTATTTCAAAGATTCCTCAGGATTTTACTGTCCAAGAAATCAAGATTTTAAAGATAAGCTATCTAAAAACCAATTTATTGGTTATTTATACATGCAAAATGATCATACCGCCGACATTGCTGCATTATCGAATGCTATAAGAGAATATATTATAGATGACTTTGTTAAAAAATCTAATCTTGATGATTTAAAAAAAAAATGTTTTGAAGCTCATAATTCAGCTGAGCAAGAAGTAGTCTTAGAAAAAATTGACTTTATAAAAAGAAAATTGGATTTTATGAAATCTGTCAATTTAAAGTTTCTTGTAAAAGACATTTCTGATTCGGATATTGATTGGATGAAGATATCGTCAAAGGAATCTGTTGACATTCTTACTCCTGGTGAATGCTTAAGATATTGGACTTTAATTTTATCCCCTAAAGTCAATAGAGGTCTTTGGACACAGCAAGAAAAAAAAGATTTGAAAAAATTGGCGGCCCAGTTTGATTATAAAAATTGGGATGAAATTGCAGAATTACTTGGCACAAAGCGAACGGGATACCAATGCTTTACTCAGTTCAAAAAGAACTTTGGAATAGTCGACTTCAACAGAGGTCGCTGGAGTAAAAAAGAAGATATTCAGTTGTCTTATCTTGTCAGCATAAGTGAACAGGGAGGTGTGATTGGTTGGGCAAAGGTTTTATGCCATCTAGAAGACCGAACAATGGCACAAGCATTAAACAGATGGTATAGGTTAGATCCAGGTTTAAAGAAAGGTAAATTCACAGACGAAGAAGACATTATTTTGGTAAATGCTGTAGAACAGTTTGGTCTTGATTTTCAGAAAGTTGCTTCAGTGTTTCCTAATAGGTCAGCAATCCAATTAAGGGAGCGATATTTTGCAAAACGAGACATGAAAGTTAATAAATGTGGGGAATGGTCTTTAACTGAAGATAAACTTCTTATGGATTTAATTGCTGTTTATGGTGAAAAAAAATGGTCAAATATAGCTGAGAACTTTCCTTCCAGGAATAGAATCCAAATCAGACATCGATATAAGTGCATAAAGTTGAATTTACAGAAGGATCCAGGATTTAAACTAGAGAACTTGAATAGGTTTAAAAGAAATACTCATGTTAATGCCAAAAATAAACGAGATGAAGCAGCAATATCAAAAAGCACAGCAATCGATATCATCAGTAAAACTATTGAAGAAGGTAAAATATTTTATAACAAAAGAAGAATTTTGAAAAGAACTGGAAGACTGAAAGGGAGGGGTTGAATTGTGTTTTAAAACTCAAATTTTCATATATAATCTTCATTCGATTTATTTATTTATTAATTTTTCGAATTTAAATGATTTTGCTTTGGTTAATTTAAATGGGTTTTTATAAATCTACCTATTTTTATTTTATTTTTGTAATTATTTTGTTATGGTTGTTCAGTGTGTTCTACATCGGTTTGCTAATTTTGAGTAATATATTTTGGATATTATATTGTTATTTTTTTTCTTATCTTATTTATATATTTTATTAAATTTTATTTTAATATTTTGTTAATACTATTACTGATATTTTATGCATTAAATAGGTGTGAAAACATTAATTTTATTAAATTTTATTTTTATGTTTTTGTAACTATACTTCTCACTGTTTATAATGTAGTATACGTAAAAATTTCCGATAATTGAAACAATCTTTTGTAGTAATAATTAGAATAATTGAGTAATTAATGATAACAATAATAAATACAATTAGTCTGAAATGCTATGCCAAGGAGTTTACATAATTCAAGGTAGCCAACTACTTTCGAAGCTAGTGAACACAACTAATAAACAAGGCAGAATAAGCAGTTAAGTATACATTGCGGAAGGAGTATTTATTTTGTCTATTAGTATAAAAGGAAACTATTATGTGCACTTCTACTTTCTTTCATAATTATTTTTTCCTCTGCTTGGAACAATATATTTGTTAACCCGCAGATCAAGTTTTTTTTCTTCTACATAATCCAATTTTAGACCCCATTCAAATCAACAAGATCAACTGGAAATATTAATCAATCATTAACTAACTTACTTCTTTGAGAATGAAATGCTCTTTTCAATAATTCATATATTCTGGTTAATTCACTTAATCTTTACTGCTTAAAATTACTTAGAATCTTTTTTTATGCTTCCTTACTAAAACAAAATTACAATCCTAGTACTCCTTAACTTTTCAAAAGTCATTGACTCTGTTAATCATAAAGTTCCTCACCAACATCCTATTCATATGTAAATGTATGAAAAAGCTTAGAATTACCCTCGGCTAATATCTAACATGAAGGAACCATTTTCTAAATCACCCTCAATCTATCTCAATCCTACAACAGCTCTTTAGATTCCTCAATTATTTTTCCCTGTAATTCCTCCCATCTGATATCCTCCCTCATTCTCCTTAACTTTCATTAAAGATCCTAACTGGAAAGAAGGATATCAGGTAAACAAAAGATGATGCCAAAAAGATCAATGAATTGAATTGATAGGCTTGCACTACTCTTACCGATATTTCAAACAAAGGTTGCTTTAACCTAATTTCCTTTGAAAATGTCTTCTTGGGGTCTTCCTATTCCAAACCTTAAAAATAAAAATCCTTCCTATATTTTTGACTCATATGTTTTGTCTCTATTCATTAATCATTTGTCAATCTTTCAGTTTGCATATTCCTTCTGGTAGAACGGCTTGCTTTTTCATTTGTGCTACTTCTTTCTGGGATTCCTTAACCATCTCGATTTGTAAAGCTTTTTCATTTCTTTTTTATTACTTCTAACTCTTTTTATTTGATACCTCATTACAATGAACATAATTTTCTCCTTTAGTATAATATATCAGTTTATAAATCTAAAGCACCAAGATTACATGGTTTGTCTTAAACCCGGAACCTTTAGATTGGTAGACAGTCCATTTGCATATTGAGCTAAAATGTTTCACAGATGAATGAAAAGTATTCTTAGTAAAAATTAAACAACATAAAAAGCATTAATTTTTATATAAAAATAATTAAAAACAAAAAAAAGAAAATATGAAATAACTTGTAACAATAATCGAATAAATAAAAAAAAAATATTGTAGCTCACCCATAATTAATACAAAGGCTCCTCCTTTACTTCATAATCTTTCATGTAAAATAAAAGGACTATGACTATGTAGTATTATAAAAACATGGTTCTATTTTCAGTTTTGATATATTTCTTTTTCTGTCATAAATTTATTATAAATCTACTTTGTCTTTTAGTTTGTTGTAAATTCAATTTGTATAAATAATTTGAATAATGCTGCTTCCCTTGCTAATACATGCTACTGTTAAAATATTGAAGAGAGTTAAAACAAAAATAGAATGTTGTTTCATTTTATTTAATTTATGTTCCGTTTCTTGAGAAAAATATTATTTACTATAAATAATTGTCTATGATGCTCAAATCTGAATAATTTGTATGCTACTTTTAAAAAAAATATTTTTTAAATAATTGTTACTAGCTGATGTTTAGTTCCAGTTTGTTTGTTTTCTTTTTTTACAAAATAGAAAACTTTTTATGTTCTTCTTTCTTTTGTTGTTGGTCCAAAATATAAATTTTGATCTTACTTTGATGACTAGGATAGATTGGATAGAGGAAGGAAAACACCCATCGTGCCTGTCTTCATTCAGGTCACCATGATGCAGCCGCAGTGCTGCTTCTACTCTATTTCATGTCAGTTAGATATAGTTCATTCAAAAAGATAGTTTCGTCAGACATATTTGTATTCCACTGTTTCACCTCCTTTATTACAACATTCTGTTAAATGAAATAACAGAATATGACAAACAGCATGCATATCATGAGGCCAACAAGAGCGGAATTCTAATTTTTACATGTAAAAATGTACACCATAGCTGATCTACATTAAATTAAAAAATCAAATTTGCTTTCTTACTTTACTCCTTGTCTCAGGTCTTTTATTTTTATATTTCTTTGCTTTATTCATTGTAACTTATGGTCAATTGACATTTTATTTTACTACTAGCTGACCCGGCCACGCGTTGCTGTGGCTGTTATAATAGTTTTTAAAAATATTACATTAAAATTTGAATTTTAAAGAAATAATGAATCAATGAAAAAAATGTATTAAATAGATTTTTATTTCACATTTTATTCATCTTATATCTAAGTATAGTATAGTATATAATAAATAAATAATATACAAAATCTTAACTGATAAAATATAAACATTAGTTTAATGAATGAGGTATATAATGGTTGATTTTTAATTATGACTAATTTTATTATTTTAAATTATAACTATTTATTTAAATTTAATTTACCGCTGTCCTGCTGACCAGTGCTGAAATTTTCTGGCAATTTGATGGATTCTGTATTTAGATGCAGTTCCATTTCACCGATTCCAATATCCAGCATAGTTTTGAAAATATTTGTGCTGATGGATCAGTTTGTATTTATACTCGCATGTTTATGATCAATCGAAGTGTTTCGACATGAAAATGATTGTATTAAACATGTGTTAATCTCATCGGCAAAAGTAGAGCGATGGATAACTGGAAAGTCTGTCGGAAATCACCAGATAACAATAGAACAGCACCACCGAACAGGTTGTTGTTGTTCAAATCTGTCATAGTTCTATTCTAATTAATTAATTAATAATTATTAATTACGCAGCACCATGAAAAAATTAATTAATATTAAATTAAAAAAATTAAATAAACGCTCCTATAACAATATACGTACAACATCTGTGAATAAACTTAAATAAAGGAACATGTGTAAAATAAATTGTAGCATACCATGCAAACTTTCATCCCATATTTCAACCCCTTACAACCCTTTTTTCGCATTAGCAAAAATTTGTTCTTCCCAAGACTTTAAAGTTTCGCTAAATGAAATTTCATCCCGATCGGTCCAGCGGTTTGGCCGTGATAACGTCTGTGACAGACAGACAGAGTTACTTTCGCATTTATAATATTAGTATAGATGAGTTTTATTAAGATGTTTAGCGGTCTGAAAGATACATTTTATTTTCATTGTGAGAGGATATATAAATAATATTAGGTTTAACTATAATTACATTATTTATGTATTTACCCTTGTGCATTGATACTTTTCATTAATTTTTGTAATGAAAAAATTAATGGCTCTCTCACCTGCGAAGCCAAGGAATTTTTTAGAATTATGATTACCTCACTTTTTATTTTTCTGAAAATTTATTTTGTAATGATATTATTTGTAATATTTAATAGTCCGTTGGATAAATTTTATATGTGTTTTTATTTGCTAGATATTTATTTAATAATATTCTTTGCATATTATCCATATGGTTGTTTGCTCGTAAACTCATTATACTTTTCAAATATTATTTTTCTATTTCATTCATTACTTTGTGTTAGGTAAATTATCTCATTGAATAAGTTTAATCATGAAATTAATTTATACAATTCATTAACTTGTCGAAAAGCACAACTAAAATATGAACCTATTAAATATAAAAAGAAATCTTGTAAATTTGATTTTGATTCAATATTTGAAAACATTTTTACTAGAGTTGTTTCTTATTCCTTCCCTAATAAACTTAAGTTATATTTGATTACTATAGAATAGAAGATAAAAGCCAAAAAATGCTTCGAACTATTAAGTATACTTTGAGATACTCTTGGTTCTTAAATTATTAAAATCAAATACAATTTCTAATTTTATTCTCTCTATCATTTTATGAGAATTAAATATAATATCTAAGTATATTATGTTGAGTTATCCAATTAATAATTAACATAATTGATATATTGCAAATTTTGTATCTTTTAACATTAATAAACTCTGCTGAAAGATTTCAATATGAAGAATTCTATAGTTTTCAGGAAACATTTTAATATCTTTTCTCAATTTTTTTAAATGCTTATTTTGGTTTTTTTTTGTTTGTTTTGGGAGGGACAACATAATTTTTATTGAATACTGTTCAGTAGTCAGAGGAAAAAAGTAGAGCTGGAAGAAAATTTATAAAATCAAAGCTAAAACGCATATAAAGAAATGTCTAATAATTTGTAAAAGATAACCAAAATTATTAATAGTAATATAATACTTCAATTGTTGTTTGAGCAACCTCGAAATAGTTATTGAACCTTTTGATGAGAGCTCCGAAATGGATAAGGAAAATAAATTTCTGATTCAATTATACCAGATCACATGTCATTTTGATTGTTACCTTTTATTAAACTAATAACATAGATCAATTTTCATAAATTAAATATCTAATACTTTTGAGAGTAAAAAAAACAATTAATTAAATTAAAAGAACAATTTAAACGTTTTTATAATGAGAAAATTAAGTTACTAATATTAACTAAATTATAAACAACTAATTAATTTAAAAAAATAAAAAATATTTAATCTTACGATAATAAATTTAACTCTATTAAATTACAAATAAATTAATGTTCAAATAAAATCGATTACAAAATAATAAATGTTTGTGGTTCTCTAGTTAAAATGATTTAATAAAAAAACTCTTATCTGCGTGTCGAAGTAGATTCCTGTAGATAGTAGATTCTCGGCAGGGCGAGCTGGACGTTGAGACGACAGAGGGATTTCGTCGTCACGGCGAGCGAAGATGTTGAGACAATAAAGGTTGAGATGATCGACTGGATCAATTCGAATTGGTCGAATCGATGACGAAGCTTAAACTAATTACACCTGCAGGTGGGCAGCAAATTAGTATCTTCTTCAAATTCAAACTAATTAAATGCAACTTTGGGCTCCTACAGAGCATACGATGGGCACGTCAAGAGGCTCGTGCCAACACACTGGCTTGGTTTAGACGGAGCGAACAAAACCCGGTTGATTCCCTTTTGTTTTTCTCTCTTCATTTTTATAGGATATGTTTTCAAACTTAAGACAAATATCACTTATCACTAAACAAATAAAATTACTTTAAAATTAAATTATTCTAAACTATTATAAAATAAACGTTTAAATTATTATAGTAAAATAAAAATGCGAAAAATAAGTAAAGAATTGTTTCTTTTACGAAAAAAATGATTTAATTTTTTATGATTAAAACTAATAATATTTTATAAGGTTACTACTTCGTCTGGCCTTAACATTTGTGTTTAAAATTCGTTTCACTCTATACCTGATATTCTTAAAGAAAAAATTTAACTATGAGCTAATTGAAACAACATATCACATTGTTCAAAAATTGTTTTATTTTACTCAGAAAAAGTTAATCATTAACTTAATTTATACAATGCATTAGAATAATGAAACTCAAAACATCGAAAAGATGTACTTACTAAACATAAAATTAATTACATAGTAATTTATAGGATAATCACACCATTCAAATGTATCCCCTTAAGCAAATATGTACTAACATATTTGTAGGCAACTAAGCTATTTAAAAAAAAAATATTTTATTTCTCAATAGCTTTCTTAAAATTGTATATTGCACCTTTTTCAGCGAAATTCATAATAAGTTTACCATGGATATAAGAAAGGTTCGGAATGGGGATGATGAAAAAACATATATAATATAATATAAAAAAAAAGTAGCATAAATAAATTATCAATGTAATAAAGCACTGCTGTATCTCACCCTCTAATTCCACCCCTTAGCCAGACATTATTTGAATAGTGATTACGCAGAATGCATTTAATTAATCTAGTTGATGTTTTAGTTTCGAACGAACTTTTCCTCTATAAAGTTCGAGTTAGTGGTAACATCTGGACCACTAATGCAGTCAGGATCAAACGCAAATTTGCTGTTCTTGGAATTCACTGTGCGTACTAGGAAATTGAAAAAACTTGCTCTAGAAGTTCGTTCTGGGAATGCCACGAGTCGAAAGGTTTAATAATCAGAATTTATGATCTCGTTTTCCCGACCAAGTCGTCCGTGTCTTCCCCCGAACAGGGCGGTTCAACAGGTCTCTCCCCCTGGAATCCTTAAAGCGTAAATTATATTGAATCCATGCGAATATATTCCGTGTGTTAAATACCAGTTCAGTACTATTTCTTGTTAGTAATGACCCCATGAAAAAAGTAAAATTTTAAAAATGCCCTAGCTAGTTATTTTAGTCAGATTGATAAAATAATGAATCGACATTTTTATTATCTTTATAACAATAAATAATAAATAAAAGTATAAATGCTATAACACGAATGGACCCTTTGATATCTACAGACTCTCCTGGGCTCACCCAGCCTCTATAAAGTGAGCACACATGATTGGGCGAAAAACGTAGCCATTGAGCGTGATCTCGGACGTGACCACTCTGCACATACTACCACTACCGCTACCGCATACTGAATCCACGACCCTCCAGGGGTTGTAGTGGTACAATTTTTTTTAATTACATATTGATTAATGGAAAAAATATATTTGCTGTTTGGTGTAATGATTTATTATGTAATATTTTATTGTATAATATTTGTATGGAATATTACTCATGTTAGGTGGTATAGATATAGATATAGATTTAATATAGATAGACAAGAATAATTAGCCTAATGAATTACTGTGCTACGTATTCATAATGTGAATAAAAACTAAGCAATTTATCGGAGGCGTTAATTAAGGAGGGAGGTAACTCAGTGTGAAGATTGCTGTCCAAGAAGAATCCGGGTGTGGAAGATTAATTATTTAATCTGTTATCAGCCACAGATAGACTCTATAAGTTTTACAGACCCTCATGGGGTTGTCTCAGCCTATAAGAAGTGGGCATCCTTAATAGGGCGAAAAACCTGGCGATTGAACGTGATCTCAGATAAGTAACTCCCTGCACAACCGTTGCCTTAGAAACAGTATAGTCTCTACCATGTATTGAACCCAAGACCCTTCATGGGTCGTAATGATAGTTTTTTTTTTAGGCCTATTTGAATTTTTTTAAGGCGGATCGGTGATATGTAATTCCTCGTCGAATGGCCCGGAAAGCTCTAGAGATCTGATAATTCATGAGGCTAAGATTCATATAATGATAACTCATTTTTAATGATCTTTGAGCTTTTTTTTTTTAGCGAATTCTTCGATAGTTTGCAAAAAAAATTAAGGGAGCCGCACAAGTGTACACAAATGCTTACCATTTAAACGACAACTTAATTAGCCCCAAGGATAATGAAAAATTTTATGATAACAATATTACTGAAAATAAAAAATTGTACAATGTTTTTAAAGGATAGTCTAAGAACACAACTGGATGGAAGCACCTATTCTTTTCAAATGAATTAACTTTCCAAATTCTTATTTGGAAAATAAACGTTTAAATTATATCGTTTCCAAAAAATGTGAAAAATGAATAAGAACATGTTCTTTCTTTGAAAAAATATTTATTTAATTGTTTATGATTAAAAGTAATAATATTATAAGGTTACTGCATCATCTGGCCTTAACGCCAATTTTGGAAAAATTAGTAACTAACGGGACACAATTATGACATCAGCTTGAAGCAGCTTTTTCATTAATAAGTAGAGAGCATTAGAGCATGATATTCATGCCTCAGATATCTAGTTTATTCAGCTGATTTAGTTATTTAGAAATAAGCATTTTCAACAGAGAAATGAAAGTGACTATGCGAAGGACAGCGAAAGTGACCATTTTTTTTATATATGTCCCAATCGCTTGAAAGCAATGCGTTAAAAATCGATACCAAATATCCTGATACTCTTGTACCTTGACTTGTCTTAAGATCTACGATAGATATACCGTTGATGATCTTATTTTGGGATATTAATGCCTGGAAAGCGGGTTGGTAATCGTTGCTATCTATCTATGGCCTAAGCCCGCTATACAGCCTATCAGTCGGTGCTTCGACGGCTCGTCCACTTGGGGTGCTCAAGATGCCCTGCCAAGATATAGCAGGGAGTTTCTGCTCTGCTAAACCTCTGATCACTTCTTGGAATTTATACACTCCTTCGGCTATAATGACGTCTTTTATAACGCTATTCTCAAGATTTACCCTACTTACTTCTTCTAACACTCCATCCTCCATCAGCGACATTGAAAAGAACGGTAGTTACATTTTGTTTTCTGTAGGAATCTGCTAGTCAATAATAAGCTCTTTATAGATATGGCAGTGTGTTTATTCTGACGTTAACAATGGTTTATTGTAAATATAGAGGTACTTAGCATATCGAAATGGAGCGGGGTAGCTCAGTGCAGAGCGTTGTGCCGAAAGTCCCGGGTTCAAATCCGGCTGTGGCAGATAATTTTCTTTCCTTCCAGTGCAGTTTTTTGCATACGTCTTATGTCAGAGGCCTCAATAGGTTCAAATGCCTTCTTGACATCATTTATTGGAATAGAAAGATCAATATTTTATATCACAGATTTGTTTGAGATTTTTTTCGCGTTTTTGGGTGCAAAGCTATGGCAATCGATTTCTCGAGTTTTTAGATGTCTTTCTAATGTGGTCCGGTCGGTCTTTAATTGGATATAAATGTGGATCTCTGTCCTCGTCGTTTGATCAAATATTGATTTATATTCATAAAACTACTCACCTCATTTAACGTGAAGTTTTCTCGGATCATTATAACCGGAGGAACCTTCTTCGCTGGGGCCGCGGTAGGCTCTTCAGTTGCATATAGGTAAACTAGCTAGAGCGGTAAAGCTGTTTGATGTCACTACCGGTGGCGCTTCTTCTGCTTTCCTTGCCTTCCTCTTGGCCGATTTCTTCCCCGTCTCTATTTTTTTGAAGGGGCCTCATTTTAAGAGTCCGGTGGAGGTGTATTTAAGCCCAGCATGATCACTGCCAGTCCACTTCCTAATACACCAGTCTCCTATCCTAGTAGCACTACACCCTACACACTGTACACGAGAAAATAGTCACTGCACAGCCTTGCTAGATAGCTATCCCATTTCCTACTCTTATCAGAGCAAAGCTGCCCTGTCGTCTGTTCAGGTTGTATGCAAGTGATATGAATGGACCCCAACAGCTTAAGGCAGAATTCCAAATAAGAGTAGTTATAGTGTTTGTTTGGATAACCTTTGTTTAAAAAGGCTCCTATTAAAAAAAATATCGCATTTCAACACTTAGAGAATAAAGCAATAGAATACAATGTTGCCATAAATACTACATGTATCTCTTCCCGAAAGGTCTCGGAATGGAACTTTTATTTTCTATCTATTACGTAAAACAAATAATAATTACAATCTTACCGAGAAAGGAACGTAAGGTGCCATTCTTAGTTAAGATTGGATTTTACTACTCTCAAATTTTCATAGATCGTGCTAATTATGAAAATCGTTTCTTAAGAAATAAACTTAAAAAAAAAATTACAACAAGTAAAATTTAATATGTTAAATTTATACAAAAAATAACTGCAAATTATGAAATATATAGATATTGTAAAATTAAATTTTCGAATCCGTTGCAGGAACTAGTGAAGCAGTTTCCCCTTTTCGGTCCGTGGCACTGGATGCTGAGGAAATGGTGGACTCCTTTGCAGAAGGATTGCACCTTATCGAGAAGAGACTCAGGAAGAAGGCAAAGTTTGCATTACGCCTACTTTCTCCTGACTATAGTCCAATAGCTCACGATCGGCACTAAGCACGCGATCACCGATAATGTACGAATGTCTGGCCGATCATTTGCGAGCAACACGGGATCACCCGCGTGTGTATCCAACAGATGAAAAAATTAAATTTTGTAACAGGTGTTGGACTTGAAAGAATTAATGTATCCAATTCATTAACAGACCGGAAATCAGGATATATTATTTTATGCCTAATAGAATAATAAATATTTGGGATGGCAAAAATTTTAAGAAGCCATCTGATATCAAGAAGAGCCAAGGTGATACTTTACAAGACAATGATCAGGCCTGTTTTAACTTACGGATCGGAAACCTGGTCTCTGTCCAAAGCAGATGCCAATAGTTTACTGCTCTTCGAAAGAAAAATATTAAGAAGGATATATGGAGCAGTTAGAGTTCGCGATCAATTTAAACTCAGGCAGAATGCAGAGACATATCGGATGTATCAGGAGCTAGACGTGGTTCAGTTTATAAGAATAGGCTTAGGTGGGCTGGACATGCGGCCAGATGGAGGACAACGCTACTCATAAGAGACTGCTATTTGGGTATGTTGACGGAAAAAGGAAACGCGGACGGCCACGATTAAGATGGGCAGACGAGGTCGAGAAAGATGCAGGTAGCATTGTTGAATCCAGAGCTTGGAGGACCTTGGCACAGGACAGAGAAGAGTGGAGGCGGCGCCTTGATGCGGCCAAGACCCGTACTGGGTTGTAGAGCCAGTGTTGATTGATGAAGCATTGAGCAGGTAGTTTAAATGTCCCTTCTGGTCGGTACCTTTATTTATAAGAATCAGGACGGCAGTCGTTGGCAAGAAGCTGGCAACTCATCATGTAGACTGTCCAATATAGCGAAAGGGTACCCCTTTTCTTTCTATGTAAGTAGATTTATAATTTATCTTGGAACTATGATCAGTAAACAATAAATATAATGTTATTTAGTTAAATGAAAAATCTTTATTTACTAAACAACTCCTAGTCAGTCAACCACGTCCTAACCTTTGGAGAAGAGTAGGATATGTCTCGTATTCGTTAATTATATAGAATCACTATATATTAAGTATAGCGATCTCAGGGTGGCATCCCATTTTATCATTGGGTAGTGAAGCAAATATAGTACCATGTTGGTGCAAAAATATACAAATAATATTAAAAATCCTGTATTAAAATACAATGAAATATGTAATTCAACCTTCTTGCTCCTTTTTTTTTTTAATAATAACTCTTTGAAATGTTTTAAAATATTTTTTCAGAAAGTTACTACCTAGCATTGTTGGATCCAGAGCTTGGAGGACCTTGGCACAGGACAGAGAAGAGTGGAGGCGGCGCCTTGATGCGGCCAAGACCCGTACTGGGTTGTAGAGCCAGTGTTGATTGATTGATTGATAGAATAATACTAGATACATTATTATAGCTCTAAAATAATAATATCAGGTATATTATTATAGTATCTACTAGTCTACGTTGCTTTTAAAATTGTTTAGTGTTTACTATCGATAATTTTGCTTACATACACAATTCTTATATAGAATACTTTGTATATGTTGGTAACTTTTTATCATTTATGTAATTGTTTTTTAAAAATATTTAATAATTTTTCATTAAAACAATTTTACGATAGATTCTGATTGATATCTTCGACGAAATCTAATTTCAGTTGCCCGTACTAAACTGAATCCGAATAAACACTCCTGGCCCTGGCTGGCTTTGACGAACAATCAAGGCAAGTGCTCGAGGTGTTTCGAGTGGCTACCCGAATAAATGGGCTCTGGTTTCTATTCAGGAGGCACCTCTGGAAATGGGCAATGAGTCCTTCCGTCCTAACCTAGTATATTACGATTTAATGAATTTAACGTTTCTAAATATTTGGTATCTGTTCCGCAAGTCGAGTTGGTGTCTGTCGCTTAGAGTTGATTTACAACAAGTTTTAACTGTTTATTCGTTCCATTTTTAACATTTTCAAAAGTACAAGTTATCGTGAGCTTTAATATGGAAAAGAGAATGTAATTATGGGCAATGAGTAGATTTCGGTAATCTTTTCAACAAGAAATAAAACATTTCAAAGTATAGATGATATGTTCATTTGAAAAGAAAAGATATGTCCAGGACCGGGACTCGAACCCGGGTCTTCCAGATCACTAGTCTGGGACTCTACCATTTGAGCTATCCTGGGCCCTAATGAAGTACGCTTCTCGGTCATGGTCATATCTTTTCTTTTTGATCCTAAGTCCCCGCGTTCTTGCATTTTGCGAAGTATACGAGAGGAAGAATGTTCTTTGAACATTATTAGAAATTTTCTTTTCAAATGAATATATTTAAAAATTAGTAACAACTAAAATAAATTATAGATGATATGTGTTTGTTGAAACGTTCGTTCCTAGATGAAATGGTTACCGAAGAATAGACATTTACCATAATTCCATTCTCTTTTCCACACTAAAGCTCATGATAACTTGTACTTTTGGAAAATATTAAAAAAGGGGAACGAATAAACAGTTAAACTTGTTGTGACTCTACTAGAAGCGGCAATCTGCGGAATAATTACGAAATAATTTATGCTATAAATTATTTTGTAATTTATACCATGAATATAAAATTTATATATAAATATAAGATTTAAAAAATGCTCATAATTTTTTTAAAGACATAATCAATTCGGTGATTTTATTGTTCATTGACTCATTAAAAAAGATGGAGCATCTAAAGGGGATGTATCCCGAAGAACCAGAGAAGGAATAAAAGCTCAATTCTTTACAAAAACAATTTTTTTGAAAGCTTTTATAAGTTTAATAGTTGATCTTTATAGATTTTTATGTGCTGAATCTAAATCTGGCCTTAGCTTTATTGTGTCACCCATAGTTTTCTATAGTTGCTCTCTCTTCCTGTACACATAAATGCTGGTTCCAACCGCCAACAAGTTCTTTTCTTTTAGTCTAGAGCCAAGCAATTGAGCTTTTTCTTACGTTAAGCCAAGATCCCTAACCAAGTCGTTAAGTTCGATTTGAGTAAACAGTTTAGGCTCTACATTTTCTGTAAAACATTGGAATTCTTAATCATCTTGTACATCAGAAAATACTTCCGTTGGAATAGAATTTAAAACATCTGATGTTTCAGGGACCGGTAAATCTACACCGTGCCCTATTGGTCGGATGGCGGGCGGAATGTTAGGGTAGCTTATTACCTTCTTGTTTTTTTTGAGTTATGACAAGTAATATTGACACTGCAAAAGTAGCAATCATCGGAATGATTTCTTGGCTCCCTCCATATCACAGGAACAGCAAATTTAAAGATTTTTTTCTCCTTTTTCGACCATTTTCTTAGATCTTCGACACATACATAAGTTTAGTTCCCAAGTGTGATAGATAAACTTTTTTGACAAAGTCTGTGATGTTTCTTTGGTGTTTTTTAATCACAAACTCACCACAAATATAACAAGAACTGTTCGTAGAGTTTTTACAACCGCGATTAGACATTGTACTGAGCACATGTACAGGAAACGTGAAAGTGAGGTTAGGTTGACAGTAAACAAAACATCAGCTGTTAACAGAAAAAATAATCAACCTTTTTTGGCCAGCAAATGTGTTTCAGCAGTGCTACCAACTTCCTCGCCAATAGACCTAGTTTTTCAGTTATTTATTTTAAATATTACAGCTGTTCAATTCTTTAAAAATCCCTTAATTTAATAAATTTAATTACAACATGTGAAGAGATTGTGGGTGTTGAAGCTTTTTTAATATCATATTTGGATTCAGCACCCTAAAAACTATAGAAATAAGGTATTTTCAGTACAAAAGTTTTTTCATCGTTGGCTTGTGTAACATCCTAAAAACCACAAAAAGAACGATTTTCCATGCTATTATAATGACTATAATGTTATAAGACACTGGAACATGGAAATTGGGAAAGGGGAGGAAAGAAAAACTTATAGTTTTTAGATGGACTTCTGCAGAAGGGCATATCCTATATCTATGCGTGATAGGATACCCAATTTAGCAGTCCGATAGATAATGGGTACTCAAAATACCATTCTCGAAAAAATCACAATAAAGCGATTAGAGTGATTTGGACACCTACTGAGGATGGAGAATAATAGATTACCCAAAATGACCATGTACTGGTGCCCTGAAGAAAGAAGAAAAAGAGGTCGACCACGAATTGCATGGATGAACCAAGTCCAGGAAGGCACGGCTGGATACATTGATCGCGCCTCTTCTGTAAACCTGCATATTTTAATCAAAGAATACATACGGTTTGGCCATATCTGAATCCATTTTGACTAATTGGTTTTAGTAATCGTCGCAATAATTTTTTTTTTGTATTTCTTGCAGTATTTAACAATTTATAAATGATAATGTTATGAGATGAAACTGGTATTAGGTTATTTAAGGATAGCCTCTTTTAAAAAATCCTTGGGCCACCTACCGGGCTGCCAACCCTCGACCTTGCTAAAAGAGATGACCGCAGAAGTTTATACGAGTCATGCAGTCATGCTCGTTGTTATGCAGACTATCCACATCAGATATTCTTTCTCAGTCCTGATTTTGTACGAGTGACGGTGTGAGGTGCATACCGCAAAGTAGGTTGGAGGATTATGTAAAGGCTCCCACAAAGGAGATATCCATTTCTATTGGAGCTAACGTTAGAATACAGCGAGTCGCACTTACTAAGTTAGACCAAATCGGTCTGCGAAGAAATAGAAAAGTATCTAATATTCTATTGTGTAAATTAGTCCAGGAGCTATTATTGATGTCCATGAGCCATTATTTAAAATGCTGAATAAAAAATTGCTGTAGTATTTCAGACTTTATTAAAAATAGTTTTAGTAAAATAGTTTTATATATCGTTAAATAATACAGTTAAAATATATTTAATCCATTTATAATTAAATTTTTAAGTTATTAATGTAGCTAGTTTATTTTTAATTCAACAGTTTAAGATTTATTTATTTTTGTAAGTGCTCTTATTGAGTAAGATCTGTTCTAAGTTTATTTTGTTCCAAAAGAATCTCTTTCGAATAAAAATTTTTAGGTATCTCTAAAATTATTAACAAATAATTTTGTATTCTTGTAAAAAATGTTTAATGCTAATATTCAACATTTCATGTTTAAATTAAATTAAGAAAAAAAAAACCTTTTACTTATAACAATATTGTCGTTGGCGTAATATGTTTTGTTGTGGGATATTGATAGCATCGTCACCGAATTTCTCTAACTTATTTTTATTGAATGTAATTATTTATTAATTCAAACAATTTAGATTTTCTAATGAAAAAAGAAATCATCGCAGTGATATGGTGTAATGATGAAGTTTGTATCGACCGTGAAGTTTGGAGCGAGTCCAAGTCGCTGATCTAAGCACAAGATACTTCAATACTTGGCGGTGTAAAGTATAATTCTCTCTCTAGGTACTCGAATAATAGAATGCTCAAAACAGTATTAATAAAATGCAATAGAGGGTTACTTTAAAAAAATTATATAGTATTTGTGGATGAGGGCTAGCAAAATAATAATATTTTGTTTTTATCGCGGAGTATTTAACTGATCTACGGTGATAGTGATATTTGCTGATCTACTAAAAGGTTTAAGCCAGCTTTGCTGGTTTTTCATTCCAGAAAATGCTGATTTCCATGTTTTAGAAAGGGCTGCTATTTTTCTTTAAAATAGCTCCTCTTTTGTTCATTACAAAGGGAATTCGTTTTCAAAGGTTCTTAAGTATTAAAGCTTACAATAATTTATAAGGTATAAACACATAAAAATATATATTAAATATTATATATAAATATGTACATTTATATATTTATTTATGACAAATGTCTAAGATCGCTTAATTTGTAAATTTGTTTTAAACATTGTTATTTCGATTTCTCTGCTGGTCTTGTTTTTCAACACTTTTAATTTCATTGCACTGGTGTTACTCATGCATTCGAGGTAACATATCCTCTGATACCTCCTGGTTTATATATACCTCGGTAGTATGGTAACGTATGAGAACAGAGTAGATAAGGATATTAAGGCACGAATAGCGGCGGGAGATAGATGACAAATTGTGAGGCCCATTGTGACTTATGTATGTGAGGTCTGGTCACTGACGAAATATTCCAAAAAGATCCTTGAAGTATGGGAAAAAAAAGTCCTGCATAGAATTTTGGTACCTGTCGGAATGGAGGACATGAGTAGAATCAGGACCAATAAAGAGTTAAGGGCCTACACGAAGAGCCCGACATAATAAAAGTCATCCAGCTCAAAAGACTACGATGGCTGGTGCATGCGAAGAAGATGGACCCGACGAGAATTCCATAAGGATTATGTACGGGATACCAAAAGATGGTTTAAGATTGAGAGGGAGGCCCCGCCTCGGGTGGCTCGACGATGTGGAGGGTGACCTGATGGCGGTCGGTTTAAACCACTGGAGGCGCCTTGCGGTGGACAAAGGCGAATGGCGGAAGTACTGGTAGGACTCTAGCCCAGTAATTAATAAATAAATAAAGGACAATAAGTATATTTTCTTCTTACAAGAGAAGACTCTGTTAACTGTTGCCATAGCTGCGACCATACTGATCAGAATGGACCGAAAGTAATTAGTACTTTACACATTCACTCTTGAAAACTCCAGGACTAAACTCTGTGAATGGATCCTTTGGGATATGAAGACCCTCTTGTGGCTCAGCGTTTATCCAGTCTTCCAGCCTGCATAATTTGCGTACCCAAAATACTAGAAAACCTTGTGGGTGAGTTTGATCGCGGACAAGCAGCTTCCTGTACCACTTTTTTCCTAGAACCAGCACAGTCTCTCTACCACGTATTGAACCCAAAACTCTTCATGCGTCGTAGAGGTACAGGTTTTCTTTTAGCTTCATGGATAATATTTTATTCATCAGGTATCTTTGATGAACCGAACCCCAATATCAATTATTGTAAGCTCTTTTTATACCGAATGTCAATATATAAAAACCTTCAGAAGGGTGAATAAAATTGCATATTTTAATCGTGAAAAATCAGCAGGAGGAAATGGTGAAATTTATAGAGTTCAAGTTTTAATATTTTCCTCTTGGATTGGAGTTTTCCATGAAACAAGTTTTCGTGAAAAATTATAATAATCATCTTCCATGTTGTTTCCACCTCTCTCTTTCTAACGATTGTTCTTCCTTGGTGATAGATTAATGAAATAATGACTAATTAAATAAATAAATATTTATTTGTAGGAGTAATAATATGTATGTATTATATGAAGGAGTAATAAAAGTTTGTTATACATATTTAACTAATTATTTTTAGATTTTGTATAAATATACGATTGTGTATAAGCAATTAATTATATTCAGGTAAATAAATAAATATTATGTTCAAATGGAAATGATTGACTAGATGGTTCTAAGAAGAGTGTAAAATGATAAGGGGTTGCATTCAATAAATTACACAAAATAACATAGACTTATAGTTGCGCCTAAGTTTTAGGTCATCCTAAGGGCTGAGAATAAAAGAAAGGAGAAAAAACTATATAAAACATTGCAGTCCCAAAGAAGAATAAGAGTTTGTACTATATAAACTGGTATGATATAAATGAAAAGAAATACAAAGGGTAAAATATAAATTATGACAACTGTTGAGAAATAAAAAGAATGGAAAGATGGAAAGGCATAATAAAATATAAATGATGAAGATATTAAACCACTGTAAAATAACAAGAGGATGATTTAGTTATTAAATATAATGATTACCATGTTATTAGTAAAATTACAAATGATACTATTTAAAAAAATGCATAATAATAAAGATTATGCTTCAGGTGTTGGAGTCATATTAATCATAACAGTCTCAACAAACCCTTGAGGAATCTAGCAGCATGTATGACGAAACGTTGGCGGACAATTTTAGCTACACGGTCTGAACCAGAAGAAACCACTGAAGCCTTTTGTAAAAATAGTGGCCGTGGAAACTTAAAAGAGTAATTGAACTTTTATAAGAAAATGACCCTATTAAGTCTCTTTGAAGATTGGTCTACATTAAAGGGACGAATTCGTAAAACAAGTATGAATTAGTTGATACTACTCAAGTATTTATCAATTTCACGCATATATATTAACTTAATTATTAACAAGAATATTTAAAATTGCCCAAGGTGAATTGAAGGGCGTAGGAGTGCTATTGATAATTTCACAATTTGTAGGCGATGGCCTATTGTCATGCCAACAAAGGGCATCCTCCCGTTATGCTATCTCTTCGCTACAATCGAGAAGTAATTAATATTCTCTTGTAAGTCCTGGTCATGTTCCATTCTGTAATATGTAGTTCTCTAAGATATTTTATCTATCATCACGTATTATATATGTATCCTGCCTTATGTAATTAAAATATAGAACTATATCCTATAATCAATAAGAGAGAAGAGCGTACATTCCTAAATGGTCTTTGCACAGATTCTGATCCTATTATATATATTAAAATATGTATTTAAAAAAACATATATTTATATAAAAAGATATATAATTTTATCAAAGATGGATTATAAATATATCACCCTTTTAATTTTTATTTGAATATTTTTAATTAACATTTTACAGGTAGTGTTGTCATTATCATCGAACAAATTATAGTTATTACTAATTGTATTGTTTTTTTAATATCAGTGTTATAGTGTCATTCACAATGTATTTCTAATTTCAATATTTACAGTTTTATGCCAAACTGTAAGAACCAAAAAATTAAAAATTTAATATGTCAAATGTTTATCTTCGCAAATGTAATGATGGAAATGTATATTAGATGAATGTATATTAATTAAATATATTTGGTTAATGCCATTGACTCTAATGATGGAAGCATCATATTGCACGGTCGATCATAAGTATGTTAATATTTTTCTTGTTATTTAAATGTTTAACTATCATAGTATACTTATCATTATCATACAAATTATATTACCAATGACATGTTTTTGCTTCTTATTTTAATATCTATTTTATATTGTTTCATTGTCTGTGAGTAATTCTCAATTCAATACTAATCATTTAATGTAAACCTTAAAAAACAAAATGAAAAAAGATCAACTACTAATATTTTATATTCGCAGATTATATTATCAGAATAAGAAATATTTCTATTAATATCAAATATTAAATATGCATTATTTAGTATTTACTTCTTTAATATTTAATATAACTATTAATATAAGATATTAAATATTCTTAGATTATATCAATCATTTTACTGATGGAAGTATCGTATTTATTGCAATATGATTTATAAAAATAGTATTCTTTTTTATTAAACACTGTCATAGATTTCAGATTAATCATTATGTTATTATTATCATTGCACCAATTTATTACGAACTAAGGGTTTTTTTTGTTGTTAATTTTGATATTGCCCATTATATTTCACCTATTATTCTTTGTAAAAAAGTCACATACTTAATAAAAAAAATATAGCCTAATGCTTTAAGTTCAATTTCGCAAATAATGAGTGAAATAAGTATTATACTAATTTGGTTTACTTATGGAATTATATAACCACAGGCGCAGACACACAATCTCATAAAATCTTATTATATTCACATTTGTGTAACTCTGTTTATATTATATAATTCAGTATAATATTTAATATTTATTGGAATATGTTTTATTCTGTTTATCGAATTCATCTGTTTGCGAATGCCTGGAATTCCAGGAAACATATATTTTATGACTTCAGGTTTATTATTCTTGTTCGTAGGACCATAAACGTTTTCAGGGAAGGCTGATGGATAGGCTACTGAGTGTGTCATGAATGTTAAATTTTCTTATACCAAGCTATCTCCTCACTGCATCCGCGTGTTTCTTGGTAATAGAGAATTCTTCTTAAAATTCTGGAAAACGCGGGAATTATTCTTTAAAACGATATTTCTCCTATTTTCTTTTGTTGACAGTATTACAGTTATATTATTTAATTATTACATAGAAACAATTGTATGAAATGGTGAGAAGAGATCGTTGGTTTAAAGTTCATACATTTACCATTTCTACATCCATGTAAAGGAAGCGTTACATGGTTCGCATTAAGGTTTTTTTTTTAATTGGTATTAATCTTCGTTCCTAAAAGTTAAGGTAAGCAGTACAGGTTATTACGTCAGGTTATCCGCTTTTCACAATCTGAGTGGGTCGATATTCATACCACTCCACTATATGGATAGCAGCCCTTTGCAAAATACGACTTGTAAGAAAGATATTGATTTATTGTGGTACTGAAGGATATAGCATGGATATACCAGATACTGTCTTATATGAACTGATTGGATAGACTTATGGACTAACCTTACGTTAGAAACTACTCTAGAACTAACTTAGTGACTAATCTCTTTACATGCTAACTCTAACCATATTATATTCTCTCTATTCTCTATTCTCTATTCTATTCTCTCTCCCTCTCTCTCTCTCTCTCTCTCTCTCTCTCTCTCTCTCTCTCTCTCTCTCTCTCTCTCTCTCTCTCTCTCTCTCTCTCTCTCTCTCTCAACTATCCATATCTTATCTTAGAACTGCAATATATACATATAAAAGAAGAGAGGAGATGGAGGAATTTGCATTGCTGATATACTTCACAACTTAAGGTTAGGAACCCACAATTATGCACAAGAATCATAAACCCAGTCAGATAATCTTATCAATTACAACTTATCAATTTACTCAATGAACGACTCTGTAACGAACTCAGGCAGCTTAAGTTTCTTCATCGAAAGATAAATTCACACCTCTGAATAGAATTAGTAACTACTTAAAATTAAGAAAACCTGTACCACTACAATCCGTTAACGGGTCTGGGGTTCAGTACATGCTAGAAACTGTACAGTTGCAATGACAACGATTGTGCAATTAGGAGGTAAATTGTCGTAGATCACGCTCAAGGGCCAGATTTTTCCCCGTTATTTTGGGTACCCACTTTATAGAGGCTGAGTGAGCCCTAGGAGGGTCCTAGATCGCATATAGTCCATCTCTACTTGAGCAGCGGGTTTCGAACTAGGATTTTCGGCATAGCAACTAAGTGCTCTGCCACTGAGCTATTCCGTTCCTTTATTTATTGTATTTTAATTTTAATATGACAGCTGAGCTGAAGGTCCCGGATTAAAATTCAACTGTGAGAGATAAATGTAATCTGTTAACACCCAAGGACTATGTGGGATCTACAGACCCAACTGGGGATCACCCAGGTCTCTATTAACCCTTAATTGGGGGGAAACCTGGCGGTTGAGCGTGGCCTTGGATAAATCTCCTTCCTGTACAACCACTATCATAGGAACAGTACAGTTTGTACCCCTACCATACAACCATTCATGATTGTAGTGGTAAAGTTTAACATTTTTTTTTTTTATATTATTGATGCATTGCATTATTATTGCGTTTTATGATAACAGTCGTCTAAGCACGCTATTAAATACCAAGCTAACAAAACAGTTTATAGTGATTGTTTAATACCTAATTTCTTAAATTTTATAGATCGACGGCAAGCGGGATTTAACTTGTATTTGGTACCCATTTTTATAAGATGTAAAGTAATAATTTATTTATTTTAGTTTGTTCACGAAAATAGCTATTTATTAACATTTTTATTTAATTGGTTCATGTTACCCTGAATGATTGAGCGTGATCTCGGACAAATCACGCACCCACACTACCATTGTCCTACAAAACATTAAAATCCCTACCATTTACTGATCACAAGAAGTTTCATGGGTTAGAGGTACAGTTTTTTTTAAATTTTACCGTAGTTATATAAAACAACCCCCGCCTTCTAGAATTGTTATAAACCTTTAGAAATCAGCAGTTTCATTCAAGAACTAAGCCAAAAAGCGTTACTACTTCAAAGGAATAATTCTTTACTTCCTTTGGGAAAAAAATATATGTAGTACTTCCGGTTTAATTAGAGACTTATCATAAAGAGTGGCAGGTTTTTTTTTAAATTGAAGCATGTAATTTTAGAAGGCCTACATACATATTTTGTTCGGTTTTAATTGAGATCCCCTCTTCTTTGTTCATGATGTTTTTGTTTATATAAATGAGGCATTAATGAATAGCCCATAGTAACACTGACAGTTCAATTATAAGTTTATTTTTAATTAGTAAAATTTAATTGAAGTTACACTCGAAACTTTTGCTTCAAAGTTTTATTTTTATAATTAAGTTAATAATTGATTTAGTTACAATTTATCGTCATCAGAAAGATATACTATCTTTATAATTATTCAAATTGATACTCAACATTAACACATTTCATTATATCAGAATCCGTCGAATTTCTTGTTTTGTTGTAAGTTTAATACAAGAAATTGACGAAATCCCCCATGAATATTTGTTGTCGTTTGCTGTTTATCGTTTAACATCACTTTATCGGAAAATGCTACATTTTAAGTGTAGGGAGAGTCCTACATTTTACTTATCCAAGTATACTTAGGATAGGAATCTTCAAGGAGTACCTGACAAAGGATAGGCTCGGGACCATCATTTTACGTCTCCTCCGAACGACGGCATAACTCAGGATTTTTTACTCCTTGAAATTTAGTGTCGTCAGCCTTGATAACTATGAATATGCTGGATTTTTTACCAGGCCTTACCGCTTGATTAAGCGTTAACAAAGATTCTCTTCGCAAAACGCTCAATATTGGCTTTGTTACATGTAGATGATTACTGGTTCTTTTATGATACTTTTATTATCATTTATTATACTCATCACAACACAAATTATTTTATCAGGTCTGTTTCCTTATTTTATGACTTTCTTTATTAAATCATCCGATATGAAGAGATCATTGAGTCTTTAATATTTAGGAAAGTAATATTATTCGCTACTGCAATATTACCGTGTTTGTAAAGATCGTCAAAACTTGAATACCGTTTTGATCTAAAACTATATAACTTGTTGGATAATGCCTGAGATGTTTTATAAATTTGTTTCTAAGCAGATTTGAAATTAAGTGATTGCAAATAACCACGAGCTTATTGTATTATATTTATGGTTTATATTATTGTTTCCTTATTAATTTAACGCCCCTTTATGCTATTGTACTATGGCTAGCTCTCACAGAACAGGCTTGGGATCCCCATTTTATTTATATTCCGAAGGACGGTACGAGGCTAGGCATTTTTACTCCATTTAAAAATCATAGGGCCCATTGCTGGGCTGCGAACCCGCGATATAGTGTAGCTATACTGCATGTCTGTAGTTATTATAAACTTTTTGTTAGTTTTTATACGAGTATGTTACTGCTAATTATCTTGTAATTAAAATTGATAATCGTCGGTACAAAATCGAGTTGATTTATAACAAATAATGGTAAGAGTTTATAACAAAGTCGCTGTTATAACAAATTAACTTATTTTAAATTAGTAATGAATGGCTTAGCGATCCCGGAGGTGTTCCAATTACAACAGCCCTTATCTGCAAATATCCCTTTCCTAAATTCCATCAAAACCCAATCCTCGAGGTTTGATCCAACGAAATCCTCCTTCTAGATTTCAGTCCACTCCTACAACACATACTGTTTAGTAATAAGTGGTTTTAGTAATTCGCTATCCCATCGATTTTTTAAGGTCATTTTATTTGAAAAAGTTCATAAGAATGACAATTAAAAGACATTTGGACTTACGAAGTAGTGATTTGGGGCTCCACTAAGCCAATAAATTTCTCTCGAATCAATGCTTCTTACTTTGTCACGAATAAAGTTATCCATGATGACCTTAATGTTCCATTTATTACTGATTTGGCCCGATCCCGATGTAAATTCTTTCATGACTAATTTTATCCTCATTCAAGCTCGTAAGTTTCAAACCTAGCTACTTCTTCAATCCCCGATTATTCTCAGAGGCGTGTAAAAAAAATTGAGTAATACGACTGGGTAGTTTCTCTATTTGCCTTGATCTCATGCCATTACGTATCATTCATTCTATTCATTTGTTGTATAATGATAATTAAATAGTAAAGTTCAATAAATAAATTTAAAAAAGGGAATCTAGATTAACAGGGAATATTTATTGAAAATTTTCAATTAAGGCAGATGGTCTGTATTATCAGCCGTGGATTGGCATTAAGAGAAGGAGTGATAAAGGAACCGAATGTACCTTAAATGAGAGCTTTTCAATTCAAGAATCCTTTTTTGTGAATTTCTTTTCAGTAATTCATAAAGCTGCTCTTCCAGTATTAACTCCTGTCACTCTTAAGATTAAAAATTATAAATGCGAATTTATAATATATTTAGATAAGTTTAGAAATGAATTAAATTATAAATTCATAAAATAGTATTGTTTAAATAATAATAAATCTTTACACCGGAGGTAAAGGAAAGCGTGCCACATTTTTGTAATTTTTGGATCTGTACAGGATACTCAATTTTCCATAACTTTGAACTATTAAATTTTGTTTCCTCATTACTTATAAAAACAACAAATGACAGTTGTTTACATTGTTGTTGAATAAGTAATGGGAAGTATTGATCAAGGTATTTATTTATGGCACTTTACGTAAAATAAATTTTGTGGACATGTCCCTGGCACAGTTATGCAGTCTATAGTATGATTTAAACCTTACAATGATTTACAAAATTCAATTGTTAATGATCAGGAAGGGACCGACACAATAAATAAATAAATTAACTTTAGTACTCTAGTTTCTGCTCCGTATGTCATTATGCTTAGTAATATACTATTGTATATATATTTTTTGTTTTGGGGATAATGTTTTTATTCCATAATACCGAGTTGAGCATTGATATGGTCTTTTTACCATCTGAAGTTCTTCTTTTTATTTCCATATCACATGCACCATCTATTTAAATTATGGAAGCAATATATTTAAAATGACTAACTCTTTTTAGAACCCCTTTCTGGGTGCAGTTCTAAATCCTCACTTACTGGCTGTCATGTGTTTCGTTTTCTCAGCATTAATAACTACCCCCCATTATCCATAGGGCATATATCCAGCTTCTTCTGTGTTTTGTGCAATGATGACCTGGTCATCCGCGAAGTATAAGTTGTATAGGAACACATTTTCTTGCAACTGAATCCCCTTGGGTTCGCATTCTCTTCTCCATACTTCCAGACAAATATCAAGATATATCTTGAACAGAAAAGGAGAAGCACAACATCCATATAACAAACCTTTGCTGGTTGGGAAAGGCTCAGATAGATATGGTCCAATTTTGAACTGGGAGCTGTTTCCTTTATTATTTCTATCAGACCTGTATAAATGTTTGAATTTTGGAGGGCTTGCCGTAACAGTCTCCGAGGGACACTACCAAACGCTTTCTCCAGGCCTATAAATGTTAGTTCGATGTCTCTGGAAACGGCATGATGTTTCTCCAACAATTTCCTTAGGGTGAATATATGGTCAATGCATGATCCCCCACTATAAATCCACATTGGTCTTCTGAATCTTTAAACCAATGCTCTTACTTATTTCTTATAAGTTTTGCTAATATTTTGGCAAAAGGGTTAGTAATACAGATTTCTCTATACCATGAAGGTGGTATTTATATTATATAGCATTCAGAAAATTATTGTAATGTCTTTATTTTTGTAATAGTTATTATTTTTTATAGTTATAGTTATTTTTAGTGAGAACAGGAAATGAAATTTAATATACCGAAAACAGGAAATGAAATTTTAAAAAAAATCCTCACCCACGTGGTAAAGAACTAGAATGTCGTTTGGATGTAAATTGGCCAGTCTCCTGAATTGACAAAACTCATTTTGCAGATGGTCTCATCCCATCAAACCCTTCAATTACCTGAATGGATTAAAACTTTTGAAGCTCGGACGGAATATTAAAGCTGAAAAAATCTTGATAATCTATTTATCTTTTAAATAAACGTAGAGGATTCGATCATATTCTCTTTAATGTTTCATTTATTGTACCTTTTGAGGGATGATATCAGAATATGAAACATGCAGCTTTAACTTGTTTTATAAAAATGTTTAAACGTCGTGGCCAAGTGGGATTGTTGAACGAAATACACATATGGTTAATCAACAATGGTAACATTTGGTGTTGAGGATTTAAAATATTTCTGTAATAACAATTACTGTTAAGGTAAACAAGAGGCACGATTGAAGTTGTAATGTTTACTAGTTTGTGGTGGATTAGTCAAGTCTTCTTATTATTGACAAAATTCCAGTTAAACCGATACCAGAATATTATTTTTAAGCGAAAACCATTGACATATTACTTGAAACAAGCACTTAATTTACGTTAAATTAATAGTTGATGGCCATCTTCAATGTTCGAAACTGAAATAATAATGTTTAACTTCGTAGTGGAGATTCTATAAGCGATCAGTAAATTACATCTTAGGATTTTAAGATTTTGTTTAGAATTTGATTATCACTGTGCCGATAAAATAATGGATTAGAATGGCTTGTTTGATGCTGATAAAACAATGGATCATTTCATGTTTTCCTAGCCAATATTCCCTTCTTCGCCAAACACGGTTCTATCGAACGCAATCCTTTTTACTTATATCACAGTGTGATTCTGTGATGTATACTCCCACACGTATTGTATACGACCAACATGCTTGAAAAAACTTTTTAAAATTTATAAAAACTATACATTTTTATGAGTTTATACAATCAATTTTATAAAAATTAAGGAAGGCTGTAATTTCTAAGGGTTACATTTGCCTCATCGTCTGTATAGCCACTAAGGTGATCTATTTGGAAGCCGTCTCCTGTCTACCCACCAGTGCATTCCTTGCTGCGTTGGACCGCTTAATCGCCCGTGGTGGATTATGCTCGGATATCTACAGTGACTGCGGTACAAACTTTCTCGGAGGCGTCCCGCGCACTAAAGGAATTTCATCAATTTCTCCAGAGATACGCTGAGGATATTCACGACAATTTAGCTAAGCGTGATATTATATGGCATTTCAATCTTCCCGCGGCTCCTAATTTTGGTGGTATTTGGGAGGCTGGTGTTGAATCCGTGAAGCGCCACCTATTTCGCGTTATGGAACGTAGGACACTCACCTTTGAAGAATTCACCACGCTGATCACCCGCATCGAAGCCGTTCTTAACAGCCGTCCGCTTTGCGCCATTTCGTCCGACCCCAACGACGATGTCGACTATTTGAGACCTGGACTCTTCCTCATTGGAGGACCACAATTGGCTGCTCCGGAAGGGGACTTGACAGACACCAATCTACACCGTTTATCCCGCTGGCAAGTTCTCCAACAATCGCTCCAAAGCGAAGAGGTTGAGGAGTCATGAATACCTCTAGACTATGATCGGATGACCTAAATGGACCCGAAGTTACACGAATCCTGCCGTAGACGATGTGGTTATGATTGTTGGTGAGAACCCCAAGCCTTTGCAACGGCCCCTGGGAAGGGTTAAAAAACTTCAACCTAGTCGTGATGGAGAAGTGTGGGTGGTGCTACTACAAACCACCTCCGGTTCTATTGCACGGCATACCAATAAATTGGTACCCCTTCCAATAAACTAAACTTTACTTTACCGATAATGTAATGGATTAGAATGGCTTGTTGGATTTGTACTATTTTTAAGCGAAAAGCATTACATAAAACTAGCACTTGATTTAAGTTAAATTAATAGTTGATGGGCATTATCAAAGGTAGTTGATGAAATAATAAAGTTTAAGATCATAGCAGATGATCAGTAAATTAATGTAGTGACATGTAATCGCTTGTTTGATGCCGTAAAAAAAGTGGATCATAGGGTATTTTCTTAGCCAATATTTCTTTCAGTGCCAAACCCTGTTCGATCAACTCGACGCAATCTTTTTTATCTACATCTCTGTACAACTTTGTGATGTATCCTCGTTGTGACCAACACGAAAAGGTAATTTTAATAGTTTTTAATTTCATACGTAAATTACGAACAAATAATATAAAGAGCAACGTAAGTAACGTAATGTAAGTAACGTGAAACGAACAAGCCGATGCGGGGGCTAAAGCACCAGCAAAAAGCAATGACGTTCCCTATTAATAGCGTTCAAGATCCACATTTTTGTAGGAATGGTTAAAAGTGATTTGCTATTAAATTCTAGAATATTGGGACAAAGTGGAGATCCACAAAACCGCCTCCGTCATATAAAAGATACAAATATTGCTTCGATCCCTCCAAACAGCATAAACTCTAATAATGCAGCATAATAAGCAGGCTAAGGATCGGACATACACAGCTGATTCATCACTATCAATTTTTAGGGCTGTATCAACCAACCAACCAAATTTGTGATAATACAAAACTTACTGAGTAGCATCTATTTGAATTTAAAAGTATCAATTGGAAAAAATGAATTTGAATATCGAAAACTTGTCTATTGTTCAAAGAAAAAAATATCCAGAAGACGCTGATGTTTAAAAAAGCTAAGTAGCGTGATATATAAATTAATAACAATATTTAAAATTATTAGTTTATTTTCACTACCAATATATGTATTAAATAAAGTTTGTTAAAAATGTTTTCAGTTTGTACAAATATGCAAATATACTTCATGTGACCAATTATGATAGAAGAATGCTTGAGCTTACTCCGGATTTTGGAAAAGAAATTAACACAGTTTGTTCTAATAATTAATAAAAGATTCATATTATTAAAAATTTGCGTTATGGACTCTCACTAATGGCTTTAATACATCCGTGATAATAATAATAGAGACATATTATGATTAGAAACTATTGGAATTGAACTGTGATCTGAACTGGTGAAGTTAGAGGTTTCGCATCCTCGTGAATCCCTCGGGCCCGGGCTTGGATTCTCATTATTTTCCGTTCCTCCTGGGCATTGCATTTTCCAGCTCTGTTCCCTGGAGAAAATCCACTTGCTCCAGTTAGAGATATTATTCTACTTTGGCCTATAACGTTATGGTTGATTTTTTTTTTGTTAAAATATGTTCAAATTGAGTTTGCTGGACAAAAGTTTTCGAAAAAGATATCTTATTGTCTTCAGTGGACCATATATATATATATATATATATATATATATATATATAAAAGAGTTCGTCGTGACTGAAAAGACCATCGCAGATCCAAAACGGAATAAGGTACAGACTTGAAATTTGGACAGTAGGTACATTTTATAAGGTCAACGCGCACTAAGAAATGATTTTTGAAAACTCGTCCCCTAAGAGGGTGAAAAGGGTGACCAACTTTTGTAATAAAAAAAACAACATCATTTTTAAAGCGAGGAGAATGAAATTTTAGATTTAGCTTCTACATTAAAAATGAAGAAATACGTGTTTTTTATTTTTCGAAAATATTTCTAATCTGGCTCCTTGGTGTAAAATGAATTAAACTACTCCTAAATTCAAGATACTAATCTTTATTAACAAATTGACCAAATTAATAAAATAAAATAATTAAAATAATATAAAGTTACAATAACAATATTCTAAAGAGTATAACCTAGGCCTAACTGTTATTTAATTACTAAAATAATATAAGATATTGCTATTACTAAATAACTTAACTGTTTACATAAATTTGTACAAATATAATAAAATTAAACTAGAGTCTATAACTACAAATTAACAATTACAGTCCACTAATTAAAGTCCGACCTTAAGATCCTCCAAAAAATGTATAACTGACACACAGTAATAAACAGAAATAGTTTATTTCACTTGCAGACTGTCACAGTTCACTGATACACTAGTTGACAAGTTTACTACAACTTATCACTGACTCACTTATTACTGACTGACTTTATCACTGACTAGTTCACCACACTGACTAGTTCATCACACTGACTGACTAGTTCCCAGCGGACGGTAGTTAAATAGGAAAGGTCGAAGGTTCTAGACAACACGGGAGTGGGGGAGGCCGTTCTGGGATCTTCGAGATTCTTCTAATCGGTCTTTTTCTCTCTGAGCGAAACAGTATATATGATGATGAATCATTCCCAGGGAGTCGAGTAGGATATATTATATAAATTATTAAAATATTAATAATTTCCTTTAGAAAGGAAAAATAGTACTGATTTTACATGGCATGAAGTGCGGAACATATTAATTCTATCTATTTTATTTATTTATTGAAATTTGGACAGTAGTTATATTTTTAAGGCAAACGCGCACTAAATAAGGATATTTGAAAATTCTCCCCCTAAGAGCGTGAAAAGGGTGACAAACGTTTGTAATAAAAATAAAGTCATTTTTAAAGTGAACACAATGAAATTTTAGATTCAGCTTCGACATAAAAAATATAGAAATACGTGTATTTTTATTTTTTTTAAATCGACCCCTAAAAATGTAAAATACGAGAAATCGTATCATGTTAACTTAAAGATGTGAAAATAAGTAAGCAGGGTTTACATTTTAACATAATAGTAATTGTATTCAAGATTTTGCAAAAACAACCCCTAGGTCTGGCAGTTTTGGATATTACGTGGTAGATTTCAAAAGAAAACTTAGCGATAGTTCAGTAATTATGCCATTTAATATTTAATAGGACAGTTTATTAAAATCTATCAACAGTGGGATAAGCATTGGTAGGCTGGCTGAATTCACAAATGCTTTACGTCATTGTTTATAATATGGATTTCATTTATGGGACTGAAATTTACTCTCTGTTAAAACTCAACATAAATTTCTATTTAAAATCAACGCGGACGAAGTCGCGGGCAAAAGCTAGATGTTCTATAAGGGAATACGTTTGAACAAGTTGAGAAGATTATGGTAATTAGGCAAATTCACAATTAAATACAGGCCCCATTAAAGATAGGAGATGCTTGTTACTATCGACATTGCTAAGCTCTTTTCTTCCGAAATCAAAGTCTGAATTTATAAAACCGACATCCTTCTTTATGGTTGTGAATCGTGACAGCTAACGCTGAAGGATGAACAACGCCATAAGGTATTGTGTAGAATATTCGGTCAAAAGAAGGATGATACCACTGGAGAATAAGGGAGATTAGACAACACGGAATTGCAAAGCATGCACCCGGCTAATATTATTCAAGCGATAACGTTACGAAAATTAAGATGGGCTTATAAAGTGGGGGTTAGTTACAAACGACTTCCTAAAAAGTTAATGGCGTTGTGCGTTCTGGGAAACTTCTGAGGAGTAGACAGAGGATTATGTTAAGGGTGATCTGGCGGATTTAGGTTTATCAAGTTCATTATCTTGAAAAACTTCTTTAACCGCGTTTATTGCCTTTTGGTAGTGGCAAAACTAGTGGCTTCGAGTCAGCAACATGCTCGAGGCTGGTGACACCTAGCGGCTTGTGCATGAGTTATACAATTTCTTTTAATCAACTTTAGTTTAAAGGCTAGAATTCTATTGAATAATTATATTTATCTAAAATGTCTTTTAATAGTTGTGAGATTCAAACTAATAATAAGCTAAAACATCAATGACTTGTTAAATTTTTCGTTTCGCTTAAAAGATTTTTTGTTATAGTTAAATATCTTGTTTTATGCAATGATCGGAAGTACAAATGATAAACATATTATTGAACTTAACATTGATAATAATGCTAAAAATGAAAATAAAAGTTATATATCCACAAATACAAGGATGTACAGAATATATATTATATAACTATGTGATAATTACTATTTCTATTAAATGATTGATATGAGTTTGTGCAACCCATCATATTTTTTGGTTAATAAATAAACTATTTGAAAATGTATAAAATTACTAGCTGTGCCCACGACTTCGGGCGAGTGGAATACTGACTTTGGGCAGTATTTTTAATTGTTTAGGCTAATTTTAGATTTAGCTAAAATAAAATACATACACAAAATAAGTGTTTTACTGCAAATAGCTTATTTAAGTACATTTTTATAAAAAACGTATTTTGTTTTCCCATCTTTTGCCAAACATGGAGATTTTGCGGGTTTGATGTAGGCTTGCCACATAGAGTTGCCCATGTTTTTATTTGGTTGGCTTTCTCATTAGTCGGCGCCAAAATTTCCCTTTCACACAACCATTCTCGATTGCCCATATGTATTTGAAGATCAGAATAGACATTATTTTTTAGATCATCTGTGTTATCGATCTTTTGACAGGACTCATGTCTCAGTGTAATCATGTCGTTACTGTCCGTTGGCATACAATCTTCTCCAATTTTTAGAAGAGCAGCTGCGTAATGCCCTGCTAGAGAATCATTGTGAAGTTTTACTCGCATATTTGTAGTGAGACAAAACTTTTTTCCGTGTACCCATAATACAGATGCTTTCAAACAGGCATTTATTTCATCTGCCGGCGTACCTCTAGTAATAACCGGGAGAGTGTGTCTAAAATCACCAGGTATAAGTACCACCATCCCTGTTGCCTTTGATATCTTTCATTGTGCGATCTAGTGCTTCGATTACTCTTTTATGGGGCATCGTACATTCATCCCAAACCAACAGCTTACAGTGCTGTAACATTCTTCCGCGCTCACTGCTTTTGCTAATGTTACATACTGGTATTTCCTCATAAGCTAAGTTCAATGGTAGTTTTAGAACTGAGTGTGCTGTTCGTGCCCCACTAAGTAGCGTAGCACCTATTCTAGAGGAAGCTACTGCAACCGCAACTCTTTATCTTTCCGGATTTGGGGTAATAGCAAATTTGAAAGATAGGGTTTGCCAGTGCCTCCTGGAGCATCCAAAAAGAACTACTCTGCTTCGCGACTAGCTACTTTTTGAATAGCTGTGTCAAAAACTAATCTAGCTGTTCTGAATTTAAGAGCGGAAGGGCTTCTGTTATTTGTTGCATTAAAGAAACAGTATCGTAATCTAGTTCTGGCATTAAATCACTACTATCTTCTCCGATTCTTTGTGGTCTGCTAATTCCAAAATCGGATTAATTGTTTCAAGTAATATTAATAACTTGGCCTTCAACCTTTGTTAGCGGTTCATTGTAAATTAAATCATCGTATGAAGCATTCGGATTCTGCTCTTGTAATCTGTGTAAAATATCATACGCCATGTCATTTTTATACTTTTCCTACAATTCTTGAGGGTTTGAAAGTCCACATGTCGCAGTAGAGAGCGAACAGCTCTCTCATCTTGGGCGCAGATTTGCATTGTGCAGCCTCTTCCAGAGTTATATCCCAATGATTATCATTCTCTAATAACCCTTTTGCCTCACATCCCTCTCGAAATGTTGAAAATTCTTGATTATTGAGCTGTTTGAGATCTTTGAAAGAGGTTTGCCCACGCACATGGTATAAAAGCATTAAAACATATGTTTATTATTTATTTCAAATAAAATCAATTATATTAAATCATCCCCTATTTCAACCCCTTACAACACTTTTTTAAAAGTAGTCTATGTCCTTTCTCAGGCTCTAGACTATCTCTGTACCAAATTTCATTTAAATCGGTTCGGTGGTTTAGGCGTGAAAGCGTAACAGACAGACAGAGTTACTTTCGCATTTATAATATTAGTATAGATTATTTGGAGTGTCAATATATTTATGTTAAGACTAATGGTAATAATTTCAATCTCATTAATTCAGATTATAATTGATTTAGAAATTCAAAAAAGAACATAGTAATTCCTAAGTCTTGAGTTTTCACTTCTGATGCCGTCCTCATGAATGCCTCTTCAATTATTTTTTAAGGTAGTAATAACTCAAATACTATCCGGTATTATTAAAAAAAAATTTATATTACATCACTATATGTGTAATTTTTACATTTAATAAGTACATGAATCCGATTCGGAATAGAGAACGACCTTTTTTACGTTTCGAAACAGATTAAGAAAGCGTTAATAATGTAATTGATTATTTTTTAATGCTCATTTATTTCTTAGCAGGTTTAAGGGAGTACTGAGACTCCTAGAAGCACTCTTGATGGTATGAATAAATAACAGTTCCAGGGAACGGTGGGGGAATTCACTAAGCTTCCTCTTTTATAATCCATGTTCAGTTCGATCCTTGGCTGATATACGTGCTATGAAGGATATTCTTAATGCGTTCTTCTCTTCATGCGGAAGGAACAGATATTAATATGTA
This sequence comes from Troilus luridus, assembly GCA_964056705.1. Classification (NCBI taxonomy): domain Eukaryota; kingdom Metazoa; phylum Arthropoda; class Insecta; order Hemiptera; family Pentatomidae; genus Troilus; species Troilus luridus. Next base: position 60,661,711 of record OZ057414.1, read on the forward strand.
TGACAATTTTATGAATTATATTGAATTGATTCGAATGAAGATAATGGACTAACCCATATCTCTCTCCCTAGAACCCGTTCGCTAACTGAGACTCCATTAAAGTTATTGGTGAACTGACAGGCCAACTGACGGATGACGTTTATTCTGCCCCCATGTTCGAGCTAATTGATAACCGTTTTATAAACTCCTGATCCTTTTTCAAATATGTTGTTTCTTTTTTTTTTTTTGGTAGTTAGTTATTGTTTTCATGAGGAACCTGAAAAACATCATCATCATCCCAAGCTCTAAATTTCATTACTGGATCTTGGCTTCCTCAAGGGTTTCCTTCCACTTCCCTCCTGAAACCTTAAAAAAAATCGACTCAGATTATTTCTTTTTCTAGTAACCAATCCGCGTTATCCGTATAGGCCTGATTAAAGTGCTACCTAAAAGTTAAAAAACTCTATTTGTATCGGCATCATTGATACTATTATTTATATTAAAGCTACGCTAGTTAAGGAATATAAAACATTGTAGTTTCATTGAGCTTTTTTTATTTTCTTAAAATATGAGCTAACTCGATACCAGCTAATAAGTGGGTTGTACACTGTGTGTGTTTGTGCGGGTCAGCCAGTCTGTCTATGCATGTATGTGGTAAGTCTAGATCAAAACGAAAATAAAATTACATATATAAGACAAGTTATTAAGTAGACAAGTTGTTAAGTAGACAAGACATGCCAATGTTGTAATAAAGTCAGCAAGTTTAATATGATTCTTGCATATATCAATTTATTCTGAATAGTAATTAGTATTCATTTTCAATATTATCTGATTTCTCTATATCTCTCGATATTTTATTCACCATCAAGTATATTTCTTAAAGTGAAAACTTCTTTAGATGCGTTTAGCGACTTTGCATTTGGGAAATCCTCTTGAGTGCAGGTCACAGGCATGCTCCTGACGTAATGCGTGAGATTTGCGATGGGTAACGGCCTGTGCTTGAGTTCTACGATTTGTTTTAATAAACTTTAGTTTAAAGGATTGAATTCCATCGACATAATAATTTATATTGAACTAAAAAGTCGTTTAATAGTTGTGAATTTCAGTACTACCAGTGGGTAGTTTCTCTACTTGTCAATTTCACATGTCATTATGTATCGCTTAGCCCATTTACTTGATGTATTATTTTAATACAGTTGTAAATATCAATAAATAAACTAAAAAAAAAAAGTTGTGAAGTTAATACTAATAATTAATACAGTAATAACGTAAAGCATGAATATCTAGTTTATTTTTTCCCTCTTAACTGATTTTATTTGTTTAAAATCTCTGTAAAATGTCTCGGTTATTTCGTTTAAATTTATTTTTACCGATACTTTTCTGTTAATCGTATTGTTTCTTGCTCGTTGTATGTTCTCAGCAATGAATCATATTTGACACACTGACCCGGAGTATCAATCAAAACATGTTTTGACTACAGTAGTGACGGAAATTTAATATCGACTATATTTCCATTATTTTCTGAAATGGGGAGTTATTTATAAACTGTAAATTATGGCTAAATATGTTCTTGAGATTCAGTAAATACTTGTATCAAATATCTTTTTTTGCGATTTTGAGACTTTATTCTTCTCATATTCATGCCCTAACAATGAAAACACCAAATTTTAGTATAAAAATATTAAATCATAAATTAGTATTATCATAAACTAGACACTTGATCTATTAAACAACAAATGTTACTTACGTAGTGATGAGGAAAAGTTTTCAGCTATACCACTCAATCAATTTACCTGTATATACAGTACGAACATATATCCTGTAAATACTATTCAAGGCTTACTGAGTCTTGAAATCTGTTAAGTTTGGATTTATTTTATGGTATATTTCAAATAGATCAGCAGGTGTATTTTGACGGTTTATTTTTGCATATTGTTGATAAGTCTTTATTAAATTAGAATAACAAGCATTTAGACCTTGTATTTCCAATTTTTTTAAATTCTTATAACTATAGTAATAATTTCTTTTATAAATTTGAATTCAGGTTTCTGAAATGTGTAGTGAGAGCTCTTTGGGTTTTTATTATCGAATTGCAAATATATTGGCGCTATATTGTATTGTTTTATTAAATACTTATAATAACACATTATGCAATATATATATTACTGATAGTTTTTACACGTGTAAGTGCATTTTTCGGATTGAGAAAGAAATAATCATATACTCTTGATAAAACTTGTAATTGTATATTAATCAAAATTTTCTGGATGTGTGTGAAGAAGGTTCCAGTCTTCATAATCTTCCTCCATTTTGCTTATCTCTAGCCTCATATGTAGTTTGCCTATGCATGAACATTTTGAAAATGGCGGTCTCATTTTCAGTAAGGTCTTGGAGAAGGGAAAAATTTAGCATCCTATGAGAGTAAAGATGCTGCCTCGAATTTGAAGTAGGTCAGGAAGGGTCCAGAATGTTCCTAACCCTAGAACTTAGGTTATAACCTTGTAGGCTTTATATCTCGCATTGCCTAAAAAATGGACGAGTCTATTTATATTAAAATAATATAATATATATAATATAAATTAACTTAATATTATTGCTGCTAAATTCCATATGTAAAATTAAATAACTATTGACAGTGGATGATAAAGTTAAGCTTAAGAAAAATTATCTTCGAGACAGTTTTGTATAAACGGTATAACCTTAAAGAAGTTATTTTTTCCCCGTATAATTGTGAAAAGGTGAAATGCCGACATAACCATTTAAAAGTTTTGTGAAAATGTATAAAATTGAGTATTTAGTTTTATATACAATTCTCAAAGATTGAGCAAAGAATTTCTAAAGCTTTCACAATGTTTAGCCACAAAAACTATCCATAGGTGTATTAAGCTTTATATTTTTTAAAAAAAAAGTCATTTTTTCCTCACAAACTCAGAAGTAATTTCTATGAGCTCAGGAACCGTAATGTGATATTATTATTGGTTTTACTATTATTCTCACTGGTAAATATAGATAATTTTATAACAATGAATGAATGCGCATTTTAGTCATTATAATGAAATTATCTCATAATTTTTGAATACATGGATTCTCAAATAATGCATTTTTTAATACTTAGGTTTTGTATATTTTGGCTATTATAAAATAAATAAATTTCTGGCAGTTCGAAAAAATATCCAAGATGGGCCATGGGTCGGTTACCCCTGCTCTTGGGAATGTATAGCCTTGTTTCAACGCAAGACCTTCAGGTCTTGCGGGCTAAGTATTATTCGGGCTATCAGGCGTCAATTACTCCTCATTGATTTTAATGTTTAATAATTTCTTATTATAACATATATATGTTATACATTATATTATATTGTATTTATTTTATTTATTGTATTAAAGACCAGTTGATCATTGAAATCATTAGGGAAAAGTAGCTATAAGGTCGGGATAGTATTAAAATTATAGCCTCGGCATGACTATGCATGTATTTAATTTCTCCGTTTCTCATTATTAATATTTTATTCACACAATTCCAAATGCAATGCCATAAATCTACGAATGGTTATTCTAGTTAAAAATAAATGCATTACATGCATGGGAAAGAATGCGCTTACTTCAATTTCTAAGAAACAATTATTAATGGAAGTTGTTATGCTGAAGTTCCCGGGTTCGAATCCGGCTGCGACAGATAAATCATTTCACCTTTTTACAGCCATACAAAGGTCGTGTGATATTTGCAGATCATCCTGGGGCTCACCCAGTCTCTATAATGTGGGTATAATTGGTGGAAAACCAGGCGGTTGAGCGTGGTCTCAGACAAATCTCCTCCAGCACCATTTTCTTAGAAGCAGTTGAGTCTGTTCTATGTATCCAATTATGGATTGTAGTGTTACAGGTTTTTTTAAACATTATTTTAAAAAAACTTCAGTTGTTTCGGTGACTTTTCTGCCAACGTTTCGCCAGACATGCTGCTGAACACTTCTGAACACTGCTGAACACAAATTCACTGACACGGTCTAAACCAGAAGAAACAACTGAAGTTTTTTGTATAAATAGTGGCCGTGGAAACTTGAAAGAGTAATTATTTTAAAAATTTAATGTTTGGTATATTGCATCATATTCTATGGGAACGACCTACTAAACCGCTAATAAATGATATCAAGCTAATAAAATGATTATTCAATATCTAATGTCTTAGATTTTATGGATATATTAATATTAAGCGCGATTTTAATGTTTATTAACAAGTTTATTACTCTAGGTGGATGTTATGATGAATAACATCGATTCTGGTGACATAAATTTACATTGAAATATGAATAGTTTGAGCATGAAGTCAAACTGTATATTAAAGAGTCCATAAAGCTCAATGTCGAATCTATTTGGGGGCTGTGGCGTGATCTAGGACAAATCACTATCCTGCCCGTTGTCTAAGTACAGTACAGTCTCCCCAGAACCCCAGACCCTTCATGGAATATCCGATGTTCTTATGGGAAACAAAGCCCTCCATATTATCTAAATCCTTTCAGGAGCTTGGATGCGCGGCTTCCTAAGGGATTAACACCACAGAACAAAACTATGGTTTCGGTTGTCTAAAACTTCCTTTATTACATGTTTATACAAACCAATCTCTCTCTCTCTCTCTCTGTATATATATATATATATATATATATATATATATATATATGCGTGTGTGTGTATAGCCTATATGTAGCGTTTATTGGATTTACACCATAGTGTAGAGTGTAATGTTTCTAACTCAATGATTGTGGAAGGAAGTGATTTGGCTGAGTCCGCACTCAACTACCGGTTTTTTCCACCAATTAATTAATTAAGGGTACCCACATAGATGCTGGGTGACTACTATGATTGTCTGCAGATTCTACATTGTTGGTTCACTTCAACCAAATAGTGTAAATTAATTACCGAACTAGGTACTGCGCTGTTTCGCTCTCCTAGTATAGATATAGTATAATTGATCAAATTTTCCATCAGCGTTTCAGGGCTTTTCTTCTGTTACCTGTAGGGCTCTTCTCTTTGGTATCCTATGGACACCTAAAAAGGGCTGCGAGAGGAAAGGTTATAATCGAGGACAAATTGGGAAACTGGGTGAAGAAATAAACCCCCAGACATTCATCTAACAAAAATAAAGCGGTATTATATTGAAATAAAAATTACATTCAACTATTATTGATAAGGCGTTAATAAAATAACAATTACAGATTCTTTCATTAATAAGGCATTAATGAAATAACAATTACAAATTAATTCATTAATAAGGCATTAATAAACTAACAACAAGGCATTAATGAAATGACAATTACAGATTAATTCATTAATAAGGCATTAATAATCTAACAATTACAATTTAAACAGAAATTCCGAGTCAACAGGAAAATAAAACTTTTAATTTAACATAAGATTCACCGTCAATAACAGCACTAAACAATAACATATGAACTAGAATCATACACCAGATTCTCCATTAATGCTCAGAATCCCTAAAACCACTAATAAAATAATAATTTCCAAACCAAACTTGATCTATCATCTATAACAATAATCATATCCCTCATTTATAATAATAAGCATATGCACTAATACTAAATACAACTTACACATTACTCGTCAGTACTCATTACCACATAACCAGTAATTAAATTAACAATTCCCAAACAAAACTCGATCTGTCATCTATAACAATAATCATATCCATCCTCTAAAACAATATTCATATGCGCTAATAACAACTTACAACTTAAACATTCACCCTCAGTACTCATTATCTCATAACCATTACTTAATTTCCATTTAAAACCAGTCCCCTGTTCTCTACACATAATTCTGGATGCACTAATACTAAACGAAAAGAGTTCTGTCTGTCTTGTGGCCAAACGCGACGGATGAAAAATAAAATAATTAACTGGCTCTATCTTCTACTGACCACCATCTGGCCTCACCCCAAGTCTAGTCCGATTACCGTAAAGGGGATTTCTCTTACCTTCCTCTGTCTTCTGTTCCGGACCCGATTCTTCTCGCTAGTACACGCCTTCAACTCATCTTCAGCCCAATCTCCAGTCTGGAGACACCCGCCCTGTCCCTCCGGGCAGTAGCTCTCTCAGCCAGTTCTCAACTTCTCAACTCTCGAGAGAAACGGTCGGATATTTGAAGGCTTATCCGAGTTAGCGTCAAGATTCTTATTATTCCAACCACTCGCGAATTGAATTCAACTTTTTAAATATTCGATCAGATCGACTCGAGGACTACGGAAATGCTGAGTCTTTTCCGTATTAGACTGATGACTTGGCGTCGCCACAAAGCAGACAAGAGCCTTCTAACAAAAATTAACATTTAATAAAACATATCTAAACTAAATGTTAAGGACCAACAATGCCTTTAACCAAAACCAAATACAAAGAAAAATTATATAATTAGTCACAAAAAGAAATAATTTTAGCAAATCTTATTTGGCATAGGATAAAATATACGTACATATTAAGGTACAAAATCCTTAAATCCTAAAATCTTTTTAACACATCTTAATGAAAAGAAGCAACTAAATGCTAATCTTTCTCTATGATACCTAAAACTAAAAATAAACTTTTGACTTCAACTAATAAAAGACTTCTTTTTGATCACAAAGATTAGAGTACAATTCTTATCACAGATTACTTTCATTCGATGTGTTCTAATTAAAAATGGCTAATTAGCAATAACATTCGCTAACATTTATAGCATTGAACTAAAAGCTGTAATTAATACACATTAACTAAATATAAATATTTAAATAAAATTTTCCTCAGCCCGTTACACTACTTTATTTAAATAAGTATTTATTATTTAAACGTTTTATAATTTACTTATTACATCACAGTTTTCTCATTTAGATACTGTAATTAAAAATAATTCATTTAAATTAACTTTTATTACATTTACATTGCGGTTTCACCATGATCTGTAGTAATTTCACTTAAAATTAGATAAGTTGGATGATGCGATTTAAAATGGTATGATTAGTGTTCTCTGTTTAATCCCTTCCCCACTTATATATCATTCTCGTTTTTCTTGATAAAATTAACAAAATATGCGTGAAGAAATACTAATAATAAATTGTACTACATGATACTTATTTGTGCACACGCCGGATCCTCCAACAAAGGGAAGCCCCATTAAAACTAGTATTAATTATGTAGTGTGTTGCTCAAAACTCAATTATAGAAGCAGTGTGATGCTAAATGAATAAATATACTGCATTATCATATTAAAAATTAAGAGGGACCTAAATGGAAATAGGTGAATATTTGATACCGAGACTAGCAGGAGTGGAATACAGAATTTCCTCAATTATTTTTATATTTTCTTTATTAGTTTACTTAATTTCTACGAAGTAATGAATCAAATAAAGCAGAGAACTGTATGAAGTACATATATATTTTATGTTAATTAATTTTCGTTATTTTATGATGCATTATGATTGAATTTTGTAATAAATTAAAAAAATAAAATAAATTGTAAATATTGCTGAGATTATTGATACAGCAAATGGGAGAAACCGCCCCAAAACCTATAATATGCATTCGAGTTCCTTACATGTAATTGTTTATAAATACAAATAGAGGATTATTTCGTCATAATATTCGGTTTAAATAAATTTAAAAATGCTTAGGTAGATCTTGTTGAATAAACTAGAGAAGATTTTGAAAAAGCTATTTTTAAAATTCCGGTGTTATCCGCTTTTGACCCTGAACGCTTCATATACATTCGACACTGATTTTTGTGATCCTTTATTAATAAAGGATAAGGGACCATTTGCCCACATCCTTCCAATAAAAAAGGTAATAAATATTTATTAAAAGTACTATATTGCTATGCATAATTAATATTACCTATATTAATTAATAAATACTAATATAATAATATAAGCATTAATATAAGCATTTATAAATAAAAAGTTTCACCTCATCTTTCATTATTTGTTATGAGTAATTATTTTTTCTGTTGACTATATTAAGAAATTGATAATAAAAAATCGGGATTACCGCTAAAAATATTCATCTAATCTTTCATTGTTTGTTTATAACTTCTGATGACTTAAACTAACTATTTTAACACTTAAATACCAAAAACGGGTTTATAATTAAAAATATTTACTTTAACTTTCAGTATTAGTGATGATTTATCGTTTTTATGACTTAAGCTAACTAACTAACGGACTTTACCGAAAAATTGGGTTTATAATTAAAAATGTTCATAATATCTATAGCTACCTTGTTACTCATATTAATGGAAATATGATATGAAGATTTATACATAGTATCAAAAAATCTTTATTTCACGAGATTTTTTAAAATATTAATGAGGACAAAACAGCTTGTTGCTTTTCAAAATAGCGAGACAGGAGTGACTAGGGGTGGTTATAAATTGTGTTTATGTTCTATTCAAATTCCTTTAGTCATTCAGTTAATTTATTTATTAAATTCATGTTTTTTGTTATTTACTATTTAAAATGAAAAGATTAAAAAAAATAGATATTCACAAGGCAAAATCAATAAAATACAATACGGAAAACTATTTAATAACGCACACATAAATATCTCTAATGAGACAAGTGATATGAAGAGGTTGCAGGAAACAAGATAAGATGATAAGGGGGAAGATTTCATGGGGCACAAGTACCACTTACGCCAAGTATATTAGTTAACATATTAAAGAAAGAAAAAATGAGGTTTATTATTAAAACATCCGTCTTATAAATAATAAAAGGTTAATTCTTCAAAGTTTCCTGATAACCAAAGATCATCGCTGTAATCAGGAGTAGCAGGAGGCGGTGGTAAGAGTGGGGAGGGGGGAGGAGAGGCCGGCAGTCTGCCAGTGGGGCCGCTAGTGGGAGGATGGTCCCAGGGCCTCAGCAAACCGGAGCCATCGTCTCTGGCCAAGTTGGCGAAATCCCACACAAGTGGTTGGAGGTCATCGTCCACTTCCTCATGGGCTTCAGAAACGATACGGTCGACTTCTCCCGGCCCCACTTGAGGCCTTCCGTGGCCACGGTCTACCCCCTCTTCGTCTTCTTGTACGCGCTCCTGGTGACCGCCGGGACCGTGGCCAACCTGGCCATGATCGCCAGCATCCTGAAGGACAAGCTCTATAGGGACCAGACTTACTGCTACCTTATCAACATCGGCCTCGCCAACATCGTGGAGTGTCTTCTCGTACTCCCTGTGTCCTTGATGATCCTCCTCGTCCAGAACTGGGTCTTTGGCAGTTTCCTATGCTACTTCTTGCCCATGCTTCAGGTTAGTTGTTGTGGAATCAAAGATAAAAAAAAAAACTAAAACTAAAACCTTATCCAAAGAATATATATATACATATACAATACACCAATCATAAGTCCACAAAAGGGTTACGGATCTATTTTTGTTGTAAATCAATTGAATTATAACTTACATCGCTTCTTCAAAAAACAATATCATTACTCAAAAAACCTAATATTTCAATACAGGTATTTCAAAGTTCCTTGTGAGTTAAACAAATATATAAAAAATCGGCAAAAATTAAGCAAAGCATAGCTATTGTAATGATGATATTGAAATACTTTTATTAATCATTGGGAATTTTTTAAAGGATTGAACATTTTTTGATTTTAACTTATATCATTATTTCCATAAAATTTCAAGTTCAAACGTGATAAAACTCAAAATATGACTTTATTAAAAAAAAAAAATTAATTCAAAATTTTAATAAACGCCAATTGTAAAATTTAAAGATACAAAGGATGTCCACAACTTACTTTGTTAAAAAATAACTTATGTGTTTTCTCTACTAATTAAGCTATAATCTAACAGAAAAGGATACCAATTTCCGAACTCTAATTATAAAGTTTAAGTTTTACAAAATGGTTTACCTTAGATTTGAACAAGAACACAAGACTAACACTAGAAGCCATAAACCAACTAAGATATCTACGCAAACCAAAACCGAGATATACAATTTTTTTTTTGGAAGACCGCTTAATGTTTAAAGTCAAATATCTCTCCTTCAAAAGAACAGTAATTTTTCAATGGAGGTATTTGAAAGTTCCATGTGAGTTAAAAAAATATAATTTCGGGGATTAGTAAAGCAAGGCATTCCTACTGAAATGATGGCATTGAAGTTATTTTATTATCCATTGGAAAATTTTTAAAAGCTTGTAACTTTTTTTATTTCAGCTTAATAATTATTCTCATAAATTCAAACATGATACAACTCACAATAGGACTTTGTTAAGAAAAAAAAATTAAAAATCTTTTGTATGTAACCATATACAACTCCTATTTTGTATGTAACCAATACAATTCATACTGACAACTTGCCGTAAAAATGCAAATTGTTGAACGTTATTCGAATAATTGCCAATTTAATTTAAAAAGTATTACTTGAAGAGTACTTATGTCTCTTAAATGTTATAATACTGTGATTAAAAAAATGTTTGATACTGTTAAATCGTATCTTCATCCTAGTAGGAAATGCTTTGCAGATAATGCCATAGTTTCATACAAAATTTTATTTGTATGGTTTATAGGACACACCCAACTTGCTGCTCATAAAATCAACGAAATCCTCTTTTCTATTCATATATTCGGTAAAGATTATTAATAGTTTCTGAAGTATGTAAATCTATATACCATCTAGAATCTATTCCGAAAGCATAACAATGTCCGATACAAAAATATATATTATTAGCCTCTTATTCATCTCAGAATAAAAATAATATAATTAATTGTGTACAATGAAATAACAATTGTATTACAATATGCACAGAAAATTAATATTATTATTGCTTTATTTATCTCATCATCTAGGGCGTTGTGATAGGAGTTGATGATCCTGTGATTTTAGGCCTGTCAACCTAAACAAAGCTACCAGTTAATAAGCTTATGCTTTTCAAACATTATGACTTCAAGGGCTGGTGGGCTAGCTATTAAGAATAAGTTATAAACTAAATTTTCTGCAAACCTATTCTTTATTATCGACATATAAGCTAATAAATAAATAAACCATTCTTGGAATATTTTTTTATTTTTATATTCACCTAACTTTGGGGTACTATAAGTGATTTTTCTGTACATAATGTAATATAATTGATATTTCATAGTACACAATTTATTACATTATTTTTATTCTGAGATGAATAAGAGGCTAATAATATATATTTTTGTATCGGACATCTTTATGTTTTCGGAATTGATTCAAGATGTATATAGATTTACATACTTCTGAAACTATTAATAATCTTTACCGATTATATGAATAGAAAAGAGGAAATTTCGCTGATTTTATGAACAGAAAGTTAGGTGTGTCCTATAAACCATACAAATATAAGTGACACAAGTACTCTTCAAGTAATACTTTTTAAATTAAATTGGCAATTATTGGAATAACGTTCAACAATTTGCATTTTTACGGTAAGTTTTTAGTAGCAATTGTATTGGTTCAAGCTTTTTAATTTTTTTTCTTAACAAAGTCCTGTTGTGAGTTGTATCTTTTTTGAATTTGTGGGAATAATTATATAGACTGAAATAAAAAAAATTTCAACCTTCTAAAAATTTTCCAATGGATAATAAAGTAATTTCAATATCATCATTCCAATAGGAATGCTTTGCTTTACTAATACACGAATTTTTTTAACTCACATGGAACTTTTAAATACCTGTATTGAAAAATTATATTTTTGAGTTATGACAAAGTTCTTTTGAAGGAGCGAAATTTGACTTTATACATTAAATGATATTTTTTTCAAATACTCATTTCTGTCTTTTTTTTTATCGTGATTTTTCATTCAAGATATCTTAGCTAGTTTATGGCTTCTTGTGTTCTTTTCAAATCTGAGAAAATATTTGATTCACGATTTTTTTAAACTAAAGCTTTATAATTTGGGTTCGGAAATGTGTAAGCTTTTCTATCTGGTTGTTGCTTACTTAGTAGAGGAAACACGTATGTATTTTTTTATTCAACAAAGTAAGTTGAAGACGTCCTTTATAACTTAAAATTTTACAGTTGACATTTATTTAAATTTTGAAATAATTTTGTATTTCGAAAATAGGTACAAGACTTATTTTAACGTACAACCAGTATTATACTCTCATTTTAATATTGTCTATTGAATTGATTAGTATGCTGTTTGATTGAATAAGTCACTACTGTTGAGTACCCAATTGCAAAGGTTTTGTACATAATATTGTTATGGTAGATATAATTATAGAATGAAACAAGAAAAAGGTAATAAATGTAATATTCTACCGTATATACGAATCTATCTTCGAATCTACCAAGTATCCTTTTTGGTCTTATAATTTTTCTCTTATGAGAATATAAATTATATCGCAGTCAATTTATGTCCTGATGGCTACGATTTAACATTCTGATCCTTAACAGCCTTATTTCTGTTAGCCAAAAGAATATAATTTAATATTTAGTTACTAATATTGATAACTGACACATTGCCAATTTTGTAAACTATCATTTTTGAAACATTAATAATATTCAAAGCAAAAAAAGTTTTAGATACCTCGTAATAATAAATGGATTATTCCAGTTAAGATTTATAAGCTACTTAACATCTCCTAAATAATTATCTAAGAATTATCGTTTTGTTCCTCGCCTTTTCTTCATCCACCGGTAGCTGATTCCTCTTTATTATATTTACCTATTAATGTGGATTTTAAAATAATTAATCTACAAAGTTTTAATTATGATTTGCCTCTAAATTATCATAACCCTCCATTGCCAGGATATATTAGCATTCAGTATCAAATTCAGATAATTCCAAAATTTCAAAAATAGGTTTTTACACATTTTTCGCTAGTTTAGTCAAGCAATTTTGTTCAACACGACACTTCACCGCCTTATTTCTCAAGGTTGAAGTCCAGCTATCAATCTGATGTTTCGGGAGCATAGAGAGCATTAGCTAAACGAGCAAAAAATGTAAAAAGTAAATTTTCGAAATTTGTAGTTTTCCGATCTTGATCTATCAGTATATATGACTATTTGAATATAACAATCTAGTGAATGGATCATGCACCATGTTTTGTGTTTTTCAGTTCTTTACGAGATGTTTTTATTTATGTTTTTGTTTTTGTAAAATTTTGGTCATGTCTATAGAAAATGTTATAGCTTTTAAAATTGCGGGCATCTTTACAGCCCCGCCCACCGTATTAAATTCGTGGACCGACATTTTTTATGTAAATATTTTCGGTACTAGGAAAGTCTGTTTTGTGTCTTCCACGTACTTTATCCCGCTCATTGACTTTTTAAAAGGCTTACGTACCTGAGGAACCTGTCTGAATTTCGATAAAGGGATATATTTATTTTTAAAATCCACTTTCCCCAAAATGGAAACTTTTCCCCTTCACTACCTCACAATTTTTCGTGATTAGCGAACCTCTAGAACGTCAGCAATTTTATGCGAAATGTTGAAACCAATTTCGGTGCCATAGCTAAATTATCTGAAAAGAGGCCATTCTTTTTTTTTCTTTTCTACAATTTGATTTTTGATAGAATTTTTAAATAATCGAAATGAATATTTTAGTCATAAAGTTCTACAGCTTTCATGTTATTACATATTATAAATGTAAAGAACAATAAAAGGAGTACAATGATTTAACAATCACAACATTTTAACAATTTACTGCCAACCGTTTTTTTTATTACGAACAATAGTCAAGACGAAACTAGGCAATGTGGATTTTTCGGATAAATTTGGAACCCCATTATAACTTTTTTTTAAATTTACTTCCTACATTAATTTAAAAAAAATATATTACAATTTTTGAAAATATTAAATATACTTTTGGAGTATAATATAGACATAGATTCGATGGACATTATTATTATTCAATCATTGACAGAAAAATTAATAATTATTATAAAAATGAAGAAATAATAATGAAAGCGGAAAGGATATCCTGAACATGGATCGCTAAGTGTTTCTAGTGTTAATGTCTAAATTTATTATTTTGTTAGAAAATTCAAAACTTTTTTCAGAAATGTTGGATATCAGATCGATGATTAATCAGTTTTATTGGTTCAAAGTGGATCTGACTGGAAATTTGGGGGTTGAGTGTTGTTAATCTAATAGTGATCCCTTCGGTAGAAAGTCAACCGAATCTTTAGTGCTGAACTGAATCAAGAGTGGATTTGATTCTATAGTTAAATTCAGATTTGCCTTGAAATGTTGTTGCCTTTACCACATTCATTCCAGAGATGTTTTAATTAATTTTCCTCCAACATGGTTAGAGGTTTGCTTTATGCCTGCTGTAGCTGCGGTTAGTAGTAAGCAGTCATTTTTTCTTGTGAAACAAATTATGATGGAACTGCTGTTGTTATTATTATTTTTTATTGATAAATTGAGTAATAAAACTTTTTATAAGTTATTCATTTTATTTTACTTCCTCTAAGAAGTCGTGGTTTATGCATAGTGAAAAATTATCTTTTTTTTTATTTTTAATTTTAAGTGTTAAATTGTTTGTTAGACCCTAGATGTCACTTTATGCAGCAATGCATCGGACGATGCTATGGGAATTTTTACCTATTCAGGTAAATTTTGATAGGGATCATTCAACTAATCAACGAACTTTAAATAGTAACTGACACCACTCAGGCTCAAGACCGACATTTCCCGCCTCCTCTGAAAGATTTTATTTCCTTAAAAAAATTCTAAGGCCATCGGTTGGGCTGCAAACTCGCGAACTTGAACATAGTACGTTGCTATGCTAACTACTACACCACAGATGGCCCCATATTCTTTATTTACTACGTCATACTTTTTTATATTCTATTCATCTATTTTTTTTTATTATTATTTATTTATTGATATTTACAACTATATTACAGTAATATAACAAGTAAATTGGCTGAGTGATACATAATGGCAAGATATAATGACAAGTAGAGAAACTACCCACTGGTAGTACTCAAATCTATTTTTTAAAAGTTGATTTATACTTTATGTATGGCAACAATTCCTTTCACATAAAAATATGAACCAATAAATTATTATCTTTTTCTAAATAGTACCATTCATTATTTTACATTAGCACCCATAAAACGGTTAAAATCGTAATTTTGATCCAATGATGTACTTAAATTACAATTAAAAGTAAATTATTTAACTGTTTTGTATCATAGGCAATCAAAATTTAATTGTTAGATATAGTAACAAACCGAAAGCGACATTTTACTTGAGACTCTTTTGACTGGTTTTTACTCCCCACTCCCCACGTAAATAATAAATGCAATGTTAAAAAGGTTAAAAATCAGCTATCTAGATTTTTAGTTATAAATTAACGATTATTATCTTGGTTTACGTATTTTGATGTATTCAGTAATAAAAATTAGTAAATTGGAATTTAATACTTCTTGATGCGGTGAGCGAATTTTTGAATCAGGATATGTTTTTATGGATCCCTAATTGATAGTTTAAAAGAGGCATACAGAAGCCATCTACTGTCTATGACAGTTATTTTTAGACAATTTAAAAAAAAATATATATATAAAATTAAACTATATTATCATTATTTTATTAAACCTATTAAATAATAGATTTAATAAAAATAATGGTAATATAGCTTTAACCATCGGTTCCGCTTCAATATAATGAAAGCTGAAAATAATGCAAAAAGTTGTACCAAAATCCACTCGAATGGAATGATGCTGGAAGAACGAATTACTAAACGTGGTGAAACACTAGACGTATTAACACTCGCTTATAAGTCCTAAGTACGCTCGAAACTTTAATATGCTTGAAAACCCTTAATAGCAGCTCTGAAGGTTAATCAGAATAGGGTGGAACAAGTTCAAAATACTACCCTTAAATTTATATATTAAGTGGCAAAGTCCGACCCTTATATTAAGCCATCAAAAATACGAGTAAGTCTTGCATCGGAGCACTTTGCTTCAGAAGAGAACCTAATTCTTCTTTGTTATGTGAAGTATTTTAAAAACTTGGTGTAGACAATTGAATTAGTATTCAATACAGTGAGATTAAAATATGAAACAGCAATATTGATTTAAAGTCCACGACAGGAGCCTAACAGTTTTTTTTTTTGCAGAACTCTTTCAAAGAAAAAACTTATTATTTAAATTAACTCTATTTTATTTGAGAAGCTACAAAGAATTGAGCATTAACTTTTTAACTTCTGTTTGAAAATGGAGCGTAAAATAAAATTTTGCTGCGATGCGGAGATTTGTTTTTCTTTGAAAGAACTAGTTTTCGATTCGCTTTCCTTTGAAAAAACAAAACGTTTGACAGAAATGGTTTGGGATAGCTTTGAACTTGAAAAACATTCGAACCATTTCAGGTGAAATGTGAACTTGTCCAGTTTTACTAGCAATTCCTTATTAATATTTATTTTTTATTATGGCCAAAATTATGAAATTTTGGTATAATTATAGTATAATGATTATTATGAAATAATTGGGTGGGGTAGTGGTTAATGAAAAATCAACTGAGGCTATATCAGACTCATTATCTATAGCGTGCCGACGTTTCGGCCTAACTTTTATCATCAACAAGACTGTAGAGACAAGCGCCAACTGAATTGAATTGCATTCTAATAATAAGATGTATTTGATACAATGCAATAGGAAAAATCCCAAAATGCAAAGCCTCTAAAATATTGGAAGAATAGGCAATGTTTCGCCAATTCATGCATCAGGACAAACGCCAAAAGAAATATCACATCAAAGAAGACAAAGTGCAGCACATTTCGAATGAACAGACTCATCAAACAGAGACAACTTCGCTCGAAGGCTTTCCACAAACACGGCTTTCCACAAAAACATTCTATCTAGACAAATCATTGACGTTTTAATTATTTTTAAAGGTCTTTTTATCTATAAAAGATCTCATGTGCTGAAACCTATAAACGTAAGGTTTTCTGTGGATCTATTTAATGCAAAATTATCAGCTCTGTTTCTCAGTATATGTTTTTAAATACTATAATTAATTATTGGAAGCGGAGTGACTCAGTATGTAGAGCGCTGAGTTGGCATGCTGAATGCCTCGGGTTCAAATCCGGCTGTGACAGGTAATTTATTTAAACTGTTTCAGCCACGGATGGACCATTTGGGATCTACAGACTTCACCCAGCCTCAACAAACTGGGTATCCTTAATTTGGGAAACTCGGGAAAATCACCTTGCTGCTCAACTTTTGTCCTAGAAACTGTGCAGTCTTTACCATGTACTGAACCCAAGTCCCTCCATGGGCCTTTTGATTGTTCTTTCATGTGTTCACTAGCACATGTCTTTTGATTCGTTGTCATGCTTCGTATACTCTTCTCTTGTCTTTCTTCATCCTAAAACCTTGCAGATTTTTCACTCTGCTTCTAAATTCACTTCTTTCCTGCAATGTTTAACTTTTTGAAATCTGTCTTTACTTCGTCAGTCCACGTTGATGTGGTTTTCTTTTTTCAAAAGTAGTCAAACATTGCCTGTTGTCGATTGCCAATCTTTTTTTGTTCTTTATATAGATGCCCGAGGAACGGCTTATTTGTCTATAGTGGTACTAATTGTACAGGTTTATTTGTTAGTTATATTTAACTTTATTGCGAGAATAATACGGAATGAGTAGGGTGGACAAGATGGTAAATACATCCCCTTTTGTATTTCCTTTAATGGTTTTAGACGAATAATGGCGAGGTTAAAATTTATTTGTTTTAAACTTCTTCAAATATGTATTTTATGACCGCACCCTTTTTAATTATGCAGGGAAACCCATTTGTGTTCGCATTGTTCGGAAAAATTCAAATGGAGTTTTATTCTTTTAATAATTACTGTAAAATAAAGAGTATCCGCTTTGAGAAAGCACTTAGAGGGATCAGAGCGACCTAATTAAACCCGCAAATCCTGGGATCAGTGGCTTAGTGATTTTAATTTTCTGTTTCATTTTTAACTTTGTCAAATCCTTTTTAATATTAATTTATACAGGCTTTACGATTAGATTTATATCAGGGTTATTTAATGGTTTTTCTTTTTTTATTCTGACATCTCCAGCTATGGAGGTACGGATTCGATTATTCACTTTAAACTCTAATGTTCAAGTTTAAACCCTAATTTTATAAATGGTCCCCTGTGTTGTCTAGAGGTTACAATAATAACCTACTATGCTCAAGATCTCGGGTTCGCAGCCCAGTATGCAGCCTTAGGTTTTTTAAAAGAGAGTAAGGAAATCCTTAGTCCTGGCGTCCTTCTGAGGGGACGTAAAATCAGGTCCCGATCTTTTGCGGTGTCAGAACTGTTGATCGAAGTTTGGATGACTAGGACCAGACACAAGATACATTATAGTATTATTATAAACAATATCTACAAAAAGTGAACAAGAATAACATAAAATAGAAGGGTATACACAATATATCATATGGATTGAACAGATGGTTGCCATGGATACACAAATGCATAATATGTTTCATTTTTTGTTCATGTTTGGTGTTCTTAAGGGAGTTAGTCCCAGAATAAAGTTACTTTTCTATTCTATTCTATCCTGATCTTAATGAAGGAAACATCTGATAATTAGCTTTAATTAATTATTGTGTATTTAAATGGAGTCAGATTGAATGTTGTTTAATAAATAGTGTTGTAATCCAAAATCATCCTTTTCTTAATAAAACTTACCCACCCCTGGATAGGCAAAATTTAGGACTCCCACTGTAGAATGTTCCGATTAGCCATAGCAGCGTAAAGTGAGATAAAATGATTGGGAAATAAAAATATAGATTTTATAAACAAGATACAAATGAACAATTTTTTTTCGTCAACTATGAAAACATTTACAATACTATAAACTTTACGAATGGGGTTATGAAGTCGAGAGATGTAGAAGAAATTTTCGGGACACAAGATGGCGGAACGTGGCAATGATAGTGGGACGAAACGACCTTTTACTTGACACCGGCCGAAAAAAATTGTAATTTTAATTTTTTAACAGAAACAAGCTTTTTAATACACAACATGCTTAAAAAAATGTCAAATTGTAATTTTTTCACCCGTCTTTCTGGGAACTAATCTAACTTTAATTTAATTATTCGAAATTTTTGTTTTCCACGTTTTTGAAAATTAGTTAATTTTTTTTTATATCTCATTTAATGGACCCTCATATACCAATACTTTGTTGTATGTGCACTTCTTAATTATCTTGGTTTATGTTTCCGATATTTTTACGATCTTATTGTAAGCAAGTTGAAGTAATGCATCCAAAATTGGCAATAATGAAGCCATTTTAGTCAATTGAAAGAGGCCCATGCTGTTGCTATGATACTGCCTCGCCCGTCCTTTTTACCGGACCTCTCTAGGACTGATTGATTTATTTTCAGCACCGGACTGCTTTTTTTTTAAATAAAAAAAAATTACCGAAGAACATTAGAAAATCCATTTTCTGTATTTATCAATTCTATGGATTCCAAATTCAATATAGAGAGTATGGAAAAATTATTCACACGTGGGCAGAATTGTATAGCAAGTATAAGGTAACTATTTTGATAAATAAAACAGTTATAAATAATGAATTTTTATATTCTTCTTTTAAAAGCATAACCCTGCATTAATATCCGGGCAACCCTATAGATTTTCATTAATTTTTTATTCAAAGTACTATGCCGTCCTTGATGTGGTCATTGTAGGTAACTCTGTACTGATTGATTCATATATAATTTATTACAAACAATATATAACTGCTCTGTGATACGTTAAATAGATTAAAATATACAGTATATATATATATAATATCCTTATATTTTTTTTCTACTTCATCGCTGACTTTATTAGTCCTAAAATCTTAATAATCTTAATAGTTATTATCTCCCTACCATCCCGCGCATTATTGATTTTTCATAAATTTCATGTTTAATAAATAAATTTAGTCATCATCATCATCATAATCATTTTATCCCCCTTTACCGCTGCGCAGCGTGGGGTCACAATTTGTTGAGTCTAGATCAGATGTCTCGTTCCTGGCCCAACTCTCTTATTTTACTCCAGTCCATATCGCGCCTCCTGAACGCCTCCTTAACATTCTCCGCCCAAAAAATTTAGTATGTAATTAAATACATTTAAACGATTTCCTAAATACACAAACTTTAATGAATGCTGCTAAGGAAATAGGGCTGGAAATAAATTCGGATAAGACTAAGTATATGGCCAATATAAGGAGAGGGCGAAATTTTGGTGATATTGTTCACCAAACATGTGGAGATGTTTGAGTACTTAGGGTCAATGGTAACTGGAAAAAACGAAATTCAAGAGGAAATAAAGGCTCGAGTAAAGGCGGGAAATGCTTGTTACAATTCGGTCTCGAAATTACTAAGCTCGCGTCTTTTGTCCAGAAATCTAAAAATCAGAATTTATAAAACAATTATCGTTCCATCTATTCTCTATGGATGTGAAACTTGGCCACTAACACTGAAGGATGAAAAACGTCTTCAGGTATTCGAAAATAAGGTGTTACGTAGAATGTTCGGTTCAAAAAAGGATGAGATCACTGGGGGATATAGGAGATTACGATCAGGAATAGCGAAGCATTCATCCTTCATTATTCAGGTGATAGCGTCGCGAAGATTAAGATGGGCATGTAAAGTTAGTAACAAACAAATTCCCAAAGTTAGTAACAAACAAATTCAAAGCTGTGCTTAGTAACAAACGAATTCCCAAGATGTTAATAGGCGCTGTACTAACGGGGAAACGTCTGAGGGTTTTTTTTTTTGTTTTTTTTCTGGGTAGGGGAAAAATCTTTCATAAGACGAAGTGTAATAACACAACAGTGTGAGATTCCTACTCACTAAAAAACCACCTCCCAATTCTCCTTTTACCATCCCACGGAACAGCCGTCAAGCTGAGGGGTAGACCGAGGCATATGTGGGAGGATTGCGTTAGGAATGATCTAGCGGGTTTGGGTTTGGGTGGTGCTCCGTGGACGGAGGTTTGTAAACATAGATTGGTGGTATCGGCATCGAGCCTTCGGGTTCGTTAAGCTTTTGTTTACTTATTTATTTAAACGATTTTCAATTTTCATATTTTATGTTGTTTTTTTTTTCAGAAATACTTTAATAGTATTCATATAATAATGCTCGGTAGAAAAACTTAACACACATATATGAAAAGCTGATAGTATTTTTTAAAACTATTTTCCTCCTCTGTATAGCTTTTTATTACATCTGTTCGAGGACACTCCGTGGGATCATAATATTTAATGGGATGTTCTTAGAATAACATAATAAAGAGCGTCAAAGGGAAATAAATTAACGTTTTGTACAAAATACTAATTAACTTTTTAGGTGTGGGTTTTCATTCCAATATCCCGAGCCCTCGAGTTGTATTTTATTAATATAAACTTAACTTGCTTTAACAATAGTTGTTTATTTGACAAGTGTGGAAAGTGCCACTTTATTACATCCGATTGAATTCACGTGTTAAATATTACATTTTTCCTGCAACCATTAAACAAATTTGAAATTAAAGGAGAAACTTAAGATTTGTTAAAACTTCACTAGCGCTAGTGGGTGCTAATGCTAATGCTAGATCTCCAAGTTTCTGATGTGTGAAGGTTCTAATACATTTTTAACATTATTAAATATTTCTATAAAATCGCTTCAAAATAGATAAAATCTATCTTGAATTAAATATAAAATAGTTCTAAAATTATTTATTTTAACATTTTAGGAATATAAAATGAATAATATTACAATACCGCCATTTAACATTTAAAATAACAGAGTGCTGATTGTCAAATTCCATCTAGGTGGCTGTTACTTTCCCTCACTAGTGGGGAAAGTGGGACTTTCCACACCAGTTTTAGTTGAGTAATGGAGAGCATTACTCAGTGGTTGCAGGAAATATAATTTTATTACTAAGGACTTTAAATAGGACGGATTATATTAATATTAAATATTGGGGTAGCCCCGTTGGTAAGGCACTGAACCTCAAACTACTCACCTACTTACTCTTCGTTTATTCTGTTATATTAGCAAGGAATCGAAACTGGGATTAACAGTTAAGCTATAATAATAATCCAGTTTATTCTTGTAATGAGGTTATAGCTTTGAAAACATCTCAGAATATTTAGGTCAAACTTTAAAGGAATATTTTAATATTTTTATAATTATTATTCAACAACAGTTTCAACAAAAGGTAATGGTTATTAAAAATTAAAGATTGCCTCTTTCAGAGATATTACAAGAATTTTAATTTCTTAAAATTGGCTACTCAACCTTATTAATATTTTTTAAAGACCTTCTCAACATAAAAACCGTTTTTAATTAGCTGTTTGACAATTAAAACTGCTTTTTAATTAATACACCTGGATTTTATACCTACTCAGGCTTTACAAAAATAAATTATCCATTTCCATTTAGCCCAGATATCTTAGTGGCTGTTCATAACTCTAGTAGTGTTTGTTAGCGTAACTCGATGATAAGGCTAGCTTATAAACGAAAAGTTTTCTAAACAACAATTTTTATATAAGGTTTTAAGGTTGGTATGTTATAGCTACTTTTTCCTATATATATGTTGACCCTGTGAAATCTATTGACGCTGCCGGGGCTCACCCAGCCTATATAAAATGGGTACCCTTTATTTTGAGTAATCCTGGTGGTTGAGCGAGCGAGGCCGAATCACCTCCGTCGAATAACCGTTGGCTAAGGAACAGTATAGAAACATGTACAAAACCCAATACTCTTTATGGGTCGAAGCGTTACAACAATTTTTAAAAGTATTTTAATCTGACATATGCTCGTATAAAACCTCCTTGTTTGTTAAGTCTTATGTGTCGGTATATAACCTCCTGGTTTTGTCAAACCTCACCTCTATACAGTCTAATATTTAGGCGGCATACTTTGATTGTTGTTTGAAGAACTTGTTGATTAGGGAGATAAATAGAAAGGCAAACCCCGTGGCGGGTCATGTTGATGATGTGACGACGTTACTCAGAAAGTTGAAACTTAATTAATGCTGAAGTGTTGTGTCTGCAAGTTTAAACTCACTAAACACCAGCCTGGGTATTAAATGAATTTGAAGTGTTAGGAGAGCGTGTGCAACATCACTATATTTGGCATCAATACCAAGAATCATTTATTTGTATCTACTTAGTTTATAACAGAAGAGGTAAAATGAAATTATGTATAGATGGAAGGGGTAAAGTACATATTATAAAACAAAGTCCTCCACCGCCTCTGTCTGTCTGTTCCCGGTAAACTAAAAAACTACTGAACAGATTTTCATCTAGTTTTCACCAATAGATTGGTTCATGAGGAAGATTTATGTATATAATTTGTTAAGGTTTAGTGTACATTGGTTGGAATATAACGATAATTGTTGTAAGTATTGGAAAAAGTCAAGCTGCCTGGGAGGTTTCATCGAAGACGCTGCCTGATCCCTTTTGAGATTTAACAAAACAATGGATGGTGGAGTATTCCTTTTTTATAGATCTACAAAAAAGTCCGGTATATCATTTATCCATCTTTCAAGGATAGTTTACTATACACATTATATCTCATAAAAATTGGTTACGTACGATGCGGTATTTGGAAAGATATTTAGACGGACACAGTAATAATCCTTATCAACTTAAATACTTTAGTTACCTTAAGCATTTCATGCACATTATAATAACATTTTACACTATAGAATATAAAAAATAAATAAATTCGTCTATCAAGAAATATTTTATTTTGTTTTTATGTTTATAATATCTATATAATAAAATATATTAAATTAACTCGTATAGTGTAGGCATTATGTTACATTTGAATATAATCCACATTTTCGACGCATCAAATTGATGCAATCCTACGACAGATATAACATGTTGGCATAATATGCACTATTACCCGTGCAAAGCCGCTTGTATTAAAATAAATTACAATAATATTCAAAAGAATTTTATTTTCCTAATTTTCCCATTGTAGGGTACCGTTATGTCTATGGGTTCCCTTGGTCCCTGTCTATCCAGCCTTCCCTTCGGGGACCGTTCGCCGGCATTTTTTCCTCTAATAGTTTAAACTATATCATTGCCGTATATTCTTTTTTTCTACTTTTTTAGGAGTCCAATCCCTTACTTACCATCACTTACTCCAGCCCCAGGTTCAGGGTTCTACGACAGGCTAGCTGCCTGTCTATGTAATAAGGCTACCAGCTAAAAATCAAGTAAAAAGAACATAATTAAAAAAAATTGTCTTTCCTGCTTCTCGCCTGGAATGCTATACATCTATCTATACATATTACAAAACAAAGTCCTCGGCCGCGTTTCTTCGTGGTAAACTCAATAACTACGGCACGGATTTTCATGCGGTTTTCACCAATAGATAGAGTGATTCAAGTTTAGGTGTATGATTTGTCGAGGTTTTTTTGTAGATGGGTTGGAATATCGATGCGTTTCTCCGAAGACGCTGCCTAAGCCCCTGCAATTATCTAATGTGCAAGATAATAAATTCGTATATAAAGAAATATTTGATTTTGTTTTTATTTTTATAATTTCTATATAATAAAGTACATTAGCTGAGATCGGAAAAAGAAAATCAAGACTCCCAAAGTACCCTAACCAATGATATTCGCGTGGTCCTTAGTGGTCGGTACATGATAAAAAAAAATACATAATGTAGGTATGATATGCCTTATTACCCGAGCAAAACTGGGGTGGGTCGCTAGTCTAATATATAAAATTGTCGTGTCACAGTGTTTTGTAACAAAACTCCTCCGAAACGACTTGACCGATTCTTATGAAATTTTGTGTGCATATTCAGTAGGTCTGAGAATAGGATGTTAACTATTTTTCATACCCCTAAGTAATATGTGTTGGCCATTATTATTGATTATGCGTAATTTGAATTCACGAATTATGAAATGGTACACGTTTGGTCATAAAAAATATCACCGAGAATGTTATTGAAGCTGCAATGTTAACTGGAATCTTTAAAGGAGAAATCATCCTGTAGCCACAACGATACCATCAGAACCCACAACACCGTTCAAAAGACTTCAATTTGATATACGCTTGGCTTTTGCTATGACCATCATTATGTCTCAAGGCCAGACAATGTCCATTTGCGGTTTGGACCTAGAACATCCATGTTTCTCCCATGAAAAATTATGTGTTGCATGATCACGTGTTAGTAGACCATCTAATCTATTTGTACTAGCGAATGACAGATTAACAAAAAATATCGTGCATCGATTAGCGCTCAATTAAATTGAAAAAAATAGTTATAATTTAAAAAACTTTTATTAGCCATAATTAATAATCAACCATGATATACCTTATTCATTAATCTAATGTTTTTATTTAATTTTGTATATTATTTATTTATTATATACTATACTTAGATATAAGATGAATAAAATGTAAAATCAAAAATTTATTTAATTAATTTTTTCCATTTATTCATCGTTTCTTTAACATTCACATTTTAACGTAATATTTTTTAAAAACTATTACAGCACCCACACCAACGCGTGGCCGGGTCAGCTAGTGTATGTGTATATTTATGATGGTTTTTGCATCATATGTTATTTTGATGAAATATCTCTAGTTTATGAGTTATTTTTATACGGTTGATAGACTTTACTATTACTAAATGGTTAAAATGGGATCTCTTGTTTACATATGCTTATGTTATAAGTAATTAATAAATAAATGTAATGCGTTTTTCTTTTGTTTAGATGTAATATTCTTTAAAATTATATACACCATAGAATATTATATTTAATGTATATAAAATATAATATCGAGGTTTTAGAAATGAACAACAAAAAATAGAGAAGTCCAAATTTTTGTGAAAATGAGATATTTTACCTAAGTGCACCTTTCACTTAAGTTGTAAAAACACTCAAACCGATATGGAAAATTTATAAAATTTAGTTTTTTTTTAAATTCGATTTTTATGTTTTACCACTAATGTGGGAAAATGAGCTGTTCATTTTGGTTTAATACATATACACAAAATGAACTTATTATTTTTAGCTATAAACACACCATATATTCAATATTATATCATTGTAATATATTGTAATGCTTTTCGTATAAGCTTTGAACTCAAATAAAAAAATAAAATGAATAGGAAGTCAAATATTTCTCCTGATTACAATATTCTTGTCAATGAATCTGGCGAAAGAACAGAAACTAAGCTCGTTGATTATTAATAATGCATAATGTTTCAATGCCATTAAAATATAGTTTTCTGTTATAAGAACGAATTTTTATGTTACTGGTAATACATGAAAAAATGGACGAGTTTGATCGTCCGAGGGTAACAAACTCAATTTGTGGTAGAAGGCCCGGGTCACACAAAGAAGCCATTCTTTATGTGAGACTAATTACAACATTAGGAGTACCTAGATAAATAGGTTAAGGTGTATACAACAGTTAGTGTCCCTTAGGGTTTATTACCTTTACTCTTAAGATAAGAAAGGCAGTTGTTCGGAAGGAGCGGTCAATTTAAGATGCAAGGAACTGGAAGAAGAATGGTCGAGAAATAGCCAGTCACATATAGCGCCCCCATTTTTCGTAAGTAGTTTTATAAGTTTTCTTGTAACCATGATCAGCACAAATAAATATAATGTTATTTAATGAAATTAAAAAGGTTATTCATTTGATAAACAACTCCTGGTCAGTCAACCACGTCAACCATTGCAGAAGAGAGGGATATGCTTCTTATTAATAAATGATCTACAATTAATATATATTGTTACGGGCTACTGAGTGTAAAATGGACTAAACTATTACTTAATTCAAGAATCTAATATTTATTAACAAATTAGAAAGAATACAATGAGATTATTTAAAACAGTTAAATTATTAAACTAATATCAATATACAATAATAATATTCTACTAAATGTTATCTAATTTCTAAGATAATATACAAATAATATAAGATATTGTTTATAGTAAGTAACTAAACTATTTATATAAATTTGTACAAATACAATAATATTACACTATAGTTTACAATTACAAATTAACACTTACAGTTCGCTAACTAAAGTCCACCGACCGTAAGACTCTTCAAATATGACAAACTGCCACACAGTTTATTACACTTATTACACGGCCACTAATTGTCACTGTTGCTCACTAAGCACTTATTACAGACTGATACTAACTCACTGTAACTCACGCACTATCACTAGTTAACGACTGCTACTCACTGGCTTATTACTTCACTGCTTATTACTGACTGCCGCGGCCGAAAACGCTGTCCTTTTTATATAGGCAAGGTAGGTCGTGGTGGGGCATTACTCGGAACACGGACGAGGACCACCTAGACCGATCTAGAAGGCTCTACGCCATTCTATAATCCCTTCCGCTTAATCCCATTGTTTGCCTAATCCGCTCTAGGCAGATCAGAAGCCGGTCCTACTTCCCGCTCTGACCGTAACACTGCCCCTCCTTAAAAGTGCTCTGCCCCAGAGCATAGTCCGGAGAAATCGGGCGGTCATGAGCTTCCCTCGATGGAGACGCATTTCCTTTCCAGGGGTTGAACGTGCACACCAATATGGCGACTCCAGAGTTGGCGAATATCTGTTCAAGCATGTTCCTGACAACCTTCCACTCCAGGCCGTCATATCCACAGCCCAACTTAGGGATCGCGAGCTTGGTGACACGCAGTCTCAGAAGCTTACTCCGCAGGTCGTCGAGGCTTCGCCGCAGTGCGTCATATGTGGGCTTCTGATCAGTAGCACACTTGGTGACTAGGTAGAACAGGTGTCGTCCTTCGTGCGTATGGTGGAGTGCTTTCCCGACGCGTGGTCCTTGGCGTTCCAGTTCCTCAGTTCCAGCAAACTTCTTCCTGAAGACCGTTGCAATCCCTCGGAAAGTCCTCAGATCTTCTGCTACACAATGGGCCAGAGAATAGTCCGCGGGTAACGAGAAGATATCTCTGTATACTGCCTGAGTTACTCCACGGGAACCTTGTACCTTAGGTTGTGCAACTGATACCTTACTGGCCTCCACGTTGTTGAGGTACCTGACTTGCTGGTCTTTTGTCGGGCCATGGTCTCCTTTGTATGGGGCCAGTCTATTAAAATGGACTACCCTGGGTTTTCCTTTTGGCTGCTTTCTGATCCTATAGATGACGTCGTTTATCCTATTGATGATCTCAAACGGGCCATCCCAGGAGTTCTGAAGTTTAGGTGAGTAGCCTCGCCTTCTTCGAGGATCATGTAGCCAGACCAAATCTCCAGGTTGGAATCCACCTTTCTCTGCCCTGATGTCGTAACGCTCCTTCATTCTGTCACTGGCTCCCTGGATGTTTGCACGGACCTTTTCGTGGATATTATCCATCCGCTTCCGTAGATTCGTGACGTATTCCTCTCCGTTAACTTCCTCGTCTGGCTTGAACCCGAATTTCAGATCACAAGGCAAACGAAGTTCTCGGCCGAAAACCACATTTGCGGGGTTCTGCCCCGTTGCTTCATGGACTGAGCTCCGGTAGGCTAACAAGAATAAGTGAAGATACTGGTCCCAGTCTCGCTGATGCTCGGAGACCACTTTAGACAAATATCGACCCATTGTCCTGTTCATGCGCTCCACCATGCCATCCGATTGAGGGTGAAGAGGTGTCGTCCTGGTTTTCCGTATTCCCAGTGCTTCGCACATCCCGGAGAAGACTGCAGACTCAAAGTTTCTTCCCTGGTCAGCGTGAAGTTCCATGGGTACTCCAAACCGGCTGACGAGGTGCTTCACAATTACGTCTGCAACCGTGACTGCCTCTTGATTCGGAAGGGCATACGCTTCCACCCACTTAGAAAAATAGTCCATGGCCACGAGAATATATCGGTTACCTTCGTCCGTCACAGGGAAAGGGCCAGCGATGTCGATCGCTATCCTCTCGAACGGTGCTCCCACGTTGTACTTCTTCATAGGGGCCCTCTTTCTTCTTGTTGGTCCGTTAGAAGCCGCACAATTCGCACAACGCCTGCACCAGTCCAACACATCGTCCTTAAGGTTTGCCCAGTAAAAGCGTTCACGAACTTTTTCCAATGTCCGGTGAACTCCAAGATGGCCGCCAGTTACACCGTCATGTAGTTCTCTAAGCACTTCGGGCACTTTATTCCTTGGAACGATGAGCTGTAGCCTACGCTGATCTCCTTCCGCGTTCTCCAATGCCCGTTTCAGCAGCCCGTTGTCCACTACAATGGAGTTCCATTGGGCCCAGTACGTTTTTACATTCTTCGACATTGGAGCCACATCCTGCCAGGCCGGTCTTCCTCGCCCCGATATTTTCCATTCCTTTATTTGTTTTAAGTCCGGGTCCTCGTCCTGTTCCTTTGACACCTCTGCATCTTGCCAACTGTCGATGACAACTGTAGTCCTCAATACCGCTGCCTGCTTCTCTTATTGTCGAGAACAATGCTTGCAGCCTTCTTCACAAGGTCTTCTTGACAGTGCATCCGCATTCCTGTGGCTCGTTCCAGAACGATGAGCAGATTCAAAGTCATACTCTTAAAGGCGCTCAATCCACCTCGCCACTTGTCCCTCAGGTGACTTGAATCGCAGCAGCCACATTAGAGCCGCGTGGTCCGTCCTCAGCAGGAACCTTCTTCCGTATAGGTATTTATGAAAATGCTCTATGGACTTTACTACTGCCAGAAGCTCTTTCCTTGTGACACAGTAGTTGCGTTCCGGAGCTGAGAGTGCTTTGCTGAAATATCCAATGACCCTTTCTTCTCCATCTTGGATCTGAGAGAGAACGCTTCCAATAGCGATGTTGCTGGCATCTGTGTCTAGAATGAACTTGCCCTCAGGACGTGGATAGCTCAGAATAGGAGCACTACTCAATTTGCACTTCAGCTCCTCGAAGGATGCTTGACACTCGTGATCCCAATGGAAAGTCCTTTTCTCCTCGGTAAGCCTGGTAAGCGGTTTTGCGATGTTAGCAAATCCTTTCACGTACCTCCGGTAATAGGTGCAGAGCCCGAGAAAACTTCTCACCTGGTGCTTATCTCGAGGTACCGGCCAGTCGGTGATCGCTTCTACCTTCTCTGGGTCGACAGCAACTCCGTTGTCTGACACAATATGCCCCAGGTAGTTGACTTGCCTTCGGAAGAGATTACACTTCTTCGGGTTCAACTTAAGGTTCGCTGCACGCAGTCGTTCGAAGACCTTCTCCAGATTCTTCAGATGGTGAGCGAAGGACTTTCCCAGCACAATGATGTCATCTAGGTACACCAGGCATACCTCCCAAGAGAGACCTCTTAACACATTTTCCATCAGCCTCTCGAATGTGGCAGGAGCATTGCAAAGCCCGAACGGCATTACTGTAAACTGCCAGAGCCCAGTGCCAATTGAAAACGCCGTTTTCTCTTTATCTTCAGGTGCCAATCCAACCTGCCAATATCCACTGCGGAGATCCAAGGTAGAGAAGAGTTTACACCCCTCCAGGGTGTCCAGCGTATCGTCAATCCTGGGAAGCGGATAACTGTCCTTCTTGGTGACGTTGTTCAGAAGACGGTAGTCTACGCAGAACCTCGTTGTGCCGTCTTTCTTCTTCACCAATACGACAGGAGACATCCAGGGGCTACTCGAAGGCTCAATGACACCATCAGCCGCCATCTCCTTTATGATCATCTCGGCGTCCTCCCGTTTGGCTAACGGCAGCCTCCGCGGGACCTGTCGGATGGGCTTCGCATCCCCGGTGTCAATCCTGTGCTGGACGATATCCGTTCTGCCCCGTGGTCCTGGTCCGATCTCGAAGACGTCATGCCATCGGATAATCATGTTCTTCACTTCCTCGCTCTGTTCAGGTGAAAGGTCGCGGCATGACTCGTTAACAAATCCTTTTAGTTCTTCTGGCAGTCCTCGGAGCTCGGTGGGACGACGTTGCAGCTGACGAACCACTGAGGTAGCGGTTGTACACTCCCCGACCGGTGTTCCTTTCTTCAGCGTTACCGGGAAGCTGTTCAGGTTCATTAGCCGGATTGGAGTGGTCCGTCCGGCCTTGATGAGAGACCTAGCAACCAGTACGCCGCGTCCGATCTCTTGTTCTTCGTGCGTTCCGGGTTCCAGTAGTACACATTGACCCTCTGGTAGATGTCCTTCGACCGTCCCATGCGTCACGATTTGGCTCTGTGCAGGTAAAGTGGTGTCTTCTAGTAAGAGCACTCGTGCATACAGATCCTTTCCCTGCCGAAGGATGACTTCCTCGTCTCCCATCGTCAACACACCTTTCGACATGTCCAGCTTGATCCCGTATGCGATCATGAAGTCCATGCCCAATATGACATCTTCATCGATTTCTGCCACGAGAGCGCGGTGCTTCAGATGTTGACCCCCGATGATGAAGGTGGCAACTGTCTCCCCGTAGACCTTGGCTGGCTGTCCCGTGGCAGTCCGTAATGCCCAAGTTGTTGGTAAGATCTTCTCAGCTGGAAGTGTTTTCGAGTTCAAGATTGTCATGGTTGCGCCGGTATCTATTAGCAGACTTCGCAGCTGCCCGTTCACCATCCCATCAACGTAGAAACTGTTCGTTCTGCTTCCTATTGACGCAACTCTGATGGTCTTCCTGGGGCCTTTGACGTTACGGGTTGACAGTTGCCCCCTCCCATCAACCCTACTTAGTTTTCCTGTGGCTTTTCTTGCTTCTTCGATGGACACTTGCTTCTAGGGTGTCCAAGTTGGCCGCAGCTCCAACAGCGTATCTCCTTCTTACGGGTCCTGAGAGCCTCCAAAACTTTCGTCACTATGTCCTCGACGCTGGGGTACGCATTTGGCTCCGCTTCTGCTGCTCGTACTCGCGCATGGCCCCGTACAGACTGCCTAACAGCCTCGAACTCCATGGCCTGGGATAATGCGTCTCCCAAAGTTTTCGGCCTGGCGAGCTTCACTGCTTGCTGTGTCTCTGGATCCCGAAATCCATCCAGGAATTTGTCGACAGCCAAGCTTTCGTAGACATCGTCGGTGACCGATGGATAGGCGTTCCTCACCAGCCGGGCAATATCCGCTTCAAATTCCTGCAAAGTCTCGTTGGTCTTCTGGACCCTGCTTCTCAGCTGTGAGCGATACAGCTGGTCCATGTGGCGGTGGCCGAAACGCATCTCCAGTCTTCTGATCAGCTCCCCGTAGTTGGACCGCTCCGACATGGGTATCCCCTGCAGAACTCCCAAGGCGTCTCCACGCAAGGCCAGGCACAACGCTGAAGCTTGGGTCTCCTGTGACCACCCGTGGATCGAAGCCGCTGTCTCGAAGAGAGTCATGTAGTCTTCCCACGGCGTCTTCCCGTCGAATACTGGAATGGTATTGTGAGTTGGCGGCGCCCCAGCATAGGCGGGTAGAATGCTATTACGATGGCTGCCCTCGGAGGAACGGTCGGTGTCGTTCGTCGGTGGGTTGCTCTTACGTCCCTCGAGAGCTTCCATTCTTAGCCTAATTTCGTTCACTTTTTCTCCTAGCCTAGATTCTACATCTGCTACTTTATTATTTACATCGGCTAACTTATTATCTACATTTTCCATTAACTTAGTCTCTAATGTGCCTAACTTAGACTCTAATGTATCCATTAAATCATTTTTTACAGTACCTAGCTTATTTTCTACATTGCCTAGTTCATTTTTAACACTGCTTAATTCATTACCTAGTTCATTTTTAACACTGCTTAATTCATTACCTAGTTCATTTTTAACACTGCTTAATTCATTACCTAGCTTATTTTCTACATTGCTTAACTCATTTTTAACAGTACCTAATTTATTTTTAAAAGTTGCAGACAACTTGCTTAAATCAGTTTCAAACAGGACGTCATCTGGATTTTCCCCTAACTCTACAAAAAATTGACGCAAGCGATGTTGCAGTACACTTTTATTTCCGGAAGAATCCAGATCACGTTCTTCCAATTCCCGTTTTAAATCTGCAACTTTTAAATCCATTAATTTAAGACTCTGAGAAGCCATTTTTCATACAGTAGCCCAATAATTACAAAATAATAACAATTACACAAAATATCCCACTTCTGACACCAATTTGTTACGGGCTACTGAGTGTAAAATGGACTAAACTATTACTTAATTCAAGAATCTAATATTTATTAACAAATTAGAAAGAATACAATGAGATTATTTAAAACAGTTAAATTATTAAACTAATATCAATATACAATAATAATATTCTACTAAATGTTATCTAATTTCTAAGATAATATACAAATAATATAAGATATTGTTTATAGTAAGTAACTAAACTATTTATATAAATTTGTACAAATACAATAATATTACACTATAGTTTACAATTACAAATTAACACTTACAGTTCGCTAACTAAAGTCCACCGACCGTAAGACTCTTCAAATATGACAAACTGCCACACAGTTTATTACACTTATTACACGGCCACTAATTGTCACTGTTGCTCACTAAGCACTTATTACAGACTGATACTAACTCACTGTAACTCACGCACTATCACTAGTTAACGACTGCTACTCACTGGCTTATTACTTCACTGCTTATTACTGACTGCCGCGGCCGAAAACGCTGTCCTTTTTATATAGGCAAGGTAGGTCGTGGTGGGGCATTACTCGGAACACGGACGAGGACCACCTAGACCGATCTAGAAGGCTCTACGCCATTCTATAATCCCTTCCGCTTAATCCCATTGTTTGCCTAATCCGCTCTAGGCAGATCAGAAGCCGGTCCTACTTCCCGCTCTGACCGTAACAATATATTAACTATAACGATCTTAGGGTGGCATCCCATTTTATTTTTCAAATATTATTCAGATCAAAGGATCTGACTTTTCCTTGAGATCATTGCTTGGCTATTGTAGCCAATATAGCATACTCGTATTCATACAAGAATAGATAGTAAGCTGCTCTGAACTTCACAAAGTACATGAAGATTTTCTTCCAACGCGTATAAATTTGTCTGGTTTTGAAATCTTACCACATTCACAGAATTCATCATATCCAACCTACAGAATATAACATGTTTGTGTCCTTGAAGCATTCCAAAATGGGACCAAATAAAGTTTTAATGCTTTGAGTTAATTAATTCAAACCTGAAATATTATCTCGGATAAGGTATAATGGTGGGAAAAATATTAAAGATGCTATATGAGCAAAAAAAATGTTTTTACTCTTATTAGTCTCATACCAGAAGAACTGACGATTTATATTTCCCACTTATTTGATATATTTAAGAATTGACTTACTCTTCATGCTAACAATTATGTTTATGTAACTCAAGAAGAAGTGTTATTTAAGCTTCAACATTTAATGCTTCGTTTATTCTTATTTATGTTTATACATTAATTATTACTTAGTACTGTCTGGATTTGGAGACAAAACGCGAAACGATGTTTACTTGAAGTTCATACCATTTTATAGAACTTTTAAAGGTACTCTCGCCAAAGGAAATATTCCCGCGTAGAAGGATACACAGAGATGATATATCTGTGAAAGCATCTCCTACATTTTCTTTAATATCTTTTTGGGCCCATCACTTTGCGTCAACCCTCCTGTAGTATTTTCTCGTAGTAAACATCTTCAAAACAGAGACATTTCTCAGCATATATCTGTATATGTGTTTCTTGATTTGTAGCGTATAACCTATACTTTATTTATAACGCATTGGTAAGAGTGAATTTTTGATAAAATTCACCTGGACGATATGGGCAAGCTCGCTAGTACTTAGATTGCCTTACTGTTTTTATAATATAATATAATAAAAATTATTATATTTGTATAATATAATAATAATAATAGGGCTTAGCGAACCCGAAGGCTCGATTCCGATACCACCAATCTCTGCTTACAAACTTCTGTCAACGGATTACTACCCAAATCAAAATCCGCAAGATCACTCTTAACGCAATCTTCCCACTTATGACTCGGCCTACCCCTCATACGCTCCACAGCGCCTATTAACATCTTACGAATTCGTTCGTTACAAGCCCATCATAATCTTCGTGACGCTATCACTTGAATAATATTTACTGGGTGCATGCTTCGAAATTTCGCACTGTGTAATCTCCTATATTCTCCATTGGTATCACTCTTTTTTTGGATCGAATATTCTACTCAACACCTAATTTTCGAATAACTTAAGACTCCTTAAGGACCTTGATCCTTCTGGATTAGTGGCCAAGTTTCAGATCCGTAAAGAAAAGTTGGAAGGATGATGGGTTTTATATTTATATTTTCATATTGTTATATATTGAATTTTCTGATCTTTTCGGGACAAAAGACTTGGGCTAAGTAATGTCGAGACCGAATAATAACAAGAATTTCGTTTTTCTAGTCTAATATATATATATATATATATAGTAGTAGTTGTTTGTTTAACGCCAATTTATGCTGCTATGGCTACTCGGACGATGCTACAGTGGGAGCTCTAAATTTTGCAGGTTTAATTAGGATAGGGATTTTTAACGAGTACCTGACATCGTACAGGCTCGGGATCCCCTTTTAACGTCCCTTCCGAAGGACGGCGTAACTAAGGATTTTTACTCCCTTAAAAAAATCCTAGGGCCACCTGCCGGGCTACGAACCCGCGATCTTGGGCTTAGTAGTTTGTTACGCTAACCACTAGACCACAGGTGACCGTGTGTTATATGTATAAATCTTGGATTCAAAGCCAAGGAAATAATTTGACATAATATATTACACATCATATAATATAGCAAAAGTAGAGAATTTTTGTCTTACCAGAATCCATCCTTTGCTGAAGCATTCATAACTTCGTAGGATTTTATTCAAATACAACGTTACTGCAACTGTGGGAGAGCTGAATTTCTTATCTCTGGCCTATACCAGTAGCTTTTAGATCATTTGTCTGTAAAATATTGTAAATTAAAAAAAATCCTGAAATGTTTATTATTATCTCTGATATAATAATTTGCTTACGAAGATTGGATTTATGGCGTTTCGTGAAATTAAGTGTAGGATAACATTTAAATGAAATCAATATTGTTGTTAATACGTGTTCCTTCGACACACAATAATACAAAAAAAGAAGAACAAACAAATGGATTGTTGTATAAGAGCATTAGAATAACATAAGCTATTGTTGAAATAAAATAAAATATTATTTTGTAGCCTCCCAATTATCATTAGCAAGAACTCTGCGACAAGTTTCCAAATACATTTGATTAGATTTTCAATTATTAAGTTTTAATTAAATAGAGAAATAAATTCTCTTTCCTCTCATAAAAAAATATTAATTTTTTATGCAGTGACATGATGTGATTGTTTAAAGTAACATATCAAAGAATCTTTGAAATGGAAATGAGTTTTGTGTATGTTGAATAGGGCCGTAAGTAATAAGAATTCCATACACGAATGCTCTACAATTTGTGACTCAATAAATGTCTTGAGAAAAACGTTGTTGATGATAGTTTTATTCAAAACGTAGTGGAATATTATTCACATCGTATACTATCAACATCTGTGTCCAAAGTTTCACTTCGAATGAAAATATCAGTACGCTTTTAATACCTACTTTCAGTCTTTTTTATATTTTATCACATTTTAAAAGTTTTAATGAACTTTTTTCAAAACAATTTCTTTCTTTTTTATCTTTTACTGATGATACATGTGTATTATCAGTCAACACCAATCCAGTTATTGCATCCCAAAGCCTCCAATCCCATATCACTGATCTTGAAGAATGGTGTCAAAACTGGAGAATTAAAATATATTCTCAAAAATCGCATCAAATCACTTTTACCTTACTTCGTAAACCAATGACTTCCTGCCCTTCAGTATCCTTTAATAATACCCCACTGGTGCCTGTAGAACAGATCCGATACTTAGGATTGCACCTCGACAAACGATTAACCTGGAATCCTCATACTAGACTGAAAAGACAAGAAACCGATCGACGTTTCAGGCTACTTCAACACTTACTAGACAAACGCTCTAACCTCCCAATTAACTACAAAAGACTCATCTGCATGACCATCATACGACCTAATTGGACCTACGGAGTAGAGCTTTGGGGCTCCACTAAGCCATCGAATTCCTCTCGTATCCAATCCCTACAATCCAAAATCCTTCGTAAAATCCTCAACGCTCCTTATTTTGTTAAAAATACCGTCATCCATAACGACCTTAATGTCCCATTTGTTGCTGATTTGGCCCGAACCCGGTATCTATCCTTTCATAACAAACTTCATACCCACTCAAACCCTCTAGTTTCAAACCTAGCTTCCTCTTCGATTCCC
Organism: Troilus luridus; assembly: GCA_964056705.1. Classification (NCBI taxonomy): domain Eukaryota; kingdom Metazoa; phylum Arthropoda; class Insecta; order Hemiptera; family Pentatomidae; genus Troilus; species Troilus luridus. The sequence goes on from OZ057414.1 coordinate 60,698,850, forward strand.
GATAATCCTCCGAGGCGTCTGAAAAGAAGATGGCAACGTGACCTTCTTAGTTTAACTAGTGATTTGAGTACTACCAGTGGGTAGTTTCTCAACTTGCCATTAACGCGTGTCATTTTGTATCACATAGCCTATTTACTTGATGTATTTTATTAATACAGTTGTAAATATCAATAAATAAATTTTAAAAAAAAATCTTTTAAATTATCTTGAAAGAATATTTGTTTATACTTTTTTATGATTATGCAATAACTGTTCTTATGGATTGTATGGAAAAAAACAAGCATAAGCTAAGGTGACACATTAAAGCTTAAGACAAGACATAGAGTTTAGGAATGAACGGTATATTTTGGCTTAGTAATTTTGAACATCTTGGGAAGTGAAAATTAAAAAAAATAAAACCTTAAGACGGTTTTTTCGAGTGTAAAAATTCGATAAGTCCTGTTTATTTGTTAATTTAAAGGTTTTAAAAATTCATTTGATTAAAAAGATTAAAATTATTTCTTAATATTTGGATTGTTTCTTTAATGCTTTCAGAATAACAAATTTCTTACTGGGAAAACTACATTTAAAAAAAAAAATGCATAGAGGAATTCGATGGTTTAATTGAGCCCCAAAGATCTATTCCGTAAGTCCAGATGGGTCTAATGATTGCCATGTACATGAGTTATGATTTTCTTAAAAACAGTTTTTTGGAATTTGTTTTATTTGATTGTACCCTTTAATACATGTAAGTTTGCTACATGTGATAACATCACTGTTGCAACCTTTTTTTTTTTTTTTTTTTTTTTTTTTTTTTTTTTTTTTTTTTTTCTCCCTTCCTGCCATTGCTGGCATACGGGTTTCGGCAGTGACGGGTTGATACGTTGGGTTTACGCACGCCCGCCACTGCCATAAAAACTCTTTATTTATAAAAATTTATTTATAAAATCACACATCTTGGGGGGGTTACCATTTAATAAAGTGGAACATTTCTTTAGTTTCTGTGGTGCTGCCCGGTGCACGGATGTGCACCTTACTGTTGGGGCAGCACCTTAAGTCTCCATCCGTCCGGATGCCGTCCAGCCATCCTGGTCCGCCGCATCCGTCCGGTCCTCCTCTCCATCCCTCTACTCCGGGGGTGGCTCCCCGTCTGGCTCCTCGTCTGGTGGCTCGTCTGGTGGCTCGCCGAGGGGCCGGACCCTGCTAATCGTGAAATGAGCAGGCCCGACCACTTCCTTCCACCCGTAGATGAACTCCCGGAAGAAGGGGTAGTTCTCCTTCTCCATCAAACGGGGGAAGTCCTCCTCGGCGAGGGCGAAGATACCCGTTTTTCTTGACAACCAGCACTGTTGCAACCTTCAATGTGTTATACTTTTGATAAGACATATGTTCTAAATTTTAGTTAAATTCATTTTGAGAGAAGTGTTAAAATACGGGTTCGAAAGGACGTGTAATTTAATTCCTTAATAATATAAAGAATAAAATCACGGTAAAACAATCTTACATATGTATTTTTATTTTTAAACCTCACGAATCCTAAAATTTGTCAATGTTATTGTTTTAAAGCGCGGAGTGGCTCAGTGGTAGATGGCTGAGTTGCCGGGCTAATGGCCCGGTAACTCAATCAAATCCGACCTATTGGGGTGTGACAACTTTTATTTAATCTGTTAACAGCCGGGGATGGATCCTTTGGGAACATTCTGGGCCTCACCCTGCCACTATAAAATGGGTAACCAAAATTGGGGGAAATTGTTGAGGTTGAACGTGATCTAGATCAAGTCACCTTCCTGTACAACCGTTGTCGAAGAAACAGCAAGTCTCTACTACGTACTCAACCTAAGACTCTTCATCAGTTGTAGTGGATAAGATTTCATTTATTTATTAATTTTTTTGCAATGCATATTTTAAATAATCTAATGGATTAGGAAGAAACTGTTGTTAAACAAGATATTGGTGATTTTCAAATTTTTTTTTTTTACTTACCATTATAAATTGTTAATGAATTAAAAAAAAAACACCACGATGTTGTGTTAGAATTTTATAAATTGCGTTTTGTGGCATAACGCTGGTCAATATTGATGTGTCACTGTATTGGTCGACTCCATTCCTCACAGATCAAAGTGGCTTCCAAAATGAATAAACAATTAAGGTTTATCGATTTGAGAGCTATTCAGGGCTGTTCTTGTAATAGAACATTTTAGGCAGTAATCTTAAAATTTCAGATCATTTGTTTCACAAGTTGTTCAGAAAGAAACTAAAAAGATGTAACAACTTTGTGTTCCAATCTACCCAAAATATTTTTAAAATTTAATAACTCCCTATTATTTAAAAATTTGATAGTGACCGTGGAATATTTTATTTACGGGCCGCAACGTAGATTCCATACTTTCTATTGTCATATTTTCCCCCCGGCATTATTCAGAATTATTTTTCTCTAAATCCGAAATATTCCAATTTTTAGCCTTTCTTATCATTTTATCTCCAACGGGATCCTCAAAACTTGGTTTTAAAATCAACGAATCGAAGTAGTTTTAAATCGCACAGCCACGAATGCACTGCACCCAATGAGCGAATACTCGAACTATTTTCGGGCCAAAACAGGCAGTAGGCAGAAAACCAAAAAGTGCAGAATAGTGCACTACTCACTTCTGGGCATTTGTCTTTGTAGTTTCTACAATCAAATGTCCTTCATAATTGATTTTAATATACAATTTAAAATTTTCCCTCCTATATAAAAAGAAGGGTTAATTTTTATGGACATATCCTGTAAATGAGTGTATGTAGGCAGACAAGAAAAAATATTTTAATTCCTTTGAAATGAAAAAAACTGAACTGAACTGGTTTAAGGAGACAGAGAGGACTCGGAGTATTGGATAATATGCTTTGGGAAGGAAATGCCAAGAGCAATACCTAAGACTAAAGAGAAGAGAACTTAGCGAGCGATCAGAATCTCGGACGAGGAAAGAAGTTGGAGATCGGAGACGATGAAGAGGTACTGGGCGGAGAGAAAGGCACATGCATAAAACATTCATACTGTGCCGAAGATTGGAAATCTATATGAAACCAGCCGAAATTCTCTTTTAAAAATTACTACCTATATTGGTTTAAACTTGAGCATTCTAAAATAGTTTCTTTGAAAACTATCTTAGATATTAACCAGTAAATGATTCATTCAAAACCGTCTTCATTCATTATTAATTATTCGTTGTTGACAGTAGATAATCCAACAGAAAAACATGAAACAATTATTGCTGAGAACATGTTTTTGGCTAGCCTTTCTTAATCAGATTTATCGATATTTTTCCAGTTTATAGCCGTTTTAAACATTAAGTATATTTATCGATAACCATGGAGAGGCTGTACAAAACCTTAAGGACTCAATAATGGAACACTTAGAGAATGCGTTCTATTTAAAATTTACAATTATTCTACTATCTGGCCGAATGATAACCTACCATTAGGGTAATTCAGAAATTCTTCCTTTAAAATTACTTTTTTCAATTCTGTTGTTTTTACATAGGATGTACCCTTTTGTAAGAACACAATTCAGACGCGTGATAATAGCTTATTTGTCGGTAATTATCGGCCACTATGACTCGGAGAGGAAAGAGGGTGGGAACCCTCCCACTATCTGTCAAGTTAATGGGCTTATCATGCTTCCCAATATCGTCCGGCTCGGCTTCCTAAATTTTTGCTCCCCATGGCTGCTCTTCTCACCGTCGTCCCATTTCGTCCGGAACATTTCAACTGCAAGGCTCTTTTTTATTTCCCTTTTTATATTGTTCACATTATTATGAATTATGAGGCTTCCGTAAGCCTGTCTACTGTCTTACTTATTAAGAATTCTATTGAAGAATAGAGATTTTTGAAATTTATTCAGTATCAGTTCCGTAGGCTGTCGCTTCGAGTTGTCACTACTTGTTTTAATTTTCCATTCGATACCTTTTTAATATTATCGAAAATAAAAATAATTATGAGTTTTATTACGAAAACATGAGTGTAATTATGGGGAATGTTTATGTTTCGGTAATCATTCCATCAAAAAATAAACGTTTCAACTAACATTTCGAATAAAGTTTGTATGTGATAGTATATGTTTGTCGAAAAGTTCATTTCTGACTTAACTCAAAGCGACAACCTGCTGAGCTGATACCATTTATTCGCAACATTTAAAAGATGTTTAATATACTTAGTTATTTGACAAATCTGTAATCTATGGGTCAGTTACTCGTGATACGTTGAAGCACAGGTTGCTAAAACTATCAATAAGGGGTTTGAGCTGGGCATGCTGAGTCTGGAGTTATTACAGAAAAACAAAAAGGATGGTACTGCTGTTATATATCGATGGTGTGTAGACCTGTGCTGAATGATAAGAGACCAATTAATTGGATATCAAAAGTCTAAAACTATCACTTCCTGATCGACTTAGGCGGAGGATGGGCGTGGAACACATGAGAAGTTGTTGCGGGAGGACTTACGGAACAGGTTTTGGGAAGCTAGCAAAAAGGGTACTACTCTTCTGACGTGTTTTTACTATTTAATACTGGTCTTCACAGATTCTTACAGGATATAGTAGATATTCCAGAAACCGGATAAAAATATCAATCCATTAAGGTTTTCTGCTGTTGCGAAAGCTGCCACGACCGTCAAATGATAATGGAAGAAAAAAACAGAAACGAGAAAAAATCATTATTTATATGCTTTGAGCTGTTGTAGTTTGTTTCTGCAGAGAAAGATCTAGTAGTATACTTTTGATTGTTTTTATTAATTGTAAATTATAATACTGTATATCAATAATACATTTTTTACTGTAATAAGGGAGCTCACTGCTTTTTATGTTATTCGGTACTTCATTGCAACATTTCTTTAATTGAATACTTTATAGGATTTGTTTGTATACAGATTCAACAATGTAGTTGAATCTGTATTTAATGAATTTAATCAAGAGGAGATCAGAGGTATTTTCTCGTGACCTTGCCAACTGTTGAGCTCAGATTTTCGATTATCCGGGACGACAAGGCGGCATTTACTCGACTGGTTGAAGTCCCACTGTTGGGTTCTATTGGTTTCACGCTGAAGAATGGAGAGCAATGAATACCAAACTCCTCTTAAAGGATGAATTAAACATCAATGTTCTGTCGAGCAGCTATCCGGGAAGACCTCATTTCGGCATCACTAATGAGTTTAGCAGCAATAGGTCATTGTTCGCCCCTAGCGGTCGATATCTTTAGGTTTTAATTATTTTATTTTATATGTTTATAATTCTTTGTACAAATTAACATCACTTTAAGCACGTAAACCAACTTTTCGGTTTTTTAAAAAGGCTATTCAAATAAACACGAAACCCTTTACCAACTTTTGAGATCTGGTTGTTTCGACTCAAATTGTGTATATCCGTTGAAAAATTAAAATAGATATTTTTCTAGATCATATTACTTTTCCTTATTATATATTACACACATGGACAAGGCAAAGTAAAATAATTATCTTTTCTATATATTTAGTATAGAGGTAATAGAAAACTTCTACTGCCTCGAAGGGTCTTAGGTTCAGTTCATAGTAGAGATTGTACTGTTTCTAACCCAACGGTTGTTCAGAAACATGGTTTGAATAAGGTTTCCCCTCATAACTCAACTTTCAAATTCGTCCTCTTCATTAAGACATATCCTGCCATGTCTTCCTGGACTTGGTTCATCCATGAAGTTCGCGGTCGTCCTCTTCTTCTTCTTCTTTCAGGGTACCAGTGCATTGTCATTTTGGGTATTCTATTACTCCCCATCCTCAGTAGTCGCCCAAACCACTCTAATAGCTTTGTTATAATTTTTTCAAGAATGGGTTCGTTTAAAACAAGGCGATTCGCTATCACCTGTACTATTCAATTTAACACTCGAGTACGTTATTAAAATGGTGATACACAACGAAAGAGTTTAAGTTCTTAGGGTCAACGGTAACTGGAAATAACGAAATTCAAGAGGAAATAAAGGTGCGACTAAAGGCGGGAAATGCTTGTTATCATTCGGTCTCGAAATTACTAAGCTAGCGTCTTTTGTCCCGAAATCTAAAAATCAGAATTTATAAAACAATTATCCTTCGATCTCTTCTCTATGGATGTAAAACTTGGCCACTAACGCCGAAGGATGAAAAACGTCTTCAGGTATTCGAAAATAAGGTGTTACGTAGAATATTCGGTCCAAAAAAATGATGAGACCACCGGGGAATATAGGAGATTACATAACGCGGAATTGCGAAGCATGCATCCGGTAAATATTATTCAGGTGATAGCGTCGCGAAGATTAAGATGGGCATGTAAAGTTGCTGGGCTTAGTAACGAACGAATTCCCAAGATGTTAATAGGCGCTGTCCCGACTGGGAAGCGTCTGAGGGGTAGACAGAGGCGTAGGTGGGAGGATTGCGTTAGGAATGATCTAGCGGGTTCGTGTTTGGGTGGTGCTCCGTGGACGGAGGTTTGTAAACATAGATTGGTGGTATCGGCATCGAGCCTTCGGGTTCGTTAAGCCTTTTATTTATTTATTTTATTTTACATTTTTTATTAGCTATTATACCACAGGTTATTACATATATGTTTTTATTATAAGCCACCTGGCCAAAATAATTTAGGGGTGGGGCGCTTAACTGAAAAACCTTAACCTGACTTAATGGCTCGACATTAATTGAATTAAGCGACTTATATCGAAACAGTAGTTCGATGTTTGGAAAAAATAACGATATTTAGAGCGCTTATGCAACATTTTTTTATTTAACACTTTTTATAACGATTGGATTGTAGAGATGTTGGTAGACCATTGATATTTTAAAAGAAATTTATTGATTTTTTTGTGAATTATATTCCCAATTCAATTCGCCATAATAAATATATTATGTGTTTAAAATTTGAGTTACAGAAAGTTTTGTTTTTACTTTTAGAGCTATATTTACGGTAAACTAACAGATAGAAAAGATATGGTATTTAAATATTGAAATATTTCAAAACAGGGGTGTTCAAAAGCTAGAGTAGTTTTTGTTTATCTTATAGAATACACTAGGTCACTTTAGTTACCTATATTGTTGTTTACATTAAGCATAAAACAGAAATGGAGAATCTCGTGGCACGGTTCTTAGATTATTATTATTGACCAATATTCAATGAAAATCTGTATTAATGAACATTAAGTAATTATTTGATTTATCGCATTATTCATTTATTTACGGCAGCTGGTTAATTTTCTAATAATTCTTTCATTAATTTACATGTTTATTAAGGCCAGTTCGTATGTAATTTCCTCTTTGGCTAATTGAGAGTAGGCCCATTTGCATCATTGTGTTTAATTATAAAACTTTCTTCATCAAAATCTTGAGCAGCATTTATTTCAACGGAGTGATAAGTTTTATATTTTATTTATTCAATTATTCATTTCTTTATATAACTAATACTTTATCATAATATCTACAATAATGTATATCTGTGATCGGAATCAAATGTTAATTTTCCGATAAACATTTAATTTTTTTCTAATACGTCTTTAATTTAGACTGTGATCCTTAATTACTTATATTATATTAAACAAAAACCATGAAGGGACTGAGACATTACATGGTAGAGACTATACTGTTTTTTGGACAACCGTTGTGAGCAGGGCGGTGATTTGCCCAATATCATGCTCAACCGACAGATTTTTACCTTAATTTGGGTACCCACTTATAGAAGCTGTGTAGGGCAGTTTATATACTGTTTTGTATATATTTTTAAGCGCGAAATCAACTAAAATTTCTCCTTCGGTATTCCTTTCGCCTTTTGTATATTTTCTTACTGCCATATTTCTTCCTTATTTTACTCCCACTTTAGCGTTAACGGTTCCAAAAACTGTTGTTAATGTTTTCTTCCTCCTAAGAGCCCATTTAGGTCGTAAAAGTTATCCCTATCTTCTCTGCTCATCGGACAAGGTGCATGTTTAAAAAAGTTTAAACTTCCAATTTTTAAAGTTTTGAAATTCTATTTAAGATCGGATTAAAGTCAACAACGAAGTGTTTTAGTTTTTCGTTATGAAGAACTCCTGTACCAAAGTTACACTCGAAAGCTGAGCTAATTTATAGGATATTTCCATTTCTATCTCAATGTATTATACAGTAAATATATTATATCTTGTAAAAATATCATCATTTGTAAATAAATAACATGATTCTTTTTTTTTAGGGTACCATTTTTCAATAAATTGATGATTATTTTCCTCTCCCAATACTTAAAATATTTAGTAACATTAACATTTATATAATATAAATTTATTTTACTTTTCCAAATAATTCTACATCTTTAGATTAAAGAATAAATGACTAATTGTATTACATATTATTTTTTTTATTACACTATAGGTTACACAGGTGCGATGAAAAAATTGTAGCATATTTAACTAGTGGGTTTAACATTATTTTTTGTGCTGATTACGGAGAAAATAGTGAAAAAATTCCACCGTCCCTAGATAAGTCATAAATTTCACCTGAAAATTTCTTATTTTCAGGGGTCTGCTCCTAATCCTACTGTCGTGAGGAATGTAATGAGCCGTGACCCTGAAAGTGAAAGAATGCTACGAAAATCTTGGTTTTGTTCTTAATAAGCTCGGCTACTCTGACCATAAATGGAGCATTTGTGGGGATTTGAAAGTTATTTCCATTTTACTAGGTCAACAATGTGGTTCCACAAAGTTTCCATATTTCCTCTGTGAATGGGATGGCCGTGATAGGAAACAACACTATGTCAAGCAGACTAATGAAACAGTTTATGAAAGCATAGCCAAAAGAAGGAGAGTATTTCAAGTATCTTTGTGAATAGTTTACTAGTATATCCGATGCTAAGCTGAAAAAGGGAGTCTTTGTTGGGCCTGACATCATAAAACTTTGAAAAGATGAAAGCTTTGTCTAAAATGGAAATGGAAGAAAAAATGCCTGTAATTCATTTAAACTTGTTGTAACAGGCTTTCTTGGAAACGGAGAAAACCGAAACTACAAAACTTTGGTTGCCAAATTGTTACAAAACTACAAAATGTTGGGCTGCAACATGATTGTCAAAGTTCATTTCCTTCACTCACACCTGGAGTATTTCCAGAAAATATTGGGCTTGTAAGTGAGGAACAAGGAGAACGTTTCGATCAAGATATAAAATAAATGAAGCGCAGATACCAAGGTCGATCGAATGTCAACATATATGGCAGACTACTGTTGTATGTTAAAAAGGGAAAATTCACAAGAACACAGCCGAAAAAGTACCAAAATGAGCTTTGATGGAAAAAGAAAATGTTTTTACAAAGACTTATAATACCTTTACAACACAAGTACATCCACTTGTTTGCTCATTTTAGTTAGGTATCGTTGTTTTTTTGTCTTTTACTTCATTTTAAAATAATAAAAACATATCCAAAATTTTCCGTTGTTTGTACTTTTTCCAAAAACTTCAACTTTATTTTGTAGGCAAGCCTAACGTGATTGATAAAAAGCAATGTAATTTTTGAAATCAGGGCAAAACACTGCAGAAAGATCAGTTAACTAAATAAAAAAAAATTTTTTAAAAAGTTTTTTTTTTTGCAGACCAGTGCTATTGTAGATTAGTTGTTACGATGAGATACTGAGCCATAACGATTCCGTGATTGTTATTTGAACTCTTATTAGAAAAGTATATAACTCGTCTTAAAGACAGAATACATATTGAATGGATTGATTAAATTTAATATATCGAAAATATAATCAATTAATTAGTAAAATATTCTGAGTAGAAGACTTTCTTTATTTTATTACATTTTATTTTTATGTTTTAAATTTCTCTAAGGAGCAGTGTGTAGAGTGCTGAGTTTAATGGTTCCGGGTTCGAGCTTTAATGTATCCAGCTGTGGCAGATAGATTATTTAATATTTTAAATATCCACGAATGGACCCTAGGGAATCTGGAGGTTCTCCTGGGGCTCATATAGCCTCTTTGAAGTGGGTAATTTGAGGAAACGACCTGGAGATTGAGAGTAATCTTGGACAAATCACCTCCCTGGTAACACTAGAGCCTCTACTGTTTACTGAACCCAAGACCCTCGTGGGTTGTAGTGGTACAGGATTTGTATGTTTCTTTCCATTTTGTACCATCTGACGATGTTTTTATTTTACCTTGTGTTGAAATATTTACGAAACTGTTTTGTAAATATAACAAATAAAGTAGAAGGATATGATTTCATTCGACCAAGGGTATGAACTCCATCAATTCGAACGAAGTGGAGAGGTATCTCTTTTGAGATTAATAAATAGCAACTTAAAGTGATAACTATAGTTTTATTATTTATATATTTAGAGGCTTGGTAAGCATGGGACTACGGATTTTTCAAGACTAATCTAAAACAAACTATTGGATTAAAGTGCGTTTATTCGTAAATTTGGTTCCTTTCCCAACGATTTGAAGGCCTCAGTAAATATTATTTTATTCTTCCTGCTTAATCATGAAATTGTTCTGTTAATATATTCCAAAAAATGAAATTAATTGATGAATAATGAAATTGATTAAGTATTTTCTTTCCTTTTTTTTAGGCAGGAAAGTAAATGTTTGGAATAGAGCATTTTCCGGAAGGCTGTTTGATTTATTCTCCTATTCCTTTATTTGCGGAATCTGATTAATTTTCTAATAATTCTTGAATTAATTTCCATTTTTATTAAGCCCGGCGCGGATGTCATTTTCTCCTCAACTAATCGGGAAAACGTCCATTTTCATCATTGTTTTAATTATGAAACTTTTTTCATTGAGTGCTCGGGGAAGTGTTATATCAATAAAGTGATTAATTATGGTATTTCATTAAAACGATACATATTTTTTACCTGCTATGGAATGATATATTTTTATTTCGAATATTGAATTATTAATAAGCTATCAATTTACATTACTTAGGTTTGAAAATTTAATTAAAAATTTTAAATATATTCCGCTACTAACACACAGCTCTCACTCCTTTCCAGGATTTTTTTCAAAAAAAAAAAATTGTTTTACTAATTTTCATAATATAAGTTTCGCCCCTATTCCTAGTTTTACATTTCTCATTTCTCGATTCTTTGTTAGATATTGATTCTCCCAAATTTTATTTATTCTTCTCCTCTACGCTCTAAATTGCTTTTATCAATGCCACTCTCCCTACCTTATTTTACCATTTGAATTAGCCAAACTTTAAGGCTTCGATGATGTGTACGTTTGTTATATTTATTGCCATTAAGAAGTTTTCCGAGGTAGGAAATTAAAGTGTTAATTTGGAAAAATAAATGTAATTTTATTATTATTTTTATGAGATATACTAGAAAGGCTAACTGTTTAACTATGCAAGCTAAACTTGTATTTTTATTATACAATGTGTTACGGCCGCTCAGTTAGAAATTACGAAAAAAAATTGTATGCCCATTTTTAATAATATATTATATGTTTTCAATTATTTTATATTTTTATTAATTTTAATTTTACACGTAAATTACGCAATGCAACAGTTCCTATCTGTGCATAATAGTGAATTAACCGGAAACAGCTGTGGGGATTTCTTTTGTTGTTATTATCCAAAGTCGCTAACTCCATTGTTGGCTTCGATAGCGACCCGAGTGGCTCTATTCAACAACATGACTGTTGGCTAGCGTACCGTCAGGACCTACCTTACAGAAGTCAGTCTTTATTGTTTTCAGTGCGACAATTGATGTCCATCTTTCATATTTTATGGCAAGTAGGGTCGCACTGTATGGTCCATTTTGAACTATTAAATCAGTTTTTTTTTTATTCTTCGCTCAAGCTCATCGAAATCTACAGGGTATTTAGACATTTTCTTATTTTATAACGTTCAAAACAGAAGGAAGATATCTATATGCCACGTTCATTGACCTCAAAAAAGCCTTCCATTCAGTTAATCATGGACTCCTTTGGAGAAAGCTTATTACTGTAGGAATCGGAGGAAAAATTGTCAAAATTATTAAAATGCTGTATGACAATGCATCAACCCGAATTCTAGTTAATGAACAACTTTCGGATGATATTGACATCACCGTAGGACTTTTACAAGGATAAAGTCTGAGCCCAACCTTGTTTTTGCTATTTATCTCCGACATAGTACAATTCTTCCATGACAAAGGAGCAGCAGGTGTAAGCATAGATACCTTACACGAGGTGGCTATGCTCCTTCTAGTTGATGTTTGTTTGTTTCCTGGGGTTTTGGGGGCGTAGAATATCAAGGTCATCAACGCCCGTAGGCGTTCTAGCTGATGATATCTTATTAAGCAATAGTTGGCATGAAAGTGATTCTTCCAGGAAAACGGGAAAAGTTACTCTTGGGAAACAAAAAAAACTTTGTTTGACTCAATGGTTTCATCAACATTGCATTACGGTTCTGAAGTATGGAGCCCCAATTATCTTGATGCAATCGAAACGGTCCAACTTAAATTTTTAAACCGCCTATTTGGTTGGCCGAGGAATACCTCAAATTATATAGTCCGTCTCGAAACAGGAAGAGAACCATTAAGCATGAAAGTGATAAAAAAGATGACAAATCTCCATATATAAAAATAAATCTCCATGATAAAAAAGATCCAAGCTCGAGTTTATGCCAGAAGAGCGACTCCCAAAACTTTGTTTTAAGAGACTTAAATCATTAGACAAGGATAAGCCTGACCTAGACTTCAATTGGGTGTCCCAATTTAGAGTAATAGCCGAGCTAAATGCCTTCGCAGAAGAGTTTTATGTTCACCATACAAACGGACTTCTTCGATACAAAGATGGCATACTGGAAAAAGCACATAGCCAATATTTCTCAGCCGACATTCAAAGAACTCTAAATTTAACTAAATACCCTTTATACAGAATTCTATGCAGTTACAATGCTTCCGACCCCGAAACGCACCTCACGTTCAAAGTTCATATAAAGAAATTGAAATGTGTCAGCCAATAAGGAGTTGCTAATCCAGAATATATTAGAATCTATGGGAAAAACACAACTTTTTTGATCAAGTCACAAGAAACCTGTATATCATGCAATCAATTTACCTACAATGATCTACATCACATTCTCCTTCAGTGCCCAGCACACAATAAATATAGACAACAATTTCTTCAACACTTCATCTTAGAATCTTCTGATAACCAAAGTATCCAAGCTATACTCAATATCGACAGTGTAGATAAGTTACATAAAGTGTATTATTACATGATGGGAGTTCAAAAAGTGCTAAATTGTTTATCATAGACCATTTTATATTAAGTGTTTGATTTTAGTTTATCTTTAAAGTGATATTTTGTTTATTTATTTTTATTGTTTTTATCATGGCACCAGTAATTGTTTATCCTTTAATCTGTTATTTATGTTTTGAAAACCAGAATGTGTTAGTAAATTTTATTTTATTTTTATTTTTATTTTTGAAATGATATGTTCATAAATTGTTAAAATCATAATATTGTAATTTATAGCCAAGCTGGACTCTATTTGTATGGGGAGGGCCCCGAAAGACAAACAAAATTTCTATCTATCTATCTACCCTAGGGTAAAATAAGGCATCAGTTACAAGTTAAATTGTCATATTGTATTTTATGTATTGTAAATAAATAAATTAGGAGGGTATGAAAAAAAAAGACATTTACTTATTTTAATTGCGCAATTAAATAATCACATAAGCACGTTTAAAATTATCATTTATTTCATTTCATATTTAAATAATTGTTTATTAAATGTATTCATTGTACTCAACTGATATTTAATGTATTTTTCATTTCATGTTCATTTTGATTTAATTTACTTTTTTTATATTGTACCCATTGAAATTTAATTACATTTGTACAAAACCAAAAGGGTTTAAATTTTGTTTATTCTTTAATTATTCATTTTAGGAAACAATAATTGTATTAATTGTATTTTGATTTAATTAATTGTTTTTTTTATTTGTAAGTAATTTGATTCTTTTTTAATTACCAATATACGAGTTTAAAAAAATAAGCATTCGGTAATATATCTGACATCCCTTTATTCTATTTTATTTTAAAATTCGAATGTATAACCTATCAGGTAATTTTCTGTAAAGAAATTTATTTGATTCGGATCAAATAAGGCAGCAGCCTATCAAAGCTTTGTTCTATAGAGAAATGTTGTTCAAGGGTGCAATCCCTGTTACCCGTTTCGGCGACCTAACACATGAATATAACATTATCAACTTTTAAACTCTACCCCAAATAGTTTTCGTATTTTTTGATTTTCATATTTCTTGGTTATCGTTTCTTTTTTACTCTTGTGTTTTGACAAGCAGGAGCGAAGTGGGTCGGAGGTAGGGAGATAATTTGCCGTACCCGAAGGTTCTGGTTGCAAACCCGGGTGTGGCAGATTTTATTGAAGCGGGTAACAGTCTTAGATTCTTTGGGATCTGAGACCCTCAGAGGTCTCACCTAGCCTCTATAATTGGGTCCGAAAATAGGGAGAAACTTGGCGGTTGAGCGTGATCTAGGACAAGTTGACCTCCCTGCGCAATCGTTGTACAAGGGACAGTACAGTCTCTACCACGTACTAAAGCCTAGACTCTTCATTAGCTGTAGTGGAATAGGTTTTTTTTTCTATGTTCCACGCCCTATGATTATATTTTCGAAATCAAATTTTTAGGCAATACGAAAAGTAGATTATTTCTATCATTTTCCAGGTGCTGATCCAACTGACCTTGGAAAATTGATCCTCACTGACTGATTACTATCCATATTCGGTGCTAATTGGAAGTGTAAAAATATATGATTGGGAAATATTTCTCAGTGAAATTTTTTAAGGAGATTCAGAAAATAGGTAAAGTCCTATCCGATACCTTGCATAGATTACAGCAGAGGACTCACTCACACACACACACCCACATATATAGGAACCTGGAGTAGGCCCGGTGGGTGTGATTGTATTTACCACAACGCATATTGACTCGCCTGATTGTGATCCTAGTGGTCCCATGGTTTCTCGACAATATGCCATCGCTTTCGGGAAATTGAATACCCAAATTGTGGAGATAGATTCGGATATGATTGGTTCCTCGAATTCAACATGGGTCTAATCTTTCTACGAATCACTTATCGCAAAATTTAATAAGCAAAATTAATGAGACTTCTCTGGGCATCTTAATCTTATGTGAAATTTAATTTAGTATGGGAATGTCGCATGTCAATGGCCTGTTTGCCAGTGCTGGTTAATGAAATTTATCTTGTTTTATATTAATCATGATACAAAACATGATATATATTTATGCCCTGGAAACTAGTCCTAGATCCAGAGAGAAGGTAGTCTCTCAATTTCACTTTTTTTTTTTTTTGGAGTTTACTCCTTAAGAAACGATTTTCATATTTAACTCGCGGAATGAAAATTTTATGAGGAGTAAAACTGAGTTTTAACTTATAGTTAGACATTATTTTGGGTATGTTTTGGTTAGTACTTGTCTGCTTAGATCTCTTTTCTTCCATCCTTTTAATCACTATTTCTTTTTTTTTTCTATGTAGGCATTTTCTATAAGAACCGACGTGCGCTCCCTCGCAATTCGAGCATTTTGTTTGAGTTCGCCTAGTCGCGGACATTCAGAAATCTTATGTGAGGCGCTGCATCTTACACATTTTACGGTGTGGTTGCAGTAGTTTTTTGTGTCCCCAAATAACAAGTCACCGCACCCACTATTTGCCCTGAAGATGGTCTACAACGTAGGACGAAACGTTGACACGATTAATAAAAAATGTGTATTTATAGTTTTAATTAAAATAGTTCACATTAATTTAAAGTATTTTTTAAAAATAATTTACAAATAAAAAAAAAAGAATACGCGATATTAAGTATCAATAGAGAGCCATTAATTGGTAAGAACACATTTTTAAATTCATTAGAAACGGAAAGGGGTAAACTCCAGTCGCGTGTCGGAGCATTTTTTTAAATCGTAATCTGTAAACCAGCTGATCCGTAGAGAAAGATCTTTTTACACAATATGTTATCAATGCTTTGTATAAGTCTAGTTTTAGCTCTTGTATAATTCAATCCCTTGTCATTGTCATTTTGTCAGATAATTGGTTTTTTAAGTCTTTTTTCTTTTTTAAAGGCAAAGAGATTTGACAACTGATGACTAGAGCGAAGGCAATCATTTTTTTTCTTTCAATTTGATTGGCTTCGCTCGAGCTGTCAAATCAATTGTCATTTCTGAAGACTAGATTGCAGTCTATGAAATAGAGAAAAGTCTCCGGCCTAATTAATTCTCATTATCACCAAGTAGCCAGGAACAAATGTCAAAACAAAATATATAACGACGAGAAGCGTGACATATAGCGGGTTATATGGAGCAGTAAAGATCGGAGACCGGGAATTCCCTGGATGTGAGTCCTTCAGATACCTGGGAGGGATGTTGTCAAGAAACAAGGACATGACAATGGAAGTCAAGACTAGAATTACAGCGGGCAACAAGTGTTTTTATGCTCTACGAGAGGTCTTGAAATTTAGAACTCTCTCCCGTAAAAATAAAATCCTAATCTACAAGACAATCATACGTTACATATTGCAGCGAGAGATGGGTCCTAACAAAAGCAGCCAAATATTCCCTCAGAATTTGGGTAAGAAGAGTATTAAGAACAACATATGGCCCTATTGAGGAAGGCGAGCAATTCGGAATGAGAAGTAATGCAAAACTGATGAAATTGCTAGCGGAGCCAGACTCAGTCACGGTCATTAGAAAGAGAAGGCTAGGCTGGTTAGGTCGTATTGAACGCATGGATCCGAAGAGACTTCCTCGAAAAATGGTGTATCATAATCCGGGAGGAAGGAGACAACGCGGGAGACCCCGATTGAGATGGATGGAAGATGTGGAAGAGGATCTGCGTAGGATGGGAGTGCGGAGATGGAGGAGGCTAGCTTCAGATAGAGCGGAGTGGAACAAGTTGTTGGAGGAGGCCCAGGTCCTACAAGGACTGTAGCGCCAAACTGTGAGTGAGTGAGCCAGGAACAAATTTTTTAATTGAACATATTTAAAAAAATCTGTATCGCTACAACCAAATAATATTGGGTTCTGTAGATTTTAGCGGCTCCATTGTTTCTAACACGGCGATTGGGAAAGGATATGATTTGGGTGAGACCAGATTCGACCAGCAGGTCCCACCCGATTAAGAGTACCCGCTTTATGAAGGCTAGGTGTCACCTTTAGGCTTCCATTTGATAAATCGATCCCAGATATTTAAAAAATAAAAGCTTTTTTTTGTTTGTTTTTTAAATATATTTATTGAAATTTACAACTGTATACAGAATAGATCCAGTAAATATAATGAAAGATAAATCATCTCCCGACATAAAGGCAAGTAGAGAAACACCCGGTGCACCGGGTGGTAGTAACCACCGCGGTGATAGTACTCAAATAAAAAGTTTAACTTAGAAGCTCACGAGGCTATCTTCTTTTCAGACGCCTCGGAGGATTATCAGCAATTGAAGAGGTGGCGAGGTTAGAAACTAGTAGGTTTGAGGGAAAATGAAGTTTGTCATGAAAATATTGATATCTGATCCGGGCCAAATCAGGAACAAACGGGACATTAAGGTAATTACGGATTAACAAAGTAAGGAGCATTGAGGATTCTTCCAAGGATTTTGGATTGTAAGGATTGAATCATAAAATAAAATAAATTAAACAGCTAAAAAAATGAGTTTCATAATTAAAATTTGATGGTCAATTTAAAAAAGTTTTATTAGTATTTTTATTTTTCTGATATCAGAATAAATTAACTTATTGATTTTTTCCCCACACTTGGAAGTATATTATGTTTTTCACGGAATTTTCTTCTTAGATGGCACAATTGTAGGAGTGCAAATACTAAAATGCAGTTTCCCTTCAGATATTCTAAACAACCCATTTGTAACAGACGTTTGTTTATTTATCCTTCTAATGTCACTTTATGCTGCTATGGCTAATCGGAAAATGCTATGGTGAGAGCACTAAATTTTGCCTATCCAGGTTTAATTAGTATTGGGTTCTTTAACGAGCATCTGACACTACACAGTGACCCACATTTTACGTTCCTCCCGAAGGACGATAACCAAGGATTTTAACTTTATTTAAAAAATTCCTAAGGCCACCTGCCGAACAACGATCTTGGACCTTAAAGGTATGAAACTGACATGTTTTCCGCTAGTATTTATATTCTTATCGATACTGCTCATATTTCTAAACCAGATATATATATATATATATATATATATATATATATATATATATATATATATATATATATATATCTTTTTTGGGCACATATTTATGAACGAATCTTGTCAAATTGTTGGAACTCTATTGAAATTGATACTATGCGAATATCAACTGACATTGCCTTCACCTGCTTTGTTCCTCAAACACTGCCCGAGAGAATCCAATCTTGAAAGCAATAGCTTGATAGAGCCGAGACTCCGGATCCTTAGGGACAATTAATTTACTCCTGGAACCTTGGGCTAATCGTGATCAGGGACCGGAGCAGATTATCTCCGTGACGGGAATTTATTTCGTGTAATCCTCGGTAAGTTAATAGTTAGTTAGTTAGTGTTAATTAAAGACTAATTGAGTGACCATTGAGATTTAAGGGCGCGGTTGCTTGGTCCCACTTGTTGCTTGCCCTTCGCTGCTTTGCGTGTGCCCTTCGTTATTTCAATTTTCTCCTGTATGTTTTTGTAAAACCTGTATGACACCATAATTAATACAATTGCGACATGTTTCGATGTAATTACTCGTTATTGGCGAAGCAATAATTTATTTGAAACATCGCCAGAGATACTTTTATTAATATTTTTAAATTAATTGTAGTGTCTATATTTCGCTTTTTGTATTACAAAAATAAATACATATGATTTTTTAAAAATAGATCAGTCCTTAAAATGTGT
Source organism: Troilus luridus (assembly GCA_964056705.1). Taxonomy (NCBI): domain Eukaryota; kingdom Metazoa; phylum Arthropoda; class Insecta; order Hemiptera; family Pentatomidae; genus Troilus; species Troilus luridus. Next base: position 60,717,712 of record OZ057414.1, read on the forward strand.
ATTTTAGTATTCCAAAATATAATTTTTATGTGAAATATACAAAACTTCCTTATTGATCCTGCCAATAGCTTGTCAATGCAGTGCAATATCTTGTCTTAAAGATTAAGCCATATCATGCTTTAGTACTTAGAAAATGCCTTAGTACTTGTAAAGACACTATATTGTCCTCGGATGTGAATCGCAAATCCGGAAGATCCTGGTCAGGATAACGAGATAAACTTATAAGAATTATTATATTGTCATCGGTCCTTGAAAAGTGTGCAAACTTTCAATATCATTCGATATTTTGAAGTCCAAGTTAAAAAATTCCTTTACATAGATACATATGAAGTTAATAAAATAGCATCTTAAAAATGAAATAAATTACTTAATTTGGTCAAATAGAACTTTATAAAAAAAAAAAAAAAAAATCACATTTCAAATGTCTAGCTTAATACTTTTTCTATCAGAGAAGGATTGTGTAGAAAGTTTGTTTACTAAAATGGAAGTCCGATTCTGGCTTCGACAGACCCTCCTAGGGTACAACCAGCCTCTGAAACAGTATTTGTTACTCATTAGATTGGAAGATAAAACTGGCTAATCTACGTGGGAATGATATTATTATGATAGTATTACAAAGTAGGAAGTCTGAGATAAAAATTAGAAAAGTACAATTACTGTGCTACATTATTAGAGGGACGAGAGGCCAAATGCTGCTGAGAATTAATGAATGAGAAACTCATTGCAATGTGCATCGCAGGATGAAGATGATTGTTGTAGCTTCGTAATATGAGAGCTTCGTACGCAACTAGGTAAAACCCGACAATACAAAAAAATCAAACCATTTATCTATGAAACGCAATGCAATATCTTGTGATCCTATAATAAAACATGAAAAATAGTGTTAAATACCACTCCTACGTCAAAAACCTCATATTTGCAGATATGTTTATTTTTGTCACTAAGGCGAAGAAAAATTACTTATTATCAGATTGAAAATATCATTATGCTAATATTTAAAAAAAATATATTTGTTAATATACCTGATACCTGCCTTGCATCATAAAAGTAAGATTAAGATGGTTGGGAAACGTACATTGAATGGCCATAGAATGGAAATAAAAGGCTCCCAGCATCCAGATAGAGGGATCTCCAGATGAAGGAAGAGGAAGAGGCAGGCCTAGACTGCGATGGCTGGACGATGTGGAAAGAGACCTTAGGCTCCTGGGGTGAAAATATTGAGAAGAGTCGTGGAGCATGGGCCAGAGCGGAGGGTAAATGTCCAGGTTGTGATGGACCTCCATGGATATATGAAAAAAAATCCCATAGGGCAATTTGAAAAAAAAAAATGTTGCTATAGAATATTGCTACAATACATTAATAAACTGAATGGGGGAAAAATAGTGTTTTATGTCTGTATATAACAACAAAATAATAACACGATCTGCCAGACTTCAGAGCAATATGTAATATAGTACAGTGTTGAAATATTGCGAAAAAAATTGAATAATTTAATTTTTTTTATTTAAAAAGACCATTATATTTTTCTATCTGTTGAACGTGAGATTGAGCGCGAGAAATGTAATCCGTTTGGTTGAATTATGTAAGTATACTAAGGTGGATCGGAATGAATATCTGATTGGTATTCATGGAAATAAGGTCTCCTCCAGAATACGCCCCTGATTCCTAACTCACCTTTAGTTGTTTTTTTAAGTCCATTATCAATTCTTTCCGGTCGTTTTCCATTTTTATCTCTAAGGAAATAACTTTTCGGTGCAGTTTAAACCGGTACATTTGTTGGGTGCTGAGTTGAATCCTGTAATGCAATTATAGAACCAGAATCGTTGTTAAGTTAAACCGAACTTGGACATTTTTTTAGCAGCTATTTTACTAATTTAAAAGTGTTTTTGTTTAATAAGGAACTGAAATGAATGGTCTAGTACAAACTAGTAACAGGTGCCTGTTGAAAGAGTATAACTAATTTTTTTCATGTTAGAATTTTTTTTTTTTAAATTATTTTATTGAATTGTACAACTGTAATATCTACATCTAGTATAAGGGCTGTATGAATAAATAAATAAATGAAAGGACATGTAGAGGCACTACCCATTGGCAGCACTCTAATTTAGAATATTTAGTTTGAAACAACATTGAACGATATTGGGTTACTATGAAATAATATGGTTCTATATCGGTCATAGTATAGGGTCTTATTCTGCTTTAATTGTTTATGAAATAGATAAGAATGAGAGTGAAATAGTCCGGGAAGTAGGCCTGGACAAAATATTAAGAAGATGATTATCGAAAGGAATATCGATATTTTAAAATCGAAGATCTGTATAATAAAAATTTGTACATCATAGTCTTCATGGCAGTTAAGTCTCCTATACCTTTAAGTATAGTTGTAAATATACAATAATAGTTGCAGGAAATCATCCACATCTTCAAACTTAATAGATGGGAATGTTGACTTATCCTTGTATGTTTTCCGCGAACCCTGTTTGATACAATATAAGAGCATACCTATCTCAGATCCAGATCCCACTACCCTTGAAGAAGAGCCACTATATGGGTCGAAACGTTGACTTTCCAATAAACACTTGTCCCTACTTAAGAGATTTTTTTTTACCTCCACCCGGATCATTCTCATATATGTCAGGTCAACTAATATTATTCAACATATAAAATATATTGGGTATCATTAAACCCTACAACCTTAGTAAACAAACTAATTAGATGCACGCTTTCATTCCACGCGTGAGTGCGTAAAAAGGAACCGTTATAATTTATTGCAGCAGTCGTATGCCAAGTTGAGCTGAAAATGAATTTCTAACTCGGCAAGCGAAAAATTAGCTGCTGTAACTCAGAGTTAGGGGCGAAGCTGGGCCAGGAAGTTAGCTAATTTACAATCTCGGGAGCAAATTACTCTTTAATGTTCTAGTTCTCAGCCAGGGCCACGTCCATTGTCCGAGGGGTCATTACCAGTCTTCTCTGATTAGTCCATCGAAGGCCGTTCGACGTCTAGCTGAGTAACTATGTCTAGCAGCTCTTCATTCTATTCAATCGATTCAACCACTCTTTAAAGTGATTTACGGTTAGATTTTTTATTACTGAGGTCATTATAACCCTTTTTATACTTTTTCATATATTTCTTCATTTATTTATTCTTATATTATTCAATTATATTGAGGATTTTATTGATGAGGACGAATTAGAGGAAGCCCTGCTAACCACGAAGCTAGGAAAATCCGAAGGGATTGACGAAACAAGTCCCGAAATGTTCAAATATGTGGGATTTAAAGGAAAGAAGATTATGCTCCATCTACCAAATTTAGTTTGGAAACAGAAGAAAATCCTGAAAGATTGTAAAGTGGCTGTTATAGTCCCAATCTTTAAGAAAGGAGACAACAGGGACTGTAATAACCACCGAGCTAAATCCCTCTTAAGAGTGCCAAGCAAGATATATTCCCAAATCTTGGAAAAGAGAATAAAATGACGAGTGGAAGGATTGTTCCAAGAGGAACAATACGGCTTTCGTGAAAATCGGAACACCCAACAACTAATTTTTGCAATGAGACAGGTTTTTGAAAAAGTCCTGGAAAAGGCAAAGGAAATGTCTCTGTGCTTTGTCGATCTCAATAAAGCGTTTGACCGTGAAAGGAAAACTGATAATTTGCAAGCCTTAAGAGAAAAAGGGATGGATAAAGGTCATACACTTGAGGTCGAAAGTTTATATCAGAAAACGACGAGTGTATGAAGATTTGCCAATTACACTTCTCAGGAAATTGAGACCACCGTTGAAATCCGGCAGGGATGTAGTCTAAGTCCCCTACTGTTCATTTTGGTCATGGATTCAGCTCTTCGAAAGGCCAAGACAAAAATGAGGAAGTTCCACCTAGGATATGCCAATCTGAGCCCAATAAGCCTCTCACTGCTGGCATTTGTGGATGACATCGTGGTTTTCTCAGAGAATGACAGAAACCTCCAGCACAATGTTAGCAGATTAAATGAAGAATTGCTGGCTATAAATATGACCATAAACCCTAATAAACCAAATGTGATGAGGGTAGGAAAGAAGCCAAGGAGAATAATGAGGCTCATTAGAGTAGAAGATAAAGTCCTGGAACAAGTGGAGAACTTCAAATACCTGGGAGCGCATCTAAACGAAAACGGATACATTAATTTGGAAGTAAACGAGAGAATCGGTGCCGCGGGCAGGATGTTTGAAGCGGTTGAGAGAGGATTTCTTAACCGAAGAGAAGTAGAAAAGGAAACAAAAGTACCTGTATAATAGTCAACATTCCTCCCTATCCTCACGTACTCTTCAGAATCTTGGACGCTGACAAAGAAACACGAATCCAGAATACAAGCAGCAGAAATGAGATTTCTCAGGAAAATAGAGGGCAAAACAAAAAGAGACCGAGTCCGGAACACCCCTATAAGGTCGAACCAGAATGTTAAACCAGCCAACGAGCTAATGGAGGAAAACAGACTGAGATGGCTTGGACACCTCCTGCGAATGGATCCTAGCAGAATTGCTAGCGAAACCTACCGAGCCAAAGTGGAGGGAAATCGAGGAAGAGGACGACCTAGGTGGAAGTGGGAAGAAGAGGTGAGGAACGACATTGAGAAGAGGGGACTCCATTGGAGCAGAAGAGCACAGTTGGTAGAAGACCGACTGAGCTGGAGAAGGCTGTGCAGAATTCCTCCTCACACTGCTTAGGCGGTAAAGAGGATTGATTATGATGATTATGATTATATTATTCAATGTGTTAAGACTCAATAATGCTATGTTTTGGGGATTTTAATATCTTTTAAATATTCCATTTACTATGGGATGCCAGAGTAATCATTTATAATAATCACTCAAATTGCTATTTATTTAAACGTGGTAACTTAATTTTAAATTAGATTATTTTCCAAAGGTTGGTTGTGTGTTCACCAATTCACTAATCAGTCAACTTAATAACTTAGCTATACCATTAATATAGTTTTCATAAATATATGGTGCATCTCCGTTATGTAAGCACCTAAAGAATTATAATGTACATACTATATATACATTATCAATACAATTTCTTATGTGGACTATCGTTTAATGTGTACATTCAGAAATTACGATTATTGATTCAGTTGTAATAGAGGATTGCCATAACATACTTACAGACTTTCCCGGGTTTGGTTATTTTTCTGTTCCACAACAGCATCCACTTCTTCGGTTACCACCGCCGATCCTTACTCCAGAAGTCAAACTTCGACTTTCAGGGAGTCCTCTTCCAAAGCTGGAGTTTTGGACCCCCCCTCTTTTGAATCTCTTGAACTTCCCTCACCAAGAGTCTTGCTATCTGTCTGAGTGACCTAGTTCTTGTAACCCCCTTTGCTTAGATACATAGGGATTATATTTACAGGATACATCACAACGAGCTAATTTGCTATCAATGATTTTGTCCCTCACTTTGCTGGACTTTTTTAAAACCTTACTATTTGAAATTTACAACTGTATTATAATAATGCAGCAAGTAAATTTCATGAATAATACATAATGAAAGCGAGTCGCGAAACTACCTTGTTGTTAGTAGGAGTTGATGGCTTAATGGAGCACCATAACTTTACTCTGTAAGTCCAAATAGGTCTAATAATAGACATGTATGAGGGTTTTTTGAAGTTAATTTGGAGCATAGAGCATTTGTCTAGTAAATATTGAATATAGCCTGAAACGATGAAATTCTCAGGATTAATAATTCTTTGATAAGTGATTACTGGTTCCTGAGCAGGTATCTAGACTGTTGTCTTTTTAGTTTTCTTATAGGAAGTCCAGGTATGTGTATTATGGATTTGTTATGATTACATTATTATACGGCGGCTGCATGAGTTAAAATCCCGTTTCTGACAAAACTTTTATTTAATCTGTTAGCAGCCGGATATGGATCCCATGGGATTTAGAACTCTCCTGGGGCTCACCCTGCCTCTATAAAGGGGGTAACCAAAATCTGGTGGTTTGGCGTGACCTAGGACAAATCCAAGGATAGACCAAGGAACGTCTAAAATTTTCCATAGAATTTTAGATTGTGTGGTTTAGATCTTATGTATATTGAAATGTCTTATATTTATTTAATATTCAGACCATAGTTTATAAATTACTTACAAGTTTTTTCTTTATGATAGTCTATTATGAAAAATAAACTTGAACCGATGAAGATGGTTGATCATTTTATCATGGCATTAATTTCGAACTGTGGATTCCTATATTACTGCATTGTCTACAATAACGCGAAATAGAAATTTTTGACTTTTTGAATATGGATTATTAGTAACTAAAAAATCTTTGGTGATGGGAAAATAACCGATACATGCAATTATATATTTTTTTTTGGGCAGTAGAAAAACTATCGGAATCCTAAAACTTGTCGTAAAATGACTGCCAAATGAGACTGAGGGTTCAAACCAATAGCTATTACAACCATTTTTGTGAGGCATAGCATGTTTTTTTGACATATATATATATATATATGTAATTAAACTTATATATTAGGAATTGATGTGCTATTGATCTACAAAACAAAGCCCCTATGACCCATGAAAGGGTGGGAAAAAATTATATTTTTCAATGAGTTTCATGGCGCCTGGTGTAAAAATATTGCATAAAATAAATAAATGTATAAGTGTTGTATAAAATATATAAGTATTTTGTAAAATATATAAAACTTGTTTAAAATATTATGCTTTAATATAAAATAATATTATATAAAAAAATATTCAATCTAAAATCTGCTTAATTTTTTCCAGGTAATTTACTATAAAACGCTTCCCTCTGGTTAATGGTATGTAATTTATTATTTACTCATGCTCATATCATATTTATAAAAAATTAATGGTTTGCTGCTTTTGAATATTCGAGTAACGAGAGAGAAAATTAAATCCTTTATTCAAAGCCTGAATCATTATTACTTTTTCAATATTTGAAGTATTAGAGTTTGAAACAATCTTTCTTATATAGGTTCATTATATTTGTTTTAATAATCTAGTTTTTTGGCTTCTCTTTTTCTCTGCGTGGAAGAAAAAACGCACAATATCCTGATGAAAAATGCTCCGTTACTGCTACCCAAATTAGTTCATCTGATCTACCAAATTAATTAGCATTATTCAATACAAGTTAACAAGTCTTAATTATTTGTGTGCATTATAATTTTACATTATACATTTACCAATTTTAAATAACCGATAAATTAGAAATGGATTAACTAGCTTTTGTCTGTAGTTCGGATTTATTATCTATATGGATTCTTAGATATGCAATTGATGCTATGCCATAAAATTTTAATGCTATAAACAGCACACAGACATTAGACATAAAGTCATAGCAAATGGAATTATCAATTAAGTACGGAAAATACATTAAGTGAGAACTGATGCGTGTTCGGTGTATTTAATAGATATTAAATGCTTAAGTATTTGGGAGAAAGAGGCAAGGAGATATTGCTTCACCTGATAAATTTGGCTTGGAAAAATAAGAGGGTCCCAAAGGACTGGGAAGTGGCAACTTTATTCCCTATATTCAAAAAAGGTGACAATAAAGAGTGTCGGAATCATCGCGGCATTTCTCTCTTAAGCATTCCTAGTAAAAAGTAATAGAAAATGCAAGGAGTTAACCGTGTGCTTTGTAGACCTCACAAAAGCATTTGACAAAATAAAGAAAAAGGACATCCGCAAGGCTTTAACAGAGAGAGGCATTAACAAAGGACTAATGCTGGCAATAATGAGCCTCTACAGGAACACCCGAAATGTAATGAGGACATCCAATTGTTATTCCAAAGAGTTCATAACCAAACTTGGTATAAGACAGAGTTGCAGCTTCAGCCCACTTCTTTTTATTATGGTCCTTGATTCTGGTATATCTCAGGCCAAAGCCCAGATGGGAAGTTTCCATCTGGGATTTAGATACTTGAATAAAGTTACCTACTCCTTGATGACCTTTGCTGATGATATGGTAGTCCTTGCCAACAACGATAGAGACCTAATATACAATATCAGGGTTCTTCAAGATGAACTAGAGAAGATCAATATGGAAATAAACCCTGACAAAACAAAGGTTATAAGAATTGGCAGGATGCCTCACCGAAAAATGAGAGTCATAAGAATTAAGGACAAGCCCATCGAACAGGTGAGAACCTTTAAATATCCGGGAGCACACCTTGATGAGGATGGAGTCATGGACAATGAAATCCGGGAGAGGGTCAACTCAGCTGGTAAATTGTTCCATGCACTAAATAAAAGGTTCCTGAATAAAAGAGAAGTATCCAAGGACACAAATTTGAGGGTATATAAATCTACTTTTCTCCCCATATTAAAATACTCCTCTGAATCTTGGGCGTTGACTTCCAAACATAAAAGTAGGATCCAGGCTTCAGAAATGAGATTCCTTAGGAAGATAGAGGGGAAAACAAGACGAGACCGAATTCGCAACTCGATCATTAGATCAAGCCTCGGAGTGGACCCTGCGGAAAAAGTCATTGAAGAAAACAGTCTAAGATGGTTTGGACATGTTTTAAGAATGGAAAATAACAGCTTGGCCAAGATGACATACGAGGCTAAGGTTGAAGGAAGAAGGTCCAGAGGAAGACCCCGACTTACCTGGGAAGATGGTAATAAGGAAAGCTTCGCAAAGAGAAGTCTGCAACGGAATAGAAGGAGAGAAATGGTAGAGAATCGTACGGTGTGGTCCGGGCTATACAGAAAGCAACCTCACACTGCAGAGCGGTAGAGAGGAACGACTATGATGATTATATAGAGTTCATTCTGCAAATATTATTAATAAATACGCCATTGTTAAGTTGGCGAAGCTATTCATGATCAGACGTTTTTCATGATTCATCTCTATCTGTGTCTTACTCGTGTCTTGATGTAGGTTGAGTTGAAACTACCTACTAGTTGACATTTAACTCATATGTGGTCTTACGATAAATTGCTGCTAAAACCTGTAGCAGTACAACCCATGAAAGGCCTTCGGTTCAATAAATGATTGAGACTGTATATTTTTGTAGGAAAACGATTGTGCAAGGAGGTGATTTGTCCAGAATTACACTCAACCACAAAATCCCCCTCTCCCGATTAAGTGCACTTGCTTTATAGAGGCTGCGAAAACTCCAGAAGGATCTCTTTCCCACAATCAGATCTTTACTCGCCAAACCAAAAACTATTTTATTCAGGATGCTCGTTTTTGTCAGAATTAGATTTCAGTTGTTTCAACTCAGTAAATCCTTCTTATAGATCATTTAATTAATTTAATTGGAAAAAACTGTCAGTTTCTAACTAAGCAAAACGCTATCTATATCCTCATAATTATTTTGTTGAAGTTGAAGGGAATAGTCTTCTTCGCAGGTAACAACGTTAAGGCGATTACCTGTAATACCCGCTGTTTATTTGCCGTCCAACTTTAGCAGGCTTTAATATTGGTATTTCTTTTCTTTCTTCATCCTTTATGTAACGATAGCTTCATGAAAGTATCTATTTAGGAAACACTAAATTTTTTTTCATAGTTGTCTTATTTTCTCTTGATATATATCTGTGGGTGATAATAGAAATATCTATTTCTATTATTAGAGAGGTTTGTTTGTAACCAAGTTCCGCTTCGACTTGGGTTCAATCTGTGTAAAGAGAATCTACCTGAAAGAGGTTCTAAAGAGTTGGTTCAGTCACTGCTGTGTTGTTCCACTGCAGCAATCTAGCTACTACAGGTAGTGTCATATCCTATGTTCTGGATATTATTCTCAAAACTGAAAGCTGCAAAGCTGGAAGATTATTCTCACTATCCACAAGTTGAACTCTTATGTTGTTCATTTTAAAAATTTAATTTTCCCTAGAAAGACCTATGGGTCGAATTATGTATCTAGGTGAAGGATTAGCAAGATTTGTTGGAATTCTCTAGAAATCAAAGTAGTGGTACCTGTCATGTTAGTTTAGATCATAGTCTCCAATAGATTGTTGTTCTCAAATTTCCTGAACTCCCAGCTTACCTGGGAAAATACGAATCTTGCTAATAACCTCTATGAAACTTGGTATACTCGGGTCTATCCGCTATTGGATCCTAAATTACCGTCTTACATTTTTCCTTTAAACTTGCTGTTGAAAATCTTATACCGTTTAAAAAGTCGACTGATGTCACCTTAATCCTCACAAACAAACTGAGGAAAATGGCTCAAAGATCAAAACAGCAAATAAAAATACCTTTTTGCGCTCAGCTAATATTCTCATAAACAGACTGGCAGATACGATTTTATTATCTATAGAGATATAAATAATTGTATAATATAAATACAAGAATTTGTGACTGCTACTGTATTGCCTATAGGACACTTCCTGCGATTCACAAAAAACCACATCCTAACCAAGGAAAACTGCCTCCCTTTATTAGTTTGAAACGTCATTGTTTGTTTGGTAAAGGTCGATGGTCACCATTGAAAATACAACCAAACAACATTGAAACTGTTAACTAAATAGTAATTATTGTTAAGCTAGTGGAAAAATTCCAACAAAAAGCCCTTAAGTCTCCAAACTAAAATATAAATTGAAAATATCTGTCCAATATTTCTCCCATTCAGGCATCCTCAGGGTAGAAAGAAAATAACAGCAAAGAAAAACATGAATAATGCATCCAAGAAACATCCCACCACCTCCACGGCTCAAATGCAACAACGGAATCATAAGGCAGGTTACTAGACCCTAGTTGGATAAGGTTAGATAAAATTCATTTATTCATGTTTTTCTTTGCTGTTATTCTCTTTCTACCCTGAGGATGCCTGAATGGGGGAAATATTGGACAGATATTTTCAATTTCTGTTTTAGTTTGGAGACTTAAGGGCTTTTTGTTGGAATTTGTCCACTAGCTTAACATTTATTTAAGGTCTCTTTTTCCCCTTTCATATATCTAAATAGTAATGTTATACTTTAAAATAAATAACTTTACACGCAACAGTGGTCAAAAGTTATCTTCATTAGTATTTCATAAGCATTTCATTTAGAAGTATTTCATGGTTAGGTTGATAATTAGATAGGGTGGGACGTTTCACTGAAATGTTTGAAAGCAGGAGGAGCTTCATATCTACAAATACTCGACGCTAAAGGTTTCAACCCTCTAGGTATACAATGTGGTTGGGGTAGCTTAGTGTTTATTTAGTAGTTGTGTTGAAGGTCCAGGGTTTGTGGCAGATAAACTATTTTATCTGCTATCATCTATAGTAAAACGAACTCTACAGGATCAGCCGATCCTTCTGTGACCTATCAGCTTCTGCAAAGTAGGCACCCTTAATCAGGTGAAAATCCTGGCGGATGAGAGTGATCTCGGCTAAAACACACCGTTTGGCTTAGATTCGCACAGTCTCTATCATGTATTATAGACACTTCCAAGGCCCTCCATGGGTTATTGTGGTACAGGTTTTTTTAATGCATTCTAGGATGTAAGAGGGCATCAACGCTAGATAATTATTATATTATAATTATTATATCAACTGAATTTAGTGCTTTGAGATGGACACATCTCTTCTGAAAAATTACCTTTGGTTACAAATTCCTTTTGAAATTGTTCAAGGGTTCATTGTGAATGAATGCGGGCTGAATACGTTGGACTGTACAGTCACTAATTAGGTTTTGTCCCCTCTTCAAATATTTTTAACTTTTTTGTCCGACTCATTATTCATTTCACCTCTGTTGCCTTTTGAAAAAAAAAAAAAGTGACGTTTGAGCAAATTAATTTCCGGTAAATATTAGCTATTCATCACCTCGACTAAACAATCGTGTCTTGTTGATTTACTTGGGAATAATTAAATTTTAAAGACAAAAAAATAATAATTTTTAAAATATTGGGGTTTAAATTAAATATTATTCTTTCTTCCCCTGAGTTAATCAGTTTTAAAAATATTACTTATTGTAAAGTTCGAATTAGGATGCTTACAGTAATATTTTTTGATGGTGATCACATTATAACTATAATATTTTGCTATGAAATTGCTCAAAGTTTGTAATTTCGTATTCATAAGTACCTTTTTTTTATTATTATTCTTCATCAATAGTAATAAATTGGTATTATGTCTTTAAGAGTGTTTTTTAATAGTTTTTATTGAAAATTGGAACTGATCCCAGAAATGTATTTAAACATTTAATTTCAAAGATATTAAACCTCCCGAAATATTTCATCTAATATTGACCAACTGATTATTCTAATTGCAAATTAACGAATAGTGTGAGAATGACAAACAAGACTGGTATCGGGTTTGGGCCAAATTAGTAAAATATGGAACATTGAGGTCATTACGGATGGTTTTATCCGTAACAAAGTAATGAGCATTAATGATTTTGTGAAGGATTTTGGATTGTAAAAATTGGGTACAAGAGGAATACGATGGCTTAGTGGAGCCCCAAAAATCTACTCCGTAAGTCCAAATAGGTCTTTTAATAGTCACATACTAATTAATTGTAAAGTATAATAACTACTATAATGACTATTTTACAAGTTATACAATTGTTGATTTAATTGAATTGGTGTTGGTACTTAACGCTTTAGTAGAAGTACCGCGATATTATTCTAGAAATCGAAGTTCTGTTTAAATCTTATTTGGTACCACATTAGTGAGTACCTTAAAATATGAGTCATTGAGTATTTTGCATTATATAAAATAATGAAATGTTTATTTTTTAAATTTAGGTTTGTTTTATTTATTATTTAATTTTCATTTGCGCCTGCGCAATTGCACTTCCAGCAAATTTGATCCAAGTGTTTTTCACTTTCCTTTTCTACATGATCATCGGGTTTTGGAATACAAATATCAATAGTTGAGTAGGTCCCTTGGCCGATGTCTTTTTAATCTTTTCCTATCCAGTCCAGGTAACAGGTAGTAGGAAGGCGGAAGAACGAGTGGGTTTGGGTGATATTGTGTCGATGAGTGGAATGTTATGTATTTGTTAGGAATATATGATTTTATAGTGGGAATGCAAGTTAATGGTACATTTTGGACTGTGTTGTTTGTATGATGTGGACTTTTTTTGCTGAACCCCAAAGTTCTGCTCCATATGTCCAAATAGGTTTCAGTATACTATTATAGATAAGTCGATTGTTCCGCAGGTCAAGTGAATATCTGTAGTAGGTTTGTTTTATAGATTACAACATACATTTACAAGAAAGACATCTTAATCTTATTTCACTGATTTTCTGTACTGAAATAACAGTCTTAAATTCGAAATATTGGATTAATATGTGGCTTGTTTTATTTTTTAAATCGATACATTCCAGATTTACCATTAAAATTAAAAAACAGTGTTATACTTTGTGATTTTAAAAAGTTTGGAACAGTGGGCTTGTAATTACCAATTTAAAAAAAAAAAAATATTATAACCACATCTAAATTCTTTTAAATTTATAAACTATTACTATTTTTTTCTGTTGATCGCTGCTTTATCACACGACTTTTTTCTCCCTCGACTTTTTTCATCTTTAAAACTTAACACTATTCAAGCGACAGGACTTAAACACTCCTGGCAGGAAATGGAACTATAAAGAACCGAATGCAATGTTGTTACTTCACTATTCTCTCCCTTATCCTCCCCAATGAAAATAAAGTTTTACCGAGTAAAAATTTAATAAATTGGAGAAAGTAAAAACTTTGGTGTCTCTTGGTAGTTGCTTCATCAGACAGTTTTATTAAATTCTTGGAAGAGGGTTGAAAGATCGTCGCTTCTTTTAGAAATGCTTTTACTTTATTAACTTAATTATAATATTCTACTTCATATTTATAATTAGTTATATTTATAATAAATTGATAATTTATGTTAATTGCTAATAATTTTATTTCCTTTGTAAAAGGAAATTTAAGAGATTTAATAGCTTCGTGAATGATAAAATGGTATATATTTAATAAGTTTAAAGATTCTTCATTAATTCTTGCTTTATACCTTCTTTTTTTTTCTAATCTACTTTATTAGATTTTCTATTTGTCATTTTCGCATGTGCCGAATTTCATTCATAAAACTATCATTAGACGGCGCTAGAGTTGGTTAATAGCGTGTTGAAAATTTTAAATATCAAATAATTCAAAATAATGGAGTCTATTCATAGCCTCGTCCAAAGTGCTTAGAAGCTGCCTCAGTTTATAACGGTTACTCATTGCTCTCTTACAACTCATTGCTTGACGGTCACCTGTGGTCTAGTGGTTAGCGTAACAAACTACTAAGCCCAAAATCGCGGGTTCGTAGCCCGGCAGGTGACCCTAGGATTTTTTTAAGGGAGGAAAAAAATCCTTAGTTACGCCGTCATTCGGAAGGGACGTTAAACGGGGGTCCCGAGCCTGTACGATGTCAGGTACTCGTTAAAAATCCCTATCCTAATTAAACCTGGGTAGGCAAAATTTAGAGCTCCCACTGTAGCATCGTCCGATTAGCCACAAGAGCATAAAGTGACGTTAAATGAACAAACAAACAAACTCATTGCTTGCAACGTATGGAAATATGAATTTGCTTTTGTAAGCTCTCAAGTACCAAGTACATAAAAGGCTAATTATCTTTACGAGATATACAAAAGTTTGCTGCTTTTTATGTGAGTGGAATAGTATTTAAAAAAAAATTTTCTTAACTCTCATTTTGCTTTCTTTTCTACCAATTATGGAGTTATGGGGATGTAAATGGGAAAAGATTTCATCCAGAGTTGTAGTTACACTTTCGAGTATGAAAGATACTCCGAAGGTCCAGTGTTCAAATGCTGTGGCAGATAAATTATCTAATCTGTTGATAGTTGTGGTTGGAACCTGTGGGATCTAAGGACCCTCACAGAACTCAGCCAGCCTCTGTGAGGTGGGTTGCTTTAGGGAAAAGCCTGGGAATTGAGTGTGATCTCGGACAAATGATAACCGTTGTCCTAGAAATAGTACAATCTCTACCTAGGTTTTTATTCCTATGCTAAATAAAAACTATATATCAACATTATAAAGCTAAGCAAAAATGTTGACTAAACCAAAAAATCAAGATCTGCAATTTATAACCCAGCAGAAAAACATTTTTATTTTTTGACGTTAATAAAAATAGTTCCAAAATAATTTACGGAGCTTAAGCTTGGTCTTTCCTTAGATTTTGGTATTACGTTTGTCTCTCCGCTTATTAAGTGATTCACACAAACACCTCTTTCGATTTTCTTCACATTGAATACAAATCTTCCTTGAGAAAAAAAAAAACGAGAACATTTTATTATTATTATTTACATCTCATCCTTGATATGAAATACTAACTAACGATACACAAATAATTACCATAAGTATTATACTGTTACGGTCAGAGGGATTAGGACGGGCTGAAGGGGTTAAGACGAGCTGGAGAGATTAAGACGGATTAAAACGGCCTGCAGTCTAGAACCTTCGACGGGCCTTTATATACAGTCCGCTTCAGCCTTGTGAGTTAGTATCAGTCAGTATTAAATCAGTGCCAGTGTGATGAACTAGTCAGTGATAAGTCAGTCAGTGATAAGTGAGTCTCGCCAACTTAGTGTATCAGTGAACTGTGACTGTACGAGAGTGTAATAAGCTGTTTCTGCTTATTACTGTGTGTCAGTTTGTCACATTTGGAGAGCCTTTCGGTCGGTAACTTTAATTAGAGGACTGTAAGTGATAATTTGTAGTTATAAGCTCTAGTTTAGTTTTATTGTATTTGTACAAATTTATGTTAATAGTCAAGTTATTTAGTATTATTTTATTAATTAGATAACAGTTAGGCCTAGGTTATAATCTTTAGAGTATTGTTATTGTAAATTTATATTAGTTTAATAATTTAAGTGTTTTAAGTAATTTCATTGTATTTTTTAAAATTTGATAATAAATATTAGTATCTTGAATTTAGGAGTAGTTAAATTCATTTTTAACGCAGTAGCCCGTAATAACACATTGTATAACGAACATCTGACTCAGAGTTAAGATAATATTTTTGGTTTTGAAATATTGATATTGGTTGCTCCTATGTGATATTTGTTTATTAAGAAAGAATTAAATAAGGGTTAAAAATTAATTCAAGACCGGATTAAACTACAGCTGAAATTAATCTTAATACTACAGTTATTATTTTTTTGTAATTTTACTTAATGTATCTTAGTTTATCTTAGCTTGCTCCTCGTCCCGAAGAGTCACGGGCTTTATCATTATTTACATCACTTTATCATTTTTTTAGCAGTTTTTTTCACCAAGTAATAAATATGAGTTCCGCTTCAGAATGCAATATTATTTAATTTAGTGCGCACGATATGAATCCATACCATCGCAGAATTCCAATGACAGGAATTAAGGCGAAATTCTTCAACAGCTGGTAATATGAAATTCCGTAGTATGTGCTCTAATCAAATGAATTCTTTCATTTATCCGATTTAATAGATTTAAAAAAAAAGTTGTGTTTATATTTGATTCTAAAAAAAATTATAGAACCATTAATAGATGATATATTTTATTCTGAATTGACTGATTTGATAAATTGAATAATCAATATTTTGTAATCAAAGACATCTCTGATCTTTAGATAACAGTAGTCAAAAGAAGTGTCCGTTAAAGGTGACGGAATTCCGTAAAGTGAGTGAAATATTACTATTGCTAAAACAATTCCCATAATAAAAACAATAAAAATTCACCAACCTATTAGGAAAAAAAATTGAACTTTGCTTCCACTAATTTGCTTCCATTAAGAAAAGATGCTGGAAGACCCTTAATAAACTGTTATATTTTGATCAGTAGGGCTCGGATTTATATATGTTTTCTTATTTTTAGTAAGTTAGAGATCATAATGATCAACAGTTTAAATTACGTTTTAAGGCATTTTGACTCATCTGAGCCCATAATTATTTCACATATATTTATTTACATATTTCACTATAAACACATATTTCGCTACAATCACGAATTTTCGGATAGATGTTGAGCAAAAAAAGTTCCAAAATGACGAACAAGCCAGACAGTTGTTGTTTTCTAGTATTCGGCGATGTACTAGCTACTGTTGATCTTCAAACAGCACGGCCTGATTTACTTGAAATCACAGTAGATTAGGTACCCACAATAAAATTATTAGGATTGTTTAAGCCGCTTATACAATTTAGCATTCGCCCCGAATGAGCATACGGTCCTCCGGTAGGCGGAAGTATTCCCCCCACGTCCCGCATGAGCACTGAGCCGGGAAGTCAGGGCCCGAATCCCGAACATGGAATCCAGTCTGCCCTGTGCCCATGGTGAACAGAATACTTCTAGTAGCCAGTTTCTCCTATATTTACATAAAGGATACCATAAAAAAACAAACAGAAAAAGCTATGGTTTGCAGAGGAAACTCTACAGGGAAAGGAATGCCCAAATGTTTATAACTATTGGGCACGAAACAGAAGAAAACTTCACTAGGATGTCAGGACTGGATTTTTGACTTCTCGTTCATAGTGTCGAAGTTAAATTGGGTAGAAATGACACTGCTTTTAGAAAAGCCATATCTACAGAAGAACGCTCTGACGCTCAGATTCCTAGCTACTGGTGATTCATACTTGAGTTTGCAGTATCTATTCAAAATTTCAAAACAAGCGATTGTAAGAATAATTCCTGAAGGGTGGCAAGCTATAGTAGGGGAGTTCAGAGTAGAGAGGGGATGGTTGTTCGGCCATTCGGGGCATCTCGAGTTTTCTCCAGTACCCACCGAGCACGAAACGAATACATGCTCACTTAGAAGTACTGACAACTTTAGGCTCGGGCTGATCGGTGCGGATCCGTTTGGCTTGCCTTGTACTCATCTGAGCAAAACAGGGCGAACGAATGCTCATTCGGGTATAGACGCGGCTTAACTTCCCTAATTTCTCAGACTCCCTCACTACCTGCCCCCCTTAGTCCTTCCTATTCTACCTCAATCTCAATCAGTCGCTCTGGCTCAGTATTGCCGTAACCGCTGAGAAAAACCCAACGTAAAAAATGTCAAAAAGGTACATTCAAAACCAAGGGACCTAGTTTCCCAATATCTCAGAGATTTTTAAAAGTGATTCCAATGTCGACTTCACTACGTTCTCTGGTTACACAACATACCGGAACAGCTAAACATAAGAGGAACCAAGAGAGAAGTTCAAAGCTGCAACCGACATTCATAACAGCTTCTCCTGCTGGTTCATCACGTGAGTCAACTTTTAATACAGATTTATGTCGCGCATTTATCTGACATACCCTTTCACAAAATAAATTAAAATTTTAAAGAGATACTGACAAAAATATACACGACAAAACTACATTAAACAAAAATTATTTATACGGAACCTCTTGCTAAAATTTGATATAACGTCAATAATGGTCCTATTTGGGTTTCGATCGTCGAAACCACTGATGAAGGGAGATAAATTGCCAATATAGTAATTGGTAGACTATGTCCGGATTCACCTGTACCACAAACCTCTAAAATTGTGAACTCTTGGAAAAATGCAAACACTTTTTAACGACTCGATGGGTTTTCTTGTGCCAAGTGTTGTTTTATACAAATATGTTGTGCTATTATTATCAGATCCTGGTCCATATATAGTGAAAGCGGGGGCTGCTTTGAAGGTGTTTTATCTGGATATAATATCTCTCCAATGCCTTGCACATGCATTTCGCTGTGTTGCAGAAATTGCAATTTTTTTATGTTGACCTTATAATATCAAATATTATTTATTAAAAAAAACCCAATTCAAAATATTTTCAGTCTTATCTTTACCTCCTCAGCCAGTAATTACAAGGTAGGTCATTTAGAGGCAGCCGAATATTTCTCCAAGAACATCGAAGAAATTAAAGACGGTCTGTCCAAAATAGATTCGGACTCGTCTGCAGTAATATAAAAACCTAAATCCGTGATGAAGAAACCCACCTTGAAAAACAACTTGGCTTATATAGTTTAAATGCGTGTTTTTTAATTCACTTGATAACAAAACTCGAAACCCAAAGCATGCCAGTTATCCGAGAGCGTTTCTACTGTTGAAACGATGTACAGAAACTAGAAGAAGCATCTGAAGAAGTTGGAACCACAATGAAGAAGAAATTGCAAAATGTGCTGAGGAAAAACCCAGGCTGGAAAGAAATGATGGCGAAAATCAACAGTGGACTAGAGGTGCTAAATCAGTTACAAAGCTATTTTAAGACCCCAACGGCGGTTTTTTAATTTAATGATTAAAAAAAATTGTGTCCATAATAATTCCATTTAATAACTATGCATACTTCTAAAAAAATAATACATAAAGCATTTTTCGCTGATTTTGATTTTATATATTCTTCCCTTTTACTTAGATATCATTAAAAAAATAACCACACATATATGGACATATTTTGCAGTTTTTATTACATATAAATCTGGGCCCTAGTGATCAGTATAGTGGTTAATGTTTGTTCCAAATCGATAAATAAAATTGCTGGCTTTGAATTCTAAAGTATTGCTTCACATGCCACCAAATATTAAAAAGAAACGCGTTAAACGTTATGACAGTCTATCACGATAATCTGAATCTCTCCGAAATTTGGTCAATCTGGATAGGTTTCGGTTTTTATAACCTGTGATTATAAAACAAACCTATACTTTTCCCATACTTGAAAATCGCACATGGTTTCTATTCATTTAAAGATGCTTAATGCTACTATGGCTAATCGGACAATGATACAGTGGGAGTCCTATAATTTTCCTATTCATTTATAACGGGTCTTTAACTAGTACCTGATTCCACAAAGGGGCCCCACTTTACGTCCCTTTCGAAGGACGGCGGAACTAAGGATTTTTCACTCTCTTTAATAATCCTATGATCACCTGCCTACCTGCGAACCCGCGATGTTGGGCATAATAGGTTGTTATCCTAACCACTATACTACTGGTGATACTTTTTTTTCTTCTTTTGTCCAATTGAAAAAAAAAATACGCTTTGGTTATTGTACATATCGTTGAAATCCCAAACATAATTTTTACTATTAAAAAGAAAATTAAGTATATTAATTTTAAGTTTTTTAAATGTTATTATTTTTTCTACTTTTCCGGCCTCAAAGAAAGATAGCGTAGATAAAAAAAATTACCCATTATTTTCAGGCAAACTATTAAGTTTGCCTTCAGAGAGTCGAGTTTACATCTGAAACTGGTAGCTTTATAGGTTTTTTTTTCTGGTCTTATTATAACGTGCACTTTTGAAGAGTGATATCTTTTGTTGAGTCTTACTTTGCGGCTTAAGGAATTAGAGCTCGTACAGAGACTTGGAGAGAGATGAGCTTTCATTCTATTGTGTTCCGCCCGCATCCTGGTTATCGCGATCTACTCTCCTGGAAATGGTTGGCTTCAAAGATCATTTTTAATCTTATGGCACATCTCCATGTTCTTTGGTGGACGAAACTATCAGTGAATAAATAATTAGGGTTATGGATGTTGAATTGGACATTTGAATTTGGTTATTATTAAAATAATCACTACAAAAATATTAAGTTTTGTTTGAGAAGTTTGTAGAATTGCTTTCATCTCTGAGAATTTTAACTCCTTTCTTTGGAGTTATCAAGGCAGTCATTTAACATTATTAACACAGTCGTTTAACATTACTTAATTATTAAGTGTTGTAAAGGTTTCAGAGAAACCTAGCGGCATCATACATTGTGCTACCTGGTCCTTCTCTTTCTTTTTTAGTCATTATTGGGATTTATTGGGTTGACCGGAAATACCTCTACAACTAGTAAACCGTCTATGTTTTTGGACTTTTATTAATGCTAACACTTATCTTTCAAACAATGAAGAGTGTGGAAGAAGTTCTGTCCTTGTTGAAGATGTTCTCAGAGCTTAAGTGGAAGAAAATCCCAGGACAACTGGCAGAGAAACGTCAGTAAGTAATTCAACAGCTGATGACCATCTCAAATCGATTGGGAAGGTGAAAAATCTTGAAAGTTGGCAGAACTTCCACGGCCATCTTGTCTTCAATACTCAAGCTTCAATAGTTTATGTGTAACAATGTGATCATAGCTTGTTGATTCAGCGGTTCCTTATGATTTAGTTCTTTTTCATGAACCTCCTAATCCCTAGCAAGGACTTCTAATAAATGATGATTTCATTTCTAATTCATGGTATATAGTCACGTTTTAGTTTAGAGTGCTCTAATAGTAAGGATCTGCTGGTAACTTAATACTTTTTGTTTAAGTGTAAGACTTGTATATTCGGGTTTATTCAAATATTATTTAAATTATTTATCAACAGTTACGAAGGCCTTTTAGCTGGTAGATAACTGTCTGCTTTAGAGTAATTGGAAATGGAGTAAAAACTGCTATGTATCGTACCGGGCGGGATTATAAAAATAAACATGTTTTGTGCAATGAGCAAACGACCGTTTTGAAAGAAATAGGTCGTTCATGTAAAATGTACCCACATGGTCATGGTTGGTGAAGAAATGACAAAAAGATGGGGGGTTGAGAACTCCACTTTGAGAAGGACTCTAGGAACAGACCTCGAAGAGGAAGGAGCGAGGAAGATGCGGGAGACGGAGTCGGCGAACGATGCTGGGCGCGGAGTATCCGAAGACACACCTCACCAAGAAGAACCCCAGATGTACCCCTGTTTCACAGACAAGTGTAATATAATTCCTGTTATGTATTTTATGGCAATCCTCTATATATATATATATCTATATCTGAATCATTAAGTGTACTTCTCAAAATGTATATTAAATCATTAATCTTATTTCAAATTGAATTAATAAAGTATATTTATTATAATTCTTTTGGTGCTTACTTTCCCCAGATGCACTATTTATTTATGAATTATTGAAGGTTTGAATACTGAGTAAATTGGAAAACACATAAAGGACCTCTGGAAAAGAATCCAATTAAGACTAAAGTTAGAAATAATAATTTGAGTAATCATCTTAAATGATTACTCTGGCATCCCAAAATCAATCAGAATATTCAAAAGATAATTAAGAGTATAAATCATAGCAAACAAAAGATGACTACATCTTACAATATCTTTAGGGTTATTTTACATTTTTGGTTCGTTACTCAAAAGATTATGAGGGTAAACTGCGTAGGAACTTTTTTATTTATTTTTTTCATCTGCTATTTAACGAGTTCTGAAATGTAATTATTTTGCGCTAATAGGTATATAATGATCAGCTACATTGGGAGCATTTTTTTGTTATTAACTAAAGATAATTTTATAGGTTTTAATTTCACAATAAAAGATTTTTCAAGAGGTTTGGGATAAATATCTACCCGCTGGTCGTGATTTATTTTGTATACATAGTACAATATTTCTAACACTCTATTTTAAATTGAAAGAACATACTCCCTAATTAAATTATCCGTAATTAGAAGTCAATACTAAAACTTTTTATTTATTTATCTACTTCGTACGCCAACCTTCCAATTGGGGAAAGTTTTGAAATTAATTGACAGTTTAATTAAAGAAAAAAGTTATCGGTTCTCGATTCAGTATTTATTTGGACATTTGCATAAAGACCGATGGGAAATACAATGCAAAATAAATGAACTTTTATTTTTATATTTATTTTTCGTTAGTTGTTGTCCAATCTATTGTTTTTTGTTCATAACATTGGATAATATCGTTTCTGTGTATATCACTCGATTTTCTTAAAGCCGTTAGATTGGATTACTATCATCCATTTTATTTACATATTAATCTTTGTGGATTACGTCGCATATTTAGTTTGCGATGGATCGTTGTTAAACCTATAAGGAATGGGAGATTTGGTGCAAGGTATTTAGGTTATTTGAACGTTCTGCAAAAATATATATCAAAGGGATTCTGGTTCATCAGTGAATATTAAGTGGGATTCCTGTTAGGTCTCTGATGAGCAGTCTTATAGATTACGAATAAAATAAAAAGATAGCTTTGTAAGTTACATGGGAAGCTTCACGGAAGAGGAGAAGGACATTTTTCTAGGTATAACTTTTTCTATGTAGAAGTTTAAATATCCTTCGGGATCTTCTGGTTATGAATAATAATGATAAGGATGTTGGGGGTTTGCGATTGATCTCTGGAGATAGGAGTAAACTCACGATTAGGGAGATATTTTCACAGGTTTTTGTGATATTTGTATTTTTTTTTACTGTAAAACTAATGACAAGAGTTTTGAGGCATCTGATAAGAGAAAATACAAAAAAAACTATATATGTCTTTTTTGTGGCCTTTATATTACATTATATTACATCAGCCCTAAATGTGTTAGTTTTTTTATTCATTTAACGTCACTTTATGCTTCTAAGCCTAATTGGTCGATGCTACAGTGGGAGCTCTTAATTTTGCCTAACTAGGTTTAATTAGGATAGGGATTTTTTACGAGTTCCTGACATCGTATAGTCCTCTTTTAACGTCCCTTCCGAAGGACGGCGTAACTAAGGGTTTTTTATTACCTTTAAAAATCCTTGGGCCAACTATAAGGGTACGAACCCGCGATCATTGGCTTAGTAGTTTGTTATGCAAACCATTAAGCATTTCTATGTTCGGTTATTACATGATGGCCTGCGACAAGGGATTATTTGGTATTATAATTTTTTTTCCCACGAAATGCCCTTTTAAGACCTCATATTATCACTTTTCTTTTCTGATTTTCGTTTCTATTCTTCTTTTCTTCCTATCTTTTCTCATAATTTCTGCGTACATTTGCTGCTTTTCTTTGGAAGACGCAGTACACTTCCGGTTTTTTTTTGTTTGTTTTTTTCAAGAAGAATCTTTGATTATCTGTTATTTTTTTCCACATTGTTCTATGACTTGGCAGTTTTTGTGTGTTATTTTTAATTTTTCTGCTCCTTCTCTCATATGTGTTAGATACCTCCCTACGCTCATTTATTCACAGATTTTGACAAAGAGTTTCTTGTTTAGGCTCCTTAGGTCCATTCTTTGTCTTTTGATTCCTATTTCAATTTCCAGGTCATTAATCTGCCTGCATTTTTTGTGGTTGGATCTTAGCATGCAGCCTTCCTGAGTTTTCTTGGGCCGATAGATTCTCCTCAGGATCCTTCTCTCAGATTTGAGTAATTTTTTTAGTAATTAGTATTACTTTATTGATTCGAAGATTGTTTTTATTATATTTTGCTATTTTCCCCTAATATTGACTATACGATACAGAATTGGAACTATAATTATAATTTATCTCGTGAGTTTGTGAATTTCCCGAAAATTGGACATGACAAATCACTAACACAACTATTCTTTTTCGTAATGGCAGGAGAGCGACCACTCTTTGTAGTTCGTGTTCTCTCAGTTTGTAATCTGGAACGAAATGACCGGCCCGGTCTGAACTCGTCGATAGTTCCCTTGTAATTTGGTCTAGTACATATCATATTAAGCAATCTACGTTTCCTTTTTTTAACCAAACAAGTAATTTTTAAGTCTCTACAATCTTCAAAATTTACTCAATGAGCTGTGAATATCATTTGAATAGTAATTAAGTAAATAATTTATTCATTATGCGTTACTTAGAACCCCTAGAAATCAGTGATCAAAAAATGTTTGCGTTAGGAAACTTAAGTACCGGCTTTTACATAATTTTAGGGAAAAAAACCCCTCAGAAATTGCCACCAAACTTGGCAAAATCTTGTTTTATTTTCATTCATCTGCCAAACTTTATTGTTATGTTTAATTTTGATGCAAATTTTCATAACTGAATAAGACGTAAAATTATTGTTTTAAACTTTATGTTCAAAGCGTTTGCTTCCTTTCTTACGTATCTAGAATTAAAAATGGTTTCAAGCTGTATGTCTTTTTTGGTTGACTGAATCTGCAAGCGGTCACTATTGCATGAAAACTATTACAGGATAGAGCAAAAGATGTATGAAATTGAAGATAAAAATCCTCTCTCTTCCGGAACTTAGAAATGCACTAATCTTTTTGAACATTTTTTGTGTATTTTACATAAACTGAGTGAGGATCTACATTGATTATTATGTATTATAAAATTAAATATTGAAGTAGTAATAACTTATACTAAATGTTTGAGTGGAAAATAGTTGGCTGGATAAATACCAAATGTTGTTGATATGTGGAAATGGACTGCAGTTTCATCATACCTCTATGCGCTTATAATACAATAGTACTTATCTGCTAGCTGATAACAGATTCTTAAACTTATCGGGACAATTTTCCTGGTCCTTCACAATAATATTAAATTTTATAAATATAGTTAAAATATTCTCTAGAAGCTGGTAGATAAACTGATTTCTGGTTGCATGGCAGAGTCTTATCAGAATATTGTCGGTAAACAATTTAGAGGTTCGTTTTGCGAAATTCGATATTTCCTCACGCTTTAACTTGTGATCCTCACCTTTCGATAAGAAATCGTAATAATATTTGTTTTACGTGACGCGGGTAAAAGGAGCCTGGATTTTATTAGGTAAGGTTCTTTTTTTTTCTATAGATGATATATGTTTGTTCTCAAGGGAAAATGTTATTTAGAAGTATAAACTGATCCGCAAAAATTTCAATTAATTAATTAATTATTAAACTTTATGATATCTATAATCCTGAATTAATTTTATATCAATAAAATGTTGGCTCTGTAATTTTTTTTAAGAGCTGCTTCCACTTCAGTGTGAAGAGGTTGCTTATGTTAGATTTGTTTTCAATTGCTATTACTTCATGCTGTAATTTTAAAACCTCTTTGATGAACCACACTTAACTACACAAGAATTTATGAGTGTAAATTAACGAACATTACAGTACTTTTATTTTCTTCTATGCTATACTTTTTTATAGTATATATTTAACGAATGCAAAAAAATAATTATTAGGAACTGTTTACCGAAATTAACAGCTTCGTCCATTTATTGTTATTTACATGAACTTTGGTTTCATTTATATTCATCTCGATTATTTGGAAAATGTACTTCAAAGAACGATGTATGGATGCATGGCTGTGAACTGGACGTGAAATTCGAGTAGGGGGAGAAACTTTTCAGCTTCTGTCACATCAGAAATTTAATTAGTAAAAAATGTTTACTAAAATAAGCAGTTCCACCTATCTATTGTTACTTATAAGACCTTTGGTTTCATTTGTTCAGTAGCTCGGGAAGACCGATTGAAGAATATATTCTTTGCGAACCAGTATGTCGGAAAATACCTTACATCTTCTGTATTATCGAAAATCTCTCACACCGGCAATAGCGCACAGCTCTGCTGCGATTCACTAGAGCAGTGGTCTCCAACCTGGGGGGCGTGAATACAAGCCAGTGCGAGACAAGTTGAAAATAAAAAAATCAGACTTAATTTAATTATTACTCTCTTAACAGTACTTCTTTACCTTAAACTGAAACTTATAGTTAAAGTAACTTCTGACGGTAAAACTAAATATTTTGTTTGCAATATAATACTAATTGTTTTTGTGAGCACTACACTTTTCAATCTCGTAAGAAGAATCCATGAAAATAACCGAACGTATGAGGCATAGTGAAAAATTTCGAAAGTGGCTTAGAGTATGGAGATTATAGACAATTATTACGTGATAATTAATATTGCCAAAACCCGTTATGCCATAAGGCAAGGATTGTGTTTTAATACCTAAATAAAGCCTTCTGTGTTATCAGTAACTTAATTAGTGGAACTGTTGATCAAAATTAAAAGTTTCGACCCGTTATTGTTACTCATCAGATCTTCGGTTTCATTAGTTCATTTCTTATGGACGCATTTATGGAGAGTAGTGGCTCGGAAAATTTTAATAGTGGGAGAAGCCTTTCAGATTCTGTGAAGTAACGATCTCATTAACCGGAGGAAACTGCCTGTTGACGTCCTTACTAATTGAAGTAGGTGGATTAAGACGGCTCTTATTTTCGGAAAATAGGATGGGAAAAGCGTGAAAAGCCCCGGATGAGGAAAGACCCGCCGTGATAAAGCTATAGCCGTGAAGCTAATTACCAATTACGCGGATGCTGGCTACCTTAAAGACTTTAGAGTTAATCGGCTCCAACATCTCCTTCCTCTTCAGGACCCGCCTTGATATCTTACGTTAGTACCGCTTTCCAGTACTCTACAGCTTTCAGTTTTATTATACACTACTTACCGTTATTGATTATGGCTTTTTTTATTTACGAGGCAGTAACCTTTACTTGGCTTATTTGAAAATATTATAATAAAACAAAGTAATTGTCTTTTTTAGCCATAACCTTCAATCTTGTAGTCTCGTAAAGTTCTCCGTCTATGCTCACTTTTTTTTATCGGAATACGGTAGTATCCTCTCGGACTGCTGCCAGTTTCCGGGCAAACCATGTTCAATATGGAAAAAAAATCGATCCCCTATGCCCCGGTAAGGCCTTTCTAGAGACCTTCGAGCATATTCTCCGGTATGAACTGCCTAAGTGTCACTTAAGCCAGACTGCGGAGGGAGATATGACCGTAGGAAACATTGGTCATCTTGGCAGCGGAAAAGGTGCCTCCACTTATAATGTTATAATAATCTTCCAACTAGATAGTTAAATGTCGACCAATGTTTATTATCATGCCATTTATTTATTAAATCTACCACTGTTTTGTCCAGAAGCGGATTATTTTCTACACCTATCTATTTATGTAACTTTCTTGTTGAATATTAGTTTATAATGAAATTACTTTCTTCCCACATTTTTGGAATTACTGGTGGAAGGGGGACGAAAATGCAAACTTAAACCACTGAATTGATTCTTTGAAGAGCTGAAGGTCTGATCAAAAGATACTATCTTTAGTGAAGCCACCCCGCCGCCTTGGTAAGTACCGCTCCCCTGGTTGATGTGCTCCAACACATCGATCTGAGAATGGATCCAGACCATGCAGCTTGAACCCACCCTTTTCCCCGTTCCGTAATCCTCCCAAATGTTCCTCCCCATTCAAGCAGAAAACACAAGGCAAGATGCCACAAGAAATTAAGGCGTAAAATACCGTCGTGTTATAAAATGCCCATGTAACTCGGACTTCACACTTTAGTTCATATATTTGCAATTTTTATCCGAATGAAATAAGGAAAATGAGGGTAAAAAAAAAATTCAATACACTAAATTGCAATAATAATATAACACTTTAGGAATTATTGTTTCTTAACAAATGTAACGAAACAGATGCGGCGTTTAAGCTTTTCCATTCAATAATTGAAGACCGCCCTCGTAACAAACGACATGACATTTCCCTCCTTGATGTTTCCAGGGCGAATGGAAATTTAATACGATCCTGGGCGGATAAGGACTACCATCAAGAATTCTTATGAGCTTTTGATGGACACTTGCTTATGACGAGAACTTTTCTTTGTAGTTTCCAAGTTTACCGCAGGCCGTCGGGGAAAAAAAGCTTATATCTTTATAAAGGTACGAAGATGGGATATTTTGCATATATTTACATCACGCTTGTTTGCATTTTCCTACGAAACTCAATCTTGAATTTGAATAGAACGGGTTGCATTTGAATCAGAAAGGGTTGAACTTGACACCGGAACAGGTTGTGTTTCGCTTGGGCCTGTTATGAATTTTATTGAAGTTTATTATTTGAATTAGGGAGCGGAATGACTCAGTGGTAGAGCACTGAGTCGCCATGCCGGAGGTCCTGGGTACAAACCCCGCTGCTGGCAGAATTTTATTTAATCTGTTAGCGGCTAAATATGGATCACATGGGATCTAGGACTCTCTTGGGGCTCATCCAGTCTTTAGTTGGTACCCGAAATAAGGGGGGGGGGAGGGAATCTGGCAGTTGAGTCTGATCTAGAACAAATCAACTCCTTACACAACCGTTGTCCAAGAAACTTTACTCTCTTTACCATATACTGAACCCCATACCCGTTCATGGGTTGTAGTAGTAAAGTTTTTTTTTAATGATAGGGAACTGTATTATAAATTAAAGGTTTCAGTATCAGTATTTATTGGGTTCTTGTGAAAATATATAGTTTTTATAAGCTTTAAGATTATATAAGACGTTTTTATAGTGAACTCATTATAATGCCACTTCAATATAAGTTTGATAAAATAAAGGTCTATCTTATTTTCAGCCATATTTACAGTTTTCCTTTAATTGATTTTAGAAAATTATACATATGCCATTTTACAGCTAAATCCTGAAGTTGATAATTGAGGAGTTGACATAGAATAGTAAGTCACGAAATGGTAATTTTACTTTTGAAGACAACGGGAAACCGAGGTAACTTGATTTTTCCTAAACAATTGGTAACATCAATTTCTGATAGATGTGCTAACGGCGAACACGATGGTATAGTCAAAACTGGTTTAAAACGTGTTCGAACGGGTGATAAAAACAGCTGAAGGAGTGTGTCTGTGCAGGTGCAGGGGAAGCTTAAACTCAAAAATATTGATAGATTTTGAGGTAATTTTTCTATCCTCGACGTTCAGGAAAATGTGAGTTACCTCGTTTCTCCCCTTAAGTCTTCAAATATTAGTTAATAATCTTTGCCCGCACTTTATATTTCTATGCATTTTTCTATAATCGAGTAATGTTCCCATGTTAGTAATCCAACATCCACACATAACTTCGGTTTTACTCCACATGAATGGTTTCTTCCAATATTTTTAATAAGTAGAGGATAAAGCATTGTGCTTAGTACGTAACCATAAATTTTCGGAAAAGTAAAAAGACCAGAATAAAGAGCCTCACTCTCCAAACTATTTTATATAAATCACAAATCAGAATAAATGGCAAACTATTTATAATGGGTGTTTTTTTAAGCTAGATAGAACTTTAAATTGTAAAAAGTAACACAAAAAATTAAATTGTAATCAAAAATTTTTTTTTATTTGTTTCAGTATACTCTGACATTTCGTATACTTCTTTCGCCGATTGGGCTCTAGAGCAGTTGGCAACTGACCCGTTGTTTTATCGCAAAATTGTGTTCAGCGATGAGGCGCATTTTTGGTTGATTTCGATAAATGGACCTGTCAATTGGCCTCCAAGGTCGTGCTGTGGGGCTACGTGAAGTCACTGGTTTATGCTGATAAACCAGCAACAATTGACGCCTTGGAAGCCAGCATTGTTCGTGTTATTCGTGACATACGGCCAGCAGTGCTCGAAAAAGTGGCCCAAAATTGGACGTCCAGAATGCGCTTCGTCAAGAACAGCCGCGGTGCCCATATGCCCGAAATCATTTTCAAATATTAATGTCACGTATTGATCTTTCGAATAAAAAAAAAATTTTGATTACAATTTAATTTTTTGTGTTACTTTTTACAATTTAAAGTTCTATCTAGCTTTAAAAAACACCCTATAGTTAGTTTGTTATTTATACTTAAAGGCAAATATTAAATATTTAATTGGACTCATTGCTGTCGGCTGATCTTCCCTTAGGTTTCCCTCAAGAGTATGAGCTTTGTCCTAAACAAAGATCAGATCCCTAAACAAAGTTTAAATTATAGGCCCGCTATTAGTGAAGACATGCCAGAAGGGAGAGTTGTAACAAAACTCAATGGATACGACTTCCAAAATGAAATAAAATTTACATTTATTTACATTACTTATTGTATTTATTTCATATGTAAAAAAACAGTAATTTGAAATATTAGCAGTCTTCTTTCCAACCAGAGAAGTATACAATTGTATAATATATACTATGCCAAATATTGTTAAAATTGATTATTGAGATATAGTTCAATATGTTTATTACTTCAAAAAATATTCTTATGTTTTAAATCTTCCTTTATTCCGTTATAAATACGGAGTAGATCTAAATCAGTTGTATTTTAACACGTTGTCGATAAAATTCAGTGCAATGGTTTTTATTAATATTTTCCAAAAACTGGCTATATGAGGTGTTTGGGTTCAATAGCAAAATTTCAAAAATTGACTTTTTTCTTAGTAGTTCAGAACCGGACAAAAGCCATCAGGAATAAGGCGGTAAAGTGTTGTGTTTGACAAAATTTCTCGACTAAGGTATTAAAATAAAAATAATGAAAATCAAGCTCATAGAAAGTTAAATTTGTTGAATTTTTTTTTCAATCGATAAGTTATAATTAAACAATTTTCATCGAATTTTATTATTTTTTTCCATCCACTTCAACAACAAAAAGTAATCAGATCTTTAAAACTGAATTTAATTAACGCAGGGGACAGATCGGTGCCCCCAACGTCATACACTGTTAATTACTTGTTGAACTGAGAGTTTGATATTTTCTGCAATAATTCATACTCTGATACATTAAACTTTCTACGGAGAAGTTTTGAAATTAATAAATTAATTAATAATAATTACATTTCTACTTCATATCGTCCATGCCATCGCAAAGTATCGAATGTGAATAACACTACTTTTTAGGAGAAGTTTCAAGGTTCAATAAAAATGAGTGTTTATAGTCAAAATATGACATTCGTTTGACATTGTTATTGTGACTGATATTTGCCTCTATATGATTTGTATATCAATCATAATTGATACAAAATTCATATCGAATATTATAATTATTAAAGCAACTGCTATAAATCGAAAATGAAAACTGTGTTTTTTTTTCACATTCGGTACTATGCGATGGCATTGACGATATATTCAGTGTACAGTTGACAGGTTGACCCATTTATTTATGTTAGAAAATAACATATTTGATAGTTAAATATAATAACTTTTCCAGGCAAGGTTGTAAAATAATAAAAAAAACAATAACTGTACCACTACAACAATGTGATGGGTCTGGGGTTCAGTACTTGGTAGCGACTGTGATGTTTCTTGGACAACGGTTGTGCAGGGAGTGTATGTCCTAGATCACGCTCAACCGCCAGATCTTCTCCCAATTTTGGGTAACCACTGAATAGAGGCTGGGTGACCCCCCTCAGGAAGGTCCTAGAATCCATAAGATCTATCTCCGGCCGCTAACAGATTAAATAAATGTCTACCAGCAGCGGGACCCTGGACGTTCGGCATAGCAACTCAGTGCTCTATCTCTGAGCCTCTCCGCTCCCTAGATTAATTAAGTGTTCGGGGAAAAAAAATGTTTACTGACCAAAACGAAAAGAAGGATTTTTTTCTTACTCACCTAATTATTTATATATATATTAGAACTGACAATTAGAATCTAATGAAGGTCATTCCATAATGTCACAATAAAAGTAATGAAGTGGAAACAGTACCACTCTGCATCTTTTTATTATTAATTATTTGGTGAGTCCAAAAATTAATGGTATAAAGAAATTATACCTATTTCTGTTATTCAAATGCTTCAAATGTAAATATCACGTCTGAAATTTATATAAAACTATGATCCTATAACTTTTGAGAAAGGAAGTGTTAGGAAATAAATTAAAATATAAAAATAGGAAAAAAAATAAACAGTAAATGATCATTTGAACTGATGTGATAAAATGACGTTGTTAATTCGTTTAACGCCGCTTTATGCTGCTATGGCTAAGCGGACGATATCAGAGTGGGAGTCAAAAAGGTTTCCTATCCAGGTATAATTAAGATAGGATTCTTTAACGAGTAGGGCAAAGGGACCGGCATTTATCGTTTCCTCCGGAGTACGGCATAAGTAAGGAGTTTTTCTCCCTATAAATAATCGCAAGGCCACCTGGCGGGCTGTGAACCCTCAATTTTAGGCATAATATATTGCTATGCGAATCACTGCTACACAGGTGATCTTCAATAAAAGACTGCAAAACTCAAAATATGATACACCTGAAACCTTTTCTGTGAAGATCGGGGCTTATGTTTGAGTTGAAAGCAAAAGTGAATGAATTATATATTAACCAATAAAATATTTTATTTGACTTTCATATTATTCATATAATAACAATTTCTTTGCTTATACCTTTTTTAAAGTACAATTTGGCTGCGCACTGAACCAGTCACATTTGAGATGTATCAGTTAACCATTTGCCACAATATTAAATATATACCAGTCCATTATTAAAGCTCCCAAAAAATTTCAACCGAGAAGATGGTTATAAATTATGCAAATTATGGCTTCCTAATATACAAGTAGTAACAGAAACTGAAAATCTTGAAAGAGAAGATCAACCAATCAGAATCCAGCCAGCCACCACTCACCCAATCAGGGACAACCCAGTTGAAGCCCAACCAATCAGATCACTGGAAAAATAAGCTCCGCCTCAGGACCCGAACAGGTTTAAATACCGAAAGATAGAAGCCCATCTTCAGTTTCAGATTACGACCTGAAGAAGCTTGCAGCAAGCCTAGCGAAACGTCGGTAAAGAATTTGACGACACTGTCGAAACCAGAATAAAACATGTGATGTATAGATTCAAATTCTAATATCTTTACATAATAATTTAGAATTTTATATACTATTATATCATTTATGTTTTAAATTATAAATGTCTAATTTAAATTTGCCATTGAATCTACACACACCAGGATGATCCTTGGAAGTTTATATTACCTGTCAATTTATTGCGCCTGTTTAGGAGGTTCATATAAAGTACTAAACTACTTTATTTATTTTTATGAAAACTTTGTCACTCTTTTTTTTTTCGTTTTTCCTAATGAATGATTTAGCAATTAGTTTCCAAAACGCATTTGAAATTAGTTCTTTTTCGAATTAAAAGTTTGCTGAGCTGCAGAAAGATAAATATTTAAATTATTGACGTCACTTAACTATTTAAATAATTTATATAGTTAAATCATTTTACGTTTATAAATTACTTACTCTGCTAAATTATCTACATCAAGGAACCGTGCCTTAATGATTTTTTAAATAATTAATTGAAATCCCTTGATTGCCTGAATATACGTCAAAAATAAATGTTTGCAATGATCGAACATCTGGTAAAGCTACGCCTCTTCAATCAGGCATATTTTATAATAGTCTCGAGTATTTGTAAATAATACTTTGTTTAACTTTATTGCCGTTGAGAGACAAGTAGGACTAAATAATTTATAATAAATCAACAGTTCAACTCCAAGTATATTTGTGTAGTGTCTTCTAGCCATACTTCTAGTGATTTAGAAACAGAATATTAGTTTTTTCACTCTTTTTCTTTTTTTAAATTAATGAAATTTCGTTTATTGATTCATACTTTAATGCAATGTTCGAAAATTATATTGTATTTTTTTTTGGTACAATAGCATCAGTCTTCGTTTTACAAAATACGATTCTCACGTTCATAACCTTGACTTATATTACTACTAAGTATTTTTATATTATTTATAGACTAGTGAAAAACAATTATTTCATTCAGGAAAAACGACATATATGCAGGTTTAACGGAACATTATTCCAAAATGAAAAAAAAAATCGAAATGTGTTAATTAAATTAACAATTTTTTTGGCATACCACTCCAAGAAATAATCTAATCTCAGGCTCGAAATTTTGGAGGTATCTTCATTTTTGTTATGTATCTAAAAAAATAGATATGAAAATAGAAGAGGTACCTCCCGACAGGGAAGAAATTAAGGAGATAATTATGAATCTCAAAAATAACAAATCCAGACAATATAAATTCAGAAATATTAAAGTATGCCGGAGAAAACCTATGGGAAGAAATATACCAGATAATATGGGAGTGCTGGATGGAAGAGAAGAAGGCCCGTGAGTGGTCAGAATCAGTCATCTGTCCAATATATAAGAAAGGCTGTAATTAAGATTGTAGCAACTATCGCCCAATATCATTGCTTAGTACTGGGTATAAAGTTCTATCCATAGCCTTGTGTAGAAGAGTGAATGAGTGGGCGGAAAGAATCTTGGGAGAGTACCAACGTGGTTTTAGACGAGGGAGGTCAACAGTGGACCACATGTTCTCCGTACGTCAGATGCTGTAGAAGTCCTCTGAATTCAACGTGGATCTCCATCACTTATTCATTGATTTTTGTCAGGCATATGATAGTGTGGAGAAGAATGAAATGTACAAAGGACTGAAGAACCTGGGACTTCCGTCAAAATTAATTAGGCTCGTAAGAATGACGCTGAATGATACCAGGAGTAGAGTAAAGATCCAGGGAAACCTTCAGAAGAATTCAGGGCAAATAAGGGACTAATACAAGGTGATCCTCTCTCACCTGTGATATTCAACCTGATTCTGGAAGTAGCAATCAGATCTATAAAGACGAGCCCAAACAGCTCAATTTATAATAGATCGACGCAGCATCTAGCATATGCCGACGATGTGCTTATATCGGCCAGAACATTGTCAGCTTTATCGGGTGCTATGCAAGAGTTTGAGGGGGCAGCAAGAAGACTTGGCCTCGTTGTAGACAATGGCAAAACAAAATATATGATAACGACGAGAAGCGGGACATATAGGCATGGACCAGTAAAGATCGGAGACCAGGAATTCCCTGGATGTGAGTCCTTCAGATACCTGTGAGGGATGTTGTCAAGAAACAACGACATGAATAGGACGTCAAGGCTAGAATTAAAGCGGCCAACAAGTGTTTTGAAATTCAGGAATCTCTCCCGTAAAAATAAAATCGTTATCTACAGGACAATCATACGCCCCGTAGTTACATATTGCAGCGAGACATGGGTCCTAACAAAAGTAGCCAAAGACTCCCTCAAAATTTGGGAAATAAGAGTATTAAGAACAATATATGGCCCTATTAAGAAAGGCAAGCAATTCAGAATGAGAAATAATGCAGAACTGATGGAATTGCTAGCGGAGCCAGACTTAGTCACGGTCATTAGAAAGAGAGGGCTAGGCTGGTTAGGTCGTATTGAACGCATGGATACGAAGAGACTTCCTCGAAAAATGGTGTATGATAATCCGGGAGGAAGGAGAAAACGCGGGAGACCCCGATTGAGATGGGTGGAAGATGTGGAAGGGGATCTGCGTGGGATGGGGGTGCGGAGATGGAGGAGGTTATCTTCTGACAGATCGGAGTGGACCAAGTTGTAGGAAGAGCCCCAGGTCCTACAAGGACTGTAGCGCCAGACTTTGAGTGAGTGATCTAAAAATGAAGTTATTTTTTTTAAATATCGATAGTTAAAAAAATAAAAATAAAATGTTGGTAGCTTCTATCTCTGGAAGAATAAAATGTTAAAAATTTGAATTTTTTATAGATAAAACCTTAATTGTTTTATTTTGCTGCCAAACCCTCTGGGATATTTCACCGTGTTTTTAGGACCACAGTTATTTAAACTTTTAAAAAACATCTGAATTGTTATGACTTTTATCTTGGTTGGAAGGTATTGAACTGAATAGAAAATACCTAGTCTGTTTCAGATTATAATTTACTACATTCAGTATTATATATATATATATATATATATAATTAATAGGGATACATTTTTGTGATGAATCGATAATATCTATATAGTAATAAACTTAAGAAAGTGTTTTTTTTTCTCGTGAGAATATAAAAGGCAAATAGTTAATAATCAATTGCTTAAACCTATACTAACCTTTGACTGTAACCTTTCAACCATGGGATTCGAGCTTTTGTGGAATTTTTACTATTTAAAAATAATGAAAATAATTATAATAACAAATAAGACAGAAGAAAAACATGACTTATGGTTTGCTCTTTGACGACAAGCATATAGTTTACACCAAAATATTAGCTCTTAAATATATGAATCATTCAATCCAGTCCATAATTGAATCATTAAATAACAATCCATTTTCGTATGTGAATGTACTTACATAATTGTAGAGGAATCAGAAAATATTTTGTAAGGAAGAAAATAGTTGGGGGTTCAGTCAAATAAAAACACTAAATAAGTGGTTACTTATTTAATTATGTGCCGACATTTCGACCCACTTTGTGGGCCATCTTCAGGGCTAAGAAAGAAAAACAGACAAAATAACAGAACTATAAAAATACATTGCAGACTAAGTATATGATAAATGAGAAAAAATATATATGTAGAGAGATAGAAATTTAGAACAAAAGTGAGGGATATATATGAATACAAAAATTACGGAGAAAATGTACAGAACGGTGGTGATGCCAAAAAGATTTTTTTACAAAGATAAAAGAAGGAAGTAAACAGAAAGTTATTTAAAAAGAAAAAGTATAAACATCAGAGGTGAGAAGTAAAATTATGGAAAAGGTAGTAGAATATATATAAAAAAACTATAAAATGTAAGATAATAGACTCCTGGGGAGTTTACATAAGTAAAATGAAAGAAGGTATAGCCAAAATGATATTAAAGAGTAAATAAAGGAAAAATAACAGTAGCAAGTCAAGATATAAATATAGAGTATAACAGTTTTTAAAATGTATACATATAGTATGAAGTGGTATATTTGTTTTATATAGTTTTAAAATTGATATTAGTTTTATATTTGTTTACTTCCTTCTTTTATCTTTGTAAAAAAATCTTTTTGGCATCACCACCGTTCTGTACATTTTCTCTGTAATTTTTTTATTCATATATATCCCTCACTTTTGTTCTAAATTTCTACCTCTCTACATATATATTTTTTCTCATTTATCATATACTTAGTCTGCAATGTATTTTTATAGTTCTGTTATTTTGTCTGTTTTTCCTTGTTAGCCCTGAAGATGACCCACAAAGTGGGTCGAAACGTCGGTACATAATTAAATAAGTAACCACTTATATAGTGTTTTTATTTGACTGCACCCCCAACTATTTTCTTCCTTACGTCTATCTTCCAGTCAACCATCCCCTCGCTTCTCAAGAAAATATTTTGCTTAGTAATGACAATAATATTATCACAGAGTTATATCTTGATCTCATTTACTGCCATAAAGTGATATTTTATTATATCATTTATATATAATATTCTTTCAATTATATATGAGAAGCTTATTTTAAAAATATGGATATTATAAATCAAAACATTGCTTAGGGTACTTTTTTATTTGGGTTCTAGTAACTCTAATGGGATTGAAGCTACATTATTTGGCTTTTCTGTTAATGTAAAAATATTTTACCTCTGGCCTTTATATTGTCATACAATTTTTTATATTTTGTCAATGTACGACTATTAGGTTTGGTCAACATACAAGTTAGTTACATATCGGTATTTGAGATTTTTTTTTCTGAAAATTTAGAGAAATAATCACATTGTTGTTTTCTAATTAATTTTGATCCACACGAGTAGTTAGTTTATAGTAACTCTTTTGTTTTTAAGGGAAAGTTAATTTTGCTTCAATGTTTCAATTAAACCTTACACGTTACGTGTTGTTTTTTTGTTCGAATGCTGCTATCTTCCGACTATGACCAAGATCTTTCCACCTGCATGAACAGAGTGAATAAAACTATATAGGAGTCATACTTCGTGCTTTAGAGGTGACATCAGTATATTGTCAAGACAAGGGAGAAGGCACGAACGGTAAATAACGGAGTTCGGTTGAAAGGCGGAAGAGGAAGGACTGAACATGTTACCAAACACAGCTGGAGGATTCCATGATGAGTTCCAGTAAATCTCCCGTTGAGTCTTATTTTTCTCCCGAATGCACAGCTCCACAATTGTCTTCCTCTCTTCAGCGGTATTTGCATTCGTCGAGGCCTCTTTTGATACAGTCCAAATTCCGCCCTCTATAACATTGTTTGCTTAGGTCTGTCGTGTGCGATGGCTTCACAGCTGGTTTCATTTTAGTCAACTTCATTTGTTCATTTTTTCTTTTAAATGAATTTTCAGAACGTAATATTTTTAGATTTAAAAAAAAAATGTCTTCATCGGATTTCACTACTTCAATAACGAGAGTTATTAGAGCGCCCATCCATTTTATTTCTTATCATCTCTACCTCTCTTAGACTGCTGCTATGTTATTGATAATATATCGTGAATGTGTAAGCGGTTTTATTAAAAATAAAATATGCTGAACGACAATAAATAAAAAATATAGAACTGTACCACTGCATCCTATGAAAGTTTTCCCCAATTTATGGCAAACAGTTTACAGAGGCTGGGTGAGCCCCAGGGGGGTCTCCGGATCCCACAAGGACCTCTCCGGCTGTAAATGGATTAAATAAATTACCTGTCACTATCGGATTTCAAACCCGGAACTATCTATTGCTTCCTATATACAAAATCACGGTTAGACCACAAGATTAAGAGAGGCTAAATTCAATGTGGGTTCAGTACGTAGTAAATACTACACTGTGTCTAGGACAACAGTAGCGCAGGCAGATAATTTGTCTTAGAACACCCTCATCCGCCAGGTTTTTACCCATTTAATAGTATCAACTTTATAGAAGCTGGGTGAGCCCCTGAATCACTACGGATCCATACCCAACTGTTAACAGATTGAATAAAATCTGCCACAGCCGGATTTGAAACTGGAACTTTCGGCACGGTAACTCTGCGCTCTATCAATGAGCCACTCTACTCCCGCTCGTATAAGAAATTTCTTTAATGAAAATTAAAAATCAGAAACAAATGTAGCATTAAGGCCGATAAATTTTTTTCTTTCTTCTTCTTAGCCCCTTTGGGTTTGAAGGTTTCCAAGTAGAATTAAAGATAGGATGGAGAGGTATCTCTTGTACTGTACGATGTACATAAACCAGTTTTTTTTCTTTCTTTCCTTTCTTTGGTTTGGATTCGAACGATTTGAAGGGAAGAAAGACAAAACGCTTTCCTGACAGTTGATGTATAGCCAACGTTAGAAGTGACTTGCTCAATTTGTCCTGAAGCCATTTGATTTCACAATCGAATTTGACTTTTGTTTTTCAAAAATAATAGAAACAACTCTCATATCTCATTGTGTAATTTCGATAATTAGTATGTCCTCTTCCTTTTTTAACTCAAAAAAAAAAAATTATTCCACCTGGCAGATGACCGGTAATAAACAATAGTGAAGTTACTGGTAGTCATATTAGTTTAATGTAAATTTTAGATGAATGCAGAACTTTAGACTGATAATAAATCTATGAACGTGAATCGTATTTGATTTTAAAATTAAGTGTAGAAACTAATTAAACTTTAATTTATATTTATCATATTGACAAAGGTAGGAAATGCCTGCTATTTTTTGCGTGGCAACTAACATGGATGAACAACAGCTCAAGGCATTCAAACGGTATTGTAAATTTTGTATTTGAAATACATAGAATTCTTACCATCAGAGCTATTGCTTCTGGATATTGACATTTCTTCTGGATTAAGGGGTTGTATAGCTAGTATTAATCTCATAATTTTGTATTTTAGACTACCAATATACCAACAATTTTGTACCATTTACCATATTTTTAAGTAGTCCAAAAGTGTAAAATTGTAATAAGACCAAGTTACACAAAGCACACATACACTCACACACAAACATATTGTGTAGACCAAGATAATTTAGTAACAATATATTTATCAGAATAGAAAATATGAGAACTTGAAAACAACATCTATAAATACAGAAAATATCTACGTGGGAATATCGACCAGTTTTATTACAATACAATAATATTTCAACCTTTTCATCTACCCCAAGATCTTCGATATTAGGTGCAATGAAGTCGATTGTTATTTCATAAATCAAAATTTGTGATCTTTAATGATTTGAAGAAATCTGAAAAGGTAGGTTTTTGTAACCATAGATAAAATTATCATTTGACCAAAACTACTTTTGTTAACTTTTCTTGGCTGCTTTTAGGAAAACTTGGTGGAAAAAACGTCTAGATACTCTTTATCGAGTTCGAGATATGAAACAAAACAGTTTCGACATGCTTATTATATATTTTCTCACAGGTAGGACACAATATACAATAATCACAGTGTTATCAGCACAATATACTGACGCTCGGTTTCAACAAAGGTTGATAAAACTAGCTGTTTGTTGATGATAGGAACCAATAGGAACTAAACACGGTGTATTGTTTCGTTATAACCGAAGCTATCGATCTAATGATGAATTGTAAATCCAACGTGAACCTGAGCATTATTGCACATGTTTACCCTCACGAGGGAAGTTTCTGTTGACTTCATCCTTTGTTCCAATCCTGTTGCTATTCACTACCGTAATACATGTTGTGTACCCTACGTCCTCTATTAAGGACATGTTGAATATTGCAAGATACGCGAAATGTTAAGGTTCTACGTATCTGATTCATCATTAACATCATTTGAAGGATGTGGGTTGTGCCCTTTTTGGTGGCATTGCTATTCCTGAAATGATTGCGTGATGACATAATAAATACATGCTCAACTTTCTTGTATTATTTTATCTTTATATACGCATAAATTAAATATTTCAAAAATAAAAATATGAAAGACGTATTGAAAACAAAGTATTACTGTCTACCTGCCGTTAGTACTTATATGTAAGTAAATCAAGTAAGTCGAACTTGCGTATTCAACTTAAATTCAAATTCAATTCGTCCATGTATGATTTTTTAAAGTTAAAAAAATATTGAAATTAAAACCTATCAACAGGAAATTCTGTTTATACACCACACCTATTGTGAAATCATATGTCAATTCCGATTTCCAAAAGAAAATTTTATTTTATTTATGCCTTCTTTGTTTATTGTTGTTTATTCATTATTCATTTTTTTCTTTTATGCTGCTATGGCTAATTTTATATTTGACTCCCTTTATAGATCCTGGGGGCAACTGCAGGGCATCGAACCCGCGTTCTTGGGCACAGTAGGTTTTTATACTAACTATTAGACCATTGGTGATCCCCCTATTTATATCTTCATATAATATTGAAACTTAATAATTGGAGAAGTTCTGCTTATGACCGTGGGTTATTGTATTTTAAAGGGTGTATGTAAAAAGTTTCATAAGAAAAGTCTGATTTAGAAAATAAAATAAAACTTCTCGCTCTCAATCCCCACGATACGAAATGCTATGAACTTTTTAATTGCTCCAGAGATTATGAATAGGCACATCAATTATCTTCAACCTTATTCTGTGCAGGTATATCATATATGATGGAAATTAAAACATAGTTATACTTTTAGCTATAAATATTTAATTTAGCTATTTAGCTAAATAGGATTTAAGGGCTATTGAATCATTAACAATGAGATTATAAAGGTAATATTACCATGGAAGAGCCTAAGGGAAGTTACCGTTACCGAGAACTGTATTATCAGGGCGTTAACTATTCCAACACAAGTGGAACTACATTGAACTAAGTTGAGGGGACAATGGAGAGTTTTAGTTCTGCCAACCTTGCTTCGATTATTAATTGATCGGAGGTTAAGTGGCTACAGACAATAGGGTCCAGGTAAGGCATTTAGTTATGTTAAATCTCGTGCTTAGTTTCGCAACTAAACCTGGTTATGGTCGGGATTCGCTTCTGTAGATGAAAAAGTGGATGGGAACATTTTTTTTTATTTGTGGCCTTCATTATGGTGGGTATATTTAAGGTTTTTTCAATATCTCAAGTGATGAGGAATTATGAAAATATGATTCCTTTCTGACGAATACCTGAAAATAGTGAGAAACAAAATGGCCGATTAAGCGCGTTCTCTTCCAAATCAACTTATGGCATTGGGGCCTGCATAGGAAGGGCATGTGGGACAAGATTTCTCGAAACAAGCTTGAAACCTCTAGTCGTTGCATGCGTAAAATGGCACTTACTCGGATTAGGGTTGGGCTTTGAAGACATAACTTTACCAAACCACTAAAGGCAAAACGGCAAACATCATTTTTCCATAAAGTAAATAAAGGTTTTTTTAAAAATTTATTTATTGATATTTACAACTGTATAAAAAAAAATACAACAAGTAAATGGGCTAAGCGATACACAATGACATGTGAAAATGACAAGTATAGAAACTACCCACTGGTAGTACTCAAATCACAAGTTCAACTAAGAAGTCACGGGGCCATCTTCTTTTCAGACGCCTCGGAGGATTATCGGGAATTGAAGAGGAAGCTAGGTTTGAAACTAGAGGGATTGAGTGGAAATGAAGTTTGTTATGAAAGGATAGATAGCGGGTTCGGGGCAAATCAGCAACAAATGGGATATTAAGGTCGTTATGGATGACCTTATTCCCAACAAAATAAGGAGCGTTGAGGATTTTACGAAGGATTTTGGATTGTAGGGATTGGATACGAGAGGAATTCGATGGCTTAGTGGAGCCCCAAAGCTCTACTCCGTAGGCCCAAATAGGTCGTATGATGGTCATGTAGATTAATTAATTGGGATTAATTGGGAGCTTAGAGCGTTTGTCTAGTAAGTGTTGAAGTAGCCTGAAACGTCGAGCGGTTTCTTGTCTTTTCAGTCTCCTATGAGGATTCCAAGTTAATCGTTTGTCAAGATGCAACCCTAAGTATCGGATCTGTTCTACAGGCACCAGTGGGATATTATTCAAGGATACTGAAGGGCAGGAAGTCATTGGTTTACGACGTAAGGTAAAAGTGATTTGATGCGATTTTTGAGAGTTTATTTTAATTCTCCAGTTTTGACACCATTCTTCAAGATCAGTGATATGGGATTGGAGGCTTTGGGATGCAATAATTGGATTGGTGTTGACTGATAATACACATGTATCATCAGCATACGTGGTAAGGATAGTATTAGGATGAGTTGGGATGTCAGCTGTATAAACTGTATAAAGGATTGGCCCAAGGATACTACCTTAAATAAAGGTAGAATAGCAAAGATATCTTACTTAGATTAAGAAAGCATTTCATGAACTCCCTTCACAAAACAGCTGCAGAAGAGGGTCCAATGATAGTTTGGAGGCTGATGATCTCTTATGTGTCTCTGAGCCACCGAATGAGACTACGTAGATGCTGTAGTAGAGAAGTTCAAAACTAGATTCCGGTAATGTGCTGCAGGTAGATTGAGATTCTGCGAAGCAATAGTAAAGCATTCATTCATTCAAAATAAGAATGAATGTCACAATATAACCGTTAAACTAAGGGATGAACCAAGGATGCATGGAAATTGGAGACACGTTGATATTTGTCCGTTTTATATTGAATACGACCAGACATAACGGTTATCGCAATGAAGTAATTCTCTGGACTACCTGCAAACTTCAAACCTCCTTGTTGAGACCCGCCTTCTCTGCACCGTGGACAAATAACATAAGCTAAATAAAAAAAAATTAATAACCAACTCACAGCAACCTAATTTCCCTTTCTATAGTAAATCGTTCATTTGATGGCAATATGCTTTATAAATTGTGATAAGCCTTAAATTAAAAAAAAAATATTCAGGCCAATTATCTTGCTAGAATAATACTTTTGTATTAATTCATACATCTATATGTTAAACAATCTTCAGTCATTGTTATATTTCTAACATTGTGAATCTGTCGTCATGTTGTTTGTTCATTTAACGTCACTTTATGCTGCTGTAGCTAATCGGACGATGCTACATTGCGAGCTCTAAAGTTTGCCTATCCAGGTTTAATTAGGATAGGGATTTTTAACGAGTACCTGACATCGTACAACCTCGGGACCCCCGTTTAACGCCCCTTCCGAAGGGCGGCGGAACTAAGGATTTTTTACTCCCTTAAAAAAATCCTAGGGCCATCTGCCGGGCTACGAACCCGCGATCTTGGGCTTAGTAGTTTGTTACACTAACCACTAGACCATAGGTGGCCCCATCGTCATGTTGACATG
The DNA here is from genome assembly GCA_964056705.1 of Troilus luridus. NCBI lineage: Eukaryota > Metazoa > Arthropoda > Insecta > Hemiptera > Pentatomidae > Troilus > Troilus luridus. The sequence goes on from OZ057414.1 coordinate 60,762,057, forward strand.
ATGTTAAACAGCTTTGAATTATAATTTGTGTTGCCGTGTTCAGTAACGATTAAAAAAAAAACATTTTTATTGTTTAGTGCTATTTGTTATATTTTAATGTAAGACTGGGTGGTGAGGTGGAAGCTTTCCACACGATATTCCACTTATCGACCAGTTTATTGGCTATTTGATTTTCTATTTGTTAAATTGGAATCTTATTGCTAGAAACCAATACCTCGCTGCTGGTGGTTCCTTTAGTAGTATTCATACATAATTTTAAAGCATATCTGTTTGGAAAACTAAAATATGAAAAAATGAAAAAACTGCGTGCTTGATTATAAATCCCGCTCAAAAACATTCTTTCATTTGGAACAGTCCCTAAAATTTAATTAAGTTACAGTTTTAATTTTGATCGAACTTAAAGTTGCAGTAATTTTAATTCGTTGCCAACTTCATAAATAAAAAAAAAGAAAAACTAATCAAAACATCCAGGACAATATCAAAGTAAGAGTGGAAGGTATGTATACAATCACACAAGTAAATCGGAATACATTAATGTACCTACAAAAGGGCTAGAGAAGTCTTCGTTTTCTAAACGTCTGCTTCAAAGAGTGTACTACTATTAATTCATACCGATTCGAACAGAGTGGTTCTTGGAAAATGCAAATTTTTCTAAAAAGAATTTTACGTGGATAAAAAATGTAGGTAGTACTCGTGCGCTAAACGTAACACAACTCGTTGAAGGGAAGTGATCTCCGTGAAAAGGGAACATGGGACGGGAAGGAGCACTCAGTCCTCAAATGCAAATTAAAAGGCTGGCGACAAAGCTGGAGTGAGAGATGACAGCGCTCAAAGCAACCTCAACCAGCAAGAGCTACTCCAAAGGGATCTTCGTAGGTATCTCTGGGGATGTGAGTAGCTCCTTGCTGAATATTTTAATAACCACCCTTAGAAATATTAATATTAATATGTATATTATTTAAACAATTTGTACCATCATGGAAATTTAGTCCACGAAGTATATAATAATTTTAAAAAAATTGAGTTTGCTTATTTATTTATTGAACGTCACTTTATGCTAATGTGGCGTATCGGACGAGCAACAGTCGGGGCTTTAAATTTCGCATATCAAGGTATAATTAGGATGGGGATTTGTAAATAGTACCTGGCATCCTAAATACTCGGGATCCCTGTTTAACATCCCTTCCTAAGGACGACAACACCAAGGGGTTTTTACTACATTTAAAATATGCCAACTGCCGGACTACGAACCTGCGATCTTGGGTTAGTAGGTTGTTATTCTTACAACGGGACCACAGTTCACCTTTAAATGCTCAACCTGTTCATTTTTATTGTCTACATTTATTTTTAATTGGGCTCTTTTCCAAAGGTTGTTTGTTTGCACATCGATTTACTAATCAGTCAACTTAATACCTTAATAATAATATTAAAAATGTAATAATGAATAAATAGTAAATAAATAATTATATACACAGTTCAATCATTAAACAAATATAATTTATAGATATTCTTTTTGTACACTATTAATAAATACATTGAGAAATTACCATTGATGATATGCGTAAAATAGAGGATCGCAAAGAAATACATACATATATTAAAATGAAGACTTATCTATTAAAACAGAGGTTACTTTTCTATTTCTTCACCAGTTATGGTGGGGCGTCTCATTCGTCGTGCATCTCTTCTCCGCCAGCCTCTTCTTATGTCCGTCGACTGTCCCTTTCCATCTGCTACGAGCACTCCTCCACACCAGGAGGTATTACTATCTGGTTGAGTGAGATAGTTCTTATAACCGTAATTTTTGACCGTTCATATTTCAAATTATCACTTACTGTATATATGTATGTATCACTTACTGTGTATATGTATACATGTGTGTGAACATATTATTTATCCAATTTGTATTATAACGGAAACTTAACATCACTATATGTAGCTATGGCTAATTGCACGATGCTACAGTAGGAGTCCTAAATTTTGACTATCCAGGTATAATTAGCATAGGGATCTTTAACGAGTACCTGACGCCATACAGCCTCGGGATCCCATATTACGTTCCTTCCGAAGGATAACCAAGGAACTTCCTTAAAAAATAATTGAGTTGTTAATAACATTCTGAACTGTTTTAGAAGTGATTTTTGTCAATATATAGTCAGTCCCATTAAAAATGCATAAATAACACAGTATGCCTCAGATAGGAAGTGGGGAGGGAATATGATCAAACTAGATTTGACAAGAATAGCTTACGGAGCCCAGACTTGGGATATATTTCTGAAACTGATTTTATCAACTGGAATACAAGTTTCCTTTCGGTACTTGTGATTTGGCGTACAGCCATGGACTGCTATCCGCCATAGTAAATATTCTTATGACTGATAACACCTACTTTCATATTTATATTTATGGAAATGGAAATATACAAAAATAAATTTAATTATAACAAAACACTTTTATTTTACAGGATCTTATTGACCATATGAAATAGCTCGATGCAATTTACAATACTAAGGAAGAAGTCCACTTCTCTGTGTAAACAAATTTACATATGTACTATCTGAAGTTTTGCCTCGCTGTTCCACGGTATTTTTACTACTCCACTTAGCTGAGCCTTATAATCGTTCTATGTGTCTATTCTATGCCTATCCTTATAATCGTTCTATATATCGTCCTTAAATCGTTCTATGTGTTGAGCGTGGGTCCCATTTGAAGGATCGGCTAAGTCTGTTTAGAGATTCACCTGGAAATGTTTTAATTAGCCTCGTTGGATATTAAATCCTTTCCAACGGTCAGAATTAAAAAAACAAAAAAACAATTGAATAACGCACACAAATAACGGAGCAGAAATAAGAAAGGGTTACATTAAAGGGCTCCATGGCGAACCACTAAATCACACGAGTTTCTTTTAAATTTAGAAAAGGGAAAAATAAGTGTCTATTATTTTATTTTAAGAGTACGTATCAGTGCGAATAAGTTCCCTAAAGGTACTGGCTCACAAATATTTGAAAATGATTTCATACTCCTCTTATGTAATAGATCATCATTGATAAGAGCTAACTTATTAATTATATGTTTGTTTTTTTAAGCACTCCTATTGGGTAAATTATCAATAGATTTTTTTTAATAGTGCAGCTATAAATGAAACATTATTGACAATTGTTCAAAAGTAGTAATACTATTTCGAATTTTACAAATAATTGCATTGGAGGTACTCGGTTTATTTGGTTAAGCGGATGCTGTTAAAATAACATTGTTGCAGAGAAAATTGAGTAATTGGTAGATCGTCCATTACATCACTCTGCATATGTCGTTATGTACTTGTTACATAGATAGAATGAGGGATCTATATAATTGGTGTCTACAATTGGAGTTTTATACAGTTACTCAATATATTATGTGTTATGTAGTATATTATATATTAGTTGACCTTATATATGTGAGGAAGAAAATCATCCGGGTAAAGGTAAAAGAAATCCTGTTATATAGAGAAAACTGTTTAAAGTAAAGCCGTTTTGACTCACATTGCAGGTCGTCTTCAGGGCTAAATATTTAAATTATAGTAATTGTTTTAATTTATGTGCATATTGTATGTTTAGCCTTGAAGAAGACCTGGTAATTGGGTCGAAACGCCGGCTTTACAATTACAGTTCTCTGTATATAAGAGATTTTTTTTTACATCCACCCTACCATTTTCTTCCTTAATATATTATAAAATATTAATACATTGTTAAGATTAAATTACATATTATATAACATTAAATATGTAATGGTAATATATAGTTGTTTAATAATTTTAAAAAAACATATCAAACATTGGAATTGATACTGTAAAGAGTAAAGACTGCTCAATTTCATCCAATATTTTTTTTTTCTTTTCTTTATTTATTCCTAAAGCATTCAACAATTAATATTTACTATTTTCTATTAATCTGCACTTTTCTTTTATTTATATTTAAGTGGGAAATCCATTGGGGACCTCTAACAGTTGTGTTTCTGGCTGAGTGCAGAGTGTTGTATAGTATTTTCTATATTTTCTTTATTTTAAATACATAATTGTTAATCGACTTGAACTTTATTGTCGACTAGTATCCTTCTCTAGACGATTCTGTAATAAATTTATCACCAAAACTTTAAAGTGTTATAGGTTTTTTATTATATACATGTGGCTTAAATAAAAGTAAACGATATTCTCTTATTCCTTCTTCCTAAGATTGTTTTCTTTGCTTGTGGGTGGTATTTCATATAGGTAATTTTTAAAACTGAAATTGAAATCGTCCCATTTCTCATCTCATCAGAACGGAATTCGTTCACAGGGAGTTATTCGATTGGACGAGAATGTTTTTGATTTATAATTTTTATCTGAAACTAACAATAAGAAGGACACTTCCTTCCGGAAAATGAATTTCCATTCGAGAAAAGATCCTTTATCTTGAAAGCACTCCATCTTCGTTTTCATCGGAAGGGTTTCTTGTAATCGCTTTACCGCGAATCTGTCTTTCGATTGAAACAATTCCCCCCCCCTCTCTTTCTCTAAATACCTTTTTATTACTATTAATTGTTTTTCTATAGCTCATATACTTAATGATTTATTGATAAATTAGTATTCAAAGTTATTGTTACATCATCTTCTGTCTGGAATTCTTTAATGCATATATTTTTTAATTGTATCATCACATACCTTGGACATAACTATTAAGTACTTATCTCTCTCAACATTATAGAAAATGACACTGACTTAATACTCATTTTTTTAATTTTTTTTGTTTTTGTTTTATGCCCCTAAATAAAAAAAATCATTCATTAAGGGCAATTTCATAGACATTGAAGTATACAAATCACACACAGCAAGTTTTTTTCATTCCATTCTTTTTCTTTGGTTATATCATGAAAGCGCGCTTTCACTATCACTACATCCAACTATGTAACATCCAACATAAATAAATGTTTTTATTTCCTTATTATAGATGTATTATTTATTAGTATGTGTGTGTAAATGAATATTTTTTTTTTTTTTAAAGATAAATAATTATAAAAATCAAAAATTTACAGGCGTTGATGACCCTAGGGTTTTACGCCTCTAAGCAACAACAAACAAACAACTAACAATAAATAAATGTTAACCTTAACTATTTACTTTACTGTATTTTATATGTTACTGCGTATTGTCCATGGTTTAAAAACATTGAACTGTATTATCAGGACATTGTAAAAAAGAATTACTCACATTCAATTTTAATAAACCAATAATTTTACATAGAGAGAAGAGTACAATTAAAAGGAAATTTTTAGAGGCTTTGTTCATAAATAACAAATTGGAGAATACAGTAAATGACAGAAAAGAGGCCGGAGAAATTAGTAAATTGTATTCTTCCATTATTTTAAATTTAAAAAAGCATTAAAACATAAGATGCCTCATGCTCTATAAACAAATCATATAGAGTAAAATAACCTGACCCTATTACCTACTAATAGATCTTATAAAATAAATTTACCATTTTCATAATTTAATTAAAATATATAATGAAATATTTAAAATAAAATTGAAAAAAAAGAATTTTTGTGTGGTTTTTTAGATGTTTATTTTGAAACATGATTTAATACATTTATTTTAAAAAATATTCAAAAGTACTTAAAAGAGATCTAGTCTTTCAAGGATCAAAGTTTGGTTTTAATGTAATATTATCTTGACCATGTAGGATAGATTATCCCCTAGTGTTTCATATATTAAAGAAATTTCAAAATTAATGTGACTTTGAGGTATCTATACTTAAATTATTACTAGTTATTTTGGACACTTTATTATATTTAATAAATTATGTATTTTAGTATAGTTATTATTATTTTCCACAGAATCTTTAGCCTTATAACTGTTATGAAGTTATATAAATGATTTGTACTGATGCAGAAAACTAAACGTAAAAAATTGAAAATGACACAGTGAAAATGAAACGTCTTAAATGATCAATAAGGATTAAGAATACATAATGACTGGAAAATGGTTTTCTCTTTCCCAATATAAATTCCTTAAGAAATGAGCCCAGTTTATAAGAATTTTTTAAAATAAAAATTGAACAGTATTTAAAAACGGATAGATTTGAAAAAACAAAAACAGAATAAATTTGACGAGACATAAAAAATGCTCACTTTTTTTTTGAGTGTACTCCTTAAGAAACGATTTTAATATTTAGCCCGCGGTATGAAAATTTTATGAGGAGTAAAAATCGAGCGCAACGTGCTTTGCGCACCTTTTAATTCTTTCACGATAATATTGTATTATTTGTTGAAGATAACAGATAGAAATTATAAGTTACATTCCGGTTAAATTAATAATAATAATTTAATATCTTAGTTGGTATTGTTCAGAATATTAAGACAATACAGAAGATCTATCTGCACTTGGTAAATTTACTGTGACAATCAATAAAATTGTGATTATTGCTTAAAAATAAAGTAAAAACGCTATTAATGCATGCTTTGTTCGTATTAAACCAGCCCGTGAATGTTCTAAAGAAGTATAGTTGTTGGCGGGATGGTTAAAATTGAATTTAAAACCTTAAATTAAGGTTAAAAGCTTTGTTTGAACTTAAGTTTGAGGTTAAGAAGATAAATCTATAACCTCAATGCTACCTTTGAGCTTAGATGTTTTTTATGTTTTAATATTATGGGAATAGATTTAATGCAAAACTAACTTAACTTGGACTTTATTTCTGGCAGATTACACGGGACGACTAGATATGATACAACTATTGATGCAATGTTTTCACGATTCCTAATCCATGTAATTTTTGACGTACATATACCGTCGTATGGTATACCACAAACCTTTTGTCACACTGTTTAATAATGATGATAATACTATTCACGGACTAAATACTGTTCAAAATCATGTTAAATGTCAAATGTTCATGGTAGAACAAACGAATATTCTCAAGAATGATTTATATAAAAATATTTAAAAAAATTATTTTTATGTCAAGTAGTTGATGTTATATATTTCATTGGAATGAAGTAAATATTATGAATTAATATTTATATATGCTTTGATTATTTTTAAGATGGTTTCATTTACCCTCTTTTTACATAATCTACATAATAATAGTTCTTGAGGAGTAAACTCCAGTCGTGCGTCGGAGCTGACACACACATTTTACCTTTTTTTTTCTTCTTTTTTTACAAAATGTTGATTGAACACTCATCTTTGAAGACTTGAGAGGCTTAAAGTCAGAATTCCCGTGGTTTATGGCCATTAGTTTATTCTATATGAAGTTAGTAGAGCTCTAATATTTTCTTTCTTTAAATTTTCACTTGATTTTTGTGGAAAATAGCTATAGAAAAATGCAGTTTTCTATATGTTGGAATATGTTACTCCCCAAAAGCTTTTCTACAATAAAACACTGGAATACAGAAATTACAAACTGCATAATATCTACACTTATTTATTTTTAAAGAACTAAATGTTTTGTTGAAAATGAAGCTTTGAAATGTATTTATCTAACTTGACAAACCTGAAATATTTATGTAGTGCAAAGCATTCTTGTATCATTTCAAAATGTTGGGCATTAAATAATAATAAGCCATACACATTAATGAAAAATATCTTTGTATTTAATTTGATGGGAAAAAGGAAAAAAATGAGAAATGGGAAAATTTGAGTTTACTGATACTGGAGTGAATAGGAACAAAATTTATAAGCAAAATTTGTAGGTGATAACTTTTACCACCAAACCGACAATGTCTATTTCAACTGTTATTTTCGCTATCCTAGTCCACTTATTATCCTTTGAAAAGCTTAGTATCTTCCTCCGCAGGCTGTAGCCATTGGGCCGAGTATGCGAGCTGTAGTAGGTAGTGTGATATGTGATGCGGCTCTATTATTCCCTCATGAATGCAAATCTACCACCGCTTGGGCTACTCGCGAGTCAAGTGTTCCAGCTCCGTAGACCGTTAAATAATTCAGTAATGAGCAAACCGCAACGCTTTAATATGGAAATCTTTCTTTGAAAATGTTTTCTTCCATTCAGAATCCCTGGAGCACACCAAGTACTTTACTACATCATCCCCCGATGTAGAAAAACTTGCAAGAAGGTTAAATGGGGCGGAGGGTAGCATTTCTTTGTTGGAAACTTTTTATTCGGCCTTGAAAAGTAAGCACTATTACAAGGTTATTTATATTTCCGAGTAATTTCACAGAGCTTCTTATCAGGCGGATTAATGAAATTAAAAAAAAAGGCGCCGTAGAAATAAAAACTTGATATTTAACACCTATTGAGAACTTTAGCATTCAGGTTTTAATTGCGAACTTAAACAGACTCACAGAAAACGACTCCAAACTTTTTAGTCAAAAGTACTTAGACTTATTGCCAAAGCACCTTGGTATGTCAATAAAAAAACTTGCATACTGACTTAAAAATACCAATGGTTGACGAACACATACGAACATAAAACAAACGGTTTCAAGAAAACCTACACGGACACCCAAACCCATTGATACAACAAATTGCAACTACTCTCATGCCTGAGAACCCTACGAGGAGATTAAAAAGAACGTGGATGAGGTATCTATCACTATAGAAAATTGAATCAAGCCAAGGGAGAGGTACCGCTGGGTACTGTTCTTTTTCATGCCTCTCATGTCAATGTTTATTATTTTACAATATGCTGATTGTCATTGTTTTCATTTAACAGGTGTGGATAAATATATAAAGAAAAAAAAAATTGAACAAATATTATTTCAACACAGGGGAAGAATGTTCACTAAACATTCCTTAAATTAGGATCTCGTTGACGTAAGTGTTCAACTTCAAGTGTCAAGTAATGGACATTCTTCCCCATGCATACATCGCAAAAATTCCGAGAAAACGGAGATATAGGATCGGTGAGGTTATGGATTTGTCTAGCCGTGTTACGGCCAGGTTAGCTCAGTCGGTTAGAGCACCGCGCGACCCGGGTTCGAATCCCGGCCTGGACAAATCTTTTCTCTTCAAAATAAAGTAAATTATAATATAAAACTGACGTAAGTCAACGAGATCCCATTTGAAGTAGTGTTCAATGAACATTCTTCCCCTTGTAAATAATAATACATATAAAATAAAATATACAATATACTAATTGAAACATAATAGACCTGTTGAATAATCATTACCATAACAACCTTCTATACCCAATGCTGGGGGTTTTCAACTCGGCAGGTAGCATTCAGATTTTTTAAAGGGGTTAAAATCTTTGGTTATGCCACCCTTCGGAACAGACGTAAAATTGGGCTCCTGAGCGTGTGCAGTGCCAGATACTTGTTAAATTGATACTTGTTAAATAAAGATCCCTATCCTAATTATACCTGGATAGACAAAATTTAGGACTCCCTCTGTTACTTCTTCTGATTAGACACAGGCGCATAAAATGACGTAAAGTAAATGAACAATCTATATTAATACAGAAATTTATCTAATCTAATCAGGAAGTTTAAATAGTACAAGATCTTCTCTATTGATCTTTCAATACGTCTTGAATGTCATGAATATTGTATAAGTTAAAATAACAGTTGATTACTATTCCTTGCCTGGCGGATATACAAAAAGAAGTTTCCGGACTTGAAAGTCAGGTATCTTATCTTGGTTGTCAGAGATCCGAGTATAGATGTCTGTCAGTCTTCCGACTTCCCACACCCAAAGCGTTTTCTTAAAAAAGTTCCAAAACCCATTTGCGAAGACGGCTACCCTATCGGGATATCTACTATCGGATCTGGCCCCCGGGTTTCTTCACCCCGGTTATTCAGGAAATCTGAACAGCCTGGTCTATCTTTACTGTTTAGTTTCTCGAAATAAATCAGCGAAAATAAGAACAAAAAAATATACTCATTAGTTATAGAACATTGGTATAATATAATTTTTCACGACGACGTTGTAGCAAAATCAATTGAATTCAAAAGTCTATTATTGTAGAAAAAAATATTCTAAATTGAAATACCAAGAATTCTAGCAACTCTAGTACATTTCATAATAACATTAATATTTTTTTTATATTTCTAAATGATTGTGATATTTTAAGTATTTTTTAATTTTGAAGAGAAAAGATTTGTCCTGGCCGGGATTTGAATCCGAGCCCTCCGCATCTCTAGCGTGGTATTAGTAGGTAGAGTACCTCGCTAGAGATGCTGAGGACCCGGGTTCGAATCCCGCCCAGGACAAATCGTTTCTCTTCAAAATAAAAAAAAAATAATATTAATGGTTCGCTAGCTATCAACAGCTTTAACCACTTTATTTGGTAACTGTTTAACATTCACATTAAATGCTGCTCGATGTAATCTCCTTGATCTTTAAGACGGGTTCGGCATCTTTATTCAACATCAACAGTGCCAGAACGGCACTGGATATGTGTTCTTTCACAAGATTCAAGTATCCTTCTTGGTAAAGAATTAATTGGCCGGCTTGCATATCCTTTTTGTTACCTAAATGTCATCCCAATCAAATAAGTCCAATGCACGAATAAAAATCAATAAAAAAAATCATAACAGACAAAATTCACGTTTGGAGCAACTAATTTTCGTAAATTTCGCAAGTTTATACAATAAATTAAAGGCCGGTACGTGAAATGTAGCAAAATATATAACTTTTCAATGAGTTGAAAATATAAGTTTTCAATTTTATTTATGCTTAAGTTTATACTACATTTCAATAATTTGATCATTAAGTTTAAACTCAACCAATGTAAAATTATTTCCTACATAACTTGAAGTCGTATCCATGTCTCAGTATTGAAATTGAACTCTTCACTTGAAAATTACCGATTTTAGAAGTAACTGTACTTTTCGTTCGTTCAGCGCGCGACGCAAACACTCTTCACGAAGGCTAACTTCCAACCGTCAACGCGACGAAGTTATACAATGAATAGGGCTCCTCTTTTGCAATATAATGCACCAATAAGTCCTCTATCTGACTGACTGCTCAAATATCCCCATTTCGAAAATTTATTATTTGGGTTTTTGGCCACGAATTCGGGCTTTTCGCCCATTGTGTGTCGTTAACCCTGAAGTACCTATCGAAATTTGCATAGTTACATTGAAATTTTCAGGAAGGATTATAGTAAGCTTCTTTCACTGAAAGGTGCATTGTATCTATAAAGTGTTCGTCTGCAGTTACAAGGAAACGTTTATGATATTAAATCGACGTAATAGATCAATAAGATGATGCAATTTGAATTATTTATATCAATAACTTTATTTTAGTCTTTATGTTAGGGTGAGAGTTTACAAAGTAAGTTTGAAACGTAGAAATGTGAGTTGTATTGACGGACATCCAGGTACTCAAAATTAATTAGTTTCAGTTAAGCTCCATCCAATTAAATATTAACTTAACGAATCTCTATTAAATGCTTTCTCGTCGTATGAGAAATTTCGGTTAAGAGGAAGATCGCATATTATCAAGGAAAATTTCCCTTGGAAGGAGGAAAATCGTGCCACTTTTCTTGAAAGAGGTCCCGCTTTTGTAAACAGTCTTGGTTTTAGTAAACAAGATTACATGCTAAGTTCTTTCCCATAAGGGCTCAGGAAAATATTCATACTCTAAAAGCAGGCTTAAAAAAAAAAAAAAAAAAAAAAATAGGTATAGAGTTTATATCTTAAAAAAAAGATAGGTTGTTATATATATATATATAAATCGCTGATAATACTTTTATTACAGTTGTAGTTAATGGGTTAAGAAAAAATATATATAGAAATATAAAAAGGCAGGAATATTGAGACTACCGATTTTTTCATACTTGTAAAATATTAACAGTTAGTACCTGTAAAGATCCACTACCAAACACCTAAACATCACTTCCTCATTTTTTTTTTTTTTTTTACGAATTTACTTCCATTGTACTGAAACCATATTGTCAGATAAATGAAATCATATTTATCTTATCATAAACTATCTTTTAAAGTTAGCTATTAAGCTAAAACCATTACTGTTCTCTTGGCGTAATAATTATTTTTCATTTTTTTTAGCTATAAGACATGAGAACTAAACTAATTCAAAGTTAGAGTAAACTGTTTATGTAAATCTTATTTGTGCTATTTTTCACAAAACGGCCTTTTAAGACCACCCGAATATCACTTTTCCTTTCACAGTTTTCGTCCTTCTTTTCTCCCAGTATTTTCTCATCGTTTCTGTGTGCCCATGCTTTACTTTCGACCACGCAGTACCCTTCTATTTTGCTTTTTCTTTCACAAGAACCTTGATTTCTTTTAATTTTTTCCCAAATTGTCCTCTATCTATGCAGTCTTTGTCGATTATTTCTAATTGTTCTGCTTTCTCTCTCATTTGTTTTACATACCCTCCTACGCTCTTGTATTCACGTATTTTATCAAATACTTTAATGTTTAGTCTCACTTGGCAAATTCTTGCCATGTGGCCGTTGAATCTTGGTCTACTGATTCTAATTTCGGTTTCTAGGTCTTTCATCTCTCTGTATATTCCATGGTTGGATCTTAACCTGCATTCTTCCTGTGTTTTCTTGGGATCATAGATTCTCCTCAGGATCCTTCGGTCTGTTTTCAGTAATTTTTCTAGTCAAGGGAGACATGTTATCCCTTACAAAATTACAGGTTTTATTACTATTACTATATATATTAATATAATTATCTTTTATCATTATTTAAAATTAGTCTTTAATAATGTTGAACTGTGTTATTGTCCTGAGGATGGGGAAGAACTATATATAAATATTGAAGCGAAATAGAAATAAATTTCAATTAAAAACTATTAAATACGAATCGCTTTCTCACAATTTAATTACTCGTCTATTCATAAAGTTTCATTGGGAAAATTATAATTGTAAGAGTTGATATTAGTTCTTTGAATGAAAAAATGTTTTGTTTGCAGTTTTAACGATTATGATGCAATGGTAGTAGTGTTTATAAAGAGTTTAAAAATACTAAAATGCCACTTACCCCTTTGTGATACCATGAAGGTTTGGTCCGTAAGACGTTAAAAATAATAAATCAATACTTGACAGTATGACAGTTACCATTTGAATGGTTTCTGTTGACCTTAGATTGCTGACGTGTTGACACGTATTGTGCACGTCGTATTAATCAGTGTTCGACATGTTTGTCATTAATCGATACTGTGGGCGAATTTCAATTATCAGATTGCAATTTCACTTGCAAAGTAACTATATATAGTTTATGTACAGTCATGTATTAATACATACTTCCGACTAGGTGTGAAATCGAGGAAGATATAACAATTCCCAAGATTTATCCTTTGAATAGAAAATAGAAAACTTCAATATATCCTTTTTCTAGGAACGAATAAGTAAGTCAGAATCGACGGAAACGCAGCTATAAAAAAAATTTTAATTGCCAGTATTTTTCTATTAAAATAAAACACCAATTCGAACTATTCTTAAAAATTGGAACTAAATCGTCATAAAAGACCTAATCTTAAACAATTGATTAATTAAATGGATTCCCTGATAAATTGTTTGATTGATTTTATTTTATTTTTCTTAAAATCACATTTGAAGAAATCAAAAGTAAAATTTTTATTCAGGAATCATCTTTTATTTGCTACATAAAAATGAAAAACTTATATTACTATGCTGCCTTCAATTTAAGTAACCATTTTTCGAATTCTTAAAGAGTAGAAAATAACAGTTTATTAAAAAAAAATTTCTTTTTCTTTAAAAAATTTCATAAGTACGGGCGAATTCAAAGGGGATATAAAAGCCATCACCGATTTTAAACATATCCTTATTTCATCTTGAATTTAGTTTCTTATAGTTCTTCTTATCCTTAAATTAAATGCAATATCATAAGTAAGATGAAATTTTAAAAAAAGAAGCATTTTGTTTAAATATCGCACCTAATTTTTTGATTGGCACATTTAAAAAAAAAAATAATTATTTCTTTATGAAATTATTTTCTATAAAATTTAGTTTTTGAAATTAATGGAAAAATATATAATAGATATGAAATCGGGAATATTCTAACCATGTTAACAATTTATGTTTTATTGGCGATATACTTGAAATCGTCGAGTTTTTGGTTTATTAGGAATAAATAATAATGCATATGTGTAAATTATTTTTAAAATCATTTTGGAGGTTTGAATATGATATGATTTTTATTAGAAAATTTTATTTGTAAATTTTTATACTTGAATTAACTACATTCTACGAGTTTAAAAAGGAAAATAAATATGTATTCAACTGCTTATTATAACATATACTTAAACAGAAGATAACACATAATTAATCCTCGAGATCATGGTTAGAAATTAATGTCTATGGTTCATGGGATTTGTCAAGTGACGTGACTATCTTTACTTCCTCGCTGCTAGATAGGGCTTCAATAGAATTTTTAACAATGACGAATTCGCTATTGTAGTTCTTGTTGTTGGATCGTTGTTGAGCTTCTAAGAAGGCTTTTTAAATTTATATGCATTATATGACAGAGTATTTATCGCTTATTTACCAAGCTGTTTAACATAATTGGGAAAGTTTAATTGAGTATTTATCATATGACAGTAATTTATGTTAGTTTAACTTGGATTGATAATACAAAATCTTCCAGTACTAATGAATTACATTGATATCTTAAATTTGTTAAACTTATTTTATTTATCCTGCTGAAGCCACCGCGAAAATGGATAAATAAAATTTATTTATTTCATAAATAAATAGTTACAGAAGGAGATAATTTGGTCGTTGATAGATATTATTCGGCATGATGGTGTTCCATGCAGAAAGGTTTTTATTAACTAAGCTACTAAACATTCTGACAGTCGAAAAAGTGTAGGGGTGTCACAGGGCAACATCTCAGTCGCTGTTCTGTAATCTATGTACACTTTCTTTCATAGAAATTAGATGCACTAGTCGCAACATAAGTGGACAGAACCTCAGTAATTTTGGCTTTTACTAACTCTAAAATTACTACAGTAAAATTTGTTAGATACATGACGTACAAACATTTACACGCGAAAGTGAAATAATTATTTCAATTGTTCTTGGGCAAGTCCCTTTAGAATAAAATACAAAAAAAAAAAAATGTACTATCATGTTTCAGAAGTAGACTTTATGTGTGAAGTGTTCCCTTATATTTTCAGACTATCCTCAACTCAACACTTTACAGCATACCGGTACCACAACAGAGAAGTACTTCAGTAGCACAAATGGTAGACGAATTATAATTTTGGATCAAAACTATTGTATAAAACAATCTTGTTAAATCTAAATGGACTTTTGCCACTCAGGTGAGGATCCATACAAATATTCAGTTAGCAGAGTAGCGAAATTATTACATTACGTTACTCTTAACTGCTATTTACTACATAAGTATTAAATCATGATGAAATATCATTCGTGACTGACTCAATCAGACAGATTTACAAATTAATTCATGATTCATTGCCAGAACAATTAGCTATAACAGACACATCTCTACATGATCCGTTCAGGATCTGGACACGTCTAGAAGTTTTCTATTTGTGAAAACAAATAGATCAACAACAAAAATATCACTACTCATTTCATCATACTACGATTGTTTAGGAATATTATTTTTTTGTTCTTTGGCGAGAGGAAACCAGAAGTGCAATTTGTAGGGAATATTTCAACTAGTGTTCATTTAGGGACTAGTCTATGTGCCAGACTAGTGGCGTATAACGTTCCCGGGTTCCTGAGTTCAGTACTAGGCACTATCACATGACAAAACAGTACACTTTACACTTTTTTCGTACTCAAGGTCATATAAACCACCTTCCACAAGAATACCCATGGTTGGGGGGTATAATAAGGAGCTTATAATACTTATATTGTACACTTATAATAACTATAAATGTATTATAAGCTCCTTGGAGAATAGCCTAACCACCTGTTGTCCCGAGGCTACGGGCTTCTAGTTCTGGACCAATCATCCGTCAAGAATGATTAGCATATTCAAAGAATTCACCTAGCCTTGGAACCAAAACAATAGCTGCTCCTCGAGGCTAGAAATAGTATGTGACGTAGAAAAAGTGTTCATTTAAATGATATATTTATTTTATTCTTTTAGACAAAGTATTATTATCATGATGTTAAGAATTTTGGAGGATTCACACGTGTGTGATGAACCCCAATCAAGTACTCACAGAATATAAGCCACTAAGAACGTTATGAAATAAAATGAATATGTTGGATTATATAAGTAAGAAAAAGGGAGACTCTTCCTGAGAGAAAATATATGGCCCTAAGTTGATATGATATCAAAGGATGCCAGGTCAGCCTGTCTTTAGCTTGACTTTAGTTCCGACCAACAAAGCCGCATTATTTTTAGGGATAGAGGAAGGTACTTTTGGCGTAATCTGTTTTAGACGGTATCAAAGGGAAATATATGGAACGTGTTTTATAGTATGAGTCTGGCCAATAGGAGTTTCATCAGACACAAAACATAATATTATATTTTATCCTAATATATTCTGATATATTGCAAATAAAATGTTTATGTGCAGTTCCGGGCAAGAACATTTCAAGGTGCATATTTTTAAGACGCTTTTATTAGATTGTATGTATGTAAGTAACAGAATCTTTGAACTCGATTTTCAGCCATTTGAAAACATCAAATCAGATTGAAACATTGCACATTTCTCAAGGACCCATGACAATACGATATGTGTGTATCATTATCCTGATCAGAATCTTCAGAATATCCTAATTATTAAGGCGTGTACTAAGGCATGCGGTGGTCTGAAAAGTTTCCGACCTAACATAAATACAAAACGTTTTTTCTGATTTTTTTTTTCAACATAGTCTCCTTGCAACTCTAGACACTTCTCCCAGCGATGCTCCCATCTCTGTAACCCGTCCAAAAAGTACTCGTTTTTCTCTGCAAAATAATTGTTCACGAAGATTAATTGCCTCTTCATTTTACGAAAATGTATGTCCTCCGAGCGCAATTTTTAGATGAGGGAACAAAAAGAAGTCGCTTGGGGCTATATCTGGTGAGTTAGGTGGAAGGTCAACCAGTTCAAACCGTGATTTGTGGATTTTCGCCATGGCAACCGCTGAGGTGTGAGACGGTGCGTTGTCTTGGTGAAACAGGATTTTCTTTTTCTACAAAGGTGGCCTTTTTTCCGATAGTTCAGCTTGTTAAGTAATGATGCGTAGTACACTCCTGTAATGGGTTTTCCTTTTTGAAGATAGACGATTAAAATAACTCCATGACTATCCCCAAAACAGTCGCCATCATAGCCGAGGAAACAGTTTTTGCTTTTTTTGGAGCCGGTTCCCCCTTTGCAGTCTACTCTTTGGACTGTATTTTTGTTTCGGGCGTGTAATGGTGTACCAAAATCTCATCTACAGTAATTAATCGGTGCCAAAACTCGGATTTATAACGCCTAAACTGCGCCAACAGAGTTATACGTGAGTATCCGTTAGTGCGGTACCCAACTTGCGGACAGCTTTCTCATATCTAAAAGTTGATTTAATATGTAACAAACACGTTCTTTTGACGTGATGTTCATAACCTCTCTCACTTTAATTCGGGGGTCGTCTGGCACCCCCAAAATATAAATCTGGCCAGAAGGCAACATAATAATACGAATCATGAAGTAATTAAAAGTGAGAAAAACATAATACAAATAAAAATAGAAATGAAATAACTAAAAAGTACGAAACTTGACAGGATTTTAAGCTTTACTTTTTAGTTTTGTTTTCTATTAAAGCCTGTTTGTTTTTTTTAGTTTTTTAAACTAATTTTTCTTGTTTTTCTTTATATTCAAAGGGATTAGTTCACGGTATTTAAATATATACAAGATGGTGAAAATAGAAGATAGGGGCATATATAAAGTTGCTGAGTATTGATACATTTTTTTCAGCCTAGATAATAAATTATTTATTTTTCTTTGTTGAAAGGCCCCTCCGTTGCTTACTTATTCTAGAATTGTTGCAGAATTATATTGCAGTCCGTTGTATTGAAGAAATCTTAAACAATTAAAATCAATCGTTGTACTAGTCGTTAATTTATACCTAACCGACTTGACCTTTACGTAGACTCGAAGCAATATTAACACTATCGTTTTTTTGGATAAGAATTCGAATCAAAAGAAGAAGAAGGGACCAAAAATTTCATGGATTAACTAAGTTCAGGTTGGGCAGAAAACACGGCAGTATACGATCTCAATGAAGAAGTTGCTCTTGACAGGAAGACTTGGAAGACTCGTAAAATTTGATTGAAGAAAATCTAAATAAAAAAGAAAGATAAAAAAATACGAGATTTCAAGAATCCTTATTCACAACGCAGATAGTTTCCATTAGAACATATTGTTCATAATCTATGTATAAATTTCAGTTTTTTAGCATCACCATGTAATCATGTAAGAACTAATAAAATTGACTGTGCGGAACTGTGTTCCTCAGCTAACGAAGGTTCCAGCACAATAAATATATTTTCCCTCCCCCTAGCGGATCATGGCAAGATGCCAGTTAGGTGTGATAAATCTCTCGAAGCCTGGTTGGCTGATAGAGCTCTCAGAACCGTGGACAAAGCTTCCTAATCCAGCCCCTCTGAGACCCTACAGGCTGGCTGCAGTCTCTGTCGCTCAAGCTTAATACCTGGATCTAACCTCATCTCGAAGGAGGCCTTGGCGTCGTTGATAAATTTTCGAGTTCTCCAGTTCCTACACCACAACAAATTAATAACATGAGAACTTGTCACAGAAAAAGAACTTATAACAAGCACACCAGTACAGATATAAATAATTATAATTATGATAATGGGTCGTTTCATATAAAATGGTAATTTTTATCATATTTAAAATAATAAAAGTAGAACTATTGGCAATCGTTGTTTACAGATTGTAATGAGCTGTTATGTATCCTCCTTGTTTTGACGATCATTGTTTAGTATGCCATCAAATTTGACCACGAAACATGCGATTTCCATGTGATTGTTCTTAGAGTTTAACATTGGACAGTCGGCAGCACAAGCTTGAAAATACATTAACACCGTTTAAAGGAAAGGGTGTACGTACTATTCGTCGTTGGTATGAAAATTTTTCAGCAAATGACAGATTAATTCATAAAATATAGTTCTTTTCCTCTATATTCCCAGAAGTGAAACCATCATGCGGCATGGATATTGACATATTGAATCTAAAACTAATCAAAAAACAACCAACATCGTTTAATCGAACGGGGCCAATACATCACAGGAGCAGACTTAATGTTTCACGACATACAATTAAGAAACTTAACAAGAAGAGATAGGAAGACACCCACCTTATTCACCAGACTTATCGTCAAGAGATTTCCATCTGTTCCCTGAGGGTAAAATTTATGAAAGTCATTATCAAGTTAAAAACTTATATTCAGATTTTATTACATCACAAGGCCATGAATGTTTCAGTCCTGAGATTGAAAATGTGATTACACGTTTAGAAAAACGTTTTCAAAATGACGATAAATATTTTGAATAAAATGTTTTGAATTCATAAAGTTGATTTTCTAAATAACCTTTCCTTTGAAAACGGGCATTTCATATGAAATGACTCAATAGTTTACTGATCAAAGTATTTAATTAGTTCAAACCTTATTGTAAGAATATTCTTTAAGATCCGTAAGATTTTTTCAAACTATTTCGATTATAATTAAATCATTACAAATCAATGCAATAAAGTAAACAAGATTTAACAGAATAAGGACAGACCATGTCGTATATTTACACAGATTCCTTTTAATAAATGACAATATTATTAGAGAAACACAAAGTTTTTGATAAAAATTAACTAAGTAATTTTGAAAGAAGAAACATTGGTCAATCCAGGACTCGGTTTGGCCAAGATTCAAACGCCATTCTCTTCCCATCTTAGGGTACACCTACATTGGATCCTATTCGGCGCGACGTGATCTTATTCTATCACATACGATGCTGGGGTGAGCAAACAAATGACTGAAATTTCCCAGAGTGCCTATAGTGAATCAGTTACGGTTAAATTCTATTCTTGTGAATCCGATAGTAAACTAGCCACTGCCTTCCGAATAAAATAGTATTAATTTTATTCTTTTATTTCTTATATTATATATATATATTATAGTAAAATATAAATGTATTAAAAGTGATTAATAAATAATCTTAATTTTATAAATTTAAAGAACCAAATGTTATAACAATGAGCTAATATTACTATATTAGAATATTTTTGTCTTGCTGTTTGACTATCAATAAATAGTTTAGTAGTTTTTCAATTTCATAAAATAGAATTTATATTTTTTAGATATTCATGTTTTATATAATGAGTTAATTTATTAATGGAATAGTAGTGATATTTTTAAATCTATTTGGTTTGTAATTAAATTAACGATTGCAATTAAATTCATAAATAGGAGCGGTTATACTTGAAACCTCCCCGTAATATCAAATCTCAACTAGTGTTTACTTAACTACTGTATTTTTGCTTGATTCTGGATCTTTAATTGATCTCCTACTGGCTCCTAACTTTTTTCAAAGGATTTGATGTGAAAACATTGAACAAGGTAAGTGTAATTATTTTTATAATAATGTTTGTGTGTAGTATAACATATAAAAATTTGTTTCACCTAAACTCACTTTTCTTCATTAAAAATTGTCATTAAATATGTTTATTCAATATGTATTTTTGGTAGGAGTCACAGAGTGACAAGAACCATTAATTAATCTTTCTCATCCTTTCTTTATGAGAATAATTGAAAATAGTTGAAGTGATAAGTGATTTCTATTGTTAAACTTTGATATACATTCAGAATAATTGTTTGTAAGATAACCCCATATCATATAATCAAGTATGAATCAATTAGCCAGTAAATTAACTATTAAAATCAGGTGGACATTAGGATTACTAATAATAACACCCGCATTAAACAATTACAGTTGAAAAAATCCATTATGGAACTAGAAATAGTATTAATTTTAATTTGTATTTCACCGAAGAACAATTCCACAACAGTGTTTAGAATAAATTTGCCTCAGATTAAATAAATAAGTTTAGACTGAACAGAAATAATAAATATAAATATTTAGCTTCTTTTGAAAAATGCTACAAATGTAAAAAGTTCAACTTTTTTTAGGTACCTAATAGATTTATTATGGAATACTTTAAATTAATTTTTATTTATTATTAAATCAATGCGTATCTGAAAACATTATTTTTTCCAGAAACAGAAAGGAAATATGTTGTCCAATGAGGAAGTGGCCTTGTTCAAATTTCAATTTTATTCAAATTCATGTTAGCAGACACTCCTACAAGTGAACATATATGGCGAAGATGATATTGTTTTTTGGATTGTGTATATCAAGTATCAGAAGAAATTTGGTTTAGACCTTTGTGTATACTTTTCTTAATGGATGTCCAATAATAAAAAAAAGATCTTACAATTTGGGAGTAAATACTGTATAATTAATGGTGGATATTCAAGGCATCTTAAGCCAATATATATTTGAAAACACTCCAATCTAAATCTTCAAAGGATCTTCCTCAATCACCTCAATTATTATATAAAATTGTTATATTAAAAATTATATATTATTGCTATGTATTATTTTATCATATTAATATGTTAGTATCTTAATCGACAATTATTATTTATAAAATTTGTAGTGTGTAATTCTTCTTAACTTGTATTTCGAAATATTTAATTGTGTTATTCATTTATTTTTCCACTTAATTCTAATATTGTTAAAAATGTGTATCCTAAATTTTATTCTTTTAATTTTATAAGTAAATACTGATGCATGTTATTGAATAAATGATTTATTTTCTTCTATGAATGATTTATTTTCTTCCTTAAAAATATGCTAGTGTCCTCTTTTATTTTTCAAAACATAATTTAAATATATGATGATCTTTGCATGATGTTTTGGCCAATACTGCAGATCTTCATCAGGT
The DNA here is from genome assembly GCA_964056705.1 of Troilus luridus. Taxonomy (NCBI): domain Eukaryota; kingdom Metazoa; phylum Arthropoda; class Insecta; order Hemiptera; family Pentatomidae; genus Troilus; species Troilus luridus. Next base: position 60,783,935 of record OZ057414.1, read on the forward strand.
TTAAATTACCAAGATACAAATATTAAATGTAAAATATGATAATTCATAAATGATATAAATCATATTAAAAAATATTTAGGTAAAAATATTAATATAATCATTATAATAAGATGATTATTATATTATATTATCACCTAAATATTTTTAAGTATTATTTGTATCATTACTGCTATTAATGTATATTTTTTGTATTATATTATTTGTTTGTACCTTGTGTAAATAAGCCCTAATGAAGACCTGCAATGTTGGTCGAAAACATTGATAAGCTAATAAATGTATCAATTGCTTACTATTCGAGACTTGATTTTTGACCTTCAATCAACATACCTTTAATTGTGAATGTGTAAGTGATGTAAATATAATAAACTTTCATTTTATAATATTAAAGTGGAGCATCGATAGAACATTGGACATTATGAATATAAGGAAAAAATAGAATGCTATTGGGAATCCCATATGATAACTATAAGTTCTTAAGAAACGTTTTATCAAGAGGTTCTTGATTTTACTTTCAGGTACTTGTTTGTTATGGTATCACCACTTTAGAATTTAATAGAATCCATTGAATTTCATGATTATAAAACACATGTGAAGTAAACTGGTAATTATATGGTTTTTACACAGTGAGTACTAGAGTGGTGGTAGCATACCATAATATATAAGTACCTGCTTTCAATTTCTACTAGACTTTTAGGTTAATAAAATAAATTGGTAATGCAAATAATCTGAAGCATTTTTAAAAAGATCAATAACTCCTTCCAACATGCAATTCATTGCCCATAAAACAAATAACAGTAAATACCAGATAATAATCTATGAATTTAAAAACTCAATTAATTGCTATTATCATAATATTATACTTTCCAATTACTATAACTCTATAAGAGATATAGATAAAGTTTGCATAAATATATGTATTTGACAGATTGTTACAATATTTACTTAAATGGGTTCAAAATATTAATCGAAACAAATGTTTATTCATATCAATTGGATAATAATGGCAATAATAAAAGACTTATAGGAGTAATACCAGTAACTTTTGTATGACATGATTGAATAGAACAATCAAGGATTGTAGAAATAGAACAAACAGAAAATAATCAAACTTACATTTTTTAATATTTCTTTATTTCCATGCTCACATAGCTAATTTATAAATAAACAATTTTCTAAAACTGGAATCTTGAGAATACTCAATGTAGTTATAATGGTATTGAACTTTCATTAAAAAAATCACTGTTTATTGAGCTTATAGATGATGAGATAATGATCTACTCATGTAATATCAAAATGAATTTGTAATATACATTCAATAAAGCTAAAATTATTCTGATAATTATGAGGGTGTAATGTATTTGATAAACTTGATCAGTTAAATACATATTTTATTTCACACAGCCTACACTAATCTGCTGTAAATCTATTCTATTCAAACCTATAATGAAACTAGCCTTTTGAATATAATGGTATTAATTTTATTCTTTTATTTCTTGTTTTCTATATTAATTATTGTAAAATATAATAAATTTAAAGAACCAAATGTTATGAAAATGAGCTATATTAGAATATTTTTGTCTTGCTGTTTCACTATAAATTAATAATTTAGTTGTTTTTCAATAAAAAAAAAATATATAAATTATTGTTTGTTATTATTATTTCATAGATCCCGCAATGGAGGCTCCTTTTGAACTAATTCTATGAGTAATCTTTGTTTATTTTGTTGTTCATCTTTGCAAAGGAGTATAAAAAATCAGAAAAGCCCTTGCTAAATGTTTAACAAATAAATTTAACATTAAGATGATAATTTTATCAAAAGTTAATGTTTCCAATTTTCTTTGACGAATTAAAATTGTATGTAGGTATATTTTTTATGGACATTTCTGATAGATATAATTTTATTTAACGGAAAAATAACCTTCGCTACTATATTTAATGGATCATGAAGTTTAGTAATAAAATATTTTAATGAGAATTGACAATATTTAATTTTGATTTATGACGGATATTTATATAGTAGTTAATTATCAAATTACAATGTATATTTTTTAATAAACATTTTAGACAATAAAGGTTAAGTTGGCACACATGCTAACGGCTGGCTTATCGAATTGAAAACTAATGATTTCGATTTGTTAAAATCACACTTGATCGTACAACATCGTGACTGATCCAATGTAGGCACTTTCGTATAAATAAACTATTTCGTTTCCACGAGCGACTAAATCCCTGGGATTGGTCGGATAAATATGGATTGATTAAGGCCGGATCCAATGTAGGCGCTCTCGATATATTTCAGTCATTTGGTTTCCTAGCGACGTCTCATCGAATCGCGCCGGATCCAATGTAGGTGTAGCCTTAGGCGGCGTGCAGCGATCCTTTCACTTGTAGATATAACCACATCCATCCTCTGTCAAATTTCTTGGTTTCTTACTTTATCCAGCCTAGTGACACAGAGACACCTCCTCCAGAAATCCATCTCAACCGCCTGCACCTGTACAGACGGGGGTTCATAGTCAATGTTTCCGAGAATATGTCAGGATGGTTTCCACTATGGCTGTGAAAATACGTCGTTTATTTTCTTGAGATATCTCTGTATTCCAGAGGACCGGATTCAGCATTCTGGTAGCCTTTCGGGCTTGCTCCACCTTTCTTCTGACGTCATGCTCAAACGACCCGGTAGCATCTAAATCTTATATATAGTTTAGAATTTGAAAAATTAACAATGTATTAAGGACCTTTTATTCATGTTCATAAATGTTTAGGTATTCATTTGCATTGTATTCATTGCTTGGGTTCATTGCATGGTAGAGATTGTACTGTTTATTGGATAATAATTATGCAGGGTGGTGATTTGCCATAGCTCACGCTCAACAATTAAGGTATTGATAATTAAGGATAGAAGCTGGGTGAGCCCCTTGGAGGGTCCTTAAATACTACAGGATCCAGCCTATAAAAATATATTAAACATAAAGTAAAGAAATGTCATTGACTCTCCTATGGAACCCATTTGTATTCTTTATTTTTCATTTCATAATTTTTAATATTTAGATCTGCTTATTATCTATATAATTATTATAGTAATATATAAAATATATAACCTGAAAAAGATTAAGTTATTTGTTGTTTGATCGGCACAACAACACGTTGACGCGTCCAGGGCTCCTCGATCAGCCTCCGCTGATCCCACAGTAGTCCTTGATTGCTGTCATCCAGTTGCGGAGTCCAAGGTTCCTGGCGTCTTCAGCCACACAGGCTATCCACAGTCGCGGTCGGCCGCTTCTCCTCCGTCCATGGATGACCTCCCTCAGCAAACTGACCGTAAAAAAATCGAATATCAGACGTATTCAATCCTTTCAATCCAAAGTCCTGAGAACTATAGTCAATGCTCCTTATTATATCTCCAACAAACCCCTCCATAATGATCTCAACATTCCTTTCGTCCTCGACCTCATCCCTACTCAATTTTCAAACTTTCACCAAAACCTTGCCTGTCATCCCAATCCCCTGGCTGAGTCACTATCCACTTCCACAAATCCATATAACCAAATTTTATATAAACTCTAAGAATTACAATCTCTTAGGGAAGTAACATTAAATACTAAAATAGCTTAAATATCTTAAAATTGCTTTGGACGTTTTTTAATCTACCGGTATTATATTTCAAAGTATTATACTTTATCATATTTAGTCTAGGCCGTCTATTGGAAGACCTTGAGATTCTCATAGTTAATGATTTTTGGCAGATGTAGCTTAACAGATGCTTCTATCAAAGTCTAATCCGGCCAGAATCTATGCTGTCGAATGGGGTTTTAACAAATAATTAAAATAAATATTAAGGGTATATTTTTAATCTAATTTAGAAAAATATTATAAACGTAAGCTTATATACCAAGATAATGTAGCCATGGGAGAATACAGGCTAAAGAAATGAATTTTTGTGCTAAAAGAAGAAAAGGAAGACTGTTCACAAGATGACGGAATGAGGTGGAAAAAGATTGTAGAAAATTTGGAGTCCAGGCAGAAGCAAAGAGACTACAGGTCATCCAGGCCTCTAGAACCAGAGAGTGGTGGTGATGGTGGTGGAAGAAAAATGGGAAAAATAAATTTCAGTTAATTTCATAACACAAAAATCTGTCCAGAACTAAATACACTCTTTTATATTATGAACTCAATATCTGCCTAATTTCTAAGACAAATAATATTTGGATTTTAATTTTTCTAATAAAAATAATATTAAAATGCAAGGCAAAGTAAATATAACAAAATTAGTGGTATCACTATTCATTTTTGCGCAGTTTATTTCTGTCGAGACTTGATAAAATTTTAATGGGACTTAATCGCAAAATTTTAAAATTTATTTTAAGTAGAAATTAGGGAGAGGAGTGGCTCAGTGGTAGAGTACTGAGCTGCCATGCCGGAAATCCTGGTTCAATTCCCGCTGCAGGCCATGATTTTTATTTAGTCTGTTTGCAGCGGGAGATGGATCATATAGGATCTAGGACCCTCCTGGGGCACACCCAGCCTCTATAAAATATTATAAAAACAGGGTACCCAAAATAAGGGAGAAAAATCTGGCGGTCGAGCGTGACCTAGGTAGGACAAGTCACCTCCTTGCAGAACTGTTGTCCATGAAATAGTACAGTCTCTACCATTTACTGAACCCCAGACCCTTCATGGGTTGTACTGGTACAGGTTTTTTTTAAAGTAGAAAACTGAAGACGTGAAACTAGTTTAATGATCGCATTATTTATTCGTATCTGGAATTAAAGTCAACCATTTATTCACCGACCATGTAGAACCTACTTGACTAATCACTCACTTAAAAATAAACGTTTTTATAGCATTTTTGTTATTTTTTCTTAGATTTTTGATAGTCAGTAACTGTCTGTGGTCTTCAAATCATAACATGAAAAAAAAGGACACTGAAATGACTCCGTTTTCAGCCACTTCCTGAATTTGCCACTTATACACTACAAGGCTAACACGATTCCACATCACTCAGTACCATTAACTCATTTGGGCCCAAAATCGACTTAACCTCTTATTCACCGGGACTTTAGGTATATAACTTTAAATCCTGTACCACGTAGTGTATGATCGAGGCTGTACTGTTTCATGAACAACGGTTTTGCAGGGAAGTGATTTGTCCTAAATCACGCTCAACCGCCAGATTTTCCCCCTTATTTTGGGAACCTACTTTAGAGAGGCTGGGTAAACCCCATGAGGGTCCTAGATCTCATATGATCCATTTCTAACTGTTAACAGATTAAATAAGTCTTACTTGCAGCGGGATTTGAACCATGATTTTCGGCATGGCAACACAATGCTCTACCACTGAGCCATGAACTCCGTTCCTCGATCTTATATATGTGTGTATATATATATATATATATATATATATATATATATATATATATATATATATAAACATCATTAATGTTTAAGCTACTAAAAACCTAGTTAAAAAAAAAATGTTTGTTTATTGCTAAGGGTATCCTCATTGCCTCATAGTAATATTTTTTCTAGAACTCCATTTTATGATGCGGTCTAGAAAATGGGAGATGGAATACTTTCATCATGGTGTAGTGCATTACCTTCTCGCTCAGGATAATATATGGAGTGATAAACCTCTCGCAATTTTCCTTTCTGGCAATGAGAAAAAGTAACTCCCATGAATTTTGATACAGTAAAGTAGTCTTTTCATTTTAATATTCGTAAGAATATATTGTTAAATATATTAAGTTACCAATCGAACCGATTTTTTTTTACTCTATAGTTATTCAATTATATATAATGCGAGTATTAAACAAGTTTTACGTCTTCAGTTCTCTACTTAAAATAAGTTTTAAAATTTTAATTGCCCCATTCAAATTTTATCAATCCTCGACAGAAATAAACAGCGCAAAAATGAATAGTGATACAACTAATTATGTTGTATTTACTTAGCCTAGCGTTTTAATAATTTTTTTATTATGAAAAGCATTAATTAATATTCATTAGAAATTTTACTACATTAAATATTGTAAAGTGTAAAAATTTCAATAATAATAATAATTTATTATAATAATAATATAATATAATAATTATAGTATACTGTTATAATTATAATATAATATAAGAATTTATTTAATATATATATAATAAATTCTACTTATAATTTCAGACAATAATTTCTGATTTATTAATATTTCTGATTAAAGGCATTTTTTTGTCCATTCTGTGAAAGAGCCCCAACCATCCCAATCTTGCTTTTTTAATACAAGAAACTATCTCAGGTTCTCCATATAGGTCATTAAGTCCTTGGTTCCTTTTCATGCGGAAACAATTTCCTTCCTTGGTTGGGCCATACACTCTTCTAAAAATCTTTCTCTCCCATGTATTCAATAATCTCTCATCCTGTTTGGTTAGAGTCAACGCCTCCCAGCCATAGACGACGACAGGACGAAGTATCATCTTATGAACCCCTATTTTGGGATTACGGGGTATTGCTCTATTTCGGAACACGTTTCTGAGGGACCAATCCTGGCCTTTATTTCATGTCCCAGGCTGTTATCTTCTGTAATAATGGTGCCAAGATATTTAAATGTCGTATATAAAGCTAATATAAATTCGTAATTGGTTTTAATCTAATTAAATAGAGATATTATGATTAGGTTCCGCCATTGATCTACCCCATTTTCGGTGTTTTCGGAGTCATATTTGCTCAAGAGTAAGTCATCTATGAGAAGGAAGCCATCTGCTTGCTTGGATTGATTACTAGACTGTTTGTAGACCGCCCTGGAAAGATGGGTCAACAACAAACGTTTCTACAGTGACTCCTTTAATGCCATTCTCATAGAATCCCTCCCAAAATTTTCTTATTGTCCTCAAAATAGTCTTTGTATAAAAATAGATTATGGCTTTAACCATAAACCGTGAACGGGTCTGGGGTTCAGTACATGGTAGAGACTGTACTGCATCAAGAACAACGACTGTGCAGAGAGGTTATTTGTCCTAGATCACGCTCAACCACCAGATTTCCTCCTTATTTTGGGTTCCCACTTAATAGAGGTTGGGTGAGCCCCAGGAGGGTCCTAGATCCTATGTGATCCATCTCCAGCTGCTAACAGACTTAACAAAAGTCTTGCCTGCAACGGGATTTGAACCAGGATTTTCGGCATGGCAACTCTGTGCTCTACTACTGAGCCACTCGGCTCTCTATATATTTACATAGATTCGGTTTAATCAGCGATAGTATTTTTTCATAACTATTTCCATAGAATAACAGTTATTTGGACACATTTTGGAAATATTTTAAAATTAAAAAATGCATTTTAGGAAGGGTCTTTGGTTCAGTACGTGATAGAGACTATACAGCTTCATGGACAACGGTTGAGCTGGGAGGTGATTTATCCTATATTTATAGAGGTTGGGTGTGCCCCAGTGGGATATGAAGACTCTCCTCTTCATATCCCACTGGGTCAATCCCTGTCTATTAACAGATTAAATAAATTATCTGGAACAGCCAGATTTGAATCCGCGATCTTATGTATGGGAACTCAGATTTATTTAAAGCAAATAAGATTTTTTTTAATAGATAACAAAGAAATGAAATTGACAATTGAAAGTTAAGGAACTTCGTTAGCTAACTATGCAACTGCTCATTTAATTGTACTCTAGTTGGTACATAGTGTTTTAGTAGAGGCATATTAATCTAATAATTAAACTTCAGTTAAATACTTACTTTAAACCCCCCTAGTAATCCTATTAAAATATAAGTTTATTTTGAGATATTGAGTATTTTGCTTTTAATATAGCAGTGCCCTTTTTTTTAGGGTTTTTTATAATTAAAAAAAAATAGTTTATAAGAGAATTATCTTAATCTTATTTCACTGCATTGGAACAACAAGCCCAAAATTGTAATATCGGGATAAGATGTAGCGTTTTTTATTTTTTAAATTGATGCACAACATTTGAATTCAAAAACAGATCTATGTTTTGTATAACGGCTTAAAGGAGCCAGGAAGAAGTTAAGGAACAGTAGGTGGAAACTTGGGTCATCGGAAAACTAATAAATACATACAAATCAACTTTTATTTTCGCTGTACTCTCTTTCATCAACATAATATATTTTATGAATTGTAACATCACAAATCATAATAAACTATTTTATGATTTTGTAATATTAAAGTGGGAAGGACAGAGGAAAACACAAGTCCATTTTTGAAAATGTTTATTTTTCAAATATGACAAAAATGATTATCTATGTTTATATTGTATGATCATTTATTATTATATATAATTTTATTTCAGTCCCTTCTAATTGTATATAATACAAACAAAATAAAGAATACGGATTTCGAAAATGAAAAAAATAATGAAAAAAACAAAAGGTGTGTTAGAATGTTGTAGTTCTAATGATCATACAATGTAAAACATAGATAATCATTTTATAATTAATGTAATTTTAATTTTGTTAATTATAACAGTATAAATGTCATAATGGTTTTTGTATGTATTTCAATTATCACATATGTTTTTAATCCTTTTTGTAGTATACTGAATTGTAGAACGTGCCAATAAATAAACGTCCCTTTAAAAGGAAAAAAAAAGGGTCTGCAAATAACACAACTCAAAATTATAAGCAATTAAAAAGAAAAGAAAATAGAAATGTTTTTTGTTTCGTTTTTTAACAAAAATATATTAAATAGTTGAATTATTGTAGTGTTATAAAGCTAAAGTCTCAAAGATTTTTTATATTTATCTAGACGAAAACTTCTTCAAGAACAAAATACATCCTCAGAAATTGTTTAAAAATATAATGAGACAGTGAGCAGTGAGCAGGCACACAATAATCTTGACGTTGATGAAGCACCATACGCCAATGATAAATGGTTGGATCTAGAGTATTTTCCTCACAATAGCCACAACCCGACAGTCATTTCGTTTTAATTTGTAACGGATTGTAATGGAAAAGAACTCCCGCCATTAAAATGTTATTGCTTAGAAATTAGGCAGATATTGAGTTCATAACATAAGAGAGTGTCTGTAGTTCTGGACAGATGTTTGTGTTATGAAATTAACTGAAATTTATTTTTCCCATTTTTCATCCACCACCATCACCACTACTCCCTGGTTCTAGTGGCCTGGATGACCTTTAGTCTCTTTACTTCTCCTCGACGCCAAATATTCTACAACCCTTCCCACCTCATTCCACCATCTTGTTCTCAGTATTCCTTTTCTTCTTTTAGCACAAAAATTCATTTCTAATTTTCTTATCTTTAGCCTGTATTCTCCCATGGCTACGTTATCTTGGTATATAAGCTTACGTTTGTAATATTTTTCTAAATTAGATTAAAAATTTACCATTAATATTTATTTTAATTATTTGTTATACCCCATTCGACAGTATAGATTCTGCCCGGATTAGCCTTTGATAGATGCATCTGTTAAGCAACATCTGCCAAAAATATTCTACTACGAGTATCTCAAGGTCTTCTAATAGACGGCCTAGACTAAACGGAGCAAATGTTAAAGGTGGCGTTTTAGAAGTTATAAAATATAACTTTGAAATATAATACCGGTAGATTAAAAAACGTCCGAAGAAATTTTAAGATATTTAAGCTATTTTAATATTTAAAGTTACTTCCCAAAGAGATTGTAATTCTTAGAGTTCATATAAAATTTGGTATTGAAGTGATCAATGAATGAGATTAGAGACAGTACATATATGTATTTTTTGGATTTCTTCTGAAAATCATTTTCTCATTAAATTAAAAACGATATTTTGATACTTTTAAATTCTATTCCCACCCTCCGAGAAGACTGTCCTAGAGCCAGAAAAGCCTCCTTTACGCCGCGAAGTGATCTTCCGGTACAAAATACTTAATTTAATAATATTAAGTATTTAAATATTAAAAAATTGATAATTTTAGATGGTACATGGGTATACATATAGATTAAATTTTTACTTCATAGTTGATGTAGACTATCCGTCATTGATAGGCGCCATACTACATAAAACAAAAATGTATACCACTACTATCCGTGAACGGGTCTGGAGTTCTGTACATGGTAGAGACTATTCTGATTCATGGACAACGGTTGTGCAGGGAGGTGATTTGTCCTAGATCATGCTCAACCGCCAGATTTTTCTCCCTTGTATAGTACCCCCTTTGTAGAGGCTTGGTGACCTCCAGGAAGGTTCTTGATTAGTTCTAACCTTACTACACACTCTTATTAATTTATCTGCATGTTTTTACAACCCTAGATGGATCTTCTGCGACTGCCATCTACAAACGCCTAGAATGTTCCTCGAATCTTAATAAATGCCTAAACAAAAGTAGGGAATGGAATTAATAAGTGTGGTTAAATAAAAACACGAGATTAGGAATGCCTCCGAACTAGATATCAAATTGGACTCAGAAAATTAAGGAGAGAGAAATGCTTTATTGTTTCAGCAGTGCTGTCCAACTACATTGGATTGCCATACCGCGCAGCATACTTATCAATCCATATTTGACATGTGTACATAACAATTTTAAATTTATGAATATTCATTTTTCTCATTTCTTTTCTCTTTTTCCCCTTTTCATGAATATAATCAAAATATATACTTAGGATTACACTTTTCCTATTTCTTTTACTTCTCTTTTTTTCGTTTTTTCTTCTTAATGACGAGAGAGCAAAGAAAATATAAAACAATCGTGTGGGGTATCAGCTGCTATATATAAGATGGTGAATTATCCCCAGGGAGTCGAGTATAATATTTTCAGCGAGCACTGCCACTGACACCCAGGTCATCGAGGAAGCTCCATGTTCTTGGTGAATCTCTCTCTCCGAAGGTCTCGAGGAATTTCTCCTTTCGGAAAGGGATGCACTTATCATATTTGCCCTTCTTTTCCCTTTCCACTTCACCCGCCTGGTCAAGGTCGTTATTTTCAAGTCTCACCGTCGGATCCAATATCCACGCTATCTTTCCGGTCTTCGGAAATGCGACAATATCGGCATATCTTGTGAATCTCTCGGTGTCGATACAATAGACCTCGTCAAAGCAAGTCTTTTTCTTTATACTATCGAACTACTCGTGAGATCTGAATATGAAAATAAAACAAGAGTGGAATATTAAATTTATGACCAAGTTTACTGGGGTGTAGGCTTTAGAATGACTACCTGTTTCAAACTATAGATAGAGTATTTAACCTGATCTTGTACTAAGGAAGAAAACTGGATATTCTGGAGAGTAATAGTGATCGAGCTGACCTTTCGATCAGAATCACGGAAAAGAGAGACAATAAATCCAAAGGGTGAAGTAGATTCTGCTGTGGAAGTGGACGTAATTTTTTTTCCGGGTCTGATATTAAAAAAACAATAAAACTAACCCCGAATACGGATAAAATATCTGGAATTTTTTTAAGGTTTTTATTTTCCACATTATTTTCTCTCCATGATCGATTTTTTACTCCAGCTCTCCATTTTCTGATTAAGAAATAACAGTGGGTGTACTTGGAGTAGATGATTGTATTTTTTTCATATTCATTGGAGTATTGCTAGAGAATATTTCCTGGAGCGGGGACTGTTGGTTCGAAAGCTGTTATCGGAGTATATTGGCCTTGTAACAATCAACGATCGTATCGGCTTCCCACCTTTAGCCTGTTTATCAGAATTACAGTTTGTTATACAGAGAAAGGGAACAGACTTTTGGAGTTTTGGGAATAGCTATGGTTTTTAAATATACTTTTTTCAATTTTCGGTTGAGTATACCACAACCCAAATATTTTTCGAATATTTACATAAATTAATTTTTTTTTTTTCGCTATTCTTTATTATTCACAGATTCAAAGAGTAACTTTCTTACTTTTCTTCCGTTGATTCTAAAGGTTGTTCGGGGAAGTGATTTGGCCAAGATCCCCTCCCCCAAGGGCCCTGTTTTTTCAACAATTAATGATTCTCTCTTCATAAAGGCTGGTTGTGCGCCAGGTGGGTCTGCTGAACCCACTGGTTTCGTTCTTTGCTTATAGCAGAGTAAATAGTTTATCTGTCATTGATACACTATTGAAAATTACAAATGAAAAACAAACAAACAGATAACCTATTTATTCTACCACAGCTGATTTCGAACCCAGGATCTACAACTCAGTAATTCAGCACATTACACTAGGGGCTGATTGGCTTTGGGGATTTGATATAACACCATTTTCCTTTTTTAGTTACTTTATATTATATGAGTTTTTATTTTGCATGGCACTAATGAAGGCTAAGTTCCGACAAACGATTTTTTCGGCATCATTATATCAAAAAGAATACGAAAATGAAGATAATTTATGTGCCCCAAAGTATTAAAGAAGGGTCCTATGGTCATTCGGCGATTCATATAATTCCCCTGTTATGTCTCTAGATTCTTTTTAGTGTTATAATATAAAAAATAGTGTATCTTTTTACTGAGTCTTATATGATTATTGTGAATAAAAAAACTCTATTCTTTTTTTTCCTTTCAAAGGAACCCTTCGAAAGGACCGTTTATTTATTGGCACATTATATACTACAATATCCTATGTACCTTTAATTATATTTTAACAATACGAATAAGTAACATAAGTGATAATTACAATATATATAAAAACATAATTTCATATATACTGTTACAATTAACATAAATTAAAACCGTATACTTCGTGTTTTAAACGAAAATATATTAAATATTTTATAGTAAGAAACTCATTTATTCATGCAAAAACCCCAAGGCACAATGCCACAAGAAATAATATAAGCTCCCGCGTACAGTGATAAGAGAAGCCTTACGATACCCTTATGTACGATACGACGTAAAAAAGATTGTATATTTTAAAATATAATATATTTTGTATTGGTTTAATAAAATCTTGTGTTGTTCGGTTTTGAAAATTTTGATAAAACTCCTTGCATTTTATTTGTATTTACTTAGCATTGCCGAACAATATATGTATTTTTTAATTCACAATCTCTAATAACCATTGATGCAGTAATAATACCGGTAAAAAGAAAGAAGAATGTTTTCTCGGATTTTTTTCTTGAAAGATAGATATCGGTGATTCCGTTGATCGTATCCAAGAATATTGTAATAGATGGACTCAGTTCGATTTCTGAAACATCGAGAATTGATAATTCCGTGTTTTATTAACGAATGAATAAGCTGGGTTATTGTACTCTCGAGGTTGATTGATTTTTTTATTGCCTTGGGTATGCCTAGGATTATTAAAAATTAAAATAAGCAACTTGATTTCTATATTTATACTCAATAAAAATTCTAGTTTTCGTGTGTATTTATTGTGGATATGATATTAGGCAAATAAACAAAATAAAGCAAATTAAATAGTATTTCATTATAGCTTATTCCAGGTGCCTTGTAGCTAACATTGATTGCATAATTTAAAAATAGCTAAATATTAAAAAAATTTTATTTGAAAAGAAAATATATGTCCAGGACCGGAACTCGAACCCGGATCTTCCAGATCACTAGTCTAGAAGACCCGGGTTCAATTCCCGCTCCTGGACATATCCTTTCTTTTCAAATAAAAATATTTAAAAATTAGTAACAAATAAAATAAAATAAATTATAAATATTAAAACCTTAAGTAAGGAAATAACCCAGAGTTTGCCTTTCTTCAACAAACATTAGCTGAAGAAAAAAAAATAACGTATGGTGGTTTATGGCTGTAATGTAACTGTAGTATTGATTTCTCAAATCACCGCGAAATATTGTGCATTAAAAGAATGACAAATTGCAGCTCCATGTTTTTTTTACACCTGTGCAATCAAGAGTTAGTGAAACAAAATATGGATAAAAAATTATATAGATATTACTCGCTAAAATCAACGAAAACTCATTTAAAGAAATGGGAAATAGTTTGGAAAAGAAAGCAAAGCAAACAGAAATTAAATGAAAGTATATATTACAAGGGAAAAAATATATCATTGAAAGTTTGGATTGGAGACACGAACACGCCCAAGACTTTGAATAATCCAGTTCTAGCAGCAGGAACACGTGTAAGAGTGCCCTAATTCTCATTCATATTGATCTGGCATAATTTCCAACAAAATTCAGCATTTTGTAACGAGTAGCTAACACCGCACAGGCTCGGTGCCGCCATTTTACTGCCCTTCCGGCGGACGGCATAACCAAAAGGATTTTTTACTCCCGTTAAAAAATTATAAAAAAGGCCCATAACAAGAATAAAATTATTGGCATGTTATTAGGTGTTGGAACGAATAATATAAATTACAATTATTTTGTGTAAAATTCATTGACTGCACCCCCTTCCACCATTTCACCCTCTTCCAAGTATTCTATTTATTTTCTACAATACTGAAATATTTGAGTTTTTGTGAGTGCTTGTTTCTAGTTAAAAAGCCAAGTTTTTTATTCCTTACTGCGAAGTTTTCCTAAATCTCTGCTTTTAGGCTTGAAATTATTTCACCAGTTAAATGCGTTTTCTTAAAAAGAATTGTATAGAATAAATTATTATATGTATGCAGAACGTTTATTTATTACATAAAAAGTATTTATTTTATAAATATATAAAATGATCGAATGGAGGCTTTTAAAACAATGCGTTGTCGTGAACGCGATAACGGCTCCCCAAGGGGTGTCCAATTTACTCCAGACCCCTCAATTTCCTGAAGCGGTTGTAACAGTCAGAGGTGGAAGGTTATGGTGTGGGGTTACCTACTGTAGACTCTCTGCTTAAAGTGTTCATTGCTATCAAGACCCTACAGTCTTTCGAAAGTCCTTAATCGTTTCAAACTAGGGATTGAGGCGTATATTTCTTGATTTTTAAAAAGTATTTTATGGTTTTAGATGATTTAATCGAAAAAGTGGGAAGAATATACGGATCATAAAATTCCATCTTATTCTTGATTAATGCTAATATATTCAATGGACAAATGTGCGCTGGATTTTACAGAATGGACTAGCTTTGAGAATCTTCACCATTAATTAAGAAACCAAAATATTATGTGAAATAAAGAAGTTTTTCCTCAAAAAAGATTAACCTGTTAACCAGGGAACTACCTTTTTAATTACGCAGCATATAACGGGCGTGAGCTCTTTCACTAGGACTTGTCGGTACGTCACGCCCGGAGAAATGTAATTTCATATTATTATTTTTTTTAATTTATGCTATAATTGCTCTAGTATAAATATGTAATATATACGTTTTCGTTTATTTATATATAAAGCACAAGGGAAAATAGAAAATTACAAACAAATAGAAAAGAATACCAACAAAAATATAGAAATATCGAATTAAGAAATTATAAATTTTACAAACAGTTTACAAACAATTATAAAGAGTTAAAAAAATATATATATTGTATTTAAATACATGATAAAAACTATTAAAAACTACAGAACAATAAACAAAGCAAAAAAATAAAATATAAATATTGAGTTTAAAAAATTAAAATATATATATATGTGAAAATTCAAAACTCAATTTCTGCGTGATATATTTTAAAACAATTTAAAAACGTCCACCACTCTCAATAGCGAACTGATAACTGATTTTCTTCGCGTCTTAAATTCACGTCGAAACATTTATCGATGACTAATACCTCTGTTGTATGAAACTATACGTCCCACCCGTTCCAGGGCGCAACATATATTTCAAGGACGTATTTATATGTCCTACCCGTACACGCTATGGTTTACGTTTGACGTATTTATACGTCCCGCCCTGTTAACAGGTTAATTACTAGAAAGGTTCATGATTATTAATGATGATACTGTTATAATAAAGTTAATATGTACTTTAACGTTAAGAAGGCATTCATCGTGTGATTACAATACACTAACTCAAAAATTACGATTTTGAGAAAACTCTGATAAAAAGGCTAGAGAACTTAATGTGAGATGTTTCTACTGAAGCAACCAACTAAGTGATATCTTTATTAATATTTTTTCAATGTTTCGTAATAACACTAAGTACTGTAACCTTTTCATTAGCGATTTCTCAAAATAAATTTTTGTCACAGTGGAGTGTATTCCACTTTTAGTTCCACGATATATATGAGGCATAGTATATATTAGAATGTTAATAAAACAGTCAACTAGATAATGCTTTAAGTCTCTAAAATAATCAAAAATACCCAAACCAGTCAAATCAGGCATCATCAGGACAAACATAGAAATAAAAAATTAACATCAATGAAGATCAATCTTACATGGACAGTCCAAAGCGACTTAACAAGCAGATACTACATCCTCACTACAAGACGTTTTAAAAAATATTATTTTATCATATGAGGCGTTAGGGATCAAAAGCGGATGACTCTTAAATTCCAAAAATTGACCTTTTCACTTTATTTGGTCATGTAATCAAGAAATTTTATGCTCTAAAAATTTAAATTTCAGAACCAGATTAAAAAATGAGAAATAAGTTGGCAGAGAGTCCTGTCAGACAAGATGTATTGAATAAGCTAGGGGAAAGATCTATTTTTGAAATTTCGGCCGTATTTGAGCCTAAAATAATGATAAATTTTATTGAACTTCGTTGAATGTGTTTTCTGTCTCTGAGTGATGAGCTTTGTGTTTTTATCCAGTATTTTAGAGACTAATAATTATTGTATTTCCCTTTTTGAGTTTCTGTTCATTTATGTCTATCCTGATTATGGATTAAAACATTTCTGCCAATAGCGATAATCCCTGATATTAATGCTTTTTCCTCGCTTCTGATACATATTATAGTCAATAAAACAGTTTTAATGGTTCTTTGTTCCATATTTCGTTAAAAAACTTAAGAGTACCTCATGCGGAACATCAGATAGATCTCTCCCTATCCTTTCCACCCAAAGATTCCGTTACTGACATTTGGAAAACCTCCTGCGGATGAAGATACGAAGATAAAGAAATCCAGTTAGTCCTTCGAGGAAGTCGAAAGGAAAATTGTGTCCTTTCATATTGAAGGGTTGCTTTGAAGTCGCTCCTCGGAACGCACAAATCTTATTTGAACTTTCCCCATAAATGTTCATTGGCTGTATTCATAATCAGAATTGATGGGTTCTTGTTTCCAAGATCAGATTTATCGGACTCACTCATATTTTAGTCGTTTAAGGGGATATATGTCGTTCCTTCTCCTCTATAGATCCTTTGAGAAATGATTCAGAACAGGAAAAGCATTGAAAGCTTACATCAAAGTTTTTTTACTATTGTTGCGTATCTTTTCATTTTTTTTTTATAGTATCACTATAGTTCTTCTAACAGTATTAAATCAAAATAAAAATCATTTAAACAATAATGCCTGTCTTTTAAACAATTGTATCCATACAAGAGGTTTGGATGGGTCCAAATGATCTTGGGATATGCTCAGAATGCTTTGCACCACGAACAACTGTATTTAACCCACGACAGGAATAGTTTTGGATTATTGATTGATTTATTAAACTAAGAATAAATATTAAAATTACTGTTTAAATGATAAATGAAATTAAGCTACCTTGAACATAAGAATTGCAGTTTGGGGGTGAGGAAAATTTTGGGGAAGTTACTAACGGCCTCCACAGCGCTGTATTTTAGAAGTGCAGGTTCGATTACTTCGCTACTAGGAATTTTTTTTAAATAAATGTTTTAATTAATAACAAGAAGGATTTAACTCAAGTCGAAGCCTTCTCTGTAATAAATACACAACGAACTAATTTGTGTAACTTTTAATACAAACATAACAGAAACGTGGACCAATTTTCACCAATATAACTAACTATAAGTATAGTTTCATAACTATGCGATAGAATAATTATAAAATTTCAGTACAACAATCGCCTGAATAAATTAAAAGTTAACCTAACTTATTAAATACATTAACTATCGGGTGGGTGACTTACAAAAACAGACGAATTTTATATGTAAAGATATATATATAAATTGTAAGAAACATCTATGTCTATCCTCCTTAGGTACACAAATCTTTCCAACCTTTGATAGCGTGAAATTAAAATTAAAACTGTCACTACAACCGTAACTTAACAAATAAAAATTACCAAAAATATAATTATGCAAATTCTTTAAGCTCAAGTTTCATTCGTGGAATTTATCTATTCATGCTCGATATTGTTCAGTAAAGTTTGAAATCCTTAGGAATTTTAATCAATTTTTGGGTAAAAGGGAGAAATAAGGAGCCGCATCGAGGCCTGTTAATTTTCCAGGTAATTAGGAATATTTTAAGCGGAAACTAAACTCAGCCATCCCAAAGCCGGCTTTAAATCCCCTAAGCTCTCGAAACCCAACTTAATACTTTGTTTTCCAGTTACTCAATTACTCCGAATCACGTTTTTTTTTCCTTTTTCGTGAACAGCATTTGGATTCTATCCAAGCTTGGTGGAATTTCGGTGTTAATTCTTTTTTTGAAATAAATCTCACTGGCTTAAAGCTTTAAAATAACGGTTTCCAACTCCAATGTAAAACAGAATTTTCTTTTCTTTAGGAAATATTTTCAATCTAAGTGCAATGCAAGAAATGATATTGGATAACAAAAAAAATCTACAAAAATATATATTTAAAATGTATATTATAAGTATTGTTATATATTTACAATACAAAATAAAATATGAAGCCTAAAAATATATATCTTTATAAATAACTGTACGATACCGAAGTCAAATAAACTGACAGAAGCAATAGGAATTGGAATGATAAAAAAAAAGATTTAGTTTTGGCATTCTTTTCGGTTACATTTCAGTTTTATAAATATATTGGTATTTTTCTCGGCTGTTTATGATATAAAATTTTCAGGCTCTCTAGGTTTAGTCAATAAATATAAAACGATCTATTGGCTACGTTTCTAGATTTTATTGTTCTCATGTTCATGCTAAATTTATGGTCAAATAGATTTCACTGCACCATCCAATAAACTGCGCCGTATTAACATGTTTCGTGCAATTAACGAATTTACATGATCATTGAATATATATACTACATAGGATTATTATACATGTAGCTAATGCATGCCTTAGTGGAATAACATTGTACAACAATTCGTCAATAATTAATACTGGTTTAGTATTCATTTCTTTTCTCCAACTAATGGAGACAATTAATAACAAATATGTCTGTATATAGTGTTTCAAAGATTATTAAATAAGATTAAAAATATTTATTTGGTATAAATAATAAATAAATATTATTTATATGAAGATATGAATAATTTGAAGTTATACATTATTTAAAACACATAACAACATTGTACAAAAACCTCATAAATGCACTGAACAATTCCATATAACCACTTTTAGATATCTAACCCTACTCACAAAGTCTTAGATTGTCTCCAACTTTACATACCACAACAAATTTTTTTCAATAACAATATTGTCTTTCGAAAAATATTGTCAAAATGTTACACATGTTTATAAGAAAATAAATAGACGTTTCTGAATACATCCCTTAGTTACAGCAGTATTATTTTATTTATTATCAGTATAGCGGCCCCCCTCCCGCATATGCTCAGGACATGAGTGGAGAAGCTGGCCAATTCTAGAACTCCAATGTCTCATTTACAATTGGTGGCACATTTGCAACAGGTACCTAAGACACTGCCCCTTCAACCTGCGGGGAGGATGAGTGGCGTTGGATAAGGATTGTACTACTAGTTTTGGATGATTTCCCAAATCTTAAGAGACCTATGAAAGGTTTGGAGCGATTAATGAAATAAAAACTGCAACGCTGGAAGAGCTGAAGGCTACATCAAAAAGTGCTTATGAGAAGTTTTTCGAGGATTGGAAAAAGTGTTGGATATGTGTATCGTATCTAAGGGGGATTACATTGATGAGCACAACATAAATATTTTTTCATAAAAATTTAAAGTCACTTGATTGAACACACTACGTTATAGTATGTACAATTTTTACTTCCTTAAATCTTCAAATTTTTACCTTACGTCGTAAACCAACGATTCCTGTCCTCCTGTATCGTTTAATAACATCCCACTGATTCCAGTAGAACAGGTCCGGTTCTTAGGACTACACCTTGACAAACGCTTGACTTGGAATCCTCATATTAGACTTAAGCGACAAGAAACAGCTCGCCTTTTCAGGCTACTTCAACATTTACTAGATAAACGCTCAAAGCTCCCAATTAATTACAAAAGACTCATATAAATGACAATCATTAGACCCATCTGGACTTACGGAGTAGGGCTTTGGGACTCCACTTAGTCATCGAATTCCTCTCGTATTCTATCCTTACAATCCAAAATCCTTCGTAAAATCGTCAATGGACCTTACTCTGTTGCGGGCAAAGTAATCCATAATGACCTTTATATCTCATTAGTTGCTGATTTGGCTATCAATCGTTTCAAGACAAACTTTATTTCCAATCAAATCCTCTAGTTTCAAATCTAGCAACCACTTCAATTCCTGATAATCCACCGAGGGGTATGAAAAGAAAATGGCCTCGTGACCTTCTAAGTTGAACTTTTTATTTGTGTACTACCACTGGGTAGTTTCTCTACTCGGTCTTATGCATGACACGATGTACCATTCATCCTATTTACTTGTAGCATTAGTATAATACGGTTGTAATTACATTGAATAATAAAATAAAAAATATATAAAAACAAAGCAATACCGTGGGAACCAAAAAAATAATAAAATAATTTCTCGTCAATTGCCTTGAAAGTTATGTATGAAATATACACATATCAACTTGACAAATGTTTTTGTGCCTTCCCTGTATGTTTATAATTCAAAATATTACTTATTATGCATAACGTAACATTACTCTTGTTTGCCTCTCAGTTAATTTGGAAAATGGAACTGGTGGTATAAAGCCATGAATCCTTTTTAGGAGTTATGTCTGTTAATGATGGCAAACTAGCCGGCAAGAAACAACTAACTAATTTGTAACTAGGATTAACTAGTTATCGACTGCTAATGCCTGAGATGCTGAGCTCCTCTCTTGATACTTCTGAGTGGCCTTGAGCTCCTGGAAAATACTGATTTCCTAATGGCTGGATTAACTTGTTCTTGTTTGTTGGAGTAACGTTTAATTTATAAATGAACAACAGCGATCGGATTTTAGGATTTATCTTGTTTGAGTGAGATAAACAAGTTATGATGTTGTATTATATTAATGGAGATTAAATAAGTCATAAGACTTTACGATATTTTTATTAAAAAATAAATAAATTCAAGTTGCTTACTTTAATTTATATAAAATGAAAGGGGTCAATTGTGGCGTATTTATTAGGATGTCAACCTCTATGCTCAAAGTCGCGGTGTCATGTACTCATGAAGGATCAATTTTCTAATTATACTTGAATAGACACATTTAGGCCCCCACTGTAGCATTGCCAGATTAACCCTCACGGGCACACCCTAGTATGTGACTCGCTAGGCCACACACAGGCCCCTACGTTAAAATATTCCCATTTCTCAGTTATTTCCTTTTTGTTTCCTTCAACAATTACATTAATTAACCCTCCAAAGCCGAGAATTATTTTTTTGAAAAATATTTGATTTTTTTTTTACATTTTTCTATTCTTATAGTGATACAGAATTCGAGAAAAATAATTTTAAAAATTTGCACTAAACTGACTGTCAAAGCCCCTTGCAGGTAGATGCAACGTTAATTCACCCTTAACAATAATAAAAGAGAATGGGAAAACCGGAATTTTTAGTGGAATGGGAAAACCGGCCTACTTTCTATTGTTACATAAACGTCCCCCACTAGGCTTAGGACAACGAAAATACGGGTTTGAAACTATTTTCATTAAGCGGAAAAATAGTTTATATGGAAATTATCGACGTCATAATTGAGGAATAATCTAATTTATGATAGGCTTATAGATAGGGAAAAATGATATCTATGCCATGATATAAACTGAATGTATTATTAAACGGAAAATGTATAATATATAACTTTAAATATGAATATACAACAAAAAATTCAAGGCACACAAAATTCACATTAGTCTCATACTTTCCTATACTATCACTTCATCTCACACTATTCATCATTTCTTTTTTAGGAACCGAAGAACAAAGAACGAACCAAACTTTTGGATTCGCTTAGGAGTAAAACCACTATAAAAAATCCACAGTCGTTGTTGAGGCCAAACTTGAATGCTATTGTTAATTTTATTATGTAATAGTGAACTGGAAATTAATTTATGTAGAATGAACTAGATATTAAGATAGCGCACTATGTTTATTTATGTACTAGCTGGCTATTCCATAATGAAACGAATTACGTATATATAACGGCAACACACGCCGGCTGACGGGATTATCGGTAGTGCAGAGTCCCCAGCCTACAGTTACAGTTTACAGTTCGTTGTGTGCACACATTGACTCAGTTTCGGGACCATGTCCTCATTTCATTAAAACAACCAGAAGCATCTTTACACGGTGGAACAGTCGATGCGATGTCATTTGTTTTTTTTTTACTCTCAACAGTGATAAGTTTTTTCTTTGTATTTTTTTTTATATATAATTATTTTCCTTCAAATTAGAATTTACTTAGACTTTTACCTCATTTGCATTTTTTTACATGAAATATTATTTCTTTTAGGTTTTAAGTAAAACTGTTTTGTATCACATTATAATTCATTTTAAATAATATTTGTTTTCGGATAAAATATCATCATTGTTTATTTTGTTCTTTAAAGAAATTTTTACTTTTCATACATTATATATAAATATATAATGTTATTTTTCTTATAAAGTCTGATTGTTTATAGTTTGTTTTTATGTTATTTAAAAATAGCCCTTTTGCACTATCCAGCCATCACATATTTTGCGTTGGACAAAAGTAGAGGCCCTTTTTGAGCCCCTAAACCACGCAACAGTCGTTCTTCCAATTCTTCTACCTTACTCTCGCCTTCACTTTCGAGGAGTCCGCGAACCCTTTCAGCAAAATTGGGGTCATCTGTTCTCAAAAACTTTTCTTCCATTCTGAAAATAAATGAACAGCAAGTTGAGTGATAGAAGAAACATGTAAACAGAACTTGACAAGATGTCATTAGGAGGAAGTACAGTGGAGGCACAGACTTCTGAGCCACACGGGGGTCTAGAAGACTCACATTGGAAAGTTCCCTGAGCCACACGCAAGTCTCCCAGACCCCCTAGGTTTTGGAAGAAACTGTACTTACGTATACTGTCGGTGCTCAAAGTAGCTGCCGTCGCTCAAAACGGTCCTTGAGATACTGATTGAGAATTACTTGGGGGTTTCCAATGCAGTCGCCGCTCAGTGTTCCCAATACTCGCAATGAAAATTGCGGAGTAGGTCTCCTAGACTCCCTTGTGGCCGTTAGGGTTAACCATATTAGCATAAATTTATGTTAAATAAATAAACCAACAATATCCAATGCATATTTAGTAGTATGTTAAATAAAGTCTTGCCTAGATTTGCCAGAACATTGATTTCTAAATTAATTATTCCAATTATTCGCTGTACACTTCTGTCATTAGAAATGAATAAATTACGAGTGTGTTCTGAATGACTGTTTTTAAATAAAATTTATTGATGTACGGATAATATTTTTTTTAATAATAAGTAACTATTTCATCCACGGACTATTACTGGTCCTTGAGCTCCTAACTTCATATATTTTTTCTAGATTATATCGTTCCAGAACTTTCACAACTTGTTGAAGTGCTCTGGGGCTGTATTCAGATGGAGGGGATGCCTCCCTGAAGCCACCTGACCCAAGAAAGGTGGCCCTAGGGTGTGTAATGTTATGGACCTTGGTTTGGCTTATGGGGTGAGTTTAGTTCGCTGTAATTAGTGTCTTTGTATTAGTGTCATTACATTGTCCCCCCTACCTGGAGGGCCAGTGGCTGTCTTCGATACTTAGACCGGGCGGTGGGGCTGCCACCATCTTCTGCCAAATACTTTGTAACAAGGTAATTGTAATTAATATTTACTGTGTATCACCTGTTTTTTTTTAATACCTTCAGTAGATCAGTTAGTTGTTAGGTAAATCATATTATTGATAAAGATAAAACTTACGAAGTAGTAATAAGGAGGAATTATATTGCTCAGGTTCTGTAGTTTAAGACATTCATCGTTGTACGTAAACACAATTATTCCCCTGAGACGTTTACGGATTTGGGCTGACGAGTTTGCTAACTTTTTCCTCCTTAACTTTCTCCTACAGCAGGTTCCACCCCGGGATAATAAATCCAATCGACTCAGAGAAAACTTTGTAAGAGGATTCCCTATCCCAAACTGTTCGATAGATCCAGCACACTGGCTCCTCGGCCCTGCTAAGCCGTATAGCAATATATTATCTCTTCATCCAGCAACTTGGCCAAATCTTTGAATAACTGAAGACGTTGTTAGGCGTTTCCACGCTTCGAGGTCTTAAGTACTCCTTGACATTAACCTTTCTTCAATAAGGGGTTTATGAAGGGTAATCTTCCGCTTCGCGTCGTCGTAGTCTAATTTCTTTTTGCTTTCATACCTTCACTCCGTAGTCATGAGGTATTTATTTGTAATTCTACAGTTATAAATTTATTATTTATTTGTATGGTGATTCTAAATTACATTAAACATTTATTTATTACTTTTTTTATCTTAATCACTTGGTTCATTTATTTGAAATAGATATTTATTAGGATTGGCATAATTTCTTTACTCTATCTTATTGTACCTGAGAGGGATGAGAATAGGGGGTTTGCAGGATTTCTCATGGATGATAGGAGTAGGACTCCAGTGGTGGGGCTCACCAGTTATTTCTTACTGTATTGTTTATCTAACTGTATATAGGAATTCTATAAAATATAATAATAGAAAATAATAAAACGTTGTTATCAATGTAACAAGCTTTATCAGAAAGAAAAGTATGTGGTATAAAGTATTGAATATGATTTCAACCAAATAGCTGGTTAGTTAGATGATGCAATACGGATATTTAATTTTCATAGCTGTTGTGGTCGTATTTCGGTAATAACTCACTGAATGTTATGTTCCAATTGTTCAATCATCAACGCTTTATCCGCTTAGATGAGTGACATATATAGTCGGATAAATGACCTCATGCCAATTATCCACTGTGTGGAATGTGACTTCCAACCTTCCATTCTTAGAAGTTCCTTACATAAAGTAGGAGCATGCATCTCCAATTGCTGAGAACGAAGTCGAATTGATTTACTTAGGTAATCTTCAATGAAACGTTGGACAGTGGCTATCGCTTCGCTCGTTCATCTTCTTAAAGGATGCGTATTGTCGTATATAAAGTATACGTTATGCCACAATAATCAATAATTATTGAAATTTGCCCCACAGACGGTTATGACGACCATCAAAAGATTTTTGTGAACAGAACCATTATTGTGATGATATATTTCAACAACTTATGAGAGTTTCTTTTGCTTGAGTCTATTAATTATTAAGTGGAAAACCTAAGTAACCCAAAGCGACTGGCAGTTTTCCAATCGGTTGTTATAAAAAAAGTATTGCCCACTGAAATAACCACAGTCTTTATTACTGATTACTGTTATCGAATTAATGAAATATTTTGACCCTGAGGAATCTTATCATCCCTCGCTTAGGATTGACCATGACTTCTGGATGTGAATATTCGTCATACCAATATTCTGGGAAATGTTAACAGTGTGTTTGAAATTCGCCTTCATTGTTTTGAATAGAGGCCCCTGTAACCTGAGGATAGACAATGCAGCCGCCCACACTGTGCCGGTCGCTGCATACCTGTTGGTCACAACCAGTTATTTGATTTTCCTTCTCGCACTGATATCTGAAAAGCATTTTCATTTCCGCTAGTTGGGGATGCGTCATACTGGATCCCCGAGAGGAAATTGTTGCAATTGCTGTGCAACAAAATTAATATTTTAACTGATGAATAATAAATCTTGAGTTTTGTTCCCGCAATATTCCCTTTCAACCAATATGAAAAATTCGATTTTTTATAATTACTTTAAATAGTACTGTTGGGGCCATGGTGAACTGAAAATTTAAGAAAAGTGAATTCCCCGAGCTCCCAATAATGACGCCTAAAATATTGCCCGTTTCGTGTGAGCAAAATGAAAACATACGAAATATACAATTCAAAGCGAATAACAGAAACAACTAAAAACAGAACATAGTTTATTTTTAATAAAATTTTAACTGAAATAATATCATTATCAACTATAATAATCTATTTTTAATAAGTGAAACTAAATGAAGCTTAACAAAAATATATCAGAAAATAAATTATTTAGGATAAATTGATAGTAAAATACAAACAAAAAATCTCCTTATGAAAAATAATTAAAATAAAAATTAAATTAAATTATATTAAATTGGCCCTAGGACTTTTTTTGGGAGTAAAAAATCCTTAGTTACGCCGTCCTTCAGAAGGGACGTTAAACGGGGGTCCCGAGCCTTTACTATGTCAGGTACTCGTTAAAAATCCCCATCGTAATTAAACCTGGTTAGGCAAAATTTAGAGCTCCCAATGTAGCATTGTCCGATTAGCCATATCAGCATAAAGTGGCGTTAAATAAACAACTAACAAAAGTAAAAATTACCAAATGACAAAGAAAAGGAAAAAAAAAAGTTCTTTAATTTTAATCGAGAGAGAGAGAGAAAATGAAAGGTCTGACGATACTTTAAGTTCACTATCTAAAACTTTAAAATTCGGCGCTGCCGTCTATTCTATGGCGATGTACTTCTCATCGTGACGCAGGCAAATCGGCAGTTTCACGTTCTGCATAGCCGTGGAGGCATCCTCTTCCAGTGCTTGATACAGCAAGACTGACTAAAGTTCGCTAATGCCTGCAAGGTGCACTAATAGCAACACAAAATACCGCCCCCCCTCTCTCTCCCTCGCTTACTCTCCTCTCTCTCTCGAGCTAAATCAATACAATATTATTCTATGAAATAAAAGTATGTATATAATTTACAATATGGTTACATATTTTCGAATACCAACAAGTACTCTTTAAAATATACTCTGCTGCATGCACTTGTTATTAATTTACAAAGTTACATTAAAATATTTTATTTTTACCGATAATTGCAGCATGGTTTTCTGCGTACTGTTTATTTTTGGTTTATATTGGTGAAAATAACAATGCGGAATTACAGAGCATGGCCTCGGTTAATGCATTTAAAGTAATAGCGTCACAAAGGTAAAGACGTTCTTGTTGTTGGGCTTATTAACGAAGGAATTCCTAAAAGTTAATAAGCACAGAGACGCCCAGAAAACGTCCGAGGAGTTGACCGAAAAGTCTGAGGGAGCAGTGATCTAGCGGATTTGGGTTTGGGTGGTGGTCCGTGGGTGGAAGTTTGTTAGCAGAGGTTGGTGGTGTCAGAATCGAGCTTTTGGGTTGGTTTCGATGACCCGTATACATTATTACTGAAGATAAATTTTAAGAAAAATTTTCTATCAAAATAAGAATACAAATATTAAGTTAATTATTGTTATTTCAGTTTTATTATGGGGTCTTATTAGTTAAATAACGAAGAGTCTAAGATAGATAGATTATCATCTTTACAGCATTCATACCCAGTCGTCTTTCCAATGATTTCATGCATGAGTCTTCATGAAATCCATATTTTCTGTCTAATGGTTTGGTATAGTTTTCTTTCCATCAAAAATGTTTAATTTGCATTTTCTTAGTGATGTTCTAGAGATATTTGAAGAATTTCTGGAAGACCATAGATGGTTCTATTAAAAATCTTAATTTTTTTTCTAATATTCTAAGAGTTTTAAGGTTAGGTAATTAAGACGTAACGACTGGAGCAGGTTTATTATTATAATAATAAGCGAATAATATATATCATATCGTTTTATTTTTATTTTGCACTGTAATGTTTCATGTCAAGCCAGCCGCCGCCTTTATGAATCGTATCATTTCCTTTTGGGTTCCATTAAAGTTAAATGTTAGCCCTGAGTCGGCACCATAGATCTCCTACCTGGAGCTAGTTGGTGGGAGATAAATCTCAGGTGGAAACATTTGTAACTTCCCCCTCCCGCCGGTTTATGAGCGATGCCCTGCCCTCTGGTGTAGCTTGTGTGAACTAATGGCTGTACTTTGTGCCCCCACTGCCTTCCTCGGGTCAAGGTTGTTATTTGTTCAATAATTATTGAACATCTTACCTTTAATAAAGATATAAACCGAATGTAATTTTAAACATTTCAACAGAACACTAAGCTCCTTGTTGTGCTTCCCAGGTTAAAATCTAGCTGTAGCTAACAAATTGTTTAATCTGTTAACCTGTGGAATTTGGAGACCACATATTTCCACCCAGTCGCTAAAAGTTATTACCCTACATTGCTACATCAGGAGAGAAGCATGGCAGTTGAGCAAGATCTCAGCCAAATCACCTCCTTGCGCAGCCATTGTCCTAGAAACAGAACAGTCTATTTTATGTATTGAACCCAAGATCTTACAAGGGTTATGGTGGTACAGACTTTCTTGATACTCCATTTCCAGTAGAGATGTGGTGGGGAGAACTCCCTTTCCCCTACCACATCTCCTCAGTCCCGTCTCCGATTCCGCCGCAGGTCGTTTACTAAATTTAAATACAGAACAGTCTATACTATGCATTTAACCCAAAACCCTTCATGGGCTGCAGTGGTACATGTTTTTTTAAACCTACATGAATGTTGACAACCTTTTCTTACTGCCTTTTCAATGACCTTAACTATAATGACTTTTTAATCATCACCGATGGCTTTACCACATTTCCGTCTCTACCATTTACTGAATCAAAGATTATTTGTAATTTATAATGATAGAGGTTTTTATTTTCTTTATTTTGATAATCGCTGAACAGTAATCTTCACCTGATATCCTTTTACATGGTTGGGTTCTGAGGTCCACCATTATAATTTGATATGAACGTCACGCGTATCCGACAAACGAAAAATTGCCGAAAATGGAAATGAGAAAATTTAGGGTGAAGTACATATCATCCAGAACGAAAAAAAAAAGGATTGAATAGGGTTAATGTCGTCTTTCTTTAAATAGTCTGATCCTTACTATGGAATACCCGATCCTTCAAACTTTGCCCTAGAACTTTCTAAAAACTTCCAGACCAAACAAGTGATGAATAAAATAGAGGCTTTTATGTAAGTAGAACTTTTATAATTATTTTTAAATGGATAAAAGAAGATGGCCTCGAGATCATCTACTATAGAACTTTATTGGAGTGCTGCCGATGGGTAGTTACTCCACATGTGTTTTTCATGTCATAATGTACATATCAGCAGATTTACTAGTTATAAACATATTATAGTTGTAAATATCAATAAATTAAATTTAAAAAAAAAATGGATAAAGATGTTAGATGTCAACTTAGAACCGCTAAAGTTTAACAGCAGGTTTTAAGATAACAGGGCGATGACAATTGAGCATTCAATTGTTTCTTCAAGAACACTTAGAAAATTAAGGAAGTCATCAGGAATATTAAGCAAAAAATTACTACATAAAGTTTTACCAAATTAACATATTTCATATTATAACACATTACGTGGAAAATTAAAGTTTAAAAATTGTATTTTTGAAGTTTATTTCACATTTTGCAAGAAAAATTATAACAAATTTCATGACTCACTTTCTGGACACCCGAACTTAATGGTACGAACATTACTGCAAACACATGAAAATTCATAATTCAAGGAGATTGAAATGCCTCTGGAGCAGGGATCTACTAGGGAGAGATGAAACTCGCTATGTGTGCCTTAAATGGGAGGTTTGCAAAAGATCACAAATACATTATGTGCCAAATGGCATTTGTGTAATTTCATTCAATAAATATATTATTATTATTTCACTTTATTGTCTACTATTCTCCTTCAAATGTGCCAATAGTTTCCAATTCTAGATATCTTTATCATTAATAAAAATTACGTAAATGTTCTATAGAAGAGACCAAATTATGTTTTACTACCTTACAATTTTGACTCCTTGTATTAACAATATAGCCCCATCACTAGAATCCTTTTCATATCTCCCTACAGAGTTCCAGCATATTCCCAACCTCATCCTTCTCTTACAATGCACCTTGTGCAGTTCCAGGGATCCTCTCATTGCTCTATAAATCCTTTATAATGAGTAAAAACATGTATAAAGCAAGGGGTTAAGAAAGATTTTTTTTAAATAATCGTAATAAATCTAATTTCAATTAACATAATAATTAAATAGCCTCCTTTCTCATCAAATATGTTGAAAAAAATGATCTCGCATTGTATAAACATCTTACAGGCCACTAAATCTTATGAGATTAATTTCCTTTCAGTGAAAATATGTTAGGAGGAAGTGAACTTTTCTGGATTAATAGCTGTTCTATCTAAGGGCTCGATTAATCTTCAGGGGCGGATTCGAAGATAAAGGGTTGGTCGTGCCGAACACGGAGGAGCTCCAGGACATTGTACATCACTGCGCTTCAAGCTCCCCCTCCTTCTAGATTCAAGATTTACCTCAGTTTCGTTAATTTATTTATCGCTTAAATTAAACAAATCGAAAGTTGAAAAGTTATATTTTAGAAACAATACTCCTTTTAATGATTTCTTACTAACGCAACTCGTAGTGGCTTGCTCAGAATATTTTCCATGGATTTCGGCAATAGCCTCCTACATGGTGCAAATTGCTAACTATTCAATAAAACTTTCAAAGAAGGGTGTGTAGAGAGCAGACATCTCCCAGATGCGCACAAAGGACGTAGGAATCCGATCGAAGTAGGTATCGTGACCCTGCACTGATCCTTGATAAGATGAAGAATCTACAGGAAGCAGTTTTTAACTATACTTAGGGTTTGTACTGTTTACTGTTGGATGTTAGTTCGATATTTAATTTAATTCCTATTCGGTTTATTATATTGATGCATATATGGCGAAGGAGGAAGTATATAATACAACCGGAAAAAAATGGAAAAATACTCAGCCGCTAGGACTAAGAAAAATAAAATAATAAGAAAAGCGGAAGACTACAAACTATTGAGATTAATTGGCAGATTGGAAATATAAGCGATCTGTACGCTGATGTCAAGGATTGGAAAGGGTTGGATATAAAGCAAGAAATACGAAAATGCGACGATTACGAAAATGGAAGAACATTTCCAGCATCTTCTGAACCAACTGTATCACAAAGAGAATAAGGACCAAAATGGAAGGACTCACAAGAGTTTATAAAAACAGATATTCTGGATACAGAAATAGCTATCGACAGGATTAAAAGAACCAGAAAAGTTGTTACAAGATGGTAGAGAACTAAGCTATTAGAATTAATACAGAATATATAGAAGAAGGAAAATATGTCGGAGGCTTGGAACATAGGCCCAATATACCCTACCCTTAAGAAGAGGTCATGAAAAGAGTGTGGTAATTATAGAAGCATAGCACTCCTTCCGGTGGCCTATAAGATAATGTTCAACACCTTGCTTAATCCTTGAAAGTATAGTAGGCGAGGATCAAGCAGTATTTAGAAGAGAAAGAACTACGCTAGACCAGATATTTATTCTGAAACAGTTACTTAAAAACGAAGGAAGTAGAACAGAGTGTGAACGCCTTATTTGTCGATTTCAAAAGCTTGATGATTCCGTGGACAGAAACTGAGTATGGAGGGTCATGACTAAGCTAGCTATTGCCGTAAGATTGACGAGTTGACTAAGGCATGTATGCAGAATCCTGATACAAGGATATGTGCAAGGGAGAAGGACTCTTGCCGTTGCTGTTCAACATATCCCCTTAGGATGTAATTAGGACAATATCCAGAGAGAATGGCGGGGGGCACGTAGGAATGAAGCATACGAGTACTATCCTTGGATACGCCGATGATAAAGCATTCTTCGGACGTAATGAAACTTGAATTGCTCGCTAAGACGCTGATGAGAGAAGCAGACCAAGCAATTAACAAATAAATGAATATAAAACAAAAAACATCGTAGTAAGCCGTAATGTCGACCCCAACAACTGTACTACGATAAATTGTAATTCGGTCCCAAAAGTAGACGGCTTCAAATACCTTGGCTCCACAATAAGTATAGCTAATGACCAATTAACTGATTCAGGAGCGTATACAAAAAGAGGATTCTTTTTTTTTCATGAGTATTAAAATCCTGAAACATCTCTAAAAATTTAAAGCTAAGAGTGTACAATGCTGTAATAAAGGCGGCTCTGATATACGGTTGTGACACGCGGGCTCTCACCGGCAGCCTGGAATGCAGAATCGAGAGATTTGAAAGGAAAACCCTCGCAAAATAACTGGAGCGATGTGGAATCAGAATCTAAATTCATAGAGGAGAAGGAATTATATGGAATTACTCATGGATACTGGTCATTCGATGTATAACGATATGAATGCAAGAAGATTAAGATTGGCGGGGTATGTAGCTTCCAACTGATCTGTCAGGACGCCTCTACACAACTAAATATGCCACAATAGTTGGCAAGAGACTAAGTGGATAGACCAGATGGATAGACTGGACCTACAAGGATGCTCCGGAGCTCATGATAGACAGAAGTGAAGAAGGCGGCCAAAGATCTAAAACAAAGCCAACCAAAAAAAGATATATGTGTGCATGTATGTATTATGAATATATGAACTGGGAAAAGGTATAAGATGAAAATAAAATAAACTAAACAATCCATTATTTAAATTTATCAAAATAAAAACAAGTGAAAATAAAAAAAATGAAGATATATAGAATTGGTCAGGGAAAATAAAGGGGGAATTGGAAGCAGAACTTATTTTGTGCTATATTTGAATGCGCCCACTTACAATTCAATCCATCGTCAGAATTATCCAGTCAACTATTTCCACTCAAACATTTAAAAAAATAAAACTTACAATGTTCCCTGTAGTCATCTCGTTTCTCCTCCTCTACTTGCTCAGTGGAGATAGGGGGTGTTTTAATTTTAAATTAAAATAAAGACAAGGCTCGAAACTAAACTAAACTATATACATATGTCTTATAATATTTACAACCATACATAGATATACACAGATGATACATAAGGTATACATAACTCTCTTCTTAGGTAGTGAAGTCCTTCTTAGAGGCAATAGGCAGGTTTTCCTATCCCCGCTACTCCAATGCTGCCAACTTAGGTTACAGTATATGTAGATTCATGCGGGTTTGTGTGTATATATATATAGAGGAAGAGTGTGCGAGAGGAGAGGGTGGGAGAGTAGGAGTAGGAGGGAGAGGGTAGGAGGGAGAAGCAGAGAAATAGATAGAATACATGTCTATAGAATACATACACGTATATAGCATATACATACAATGAAACTAAGCTTTATTTTAAATTCCGAGAATCTACCTTGGTTTCAATGGCCATTGAGGAAGTAATAGCTGTCAGGGTGCAGATCAGTTCTCCTGGCTCCAAGCATCAGCTCCCTTGATTGGACTACCTTGTCGACCAATTAGTTTCAATGTTAAACAAAAAAATGTTTAGACTGTCACTCACTGAAAACTCCTTTTCCAGGAAAGTGTTTTTTCCGATTTCCAAGTTTTACTGAAGCGGTCCGCCTATGTTTTATTTTATATTTGAAGCACTAATTAATATTTGTTTTAGTATTTTCTAATACGCTATAATGTTACAACGAAAAAATTAGATATAAAAGTAGAGAATTAGTTGACCATATAAATATAGTGAAAGAGACAATGACCCGTGGTGGAGGTTAACCCTGGCATGCTACTCTTATTTTTACTAACGAGTCTACTACACTGGGGTACATGTGTACCCCAAATAAAAAGACGGTTTTTAGAGCGTTTAATTTCATTTTATTTTAAAGTAATATAAAACACTCTTGATCCATTCATTAAAAAATGAGAATAAACTAACTACTGAATACATGAAGCACTTGTTCTTGATGTTCCATACAAATAAATTGTTTACATAGAGCACATTTAAACCTAGGTTTTAGGTCTCGAGATCTAGGACAGAAATTACACTTCTAGGCTTGCTCTGGGTTCTTCTACCACTGGCACATCTATATAACGTATGATGGTTTGAGGGAGTTCTCGTCTTAAAGTCGGGTTTTCCAATCGTCTTGACATCTGAGGTCTAATCAGATCCTTAGGAATGATCCTTCGATTTGTAAATATTTCTTTTTCAGCTGGAGCACTCCCTCTTAACAGTAACATAGAATTGTATCCTGTAATGTTTAATAAGTTAAAAAATAAACAGAGGGGCCAACGGCGAGTTTTCCGACCACAGGAATAGGAATGGCATAGCTGGTCTAACGTGTCAACATCTTCTGTCGTAGAGTTGTAAAACTTAATAATCTCTGGTAGTTCTACTGAATCGTCTTTGTCCCCTTTTTCATGCACAGTTGACAGCATTAGCGCATTTTTTTTTTTTTTTGTGGAGGGCAGTATGATAATAGAGTAAGGTGTCCACTAAAGCAGAACATTGCCGAATTTGGTTGTCTTTCCTTGATGTTGAGGAATGATGGAGGAATCTCTCTTTTATTTCTTCTTAAAGTACCTACTACCGTCATTTTTTTCTCTAAAAGGCTATTTGCCGTCTCTATGTACGGAAAATTTTACACCGATTGTGCTACACTGGGGTACATCTGTACCCGAAAGGTTAAATAACTTGGTAAAAAACAACACTATCATCAATTCGAATGCCACACGTGTACTGTCTTGTCAAGAGAGGAAAATACTGTCACAGTATCACACATGACTGCATCACAGAACTGCAGCGTTATCTGTTATCTGTCGACCACAAGCAACACTTAATAGAGGCACTGGGGTAAAGGTGTTTTCCAGGGTGAAAAATAAGTAAATTAATGAGTGATACTTTGTTAGAAACTAACGCTTTCTTAAAACTTTTATTGTGGTTACTTTCATATTTTCTGATTTTTTCTACCTCCCAACTTTACTTTTCCATTATATTTTACTTTAAAGTTTCCATATAAATATTTAGTTTCACTTGAAATATTCCTTGTTTGACATCTATTTCAAGAAACATAATCTCCACGTATTTTGACAATCGTTCCTTACTGCTATATCAATTTGGTTACAAACACCTTTTAATTATCCCTCCTACACTGCCTTCTTAATATTTTGTTCCTTCTTATTTTTTTCATAATCACTTTCTCCCACTCCTATTTCTATATTCTTATTAATTTCATTTTTTTTATATTCTATTTTCTATTTTCCGTCTTTTCCCGTTGTTTCAATTCTTTCCATGGGTTCCTACCATACAGTTTTCACTTCGGAGATCCCTCGCTGACATTTCTTCCTCTAATTCTTTACACCAAGTCCTCGCTGGACGGTCTCTTTTTTTCCTTCCTTTTTTCAGGAGCCCAATTCCGTACTTCTCGCGGCCATCGGGAGTCGTATCATCTCAGTTTGTTTCTCATTATTCATTCCCCGACAGTTTTTGCAAGTTCCCTCTCTTCCCTTATTACCTCATTTCTGATTCCATTTGCCCTAGTCTTCTTTAAACATCTTTTCCAATAAATGCTCTTCTGCGGCAATAATTTGGGAGAAAGTTTTCGTAGACGTTTCTGCTGTATTTGTGATAATAATCCCAATTGCACAATACGAGATTTTCATATTAATCTTTTTGAAAAGACTTTTGCCATATTGCTGAATGAAGTAACCTTTTTGCCGTTTATTCCTGTTCGCTTCTTCTTCTTATTGTTTCAAGTTCACAGCCTTGAAGCGTAAAACCTATGAGCCTTGAAAGCTTACATATTTCACCATCAATACATTTGTATTCATTATCTTACCCTCCATCAGTCGTATAATCTGGTTTTCAAAATTAATCTTCATGTTCCGTTCCTTATACTGAGTATTTAAACTTTTGATCATGAAAATCAAATCCTCCCTGAATTTCATTTTTTAAATATATATTGTTAATTGAAATAGTTAATAAACGGTATTTTATTTAAGTTGATGCGGTACGAACAGTTTCTAATTTCAGTCTGATTCAGTTTTTGAGACACTGATTAATTGTTTTATAGGTGCATAAGAAAGTCATGTCTTGTATACGGGTATATGAGATTCTTAACCTATTCGAAAAATAAAAAACAGATTATGGAAAAGTATTCTTCAAATTGCTTATTTCATACTTAATAAACTTAACTCCTCCATTATTCTGGCGTGTAGATACCTTATTAACACAACTTCTTCTTTAATTATGCTATAGCTAAATAGCGGATGCTTGAGTGGGAATCCTAAGTTTTATTTAGGATAGGGATATTTAACGAGTACCTGACAACAGATATCGCTGTCGATGAAAAATTATTCTTAGAAAGGACTTTATAGAACTGAACTACAAGTTAATTGGCGTGCAAAGTGATCTAAAGGCAGCGAATACAAAAAGTAGACAAATTCTCTTATTTCTAGAGCTTACATACATATGGTTGGAGATCCAGAAGGGGGGGGGGGGGTTAATTGCACCTGCTCGGACCCAGGAAGAAGACTTGTCTTAAACAATTCATAAAAAAATATACAAATAAAAAACGTTCATAAAAATTTTATAATTAAAATATTTATATAATATAGTATTTCCTGATTCATAGACTCTTATTATGACACCACACATGCTCGGAACAGCCATTTTATGTCCTCTACGAAGGACGGCATAATCGAGAATTTTTTACCTCCTTATAAATCTTAAGGTCACATGCCGGAATGCGAACAGTAGGTTGTTACTAACCACTACTCCATTATTCTGGAGTCTTCTGAGGTACACTTATATCATAGCACCATTGTCTCTTCTCTAATATGAAGCATCTGTACCACTACAACCCGTGAATGGATCTAGGGTTCAGTACAAGGTAGTGACTGTACTGTTTCACGGACAACGGTTCTGCTGGGAGGTGATTTGTCCTAGATCACGCCCAACCGTCGGATTCCCCTCTTATTTTGGGTACCCACTTAATAGAGGCTGGGTGAACCCCAGAAGCTTCCTAGATCCTATATGGCCCATTTCCGGCTGCTAACATATCAAATAAAAGTCTTGCCAGGAGCGGATTTGAACAAGGATTTTCGGCATGGCAACTCCCGTATCGAGCTCGAATATAAGCCTGAATTAGTTATGTATTCAAAAGGTCAGTATATGCAACAATTATTTTCATATCGTACTTTCGACTGTAAATACTTCGATCCTAACAGATGACAACTGAAGCAAGAAGCTTCCTAGTTAGCGATTCTAGGCCATATCGGAGCTCTAATTAGTCTTCGAGGTAATACCGGATCCCTCGGGCGATTACACCCACTGTTCAGTTCGCATTGTTCAAGGAGGATTTCGTGCGGTGGAGTAACCACCGGCAGTACTCCACGCCAATTATTCAAATATTGTATTGCACGTAGGATAGCATCATCGTTTTCCTTGTAATTTCGAGAATAATTAGGAATACATGTGAAAACCAACACGGAAAAGACGACTTTGCTATTATATAATGATATGTGATATTGATATCGTTATTATACTGCTTATTTTCAATTACTACTTAGTAGTTATAAACTTATATACACATTAACCAGTGAGACTTTTGTCCATTGCGATGGATGGTGTTGATTTGAAAAGCCAGCTGTCAAAGTGATTGATACACCCCTGACTCACTCAATTACAGCTGTCAAGTGCCTTTGGTCAGATCTAGGTGTTATTTAAGAGTATTAACGTGCAGTTTGTAATAAAACAAATTTTTATTTGTATAGGAGAGGCACGTTTTGCATCTACTGAAAACCAAACATATATATATTTCTGACAACAACGTATACAATACCGTATTATATCTACAATGTAATATATAATTAAGCATCAATATTTAAGTTGCTATATTGGCTTCACTGCCCAAGCAATGATGTCAAGGAAAAGTCAGATCATGAATAATAATATGGGATGCCACCATCCTCAGATCGTTATGTAATTATGTATATGATCCTGAGGTAGTTTGCTCATTTAACGTCACTTAATGCTTCAATGGCTATCGGACGATGATACAGTGGGAGCCCTAAATTTTACCTGTCCAGGTTTAATTAGGATAGAGATTTTTAACGAGTACCCGACATCGTACAGGCTCGGAACCCTCGTTTAACGTCCCGAAGGACAGCATAACCAAGGATTTTTTTACTCCTATTAAAAATTCTAGGGCCACCTGCCGGGCTACGAACCCGCGATCTTGGGCTTAGTAGTTTGTTATGTTAACCACTAGACCACAGGTGACCCAAGAGTTCGTTATATTTAACATATAGCAATTATTTATCATTAATAAACAACAGACATATCCGTCTCTTCTCCAAAGGAAGACGTGGTTGACTGACCATGAGTTAGTTATTAAATAAAGATCCAATTTTTCAATAATTCATCTTTAATAAATAAAGTTATATATATATATATATATTATAAAGGTACTTACAAAGAAAGTAAAGGGGGGCCCTTCAGCTAGATGTGACAGTCTACATATTGGGTTTCCCGCTTCTTGCCTGTAACTCCCTCTTCTGTATCTTTTTTTGTTTAAATGACTTTATTGAATTGTACAACTGTAATATTATACATCTAGTACAAAGGCTGTATGAATAAACAAATGCATGAAAGGACGTGTAGAGGCACTACCCATTGGCAGCACTCTATTCTGTATCTTAAGAGTAAAGGTAATAATTATACCAATTATAGCGGCATACACGGGACATTGCAGACTCAACCCCCACATGTTCAGGCTGGGATTGGTGAGTGTCCCCACTTGCCGCTTTTGTTGTACCGAGGACGAAACACCCTATCATGTTATCTGCCTATGTGATATGTTTGCCGACCTAAGGTTTGCAACCTTTGGTCGGGATAGAGTCACCAACCCCAGGCAGGTCGACTTAATAACCCAGCAAGCACACTTAGGTTTGTGGGTTTAGCTAAGTTGAGATTATAATAATCGCTTATAACGGGGCGCACGATAGATCAAATTGGTGGCAGTGCGATTTCAACTTAATGCGAAGGGACGACTACCTGGTTAATGCTCCTTACTATATTTGTCTAGGTATTCCTTATGTTCCAAAAAGTGTCACGTGTAGAAAAGTAATGAAATTGGTGATTCTGCTCACTTCTTTTTTCGCCCTAGTTCTGTATTCTTTTTTACCGATGGTACGCACTTATTAAAATTAAGTATTATACACTTATTCTTGCTTTATTTTGCCGTTTTACATTTAATACAGATTTTTAATTTATTAAAAATTATCCAAATATATCCTATACTACTTTATAGGGGTATCCCTGCGCCACTGATAGAGTTGAGACCTTTCTCGGGGGCCCACTCGGTCTCTGTAAAGTCGCTTTTTAGTTCTTACATTTTTTTTGTTGTATTTGCACACGGACTTTTAACACACCGTTCAATTATTTCTATAATTTTTTTAACTTGTTACTAGTTGTTGCCCTTAGTGTATGATCTCACATTTTTATAAAGCTCCTATCTATTACTGTAACAGTGGTTTTCACTAATTTGATATATTACACAAGATGCGTAATTATAAGCTATTTTCTTAGTAATCTCCTGAGCCTTCGCTAGGCTTTCAGTAACGTATTTTTTTTTTCTGATACAGAAATAGGCTGTTCCTCCTCCCGTTTTCTCCCATGCGCAAACTCTTTGTTGTACGGGTAATTAGCTTCGGTCACAAGCTGAAGGAAATCATTCCCGGAGAGGGCCTAATGTCCGGTTCCCGTCAGCAATTTTGGACTTTGTGGCTCAAAGGCTTTGTAGATTATGACCACCCTTCACCATAAAGTTTGGCTCGAAAGCCTCCATGTCCTGCGAGGAATTGCGAAACCCACAAGTTCGATAGAATCTATTTCGCTTCTAAGCCGTGACAGGACGCTGGGGATGTAATTGGTTAAGGTTGCAAACCTTTTGAGGTTGTCATCCACCACCAGTCACACGGTCAATGGTATCTTTTCGGATCATCGCTTTCTATATCCTGATAATTTTTGGATCGATATTGTTTGGTTGACCTGTTGAGCCTTCCTTTTTAAGATTAAATATTCACGCAGGAGAAGGTCGAGAGGTATCTCCCTCTTACACCGCTTGCGTGACACTCATATACGCTCTAG
The DNA here is from genome assembly GCA_964056705.1 of Troilus luridus. NCBI lineage: Eukaryota > Metazoa > Arthropoda > Insecta > Hemiptera > Pentatomidae > Troilus > Troilus luridus. The sequence continues at coordinate 60,823,897 of OZ057414.1, forward strand.
TGACCAAGCCGTCCACAGAATCGTCACCAACATGCTCGAAAAATCATCAGTCATCAGTCTTTAGAAATAGAGTAAGCGCTATGTTCTTATTCATTAGTATGTAATTTATTTTCCTTTAATCTGAGCATAGAGAATGTATATTTTTCAAATTAATGAAGTTTATTTATAGTATTCCCGTTCTATGGGAATATTAACACATTTAATCATAATTAAATTAAAATAACAATAATTACTGTTTGAATAGTTACACCAGCTATAGTGTATTATTTATTATTATTCACGTTAAAGGCATTTCATCAGACCATGCGAAGCATCCATGACTATTTCTTCCTGTTCTTCCAGTACACCTTCATTCGTTCTCTTAAGGCCCTATTCGTTTCTTCTATACACTTTGGTCTTTAGGGTGCTACACTTAGAATTCTATACACCTAGAATTGTGGGTGCTGTCTTCTCTGATATCACTTCCTACTTGTATACCTCGTGTCTAAAGACGCTTTTTGAGTCTACCTTGGCTTTTTCCATAAAAAAAATTAATTTTTTTTTATTTAATTTTTGTTATCCAGGATATAGTAGTCTTGAGTCTCAGTATATATACAAAAATTTTGTTGGTGAGTCTAGTCGGGGGAACCATAGTTTATCATACATTAAATCCGCAATTTATATCCTTAAAATAAAACAGTATATATTGACACAATAAACTATCCTATAACAAATCGAACCGATCATTAGCTCAAGTAATAAAAATGAACAGGAATGGTTTATGTTGTTAACCTGAATTCTGCTTCAATGCCTCACATACCTTGAAGTTGCCTAATGATGACAGCACTTTATTCTACGTAATGTTAGTTTCATATAATTCAGGTCTGCCCCATATAATAAAAAATCAACTGGTTTTTAATAAAGCTGAAGTTTTATTGATCATCAATAAAATAATTAGAGCTCCAAAAATACACAGGCAGCTTAGTGTTGTAGTGCAGTTGCAGTGCTCAAGGTCCCGGGTTAAAATAAGGCAAATCATTTGTTTAATATGTTACAGCCACGGATGGTCCCTGTGGGTTCTGAAGAACCCCCTGATGCTCAGCAAGTCTCTGTAAAGTGGGTAGCCTTTATTGAGAGGAAAATGTGGTGATTATAACACTAAGCCCGGGTTCTTTCACATGCAAAGAGTTGATCTTGTAACTATTGGAAAACCTGGTGGTTGAACGCCATCTCAGACAAATCACACACACAACCGTTCTCCTAGAAACAATACAGTCTCTACCAAGTACTGAAACCAAACCCTTCATGGGCTACAGTAGTAAACAATCATACAGATAACTAATTATACAGATAATTGATTCATTTAATGGATATGGATTAAGAAAACTTCATTATTTTATTTTGGTTCGTTTAACCCAAATTTGGGGAACGCTGGAACAAACATTAATTATTATTATCACTTATTTTTATTCATAACTATTAATTATTATTATAATTTGTGATAATTATTATTATTTATTCTTAAATTCGGGGCTTTGTATAATTTTAATCAAAGCTATAAAGCTTAATACAATTTTCACAGTAATTAGAAAAACAAAACAAATCACAATTCTAATAATAAAACAAGCAATAAATTTAGTGTATATTGTATGAGATCTCAAAAAAGCTTTTGTTTGCAATGTTGTAACTACCAAACCAATAAAACCCTTCCCTTAATATAGAGGGGGAGGAGGAAAATGAATTAAATAACGTGCTTTCATGTCTCTAATACCTTTGTTGGATGAGGGTATTACAATCGTGAAACCTTCATGGTGTGGAGATTTCCGTAGCTGGTTTATTTTCTGTTGTAATCTGCTCTTAGCTCGTGCCATCGTTCGCAAATTAACAAGTTACCAGCAACCCACCATTTCTGCTTTTTGCTAGCCCCGAAGTGTTTCCAAACATTTCTAATCCCCGAAGATCCTCAACCACTGCCCCTACACCGGCTAAGCAAATGAAATAGCCATAACAAAGGGGCTTAATATTCCAAGCCGTGATTCCGCTTCAAGTAATCATTTTAACTATATTTTCCCCCTACTAATGATCTCGGAACCCTTTTCTTCTCTACTACTCTTTTCTTTCCCCTTTCTTTCATTTTTACCCTTTAATTGGAGAGAGCTGGGAATACGAGAATCAGCAATTTTTTTTTTTAGAATTCCTATAAAAAAAAATAAAGGTTACTCGGGATCGTACTTATATTTATTCCTTCTCGAAGGTCAAGTTTTCTTAGAGGATTATGATGCTGGGCTTGATAATACTATTTTATACTTATCTCATTATTTGAAGAATGTAAGAAACAAATAATTGGCTTAGAAATATAAAAAAACACTTGATTTAATTGTGTTTCTGATTAATATAGATAGTGAATTAAAGATATTGAGAATTGATCAATATTAACTGGTTGATAGAATAGATAAATAAATAAATTGATCTTTAGAGTTCCTATCTGATGTTTCTCCTTCTTCTTATTTTTAGGCACTACAGCCCTTCCTGGAGCTTGGCCTCCTCCAAGCGATTCTTCCACCATTTCCTGTCTTGTGACTTTTCCTTCTAATTAGGCACACCCTTAGCTTCAGTATCTAAAAATATCCGATCCTTTCATACCAATAATTATTTTATTCCTCCATGGTTCAAGATGAAGCGGTTATTGTATTAAATTATTCAATGATAATAATTATACATCTATTCCTTTGTTAAGCCCTGGTAATCAATTAAGGGTGAGTATTATTTTATTGATTACTGTTATTATTTAAAGATCACGCAAGAGGATTGAACCAGTGGTGATCGCAACTAAATTATATATTTATGCAAATCCAGTGAACACTTCGAATTACTTTAAACATTATTTACACAGAATTTTGAATACAGTAAATAATAGTCGAATCTCTCTTTTCGAGTTGCAAAGTGCTAAACCGTTTATATAGGTATATGAGAAAGTTGAATTAGCAATCGGAAAATTAAAACTGTAGTAAGCTTCGAACATTTCTAATAAACAAATAAAACCGTGCGGGGTAGCGGGATGGTGTATAGCATTTTAATTAACTAGGGATGCCGAAGAAATCAGTAAATTTAGTAGGAATGTGCGTAGCAGAGCCCTTCAATAAAGTTAGAGTGGGTAATTGTTTTTCGGTGAAGTTTGAGGTTCGGACGGGTTTAAAACAAGGTATTTCGATTTCACCGATACTTTTTAATTTAGTACTATAATATTTCATTAGAATTTTGAGAGAAAAAAAAATATAACACGAAAACTCTTTAAACTAAAATGTACATTTTCGATGTACACTTTTAATTATTACAATATTATTGTTACAATTTACTCCTACTTTATTGAAAATAATCTTTACCACTACACAACACGGATGATTTTGGGCACAGCACATGGTTAGAGCCAGATTAAATGGTTCTTTAACAGATTAAAGAACTTGATTAAAAAACTCAAATTTAAACCCTGGACATTCAGCTTATAGAATAGAATAGAATAGATTAGAAAAATAATTTTACACTGAGACCAGGTCCTTTAAGAATAACAATATTGTACAGAAAATAATAGAAATGTATTTGGCCAAACGGCTACATTATTGGAATACTACAATTAAATATGAACTAAAACGTATGTTCTGATAGAGAAAAAAATATATATATGCATATATGAAACAAACAAAAAATAAAATAAAATAATAGAATAAAAAATTTACAATAACCAGAAATTGGCTAATGGAAAAATAAAAAAGTAGATAAGAACATCTAATAATATGAATAACAGTATCATAATGAGTATGGAATATTTAAAATTGTATACACATTATATATTATGGTACAGTCTTTACCATGTAGTGAACCCCAGACCCGTTCACGGGTTGTAGTATAGGTTTTTTAACTATAGGAATGCTGTATTTAAGTACCATTTCTTCTTTTAATAAGGTTATCCGTAAATCATGGTTTAAAGAATTTCAAATCTACCATAGCTGGTATAGAACTATCGTTTACGAAAATCTTGTGAATTTATTTTTGCTAATATCACGGTGTTCTTTTTTATATAACTACAAGCTGTTTTATATATCTTGATTTAACCTACTTAATGGTGCATTTTATTAGCTCAGATTTGGGTGGCAAATAGTATTTAAAAAAGAAAGCCATGACAGGGAGAGCTTTTTATTGGTAAGCCAACGTTTCGACCCTCATTCCAGGTCTCTTTAGGGCTAGTTTGATGGGGTTGACACTTGACTGACGTCTATTGTTTGATGTGTCTTTTGACACTAGATGCCTAGTGTCAACCCCCGCCCATCAAACTAGCCTTGAAGAAGACCTGCAATGAGGGTCAAAACGTTGGCTTACCAATAAAAAGTTCTCCCTCTATAAGGGAATTTTCTTGAGCCGGATCATTTTCTTCCTCTTAAAAAAAAAATTGTACTTCTTCATAGGATCATGGGTTCAGTACAAAGTATTGACTATAATGTTTCAAGGAAAACGGTTGTGGAGGTCGGATGATGATTTGTCAGACATCACGCTCAACCGCCTGGTTTTCCTCCAATAAAGAGTACCCAAATTATAGAAGCTGGTGAGCCCCAGGAGGGTCTTCAGATCCCCGTGTGTTAACAGAGTAGGTTATATATCTGGGACGGCCGGGTTCGAAACTGGTACATTCGGCACATAAAATCAACATGTAATCATAAGAAATTCAAAAACAAATACATTACGAGTATACTTTTGTTTTATAAGTATGATAACAACGGAGGTAAAGGAAAAATCGGCCTACTTCGAGGCTTTCCGCGTAGTACTGTAAATAAAAAATCCCAAAAGGACGTGCCATAGAATAAAAAAAAGAATAAATAGAATAGAATAGTAGGTATTCAGAGAATTGATAAAGAATGTCGTTGTGAGGAGTGAATAGAAAAGTTTTTAAGGATTGCTATAGAATGGAACCTGAAAGTATTGCTGCTGAAGCTAAGGACAAATCCACCTTATCTCTAAACAGCAGCCAGAGATTCTAAAGCTCCTTGGGATATAAAAAATATATATTTTTTCAAATCTTTATCAATCACCTTAATATCATCCCTGTTTGGATAGTAAATGGCAATATGACAGTTCTCTAGGACCAATTTTAGGGCAAAAAAAAAAAATGAACCCAAACATTATTTTCCAGTTGTTTATTTTTATTAATAAAAATATACTGTACCACTCCAACCCAAGCCTAGGGTTCGGTACATTGTAGAGAGTGTACTTTTCTTGGACAGTCTCTACCATACGGAGGTGATTTGTCCTAGATCACGTTCAACCGCCTGATCTTTTCAGAGGTTTGGTGAGCCCCAGGAGGGTACTAGAATCCACAGCATCCATCTCCGACCGCTAACAGATGAAATAAAAGTGTGCTAGCGAGCGAGATTTGAGCCACGGACATTCCACACAGCAACACAGTGCTCCATTACTAGGCCACTCCACTCCCATTTTTATTAATAATTAATCCAACCCCTTTGCTGGAAATTTTTTTAAGTTCAAGGATCAAAAATACTTTTTACTCTATTTGCAACAGCGAGTTTTCATCATTAGAGGGATATTTTTTTGTCATTGCCTGTGAGTCGAGATACGCAGTACTAAGAAAAGAATTGCGGTGTTTTATATTTCCCCTTGAAACATGCTTCTCCATTATTCAGATCTCCCTCAAGAGTATTAATATACCATTAAAATTTAAGTGATTTGAGTGTGGGAGATCCCATCTCTAGAATATCTATTTAATTGGATGAGTGTTTTTCACTTTCAAAATTAATTTTTAAATATCCATTTTATTTTTGATGACAATTAATAGTTATATTTTTCGAGTGACCCACCATGGACTACGTTCCTTCAACTCCGCTTCTCTTCTGTCCCCTATATTCCCGAATCTTCTTCATTATTATAACGTATTTACTTATTTTCTTCTCTACCTGAAATCCCAAAAATCTGTATAATTTTACCTTCAGAGGTGATTTTTTCCAATACCGACTTGAATAATCTTCTGCTCCTTCACGTCCTTTATCATTTCTGCAAAGCATGCATTACTGACTGAATTCTAGCTTTTTAATGTGTTTGAAAAGTAATCCATGTAAAAAATAAGTAATTCTTATTATTGTTTTGGTTATTATTATTGTATTGGGATTATATTTTCCTTACTAAATATTTGCTTTTCCTTATTTGTTCGTTATAGAGGAGGAGGATCAACCACACAAAGATAATATATAGCCTTATAAAAGCCATTTTTCAGGCATAGATTTTGTGAGGGGTAGAGAGAGATCCCTGTTCGGTAACCCATCACAGGTGTATTTCAATATCCCTAAACGATGCCACAAATACCATATTATACATTAACTAATATAGTTAGTGGCTATTTCATAAAAAAAATCCATTTTATCATATTTTTATGTATCCAATTTAAAAAAAATTACTAACACGATTGGGTGCATCATCTCTCAAAAAAGTGCTACTCAGATAGGGTCGTTTTTGTGTTACATGAATATGTAACAGAATTGAGAGGACATAAATCTGTAGAGGGATTTACGAGTGTACTGTGTTTGAGATTTGTAGGACCTAGCAAATAACTTGGCTCTTATCGAATGTTCCCGCACCTCTGCCAACTTTGGACGTTTATCAGGACCACCGATAACTAACCCAGAAAACCGTGATCAGCTCATAAACAAGCGGCACAATACAGGCCAGACAAAAACGTGTTCAGGGGTTTTAGGTTTGATGTTTAACATTGAGATAATACATACGGGATACAAACATTCGTAATGCATACTATTCCATCGGGACATATCTTATACAGGTTCATTATAGAAACGTGCGAGATAAATTGATGAAGAATTGGATCACTGTATTATTAAAGGATCTCGTTGCCAATTATAAGTGAAAACACTTTTAATAATTGAACGGCATTTAACAATGGACCCTTCAATGTTCCGCTAATTCAAAAGTGGTGAGATTTATTCCTATATTGCGAATTTGATTGTTGGTATCTGTTCCGCAGGTTGTGTCCTTGAAATGATTTACAAGTTTTAACTGTTTATTCGTTTTACTTTTAATATTTATTAAAAATACAAGTTATCATGACCTTTAATAAAGAAAAGAGAATGTTATTATGGGTAATGAATAGATTTATGAAATCAATTCATCAGGAACGCTTGTTGAAACGTTCATTTCTAGATGTACTAGCTTACCGAAGTATTCACATTTCCTAAGTACTTACATTAATTAAATAATAACCATTTTTTATTACGAAACAAATTGTAATTTTTACAAGTAGACGTCCAACTGCATCTTTATACGTATCTTTTTATATTTGGTTGTTTGTTTGTGTGTTATCGAAAAATATGTAAACACTTTATATATTAAGCCATAGGTGTTGAAGACCTAATATGCTTTTAAACACAAATAAATTTTTATGCTTTTTTAAGCAAGAAATTGACAGTCCGCATCCATGCTATTTTTTTCTTCATGGTCCTCTCTCGATTCAATATCATAAAAAATATATGTTTTTTTTGTAGGTTTATATTTAGCATCACTTTTTTTTTCCATTCGAGAACTGAAGTTGAGGCATGGGCTACCCGTGCTGACTGTCCACAGGTTGCCACACTCACTTATCTAGAGAGAACTGAAGATTTATTACTGTGTGGTTTCCGGAAATATATTACGAGGGGGCAAGTAAAATCCTACTCTGGTTTTTCTTCTGCGACTAACAAACCTTTTGAAGTAAAAACATGGTCGTTCAAAATAAACTGTCAAAATCTGATAATTCATATATTTTTAGTTCAACTTTTCCTGAAAATTTATGTTTTAAAATAAAGTATTTTTTCGTCGTGCTATTCTACTAATGATTGTTTTCCTATACAACTGCTAAACCATTTCACGTCGTTTTGCTTTTGAATTTTCGTACTTTTTTATCGTTTTTTATTACAGTAAGCACATTATTTTGAAGGCATTATTGCTGTTCTGGGTTCGAATCTAGATATCGAAATAAATTATTTATTCTGTTAAGATTCATGGATAGCCCCTGTTGGACTACAAACCCTCCGAGTGCTTATCCAGCCTCTATAAAGCGGGTACCCTTAATGTAGGGAAACCCTGGTGATATCTTCCAAATCACCTCACTACACATTCGTTGTTGGAGAAACAATACAGTCTGGTAAATGCGTTTTTTTTTCTTTGAGGTTTTTACTACCCTTTCAAAAAAAAAAGGAATTTTATTATACGTTAATGAAGAGAAGGTATCACCTCAGGCATTGAGTGCATATCTGACGATGAAATTATATGATGAAATATAATTATCATATAGTCATTTATATATCATATATGTTATAAATTTTATTTTATGATAAGAAATTCTATTTCGATTCCAACAGTTAGAAATGTGGTTTTATTGTAATAAATTAATAACGCTAATTTATTAACCAAATGATTGAGACTAAATTTAGTTTTTACTAAATGTATTTCATCAGAGATCACAGCTTGCCCTTGGGTGTAAATTCTTGTGAGTAAAAAAATATATTGGGAACTTATTTGTGTGTTGAAAATAATTTTCGAGTACCTTCCGACATTCAGATTAATCATGACAAACTTAGACTTAATCATTTTAAAAAGTTTTGAACTTTTGAACATATTTTATAATCAATCGAAGTTTACAGATTTTTTTTAATGCTTTGGAAACCATTAAGGAAATAACATCCTTGTGTTCTCTTGGCCTGTTTTTTTGCCTCTTTTATCATTTCCTCTTTACTATTTCATCTAAATTAAACTTTACTTTCCCCTTTGTAAAAATAATTCATTTTGGTGGTTTTGTACGGTCTCCTATCAAAGGAAAATTAGTTGTGTTTCATTGAAAGGGTTTTTATGATAAACTTGCTGTCCCGGCAGACGTTGTTCTGCCCTATTACCCTAAAACAAAGGGCTTCCAATTTTCTCCAACCATTACAATAGCAACTTCATCGATTGTTGGTGCATTGAAACATCTTGCATGCTTTCCTGCAGGAGTTGTATCAGCTCTGATTACAATTTTATGACTACCAGATGGCATAAGATCCAGTGTAGTTTTAAACGATGAAATCAATTGATTTTGTTGAAACAGAGTTTGTAATTGTTCTACAATATACCTCATCACGGAACTGTTATTTTCACAACGCTGGTCAATTTCTTCTGGTGTATTGCATATTTATTCCATTTGCAGGAATTTATAGTCGCTATCTGTCACCGGCAACATCGAAGCAGCTTTATGATATATTTGGCCTTGTATCAGCAAATTAAACAGAAATTTTTTATTTTTACACAAAAACTTAAAAAGGAATAAACAAAGTAAGTCTTGTTATCTTAAAAATTGGCATGAAATTGTCGCAAAGTATATTGTTTGCCCTAAAAAAAGTCATTTGTACCCAGTTGTTATATTTTTGAATGTTTGTAAGGAAATGTATGGAATCCCTTCCAGTTTCTGAAACCAATCCATTTCCATTCACGCAAAATAATCCATTTCTTTCATTTTTGCATTCCAATGCCTTGAAATGTGGGCAAACTGAGTTCGTAGATCCAATACCAACGCTTTGGTAGGAGTTGTAGTTTAAAATAAACATCGTTACTGAAAGGCGCTCGTGAAACACACTTCGTTTTCAACAAAGCAGTTCGAAAACGATGCATTGCACGTGATTGTAATATCCTAATCCATTCAATTCCATTGCGATTTTCACGTTGCTGTGTAGTCATTATCATTATCACGTTAGAAATGTCATTATTGACATTAAAATGTTAAGTTTTTTTTCTTTTTTGTCAAGGATACTTTAAAAATGATCGGCTTTTTGGAACAATTTATTTTCTTTTATGAAATTAATTAGATTTGGCGCTATTTTCCCGTTTGAAAATATCACGATTATTTAATAACCAACCACTTCCTTATTCATAAATAATAAATCAATAAAACTAAACCGTTTTGGCAATTATTTTCTCAAGGAAGATTGGTTCGAAGGAATCGCCAGGACGATATGCACGTCTAAGAGGTAACAACTGGAGCGTGAAGAGATATCAACATTTCCTGGAGATCTCCAGCAACAATTAACAGTAGATTGCCTTCTTGGGTTCTCTCTCGAAAGAACCAATTTGTCTCTAGGGCTTCACAAACGGACTATAATTGCTCTAAAGCTACGCTTCTTTTCTGTTATGTACAACACATGTATTCGTTTCTGAATAAGTGAATACTTCCCTTTGAATCCTTAAGTAATTCTCTCCACTCATTAAATAATATGATTTTTTCTTAATTTAAAAAGTACAATTATCGAGATCAGGGGACGCCTCTGAGAGAGAATTGCTGAGATCTCCTGTGGTCCGCTTTGCTTTCCTCTCCATGCTAGGGCTCGAAGATCCCTAGGACAGTCAGGAAATCTTTGACGCTACATACATCTTTAATAACTATTCCCTTAACTCTGGCGTATATAATATTTGATCTGTATACTATAATAATAATATTTTTTTCTAAAAATGTATGGAGAGAGAATATATTTATGTAATAATCAAAACAACCTTGCATATTGTAAAATCGGGCCAAAATAACGAAGTATTGTCTTTTTTTTATATGAAAGTAAGAAAATGGTTTATTAGAAACATAAATTTTTTTAAACATAATCGTTATTCCTTTATTAAATTATTTTTCTCACTGTTTGGAAGATTTTTTATCGCTAAAGTTTAAAATAAAGTATTTTTTTTTATAAGTACTCTCTCAACCTATACATTATCCGTGAAATGTTCTGTTAATATCCCTTTCGATGTTAGTATCATTTGAAAGGTACCTGGAAATAAATGTAAGCTATTAACATTCTCCACGTTAGGTGAAGTTGAGGTATTTTAATTCAAGGGCTATTATAATAATATTCTTGCAAGATTTTTTTGTTTTTTATTACGGACTTTTATTATGGACTTTATCTTGATCCTTAGCGGATTAACCTTTAGCATTAGCCTGTACCTGACTGAAAGCTTCGAAACTCACAAAGGTCTGAGACAGGGTGATTGCCTTGCATGTCTTCTCTTCAATTTGGCTCTTGAAAGTGCAGTGCGGAAATCTGGAATACAAATTGGGGGAACTATATTCAATAGATCTTCTATGATTTTGGCCTTCGCCGATGACATAGATATTGTGGCAAGAACCCCTACAGATTTAGAAAATGCTTTTAACAGTCTCCAGATAGCATCAGCTAGATTAGGTTTAGAGGTCAATGAATCAAAAACCAAATATATGCATGCAGGCCCACAAGTGAATGTGCATGAACCATCGCATTTTATGGCTGGAGGGTTTAAATTTGAAAGGTTGAAGGAATTTGTGTACCTTGGATCGCAGGTGAACGCGGATAATGACATAAAAGCAGAAATCCATCGCAGAATTATGTCCTCAAATAAATGTTATTTCGGGTTACTGAAGCATTTTAGAAGCAGAGCTATTTCCCAAAACACGAAGGTGCATTTGTATAAGACCCTAGTAAGACCAGTTCTCGCTTTTGCCTCCGAATGCTGGACATTACCCAGTTCTCAGGAAGCCCTTCTCCTAAGGTTCGAGAGGAAAATTTTGAGGAGAATTTATGGCCCAGTTTGCACCAATGGGATATGGAGGATAAGGACGAACGCTGAGCTAGCAAGACTTTACAAGAGCCCAGATATTTTAAGGGTAATAAAAGTAGGCCGGCTTCGATGGGCAGGTCATATAATTAGAATGACCCAGGATCAGATTCCTAAAATGGTCCTAGACGAAAGGATTTATGGGACAAGAAGAGTGGGAAGACCTCGGCTCCGATGGATCGATAGAGTGGCGACGGATGCCAGGTCCATCATGGGAATTCGCAATTGGAGAGCAGTGGCAACCAATAGAGAAGACTGGCGAACCAAGCTGCAGGAGGCCTTGACTCTACAGGAGTTGTAGCGCCACGAATGATGATGATGATGATGTACCATAAAATGAAAGATTTTCAATATGGTTTTGATAAATTCGTCTTCTGCCAGTGAACAATAGATTTATTTTCCACTCTTTCTCGTCCTATTTTATTTGAACGAAATTTGCACCCTCCCACCCCCAGAAATAATTATTGGACATTGAGTTACTCACACAGGCCCATTCATCATTGTTTTTCCAGGCCTACGCGTGACGAAGCCAGGCCAATGGTCGCTATCCATTCTCATAATTCCCTTCAACTAATCTAGTTGCAGGGCATAGAATGAAATTCCTTCCATATTATGCGGTTCGAAGCATGACAGGAGAGACCTCGTAGTGCTGAACTAAATCATCCTGTCATATATGTTGAGGATATCTGATCAAAAATATATATCACTGATATCCTTAATGTACCAAATTTGAGTGTAAATTAATTAAAAAAAATAATTAATTATACAATACTGCCAAGATAAATATTATAATTAATATGGATTCATAACTTTAAAAAAAATGTACTGTTTCTTGGACATATGTTGTGCAGATTGATCTGTCCTAGATCATGCTCAACCGGTAGATTTTTCACCTTTATTTTAGGACCCACTTTATAGAGGCTGGAGGGTACAGGAGGGTTTTAGATCCCTAGGGGTACGCGTACACCAAAACCGATTTTGTCGGCCGATGTCGGACCGAATTACTTGGACGTTCATGTGCTCACACTACTGCCGACATAGGACACTGCCGGTCTTCTGTTGTCGATTGTGCGGCTTGAAATAGTGAGAACGCGTTTTTAAAATGGAGGAATTCGAAGAAATGTATCTTTTAGAAAATTCGTAAAACAATTTAAATCGTCAACGTCGACGTCGGCGTGTGTGAATTTATGAAATATTTCATGTAGTTAATGAAATATGTACAGAAAACAACTGGGTGAATACCACCACCTTTTTGAAGAATTCAAATTACAACCGTAAAGTTTTTTGAATATTTTAGAATTCGTTTTAACACATTTCAATATATTTTAAACACAGTCGAACCACTAAAAACAAGGCAGAATACTATAGGGAATGTATATCACCGACGGAAAGACTCGGGCGAGAAATCCCAACAAGTTCGGTCGTCGGTTGGTACACGGGCGTCATCGGACAATGACGATTATATTGGTGTAAGCACTCCCTTTGTTTTACATACGTTATGTGTACGCGTACCCAAAGGATCCATCTCCGGCCGATAACAGATTAAATAGTAAATTCCCTAAACTGTAGTAAATATCAAAAATCGTAATAATTTTTCATGGTCAAGTTTTTCATAAAGTAGTATCCATTGTAAATTCAGTAAATCGTAAAACTTCATAGTCTGTCTAATTTTATCTAGAAATGAGTATTTATGTTCCCTCTCTCTCTTTCTCACTTTCGTTCTTTCTCTCATTATATTATATTTATTTCAATAGATATTAACAACATCTTGATATATATAATTCGTCTGCTCGTGTACACGTCACTGAACTCCTCCTAAACTGTTGGACTAATTTTGATGAAATTTTTATGTGTTCAGGTGGGTTCTTGAATGATTTACATTCACAATTCGATCCCACAGGATAATGTTTTTAATTTAATTAATCTTCCTCTCATACTTTTGAACTGGAAAATGTCTATCAGCTAGTACTTTTATACATTAATAATCCTAGAAAATGTACAAGTAAAAAATGGGGTAATTGATTTTTTTTGTGGTAAAACAGAAATGAATTTCAGTGGAAGTTTATATTGTTACGGTCAGAGAGGGAAGAAGGACCGGCTGGGAGGATAAGACAAACAATGGGATTAAGCGGAAGGGATTATAGAATGGCGTAGATCCTTCTGGGTCGGTCTAGGTGGTCCTCGTCCTTCCGAGAAGTGCCCCCACCCCAATCTCCCTTGCCTGTATAAAAAGGACAGCTGTTCGGGCCGCGGGTCAGTAATAAGACGAGTCAGTAATAAGTCAGTGAGTAATAAGTTAACTAGTGGCAGTGTGTGTGAGTTAGTTAGTATTAGTATCAGTCTGTAATAAGTGCTTAGTGAGCAACAGTGACAATTAGTGGCCGTGTAATAAGGGTAATAAACTGTGGGTCAGTTTGTCATATTTGGAGAGTCTTACGGTCGGTGGACTTTAGTTAGCGAACTGTAAGTGTTAATTTGTAATTGTAAACTATAGTGTAATATTATTGTATTTGTACAAATTTATATAAATAGTTTAGTTACTTAGTATAAACAATATCTTATATTATTTGTATATTATCTTAGAAATTAGATAACATTTAGTAGAATATTATTATTGTAAATTGATATTAGTTTTGGAGTGCTATCGATGGGTAGTTTCTCCACAAGTGTTTTCATGTCATATTCTACATTCTTGCACATTTACTTGATATAATACCATTATAGTTGTAAATATCATTGAATTAAATAAAAAAAAAAAAAAAAAAGATATTAGTTTAATAATTTAACTGTCTTAAATAATCTCATTGTATTCTTTCTAATTTGTTAATAAATATTAGATTCTTGAATTAAGTAATAGTTTAGTCCATTTTACACCCAGTAGCCCGTAACAATATGTATTATAAGAATCGTACTAAATTCCTCCCCGTTACCACCTCAACTTCTTACACAAGGGAAATTATGGTAATCGCTCAAAAAAGTTTTCCTCTACTTCTCCTACTTCACTTGACCGACTTGGATAAAACTTTATTCAGAGGTAGCGGTCAGTCCTGACTTTTTGGAGTCGCAAAGACTTTCAGGAATAAATCATTAGGGATGAAGATATCTGCTAGTTCATTGGGATAAAAAATGATAACTTCAGTTAATAAAAAATATTTTGACAAACCGAGCAGTCTTAGTCTACTTCCTTGGCAGATTATTTAAGATTTGTAAGACTCCTAGAAAATTATGGATACTACTAAAAGTTTTTCATCCGTTTAAAAAAAAAGTAACTACGCAGTTTAAAAAAAAAGTAAACCGCAATTATCACCATTTGTGACACATACAGTTAAAGGTTATTTTAGGAATGGAGGTTGAGCGATTACTGGTTTAATATTGGAGATCGGTTATTTCTTTGTCAGCAGTTGTTTCCACTCTGCAAAGAGTGAATAGGGAATACGCCAATCAAGCTTAGAGATACGAGAGAGAGGCATCCGGATTGGCTAACTGTACAGGAACAGAATACAACCAATCAGCCTTGTTCCTCTTTTCTCTGTTCATCTGACAAATATCAGGCCCAGAGCTTCCACGTATTGAATCTAGGTAGATTCAGTTGCCTTCGGGTGTGAAAGGGTTTATTGTTCGAGACACCTGTCCATTCTAGTTGTTTGGGAGCTGTATATTGTTGCACGATCCCTTAAATTCAAAAGAGATATCTGAAGGGCTTATTTTTTTATTTATACTGGCAATCCCAATTGTGTAAGGAATTGAGACAAATCGTCCTATAATAAAATTCGAAACGTTAAAATATCGTTAAATTTAAGCCTATCTTATGAATTTATTTGAATAGCATACTGAGTGATAATTGATCATTTCAGATTGATTTTTTTACGCTTTTCTGAAGTATCATTTAGCCATAAGCTTAGCCAAACCAGGTTGGTATTACAGGTGGGATTACTGATTTTGTAAATATATACTAAGTGTCTGAATCTTGCAAATCTCTGGATATTTTTATTACATTATCTTTCATTTGAGGCGCTCAGAGTCAAAAGCAACTCCAAATTCCAAAAATTGATTTTTCACTCGTTTACTTAAGCAATTTCTTATGCTCCCGAAAATGGTTCAGAACTGGACAAAAACCATTAGAAATGACCTGGCAAAGTGCCAAGTTAGACAAAATTGTTTGACTGGACTAGTGAAAAAGTCAAGCATTGAAGTTTCGAAGCTATCCGCTTTTAATCCTGAACGCCTCATATACAATCACCTGGAGAAAAAAAATATCGAATGTTCTTTTAGTACTGTTCACAAAGTAAAAAAAAAATAAAATTGATTTTCGGCTTTTCCCCTCTCCTGAAGCAAATTCTAGCTTAGGTCATTTATAAGCTCATCTCATCATATAAATTATTTTATAAGCTCATCTCATCATATAAATTATTTTATAGTAGGATAATTTTCCATTAATCTAGCATATTGGCAACATAAATCAAAAGTTTTTGGTATAATATTTTTTTATGGATGATACTTTCTGTTTTTAAATAATTGACTT
This sequence comes from Troilus luridus, assembly GCA_964056705.1. Taxonomy (NCBI): domain Eukaryota; kingdom Metazoa; phylum Arthropoda; class Insecta; order Hemiptera; family Pentatomidae; genus Troilus; species Troilus luridus. The sequence continues at coordinate 60,840,053 of OZ057414.1, forward strand.
TTTTTTTACCATAAACCGTATCTATCCATCTGTGATGATACTTTACTGTGTGTAACAATAGTAAAAATTACGTGTACTTCATTAACCAAACAATACCGAAAAATCGTTACTTCTGGATTTTATTTCCTGAATAACGGAAGTTAAAATGTTTTATAGTTATTTTTACTTAATTATGATATTCATCAATGACATAATAGATTTATAATAATCAATAAATAATCATAAACAAATAATTAATGCTCACTGGATATTTATTATTTAAATAATACTGTATTTACTTCGTAATTTGCAGCAAGCTCGTTACCAAGAACAGAAGACTGATTTAAACGATATTGTTAAGGAAGATTGATGAACGGGGGGCGGGGGTACTAAGAATATTACCTCGCAGTACAACTTGTTTCAGGCAATCTTAATTGTTAATTATTTTCAGACTTCCAGAATAATTAAAAGTTCATTATTTGTCCCTGGCTGGAACAGCTTTAACAACAAAGCCTTATCAATATTGAAAGAGCACATAACAAAAATAAGCAACATGAAAATATAAACTCCAGGCCAAACATTTCTTGATGTTTGGTGAACTACTTCATTAGGTTAAATAATAAAATAATAAATTAATATAAAATATATTTTTTTATAAAAACTTTATATGAATTATTTACAGGTAATTATTGTTGTAAGGTTGTCGCATCGAGTCACAAGTTTTAACTTTTCATTCGTTTAACTTTTAATATTTTCCAAAAATACAAGTTGTCATGAGCTTTAGTATGGAAAAGAAATTGTAATTATGAGAAATGTGTATACTTCGATGATGAAGAAATGATCGTAAAACTAACATTTATCTAATATATAAAACTAACATATATGATCTATACTTTCGAAATGTAAGTTGAAACTTTTATTTCTTGATTAGATGATTACTAAAATATACTCATTGGCCATAATGACAGATTCTCTTTAACTTACAAAAACTAACGATAACTTGTATTTTTGGAAAATATTAAAAATATAACGAATAAACAGTAACAATTTGTAACTCAACTCGAAGCCACAACCTGAACAAAAGATACCTAGAACATTGTTTTTATTATGCTGCGTAACGGATCAAGCAATCAATTACTTGATTTCATTATAATTTTATCTTTCTCTTGCCCTTTTTTGGAGATCCCATATATAAAAGAATCTGAGACAGTCCATATATTGTTTTAAATTAAACATCATTGACTGGAAGTTGATTTTAACTCTTTGTTGTTATTTAATTTAAAAGAAAAACACTACTGATGATAATTATAATCTTCATAGACAGATAAAACATTTTTCTCATTAAACTTTTAATTGTTATTATTTAATAATATTAAATTAATTAATGCTAATAGTATGAAGTTATAATACTATATCGGTTTATTACCTGTTTACATGTTATGTGGAGGTTAGAATATTTTTTTTGCCCAAAATCGTCCATTCGCATTCTGGCAGGAGGCTTTGGAATTGTTTAAAGGATGAAAAAAACCCTCAGTTACACCATCCTCAAGAGGAGACATAAAATGGTGTGTATATATATTTATTTATAAACATTATTAAAAATCATATATTATTTTCCAAATAAATGTCTCAGTATGGATCGAAAACCGCATTTCCCAAAGAGAAGGTAATCAGTTAATACAGCTCGTTCCCAGTGGAACAGCTCCTGCACCCAAGGGATACTCAATCCGACGAAGTACGTCATCAAATGGAAGACGAAGAAAATCCAGTTAGTGTAGAGAGAGAGGGAGAAGTCTTGAGCGATAAGGAACTGAGATGAAACCAATAACTAAGTTGCTGTAGAAGATGGTTCCCGCCACCTTCTAATAGCTGTTAGCATGGACCAACTTCTGGAGGACCATAATAAAGATAGGAAGCCGATTCTGCTACTCTTAGTCAGGCAGTTAGTCCCATCGGAGATTACCCTACAAACTTAACTCTATCTCTTCACTTAGTCAGGCAGGTTTAATTAGTTTCCAACCTCACTATCTTTTCGTATCTAGTATCGGTGTTTTGCATTCTCTCCCTCACGTTTTAATAACTAAAGGTATACTCTCATGTAATTGATAAAATGCATTTCTTATATTTGTAAGTAGGTTGAGGAATAACAAGAGAAATTTGTGTTTTTTTACATAAATATCCAATATTCATTTTACAATTGGATCAAATTTGTTTAATTTGAATTTAACGGCTGATCAGTTTGTTATAAACAATATTTAATGCAAAAAATTTGAATATTTAATATTAATATGGCATGAAGTCTTATATTATAGAGTATGGGTTCCCCAAGTTTGTTGTACCATACTCCCTCCTCTTGAAAGTTTCCCACGCCCCCTACACACATTAAATTGTATGGGTTTATGAAACCCATATGAAAAAAGTATCACAATGAAAACAAAACATTCACTTTTAAAACCACAAGATACAAAAAAATAAGTACTGGTTTGAGAAAAATAACAAAACTTAATTGTGAATTTTTTAAAATTATTTTTATCTGGTCTCTCTTAAGAATAATAAAAAAAAAACACCTGTACCACAACAACCCGTGAACGGGTCTTGGGTTCAGTACATGGTAGAGGCTGTACTGTTTCATGGACAACGGTTCTGCAAGGAGGTGACTTATCCTAGGTCACTCTCAACCGCCAGATTTTCCCCCTTATTTTGGGTACCCTATTTTTATAATATTTTATAGAGGCTGGATGGGCCCCAGGAGGGTCCTAGGACCTGTACTATCCATCTCCCGCTGGAAACAGACCATATAAAAGTCATGGCCTGCAGCGGGATTTGAACCAGGATTTCCGGCATGGCAACGCATTGCTCTTCTCCGCAACTCCGAATTTCAATTCTTGTCTTTGAAATTCGGAGTTGCGGAGAAGAGCAATGAGTTGCCATGACGGGAATCCTGGTTCAAATCCCGCTGCAGGCTATGACTTTAAATATTATTATATATATAACTTTATAATTATTATATATATGACTTTAAATATTATTATATATAATAATTATTATATAAATATTAAAAATATCTTTCACTAGTTAACCAATGCCTTAAGCTCCTGAGGTTCAGGAGGTTCAGAACCGGATTAAAACCATGATAAATATGGCAGCATATTGTCGTGTTTGACAAAATTTCTTGACTAAACTAGCCTAAATATGCGAAAAAAACAATTTTTTAAATTTCGGAGTTATCCATATTTTTCTCAGAATGCCTCATTTATTTCAGATTAATTTAAAGTTTCTTTCTTTTATTTTTATTAACAAATATATCTTTGTTGATGTTTAGATGAAGCGTAGGGAAACTATTTCGCCTGACTTATTAACGCCTACATGAAACCAAGTTTTGGTAATTCTATTATCTATCCTATTATGTTTATTAATTTCAATGTTAAATATTCTTTCACAATTAAAATATACGACATCGCTAAACCGACTCACAAAAAACTACTACAAACTTTTCAATAAAAAATACATAGATTTATCACAAAAGCACCATTCTATGTCGATGACAAAACTTTGGATACTGACATAAAATTAGCAACGATGTACGAACACATACAAACATGCACTCAGACTGCCAATCTACTGATTGTCTATTGTTTGTACTTGGCAAGTGTGGTTGCAAATGTAAAGCGAAAGAATGTACGTTAATTTTGAATTCATTTGAGTAAACTATATAAATCACATTTACACGAACTTTCATTATAGTTTATTAGGTGCAATTAAGCAAAGGCTTCCCTTGAAAGAGGTTCGGAAGTTTCTGAAGAAAGGTATGCGGAACCTGACCAATTGTGCAGAGGAAGGCACGGCCCATTGTCCGCTAAAACAATGGTTAATTGTCGGCCTTAATGAATTCCCATGATTGAGGGGACTCCAAACACGCCCCCCCGCGTTAATTTTTGTTGCAATCCATTCATTAATTGTGGAACCTGAACTTCAAAAGTTTAGCAGCAAGTTGCAAGAGTTCTTTTCCATTCTTTGTACGTTCTTTCCAAATGAATCAAAGAGGATAAATTTCTGGCAACATTTCGCCTACTAACACGGTTTTTTAATGTTTTTGCCGTAGCTAATCCGACCATAAGTAATTGGACTTTTGGACTATTTTGTTGGAAATTTGAACTTCGAAAAATGAGGTTCAGAGACCAGCAAACGACCTTTTTAAAGGGAGTAAAACATCCTTGGTTATGCAGTACTTTGGATATTACGTGAGATGAGTTTTTACATGACACCGTGGCTGTGCGGTATCATTCGTTAAAAATCTTTATCTTAATTATACCTGGATAGCCAAATTTTAAGAATACCACTAAAGCATTGATTGGAGCAAAATGTGACGCTAAACGAATAAACAAACTACTTTGATAAAGGTTTTTTCGTGTTCTCAAATTTTTTATCTCACGTTCGCTATTTTGATGTTTTCAATCGATCTGTTATCAATATTAATCAATAATCTAACCTTAGTGACTGAAGCATTCTGTTGCGTAAGTAAGATGTGAGCTTGAATCATTCTTAGAGTATCGTGGTGTATTCATTCATACACTTTCTTAAGATGGAAAAACGTATTAATTTTTCCTTAATCCTCAACGCTCCTTACTTTGTTACGAACAAAGTAATCCATAATGACCTAAACGTCCCGTTTATTGCTGATTTGGCCCGAATCCGATATCAATCTTTTCATGACAAACTTCATTTCCACCCAAACCCACTAGTTTCAAACCTCGCAACCTCTTCAATTCCTGATAATCCTCCGAGGCGTCTGAAAAGAAGATGGCCTCGTGACCTTCTAAGCTGAACTTTTTATTTGAGTACTACCACTGGGTAGTTTCTCTACTTGTCTTTTCATGTCAATTTATTCAATCATAATATTTACTGGATGTGTTCTGTATACAGTTGTAAATTTCAATAAATATATTTTGAAAAAAAATTTTTTTTCCTCATAGATTTTTTCTCAATCATGTGTCTATGGGTTTAAGAAATATTGCAAATATCGTAGATACAAATGCAAAGTATCGAAAGTGAAAAAAACCCAACTTTTCAGGAGGATGATAAAACTGTTGTTTATAAAAGGTTTCTTCAAAATCAGTTCATATTGCCAAACGTAAAAACCCATATATTTATTAAAAAACAGACCAAAAAAACCCATGTATTTATAGTAGTTTAGTGCTAAAAATACACATAATGCTCGATTTTAATTACACAGTTAGATTTAGGTTAATTAATGGTAAAAATATTTTGAGTCACATAAATGAAGCAAGTTCTCTTGCATCTTCTCTAGATGCCAATAATTATAAAATAGTTTAGAAAAAAAAAAAAAAAAGTTTAGTTAGAACTTATTGGGTTCTTTTTTCTTCGTCACTTGTTTGCGTTAGAAGCTATTCAGGACCAATGTGAATTTCTCGCTGAGACTTAATCTACAAACTCCTTCTGATCTACAATTTTTTCAATGTATAATTAACGATTTAGTCATAGAAGTTCTTTCTCAATGGCTAGTTCCTCCAAAGTTAGTATCGTGATTGCTATTTTTAGATCACCATTACTTAATGCATTGTGGTAAATATGTATTACATTTAGTTGTATTACCCACACACACACACACACACACACACACACACACACATATATATAAGTAAATATATATTTAATTTTTATTAGACAGACTTTTGTCGTCCATTTTTAGTCCAGGAACAGTTGTTCACTTTTTCCCTTGGTTTCGAGAACCTAGCTTATTTACAATGGTAATTAATAAAAAAAAAGAAGAACAAAGTCAACCTAGTAGGACTTGCAGATAACTGAATAATAGAGCTGTTGTTCCAGAGGATAAGCAAATCCAATATGTTTTTTTTTTTAACTTTTAAAGGCTAAAACATTTTTAAAAATATGTCCTTAAATGTTAACAAATGGTGTTTACGGATTCAAACCTTGATAAATTTAGCAAATAAATCATTGAAAAATATGTTGCAGGTGTAAAGTGTACAAGCATTCAGAAAACATTTGGACTAGAACTATAAAATAAAAATGGATAAACATTGATAAGCGAATAAAATTTCAATTGATACAATAATTCTTTCCCAAGTTTTAAAATATAAAACATCGTCATACCTGCAATGAGTTCGTAACAGTATACAGTTAATACAGAGTTTTCCACATTTTCATTTTTATTAAAGAAAATTTAATGAAATGAATATAATTAAATTTACGGATTTAAATGGATCTAAACATATATCATTTTTATTGATATGAAATATCCGGGGGCTAAAGCAGCTGCAAAAAGTGATGCTGTTAAGATCCACCTTTTTGTCCGAATGGCTGGCAGTGATCGGAAATAAAGAAAATTGGGATGAAGAGTGGGAGAGCATTCCGCAAAACCACCTCCGTCAAATAAAACAAAAAACACTCCTTGGATCCCTACAATTGGCCTAACGCCTAAAGAGTGCAGTGTAATAAGCAGGTTAAGAATTGGTCATACTAAGCTGAAACATCTCCACCTACTTTTAGGGCAGAACCAACCAACCTGCCAAAGCTGCAATTATGTACAAATTACCGTAAAGCACCTATTTGAATGCAAGAAGCATCAAATACTAAGAACAAATTTGGACAATGAAACGTGCCAATCAAAAATGATAATGAACTGCAGAAGACGCTGATGTACCCGAAACTCACAAAGTTAATGCAAGAAATATAAGAAAGCAGTCGTCGCTAATGGCTCCAGCAGTCGAAGCGATGTTAAAAAAAATTAAATAAAAAAACTAAAAATCAAAATGGAATTAATGAAGTTTTGTTGTTTACTATTGTATGTTTATAAATTGTAATTAGCTGTTTTAATAATCTCTTTTTTGATAATATTCACTTCTCTATAGTTGAACGGGAATTTAGATTACCATCAAATATGACCATAGAAGTATGAGATTTTAGTGTATTTTTTATAAATGTTTTAAATTGGACACTCCGCATTCCGAGCTGCAAGAAACATTACCACCGCGTTCGGGGTAGGGTGTTGTAACGAACGGACCAAAGCCATTGGTTTGTAAAATTTGATGACATATTAATTCATAAATAAATGATTAACTCAGTGATAAATCATTTCTCCTTGCTGCCCAGAGGTGAAACCATCATATCCACACCGTACTGCATGGATATTGACGCAATGAAAATACAAAACTAATAAAAACACGGTTAATCAGAAGGGACCTATACTCCTACACTACAACGCCAGATCTCATATTCCACGACAGACAGTGAAGAAACTAAACGAGCTGGGTTACGAATTCCTCTCACACCCACATTATTTCCCAGACTTATCTCCAACAGATTTCCATCTGTTAAGAAATTTGGAGACAGGTGGAAGAGATTACAATGAAGTAACTTTTATTCATTGGGAAAATGTAAAACTTATTAATTGATTGTTTATTATACTTGTTTTAGGTAAAAATATGGGTTGAAATATTGGAGCAAACAATAACTATACAGACATAATTATATAGAAGGTGAGCCAAGTCGAAAGAGACGGGGCGGGGCCTTGGAGCTGTCAATTGGAGAAGCGGACAACTTTAATCGATTTAGGAACAAAGTTAGATTAGTTGTGACAAACAGTTCTGATGGAGACCCAAGCGAAGTATTTTTAGCAGTTGATGTATTGTTGGCTTCATATCCTTTGGCTTTTGCCAACGTCTTATAACTTTATACGCTCTGATTTTGTCCTTATTTTCGATCTTATATCTCTGGTCAGTCTTTGTGGGATCTAGTAAAAGAATTGTGGCTTTTGGGCTGGAACAGGTATAGACATCCGGCAATGAATAGCTCACTACTGAACCAATAATCAATTTTCATTTCTTATTAGAAGTAATATTGCAGAGAATCTAGGATTGAAGTTATTTAGAATTTATATTGCAATCGGAAAAAAAAACCCGAGTCTCTAAATTATTCGGAAATAACATACTAATCAACGTGTAGTCAATTCAGACATCATTAGGATATGCACAAAAAAAAAAAAAAAAATACACCAATGAAGATCAAAGCACAAACAATTTTTTTGGTGTATGTCCTGCTCATGACTGAATTGGCGAAGCATTGACTGCTTAGTTATTTTCCCGCATTTTTTTTTTTTAGCACATTCAACTTAATGTCTCTAGTTGTGTTTTTGCTCTTTTTTTTTTTGTAATTTGGAATGTTAAGTTTGAAAGATTCTACTGTTTACTGTGTCCTATATGTTATTACGGATATCTATGTTTTGAAATGCGTTTAATATAACCATAGTGAAATTAAAGGACAAAAAAATGTATGAAGAAAAATATCATGAATAAAACTAACTTCTGGATAAGGGATTTTCAGTACAGTTTCTTTATCTTAGGCAGAAGATGGAAAGGTTGCACAGACATTGAAGTATTGAATTACCATTGTATAAATAATAATGTTTAAAAATTATATCGAGTTTTGGAATTCATATTAATGACTCACGTCCCTAAAAATATCGATTTTAATTCATTTAAATGTCATTACTATACTTCTGCTATTGGCAGAATATTTTGTTATTTCAAATACTTCTTATGCTTTGCTAAACAAACTACAATTCTGTAATATTATAGATAAATCTCTTCCTCTCACCAAGAAGGTTATTAATCAATATTTGCTTTAATTATGCCTAAGAGGATTGAAGATATATATCAATTTTAACCCTTTATCAAGATATGTAGCTTCATATAACGCGAATTAATTAATAAATAAATTTGCATATAATTTTCATACCTGACGACTAAAACGGCCGAGATACGAGCCAGAGAAAGCCGGTAATTTCTGCTTTGTCCCCGTCGTTATTTCAAGACTTAATCTAAATTGCTCAGGATAGCCAGGTTGCTACTCAAACTCCCTAGGTCTCAATTAAAAACTTTTTTAATTACTTCGTTTAGTGTTGGAAGACATGGCGTCACTTGCAAGTTGTCATTCTATTTAATATTTCTTTGTTTTTTGTTAATAAGCTAAGATTTTTTTTAATTTTCATTAACTTTATTTGGGATATACTTAAATGAAGATGTGTCAGCAAGTAAACACCTTTTGACTCTGTCATTGCAAGGCCCCGTACGTTTGTTTGTTTATTGTTGTCTGATGGAATCCATGAATTTACCATTATTTAAAACATAAAATAAAATAATCAACTTGTAATAAAAAATTGTAAACAAACAGAAAAACTTAAATGTTATTTAATAAATAAACACCATTATACTCGAAAACAATGGCGCTTGGTTATCAACTCGCTCTTTCATACACTTAATTAGGTCTATTCTTAGTTTAGTGGTTAAAAAACTTGATAAGTAAAACTTTCATAACTCGTAAATTATTTATGACAAATATTTTATTATTTTAATAAACATCCCAATATTACTACCTAAAATATTACAATACCTTACATTACTAGAAGGTATATAAGTGAAAACTTAAATAAAAAATTTGGCATGTTTTGTTGTTTTATAATACCACCGAGAAAGTTTAATAAAAAAATAAAAAGTGATTTATAGAAAAGTTAAAGGTCATTAATTTTTTAATAAAATCAGTACAAATATTTTATTTTTTAGTATATTTTACAAACTATTGTTTTTAAAAATTAATTATATCTCTCTCCTTTACCAGTTCCCTTCTTTCTCACCTGGCTGTTTTATCTCTGGATAAAGTGAAAAGATGTCAGGACGATTTTTTTGACAAAAATTAGTAAATCTTATATATGTAAAAATATTTAATCCTAAAGATTTAAATTAACCAAGTTGTTTCGAAGAAATAAATTTGAAATAGTTGCTGCTAAGTTTCAATAAACTTTTGTATTCCTTAATAAGATGTATGTGCAATACTTTTAGTAATAAATTTACAAAAGTGGGTATAAAGAGCGTTTATCAAAGTTGTTATATACTAGCAAAGATAGTTAACTTAACGAAAAATTACATTTTTCCAAAATAATTATGCTGAAGTATGGTAAGAATGATTTCTGCCATTAAATATATTGCTAAAATTAGACAAAAAAAAACAGATTAAAGTAATTAAAAAAATAACTAATGTAGGAAGCTATTCTCACTACCTTAACATCCATTATCTTAAAATGTATTATCCATATCTGGGGTCATAGTTAAACCAATAAATTAATAATAATAATGTCATGTCGATGAATATTGCTTATGACCATTATTTTATCAGAAGTCATTACATCCACTTTCAAACTAAAAATGTTGCTTTACAACAAATATTTCATATTTGTTACTTGAAACAGCCTGCCCTATAAGGGAGATTTAGTGAGTTTATAAAAACAATAATGAGCAAAATAAACTAAAAATAAATAGCTAAAAACAACTAAAATTCAAAACTGAAGGTGAAGTAACGAATAGTAGGATTCGGGAGCTATAACTAACCAAAAGATAAAACGACTAGAAGGGAAAAGAAGCTTTTCCTAAATAGGGTTTCCATTGTAAGGAGGAGCTCATAGTGCTTTCCCGCCCATCGGAAAATCCCAGCGGCTTTCTGGATTATATTCAAGAAAACTTGGCACGGGATGTGAGGGATGTTTGGGCTACCCTATCTTTAAAAAATTACTGAACTGAATGATTTATTTGGTATCACATAAGGTCATTACCCGGGTACGTATTATTTAGAAGATTTTTTGCATTTTTTTTTTTAATTATTGGTAGCGAATACAACTCTTAGTACAAATAAATGAATAAACAAATCTTCTTCCCGTGCCTTATCCGTTTGACGATTTTACTTAACATGACGATCTTTTTTCTTTTTTTTTGTGGGCACTTCTAAATAATTAAATTGTTGTGAAACAAAACCATTGTCTTAAATATGCAACAATACTGCAGATCAAATCAAAAAGATCAAATACCTCAAAATACTCTAATTGACATGGGAGTGAAGAGTATGGGATGAAATAACTGGATGAATGTTGACTGATAATACACATCTACCATCAGGATATGTGCTAAGGATAGTATTGGAATGGGTTGGGATGTCGGCCGGGTAAACTGTTTAGAAGATTGGGTCAAGGATTGTGCCTTAAGGAACAGCAGCAGATTGAGAAAAGATGAATGAAAATACATTATTGTGGCTTACTCTGAATGACTTGTTATTGAGATAAGATTGGATGATGAGAAGATATGAAGGGGGTACGAATTGGTGGAGTTTTTTAACCAATTCCGGTTGCCTGACTCGGACAAAAGCACTTTGTTTTTTAAAGCCCATCGGACAGGTGAGGAGCTTTAAATATGTGGGACCACACCTTGATAAGAATGGAGTTATGGACAATGAAATCCGGGAGAGGGTTAACTCAGCTGGTAAATTATTCCATGCTCTAAATAAAAGGTTTCTCAATAAAAGAGAAGTATCCAAGGACAAAAAGTTGAGGGGATATAAATCTACTTTTTTTCCCATGTTAACATACTCTTCGGAATCTTGGGCATGAACCACTAAACTTAAAAGTAGGATTCAGAAATGAGATTTCTTAGGAAGATAGAGGGAGAAACAAGACGAGACCGAATTCGCAACTTGATCATTAAATCAAACCTCGGAGTGGAACCTGCAGAAAAAGTCATTGAAGAAAACAGTCTAAGATGGTTTGGGCATGTTTTAAGAATGGAAAACAACAGGATGGCCAAGGTGACATACGAGAATATGGTTGAAGGAAGAAGGTCTAGAGGAATTCCCCGGCATACCTGGGAAGAAGATGTTAAGGAAAGCTTCGCAAAGAGACGCCTGCAATGGAATAGAAGAAGAGAAAGGCATAGGATCGTAAAGACCACAGGGGGCTATACAGAAGGAAACCTCACACTGCATGAGCGGTAGAGAGGATGGAATATGATGATGATGATAATTCTACTGGTTATTCTATGGAATATCATTAATTTGTTTTCCATTCTTACGATATTGGGGGGAGGGGGAGAAAGAAAGCAGCACTTTAAATATAAATAAATAGGATACAAAACTTTAAAAAACCGTAATAATCCACTTGAAAAGTGATTTCAATCAAATGTTCTGAACATTTGAAAGTAGTTATTATCATTTTGAGCAATTCACTTACACACAGACATATATACCCTAACCACCCACACACACACAATTTGTTTGTCAGTTTTTGTTGAAATTTCATCAATTATTTCCTTTTTTATTTTGAGATGGCGTTCTTTTCAGTGATCTCGTATTATTAAAATAGTAGTTGTTATAACACTTTGGAAGTGAAAACGGTTTATTCCCAAATGTCCATTTCAACTTTTTTTTTTTTTAATTTCCATTTCCAACTTCCTTTAATTATAATGCCATATTTTTAGTTGTATCATGTTTGAACTTCAAATACCTCTATTGAAAAATTAGGTTTTTTGAGTAATGACACTGTTCTTTTGAAGGAGCGATATGTTACAACTTGGATTTCAAAATAGGAATCCCCGAGGCTCATTATTTGTTGTAGGCTCAACATTATTTTATGTTGAAACAATGTTGCTTTGTCACCGAATGTCAGGCTCAGATGAACCTTAAAAATTAATTTGTTTTTGTTCTAAGATTATATATACCATATTGTGTCAGGTGCGTTGATTATTATTTTTACTCAACAGTTAGTTGTTGATTACTGCACTTTTTAGGGACCCCTCAAAAAGTCTCTCTGCTTCACATTACAGTTATGTTTCATTCTTAGAGTTACAAAGAATGTAATAGCTTTTTAGAAATGATAGTGGATAATTACAATTACAATACATATAAACAGCAATTTGATTGTAGTTACGTTATTATTTTTTTTGAATTTTTTTAAATTATATATTTTATCAACAATCCTCCCCTCTGGTGTGGGGACAGGCGATCTGGTAGATGAACTGTACCAAACTTCTCGTCGGTCTCCCCGACATGAGTCCTTTCTTGAGGTAAGGAACGAGGATTCCGTCGGAGAGTAACCCGGTACCGGCGATGTCCAAGTGCAGGAAGTCAACGCCCGGAGGTACGAATTGCTGTAATACATAAAATTCCCGGAATAAATTAGTTATTAAAATCAATTAATAATCATAAAGCATTTTAAATCAATAACAAGTATATTATAATTAATACTTAATTTGTAAGGAAATGCGTAATGTATCAATATTTATCATTTATTGGGATTTAATAATTCCCAGCAAAAATCCTTTTTTATTGTTTGCTTAATAACCCTTTCAAATATTAAGATACGATGTTCAGTGCATTTTTATAATTTCTATGTTTTATTGTATCTAGTAATGTTATTACAATATTTTAAATACTAATTATTAATATTCTACCAAGATATTATTTTTATCATTATTGTTACTTTTATTCTTTTTCTCGTCTTCTACCGGAGAATGCACCAACTCGGACGTAAGTCAAGTGTGAGACTAGAAAAATTAATTTGTTATGTTCATCATACCAATACTCGCAGTTCCGAGCAACACTGCATTCTGCATTTGTTCCAGAATATTATGTATTAAGGTCCAATTTTTCTATCTTGTTCAACGTCATTTCCGGAATCAGTCCATTTATGGATATGACTGACAGCAAAACTTAGTTTATCAAGCTTATGAAATTGCTTTAGTTCCTGAGCCAGGTCCTGGTATTTTCTATTTTTGTCGGCAACCACATTGTGTACATTTTATTGTTATTATTCTAAATCCGATTATTTTAGGATAATACTACAATAGAATAGTATCATGTTCCTTCCAATTACTATATTTTTTAAAAAATTATATTTTATTTATCAATCCGTAATGAAGATCTGCAATTTGATTCGATACTAATTTCTAATAAATGGTTAATTACTATCTAAGATTATTTTTTACAACCACCCGGACCTTTTTCTCAGCTATAAAGTCTATAGATGGTTATTTTATGGCTCTAATATATATTTAATTAATTAAAATTTAGTATACAACCTCCCCAAATTTATATACAATAATACTTACAAGAAGAAAGGCAGCAGCCAAGCAGGTTTCTCCTTCGTTGGCTCTACCAACGTTACACACGTCAACTCCAGACACTTCTATTAACATACAAACAAAAATAAGCCTACAGACGTGAAATATGCAACTATATATATATATATTTTTTTTTATCTACCACACCAGGTTTTGAACCTAAATATTTTTTTTATAATTAGAATTTCGCATTATTTAAAAATTTAAAACTTAGCAAGTTTACTTGAGGTAGATTTGGATTGCCAATCTCAATGAAGTGAATCAATTATCGCTTAATTATAATATATATATTGTATGAATTTATAATTGTTTAATAAACAGGTACTAATATACCTAGTGGTTACTGACAGATAATTAATTATACCAGTAATAACCCATTAAATAATCTCATTACAAATTACATAGAGTTTATTTTTAAATATTTTTATTTTGAAGAGAAAAGATTTGTCCTGGTCGGGATTATATTTAAAAATATTCACCATCAAAAGAACAATAAATAAAAATAAATTATATAGTGTTCTGGTTTGTTACCATTGTACTGAACAAAGTATCAACTCTAACCTAATAATAACCGAATACACACAACAAATTAAAATTCAAGGAATGGGATGAAGAAGGTACCATTGTAACATATATTTTAGAATATAAAAATAAATCATAATATAAAAAGAAACTTTCCTTAAGCTGGAATACAGAGTGAGAAATGAAAGAAGATGTCTGCTTTTATTCTAAAAAAATATTGCTACAGAAATAAATAAAAAAACATTTATTGATTATACCCATCAGTAAAGAGACAACTTAATCTCAGTCCAGTGAATAGTTTTCTTTCGTTATCAGAGTTTGAATAGCGATCATTGTTCTAACGCCTCTGATTTTTGTCTTTATTCAGGACTTTATTTTATACTTGAATAAAAGTAAGCTGTGATCAAATAGAATCATATATATTGAAAAAGTTTATTTAAAATTAATTATAATATTTGAAATAATGTGAATAAAAAAAAAATTATTCTTTATCAAGTTAGATATTCTGCTAAAAATCTATCGAACAAAATAATGCGGAATAAACATACATATTTTTCTACCAATCTGCATACCACCTAGTCATTATAAACATACTCTTATATCTAAAGCCTTGGTGAATAACTGGTTAAGTCGGATTTTGTCCAGAGTGAGTTAACTGCTTTCAGATGACCGGAATCGTACCATTATCGTAGTTTTTGGCTTTAAATGGAGTTGTAATATAACAAATAACTCTTTTTCAACCCGAAGCCTTACTTAGGCCCTTAATCTCTACGAAAATAACTCTATTCCACTTACTTAGGTACAAGAAACTCATTTAAGAAAAAATTAGTCTTAGCCACTTATTCACCGGGGCTGTAGATTTGTGTTCGTGCACTATACACCGCTATAGGGATTTCGAGGGTTGACATGTTTCTTTCTAATGTATTATAACTCATTTCGGGTTTGAGCGCGTTGAAAATATCTATTAAATAATATGTTAATATTTGCTCAGTATTTTTTGTTTGCAATCGTTAAAGATTGAATAGAATTGAAACAACGCACTTTATCAAAATAAAACATTTTTAATCTAAAATATCAATTAAAATAAAATTTACTTAAATCAAACTTCAAATGGCGAGTTATTTGTAACAATTTCAGTCTTTGTTATTTTTTGTCTAATTCAAAACAACAACTTTCCCTCAAAACGTTTGGTTGCATCGTTTATGACGATTAATGTTTAAAATAAAAACGTGGACCAAAAACATACCAATAAAGTGTTGTAGTGTGTGTTTTCTATTATAAGGTATATCAGTTCTCAAATTAAAATACAGTATAAAATAAATGTATAAACATATAGTATAAGACATTAAGTCAATACTCACATTCAGCATTAGATATACACAAAAGTATTACTATAATAAAAATTTTAACAAATCTTTAAAATTTAAAAAAAATATGATAAGAATAAATGAGCCGCTCAGAATCAAAAGCAGATAACTCCGAAATTTCAATAATTGACTTTTCCACATTTTTCGCTAGTTAAGTCGAGAAATTATGTCCTAACACGAAACTGTGCCGCCTTATTTTTCATGGTTTCGGGCCGGTTCTGATCCTGAAGTTTCGGGAGTATAGAACATTTCTTGACTAGATTAGATAAAAATGTGAAAAAGTCGATTTTTGATATTTGGAGTTATCCTCTTTTGATCCCGAATGCCTCAGATTCTGAGATGACAAGGAGGCCAAATAATATCTATCTGGAGTTACCTTAGTTACCTGTGACCTGCCGGGTGTAGTAGTTCCAAAATGGCAGCCTCCAGAACCGATCTCCAGTCTCCGTCCCAGCGCTCTTGAGTTCCATCCAGACCTCGTCGGACGTAGAGAAGGCTGCTGTAGCCCCCTGCCCTAGGCCCCTGTTCACTTGTTCTGAAAAAGGATGTAGCCCTTTAGATTTCCTTGCAATTATATCTGTTAATAGAATATGTTAATTTTGCCTTACCGAACACTCTGTGTAGTTATATTGTTGTGTGTCATGTTTCACGCGCTTTTTAAGACTAAACGATTTACTCCATAGCTGGAGAACAATAACACCAGAAAATTAAATCTTTACGCCAGAATAAGTAAAAAAAGGTCGAAGATATTAAAAAAAAAGAAAGAGAAATTGGTTTACTATAATAATAACACAAACATCGAAAGCTCCGGTGAATAATTGGTTAAGTCGAATTTAGTCCAGAATGAGTTAATTGTACTGAGGGAATTGGAATCGCGTCATTTTCTTGTTGCATATGTGGCGAACTCAGTCTTTCTTCAGAAATGGAGTTATTGCTTTTGTTATATCTCAGAAATCAAGCCAAAGACTACGATGATGGCATGTTTCCTCTTCTCTCAATTCAATTTCCTCATTTTAGGCTAGTTTAGACTTAACGACTTACCGAATCATCGAATCATTCAGGCCATATTGAAAAGATAAGAACTACAAGGGGATTGTTGTGCGAAGTAATGGGTTTGTGTATGCGAATAAAATTGATGTAATCGACTAAGTTGATGTGTTATCATCTAGTTACCATGGCATAGCTAACCAAAGCAACTTAATTTAGATTCAATTTTAAAAAATTACAAAGTTTGATTAATTTAAAAAGGGAAAAAAAATCAAATATTCCATAAAACTTGGGCTCGGAAAGCGGTTTGAATGCGATAAGACCCCGATTCTTACGAAGGTATTGAATGTTTGATTTTATTTTTGTTAACGTTACTTTTGTACTACAATTGATGCTACAGTGAGAGTTCTGAATTTTGTAAAGGTTCGAAGTTTGATTTTATTAATTGATGTTTAGTGTAAAAATGCTACAAGTTTAAACTAATTCAATATCTCTTTTGAGATTGTGATATCATATCTGAAAAACGGTGACCTACTCGAACGTTTATTATAACTAACGATATTATTAAATATATAAATAATACATTATTTTAATGTTTCCAATAAAGGGCCGGTGACATTATACGATCAGCCGGTCGTATAATAGTAATTACGAGAATTCAGGGATAGGCGTTCGGTGATTAAGGACGGTTTAAGCCGCCATTAAACCTGTTTATTTATATGTCCCAGTTTAGTGAAGCAGGGGATGGTGTTAAGCTCTCTATTATCTACTTAACTGCTCGACTTGATCGCTCATCGTCCGAGCATTCGCCCATCAATTTCAATCACTTAGCCAAAGTGATAAGAATTCCTGAACTACAATTCTCGGGATTATTATGTTAGTACATGACCAGAAGTACGGAATGTAATATAAAAAAATATGGTATGCAACAACATACCAAAAACAAGTGAAGGGGGGAAATATATGAATGTGTAATAAAATATAAAATTTATATAATATACAAGCAGGGCATTAAATAATAATTTAAAAAGAAAAAAATTACACTGAATTGCAACGTCCTCGCGTATCGTAATATTATATATATATATGTACGAGTATATATATATATATATATATATATATATATATATATATATATTATCTGACATGCTTCTTCCCTGTCCTGATTTAAATCCATGCTTTCCAACATCTTCTGGCTTTCCAAAACAGATGCTCGATAAGCAGGTTATCATTTGCTTAAATAAATCAGTTTTGAATAATGGATTCTGTTGTTTAGTCTTTTTTTTTTAAAGAATGTATATATTCATCTTAGCTTATGTATTTATTTGTTTTTATAAGTGTATTTATTCTCTTTAGTTACTTAGTATTTTGCCACGATTCATACTTTATATTTATTTTATTTACTTTTCTTGGCGCTTACTTCATGGTTACTCATATATATTTTTACAGGATTACTTTTTTTATATGATTTGTATTACGTAGATTTTTGGCCAGATACATATTATGTTTCTTTTTCTGTCCATGTTTGTTTTTATTAAGGATTTAGTACCAGAATATAGTTACTTTTCTATTCTTTATTTATTGTATTCTATTCTTATGTCTTTTGGACGTTGCAATTCAGTGAGGAATATTTAAAAAAAATTACTATACAATGCAAGGTTTGAGGGGCTTGAAGTGAGAATGTTATCTGCCACATTGTTGGTGTAATTAATGACTACGTCGTATAAAATCTTTTTTTTATAGTTCTTAATTGGGTTATGTTGAAGAAAATGGTCCGGGTGGAGGTCAATAAATTTCTCCTAGATAGGGAGAAATGTTTATTAAATAGCCAACATTTCGATCTACTTTTCAGGTCTTCTTCAGGGCTGAATAGCAAAGTACAGACAATTGAAAATTACTAAATTGTTAAAAATGTAATGTCTTTAAAATGTTAAAAATGTCTCATGTAATGTACTCGTAATGGCACATTAAAGATCTACATTATGAACGAAAGTAAAGTTTCGAATGACTTAGTCATTCATTTCACCTGAGTTGCTTCCTGGCATATTCTTATTTCAAGCCATTCAAGCCATTCAGAGATTAATTCTGCTTTACAATTATATCTCGTTCTCATATCGCACTAGTATTTCTAAAGTGGCATTAGTCAATAACCGATATTTTCTGAAAAAATTGGAAAAACTATAAGTGAAGATAGATATCATTAGGACACTTAGTCAGTCAAGGACACAAGTGTCTTATGTCAGTCAAACTCTGAAACTAAGGTTGATACAGATTTCGTGAATGATAAAGATATATTTACTTTCAAAGACATAACTCACCATCGAAAAATCGAGACCGATTTTTGAGTTGTATCACTTTACAAATTATAGTGCGATATATCAATTTATCCCAATGTTATTAACAATCATTTTATATTTTTCGTGATTTTTTATTATTAGCTAAAAACTTTAATGATTAGACGCTAGTCACTTTTAATAAGTTACGCATTTAAGTAAGAGAGCATGGTGCTTATGGGATTTTCGATTATGATAAACTCAGTTCTTGCAGTTGAGAGATATGTTTTTACGAAGCAGTATAATCTTCACCAGTATAATTATCTCACCTGTAATCTTTACACGCAAAATTTATTGATATAATACCTCTTATCATATACATTGTACCTGTGAGAGAGGCTACGGTGACTACGAGGCAAGGCATGTTGACCTGGGAGTAGTAGAGTGGGTCTGCGAGGACCACCCTACCCTCGTTCCCAGTGTTGGTGAGCCGGATGGTCTTCTTGTTGAGGCCCACCAGGACGTCCCCGGGCCTCGTTGTAGAACCTCCAATCATGTTCTCCATCAGGGGGATGAAGGCTGTTGGCAAGATGTTAGTGATAATTTAGCTGTAACTGTCTTAATAAAACAAGTAAATATAATTAATGATACATTATAAGGATAGAGGATAGTAGAGAAACTACCCAGTAGTAGTATTCAAATAAAAAAATTAATTTTGATGGTCAAGAGATCTTCTTTTCAGAAGCCTCGGAGAATTATCGGGAATCGAAGCTTATCATGAGACTAACATCGAGATCGGCCCGAATCAGCAACATATCCAATCCTAATAAAGTTAGGAACATTGAGCATTTTACGTAGGATTTTGGACTGGAAGGGTTGGATACGAGAGGAATTCGATGGCTTACTGGAATCCCCAAAGCTATAATCCATATGTCCAAATAGGTTTTATAAAAGTCAAGTATTTGAGTCTTGTATGATTAATTCAGAGCTTATAGCGTGTTTATTAATTGTTCAAATAGCCTGGGAACGGCGAGCAGTTTCCTGTTGTTTCAGTCTAGTGTGAGAAATCCAAGTTAAACTCGAAATCCGTCGGTATCCAAAAGAGTAAGTATGTAAATATCTGACTAGTAGCGGTCTACCAATTTCGGTATCTTTATGAGAGTACAAGTAAAGACTCAAGTAATCTTTCTAGGATATAGTTCGTGATCTGTATAATTCTAAGAGAACTTTATAAAGTCCGAACAAAAAAATTTAACGAAGGCAGTCTATACAGGGTGACCGACAGAATATGGTCCATAGAGTAACTAGAAACGATTTATTAATTCAGGTATCTTTAAGTGAAATAAAAGTTAATGATAAATGTCCCATAAATGCTAGAAGATGATAAATACGATTTTTATCTTGTATAATTGTTCAATAAAGTTATCATATCTTGTTAGCATTCTTTAGATGATTACTTCAAATAAACAAATGTACCCCAAAGGTTTATATGAAAATGTACCCTATAACTTTTCAAATAATGTTTTGACAATGCCTAGACTGAATATTAGCGTTTAGAAACATAAAAAGTAATGTAACAAACTTAGTAAAGTCAAAATAGATATATTAAATTTAATTGTTAAGGCTCACATCTGTGATCGAGCCGTGCTGAATAAACAATCCACAGGCCCAATTCTGGAATCGAGGCCGGATTTGACTCAGGGGTTTCCACTTCTATACCGAAATTAATCGAATATTCAATTTAATAACATTTCAAGAATGTTTTTGCAAATTTTGTCCACAAGTAGTAGCACTTCCTGGACCCAGGGGTAAAAATGTTTCGAATGAGCCGTTAAAAAATACCCGCTTGTTTCCCCCCATAAGAGAGTTGAGAACTTGTACTGCCGCACAGTGGAACGAACCAACGCATTTGTTGGACATTGGGCCAATTCTCTAATAACTAAATTTGTCCTTTATTTTGATTTTAAATTATACTTTATACTTCTTCTCAACAAAATCCATAGATATATTTATTGTGAAATCAAATCTTATATAAAAAATTCTGAATTGAAATATAAATTTTTCTAAAAACTCATATTTTTAAAGCAATCCACTGTTTGAGGTAATGCATTAAATTAATCGTGCACCTACTGGAAAAAAGAACATCCATAATAAGATATTTTAGGCAAATAAAACTTGGGATTATTTCAAACGTCTAGGATTTTTCGGTGAAAATTGGGTGATAAAATTAAATAATCAATTGCGAAAATCGCTCAAAATCGCCCAAAAAACTACCTTCACAGTAAATAACTAGAATGTTTGAAGTTTTTTTTCCATTGGTCGGATTTTGCTACTAGGTGCTATTTTCCGAGAAAATGATTATTTCTTTTTATTTTATGGGCCTTGAGAATTAATTTAAAATAATTTCTGTTGATATTGGCGTCTACTTTTCGCAAGTTTTCTTTTTTTTACCAGTTTTTGTTTACATTCATTTATCCGAACAACCCTCATCTAACATAATAGTATTAACAATAAAACTCAGCTTGCGTGTGGTATTTGAACGACATATGTGTTATGGTGCACATAGGTGAAATAGTCCCTACAACAAATCGTCAAGTTTTTAATTTTTGATTTATTTAATTTTTATTTCGTTATTTAAATAAAACAACTTTATATAGGCACTTACATTTATTATAATTTTGATGTATCAATTATACCTAGTATATTAACTAACAAAAGTAATTATCAAATATTTTATTAATTTTGTTTAATAATTAAATTATTTGATTTGTTACTTTTTCCTTTGTGTAACTTTATTTAATACCTATGTATCTGTCTTTCCATAGAATACTGTATTGTACCTATTCTCGTAGTACAATAAATGGTACAATGTTTGATACTAAATAATCTAACATCGAAATATTAAATCTAGAATTTTTACACGTTTATCCTAAAAGGTTTGATCCTGTTTATCATATAATTAAATAGTCCCTTCAAAAAGCTTTAAAACCGTACCAATAGCCTTATTCTAGGAGAACCAGAAGTGGAGATATTAATGAATGTCCAGACGCTCCTAACGCTCGTTCCACTGTGTGCCGGCGAGCAGGGTCGTGGTCCGACCGGAAAGAAGATGAACTGTCAAGGTAGGAGTCTCTATTTTTCTGTAGTCTGCCTTGATACGGGGTGTAGACAGATGTCAGCTCAGTTGTTGATAGACCCAATTAAATATTTTCTTTTTCTTTTGCGATAGCGATAGTTGTCGATTATTCAAAGTTTTGTTTATATTAGTCACATATAATTTTCATGCCAGTCTTTTGTCTATTGTAAGGCCCAAGTATTTTTTAGAAACACATCCCTCAATAATGACTAATTATACAAATCTTACTCGAGAGGATTATTAAGACATTTTAGATGAAAGAGGCAATGACACCTATTAATGTTCAGACAGATATAATTACTTCATAAAGCAATTACAATTCCTAAACAACTTCCCAGAGCAAGAACAAGACTACCTAACGAGAGTAGACTACAAGACGGCCGATAGGACTGGCCCCTCCAGCAACTATATTTGCATATCTCAGTTGTTTGGAGTGTTGTAGCCGGAGACCGGAGGAATACCAACATGTTGTCTGGGGGAACCAGTGTGTGATTAAGGGCAACATTCTCTTTTAGTACCTCTAGTTATTGCTATGATGGAGAGTGGAGATGCGCAATAAAGCTAATAGCCAGGAATGTCTGCAATATCTTGCATAAAGGAAGCGAGGTTCGGGTTTTCCTTTATTCTACTTTCTTAATTATCCAAGACAGAGGAAAGACGTATTTGCCTTACGTATAGTGAAATGATAATAATAGATATACTTCAACAACATTATAGATATATTAAAAATTATGACGAAAATCGGCACATGGATGTTTGTAACGATGCGCGTAAAACGTTAAATATTGTTAGTTACTTTATCACTTTATTGTTACGCAGCCCTTACATCGGGAACCAAAAATGGGCAATTGTTGCTATCCTCGCGAAACATGCGAAATGAAATTGTATCAATTTTGGAAAGTGAAATAGATATAATTCAGGAAACAATCATCAGAAAAATATAAAATACCAGAACCACTACAAACCATGAAGGGTCTTGAATAGAGT
This sequence comes from Troilus luridus, assembly GCA_964056705.1. Classification (NCBI taxonomy): domain Eukaryota; kingdom Metazoa; phylum Arthropoda; class Insecta; order Hemiptera; family Pentatomidae; genus Troilus; species Troilus luridus. The sequence continues at coordinate 60,863,277 of OZ057414.1, forward strand.
ACACGTTATAGATGGTAATCTTTCTTAGACAACGGTTGTGTAAGTTATTTGTCCGAGATCACGCTCAACTTCCAGGATTTGAATAAATAACTGTATAGGGGCTTGTTGTGCCCCAAGAGAGACAACAGGGTCCATATATGGCATATTAAATAATTTATCTGCCAAAGGTGGATTTAAACCTGGGACCTCTCAGTAGTGGGGAGCAGGTCAGAGCTCTACCACTGAGCTATCCCGCTTCTTGATTATTACTATACGTTGATTTATTTCATTCTCTGATTATTACGCAAATAATCTAATATAAATTTAACACAAAAACTTAGAAAGTATCTGGGGGTTATTAATTTGTGCAATTAATTATTGGTAATTTTTCCCTGTGGGGTTAGTTGGGTAAGCCATACATTTCCTCTTGCAAGCGCCAAGCCCACTTTACTCGTACTCCTCACCCTTATACTAACAATTATCGATTTAAGTTCACTCTTGTATCAAGTTCACGCTTAAATTTACAATCATCAAATCAAGTTGTAAATAGTATAAATTAAATATCCTAAAAAAAAAAAGAAAATAAGGTTAGCTCGCGAAAAGAACAGTAATCTTTTTCTCATGCAGATTTATACCAACTTCTTTAATGGATAGAGCGTGTTTAGCAATTGTGATCGCCAGGGCGTTGGGAAAAAAAGAGGAAAAGACGCTTGTGGGTGAAGGGTTGGCTATTGGACAGGAATAACTTCACCCATTTAAACTTAAGCAACGAGATTTCAGTAAAGGGACCATCAGATTACTATAATTATTTTCGGATGAATGAAAAAGTATTCAATAATTTATTAAATATGGTTTCTCCTCATATTTAAAAACAAGATACAAATATGAGGGAAAGTATATACCCAAACCAGCGGTTGGCATTTACCCTACGCTATTTAGCAACATGCCGAACTTTTGAGGACTTAAAGTTATCAACACTAATTTCTTCACCAGCCAGATTGTGATAGAGACCTGTGAAGCTCTCATTTATACACTAGGAAAATTTTTTTTTCTCCATATACAATACACAATTTCACGTATAAAATTAAGTTCCATCCTGTTGCTATAAGAAAAAAAATGAAGTTTTAAGAAAAACATCACATAAATCATTTATAACTTTTGAAAAATATGGCTATTGGGTTTCATTATTGCATCGGAAATCAGCCAATGCGTCGCACTCAACAGCTACAAAATACTGAGGAATGAAAGAAACGAGCATACACGATCAGTAATACTGTCAGTATCCCCTCCCCTACGCCGGGTTGAACTGAGGAATGATGGAGTGAACCATCACTCCTCAATACCTCACATCAGTACATCAATATTGCCCTTACACGACAGTGAGTACTACTGACAGTATCTGACTATACTGTCAGTAAAACTAATCGTAAACAGTTGCCTATTAAGGGAAGTCGGATTCTGTGAGTGACATTATTCCGAGATCAGTGACATATGACCTTTTTAAGACCGCCGCCTCCTCGATTCTAAAAATAAATTTTTCTGCTTCTTGAAAGATTTGATATTTCTATATTTATGGGATCATTATTAAAATATCATTATCTCTCAACCCTGAAAATTTGCGAGCAATGAATGTATTTTTATATGTTATTTTCAGTTTTTAACCTTTGTATTCGACTTCTGAGAAAAAAAAAATCCCCCCAGACAAATTTGAGTTTTTATATTTCTAGATAATTGAAGTTTTTAAATATCTGCTTGATCACAGTATGACGTCTGAGACTTCAGTGACGATTTTCCTGAAATCCATTATAATAATGTGGATCCATATTGTTCATTTTTAAATTCGGGAAATTACTGTTTAAAAATTGTATTGGTGCTATTAAACAATACAATTTTAATTTTTTTCCATTAAAAAACTTTATCCATTTGTTGCAATGTCTATGCAAAAATGTTCACCTTATTTACCTCAGTTTTTTTCGTTAACATCTGGCCCTCCAGTGAGTCAAACTATTTGCATTTTTCTCTATTAAGTAAAATAGTACAAGTTATCAAATATAATGTTTCCTTTCATGCTCTATCTTAGCCAACTAATCAGAAACCTGATTATATCGAGTGAGATAATGAGATTTTCATAAAAATAATGTAAACAATTAAATCATTAAATACCTCTTACGTTGATGGGTAATGCCAGCTGAGCCACACTTCTCATTGCCGCACAGATAACAGCAGCACCGGACATATCGCCTCGGTATTTTGACATGCCTGAAAAGATTTATAAAATACACTTAATAATGAATTGTGTGTTTAATTAATTGAAACTCATCTTATTGTGTACTATAAAAATCTAGTTAATACCTTTGCATTGTTTCAAGCACACTGCTCCTGTATCGAAGGTCACTCCTTTACCTATTGAGAATTAGACGAATGATATTATTAAATGTGAATATACCAATAACTATAATGTAGAAAATAATTATAATATTTAATTAAAAGCATGTATTTACATATATGTTAGCTAAAAAGTAACTTATTATTTTAAAAAGAAAATGGGAAGTAATAATGTTTGAAAAAATATTATAGCTACCACGAGTTCGGCAATACAACCTCATAAAAATCATCTAGAGAAAGAATATTTAACACTTACATTATATTATGCAAAGCAATTCCTCGCTATAGGGGATGAAATATTTGAGAAATGAAATATTAGGAGACTTCAGCAGAAGAAACGTGCACTTCACGATTTGAGACAACCGTTTATATTTTCGTCTAAAAATAATAAAAGGATCGTAGAAGAATGACTGATACTTAAGAAGAAATATAGTACGGCAATAGTAACGATTAACGTACTACATTTTTAGATTGAGTATTTATTGGACATATTAACCTTTACGGATATGAAACCGGGGCATCAAGCAAAAAGGAGGAAAGAAGGTTGTTGGCTATGGAAATGGACTTCTGGTGACGTTGATCCATTTGCAGAATCCAACACGTCCCTAACAATGAAGTAACTGGTAGAGCTGAAAAAACTATCCTTTAAACAATAGAGACAAAACGATTGAAATGGTATGGCCACTTATTCGGAATGCTGGAGGAATGATGGCATAAAACTGTCTTTGACTATCGCCCGACAGAAAGAGCGACCCAAGAAGAGACGGTTCCAGGATGTGGAGGAGTAAATGGAAGCAAGGAGACTTCGAGAGGGAGATTGGCTCTACCGAGATCTTTGGCGAAGAATGAAAAACAACTAAGTTGTAAGAAATCGTTAAATAAATACTAATTAAGATTTTGATTAATTTTCTTCCTTGAATTAAACATAATTGAAGTATACAAACTCACCAATCAGGACGATTGGTTTGTCACTTGGATTGGCTCCACAATAGGCGACCTCGAGCAAGAGAGGCTGCTCACAAGATCCGCTCGCGAGGTTGAGCAGCGTAAACATGTTCTTCGTCTCGATCCATGTCCGGTCGTGGACCTCGACTTGAATTCCGCAAGGGCACAGTTTTTCGATGCAAGCCTGTAAAGAGATTAGTAATAATTTTCCTTCCGACTGCATCGAAGCATTGGTTTCATTTTATAAAGGACTAATATAATAACGTTATACTGTATTAATTTTATCTGACTCATTAACATTGGGAGTAAAGCTAATTTTGGAATGGCCAAGGATAATAATTCATGGTTCATACTTCAATCAGAGGAAAACCTACTCCCATTATATCTCTGTTGCTATCCTTTCAACAACTCTGTTACCTTGAACATTTGATCATAAAAATCTGAAAATTTGGATCATGAGGTTTTTACGCTGAAAGAGAAGACAGAGGGAGTGGTCTACGAAGGATGTCTAAAAAGTACGGTTACAAAGACTGTGGAAGACGTGGGGATTTTCAATCCATTACGAAATGTCGTCGCACCAGCCAGTGGCAACCATTTCGTCCTCCGTTCGCTTTACCTACAGCAGGTCTGAGATTGGACAGCCATCCGGCTCCTTCCTTTAGGTAATGAATCCGGGGTGAGTATCCATTGCCAACTCTTAAAACCTACGGAGGCTGACTCACCAGTATGTTACTGAGTGGATTAGGTTATTGTAATAAGGAGGTACTGACACTCATGACGAAGAATGGAGTGGGAGAACGTCAGTCATCACATGAGAGCTTGTGCAGCAGGTTGATCAAATTTTTCGTAATGATCGTCGTATTATACCTGAATCTTTTAAAGAAAGTTTCGCACACCTCTGACAAAGTCTCTCGGGTGAAATCTGTACTGAAGCACTTGGTTATAGGATGGTGTATGCAAGGGGAGTGCCAAAAATGTTTAATCAGAACATTGTCAAATTCGCGTCAAAAACCCGAAATGGAGGGAGGATCTTTTCTTGACTCAATTATGAATGGTAACGAAGCGTGGATGAATCACTATACTCCTGAGTCAAGATGGCAGTGGCTACAGTGGTGCTATACCCATTCACATACCAAACAATTCATCAAAGAATAAGTCCTATTTTCAGGGAATAAGATCATGGCATCTGTCTTTGGGTGCTGAAAAGGGATATCGTTGTTCGATGTCATGCCCCATTGAACCACTATCAATATTGCAGCATACTGTATGAAAAAAGAAGGAATAATAGCTAGTACTCCGGCTCACTAAGGACCTGCGTCTCTCATTGGGCGGTATATTGTAACTCAACTATTCTACTCTTCGAACCTGGCTCCCTTATTATTATTATATTTTAAATATATTGAAAGGTTTTGGGGGGGGGGGGTAACGATTTGCAAATGACGAGGAGGTCCATGAATCTGCCCATCCATGGGAACTACCTACCTTAATAGAATCGATAATAATTCTAATTAACGATAACTTAATAATTATTAGCAGGAAAGACGCTATTTCTAAATAATGATGTGATGATGACCCCATGGAGGACCCTTTGGAGATGATGGAATTACCTGGGCAAAGAGATTAGGAGTCAACAGGTTCCCGGGGGATTCCTCCAGCCTCCTCGCCCAGTTCTGGCAATCCGCTTTGATCGTTCCTCTTTGCCAACCATCACTGTTGAAAACTGTTGTTAAGTCAAAATACTTCAGAATCGATAAAAAAAAATTTATATTGACAATTAGAACTAAAAAAAAAATATTAAATATAAATTAATAAAAAAATGTATCAGTTACAACTTCAACAAGTCAGACAGAAATAACCAAATTTGTACTTGCTTGAGGAGGGAGGTTGAAAAAGTTATATTTTCGACCATAATAGTAAAACAATGCAAGTTTTAGAGTCGTTTCATATGAAATATCCGAATTAATAAAAAATATTTATTATTTCTAAAATGGAAAGTAGATTCAGTAGACCTCTGTTGTTTAAAGATTGTAATGAGATATTATTAATCCTATTATTTAATAATATTTTACTACAATCGAAAGAATATTGTTTAATATGCCATCAAATGTGACCATGTATGGAGTGTGGAGACTGCAATTAGCCACTGGTCCTCCTGGTTGGGGGAAACCCATTACCGGGGGGTATAGGTAGGTCACCCTTCTTTCTGAGGGGACATACATATTCAGGAGACCAGTTGTCTCGAGGATACAGGGCCTCCATTGCTGAGCTAATAACCGGCATGGTAGAAAATACTACTCAAAGTAAACAAAATAGCCTCGCTGGAGGTTCCTCGACGCTAGAAATGGCATAAGAGGAAGCAAAAGAAGAAGAAATATGAACATGGATACACGCGATTTTCGTGATATTTTTTTATGAGTTTTAACTTTGGATACTCGCACCCCGAGCTGCAAGAAACATTGCCATCGCTTTCGCTGTGGTAACGATATTTGCCGTTGCATATGTTTGTGTAACAAAAATATGTTATAGTTACAAAGATAAAGTTCATCAATTACTGCTATTACTATACAGCACTAATAGGTTTTAATATGAGTTTAAACTTGGACACTTGGCAATCAAGCTGCAAGAAACATTATCACCGCGTTTAGGGAAGGGGATGTAACGAACGGACTATGTGTTGTTATAATTATTTCTAACCCACTGAAGAATCTAGGACTAAAATTATTGATATTGGGAATCCTAAGCAATGCTTAGATCAGAATATAAGTTTTCTGCCACAGGCAGACCACTAACATTGAATTCTGTCGTAAACATTATCACAGTGCACAGATATTTGGTTATATTAACTCACTAATGGGACTCTTTTATAAAAATGTTATAAATAATATATACGTAAGTTTTAATAAATAAAATAAAAAGTTTATATGCAGTTAAACACTAAAACAGGATTGGCTACTAATAAATTCGATTTTTATAAACCAGAAATGTTATATTTAGAAAACATGTTAAAAAAAATTACAAAGCCAGCTGTATAAATGTAAAAAGTTATAAAACTGAAATTCGATTATCATTTATGTGGACATCTATATGATATTATGAAACAAAGTCCTCCGCCGCATCTGCGGATTTTCATGCGGTTTTCATTTGTCAAGGCTGAGTGTAAATTGGTTGGGATATAACGATATATATTGTTGGAAAAAGTCAAGCCGCCTGGGAGATGTCATTGAAGACGCTGCCTAATCCCCTTGACATATAACAAAACAATGCATGGTGAAATATTCCTCTTTTATAGACCAACAAAAAAGTCTATATCTAGCATATATCTATTTTTTAAGGATAGTTTAATATACCTATTATGTCTTCTAAAAACTTGGTTACGTACCATGCAGTAATTGGAAAGCTATTTAGACGGATACAGTATTAATCCTTATATACTTAAATATTATAGTCACCTTAAGCATTTCATGCACATTATTATAATACTGTACACCATAACATTTAAATAAGTATCTTAGGAGTTGTCGAAAAAAATTAACGCCCGTGAAAATGAATTCGTATATAAAGAAGTATTTTATTTTGTTTGTACGTTTATATATCTACATAACAAAATGCATTAAAATACTTTGTAGAATAAAAATTGTGTTACATTTAAATCTAATTCAATTATTTCGATGCATCAAATTGATGCGATTCTATAACAGACAAAACACATAGGAATAAAATAATTTTAAAATACAATAACAGTTTTGAATCTTGATTAATTATTAAATTTTGGATTTAACATAGTTATTGTTAGTTTGAATTATTATTTATTAGAGTTGATAAAATACATTGTAATAGTATAAACATTTTTACTCAGGGACGACTAACTGAAAGAAAAAACTGAATGATTTTCTTGGATAGAACTTGGAAAGCTGAAAGCGCTTTAGCATGGAAAGTATTGGAAAGAAATTCAATGCACTGGCTGAACGTGAAGTGGCAGGTGTAAAACTGTTCTGTAGTGAAAAAAAATCTCCCCCTCTACTTTTCTTTAACTGTGGAGCCCTCTGTATAGAAGTCATAGAATTCGTTTCTAATTTATGTACAATGTTTTCTCGATTTATTTTTACATATCATTTATCCATAAATGAGGGTACATTATTATAACATAATAATAATTCTAAAAAGTGTTAGAACTAGTTCATAAATTAAGTTGCATACAGAAGCCTCCAAGCTTCCTTTAATACATGTTGGCATTAAATCACATGTGACATGTTCATCTTGCAGTACTGATACTAATAACCACCTCTTAGGTACAATTACACAGTTTTTTTTCATTCCAGAGGTTTAATGTGTATTTTTGAACTCTATCTAATTATTTACGAGCGCTCAATGCATAACTGAACTTTAATTGAGCGTTATACTGTTCAATATTAGTTTCTGTTGCTTCTTATGTGAGTTTAAATTAATAATTTCATTTTTGTTGTTTTTTTCAATTTTGTTCCTTCTTTTTATTTTATTTATTCAACACTATTCAACTATTTTTTGGAATTCATGATAGCCGAACATGAAGAAACAAATGGTTGTGAGAAAAATATTCTTCCTTGTAAAAGCTAATAAAAATAGGGTAGAAAGTCTAGATGAATGTTAACCAATACGATTATTGATCATTTCGTGTTGATTAAGCTTAAATATTCAATGATGTTTTTAATTAAGCCATAATCGTAAATAATTTCTTAGCCAGTTTTATAGTCCTGAGAAAATTGTATGATTTTCCTTCCATTTTTAAATGTTTATATGTTAATAAATGTTCAAAGTTGTCCCTGAAAAAAATGAGGAAATAAATAGTAGGTTATTTATATTAAAATATTAATATCGTAGTTAGAGTTGTTTTTAAAGTAACAATTTATCAACAGTTTGAAATTATTAAACTCTTACTACCAATTTTTTTTCGGAAATTATCATAAGCGAGAAAATAGTTGGTGGTGCAGTCAAATAAAAACACTAAATAAGTGGTTACTTATTTAATTATGTGCCGTCGTTTCTTGGTCTAGTCTTGCTCCAGCCTCCTATAGCCCTGAAGATGACCCACAAAGTGGGTCGAAACGTCGGCACATAATTAAATAAGTAACCACTTATTTAGTGTTTTTATTTGACTGCACCCCCAACTATTTTCTTCCTTACGTCTATCTTCCAGTCAACCATCCCCTCGCTTCTCGGAAATTATCATAATTAATTTACATTGAAGCCGTTAATTAAAATATTAACATCTTATTTAAGGGGGATTGAATGAAGTCATGATATATCCTAAAATTGAAACATTTTAGGCTTAATCAAAATATATCATCAGTAAATTGCTTTTTTCACAAAACTATTAAATTATCCAGTTTGAACTCTCATCCTATCATATTTATGGCTTAGTGTACAATATTTTTTCTATTTGAAAAAAATCTGAAAATTTAATAATAATTCAAACATAATGGATTCTTGATTGTTCAAATATACGTGGGGGGGGGGGGGTATGACCTTAAAAGGTGCAATACATTTATGTCGAAAGTAGTTTTTAGTATCTTGACAAATATCCTGAAAAAAAACTGATAGGAGGTTCCACTTGAAACAAATTATCCGTTTTTTTTTTTTAACATTTTTATCTCGTCGACTGCAGATCGATCTCCCGAACTCGACAGTGTCTACGGTAGTAAAGGATCTGTTGGCCCGATTCCAGGCTTTCTTTCCAGCCATTTGAGCACAAGTCGCCTTTTGATGTAGAAAAAGATAGATTATCAGAGAAAAATTATTAAACTTCGTTTTCTTAATAATAAAAAGTTAATGGAACGAGATAATGCAATCTTTAATTTAACCTATTTCGACCTTGAATAGGAATTTAACTATAGTTTAGTACAACATAATAGCGTATTCGGTAGTAGGTAGAATAATACATCTGGGAGTAAAATGGTCACAGAATATTTTATTCTGAAGTTTAAATTAATCTATTCCAAGGCAGCCATACTTCATATTAATATGGACAGTTTATGGTGTAAGTTCAATCAAGAACTAACATTTCAATCTTAACAGTAATAAAAAAAATCTGTACCACTACAACCCGTGAACGGGTCTGGGGTTCAGTATATGGTAGAGACTGTAATGTTTCATGGACAACGGTTGTGCAGGGAGGTGTCCTATATCACGCTCAACCACCAGATTTTCCCCCTTATTTTGGGTACAAACTTTATAGAGGCTGGGTGAGCCTCAGGAGGTCCTACGGCCTATCTCCGGCTGCTAGCAGACTAAATAGAAGCCTTGCCAGTAGTGGGATTTGAACCAGGATTTTCGGTACTCGATCTCTGAGCCACTCCATTCCTAATATTACATGTTACTATTAACATGTAGACGTATCGCTCCTTGAAAAGACACAACTCTTGAACAATTGGCATTTTTGAGCTAAACTTTTTTTGTTTTGTTTTGGTTGAAGCTTCTTAATTAATTTAGGAACGACATATCTAATATTCCATTTCCAACATCTTTTTAAAAACTAAATTAATGTTTTGAGTTGTATCATGTTTGAACTTGAAGTTTTTTGGGAATAATGGCATAAGCTAAAATAAAAGAAGTTTCTAGTTTAAAAAAAAATTGTAATGGTTAATAACCGAATTATGATACCAGCATTAAAATAAGATTGTTTTCCTTTAACAAAACCTAAATCATATTTTTTCAACTCACAGAGAACTTTCAAATATCTCTACTGAAAAATGTAGGTTTTTGAGATATGACGTTGTTCTGTTGAAAGAGGGGCGTATAAACAAAACCTTGTTAAAATTATTGGAGGACTAATTTATGTTAGCAGTATAATTCCCTACTTAAAATAATTAAACATAGATATTACATCTCAATTCAACGCATGATATCATTAGGAAGAGATAAGTTGTATGACGAAGATGACTGGGAATTTATGGAGTGCAACCTTTATTAATATATAAATTAATGTATATAGTTTCCAAGATGTCGATACAAATGCAAAATATCAAATATTAAAAAAAAACTACATTTTCGTTTTCGATTAGGGCGATTGGTTTTAGATTAGATTTGATAATTGATATAAAATTCATATAGAGTCATCCAACGTAAAATGACATAGGTAAAGTATGCTTGTCGATACGCACTGATTTTAAATGAACCTTGAAACAGTTTTTGCTCTCCTGAAAAGTGGTGTTTTTTACTTCTTTTTTTTGCATCTGTATTGATGTAAAAGCGAATAATGATGTTTTTGTTCAATAACCTTTTCTTGTTTAAATTCGATCTGGTAAACGAATTGGACATACTCTATTTTGAGGGATAAATTATTATAAATTAGTATTATTCTTTACAATCGATTAATGCTCCTAATTACTATATAAATATTAATAAAAAGATAATACTATATAAATATTATACACGTCTGATGAGTTGAAGAGTTCTAGAATAGTCATCGGTTGTACAGGGGTAGTCGACTTGAGGTCTTGGTACCTCCAGGTTGCCAACGTAGCGCCCTCAGCAGCTGCTTCTGCGTTGGTGAACATTTCAACATAAATCTTGTTTATGCCCTGCGGTAGATTTGAAATGTAATTAATAATAAATAAATAATAGTCCTGTGAGTCTTCAAGCTTTTGTGCTTTACTTCCACCAAAGAGTGATGGAGTTATTGAATACTGATGTGTTGGATAGACCTTGTATAGAATGTTATTTTTTATATATCTTTTAACCCATTCGAGACCGATTGCACATCGTGTGTGCAATTGATTTCCGAGGCTATAAGACGACCTGCAAACCTTGTGTGCAATAACAGTAATGTACAATTATCGGTTATTCTGAGTGAACTAGTCGTCGGAATAAGACTTTTCTTGAACTAATGAAATATGTACAGTACAGGAAAACCAAATTTGGCATTGGTTTTACTGTTGGTTTTTCATATTTCTTTTTAATTTTTAAAAATTTTCTCAATAAACATTTTCCGAGGAGCGAGCTGCACCCCGGTTTGCAATGATCTTATTTATGTGAATTAACTTAAGAAGTTGGTGCTTTCCATATAAACTCATTTTTTAATAAAAATTGAACAATATTTAGAAGAAAAATATTTCGCTCCTGGGGACCGTGTTCGAAACAAATCTTCGTCTCGAATAGGTTAATTAACACTACGGTCAGTTAAACTCGTTTGTAATGCAAGAACCGATGTCTACTCATCTTGATTACAAATATTTCCAAGCCAAATTTCGGAATATTAATTTATGGTTTTTGACCACTGGAAGTAACTGTTCAAATTGGCGTTATTAGAGTTAGACTTAGGAAGGAACGGGTCAGATGTAGGGCATAAGATCTTCATATCTTTTTAAATTCTCTGACTCCGTTAGCAGTCATAAATCGACCCTTTGGTATCTGCAGACCCTCCTCAGGATCATCCGGTTAAATAAATAATAAATACGACACCCTTAGTTGGAGGAAAACCCTCGAAATGAGGTGATCTCGGAGGAGTATCCTCCTTTCCTTTTTTTTTTTTTTTATGCAATCTCTAAATCAGCATGGTATCTATGTTCCTAGCTCTTTTTAAAATGTTCAAAATTCCTGTGGATACAAAAAGAAATTCCAAGATTTTTTAGAGATAACATAAATGGGTTGTTTAATCAAAACATGAAAGTCTATGAAATATCTCATAGACTTTACAAAAATTTGTAATTTGTCTCCAAACTTTTAATGTTTGATTATTAATTACATAGTGTTTCCACAAAGAAAGTTTTCGAGCTATTTAAAAAAAAAAATGTGTGCTGTAACAATAAATTAGTGACCTGAATTTGTTCAGGGAGGAGCTGTTGAGAGCAGAACAGATGTTACATTAAAAAAATGAGGTTTTCGTAAACGCCAAATCAGTCCAGAAATTAAATTAAAACCTGTAATTTCATATTAGGATTAAATATTTTTTAAATAAGTTTAGTCGCAATCTCGATGTTCATGGACTTCTTGACTATTCGAATTTTTAAACGATTGCCACACGAAACTATTTTAAGTGACAATGATACTTTTCATAGCCATAATTATATGGTTTTATGAATAATTAATACGGTACCACATATTAATTCTGTGATAATGTTAATTTTTAGTTTAATATCCAGCCTCGGCCTTTGTATATTATAAACGGCGGTGGTGTTTAAGCCCACACCTTAGTGTCCCTCTTGATAACTGTGAGTTATGGGCCTCCGCGTGACGAACATTATTCACAATGCCGTTACTCGTCGTGTGCCCAAGATTAAAACTTTATGAATGGGCTCTATAAATATCGTCCTCTTCCGATTAATTTTACAAAAAAAAAAAAAAAATAGGAAAGAAAAATGGTCCGTTTAAATTTCGGAAGGGTTTTTATGGATCAGTCAAGAGAGGGTTGACGGCGGAAATTACGGTATGAATTGATTTAGTTTAGACAAGAAGAGAGTAAAATAAACTAAAATTCTCCGAAGTAAGGAAAAGAGGCAATAAATGAAGGGTTGGTTTTTCGATTATATTTCTACAATAGCTGGGGATTGCTAAAAAAAAAAAACTAGCGTTCCAGAAATCCAATTTCTATTATAAATTTGTTTCCGAATCACTTTTTTCTACAATGTATTTTAAGAGTTCTTATTTATTAAGAAATGATATATTATGGAATGTCGAACAATATCATGAAGATAAGAATTAAATTTTTGGTTCGCATAACGAGGATGGACTTACAAAACGAATATTCAAACATGTATACAATATCAAAAATGGCAAAAATTCGATCCAAGGAATTAAAAAAAGATATGGCCGAAATTCGCTTAACTGGTGATATGGTGCATGATCAAACAACTTTCAGATGTCAGATGCGTAGCTTTGAGAGTTTCCAAGAATAAGAGAAGATATTAGTAACCAGCACCTAAGGAGAGGAGAGAAGGAAAGATCAGAGTGAAAGGAAAAAGAATTATTGGATAAAGGAAAAAGAAAGAAGTGCGATACTGGGTAAATAAAATTACTTCACACGGACGTAGATAGCTAAAATTGAGAAGAAGAAAGAAGGAGTAAATTATGGAAGTGATGGTTTACTGAGCTCTAAGACCCGAGAACGATGCCAGTAATTATTTATTTATTATTTTATCAATATTTAAACATTTAGGAACCGTAAATTGACCCTCCGGCGTTCGGTGATCCTCCTGGAGCTCACCCGGCCTCTATAAAGTTGGTAACCTTAATTAGAGGAATAACCTGGCATTGGAGGATGACCCCGGCTAAATCATTACCTTGCACAACCGTTGGCTTTGTGTGGTGAACATTGCGATACTCACCAATCATAGAGCCCAATAGACCTCATGCGTTGTTGTGAAACTAATATTTAGCTGTAATTTTCTTGCAGTATTTTATAGAATTCTTGTTTTAGAAAGGGTCTTACACCTTGAATTAGTGTGTATTGTTGCGAGGGAATTTGATTCTATCTATTATTAAGTCATGGGTTGTTACTTTGAAAAAGATATAGCAGATCTACCGTTCAAATCTCCGATAACAATTTGTTCTCCCTTTATATAAATCTCTGAACGGTGTCAAGGAAGTCATCGTTCACCGTGTAGATGTTATTGGGTCCTTGTACTACAACAATGGTCTTCAGGATTCTTTATTCCACCATCCTTATCAGCAGCAGCACTAACTCCCATTTAGTATCATCATTGACTTTATTATTCTGTTTCCTACCACATTAAACACATATGCTGGCTTATCTGTTTTCAGTACATTGGTATCTCAATAAAGCAAAATCTTGGAATCAATTATTTCTTCACCTTTTCTGTTTTTCTTGAATTCAGTTAGTAGCAGGACACTTACTCTTTCATTTTCAAACCTCTCACTTTCTATCCAGTAAATCGTAAAATCTGGTTTCTCAGTCCTGGCACATTCCGTTAAAGCTCAACAGAATGCTTGTGATATTTTGTTTTTGTCATGTAGAGTGTTTCTCTAATGGTTACCTTGTAAGGTAACCTCTTCTGGAGATCTCCTTGGACAAGCAAATCATCTAGTTTTGAATATAAATATTACTGCACTTGTATGATTTGGTGAGCTTTGGGGACCCGTGGAGGTACTAGTCTTCAGTTTCTCCTTGCGGCAATGAATCTTATAACTTCTTCTACATTATTTAGATTCTACGAGGAATTTCCAGAAAGTAAGGTTACAAGGCCCGTGCAGGAGTGGATATTTTTTCCATATTTGGCACCACTGAGGTGTAGAAAATTTCCCAACTGTAAAAAAAAATCACCGAACGCCTCAGTTCTTTTTCCTTTCCAGGGATTTCCTAGACTCAATTGGGACTAAGAAGGAAATGTGGGTGTATACAACGATTTACAATGGACGAATAGGCTCAAGAAGCTGTCGAATAATAGTTTCGGGAGGTGAAGCGGAATATGTACGACGAGGGTATACAAAAGCCTGTCCCAAGGCTTCAAAATGTAGTGACCTCAATGGCGATTATGTTGGGTAATAAAATCAGATCTTGCAAATTTCAATTAAATATTTGGGTTTTTCTATTTTTAACACGTGTGGTATCCTTACATTCTGAACCACTCGAAAGACCTTAGAATCTTTAGCCCCTTAGGACTAACCACATTTACACGACACTATTGTAAAAGATTTGCACAAAGCATCTCAAATGACTTCACCAGACGCCACCATAAGAATGAAATATGAACTTAGGCACTAGGCATTGTTAGGTCGTCTTTCATGCTCCTATAATCTATATATATCTGCCATCGCATCTATCTTAGCGAGGAGATGACCGCGACCAACAGGCACCTCTACTGGCTCGCACGACAGAAGAGGGCAACAGGAAAAATAAAATATGTTTGGTTTGCGGGAGGTAGAGTTCGATGCAGAAAAGAAGATGGGCACCAAGTGGTCTTCATTGATCAAGCTCAAGACCTGGATGTATTCGGCTGACTACTGAAGACCGGTATGCCTTCTAGTTGCATTAATAACCTTGGCTCTCACAACGGTGCTCACGCGTTCATCTTGTATTACTCTAATAGCCTCAAGTGTTTCTTAAATTTTTTATTTTTTCCTATGAAATATGTTGCGAAATTATTTTTTCTTTTTCATATAAAATTAACTGTTATTTTTTGTTCGCACTTTTATCTTCTTCTTTTTGTTTATTGTTTAATCTATTTCATTATTTACGTATCATTCTTCCTTTCGTTATTCGTTAATTTTATTATCTATTCTTTGGGTTCAAAATTTATAGCGGATTTTAGTAATAGCAATAGCTCGCCACTGATTATCTTTGCTCGGCACTATCAAACTTTTCAATTAGCTCTGCCAATAAGATTTTCTCCTCCTAGTTCCCCTCCTCTGATACTGAGAGCTCCTCTTCTGCTTCCCCATTATGTCTAGTGTTCTAACCTCCTGTCACATCAACTCCCAATCCTTGCCCGCTCACTTTGATGAATTTCATCAATATTTTACCCAGAATTTTTTCCACACTATTGGAATCTCAGAAACATGGCTAAAACCCCATATCCCGTCCTCCTCTGTTTCCTTACCTGACTATTCCTTCCTCCGCCACGACCGAGTTGACCGGACTGGTGGAGGTGTAGGTCTTTATGTCCACAACTCCCTAAAATCACGCATTCTGTATTCTTCACCAGCGTCCAATTTCCCTCACATAGAATTCCTTTTCGTCGAAATTTCTTGCAAATCAAATCCTCTCCTATACGTCGTAGTGTATCGCCCTCCTTTGGTCCCTTTTGATCCTATCTTTGAATCGGTCCTTTACAACCATGTTCCTCTCTACAACCACATCATAATCTCCGGCGACTTTAATACCAATCTCCTAGTCCAATCCAATGATAAACTGTACCTTGAAAATCTTTTTTACTCTCTACACCTCTCCATTGTCCCATTCTCTCCCACCCATCACACTCTTCTATCTGACACCTGGTTAGATTTGTTCATCATTGACTCATCGCAGAGACTTCTTTCTTCCACACAATTACCCGTTCCATTCTTGTCCTCTCATGATTTAATCCAAATTTCATACAATATCCAAACTCCAGTAATCCTATCGAAAACATTAACGTTCCGCAACCTAGATGGACTCACCACTGAATCTATATCTCCTTCCCTCGAAATCCTGAATTGGAACCAAATCTACTCCTGTACCACCGTCGATTCAATGGTCGACATACTCACGGCCAATCTCAAAAGCATCCTGGATACCCATGCCCCAGTCAAAACTTTAACCTTCCATCACCATCCTGCTCCTTGGATGTGTCAAAAAATTAAAGACATGCAAAGGAAACGTGATGCTGCCCGTAGACGCTTCAGACGCACTAGGTTTACTGATGACTACCAAGCGTTCAGGGCTCTTCGCAATTTGACACAGTCTACAATCAGACAAGCAAAATCCAAATATTTCCACGAAGCCCTTTCCTCGGCTCCCGACCCTAAATCTAAATGGCAACTCCTCCGTAAACTCTCCCTCTGCAATTCAACATATTCCAGAGCCTTTCCTGCTTCGCCAGATGAAATGAATTCGTATTTTTTGTCTGCCTCAACTAACACATCAATATCATCACCCTCCATCTTCTCACTAACTCCATCCTTCAACCCCGACAATTTTTTTTTCTCTGACATTTCACCTACCGACATTATTTCCTCTGTTCTCAAATCCTCCTCCAGTTCTACTGGCTTTGATGAGATTCCCGTCAAACTACTCAAACTATGCCTCATCGATATCCTACCTGTCCTTCTTTTCATTTATAATTTCTCACTACAAAACGCAATATTCCCAACTTCTTGGAAAAAAGCCCTAGTCCATCCTATAAATAAAACCTCGACCCCTTTTTCTCCCAAAGACTACCGGCCAATCTCCATACTTTCCAACCTTTCCAAACCTTTCGAAAGAATAGTCCAGTCGCAAATATCAAATTTTCTCAAACAGTCCAAACTCCTGGATCCGCTGCAATCTGGTTTTCGTCCTGGTTTTTCCACTCAATCTGCCCTTACCAAAATCACTACGGACATACATAAAGCCATGGACAACAAACAACTAACCGTGCTAATCCTATTAGATTTTTCCAAAGCTTTTGATTCCTTGGACCATTCTATCCTTTTTTCCAAACTAAAGTCATTGTCCTTTTCCAACAGCTCTATACTATGGTTCCAGTCCTTCCTCTCTGGCAGGTCCCAAGCGGTTTCTATGCCCAACCAACCCCTTTCCTCTTTCCTAGCCCTATCCTCAGGCGTGGCACAGGGCTCAAGCATCTCTCCTATCCTTTTTAACTGTTACATCAACGATCTTCCTAAATCCGTTCACCACTGTTCCTACCACATCTATATGCTGACGACTTCCAAATCTATTTATCCTTTCCTCCTTCTGAGCTATCATTCGCGTTCGCCAGTATTCAGCAAGACCTCGATAGGATCAGTGCCTGGGCAAAGCTGAACAAATTGGAATTGAACGCAATGAAAACCCAGGCCATTGTTCTAGGTTCCAACTCCCTTCTTGCAACTATCCCCACCCTCCCAACATTGATCCTAAACGACAACCCTATCAGTTTCAACTCCTCCGTTAAAAACCTAGGCATTACCATGGACAAAAACCTCTCCTGGAAACCACATGTCGCCCAAATATCCCGACGATCAATTAGTTCCCTGAAATTATTCCATCGATCCCGGCACCTCCTTACACAATCTACCCGGAAGCTTCTTGTATCTTCCCTTATCTTCCCCCACTTTGACTACTGTTGTGTGGTATACGGGGGCCTCTCGAAATTGCTAGAGGATCGCTTAAAAAGAATTATGAACTGCGCTTTAAGATTTGTCCTTGGTACTCCGAGGCGTTCCCGGGTGTCACATCATTATGATGAGTTAAAGTGGCTCTTCCCACCCATTCGTAGACATTATTTCCTTAGTGTTTTTCTATACCAATCCATTAACTCGCAACACCCTTCATACATCTATAGTCTCCTTCAATTTAAATCCACTGTCCAACACCATCAAACAAGATCCCGCCTCTCCGATCTCTACATTCCATCCCATAGAACTAAGGCATTCGACCGTTCCTTCCTCGCCCGTTCCACTTCTGTGTGGAACTCAATCCCTCCTTTCATCCGCCATTCATCTTCACTGGCCTCATTTAAATCCCTGCTTTTCCATCATCTCTTGGCATCCCAAAAAAATGCTCTCCAGGCAGGCCAATCTTCCGCTTGAATTAATGTGTGTCGAATACTCGATCTCGTTACCTACGTGTTTGTTTATTTTTCCAACAACAAAGAAGATACAAACTTTGTAAATACTTTATTGCATGCTATGCAATTTATTTGCTTTTAGCAATTCCGTTATTAACTATTATATTAATGTTATCTATTATTATTTTGTTAATATCAAACCTTTATATATATATGTTTTATTATTATTTTTATTTTTCTAGAAAATTAGTTAAATTCCTGTAAAACCTATTACTTTTTAATCAGTTATTTATTTTATTTTCTTTTTTTTCTTTCTCTATTTCTATTATGTATTGTCACTCATGATTACTTCATGATTTGTATCATTATGTAGCCTCCTGGCCAGATGAACATTATGTTTATTTTGCTTGTTCTTTATTGTTATTCTAAAGGGACTTGGTCCCAGAATAAAGTTTGTTTTCTATTTCTATTTCTATTTCTATATAAACAGAAAAAAGGGAAGGGTTGATTTGTAAATATTCTATTAGTTCAAACCTGGAGACGGATAACATATTTTTGTAACAAACACATTTTGAAATTGGGAAAACTGTTTGTTAATTGAAACGGGGTTTGCTTTTGGTTTTTTGAAATAAATTCCATTTTATAAAATTACCAGTACATTTCCGATACATTGAACAGATACTCGTTAGAATCGAAATATATCTATCAGATATGGTTTTAAATCTTAAAATATATGAAGGAATTTTATCCATTAATTCTTTATTCTCAGTAAAAAAGAGGGTTAGTCGAATTTAGCCAAAATTGTGTTTCTTGTACTTATGGAAGTGAAATCGTGTTATTCTCGTAGTGCGTCAGTAGGTAAATCGGACGTCGGTTTGAAATTAAGTCATTGCTTAAATTCTATCTCTATTTATTCCCAAAAACTTCCAGAATGACACGATTCAGCTTCTCTCAATACAATGGATTCTCTCTGAACAATATTCGACCTATTTACATGACCACTTATTTACCGGTGCTACAGAATTATGTACAAATCATGCCGCATCCATCTTATCTCTATCCTGAGCCTTATTAATTGTAGCAGCTGAGTATCCATCATAAGGTATTAAATCGAACAATTACTCTTCATATAATTACCAAGATATATATGATTCAATCTCTCTTACCGTCTCTTGCAGAGCTAGTGCTCCGGAAGCCGCCGCGATCCGGATGTTCTCCTTGCACTGGTCCATGTACTCCGCCTCGATGATCCCGACACCTTCTGCGCCAAGGCCCGCTACAGCGACCGAGTAGTAGTCCCCTTTCAGGTTGCTGAAAACCTGAGCATTACCCAGCTTGACCATATGGCTCCTGTTAAACGAAAATTCGAGTTGTAGCGAATGCTAAAAATGTAATGAAGTAATAGTAATATTGCGATTATGAGGATGATGTTCACATTAAGATACATTGTTTTGTTAAGGAAAGAAATCTGGTTAGTGATCGAGGTGTTGCAACCCAATCAGTTCCCGCAATCGTTGCAGATTTGTGAAACGGAACAGTCGGCCTTCGTAAAAATATATACTCTCGATCGAAAGAAATTTGTGGTGGTGTGCGAAGTTCCGGCAGGGTCCATCAGCGTACAGAATATGATTATGCTAGCGGGGATAAACCTATATAAAAATCCAAATTTTCCAACAGTTCAAAGATTAAAGACTGATACTCCGGTTGAGAAGTGTCTTGATCTGACCGGAAGAACGATAAACTTTGAATGTAGGAATCCTTTTTTTTTCTATATTATTGGTGTAGCCAGGTATCAGTTTAAATTGACAATAGAGTATTATCTCTAACCGTTAGGTCAAACAAATCGTTTTTTTTGGTAACGTCTCGATCACTAACCAGATGCGATAGTGATTCTTATATTAGATGTATCTTTTAATGTTATGAGTGTCATAGGATTATGGTTTATTGTTATTGGCAGGTGTTCCATGTATAATTAGTTTAAATATTTTTTTTTAAATTTATTTATTGATATTTACTACTGTATTAAAAAATACATCAAGTAAATAGGCTATGTGATACAAAATGACAGGAGTTAATGGCAAGTTGAGAAACTACCCACTGGTAGTACTCAAATCACTAGTTCAACTAAGAAGGTCACGTGGCCATCTTCTTTTCAGAATCTAGAAACTAGAGGGTTTGAGTGGGAATGAAAGTTTAAATATAGTAGTGTTTTGCGATTTGATGAGGTTCGTTTCTTTCACGTTTTAAAAATATGCCTTGATTGCACCTTCTTTCCCAACCAGCCCTTTTCAGGTGTCCATGAGGTCTGAAAGAGGAGCTGCAGGCAACATAAAGACAGTTTACTTAATTTTTTAAAGAAAAATTTTAGTTTTTACACTGAATTAATGAGATAGACATTGATCGATTGCATTTCATGATTTGATGGAGTGTAAAGAGAATTTCAGAATGATATATTCCAGTGGTTCCAGAGTGATAAATTTACATTGAATATACCCTGAATATTTATTTCATCATTTAGACATCAGTCGATCTTCAAATATAAATCATCACAGATTGATTATTATCAGGATTATTCAAACAAAGGTCATCATGGATCGTAATTTGTATATTTTTTAAGGATATTAGCACATATTTTCGCTTAGATGTACATTTCTGTAAGATAACATGTTGTTTTTTTTGCTCATGTTGATAATGTAGTTTTATTTATACTTGAAATGATTGTTTAAATAGTATTTGTAATACGGTAAGTATATATATATATATTACACTTCGGTTTATTAATAATTTTTTTAATACATTTGTAATAATTATGTTGTTTTAAACATGCTGCCAACTATTAACACGGTAATAAGGTTTGGCAATCTCTATAATCCGATAAGAAAAATTATTAAAGCCGATATCCTAATATCGATTTATGAAGTAGATCATTAAATTATGAAGACAGAATATTCAGAAAGGTTGAAAGATTTTTTAATTTTTTTATTCGCACTTATAAAGAAGAAAAATGATGATCTTGAATATAAAAAATTATGAATCGCTTTGGATGTAACTGTACTTCCAAATAATTCCTTTACTGGAATTGTGT
This sequence comes from Troilus luridus, assembly GCA_964056705.1. NCBI lineage: Eukaryota > Metazoa > Arthropoda > Insecta > Hemiptera > Pentatomidae > Troilus > Troilus luridus. Next base: position 60,884,850 of record OZ057414.1, read on the forward strand.
GTACTTTCCAAAAGTAGAGTTAGTAAAATTTTATTCACTACGGCATAAATTTGAATATACCTAAGCGCTCATGAAATTCACCCTTAAACCCAAAGTATTCAAGTGTTAGAAAGGTTGTGGACAGTGAGGCAGTAATACAACTATAAAAACGGGATGCCTCTTTCCTCTTATTTCATGCCAAATACCTTTACCCCCAAGTAGGGTTGATGTAATAAAATATTTTATCACTCACAAAGAAATAAAATTGTAAAAAAGGAAAATAGCATTGAGTAATATCCATGATATCCCACTGGCGAAAACCATATCCTAAAAATGTTATGGTTTTCTTTACCTTTTGGTTAGCTAAGTTGTGCTTATACATTTATATATAGATGTAATAAACAGCAGTCCCTTATTAAAGCATTTATAGCAGTATCTTATTTTAATATTTATATATAAACAGAATAAATAGCAGACCCTTGTTTAAACATTTGTATACACAGAGAATAAACAGCAGTTATATGTACTTATAAGTCAAAATTGTGGCAGTGGAGTGGCTCAGTGGTAGAGCACTGAGTTGCCATGCCGGAAATCCAGGTTCAAATCCCGCTGCAGGCAAGACTTTCATTTAATCTGTTTGCAGCCGGAGATGGATCTAGGACCTTCATGGGGCTCACACAGCCTATATAAAATGTTATAAAAACAGGGCACCCAAAATAAGGGGGGAAATCTGGCCGTTGAGCGTGATCCAGAACAAGTCACCTCCTTGCAGAACCGTTTGTCCAGAACAGTACACTCTCTACCATGAACTGAACCCCAGGACCCATTCACGGGTTATAGTGGCACAGGTTTTTTTTATTTTTATAAGCTATGATCCGGGGAACACTAATACTGGCTTTAATCCTACACTGTGTATAAACAAACATAATGCTATATATAGAGGATTACAGCTCAATAAAAGTATATATATATATATATATATATATATATATATATATATATATATATATATATATATATATATATTGTTTATGGTTCTCGAGTTTCAGTCAGTAATTGAACTTCTTAGGCGACGTTTCGAGACTAGGTTAGTCTCATATTCATGCCCTGACAGTGAAAAAATGATCTTTTAGTGAAAACATTAAATAGCACACTAAACTTAATGTAAAATGTCACGTGTAAGTATAATAGGATAGGGTGTACTTACAAGTTCCAAAAAATTGATCAATTTATCATTAATCAGTTACTTCGCAATATATCATAAAATGTTTATATTGCATTAGCTATGATCAACGAATAAGTAATCGATTTTTAGGAACAGCAGTTTTATTTAATTGTTGAATCATATTAGATCCGAATCCTTAGTTTTAGTAAATAGTCTTGACACAGTGGCTGTGTTTTTAAAAGTAATCGCGGAATCAATGTTACTTTTATTATCGGTGAGTGTTTTTGCTAGTCTTTCTGAAAGTGTTGGTATATAGGGTATAGTATAGTATTTTTTTGGATTAGTTTCATTCTATATATATATAATCTGTATTCATATTATTGTATAATATACATGGGCTTCTACACATAAGTGCTTTTTTGAGGCTGGAAATTTATATTTTCATTTTACCGAATTTAATTGTAGGGTCTTTAGACCTCCTTGTGATCGGCCCAGCTCAGTGTAGTAGTTACATCTGATTGGGGGATAAACCAGGCGGTTGAATGTGATCTCGACCGAATAATAGCCCTGCACAGCTGTTGCCTTGGAAACCCTACAATATGTTGTACCCAATATCCTTCATTGTGGTAGTGGTACAGGTTCATTTTCATAATATTAAAAAAAAAAAGAAGAAGAAAGGATTTCGCAATCCCAATAATAATTTGGAGTTTTATGCTAACGGACTTCGATAAAAAAATTAAAATTCATAAATCATTTGGAATGAGGGGTTGTTGATGGGTGGTCTTAGGCCGGTAATTTTCATAATATAATTGATATTCCTTTCTCTTATCTCGATATAAGACCTAATGATTTCAATTGAAAATTAGTCGAAAAATGCCATTCAAGTAAAAAAATATTTCATATTCGTCTAGACGTTGGCTTTACAGCTATTTAATTTTAATTAATTCCTAGAGGAATTATATATAAGGGATGGAACTCGTGGCAGTTTCTGTCATCCGCCTTCACGGCAGAACTAAAAATAAGAACAGTTTTTTTTCATTGTCAAGGTACCAGACGTTGTGACCTCCGATCTCTGCTTCAGCGAAGGTCACACAGTTGCAATCATCTTTTTTTTCATAAAATGTCACTGTCATTACCTAATTTTTTTTTCTTAAGATTTAAGGAACCATACATTAACATTTTTCCCTCGAACTATGAAGGGTCGTGGAATTAAAAAAAATATCCGAATCCTCTGCTATGTTTTATGCTTATCCTGCTGTTTATAAAAACAGAGGTACATTTATATAATCGCACTGGATTTTATATTAATTATCTGTTATTAACCATTTGCAGCATACGATTTATGGTGATTTATTTGTTTGAAGTACTTTTGATTCCATTTCAAATTTTTTTATATTATAATAATTGCTGTGATTTCATTTACTTATATTGCATGTTTTCCTCGCAATGTTTATAACAATCGAAAGAATACAAATGCTATAAGACAAATTAGACATGTTAAGGACCTCTCCTGGTATTTGGTCTTATTTTTTACTTTGCGTAAATAATGTTTCATTTTGTTATTAATTAATTTCTGTGCTTCAATGAATGATTTATACTAATATAAATATTGCTCCAAAAAACAACTGTCTGGCAAAAATTAATAAATAAAAGTGACGTTTGAACACTTTTCAAAATTTCAACTTGACATAGGTGGTTAGTTTCTTTTTTTAGTTGATTAGATCATTTAATATGTACTTGGGGACATAGGAATTAAAATGATTGGATTGAGATTATTCAACTTTCATTTCCTTGATACATTATTCCCTCATTGTATTAGTGTTTAAGATAATATTACAATTGAGTCACAATCATATTACTTAAAAAATCCTATATATATATATATATATATATATATATATATATATATATATATATATATGTAGAGTATCGTGCGACATTATAAAAATAAATGTGTTTTTGCACAAAGAGCAATGTTCGTTTTTGCGAGAAGTATGTCGCTCAGGTCGAATTAGTCACCCACATGGTCAGGGTTGGGGAAGAGATAACAAAAAGAGGGGGTCGAGAACTCCACTTTTAGAAGGGACTGTCTCAGAACAACTCGAAGAGAAAGGAGGGAGGAGGACGCAGAATACGGAGGCCCGGAGAACGAAGGTGATGCAAAAGACCCGGAGTCGGCTAGGCCAAAGAATGTTTCACAGATATGTCGTAATTTAAGTTCGGTTATGTGTTTTATGGCAATTCTCTATTACATCTGAATCATTAAGTGTACCTCTCAATGTAGTATATATTGAATCATTGATCGTATTTCAAGTTGTATGAATAAAGTATATCTATTATAATTCTTTTGATGCTTACTTACCCCAGAAGCACTATGTATATTTATGAACAATGTATTCAAGTTAACAAAATGCCTCTGAAAAATAATCGAATTAAGAGTAAATTTAGAAATAATAATTTAGTTAAAGTTAGAAATAATAATTTGAGCAATTATCTTAAAAGATTACTCTAGCATCCCAAAATCAATTGGAATATTTAAAATATATTGAAGACTATAAAACATAGCAATATATACCACAGCAATTATCTTGGGGATCAGTACATGTTAGAGTCTATACTGTTTTTAGGACAATGGTTGTGGAGGCAGGTGATCCGAGATCAACTCCCTCTTCCAGATTTTTTCCTATTAAGAGTATAGAGGCTTTATGGAGGTCGGGTGAGTCCTAGGAGTATCTGTAGATCCCACAGGATCCATCAGTGGTAACAGATTAAATATATAACCTTATATAATAAATGTGGATCCGATTATACAAGGAACCTTTTTAACAACTAAATGTAATGTAAATTTTCTTGGATATTTTAGTAGTAATTTGGATAAAAGTTGGATAAAGTTATTTTCCATTAACCAGATTAATTTAGATATTTAATATATTAAAATTTAATATAAAATGACTGAGACACTATAAATTATATTTAATATTTACCCTTTGAGTAGCTGAGACAGCATTCCTCCCGACTCCTGTTCATCGTAACGCTTGGCTGCTTCCGTGAAGCGAAGTTGTCCAGGACTGCATCCGTCGTAGGCCCCAATGACCAAACCTTTCTGTAGGAAATTAATATTTATTCTTAAGTTTAGAAAATATGCAGCTATAGCATAAGGTCGGTGCACGATACCAATAAGCAAAGTTTTTAATCAACGAAAGTTAGGGTATCGCAAAGAGATGGAGAGGAGGTTGCCAACAAAGATATTCAAATGGTTGTGGGAGGGCCAAAGGGCACTGGCAGCCGTTACTATTTGGAAGGGATAGTTATTCTGCTGGTCATAAGTCATAATTTCCTGTGCGAAAATTCTCGATTGTGGTAGCTAAAAGAGGTAGCAAGGATAAAATATGTCGATTTGATGATTCCCAAAAATTTATTACTGACTGGGTTTTTTTTTGTTAATCTCAAGATAATTGTCTAAATTATTTGAAAAAAATATTTGTTCTAATGTATAATTTGTCCTAATATTAATATGGTTCTATTATGTGCCTGATATATGGTATGTTATTATTTAAATATGTAACAATATTTTTACTAAGTAATAATGTAACAAGAATGTATATATATGGTAATGTATATTCTCTAGTGGTAATTATGTAGATACTGTAAATATTTATATTATCTAGTAGTGAGGGCAATAATAACGATTTGTAGTTGTTTGCCCTTAAAATAAAACAACAACGAAGTCAAAAAAGAAGAAGTAAAATAAAACCAGCTGGTTAGTAATAATTTTTGATGACCTCGTTATCGATACACGTTGGAAGGGGGGACTCTTTGACTAAACCAGACATTTTGTAGGAAAAATATTTTTTCAAATAATTCAGATAATTATCTTGAGATATAAAAAAAAAACCAGTTAGTAATAAATTTTTGAGAATCATAAAATCGACATATTTTATCCTTGCTACCTCTGTTAGCTACCACAATCGATAATTTTCGCACAGGAAATTGTTGGGCGTCTCATCAAAACGAAGCTATTCACGAAGATTCAGCTTGATACTAATCAAGTGCAAAAATGGACCATGGATCCTGGACTAGTAATGATGTAAAAAATAAAAGAAAAAAAATTATGGTGAGGCAGGAAATTTAACTAATTCTGAACGTTGTAAATATAGTATATAAATAGATATGGAGGTCTCAGATCTTGTATTTCACTATTTAATGTAGAATGTAACTCAAATGTAAGAAAATCGTTTAATAAAGTTTCACTATTAAAGTAGGAATAAATCAAATACTTCATGAGATAAGAATACACTAGTTAAACATAGAAAACTCAGCGATGAAAGTTTATAATCGATTAAATGAAAATATTTATTGTGAACAACAATGCCCTACAAGGAAATCATAAATTTAATTGGTTGGTTGATTGTTCCAAATTTGAGGCGTAAAACCGATTGGCCATCAACGCCTTAATGATTATTAAGTCGTTTTATATATAAATTTAATTTACATAAACGTTTATGAGCAACTATCATATCTATTATTCTATTTGTTTAAACATCCCTTGAAATTATAATCTTATTTCGGAATTGTTTATTTTAAAAATACTCCACCATAATCTCATGCTTTTTAATTTAACCTTATGTATTTATTTTTATAAATTATTGTTTACGCAATAAATGTATTATGTTTAAACTATGTTTCTCTTATTGTTTTCATGTATTGTTGGAGATTTGATTGTTTAAAAATCATTGCGCCTTCTAAAATAATGTTACACGATTTTTCACAAATACTAAGGGGATACATACGTTAGTTCTTTAAAGAGCTAAATTTCAAGTAATAACTCTTTATTTACGTTGGTGCAAGTCAGAAAACAATTTATAATTTTTTTATATAAAGCAATGAAAGCGTCACCTTTTTTTTCGTATATAACAGGTGGGGACAGGTTACGCATGGATTTGCCACTGTAATATAAATAAATAAAAACTATGTATAGTGAACTAAAAATAAATATTAATTAATGTTGGACACCTAATAACTATTGAATACAATAAAATAAATTCAATTGTTGAGGCAGTGGCAAATCCATTTCACACAAAACCTCATTGGTCACCCGGCTATTTATAACCTTCATTATATTTCAATCCCGTTACAGTTCTATCTAATTTGGCAAACGATTTTCAGATATTGTTATTAGGTCAAAATCAAAATCTTGTACTTACATTTTCATAATTGCCACCACAAGCCGCTGCAATCGTGCGTTGAGAAAAAATTGGAGTCAGATAGATTTTTTTCAGCATAACTGTATGTTTACTATTTTCTGTTAGCACTTATCCAAAAATGATTTAAAAGACCAAAAATCAACTCGAATGATTAGATGATATTTAGTCGAATAGATTACCGCCAATTTATCACACTAATTTTATAACTTTGGATAATGATATTTACAATAATTTTCCACTAACCTATTCCTACCATCATATGAGTTTTTACATGTGGTAAGAGAGACATCTGTGTCATGGCTTCAGGCATGAGTGGCCTTTCAGTCTTCATATTTTCCCCTAAAGCTGACGATGTCTACTGCAGGAAACAGCACGGTTTTCTCAATTTTTTTTTTAAAGGCGTACGAAATGCTTTTCCCAGTTTGTACTCTGTTATTACTGTAGGCTAACATGTGAATTTTAATACTGGTATTGGCAAGGAAATACAAACAGAAGAAATAAATAACCTTTAATGGTTTTATTTCTGGTATTATTCCGACGCCAGTCTATTAAAGGTTATAAATTATTATTATTAATAATAATTACCACATAATAACTATTTTTTTTACACTTAAGATTAACTATTTTATTTTCTTAAGATTAACAATTATAAACCATTACTTTCACAAGATAACAATATTGAACTAGGAACGAAGAAATACATCAAATAAAAGCAATCAGCACTAACTTAATATAACAAACTGTTAGATATAATGAACAAATTGTACATAAAATTAATAAATAATAATAATAATCAAATTATCCTGTCCCAACAGTTTCAATCACAATGGACAATTGTACAATAAAATTAGGTTAATGATATTTCTTGTATTTACTTGGGTACTTTTCCGTTAGTCGAGCGCAAGCGAAAAATCACAAAATAATGTAGAATTCCGCCAAATTTCTTACAATCATAAGGGAATCGAAATAGACGGTTGACCCTTCTTCGAAGTTATTTCTTATCACATATAACAGTACTGGTAGTTAAAGAATTCGACCGGCATTGTTCTTTCGTTTTGTAAATAAGCTTTCGTCTATCTCATATAATTTTTTAGGAACACCGATTTTTAGGACCATTTGACTGATGCCATTACTTCGCTCCAGTTGCAAATAAATCTGTTATATGTTAGAAAACTTATTCTGGACGACTCGAACCACGTACCATTACGAATGCTCCTCTTTGTACATGTTGAAAGATTGCATCGCCAATGTACTCCGTCACAATAAGACAGTTTCATTTCATGATTCTGGTCGCATATTGCATTGTTTGACAATATACCTTTCTTTTTAAAAAAACAGACTATATTTTTCTAGCTGAATACCAAATTTTCATATTTTTTAAACAAAAATTAAGACAGAAGAAAAAAAGGAAAACGTGCTTTATATTGAATGAATTAAGAGAATAGATCACATGGTCCCAAACAATTTGCGCCCGGCCGAACAATTGTAAAAGATCCTTTGATTATTTATTTTTCTATTGCTATAAGGAATATTAGTCGTTTTTTTAATTTAATATTCTAATTGTAGTTGTGATTCTTTTTCCACTATTAAAATAGATTTATATGGATATGTTATATATATTTATAATTAGCTTTGAGAGTTGCTATGCTGTTGTAGTTGGAAAGAGTATTGAACGGATCTCTTTTATTGTACTTTGTACATTTAAGAGAGGGACGTGGACTGGAAAAGGTTCTAATTTAGCGATGTAATATTTCATTGTACCTTTGTAAAGCGAGTACTCGAACCGTAACAGAGACACTAAACTTTTTATTAATATTAATAATTCCGAGTATTACTTCTGCATAGGATTGTTTCCTGTTCACCTTATATCTGTAAATTCATTTATATTTCCCGAAGGCCAGTTTAGCGACTTGGGATTTTCGGCGCACTATTTTCATAAATTCCTCCACACTCACTTGTTAACGCCTTCAAAATCTCGGAAACCTATCGCTTCCCTTCCGAACCTCAAAACATTCACGCCTTTTGTTAACATTTTTTTTTAATATCATATTCTCTATTTCTTAAAAAAACATTATTTATCTCCGTGTAGTATTTTACTTTACATCTAAGGTAGAATAATAAAAATGGGTAAAATCAAATTGAGTTTAACAGATTGTATGATTGCGAAGAAGAGACAATAAGTTGAGGTATAAATTACAATTTTGGGATAAAGACTTGAAATTTGTTTTCTTTTATATTACAAACACAATATAGAAAAAAAATACAACCTGAACAACAGAATACATTAAAATTACATTAAATGAACAGTTGTTTAACTGGGGAGTCCGCCTTTGGGCGAATACCCCTTTCTCTAAAACCTAATTTGTTTTCTTATGGGATATGAAACCCACTATGTTTACTGAATAAACGTTGCAGTATCTTTTGAGATAAATGGTTCTTTTGGAGTATTTTTTTTAACAGTAGTGGTATGATTTATTTTTTTTTGGTCTGTCATCCTAAATGATTTCCTTCTGAACAAACGATGCAATTTTCATTTGTCTAAATCGTACAATTTCACAAATACAATTCCTTCCAATCCGGTTTGACAAGCCGTCAAGATATCAATCTGTTTTGAATTGGGGCAATCTAAACTTTGTTAATTTAGGCAAACCACAGCAAAGTTTACTAATGCAAAGACAGAATATCTTTAGTACTTCAATGTGCCTTGTTTTTGTTTTCTTTTAAAATGATAGTTTTTTAGTAGTGCTCTTTAAAAGACTATTACCATATATTGCTAAGATTAATTAATAATTTAAAAAAAACCCAGGTTTATCTACTACTTACAAGTGCAATAAATTAAAAACTGCCCTAAAATTTACCATGATCACATTCGTTCGATTTTACGTAGTCCACATGATCGATTTTCATAGACTTAATTCATAATAAAAATCCACAAGCGCCCACTTGAAGGAAAAAGGAATTCCATCTTAGGGTGCACCTACATTGGGTCCTATCCGATTAGATCCGACCAATCCGACCGATTTAGTCACTGCAGGATACAAAATACTTGAAGGAAGTCAATGGATCAGAATCGATTTGGACGTTTCAAAATCATTTGTTTCCAATACGATATCAAGAACAGACGAGTATTGATAAAAATGGGGAAACCAAGAGCTAGCTTACCTTGTTTAATATTTTTACATTCACTCCTATGAAAAAAGTTAGCATCCAGTTGTTGATCAATTAAAGATCCATAATCAAACAAATGCGGATAAATATATAGTGGTAGTAGTAAAATGTAAACGCCTTTTGGTTATATTATTGAAAGATTTCAAGTATAACCTGTCGGAGGGAGTCGTGCCTGATCGCTTCGGAACGGATCCAGTGTAGGCCCTCCCTGCGTATTTCAGTAATTTTTTTTTTAGCCCCACATAGCATCTAATAGAATCAATCGGTATATTCATCAGAACAACAAAGATTCAATATGTCTGCTGATAACAGTCTGCTTGTTTAATAAAGCTAGGGGAAAATTCATTTCGAAAAATACATCATGAGCATGTTCTCACTTGGTGCGGGCATAAAAGGCTAGAATTAGCCTTGAATGAGTTAGCAAATTACTTTCACTTACATCTAATTGTTTGTTGTTTCAGAAATACTTCGACTGAACAAGAGCATGTGGAGTGTTTAGTGTGTGTTGGAGTTTTGGGGAATTCGTCCAATATATCAGTTAATGTTTTCTAATTACATTTCTTTCTAACCCATGAAACTGGATTTGTAAACTTTAATTACGATATTTATGAATAAACTTTGTAACTATTATCATCATAACCGAGGATAAGGCCCTTAATCTTAACGTGTACTTCATTTTTAGTGACTTCCTTTCATTGGTGATAATGTTAAACTTTTATTGCCTACACAAGTTTGGAAGGAAACTGTTGATGAGCTAGCTGCACAACATTAGTGGCTATTTAGTGTTACTTCTTCCTTATTGGCAACATAATTGCTATTTGAGGCTTCATTAACACTTATAAGTTTCTCCACTCTAGATGGATAATAACCAGTTCGAAAGTTCCGGACATTCGACGATCGCGGTATGAACCTCCTAATAAAAACTTTCTTTGTAACAACCGACCGCAAACTTGCTCGAGAACTTTAGGAGCTTATAACGTCTTTCTTTTTAATGAAATAGCGGCCTAAGAACTTGGAGTATTCTTGTCTTTTACCAATTTCGAGAGTGAAGAGGGTTAAGGCTTTCCTTCTGGTTTCAGTTGGGAAATGGAACAAAACTTTATTGGTTCGTTTGTTTTTCTCGTAGCTTTCACAAAATTCTGTGCTTAAAGGTAATTTTAATCATAATTACCTGGCTAATCTATAATTTATTGTTCAACTTTGGCAAATAAGTTCTACATTACCTCTGATATCGTAGCTATATCGTTTTAATTTAATTGCAGTAGATAATCGATACTCCAAACGTCAGTTATCCGAACTGCTTTCGCGGAAAAAATACAAGGAGGGATCGACATTGTTTTTCCTGGAAATAAGTTTGATGAGCATTTACTTTAAAATTAGATTTTTTATAACTGTTATATTTAAACTTCTTTCTTTTTATTTCTTATTAATTAAGCTTTTGGCAGCATAAGACATCAATTTTTGATGAAAACAGTTGAAGACTGGCTCTTAATATTTTTTTTTAGCAGAAATTGTTATACAGCTAAATAAGTGACACTATTTAACCACATTTTTGTTTTTTATAAAAACTTATTGATTGTTTGGCATTTTATTTGTTTATGTCCATTTCGCTTATCTAAGCCTCATCCGACGACATTAGTTCGGATAATCGACGCTCTACTATTTAATTGATCAGAGAGCAGTAGTAATATCCCTTAATATGTCACGACTAAGTATTTAGGGCTTATCCCTTAAAATCATTGAATTCATCGTAATCGTAAAGTCGACCGTGTACGTAGAGTTTTACCGCAGAGGTATACATCAAGGGCTAGGCCACACACACACAGTGGTTTGCCACTCAATTTCGCTACTAGTACTGCATCTCTTCGGGCATTATGGTGGTACTCCTTACACTTTAAACGCCGTAGATGTAGTTAACATTTATATATTTCAATTAATTCTTCCAATTAATTTCCTCAATCCCATAAAGAATTTTCCATAAAAAAAACTTCTAAGCACAACTAAACTCTAGTGAAGTCGAATGAAGCACCGAAATTAATAAATGAAAATAAAAACGTAAATTAGAACAGAAGAAAACACAAAAAAAATGTCTTTCTGTGTTTCTTTGGCTGCAACTATCCACACAACCTCAACGAACCACACACACGCAGAGGTCACCTGTTGAGTTAGAAAATATAGTTTCACGATTCCGCTATGTTCACTTCAGAGGTCGATTCGCCTCTGGAGCTTCATCGCACGTAGTGGCTACACGCTGATGTATCTCTTATCTCTTGAGGCAGATAAGTGAGGTAAACATCTGCGCTACACCTCTATGAGCATGACCGGCCTAATATGTAAATTTTGAGGACAGTAAAATAATAGATATTTAATTTTTATTAAGAATTCACAAAGAATGCTAAGATAATACAAGTTTTTTTGATAGGATATTGTGATTGGTTCAATTTTTTTTTCTGTGAATAAGCGAACTGGCTTGATTCTTAATCGATTTTACACAGTCCCTAGGTTGTGGCTACGAGGCTGTGGAAACTTGAACCCGGATGAAGGTAGCAAAATTAATTGAACGAACTGAACATCATTCATCATCGAACTTTGAAACGATACATTAGCGAAAGCCCGAAATTAATGGAGTCTGGGAGGCATTGCTCTTTTATGTCACCCATGATATCTTAGTTCTCGAAATGAAAATGGAGTTCACCAATGCCACCAAGGGAAAGTTTTAGTTTCCATATTTACTTTTTTTTATATACATGGATCTTTCTGTATGTTGATATCCATCGATGGAAGAGCCTATTAAGTAACAGAGTGGCTCAGTGGTAGAATTGCCATGCTGAAGGTACTAAGTTCAAATCCCGATTCTAGCTGACGTTTATTAAATATGTTACTGGCTGTTAATATATACAAAGCCAAAGGTATCTAGGAACCTCCTGGGGCTCATCCAGCCTATATAATGTGGCTACCCACAATAGAGGGGAAATCTGGGGATATAGGAAAATTACCCCCGCACAACCGCTGTCCAAGAAACAGTATTGAAACTGTATGGGTTGTAGTGGTAACAATTTTTGATTTGCTTTTTTAGCCGGGCGTGTCTTAATGACAGATATGTCATAAAGTATTAAGATGACGTAACTAAAAGACTAAACTTCAGTATTCATTAACGTCAACATCACTAACAAACCCTCCAAAGTTTTTTTGTGAACTAATAATAATAAATATTGATTTAAAAAAATTATCTTTTGTAAACTTCCGATTCAGTTAGGGGTTCCTCCTAAAGTATTTAATATAGTCCTAAAATGTAAAGTACATGTCAAGTTCGTTTCTTTTCAAAGAAGAATGGTTAAAGATTGATTTGAAATACCATTATGGACTGATATTAGGAGTGAATATAGTAACCATCGGGGTGAGAAAAGTGGTGAGCGGATTTACCATCGATTTAAAATCATTTAAAAAGGAAGAAAGATGAGATGCCTGGGTATTAGATGATATCGTGTGTAATGCGGCATTTAGGGATAAAAAGCAATTTTCATAACTTGAGGTTTAGAATTTTGTGAAATAAACAAGTGTATCCATATCTTATATTGTCGTACAATAAAAAATTATCTTCGTTGTTTATCGTAGTTATTTAATTTTTTTTAATCTTAATTATTATTTTAATTATTCGTAATTTGTAATGATTTAATATCTCATTGCTTAAAACTGCTAACTTAAAAATGAAGTAGGTCTCGGATAGGTAAGTTAAGTTTTCTTGAGCACTCAAAAACTATGACCTTAGGTTATTAAAATTACCAATATGTTTTTTCATTTTCAACGATATCTTATTGAAATTTTTGATTATATAGTTTATAAACAGAAAATTATAAAATAGCCTTTATATCTTAAAAAATTTGAGCCGTTCTAAGGAGTTGGAGATTTTTCCAAGAATTGTATATCTTTACAGAACGGCTTAGGTATTTTTTAAGATTTCAATTGAGAAGCTACACTAAAAGTTTCAACAAAAATACAATGTAATTATGGCTTTAATGCAAGATTTGTGTTCTTACATCCGTAAAATCCATGGCTTCCTTAAAAAAGTGGATAGTCCAGGAGCACGTGAGGATAATTTTTCTTCATTTTTTTCTAATAATGTTATAATCGATTTGGTCCATCGCCAATAGCGTGTCTGATAGAACATAGGAATTTTAGAGCTCAAATTTACTCTTTTACTATGTACTATTGGAATAGTCAAATGCCTCAGAGAAGTAGTTTAGTCCAAACAGTAAGTTTATTTAAAAAAAAAATTATAATGCATCATTAGATTATCTCAAGATTTTGTTTTAAAAACATATACATTTTGCTTCACTGTCCATCCCAGAGCTCCAACAGATTTCCTCCTCTACTGTAAGCCCGATTTTCTGATGTTTGGAACCGATCCTAACGGCTTTCGTACATTAATCATCAGAAATCGACTACACTCTCCATCACCTCGTTAAAAAACTCCAGCCGGTTAGGGATTTTATTTATGAATATAAAGGAAAAAATACAACACATATTCTCGTCTTTAAAATATTACGTTACAAAAATTAAAATCTAATAGAAAATACTACGAAACAAAATATACCATAAATAATCAAAATATTTATGTATTAGTAATTAGTAAAAATCTCTAACTCATTAGAACGGCTCAAACTATTTAAGAGATAAAGGCTGTTTTATAATTTTCTGTTTATGAACTAAATAATCAGAAATTTCAATTAGATATCGTTGAATATGAAAAAATATATTGGTGATTTTAACAACCTAAGGTCAAAGTTGTTGAGAGTTCAAAAAAACTTAACCTACCTACCCGATACCTACTTCATTTATAAGTTCACAAAGACATATTTATTAATTACAAATTACGAATAATTAAAATAAAAATTACGTTTAAGAAAAATTAAATAACTACGATTAACTACAATGATAATTTCTTTATTGTACGACAATATAAGATATGAATATACTTATTTATTTCACAAAACAACATGAGCACAGAAATTGGTTGTTGAACATTTTAGTTTAGCGTAACGATCCAGTAACGTAGTTTTTTTTAAAATACTCTGTTTTTAGAATTGTAAACGTATACTTAACAGGATATCCTGAATGTTTTTACAAGAAATGTATCTTTTTCCTCTCTGGGTAATCGTATATTATACGACTTGTATACTATTGTATACGACAATTGTATAACTTAGTGTTCAGTGCATGTCTTTGGAGTGATTGTTGTCAGTAATTTTTTACAAGATTTTTAGCGTTTCTGTATTCTACAAAATGATTAAGTACTACCAAAATTGCACCTTACAAGCCAAAAAAGAGTGTAATGCTCTTTGTTGCATGAGCATACACCAAATATTTATTTATTTCCGTTATTTCCATATATCTAGTGGTCCCTCGTTTCCGTTTTTGTTTCATTAAATACTGCGGAAACCGATACCCAGAACCAGCCATTCTCACCCATGGGATTAATATCATGCATTGTCGAATATATCCATGTAAATTGAAACTGAAAATAGAGTTAATTAACTGTTGTTTTGTATATAAACTAAGGCAAGTGAATGTTTTTAATAAAATAAATGTTTATAAATTTCATATAATAAATTTGGTTCAGTTAGACTTTCGTTTTTACTGTTATAAGTAAAACAATTCTAAAAATCATTGTAAAATATAGTACAATCTACAGTAAAATAAAATTCTCTCGTTTTAGAGCGTCTCTATTAAAGAAAACTAATTAATACTGGTATTTAATTGGTTCGCCTTTCTTTCTAGTTTCTTAAATAATTTTGTATGCCCATGATACTGGAAGATCGGTCTTATTAATTCATTAATTACGTTTCTTTGCACAATCATCAGGAATAATTGAAATTCCAAATCATTTATTCATTTTGGTGTAGAAATTCTAATTAATTATTTATTATTTTTATAATTGTTTGCAATTATTAACATTACTGGGATAATTTAAAAAAAGTTAATATAATATAATAACATATTATAAAAAAATGATATCAGTTACTTTCAGTTAATAACGTTATATTTTTTTTATATAAAATGTCTTTTGTTTAAAAAAAATATAAGTAAAAAACTAAGTCACCCTCTTACACATCCCAAACATTCAATTTCCACTCATAAAGATCCACTTTTCATTCTCACCAATAAACTTGAATGCCATCTAATCTGATCAAAATGATTTATGCTTACTTGCTCACACTAAAATCGCTTAGTGAAGCGGAAATAATACATTTTTATGTACAGTGTATAACAATTAAGTGACCAATAGCTGATCGATTAAGGAATCACAAATCTGTATCTAAATCAATTCGAAGTCTAAGCGCTAAAGGCTAAGCGTCAAAGAAAACTATATGTCCAGTGACTGAACAGTGCATTAATTAATGACAGTATGTGGTAATTGATGTTATCATCAACTAAAACAATGTACCAATATACATAGCATTATTTTTCTTTCTATACCATAGTATACTTATTGCACTTATGTATAATAATTTTTACCTACGTGTTAACTTCCTATATTATTTTTATTTTCTAATTGCTTCTTCGGTGGAATTATACTCTACATTCGTAAATTACCCCTTAGGTAAAATGGCACCATTCAAAAAATGACGAATTTCAGTTTGAAAAATGGATTACATCTCATCGTCTAATTTCTTGTAATAAAAAAAACGGACACTTGATTGATGATGGGTACAATAAAAGTAATATAAATTTTAATTTATGACAAATGTGAATTATATAACTTAAATTAAAATATTGTTTTTTTTTTTATTTAACGTCACTTTAGGCTGATATAGCTAATCGGACGATGCTACATTGGGAGCTCTAATTAGGTTTAATTAGGTTAGGGATTTTTAACGAGTACCTGACATCGTACACGTTGAACGTCCCTTCCGAAGGACGGTATAACCAAGGATTTTTCCTCCCTTTAAAAAATCTAAGGGCCACCTGCCGGGAACGAACCCGCTATCTAAGGCTGAGTAGGGTAAATTAAAATATTAAAATAGAAACTTAAGTAAGAATACAGCTCAATTTGTCTGTACTTAACATGGCTTGGCGTTAAATTTATCAACTTATGTATATATATTTTTTTTATTTATTTATTTATTGATATTTACAACTGTATTACAATAATACATCTAGTCAATAGGCTAAGCGATACATAATGATCATGTTTTTACATTATACATAATGATTTTCGGGACCACGTAGAATAAATGTACAACTTATATAAATATTTTAATTAAGAAGAAGAACAATCAGCAAGCACCTTCACACTCTACTGTCTCAAGTTCAACTTAATAATCATGCCAATATTCAAGTAAAACTTTTGAACAATCTACGATTGATCACCCATACAGAACAGAATTAAAAAGTCTAGTTGTAACCAGCACAACTGCCTTATTTGTTTGTTTTTTTCTTAGCAATTAGAATTCTTAGCAGCTCTCAGTTGTTGTATTTCTCAAGCACTAAAATATATTAATAAATAATAAATGTGTTTATGTACTCGATTCAGTTTTAAATCAACTAATGTGTAAAATTTATATTAGTTTTTTTATTTTAAAAATTGTAATAAAGCTTTCAATCTCTTGCCTCTTTTTTCAAAATCGTTTAATAATTGTTCCATTCATACAAAATGTATTCATTTCACGATAAAATCAGCATCACTTTACAGCTTTCTGTTTTTGCTTTACGTTTCACTAAATTATTTTTTGCATTTTATAAGTTTTCGAGAATTCTTAAACGATAATTTTTCATAGGGGAAAAAGCAGATTTAGTTTTAAAATAATGGATAGCAAACAATTTATAACCCCGATCATAATATACATTTTACTCACTGTTTTAGATATCCAGTCTACCCGTTAAACTTCCTTTGGTGACATAATCAGAAATTATATCTCGTAATCATAAAATTGATGAAAAAAAGTTTTTGGCACATCAGTAAAAATACCTGTTCAATATTATTTAATATATTAAGTAAATATTGTCCATGAGTTGTGATTGCTGAAATGTTTAATGTTGGACTGTTGTAATACGTCCAAGAAACGTGAAATAAACAATATTTGCACAAACATCAAATATTACAAAAAGAAAAAAACATAAGCAACTATAATCTACATGGTTAACATTACTTACCCCCAGATAAAGATATTAACAATCCAACATAAAGCATTTTAGCGATCAAATATTCCTTAACAATATTAATGTACATAATACATGGTAATATTGAGCGAGGTATTTCGGTTGATTTTTGTGGTAATAACATTTCTTCATAACTTTGGCGTGGTTATGAGATATAGTCTCTCAGTTTAAGGAATAGACTGAATTTCAAGAGCTGGAATTAAAACTATCTATTTATTAGCAGTCAAGAAAAGCAAATTAGCAACTAATTAGCTAGTAATCAGCTTAATGATTGTGTTTCCTCTGCCAACAGGACATCCCGCTCCACGTGTCTACCCTCACAGTCCTTCTTATCGCCTGGGACAGGCTCCGCTTCCTGGAGGACCCGATGAAGCCCAGGATACCCGCCTTCGTCTGCGCCACGGGGTCCTGGTTGATGGCCATCTGCATTGTTCTCCCTTATCCCATCTACACAACATATCTAGATTTGGGGGTAAGTAATGTTAATCATGTAGATTATGTGCATGCATTACAGCATCCCGTGTTCTATTATCATATTTGAATAAGGAAGTGATGACCGCTCCTTGTCGTTAACCTCGAAGTTGCCCATCGGAGCTTCAACATAGCAACACTCAACAAAAACAAATCTACATTACAGGAGCTTAGGATTAAGCGAGAGTCAGAATAACCGTGTTGCAGTTATATGGTCCCTTGTAGCATAAATGTTAAGCCGCGTGGAATACCCGAGACCCTCAAAAAATATTGTTAAAATGATTAAGTTTTTTAGAATTTATTTATTGAAATTAACAACACCATAATAATACATCAAGTAAATAGACTGAATGATACATAATGGTCTGAGTTTTTACTAAAAATAATAATGAAATAATGTCAACTCTCTTTTATGGCGCCTTAAAAGGCGAAACGTGGGCTGGTTAGTCATTTTTCATTATTATTTTTATAATATCATCAGTATGACAGTTAATAATACGCAGAAACGAACTCATACCATTAATTTAAAATATCGCTTTAAATTTCATATTAAAATAATTATTAATTGATATTCTTTTCATCTATTATTATCTCTAGCTAGTATAAAAAGCTATATACCATTATGCAGCTCTAGCTATATATACACAAGAACTATATATCATATTAATGTTTAACATTTATAAAAAAATTAAACAGAACAAACTATGAATACATGACAATAAAATATTGTTTTTAGTAAAATAAATAAAATCATTTATTAATAATAAATCACTAAATAAATAAATAAAAGGCTCAACGAACCCGAAGGCTCGATGCCGATACCACCAATCTATGTTTACAAACCTCCGTCCTCGGAGCACCACCCTAACCCAAACCCGCTAGATCACTCTTAACGCAATCCTCCCACCTACACCTCGGTCTTCCCCTCAGATGCTTCCCAGTCGGTAAAGAGCCTATTAACATCTTAGGCATTGGTTATCAAATCATTAATTATAATTAAAATGATCAAAACATATAAACTACTCAAAATCATTAAAAATAAGTAAATTTAATCATCACTTATCATTAAATCGTATATAGAGATTGAAAAGACGTTTATAAAAGAAAGTATTTGATTTATGGAATGGATGAGTTGTGGTGGAAAAGAGAATTCACAATATACGTTACATTTAAAAACTGTACCAGCTGTATTAATTATATTGTTTCTACCATTTCAAACTTATGAATGTGACAAAAAAAACACAGTTTTCGTTTTCGACTTATAGCAGTTGCTGTATGATTAAGAATTGATATAAAATTCATATAGGGGCATCTATCATTCACAAAAACAATGTAAAACGAATGTCATTGGTTTGACTATAAGCACTAATTTTTATTGAACCTTGAAACTGCTATTTTTTAGTTTTCTTCAAAAGTGCCGATTTTCTCTTTCGATAGTTGGAAATGGTAGGGACGATATTTGGGATGCATTGTTTTGGATTTCATTTATTGTTTTTAGTTTTAAAAAATTGTCATCTTTATTAAACTTAAAAAAATAAGGAAATTGTTGGCTTTTATTAATGCACTTGCAACGGTTGTTATTCATGCAAGGTTTCAATTGGTTATGTTATTTTTGCTCACATTTGTTATTGATTCATTCATTAAAGAGTTCATTCACTGCAATTAATTAAACATTTTTTATTCCTGGATACAGTTAATTACTTATTGAATGTACATGGTCATGTACATTTTTTTTAAATATTTTGTTTGAAAAGAAAATATATGACCAGGAGCGGGACTCGAACCCGGGTTTTCCACGAAATCGTCGTGGGGCCTAGTCACCTCGCCCATCCTGGATCGCTTCTAGATATATCCTTTCTTTTCACTGATCCTATATATCCGTGTTCTCGCAATTTGCGATGTATACACGGGGAGAATGTTCATTAAACATTACTTTTATTTTCGGATATTGTTGACTTACGTCATTATATATTATTATAATTTATTTCTTTTATTTTTTTGTTAGATATTTTAATTTTTTTGATATTTTTAAATATTTTATTTGAAAGGAAAGGAAAGTCTTGCCGAGAAGCGAACCAGGATGGCTGAGGTGGCTAGGCCCCACGACGGTTACGTGGAAAACCCGGGTTCGAGTCCCGGCCCTGGTCATATCTTTTCTTTTCAAATAAAATATTATAAAAATAATAACATCTAACACTAAAGTAAAATAAATAAATACATTTTTTGGGGGGGTTGTCAGATCAGAGTAAAGGGAGTAACATAATTTGATTTACTAAATTGTATATAACTTGGATGGGATAATTTTTTCCATTATTTGTCTATTAAGTCATAAAAAAAGTAAAGAATACTCTTGATTTAAAAAGGATCTATTGATTTACTACATATATACAAATTTGTTAGTTACATTTAAAAATTGGTAGATTTATTAACAACAATAATGATGTAAAGAAACGAGTGTAGAGAGATATAACTCTCTAAATTAGCATAGTAAAAACTTGAAACAAAAGTTGAATATCTCCAGAGGGTAGTTAGATCGAATCCAGCTGCCCTTCAGAAGTCTTCTGACATCTCTGATCCCTCAAGAAACTTCACAAGTTTCGCAGGCTTAACTTCAGGCTTGGAATTTGGCTGACAGTCTGAACCACCGAGGCGAAGATTACTTTATTAAAAACTGAGGATCGGTCAATTATAGAAAGTATTATTCCAACTCTATAGCCAAGAAATTTTTTAAACTCCCTTAAAAAAATCTTAGGGGCACATGCCGGGCTTTCATCCGCGATCTTGGGCTTAGTAAGTTGTTATGCTAACCAGTAGACCATAGGTCGCCCCCAATTAACAGGGGTTTATTTTTTTGTTTAAAAATGGTATTCATATTTAATTAATAAAGGATAAAGGTCAAAAGAGACATAAAATATTTTTTTAAGACATTACTGAAAAAAATTCCAACCGAAAACCAAGAAGTATCTAAACTAATAGACTTCTTTCTATGTTTTTAGTTTAGGAACTTAAGGTTTCTTAGTTGAAATTTTTTCTTTAATATTGTAATAAATTAGTGGTTTAGTTTAATAAAATTCAAAAAGCGTAAACTTTAAAATTAGCAGTTACCATATTGTTAAAACGCAGGATTGATTTGGTCTTGGATAATCTAATCCATCATTAATGGATAATCATAAAAAATGGATTTGATAGAACGCTTTAGTTGTCTATAGACTGTATTGATATAAAATGCATCTTATATGAGGTAAACAATAACGTGTTATTGCATGTTATGTATAGAAACAATAAACTTCCTTTACATACACATTCTGTAATTGATAAAAAATATATTAACTGTTAGTATAACTCATTCATTTATAAGTGATATCATAGATTAGTTAAACATATGAGTATGGAATATTGTGTATTACTTCGGTCGCATTCTACTGCAGAATGCAGGACATCTGAATTTAAAAATTCAACTAAATTACTATAAATTACTATGTTTGATAAGTTACTATAATCAATTATGATTAGTTAAAACATTGGTAATATACTACACTCCTTAAGGTTTGGATCAATCTGATCTATATAGCGTCTTCCAATAACCTTTTCTTTATATTCTTTTCATATAATGGTTCATATTCTTTATATTCGCTTCATACAATGCTGATCCTTTTTCTAATATTTATATGAATAGAGGAATGGGTCTCTCTCAAAATTTCTATATATGAAGCTCTATTTGATAAAGGAATCCCAACGGAAGAAGAGACGCTTTCGGAAATACCATAGCTACATTATCATATACCGTATATATACGATAATGTAGCTATGGTAATTTCGGATGGCGTTTCTTCTTCCAGTGTGGTTCCTATATCTGAGAGACCTCACAGATAGAAATCTTGAGGGAGATCTTTTCTTTCCCTCGTATTTCTCGTCTTTTGTTCAATTTCGTATCAATCTTGATCTGGATTTAATGTGCATAAGAAATGATCCACACCCGATGTTGTAGGCAGATGATATGTGATTTCATTCACATATATGAATTTTAATAATCTTGAGGAATATTTAACGCTCTAGAATGAATATTTAAATCTCAATCATATTGATATATTAATTTGGATACACCACACTGCCATTCCTTCCTTCAACTGTTTACAGTTGGTGGGCGGTCACTTATTCTTTTATTTAAAAAAAGTCTAATATTTTCTTTTTTCTGACATTGGCTTCTTTATCGGAGTCATGCGACCGACAAGCCCTTAACATCACCATCTTTTCATTATTCTTTCACCCATTCTTTCCTAATCAATTCATTTCTGACCCTATCCATCTGATCTAATCTTCTTCATACATCTTCTCTGGTAACCCATTTCTCCAGCACTCATTTTGGATATCATTTTATCAGACGTGGTCCATGTTTCTGCTGCTTATATTAGGATAATAGAATAGATTTTATTTTTATTCTCTTCAGAATGGCTAGTGTGCCATTGTACTGAAAAAGTATTCTTGTTGCCTTTCTTGCCTGTTCAGTTTTCACTTTCAGTTCACATCTTCCTCTATCTAGCGTAGAACTTATGTATTTGAAACTTTCCAAAGACTCGCACATCTCAACCATCAATCCATATATCTTCATTTTCGCAAACTCCATTCACCATTTACTCTATTTTTTCAAAACTAATTTTCATGCTTCATTCTTTAAACTTTTAAGCATGCAAATCATATCCCCCCTGTCCAACGCCAGGGATAAATATAAGTTTTTATTTCTAAGTTATTTTATAAAAGTAAATAAAAAAAATACTGGCATTTCTGTATCGATGATATTTTTATATAAATTGTATTATCTTTATTGATTTATTAAAGTCCTAATTCTATTCCACTTTCTTGTTACCAAAATAAGTTTGCGTCGTGCCTCGCGTGTAAGAAGGGGCTTAGCGCAAATAAAAATAGGCGAAGTATGAAAGAAACATTATTATTCACAAATATTTCCCCATAGGCCAACCGTTTTCTCATAAAATGAGAAATAATGTGTGTTCTTAGCATAACTGAAACGTAAACAATGAACACTTAAATGGTATTTGAACAGTCTTGACTTTGTGTAACTTTAGCTATAACTGATGTTCACTTTAAAGAACTTGGGAGTTGGATTAATGGTATTATTTTGCATTACAATTGTAATATCAGCAAGAAAGACTTACAGCATTAAAATAAACGCCTATAAATTCCCTCATTCACCATTCCCCAGACCATTCCTCTGACCAAATCTTGGGGACCTAATAAATCCTTTGCAACGGACTCCATTCGACCTCAGGATGCAAGTTAATGGAACCCCGCCATTACCTGAATAAATGCAATAACTCACTGTCTTCATAAAGAAAATTTAATTTGGTATTAGAATAACGCAATCCGTCTCCTCTTTATCGACCACTAAATTGTGAGTTTGTCTTTTAAATTGGCCATTCATTTCACGTAATTCTTCTAGGCTGAGACATTATTTTTAGTGCTACGGCTTAGTATTATGGTTCACTTACATAATTATTTTTGTTAGGGACACATTTGTTTGTTCTTGGCCATGTTTCCCCATTCGGATAAATTTTGTTTTTATAACGTTTCCTAAAAGGGAGTTGGGAGTCGGGGTTGCTGTATGTAAATTATATCCAAAATAATATATGTTCCTAGAAATGTAGTATAATTGATTATGGCAAATATCGTGATTGAAATGATTGTAACATTATTAAGTCTAAATTTAGCTAACTCATTATCAAGTCTTAAAATAGTTTTTAAAAACGTTCATTGATGGCTGTATATCCTGTGTGGGGACAAGACCTCATGGTTTTTAAAGACATATGTCTATCTAACATCTATCTGCAATCTAGTCAGAGACATACCTTAACCGTCTACATATGAGATACTAATGTAGTGTATCGCTTCGACACTTTCAGTTCAAAATATTTTAAATTTCTTGATAAACTGTGGGTGCTGAGATATAGATTATCGAAGATAATTGATCACCTCAAGGGCCAGACTAGTCCCTCCAGTATGTTTATGAAGATCCACAGAGCATCAGTTTAAAGGTGCGAGTATCGCGGATTCGTTGACATAGCCAGTCATGCAGAAAGGGATTAATTTATTCAGGAAATAAGAACAAATTGAATGACTGTTACGTGATTTAACTTAGATACTTGGTATATTGGTAGTATGGAAAATTCTTTTATTATTATTAGGCTTTTGTCATTACTGGATTGTCATACAGGGAGCGGAGGGGCTTAGTGGTAGAGACCTGAGTTGAAATGCTGGAAATCCTGGTTCAAATCCCGCTGCAAAAAGTACTTTTATTTAGTCTGTTTGCAGCGGGAGATGGATCATATGGGATCTAGGACCCTTCTGGGGCTCACCCAGTCTCTATAAAATATTATAAAAATAGGGAACCCAAAATAAGGGGGGACTCTGGCGGTTGAGCGTGACCTAGGACAAGTCACCTCTTTGCAGAACCTTTGTCCATGAAACAGTACAGTCTCTACCATATACTGAACCCCAGACCCGTTCAAGGATTGTAGTGGTACAGTTTTTTTTTTCATTACTATGTTACTATTTATTGTGCAAGATATCCCTTTTATACACCTTTTTTTTGAGCCGGCTAACAAAGGACCGTGGAGATATAATGCTTTTCGGCCAAGCGTTCTTCTCTTCTAATAATTTCAATATCTCGAAACCTTGCCTCGTTTTCTCCTCTACAATAAACCTGATCTTTGAGTCGGATCTTAAGTCTTCCTTCTCCAGGCAATCCTCATGAGTAATTATATGTATTTTAAGTTCTTTGATCTGCTTAGCATACCCACTCTAGTATCAATCAAAAGTATCAAGCTTTTGGGATTCATCCTGGCCTTTTCACCGTAGAGACGACCTAGTAGTCTTTTCCTCATAGTAGTTTCCTCAAGTCTTTTGTCCTTTCGATCTCAATCTGTAGCTCCCCTGTGATGCTCTCAAGCCATCATCTCTATTTAATATTCGCATTTCGATTTTCAGGAGCGTTCGCTTGAGAGGAACGCTGTTTCCGTGTCATACAAAATCACTGTCTACAGCTTTGTAGTGGCTTAATTTTGAAATGGTGGACAGATACTTTTTTATTATAGACGTTTTTAGTGACAAAATTTTGTTTTCTAAATTAAAAATACATCTTCCGGTATAGACCTGTCGGATCTACTGACGATCTATCATAAATATTCGAATTTTTTGTGACTATTATGACTCATCCCGTATATAATCCCCGTATGTAATTTAGAAAAAAAAAGAGTGATGTTCAATACAATTTTTGAGTCTTGTAGTGTTACATATGTCTCTTTTACTTTGATTATATCTTCTTTCTGTTCCCAATCTCAGAAATATTTCAACCCTGAAGTTGGCTCACATTAACTTTACATTATTTGTAATTTTCTAGAGGAAAGTTTTCACTGAGAAATAAATAAAATCTTAATATGAAACCCCAGCAATAAATATATGGAATGGTTTAATCACCAAAAACTCGATTATTCGTAATTAGAATTGAATTAGTGTTTTTATTTTTGCTTTAGTTAATCACATGATTATATCTTATGATTTTAAACATTTCACACATTTAAAAAAAAATTATTTAAACCGTCATTTGCCGACTATTTTAATACTTTTAATAAGAGACGTAAATTATGCGATTAATATTGTAATTGTCTCTTGTATTAGACTGGATGTAACTACTTTAGGGGTTGTTAGAGCTAATTTCTTAGTAAGTTAGATTTAGCTTAGCTTAGTAAGTTGTTTGTTCTTGATCGAAGCTCGCTGACTGGGTCCATCTTGAATTAATTAATGTAATAGCCTCAGCGGGTGAAGTAGATTAGTGGATACTACAAAATACACATTCGATATATTATTTGTTATAATATTTTATTGTGTTTGATCTTTTCAAAATACGTTTCTATGTCAAATTTGGATTCAAGTAAATCTATTTGGTATGCTTCTCTCTCAAAAATTTTATTTTTGAGAGAGAAGCATATAATATGAAAAAAAAAATCTGTACCGCTACAGCTCATGAAAGGACTCGGGTTCAGTTCGTGGTCGAGATTTAAAAGTTTCTTGAACAACTTTCGTGCAGGTAGGTGATATGTTCCAGATCACGTTAATTTGCCAGATTTTCCCCTATTTTAAGTACCCACTTTATAGAGGCTGGGTGAGCCTCAGGAGGGTCCTAGATATCATAGGATCTCCCACTGCTAAAGAATTAAATAAAAGTCCCCTCGGGATTTGAACCCAGAACCTTTGCCACTGCAACATATTTAACCTGCTTAAGCTGGGGATAAATCTCCTGGAATCTAGAGACCCTCCTGAGTACCACTATATCACATAGTGGTATAGGTTTTTTATTTTATGTTCATATACATAACTTTAAATATATTCATACCTTTTCATAAAGTTGCATGTACGTAAATATTTATTGTTCACTTTCATTATAATTGTTGTTATCTTATTTATATATTGTTTTTATTTTTGTTATTGAGTGAATAACTAATTATTCAAAAAATTGTTCCACTTGTTATTATTCATAGGAAGTTTGAACATTTCCTGATACTAAGTGGCTATGATATGATTATAATATATATTGTTACAAGGATATCATATGGATACCCCAAGTTGATAACTTGAGCCATCTGTCTCTGCCTTCTCCAAGATAAGCTCTGGGGATTCTCTGCTTCGGATTGGCTTCCGTAAGGTATAGCGGTTTAGATTAAAATTCAAACACCTTGAAGAGTTTCCGCCCTAGAATACTTTTGTCAAATTGTTTTTATTCTTATAGCCTATTCACAATATACATTTTAAGTAGTTAAGGAATGTTCCTAACATGCAATACAACAATAGAGAATACTTCTCTAATAAGTTATGACATCAAAGAATAGTTCAAAGATATTTAATGATCCATAAAGATGTTATATGTACGGTAAACTCGCATTATTGAGAGATTCGGAATTATTAACTAATAGGTAAATAAGAAGTAGGCGTTATTCACAATCAAACATTTGATTAGTTCAATCATATTCTAGTTCAATCATTCTCTACAAATAGAACTTGTGGAAGATAGAAGAAAATGGACGGTTTTTATATAAAAAATAATGAATACTTATTTTCAAATTTCTATTGTTTCAAACACATAAGTGAAACCACCATGTTACCTACATACTTCATTCGATCTTAGAACCTTGAATTTAGATATTGTGCGTGTTCTGTTATTACGATGACAAACTGTATTCAGATTACTGATGAAAAATGTTGTTCATACACATTATATGTATTATATCAATTATATGCATGCATGCACTTTGATATACAGGCGATAATAAACCTACCAATAAAAGTAAAATAATTTTACCAGTAACAGCGCATTAAATATGTTTAATCCATGTGTGAGAATCCAGATACCTAAGTTTTTAATTGTATCTCAATGGCTACTGTAACTTTTTTTTGTTTGTAGAAACTAATTAATCAATTGATAGCTGAATAATATCACCGTCGTGAATGACTAATATAACCAGCCCAGTTTCAAATCGCCCTGCCGACGAGAAGCAACTTCGAAAGACAGATAATATTTCAACCAGCAAACCAGATAAACATTTAATATTTTGTAATTGATAAACATTTATTTTGCAATTGATTTCATTTGAGTTAATTTAATTAATATTAATAATAGTTAGTCGTAATTTTATAATTTAGTTAGTATAAGTAATCTATTCCCATTATACAAACGTTTAAATTATAATTTTATTTTAAATCAGTCAATTAGTTTTTTTTATTTCCAAGAGTGTTATTTAATTAATTTATAAAAATGATTTATGTTATCAGTTTAATAAAATATTGCATTCAAATGGCATGGGGTCTTGCACAACACAGGCCAACAAAACAATTTTTTTGAAAACTTTTTCAACTTTAATATTCGATCTTTATACTTTTTACCTGCTGAATCTAAATCTCGCCTTAGTTTTTTTTGTATCACCCATAGTTTTCCAGCAATATGCATAAGCATGGTTTGTATTTACAGTGGCTACTTAAAGCAGTTATATAATGTGCTAATACATGCTTCACTTGTCATCTGGAGTTGCTCTATACTTGCTTTCTCATTTTTCTTTGAATCTTCTTGTGTAGTTTTTTATAAGATGAGTCGCTTGTTGAACTTCTCGGTGAAGTGACCGACAGTAGTCCCCCATCATGTCGGTGTTCCAGCAGCCCTGATAGCGTTTTTCCATCACTTTAACGTCCAGGTGAAAACGCCCACCTTGCCCTCTAACATCTCCCAAATTGCCCGGGAAGTAATCAAGGTTGGTGTTCAAAAAGTGAACTTTCAGGCTCATCTAAGATTATAAAATTATAATTGAATCAGAAATTTCATTTTTTTCTTATCCATTTCGGAGTTCTCATTGAAAGCGCCAATTATTTCGCGGGACCTCAAACAGTTAGGTTAATGAAATAAAATAAAGAATGATTTTTTTTAATATGTAAGGTGCTAACTTATTATCATTATTTATAACGTCAATAACTTGGTTCTTTGATTTTTTTTTTTATTGTTTTTTATTATGTTCTCTCCTGTTCGGACTTTTCCTTTTATAGTTTATTCTTTCTTTACAAGTGAATGTTCGTTGTCCCTCCAAGCACTAAAGGGGCTTAGAACGCTTTTAATATCTCCTTTTTTAATTATAATCCCTTTTTTAATAACCCTTCTCCCAGATAAAAAGCTTTTATTCCTCATTTTTTAATAAATTTGAATAAAAAATATAAGCATATTGTAAACCTATTTTATTTATGAGCAGTAAAATTTAGAGCATTATTTGAAAAACGTGAATTGGTTTGAAGTAGTTAGTTTTTTTATTACTCATCTCCAAATCATAGCTTTACATAAATATTCCTCGATAAGATACAAGGACTTAAAGAAAATTATTTTTCCCACAGTCCAGCTGTCACAACAATTGAGTAATGAAAATGTATTAATCTCATCGTGTCACTTATCAAAAGAATTTTTGTCCAAATTTTCTGAACCAGGGTCTAAGAAATATCACAAGTTCTTTTAAAGAATAGTTGAAAATAAAGAGTTACTTTCTTGAGAATGGAAAAACTGTCAAAACAAATTGAGAAAGAGTAAATGCTAACTATTCAATAATGAATAAATAATCAGTTATAAAGGATTCACCGGGGGAATAATAGATCAAGATATCCTGTTATTGTCCACGCAAAACCAATAAAGTATCCAATTTTCATTGACACTGCAGAAATAGATCACTCCAGCCTAAATGCCATACACACTTTTAAGTTATTCTTTATAACCAATATGATAGAGAAGGAAAAGCAATAAGTGGTGATTAAATTTGAAGCTTAAGCAATTACAAATCAATTAATAGATCATGAAATTACAATGTACTAGTATTAATTATTTATTCCGTTTATAATTTTTAGATAAAATGTTTTTGTACTATTTTCGTTTCATTTCTGATAGTTTTTTTCCTGTTTGCATACAAGTTAAGCAATATTACCATGTATATGAATACAAAACATAGTGAGTGTTTTTGTCAATTATTTATTCAATTAATGACTTTTCATACTATGTTTTTATCTCATCTGTGGATTTGATTTGGTTTTTAAAGGAATGCTTCAGATGTGGATTATTACAAGAGCTTCGTCTGATAAAATGAATAACATAAATTATTTCACTATTGA
The DNA here is from genome assembly GCA_964056705.1 of Troilus luridus. Lineage (NCBI taxonomy): Eukaryota > Metazoa > Arthropoda > Insecta > Hemiptera > Pentatomidae > Troilus > Troilus luridus. Next base: position 60,914,697 of record OZ057414.1, read on the forward strand.
TGTGTGGAAAACTTGTTTATGTTAAATAAAACTTGTTTATTTTTTAATTTATTTTATTTTATTAATTTTGTTACTATTTTATTTTGTTATTGCAACCACCGAAGCATTACAAAGTTTAACTAAATGAATATGACAATTATTGTATCTAAAATAAAGAAGGGGTGTGTTTCATTTTAACTTTTGTTTATTATTTTATTAATACTAGAAAAAAAACTTAGATAAAATTCTTCTTCTAAAATTCTTAGATATTTTAGTTGCCAGTCAAATGTTTCTCTTTAAAAAACTATATTCGCTTTTGGTATTTTAAATAATAAATATAATAAATATGAATCACCGCTAATATATTAAACCCTGCAGTGTACATGGATTAATTCAAGTGCTCCAATGTGGGCGTGAACCAAAAATATATACTAAATATTATCGCGTGTGCAGGGAGTAAGCAACAGACTGAAAGCAATTCATTGAAATCGAGTAAGGTAATTAAAAGAGACTGAAATTAAAAATAAAAATCAAGTTTATATTTCTAAAGATTACGCTATACCAATATTTAGTTTTTTCTAAGCTGATCCTAAACTAAATTTTTCTTTTTACTCAATTTTAATTTTTCTTTTCTAATTGGCTTAAAATCTTCAAAATAGGCAATAAAATGTAGTACTAGGATCTGTGAAGATATTATGTCGTCAATTAAAAAACAAAAGTTCACATCAAGTATACAGTTGACCTGATACTGGTTATCACTGCTGTTACAATTGGACAGGTTTTTCGCAAGCATTTAATATAGCACGCTAAACGAACTTATTATATTTATCTTTGTTGCTTCGGTTCTGCGTTTTAATAAATTAACAAAGACAAAGAAAATGGAAGTCAAGATTACCGGAACTTCCATCATTGAAGATAATATTTTATCTTTGAGGGACGTATTATATTTTCTTGCCAAACTCAATCTACTTTGGCGAAGATGTTATTTCTTGAGAGCTGAAATCAGTTTTAAAAGAGTTCTTTGATATCTTATTGTAAATAAGCTCTTAAATAAAAAATACCGATTCCAGAAGCTTACTTATTCCTTATTTCGCAAAGCTATTAACATGAGAATATTGCTTATGAAACTCAAAAAACACGAGTTCAGAAAGTACATTTTTAGAATTTCAAAAGCTGTAACATTAATTAATTTTATTTGAAGTAGACTTTTTACCGGAAAACTGAAGTTGAAGAACCAGTAAATTGGAGTTAACCATAAAAACGTCAAAAGAGAATTTTTTATCATATTCGAAAGAAGAATAATAGTAATTATATGTTAAGTTAGTGGAAACTGTGTTTTAAAAGGAAGAATTTTAATGTACTGGAAACAAATTAATAAATTGAGTAACGCTGAGGTATTTTTCATATATATATAGGTATTTTTCATATACCCGCTATGGAAGTCCATCTCAACGTAGAGCGTTGTTAAGGTGCATCACGTATACTGCGAGGAGTTTTTTTAATGTTTAGGGTTTCGACTCTACTTTACGTCTATGAAATGTGACCGCTATCGCTGAAGGATGAACAATATATTAAGGTATTCGAAAATAAGGTGTTTCCACACAAGCTCTCGGTTAATATTATTCAAGTGATAGCATCACGAAAAATAAGATGGGCTTGTAAAGGTCGGAAGATCGCCTTAAGAGAGATCTGACGGATTTGGGTTTGGGTAGTGGTCCGTGGACTGAGGTTTGTAAACAGGGATTGGCTGTATCGGTATCGAGCCTTCAGGTCGCTTAGCTTTATACTTGTTATCGTTCATTTTCTCGGGTTCTACCGGAGAATGCACCTACCCGGACATAAGTGAAGGGTGGGACTAGAAAGATAAGCGTGTTGAGTTCAAAAGATAAGCATTTTATAATAAGCTCAATCTATTTGCGACCGGAGATGGATCCTATGGGATCTAGAAGGGGTCTAGCCCAGCCTCTATAAAATCTGACGGTTTAGCGTGATCTAGGACAAATCACCTCCCTACACAACCGTTGTCCAAGAAACAGTACAGTATCTAACATGTACTGAGTCCCTGTGACCCTTCACTAATTAAGGTGGTACAGTTTCTGTTTGCTTTGTTTTTTAATATGCTCATTTTTATATTTTAATTGTTATTAACAAAAAGTGAATCTTTGAGATAAAATAGTTCACTAACGATGTTAGGCATAATTTAATCAGTTCATGATCGACCGAAGCAGAGTAACAATATGGATATTAATATACGAGTTGGTCAGAGTTGTCTATCAGCGGTAGCAACTTTCCAGGAAGCCATCCATTAATAACTAGCTAGATTATTTAGTGAATATATGAAGAGCTGCCCAGAATATTCGGTCCAAAGTCCAAGTACACACAGGGGTAATGAAGCACTTATTAATTATATATCTCATTTATTTATTATTTTTTCCTTATCTGTAGTCTTTCCTTTCCTTTTTAGTTATCTGTAGCGGACACCCTACGATAAGTAGGTTTGGAGACAAGTTTTAGGGTGCCAAAATAAAGGTTTATACAATTTTATAGCTGACTATCTCTCATTCCGAGATTCTTGCCCTCATTTGACTAATTTTCCTGGACTACAAAGGATTTATCCAATTCTGAAGTTTTCCTTCCTAGGTTATGAACCTGTGAGGTCTTGCGCTTAAGATATGCGAGAAGGAGCTGCGGCTATTTCAAGAGCTTCAATAGCATTATCAGTTCGACTGTGAACTCTCAAAAGTAGATTAGTCCTTTTGAAAGCCGTCGACTAAGCATAACACCATCAGCAATCGCAATCAAATAAATCGAGTGCAATTAAAAAGGCAGTTAGGTTTTAACGAAGACAAAGTCAATCAGGAACCAGTGGCTCAGCTGAAGCAAATAAATTTAATTAGTCAACGATGCTAAATCCTAATATAGATAGGTCTCTGAAGCTCCCATTTTGTCTAAGTCAAGGATTAGGTAGTGTCCCGTCTGTATCCATCTAATCAATTTAGACAATTAGATGCATTTTTGATTAATGATTATGAGCTAACTGAACTCAGTTTGTTGATATAATCATTATGAAATTGATAAGTAAACTGGTTCTCACCGATCACTTATAAATATATATTAATTCCTGCTGACTTAAGACGATACTTAAGTATTAATATTTTTTATCTTTCTCCACAAATATTTTTTATCTCTCGTACCAAGAGAATTTTTCTCTACAAAAAATAAAAGAAAAGAAAAATTAAAACAGGAAAACCGCTTATTTATTAATCATTGCTTGCTTATAGGATAGTAAATCATCACCAATAGTTTAATATTTAGATAACCATTTAAACTCGCCGTTTCAGGCTACTTCAAAACCGACTAAACAAACAAAACTTGGACTTATGGAGTAGAGCTTTGTTTGAATTCATCTCGTATTAAAACATTATAATCCAAAATCCTATCTTAAGTCTTTAATGCTCCGCAATTTGTTAAGAATAAAGTCATTCATAATGACCTCAATGTCCCATTTTCTGCTGATTTGGCCCGAACCCGTTATCAATACTTATTTTTCAATATTTTTTGGTTGTCCTGATGTCCAACTGTGATATCCAATAAAATACTATAATTAGACCTATTTGAGGTAGCCATCAAATTCATCTCGAATCCAATCCTTACAATAAAAAACTCTTAATGTTTCTTTCATTAGAATAAAGTCATCCATCATCCATCGTCATCATTGCCATCCCATTTGTTTCTGATTTAGCCCGAAACCAATTCCAGTCCTTTCATGAAAAAAAAATGTACCACTACATTCCGTGAAGGGTCAGGGGTTCAGTAAATGGTAGATTGTACTGTTTCTTGGCATTGGTTGTGGGGGGGGGGGAGGTGATTGCCCTTAATCACGCTCAACCGCCAGATTTTTACCCCTTAGTTTATAGAGGCTGGGTGAGCAAGTCTTCCAATGAGCGAGATTTATGCGGAGGACCTTCGGCATGGCAATCCAGCGCTCTACCACTGCAGTGCAATGGCCCACTCCGCTACCAGTCCTTTCATGACAAACTTTATTCTCATACAAACCTACTTGTATTAAACCTAGCTTCTTCATCAATCCCTTATAATCCTGAATGTTGTTAATACTGGAATTTTTTTGATAATTTAATAAATTCTGAATTTCAGGTTTCGGGGGAATACGCGTGAGCTTAGTACTGTCAAGACTGAATAATAACAAGCATTTCCTGACTTCAATCATGCCTTTACTTCCTCTTGATTTTCGTATTTCATGGAGTACTTAAACTTCTCGACATGTTAAAAATTATTTCCTTCTAGGATAATATCACCGAAATCCATCCTCCTTTCTGCTACTAACCATATACTTAGTCTTATCCGAATTTACTTTCAGCCCTATTTCTTTACTTTCATCCATCAAGATATTTATTTTTTTATATTTATATGTATATATATATATATATATATATATATATATAAGTTATGATTAGACTGAACACTTACATTTAAACATAGGGAAAAGTATGGAATAGACACACTCGAGATATTAGTAGTAAACTAACCTTTATTTCCATCAACTCGCGTAATCATTAAACATGTGTTTTTATCGATAATAGAACAAAAAATATCTTTAATATTAGACCTTATTATTACACCAAAATCTTTCTTATATACTCTTAACTGCCCCCCTCCAGTTCCTTCTACTGGAGGAACTATATTAATAAAACAAAAAAAAAACAACAAAAAAAACAATACATACAAATTAGATTGAACTTACGTACTAACTATAAACAATAATAAACAAGAATTGCCCTGAAGCTCATACAAAAGTTAAACAAAACCACAAAAAAGAAAATGATGACTTACTACTAAAATAATGTCTACTTATGATACATATATACCCTATATGATCGTCCTGAAAAAAAACAAAAACATATACATCAAACAAAACAAAACAACTTAGCGTTATACACACAAGGTTTCACTGCTGATCGCCGCCCTCTGACTGGTGGTGAGACACTTTGTGAGGTATCCTAAGTTCTTCCAAATGAACTGTTCGGACCTTAAATGGATAGTGAACGTCCCGAATTGTAAACAGATTGTGTTCCCGGATTGTAATAACCTTGTATGGTCCCTCGTACCTCGGATCTGTCTTGTTTCGCGCTGTTCGCAGCCGCCGGTATACCAACGTCCCTAACGCCAACGGCCCTTTCCGATAAACCACCTGCCGATCATTGGCCTTCGCAACCCTAGTTTGTTTGTCGCGAATTAATTTTTCGCGCACTTTACCCCAACGTTTTTGACGTTCCTCGCGCCTGTTACGAATTTTCACACCCAGTTCATTATTGTGGACGGTTAAAAGGTCCCCCCTGTCGCGACGCCGTTGACCGAATACAATTTCTACCGGGGTTAGCCCCGTCGCCATATGAATGGTATTATTATACGCAATGACCGCCCTTGGCATGGCTTCGTATGGATCTAAGTTACGACCCAGCTTAAACAATCGAAGGTGTTCTCCTAACGTATTGTGGAGGCGTTCCACGGCGCCCCTGCCCTTAATGTGGTGGGGAGTGTTTAACCGCCAAGTAACCCCTAGCATCGCACTCTCCTCCCGAATGAAGGCATTATTAAACTCCCTGCCACAGTCTGACACTATTTCTTCCTGTTCTGGCATGTTTTGTTCAATTTTATAATTTCCGAAAAATAAAACTTTTTTCTTTTTTCTTCACTTCGAAACACGCGTAGGTATTTTTGAAAAAGTCCCGGGTTTCGGCACCAGTTATGATTAGACTGAACACTTACATTTAAACATAGGGAAAAGTATGGAATAGACACACTCGAGATATTAGTAGTAAACTAACCTTTATTTCCATCAACTCGCGTAATCATTAAACCTGTGTTTTTATCGATAATAGAACAAAAAATATCTTTAATATTAGACCTTATTATTACACCAAAATCTTTCTTATATACTCTTAACTTATATATATATATATATATATATATATATATATATATATATATATATATATATATATGTTTATGTATGTGATACTGATTACTTCGACTTAAAAGAAAACCAATCAACCTTCTGACGAGTTCAGTTCAATATTAGTTACTAAGTTAGAAAAGAGTAAAACTCAAAGCTGTAGGAAACAATAGAATTCAATTTAGGAGATAAAAGTAGGGTGTAAATCAGTGGGAAGCACCGCAAGGGTCCTTGGGGTATAAACTTGCGGCTCCAGCAACCCCCGGACTTCGCCCATTTCTCACCCTCTCGTACCAAGAGAAGGTTTTCCTCTACAAAAAAAAAAAAAAAAAGAAAAGAAAAATTAAATCAGAAAAAACTAAATATTTATTAATCATTGCTTGTTTATAGGATAGTAAATCATCGCCAATAGTTTAAAATTTAGATAACTATTTAAACTCGCTGTTTCAGGCTACTCCAACTACATGCTAAACAAACGCTCTTAGCTCACAATTAATTATAAAACTCTCATATAAATGAATATTTCAAAACCTACTTGGACTAAATGGAGTAGAGCTTTGTTTGAATTCATCTCGTATTAAATCCTTATAATCCAAAATCCTATGTAAACCATTAATGCTCCGGAATTTGTTAAGAATAAAGTCATCCATAATGACCTAAATGTCCCATTTTCTGCTGATTTGGCACGAACCCGATATCAATCCAACGTTTAGGCACAATTCAATAAGCCATTTTTATTTTTTTTAATGATTGACTGCACCCCCTGACCATTTTACACCATTATTAGAATTATACAGTGAACTATTTTTCACTTAAATATAATTTTATATCCATTAATAATAATAAAAACTACAGTGACAGCTGAATAGTGAAACATAGATTAAAATGAGTTACCGACGAAATTTAAGATATAGCACTATTCACAAATACAACAACTTATTTATACATAACGGTTAATAATTTTCGTTTTGTCTTTATTTTTTCGTATTTTATATTTTTTCATCTTATTCCAATTTGAATTTCCTGTTGTGTTTACTTCCAAGACTTTCTTCATCCCTTTGTCTGGAAGTAAAAAATAAAAATACTTGTTAGTTAATGGAAGAGAATTCGAAGTATTGCTTCGCTATTTCTGTATTTTTCATGTGTTTTTTTTTAGAGAAACACTTATTTTTTAGAACCTGTTAAAATAAATTATAATGATAATTGGATTTCTGTCCAAAAAATTTTAAAATATCTTGAAACTGAGGCAAAATCAAAATTTGACATTTCACATTTTTCGCTAATTTAGTCAAGCTATATTTTGCTCCCGAAATCACAGGTACAGAACCGGAATGAAACCATAGGAAATAACGCGTCAAAGTGTCGTGCTAGGCAAAGTTGCTTGACTTTGCTGAAGAAAAGTGTGAAATTCTAAATGTTTGTAATTTTGGTGTTATCCGTTTTTTCTCCTTAATGCCTGGATTATTAAATAAATTAACTTTGTAAATTTTTTGACACCGCATACGATAGAATAGTTTGATTCAATTTGTAAGATTGAAAAAAATTACAATTAAAAAGTGTTTTAAGTTCTTAAAAAGTACTTGAATATCAATATGTCGACAGATGCTCATTAAAGGTAGTTTCTAAAACATACCTGTAGCGAAACTTTAAGAATCCCACTGTGTTGTCGCCCGATTTACCTATGCAGCACAAAGTTAGGTTCAATGAGAAAACAACTAAAATAATACCTCTTGAATGATAATAGTTGACCTTGATTATATATATATATATATATATACATATATATATATATATATATATATGGAAGAAAATGGTCCGCTTGGAGGTCAATAATTTTCTCTTAGATATGGAGAAATGTTTATTAAATAGCCAACGTTTCGACCTACATTGCAGGTCCTCTTCAGGGCTAAATATGCAAAATATAGGCAATTGAAAAAAACCCAACTAAATATGGTAAATTTAGCCCTGAAGAAGACCTGCAATGTAGGTCGAAACGTTGGTTCTCCATACCTTGGAGAAATTTATTGACCTCCGCTCGGACAATTTTCTTCCACAACTAAAATAATAATTGAGTCACTCACAGCTAAAGCAAATTCGCTTTGGTAAAGAACTTTTACCGATTTCTAAAATTTGGATTGGATCGTTTTTGATCTATAAGTAAAAAAAGTGTAATATTTAGTACTCCATAGCGTAAAGAAGAATAACTTGCTCAACTTTTTCATTTGCCTGAAAATCGAAATAGAGGGGCTTTTAATATGCAAATGGGTGATTCTGTGATTCAGATTTTTTTTTAAATTCTATAAATCAACGTTTTTATTGTTTTTAATACACATTATTGTAAAAATTAAAATTCTAGGGGATTTCGCTACAACTTCAAAATATCGAGACTTTTTCGTACCGCGACAGTGATTAATTCATACATTAAATAAATTCATTATGTATAAATTTAGTATACGTTCTACAGAAAAAATATTAAATTTATTTATGAATTGAGCATACGGATTTATGAATTATTAAGTTTGGATCATTTATTATGGAAAAAAAAAATGAATTCATAGGTTAATTCTAGAAATGGACATGCCACTGTATTAAGTGATAAACTGTATGTTTTATCTGGACTGCAAGTTGTATTACACGATAGTCGTAATGAAATATGTTCATGAGGGTCATACTGATACAAAAATTGAATAAAAAGGTTGTTAATGGTTGACCAGTAAGAGCAAATATTACAGGACATTAATGAACATTGTTAGAATGGAATCACCCACATACCGAATAAATAATAACATATTTATATATGCTTTGATTATACCAGGTATGAATAACAACAATAAGTAGCAAATGAATGTAAAATTAACAATTGTTTAAATAAAATAATTCTTTGGCTTTATTAATAAACTTAGGTCATTAGCGCGCCTGTTGGAAGTTGTTGAGGAATTCTGATGGCTCCTGATATAGCTAGCTCATACCTGAGACGGTTAAATTGCTCTAAGGAACTTGATGATACTCACTAATCGTTCCTTAGCTGAAAGAGCTTTCCTCCTCTCAAGTGCGGAACGCAATTTAAAAAAAAAAATTAAAATTATCAACTGTATAATAACAATACAACAATGGCTGGGATAAAGATAAGTAGAGAAGATACCCAGTAGTAGTACTCGAATAACAAATTGACTTAGAAGGTCACGAGGCCATCTTATTTTTAGATGCCTCGGAGGTTATCGGAAATTCAAGAAGTAACTAGGTTTGAAACTAGTGGGTTTGAGTAGGAATAAAGTTTGTCATGAAAGAACTTGGTTCGGGCCAAATAAGCAACTGGGACATTAAGGATTTTTCTTAGGATTTTGGATTGCAAGGATTCGATTGCTCAGTGGAGCCACAAAGCTCTATTCCGATATACTCTCGTGTCGAGTATATCGCCTTAATATGTATACAATTTGTCAAGTTCAATGAATAAACCTAAAGTCTACGCTTCTCAGGTTATAAATATTGTGGTGAATTGTTGATTGCAGTGCTCAGAGGCCCCATAGACTGGATTATCGTCATTTTTCATTGACGAATCTATCTAAAGCATTTCTCTCTCTGTAAATTAAAAAATTACAGGTGGACTAAATAAAAAGTAATGTTAGAATAAAATTAAGATTAAATTTGTAATCATAAATTACAAAATTAAAATAAAAGTTAAAAAACGCGAATATAAATATAAATAAAAATATGAAATAAAATTAATATTTTAAGCAACAAATAGATTTTTTTCAGTAATTTCTATAACTGAAAACATTAATTAATACGGTATAAGCATTAATATTTTACAAGTTTAAAGACAGCAATTACCAAAATATTGTACACAAATAAAAGTTACAAAAATAACATGAAAATCTATGTAACTAGTCAAGTTTGACTTTTATTGTTCAGTTGATAAAAGTCAATGTCTTTTATAGATGCTCGTAAGTATATTTTAAATTTATAGAAAATTTGAAAGTGAAACATGAAATCGAGGAAGAAAATGGTCCTGAAGAGGACCCGCAATGTCGGTCGAAACGTTAACTCTCCAAAAAACAGTTCTCCCTACTTAAGAACAATTTATTTTACCTCCACCCGAACAATATTCTCCCTCAAATATATAAGGTCAACTATTATTATTTCAGATATATGTAATCGTTTATTCTAAATAAACCTGAACCACTACAGCCATGGGTGTTCTTAGTAGAGATTCTACCTTTTCTAAGCCAACGGTTGTTCAGATAGCATGCTTGGTTTTCCCACACCTAAAGGTGCCAACATTATAAAGACTGGATAAGCCCCGATAGAGTCTACAAATCTCAAAGATTTGATCCACAGTTTTAAACAGAATAAATAATCTATCTCTAACAGCCGATTTCGAAACCGGGCAATAGCGGTTAGAAACTAACCGCTCTACGCACCGAGCTACCCCTTCATCTTTATTCAATATTATTCAATCAAAAATATACAAAGGGAAGATTAATAAAATTAAAAAGAATCTCTTTAATGCGGTATTAAATACTTCGACTGGAGGAGTTGGATGGGACTCCAAGCTCTCTCAACCGCGTCACTAAATATAAAAGCCGGTGGAGTCTGATTGATTCACAAAATGAAGTCCTGGAAATGAATTGAGAGAGTTGTCCATTTCCAGTTCTTCAATATATTTATTTATTGATGGTCAATTTTCCAAGCCTTGGAAACTCTAACTGAACTGAGAGAAGAAGCTGAAGTATCGGGGTGATGAATGAGAACCCTAAGGGATTTTAAGTTTTTGGACGAAAGGGAATCTAAAACAAACGCGTATTCAGTCAATGTGTTTTGTGTAGCTTGTTGCCAAGTATTGAACAGTCGACCAAAATGCAAATGCCTAGAACGATTGAACCAGTGTAATGCTCGAATAATTAGCTGCACTATACAATTCCAGCCTTATTGTTCAGATGCCTATGTTTTGTAATTCAACGCTATATGTTATATGTTGAATAAATTCTCAATTTTTACCTTGTGGCGTCTTTAAATATTACTAAACGAAATGCATGACATCGCTGTTATAATTATAATAATAATATTTATAAATAAATAAAAGCTGTATCACTACAGCCGATGACGGGCCTTGGGCTCTAGATGGTTGTGCAGGAACGTGATTAATCTGAGACCGCCCTCAACTCTAAGGGGTTTCCCCAATTGAGGGTACCCACTTTATAGAGGCAGCGTGAGAACCAGAAGGGTTATAATAATTATTTAATAACCTGCGAGGTGATTATTAAATAATGTATCAGCCACAGCGGGTTTCTAACCCAGGACCTTTAGCACTGCAACTCAGCGCTCTAAAAACTCAACTACTCTCCTATTCTTTTATATATATTTAAAAATTTTGAATACATTAAAGTTGTTTTTTTTATTTAGGTAATTTAGTCCCTCTTTAATTTGTAATGGGTGTGTGAATTTTTAGTAACTTCAAGTTAATTGGTAAATATGTGTATTTTTTTAATCTTTCCTGTGGTAAAAAAATACTTATACTTCACTAGTTTTGTTGTAAATAAATAAAACAAAGTACTTAATTTAGGCATAGAATCATAAAACATAATACCTGCATTTGACAGCATCCGAATTCGTAAAACCGATATAGCTTAAACTCATTAAATCGTGGACTGCAATTAACATGATCCCGGATCAAAATTAATCCAACTCAATCGGAATTTGAGGCAAATGTTTATCAAACATAGGTTCTGGTCGTTTAATGATGGCTATTGATTGTATCGTCCAGCTTATTTTGTACGCCCATTGTTCAACGTTACTAATCCACGGAACCTTCAACCAATCAAAGCTTAATTATTTGTACTGCTGTATCCAATTTTACTAAAATCAACTTAACTAATCATGCCTCTTTCCTCATGGTTGCGTTTAATTTCGCTAATGTAGGATGTAATTTATTGTATGAATATTTCCTTCAATATGAAACCGTTTCCTGATAAACGAAAACAAACAACAAAAACTGAGTTGTAATACTTTGATCATTGCATAAGAAATTAAAACTTGTTTCGTGAACATACGGAATATATGATAAAATAGAGTGTTTTATTAGATATGGGATAATTATGGGTGTTGACGTTAAGACATATTGAGTGGCAAAATCGGGGGCTCACAACCCGACAGGATTTTTAAAAAGGAGTAAAATATCTTTGGTTATACCGTCCTTTGAATGGAACGTAAACTGGGGCTCCCAAACCCGCATAATTTCAGATGGTCGATAAGGATCCCTATCCTAATTATACCTGGATACGAAACTTCCAATGTAGCATCGCCCTTTCAGCCATTGCAGTATAAAGTGAATAAACAAACAATGGCGTAAATAATAATTTAAATTATGGAAATAATTTGAAAAGTGGATCTATGTTTTATTTTTCGCTAGCCAATTTTTCTGATCTGAATGTTAAAACTATGAAAAAATCAGCACAAATGTCGTGATTATTAAAATAAATAATAAAACTGCTTACGAGATTTAATTTCGGAACTAAAATATTTTATTTTAAATATTCTATTGTTCATATTCTGTTTTAGTCTCAAAGGAGCGATGTAACTCAGTTGTAGAGCGCTGAGTTGAGCTGGTCCTGTATTCGCTGCTTGGCAGACTTTTATTTAATCTGTTATCAGCCGGAAATGGATCCTATGGGATCTAGGAACCTTCTTAGGCTCATCCAGCTTCCTTAAAGTGGGTGTCTCAATAGGGAGGGGGGGGGATCTGAAGGTTGAGCGAGAACTAGGAGAAATCACCTTCCTCCACAACCATTGTCCAAGAAACATTCAGTCTCTACAAAGTACTGAACCCAAGGCCCCTCATGAACCCTTAGTGGTACAGGTGTTTTTATTTTATTTTATTATAGGGTCGTAATATCTTATGTCTGCGTTACCCGGATATAATAATTTTTTTTTTTTTTTTTTGGCGTGCCAACTTTAATTCATTAACGCCAGTGGATAATGAGATTTTGTTGATATGTATATACCTTTAGTAGATATCTTATTGGAATTTATGTTAACGTATCTATTTAATCCTTTATTTGCTTTAACTGATAACGTGTATTGATATATTAAAGCTCCCTTCCACCTCCTAGGCCAACGGCCCCCCACCACCGTATCCCCACCACGGGACCCCGACCGGACCACAGGCACCAGCGGCAGCGCCGTCCGACAAACTCTCATTACATATGTTATTGCTTGATTTAACTTGTTATCGCGGCTCTCACTAGAAGATATATTCACCCCCTGCAGCCAAGGCGCTCACATCTTCACGAGCCGGGGACTGCTTCAGTCCAGAGTGCCAGACCACGCTAAACACCAGCCCCACGGCCCGGCCGGCACGGCCCGCCAAGAGGCAGGGGAGGGGGGACCGCCCACCAAGGAGATAATAATTTCTTTGGTTTTACTGTTCTTCGTTTTTTCTTAAAAATAGCAATTTCGGAGATTACTTTCATCTTATAAGGATTCTCTCTTCTTAAATTTTCTCTTCCCAGATTCTCCTTTAATAAATCTTTCCTTGTTACTCATCTTATTTCCTTATTTATCTCTTTATGCAAATTCATCTAATCATTCATTCAAAAATTCCTGGAAAAAATGAATGAACAGATGGTTCAGAAATTTGAATTGTTTATTCCAGTAGTTTATCACAATGGGAGGGGCCATCCGGGTCAAGCACCGCTCGACGAATTCATAACACTGTGAAGAAAAAGGGTATTCTCAGATATAAAAATTTCAGAAAAAAAAATGAGAAGCATAAACGGTGCGCATCAGCAAACAGAATGAAGAGGCTTCGTTGAACGGTCCCTTTATTAAGGGCGGAAAATTCTCCCTTCGCTTCTTAACAATTTATTTAATAAAATAAGGACTCTGGCTCTTGATATCTGTTTTTTTAGGGCGTGTGGCGGATATGATAATAAAATGGAATGGAAAAAAAAGGCCAAAGGTTCAAGAAAAATAAATTTTATTTAAAGGGTTTATTTCGTCGAAAACATCTCGTATTATAATAAATAAATTATCACATGAATAATGTTTACTAGTATGAGATCATTATTTTATAATATGGTCCATATGGTCGGTCCTGTTGGGCGAAGTAGCATTGACATTTAGGTTACTATTTATTTTATTTTATTTCCCACACTACGGTACATGCGAAAGAGTGGTGGTATGGATTCCTGCCTAACAACACAATACTGCAAGAAGGATTGTTACATCACTTTCAATATAACTTTGCACACAACCTGCTGTTCGCTACTTCTCACTTCCTTCTACAATTTTTAACCTTTATCTTCAGCGGTCTGTTTCAGCTCCTTCTCTTATACCCAAGGAAGAGAGCCACTGTCATCTTCCAGCAACAAGTAGATATCTGAAAGTGAAAGTCTTTTCTTCTATTCATCAACTGCTATTACCCTGAATGCCTCATAAATTAGATAGAAACAATCTTAACATTGTTTGTAAAGCTTTTACATTCATTTTTGACACAAAGTTGTCAACAATGAACCTCATTGAATGTGGATACACAGAAGAACTCTCAGACTACACAAAACTAACCAGGAAGTGCTATTAAGATCAAGCGAGGAATTTATTTGCTAAATACTATTCTTTAAATATATTAGATATTTGGGCCACGTATTCAAGGGATGTCGCTGTTAAAACTTGCAGCTGATTATGATTTGGAAAAACAATAGTACGAATTGGAATAAGAAGCAAAGATCTTGGGTTAACGGCATTTGAGATTGGACCGGCATACAGAATTCTTCGGTGCATATGGTAGCGGAACGCGAAGCTTTCGCTGAGAGGATCGTCCAAGTAGGATATTCAAAAATACTGACAAGGCACACGAGAAAGCAGATTGAGGATGATTTTTTTAAGCATATAATATAAAACGAAACTCGTAGTATCCCTGGAGGCACAGTGGTTATACTTTGCTTGCTTCAGCTCACCTATCTAGGATTAATTAGAGTACTTACTAAAATGGAAAACTTCCTTAGGTAATGATAGTACAATCATTGGTTATATTAAACATTTAACAAAACCATTAGTAATTAATTAAATGAATGATTAATTAAACTTAGTTATTTTGGAACTTGGATAGTGAAATTAGACTGTCTAATAAAAGCACGCTGGGAGATGATTTGTCTGAGATCGCGCTGAACCCCCAAGTTTTTTTCCACCAATTAAGGGTACCAACTTTATAGAAGCTAGGTGAACCCCGGTAGTGTTCTTAGATCCTACAAGGTCTATCCTTTACTATAAAAAGATTCAATAATTTATCTGCTACGGCCCGATATGAACCCAGAACCATCAACTTAGCAGCTTAGCACTCTATATCCAAAGCACTAATGTAATAAATTATATCGCTTTAATATGTTTTAATAATATCCAACACAAAAGCTGGACTTGACCCGTGGCCTTCAATAGAGCAATTCAGCTCCCTACCCACTGAGCTATCCCCTACTACAAAAATATTGTAATTTTATAATTTATTAATCAGGTTTTATATCTTATACAAAAATACTTGTAACCTATATAAGATTGATTTGACATGGCACGGCGGAACTGTTGGCGCAGGTGACAGATCTGTCTTGTAAAGAGACCAGTGTTCCACCAAACCTGGAGTGCAGTGAATAGCTAAAGGCATAATCATTGCAAAGTACGTTACGCTTTAAAACGTGTTTCTTTTTTTCCTGCTCTGTTAATATTGAACGTGGATTTAAAAAAAAAAATACATCCCGTAGCTGCCGGGGCTGAAACAGAAAAGCTAATAAATTATTGGAAAGGCACTCAGTTGAAGCCTTATTGATCTGCTCACTGCCTTTACCTCAAATAGGTCTAAACTATCTCCTGTCCCTTAGCTCTTATTCAATTATTCAACGGTTACGTAGTTAATGTTTCTACCCCCCCCCCTCCCCTACGAGAACTAAATTGTATCCTTTAACATGCGATACTAATAGCATCGATCGAAGTCGTCCTATTTATAACGTATACAGATTATTAAATATAGATTATAGTTTAAAAATATAAAAATCAATAACTTTTTTTATTCCTTCATTTTCATTATCTTCATACCCAGATTCATAACATATTTTATCCACCAATGATTATTTTTTCAAGTTTTAAGCTTTTTTTTTATTCTATAATATTTTAATTTTCTAAACAAAACAAAAAAAAGAATTTTATTTTTATTTATTACTTGATCAAAATTCATTCAACCTCTAAAATCTGGTGGATTTGACCTTATGAAAATATTACAATACTCAAATAGTATTGTTTGAGGCAGCTGTGAAGCCAACTAATTATAATAGGTCAATTAGGCTCGGTATTCATAGGGGTTATAGTTTTTATCAGCAATTATCCAGTATTTAGAATATCCTTTCATATTATACAGACGCTCGTACCTGATTGGAATCGGGATAGGTAGATCGACTTCGTACCAGATTCTCTATGTGCATTTCACTGTTAAACCTCGGCAGTGAAGAGCTGTATAGTGCCCTCAGATAATGCAATATACCTGAGAAAAATATATGATTAATAGATCTCACTTTGTTGGATGTGCGATTAATGTTTGTCCAACAGACTTCAATGGAACTTAATGAGTCCGAATTCAAGTACATGGTAACAGAAAAAGTAAGAGAGGGGGTATTGAATGTTATAACTTTGGTTTGCTCGTTCCAAAGTAACAGTTGTAACTACTGAACTTTAGTAAACAAATGGGTTTATGGCCTAAGAAATTATGCTTATTAAATTGTTTTATAACCCAGGAATTTTACATTGCTTTCTTTTGGTCAGGATCCTTGGCATCCTCAACATCCCTTCCTCATTTATAAGTATATTTACTTCCTATGATAGTGTAACTGGTAGAAAAACTATATAAGTGGAAATTAGATTAATAAACCTTTCCATTTAAGAAAGTTAAAAAGTCAAATAACTACTGCCTCATCTCTTCTGTTACCATGTTCTTGGTTTTGGATTCATTAAAAAATAATGCTGGATTACCATATGTTTCACATCTTGCAAAGAAAGTTCTATCAAGCATATGTGTTTCTCAGAGATATATACCACAGTAAAGAGCCATATGCTTATTTCGAACCTATGTAATGATGCTGATGTTTGGTTTTAGATACATGTCCTCTTTCAAGAAAATCGTGCCCAGAGTTGTTCTTCCTTTCCTGAACCAACTCGGGTACCAAACAAGCCTACGTTATATTTAGAGTATAAAATGTAAAACCGGATGTTAAAAACCTAAGAAGTTTGAGAGATAGCTCAATAATTGCTGGATCGAAAGCCTACAGGTTTACAAACCTGATGACCGCCAGAATTCTGATTGACCACTCACCAGAGAAATCCATAGAGTGATGGTCGTACCAAGTGTACTAACGTCTATGTCATGGTTTTCGAATTTGCCTATAGCTATCCGGTTCGAAATGGAGAAGAATAGAATTTCGTGGAAGACCCGTAATACATGGATCTAGACCCTGTTATAGGTATAATAACATTCAAATAAATATACATTGATGCAGAAGTAAGTATATAAATCAGGTTAAGGGCCTTAGTTTCCCGTTAACTGTTTAACTTAAGATAATCTCTTAAGTGGCCAATAAAAAGTAAATAGTGACTGCAAGTTTGTATACATTTAGGAAATGAAAATTCCATTTTCGCCTTTCAAGTTTCGTGTAGCGTAAATACGCCAATGGTTAATTGTAAATAAACATTTCCCGATGGAAATCTAATTAAGGCCCGTTATTGCAAGACAAGACAGCAAACAGACGTAGCTCCTGCTAATGAGTTTGAATTAATACATAGATCTGTAAGCATCAAGTTAGCAACACTCAACGCTAGTACCGTCTGAGGCGAAGTAAGTGACCTTGTTCAACTTAGTTTTAGGCTCAGAAATTACCTGAACCCTTCTCCCACTCTCTCACTCTCTCTCTCTCTCTCTCTCTCTCTCTCTCTCTCTCTCTCTCTCTCTCTCTCTCTCTCTCTCTCTCGCTCTTTCTTGGTCGACTGGGTTTAATTTACAGACACGTTAATTAACATGCTGCTAATTTACATGCCAGCATTTATTTAACGATATAAGCTAGTTCCTTCTCCAATTAAAATGCTCCAAATAATTTTATCTACGAAAATGAAAACAATTATTAAATATTTTAAAAACTAATTTTTTCTTCTAAACAACAATTAATTAATCCTAGAGTATCTATCAATCTATATTTAGCATGAATAGACTCTGATATGCCAGTTATGTAATAAACTAAAAATGAATTTTATAATTAGATTAAGAAATTGTATTGCTAAGGGAAAACAAAATCTCACCTGTGATGTCCAGCTTTTGTAAACGTTGCAGACTTGTACCGGAAGTTGTCAGGTTTTG
Organism: Troilus luridus; assembly: GCA_964056705.1. Lineage (NCBI taxonomy): Eukaryota > Metazoa > Arthropoda > Insecta > Hemiptera > Pentatomidae > Troilus > Troilus luridus. The sequence goes on from OZ057414.1 coordinate 60,933,032, forward strand.
TATACTATTCCCACAGGACAGAAATAAATTAGCCTTGATCGGAAGAAAGATGAACTTTTAAAGTAAGAATGTTACTGTGAGGAATGTTAATGACTGTTAATCTGGATGTAGCCAGATGGTAGTTTCAGTTGATGAAAAAGCCAACCAATCATGACAATTAAATTTTTGTCTTTAAGTGACAAATAGGCGACTGGATAATTCTAATAATGGTTTAAATTAAATTGGTTTAATAAAAAAGGGGTTGCAGTCATAGACAACGTCAATAAGGGCAATAATAAACACAATAATAAAATAAGTTTTTCTTATTTTGTGTTATCTTGAACTGCATCCCTTTCCTAATTTAATCCATTATTGAATATTTGTCTCTCTTTATTTTTCGGTTGTAACGACTTGATCACTAAACCGATGAGGCTCTGAATATTTTATTACATTGTAGTTATTATTGTTATTAATTCCAGTTTTATTATTGTTTTATTATTAGTTCCTGGGTGTAACTTATTATTTTTAATATAGTAGTGTTTTGTTTTTGATATGAGTATGTTTTGGATTTATTTATACCAAACGTACCTTTCGATTTACCTTGTTTCTTAACTAGCCCTTGCCCTGTTACCTTGATAAATTGATAAATATCGACAAAGAACACTAATCGCTTCTTATCGGAGGTATAAAATGTTAGATACTACTGATTGGAAATGTGATCAAACTAAAATTCTAAAACTGCAAAGTATTCGGTTATTTTTCAGAAGAATTAGTTGCATATCGAGTGATTTCTTGTCTATTGAAGAAACGATTTATCCTATTTTGAGCAAAGTAGTGAAGAAAAATTGTCATTGCTAATGATGGGCATTCGAAGTTACGTAACTGTAGTGTAAATCCTTCTAATATTATAAATGCGAAAGTTTGTGAGGATGGATGTATGTATGTTTGTAACTCTTTCACGCAAAAGCTACTGAACGGATTTGGATGAAACTTTACAGTAATATAGGTTATACACCAGAATAACACATAGGTTACAATTTATAATGATTTTCTGTAATTTGGTTGTAATATAACGATAAATATCAAGTAAGTCGGATAAAATACTGCTCTCTGAGTAGCTTGCTCACGTGTTTCACAAAATCTACATATTGTCGCTAAACGAAACAAATCAAGTAACATAGTTTACAAGAGTACATTTCAGTAGGTAAGGTCAAAACTGAAAACACATCGATAAATTACCTACATATGTACATTTTTCTAATCCATCCAGTTTTAATTTTTCGCTGCTACCGTACGACAAGTGAAATCGTTATACTAAGTAATCCTTTTCAATAAATTCAATAACATTACATACTAATCATTTACTGACACGAACAACAGTAAACGAAAGTAACTTCTGTCCGTCCCGTTTATTAATCAGTGTCAATGTATGTTTCACGCCTGTGTTGATCCGTTTTGATGAAATTTGATATGGATAATCTCAAGCCTGGGGAAGGGCATATACTACGTTTTAACAACACACCACACAGGCGAAGTTTATATAAAACTGTGACCTGACTAACATACCCAGCGGTCAACGCACAGCAGAAACCACTGAACCTAGCATCTTGAAATTTGCAGATAGCTTCTTTGTATAGCCTAAATGAGCACTAAGAAAGGAATTTGGATAATTTCACCACCAAGGGTTTCCCCCTTAATATAATAGGGGTTCAAAGATTGTAAGGAATCAGTCAGTTTTGAAGTTAGACATCCGAAATTTTGGATGTCTGAGTACCTTATAGTTGAAAAAAAATTAAATTATTTATTAAAAATGATCTGTTACGAAACTTTATGTGGCAGACCAAATTCCAAACGAGCGAAGCCGCGGGCAAAAGCTAGTTATGTATGTACTTGTAATTTTATTATATTATTATATTATATTATATATGTGCCGACGTTTCGACCTACTGTGTAGGTCATCTTCAGGGCTATGAGTAAACAGAATAGACTGTAAAAATACATAAGATAGAGATATAGAAAACATAACATAATATAGAGATATAGAAAAATTGAGCGAAAAAAGTGAAGTATATATGAATAAATCAATAAATAAATGAATAAATTTATTCATACATCCTTTCATAATATATCCTTCACTTTTTTCGCTCAATTTTTCTATATCTCTATATTATGTTATGTTTTCTATATCTCTATCTTATGTATTTTTACAGTCTATTCTGTTTTTGTCTGTTTTCTCATAGCCCTGAAGATGACCTACACAGTAGGTCGAAACGTCGGGACATATATAATATAATAAGTTTCAACTTATTTGCTGTGTTTTTTTGACTGCACCCCCCAACTATTTACATCCTATATTAGTATCTACCAGTCAACGAATTTCTTTCCTACAAATTATTTTTCTGTTCTTAGATTGTTTCTATTATTTCTTTATTGTATGTTTCCGGAATATTCTACGGTTTGAAAAGTTAAAGAACGATAACATAATATTTATTACATTTCGTTTCATGGGAAAAAATAGGTAGTTGATCACTGACACAGTTAGTCTTACAAATTTTTTCTCTGGTCACCTTATTTTGTCTGAGCTATTTTATAGTTACTTTATTGCTAGGAAATTTATTTACTACTATTGAGAGTAACTATGTTTTAACTTGCTTATCTTTCTGCTGCTGTCCTTCTTTTTATATGTTTCTGTATATGAAGGTTTATAGTTATATGAGGTATGGAAAACTAAAGTATTGATACTTGTTCCTTAGCATAAACGTCAAAAATAATTTAACACGGTAATAAATATAAATATTTTATAGCAGTTTAATGTTGGTTTCCTTTAATTAGAATGCATAAATTGGAATATTTTCGAAAATATTATTGCTTATTGGTTATAAATAGCTGTAACTTGTAGAAGACTAATAAAATCAGAATTAATATACATTTGATTTGTGAGAAATATTGTTAGTTAGCGGAAAACAAAGCACTCAAATGTTAGATGAACCATTTTTATGATGTAGTAAACCGTTTTAAGCATATATAACCTGGCTTTTAAGTTTCTTTCTTTTTCATAAAACTAATTACTTATTCAGCTCAATTAATAATTCCTGAGGAACAAAACAAAATAATCGATAGCTCGTTTTTTTTAATTCCCCACATATTTCTAATAAAATTAAAATTCATTGGGGAACATTGGACTTTAAAGCAAAGAACAAAAAAATGATACAATCCATTGTTTAAACAAGAAAAAAAAAAGAACCAACACAGCCAGGTCCCTTGGGTTCCGCCCCTCACGGGTTTCAATTGTGGTTTTTCTAAACCCCAATTCCAATTAAAGGTGTGTGAAAAACTTCTGGTCGGGAACATTTCCTCAACTGTAGTGTTATTGATGGAAGTAAATAAAATAGCCTGGGTTACATACCTAATTTATGTATCACCTTCCTCTAGTCGACGCATTAAACTTAAATTTGAATACATATGTATAAAAGTATGTATTATAGTAAACTTAAACTTAAATATGAATTAGAATTTTCTACAAATATGTAATGAAATCTCTATATTAAATTTTTGTAACACACTTGTTTTTGTGTTAAATATAATTTTCAAAAATATTTCTGAGAGTAATATTTATAAAGATGTAAACTTAGTATTTGTTTTCTTGATCTAGTTTATTTTCCTCCATCCACGGTAATGTTACCTCAGTAACAATTATTAAAACTGGAACTGATAAATATGTTCATAGGAATTTGAATACGGTAATGCTTTTTAGCTTCTCAATTTTTTACCGATCATTTTCTTTATTTTAATTTATAATGTTTATGTTTATGGAAACAATTGAAAAAGTTCTTAGCGTTGATTATTTCAGGAGTTAATTACTAAAATAATATTAAACATTAATACATGATTAATAAAAACTTATGTTAATACAACAGTAATAGAATGAGCAACATAAATTTGGTGAAATCATTACAATGAACCCTCTTTTGGAGGTTTGGTGTCCTTGAAACGCCACTGAATAAACTGTGACACATTCAGTGTTTTTAGTCATTTTTTTACAACAAATTTAGTAAAATCTCCATAGTTCCCCCTGAAATACCATTGTGGACAGTGTAGGTATTGCATTTTATTCTGAATGTGCAATTGTTGAAAAAAAGGAATGTAAGCTGTTGAGACATTTAAATAGTTGGTTATGAAATAATGTTCGCATGGATCATAACAGAGAAACAAGAAATTTAATTTGTGTGCTTTTAAGAAAAAACCTGCAGTGACGAAAGAGCATGTACACAATGTAAATTTTCATTAAAATGCCTTCGATATTACCATTAAAATGTTATTATTGAATGTTAAGTAATTATTAAAAGGAGAAATTTATTTGTTAAGACCATATTAAACATTTTATTTATCTATCAGCCTCCTACTGGACTTAATATTCCCTGTTGTTAGAAGAACCATTCTCGGGAATGTATGTATGAAATTAATTACTGAAAGGGACTTTTTTTGTAAATGATTAATAAAAAGGAATATATAAATTGTCTAATGAATAAAATTTACCTTTAATAAAATTAAATATTGTAATCTTACTTGAACCCTCTGTGTTAAATTTATATAATAATAATATAATAAAATATTTATTTTAGAAATTATACAAATGCCATTTAGCACATATTGTATTTTCGATCTTCTCTTCAAAAGCTCCCCTAAGGGATTCTATTGGAAGTGTGTAAGGGGAAACCTGCCATTAAAGGCACTCCTAGCGTGGTTCATCTCTTGATCCATTCTTTAATAAATATGATAACATAAAAAAAGATAATATATAATTTAATTTAATGGAAATTTTCCAAGCGGTTAAATTTGTTTCCTTGGTTCACTCTAAGCACACAAAACAAAACACTAAACCATGGTTAACATTAAATTAATGGCATTTTCTATACCATTTGATGTTAATTATAAAAATTTTAGAGTCTGTACCTTATCAAGGACAACAGTTGTGCAGGGCGATGATTTGTCCAATATCACTTAATCGCCAGGAATTTACTCCAAGGGGCTGAGTGAGCCATTAAGGGTTTGTATCTTCTACATGGTCCATCCGTGGCTGATTACATATTAAATTATTTATCTGCCGGATTTGAGCCCGAAACACCGAACAACCTTTAATAAGGCAACTGAATGGATAAAGCAGACAACTCGGAGAAATATTTTTGAATAAGGTGCTAGGAAAGTCTTCTTGTAAAGCAAACAGATTGCTGAAAGAGATTGAAGTTGCATGAACAACAAGATTGCCTACGTACGATAACATCTCTCGCATTCATTGCTCAACTTTTTCTTCCCTTGTACTAACAAATTTGTCCTCCCAGTCACACCTCGTAAAACGGACTCTTTTTCGGGCTTAGAGTATTCATCATAATTTGCTTGTCCATGGTTTAGTCTTAAGGTAACTTGGTTTTGTAATATTTGTTTAAATATTTGGCCACTTTTTTACAAAACTGTAACTGATGTCTTGTCCCGTCAACAGTGCAACACAAAATCCTACACGAGCAAAAGCCAAGAACATAGTCAGCTATTGTATATAGTAGCTGGTTGTTTGTTCTATTTATTTTTAAATTTTCAAGCTTTTTGTTGAATTACAATCGATCAAAAAATAATATCAAAATTATTATTATTAAAGTTACCAAAAACATCGTTTTATAAACAAAACTCCTCTTCATATTCAAACCTTTTTCGAGAGTCACCTGAGGCGTAGTGTTGTTAGCATAACAGCCTTCTATACCTACATAAGGACATAAGGTGACGGGTTATCTGGTCGGCAAGTGGCTTTAGGAATTTAAAAAAAAAGAAGTAAAAAATCATTGGTTGTCGTCCTTTGGAGGGGACCAAAAATGACAGTCTGTATTCTGTGTAGTGTCAGTTACTCGTTGAAGATCCCTATTCTAATTAAACATGTAGGCAAATCTGTCTGAATAGCCATAATAACTTAAAATCACGATAAATAAATAAGCTAACATAAAGATTTCTTTTACGAAAAATCACTATTCAAGAATAAAATTTTGATAAAACAACCATAAAATCTAGAATAATTTCAAAATAATCTGAAAGTTGAAGTCGTTTAGTAGTAAAAAAAAAAGCAATAAAAATAATAAAATTATAGTTTTCATTGACCATTCCATAATGATTTGAAAAAATGTAACTTAAAATAAAGCAGTACTTAATTTACCTGTTTGAAATCGGTAGATATTTCATTTTTTGGTCTCGAAATCTTTAAATATTAGCAGTAGTTAACCGAAAACCCTTGTACAATTATTCTTTAATTTAAAATTTAAAATAAAAACTATATATTGTTTAAATGACACAAAAAGGTTTATATTATTTCTATTCTTCATTTGGTTCGTAAACCGTTTACCCGGGATTCGGCCTTTACGTCACCATTTCATTGGATACTGATTTTAACAAGCCACTGATACAATTTCTCAGTATGCAATCAATACGCTATATACATACATACAACAATAAAGACAAAGTTTAAACACCCTTTTATTACTAAATTCTAATATACAGGCTTCCATGAAAATTGGACGAGGTGTTAGATTACACAGTTAGGATATTACCTTCTCGGAACACGCCTCTCTGTTACAATCAAACCAACATGATGGAGCATCTATATATAAGCAACAACTATAAGCTTAATAATACATTACGTAAATAAAATAATACCTTCAGTAATTCTAAACAAGGGTAAAAAGTGTTCAACCGATGTGGGTATTGAACGATATAGGACAGGGTAACTTGCGGTGTTGGTTAGTATAGAACGTACTATGCCAGAGGTTCGCTACCCGGCAGGCTCCCTCAGGATATTTAATGTGAGAAAAACATCCTTTGTTGTCCTTCGGAGGAGATGTAAAATGGTGGTCCCGAGCCTGTGCGATGTTAGATACTCGTTAGAAATCACGATCCTAATATTATCTGAATAGACGAAATTTAGGATCCCCTCTCCCGATAAGTCATAGCATAAAGTGACATTTAATGCAGAAACTTATTTAGTAAATACTCTATGTGATGAGAAAATATAAGTTCAATATGGACAATTCAGCTTAAATTATATTCAAAAATAGTATGGTGAATTTTAACAACTACTACTAAGTTAAAATAAAATAAAAGTTAAAATAAAATAAAATTATAACTTTTATATATATATATATATATATATATATATATATATATATATATATATATATATATATATATCTTCATCTGTAACTAATTCACCTTGCGCTCTATTTCATTAAAAATCCTAAGAAATTATTAATCTTTTTTCGGAATTGTTTTTTTTTTTAAATACCTGTACGATGTTAGATGCTCGTTAAAAATCCCTACCCTAATTATACTAGGCAGAATAGGCAAAGTGGCAACATAAAGCAATGTTAAATCGAATTTCTGGATATAATACAATATTTAGAAGCATAAATAACATACATAATAAAAACAACATATATAATATAGACAACAATAGTTAAACCGTTAAAATTAATTTCGTTGCAGATTTAAAACTATAACTATGCTGTTATTGTTTTTTTTTATTTTTTATTTATCCAATGCCAGCACGTGGCAATTCTGCCATACGCCGCCGAGCCTCACAATAAAGGCATGCATCGTCATCATTGTGAGGAATATCATTAAGACCACTGCAACGTCGTAAGGGCGCACCGTCCATTACACCAGAAAGACAAATGGGGCAACTGCTGTTATTGTTTAAATATTTACTTTACTTTTAAATAGACAATACGACTGCATATGTTTTTCACCCTCCATTTTTCCTTTTAGCATGAGGTTACTCCTTGCGAATCTCGCTCTTTCAACGGTGCTTTCACCTCGACTAGGTTTCCCCACTTCCTCCACTAGGTTGGTCCAATCTTCAGATGTTACGAAAATGTTTTGTTTTTTTCCTTTCTTCTGTTATTAAGGAATTCCATCTTCTCCATCATGCTTACATGTATGTTCTAGGGAAGTCTAAGTTTATACAATGCAGAATTTTCCGGAAAGTTGTCTTGAGTCCTGCTCTGTAAGTCCTCTCTGTAGACTGTAATTTTTAAACAAATGTTTTGGATTTCAGGAAGCAACAGCCTATCGGATCATTCTTATCTTTTCCTTATTTTTACATTTATTTAAGATATCTTTCTCATTTATTTATTCGTTATAAAGTAAGAAAAATTAAGGATTTCCCAAACAATTTTTGATTGTAAGGAATGGATAGGAGAGGAATCCTTCCCATAGCTCTAGTCCGTTTTTCCAAAGTATAAAACAATACTCTGATTTGTATCTCTTAAAGATGATTCAATCATTCTTCTAAAACATTGTTTCCCAATATTTTGTTCACGTACCCCCAGGGCATGGTAAAAGGATGAATATAATATCATAAATATAATATTACACCAGCCTTCGTCACTTGCCTATATTTGTATGTCAAGTTAAAAAAAGCGTTTTGCTTTGCTTATCGAATGATGGTTCAGAATATATAATATAAAGTAACAACGAGAAAACCAGACATAGTAAATCCTTCTTAAAAATCTTATTTATGATATATTTTATATTTATATTTGATTTCTTTTTTTGTGTTTTATTTATTTTTTATTTTTATTTTTGTATTACGGATGTTTTTAAGTAAAATATGATTGTATTGCTAATTGCAGGTTTTAAATTGTAATCTCAAATAAATCTTCATTATTCAACAAACTGCCTGTACCTTATTGCACAAATGTTTATCTTATGGATTTTAAGTGAACTATCCCTTTCTTGTTGTATTTAACACCCTCGCTATTTACCTAAACCTCATTATCACCTTTCAAAATAATAATTACATGATTAGTACAGTTATGATGGGTTGTAATGTAATAAAAGATGAATCTGTAATTGTAGTTTGTGTTTTATATCATTAAAACATATTTAGTAGTATTATTAAAATATATCGGAAGTGGCTTAGCTTAGTGTATACAGTGATGAATTGCTATGCTGAAGGTTCTACATTCGAATCCGGCTGTGGCAGATAAGTATTTTAATCTGTTAACTGCCACCGATGGCTCTTGTGGGATCTACATATCCTCCTGGCTTTTATCCAGCCTTATGGAGTTAGTACCTTTAATTGGTGGAAAATTGGAGGTTGAGTGTGTTTTCGGACAAATCACATTTCTGCACAACCGTTTTCCCAGACACAGTACAGTCTTACTACACTAGTGGCAACACTGACATAGTATCTTTACAGTTTTGGTGTTTTACTATCAATCAAAAATTATGTTACAAAGTATATCTATTGCTAGTTATAGGTTTAGGAGCGAAACAAGCCCTTTAGAGTTCCAACAACCCTTTTCAGCCAAACGCTTATATTTGATAATTCTTCAGTTCTGAAAGAACTTAATATTAAATTTCATTGATAGGTAATGTGCATTATTAAAAATATATACAAGCCTCCTTAACTTATACACAATATTTATTTTTTTCAGAAATATATTGTCCAATTCCAAGGAGTGGGTATCTGCGCAATCAACTTACAAGACGACATGCAAGAATATATGAGAGGGCTCTTCATTGCCATGTAAGTAAAATTTTCATTAAGTTTTGAAATATTTTAATTAACAACTTTAATATCTACTTATAATAATAATATTAATCACCCTGAAGCATTATTAGAAAGTGGTAGTGTTAAATTATATTGGGACCATACGATGATAACAGACCACCATATATCTCACAACAGACCTGACATCGTGCTTATTGACAAGGCAGCAAAGAAAGCACAGATTATTGAGATAGGAGTTCCTTCCGACGATAACGTGCACAAAACAATAGGAGAAAAAATTCGGAAATATCAGGAGCTTAGCGAAGAGTTGAAGCATCTTTATGGACTGGTGAGGGTTGTAGTACTGCCAATTGTAGTGTCTACGAATGGACTTATCCCAGAGGAAACAATAAGATCCTTGAAAATCCTTGAATTGAACAAGGAAGTTGAAATACTACAAAAAGCAGTGTTGTTGGGAACTGCTAGTATTGTACGGAAATTTCTAAATATCGATAAATAAGACGATTGAGCTTGACCTTGGCCATGGTCCGGTTAAGACATATCAACCAGCAATGCTGAGAAGAAAAATTAAATTAAATATAATAATGGGTATTGGAGTTATCTCCAATTATCTCAATAATTCTGACGGAGCATCAAAAAAATTGAAGACTAAGATTGATGAACTTATTGTGAAACACATATGCTCCGTCAACAGATCTGAACTCAATTCGAAGCTGTCTGCACTCTCAGAACTCATGAAACAAAAGCTAGCAGTTTTTGCTAACAGGGTCAGAAGATATACAAAAGCAGAATCCCGAAGAAAAGAAAATAACATGTTTCAAACAACTGAGAGAAAATTTTATAATCACCTGAAACCGAATCAGAAGGAAGACTCCTTTTCCATGTTGCAACTTAATGAGTCTGACTTTTGTAGTTATTGGGAAAACATCTGGAGCTGTCCGAAAAATTATAACAATAATGCTTATTGGCTCAGGAATTTGCACGCAGAAACACAGAGTGTTCCTATGATGGATGTAGTACAAATTAATGGCGATGATGTACAGGAATCTATTAAGTTTGCACACAACTGGAAAGCACCCGGGCCAGATAAAATTCAAAATTATTGGCTCAAACACTTTAAAAGTACTCATGGACCATTAGCCTCTTATTACCAGAAACTATTGTGCAATTCGGTTATACCTCCAAAGGACTTCTGTTTAGGGAAGACATATTTGATTCCCAAAGAAAAAAACAAATCTCCGGAACCGAAGAACTTTCGGCCAATAACATGTCTTAATGGTGTTTACAAAATATTAACGTCTATAATCAGTAATAAACTAATGGGGCATGTACAGAAGAACAACCTTATGGCACAGGAGCAGATCGGATGTAAGCAAAACTCTAAGGGGTGTAAAGAGCTTCTAGTGACTGATTCATTCATAGCTTCACAGGTATCAAAAAAGTTGCGTAATATATCGCTTTCATGGATTGACTATCAGAAAGCATTCGATTCTGTCACCCATGACTGGCTGATTGAAGTTCTCAGGATTTATAAAGTCGACCAAAAAGTGACAGAACTGTTGCAGCGACTTATGAAGCTATGGGAAGTGTCATTGGTTCATCCAACTAAAAGGAACACTCTCGTCGCGGAGAAAATTTCAATAAAAAGTGGAATATTTCAAGGTGATTCGCTAAGTCCTTTATGGTTCTGCCTTGCGATTAACCCTCTAAGCTCCATTTTGAGTCAATCTGGAAAAGGTTATTCCTTGAATCAGGGAACAATGATCTCCCATTCTTTCTATATGGACGACTTAAAGCGTTTTGCAAAGAATGAGAGAGACATGAGAACTCTTCTTGAATTAGTAAGTTCATTCACAGAAGATATTGGGATGAAGCTAGGAACTGAAAAATGTGCAACCCTTAATATACACAGAGGAAAATACAAGGATTCAGCTAACATTGAACTCTCCAATAGTGACGTCATTAAGCAACTTCAGGTTACAGGCTCCTACAAGTATCTTGGTATCTCACAGCTGCTTAAATTCAAAAAAGAGTTCAAAGAAACCTTTGAAGAGGAATTTAAGAACCGAGTCAGAAAATTACTAAAAACTAATTTATCAGCAGGAAATCTGGTAAAAGCTTTGAATACCTGGGCTGTTCCTTCGGTTACATATTCTTTTGGAGTAATAAAATGGTGTGACACGGATTAGGAAAGAATGGACCGCTTCTTAAGAACTCAGATGGTTAAATCAAGACAGCGTCACCCAAACTCTTCAGTGTCAAGACTATATATTCCCAGAAAACTTGGAGGTAGGGGACTTATTAGCCTGTTGAAAGCCTGCCGTGAACAAGAAGCAAGGCTTAGAACCTATTTTATGAATAGTAGTTCACCGATGCTGTCGACCATTGCTGCACTCGACTGCAACTACACAGCACTGAATTTGCTTCGACAAGATCCAACAGCAATCCCAACTGAGGAGAGCCTTACAGAATCATGGAAGTGTAAACCACTCCATGGAAGGTTTTACAGTTCTTTATATGCTCAGGGCATCAATTTAGAAGCGTCAGTCCGCTGGTTGACCACAGGAAAAATGTTCCCCGAGACTGAAGGTTTCCTTTTGGCTATACAGGAACAGGTCATGGCGACTAATTCCTACAGAAAGCATATTCTGCACCAAGCAATCGAAGATAGATGTCGCCTATGCAAAGCAACGTATGAATCGATTCAACATGTCACCTCTGGCTGCCAAGCATTAGCAGGTAAAGAATATCTAACTAGGCACAATAATGCTGCAAAGATCGTACACCAGGCACTTGCTCAAAAATATAATTTAATAAGCAGTCATCACCCATTTTACAAATACCAGCCACAGGCAATATTAGAAAAAAATGACATTAAACTATATTGGAATCAAACTATGATCACTGACCATAATATACCCCACAACAGACCAGACATACTACTCGTAGACAAAAAAATAAAAAAGGCCATCATCATCGAAGTTGGGGTTCCTGCTGATGATAACGTTTCTAAAACATTGAGCGAAAAAATTCGGAAGTACCAAGAGCTCTGCGAGGAATAAAGGCATTTCTACCGACTGGTGGATGTAAAAGTACTCCCGATCATTGTATCCAGCAATGGTTTAATTCCTCAGGAAACGATTGCATATATGAAGACGTTGGAAATGATTAGGGGACTAGAAGAAGTACAGAAATCGGTTATGCTGGGAACTGCCAGCATCGTTAGAAAATTTTTAAATATTCCCATTTAACTTTTAAATGAACCATACCCTTGACCTTGGTCCGGGTTGGTGTAATTATCCGGTACAAGCCGAGAAAAAAAAAAAAAATAATAATGGAAGACTCATGCAGAAAGCAAGTAAAATCCATGATGTAGTACTTTATGACAAGTATATCGTCAATAATCGGCGTGATGAGACAATTAGACGAAAATTACACAACCCTTAATTTGAAAGACCCTATTCTCCATAATATTACTAATGAGTATTACTACGAGACGATTTGGAAGCAGAAGGAACTCCATGGTAGATTGTACCATCAACTGCATCTGGCTGAGATTGGCAGTGAACTCACAGTCGAATGGTTAAAATTAGGGCAACTGTTAGGAGAGACTGAAGGGTTTATAGTAGCCATACAGGACCAGGTAATTGCCACTAGAGCCTACAAAAAGCACATCCTTTAGGAGAACCTGATGAAGGATAAATGTCCCCTCAGCTCGAAAACTCATGAGTCTACGCTGTGGTAAATGGGTGCGAACCACTGGCTGGGACTACATGGTCAGGCATAACAATATGGCGAAAATATATGCAGGCAATTAGGACGGAGAGGAGGTGCCTTACATGCTATCTGCGGGAAAAAAACTATTAGAAAATGATAAAATAAAAATTTATTATTTTAGTATTACACAACTGTCCGGATATTTTGTTGATCCATAAAATAAAAAAAAGGCAGAATTATAGAAATAGCTTTCTCATGTGATACAAACGCAATGAACACATGAGCCGAAAAAATGAGGAAATATCAGGAACTTGCTATTGAGTTAAAACCACTTTATCATTTGTAGAATGTGCTCATAACTCCAATAGTCATTTCCTCGAATGGTCTGATATTGAAAAGCAGAAGGGAGGGTACAGAAGATCTTGGCCTCCATTTGGAAAAATTAAAATTGGTGCAAAAAGCAGTTCTGTTGGATACTTGTAGAATTGTAAGAATATTATTAAATGAGTAAAATTTACACTTCCCTTGAATTTTGAATTCCGGGATGTGAATTTGGCGCCGTAGAAATCTGTGACAAAATATAAATAAAAATAATAATAATAACTATGCTATCGTGTACGGAGAAACCTCCCATTGGTGCCTCTCGTAACGTGGTTCATCTCACAGTAGTAGATCCCTGCACCAGAGACGTTTTGTCTACTTACAGTGGTACTTTTACGTAGGGGTTTCAACCGTTAAGATGTGTTAGATACCTGGAAGGGACAATACTCAGACTGTTCAGATTTATATGTCGCAGTGACCATCTGGATATTGGAGATTTACACAATACAGTATAAAATGCAGTACCCGACAACTATATGAAAAGACATTTCAGGCATGAAGCCTAAGAGAGGTGAAGAAAAAGATGGAAACTGAAAAATTTTGGATAAAGTATTTCCACCTCGAGAAGAATCCTTTCTCTTTTCTGTTCTTCACTTATGACAAATTAGAGTATCTTGTCTAGATTTAAAGTACATTTTTGTGAACAACATTCTTTTTCCCATCCTTTGCCAAAACATAGAGATTTTGCCAAAACGTATTTTATGTAGTAAAGTCTAAGTGAATTAATGTTTGAAGTGAATGTTTAAATTAACAGAAATCGAAGTTATTAAAGTATTTTAAAACTACCTCATTTATTATTTGCAATAGCAATGCAAAATCCGGTCATCGCCTTATATTATAGTCGAATAATTTATTTGATTTGTCTATACTTTAACTTTTAGTGTTATATTAACGTTGTAAGAAAGAATTTAAAAAATCTAAGTAAGTTAATGAATGGTTAATTTAACAGGCATAAACTTTATAAAATTATTTCGAAACAAACTCATTTCTAATATGAAGTCGTAAAAATTCGTTCATTACCTTATATTATAGTTGAATACTTTATTTTGTCTGCCTATATTGTTTAACTTTAGTTTTAATAGTTAAATTTAAAATTGCAGCGATGTGCACAGTTACGGAGCCAGGCCCTCACTGAGAGGCTAGGGTACCAAGTACAGGTTCAATGTTCAAGCAGTAGGGGGGAATAGGAGATAATTAAATGTATATATTATTTAGTGCATTATGAAGTAGTTTTAAAAACGCATTTTATTTAGTTAAATCTAAGTAAATTAAATAATGGTTATGAAAACTAAGTCTAAAAAAATACAAATTGATGAAAACAATGGTATTTTACGAATGATTCAAAATAAAAATCTAGTTACTTTATTTAAATTAGCTTAAGAAAACGAAAAATTGTACTGAGATTGTTCGTTATTACAAAATAAACAAAAGGAGTTACGATTATTAGGTACCTACCTATTATACAAATGTACAAAAAATAGTAATGACGTAATAACATCTTACTTAATTCGAAAGTAATCTTCTTTTGACAAATGAAATAAATCAAAAAAGACCCATCTAAAGAAAAAATATTTAATAACCTACCCCAAAAACTGTCTATTATTTCACTAAGAACATTAAGTAAAACAAAAAATCGAGCTAACAAATCGTATTTTGATCAATTTGCAGTAAATAAGAATGAATTCGCAGCTGAAAAAATTTGAATATTCGCATGCGTTTCGCTCATTAGTCTGCCCTTACGTGTCTGCTATTTCAGGTAGGCACACATAGGCATATTTCCCCACCTGCCCACATAAACCTTACATATTTCTATATAAACTTTAATGCTCTATTTTAGCGTTTGTCACCTTTTTCACCCTCTTAGGGGACGACTTTTCAAAAATCCTTTCTTAGTGCTCGTCGGCCTCATGAAATGTATCTACTGTCCAAATTTGAAGTCTGTAGCTTATGCCGTTTTGGCTCTGCAACGGTCTTTTCAGTCAGGACGAACTCTTTTAAATATATAGATAGATAACATGATACGATTTCCCGTATTTTACTCGTTTATAGGTCGATTTTCACAACATAAAAAAACACGTATTTCTTTATTATTAATGTAGAAGCTAAATATAAAATTTCATGGTGCTGGCTTTAAAAATTACGTTGCTTTTTGTTATTACAAACGTTTGTAACTCTTTGTTTTCGTTTAAGAACAGTAACCATTAATTAAATGTCAATTATTATTTAATCTAAATTAAAAATTAATAAACACAATTTTGTATGCTTAAAGAATTCTATGTAGTACAATATTATTTATATATATATTTCGGTAAAATGGTTTCCTAAAAAGTAGTTTGTTTAGATAATAAGTACCTAATTTGTCATTAAATGTTTAAATATAATAACTTCTTTTATATTAATGGTTTCATTAACTTAAAATAATCAGTGATTAAAAAGAAATCAGAGAGTTAAATACGAAATTGAAATCGATTTGAAAATTTAAAAAAAAACCTTTTTAAATTAGTGTCGAAACTGAATAAATTAATAAAAAAGATCAAAAACTCAAAAAGAAACACTAAAATTTATTAGACTGGAAATGGAAAAACCACAATGCAAAGCATTATGTTTCAAAATTCTGGAGTAAAACAAACACTTACAAGTCGACGTTTCATTCAAGCATTATCAAGACACAAAATCTTTGTGTCAAAATCTCCAGAATTTTTATACATAAGGCTTTGCATTGTGGGTTTTCCATTCGCATGCTAGCAAAATAAATACATTTCAGTCGTGTGATTCTAATTATTTTTGACAATAAATATAATTTGCAACCTTTATGATAAATATATTAAAATAATTCATAGAATATTTTCTACAATAGCCCTAAAATATATCAACAAATTATTTATTTTATTTATTGAATTTGGAGAAATAGCCTGAAGCTATCTATATAGAAGATAAAAGAGGCGGAACGCCCCTTGCTACAAAAACATTGAATTGTTTTCATTTCATTCTGGATATGGGATATTTAATAATAAAACAATCTGGCTTATTTAAATATGTTATTTTTTTTGTCTAGAAATATATTGATTTTATAACTAAATTTCTATAGAAGCTTCAGAGAATAATTTAATTATATATATAATTTTTTATTTTTACTTTTTTGTGATTATTTTAAATATTTGTATTTTGAAAAGAAAAGATTGGTCCTGGCCGAGATTCGAACCCATTTACTCCTTTTATATATATATATATATATATATATATATATATATATATATATATATATATATATATATATATATATATATATATGTGAGACGTGGGAACTGGGGCCCCATCCTACGTGAGACACTGGGGTGGGTGCCCACAACCCCCACAACCCCGACACGGCGCGTCCCAATGGCTGATAGGGGATGCTCCTGTAGATACGCAGGGCAGGTTGCGAATATGGCCTAGCCAAATAAGCACCTCCGGATCAACTGAGGTCAATGGTCATCGGCCCATATCATAATGGATGAAGGGGCGGAAGAACCAACTAAAACCCACTTCGCGACTGTAGTGGAAGCCACCAGCGATTTGTTCCGCGTCTGCAAACATTGATAACAAGAAGGATCTAGAGAGGGTGGAATATTTCTGGACAAAACTTGAGGAGATCATGACCGAGATTCCCACAGAGGACATTAAGATTTTACTATAATAATATATTTTAGGTGAAAATAAATTATTTTCAACGCAGTACTGGGTAGAGAAAAAGAATATTAAAAAACTGTTGGCAGATTCCCTGCACATAAATTCACCAACAAGAATGGAACGAGATTAATTGAGCCATGCCAACAAAACACCCTCGAAAGGAAAAGACCTGGAGATCACCCATACAATCATTCGGCGAATATCAGATCGACCACATAGCCATCACATATTCTTCGCAGAAAGAAATTCATGATGTGCAATCCGCAGAGGTGCGAAAATTGACTCAGACCGTTATCGTGTGCGCATCAAAGTGGACCACCACTGAGATTTCCCAAGGAAGCAGCCTCATGTACACACCCTGAACCCAACCACCCACTAAGGATGAAATTCAAAGACACATCCTCAGGCTAAAAAACAATAGGGCATTTGGAGAAGATGGCATAATTGCAGAATTTTTGAAGAACGTAGGGCCCAACACACTGGAGGAATTCACAGAAATTATCCAAGAAATTTGAGTAACAGAAAAATTACCAGCAGACTGAAAGTGAGAACTAATCCACACACTTTACAAGAAAGGTGATAGGATGGGTGTGAATACGTACAGAGGGATCTCCCTTCTTCAGATAGCATACAAGATTCTCTCAGCATGTCTACGTGAAAGAACACAAGAACAGCTTGAAGCTAAGATTGGTGAATACCAAGCGGGTTTCCGACCAGGCCTCTGTTGCGTTGACCAGATCTTCAACTTGAAGACAATACTGAAGTATAAAGCAATCAGAAGCTGCCCAATTATATGCACATTTGTCGACTTCAAGAAGGCGTACGATTCCGTCTACCGACAGTCACTCTTCAATATCCTATAAGAACAAGGACCCAAAGACGTTAAGTCTCATCAACCATACACTCACCGATACAACGTCCAAAGTGAAATTTATTGGGGAAATATCAGAGGCCTTCGAAATCAAAACCGGCGTTCGTAAAGGAGATGGATTATCACCACTTCTTTTCAATCTCGTCTTAGATAAAGTAAACAAAGAATGGGAAAAAGAACTGAAAAACCAAACCCACTGGAAGCCCACCCAACTCTGACGAGCAAAAGACGACATTATGGTCATCGCAGACGATCTAGCAATACTAGCGGAGAGCGAAACTGCTGCTATCGAACAGATAAAATTCCTCAAGGTATGTGCTGAAGAAGTGAGCCACCAAATTTTGTTTGAGAGAACAGAGTTCATATCTACTGGATACGACGTTCAGAATTTAAATACCAAATATGGAAAAATCAAAGGGTTTCCATATTTCAAATACCTCGGTAAAATTCTTGAACAATTATCTTATTACCTCCTACGCCTACGCCTTATATGAATTTGCATGGCATTAATATTATTGGAATTTAATTGTTATTGATTATTAATATGTTTATCTACTTTACGGAATATCAAAGATAGTTTTTTCTCTAATATTCAAGATGAACATATTGACCATCATAATCATTGTGGAAGAAGGGGCTCCTAATAATAATTCGCTAACCTTCTATCCGAGCGAATTCGCCGGTCGTGAATTCAGTAAAAAAAACAGATAAATTTATTCCCCACACTATATAAATTAAGGCTATAAAAGAATTCATCAAATAAATACAAATGAAAGGAAATAATAAATGAATAATTATTAGATATATAATGTAAAAATAAAAGAGAGAACAATTACAAAAATATGAATTTGCACATATAATCTAAAGAAATATAAAAAAACAGTTATTTAAAAATTAAATAAAAATTATGAAAAAAAGAGTATGCTATAAGCACATACAATTAATTGGTTTTACATAAAGAAACTTGAAATTAACTATTTAATAAAAAAAGAAAGAGTTTTAAAACAAAAAATATTGATAGTCAGTGAATCAATAAAAATAACTGAGTCTTGAAAAGTTTGAAGTGAGTTCTTGAAGATGATGAGATGATAATTCGATATGATGAGGAGTAGAAATAACCAAATCTCTCGTACCGGTAAGTCCAAGGTGAGGTGAAAATAAACAAACAGTTATGCTGGTGAGATTTGAGAAGATGGAGAGATTGGCGACAAATCAAAGTGTAGAGTAGCGAGTAGAGTCACAGCCTTCTCACACGACCACTGTCTGGAGACTGGTCTTGTTTTGTTTTTTCGAACATCACACTACTTAGTATTGTAACATATGTTTTAATTACAATCAGAAAATTAAATTACTATCTGAATTCTTTTATTTTACTATTAGCTAATTTTACTATTGTAAGATTTATATAAAACAAAAATTATATCTGGTTTTTAATGTAATAAAATATCCGTTTGGAAGAAGAAAAAAAATTAAAATTAATTTAAAAAATAGCTATTGATACCCGACAATCATATTTTATTTAATATATTATGTATTAAACATATGTATGATTGTAATTACTATTAAAAGTTTAAAAACAGTTTTAATTTCATTATAGTGTAATCCTCAAGCAGTGAGGCGATAGCGGAACTAACTTCTAGGATCTCTCCTCGTAAAATTCTAAATTTAATTTAGAACTTGAGCAGTTCTAGTGCTACTTTGGAAAGTATAAGGGCGATGCAATATTAAAACGAAAAAAAAACTTTATTAAAAACTTTCAATTTACTAGGTATATCTGAAATAAGTAAAAATGTTAATCATGGATAACAATTATTTCACAATTTAACAATCCCTCAAAAAGAAATAAATCTTGTTTATTTCACTTGATAAAATTATAACATTATTTTATCATACTATAATTTCTGTTTAATAACACTTTTTCACCGTTTTCTAAAATGGTTGTCATAGACTTTGCTAGGATAGTAAGAACTTTCCGTATTAGGAAGTTGAACAGAATATATAATTTTATTGGTCTCAAGGTTTATAAAATTTCAAATTATTGTAGTAATAATTGATGAATGCATATCATATATATTCTCTTTTTGTTCAGGCGAGTAATTTATTCCTAGCTAACAGTAGTGCACTTTGTCAGAGCTTTGACAAATTCATGCTGTTATTTCTGTTCTTTTAGAAAAAAAAAAATAAACGTCGGTTCAAAGTGATGCACTGCAGCAATTTTTCATGAATTCATGAATGTTTCATGAAATTTCGTTCTTCCGAACCGTAGTAATCACCATGTTTTCAAATTAAAACAGGTAACTAGTTAGTGTTGGGAAAATAATTGTAACGTAAAAAATTTAAATTCCAATAAATACAAAATATTTATAATTAATATTAAGCTATCGTTTATAATATTAAGTTATTGTTTAAAAATAATTATGTAAAAGTCTTTTCAATATTTTTTATCAATGTTGTCTTTTCCATAATGAAAATACTAATAAATTTTTTTTTTTTTTTTATTTTTTTTTTATTTATTTTTTTTTTATATTTTTTTTTTTTTTTTGCTTTATTGAGAAATAATACAATCTGCCACTATCTTGGGCAATGAGTATTAGAGCTAAAAGAGATCATTCATTCCATATGTACATAACAATAAAAATAAAATAAAATAATAATAATAATCGGCCACATTCATATCTATATACAATATTTACATACTGCCCCTGGGAACTCCGAATCAAGCCCCTACACCCAGAAGTGGGTGCCGAGGCACAATGCCAGGAGATCCCAGCGCCTCTCAGTCAGCCGCGTCACCAGTCTAGCCAGTGGAGACTGAGTGAGGACGCTAGAGCCACACACTCTCAGGCATGAGTGGAGAAGCTGGCCATTGCCAGCACTCCAGATGTATTTTCATAAGAGATCTCTCGGCCACTGCCGCCTCAACCTACGAGGAGGGTTATAAGGATGGTTGGTACTAGATAGGGATTGTGCCAGGGGGTTAGGAAGAAGAGCAAGTTTCTGGTGGAAGGTTGAGAATTTGGATGGGATGAGATCAAGGACATAAGGGATCTTGAGGTCGTGATGTAAGGTCTTGTTTGTAACATAAAAGGGAGCATTGACTATTGTTCTAAGGACTTTGGATTGAAAGGATTGGATACGTTTGATGTTCGAAAATTTAGTAGTTCCCCATAGTTCAATTCCGTAGGTCCACATCGGTTTGAGAATAATCTTGTAAATTAATAGTTTGTTTTCAACAGAAAGTTGTGATGTTCTGTTCAGTAGTCTATATAACTGTCCGTATCTTCTGTTGAGCTCTTGTCTTTTAAGTCGAGTATGTGGGTTCCAGGTAAGTCTTTTGTCTAGTAGGAAACCCAGGTACCGGACTGTGTCGGAACTGGGAAGTGGTATAGAGTTAAAATGAACTTGTGGACAGGATCTGCGACGGAGGGTGAAGGTGACGTGCTTACTTTTGAATTGGTTGACTTTGATACGCCAATTGGCGCACCAATGTTCGATTAAGGAGAGGTGTCGTTGTAGATGGGCAGATGCCAGTTCTGGGTCTGAATGGGTTGATAGTATGGCAGTATCATCGGCAAAGGATGCAAGGAAGGTAACAGGATCTAAAGGTATATCGGCTGTAAACAAGATATAGAGGATAGGACCTAGGACACTTCCTTGAGGTACGCCGGCCTCGATTGGATAGCAAGTGGAGAACTCTGGACCACAGCGGACTCTGAAGGAACGGTTAGAGAGATAGGATCTAAGGATTAGATATAAGGATTGGGGTAATTGGGTTTTTAGTTTGAAAAGCAAGCCATCGTGCCATACCCGGTCGAATGCCTGAGCAATGTCCAGAAAGGCACCAGTGCAGTATTGTTTGTTTTCAAGTGCAGAGGATAAATGGTCAACCACTCTTAAACCCTGCTGTACAGTGGAGTGCCCCGAGCGGAATCCGAACTGGTGGGAAGGAATTTCAATTAAATGTAGGATGCGCTTAAGTAGGATTTTTTCAAAGATTTTTGAAAGGATAGGGAGGAGGCTGATTGGTCTATAGGATGAGGCGTTGTTGGGGGGTTTACCCGGTTTGAGAAAGAGAATAATAATGGAGTGTTTCCACAACAGAGGAAAGTGGGTTGTGCGGAGGATACAATTATACAGGTAAGTAAGGAATATAATTGCTTTTTGAGGCAGTTGTCGAATGATCTTGGAACTGAGGAGGTCATGGCCAGGAGATTTACGGGGTTTTAGTTTATTTATAAGGAATTTGACCTCAGAGGGGTTAACAGCTTTAGGGGGTAGAGAGAGAGGTATTGGTGAAGAGAGGAGTTCTTGTACGCTAGCTGTATGAGTGGGATTGTGGTTGGGGTGAGGGGTAAATATTTTAGAGAGGTATTGGGCGAATTCTTCAGCTCTAGTCTCCTCTGACAAAGCCCAGGAACCATCATCACGTCGGAGAGGATGGGTGATAGTATGGTGTTTCAGTACTTTTTTGGTTACACTCCATAGGGAATTGTCGGTTACGGATAATGAGGAGAGGTAGGAATTGTAGGATTTGGATCTAAAGGTATCTAATTTCTTTTTAACTAATTTGGTGTAATAGTTGTAGGATTTCCGATCATCTGGGTGCCTGGTTCTTTGCCAGAGGGTTCTAGAGCATCGCTTGGTATGGATTAGATCTAGGAGATCTTGGGGTATAGGATTCTTCTTGTAATACAGAGGGGATGGGGAAGGTGAAGATGCATTCCAGGCTGCTTGTTGGATCAGGGTAGTAAAGGAATTAACAGCATCGTCTAATTCTTGAGTAGATTTGAGGGATACTCTGAGGTCTATTGCATCGGTTATTATTTCACGGAAGAGGGTCCAGTTAACTGGACCTCTTAGGAAAGACGGTGAAGGGAGTTTTAGTATAGGTGATAATGAAAGAGTTAGGATAAGAGGGCTGTGATCTGAGGATAGGTCGTCAAGCCGGGAGACAGAATGATTTAACGGTCCTAGGCCTTTGTGGATGAAAATATCTAATAGGTCGGGATTACGGTTAGGATCGGTGGGCCAATAGGTGGGAGAGTCGGGAGAGAGGATGTTACTATGGGTGGAATAGAGTGCAGACTGCAATGTTCGCCCGCGAGAATTCGTTGTTCTGGCGCCCCACTGCTGGTGTTTTGCATTTAAGTCTGCACCTATGAGGAAGTGATGGTTTAAGGAATTGAGAAAGGAATTGAATTGTAATGCGGAAATCGGTATTTTAGGTGGGGAGTATGCAGCTACCACTGTTAAAGGAAAGTAACTGGTTTGTATTTTTATAGCAGTGGTTTGAAGAAAATCATGGACTGGTAGGGGAAATGAGTGGTGGGAGAGGGAGCGATGGATGATGACCGCAGTGCCGGCATGAGCTGTTCCATCGGGATGGTCAGTTCTGTATATTTGGTAGTCAGGGATGTTGAATGATCATTTGTTGGTTAGTCGTGTTTCAGTTATAAGGGCTACGTCAATATGTTTGTCGTGTAGTAGTGTACTTAGTTCGTTAACGTGATTTCGAACACCATTCGCATTCCAAAGGAGAATGGAAAAAGACTTTTTCGGTGTCATTTATGGATTTCTGGGGACTTGGATTAGGTTGGATACTAAGTTGGTTAACAAGGAGATGAGAGGGGTAATAAGAGATTTGAGCTCAGTCAGGAATATGTTCATGGTGGCAGTAATATCAGTAGAGTTGGTAGGAGGAGGAATGTAGGAAATTCGGTGTGGACTGGACTTTTGGGTATTGGTCCTAGGTTGAGTGGAAGGATTATGTGGAAATTGATATTGATGGTAGGAATCTAGAGGTTGGGGTTGAGGTTGAGGTTGGGGTTGAGGTTGAGCCTGCGGTTGGGCCTGAGGTTGTGGTGTCTCATCTTCTTCCAGCATTTGGGCATATGAGACCCCTGAGTTGGCGATTCTTGAGGGTTTCCTTAGCGGTCTTGGTGCAAGATCTTGACGAGGTGCAGTCTGCAGTCTTGACTTTAAGATCTTGTAGGTCTGGCACCCCTTGTAGTTAGCTGGATGCCCTTGGTGACATAGTGCGCAAACTGCAGGAGTTTGCCTTGTTTTGCTACATTCCTCCGTCTTGTGCTGTCCTCCACATCTGACGCAGCGGGGTAGATGATGGCAGTACCGTTTTGTGTGTCCATACGCCTGGCAGTTGTGGCACTGGACTATGTCTTTTTTAATATAAGGTTTCTCTACGACAACTCTAGTGTAATAGAGGCGATTGATTGAATATATGTTTTCAACCCCGGGCGATCTTTCAAGATCAACAAAAAAGAGGGGTAATGGTATTTTGTTTCTTTGGCCGGGCTGTTCTCTATTTTCCTTTGTGACATTTACGATTTGGCGGATTTCAAATCCCATGGATGTCAGTTCGTCTTTGATCGCATCTGTAGGCGTCGAAGGGTGCAGGTGTCTTATTACTACCCTAAGTGCTCTTTCTTGTTGGAGCTGATATGTATGAAAGTCAGCTTTCGTGTCAGACAAATATTTTACAATTTTTCTGTATGTCTCTGGAGTGTCTGGCAGTAATTTTGTGTCATTTGTACGACTGATGCAAATGTATGTTCCAGAGCCCGCAACATGATTTAATTGTTGGCATAATAATTGGAAATTTTTTATGTTTTTTATGAATATTGGAGGTGGTTTAGCCTCCCTGGGAGCTGGTGCTGCCTCCATGCTGTCTTCGGGGGTGTTAGATAGCGCCTGATATGGATTGGGGGTGAAGAAAGGAGATTCTTCTGTCGTAAGCTCAGAAGAAGTGCCAGGTTGGGGCTCCATATTTTCTACTGAGCTGCCGGGTGTAACAATGTTATTGTTCTTGCGATTTGATTTTCGAGATTTATTTTTAGGGGGAGAATTAGTAGGAGTAGTCCCTAAGCTCCTACTTCGTTTATTGGAATTCGCTTTACTAGACATCACCATATGAAAATATCTCATTTCATATTGGCTATGAGCGATGAATAATGAATAAGTATAGTGCAAGAAAGAGGGAGAGAAATAATAAAAAAAAGAGAAAAAAAAATAATAATAATAATGATAAATAAACTGTTCAGAAGACGTAACTAATTACGTAGGCGCAGAGAAAAATGACTGACGTGAAGCCTCTCCCTTAGCCTAGCGAAGGCACACTGGCCGTAGGAAGGAGTGGGGGGCAAGATGCCGACGTGTCTCTTTTCTTATCTCTTGCACTCTGTTATTGTACTGTTCAGAACAGCTAATATTCAAGTGATTACTCACCGATTGTAGGTTCTAATGAAAATACAGGTGGTATAAGTTTACAACACTAAGTTTAACACTTGAGCGATAACTATGTCACTGTGAAATAATGAATGTTTAGAGAGACGAGATGACATGAGGTTAATAAAGCTAGCGCTTGCGCAGAACTGTCTAATAAATTAGTTTTAAATTAACTGAAATCTTAAAAACTATTTTTAATCACTTGTAACTGTAATCATTAAAAAGGATATTAATTGTATTAAAATTGTTATTAAAGATGATTTCCATACTTAAGTTACATTAATAGTTTTAAAGATTTATTTTCAAAATATTATTTCCCTCACCCAAATCTCAA
Organism: Troilus luridus; assembly: GCA_964056705.1. Taxonomy (NCBI): domain Eukaryota; kingdom Metazoa; phylum Arthropoda; class Insecta; order Hemiptera; family Pentatomidae; genus Troilus; species Troilus luridus. The sequence continues at coordinate 60,958,775 of OZ057414.1, forward strand.
TGATCGTTTTGTCTAAAACTCCTTATTTAAAGGGGCTTAGCTCTTACATAATAAAATCGGTATTATTCAAAAAATATTTCAGACAAAAATTAGTGAAATACCGATTAATTTAACCCGGTTTTTGATAATTCGTATTACATTTTAACTAAGATAGTAAGTTTCTTACACCTGACTTTAGTCCTTACATGATACTTGTTATTTCTGTTTTTAAACCTGTTGCTGACTGTCCATAGTATTCTCTATCAAGACGACAGTTATGAAAAAGGGAACCATTACTGCCCTTGAAGCGTATTGTGTAAGGTACATAGTAGAGGCTGTAATGTAACAATGGCTTCGCAGGGATGTGATAGGACCTACTCGTATGTAAGGGATGCGATACTGTCAGGGTATCTCCCGAATAAAGGACTATTGCTGGGTGAGCCTCGCAGGTCCTATGGGGTCTACCTAAGGATGTTAAAATAGTAAATCATTCATCTGTCAATGCCCGATTTGAACTTGGTTCCTTTAGCACATCATCTCAGCACTCTACAAATGAGCTACTCACCTCCAGTACAATTAAAAGCCCAGCAGTCATTAAGATTGTCATTAAGGCTCGGTGCCGATACCACCTATCTCCGCTTACTACACCATCCTTGGACCACTACCGAACTCCAAATCTGTCTTCCCATCAGACGCTTCCCAGTCGGCACTGCGCTTATTTATTAGGAATTCGTTTTTTACTAAGTCCAGCTTCTTAACAAGCCCATCTTAATCTTCTTAACGCTATCACTTGGATAATAACCGAGTACATGCTTCGCAATTCCGCGTTGCGTTATCTCCGAAATTCTCCAGTGTCATATCCTTTTTTAAATCGAATATGCTACGCAACACCTCATTTTCGAATACCTTAAGGTGTTGTTCATCCTTAAAGAATATTTGGAAGGATGATGTTTTTAAAAATTCTGATGTTTAGATTTTAGGACTAAAGACGCGAATTTAGTAATTTCTAGACCGAATAATAACACATATTTCCTGTCTTTAATCCCTCCTTTATTTCCTCTTTAATTTTCTTTTATTTTAAAACAGATGTAATTTATCTGCCACAGCCGGATTTAAACTCAGACTTTGAGCAGAGCAACTCACAGCGCTACACACTTCAAAATATTTATAAATATTAATTAAAAAAATATTAGTAACATCAGCTAAGTTAAGCGATATTAAAACAAGTCATTAGTGTAGCCCCTTCCACTTTCACAGCTGACTCCCTCACTATCGATATCGGCTATCGATAGAAGAGGAGCGTATCTATAGTTGGAGGGGGAAAGGGCACTAATATCCCTTTGATTGCTCTGTTTGCCCCGAACAGCTCTTTATCATCTAACTAATATTGAAGCTGGAGATGAGTTAGCGTTAGCAATCGAAGCGCAGTTGCGCTCAATGAGTAATTGAAACATACTGATTGTTCTCTCTGATCTAGCATTGATTACTTAGCACAATTTTTAACAAGAATGTGCGGAACCCCCTTTCCCTCTATATTAGATCAGTCATTATGTAGACTATGATAGTCACTGTAATACAAGAGTATTTCTCCTATTCGCGTAATAAAATAGCAGGAATGGACTGGAACACCTTGACTGGCCTGTGGACAATGTAACATACGTCATACCTATTATTGTTAAACACTCATTGGCTTACTGCAGGCAATTAATATTGCCATTGATCGAAAATACTGAATGCTAATAGCAACCACATTACTGAAACTACAAATACTACTAAAACAAATATGATATTATTTAAAATGCCTCGCCTTGTTATATTGTTCTATTTTTTTGATTTATTTGCTACTTTTTTTCTTACTAGGTTTTTATATAGGCATTCATATTTTTTCTTACTTCATTGGTTGACATGGCAGATACTGACTACATAATAGTCAGCGGAAGAAAATAAACAGTAAACGCGGAAATGGAAGAAGACATTTGTGGACCCACAAGTTCCTGGACCCAAGTGGTGTGGAATGACATTAGTCCAATTATTTAGAGGTGTGGATAATGGATTAAAAATCGCTGTGAAGTTAAATTCGGAACGGAAGAAGTTGATTGATGATTTGTTTCATCATTACCCGTTTTCAATTACAAATCATATTATTTCAGCTTTATATATAATACGATAATTATTATTCACTCGCAGGTACGTGCTGCCATTAGCTGTGACTGCTTACCTCTACATCCGGATGTCGAGGAAGCTGCAAGCCGAAGAAGGTCCTTTGCCGGTAATGATGTTCGAAGGAGTCAGGCCTAGGGTGTCTGCAGGTTCCCACGATTTCAGGTAAGCTAAATGTTTTTCTTATTATTTTATGTTATTTCAATTGTTTGCCATTCATTAATTGTTCTCTCTCTTATCTTTCCTTCCCAAACTTGGTTAGTTTAACCGAAGCTCGTAAACAATTAAAAATTAATTTTCCAACAGAAACCCTTGAGTCCCTCGTGTAAAGGAATTAGGATATAGTAACTATAAAAATGCATTGTCAAAACAATCATAGCCTGGGGCGGTGTGCCATTTTTAAGAATCTCACACCATCAACCTTTAAATTACTGATCGAATACAGAAGGTGCATCTTATATTATAGTCAGCATATGTTTTTCTTAGTCCTAATATGCAAACTTAGTCAATTACTTACAGTAACTTGAGCTACGTAAAACTGGAAGTAATGAAATTATCTGATAATATTTAAACCAAAATTTTCAAGAAACTAAGCATGAAGGTAGGATTTTTTTTAATTCTAGCCATTAAATGTAAAGAGCGCGATAGAGCTATACGTTTTACTCCTTAAAATATCGCACCAATCAACCAAGCAAATGGGCGTGGAGTAAAGGGTATTTAAGGAAGTCCCAAGAATACGAAGATAATTTAATAAGATGAAAACGTTTGACTCCCTTCAAGAAAAAGTGAGTAAATAAGTGGGAAATATGTGATCATCAGATTAGAGAAATAAATTAGAATAGAATAGGAAAAAATTCCGAAATCAATTGTTTTATGTCTTATGTATCTAAAATCTTGGAAAAAACTAACCCCTTAACATTTCGCCTGTTAAGAATCCTTGAACCCTGTTCGACTGGTACTCACATATGGCTCAGAGGCCTGGGATCCAGGCAGATGAGAAAAGGCTCCTAATCTTGGAGAGGACAATCCTGAGGAAGATTTTCGGTCCGGTAAAAGTGGAAGGAATATGGAGAAGGCGATACAGTAGAGAGGCATACGACCTTTATGAGACCTCAGATGTTGTCAGAACAATTAAACTTGCCTGACTGCGATAGCCAGGTCACGTGGCACGTATGGAGGACAAGCGGATTCCCAAGAAGATTCTCACAGAGGAAATCCATGGCACACGGAGAGAATAGGGAGGCCAAACGTTAAGTGGGTGGAGGCTCTATCGGAGGATGCACGTACCCTTCTGAATCCTAGAAACTGGAGAAATGCTGCGCCGGATAGAGCTGACTGGCGGAGAATGTTGGAGGTGGCCCAGACTCGGTGACGAGTTATTGCGCCAGATATTATTATTATCTTAACATTTCGCCAATTCAGGCATCATCAGGGAGTACATCAAATAATAAAAGCACCCTCACTCCAAGACGTTCAACATGGAACTAAGCCAATGGGATGTAATAAACAGCTGGAGATGTTTTAAACACGTCTGATCAGGAGAATAATACATAATAAAATGACAAGAACGTCCTTTCAACAAATATAAATACATACTATATGGATGCGAAAGGTATTTGAAGCTTGGATATAACTGGTAATTATAAAACATATAACGAAGGAAATGGCCCTGGTAGAGGTCGAGAAAATTCTCTTATGTTGGGAGAACTGTTTATTGGCAAGCCAACGTTTCGACCCATATTGCAGGTCTTCTTCAGTGCTGTCGAAGGAGGGGGGGGGGGGTCATCACTGTATTGCTTAGTACTCACCAAATATTATTCAACATATAAAACATATATCAGAGCTTTTAATTAATTTTATTCCGGAACAAGAATTTTAAACAATCCTAATAAATCTTACTAGTTTTTGTATATGTATGTATTTTTATTTATTGATAGGTTATTCTTGTTTATTCTGCTGATCAGCTGTTTATAACCTCACCAACTGTTCGTGTAATACCATTTAGCATTAGTTGTTTATTGAATTTTTTGGAGTGAGGTAACTGGTTTATTTTATACGTCTGTTCGGACTATTGATGTGCGACGTGCTGCTCTTTATCTTCTTTGATGTGATTTTTGATGTAGGTCCTGATGATGCCGGTTTTTAATGTTTTTTCATTATTTTAAAGACTTGAGGCTTTGCTTCTTGGGATTTTCGCTATTGCAATCTATTATTAATTAAGATTTTACCTATTATTTGTATATATATTGATATTTTTTTTTAAAATTTATTTATTGATATTTACAACTGTATCAAAAAAAATACAACAAGTAAATGGGCTAAGCGATACATAATGACATGTGAAAATGACAGGTAGAGAAACTACCCACTGGTAGTACTCAAATCACAAGTTCAACTAAGAAGTCACGGGGCCATCTTCTTTTCAGACGCCTCGGAGGATTATCGGGAATTGAAGAGGAAGCTAGGTTTAAAACTAGAGGGTTTGAGTGGAAATGAAGAAATTATTGATATATTTAGTTAAATTTTAGATTTTTTTCTTTTACTTTTTTTTTACTAGCCTCTTTTTTATTAATTTTTTTAGTACAAGTTAAGATTTTTGGTATTTTATATTGAGTGCAAAAAAATACTAAATTTGACTAGTGTAGTGTTATAATTATTTATTGTAAATTTTAAGCAAGAGTTTAAACATATCATTGCCCCTATCCTTTTCCAATAACTATCAGAACCCGGTGGCGGTGACAGTTATAATTGGAGCGAGGAAAGCTGTGGTTAATATCCTGCCAGGTGCTCCTTTCCTCCTAACCAACTCCCATTCCCGGCTGTTTGTATTGCGGATTAGGAATACCCAATTTAATGATAATGTTTTTTTGTTTTTTTTGTTTAATTAAAAATCCGAAACGCGAGGGATTAAGCAAATTAGAATAAAAAGTTTAATAAACTGAAACGACAAGAAACTGTTCGCCGTTTCAGGCTACTTCAACATTTACTATACAAAAGCTCTAAGCTCCCAATCAATGACAAAAGACTCACATATTCGTACGTACATGATTATTGTTAAAGCCATTTGGGTTTACGAAGCAATACTTTAGGGGTCCACTAAGTCATCGAATTCCTCTCGTATCCTTACAATCCAAAATCCTTCGTTAAGCCCTCAATTCTCCTTACTTTATTACGAACAAAATCATCCATAATGACCTTGTATGTCCATGGTCCATAAACATATTTGTAGTTGATTTCTTTAGAACCAATTCAATAATTTTGTCAATGATCAATCCTTTTACGAAAAACTTTATTCCCACTCAAACCCACTAGTTTCATATCTGGCAACCTCTTCAACTCCTGATAATCCTCCGAGGCGTCTGAAAATAAGATAGCCTCTTGACCTTCTAAGTTTAATTTGTTAGACCAGAGTACTACCAGAGCATAGTTTCTTTACTTACCTCTATCTCATAGCATAATATATTTGTCATTCTATTTACTCGATATATAACTATTATACGTTTGGATTTTCAATAAATACATTTTTTTAAAGAAAATAATTTAACGTAATTATAAAAATATTTATGTTTTTGTTTTTCTTGCCCCTAACCAATATTAAATCTCAAAATGGTTAGTATCTTATAACTGGATCCATACAATATTATCTTACATCCTTATTAACTTTTACAAAGGAATGCTATAAGGGAAGATCCTTGAGGTATATACCAGTCAATATAAATATTTAATACACCTGTTATTTAAATAGGACAGGCTTAATCTAATGTATATATTGCAACATATGATACATGTCTCCAGCACGTGTTTTCAGAAAATACAGCTGAAGATCATCAGTTAAAACACCTCTGTAGGAGTTTTTTTTAAATACTTTTAATATTTATATTATTTATTTTATATATTATTTAATTATGAACTATAAAAATTTTAATATTTATAGATGAATTATAAGTAAATTACGATGATATAATATAATATTAGATTAATTAAATCTGGTATTTTAATATAAATGTACAAAATGGGTACCAATTTTTTATCCTTTTTGTTTACATTTGTAATTTAATTGTTATCAATTGTAATTAATTATAAAAATCAATATGATAAATCTGATAGAGATATTGAAATGTAATTAAATAAAATATAATAGTAACAGGAGTTAGATGAAATAAGATAGTGATTAGTATTTTTTTTATATTTTATTAAATACGCAAACGTAAAATAAATATTGCTGTTAAATTAAGGATAATTTTTGAAGAATCCAAAATAGGAGTATTAAAAAAAAATGTAAAACTATTGAATTATAAATTAAACTTAATTAAATCCTTCTGACAGCAATCTTGAATTTTATTTGTCTACTTATTTACTACCCAAAGTATGGAAATTTTCAGTTATTCCAAAGATTCCAAAGCCAAACATGTCATTACACCTTGCTACGGATAATAGGCCTATTAGTATCTTATCACTATTTTCCGAAATATTTGAAAAATTGTTAAGGCAAATCTACCCTTTGTCAGAACTGCAAACTGCACACTCTACAACACAACAATGATACAATTGTCATGGCATTGATGATCTGTGCAAACTGAATCTCATTGAATTCCTAAATGGAGGTTTTCAAAAGAAGATTACAGATACAATATGTGTCTAATGCCATGTATATAGTATTCCTAAAAATAAAATTAAGTTCACCAAATGGACCGCCAAATTAATGTGAGAGAGATAGCAGAGGTTATGAACATGTCCAAAGAACGTGTTTGTTATATATTAAATTAACATTATGTACTCAATATGAGAAAGCTGTCCGCACGTTGGGTGCCGCCTGAGCATTTTCAACCCTCTGTTCGCGCAGTTTAGGCGCAATAAATCCGAGTTTTTGCGCCGATTAATTACTGTAGATGAAACTTGGATACACCGTTATACGCCCTAAACAAAAATACAGTCTAAACAGTGGAATCCAAAGGGAGGACCGGCTCCAAACAAAAGCAAAAACTGTTTTCTCGGCTGGGAAAGTGATGGCGACTGTTTTTTTGGGTAGTCATGGAGTTATTTTAACCGATTATCTTCAAAAAGGAAAAACTATTTCAGGAGCATACTACGCATCATTACTTGACAAGCTGAAGGCAGAACTTGCGAAAAAACGGCCACATTTGCAGAATAAGAAAATCGTGTTTCACCAATTCCGTCTCACACCTCATCGGTTGCCATGGCGAAAATCCACGAATTACGGTTTGGACTGCTTGACCATCCGTCTTACTCACCAGATATAGCCCCAAGTGACTTCTTTTTGTTCCCTATTAGATTTTCGTCTAATAAAGAGGCAATCACCTCCGTGAATAATTATTTTGCAGAGAAAAACATCGAGTACTTTTTGACGGGTTACAGAGATGGGAGCATCGCTGGGAGGACTGTGTAGAGTTACAAGGAGACTATGTTGACAAATAAAAATTTAAAAAAACAGAAAAGTGTCTTGTATGTTTGTTAGGTCGGAAACTTTTCAGACCACCCTCGTATGAATTTTAACAGATTAAATAATTCATCTGTTTTACTTATTTATTCATGGCTGGACTTATACCCGGATTTTCAGCATTGCAACTCAGGGCTTTACTACTCAGCTACTCTCTCCTCCCTTTTATACTTATAAGAGTTCATGTCTAATCCAAAACTATTAATACTTCTAATTTCCTGAAACTCTTTAATTAGTATCTTTACGTTATTAATGTTTTTTTTTTGGTTTTCGATATATATAATGGAAAGATATATTGAACCAGTTCTATTCATAACGTATTTCACGTGTTACATCATTGCCAGTAACAAATTCTTAATAACCGATATCGCATTGTTGTTATTATAACAAATGCCAGTTATACAATTCGAAATAATTGAGACCTGTAGGCGTAGGCCGGTTAATTGGGACTCAGTTAGAGCATCGCGAGAACCCTCGGAAAGTTAGGAGAAAATCTTAAGGGCGCTTTCAGCTTCTACCATTTGGCAGAATTTTGTTTTATTATTGGCCTTATTATCCCACTCTCAAAGGGAAACAACCCCTTAGAATTAGACATCTTAATTATTTTACAAGTAGAGAATTCGTTCCAAGTATTTCTTAGAAAAATTGATTTTGACTTTCTTCTACTTATTGCGAACATTTCTAATGTAAAAATCAAGATTCATAATTTTGAATGGAACTGAAGAATAGAAAAAAAGAGATACAATGAACTGTGATTATGAATAAATGGATTGTTGATTTAAAAAAACCCACGAAGGGTCTCATGCTCAGTACATCATACAGACTGTACTATTTCTTGGATAGCGGTTGTCTAGGGAGGTGATAAGTTCTCCTTAACCGCTCAGCGCCAGATTTCCACCCTTATTTTGGATACCGACTTTATAGAGGCTGCTTGAGCCCCACGAGGATCCTAGATCCCATGGTGTACAACTCCGACTAACAGATCAAATAAAAGTCTTGCCCAGTCTTGGGATTCGAACCCAGGCATGGCAACTCAGCTATATACCTCTGAGCCACTCCAATCCCTCAATAATAATAATGAATTTGAACATAAAATTCAAGTAGACACAATATTCTAAGTAGGTACCAAGTATAGACGAATTCGCTAACTGCAGAAATACTACTAGTCACATTTTGTAAAAAATTAATAAATATTTCAATATTGTAAACTATTAAGTAGTAGCGATTGAAGAAGAATTCTAAGAATTTCTTTAAATATTATTATATGAAAATATTATTCCACTTCCAAAATTTTATGACTTTTATTTATTCACTAATGAATATTTTCTACAATGCCTTCCCGCCAACGTAGCTATTGTGTTGATATGCCTCTTTTTGCTTATTCTTAAAATTGTATGATTAGCCCATTAATGGCTTTGGCAATTCTTAGTCCTTAACAACTTTTAGAGGAGGGTAAATTTTAAAGTTTATGAAAATCAAACTATTAGGAATGTACTATTGTAAATTAATTTTAGTTGGTTTTTGTCTAAAGACATTGTTTATGGTTTAAAATAACAAAATACATGTCCTTTGTAGATGGAAATAATTATATCAATGGATGACTTCCATCGAATAATACTCAGTGTCGAAATCTAAGCTGTCTTTTAACACCTAAGAACGTAAATACAACAAACCAGGTTTCACCTGTGGCGCAGTGGTTAGTCGCCGGTTCGCAGCCCCCTTGTTACCAAACCTTCCTTGGTTATGCCTTCCTTCAAAAGGGAGGTAAAATGGCGGTACCCAGACTGTTCGGTGCCAAGTACTCCTTAATAATCGCTCTCCTTTTTATACCTGTATCGAATGAATTTAGGACTCCTACCATAGCATCGTCAATTTAGCCGTAGCAGTATAACCTAATGTTAATGCATGACTTTAAATGAATAAACAACACTTAATGTTTCCGTTCGTCATAACAGAGAGAATACAGCCAAAGCTAAGAGATCAAGATTTATTATGAAGGACCGCCTCGTACTAAATTTTATCCCTCTCAGGCTGGAATCGAGCCAGGCCCACTTCCAACCCACTCCACTGGATGCTAACCCGACGCTCTTAGCTACTACGGTATTTTGTTCAAGTTGATGAATGAAACTGGTTCTTGTAGCTGCTAACGTTACGCATTAGGCTATTATCCCTGCATTTAACCGAAATCTCATTAGATTTTATCTAGTTAATACTTTATAAGTTCTATTTCCCAATAATGGGCGCGGGTTAGCTCTGCTACTGGAGCGTTGAGTTACTATGCTGAAGGTTCTAGGTTCAAATCCGGCTGTAGTAGATACTTTATTTAATCTGTTAAAAGTATCGGGCTCTCCTAGTCTCTAAAAGCGGGTACCCTTGTTTAGAGGAAAAACATGGAGTTTAAGTGTGATCTCTGACAAATCACTTGTCTGCACAACCGTTGACCTAGAATTTGTACAAAAATTTCCTTTATTTAAGGAAGAAAAGGAAGGAAAACCAACAATGAACTAGGTCACTCCTATTTATTTATCTACGTTTTTGCCATCTTCTCAGACTAATATAACAATGAGATAATTATAAAAATTATATGCCAAATTAATGTTCATATATGTATAATAATAAATATGTTGTGCATAATAATAAATAATTTAAGAGGTCGATAAACATCTTAAACTTTATAAGTAACAATGATACATTACTGTGCCATTTAAAATATTAATAATTATTCAATTTGTAAATAAATAATATGTGTAATCTACCAATAAATAAACCTCTGCTTTTATGAACATAACAACAGCTTATGCCATGTTTAATCAACAGTAAAAAAATATATAACAAACGAGTATAGAATCATTCATTGATTGGTGCTTAAAAAAAGCTGCGACCATCGTTAATCATTTCCATTCCGATGTCCTTGCTTAAAAAAAAATTGAACGCTTACATTCATTTTCCATGAAACAATAAATCAACAAAAATATAATTTAAAACAAATTAATGAAGTCAATACGCTTTTCGTCACTCTCCATCACCAGCCACTGTATTAGTTAAATAATACTTTTATGTTTTCACCTACCAACCTGTACCACTACAACCCGTGAACGGGTCGGGGGTTCACATGGTAGAGACTGTACTGTTTCATGGATAACGGTTCTGCAAGGAGGTGACACATCTTAGGTCACTCTCAACCACCAGATACCCCCCCTATTTTGGGTACCCTATTTTTATAACATTTTATAGAGGCTGGGTGAACCCTCGGAGGGTCCTAGATCCTATACGACCCATCTCCGGCTGCATAGAGACTAAATAAAAGTCTTGCCCACAGCGGAATTTCAAACAGGATTTCCGGCATGGCAACTTAGTAGTCAACCACTGAGCCACTCGGCTCTCCTTTTTATGTTATCAATCCGAGAAAATATTGTGATTTTACATTAACTATCTGATTCATACACACACACATATATATATATATATATATATATATATATATATATATATATATATCATCATCATCATATTCGTTCCTCTCTACCGCTCTGCAGTCTGAGGTTTCTTTCTGTATAGCCCGGGCCACACCGTACGATCTTCTACCATTCCTCTCCTTCTATTCCATTCCAGACTTCTCTTTGCGAAGCTTTCCTTAATACCATCTTCCCAGGTACGTCGGGGTCTTCCTCTAGACCTTCTTCCTTCAACCTTAGCCTCGTATGTCATCTTGGCCAGCCTGTTATTTTCCATTCTTAAAACCTGTCCAAACCATCTTAGACTGTTTTCTTCAATGACTTTTTCCGCAGGGTCCACTCCGAGGCTTGATCTAATGATCTAGTTGCGAATGAGGTCTCGTCTTTTTTTCCCTCTATCTTCCTTAGGAATCTCATTTCTGAAGCCTGGATCCTACTTTTATGTTTGGTGGTCAACGCCCAAGATTCCGAGGAGTATGTTAATATGGGGAGAAAAGTAGATGTAAATACCCTCAGCTTTGTGTCCTTGGATAGTTCTCTTTTATTCAGGAACCTTTTATTTAGTGCATGGAACAATTTACCAGCTGAGTTGACCCTCTCCCGGATTTCATTGTCCATGAATCCATTCTCATCAAGGTGTGCTCCCAGATATTTAAAGGTTCTCACCTGTTCGATGGGCTTGTCCTTAATTCTTACGACTCTCATTTTTCAGTGAAGCATCCTGCTAATTCTCATAACCTTTGTTTTGTCAGGGTTTATTTCTATATTGATCTTCTCTAGTTCATTTTGAAGAACCCTGATATTGTATATTAGGTCTCTATCGTTGTTGGCAAGGACTACCATATCATCAGCAAAGGCCATCAAGGAGTTGTTAACTTTATTCAAGTATCTAAATCCCAGATGGAAACTTCTCATCCGGGCTTTGGCCTGAGATATAGCAGAATCAAGGACCAGAATAAAGAGAAGTGGGCTCAAGCTGCAACCCTGTCTTATACCAAGTTTGGTTGTGAACTCTTTGGAGTAACAATTGGATGTCCTCACTACATTTCGGGTGTTCCTGTAGAGGCTCATTATTGCCAGCATTAGTCCTTTGTTAATGCCTCTCTCTGTTAAAGCCTTGCGGATGTCCTCTTTCTTCATTTTGTCAAATGCTTTTGTGAGGTCTACAAAGCACACGGTTAACTCCTTGGATTTTTCTATTACTTTTTCTGTGATCTGTCTCATGGAGTAGATCAAATCTTGTGTGCTCCTGTTTTCTCTGAAACCACATTGTTCCTCCTGGAGCTGTGGGTCCACTTTTTGCGGTAGCCCTCTCCCCAAAATCCTGGAGTATATTTTACTAGGAATGCTTAAGAGAGAAATGCCGCGATCATTCCGACATTCTTTACTGTCACCTTTTTTGAATATAGGGAATAAAGTTGCCACTTCCCAGTCCTTTGGGATCCTCTTATTTTTCCAAACCAGATTTAGCAGGTGAAGCAATATCTCCTTGCCTCTTTCTCCCATATACTTAAGCATTTCTGGGGTTATATCGTCTTGTCCTGCTGCCTTTCCAAGCTCCATTGTATAAAAAGCCTCCTCGAGTTCATCCTCCGAAATATAATCATCTTCTTCACCTTCTTCCTCATGGTCCTCTTCTAGTGATGGGAGTGTATCTTCGCCTTCAAGTAAATCCATAAAATGTTCTCTCCATCTTTCCAGGATTTCCTGTTATTTTCTGAGGACAGTTCCTTTCTTATCTTTGATGAACTTAAGTAACGTTGGCTTTTCCCTTCTCATGCTTCTTAGGACTCTGTAAAATAGCTTTTGGTTTGCTTGTGCATTTTCTTCAAGCTTCCTTCCGAATTCCTCCCAGTTCTTTTTCTTCTGCAATATATATATATATATATATATATATATATATATATATAAACTAAACAGAAAAAAACCGGCGCACCCTATTTTTTTCGATAAATATGTTTTTAAACTACATTATGAGCGTATTGTTTGTTTCAGTCGGCTTAGATAACGGCTAGAAAGACTATCACATCAATAATCCCTTACAAAGTCCTTTATTGCCCTAGGAATAATAATTCATTCCACATTAGTTCATCTTCAATCATTTTTACATTCACGTTAGTTTTCGTACTTTTTTTTTTTTGAACGCCATTTTTTTCTTCTTCTTATCCTGTTTGCTGTTCAGAATGGTTTTACCCACAGATATGGTGGCGAGGATCGTCACGTTGGCAGAGAATGGGAGATGCCAGCGTTATGTGGCTAAGTCCTTAGGGCAACCAGAAACCAACGTTTGCAGGACAGTCCAGAGGTACAGGGAGACTTGTAACTTAACCAGGAGGGCAGGTTCAGGCCGCCCCAGAGCGACTCTTCCCGCTGACGATTAGGGATGGGTGAGGTTGTATCAATCTGATACTTTGTAGCTGATACTGAAAAGTAGTAGATACAAGTATCAGATAAGGTCGAAATGTAGTTGATACAAGTATCACGTACGGTCGAAATGTACCGGGTACAGATACTCGGATACTTGACGTGGGAGGTGCTACCAAGGTAACCCCGCCTCTCTATTGATACTTGTATTAACTGACTGGTCAGTATCAACTATAGGCGAAAAACCAATTTCGCCACATCTCCCCTTAGTATTAATAAATAAATAAGTAAAGATAATAGTGAACAAGTTTTCACTTAATATCAATATAATCTGTAATTAGTCACTTATCACATATGTAGAAACGAAAATAAACATGAAATTAGTTAACAGTAAAGGGTGGTTGAAATAACATTTTCCGAGATCGCCTCCTAATATATGATTTTTCACGAGCAACTTTCGCAAAAAAAACCTCGACCTATATCCGGGCAAATATGGTATCATTAATGGACATATCTATACTATAAAGTAAAGGCAATCGAAATATATGATTGAAATCGGGTGCAAAAAAAAATTGTTCGAAGAAATTTATAAATTTTTTATCCACTTTTTTACTTTCAACAGTAACAAATTATACATCATTTTAAAGAAGAAAATTAGTTTCACAAAATTAGAAAACAACACCGGAATATGACGAGCATTGAAACAGCTATAGCGTTTTAAAGAGTATAGCGTGCGGCAGGGGACAGACAAATTTTGTATTACAATCCAAATTCTACCCGTCTTGGAACGTGAATAGCAAAAGTTTGAGGTCGGGTTAAAATCTTTTGTTTTTGTTCAATTCCATAGCTTTCAAAACATAATTAACCAATAAAAAACATGACTATATATATAAGTTACTAAGAATGTATAGATACAATTTTGGTTTATTTCTATTCTAATTTTTTTTTACAAAATACTTCAGTAATATCTTCTAGTTTAGACCGTGTCGCTAACTTTTTCGCCAACGTTAAGGTTCGAGTACCTGTTCTAAATATCTTTTTTTTCAAATAAAAATATTTAAAAATTAGTAACAAATAAAATTAAAAAAAAAATTAAATTATTTGCACTAGGAAGAAAAAAACGACATAATTCCAGCGCCTGTTTTTTTTAAGTTTTATATATATATATATATATATATATATATATATATATATATATATATATATATATATATATAGTTATATATACACACATATAACTATAACCATATATTCTATACCCAGTTTATATTACTAACGAATAATATACGGAAATTATTTTGAATGATATTCAAATAAGGTAATTCTGTTTTCAATTTGCCTCAGTTTTTATCAAAATATTTTTAGCCTTTCTAAATTTTGAGAGAGACATTCTAAAAATGTAAATCTCTTAAGAGACATTGTAAAAATACTAATCTACAATATAAAGTAAAAAATCGACTTACAGGAAAAAAATTTCTTCGATATTGAGGAAGAATTTACTTTTTTTCTGTTCCTCATAACGTTTATTCGAGAATTAATAATTAAGTCTTAAGTTTTTGGTATAGTTATTCTATAGCATTCGAAAATATTTATCATATTTTTAATTATGCAAAAACGACTAACTCGAAACAAAAATAGTAACAACAGTGGATACTTTTAGGATATTCTTTTCACGATTATCAGCTCCACTGAAATAATTGATACTTGAAGCTGTATTTAACGCTTTTATCAACAATTTTAAGGAGAAAATTATTTTTATTTTATGTTCAGAAGGTGGTATCGTATCACAAGTAAACTGAGATGCTCTTTTCAGGGAAAGAATCATTAGCATTTCCTTCGAATAACACTTTCCATAACTCTCATTATATATTTAAATAATTTATAAATATAATAAATTAGTATACATTAGTTAAACAAATGTTTGTATATCCATTTATTATCACTTCATGCTGATTTGGCTAATCGGAGGAAGCAGGAGTCATTAATTTTGCTTTTCAAAAATGAAAATAAAACTATATTAGGTATTAAATTAAAATAAGATATTTTTTATGATTTTTTGGGAGTGCTTGGACACAATGTTATTTTGTATTCATCAATAATTATAAATTCAAAATTGACAATTCAATAGTAAAATAGATTGAAATATGGTATCTATGAAATTTGAGATATTGCACAATCCACAAAAACAACAAATGATTTAAAAATAAAAGTTAATAATATTTTCTTTGTCTTTATGTTTTTGGATTTTATATTTTTCATCGTACTTCAGTTTTAATTACCTGTTAGTTTACATCCAAGACTTTCCTCATCCCTTTGTTTGGAAGTAAACAAAAAAAATACTTGTTAGCTTATGAAGAAGTGCACGAGGAAGAAGTTGAAATAAAAAATAACGACAATTGGATTTTGTCCAATAAATTTTAAAATACCTTGATAAGAATCAATAAGCTATCAATGTAAATTTTTTGTTACAAATTAGCATGCTTAGATCCAGTACCCCTTGTGTTCTTACTTTTGATAAAAATTACAATTAAAAAATAAATAAATATTAAAAATAAAATTAATAAATACAAAATTGAATGCCGATCTAAGGCAAAAATTTGGTTCTTTTGTATTACCTAGATTTGAGTGCGTATACGTATAAATATTAAATTTAAAATTATTATATGAATAATACACCGAACAAAGTATTTTATAATGAATTACCTTAATGTCCTTTTGTTGCTTATTAGGCTCGTTGATATCCGATATCAATCTTTTCATGACAGCTTTTATTCTATCTCAAACCCACTAGTTTCAAACCTAGGAACCTCTTCAATTCCTGATATTCCTCCTAGGCATTTGAAAGGAAGTCGGCCTCGTGACCTTTTTAGTTGAACTTGTTATTTGAGGACTGTCACTGGGTAGCATCTCTACTTGTCTTTATTCATGCCAATATGTACCATTCCTGCCGTTTACTTGTATCGTTTTTGTAAATTTCAATAAAAAAATATTACAATACAATTTTTATAAATAAAAAATGTATGGGGATCTAATGCAAGAGCTTTACTCATTTGTATTAGTTAAGTTAGAGGGCGCATACATTAAGAAACTGTAAATTAATTTGTTATTTAATTAACATAACACCTAGAGCAATTATTTACCCCTTAACAATATACAATACCCTTTGTTCCCTTCATTTACCCTATTAATTTTTGTTTTATATAATATGATCTCCAGGATGATTAATAATTAAATCCACCCTAATAAAGTTTGTTTCACCGACAAAGAAAATACGGCATCGTATCGTATTATATGTCCAATTCAATACATTATGCAACCCATTAGGTAATTAAGTCCACTTGTCAAACATTACATTTGTCCCGCCTCGGCCGTTTAAGTCCTCGCTCCTCAGATTCTAACTCAGCCAAAGCACTTGAGATAATGAGCAGTCCTAGCTTAGTGAGGGCGACAGGAATGGCACCAGGACTTGGAGATCTTCCTTCTAGAATTTCATTAACCTTCCCCGGGGGTTCAGCTCAATGGGGGTGAGAGATAAATCCACTCTAATAGCCTGATATATTCCCCTACTCAAGGACCAGGGGATTCTTATACGTGTAATATTACTTTTACAAGCAATAAACCTAAATAATAATAGATATTATGGCTCCTTATAGTATATAGTAATATGTAAAAAAAACCTACAACACATGATGGGTCTTGGGTTAGTACACGACAGACACAGTATTGTTTCTAGGATAACGGTTGTACCAGCCTAGTAACTCATTTTTCTTAATATTTAATATAATATGAGGAGTTTTATTTCAAAACTGGTTACATCCATTTTCTAAAATTTGTCAGTACTGATCAAAAAAGATTTAATTTTAAAAAATAATCAATTTAACAAATTATTTTAAAAAAAATATTTATTGAAATTTACAACTGTATACAGAATACATCCAGTAAATATAATCAAAGATAAATCATGTCCCGACATTAAGGGAAGTAGAGAAACTACCCGGTGGTAGCTATCAAATAAAAAGTTCAACTTAAAAGGTCACGAGGCCATCTTCTTTTCAGACGCCTCGGAGGATTATCAGGAATTGGAGAGGTTGCGAGGTTTGAAACTAGTGGGTTTGAGTGGAAATGAAGTTTGCCACGGAAAGATTGATATCGGATTCGGGCAAAATTAGCAAAAAACTCCCTCAATGTCCCGTTTTATATGTGCCGACGTTTCGACCTACTGTGTAGGTCATCTTCAGGGCCAATAGGAGTGGCTGTTCGGTGCAGAAGGTAACTGACAAATACCGAGCACCGAGCAGCCACTCCTATTGGCCCTGAAGATGACCTACACAGTAGATCGAAACGTCGACACATATAAAATACAATAAATTTCACTTATTTGCTGTCTTTTCTTGACTGCACCCCCAACTAATTACATCCTATTATAGTATCTACCAGTCAACGAATTTCTTGCCTACTTTTGTAGCTTAGAGGGTTTGTATAGTAAATGTTGAAGTAGCTTGAAACGGTGAGCTGTTTCTTGTCGTTTCAGTCTAGTATGAGGATTCCAAGTTAAGCATTTGTCAAGGTGTAGTCCGGAGTACCGAAAGTAACGAAGTACCGGACCTGTTCTACAGGAATCAGTGGGATGTTATTAAACGATAATAGGAGGACGGGGAGTCGTTGGTTTACGACGGAGGGTAAAGGTGATTTGATGAGATTTGTTGGAATTAATTTTAATCCTTCAGTTTTGACACCAATTTTCAAGTTCACTGAAATGGGATTGAAGAGTACGGGATGCAATAACTGGATCAGTGTTGGCAGATAATAGACATGTATCATCAGCATACGTGGTAAGGATAGTATTAGGATGAGTTGGGATGTCAGCTATATAAACTGTATAAAGGATTGGGCCAAGGATACAACCTTGAGGAACACCAGCAGATTGGGAAAAGAGGGATGAATAGACATCATTATGATTTACTTGGAAAGTTCTGTTTGTGAGATAGAATTGAAGGATGAGAAAGTAGGTTGGTGGTAGGAATTGACGGAGTTTGTAAAGTAATCCCGGATGCCAGACTCGGTCAAAAGCCTGTTCCACATCAAGAAAGACGCCCAAAAAATATGACCCACGTTCTAATGCAGAGGAGACTACATCCACCACACGATGACATTGCTGAATAGTGGAGTGGGATGCTCGGAATCCAAACTGGTGATCTGGTATTATTTGATTTGCATGAAGGATGGGCTACAATTGTTTGAGGATGAGTTTTTCTAGGATTTTACCCATGCAAGGTAAAAGAGAGATAGGACGGTAAGAGGATGGGAATTCGGTTTTTTTAGGTTTAAGTAATATTTTTACAACGGATAATTTCCAGGGGTCAGGGAAATATGTGGTGCGGATTACAGCATTATATATATATATATATATATATATATATATATATATATATATATATATATATATAAGGAAGAAAATGGCTTTTCTAGGAAGGTCTTTAAAGATATGAATTGTGATGAGTTAGTACCCAGGAGCTTTGCGGGAAGGTAATCTGTGAATAATGTTGGATATTTCTGTAGGATGGAATGCTTTGGGTGGAAGGGACATTTGGAGGGGAACATCTATCGCTGATTTTATATATTCAATATGAGTTGGGTTAATGATATCAGGATGTGGATGAAAGATTTTGGAAAGGTATTGACCAAATAACTGTGATTTTTCTCCGTCAGATCTTGTCCAGTTATTTGATTCAGTAAGTAGTGGATGATTAAATTCTTTAAGGAGTTTTTTGGTGGTCATCCACAGTGTTTTGTCAGTGGTTGTGAGATTTTCAGTCCAGGTAATTAAATTTTGAATTTTGAACTTTTTGATTTCTGCTTTTAATTTGTTAGTTAATTTTGTGTAGGTAGTTTTATCTGCTGGATATCGAGTTCTATGCCACTTCGATCTTGCTCTGCGTTTTTCTCTTAATAAGATACGAATATGCTGTGGCAAATCTGTATGTTGATAGCTATTAATTGTATGATTTGAGATGTTACCATGTAAACTGCTTCTGATTGATGCTGTAAATTTTTCTATGGCTGTATCAATGTCTTGTTTGGTCTTAAGTGAAATTTTTAAGTCGAGGTTGTCCTCCAAGTCATAACAAAAATCGTCCCAGTTGACACGTCCTGTGATTAATGTGGGAGGGGAAGGCTTGGGAGCGAAACTTGAGTGCAAGAAAAGGGGGACTGGACTATGATCAGATAAAAGGTCGTCCAAGGATTCAATATTGGCTTGTGGGGGCGAAATTTGGGATGTAACAAATATGTCAAGGATGTCGGGACGTTTTTTGAGGGATGTAGGCCTCCCTACTAGTTAGGCCTCCCTACAACAAATAGGTAGGATTTGCTGGGGCAAGGATAGAGTAGCTCTTTGAGGATGTGAGAGAAAATAGAATATTTCCACGGGAGTTGGGTGTTCGACAACCCCATCGTTGGTGTTTAGCATTGTAGTCTCCTCCAGCAATGAAGCGCGGTCCAAGGGATTGGAATAAGGAATCAAGGAGATTATAAGGAAGAGAATATCCAGTATACAGGAGGAGGACATAAGGAAGAGGAGGGCAGTATACAGCTGAAAATGTGATATGGAAAGGACGAGTCGTTATGGTTACTGAGGTTGATTGAATAGCATCAGATGGAGTGGAAGGAATAAGGGAATGGGATAAGTTTTTATGAATGAGAATACAAGATCCGGCATGTGAAGTGTTGTCTGGATGGTCTGATCTATAATTGATGTAGTCCCGTATGTAGAAATGTGTGCGGTGAGTGAAGTGTGTTTCAGTAAGTAAAGCAATATCTATTTGGTTGTCGTGTAGAAATATATCAAGTTCGTCACGGTGATTATGCAGTCCATTAGCATTCCATAGGATGATAGCTAGGGGCTTTATGCTCATCGTGATTAATTAAGTGGAACTTCGGTAAGGATTCTCGTGCGTAGGTTGATGAGAGGCTTGATAGTCTCTTGGAGATCTTTCAGGAAGGATGACAGGATTGAATTTATGTCGATGGGGTTTTGGATTTGTACTGGATATGGGTCTGGAGATTGATATTGATATTTATGATAAGGAAGGTTGGCCGGGGGTTGTACCCGAGGTGCTGTATTTACATTCATTGTTTGATTAACTGAAGGATTCATTTCCTTGTTGTGATTTGAAGGGGTAGGATTTGGTTGCTGTGGCGGTAGATTGGCTATTAAGGTTTCAGGATGGAGAGGTATATGCTGAGGTGGGGGTTGGACTTTAGTATTGAATTTCTAAGGCTTGGATCTAAGATCTGTGGTTTGTGTTAGGAGGAGAAACGCGCCTGACGTCGAGGCTGCTGCTGGTTCGTTGAGGTCGGGCTTATGTTTTCCGGAGGTTGAACTCTGGTCATGTTTTTGGTAATTCCTGGAATATAGTTGAGTTGTTGAATTCAGGTGGATGAGGAACATTATTCTCTATGCTTTTCCTTTGCATTTTATGTGTTCTCTGTCGCTGGATTTTTTTGTATACCAGGCAGCCTTTCACCGGGTGGTCCCCACCACAAAGAGCACATTTTCGCTGTCTCATTTCTGGACTTCTGCCATACTTCTGTTAGATGTGAGCCAGCCCACTTGACGCATCTGGATTTATCTTGGTGGTGGCAATAGGTCTTCGTGTGACCTAAGTTTTGACACCTAGTACACTGCACTATGGTGTTTTTGTGCCTTGGCTCCTCGAATTTAACAGTTGAATAAACAAGTCTAGCAACTTGAAATATTTCAACATTATTTTTGGCTGGTTCTAGTTCGACAAAAAACAGAGGAAGGGGATATTTTTCAGTTGGGTGACACACTGACGAGATGTTCCTGTTGTTATGGCCAATCTCTTCCAGAGGTCTAGTGAAGCCCTCTTAGAACTACCCTATATGATTTATCTTGTTTCAGTTGGTAGCAGTGGAAATCGTAATTTTTGCTATTAAGATGATTTATGAGTTTTTTATATGAATCTTTATTGATGGTGTTGATTTTTATATCATTTACTCGAGAGTAACATCTAAAATTTGGCTGCCCGATCAGATCTGATATTTCTTTTCCGAAATTATAAAAATCACTTATTTTCGTGATAAATATTGGCGGAGGTTCCAAGTCATCGAATTTTTGTCGTTCTTGATTGTCTTGACGATTATTTTCATTGGGGCCAGCGGTGGTGCTGATTGAGGCTACTGGTGGCTTGACTGCAGTAGATTTACTGCGGGTTTTTGGTGGTTCTTTCGACGGTTTGTTATTTGTGGCTGAAGTTTTTGAACTAGCCGCTTTGTTTTTGTTTTTTTGTTTGGCGAGTTACCCGCTGAGCCAGGGGCAGATTTTCTCTGACGTTTTTGTAGAGTTCTTCATTAAAGGTATTGTGAGTCGGTTTCACTAATTTCGGAAAACGGAGCCTCTTCCTCCGACATTCCACTACCCGAAATGTCCACATTCATAGATCAAATTTTTAAAATTATATTTTGTTTTCTAACAATTCACTTCAAACAATAATTACTGCTAATTTTTTATGACCTTCTCTTCTTCTAAAATCTCTTTTAATATAAAAAAAAAATATTTTGGACATCTTGATCAGAAAATATATGGTTAAAATTGATTTTTTAATGTTCTAGACGGTTTCGAAACAAACGCATCTAACATATCATTTCTGGCAATAAGAACTTTAAAAAAATAATAAACATTTTTGAAAACAAAAGACTACATCATTTTTTTAAACCAAGCGCCTCATGTATAAGTAATGTTGATTATCCGAACTAATATCGTCGGATAATAAAAAGTTCAGATAATCGAAGATCTCTTGAAAAAAGCCAAATGCCAAACAATCATTATGTTTGAATAAAAAAAATCTTCATTCTATTGTGTAGAAAGCAAGTTAATAAAATAAACATCCATCAAAATATATTTACATAGGTACGTAGCACGATTTTGAAGGTTATGACACAAAGAAAGTTGTAGTATTAGTTTCTTACATTCTTGACTATAGGTTTCTGATTCTTTAAAGTACAGTAGCAAGTATAAAGTAATATTACTAAGAAATCAGATTTAAGATAAAGCACACCTAAAATTTCTTTTCTGTGAATGGCAATATCTACTCCTCCTTGCATCTCAAGCTGCCGGGAGGTGATTTTTCCGTTATAATGCTGAAACCCCTGGTTTTCTCCTAATTAAAGATGCTCACTTTATAGAAACTGAGAGAGCACCAAGAGAGTTCTAGATCCTGAAGTATCTGTCCGCGGCTGTTAAAAAATGAATTAGTTTATCTGCCTCAACCGGATTTGAACACGGAATCTTCTCCAAAGCAACGCGGCTTTGACTCTTCAATCTACAAACTGCGCTACTCTGGTCCCACTTAGTAATATTTAGAAACGGTAAATTTGTAATGAAAAATAATTATATTAAAAACTAAAATCAATTGGGAAAATTCAAGAAGGAAACTTTATTAAAATTTTACAAATCAATTGCTGCTTCTAATTAGCTTTACGGACCAGAGACCTGGACTTCAACAACTTACGAAATAAATGAAATAGAATAGAGATGAAATGAATACTTTAAGATAGCTTGACGAATTCACACTGAAAAATTGAGAATAGCTCGGAAGAACAGCGCTGTTATCTTTTTATAACACAAACACAATAGTAGAATATATAATACAGGGATACATATTGAAAATGGAATGTGATAAATTTCCCGAAGCTATTCTTGATTTGATCCCAAAAACTTTGGAATGATCGTATACAACACGCTTGATATCAGAACTGCCTAAACCAAAATTGGGTATGATGATGATAAATCGATTTTTAAATGCAAAGCTTTAACAAAATTGATAACAATCCTTTCCTAGTTTTTTACTGACTCAGAAGTAAATATTTGATAATAATAGATCATAAAATCAAACTGCTGATTGAACGAGGGTTCTAGGAATTTCTTCTGCAGATGCTGTACCCTTTTATCTCTTCTAACTTCGCCAGATCAGTTGATTTCCGTTACTAAGTACATGAAGTTCAGACTTTAATTGTATTTAAAATATAATTCACCTCTTGCCTGTGACCTTTTTTCTTTTATTTACTTGCCTTGGATAATTATAAGGACTCTTTTGAGCAATCAACCTTCTTCAAGCGGTCACTTTTTTACTATACAGACTCTATTATTTATTTTATTACTTACTTTTATCTTCCCTTAAGTATCTTACAAACTGCATAAATGCGCAGGCTACATATTTCCTTAGCTCTGTATATAGTCGGTAGACAGCTTACAACCATCTTTTTATTTATTTAATTTTTTTTTGTGAAAGAATGCCAAGGTTCTTCAGAGGTAAAGTACACTGCCGAAATAGATATTAGTTAAATTATTTCAGGGTTCAAGCTACACAGGTATTAGCTTTAACATCGGCCACATTTTATATTTCCTATCATGTACGTATATAATTAAAACTACAATATAAGTTCACCTTATTAATTGTACAACTTTTTGTAAACCTTTTGCTCATTGCTCTTTTTTTCAAACGGGTAAAAAAAATCGTTTTGACTCCTTATCAACATCAAATTAAGAACAAAAATTAGTTTCTCCGATTTAAAGTCCTGGGTTATTGTATATCAACAAATTTAGATCTAGTTTTGTAGGCAAAACCACTCTTGTATATGTGCGGTAACATTTTGCTGGAGTATCTGATTTACCGTTCAGAAAATTTGGCTGGGTGCCTAACACTCATCACTTCTAGCCCTATCTACGAGTGCCGTCGTTTCTCAATTCCCCACGAGATTACAGAGAGCAATAGGCAGAATTCCAAATCTGTTAAGCTTGGAATAGGCTATATCGTTCTTATATAAACATTGTTTGTATGCAGTAATTGGAAAGGTTTTTTTTTTTTTATATATACGAACAATTTTTGTCAAAACTGGGTTCTTGATTGTTTTGATAATTCATTCACTCAATTGTTTTGAATAATAATTGGGGTTGAGGTCACCTGTGCCTGTTAGCATAATGGTTGACAAAGTCCCCAAGGTCACGGGTCAAACTGAGACAAAACTGAAAGTCCTTAAACAACCTAGAGATGTAATGTTTGAGCGGTAAATAAGATAAAAATACAATCGAACAGATAGCCTTTCTAAAATATACTTTTTCATCCCTCGTGGAGATATCCTCTTCATAAGCACGGGTATTTATTGATAGAAAATTTCCATGGCAACCAAGGAAATAAAATTGAGCAGTTACTTTTTACTCATTTTATACTTCCTCAATATTTTTCAATTTTACATCCATCGGACCAATTTATTATCAAACAAATTACTTGTTTACTGAGTCTGAAGCTAAATTATTATTTTCCGTTTTAATTTAATCTTCAGAATAAGGAGCTCTGTTTGTTGGGCTGCACGATTACCCTAGAAATGCAACTGTATTCAATAGAGTACTGTAAGGAAGCACCAGTGATCATAATTTACTTGCCATGCTTGGCAGTTTGTATGCAAAACCGCATCTCCAGTCTTCAGCACTGCTATCATAATTTCAGATGAGTTTTCATCTAATATATGTATACCACTTATGTCTAACCTTTTAGGTAACTGCGGTCGTTTGCTCTGTAGTTACATTATCATATTAAAAACATTCACTTATTGTTTATCGTGTCTGCAAATTGTAGTTAATAAATAATTTAAAGAACAGTGAAAGCTATCTACTCTCTGGTATTGTATTCTGCTATCTGTGCATGAAAACTATTACATGTTTAGCGATCCTGATAAATACCATAGTTTTTAATGAAAATACTTTTTATTTATTGATATTTACAACGGTATTACAATAATACAACCATGAAATAGGCTAAGTGATACATAATGACATGAGATAATGACCAATAGAGAAACTATCCACTGGTAGTAGTCAAATCACAAGTTCAACTAAGAAGGTCACGTGGCCCTCTTCTTTTCAGACGCCTCGGAGGATTATCGGGAATTGAAGAGGAAGCTAGGTTTGAAACTAGAGGGTTTTAGTGGGAATGAAGTTTGTTATGAAAGGATAGATACCGGGTTCGGGCCGAATCAGCATTAAATGGGACTTAACCCGTCAGTTCCCATAAGCACCTACAGGTGCGTCATTTTATTTTTCATTTAATTCTGGTTCTGTCTCAGTTTCTTCGAGAGCCATCTACCGGTTAAAAAAAAAATTAGCTTTAGTTTCCATGCCTCTCCTACAAAAGTTTTGCATGATAATCACTCTCTCATCGGTTTAAAACTGAGAGGTTCCACGCCTGGAGGTTAGATTTATGAATTGTCAACTTGTTTCTTTGAAAAATGACACAAAAAACGTAAGTTCAGATTGTTTTGTTGTTGGAATGTCTTTATAAATGTATATGCTAAGATGTAGAGTAGTTGTTGTTTTTTTTTTTAAATATTCGTTCTCTGGGGTGAAATAGAACTAAGTGCACCTGTAGGTGCTTATGGGCACCCAAGGTTCACTTCAGTGCCTTATATAGGTAATGGATTTTTGAATGGTATTTCAGGTCCCTGAATGATTACATGTGTTTCTTATTGTAACTGAAATTTAAAATCGTTTTAACAAAGTTAAGGTAAGATTTTAATTGTGATATTATAAAATTAACAATATTGTAAATAATGGCATGAAAATATATCCCTTCTTTGGGAGTTCTTTTTTCTTATTTTTTACATTGCTCCCACAGAGTCCCACTTCATGAAGTTATACCACGCCTAGAAGCTGGTGAAACATTAGAAGATATTGAACTTGTACTTTTCCCACCGGACATTTTAAATTTGACAGGAGAAGAAAGTAGCAATGAAATTGATTCAGATCTGAACCATGTCAATGTTCCAGGAATGCATAACTTCCATTTCAGGAAGAATATGGCTTAGGCGCGGCAGTTATTCTAGAAACTTGTGGCAAGGCTCCCACATCGCTAGGACCTTACATCGCATACTTTGACCGCTTTTCAAAGTATGCGATGTAAGGTCCATTTCAAGCATTGAATGAAAAATATATTGGTGGTACTGGTAGTTTTTTGGAAAATAGGACTGGAAAATGCCCATTGAAAGAATCAAAAGCATTACAAAAAACACCTAGAGGATCTATGTCATCATTGTATAAAAAAGACTTGGAGATAGCCAAGTGGAACGATAACAATATAGTAGTGATAATATATAATTGCCATGGAGTTGAGCCCGTGACCAAAGTTGACCGGATTGGAACTGTTGATAAGAAGAAAATGAAGATTCAAGTTGATTGTCCAAACGTCATAAAATCGTTTTTTTAGGTTTGGATATCATTTTTATAATGGATAATCAATGAAAATACAAATTAAATTGATTATTTAAAAAAAATGTATTTATTGAAATTTACAACTGTTTACAGAATACATCTATGCCAGCGGACAGATGCCGAAAAAGGGCTTTAGGTTGCAATAAATTGAAGAGAGCTAAATTTTTGATGTGTTGTAAAGGCATGTCTGACTAGTGGAAATCCAAGTTTGCTACCGAAAAAATCGGATTCAAAAACTTTTGCTGGGAATTTTGGTATTTATTCTTAAAGAAGATTAAATTTTCTATAAGTTAAGCCCAATCGCAGCTCTGTAGCTTTAACAGAATTTGAGTTACTTCCCTTTGAAAATTGGTAATTTTTTCCTAAAAATCAAAATTTAAGTTTTGGCCGACTTTCGTGAGGAGCACCGGCCATAGGAGTGATCCTACGATGAAAGTCATAGGCAATGAAGCTGTAGTAAATTTAATTAGCTTTAATTTAAGTACAAACCGAGGCCTGTAGGTCTAACAGATTCTGAGATACGCCCCTTGGTAATTTTTTTACAAATAGTCTAAACATTGGCCAGCGGCCAGGTGTTTGAGGGCCGCGAAAAATCGAAGATAGTTGCATTTTTGATATGTAATAAGTGAATGTCTGAGTAGTGTAAATCCAATTTTGCAACCAAAAAAACGGATGGGAAAACTTTTGGTGGCCAAAAAACCTCGAAATTTTTGGAGTAATTTCAGTTTTTGACCTGTTTCTCATAATCGGTGCATTTTTGAAAAAAAAAACCCATGAGTAACCATTTTAAATTAAATTAAATTTTCTACAATTTGGATCCAATTGCAGTTCTGTAGCTTTAACAAATTTTGAGTTATATCCCTTTGAAAATCGGTATTTTTCCCCAAAAAATTTAAGGTTTGGAATCATTTTAAAATCATTTTAAAACTTTAATGTAATATGAATCTAATATAATTTATATAAAATGTAATATTTAATAACAATAAAATTTATACGAAGTCAAGAATTTAAAATGTACACTATAACCGATTAAGGGTCTTAGTATATGGTAGGGGCTATACGGTTTTTAGGACTTCAGTTGTGCAAGGATGTGATTTGTCCAAGACCACCCTCAATCGGTTTGCCCACAATTATGGGCAATTATTTTATAGAGTCTGGATGACACCCAGGAGAGTAAACACATTAATTAGTACGATAACGACTTTTAAAACAATTACTTCTAATTTGTTATATGATTAGTATTTCCCTGTCTTCCACGTCTTTTAAAAAGGCCAACTAAGAAGGCTGAAACGTTTGCAGTTTTAAAAGACGTGTAGAAGAAATTTTAAGATGAATGATTAAAAAATAAACTCGGAATCAGTGTTATAGCACTGAAATGCTGAATTTTCCAAATTTTAGTCTCCTTAAATACACTTAATTTTGTTTATCTCTCTCATACTCAAAAATAATAAGTCAAACGTCTGCCAAATAACAATAAAATTGATATAGGAGTCATATAGCATTATATAAATATTAAATAGTATTTGGTTTTATAAAATTTAAAAAAAAAACCTGTACCAATTCAGCCCATGAAGGAAGAGACTAGGGTTAGTACTTAATAGAGACTGTACTGTTTCTAAGTTAACGGTCGTGGAGGGAGGTAATTTCTCTGAGATAACGCTCAACCGCCAGGTATCCCTTCAATTAAAGGTACCCACTTTGAGTCCGGGTGAGCCCCAGGAGAGTCTGCATAAATCATCGTAAACAACGTTTTATTATTTTTTTGTTAAAAAAATTCATTGTCAAAAAACCAAACAATTAAAAGATCTGTACATATAAATATTATTCATACTAGAGCATAAGTGAAACATGAGAGAATAAATGGCTCCCTGTGGCTGAGGAAGGCCTTTGAGGGATGAAGGATTATCCCTTGGCTATTGAAGGGCGAAGAGGAAGTGCGAGGTATCTCTCCCTTCATTCCTTCGGCTATACTGACAATGCCACGAGCCGCCCTTATTAATATTCTCTGCTATTCACCCTCTTTAAGGGTGTAATATTTTAGTACGCTAGATTAGTCGGGAGCCTTAGAAATGCTTTAACCGTGAAGACAATCATCTGCACTTCCGTTTTTTGGAAGGAGATT
This sequence comes from Troilus luridus, assembly GCA_964056705.1. Lineage (NCBI taxonomy): Eukaryota > Metazoa > Arthropoda > Insecta > Hemiptera > Pentatomidae > Troilus > Troilus luridus. The sequence goes on from OZ057414.1 coordinate 60,987,598, forward strand.
ACGATAACCATATTAAAATATGATTTTACAAGAAAAGAGTTGTAACCACTCATGTTAAGTTTTATTGTTGATCTTAAAGTCGAGTGTTTTCTTTTTCAGACTACTTTATTTTTTTAATAGAATATTCATATCTAAATTATTTAAGAATAAATCATACCATATTTATTATGGCCATGGCACTCTTAAGAAACAGTGGCAACTTCTTTAAGACACATTCATTATATTTTATTATTATATTATATTATATTTTATTATATTTTAGTAAACAATAGATTGCTTTAGGAAAAAAATCCAGAATAAATTGAGCGAATGGGAAGAATCTAAATAGGGGGTTTCTACACGTTTATTTGGGTCAAAGTCCCTTTTTCTAAAATGAGCTCATAACACTGATTCCCATTTATTTATTCATTTAACTGATAATGTGACACGTTCGACAATGACTTGTTTTGTTTAATTTGTATATGTAACTAGCACTTGATTGCTTAAACATAATGAATGGAAAGGCTTTTGTCTCTCTTGAACTAAACTAGTAAATAGGAACAGATATATTATTTAGGCTCGAATTTCAAAACGGAAATGAACTCTTAGCTTAGAGTGAGCTTATTAAGTAGCAACAAGTTAAATAAGTTTCGAAGCAATTCCTAGGTTGCCTGAAATTTAAGATCGTAAGTACCTAACCTCTTCATGTCAACTCGTAGTTTGGAACTCATCATTACAAACTTGAGCACGCTTTAAACCGATATTTACAATAATTACAATATGATAGCACCGTCCTAACGCATTACTAAAATATAAATTTTTACGTATAAGTAGATAATACAGGTAGTTATGAAAGAAACATCAACTTATCCTAAAATATCTAGAAATTTTCAATTAAAAACCATTTTGGTACAAGGAGGTCGAATATAAGACTTCATTCGACCCCCCATTTTGAATTTTTGTTTCTGACTAGCCCCAACCACTTTGAGAATCATTTAAGAACTCAATAATTGAAATACGAAAATCAGTGATTGAAAAGCTCGTACTCAGAAGATCGTTCAGATTTATACAGATACTTATAAAGTAATGTTTTATCTATGAGACAATTTTAATTGAAAAAAAATGAAGGTCTTTATGAGTTAAAAGTAATGACTAGAATAAAATATATATTGTTTTTCTGTTCCAGAGGTGAAGACGGTCAGTTCCGACCCCACGTCCCGAACCGCCAAGAAACTTACGAAGTAGAGTTGGACATGAGAAAGGAAAAGAGGACGCACAAGTACTTGGGAGCCATAGCCACTGTTTTTGGAATATGTCTTTGTCCACTCATGGTACTCAGGTAAGTCCAATTACCGTTTTATTTTTCAAAAAAAATTTGATTTCAGTTTCAAACAAGTGTCAACGTTGCCTATACGTTAACTTACATTAACGCTTCTATCAGTTAACTTCACCGTAAGCATACTAGTATTTATATAAATGCTGCTGAAGTTTTATTAAGTTGTAAGCTCGAGGTCGTATACTAGTATTGTTTGTACAATAAATAAAGAAATATCAGTGAAGCCTAGCCCAATGAAATTGGCCAGAGTGGGAAAGTCAATATTCACTCTGTGGGTCCTCCACGAGATCAATTTCAACCCGGGATGATTTATTTATTAAAGAATTTCTCATTATTTGATATATTATTTCCAGCTCTTTCAGTTCTACCTTCACTGTAACTCATTCCTTTACCAAAGGAAATTTATAAATTCCCTCTTTTTCATACTTTATAGAGATAAAAGCTGCATAATTTTAGAAACTATTTTGAGGAAATTCTTACTCTTTATATCTGTCATCATTTCTCACCAGTTTTATTAAATCTTACAGATTCATCTCATTTTCCTTCTCAATCGCTCATTTTTCATTTTAATGCACATTAATTTGTCAAAGCGTTCATTTTCTTGTTTCATTTTTTAAATTTTAATTTCCCTATAATTCTTCACATATTGTCTTTGATTTTTTTGCAATCATTATGTTAATGATGATGATAGCTTACTATGATTATAGTCATCCGTTTATGAATAAATTAATAATTTAGCTCGTTTACGTAGTGTTCGAAATTCCATCTATAAATACCTACGTTAAATCTTTTTCTTCTTTATCTTCCTCTTCAGCCGTTCAGTGTAGATGAGCCTCTATCAATTGGAACCATTCTTCTCGGTCTTGACTCATCCCTTTCTGTGGCTGTTTGGATTTCTTTATATCAGGTTTGCTGTTTACTGCAGACACGAGAGGCCGTGGGACAACAGTCCGCTTTAATTGACTTATATAACAGGTGGGAGTGTAAGGGGGGACCAAAGGGGGTGTATTATAGCTGACTAGTATTATTAACGATTGTCCACTGCAGCATTCAGCATATGCAGATTGTAACAGCACTTGCAAGAGGCCTCGAAGAATGTCTGGTATGATGAACATCCAGGTCTGGGAATAAATGCAGGCAAAAACGAGTACTTGCGGATTAAGTGTGCCAGATAAAACAAGAAGAATTTAATTAGTGAATTAGTATTTTGAGTGTTGTGATGAATATAATGATGCCATTAAAAGCAGAGAAAATTAGAAAGCCCAACCCAAATGCAGGTTAAAGTATGCCATAAAAGACAGAATGTACTCAATAAGAAATGTCTTCTAGACGAATTTTAACTTATGGATACGAAACATAGTCTCTTGCTTCTAGCAAGATAGATGTTTCTTCATCAAAAAGATTCTTTATCTATAAAAGAAAAACGTTACTACAAAAAATCAACATACACAAGAGATTGAAGGTAACAAATCCGTCTCCGAAAGCGATGGACGGAAGCCGGTTGATAAAAGATACGATTAGAAGAACGCAATAGCAGAGACTACGGTTGTTCGAGGATATTGATGTGATGATTAACGATGGATCCAATCTTATTCCGTGGCAAGTATACATGAAACTAACATAATTGATAATTGGAATAATGAAAAAAAATGATCTTTTCTAAAGTTTCAATGATGAAAAACATTTAAACAAAAACTATTATTGAATTCATCGATTATAAGACGAATAAAAAAGGGATACAAACTGTAAAGAATTCCGGATGGACACCGAAGAAGAGGTTCGATTTGGAAGAGAGACTCGAGAGGCAGGTTTAGCCCCTGAAGTGTAACATTGATGCTCTGATTGGAAATAATTAAAATGCTTGAGATAGAAATCACTCTTCTTTATGAATTTCTGATGAGTATTGTTGGAGAGGTAACAACTTTGATAAGTAAACCAGTCTGTTATGTGTGAAAGTTAACATCTACCACGTTTTTCATGTATTCTTTCCGCATCCTGACTCTTTTTTCCCACCAACTCTATTTCTATCAGTATACCCCGGGAAACCCGAGACCCTAGGGTCTTGTCTACTTATTTAGTAATCTCCCCTTTACAATTTTGAAAATTTATAATTGATATAAACCTATGTATCTTAATTTTCTCTGAGATCATTGATTGGGCAAGTGAGATCAGCATAATAGATCATTTGTTGATGTTCTATTTAAGTTATCAGAAATATCGTTGCAATAACGCGTAAGTAACAATATGGCATATTTGCATGGTCGAAAAATTGCTTCACTTTATTAATTGCACAAGTTTTTTAGATGTGAGCTTTTCCTATGACCGGTGGAATTTAAAATAGTAACGGGAAGCTACTGCATGCAATAACCTTCTGCTACTGTATCACTTGGAACAGATCTATATCGCAGAAATATATGTATTTTCCGATAGGACCGTGGTCAGGATATAATATAGTGGGCAGCAACAATGGTCCCAGAGCAAACAGCAAACACAAACACGGGAGAAGGCAATAGCTCAGCCAACTCCCTCCCGCCACCGATTTACCCAAGTCCTTCTTCCGAAAGTTTACACTTTCAACCTATATTATTATTATCATTATTATATATCATATTTCAACAATTGTCCATCCTAGCTTTGTTTTTAAATAATCCATTACGCAGGTTACAATAAGAATATCTAGTGATTTTCATTGAGTTAACATTAAAGTTTAAGTCAATGACCTAAAATAATTTTCTTATAGGGATAATAATAAGATTATGTTTTTTTAACCCCGGAGGTTACGTCATTGCTTTCTTGTTGTCAGCAATGTAAACTTTCTTGACCTCCCTCCTCTTTTAAATTCACTATTAGAGTATTTACTATGTTAGTTTATAAGTTATAATGCTAGTTCAAAGTTAATTGTCAATATAATTAATTCATATTAGAAAGTATCTATGTATAAGATGTTGAATCGTTCCATTCCTATTAATAAATATAATATGGGTATTCCAGTACTATAAATAAACAATAAATATGGGTTCTTTCTTACAAGTCAAGTCAACTGTTTTTTTTTTAAATTAATGGACGAACATTATAATTAATCGAGAGAAACTGAAGGAAAAAAGCCTACTCAACGTAGAAATCAGATTGTTCTCTTTTAGAAAAGGACATCACTCTTCTTTAAATCATGGCTGCTATTGATCCTTGAAATTCATACGATTTTTAGAAAAAATACTGATATCAAACCTGCTGATGGCAGGGATGACTATTGTCATGTTAGATTCGCTGGTTCCTTTGAGAGCTTGAAAGGAATGTACCCGAACCATCAACTAGTTATTAAAACTCATCTTACTCTTAGAGAAGAGTAATATTCTATATAGACTCCTGACAACATTGCCAACTACGATTATCTCTCTAGACCTATCAAAATAGTCATGTGGGAGGAAAGCCATCCTAGCAAATCAAAAAACATTAAAAAGTAAGTAAGAGCATGGTCTAAGTTCTACTGTACCATCCGAAGAGAGGAAGTCCGTTTAAGACCAGGCCACAATCGGCTCGCACATTCTCATATTATGAAGAAACTTCCACTTCATTTTTGCCAATAATTTGTCAATCTCACAGTGGAACATATTTTTGAAGAATGCACTTTATATCCACCTGCATAAATAAAATAGGACAAGCCCCAAACTTATCGAAGGAACTTGGTGACAACGAAGGTACCATAACGTTGGAATTAAATTTTTTGAAGGCACATCGCCTGCTGTCCTAATTATAGGTTTTCTCAATTTGTTTCTTTTATTTTTCTCAATTTTCTTCATAATCCAGTCTATGTCTTTCTTTGAGAAAGATAGTGTGAACAAGTGTAGGTGTGTAAATGAGCTTGCATGTTTGTTATTCATCAACAAATATGCCAGAATTTTTTTAAGAAAACCACAGGCGTTGATGACCTATAGGTTTCACGCCTTTAAATACAATGAAACAAGACTTATCCGTTCTTTATTATATTTAGTTTTATTGGTGTTGTATTTGACAGTGCTCTACAAATTAAAGACGTTTCTTTGTTGCTACGAAAATATTTTGCCAAATAAAGGCCAAATTTGTCGAACCAACCGACGACTACTTTGCATTCCATTTCCATTAATGTTTTGTCATTAATTAGAAACTTTGAGGCGGATTTTATTTCCTTCACATTGCACTAATTGCAGCGTTAGTCTTCCTTTAATGTTGTTGTTTATGCTGCTATGGCTAATCGGACGATGCTACAGTTGGATTCCTAAATTTTGCCTTACCAGGTTTAATTAGGATTGGAATTTTCAACGAGTACCTGACATCGTAGAGGATGTGGACCCCCGTTGTACGTCCCTTCCGAAAGACGCCATAATCAAGAATTCTTTACTCTCTCTTAAAATACTGGGGCACCAGTATTTACTAATACATTATTAAAAACATTCCATTGGTATTCAATAAACACTTATTTAGGCTCGATACCCTCATTTTAGGTTCCTTCCAATGGACGAATTAATGACATTTTTTACTCAAATTTTTTTTAAAAAGCCTATGTTTCCTAAAGAAGCCCTTCAATATTTTCTGCTCTAGACGCATATATATTTTTTTTTTTATTGTGTCAACCACTTGTCTTTCTCCGATGATGAAGGGCCCCAATAATTTCTTTAATATTTCTTCTTTGACAATAAATTAGGTAGCATTTATTAACATTACGATACTATATTATTGTTTATAACAGTCAATTATTAACATTATCATATGATAACTTAATACAAATTATTAAGAAAAGACTTGAGGAGGAAATAAAAAAGTGCTTTGAAGCAGTAATGATTTGTTTACATACAAAAAAAAAAAAAGGGACACCCACTCCGCTGTTCTGTGAAATAAAATTCTGAGAAAACACTTTAACAGGCCTTGTTAGTTTTATCCACTTGCCTTTGGGAGAAATTGTTTGTTTTTATTTTTTCTTGTCCAACTGTCAGTTTATGATAGGATTTTTTAGAAAAAAAGAACTATATCTGTGTCCGTATTAAGTAGAAGGTCCCGTTAATAGGAGTTGAACATGATAATATGTAAATGGTAGCTAATCAAGGAAAATAAAACATTCCTTAAAAAATAATAAAATACATTACACGCAAGATCGGAAATAATTGTATCTACCAAGATGGTGTGATCCAGACTCAACATGAGTAGAATAAAACTCATTTTTAATATCATTTCTGTATGAAATAACTTCTAAATTTTAGAAAGCTTGCTGGTGTTTCGTTTGCGATCTGTTCGACGAAGGCAGAATCAACAAAGACCTCTCCATGGCTGACCACAAAGCGCAAAGTACAGATACTTAATCCCCGTAAAGGCGCGTGTGTCTTAACTAAACAACAAAGCCACAAAGTATATTTTAATGAATGAAAATATTTGTGTACACTGCTTATATCATTTAAATACCTATAAAGGACAGTTAACAGTAAGTATTAATAAATTAGGCACGATGTACTTCAAACAAAAAAATTATTCAGAGATTTAAAAAAAAATGGTTTTCTACCTCATTTCTTTACCTAATTATTATTTTATAAATCATTCGACGTATAATTTAACGTTCTTTCATTTCCATAACTTTTTTATTGTCTAGAAAATTGTATAAAAAAGTGAAACATTCAGTATTTTAAACTGCCAACAATTTTTTGTTTGCATGTTGCCATTTATATCATTAAAAACAACTTCTATCCCAGATTTTTGGAGCGGGGTTAACTCAGTGTGTATAATGCTGTATTTCCTGGGTTGAAATCCGAATGTGGCAGATAAATGATTCAATCCGTTAATAGCCAAGAATGGACCATATGGGAGCCACATGTCTGGGGCTCAGCCAGCCCATTTAATTGGGGTAAAACCTGGTAGTAGCGAGTTTATCGGGGATATTGCCTCTTTGCACAATCGTTTTCCGACAGCCGTACTGATCCCAAATATTTTTTTAATAAATCACTTGGTATGAAGAATTAGTGTCTCATTATTAGTGATTGAAATATGAAAATGAATTTAAATATTATATAAAGAGTGTTGCCTGAATATATTAATACTGATTGTTACCAATAAAATATAAAAAAATTATGATTCTCAAATGAAAAGAAAATTCAACATGGTGAAATCATGTAATAATACATATCAAATATACATTATAATCTTGGAAATATATAATTCCAACAAAGGATCTAATTTAATAATGGTTTTTAATTACAAATTTCATAAACTTCTGCAACAAAAGGGCAATGTGAGCTTACCCCTTAAGGCCATGATATGGAGTCTGTTTTTGAAATGTGATACTTTTCCTCCATTTTAACTGAGTTGGGATTTCAGAGCCATATTAACTATTTATTCTTTTTTTCTCTGACGTATGAATAATGAATTCTCTTAGCTAAAGCCTCTTTCTCTTGGTCGCCATTTGGATTACTGAGACTCTTGATCAAGGACTTTCCTTGAGCTGTTAAAGTAAAACCTGTGTTATTCATGAATAGTAGTGGTCCTCAAATGGCGGCCCGCGGCTCAGATCCGGACCGCGAACTCATTTAAAACGGCCCGCGAATCATTTTTTCAGTAGTAAGTAAACACAGTAAAAACTGTATTTATATACTAATAAAAACATTATAGCGGAAATTGCGGAAGATAACCTACTACTTTAAAATTAAGACAGGCTTTTATTCACCCTGTACTACGCTGTACCGAGCTTAGCTAAATATATCAAATTTTTAGATAGAATAATAGACTAAGTCTATCAATATTTTTCATCCGGACTATGTCCACTTCTTTATATACGAGTAACTGGTTGAGCTCTCGATTTGCCCTTTGTCTCCAATTCTCCCCATCATTTATTGGTCCGTAGATCTTTCTTAGCACTTTTCTAACAAATATTGGTAGTCGTAGTTTCATCACATTCAAACATCTAAATCAGTTCCTAGAATGCTCAAAATAGTCTTGAAGTGACGAAAAACACCCCATAAACTTCCTTGTTCTAATTGTAATTGGAATCGTTACACACAATTCCTATTTGTGTACGACTAGATATTTCTAAGGCTAACTGTTTTCGAGTGGTGCGAGAAACGAACGTATGCACAGGCATTGAAACTACTAAATAGGAATGGTCAAAATTGACATTGGTTGAAATATGAAAACCAAACTTTTTTTTAAATTAAAATACTTCCATTTCAGTTTATTTGGATGTAAGGGAATACGTCGATGCTAAAACCATTTTCCTACCTTTGCCAGAACCTGTCAGTCACGAAGATTCTTCCTATTTTTTTTTACAGGCCTCGTATGGCCGGTTGGCCCAGAATAATCAGCAAAGCCAAATATTCACCTAAAATGAAAATGAAGCTCTGAAACATTCACCTAAAAATGTTTCATTTAAATATAGGATACACACGTTGAAGCGTCTCGTGTAGGTTTAAACATGCATTTATATGACTTATCAACTTAGCGACCGTTAAGTAAGACAGCATCATAATTTACTAGTTCTCATCACCTTCTGCAATTAGTTTTACTACTTCATCCTAAAATTGTTGTCAGAAACCTTAATTACTTAATATTATTATTATTACTTGGCTCTACGACCCTTGTATTCGAGTCTTGGCCTGCTCCAGCATCGACCGCCAGCAATTACTTAATAGGATTAATAGGAACTATATTGCGTTCTAAAACATTAATGCTAATCATTATTGTCTTGCATTCTGTAGTAGAAAACCTTTGTGACAATATATTTTATTTGTGCTACGTACAAACATAGACACATTATTGGGTGATTGAAGGCTATCATGAGCTAATGAGTAGAATCTTACCTCTCTATTATATAAGAAAACTGTAATAAATAACATTTAATGAATAACTGTAATAATTTTATATAAGGTGTTCAGAGCCATGTATGTTTTAGTATAGAGTAACCTGGAAAAGCAACTTAGGCCTGGTTGTCTTTAGGATATTTTCACAACGTTCTCTATTTACCATCTCCAAATATGAGAGGCATAATATTGTTACTATTTGGTCTCAGTCTGGAGTTAATGAAGAACAAGTATGCCGATTACTAAAAGATGCATCCAAGGTAGGCGCGATCCACTATCTCTATTTCGGGAAAGCGACGGTATGGGAGAAAATCCGTAACTTATGGAGAACAGAGAAGTATGCATAGATAGATCGTTCATTCGATGTCGCCTTATGGTGGATACCGAACAGCAGAAGGAGGTGACGTTAGCATACCACCAAGGTAAGACTAATCATCAAGGGATCAGTGAAACTATATCAGCATTAAAACGGAGGTATTATTGGGTAAGGATGAGGAAAACGGTTGAAGAGATCGTGAGGGAGTGTTTCATTTGCCATACCGCGAAGTACGATCGCCATCCCCCGGTAGGGTTACAGACGGAGACGAATACAGTACCGTTAACGGACCTGCAGATAGATACCTTTACGTGGAGGGGTTTCAAATGGGTGACAATAGTGGACACCTTCAGTAAAATAGCTATGGCCCACCCGGAGAAGGAGAAGTCAGCGCCCGCAGTTAGTGACGCCCTTCGAACATGGTTCCAATTTTACGGAGTACCAGATAAAACTTCCTCGGATGGAGGAAGAGAGTTCGATAATGCCCAATTGCGGAAAGAGATGAAAGAGCTCGGTGTTGCATGGCACTGGAATACTCCCGGACATCCTAAAAGTAGGGGGGATTGAACGGCTCCATTATACTCTGGGTGAACATCTTCGGGTGTTCCATGCAGACAAAGATTGGGAGCAGATGAGGCGATGCCTCGAGCCATAGCAGGGTATAATCATTCTATACACATGGCCGCTGGGTTTTCCCCCTTCGAGGCTCTTTTTGGCCTACGTGGACGAAGGAGAGATGGGAGAGGTACGGTAGTGGATAAGGACATGGCGGATCGATTAGTACCAAATAGAGTTGACCTCGAGAGATTATGAGGGAAAGCGCACAGGCGGATGGTAGCGGAGGTGATTAAGAGAGTAGCGCGAGATAACGTGGGCTTAAAAGATATCATGGGTACGATAAAAATCGGTACTATCGTTTACAGAAGAATTGCGTCGAACCGCACAAAGAAGGTCCTTAGGTACGAGGGGCCATTCAAAGTAATTGCGATTAGAGAGCACAATCTAGTCACCGTTCAGAGTCTGGCTGGGCCCAGAAAGCGTAGAACAGTACATGTTGAGCAGCTAAAGGTCCCAGTTGGGGAAGCCAGACCGGAACTATGTATTATTATTTTTATTGTCTGTAGTATTCTTATTATTTATATAGGTGGAATAGAGCAGTGTAATTTTATTTTTGTTGTTGTAATGTTCAGTTTTATAAATTACCTTAGTTCTACAGAAATAATTTTGTTACACAGAGTAACCTGTATTTTTTTCTATTTTGTGTATTGTATTACATATTCTTTGTATTTTTTTTTTTTTGAGTTTACGAGGTTGTTCGTAAACTGGAAGGGGGGAGTTAAGATGGGATGTACACCAGTATACCCACTAATCCCAACCATTGACTGTAAACATTGTAAATACTATAAATAGAGGATTTGAATACCTAAATAAAGTGTTTAACCAGCCTTCAAGTGTGTTATTTATCTTCCAACTTTATGTTTTTTTTTATGTTTTGCGTGGTGAAGAACTTATATATATATATATAAAACTTATATATTTAAATATATAGAACTTAAAAATCGACTTTTTCTTATTTTCGCAAGTTTAACCTAACAATTTATTCTGACACTACACTTGTTTCTCAAGGTTTTAGTCCAATTCTGAACCTGAAATTTCGGTAGCATAAAATTGTTATACATTTTTTGTATAACAATAAAATTGTGATTCTTTTTTTGAAATGTCGGAATTTTCCGCTATTGATCCTGAACGCCTCATTTAACATAATACTGTGTCTGTTATGAAGAAGCTTATGTGATTTTTCGTGTTCTATTCCTACGATATAACTTTGCAGCCTAGCCTTATGACTATCCTTAACCCACGAAACATTGGTTCAATTTCGCCTTTACCTATCCATCACGTCAGGGGAAGTAATTTGGCGTTTACTACGCATACGTGATTCACTTCTATGGGCTAATTAACTGCGAAACGCAAACGCGTCCTTTGCAATGCAAAGCGTCTGGCTATACGAAATTAACATAAAACGGACTAACAAACAGTCCATCTTTTTAAGCAGAAATTATTTTCGTTGTAAATCTAATGCTACTTACTTGTTTTTTTTTTGTGCAAGCTGTTCTGTACTGTTTAAAAGTACTTTGATTACTGACAAATATAAGAAAAATTCCCAACACGTGCCTAACATGAACCTAGATATTAAAGCAACTATCACGTAATATTATGTATCCGACATCGGCTTCATATGATGCTGTTCATTAAACTTTTATGTAATGCAGGTTCTCTAGGTTCTCTCATCTATCTACAATTTATATCGTTATGAAACGTGCAAGCCATTTTTTACAGATTAATTAAAAATAACATTAGGACATTAAAATAAGTAATAAGTTGAGTAATTATCCCCTATGATTACTCATGACATCCAAAATAAAATATTAGATAGATAGCCTCTTAAAAAAGCATTTATGAAATGAAAAATAATTTCTTCTCCTTCTTCACAAGGCGCTATGGTCCATGGAGGACCATCCTTTGCCTCCTCGACAAATTTTCTCCACAAAGGCCGATCTTCTCTTCTGGCTGCTCCTCTCTATTTACTCATCCCCAGGAGCTTAAGGTCTACTTTTACATCGTCCAGCCATCGCTGGCTAGTCCTGCCTCTTCCTCTTTCTCCGTCTGGACGCCCTCCATGATCAGCTTTGGAAGCTTTTTATCCATTATATGTGGTCATCTTTATCTTGCTTTTTTTATAAGAGATAATTTTTTTGGTTCTTGATTCTTTTTTATAAGGAAACGTTTTCTTTCTTTGATTGGGCCTTATAGTCTTCTATGGATTCAATGTATTCTCCTGCCGATTGGATGGTATCCACCCCTACCCACCATGGACGCCTCCCCACAACCGGACATAGTACCGTCTAATATACCCTTATTGTGAGGCTTTGGTCTATAGCTCTATTTCGGAACATTTTTTTGAGGAAGCAATGACATATATTAGCGTTCTCGCTTCAAGCCTTTATTTCCTATTCATTTTGTTATCTTCGGTTACAATTTTGCCTAGATACTGAAATATTCTAACATTTTCAAAAAGCTCTTCCTAGGAGAAAATATTAAGATAGAAAGCAAAATAAATTTATTGAACGATAAATAAAGCATTGCACAAAAACCTGAACTTACCACTCGCGACTTACACTATCAAGAAAAACTAGAAAACATTTCATGACCCACTTGCTGGACACCCAAACTTACTGGTACAAACATTACTGACAGACACACTACCACAGAATCCGACAAAGAGACTGGAACGTCTCAGGACCAGGGATCTACTACTATGAGGTGAAACACGCTAGAAGTGGCTTCAATGGGTGTGTTTTTCCACACACGCTTCGTGAATCCCTATAGGGTAGGTTTTTGAAAGAAGTTCAGAAATACGATATCTCCCAAATAGCATTATTATTATTATATTGAACTATAGAATTATAAAGCATTTTCATTTTCTTATACCATAGCAATATATTTCTATCTTTAAAGATTCCTTTGGTGATAGTTACTGAAACATCATTAGGTAGTTAACAATGAGTTAATTAAGATAAAGTATGCTAATTTTATAGGTCATAAAAGTCCTTTGTATGTAGAGAGGTTATCTCAAGATCTTCAAGTTGAGTGGAGTGCGAATGGTAATTCGGTGAGTGATCATGCTCTATGAGGAACTTGTTACTCAATAATCCCTCGATAACGACCCTACCTCCACAATTGGGGCCATCAGGCTAATGGATGTGGAGCCATCGCCAACAGGCTTTTGATTGACGACCAATTCATTAACTAGATATAGGGACTTATGCTCGGTCACTCACGAGATAGTACGCAACACGATAATACTGATATCATTATGAAGTATAAGTTGAAAGGGTCAATCTGTCTCATAAAAGAAATTTTACATTTACACAAATATAAAATAATTCCTAATCGATTGTATATCTTTAATTTTTACAATTTGAGCTGCTTGATTATCACAGTAAATTAGGCAAAAAGGTTGATCGATAAAAAAAACTAAATTTTTCGTTTTGTAAAAATTGGTGTTGTTGTTCCTTTCTATCTTCTTAGTTTTCTCAATGGCTTAATATTTAGCTAATAATTAAATTTTTTACTACTAATAAAATAAAGCCTGTTCCACTACGGCCCTTGAAGAGTCTTGGGCTAAGTACGTGGTAAGGGTGGTACGATTTCTAAGACAGCAGCTTTGCGGAGAGGGGATTTGTCTGAGATTACGCTAAACCGCCAGATTTTACCCCTCCTTATGAGTACCCACACCCAATAGAGGCCGGGTGCGCCCAGGGAGGCTCCGTGGATCACACAGCATCCTTATGTGGCTGTTAATAGATTCAATAATTTATCCACCATAACCGAATTTGAACCCGGAACCTTCAGCTTTGCAGCTCAGTACTATACCATTGGGCTACCCCGATCCTTAATAAATAATTGCAATTAAATCTAACCGTTCACCTTTTGTTCTTTGGTTTTTTTGACTTTTGTTTGTTATAGTGAAGTATTCAGATAAGACAATAACTTTTTATCAGTAACATCTTTTATATAATTTTTAAAAAAATTATGCATAATGATTCTGCAATATTAACAAGCATTTTTAATAATTTATATAGTATATAATATGCCAGGGTGGTAAGTTTTCTTTTAGGATAAAAATATCTAGTGTTCATAATTCATGTGGCTGTCAAGGCTGTCAAGTTGTAAATTAAAATGGAACACGCGCCTCTTGTAAACAGTAGTTTTCAAACTGAGTCTAAACCACAAAGCCAATGCCTCTTCCAAAGGATTATGGTTAAGTGTGGACTAGCCGCAAAATAACAGTTGTTAGCAAGTCACAAGTAACAGACTTGGGGATATTTTGTCAATGGCCAAGTTCAAGCGAGTCCATGCACCAACTGTTACTGACCTTAGTTCGGTTAACTGGAGCCATTACATCTCGATCAATCCGATTCTGTCGTGGGAGATTCTCTAAGGTCTATGTATATTATTTCCTCGGAGTGTATTACGAAAAAGGATTTTTAATAATCTGCTAGAAGGGAGCATAGGGTGAATACAGGGTGAAATATAATGAGAACCTAAAAAATAGATAGAGATAGTAAAAGAAAATCAAACGTAAACAATAATCAAAGAGGAGCTCAAAAAAGGGGGTCTATGAAAAGCTGAAAGACCCTCAGAGCTGTTTACATTTATAATTTTGTATTCTTATATACGCTGTATAGAAAATGTTTAATTTTTTATTAGATCTTTTTAGGACTAAATTGATTACGAGATTTTGTCCAATATTTAGGAAATTGCGATTTTTTTAACTCGTGTTATTCCTTATTAGGCCAAAAAATCTTCGCATAATACAGTTAATTAAATTGATATATTTGGGACATTCACAGATGAGATTGACGGTAAATGTTACTCACATAAATCGACAGGAAATATCATTTAGAATAGTACCCACATTGATTACCGGGAACAGAGTCTGAATTTCGCCGAAAATTATACCTATATTCTACGACAATCCCAAGCGTATTATTGGTTATAGGCTAGACCAGGGGAGCCATCCACAGCATTACCGAAGCAGAATATTCATGAAAAAAAGTCTTGCTAAGCACATGGAGAGATTAAAAGGGTATAGTGATTTACGAGTTGCTAAAGCCTAACTAAGCAGTTACTGAATATATCTACCGACGTCAATTGAACAAATTGAACCTTGTTACAACAATGACCAGCAGTAGACAGACCCAAAGTCATCATCTTACATGATAACCCTCAGCCAGACGTTGGTAGACTAGGGATAAATCTTCACGGACACGTTTTCAGCAGGCATGGTGCTTTTTGACTATGCCTTGTTCAGATCGATGCAGCATAGTTTAGCC
The DNA here is from genome assembly GCA_964056705.1 of Troilus luridus. Classification (NCBI taxonomy): domain Eukaryota; kingdom Metazoa; phylum Arthropoda; class Insecta; order Hemiptera; family Pentatomidae; genus Troilus; species Troilus luridus. Next base: position 61,002,937 of record OZ057414.1, read on the forward strand.
AATTTATTCGAAATGCTTAGGAAGTGCGAAAATGAGTCGATGATTGGAACGCTGCCAAAATGAATTCGCTCATCGGACACGGTATCATCATGTTGCTGGAAATGTGAAAAAGCTGTAGGAAACGATAAAAATATTTTTTAAAACATAATTTTTTTTTAAACTGTTTTATATATGTGACAAAATAATTTAAAGATGTTTTTTGATGTTGCTGAAAAATAATTTATAAAAAAGTGCTATAAAAACTCCTAGTGGTACATGTCTAATGAAACTATATAAAAAGAAAATGTAATTCACACGGGCTTGTTGAAAAAATATTTTATATATCCAATTTAAAATATAAAATTTTGAATTAATTTTGATACAAAATAAAACTCAACAAACTAACCCGAAAACTTCTACAAGAATTATCAAAATTTAAAAACAACTGTTACAAGGACTATTTAAATTCTATAAACAACAGAGACAGACAAGTATGGACAGCTACAAGGAGTATTCTAAAGCAAAAGGTGGTTCAATATCCTCTTAGACGTACAGATAACACTTAGGCAATGACGAGCGAAGAAAAAACTAACGAATTTGCAAAACATCTTTCTCATATATTTAAGTCAAATGATATCCAGGATAATACCCTAACTGACAAAATATATGGCGACTTGACAACAGCACTACCCTTATCACTCCCTCCTCCGGTGTTTCATCCAAAAGAAATCTATCAAGTACTGAACAAAATGCCAAACAAAAAAGCTCCTGGCTATGATCTCATCACTCCCTTCATCCTTCGCCACTTACCTCGGAAAGCTGTTCTCTTTCTTACCCTCATCTATAATTCAATCATGCGTACAACTTATTTTCCGCTCCTTTGGAAACTTTCCATAGTTAAAATGATACCTAAACCTTCTAAACCTGTCACTAATCCTTCATCTTATCTTCCAATTTCACTCCTCTCTATAATTAAATTCTAAGTCTAAATTATTTGTAAAATTCTTCCTTAATCGCATAAAGCCTATCCTCGAAAACAGCGGAGTGATGCCGAACGACCTATTTGGCTTTCGTTCATCGTATCGTGAATGCAATATCTATCGCTTTTGAGAAAAAAGAATATTGCTCTACGATTTTTCTTGAGATTGAAAAAGCTTTTGATAGTGTCTGGCACAAGGGTCTTCTCTGGAAAATAAAACCTCACTTACCTCCTACATACTTTTTAATTCTTCAATCTTATTTCCAAGACAGATTCTTCTGTACTTCCGTTGACTCTTCGATTACCTCCTTCTTTCCTCAATACAGGGGTGTACCGCAAGGCAGTGTTTTAAGCCCCATTCTCTATTCTGTTTACACCTCTGATATCCCGGAGCCTCCTTCACCAACATCTATACATTCGCTGACGATACTGCCATTATGTCTTCTCACAGAGACCCAAACCTTGCACCATAGCTCTTCAAAATCATTTATTTGATTTAGAAAAGTGGTTTTATAAATGGCAAATCAGAATAAACGCCTCAAAATCGAGCCATGTAACCTTTTCTCTAAGCAAAGCTTCGTGTCCAGGAGTCAAAATTGACCACGACGAAGTAAATTCCAAAAATTATGCACGTTATCTCGAACGACACTTGGACAAAAGACTTACAAGGAACGTACATACAAAATTAAAAAGACAAGAACTGACTAGACGGTACAAACAACTATCACATCTACTGGACAAAAGATCTTCACTTGACTTACGGAACAAGCGACTTATCTATAATAGTATACTATAACCTATTTGGATCTATGGAGCAGAACTGTGGGGTTCAGCAAAAAAAAGTCCACATACACATGATACAAACAACACAGTCCAAAATTCTCAGAAAAATTGTTAATGCACCATGGTGTATTTCGAATCACACCATACAAAACAACATGAACATTACCACTATAAAATCATATATTCATAACAAATACATGACATTCCACTCATCGACACAATATCACCCAAACCCACTCGTTCTTCCGCTTTCCTACTCCCTTTTACCTGGACTTGATAGAAAAAGATTATCATGTATATTATTATCATATGTTTGTAGATTATGATCATCATATAGTTTTATGATCATAGAATATCATGTAGAAAAGCAAAGTGAAAAACACTAGGATCAAATTTGCTGAATGCGCAATTGCGGAGGTGTAAACGAAAATTAAATTTTATTTAGATACTTTAAAAATACTTTTCATATATTCAGGAGCGATTTGAGTGGTTTGGACACCTAATGAGGATGGAAGATAATAGAATTCCAAAAATGAGCATTTACTGGTGCCCTCAAGGGAGAAGAAGAAGAGGCAGACCTAGAATTTAATGGATTTCAGGCTAAGAAGTTCAGGAAGACATAAAAGGATACGATCACAATTAAGAAGTTTGTCTAGACAGACCTGGAAAAAAATATTGTAAAATTTTGTTGGAGAAAACCTCATTTTTTGGTGAAATTCTAAAGTAAACCATATATATTCAAGAACTTAGCGTATGATAAATGGAAATAAATACAGATGCACAGATCATACACGGTTTTATATACAGATAAAAAATACAAAACTGTTATTTGCTCTCTTGTTAAGTTATTCTTCAGTGTCATAAATGTTATTGCTGTCAACATATGATCAGATTTAGTCAAGTGAAAAATTATTAGCAATAAGTGTGGGATGTCCTTGTTGTGTAGATCACTGTTTGAGTCATATTTATTCATGTCAACAACTGAGTGATTTGGCAGAAGATTTCTCACTGTGGGCGGCACAAGGTTATTATGATATACTATTATAACTTGTACATTACATTTATGTATTATATACATTTTTCTTATCTTATAAAACCAGATGGTATGAATGGGTGAAATTTAATGTTATTCATCAATTATGTAGGTATAGAATGATAACATCGAATTAACCTAGAGAGTAATTTTTGATATATAATTTGTATACTATATTTAATACCTATTATAATTAAATACACTTTTATTTTTAGAATGGTATTAATTTAAATTAGCGCTCTTTTAAATTATCCAACTGGTAAATAGAATTAAATTGTAACATGCTGAACCTCTTACTGACTGCTTTGTTTTAACAGTCACAACTAAATTTCATTATTTAGGCGAGTTAATGCTATTGTTATCGCAACAGAAGGACATAAAATCAAATTCGTTGGGTTGAATTAGATAAAACGCGTAATTTGCCACAACAAGAGGGACTTAAACTGCTTCCGTTATTTTACTGCTTTTCAATTAATTGCTTTTCAAGCATAATTAATTATCTTTGTAAAGTTAATTGGAATAATTTTCTAGGTCTTTCATCGAATATAGTGAAAGCTGATTTTGAAATAAATAAATAATCTCAGTTGAATGTTGAACATATTCATTCCTATATATTGTATTGCTTTTGCGATCTTGGCATGTATTCGTTTTTAACAGTCAGTTTATTAAGGTATCTTAATTATTTTCAGTGTTGTTAAGTGTTTAGTTGTCAAAATGAATAGTATAAATCCATTCTCTACTAAAATTAATAATAATATTTACGATATTATTGACCAAAATCTTGAGTTGCTTCAAGGCTGTCTATTTTTTTATAAAATATTTTGTATATTGAGATATTGCCGAATACTTTATACATTAAACCGCTTATTGTAATTCTCGGTTTTCTTGAATGATAGCTGTATCGATCCATAGCCCATCCACAATATTAATATTCGATGTCGTATCATCACGTGATAATTACATAAATTATATGTATTATATTTAATATTTTAGGGTTGTTTTAGTGCATAATTTTTCAAACCTAACATTGTCTAACTATCGGATACGAAAATTAAATATCACAAAAATAAAATTATTCTTATCTAGAACCTTGTTTTTCAATTAGGAATTTGAATGAGCTAAAGGTACCATAAAGTGATTAGGACTACAACGCGAGGCAAACATGAGTAACACCTAAAGGAATTCAAAGTAAATTAAAATAAAAAGGTGAAGAAAACAATCTGGAAAGGCAATGGACGATAATTCAACATAAATTTCGAACATCTTTTTGTCTTTTAAACAAATGTTATTTAAATGGAAGATTTGAATTTTATTTGTAAATTTCTTCGAATAATATTGAAGGAGAGATTTATATCCTTGAAGGAGCTTTAGGATTACATTGACAAGGTACTTTGAAGATATCGCACAAGGCCTTCCTAGAAGCGAATCTTTCCTCATCATTTCTTCTTTAGCTTCTTTTCCATTTATCATAGCTTTGGTAAAACCCTTACTTATTACTTGCTTATGCAGAAACATCAAACATTTCTCATTTTTAAAATAAGAAATATTCCTATTCTCCTTATTTTGAATATTCAGTATTCCAATCCTCTTCGACTGAACATTTATCAACACTTAGCGATAAATGTAGCGATTCATAAAATACGTAATGCAAATATTATTATATAGGACCTTCTATAAAGGGGGGAGGGACAATCGCTATCTAGGGCAATTAGTCTCCCTACACAACCGTTGTCCAAGACACAGCACTGTAGAGTTGTGGTACATGTATTTTTTATTATATGACAGTGCTATGTATGGCTATAAGACATCGGTCTTCAATAACAATGATCCTGTGGCGGAGGAGATTCCTGCGAACTCCCCACTTCTTCCCTTATTATAAAAATTCCAGCTCTACTTTTTGACAGAGCCTAAAAAGCTGACTTTATAATGAAGATCCAAAAGTTGACAACGTTCGTGAGAAAAGTTATGGCCATTCGTGCCCGACAAAGAGTGAGTCCAATATCCGAGAGAAAATATAATTAATGACGAGGGGGGCGCCGCCCAATATTGTGCCGCCTATATTATACCTCACAACTGCCCCTTTTCTCCCTCTAATACCTCTCACTGAAAAATGGCCGGTATTTATCTGAATTGGGGCCAAATTTTTACAAAGTGATAGCGATTTTATTCGTTATTTTATTATACCAAAAAACCACTTTTATTTTCGTTTCTTTTACACCTTTTTACACATGAGGATTTATAACTCAGCAGTATTATAAGGTATGAAAAATATTTTCAATCTTTTACTGTCATAAAGTGATTATAACTTCATTATTATCTTTAAAAAAATATGAAGAGAACAACAATAGTAGTTATAAACGACGGGTTGTAGAATTGGAGACTGTGGAATTGACCTTGACAAGGCGAGGGGAAGGGTGCGGGGGGGAAGCCTTGGAGGTCTGAATGCCACATTTGGCAACGTCGCAAGGAATGTGCAAGATTTGGCAACATCGCTTTGTTTACATTAGTGTTATAGTAGAGGTGCAAATGACCTTGTGACGTCACGGGGGCATTGACCCTCTGACGTCATCGAGGGGCCGGGGGTTCCTTTATCAGAATTTTTTTTTTTTTTTTTTAATATTTTATCTATATAGTGTGTAAAACTGTGACGGGGGGGCATTGACCCTCTGACGTCATCGAGGGGCCCCGGGGTTCCTTTATTAGAATTTTTTTTTTATTAATATTTTATCTGTATAGTGTGTAAAACTGACCTTGTGACGTCCGTTCCATCAGAGCATGAGTCATTGATGGCCTAGCGCTGCCCGGGTATGCTTGATCGGCAGTTTATATTTTATCTCACGGACGAATACGGGGTTCCTTTATCAAATTTTTTTTTTAATATTTTATCTGTATAGTGTGTAAAACTGACCTTGTGACGTCAGTTCCATCAGAGCATGAGTCATTGAGGGGGGCTAGCGCTGCTCCCGGGTTTGCTTGATCGGCAGTTTATATTTTATCTCACGGACGAAAAGGTTGATTGTGTGTGTGTGTGTAAAACTGACCTTGTGACGTCAGTTCCGTACGAGCAGGTCTTATCACTCCTATATACCTCAGCAGTTCATACTCCTTTATAAGCTTTTCCTCTCCAGCCCCTGGCACACAGTTATTCCGTGTTCTACCTGTATATAAACTCTGTGTTGTTTTACATTTTTGAATACGTTCCTCGCCTGTGTGTCTGAGTAACTGCAGGTCATTGTTAACCAGTCCACTACAATGGTACGGCAGTCAAGTAGGAACCTGAGGTATGAGAAAGACCGCCTGTCGACATTTGTCGGGTGGACATCGCCAGTGAGTGTTGTGAAGTTGGCCGCAGCAGGATTGTATTACTTGAAAGTCTCTGACCATACAAGGTGTCCATTTTGCGGAATAATATTGAATCAATGGGAATTATATGACGATCCTTTTTTAGAACACAAGAAATGGTCTGAAAATTGTCCATTTATCAAATATTTGGATCAACTGGAGAGTTTACCGATAAAAATAGGTGTTGTGGATGAGATTGATAGTGGAGTTTGTCAATAAAAATAGATGTTGAGAATGAAGTTGATTGCGAAGAGGGGGAAAAAAAATAAATGTGAAAACAAAAGGTATGTATGTTGCTGTGATATGTGCAGAAGACTTGGAATCTTTATTAATCAACTCCAGGTTTTGAATACTCATATATCCTTGTATGAAATAAAAAGAAATGAAATAAATCAACTAATAAAGAATCTAGAAAAACTTCATCTTTCCCCCTCCACTCTGCGGAAATCTTACAGTGTCCACGTTGAATCCTTGTGAGATGGTCGCTCCGAGACGATTGGAACTAGTTACTGATCACCCCATCACAAGTAGCAAACTAGTTCGAGTTGGTCTTTGCGATTATGAGCCGACTATCGCCATCATAGCCAAGAAGACGAGCATCTATATGGACACGGAGGAGTGGAGATTCCTCACAGACCAGATTCCTAGGTTGCTGTCTCTTTTGCAGTGCAAACGCGGCAAGAGCGTGGTGGGCGTTGAAGACCGGGTGAGGTGTAAAAATGTGCTCTGTTTATTTTCTATGAGGGGTAGAAACAGGGTAATGAAGATAGAACAAGTGTACCATTGTTTTGCAATGTTCAATCAAAGTCCGCTAACCCTTGAGATGAAATCTCCATCGACATGTTTCAACAGGAATGAAACGGTGAAGCTTTGTTCCAGTATTGAAAAAATAAACGACTCTCTGGACTTGCTAACCAAGATGGTCGACATTTACAAGAAAGAAACAGAAAATGAACTCACACAACCTGTGGAATGTGTACCGTTAGAGTTCAATATTAATACTAATACTCTCTTTAACAATTTAAATGAACTCAACAATATGTAATAATAGCCATGCAACTTGTAATTTGAACTATATTCAATAAATACTTTTTATATTTTATGTCTGTGAATTTTATTTAATGAACCTTTCCCTAAATAAAAAGAAGGAGGAAAAAAAAAAAACAAGATGTAAAATATGTATAGTTTATTTAAAAAAACAAAGATTGACAAAAATTTCAAGCATAATAATATAATTAATAGTTAATATATTCATTTAGTAGCAAAGTCTTCGTTTCTGGATACATGTTCCTCGTCTTCTTGCCACCCATTTCTTCTTCAGGTGTAATTGTTCCAGATGTAGTCTAATGCGTAGTCAAAAAGGTATAGACCAAAGACCGAGGTAAAATACTCAATTCTTCAGTGGTCAGTGGTTTCAATGCCTTCCTCTCCTAAACGTTGTATAACTGACTCCATGCTGATACCACATGTTTCCGAGTAGATTCAAAAGTACTCTTCTTCCTTAAACCATGAACATTGAGGACTATTCGCTTTATGGTACTTGATTGGATTGATGAGCGATTGTTTGCCATATAACAGTCCACAATATATGCATTTGACCGTATCTTTTACTCCTCTTACAAATCCGGCGAATGAGAGCAGATTATGAGGAGGAGAGATAATATTTACAAATGTATGCTTACGAACGTCTTCTTTTTTAAAGTTTACTGCTTCATCATTTTTTCTGACCCATGATGCTAAACGGTGTGCCTGATTTAGTGAACAGACAAAAGACGAGTTTAAATGAAAATGACATACCATCTTGCAATTTTCTAATTGTTTTAAGTTAGGACAACCGAATTCATGTAGATCATAGACCGGCTTACCAATAAGATCTTCAATAAACTTGCACTTTTCCATTCCTTTCCCCCATAATATGTCAAAGTTCTCAGTGGCGTGTTGTAATAAATATCTCATATCCTCATATAATACATCACCATAGTCCCATCCCATTCCATGAATATGTTTCTTAACCCAAAGGTTTGTCTTTGAATGACCAACATCTTCAGCATCTCGAGGTGGATTGAAACACCAATGCCACGATGAGCCGTGACTAATAGAGACTACAGATAATTCTTTAACAATCAATGAGTTAGAAGCCGTGCGATACCCCTGAAAATCAATTGCCGCTGAACGCATCGTATGTTTTAGTCGGTGAACAACGGAGAAGTGATATTATTATAGCCGCTACAGCAGCTTTATATATGCATCATCAGTACATTTTACGAACCAAACCGGTTCCTACTTCGTATTCTACTACTTTATCGTGAAGGATAAGACAGTATGCCCTAGTATTAGGCGGGAAGTTCTCACTCGCCTCTAGCTGTACGCGAATATCGATAGTCGTACTTTTTATTGCCTCGGATTGTTTAGAACAATCTATGACGACTATAGGTGCGAAGGTCTCAAAATCGGATCGTGACAACAGGGGTTGTGAATGTCTATTACCATAATAACTCGTTTGAAACTCGTTATACATTTCATATAGGAGAGCTACTTTTCCTAGTGCAAAATCTAGATTCAAATCGTCATAAGGATATTGTTCGCTATTCAGATAGAGTTTCAAATTTTTTATTTTACAACTATCGAATTGACTTATATCTTTGGTAGCATTTCTCATTCTATCAGTTTGAAATGCTATAATAACATAGCGAGGCTTTTCTAAATTTGTGGATGTTTTTACAGTCCAATTTTCTTGCTGTGATGCTGGTAAATTAGGGTATTCGTAAAGATCCCACGATCTGAATGGAATAGAAATGACCTTGTTTTTATCCACCATTTTTAACAACTTTAGACGTTCTTGATCAGAAACACGAATATGAGGCATCCTCCAAACCACTTTATCTAATTTTATTTGTACATCATCACTACCCTTTACACAGTTCAAGTCAGTACTCGATCTGATCAAAACGAGTTCTTGCTTAAGATTAATTAAAATTTTTCGATAGTCTTCACATATCCCTAAGAGAATATCCAATGCCAGACATACGCTAAAAAAACCGTTTTTATCTATTGAAACTGTTTTATCAACACCTGGGATTATCCACCCGGCATTTTCTAGTCCTTTGACTTGATTGGGTGAAAACGATGTATGACCTTTAAGCGTTGTAGTTATTCCGGGGTTTCTCACTCTATCGACTTCAATACCATTCAATTCATATCTTATCTCATCAAACAAAAACGCAAACGCGTTATTAGTGAATTTTGAAGTTGTTCCGTCAGTCCCATCCTTTTTAGAAATTCGTCCTTCCAGATAAACAAAACTTAAAGAAGGAAACGTATAAGCATCTTGTTGATGGATTGGTATTCTGATTTCGTCAGAATTGTTAAGAGTGTTCCCCGCATACGGCTGATGTGAATGATATTGGAATTGTGTAAGAGAATCATCAAATTTTACATCTGATGTAACGTTTAGTATGTTATGCATTTTGTTCTTTTTTTTTTTTTAATCGAAACCCACACTGTTTTAAAAAGTTGACGTTTGCAGTTGTTAGCCGTCTCGTCGACTTAGGTTTACTAATTCTTACCATGGCATGACATCCCCTTTTATAAAAAAAAGCGTGATGAGTACCACGATTCTCACCGGTACAAAAATCAATCCCCATTGTTCTTCAAATGTATTCTCAATGTAACAGTTTCCCCCCTAAAGTCAATAAGCGCACCGTCTTGATCCACTAAACGAACGGTAATATTGTCAACAGTCCTCGGGTTAGTTGGAAAGTAAATGACAGGATTCGGGGTTTCTATTATTTTATATCCTGGTTCTACAGCCGGAAAGAATTGATGTATGCTATGATCCGGATCCCCATTCAGATAAGACCCTGATGCGATGTTACAATGAATCGAAATAGTGTTTACAGAAAGAATTTTCACAATGCCATCGGATTCGCTGTACCGATGCAATGGGTCAATGACTTGATTAGGACGATGAAAACCCAACAGTGGGCCAATAGAATGGGGCTTGTCGGGGAAGTTGAAGTAGACCGGTTTCGTTGTTCTAAGTTCGGCCTTTAAAGTACTCTCATTTCCTCGAAGCATAAACCCACCACTAGGTTCCTGGTGAGCAATTTCTTCGCGAAGAAAAGAATTTAGTGGATCGATATCATACGATCCTTCAGGTATCTGAATCGTCAGATTTCCAAAGTAAAACTTATCGTTAACATCTTTCCTGATATTAGGTATAGTATTATATGAGTCAAAAGATAATAACCCAACGGTATAACTTGAGCCTAATTCCAGCGGAGGTAAAAAGTTCGCATGGAGAACACTAGAATTCCCCGTCAACGTTACTGTGTAGCTCATGATTATGAATGATCAAAATTTGCTAGAAACATCTGCTAAATACGATAAGCAGAGATGTCCACAAATCGGTGTATCCCACTTTTGATAACGACGTCTGTTGTAAATTATTTCTGAACCCTTAAAGTACTCAAGTAACTGTGGAGGTGGTTTTAAATTTCCAAAGGAATCAAAGTATTTCACTAGACTATCTTTTTTTACATAGCACACCCAATGAGAACCGGGTTCTGAACTCGTATGCAAATTTACAATAGCGGCCTCATGTTTTTTTGGGTATATAGGAAGACTATCAATCATAAATACTCCACGAAAATTTTTAATATTTAAAAGTTTAGACATATAATTTAATTCAATATCGGTCAATGGTTTATTTGGTAGTCATATTTTTCCAAATCTTTTTTCTCGGTTTATAAACAGAGCGTAACCGTTCCTATGTGGTTTCAAATAAAGTCCTTCGCCAACTTTTCGACCTTCCATTGCCAAATTATGCCTCTTTTGCTCTTCTAATTTTAGTTTGGCCTGTTTCACCTCGTTAATCGCTTTCGCCACACTCGAAGCTCCTCCTGCTAAAGATCCCACAGCGGAAAGTCCTGCCATCAACGGTACAAGAAATTGGAGGAAGCCTCCCTCCTTTGGCAGCGGGAGAACTCTAGGCAGTGAAGGTTTCGTCTTACCGCGCAAATGCATTTTAGCCTTCTTGTATGCCGCTTTTGATGCGCTCAGAATCGATGATACATCATCTACCTTTGACGATTTAACCAAGTTAATAAAACTAATCTTCTTTTTCTTTTTTTTCTTACTATTGATACCCGAACCAATTTTTCCTTTCGCTTTCATGACATTTGTAACTAACCAAGCAGCGGCTTTTTCTCCCCATGTTGAATCTGAAGCTTTAACTCGTTTCCAAGCATTATCAGCTAGGATCTTGTCCGCTTGTTTACGACTATCCATATCCGTATTTTGGCTATAAGCTATATCGTGTTCCTTACAAGCTCTGTCAAGCTGGTTTATTCCTCTATCGCCCGCAATTAATCGTTTTTCTAATTTCGTGCCCGGTCCGCAATACTGATATCCTGGTATGTGTAATTCAATTGGTAACTTGTTTATAAGCCTGTTCACCAAACCTCTTCCTTTTCGAACCCTGCGAGTCATACTGCACTTGGAAAATGAAGAACTGAGATATATATATATATACGGAGGAATAATGATGTTGTTCGCATTCAGAATGAAATTAGTTAAACAAGTACAACGTTTCTCTACCACAGACTTTTCACCTGTCAAGTGCGATTCAGAGGGGAGGCACAGTTCATTATTACCGAGCACTATAAGATCATCAATTTGTGGACCGAGCGGATGTGGAAAGACTAATATTATGATTGGTCTTTTATTAAATCCGAATGGTTTAACATTTAAAAATGTGTATCTTTTCGGAAAAACATTGCATCAACGGAAATACCAGTATTTAAAAAGTATCGTAAATCTTGTCCCTGAAATAGGGTTATATGAATTTGAAGATGCGAAAGAATTGCCACAAGAAGTTGAATCCAATTCGGTCTGTATATTTGATGACGTCACTATGGAAGACCAGGACATAATTAAACGATACTTTAGTTATGGTCGTCATATGAATCTTGATTGTTTCTATTTAACACAGAGTTATGTTTGTATCCCGAGACATCTTATCAGATGTAACTTTAACTTTTTAATAGTATTTCCTCAAGATGAATTAAATTTGAAACATATTTACGAGGAACATGTAAGCACTCCAGATTTAAGTTTTCCACTTTTTAAAGACATGTGTTCTTTATGTTGGGAAGAACCATTTAGTTACCTCGTCATTGACAAAAGTAGAGACCTGAATAATGGACGTTTTAGAAAAGGAATTGATACGTTCATTGTAGATATATAAAGAACAGTCATGACAATAATTGAGCATTAGCGATCATGGACCCAAAAGTCACTCGCGAGATTATAAAAACTAGTGAAATTTTGAAAAACAAATTTCAATCGTTGAAACGCGGTCTCCAGGATATCGAGGAAGGTCGAAAAGCGTTTTTTACACCCGTGCTAAAACCTCTCGAGGACATTAAACAATCTGTACAATTAAGTAATAAAGAGACCAAATCGGAACCCGCATTGACGTCTAGAAAAGTAAAAAGAATTGTCACTACTAATGTTTGGGGCGAATCGCCTGATAAAAGCGAGTTAGAGTCTGCTAGTATTTACAGAAAATCAACATTAATGCCGAAAACATCACTTCATCGCAAAAAAGTTACACAAATTTCATCTGACGTTCCAAGTACTGCGCTAACACCATTATCTCACTTATCAAATCCCCATCATGAGTTCATGTCACCAGAAGTAGAAATGGATGAGTATGTGACAGGCGATCCACTATCAGAACAAGTCAAAGAATACGCTAAAACTCCACAAGGAGAAGCCGAATTTAAGGAACATCTCGCCTCATTTGGAAACCTGCAAAGAGAATACTTGGATAAGTTGTTAAAAGGTGATAAGGCACATGACTCTCGTTACGGCATTCGAGTAATGCCTTCTGGAGGATTGGCTATTGGTGACTCGACCGATGTTCAGCTTTTTGAAAACAGTGATGATATTTCTATAAACAACATAGTGTATGAAGGAACTCCTGGATTGTTGCAGCTACTCTACTTGAAAAATCCTAAATATTATACCGAGTCAGACTTGGATAATTATAAGAATATTTTACTTTCGACCAATGCTCACAAAAAAGGCTATAGTGAGGAACAAGGAGTGTCCGGAAATAGATCTGAGAAGTATAGAAATATAATATCGAAGTTATTCCCAACACAATCTTTAAAACCCCGCCCTCCTTCCTCAGCATCAGCAGCTTCGAGCAGGCTAACTTCACTCCGTTCCCACTCTTACAAACGGGGCACTGGACTTATGAGCGTCGATAAACCTCTGTACGAGCGTTGGAATGACCCAAACGAACTAGTCGATCGCCTTAGGCTGCTAATGTCTTCAACTTATACCGGGCATGAAGGACATCAAAATGAAATAGAATCTATAATTGAAGAACTACGAGAAGAAAATATAATATATTAATGCCCACATTTTTATATTTAGATTCAGTACAAACATGACAATAAACAAGTTCGGATCTCACATAGCAAAAAAGCATACAAAATACAAAAAACGTTATTTTCCATTCAGCTTATTAAAGTCTGAAAAGGACATTGATGCACATCATTTAAGGATCGTCAATATTGCAAATCCAGTCGCTGCTCATGACGCTGCAAATAAAGTATATTGTGATACACTAGCACTGACCTACACTGATTTAAAGAATTGGCCGGGTAGCTATATAGATGGAAAAAGAAAAAGACTTGTCAATTTCGCTCCACCTATAAATAACTATGATGTTGTTACAAAAGAATTCTTCGACAGAGTTGCTTTGACTCTAGTTGACAATATATATGATTGTCTCGGGAAAAGAATAACAAACATCGGTGAGCCCGTAGAGGAATCTGACGCAGTCACACTCGGCTATCTTAACAAAGTACTTAAAAAAGAAAATTATAGATGGATTCATCAATAATAAAAACAACAATCGTAAATGAATTACATAAGCCAGCTCGCAAGATATACCCTAGAAGAAAGACTGTTTTGAAAGGGATAAATGACTTGTGGCAAATAGATCTAGTAGAAATGATACCTTATGCTCGATAAAATAAAGGATACAAATATTTATTAACAGTTATAGACTGCTTTACTAAATATGCATGGGCCGTACCAATAAAGAAGAAATCTGCTGATGATGTAACTAAGGCAATGGAGAGCGTGTTTCGTTCGAGCAAACAAACACCGAGAAATATTCGATTATAGAATTTTATAATTCCAAGTTTAAATCTCTAATAAAACAGTACTATATTAATCATTATTCGACCTTTTCTAATATGAAAGCTTCCATTGTAGAAAGGTTTAATAGAACTTTAAAAGCGAAAATGTGGAAAGCATTTAGCTTGGGTGGAAATTACAAGTTTTTAGATATATTACCTCAGATTCTACATGATTATAACTCATCATTCCATACAACAATAGGTATGAGACCAATTGATGCCCATAATAAAAAATCAGAAAACTACTTGCTAAACAAAGTGTATTCTTCTTCTTCTGTTCGTTCCAAATCAAAAGTGCGAAAGCAGAAGTTTGAAGAGGACGATTTTGTGAGGATATCTAAGCAAAAAACAGCATTTTCAAAAGGCTACAAGCCAAATTGGTCAAGCGAAATATTTAAAGTAATCAAGATTCAGAAGACGGATCCATATACATATTTACTTGAAGATCTCAAAAGTCAACCTATCAGTGGCTCATTTTATGCTGAAGAGCTTCAAAAAGTAAAACATCCAGATGTTTATCTCATCGAAAAGATTTTGAAAAGGAAAGGAAATAAGTTGTATGTGAAATGGTGGGGGCTAAAAGAAAGCAGCTGGATTGACAGGAAGGATATCGCATAGTGGTGTGAAAAGAATAATGCACTTTTGTAATGAATGTATTTATTTGTAGCTTTATAACACATGTATTTATACATATCATTGATGAAATTAGACACTAAGTTTTTATTACTTATTATCATATTTCAAATAAAACATTTTTGATTGCTACTATTCTGTTTATTTTTTCTTTTCTAATCTCAGATATAATTAGTTCATAAAATAAACAATTTAATTACATTACAAAACATTTGCTTTACTTATGTAGCGACAATGCATAATGGCCATAAGGAAGTGTATCTCTTGCGTTATCTAAGGTATGCCGTTTATCATCATATGGACAAAGAGACTTTTTATTGATTAAAACTGTTTGCACTTGATGTCTTTTTGATTGAATGATCTGAAATTGGCTGTACATCGACTCATAATTTCTTAAAGTATCTAAGTAATTTTGGAACGTGAATTCTTTAACCGCACATTTTTTAACCCCTTTGGATCGTTTTATCAATAAACCACTTTTGGTTATAAATGAATACATTTTTGGCCTTAGGCCAACATATTCAACGATTGGATCGCCAGCAGTTTCATCTTTGAGCATTCCTACTATTTTTTTGTTTTCTTCAGAATAACAGCGATGTTTTGTTGGAAAATTACTGGTATCAAAATAGTCTTTTAAATCATAATTTATATCATCGTATATATCTTTTGTATTTACTAGGTATAAAAATAAATCAGTATCCATATAACAGAGGTTTATATTTTTTGGACCATATTTTTTTAAAAATATGTTATAATGTAATTCGTACATTAAAACTTTTGATAGTTCCAATATACTAAAACCAACATAAAGAGGTTTATCAAATACAATTTTATTCTTCTCTAACTGAACGGAAACTACATTTTCAGTGAAAATTATTCTTTCTTTGAAATTTGGCTTTTTAACTAGTTTGTTCAATGATTTTTTATTTGTAACAAGTTTTAAATCTATTCGTTTTCTAACGTTTTCCATAAATTTACCAAAACAGGAGTTGTTCATGAGTTTAAAAAAATCCGATTCAAAAGGATTGGTTGACTTAGCTCTATGTTGGGTATTTAAATTTATGTATGGTGACAACCAATTTTTTTGCTTAAATTTTAAAATCCTATGAATTTTGGTTAATTTAACGCCAAGATTTAGTGCTTGTTTCAAATTGACATAATGAACAATATAACGGGTTTTTGGTGTGAGTGTAGTAAGTAACTTTTCTGTTGTTTTATCACTGTCAGGCGATTTTAATTTATCAGGTAATAAAGGTAGTTGACAGTGCATATCGTGTATGGCTTCAGGGTAATCAATGTCTACATCGAGTATATAACCAACTTCAGAGTTGTCAGGAACTTTTAACACATCTAAATCTTCATTATGCCATTCAAAGTCACAATATGGAAGGAAACAGTTCATTGCATAGCCGTATAAATTATTTACATCTGCGTAAATTAAGTAGTTAATGGGCTGATTTGGATCGTAATCATCTACATAATAATTATTTGCTTTGGCATAACGTTTGACAACTTGTGTAATACCTCCTCGAATGCCTTTTTCGATAAATAATACCATATCCATGTCTTTAATAACGTCCAATTCAATATTTGTCGTTTTTAACATTGCTTCGTAACTGAGGCCTGGAAGAGACATAAAATGGGCAGGATCTAGTGAATATATATCCATAGAGAGATTACGAAATTTTTCAAATATTTCACATAATAAAATTACGTCTGTTTGTATATACATTTCGGTATATTCTTTTAAGTTATTTATATTAAAAGTATTCCAAATGTTTTGCGCATGCTTATAATCAGACTCGGAAATATTTTCTGCAGTTAAGTTGTTGTAAAATTTACTTATTGCAGGCAACTGAGTTTCTTCTAACCGCAGTAATGAATCTATGTAAGAGTAAGGGTAAATTCCCTTTCTCGTTAACAATTCAACTTTCGTTTCGTCAGGAATTAACTGATGCAAATGAGGGAATGTAATTGAAAGACTTGAAGAACCTTTTTTCATGTTTTGCACTAGGGTATCAAGCCCCGCAGCTAAAAATTTATAACTATCTACAAATCTTATTTTAGTTTTGCAATCTTTAAATGTTTTGGTAAAACTTATGTATTTTTCTGTATTACTTGGAACTACGGTAACATCTCCTTCATGGTTTGCTAAAAACGGAACAATAAAGTGCGAGTCATAACCCTGAAAGTTATGCATAAATACTGGAATGAAATTGGGTGTTTTTGCTTGTAAATTGCAATTAGAATGAGCCGCTCCAATGAACTTAGATGACACATGATCATGATGATGCACCTTCTCATCCTCATTTAAAGTTTTCAGACAGATAACACATACATGGGTACACTGATAAATTATCTTTTCTTCCTCCGTCATTTCAGACATAGGCTCAACTTTACCATATATTTCATCAGCTTTTTTAGCCAAATCATGTAGTCCTTCCATGAACATTAGCATACATTTTTCACCGGTAAAAATTAATGGCTGTTGTAATTTAAATTGAGGTATATCCGTTTTGACCATAAGTGAAGCACAAAAAATTTTATGGTTTTGAACTGATTTGGTCCAAGAAATTGATGGATTTTGGGAAGGACCTGCAATTGGTTCCAGATATGATTCAAAGTCTGCATAAGCAACAATTTTAATTTTTTGGGTGGATTCGAATTTTTTAAATTTGATTTTATCATCTGCAGGAAAATCTGTCCTAACTGGTTTATGCGCACCGCAAAATAATAAATGTTCCTTTAATCGTTCTTCCGCGTTTTTTCCACTTTTTGTTTTGTATCTCCAGGAAATAGATGTTAAACACCTGTGGCAAATTTCTTTAGCGGATTTGTCACCTGATATTTGACTACCAACAAGCCTGCTTAAATTTGCGATATAACAATAGTGTGAGTTTATTTCATTTTGAAGAAACAAAAGGTCAAATCTCTCGTTATATGTTTCCTTTTTGCTTATTCTTAAGGGAAATATATTGTTTTTTTCATCCAAACCGTACACATTAATTAAAACATTGTTTACTTCCTCGAATTTTTTAATATCTTTAAATGAAGTAGGATATGAAATACAATCGAATTGATAATGGGTTTCTAAATTTTCGTACAATGTAGGATCGTTCGAACCAACTGTTTTGCTCAGTATTGCTAAACGAAAACAGTCGTTGTTTATATTTTTTACATTAATAACAGCATGTTTGTTTTTTATACCTTTTGGCAAATTAATAAATTGTTTTCCGCTCAGAGGTGTATATTTGGTAAAATGCAAACATAGAAAGTTGCAAGAAACAAAGGCCCAACCAGAACCTTTGGCTTCAAAGGAATCTAATTCCATAATTAATTTTTCGTATGACTCTTTCAAATAATTGTGCAAATCGGTTGATGAATCTATGATGTTCTGACTAGTCTTAAAATTCATATTGGACTTTTCCTCGTTGTTATGATTTATTTTTTTGTATGTACAATCTAAGTGTAAATTAATTTTAAATATGTTCCATTGTGTCAAATATGAAGTTAAAATCTCAATAAGTTTTTCTTTATTGATTTCTAAAAAAATTTTTGGAGTAGTTTTATTATTATGATTTTCAAAATAAAAGTCTATCACCGAATTACCAAATGCAGCCTTTTTAATTCCTTGTTCATATGTGATTAACCTATCAAGTTGTTCCTTATTATAAAGTTTATATTTTTTTGGAGAACTAATTCCTTTTTCTACAATATTAGTGTTGTAGAAAGGTGGAATGTTCGAATGTATCCGTTTTTTGAATGGTAAATGCGATTGAGAACTGGAAACAGATTGTTTTAAAGAGGGTCCAGCCGGAGTTTGGAAATTTTCCATTGTTATCGATTGACTAGTATTACCGACTAATGCTTGAAGGGGACTGATGTGCTTTTTATTTTTACAGGTAATTATATGTCGTGTACAGCTAACTTTCGAATTAAATTCACGTCTACAATATGTGCACACATGAAATTGCCATTTGCATTTATGTGCGTTTAATGTTTTCAATAAAAGCCCACATTTTGAACACAAAACATCCATACCTTTTTAAAATTAATATTTTCCTATGACCATTATGTTCGCTGCTAATATATATTTATTCGCTAAAAGTTATTATATATGAATTTCTCTGCTTTCCCTTGTATGTCATCTTCAATGATCCTACGATAAAGAAAACAATCTTACTTTTTTTTCTAACAATCAGGTATTAACATTGTTTGAAATGAAGCAATTGATAATATGAAAACTCACCATTATAATGTTTGATCTCCGCATCAGTGAAACATTCACTGTACCTCTTGGGAAGAAAGGTCCTAAAGCGCTCTCCTCCTCTTTCAGCCTCTATAATAGCCTCCAATCCTTGGCCGTGTTCAGTTGTTTTAAACCGCAACTCCAATATTGAATAGCATACCCCCTCATGCAACTCTCCTATGGTTTTATAGGATGTAAGACCGTTTAATCTATTCAAAAGGGACATCTGCAATGTTTATAACAATCAGATTGTTGTAATTATGTTAAGATTAGTTAAAACAAGTAGCAATAACAACTTACGTTTAAGCAGTGATTAGAGACGGTGGACAGCACAACACGCAGACGAGACGGAGTGACGGAGTGCCAGTGGGCCGAAGAGGGAACGTTTATAAAGGGAGTATGGACTGATGAGCTAGGCAAAGTGTGAATAGGAGGTATCATGACCATATATGGGCATGGGAATATAGAGAACTGCGAATGTGACTATTTAACTGACGGTCCAGATATTAATCGTGTATGAACTGATGAGCTAGGCATACTGGGAATAGGAGGTATTACGACCCATATATGGACATGGAAATATAGAGAACTGTGAATGAATTGGTTAATGTAACTCACAGACAAGGTGATTATTTAAGTTTATATTGCATCCGTAAGACAATCTCACTTATCTTATTTTGTCCTGTCGTCTGCTATAGTTCAATGTCAACCTTTTCGTCCGTGAGATAAAATATAAACTGCCGATCAAGCATACCCGGGCAGCGCTAGGCCATCAATGACTCATGCTCTGATGGAACTGACGTCACAAGGTCAGTTTTACACACTATACAGATAAAATATTTAAAAAAAAAATTCTGATAAAGGAACCCCGGGGCCCCTCGATGACGTCAGAGGGTCAATGCCCCCCCGTCACAGTTTTACACACTATATAGATAAAATATTTAAAAAAAAAAAAATTCTGATAAAGGAACCCCCGGCCCCTCGATGACGTCAGAGGGTCAATGCCCCCGTGACGTCACAAGGTCATTTGCACCTCTACTATAACACTAATGTAAACAAAGCGATGTTGCCAAATCTTGCACATTCCTTGCGACGTTGCCAAATGTGGCATTCAGACCTCCAAGGCTTCCCCCCCGCACCCTTCCCCTCGCCTTGTCAAGGTCAATTCCACAGTCTCCAATTCTACAACCCGTCGTTTATAACTACTAACAATGATTCGTGTGTATACAAATTATATTGATTCCCACTGTTCATAATTAATATTTATCTTCATTAAATAGCAAACCTAAACTTGTCTGAGCTACCTGATAGAGATCATAAAGTTTAAAAGCTGATAGATCAAATCAGCTGCGATAGCTGGTAACAGTAAAGTGGAGCGAGTAGCAATTAAATCAGTTCCCACCTGTTGTTAAAGTCGGAATCATAACTTCTGCAGTAAATATATCAGTGCGCATTGAATACATCCAGCTATTGATAATTATTTTTTCACGAAGTTTCCAGAAAGTTGAACAAGATAATTACTTACTCTTTCAAGTTTCCACGGCCACTATTTATATAAAAAACTTCAGTTGTTTCGCATGTCTCGCGAAACGTTGGCAGAAAATTCACCTACACGGTCTAAACCAGAAGAAACAACTGAAGTTTTTTGTATAAAGATAATTACTGTTAGAAAATCTTTGTTCTTGGACAATTGCGAGGAAAATTTATCCCGTCACGTTTTGTTGGGGAATCTTTGGACTAATAGCCTGACATAAATGAGGCGTTCAGCATCAAAACAGGATAACTCGAAAAAAAATCGAACTTTTTCACATTTTTCGCAAGTTTTTTTTGGGACACTTTTCCGCCTTACCGCTTAATCGTCGAAGGAACATTTTATATAACTTGAAAATATAAAAATATCTAAGTTCTGACAAAGCCATGATCTTAAACGGCGTAGAAGCGACAAACCTTTTGAACCTGGAAAAGCTCCTAGGGATTGGAAATAGTTGTGAAGGGGTTATGTCCCAAGAGTGGAATAAGGGAAACTACAGATTAAGATTAAGAAAGGAGATATGCATAAGATTATATAACCTGAATAGAACGATCAAAAACATATGTCTGATATGCATGTACACATGTTCATAACATTAACATATATTTGATAAAATATACAATCTGAACCGCTACATCAAATAAACGAAAGAAATACTTAGGAGGCCAGAGATCATAGATCAAGAGATCAAGATAAGAACTAATTCAGGGAAAGAGTAACTAATATAAATAAGTGGAAAAAGAGAGAGAGCTGAGGATAGAAGAGTGGACAGAGGAGAAAAGGGGCAGTCCTCTAAAAGAATGAAGGGAGTGTGGACGGAAGAAAAAATGTTCCAAGTATTTGTGAGGTCCAACTAGTTGTAGTAAACAAGCAACTTGTTGTTAATTAGTACATTTCTGTACTAGTCAACAACAAATTACAAAAAAGGAATACATTTTACAGTAATTATTCATATGAAAATAGTAAATTCAAGTTCGAAAATGGAAAATCTGAAGTTAGTCAATTTTTCATAAAACGATTATATGACTGCAGTAAAACTCATCCGAAACTCATCGAATAAAAGTTTATCCAACGAATGTAAGAAATTTTCATATTGTCAATAGCATTAGTACAAAAGAAATGGATCAATATGCATCAGTTGGAAGCATTTTGTCTACGTCCAATCAGAGAATCAAATATACGTCTGATAGAGCTCAACTTGATTCTTGAGTCATCATTGTCATTACTCATATCAATGGCCAAAATATATTACATATGGACGCCGACTCTGAAGAACCTCTTCATCACAAATAATCACAAACCGAGGATTTTCAAATGATCATCAATCTCACTAATGCTGCTTTGGTAGTGATAACCCATTTTCGATTCCCAATGATTGAGTTGACTTTGGCTAATCCATACTCACGCGAAGTAATAAAAGTCATTAATTCCTGAACGGGACAGTCAATACCTCGCTGAAAGGACGCGTTAGCTTCATCACTGACATCCTGTCGAGGGCAGATTTAATAGTGACCAATGGATCCTCACAAATCCAGTTAACATTAACATTTAATGGTACCAGTTTCCCTCCAAACAATTTAATAATAATTGATCCGCTGATAGAAATGTATATATATATATACAGTATAGATTTCTTATCTCTTCGGGAGTAGAATTATTAAAATCTCTCTCTCTCTCTCTCTCTCTCTCTCTCTCTCTCTCTCTCTCTCTCTCTCTCTCTCTCTCTCTCTCTCTCTCTCTCTCTCTCTCTAGTACCCATCTCTGAGCACCCTCAAACAGTACTCTGAGCTTTAGTTATGCGTGGGGTTTCAGTATTTGTACATACAAACTCATATGTAGACAAACGAATGGTTCTATAATTATTTGAAAATTCGCAAATCGTACGTCTCGTCGTTTTTTTAACTTCTTATTGTGAGCGAACTATTCAACTTCTTATGTTCTAATAGGCTGTATTTTACCCTTTTAGTCATTTAGTCAATTACCCTTTAAAATGCTATGGACACATATTTGTGTCCCGGAAAAATACTTTGGTGGGTAGGTACTATTAGCACGTAAATGGATTTTTCATTTTTTTCGGTTTTGCATGCAATTATTACATGAAATTATGATTAAAATATTACACATTACCTTATGAGAGGCAGATATGTACGTATAACATGAGCTAAGGCATTGAAGAAAGACAGAATACGAAACCATCAGGTTTATAGAAAAGAGACGCCAAGTAAGTCTTCTTGTGCCACTATTGATTCCATGGTTGATATACTTACTTCCAATCTCAAATATATCCTTGACACCCATGCCCCACTGAAAACCTCAACCTTCCGTCACCTGCTTGCTCCTTGGATGTGTCAAAAAATAAAAGATCTACAAAAGAAACGTTATGCAGCCCGAAGACGCTTTAGACCCACAAGACTAACTGAGGACTATCAAGCGTTCAGGGCTCTCCGCAATTTGACAAAGTCGCTGTTCTCTACATTTACAATTTTTCCCCACAAAATGGAGTTTCCCCTTCCTCCTAGAAAAAAGCATTAGTCCACCCTATCAACAAATTTTCTAACCCTTTCTCACTCAAAGACTACCGCCCAATCTCAATTCTCTCTAATCTTTCCAAGCCTCTAAAAAGATTAGTCCAGTCACAAATGTCAAATTTCCTCGAACAGTCCAACCTACTTGACCCACTTCAATCAGGTTTCCGTCCCGGTTTCTCCACACAATCTGCACTTACCATAATCACCTATGACATACATACCGCTATGGACGACAAAAAACTAAGAGTGCTTATCCTTCTTGACTTTTCTAAAGCTTTTGATTCCTTGGAACATTCAATCCTTTACAGTAAACTCAAATCACTGTCCTTTTCTAATAGTTCTATCCGATGATTCCAAACGTTCCTCTCTGATAGATCTCAAGCAGTTTCAAAACCTAATAATCCCCTTTCCACATTCCTCACTCTTTCCTCAGACGTGGCACAGGGCTCAAGCATCTCTCCTCTCCTGTTCAACTGCTATATCAATGATCTTCCTAAATCTGTTCACCACTATTCCCACCATCTATATGCGGACGACTTCCAAATATATTTGTCCTTTCTTCCTTCTGAGCTATTAATTGCGTTCGCCAGTATTCAGGAAGACTTAGAAACCTAGGCATCACCATCGACCAAAACCTTTCTTGGAAATCCCACATCGCCCAGATATCCCGATGGTCAATTAGTTCCCTGAAATTATTCAATCGTTCTCGTCATCTCCATAGACAATCTTCCCGTAAGCTTCTCGTATCTTCTCTCATCTTCCCCCACTTTGACTATTGCAGCGTGGTATATGGAGGCCTTTCTAAAATGCTTGAAGACAGAGAATAATGAATTGCTCTCTAAGAACTGTGCTTGGTACTCCTAGGCGATCGCCCGTGACCCACTTTTATGATGAGTTAAAGAGGCTGTTCCCTCCCTTCCGAAGACGATTTTTCCTCTGTTCATTCTTATTCCAATCCATTTACTCTCAACACTCTTCATACATCTACAGTCTCTTCCAATTCAAATCCTCAGTTCATAACCATATAACAAGATCCCGCCGAGTAGGACGTCCCAAGCTTCGTTGGGAGGATTGTGTGGCTGCGGACTCCAGAATGCTACTTGGACTAACAAATTGGAAGGCAGTAGCGCGCAATAGAGAGGACTGGGAATCTTTATTGGACCAGGCTTTGACCCATCATGTGGGTCGTGATGCCAGATAAGAAGAAGAAGAACTTAATTATTATTATTTTTGTTAAAATATTTCTTTTAAATGGTTTTCTGGCAATTTCTACACGCTTTATTGTTCATTTGTTCATTTAACGTCACTTTATGCTGCTATTGCAAATCGGAGCTACACGCTTTATGATTTGTAACATTTAGCCTTCTGGCCAGATAAATATTATGTTTCTTTTTCTGTTCATATTTGTAATTCTAAATGGACTTACAATAAGTCCCAGAATAAAGTTACTTTTCTATTCTATTCTAAGTCAACATATAAAATAATTGAAATTAACTAAAATATTTTGACATTTCTTAACAATTTTACGGTAGGTATTATTCAAATATTTTTCATAATATACCGAAATTCTGAAGAACTATGAATGCACTCCAGGTCCTTTTTTTATGTTGTAACAATATATATATATATATATATATATATATATATATATATATATATATATATATTAGTCTATTAACAGATTATTGATATTTTAAAATAAAGTTCTGTCTTAATACAATTTGGTGCAAAAGAAATACTGTAGTAATTTATTAGTCGCGCCATGAACTTATAATCAAGCAATAGAGCTGGGATGAGTGAAAAGTATTCAGTACCCAGATAAGGTAAGCCCCCGGAACTCACCCGGACTTTTTTGGCTCTTAAAAATATGTATACATTTTTTCATGGGGTTTATACATTTATGACGATTAATATTCATGACGATCTACCATTATATAGGTATACCTCTTTCCTCCTCAAAAGCACAAAAACTATTTGAGCCCTTACCAAATCAGAAAATTCTACTTTCGCCCTTAGACCACTACCGCTGGCTCCTGACCTGACTATGTAATTGGAGACAGAAGTTAGGAGAGACAATTTATCAAGGAAGCGT
Source organism: Troilus luridus (assembly GCA_964056705.1). Taxonomy (NCBI): domain Eukaryota; kingdom Metazoa; phylum Arthropoda; class Insecta; order Hemiptera; family Pentatomidae; genus Troilus; species Troilus luridus. The sequence goes on from OZ057414.1 coordinate 61,028,305, forward strand.
GTCCCGACTGTTCTGTCCTCGTTTAACCGAATAATTGTTTTCATTTCGTCTTTCTAATTATTCCTCGTCTTTTTTTTCCTTTTCCCTTTTTTTTTTAATAGTTTATCTCTCCTTTTTTATCCTTATAAAACCCTAAAACATGACTTAATTCCGAGATTACAAATGTGCGGCTTACCGAGTACGCTTTCCGGGAAAATTAAACATGGGCATATATTCCAGGATTCCACTAATTCCGATTATTAATCTTTCTTAAAATAATTATTTGAAAATGTCCTGCATAGTAATGTCACACTTAAATATTTTTCTCCTTGCGTTTATCTTTGGTTTTAGCTTTGCTCTCAGACCTTATTATCAGGATTTGCTTAGAACAATGGGAATCAATATTTTTTGCTTGCTTCTCATTATTATCCGGATATGAATAAAAAATGAAATGAATAAATAAATGCTTAATATAATATATTAAACTTAAACATAGGTACTTCAATAGCTGAAAGTACGTCTTCTTTTTTCTTGAACGTGAGCTTTGGTTTGTTATTTATGCAATTTTGCATGGTATTTTTAATGAAACAAAAGTTGAAATTCAATACGTTATATTTTTTTTTAGTATAAAAAGTAGCTAGCAAGCCAGCCTATCCACTTCTTAGAAAAAAGACACTTATGCAGTTAAGATATTTCAAAGATATTTTTAAGTCCTTCATTCGGATTATCACTAAAAAATATTATGAATAATCATTTCTGTCCTGATTTACAGGTATATATAAATTATATAACTTTATATAATTGTTTTACCTCCCCTTACCATGCCTTTTGTGTGGTAAAGTTTTTTATATCTAATAAGAAGAATGATGTTATTATGGTATTATGTTAAAGGTTTTTTAATTTTTTAAAATTTATTTATTGATATTTACAACTGTATAAAAAAAAATACATCTAGTAAATGGGCTAAGCGATACAAAATGACATGTGAAAATGACAAGTAGAGAAACTACCCACTGGTAGTACTCAAATCACAAGTTCAACTAAGAAGTCACTGGGCCATCTTCTTTTCAGTCGCCTCGGAGGATTATCGGGAATTGAAGAGGAAGCTAGGTTTAAAACCAGAGGGTTTGAGTGGAAATGACGTTTGTTATGAAAGGATAGATAGCGGTTTCGGGCCAAATCAGCAACAAATGGGACATTAAGGTCGTTATGGATGATTTTATTCTTAACAAAATAAGGAGCATTAAAGGATTTTACGAAGGATTTTGGATTGTAGGGATTGGATACGAGAGGAATTGAGTAACTGAGCCCCAAAGCTCTACTCCGTAGGTCCAAATAGGTCGTATGATGGTCATGTAGATGAGTCTTTTGTAATTAATTGGGAGCTTAGAGCGTTTGTCTAGTAAGTGTTGAAGTAGCCTGAAACGTCGAGCGGTTTCTTGTCTTTTCAGTCTCGTGTGAGGATTCCAGGTTAATCGTTTGTCAAGATCCAACCCTAAGCATCGGATCTGTTCTACAGGCACCAGTTGGATATTATTAAAGGGTACTGAAGGGCAGGAAGTCATTGGTTTACGACGTAAGGTAAAAGTGATTTGATGCGATTTTTGAGAGTTTATTTTAATTATCCAGTTTTGACACCATTCTTCAAGATCAGTGATATGGGATTGGAGGCTTTGGGATGCAATAATTGGATTGGTGTTGACAGATAATACTCATGTATCATCAGCATACGTGGTAAGGATAGTATTAGGATGAGTTGGGATGTCAGCTGTATAAACTGTATAAAGGATTGGGCCAAGGATACTACCTTGAGGAATGTTAAAGGTTAAATTATTAAAATAAATTATTGAAGGAAAATTAAAACCAACACAATTTTTTACTATACTTTTTACTAACAAACAAGAGTTTTTACTATTTGTTTAGACATTAAGTTAATTATTTTAATTTAAAAATGAAAACTACTAATTGGGGTAATGCTCGTATATTTAGTAACCAACCTGTAGCACTACTACCTATGAAGGGTCTTGATTACAGTACATGATATATATGTACACTACATAGATGGATGGCTCTACATTCTGCGTGAGGACAAGGCCTCCCGGAAACATGGTAAATGCTGTAGTGTTACTTAAACAACAGTTGTGCAGGGAAGAGATTTTTCAGAGATCACGCCCAAACGCCATGTTTTCCCCAATTACCGTTATCCTCTTTATAGAGGGCAGGTGTGACTCGGGAGGATTTGTGGGTCCCACAGGGTCTATCCATGGCTGTTACTTATTAAAATATTTTTCAAACACAGCAGGATTTGAACCCAGGACTTAAGTATAGCAACTCAGCACTCTACGCCCTGAGCTAAAGAAGCCATTCTCTGTTGGAAAAACATGGCATCATAGCTACTTAAAATGTTCATAAACTTGAAACCCGCCCTAAAGCCGTTTATTTGTGAGATACATATTCTATTTCGACAATATTACTTACTGAAGCTGTAAAATTCTGCAAGTAGATACTCACATCGCATAGAAAAAAATGTCCTATACTTTATCTATCGGTGCCAGGTCAGGTGGTTTTAATATTGTAGATCCAATTTTACAGTCGATAACGCATCACGCTACATGCCACAGCCTGATTGAAAAATATCCGATTTTCTTATTTTTGAAGGTTACTCATTGACTTGAAGAAAGGTTGGTGTTCTAGCTTTTAATAATCATACTGTTGGTGGTTTATGTGATATCCATTTCTTTTTTTCAATTCGGAGCTTCGAGGTATACTTTCAATTTATTACTGTTATTTATAATTATATTACCATTTACTACTGGTATAAATGTGGTTGGGAACATTAACGATTAACGGACACCGCACGGGATTTGGACTGCCAATTTACGCTTCCCCCCGAAGAACAGCACATCCAAGGATTTTTTACTCCCCTTAAAAAAGGGAAGATAATCATGGGTATAGTAGCTTTTTAATCAACGCACCACTGGTCATCCCTCCCTGAAGTATTTCGTATTGTAAATAGTTATTCTGTCATTTATTTGGATAACTTATATATTTTTTCGGAGATTAAAATTATTTGTATTCCAAGTGACACTTCAAATTCAAAGGACTGCTTAGTATTGAAGAATGGCACATTCCTAATAAATGAAAAAATCTTTGTTGTAAAACCTTTCTTTTACATGATAATATTACGAGTATGTCTGTAGTACCCTGAAACTTAATATTTTTTTTTTTTTATTTTACAAATGTAATGTTTCCGTTACATGTTTTAAAGTTATATTCAGAAACCAAAAATTTATTTCAACGTTTTGTTGAAAATATTTTACATTCTTTCATGAATTTTAATTAATTTATTGCAGGAATTTGTATACAAATTTAAAATCGATGATCTATCTGTATCTCTCCATGTTTTCCCCCGTTCTGGAAGGCATTAAAAGTAAGTCCTATCCAAATGAGAAAATTCTATTTATGTTATAAAACGGTTAAATTACTTACAAAGAATAACTATGTGTTTTCTTTGATAATTTTTCAAGTTCAAGCAGAGAGCATTAACGTATTTATTTTATTTTTATGGTGCTTTATTCGAACTTTAATGTTATACTATTCCTCCATACTCTTCCGTTCGATTGCATCTTTCAGATCAAATAAAATCATTTGATTTATCTCGTTACAGATTTAATGAATGTTTTTCTTGTTCTCTTAAAACATCTAGCCTTGAACCATTTCCAACTTAGATAGTTGCAAGGGCACTAACTTGCAAGAGAAGGCGATGCTCGTGACTGATCTTAGCCCGGCACGTTTTGTTGGATTAATTGCCCACTTGAACCTGACAGCCTACTCCAGCCTGGGTAGTTCTTAGGCACTGGAACACTCCTCGCAAGGACTCTAAAGTCCCAGAGCTTGTTGGTGACAGTAGTTCATTATCTCAAACACTTCTTACTAAATCTCAAATATCATCTCAAAATTTATCTTTCTAATATTCATCTTTATCAGTCTGTGGAGGGCTGAGTTGATGTTCAAATTCAGCTGTGGAAGATAAATTGTTTAATCTCAACAATCTCTAAGTAACAGCCGGGGATGGATCCTAAAGGATCTGGAAACCCGCATGGAGCTCAACTAGCATCTTTAAACTGGGTACCATTAATCTGGGGAAAACCTGGAAGTTGAGTGTGATTTCAGATAAACCTCCTTTGTCAACCGTAGTCCTAAAAACAGTACAGACTGTATCATCTACTGTACCCAAGACCCTTCAAGGGTCGTGTGGGTTTTTTTTTAAATATAAATGTTTTAGGGCAATAGATAGGTTTTTGGTCAATAGATCAATGATCTATTGATTTTGGGATTCCAGAATAATCATTTAAGATAATTACTCAAATTATTATTTCTTTAAACGTCCTAACTTTATTATTACTTATTAACTATATAGATATATAGTGCATCTGGGCTAAGTAAGGATCTGAATAATCACAATGAATATACTTTATTAATACAACTCCATCTTTGGACTATCATTTAATAAATACATTTTGACATGAGCAATAATGATTCAGATGTAATAAGAATTCCCATAGATTACTTATAGAACTAAAATTAAAACTTATATGGTAAAAGAGGCATGCATTTAGAGTTCTTGGAGAGATATGTCTTCCTCGGTTCTGGCCGCCTCTTGGTTCCACGCCATCTTCCCCATCTTCGTCTACCACCGCTGACCTTCCTTCCAAAAGTGCCTTCCTCTACTCGCGTTTTTCTGAGAGCATCTTCTCTGGCGTCTCTTAAAGAAGTCTCTCCTTCAAAAGACAAGTCTTGGATCTCCCCCTCCAAGGCTTTGGACTCTTTTAGTCTTACCCTCCAGGGATGTCAATCCCAAATGTATACCCGCTGCCTACATAAGCGTCCTAGTTTTTATATTCGTAATTTTTCACTATTATTATTTTCTACGTTCATATTTATTTTTATAACACCCGGTACGATAAATAACAATATTTAATACTTAAAATTTCTTCTACTATTAGTATCTAATAGCAAACCATATTTTAATCAATATCTTTAATAAATCAGTTGTTACCTACGGCTCCTCTTTTGGATTTCGTCAGTACCTGAAAAGGACTGGTTGCCATCCAAGGTATAATCAAGGACACATATTGAGAAGTTGGTAAAAAAATAAACCCAAAACCTCCTCGGATCAAAAATAAACCACCACTATATTAAAAAATATAGATCATAATAATACACATAACAACTAATAATACTAATCAAACTGGAATTAATAACAAGGATAACTACAATATAATAAAATATTCACAAACCCTTATGTTTAATGATCGAGCTGACAACGAAAAGAAAAAAAAATGTTTAATCGTCAAAATTGTTTGGCTCTACCATCAACTGAAACTAGATCTGGGTACACCGATAATCTAGTCAGACTACAGTAAAAAAAGAGGTTCCTACCTCGACAGTTCATCTTACTTCTGGTGGGATCACGATCCTTCTCGCCGGGAGAACCTGTCTTCGAACTTTGCCTGATTGGAAAAAGTAATTTTTTATTTTGTAGTGAAGTGCTAAAATATTTTTCTGAGTAATAAACATGGCAATTTTATTTGAGCTAGAAATGGAAATAAATTCTCCTAGAGAAGGGCAGTAGGCTCGTTGTTCAATATAGGCTGGTCGGGAAAATAAAATAAATTGGTCGGACTATAGACTGGAATGAGTTGATCCTCAGGAGGAAAAATAATACACAATCAATCACCATCATTTTTATTCTATCTCTAGCTCGATACTATTGCCATATATCAGCAACATTCCTCATCCACGTCCAGCACTATCGGATACCATCAATAAGGAATCCTATAAAAATTCCATTATTCCATCTTTCGACGCTTCCATCCTGATTGCCTCTTTCAGATCTAATAAAAACATTAAATGTATTGATTTATAGATCTGTCCTTAATACATGTTTAAATTAATGTTTTCTTCTACCCAAAAGCTCATAATAAACTTTCATATATTAATAACTTTCACAGTATTATACCGTTGTATAACACATCATTTTATTACAATTTACAAATACATTGTATCATGTATTTATATTGTATAAAATCTATTAAAATAATAAAAAGGAGCGAAACCTCAAAAAAACAAAAACAAACATAAATTAACCGGAAAAATACCCTCCTAAATTAAGCCTTAAGTCTCTAACATACTGGATAAACCAACCAGCCAACATTTCATCAATTCAGGCATAAACAATACATACACGAATAGAAAATTACAACAAAGAAAATAATGTGCAGTACATCTCACATCAACTGTCACAAACAGACTCATCGAATAGAGAAAGCAACCATGCTCCAAGACGTTTGCCACGAACTAAGGCAAAGTAAGGTAATAGATCAAAAGCTGGGGAGATTGTAAAATCATCTAAGGAGAAAAACAAAACAACATATGTATGCTTATTAAAAAACTAGTAACCCATAATGACCTCAATGTCTCATTTGTTACTGATTTGGTCCGAACCCGATACTGGTATTTTCATGAAAACTTCATTCCCACTCAAACCCACTAGATCCAAACCTAGCAACCTCCTCAATTCCTGATAATTCTCCGAGGCGTCTGAAGAGAAGATGAAGCCTCGTGATCTTTTAAGTTGAACTTGTTATTAGAGTACTATTAGCGGGTAGCTTCTCTACCTGCCTTTTTTCATAACAATATGTACCATTCCTGTCATTTGCTTGTTGTATTATTTTAATAAAATTTTTAAATTTCAATGAATAAATTAATAATATTAAAAAAAATGTTTCATAGTTAACAGTAATATCCAAATTATTAACTATAATATCCATAGGCTATAACCTTAATAATCTTGTTGTAGAGCTGTTATGTATTACCTAAATGTAATTTAAATCAATGCATATTGGTCAGAACTTGGTCATCACCTTTAATTACAAAACGGAAAAATAATTAAATTGTATTCTGAAACATTAATTATTTTAAATAAATCTAAAAAATCTTGTAAGTTTTTCTTTATGTATAGATCTGTTTTATTTATTTTTTTCTGCTCATCTGGTGTTTATATACATGCTCAGCGGTTCAAATATTACCTTCCTTTGCCTTAGTTGTTTTTAGAATGTCTTGGAGTGGTGTTGTTATGTAAATTTGATGAATCTGTGTGTGACTGTTGGTCAGAGATGTGTTGTACTTAGTATTCTTTAATGTAGTTTTGTTTTTATGTATGTCTTGTTGATGCCTGAATTAGCGAAACGTTGAGTGGTAAGTTTTTACAATATTTAAGATAAGTAAGGCTTTGTTTCTGAGAATTTTTACCATTACATTGTAATTCATTTAAGAGAAAAAAAGAAATTGAGTACTTTTTATTACAATTTATTTCAGAACAAGAAGTCACTATATAATATTCCTATGTGTATCAATTTACTAAAATTATTCGTATCTTGAATGCTGTGCAAGATTTATTTCGGTTGGGTATCCCGAATTGAGCCCCCTCAAAACTCAGGGCATTCAGCATCTCCTTTAGTAAAAGATGCACGAACAATAGTGCCTGAAGAAATCATCCTAAACGCTGTATAATAAAACAGGGCTATTACCTAAGGCTATGTTTAAAACTGAAATATGTCATTAACTATTACCCACCAGTATGCTGTGATTAATGTATAATATGATTTAGTACAACCGTAAGCTTGTAATAGGAGATAAGTAGTAAAACCAAAATATCGTAGCATAGTTTTATTATTATTATTTTTTATCATACCTAGATCGGAATATATCCTCTGCCAAATGCGGAATATCCTCTGCCAAAAAATGGAATTTGATCCAAAAGTGTAACGTAATTATCCCGGTGTAATATGTATTATGATATGGAACTAAAGCATCGATATGATTTATGTTATGTGAAACAATTAATTTATCTATAAACGTAAAGCAAACCATAATTAGCCATCATTCTGTTTAAAATTTCTAAATAATAAAGCAAAATAAACCAAGAATATTAATTCGAAACAATGAATTCTCGTACATTTTTCTTAAACTTTTGTTCTCAAACTTGATTCAAAATATTTTCTTTCTTATTTAAGTTGAATAAGATTTTACGATTGTACGTAATTCACGTTTAGAAAAACACAAAATAAAAAACTTTGTTAAGGAATATGTGTACTAAGAAAACCGCACACAATCATCTTGTAATTTATTTAAAAATTTATTATACAATTGTAACATCTAGTTTATAGAACGTAAGTTACTTCTCTCCAAGCAGTGTTCGTCTATATTCAATTGGCTTAGTAAATTCAACAATGAAGTTACTTTATAAGAATAAATTAAAAGTTAAATAAACGATAATATCATGACCATGGCCATACCCACAAACCTCTCTGATGATTGACCATGTGTTAGATATCTAAACTAAATTATAAATATAATTTTCAAATAATGGATAATAAGCTGAAAATAGATACTTTTCTTCCCATTATGAACTCCATACTCATGTTGGAACATTCAAACCCTATTATGTTCCGATCGACTCTAGGTAATGGACCTTGAGAGTTATCGTAGCTTTCTATCTTAAATAGTCTTCCAAGATGTTGGTATGAATAGCCGAATTGTCCTGTGCGGAAAGTAGATATGTTTACCTTCCCAACCGCTTAAGATATCTTGGACATACGCCTCATAGATTCCCAGCTCAAAAAAAAAATCGTTAGGGCATTAATGTTTAGATTTTTTAATTAATTCGTTTATATCTTTTTAAAATGTAACAGATGTTATATAACAATATGTAAGAAATAGTAATGTTTTTATTAATAATTATTTATCCAGCTCTACTAATGATACTACAGAGATAAAAGTATACTAAAAATGACGAATTATTTTTAAATGAATATGATTTTTAAAAATTAATTTATAACATTTTTTCAAATAACTATATTATATCACTTCTTTAACTTTCTGTTAGACGCGCGCTTGTTTCGGACATGGTTAGTCGCGTTGCACCTATGAGGTGTTTCTGATTTTTTGAAAGACAAAAGAAATTTATTCTGGTTTAAATAGTTAATTGTTACCTATTTAAGATTCTTTAGAGAGATAAAGTATTAAAAAACTTATTTAATTAGTAAAATTTATTAAAAAACAGTATCACAAATAATTGCAGAACATAAAGAAAAACAAGGGAAAGTAAATTTGTATAAAAACATTGAGAGTCCTGTATGTAGGAACAACTTATTTCATTGTCACATATCAGTATATAAATATTATTTTAGAGGCTGCCTGATGCAGAGCTATCTTCATCTGAACAAGAATTTTCAAAAGAGTCTACATCCTTCACAAATTGTTGTTACATGACTCAAACATAAGTATACTCAAGTAGCGCAAGTATACTTTGTATGTTTTCGTTATTTATTTTTTTGATATGGCTCCCACAATTTTCTTGTCCATCAGAATGTTCTTCTTCAGATGCTGAATCAACGTTGCTTTGCTCTGTTTCTGAATCTTGGTCGCGCACTTGAAGATCGTCTCCACTATTAGTATCAGAGAGATCTCCGAAATCCTCCTCCTCCCTCAAATCATCATCAAACTTCTACGAATTTCATTCACGTCCTTGGGGTTCTTCAAGTCAAAGGTTTTCTTTTTTTAATCCATTCTAGAAGTCAGAGGGAAAACGTATTTAGTGGCGTTGCACCTACTATTTGATTAGAGTATTACCTGCATTTAATGATGAGATTTTGTTATTACAATCTAACAAAAGTATTCTCGCAAGAGCAGAAAATAGTATTATATATATTAAATTCATAAAAAATATTACATCCATAATACTTACGTCAATGGTCGCACTGAACCTGTGGGATGAACGGAGCTTCTGCAACTCTCCACCGGCATGTTCGAAGGTCGGGAATACACTGACCTTTGAGTAACACAAAGATAGGAAGATAACATTAGGGTCATCCCCCGGTAGCGACCATTGATGGCAGAGAAGGGAAAAGTGTATTAGGGATGCGCGTCTAACGGAAGGTTAAAGGGCAACGACATAACTCAAAATTACCAATTTTCGTCTTCAATAGAAATTGTATTGATTGAATCTTCTAAATTCGGGAAGGACATATCAGATATTCCATTTCTATGATAAAATATAGATTTAAAAAAAAAAGTCATATTTTGGGTTTGAGTTGAATTATGTTTGAATCTAATGTTTTGCGAAAATAATAACAAATTGTAAAATAAAAAAAGTTTCAAGCTTTTAAAATTTCTGATGATAAAAGAATTTCAAAATATTATTCCAATGGGAATGCTTTGCTTTACCTGTACTAATAATTTTATTCTTTAACTTATCTGGATTAATTTTGACAATACATGGAACTTCCAAATACCTCTATTGAAATATTAGATTTTTTGAGTTATAGCATTGTTCTTATGAAGGAGCAATACTAGTTATTTAAAAATATAATTATGTATATTTTTCATGAAAGCTTTACTGAATGTTTTACTCACAGTACAATTTTATTTTATACCTTTCAATTAATTTTATTTTTTCGCGTTAGTCCCGTGTGACGAGTTACTTCCACAATTGCCAAATAAATACAGAATTAATTCCTCCCCTTTTTAAATTGCTCGTGTAATGGCTCTGCACTGCGTTCAGCCCCAAGTATGTGAACGAGAAAGATATTCCAACAAATTTAAAATGAGATTCTCCACTGGATGCTTTCCTGATAATACTTCCTTAATGGAAGCTACGCCCTAAGAAGACTTCTTAGTATACTTTGAGCAAATTATCATAAAATAAGTAACCAGTAGAATCTGAAACGACTTCGCGCGGGTAATTGGATTTTTTTAATGTTTTATATGCATAAAACCTCTTCTTCTTTTTTTTTTTTTGGGCAATCCTAGATGTTTTTGAAAGTGCACAATTTAAAAATCTTGTAGTTGCTTAGGTATGTTTAATCATTTTATTTAGATTAATATTTCTACATAATAAAAGCCACAGCAGTTAATGAGTTTGAAGTTTGCCGGCATGAAAAATAAAAATGTTTATTAGATAAAACCCAAAAAAACTAATCACCAAAATATATTTTTCTACATTTCTATGAAATACATCATTATTGACATTTTTTTACTTGAATTATTTTACTAAGTCAGCTTAAAACTCATGGCTATAAGAGATACTTTAAAAGTCAACAAATGTTAATTTAAATGCATTACTACAAATTAGCTCAGAGGCCAATTAACGATGCTTATCTGTTTTATATTTTTATGAACCGTAGTATTTGATACGTTGTTTTATTATTGATGTCCTGAATTCATTAACCATTATTTGCGAAGAAAATATTCGTTACTGTGTGGCCTAAACTATGTTTCGTGGTGCATACATCGGATTTAATAACTCATAGATTTGAGGGAGAATACACCAATATTAATTTAAATTGATTGTCTTTCTTAACCCTCAAAACGTACGGTGGTATTAGGGCCGACCCCAGGATGCTTTGAAATACACCCGCATGTCTCAAAATTATCTCCAAGGGTTAAGACTTTGAGTACCTGTCCTGCCAGTCGTATTCCAGCTGTGGCCGAGAGTGTTTCGCACCACAAGGTTAGTCAATTGTCTTTGTTACCCGAACTCCGCGAAAATTCATGTTTGGGGTTGAAGAAAGCACCACAGTACCATTCATGTACTCCGCCGCTTTTTGTAATAGATGTTCCTTTATTTAGTAATTCTCGTATCTATTACTATTAATTCGACTATAAATTTCCATGAGTTAATATAGAGAAAATTACTAGTTATGGACACCCCCACCAGTAATGAACACAATTAATTTAAAATGCCAAAAATAATTGGTGTTGGTGATGAGACCCCTACATCTTCGTGTGAACCACCTGAGAAAACCAGAAGGTGCAATATTTGACCCCGTAGTGCTGATAGTAAAACGAAAAATGTTTGTAATACATGCAAAAAATCTATTTGCTCATCTGAAAGGGTTTTACTATTGCATATCTTGTTATGATAATGGAGAATATTTTATTCATTTTATCATACATGAGACTGGTTTTCGACTAAATTTTACTTAGAAATTTAATGTAAGTTTTATTTTTTTATTGCGAAAGTTTTTTTTACTTTTACTGCCTATGTTTTATTGGACATTTTTCATTTTCTTGAAGTTATATTGCGTTTAAATGAAAATTTTGATTTGAAAATGTATTTTTATGAAGAATAAAGTCATGTTACAATATTAGAATTATGTTCTTATTGATAAGTAGAGAGGCACTGATACCATAGCACCTCAAACCTTTAAAAAAAAGTTGGGGTATGTGAGGACCCCACCGTACCATGTATGTCCTTCCAGCTCACCGTACCATTGGAGGGATAATTTAAAATATGGACATAATTTGAAGATCTAAAAGATTTTTTAATTGTTATGTAAACTAAACCAAATACTCCCCCTTCCTAAAAATTAAAATAAATAAATAAAATATAACATTTCTATAGTGGTGACAATTAGTGGTTTATTCGATCTATTATACATTGGAATATGTAGTAATCAATGTGGTTAAAAAATATATCCCGTATCTCCATTATATTATTATATTAGTATATTCCTATGTCGACGGTTAAGTTCTGCTATTTACGTTCAACATCTCTACACAACCGAATCTTCGATCATGTCTAGCATTAAATCCTCATTAAGTTTGGGTCTCGACGAAGAAGTTAACATTATTAGCGCCTTTTCCTCATTGTTTTCCCTAAATGACAATTTCCTTGTAAGTCCTATTGAGTCCATTATAAACACGAACTCCCTTCCACTCTGACTCAACAAAGTATTTTCCAGTTATTTACTTATAGTTGCAAATAAGTATTGTGAGTCTCTGTATCATAATTTATCTAGTGATTTTCTTTTTTTTTTTTCAAACCTTCTTTCACACTCTTTACCAAAATAATGTTAAATACACAGATCAACATAGAGTAATCACTAGTATCTTACAGTTTATCTTCAACCGAATAAAATTGTTATTTAGGGTGTCGCCTTTTACAACCTAAATTTGCATGAAGAAAAACACATAGATAACAAGCTTCAAATGAAACCTTTCCCAACAATGGGGGAAATGCGGTGTGAAAATGTGAGGTCATGTGTGAGCTCACCTTTCCATTTTCACTGCCTACCACCAGAAATATTTATCCATAATCCTTCCATCCTTTTTATAAAATGTTAACATTTTTTTGTTAACAATAATAATATTTTTATCCATCACCAATGAGGGCCTAATTGTAAGGTTGGATATTAAAGAACATATGATATTGAGGAAAATTTTAGACCCTAAAATCTCAAACAACAAATTTGGTACAAAGTTACAGAAAGAATCTCCGACACAATGAGAAAAAGAAGGGGTGATTTCTATGTTGATTTCCTACGAATGAATGCAAGTAGGCTAACCAGAAGAATATTTGAATTCCTTATAAATAAAACTAAACTGAGCTCGTTGAGAAAGTAGAGACAGACATGAGAGAATTCGGGGTTCCAGTGTCTATAATTGGTGATAGAACTATCAAGAGTTTAAGCCAAGACCAGGGAGTAAAATCCGAGATCTCCGATGAGGAAAGGAATAAAAGATGAATAAAATGATACCGGGCGGAAAGAAAGTGCACTAATCATTGAACCGAAGTACCCCAAAGATGGGTGAAACTAAAAAAAAAAATAATACTTTATTAGTATAAAATGTTTATATATATTAAAACAAATATTCAATCTTGAAAAGGATGACAGCACTAAAGAATTTAGGATATTACACAACGCGAGATTGCAGAGCATACACTCAACGTTGTGAAGTAGAGATGGCCTTGTAAAGTTGTTGGGTTTAGTAACGAATGAATTTCTAAACAAGTTAATAATCGCTGAGCCGATTAGTGAACGTTCGATGGGTAGACCGAAGCAGAGAAAGGAGGATTGCGGTTAGGGCGATCAAACAGACTTGGGTTTGGGTATTAAACCCTCGACTGGAGTTTGTAAACAGAAATTGGTGGTATCGACATCGAGCCTTCCGGCGTTCATTAAGCATTATTATTATTATATTCGTAGAAACTGACATATATAGATAAATACATATAATCATAATATATACAGACATATAAATAAAAGGTCTTTCACCTTCTACCAGGGTTTGTATTTTAATAAAAAAAAAAAAAGATAAGAATAGGGGAAAATAAACAATAAAGGGAACTACTAAATAAAAAATTGGTATACTAAGATATTCAGCCCTTAAAAAGGCATTTATTGAAGCTACCCTACATCTACTTGAACCTATCCTACCAACATGTCGGACATAATTCATTATAAGTAGGCAGTTCGATTAATCGATTATACGATTTACCGCGAATGGCGGTTTATTAAATAAATTACACGTAAGTAAGCTTCTGGGCCATTTGTTTATGTTTAAATAATATTTAGTTAAAATACAGGTTATATAATAAAATAATTGTCAACGTTTTTCAGCTTATGTAGATTGGACTGGGATTTACAAATTCAGAGCGACACTCTCTTTTTAATAGTGAGAAAAGGATAAAAATATATACTCCTATTTAAATAATTATATTTGTACCCCAGAGGTAAAGGAAACCATGACATATTTTTATAATTTTTGTATTTATACAGGAGAGTCAATTTTCCATAAATTTGATCTATTAAAGTTTGTTTCTTCGTTACTTATAGAAACAGCTTAAGGAAAATCCTTGTACGAAGTATGGATTAAGGTTTTTATTTATGACAATTAACCTAAAATATTATCAATTTTTATTGGATATTAGAAAACATATGATATTGGGGAAAATTTTAGACCCTAAAATCTCAAGCAACAAATTTGTCCACACACAAAAAACACTCTTTACAAAGTTTATTTATTGAAGAGATAAAACTATATAACTACTTCAATATTTGCATTGAAAAGTGTTGTTTTTCACACTCGGTACTTGGTATCCGTATCGATGATGTAGTAGTGACTATAATAACATGTGGATGTAATAAGTTTGTAATAAAACATTTTTTGTTTAATAAATACTTTCATAGCATGTCCTTTACCTCTGGGCACAGCTACGATTGATTACTTTATAAAACTCAAAACAGGCCTCGGAAAAAAAAAATTAAATTGGTAATTTTTTCCTTAAAAATCTGATATTGTTCATGAATGATCTAGCAATATTAATAAAAGAGTTTTGTTTTGAGCTCAACTCCCATGTAATGAATAATTGCGAAGCAGAAACATGTAGGGTTTGATTCGCCCCTTTAGCAGGAGTCAATACAATACCAAATAATTGATCAGTGTTGCGGGTCTGTCGACGCAGAAATTGAAGTGTAGTAGATAACATCTTTGGTATAAACACATTTTTGGTTTTCAACCAATATCGTTTTCTTTATTGGTATAAAATTCATATAGAGTCATCTATAAAATACAAAAATTAGTAAATAAAATGCGTTTACGTTACCTACTGGTTTTTAATGAACCTTGAATTAGATTTTCACTCCCGTGAAAAGTGTTGTTTTTCACATTCGGTACTTGGTATCCGTTTCGACGATGTAGTAGTGACTATAATAACATGTGGATGTAATAAGTCATGTTCCTTACGAGTACAGGATGTTTAATGTTAATTAATTTTTATTAATTTGTATTTTATATTTGTCAATGTTTCTAAACAAATATTTGTAAATGTGACTAATGAATTTTAAATTAAAATTTTCTCATGCTACATTATTCTTTATTTTTTGTTCGGCTTTAGATTAAAGTAGTAAAAATAGTGAAATTTGAGAAGACTGAAATATTTTTAATATCAAAGGGTGGCAAATTTAAATGTTTTGATTAAGAATAGTTCATGAGTTTATTTTTTAAATCATTCGGAGAAATTCGGAATAATGAGTATTTTAGAAAAATAAACTATCTAAAGTACCCATCATTTAAATAAAATACTCAAACATCACAGTTTTATCGTTGATACAAATTAAACAACCTTAGGTAACGTTAATCCCGTATTATGGGTTTTCAATACTGCAATATTTCTTTTTGATTATTACCCACTACATTGAAGCGTGCATTTTCGTGTTCTGACATTTTCAGCGCTACTTCCATGAAATATTGAGAACGTAAAAGTCCTTAGTGGCATATTCCTCGAAACCTCAAGTCGTAAATATCTATTTTACTGGTTTTATTTACTGTTTCTGTACCACTAGCATAGAGGAGTTCAAGATCTGGGTCAGGTGTAAGTCTTCGGGTACTCTAAAAGAATGATATTTATGGGTAGTGAGGTTGCTCCTTGATTATTATAACTGTAATTTTAAAGTATTTAACAGAATAAATTTATAAATTTACACTCTAAAAATTATATTTATTACAGCTTTAATGACGTTTATGACTACCGTTTTTAAAAACCTATGTCTCTTTACGGCAATACGGTAAATTCATTACAGTTGTATGATATACTGTTACAACAATTATTTTTTAATTAATGCTAATACAGATTGGAGGTGGTTTTTAATTGTTAATAATTATAAATATAAAACGAGTTTTAAAAATAACCGTTATTTTAAATTCCATTCACTTAGTAATTATTATTATTATTATAAACTATAACTCATTTAATGTAATAGTTATAACTGCAAATGTCTTTAGCTTAACAAATATTACCTAAATTTTGAACAATTGCTGTAAGATACCTTCCAGTCTGAAAATAGGGTTTTTATTCGTGATATTTTCGGTTTTGCCTCACCAGTCTTGTTAAGGCCAGATGAAGTATAAAGTATTATTAGTTTTAATCATAAAAAATTAAATCATTTTTTCTTAAAAGAAAGAACATTATCTTTTCTTATTTTTCACATTTTTATTTAATATAATAATTTAAACGTTTATTTCATAGTTGTTTCGAATAATTTAACTTTAAAGGTAATTTTATTTGTTTAGTTATAAGTGTAATATTTGTAGAAAGTGTGAAAACATATGTTATAAAAGTGAAGAGAGAAAAACAAAAGAGAGTCGAGCGGCTTTTGTTCGCTCCGGCTAGACCGAGCCAGTCAGTGTCGCCACGAGCCCTTAGCCGTGCACATCGTATGCTCTATAGGAGCCCAAACTTGTGTTTTGTGAATTTGAAGACAGTGTTGACGCGAGCCCTTAGCCGTGCACATCGTATGCTCTAGAGGAGCCCAAAGTTGTGTTTTGTGAATTTTAAGACAGTGTTGACGCGAGCCCTTAGCCGTGCACATCGTATGCTCTATAGGAGCCCAAAATTGTTTTGTGTGAATTTGAAGAAGATACTAATTTTCTGCCCACCTGCAGGTGTAATTAGTTTAAACCTCATCATCTATTCGACCAATTCGAATTGACCCAGTCGATCATCTCAACGTTTTTTGTCTCAACCTCTTCGCTCGCCCTGCCGACGAAAATCCTCTGTCGTCTCAACATCCAGCTCGCACTGCCGAGAATCTACCATCTACTGGAAACTACTTCGACAGACAGATAAGAGTTTTCATTATTATATCATCTCAACTACAAAACCAGATAAACGTTCATTATTTTGTAATAGATTTCATTTATTTGTAATTTAATAGAGTTTAATTTATTATCGTAAGATTAAATAATAATTGTTTTCTTTTGTTATTAATTAGTTGTTTATAATTTAGTTGATATTAGTAACTTCATTTTCTCATTATAAAAGGGTTTAAATTGTTCTTTAATTTAATTAATTGTTTTTCATTCTCAAAATTATTAGTTATTTAATTTATGAAAATTGATTTATATTATTAGTTTAATAAAAGGTTACATTCAAAATGACATGCGATCTGGTATAATTGAATCAGAAATTTATTTTCCTTATCCATTTCGGAGCTCTCATCGAAAGGTCCAATAACTATTTCGAGGTTGCTCAAACACAGTCTTGTATTGACAAAGAATAAGTTTTTTTTTCATAAAAAAAAACAACCAATAACAATAATGAGTTCATTATTATAATCCAATATTTGATCATATTTTTTTAAGTTTAAAATGTGGTAGAAATGTGAAAGGTACAAGGTCGGAATAGAAGAATAGAGAAATACAGAAAATAATATTTTTTTTTATCCTTTCCAAATTAATATATTTTCGAACTAAAAAAATAAAAACTGCCCAAAACACTATTACACTATATAAAAAATAATTTAATTTTTCGAACTTTGCTATTTCAATAGTGTGTATTTATATTTAATATCGTTGCAAATTAATTGGAAGTTAGTTTTATTCATTTATTTATTCTATAACATTCTCTTAAATAAATGATAATTAATTTAGAGAAGTATATATACACAAGTTACAATTAGACTGAAGCGATCTCTTAAAAATAAAGGGATTTTGGGGACAATTACGAAAAGCTAGGTGGAAATTAAATAAATTTCATTTCCCAACTGAACTATATTCTCTTCATATCTCTTAGGTACATTTATAAACTAATGAAAACAAAGTTTAATCCTTACTTACTACTTAATAGTCTATTTACATATAATTAACTTACAGGCATATATTATAATTATTATGGTACTTGATAATATATATAAGATAAGCTCACAAATTAACTTAAACTCTAGTTGAAACGTTTAGCAATACAGTTTTAAAACATTAATTCCTTATTTCTTCTAGGAGACCCCTTTGAAACAAACTACTTCAGTTATTTCAAAATAATTTAAACTGATTTATAATTACTGGAGTATAAAAATGTTGTCCCAAAAACGCTCGTTAAAATCCATCTCTCCGCCATTAGCTAGGCAGCTTAACGAAGGTGAAAAATCCATTAACGGGATATTCCACGTTTTATTATACAATAAAAATGAATTGAGCGTTAACGACGGCGATAAAATCGGTGATGTTTGCCCACTCAACTGCAGGTGCTCCAATTTCTGTTTTCATTGATTTTCCCATATTCCTCCTCCCGTGAAGAATATTAAGGGAGTTATCGCCTTCATGGATTAGTCGGCTGTTCATTTATTTATTTTATAACTTTTTCTTATATTCATTAATATCTATATGAAAATTAATTTAGAGAAGCCCTTATTAAAATTGTTCTAGAAATTATTATTGATCTAGAAATGGTTGACTGAATATATCTTAGAAGAATGTTATGGGCCTGGGTTTCAGTTAATAAATCACCCAAAATTATTTTATTTGTGCCTACGTTTTGGCCTATGTTTTAGGACATCAAACTATAATACAATGATTAAAAGATAAATTATGAAATAATTGAGGACATTTAATAAGAGTGGAAAGCAATGTTCGAGGAATGTCAGCCTCCTCTCCCGCATACTATCCGAAATTCTTTACATTTTCTCGTAGATTTTTTTGTAGTTTCCGTATGTCTTGAGTCTGAATTCTACGCGTAATTTCTCTTAGAATTATTTTTCCCAGGATTTCCTGTTCATCGAGAGGTATTCACTGACAAGGAGGCACTCCGTTTTTAGAACAGTCATGTTGGCATTCCAAGAGATGCTCTTCTTATTGTAGACATTCTTTGTTAATCTATAATCCTTTAGATTTTTTAGAATACGATGTCCAACAGCTGTTTTCTGTAATTAATAATCTTTTAATACAAGAAAGTACTATTAGTAACCTACAATAGATATATACAGCCATTCTAGATTGCAAATAAATATTATTTCTTTATAATTTCATTTTATATATATTTTTACTACGTCATATTTGCAACTTCTTTGTATCCTTTGATTTTTTTTTTTTTTTACATTGCAGGCGTTCTTAATGTTTTTTTATTAAATGACAAGAGATTCCTTTCGTGAAGGTATTAAAAATATTTATATTTCATATCATTTTTTTATTAATATAATAAAAAGAGTTATAAAGAAAAAAAGTGGTGTTTTGTTCTGAATATTCATTTACTTTTGGGTCGTGGCTTGTAACCTCCACATTTCTAATTTATTTTTAGCTAAATAAACCAAAAATATACAGTTAACAGAATTCTTGTAATTCAAGTGTTCAACAATAATTTTATTATAGAATCGTGAGAGAAGACTTTAAAAATTACATAACCCTTAGAATATTGTGTGTTGAAGAGTAATTTGTTTTATTACGGACCAGTTTATGTAATTAGCATATGCTAATAAATTCTTTCGCCTTCGATATTGTTTTGTCTATTAGAAACAGGATGAAGGGGAAGCATGGTCATCAAAACGGGGTTGTACAAACACAAACTGATCTTTATTCAATAGATTGCCCTTGGCCAAAAGTGGCTTAACTAGCAAAGGAGATTATCATGAAATAACAAAGCGATTCTCTGGGTGTTTTCGCACGTGTAATTTTATTTTCTTATTCAGTATTTTTATTTAAGCAAAGAAAAGCATGGGTACTAACTTGTAAAAATACCGCGAGAATGTGACGTTTAGAAATGCGGCTTTACGCAATAATAACCTTTCGAAAATCAGTTTTTATCAATATGAGACCTTGCATTCAGCAGTGGCAAATGATGAAGTCATTTTGAAATTCTAATTTTAATTTACTCATTATATCATATAATAATATTATATTATATCAATATAATGCCTGTAAAGAGATTGAAAGGATGTTGCAAGTTTATGATTTTTTACCGAAAAAGGAATACGTATAAATCTGTTTAAAATTTATAAACTTACTAGACAAATTCCATGAGCTAATTATTTAGAAAATACTCTGTAATTCCCTAATATACATGACTATTATTGCACTTACGGAGTAGAACTTTAGGGCTCCACTAAGCCATCCTCTCGTATTTAATTCTTACAATCCGAAATCCCCAATGTTCCTTACTTTATTACGAATCGAGTCATCCATAATGACCTCAATTTTCCCGATTTAGAGCGAACCCGATACCAATCCTTTTATGACAAATTTTATTCCCACTCAAGCCCACTAGTTTCAAACCTAGCTTTCACTTCAATTCCCGATAATCCTCCGAGACGTCTGAAAAGATGGCCTCGTGATTTTATAAGTTGAATCTGTTAATTGAGTCAAACCAGTGTCTATTTTCTCTACTTGCTATTATCTCATGTTATTATGTATCATACATTCCATTTTCTTGTATTATAATACAGTTGTGAATTTCAATAGTTTAATTTTTTTCTCTTAGGGTTTCATCAGATTGAGGTTTCCTTCAACCAAAAATTTCCTTTAAGTCATTTTTACATTTTTTCCTATCTCGTATATCCTCCTCCCTGTGACCATGCCTGTGAATACTTTCCTCAATGCCTTCTATCCAACTTTTTCTTGGTCTTCCTCTCCGTTTCCTCCCTTCAATACTCCAATTGAAAATTAAATTTGGCAATATTTCCTCCTTCATTCTATTGGGAAGACCATACCATTCCTATCTTTTTTTCTCAATATTTTGGAGGCAGTTTTGTACAGTCTGCATCCATTCTCTAATTTCGGCATTATTCCTTCTTTTTATTAATTTTTTAATTCATCTTTTAAATTATTTTTTCAAATTAGGAAATCTTGAAAATCTATTATTATAATTTAAATTATAATTAATTATAATAAATAATCTTATCTCTTTGTTTCGTCTATGTAGATCCTGAAATTGTACTTTATTGGTATGATTTTAGTGTGATTTAAGGAAACTTTTAACTATTTATAGCACGATGATGTACGGATTCCAAAATTTTAGTTCACTATGTTCAAACCCGTCACATTAAGAACAAATATTTTTAATAAAAGCGATATGTGCTTGTCCTTTTATTCAATTGTTATGATATGTAAATAAAATGGAGCTTCAAGTAGTGGAAACGTTATGTTAAAGTAATATTTTTTACTCCTATTTCTTTAAATTTAATTCATGTAATAACTCTATCGTGGCATTTAAATTATTAATAACAACTGAGGAGTTGGGGCCTCGTGAGCACTCTAACTTCAAACATTCCATAATTCAGAAAACCGCACGTTTAACTAATTATAACTAAAGTCCGAAGCTATTCATAAAGTGTTATAACTAATGTAACCTTTGCAACTATACATAGAGTCCTGTGTTGGCAGGGTGGCAAAGCTGGCTCTGACGGAGACTTACGAGAACAGCGGGCACTTCGACATCACTTACACCATGTTCGTCTGGTTAGCCTTCCTACCGACTACGACCACACCAGCGCTCTACGCCTCCTGGAGAATGAGCAGGTGAGTTACAGAAATATAGTGTTGTTTCTAATATTAATATTACAAAAATAAAGAAAAATAGTTTTATGCAAGAACTAAACGGACTTGAATATTTAAAAATCACTTAAGCCCTTCCTGTGTTTGTTATTAAGGTACTCAAGGTAGCTCACATTAATAAATGGTCATTAATCCAGGAATATAACAATTGGTAATTCATATTATAGTACTTGTAGATCACTGAGTTGCTGTGCCAGAGGTCTCAGCCTCTATAAAATGAGTAGACTTAATTGGGAGAAAAACCTGGTGGTTGAGCGTGATGGACAAACTACATTATTGTATAACGGTTTCCTAGAAACAGTACTGCCTCTACCATGTATTGAGCCCAAGGACCTTCATGAATTGTAGTACTGTATGGCATTAGTACTTAATTTTTACTATAAGTCACTTATTATTATATGTAATGTATTTCAATAAAATTACACATTCATTATAAAAAAACTATGAAGAACTCATTTCATGAAAGTCAAATCTATCTATCTAACTAATACCTAAATTATTTTCGTCACTAATTATATATAATAATTTATTTCGTCATTAATTATATATAATAAATTAGTTCATCACTAATAATTCAATATTAATTAATTATAAATTAAAAATAATTCAAATAAGGGACCCAAGAAGCCGAAAGTCCTGATGATTTTTTTTTTTTTAATGTAATTTTCAATTTTAGACCAATTACATTTTAAAAAATAAAATATCTTTTTTTCCGAAAATAGGACAATATATATTACTGAAAACTTCATAATATAGTAAAATTTAAAACTTATGATGACAAATCCCATGTAATTTTTTCCGAAACCAAATTTGGTTTAAGTGAATAGTGAAATAAGACATTTTCTGGATATGCCTTAATCATTGAATTTCTAGCATTTGAAACATGTTGAAGTTTTAACATTTTGAGTTTAATAAATTTTTTTTTTATTGTTAAGAAATGTTATTAATTCTATTATAGCTCTCTTTTTTTTAATTGTAGATTATTATTATAATATTATTAATGTTTGATACCTCTTTCAAAAAATTGTATAACTTTTTACGTTTTTTAAATAATTATAATTAAAATAATCTGAATATTGTGAATCTTCGGTAAGTTATCAAGCAATCAATAAAGAAACATTTTTCTTTTAAAGTACTGCTTATATTAAAATAATATTTTTAATGGTTTGATAATTATAATGTCTATAAAATAAGCAGGAAATTTACGATGTCATTCCTTCCCTTTGTCCTTAATGACATTAATGAGCTCCAAGCCCTAAGAGCAAGGACTGAAGGCACATCTTTAAGTAATGCTGCCGAGGTAGGCACATAACAGTTCCCTCCCGGTGCTAAAGATAATTTACGAGTCGCCCAGGCAGGCCTGCCACTTGAAGCACCAGTAAAGAAATAATTCTTTAAGGAGTACTTTGTAACAGGAATTATTTACTGGAAAAATTATTTTCCTAATTCTAATTTATCACGACTCTCAAGTCCAGGGGAGAAAAGAAAGAAAAAATCTGGGCCGCGAACCTTATATTTTTCACTTAGTTCCCTTACTTAAAATATTTTTCAATATTATTCTCCGTAGAAACTCCATTAAATTTCCATGAATACCTTACCTTGTTAAATGTCCATAAATGAATTTATAATAATAATTATAATATGGGTCAGTCTTGCAAAGGACCATATTTTGCTGATCTGCTGTTATATTAATACATATAAAAAGAGATATGCAAATATTCACTGAATTTATAATTATATTAATGATAATAAAGTATTTTTATTCTGGGACAAGTCCCTTTAGAATAACAATACAAGTATTAATATATAAGCAGTTATGTCTTAGAGTATAATATAATTATATTTAATTATTTATTACAATTAAATTAATAAATGAGAAATAAATGAAAAAAAATGCGAATAACAACATTTAACCTAAAAATAACCTAAAATAACAATATTTAATAAAAAAAAAAAAGAAATTGAAAGAGAAAAAGGAGAACAATAATTATAGAGAAAGAAAGTATTGATTGTTAGTATTGTTGCAAAGCCAAACAACTAGAAAATAATGGAAGAAAATGAAAAACGATACCAACGATAATGACTTATTTTTCAAAAATATTTAACTGGATCTGTGAACATATTTCTTCTTTTTTTTAAATTTTATTTTATGATAATCAGAATATTTACTTATTTCAATAAATATATACATATATTGATAGATATACACAAAATATATATATATATATATATATATATATATATATATATATATACTATACTATACGAAAAAGCGTTTAATAATGGTTGGATAACTCTAAGAAAGCGTTTCCTCATTCTAATGCTCACATGTCCAGTTTGAATTTCAGTTAAAATACAAGTTACACAAACGCTAGACCTTATGAACATCTCGTAGACCTTATCTATATGTATGCGTGATATTCAAATGAGTCATCACATGAAAACAACAAAAATAGAAAGAAAAAAAACAATTGAAATGTAAATGTGTCCCTCGCTACGAAATGGAGAGGGCTAACATGGCGAGCCCAGAGCCTCGCAAAGGGCCACATTATGCGGAGTAGCGGGGAAAAAATCTCAAATACTGTTGTTTGAATAATATGAAAGGAGATATGCAAAGAATCACCAGCTTTACTCATGTTTTTTGTATATTTTTTATTTTATTTATATAGTATAACTAAGTGGGAACAGGATGACAGTGTATATTTCTATAAAATCTGAGCCACTTCAATCCATGACCGGTCTAGAGTTTACTACATTGTAGAGACTATACTGTTTCTAATATGATGGCTGTGCAGGAAAATCGAAGTATATCCCAGATCATGCAAAGAATTGCCCAAATTAAGAGTACCTACTTTATTAAAACCTGAGTGAGCCCGTTTAATACATTATTCTTAATGCTTTTTTTTTGCGTTAAAGTGTGGTCTGAGATGGCCCCTGTATAGGGCCAAAAGGTTAGTGAATTCAAAAAGCCCCCTGTTATGCCTAGCCCTGACAAGTCCTTAGTTATACTGTTCGGAGCAAAAACTGAATTTTGAGACGAAATTTTATTCACACTCCGTTCTACAAAAATGAATGTTAAAATAGATAAAAATAAACGAGAATCAGAAAGGATTTTTTCGAATCTTTTCAATGAGTTAGCTTCCGGTGTCCAAACCTCCAATTTCCAACATCATACGTCAACAATTTGAGAACCCTGGATTTCAGACTTCATGACAATAAGAACTGTAATACTTACTCTTAAAACATATTACATATATGACAGTTCCCTTGGAAAATCATTCAGTTCCTCGGGACCCTTATTATAGTTCCCTTCCAAAGGTCCGTATTTGTATGCCTTTTATAAAATCATAAGGCTGCGATATTCCAGGCTACGAATCCGCGATCATGGGGATAGTTGGTAAATAATATTTAGGCAAAAAGAGTAATGCGGTAGCATTTAAATAATTAATTTGTTTGTTTATAATTAAATATCTTAAAAAAAAAATACAAACTTCGTTTCCACCCAAAGTTTCAAACCTCGCAACCTCTTCCATTCCTGATAATCCTCCGAGGCGTCTGAAAAGAAGATGGCCTCGTGACCTTCTAAGCTGAACTTTTTATTTAAGTACTACCACTGGGTAGTTTCTCTACTTGTCTTTTCATGTCAATTTATTATCATTTATATCAATTTATTTAATCACTCCAGAGATTCTATCAAATGGTTGATACATTAGTTCCATTTTAAACTTTCCTTAACAGAGAAAAAAAAAAAAAAATTGAACTACTGACTTAAATATGGTTGACAATGTGGCATGGCATAACGATGGACTATAGTGTGCAGTTTGATCTTACATAATAATGTTTATGGATATCGTAATGAAAACCTGCAACCCAAAGAAGGGCTTAGTACATGGTAGAGACTATACTGTTTAACAATAAATAAATAATTCATAAAAATAAAATATTTTTATTTTGAAGAGAAAAGGTTTGTTCAGGGCTGGGATTCGAACCCGGGTCTCCCACGTCTCCGGATTACTATAATTATTATAATTATTTTGGTGCTTACTTACCCCAGATGCACTATTTATTAATGAATAGTATATTAAAGGTTTAAAGACTGAGTAAATTGGTAAACACAAGAACAGACCTCTGGAAAAGAATCCAATTAACATTAAAGGTAGAAATAATAATTTAAGTAATCATCTTAAATCATCTGGCATCCCAAGTTAAATTAGAATATTCAAAATATATTTAAGAGTAGAAACATAGCAGAATATTCATGGCTGATAGGGGCCTACAGTTGGACCCTTTGCCCAGAGAGCACTGGCCCGGAGACATTAGGCACAGGTGTGCCAGACCTTTACGATCGCAACACGAAAATTATCGCCGGTAGGGAAGGAGTTTAACTGCCGCACAAGTAGTGTTGCTAGTGTTGGTTTTGCCAACGTAAATTGCGGTTGTGTGTTCTCGGGTAACCCGTTTTACAGGATTTGTTTTTTCTGCGGTGGTTATATGTATGCTTCATTCAGGAGTATATGGAATAATTGTTTTTAATTTGAATAAGAGTACGATACACATAGAAGTTGGAAAATGTTAACTTATAAAATAACTGGATCGATTTAACTGAATTCACTTCATTTCAGCATATACATATTTTTTTACTTGTACATTGTTATATATGTAGTATTTTCTATATTGTAAACAATTATTTTTAGTTTTCGATAAAATAAAATAAAATCAAATTATGATGATAATTTTTTTAAATACACAATTTTAAAATTTAAATTTAATAAGTATTTTAAATGATAATGAAAATATAAATTGATATAATGCTTCTTCAAATTGACTGTTACAACCAAGGACATGGAGAAGCAAATGTGTGTATTAGTCTTACAAATGATAACTAATTTTAATATTGTATATTTGAGTACTACCACTGGGTAGTTTCTCTACTTGTCTTTTCATGTCAATTTATTCAATCATAATATTTACTGGATGTATTCTGTGTACAGTTGTAAATTTCAATAAATATATATAAAAAAAAATATTGTATAATTTACTGGAGACATTACGCATCCCGAAGCTGAGATATTCCCAAATGGCAATTTGGTATCGAGAGGTTATTCCTTAAAAATTAAGAATGTCACACATTTTTTTTTCTCTGATTGTTAGGATCATATAGGATCTAGGACCCTCCTGGGGCATACCCAGCCTCTATAAAATATTATAAAAACAGGGTATCCAAAATAAGGGGTAAAAATCTGGCGGTTGAGCGTGACCTAGGACAAGTCACCTCCTTGCAGAACCGTTGTCCATGAAACAGTACCAGTCTCTACTATGTACAGAACCCCAGACCCTTCATGGGTTGTAGTGGACCAGGTTTTTAGGTTAGGGTTATATAATATGCCAAAAATTCATATTGTTTAAACAGTATGAGGAGATATATTTCAGCCACCATCTTCAAATTTCTGTTCAAGCAGATATTACAAATAAATATTAATGTTTATTATTATATTTTATTTTATTAGTTATTGATATTATTAATTTTTAAATATTTTTATTTGAAAATAAAAGATATGTCTAGGACCGGGACTCGAACCCGAGCCACCCGGATCGCTAGTTTGGAGCTCTACCAATTGAGCTATCATCATTGCCATTGTCATGGCCATATCCTTTCTTTTCATGTCCCCGCGTTCTCGCAATTTGCGATGTATACGAGGGGAAGAATGTTCTTTGAATATTTATTTAATTTGGATCTTGTTGACCTACGTCATTTTATATTATTATAATTTATTTTATTTTATTAGTTATTGATTTTATTAATTTAAAAATTTATTTAAAAAGAAAAGATATGTGCAGGACCGGGACTCGCACCCGGGTCGCCCAGATCGCTAGTCTGGAACTCTAACAATTGAGCTATCCTGGCTGAATCAGGCTCGCTCACCGTTCATGGACATATCTTTTCCTTTCAAATAAAAATATTAAAAAAATTATTATTAAACTGTATCTACAGTCACGGTGAATAAGTCGAACTTTCTCCAAAATGATTTCGTTGTGCTTAGGGAAGCGGATTCGTTTTATTTTCGTAATGAATAAGGTGCTAAGTCAGGCATTGGCTAGAAAAGAATTTTTCCATTTATTTCAACAACAATCAAGCCCAAAACTAAAAGAATGACACGATTATGCTTCCCTCAATACAGTTTTCTCTCTCTCTGGAAAAAATAAACTTTACCACTTATTCACCGAGGCTCTAGATATATTCAACTATTAGTGTTTACTTATAATTATTATATATAAAATTATTATGTATCGTGCTTTCGAGGTGATTAAATCACCCTTCATATTTCAAACATTTCCGACTCCTTATTTCCTAATTAATCATAATAGTGACATAGTAAAAAGCATACAAAATTTTTTCTCTGTTTTGTTGATCTTCCGAAACATGCTGCATCAATTTAATTGATTGTTTCCCTCTTTAAATCCTAAAAAATACGACGTGAGATTTAGGAGAATCCTCGGATGAGTTCCTAGGAAATACTTTCAGTTAAGTCCATTGATGTGAAGAAAGTTTTTTAATATCTGGATTTTACTCCTTTCTGTTCAATCTTCTAAAGCTTCGAGGTTCTTTTTTTATATTTTGAAAAGAACGGTTAAAGCCGAATGTAAGGGATGGTAAAGTTTTAACTCTTCAAGATTGATATGAATTTTTCATCTCCAGATTAGAAACTGTTCCACCAAACATTGATTTATAACTACTTTCATATCATAATAACTTTTTTCAAATACTAGAGGGGTCTCCTAATGGCGGATCGATCCCCATTTTACAAATCATATGCGTTCTTCATCAGTTAAACTTAATTTTCGAAGACCGATTTATATTATTCCGCTTTATGTATAATATAAAATATCACACAGTGACCACTAAGATTTTTTTTATTTAAGAGAGAGAAATTTAAAATTGAATATTAAAACTATTCATATTCATGTATGAAGCCTAAACATATCAGCGTAGACATATCATTGTCTAATAAACAGTAGCTAATATTCTAGAGTAAGCAGTGCTCTACCTGTTTTTGCCCGGAGATAGTTCAAGTATTCGCTCATTGGGCACAGCACAATCTAGTCTGTGCGAAATAAAACCGACTCGGACTCGAAGGTTTATAACACCTTTATTTTCCCTTAAATTTCTTTAGGTTATTCAAAAGATTTTGATACAAAAATTTTGTGGATAGAGTGATAAATGATGCCAAAAGTGGAATATTTCGGTTTTGGTTAAAAATATTACTGGGAGAAAAAATATCTTTTCCTTTAAGCATATAAATTGCGATTTTTTCATAGATTCTATGAATCTAGTTTATACGTTTAAATGAAGTGTAGTGAAGCTCACTATGTTGAGTATATTTAAATTACGTTCTGTTTTCATAAATCTCATTCAAAAGAACAACGACATAACTCAAAATCGATATTTTTGAGTTAACCCCTCGGTAACAAAGGTAAATGTTGAGGCTTTTTAATTCAAGAATTGCATATCTGATATTCCATTCCCATCATTTTTGTTTTTTTATAAAGTCATTTTTGCATCATGTTTGAACTTTTATTGGAATAATGATAGTTTGAAGGAATCAATGAATTAAATAAACATTTCTTAGATTTATGACTAAGTTTCTAATCTTAGTTAATAACAGAATTTCGATACCACCATTTCAATAGGAACGCTTTGGTTTACCATTACCAAAATTTTTTAAACTCACGTGGAACTTTCAAATACCTCTATTAAAAAAAATAGTGATATCTATTCACTTACTTCCCCTTTTATTGAAGTAATATATTTTATTTGAACCTCGTTCAATGTAATTTGTTCTCTATTTTCGTATTGTCTAGTTGTTTGATGATGATATTTGACCATGTGAATGTTTCCATCAGAATGTTAGAAGTTTCCAGATGTAAGAAAATACGTATGAATAGAATGAGAGTAATGGTTTGTTAGAGTTTGTGAACCTTGTGTGCTCCTTTTGCAAGCCCTAAACAAGGACTTGAAAGACAGTTTCCTGTTCCTACAGAGGAAGAAATCTTTCCCTAACAAAGTATTTCTAAGAACTCGGTTCCCTTTTACTAATCCCACTAACGATTGTGTTACTCAACTCAGTTCTTCCAACTTCATCTATCTTCGCGACTGTTTCTAAGATCTAGGAAATTCTCTTTTGTAAACTGTTCCTGCTTGCTACCTTCTGAGAAGTTTTAAATGAGACGGTTTTATTCACTTTCAAGTTAGTATTATTAGTATTTTTCACTGAATAACGCATATTATTCTGATATGTTCCGTTTTTATAGAAATAACCAGTACGCTGAGGCATGTATTTCAGGTAATGAAATATTTAATTGGATAATGAAGATATAAAATATGATAAAACTTTCCAGTTTTTCGTTCTTATCGAGATCCGAATTCGGGGCAGTCTGTGAAAGATAATAACTGATTTTGCAATGGAACGATAACACTTGATATTCGGATAAGTTTAGTTCATGACATATTTCGAAATGGTGTGAAGATTTTCGACAGTCTTACTTTGGTTTCTGAACGATATGCCGAACCTGTTTTGGCACACCCAGACACTGTAAGGTGGGTACCCTTAATTGGAGAAAATCAGGTAAATTGAATGTGATATCGGCTAATCGACCTCTCTGCATAATCTTAGAAGCAGTACAGTCTCTGCCTAATACTGAACCCAACACCCTTCATGGGTTGTGATTGTTATAATTTTTTTTATTATGATAATCATATTTTTGTTGTTTTTGTTATAACAGTATAAGTATCATTCATGAAAATAAATTAAATTTTAAGAGGATGATCTCATTTAAATTCCAACCAATCTTCTGTGTTCTGTTTCTAATCGACCCGAACAAATTTTATTTCATCGATGAAAACTCAACTATTATAGGGGAATACTATCCTCAGTTATGTTGAATCAAAGTATTTATGAAATTGTATCCAAACTTTTACTAAAATTATATTTTTTCCTTCTTCATGAAACATATTGTCTATATATTTTTATAGGATGGGAGATTCAAATACATTTTTACAGTAAGCTAAGAAAAGTATTGGGATCCTGGAATTTTAGGATCTGTGTTTTCAATGGAAATAAATCCTTTAAGGTCTACGAGGCTTCCTCTACAGTGTCTATGATTTTGTTTTTTTAATATAATAAACCTGCGTCATTTTTATGAGTAATAAATAATGGCCAACTATGAACCACAAAAAGGAATGATAAAGGAATATAAAATCCTATTCTATTATAAAATTATATTCTATTCTATTATAAAATAGTGAAAAACTATTTTAGAATAGAATAGAAAAGCAACTTTATTCTCGGACTAAGTACTTTTAGAAAAACCAAAACGAACAGAAAAATAAAAATAATATTTATCTGGGCAGAAGGCTAAATGTTACAACAAATCAAATCCCGTGTAAAAGGTGACCGAAAACAATTTAAAAAGAAATATTTAAACGAAAAATAATAATAAGTAAATAAACAGTACGAATGCTAACAAGATATTAAGTTACTAAAGAGAATAGATAAATCCATAACTTTTGTTAAATGCATGCAATAAATTCTTTACATGATGTACATCTTCTTAAAAAACAAAATTAAAACAACTAAATAACACAATGAATTATTCTATACATTACATTCTAAGCAAATGTCTGACCTGTTTAGAGAGCATCTTTCTGGGAAGCTAGGAGGTTTTGGAAAAGCAAGGATTTAAATTACGATCACTGAGGGACTATGGCGGATGTTAGGAGGGATTGTGTTCCACATTGTGGTGGAGTGGGCGAGAAAGGAACGTTCGAATGCTTTGGTTCTGTGTGAACCTATATAGAGATCGGAAAGGCCGGTATCTTGTTTTATGGTGTTGAACTGAGGATTTGAATTGGAGGAGACTATAGGTATATGGAGGATGTTGAGAGTAAATGGATTGGTATAAGAATGAACAGAGGAAATATTGCATTCGGAAGGGAGGGAACAGCCACTTTAACTCATCATAAAGGTGGGGACACACAAGATCGCCTAGGAGTACCAAGCACAAATCTTAGAGACCAATTCATTATTTTCTATAATCTGTCTTCGAGCATTTTAGAAAGGCCTCCATGTACCACGCTGCAATAGTCAAACGGGAAGATTGTGTAAGGAAATGTCATAAAAGATGGAATAACTTCAGGGAACTAATTGACCGTCCGGATATCTGGGGGATGTGGGATTTCCAAGAAAGTAATGCCTAGGTTTTTCACAGAGGAGCTGAACGTGATGGGGTGATCGTTTAGGATTAATGTTGGGAGGGTTTGGATGGATGTAAGGAGGAAATTGGAACCTAAAACATTGACCTGAGTTTTCATTGTGTTCAATTCCAGTTTATTCAGGTTTGCCCAGACACTGATCCTAGGTCTTCCTGAATACTGGCGAACGCAAATATATTTGGAAGTGGTCAGCATATAGATGGTAGGAACAGTGGTGAACAGATTTTGTAAGATCATTGATATATCAGTTGAAAAGAAAAGGAGAGATGCTTGAGGCCTGTGCCACACCTGAAGACAGAGTAAGGAAAGTGGAAAGGGGTTGGCTGGGTATGGAAACTGATTGAGATCTGTCGGAGAAGAAAGATTGGAACCATCGTTTAAAACTCACAGAAAAGTACAATGATTTTAGTTTACTGAAAAGGGGAAGAATGGTCCAAGGAATCAAAAGCTTTAGAAAAGTCAAGAAGGATAAGCACTGTTAGTTTTTTGTCGGCCATAGCGGTATGTATGTCATAGGTGATTTTGGTAAGTGCAGATTGTGTTGAGAAATTGGAATGTTCGAGGAAATTTGACATTTGTGACAGGACAATTTTTTCTAGAGACTTGGAAAGGTTGGAGAGAGTTGAGATTGGGCGGTAGTCTTTGAGTGAAACAGGGGATTTGTTAGTTAGAGGATTTGTTGATAGGGCAGACTATAGCTTATTTCCAAGAGGTAGGGAATACTGCGTTTAACAGTGAAAAGTTGTATATGAAGTGTAGGACAGGTAGAATATCGATAAGGCATGATTTTAGCAGTTTGACAGGAATCCCATCAGAGCCTGTGGAGTTGGAGTGGGATTTCAGAGGAAATAATGTCGTTGGGTGAAATGTCAGCGAAGTAAAAGCTGTCGGGGTTGAAAGATGGCGCAACGGAAAATACGGGAGAGTATGTATTTGAAGTATTAACTGAGGTGGACAAAAAATACGAGTTTATTTCATCGGGAGAGGCGGGAGGAAGGATCTAGAAGAAGGTGAATTAAGGAGAGAAAGCATTCGAAGGAGATGGCATTTAGATTTAGAATCGGGAGCAGACGAAAGAGCTTCGTGGAAGTATTTGGTTTTTGCCTGCCTGATTGTAGACTGTGTCAATTTGCGGAGAGCCCTGAACGCTTGATAGACCTATTAATATGACATATGACATTGACATGGTAATTTTTTTAAAGCTAATGTATCATCTAAAATTTTACTTTCACTTACTCATGAAAACATAGGTATGTAGAATACTGTCACTATAGCGTAAATAACAAATAAATAAAAACAGTTTAGAAACAACCAAAACGCTAAATTATGCGGCATGTTTCTATTAAAATAACTTGGTTATGGTCTGACAGTTTACAATAGTAACCTTGCGCAGTAGTAACCTCAGGTTGGCCCGTGCATAAGGAAGCCATTTTCTTTTCCCCACTTCTTAGCTCGATTTACCCATCCTTTGTCCTCACCCTAGCTGTATTATTGTAAGTCTGAAATAACACCAGAATTAATTCGGGGCCGGTAAGGAGGGTATTGGTACCTTTCTTTTTTTTACTGATTTCGCATTAGGAATGATAGAAAACATAGGGGATGTTGAATTGTCTTTACTAGCTATGTTGGCCTATTGTTTTATGTATATTTTAAATAACCCATTTTTGTTTTACTTCCTCTCATAATCTATTAATGATCAGTAAGTAACAAAATAATTTAGTATAGTACTTAGGAAATGCGCCTAATGGAACGTTAATAATAAACGATCGTTAAATAATTCACTAGGCTTTTACCTAAAAATATTTCCGCCATCTTGCAAATATTATTTTAAAATTCGCAAAGCCCTTACGAAAATTTGAAAAGGGAGTTTTTATGATTCGTTCCTCTTAGAATATTGAAGGCTCCACCACAGCGAAATGAAATGGTTGGGATAAAACTATAAATAGCAGTAACGCGGCCGTTGAAGGAAGCCGAGAAATGTGAGCTGGATCGGGCTGAATTTTTCATCCCCCTCTGCCTCGATGTAGGAGGTTCATTTTCAATGTTTAATGCCCCCTTGAATTTTCGACTAGGGGTTTCCAAGAAGCGGGCAAGGAGGAAGCACTAATACAATAGACCCAAAGGATTGAGAGCTCGTTTAATTTTTTATTTCATTCAATGCTTGATTTATTAATACTACCTTTAGGGATAATAAAAGTAAATGAGGAAAAATTCGGTAATCGAATATTTTAAGTTCTTTGTATTTCTCAAATAACCCGTGGATGTGGGTTGCTGAAGGTTCTGGGATTAAGTCCGGCTGTATCAATACATTATTTAATCCGTTAAAATACATGGATGGACAATGTGCGACTTACAGGCCCTCTCGGGGGTCACCCAAACCTATATAAATTGATTAATTGGGGGAAAGTTTGATTTTTTTTCCAGTTTAGTGTGATAAATCACTTCCCTGCACAAGCCATTATCCTAGAAACTGTAGTCTGACATGTACTGAGGCCCTGCATGGTTTGTAAAGGTACAAGTGATAATTTTTTTCCACCTTAAAATAATATAAATATAAGAAATGTAGATTCTGTATTGTAGAGATGTTTGACAGAGTCTTATTGACTACAAACATATAAATAAAACTTAATAATTCTTAACAGAGGTCCTTCAGGGCGGAGGAGAGGAGGCCGACCTCTACTGCGGTGGATTGACCGTTTGGGTGTCATCACAACATCACTTGCTCCTATGGCTAATGATAAGATGCTAGATTGAGAGTAATACATTTCTAATTAAGATAGGGGTGTTTAACAAGTACCTGGCACGGTACAGGCTCGGGATACCATTTTCCCATCCGAAGGACCCTACAATCAAAGATCTTTTACTCCCTTATAATCTTGGGTCCACTCGCTACCTTCTGGAAAAAAGTTTTTTAATAATCACTATTACAACACAGGTGGGCCCACTGTATCCTATTTTATTATTTTTATCTTGCATACGTTTGGGATTTTAACAACTGCATATTCGATTTTGTTTTTATTGTTGATCAAATTTTTATTATAAATTTATTAAATTTATTGATAAAAAATTATCATTTACGCAGAGCATCAAGTTATCCCGAACGTTAAAAATATCATTAACATTGTAATAAAGTTAGTCCCTAGTTTTAATTGCATTATGTCAAAATTAATACTCATCAAAGTTGAGTTGAAGAGGACGACTTGGACTAAAGAAGTTACGTAAGAGACTGGAATTGAAATTTATTAAAGCTGAATCCTTGAGGTAATTAGTGCCACCATCGGTCGTCACCTGGCGATGACAGCGCCTTCTCGAGTGGGGGGGGGGGTTGGCGGTGAATTGGACGACCGTCTTTTGTTCCTCGGGGCTCCGGCACAATCTGTGTCTCTGTTGGCACACATTATCTTGTCTTGTTGCAATTAGCCCCAATCTGTATCTTTTGTAATAATTGATACATTATTAGAACAATATTATATTAAAAATTTAACTTTTATTAACATTGTTAACTTTCTTTAGGCGTGTACAGACTCATTCTTACTTTTGATCCAAAAAGGATAAGGACGTATGCTTGTAATAATACCGAACTATTACTCCAACGGTTCGGTAGTCATGCATGGTAGTGAAACATCTGCCCTGGCCGAAAAATCAGAATTTATTGTCAACTTCAGGGAAAGAAAAATATTAACAAGAATTCCTGGCGGAGTTGCCGAAAATAGAATATGGTGAAGAAGAAGGAATGAGGATTGATGGAGCTGTTTCGAGAACCCGACTGATTGAAAGCCAGAATAAGATTGCTGGAACTTGCGGAAATAATGCCAGACCACAGGATACCAAAGAAGATGTTCTATGGGAAACCGGACGGCAAACGAAGTAGAGGACGTACTCGGATCAGATGCCTGGACGGTGTAGAGGACTTAAAACCGCTGGTTGTACCAAAATGGAGGAAATAGCGCAGAGACTAGTTGGCTGTGGTGGAGAAGGCCCTGGTTCTCGGAGGACCGTAGTCTATTAGCGAAATAATTAACACACTGAGCTTAACATGTTGCCCATTGTGGATATAAATGCAAAGTTTTGTAATTTTCCGCGAAGAAAAAAGTATTTCCCTGCTAAGCATGAAGCTAGGAAAATTCGCAGGTATTTAAAAAATAAATTCTGAAATGTTAAAATATATTGGATTTAAAGGAAAGGAGATTATGCTTCATTTACTAAACTTAGTTTGGATACAGAAGAAAATCCTGAAAGATTGGGAAGTAGCTGTTATAGTCCCAATCTTTAAGAAAGGAGAAAACAGAGACTGTAACCACCGAGGTATATCTCTTTTAAGTGTGCGAAGATATATTGTATAAGATATATTGTATAAGATATATTCCAAAATCTTGGAAAATAAAATAAGGAGACGATTCGAAGTATTGCTCTAAGGGGAACAAAACGTCTTTCATCAAGATCGGAGCGCCCAAGACCTGGTTTTTTGCAATGAGACTAGGTTTTTGAAAAAGTCCTAGAAAAGAAAAGGGAATGTCTTCGTGCTTTGTTGATCTCACAAAAGCGTTTGACCGTGTAAGGAAAACTGGCATCTTCCAAGCCTTAAGAGAAGAGGGATGGATAAAGGTCATATACTTGCGGTCGAAAGTTTATATCAGCAAACGAGGAGTGTAGTAAGATTTTCCAGCTACACTTCTCAGGGAATTGAGACCACCATTGGAATCCGGCAGGGATTTAGTCTGAGTGAGGCCCCTAGTGTTCATGGAACCCGCTATTTTGGTCATGGATTGAGCTCTTCCAAAGGCCAAGACAAAGATGAAGAAATTCCATCTAGGATATGCCAATCTGAGCCCAATAACCCTCTCACTGCTGCCATTAGCGGACGACCTTCAGCAGAAAGTTAGCAGGTTAAAAGAAGAATTTCTGGAAACATGATCATAAACCCTAATAAAACAAATGTGATGAGGTTAGGAAAGAAACAAGAATAATGAGGGTCATTAGAGTTTGAAATAAAGTCCTGGAACAAGTGGAGAACTTCAAATACCTGGGGGCGCATTTAAATGAAAACGGATACATCGATTTGGAAGTGACCGAGGGAATCAGTGCTGCGGGCAGGATGTTTGAAGCGGTTAAGAGAGGATTTCTTAACTGAGGAAAAGTAGAAAAGGAAACGAAAGTGACTGTATTTAAGTCAACATTTCTCCCTATCCTCATGTACTCTTCAGTATCATGGACGCTGACAAAGAAGCGCCAATCCAGAATATAATTAGCAGAAATGAGGTTCGGGGAATTCAGGAAGATTAAGGGCAAAACAAGAAGAGACCGAGTCTGGAACACCACTATTAGGTCGTATCTAAAGATTTATTTAAAGTATTGTGATTGGAAGGAGAAAATCTACAACTTTCCAGGCCTGGTTGCTTCATTTTTCTGATATTATGGGAGATGAGAATATCGCAAATAATGGACGGTTATTTAATACCCATTTTCTAGCAGAACAACGCTCTACAGCAGATTTTTTTTCTTCACAACATAAGTATTCTGGTAACCATGCTGTACTGGACTCTTTTAATTCGACATAAATTTAAACTCTAATATTAACATAGATATCAACCATTCCTAAACAGCCTAATATATCTTCTTATTTATTGAAATTTCGAAACAGAATCATGGAAAATTAGAGACGTAACTGATAAAGGTTTCAGAACTCATGTATAACCTACATTTGATCGAAACCTACACTTTATCGTTGGAGTAAAATCGATTTACACTTCTTTTTATAATTGCTTCCAAAGAGGGCTTCCGAATTTTCTCCAACCATTACAATGGCAACTTCATCGATTGTTGGTATATCAAAACATCTTACATGTTCTCCTACAGAAGTTTTATCTGTCAGCTCTGATTACAACTTTATGATAATCTGATATATCTGCCTTTGTATATGTATATGGAAAGGGAGATGTTTGTTATATAAAAGGTATTGATTATGAATGTATGTACATGTCGCACTAATCTACTAACTAAAGTGAAATACTTTTATTCATTTTTTTGTTTTTAGGTGTAACGCGAAAATTTCTGTCGAAATTCTAAGAATACTTGTGGTTTGAAAATAGTGAAAACATTCGCAAGCATTTTCTTAATGATACAACTAAACATATATGATTGGGATACTCTTTTTAGAAAGAAAAAAAAAGTTGATCACGTTTAATACCACCGAAGTAAATAAATTTTATTGTAAATTTCAAATATAAAAAGAAGTGTAAATCGATTTTACTCCAACGACAAAGTGTAGGTTTCGATCAAATGAAGGTCATTCATGAATTCTAAATCTTTGATCAGTTACGTATCTAATTTGCCATGATTCTCTTTCGAAATAATAAGATGTATTAGGCTGTTTAGGAATGGTTGATAACTAAGTTTATGATACAGTTTAAAATTATATCGAATTAAAAAAAGTCCAGAACAGCTTGGTTACCATTTTCCATAACAGTCAAGATAATGCGATCAATAAAACGAAAACTAAAAAAGCGCCTGGAATTGACAGAATAAATGAAAACATTTTAAAAAAGGTTGCTGAATTCTTCCCACGTTTAACGTGCGGGATTTACAAAACATTTTTTGATATGTGCGAATTCCCCGCTAATTGGAAAGTCGGTAGGCTAGTACATACTGATTCTAAAGGCGGACAGGCAGACACTTAAACCTCTCAGTATGCTTCCATTAGTGGCTAAAGTTTTAGAAACTTTAGTATAAGATAGGTTAATGTTTCATCTTAAATCTAACCATGTTCTCAGTAGGCATCAATATGCTTTTCGATCCCAGTCTTGTACTGGGGACGCTCCACAAACACTTAGCACATTACTGATACGCTTCGACAGAATGGTAATTTACTTGTAGTCAGTTTAGATATTAAATCATCCTTTGACGGCGCCTGGTGGCCTGCTATACTGTGTAATTTAAAGAAATATAACTGTCCAGTAAATTTGTATCGAATTATACAAAATTATTTTCATATCCGACATATACAGACTAACAATATTTATCATTAACAATACAGACTAACTACTATTCCGTGGACAAAAAAAATAACAATAGGGACTCTTCAAGGATCATGCTTGTCTCTTATCTTGTGGAACGTGTTGATGAACGCTATATTTGATACTGACTTACCTAACTCAGCGACAATTTTAGCATATGCTGACGGTATTCTTCTACTTGTTAGCCGACGCCAGTTTGATCAATTACAGATAATGGCAAACTTAGCACTGATACAACGTGCACAGTGGGCTAGACGGAACAAATTGCAATTCAACCCTGATAAGACTAAAAATATCATATTTACTCGAGGAAGGAATCCACCTCAATTTAACATAAAACTCAACAAAACCCCACTGAACATGATACACCTCAATACCTCGGCGTACTTTTTGATCGAAAATTCAATTGGAATCGCCATTTAGACAACATATATAACAAAACACTACATACTATAAATCGAATGTCAATTGCTGCAAGAGTTACATGAGGTTTGAAATCTAATATTTTAAAAATTATATATGAAGGAGCTTTACTCCCCAAAATAATTTATGCAGTTCATGTATGGCATACAGGTATAAAACCTAAAAAAAATGTGACCAAACTCCAAAGGCTTCAGAGATTGATCGCAATTAAAATTTGCAAAGGGTTTAGAACACTTTTGTTTGAGGCAGCAATTATTCTTACTGGTATAGCTCCGCTCACGTTGAAAACAAAAGAAGCTGTTTCATTATTTAATTTTTAAAAATTTCGAAAAAATATTGTAAATCTGACCGAGAACAGTTTTCCGAGGTCACAGACTTACAAGCACATTACCAAATACACTAACAACAAGAACATGATACATTGCATTAAAAACGCTAACATACACGATCCTTTAACAGAAAACATTAGATTAACTTTGATAAAATTTACGGCGATAGGAAAGAGGGTAATAATAGAATGAGTGAAAGCACGTGCAGGGGATGAGGGCAACGAAAAATCAGACCGTTTAGCCAAAGAGGCAGCCAACAGCGAGCTCTTGCACTCTTACAGTAAGTTCCCAACATCTTACCTCAAGAAACAGCTAACAGAAGAAACAAATAAAAAAATGGAACACTACATGGACTTCATCGACAAAATCACCCAGCCTACACAGATACATTGCTCGGATAATACTCGAAAATTACAAACAATAACACAGTTCAGGCTTCAAATTAACACAATTTTTAACAGAACACGGAAACATAAAACAGTATTTCAAACGATTTAACAATATAAGAACAGACGCGTGTGATAAAGATGGACCGACCCACACTTTGAGAAACATACTGTATGAATGTTCTCGATACGACAGAAAAATGATTAAATTGATAAAAAACATAATACTCAAACGAGGGAGTTGGCCTGAGAGAGAATGCTTAATTTTCTCTAAAGTTAAAACTGACTTACTATCATTTATAAAATACATGGATTTTGATAAACTCTAAGACATAATA
Organism: Troilus luridus; assembly: GCA_964056705.1. NCBI lineage: Eukaryota > Metazoa > Arthropoda > Insecta > Hemiptera > Pentatomidae > Troilus > Troilus luridus. Next base: position 61,069,210 of record OZ057414.1, read on the forward strand.
CTACTAATTCACTACTTATTTAGTTTTTCATTTTTTAATTGTAACTTTTTGTTTACAAATTTTATTAATTACTATTGCTAATCATAGTTTACTATATTTATAACTTATTCATTGATGTTTTTAGTTATATAAATTATGTTATAAAACCTTCTTGCTGAGCTTAAAATACTAATTTTGATTCATTTTTGTTTATTTTTAAATGTTTATATATTTGTTAAATTTTATTATTTTTATTATTGTATAATTTATGATTACAAATTTAATTTTAATTTTATTCTCACATATAAATAAATCATCAATTTAGTCAAACTGTAAATTTTAATATCTTATATTGTTAAATTATACTAAAATGTATTCTGTAATTTTAATACTAAACTGATCTGTAATTATTAAAATAGCATGTAATGACATGTAATATGCTTATGTAAGCATGGAGCATGTCATAATATTAATAAAGGTTCCCTCCATGGAGTAACCATAGGGGGAAAAAGAGAAGAAATATATATATATATGTGTGTGTGTGTGAGCTGAACTTGCTTGAGAAGAACGTAACTTAAAAACAAAATAAAGTGCTGTTGGAGCTGCCCATCGGCCCTAAATTGTAAGCTCCCATTAGCTTGGTCATTTGGCTACTGTAAGAACGGCTTACTAACTTGGAACAATGGCCAGATAAATCACTTATTCTTAATTCAATGGACCGTAAATTTAGTTCATTTTCCCCTCTGTGTTTAATGGGTTGGTTGAGGGTCCTGCGTTCAGATTAAGAAGAATACGTTTTATCCAATGATGTTAGGACACAATGTTAATTCAAAAAAAACAATGTTAATTTACTGAAGTTATGCAAGCTTTATAAAAAATATTAATGTAAATACTTAACCTAATCAAGTATTGTTTTTTCTGGATAATGGCCATCCATTCACTTCTTAGATTTCTTGTAAGCCCATATTCACACAATATTTTCATTTCTGTCTCTCCTTCACTCACGTGCCCACCTTTACCCATAATTTCTCTTCTTTGGCCCTCTAAGCAAACTTCACGTATTTTCCAATTATTTATTTGCCACTCTATTATTTTTTTGTAAAAAAAAAAAAAAAAAAAGGGAGAGGAGTGGCTCAGTGGTAGATTACTGAGTTACCATGCCGGAAATCCTGGTTCAATTCCCGCTGCAGGCCATGATTTTTATTTAGTCTGTTTGCAGCGGGAGATGGATCATATAGGATCTAGGACCCTCCTGGGGCCCACCCAGCCTCTATAAAATATTATAAAAATTGGGTACCCAAAATAAGGGGGAACAATCTGGCGGTCGAGCGTGACCTAGGACAAGTCACCTCCTTACAGAACCGTTATCCATGAAACAGTACAGTCTCTACCATGTACTGAACCCCAGACCCTTCGTGGGTTGTAGTGGTACAGGTTTTTCTGTTTTTTTTTTTTTGTAAAGCCAAGTCTTGTTATTTCATCTTTTATCTGACAGGGTTGGGATATCCTCTAATGATTCTTAGTTGGTAGAATATTTAATATTATAGTCTTGAATCTTTCAGTTTGTTGAATGTTAAAGTATTATTTCATTATTATTGCTATTATTTTATTTTAGTGTCCCACTTATTTGTATCTACACTTGGAAAGCTACCTTTTCATATGAATATAAAGAGAATTCTTTTTCGATAGAAATTGAATTTAGGAAATATTCGAGAAGGGGTAAAAATCGTCTGTATTATTTTATTTTACTCATTAAAATAATTGCAACTGAGAAATTTTTTGAGTTGTAGATTACTAAGGATACTTCCATTTTGACTATTCTTGATTCCATTTTGGGTAGATGGTTTTTGAAATTGTAACTATAATTTTTACAATAATGTTCATCTATTTTTTATTTTCTAGCAATCTTAACGACTTCTATGAACAACCAATAATTAAAATACTATATCCTGATTACACAATAGAAAATTCAAAATTCAAGCCTAATATTATTTTATCATTAAAATCCACAATTTAAGAGGATTTCAACGAGTGAGCATCAGGTATGGTGCAGATTTTACCGTACTTCGGAAAGAACGTAAAATAGGGTCCTGTAGTAGTTAGAGGTCCTTATCCTAATTATACCCCGATAAAAAGAATTTAAGACTCCAACCGTAGCAACGTCCGATTAGCCATGTCAGCATAAAGTGACCTTATGTTAATGAATAAAATTACAAAAATATTGCCCGGAATAATATAAAAAAACCCGAAGCTGAAGCAACGATATTTATTGACCGAGCGAAAACATATGACATTTATAAACACTATTTCGGAATTTAATAAAGTTTATTAGGTCCTTGAAGCACTGAATAGTTCTAAGCTAGCGTAGAGGGATAATTAACTAACTATGTAACAGAGGTAGGGTTCAGTTCACCTGAGCTGATGAGTTAGCTATAAGTTTTAAATTGTACTTCTGAGCGCTCGAGGAAAATAGGGTTAACTAGAAGCGCCCACGCCCGTCTATTTATAAAGGATTTATTTAACCTTTATTTATTTGCAAAAAGTGGAATACAGTTATAGATATAAAGAGGTGAATTTTTAGTTTAAAAGTAACAAGAGACATAATTGAGGAATAGAAGAATTGAAATTGCCACGTGGACCGTAGTAGGGGTTATCGAAACGGAATAAAGTCCATCTACGGTAGTTTATAGATCAAACAATCAGGTTATTATACCGCAGGTTGCCGCTTCGAGCTGAGTCACAACAAGTTTTAACTTTTCATTCGTTTCCCTATTAATATTTTCCTAAAGTAAAAATTATCATGAGCTTCAGTGTGGAAAATATAATGTAGTTATGGGAAATGTACATACTTCAGTAATCGTTTCATCTAGAAATCAACCTTTTCAACAAACATAAATCGCCTATACATCGAAATATTAGTTGAAACTTTTATTTCTTGATGAAATGATTACCGAAATCTACTCAATACCCATAATTACATTCTATATTCCATATTAAAGCACACGATTACTTATATTTTCGGGAAATATTATAAATGAAACGAATAAACTGTTAAGACTTACTGGAACTCGAAGCGACAACTTGCGGGACAGATACCGACAAGTATCTGCCACAGACGGATTTGAACCTTGAATCTTCACAGCAATTCAGCGCTCCACACATGAAGCTACCCCACTACTATGTGTGCGTTTTGGGATACAAACATAGTTTTCGTGTGGAAGAACGTAGTTAGGTAAGGTTCCATCTAATTACTGATCCATCTAATTAATAACTATCTAATTATAAGAACTAATTAGGTTAGTGGTTCTACCGCTAGAGTGCTCTTCTGTGCATTAGTTGGGAGATGTAACAGGCGAGTTATTAAAATTATTATCTAGACTCATTGGTAAATTGGTTTGAGAATGATATTTGATGTGAAGCCCTACTTTCCTATTCCGAAATCTAAAGCTCTGCGTGTCAAAGCGTATTAAAACAATTGTTTTAAATAACAGTTTTTTAGTTGATAAAATGAGTTTCAAGATGCATAGTTATAGTTAAGATAAATATTGTACCAGTCAAAACTCTTACCTAATTATTATAAAATTATAAAATTATTGAACTTCTGAGCACTCAAACTTACTGGTAAGAACATTACTGATATACACATAACTACATAATCCGACAAGAAGGCTGAAACATCTCTAGAGAAGCAGTCTACTGCCAAGAGATGAACCACGCAAAGAGTTTCTTCAATGGGAGGTTTCTCCATATACGCTTCCACGTGAGGTTTACATAAAAAGATCACAAATGCATTACATGTCAAATAGCATTAGTATTTTCAATAATTTCTTTCCATAAATATATTATTATTACTTCTGAGTGTCAATTAGGTCAGAAGCTCACCCGTTAGACAGCCTCCTTTCTTAAGGTTGAAAACTATTAGGTCAGAATTATTAAAACTAAGTAAGTCGTTTACTCATTGGTAGCGTTGTTTCCGAATGATATTCTAAATATCCATATTCTCTTAAGTCTGATCAAATGCACTATCCCCTTCTTTGAGTTTTCTAAGATTGAGTTCTAGTATCGATATATTTAATCGTATATCCACAGATAAAAATGACATCGACTGATGAAAATATTGCCCCACTTTAGACAAGCTGTATCGCGACTTCACGAAGTTTAGCTAACACAAATGCTGGGAAATTGTATGTTGGAAACATATCTGTTGCACTGGGTTATCCCATTGAGATTTGGATTATAACCATCGAATAACTAACCAATTTTTTATTAATTCAAATAATGACATCAAGTGAAATAATTATACATAAAAATGAGTTTACAACAAGTATTAGTTGATCTTGCGTCACATGTCATATACTCTTCTCCCAAAGATATATTACTATGTAGTGACCTATCCTCAAAATGAGTAGTGATTTTTTTATACTATTAATATAATTTTAATTAATTTATTAATTTACACCATGGGCAAAATGTGATGCACTCGTATCCTAGTACGGAATATGAAGCACTGTGTGCTACTAATTCTTTTGAAGTACATCATTCTCTCTCTCTCTCTCTCTCTCTCTCTCTCTCTCTCTCTCTCTCTATCTATCTATCTATCTATCTATCTATCTATCTCACCCTCTCTAACTCTCTCACTATCCCCTACCATCAATCATATTAATTATATTATGACTATTAGTACACTTATACACTTGAGTATTATAAGAGAAGGGAATTCGTGGATGTGATAGAGCTTAGATGTTTTTGTTGAAGTGCTTCAACAATCTGCCATCTCAAAACTCCTCAATTCAATTTAGAAGCTGTTGAAAACTTTTTCCATTAGCTTAGTCATCACTGTATTATGCCTACAAGAACTTTTGTCAACTAATCCATTTTGAAAGTAAACTCTCTGCAAGCGAGCAATGATTGCAGACAACAAGGGGATAATACAGTATTAGATTTTTAGCACCGTTTTCTTTTATTTTTGCTTCTTGAATGAGGAAATAAAATGGTCCTTTGCAACGAGTTTCAGTTTTATAATTTCTTTGAGATGTATACAAGAATCAATTTGTGGAAGATTTTTACTTTACATATCATTTAATTGGATATGGTAATTGGAATCTTTGAATTTTTATAAACATTCCCATTATCATAATGCACTAAAATTTAAAATGAAGAATTGATTTTTTTTTTAAACTTATAGCAAATAAATTTCAAATCATTGTTATAAGACATACAAAAATGCATGTTTCAATCTTCTCTCAGCCGAGAAACAAAAATTTGTAAGAAAGTGAATTTACATATTTTTTGGCGTAGTAATACAGAAACGTTTCCACCCAAATTGACTTTCCAGGAGTTACATTTTATAGTTTCCATATTAACTTGCCACAGACAGAGAAGTATTTAGGAAGTGGGCAGAGGCTGCCTCGACACCCTAAGGTATAAGGGAAGTACAAGGAAGAAGAAGTTATTTTTTTGCTCAGTTTTTACCAATTTCTAGAAACCGTCTAGCTATTTTAATCTGTGTCGTTATATTATTCTATAATGCAATATCATCCGTTTAAATGCTGAATTTTCAAACTTTTCGAGGATAAAAGTGGATATGGAAATTACATTTATTTATTTCATTCGAAATAGTATCGATAGAGGTATAAAAAAGAAAAAATCAATTATAAAAGAATTTAGAAATTACCTAAGAAAAAAAGTAAAAAAAAAAAGTTTTGAGATTTCGAAGAGATGAGATTTGTAACAGATGTATATGTTTCGCTGGTAAAATTTCATCTACTAGGTCACAAGCAATACCGTTATTCGACGTTTAAAAAGTAAAAAAAAAAGACCTGGAAATCCTTCGAAGTGTCGACCTGGAAATCAGAAAAATGTCATGTCCTAGATATGACTTTTTATTTATGTGGCATTTTACTAATGGGAAGAGCAACGAAAAATACCAGACAATGCATCCGATTTTGCTAAGCGAGATAGAAAGAGCTGAAGGGCTCGTTGTGGCTAAAGATTATCAGGAAATCAACAGGAAAGACGACCAAACGAGTATTAAGGGCGTAAATAAGGTCATGTGGACGAACGTGGTGCAGCAACATAGGCTGATTTGATGAGGTTGGAGGCCTAACATGAAATGATCTCAATCTTTGTCGTTAAAAAATAATATAAATCCAGTTTTTAATTTAGAATTTTAACTTCTTTCAAGTATAGGTTCCATATTAGGATCAAGTATGTATGAAATGAATATTTTAAAACAAAATCTGTACCACTACAACCCGTGAACGGGTCCAGGGTTCAGTACATGGTAGAGACTGTACTGTTTCATGGACAAAGGTTCTGCAAGGAGGTGGCTTGTCCTAGGTCACGCTCAACCGCCAGATTTTCCCCCTTATTTTTGGTACCCTATTTTTATAATATTTTATAGAGGTTGGGTAAGCCACAGGAGGGTTCTAGATCCCATATGATCCATTCCCCGCCGCAAACAGACTAAATAAAAGTTACCGCCTGCAGCGGGGTTTTAACCAGGATTTCCGGCATCGCAACTCAGTGCTCTACCACTGAGCCACTCCGCTCCCTTTTCGTTACATGTGATAGGTTATTTCTTGAACGGGAAGATTAAAATGCAATTATTTATTTTACTGTTGATTCTATTGTATTTTTAATAATTGACTACCAACCATGAGTTTTGACTAACACTGTCAACTTCTTCTTGTCTTGCAGGTCAACAAAGGAAAGGCTCCGGGGCTACCTCCGACTGTCGAGCAGGAGAAGAAGACCGGAGGCGGCGGTTGGCTACACTGCTCGCGAGAGCGGCAACTCCTGACTCCACCTCGTCCACGAGCCCACCTAGCCCTCGTCCTCCAGGTCCAGCGTCAGCAACGTAGGACCGGTGAGAGACTTCACTTTCTGGCAGGTGTCCGCGGAGTGAGGGGTAGGTCGTTGTACATAGTTTTCCTCCTAGGCAGTGTTCCTCTTGGACGAAGGTGATAGGGGAGAGTATCGTACATACTTCAGTATATCATAGGTCTATGTCATATTCTTACTTATGTGTACTATTCATGTCCTAGAATATTATGATAGGTAATAATTAAGCATCATTAAAAGGCGGTAGAAGCGATTACTGATATCCGAAGAATGTCTGTTGAAGTTTCAATGTTTCGGTGGTTAAGTACAACAGATAATTAAGATATTTAAGCCAATGCACATATGCAAATGTATATATACTTCTCAAATATGACACATCTCCCAGTATTAAATTGAACTTACAAATATAGATTAGGCCTCAAAGCTATGGATGATGTAAGATTTAAACTTTTTTTTTTCGAAAGTCCTATATTTAAGTTCAGAAGCGCATCAACCGCGACATAAACCTAAGGATTAAAAATTAGGGGAGATGAGCCGGATTAAGTTACATTTGAGGCGTGTAGGATCGAAAGCGTATAACTCCAAATTTCAAAAATTGTATTTGAGATGATGTCAGCGAATCAACAGTGCTTTAGTAATTAATCGACCCAGGAGTCCTGGGGAGTGCTGAAAGAGGTGAGGACAGCAAGAAAGGTAAATTTATTATCTCTCCTAATGGAAAAGGAATGGAAGAATCCCTACAGAACCTTCCTAATTGAAGATAGACCTCAGTTTGTGTCCCAGGAAAATGAAACCTAGCATGATGTGGAGAAACCGATTAGGTTGGAGGAGAGAGGTGTTCAGCGAGCCCCATCAAAGACGAAGACAGGCACTTCTCCGGGACCAGGCGGAATTGCTATGGAGCTCCTGAAAGCTGGAAGCTCAAAACTTGTAACCCTATCGACGGATTTGATTAACCTTGTTCTTAGGGGAGATAATATCCCGTATGACCTGAGGGCTGGTACATGTTATCAATATATAGGAAGAGTGATAGGAAATATTGCGGAATCTGCGTGCAAAGTTTTGATAGGCTGCTCCGGAACAAGTTAATGGAAGCGTACTCTACCAACCAGGTTATACGGCGGGACGGTCATGTACTGACAATATATTTGTTGTTCGTCAACTTAATGAAAAGTCCCACCAAAGGAAGCAGGAACTCCATATGGCTTTTATAGACCTGGAACAGGTTATGGCAATGTTTCTAGTTATAATTTGTGGGTAGCACTTAAATAAGCAAGCACAGTGGGGATCGGATAAAGGATGTGAGACATCTTAACAGCGACAACATGTATCAGATAAGATGAGGGAACCACCTTTCGAACCTTTTTCATGGTACTAAGGAATTGAAGCAATTGAAGAGTGTGGCATGTCATCCACTCTCTTCAAGATACCTTCACGAAGCTATGAAACCATGGTACAGGCGGTGTGGGGATGTTGGGCCGTTCATTGATGGCGAGCAACTACTGTCCTTGTTCTTCGCTGACGACCAGGTCGTGTTCGCGAGGCGGAAGGTCTATCTTTATGCTCTAAAGATGTACTACGAAATAGCGGGTTTAAAAATTAACTTCGAGAAGACCGAGTTAATGGGCATTGGAGATCTTGATAGTAGTGCACTTCTGGTGGACAGGGATACCTGAAAAAAGTAAATGTATTTAAGTACCGGGGTTCTTATTTGGATTCAACCGGATCGTCTGAACATGAGGTTAGAAGAAAGCTGGAGCAAGCCTGAAAGGCTACATCCGGTTCTCTGGAATACAAAGATTTATATTCGAAATAAACGCCGCATTTTCACAGTCATAGTGGAAACCGTCCTGACATATTCTACGGGAACCTGGACAATGAGCCCTCGTCTGTACTAAAAGGTGCAGGCGGTTGAGATGGATTTCTGAAGGAGGTGTCTCCGTGTCACCAGACTGGATAAAGTAAGAAACGAGGAAATTCGACAGAGGATGGATGTGGATTTATCTACAAATGTCACCTAAGATGGTTCGGGCACGTGATGAAAATGGTCTTTGAAGGTCGGCCGAACCGATTCCTGGATCGTGTTCCACAGGGGGAGCAGCTGGTCGTGATCTGCTGGAAGAGTATTATTTGGATCGAGAGACATGTAGCTCTACTCATGTTGAGGCAATCCAGGTTGGAACGCCTATAAAGAGAAAATAAAGATAGAATTTTTTTCATATTTTCGCTAGATTAGCCGAGGAATGCTTTATGTTCCCGAAAGTTCAGATTTAGAACCGGACTAAACCTCAGAAATGTGGCACCAAACGTCCCTTTTTGACAAATTGTTTTATTAAACTAGCGGAAAATATGAAAAAGTCAATTTTTCAAATTTGAGAGTTATCCGCTGTTGTTTTTGAGCACATCATTTCATAACTGATGTTTCCCGTTTTTCTATTATGCTCGGTTTCAGCCGTTTTAATGTTCGGTTAAATTTCTACTTCCCTGACAGAGATAATATAAATAGAACAAGCTATTTGTGGAAGAAAATGGTCCGAGTAGAGGTCAATAAATTTCTCTGAATATCTAGAAATATTTATTCAGTAGCCTAATAAATATTAGTAGCTGTAATTTCAGTAGCCTGAATAAATATTCCTAGATATTCAGAGAAATTTATTGACCTCTACCCGGACCATTTTCTTCCACATATTTCATCAAGGTCAACTATGTTCATTCAAAAAGAACAAGCTATTGATTCCCCTAGAAAATGTACTCGTACTAAAGTGGAAATAAATAAGACAAATACAAATTTATTATTTTTTAAAAAGATTGTATAACGGCTATTATGAAAATTTATCAACAAACAGAAAGATTTCGAAGAAAAAAAAATCTATTGTAAAGATTATTTATGATAAATCTATCCTTAATATGATTTATCATATTAACTTTATTAAATTTATTATGATTTATTTAATTAACTTACACCATTTACCCGGGTTTTCCATAGTTCAAATTCAATATACTGTTTTTTTATTTATTTTTTTTAGTATTAATTCTGCCTTCGGAAAATTTATTTATTATATTTTAAGGAAATCTTAATAGTGTAGTTAACTGTTATATTTTAAACTATTATAGGATCATTTAAAGGCACTGCATGAATAAATACAATCAAATATTAGGATTTTTTGTTTGGGAGTTGAAATCCTAACTAATTTTCTCACGACTGCAATTTTTTTATTAGCAACCTTATAGAAAACTGGAAACCGACCTTTAAAATGGTGTAATATATTTTCAATTATAATTGGCTATCATCATAGGCCATATTTTGTATAGGCTATCATCATCATAGATTTTTGGAAAACTGGCATTTCATTCTTAAATTGCTCATCCTATGATAGGGCCTTAAAATATTTGTATTCGAATCATATTTGTAAGTCAAAGGGAGAGGCGTGGTGTCATTTGTATCATAGTATGTCTTGTATGTATATATTTACTTTATAGTATTAAGAAGAAACGAAGTTTGTAGGTTCGTATAAAATGTTGTTGAACAACAATGAAACATAAGGGAATACAAATCGAAAATATCTTTACAGAAGATGTTTTCGAAATAGTTCAATTTGATGTTAATTATAATAAATGTTAATAAATTATTTTATTTTTTAAATTTTACTCTCAATAACTCATTTCTGTAACGTTAACATCAGATCTTTTGGAAATATGACTTTACATAATTTTAGTTTTTCTAATTTTGTAGAAATGAACAAATCAATAATCTCAATCAAGACTTAAAATGGATTGGAAAATAGTCATTAATATTAGTAATTATTTTACTCATTGTACAAGCAATTGAATTTATTAAAATTATTAATTGATTCTACATAAAAAATAAAGTGTTTACGATTATCCCAAAATTGTATTGCTTATTTATTAATTATAAATAAAAGGTTAATGTTCCTCGAACGAAGAAACAAAAAATATAAAAATAATTGAAACACCAATATCAGAGTCTTTTTGGGAGTATTGATTTTTATATAATTTGTAAATGGACCAATAACAATTATGAATTATGCATTTAAATTGTATGGTTTGGTACAGTAGTATTACATCTTTTAAATAGTTTTTAATACTTTGTTATAGCATATTAGCTAAGATTTATTTATATTGAGTAAATACTAAAATAAAAAAAAATCACGACAAGTGATATTCATTTTGATTACACTTAACCGATATGTGATAGTTAAAGACAAAATATTCAAAATAACCATTTCATATATGTACATTTGTTTACCATGCCATGTTTAGAATTATCCAAGAATAAAACTTGAATAATGGTTGGAAACTATGAATTGGTTGAGGGGTTGCAAGTTAAAACCCAAAGTTTTAAAATATATGACAGACTTATCATCATACGCGATTCAAAAACAACCTATCCCACAAGTCAATATCATAAAGATTATTTTTGTTAAGAGCACCATGAGAACATATGATTTTTTGTTTTCGTCGTCAGGAAATATATTTTGTTATATCTGGTATAACATCAGGTAGTTCTTATCTGAGAATTTCATACGTAAAATATTGTTATGGTATGAGTGTATCATTGTCATCATATTTTAATAGAAATTTTGATTCTCTATCTTGTGGGATTTGTGAAAAAAAAATGACATTAAATGACTTATACATATACCATGAACTGATGTATTATACGAATACCGTTCCAGTAACTGGTTACCAGTTTTTAATGGATATGAGCCGAATAGAAATATGGCTATCCGACAGAAAGTTATCTACAGAGCTACTCATCATTGAATGAGCGAACGGACGGTGATTCGAAAAATGTGTTGATAGCTCTTTTATCTTGGTTATAGGCGAGAATGTAATGATTTATGAATCATAAAAATGTATACCTCTCGGTCATAGTATTTTTTTGAGTGCTTATTCATAAAATGGTGACTGTAAGTCTTTGTAGATGTAGACATATAATAATATGTCTACTATAATAATATGACATATAATAACAAAGAATGGATTTGCCTATATCTGAAAATAGTACTATAGTTAATGTCTAAAATTACCCGGAATGATCGGGTGTTTATGGAATTGTAATGATGAAAAATATTAAATGATAATAATCATAATAAAATTATTATAATCAGAAATTAGTGAAACTCTGATCATTTATGATAATACATAATTAGAACAAATTGTGGTGTTAGTTAAAAAAAATTGAAAAGTTATTTTTCTCTTTAGTTAACAAAATTGTATGTCGGTTTAGAAGATGTATGAAAAATAAAATAAAATTATCATAGAAAATCTCCATTTGTTATGACATCAGTATCACCACCATTTGAGTCTCCTGTAATTTTATCTTTGAATGTTTATATTAAAAAAAAGTATATTGACAGAGCATTGTTTAAAGATTAATATTTCGTTTGTTCCGGCAGACGATTTTTTAATATGTAGACAATTATCGCCAATTTATTGATGAATTATGATAAATAATCATAGCTAAGCATAAAAAAACAATTACTTCAATTGCAAGCATCGGTTTACCATTACACAGCAATGATTTGTCAATAACCACAAACCAACCTTATGAAATGTAACACTTCTTCCTAATTCATGATGTATTTATCAAACAAGAATGTAAGTGTGTTTCACCCCTATTGTTAAGTACTATCTATTATGGTCATAGCATAATTTATATAGTGTTATTATCGATAACATAGTGTAATTTATGATAATGATATTAGAATTAAAATAAATTTAATATTCTCTAGCGAGTAAGAATTGAATAATAAACTTGGTGTAATAGAACTGTGATGGAAAAGCTCAAAACTCCGACGATTGGTCGGATTTTCACTAATGTAAATTTGATAAATCATTTTTTTAACGTGTTATATCCTGAGGTTTTGTCAAGTATGGTAACCTTTTCAATTTCTAACAGTAATATTCAAATTATATAGTAAATAGAATAACGCACAATGAATAAATATAACACACTTTACAGTTTATTACATATTGTATATTAATTATTATATTGTATTAAGAGTGTATAGTAATACGATATCGCACTCAATTAGGCTTCATAAATAATAATTGTTTAGATTAGTGGTGTTAGTGCATGAGAGCAGTTCTGTTAGCTTAGTCGCATTTTGGCTTTGTTTAATATTATTGTTTTAATTAATTTTTATAGTGATAAGTTTCCTAGCGGGAACAACGCTAGCTCACAGCGTATGATGATATTAGCATTAAGTCAGAAAATACATGTTCTATTATTCAATATCACGGTCTAAATGTCCACTATGCGGAAAGTATATCTATCTCAAAGCATCTATATTATCAATATTATTGTAACTAAGTGTTTATTATATGTTATATTGTATAGTAAATATGTATATGGTTACAGAGAATAAGGGGGTAATTCGAAAAATAGTCCGCTCGAATGATCTGTATTTTAATATTCTCCCAAACGTTCTGTAAGCCGTGAAGAAGTCTCGGCCTAAATCAGTACTATTAATTGTTAAGATGATCTCAAAACGGGTATTTCTATAGGATTATTTTTCGACTTACCTCATATATATATATTCATATTATTATTGAATACCATGTGGTAGAATGGCTAGGGCAGCTTTAAAACGAACCTAGATGCATATCATTTGCATGTGAATGATTATGCAACTAATAGTATTAGTATTAATTTGTTGTTGACCCAAATGTGGTTCTATATTTATGTCAACCTTTTGAGTCTAGGTGTCTATCATTGCTACTAATATAAATTATATGAGATAAATGTTTATTATATGGTATATATTTTATGTCTAAAAAATTAAATAATATTTATAAATGTTCATTGATAATCCAATCTATTTAATGTTTATAAAAAAATAAAATTCAATATTATATAATTAAATTTCTCTTAATTTCACCTTATTGTCCTAGCAAAGATTGGGAAGGAGAGGGATCGGTAATTTGTTTTTTAGGGTATTAGATCTATATTTTATCTATTTATTCATTAGAATAGTAAGTATATATATATATACACACAGATAGAGAGAGAAAGAAAGTGAGTCATAATCAAAGTGAGTTAATAGAAAAAATACTTTGGATACATTACAAATCACACCAATCAATACCCTTTTTTAAAAGTATGGAGGGTATAAATAAATATGTTAAAATATTATATTTAAATATATTTTGTTTCGAGTTAGCCTAAATCGTAGATCACAGCGAAAAATGCAATACAATTTTGTACTGAAGATTTCTTCTTTATCCCTTTTTCTTCTTTATTAATCACCCGTATTTAGTCTTTATCCAGTCCACACCTATTTATATTAATATTTTTCAAAAAAACATTACTATATTATTACAACTCCATTATATACCTATGCTGCTTTTATAATATGTTATTGAGTACTAATAGTTTAATAAATTTCCGGTTAGCGTTGATAAGAATGACCTTTTTTGTAACTTATGAGGGTACATAATGTGTATTATGTTTATCAATTATCATAAATTTGTAAAACAACAGTCGATTGTTTTAAATTCAGTAAACTAATAAACAGCAGAATGGAATCAATATTACAAAAAAAATTAGTGATAATCGAAAACTATGGATTAGTGACTATGCTTATACATAGATATACCGAGCTCAACTCATTAAAGAAAAACATTGATTTTTTTTTAATCATTTAATTCAGTATGGAATGGCCCTGGGATATATTTTGTTTTTCATTCTACTTGACCCTTATTCAATATCTAAATACCTTTCATATCGGTGATACTAAACCCGCACAACAGTCAAGTCTTCTCAAATGGTATAACCTTCTCGCCTAAGTTTGGCGGGACTGCAGCCTTTCAATAATGAAGGCGTCAACTAAAAGAGGGTTCTCAAACAAAGTTCGCGAAAACAGTAAGCTTTCTCTTTTAATAACTGTAAGTTGCCGCTTAGGATTGAAGTTATAATTTTATATATGAATATACATTTTATTTGGAACTATATTTATTTATTTCAATGGAAAATAAAAAAGATTTTATCAATGAAACTATTAAAAGCTTCTTAAGGGGATATTAACCCCAAACATTTTCATTGTTATGAATCATTTAGCCATAGAAAATAAATAAAACTTATTTTATTTTTTCCAACTACTTACTTTATTTCTTAAACATAAACATTAACAATTATATTAAATGTTCTTGAAAGTTATTTCATTGAGCATTAAGACAGGATCGGCATCTTCCTATAACAGAAACAGTGGTAGACCGGCACTGGCTATGTGTTGTTGTTTCAAAAATTCAATTATCCTTCTTCGTAAAATATTTTTTTGCTAATGATAGTTAATAGATTCCATCATATTTAGCTCTAAATCAAAAAATAACAATGTCTATTTTATGACTAAGATGCATTTTACAATATTTTCACTGTATAGTCTAGGTAAAAATAACAATGTCTATTTTATGACTAAGATGCATTTTACAATATTTTCACTGTATAGTCTAGGTAAAAATATATTGAACTTTATACCTTATATTGATAATATAAGGTTATAATATATATATTTTAAAATATGTATTAAAATTAAACACATTAATATAATATAAGTTTTATGATATATAATTATTACCTTACTTCATAGCTTATTAAAAAAACTGGATAAAATCAAGAAACATATTTAAAACAAAGTAGTATGTTATTTTAGCTCTGGGAAACCAATTATAATTACAATTAACGAAACAGCGGTCGGGATCCGAAATTGGTATTAACTTTTCAGATAAGAGACTGATTGGTGGGACCGCTGTTACTAGCTTATTTCATTTACTCATCAGCTCCTGGGAAATGATTTGTGGATGAATATCGATTCAGGATTACATTATCCCTGCCATTTGTGCAAAATCTGCAATCACCTCTTGTTTCCTGATTA
Organism: Troilus luridus; assembly: GCA_964056705.1. Taxonomy (NCBI): domain Eukaryota; kingdom Metazoa; phylum Arthropoda; class Insecta; order Hemiptera; family Pentatomidae; genus Troilus; species Troilus luridus. The sequence continues at coordinate 61,084,929 of OZ057414.1, forward strand.
CATTCCCACTTTCAAATATCCAAAACCTGACGTGAAATAAACGGTTTTGAATACGACATCGGGTGATATTAACAGTAATAGTCACTATGTGAATAACAACTTTTCCGGAACGCCTGAGTATTTAAAATAATAAAATTATATTTTTATGTTATGAAAAATTTAACGTTTTGAAAGAATCATTAAAATAATAAAATATTAATGTAGTTTTTGCAGTTATGCAAAATTGGAATTCGAATAATGTTCCTTGCTCTCTCATATGTTAGGAAGTATGTGTTTCCTTAAAAAAATGTGTAAACTAATTTTTACTGAGAATCATAAGAATCATAACTTCAAAATAAAATAACCATCAGCACTCAACATATAACGGACACGAGAGGGAATGCATTGTTAATAAATAAATGTATTGAAATATATATGTATGTATTAAAGAATTCTCAAAAAAAAAAACAAGCAAAAAAAATTGTGGGGATATGCATAAATGAAAATTAGTAAAAAAAAAAGTAATTAAATAAATTTTAGTTCATAATCTTGAAAGCATCAAATTAATTTTATTCGATTCGGACTATTCCTGGTCACGTTTAGGTGTCAAATAAAAGATATTAACTAAATCACATTCTATACCATCGGGCCACATACCGAACATTTTCCATTCATTCATTACAAATTCAATTTTCCAATCAGTACAAGAGGCAATGGGAAGATTATTAATATTAAGTGGTTCACTTGAAAAATTACTACAACAGATAATTTTTTACATTACGAATTAGGCATTTATGGTACTGTTTTCCACGTTATCTGCTCGTCTAGCATTCTTTCTCCGTTTCTTTCAAATTTTTCGGCACTTTTTAATTATTAGGTATAATAGCTTTTTTGTCTGATTCTAACTAGATTTTTTTTTCTTGCATTTCCTATATCAAAACATTCGAATTAAATCGACCACTCAGTAATAGAAGAGGATAAAAACGTCCTAAGATTTTAAAGTGGTTCTTAATGAAAAAAGATCTGAGGTTCCTTTTTTTGTACTCCTAGAAACAGGAATTAAAAAAACATCTACCACATTTCGTGCATCATAAACCCCTTTTGTGATCCTCTACTGATCTAATCGGGAAACGGGTCCAGTAAATGTCAACTGGCATTTTAAGATTTTTTTTCTTGCTCAGATATTACGCAAAATAAAATAAATATGAAATATTAATTTCACTATTTAAATGCAATTAAATATGTAATTTCAAACAGGTGCAAACAGATCCAAAATGATCTAAGACACAACACATTAGCTGTGTCTTAGATAATTTTTTTTACATATCATTAAGACATATTTTTTTTAACCAAGTTTCAAATAAGCTAATTTCAGTTTTATTTTTTTTTTTTATAATTATCGTCCGCTTTTTATTTTAAAATAAATTGTTATCACAATACTTCCACACACTTTTCTTTTCTAGTCAACCACGCCACAGTGTAGATGCTGATTGCTTTCTTCCCAAACGTTCCTTTCCCTATAATCCAGATATCAATAAGATTATTAATTGCGGATGCTTATCTGAAGAGGAATTTGTCTCAATTATCGAAACATTGATAAGAAGTGTGCTGCAAGCAGTAAATTCCAAAAATGTTTCTCTAGGATTTTCCTATTTCATTATAGATTGTTAAGAAAATAAATGAGGAGATTAAGAGTAAACAAAAAAACCCTTATAAATAATTATTATTTTCAAAATCACAATTTATTAAAAATCTTTAACTAATTTCAGTTGATATTAATTATCGTATAACGTAATAAGTCTAGAAACAAGGCAATTCTCTTTTTAGCTACGAAATAATGGAAATACAAATAACACTTGATTTTTGTGATTCTTAATTTTTTTTTCTATATCGTAACGATAACTAAATACAAATAAATGTATGTTGAATTTTTTATATTCTTCTAAATTCATATAATAAATTCGATTGGGAAACCAAAAATCGCCATTCTAAATAGCCTTTAAACAATTAAATTCAATTAATAACTTTGAGGTACAAATTGAATTTAAAATGCATTAAAAGTACTAATTAATAGTTTGTATAAAAAATAAATTACTATTTTTTAAGTTGTTAAGAAACAAAATTAAATAATTTGAATAAAATATATACAGGTTTTACTCTTTTGATTAATACAATATTCGATAGTAAATCAGACTATATTAAATTTAATTTATAAAAATTGTTGATCTTTATGCAGCTCATTTATTTATACAAAGGAAAAATGGGGGTTTTCAAAACTTAAAACGGAACTAAACCAACTGGTACAAAAGGATGAACAAAAAAATTATACTCAAGGTCTGAGGGACTAAAATAATGTTTTTAAATATATTATGAACTCTTTGAAATAAATATCATTAATACAAATATTTATTTGAAACAGTTCAATAGTTTTTCTAACGCTGTCGATGTCGTCTTACTCACCGGACCATGAAAACTAACCAGTTATTATAGTTCAAATTCGTAAACTTAATTTAAAAAACTGTTGATTATTAAATCTAAAATTTACTCCTTTATTTGATAAGCCATATATATTAAGATATAATTTTAGAGTGAGGTATGAGCAGCATTGAAGGTTATCACACTCCTCTGGTAGCTCAGTTGGTAGAGCGGTGGACTGTAGTTGGTGAAAGTGACTGATATCCATAGGTCGCTGGTTCAAATCCGGCCCGGAGGAATGTTTTTTTATTAAAGGTTTATTTAAAAAGACTTATAGATTAATAATTATTTTCCTAACTTAAATCTGTAAAACGACTTCTAGACCCAAAAAACTTTTTTTAATTTAATATGCATATAACCGTTTTTCCAAGGCTTCTTTCTCTCTTTCAAAGTAATGATAATTTTGTGGATAAATTTTTAAATTGAAAAAAATATCTAGTCAATATCGCAACACCATTAATACAGTTTAACATAACTTTCATTTAACAGAATTTTCTTCCTAATCCAGATTGAATGTGTGCTGGGTGTGTGTTTATGTATCTGTGTTATCTACAATATTAAACAAAATTTTATAAAGCGAACCATAGACGTTTATGACCTAAGGGTTTTACACCCATAAAATCAACAACAAAAATGTTTTACTGCTATATGCTAAAATTAAAATATATATATAAATAATTATAAAAAGACAATGTTTGGAAGGCAATTCACGAAATATTACCTCCGCAAAAATTTTATTCAGTTGAAAAATTGAAAACAACTACTAAATCGTCACAACACTCTGGCTTGCTATCAGGTAGAATATATTAGTATGATAGTTGATTTAGTATTTTAATGATCTATCATAAAAACTGATTATTTGGTCACACTGGTGCATCAACTACCTTCAATAAACAATTAGTTCGAATTATACTCATTTACATTTTAGAGGCTTACATAACCTCAGAGGGGAGCTGATGTGCTAGGCGAGTAGGGATTAACGCTGTCATGGTGTCCGAGCTCATTTGTATCACAACCATACAGCAACATTACACGATTTAAAATTTATAAATCTTTTTTATTCCATCAAATGACAAAATGAAAAAATAAAATGTGAGTTTCCTTTACAATAACCATTCCCATTTTTTTAAATTTGATTAAAAATTTCGAATTAAATAAATCGCATAGTCTCCTATGATATTCACTTATAGTCTTATACTCTTGCAGAAACAGAAGGGAATGGCGTTTTAGATAAGAGTAAAACATGTATTGCCCTACCTCTGAAAGGAAGACGCCTGAACCTGAATAACTAATGGTGTGGCCTACGATTAATTCACCACTTGAGCCAGCATCTCAAGGAACGCACCACTTAGCCATCACACTAACTTATTCTGAATGGTAAGCTAGCATATTCATGCGTCGAATGCCTTTACATTTCTGACTTAAGGCAATCTGGCAATTACAACTACCCTCCTGTGTGTGTGTGAGTAAAATTCCAAGTATATAAGTTTTTAAATTCCAAGTATATAAGTTTAAATTCCTAGATTTCATTCCAAACATTTAAATACTATGTATTCGCGACAGTTTTCTTGTTTGTTTTATGCCTTATTACTCAATGTAAATATACATAATTAAATATTAAGAATTATTATACTAACAATTCAAGAATATATGGTTCTTAAATTCGGAAAGAGCTGAGTATTGAAGAATCGAAATGGCTTTCCAGAAAGTCAAAACACGGGTATTCAAGAATCTTTTAAATAGCCAGTTTCAAAAGGTTGAAAAACGTTTAAATATATAGAATCTGATAATTAGTGAATGGGTAAAAATCATCATTAGGGGGAGGACTGGCTGAGTGGTAGAGCACTGACTTGCAATTTCAAAGGTCGTGGGTTCTAATCCCGCTTGATGGCAGACTTTGATTTTATCTGTTTGTGGCCGAAGATGGATCCTTATGGGATCTAGTACTCTCCTGAGGCTCACCCAGCCTCTATAAAGTAGGAACACAAAATAAGGGGGGAAATCTGGTGGTTGAGCGTAATCTGTGACGAATCACCTCCCAGCATAACCGATGTCGAAGAAACAGTAAATTATCTACCATGTACTGAACCGCAGACCCTTCACAAGTTGTATTGGTACAGGTTTGTTTTGTTTTTTGGTTTTTTAAAGGTCTTCATTATAAATAGAGAAATGTGTTGGTGACAGTGAGAGTCCCTGAAGAACACCGATTGTTCGTAAAAAGTAAGTTGAAGGAGGTTTTTTAGGTGGAATGTTAAGAAACAAAGAAACAGAAAAAAGTTAAACTACTATCAAATGCTATTTGATAGGTTTAAGAGAGAAGTTGGTGCTGTTAAGTTAAAAAGGTGTTAAAAGAAATTGAAAAATTATAGAGAAATAGTCTTAACTTATAATAGTCGACTTACATATATATATATGAGGAAGAAAATTGTCCAAGTGGTGGTAAAAACAAAAATGCTCTTAGGTAGGGGAACTGTTTTTTGAAAAGCCAACGTTACGACCCACATTGCAAGTCTTCTTCAGGGCAAAATACAGACAATTGAAATTACATGTGGTAAACATTTTTTTATTTTATTTATTTATTGATATTTACAACTGTATTAAAATAATACATCAAGTAAATTGGCTAAGCGATACATAATGACATGTGAAAATGACAAGTAGAGAAACTACCCACTGGTAGTACTCAAATCACAAATTCAACTAAGAAGGTCACGTGGCCATCTTCTTTTCAGACGCCTCGGAGGATTATCGGGAATTGAAGAGGAAGCTAGGTTTGAAACTAGAGGGTTTGAGTGGAAATTAAGTTTATTATGAATGGATAGATAGCGGGTTCGGGCCAAATCAGCAACAAATGGGACATTAAGGTCGTAAGGATGACTTTATTCTTAACAAAATAAGGAGCATTATGGATTTTACGAAGGATTTTGGATTGGATAAGAGTTCGATGGCTTAGTGGAGCCCCAAAGCTCTACTCCGTAGGTCCAAATAGGTCGTATGATGGGCATGTAGATCAGTCTTTGGGAGCTTAGAGCGTTTTTCTAGTAAGTGTTGAAGTAGCCTGAAACGTCGAGCGGTTTCTTGTCTTTTCAGTCTCGTATGAGGATTCCAGGTTTATCGTTTGTCAAGATGCAACCCTAAGTATCGGATCTGTTCTAAAGGCATAAGTGGGATATTATTAAAGGATACTGAAGGGCAGGAAGTCATTGGCAAAAGTGATTTGATGCGATTTTTGAGAATTTATTTTAATTCTCCAGTTTTGACACCACTCTTCATGATCAGTGATATGGGATTGGAGGCTTTGGGTTGCAATAATTGGATTAGTGTTGACTGATAATACACATGTATAATCAGCATACGTGGTAAGGATAGTATTAGGGTGAGTTGGGATGTCAGCTGTATAAACCTTGAGTGGTAAAAATTAAAATTATACTACATAAGCATTAAGGTATGTGAGTGATGGAACAAACAGATAGGGGAAGACCCTGAGCAAGGGGAATAAATGTATAATATTAATAAAAAAGGTAATACAAAACGTAATTAAAAATAAGATAAGCAATAAAGAAAGAAAAAAAGCATAAAGTAATAAAAATAAAAATAGCGAATTAAGTTCATCAGGATCAACAGGAAAATAAGTACAGGTTTTTATTTAACTACAGATTATATATATATATACATATATATATATATATATATATATATATATATATATATATATATATATACACACCCACATTATCTTTATGGCCTTCTAATATGATGGGTTTGCCTTAACTGATAAATGAGTCATTCAGGTTAAAAACCTGATAACTCCAATTTTCCAAGATTGACATTTAAACACTTTTCGCTATTTATACCAACGTCTTATGCTCCTGAAATTTCAGGTTCAGAACCAAACTAAAACCATGAGAAATGTGGTGGCAAAATGTCTTGTTGGACAGAATTACTTGACTAAATAGACAGACACTTTTACTTTAATAGAAAAATAGACAATTTATGAAATTATATAGCTATCCCAAATTCGATACCTGAACGCTTCGTATGTTTTATCTAATATTAATATTTATTTGAGAAATTATTCGAATGTCATTTCGACACATTTCTACCGATACCCTGTAGTTCAGATATAGTTGGATTGGTAGGTGGTAACTAAGTACATAGATTGGATGAGGCACTTAGCACCAAGAGAAGCCACTCCAACAGACATACAAGTGCTTCCAATTACAACAGATACGGTTAATTGGGTGGCTGAGGCTCTGTTGATAGATCTTTGGCGTAAGATAGATAATTATTTGGTGGCCTATGTGCGTTTGTCACGTACAGTTTATATCACTTATTTGTATTATAACATTTATCAATAGACTTCTTTAATATTTCAAATTAGGTTAGTTTCTGTCTGCATGACTAGTTGGTTGCAGTTAAATCCATTTGACACTCATTTTACATGATGCTGCAATTGCAGTGATTCTATTTTTACACAAAACCAAAAATAACTAAATATACCAATATACCTCTGTTCTTCGGACGTGTTTACACTAAGGTTATATAACATCAATATATATTTTATTCGACAAATAACACGGGAGATAAACAGACAGTACCTTCAAATCTAAAGGGCGGTGATAAAAAAGTTAACGTAAAAAAGGTAAGAGTGTAACCGCCCGGTTGTGCAACGTATCGCAAGTGACATATCTCTCGAAGTACCATTGGTCGTTCTCCTCAGCGATTTGTACCGTCCTATTTTTCAAGCTGTGAATATGACAGGAAGAATATAAGGTAATTTACTTACATTAATCTAGTGAAAGCCAACGTGTACACCTGGAATAAAGTATTTACTTTTTCTTCTACTTTTCTTCTTCTTGACGTACCCAGTTTTTAATTTTCTTCTCATCCCACATCTGAACCAATGGTCTACTAGAACATCTTCGTCTCTTGAGCTCATTTTTGTAACTGAAGCGGAGAAATTTGTACCCACCAAATTCTTATCGCACATGTCGTGCTGGTTTATCGGCTATAGTAATTGAATCTCTCTAGCAATTAATCACTACGATATATTCCTTAAGATATATCGCTTATCTTTTATCACCTCAGTGTGATTGCGGTCTTACTAATACAACCCATACAGCTTCATCAGAGCTCCCCTAGATCAAATCACAGATCTCAAATAATGTTTAAATGCTCGTTTAGGTTATTTTCTAGTGTTTGACAAAGAAGCTTTAATTTATTTTCTGTTTATTGTAAGTAGGCCACGTCATAGATAATTTTTAATTACGTAATAGGGAGCACTTGTCTTTTGGGCAATTTTCCTTATGTTTTAAAGGAGTATGCCTAATTTAAAAGAAACAATTATTAAAAATTTCAATGCAGTTAATATTCTTTGACATTGTTAAAAACAGAAAATTTTAATAAATCTGCATTCAAAGGAATTTAATTAATTTATGAAGGGCCTGTGAGAGTTTCGGAACGTCGAGCGAGTACTCTGAATGAAATTTCTCGGTTCTAGTCACAATTAAAACATACTTTCTGATATTTTATAAAATAGCTTTTTAATTTTAATAGGTTTGTTGGATTTTTCACAAATACACTTGATTTCAGTTTTATTCTGATGTGATATTTTCAATATTCTTGATTTAAAAAAATTTTAAATGGTTCAAATATGTATTTAAGTATTAAAAACAAAACATTACCTTTAGACCGGTGCGTATCATTTCCACAATAGTGGCAGTTTTCTTAGTATCTATTATTGATCAAATGTCACCATGTGAGTCCGGTATCTCTGACCTTAAAATATTAAATACCTTATAAATGTTTTCGCAATAAATATAATATATAATAAATATAAATATAATATAGATAATAAATATTATAAACTCAATATTTCTCTGGTCTCATCAATATTACAATTAGAACAGAACTAATTAATAATTTTATATTACGTTATATAACAAAAAATTATACTGTTTTATAAATAGTTTATATTCTTATATATTTAATACAATACAGAATCGACGTTCAATTAACAGCCATCGCGATCTATTGTTGATATCTGTTGTCACACTATTAGACACAGTCATATAACTGGTTTGTTGGTTTATTTATTTAGCGTCACTTAATGCTGCCGTGGCTAGTCGGCCGATGCTACAGTGTGAGCTCTAAATTTTGCCTATCCATGTTTAATTAGGATAGTTATTTTTAACGAGCACCTGACTTATTAGAGGCTCGGGACCCCGTTTAACTTCCCTTCCGAAGGACGACATAACCAAGGATCTTTTACTCCCTTATAAAATCCTACGGCCACCTGTCGGGCTGTGAACCCGTATACAACTAGTTGTTCCTAAACAGCTGCAGAGATGAACAGTTTCAATTGTATTACACTAAAAAAAAAAATAAGCTTATTTTCAGCCCATACCATGTACAGCTTACATACCATTTTAATTACATTCATTACATCGTTGAATGACTAAAAAGACAAGAACATAAAAAGTTACTTAATTTGAAGTTATTAATGAGATTATTCTGAAGTTAGTTTTTGTGAAGTAACTTGATTTTAAAATAAAGAGAAAAGAATGATTTTCCATAACGCATAATACTTGAATCCAGAACGGATGATAAATTCAACTATTAATCTTAAATTTGTTTAAACTTACTTTTTTTCTATATTAAAAAAATATTTTCTAGATTAAAAAAACTGGTACCTGGTAGAATATGCCCTGTTTCTAAGCTTTTGTTTCTGGAGAGAGGTGATTTGGCCAAGACAACCAAAAACCCCTAGATTTATCCACCGATAAAGGGTACCTACTTTACAGAGGATAAGTGAGCCTCAGGAAGGTCTATAGATCCAAAACACTGATCTATAAATGGCCGGATTCCGATCCGGGGCCTTTAAATCAGAAAATCAGCGCTCTTCTCACTGAGCTATCACATTCTATCTAGATTATTTAATTAGATGTGATTTTCTTTAAAAAAACCTAGTTTAAAAAAACTTAAAATAAATTTAAAAGTTTTTACTTTAAAAATTAAATTTCAATTTTATTAAGGGGAAGTAACTAGTGTTATTAACCCGGCTAGAATTTCGGACATTCAAGGCTTGAATAATAAAATATTTGTTGTTAGTTCATTGCTAAGCTTATACTGCTATGGCTAATCGGACGATGCTACAGTGGGAGCTCTAAATTTTGCATATCCAGGTTTAATTGAATTAGGTTAAGGATTTTTAACGAGTACCTGACATCGCACAAGCTCGGGACCCCCGTTTAACATCACTTCCATAGCATATCAAAGATTTTATTCCCTTTAAAAATCCTAGGGCCACCTGTCGGGCTATGGAACCCGCGTTCTTGGGTTTAGTAGGTTGTTATGCTAGACCACAGGTCGTGAATAAATAATATAAATAAATTTTCGATAAATAATAAATAAAAGTTTCGATAAATAATATAATGACTAGGATGTCACATTATTATATATAGTTTAGATAAAATAATGAAATCTCCAGCGGAGCGCAAATGTTATGACATCAACCTTTCGGGAAGTACACAGCTAACTGTTCAAGTTTCGAGTTCCACTTCGCGGAATCGGTATGTTGCAATCGAATCATGTGCAGTCGCTATATTTCTTCTCACTGTCACCTCGGGGCTCTTGCCTCACTTTTAGAATCTATTTCGAAATTTAATGCAATTTTTAGCAACGAGATTCAAGAAAATTATGATTCAGTGCCCCTACATATTCAACGCACAAGGACTTGGTATCCCAACTTCAAGGGATAACCTTCAACTGTTAACTGATTAATAAGTAAATATATAACATAATAATATTATTTCATATAACACTCTAACCGCAACTGCTACTTTCAATAAGCAACTGCTACAACGGTACAATAATCCCCAGAAACACCTTCTTTTTTTTTTAAGTACTTACTAAAACAAATTAATTTGAAAAATTAGTATTATTTCTACTAATGACAGAATTACTCGTTTTTCTTTGATGTTATTTATATAAACAGAGAAAGAGAGAGCGACTGAGAGGGTGAGGGTGCGAGTGATTGAGTATGGTAATTTTTTCCCAGGTTTAAGCCCGGTATTTTCGGACCTATACGTACTCTTTACATCTTGATCCGAACCTCTTGAAAGTGCGTGTCTGATCCTGATGAGCTTCGTTGCTAAACTACAAAAACTCCAATTCTATCTTTGGTACCTTCATCGTTTTGGGATTTTAGTGTTTTGACTTTTCCTCTTTAATCTGGCTTACTTCCTCCTGTATCTGAAATTTTCTAATTAAGGGACAGTATTTTTTCTTTAATAAGAAAAGAAAAATATCTAAGCTAATACAAGTAATAAAAATATGTTTATCTTAAAACTGAGCTGGGTAACACAGTGTGTAGAGAGCTGAGTTGCAGAGTTGAAAATCCGGAGTTAGAGTTCAGTTGTCCAAAATAAAAAAACAATCATAAATTCATTCTGTGGGATCAGCAGACTGTCCTGGAGCTCATTAAGCTTCTAGAAAATTGTAAAAAGGTAGAGCCTTGATATCAGCTATTTAACCTCCCTCAACAAGCGATTTAAAAAGATGCAGCCTTCCTCATGTACATCATACATTCTTTATAGGTTGAAGTCATTTTTAAAAATCTTAGATCTTCTATTATCTGTGAGTAACAAAATGCTGCTCCTTTTTCGTCGCTAGTTGAAACATCCAGCGGTGTATGGATTTTTAAAATGGCCAGGAAATTCAGTGACTTCGCGGAATGTGACCTTGGCCGGAGCGGAGCCGCGATTCCTCCAAATGGGTTATTAACGAGCCGTGGGCTGAGTCCATTAGAAGCGCCCTAGTTAAGGCAATTATGGTATTGGGACATGATGCTCCTCCCAACGGCCATCCAGGGAGTTATGCCATTGCCGTGAGGTCTTCTGTCCGGCAAGGAGTGGTCGTCCTTCCTAGTCGAGGGCGAATAGTTGCATCTCCTGCGGACCGCATGGCTAATGAGCGCGATGCCGCAAGTCTCCCGCTCATTCGTATAATTCCGTCCGAGACAAAACGGAATGAAAAGGACAGTGGGGTATTGTTTGAAAGTTAAAGCCCATTAAACATTATTTTTATTAAAAAATATTAGTATATATTCAGCTACAGTGAATAACTGTTTAAGTCCATAGTGAGTTAAATGTATTGTGGGAAGTATCATTTATGTAGTTTTTTTGACTAAAAGGGAGTTGTGATACAAGCAATAACTCTAATTTAAGCAAATGCCTGACTTAATCACTTATTCACTTCTAAAATAACACGCATCTGCTTCCGTAAGTACAAAAAACTCATTTTGGACCAAATTCTACCTAACCACTACTGTAATTTTTGAAATTGTTATTGGTCAAATTGGTTCTAAAAAAATTCGTTTAATCATTTAAGTAAATAAATGATTGTTTAAAATTTAAATAATTAAAAAGATCACTCTTTGCCAAAACACACAAAAACATTTGTTCGTTTGCCCATATTTTAAAGACGCGAGTATGAAAAAATGGACTTATACCACTTCCAAAAATAACATATCACGTATTACTAATATATCCTGCTATAATTTTTTGTAATAATCTTTCAATTGTATTTTTCCAGCCACTTCTGGAGGTTTTATTTTTTACATCGAGTAACATCACATAAGTGGAGTAACAACACATGTGTCAACATTTCGTTGTGCAAATATTTTTAGCCTCTGATGCGCCTTAACAGTCTTTCTAAATGTTTACTTCAATTCTTCCTTTGTAATTTATTTTCAATAAATATGTAAAGGGAAAATCCTACATTTTTGGCACTAGACAAAAAGCCAAAAAATGCACTGGAGGTCATGGTAGAAGCTGAACTGTTACTTGGACAACGGTTGTGCAGAGATGTGATTAGCCCTAGATCACGCTCAACCTTTATTCTGGGTACCCACTTTATAGAAGCTGGGTAAGCCAAGAAATAAGGAGAGGGGGCCAAGATCCCATAGAATCCATGTCCGGTTGTTAACAGATTAAATATTCATTAAGACATAATTAATCTCCCATAAACTAATTAGGTATAAAATAAAAATAAAAGAATTATGGAATTATTAAAATACATTTTACATTTCTGTTAAGCTTTTTGTATTTTGACATTATTATTATCGCTCAGCAACTATTTCCAATAACATTTAATTCATAGTATTATTTTACGAAACTTTTTATATTTAATATCTATACATATAAAATGTTTTATCCTGAATGGCTGACGGATCAACCAAGTTTGCAACCCAAAAAACGGATAGGAAAATGTTTGGTGGCCGAAAAACCTCGAAGTTTTAGCAGTTTTTTCAGTTATTGGCCTGTATCTACTAATCGGTGCCTTTTTGGGAAAAACAAATTAACCATTTTTAAAGTAGATTAAATTTCCTACAATTTGAGTCCAACCAAAGCTCTGTAGGTGTAATAAATTCTACCCCTAAGGGGGTGAAATTGGGGGGCAAAGTTTCTATGAGACAACATGATTCCTTGGTCCAATCTACTTCAAATTTTTCATAAACCTTTTTTAACAGAATAGATGGAAGATGTGTTTCGTATTTTAGTTAAATTCATCCCCTGACTGGATTAAAAAGAGGGGTAGAAAGTTGTTTAGGCGGTGATTTGCTTCGAAGTTGATATCAATCCTCCGGGAAAAAAATATGGTTTACAAAGAAATATTGCGGTAGGTGTGTAGTATTTCGATTTCGTTCTAAAAAGATAATGCCCCCGTGTAACTTTCACCAGATCAACGGCCGAGGTTCGTGTTCACAAAATATAACAAAATTTTATTGTATTTTCATATTTATGTAACTTTTTAATCCCTACACTATAATAAAGATTGTTATATTTTATAAGTATTCAAACATTTGAGCACAATAATTTATATGTTATAACAAAATCAATAACGTAAAAAAAACAATTAAAAATCCTATTAAAACCATTTTCGACTTCTACGCGGACGAAGTCGCGGGGAAAACCAGTTTACTATAAAATTACAACAGTGTGAGTTGCTATATTTATATATCAACCGAAATTCGGACAAATCACTTAACCCACTGCAGGGGGACCTGCCTCCCTCAAACCGCGACGGAATCCATTAATAACGACCATTAGGCTCTATATAATCCCGGTGGGACAGACGACATTCTGTTGTGACACCGACCCGACGAGTATTGCCAAAGAGGTTCATGCGAGCAGTCTGCTTTGAAGCTATAGCATCTTCCGGGACCTTGACATTTTAAATCTGTAGGAATATTCCTAAAATTTTAAGTATTTCGAAAGGGAACTGCTGTAACGAAATATGTTTTTCCATGAATATGTTTTTTATTTAAACAGAACATTACACATGAATTTTATGTTAGTCCTAACTAGCTGGGAAATTCCGTAAAAAGATATAGTATGATATTAAAAAAAAATATTACAGCTCCTTCACCAGACATGTTACTTTTCATTTCATGAGTGATGGGAATACAAGGCCCAATAAAAATTAAATTAAAAATTGAAAATTAAAATTGGACAGCTTTAGGGTCAGGGGACCCAATTGTTTCTCAATGCAGAAATGATTAAACGGGAAGCCTAAACTTCAAAAACTTTTATTTACGAAATATTAAAACAAATCACTACTACTCAATTAATTTTAAATTATTCGGTAGCACTCAAATTAAAAATATTAATACTCTACCAAACAAATTCCTCTGTAGAAGATAGGTATAACAACGGCCTGTTTTCAGGACGATATTACTGTAAAACAAGGTTTAAAAAAAGACAACAGATTAAAAAAAAAAACAACGCGCTTTAAAAAAAATATCTAAAAAGTATGAAATACTTTTCGATAAGTTTAAAATAAGGTTGGATTGATGAACAAAAAAATTCACTTTGTCGTAACAAAAGTGTCGGATGCTTTATGATGTAAATATCTTATTGACTGATATTGGTTATTAAGTCGAGTTATTATGAAAATATCTTAAAAAGCACCCCCACTAAAATAGCAAATCCTGATGATCTTGTTCATGAAAATGAAACAAACTTACTAAACTATTTTATAGTCATCGGTCCTTGAAAGTCGTGTAAATTTTTTAATGTTATTCAATGTTTTGAAGTGGTCGAAAATCGAGTTCAAAGATTTTGTTACATACATACTGGTGAAGTTAATAAAAAAGTGTTAAAAATATACCCGCTATGATTACAACCTTGATTTAGAAACGATTACCGAAACTCTTCCGACGGTTGATACATTAACATTTACAAATCATGCGCTTAACCTTAGCCCTCTGCTGGTATGCGACTATAATGCACCGCATCAAACGCAGGAGTTTCAATTTTAATTAATCGGCTGAGTGGATATTTATGACCCTGCGATAGAGACCAGTATCTGCCCTAGTAGGCCATAAAAATCCGACGAAAAGGTCGCGGTTTAATTGCATAAAGCGATATAGTGACTTAGCGACCTATATCTTATTCAGATACAGTCTAGGCGCTCGCTCCTGTCTAGGACCGAAACCTTTCACAATCCTCATAACTCAATGGTCTTTTGCAACTTAGAATTTGAGTTTTTCTTCATACTTTTTTATTATATTTCATTTATAAAATATTTGCTTCATTTAAACTTTATTCTAACTTTGATGTTCTTTGAAATTCTTGTGAAATATTTCTGCGGATTTATTTGAGTTATGTTAAGTTATCTATTATACAATTAATTTCATATTTTAAAATGTAATAGATAAAAATGTATTATTTTAGTATTAGAAAATCGTGGTTAAATTAAAAACCAATCTTCATTTCATATTATTAAACATTTATAAAAAAAAACAAAAAAAAATACCACTACAACCCATTGAGGGTCTTGGTTTAAATACGTGGTAAAAACTGTAGTGTTTCTAGGACATCGTTTGTGGAGGAATGTAATTTGTTCTCCTTAACAAATCATTGCTACACTCTGGCTACCAAGTACTCCCCGATGTGGAGGCCTAAGACTGCTTCCTTATGCCCAGATATATTCGTAGGTGTCAACGTACAAATGTAAATTTTTGAGTGGCAGGTCTTGTGTATATAATATATTTTTCCTGAGAACTCTAATGGAAGGGATTAGTACAATTTAACAACCCACCACATTTTCGTGTATTTCAGCAATGCCTATAAACGTAATAATCAAGGCAAAACTGTATAAAGGTATGGATGAAATGAATGTCCCCAGAGAATTGATTAGCCTTGTGGAATTGTTGAAGAAGGAGTTGAGAAGCCAGGTCAAGAACCAGAATTTCATTTCCAGTATTCATGACAAATAGGGCTCTGAGACAAGGGGATGGACTCTCGTGCCTGTTATTTAATTGTCCACTCGAAAAGTTTATAAGAGACTCACGGTTACAGGTTACCAGTACGATTATGACAAAGTCAATTCAATTACTGGCCTATGAGGATGACATAGACATAGAAGGAAATACGCCCAGGGATTTACAGCAGGCATTTCTTGCTTTGGAAAATGCCGGACGGCTTATAGATCTTCAATGTCAGGTAAACCAAGTAAAGGCTAAGTATATGTTGGCTACCCCTTCAAGGCAATTAGAACCCACGATCAAATTGTCGACAGTTTTGTCTATCTTAGTTCTCCGCCCAAAGCGGATAGCTCAACCGGCCCAGAAGTTCAAAGAAGAATGTTAGCCTCTAATAAAAGTTATTTTGGAATGGAAAAAAATTTACAAAGTCATCTTATATCAAGAAGAGACCTTGGCATGCTGTACAAACAATTGTCGGGCCTATTATAACAGATGGATCAAAAACAACAGTATTTCTCTTTGACAGAAAAATATTACTCTTCATTAGCCAATTATTGAACCTTAATAGAACCGGAGCTAGTTCGGTACTCTTCAATCTGGGATTCTTATTATACTGCAACATAAACCATTCTATTCGGCTTGTCTTCATGAATTGGACCACATTAGCATTCTTCTACAAGGAATAAACCTCGGTCTTAGTCTAAAGCCTCTATTTTTATTTATATTATGAAATAGCGGACCATATTTTTTTCTAAAAACATTTCGCTCGATAAGTAGAGCTGGTTTTATATTCCGAGAGTGAGTATTTCTGCACCGTTGGTAAGTGTTGGCCTAATCAATGTTTTGTAAAGCCTAGTCCAGTTGCATCTAAACAAAATTTTACTTGCGCTTTTTATTTTACTTAATTTTACTGTACGAGAGTTGTTACTTAGTTTCTCACCAATGAGCAGTACGGTAAATGGTCGGATATTAAAAAATCATCTGAAACAAACATATCCCGTAATGCATGAAGATCACTTGAGTTCGACCAGATTAGATCAATTACGCTGGAACCTAATGCTCCCACAAATGTGAACTCACCCCTGTGGGTCCCCCATGGTACGGCCATTCAATACCGCGAACCCGTTGTCCTCCATAAACCTACCAAGTCCCCCCCCCCACGATCATTCACAGTTTTATCCTTTGAATAGCGGTGGTTTAGAAGAGGTAGAGCCTCACATAAATCCGAACCCAACTCCCAAAGCAAGCCAATTATAGAGTTATAATCACCTCCCAGAAATATATCAACGTCTGGATTATGAAAAGATATAGTAGTATGTAATCGCATTTTCAAAATTTTGGAGAACCGATTGCAGCTTGATGGTTGGTTTAAAGTAAACATTACCCAAAACGTATTTATTTTTGTAAATGTTAATTAATATAATAATCGGTTAAATCTAACACTTGATATAAAAATGTTTTGTTTATTAGAGCGAGAAGCCCTCCACTTAGGCGGCCTTTCATATGCTCTGTAGTAGCATTTCTACTGATTAGGTTATGATTTCCTAATCGGAGCTCCGACGTAAGCCAAGTTTCAGACAAAAATATAACATCGTATGTGCTTAATTCTGTAATTTGACGACCTTGTAATAACTTTGCGTTCGAGAACCCATTAATATTCCAAAACATAACTTTGATTGGCTTTATTCAGACTTTCACTTCTGAATATTGGACTTTGGGACTAAAAAATTATCTAATGAACCTGCTGCTTTTAACTTACTTTTCTTGGGTTGATTGTCCTGAGTTAACTCCTGTCTATTGACCGATGAGACGGATACCTGACTGCTGCGATCGCTATAGATAGCTTCTGTTCTGAAAGGGGGTCTTCTGGGTAGACAGCCACAGTCTTACGATATACTTTGAGGTCGTCTAATGATCTGATTTGTAGTACCTTGGTGTTACTACTTCTCCTCGCAAATATATTACCATTTGCACCATACGAACTCGAATATGCCCTCTGATTTCAGCTGTCTCGTCTCCCGGAACATCTTCAAGTTGAAGGATGCTAGGTATTCATTTATTTAAATTGGGAGTTTTTCGGACGTTGGTTCTAGGTCTGAATTAAATAACTGAGGTTTATTTTGTTTTTTAAGTTTAAGGGATTGAATTTTATCTTAGTTCCTGGTGAATTTAACTATAGCTATTGAAGAGGAGGGTTGATCAGTCCGTCTTCTCAATCTATAGATGTTATCTATTGAATACTCTGACAAGTAAAAATCAATGAGGCTGCAGATTTTTTCAAATGAATTAATTAGATTCTCATTGGCGACTACCGGTATATTATGAATTTTCAATGTGTCGCAAAATCTGTTTTGTGTCTTAACACTAATATCATATCGCAGTAAATCAATTTAATTTTTTAATTTTTGGTTTTCCCTTTCTAATTTAGTCACATTTTTAATTATTTTTTGAAAATTATCTTTCATATACTTTACCGCTCCTTTAACTTCTTTATTTATAGAGTTTATGGCATTGTTATTTTCGGTGCGTGAGGCTTTAATTTCATCTTTTAGTTCGTGAAAGAGTTCCTCGAATCTGTTTAGAAAGGCCGTCAGCGGGTCTATAGGTACTGGATTAGGTGTACCCCCACTACTATCTTCCGTCTTGTTTATTGCATCAGTATAGCTTACATATACGTATTTAATATAAAGAAAATGTAAATAAATATAAAATTAACAAGAACATAGGTTACAAGTTATTTTATTTTATCGAACTAAACGGACATTCAATTAAAATTTTATAACTGAAGAATATTTATTAACGGATGTAAACGGAAGAGCGATTCATATTCATAAAATTTCTTTCTTGGAACTTTGGACAGTTCTATTAGAGTAAAGCCATTTCTATAGGGTGAACTTAGATTTCTCCGTGTTGGGGGGGGGGCCTAATTTAATTTTCCGAGATGGCTCAAGTCCCAAGAATTGGAATCGTCGGGAAGTACTTGGACATGATTTTTCAATTCAATATAAAAGTTGGGAAAATTATTGAAAGTGGGGCAAGGGAAAGTCCTTTTGAAGAAGTGGACCTCCGACTTTTTTTATTACTTTATCGATTTTATAACTAATGATCTAGTCATGGGCTATAAGATTTAACTAGGGCATTTAAATATAGCATTTGACAATTTACAACTTCAATATTTATCTTTGAAGCCTTGTTTTGCAATATAAAATAAAAACAATTAACTTTATTTACTACACTTTTTAAAATAAAGTTTAAAATTTATATTCTAGCGTCCGTAGAAAATCCTTTTAGTTTCATAGGTATTCTTAACATTAGCTTAGATCAATAAAATAGAGCCAAAACTCAAAACGAAACATTAACATCTATTAGAATGCAAAAGGAAAAAACCACAAGCAAAGCCTTATGTTTCAAATCTGGGGTAAAAACAAACAATTAATAGTCGACGTTTCGCCTATTCAGGCATTATCAAGACACAAATAAGAGTAAGATCAATCACATCTCAAAGAAGAAGTGCAATACATCCCAACGAATAATCGCCCAAATAGCCTCATAACCCGAGACCGCACCTCCACCCCAAGACGCTCAACTCAAACTCTTAACTTTAAAAGGCATGTCTCTGCACTTGGTAAGAAATTTTACTTACTAGAACATAAAAAGGCAGGTATGATATCTAAACATTTTCTTGATGCACTAATAAAAATAGATAATGCATTCAACAATAACTTCTTGCAATCCAAGAAACACCTGAATGTATTGAATAATATTGGAATTGGACTTCGGAACCTTGATATAAAACAGGCGTACTGGTTGTGCAACAAAACTAAAATAAATCTTATAAATGCGGAAAATTTGCTTTTTGAAGCTAACAAGGAGCACAAATTAGAAATTATGACCGTGAAAGATAGATTTTTTGAATTAATTATTGGGAAACTATATTATAATTTAGAATTAAAAAAAGAGTTTGAGTTGAGCGTCTTGGGGTGGAGGTGCGGTCTCGGGTTATGAGCCTATTTGGGCGATTATTCGTTAGGATGTATTGCACTTCTTCTTTGAGATGTGATTGATCTTACTCTTATTTGTGTCTTGATAATGCCTGAATAGGCGAAACGTCGACTAGTAATTGTTTGTTTTTACCCCAGTTTTGAAACATAAGGCTTTGCTTGTGTTTTTTTCCGTTTGCATTCTAATAATTAGGTTAGATATTATTAACTAAAACATTCGCTTAATTTTATATCTTTTTCGCACTCTCCATTTTCTTCATAGATTATTTAACATCGTAATTGTGTTTTTCTAAAGTTTAAAATTTTCCGATCTAAATAACAACTACATACTTTACTCCAGAGAAACTGCAGTAAAAATAAAATAAAAAAAATAGCCAGTGTTCTTTTGAATGAATCTTATTCACCATTATAAATATGAAATATTTTTATTTATTTTCAAAATTTATTGGGTTAAAAAAAGTACTAAAATAGTATTGAAGTGTCCAATGTGTACAATAATACTGTTATCGATGTGAAAACTTCTTTAACCTTGTTTAGCGACTTTTGGTAGGGGAAAAACGTAACCAACATGCTCGACATGCTTAACTTAAAACAGTTTAAATTTGAATTCCATTCATATAAGAATAATAATATTTAACTAAAAGGTCGTTTAATATTTGTGGAATTAATGTTAATAATAACTTAAAAAATCACTAACTACTTGGACTTTTCTTTTACCTTAAGGGATTTTATTTTTCATTGTTAAATGTTTTGTTTTATGAAGTGATTGAATGTACAAATGATCTAAATATCGTAACAATGATAATAGAGCTAAAAATGAAATAAAAGTTCATTAAAGACAATGCAAATACAAATACAAGGTATGAACTACTATAAACTAATTATTACATCTATTAAATTATTGATATTTCGTATTGAGCTTGTATACCAATTATATGTTTTAATTAACAAATAAGCTACTTGAAAATACATGTAATTATTGTTCGGAGTGCCATTGAAACCAGACTAATACTAATAATTTAAATTTCCAAATTGGAAATGGATATAACTCATTGAAAAATTTAAAAAAGAACACAGTTATTCTGAAGTTTTGAGTTTTCACTTCTGTCCCCAGTCCTCATGGTGGCATATATAATTTTTTTTTAATGCATAAACTTATTGTTTTAAATACAATAATTTCCGAGAATCACTCCTCAGATACTCTCCACTTGTATGATCTTGAAATATATAAGTAACTATCCATGAAGTATAAACACTACAGTTTTCCAATATGTAACAATATTATCTGCAAATAATGAGAGTTCTTTAGATTAACTCAAATAACTTCTCTATATTGGAAGACATGTGACAAGATGGCACTTATGAAACCATAACCGAGATATATTGGAATCGTTTCCGATCTACCTAAGTGCTCACTATTTCAGAAAACATCTATATTTGTATTTTTTTATATTATCATATTGGTTTGCTATCTTGTATTTTAATTTTTCACTCTTGGTAGCAAATACCTTTTTTATGACGTAGTTTTAGCATATCGCTCCTTACAACAAGACATAACATGTTTATTGATTTTTATTGGAAGCTAGAATTGAAATTTATAATTTAAAACTCCTCAAGGTAGTATCCTTGGCCCAATCCTTTATACAGTTTATGCAGCTGACATCCCAACTCATCCTAATACTATCCTTACCACGTATGCTGATGATACATGTGTATTATCTGTCAACACCAATCCAATTATTGCATCCCAAAGCCTCCAATCCCATATCACTGATCTTGAAGAATTGTGTCAAAACTGGAGAATTAAAATAAACTCTCAAAAATCACATCAAATCACTTTTACCTTACGTCGTAAACCAATGACTTCCTGCCCTTCAGTATCCTTTAATAATATCCCACTGGTGCCTGTAGAACAGATCCGATACTTAGGGTTGCATCTTGACAAATGATTAACCTGGAGTCCTCATACGAGACTGAAAAGACAAGAAACCGGTCGACGTTTCAGGCTACTTCAACACTTACTAGACAAACGCTCTAAGCTCCCAATTTATTACAAAAGACTCATCTACATGACCATCATACGACCTACTTGGACCTACGGAGTAGAGCTTTGGGGCTCCACTAAGCCATCGAATTCCTCTCGTATCCAATCCCTACAATCCGACCTTAATGTCCCATTTGTTGCTGATTTGGCCCGAACCCGCTATCTATCCTTTCATAACAAACTTCATTTCCACTCAAACCCTCTGGTTTTAAACCTAGCTTCCTCTTCAATTCCCGATAATCCTCCGAGGCGTCTGAAAAGAAGATGGCCCCGTGACTTCTTAGTTGAACTTATGATTTGAGTACTACCAGTGGGTAGTTTCTCTACTTGTCATTTTCACATGCCATTATGTATCGCTTAGCACATTTACTAGATGTATTTTTATTATACAGTTGTAAATATCAATAAATAAATTTAAAAAAAAAATAATAATAATTTAAAATGCCAATTTATGAGTTTAGCCTTTAGTAGCAATTGTATTAGTTAAGGTTTTTTAATTCAAGAACGTCATATTTGATATTCCATTTCCAACATTTTTTTTTTAATAAAGTCATATTTTGAGTTGTATTATGTTTGAAATTGAAGTATTATAGGAATAATATAAAAATAAAAAAGTTTCTAATGGTTAATAAAATAATTTCAATACCATCATTACAATAGGAATGTTTAGCTTTACCAATACCCTAATTTTTATTTTTTTTCTCGCATGGAACTTTCAAATAGCTCTATTGAAAAATTAATTTTTTGTAGTCACGATATTATTCTTTTAAAGGAGCTATATAGTTGCAACTAAAATCAAATCAAAACAGATGGCATCTAAATCAAATGTCAAATCACATCTAAAACAGGTGTCAACGGTTGTAGGTTGTGGTATTTTATGATTATACATCTATAATGATAATACCTGAAAATAAACCTGTACCACTACAACCCATGAATGGGTCTGGGGTTCAGAACATGGTAGAGACTGTACTGTTTCATGGACAAGGGTTCTGCAAAGAGGTGATTTATCCTCGATCACGCTCAGCCGCCAGATTTTTCCCCTTTATTTTTGTAACCCAATTTTGATAACATTTTATAAGGGCTGGGTGAGCCCCAGGAGAGGTCCTAGATCCCATACGATACATCTCCGCCCGGAAACAGACTAAAAAAAAGTCTTGCCTGTAGCGGGATTTGAACCAGGATTTTCGGCATGGCAACTCAGTGCTGTACCACTGGGCCACTCCGCTCCCATAATGATAATACACCTATAGTAAATTTATTTTTCCATGTTTTTAAAGTGTCTTGGGGTCCTTTAAAACTCCTACCAAGCAAACAAGGTGATTTATTTTTCCTAAAATTGTCTTACTTTGTAAGAAGAACGAGATTCATTCCGTTCAACCAGGCCGGATACAAACCGGCTAAACATCAGATTCAGTGCCTCTAAGGATATTTATTAACACTATTGGCCACAATAGCCTCAGCAGGTGCTCTTCTCCTTTCGCTTCCGAATTTTTTAAATGATGGAAGAGATACCATCTCACTTTAAGAAATTAAAATGAAAATTCGAAATATAAATACCTGTTAAATATAAATAATACAAAATTTTATTTAAGAAATTATACTAATGCCATTTTGCACGTATTGTATATGCGATCTTTATTTTGAAAATCTCCACTGAGGGATTCACTTGGAAGCGTGTATCGAGGAACCTCCCATCCTAGCGTGGTTCATCTCTTAGTAGTAAATCCCCGGTAGTAAAACGTTTCTGTCTCCTTGCCGGATTCTGTGATAATGTTTCTGTCAGTAATGACTGTACCTGTAAGCTTGTCTGTCCAGCAAGTGGGTCAGGAAATTTGTTATAAAATAGAAAGATTTGAACGTTCTGTAATTGAGATTTTTTAAGAGCCCCAGACCTGCGAGGCATAGGTCCATATCGGTTTAAGTAGCATGGTGTATATTAGCGATAGTTTATTTTTGTGGTGAAGTAGTCGTCTCAGGAGTGAGAGTCGGTGATTCAACTTTTTCTACAAATTAGTCATTTGTGATTTCCAAGTTAGTCTTCTGTTCATTAAAATAATATGATTAAGTAAATATTACTCGTGACGGAGTAGAGATTTAAAAAAAAAATGAATGTGGCGCTGGACTCTCTTTCGAAAAGCTTTCAATATTAAAAATATTCTATAATGTAAATAAGAAAAACTGAGACTGTATAACAGTAACCAAACTGTTTTGTTTTAAATGCTGAAATACCTCGACAGCATGCATTTCTTTTTTGTTTATCGTGGTCATTTTTAAGTATAAGTATCGCTAACTGATGACTGTAACAAACTAAACGTAAAAGAAATTAAATAGAAAACATCTCTTGTATGCATTTATTTATGAAAAATTTGTTAACACTAATTTGTATTTATTCATAGAATAGATTGAAGTATCAGGAAACTAGGTTTTTTGAAAAATTCTACCTTTTCCTCGTTTATATCCCTTTGGATTGATTGATAATCTAAATAAAAAAGTATTAAAGGATTCATCGGTTTCTGGATATTTTCCAGACATCTGAGTGATTTAGTCATATGAATGATTCCTTAAATAATTATTTCGATAACAGAAAATTTAATATTTTAACTAACTGAATCGAACATAATGGATAGATGCAGGAATAGGTGGAGAGATTCCAGGTGATATGGATTTAGATGTTGTGGAACATTTCAAGAAACCCTAGATGGAATTCAGGCTGCATTTCTGTGCAAGAATCCTTCACCCGAATAGTTGTGAATTCAAACCGGTATATAGTAACTACTAATCTTTGGTATTTGAGCTCGCTGCATATTTATTCTCAGTAGAAAGTTTTATTTGTTAGGTTTCTTGATGCTTAGAATATTTTTAATAATATACTAGAAATATTGTGGTATAAGAAAGTTTGTACTTCCTTATTTGTTTTGTTTTTTACTACATAGTGTAAAGACGAATTAAATAATATTTATGTCTTTATCCCATTATAACATTCATATTTTTATTATTAAATCACTTATATAAAATAAAATATTACACGATCACTAAATACTTTTTATATAATGAGAGTTGGATAATACGTGTTTGGTATATTAGATAAATGAGATGAAATAAATAAATATGGCTACTCATATGTATCAGCGATATGGTATATCGCCATATGGTTATATGTGTCAATATGGTATTAGCGAGGCTACTTACCATGCAGAAGAATTTATGAAATGAAAATTTCTTCGAATTTTTCTAGTACCTAGGAGCAACCTTACAACATTTTCTACGAAATATTCCCACCAACATAAATAGTATTCCTAAATAAAACATTCGAAATTAAATCACCATTTTCTCAAAAGTGAAAAAGGATTGTAGAACATTCGTATTGGCGGTTTTCTGTTATGTTTCCTTTAGGTAACTATAGCGTTTTACTAAGCCTGGAATAGAGCATTGTTTTTCTAATTAAAATCGAATCTTTCCCTGTTATGGAAAGGAATGCAGGTTATTAAACGTCTTTTAGGAGCAATGAAAAATGTGGTTGAATGAAGATTTATTCTATTAAAGTTTTAATTTATAAGGGAGCAAAGTAACTCTTAGTTACTGAACTGTAGGTACCAGGTTCGAAACTTGGTAAATTGTTTATTCTGAACAGCCTTCGATCAATCCCGGGCCATCAGCAGAGCACAACCAGCCTTCATAAAGTAACTTTTATGATACTGTGATGATACAGTATCTATCATTTACAGAATGCTCGTGAGTCTATGGTTGGTACAGACTTTTAAAAGCAAATTAATTATTTTCAAATATTTTGAAACTTTATTATCTTCTATTTATGAAAATAAAAATAAAACCGCAGATCTTTAGGGGAAGCAGGGAGAACTAGACCAATTTAGTTACGTATTCATGAACTTGCATATTAATGAATTATGGTAATGCATGAAAAGGTAAGCTCACTGATGCGTACGTCAGCTTCTGCCACTAATGCTACGACGGAATTTCAGATTTTGGAGCTTTTAGTGAGAATAAATAATATCCACATCCTATCTCTCGAAGTGCTACCAACGCGATTCCATCTTATGCAGAAACACTGCCTTTATATGAGTTATATTAGTATTAACATACACGGTAAGATATAAAGGAACGAGTCAGAAAGGGAAATTATTGAGAAATCAGATTTAATGTGTTTAATTTGTAATATCTTCATTAACTCTTTACTACATAAATAATCGAAAGGCACCATATGGGAAGAATAAGTGATGCAGGCTATAGATAAACTCAAGACAGAAAGATCACCCGGAGGAGACAGTATTTTCCCGGAGCTCATCAAATATGGAGGCTGCGAAATTATTAAAGTGCTACAGGGCTTATTTCAGAAAATATACGACGAGAAAAGCATTCCCAAAGACTGGGAATATAATGTCATTATCCTGATACATAAGAAAGGAAGCCAAAGTGAATTCATCAACTATAGACCTATATGCTTGTTCCAGGTGGTCCACAAATTATATTCATCAGTCCTCGAGAAAAGACTCAAAGAAGTAGTAGAAAAGGGCCTTGAAGATGAGAAAGCCGCATTCAGACTTTAGGCAAACCCAAGATCAGATATTCTCAATAAGAACAATCATAGAAAAAGCTTGGGATTGTATTTTATGTATATTTAGCATTTTTAGATCTGCAAGCCGCTTTTGACTCAGTGCCAAGGGTCGAAATATGGAATGCATTGAAGGCAAAGAATGCCCCTGTAGAACTCACAGACGAACACAAATCCTCCTTTCCAGGCTCAAAGGGTAAAGTCAGAATAAATAAAGGAGTCTGGAAGCTTCGATATGAAGAGGGGCGTCAAATAAGGAGATAGTCTGAGTCCTCTTCTCTTTATTATTCTGATGGATGAGGTCTTAAAAATCTGTAAATGAAGGATGGCAAGAACAATAGTAGGGAAATGGAATCTGAGAACAGTTCTTGCTCAGACGATTCTCTATGCCGACGATATTGTGCTCATAGCATACTCCGTCCAAAATGTTCAGCAAGCTGTAGTGGAATGGGAAGCGGAGCTAAAGAGAAAAGGCATGATAATAAATACAAGTAAAAATAAACTCAGACAGGAGAAGACTACACCTACCTAGGTACAGTTCTCAGCAGAAATGGTGAAAGTCAACCGAAATATCCAACTGGATTATAAAAGCAAACAATATTTATTACCAAATCTGCAATACTGTTGTTGGGAAACGTGAAGTTGAGGAAAAGGTAAAACTTCACATTTTGCGTGAGACCTGGGTCCTTCTCGACAGATTGAAGAACAGAATCACCGCCTCAGAGATGAAATACTTCAGAAGAATGGCTGGCCGAACACGGAGGGAACACATCAGGAACGCCAGAATAAGAGAGGAGCAAGGGGTGAAACCTCTAACTGAAACTCTAGAGAAGAGGCAGTTGAAGTGGTTCGGACATGTGTGCCGAATGGACGAAGATCGCGGACCACGCAAGTTCTTCGAAGCAAGACCAACTGCCAAAAGACCAAGAGGCAGGCCAAGGATGTCATGGCTGGATAATATGGCTAGAATGGGGGAGAAAAAAAGGAAAACCGTTGGATTCCATGAAGGCATTGGCGAAAGACCGAGACAGATGGAACGCTTGGATCGAGGCACCTCCACGCTGAGAGGCACTGAGGAGGAAGGAAAAGAAGAAGGGAAAAAGAAGTATTTTCTTCAATCCCAAAGAATCCTAGGACCATAATCATATTTTATTTTCATTGTTCACAAAAATATAGCTAAAATTCGTTTGATATGTGATGAAAAGTGTGTATTTCGTTTATTTGAGATTATAAAAAAAGACTTTTATATAGAAAATAATGGATATATAGAGAATAAACAACAGAAAATACCGAGGCAACGTAAAATAAGGCAAACGAAAAGGGATTTAAATTAATATCGTTATTTTTTTATAAACTGGGGGAAACTCCAATGATAATCAAGAACATTTTTGGATTATCGAGTTGCAATTAGTCAAGCAGTTTATACAGGAATTAAAAGTTGGCAAACTAGATCCATTATACAAAACATGGAATGTAATACCTGCTCCGCAATTTATTTAATAAATTATTCCATAGTATAATTTGTATATTAATAAACGCAGCTAAAGTTACTCGACGATTTGACCGAAGAGTGCCTTGAAGAGGTGGGGAATAATTGTCCAATTTACTCCTGACTTAAATGCTATTAAGATAATTTATAACCTGCTAGGGGCATGAGAGCATTCACGATTTAAAATATTAAGGCCGGAATTCCAGAGCTACGAAAATTTATAACCTTATAGATGTTATTACTCTACAAATGTTAATATTTTAACCATTTAATTTACTAATCATTAAAATATATTAGATCTAATTAAACGAAGGACGTGATATCACCGATTTCAATAAATCTGTATTTATTGATAATAGGTCAAAAAATGTTAGCAACTTCTATACATTTGGGTTACAGTAACAGCAACCATCAGTGCAGTATCACTCCACGCAAACAAGAGTAATTATATGATGATAGATCAGACATTCTCACTACGAGCAAGATAGTGTCCACCAACGTCAAGATGGTGTCTCTTAGGAACAGTTGCGGTTGAGCAGTCCAAGTGGATGGATTTTACACCTACAGATTGATGATTGGATTTTAAACATGTTATTTAGAAATCAGTACAGACTGTACTGTTTCTGGGACACGGGTTGTGCAGGGAGGTAATTTGTCCGAGATCACGCTCAGCTGCCTGGTTTCCTCAAATTAAGGGTACCAACTTTACAGTGGGTGGGTGAGCTCCAGGAGGGTCAGCAGATCCCACTTTGTACATATAAGGCTGTTAACGGATTAAATAATTCATGTAGCAATGACGGATTTGAATCCGGAACCATTTGAATAGCAACACAGCCCTCTACCCACTGAGTTTCTCCGTTCCCTAATAAATATTATATAAATGTAAATTATTACAGTTTCGAAAGGATGATGATGGTAGCTGAGCCAACTAAACAGAAGTAACCCCACCCATCCTTCATCTGTCAAGTTAGGTCTTGTTACGTCTACTGACGTCTAGTAAAACGTCTACCTCTCTCAATAAATCTAATTGTAGCAGTTATTGCATGATTATTGTTATTGTAAAAGTGACTATTCCATTCGGCCGTGAAATTAATAGTGACGAAGTAATTTGATATATTATATTATGATTATTATATTTATTAAAGGTAGGCTATTTAAAATATACTGGAAGGATATTTAAAGTTTACAAAACGTATCTTTTTCTACTTGAGACACATAAAATCACTTGAGACAATTTACACCAGTCTTCTTAAAAATACTTGCGATAGGTTCTACACGTTATTAGTTGTTACTATTATGGGCAAGAAAATGGTCCGATTGAAGGTAGAAAATTATTCGATAAAGATTGAATTTAATATAACTAATAATTAGAAATCGACAACTACACCCAGGAGGTCTTCTTCACGGCTCAATAAACAAGATAAGGAACATATCAATCATTAAATAACCGGAATAAACAACAAATTGATATATAAAAATGAAATTCTTGTATTAAACAAGATACATAAATGTTTAATTTTTAATTTAAATATTAGATCATTATTCTTTTTAACTTATATCCTATTTATTCCAATTATTTCATTTTATATCCTATTTCGTTGTTAATTCAATTGCTTTAGATTTTTTATACTGTATCTTGTTTCTTTTAGCCCTGAAGAACACATGCAACGTGAAATTGTTGCTCACTTTATCCTCAGGTATTTTAGTAAATGGTTATGTTCATAGAAAAGAAAATTTTAAAAATTGGAAACAACACTAATAGCTTTAGTTTGTCAATTCAAGGAATATTACTTGAAATATTCTGAATACACAATGTCATATAATATGGGTCAAAGTTTGGAAAAGAGACAAACTTTAGTTGTTCGTTTAATGGATACATCTATCACTGTCTGGGCGACACAGGGGCGTAAAAACCGGCGGACTAGGGGTGAAAAACGGGCGTGAAATACTTACTTTATGACTATTATTAACAATAATATTATTTGTATCATAAAATTTAAATTGTTTACATCATAAAATTTGTCTTAGTTTGATCAAATGCAATGTCAAGCATTTAAAATAAACAAATCTCAGGTCTAAGGGTCGAAATATCGCACACTTCAGCTATTTATAGAATAGAATAAAATGAAAAAAAAAATTTATCCTGGGACCAAGTCCCTAAAGAATAACAGAAGTGTACAAAATTTAATAAACATATATTTGGCCAAATGGCTGCATTATAATAATACTATAATGTTTAAATAATAGCATTAAAATGTATATAAACTAAAAGGTATGTTTTGGTTGAGAAAAAAACTAAAACTAAAATAGAACAAAAGCTAAAATAACAAGAATTAAGCTGAGAGAGAGAAAAAATAAATAGATAAAAGCAACTAGCAATATCAAAAACCTAACATATGTTATAAATAATCAGTCACGGTAGGCAGCACCTGGGAAAGTCAGCCTTTAATGTATTGTACTACCGCTACTTATGTAAGGCACTGCAATAAATCAGTGGAAGTAAAATAGTAATTGTTCGAAGTATATTTATTTGGTTAAAATGTTAATTTAAATTTTGTCTTCTAATAAATCTGAACTGCTAATCGTGCTGGGAATTTAAATGTGCAAGCTTTCAATTTAAATAACAATTACTTTTGGGCCACCTGGGGTGGTTACCATAACAACTAACTATGCCCAAGATCGCGAGTTTGAAGCCCGAAATGTGGCCTTTAACAGGAGTAAACAATCCTTGGCAACGCCGTCCTTTGGAGAAGGCGTAAAATGGTAGCCCAGCCATGGTCGATGTCAGTTATCCGTTAAATATTCCTATCCTAAATATAGCTGGATAACGACCAAAACCGATTAGCCGTAACAGGGTGACGTTTAATTATATAAAACAAACAAACAATTATTTTTCTTACTTACCAGACAGATCCAATATGTTTGAGCAACCTCAAAATAGTTATTGGACATTTCGATGAGAGTTCCGAAATGGATAAGGAAAATAAATTTCTGATTCAATTATACCAGATCGCATGTCATTTTGACTGTAACCTTTTATTAAACTAATAACATAAATCAATTTTCATAAATTAAAAAACTTTTGATAATATAAAACAATTGATTAAATTAAATAACAATTTAATCATTTTTATAATAAGAAAATGAAGTTACTAATATTAACTAAATTATAAACAACTAATTAACAACAAAAATAAAACAATTATTATTTAATCTTACGATATTCAATTTAACTCTACAAAATTACAAATAAATTAATTTTCAAATAATATCGATTACAAAATAATAAATGTTTGTGGTTTTCTAGTTGAAATGATATAATTAAAAAACTCTTATCTGTGTGTCGAAATAGATTCCAGTAGATAGTAGATTCTCGGCAGGGCGAGCGAAGATGTTGAGACGACAGCGGAATTTCGCCGGCAGGGCGAGCGAAGATGTTGAGACAATAGAGGTTGAGATGATCGAATGGGTCAATTCGAATTGGTCGAATCGATGACGAAGTTTAAACTAATTACACCTGCAAATTAGTATCTTCTTCAAATTCAAAATGCAACTTTGGGCTCCTATAGAGCATACGATGTGCACGTCAAGAGGCTCGTGCCAACTGGCTTGGTCTAGACAGAGCGAACAAAACCCGGTCGACTCACTTTTCTTTTTCTCTCTTCACTTTTATAACATTTGTTTTCAAACTTACTACAAATATTATACTTATCACTAAACAAATAAAATTCCCTTTTCAATTATATTATTGTAAACAATTATGAAATTAAACGTTTAAATTATCATATTAAAAATAAAAATGTGAAAAATAAGTAAAGAAAATGTTCTTTCTTTTACGAAAAAATGATTTAATTTTTATCATTAAAATTAATAATCTTTTATAAGGTTATGACTTCATCTGGCTTTAACACAATAGAAAACATCAAAAAGCAAACACGAAACATTTGTTATAATCCATCCAAATGGACTGAAATTAATCATGTTTTTCTATTCTTCCAAAGATGAATCGTTTTCTATGATGAATGAAGGAAGAAATGTTTTCTTTTCAGCAAACATACAAGAAAGCATCTTGGCCCGAGTGACTAATTCTTAAAACTTTTACCCACATTTCCCCGAAGTTTACTCAGTTTGACAGAAGCAGGTCAGAATCGATAAGAAGTATAATTATTTCTGAAGAAAAGTGACTAATTCTGAAAGTAATTGCTCCAGACCTTGTAGGGTTCAATTAAGAAATCATTGAACCATAATCAATCTTTATTTTTCCTTCAGTGCAGTTTTAATTACTTTTTGTCTCACATCATTTTTTATTTTATATAATATTTACAAACACACAAACGTGCACGCATATAAACAAGTCTTCATTGTCTTTGGACCCTCTTTGTATACAAAAATGAAAATATAATATTTTTAATTTTTTATTCGGAGATTTTACAATCAATGTATCTCGATACCCAAAATCATTTCCCATCAGTTCTTCCTATCAGCCCATCCTTCTTCTTTCTCTCGCATCACTCGTGCTGCCATTCTTTCTCTCACATTCTCCATCCATGTCTTCCTCTCTTTCTTTTATAATCCTGTATAAACAGGAAGAGTTTTTTGGCCATCTATAGTCCCTCATACAAAATGTAAATTGTAATCCAAAATACAACCAGTTATCGCAATATAAGTTTATTAAAATCATTATCTGTACGTCACGATTTACTTTTGTTACTTTCTCCTTTCCAGTGCCGTATCGAGTTTTTTCTAGCGAGAGAGACTTAATTTTGCTTCCTCTTTGTTTACTTCTTCCAATAAAATATAATACATCAGTCTATTATCAACATTATACTACACATAATCTAATTGATAAAAACCTCCTAATATTCGTTCGAAAGCTCTTACGAAAGGTGTTTCGTTCAAAAAAGTATGGGGAGTTCAGGAGAAGGACGGAAAATCGGGGACTGTATGATTCATTTGTCGCTGGTGATGTTGATAGAGTTATTAAGCTCGAGCTGAGCAGGTCGCTTGCCTAGAGCAAGGATGGAGGATCTGGGGATTGCAAAGAATAACTCAGAGGAAGTCCTGCATCGCACCATAAGAACCGATCGACCGAAACTGGGCGGGTGGATGCATGGAACCTTCTGGGGACCCTCGATTGGAAGTTGACTGCACAGGATAGAGCTGAATGGCGGAGACTTGTTGAGGAGGCTAAGACCCACCACGGATTGTAGTATCACGGAAATATATAAAGGAACCAGCAATAAGTGTAATAAATTAAATTAATTGCAAAGTATATTATGTACAATTATTATTGATATGTTTTGATTTATATATAAGTTAATTTATACCTAAATATGACGCTAAAATTATCTTGGGAAATTTCTATAGAAAAATTGGGAAAGAAAAGAACCTGGGGAGAGCAGTTGGAAACTTGAGTTGTCACAGTAGAAGCTTCTACTAAAGGTTGAAAATGTTAAGAAAAGGATTTCAACCCCGAATAGGTTTCTGCAAGGATAGGGATGGCACTCTACTGGGAGACAGAATAGATATAGCCGAAAGATGGAAAGAATATTTCAATGATTTGTTTAACCCCGTCACAGAAAATTCTCAAGAAATCCCAATAATAAACTTAACGGAGCCTTTAGTAGATTATATGTCACTAGAACCACCAGACTCAGAAGAAGTGGAGGGAGGAAGTTGTTGTAAAATTAAGAAAGAAATGAGCTGTACGAAAACTTAATGTTTCTTGAGTGCCCTAAAAAACTTATCAGATTGATAAGGAGGACACTGCAGGATAGTAGCTGTGTGGTTAAGGTCCAGGAAGAAATTTTCAGACTTCAC
The DNA here is from genome assembly GCA_964056705.1 of Troilus luridus. NCBI lineage: Eukaryota > Metazoa > Arthropoda > Insecta > Hemiptera > Pentatomidae > Troilus > Troilus luridus. The sequence goes on from OZ057414.1 coordinate 61,118,580, forward strand.
TATTAAAAAAGGAGTTAAACAAGGATATCTCCAGTGTTGTTTAATTTGGTGCTGCAGAAGATAATAATGACAACGAAAGCAAGGAGAGAGGGGTGTATTTATACAACATGACCCAACACCTCGCATATGCTGATTATGTGGTCATCACAGCAATAAATGAAAACGTGCTCTTGGAAGCATTATGGGAATGTGAAGAGGCAGCTAGGAAGGCAGGGCTCATTATAAATAAAGATAAAACGAAATACATCCTCTCATCCAGGAAACTGTCTTCCAGAGGATATCTCCAAGGAAGAGGGTACAGTTTTGAAAATGTTAAGACATTTAAGTAGTCATCTATGGTGGGGAGGCGTCCAACGGCCCAATCGGCATGAAAAATTATTTAATATATGGAGAGAAAGTTTCTTAGAAAAGTTTATGACCCAACCAAGGAAGGTAATTGTTTCCTGATGAAAAGAAACCAACAACTTAAGGACCTATATGGAGAACCTGATATAATTTTTTATGTTAAAAAACCAAGATTGAGTTTTTGGGGTACGCTCACAGAATGGACAGAAAAAGGCTCCCAAAGTTGATTCTGGGGGGACGTCCAGATGGAGAAAGAGGAAGATGAAGGCATAGAATGCGATAGGTGGACGATGTGGAAGTAGACCTTAAGCTCCTGGGTGTATGAACATGGAGAAGAGCAGCGGGAGATCGTTCAAATTGGAAGAAAATTTACCATAGCGCCATGTGATGATGATGATGATATTTATGTCATTATTTATATATGTTTATATTATTGACGCTTCACTCATCCAGTTAGATATTTTTAAAAACAAGTTATATTAGTTGATATTGTTCATATTTTTGTTTCATTTTCTGCTTTGTTTGTTTCTACTTGACATAGTAATTTGCATACACATGTAATTATCAATCGTTTCTCTCTATTTAATTATTGTAACCTTATTTCTGTTATTTTTTATTTCTTGTACTCTGTTTTTTATTTTTTAAATGATATCACTGGAGGTAATTCGCAATTTTTTTTCCTCATTAATTCTTTCTCATTTGTTAATTTAATGGTAGTAATTAATAAAATGTAATCCCATTATACTCGAAGACATAATAATATCATGTATAGAAACCTGTATTGTTTTTCCATAGGGACTTATTTAAAAAAATTAGAACGGCCTTCGATAAGTTGCAATTTACATGTTTAACATAACGATTTTTATACTTAGATATCTACTTTCTTGTTTTTATCATAATTCCTAAAGACTGTTTCATGGGGGATTTTAATTTGCTTACACCTTATTATCATAATTATTTATTGAATGTTTCGGTTTGTTATCCTCTTTTTATTCATAATATGTATGTCCGAATTCCAAAGAAGTTATCTAACTCTCTTAACAATTCGTTGCTAACAGGAATCTGCCTGTTGTCCTTTAACCCTCTGCCCTGGTCGTGATTTTTACCATTTCTGTCAGATTACCCATGTTTTTTATCCTTAGTATGTTGGATTGTCGGTATTCTTTACAAATAATTAGGTAATAAGTATTATTGGTAAAAAATACCGATGACCCGGGGAGAGGGTTAAGTAGGATACTCAGCAGTTACAGTTTCTGATTAATTTTTTAGTCTAATATGGAATTGTTAACCCTCTAAGTCAGAGCAGCCTTAATTTGGTATACATGCCATGGTTCAGAGCACACGTAACATTTTAAAATATCTCCATGAGCAATACATATTTAGGTAGATAGGTTTTCTAGACCTTTCGGAGCAATACTTTCCTTATGAAGATATAAATACGACTCACCTTAAATTCTTGACCTAATTTCAAATCAATTATGGGCACGAACTTAATATCGAAACCTTTTTAGTAATTTTCAAGAACATTAAATAAAATATTATCCTGACTTTGATATCTGTCTCACATAGAAAGGAATTCGTTTGTTCTGTTTTGAAACGAAATTCTTGGAGGGTTCGAACAAATCTATCCAAATTAAATTAAAAACGTGAAGAAAATACTTCATTTATTCTATAACTATATGATCATTGCGTCATGTAGTTTATTAGTTGGATGCCAAATATTTCTAATTAGCTAACTTTTATGTGTAATAGTCACATCTATCTTCGGATCAAGAAAAATAGTCAATATAAACTGATGGCCCTGGTCATTTTTCAATAACTGCGGCCGTACTAGGACGTATGGTTTTCTTTATTTATCTATAATGGGAGCTTTTAGAAGTATCTGATACTGTTACAAGCTTACAGGCTGATCTGCTTACAGTTACAGGCTAGGTACTCTCTTTTTTCGTTCCTTCCTAATAACGGCATATCAAGAACTGTTACTGCCTTTTAAAAACTTCTACAGCCACCGGCCGGACTCAGACCCCACGACATTGGGCATAAAAGGTAGTTATGTTTCTTCCACAGGACCACAGGTGACCTCTTGACGTAAGGATGAGTTTAGCAGTTTTTCGAAATGTAACTGATTCACATTTGTCGTTCTTCGGGATATTGGTTGACTTGTAAATGGCAAACCTAGGAAATGGGTTATAGATCACAGAAAGTAGCCAGGTTTACAATATACAATATAGGTGGGACCTACGAATCCATCATAAGGTACTTGACGACGCTGTTAGAAAAGATCAGTATGCAGAATCAAAATCTATCGTAAGTAATGTAAAACATCAATTCCAAGAAACCATTTTTAAAATTTTATAATAAATAAATAAAAGTATCATTCTTTTTCATAATATCTAAATCCACAACCAGGGTAAATCGTAAAAAGTAAAAAATACATACCGGTATGTATTGTAAATCATGAAGACCACAAACAGAGAGGATAGGGTACATACATTTATGGTAAATTAATCTCAAAGATAAAACAAACGAAAACATTTGCTTTTGCCTTAACATTACAAAGGTAAATTGGGATAGAAGACTGTCCGAACCACTAAGCATTCATTCATCCGTTAATGAAACTGGAGAAGAAATAATAATGTAAATCAAAAAGATATTAAAAAAACCTTAGTTTTAACATTCGTTATTACTACTGAGTCAATTTTACAAGTTTTATAGTTAAAACATTGTAAATTTAATGTTTATATATTCGAGAACACTGTCCTCAAACTCAGCACTGACTATTCTTCCAACTAACTCTACTTCCTCATATCTATAACTATATGTCTATATCAAATTTTACCATTTTTTTTTCTATCCGACGACCTGCGGACGATGCTATTTCAACTCCCTTTTCCTTTCCCTTTCCCTTCCTTTTGTCTGGGATTTAACTTTTGCTCACTATTCCCGCATTCGTTTCCCTCGTTGTTCATTTCTCGTTTCTATCCAATCCTTGTCAGTTTTTAGCTTTGGCTTTCGTTGAAAACCATAGTGTTATTGGAGTTTCTTCCTACGGGGAACACTATTCTCTACGTCCTCCTGCGTGATACCCACTTCTCGTAGATCCTTTTCAACTTCTGTAAACCTTGCTTCGCATTTTTTTTAAGGAAGTAGCTGAAAATCCGCTTGCTCTATCTCGTCGGATTCATACGAGCAATGTGTCCGTAGGAAACAATCCTCCTCTTTCGAATGTCTGTGATCTTCTCTACATATTTGTAGAGTTCATAATTGTATCGTCTTGTAAATTCACCATTCTCTTTAATTGGACCCTGAATTTTTCTCAAGATCTCAAATTATACCATATCTAATTAAAACATATAAATCCATAATTTTAATACCTCGATAAAATAATTGGTTAATACAGATCATACTTCATTGACTAGTTTTCCTGTTACTCCGAGAATCTGAAAAACATTTTTTTAAATCTTTTACAACTTAAAATCCCTAGATTTCGTGAAAATGTCCATTAAAAAGTGAGCAAACTTAATTTATTCCAGTAAATTAAAATGAAATAAATGGTTTTTAGATAATTGGGAACAAGACATACTAAGTTATACTTTATCTATAAAAAGAAATTAAGCCTACAAAGTTCAATCGGCAGAAGGTGACATAAGTCTCCCTGAGAGGAAAGGAGTGAGGGGAGTAAAGACACCATTGGGGAGCTGGAAGTGTTGGTGTGGCAGTTGGAAAACAAGCGACGAACAAGCCCAAGTTCCAGTAACCTTAAATCTTCCCTTGAACTTCCCGAGAAAGGGCTCTGCCTGAACGAACTTTCTTGACTATTCCGAGACGATTTGGTATGAGGTCGTTGAAATCGTAATTTTCTGTTAGTGAAATTACCGCCTAGTGAATCTGAGAATAAATGTAAACATTTGTTCTTCAGGTAAGAATCAGATGATGAGTATCATCTTTGTTTATTTTGGCTGTGTTCATTCCATCTTAATATATCCATTATTACTCGAGTATGAGTTTGTTTATTGGATTTTGTTGATTCTAGAATAATCTAGTATGGCTTTATAACATATTTTTAAGTGATTTTTCTTTACAGATTACAATAACAAACAAGGTTGACCGACTAAACTAATATTGTTCTTGACTAAAACGTTTAAATGAGGATAATCCACATAACCGTTGGTCAAAAACAATTGTTCTTAAACATGTTCCAAATTAACATGTTAAAAAGTCCCTAGAACCTTTATTGGTTATAGTGGAGCAAATTGTATTATCATGTCTGCATATTCAATTAACTTTTATATGCACTATATTTTTTCTATCAACACGAATTCGAAGTTATTTTGTCTTGTAAATTATACAATATTATATCATTTAAAAACTAATTGGCGGTCGTTCACATTTATTAGGATTAAGAAAAAGTAGGAAAACTGTTTTTGATTAAAGGCTCTATGGTTTATACAAATTTTAAATTTTTAGCACAGAACATCATTTGTTTAATAGTAAAGTCCAACAAACTTCTCCTGGGCCACTTATTGTATATTTATGCAGAGTGTTTAAGGGTTAAGCAGCCAAACTGAAAATTTAAACTACGGACCTCAAAACGCTTTTTTAAGGATATATTCACACTTAAAGATTTTCATTGTTATGAATTATTTAGGCATAATGAAAAAAAAAATTATTTTATTTGTTCCAACTACTTTATTCATTAAATGTAAACATGAACATTCATATTAAATGTTGTTCAATGTGATTTCCTTGACCATTAAGACATGGTAGGCATCTTTCTTCAACAGCAGCAGTTGTAGAACAGAACTGGATTAGTGTTATTGTTTCACAAGAATCAATCAACCTTCTTGGTAAAGAATTAACGTCATTGATTGGCCTTGAATAGACTTTTTGTTTAAAGTCAACTAAAACAAAAAAATCTGTTTTTTGTCAGCTAGTCTGGAGAGCGTGTAGGCTTTAAAAACGACTTTTTGTATATGGCCTCAATATATTCATTTCATTCATTCATGACCTCATTCATATAATTTCTTAGTTAAAATTGTAACTTGAAGTTACAATTTTAATACGTGTCCCTAATTCTACAAAAAATAAATGAACAATTGTGCAGTAAGCATTAGCTTTTCCCCAACACTACCGCCTCTTTACTGTTCATGAACATATTGGGAAAGTTTCGACAGGCATATATAATTTATCAACTGGATGCAAGAATAGTTGTAGCCCCACCATTAGCAGTGACAGTGAAATATCTGCTACTAGCGCATTAGAGGATAAAATTCGCATAGCTGCAGAGGACGCGACAGATTTAGAAGAGGCACAACGGGTCTGGTTGTGAGGCAACAGGGAGTGGTCTATGGCGCAACCGCGTCTCTCGGACGTTCCAAATACATAATCCCCCGTCCGTCCCGAAACAATGGAACTGCCTGTACCTGCGCAAGCTATTTTCATTAGAGATTAGGCCTCTTGCGCAATGTTTACATCGAGGTTGTATTGGACACGATCCGTTACTATGCAAACCTGATCATTCAAATATTAACATTTTTTTTCTCTTGGCGGACAACATTTTGTTTTGACAGCCTTGGTGGAATGAGTGAAAGAATTCATATACGAAAAAAAAAACCAGTACCTCCCATGAAGAGTCTTGGGTTCAGTACGCGGTAGAGACTGTACTGTTTCTTGGACAGCGGTTGTTTGTACTAGATCTCGCTCTACCGCCAAGTTTCCCTCCCTTCTTTGGGTTCCCACTTTATAAAGGCTAAGTGAACCCGAGAAATGTTCCAGATCCCATGTAGCTCATCTCCAGCTGTTTATAGATTAAATAAAATCAGCCACAACCGGATTTGACCTTGGGCACGGCAACTCAGGACCAGTTCTTCTAAAGTTCAGAGAGCGCATAGAAACATTTAATTGGTGTAGTGTTGGTATAAATGAGCATAGAAATTCGCTCATGAAAGACATCTTAAATCTTACCAATATTATTCTAAAAAAAAATACTTTATAGAGAATTCTCACGATCACTTTATATCTATGTTTAAACGTTTAAACTTAAGTGCCATAAGTGCTTGATGAACTTATCAACCTCAATGTGAACGCTTCCTAAATCTTCAGTCTTCATCAACAATTATCCTTCTTCCTTCTTCAATCGTTCCCCTCTCTTGAACAGAACTAAAAATTCCATGAAAAACAAAATAGTTACAAATGTTTCTACATTAAATAGATAAAAATATATTTTGAAAAACGTTTTTTGTATAGATCAATTTTAAGCAATATCGATATATGTAGCTTTAATAAAGCAAATAATATTTTAAAAACTACAATTGATCCTGAAGAAATCGTGAACAGTGGATTATTATTAATTTTGCTACGAAATAGCTAAGAAAAATACAATATTTACAAAAATGTCTTACACGTAAGAATATACTTACCTATAAGTATTAAAAAAAAAAACACTTTACAAAAACTACTGAAGATTATTAGTTGGGACTGTACTGTTAGCAAGCCATGCTGTGCCGTTCGTTTGTTAGTTCATTCATGATTATTCATTCACTTATACGTCTATTTATTTACTTAAGATTCATTTAGATTATGTACTTATTGAATTTAATTCGTGATTATATGAAATAAAAATGTATAGTGCATTATATAATTTCCAAAAATTGACTGGCTATTTGAATATTAATAAACGTATACTTTAGAGATGATAACTGATAGATATTAATATAACCTTTGGTATAATGTAGAAAATATCAGTTTAATTTATTTATATAAATAATAAATCATAAGTGACGGACAAAAAGCCCCAACCGTGAACCATTTTTACTTAACGTCTTCCACTTTGGGAGCTTTGCGAATAATAATAATAATGAATCATACATATTGTCGGACGTTTGTTTAAATTTTTTATAATTAAACTTTTTTTTATTTCCACGCAAATTATATACACATTTTTAAAAAAAATTAAGTTATAACTTTTTAAATGTGAGAAGTATTTCAAAACGATTACCTACTGCTTGTTCTCCTTGATCCCTTCAATTACCTTTTCTAGAATACTTCAATGGCAAGGAAGTCTTGTATGATTGGCACAGAGAGAATACAGGAAGGGAACGAACGCATCGAAATGGTCACATAATGGAATGGGTTAACAGCGCATTAGTGAACATGTGTTATTTAATTGTAATTATAAGCTGTAATTATCAATTTATAATTAGCTCTAAAACGGTAAAAAACTTTAAGTAATCTCAATTGCTTATGAGGAATGTTTTAAATCTAAAGGCTGTCAAAAGAAAATGGTGCGATATAAACGATCTGATTTTCTTCACTGAAGTTTTCAAAGTGTTCTTGGAGTAAAGAGTGTAAAAAGAACCTAATAGCCTTGAATAATTTATTGCTAAAAAAAGCTTCCATTTTCTTTATTAAATGGATGGCAACGTCATTAACGGTGATAACGAAATTAAAAGGAAGATTAGCGAAAAGTGGTAATTCTGGTAAATTTTTATGAAGATGTTTCGTTACTTAATGATTCTAGAAAATTAAATAAGAGCCAACCTTTCAGTAAAATTAAACTGTTAGTAATAAAATATCGGAGAAGTAAAAAATCGCCATTTATTTAGTTAAGAAATACATTAGTAGGTCTAGTGAGGTTACGTTGCTCGTATCCGTGAGTTATTCTAATTAATATTTTTCTGTTAAATTCTACGTAATCGTGTATTCAAGAGTATAATGAGCGATAATACAAGTAAGAAATTAAGAAATAAATATTTTAAAATAAATAAACGATAAAAAAAAACACCGAATATCTATTAACGACAAAATGTTGAGAAATATTGCTGTTGTTTTAAGGATGACCTGTTGTCTAGTGGTTTGCATAACGGACTATTAAGCCCAAGATCGCGGGTTCGTAGCCCGGCTGGTGGCCCTAGAATTTTTTAAAGGGAGTAAAATGTCCTTGGTTATTCTGTCCTTCGAAAGGGATGTTAAACGAGGGTCCCGAGCATGTACGATGTCTGATACTCGTTAAAAATCCCTATCCTAATTAAACCTGGATACGCAAATTTTAGAGCTCCCACTGTAGCATCGTCCGATTAGCCATAGATGCATAAAGTGACGTTAAAAGAACAAATAAACAAATTAAGTTTTTTTTAAAAGTATTTTTTAATAATAAATTATAAATAATTCCTTGAAATGAAAAAAAAATCTAATTGAAAAGGCTTGCAATTGAAATCGAGAATACGACAATTGATTAGGAAAATCTTACTATTAAATTTGAAATTTAACACACAGTATTAAACCTTGAACGTAATTTAGTATTTGAAGCATGAAAATATTTAATTCATTATTCTGGCTGGATTTCAAAGAAGAATATAGAATGTAAAGCAATCCATACATGCCTAATTAATTCATAGTTTAACGCTGACATATATATTTGCATCAGTTTATGCTGAACACAATTCAGTTGATTCAAATTGGCAAAGAAAATCTTGGAATGAGTTCTTATATAAAGAGAGCATGCTTGAACTCTAAAATAAATGAAAAACTGAAAAAAGTGGTTCTACTTGATAAATCGGTTTCAATAAAGTTTTTAAAGTTTATAATCAAAATTAATTATCTATCCGAGAGCTGAATGCAAAGTGTAATTATTTTGTGAGGTGGTTTTGTGTGGTTAAGTGACTTTTTTTTAATACTCTTTTTCTTTGTTCCAATAAGAATAAATTGGCCCTAACCTTGGCAACAAAACAATTGTATGGCGATCACAAACTTTATTTTGTTTATATTTGGTACATACGAAGGCAGCGGGGTACCAAGTGTGTAGAACTCTGAGTTGCTGTCCCAACCTTAGATCCATTTGTGGTAACGAAAGAATAGGAAATACTTAATGAATGAAAGGAAAAATAAATATCCGAATAGTTTACACTCCAGAGTTAAGAATATTGATAGTGTAACAAAAAAGGTTGTATTACATTTTTTTTATTCGTACAGCTTTATTTTTTTATCTTGATAAATTTAACGACTTTAAATAAACGTGTTTATCTTAAATGCGTGTTAATGTACAGTTAGACATCAGAGTAACCCAGCGGGTTTTCTAGAACTGGTCTAAAGGTCTCTAGGTTAAAACTAAATAAGTGTCAACGTTGTACCATACATTTTATTTCGCTTGTACCGACCTAAATAAAGATGTTATTTAAAACGTTACATATCATTTTTCTTCTTACCTCCGAGTTATTTTATTCACAAGTCGGAAATTTAATAAATCCTTTTTCATTTTATATTTACATCCAAATCTGTACATAATTGACGATCAGCAGGGAACCTTTTTGTACGAATGGCAAGGCATACAAGAAACATTATAAATTCCAGTAACAATACGCTATTGCTATTATCTTTTTATTTAAGCAAATTTAATTTGCATGTTATTGTAAAAAAAGAATTATGTCAATATTCATATGACAAAACTGTTAAAAGCTTGCATATGCTACTTTTAACACGCTTTTACTAGCTGTATGTATATAATGAATGTATATACGTTTATACAACGGAATCTTTGATCTCAATTTTCGGCCGTTTAAAAACATCGAATTAAATTTAAACTCTAGACACTTCTCATGGATCGATGACAATACAATAATCTTCATGCTAATAACAGAAGACACGGTAATGTCCCGTGCCAAGTACTAAGCCGTGTTCTAAGGCATACAATGCCTATAATCTTATAATCGTAATAGACAAGCATATGACTAACGACAGAATCAACTGAGGAGTTTTGTATATTTTGCAACAAAAAATAAATAATAGTTTAAAAAAATAAAAAACACTCTTTTTTAGTTAGTCAAACAGAATAGTAAAAAATAATTTCCAATAAGAAAAAGGAAGATTATAATGAGAATAGAGCGATGAAAAACCATTATTTTTATAATGAAAAAGCGTGAAGTGATTAATGTTAATTATTGTAAATATTTTATCGACTTATGAACTATTTAGAGAGTAGAGTCATTATGAAAAAATCTATAAAAATACCCTATGTATTTTTAGGATAATGTGAATTTTTTATTTCATTTTTTTTAAATGAAGAATCACTATATTCTTGTTTTAAATTTTTTGTAACTTATTTATAAAATGTTTTTTTTAGTTTTTAAAATTTTTGTCTTACTTTTTTTTTTAGAATACCCAAAATGTCTTATAACCAGTATTAAATTAAGAAGAACCAAAAACTAAGGGCACTAAAAATCACGTTGAATGATTTTTGACATGCAATTTAACATTTGTGTTTATTTAATTAATATTCTGACCCTCAATCAACGTTCATATTAACCAATAGTTTTTTTTTTTTATTATTTCAAACCAAACTCTTACTGGTTTGCTTACTGCTGCTAGTTCGCTCAATGGAGGTTAAAATGGGGTCTGATATAGATATAGATAAAAACAAAGTTTCATCCATATATTTTTATTTATTTAAAAAAATACAATTACAGGTTTATAAATAGCATTACGATTAAAATATTTAAACAAACGAGACAATTAGTGTTACACTACACGGATTGGAAGAAACCTATTTTGCCAGAGACTGACACAAGAGCGACTATTAAACACATTCCTGGCAAGTCTCTTCTCACTTCTTCCTCGTGCCCTAACCTCGTTCACCTCCTGCCAAAAACTTCTCGCTAACTGTGCAATATATCTTATGTAATTTGTATTCTGCCTTGGTTCTTCGCTGTTTCGACAATAAAGAGTAAGAACGGAGTGAAGTATTTCATTTTTACAATATTTACATCCAAAACAATAGAAAAAATTGATGTGATTATTTTATACATTGTAATCCTTAACCTTGAAGTAGGTGCCCCTTTCAAGCATTCTGTAAATCAGTCTATTCCATATCAGAAATTGCGACTGAGAAAATTTAAAAGAAAGTTATTGACAGCAACTAATGGGATACAATTATTAGCTTCAAGCAGCTTTTTCACCAATCAGCTGAGAGCAATATGAGCACATTATATTAATGCCTCAAATACGTAGTTTATGTATAAGTAACTGGTTAATTAAGAAAAATATTATTTTACACCTTCTAAGGTAACTAATGTGACTAGGTCTTTCTTATTTAATTTTTAAAAAAAGTCATTCTACCCTCATTTTTTTAAGGCTGGGAGTATGGGAGTAGCAAAAGTACATATAACAGCTAATCACAAAACTATAAATTGATTAGCCTAAAAAAAAATAAAAAAATGTTATGGTATCAATGTAATATGTTTTTAAAACATAGTCTAAGGGCATAACTGGAGGCACTTGTTCACTTAAAAATGATAATAGAGGAGGAACATTACACTAACTTGGTGATTACTGGTCATTTCACTGAATCAGTATTACCACTGGTTCAATCACTAATATGAAATTATTGGAAACATAATTGTACAAATATTCTTTCTTAACCTTAAATAATACGTAGCTCTATATATCGCAAAAGAGAAATGGTGACTGGTAAAATTCAAAAGAAAGTTCAGCCCTAAACCATTCTTTGAAAAATTGGAAGTAGCTCTTGGACAGTAACTAATTGGACACAATTATGGGATTAGCTTAAAGCAGATTTTTCTCACCAATCATCTTAGAGCAACACGAGCACATGATGTTAATGTCTCAAATATGTATATATAAATAACTGGAAAATTAAGAAAATGTCATTTTACACCTGCTATGGTAACTAATGTGACTTGGTATTTATTTATTTTTTAATAAATAAGTAAGGAAGTAGCACAAATACAAGGACAGTAACTAATTGGATACAATTATGGCATTAGCATGAGGCTGCTTTTCTCACCTATCAGCTGAGAGCAATCTAAAAACATGATATTAATGCTTCAAATATGTAGTTTATTCAGCAAGTTTTGTTGTATGGAAATAAGTACTTTTTTTTCCTTGCACGTCCCACATGGTACTACGTGTATTAATATGTACACAAATTGTGCAATAAAATAAACTTATACAAAAGTTTACTCAATACTTTACAATAATACTTTCTATACCTAATAATCTTACAACTCAAAACTATACAAAAACTTTACAAAGTCTCTAAAGTATTTTTGATAAATTAATGTGTGATAGTCTGCAGGACAGATGTCTCCACACGTCACAACTTCTTTGATCAATGCCGATCTTTGAGGTTCCCTCAAAGAGCAATCATACACCAAGTGTCCAGGAGATTGGGGTATTTCCGCATTACAAGTACATTTCGAGCTGTTTATTATTTTAAGCTTGAACAAATATTCATTAAATGGTCCATGACCTGTAATGAAGCGGGTTAGCTTATAATTAATTTCAAAATGTTTCATAGATAATCTATGATGTATTTTAGGAAAGTATTGTTTAGTCAGCATCCCTTTGTACATTCCGCCCAAGCTCGTTCCGGGAACGAAATAAGTACTATTAACGGGGAATGAAGGTGACTGGGTAAGGTACAGTGAAAGTGACTGTTATTTTTTTAAATGGCCTAACTATCTACTAATGTATATATTTATTGTATCCTTTGTTAAACATATAATTTAAAATTTTAATCTAAAATTGACAATCTTAGTTGAAAGGATTCAATTGTGTTCGGCAAGGACCAACCCTCTTCACTTTTATTTACTCTCTCAGATTTGAGGGACGAGATATTACGAAATAGAACGCCGGCGAGATACTGAGATTAACTCCCGGAAATTATCAAATTTGGAGGCTCGACTTTCTGACGCCGCACTAAGGGAATGAAACAAGACTTAAAGAAGGATCAAAGATGTCACAGATATTTACCTGATCTCCATCTTCTACCAACTTTAAATCCGTTGAAGAATTTGTTCTATTTTTTTAATAGCGTTATATATACTGTTTGAACTGTTGTTTAAACATCTTTTTATAAAAAAATAAATAATACTATGAAAACTTTAACGTGAAATTGTGATTTTTTATAAAAAGTTAACTTTAAGTATACCGTTAATACTTACATACAAAAGCTTCAAGTCCGTACTTAAATTATTTTTAAATATACTCTCACATTTTAAAATTAAAAGTTTTAATTTTTTGTTCAGGAAAGGTATTAATTCAGCGTATTTAGTCTGTCTAGCGATTGTCTGCTGTCTTCATAACACCTACAATATTCGATTATTGACGCAATGGCAGTTCTCTATGATCTTAAAGTATTTTGGACCTGGGATTTTGATGGCGTTCTTTGAACACAAATTCTTTGACGTTGAATTCTTCGTGTAGACGGTTTCCTTTAAATTAATTTCCAGTTTATGTCCATTCTTTTCGATCGCTACTGACAGTCTAGCAGATTTTTCAGAACAAGATGCTGCGTAAGCCTACTGTTAGGTATTTCTTCGTAATCTCGTTCCTGTCAGTTTATTTGGTATATTTCTCGAGGTTTAAATTTGAAACTGAAAAGAGTTCTTGCTGCAGTAACACCTAGACGTACAACAATTTTATGAAAGTTAAACTTTTCGCAAGCGGATCTTCCACTTTGGCTCAGCACTCTTTTTGTCAAGTAGTCTATGCGTATCAGATTTTATCGGTTGCCAAAACTAACCAGATCACCATAAAGCTCAAATAATATTGTAGTAAAATTGGTGAAAGTCAATGATGATATGTCAAAGGTCATTTGTAAGACCTAAGTTTTAAGTTTCAAGAAATGAACTTTAAAAACAGGTCGACAGTAGAAAAGTTGAGTATTTTCTCCCACTCTATAGTCCTCCAGGAGAGGAGGGTCTCCAGGTTCATCTGAGGCAGTTAAAAGGCCAAATAATTTACTAGTCACAGAAGGATTCGAACCCGGAACCATCAGCACATAAACTAAGAACTCTACAATATTAGCCATCCACTCCCCTTGACAATATATACAGTATATTGTAGACAACGGCTCCTTACTTCGTGGAGTTATCTAGTGGTTGAATGACCTACAGTTATTTGTTTTTAACACATTGCCGCCCGTTAATGTTTTACTGAAATTTACTATAAGACCGGTGGTTTTATCATATATCAATATAGTATTTATCATATATATTATAATATCAATTTACTATGTGACCGGAGTGTATCACCAAAACGAGATTTCTCGTTCCCGGTTACCAACAAATGTCTAATGAAAACGAGAAATCTCGTTCTCGGGCGTCGATGTGTTAATGTGGATTTTATAGTCTTGCTTTTTTGTTGACAGCAATGTAATTTCCTTGACCTCCTCTCGTCTTTTTATATGTATGCACTCGTGTACAAGCTTGAAAATAGAGAGATAGATAGGAAGAAGGAAAGATAGGAGATGAGAGATAAGATGGATAGTTAAGAGTTTAGATAAGAGAGTAGTCATTTCATATCGCTCCTTCAAAAGAACAACGATTTAACTCACGCTCTATCAAATGTATTGGTTGAAGCTTTTTAATTCAGGAACGAAATATCTGATATTCCATTTCCAGAATGTTTTTTTTAATAACGTCATATTTCGAGTTGTGCCATGTTTGAACATGAAGCTTTATAGGAATAATGGCATAAGTAAAAATCAAAAATGTTTCAAGCTTTTAACATTTTTCTAATTTGTAATAGAAGAATTTCAATAACATCATTGCAATACGAATGCTTTGCTTACTAATTGTTATATTTTATGGACTTTCAAATACCTCTATTGAAAAATTAGGTTTTATGAGTAATGATATTGTTCTTTTGAAGGAGCTAGATAAGAAAAAGTGTTTATATAATCATGTAATGTAGTTCCAATTGGCAACAAATACAAGTCTACTGTATGTTAACTACTTGCTATGACTATGGCTTTATACAAATCATTACAAAAGGCTTTATACAAATAATTAATAAATTAAATAGATTCAATTATTTTTATACCCTTCAATAATATCGAGCGCTCAGAGGATTCGCAGAAGAAGTGTCAATAATCTGCAGCGAGGTTGGAAGGCAAGCCGGGCCGAAGCCCAAGACCTTGTGCACCCATTATAAAAGACTTTGAAGTTCTCTCGGCATTTAGGCACGACCTTAGAAAATGTTATTTAGTGTACATTATAAAGAGCGACCTTTACAGATATCTCAAAAGGCTAATAATGCCTTTAGGCTTTTACGGAATTCATTATCGCCATCTAGTCCTAACATGATTGATCGGTAATTTTACAGGTCTTTGACATTAAAAGACATATATATATATATAGTAAACCTTACTTACTTTATATGAAATACGATAATAATTAAGATAAAGTTTTGTTAACAGAAAACTTTCTTTTTTTTTAAATTTATTTATTGATATTTACAACTGTATTACAATAATACATCAAGTAAATAGGTTATGTGATACATAATGACATGAGTTAATGGCAAGTAGAGAAACTACCCACTGGTAGCACTCAAACCACTAGTTCAACTAAGAAGGTCACGAGGATATCTTCTTTTCAGACGTCTCGGAGGATTATCGGGAATTGAAGAGGAAGCTAGGTTTGAAACTGGAGGGTTTGAGTGGGAATGAAGTTTGTTATGAAAGGATAGATACCGGGTTCGGGTCAAATCAGCAACAAATGGGACATTAAGGTCGTTATGGATGACTTTATTCTTAACAAAATAAGGAGCGTTGAGGATTTTACGAAGGATTTTAGATTGTAGGAATTGGATACGAGAGGAATTCGATGGCTTAGTGGAGCCCCAAAGCTCTACTCCGTAAGTCCAAATAGGTCGTATGATGGTCATGTAGATGAGTCTTTTGTAGTTAATTGGAAGGTTAGAGCGTTTGTCTAGTAAGTGTTGAAGTAGCCTGAAACGTCGAGCTGTTTCTTGTCTTTTCAGTCATGAGGATTCCAGGTTAATCGTTTGTCGAGATGCAACCCTAAGTATCGGATCTGTTCTACAGGCACCAGTGGGATATTATTAAAGGATACTGAAGGGCAGGAAGTCATTGGTTTATGACGTAAGGTAAAAGTGATTTGATGCGATGTTTGAGAATTTATTTTAATTCTCCAGTTTTGACACCATTCTTCAAGATCAGTGATATGGGATTGGAGGCTTTGGGATGCAATAACTGGATTGGTGTTGACTGATAATACACATGTATCATCAGCATACGTGGTAAGAATAGTATCAGGATGAGTTTGGATGTCAGCTGTATAAACTGTATAAAGGAATGGGCCAAGGAGGAATTTAACAGGAAACTAAAATAAATTGTAATCCTATATACAATACATCAAACTGTTTCTACTATCTACATCATAATACAACTAAAGCACGCATGTTATTTAACTACATCTACTTGAAAATATCTTATTACAAAATCTAAGCATGTGCCCACAAATTATAATATTTTCAGACAACATTAAACATATGGAAACATCATGTGTTGGGACAGCTATATTCTTAACCTATTTACCATCTTGTAACCAGTCAGTTATGACCAAAAAATTATGTATGGCCTCTTAAATTACAATAAGATATAAACATAAAAACTGAACAAGCTGTTGTTGCTACTTCTACATTTCCTCAACAATTATGATGTTGAAATGGTACACCATTTTTGATAAATCTTTATTTACTTCATCTATATTTGTATAAATGTACATACACGCACTGGCCATCAAAGGATTAGGGTTTCTGTTATCTTTATTACTTAAATCACTGAGGCATATATTTTAATACTAATCCCAGGTGATTTCAAAACAATGCATTAAACATTTTTCATTCTCATATTTTTATCTTTTTTAACCTTTTTAATTTATCCTTGCGAAAGAAAAAATAATAGATTTTACATAGTTCACCTTAAAATAAATGAAACCTAAAATCTATATTAAATAATAACATAGATTTAAATTATATTTAATAGTAAAATATATTTTTGTAATAGCTTTCTTTAGATAATTTGGGTTTAAATGATGCATTCAATCCCACGCATCGATGTCAGTTTTGGAGATATTCTAAATTCTATCATCAGCTGTATTCCTTACTACTTTGTGAGAGGAGATAATCTGAGTCCTATTCTCTTTGTTATCCTGATGGAGAAGGTCCTAAAAATCTGTAAACGAAGGACGGCAAGAACAATAGTAGGGAAATGAAACCTGATAATAGTTCTTACTCAGATCGGTTTCTCTATGCCGATGATATTGTGCTCATAGCGGACTCCGTCCAGAATCTTCAGCAAGCTGTAGTGGAATGGGAAGCGGATCTGAAGAGAAAAGGCATGGTAATAAATGCAAGTAAAAGTAAAGTCATGGAAATAGGACGAGAACGCCAGCAGAAGACTACACCTACCCAGGTACAGTTCTCAGCAGAAATGTTAAAATTCAACAAGAAATATCCAACAGGATTAAAAAAGCGAACAATATTTATTACCAAATCTACAATACTGTTGTTACGAAACGTGAAATTGAGAAAAAGGTAAAACTTCAGATTTGTAATGCAATTTACCTCCCTACCCTACTATACGGAAGTGAGAGCTGGGTCCTTCTCGACAGATTGAAAAACAGAATCACCGCCTAAGAGCTGAAATACTTCAGAAAAGTGGCTGCCCGAACACGGAGGGAACACATCAGAATAAGAGAGAACACGCCAGAATAAGAGAGGCGCTAGGGTTGAAACCACTAACTGAAATTCTAGAGAAGAGGCAGTTGAAGTGGTTTGCACATGTGTGCCGAATGGACGAAGATCGCGGACCACGCAAGTACTTCGAAGCCAAGGCCAACTGCCAAAAGACCAAGAGGCAGGGCAAGGATGTCATGGCTGGATAATCTGGCAAGAATAGGGGATAAAAGAGGAAAACCATTGGATTCCATGAAGGCATTGACTAAAGACCGAGACAGACGGGACGCTTGGTTGGAGGCACCTCCACGCTGAGAGGCACTGAGGAGGAAGGAAAAGAGGAAGAAGGAGCATCAATATACTTTTTTAATTATCGAAATAACTGCATGAATGATGCATTTTAAGCCATTATCAAAATGGAATTTCAAAGAAGATCAGAATGGTTCATTCCAAAACCGTTTAAAAGACTTCAATTTGATATACGCTTGGTTTTTGCTATGACCATCAATAAGTCTCAAGGCCAGACAATGTGCATTTGCGGTTTGGACCTAGAACATCCATGTTTCTCCCAGGGACAATTATATGTTGCATGCTCACGTGTTAGTAAACCGTCTAATCTACATGTATTAGCAAACGACAAATTAACAAAAAATATTGTTCATCGATTAGCTCTCAATTAAATTGAAATAAATTGTTATAATTTAAAAAAATATTAAAAAATCAACCATGATTTACCTCATTCATTAATCTAATGCTTATATTTTATCGTTTAAGAATTTTGTACATTATTTACTTATTATATACTATACTTGGATATAAGATGAATAAAATGTAAAATCAAAAATCTATTCAATTCTTTTTTTCCATTCATAAATTGTTTCTTTAAAATTCAAAATTCAACATAATATTTTTAAAACTATTATAATAGCTACATCAACGCGTGGGCGGGTGAGCTAGTAATATAGAAATTAATTATGATGATGTATGCCTTGTGGTATCTCTTATATGAAAAGATTAAGCTAATGTTACAGTTTAAAAATTAATTTACTTCACAGGATTTATCAAAAGCAAATCCACAGTTGAAATTAAATGAATTGAACAACGCTGGCCTCTGAAATGCTAAAAGTGATTTCTTCATGTGGTTGTATTAATGATTTGACACATAAAACACAAAGTATTCAATAAATTCTGAATTTACTTTTTTTTAAATAATAACTTCATTGATTAATTAAAAATTATAATAAAAAAAGTCCATTTTTCGTGTGACATGCCTATCTTGGGCTAAAATGAATCTATATAAATAAATAAATCTGTATAAATTAGTAGTAAGTGCCTGGGGTATGGAATGAGACTCTCATTCACCTTAATTTTGAGTAATCTACTTAAGGTTTTTCGATTCCACAAAATTTAATAAAGTCCATTACATTTTAAAGACGTATGGGAGCTCAATTAATGTAGATGGATAAGATTAAGTTTGTCCCTGTTTCTTGCCAATAATGGTGCTGCCACTTATAAAACTTATTACAATACAACATATACTGCTTTTCAATTCAAATTTAGAAGAGAAGAAAAGTTAATTCAAATTAAATCTGAAATTATTATAATTAAATAAGAAAATTTATTTAAGATTGGACTACATATTTCAGGAAATGATTAATACATTATTTCGGGCTCTAGGCCAGGTTTGATTTATGAATGTGGAAGCTCAAGTCGGCTAGTGAATCTACTTCCTCACTCAAAAAGAGAATGTGTAAATCATTTTAATTTGGGTTTGTTATTTGTGATGCAGCCTATAAAGTAATCTATTAATACCTTCTCCCAATGAAAACCTATTTCCAGTAAATTATGATATACAACTTTATTATGTGAAGTTGAATTTACTAAATCGTTAACTCATTACATTGTTGTAATTATTTGAGACTTTATCAAATAGAATTCTGATATGTTATGATAGGTTTTTTTCTTTGATGCTTAATGTTTAAACAGGAATAGAACACAAAAGATATTTTTTATAATATTTATTTTTTTAATTTAAAGTAACAAACACTTGTCATGCCAATGTATGCAGTAAATAATCATTCACCACGTTAACAATCACAGATGAGTCCGAAGTCTTATACTAAAATCATGCAGTTTTACAGTTCTTATTTTGTTGTGGTAGCGTTCAAAATATTTTCATGTGGCACTTCAATAACAGGTACTTGTCATATTCCATCAGTTCTTAATAGTCAATTAGTAGTGGTAGGTGGCTCCAAGGGTGGAGAAGGAGGTGTGAGCGATGGCTGGGCCAGCGGCGTAGGAAGTGTAGCCTAGACCGGCAGCGTAAGCTGGGGCGGCAGCGTAGGATGCCCTGAGGGCAAGGGGAGCGGCGTAGCTCCTGACAGAGGGGGCGGTGTAGCCGACGCTGAGGGCTGGAGCATGGGCGGCGTAGGAGAGACCAGAGGCGTATCCAAGACCGGATCCGTAGCTCAGACCGGAGTATCCATTGCCGTGGTAAGAAGATGACCTGGCAAGAGAGTAAGCTGGAGCAGAGACGGAAACAGCTGGGGCAGCAGCAACGGAGATAGCTGGAGCGGCAGCGTACCTGACAGCGGCACCGGTGTAACCGTTACCATGGTAGGAGGATGACCTGGCGATGGCTGGGGCAGCAGCGACAGAGATAGCTGGAGCGGCAGCAACAGAGATGGCTGGAGCGGAAGAGGTGTAGCTGATGGAGGAAACAGCTGGGGCAGCGGAGTACCTGATAGCTGGGGCAGCTACGGAAACAGCTGGGGCAGCAGCGTATCTGATAGCGGCACCGGTGTATCCGTTACCGTGGTAGGAAGAAGACCTGGCGATGGCTGGGGCAGCAGCGACAGAGATAGCTGGAGCGGCAGCTACGGAGACAGCTGGAGCGGAAGAGGTGTAGCTGATGGAGGAAACAGCTGGAGCAGCGGAGTACCTGATAGCTGGGGCAGCAACAGAGACAGCTGGGGCAGCAGCGTACCTGACAGCGGCACCGGTGTATCCGTTACCGTGGTAGGAAGAAGACCTGGCGAAGGCTGGGGCAGCAGCGACAGAGATAGCTGGAGCGGCAGCTACGGAGACAGCTGGAGCGGAAGAGGTGTAGCTGATGGAGGAAACAGCTGGAGCAGCGGAGTACCTGATAGCTGGAGCAGCGACAGAGACAGCTGGGGCAGCGTATCTCAAAGAAGCACCGGAAGCGTATCCAAGACCAGCGGCGTAGCTACCGGTGTATCCGTTACCGTGGTAGGAGGAAGACCTAGCGATGGCTGGGGCAGCAGCGACAGAGATAGCTGGAGCGGCAGCAACGGAAACAGCTGGAGCGGAAGAGGTGTAGCTGATGGAGGAAACAGCTGGAGCAGCGGAGTACCTGATAGCTGGAGCAGCGACAGAGACAGCTGGGGCAGCGTATCTCAAAGAAGCACCGGAAGCGTATCCAAGACCAGATGCGTAACCAAGACCAGAGGCGTAACCAAGACCAGAGGCGTAACCAAGACCAGAGCCGTATCCAAGACCGGTGTATCCGTGGTAGGAGGAGGACCTAGCGATGGCTGGAGCGGCGACTGAGACGGCTGGAGCAGCGGCGTACCTGATAGATGGGGCAGCTACAGAGATGGCTGGAGCAGCAGCCACGTGAGTGACAGCGGGAGCAGCAGCGATTACACCACTGGAGCCACGGGTGATTGAGGCGGAGGAGTAGCTGCTTCCGGTCTGGACATTGCTGTCGTACTGGGAGAAGGAGTTGCCGGCGAGGCCGCGCTGGCTCAGCTCAGAGGTGGAACCGAGGGAGCCGTCGAGGACTCCTACTGCACCAGAGGCGGTCTGGAAGTGGTGGGGGCCTCCAGCGTGGGCGAGGGCCACCAAGCTGAGAAGAGCTAATACCTGCGAAGAGATAAAGAGGTTTTATTGTTATGTTTTACTGAATAAAGGCTATACCGCAATCCTCTAAATACTATTACATTCTTAAAAACAAAAGTCATTTATCCTTTAGACGGAACAAAATTACAAAGGCTATTTTATATTTACTTTAGACTAACTTAACATGATTCTAACCGAAAATGAAACTCGTCAACTCTTTTATTTGTACCAAAAAAATAATGAGACGGTTTAAAAAAAACTAATACAAATGTAGCTATATAAATACTGGACTGCCTTGAACTTTACGCCTCCAGGAATCAGAGCATAAGCCAAGGCGTGATTCATCCCGCTTGATCACCTTCGAATTATTAATATGTTTTAGTTTAAATTTGTATTGTCAGAATAGAATATGTTTCTTTCAATTTATCCTAATCATTGCTAAGATAATGACCGATACCTCTCCTATGATAAAATTGATAATTAAACGGAATATTAAGATCCTTCAATCGAAAATTTGTATTGTTTTCTAATATTGTTGCCTAATTATAGTTTTCAGAATGAGTTCTTTTCAGACTTATTGAAGTAAATATTATTGCTCTTGAAATTATATCGTTAATTTATCTAATTTAAATTAGTTTTTTCAGTCCCTTTGTTAGAATCTACAATTCGTCATAGTTTAAATCTATGTAGTAAAGGTTATTGTTATGGTAAATTTATTTTATCTTGTAAGTTTGACTTAACGGTTTAAGTTCAAAATTGAATTTTGTAAACTTTAAAATAGTGTAATAATAAAATTTAAAAATATCTTCCTAACGATTATAATCATTATTTGATATGTAGATTTTAAAATGGCAAAATTAATTTGGCAATTACTTCAATATATTTATTTAAGAACATTTATGTTACATAATTATAATGAGCGTCAATGTTTTTTAGTGAATTGTAGCTATTGTCATATTATATTTTGCAGAAAATAGAATTGTAAGCCTCATTATTATTTAAAAAGTATTTTTTTTAAATTTGTTTCAATAAAATATTGACCATTAACTTATAATGTTTAAAAATTGAATTCGATCATTATGATTGACTTTTAGTTAATTTTTTTTTTAACTTTTCCAAAAACCCATATATCTTATCAATTTAATTATAAAACATTTATATTATTTATTATTATAAAATAGTCCAACGTTTTTAGTGAATAACTATTGAAATAACGTCTTATGCAGAAAACAGAATTGGAAAACTTAAAATGATAATAAAATATTTTTTATAATTTTATAAATAATTGATATTTGATAAATTAACTCATAATGTTTAACAAATGAATTTAAATCTTTGGGAGTGAGTTTTAGTCAATTATTTTCGTTTTCAAGCTAATCCAAAACATATTACGTTCCAAACATAAGGCCCAACTCGCTGCCCATCGCTAGTATACTCCACCGATAGCTGAAGAGATACTCACCTTAAATGCCATTGTTGCCGAAGATGGACTGTCTGTGCTTGAGCTAGGGCTGCGGGAGGTATATATACTTGGGCTGGAGTTGCACAAGGACTCCCCACATGGCCCCCTCCTCGTCCAGTCCGGCCGATTTGGCAACTTGGGAAGGTCGTCCGGAAAAACTTAGCGTTGTTTTTGGGGATCATCTTCGCCGGGTCTAGTTCCGCGTCCAAATTTGCTAAGGTATATACGGTATGATATAATAATAAAAACAAAGAAATAATCAAAATATAAGAAGAATATCAAACAATTGAGTCGATTGGTTTCAAAATCATGTTCATCCATTTTTTTTTTTTTTATATATAAATCCACAATGCCAGAATTGATATATTAGACGTGTTTCTTTCAAACCAAGTTAAATAATTATATTGGTTGGTGGTTTGTTTTTAAAAATTACTCTTTTATTGATTGATTTATTTTTTTATCATCCATAATCTAGCCAGATATTGATATTTTTTGACCAAAGTCAAGTATATCCAACATATTTTTTATATTAAATGAGATTTAAAAGAAATAGAAAACCATACAAAATGATCAGTAATTATTGTTTGGAGGTATTGTTAGCGAAATAACGAAAACTAATTTTAAAAATTTGTTAAATTGATTATTTTTTAAAATTAAATCTTTTTTGATCAGTACTGGCAAATTTTTGTAAATTTACCCGGTTTTGAAACCAAACCCCTCAATTATAAATGTGAATTTCGGTCCCAAATATAATCTACAATATAATTTTATATTACAGATTTTTCACATTCTATGTTATTCTTACATTGAAGGTCCCTGGTTCAAATCCGGGCTTGGTCGTTAATTTTTTTAATCTGTTACAGTCGGGGAAGGATCCTTTAGGTAGGATCCATGCCATTGTAAAGAGGGTATCCAAAAAAAGGAGGAAAACTAGGCATTTTAGCGTGATCCAGGACAAATAAACTCCCTGCACAACCGTTGTCCTTGAAAAAATACACGATTTACTGTGATATATAAATAATATCATATTTTAAAAAATGCCAAATTAGGTCCAAATACAATTTAATATTCCCGATTTTCACACACTTAATGTTATCCTCCTAAGCTGTTTCATTATCTGTACATAATATATTTATTATAAATTGAAATTTATAGAGATAATTGGAAATAATATCAAAGCTTTTCTTATATATCATGTATGAAAAGAAACGTAAGCTACTTACTAATATGTGTATTTTTCGAGACACTTACAAAACAGAACTATAAACACTATTTATCTATTTTTACAAATGATGCCTTCATGATCAAAGGCAGATAATTCCAAATTTCAAAAATAGACTTCTTCACATTTTTTGATATTTTAGTCAAGCAATTTTGTCTATCACATCATTTTCCCGCCTCATTTCACCAAGTTTCAGCCCGGTTCTGAACCTGAAGTTTCGGGATTGTATCGAAAAGATAATACACAATGTAGCACAATAAATTACCTATAACATCCTGCCACATTCAGAGCTCTAAATCCAATATATTTTGAGACATCAAACTGAAAGCATTAATCTTTAGTCGATTTTTTAAAATTTTGTGTCTGTGAAATCTCTGAAAGAAGTTGGGAAATCTTAAAAATATATGAAAACCTATTGTTTCGATTAAATATATTTTATAAATATTTCGATTTCAATATTGCATTCCTGTTAAACACCTTCATCTTAAATAAATTTTTCATTTTTCACATACAGTATTCTGAATCGATAATAATAAAAACAAAAGTGAGTTAAGGTCTAAATTATACAGAATTTCCAACCAGGACTTTTTTTCTGTTATGGGTCCTGTATAAAATATTATATTAATCTCACTTATTTGTATATATAATCTTTAAAAAAAACGGAATTATTGTATTCCCGAATTTTCTAACATAAGGTTTCAACAGAAATACACTTTTTAAGGTCTAAAAATCATTCAATTAAACAAGTGCCGCAAAATGGTGTATATTTTGCTGCGTGTGTGTTTGTGTGTGTGTGTGTTTGTGTGTATGTGTGTGTGTGTGTGTGTGTGTGTGTGTGTGTGTGTGTGTGTGTGTGTGTGTGTGTGTGTGTGTGTGTGTGTGTGTGTGTGTGTGTGTGTGTTTGTGTGTGTTTGTGTGAGTGTGTGTGTGTGTGAGAGAGAGAGAGAAAGACAGAGAGAGAATGACTGCGTTCGGACAGTCTCTTTTTTTACCAAAATCTAATTACAAATGTACCATATCTTATATGTTATCCTTTTTTTAATTTTATTTATTCTCAAAAACAACTATAAAAAGATAGAACTCCTCACACCCATGTAAATCTATATTATCAGTTGTCATATAAATGAGTTGGTGAAGACATTGTTCTGTTGGTAGGTGGGGTAGAAGCACTTATTTCTTTGTTTTCTTAAATTAATTAAAAATCCCGCGTCGGATAAATTCAGGTTAGCTTCTGGCTGAACAACAACTGAAAAAGTCATTCTGCATATGTTTATAAAAGTGGAAGAGGTAGGATTCGCCTAATTTTCTTAGCTTTGTTGATACCAATTCATAAAATGATACATAGAAATTAAAACTATTTTATTCACATCTCTATTCCAAAATAAACATAATAACGATTTTCCAACACTTATTAGGGAGATACGGTTAAGAATTAGTGAAAATCTTGGTTTTATTTATTTAATTATAATTATAATAATATGGCTTAGCGAACCCAAAGGCTCGATGCCGATACCACCGATTTCTGCTTACCCATTTCCGTCCACAGACCACTACCCAAATCCGCCAGATCACTCTTAACGCAATCCTCCCACCCCTGTTGGTTCAGCGCTTATATAGCCCAGGTATTTTCGAATGACTTAAGACTTTTCATCCTTCAGCGTTATTGGCCACATCCGTAAAGAAGTGTTGGAAGGATGATGGTTTTATAAATTCTGATTTTAGATTTCGTGATTAAAGATCTGGTGTTAGTAATATCGAGACATAAGAATAACACCCATTCCCTGCCCTTATTTTTTCTTGAATATCGTTTTTTCTAGTTACCATAGACCCTAAGTGCTTAAACATCTCGACATGTTTAAACTTATTCCCTCCTAAAACAATATCCCCAAAATCTCTTCTTTTTCTGTAACTTATCCATATACTTAGTCTTATCTGAATTTTTATACGTTTCTGAATTTAGTATTCCTCGTATTTGCCTAAAAGTATCAAATCGTCTTATTACTAATTATTTCATTTTACCAGCTTCTTCGGTGAAACAATAATATATATATTTAAAATATCCATTAAAGAACCTTTTATTGCGGAAGTTAAATTTATGTTAAATAAAGCACAAACTATATGAAAAACATCCTAGATAGTATCAAAGCTTTATAATTCAATAAAACTCTTTTAAGCTACGTAAACGAAAACTATATTCATTCCAAATTGCCACATTTGATGCTGCTATAAAGATTACTGCTTACTTAAATAACGAATGGAGGGAGAAGTCGAGTATAATATCGGTCCAATACTACCAATTTTGCATCGTAATCTTGGGCATCGTAAACATTTATTGCGTTTTTAAAAAAATATTAAAAATCTATTTTTCTGATAAATAAAAGAATCTTAGCTTATTTAGGCCTTTGATCATTCCTTCGATAACGTCAAAGATTCGTTCATATTCACTTCAGAACTAAGATCTCCAAGAGGTTCCCTCTTTTCAGTGCTTGAGATAAGAAAAAACATCTGGGCTAAATGTTCTGAGTCATTATCATCTTCGCGCCAAGCTCCTCGCCGAGATAAGAAGAGAAGAGGAAACGAAAAGCAAAGAATAACATTGTTACATCAAGAAATCGAGGAAGGGAAAACTAAGTGTAAAGAATTGTTTTCCATCAGTCATCGCAGTGATAAGCACAACTCATTTCTTACCAAAAATTATGCCATACTTTTATTTATTTTTTTAAATCCAATTCCTACGAATTTCCATTTATTCGAATTGCGTCTCGTCTATATTTAGATTCTTGAAACTTGTCTTACCCTTATCCAATTTTTAAAATTTTCCTGTCGTTAGAAATGAGGAATTTAAACAATGACTAATTCTGAATGAAAGATAATGTCTTCATATAACTTGTAAAATATTTAAATCAGCATTTTCGGTCATATATATATATTTTTTTAAATTTAAATCATATAATTTAAATATGACATCCCTAGTTAGACCATGCTCTAAATCATACTAATTCATAGTACATATATTGTAATATATAACGTACTCTAACCATAGTCTTTCCAGTTGTTTTAGAAATAACGTTTAACCTCTGGGACGAACTGTGGTCTAGCGGTTAGCGTAACAAACTACTAACCCCAAGGTCGCGAGTTCGTAGCCCGGCAGGTGGCCCTATGGTTTTTTAAAGTAAGTAAAAAAAAAACCTTGGTTGTGCCGTCCTTCGGAAGGAACGGTGAACGGGGGTCCCGAGCCTTTAGGATGTCAGTTACTCGTAAAAAATCCCTATCGTAATTACAATTAGATAGACCAAATTAAAAGCTCCCACTATAGCATCATCCAATTATCCACAGACTAAAGTGACGTTAAATAAACAAACAAACAAACAACATTTAACCTCAAATAACCTTAATTCGGTTTTCTTCGTAATTAAACGTTTTAAAACACAATCATTCTAGGCTAATAAACACTGACAGGACTGGTGTACTTTTTACAGATGAATCAAGATTTGCTCTTCGATCTCCAGACGGGCGTGAAAGGGTGTGGAGAAGAAGAAGCCTGTAATTTTGTCCAGAGCCACCCTTTTCAACGTGAAAAAGCCAGCCGTGTAACTCTGAGAGTTCTGGTTAACTCTGGTCCTCTTACTTGGCGAAAAGCCATTAATCCATTGCTCATTCAATCTTCTAAGTACAGCACAGGCATTACGTTCAGAAATTTGTACACCTCGAACTTCTTCGAGCTGATGAATCGCTTGAACAAAGGTAAGGAGCCGGTTTCGTAAAATTCTTGAAGTCAAAAAACGGTCATCCTGTGGTTCTGTTACCCTAGGCCGTCCAGAACCGGGCCTTCTATGGCGTTTCGTAAAGTTTCCTAGGGAACTACGATGACATTAGCTACATATCTATTGGAACGTCCATCATCAATAAGTGACAGACAACGCGCAAAATCCTCAGCACGAAGGGGCATTTTTAAACTTAAAATTTAAAAAATTAAAAGCCGGAAACCAAGAAATTTGCTGCAAGAAACGGCACTGAACAAATGACACTGAATAAACATTTTAATTCCATAGAAAGTGAAGATTGAAATATACTTTCATTGAATTAAGGATTAAGGGTTATTATCTATAACCCTTAATATAATATTATACATCCCTAATAAATAAATAATAATAAATTTAATAAATTTAATAAATAAATAAAAAATACATATTTATTCATTACAAAAATAGACCAATCCAAAGAAATATTTTTAGATAAAAACATGAAAAAATCAAGTGGGTGGAATTTTTGGCCTGTAGGTATATAAATTTGTTAATACATACTGAAAGAAACTTTATTCTTTTATTCACAACTGTTAAAAGTATACATAAACAACGACTTAGCTAAAAATATTTGTTTATATTAGCTCGAAAATGGTAAAAAACTGAGGACCCTGTAGGATCTGTAGCTCTACTGGAGTTCACTCAGTCTCTACAAACTGGGGACCATTAGCTGGGGGAAAACCTAGAGGTTAAGTGTGATAAAGGAAAAATCACGTCTGCAGAACCGTTGTCCTAGAAAAAGCACAGTCTACACATACGTGCTAAGCTCAGGACCCATCATGGATTGTAGGGGTACAGATTTTTTTAGGCTTATAGTGGTTTCTTACAAAAAAACATTTTTACAATAGTTTTCTCTGAATGTTCTAGAATGAATTATCCTTACTTCCTTTCTTTTGCATAGTATAGTTCTAAAAAAATTATCTTGAAATTATTAACAGTACTTTTTATTATTAACAATTATTAAACTATTAATGTGCTCTCTAATCAAAAATAGATTGGAGTCTACTACATAAATTGGTTCTCTAAAGCTAACATGTAGTTTTCTCAATCAATCTAATAACTTCTGTACTTGTAAAATAAAGGTTGTAAGTGCTTGTTGGGCGAGAGTGTTTAGGCGTAATCTGAGCAACATCGAATCTGCTCAGGCCCGGCTATTATTAATATATTACACGAGCAATCCAGCGGGCACCTCAATCGGTTATCTGGTGCTCTAAAATATTAAAAATACTGGTGAATTTTTCTCATGTATTTTACAGATCCTTCAAAAATTAAGCAAAGTTAAATCACGGAATGCCGAACATTTTGAAAAAAAAAACGAAATATAAATGCCTAGCGGAATATTTTTCCAATTTTCCTGGTCCAATATCTGGTATTCCAAACAAGGCAGCGGAATAAAATTTATTACAATAGTAAAAAAAAGTTTCCTAAAATATAAAATATTTTAAAAAGAAAAAAGTAAGGTTGGGAAACACAAGATTGTGAAGAGGAGTTTACACATCCTTGAAGGTACAAATACACTTATCATTAATAAACAACAAATAAATAAATTTACCATTATTATAAACATTAACTAAATGAGTGCACTTTTAGTGTTAATTTTTGTTTAATAAAACATTTCTGATATTAAACACTAGAACTACGAACCGGTCAAAATGACCGGTTGCATCATTTATTTATAACATTTCCTCTTTAAGTCTTATTTAATATTTTACGATAATGTCGTGATTTTTATTAAATTTGTGTATACAGTAATATTATAAATTATTTCATCATTACGCTTCTAATTTTCAGTGGTATCTGTGTGTCATGCCACTCATTTTGGCCGGTCATGAAAATATCATGAATACATGTTGTGTATTCCCAGAATTATGGCGGAATAAAAAATTTCTACGTAATTCACGTACGAGTACGTAAAATTCTACGTTTTCAATTTATTAAGCGTAAATTTGTGTATATGTAATATATAAAATTTCAATTTAGTATTCTTGTGTGCCGTGTCTAGTTGCAACAAGCATAAAATAAACATTGAATATTTTTTTTTTGGTAACGAATATACATATTTCTTTATAATCTCACATTTTTCTTGGACACATTTTGATCGGTTTGTTATTGAATATTGGTTTTCATTATTATAAAGAGAAATACAATTTTAAAACAAACAAACCGCTCATTTAGGTAGAAATAGGTATATGGTAAATCTTCGTATTTCTGGTGTTAATAATAATGGATAATTAAAGTAATAATGTCCATGTAACTGAAATATACGCGTTTCCCTTCCATGTCATTTTAAAGAAGTGGGTGGTGGTTCGTAACAGTAACTATCGCAAAATGTGTGGTCTCTCTCATACAGCTTCAAACGAAATTTAATTTTTAGTCCTTGGTTAAATCTATATTACTGTTAGTTATAGTTTTTTTTTTCTTTTTTTTTTTTCTTAGCCCCTTTGGGTTTGAAGGTGTTAGTAATAGTAAAAAATATTATTTATTTTAAAATATGCTATTAACAATTTGGTTTATTATATTTGATGGGTAGAGGGAAGAAGCGGCTAAATATGTGAGGGAGAAAAATTAATTTCGGTGTTTCTCAATACATGCCTCTAAAATCGTCTATCTTTTCCAGTAAAATTTATAAAATGAACCATACTATAGAACAATTGTAAATAAATGTTGTTACCTTAATTAGAATTATCTAATCACTAGAATTGCATTTCATGTAAAGGTATCGCAACTGACATGAATTGTGTGACAACTCAAGAACCTTCTTCTTTTAAATACTGTGACTAAAAAGACACTGTAGGATGACCTACAGATATTAAATTGACTATCCTAGTATCAGTGGAAGCAGCTAAATTTAAAAAAAAAGTAATACCAACCTCATCTTGATAGAGGAGGTTGACAAGGTCCAGTGTGACATTCCGATTTATAAATCTAAAAATCCAAAAATTCTTGGATAACTATATTCATCCTTTAGATTAGTATAAATTTGTGTTTTATTTTCAATGATGCATTTCCATGCCCCATGGAGTAGGTTCTGTATTTATAGGTTCAGTTGTTCATCAAAGATGCGGCAATTTAATTAATTTTAACTATTTATTTTTTTTACTTTTCAACTTCAGTGTATTCAACAGCCAGTTGACACACATCTATGATTTTTCTGAAAGTGTGGTAGAATATTTGAAAATGTGGTACAACTCAAATATTACTCGTATGCTGCAGTATCTGATAATTCAACGTTGCCTGAAATTTTAGCGATATAATTATTCATTAAAATTAGGGGAAAACCCTGCATCATTACAATTCATAAAGTACATTGTAGAGACTGTTCTGTTTCTAAGACAGCGGTTTTGCCGGCCGGTGGTTTGCTACAGAGTCAGGAATTTCCTGCAATTAAGAGTACCCACTTTATTGAGGCTGAGTGAGCCAAGGTGAGTCTGTAGACCCCACAGGGTCTATAACTGGCTCTTAACAGGTAAAAGAACCAGCGACTTTCAGCACAGCAATTCAACACACTGCAGTACCTCGCATCCATTAGAATAATAGTATCATTTATGCTAAACGCTTCAAAAATAACAACGATATCATTAAAAAAATATATAATAATTTTAGTATGACATATAGTGCCGAATTTATTTTAAAACTTTGAACCTTATTTTACAAACATAAAAAGGTTTTACGTCGAGGTATCTAAGCTCTCATTAAATAGCGTAATAAGTATTCGTCATTTTTATAAAGAGCAACATGCAATGCAATGAACCATTGTTTGGAATGGAATGGCCTCTACATAACATAACTAACTTCCATAACCGTTACTCCAAGTTCCAAGTTGACCGAAATACGGCATGAGCTACAGTATTCGCTAAGCCTAGGCTTCATATAAACTTGTGCCACCTGCTTTTAGAACTATGCATATCTGATTTGCCGACACGGCACCCAATCCTTTTCTAATCGCAATCACTTAGCATAGATTTACTCCCGAGGAGATAGAAGTTACCGTTTGTTCCCGACTTGGCATTTTCTCTGCCTACATTGCTTTGCGTCACCGAATGGACCCAGTGATAATTCGTTTGATAGCTTAGAATTGCGTGATCTGCCATTTTTGCAATTTGGAAAAATCTGAGTAGTCCAATAAATCAAGTCATACTAAGTGAAAAATAATTATTCCCTTCTAAAAAGGCATTGTGAACGATTTCGACATTATGAAACTGAATCATACCTTGAGAAAAATTTGAAATGTAATTAACCAGACGTACAGGTGATTATTACGAACTTGTTATAATCATATATTTTAATTGAACATTACCCATATACATATTATAATTAGAACTTGTTACACTTAATTTAACTTTTGACGAGCTTTTTCCATAAAATCGGTCAGCATAAAATCACGATATTCTTATTTATATCCTCTTTTTTAATTAAAAAAAAACAACAACATTATTTTGGGAATAACCACATTCCTGTGTCTGTCTATTATCACTCTTTTAGAACACTTAAACTAGAAAACAATTTAATGAGCATTTAACTACTTCCAACTTGAGTCCTAATAAACATTTGTTTCAAAAAATAAGTTAAAAAAACAATCAGCACCCAATGATCCTCGAAATTTAAGAGCTGAATGAATAGTTGTAAAATTTTAATATTGTTGTTAATATTTTGAACATCGAGGAAAATACTTCATTCTTTATGATTTTATATTTGAATTCATATTTGATTGGTACCATAACATATGTAGATTAAATCGAGCTCATTTGAAAATCAATCATGTACATATTTTTTCATGCGTATTAAACAACCCCTACGTAAATATAAATCGACAATGAATTTACTGACACAAAATTTTACATATTTTCAAAATTAATTATCTTGTAATTTCAACAATCTATTTATTTATGTTTCAAAACACTAGGGTAATTCAGATTGAAGTAACTTCATATGTTGGTTTTTCTTATATAAAAATTATATTGCACTTAATGACAAATATAATTTTTATACATGGTACGTATTTATACAATATACATATAATATCTTTGTAGAGGCTGGGTGAGCCCCGGAAGGGTCTCCAGATTCCACACGGTCATCCCCAGCTGTCAACAGATTAATTAAACAATAAAATATATAAATTTACAAAAATTAATCATTTTTGAGATGTGATTACATCTACAGCCCCAGTAAATAAAAGGTCAAGTCGAATTTTGTCCCGAGTGAGTTAATTGTATTGAGGGCTCATCATTCTCGTAGCTTTTGGTTGAAATAACTCCATTTCAAGCCACTGTTTACTCAGTCTATATGCTACTTAAACTGCTGTCTTAAGCAAAAGAAACTGATTTTCAACAAAATTAGAAATAACCAGTTATTCCCTGATGCTGTAGATATATGTTGTACTTTAGTTGCTAAATGCTTGCAGCCATGAAAAAAAAATACTACCCATTGGTAACTTCGCGTTCAAGAGATAGTGTAGATATCTCATCCACCCCATTTTCTTTTCGTAAGCCTTAGCGTTTAAGAGATTACAAGAGTTGATAACTCACCCACCTCATTTTCTTTCCCTTTATTTTATTCTCGAGCAAACATGTTGTGGCCATTATTCCAGTCCCCAGGCAAACATTACGTGTTCATTATCTCCATATCTGAGTTTCTATGAGCATGCAATTTGTTATAAAGTTATTCGCAGTGAGTCCATTTGTGTACGCTTAATACTGCCATATGTAAGTGTTTGAAATTATATTATAATTCATCGAGAAGCTTTGATAATAAATCTATAAATTAAATAGAGGATGGAAATAGTTGGGGGTGCAGTCTAAATAAACACGAAATAAGTGAAGACTTATTTGGTGTTTATTTTGACTGCACCCCCAACTATTTCCACCCTCCATTAGATCTTCCAGTCAACTATTTTCCTCTCTAATATAAATTAAATAAATGATTAAATACAACTATACGTTAATAAATTACCGTCCAACGTTAATAATTTATACCAATCCACTCAAACGACAGCTATACGATGACGCAATGAGCATAATGGCTTAAATGACACTGAAGTAATTATATAGATCCTATTGAGGACCGGTTCCTACGAAAGATCTCCAATTCACTTCTCCCGAATCTTCGTGCAAACAGAATTCTAAAAGAAACTATAAAAAATCAAACTATAATGCATAAATACTAGTATTAATGATTGTTATCAGTGATCAAATATGGGGTATTTGTTTCTCAGGATGTCGTTTCGAGTCGAATACCAATTAACTGTTTATTTGTTTCATTTTGAATATTTTCCAAAAATTCAAGCTATCGCGAGGTTTAGTATGGAAAAAATAATGCTATATGAGTAATGAGTAGATCTTGATAATCATTTCATCAAGAAATAAAAGTTTCAACCAACATTTCGGAGTATGGATAATATATGTTTGTTGAAACGTTCACTTATGGATGAAATGATTACCGAAGTATAACCGTTTCACATAATTACATTTTATTTCCTATACTAGAGCTCATGATAATTTGTATTTTAGGAAAATATTAAAAGGGAACGGAATGAAAAGTTAAAACTTGTGGCTCAACTCTAAGCGACAGCCTGCGGGAAAATTACCAATCACCGAATTACACATACTGTTTAGGTTATATCATTCTTCGATAAATCCTATACTTCGATATATTTGATGAAAAGTTCGTTTCTTGATGAAATTATTACCGAAATATACATATTTACATAACTACACTCAATTTATTTATACTAAAACTCACAATTATTTTTATAAAATGAAAAGTTAACTTATGTGTTTTGTTTAAATTTTTAGATATAGCAAGGTTAAGTTCTTCTTTTTTATTAGTTTAACTGCTGTAAAAGATTACCGATACCGAAATTAAAAAAAAAAACTGTACCACTACAACCGGTGAAGGGTCTGAAGTTCAGTACATGTTAGAGGCTATACTGTTACTTGGACAAAGAATGTACAGTGAGGTGATTTGTCCTAGATCACGCTCAACCGCCAGATTTTCCCCCTTATTTCGGGTACCCATTTTATAGAGGCTGGGTGAGTTCCAGGAGGGCCCTAGTTCTCATAGGATCTATTTCCGACCGCTAACAGATTAAATAAAAGTCTCCCGGCGAGCGAGATCCGAACCCCGGGCCTTCGTCATGGCAACCTGGGCTCTTCCACTGAAATCATTTTTGTAGGCTCTTCGATGACTAAATTCGTTTGCTTATTTTTGGTAATCTCACTGCTGGTTAAAAAAATAACTAAGGATGTGGTAAGATCTCTGAAATAATCAGTTGGGCATTACCATGCTTTTATTCAAAAATACAAAATGGAGCATGTCCCTACAAGAAATAATGGAAGCAAAGACCTCTGACATTTAGCTGGAACTGGAGGAAAGGGCTGTCATTCCAGCCTGGGTCGTCCGGACAACCCAAGGCCGCCGGCACAACCTCTTACCTAATACGGCGGCCGATAACTCGTCCAAGCGAATACATTAACTCGGCAGAAAGAAGTGTCATATTTATATGTAATTTAGTGTTATCCTGTCCAAGTTGTTTGTCTGTGTGTGTGCCTTTTTGTTTGTCCGGGATCGACCATAAGTCACTAGCGCCCATCTGGCATATAAATTCAGCATCGAAGCACCGTTTGAAGGCGAGCCACATCGTTATTGAAGAAACACCGAGCATCCAACGGTACTGCGAATACATTTTATTTTTATCAGTTTCCGTTAACAATCTAAAATATTACTCTAAAAATAAAATAATCAGAATAAAAATATTTTACTTTAAAGTGATTGTCGTCTATTAGACGACTTTTCTGGGGAGTGGAAAAACTGTTTCATTCAAAATCAGTGTGAACCGTTAAGCGTATTTTGCGTAAATTGTACGTGGTTTTGTGCTCTACAGATTACTTAATAAGAATTTAATCGAATAGTCTATTTTAACAATTCAATAAAAAAAGGAATTGTTGATTATTTGTAATTTATTATTATTTGTCTATAACGTACAACATAACTATTGAATATGTCAAAATGTATAGTCTGCTTTGAAAGACCACGTTGGTTTTACGAATCATTTGCAACAGCAAACACAGGAAAATGTACTTAATATTTTTCTATACAAGAATAATTATTTTTAAATTTGAAACTCATTTAAAAAAAAAATTTCACAGTAACATATGTAGAATAACGGTTTTGTTAATCCTTACTTTGCTTTTGAACATGCATTCAAACAAGATAGTTGCATATTCGACCTTTTGATTTGGTTATTATCTCTCTTTTACTCTTTGTCAAATATTGAAGAATTTGTTTTAACTAAATTAATCCTAGAGCAATCGTAATAGATCTAAAACGAAAAACTTTTCATATTCGATTTGAGTCGACAATATGCTGGTTTAGTTTCAGCAATACTTGAGTTAACGTAAAAACTGATGAAAATTATGGAAATTTATTAATATTAGCGAAGATCAAGGTCAACGAGATGGTTCGAAATTCAAATTAGACATTACACCCCACGTGGCAGGTGTTCATCTTTCTTACTACGACAGAATGGGAAGAAGATTGTGTATCTACAAACTGACCCACTCATGGATATATCGAAATAATATAATTTTATTGTTTTACTTAAATAGCTTTCCTACAATTATATCATATAACTTCTAAATTATTGTTTGATATTTAAGAAATATCGTTTTAAACATCCACTTAATAACAAGAAAATTATATGAATAAATGATAAGAAACGAACAAACTTTTTTAATAATAAACTCTTCTCCTTGATTGAGTTAATTTGACTGGAGATTTTAAATTAGAAATGGATATTGAAGTTGAAAACGACACGTTATTATGGCTTGAATGTCGAGCTAATATTAAAGTTAAATACTGATCTTGAATGACAATTTCATTACTTCTAAACATTTTTAAAATGTTTTGCTATTATATTAATATCAATAATGGTCTGGTGTATTCAGTTAAGATGTTATACTTTAGAGAACGTCAATATTAAAAAGAGCAATAAAGGCGTAATCCCTATGAAGCCCAACTATCCATTTTCAATTAACTACAGAAGCTACTTTAAATTGGGCGAATAATAATTTTCCATATTATTAAGTAAATGGTAAAAATTAAATATTAAAAAGTAACATGTTCACATTTTTTTTTTTTAATGAAAAAATTTATCTTCCAAATTTCCTGAACGGTAATTGGAAAATTATACCATCGAAGTTATATAACTTAAAACATATCAGCTAAAAAATTAGAAGTCTCTCCATCGAAGGAATTATATAAGATTATAGTTCTCATTAATTTGTAAATGAAAAAAATTAAATGCACTTTTTGAAAAATTTGCCTTTTTAAAATTCTACTACTCATTGTCCATAATATAAAAATTATACATGTAATATTAGGTGTCACATAATACACTATATCAAAGTACGTCCAGTTATTACTATATTAAAATTATTACTAGACCATAACACTGATCTGTTTTTTTTATATTTAGTTTTTTTTTGGTTTTGATCAATATGTAAAAGATATTAAGGAGTTTGCAGTTGTAAATAACTTTTTATTTTTATGAGCATTAATTAAATATGGGAAAAACTAGATTTATATACTTAACAACGAGATGAAAAAAATAACAATCAAATACGCAGATAGCTAAAAAATTTAAATCAAGGCAAAAAAAATTAAATGTTTTATATTTTATTTTATTTTATTTATATTGTAAGCAAGACTCCGAATCAATCATTATTAACCCAAATTCATATAGCCCAATGCCTAAACCATTTAAGTATTTAATTTGTCTTAATCATAAAAGGTGAAAGGCGTGGCAATTTATACTGCAACTTAAAAATCAAGTCACGACTTTTATAAGCTCTACTTATCTCATGATAAATGTACCAGTATTAGATAAGAATAATCAAATCGCATTATAACTTTATTGTTCTTTTAATTGGGTTAATAAAATTAACAGTTGATCAGCATCTGTCCTTCGGAGAAAATAAATCTCTAAATTTTACAAGTATCTTTGTCACATTATTAAAAGACAGATATAAAAGGTTAAAGAGAAAAAAAAAACGGATTTTAGAAAATTGGTAAACCTTTTTACTTGATTCGTAAGAGCGGAGTAAAATATATTCGTGTGAACCTGGCAAGCAAGGGAGTGGGGTCAAATTCACCAAACGAAAATTTTCTTTAAGACATCATGCAACTAATTTGACCTTTAATCTATATGTCTGTCTTACTCAAGTCCAGTCCATTTGACAAGTCAAATACATAATACGATTACTTCAAGTTCAATGAAATTACATTCTATCAAAACTATTGTTGAGTCATGTTAAAATATGTATTTCTAAAACATAAAAATACAGACGATATTTTATTTCCCAAGTGTGCCAATTGTGATCAACCTAATTTATATATATCTCCTCATACTCTAAAATGATTTAATATTCAATTTCATAAATTTACCTGTGTAATGGAGTGAAATTTAATAATGCGTAACGTAGTGAACTGAATTTAAGAACATTGGAATGGAATAGTAAGGAATTATTTGAGTGGAATAAAATGAAAAATGAGGCATTCGACCATCGTTCAATTTTACATGACGAAAAATGTATTCATAACCAAAGTTACAAAATATAGTTCCTGTCTTATGAATAATAACTTTAAACAAGAAATGCAATTCCAGTTTTGAAAACACACATTATATTTTTGTTATCTCCAAGCTTTTCTATTAATTTTTATAAACATATGATATATGACTCCCTGATTACAAATATACAATATTATTTATATAACAGTTCCATGTTGATTACAATGTAGTAGGTAAATAACTATGAAGCTGTGAAACAGTACATAAAGACTGTCTTGGAATAGATTGACTTTAAGAGGATTCATTTGGATCAATTAAAATCATTTTACGTTTTTTTCTAAACATCAGTGCATTTCAGCAGGATTGAGTTAAACAGTATGGAATTGAATGAATGAGAATGAAGCGGAATGGAACGGAGTGAACGAGAATGCATTTTGAATGAAACGAAGCAGATAGATTTAAGTAGGATAAATTGGTGTGAAATGGAACAAAGTCGGCTGAAATGAAGTGGAAAGGAAAGAGGTGTACAGGGATGAAGAGGGATATAAAAATCAAATCTTACAATATTCCAAATCAAACTGAAGTTAAAAATATATTGATTGGTTGACTGCAACGATATTTAAAAGTTCAAAACACTAATGTTATTAGCGTATGATCCATATAATAAAAAGTATACAAATAAAATAAATGCTTAAAAATGGATAAAAATAAAATATAAAATGAAAAAATTTGATTAGTATATTATATAGTAACCTACCAGTCACATGATGAAAATATATATATGAACTTAATGACAAGGTTATTAAATAAAACATTACTAAAATGAAATAAAAGTAATTAGTATTTTATATTAGTATAGCAGTATATTATTACATTATATTCTATTTCAATCCCTTATAATCCATTATAATTAATTATATTCCATTTCACCTCATTCCACATTATTCCTAGATGGCTAATAATATAGCTTGTATTTAATAACAATAATAAACACAGTACATTATAGTAATCAATCATTCGAGTCAAACACAAGTTCTTATAAATGTATTTAAATTGTATTAAAATGGTAAGTAGAGTTCATGAGATAAAACAATTTTTACAGGCGACCATTAGATGTTTAAATGTTACTGAGGTAAATACGACAAATAATTTTAAAATTATCTAAAACCAACAGAAATAAATAATACATGGAAAACAAATAGTAATATTGATATCACTACGCTACCTTAGTATTTCATGGCTGTATGTTACAAAATTGAAAAATCAGTGAATTTGATATCAAATGATTCTTTGGTTCGAATAATACACATAGGTCAAAAAAATTGCTACAGGGTATCGTCCAAAGACAAAAAATACAAAAAGGTATATGTCGTGAAGATTTTAAATCGTAGTCACATATTCCTATGTTCCACATAGAACCTTGTTATTCTTATAAATGTGGGACTTCGGAAGCACATGGGCTTATGTAATGGCATGTATGTATCCTGTTAAATGTCCGAATGATTATCATCAGTGCAACCGAAATGAGTAATCTCCTAAGAGGAGGGAAAGGAAAGACAAAGGGAAATGAAAAACAGTAATAGTTTTTTCTTTTTGATTAATAATCAAGTTCAGGTATACGAATTATTCTACACTGGATCACTAGGAATACGGCTGAAAATATTACGCAAGGAAAACGTGAAAATAAGTATATTACAAATAAAGCTGCAGATCTGGTACTACAGCATATCAATCTGTTTTGCAAAATTGAGAGTCATTATTGTCAATGTGATACTAAGAAGAAGTTTATCGTAGGTGATTTATCCGTTCAAAAATGTATGGTCTATGTCTAACCTTCGCGGAAGGAACAGGTTTCTGTACTGTCATGTATATCCCAAAATATTTTGCAATGAGCATATCTTTTCTTTCAATAAACCGTCAAAAGACCTATGTGATCTGTTTGCAGAAGTAGATGTTAACAAAATTTTAAACATGGTTATAAAATATTTTCCCTTATTCGAATATTTGGTATTATGGAGTGATAGTTGTGTTCCACAAGACCGCTATAGTTTTATGAGCTTTGCCATTGCTCATAATTTACAAACAAGTCCAAATTTGAAAATAATCCCGATCGCAATTTCCGTACCCAGGCAATCATGCATTTATGAGCTTGAGACTATATAATATTTCTCTACCTCACTTTGGAGAGTATTATTGAAATTGAATACGAAAAAACATTACAGAATGCTACTGGATCTCAGCTAGTATTTTTCCAAAATGCAATATAATGTAGTTCCGCTTTCAAAAATTGTATCACTAGAATTTCACTGAATTTCACAGAGCCTAATCTGAGGCAACGAAATTTGAGAACAGTAACAGAAGAAATTGAAGGAATACGTCTGATTAATAAAATTGATAATGTAATAGCTGAACTACGGCTAAGAACTTAACTGGTTTGTAGAACCAGTGTTGATTATTGAATAGATGAACTTGCCAGGATTGGATCGAAAATTTTATGAAATAAGTTTTGCCAAAATATGTAAAGATTTGAAGACTAAGTAAACTTATGCATGGACATATAATGGTTCTGTGTTACATTCTCATAATTATTGTTCTCATTATGGAGTAACAATGCTCTATATTATTTTATTTATTCAATAAATATTATCATGCTTTCACTTTTCGTTTACAATTTGTATGGGATTCTTTTTCTGCTGTCCAATGTCACCAGACTGGATTGAAATAAAACTATAATATTCCGTCATCTAAATAATCCGTTGGTCCAAATATTTGAGATTGTTTTTCTCATTTTCCCACCTGTATATCTTTGTAATACCAAGCTAGCGTCTAGTAAATAATGTCAAGAATTAAATACTATTTTCTAAAGCTAAAGTTTTCTTCGTTTGTTGAATATAAATCGGGGATACTATGTAAAAATACATTTTAACATCAATTTTTAGCATTGTATAATTACAGTACTGTGCACATTAATGTGAACACAAGTGATAAATTAGAAAAAATAAGAAATATTTTTTATTGAGGAAAAAATACACAGAAACAATTACAATTAATATTTTTTTAGTACGAGTTGTGTGCTTAGTTAAGTTTACGTCAGCAAAAAACTGTAGTGCTAAAAAATACCAAAATTTAACGCGTCTGTAGCTTTTTTGTGTCTCGTAACTTACTGATTGACAAAACACGAACACTAAATAGCCGCCATTTTGACAAATAAACGTGTTGCCAACATCGAAAAACAAAAAATTGTATTTTTATCACGTGTTCACATTAATTCGCACAGTACTGTACTTACATACATATATATATATATATATATATATATATATATATATATATATATATATATATATATATATATCATTGTTATTATTATTACATTTTTATTTAACTAATTATCCCTCATCTAGAGATAGGTTTTACAGAGCCTTGAGACTGCAGAGGAAAATATATCGGGGACCATCGGGTAGAATCGAAGCATCGGAGTGAGAAGGCAGAGATAGGAGCCACCTTCTCCATCAAGGAACAATAGTTCCCATCAATCCTGAGGATCCTGTTCACGGCCGACCTATCACTATTAGCACCGCCATCTAGCGGAGATGAATTATCTTGATTTAATAATAATTAATTAATGAGTTATTACCACTTTAATTACTATTAAAATTATTTTTTTAAATCATCAATGTAACTATACTAGACCATTACATTCCTTGTAGAGCTTTGGGTTCAATATATGCTATAGACCATATTTTTCCCGACCATACCATTGTGGTGGGAAATAAATTTGTCTGATGTCAGACTAAACTACAAAGTTTATTCCCTAATTAAGAGTAACCTTTATAGAGACTGGGTAAACCCTTTATAAAGGTTTTCTTGATCAAACACATTCAAAATATGGCCAAAAACATAATAAATAATTTATCTACCACAGCAGGTCTCATATTTGTAGTACCAAGATATTTGAAGTGCATTATCCAAGCACTGAGCTACCAGGTTCCATTATATCCCTTTGCAAATAATATTTTTATACCAACAATCCTCATAATTCCAATAGAAACTCCAAGTCTATACCTCCAAATTTGCCACATGTAATAAACAGAATACAAAATAAATAAAAAATCTTGTACCACTACAACCCATGATGGGTACTGAGTTCAGTACACTTTAGAGACTGTGCTATTT
Organism: Troilus luridus; assembly: GCA_964056705.1. Classification (NCBI taxonomy): domain Eukaryota; kingdom Metazoa; phylum Arthropoda; class Insecta; order Hemiptera; family Pentatomidae; genus Troilus; species Troilus luridus. The sequence continues at coordinate 61,161,512 of OZ057414.1, forward strand.
CTAAGGCAACAGTTTTGCAAAGAGGTGACTAATCCGAGAATACATTCCACCGTCAGATTTCCCTCAATTGAGGATCCCAGTTCATTGAGGCTGGGTGAGCGCCAGAAGGGTGTGCAGGTCACATGGGATCCATCTGTGGGAGCTAATACATTAAATAATCCATCATCAGCAGTTGGATTTGAACCCGAAACGTTCCGCATAGCTTCTCAGCACTCTAATCACTGAGTCACCTCGCTCCCCAATAAAATTGCAATAGCGAATGGATTCTGACTCAATGACCAAAAATTTTTACTTCATTAAAGGGACTATACTGTTCCAAGGCCAGTGGTTCTGCCGGGAGGTGATTGAGTTTAATGATAACACCCAACCAACAAATTTTCCCTTTATTAATTTTTCTTTATTATTAAGTATACCTGTAGTCTTATCAAACCAATTATATTTATCACACAAACAAAAAAAAATATTAAAAAATATCTGGATTTTGTTGTCCCCCGATCACCGCATGCGATGTCAGCAGAAGTCCCTATATTAAACTCTCGTATCATTCCTATACAGTATTAATGGCTGGTAATAGTATAATATAAAACTCTCAATTCGCGAATTACCATCTTTAATTCCTTTATATTCCCAAGAACCACAATTTCACACCTGGTGAAGTATATTAATTTTCTACTAAGAATGAAATGAGTTTGGTCAGCGTAGTGAACGTTCTATCTGCTAAAACAGTTTTCACGTCAGAATTCCTTGTTTATAATTTACAATTTACTTTCTAAACCCGATTAATAACTAAGTTAACTAAACTATATCAGCCAATTATTTTTAAAAACTACCCATTCCATACAGCGTTCTACCCAAATATTTTTGGATTCAGTATTTCACTTAGTGTACTAATTTATTTCATATAGTTTCTGATTCATATTTCATACCAAATATGATTTTTTTTTTATTCTGTCCCCCTGTGTTTTTTTTAAATGCCGTGTTTATCTAAGGACCGTACAAGATTTGAAGATCAACATCCCAGAAGGAAATGCCAATATAACGGCTGGCATGCTGGGAACAGCCATGACAAACGCCAGAAATCAATTTACTCAGTGAACAGAGAATGGAGAGGTTTCCCCCATACTCAACCTCCCATCTTCAGAGCTATGTGAACCAAAAATTTAGGCATGCGCCTAAATTATTAAAAACGAATAAAAATTTTCTGATTCATAGAATTATAAAGTTTTGAAAAAAGGAAGTTATGCTGCCGCACCCATGATGACTAACTTCAGTCATCAAATTCCCGCATTTTTTTTTAAGGAGTTCACATTTAACCTAGGTGAATACGTACCGTCCTTCGACCTATATAATTTTGAATGACTTTTTACTGTTTAAAATATATTGCTCGTTTTCTTTTATTCAAATAATTTATCTTTTTACCAACGGAGCTGAGTGGCTCAGTGGTATAGCACTGAGTTGCAATGCCGGAAATCCTGGTTCAAATCCCGCTGGGGGCAAGACTTTAATTTAATTTGTTTGCAGCCAGAGATGGATCATATAGGATCTATGACACTCCTTGGGCTCACCCAGCCTCTACAAAAATAGTGTACACAGAATAAGGGGGGAAATCTGACTTAGAACAACTCACCTCCTTGCAGAACCGTTGTCTATTAAAAAGTACAGTCTTTACCATGTACTGAACCCCAGACCCTTTCATGGGTTGTAGTAGTACAGGTTTTTTAAAATCTTTTTACCATCTTAGTTTCGTAGGTTTGCATAAACTTGTATTATTATTTACTGAGTAACGTAAGTGATCAATATGTTAATATAAAATTAACAACCGAAGGAAGTTTTCTTGACGATTCAAAGTTCGAGAGATATTTTATATATGAAATTTTATCGGTCGGGAATTTAATTCAATGCAACCAACCTATGAAATATTTAACGAAGAAATATACTTAACTAAGAAACAAATAAAGAATTTATTTATTATTAATCTTAATTACTATATGCTGTTTAATCTTAAGTTGTAGGCCTTTATCAGGGCTTAGAGCAAACCATGCGATAAACTTCAGCATACAATAAATTATTTTACTTCCATTATACACAATACATAAAAATAAAAAAAACCCTCAATATTGTGATATTTTAATTAAATTATATTTATAGGACATATTAGTGACATGCTTCCGTTCCAAATCTGGGAATGCGATGACTCCCTCCAGGTGATCAAGTTACCCAACAAGATCCTAATTACATAGCGTACTGCCAGTCATCACTTGGAATTGCCATGGCTATCGTTCTGTTTCAGCTCCGCCAAAGTATATCTTAGGTTTAATATCGCATTTCACGCTCACACACCGTAATGCCGTGACACGATGAACTTATCAATCATGGCGAACTGAATTTCCGACCCCACTTATTTTAAACTAAAATTAATATCCCAGTTTAAGGTTAGCAACGTTTATGGTTCACTAATTTACTAGTGGTATGATATGCATACCATTCAACCAAATACCTGGATGAAAATGCGAAACAGTAACAACAAAATATGTAAAAATAGTGTTCGACTACAACCCATGAAGGTTCTTGGGTTCAGTACGTGGTAGAGACGGTACTGTTTCATGGACACATGTTGTAAAGGTTCGAGAGCTCAATCCCTAGGTTTATCTCCCAATTAAGGGTTCCTACTTCATAGAGAGTGAATAATACCAGGAGGGTCTCCAGGTCCCCAAAGGCCCATTTCCACCTGATTAAATAATTTATCTATCACATCCGGATTAGAACCCGGGAACTTCGAAACTTTAACTCGGCGCTCTACCAATGAGCTACCCAGCTCCCTCATAAAAAAAATTAATAAATGGTTATATAATATGATATTAAGGGGGGGGGGTAAGGAAAAGTGAAAATACGACTGCATAAAAGAACAGGAGAAGACGGGCACTCAATACTCTTGTCACCTGCCTTGGACCATTAAGTTGCCAGCCAGTTGAAGGATGACACCGGAGTCATATTTCATGACAGATTTCAGTAAAAGGAGAACAGATATTCTTCCAAATCTGAATATAGAAAAAAATATATTAAGAAATTTCTTTTCATATTGGAGGTCCTTCCATTTACCGCAGCCTTCATTAATTTTATTATCATTACTTGCAAATGAGCCCTCTAAAACTTATAAAAGTACTTAATGACGTGCACTTACCTCTCAATGTTTCCACACCTCTTTCATTATCTAAATAGTTTAGGCTTCCTCTCTCTCATTAGACCACGTCGTTCTAATCTTTAATTTAACACCTTATTTACAATTATTAATACCAATCTTTGGTCTGTGTTCATATTGTAAAAATTAAAAATGCAATAACTCAATATAGAAAACTTAATCCAGAATCTAGAACTGGTCTTACAAGGCGAACAGCTGTGCATCAAAGGTGAAGCAAGATCAACTTCGAGCATTTGACAGATTTATATTCAATTTTTTTTTCAAATAAATATAAGCCCTTTAATACAAATTGATTATTTTATGTAATTTTTTAGTGAAATTTGAAATTAACCTATTTATTTAGCTTCATTGGCTTCCTTAAAATATCAGAACAATGTTTCAGGCGTCTTATCTACATGTTCTTTATTTAATTAGCTAAAATTACAATAACCACAAATATTTCATTTATATTATACTAGCAACCCACCCCAGCTTTGCTTGGGTAATAAGGCATATTATGCCTACATAATTTGTCTGTGTAATGTATTTTTTTTTATCACGTAACGGCCACTAAGGACCACGTGAGTATCATTGGTTAGGCTTCTTTGGGAGTCTTGATTTTCTTTCTTCCCATCTCAGCTAATGCACTTTTTTATATAGAATTTATAAAAATAAAAACAAAACCAAATATTTCTTTATATACGAATTTATTGTCTTGCACGTTAGATAATTGCACGGGATTAGGCAAGCAGCGTCTTCGGTGAAACCCATCGATATTCCAACTATCCAAAACCTCGACAAATTATATACCTAAACCTTCCTGGTGAATCACTCTATCTATTGGTGAAAACCGCATAAAAATCTGTGCAATAGTTATTGAGTTTACCGCCCCCGAGGTTACCGGCCGAGGACTTTGTTTTATAATATGTATAAAGAAGAGAATTGGCTAGATTTTAAACCAAATAGAGATTAAATAGATATATACATTTTTATTTTTTTAATACAGATGCAATGTATCAAATGAGAAAAAAAGTTTACTTTTCGTATTCGATATACAGCGACTGCTGTAGGACTGATAATTGATTTAGATTCATTTATAAGGCACAAAGCCAAATGTAATGACATAGGTAACATACTTTTGACGACACACACAGTTTTTAAATGAACCTTTACCAGTTTTTTCACTCTCCTGAAAAGCAGGGTTTTTTCACTTTCGATACTTCACATTTGTATCGACGATATAGTAATCAAACTAATAATAAGAATGTTTACCTCTCAACTGATACAATCAACATTCTGAGATAAATTTAATACGAAATCAATAATTTTGAGTAAAATATAGATTTTCTGAAAACATAATGCGAAACAAGAAACATAATACTTTAACAGCCCTTATCTCGTTAGGTAATTTAAGCTGGAACCATTAGACTATAAGCATTCCCTAAGCGAAGGGTTTTGTTCCGTAATACAGAAGATAAATCAATTAGGCCTGTAGACCACTTTTATCTGAAATTCAACCAAAATTCGTTAAAAGTTCTAAATAAAAAGGTACTACTTTTACCCGAAATGACAAAAAATAGAAGTAAGCATTCATTATGTTTACTAAAATGATTAAAAGATACAACTTAAATTGCCCAAAGCGTATCGCCATGATGTGAGCCAGCAAGAAATACCGCAATTAGGTCGCATACTTCGAACTAAATGATTTATGGGAGTTTAAAAATTCATAAGTTGTATTATATAGTATTAATAGTTCAAACTTTTTAAATTTAAAATATTCAGCAAGATAGCTGAAGATGATGAAGTTTATAGAATTATAGATAATAACGTATTGGCTGGAGCCATTGTTTGATTGTAAAAGAAAAGAGGAGGGTGATAACCGAAATAAATGTAAGTAGAAGTAATAATTATAAGCTATGATATTCCTTATACAACATTTTCAAAGTTAATGAAACTTTATACAATCCATAAATTTGTTTTAGTGCTAAAACTCCTCTTAAACCATTAAGTACTAGTTAAGATGGCAATGAATTATTTCATTCCTAACAAATTCTGGTTAAAATGAATTTTCATTAACAGCTAAAAAAAACCATTACTCGCACTACAGCTAAAAAGAATTGATATTAAGAAAGCCATTTACAAAGAAAATAAATGAGTAATGGGAACTCTATATTCAAGTATATTACTTGAGTCCGTTTGTCTAGGTTCTTATTTCTATATGTTAAGATCGATATAAAAACGTATGAAAAGTGATATTTCTATGTTGAATTATTCTTTTTTTTTTCTTAACTCAAAAGTGGATATAAATAAATATAAATAAAGAAGGCCTCGTGACCTTCTAAGTTGAATTTTTTATAAGTCGTCAGATTTAGCATGATCGGTGGGGCTACTAAGACGCGCAGAGGGGAGAGGCTTGCGGATCTGAGTGGGGGAAGTAGGGGAAGAGTCACGACGTTATTACCATTTCAGAGAATATCAGAATATTGTAACACTGTATATTGTTATATGCAGTATTTAAAATTATATTTATAATTTACACACTGTATAACGAGTATGTAGTACTACTATAATATTTAACTTTTAGTTTTTTCAGTAAGTGATTAATTTATACTTATTTATTTAATCTACAACCTACATAAACAATATAAACATATTGTATGTTTTAACTGTATATTGTAAACTTAGTTTTAGAATATTGGTAGTTTCACATGCATTATCACACAAATGTAATTATATTTATTGCATTCTGCTATGTTTATACAATTTTGGGATACCATAGTAATCATTTAGGATGATTACTCAATTTATTATTTCTATGCCTTAGTCTTAATTTATTCTTTTCAAAAGGTCTATTCTTGTTCTTACCAATTTACTCAGTCTTTAAACCTTCAATATATTATTCATAAATAAATAGTGCATCTGGGGTATGTAAGCACCAAAAGAATTATAAAAAGTATGGTTTATTTCTTCAATTTAAAATAAGATTAATGATTGAATACAGACTTCCTCAACATAGTAATCAACATGGTAAACATCAGCAACAACTTCACGATTTTGGCAGTGTAATACTTTCCTACCTCCTATTTTCTTTGTAATATTACCTTCCATCACTAGATTTAAGCAACACCACAACTAAAGTAAATAAGACACAACACCTTAACAAACGAAACTGAAATATTCTAAACTGAGAAGCTAGAGATAGCAGGAATTACGCTAGCTTATATGGGTGGGTTGATGTTTTCAGGACGTAGCGTACACACCGAAACACACTATATGGGAGTTCCTAAAGACTGGGTCCCCACCACTCGATTTCATTCCGTACCTTCTGCGCATCTATGGGCCATCGGTCATGTTAAATCTGACGCCCTGTATTTGAGTATGGTAGTTCCTCTACTTGCTTTCATTCATACCAATGTGTATAACTCCTGCCATTTATTTGTTGTATTGTTTTAATAAAGTTGTAAAATAAATAAATTATAAAAAATGTATCAATATAAATAAATAAAAATAATTAAAAAATTAATATATAAATCGGACTAAAGTTCATAAGTTAATATAAATACATTTCATTTTTTACCTTTATCTTTCTATTTCTATTATCCTTTCAATCTTTAATTAAGTCAATATCTATCCGTTATCAAAAGCTAATTAACCGCATGACCTCTTCCACATAATTACTTAACGCTATCCAGTTGGCACTTTTTAATAAACTAACTAGTTCTTCAGTCGAGCAGAAGACTTGCAATGTTGGTCTAAGTGGTCGGCATAACAACCAACTAAGCCCAAGATCACGGGTTCGTAGCCCGTCACGTGATTTTTAAAGGGAAAAAATCCTTGGTTACGCGGTCCTTCGGAAGGGACGTTAAACGGGAGTCTCGAGCCTGTATGATGTGTGTACTCGTTAAAAATCCCTATCCTAATTAAACCTGGATATGCAAAATTTAAAGCTCCCACTGTAGCATCGTCCGAGTAGCCACATCAGCATAAAAGTGACGTTAAATAAACAAACAAACGTCGGTTTCTAATAAATAGTTTATCTCTAATTAAGGAATTTAATCGACCCCCACACGGACCATTTTCATCGTCAAGATGATACGAGGAAGTGGAACGGATTGTGCTTCAGACACTCAGTTACACCACTTCATACCCTGGAGCTGGAACAAAAGATTCACTTGGCTGGAAACAGTCATGAGATCTGACTCCAGAAGTGGCTGTTCAGAGATGCTTCTAAACCCTAATCCCTTGATAGTTCGCTGGAGGCGAACCTTGCCTTGTTAGTACTCACAACTTTAAATATCCACTTTATTAAACCTTTTATCTCATTCTCGGGATCACAAAATTTTAAATGATTTTTACTTTATTTAAAATAGATTAAATAAGAGGTTTCTACAACACATGTTTCCACAATAATTCCTTGACGATGTTTTCAAAAGAAGAGCACAATACAATGTGTGCCAAATTGCATTCGTATAATTTTTCAAATAAATATTTATTATTATTATTAATTTTTAATAATTTATTCAATATAATTTACAACTGTATTATATTAATATATCCAGTAATATAATGAATGATTATTGTTATTTAAAATAAAATTTCGTGCCTATTTCCCTCTTAGTTAATTATAAAATAATCAGTAGCTACTATTAATTTTCTTCAAGAGACATCTGATATCAAGGCACAATAGTCATAAACATTAAATTTTTATCCATAACGCTTTTTTTTCTTAATAGGTTATATTCTTGTTATGTCGAGAAATACATATTTTTAAATATTTAAAAATTGTTGTAACGAAATAGCAAATAGATATCCATAGCAATATATTTGTTTCATATATCTAAATTATCACTAAATTCTGTTAAAAACAAAGTATAAACCATATATCTATATAATAAAAATTAATCGCCATTTCCTTGCTAACCGCAAAACTCGAGAACGGCTCGACCGATTCGGCTAATTTTTTTTTCACATTTTTTTAAGGCACAAAGAAGGTTCTTACGGGGAGAAAACCCATAAAAATTACGAGGGAAATAATAAAAACAACAATTTTCTTTTTCCATACAAACCACTCTGTTCCCAGCTCTCAAACATTTGACCTCAATCAAAGCAAAACAAAAGCGCGTTAGTTGTTAGTAAAAGTTTATTAGGGTCCAGTCCCTATCATATAATAAAATAATATAAGTTTTTATGTAAAAATAAAACTTTTCTGTTTAATTTTCTGATACAAAGCCAAACATATCATAAAGCAGGTTACCTGTTGCCGGTGACAGATGGCGACTATAAATTCCTGCAAATTGAATAAATGGGGATTACACCAGAAGAAATTGATCAGGGTTGTGCAAATAACAGTTTGCGGAGGAGTTCTTTTGTAGAACAATTACAAACTTTGTTTCATCAAAAAAATCGATTGATTTCATTGTTTAAAACTACGCTGGATCTTATGCCATCTGGTAATCATAGAATTGTAATCAGAGCTGATAAAAATCCTGTAGGAAAACATGCGAGATGTTCCAATGCACCAACAATCGATGAAGTTGGTATTCAAATGGTTGGAGAAAATTTGGAAGCCCTTTGTTTTAGGGTAATAGGGCAGCACAACTTCTGCCGGGACAGCTAGTAGTAAATAAATATCAAGGTCTTTTATTTATTAAATTGCTTTAATAAAAGCCTTATTATTATTATTATTATTAGAATTAATTAAAGTAATGCAGTGATTGAGTAAATTTTCGCTTTAGCATCACTCTTCACTTTAGTTTTTCTTTTGTGATGTGAGATTAACTTATACAGTTTAACATTCTTCAATTATTTGCTTAAAATAATTGAAGAATGTTGATGAGATATATATATATATATATAGAGAGAGAGAGAGAGAGAGAGAGAGAGAGAGAGAGGACAGTGAATATCATTATTTAAATAGTAATATTATTGAATTCTATTGATATTTCAACTAAGAAAAAAGGAAAATAAAAACTAACTAAGTGTGGTGCGTACTATGGAATGTATTACATAATCATTTATAACTTATGGCATACTCTATTTGTATAGGTATATTCCCTTCTATCAAAAACAAATATATATATATTGCATGGGATAGCAAATAAAAATATACTTTAAAATATCGCCAGCTCTGAAATGTAAGAAACCAAATACATGTTAGATACGACGAAAACATGTATCCAAATTAGCTGCAATTACAGCGGTGTGTGTTATTATCTGAACCTGATATCATTTTGATTATACTAAATTACCAATTACCGAGCGATACTCGATCAATTACAACACTCGCTAATTATATCATTAAACATAATTCAATTTTGATGATGATCTACTGATTGCCGATTTATAAGAAAAGGCGTTTGAATTGAAGTTTGGGGTAGCTTTTGATACACAGATACTAGAAAGAGGATTATTTAACTAGGACATCATTATAAAATTCCTGGTTAATGACATTGGAGGGGGGAGACCAGAAAACCTTCAAGATTAATGGGACATCTTCGGGGGCAAGGCGTTCCGGGCGACGGGACAACTTGGTGGCCTTAGCAGGCATTTTCCACAAAAAATATCAGTTAATAATTTGATAATCCAATGGCAGAGTCTCACGTAAAGATCCGGGTCTTGATGAAGATCCTCAAAGTGAGAATTCTCAGTTTCAACCTTTAATCGCTACTGAATAATCTATATTTTCGTTTCCATCGATTTGAACAAAACAGCGCCGTATCCATCAAATGAAGATATGTGCACTTACGTCACCTTATGTTTATATGTTTATTACATCGTATTAGGGAGCAGTGTAGCTTAGTGGGTTGATTGATGAGTTGCTTAGGGCTCCGGATTCAAATCCAGCTGTGGTAGATAAATTATTTAATCTGTTAAATCTGCAAATTAATTAACAGTCACGTATCGACCCTCTGGGGGTAACCCAGCCTCTATGAAGTGACTATTCTTGGGAGATAACCTAGCGGTTGAGTGTGAGTATTCCATAAATTACATCCGTTGTTCTAGGGATAGTACAGTATCTACCATGTCATGAACCCAAGACCCTTCATGAGTTGTAGTGGTATAAGTTTTTTTACATCGTGTAGAACCATGTTTAATATGAAAAGTATTTATTCAAAATTTGCAGATACATTAGTTATTCGAAAAGATTCTTTTTCACACATATAATTCCGAAAACAAGAAAATTGCAGGATTTTTTAAACCCACATAGGTTCACCCAGCCTCTATAACCTGGATACCTTTAATGTTCGGAAAAACAAAGAGATTGAATGCGATCGTGGCCAAATCGGCTAACTTTCTTTGGTCTGAAACAGTATAATTCCTACCATGCCCTGACCCCATACTCTTCACGGGTTGTGAAAGTTGAATTTATTTAATATTTAATTTTAAAAGGGGGAGGAGGGTGGCTCAGTGGTAGATCACTACGGCATGCCGAAGGTACTGGGTCCAAATCCCCCTTGCTTGTAGACTTTTATTAAATCTGTTAGTGGCCGGAAGGGGGTCCTATGGGATCTAGGCCCTAATGGGGCTCACTCAGCCTTTATAAAGTAGATACTTGAAATAAGGGAGGGATCTGGCGATGGATCGCCATCTAGGACAAATCACCTACCTGTACAACCGTTGTCCAAGAATCAGTACAGATTCTACTACCTACTTAGTCCCAGACCATTCACGGGTTCTAGTGGTACAGGTTTTAATTTTATGTACTATTATATTAGATATTAAACGAATTATAAATAACTATATTAAGAAATCCATAAAAAAATAAAATAATCCCTTGGAAAATTATCATAACATATATTTATTAGGAAAATAATGCAAAACCGAAAATCGGTTATTTTGTTCAATGGAAAAGCCTCATAATCAAAAAAATATCTCATCTGCATATAAAGCGGAAAGAAAATCGAGGGAGAAAGAAGCAATCATGGCGGACAGTAAACAAATATCTCAATATTGGGGAGGCGTCAAGGTGCCCGCTCTAAGTGGAATATGCTTTAGCCCAATAGAAGATTCTGAACCAATAGGAGATTCAATACGATCGCTAAAGTTTTAAGATAGTAATCACCAGTATCTTTTCACTGTAGTCCATCTCTAAGTATCTAAAGCATATAAGTTAAAATTGGTTGGAATTGCTTTTTTTATAAGGTCAGAGCTTATTATTGGAAAACTCGTTTCTAAAACACTGGTGATGAAGTTGTTACGTTGCTGTGTATATCGTTTCCTACGAACAATGGAACTAATCACATAAACGAGAGAAATAATGATTCAATATACTCTATTTAACACTCTTAAAGATAAATAACCATATGTGAAACAATCAATACAAAATGTAATTAATGAAAATAAATTTATAGCTGTGACGATCGAGTCTTCCAAATTGAGTTACTTGTACTTAAGGAAGCGAAATCGTGTTATTTTAGTAGTTTATGAGAGGCTAAGTCAGGCATTGGCTTGTAAAGGAGTTATTGCTAATATTAAAACTCCGTTTCATGCCAAATATTACAAGAATGAAACGATTCCTCTTCCCTCGATAAAGTTAAATCTCTCTTAGTAAAATTCGACTTAACCACTTATTCGCCGGCGCTGCTGAAATAGCCTCATTACTCTGTTTTTATTTTATTTAGAACTGGAACAGATCGGTGTTTAAAGTGGTGAATTGCAGACTTTGTTTTAATTTTGATCCGAATCTGGTGTGGAGATAAAGTACTTATTCTTTTCACAGTCGTAGTACAGGCCAGTAGGATCCGTAGACCCTCCATGGGCCTACCTTGTATCTATAAAAGTAGGTAGCCTTAATTGGTAAGATTAGACCCTTATGGTTTATAGTGGTGCAGATATGTTTTTTAAATCCAATTTTAGTCTACAATATTTAATTAAATTATAAATATATTAACGTTAAATGTAATCATAGCAATACAATATCGTACTGCTGTCAGATCTAAAAGTCTTGTCACAAGAGAATCATTAAGGAAAATAAAAACAATAATGAATTTCCCATCGATATTTTTTTTAACATTAAAAAAATTAATCCATTTAAACGTGTCGTAGTGTAACACTTCAGAGAAACTCTGGACATTTCCTTTATTGCATTTTTAAGATTTTTTTACGAATTTTATTTTTTTATTTTATTTCAAAGTTTATTTGAACAAGCTCTCTATAAGAAAAACGTTCGAAAAAAAATCACTGTTTCTCACATAGCATTTTTTCAGAAACAAGAATCTATTCCGAATTAAACAACGGTGAATTCCTTGAATTTCGTAGAATAAATTTTTCTTTTGTTCCTAAACGAAGCAATTAATTGGAAGGTAGAAAAGAAACTAATTGGAAATTTTTAGTAAAAACACTCTAATCTGGAAGGAATTCGACAGAAAGGGCACTAAATATGCGAAAATGAATTGGAGGTGCTTTTAAATAGTTTATTATTTCGGCAGAAATAACAATATACTTGTTACTTTCAAAGTAAGTCACTGTTAAACAAAATAATGGAAATAATAGTTTCTATTTCATGAGCACGAAACAATTTTTTAAATATTTTTTATGGATATAGTTGGTCGTAAATGTAATAAACATCCGCATTTTGGGAGCGATACATCTATACATATTATAAAACGAAGTCCTCGGCCGCGTTTGTTCGCCGTAAATTCAATAATTACTGCACGGATTTTCATGCGGTTTTCACCAATAGATAGAGTGATTCACAAGGAAGTTTTAGGTATATAATTGGTCGAGGTTTTGTGTAAATGGGTTGGAATATCGATGGGTTTCACCGAAGACGCTGCTTGCCTAATCCCGTGCAATTATCTAACGTGCAAGATAATAAATTCGTATATAAAGAAAGATTTGGTTTTATTTTTATTTTTATTATTTCTTTATAATAAAGTACATTAGCTGAGATGGGAAGAAAGAAAATCAAGACTCCCAAAGAAGTGATAAAAAAAAATTCATTACAGAGAAAAATGATGTAGGCATAACATGCCTTATTACCCTAGCAAAGCTGGGGTGGGTCGCTAGTTCAATATCAAAATCAATAGAATAATAAGTAAGACACTATTTTATTCTATGCTCATGTGTCGCTGTAATTTAACAAACCTTCAGTACTCAGGAATGCAAAGCCAACGGTAGTTACAAGCCGTAAATAAAAAGTAGGCCTCCTTTACAAGCCAATGCCTGACTTAACCTCTAAGAGAGATTTAACTGTATATACAAATGTATTCTCGAAGAGGAATCGTTTCATTCTTGTAATATTTGGTAGGAAACGGAGTTTTAATATTAGCAATAACTCCTTTACAAGCCAATGCCTGACCTAGCCTTTTATAAACAACTAAACCAACACGATTGCGCTTCCTTAAGTACAAGTAACTCAATTTGGACGACTCGTTCGTCACAGCTATAAATTTATGTTCATTAATTACATTTTGTATTGATTGTTTCACATATGGTTATTTATCTTTAAGAGTGTTAAATAGAGTATATTGAATCATTATTTCTCTCGTTTACTTGATTACTTCCATTGTTCGTAGGAAATGATATACATAGCTATGTAACAACTTCATCAACAGTGTTTTAGAAACGAGTTTTCAAATAATAAGCACTGACCTTATAAAAAAGCACTTCCAACCAATTTTAACTTATATAGTGCTTTAGATATTTAGAGATGGACTGCAGAGAAAAGATAGTGGTGATCACTTCCTGTCTCTACTTACCTGAGTACTGATAACGACCTACAATTTTGGCCCAAAAATCGACACAATCAGTGCAACAATAAAAATCAGTGCCTTGATTTTTCAATGACCGCACCCAAACATCCTATTACAATTTTACAAAATATTGTCTTTAGAACAAATTATGCAGTTTTATGAACAAAACCACGTTTGGAGCGAAAAAGACAATGAAGATATTAGGAAACTTTCTGAAGTTAAATTTGGTTTCCGTTTGTTCAAATCATTTGAAGTGAGGTTCGTTTCTGCAAAATGTCGTCAATTTATACTTGTTGTGATTTAATTAGATGGAAAAAGCAAATTGAAATATTTGTATAATTTTTAGTGAATGTACATGGCTCCTTCATTGTTGGATCATGAATTGGCATTTTTGAATTTAACCTTCAGTAGCAATTGAATTGGTTGAAGCTTTTTAATTACGACATATCTCATATTCCATCTCCAACATGTTTTTTTTAATAAAGTCATATTTTTAGTTGTATCGTGTTCATGGGAATAATGGCATAAGTTAAAATCAAATAAGTTTTAAGTTTTTAAACATTTCGTAATGGTTAATAAAATAATTTCAATAATATTGTTACAATAGGAATGCTTTGCTTTACCTATACCTACATTTTTATTGTTTTAAGTCTCATAGAAATTACAAATTCCTCTATCGGAAATTTAGTTTTTGAGTTATGATGTAGGTTTTTTGAAGGTGCGATCTTAAATATTAAATATTCTAGGATAAGCCTTCAATTTTTTTTCAATTATAAAAAATTCAATATGAAAACATCGCGATTTATTTCTTGAATTTGATTAACATTATTATAACACCGTCATCACAAAAATATACAGACCTAAATAAGCAGAGAAAAATATTTATAATGTTTATAAATATTGTTTATTATATGCTAACAATGTATTTTTAAATCTACTACTAACAATGAATAAAATATATCAAACCTCAGATTATTCTTTCCTTACGAATTTCTGGGCCTCTTGATCCAGCGGGAGGTCAACCCGGTGTTTTTTTCTGGATTACATGATCTGGGTCACAGGATATTGCCCCTCCCTTGGAAAAATGCCGCGGTTCTACGGAATTCCCGGGAGGTAGAGCAGAAAGATGGGACACTCCATGCGGCACAATTTGCGGCCGTGACAAGTCACAAAAAAAAATGGTAGTTGAGGTGCTCTAGACCCCGAAGTCATTACTTCGAAGAAGGGCGCCAGATATCGGAAGCCGTGCCATCGCTTCTGCTGATGGGTCTTTTAGAAACAATGGGGGCGAACCATGAAGCTAGATTTGGCCTGCCTCTGTGATCTATGTCTTCCCCGGGGTATCTCAAGAGCAGGATAAAGCCGGGGTTTGATCTACATTTCACACTAATGTGTCGACGAAGGATGTTCCTAAGATCCTGTAATTTATAATCACAGGGAGTAGAACTACTAAACCGCTTATCATGTAAATAGAAGCGCTTGTATATATTCTTACACTGATATAATTTTTACTTTTGGTTCTCATAATCAAGCCATAACTGAAAAAATAGGCTTGTAGTGAATTATATTAAATAACATATTAATGACACGTATAAGATGTTAATACATAAGTGGTACTTACAAATTGATGATGAAATGACTCTACCACATCAATCAACTAATACCTGTAATCAAAAATGCAACTCTCTTAAATGTTTGGCGACCCTCAAACACCTGGCCGCTGGCCTATATTTGGACAATTTGGAAAAAATGACAAAGGGGCGTAACTCAGAATCTATTAGATCTACAGGGCTCAATCTGTGCTTAAATTAAATTTACTACAACTTCATTCCTTATAACTTTCATTGTAGGATCCCCCCTTGGCCGGTGTTCCTCACGAAAGTCAGCAAAATATAAAATTTGGATTTTTTGGGGAAAATTCAAAGGGAGGTAACTCAAAATCTATTAAAGCTATAGAGCTACAGTTGAGCTCAAATCATAGAAAATTTAATCTACATTAAATATGGTAATGTTTTTTATCAATGTTTACCAATGTTTTTCATAAAAAACGCGCCAATTAGGAGATATAGGCAAAAAGCTGAAATAACTCCGAAAATTTCGAGGTTTTTCGGCCACCAAAAGTTTTCCCATCTGGTTTTTCGGTAGTAAACTTGGATTTCCAATAGTCAGACGTTCCCTTACAACATATTAAAAATGCAGCTCTCTTCAATTTATTGCAACCTAAAGCCCTTTTTTGGTACCTGGCCGCTGGCCTACATTAATTTGATGAAAGATTTTAGAATAGCTGTAATCAATCAAAAATTGGAATGCTGAGATTTTACATGCAGGAAGTCGAATCAGTTATTTGTTCACTATTCTCTAGAACAAATTAAGTAAAAGTTTTTAAATTGGCAAAAAAATGAATTACAACACATATTATTATTCTCACTATCTCCTAAAGAAAACAATTAAGCACGAGTATTGAGCCCCATTAATGAGTAGTTGAAAATTCAATATGAACTGAATTATGCTGAATAGAACTGAAATGGAGAAACGATGTTGGACTATTATAAAGACAATATTTTATAATCGTATTATTATTTATACAATACGGTATATACAAAGTAACTTGGGGCTTTAACCGTAATACCTTGAAAAGTTTTATTTTCATCGAAAACTTTTAATTAAAAAATTATTTATTAATATATTCAGGTCCGTGAGTGGATCTTTAATATTGAGCAGAAAAAGTAAAAAGAGCCCACGTAGGCTTTATTTAGCATCACTTCATCAGGTCTCGCTTCGTGCTTCTTCTTCCTCTACCCCTTCCAAATTTGATTTTCTGGTATTTTTCCTGAACTTATCCTGAGAATTTCAACGCTATTGAAAGCATGTACAAAACTTTATCACGTCATCTGATGTAATCAATACTTGTAAAAACTACAATGCAGACAAAATTTTAAAAAAATATTTATAATACTTGGGCTCATGTCAAGCTTAAACAAACAAGATAAATATCAAAAACGGAACTGACTAAAATATAAATTATATCTTTAGGTAATTACAACATTGCAACTTTGTAACGGATTCTCAATCATAATGTAATTATACGTATTCCTAAACCTAATATATATTATTTCTTTAATTTAAAAAGATTACATTTATTTTGGAAAAAGTTCAATTTGATAAGAGAAACATTGCATTTGTTTTGAAAAAGATTAACTTGGATTTAGATTTTAATTTAAGTGATTATGTATTAGTTATGATTCTATCTGATAAATTACTATATTGCATTCATAGAATGAGCAGTACACATATACTAACAATTAATACAGAGGTGGCCCTAAAATTATATGTTAGTGATATCATGTTATTAACTAGATTTCTCATTGTATACATGTACTATAGTTTGTTGTTTGTTCGTTTTATGTCACTTTATGCTGCTATGGCTAATCGGACGATGCTACATTGGGAGCAATAAATTTTGCCTACCCAGGTCTATTTAGGATAGGGATTTTTAACGAATACCTGACATCTTACAGGTTTCGGACCCCCGTTTAACGTCCTTTCCAAAGGACAGCATAACCAAAAACTCCCTTAAAAAATTCTAGGGCCACCTGCTGGGCTACGAATCCGCTATCTTGGTGTTATTAGTTTGTTATGCTAAGCACTAGACCACAGGTCGCCCTATGTAGTATAGTAATTTATTGTATACAACCATAGCTTATACATAATTAGTGAATTAAAATGGAAATTGAATTCAAGCTTTTTCAAATCAAACCCTAATCCTTCTCATATCAAATTGAACTTTTTCCATGGTAACATTTTTCAACTTTAAGAAATAAAATATATCATGTTTAAGAACCAATACGAAACCGTATAGGGACATTTTAACTTATTAATCTCGTAAAAGGCAAACTGTAGTATTTTCTGTATAGTTATATACCAACTTGAATTTTTACCTCTTAGATAAAAAGTTATTTACCTAAAATTTCACTTTAAAATCGATTTGAATGAGATAAATGATAAAAAGCATATTTGATTATTACAGTTATTAGAAATGGAATATCGTTTTCGATACAATTGAAATATCTATATTTTTCTTTCCATATCCCATATCGATAATAATATTATTTGATTTCTGATGTTATTAGAATATTCATCACTATTAACAGACCTACAGCAGTATTGTGATTAAAACAGTACACAAATATCAATATTAAAAAAATAATCAGAAATACTACTTCTAGCAGGCTAGCAAAATTTAACATGGAAGGAGTGTACAGTAATTAGACTGTGTTAATTAAAAGACTTTTGATGTAATTAAATACAAGTCCATCCTTATCTAATCAACTCATCTAGATTAGAGAAAGGTTTTTGACTTCATTAATAAGCTAGTACTCATTTACCCTCAGGAAATGCAGAAGTCCTGTAAACAAATTTTGAGGTATGAACGAATCCGTCATATGAAGTGTCACAATTAATACTGATTCTAAAAAATAATAATAAAAACATTAATAATTTATTAAAACTGACGATTGATTCTCTTGAAAAGTGGAATAATATTTTAATTAAAATGTTAAATATGCATCTTTGTTCATGTGTAGTTACAATGTGTTAGTAAAATAAACGAAAGGAAATTCATTAACAAAATTGCATTCCTCACCTTAAACAAAAACATAATTATTACAAAGATTACAGCTCTTCCCAATTTTACATGATGTATCATAAAAACAAGAGATGCCAGAACAACGCCGGTCGTTGTAAAGTGGAAATTATCCTCAACAAGAAAGCTCTGCTTTTTGTCGAGGCCACTGGTTTTCTTTCGAGAGACAAATCTCCCCGAGGATTTGCATAGACCGTTGCAACACTGAGTCTGTCTGGGTTAATTAATAGTCCTGTTATAATATATACTAGGGCCAAGGCTGAGATATTCTGTTAAATATAAAATAAACATATTTTATTATATATAACTAAATTATGACAAATTTATATCTAGGTAATTTTAAGAAGATATCAAATACTATCTTAACTCTTAGATCGGAACATCCGTCTAATAGACGGATACACTTTACCTTTTTGTCGCAAGTAGCAATGGAAGTCAACATCGGAGTCTATGGGATGCATCTTTATCCAGTCAACCATATCCTGCATCGCCAACCAATATACACAAAAATTGTGTTTTAAGGTAATCTCTGCTTTTTCTAACAGTCAGTAATGTTAAATTAGTAAACACAACATAGCCCTTTTTAGTTGAGGGTATAGAGCCACCTAAACGTCAAAATACAGACATGCCATAAATTTAATCGGACCCCTATTAAATATAAGACATGTCTGATACCTGGAATCTGTACTTGTGAACGAAATTATAACCCAAAACTGTCAGTAATAAGAATTAAATATTCATAAATGACTCAAGGGAGGTAATTCCTCGTGACGACGAACATGACCCCAGGGAACGGATCCGAGCAGCATTGACCCAAAATCGAAATTAGTCACGGTCACGAGGGAATTAATGAGAGCAATTTCTAATCAACGGCTCTTGTCTCTCGGAAATAGTCATCCAAATTTGAATTTACTTTTTTAGCCAATTATATGAGAGTGGTTATTACGCACAATGACAAGACAAGAATTTCGAGTGTGGCGATTTCATGGGATACGCAAAAATATTTTGCGTTTATTGGCTAATAAATTTCAAAATATAGTTTTTTATACTTACTTTGAAACCACTATTTTTTAATTAAATCTATACCAATTATATTGAAGTCCTTAACATGTTGACATTATACAGCTCGTAATGGTACAGATTAACTGTAATCAGTGTACTTATACTTATGACGAGATGCCCTAAAACTTTATATTATTTATTATATTAGGTTTATTGCGTTGTCGATAACGCTGAGGTTTGTTTGTTTGTTGTTGCTTAGAGGCGTAAAACCCTAGGGTCATCAACGCCTGTAGATTTTTTATTTTTATAATTATTTATCTTTAAAAAAAAAAGAAAAAAATACATATACACACACATACTAACAAAAAATATATCTATAATAAGGAAAGAACACAATCGGGAAAAAACAACAATTGCATCTATAGTATTGACAGTGGATGATCAAGTATTGGTTATTAATTTACAGTTTGTAATGAATTTCACCACTTTCTCGATTTCAGATTTGCTGTCTCTAAGTGCTTCTCTAACATCGGGTGGCATTTTGAGCTAATTTAGTTTTTTTTTATAAAAGTAGCATTCCTCAAATATATGTCTGATACTAAGATTTTTATTAAACCTAGGACATATCGGAGGTGCATCCCTTGTAATGAGATGTGCGTGGGTAAGCCGGGTGTTTCCTATTCTAAGGCGAGCAATAGCCACCTCTTCATGGCGTTTACTGCGATTAGATGTAGCCCAAGGCTTTACTTCCCTTTTTATATATTTCAATTTACTGGCTGGACTTTCATCCCACATTGCTTGCCATCTTTTATCTACATATTCTTTAAGGGGGCGAGCAAGTTCTTGGGCGGTTAGAATAGCTGTGCCTCTACCTGGGAGGGTTAGAGCTGCTCGAGCAGCTTTGTCAGCCATCTCATTCCCGACAATACCCACATGACCAGGGGCCCAGTTGAAGAATATTTTTTTGCTTATGTGGTTTAGGATTATTAGATATTCGTGAATTCGTTCGACTATAGGGTTGTGTGAGTACATATTGTTCAATCCCTAGAGGGCGCTAATTGAATCGGAAATTATTACTATATTGTCGGTTTGTATATTTGTCATGGAGAAATGTAGAGCGGATGCTATGGCATTTAGTTCGGCGGTATAGACGTTGCAGAGGTGGTGTTGCTTTTATTATGGGTTGAATTGGGCGTAATAAAGAGAGATCCAGTTGAGCTGTCAGACTTTGAGCCATCTGTATATATTGCAGTATGGTGTGGTAAAGATTGTATCAGTTGTTCACAAATGTACAGTTGTTCACAGAACATTTTTCGATATTGTGGGGTCGTGGTGACTTGTTTCGGAACTTAGACAGCTGTAGAAATACTTTGGTGTATTTGTATCTATTATATTATGGAGTGATATGTCTTTAAGGAAGGCGGTTGCAAATGAGATTCTTTCTGCAAGAGGGAGAGTCGAGTTCGGTTCATAATGGAGGGCAGAAGTAAACTTGGGGTTAAATATACATTTATGAGTAGGATGATCAGTTTGTAAGTATAGTTTGGAAACATAATTGATAGCCGATTTCTGTCTTGTAAATAAAAGGGGAGGAAAACCGGTTTCGGTGCACAGGCTAAGGATGGGACTTGTTCGAAAAGCACCTGTCGATATCCTAATTCCAGCGTGGTGAATGGAGTCAAGCTTGGCTAGGATTCGAGGGCGGGCGGAAGCATAGATAAAGGACCCATCATCACGCTTCGAACAAACAAGTGCCCGGTAGAGTTTCAGTATTGTAGCCCTGTCTGAACCCAAGTAGTACCACTGAGAAGAATACGTAGTATGTTTAATTTTTTTAAGGCTGATGTTTTGATTGTACTTATATGATGTTCCCAGGTTAATTTTCTGTCAAATGTGAGTCCTAAAAATTTGTGATGGTCATTCATTTGCTAAATACAATACGGGTGAAGGCGGAATATTTCTTTTTTGGCTGATTTTTTCTGGTGAGAATTGAAGACCTATAGATTGGGACCAGTTACTTAAACTGTTGCGAGATTCTTGAAGTTTGTACTGTATGAGTGAAAGGTTGTGAGATCGGTAAACAATGGCTAATTCGTCCGCAAATTACTATGATTTTACCCCTCTTGGGAGGTTCAAGCCTAGGTCATTAATAGCTACTGAGAAGAGCGTTGGGCTTATTACACTACTCTGAGGGGCACCGCTGTTCTGGTTATGGTTCTCAGAAAGTTCGCAGCCCGCCCAAACACTGAAGTGAGGATTAGTCAGGAACTGATAAATGTAAGTGAACATTTGTCCTGTTATACCGATGGATATTAGTTTTTGCAGGATAGCTGAGTGATCAATATTATTAAACGATTTTACCATATCGAAGAACACCGCTCTCATTTGTTGACCATTGACAAAGGCATATTGTGCTTTGGCTTCTAATGTAACTAAGTGATCAATCGTTTTCAATGGATCGACCTTTACGGAATCCGGATTGAAAAGGGTGTATTAATTTGTTCTTTTCTATCATCCACATCAGTGTTATGTTGACCATCCGTTCCATAGTTTTGCTAAGACAGCTAGTAAGGAAGATCAGGCGGTAACTGGTAGGCATTTGTTAGTCTTTTCCATTCTTTAGTATAGGAACCACAAGAGAGTTCCGCCAGCTATTCGGAAATCCTCCGCTGAACCAAATGTGGTTTTAATAATCTAGAAGCCATTGCAGAGTATTACTGGGTAAGTTTTTTAACATTTCTTAGTGGATCTTGTCAAGGCCGGGTGATGATCCGTTAACTGTGTTTAGAACATATTTTAGTTCCCAAATAGTAAATATTTGGTTAAAGAGCAACGCATAGTCATCTGGGTTATTAAAAGTTTCTATGTCTTCGGAGAAGGAATTTGTTACAGAAGCATTTCTATTAGCAAAGATATTAGCTATAGGATAAAGGGTTATCAGTCAATCGCCCATTTATTATTAAAGTTAGGCGGGGAAACGAGGAGTTGCTGGTTAATTTCCGAACTTCGTTCCAAACAATTGTGGAGAGTATCGTGGAGTTTATGGAGCTGACGAATTTTTTCCATGATTCATTTTTATGACGATTAAAAGTTGTTCTACATGTAGCTCTATGTTTTTTATATTCATTAAGGTTTTCAGTGGTTTTAGGATTTTTTATAAGCCCTACGACGATTTTTCATGGCTGTTTTGCATTCATTTTTGAACCATGGAACTGGATGTCTATTTGGCATACCTTTGGTCATTGGTATTGATGCCTGAGCTGCCTGTATGATTACATTCTTATAGCCTCACATCTTTCTTCAACATTTAATTCGTGTGGTGGAGCATGGAGAGGCTAAGGATACAAAAAGGGGCCAATCAGCTTTATCTAACAGCCATTGGGGATTTACACGACGCGTGGGGTTTATAATACAGGGCCAGGGAGTTGGTTGTAGATAAGTGTATCTAAAAGAGACTAAGTGTCTATTGTACTATCTTTTGATAGTAGATATATATTGCAAATTGAAAAAGTAAAATCTAAGTGAATTGTAGTAGCTATGACTGGAAGGTGTGAATTGATTATATTGGGTTCTGAGTAAACTGATTTGTGAACAGCTAATAATAAGCCGTGATGACTATGATTGGGGTCGGGGCTATCTTTTATGTATATATTATAATTCTTTAATGTAATATTATTGTGAGGTTGAGTATGAGTCTCTTGTAGGGCAACACAAAATGGGTTAGTAAAACAGTTTTAAAGATGGTTCTGTTTTGTTGGTGAACTTATCACAGGAATAAATGAACACACTTTTATATATTGGATTATATGACACCTAATATTACCTATATAAAGAATTTCAATGCCACCATTACAACAGGAATGCTTTACCAATACCCAATTGGGAGTTTTCACGTGGAATTTTCAAATACATCTATTGGAAAATTATATGTTTTGAGTTATAACACTGTTCTTTTGAAGGATCATATGATATACAAATGCCCCCGATTACGACTTATCAAAGAAAATTTTAAATTTAATTAGTGATTATATTATCAATTCATCATAATAAAACTTTAATTGTTACATCATCTTAATTATTTCCATAGCACCATTGCCACATTCTTCATGAACTGCTAGTTATTGTTGGTATAATTAATACGCCAGTCAAATAATTACCCAAAAGGCCATATTATATTCTCAGGTATGATTTCCACAGGGAACCTCACCTGGACGCCTCTGAATCTTTACACGAGAGAAGGGCCGGACTGGCACAACACCCTAGGGGCTCGAGTGACCAGTCGCCTCACACACACTCCCTCTGTCAGGGCGACTTAGTGCCGCAATTCCACCTCTAATAGGACAACCCTGTCCCAAATAAGAGTTACGCTCAAGAGGAAATTGGAAACAGAAAATATATGCGGCGGCCTTCTCGAATTGCCTCTTCAGAAAAAGATTATTTCGTTAGTGAGCCTATGTGTTCTACTTTAGAAACAAATTGTAGCAGGAGTTCCAATGTACATAAATAAATAAAAAAACTTGTGCCACTACAACCTGTGAATTAGTCTGGGGTTCAGTAGATGGTAGAGACGGAACAGTTTCTTGACCAATGGTTGTCCTAGATCACAGTCAACCACAAGATCTCCGCCTTATCTCCTTATCTGTATATAGTATTTTTAATCTGTAAGTATTATTTATTGAAATTTACAAATGTATTATATTAATACAACAGGTAAATAGAATAAATGATACTTAATTGCTTCATATGAAGGCAAGTACAGAAACTAACCTCTGGAAGTACTCAATTAACAAACTCAACTTAGAAGGTCACGAGGCCACCTTCTTTTCAGATTCCCCAGAGGATTATCTGGAATTGAATAGGTAGGTAGATAAAATGAGTGAAAATAGGAGATTTTTCAATTAAACAATTTTCCGAAAGTGATTACGTCGATTTTTGATTAATCCGCAGTTGAATTTATAAATTTTATTTTGGTTTTAATACACTGCTAAATGTATATTAGACAACTTTTCTCACGACTAAATGAATGAATTAATTAAAAATAATGTGCTTTATATTATATTTATTAGTACACTAAGTTTGGGCTGTCGAAACTAATTAAGTCTAAGAGTAGTGTAATAATGAAAATGGGGTGATGCAGTATCCTACATCTTTTTATATTTAATTGAATTACATGAAACTAAACCTAAATGTTACTAGCGTTGGTGTTTATAATTTTAGGTTTAGGTAACATTAACATTATCATTGAGAATGTTAAGAAGGATTTTGTATTGGATAGGAGAGGAATTCGATGGCTTAATGGTGCCCCGAAGATCAACTCCGTAAGCCCAAATAAGTTTTATAACGATCATGAATATGAGCCATTTGTAATTCTTAGGGAGCTTAGAGCGATTGTCTACAAAGTGTTGAAAGTGTCTGAAATTTGTTTCCGTTTCAGTCTAGTAATAAATAAACTAAAAAATACAAACTATGAGATTTAAAAAATGTCAATACCAAATTAATAAAGCCAAATAGACTTTTTATGAAATATAGCTAGAAAACATTTAATAAAAAAGAGTAGGTATACTGCAATACTATACTATTCTAAATTTTTGCTTCTGTTAACATACTTTTTTTGAACTAATATCATTTTTGTTTATCGTGATCTCAATCCTTTTTTTCATTTTTTTTAAAGCTTATTATCATATTATATTATTATCATTTTCAGAAAAATCAGTAAAAATATTCGTACGCTCAATGTTCAAAAAAAACTAACCAAGGCGATTCAAGAGGGCAGAATATGATGATGAAGTAGTTGTTATTTTTAACAAATTAAGATATTATGGTCCTATTAGTTGTTAATTATCATTACTGATTTAAAACAATAGGTTGGCATAATGAAGTGTCCGAAGGAGTTGTTAGATTGCATCGACTACCGAAAAACTTCACGAGCAAGTTCCCAATTTGAGTCTATGATTCTTGTAAGCTCAATAATTGTAAATCTCAAGTACTTCCTGGGTTTAAACCACGCTGTCACGTGCAGTATATCGGGTCGTTCAGTGAATTCCGGGTCCAATGTTCGTTTCCGCTTGTGGCTGAACTATCAAATGCGAAACCACTTTGAGGTAGGACAACACCCTAAGGGCACGTGCGATCCCTTTGAAGTATCTGGACCTTCGTTAGGTTGTGATGGAGGAAGGTATTAGGAGGTTGTGAGGTATTAGCTGTCCATACCCACCCAGCATTGGTCTGGTAATAGTGCATCCTTGTTATATACTGAACGCAGTTGGTGCATTTTATTTTCTTGTCTTATTGTACACATATTTGCTGATTAACGGTTAGAAAAACCAGTAGAACTTTTTCATTATACAATAAATTTCTAAGAACCGAGTGAGTTGTTTCAGCAAGCTTTCACGCCAAGCCTTCCGCCCTTCGTCATCGAAAGTCCAATCTAAGAGCCGGATTTTGCGTCACCCAAATAGCTAATTATCATACTCCTTCAAGGATAATGAGTTATCAATTTGAGATCGGGGTCCATTGTCAAAAGTCCCTCATTGATTGGGCAGACTGAAAATTAAAGTTGGGAAATCTTTTGAAAACTCCTGTTATATATAATTTTAATCTTTAATAATTATTAATTGACTGTGTAGAAAAGAATGTATTTCTGGTGGAGATAAAAAATAAATCCTATTTAAGGATTTATAAGCAACTATTTAAGGACTAGCTTTTATTTTTTAATTAAAGCTATCTTGTTTTCATTGGGAGTGGCTCATTGGTTGAGCACTGAGTTGCCATGCCGAAGCTCCTGGACTCAAATCCCGCTGTTGGCAATACTTTAATTTAATCAGTTAGCAGCAAGAGAATTAAGGATCCTCCTATGGCTCACCCAGCCACTATAAAGTCAAACCCAAAACTAATTTAGAATATACAAGGCTACTAATAAACTAATATAGGATAGAATTGTAATTTACATATTATACCTTGATGGGATTAATTGGCTCAGTGGTAGAGCGCTGATTTGAAGGTCTGGGTTCAAATCCCGCTCCTGGCAGACTTTTATTTAATCTGTTAGCGGCCGAAGATGAATCCTAAAGAATCAAGGATCCAAATAAGGGGGGAAATCCGACGGTTGAGCGTGATCTAGGACAAATCAGCTATTATTATTATCAGCTCCCTGAACAACTGTTGTCCAAGAAACAGTACAGTCTCTATTCGACTTTAAGAACAACAAAAAAAAATGTTAAAGTATTCAATACCGTCTTTTTAATTGACAAGATACGATTTAGATGGCTGAGGCTTGGTTCTATCAAAAGATCTGAAAGAGAACGCCGTAGCGTAACCAAAGCCTTTTTAGGATTACAGATAATATCGCCGTCTGATAATATGATAATATTCAAATCCAAAGTATCGGAAGTGAAATTTTTTTTTTTTCATTCTTTGTCCATTATCGTTATATAAATAAATATATGTATATACAATAAATTTGGTATACAATGGTAACGTTTTAACTTTAATTGATGGTATAATGCTCTAGCTATAATGAGGTGGTCAGTTCAGAATAGATTAAAGAGCTTATGAAGCTAAAATCTTTAGAGACAAACTTATTGCCTTCTCTTTTGCAGTATGCATTTGATAAAACAAAAATATCTTTTGCATATTTTCTTCCTCCGAACATTGAAGTGTGGGTTCGATTTTATTGGATTAAAAAATAATGGTATCGGTGAATATTAAGAAACCTTTAATTTAACGTTATAGGATGCGAAACAAGTTTAAGTACAAGCCGATGCTACACGAACCAGTTTTAAAATAACCTTATAACCCAGAGCATGGACTAGCCTTGATAACGCCTACAACCTCATGTCGTCTGAAAGGAGTCTCATTGTTCATTGTGCCACACCATGACCCTAGGCAATACTTAATTTGTTCAACGCCTTGTAATAATTTAAATAAAAAATGCCAGTCAACAGCAATAAACGCCTTGTTTTTTTTAATGAGTTACATAGAATATTTAAGAAAATAAGTTTATTCTTCTGTCAATAACAATGAGCTTAGCAATAGAACAATATATTTTCATCATTTTCAGAGGCCTAAAAAAATTATAAAAAGTATTTTCCAGCCCAACTAATGTGTTAAAATAATTACTCTTAGAAAAGGTCATTGTTACTACAAAAAAAATTGTTAAAATATTTAACATAAAAAAATAAGTCCTGAGTCTTTAGAATTTCGTGAAATAGCAAACTAGTTAACGTTTCGCCAATCCGGGCATCAAGACGAACACCAAAATATAATAAAAAATATTATCCATAAGGATCATAAGCAGCATATCCCTCCCATCTCATCGTCTTCGTGACATCCAATAAAATTATAAATAATTAAATATTAAAATTTAAAAAATATTAAAATATTTTAAATTATTCGTCGTAGTACAGACAAATGTTTTTGAGATACGTGTGGTATGTAACACGTATTTTATTAGCGAATCCTGTAAATAAGTTTTTTCTTTTTATTCGTAAATCATATCATTTATTTCTGAAAAATTACAGTATTATATATATATATATGTACGGTTTGGTGTCATTAAGGCAACGAATTACTTTATATGGTTTCAAGATTTTGCTCATTTTTTTTAATACTGTTTTATTTTATATAAAACATTAACACATTTGCCCCCCCCCCCCGCCCCAAAATAATAATACTCTGAACTACTTACCTCTCAAAATTCCGTCTTTTTTTGTTAATAATATAAAGGGGGTAGTCCAGTGGTAGAGCGCTACGTTGCTGTACCGAAAGTCCCGGGTTCAAATCCGGCTTTTGGAGATGCTCGCCCAACTTCTACAGAGTGGTCACACTTAGTTGAAGGAAAAATTGGCGGTTAAGCGTGATTTAGGACAACCCACCTCCCTATAAAACCGTTGTCCTAGAACACTATAATAATATTATACTTACGGGTTAAGGTATTGTGAAAACGAATCATACTACTACACTCTGTGCAATAACAGATTTAAATGAGGGGTTAGCGTAACAAACTACTAAGCCCAAGATCGCGGGTTCCCCTTCGTAGTAAAAAATCCTTAGTTACACCATCCTTTTGAAGGAACATTGATCGGGGGTCCCGAGCCTGTACGATGTCAGGTACTCGTTAAAAATCCATATTCTAATTAAACCTGGATAGGCAAAATTTAGAGCTCCCAATGTAGCATCGTAGCAGCCAAAAAGGTGACGTTGGTTGAACAAACAAACAATTTAAATGAAATAAAACAATACTTTACCATAATTAAAAATGAATGATAGCAAGGCGATCCAAATAGTCATTTAATCCTGTAAATATTTGAAAGATCTTTTGCATTTGCTTACATTGGTTCAACAACGTTTGCAAATATATAGGTTTGTTTTTTTATTTTTAGTCAACTCCCCGACTCCGAGTGTTGTATCCTCCCTACTCCTCAATGACGGCCTGTTAACGGTTTTAAATAGTCCTTCCACAAATATTAATCTCTCATGCATAGCCTACCCTTACATAATGTAACATGTGATTGATGGTTCTGAGAATCAAAAGACTCTAAAAAAATAATGACTAGTTGAATTTATATGCAATGACCGATATATTATGAGCGAGGCGGTGAGCTTGCAAAATATAATTGGGCTGTAGCTCTCTCGCATCTCTCTTTCTCTCTCATTACAAACGAGATTGCTTATTAAAATTAAACAGTAAATAATCCGAAAATGAATTATTTGATTTCCTATATACTTTTAAATGGAGCATAAAATGGATATAATTATGAAAAATATTTATATTGCTGAGACACCAATTCTCCAAGAATAAAATTAATCTGTTAACGTCCAAAATCCATTTATTTACTACCTGATCCAATGAATAAGTTCAACAAATATCAGATTAGAATCAATCAGACTTATTAATAATTTAATATTTACTATTATTTAATAACATGACATCGACTTACATACAATTTGTAATAACGAAATAACAGTAAGTTAGCCCTAGCTGTTCCTGGGCATTACGATATCGAGCACTCGTTAAACATACCTATCCTAACTATACTAAACATATAAGGAAGAAAATAGTTGGGGGTGCAGTCAAATAAGACACTAAATAAGTGGTTACTTATTTTAATTACGTGCCGACGTTTCGACCCACTTTGTGGGTCATCTTCAGGGCTGACCAGCGGGAGGCTAACACGAGAAATTAATTTAGTGTCTTATTTGACTGCACCCCCAACTATTTTCTTCCTTACATCGATCATCCAGTCAACCATCCCTCGCTTCTTATACTAAACATACACTGATTGGCAAAACATATGACTCTCACTGTAGCATCGTCTGATTACCCATAGCAGCATAAAGTGACCTTAAATGAAGGACCAACAAACAAAAATACGCGATAAACAAAAATTACAAAATCATGAGCTTTTTTATAAACGAAATCAATCCTAATATTTAAGTCCGTAAAGGATTAGCATTCCTTAAAATCTGCAAGTGATATGTTATTTTGAAACCTCTACCAAGTTTTAAGTTCGCATAGCCATAAGACTTGGTCCATGGCTGACCAATTATCAGAAACGAGGGTACTTTTATGATATGGTATCCCCACATTATAATTTAATAGAATTTATTGAATTTCATGATTATAAAACACATGTGAAGTAAACATATGTAAATTGATAATTATATGGTTTTTACAAAGTGAGTTCTATTTGTATGAAATGGAGGGATCTCCAGGGAGACAAATTAATGTTTTTAAGAATCGGAAGCCATACTATTGTAATAGAAAGAAGGATACATCCTGGAAATATTATAGTGTCCGAAAGCTGGAAGGGATACATGATTGTATATAAGCTGGGTTATGTACATAAAACTGTGAACCACAACAGTTACAATTTTGTTGACCCAAGAACGTGGGCAAATATGCAGAAGATTGAACGATTATGATGATCTGTCATGTGGGTTAACAAACGAAAACGAGGAACAAACCACACTTTTTGACTTCCTATATTGCTGAATTTATGTGGCACAACTCGAGGGTTAGGATTAGAGATTTTTGGATTGATGTAAACAATTAAAATTAGTTGATAAAAAGACAGGTTTACTTATTTCAAATTAAATAAATTATATTAAATTAGAAAGTGGTGATACCATAGCATGCAAGTATTAATGCTATAAAAAGATGTTTGATCGATTATTGAGAGTAGATGTATGAGATTGTGGATTTATACCCCTTAAGAAAGAGAAATAATGAATCAATTCACTTTACTTGATTATAACATACAACACATCTTTAACAATTAATACGAAAAGTAATTATTAAACAAAAGGTTATGTGCTGGTCATCTGCTACCAGATCTAATAGTGTAGCTACCACAGTATCACATCCCTCCAAAATTATTCATTTTTTAAAAATAGGTTTCTTAAAAAGAGTTTCATGTTCAAAGATCCTGGAAAGATATCTTTCTCCAAAATATCCTCTCTAATATTTTCAAAACTTTAGACACAAGTCCCATTTATTCCAGAAGATGATTTTTCTGCACCTTCGTTATGTCCACAATTTCCTCATCACTTAAATGTTTCCTTTGATCAAAAGTTTTTGCAAGTTCTTAAGTTATCTGTTAGAGTTTTCTCAAGAAAAAACATTTTCCTCAATTTCTTTTCGGTAATAGAATTTTTCTTCTTCTTTCCCGGAGAGGGTCTTCTCGGGACTACGAGGCAACTTCAATGCTTAGACCCATGTTTGTTTCTTCTTCTCTCTCCACTAATCTTTCATCCTTAAACCATGTATCTTCTTCCTCACTTGGGCCCTATTTTCTTTTTCTCACTGTCCTGGAATCCTTCCATTTCACGTTATAAAATGCATTAAAAAAATATCACTCTGTTGCATCTTCTGCTATTAAATTGTTTATTTCTAAACCTTTCTTAATTTCTTGAATCCAGATTGATTTCTTGTTCCTAAACAAATCCCTGCACTTAACTAGTTGTATTTCATCTATATCTATATCTATATCAAATATGAAAAAAAACAAAAAAACAAAGTCTCTATTTTATTGGTTCGGCAACGTTTTCAAAATTGCGATTCACAATAATATTTTTATTTGATTGACTTTCTTATTTAAATTTTATAATGCCGCATATAGGCGAAACATTAGACCCTAGCCATGACTTTTTTGTTCCTTGAAATTGTTTAAACATCCCTCTGTTTTTAAATTTATAATTGTTATGGTTTTTTTTAAACATATTTATACATCCTTTTGGTTCATTTTCTTCGTAAATTTAAATATTTGCATTTACAGCAGCTTTAAAAAGTTAAATTAGGTGGTTAAGAAATTCGGTTTCATTTTTATATGAAAAAGTACGGCATACTTCGAGTGCCTTATTCTCAACCTTCATATTGTTAATTTTTTTTTTTGAAGACGACTCTATGAACCTCTGTGAGTTTGCCGCGCTCCTATTGCCAATAGTTTAAGTAACATTTTTAAAGCATTTCTCTGTGTACTTATACTAACGGCACTGTGGACCTGGCAGTACCTGGGCCACCACATATTTTTAAAGTATAGTCAATTTTATGTTTCAAAACTGTTTCTAACCCTCACGGAACGCTCTTTCGGAACACTTGAAACAGTCTGAGTGTTCATCAAAGCAACAAGTTTAATACGAATAGTATTTCAGTATAAAATAAAAAATGTGATGAAATATAAGCAATATATTAATAATTATATTAATATGTTGTATACACAGGACCTGTTGTTTTCTATCTTGCACTCCTTAGGTGAAGTAAGTATCGAAACTTATAAGATATTCATCGGTAGAAAGAAGGGGAGGTAGCCCGATGGAAGACGTGACCACGTCAGTCGTCCGTTATTGAATATTAAATGAGTGGGACAATTTACCTCGGATGGGGACATTAAAGGGGAATTGCTTTAGGCAACGCCCTTTTTTCTAAGAGACAACCTTAGAAAACAACCTTAGACTGTTTTTGTGTCTAAATATCAACAAATCGATAAATTATAAATATTTAATATAGAATGTAATGAAATACGGTAGTTTATATATTGAAATATTCAATTTTAACTAATTCTAATTCCATTTACAGATTTATCTGATTGTAAATCTATTTATAACATTTATAACCAAATAGTTGAATTTTAGTAATCTTATTTAACATTATATAAAGTTAATTAAATAAGCTTTATTGTTATTTAATCATTTCACGTCACTTTATGCTACTATGACTTATCAAACAATGGTACAGTGGAAGTCCTAAATTTCGCCTATCCAGGTATAATGAGGATCTATAAAGGGATCTTTAACGAGTACCCGACATCGCAAATGCACGGGAACCCCATTTTACGTCACTTCCGAAGGGTGGCATAACCAAGGATTTTTTACTCCCATTAAAAATCTTAAGGCCACCTGCCGGTAATATTAGGTCGTTATGCTAACCACTACACCACAGCTGGCTCACATAGATTACCTTTAAAAATTCCTATTAATAATTTGGCATATTAATTTTAAATAATGTACTTTAATTAACTACAGTTGTAGGAATGTATGGATCTAGATAATCTGATTTATTCAGATTAATTTAGCAATTTGAGTAAGGTAAATGTAATAACATTTGTAGAAATTATAGTCTGAATCAACTTGAAAGTATCTTGCATCATTCGATTTTGAAATAAATATATTTGAGAGGGATCATTGGATATCACGGTCGAAAATCCAGGTATGCCATGTAGTCAATGTTTTATCTGATGAGGCTAGATCTAAGATCCATTCTTCTATTAACTTATTGTCTTGTTTTTTCCATGAATCATAATTTTCCACTTTAATTTTTGTGAAACAGTTGATTAATTACGCACATTGTTATTCTTCATTACTACTGCTACTTATTAAGCGCATATTAATTACAATCACACTACATTACTATAATAAATTATAAGTGCGTAATCTCCAAATACACATTACACGCTTGTTACAATTATCACAGACACAGCATGTGAAATAAGTATCACACAAAAACGGTTTTATTATTTAATTATAAGATGATAAATTATATTCAGGTAATTCTTATGGTAACGAAGCCTATCTGAATTGTGAACCATGTGCTCTATACCTATACTTCTTTAAGGTCTAGGGTCAAGAAAGACAAACACCCCAAGGATCTCGCCATGCCAATGAATAGATATCGCCTCGGCTAAGAATATCAAAGGCCTATCGTGGACACTACAGTTATCCTTATCGTGGCCTCTCAAGGTCCTCTTCGTAAATCATAGCTATCCTATCTTACACCGACGTAGGGGGAAAATATGATAAAACAATTCCTGTTTTCTCGAGCTCGTTCTGAAATAATTCAGTAACATGTTCTTTGTAATCACATAGGAAAACGTATGGGATGAACAAACACTGGTACTTTTGGTTTTAATATTACAACAATATGTATCTAATTTTTTGTATGTAGTATTTATTTTTTTAATTTAGAAGAAATTCTCATCTTTACTTTCTAAAATAAATATTTTAGGTTATTTTTTTGCTATAACGTCTCATTTTTATTTTTAAAACACTATTTGACATAACATATTTGAGTTAGGCAAAATTATAGGTTCTATAGAGTCCCTTAAACACCCAAAACATTGATTAATTTTCAGAAATCAGTTGAAGATAAATCAATTCGATGAGTTTTTTTTTATGATTGAATTATACTTTTATTATTGATGTCTAGGTGGAAAAAAAATGAGGTAACTCATTATTTCCTAAATGTTTAGGAAAACAAATTTACCTCGGAATCGGTATCAATATTTTTATGAAAGACCATAGGATTGCTGGTCGATGAAGTTTGAGGGGCTCGAAGCCCAACTCGGGGAAGTTACTTTGCCTCGTTCTGTCCCAGCAACTGTTCAGATGAACTAGATTTTCTTATTTATGGACATTCTTTTTCAGCCGTTTTGAGCCGTTTGAACTCGCTTTTTTCCTGGGTTTTTTTCCACTGCCATCGAAAAATCTATCAGAAGCCGCTGTCACCAAGCTTTGAGAAAAAAGACACCTTTCCTCGTTTTCCTCTATAGTCTTCAGTTACCAATGTACATATAGTAATGACCTTTACTCTCTATCAAAGGTCGCCGAAGAAAAGCGGAGTTTTATTTTATAACCACTAGAAGGATGGATACAGAAAAATACAAATTTTGGCATTTTCATAAAGTTTTAAGATTTCGTGTAATCATATAGACCATTCAAATTGAGTTGGAGAGTTAATAATTAGTATGTAAATTACGTAAATATAAGAAGTGTACTTATTTTATTATGAAATTTATAAGTAATTTTTATTACTGTTAAAAATAATTTAAAACACATCAGATACAGAGCGCCTGTGTCCAGGACATTATAGACATTTTCTTAATTTTGTTATTTTTGTTTTCTTAACCATAAGGTTATTTGTTATCATTATAATGGCCTATTTGAATAAATACTTGATTTAGCGAATTTATCCTTCCTGGGAAATACTTGATATCAGGGAGATCGAGGTTAGAGGTAAAGTCGAGTATCCATACCACGAAGTCATCGCAAATTAGTTCAGCTTTGCGATTCCTTGCTCTAGCATGCATTTAAAGTAATCAGTTAAATAATTTAAATAAACGATTTTCAAGTCTTCACCAGTATAGTTGAGTAAATAACAGCATGCCTGATTGTGATTGTAACTGTAGCGCAAGTTATGTTTACTAATTAGTAAACCGTATTTATAGATATATCATTATAAAACCACACATCATCAGACTTAAAATTTAAAAAAAGAATTTCACATTAAACTTTCATTCAAGTTGTAAGATTATGAAATATAAATAAGCCAAAATAAATAGTATTTTTAATAAAAATGAAAAACTCTTTAAATGTCCAAGGGTGAATAAAAGGCGATGCTGGAGTGATGTATTCATAATCGTCATCTTAATGTATCTGTGTCCCGGAAAATTGTATTTCTTAATGAGTACCGAAATCTACTAATTACACTACCTTACTAACACGTAATTACATTCCCTTTTCCATACTAAAGACACGATAACTTGTATTTTTGGAAAATATTATAAACAGTTAAAATTTGATGAAACTCAACCCAAAGCGAAAATATAAGGAACAAATATAAGAAAAGACTAAACATTCACATGAGAGTATCAAACTGTGATACTCTATTGTGTAAACACGAAGATACTATAAGCATACACACATAAACTGTGTGCATAAATATGTTGGTACAAGTTTTAGTAACGATACACTCACACAAACAAACATTAATGCAACTTATTTGCAAATAGATGGAAGGAAAACTGAAAATAGATATCTACTAATGGTGCTTAGCAGATATTATCATCCATCCGAAGCACATAGATCCAAAGCCCACGCGAGTCGAAATGCTAGCCGGCATTCATTACTTCTCATTTCGTAAGAGGCTGTAACCCGCCCGATGAGGGAGCTGATTTATTTAGCATGCTAACCTCAATGCTTTAGCCAGCTGCGAATTATCTTTTTGTCTTATCCTGACAGCTTGGATATAACTCCATTGAGCCTAGTGTTTAAATACCAGCACTAAGAATTGCAATAGATAATGAGTAAGATAGAATTATTACTTTACAACTTAAGTTACTGGTAATGCCATGCTTAAACTAACGCAAATTTATTCATTATTTCAATAAATATTGTAGACTAAAATTGGAGAATTTACCAATAATATTATTTAAAAAATAAACCGTCACTACTACAACCCGTGAAGGGTCTGATTAATTAACCAATTAAGGGTAACTATATTATAGAGGCAGTGTGAGCCCGAGCGGGGGTTACAGATTGGACAGGGTATTACTTACTATCCCTGTGAACAGTTTAAGATAGCATTTGAGTCTACTCCAGTCCTAAAAAATATATTTACAGCCCCGCCGAATAAGTTGTTAATAATAAGTCTAATTTTCTCCAAAATGAGTAAGCGTTGTACCTAAATAAGCGGAATCGAGTTATTTTAATAGAATAGAATAGAAAAGTAACTTTATTCTGGGACAAAGTCCCTTTAGAATAACAGATATGAACAGGAATAAAAACATAATATATATATCTGGCCAGAAGGCTAAATGTTACAAATCATAAAGCGAGAAAACATGACAGAAAACAATTTAAAAAGAAATATATAAACAAAAATAATACTAAGTAAATAAATAGTACAGATCTTGACAGGATATTAAGCAATTACAGAGAGTAGATAAAAACCATAGCTTTTGAAATTGAATGCATGAGCTAGCATTCAATAATTTGTTTACATGATGTACAGCTTTTCAAAGAGCAGAATTAAAAGAACTAGATAACACAATGAGTTATTATATACATTGTATTCTAAGCAAATGACTAACCTACCTAAAGACTATCCTTTTGGGAAGCTAATAGATGTTGATACAGCAAGGATTTGAATAATGATAGAGAGGGAGTATGACGGATATTAGGGGGGATTGAGTTCCACATTGTGGTGGAGCGGGCGAGAAAGGAACGTTCGAATGCTTTAGTTCTGTGTGAACGTATATAGAGATCAGAAAGGCGGGATCTTGTTTTATGGTGTTGAACTGATGATTTGAATTGGAGTAGACTGTAGATATATGAAGGGTGTTGAGAGTGAATGGATTGGTATAAGAATGAACAGAGGAAATATTGTCTTCGGAAGGGAGGGAAGAGCCACTTTAACCCATCATAGAGGTGGGAGACGCGCGATCGCTTCGGAGTACCAAGCACAAATCTTAGAGAGCAGTTCATTATTCTCTTTAATCTGTCTTCAAGCATTTTAGAGAGGCCTCCATATACCACGCTACAATAGTCAAAGTGGGGGAAGATGAGAGAAGATACGAGAAGCTTGCGGGAAGATTGTGTAAGGAGATGACGAGAACGATGGAACAACTTCAGCGAACTAATTGTCCGTCGGGATATTTGGGCGATGTGGGATTTCCAGGAAAGGTTTTGGTCGATGGTGATGCCTAGGTTTTTCACCGATGAGGTAATCGTGATAGGATTATCGTTTAGGAGTAATGTTGGGAGGGTGTGGATGGATGTAAGGAGGGAATTGGAACCTAAAACAATGGCCTGAGTTTTCAATGCGTTCAATTCCAGTTTGTTCAGCTTTGCCCAGGCACAGATCCTATCTAGGTCTTCCTGAATACTAGCGAACGCAAAAAATAGCTCGGAAGGGGGAAAGGACAGATATATTTGGAAATCGTCAGCATATAGATGATGGGAACAGTGGTGAACAGATTTAGGGAGATCATTGATATAGCAGTTGAAAAGAAGAGGAGAGATACTTGAGCCCTGTGCCACGCCTGAGGAAAGAGTGAGGAAAGAGGAAAGGGGGTGATTAGGTATAGAAACTGC
This sequence comes from Troilus luridus, assembly GCA_964056705.1. NCBI lineage: Eukaryota > Metazoa > Arthropoda > Insecta > Hemiptera > Pentatomidae > Troilus > Troilus luridus. Next base: position 61,199,394 of record OZ057414.1, read on the forward strand.
TTGAGATCTATCAGAGAGGAAGGATTGGAACCATCGGATGGAACTGTTGGAAAAGGATATTGATTTGAGTTTGCTAAAGAGGATAGAATGGTCCAAGGAATCAAAAGCTTTAGTAAAATCAAGAAGGATAAGGACAGTTAGTTTTTTGTCGTCCATAGCGGTATGTATGTCATTGGTGATTTTGGTAAGTGCCGATTGTGTGGAGAAACCGGGACGGAAACCAGATTGAAGTGGGTCAAGGAGGTTGGACTGTTCGAGGAAATTTGACATTTGTGACTGGACTATTCTTTCTAGAGGCTTGGAAAGGTTGGAGAGGATTGAGATTGGGCGGTAGTCTTTGAGTGAGACAGGGTTAGAGGATTTATTAATAGGATGGACTATGGCTTTTTTCCAGGAGGCTGGGAATACTCCGTTTTGCAGTGAAAAATTGTATATAAAGAGTAGGACAGGTATAATATCGATAAGGCAGGATTTTAGCAGTTTGACAGGAATCCCATCGAAGCCTGTGGAGTTGGAGTGGGATTTCAGAACAGAGGAAATAATGTCGTTGGGTGAAATGTCAGCAAAGTAAAAGTTGTCAGGGTTGAAAGATGGTGGTAGGGAATATACGGGAGAGGATGATTTAGAAGTATTAACTGAGGTGGACAAAAAATATGAGTTTATTTCATTGGGAGAGGCTGAAAAGGGCCTAGAACAAGATGAATTAAGAAGAGAAAGCTTTCGAAGGAGATGCCATTTGGATTTAGAATCGGGAGCAGATGAAAGGGCTTCGTGGAAGTATTTGGTTTTTGCCTGCCTGATTGTCGACTGTGTCAGATTGCGGAGAGCCCTAAACGCTTGATAGTCGTCAGTTAACCTTGTCCGTCTAAAGCGCCTTCGGGCCGCATCACGCTTCCTTTGAAGATCTTTAATTTTTTGACACAACCAGGGAGCAGGCTGGTGACGGAAGGTTGAGGTTTTCAGTGGGGCATGGGTGTCAAGGATATATTTGAGATTGGAAGTAAGTATGTCCACCATCGAATCAATAGAGGCACAAGAATAAATCTCTCTCCAATCCAGGGCTTCAAGAGAGGGTGAGATGTTCTCTGGGGTGAGAGCATCTAAGTTGCGAAAGGTTACGGTTTTAGGTAGTATAACAGGAGTTTGGATATTGTATGAAATATGGATGAGATCATGAGAGGACAGAAATGGAACGGGTAATTGAGAGGAAGAAAGGAGGTTCTGCCGTGAATCAATGACAAACAGGTCTAACCATGTGTCGGATTGAAAGGTGTGATGGGTGGGAGAAAATGGGACAATGGAAAGGTGTAGAGAGTAAAAGAGATTTTCCAGGTATAGTTGATCGTAGGATTGGACAAGGAGATTGGCATTAAAATCACCGGAGATAATGATATGGTTATAGAGAGGAATGTAGTCGTAAAGGGTAGATTCAAAAATTGAATCAAGAGGGGCAAAAGGAGGGCGATATACTACGACATACAGGAGAGGGTTTGGGTTAAAAGAGATTTCAACCAGAAGGAATTCTGTGTGAGGATAACCGGTTGCGGGTGAGGAATCAAGGATACGTGATTTTAGGGAGTTGTGTACGTAGAGACCTACTCCTCCACCAGTCCGGTCTACCCGGTCGTGGCGGAGGAATGAATAGTCTGGTAAGGATATTGCAGAGGAGGGGATGTGGGGTTTTAGCCATGTTTCGGAAATTCCAATGGTATGATAAAAGTTTTGGGTAAAATATTGAAGGAATTCGTCAAAATGGGCAGGCAAGGATTGGGTGTTGACGTGACAGGATGTCAGGATACTGGACATGATGGTGAGGTAGGAGAGAAGATCTCAGTATAAGAGGATAAGATGCTGTGTGCAATTAATTTTAGCAGGTAGATTAGGTAAAAAGCTATGAAATGTTCCAGATCGTTGAAGACATGCAAGATAAAACAAATAACAGATAAGAATATTAATAGTATAGAAATGATAATACTGTTAAAATATGTAAAAAGAGAAAATAATGAATTAATAATGAGAGAAGTAAAGTAATAGAATATATATAGCTGCTTGAACATGCACAAACTTAAAAATATAGAACATAAGATCCTAAGAACTAAAAATATGGACCAATAAAAAGAAATTAACTGTATAGAGAGGGCATGGGCAAAATCCAAAATTCCGTGGTGAGCGCCATAGGTAGCGGGGAAACAAAACTTTAGTAGTCACCCGAAGACGTCTAGATCTTGGGCCTGATCTATGAAGACCACCTGGTGACCATCTTCTTTTCTACATCGCACTCTGCCCCCAGAGAACCACACATACTTTATCTTTCCCGCTGCCTTCTTCTGGCGGGCTAACCAGTAGAGGTGCTTGTTAGTTTTTGTCATCTCCTCGCTCAGATAGATGCGGTGGCAGTCATTTTCCTGCCACCCTAAATCTCGCGTAGAGAAATCTCTTTTGACTTTTCTTTTATGTATCAAGTCATCCCTCACTGATTTCCTCACGAAGCGTGCTATGATAGGTGGGGGTCGCGGGTCATCATTTCTTGCTCTCCGTCGTTGCACTGTGTCCAGGTCCTCTAGATTTAATTTTATGCCTAGGCCCGCACCGATACTAGTTAATAGGCCGGAAGGGGTCTCACCGGCTCGGACTGGGATCCCCCGGATCTCCAGGGAGTTAGATAACAGGCCCTGCTCACTTTTGTTCACCCGCACTTCGAGATCTCCTACCCGGGCCTTTAGAGCTTTATTTTCCGCCAATATCTCTTCTATAAATTTTGATTGGCCCTCTAGATGTTTTTCTATTGTGGTTAGTTTATCACTAAACTCAAAGGTGAGGTCCCCTTGTTTATCAATGGCTGTTTTGATGTTTTTAATTTCATCTTTAATACTGGTGTCTATTTGTTTCACGGCCGTTAGAACATCTGATAATGAGAGTTCAGCTTTAAGTTTTTCTCCCGTCGCCGTATTCTTTTTCGCCTGGTCACATTGAGAACATAACCACAGATTTTTTTTGACAGATTTAAGGGCCTCTAAATCTTTATCAGTGAGATTAATGCATCGCCCGTGAAATATGAGATTGCATTTAGAGCAACTTATATTGATTTTGTCATCTCGGGTAATGACGCTATTGCAAATAGTGCAGTGAACCATAATGGACAAGAAAGAGTAAAAGTAATTACGTAAGTAAATAAATAACTCACAGTTGTTTGTAAGTTAGGGATAATGCCTAATCCTGTTGGTATTAGGACCGAATGCTTCACCGTCTTCACGGTCGTCGAACTTAGCTTAATTTATCGAATGAAAATCTTCTCTCTGCTTTTTTTGAATAAGTTTATAGTATAATAAATAATAAATAATAACCGATAAATATATAGAGAGAAGAAAAGAGACAAAACTAAAAACAACACTACAAAAACACGGAACAAAGAGCAGAAGAAATTAGGAGATTTAACGATGCGTACAGGACGGTGTCTCTGGCCAGACTGATAATAGTGAATAAAGAGCTAAGTAAGCCATTGGCTTGAAAAGTAGTCATTGCTTATATTAGAACTCCACATCAAACCAAAAACGGCACGATTTCTTACGATCTTAAAGGAGCTAACTCTCTCTGAAGAAAATCCGACTTAACCACTTAATCACTGGGCCTGTAGATATATACTTTTAAATATACTAAGTGGTGTATCTTGATCATTTATATAGATAAGATATATAATTACCCTGTACCTCTTCAACCCGTGAAAGGTTTGGGTTCAGTACATGGTAGAGATTGTCCTGTTTTTAGAAAAATGTTAAGCAAGGAAGTGAATTGGCAGAGATCACGCTCGCCCCCAATGTATTTCCCCAATGAAGGATACCCAATTTATAGAGGCTGGATCTGCGGATCTCAAAGACTCGCACTATGACTGTGTACAGATTAAGTAATTTATCTGCACACAGCCCGATTCGAATCCAGATTTTATAATTAAGCAGCTCACCACATTGTTTTTATCTATCCCGCTCCTACAAAATAAAAACAGAGTAATACATATATTTTTCGGGAGTGCTAGAAATGCTGTTAAGATCACGTCCTTGTAAAATGATCCGACTTTCACCATAGGAACACCAGTCTCATAAAAATGATCAATATTCCCTGAGTATTTATAATCTCGTCATGACTTTAATGTTTCTCCTAAATTATTGCTTTGATGTTTTTAAAATGTATTAATCCTATCCCCAACCAAATTCTTAAATAACTGCACTTTTGTTTTGAATGGTCTTACTAATTTTCCTTAGGTTAAATTAAGTTACCAACGTTTAAATTATTATTAAAACTTCTTTTCATCCACTAAAATTTAATTTTTAGGAGTGATAATGAAAAGACCTGTACCACTCACTTCAGCCCAAGGTGGGTAAAGTTTTCAGTCCCATAGACTAAGCTGTATAAGTTAATGCTGCCCAAGAAGTTTGTTTTAGACTGCGCTTAACCACTAAGATTTCGCTCGAATTATCAGCAACCAATTTGTAGATACAGGATGAAGCCTCAGGAGAGTCTCACAGCTTGCTATTAAAAGAGTGAATAATTTATCAATCACTGCCAGTTTCGTACTCGAGTCCTCAGAGGTCAGTTGCCCAATCCCCAGTTAAGTACGTAGGATACTTATTATCCGTAAGGTATAATAAGTACCCTCTTCTCAAATTAGTTAATGGCTTTGATAGTGTTTTTAATTGCTACCGAAACATTCAAAATACAAAACATTAACTAAGCTCACAAATTTCATTACCTATTTAATAACACCAATTAACTGATAATTTTGTACCTCGTTAAAATGTAGAGTAAATAAAAAATGAGTTCAAGAGCAGTGTTGAATGCTTCATCTGGATGTGGATATTTTTAAATATGAGAAAAATAAAGTTTCAATTATGTTTTATAGATGGTATTATCCTGAAAATTATTTATAACGTCTTTAAAAATATTTATCGTTCAATGTATTCAACTTTCTGAAAATGGAAGTGACAGCAAATATATTAAATATCAAATGAAATACATTTAGAATTCAATTTTGCTACATATCCATAAATGATAAAATCAATTTCAATGTAAAGTTTCTATAATAACCAGAATTAATTATCTCAACGACAAAAGCCCGGAACCACTACAACCCATGATGGGTCTTGGGTTCAGTACTTAATAGAGACTGTGCTGTTTCTTGGACAATCACTTACTTTTTGCAGGAAAGTGGTCTGTCCTAGATCACGCTTAACCACCAGATTTCCCCATATCTCGGGTACCCTCTTTAGAGACTGGGGAACCCATAACCAGATAACAGATCAAATAAAATCTGCCAAAGCCGGATTTGAACCTGGGACCTTCGGCACGCCAACTCAGCGCTCTGCAACTGAGCCACATTGCTCCTATTCTATATGTATTCTATGAGTGTATGTTATCTTTTTTATCCTTAGGAACATAATTTCAGGAAATGCCTATATACCTATCCTTCAAAAATCCATCAACTTTATTACGATTATTATTCATATATTCCGGGCTATATTCATTATCAGAATTCCATTATTCATCGAACATTATTAAATAATTAATTAGTTTAATGAAATGTTTTCCTTCTTGATTCACGAATATCTTAAGTGAACGGCGAGAATCAGGTTCAGTATTTAGAATAATAGAGCCTGTTTTCATCATAATTGAAAGATCATGCATTCAAGCATTCTGCAATTGTTTTGTCAAAGCCTGGAAGTATTTAATGTTATGATTGTAGAACATCCTTCAACACCCGTTTCAAAGTCATCGCCGAGCCCAGAGCCTTCGAAGAGGAAATGATACTACACACAAGTGAGCACTCCAATCATGTTGGGGAATAACAGGTTCCGATTATGAGAGCAGCTTTTCTAATTTGGTCATGGTCTCGGCCCTAATTCCGAGGCAGTTTTATGGAAGTCATATTTTTCATTAAAGTATTTCAGAACCTTCAACAGCTTCATCCTACTCATTTTGTTTAATATGCGATGCGAGATTCCGATTGCGCACGCCCTACAGTACCCCGACATAACTGCCATCAACATGAAAGGAATTGTTTATACCTTTGGAAAAGGTTTAGTATATAGTTTTAAAGTTAATAGAATAGGATAACATTGTTTGTATTTTTAAGATGTTTTTATCAGCTTCGTCTGTACGTATCTATGTAAGAGAACCTTTGAACTCGACTTTCGGCCACTTTAAGACATCGAATTTAATTGAAACTTTGCACCCATCTCAAGCATCGAAGAAAATGCCGGCATTTTTATGGTTGTCTCGTTATACTGACCATGTCTCAACAACTCGTTATTCCGATCTTCAGGATTAGCGATTTTTATGTACGAAGACATGGTACGATTACACACACTCACGAGACACACACTCGTAATGTGTGTGTCAAGTACTGAGGCGTGTACTAGAGCATACATGGCCTAATCTTAGAGACACTATTTATTATTTAATAAATAATTATCTTAATTAGCAGCTGGATGTCTTATTTTATAAGGATAGACTATTGTTATTTCCTTTAAAATCGTTATATAAACAATTTTTACAAGTTATATAAAATATAAACAATTTTTTGATAAACGTTGTAGCATTATTAAACATTATTAGACTATGTATTTTTAACTCGAAATAGGAGATGAGTTTATATACACAAATTAGCAGGTCAACAATGAAAATAAGGATGTGACTATTGGCAGGACCAACTGTTTTGTTTCGAATATTTTTCATTAAAAAAGTTTTAAAAAACTAAAAGCACAATATTATAGCTAGTCGAACTAAACAGTAGATAATTTTAAAAATAGTTTCAAAATCTAAAAAAAAAGGCATTCAAATAAAATAGTAAATAAAACCAAAAGAAAAGGTAAAAATACACAATAGTCCAAACAACACACTTTAATATGAAACAACTTTAAAAAGTAGAAAATAATTTTCAATAAGTTAAATTTATGAATTGAGGTAGGAACAATAAAATTCATTTTTTAGTAAAAAGTGTGGGGTACTTTTTTAGATATTATAAAATTTAAAATTAAGCGAGTTTTTTATAATATTATTTACTTTTTACCCTTCTGTTTGGCTTTCTATTAAATCGTGTTTTATGGTTCCTTATACTATTATTTATTGATAAATACATCGAAAATCTGTTACTTATTATAATATTCCTTTGTCTACTCATGTTTAATAGTCGATTATTTAAGATCATATCATATCGAGTAATAATATTTTGTATCTTAAACTACTTACTAATATGGCTAGTAAAACTAATAAGCCTATTATCAAATCCAAACTACAGTCAACCAGCCTTGCCTCTTTCACAAATACACTAAATTTCAAATTTATTTATTAACAAAGTTTTACTTTTAATTTATTGGAAAGAGACGTCATGTATTTTTATTTTATTTGGACACAATAGAGCATTTCAAGTTTATCTCTGTGGGATATTTAAGCATTTCCAATCTAAATGCAAATCAAATGAGCAACTGGTTTTTTTATGAAAGACGAATAGGTTTAAAGTTATATGAAAAAAAAAGAAAGCAACAAAAGTAATCTAGTATGAGCTGAATTCTGCTTTAATATACAGAAGCATTGCTACAAAGTTTAATATGCTACAAATTTTATTGATATTCGTAATTAATCACAAGTCTTGTTTATAAAATTAATAAATTTTTTTAAACTAAATTTAATATTTTTCTTGTTAATGGTTAAAATAAACATTGACGTAATCATCTCAACAATATTCAATTCATACAAAGAGTGAATCCGATTGTCGCCTAAGCTTCTTTTCGCCAGTGAATCTCTTTTTCATATTCCCCCAACACCTTTTTACCGGTAAGACTCTTTCGACCACTTCAAATGGCTGAAAATCTGAGACCCATACAGATTTTAATAAATTGGCACGGGATCTTTTGGGAATCTTATAAGGGATTCATTATATTTTACATAATAATAAAAAGGAAGGATGAGTAAACTTTGTTTGTGTTTATTTTATTTATACTTTTTTTCTCTGTTCTCTGAAAGCCTACCGTCCGACTTATTCCATCGGACTACACATAAAATTCGTAAATTTGTATATAGTATTTAAAACTTTGAAGAGAGGGTCCGAATATTATCCATTTTAATTATTATTATTTATTAGAATCCATATAATATTTGGCTGAGAATAGTTTTTATGTATTGTTCAGATAAAATAAACAATTTAATTCCTTAAAAAAACATAATGTTAAAATATATGTAAAATTAAAATTTCAGGTTTTAATTTTTGTTTTCAGAATGAAGGAATATTTATCGATATTCAAGAAATTGGTTAAAATTTATGTGGTTCGAAGTAAATAATGATACCATTATTTTGAAAACAACTCTTGGCTCAATTCCACTAACACTGATCGCGAGGTATAGAATGCTTGCATCTGTGGAACAATTATTTTGATATATCGTCTTGATTCCTCAGTATCTTTGTTTATCCTAAAGATGGTCCATTTATTTTCTTCCGGTAAGGCCATTATTGACAAATAGCATTTCAAGGAAGGAAAAATCTGAAGACAAATTCGAATCTCTAATCGCTTCCTTTTGATTTATTACTGGTATCAAAAGGGAAGACCCTGGACTAGATTTACTGATTATTTTCGTGTTATTTTGATACAGTAACGACGAATAGCATAATTACAATAAATAGCAAAAAATTGTTCTTTACATGATATATATTTTGGTTTCTTTCTTAAGTAACTCCTTGCTTATTTGTAATAATTTTGTAAAAAGGACAACCTGCTGAAGAACATTTATTAAAATATTTACGAATCAACCATTTGGACTTGAAAACCACCGGAAAAATCTGATAAGGTTGGACCACTTGGAATTTAAGCAATAGTATTTACATGTAATTTTTTATTCATAATCTTGCAAATCGTTCTGTAAGTGTATAAGCTAAAACATACAATTAAAATATTTCCTTATAAAATATAAAGAATATAAATTAATTGGGAACGTATCATGAATGTAATAAATACATCATTACTACAGTAATCCTCTCATCTATACCTAAATTAATGAATTAATATTCTCAAAGTCATTTCCTACAAGAAAAATAATCTCCTTCACATCAACTTATTTCACTAACTATTTTAATTAAATCAATTATGATTATGATGAGCTGCTGAATATTGATTTCATCGAGATTAACTCATAGATTAATAACATTTTTTTGCAAATCATTATTTCAATAAAAAATAATGATTTTTTTTTTATTTGAAAAGTTAAGATATGTTCAGGCAATTGATATATCTTTTCTGTAAAGATAATAAGAATATAAAAATCATAAGAATTAATAAAAAATAAAATTTTTATTTTAAAGTTGCCCGAAATCATCGTTATATACTTATTATCTGAATGGAAGAAATTATTGAAGAATATTTCGTATTTTTTTTAATGCTGATTAATACGTTTGATTTAAAATATGAATGAACGTTGTAGCATTATTAAACGGGCCATTCATTTTTTAAATCAAACCATGGGACATGGTTTTATAAATGCCAATAATCTGGTAAACAATGAAAAAATATATAAGTTTTTTTTTTTGCTTGGTTTATAAATAGAGCGCAGCATGTCGCTTCTAGTTGAGGTACAAGTTTTAACTGTTTATTCGTTTCATTTTTCATTTTTTCAATGATTTCAATGGAAAGTTGATGTGTCTCCACTTGAAGCGTCAACCTGCGTTATAATTACCTAAGAGTGTTCACTATAATTATATTTAGATTAATTATAAGAGTTTTGTTATAGCACATCGTGAAAATTAAGAATCAAACACCAGTTCTCTATATAAATAAAAGCCAAGTTCCTCTGACAGTAATTATTATTATTAAGTACTAGCTGACCCGTCGCGCGTTGCTGCGTTAGGAAATTTTTAACAGTGTTGCACTAAATTAAAAAATCTGAAATAATTCATAGTAATTGTTCTATCATTCCCTCAACTTATATTTTTTTGTCGAGGAAAAGGATTTTTTTGTTATTGTATTTTTAAAATTGTAAACGTTTCCCGTTCATTTGAAATTGGCGCCTAAAATGTTTTTTAAAATATTCAGTTGTAAAGTGAAAAAAAAACCTTTTAATTTAAAAAAAAGAAAAGAAGGAATCTACATAAATAATTGACAAAGTTATGAAGAAAAAACGATTTTTAAGTTTTATTTTATTTTATTTTTTTAGGGTGAATTTTAATATTTGGAGTTAAAAATTTGGGAATCTTCATTATTTTTTATGGCAAATAAGATCCAATTTTTTTGTTCCAAATATCGCCTGGGGCATTTTTTACCTTCTTATCTGGCTATACCCTTTGGATAGTGTATTCAGAACATATATTGCTTAATAAATTGGTTGTTAATATTTCCCAACATAATCGCTCTTAGGTTATCTTTAATTGCTTGATTTAGAAAAAATAAGTGAAGCTGAGATTTTCTAGAACATAATTCTTTGAATCGAAAATAACATTTATAATTGGATTCAAAATAATTTATATTTCCGATTTGTTCTCGCCTCCACTTTTTCTTTCATTTATTTTCTTGAAAAAAAAGTGATCTTATCGAATAGAACTTCCGGTGTATCGTAAGTTAAAATGTACATAGAAGACTATAAGGTGGAAGAATGTTACTTAACAGAAATTTCTTCCCAATTTATGCCAGAATAATAAAAAGGTAGTTTAAATAAAACAGTATTCAGTGGTAGCATTTATATTTAAGAGTTTTAAAAACATTTGTAGCATAATGTACAGTGTCTGCTCTTGTTGTATCTAGCTGACCCGTCGCCCGTTGCTGCGATAGGAAATTCACTTGTAATATATCATTTTTCTTATTCACAATCATTTTTATATATAAAAATCAATTTTCTTTATTTACTCAAGTGCTTTTGGATACACAATATTTTTTGTTTTTCCTACTGGTGTGTAAACAAATAAATCTGAAGGTTTTCCGACGCGAGAGCTGGCCACATACAGTTGTCCATATGCGAAACATGGATGCTCCAAATCTAGACCACACACTTGTAGTGACTGCCCTTGCGCTTTGTTGATGGTCATTCCAAAAGCGAGTCGAACCGGAAATTGTAAGCGCTTGAATTCAAATGGCATATCTGTTAGAATCATAGGAATGCGTGGTAACAGTACATCTTCACCCTTAAATTCCCCATTTAAAATTGTAGCTTCGATGACATTCTTCATCATCTTTTTAATTGCAAGCCACATACCATTGCAAAATCTTGGTGGATTGATGTTTGAGGAGAATGATAGGCACGCCAATTTTTAGTGTTAAAATGTGCGGTGGCATGCCTGACAAATCAAGGGAATTCAAGAATTCGGTTGGGTACTGGACAATTTCGTCTTGATTAATCACAGTATGGATGGACTTGTACGTTGTTGCTTCACCTGGTATTCGATTCTGAATGCTAAAATTGATGACATTGACATCGTTATTCGTAGCTGGTAATATAGCACGCGAACTGAGTCACTGATGGTTTTTGTAATTCTGGGCGATATTTGGGAAAACCCCCTCAATTAATTCGTCATTTTACAAAAGTTCGTTGGCAATGTGATACATTGTGTTGATTTGTCGATTGCCATCTTTCCATTCCCAATATCCAGCAATTGCCTTGCGAAAATTTTGGCTGATGCATCATTTTGCAATTGAACACGCATATTGGTGTTCAAACTTAATTTCTTAACATGTCTCAATCGTGCCTTCCTTCACACTTTACTGTCATTAAAATTTTTATTCAAATTTCTCTTCACATATGTTTATTTATTTCGTACGAAATTTGTTCGTACTCTCCCTTTATTATTGATTCGATTACGAAAGAAATAACTTGATTTGTGACAAATAATTATTTTTTTCTAGAATTTTTTTTTCAAATCCAAAAAAAAAAAAATGTTGGTAGAAACCTTCCTTAGAGTGTACTGAACAGCTTCCCAAAGTTTCATGACGATCGGATGATTGTTGTAGTAATGCATAAAGGACAAATACACATACATTCATTTATATATATATAGATATAGATATGCAAATTATTTATTAATTACATTTGTTAGAGAAACGAATTGTTTTAATTAAGAGGGGGGCCTTATCGAGGGCTATGATGTATTTATTAAAGAGGGTGATGATTTTAAGTAAGAATAAAATTCTGTCAATGGCACCACAGAGAAAATAGCTAAAGTACTGAAGAAGTTCAATATATGAACGATATACACCACAGACAGGAAGATAGGTCAGGTTTTGCCGAATCCAAAAGACAACTTAGGACTCAGGACACCTGGGATATATAGCATTACATGCTCCTGTGGTAAGGAATACATAGGACAAACGGGAAGGCTGATATCCACAAGGCTGACAGAACACATTAAAAGTGTGAAGAAAATGGACAGCAAAACATCGGCTTTGGCAGAACTTTTCATTACTACTAACCACGCCATAGAATTTGATAAAATCAGAGTAGTTAAGAAATGTAGCAAGGCCACAGAAAGGAAGATACTGGAAGCAATAGAAATAATTAAAACACCCGGAAAACTTCAACAGGGAAGACGGGTACAAATTAAGTAAACTATGGCTCCCTAACATAGAACAGAAGAAAGACAATCAACAAGAACAACAAACCAACCTAGCAGTGACAATCAAGCCGAATTCCAGCCAATCAGAGCTCAAGCAATCAGAAACCACCCAATCACAGGCATGGAAGAGCAGACTCCGACCCCGGACACGAAAAAACCCGATCGACTAACGGAAGGAACCGATGAATCACGAGTGGACCCGAGTGGCTACAATATAACGCCGCGGGTTAGCTGAACATCTTCAGTCTCAATTAAGCCTTGAGGAAGTCAGCAGCATGTCTGGCGAAACGTTGTCAGACAATTCACCGACACGGTCTAAACCAGAAGAAACAACTGAAGTTTTTTGTAAGAATAAAATTGTTGGACCTCTAAAGTGATTTTTTCGGAAATCCGCAATTTATTCATTAGAGAAAATTCGCTTTTACATGTCTGACCAGCTCCATAGTTTCAAATATTCGCTCTTATTAAATATTTTTCGAAAACAAGCCTATTTAAGGCCCAAAGCTTTTGGAACAAGGGTGACCGAGAAAAGGGAAACCTCGTTCAAAACGGAACGTAAAGTAACTTTCAGGAATCATCTATATACAAACATAAAATACAATATCAGACAGTATAAGAAATTGCCGACGATGATAAATAATTAGGGATAATATATTGTTTTAAAAGATTAAATAAATGAAAAGAAAGAGAAAAAGAGGAGGGGGGATAGACAGCAATGCAATAGTTTAAACTTCCAATAGAGAGAAAAGGTTAGTCCTTTGTACACCTTGCAGTTGCTACCGATTCCTGATAACAACTGGACGTGACTGAGAGAAAAAAAGCAAGCAGACATAAAATGAGAGGGAAGGGATAGAAGAGATAAGAGGCAGAGCGCCATTAAAAGGTTAACGACAGACAATCACCACAATAAATCCACTTTCGGATTGCCAGCGGCAACACACCTCGTTATGGCACAATTCTTTCTTTGTATCACCATCCGTTCCGCCACGGAATAATGTCAATATTAATAGATATTATTTTATTTATATATAGAATTTATTTATCAAAAACTGATAAAATAATTTTTTTTTTTTTTTTTTGGAAAAGGATTGCTTAGTAGGAGAGCACTGAGTTGCTGTGCCGAAGAACCCTGGTTCCTATTCGGCTGTGGCAGATAATTTATTTAATCAATTTATTTAAAGCTAGGGACAGATCCTGTGGTATCTGGAAGCCTTCCTGTGCCTCACATAGCCTCTATAAAGAGGGTTATCTTAATAGGGAGGAAACCGTGCGGTTGAGCGTGATCTCGAAACAATCACCTCCCGGCACAACTGTTATTTTAGAATCAGTACAGTCTCTATTATGTTCTAAATCCAAGACCCTTCATGGGTTGCGGTGTTAAAAGTAAAAAGTAAATAATATTTTCATGATTATGAAATAAAAGTTGAAATACTAAAATATTTTGAATGATAAGTAAATTATTTAGTTTTCAAATATTTCTATTTGAAAAGAAATTTTTTTAAGGAATTTTTTTTTTTTAATTTATTTATTGATATTTACAACTGTATTAAAAAAAATACATCAAGTAAATAGGCTATGTGATACAAAATGACATGAGTTAATGGCAAATTGAGAAACTACCCACTGGTAGTACTCAAATCACTAGTTCAACTAAGAAGGTCACGTGGCCATCTTCTTTTCAGACGCCTCGGAGGATTATCGGGAATCGAAGAGGAAGCTAGGTTTGAAACTAGAGGGTTTGAGTGGGAATGAATTTGTTATGAAAGGATAGATACCGGGTTCGGGCCAAATCAGCAACAAATGGAACATTAAGGTCGTTATGGGGGACGTTATTTTTAACAAAATAAGGAGCGTTGAGGATTTTACGAAGGATTTGGGATTGTAGGGATTGGATACGAGAGGAATTCGATGGCTTAGTGGAGCCCCAAAGCTCTACTCCGTAAGTCCAAATAGGTCGTATGATGGTCATGTAGATGAGTCTTTTGTAGTTAATTGGGAGGTTAGAGCGTTTGTCTAGTAAGTGTTGAAGTAGCCTGAAACGTCGAGCGGTTTCTTGTATTTTCAGTCTAGTATGAGGATTTTTTTTAAGGAATTAAATTTGTATTTTATTAACTATACATAAAAACTATCCTCAGCCAAATATTACATGGATTCTAATAAATAATAATAATTAAAATGGATAATATTTGGGCCCTCTCTTCAAAGTTTTAAATACTATTTATAATTAAATACTATTTCCTTCCTTACTTAGATCTTCCAGCCAACTATCTCCTCGCTAACATAAACACTATTTAGTTTTCATTAAGAATAAGAAAGAACCAGTGAATCCAATCATAGTATTATTTCTCTGATGTGAGATACAATGAAAAAATTTTACCTGTTTTTTAAGTTAAACATTATTTCATCATAAAATAATTTGCTAGTTTCATAATTGAAATAAAATAATAAATAACTTATTCCAGTCCTCTTCAATCCTCCTCAAACCAATTCCGATTTACTCTTGTCTGGCCAGTTATATGAAATTTATTGGTTTATTATCATTGTTCAGTTCCAATATAACTTAACATGACTTGTAAACATAACATAAGTACTTAATATATTTAACTAGACCTGGTTGCACATAGCTTTAAACAACCGAACCAATACATCGCTGTCCAAAGCCAACCCCTATTCCTTTCTCCATTCTTCCCATATCCTCCTCCAACGAATGCGAATCCTTCTGACTTTAATTGATGGATTTCCTTTTCTTCTCAGAATGTCGTCCATACAGAGAACATGGTAGAAAATAAATGTGTAAATTTGTTATGTCTTTCACTGGTCTACAGGTCTTCCCCTATAAATAGATGAGATAATTGTACAAATTTAAACAATTTTTTTTTGTAACTTGAACCTGAATGATGACTGGAGTATTTTGTTTTAAATTCCTATTAGTAAATTTATGCATTGCACTAAAGTAAAAACATTCGTAAATTCCAGGAGACTTTTCGTAACTGAGGGATTAGATATATTTAATGTAAATTGTCGGTACGATTCGGAAACACATAAACTATTTTAACTTAAATCCTTATGCTTTATAAACAAATATATTAAACAAAGTGTCATGTTTTGATTATATAGATAAAAGAAATATTTAACCTAAGCTGATCCATGAAGAGCCTAGGGTTCCCTACATGGTAGAGACTGTACTTTTTCTAGGACAACGATTGGTAATTTGGACCAGATAATATTCAACTGCAAGAAATTTCACTAACTAACAGTACCCGCTTTATATCGAGGCTGAGTGAACCCAATCAGCGTTTTCTGGTCCCATGGGGCCCATTCGTGGCTGTTAACAGAAAAATTAACTTATCTGCCACGGCTGGATTTTAACCCGGGGCCTTAAGCACAGCTACTCAGCCGTACTTTTTTCAGCCTTTTTTATTCTAAATTGACATTTTCCTATAATAAGGTATCTATTTTTTTTTTCCATTTCGAAAATAGATTTAAATTTTGCAGTATAATATTCCGATACCTCAAATCCGATTCATCAGATTTTCATTCATAGTTTATGATAAGCCTATAAAATCTGAACGGTTGTAAACGTCAGAAAAAGGCCCTGTTTATAAAAATACACAACGTTTATAACACTCGGGTTGGTAAGATGTGAGCTTGGGCAGAAATGTCATGTGAGCTTGAACCTAATTCCTATGCTAATGAGAAGAGCTGTGTTCCCGTTCTGAAGAAACCAGTCTTGATAAACAACTTTATTTCGTTCGTCTTCAATGCCAATCATTTGTTGGTCATTTTAGGTACCATTTTTTATCATCAAGTGATAAAATATTACTTTAAATTACATTTTAAATTTGGATATTAAAATGAGTTTTTTGTACTGAGGGAAGCAGAATCGTGTTATTTTTGTAGAGAATACGGGGACAAATTAGGCGTGAGTTTGAAAAAGAGTTATTCCTTATTTTATAACTCCCTTCCAAACCGAAAACTAGGAGAATGACACAACTCCGTTTCCCTCATTACTGTTATCCCTAGCTCTACAAAATTCTACTTAGCCACTTGTTCGCTGAGAATGGAGATATACACCTTAAATTAATCAAATACTTTTATAATAGTCTCTACAATTTCAATCAGCAGAAAGAATAGGGGAATACAAGAGAAGTAGGAACTGTTTTGGCCGAATCAACAGGAATTTCCTAATATATTAGACAGTTTTTTTTCTTTGAGGTAATACCAGAAATTCCGAAAGAAATGCAATAATATTTTGCCGTTGAGATATTCTTTTCCCGTTCCCTTGATCACTTGTTTGGTTGATAATATGTCACAATTTAAGTAAACACCTTGTGTGGGTTGGGAAAGGTTTGATAGAGACGACTCCAAAAGAAATATCTAGATATTGAAGAACTGCAGAAGTTTCTTTTGTTCATAATGCCTTCTTGGAACCTACATATATATTTTTTTCGTCATGAAATTATTCACGTCTGCAGATCATATTTGCTAATTATGAATCGGATTAATGAGCAATAAACAATTAAAAATTAATCCGGAAATTATTTAGGCCTTTAATAAACACAGTCGCATTAAACAAGGGATATTAGGAGAGAAGGATGAAAAATGAGATCAAAAAGCTTGAGAGTTGACGAAAGACAAAATCCAATCTAGGCCTTTTCGCTATTCAATTTATTTCTCTCTCTCTCTGCTCTGGCTTTGAGCCTCCACGGAAATTTAGCTTTAATCTTTCCTTCCAAAGGAAAATATAATAGTTACTTGCCCTAATGATTTCTTTATCTTACTCAGCCAGATCCCTAATGAGATGGCTCCGTCTGAACGCAACAGTTTTTTGTAATTTTTTTACCAATCGATTTTTTTTTTGCTTTGAAGTGCTTTACAAATGTTTATTACTGAACGAGAGTAGGGTGGCTCAGTGGTAGAGAACTGAGTTGCCGTGCCGATGGTCAAATCCGGCTGTGACAGATTTTATTTAATCTGTTATCAGCCGGGTATGGGTCCTTTGGGATTTGGATCCTCCTGGTGCTCACCCAGCCTCTATAAAGTGGGTACTCTTAATATAACAAGAAACATTGAGTGGGATATAGGACTAATCACCCTATTTATAACGATTGTTTAAGAAACAGCAAAGGCTCTACCCCGTTCTGAACTCCATGAGTTGACGTACAGTGATACAGTTTATATTTTTATTTTTTTGATACCTGAATATTATACCGAATTCTGAACTCCAACACTTTACCTAAACCAATACCTTTACTACATATAGACACTACTGCTGTTTTTTATGAAATAGGAATCGTTGAATTTTTTTAAAATGATTAATACTCTTTATTAGTCGTAATACTGCTTCTTCTTACGCTACCTTTTTTGTGTCATTTAGCGTACAGGGGCCTCAATCCATCGGCGCTATTCTTCCCGGTCCTGACAACTCCTCTTCATTTGAGCCAGAGTTTTTCCTCTTTTACCTCCTATTCTTTGGATGTAATCCTCGTAGAGGATTCTCGGGCGACCACGGAGTCTTCTGCCTATCGGGCGGGCTTCCATAACCTTCCTAGGAAGGTGTTCTTCGCCCATGCGACAGACATGGCCGAACCACTTGAGCTGTATTTTTTCAATGGAGGTCTTCAGTTCTGCCACCTGCAGCTGATCCTTTATGTTTATATTCCGCACTCGGTCCCTCCTTGTTTCACTGACCACTCTGCGAAGGTATTTCAGCAACTGTTGTCCGGCTGACGCGCTTGTTAAGCATGACCCAACTTTCACTCCCATGTGTATGTGTTGGGGAGGTATACTGCTTTGAATATGTGAAGTTTCGTCCTTACATTACGGTAGCCAACTATGCAATTACAGATCTGGTAATTTATCTGATTTGATTATATTGCCTACTTCTTTATCTACTATATCATACCTGCTAATGATTAATCCTAAGTAGGGAATGTGGTCCACCACTTCGAGAGTCTCACCATTCCATAACAGACGCACATCTTCCTGGTCATGCCTAGATATGACAAGGACTTTACTTTTGGTGATATTTATTGCCATTTCCTTAAGTTGGAGCTCCTCTTTCCATTCTACAAGGGCTTGCTGCAGCTTCTCCTTAGATTCCGCAAGAAGAACGATTTCATCAGCTTAGAGAAGGCTCTGGACGACGACAGGACACATATTCCATCGCCCGTTTATAGTTGGTGATGTTCTCCTCTTGCATATTTTATGGATCTCATCCATAAAACATATAAATAGTGGGGGGTTAGGCTATCACCCTGCCTAACTCCTTCATCCATGTGGAATGCATCGGTCTCTCTCCCATTGATTCGCACTGCCCCTTTTTCATTTTTATAAATTGCTTTTATATCATTAATTAGGTCCCCTGGGACGTTTCTATTCCCCAAAGCATTCCTTATCTCCTGGTGTGGAAGAGAATCGAAAGCAGCCTTCAGGTCGAGAAAGGCTAGGAAAATTTCTTTGTCGCGGTCCCATGCTCCCTCTAATACCTTTCTAAGAACAAACATTTTGTCCTGCGTATGTATACCGAGCCTAAATCCAACTTGCTCCGGTTCGAGCTGTTTCTCTACAATTCGTCGTAGTCTTTTCGAGAATGCATGTGTTATCTTATATACAATAGAAAGTAGACTAATCGGTCTATAGTTTTTACATTCTGCAGTGCTTCTTGTATATCGGAATAATTACACTGAAGTTCCAATCCTCTGGTACTAACCCGGAATCCCATATTTCTTGAAATAGCCCTTGAAGGGCCTTCACCAGTTCTTGGCCACCGTATTTTATAAACTCTGGGGCAATGCCATCTCTTACTGAGACTTTTCCAACCTTAATTTTCTCAATAGCGTCGGCTATCTTCTCTTCTTCTATTAAAGGGTTGTGTTACCGTTGGCAATAAGTTGAGGGACCGCATATTCCTCTTTCTTAAAGAGTTCTTCAAAGTGGGTTTTCCATCTGTCGAGGATTCCTTCTGTCTCCAAGGATATGTACCCATTCGGGTCTTTGATATATCTTAAAGGCTTTTTATATTTACATATTTAATTATAATTAATAATAATTATAGTAATAATATTAATTACCATCAAATATAACAATTAATAAAAATAAATTTTGTATATTTACCCTTTAGGACCTTAACTGATCTCCAGAACCTCTTAATATTATCCCGATGGTCTTCATCCAAACTTGCCGCTTGAACTGCTATCCTACATTCTGTTCTTACCCTGCGATCATCGATGAGCTTCCCGGAATTTATCTTGGAAATATGATTTCCATGCCATATGATTCCATGACTTGCTTCTTCTTGCCGAATATTTCCTTTATGCGGTCATTCCACCACTTGGTACGTTTACCTTTTCCTGTCACCCTGTGCATGCCGCAGGCTTCCTTAGCTGTTTCTAAAATTGCTTGTATCACCGTACTCCACACAGGTACTTCAGTCATAATACATAGAAACCAATATGTAACCATTCAGTGAAGATAGTATTGAAAACATTTCCGTTTTATTCGGGTTATAGATCATTTGAAATTACTTCACGAGCTTTACGGTACAAGGACAACCTGATTTTGTCGATTCAAATACTAATAAATGAATAAGTGAAAAACACCATCTTTCAGGAGTGTGAAAAAATGGTTCAAGGTTCATTCATAATGAACGTTTTTTACCTATGACATTATCAAACAGTTTTTGTCATTACAGCCATGTGGTTTTGTGCCTCATAAATGACTCATATAGGTGACATTCATGAATTTTATATCAATTATCGATCCTAAAGCAATCGCTATAGATCACAAACAAAAAACGTTTTTTATTTTATATTAGATACTTTGCGTTTGTATCGACGATTTCAACACAAAAAGAAAGACCTTAAAGACACAGAACTTAAAGCCTGTGGGCCCTTTGATAGTAAGGATGTTCAAAAGAATAATATTAATAAGAATTAGTATTCAAATATAAAATATTTTATATCTTTATCCTGGTGCCTTCCTGACCTAAAAGAATTTCAAACATTGTAAGAAAAGAGGGAATTTTGAAAATTTGTTATTCATTTAAAAATAAAAATAACAACATCTCTTCATAGTTAACGAGTCAATCTAATAAGTATATTTATTTAACCATTTACTCGTAAGTAAAACTATTTTTTTAATAATGTTAATAATATCAGACTTTATTGAATTCATTTATTTTAATACGAGAATCCTTCCTCTGAAGAAAAAATTTGAAAGGCTTAAAAATGAATAATATAGAGTTCGATTTTGATTTTTGCTCATCGTAACTTGTTATACTTGCTCATTTCAAACTTATGTATTTTTTTCTTTGTTGAAAAATATCTTAAGTGTTTAGAAAAATTCCAATTAAAACCAAACCTAATAATTATAATGGAATGTAATGTTCCAAATAATCTTTAGATCTGGAAAATACCTGGTATGTAAATTAGTCTTACAGTGACAAAGATCTCCACCTATTCCAAATTTTTCGAAAATTTGGTTAAGTTCTCAGCCTTGAAGGTCTTTAATTAAAAAAAAAAAACTTTGAGAACAATGCACTGAATCCAAAAGGCCTTGAAATTTTATGTGGGTCAGAAGGAAAGATGGCCGAACCTGTATTTTATCGGCATAGCTGATTTTTTTTCTCTTTTTTGCCCGGCTGACATAAAGGTCAGAGAAGAAGTCCGGTTTCAGAACCTTTCCCTTTCAATGAAGCCACTTTGCCTCTACGGGTTTTCGCGAAAATGACATTATCAAATATTCCTCGTCTTTTTATACCGTGTCATTTTTCTTAACATTAAAAATCTAGCAATACAATTCAATAAACTTTAATATATTTATTAAAAATATTCTGATTACATTCCGAGTTGTACATTTATCTTATCTAACTGTATAATATAAAACCTATTTTTTTTTAATGATGACACAATCATATAAGCCATTTATATAAAATTGGTACAATAATTGACAATGTGAAAGCCTTCTTCCTCGGACAGAAAATTTTGAAAGGTATAAAAATGAAATAAATAGAATTTTGTTTTATTTAATCAGTCCTATAAAAATTATAAAATAAATTTGTAACAATACTTGGTACATAGATATAATTTTGATCAAGGACTATAAAAAGAGGCTACATTTTATAAATGTTGGATATATTCTTGGGTAAGCCCCCAGAGGTTCTCCTGCTCCCATATTAGACGCATCCTTTGAATGCTTATAACTGTATTGTATTTAAAGCGTTTATTTACACGTTTTATTAAATCATTTGTATTAAGATTTCTATTAAGTGCTTATTTTTACTTATTGTGACTTATATAATGCGCAGGAAGCATACTTAATTCAGCTTGAGAATATGAGATAGTTAGAAATGGAACTGAAATTCGTTTAAAAAAAAAATTCGTTTTAGTTTAATTTTTGATTTCAATTAGTTTCAAAAATCTCAATTTGGTTACTGAAAGTATGTCTTTATTGATTAAAATATTTTATTGATAAAAGATAAAAATAGGGGCTTAATTATTAATAAAACCATAAGGACCATAGTCTTGTAATTGAAGGTGAAGAAATCGAGAACGATTCTTTTTAGGGAAACGTTAAAAGTAAAAAATGTTAACCAGTTATTGATGTCTCAAATTATTATTATTATTAGTATGAATAGCACAACTATTAAACTAATATTTAGAATCGAGTTGTAACCCTCATACTATCTTAGATTAAAGCAAATTGTAAAACTCAAACACAGGCCGCATCGCAACCATAAGTTTTTCCCCGTAAATCGTTCAATGGGGCTAAAGAACGTTTTACTTCAAAAAATGTCCACATTGTAATAAATGTATAACTACTAATAATATAAGGTGAGTTTAATAAAAATGGGTCATGAAAATTGCATTGGCCTGAAGAAGAACGCGTTTTTGAAAATAAAAAGCAAAAAACAACTGGGTTAAGTCCGCCTCTAGGCTGACTTGGAGTATCCCCTAAGTACTTTATGAATCATGTTTCCACTCTACTGTTCTAAACCAGAAACAGGAAACAAAGGATGAGATATGATGTACGAAAAAGGATTAAGCTTCTGATTGTGGCTAATGGGGTACCCTCATCAATCTTTCTTTTTCCACATGTGTATTGATCAGTTTGTTTTTCTGATTTCTATTGTTTATTATATATCCGCACATAATAATAGGAGATAGTAAAGTTTGGTACGAAAAGCTATCTCAATATGGATCCATCGTTCTGGTGTCATTAGTCTCTTTTTTTGTTTGCTAATTTACAGCATATGCTAAGTCACCTTCATTATGTTCATATGTTTAGGCCTAGTAATGAGCCAAAGCAAAACGTTTCTAAAAAATTTAATGCACAAAGAAAAGCTATTATCTTATATGTTTGTCATGAACGAAATCAGGCACGTATAGATATTAATTTTTTTTTTGCGCTCCTCTTCGTCATTGTGGGTATTGGCTTGACGTACAACCACTAAACCTACCAGAAAACACTTTATGTTGACTAAAAATGCAATGGTAGAGTAACCTACCTGAAATAATATGGACTAATATCAGTATTATTCAATGAATCTCATTCATTTTTAAAATTTTATTTTTTGTTTATCAGGATTATTATTCAAAAAACTTCATTTGTTTCTTCTGGTTTAGACCGTGTCGGTGAATTTTCTGCCAACGTTTCGCCAGACATGCTGCTGACTTCCTCAAGGCTTAATTGAGACTCAATTAAGCCTTGAGGAAGTCAGCAGCATGTCTG
Source organism: Troilus luridus (assembly GCA_964056705.1). Classification (NCBI taxonomy): domain Eukaryota; kingdom Metazoa; phylum Arthropoda; class Insecta; order Hemiptera; family Pentatomidae; genus Troilus; species Troilus luridus. The sequence continues at coordinate 61,222,702 of OZ057414.1, forward strand.
GCGAAACGTTGGCAGAAAATTCACCGACACGGTCTAAACCAGAAGAAACAAATGAAGTTTGTTGTATAAATAGTGGCCGTGGAAACTTGAAAGAGGATTATTATTATTGTGTTGGCGCTATAACCTGCAACCGAGTCCAGTCCTCCTCCAACACCAATCTTCTATCACTGACTGTTGTCATCCAGCTGTTGTACTCCTGCTTTCTTCGCATCACTCGCTACGCGACCCGTCCATCTTAATCTTGGCCGACGTCCCTGCAATTGTCTTGTCAACACCATCCTTGGAGTTGCACATATTTCAATCACAGTGAAATGATTTGCTCACCTAAGACGATTTAATTTTGTCACTACAGTGATATCTATATCGTCGAGAAGGTCATAAACTTCTTCGTTTGTTCTCCGTCGCCATTTCCCTCTAACATTATGAAGATTTGTCGGAGTACTTTTCTTTCAAAAATTTGAAGCTATCATTCTTCCGACTTTGTGCTAATCGAATGTTGCATTTGTTGAAGGCCATAAGTTTGTTTTTAATTTCTGCTACCATTATATTGTCATTGCGATCCAAGTTAAGTAAATTCGGATACTTGTTCAAAGTTATATTTCCCAAATGAAACTTTCGCTCTTCTTGACCGGGTGCCTCTTTAGAGACCTTAAACTTGTTCTTGTTTTAATTTATAACCAATCAGGATCATCAGGATCATCATGAAATCAGGATAGGATAGTTTATCAGGATAGACTACGATAGTATATACAGAGATTCTCCTTCAAGTTCCCTCCCTTAAAGCAATATTCAATATTATCAGTTAATGGTACCTGCAAGCCATATAAGGTGGTATGTTGGCGTTTATCCTGCCTGGAGACAAGCCCTCCTGGTTTAATTTGTTTGCAGGTTTCATGATAATTATTTTTTGGAGGAGAGAATTTTCAGCCATCTGGCTGCCTCCTCGGAGCACCTAAACACACTCCAGGGCGACTACCTAGGAGAGGTGAGACTTTTTTCTGTAGGTGAGCGAGTGTGTTTTATACGAGTAAAGTATTAGTATTAAGTGTTAGTGTTCCCCAAACATTGAGGACCAGTGACTGATTGCAGCCTGACGGTTGGAAGATGGGGCAACACTTTGCCAAATATCAGAATTCGACTATGGATATTAATTAATAGGCTGTTTTAACTATTTGGTTTTATCATTTATTTTTTTAAAAAATATTTAAATTGATGAAATAACTTTCTAAAATCCTTTCGCATTATATCTCATTATAAAATAAGAAAAACGGCCATGAACTGGAAAATTATTTTAAACTTCACCTTCGTTTAGAGCTAAAGGACCTCATTACTTCGGCTTGGAGACTGGTTGAGGATCGAGACCTGTGACCCGTAAGTTTAAAGGCGATCTCTAACAAGATTCAGAAAGATTATGATGAGGCATTGAAAGAGGATTGAAAGATGGCAGAGACTGCCCAAGAATGGATAATGTATAATTCAAACTTTCTAACTAAAGTTAAGTCTAAGTTACTTTACTAATTCTAAGCTAAGTCTTTTTGACTTAGCTTATTTTACTTACTGGGGAATGATTAGGCGTGAACAGCACTTTGATCAGCTAGCGGAGGCGAGATCAAAGGAAGCCGGAAGGAGAAAAGTGTCCATCAGTGAAAGAGGTAAAACCTCCTGTTTGTGGCTGCTCTTCCATTCCCGTAATAGCTACGATCTTGACTGGCATCTCTTGTGATCTGCGGGGAATAGGAAAAAAAAGGGAAAAGAAGAAGAAAACTGCCTCAGGGTGCTGGGAATTCACCAGTTCAATTGGTGAAATACCTGTTTTCAACTGGTAACAAAAATCTTAGAATTTAGTATTATTTATAATTAAACAATCATTAAGATAATTTTGGTAATATCGAATTATTTTAATTCAATTATCAAAAATTGTATGTTAAACCACAATATGAATAATACATAAGCATAAACCATGGCTCGGCTACACTAGCGAATAATGTCAAAAATTAAATCTTAAAAATTTGGAGTTATCCGCGTTTGATCCTAAACAGCTCAATTCCAGTCATTTAAAATAGTTGATAAATCATAAATAAATATTTTAAATTTTGAATAGACAATATCCATATAATGAGATTTATTCCCTTTATTTATTTAATAGTCACAACGCTACTCTTAAATTGTTAATAAACATACTAACTTAGATATATAAACACTATACATACTAACTTAGAACGTAAATTTAAAAAGCTGTCTATTCGTTGCGGCCATTTGGGTTGAATCGATCTATATTATTATTTATGATACTTTCCTTATAAGTCCGGAGTGACCTTACTCTGGGTCGCTCTTGGTGCAGGAGAGGATTACAAGATTGATTAATTAAGAGAATATAAAGCAATTTAGTGGTTGCCTAGGGCTCAAACTAAAGGCCTTAAGCTCAGTCCTGGCCAGTTTGGAAGTAATAGTAACAAATTCCAATTTTGTATCTTCCTGCTGAAACAAATTAACGCATCAATAATGACAATAGTGTGAAATGATCAACAAACACTAATTATTACTATAATTAGGTAGGATAAACTATTACGAGTATATAGGATAAACTCTCAATTTGCAAAAGCAGTTATTTGATCCATTTTTCCTCCAAACTGACGAAATAATCTAACTATGCAATAAAATTATTTGATCAATATGAAGAGAGTGAAACTGGGTAAAAAGCTTCGTTACGAATATAGCTTTTCTGGCAATTTGCTGCAGGCATACACTGAATCCAATCATTCAAATTGGCCAATACTTGATTGAGTATATGATAAAAAGAAAAATTGTTACACCATTTTTACCATGTTCTTAATATGGGCCCAGGTTCACGCAGACAGACTAACGTACAGCAAATAATTGAGATTTTCGACTAACCAATAAAGGCCAGATCCATATTTTTTCTTGATTTCTGCTGTCACCCAACTGCAGTGTAGAAGTTATTTTGTGTGCCACCTCAAGTTCACCTCATCATGAGTGAGATAAGAATGTGTTAATGTATAAATTAATTATACGTTTCATTATGAAAAACAATTTACCAACACTTCATTTTTTACAATTATTTTTATTCTGCACATACCACTAAACAAATATTTGTGAACATAAATAGAAGTATTATATATTAGGCTATTCATTAAGCGATTAAATTATAATAGTTTTCGATTAAACATTAAAAAGTATACTATAAAAAAAAAAATCATATAAGAATATAAACATTTGAGAACAATAAAAAAACTAATAAGGGAGGCGAGCGAATCGCATAAATACGTTTATAAATATTGCATAAAATATAATTATGTACCAAAATAATTAGCAGTGTAATTCTATGAACTCTGGTTTCTTTTCCATGCTGGAGTACCTGCAAACGAAAAAGTTGGCCAATTAGTAAAATATAGAGCAGGCTTGGAAGCTATAGTGAGTTTCGTCATCGTCAGCACAGAGGGCAGCAGCTCCGAGTCAGCATTAGCAAAGGGCTAAAGTTAGAAGAAGCTAATTACAGAAGGGCTTGTGGTCTCTCTATGTTCCTTCAGGATGGCGATAGCAAGCAACATCATTAGCACAGGATTGGATTTGAGTATCTGAGGAAACGAAGTAAAGGATTAAATGTGTATATTTTTTTATATGTTTGTTTATACATTTTTAATACACCAAATCAATATGCGTGTCAAGAAAACACCCTATGACCCCTACGGTCGCGAGAGGTGGAAGCATAAATAAATATTAATAAATATCTTCCTTTATATTTGAGAAATTATTGATTTTTAGGCAATATCGTTCAGATTGTAAACTACTTATTGTAAACTGAATTTGTATAAATTTCGTGAGTAGTGAAAGTAGCACAGATAAAGAAGTAAGTAAGAAGGCGCAGTAGCAGAGGTGGAAGTAGCAATTGATCTACCAGAAACAACAAAAGCTTCTATTAAATTTATAAACTTTATTATGTATTGTACCGGGCGTTATTATAAGATTAAATATGACGTTACTAATTAAGCAAAAGACGGTTACAAGAAGTAAGTCGAGAACAAAGGTAACGGGAGAACATATGGGGGAGACATCCCTATATTTATCTGAATCATTAATCGTAATTTCTGAATGTGTATATAAAATGATAGTCCAAATAATAACTGTATTAATAAAGTTTATTCAATAAAATTCTTTAGCTGCTTAGTTAATCCGGATGCACTATATATTTATGAATACTATATTGATGGTTTAATGAAGGTATTAAGTTGTTTTTTTTTCATAACCCCTAATTTTATTGTTGAGACGGGGGTTTTGTGCTCTTTTCGTGCACATTCATTTCTTGTAGTTTTCTCCTTTTACTGTAGTATAACTAACATTTTAAGGAGTTGAAGTTGTGGGAATTTTATTGTTCTTTATTTTATTCTTCAATTGGTTAAGTGCCGCAGGCTCTCTTAATTTTTGTCTTTTCTCTTAAATTAAAAATCTTACATACTAATATTTATTTACATATATAAAGGTTTAATATGTACATGGAATGGATGACAAATACAAAAACTATTTTTATTGAATTTCTTCATTACTTGTTGCTATCTAATTGTGGCTGAAGCAGGTGTGAGGGTTTTCAAAAGTTCTTTTGTGGTGCATTTTAGGGAGTCAAAGAATTTTATATGTCTTCGTTTTATGAATTCTGTTGTTGTGGGTAGATTGAAAAATCATTTAGTTGTTCCGGTTTTAGTTTTCTCAGTGATATAGACCGGACAATTTGTCGGAGTATAGTGTTTTGGAATAGTTGTAGTTGGCGCTAGTTTCCACTTTGACGTGGGTGAATAGTAGCGCTGGCCTTAGGATGCTCTGGTAAATGTTTATTAAGGCTGGAGATAGCAGTAGGTGCAGTCAATTGGTAAACACACAACCAACCTCTAGAAAAGAATCCAATTCGGAATAAAATTAGGTTTAAAGAAATAATAACTTGAGTAATTAGCATAAATGATTACTCTGGCATCTATACATACTATTAAAAAAAAATCCATGCCGCCTAGGTTTGTCTTTTAGTGGTCGACTCCATGAATTTTCACCTAGATATAGAATGATTGAGAGGAAAATTGTTGACTGGAAGATCTAATGTCTAATGGATATAGACAAACTTATTTAGTGTTTTTTTTTACTGCATCCCCCAGACTATCTATATCCCACATATATATAGAATGATTCACCAGGAAGGTTTAGGTATATAATTTGTCGAGGTTATGTGCAAATGGGTAGGAATATAATGATAATTGTCGGAAATGATGGAAAAAGTATAGCCCCCTGAGAGGTTTCATTGAAGACGCTGCCTAATCTCTTTAAGATACATATAACGAAACAATTCATGGTGGAATATTCCTCTTTTATAGATCTGCAAAAGAATCGGTGATAGCATATATCTATCTTTTAAAGATAGCTTACTATAACTATTACATTTTATAAAAAATTGGTTACGTATCATGTGGTATTTGGAAAGCTATTTAGACGGATGCAGTATTAATCGCTATCAACTTAAATTATTAGGTTACCTCAACCATTTCATGCACATTATCATAATATTTTACACTATATAATTTATATAAGTATCTTAGGAATTATCGCAAAAAATTAACGCACGTGAAAATAAATGTCTGTAATGAAATATTTTATTTTGATTATAATATCTGTATAATAAAATTGTAATAAGATTGTAATATTATGTATAATAAAATAGATTAAAATACTTCATGTAGTATAGGAATTATATCAAATTTAAGTCTAATCCACATATTCGACTTATCAAAGTTATGCGATCCTACGAATGACAAAGCCTGTAGGCAATATCTGCTCTAATACCCGTGCAAAGCCGGGGCTGGTCGCTAGTCCTAAAATAAATAGAATTACTAAAACTTAATTATACCCCATCACATAGCTATTCTTATGAAAATTGTCTACATTCGCAATGAACATTACAATTAACTTACTCTTGAACACTTCAGTTATTATATTTTCAAACGATAACATGAAGCCATAATAAAATGTATTATGCCTGTATATGTTTGGTACACATTGTGGTTTTCACATGTTGTTGACGAACTAATTCAATTGAACATTCAATGTGTGTTCCAGTTCTCAAAGTTTGTATAGCGAACTCTGAGGCGATGTAAAGTTTCATCTGTCGATGTTACATTAATAGGCTTTGGCGAAATAAGCACAACTTCTGTAGCCCCAATACATGTTTGTGGTTACATTGGAAACTTTGAACCGTACATCTTTTCATAAATATCTGAATAAAATAATATATGGTACAATTTTTTGAAAGAAAATAAATTAACGAGTTCTTAGAAGTAATAACTATGTTACATAACCACTAGAAGTGGTAATTAACATGGAGTTGATACATTTTAAACAAAAATTATACTAAAATAAAATGTATATTTAAAATTTTGTACATTTGACTCATTTATTGCCATACTAAATTTAAGTTAAAAATGAAATTATTATTTTACTTAAAGTACTAAAAATATTTGGGAAAAAATATATTTGATCGAACTCATTCTGAATTTGATACTTTAGAGATTTATGTTAGAGGTAATAACTAATTTAATTTATTTAATTAACGATTGTTGAATAAATAAATGAAGTTAAATAAATAAAGTTATTTTTCGTTTCTACCAGTTTTCGCCTCTCGGTCCACCCAGTCTCCTTCTCCATGACTCCTCGTTGTCATGATCTCCTCCACATCTTTTTTTGGGTCGTCCTCTTTTCCTCCGTTCTGTAGGACGATAGTCGGAGATAGATTCAGGCCACGGTTCCTCTGCCATTCTTTTAAAGTGGTCATACCATTTTAATCTCCTCGTTTCTATTGTTATTAGTACGGACTGTATATAATCTAATGATTGTTCATGGTCTCCAGGTTTTCCCCCAATTAAGGATATTATTAGATGTCCAGTCAATTAATTTTATGAGATATCCGGGAGTCTCCAGAGCCCACGGAGTATATCCACGAATTATAACTTATATCAATTTTTAATAATTTTATTTGTAATGTTTCTATATTTAAATTATCCACCCCCGTTCTCTAATCTGGGATTTTTAAATTAAGATAGTGTACTTTCACAATGAGCTCCTAAAATGCAACAAAACTATAAATTTATATCTTAAATCGTGAATCTGTCTACTGTAAATCAGACATTAATATTATATCCATATAAATTGTTAATAACTATTTGATAGTAATTGTAGGAACTTTCAATGTAATGCCTTGTTTAAGAATTTATTGGCTCTCCGGAGCGAAAAAGATACTGAAGCGTAACGAATTATTTCCACTGAACCTGAAATCCAATATTGCTTTATTCCATGCCCACTTCTAACCTTTACATACGTCAATTTCCACTCTATCATAAAATTCAACGCCTGCTTTAGAATTTTCAAAAATCACAGACTACTCTTACTTATAGCCCATTAACAATCAACGGAACGTGTATAGTGAGTGACCTTTCGGTGTACGCAGAAGTAAGCCCTCTTACGAGGTTAGATCTCCTCCCACAGACTACGGACCTGGTACCAGTAAGTACCAGCGGGTCAACTCTTGTGCAAGGCGACATTTGCTGGAGCACTCCGCCTTTTATCGAAAGTCAAGGTTCCATAGCCGGGGATTTTTTATTTCAGGCCACTACCTGACCTCAGAATTGTATCTTGTCTACTCTTAAAACGCCTCTCACACCTGCCTCATTACTGATTTAATGTACATGAGTCACAATGTGTAATACTGTATCCTCCATTATTAATTAGTCTAATTGATTTTTTATTATTTATACACTAGTTTATTATTTATAGTTTTTTTATCTTGTTCATGGGTTGTGTTACTGTCTTAGCTCTAAAAGAAGGGCGATTTGTGTTAAATTTCAGTTATTTCTGACCTCGTTTTCAACATAAGTAAATAATTTAACAAAAAGGTTTTTATATACTATTTTTATGACACATCATTATCATTTTAGACGAAATATGTAAATTCAAACAACTCGGCAAATAAAAAAAAAAGAGCAAGGTCGAAAAACATCATACTTTCACTATAGTCCAGGATCCATGGTCCATTTTTACACTTGATTAGTATCAAGCTGAATCTTCGTAAATAGCTTCGTTTCGATGAGACACCCAACAATTTCCTGTGCGAAAATTCTCGATTGTAGTAGCTAACAGAGGTAGCAAGGATAAAATATGTCGATTTGATGATTCTCAAAAATTTATTACTAACTCGGTTTTTTTTTATAATCAAAGAGTCCTTCCAATATGCATCGATAACGAAGTAAAAAAAAAAAGAAGTAAAAAAAAATCAGCTGGTTAGTAATCATTTTTGATGACCTCGTTATCGATAGATGTTGGAAGGAGGGGACCCTTTTATCAAACCATACATACAAATATTAGGACAAATATTTTTTCAAATAATTTAGATAATTATCTTGAGATTTAACAAAAAAAAAACCCAATAAGTAATAAATTTTTTTGAGAATCATCAAATCGACATATTTTATCCTTGCTACCTCTGTTGGCTACCACAATCGAGAATTTTCGCACAGGAAATTGTTAGACGTCTTATCGAAACGAAGCTATTCACGAAGATTCAGCTTGATAGTAATCAAGTGCAAAAATGGACCATGGATACTGGACTACTAGAATACATGATTGAAAATATCGAAATAGTGATAGTACGAGAAAAAATTAAACTTCTGCTGAACAAACCCAACTCAAATATGTTCCCAGCCTTCTTACTCAACTTTGTTTAATATTGCACATAAATGCTCCTTGAAACGTTGAAAAAATGTAGGATTTGTACAAAAGTAACATTTACCCACCTCTAATTGGCCTAAAAACAATCATGCAGCCTTATTATTCATTTATCCTAGAGGTTCACAAGTGTAGAGGAAGACAAATATATAATAGATATAACAGGAGAAAAATGAGTCAACTCACTTTTTCATAATTGTTCAGGAGAACAAAATTAACCCCGGAATCTTTCATTACTCTCCACAGAAACTAAGTAGAACAAATCCAAATAATACAAAAGACTTTATTGGTTTCTTCTGGTTTAGACCGTGTTGCTAAATTATTCGCCAACGTTTCGCCAGCCATGCTGCTGACTTCTTCAGGGCTGAAATGAGAACGATTCAAAGCTCATTCTCATTTCAGCTCTGAAGAAGTCAGCAGCATGGCTGGCGAAACGTTGGCGAAAAATTTAGCAACACGGTCTAAACCAGAAGAAACCAATAAAGTCTTTTGTAATAATAGTGGGCGTGGAAGCCTAAAAGAGTATTTAAATCCAATTAACTTTAAACACTCTATAAAATGTAGGATATGATGCAATTAGTTAATTTGAAAAAACGGTGTAAAATATGGCCATGGAATAGCTGCCTAGTGCCAAAATGCCAGGCTAAGCGGTAGAAAAGCGATGTATGTAGTTGTTTTGCGGGCCACGTTACTTCGTTTTACCCCAGTTCCGTTCGGATAAACTCGTTTATCCCGTGTACGGACACTCTTCTTCAGACGTTTTTAGCTGCTAAAACTGTGTTTCCCCTCTTTTGGCCAAACCAGCCATCGTAAAATCTATCAAACACAGCATTCACTAATTTTATCATTTACATTTACTCGGAGATTACTCCTACTCGGGGTTGGTTGTGCCGGATCACCGATAATGCCGGATATCTCCCCCTTACACAAAAACAATTACTACTACAACCCATAATGGGTTTTGGGTTCAGTACATGGTTGAGACTGCATTATTTCTAGGACAACGTTAGTGCAGGGAGGTGCTTTGCCTGTGATCATGCTCGACACCCAGGTTTGTTCCCCCAATCAAGGGTACTCTCAGTGCCTGGGTAAGCCCTAAAAGGGTTTGTGGACCCCACAGATTCATTCTTGGCTGTTGACAAATGATCTGCTACAACTGGATTTGAACCCGGAACCTTCATAATAATGGAAACCTCATAAAATTACCAATTAAATCATTTTACAATAATCTATTGCAATTAATTATATTAAGTTATAATGTAAAGGATCATAAAAATAATTATTATGAAATTAATATGAAATGTTTTTCGTACTTGTGACGAACGCCTACATCCTCCTAACCAAGCGTTAAAAAACTGATTTAACATGCACGCCCACTTCACCTCATATGATCTTTGATAGCCTGCAAGAGCTTAATATTTTAGGAGGAAACATGGCTAAGTATTATAAGTTTAAATAAGTTTGTAAATTATTTATACTTCATAACGGTTTAAAAGTCACCTGCTTTCAAATCTGGAAAATATTTTTTTCTATGAGCTCTTGGATAAAAAAGGTACGAAACAACCTAATCATAAAATAAATAGGAAGTAGAGCAACCAGTGCTTAATTATTATCTCAATCGTTTCATTCACTGAAGATTTTTTTTTCGTTATTCAGCAATAGTCGATTCAGCTTCAGGTTGGATGTAATGAAAGAGTTTAAAATAAACGAGGGAGCTAAGAAACTATAATGGTAGTTTTAGAAGCTATAATTCGTCAGATATATGCAATTCTGATTTTATTTTTATCTTTCTGTCTCATTCTGATTTATAATATAATAGTTAGATAGAAATATTTTATTTATTGCTATGTTATCTTTCCAATTATAACACATATGAAATAATAAGGACTCCAAATTTGTATGCAGTCGGTCCATTAATCTCTCAGAGTTTTGGAGTTACGAGAGCTGACAAAATTTTTATCTTTATAATAAGCATAAGAAGTTTATACTGCCTATAGTTCCCTTCAACATTGTTTTCAATCTCAAGATTTTGAGTGATTAGATATTGGACTGGACGGAGTTAAAGAACCGATAGAAACCAGCCAGCATCACTATGTGAATCCACAGAGCTTTTCTCTTACATTGCAAGTAGTGCTTCGACCTCACATTTGCATGGTGGAATATTGCAATTGAACCTCAAGGCAACCGTTGACTTTCAGAGTCGGACTAAAATCATTAGAAGTAAGGAAGCAAAGTGTCCTTGTTGAATAAAACTGATTGACTAAACTAGCGATAAATATGAAAAAAATATTTTAATTTTGGAGTTATCCGCTTTTGGTCCTAACTCCTCAAATATAGTCTGATATCTGTAGTTATCATAGATTCTTTAGCGGTATAATATTCTGATTTAATTCATACATTAAGTATCAGTATCTGTATATCAAGCTGTCTACCTTGTAAGAAATTCTGGAATGAATTTTTTTTCCCCAAAGTAATAAATAAATAAATAGTTCTGAAGTGTTTCTTCTTCTTGTTGTCTTACCTTGTACTGGAATTTGTTGCATTACCTGATTTTAATCAACAATAAATATGTTGCCGTTGGGGTACATCAACTGGAATAAATAAGTTTCGTACTTAACTTTAGATGAATTAAATGTTAAAATTAACAGATGAGGAGAGAATATTCGATATTTTTAAATTATGATAGAAAAATTGGTGTTATGGTATTTAGATCTTTTTTGGATAAAGTTTTAATAAACATCCGAGTATTTTCAATAACAAAAGAAACAATTTTGATTAGGACGATGCTTGTTCGCGGGGTTTCCTATCCAGAATTAATTAAACGCAAGCTGTCTTCTTTACTTAATTATTTTACGTGTATTTATTTTTCAGGTGAAATATTGTCTACGATTCTATTAATGAGACCTTAGATTTAAGTCGTTCAGAAATAATAATTGCAAAGATATACTTACTCTATTCCACTTCTCTATTTCGCTCCATATTAAAGGGGACATTGAAGGAACGTGTGTATGAAATACAATGTGGATTTATGTAGTGATGGGGAATGGATACTGGCTGGATTCTATCGGATCTCCATCACGGCAGGCCAAAATCCAATAAATCCTAATTGTGAGCTTGGGAAATTTACTGCTCCCTATTAACTTTTAAGGCATAGCTACAACAGTGATAACTTTTTTCGGTCTGTAAATACTGTGTAGTTAATATTAAATATATTTATTGTATACAATATTATACAAAACAAATGGTAAGAATAAGTTACAATGTTTTATATATTTTATAACAACAATCGTATTAACACAAATATATAGTAATTACTAGAGATTAATATTTTTGGTTCACTTATCAGGAATTGTATTATTTTTTTTTTTTCAGAAAATCTTAGATATTTAATTTCCTTTATTCCTAAGGGATAGTGCAGTATAACTATTCCATCATTCTTCAAGAGATATAAAAAAAATATTTAAATTGAAAAATTGGTCAATTTTAAATAATAATACAAAACACGTTTTTAATTATTTTAATTGGACGTAAAAAAATGTTAAGGACATTTTTAGAATATTTTTAAGAACATTTTCATTATTTTTTTAGAATTAAGTGGTGACCAAAACTATGAATTTGTTATTGTTTATAACAAAATTTACACTACCCTTCAAGTCAAAACCACCCCTCTAACAGTTAGCACGTTTTTCAAAAATGTTTCTTACCAAGCCTGAATTTGTAGAACTTGAGAGTTTAGAGTTTTGAAAATTGCCTGTTAACCGATGTAGCGGATTTATTTTTTCGTTCCTCGTCCACAATTTCATTAGATGATTCATCAAGGTCGTCTTAAAAATGCTACTTTCGAGAATTTCATCATTACCTATGCCACATACTAATGTCTTTCTATTCAAGAATAACAATTTTGAATTATATCTTGTTTAGTATAACTATCAGGAAATAATAATTAACATACTTATGAGAAATGTTAAAAATGTTCGGGGGTGCAGTCAATACATTTTACACAAAAATGAGTACAACTTCCTATACTCGATTCGTGCCCAGAGGGATGCAGAATCTATGAACTATCTATATTGTTCTTCATCTATATCTAACTCTACATCCTTCCGATCCCGGATCGGTATAACAATAAAATAAATTATCCTTACCCAAATATTCATTCCAAATACTCTAGAGATAATTTCGCATTACAATAATTTCTCAAAAGTTATAAAAATCTGATAGTCTAAAAAGTAGTAGATCTTAAGTGTAATTATATAATACGTTTTAAGATTTTTTACCATTTCATTAAGTTTCTGAAAAAAAGGGTATTACCAAAAGTCGAGATATGTAAATCACCACCCTTAAAGCGAAATCCAACCTTCTGATTACTATTATATCTTTAACTCGTTTAATATCACTTTCACTAAATATTTATTTTATTAATAATTTATTATAAAATTATTTATAATTTTTTCATAATTAATGAAGAATGATATTATTATTATCTAATTGCAACCGAATCACATTCGTCACTGTATGGTGTAGGTTCGCCATCTAATCTTACAACAAGAATGAAATATTATTTTGAAACTGATTTTTAACAAAAAAAAATATCTTTAAAATCTGATGATTCCGATTTATATGACTTTAACACGTTGAACGGAAGATCTCTGTGTTTTTGTCCACAGGAAACATCCGTCATATTGACGGCTATCAGCGTAGAATGTGAGAATGTTTGCATAACTTGCGTAAACCACTTTATATTTTCGAATAATATTTATTAGTAAGGTTATTCAATTGACTATTGTTGTACATAACGATACTTTTGTACGATAGGAGCTAAAAAAAATCAAAATTAAAAAAAAAACATTTATTTTTCATTTGACATAATTTTTCAAATGATAAAATCACTCTTTTTATTCGACTTAGTATTTTATTCAGTCTTTGGACCTTGGTATTTTCAATTTGTTACGATCTAATAACATAAATGTTCTAGTACAACATGATGACTTGTTGAAATAATAATAAACGATTTTTTTCAAACCCAAAATTGAATGAACTGGTTTCTGATATGTTCTGAAACAAGGCAACTTACATCAAAACAAAGAGTGATAGAGGGTTCCCGAAGTGATGCGATCGCGTGTCGATATTTGGCTGATGAAGATGTCACTAGGACCCAGCCTTGGGCTGCACCCGTGCGCGGTCTTATCAATCAAAGTGTAAAACAATGCCGTCATTTTGACGTGTGTTCCGTTCAACGGGTTAAAGTAAATTGTTTGATACAATGGAAAAATAGAACTTAAAAGCAAGGTACAGCAAAAGCATTTAATACAATGAAATCTTATTCAAATCATCTGAAATACTCCATTAGAATAATTCCGAAATCTCCCCAAGACCTACACTATCAGCAGGATGGGACAGAATGAGACTGAATGTGCCCAGATTGGACCCCACCACACCTCGACTAAATCAGACCCAGAACCGGGCCTTGCGTCATAGTCCTCTAGATGTCTCGGAGCCCTCTTATTACTTATGACCTTTAATCAGCTCAGGAGTATCATATGTCTTACGCACCGCAGGCTTTTTTAGGAAAAAAGATATATTTGCGGTTAATGAGGCATTCAACGGAAAGGATATTTTCTAAGTAATTACTTATCTAAAGTTGGTTGAAAGAAGAAGAAATAGAAATTTTGTGTTAATTATTTTTTCTTCAGTGCTACTAATAATTCGGGAAAATCGCTTCTTATAACTTGCATTTAGTTATATTCGTAATCATATAATCGTTTTTCGAAATAATGTTATGCAAGAACACTAAGGAGTTCAAATAGTATTTTATTTCACTGTATAAATGGGATTTATGTACTTGAATAAATTACCTACTCCTTGATGGTCTTCGCCGATGACTTAGTAATGCTTTCCAACAGCTTTAGATATTTAATACAGAACATCAGGATTCTTCAAATGAATTAGAGAAAATCAATATGGAAATGAACCATCATAAGACTAAGGTAATTAGAATTGGCAGGATGACTGAGCGAAATGTGATTTATAAGAACCAAGGACAATCACATCGAACAGGTGAGCTTTAAATATCTGAAAGCACACCTGGATGAGACCGAAATCAGGGAGAGGGTTAAATCAGGTCTTATATTGTATATGCACTAAATAAAAGGTTCCTGACTTAGGAGAAGTATCCAAGGACACCAAATTTAGGATGTATAAGTCGTAAAAGTACTTTTATCACCAGGCATAAAAGTAAGATCCAAGCTTCAGAGATGCGATTTTTTAGAGAGGGGAGCCATACGAGATCGCATTAGTAGCTCAACCATTACCTCAAACCTCGGAGTGCAACATGAGAAAAAGTTATTTAGGAAAACAGTTTAAGATGGTTTGGGCATGTCCGAAGAATAGAAAACAACAGGCTGGCCCAGATAACATACTTGGCTAAGGTTGATGGAAGAAGGTCCAGAGGAAAAACCCGACATACCTTGGATGGTGTTAAAGAAAGCTTTCCTTTCTGACTGTGAAGACGATGATATTCGTACCCTAGCAGTGAAAAAACAGGATTCTAGTGAATTACGTTTATCGACATTAAGAATACATACTAATCGGAACATAGAATAAACACTCATTTATACATTATAATTCTACAAAGACTAAACAATTATTAGGGAGTGGCTTAGCTCAGCAGGAAGAGCTCTTAGTTCCGGGCTCAGATCCGCCTCTGGCAGTCAAATTATTTACTCTTTTTTAATCCAAATTAAGCAAACTTGAACATTAGATCATTCGAACGAATAAAGAAAAGTATATAATCTGTAAAAATATATAATCTAATATGTCTGAATATTAGATATAAAGGACTTATTGCAAGCTTAATTAAATTTAGCAGCAGTATACAGAGCTCTGAACTGTTTTGCAGAATGTCCGGGTGTGGTGGATAATTTATTTAACTTTTTAACGGCCATATATGGAATCTTTGGGATTTGCAGATCCTCTTGTGCCTCACCACGCCTCTATTAACTGGCTAGTATTAATTGGCTGAAAAAACCTGAAGGCTGGCTGTGATCTCGGTTAAATCATATACCTGCGCAATCGTCGCTAAGAAAGAGTCTACTATGTACTGAACCCAATACCGCTTGTGGGTTGTATTGGTACAGGTTTCTTTTTTTTTCTCAATACATTATAAATGTACTTAAGAATTGTATACTGTGACTGTACTGTATAGTTAATGATATAATAGGTTTATAATAGGCTTTAAAATAGGTTATATATAACTTTTAATTTCTCCTGCACACAATGGCCCCAAACCAAATAAAAATCCTAACGTCAACGAAGTTTATTTATTTACCCAACACCAGTTGAATAATTTAAAGATTCAACGACACCATATGGATTTTGCGATCGTAAATTACGATTGAATGAAATATTTATAAATTCGGCCTAATATTTATTGTTTAGACCACGAGAGGGAAGTGATGCAATCAAGCTTGTATAATTGTTCAGCCTCACATCGCTTCGTATAATGAGTTTTGAAATAATAAATAATGATAAATTCAATATGTTTGTTGCATAAAAGTATTTATGAACATTTTCAAACTAAGCTTCTTTCCTAATTTTCTAAAAAAATATTCCTATATACAATGTTATAAACAGGTAGTGTGATATTGATAACGATAACGGATGCATGTTATCACAATAACGATAGAGGCGACTCATGACACCTTTTAGAACTATTAAACCAAAAATCTGTGGTTCAAAAGAATGATATGAACAAAATTAAATTCTGTAAAGGTATCATCATGTAGCTATTATTAATTATCACTAACGACTTATTCCAAATAATATATCAAATTAGATTTATAATAAAAATGCAGAATATATCTCAGCAGCAGTGTATAATTGGTAATTGAGAGTTAATTGTATTGGGGGAAACGTAATCTTGTCATTTTCGTAGTTTTGGCATAAGATTGAGTTGTGATATAACTCCATTTCAAGCCAATGTCAGACTTAGCTCCTCCCCTTATTCATTACAAAATCATAGCGATTCCGCTTCCCTAAATACATGAAACTCAATTTGGAGAAAATTCGACTTATCCGCCGGGGCTGTAGATATGTTTAAAAATGTTTAATAAACACGATTACTAATGACAATTATAGTGACATTGGATGACTCTTAGCATACAGTACCATCTGACGGGTGGTAAAAAGTTTAAGTTTTCAAGTGAAGTATCACTTGCGTTTTGTCGATGGCATAAAATTATTAATATTTTATTTATTAATATGTATTTATACACTACAGGAAAAATAATCTTCCTCCCATTTAACTAAAAAAAAAACACTGCACCACTACAACCCGTGAACGGGTCTGAGGTTCAGTACATGGTAGAGACTGTACTGTTTCATGGACAACGGTTGTGGAGGGAGGTGATTTATCCCAGATCGCACTCAACCGCCACATGTTCCCCCTTATTTTGATTACCCACTTTATAAAGGCTGGGTGAGCCCAGGAAAGTCATACCATTAGCAAAGCATTTAGCCGGTTTACGTAGAATTTTAATATTACTTGTATAACAAAAAGTTTTTATATTTATTAGAAATTATACTAAATTAAATATTAATGTAGTTATTAAATATAAATGCTAGATAAACCATACTTAAAAATTAGCAATATCCCTGTTCATTTTTGCGCAGTACTGTTCAATACAAATTTAAACATATTTACAACTCAACAGAGTCCATTTTTTATTCAGCGATATATTAATTGAAATAAAATCATTTATTTATTTAAACTTTAAAATAATAAGTTCTTTATGAGAACAGATTATTTTTTTCAAGAGATAGATTAATATCTTCAAGTAATTAAGTACAACTTCCTGGTATCATTTGAGACAAAAAGAGAAATAGACATGTAGTTGTTACACCGACCCCAAGTACGAAATTTCAGCTTTTACCGGTTTATGTGTTAAGTGAGAGACGAACACAGGCAGACACAACTTCGAATTTGATTTAAAAACGTAAACCGATGAAATAAATTTTTGTTAATATATAACATAACCTTACAATGGGCATAAATTGTGTAGAAGTTAAAAGCATCACCCTCAAGAAGTAAAAAACAGCTAAACGTATTGATGATAAACCATGGCTGAGAGTACGAGTGCATTAATTCGTTTTTAATATATAAATTGTATGATTATTTTTCACACATCACAACTCCGCTAGAACGGCCTATTTATATTAAAATTTTAGGCCGTTCAATTTGGGGTTGAAAGAAATGAGGCAGCCTAATCTGACCTCAGGACTTTGGGTCCGGACTAGTCAAGGAGCAAACAAGCTGAAATTTCTGGGATCTAGGAGAGAAGGCAGACAGAGGACGGGAAGGTCATCGTTCGATAGATCGAGTCAGCCCAAGGAGCGAATGGAGACTGGCCCTCCTTAAGCTCCATCCATCAACCCGGAACAATAATAAAGGGGCATTAAGATAAAAAGGCCGACTATGGCGTTATTTTCCCGGCGAACCTTGAGCTTACTGCTCTAAAATATACGATCTCTTAGGTCCAAAAAACCAGACCCTCGCGGGGACATCTTCCCTCCGTCCTTGGCATTTCCACTCCAAGCCGGTTATCTACACACTCCGGTCACCCATATGTCCGAAGTTATAAAAACTGTTATTAATAAAACACAATTTTATAAAATATGTCCATCGCAAACAAAATCCATAGGCATGTGAGGTCTGGGCCTCATTTAAGTCAGTTCTGAGGTTTAAGGCACGAGCGAATTCGGAAGTAGATAGCAAAGATGAGTTGATGGTCGATTTGATAAAACCACTGCTTCCAAACTACAACCTAATCTATCTGCAACCTTAATTAGGCATCAAGAATATTGTCAGAACTAGACGGTTAAAAAGTACAGGAGAAAAATGAAGTAACCCGTTTATATTCTCAAAATTGATTAACAGCGATTACTGATAGATTGTTTGATGGTGTGATCACAAATCTATAAAACTCAAATCTCTCAAAACATCTGAACAACAATATCCATAAATGGGAAAATTTAGTTTATCTGAAAGGTGCTGAGTAATATCGAGGTAAGGTGGCTCCCACGAGTTAGCTTAGGTTTCGTGCATCTCAGACATCTTCTTCGTTGTCAGATTGATGTAACCAGCAATCCGCATAGGCTTTAATAGAAATAATGACACTGATACCGGGGTGAATTTCGCTGCCCTGAATATTTAGGAAAAAGTGAGTTACCTAGTTTTCCCCAATATCCTTAAAATTATTTTATCGTCTGTTAAATAGAGAAATGCAGTGAACTTGATAAATGTTCGCCAGAAAAGATCTGAACTACGGGGTTATTTAAGAGGCGTTTACGATAAGACCTTTGTTTTTTATTGTTGAATCGATTGTAACATAGAATTAAGCACGCATTGCTGAACAATACACGGTTGCGTCTTTTACTCATATTTGTTTTAAAGGGATTTTCCCCCATGCATTTCTTCGATAGTAATTTGAGTGTACGTGTTTGTATGTAGTGTTAAAGGACACAGGATATATAAATATTTAATTAAACTCTCTATTCAGATGATTAACATTTCTCCAAAAGAAAAACGATTATTTATATATATATAAATAAATAAATAAATATTATATGTGTATATATATATATATATATATATATATATATATATATATATATATATAAACGAGTAAAAACTAAAAAGGAATCCTTAATTATATATTGGACGCGATTGAGAAAATCCCCAAAACAAACCCTCAAGTCTCCAAAATACTTGAACAAAAACAATCAGTCAACGTTTCACCTATTTCAGCATCATGAGGATACACATCACAAGAAAATAACATAAAAAAAAGATAATATTCAGCACATCTCGCATAGAGATATAGAGACAGCTACCTGACTCCAAGATGGTCGATATATATATATTTCAGAGTCCTTCCTTGTCTTAATATCTAAAGTAATGCTCTGAAGGCCAACATAAAAATATTTCCTAATTTCTAATATAAAAATACACCGAAAATCAGTCTTCGGTGTTAGACATATTTGAGTCTAAAAACAGCGATGGTTTTTGTTGAAAACAATGGCTGTTATATCTAACTGAGGAATCATACGAGAAGTTTAAGATTTCAATTTGGTTGTCATACATTTTTTACTCCCCAACGGAGTGACCCATAGAAATTTCATTTTCTTTAGGTCGACTTCGGTCCAACTTTTATTCGGGCTAACAAGTGCCAGTACAAGAACCGAGTATTGGTTTTTGTTACAAACCATATATATATATATTGGCATTATAAACAGTTATTAAAATTAATTAATTTAAAAAAAAATTATTTAAAAATTAAAATGAAACGTTTCCGACACACTTATTCCTTTGCCTCTTCTAGTGGCACGACAGATGCTTAAAGCGATCCTAGGCCTGCTCAATCTCCAAGCTCCATCTGCTTCGGTTCTATGCATGTGAGGAACTTATTCTCAGTGCTCCCTCTACCGAAAGTTTTCCAACATTCGGGCATTTTGGGTAGCCCATATTTTTCAAATAGATAAATTGTTATTCTGAGATTAAACTGCAAACCTTTTATCAGTAAGATATTTACTTAATATTTTTTCAATTTTCTTAACTCGCTAAAACTTATGAAAATAATAAGAAAAAAAACCAAATCCCTCAACTACAATTATTATTTGAAATTAAGTAAATGTATTAATAAATAAACAACAATAATAAACATATTGTGGTAATATAAGTAATCTGTTATTATAATAATAGTTTAATAGTATAATAAGTAATAATAATAAATAAATTTCTATTAAAAAATATAAGACTCAGTCTAGTGTCAACCCCCGCCGATCGTATTAGCCCTATTTAATGTGCGTCGAAACGTTGCCTTGCCAATAAATAGTTCTACTTGTATAAGAGAATTATCTGAATTATTCTACGTATAAATTCTATCATATATTTTCTCTTTTAACTTGATTTCCTCAATTATTGTGAATAGAGAATCTAAAACTGAATATGATTAATGAAAAAAAATTAAATGGTTACGCCTTGATCATAAAAAAAGATGAATAATCATTGTTATATAAAACTGTTAATAATATTTTAGGTAATGTGATGAGTGTAAAGGTATATATTTATTTCCAATTACACACATTCATTTAAGCCCCTAATGAGGCCCCATTTTGTAATTGCAGGGTGCCACGAATAGACTCAATTAGCTAATGGCTTCGATTCGAGACAAATGTTAATGGTATCTTAAACTTATCGTCCTTGGTTTGGGCCTGTCTTGCAAGATCAATTAACAAATAAAGTTTTACATATATGATTTCTCAAGTATTTACTATCTCGAGTATTCTTATTATTAATGAATATCTATTTTACTAACCATTTATTCAAATCATACAAGAAGGACCAGTAGTATAGTGGTTAACATAACCGGCAGGTGGCCCTAGGATTTTTAAATGGAGTAAAAAATCCTTGGTTATGCGGTCCCGCGCCAGTTCGATGTCAGGTACTCGTTAAAAATCCCTAAACTTTGATCAGCAAAATTCAGGACTCTCACTGTAGCATAGTCCGATTAGACATAGCAGCATAAAAGAGTCGTTAAATAAACAATCATACGGCTATAGAATTTCACCTAGACTTGGAAAAGATCATAGACCGAGGATCTCAGTCGAAAAGACTTAATTTATGATTATGAGAAATGATAAATATGAACCAAAATTACTGTCTTATGAAAGAGTAAACAAATTCAGTCATCTGGGAGGGAATGTACTGGAGAATGAATTAGACAAAGTAGCTTTTTAAGATCGATCATAGACTCTTCATCATAGACATCGATCATGAATCTCTTGGAATATCAAAATAAGACATTATATCATTGTCGTAAAAACGGAATTCCACTTTGTCAGTGGATGCCTTTAGATTGAATATTGCCCTATCCTAATACTAATCCTGGAAGGGAGAATTTGGAATAATTAGGTAAGAAGATGTATGTTATTGAAAATTCAAAAGTGTAATCCACATCAAGTTCTATCCAACTATATGTTCCACACAAGAAACGATGAAAACCAGTTATTTGACTAAAGCGGAAGGAGATATTCTTGATAAAAACGGAACACCTAACGAAACTCGTCAGATACGAAGAAGGCTTTAAAGAAAAAAAAGTCTTATGAAATTCTCTGCCATTGGGAAACTAATCCAAAAACCTAAATTATTAATTCATGGCACAAATTAGCCAAGAACAATAGAGTAATAAACAATTTTAAATTCTAAGTACATTAGTCAGCAAAGCGGCAAGGGCAGTTGAGTCATCGAAAGCAAATAGGTCAGCTCCAGACAATGACTATTCCATTCACATTAGCTCGACTGTATTTTCATTAGTAACATCATGAATTAATTATATAACCATACATCTTTATATATATGTTATATATATGTTTATGTATATATATAATATATATGTGTGTGTGTGTGTGTGTTAATATGTTATAAATAATATTATACAAAATACGTATGAGAGCAATAAAGATTGTCCTGATGACTTTCTGAAACTTCCTGATGGTACGGTTAATTTAATTTAATTTTTTTTACAACCTCATACCTTTATATGATCTTTTTTCTCCATGGCTTTTATTATTTTATATAATAACATTTAGTAGTAGTAGGATAGATGGGATCTCTTTTACTGCACCAGGTGCATTTTAGGAGAAGTTAGTATTTATGTAAGATGTGGATACTATTTTCTGGATTTCTATTGGATAGCAGGTGTGGGGGGTCTAGTGATAAGGTGTCACCAGTTCTGATTGGAGTTTGTTAGTAGTTTACTCAGTCCTGTAAGTGGCTGTACATATTTACCTTTATGTGAAACAAGTGTAAAGTAATTCGATCATTAATAATTTCGAACGGGTAGACGCCTTACAGACCTAAGGTGAAATTGTTCCTAATGAGCGTCTCTTAAAATGGTCATTTATTTTGTGTGTGTAGTTATATTGCGTCTAGTTGATAATCAAAAAGTACGATACTGTTGGTTTTAGATGTAACTGTAAAATTATTATTTTTCTTTTAAGTTAGCGATAATAAAATCCATAGCAAGAGCTACGAGATATAATAAAAAAAAATTACTACTACAATCCATGAAGAGTCTTTGCTTCAGTACATGATAGATGCTGAACCTACTCGACCTACCGGTTTTTCCGCTAGTTAAGGGTAACCATTTTATATAGCTTGGGTGAGCCCAGAATGGGCCCTCTGGTTCCGACGGGGTTCCATCAACTGGATTTTGATCCAAGACAATTAGTATAGCAACTGAGCACCCTACACACAGAGCTACACGGCTCCCTTCTAGATTTAATGAAAACCCTTATTAGTTAATAGTTAATAATTATAGCAATTAACTATTACATGAATTATAATAATATTAATGAATATCATATAATTTTATTACTAATAACATATTCCAATGAAGTAGAAATAATATTTAGATAAAGAAATATTGTATTATAAAGGAAAAAAATCGTGTCAGTGATCGAGGCGTTGCCATTCAGTTTTTGTAGACGTTGCTACACCTGTAAAGGAAAACAACGTCTTTTGCCATGTTTGAGAAAATATTCACTCTCGAACGAAAGAAGTTGGTCGAATGGCCCCGACAGGGCGCAGCAGTGCACAGAGGTGTACAATATAATAATAATAATAATAATAAATGTTTTCGAAAGTTACTACTGAAATATGGAATGCATATTCACGGTACCTATATAAGAAATGATATTTGTGATCAACGCTCACAAAAATACATTAGACCAGAACTAAACATCATTTACAATGAATAATTATTGTACTGCCATAATCGTACAGCATAATCACAAAACCTTTTATGCAGCAATGGCTAATCGGACGATGCTACAAAGGGAGTCCTATATTTAACATATCTAGGTATAATTAGTGTAGGGATCTTTAAGGAGTATCTAACATCTTACTGCCTCGGGACCACTAATTTACGTCCCATCTGAAGGGTGACATAACCAAGGATTCCCTTTTAAAAAAGCATACGGCCACCTGCCGGGCTACAAGCCCACGAACCTGGGTGTGGTAGGCTGATATACTAACCTCTAAACCACAGGTGAACCCTCGCAAGTGATATTTTTGGACGTCCACTATTTATTTATTTGAGAAATTACTCTCCTACGTGCCTGACGAGCCCTATTAGTTTAACGGTTTCGGAAAAAAAAACTGTTTTGCGTCCCGGGGCTTTGTTTGGGGTCAACGCGTAATAAGTATGGTCACTTTACTTATCCAAGGACTTATCCAATAATTATAATCATTGGGTACGATTAAAATAAAAATAATTCATCCATTTCAACGTATGAAAGAGAGGATCAATATGGCCTTAAAGATTCTGTGATTTTGGTTGCTGATTAATCTCGCAGGATCCGGGTGTAGGGAGAGAGAAAAGGAAGGGAACTGATCGCCCAAGGCTTCATAGCAAAATAAATTAGTGTCTTATAAATTATACTATACGAATTTATAGTTCATATTGTATATTTGTATTTATTTATAAACTGCTTCTGTGAGTTTTGAGAATATATTTAGAACTGGATAGAACTGGAACTCCACATTGCTTCTAAATATTCTCCCTTTTGTTTGGTACCAACTTATTCCTATGGAAACCACAGGAAGGTCTAAATCCGCCATTTCTCATATGGAATCTCCATATATTCATTACTTCTGGTAATGTAAGGGGAAAACATAGAAGTTTAATTAAATTTAGCCAGTTCACATGCATTTTAACCGAAGTATAACATAAATGAAAAGAGCCTTCTTGGAAACATCACAGCTTAAGGAAAATATTTGTGCATTGTACTTTGTACATTCTAAGTCCCTCTTTTCCGCAATTATATTATATATAATAAATATGTTTGAGTTTCGGTCAATATTTTTAATTTAACACAAAACAATCCAAGGTAGAAATAATTCTGGGAATTAATACGGGACCGTGTATCCGTTACGGTCCGTCCCGCTTTACCGATGTAAAATAAAATATTCATTCATTGATTTAGCTAAGTGAGCCAAATAGATTTTGATGACGAATTAAAATTAACTCTAAAATGGAATAAATAAATTAGATGAAATTATACTCTAAACTGAAAATATCTATTCTCACTAGCAGCCATGGGAACACGAGAAATTTTATACACGAGCCAATATCTCCACGTGGCTGAAATTCGTATCAATTGGGGGAATATTAAAGATATTCCCTCTATATCTGAAAGCTAGATATAACGCTATAACCAGTGGACCTGTACATTTATAACGATTAGCTGTAGATCTAGTAGTATCTAGGAAAACAATAGAAATCTAGTTGACTGTACTCAGGAATATAAGGAGCAAATTATTCAAAGTAAAAAATATCACTTACATTATTATTAATATTATCGTGCTTGGAGGCGTGCATTTGACTTTCGTTGTGCCCACACTTCTTTCATTCATTTGCTGTGGGCTCCTCTTTCTGGAGAAACGATATTGTTCAAGTCTTATTGATAAATAACGATATAGTGTTATTTGATTTTTCCTCTCGGTCAACACCCCACATATGAGTTTGGATTCATGGCATTACCAGGTTTTGTATATCAGCTGGAATTAATGACAGTTTCGGACCTATTTTGACATTACCAATCCATTTCAATTTGTCTGTTTCGTGTTTACATTTTTTTCATAAATCATTTTTTTCAAACTGTTTGTTTGAGAGTCTGCCTCAGTTCATCCTTTTGATATGTCCACAATATCTTAAAATACTTTTTGTAATATCGCAGGCTAAGATCGGTGATTACCTAACCGCGTTATCATAGACTATTCTTTTATTATATACTATTTATACGATTTTTTTCGGTTAACTCTACAGACACCTAGTAGATCTTTGGCCTTCTTTACAAGCCTTCTTCACCTCTGTCTATCCTGTGCCGCTGATTTCCAGTCTAAATCATCCATCATAAATCTAATGATGGATGGAATTATCCAGTCAACTATTTTCCAATAAAACATTATAAATCTATTTTTTATTTTAAGGTTTGTAATTCTACAATTTGATAATTTTCTGAATTTCTAAAGGATTATTTTCCTGAACTATCTTGCATTCATAAAAACTGTTGAAATAATGATGGGTATCTATAACGCAGGATGTCACTTCGAGTAGAATTACAACCGTGTAAACTTATATTCGTTTCATTTTTAATATTTTTCAAAAGTAAAAGTTATCAAGAGCTGTAGTAAGGAAAAGAGAATGTGAATTATGGGTAATGAGTAGATTTCGGTTCATCATTTCATTTCACCAAGAAATAAAAGTTTCACCTAATTTTTCGTAGTATAGATGATATATGTTTGTTTAAACGCTCATTTCTGGATAAAATTATTACGGAAGTATATACTTTTCCCATGAAAACTTTTATTTTAGGAAAATATTAAAAGGGAAACGAATGAAAAGTTAAAACTTGTTGTGACTCAACTCGAAGCGACAACCTACGGAATAATAACCTTAATTATGCATTATAAGGGCGAAAAGTAAATTGAATTATTGAAAAATTCGTCGAGACATTGCTAGGTTTGGAGGTAGTTTTAGCTTCTCCCTGAAGTGATGACTCTACGACTTGTCTAAAGACCACCGCTCGGACTTTTAAGAGTCTGGTTCTTCTTTCTTGGATAGTAAATTTCAAGCTGATCTTGCAACCTCTGTTTTCAAATTTAATAAACCTTAATTATGGGGGGATATACAAGAGGATGTATGAATCAAATAAAACTTGAAAGAAATTAGAAAAAATAATGAAATTACTTTTACATCTATTGATAAACAAAATACATCTATAGTCCCGGTCAATAAGCGGTTATGTCGAATTTTCTCCAAAATAAGTTTCTTGTTCTTAGAGAATCGGAATTTTATATTCGTACTGAATAAGGGTAAATAATATTTCGTAGTAAATAAGTCAGGCATTGTCTTGAAAAGGATTTATTTAATACATTAGAACTCCATTTCAAGCCAAAAATACGGCACGATTCTGCTTCCCTCGATACAATAAACTAATCAATTTCTCCGCTTATTACACCAAAGCTGCATAGATAACAACAAATATTACAAAAGAGCTTTAGAGGTTATTGCAAATAATTCCGATAAGGTAAAAAAGAAACAGTCTATTCGGTCGGAAACCTTTTATTTTGTGATAATGAACAAAATAGTGGAAAAATTCAATGATAATAAAAACAGTACTTGCCAGGTTTCACAAAAATACTATCCAATATTCTAGAGGTCTATCTTTTTCTTACCTCATATTATATGGAACTAGTCAGTACTTGTTTTTCTAATGTTAACTTTTAGAATAAAACTAACTCTTAAGTGAATCCAGTTAGAAGTGGTGAGTGTTGAATGCAACAGGCTGGCCTAAATTTTTTTTGTCAAAATTAAATTTAAGGCGGACTTACTAATCTTTACAAAACAGCATTGTAAAGACAATTTGTTTATATTAAGGCAACCTATATTCTTCTTGTGCTAGTTAATGTTTGTATTTGTGTTTTATGTTCTAAGTTATCAAGGTTTCATTTGTTTTTATTAACTCGATGTTTTTTTATAATAATCAGTTTAGTAACCCTTTATTTCTTCTATAAAAACCATTCTGTTTTTCTTAAAAATTTGATAATAAACAATCAATCGCATCAAATTTATTTTAAAAACAACAGCAAGATTTAAAAAAAACACTCATTTTTCTTAATAATAAAGTAATAGTTGACTGGATGTATCTTAAGAAATGTTGAAAATGGTTAGTGGCACAGTCAAATTCATAAAATTTTACAAAAAGTAGTTGTACTTATTATTCAACATTTCTAGTATATATTTTTATTCCTCTATATTTTAGTTTGGAATTATCAGGTTTCATTACAAAATGGCGTCATATATTTGTTTAGCGTGGTATAATTAACATTATTATCTTGCTTGGATAATGGAGGTGTTTCCTGTATGCCTCCCAACTGTACAGCGGTAGTACTAATGGACCAGAGATAACAAGAATATATGTTCTTATCCTGAAAGGCTCTTAACACCCGCACGAGAGAAGCTATACTCTTTAACATAAAATTTACTTTTCCAAGTATGTTACATCATATTTGGCCCTGTGATATTATTCAGAAGTAGCAAAGATGCGTATTTATACAGGTAAGTGTCTACATACTAAATAATAAACGAAATTGAAAATTTTTATAATAGTATAAATTTTGAAATAATTAATTATTGAGAGATCCCTAAGAAGTAAAGAAAATATTTCTACTTACATCTCGTCTGAAAAGAACAATTAAAAAGATATGATTTAATTTTTTTTTCCCATTATAACTAGAAAATATTTATTTCGCGCGGAACAAATTTATATACATATAGGCTGATAAAAATTAATTTACAATAATAGATATATTTTAAACTATTGAATAATTTAAAACCAATGAATTAAAATGAACGAAAACACCTGTAATCTCCAAGACTTCTAAACTAAATTGTCATCGACAAAAACAAAGTAAGTACTCACTACTTTATTTATACTAAAGTAAAAATATATTTCTTTAATTGATATTACAAAGTACAAATATTTAAAAAAAAACATAAAAATAGATGTTTAGTACGTATAATAAATAAAAATAATTTTAATTATCCTTTGCTATGAACTCAAATAAATTAATAAAGTCATTCTAAAGATTTTTACCTTTTTTTTGTTGAGTGTGTCTTTATTTTGGGGCATTTATTCCAAACGTTAGAACACAGCTTTTATATTATTCGTTTATTTTATTGTATGGTATTTAATAAAATATTTGTTTACTCATATTTAACAAACATCGTTAACAGTTGGGTCCTTTCACCATGACAAAACTCCTTAATGTGGAAAAGCCTTATTATATTATAATGTGCAAAAATGAAAAGAGATATTACTAATTTTGTGGAGTTTACTTTGCATAGCATATTTAATGTTTATTTTACTTTATTTTTATTTTAAACTGCATTTATATATATTAGAAGTTATTATGGTTTTTTATTGCAGAAACATTTATTTAACAGAAAAAAAGTTTTGTTTCCGAATTCTTTTTATTATATAATTTGTATATGAAATAAACTTTTTGAATTCAGAGTCAAAATCAATATGATTAAGTCGGAATTCAAGGTAGTTGACTAAGGTTAGCTAGTAAAAGAAAACTGGAGTTAAAAATTAAAAATCTACTCCAAAGTAATTATCAGCCAATAAATAAGAAACAAGGTCATTTCCCAGGGGCATGTGGACTTAATTAAAAACTAATTAATATTCATTCGTATAATAATTAATTATATTCAAGTCAGCCCCTTTTACAAACTTCTTTTAGACCTTCTTCAGTTAATTGGAATATATTGTTGGCGTTATGGTTTTGTAACTCTATACAGCATTTGTAACCATTCAGTTTTATTATTGCAATTACTTAATATAAAGGGACGTATAATATTGTATTTTTTTAATAATATGTCAAAAATCTTTTGAAGTGGTAGAAAATCGGCAAGAGACGAAAGCATTGACTATTTATGGACGAGTTATAGCTGTGACGATCTCAAAATATTCAGATATTTCACGCGCAACGTTTTCTTCACTTTTACTAACGGTGGATTGAGTAGTACATAAATCATCCTTTGAGTCAGACGTGAATATGAAAAATCTTTGAAGCTACTGAGATTGAATTCTGAAGGAAAAATATTATTAAACTGCAATCTTCAAGCAACAAACAGAACTAAAGTTCATTGACTAAACCAATTGTCCCTAACTGCAATCAGGGAAAGAGTCCAGTGCACTTTTGTGTGTTTTTTTTAAAAGACTTTTCTTCGGAATCTTTTTTATTTATTTTTTTACTTTTCCTGAAGTATTATTGTAGTACTAGATGAAAAACCATTTTAATTAATTTAATGGGCTTTAAAAGAATGGTAAATTCGTTACATACAATAATCGAAACCCAAGCAAGAATAAATGGATTATAGATTTACTAAACAAGAAAACAATTGAAATATTAGGTCTACCTCTGATCAACATTCTAGCGGTAACATCGAGCAAAGAACAGTATAAAATATAATAAAAACCAACATCAACACTAGGTGGATAGAAAAGCATAAGGGCTAGTAATAAACCTTAGAGAACCCAAAGATTCGATGCCGATATCTGCTTACAAACTTCCGTCTACGGACTATTACTCAAACCCAAATCCATTAGTTTATTCTTTATGCAATTCTCTCACCAACGCCTCGGTCTATCTTACCGCTTAATTACTTTTCAGGTACTGTTTAGTTACTTAGCCCAATAATTTACAATCCCACCTATACTTTCACGAAAATATAGGTGGAAAATATAAGTGAAGCAAACAATACTAGACACTCACAATAGGTCGAGAGAGAGACATTTGTGAGCTGAAAAACCATTACACTTCAATCTTATCATTTTTGTTTTACTTGTTTTGTGTATTTATTCATATCTAATTATTAATCCACCAAATTAAAATTATGAATAATGTCAATTAGAAATAGCAAATTTAATATTAGTATTAATATAACAATTTATAATCAATACAAGTGAGCAAAAAGAACAGTGAATAATAAATAGGATCCAATAGTTATGATGCCAAAAACAAAACCTTGTATCTCTGAAATACTGGGAAAAAACAATCAGTCGCTTTTTATCAAATGGAGGCAGCAACCTTGTTCCAAGAGTTATTTGTTGTGTTTCTTGGATCTAGGTTATTGCCCCTATTAGATGAGTTTCTTTGGACTGTTGGTGTGAGATGCGCTGCACTTTGTCTTATTTGATGTGTGTCCTGATGATGCCTGAATTGGTGAAAAGTCTACTGGTACGATTTTAAAGTACCTTAAAAGTACTTAAGTTTTTTTGGGAGGGGGGATTTTTCCTATTTTCTAAAATTATATTTCTATGCATTTCATCGATCTTAACTTTATTCATATGTACTTTTAAGCCAGTAGTTATTTCATAAGTCGGTAATCAGAATTTGTTTGTTTGTTGCTGTTTTTAAAGAAAGTATAAATATCTTAAAAACATAAATGTTCAGATATGTAACATCCAGTACCCTGTGTATAATGTATGATTCATTTGTTGAAAAAAAAATACGACCACATTTATTTCGAAATAACTGGCACACCTACATCGGAAGTGACTCCGCATTCTGGGTCAAAAAAGGAACGTTTCAACATGCAAGCGATCGCATTGCAACCCTTTCATGTTCGTGAAGTGCACGACCTGATCTAGAAGTTATTTCTTAACACCTAATTTATATATAATAAGTATTTGATAACCTATTCAAATAATAGTCTTGAGGTATTTATTTTAATTGTGTTTTTTAAGAGAAATATCTGTCGGAATCTTATATTTTATTAAAAGATATCTCACAAAAAGAATAAAAAAGGTTTAAGACCCCATCTTTGTGACAGCTTCTATTTATATAGGTTTTTATAGCGTTTTATAGAGTTTTATATAGCAAATATCCTTCTCCTTTTTTTTATTTTTTCAACAGCTAATATTTTTTAGTTCATATACTTAAGTGCTATAATTTAACCAACACTGAGTTTTCTTCATACATTTGATTATCGTGGTGCATTTTCTATGCTAGTCTAGGTTTTATTTTGTTTATCTACCGCATAATTCAAAATTTGATCGTGCCTATTTTTATTCTATTCATTATCATCATCACTGTCACTACAGCCCGGTACGGGTATTGGCCGTGACAATGCTTCTAAATAAACAATGAGCGTTATTTACCATTATAGAATTCATTAATTAACATTAGTGTTAAAAAACGCTGTCAAACAAAATAAATGAATAAAATTGCTAATTAGTAAAAGTAACTACTAAATATTATTGTAAACAATTAATAAAATAATTCGTTAATTAATAAAATAACTGAAAATATCTCAACAATTCCCTTGCTTGATACTGATTTCAGCTTTGGTTAATTTTAGTTTTCATGAAGACATACAAGTACATGAAAAAAATAAGGTCCTAGAATAAATTGCAATGACAAAAAATAAAAGATTATTTGGATTTTATATGAAGATGTGGAATAATGTACAAAACCACTAATGCACTCGTAGATTCCTATATATTATTTAAGCGATAGGGGTAAATATATTTTTTAAATTAAGTTCTACTACTACTCTATGGCGCTACAACTCGATGAAGAGATCTGGCCTCCTCTACCAGCATCAGCCGTCATCCAGCTCCTGACTCCCAGGATATCCCTCGCGTCTCCACACCGTCCGACCATCTCAGCTCCGGACTCCCTGAAAAATAAAGTACTGCTATTTTAAAAACTTTTTTTTTCTTAAATGAAGTCACTTTTGCTGCTGCAGGATGCTGTAGACCCTATAATTCTAGCTTTATAATCCTATATTAATTTGAAGTTTATATTATCTGTGTAACCAAGAATCGGAGATATAATTATTACTATATTGTTTAATTGTAACATGATGATAAAGAATATTAATTACACTCATGGTGAGAAAAAAACAAAGCAGATATAAGTTGAAGTTAAAAGCCAACTCGGGATCTGACTGGGAAAACAGCCCCTTGACGGATGATGTTTTCCATTGTGTTACTGGAAATGAAAGCGAAGGGGTGTAACTGTCACACCGAGGCTGGCTCTGGCTATTTATTGGCCGCCAAATATTTATAGCTTTTGTTAAGGCTATTTATTTTCATCATGTCCCCACCTGCTTCTAGAATTACTTAGTGTGTTTTCATTTATTCAATGTTGTCTTACATAACATTAAATTAATTCATACATTCAACGATTCTGATGTCTCTATGAATAAGTGAATAGGTGTCAATTAATCCGTTCAGCATCATTGTACAAATAGTTATTTTCATCTTTGTTCTTTTGCATCATGTGTGTTTATTTCATTTTACGTTACTTTATGCTCCTATGGCGAATCGGACGATGCTACAGTGGGAGTCCTAAAATTTTCCTATGCAGTTATTTCCATTATGGTGTAGAGATTTTTAACGAGTACCTGACACTCAACAAGTTCGAGACTGATATTTTACGTTCCCTTCGAGGGATGGCATAGTCGAGGATTTCTTTATCCCCTTAAAAAACTCTGTGTGTGTGTCAAATTAAAACAATTCTAGTATTCCTGCCTTAACAATAAAAAAAAAAAGAATATAGGTATCCGTTCCGCCGGTTGTCACTACAAATTGAGTTACAAGTTTTAACTGTTTATTCGTTTCATTTTTAATATTTTCCAAAATGATAAGTCATCGTGAGTTTTAGTAAGGAATAGAGAATATAATTATGGGTAGTAGATTTCGATTTTCATTTCATAAAGAAATAAAAGTTTCAACGAACATTTTGAAGTATAAATGATGTTCGTTGAAACATTTATTTCGAGATGGAATAAATACCATTGTATACACATTTCCCATAATTACATTCTCTTTTCCATATTAAAGATCATGATAACTTGTATTTTGGGAAAATATTAATAGGGAAACTAATGAAAAGTTGAAACTTGTTGTGACTCAACTTGAAGCGACACCCTACGGAATAATTAACAATTATAATTATATATTTTAATTAGACAAACTTGAAAAAGGGCAATATGAATACACATACTGCCCTTGTATTAATTAATGAAGAAAGAAATATGTGGCAATAAATTACAGGATTCAACCTACCTCTTCCACTACTTTTTTTGTGAAGTACTTTTTTTAGATAGGTGTCAGGTTTCCTCTTTACAGAAGCTGTATAAGCGCCCGGAAAGTCTCCCTGCTCAAAATCTTCTCCCGTCTAATATAACAGAATAAACATTTGAATTCTTAAAATATATTTTTACTGGATATCAATAAGTACAATCTGCCACATCAAAGGCAATAAGTAAAAGTGATATATGAACACACTGACTATATACATTATTTAAACACTGCCCTAGGGATCCAAAGATGGACCATAAGGGATCCCAGCGCCTCTTTCCCAGCCACCTCACTAATAAATAATTACCTGCCAAAACTGGACTCATACCTGATCAAGTATGATCATCGGATGTTTTTAGTGCCTTTTCTACTAACTACTCCACTCTGAGTATTACAGATAGTTTAATAAGCTTAACCACGAATACGATACCGTCACTAACGCTGGATTAGAAGAAGCAACGTATTTTCGTAAATAAGCTATTTGTTAAGACTAATAAATTCCGTCCCAGAAACCAACTGGTTAATAAGTGGTAGTAGAACACGGTCTGAAAATAGGCTGAGTAAGTCCCGCATGGATTCGCGAGAAGCCGTAAAGTTGTAAATGCTTACTCAAGCCTACCTGCACAGCTTCCCTTCCTGGCTGAATTTATCGCAGAGGATCAAGAAGTTTTAAGACACGATTTAGATCATGTTTCTAAGTGAAGTTTGTCGAGAGGTTTCCTTGTACGTGGGCACGACTAACATTGTCGGTAAGTTCGGAGGTAATCGAAATGCAACAGGTGTTCTCCATAGTCTCCTTAAGTTGCCTTTATGATAATAAGGCCAAGTCAAGAAATCAATGACTTCACATTATAAATGTGTAAGTATATTTATGATTTGTTAGATTTAACAGGAATAGAACTTAAAATATATCATAAACTGAAAAAATAACAGACCAAGACTGTTTCGATAGAGATGACTTTGGGAAGAAACTAAAAGAAATTAAGAACTAATCGGAAAGAATGAGGAAAAGGTGGGAAGAAAGAAGGAAGGAGAGATGGGGTATGAAAAGAAGTAAAAATAATGATTCACGTGGTCTCTAAGGCCTTTCCGTGAAAAATAAATGAAAAAATACATTCAAAATGTTAAATATAATTTCTAATATGTTAAGTCAAAATATACTAGATATAAACTTATTGCTATAACCAAACTAAGAGCCTTAAGCTGATACATGGAATTATCTATTGCCATTTTACTATTGCTGAAACATGCTTAAGTATAACAATTTTATATTAAAACCATGTATGTACATTGTATAAGCACAAACAAGAAACCTTAGGGAAAGCAAGACCTAGTAGCCCTTCTCTTTCCTGCTGACTTCATTTTATTACAAAAGCGAGAATAGAGACAATACGAAGTCCTTTTTCCCTTAACACGTGTTTAAATTACACTTGGGTAGAATTTGATAAAATCTACAGCAACATCAAATTTTAACGCATCTGTAACTTAAATTCCATGGTTGCTACTCATTGATATAGAACTATTCACAAGCGGCCATAGAAGTATTGTAATATTGAAATAATATTCAATACAATACTTCCGAATTAAGTGAATGAAAAAAAGTATATAAGTTCTAAATGTACTCAACTGTTGAGCATCATCATTATATTTTATTTTTATTTTATCCAGTGCCAGCACGTGGCATTTTTACGCCGACGAGCCTCCCAAATAAAGACACGCATCGTCATCATTATTTGGAACATCTTTAAGACCACTGCAATGTCGTAAGTGTGCACCGTCCATTACACCAGAAAAACATGTGGGACAAATATCAGATTCTGCGATACCCATTCTGTGCAAAAGTGCCTGGAGGTAATCATTGCCTGTGATAAGGCTGGACCTCGCGAGAGCTTTGCCTTTCGGAAGATCTTGGGGAGCTGCTCATGTGCAAGGCACACCTATTTTTTCCCTCTGTTAGCGAGCATCATCATAAGTAGATAAACCGCTATGAAAAGTAATGAAATGATATTTTTGAAACAATAACATTCCTAGAGTATAGATAATTTGTGTTTCCTAAATTCACAACAAACTACTAGGGGATTACAGACATATTAATATGAATAATGATAAGCTATGTAATGTACAATACTTCTCAAATCTTCTCTACAAAAAAAAAATGTATTTACCGATCATTATTGCTTAAATTAATTCTTGATATGTATGAGTTACCTTCAGCATAATTAAATAATAAACAACTGATTAAGTATCGCCCTTTACTTCGCATAAATTATTGCGAAAGATGGCATCAAATGATTTGGCTAAAATCGACCATTACATCAAGATTTACGCTAATTATCTCACTGGATATTCTCCATTCAGATATAATAACTTTTAAATTCTTGAAGCAGATTTCACGTGGTAAAAAATAGTTTCCATTTCTACAAACTACAAATTTTTTTTCAAATCGTTTCAAAATAAGCTGCTCTTCACTTACGAATGACTCTACAAAATAAATAATAGAAAGGAAGAGGAAAGGATTAAAAGAAGAGAGTAGATATAAGCCACACAAGAGGGTTGTCGAAGGTTCCTCAGGGTCCACTTATTCTGTCAATTTACGCAAGTTGTAAAAAAAAAAGTATCATAGAAAGAGTTCAAGAAAGAAGAAATGTCCGTTCTTGTTGTAATGGCAATGACATTGCATGTGATCTGAATGTTCCATAGGATCTTATTGTCAGTTTCATGTGTTATCCATATAACCGTTCCATGAGTGATTATTTATAATGTAAACATAAATACAATACTTAGTAACGATTCGTTGTAACCCTTCCAGGCTAGACAAAGTATTGTTATCCTTGGTTTTTCGCATCATATAGGTTCTCTTCGCCTTCGTAAACTTTACTGGAAATCGTACTTTTCCATTTTTTTCCATATAATTTAGAAATACTCCTTTTAGCTAAACACATTTTTGTTTGGATTAATAAATGAAATTACATTATGTGGCAGCTTATGAGTTATACTCATTTCTAAGCTTAATGATCATATGAGACGTTCAAATTAAAAAAATCAGATTAAAAGCGGATAACTACAAAACTCCAAAAATTCAGTTTTCCAGATTTGCTAGTTTAGTCAATCAATTTTGTCAATCACCTTATTTGTCTTTGCTTTAGTTCGGTTCTGAGCCTGAAGTTTAGGAAGCCTAAATATTGCTTGACTAAACGAGCGAAAAGCGTAAAAAAGTCAATTTTTTAAATCTGGAGTTACCCGCTTTGATCCTGAAAGCCTCATAAATAATCTCAGTTCAGAGACACAGTGAATGAAAAAATAGTAGACAATTTCTACTGTTTCAATGTAGCCGAGCACACAACTTAGTAGTAACTTGATGCGGATTTACTGTTACCTACTTTTATATACTTTTTCGACTGAATGTACCTGGGTTATGTGGCATTTGTGACAAATTTTAAAAAAAGTCCAATTTTCTTCTCTCTCACATGTGATAGGGATAGAAGCGATAATCCTTGGATAATAATATTAGGCCTGAAAGGATTATAACAATAAGACGTTTATCATAAATTATATCTGAATCCTCTTTACTACTCTGCAACTGGCCTAATATTATTATCGGGAAAAAATACCAATAAGTATTTTTCTCATGATTACCCTAGGATGTTTCATTTTTTATATTACTACACAAGGCTGTATTCATTTATATATCTGAAATTAAATAAACCGTCGGATTCAGTTAGCTCTACCTGAGTTATGGGGTGTAGTCCTTCTTCTCTCCTGAATGGAGTTTAAGAAGTTAGTAATAAGGACTGAGATATTGATAAGATGTCAGATGGACCTGGAAGCTTACTGCTTGGATCGTTGGGAATCCGATTAATGAACTCC
The DNA here is from genome assembly GCA_964056705.1 of Troilus luridus. Taxonomy (NCBI): domain Eukaryota; kingdom Metazoa; phylum Arthropoda; class Insecta; order Hemiptera; family Pentatomidae; genus Troilus; species Troilus luridus. Next base: position 61,260,061 of record OZ057414.1, read on the forward strand.
TATCATCGGATTGACTGGTCTGTCAATAATGTCCGCTCAGGATTAGGGCCAACATCTGTAAACCTGGTGGACCTCGAGAAATCAGGGGAAGAACAGGATGTCCAGTATTAATTTATTTTTATAAAAAAATCATTTACATCAAGCACGTGGAATTTGATTTAAAATGTTATATTAATATTAAATTATATATTGAAAATAAACGCCGTATTTCAAAAAGTAATCCATCCTGACTTATACTTCCGAAACCTGGACTAAGAGGTCCCGACTGTACCCAAAGGTACAGTCGGTCGAAATGGATTTCTGGAGAAGGTATCTCCGTGTCACCAGGCTGGATAGACTAAGAAACGAAGAAATTTGGCAGAGGATGTATGTGAATATATCAACAAATGTAAGGATTGGGACACGCCGCTTAAGACGTGAAGAACGGCCATGTGAAGAGAATGGCGTTTGAATGTTGACCGAACCGAGTGCTGGATTGGGTTCCACCAGGGAGGAGAGGACGCGGACGGACCAGAAGCAGGAGTCTAGGAAGAGATGGCCGGCAGGGGTCTCCAGAAAGAGGATTGGATGAATTGAGAGGTGTGTAGCTCTCCTTTGAAAGGTTGAGGCAGCCCATGTTGGACCGCCTTTAATAAAAAAATTATATATCATCTATTTTACAAATATATGAAACCATTGTAAGACCGGTAGTTATGTACGGGTGCGAGACCCTGAACCAAAAATCAGAACTAATTGTCAACTCCTGGGATAGAAAAGTATTAAGGAGAATATGGGGTGGAGTAGCCGAAAAGGGGCTATGGAGAAGAAGAAGGAATGAGAAGCTGATGGAGCTCTATGAAGAGCCTGACATGGTGGCATTTATAAAGAGAGTCAGAATTAGATAAATGGGGAACGTAGAAGCAATGCCACAACACAGGATACCAAAAAGAATGCTCAATGGGAAACCAGGCGGCAAGCGAAGTAGAGGACGTCCTCGGATCAGATGGCCCGTACGATATGGAAGAGGACTTAAAGCTACTGGATGTACAAGAAAGGAGGAGAGAATAGCGTAGGATCGAAGGGATTGGGTGACTGTGATGGAGGAGGCCCGGGTTCTTGTATAAGTGGTTAATAGTGCCATTCTCGTAGTTTTTGGCTTGAAATGAAGTTGTAATATAAGCCATAACTACATTTCAAGCAAATACTTACTTAGCCCCTTATTCACTATGAAAATGACATGCTTCTGTTGTACAAGAAACTCATTATGTAGAAAATTCGACTTAATAACTTATTTACCGAAGATGCAGATGTTACAGATGTATAATTGCGTTAATTACGTATGACACTAATGTGGATTTTCGGAGTATATAAAACATAAAACAGAAATAAAAATCCTCCATATTATAAAACAGTAATATCCTCCTGCATAAATTATATCCATTGAAAAAAAAATGAAACTTGAAATATACCATCTGCTTAGAATAATCGTGAATCATTGTGTTAAGCTAGCATCCATTGCTGTTTTATTTTATTTTTATATTTGTCGGGTGTACACTGTCCTGAACAGTTTCAAATCTGTAACTCGGTTTTGGATCACATGCTTCAGTATCTACCATAAGCTTCATCTTGGCTTTGTTTATCCATAGACTCCTTGTTTTAGTGGATAGCTCCAACGATGCAAAGGTATCTTTTATTCCCGATTCTATTCTAACGAATATATCAATATCAAGTGCATAGACTCTGCCATTCAGAGATATATACCTTAATTTAAAGTACGTCCGCTTGTTAGTATTTGAGTATCAATTTCTATAGCTGTATATTGAATAGAAGGAGTCTCCTTTTCAGCCCATTCTTAAATTGTTAAGGATCCGAGAGGTGAAAACGGACCATAATTTGACATTTATATTTTGATATGGCTATTCATTCTATTTAGACCAGTTCGGGCGGTATACTCAGAACTCAAAAAGCCCTATATAACATTTCTCTGTTCCACGTATTCCACATCAACTGTCTTTTAAACATTAGTCTACTTACCAGATCAATCTTTCTTTGGTATTCAAAGAATAAATCTGATGAGTCATTGATTACCCTCTTTGAAATCCAGACTTTTGAAATTTACTCAGCGTAAAGGAGCAATTAAACTTTGAGCAATTCTTTGAATGTTGTAATCTGCAGATGGATTCCCACATTGTTTCCACAAAGAACCAGATTGAAAGCTAGATTAGACATACCACTCAATTTTTCCATTCCTAAGAAAGATCCTTTACAAAGTCATGACCTGCATTCTACCAAAAATATGTTGGTAAATCATCCACCACTGCAGATACTGTTGGGTTTCTTATTTCTTCACATAAACCGTGATAGAAATGAAGTTAACTTCATTTGACCGTAACGCGTCTCAAATATTTACTCATTCTTAAGGTTCATTTATTTCTTTTTTACTTTCGTAAGCTCTACCATTTGCAGATCATCTGTCATTAATCTTATCGTATCTCTTTCTCTCTCACTGCATTTTTTTTCTTCCTTCTGACTTTACATTCAACCTGTGTAGTCCTGGTGCATATCTTCTGCATCATTATTTGATTGGATTTGTTCTTTAAATCAGTCAGTTCCTTGCACCGTCGAATCAATCTATTCATTAGATTGTTCTCATTCCAACCACAATCCCTTTCGAAGTTGGAGAATACAATTGATCGAATTAAATATAAAATTTTGAAATGATGACTATTTATATCATTATGATATAATGATGAATTTAAAAAAAATATTTTCATGTTCAGTTACGATCAATGGCAGTTATAAATATACACATATTTTCCAAAGTTTATACCTTTTCCTTCTATTTTAAAAGAAATTCACAGGTTATTCCACACACCCACACGAGGGTGAACTTCAATGCTGTAACTAGCTACTCGTTCCAGGCAAAATAATTGGGATATTCTTTCAACTCTCTGAGTTTTGAAAAGAGATAGGATCCTTAAAAAAATGACGAATGATCAATTTTTTACGATAAAAATTTTATGTAGTAGAAATAAATATAATTTTTTGACTTCAGTAATATGAGCAATTCAAAAATTGTAAGAAGGTCCATAATTTAAGTGAAATCAACCCATTTTTTATAAATAAATTTACGGTTATTATGCAGGGTTACTTTACGAGGAAAAGGGAGAAAAATATTTATCTAAGCATTACTTAACGTTAAGAAAAACACTGAATGCTGAAAAGTCCAATAAACGGTTTGGAAGTACCGTGTTTTATGACTTTCCTCGGAATGGAGTAGCCGGAGCAACTTTATTGCCCTAGGGAGGGGGGGGGGGGGGGTATTTTGGCCTCATCCCAGCCGAGGCATGCAAAACCGTGATCCCGTCTGATTTATTAAGAGGAGGCTCCGATCTTCCGCTCTTGGCAGATAAATTCCGACAAAGCAAATTCGCCCTGCGAGAAATTGTAATCTGCAAGATCTTTATGTATTGCTGATAGAGTGGGGTAGCTCAGTGGTAGAGCGTTGAGTTGCCGTCCCCGAAGGTCCCGGGTTCAAATCAGGCGGTGACGAATAAATTGTTTAATTTGTTAACACCTTGTTGGATCTAATGACCCTCACCCACCCTCTTACTTGGGGGAAAACCTTGGCGATTGAGTGTTAGAAAGGACCAATTAGCTCCCTGCACTACCGTTGTGCTAGAAACCGTACAGTCTCTGCAGCGTACTAGACCCAAGAACCTTCAAGAGTTGTCGTTGTACAGTTTTTATTTTTACCTATTATTATAGTCTGTCAAATTATTTATTTTCATTCTGACTTCGAATATGTTCATGAAATATTACGAAATCCTGCACTATTTTAACTTCCATATTTTCATATTTTCTATTGCTCCTTTGACGATTATTCTCTAGTAAGGTAGTATTTCATCTACTATTATTGATTAATTGCTGATATGAATGAGATGTAACGTTGGTTTTCAGAATAATAAATTTATAATTATTGGAGCCTGATTACTTATACCATCACTGTATATAATTTTTAAAAATAAATAAAGATCATTAAGTTGAAATATTAAATACATTCCGGATTGAAATAAAAACCCAATTGACTATTGATAAAATTAATTCTTTTTCGTCCAACACGTATTTAGTTTTTCCTTTTTCATTTTTTCACTTTTTCAAAAAATGCCTTCATAGGTTGTCCTCAATTTTTTACGACCCAATTCTATTATTCCACCATTATGTCGTCGGTAAATGGGGCCATAGAGGATTCTGTAGGAAGGAAATCGGATTGGTGGGATTCTTTAAGGAAATAGGATGTTAAGGAGAACACAAAGTAACAAATTAATCATTTTTTAGAGGTATATAATTGGCTATTTCTATATAACGGTTGAAATAATATGTTTATACAAACAGCGAAAGCGAAATTCCCTTAATGACACAAAGACGGAGGGCTCAAGAGCCCCTTTTAGTGTAAATGGATTGAGTGGGAGAGGCCCTAACCACAGCTATATGGATCACGTTCTGGTTCACTCCCACTCAGATATCATCATATCCCCTCCCAAGGCAACGTGTTATATGCCTTCTCTTATGTTCTTCCTCAAGAGTATTCTTCATATTTTAGTATTGAAAACAAAAAAATAATACCCAAAGTAACAGTTTGCTGGAGGAAATATACTTCATCAACAATTCATTACAACTAGAAGAATTATCCACGCTCACATAATCACTAAAGAAAATCCGCAATGAGAGCTTAATACTAGTCCATTTCTTTGAGAGTTGTGTCATGAAGAAAAGAACGATATACAGGGTGGCCTGAAATTAGTGGCGGAGCCGTTGAAGGGTGATAGTATAGGACAATTTCAGTCGATATTACAATGAGACCTCCTGTCCTAAAGTTAACCCTTTCCAAGATATTCCTACTTGAAGAATTTTACCATAAGGGTCTTGGGTTCAGTACGTGACTGTACTGTTTCTTGGACAACGGTTGTGCAGGGAAGCGATTTGTCCTAGATCCCGCTTAATCGCCAGGTTATTCCCCCTCCCTATTTTGGATACCCATTTAATAAAGACTGTGAGAGCCCCACGAGGGACTTAGATCCCATAGGATTAATTTCCAGCCGCTAACAAATTAAATAAAAGACTGCCAGCATTGGGATCTTCATGGCAACTCAGCGCTCTGCCACTGAGGTAATCCTCTCCCACAATATTGTTATTAAACTAGCCTTATTAGAATCCCGTCAAGGTAACATAGGTAAAACAATTTTTTTCTAACTCTATGCGATCTACAGATTTCATGTAGACTAAATCATTTATGTAAGCTAAATCATTCATGGATACTATGCACTATAGTATGATCACAGTAATGTTATCATCATATATTTTTTATTGGCTTGCATAAATTCATTACCCGGCATTCTAACATATTATCTTTTCTTGCTGAGTTCGGAGTGCTCTTATGCTCAGGTTTCATCCTGGTGTACAAGTAATGAACTTTCATGGATTGTAATGGATCAGGCACATGTATACCACTATCATATTTCTTATTTTGTAAGTATGAATTAAATAATTTAATTACAGATCTTTTTTAGCAGTCTTGTATTTTATTAATTACTTTGAAAACCCACATTTATACTGGCAGTAAGCCTCAAGGTACTACATCACTTCATTTGACTAAATTACATTAACACAACACCAAAGGATTGTTTTACACTATTCTGTTGCAGCTATGTAGAGTTCTTCATAACCTGACAAATAAGTAATTTGAATGAAAGCAGAAGACTCTATTAAATTTTTAAAAAAACAGTAATATCAAAGGGATTGTTGAACATTCCGTTTTTATGAACATTACTTAATGGAGATCTAAAGGTTAACAAAGGATGGAATATGAATGTTGCTAAAAGAAGCAATAAGGAAAGAATGTCTAGGTACAGAGAATCTAAGAACCTAATGTTTTACCATACTCAGTTAGCTCCTTTGTGTGCTTTAGTTTATTTTTAAATGTATTAGCTGACATAACAGGCAATTGCCACAGGCCCGTCACTTTCCCGGTCATCATTGTTGCTTATTCTGAACAACTTTTACGAGGGTTTTAGGGTTTCTTGTTCAGTAAGTTTGAATTGAAAATATTAAAATTAGCATAAAGTTGTTAATTGTAATTAAACTTAATAAATGGAATGAAATTCTGAAATTATATATTTCATAGAAATTGTGTTGAAAGAAACCCTTCTAGCTCTTTTTCTTCCTCTTTGTGGCTTTCATCGTAGGCGGAATCAACCCATCTCTATCTTTCGCTAGAATCCTCAGATCATGTAAACTGTTCCCTGCTTCTAGTCCCAACTTGTTAATATAATTGAAGTAGGTCGGCCTTGGTTTCTCTCTAGACCTTGTGGCCCACGAGTTTGGCTTCCATTACTTTCTTGGAAAGTAAAGGGAAAGTACTTTCCCTGTCATTATGTAGCCATGCCAAAACCATTTGAGATCCATTTCAAAATTTTGATTTTATTTATTTGTATCTTATAATGGAAACGCTTCTACCTAGTTTCTTGCAGGGTGAAAAACCCCAACTGAAGTATTTTAAATATTTTTATTTTGAAGAGAAAAAATTTGTACCTGGCCGGGATTAGAACCCGGTTCGTCAGCCTCTCCGTGGCAGCGCTCTTACCTTTTGAGCTACGAGGGGTCGCCTCTCAGTCAGGACAAATCCGTTCTTTTAATCGATCCCATATCCCCGTGTTCTCGTAATTTTGCGATGTATACACGAGGGAGAACGTTCATTGAACATTACTTTAATCTAATATCTTGTTGACTTACGTCATTATATTATTCATAATTTTTTTGATAATTGTTTTAATTTTTAAATATTTTTATTTTGAAGAGAAAAGATTTGGCCCTGGCCGGGGTTCGAACCCTAAAATATTTTAGTCCAACATTTCAAAAAAAAAATCACAGCATTTTAAAATACGGCCTACAAGTATCTATTGAGGTTTCTGGTTTCTATTAAGCATATAAAGGATGGATTCAGTAACTTTCTGTTTATTCAATTGCAGAATAATTGCGAATACAAATTTTATACCTCCAATAAAATTTTATAATTATATAAAAATAATATACATTATAATATGGTTAACGTTTATTTTTTCCAGTTTTGCTTCATTTTATTAATAATACGTTTTTATGTTTTATTTACAGGAGTAAAACACTCAAGAACAATTTAGATCTACATAGGTAAGGTTTCCTTGTTATATTATGAATTAATATAATAAGTAATTTCTTTATTAATAATTTTCAACAATATTTACTTGAAAAAAATAATAAAACCTTTCCATTGCAACCCATGGTTCTTGGATTCGGCACATGGTAGAGATTGTACTGCTTTAGGATAACGAAACAGTGCAAGGAAGTAATTTGTCCGAGATAACGCTCAATCGCCATGTTTTTCCCCTATTAAAGGCACCCATTTTTTAGAGCTGAGTGAGCCACAAGATGATCTCCAGCTCTTAAACAGTCCATCCCCAGTGGTTAAAAGATTAAATAAATTATCTTCCACAGGTTTGAACCCGGGACGTTCGGCACAGCAACTCAGAGCTCTACTACAGAGCTATCGCTGTACATGTTTATATTTATGTTCATATATCAATACTAGATCTTAATTTTTTTATGTGACCATTATGTAAAAGTAGCAATTAACATAATTTTGTATTTTAATTCATTTTTATTACATAAAAATAATAAAGGCCCAATCATTGCATAGTACTCTCATCATTTATGTAGGGTCAGCGGTGATGTCAACAAGTCGTGTTTTGAATATACTCAATAATATCGAAAATCCTTGGATAGTTGGGAATGCAAGAAAGTGACTTTACGAAATGATAACTGAAACATTATGGAATATGCATGAAGACGACGGGGGCAGAAGTGAATATTTCCTCAATCCAGCGAGGAGAATTTGAATATAGGGAATGTGTTGGCTGGCTACCGAATATATTTCCTATATTGCCATCTATTTTCCACTCTTGCCCTGCTCGAAGATATCTCCTCCAGTGACCTGCCCTTATATTCTGACCTACTTATATGAATTATTTCAAAAAGTCCAAAATGAAAACATAATACAATTATCTCAAGTAATTTTTAAAAAAGTACATAATTTTACAGGAAAATTCATCAAAAATAATTTTTCTTCACTTGGTACCTATTCTTCAATACTAATATGGGATTAAAACTAGTTTTAGCTAGCTATTTATTTCAAACAAGCATTTAAAAATCTATTAAACAGAGGATCGTATTTTTTTATATTTTATTTATTATAAACAGTAGAAATAATAATGAGGTTCCTTTAGAATAGTATGGGAACGGATTGGCTTAGTGGTAGAGCGCTGAGTTCCCGTGTCGAAGATCCCCACTGTTACAGATTTTATTTAATCTGTTAACAGCCGGGGATAGGTTTTTTGGAGTCTGAGACTCTCCTGCGGCTCACCTAGCCTCTGTAAAGTTGGAATCTAAAATAGGGGTAAAATCTGGCGGTTGAGCGTACTCTATAACTAACCGCCTCACTGATCTGCCATTGACCATGGAACAGTACTGTCTCTTCCACGTACTGAACCCAAGGCTCTTCATGAGTTGTAGTGGTACGGGTTTTTTTTTTAAAGAAAAAATACTATAAACAATGATGGTTGGACTGTGGGAGATCATTAGTCTAGACGTAATATAAATAAATAAAGTAATAAATAAATATTTAGACACTAATGGAAAAATTCTGTTTATTTGAAAAAAAAAGAATAAATCATATCCTTATTATAATTGCTCAAAACGCAGCAAGACAGAGAAAACATCCCACCACCTCCAAGGCCCAAATGCAACTACTGAATCATAAGGAAGTTTACCAGACTACAGCTGTGAAAAGGTTCAATAAAACAACTGATAATAACTAAATAAAATATGCAAAATACAAACACGAAACGTCAACAAGCGCAAAGGAAAAAAATGAATAAACGACACAAAACATAAAACAATAAACCAACTAAAATAGGAAAGTAATAGTGCAAGAGTAAGAATTATTGTTCTCTTTCTTTTTTGATCCCTGATTTGGCGAAATATTGGCAAGTATTTCAGTTTTTAGTTTAGAGACTTAAGGCTTTTTGTTTGGAATTTTTTCCACTAATGTCTTAACATATAATTTATGTCTCTTTTTAGCTTTTGCTCTTCTATATTACTATATTTTGTTGGATGGACGTTTATCTATCGGGTTCTTGGTAATGTCCTTATCATCTTGCACTTTTTCTTTCCTATTAAACTGGTGTTTTTGTATTGTTTATTTTTTTCCTTAGTTCTTTTTGAATTTTAGTGTGTGCATTTTGCATTTTCTATTTAGTTTATAATCAGCTGTTGCATTCAACCTTTTTCACAGCTGTTGTCCTAGTACCATCCTTATGATCCAGTAGTTGCATTTAGACCTTGGCGGTGGTGGGATGTTTCTTCTGGTTAGTGTCTTGCTGCACTTTGAGGAAAGAATTGGCTTCATTCGTTTTTACCTTTTGCTATTATTTTTTTTCTGTCCTGAAGATTCCTGAATAGGCGAAATATTGACAGGTTTTCTATATACTGTTTTTAGTTTAGTGACTTGTACGGAATTTCTCAACTGACGCCTTAACAAATGTTTATGTCTCTTTTGAGTTTTCGCTCTTCAATAGTAATAAGTAAAATTTAAAATTACTAACAGATAAAATTAATTAGTGAAAGAGCATAGTGGAGTAACAAAAAAAAAAAGTGTAGATACTCATCTGAGTGTTCTTGAATATTTTTCATCCCTAATTGCAAACACAACAAAAAAACTTCTAATATTAATAAAATAAAGCAAACATTTAAATATTGAGTAATAATTCACGAAGTATAGAATATATTTGTCCAATTACATTGAAGATAAGGGAACTCTATTTGCAATTATTTTGAATTATTAAGTACGATTTGAAAGTGGGTGAAGAGGATGGAAGCAACAAATGGTATTCCATAAAGACGAGGATTTGTGGAGGGCCCTATATAAATACTACGGCCAAGAACGGGGATGGTATGGATGGAAAGAGGATTTGAATCGAAAAATATCTTTTGTAATTATCAACTACACCACCTTAAAGCAAAAGGAAATCGAGCAGTGAGGACTGAACCTCTTTAATAGATGAAGTCAGGTAGATCTTAGTAACATGTGGTGAGAGACTTCGATTCGCACCCCAAAAACTTCTTTATAAATAGAGATTGTCACCCCAAATAGGGGCCTTATCACGACTGATTCCATTCAGCCCCTGGAAAGCACTGCTCTATAAATTGTCCAAATTGCTCAACTTATCCACATACCATATAGAGGGGAACCGTTCTTCGTCTAATGCGCCAAGGAACTCAAAATCAAGCTATACAATTCCTAATTCCTAATAAAACCCACTTTTCAAAACTTAATCATGCTAACTGAACCTGTTTGCCTTATTCGATTCAAGTTCAATTGGCGTCTTTTCGTGAACAGTAACAAGCACTAGTATATTTGGAAATGTTTACCATAATAGTATTATATATGAATATATCCGTAGCCAAGGTGAATAAGTGGTTAATTTCTAATCTTGTCCAGACAGAGTTAGCTGTATTGTGGGAAACGAAATCGCATCATTTTCGTAGTTTTTGGCTTGAAATGGAGTTATAGTATAGGTAATTACTACTTTTAAAGCAAATGCCTGGCTTAGCCCTTCATTCGCCACGGAAATAACACGATTCTGCTTCTTTAATTTCAAGAAATTCATTTTGGAGAAAATTCTATTTAATAAGTTACTCACCGGGCCTGTATTACAACCAGCAAATAAGAATGGTAAATATCTTTTATATAAACAGGAAATAGATTAGAAGATAGAGAAAGATCTGGGATGGGTACGTCATATATCTTCAATCTGGATTCAATGTATCATCGATGTTACATTTTGAATAAAAATAGTTTGGTAAGAAAAATTTGCTAAATATACAAATATACAATGCTTTATCTGAAGTTGAATTAATTTTCTCTCTCTTATTGTAATGTATATTATCATATAAATTGGATCATGTTGACGATCCTTTAAAAATACATTTTTAAAAAGCACACACTTAGATCACGATTTAAGTGGTATAGGTTTCTGTTGTAGCTGGAACTTGAAAAAGGAAGCTGCTTCGCTTTCACCTTAGTATGTTATGATTTATTTCTTAGACATACTAAACAATTAATCTGGAAAGTTCCGGATGGGAAGCATCGGCCATCTATTGGCCAGCACAGACCAGAAGTGTTGAGTTGGAGAATGGAAGATTCCAATTCCTCAATATTTCTTCCTACCGTTTACTCATTGTTAATGTGCGGCTCAGTATAGCTTTATAAACTACAATATTTTACACAAGTTAAAAGAATAGTTATTTTGTATTTTGAGCAAGGATGTAGAATAAGAAAGTGCTTATTGAAACACCATAGAAATTATAATTATCAATTTCATTGAAAATCAGCGATGATTTTCAGGCTCAATAATTATTTTGTAATCCATAGTTATAATTTAAATATACTTTTAGTTTACACTTTACGTATTGCAATATATATTAGTTCTACAATGTTAATCTATTTTCACATTGTACCACAGTGGGACCTTAGATTTAGAAATAGCAATTACCGACTCGATAATATAAACCTTAATTACAAATGTTTGATATTTACGTAGAACAAATACGTATTGCAAAATGTAATATATAAACTAACAACATATTTATGTTATAATAATAGCATAATAATTATTGAGCTTGAAAATCATCGGTGAATTTCAGTAAAATTGATAATTTTATCATTTTCTAAAGTACATTTTTCTCATTATTGTTCCTTCACTTATTGCTTTATTAATTAACTTTGTTGATATTTTTATTTTTTTGTTTGATAATTTTACTTTCTTGAACTATTTTAATTATTTGCATCAGTGTAAATTAATAATTTTCAGTTTAAAATTCCTCTGAAATTTTAACAGCACGGGTCAAAATAATCAACATTTTTTGGGAGTTCAACTGCAAAGAGACTGTTCAACTGAAACTGACGGATAAACGACATTAAAAACATTACTGAAACTGACAGTTAATCAAAGTTTACCGTATTCAAGTGTAGTAACTCCATTCCGGAAAAATGTGTAACTCTCTATTTGCTCTTCAATATCAAAAAGTTCAAGAGTTTTTTGGCAAAAAATATACTGTTGTTACTGTGTTGGCTCGACCATATATAGCAGTTATGCTATTTTAAAATATATGTTCAAGAGTTTGTTCGCAGTCCTTTATTTGTAAAAAATTATAAACTCTAAAAGAACGCTCGAAAAAGGAATGCCTCAGTTCCTCAATTCTATAACACGAAAAGATAATGTCCAAACTCTGAGATGCAATAAAGAACTTTGACTCGATGCATTACAATCTTGGTAGATAAACATAAGAGGCTTTTATAAGTACTGGCATGTTCCAGAAGTTTCAAGCTCATTCGTTAATCTTTAGTGTGGTTGAAAAAGACATAGAACTAATATCAGAGTTTTACGATCGACGCTGTAAATCTTATTTTTATTATCTTGCGCTCAGTAGACTTTGTCGGTTGTGTTTAAGTTCTCCCAGCACTCTCAAGACTTCTCTCATATCTCAACTTTCGTAAGGCTTCTTCAGAATTGTTACAGTTATCGTTGGCCTTCGGAGAGGAGTATCATTTTCGTGCCCCTGAATGGTCCTGGATCTCATAGGATCCATCTCCGGGCGCTAACAGATTAAATAAAAGTCTGCCAGCGATCGGGATTTGAATCCAGGACCTTCGGCATGGCAACTCAGCGCTCTACCACTGTGCCACTCCGCTTTATTATTATTATTACAGGCGTTCCAACATGGGTTGCCTCAACCTGTCAGAGCAGAGCTCCTCCACACCTCTCGATCCACCCAATCATCTTCCTGGAGACCCCTACCGGTCATTTATTCCTACTTCCTACCTACTATTTTATTTACTATTTATTATTAAATTACCAATTTGCAAATCTAGTGGTTTAAATTTTCTATTTATACTTATCCGTAATTTGCAAGTCGTTTACTAATTATTATGAAATTGTTACTCGGGATACAGACGAAGATCATCAAACAATACAAAAAAATTAAAAGAGGAATATGAAACGGTTCTAGTAACTGGGACAAAAGGTTTCTACATGGTATTAAAAGTAAAAAGGAGAAGTGTAAATGAAAAAACATATCTGATACACAGTATTACAGAATAGGAAGATACTAATATTTCATAAAACCAAAATAAATACGAGTATAATCTTGAATAGTGATATAAAAGTATACTATGGAGCCTCATCTCGAATTGAGGAGAAGTTTGGACCATAAACCAAGAATTGATAAAGTCAAATACGTAGACATGAGGGAAAAATGTATGTAGAAAAAGCTGCCAGAAATCGGAAAGAGAAAAAATTCTTAAAATCGGTTAGGAAATTAAAATAGCCAGAGGAAAGGAAGTTTCTTAGGGGGAGTGTACGGATGGAATATAGATGAAGGAAGACGCTGAAATAAACCAAGAAAAAGTGGAGAAAAATCTGAGAGCCAGAAACGAAAGATAACCTCGCAATTTAGTACCCCTAATTCGAATATTGCCTACAAACTCGCTTGCTGGCGTCAAACAGTAAGTGAAGTCCCAAAATAATAATAAGTCTTTGATTATAATAATGTGTGATCAGTTACAGATATTATTATACCGTATGTATAATACGGTATAATAATATCGTATATAATTAATTAAATAGTTTTAATTATTTTTTACAACTCCTTTATAAAGAATGAAAATATTTTTAAATGATTAAATTGAAAAATATTTCAAATTTGTGTTTATTTGAAATATTTTTCAATTTTTTAATATAGTAGAATAATTACTTCAATGATGAGTGCTAACGCCTCTTTGATCAGATCAATTAGGTGATAATAAATTCAATCTTTCTATTGTATAAAAAAGTTGCGAGTGATGTTGCAATATTTTACTTTACATTTGTAAAGCGGTATGGACCGTGAAGGAGACACCTCACTTCCTACTCCCCGAATTATTTTGTATTCAATTTGTATCTGTAAACTACCCTTGGTTTTTGCAGTAAATATTTCAGCTGAAGAAATCTTGGTAATTCGTTTTTGCTACTATGTACGTACTATAAAATTAAATGATTACAATTAATTATAGTTTGTAAATTAGAATATATTCTAAGAAGCCATTTTCTTTTCTTTATTTTGAACATTGGACGCTACAGGTCCTTGCAGGTTGGTACTAGATGGGCTTACGTGCAACTTTTCAGTAACAGCTCCAACCGTTACTGAGATTTTTCTTCCTCTGATTCATTAACTGCTACTAACTGTGATTCGTGATTCTGTCGAAATACTACAAACAGTGATTGAACTTTCTGTTTATTCAATTGCAGAATAATTGCGAATACAAATTTTATACCTCCAATAAAATTTTATAATTATATAAAAATAATATACATTATAATATGGTTAACGTTTATTTTTTCCAGTTTTGCTTCATTTTATTAATAATACTTTTTTATGTTTAATTTACAGGAGTAAAACACTCAAGAACAATTTAGATCTATATCAATTTTTAGGTAAGGTTTCCTTGTTATATTATGAATTAATACAATAAGTAATTTCTTTATTAATAATTTTCAACAATATTTACTTGAAAAAAATAATAAAACCTTTCCATTGCAGCCCATGGTTCTTGGATTCGGCACATGGTAGAGATTGTACTGCTTTATAACGAAACAGTGCAAGGAAGTAATTTGTCCGAGATAACGCTCAATCGCCATGTTTTTCCCCTATTAAAGGCACCCATTTTTTAGAGCTGAGTGAGCCACAAGATGATCTCCAGCTCTTAAACAGTCCATCCCCAGTGGTTAAAAGATTAAATAAATTATCTTCCACAGGTTTGAACCCGGGACGTTCGGCACAGCAACTCAGAGCTCTACTACAGAGCTATTGCTGTACATGTTTATATTTATGTTCATATATCAATACTAGATCTTAATTTTTTTATGTGACCATTATGTAAAAGTAGCAATTAACTTAATTTTGTATTTTAATTCATATTTATTACATAAAAATAATAAAGGCCCAATCATTGCATAGTACTCTCATCATTTTAATGCATGTAGGGTCAGCGGTGATGTCAACAAGTCGTGTTTTGAATATAATCAATATTATCGAAAATCCTTGGATAGTTGGGAATGCAAGAAAGTGACTTTACGAAATGATAACTGAAACATTATGGAATATGCATGAAGACGACGGGGGCAGAAGTGAATATTTCCTCAATCCAGCGAGGAGAATTTGAATATAGGGAATGTGTTGGCTGGCTACCGAATATATTTCCTATATTGCCATCTATTTTCCACTCTTGCCCTGCTCGAAGATATCTCCTCCAGTGACCTGCCCTTATATTCTGACCTACTTATATGAATTATTTCAAAAAGTCCAAAATGAAAACATAATACAATTATCTCAAGTAATTTTTAAAAAAATAAATAATTTTACAGGAAAATTCATTAAAAATAATTTTTCTTCACTTGGTACCTATTCTTCAATACTAATATGGGATTTAAACTAGTTTTAGCTAGCTATTTATTTCAAACAAGCATTTAAAAATCTATTAAACAGAGGATCGTATTTTTTTATATTTTATTTATTATAAACAGTATAAATAATAATGAGGTTCCTTTAGAATAGTATGGGAACGGATTGGCTTAGTGGTAGAGCGCTGAGTTCCCGTGTCGAAGATCCCCACTGTTACAGATTTTATTTAATCTGTTAACAGCCGGGGATAGGTTTTTTGGAGTCTGAGACTCTCCTGCGGCTCACCTAGCCTCTGTAAAGTTGGAATCTAAAATAGGGGTAAAATCTGGCGGTTGAGCGTACTCTATAACTAACCACCTCACTGCTCTACCATTGACCATGGAACAGTACTGTCTCTTCCACGTACTGAACCCAAGGCTCTTCATGAGTTGTAGTGGTACGGGTTTTTTTTTTTTTAAGAAAAAATACTATAAACAATGATGGTTGGACTGTGGGAGATCATTTGTTTAGACGTAATATAAATAAATAAAGTAATAAATAAATATTTAGACACTAATGGAGAAATTATGTTTGTTTGAAAAAAAAAGAATAAATCATATCCTTATAATAATTGGTCAAAACGCAGCAAGACAGAGAAAACATCCCACCACCTCCAAGGCCCAAATGCAACTACTGAATCATAAGGAAGTTTACCAGACTACAACTGTGAAAAGGTTCAATAAAACAACTGTTAATAACTAAATAAAAATGCAAAATACAAACACGAAACGTCAACAAGCGCAAAGGAAAAAAAATGAATAAACGACACAAAACATAAAACAATAAACCAACTAAAATAGGAAAGTAATAGTGCAAGAGTTAGAATTATTATTCTCTTACTTTCTTGATCCCTGAATTGGCGAAAAATTGGCAAGTATTTCAGTTTTTAGTTTAGAGACTTAAGGCTTTTTGTTTGGGATTTTTTCCACTAATGTATTAACATATAATTTATGTCTCTTTTTAGCTTTTGCTCTTCTATATTACTATATTTTGTGGAATAGACGTTTATCTATTACGTTCTTGGTAATGTCCTTATCATCTTGCACTTTTTCTTTCCTATTAAACTGGTGTTTTTGTAATGTTTATTTTTTTCCTTAGTTCTTTTTGAATTTTAGTGTGTGCATTTTGCATTTTCTATTTAGTTTCTAATCAGCTATTGCATTTAACCTTTTCACAGCTGTTGTCCTAGTACCTTCCTTATGATCCAGTAGTTGCATTTAGACCTTGGCGGTGGTGGGATGTTTCTTCTGGTTAGTGTCTTGCTGCACTTTGAGGAAAGAATGGGCTTCATTCGTTTTTACCTTTTGCTATTATTTTCGTTCTGTCCTGAAGATTCCTGAATAGGCGAAATATTGACAGGTTTTCTATATACTGTTTTTAGTTTAGTGACTTGTACGGAATTTCTCAACTGACGCCTTAACAAATGTTTATGTCTCTTTTGAGTTTTCGCTCTTAAATAGTAATAAGTAAAATTTAAAATTACTAGCAGATAAACTTAATTAGTGAAAGAGCACAGTGGAGTAACAAAAAAAAAAAGTGTAGATACTCATCTGAGTGTTCTTGAATATTTTTCATCCCTAATTGCAAACACAACAAAAAAACTTCTAATATTAATAAAATAAAGCAAACATTTAAATATTGAGTAATAATTCACGAAGTATAGAATATATTTGTCCAATTACATTGAAGATAAGGGAACTCTATTTGCAATTATTTTGAATTATTAAGTACGATTTGAAAGTGGGTGAAGAGGATGGAAGCAACAAATGGTATTCCATAAAGACGAGGATTTGTGGAGGGCCCTATATAAATACTACGGCCAAGAACGGGGATGGTATGGATGGAAAGAGGATTTGAATCGAAAAATATCTTTTGTAATTATCAACTACACCACCTTAAAGCAAAAGGAAATCGAGCAGTGAGGACTGAACCTCTTTAATAGATGAAGTCAGGTAGATCTTAGTAACATGTGGTGAGAGACTTCGATTCGCACCCCAAAAACTTCTTTATAAATAGAGATTGTCACCCCAAATAGGGGCCTTATCACGACTGATTCCATTCAGCCCCTGGAAAGCACTGCTCTATAAATTGTCCAAATTGCTCAACTTATCCACATACCATATAGAGGGGAACCGTTCTTCGTCTAATGCGCCAAGGAACTCAAAATCAAGCTATACAATTCCTAATTCCTAATAAAACCCACTTTTCAAAACTTAATCATGCTAACTGAACCTGTTTGCCTTATTCGATTCAAGTTCAATTGGCGTCTTTTCGTGAACAGTAACAAGCACTAGTATATTTGGAAATGTTTACCATAATAGTATTATATATGAATATATCCGTAGCCAAGGTGAATAAGTGGTTAATTTCTAATCTTGTCCAGACAGAGTTAGCTGTATTGTGGGAAACGAAATCGCATCATTTTCGTAGTTTTTGGCTTGAAATGGAGTTATAGTATAGGTAATTACTACTTTTAAAGCAAATGCCTGGCTTAGCCCTTCATTCGCCACGGAAATAACACGATTCTGCTTCTTTAATTTCAAGAAATTCATTTTGGAGAAAATTCTATTTAATAAGTTACTCACCGGGCCTGTATTACAACCAGCAAATAAGAATGGTAAATATCTTTTATATAAACAGGAAATAGATTAGAAGATAGAGAAAGATCTGGGATGGGTACGTCATATATCTTCAATCTGGATTCAATGTATCATCGATGTTACATTTTGAATAAAAATAGTTTGGTAAGAAAAATTTGCTAAATATACAAATATACAATGCTTTATCTGAAGTTGAATTAATTTTCTCTCTCTTATTGTAATGTATATTATCATATAAATTGGATCATGTTGACGATCCTTTAAAAATACATTTTTAAAAAGCACACACTTAGATCATGATTTAAGTGGTATAGGTTTCTGTTGTAGCTGGAACTTGAAAAAGTAAGCTGCTTCGCTTTCACCTTAGTATGTTATGATTTATTTCTTAGACATACTAAACAATTAATCTGGAAAGTTCCGGATGGGAAGCATCGGCCATCTATTGGCCAGCACAGACCAGAAGTGTTGAGTTGGAGAATGGAAGATTCCAATTCCTCAATATTTCTTCCTACCGTTTACTCATTGTTAATGTGCGGCTCAGTATAGCTTTATAAACTACAATATTTCACACAAGTTAAAAGAATAGTTATTTTGTATTTTGAGCAAGGATGTACAATAAGAAAGTGCTTATTGAAACACCATAGAAAATTATAATTAACAATTTCATTGAAAATCAGCGATGATTTTTAGGCTCAATAATTATTTTGTAATCCATAGTTATAATTTAAATATACTTTTAGTTTACACTTTACGTATTGCAATATATATTAGTTCTACAATGTTAATATATTTTCACATTGTACCACAGTGGGACCTTAGATTTAGAAATAGTAATTACCGACTCGATAATATAAACCTTAATTACAAATGTTTGATATTTACGTAGAACAAATACGTATTGCAAAATGTAATATATAAACTAACAACATATTTAAGTTATAATAATTATTGAGCATGTAAATCATCGGTGATTTTCAGTAAAATTGATAATTTTATCATTTTCTAAAGTACCTTTTTCTCATTATTGTTCCTTCACTTATTGCTTTATTAATTAACTTTCGAAAGTTGATACTTTTATTTTTTTGTTTAATAATTTTACTTTTTTGAACTATTTTAATTATTTGCATCAGTGTAAATTAATAATTTTCAGTTTAAAATTCCTCTGAAATTTTAACAGCACGGGTCAAAATAATTAACATTTTTTGGGGAGTTCGACTTCAAAGAGACTGTTCAACTGAAACTGACGGATAAACCAGTGACAATTAATCGAAGTTTTACTGTATTCAAGTGTATTACTCCATTCCGGAAAAATATGTAACTCTTCTATTTGCTCAATATCAAAAAGTTCAAGAGTTTTTTGGCAAAAATTATACTGTTATTACTGTGTTGGCTCGACCATATATAGCAGTTATGTACGCTATTTTAAAATATATGTTCAAGGGTTTGTTCGCAGTTCTTTATTTGTAAAAAATTATAAACTCTAAAAGAACCTAAGGCATTCCTCAATTCTATAACACGAAAAGATAATGTCCAAACTCTGAGATGCAATAAAGAACTTAGACTCGATGCATTACAATCTTGGCAGATAAACATAAGAGGCTTTTATAAGTACTGGCATGTTCCAGAAGTTTCAAGCTCATTCGTTAATCTTAAGTGTGGTTGAAAAAGACATAAAACTAATATCAGAGTTTTACGATCGACGCTGTAAATCTTATTTTTATTATCTTGCGCTCAGTAGACTTTGTCGGTTGTGTTTAAGTTCTCCCAGCACTCTCAAGACTTCTCTCATATCTCAACTTTCGTGAGGCTTCTTCAGAATTGTTACAGTTATCGTTGGCCTTCGGAGAGGAGTATCATTTTCGTGTCCCTGAAGGGTCCTGGATCTCATAGGATCCATCTTCGGGCGCTAACAGATTAAATAAAAATCTGCCAGCGATCGGGATTTGAATCCAGGACCTTCGGCTTGGCAACTCAAGGCTCTACCACTGAGCCACTCCGCTTTTTTTGAAAAGAACGTAATTATTATTATTTTTTACTACTTTATTTACTATTTATTATTAAATTACGAATTTGAAAATCTAGTGGTATGTACCTCATTTTCTATTTATACTTCTCCGTAATTTGCAAGTCGTTTACTAATTATTATGAAATTGTTACTCGGGATACAGACGAAAATCATCAAATAATACAAAAAAATTAAAAGAGGAATATGAAACGGGTCTAGTAACTGTGACAAAAGGTTTCTATATGGTAATACAAGTAAAAAGATGTTTAAATGAAAAAACATATCTAATACACAGTATTACAGAATAGGAAGATACTAATATTTCATAAAACCAAAATAAATACGAGTATAATCTTAAAAAGTAATATAAAAGTATAATATGGAGCCTCATCTCGAATTGAGGAGAAGTTTGGACCATAAACCAAGAGTTGATAAAGTCAAATACGTAGGCATGAGGGAAAAATGAATGTAGAAAAAGCAACCAGAAATCGGAAAGAGAAAAAATTCTTAAAATCGGTTAGGAAATTAAAAAAGCCACAGGAAAGGAAGTTTCTTAGGGGAAGTGTACGGATGGAATATAGATGGAGGAAGACGCTGAAATAAACCAAGAAAGAGTGGAGAAAAATCTGAGAGCCAGAAACGAAAAAGAAGATAACCTCTCAATTTAGTAGCCCTAATTCGAATATTGCCTACAAACTCGCTTGCTGGCGTTAAACAGTAAGTGAAGTCCCAAAATAATAATAAGTCTTTGATTATAATAATTTGTGATCAGTTATAGATATATACCGTATTGCTAGTTTTAATTATTTTTTACAACTCCTCTTATAAAACATGAAAATATTTTTAAATGATTAAATTGAAAAATATTTCAATTTTTTAATATAGTAGAATAATTACTTCAATGATGAGTGATAACGCCTCTTTGATCGGGTCAATTAGGTGATAATTAATTCAGTCATTCTATTGCATAAAAAAGTTGCAAGTGATGTTGCAATATTTTACTTAACATTTGTAAAGCGGTATGGACCGTGAAGGAGACACTTCACTTCTTACTTCCAGAATTATTTCTCACTCGGATTATTTTGTATTCCATTTGTATCTGTAAACTACCCTTGGTTTTTGCAGTAAATATTTCAGCTGAGGAAATCTTGGTAATTTCTTCTTATACAAAAGAGCAAAACAATAGTCCGTTGCGTTTTGGTTACTATGTACGTACTATAAAATTAAATGATTAAATTAATTATAGTTTGTAAATTAGAATATATTCTAAAAAGTCATTTGGTTTTCTTTTGCTTTGAACATTAGACGCTACAGGTCCATGCAGGTTGGTACTAGATGGGCTTAACTGCTACCTTTCAGTAACAGCTTCAACCGTTACTGTGATTTCTCTTACCTGTGATTTCTTAACTGCTACTAACTGTGATTCGTGATTCTGTCAAAATGCTACCAACAGTGATTTCGTCGGCGTACTTAATTCCACACCTTGAATATAACGATCACAGAATACGCATTATAAAGATGATAATTACTTACTATAATACTATGATAATTACTATAATGACACTTGTATAATTCACTATAACCCTATCAATATACATACAGATGGGATTATTTTCAATATACTGTATGACCTAAATTTTTCGCTTATGGTTCAACCCATTCAAGACCACGATTTTTTTTTAACACGGTCCCCAGGAGCGAAATTTGTTTTTCTTTATATCGTTTATTTTCAATTAAAAAAACATGTTTACAATGGAAATCGCAGAAAAAACGGATGGAAATACTTTTGGTGGCCGGAAAACCTCCGGGAGATTGGATGGCTCCCCCTCCCCCTAAGGGCGGATCCAGGATTTCTTTCTGGGGGGCACAGCGGGCAGACGGGCAAAAAAATCTACAATAACTTAGAAATAAACTTATAGTATTTATAGAAAGGTTTCAAAGGTTTATTAAAATATCAAAACAATAGTTTCCCTCATGTTCTTTCTGTTATTTCATTTATATATTTTAACAACTATGATCTTGTGATTTGCCTTTAAGTATGTACTGTAAAGGATTCTCCTCAGTACGAAAAAACCGTCTGGGGGGAACGTGCGCCCGTGTCCCGCCCTTACCTCCCCCCCTACATAGTAGTAACTACTAGTACTACCATTATTTTTTCTATAGGTAATTTACAAGTAAATATTTATACTTTACAATAAACAAGCTGTAAATAAATATTTGACTTTCTCTTTTATTTAAACATTCAAATATAATTTAAATTTATTACTGAGCAGTTATTTTTCTACATTAGAATTAATTGAGTCAAATTAAGGCAGCAGCCTATCAGAGTTTTTTGCTATAGGGAAAGGTTTTCCAAGGGTGCAATCCCTGTTACCCTTTAGGCACCCTAACAACAGTAATCACTCCTTTCACCTAAATCACTGTGGTCACAACCACGCTTCTATTACGTTCGCCCATGAGCAGTTCCCATATGTGAAGAACAGTTTGGAACTGTTACTATAGTCACAATAACAATCACGCTTCAATTCCGTTCGCGTTCTATCGCCAATCACCGATAGCCGACGATCAGTTTCCATATGTGAAGAACAGTTTGGAACTGTTACTGATGAATTTGCAATCACAGGTCGACCTGTGACTTTTGAGTAACAGTGAAAAAGCAACAGTTCGTGATTTCTTGCCCATCGCTAGTTGGTACACAACACTCCATACTCAACATTGGCACATCTATAAACCAATTCATGTGGTATCAAGTTTTACTATCATTATTTATGTATCCACTTTATTCATGCTTCAATGATTATAGTTAATTATCTAATCATTGCTGTTTTCATCTTACAAATAGAAATGAGATAATAATCCACTTCTTAAATAACTAATATTTCCTGATTTAATGCACTACTGTATGTAAAATGATTTTGAAGGCTTTTATTACAACAAAATCAAATGATAAAACTAAGTATAGTTTGTAAATTATATGTCCTGCGGGTTCCTGCGCAATACTTTGTACTCAGCATTGGCAGAGCTATGAACCGATTAAATAATTAATAAAATATACTTAAATAATTACTATTTCGAAATTATTAATATACTACAACACATATAATGATTTTTAAGATTTTTATTACTACAATATTAAATGATTATATGAAATCTAGTTTGTCGATTAGAATATATTCAAAGAAGCGATTTTTATTTTCTCTAAAAGTGACTTTTATACCCACTATTACTTGTGTAATAAGAAAGGGGTCTATTTCATTTGAAAACCGTTAGATACCATTTGTATTCCTATTAGCTTTAACTTAAAAAATCGATAAATATTTAATACATAACCGCCCGCTCATGAATCTAAAGTGAGCCAAAATCCTCTACCCGGAGGAAGACGGATCACATATAGGATGCTTTCAAAACACCTGCTACCTTCGATATTTGTAACAGGTTATCGTCAAGCTGTTATATAAATACCTTCTAAAAGCACTTATCCACGGTTCTGACCTTATCAAGTATATGTTAAAAATCATATATAATGTTTAGATAAGATTACCGTTGTTTGTCCCTTTATTATCTTCTTAAAATCAATAAAGACCCTTAATGGAGGGGGGGGGCTTGGAGGTTTAGCGTGATTTTGGACAAATCATTTCCCTTCACAACCGTTGTCCTCGAAAGAATCTTCTACCAAGTACTGGACCCAAGTTCCTTCTTTTGTTATGGTGGTATGAGTTTTTTTTTTTTTTTATTTATTATGTAGCTTATTAATTTGTTTCGTTAATACTTATTATTTAAAGTTAGCTTATTAAGTTAGCTTGAAGTCATGTAACCTCTATCTGCCTGTTCCTTTTATTTTCTTATTTGCACTTCTTATTACCAGTATTCAGTTATTTTAGGTATTAATACATTTTTAGTTAATTATAACGATTATTATAAGGAAACTTTTCTGTATAAGCGGGAAAGCCATGAATGTTTAAACTAGAAATATGAAAGGAAAATAAAGAAAAGGTAAGATTAAAAGTGAAATTAAACAAATTAATTTTAATTTTTAAAAATAAATATTGAAAATTCTTCTAATTCGTTCCATTCTTTATTTATCTTATTTAATTGCTTATTTATTTATTTTATATATGTTGATAAATTTGTAATTCACCTCAACTTCGTTTGGGCCTGAGCGATTTCTGATGACCGTAGACTGATTACCTAAAAATTTAAAATCCTGATAGAATATTCATCAACAAACTATCAACTCAAATATTATTATTTTTTATATTAGTGAATAAAAATTATAGATTATTATTACAAAATATTACATTCATGTGCAAAATGAAATACATTCATATTACAATACATCGTTGAACAGAATTATATAAGGACCAACTACCTTATACAAATGGTAAAATTAATTAAAGAAAAACAGATAATTATTCAGAAATATGTTCACTTACTACAGAAAAAACACAGGCAACGGTCATTTAACCATCTTTTTTTTTTTAATAATAGAATTTGTTAAAATGGAAATTGAACACCAAGGAGAAAATAAGTACACTATTTTACCTAATCGATTCAAACTATTATATAAAAAACTTTTATATAAAACACAAAATTATATAACTGGCTTAAAATGGTACTTATTAAGTTGAAAATTGTTCCTTTGTATTCAGCGTGAAAAAAATAAAAGGCCATCATTCGACCATGTTTCAAATTATAATATATGAAAAATGGAATGGACTGACATATAAAATTTACTTATCTTTTATACGCCATTGAAGGATAGGATACTAACACAGCAACAATCGGATGTAGTGTATGAGATTAGCTGTTTGCAATGTCCTAAGATTTACATTGGTGAAACATCACAATTGCTGCACAGAAGAATGTATCAGCATCAGTATGATTGTAAGAATATTGGTAGCAAGGAACCTAACACAGCATTGGCCCAGCATACTAAAGCCTGTAAGCATCAATTTGATTTTGGAAATGCTAGAGTGGTTTATAGGGAGAGTGATAGCTCTAGAAGAAAAATGTTCGAGGCGATGCAGATTGCGCATAAGATTGACATTGCAGTTAATTTTAAAACAGATTGTAGAAATTTAAACCAATTTTATTCTGAAGCATTGAATATTTTAAAAGTTAAATCTTGCTAATTTTGGTAATATGTAGAAAATTGTATGGGTTAACATTTTTTGATGTATGTTGGTGATCAGCTGATTCTATAACCTTCCCAGCTGTTTGCATATCACCTGCGTTTCAGTTTTGGTTTGAACGTCTTGGGGTGGAGGTGCGTTCCCGGATTATGTGCCTTTTTGAGCGATTATTCGTTGGGATGTATTGCACTTCTGTTTTGAGATGTGATTGAACTTATTTTTTATTGTGTCTTGATAATGCCTGAATAGGCGAAACGTCGATTGATAAGTGTTTGTATTTTACATAAAAAATTTTGAAACATAAGGCTCTGCTTGTGGTTTTTTCCATTTGCATTCTAATAATTTGTTTATAATAATATTTTCATAATTTTTGTATTCTGAACTATTTTAGAAGGCCTGTGTTTTTTCACATGTGTGAATTTATCACATTTGTGATACATTCACAAGCTCAACTGTTAACTTGGGTTTATTCGGGAACACATAAATTAATTTTGGTTTTGAAACAATTTATAAGGAATAAATTATTTTTTACTTATTGTTCTTTTGATGGTGATTATTTTTAAATATTTTTATTTTGAAGAGAAAAGATTTGTCTTGGCCGGGATTCGAACCCGGGTCGTCCGGATTCTAGCGCAGTGCTCTAGCCATCTGAGCTACCAAGGCTCGTAACCAAGCCATACAAAACCACTCTCTTCACCGATCCTATATCCCCATGTTCTTGTAATTATCATTTATCCCCGTGTTCTCAAAATGTTTGCGTTAGGCAGTCCAGGCAAAAGGGCAAATCCATTCTCTTCACCAATCCTATTCCTTCACCATCAAAATAAATAAAATAAAAAATAAATTATAAACATATAAAATTTACGTAAGCCAACGAGATCCTAATTAAATTAATGTTCAATGAGCATTCTTTCCTGTATATAATCGCAAAAATTGTGAGAACACATATACATGGATCGGTAAAGAGAACGGATCTACCTGACAGGGATACGACCCCTGGTAGCTCAGTGGTTAGAGCACTGCACTATAGATGCAGACGATACGAGTTCGAATCCCGGCGAAGACAAATCTTTTCTCTTCAAAATAAAAATATTTAAAAATAATCACCATCAAAAGAACAATAAATAAAAAATAAATTATAAAAATATAAAATTGACGTAAGTCAACAAGATCCTAATTAAAATAATGTTCAATGAACATTCTTCCCCGTGTATACATCGCGAAAATTGCGAAAACAAGGGGGATCGGTGAAGAGAATGGTTTTGTCTGGGTTGGTTGCGAGCCTTGGTAGCTCAGATGGTAATAGCACCGCACTAGAGATGCGGACGGGTTCGAATCCCGGCCAAGACAAATCTTTTTTCTTCAAAATAAAATTATTTAAATATAAGGAATAAAGATCAGTTTTTAATTGTTTTCTAAATTTCTCGATACTTGATTTTTCAGCGTATCGTGCTTATTAAAAAAAAGAATTTGATGAAAGTTTTTGAAAGGTTATTTTTTTATACTTTTCATATTGAATAAAATGAAACCATTCTCAGTCCCCTGCTCATCAAACTTTAATTTTCAATCCGTTGTTGTTCTAGATTTAATCTTTAGCATGTTATAGCTTTGGGGTTCTTTCGAGCAAAAATTAAATTAAATAATGCTCAAATTAAAAGTTATTTCTTTATTAATTGTTCGCAGAACAGTGATACTTCCAACCTGATTTTTAATATATTTTACTAAATAAATGTATTTTTTTTTAGATATTAAAAAAAATATGGTGTACTCCCTGGTCAAAAGTTCCTATTGTGTAATTGTACAAATCACTAGAACTCCCATTGTTGTATAATTTTTGTATTGTAAATTTGTATTTATTCCTCAAAATGAATGCTTAGAGTTCTTCAGAAAAACAGTTTCGTAAAGTTTTGGCAACACAATTACAGTGGAGCTTCGATTATCGGAACGTCGGTTATCCGAACCTTCAATTAACGGAACTGTTTTTTTTTTCAAATGTAATTTTAATTTATTGCTACTAACAAGAATTAGAGATCTAGCTCCCATGAAGAGGAAGTCAACATTGAAGCAGACAAGTATTTAAGCGTTCATTAAGTCACAGAATTAATTGTGATAATTCTTTGCATAAATTTGATTGTCAGGGGTGGTTCGGATAATCGAAAGTCACAAAAAAAAAAAATACATATATATATATATATTAGTGAATTTCGATTATCCGAACCACCCCTGACAACATTAGTTCGGATAATCGACACTCCAGTGTATCTACTTTTTGTGAGTACACAGTTAAAAATTGAATATTTTTGTTTTTTCACATAATTTTTATCCTTCACATTTTGGCTTGTTTTGAGTCACTTTTTGGTTGTCTTTTTTTTTTTTTATGGTATGCATTTTGGGTATTTCTTGACCAATAATTTGGTCTATAAATTATTGCCTTCCTTTTCTTGGGCGAGGCTTCGTAAAACACTACAGTATTATTTATTTCTTTATTATTAAAATGAAAATCAAGACGTGAATTCGTCGATACAAATGCTGAGTATAGAGATTGAATACATCACTTACCAGGAGACTGTAAAAACTGTTAGGAAGTTCCTTCAAAATCAGTGCATATCGTCAAACTAATTTTACATTTGCCATTATACTTTGTTTTTGTGCCTTATTGATCACTCTATATCAATGGTTCCCAACCTCGGGGCGTGAGTACATGTCAGGGGGAGGCGCGAAACCAGTGATAATTAAAAAATCTGTTTTAGTTCTTTCTCTCTTGCCAGTACTTCTTTACCTAAAATTGAAATTTACAATGTAATTTTTAATGTATCTGATGGTAAAACTAAATGTTTTGTTTTCAATTCAATACTTATTGTTTTGTTTTTCTTGTGCCCATACAAATTATTGTGCAAGGAAGGGGGGGCGTAGTAGGAATTGTATTTGAACAAGGGGAGTGTGGTAAAAAAAGGTCGGAAACCACTACTCTATATGAATTTGACATCAGTTATCAATCTTAAACAAACACTATAGTTCAAAAACGAAAAATATATAATTTTTTTACACATTCAATACTTTTCATTTTTATCAACGATTTGATTTACAACCTAAAAAATAAATAATTTTTTATAATTTATTAGTTAGTTGTTTTAATTTTAAATATTTTTATTTTGAAGAGAAAAGATATACCCCCGGCCGGGATTCGAACCCGGGTCCTCTGTCTTACCGTGCCAGGACTCTACCAACTAAGCTACCGGAGTTGATACCAGCCGGGGACAAATCTTTTCTCTTATCTGATCCCATGTCCCCGTGTTCTCGCAAGTTTTGCGTGTATACACGAGAATGAATGTTCTTTGAACATTACGATAATTTTAGGAGCTTGTTGACATACGTCTTATTAATATTAATAATTTATAAATTAAGTTAGTTGTTTTAATTTTAAATATTTTATTTTGAAGAGAAAAGATATGCCCCCGGCCCCCGGGATTCGAACCTTATTTATATGTATAAAAGAAGAAAGTGGTCCGGGTGAAGGCCAGAAAAAATTCTCATAAATAAGAAGTATTTATTTTTAAACCAACGTTTCGACCCACATTGCAGGTATTCTTCCGGGGTAAATATACAAGATAGATACAAATCAAAACGATACATAGTAAAGAATAAAAATACATGTAGGCATCTAGGGATACGAGTGATACAAATTTTATCTACATTTTTTTTATCACTCATAGTCCTTGTCCATATCATTTTAATTTTATGTATCTTGTATATTTAGCCCTGAAGAAGACCTGTAATGTGGGTCGAAAGATTATCTTTAAAATAAATAGTTCACCTTATTTAAGAGAATTGTTTCCAACCTCCTACCGGACCATTTTCTTCTTCTAAAAAAATGTGTATTCTCAAATTTAACTCCTGAATTATAATTATATTACCATATGAATGCTGTTACTACAGTTGTTAGGTCATGTTCGCCCATTTGGAAGAAACTCCCCATCCATCATTACACTAGGCTACTTTTGTCCTTTGACCCTCGAGCGAATTCCTCAGATCGAGTCAATTTCTCAAGATAGGAGTAACGTCAAGTCCCAGTTGAGCGATTGAGACATCAGTCACAGCTCTCGAACTGGGTGTGTACGTTCGATATTGCTCCTACACAATAAATCTGTTCTGACATCTCTATAGGCCTGACAATCCTCCCACGACTATGTCTTCTTTACCTCTTATAAGGAATATAATCAGTCTTCAGCAATATAAAATTAGTGAAATTCATTGTCACTTCACCTCTGTTACGCATAAGCTAAAATTTTGTGTTTTTTTCTTTGCAATTTATTCAATGTAATTTACAACTGTATTATATTAATACATCCAGTAAATAGAATGAATGTATACAATGACATGAAATGAAAAGTAGAGAAACTAACCAGTGGAAGAACTCAAATAGCAAGTTCAACTTAGTAGATCACCATCTTCTTTTCAGACTCCTTGGAGGATTATCGGGGATTGAAGAGGTTGCTAGATTTGAAACTAGTGGGTTTGTGTGGGAATGAAGTTAGTCATGAAAAGATTGATACCGGATACGGGCCAGATCAGCAACAAATGAGATATTAAGGTCATTATGGATTACTTTTTTCACTACAAGGTGTCGTCCTAAGTACCAGACCTGTTCTACAGGATTCAGTGGAATCAGTTCTAAAGGATGTTATTAAACGATACAGGAGGACAGGAAGTCATTGGTTTACGACGGAGGGTAAAAGTGATTTGACGGGATTTGTGGGAATTTATTTTAATCCTCCAGTTATGACACAAGTTTTCAAGGTCAGTGATATGAGACTGAAGAGTATGGAATGCTATAACTGGATCAGTGTAAATAATAATAGACATGTGTCATCTGTATTAGGATGGGTCGGGATGTCAGCTGTATAAACTGTGTAGAGGATTGGGCCGAGGACACTGCCTTGAGGAACGCCAGCAGATTGAGAAAAGAGGGATGAAAGCTAAAATTAGTCTGGTATTTCCTTTTTTAATAATCACCCTTATTGGTGAGAGATAATGGTTATGGTCTTGTACGATTAATCAAAATTCGGATACCGTTTAATATTTAAATCCTCAGAAACGCATTGCTTGTAGGAGTATGTACATAAAAATCTAAGAGTACGTAAAGAGACTTCATTAGATCATTTAATGTAATAATTTTTGTACTTTATTAATTTCCTATTTGTCATTCTAACTTGTCATTGTTAGCCCAATCCAATAACTAAATATTAATAAATTCTTTATATTATCATTGTTTTTATCCTTGAACAATGTTGAATATGGTAGAGGGTATGGTTAATGAAGTGAAATATGAAGAGTCTGAGGTTCAGTACATGGTACAGACTGTTCTGTTTCTTCGTCAACGGTTTTCTGGGAGTTATATAATATGAGTTGTCCTAGATCACAATCAACCACCAGATTACCCCCCCTTATTTTGAGTACTCACTTTATAGAAGATGGGTGAGCCTCAGGAGGGTCCTAGAACCCGTAGGTACCATTTCCGGGCGCTAACACATTAAATAAAAGTCTACAAGGGAATGAGATTTTAACCCAGGATCTACGGATGCCAACTCAGTGCTCTACCACTGAGCCACTCCATTCCATAAAAATAATAAATTAATGAAGATATCTGCTTGGTCCTTGGGATTGGTGGAATCCCTAGTGACCATCACTCCCTTATTTTCCCGACCTTTCCTTATAGTATTTAATTTTAAATATCACTTGGTAACTTTTTAAAATTGTATAGTAATAACACATCAGGTAAACATAATGAAAAATATATAACGACACGACATATAGGCAAGTAGAGAAACTACCCACTGGTTGATACTCGAATAGCAAACCTTTCAACTTAAAAGGTCACGAGGCCATCTTCTTTTCAAACGTCTCGGAGGATTATCAGGAATTGAAGAGGTTTGTAACTAGTGGGTTTGAGGAGGAACAAAGTTAGTGATGAAAAGATTGATACCTGGTACATCCCAAATCAGTAACATATCGTAGATGTCAAAGCAATACCGCCTATCTACAACTTTTGGTGAAAATTAATTAGTAACGGTAACACATTCTGCAGGTTGAATTACACACTATTAAAAAAAAAATTAAGGCTGAACGCAAGTCAGTGCTGTAATTAGCAATTGAAAGATAACCGATATAAATAAGATGATTTTTTCTCTCTACTGTAAAATCGCCTAAAGTGTAGATAGGCGGTCATTGTTTTGACAGCGACGATATGGTACATTAAGGTCATTATGGACTAATTCGTAAACAAGGAACGAGCGTTCTTATTATTATTCTTTTATATTAACTGTATCTCAATACTATGTTATCTTCCCTTTATTATATTATTTTTATGTATTACATATATGATTTTCTTTTCTTGAACATATTAAATATACCAAGTATTAATGCTGTCAAAGACATTTTTAAGGGCGACCTGTGGTTTAGTAGTTAGGATAACATAACAATTTACTATGCCCAAGATCGCGGGAGGCCCTAGGATTTTTGAAAAAGAAGTAAAAAATCCTTGGTTATACCATCCTTCGGAACAGGCGTAAAATGAGGATCCGGAGCTTGTGCGATGTCAGGTACTTGTTAAAAATCCCTATCCTAATTAAACCTGGATAGATAAAAATTTAGGGCTCATACTGTAGCATCGTCCGATTAGCCATAGCAACATTAAGTGCCGTTAAACCAACAAACAAAGACATTTTTAATCAATTTCCTTCTTTTATTAAAATAATATAATTTATTGATTTCAATGTAATCTTGTTTTATATGACACTAATTCGATTTCTCGCACTCCTCTCCAATTTAATTAATTTCGAGTATTACGTATAAATGAAAAGCCAGTATGAATTCTGACAAATAATGAAATAACAAGTTACTAAAATAACATGCTACTGGAACTTGTTATCAAATTATAGCAGCTACTCCTTAGCACGTTCTCACGATTTCACTATTCAGGCCACTATAACCAGCTAAGGGCCTTATAACCGCAAATACGACTTTGGGACCTTGTTGGCGTCCAAGAATAACCTAAAGACAACGGAGAAACAAACGTGATGTTAAACCCAAATTTACCGTTGAGTTGAGGAGACGAAACAAAAGCTTTCAGAGTCCCTCCTCATAAAATCTTAATTGCTCGATTAACGGCAAGCTTAGAGAGCGAGATTAAACCAACAAAGCAAGGTGCCGCCAGTTTCCATGAGTTCTCGAGCAAGGATGATAATCCAATATAGGATTAAAAAACTCAGCAATTGACTCAAAAGTAAACAAAGTTTGCCGTTAATCAAAGCTGTTGCTATCAAGATACACTTTATATTTATGAATACGATATTGATGGTTAAATGCAGGTTTTAAGCTGACTGATTAGTAAAGTAGTTAACACACAAGCACCCTCTTGAAAATAATCAAATTTAAAACATTGATGGACAGTAAAATAAATAACCATTTCAGTAATTATCAGAAATAATTACTCAAACCATCCCAATTGAAATAAGGATCATAAAGTACGGAACTAAGCATTTTTAAAATAACAAATATTTGTGGAGAAGATAAAATAAACGCACGTATTATATTATGATACATTGTCAATATGAGCTTTATTGCTCTGTTAAGTATAATCTTGAAATAGCTCTGGAATAACAGCGGAACCAATGATCTCGGATGACAGGTAGCGAAGATATTAGTGTGTGCCCAGTCTTCCTTAGCTGTGGCACGTTCTGTTGTGCGTAGGTGGGATGATTTTGTTTGATTTGGTCTGCTTTAGAGATTGTTTTTCCTAGGGGCATCGTACCTTTGGGTTCGCTTTGGCTTATCATCACCATGAATCAAGGGGGGATCTAGGATTTTTTCTAGGGAGGCACAACGGGCAGATAGGCAAAAATATCAATAATAACTTAGAAATAAACTTGTAGTATTTATAGAAAGGTTTCAGAGATTTATTAAAATATCTAAACAATAGTTTCACTAATGTTCTTTCTGTTATTGTATTTATATATTTTAACAACTATGATCATGCGATTTGCATATAAGTATATACTGTAATGGATTCTCCACAGTACACAAAAAAACGTCTGGAGGGGGCGTGTGCCCCCGTGCTCCCCCCCCCCTAAATCCGCCCTTGCCGTGAATTATTGTACATTGTCTAAAATGTGTTATCATTATCTCGTATAACACCAGTACCAATATTATGAAGTGTAATTGAGTGACTACATGGTAACAATAGTACATTAAGTCAGTATAAGGTACATGTATTGGTCTGTCCAGAAAATAATACAGGATTTTGTGTTTTCTTTAAAGTACCCCTACAAATAGTTTAGGTTCGTTGGACATTTGTATTTTTTAAATGTAAACACTAATTAATAAATTAACAGAAATGTTTCTTTACCTCTGTAACATTTTTCTACTTGGAAATAAGTCAGTATGCGTGATTTTTGCATAATTTTGTTTTACGAGTTCAAAGTCTCCCGGAACGGTCCTCAAAAATACAGAAATATCAACGCATTCTTGGGTGAAGACTGTATAAGTGAGTGCACTGTACAACGGTGGTTAAAGAGATTTAGAAGGAGACTTGAGCCTTGAATACAAAAAAGTCCGTGGAAGAACTACTGCCCTTGATGACGATGCTCTCCGAGCTTTAGTGGAAGAAAATCTGAGAACAACTGTTCGAGAACTGGCAGGGGAATTCGAAGCCAGCAAATCCACCTCGATGACCAAGTCGATTGGGAAGGTGAAAAAGCTTGAAACTTGGCAAAACTTCTATATGACAATATAAGAAACTAAATATATTATTTTTTTAATTAGAAACAAATTACTACTTATTTATAGTTGTATTAAGCTCTAAGGAATAAAAAGTTTGATAAATATTAATAAAAATAAAGGTAATTAAGCTCTGAGGATGAATACAGGCGACTAAGAGTCTTCATGACCTGCGATCGCTTTAGATCCATGTTCTTACTCTCTTTGATTGATGCAGAAGATGTATCGTTCTCACAGCAAGGTTCAATCGCCCACATCGCAGATGTCGATACCTTTAATTGTTTACCTTATCGGTACCGCGCCAATTGATCATGCGTCTATCGCTTCGTTCCAGTTTGCTAATCTTTCTTTCCTTGTAGGGTATTCGTATTTCTATTTGGCTTTCCGACGATTATGATCCGACATTCCGTTCATTTTTCATAACTCCTGACTCAAACCTTATTTAAACTTACTCGAGCATTTCATTAACAATCTTATGAACACTATCCGTTTATCTAAATTAGGCCTTTTGTTAAAACTTGAACACCCTGGCTTCAACGCGTCCAAAGTTATACAACGCGGAAATTAAATAAGTTATCTAAACAAGCTTTAGTTTACCTATAGTACAGTAGCACTTATATAGGAGCAATAACAACAAGGTCATAATTTCATAGCAAATGTATAAAAGGAGGGAACGGGATAGTTCAGTGATAGAGCGCTGAGTTGCCGTGCCGTAGGCTAAATAATTTATTCAATCCGTTAACAACCGAGGATAGGCCTTTTGGGATTCAGAGACTCTCCTGGTACTTACCCATCCTCTGTACTATACATCACTCCCTCCACAACTGTTGTCCTAGAAGCAGTACAGATCCTTAGTGGTACAGGTTTTTTTTTTACTTACTTAGGGAGCACAATAATTGAATTGAACACAAGATTATATGGGCCACTCCAGGTGTTAGTACTACTTATAATTCGGTTTTATTTTCTAAGTATATAAGAATATACCATTCAATAAACCTATTTGAAGTGTGAATCGGAGGGTCGTCTAGTGTAGCATAACAAACTACTAAGCAGAAGGTCGCGGGTTCGTAGCCCATCAGGTGCCCCTAGTATTTTTTAAGGGGAGTAAAACGTCCTTATGGAAAACATTCAATGCCGCTATCTTAGAAGTCTCCACCGAAGTTTTAGGCCAAGAGGAACATTTAAGGAAAGCTTCGTGGTTCGATGAGGAATGTAAACAACATCTCGTGACGGACGAGAAGAATTCTGCCTATCGACTGATGGTACAAAAGAAAAATACAAGAAACGCTACAGAAATTACCGTATAAAACGTAGAATGGAAAAACACTACACCAGAAGAAAAGAAAGGAAAAGGGAATGGGAATGTGATCAATTGGAAGAAGTCGAGAACCTTGAAGCTCTTAATGAAACTAGGAAATTCTATTAGCGGGTTAATACAAGCCGGAACCCATTTCAACCACGAACGGCAGCGTGTAGAGACGCTGACGGTATTCAACTGAACGATGAAAAGAAAGTATTGGAGCGCTGGAGGGACTACTTCAGCGGTCTCTTAAATGATAGTGGAGAATCATTCTCAGAGCCTATGAAATCCCGGAGGGGGGCTTTGAGCCACCAGATTTTGAGGAGGTTCAAGAAGCAATAAGACACCTCAAAAACAATAAGTCACCGAGAGCTGACGTTATTCACGGTGAACTCTTGAAATATGGAGGAGAGAAATTAGAAAGCATCATGTACGATCTTGTAATGGACATATGGCAGAGTGAACAAATGCCAGATGATTGGTACATGACAGTCATATGTCCCATACATAAGAAGGGGGACATTCTAGAGTGCAAGAATTACCGAGGAATATCCCTACTCTCTAACGGCTATAAAGTATTCTCTGGGGTGCTATGCCAGAGACTCCGTCCAATCGCAGATAGAGGAATCGGATTGTACCAAGCAGGGATTATGAAAGGTCGATCAACTGTGGACCAGATATTTTCAATTAGAATTATCCTAGAAGAAGCCCGAGAGTAAAATATTACCACGCACCATCTCTTTATCGACTTTCAGAAGGCTTACGATAGCATTCATTATAAGGGAAGGGTTATACCAAAATCTCCTGGAATAGGGAACTCTCCCCAAGCTAGTTCGTTTAGTTCAAATGACTATGAAGAAGGTAGAATGTGCAGTTCGGATAAGCGGAGGTCTCTCTAGAGGTATTTGAAAACCTTAAGGCCTCAGACAGGGTGACAATCTTGCCTGTCTCTTATTTAATATGGCCCTGGAGTGTGCAATAAGAGGCTCAGGTATACAAATTGGGGGCACCTTATTTAACAGGTCGGCTCCGATCCTTGCGTTCGCTGACGATCTGGACATTATTGGAAGAAATATGACATCTGTGAAGGAGGCATTTCTCGCACTCAAAGAAGCCGCATAAAGAGTAGGCCTCACTGTGAATGAGGCAAAATCGGAGACTTCACTTTTGATTGGCTAAATAAATTAATTTTTTTGGGCTCTCTTGTGAACTCTGAAAATAATATACAGCAAGAAATAAATAGAAGGTTATTGGCTGCAAAAAAATGTTATTTCGGGCTCCTAGAACACTTCAGAAGTAAAAACCTCTCGCGCAACACAAAACTACAACTATACAAAACCCTCGTAAGGCCTGTTCTGACCTATGCATCTGAGTGGTGGACAATTTCGTTAGCTCAAGAACTCATGGTAAATAGATTCGAGGGACGGATCTTTAGGAGATTTTTTGGACTAGTTTTCAACGATAATGCTTGGAGACAAAGAACAAATGTCGAAATAGCAAGCCTCTATAATGACGTCGTCAGATATATAAAGGTGGAAGGCTTAGTTGGGCGGGGCATGTTGCTAGATTGCGAGACGATGAAATCCCAAAGAAAATACTCGAAGAAAAGCTATACGCCAAGAGGATAAACTGACGGTACTCAACTGAACGGTGAAAAGAATGTATTAGAGCGCTGGAGGGACTACTTCAGCGGTCTCTTAAATGAAAGTGGAGAATCATTGTCAGAGCCTATGGTAGAAATTCCGGAGGGGGGCCTTGAACCACCAGATTTTGTGGAGGTTCAAGAAGCAATAAGACACCTCAAAAACTATAAGTCACCGGGAGACTGCGGTGGGGCGATGGTGTGGCAGAGGATGCGCTGTCCATCTTAGGAATAAGGAACTCATAAGCAGAAGCTTTGCACCAGGACGACTGGCGGTTGATGCTACATGAGGCCTTGACTCGCCACGAGTGGTAGCGCCGGAAAGAAGAAGAAAACATCCTTGGTTATGCCAGAATGCGAAAGAAGTCCGCATACAGCTAATGGCATCGACGATTATTTAAATCTCCCCGTTGCAACAGTGCAGCTTCCACCCAAATTCACGAGCCCAAAAGAAATCAATGAAATAATAAAAAAAACTTGAAATAAAGAAAAGTCCTGGCCATGATTTGATCCCAGTCATAGCTATAAAGAAGTTGTCCAGGAAAGCTGTGGTTTTCATTTCGTCCATACTTAATAGTTGTCTAAGAATAGGATATTTCCCCGATACATGGAAAAAAGCCGAACTCATAGTCATCCACAAACCTGGTAAAAATGCTAAACAAGCGGGTTTAAAAGCGGATGCTGAATCGGTACTCAAAGATTTGGATTTTGTGAAAATGGATTGAACTGCGGCAAAAATATCCTCCCTCTCTAACACTAGAACGACTGGATCACCCATCGTGACAATAAATCAAGACGTTACCCAAAGTTACAAAAAAAAATGCCAAAGAAATTAAATGTTGAAAAAAATACCAACAGAACCTTTAAAAGTCGTAAAAATACTGAAAATTAAATTAATAAAATTATATTAAAACTAACAAATTAAATTAAATCGGTAAGCGTCCTTTACAAACTTAATATATAATTTTTTCATATGTCAGCCATAGATAAACAAATATTTTCCTTTTAAAAGGAAACACAAGATAATGCTAAATAGAAACAAACAACAGCTGTTGTCTCTAATGCTTACTTGCTAATCTATCATATGTTCAATTCAACTATTTAAACTTACGGTAAAAATACAAAATAAAATCATATATTAGTAGATTTTAATTTTCAAAACATGTGTTAAACAAAACTAAGTCGTTCTACGACCTTAAGTAAAAATTCTTCATTTTTGTTGTTGATACAAAATTATAAATTAAAAATAATTATCTTTACATTTCCAAAATTGCGTCTAAGACAAATCTTTTGCTTCAATCAACAGAAATTTAGTACCTTCAATTAATACGAAAATTATATTTAAACATTAGAAAAAAATATTAAAGTATTGTTTGGAAAAATTATTCTGTTACTATTATCATAAAACTATTAACAGTTAACTTCACTATTTCAAAAAAATGTTAATATAATAATTAAATCTTCAACTAATAACTTATCTGTAGATTTTTCTTTTGTAGTCCCTGTATTCGAGCGCCATAATATTTGT
Organism: Troilus luridus; assembly: GCA_964056705.1. Taxonomy (NCBI): domain Eukaryota; kingdom Metazoa; phylum Arthropoda; class Insecta; order Hemiptera; family Pentatomidae; genus Troilus; species Troilus luridus. The sequence continues at coordinate 61,298,652 of OZ057414.1, forward strand.
GACCAGGTTGCGGGGTTTTCGGTCCAAGGTCCAAATTGATTTAAATAAACTATTGTCCAAAGAAAAATGTTGTATTCTTATATTATACATCAACGGTAACATAATGCCAACTCCAAAAACATAACCATAATATATATTGTAACATCAACATAACACCACCAACTAAAAATCATAGATACATAATTAATAAAAACAAAGATTATATACACTTTTATTTACAAATATTAATAGGATGCTTACCGCTGAGCCGCAAAGATACGATAAGGTAAAAAAATTAAATTTGGCAATTACTTGGCCATATAACCCACTTATACACATCCGTATGGAATGACGGTCCACAGTTAAGTGAGATCAGATAGGTAGAGACTCCTGACGGACGAATTTAGCAAACAAAAGAATACTCGTTACAACCAATTATTGGAAAATTATTGGAATCAATCATAAAAAGGCATCTTTCTTCTTTTTTTAATAATAATGACATTATCCCGGATTTTCAATTTGTTTTTCAGTATAGTCATTCCACCAACTAGCACGGCTATCAGAATTCATAATAAACGGATTCGAAATGAAGAAACATACGCTGGTACGTTCTTGGACTTCCAACAAGCGTTTGTAAGGTTTGGCACCGAGGACTACTGTACAAACTAAAGAAAGTAGATACCCCGAAATACTTATATCCTGTTCTGAGCTCTTTCCTCGACGGTCGAACATTCTCTGTTAGAATAAATAACACATATTCAACTGTGAGACAAATCCATGCAGGTACTCCACAAGGTTCAGTCCTTTCTCCTATTCTATTCAACTTTTATCTTCGCGATATCATCCAGTCTACACATACTTCCATAGCTATGTTCGCCGACGATACAGCCGTTTTCTCCCAACACAATGACATAATAATAGCCAGAAATACTTTGCAGAGCCACCTGGATGATCTTGAGCAATACTTTATTAAATGGAGGATTACTCTTAACATCGAAAAATGCACCTCAAAAGTTTTTACGTTTAGACGCCCACCAGACCCGCCGGAGCTAACCCTCGTTGGTAAAAACGTGAAATAGAATCCTGCCAGCGAAGCTATACGATACCTTGGAGTTCACCTGGACCGCCGCCTAACCTGGAATACCCATATCAATATTAAATTAACCCAAACCTACGCAAGGTTATCAATGCTCTACCCTATCGTAAATATAAAATCCAAGTTAAAACCAGAGATAACAATTCTCATTTATAAAACAGTCCTAAGGCCATTACTGATGTACGGCTGTGAAGTCTGGGGAGCAGCATCCTTTACGAAAAGAAAAAGATTGCAAACTTTTCAAAACAAGGTCCTCAGAATCGCAGTGGATGCCCCTTGGTTCATCAGAAATAGTCAACTGCACCGAGAACTACAAATCGAAACAATAGCCGACCACATGAAAAAAAGATTCAGAAAATTTCACACCTAACTAGCAGCAGTTAAAGGAGGAATAAATTACAACGTAGTAAAGCAGACATCATCTCTAAGACTAAAGCCCAGGTTACTGCAGGGCATCTTATTATAAGTTGTATGAGTATATATTTCTAGTGACATTACTACCTTAAATTTATTTTACAGCTATTTTATATTTGTAGATTTTTAGACATTTAACCAATAGTTATAACGATGTATTTAGTTAGGGGTGTCTATTGTACGAGACTATACCCCCCCCCCCATAATCAATTGTTATCAAAAATAAAAAAATCAATATTATAACAACCATGTAAAGGCCCACTAGGCCGATCTGGTAAAAAAATAAAAATATATAATTAGTTATGCCCTCCTTCGGAAAGGGCTTTAAACGGGGTTACTGAGCCTGTACGATGTCAGGTACTCGTTAAAAATCCCTATCCTAATTAAACCTGGATTGGCAAAATTGAGAGCACCCACTGTAGCATCGTCCGATAAGCAATAGCAGCATAAAGTGAAGTTAAGTGAACAAACAACAAGTGTGAATTAGATCCTCTGATTTTTAAAGAATTTATTTTTTTACAATATGAATATTTTTAACCCATTAATATGTTTTTGTAAATGTAACAAATCAATTTAAACATTGGACCAAATATGTATACGAAAAATTATGTAAAAATTAATGAGTATCTTCAAAAAAATGTAACTCATAAAAGAGATTGAGACACAGAGGAAAACCACCTCCTTCTAAGTTAAAAATTCCCTATCTCATTTTGCCGCCTGATCCAAACATGTAAGCCGAATGAGTTCCATCTAAGGACCTCCTCTCGAGATGGTAGAGTTATTGGAAGGAGCAGATAATAGAGGTGTTCGTCTTCCCCTCCTCTATGTTGCAGCCGTGGCACCGGAATGAAATATAAAATTCCTTTGATCCGAGGACTTTCAGTTCACGACATCAATCGAGTCTATTTCATAGAAAATGCTACAATTTTTATTGTAAGCAACTCTTAAATCATGTACGTATCAAATACGATCATAAAGTGGTGATTTTTCATTTGTAGAGAAAGTACTTGACAAAGCCTTCAGAAGATGAAACTATTTGTTGGTCTCATAACAATTAATATATATTTCATATAGACGAACCTAGAGCAATCCTATTTTTATATGCTTTGGAGGATAATCAGAAATATGTCGTGATGAATGATGATGTTATCAGAAGAATATTGAAGTTAAGAACTTTCTTCTTGCGTGCTTTATCCGTTTCGTACGTTGGTTAATAGCATGACGATCTAAATTTGGTTGGTAACACTTTTAAATACTAGTTGTGAGACCATTGTCTTAAGTTGTGCACATAGGAGTGCCTCCTCCTTCCTGGTCCACTTCAATCAATAAATAAATAACTGTCAATCATTCCCGGCAATACGAGGGTGCTCTGAAAAGCTTCCGAACATATCAAAAGAACATGTCAACATGAAGAAGAGCATGAGATTATGAACATGATGTTATGAGCAAGTCAAAAGAACGTGTTTGTTACATATTAAATCAATATTTAGATATGAGAAAACTCCGCACGTTGGGTGCCGCGTACGTTCACGTTAGACCAAAAATGTGTTCGAATGAACATATCCAACGCTCTGTTGGTGCAGTTTAGGCGCAATAAATCCGAGTTTTTGCGCCGATTAATTACTGTACCTATATGAAACTTGGATACGCCATTATTCGCCCGAAACCAAAATACAGTCCAAACAGTGGACTGCAAAGGGGAAACCGGCTCCAAAAAAAAACCAAAAACTGTTTTCTCTGGTGGGAAAGTGATGGCGACTGTTTTTTGGGATAGTCATGGAGTTATTTTTAAAAAAGGAGCATACTATGGATCACTACTTGACACGCAGAAGGCAGCACTTGCGGAAAAACGGCCACATTTCCAGAAAAAGAAAATCCTGTTTCACCAAGACTACGCACCGTCTCACACCTCAGCGGTTGGCATGGCGAAAATCCACGAATTACGGTTTGAACTGCTTGATCACCCGCCTTACTCACCAGATCTAGCCCCAAGCGACTTCTTTTTGTTCCCTCATCTAAAAATTGCGCTCGGAGGACAGAGATTTTCGTCAAATGAAGAGGTAATCACCTTCGTGAACAATTATTTTGCAGAAAAAAACGCCGAGTACTTTTTGGACGGGTCACAGAAATGGGAGCATCGCTGGGAGAAGTGTGTAGAGTTACAGGGAGACTATGTTGAAAAATAATTAAAAAATCAGAAAAAATGTCTTGTATTTTTGTTTGGTCGGAAACTTTTCAGACCACCCTCGTATTAGCTGCGGTTGACAATATTCGCCATTTCGCATGATGTGGCCCAGGTATTCTAATTTCCGCTTGTTGATAGTATGTGTGATTTATTGATACGAACAACTATGTTTAAAGTTTATAATGGAAGAAAGTATAAACATACAACATTTGGAACAATAGACTGACCGTAAAAGAACTGCTGTTTCGACTCAACCGATCGATTATTTCTCATTTCGTTTATCGGTTTCAAACGCGATTACAACTGAATACAAAGTTCGATTTTATTTTAATTTGGAACAAATGTTTCTTTAAAACAGGAAAATGACGCGTGTATATGTTTTATTAGTTTTTTATGTCATTCCAAGAAAGCAGCCATTTGTGCCTCTTTGTAATGCGATTACAACCAAGTATGAATTTCAATGTTCATCAAATTCGTTAAAGAAGTTTTATTTATTTAAATGAGGAATCACGACGTCTGCATATGGATTATTTATTTTTAGAGTTCTAATATGTCGGAAGTTTTTCTGAATGTCTCTTTGTTTCGCGATATCCATCAAATGCAACATTTGATTCTCTTCGGATTTGTAACAAATGTTTCTTAAAGGCAATCTATATATGACTTTTTTATTTATTCCGTTCTGAGATGAAGTACTTATTACACACTTATAGTATTTTATTACATGAAAACTCTTAGCTCCATTCTAGAAAGTAAAAAGATATTAAAAACATGTTCAAATCTTACCTGTTAAGATTACTATAATTAAAATTTCATCAATTATGTTTAATTCTTGTTACTTTTATTTTAGCTGGGCTATAAGTGTAACTGAGTTTCCAAAGATTGAATAATGAATCAATTCTTCTTTAAATTCCGATACAAAATAAGAAAGGTGTAAGCAAATCTCGAGGATTCCGGCAACCAAGGTTTAAAATTGGATCAACCCTGAGAATTGGGAATCCGATCTTTTCTTCGAGAAAAAAAATACAACTTCTGCCGAAAAAGCTATTTAAAGATATAAATATCCTTTTTCTGTTTAAGTATATATTTTGAAATAACCCTTAGTTAGCATTGTAATCCTTTCGTTATTTAAATCCTCTACCATCAAGTTTAGTATAAGGTATCAAGTTTAAATGTTAACTTAATTAAACGAGTGGGTACCTAACTAAATGGATACCACTGCAGCTCATAAAGAATCTTGGGTTAAGTAATTTTTAGGGGTTGGACTTGTTTTATGTCAAAGGTAAAGTGAGATAATTTGATGATTTATCATCATCTTCAACCGTCAGCTTTTTCCGTCAAGTAAGATAGAGGCTGGGTGAACCCTTGAAGATACCCCCGGTCTCACAAGGTCGATGCGCAGACGATTGGAGGATAAATCCATAGGGTTTCGAATCACCTGATTGATAGCTCGGTACACTACACTCTTAGCTATCTCCCTCTTCAGGCTTTATTTTAGTAATTGAAAAATTATTATTGTGTCAACTATGTCATTATTGAAGTAAAATATAGCAATATTCCTTCGGGACCAACTCGCTTTAACGTGTATAGAGTTGGGGAATGGTTAATAAAATTGTCTTTTCCTAGTCAATATGCCATTTCAAAGTATACTGTGTATACATTATATAGATCTTCAGATCTTGCTCCTCGACATCCATCCACCGCAGACGTAGTCTTCCAAGTTTCCTCTTTCCTCCTCGTCTTTCATGGAGCATTTTCTTGGGGAGTCTGCTTGGTTCCATCCTTTCCACATGCTTAAGCCATCTCAGCCTTCCTTCTTTTATTATGTTGATAATGGCGAGTTCCTGATAGATGTGCTGGAGTTCTATATAATATTTCTACCTATCTATAAAATTTCTATTTATCGCTAAATATTCAACTTGGAATTTTAAAGATAGTTCAACTAATTATTACACAATTTTCTAACCAATAACCGAAATATAATTGTTTAATAATTAAAATTTCTTCATTCACAGGGTGTTCTGAAACACAGAGATTCCTCGAAAACTGTACATCAAAAATTTGACTCGATTGAAAATACTTTCCCTATCCATTTTGTAAGGAAAAGAAAATAATGTTTTATTATCATTATTATAAGATATCAGTTATAGTAAATGTTCTAATTTTTTTTAGTCACGAGATGTACAATGGAACAGTGGACTATATCAATAACATTTAATATTCTCTTTTTTTTGTCTTTTCCTCGACAACTCCTTCATTCTCATGAGTATTGCGTTTTTCCTTCCTGCCAACACAAAGTCCACCTTTGTTTCCTTTCCATCAAAAGAATGGAATACATGGAATACCCCCTATGTAAACAACCCTCATTTGTTATCCATATTATTTTTTAATTTGTTCCAGGATTTTTTCCTAGACCTTTATTATACTCTTGAGACCTAGCACCTATCAAAATTCTGCTTATTCCGTATCTTTTTATCCCTTTTGATCCATAAATCTTCAGTAATCTACCTATCAAGGTCTTTATATCCTTCTCATTGAACAATTCCCGATATTTCCGCATTCTGCATGCCCTCCTACTTTTTTTGGCCCATATGTGCTCTCAATATTTTCTTTTCATCTTCAATAATCCATTCATATTTGTGACACCTGTGGTTTACGATACTATCGATTTCGTTGCAGTCTATGAGTGTCTAATTTTCCACATAATAATATATATAATATTTTTCTAAGCCGTTCAATAATGGTTTCCTACTTATTCTTATACCCTAATTCGAGATTTCAACAATACTGAAGGTCGATATACGCACGGCTTACTGATTCAAAATGGACAGATTGTTCGGTCTTAAACAATAGCTCGTTAGTCTACATGAGGATAGGAGCATCAATCCACTTTTTGGTGCCTTAATCGACTCCTGAACCAGCAAAAGGATGAACTTCCTTGTGAACAATGTGGTACTCAGTTTTTGAAACAATGACACATTAAAATCTAATATATTTCTTTGCTCAGGAAGTAAAAGATAGATAACATGATGACAAATTAGATAATATTTTCGAATTGTCATTTCATTAAACTGTTTCTATAAGTAACGAAGAAACAAACTTCAATTGCTCCAAGTTATGGAAAGTTGGCTCTCCTGAGCTAACACAAAAATTTGGCATATTGTCCTAACGACTAACAAAATTTTATCAAGTAAATTTTTTTTAATTTAATTTATTGACATTTACAACTATAATAATATTACAAGTAAATCTGCTAATATGTACAATAGACATGAAAAATACTTGTGGAGAAACTACACATCGGTAGCACTCCAATAAAGTTCTATAGTAGATGTTCTCGAGGCCATCTTCTTTTCAGACGCCTCGGAGGGTTATCAGGAATAGTATGGGAAGCAAGTTGAGAGACTAGCGGATTCAAGTGTGTATGGAGCTTGTCATGGAAGGATAGTTATCTAGTTTGGGCTAAATCAGTAACATATGGGATATTAAGATCATGATGGATGAGTTTGTTTGTGACATAATAAGGAGCATTGAGGATTTTACAGGATTGTAAGGATTGGATACGAGATGAATTGGATGGCTTAGTAGAGCCCCAAAGCTCAACTCCGTATGTCCAAATAGGTCTGATAACTGTCATGTAAATGAGTCTTTTGTTATTAATTGGGAGCTTAGAGCGTTTGTCCAGTAAATGTTGAAGGAGGCGAAAATATTGAGGAGTTTCTTGTCTTTTCAGTCTTGTATGTGGATTCCAAGTGAGACGTTTGTACAGATGGAGCTTAGGTAACGCATCTGTTCGACAGGGTTCAGTGGAATATTATTAAAGAATACAGTAGGGCAGGAATTCGTAGGTTTACGACGAAGGGTGAAGGTAATTTGATGGTATTTGTTAGGATTTATTTTAATACTCCAATTTTGACACTATTCTTGAAGGTTTGAGATATGGTATTGAAGAGATTGGGATGCAACAACAGATTGGGATCCTTATTTACTGATAGCACACATGTGTCATCAGCGTACGTAGTGAGGACAGTGCTTGGAAGGGTTGGGATATCAGCTGTATATATCGTGTATAGGATGGGACCAAGGATACTTACTACCTTGAGCAACACCAGCAGACTAGGTAAAGAGGGAAGAGTAGGAAAAGTTATGGTTTGCTTTAAAGGTTCTATTACTGAGGTAGGAACTGATAATAAGGAAGTAAGTAGAAGGTAAGAATTTACGGAGTTTGTACTGCAGTCCCGGATGCCAGACTCGATCAAAAGCCCGCTCTACATCGAGAAAAGCTCCCGTGCAGTACATTCCATGCTCTAATGCGGATGAGACAACGTCCACCACACGATGGCATTGTTGGATAGTAGGGTGTGAGGGGAAACCAAATTTATCTGGGATTATTTGATTGGATTATATGATAGGATGAATAGGACGGTAATAAGATGGGAGTTCTGGTGGTTTTTTTAGGTTTTGGTATCATCTTAACTATGGATAATATCCAGGAATCAGGAAAGTATGTGGTGCGGAGTACGGCATTGTATATATATATATATATATATATATATATATATATAAGGAGTAGGATCGCTTTCCAAGGAAGGGGATTTAGAATGTGGGATATGATTAGGTCGTGCCCAGGGGCTTTGTTGGTGGGTAATCTGTGAATAATGTTTCATATTTTGGAAGGATGGAATGCTTTAAGAGGAGGGGGCAACTGGAGAGGAATACTTAATTCTGCTTCAATGCATTCAGAGTGGGTTGGATTAAGGATATCTGGATGAGGGTTAAATGTTTTGAATAGGTGCTGGCCAAAAATTTGTGATTTTTCAAGTAAAAGTAATTTATATTCTATTACCCGGCCTCCCCCAATGTAGGGTTAACGTTAAATCAATTCCTTCCATAGTTTCCAACTTACCAGTATTCCCTTCAGAGACTCCTCGCTTTCGACTCTTTATAAGATGTCCTTGTTGGACGTCCTCTTCTTCTTCTTTCCTTAGAAGCCGCATCCCTTATTTTTCGGCCATCGAACAGGAGTCATGGACGTGCGTGACAGTACCGATCTCAGCTTCTTTCTCACTATTGTTTTGCCCACGGTTTCTCCCAGTTCTTCTTTACTCATGTCCATTAATCCGTTTCAGCACTAATTCTGGAGGAAATGTTCGCAGACATCGTTTCCTGCTGCATTTGTGAGAATACCCTAAATAGGAGAGCAGATTTTCTTTTTATTATTTTTAGAAAGAATATTGTACAATAACACTAAATGGCTTCTAAAATCCTACAACTCATGAATTATTATCGGTAGAGATTGTACTGTTTATCTATCGACACTGATTAGGCTCAACCGCCTGGATTTCCCCTAATTAAAGGTGACCACATAATAAAGGCTGGTGTAGCCAAGGGGTCGATTAAGCGCTATTATCAGAACAAATTATTATCTTCCACAGCCAGTCTTGAACAGGGAGCCTCGAGATCAGTAATTTAATGCCCTAAGGAATCAGCTACCCCGCTCCCGTTTTAAATAAAAAACAACGTTTATGTATAATTAGTTCTACAGATGAAGGGTCTTGTTAACTTCCACACGAAAAACAAAAACGAGACCGCTATTCTTCGCTCAAACGTTCTCAAAAGATGTTCGTTAAGAATTCAAACCTTTTCTTTCAATTTCCTAAGAAGTTTTAGTAAGCAGTGGCTGAAGATTCACTAAGAATTATAATAAGGAATGATATTCATCATCGAGCATAAGATATCAGACTGCAAGATTTTAAGAAGAATTTATGCCCTAGTATTTGTGAATGTGGATAGGCAACTAGGCAACGCGCGTAAAAAAAAAAAAAGTCTACGATAGATATAACGAGCCCATTGAGGTTAAATTCGAACAAGTGAGCTTTAGACTTAGACTTAGACGGGCGTGTGGTCAGGATGGGAGATGGAAAAAGCTTCCAACTGTAATCCTGAAGGAAAGAATGTATATGCAGCTTTAGGATTCGCGAATTCCATAGCAGCGAATCCTAAAGCTTCTATAGCTTCGATTCCTAAAGTTTTCGATATTTATTAAGTTATTACCTCTATTATGTTGCAACCCTTAATTGGGGAAAAACCTGGCGGTTGAGCGTGTTCTCGGACAATTCATCTCCCTCCACAACCGTTGTCCTAGAAACAGTACAGTCTCTACCATGAAGTGAACCCAAGACCCTTCATATGTTTTAGTAGTAGAGGTTTTGTCTTTTCCAATTTGAATTTTGAATTAGAAATTTTGACCTTAAAGGTTTTCTTTTTCACTGTTTCGTCGACATGAATTATTCATCTTTTGTTATTCCTTTATATGTTTTTGTAAATGTAAAAAAACAAACAAGTAATGATCAGCTGAATCATTGGATCAATCATCATAAAATATAAATAAATGTTAGACTATATCCTGTATAAATGATTTTTTTTGTTTTATTTAGTTTCATCAAAACGTTTCTAGTCATCTTAATCTTCTTGTATCATTATCTGAATCTATTACTGTCGACTTTTTAAATAAAGTATTCTATTATAGATAAAAATGAATGTGACTTTTAACAAATAATTTATGAAATACACCAAAAAATCAAAAAGATGCTATATTAGGTCCTGAAGAATAGTTATAAATCTTGAAACATTAAAAAAACTAATTTTTATTTTTTTTTATTAAATAATATATAGAGGTTAAATAGAGAAATCTTCTATAAAATGAAAGGATACAAGAGTGGGGGGAGGGTATATCAAACAGGCTAAGGAAGAAACTGAGAGATTGAAAATAACAGACCAAGACTGTTTCGATAGGGATGATTGTGGGAAGAGACTCAAAGAAATTAAGGTCCTTGTGGAAAAGAGAGATGCGATAAAAGGAATAGCGTTGACCGAGGAATAAAGGAAAGAACAATCGGAAAAAATGAGGAAAAGGTGGGAAGAAAGAAGGAAGGAGAGAATAAAGTGAAAATTATGATATTCGCGTGGTCTCTGTGGCCATTCCGTGAACAAAAAAATAGTGATTAAGATCTTCACTGATTAAATCAAAAATACCTTTATATTAATGAATTTTGTGAACTATTATAATTTATTCTATCCTCTAGTACTTAAAAAAAATAATATAAAACATGCTACAACAAAAATTGTATACCACTAGTTTTAGCTTTTATAATGTCAATTGACCCTCTTGAAAATTAATTGTTTGGTTCTTGTTCCCCATTTCTTTTCCCCTTATTTCAACAAAAGGAAAAGGACCACAAATACAAGTGTTCCTCAAGCTAATAACTTTCTTTTCAACAGAAGTAGTTAGAATCTGCAATTCATTTGTTTAAGGGTTGTTAATGCAACGGCGACCACGCTTAACTTTAACCCTTCTTTATCTGGATTACTCAACATATATTTTCTCAGCGTCCTCATTTGTTTTTCAGATTTATTTCCTTAACTTCTTTTTACTCTCTTTTCTTTTCAGAATAAAAAATAGCCAATTGATTCTTATCGTTCTCCATGCAAATAAAGTTGAACTAGGGAATTTGATAGAAACGAGAGTAACTTAATTCTAATTAAGAATTTGAACCCACTATTTATATAATTTTTTTTTTTGAAGGAGTAGTGAAATTATTATTAAAGTTTCCATAAAAGTAGTAAAAACCTATGATATTAGTTAACGATGGAATCATGAATGACATGGTGGAATTTTCTTTAAGAAAAAAAATCCTTTTCATTCCGCCCTAAGTCTTGAAGTCAACCAACCACATGAAAAACATTAAAAATATCATTCTAACAATCTATACAATGCTTTGTCCTGAATGACTGATTGACTGACTGGCGGATCAACGCACAGCCTAAACCGCTGATCGTAGAGACCTAAAACTTGGAGGGTGTTCTTTGTATGACGTAGGCATCCGATAAGGAATCCGAAATTCTACCCCTAAGGAGGTGAAAAGGGGGGGTAAAGTTCCTTACTCGCAAAATCTAAATATTTTTACTGAACAAAACAAATCAAGTAACATAGTTCACTTCTGCACTTCTTTACGGAGCACCACTATTAGGTAACATCACGCCGGCAACAGCAAAAAAGCTCCAACAGTTTCAGAATGGCGTACTGCAACGCATAGTGAGACACACAACATTAAACAAAACAAAAACGGACCTTCTACACACTACTCTCGACATACCGACAGTTACAGACTTCATTAAACGTAGACACATTAAATTTTTCGACAGCCTGAAATACTGTACTAACCCTCTTTTTCGGACACTCACCCCAGCAGGATGGCCACAAACGTGGCAAGATCACGTACAAAGTCTCAGCCTGAACTGAGAAATTAATAAAATCAACAAACAAAAGGAAAAGGACACGGTGAGCCCCATCACCGGAAAAATCTAAAGTTAAAAATAGAAATGAATAAATTAGAACCTGCCACCTTCTCATCCTCCTCTTAAAATGTACATCGTACAGTACAAGAGATACCTCTCCGTCATATCTTCAATTCTACATAGAAATCTTCAAACCCAAAGGGGCTAAGAAAAAAAAAAAAAAAAAAAAAAAAAAAAAAAAAAAAAAAAAAAGTTCACTTCTCGCTGCTCCCGTACGACAAGTGAAACCGTTATACTAACTAATCCTTTTCAATAAATTCAATAACATTACATACTAACCCTTTACTGACACGAACAACAGTTAACAAAAGTAACTTCTGTCCGTCCCGTTTGTTAATCAGTTTCAATGTTTGTTTCACAGGTATGCTGATCCGCCTGTGATGAAATTTGATATGCATAATCTCAAGCCTGGGGAAGGACTTAGGCTACTTTTCATCAACACACCACACAGGCGAAGTTTACATAAAACTGTAACCTGGTTGACTAACACACCCAGCGGTCAACCCATAGCAGAAGCCACTGAACTTAGCATCTTGAAATTCGCAGATAGGTTCTTTGCATAGTTTAAATGAGCACTAAGAAAGGAATTTGGACAATTCCACCCCTAAGGGTTTCCCCCTTAATATAATAGGGGTTCAAAGATTGTATGGAATCCGTCAGTTAGACATCTGAAATTTCGGGTGTACGAGTAACTTATAGTTTAAAAAAATTAAATTATTTACTTAAAATGATCTGTCACGAAACTTTATGTGGCACTCCAAATTCCACGCGAGCGAAGCTGTGGGCAAAAGCTAGTGTTCTGTAAATTGGCTTAAATTTGCGCCCTAATAGATCTCTTGACGTTTTAGTTCAAGAGTTCAATATTTCTTTATTAGTAAAAAAAACAGAAATTATCATTTGATGAGTATACTTTGGAACAAAAAATCATTACTAACTACTTTATGGCTCATTCAGATATATGTCATAGACATATGAGATGTTATTTTTCAAAGTAATATATGTCTATTTTTCATATTCGCGATATCTAAAGATTTCCATTTGAATTACTTTAAAAATATGGGCAAACGGCTAAATATTTTTATCACTTAGCACTTAGAAAAGGGGACATTTTAAACTTTTTAAATTTTATAATGAAATATTATTAACTAAAATAATTAACAATATATGTTACAGATACATGTTTTTTTTTATCCATATGGATTTAGACAACTTCCAAAAGTAACACCTCATAAGTAGGTCTAATAGTTCCCAAGATAGTTTAAAAAAGAAAAAACACTGTGTTCCAAAAAAAGGAAAAATTACAAATAGGTCATCTAAAGAAAATATTATGTGAACTGCCTTTACGAAGTTCCTCATTATAAACTATTCTTTTTTTTATTGGTAACTAGATCTGAGACATATTTATGTATAAGAGATTAAGATGTTAGACAACGTATATAGAATGGATAAAAAAAAAAACATTCCGAGAGCTTGATAGTGAGATGCATCCAGAAATCGTGAAGGGACGTCGACATGGACTAAGAAGAAGAGACAAACCTAGACTACGCGCGAAGAAGTGAAAAAAAATTGGAGTCAAAACCTGGTTGCGCGAAGTTTCTTAAATTTCTATTAATCTACAATGAGAAACTGAATTTCTTTAGTTAATGCTTTTTATCATGATTTGGCCTGAAAAATAAGTTGGAATGAATCATTTCTCGTTGCGAGGGGAATATAATCAAGGACAAGTGGCCAAATAAATGGAAAAAAAACGTACTTTATGTAGGTATAGATATTATTTTTCAGGAAATATCTGCAGCCATAAGTTGCTAAGTCACAGTTCGTCCAGAGAGAGTTAACTGTATTGAGGGAATCGAAATCGTGCCATTCTCGTAGTTTTATGGTCAAAATAGAGTTTTAATATAAAGTAAATAACTCAATTCACTTAAAAAAATTCGACTTATTCACCGGGGCTCCAGATATATACAACTCGGGGTTTGTGACTACTGACGCTCGGTTAGTAACAATCTTCTGCACTTTTTTTTTTTTAAATGCAGTTTTTTTAGAGTAATCGTGGAGAAAAAAAAACTTATAATTTTAAACAGGGTAGGGCAGGGTAACGTAACTCCTGTATCTATTTAATATAGATTTTTTCGGAAAGAGCTTTTTTATTTAATCGAAAATTAGCCATAACAGAATTGTTGTCACCATGTGTTGTAGCTGTTCTTAAAGTCATTCCCTTAAACCACCAATCAACAACTTGGATACCTTAGTTCTGCTGTCAATCGGGAGTATCAAGTGTGAGTAATTCGAATGCAAAATAATTCATAACCAATTTGGTCGAATAATACTTTGCAATCTATATCGAGACACATAAGTTCAGACTTGGGAATTTTCCTCTTTCCTACCGTTGCAGAGCACTTCACTAGATTGCAGAGATATTGGTAGTAACACCATCAATCATTACGTCCGTGGCATCGGAGTAGCAACCGTCATCAGCAAACTGGATGGAGAAAGTCTGGCGAGATTAATCAACTTGCCAAACAGCTGGGTGTGGTTCCTCATAATCAACCTACTGTCATTGTCTGCGTGGGCAGGACAACACGGGGTGCTAATAGGCGCTTCATTGGCAACACTTTTGTCTTCGTACCTACGTTCAAGGTTAACAATACACCGGAATTGTTTTTAAGCACAGAGGTTTTATAACAATTAAACGATTTTTGGAAAGTTCATTATTATGAACAATGAACTTTTATAACTCAAGAATTTTTAAAACGCCTCTAAATTTGAGATGTTCTGTTTTTAGTTAAGCAGAAAACAAAAAAATCGAATTAACATTTCTCCACCATCAATATTTTTTTTTAATTTGGTACCATTGTCACAGGTCACCTCAGGATGATAAAACAAAGCAGGCAATTATATATCAGCTGTTAACAAGCTAGAAACAAATAATTGTTTGAAATTATTATACTGGAATTCAATTAAATATGTATGATACAGAGCCTGGTATCAATTCTTTGTTGCCATGACCACCAACCACCCTGCTGTTGAGTGTATAACCTTCAATAAATTATTATTTGTGATTTTTCAATGCATTAGGATTTGTAATATACATTGATTTGTCAATGCATTCAATATTTGTCTTGAAATTTAACTTTTTTTTTTTAGGTATATACTTGATTACTGTTTGGTATTTTTTTTAGTATTATTGTTTAAACCATTTTCATTAATTGATTATTCTAATTATTCTTTTCAGACTAATAAAATCTGATATTACTCCAGCCTACTTTTATTAACATCACAAATAGTTTTAGTTTTTCAATTTTCATGATAAAATTTTATAATGAAGAAAAAACCATATTCCAGTCAAAAATGTTATTAAAAATTAACAAATGATTTAAAAAACGTATAAAGTTTTTCCACAAATAAGTGTTGAAACGTTTTTTTAATCATTTGTTAATTTTTAATAACATTTTTGACTGGAATATGTTTTTTTCTTTATTATTAAATTATATAAATCAAGAAGATTGAGTCCAGTAGATAAGAAATATCTTATAAAGAAAATTAATTATAAAGGTGAAACCCGAGCACCAGTATCAGCGAAGAACAGATCAATAGAAGAATTAATAAAACAGTTTAATAATGAATTATTCAACTGTACTGATCATCATGTTTCATGATTTGGACTTGTAAATTTTAAAGGAAGTTGTATGAAGAACCACTTAAATTGATAATTACAAATATGTGTCGAAACGTTATTTAATCATTTGTTAATTTTTAATAACATTTTTGACTGGAATATGTTTTTTTCTTCATTATTAAATTATATAAATCAAGTAGATTGAGTCCAGTATATAAGAAATATAAAGAAAATGATAAAATTTTATTAATTATATCTGTTTTCA
This sequence comes from Troilus luridus, assembly GCA_964056705.1. Classification (NCBI taxonomy): domain Eukaryota; kingdom Metazoa; phylum Arthropoda; class Insecta; order Hemiptera; family Pentatomidae; genus Troilus; species Troilus luridus. The sequence continues at coordinate 61,314,562 of OZ057414.1, forward strand.
TCTGAAGTATGCACTGCATCCTTGTACTCCTATGACATAGCACATAAAGAAATGATATTGGATAACTATTGGGTTGTCACACATGAAATGTCCGATTTTTTAAATCTTAAACTTTATAGAGGGTTAAAGCGTTGCCTGTTGATTCCTAGCAAAATATTTATTATCTACAATAAGCACTTGTTAATCCTCTATTTGCAAACTGTGTTTGTTTTTTTCCCAAGTAGGCATACAGATTTTGGTATCATTTTAACTGTCGCCATGGAAACGCGATTTCCGAACTATTTTTTTTTTATGAGTACAAACTCGGTCATTCCGCTGCCCAGGCAGCAAGAAATATTAATCATGCGTTTGGTGAAGGAAGGGCTAATGAAAGAACCATCCGTCGTTGGTTTACAAAATTTTCCTCAGGAGATACGAAATTAGAAAATCAGCCCTGTGGACGGCTTCAAACATCAATAGAGGACGAAGATCTTAAGAATGCTGTAGAAGAAGAGCCTCATAAAACAGTCAGAGAATATGCGTCAGAACTAGGCACAAGTCGTACGACAGTTTCCAGGCATTTAAAATTGATCAGAAAGGCAAAAAAGCTCGATTCCTGGGTCCCATACGAGCTCCTTCATGATAACGCCCAACCTCATATTTCAATACAGACAGTGAATACATGAAAGGAGTTGGCCTATGAAGTCTTACCACACCCCCCATATTCCCATGATCTATCCCCTACAGACTACCACTTTTTTCGGAGTTTGGACAACGTTTTGCTAGGAAAATTGTTTACCCATGATTTAGACATTAAAAATGCATTTTCTGAATTCCTTTCATCACGTGACTCAACGTTTTTCAAATCTGAGATAGAAAACTTGGTAACCCGTTGGCAGAAGTGTATCGAAAATTATGGTAAATACTTTGAATAAAAAATATGTTAGATTTGATTTCAAATTTTTATTTTCCTCCTGGTTCTAAACGGTCATTTCATGTGTGACAACCCAATACTTGGTTCCTATTTTCCAAAAATGGAAGTATCTCAAAAAAGACCGGGCATCTGTCTTATTTCATCATTAGGTTAAGTATTAATATTAAACCAATGGATGTAAAAGTTTGTAACTAAGATTAGTTTTAGTACAAAAGACTCATATGTATGACTATTATAAGACCCATTTGGACTTATGAGAGCTTTGGGGCTCCATAAAACCATCTATTTCCTTTTGTATCAATCCAAAATCTTCAATGCTCCTTACTTTGTTACTAACAAAGTCATCCATAATGACTTTTAGGTCCTGTATGTTACTGATTTATTATTATACAGTCTTAAATTTCAATAAATGTTTTTTTAAAAGATTAATTTTCCAAGAATGAGCTCATTAGTTTAGGTTACAATTGCTCAACCTGAAGTGGTACTTAACCGGAAGCACAAAACAAATTTTGTTCCAATATAAATATGAAAAAAATATGTGTAAATTTAATAACACAGTTTCATATATAAGTGGGAATAACATATTTAATATTAGATCCAGTAAAAAAAAAAATGAAAGTGATACTTCGCCTGAAACCGATTTTAACCTTCAAACCTCTGGATTTTTCTCAAGTAATCTTACCTGTTATTTTTCACATAGTTTGATACAAAAGTCCTTGTGCTAGAACACTTAATTCCAAATCTCATAATTAAATCTATGAGAATATTTCTTTCCCTTCAACTTATGTCAATGTTTACTTTGACTAATCCTTTGATTTATTTTGACTTCACAGGCTTTATGGGATCATTTACACTTTTTAAATGCAAATGTCATGTCAAAAGACAAAATAGTAATTGGCAGTCTTAGAGAAATTATTGGAAAAACAGTATAAGCGCCCTAAGAAATGTGTGCCATAGAAGAAGAGCAAAGAATTAACTAGAATGTGGAAACCAGAAGAAAAAGTGATGAATGGATTAAAAATATTGGCCATGGCAATTAAGGAGAAAATTTGACTGGATCACTTATTTATTTAAGCTCCATATATAGAGCCCTAACACTACAGTACTAATTAAATTAATTTTCTAAGGAGCCATTTCTATTTTTTTTAATAATTAATAGTTTTAAAAAGGAACAAGTGCTCCACATGTTTTATTTAAAGAATTTTTCAATGTTTAATTACTTATATGAGAAACTATTCTTGAAATCACAACATTCTCATGATTGACTTAATCAAATTCACGTTCTTCTAATTCACTTGATTAATAGCGCCTATTGTTTATTAGGGCAATTATTTTTGTTTATTATTCTATACCCTTTTTGTCAAATCAATCTAAGCAACAAATGCACAAACCTTCAAATCTTTGGGATAATTTTATTCAATTTGTCTAATTAGGTTTCGTTACTGCTAAAATTATTTAAAAAATCATTGAAAAAAAAAGTACTTAAGCTACTGGAAATCAGGTAACAAGAAATACAACAAACATTAACACCAGTTAAAAACCTAAAACTTACATTTTAATTTATCAAAATATATTACATCAATTCAAAAATATATGAAAAAATGAAAAATGATACATCAAACAGCAGCTTTCTCTTGTTTCTTTGAAATATACTCTTCGTACTGCTCCGGAACACTTTTAAAAACTTTAATCTTGGCCCTCAACTGATTTGTTGTATATTGAAAGACATTAAGTTTTCTATCTTTTGCCATAGCCTACAAAATAAGAAATAAATATAGGCTTTATAATATACCATATAGGCTTTAGAAAATACAAATCTTTTTTAATCATTATAATAGATTATTTATGTAATTAAAATATGGGGTTTTATCATGACAATAGATATGTATATTGCAAAAATTAATTTAACTAAAGGTAAGCCATTTAAATTCTGCAGCATACCACCAAAAATCTGTATTTTAAACCATTATAACAGTCTGACCAAACTCTTATATAAAGAGATCGGGACTGAAACACGAAAAGCATCACCTAGGATGAGAAATAAACAAGCATATTTCAAGGCTGTCACTGTAAAATTTGTGGTAGTGTTCCTCATCAATTTATTGGATTTAAAACAAAATTGGAACCATAAAATGTTGTATTTGGTTGTCTCTTGATTTTTATTTCTAAACTCTTAAACCAAGAGTTCAACAAATAGCAACAGTATAAAAGCATAAAAATAAGACACCACAGAAACAATTATTTGAAATGTAAATTCAAATTCAAAAATTCACTAATTAAAATAAATTTCACCACATTCCTATTCACAAATTTACTTTTTACCTATCTAAAAGGTATTACCTTGTCATCACTGTGAAGATTTCAGGGAAAAAATAACATAACTATACTAAAAGAGTCAAAGAATGATTTAATCAGCCATTTTTTTTTCCAAAATGAGAATATAAGTCAAAATTAAAAATAAAATTAATTCACATCCAAAGCTCATTGGGGGTGGGGGGGGACGTTCAGACTCTAAAAAATAATAATGGGGCTGTAGATTTAGGCTATGGACTGAACACTTCAAGGAGTTATTGGGCACAACGTCAGTGAACTCTATCAAAACCTCTGTGGAAATTAAGCGGGTGATAGAGAGGAAATTATGCCATCATATGATTGTGTACACTGTTATCATTAGTACTACACTTATCAGTCCAGAAAAAACGGGTTATTGATTGTTATATATAAGTTAAACTTGCCAAGAGGAAGAATAAAACGCGTTGAGAGCTTGGAGATAATGCTCACCAAACTTTTTATAAAGGATCCCAATGATAAGCTTTCTGAGAAAATCAAGAAAAAAGCCACTTATATATCGAGAACCGACCTCAAGAGTATGGTAGAAGCTATTACTGGGCACTACAAACTCAGGAAGCATATGCACCGTCTGGGCTTCGAAGATGGTGCAAGGAGGAGGACAAAACCCCCTGGCACATTCTCTTTGAATGTAATCCGTAATGTCGGAAGAGGACATTTGACCTTGGCCCTGGAGGACACTAGGAAATTGAAGAACTGAGATTGAAAGATTACCTTAAATATCTCAGAAGCCTAGACCTACGATAGGAATTTTAGGACTCGAGCACATTGGGCCTTTTTAGGCCGAGGTGCACGGTAGAAGAAGAGACAGCTATTATTATTATTATATATATAAGTTCCATTACCTCGTAGTCCTCATCATACTTGTCTAAGCACTTGCAAAGCCAATCGACTTGATTTTGAGGTAATTTAAAATTTCTCTTTCTTGGTGCTTTAGCTTCAACCTCCAAGTCTCTCACAACATGTGTTTTCTCAGGTAGAACAGAAGGTTCAGGTTCAGTCTTTTTTAACTTGGGCTGAAAAGTAAAATCGATTATTTATTATTCCTCTTACAAATTAATAAAAAAATATCCAAGAAATATACTCACCTTGTTACTGGGAATCTTAATATTCTTGTTTGGGTCATAAGCTAGACCCATCTGTTCTAAATTTGTTCTTGTGCTTTTCTTTTTGTCCCATTCAGTTTTAAGTTGGTCACTAGAAAATAAAAATAAACACGTCAAAGTAAATATAAATAAAAAAGAAATGAAAAGGTTACATGTAAATAAGACTAGAAGAGTGTATAACTACCATTGTATGTTAGGCAGTTTATTCATCTTCTTCTTCATACGTTTTCTGTTAACATCGTACCTATATACTTTACGTTTCCTTTGTTTCCGAAGTTTAGTCATTGTCGTTAAATACAATTAAATAAACACTAACGGGTGAGCTTGAAAAAGTACAGAATTACAAAAACACGTGATACGTAGATACAGCTATAACCAAATTAGAACCTCCACAAAATTTGACAGAATTCTCAGAAATACATTACCTTCCCTACGGTTGTAAACAAAAATAATACTGCGGTTTTACCGCAGTTACTAATTTCCTTAATTACAGGTTGTCATAGTTCAGTCTCATTATTTAGAAAAAATGAGTGAAGCTAAATTCGATGGGACTGCAAAGGAAGTATTGGAGTGGATTAAATTCAGAGAAGAGTTTGGTGAAAATAATGATGATTTGAAAGTTGAAACAGGAACGGAAAAACTTATCAGAAAATTTAAAGAAAATCCACTAGTCCCTATTGGTAACTATAAAGATGTATTTTTAATAACCAACCAAATTGAATAGAGACTGATCTTAAGAATTCTCAGTGAATAATTCAGTTTGAAGTATATAAGCTGGTAATAAAAAATAAAATCTTATTTGTCAGTTAATCCAAATACCTTGATACTTGTTCATGTGTTGAGAACTTTCTATCAGGTCCTCTTTTAAACTTGGTTTGTTATATGGCTATTATGGATTACATTTTCTTTTTCTCAAATTACCTATTTATGAGTGTTAATGTAAGTCCGAAATTTGTTTTATGCATTTTTAATTCTAATATGAGTCACTTATGCTATTATCATGCAGGTGCTCTAGCTACAACTGGTTGTCTCTCTTATGGTCTATACTCTTTCCGTAGAGGTGACAGAAGAATGTCACAGATAATGATGAGGGCTCGTGTTGCTGCTCAGGGATTTACTGTTTTAGCCTTAGTAGGAGGGCTGTTGATAACTGCTAATAAAAAGAAATAAATTAATGAACCGATGACATCATCTTGCAATAAAAGATCAATAGAATATTTCTGTGCTGTTATTTTTGTAATTTTAGCTTTAGATCAAGAATGTAAATTGATATTAGTTAAATATTTTATTAAAGTTGCCTTAAAATGTTTTTTTTTGTTATGGTTGAACATGTTTTTACCTTAATTGTTTATTTTTAATTACTTAAAATTATTAATAATCTTAATATTGTAAGAATTATTAACTATTATCGTTCACTTAATCAAAATGAAAAAAAAATTTATTTAAGGTTGAAAAATTATCATAGGTCAGGTAGTTTTTGAAACAAATCTTGATAAGATATTTATAAATTAATTATTAAAGTTAAAACAAAGTTAATTTATACATATCCTAGTGAGGAGGAGAAGGATTAACTTGACTTTTAGATAAATCTCTAGCATAAATTTATATAACAGTAATAAAGCAAAAGAGGATTTATCTGTGATAAATCCAGTTTTTTAGGTTTGTCTCAATAGAGAAATAAGGTAATGATTTTTTTCTTCTAATTATCAATTACCTTTCTAATTCTACAACCTTGACTGAAGATAAATATCAAACATGAAATATTTCATTAATAGACAACAGAATTTATCTTCAATAATTTTAATTAAAAAAACAAGACTCTGTACAAGTCATAACTTGAATTGCACGCTTTTTTAGGTGATATATTTTAAGTTTTTATTTTTAAGTCCCCTTGCTTATTTTATTTTTATTTTTATTTTTTTTGACATCCATTGTGGACACAAGTTCTTTCAAACATTAACCCTCCAAAGCCGAAAACTATTTTTGTGATAAATATTTGATTTTTTTAAATATTTTTCTAGTTATACAAAATTCAAGAAAAATAATTTTAAAAATTTGCACTGAAATGACTATCAGAGCCCCTTGCAGGTAGATGCAACAGTAATTCACCCTTAACAATAATAAAAGAGAAAGTGGAATGGAAAATCCGGGCTGCTTCCTACTTTGACATAAAGTCACACTAGGCTTTTAAGGGTTAACAGGCTTTTCAATGAAGCATTTGGGGTATTAAACAATCTGTAGTTGTTAAAGACTCTGTGTTTTAAATCATTCACCTCCTTTGATCTCTGAAATACTAGCAATAAATGTACAATACACATGTTTTTGTTGGTAAATCTAACTGAGTAAAATTGAAATTTCCAGTTATTACAGGCTATTTTACCTATCAAGATGGATTGATTGGATTCATACATATATTTTTTTAAATAGAGTAGATGTATTGACCAAACATCTAAAGTAAATACAGTTTTTGTTGTTTAATGTATCTTGTTCTTTTAAATTGCATACCAAGTAGTTGTGGAGCCTCTGTGCAGAAAAATGTGAGTTATTTTGTTCAAAAGTTTACCCATTTTAGATGAAGTCTCAATTTGTCATGAAAAATTAATCCCTGCTCTCATGAAGCATCAGAAATACAAAAATTTTTATTTTGAAGATAAAAGATTTGGCTCCAGCCGGGATTCGAACCCGGATCTCTGCCTCACCGTAGCAACACTCTAACCATTTGAGCCACCGGGGTCACTCCCTACCTAGGACAAATCTGCTCTCTTCACGGATCCCATATCCCCCATGTTCTCGCAATTTTGCGATGTATACACGAGGAAGAATGTTCATTGAACATTACTTTCAATTTTAGGATCTTTTTGACATATGTCATTATATTATTTATAATTTTTTAATCATTGCTTTAATTTTTAAATATTTGCTTTAATATTTATTAAAAATTAAAGCAATGATTAAAAAATTAGAAATAATATAATGACGTATGTCAAAAAGATCCTAAAATTGAAAGTAATGTTCAATGAACATTCTTCCTCGTGTATACATCGCAAAATTGCGAGAACATGGGGATATGAGATCGGTGAAGAGAACAGATTTGTCCTAGGTAGGGAGCGACCCCGGTGGCTCAAATGGTTAGAGTGTTGCCTTGGTGAGGCGGAGATCCGGGTTCGAATCCTGGCTGGGGGCAAATCTTTTCTCTTCAAAATAAAAATATTTAAAAATTAAAGCAATGATTAAAAAATTAATAGAAATACAAAAAGGTGGCAAATTTAAAATATTATTAATTTCAGTAATAATGACTTAGCTGGACAAAACATGTATAGTTAAAACTTCATATATTGTACTCTTACATAAAATAAAATTTTACATATCTGAGAACTCCTGGCCGGTCTCTGCCACAGATGCTATTCAAAATCTCTCAGGATCTCAGAAGTTTTTTTATTTTTATTACAAATAGTATCTAACTAAACAGATTTAGTTTTATTTTATTTAAAGGAGTATTCTAAACTCAAAATATGAAAAATTGAAGGAAAATCCAAACCAAAAGAGCCCAATTATACTCTGTCACTAAGCGATTAGTAATAAGACTGGGTTTGGTCGAGTCTTTTTATTACTATTATATTTTATTCTTCATAAATCATTTTATATATTGAACTTTTATTTTTTACATTTCATTATTTTGTCATTCCAGCCATTTCTGTTAAGTAACTATTTTGTTTTTGTCTTTTTTAATGCATTATTGATGTTATTTTGATTATTGTCAGCCCTTATAATGGGGTAAAAGTAAGACCGAAACAGCGCTTGGTCAATCTGTAGTGCCATTTTTCTGAAGTTTCGCGACAGCGGGGACCATCTTAAACTTAATATTCTAGAAATGTGTAATGTGTAAAATAAATGAAGTCCTACATGAGATCCTGGACTACAATGACTGAAAATAAAAAATATTGTACTTCAGAATTTAATCAGAAAAATAGTAGGATGAATAAAGTAAAACGTTAAAAATTTTGATTTTTTTAATATATAATAAACATATAGCAATGTAAACATGATAAAATGTTTACTTAAAACATTTTCTATCTATTTCTAAAGGCAGTATAAAAATTAGTAGAAAAAATTACATTAACAATATGAATAACAATTAACTTTTCAAAAAGTGTTTATACTTTATACAAATAATTTGGAATCTTATTTAAATATGATGGATGGTAATTTGTTATACATAAACTATATTAATAAAAAAACTACATATGTATATATGAAATTAAAAACTATGTTACTTTATATACAAAAACAAATAAAAATAAAATAAAATTGAAATTATATATCACAAACACTTTTAGTCAAGTGAAACATAAATATCATCATAATTTTCAGTCCCCTGTAAGGACAGGTTCTTCTCATTAGCCATATGAAGGAGAGCCATAAAAGCCAATGGAAAACTAAGCTCGGCAGCTTCTTCCTTAGGTAGTTTATCAGGCAAAGATGAGTAAATTTCTGAAAATTTGACTGGCTTCTCGAGAGTTTCATCTTTCTGAAAATTATTTTTTTTAAATAATAATATAAATATTGGTTATATATAGAAAAATAAATAAAAATTATAATCATGATAAATAATGCAATTAAAAAATATTGAAAGTAAGTGTAGATTTAAAGAGCTCCAAGTGTTAGTTGAACACAACTGCATACACATCGAAACCTAAAATTTGAAAGACATGAAGTAGAGTGTTAACTGAGTGAGATACGACAAAGCAGCTTTAACCAAATAATGGTGTTAAATGCAATACGGACCTCTTCTTTCCAGAGCATGCATCTAGGGAAAAGAAACCATCAATTGGAATTTCGCTCCTGTGGAGAAACATACAACAGTTTCAATCTAAAATACTAGCCATCTTCAGTTACTATATTAACTTGTGAGCTATTACACGCTATTAGAGGAAGGACTGAAAAATCAAAGAGCATTCCAGCTTAATTAACCCACGGACCTAAAAGATTGTTAAATTCTGTCCTAATCATGATTTGATAGTGAATCAAAATGCACAGTAAGTTGTAGTAAGTAATCAAAGCCATTTTTAACTAAAACCAAAAACTAAAGCTGAGTGGAAATATTAGCAAGGTAATCATTGCTATCTCTCCTAAAAAACTTAGTAGCTGCATTCACTCGGCTGTTTATGCAAAAAAATTGTATTGCCAGTTACAGGGGTGTTAAAAAAGAAAATAACGTTGTACCAATGAATAATATATAATGGACACTACTAAGCCCATTTACTACAATGCTAATTGCAGAAATGGAGGAAATAATAAAAGAAGGCACTCAGGTTACAAAAGTTGGTTAAAGGAAAAATCTGGAGAAAAGACTCCCTGCAGAACTGCATTAAGAAGTCCCTATGCAAAATGGTGCTGATTAGAATATAAAACCTGTTAACTGAAGGATGGGGAAAGTATCAGTTGATGTGAAAGCGGATGGCAAATGGCTATCAAAACACTGCGACATGCACGATTCCTTTCACTATGTCAATTGTTCTCAGGATAAAGATACATAACATCCAACAGCTGAATGATGTTTTTGATTAATGAAGTATTAAAATAGTTTCAGTAGTTTAATAAAACACTTTAACTATATAGTGGGTGAGAAAGTAAAAAATGAGAAATAAATCAAATTCTATTAGATGAAATATTCAATGAAAATGCCTTTATTCTTTACAGAGTTCACAAAAAATTGTTAGCCAAAAAAATATATGTATAAAACAAACTTCAAAGACTTTAATCACAAGAAAGAAACCGAGACCTGTCAGGAATAAGTAAAACAGGAAAACAAAATTACATGAAACAGTTAAAAGAGGATTCCAATAGATTTGACTACTAAATGATACAAAGCAATAAATGTTGAATATTATCAACCATTATTAAATGTTGTAGTAGTTGTTTATTTAACGTCACTTTAGAATATTATTAAAGAAAATTGATTATTATCAAAAGTATGTTTTAAAAAAGAATGGCGTAGGATCGATGGCCAAAAATAATCTTTGAATATTGCCCTGTGGAAAGGAGGAAAAAAGGAGACCCAAAAAAAGATAGTTGCAGGATGTGGAGGAGAGCATGGCAGCGAGGGGTATTAGAGAAGGAGACTGGCTGGAAAGAAATCTATGGCGCGACCTTATAGATACAAAAAACAACTAAGTTGTACAAAATTGTTTAATAAAAAAGATGATTTTAAAAGAATAATAAGAATAAATAAATTTTTTTTCAAAAATAAGTGAAGTGAGAAATCTGTGTACTTTCTGTCGCCAACATAAAGTGACCATTATAGAGTGCTCTGTTCAATCTGCTCTCCTCCACTTATTCAGTAAAAGCTTAAAATCATGCCACCTTACAAAAGCTGTTAAGAGTTGTATCTTAAGTAAAATGTAAATAAAATGAAAAACCTCTAAGAATGAAGAATTTAATTTCATAAAAGGTGAAGAAGTTAGAGTAATTTTTTGTAACATCAAAACTACAGAAATTTAACTAAAAATGTAGTCATGGAATGTCAAAATTAGTAAGTAATAGAATGCCAAACTATTACTAGATTAATAGAGTTACACATAAACCCAATTTCTAAATATGGAATCTGTAAAATATTCTTAATACTTAATAAAATTTAGCACTTTCCCTGATATAATTATTACCGTAAATATTTAGGAAGTAAAAAGAATCCGATAATTAAAAGCAATATAACCTTGCCTTAGTGACACCAAAATGTGTCTACAAGATTGACATTTTGGAGATAAGTTTAGTATGTGGCACTATTTTCATGTTCTACTCTAGGGTCACAAGATTATGTCTGTGTTGCCTGAATATAAGTTTGTTTTCACTTATAAATCAATATGTCAATCATTTCTGAGAAATGCTGTAGATACGTTGACAACTATCTATAAAATATTAATTAAATAATCATCATTACCGGTTTTCCTTCAAGAGCCATTGAATCCCAAATTGTATTCTTCAAAAGTTTAACATCAATCCTTTTTTGTACCTTAGCATATTTAATTGAGACTTGATTCACCTAAAGAGAAAAATACAAATAAATGAGAAAATTTCTAGCAACTTAAAGTAAAGAATAAACAGTTCCGAAATTTACCTTAGGTGGAGCAGGAAGGAGTTCAAAATTGGAATTTACAGCAGGGACTTCATGCGTTGCCAAAGGAGACAAGCATTCTCTGACATCGGGTTCAAAATCGTCATTATAATGATCATCTAAATTATCATCTGCATCTTCCATTTTCTGACTTACATCACCGGAGAAGTCGTCAGGAGTCAGCTAAACAACATAGTGATATTAAATGATTAAACATATTGGTATGATAATTAAAAAAGGAACAGCACATACAAACATATATAAAATAAAACAATAATAGTTTACCAAAGTGTCTTCCTCATTTTCATTTATAACAGCACTGCATAATAGATTTGTTTTGGAATCTTTCTTGATGAATAAGAGTTCTGTATTTTTAAGTAGACTGAAAAGACAAAAATAATGACATCAGCATGTAATTCTGTTTAGTTTCAAAAGCAAAGAGACATATCTGAAAATGTATGCAACTGAGAGCAATGGGATTGAATTATGGTTCCAGAAAAAATGTAACTAATATCTATCTATTAAGCTAATCCTATGGCAGGGCATGTACTTTTTTTAAGCCAATAGTTGTGTTGGGAATGATTTCACAGAGACTGCATTCAATCACCAAAGTTCTTTCTATTATTATTACACACTTCAAGGAGACTGAATGAGCCACTAATGGAGTCTCCAGACACCATGGTGTAGATGCACAGTTTTTTAACAAAATAAATAACTTCTCTATCACAATATCTGGAGATCAATAGCCCAGAACCTTACTAACTGAGTTATACCATTCTTTAATTTACCAAATATTAAGTATAAACTTTTTTACCTGAAAAGAGTTCTTTGGGTAAATAATATGTCTTGAGGAAATTTACAGCGACTTTTAGACCACGTTAACATCGTTTTTCTTGCAAGAGTTGATGAATCCACTTCAGCGTATAATTTTTTTAAACCTTTGAAACTGTGGCTATTAAAATCCAATAGAAAATCTTTTTTAGCTGTTTTTTTACCTTTATCACCACTAGTCTTCTGCTCTTTGTCTCCATCTGACAAAATATGAATTAATTAATAACTAATGAATTAAAAACAAGACTAATCCATTAATCGAAATTGATATAAAAATGTGCTAAGAAATTAACACTAAATATTTTAAGTAACAAAAATTACCATTTTACTGAGAATAATATCAATAATGTTCAACAGAGTGTTCAAAATATGGGCAAAATAATAATAAAATAAATATATTTTGTTAACAAATACCTTTAACTCGTTTTATCGACCAATGACTAGGCCCTGCCCAGAAGTCTAAACGACTATTATCAAAAAATGAATAATCGCTGGATTTCGATGAGACAAGCTTAGCCATATTTGGTGCAGAGAAAGACTTGGGTTGATTTACTGACACCTGTCCCGATTTGTGTCTATCCAGGCTTAGCTCAGGCTGCGGTTCAGGAAGACATTCGTCATCATAATCCATAACCCAACCACCATCATGTGCACCGTCATCACAATCTAAATCTGGATCATCTATAATAATAATCATTTAATTAATCTAAACAAGTCTTAAATCCGTTGGCAAAGAATAAAAAAACTTTCTTTTACCAGCATCAAGTCTAATGGAATCAGGAAGTTCTATCCTTGATGATGGATCAAACGCCAAAGAAGAATTCATCAATTCATTGTTACTTTTTTCTCCTAACAAATTGAAATATTTATGAAGATCTTTATAATCCTTGATAAAGGTACAAGGATCAAGGCTTTCAAATTTTCCATTGTAACGGGATGCTAAAATAAATTCATTTTAATAAGTTAGTAAATTCAACTTTTTATTTGGGAAAAAAATTATTAAATTCTAACTTCATCAACATAAAAAGGTTTGTTTCATGTATATATGGATGACTCTCCATAATATAATAAGTATTTTATAAAAAAGCAAGTTTGCTGCAAATAGAGGGCATAGTACATGCATAATAAACACTTTCTATGCTTGATTTTAATTTCCAATTAAATATCAGTCTAAGAAACAAGTATTTTCTAAAGGATGTTTTATTATTTTTTCGAACAACGCACTACTTAGTATTGTAACATATGTTTTAATTACAATGTGAAAATTAAATTCTGAATTCTTTTATTTTCCTTTTAGCTAATTTTACTATTGTAAGAATTATATAAAACAAAAATTATATCTGGTTTTTAATGTAATAAAATATCCGTTTTGAATTTTAAAAATAAAATAAAAAATAGCTATAGATACCCGACTACGTCAGTAACTAGCTGTTATAATTACAGTTATAACTGTAACATTTTAATAATCAATGTATTATTCTATTTTTCACACTATCAGTTACAACTATTTTTTTCTTACTAAAAGCTTCAGTGGTTTCTTCTGGTTTCGACTGTGTCGCTAAATTTAGTCAGTGGGCTAAACCACAGAAGCCTTTTGTATAAATAATGGCCGTGGAAACCTAAAAAAATGTTTTTTCTTTTTTTAATCCAAATACCAGAAGAAAAAACGACTGAATATAAATGTAGTCAAATACAGAAAATTATATTGAGCAAAAATGCAAAAAAAAACTGTTTGTTGGTGTTACTATACCCCTTAGGACCCTGATGAACCCGCCTACATAAAGAAAATAGTTCTTTCATTTACCACACCTGCTTAGCTCTTTGTGCTTTTACATCTTTGCTTTTATTCACTACAGTAATACGAATTTCCATTGTATATCAGATATGAACTGTTCACCAGTAATAGATTGCTTTGAGATTTATTAGTTTATAATTACTGATCTTTCTCATTGAAAATATAAATTTAATGTTTATAAGACATGCAGACATTGCGAAATAAACAATAAGCAAATAACAAATTAAACATAATTATTTTATAAAGAGCAGAAACACTTCAATTTATAATAAACTAAAAAGACAAGAAAAGCTTACCGTTTAAAAATAAGGTGTTACTATTTTGATCAATTTCATAATTTGAAAAAATTGGAGGATTAAAAGAAATCCTACAATCAACTTCTTGTACAGGACAATCCAGAAAGTAATCAATACCAACAGGGAGTGTTGGTTTTTCCTGAGGCGGGTTTTCTGCTTTTTTCTTATCTAAATTGTTTTCTGGCATCAACATCTAAATGAAAAAGTCAATTAATTTTTTTTTTTTTTTTCCAATGTAATACGTATTATATTCATGACCATGGCAGATAGGATTTAATATAAGTTTTAACTTTTTAACTTTGAAATAATGTTTGACCTTAAGTAATGATTTGAACTTACAAATTTAAGTGAAGTTGTATGAGGAATTGCTGAAATTGAGAATGACAAATAAATGTCGAATCGTTTTTTAATCATTTGTAAAGTTTAAATAACAATTATTGACTGGAATATGGTTTTTTCTTCTCTATCAAATTATATAAATCAAGAAGATTGAGTCCGGTATATAAGAAAAATCTTATAAAGAAAAAAAAATGTATTAATAAACTAATTACAACACATTTAATTAAGAATGGAATGTTTTAAAAAATTATGTATATTAACAGAATATTTGATCAATATCAGCTACTTTATTCTTAATTTTTTTAAAAAGAAATTTAAAAAAAGTTTAAAATGGAAAAAAAACTGTTTTAAATGACAATTAAGAAAGTAATAGAGTGCATCTAATCATTCGATAAAAGTCGACATTTACATTCAGAAAATCTAACAAAATAAGGCAATGAGGAGAAGATAAGTAGGTCATCAAGCTCAAAGCAATTAGGGTCACATGTGTTCTAGTGATTATCATAACAACCTACTATGCCCAATATTGAGGGTTTACAACCCAGGATGTGGCCTTGGATTGTTTAAAGGGAGTAAAAAATCTTTAGTTATGCCATCCTTTGGAAGGGACATAAAAATTGTATTTTACCTGAATAGGTAAAAATTAGGACTCCCGCTGCAGCATCATCCAATTAGCTATAGCAGCATAAAGTGACGTTAAATGAATAAACAAATAAACAAAGCAATCCATCACAATTCCTCTACCAACGACCAACACCACAATAGTTCAGCAAGAGACCATGTGCATGGCTTGAGGCTAGATGGATAGATAGAATACACAAACATGCGGCAAAGTTGCAAGTAGCAAATTGGAAATCAGTTGCCTAAGAAAGGCAGAGACTGAGGCAACCCAAGATCTATAAGGCCTGAAGAACTAGTCACGGAAAAACACAGCATATTTTTATGGATTTACATGTAGATACTTTGGTAATTTTTTAGAAGAAAAAAAATTAAACATTTGGGAAACAAAAGATTTTTTTTAATGAATAATAAAATAATAATTTAATAAAAATGTTTCTAATCACAAATATTTATCCTACTTGTACTATTAATATTACCTTATCTAAATTAAACTTTTTAAGGTTAATATCTTGATCATCCTCAGTTGAATCTGCTGAACCTCTTCTTTTTCTTCTTCTAGGAGTCTCATCACCTCCTTTCAAGTCGTTTAATACATCTTCTTCATTAACTTCATCACTATCCTCTTTTTCAACTTCCAGTTCTTTGCCTGATACAATTTTAACCATATCAGTATACACCTTATCTACTCTGTGAGCATAAATTTTTGCGCTTGCCCCTAATGTACATCCCATTAACTGAAATAAAATCATGAACAGTTAGTTAAAATAAAGGCTAGCTAAATATGAATTCAGTTTAAAAATGAAATTTACTAAACAAATTAAAGACTCACAGTTAAATTTTCCGTTTTCGAAGGTTGTTTCATACAAATAATCTTCATGTAGTCTATCAACTGCAGCTTGAATGCATTTTTGACATTAACTTTCTGTAAATAAGTAATATCAAAATAAATAACAAACAATTTTTTTAGGTTCTAAAAAATAAATAAATAAATATTAAACAAGTGAATATGAATATGACAGAAGAGGGATTAAACATAATCAAATTCTATATCTAAAAATTTCCAAGTACTTTAATACTAGTCTTAAAACTACTTAACATTGCTATATCTATAAAAAGGAGCAATTAAAATTAAATAAATAAACTTCAAAACATTTGTAAACAGGATCAACAACTAATAATGCAATTGAAGAACAATTATGCAATTGAACAAGAATCATCTTGTACCAAATTTTCCAGAAGTCGTTACACTTTTGCACTTTCATACAACGATCAAAATAAATTAAAATACAAGTTACAGATTAAGTTACTTCATTATTGGTTGTACGAATCCATTGAATATAAGCAGGAATATAGAAACAAATTTTCAAGTAAAACATTTTAGTAATACTAAAATCAGATCAGCTAAAGCCAAGCCAGTACATTGATAGGAAAATGAAGAAAGCTGATCCAATAAATGTACAACTTAATCATAGTATTATAGATCTTTCTACTGTTAGAAATTATTAGAAAAAAATATTAAATTACCTTAAATTGTCTTAAAATGGAAATACCAAAGGTATAAATTAAAAGTCATATAAAAACTGTATAACAGTAGTGAAGTCAGTACAGCTTCAGGGCATATTAAATTAAAAATTATTAATTTCAAGACAAGTAGTAAGTATAAAAGTAAATAGTTGTGGGATACATTACATTTTGATTACAGAGCTGTATGCACTTAGAATAATGTTCGTCTAATTCTGCTTGAGTAAGATTATTTAAAATATTAATGCCTGTTTTCTTAATTTCGGCATCTTTCTTCTCTTTTTCTTTTTCTGCCTTTTCTTTTTCTTTTCTTTCTCTCTTTTCTTTTTCATCATCCTAAACAGTCAAATAAATCAGTGAGTATACACATAAATTCTAACTATAAACCTAAATTAGTAAATAAAAAAACCAAGAACATATAAGTAGAGAGAGAATAACATATAGAGAGGTCTCTAATAAAGCATCTAATATTACCCAGTACACCTTTCAATCTTCAGAACAAACGGTATCTGCTCCGCAGGTAGTTGCTTCAAAATGAATTATAAGTTTTAACTGTTTACAGTTAAACTTTCAATATTTTCCCAAAATACAGTTATTGTGAGCTTTAGTATTTAAAAGAGAATGTATTTATGGGTAATGAGTAGAATTTGATAATCATTTCACCTATAAGAAACAATTTCAACTAGCATTTCGAAGTATAGATATTTCTTTGTTGAAACAGTCTTTTCTGGATGAAATGATTACCAAAGTATATGCATTTTCCATACTAAAGCTCATGATAGCTTGCTTTTTTACAAGTATTAAAATGGAAATAAATGAATGACCTGCGTAATTATTATTAAACAAATTATTATGTGATCTAGCTCTCACCAAAGTAAAGTGGAGATTGTTAAACAGCTTATTCTAGAGATTATGATGTAAAACCTCTACTCAAAGAAGAACTGTCTTTATTCTTCAGTGACTTTTAGTTCCAGGTAATTTTGAAACAGGACTAATAAAAGTGTGATATCGGTAAAATTTGGCATCAATCAATAATTGAAATTATACAAATTAGAAAATAAGTAAAATGTATACGTGTAAACGTAAACGTATTTGTGTCTGGTATTATTTGATAGTTTATTTTTAAAATGATGGTACCATTGTTTCACATCTAATGTTCTATCTAATGCAGCATGTAAATTTAATGATCATACTTATAAATGTAAGAAGTCATATGATCATATATGATATTACTGGTGTTGTGAGTGAGAACACCATAAGGGGAAAAAAGTTATAAAAGTGTACTATTGTTTCTGGTTCTATTGTGGAAAATATTAACTTTGAAAATATTTGGAGGATTATAAATTAATTTTAATTTATCAGAAACCCAACATTGTGGTGACCCTGACATGATATTTTTACATTTAGAAGAGTTAAATTTTGATAAAATGAGTACACATATTGAATTTGTTCGTATGAAAAAGGCTGTTAGGACAAGTTTCACCAAGACCTGTAATGATTTAAATGAAGAGATAAGCCAGATGACGTGCAGGTACAGGTTTTAATGAAGAAGTTAGAAAGGTTAACTTGTGCTTTGAATGTTTTTGACGAAAAATATAAAGAGTATCTTTGCTACCAACAGACCAAGAGAATGATTATGAGCAAGAATATGCCTCGGTAGAAGTATATAAAGATAAATTTGATTTAGTGTCTGTTAAGATGGAGAAATATAAACTAAATTTTATTGGTATACTAAATAAACTTGCTCAAAGGGAAATAGATAATGTTAGTTTAACTTCCACTACAGATAGAAAAAATTTAAAACTTCCAAAAATAGAATTAAAGAAATTAGGAGGAGACATTAAAGATTGGCTAAGTTTCAGGAACCAATTTAAACGTATAGATGAGGATAACCAAATAGAGCCAGAAGATAAATTTCAATATTTGGTGCAAGCTACTGTTCCTGGTTCTTGAGCTAGAGCAATAGTTGAGTCATTTCCTGCTACTTCCGAAAATTATGGTAAAGTAATTAACTGTTTTACAACTCCTTTTGGAAAAAATTATTTGTTGATAGAATACTGCATTAGAGAATTATGGGTATCAGTAATGTTAAGAGGACTTCTAATAAAGTTAACATTACTAAGTTATATGACCAATTGGAATCCGATCTAAGGTCTCTGGAATCTATTGGCTTGATAGAAGATAAATATATATCAATTCTTTTTCCATTGGTACAATCCTGTCTTCCAGAAGAAATCGTAAGAACCTGGTGGAGAAGCGCTTTAATTAAAGTAAACATCAAGGACGATGAAACATATAGCATAAAACTAAAAAAATTGTTCTCATTTTTAGAATCAGAAGCTATAGGTGAGCAAAGGACTAATTTGGCTATGTCTGGTTTTAATGTAACTGGTGACAATGAACCAAAGGTGAAACGGGCTTACCAGAAAGTAGAGATACAGGAAGATGAAGCAGTTCCAAACGTTAATCATCTCTTTTCTGGAGAAAAGAATGTTTAACGTTCGTTAATAGTTACCTTTAGGTTTCTTACCTTACCTTTTTATTTTGTAAAAAATCGCACAACAGTAAGGACTGTTTTTTGGCTCAAAAGATGTCTTTTGAGGATAAAATATCACAAATTAATAAAGGCCAAGCCTGCTATTTGTGTTTAAAAGCTGGCCGCCGAGCTGAAGTCTGCAGGGTGCCTGTGAGGTGTATGATTTGTAAAAAAAAAAAAACATTGCTCTTTGACGTGTCACGAGTTGCCTGTTAATAAAGGTGGACAAAAGGAAAAGGAAAATCATGAAGATTATAAAGAAAAGGCAACTGCAGTATCTGCTAACCATTGTTGTTCTGAAGACGTTTTATTACAAACTCTAATGGTAAAAATTGTTTATAATGGTCATGATAGAACAGTAAGAGCCATGATAGATACAGGATCCCAGCGTTCATACATTCTAACAAAAGTTGCTCAGGAACTAGGTATTAAATCATCAGGAAAAGAAGATTTAACACAGGTACTGTTCGGCGGATCAGTGTCCAAAAGGAGCACACACCATAATACTCAGTAACTTTAAGTGATTTGTGCAATAAAACCTCCAAGAGCAATGTTGTATTAGATTAGACTGTGATTTGTGGAGTAGTTCCAAGATTGAATCCACGAACTGTAAGTAATGAGTTAAGACAGAAAGGAATAACTATTACAGATGTAGAGCATAATCCGACGGATGTGGAATTATTGATTGGTGCCGATGAGGCTAGTGAAATATTTACTGGCAACCAATATAAATTAAGATGTGCCCTATTTGCTGCTGAAACAACATTAGGCTGGGTTTTGATGGGAAAGATCCCAAGAGAAGGAAAAAATAAAAACAGTTGTGCCTCAATGGCTATTTCCTTGCTCACACATAACAGAATTATGGAGTCTGGAAACTATTGGAGTTACCGACCCTGCAGAGAGTAAGACTAGGCAGGAAAGAGAAGAAGCTAGAGCCATCGTTACTCGTATAGGCAGAAGAGTTGGACTTCGATCTAGTTTAATCAAAAGGTGGGAGTATGTTAGAAGTCATATGATCATATGTGATATTACTGGTGTTGTGCAGAGTTGGCCAAAAAGCAGTTAACTACAAATTACAAAACTTCATTAGTTCGAAAGTAGTTGGAACTATAACTACTCTTGTAGTTAGTAGTTGGCTTACCAAAACTACTATTGGCCAACATCAGTAGAAGTAGTTGGAGTTCACAACTACAACTACTGTAGTTAAAAAAAGTAGTTCCATTGCCAACTACTAACTAATAGTTATAACTGTAATAATAGAATTACAACTACATTTATTGATGATGAAAAGTTGGAATCAGCATAAAGGGCTATTATATTTTATAAAGACGTAGGCTGAAATAAACAAACTGATTGATAAAAATTTAATAATAAATAAATACAAATTTTAAAAAATTTGGCTTTTTTCCAATCTTTTATTCGGCTTTTGTATTACTAAATTTAAAAAAATTTGTATCTACTATTCAAAATAAATTGCAACTTAACCGATATATAAAACATAAAGAATCTATGAAAATCATAGATTAAGAAAATAATTGGCGATATGAAATTTACATTTATTTAGATTTTGTATAACATAGAGTTGTTACTATTGACAAATAGTTGTTTACTCATTGACACGCAGGGTAATGGAAACTAATAACATCAACAACATTTAACATAAACATACATTGTTCCTTTATTGAACTTTGGTCATTTTGTTAGGCAAGTGTTAGAATTAGGGAGACATTTCATTAGAATTATCTGCCTTACAATTAGTTTAGTTCTACGTATTCATCCTGATCACGTAAGATGTTGTTCTCATACACTAAATTTATGCGCAACTACCGATGTCAACAAAGCCATAGCTAATCAACCATCATTGGCGAATCTGTATAATTCAATTATGTTAAAATGTAATGTCCTTTGGGGCTTTGCTTCAAAACCAAAATCTAATGAAATTCTGGGGCATTCACTATCAAGGCCAGGAGCCACCCGATGGAATTCCCTGTGTACGATTTGCTTCAGCAAATCATTTCAACTGAGTGAAAATCCCCTCATTTATACCGCCAGTTAAAAGTTAAAGAGATAAATGTATTCTTTGGCATGCTTATTCCTTCACTTGACTCTGGGATCTACAACAAAAAAAAAAAAGGTTGTATTGTCAGACCATCATAGACAGCTATGTCTGCAGCATACACAAACGAATCGAGCAATTCTTCCAAATTTCTACTCCACTAGTGGAAATCGCTGCTATTGCTGCTTTCTCCAATCTATTGTTCAAAAAGTGGTGGCTCACTTCACTTGATAGCGTCCATCATGATAGGTCCTTGAAAGCTTTCACGGCTGCAGTTACAAAAGTTATTCAAGAAGAACAAAAAGACATTCCAAATGAAAACGAGCTCGAAGAATAAATACTACCTTCATATTTCAGTTTTTTTGACTTTGGAAGCAATGAAGGACCATCATCTGTGATTCAAATGGACCGCTCAATAAAGATGAATATGCTGGACAACTACCCCTACATTAAACGAATTTTTTTCAAAACAAACACAATTATTCCATCGTCAGCATCAGTTGAGAGGCTCTTCTCGTTTGCCTCAATGACAAACGCTCCCAAAGCAAAGATACTGTCTGATAAAAACTTTGAGATACGTGTCATCTTAAAAGCTAAAGCTTACCGTTTTGACAAATTTTGAAGTGTTGATGTGTTGATTGGAAAATCACTAAAAATGGTTTAGTTTTTGTTTATCAATTTTAATTTTACAAGAGCTCGTAATTTACTGATTTTTCTTCTTCTATCTATTTTGGATTAAATATGTCTATATATACTGTAAACTACCTCGATTATGATTGATAGCTTAAATAAATAATTGTAGTATAATTTTGTTGTTTTTGATTATGTTAGTTTGGAAGCACAGGTGTATGATATTCGATTTGTATTTTGTTTTGAAAAATAATTAAAATACATAAATCTAAAATTGGGTTAAAAATAAAGTTGCTTATTATGCACCTGACCTAAAAATATTTAAAGATCCATAGGCTATCTGAGATAGTTATATATGAACTTATATTCAGGGTTATATACTTAGTGTAGATAGTCTATCTCCATTGAGTATATAACCCTGAATTGGGAAAAAACTTTTCAAAATATATGTTTAGTTACATTTCACATTCTGCAATCTGAGAAACAAAAAAAAAAAACCCAATCAATGCAACTATTGTCTCCCTTGCTTTCTAGCCACGAGCAATATTGTACTCTGAAATAAATAATAATAATTGAATAAAACAATTTTTCATTGAACTTATATTTATTTTTCCAAATAATATTTGTTGGCTTCTTTGGCGAAATAACGGGTCCGATAAAACTAAAATACATTAAATTGATTGTTTAAATGATATTATATAACTATTTACAAACAAAAGCTAAAATTTTGGAAAAACGTGGTGTGAATTATTCGTTAAAGTGTAACTGTAGTTGTTGCTCCGTAACTACAACTACAACTACTAGTTGGTATTCGCCGTCATAACTACTTTTGCTAACTACTGTAGTTGAAGTTCAAAACTGAAACTACATAACTGATAGTTGACAAATAGTAGTTGCAACTACTTAAAGTTATTGTGTAGTTAATTACAAATGTAGTTAATTACTGCCCAACTCTGGTGTAGTGAGTGTGAACACCATAAGGAGAAAAAAGTTATAAAAGTGTACTATTGTTTCTATTTAGTGGAAAATATAAACTTTGAAAATATTTGGAGGATTATAAATTAATTATAATTTATCGGAATCCCAACAATAAATACAAATATATTTATTCCTTATGAATGTATATAAACAGTAATATATATTTTTAGAAAATTTAATTTTTTTTTCCTATTATTTCATCTGTCTTTGAGGTCCAAGAAAATAGCTACCTTTTAAAAATAAATAACGGTAAATATTCCGCAGGTTGTAGCTTTGAGAAGGGTCACAAGTTTTAACTTTCCATTTGTTTCCCATTTAATATTTTCCGAAAATACAAGTTGTTATGAGATTTGATAAGGAAAAGAGAAAGTAATTATGGGAAATAGGTATACTTCGGAAATCATTTCATCTAGAAATGAGCGTTTCAACAAACATATATCATATATACTAAGAAGTGTTAAATGTTATTGAAAAATTTCTTTTCAAATGAAGTTATTGAAAAATTATTTGATTCTAAATGAATATATATTAATATTTCTATATTTCTATCAAATGTTAATTTTGTCAACTATTCCGTCAGCCTTTGAAGTCCAAGAAAAGAACTATTTTTATAAAGAAATAATTGTAAATAATACCCTAAATACACATACCTCTTAAAAATGACTTAGTAGAATTAGGAATTACTAATCTAAGAATAAAAATATAGAATAATCATTCCACCAAAACAAATCAAAATGTCTAATTCTATGATACGAGTTTCTACAAAACATTCTAAGGAACACAATAATTATAATTTAATAAGAAAATGTAATACATACTGCATCGATTATTGACTCATCATTATCCTTCAAGCACAACGATCTCTTGCCAATAAATGATCGCCTACCAACTACATCATTAATATCCCCAAATATAGTCTCCAAAATACTGTTATGTGCTTCTTCAAGTTCTGGTTCATCATTTTCCTTTCCATTCTGCTTCTTCTTGGCATTTTTCCGAGGTGCTAATGCCTTAGCCATTTTCGATAGTTTTAAATTAAAGTGTTTCAGAATTAATCACTACAAATCATAAACAATCTACTATAAATGTCTTCATTTAAAAATTAATAACAACTAAAATAAAATATACTATAAATGTCATTTATCATTCACCTCCATCATAAAATTCTTTAACAGAATATGGCAAATTTATTTTACTTACTCTTCAATTCATCAACCACCAATATTTACAATAAAGATCATAAATAGATAAAAAAGCACAATTTAGCTCAGATAAAATTACCGAATTTTAAAAATATCATTCAGTAACAACCGCCAAATAATCATAAATTGACAATTTTAACCTTCCAACAATAAACTATTGGCGCCATAACTACATCATGTACTCACCAAAGAGGAAAGAAATAGAGCTTGGGAGTTTTCTACTCATATAGCTTCTTTCGAGCTTGTACAATAACAAGGGTTCCTTTGAAAATGTATCCACTTATAAAAATAATATTCTTTTTCCACGTTAAATAATAGTTTCAGAAAGATGTTCCAAAATATTGTCACTTCGAGCATGTCACAAGGTTTAAGTTTTTATTTTAATATTTTCTAAAGATACAAGTTATCATGAGCTTTAACTATGGAAAAGTGAATCTAACTATGGGAAATGTGTATACTTCGATAATTAATTCATCTAGGAATAAACGTTTCAACAAACACATCATCTATTGTTCGAAATGTTAGTTGGAACTTTTATTTCTTGATTAAATGATTACCAGAATCTTCCCATTACCAATTTTAAACTTTTATTGAAACTTATAAAATCTATCTAGTGATAATAACGTTTTCGACTTATGTAACAAATATGCTTCTTTTAACAGTTTGCCCGGAGAATTAGGCAGATGCAGGTTCGATTTAGTCCAATTCAGAAGGGATGACTGATTATTTAAACTGATTATTTTATATCACAAAATCTTCCCATTACCAATTTTAAACTTTTATTGAAACTTATAAAATCTATCTAGTGATAATAACGTTTTCGACTTATGTAACAAATATGCTTCTTTTAACAGTTTGCCCGGAGAATTAGGCAGATGCAGGTTCGATTTAGTCCAATTCAGAAGAGATGACTGATTATTTAAACTGATTATTTTATATCACAAAATCTTCCCATTACCAATTTTAAACTTTTATTGAAACTTATAAAATCTATCTAGTGATAATAACGTTTTCGACATATGTAACAAATATGCTTCTTTTAATAGTTTGCCCGGAGAATTAGGCAGATGCAGGTTCGATTTAGTCCAATTCAGAAGAGATGACTGATTATTTTATATCACAAAATGTTACGTAAGGTCTTTAAGATGTTCAGCAGAAACATTCTTGAACGAGGCTAATCTCCGAGCAACTCCCAAGATGGGATAAGTTATATAAGGAATCAAATAGCGAGCAACGATACTAGACAAAAATAAAAGACCGGAGATGTCCTGTTACAGAATAGCATTAAGCAACTTGAGCTAATTTTAATATGAATATCCTGAATTTTTATGAAGAAGAATTAACCATTCTGAAACGCTGGAGATCTTCGCAACATGTCACGCAGTATGTCAGTTATAGGCAATCAATCAAGACGTCGCCATTGCCAGTAAAATGCTTGATTTGGTCTTAGGGCTCGTGGTGGTCAGTCTAAATTGTATAATGTTGGCCTTACAATATGCTGTGGAAATATTTAATCTGTATGAAAAGAGATTCTCACACACGAACTTAGACATTACAGGACCAGTTCCAGCTACATCAGGGTACTAATGGTACCTCAGGCAACTCTGCAAAATTTTTGCCAATGAATAACATCACTTTGAGGTTTTTATGGCTCCACTTAACGCAAAAATAATTAAAATGACAGTAAAGCTTCAACTCAATTGGAACTGTTCAGTTTTGTTTACTTCTTAGGCGCTCATAAGGAGTGGAAGTTAACAATATTAATTTTATAATTGTATCAAATCAAAGTTGTAACAGTTTTAATAATTCCAATGATTAGGAATTTTAAAGTTGAATTCAAAGCGGTTAGTTTGTAAATATTCCGTTAGAGCGGCGTCTAGCACGATGAGGCTATGGCTCTTTGGGGCTGTAGCATAATTCCTAATGCTTTCGGTTTAATTGGAACAGAATTCATAGAAATGACTATACTCAGACAACTTCTAATTGTAAGTAGGCTTTAAACAAAAATCCAATAATTATATGCCTGCAAAAAAAAGACCTATAAGTTGTAGAGAAAGAAGGAATCAATGAAGGACTAAAAAGGATTAATGTTTGCAGAATATTTGAACTATTCGCTACAATTGAATACTGAAGGATTACAAAACAACGTCCATAAAAAACAATTTTATAGAGTTATGATTATAAAGCTTACGTTCGGAATATTTTTATTGAACAGCTGTCTGGAAGAAATATTTTTAACGTACGTGCCTTTCATTGCCACATACTGTATGAATTCAACTTTTTCTTCTTTATCTTACTCACATGCCATTTCTAGATTCGTGGAGACGCTGGTTTGCTTATCTGAGGTTGGAGAGATTTCTTGGAATCTACAATACTCAAGACGGATGATTGGCCCAGTGCAGGAGGCCCCGTAACCTAGGGGCAACTGGTAGTTAGGCAATACCCCTCAAACCTCAGGTCTTCTCAGGGAAGCTGCCCCTGAGGTCAGTACTGTATATGACGAACCCGGAGGAATGTTATTCTCAACTTGTATGGCGTTAGCGACTGCAGGAGAATTCAACTTCTGTTTGAATTTAATCAATAATCAATGGAATTTGGCTCGATACAACATATTGCCTCGCAAGAAAAAAAAAACAGTTGAAGACAGAAGGAAGTTGTATGAAGTAGAACAATTTAGTTTTTCCAATATTGTCAATGAACTAAAACTTTATAGGAATCTTCTGCAATGATCTAGAGTTAAAAAAAAAAAGTTATCAATAAATATTAAAACTTCGTAAAACACTAAAATTAATAATTTCGCTTCAAAGATGGTGGTAAAATTTAATGGAGTATTACACCATATCATCAATCATCACCTACTTCTTTGTAGGGAAAAAAGAGTTGTAACCTGACAGCTCTAAAAAATTTTGTTTACAATTAGCATGGTTAACTGCATCTTATCTGATAAATTATAATATTAATTCTCATAATGTCCAATTCCCACCTATTTATGACATCTGGCTTTCCCAGAGCCCCTCTGAAAAATGGAATTGGCAGATTTGTATGTCAGCTGGAAAGAGTTACGATAAAATTTTGTAAAACTCATGGAGATAGTCGTGGAATCAGGTGTTGTATTAATCTATTCATTTATAAAATTACACGAATGAGTCGATTTCATGAAACTAATTTGTTATTTTGTTAATGTTAAGGGAATTCCTTGAAACAGAACTCGTTGATTTTTCAAGAAGAAATCCAGGCGTTGTTGTATATGTTAAAACTAGAAGACATAAATCACCAACCCTTAATGCTGAATATCGTAATATTTTTTATTTTAAATATTAATTTAATATTTAGAACATTCCTTGGTGTGTATGGTTTCTGACTGCCCTAAGTTCCAAAATGAATCCCTGTGAAATAACACTGCTAAATCTAAGCTATTTTATTTGTTTTCAGTTATTAGATTTACAATATAGCATTACTTAAAATAAATGGTAACAATTCAGCTGGTTGTCACTTTGAGTTGAATTACAAGTTTAACTGTTCATTGTTTTCCTTTTTAGTATGAAGAAAATAATGTAATTATGGTATGTATATTTTGTTAGTGATTTCTTCTAGAAAATAGCGTTTCAAAAAACATATATCAACTGAGGAGCTGTCGAACAGAACCGGATTAGTCCACAAAATTAAATTTTACAGGATGACTAAAAAATTAATATTAATATATGGAGGAGACTACTGAGACAACATTGTGTTATAGATAGGTGGTTTTCCTACTTAGAGACGTTTTTCATTAAAAATATTAACAGGGATCGATGTAACGAGGTCCAAGGGGAAAAAAGTGTGTTCAAATTATAGTGTACTAATCCGGTTTTGTTCTCCAGCTTCTCAACTATACTTCTAAATGTTTTTTATCTACACATTTCCCACAATTACATTTTTTTATCCATACTACAGCTGACGATAATTTCTATTTTGGAGAATATTAAACAGGTAATTAATAAACAGTTAAAACTTGTAACTCAACTTGAGGCGACGGGAGCAGATGTCAATTTTTTTTATTCTTATTTAGATTTGTCATTTCTGAGTTTCTATTTATTACTTTTTCCAGTTAATGGACAAAAAGAATACATAAACTGCCACAATTTTTCCAAAGATGAAGTTAACAAATGGTTACATCTACTTCTTTCAAGGTCAGGAAAGGAGGTGATGAGGTATAGAAAAATGTGGCACACCGATAACCCTTCTATTCAAGGAATTTGGACACCATTCACCTTTAGGGATCCGAAATTGAACGTTGCATCTTTTCCTTTGGTAAAATTTATCATTAGATTTTATTAGAGTGCTTCCAGTGGGTAGTGCCTCTTGTCACTAGGTCACTAGATACATGTCCTTTCATGTATCTAGTTAGTCATATAGCCCTTGTACTAGATGTATATATTACAGTTGTACAATTCAATAAAATAATTAAAAAAAAAAAATCATTAGATTTTAATATCATCACTGTCAAAACAATACCGCCTATATACAACTTTTGGTGAAAATGAGTTAGTAACGGTAGCGCATTCTACAGGTTGAATTACACAATATTAAATAAATTTTTCAAGATTAAACACAGGGCAATGCTGTAATTAGCAATTGAAAGATAACCGATATACATAAGATAATATAACATATGGTGCGTTTTTTCTCTCTCCTGTAAAATCGCTCAAAGTGTACATAGGCGGTATTGTTTTTAAAGCGGTGGTATATATTTTTTATGTTGATTTTTGACTCTCATCGCGTTACATTTAAATGTGTTAATCATTGATAGCTATGAATATGATATGTTTTAAGATCAAATGAATAGTTTTTAATAGGATTATAAGTTTTGCCGTAGACACTACCTTTTCTGTAGTCACAGCTATTGGCTACAACTAAGGCTTTTTGCTTCAAAATAGCACCATCTGGATCAAGTTTTTGTTGAAATATCTACTTGCATAAAAAGGGCTTAGCTCATTCAGGTGGTTAAGCTAGCATGAAGATGTCCTCACAAGGATGTCCATAGCTTCTTGTTTGTGTTGTGCAAGCTAAAATATTTCAATGGGAACCAGATTATTAATGTGAGAGGTTCTATCTTGTTAAAACAGGGTGCTCAGTAATAGTTGGGTAGTCGGCACAACATTAATTGTAAATGACCCTGATTTTCTTTTAATCACTACCTATTATAATCAATTTTGTCAACACCGGTTAAATTAAGCTCTATATTTCATACTTATGCACTAAAAAAAATTGATGTAATTTCCTCTAAAATAACTGATGTTGATAACAAAAGGATGACGATAAATGACTCCACTGTCTAATTTTTTAAGTGGTTACTAATTTAAAACTGGATATCGAGTCCCAAAAATACTGCTTGGTAAACTTAACCATGGGGCTTGATTATTAAGCTCGACATTGGTTAATAATCATGTACCCTGTGCAAAATTAGTAGTAACAGAGTTAGCCATTATTTAATTAATTTTTTAACTAAATACTAAATGTCCAATTTTTTACAGAATGTCTACTGGGGACCACCCAATCCTAAACCAACTGCAACAGAGATTGTCATGGAAATGTTTAAAAAACAGCAGCTTGAAGATAAAGAAACTAGTGATAACGAAATAAATGAAAAAGATGATATAAAATCAAGACAAGAACAGTAACCTGTTACTATTTTTGCTTGTTATGTTTGTATAATTTTTAGTTGTTCTTTACTTTAAACAATAGTTATATTTATTTGAATTTTTGTAAATAAACTATATGTGAAAAACATTTTATTCAGTTATTCAGTCCCCTCTTTGTAAAGAGCTGATTTTTTACATTTTATCATATGATTTTAATTTTTTAATTTAATATATATTAGACTGTTTCATGTGAAATGTCCTCCAGTTGTTGGTGGTGGTCTTCCTCTGGGTTTGTTATCCAACTGAAAATTTCTTCACTGAAAAAAGCATTCCCCAAAGGCAGAGGTTATGTTTCTTGCAGCTTGTGCTGCCAATTGTCTGAGTTTAAAAAATGTTACATTGTGGATTTCTATTGTCATATTTGAAGCCATTCTAAACAATGTACGTTAAATTATAGTGATAATAAATATGAACAAAAAAGATGGGATTAGTAACAGCTCATTACAATCTGTAAAAATAAACATTCTAAACAAGAGAATTCTTACCACTTGGAAGCAGCTAGTCATAACATCCCCACTTTTTTTTTTTTTTTTTTTTAATGAGTTCGCATTTAATCAAGGCATGCATTACACCACTTCACCCTAAGCTTTTATGGAAAAGTTCGTGATTTTTTATTAAAAAAACAAAACAAATAATAATGGTTTTCTTCCATTGCTAAGTAATCAAGCTTTTGGTAAACTAGCTTATAGACCATCACTTACACTCCATTTTTTTAAAAAGTTTAAACAGTATCAAATGATAATATATTTGACATTAGCTTGCTTTCTTTTTTTTTTTATTCAAATCAATTTTAATGACTAGGCCTGTCGGATAGATACACCACAATCCATTATTTTTTATTAATAGTAATAATTTTTAAATATTTTTATTAGAAAATAAAACATATGTCCATGAAACCGGCCCATGTTTCTAGCGTGGTGCTCTCCCAACTGAGCTAACCTGGCACGCTTCTCGGTCCAGACACATCCTTTCTTTTCACTGATCCCATATCCCCGTGTTTTCGCAATTTGCAATGTATACAAGGGGAAGAATGTTCATTGTACATTACCTTATTTAGGATCTTGTTGACTTAAGTCATTATATATTATATATTTTTATTTTTTATTAACAGTTATAACTTTTAAATATTCTTATATGAAAAGAAAAGATATGTCCAGGACCGGGACTCGAACCTGGGACGTTATTTTATACATTACTACCCCAGATTATTTTTTTACCTTGACTCAAGTTAAGCTTGAAAACATTGAGCATCTAAGTGTGGTCTATCAGAAAGAACAAAATGTTTCGCGCAAGGCTTTAAAAGGATAATCAACTTTTAAATAAACAATAAATATAAAACCGGAATATATGCACTAATGTTGATCAAATAATGAGAGTAAACAAGCATTTATTAAACTCATACATATAACCAATAATATTTATCTATAAATAATTATTTATTTTTATTACAAATTATATAGGAACTTAATTTAAATAACAATTTTTTTTTAGAAAAAATACTTTTAAAATAATGACACCATAAACAATTTTTTTTTTATCAATTAAAATGTACATAAATTAACAAATCTATCCAAGACACAACTTTCAACATAAGTAATTATGATAAACTATTTAACTTGAAAATCTTAAAAATAATATAAAGATAGACGTTTTTTTGCATATAGTATTGATTAAAAATACATTTTTTTTTATACTTCTGTACTAATATGAAAATATCTCATGAGATGAATTTCCCAATATTTAATTGGTTTTCTCAAGGAGGACCATTTTGTTTCATAAATGTATGTAAAATAAAATATTGAATGGCCGCCCACTTCCTTCTAACCTTAAGTAAATAACATAGTTGTTATTTTGGTACTGATCAATTATTAAAAAACCCTTTTTTCTTTTCAACAGTTAAATGGAAATAAAATTGAGGCATTTATAGAATAATGTTGTCAAGGATTATTATTAGTAAATATTAACCAGACAATAAATGATGCAACCCAGCTGTGAGATTTGCACAAAAATTTATTTAAAAATAATAAATTATATTTGTTAGTTTATTGATAGCTGATTGTATAATTGCATAATAGCACTGAATAATATGATTTATTGGAGTAAATGTGTAACCAAACTAATTATTGAAATTATAGTTTTTCAATGTATTCTTAATGAGAGATTAACTCCATTACGGGCCACTCTAACATTTGGCAGTAAACTACTTTGAGAGAAGAAGGCATATTATATGGGCACTGCTCGGCAGTCAAGGTATGAAAACACCTGGCAGTTGCTTCTCGACCACTTCTGAAAAAGTCTGACGATAGGCAGTATAATGATTTTAAATTATTTTACCATTTCTGAAGCAAAGTTTTGAAGAGAACAGTCAACAATATTTTTTTTTCATGCCAGTCAATATTAAATGAAAAAAAAAAAACTATTTCTGATCAATTTTGTAGCATCATAGGAAGAACAATGTGCATTTAATTTTGGATTTTAAAATAATTACAAAACATTCTCTTTAAAAAAAGGATTTTGATATAAGTTCAATTATCATTAAACAGTGAAAGAAATATTTGTCTTAAATAAATATTCGAACATTGAAAAAACCAAAATGTCTTTTTTGATTATGTAATTGGTTTATTAATCATATAATGACAAAATACTATTTGTTGTGATTTCATTATAAAGATAATATATTTATTACTGAAATTATTATAAACAACAGTTATAACTGTCCTTAATAATACATATACAATCACACGTTATAAGAAGCCATCATTTTGTAGAAGTCTAGCATTTATTTATAGTTTATTTGGTACGTATGGATTTTAAATTTTATACAAACATCAGCTCATTTCACGATTGAACCAGGCTAAAGCATTTGCTGAATAAAACGACAACGATTTTATCACATTTAGCCACTGCAATGTGCAATAAAGCTAATGAGATCAGACAAAAAAAAAGTACAGGAAAGAAAATTCTCAACCAGGGTTCCTGGTTCCTACAACAGAACCATTTCTCGGCAAAGATCATACATGAATATCAGTTTCTGTTTACTAGTGGTCAGTGATTTGAAAAGATTAAAAAAAAAAAAATCAAACTGTTTTAAAAAAAATTACATTTTATTTAGAAACTGGTAAAAATTAATATAATCTAGGACGGAAAAATTCAACAGTTCCAAAATAAATAAATTTTTGCCCTTAAAAATTAAAAAAAACTTAAGTACAATTTTTCCATGGTAATAATAATCTAAAAACTAATAACAATTATGACAATGGATCGATTATAGGTATCAAACAAATTAATAAAAATTACCTATATTGTTAAAGAATTTAAACTAATAAAAAAATAATTAAAAGGTCTATAAAAAAATATAAATTTAAAAAAATAAAATAAGTTATTAAGAATACTTGGTAGGCAAGAGCTCCATAAGTTTCACCTACGGTTTTTATAACTTTAAAAGCCTACCATTTCTGAGGTAGAGATAATTATATTGGAAGTCACAACCAAAAATAGCTTTAGCAAACTTAGAGGTCCCATGAGAACAGATGGTGCTTTACTAGCATATCCCTCACTCCATCTCTAAGAGGCTGTGATGGCGTTTTCTTAGCAGGGAGCTCCCAATCAGGGTTAAGGTTGAAGGCGAATTGCGACAGAATCCTCAATTCGCACTTGACTTGTACCCAGCCAGGACTACTCATGAAGCTCCAACTGTGATACCTACAAAATAAATAATGATAGAAGTGAAACATATGTTATTTAATATCACAAAACATCGCTAGACTAATTATAGAGAGGTATATACATCATTTTGAGATCATTAGCATTTGTTATCTCTATTTTGTGACTTAGTGTGATTTCCATCTGCTTAGCATGATTTTTATGAGATATATTCCCAAGTGCAATATTGATTCCACTGGCTTTTGTTTCTATTGGCTTTCTAAGTGAGGTTTTGAGTAAGAAAGGTTGAACATACAAGAGTGAAAATACTAAAATCTTTAAAAATGGTTTTCACAAATGAAAAATGTTAGACTTATTGACGTGCATAAAAAATGCATTGTTGTAGGTATAATGGATGCCCATGGACCCAACCTTATCAATCATCTCTGGGACAATTAATGGAATTATTGAATCCATAGCTGCCCTAATTGAGTAACATAACAACTAAGAGAGTTTAGCTCTTGCCATAAAAATAATCCAAAATATAAATAAAAAACCTGGACCACTAAAACTCATGATTAACCTTGGGTTCAGTATTTGGTAAGGACTGTTTCTAAGCCAACAATTCTCAATAGCCCGGTTTTTAAAATTAATTATATTTATTAATATTATGCCTCATTTTTGAGAGCTATGTGGTACTAATATCAAACAATAAAGGAACAGAAACTAAAATCTAAGAATTAAACATAATAACATAAAAATATGTGTAAGTGTAATAAATATCTATTTATATACACGAAATTTATCTTGCCAACTATTTTCATTACATTTAAATCTTTGAAAAATCAATTACTGTAGATCAATGAAGAAACCTAAATAAAAGTAAACACTGCAAGAAAGTGGTTATAATGTTATCAATTAAAGCATGTACCTGTACCACTACAACCCGTGAACGGGACTGGAGTTCAGTAAATGGTAGAGACTGTACTGTTTCATGGACAACCGTTTTGCAAGGAGGTGACTTGTCCTAGGTCAGCTCAACCGCGAGATTCCCCCCCCCCTTATTTTGGGTACCCTATTTTTATAATATTTTATAGAGGCTGTGTGAGCCCCAGGAGGGTCCTTGACCCCATATGATCCATCTCCTGCTGCAAACAGACTAAATAAAAGTACTGCCTGCAGTGGGATTTGAACCAGGATTTCCGGCATGGCAACTAAGTGCTCTACCACTGAGCCACTCCACTCCCCAATTAAAGCATGTAAAGGCGATAAGCATTCAGGATCGGTGTCTACTGGGGCAATTGCAATACATTTATAAAGATTTTTTTCAAAACTAATATTTTCCTATGTAAATATTTAAACTATATAAAGCATCAGGAATTTTCTGTCATGAGCATTTAAACAGATTACTACAAGTAATCAGATTTACCATTTTTGGACAACATCAATAGAAGAACAGAGAACTTCTAGCCACAAGTGAAGAACCTGCTCATTCAACCCAATGCAAATTAAACTTCTTAGTTTAACATCCATCTGTACATGGGCGTTGTCGTGGCTCAAGTTCACAGCTTGCACACATCGGTATAAGAGCTATGATAAAAAAAAAAAAAGAAGAAAATTTAATTTTAAAATAAGAACACACATATACAGTGCTTTACCTAACAAAAATAGGCATTAAAACTATATGATAAAAATAAATGAATTACCTCTTCTGGTGTAAGAACCTTTCCGTCTTCATCAAGCCGATATGTTTTACACAATACGAGCCTGCTGTAAACAGAAGTGAAGTCTCTTTCCACTTCCTTAGTTGATGCTTCTTCAATGAATAGCCAGGGATGACATGGTCCACCTATGAAAAAATATTATATAAATTTTAGTTCCAAAATAAACACAAGTTAAGTCAATTACTTGAAATATAGATATCTCACTTCATATTTATTTACTTATTCATTAATACAAACAGTCATAATGCTCAATGACACAGATGGTTGTAGTTGTTCATTTAACGTCACTTTATGCTGCTATGGCTAATCGGACGATGCTACAGTGGGAGCTCTAAATTTTGCCTACCCAGGTTTAATTAGGATAGGGATTTTTAAGGAGTACCTGACATCGTACAGGCTCGGGACCCCTGTTTAACGTCCCTTCCGAAGGATGGCGTAACTAAGGATTTTTTACTCCCTTAAAAAAATCCTAGGGCCACCTGCCGGGCTACGAACCCGCGATCTTGGGCTTAGTAGTTTGTTACGCTAACCACTAGACCACAGGTGACCATTATGACACAGATGGTATTTGACCCATAAAAAAACTAATTAAAATATTAATAGATCAGAATCCTGAATAAATAAAAAATAAACAAAATTAAGTGATTCTCAGATAATATTTTAATTAAAATAATTAAATTTTCAAAAAAAATGTTCAATAAATTTTATGCCACATATATAGTTCAGTTTTTTTAAGTCCAAGTTTAAACTTTTTTTTCTAATTTCTCTGAAATCTATTATTAATTTATTTACTCTCAGTGCAGAGTTTCCACTTCCGAATGTGTTTTTCTTTTAGTAAGTTGACAATATCTCCTCTTGATAACTTCATACAGCTCATATGATAAACTTCTCCTTTCTCCACAAAGAGAAATAGTGAAATTTTATGTCTAATTATGATACAAAGCTAATTATACATCACCATTTTTTTTATAATTAATCGATAGACTAGACTGTTAGACACACAAGTCTCAACACGACACAAATAACTATACACTATTAATATGAGCTGGGTCATACATAAGTACATTTATTTCACTTAGCATCCGAGTTACGACTTCACATCGTGAGAATAATTACTATACCTAATTAATTTAACATATATTTATTACCGAGAAAATGAGGTCTCTTCATTCCATGTTCTAAGACTTGTTTTATGTATGGGCAGAGAGTTCCCCGAACCAGGTCCGTAATAGCTTCGCTCACGGAGTCGTCACCAGCACAAGAATACTGTTTACTCCTTTCATCAAGCACTTCAACAAATTTAGCTGGGAACCATCCTGTAAACAGACAGAAATGACAAAACATGATGGAAAATTATTATTGGTTTTTTTAGGGCTCAATGTCCACTAATAAAGCAGGGAAAAAGTTTATCAAATTAATCTAAGCACAGGAAGAAGGTTTATTGTTATTTATTCCATGAGTTGATCACAAAATAAATTTCAAGCCTAGGCTGGGTTCAAAGTGGTGCCTTTTCTGATTCGATAATACTAAGGAGAATCCTTAACAAGCATGACTCTCTAAAGAAAGCTAAAAGACAAATAATAAACATTTTAT
Organism: Troilus luridus; assembly: GCA_964056705.1. NCBI lineage: Eukaryota > Metazoa > Arthropoda > Insecta > Hemiptera > Pentatomidae > Troilus > Troilus luridus. The sequence goes on from OZ057414.1 coordinate 61,351,486, forward strand.
TTTTATTTATATACACATTTAGAAATAAACCACTGAAGTATTCCTTATTGCAACAAATTTAAGCCTTTTTTTTTTTTTTTTTTGTATTAACCCCTACCCCTCCAGATCACGAAACAACTTTATTTGCATTTCTGCTGGAGTTTTCATTGATTTATTACCTTCTGATTATAATTTAGAAAAAACAATGTAAAGATCACAAATAAATATTCCATTCAAGAATAATAAATTGAATCAATTAAAATATATTAATTAAAGATACGCTTGATTGAACTTTTTTAAAGGAAATAAACAATTTATAAAATCTCGGTCTAGTATGATTTAAAAGTAAACTCTAATCCTGAAATAAACTAAAGTTAAACAATAAAAGACAGCCATAAATAATAATAATAAGCAGCAGTATCATATTTTTGCTATCCAAATATTTACTTCAAGATACAGAAAAAGTAAATAATGACCTAAAGCTACAAGTTTAATTATTAGATAAAAATCAGTTCTTCTCTAAAAGTAAGATAATTAGTTATACTAAACTGTTTAAACTATAGACCAAATGAAGATACTTCCAGTAGTTTTAGGGCTTTGCTTGTGAAATAACTAATGAAAACTGAAAAAGTTTTGTATGGTATTAAGTGTAGTACGTATCATGAATAATTACATCAATGGCTACATACGAGGTAAGGGAATTATATTATAAATTTTTATAGGTTACTTTACCATCCAAGTAATTAGAAGAACATTAGTTTATTCCATTTGATTCCTTCATTTCACTAAGATAAGAAAGTTAATTAATAATTTTGTATTATTACTTCATAATAAAATCTGAGCGGACATATTATGTTCATAATAGGCATTTCATGGTTCAAGAATATATTAACTATAATTAATTTTTTTCTAAAGTTATATTTTAAAAATTTCAATTATAAGAACTAGTATTAAACCACTTTTAAAGTTTTGCTCAAGATAACAGTCTGAAAAGAAACTTAACATTTTTTTAAGATAGAAGAATCCTGTGGTGTCAGTGTAAATTTGTCTGTTCTTTTATTTTAATTTTGTATCACATTTTCTGATTCTCTACCAAAACATACCTTTTTAGTTATTTACTTTCAGGATATTATGTAATTATTGTTTTATTTTGATGTAGGCTATAGATATATATTCATTTAATTTTGTTCATCTCTGTTATTCTAAAGGGACTTGGTCCCAGAATAAAATGATTTATCTATTCTATCTATAATTATTTGAGGTCTAATAAAATGTCTTAAGGACATGATATTGTATATTATTAAAGATAACGAAATATGATACACATCAAATGAGTAAATTATTTCTAATAGATCGGTGGAAACTATTTTTATTACAATGTACAAGAAGTCAGATGTTTACTAAAATAAATAATAAAAGCTGACATGAAATCCTACTGAAAAGTAATATTTTAATACTGAACCAATAAAAGTACTTATAAGAAAATTAAAAAATAATTGAAAGAAAATGAAAACAACAAATGTGAAAGATTTTTCACCCAGGAGCAAAGACAAGAGCGCTAGAAAGAAAAAGTACTGGAAAGATAGGAATAAGAAAAAGACGAAGAACATCTGTAAAAAACATCATAAGTAATTGTTTGTACGAGGTTTAAAGATGGCCAAAATTGATAAGTAGTGGTAAAAGAACTTACCTCTTAAACCATTCAGCTCTCCAACCCAGCAATGCTCATCATTTTGACTAATAATTGTGATTATATCATTTTTTCTAAACCCAAGTTCATCATCATCATTTCTTTCAAAATCTACAAAATAATAGTCATTAAAAAGAAAATGAAATTTTATAAATAAATAATTTTAATAGAATTAATTATCAAATTTTGAAGTACCAAGCAAAGCTTTCGCTCTTCGGCTCCTGGTCCGAGATACATTCAAATATCTCTCATGATCTTTAGCATGGCTCTCAATACTATAGTCAGCAACTAATGCAGCATCTTTGCACAGTTTTGGTTCTGTAGAAAAAAAATGCCGAGCAACTTGCAGTATAGCTTCTCGCAAATCAACAAGAATTTCTGAAAAGTAAAAAATGTTATTGTCTAATTAAGATAAACAGATAAAAAAAATACGGCTTAACAGTTAACAAAACAAAAACTTCGCTTAATGGAAATAATCAAAAGATTCAATTAAAATTTTGGCTGAGAGAAAATTTAAAAACATAAAAGATAATGTAATTTTAAATAATATAACCAGATTATAAATACAAAATAAACAAATAAAACTATAATAATATAAAATGGCAGTTGATATAGTTCCTCCTAAAGAAGAATGGAATAACTCAAAAAACCTAATGTTTCAACAGAAGTATTTGAAAGTTCCAAGCCAGTTAAAAAATAAAAATTTGGGTGTTGGTAAAGCAATGCATTCCTCTTGTAATGATGGTATTTAAATTCTTTTATTAACCATTAAAATTTTTTTTAAAAGCTTGAAACCTTTTTGATTTTAACTTAGGTCATTATTCCCATAAAACTTCAAATTCAAACATGATACAAAATACACAAGTATGACTTTATTTTTAAAAAAAACATGTAGGAAATGGAATATCAAATATATTGTTCCTCAATTAAAAAGCTTAACCCAATACAATTGCTACTGAAGGCTTAACTAAAAACGCCTATTTTCGAGTTATTTTGTAGTTCTTTTGAATGAGCGATATAATGAGTGGTCTTTCATAAAATGATTTAGCAACCTTGATTTATGCTCTCTAGACAAGACTGTTATTTTTTTAATTGTGAATCTATTAATTAATTTATAAGACTGAATGGGGCTTTAATTCCCTAATTATTTCAAAAAAATGAAAATATAATACAAAACTGGTTCAATTTTAAAACTAATGGTTCTAAAAAAATAATAAAATAAAAAAGAAACCATAGTTTTCCTGAACATAAGATATACATTTATATTCGCTATAAAAAGTGGTCAATAATCATAATTGATTCCCATCAAAATACTCAGATCCCAAAAAACAACAACATAAACATGCAAAATTACACAAAACGTTAAGGGTGACAAAATTTTAAACAGGAAAAACATACAAGAGTTTTATATCTAATGCTAATTAAAAAAGTTAAAATAACTCACCAGTCTGCTTTATATTTTTTGATTTAATGTCTTCTTCAGTTATTTCATCACCAAAAAGAATTAATTGAATAACAGACTTTGATTTCTTTACTTGTCTCCTAAAATTAAAAATGTGATTAAAATTTATTGAAATTTTCTAAAAATAATAATAATAAAATGAATAATTACTTACACATCTGAAAATAAACAATTTAATGCTGATGAATAATTCCCAATGAAGAAACATGCACTGGATTAAAAGCTTATAGAAAGAAAAAATAGGCATAGTAATAAAAGTGTGCATGCAAAATAAGAATATTTACAAATATTTAAAGTCGGTGTCCTTAGAGCACAAGATAAATTGAGGATTGTGAATGTGAAATAACCAAGTGGGTTAGACATGTCAAAACAGAGCACACAACTGTTGATAACAATATAGAAAAAGATATTTAGCACAAGACAAACACTTGAAATCAAAAGAACAACAGAAGATTTTAAAAATGGGAATGAGAAAGATAAGAACAATAATTGTTATGCTTAAGTCAATCACAAAACAATCTCTGAAGCAAAGACGAACATGTTGGGGAGAACTCCAGCCATAAGTCGGAAGCTAATACTAGTAACAGACCACTTTTATTTCGTATCTAGCATATGGGAAAAGATTGATCTATAAACCCTGGTAAAAATAATTTGATAAAATGTAGGATGACCCAGTCTCTCTGCACCAGCTTGAGAATACAAGGAGGGTAAATCTAATAAACACTAACACATACATATAGTAGAAAGCATCACGGTACAAAGTTTGAAAGAATGGAAAATAAACAAACAACAGAAAAGGCAATGGCATGAGACAAGCGACCCAGCCTTTCAGAAAAATATATAAATTTCACTTGAGGAAGAAACGCTCAAAAAAAAAAAAGATACAATTGAGGGTTGTACAAAATATAACAAGAAACTAGAAATAGGAATAAATTTTTAGCATCTACATCAGTGAAATAAAAGGTACAAAATTTTACTCAGATGCATACATAACAGAAAAAAAATAAAACAATAATATTTGAATTAAGAAAAAAAAGACTGATAAATAATAATAGATTTAATAACTTAAATCAATAGTTAACATGGCAGGAAATTACATATTTCAAAATTCTAATAGCCATTAAAATAAAAACAAATCAATAATAATTAAAAAAATGAATGAGCCCAAAATATATTTACCAATTATAACTTTGGTTATTTGTTTTATTAATATTACGCATTTAATATTAAAGTTTCTAAACAAATTTTAAAAACACTTATTTATAAACAGTATCTTAAAAATGAATATCACCCACTAAAAAGAATTTTCTTATATATATTAATGCTTTAATATAAATTAATATTTGAATGTTTATATTTATTTAGCATCTAAGAGGATGTAGGCACTCCAAGTATAAGCCATTATTGGACCATAACTTGATTCTTGTTAATGATGATTAAATATTTTATTTTGATTTACTGTTTAATTTGAGAGCCAATCAGTTTAATTTATTTACTTTTATTAATAATTGTACTTCTATAAATTGTTGTCATCATGTGTACATATACCAACACAATGTTGAATGTTTAATATAAGAAGGAAGAATCAGAATATCAATGCTAGTTAAAATATAACAAGATGAAATTAGATATCTAACATTTTATTCAAAGATTTTTTACATAATCAGAAAATAAATAGTACATATTATTTTAATTAATAAAACAAATTAATACTATTTAATATAATTATTTTTGTTTTTAATTTCATAACAAAAGCACCTAGTGAGTATTGACTAAATTGGTTAATAAGTTTTATTACTACGCAGACCAATAATGCAAAAATAAATAGATAACTAAACAAAATAAATGCATCAACTACAAATATAATAAAACTACACTGATATCTCACAAATGCACTCTAAAATAGAATAAATAAGATAAATATTTATGCTGCAGGAAAAAATATAAATAAACTAATGTGATAAAAAAAATATACAAAAAGAAACCTTTCAAATAGGAAAAGGGTCAACAAATATTTATTCAAAATTTTTTAATGGTTTTTCAAAAAACTTGCTTTTTATTGTAGTAAAAAATACTTTTTCCAACATAATAAAGGGTTTATTCTTAAAAATAAAGAATTTTCAAAGACCCATAATTTGCTTACACTCTGAGCTACAATGTAAAGAACAGCAACATTGTGGTTAAAAATGTTGATGAAAGTAGGTTTTCACTATTTTAAAATTTTATTTTACCACCAACCATCCATCTTAGAAATATAATTCATGGGGTCAATGAATGATTATTAAAGAAAATTCATATTTTAATGAACAATTAAGAGTAACCCCTCTCTCTTCAGTTGAAACGCGTCCACGATTGATAAATTATTGAACAAATTGGGCCCATTGAAGTCAATATTAGAGAGGATTAATATGTTATTAATCATACGTAGATTTGTTTCTCTAAAGATTCAAGAAAATCCAAAAATCATTATTAACGTTAGGAAGAAAGGAGCACTCAATATGGTATTTTACAAAAGTAAAAAAAAGAGGAGAACCATTGATATATTTTATAATTAGTTTTCAGAAAAGGAAGGATGTTTTAAAATTTTCATGATTGTTTAAGTAGTTGAGAGTGTCAATGAGCATCAACAGTTTATATAAGGATTTCACTATAAACACTGTACAAATGATAAATATTTATCAAATGCCAAAGTTTATTCGGTCTATATTATTCTTGCAACTAGCAATCCTTGTTAAAATTCAAATTTTTTTTTCCTGCAATCCTTAGGCGTCAAACTATATCTTTATAATTACATCAAAGGTTTCTTTTCATTTTAATTTTAGTTAATATTAACCGATTTAATATGTTTAATATTAATTAGGAATATAAATTAAAATATAAGCAATCAGATCATAACTCCGAGAGAAAATATGGTAATAATATGCTATAACAATAGTTGTGTATTAAATGATTAATCATACTATCAATTGGTTTTAGTTATAATCCATATTATAACTATTGTTGTTGTCTCCTTGTTTTGTGATATTTGGCACAATTATTTAAATCAATAAATTAATTACTATAGGTATATGAGAGAATAGGAATGATATTTCGATAACATAAATAAATAAATTTAAAACATGGAAATTTAAACCTCCCAACTCAATGGCAAGATCATTTTAGTAAGCAGAAATCAAGAGCACTAACCTAATCAAAGCAATAATAATTTTAATAACCCCAATAAATATGAATTTTGAACTGCATTATTATGATTATTCCACTTTTTTGTTTATAAAAGAGATTTAATAATAATATATAATTTATATTTACTTTTTTAACATTACCATATCATTTCTTACAAAGAGGAAAAAAATATATTTATAGTATGGTGTCACGTTTATCATCTTCAACAATTCAAGATTCTATATATAGTCTACTTTATGACTGCTGTTTACGTAATTACCTAACCCACTTCCAAATGATTCTAAGTTATACTAAAAATGGCCCAACAACTAATTAATAGGTTTTAGAACAATTGACTTAATGAGATTATAAGGTAATCATCCTTAGCCATACATCTTGTTAAATGTATTAATAAAATATTCTAATGTATTCTTGCAAGTGCTATTAATAATTAAAAATGATAACAATTCGGTTAATATGTACGTAGTTAGGATCATATTCATTCTATGAAATTAACTACTTCCTTCGATAAGGATTAAGGATTTTGGTGCAGGCAAAACCCATTTGGTAAAAAATATTAGCTAAAAACCCAAGGATGATCGCAGCTAACCTAGTCAGATGTTGTTTAGGGAGGTTTGGAGCAGACTCTGGGTTGCCAACAAGAGCTCCTTGATCTGTCATAAGATAAGCAAGATGCCTTCGTCTGTGCGTCTCTATAACAACTTCAGTCAATGACGAGGCAACTTCTAAAGAAATCTAAAAAAAAAAAAAAAATTAATATAAATTGCTTAATTAATTATGTGTACATTAACATCATTTTTGCAGACCTTTAAAAGCTGCTCAACATCATCTATTTCTCCAGGTATATCAGACAATGCATTAAAAATCTGAGCTGAATTTTCTAAATTTCTTAAAGTGGGTTCTAAACAAAAAATAAATAAATAAATAAAAGTCATGAATTGTTTCTAAATTTTCTTACATTAATCTAAATGAATAGATAACTCAACCTTTAATTTTAAGCATTCCAAGAGTAATTTGAAAAAGAACAATTGATCCGTCAAAAAAAAACATGTCCCAAATACGAAGAAGAATTTTCATATGGACAACTGATGCAAAAACTGTAAGAAACCAATGTAATGTGATGAGAGATAACTCAATATCGTGCTGTTTCAAAGTTATATCAACATCAGGCAAATAAGAACATATCAATGTTCTCAGCACTCGTTGGTCAGCTTGAATACCTAAAGGGCAAATAATAATTCTATTTAATTAGATTAAAATTAACATATAATAAGAAAATGAACTTTTAACAACAAGGATATAACAAATAAAGTTCGCCTTACCGATTAAGGAAGATGAATAATATGAAGCAGGCAATAAATCTTCCACTATTGTACACATCATCCAAAAAGCGTCTTCCTCTTCCATTAATAAAAGAAGTGAAGCTGCCATCATACCAGTGCCTTGGCAGTAACTGTTTTAACATGAAAGTCGCATAAAAATATCCTTATTAAATATAATAACAACCAACTCAAAACTTACCCAATATCTGGATAGAGCCAAGCTAAAGCTCTTAGAACTCTTCGAAGCCTTGGGACTCCAGTACTGTTCATATTACTGAAACAGGCATTGCTTGGCATTGTCCGAAGTAAGTCCTTTTCAATCTGTTTACTTGTTGCCAAAGCATCATTACTGGAGACTTTAACTATATCTCTATAGCTCATTTCAGAATTAATCTTCTTCTCCAAACCACCTAGACACAAAGTTATTAATATTTTATTCTCAAAAAATATTTCTAAATATAACTGATTATATAAACCATTTCAAAAATTTGGGTTCGCAGAATAATTTCATTTATTTTGATTCACAAAAAACATAATAAAATTAATCTTAATGAACTTGATAAACTACGGTGGAATAAAACTTTCCTATTAGAGAACTAAGAGTAGGTTCACTGTCTTTTACTTACGGCAGTTTTTCTCAAGCGATATGAGAACATGCAATTTTAAACCATTTCTAGTACACCAGTGAATGATGACAACCGCCTCAATATTTTTCTTCAGATACCAGATTTTAATATAAATAAGGCTTCAATATTGATACCATCAGCAGTCATTGTAAAAATGATAACTTTGCCAAGTATACAAAATCAGAGCTTATTTAAACCTCCCGTCTATGTCTCTTATTAACACTTTGTGAATGGTTATGGGAGTATCAATTAGTAAAAACCATGGATTCTTTTCCTAATTTTTTTTCCATGTTTGTTGAACTACTAATAATTACTTTGACCATTTCAACCAAAATGGAAGAATAATTATCCTGTTGGGAAGCTATCAAATAGATACTAACTGACATACTTGGAAATTTAATCCATATCACTCCGAACCAGGACCTCCAAGAGCCTCTTCCAGTCGAGTTTAGAGACCAAAACTTCTCACAAGATAACAAAAGTATTTTGAAACTGATAGAATATTTCAGTGTATAGTGTCGGAGCGAGTATCGGGCTGAAGGTAGCGTTTGATGACCTTGACTTTGTAGAGCGTCGCAGGCCATGGAAGGACGACCCACGATCACCGCCAGTTACCGCCAGGTTCGTCCGGCAGTCTTTGGGTGACAACCTCGTTCAGCGTCAGAAGATGATTTCCAACGTCAGAGAATGATTTCCACCGGATTTATCTGGGGGAAGAAATGACTTCTGCCAACAGATGTCTATACCGGTTGGCCCGACAGAAGAGAGCGGCCGGGAAGCTGAAATATGTCTGGCTCGCAGGTGGCAGAGTGCTGTGCTGGAAAGATGATGGCCATCCAGATATCTACATTGACCAACCTGGGGACCTAGATGTGTTCGGCTGACTTGGCTAGATTGTTCGCTGATGGATTCTAATTGGAACTTTCTTTGGTCCTCAATATCTTATTTAGATCTTTTATGTTTATATATTCCTTTTCTTATTTTTCTTTAGATGGAACTATATTTTCTACGTTAATTTCTCTGTGCTATTTATCTCAATCATATAACGTTATGGTTTATATTTTAATTTTCACCATAATGCACCCAGTAATTTATTCTTTTTGCACAGCATCTTTCTATCTGATATTGATAATTTCTTGTCTACCACCCCCCCCCCCATGTCTAGGCTCCTGATTTCCTGTCACATTAATTCCCAATCCTTGCTGGCCCATATGGATGAATTCCAGCAATACTTCACCAACAACTTTTACCATATTATAGCAGTCTCTGAAACATGGCCCAAACCACATATTCCTACCTCATTCATCACCCTACCTGACTATATGTTTCTCCGCCATGACCGGTTTAACCGGACTGGTGGAGGCGTAGGTCTTTATGTCCATCAAACCTTAAAACCCTGAATCCTTGAATCCTCACTAGGGATGGGTAAGGTTGAATCAATCTGATACTATAAAGTAGTTGATACAAGTATCAGATACAGTCAAAATGTACCTGATGCTTTTGTATCAATTGATACAAGTATCAGATACGGTCAGATTGATACAACCTTACCCATCCCTACCGCCAAAACAAACCAAGCTCATTTTGGCAATAAAATTACCACCTAGACATCGTCTCACGGATTTAAAAAAAAATATTATCTACTATTAATCAGGTTCCTCTTAATAATAAATAATAAGCAATAGTCAACCACTGATTTAAGCTCCCCTGATTTGATTACCGGCGAAAGACCAATTTCGCCGCATCTCCCCTTAGTATTAATAAATAAATAAGTAAAAATAATAGTGAACAAGTTTTCACTTATTATCAATATAATCTGTAATTAGTCACTTATCACATATGTAGAAACGAAAATAAACTATGAAATTAGTTAACAGTAAAGGGTGGTTGAAATAACATTTTCCGAGATCGCCTCCTAATATATGATTTTTCACGAGCAACTTTCGCAAAAAAACCTTGACCTAGGTCCGGGCAAATATGGGTTCATTAATGGATATATCTATACCATAAAGTAAAGCCAATTGACATAAATGATTGAAATCGGGTCCAAAAAAAACAAACAGCTATAGCGTCTTAAAGAGTATAGCATGCAGCGGCGGACAGACAAATTTTTTATTACAACCTAAATTCTACGTGTCTTGGAACATGAATAGCAAAAGTTTGAGGTAGGGGTTAAAATCTATTTTTTATTGTTGAATTCCATAGCTTTAAAAAAATAATTAACTATTAAAAACATGATTTTAATCATTTGATGCCTTGTGGAGGTTATTATTTCGGCGATTAACTCTTTTTCCTTTAAAAATGATAACAAAATCTGATGCCCCAAGAAAGGCTTCTGTGCAGCATATTAGAAGAGTAAGAGTCAGGATGTCTGTATTCAACTACAAAAGTATCAGTATCACTTGTATTCAGATACAGGAAAATCCAGTATCTACCTCTGACTAGTAAAAGTATCAGTATCACTTGTATTAGATACAGGAAAATCCAGTATCTACCCATCCCTAATCCTCACTCCCATCTGATGTCCCTCATATTGAATTCCTTTTCACTGAAATATCCAGTAATGGACTCCTGCTCCTATACATAGTGGTATATCGTCCTCCTCTAGTGCCTTTTGACTCTACCTTTGAATCTTTCCTTGACAATAACATTCCTTTCTATGACCATATCATTATTTCTGGCGATTTCAATACAAACATCCTTGACACTCTATACCTGGAAAATCTCTTCCACTCACTAAACCTCTCCATTGTTCCATTTTCTCTTACCCATCATACTCATCGATCAGACACATGGTTGGATCTATTCATCATCGATTCTCCTCAGAAACTAATCTCCTCTTCCCAATTGCCAGTCCCGTTTCTCTCCTCTCATGACCTAATCCAATTTCTTATAATATCCATACCTTTCGCAACCTAGATGCTATCAGTCATGAAAGCATCCTGCCTTCCCTTGAATCCCTGAACTGGAGTGAAATCTATTCTTGTCCTACTATTGACTCCATGGTTGATACACTCACCTCCTATTTTATTAGTATCCTGGACACCCATGCTCCTCTTAAAACTTCATCCCTCCGTCGTTATCATGCTCCCTGGATGTGTCAAAACATAAAAGAACTGCAAGGGAAGCGTGACGCAGCCAGCAGACACAATAGACGAACAAGACTGACTGACGATTATCAAGTGTTCAGGACTCTCTGCAACTTAACACAATCTACAATAAGGAAGGCGAAATCCAATTACTTTCATGAAGCCCTTTCCTCTGCGCCCGATCCTAAATCCAAATGGAAAATCCTTCGGAAACTCTCCCTTTTTAAATCCCCTTCTCCTGTAGTCTTTCCTGTTTCAGCTGATGAGCTGAACATACATTTTTTGTCCTCCTCCTCTAACAACTCACAATCTACTCCTCCCAATTTCTCACCATCATTCAACTACAACAATTTTTATTTCTTTGACATATCACCCACTGTCCTTATCTCTTCCCTAATGAAATCACGCTCTAATTCCATAGATTCTGACGGTATTCCCCTCGAATTGTTAAAAAAATGCCTTCCCAAAATTCTGCCCGCTGTTCTCTACATTTACAATTTTTTCCCTACAAAATGCAGTTTTCACTTCCTCCTAGAAAAAAGCAATAGTCCATCCTATTAACAAATCATCCAATCCCTCAAACCCAAATGACTTCCGTCCTATCTCTATTCTCTCTAACCTTTCCAAACCTCTTGAAAGGATAGTTCAATCCCAAATGTCAAATTTTCTGGAACAGTCCAAACTCCTTGATCCACTTCAATCAGGGTTCCGTCCTGGCCTCTCCACACAATCTGTCCTCGTTAAAATCACCACTGACATACATACCACCATGGACGAAAAAAACTCCATCCCAAATCAACCCCTATTCTCTTTCCTTCCGCTGAATAAAGGAGTAGCTCAGGGTTCTGGTATTTCCCCTATCTTTTTCAACTGTTACATTAATGACCTTCCTAAATCAATCCACCACTGTTCCCACCATCTATACGCCGACAACTCCCAGATTTATTTTTCCTTTCCTCCCTCTGAGATAATAGCTGCATTTGCTAATATTCAGGGAGACCTGGATAGGATCAGTGGTTGGGCTGATCTGAATAAACTGTCGTTAAATGCTGCTAAAACTCAGGCCATTCTAATTGGTTCCAACTCCCTCCTTAAATCCATCAACTCTCTTCCCCAACTAATCTTAAATCGTTTTGTCCAAACCCTTTCCTGCAAACCCCAAATTGCCTGAATTTCCCATCGATCAATAAGCTCTCTAAGGTTATTCCATCCTTCCCGGCATCTTCTAACACTAACTATCCATAAGCTCCTCATCACTTCTTTCATCTTTCCACACCTTGACTACGGCTGTGTGGCTTATGGTGGGCTCTCCAGCAAACTTGAGGAAAGACTGAGACGAATTATGAACAGCTCACTTCGGTTTGTCTCGGACACCCCGAGGAAGTCTCATGTGTACCACCTCTATGATGAGTTAAAGTGGCTCCTCCCTTCTATCCTTAGACTCTATTTCCTAGGTTCTTTCCTATACCAAACCATCAACTCACAACATCGATCTTATATCTATAGTCTCCTACAGTTCAAATCCTCTATCCAATCCCAGGGCACAAGATCTCACCTTTCCGACCTTTATACCCGTTCCCACAGACCCAAAACTTTTGAGCACTCCTTTCTCGCTCGGTTTATTTTATTTTATTTTTTTCTTTCCCTATCAGAACATACGTTTTAGTTCATATTTAATTGTAGTATTCCAATAATATAGCTGTTTGGCCAGATATATTTCTATTAATTTCTGTACAATATTGTTACTCTTAAGGGACCTGGTCCCAGAATGAAATTATTTTTCTATTCTATATAATAAAAAAAATTACCAGACAGCCTCATCCAAAGTTGCGGTCTAAGTGAATGTGGAATTCCTTCTCTTGCCATCTGCCGCAACTTGTCAGTCTTGGGAAGTCTTAGTTCAACTCTTTCCCAAGTCAAATCACTCGAATCATTGTTATGACTGAATTCAAGATGTGCTAACCATTTAAGTCTAGGATAAAATTCAAAACAGGAGAAATCAATAATTTGTTTTAAAAAACATTACTTTTTACATTGAAATTTAATAAAATATTTTTGATTGAATAACTTAATTAAATCAACATATAGATAAATAATAATATAAAATATAAATCAAAATAAATAAATCGTAGGATTAAAAGATAAAAAATGCTTCAGTAACTTCCAAAGATTTCAACAATCAACAAGAAACTAAGAAGATATGCTGATAAAAGAAAATGTTAACAGGAAAAAAAATGGAAACAATAGAAGAAGACTTTGAAAATCGGAACTAAAGTTTTTTTTATAGAATCGTTAGAAATGTGCAACAAGGGTATAAGCCTCCCCTTTACTTAAGTAAAATTAGGAAGAAAGAAATTGAGTAAGGAGAAACTAAGTTCGCAATTGATGAGCAGAGATCTTCCAGGAGCTTTTTTAACAGTAAAACAAAAAATTGAGAAAAGTAACACCATACAGAAACAGAACTCATTCAGGACTTGGTAAAGCTAGATGAAAATGGTGTGCCACATGACTAGAAGGGAAAAATAGACTTAGTCCTATCTATTAAGACTTTTAGAATAACTATCAAGACTGAAAAGAGATCAAAACTGAAAGCATTGGGAACAGGAGCCCCTCACAGGGCTTTTCCAATCTCTTTAAAGTGGGTTTTCTTCATTGGAGAAAAAATCTGTAACAACAGAACTAACCAAACACTGGATCCAAGGTTATAGGTTGTAAGGGTAGTTTTTTTTTTATGGGGGGAGGTCTTGATGAGCAACAGGCACATCTTGATGAGGAACCATCAATTTACAGATGTATGAAAGAAAAAAGAAATGTATAGGAGGGGAAGATTCATGAGCCAATTTGTGAAAGCGCTTCCAAAAAAGCTTTGTTGAAATGATGCTGGAATCTAATAAAATAATAGATAAGCATCTGTATTTAACGAATGAAGGAATAAAAAAATATATATACATATATTTTGAGACAACTAGTCCCCTAAAAATAAAACCAGATTATTGTCTGGCTTCTTAAACAAAGAAAAATATAAATTAAAAGAAACTATTGAAATTATAGATATTTATGAATACAAAAATATGTACATATCCCATCATTTTTACACATTTGTGGTATGTATATTGCTGATTAACCAAAAGGAGAAATTGTAAATTTTTAAATGAAGATGGGATGAGGATTCAAAAACTATGCCTATCTTAGTTCTTGAGTCCTCATCCCTTACCCATAAGATAGTTATTCTGTATCTTGTTCATCCATGACACGAATTATAAGAATTTTTGCAAAAAAAAAGGTCTACGGGAAAGAATATATAGGTTTAAGGTCTGAGATATGGTATTAAGAGAATAAACTATGAAAACATAAGTGAACAGATTGAGGTTGTATGTAGGGTGTTTATATTTAAAAGATCAGAGAAGGTAGCCAGCCACCTGTAGCGACAGAAGTATTGCTGTCGGTAAAATGGACAACACCGCCCCAGTTCGGTATTTCTATAGGTAGACATTAGTACTATTTATTATAAAAATACAAGTTTGTATTTTTATAATAATATATAAATATTTATATAATTAAATATATAAATATTTAATATATATAGTTAATATATATTATATTTAGTTAATATTATTATAGTTTAATAAATATTATTAAATATATAGTTATATGAATATAACTATATATTTGTTTACATAATTACCGGTCTTGTGCATCCTCCATTAAAGGCACACCTAGAAGTTTATTAGAGTTCTGTTCAGGACCATCTTCTTCTTCAACTCGAAATCCAAACTCATCAAATCTAAAATAATTGTACTTAAAATAAAAAATTAACTGCCTTAGATCATTAATAGGTTATTGGCATTTTTTAAACTGATGTAATTTACCTATAATCAGGCTGTGAATTTGGATCGTCTGGTATCTGACCTAACTTAGAAAGAATATCTTGTGGCCACATCGATGGCGTAAGGGCTGAAAAAGGACCCCCAGGTGAAGGGATGATACCTTCTGCCAATGGTCCATTAACAGATTCAGAGGAAGTGAAATCCGGAATCTCTTCATCATCAGATATTGCTGTCTCCACTTTAGTCTGTAAATTATTTAGTGTGTTACCAATTAAAGTAGATGATTTAACTAAAATGAAGCAGTTAATCTTACATTGTAGTCTTCTTTTCCACTGTATCCATCATGAGGCCTGGAGCCAAAAAATGATTTTGCAACATCCATCTGTTATAATGGTTTTGCTAAATAAATCCTGTATTAAATGTAGTACTATAGAACAAACTAAGCATATGCTTTAACTAGGGCGCAGAGATAAGAAAACTGATAGTACCAGAACCATACTGTAACCAAGTTATCAATACACCCACACAACGTATACAACTCATTAAGGTTATCAATAGAAAACCAAGCAGCTGTTTACATATCGTTATCAATCAACCTTGAGCCGTGTTGTTCCAGCAACTTTAAAGTACTTAGTCCATTAGGAGACAGCTGTCTAGCAAGTCTATCGAACAACCAACTGAACTTAAACTATAAATTAAATATTAAATTATCCATAAATTAAACCTATTGACAATTCTATACATCCATATGTCAAAGACCACTTTAAGGGGTAACCGTTATCAATTTAGTAACCTCCTTTCTCATTCATGCAATGGAAAAATATTTTCTTTCCTTGAAATGATGAATGCTGAAATTTTTCATGTGTGTTTTACTTATAAATTTAATCAATTGAGGTCGTTTAACAACAGTCAATAATGGATTTCGAAAGTCCTGACGTTGAACGTGAATTTCCTGGACTGTATGCTTCAGATGCTGGTAAAAGAAGTAATGACAGTGACTGTAGGTATTATTATTGTTTATAAGCATATTTATTCTATTTAACTATATATATAAGGTGTGATATTTATGTAATATCGCTATAAAAAAATTAAGAAATTTTTACACTAACAATTACACTTCCAGTTAGTGATGAGACTCATGAAAAGATTTCTAAGAAAGATTTGCTGATTGGCAAACGTAAAGATAAAAAAGACAAAAAAGATCGTGGCTATGCTACTCTAGAAGGAGAAAGTTCTCCTGAGGAAGATACTGAAATTAAGTAAGTTCTATTAACATTTTGATTCAAATTTGTAGTTTAAGATTTAAAAAAACAATATTTTTCTGACTGAGTTGATTTCAAGGAGTCCCTCAAAGTCAAAGAAATCGAAACCATTTAAGTTTCCAACAAAGAAAGAAAAAAGAGAAAAATCAAGGGAAAAGGATCATAAAGATAAAGAAGATGTTAAAGATAAGAAAAAGGACGAAAAAGAAAAGGATAAGAAAAAGGACAAAGAAGGAAAGCTAAAATTAAAATCTAAAGAAAAGAAGAAAAAACATTGTGAAGAGATTGTTGAAGTTTCAGGTACATAATTTAGATATCTAATTGTCAAGTATAACAATGTATTTAGTTGTTCTTCATTTCTATTTAGTTTGTTTTATTATTTGGTAACTTGCTATATGCCTTTTGAATCAGATCAAATGTGGTTGTTATAGAAGACCTTCCTATTTTTGGTGTACCATTGTCAGTAGCTGTTGAAAGAAGTAAATGTCATGATGGCGTAGACATACCACTCATCATCCGAAATTGCATAGATCATATACAGGAAACAGGTTTCTATAGCATCTTAAAATTACTGGTCTTTTGTTAGAAATAATTATTATTAATATCTAATTATTTTAATTTTAGGTTTGACTGCTGAAAATGTGTATAAAATATCTGGTATTAAATCTAGGGTTCAACAAGTACGAAAAATGTACAATAATCATGAACCTGTATGCCTTCATGATTATGATTTGCCTATTTCAACTAGTCTACTGAAGCAATTTTTGAGGTTTTTGTTAATTTTTAAAATAATTCATTTACTTATCTAATACTATGAATTTACCTCAATTTTTCATTTTCTAGAGAGTTACCAGAACCTATTCTGACGACTGAATTGCTTTCTAAATTTGAAGAAGCAGGAGCGATTAAAGAAGTGTCTATATGTGGTGCTAAGCTCAGAGAGTTGATTGACCAGTTACCATCGTGTAATCGTGCTTTGTTGGGTTGGCTACTAAAGCACTTTGATGATGTTGCTTCCAATGTATGTAAAAATGTTAATTTTAAAACACTTGGTTATCATTATGGATTGGGTCGTAACAGATGAAATGTCAGTTTAGTTTATGTACAGTTTTCTTTTCATTAGGGATTAGATTAATTGTACACAAACAATTATGTTATATATACCGATTTGAGGATCATTTAATCCTTTTTCATAATCCCTCTTACTTTTCCTTTTGAAGTGAACGTTTTAAAAATAAATAACAATAAAATTATGTCTTCCGCGGAAATTCATATAATATTTCTCTACGAATTTAAACTTGGCAATAGCGTCACGGAGGCGTTCCGAAACATTAATATTGTTTACGGTGAAGATACAGTGAACAAAAGAACAATCTTCCGTTGGCTTGAAAAATTTCGATCGGGGGATTATGACCTTACCAACAAAGAACGTGGTAGGCCAAAGACTAAGTTGGACAACGAAAAGAAGAAAGAGCTGAAGCGGGTCATTCCCAAACCACTCGTGAATTAGGTTCGCAACTTGGAGCAAGTGTCATGACTGTTTTCAGGCACCTTAATGAGCTTGGTAAGACAAAAAAGCTGGTAATAGGGTACCAGATGAATTAACCGAGGCCCAGCAGCTCATCTGATTTTTTTTTTTTTTTCAGGAGCTGAATATAGAGGTTGTTCCTCACATCATATTCTATGGACCTTTCTCCAACTGATTTTTACTTTTTCCGTTGTTTGGATTTTTGTTAAGAAATAAAAAATTTGACAACAAAAATGCCCTGAAATCGGCCTTCCAAGACTTCGCTTCTTCCTTGACACTTAATTTCTAAAGAGCGGGGATAGAAATGCTTGTTTCACGTTGGGAGAAGTGTTTTGAAAGTGAAGGATCCTATTTTGATTAATAAAAGTATTATATAATAATTTTTTTTGCTATTAGTTTAAATTTACACCTTCACTGACATTTCATATGTTACAACCCAATATATTTTATATTTAGGAAGAATAGACCAAGAGTGTTAAGGCTTCACATTAGAAACCTCAAGGCTGGGAGGCTGGATCTTTAAAAAATTAAACATTTAAATTTCTCAGAAACATAAATAATGGAGATAAAAACTAACAAGGTAAAAATTAATTAAGTGACACATGCGAGGATATAAACAGATCACTTAATTTGTCATAAATGGAGTTAGAGATGAAATTAACAAAATCTTGGGCGATCTCATACATATTTTGAATAAGTTTATAAATCAAATGACAGTTTTAAAAATCAGTTTACTGTATTTTGATAACCGGAAATAATAATAAAATCTCTGTTTCTAAATATCAAAACGTTCAACCCTTTATAGAAGGACTGCGTAAGGAGGAAGTAAAAAAAAAAAAACCATTGAAGTTTTAAATTCTATAATGCTGCAAGGATTAATAACATTGCTATTGAACTGATAGATGCCTGAGGAGCAGCAGGAGTTTTGATGATTCAAGCTTTGTTAAAAAAGATCTGTAAAAATAATAATACCTTGAAGAATGGAAAGAATCTACACTTATCTTAATCCTCATAATAGGGCTGAGAGTGAACTGCAATAGCTAAAAGGCACCAGATCACTTTTCACCAGTGGTGTAGTGTTTAGCGGAACAACCTTCTATGCCCAAAATTACGGGTTTCCAGCCCAGCAGATGGCCTTTGGATTTTTATAGGGAATAAGAAATCCTTGGTAATCCTGTCCTTTAAAAAAATGGCACTTCCCGAGTCTGTGTAGTGTTAGTTACTCATTAAAAATCCCAATTCTACTTTTCCATGAGCAGGCAAAATTTAGGACTCCCTCTGTAGCATTGTCCAACTAGCCATACTTGTATAAAGTAAGATAAGTAACCAACTCATATGACGTACTTTGCTTCTACTTCCTTTGTGAATTTTTCCCATGATTGTCCATGCTTCTGCACCATACAGTAGTAGATCAATATACATTTAATTTTGGCTCTGTTCAGGTGTGTTCCAAATTTTTTACTAACATTCTAAACTCATTCCATAAGACATTACAGTTCTTCGATATCGATTGTAATCAAGACGTTGCCATCAGCATATCTTATGTTGTTGGCATATCTTATCTTATTTCCCCATTTATCATGATTCCATAATTCACTTCCTCTAGTGCCTTTTCAAATATTTCTTCAGGATATATGTTAAAAAGAAAAGAAGTGGGGATGAGGCACAGCCTTGGCACTCACGTTTTTTTGTTTACCACATTTTTGGTGTACGATTTGTTAACACTTACTTTTGCTGTCTGTCCCTAATATGAATTTGCAATAATGTGAGTATCTTTACCATTAATCTCCTCTTTCTGGAGGTTTTTTATTTGCATCTCATGGTTGACATTATCAAATACATTAGTAAAGTCAAGAAAACAGATAAATGTTTTCAAATTTCAGCATTGCTAGTAGATCATTTAGGTGAACACATTAGTTATTTCATTAAGGAGACTTATTAGGCAAAATTTTTCTTATCTCTGTCCACAGATAAATCTAATGACAAGCATTTATTTACAATCACTCTATGTAATAATAGCCTGATCCTATATCATCTGTTCTCTCATATCATGATGTTCCTGCATTTTGAAGACCTGCAAGTTCTGAAAAAGATGAAAACAAAATTATGAAAACCTATAAACTGGATTATAGTTATAATTGCAATTATTTAAAAGCCAGTGAAAGTAGCTAGTGTATACTGTTATTGTCTTATTATTTAATTTAATTTTGAATTTTAATTTACTAGTTGTCTTACCATAATTACTTAATTATTTGTTAATAGGAGAAATACAATAAGATGAATGCTCAATCAATATCGATGGCAATTAGTCCACTTCTTCAAACAAGTCAAAGACTGTTAACAGCTTTATTATGTCATGTTTCTGAGCTCTATCCAAACCTTGTTTTAACTAAGTATGTTTACTAATTTACTTAATATATATTTTTCTACTTTCGTATTGAATGGGTAGTTTAGTAATTTATTTTTACAGATATATACCACCTCTTTCATCTACTAGTCCTACTCTACCTGAAACTATCGAGGGTTTATCTGAAGAATTAGCAAAACAAGAATCGCTATTGGCACAGATACATCGTGAAATGAATCAAGGTCTTATTGGTAAAGATAGAGAAGAACAGTTATGGGGTGTTCAGAGGATAATTACACAGTTGAAGGTATTGTTTTTTTCCATAGCTTTTTTTTAATATTCATTATTGAATTTAATAATTTGTTGTAATATATCATTTTGCGGATAATTAATACTATTTTATAGAGAAAGTTGCGTGTTTTGGAAAGGAGTTATGGTCAAAGAAGTTTAGATGAAACTGATACCTCTCTCCGTGCTGATGATCAAAGTATAGCTTCTAGAAAAGATGATAGTACTCCTAAAAAAGAAGATGAGAGTCCTTGGACATCCATAGACGAAGGACAGCAAGTAAATTCTAGGAAGCATTCTGAAGATATGGGCCCATGGGCTCCGGTTGAAGAGAAGTGCTCGAATAACGTAGAAGACAGTACTTGGAGTTCTTTGGATGATATAAGGAGGAAAAAAACAGAAGGGGCTTGGAGTTCTCTAGAAAGAAGAAGTCCTAGGCAAACTTCAGTCGATATCCCCCTCTGGAGTTCTGAAGAGAATAGGCCTGATTCATTCACTCCTGTCTCGGACGACCCGTCTCCTTTGCCCTTGTCTCAGATTCGCCCTATTACAGGTAGGTATTTACAGTCATAAAACCAGGTATTATTTAGATTTTGTTTTATTTATTATTAGAGTAATTTTATGTGACGGTGATTCTGAAAATGTGCCTGTTAAGAGAAACAGGATTGGTTATTCCTAATCTGAGTGTCAAGGTTAAGATTTATTGTATGGGCCCATCACAAAATAAATTTCAACCAACATAGACCAGATTCGAACTGGTGACACAGTATGCAACTGAATACTAACCTTTAAACTAGAAATTCAAAATTAAATTAAATAGTATTCAGAAGTGATAGTAATAAATTTTTTTTAGTGAAATGGTAATGAAATTTTAGGCCAGTAGTGAAGACTATACTTCCCATACATAAATGAAGAATTATTCAGACCTGAAACATCATTTATGTTTGAAACCTTTTTTGAAACTTGAATTTTTAGGAAATAATTGAAATTAATTTTAACACATGAAAACTGAGCATCAAAAATCAGACACTGAAGATGTAATTTCAACTTTATTAAAATTTTCCAAAACAATGCAATAATTACATTTAATTAAAATAAAATAAAATGTGATGGGCAGGTCACAGTAGTGAGAGTTGAGATGCTTCTCTAAAGATAAACTTATCATTTTTGCTATTGTCAATAAGTCAGAAAGAGAAATGAATATAATTCATTAAAAAGTACTTGAGACACACCGCGTAATGATAATGAGCAAGGCTCACAATTTTTGGCTTTCTTCAGAGAATCAATTTATTTAAAATTTAAGAATTCATCTCTTGATTTCCATACTTTCCAATCTTTAAAGTTTTACTTACCATATTTAATGTAATATCCAATCTTATGGTTAAGATTCGACAAACTTTTTTTTTAACTCTTACAATACATAAGGTTTGTATTAAATTATGTACTTCTTTTCTAC
The DNA here is from genome assembly GCA_964056705.1 of Troilus luridus. Taxonomy (NCBI): domain Eukaryota; kingdom Metazoa; phylum Arthropoda; class Insecta; order Hemiptera; family Pentatomidae; genus Troilus; species Troilus luridus. The sequence goes on from OZ057414.1 coordinate 61,373,545, forward strand.
TTTCACAAAATTTTTAAAAAAATGTATATTATTGAATGAAAATTTATTTATTTTTCTTATAGTTATGACTGCAGAATCTTTGGAAGTACAAGATATTAACCGTGAGGCAACTGAAAAAGCAGAAAAAAAGCAAAAAGCATTGATTGAAACTGAAGAACTAATGCTGGCCATTAATAGATTAAGAGAAGAATTAGAAGATGAACAGAAGGAGGTCAATCGGATAAAAAACAGAATACATGCTCTTGGCGGGATACCTTATACATGGTAAAATTTATTGTAGTAATGAGTAGTAAAGTTTTACTGCAGTAACTTTATTGATATCCTGGAAAATAGATAGTATTTCCAGTTAAAGTCATATGGGTCCTTTAAGGCATTTGTTAAAAATTGTGATCATGGTTTGTCAGTTTTGATTATTAAAGAGAAGAAATAAAACAACTATAATTATGATGATGATATCGGTATTTAAGAAATCCGAAAAAATGGAAATTTGTATTTTCCATCATCATATTAACAAAGTTTTTAATGTTGGCTATTCACTATTCCAAAATTCATTTTAATGAAGAAATTGTGTTAGCTTTTACTAACGTTGTTTTACTTGCCATATTTATGGATATTTTTTAATTATTATATGATTAAACTAAAAAGGCATTTCACTCCAAAATATATAAATATATATATATTTACTACCAAATCAAGTATTAGTTGACTGATACAGCAATGTATGTTGTAGCAAATTGATAATATTTGGATAGTGTCACTACACATTTTTTCCACTCTTCTTTGTAGCTTATGAACTAAGCCATCCATTGTTATATAGTTTATTTTAATTGTATATAACCATATTGTGAATCTCATAGTAAATCTAAAACAAAGTATCCATAAGAATTTTTCCCAGTTTGGCTAATTGGTGCTAGATGTCTAATTGAGGAGCTGGTAGTTTCTTTTTTATTGTACACATTTAACTCTACACTTTTTAGCCATATAAATTTAAAAAAAAATACAAATTACTGCCAAATTTATTTAACAGCTATGCGTGAAGAGGAACATGTGTATATTAAAAATTTATTGGTAAAGCATTTGTTTTGTTTTTTTTAATTTGAAAAATGCAGTGTTTCTGATTTACTGAACTAAAACAAATATTAAACAATTTTTTTTTACTTATATTAGTTTCATAGTCTTTCTGTCAAATTTTAGTAATTTAGACCCCATGAATCTCATGACATGAGTAGCTCGAGGTTAATCTTTCAAGCTGCAATAATAAGAATCTTTCTTGATATTTTTAAACATTTGATTTAATTGTAAAAAATAAGTGGAGTGGTTGTGGTATTATAATAAAGTTATATTTGTTTTATTTACTTAGTAAAGTTTAACTATTATTTTTATCTGCTTGGTAGGTGCAATATATCTGACAGTTCTGATGAAGAAAATTGCCCATCAAATGTCGAATTGAATGGCCTCTGGAAGAGAAAATTAGAATTAAAAGAAGAAACTAAAAAGCTTCAGGTAGGTGACATATCCATAGTTTTTTAAAAAACAATGATAACAAAAAATAAATAGAATTTTTTTTGCAAATTTAGGAAATACCAAAAGTTACTCTAGCCTTAAGAGTTTTTAGAGTACTCAAGAGAAGAAACCGTTGCGTGAAGAAATATGGCAGCTATTATCGTAATAGGAACAGCCTTATAGATTTCCTATGTTCAAACATATTACCATTTTTTTCTTACTTTTTATATTCATATGATTCTATTCTAGATTTAAATAATATGATTAAAAGAAATGCAAACTTATTCTAATAACTCATGTTGATCATTGGTATTGGTATAAATAGTATTTTATTTCTTTTTTAATGCAATTTAATTTTCTAATAACAGTTTTGGTCTTTTTTGTTTTAATTTTATTGTTGTGAGCTATAAATATTTATAAAATCAACTCTAATTTTCTATAATAATTTTTGACAATTTGAATCAGCTCCAGCTCCCAAGATTTTAAAGATCTTTAGTTATAGTAATTTTTCTCTTTCTCTTTCCTTATTTATTTATTATAAAGGAAATGTTTCTAACTTTGTTTTAGGCTCAGAAAAACTGTTTAATTGACAGCATATCAGCAGAGAGTGAGGCTTGTATTAATTTGCGTATTCAAATAAAGTTATTACAAATTAACAAAAATCTTTGTTGAGTACTGCTAAGAAAAACTGCATTATTAATATTAATTTTCATCTTTTCTCGTAAGTGCCTTCGTTAGCTTTCTATCTTCCTTTAAAAATGAAATATTGATTTTTATACTTAGGCTAAATAATGTATTTACAAGCTTAGGGACCCGACTTTTCCATTAGATTATCCTATCTAAATGGTCAAAGTTTCATATCAGTTATTCATAACGTGAGAATGTTTTATATTTAAAATGAAAGAAAATATGAAAATATAATCAATAATGCTCTTAATGATTAAATAAACTAGTCCGCTTTTGTTTTATTACTCAATTTTTTGTTGGTTTTCAGTTATTCCATTTTTACTTAAAATATACTATTTTAATAAAATATGAAATAAATTATACAATTTAATTGTTTGCTGACACATATAATTTTAATCAGCATATACAACATACATTAACATGTATGCACTATGGAATAGTCGACCTTTAAAAGTATAGAACTGGAATTAAAAATCATTGGTTGTATATTATTTCGAAACCAAAGTGGCATATCTGAAAATTTTTGAAACTGAGAACACTAAATTTGAATGATTTTTTCTGAAGAAAGGTTACTATTTTTGTAATTAAATCTTTGTATTTTGGTTATTTAATTAGACACATCACATATTCAGCTTGGTATTTCTGGCACTTTGAGGGGAATAGAAAACTGCAGGTTAAGACGTAAACGAAACCCAAATTATCAAAATTTACAGATATGCTTTTTTGACTTTGGACCAGTGATATTTTCTTAAACAATAGAAGACACTAGATCACAATATTTTCATGAAAAAAGTTGATGTTTTGTAAATATCTAGTTAGAGATTACTTTTGACTGAGATACGTAAATAATTTACTATATTAAGATTAGGAATAGATCTATTTTTATTCTATTATCCGCTATGAAGGATCTTTTTCTATTTTATTGATTAAAAAAGTCAATGTGGTTGAGGATAAACTCCCAATAATTTGCGGCTGACCATGACAGTGTCATAAATAAATTTTGGAAAATCAATAATTATACTCTTGAAGAAATTCTGATTTATTAGGCTTTATTTTTCTTGTATACTGTACCATGGAGCATAATGCAGGAACTCTGTGAAGACTGGAAAATTATTTTTGTGAGTATTTAACATAATAATTTATGTAGAATTTATAATCAATGGCCATCCTGTCAATTCATAAAAAATATTTTATTTATGTTCAAACGCATGTATTTTGGTTGAATTATACATAGCACAACCTCTGTCATCCGGCGAGTTGATTGGGGAAAGAGAATCACTGACAAAATTAAGCTATTTTACTCCTCGCATATCATTTTAAAAATTCATTAATAAGAAATGTTTGAAAAATATTCCTTATACTAATGGCAGAAAGTATTTATTTAAATAATTGTAAATCTCAATATTCCACACAAGACACATTGACTTCTGCATCTGCATGCTTATGTTTATCTCAAACAATTTTAGTTGTTTGTGTTCGTATTTTTCTATATTTTTTAGTTACTGATACTTCTGTCATTCATGTGGAAAAAGTGAATTCCTCAGTAAGGCCATTCGTTTTTATGTATAACATTTTTTATTAACCCATGGCATGAAAATAGATGTGCCATAGCTCTTGCTGTCTTTTGGTGGACTATAGCAATGATATACATTTCTCCCTCATCCCCCCACCTCCCAACAACTGATTTTTTACTTTCATTGAAATATCTAATTTTTTCTAAACTTCCAGAAGAATAATAATAATTTTGTAAAATTAAAAAAAAGTGCATCTGTTCCTCAGGTTGTTGCCTTGGAATGAGTTACCACAAGTTTTAACTGTTTATACGTTTAGTTTTTAATATTTTCCAAAAATACAAGTTATTGGGAGCTTTAGTATGGAAAAGAGAATGTAATTATGGGTAATGAGTAGATTTGGGTAATCATTTCATCAAGAAATAAAAGTTTCAACTAACATTTCGAAGTATTGATGGTATATGTTTGTTGAAATATTCATTTTTAGATGAAATGATTACTGAAGTATATACATCGCCCATAATTACATACCATTTTCCATAATAAAGCTCATGATAACTTGTACTTTTGGAAAATATTAAAAGGAAAATGAATCAAAAGTTAAAACTTGTTGTGACTCACTATAAGCGACAACCTGCGGAATAATTACCAAAAAATGTTTTTTTTTCCACTTTCTTATAAATAGAAAAAATATTTTTAAAATAATAAATATTTTTATTAGTTAGCTTGCAGCAGAATTTTGATTTAACTGCCAGATTCAGCTGGTAAATTTGAATAAAATGGTACGTGTTAAAAATTGAGATTCATAACAATGAACAACAAAATTGTTGAGATATTTACAATACAATTAAACATCATGGCTTATTAAAATGAGAAATGGTGATCCATTGTCTGGATAAATAGTTTTCTCTGTAATCTTAACCCGGATAATAGAGGTTTCATTATTCTTCGTAAGTGTGAATTCTGTTTAAAGTAAGAGTGTAAATACTATGCAAATGTTACGCTTAAATCAGAAGAACATTTAATTCCTGTTATATTACATAATTTTATATTTTGTATATGCAAATTATCAGGAATCTACTTTTATGGAATGAAGAGTAATATTTATGAAGGGTTGTTATATTTATAATATAATTTATAATGCTATTTCATTAAAACATATTATACGCTGTTGAGTATGTCTGGTATTGGTAGCCTTCACTAACCTTCTTTAAATTTTTAAATCATGTAACTATAATCCTGAGTTACAGAAAGGATAATATCAATAAATTTGCTGTTTGAGAAATTACGTTATATTTCTATATAGTACGAAATAAAAAATTACAGGAATTAGTGATGACTCCTATTTATTTATTGTAGTTATTTATGTTCTGCTAATATTATTATATAAATTCAATTTGAATAATTAGCTTGTCGCAAATGTTACTTGTAATCATTTAATTATTAAGTCCCTTCCATCTATAGCTTCCTGTATATATACTACTTGTACACTAGTTTCAAATGTCTAAAAGGAAGTCGAAGAAGAAGAAGAAGAAATGTCCAAAAGCATTTTAGACCCTGTTTGATGGGACCACTACGAAATATTGATTACATGATATGTACATATAATGAAATTGAGTTGCAAAGTATTATATAATTTTTTTTTTTTTAGATTGACTGCCTTCTTATTTTATGTGTGAAAGTTTTTGCTATTGTTTCCTTTTTCTTCATGTTGTGGCTATAAAAATTATAATGATTAAGATCTAGGGTTTAATAATAATAATTTTATTACAAAGGATATTTTCAGTATTGGAAAGAAGAATTTATTTACTTCTTTTTATGAAAGAATATTTTTTTGTAATTAATATTAATTTCTTAAAATTTGTACATTTTTGTCATATGTCATATATATCGCATGTCTTATCTTTTAGAGTCATCACTGGTAAAAACAGTGAATTGTTTAATGTTGAGTGGTATATAGTCTTCTGATTCTAATCAGTCTCAAAATATATTTTACCACTAACATAGCACATGGTCATCACAGCTCTTATGGTTTTTAGTGTTTATTAGTGGAACTGCTTTGTAATAACATGATAAATAAAATATATATTTTTACTATATAAATTTAGCGCTTTTGCTCATAAAGGAATAATCATAAATTTTCAAAACAGAACGCAATATTTTAAATCAAATAAAGAAATGTATACAATTTACGTCTGTCTACCTCTTCGCTTAAAATATTTTGACAATTAAGTCCTTAGAATCGATGAATATGATTCATTCATGTATTTTTTATAGAATCTCTATTAGTTTTAAAAGAGAATATGTTTAAACTGAGTACACTGAACATGCTGATGAGTTTGCATATAATAGGTAATGCCTTAATATACAGAACAGGTTCTGAATTTAATATTAATGAACAAATATACGTATATGTTGTTTTAATTTGTGCCTTATACATAGCTCTTTTCCACTCAATTAATTAGTTTCATAAAATATATTTGGTTTAAATACAAATATTACAATGTCAATTTATAGTAATAATTAATATAGGAGCTTTCACAGACTAATTAAAACTTTTTCTTTAATTTATAAATAAACCTTGATTCATAAAGAGAGGCAAAATTAAAAAATGGCCTCCTTTTATTATTGGTTTTGGTTTCCAATCAGCTAATAATTAGCTATAAATAGTTATATTTCAATGACCGGGCTCATTTGAAACAAATCCTGTTTATAGAGAGTTTTTATTTTCCTATGTTTGAAATTTTGAATTCACATTATCTTAATGAGGCTTTTAATTAAGTAAAATTCTTGTTGACAACTCATCTGTCCCATCAATGTTTCCTTTTCTATTTAATACAATTTTGTGATTATTCTATATTTTCTTTGCGAAATGTCTAAACAGTTAATTTTATCTGAAAGGTTGTTACTTATTTACTTCTTTCTTTTTTTTTTTTAAATACTTATATATCTAAATTATTTTTAGTATGATTGATCAAATTAGATTATCTGAACCCCTTGAGACCAAGACTTATATAAATCATGATTTAAAATACAATTGAACATTGAGACAATCTAATAATAATAACTATTTATATTGCAGAAGTGCAAGCAATTTTTTAATATGCTAAAAAATATTTATTTTTTTTTCCACTGACTAAGAGAAGTGTAGAATATCGAAATGAAATAAATAATTAATTTTAATTTTTTGTTTATTAACAATGATAAGTAGCTATTTCCTCCTCTTGTATTTTTCGTAGTTTTCATTCAATGTTGCCTTCATTTGATTAAAATCCTAAGGGGAACTTTCCTATTCTTTAATGAGAATAAACAATTGTTCTTGAAGCAATGTTGGTATAAATGTACGTCTCATTGTTTGTCCTATCAATTCCATTTTTTGAATGGTCGTGGTAACTATGTTTAGTGTATGCTCAGTTCAGAACATTCTCTTATGGATATTTAATTAGCGTAACAAACGATCTTACATATAGAATTTAGAGCAGCCTTAACATGCATTTTCTCTATAAAGCAGATAAGGTACATGATTCAATCTTACCTGTATCATTTTGTGTACAATGTAAACATGTGTGTAAATATTTGTATGAATGACATTATATTGTATTATTTATTTGTTACAATAACATTTTGTTAAAAGTTTCTTGTTGATTGTTATTTGTGTAGAATTAATAAATCATTGTATTGTTATTTTTTTAAAGAAAATATTTTATGCTTGTATATAAAACATTGTATAATAAATAGCAATGTAATATTTTTTTTATATTAATTTTATTTTTTAAGTTAGTGAATATATATTTTATTCCTACTTTATATTTTCTTCCTCATTCGTTTTTATTATTAAGTGAGACTTCATTTATTTTATAAAATTATAAGACAGTTAGATTTTACTGGTCCTAAATTTGACCTATCTTATTCACTTATCTTTTTGCGCTAAAAAAAAATTATTGTTTTTCCACATTTAGTCTTTAGGTAAACTAGTTATTAGTTAATTGATTCTTAAATTTAAAAAAATTCAAGATTAACAATTTAATTTTAAAAACATATAATAGGTGTTAAGCAATATAGCTTGAAACTATAATATAGAAACCTCATTTCTTATTCCCAGAATTATTTCTCTCTTGCATTATTCTGTGTTCCATTTCTATCTATAAACTCCCCTCTTCTTTTATGTACCCGTTTTATGATGTACGATTTTCAACACCCTCTCTTCTTACTTTCTTCCGTACTCACGTGTGGCCGGGAGTTATCTTAAATCTCGGACTGAGTCTTTTTTTTTTTTTTAACTGTATTCTGGGACTAAGTCCCTTTAGAATATCAAATATGAACAGAAAAAGAAACAAAATATAAATCTGGCCAGAAGGCTACATGATACAAATCATAAAGCGTGTAAAAAGTGACAGAAAACAATTTTAAAAGAAATAATTAAACAAAAATAATAATAAGTAAATAAACAGTACAAATCTTGACAAGATATTAAGCAATTAATAGAATTTATAAATCCATAACGCATGAACAAGCATGCAATAATCTTATACGAAAACTGAATCTCGGAGACCAGTCATCTTCTGTCCTACTCTTTTATATAGTCATGGCTTAAGTCCTTGTTATATAAATGTTTTAATTTATATTTTCTCTCAATTATATAGAAAAGCTTTTGTGATCACTGCGTAATATTTTTTTTTTAACATACAAGGCGTAATAATAAAAATGGGTCATAAAAAGTTGAGTCCAACTGATGAACATATTATACTATATATCATATAATTAATATCAGGGTTCTTCGAGATGTACTAGAGAAGATCAATATGGAAATAAACCCTGACAAAACAAAGGTTATGAGAATTGGCAGGATGCCTCAGCGAAAAATGATTAAGGACAAGACCATCGAACATGTGAGGAGCTTTAAATATCTGGGAGCACACCTTGATGAGAATGAAATCGGGGAGAGGGTCAACTCAGCCGGTAAATTGTTCCACGCACTAAATAAAAGGTTTCTGAATAAAAGAGAAGTATCCAAGGACACCAAGTTGAGGGTATATAAAACTACTTTTCTCCCCATATTAACATACTCCTCGGAATCTTAGGCGTTAACCACCAAACATAAAAGTAGGATCCAGGCTTCAGAAATGAGATTCCTTAAGAAGATAGAGGGGAAAACAAGACGAGACCGAATTCGCAACTCGATCATTAGATCAAGCCTCGGAGTGGAGCCTGCGGAAAAAGTCATTGAAGGAAACATGCTAAGATGGTTTGGACATGTTTTTAGAATGGAAAATAACAGGCTGGCCAAGATGACAAGGCTAAGGTTGAAGGAAGAAGGTCCAGAGGAAGACCCCACATACCTGGGAAGACGGTATTAAGGAAAGCTTTGCAAACAGAAGTCTGCAATGGAATAGAAGGAGAGAAATGGTAGAGGATCGTACGGTGTGGTCTGGGCTATACAAGATGATACCTCACACTGCATGAGCGGTAGAGAGGAACGACGATGATGATGATCATATAATTACGAAAAAGAGGCTCTAAATTGAACGATGAATTAAAATACTGAGATAAAGACTTGAAATTTTTTTGTTTTCCTTCTTACACTATATTAAAACAAAAATAGAATCTGAACTACAGAAAACATATAAATTACAGTTATACAATTTGATCGACGAGTGGTACAACAAATGAATAGTTGTATAATTTGTAAAATTGGGGTTGGTCTGCAGAGTAGGATCACCCTAGTGTAAAGAAATAAAGTTTATGGACTTGAATAATTTCACCATAAACTTACTTAACCAACCTAAAAAATAATATATAACATAATTATAGGTCAAAATCTTTATAAGAGGAGGATTATTGGATTCAATAATCACACCAGTAATAGATGTAGAACATTTTAGTTTTCATGTGTCTATCTATAACCTAATGTTATTGAAATAAAAATTAACTTACAACAAATCAAAATCTTAAAACAAAAACTATGGTAATGATGGATTGAATTCGTCAGGGGGTGCAGTCAGAGATAACACAAAATAAGTGAATCTTATTTTTTAATTGTGCCAACGTTTCAGCATACGATGTAGGCTATCTTCAGGGCGAATGTGGGTGGCTGTTCTGTGGTGACTCGTCAAATTAAAAACTATCTACTAAAGTGTCAAGTAATAGTTGTGAGTTTGAGGAGTCACCATAGAACAGGCTCTCACATTCACCCTGAAGATGGCGGTATATCGTAGGCCGAAACATTGGGAAAATTGAAAAATAAGTTTTACTTATTTTGTGTTATCTTTGACTGCACCCCCTGACCAATTCAATTCGTCATTAGAATTATCCAGTCAACTATTTTGCACTCAACTACTATGGTATATTGACAAATTAGTCTGTATATTTTACTAAGTAATTTCTTCAGTCATGTGTTGTATTTCTGGTAGTTTCTTAATTGGCAAAATGTCTAGTTAGTTGTTAACTGCTTCAATTTTAATGTCAAGGATGATTAATTGTGCATTTATTAGAAAAGTAGTGGAGAAAGACCTATTATAAAAGTAATTTAGTTTTCCTGCTTAAACCAATAGTAAAAGTAGATGATAGGAAAGCATTACAGTTCTTTTGCAAAACCATCCCACTCAAAGGTTTAAATAAAACCTGTTTGATGATATTTATAGATATATGCGTCCTGCATCATGGTTATCATTCTATTCATTTAAGAAAACATTTTTTTTTTTTTAAATAAATCTTTTCTAATTAATGATGTTTGCGTTATAAGAGAACATTTATTTACACATTTTATTATATGTTCTGATAAAAACTTAAATAATTAAAAATCAGTAATTGTTTTTTTTGTAATAAAAGCAGGTTGGCTTTGAGTTTATCTATAGTTATGTTCTAATTTATTTTTATTGATAACGAATTTGGAAAGGGATCGACATGATAAAAATATAGGATATAATTTTTTTTTTTTAATTTTTTAATCAGTATATACATCATTGCATTAAATATATAACAGTTAAAAACAAATAGATTCATATTAATTGTCAATAAACTAATTTGTACTGAATTAAAAAAAAGGTAGCATTGATTTCAAACAATTATTGAACTTCTATTTGACGAGGTTCTTTCCAGAAGGGAAAAGCATTCTAAATCCTCAGGCTTTGCATTCATAGCTGTGTAATCTATTGGGAAAACAGCAGGTTCCTTGACTGCACATCCGAACACATATTGGCCGGGTCCATTAGGGAAACGCCCCAAAAGGAAATTCGCAAAACAAAGGCGATACAAGGAATAGTTCAGTTTGTAATCTCCATTCTAAAAATTAAAATAAAAAATTATTATTTATTGTTATCAGAAAGTATCATCTATGATTACAAGGGTACACTGCATCCATAAAAAGTTGTGTACAGAAAGGTGGGATCCTATAATAATAAGCAGTATAAATTCCAAGCTTATTAGGAGATGCCTGTGTTCCTTTGGCACTCTCTAGTGTGCTTGTGTTTATAATAACTTAATAAATGATTTGCATGAAAATATTTATAGTTTCAAATAATAATTTTAAGTGTAATGTAATTTTCCACCTGTTTTTTCATTTAACCGGTTAATGATTTTAAACGAGCAGCGCTTGCGTATGGTCAGCATACTCTAACGCACCAACCCAAGTGTTGCTCGCAGGTTTCGACATATTCGTACTACATATGACAAATCAAAAAAGTATAAATCAAAAATGACATTAAAAAATATATATAAACTTTTTAAATACAGTATAAAAAAACTGATGTTTTTGGTTACATTTTTGTGAAAAAAAAGCCGAGTGTATTGGGGTTAATGTTTTGTTAGTTTCAATTAAACTTATGGTGTCCATTCTTGCTATTATTCATTCCTTAAATAAATATTTTAAATTAGTATACGCTGTCCACAATCAGAAATATGGTTATTTTATTCAACTAAAGGAAAGCCTGGTTTGTTGAACATTAATTAAAAATGAAAGAGGAAAACTCATGACCATTTTTGTTAATAATGCTCGCTTTATGGCATTATTGAGAAAATTACATAGCAATATTAGGAATAAAGCAAAATTTCTATTAAAAAAGTCAAAATTATAACTTACTGCTGTCATAGCTCTAAAGGCCTTATCAAGAATTTCACCCACTCTCTGAGCTGAGAATCCCATTACTGAAGAATAGAAAGCACTAAGTTCATCTCTTGTTATTAAACCAGTTCCTGTTTTTAAGGAAAAATTATTACAATGTTTTTCAAAATTATTTCATTTTAAACCAAGAAAATTTTGTTTTCAAATTTTATATTTAACATGAGTGTAGGGATTCTAATTTGTTGGAATGTTCCATATATAAGGAGATCAATACATGATCCCAATTCATTGCTATTTTTATTATTTAAATTCACGTAAAACATAAATTAGTAGAGTCATTGACAAATTTTGTACAATTGAAACAAATATTGTCCGTTAACATAATAACTTAGCATTTAAACAAGAAAATAATCATAAATATACTATATTTATAGTTCTATTACTAATACAGATGGTATCATTTAAGCATTCATAATCCAAAATGATACTTACCACTTTTGTTGATTGCATTAAAGATTACTTTGGGAAAGTACTGAAGCCAAATCGGAAGTTCATGATATGACTTAACTCCTTCCAGAAGTACACCCCAGAACCAAAGCCAGTCCTCAATACTTAGGAATAATTTGTTGATATCGATGGGAGGAGTAGCATTTTCAGCTGCAATTTAATGTTTAATAAGTATAGTTAAGAGGTTAGTAATAATTATCAAATAAATTAATTATCTTTTATTTTTGATAGAAAATACTGCAATAGTTTTATAAATAAATTGTTTCAATGATCCTGATGATATATGTTTTGTAAAAGGTGCAAGATGAAAAATTAAAGTAATTCAAAGTTAAAATAAATATTTCTACATGAGTTTAGTATATGCAGCAAATTTGTTACGGAGGAGGATAAATGTATTTTTGGATGTATTATTGGATAAATGTAAATTTAAATGGAGATATAAAAGTATTATTATGTAGGGAGAAATGTCTAATAACCGAGAGTGATGGATTTTTGAATTTTTTTGCTTTCTTTTTAAATGTTATTAACAGGGGTAAAAATTATTGGCCTCTTAGAACAACATAGACATATTTAAGTCATTTATCTTCAGCCCTGGTAAATAAGTGTTTAAGTCGATTCTTTTCCAGTGAGAGTTAAATGTATTGAGTGAAGCGGTCTCCTATTCTTCGGTTTGAAATGTAATTGTTATATAAGCAATAACTCCTTTTCAAGCAAATGCCTGACTTAACCCAGAAAATAGCAAGATTCCACTTCCCATTACCATCCAAGTAGAAGAAACCCATTTTAAAGAAAACTCAATTTAAACACCTATTCCTCCGGGCTTTAAATATATTTGTATATAGTTGGATAATATTTTATGGTAGTAATTTATTATATTAAACATACCTTCTGAGCTTGTATCTGGTTTCAGTGGGTGTATAAATGTTTCAATGAACCCTTGCTGTACTTGTTGAAGTACTAAATAATCACCACTATTTGTTGACCAGTCAGAAAAGTGTCGAATTCTCTGAAATTCAATGCACATACAAATAATGTTACTCAGCACCAATAATAATACATAATAAAATTACATTATCAAGACGTTTTTGAAACATGTAAATAATGTTCAGTTTTTGCCTATAATAGGCTATAAGATTCAGATTTATTTCATAATAATAACGTAGTAATTGATATTTTTCCTTTATTATGGAAAAATTTAGGAAAGATTAATTCATTACCATAATAAAATTGCTAAATACCTAAAAATTAATAAATAGGAATTCTTTGTGTAGTTACTGAATTTGTTTATTTCATTTTTAATGATTTTCTCTCATTTTAATGGGGTTTATAAAAAAAATGACCGTTTCACCTTCCCCATGGAGAGAGGATGGTGACTAACAGTATCTTTCGACACACCACACCCCCTGGCAAGTTCGCGAGTACTTGTGGACGGATTTGACTCAACAGCTTCCTTCAAAACCTCATCAATATCTATTAATGGTCGCCCGGAGCCCTTCTTTCTTTCCAACGTCGTATCTCCATCAGTCCAAATTTTTCAAACCATCACCGCGTAGTGCGCTGGTCAAGGAAACCTTCCCCTCCATATTTAATAATTTCACGAGTTGCTTCAGAGCCTTTGACATTGTTTTTTTGTAGTCTTAAAATTACGAGAATTTCGTAGGACACTGTCATGTTTCTTCTTTGAAATAAATAACCAAACTGAGGCTTTTTTGAAGAAGTCCAGTGTTAGTAAACAAGCTCAGAGAATGCTCTAAAGGGATTAGTAAGTGTTGGTAAATAATAAATAGCATTAAAATATTTACAGACTTTTAAACTCTGGAATTTGATAAAACGGTCATTTTTTTTTATACACCCCATTATAATCTTGATTATATGTATTTTTTAAATAATCTATTTATTTATGTATCATGTATCATTCCTATTTTAATAAAATTAGATTTTAATTAATTATTTTGTATTAGTATGTTTAATGTAGGTCAAAATTAGTATGATTAATTCATGGGCTAATCACCTTATCAAATCTAAAGATTACTGATTGGATTCAAAGATACAAATGAAAGTTTATTTAATCTTAAATACAAAAATATTTCTCTATGCTGAAAAAAAAATTAAAGTGTGATGCGAACTAAGACAAATTCATGTATATTTGCAAGCACTACTAGCAGCAAAATATCAAGATTATTACTTTGAAACTGTCGTAACGATTTCGTAATTGCTGGTGGAAGGAATAGCACTTATTGAGTTCCTGTGCTCGAGTCACAATAGAATTATATTATAAAGTAGAATTTCCAAGAACGAATATAATTATTAGCCATTTGTTGTGTAAGTCGAACTGGTCGTTTGAATCCTAAGATCGCTCACGGACACTCAACAAATCGCTAATGACAACCAACTAAGATCGAGCGAAAATAATCGATTAAATAGGAAGTGAGAAGAACGAAAAGAAAGGCTTGTTCGATATTTTTTGGCTGCTCTGTTTTGAAGAGAGAAGGTTCAAAGTTATGAAATTGAATTCTGCACAACTCATTTGCCAGTTTTTATCCAGAGATACAATAAAAAATTGATTAAAAAATGTCTACGTTCCGTCTAAACAATGTCTACTGTCTGTTTAAACAATTTAGACTTGAATTCCATTCAAAAGGCATCCTCAAGTTCAAGAAATTCATTTTGGAAAAAAATCGACTTAAGCACTTATTCATCATGGCAGCAGAGTTAGAGTCTCAATAAATAAATAAATAATTCTGGTCAATAAATAAATAAAGGCTTAGCGAACCCGAAGGCTCGATGTCAATACCACCAATATCTGCTTACAAACCTCTATCCACAGTCCTCAGACGTTTAGCAGTCGGCACAGCGCTTATTAACTTCTTAGGAATTCGTTTGTTACTAAGCCCAACAACTTTTGACAAGGCTATCTTAATCTTCGGACCGCTATCACTTCAATAATATTAAAACCGGGTGCATGCTTCGGAATTCCGCGTTGTGTCATTTAAATTCTCCAGTTGTCTCATCCGTAAAGAAGTGTTGGAAGAAAGATGGCTTTATAAATTCTTATTTTTAGATTTTAGGACAAAAGACGCAAGCTTGATACAGTATAATAACAAGCATTTCCTGCCTTTAATTTCTCATGAATTTGGTTTTTTTTAAGTACTTGAACTCCCCAACATGTCCAAACTTATTCCTTCCAAAAACAATATCCCCCAAATCTCCTCTTTTTGTGATAATAACCTTATACTTAGTCTATCCGCATTAACTCCCAGCCCTATTTCCTTATCTACATTTATCAACGTTTCTGTTTTTGTTTTTATTCTTTTATCCGCGTCTTCGCCAAACAGTACCTAATCGACAACTAAGCACTGTATTTTGGTCATTAATAAATTTATTTACATATGTTCGAAAACTTTTTTTGTTAACAAAATCTATACATTCCTTTCTTAAACTTTTTATCTTCAATATTTCCAAGAACCAAATCGTTCAGTAAATGAAGTTTATAGCTATATAGTATATAAAACAATCTTTCCTATTCCGTTTAGAGGAAGGTGCTATTAAATCCCGCTAAATATCTACGATTTATGTATATTAACACGATAAGATTTATATTGAATATTTAAATCATATATACTTACTTCTGTAAATGATTCAAAATCTTGCAGTGAGATAATGTCATCCCTGTCCATGTCGAAAACATGCGAAAAGAAATGACTCAATTTTTCTTTCTGTGTTTCTGTCAGCGAGGGGTTTGCTCTATCGTTAAGGACATCGTCATCGCTGGGAAATCTTTTGACCCAAGTGGCTGAAACAAATGATTGTTGTTAATTATAAATTATAATTATTCTATATAATTTATTTAAAAAGTTCCTATATTTTAACAGAAGAGACTTGTCTCATTGAATAAAATATCATGAAACCAATTTCTATCAAATAGTATATAGGGAAAAAATGTATCAGTCGGTAATATTTATATATAAATAGAGCTTATTATGTTTATAATATGAGTAATTATCATCGCTAAAATTTACCATGTTCGAAGCGATGCTGCTAGAAATATCGGGAAAAATGTAAGAAATTACTAATACAGAGCTGAGAAATAATTAACCAAAACCATTAACATCAATAATAACAAAATGAATCGATAAAGTCTAATCTTCAGATACACTTATTTCAAAATACAACGACAAAAGTCTCGCGAAAATATAAAAAAAGATATTGGTGGTCAAAAAAATATGTTGAGCAACGTTTTTCTCAAAGTTGCTCAAATATTATTACTATATATTTTTTTTTTATGTATTTGCATATTAAATATTAAAGAATTTAAAATTAAATATTTGCATAAAATATGCATGGTATAGCTGGCCTTGTACAGTATATGTAAGTGTTGTATCATATCGCAGCAGATGACACCATACATGTATTAAATACTAGTTTTTGCCCGCGGCTTCGCTCGCGTGGAATTTGGCCTGTCACATAAAGTTTCGTGACAGATCATTTTAAATAAATAATTTAATTTTTTTTAACTATAAGTTAAGCGTACGTCCAAAATTTCAGACGTCTAACTTCAAAACTGACGGATTCCATACATCTTTGAACCTGTATTGTATTAAGGAGGAAACCCTTGGGGTGAAATTATCCTAATTCCTTTCTTAGTGCTCATTTAAGCTATACAAAGAACCTATCTGCAAATTTCCAGATGGTAAATTCAGTGGTTTCTGCTGTGCCCTTGACCGCTGGGTGTGTTAGTCAATCAGCTTACAGTTTTATATAAACTTCGCCTGTGTGGTGTGTTGATAAAAAGTAGCCTATGTCCTTCACCAGGTCACAAACAGATCAGCACAGCCGTGAAACATACATTGACACTGATTAACAAACGGGACGGACAGAAGTTACTTTCGTTTACTGTTGTTCGTGTCAGCAAAGGATTAGTATGAATTTATTGAAAAGGATCACTCAGTTTAACGGTTTTAATTGTCGTACGTCAGCAGCGAGGAATTAAAACTGAAAGAGTTAGAATAATATACATGTGTAGGTAATTTATCGATGAGTTTTTAGTTTTGGCGGTCCTTACCTACTGCAATATACTTCTTTGAACTATGTCACTTAATCTGTTTCGTTCAGCGAAAATATGTAGATTTTGTGAGTAAAAACACGCGGGCAAGCTACTCGGACGGCAGAATTTTATCCGAGTTACTTGATGTTTATCTTATGACCTTGATAGTTAATTATGAGCAAATTACACAAAATCATTATAAATTGTAGCCTATGTGCTATTCTGATATATAACCTATATTAGTGTAAATTTCATGTAAATCAGTTCAGTAGTTTTTGCGTGAAAGAGTTACATACATACATCCATCCTCGCAAACTTTCGCATTTATAATATTAGTAGGACAGGGTAGGATGTTTTTGTATTTTTATCAGCTATTGCGTTGTCGTAAATCCGTACAGCCGTATTGCCTTATAGCATTAAATTAAGCACGCTGGATTTAAATTATGAATGAAATAGAAAAGTAGATCCTTAATTAGCGGTGTTATATATTTAATAGATATCTTCGATATCGCAAATGTAGTAGAATATGGGTTGTATAACAAAAACCCGCAAGTAGCCTTTGGATTTTTTAAAGTGAATAAAAAATCCTTGTTTATGCCGTCATAAAATGGGGATCCCGAACCTGGGCACTCGTTAAAGATCCGTATATGCCCTATATGGTACCTTGATATACAAAATTAAAGACCCCCTCATAAAGTGACGCTAAATGAATAAACAAACATAAATCCAAAATAGCAAATTCGCAGATACTCCAATGACTTTGGACCAACGATACGTTTCTTTCCAATATTTTTTCTCAATGATCTGCTTGAGATATTCGAGTCACGTCTACCCTTGAAGCTTATGAAGATAAATATATTCAATATAGCCAACAGCATAAATTATTTTAGTAAATGTTAAAAAAATTATGTTAGCTTACGAACAAAAAAAAATCCATTTCTATTAACCAATTTCTTTACTTCAACCTAAACAAACGGGGTATAAAAGCAAAGGCGTTCCCTAATGTTACTTCAAAGTGACTTTTTGATTATAATTTTTGATTTTATAAACAAATAATTCAGGAGTTATCCATAATTTATGAGGAGTAAATTCCATCAACAGCTAAAAATGGATAACTCGTGAGATAAACAATTTTTTCATCAGTTTTGAAATTCATTTGTGTTTCACTTTTCCTTTGAGAAAAACACTATTGACTGAAATGAAGTATAAAGAACAGTTTTGGGATGTCTTTAAAGTGCTTATTGAAATATTATTCTTTCGGAAGCGGGAATCCCCAATTTTGGAAGGTATGTTACAAAACAAATCTTTTAATATGCAAAAATTATATCCCTACTATACAAACTAAAACTGCGGGTTCGTAGCACGGCAGGTGACCCTAGGATTTTTTAATGGGAGTAAAAAATCCTTAGTTACGCCGTCCTTCGGAAGGGGCGTTAAATGGGGTCCCGATCCGGTACGATATCAAGTACTCGTTAAAAATCCCTATCCTAATTAAACCTGGATAGGCAAAATTTAGAGCACCCACTGTAGCATCGTCCGAATAGCCATAGCAGCATAAAGTGACGTTAAATGAAGTAACAAGACGAATCAATAATTTTAATATTTATTATCAATCATTAATTTTAGTCTCTGATTTCACATATGCTTCTGAATCAAATATCCTGAAATTTCTTTGGAATTTATGTATGTTAATGATCAGAAAAGATATACGAAGTTCAGGGTTATTGTTAACTAGTTATCTATTATAAATGATAATAGCAATAAATATAAAAATAATTATAGGTTCATGCAAATTATTATTATAATGGACATCATGTTGTCAATAACGAGTAACATTGAATTTCACTTACTAAGTATGGAGTTGTCAATACGAATAAAGAAATTCATTATGATTCATTTCGTATTCATTAGAATACGAAATTGGTTCTCATGAATTCATACAATATTTAATTAGATTAATGTCGCATCGAACGTGATGCACAATACAAAAAATAAAAATAAATCAAAAGTTCCTAATACGTATATTATCCAATTGAACGCTCATTGGAAATTAGAATAAATAAAAATGATGACCATTACTTTCACTACTCAGTGGACGAGTTAATGCATACAAAATGATATACACAATACATATTATATATACATTGTGATTTAAATCTAAAAACATTGCAATATAATTATTCTATTGTATATTTTTCTAATTATTGAAAGTACAAAAAAAAAGTTAATTTTATAATTTTTTCTTCTATACTGGACTCATTTCCTTTATAATATATTTCGGGAAAGAGAAAAAAAACATTTTCCAGTCGGTTAAATTTTCTTTGATCTTTATTTTTAATATATATATATATTATATATATATATTATATATATATATATTTAATATATATTTATCGACAATATGTCGAACAAATATATTATTTGTTCAATCTTATCACATCTTTTTGTTTTCTGCATCGGTAACGAATCATTTACATAACTTTATTATACTTTCCCAATATAAAAAAAAAGTTAATTCAAATTTAAATAATGCTCAATTAATTCAATTTCTTACAACCCGTCTTTATTATTATTTGTTATATCTAAAATGAAATATTATACGGCGATCTAAAAAATGAATATACGAAATAAAATAAAAAAAATGTTTATATTATATATTTGAAGTTTTACTTTCAGTTCATGCCATGAAGTTTTATTTTCATAATTATGTCATAACAGTGAAACAAGAAGAATAAATGATTAATAGACTTTTAGTGAATTATATTAAATAGTCCACTAGTCTTTATATAAAAGAAAGTTTAACGAATAGACTGCTGACAAGAACTGCTGAAAGTAAAACTTATGTTATTAATAATCAAGAAAAGTAGATACCAACATACATATACATGTATATATATATATATACACTGATTAAGTAATCACAATCACATAGCTGATTATTTACGACGCCGAAGAAGAAGGGATTATTGCGATAACAATCCTTATCATAAAACATATGATTTACCAAATATTGTTAAGTAGGAGAAAGGTTAAGATAATCTTTACAGCAATTCATTATTACTAACCACGCTTCGACCTGCTGGAAGATACTGATGAGCTGAATATACCAGGCATCTCGATTCGGAGAGGATTTTCTTGACACTTCGCCCGAAAATCAGACACTAATCTATTGACATATCCAACAAATGTAACCTCTCAGGCACTATTCTATGGAGTTGTATACTAAAGTGTTCTTAAGAAACCACGGCTGATAAGATCGCGTTAAACCCGATGTACTGACGACTGAGAGGAAAATAATAACAGAATTATTTGAGCATTCGTGGGAATTGTCTTTCTTATGTGTTGAGTGAGCCTAATTGTGTCGTTTATTAATTTTTTGTTTCTTATTTTTAATTCAACAATAATAGACCTCGTAATTCAAAATTATTTATATTCAAACATTTACGTAAACATATATATATATATATATACTATATGAGGCGATAGGTTTCAAAATAGGGTATATCCATTTTTTCTATAAAAAAATTTTTTATATACGCTTTTTATGCCAGAAATGGTGTATTAGATTTGTTTGTTTCAAAACCGTCTAAAACTTTCTAAAATCAATACCAAAAGATTCCATTTAAAATCAAAAGTGGTCACATCCATCATATTAAATGAAAAAAATAATGTAGGAAAAATCAAGTTAGAGAAGAAATTCGTTGACTGTAAGTACTAATGAAGGATGGAAATAGTTGGGGGTGCAGTCAAAAATTTACACAATAAATAAGTGGAAACGTATTATATTTTATGTGTGCCAACGTTTCGACCTACTTTGGAGGTAATCTTCAGGGCCAATAGGAGTGTAAGTAGTAGTAGCCACTCCTATAAACTAACCAGAAATCGATGTTTTCTGATTAAGGTACATCCAAAATAGTTTTTATATTAAATGTGATTTAAAAAAAAAAGAGATCATAAAAAATTGTCAGTAGGTAATTATTGTTTGAAGTGTATTGTTAGCAAATAGCGAAAAACATTCCGTTAAATTTACTTTTTTTTTAAATTGAACCTTTTTTGATTAGTACTGAAAATTTTTTGAAAATGGATGTAACCGGGTTTGAAACCAAACGCCTCACATATTAGTATTATTATTATATGTTCCGGTTGTTATGAATTACAGGAGCTCTTTATTTATTTATTTTTTTAGTTAAACAAAATTACAATATCTATTCGATAAATCGTACATAAAATATTGATTTATAAAAATAATATTTAATAATTCTGATTTATGACAACAATAAGTTACAATAATTATCAATTCTCTTCAGGGGCCAATAAGTATGAAAAATTTTCTAGCTTTAGATCTAAACGAATTTTTCCTACAGTTAAAACGAATAGTAAGGGTACCTGTGTATTAGCCGGTCTCCATGAAATCTACTTCCTTTTCTCTTGTAACCTCTTCTAATCACTCGTTTCATTTGAGTTATTTGAGTGTGCTTTAATGAATTATTTTATTTTTTTGTCTTGTTAATTTTATTTATTATCTATTAAATTCATTTTGTGTTTTTGTCATATTCCTTTTGCTATTGTCTATTTAAAATGAACAGAATAACACTTTGGGAATAGCTTCGTTTAAAAGAAGAAGCTGTGGAATGCTTCCTGAAGTTCGGAACAATTCCAAAAATGAAATTATCTGGAAAAGTTCATCAAATAGATTTTGACAAGGATAGGAATAGAGATGTTTTCGTCAAAAGTTTTGGGAAAACATGTATATAATATGAGAAACATGGCTAGAAGGGTCTAGAATTAGCATTTTATTATTAAATTTTGTATATTTCAATTTCCATTAACATGAATAATTTGGTAGGTGTTATCAATATTACAATTATCAGTGTTCAGGTTACAAACGATGGCGGATAACAGTCCCTGGAGACCGACTAATACACAAGTACCGTAGTAAAAGATAACTTATTTGTGGACGAATCCATTCAGTGTTTGGACCAGTAATTCCTATTCTATTAAATTTAATTGAATTCTATTACTTTTTTTCTATTTTTTTTTAACATGGTCGGTTTTGACCTACAAGGACAAACAAGTTTATTTAAATTAATAATAAAATATTCATTTATTCTGGGTCAAATCCTTTTAGAATAATAGCAAAGGAATAATAAATAAGTTATTACGTCTTAGAATATAATGTAATTACATTTAATTACTTAATACGATTAAATTAACAAACGAGAAAGAATTAAAGGAAAAAATCATTAAAATCTTATATGATTTTTTAAAGAATTAATGAACAAGAGGAAAATACAAAACCACAAAATTCAAGACCACCAGTGTAAGGACCAAATTTTCCAAGGTTGGGTATATGGTTCCAAGGGGCGTAGATGTCTGGAAAAACCATTCCACTTAATTCCTGAATATTTCTCTCTCCAGGAGATATCTACCTACTTCCAAATGCTGTGAGAAGGACATTCCAGCTATGTAAATGCTTTATTTGTATTTTATTCTTTTATTTCTTTTTGAAAAATCAACTGTGGAGAGGAAAAGCTGTTAGGTGATAGGAGAAGCGCAGGACATCCGTGGAGATACCTAACTACAACTCACACACTTGGAAAAGTCTCCCTTAAAATCTTTAGCTATAAAAGTATTAAAGTGTTCGCTAATTTATACGAGAGTGGAGAAATAATTTATTCAAACGACCCTCACTAACAAATAATCTAATTTTTGATAAAAGTAACATTACATAATAATGTTGTATTTTCATTTAACGTCACTTTATGCTGCTATGGCTAATCGGACGGAGCAGGAGTCCCAAATTTTGCCGACCCAGGTATAATTAGGGATTTTTAACGAGTACCTGACACCGCTCGGGACTCCCGTTTTACCACCCTTCCGAAGGACTGGACCACTAAGGATTTTTTACTTCTTTAAAAAATCCTAAAAAACAGGCTGTGATCCCGCGATCTTGAGCTTAGTAGATTGTTATAATTTCTACTTCTGTAATCTCGATTACATCAAACAAATTCACATTCAACTCTCGAAGCCTTGAGAATACAATAGCATCAGACCTCTGTAGTAATATGTAGGTTAGGCATGCATGACTAGTTCAATTTCAATAGGTCTCAATCTCAAATCTAGGAAGCTCTCTGAATTTAATTAAAAATATCTGTGAACATCTTATATAAAATATCATGTGAAATATATGAGAACATCTTATAAGCAGTGCATGTGGGATTATCGAACAATTTTTCTAGATGGACAAAACATGTTTTAAAACTTACTCACAAGAAGGCATTATTTTTTCCAACTGACAGGCTCAGTCAATAATTAAAAAAATATGTGCATGCAGTTTATTATAAACTAAAATATGCCTAAAAATTATCGATTTGTAAGAATTCATTAAATAAATAGAATTTTTGTTAATTATAATGTATTAAGAACATAAAATTGGCCAAATACTCTTCTGAAGATAAAAAAAATGAGGAAGAAAATACGGGTAAGAAACAATTCTCTTAAATAAGGAGAACTATTTGTCTGAAATCCATCGTATCGACCCGCAATGCAGGTCTTCTTCGGGACTAAATAGACAAGATACATACAAATTAAAATTAAAACACAGTAATGAATAAAAAAACATACAGGCATGATGGTTAATAAGCACTGTACCGACTGGTAAACGTCTGAGGAGTAGACCGAGACGTAGGTGGAAAGATTGCGTTAAGAGTCATCTGAAGGATTTGGGTTTGGGTAGTGGTCCGTGGACAGAGGTTTGTAAGCAGAGATTGTTGGTAACGAGCCTTCGGGTTCGGGATCTGGGATATGGATGATAAAAATAAAAATGATGAACCCTTCAGGTAAATATAAAAACAGGGAAAATAATTATAGAGTATTATCAAATAAATAATACTGAGAGTAATGCTAATTCGTCAAATGAACGGTAATTGATAAATGTATAGAGTAATATAATAATAACAAGAGAGTTATACATGAACGGTATTTGAAAAAAAGGAGATGGTGGAATATACAGATAGAATAAAAAACTAATAGAAATTCTGTTGGAAAATATAGAAGAACATGAAATGACGGCGTTATATAAAGATAACTATAGAAAAATCATCATGCAAGATAATTTCTTTTATAATTTTACCAGCTCCGTAGACAGTCGTATCCATGAAGCTTCCTGATCTCAAATCACTTCTTCTTATCTCGGTCGCATCGGGTAATACTGGCCGATGAATCCCTCTTAGAGTTCCGTCTGACTTCAACAGTTTCTTCAGGACATGGCAGGCTTCGTCTAGAGCTTTCCTCTTTGTGCACATCTTCACCGAGTCTACTGAATCCATCCCCTCCGATGTTCCTCCTGACCTGCTGCACGGTACAGCTAAGGATGGACACATATCTTCTACGTACTCGGGATTCATGTCGAATGAGCCTAAAAGACTGGGATCTATGAACCGCTTACGTTGGTATCCAGCGTGCTACTGACCTTTTCCAGGTAGAGACGCCCCTTAGTCAAGTTCAGCTATAGGTTGTTTTGTTTTTATAAGAAAAAAAAGTTTTCATAACTGAAATTCAACGCAGCCTATTTTGGAACGTGCTATTTCACTTGCCTGCTGTAGGAGTTAGATGTGAAATACATTTTTTTTCCTCGTGAGCTTTGTACAAGATTGTAGTTGCATATATTTTTAGTTTAAAATATTAAATCTGCAAATAGAGAGGGAAGGATCCTATGGGATCTACAGACCCTCCCGGGGCTCACCCAGTCTCTATAAAGTGGGCTCCCTATGTTGGGGGGACATCCGGCGATTGAGCGTGTTTTCGGACTTCCTTAACAAACGTTGTCCTGAAAATAGTGTTGTCCCTACCATGTACTAAACCGAAGACCTTCCATGGGTTGTTGTGGTACAGGTTTTTATATACCAAAAAAAGTGATAATTTCTGTCGACACTAACAGGGTTACCTGAAGAGGAACCCTACAGCGCTTTTTCCCTTTCACAACAGGTCTTAGTTTTTGTTTTAGTCTTACACCTGAGGGTTACTGAATATCTCGTAAAGATTTTGAACAATATTGTCATTGTTTATTTATTGTATGAGATACATTCGTCACATTTATGATTTTTAAATCACATAAATTGCTTATAATTTATTAACTTGATTCACTCGTACCCACATAAATGTATACATTATTTAATATAAACCATCTAATCTCATAAAATGCAAATAAATTAAATTACATTAGTCACTAATTACGATTCAATGATTAACTCGATTGAGTATTCTCCAATGGGTTATTACACTATTCCATTAAAATTTTAGAATGTATATTTTTTTAGGTAGGTAAATTAGTTTAATTTATGGGAGCGAGGTAGCTGAGTGGTAGAGCTGTGAGTTTCTGTTCAGAAGGTCCTGGGTTCAAATCCGACTGTGGGTAGATTTTAATTAATCTGTTAGCATCCGGGGATGGATCTTTTGGGATCTTGGATCCTCCTGGGGATCACCCGCCTCTATAATGTAGGAATGGGTAGATACTGGATTTTCCTGTATCTGATACAAGTGATACTGATACTTTTCTGTATCTGATACTTTTTCTTGATACTTTTGTATCAGTTGATACTTTTACTAGTCATGGGTAGATACTGGATTTCCTGTATCTGATACTTTTACTTGATACTTTTGTATCAATTGATACTTTTACTAGTCATGGGTAGATACTGGATTTTCCTGTATCTGAATACAAGTGATACTGGTACTTTTCTGTATCTGATACTTTTACTTGATACTTTTGTAGTTGAATACAGCTATCCCGACTCTTACTCTTTTAATACGCTAGACAGGAGCCTTTCTTGGGGCATCAGTTTTTGTTATCATTTTTAAAGGAAAAATAATTATTCGCCGAAATAGTAACCTGCACAAGGCATCAAATGATCAAAATCATGATTTGTATTGGTTAATTATTTTTTGAAAGCAATGGAGTTGAACAATAAAAAATAGATTTTAATCCTACCTCAAACTTTTGCTATTCACGTTCCAAGACACGTAGAATTTGGGTTGTAGTACAAAATTTGTCCGTCCGCCGCCGCACGCTATACTCTTTAAAACGCAATAGCTGTTTTTTTTTTTGCACCCGATTTCAATCATTTATGTCAATTGCCTTTACTTTATGGTATAGATATATCCATTAATGAATCCATATTTGCCAGGACATAGGTCGAGGTTTTTTTTGCGAAAGTTGCTTGTGAAAAATCATATATTAGGAGGCGATCTCTGAAAATGATATTTAACCACCCTTTACTGTTAACTAATTTCATAGTTTATTTTCGTTTCTACATATGTGATAAGTGACTAATTACAGATTATATTGATAATAAGTGAAAACTTGTTCACTATTATTTTTACTTATTTATTTATTAATACTAAGGGGAGTTGCGGCGAAATTGGTCTTTCGCCGGTTATCAAATCAGGGGACCTTAAATCAGTGGTTGACTGTTGCTTATTATTTATTTATTTATTATTAAAAGGACCGTGATTAATAGTAGATAATAATTTTTTTTAATCCGTGAGACGATGTAATTTTTAGGGATGGGTAAGGTTGTATCAATCTGACCGTATATGATACTTGTATCAATTGATACAAAAGTATCAGGCACATTTCGACTGTATCTGATACCTGTATCAACTACTTTTTGTATCAGATACAAAGTATCAGATTGATACAACCTTACCCATCCCTACTATAAAGTGGGTAGCTGTCATATTCCTAAACGACCACAGTCTACAACATGCTAGTAGACATTTCCAGCGGTTGTCATAGATACATACAGAATGGATTATTATAGTTTAGAAATATGATAGTAACCAAAATACGGGGATAATCTGGTGGTTGAGCGTGTTCAAGGACAAATCACCTCACTGTACAACCGTGAATCAGTGTAGTAATACATGTAACATACTGAACTGTAATACATACTGAACCCAAGACCCATTTATTTTATATTTAGTTTATTTTAAATTAACGTTTCATTTAATGCTAGTCCAGTCGACCGATTTAAGAACAAAAACGTAGCTTTATAAAGTATTCAATCATCCAATGTTTTACAAGAACTTCACTCCTCAACATTATTCAAATGTTTATTAAATCAGATATTGATAATTACTTGTTCTTTATTGTAATAAATGTTAATTTATTAAGTTTACCCCAAACATGGACGCTCCATCCGTGGTCTCCCGAGTTCGGCTGTAACTCGACCAGCGGCTCCCTCGACTCTTCGTCTATCGCCGCTTCCGGCATCGTCCTCCACTTCTTCAGCAGATCTTTGGTTCTGTCTTTTGTCTTATCGCATGCCATCCTCCATGTAGTGAGGAACTTTCTCTGCTGCCTTGGAGAACCTTCGATTCCCTTAGGTTCCCTGAAACTAACAAGAGAACAGACGTAAATCACACACGAGGAATCTCAGTAAATATCAGCTCGCAGACTGTCGCTTTAGGTTAAATCACATCGCTTTAACTTTTCATTCATTTCCTTTTTACTATTCTCGAAAATAAAAATTATCGTGATGTTTAGTATGAAGAGTAATTATGGGAAATGTGTATGCTTCGGTAATCATAACATCTAGAAATAAACATTTCAACTAAGATTTCGATTTATAGATGATATGACATTCTTGATGAAATGACCAATGAAATATACACATTTCCCATAATTACACTTTTTTTTTCATACCAAAACTCGCGATTAATTTTATTTTCGAGAATATTAAAAAGGAAACGAGTGACAAGTTAATTCTTGTTGACATTTGACTGGAAGCGACATTATGCGGAACTGATACCCGTGCTACAAATAAAAGAAATGAATTTGTCGCCTTAGTGACACAAAAAAGTATTGGGTTGTCACACATAAAAAATGACCGTTTTTAGAACCAGGAAGAAAATAAAAATTTGAGATTAAATCTATCATATTTATTATTCAAAGTATTTACCATCATTTTCGATACACTTCTGCCAATAGGTTACCAAGTTTTCTATCCCAGATTTGAAAAACGTTGAGTCACGTGATAAAATTAATTCAGAAAATGCATTTTTAATGTCTAAATCATTGGTAAACAATTTTCCTCGTAAAAAGTTGTCCAAACTCCGAAAAAAGTGGTAGTCTGTAGGGGATAGATCAGGGGAATATGGGGGGTGTGGTAAGACATCATAGCCCAACTCCTTTAATTTATTCACTGTCTGAATACATGAGGTCGGGCGTTATCATGAAGGAGCTCGTGTGGGACCCAGGAATCGAGATTTTTTGCCTTTCCGATCAATTTTAAATGCCTGGAAACTGTCGTAAGACTTGTGCCTAGCCCTGACGCATATACTGTGACTGTTTTATGAGGGTCTTTTTCCACAGCATTCTTAAGATCTTCGTCCTCTGTTGATGTTTGAGGCCGTCCACGGGGCAGATTTTCTAATGTCGTATCTCCTGAGAAAAATTTTGTAAACCAACGACGGATGGTTCTTTCATTAGCACTTCCTTCACCAAAACCATGATTAATATTTCTTGCTGCCTGGGCAGCGGAATGGCCGAGTTTGTACTGATAAAAAAAATCGTTCGGAAATCGCGTATTTCCGTGGCCATGGTTAAAATTATACTTAGATCTGTATGCCTACTTGGGAAAAAAACAAACACAGTTTGCAAATAGAGGATTAACAAGTGCTTATTATAGATATTAAATATTTTGCTAGGAATCAACAGGCAACGCTTTAATCCTCTATAAAGATTAAGATTTAAAAAATCGGACATTTCATGTGTGACAACCAATATAATTAAAATTGACGTTTTTGAGATAGGTGTGGTATGTAACACTTTTTTCCATTTTCTATTTTTTGTTTTTTATTCTACTCTATTTTAGGTTAACCACATATTATGTCTACATTTTCACTCATAAATCACTGTTTCAATCATTTTTGAAAAATGACAATATTTTGTAGATATGCTTTTGAGTCACCAAGGCGACGAACCATACAAATAGTTATAACGTGTTTATTTAATATTCATAAAATTTGTATATGATCACTGTTAGTATTTGAATAAATACTAAAAATGATTATTATACTTTTTTTAAACTTTATTAGAAAATGAATAAAATAAAATTATTATCATGACGATTAAATTCTTGACTAAAATGATAAAATTATCAATTTAAAATATCGAATCATCGCGAACTAAAAAAATAACAGCCATATCTCACACAGCCGTATCACCTTCTAATTGCCTGATGATGGCCTATACCGTAGGTACAGGTACTGCATCCCCTGACCAATTCTGTCCTTCATTAAAAAAATAACAATTTTAAATCAACACTGGCGTAGAAAATTTGACTTAAAAGCATTAAGTGATTTTTTTTTTTTAAATAAAGAGTATCTTACCGTAGATATGACTAAGTTGGGTAAGATTAATATATTTAAAAAAAAAGAAGTAATTATCGTTTTTCAATATAAAATATCTTAGACAATGCAAGTAATCGTAATGCAAGTAACATATTTTACGTGTTCGATCCTCACATGGTGATTACTTTAGGATCGATAACTGATATAAAATTCATATGGTTACAATCTATAAGCCAGAAAACTACGTACTATTGCAGTTAAAACACATTTGACGACACGCAATAATTTTGAGTGAACCTTGAAACAGTTTTTTCACTCTCCTGAAAAATGGTATTATTTATTTTCGACTACACGGTCGAAACCAGAAGAAACTCGTGATGAAGGGATTAAAAATACTGGCCGTGGCAATTTAAGAGAGTATTTAATGGAGAGGATGTTCGAGATGCAGGATGTCCAACTGGGGAAGCAACCTTACTCCTTTCTTACACACAACCTAGTTTTACCCCCGAGTAGACATTCTCCTTCTCCCATTTTAACTCATTTTTGACCACACCGTCGTGTTTACCATTGGACATCAAAATTGGTACAAGTGGTGGGGGAAAACACTTTACCAATTTTGGGGGGAAAATCGAGTTACCTCTTTTTCTCCTCTAGTCTTCATATTTTAAAAAGTTGCCGGAAAAAGTTTTCGCGTTTGAAATGGGATTTTATTTTCCAAATTTTCACATTACGTTACCTGTGGTCTAGTGGTTAGCATAACAACCTACTTAGCTCAAGTTCGCGGGTTCGTAGCCTGGCAGGAGGTCCTAGGAATGTTTAAAGGGAGTAAAAAATCCTTGGTGATACCATCCTTCGGAAGGAACGATAAACAGGGGTCCCGATTCTATACCTTTGTCAGGTACCCGTTAAAAGGATAAAAAACAAAATAAATATTGGAATCTGTGGAAAAAAAAATCGAAAAAAGTGAATATAAATTGTGTAGAAGATGATACTACTCACCTGTCCTTCTTGACGAGCTCCTTTCCCGGTGGCCCCGGATGAGGAGGAGGTAGATCTTCGGAGGAGTTGGCGTTCCTGGAGTCGTCCGACTTCCGCCTAGCGCTGTCCACCCGCTCCATGGCGGGTCATCTATTTCCGGTTAGGTACGAATGTGCAGGGCGTACCAGGTCAGCACTGCTATCATTATCACAAATTTGTACATGTCCCTCTGGTCCATGGTGCAATAGCATTGGTATTGCAAGCTGGAAGGATAGTGAATCTGATGGATCTAAGCGGTGATGGTGTGCCAAATCGTGCTTCCCGCAGAAACGAGTAATTTTGATCTAATTGGGTTCATGATGATGAAGTTTTTAAGCTAAAATCCTAACCTTGATCGTGTATACTTGATCGAATTCCATATGAGTTTAAAACCTTTAACCTTACCTGAATGACCACAGTTATTAAAGGTGGATCGATTTATCCTTAAAATATTTGAATGATATAAGGTATAGGGATATCTAAACTTGTTAAAACTTGATTTGAAAAACTAAATCAAAATCAACTATAAATATTTGTTGAAAAAATAATATGTCTAGAACATGATATGGTAGAAGCATG
Organism: Troilus luridus; assembly: GCA_964056705.1. NCBI lineage: Eukaryota > Metazoa > Arthropoda > Insecta > Hemiptera > Pentatomidae > Troilus > Troilus luridus. The sequence continues at coordinate 61,404,806 of OZ057414.1, forward strand.
TTATGTTTTATACAGACCTATAATATGATATTACTGTTACTTTCTAGTTATATAAAAACCCTTGCAGGATTAGTAATTCTAAAATAACAAAGTAGGCCTTCAACAGGAAAGTTATCAACTCACTTGATAATGAGTCTGACATAGACTCCATTAAATTTCTATCCAAGGGGAAGAGGTAATCTTGCTTTTAATTATTATTTTTTTATTGATTATATAATATATGTTTGTTGGGGAGCGGGGTGGCTTAGTGGTAGAGCACTGAGTAGCCGTGCTGAAGCTCCCGGATTCAAATCCGGTTACGGCAGCTAATTTATTTAATCTGTTAAAAGCTAGGTATGTACCCTGTGGGATCTCCCCACACTCTCTCCTGGGGCTTACCCAGCCTTTATAAAGTGGGCATGATTAATTCGGGGGGGGGACCTGACAGTTGAGCGTGATCTTAGAAAATCAACCACCGTACACAAGATTTTTCCTAGAAACTGTACAGTCCCTACCATGTACTGAACTGAAGACCGTTCATGGGTTATAGTGGTACAGTAAAAATTAAAAAAAACATCGGTTTGTGTTTTTCTGATTAAGTACCTCGTTAGTAATGCGGATCTTTTTGCATTTTTAATAAATATGAAATAATCTATTCCTATAAATTATGTCTATAAATAAATAGGCATAGTATGTACTATAATTTCCCAATTATTGTAAATAACTTGGAGACAACCGTGGTCTAGATAGGCCTCCACAGGTAGGAAAAGTGGTCGATGGTTTGTAATTATTAATGCAAGAGGTTGCCATGGTGACGTGGCTTATTGTTGTCTAAATTGCCTGCTCAAGCAGTCTGTCGTCACGCGATCACGCAAAGGAACGCTCTATGAGATGTTTAATAACGTTTTGATATTTTATTAAATGAGGCGTACAGGATGAAAAGAGGATAACTACAACATTCTGAAAAATGACTTTTTCCTATTTTTCTCTGGGGTGATCAAGCAATTTCGTCTAATACGACACTTATTTCTCAGGGTTTTAGTCGGGTTATGATTATTTTTGGAAGCATAAAATTGCTTCATAAAACTAGCGGAAATATGAAAAAATCAATTTTCGAAATTTTGTAGTTACCCGTTTTTGATCCTAAGCGGCTCATATATTTTCTATAATTCTCTACCACTGAGTTGCCATGCCGAAAATCCTGGTTCAAATCCCGCTGTAGGCAAGACTTTGATTTAGTCTGTTACTAGCTGGAGATGGATTATATAGGATCTAAGACCCTCCTCGGGCTCACCCAGCCTCTTTAAATTGGGTATCCAAAATAAGGGGGAAAATCTGGCGCTTGAGGGTGATCTAGGACAAATCATATCCCTGCACAACCGTTGTCCACGAAACAGTACTGTCTCTACCATGTACTGAGCCCCAGACCCTTCACGGGTTGTAGTGGTACAGTTTTTTCTCTAACGAATAAGGACAAATAATTTCAGTATAGTGGATGCTTTTTCACAGATTTTAATTCAGAATCTTCCGAGGCGTTTGAAAAGAAGATACACTGGTTTCTCTACTCGCCATTAGCCATGCCATTATGTATTATTCCTGCCAATACATTTACTTGTTGTATAGTTATAATATAGTTTCAATAAATAATTTCAATAAATAAATAAATAATAATTTAAAATCACTTTTTTGAGTGGCACATTTCAGATCAAGAGTCGTGTAAGGAAGTCACGTGCTTACCTTCATCATATATTGTTGTAGTAATGAGAAAATATGTGAATTGACTTTTCACCAAAACCAAAGAGTTAAAACTGGGTATTGATAATTTCCAAGTGTTGCCAAAGTTTTAATTTATAGGGAAGTAATTTTTTTCCCTTCTACGTAAAATGTTTTACTTCATTCTTAATAAGTCTTGATTTACATTAATTTATATGGTAAAATTTAACAGCGTTTCACAAGACAAATTTGATTTGATTTTCATTGGTTATTTTGATAGATATGATTTTTCCACAAAGCTTTAGGCATTGCTGAAGGTGAAGTACATTGAACCTACCGACTTAAATCAATGCTGATAGTATCTATAAATAATGTGGACTCAAAAGATAAAAATAAACAAAATGGCATGTACAATACTCTTTGATGATAACTACGTTTACATGATACATGTTACACAAGATACGTCTAAATTTAGAATGCAAGTGATGTTTCCCATAATTACTAATAGTCAAGAAGATTACGTACATTTTGCCAAATAATGGCTTTATACGAGTAACGTAGAGTATTTATCAACAGCCCCGGTGAATAAGAGTTTAGGCCGAATTTTCTCTAAGATGAGTTTATTGTACTTAAGTAAGCGGGACCGTTTAGCTTTCATAGTTAATAAGGGGCTTGAACTAGAGTTATTGTTTATAATATCACTTCATTTCAAGCCCAAAACCTACAAGGGTGGCACGATTTCATTCCCTCAACAATATGTCATACTCCAAACTCCATGTTTCCATCTAGTAACCTTCCAATTTTCTTTTGGGAACGGGTTATTACTAGAACTTCATCTAAATACATTTGTATCGAATACTTTTTTGTGTCCATTACTTGTACTGAAACCAAGTCATTTAGGATGAACCAGCAGTCACAATATTTTTTTCTTAAGTATCAGATCGATAAAACCTAGCTCACCCGAGTTTTGGATCCTACCATGTCAGGTACTGTTGTCAATTCCCACCTTCGGGCGACCTGTGGTCTAGTGGTTAGCATAACAATATACCAAGCTCAAGATTGCGGGTTCGTAGCCCGGCAGGTGGCCCTGGGATTTTCTAAAGGGGGGGGGGTATTCTTAGTTATGCCGTCCTTTGGAAGGGGCGTTAAACGGGGGTCCCCCACCAGTTACTCGTTAAAAATCCCCACCCTAACTAAAACTAGATTGGAAACATTTATAACTCCCTCTGTAGCATCGTCCGATTATACATAGCAGCATAAAGTGACAATAAATAAACAAACAATTCCCTCCTTCTACTCAAATAATCCGGCTCTAAATTTCAGTCCATTGAGTATCAGCATCCAGTTCATCTCGCCAGTATCAGTTCCTTTTCAGTATCTGTTACAAAGGATCTAAATGATACAACATAAACTAAACAGATTCATTACACGACAGTTATTAAAAATCTAAATGAACCATCCTGTTTGGATTATATCATGATTTGTACAAAAATATATCATTAATTTAATGCGTAGATAAGTTTAAGAGATTTTTCAAGAGGTGAGTTAAATCTATATTTGTCGCGCACTAAATATATTTAAAGATTGATATAATGGCGACCTGTGGTCTAGTGGTTAGCATAATAAGCCCAAGATCGCTGGCTCGTAGTCCGGCAGGTGGTCCTAGGATTTTTCAAAGGGAAAAAATCCTTAATTATCCGTCCTTCGGAAGGGGCGTTAAAGGGGGGTCCCGATCCTGTATGATGTCAGTTAGTCATTCAAAATTCCTATTCTGATTAAACCTGGATAGGGGGTCTGATTTAAAATGTAGGGCTCCCACTGTAGCATCGCCTGATAACCCATATCAGCATAAAGTGACGATAAATAAACAAACAAAGATTGAAATAAAATAATGTTTTAATGAACTAAATGTATTTTACTCGTTTTAATTTAAGTGATGAAATCTGTCTACTCGAATAAATAGGCATACATTTATTATCCGTCCAAATAGAAGAAATGAAATATGGATGTACTATTGATCGCGTGGGGTTGACTGCCCGATATCGCACTACCACTATCGTTTAATCATCTTTCTGTATTTAACGACTATTTATTATGTCAAAGCGTACAAAGTAAGGGGCATTTCCTTTTCGTGCTGGTAAATTAATTACTAAGCTAGGGAAGGAACATCACTCAAGATAAGGCCTAATTAAAAAAAAAATTCTGAAAGCATATATTATATTTTTTTTAAACTAACGGAGCCAACGCATTACTACCTTGCGCGCTTATTGATCTGAAATAAAAAGAAATCTGTACCGCTAGAACCCATGAAGGGTCTTGGGTTCAGACTGGAAGACAAAGGTTATGTAGGGTGGTGATTAGTCCAGCTTCATGCTCAACCGCCAGGTTTTTCTCCCAATTAAGGGTACCCACATAACAGACGGCGGGTGAACCCTAGACATTTTTCTTATTTTTTCGAAGTTAGACTGCATAAAAGGAACCAAAAGTACGGATAAAAGTAACTTTCAGTATGATTCATATCCCTTAGCGATATGGTTAAAGGAAAAAAGCTCTACACAGATAAAGTAAAATATCATTATCGATCTAGCAGTTATTTTTAAATTTTAATAATATTCAATTATCAATTATTAGTAGGTACTCATATAACACATTCAGATATTTAAATGTTTTAAAATAAATTTTTGTAGAGAAGATAATTTTTAATTAATAAATAAATATCTTAAGCCTTAGAAATAAAGAATCAATTTCAGTTACCATAATATGGTATTATAGTGGCTAAAAAGTGTGTTGCACAACAAGAGGTTGCAGCGATTCCAGATTTAAATACATTTTTGCGACTACGTTTTTGATTTATGAGAGAATACGAACTGCCAACTTACATATATACGTATGTATCGACGAAATTAGTCAAAATGGATTCAGTTTTCAACTACGATACTTCCATAACTGCGTACAAGAAAGCGAAAAGATGTAATTAATTGATAAAAAAAGAAGAAGGATAATCCCTGATGAAAACCATAAATTTTACCTTCAGGGCTACCTGCATACAACTTTATGCCGAAACAAATCCGATAAATAATAGTGGTTATAATATTTTGGAGCTTTCAAACTGTCCACTAGAATTACACAAAGTAAAATCTTGGCTTTATACGTAAAATTTCAAATAAGTTAGATTTCTTTTTCTTGGCTGATTACAAAAATACATCAATTAAAGTATTGAATCAAAAGCATTTTCATAGCATTGGTTTTTTGGCATAGAAGTTTACGTCATGGGTTTCAAAACTATTTATTTATGATAAAAAAGTACTGGTACTGGTAAGAGAAAAATGATAAAAATTTATTGAGATTTTATATTTTGTACTGGCCTACGTTTACGTGTTCTCACTATTTTAAAATTGGCTGAGTTATTGGCTTATTAAATATCTAATAGACCGCCATTTTGGATATTAATTCTAGTTCCGAGATTTTTCATGATGTTACCTGTGGCTTTGGCCTCTTCGTTGCTAATTTACTTAGAAATTGGTCTTTTTTATTTTTGATATATCTGGAATTATCAGAGGGACATAGAAATAACGTTATATATATATATTAAATTTTCAATGGTTTGAGCAGAGTTTCAATTAAATTTTTAATAGGTACATTCAGGATGGATTTGAGGGCGGATTCTGAGTCGGATCAATGGACCAAGCGAAGACATTTCAGAGGAGCATTGTGGAGACCGTGATTGTAAATTGAATATTTCTCCCTAGAAAAAAAAATAACGTTATTAAACAGGAGTAAGAAGAAATCAGGTACAACGGTAGTGGCTACACGTTTCCATGTTTCAGAGCTGTTTAAATTTTTGTTGTACATTTATAGAGAATAAATTTTGTCTGAAGTAGTTATTTAGAAGAGTTGGAATACGAACCAAATATGGTATCGAATCGGACAAAAGTGAAACCTAAAACAAATATAGATAAGAGTGAATAATAGTGATTATGGAATGTTCGCAGAATATATTTTGAGGAATTTCTTTCTTTGATAAGAAGACAAGTGCAGTAAATCATTAGTGATTAAAGGTGTATTTTATGAGTCATATTCCTACTAACGCTATATTATTTTGGTTTAACAATTTATTTGTTCCTCCTGACACCCGGGGCATTACAATTTCCGCAGATTTGTTACGAACAAATTCATCCATTATGGCCTTAATGTTTCATTTTTACTGATTTGTCCCGAATCCGATATCAGAAGTTTCATGACGAACTTAATTCCGACTCAAATCCACTAGTTTCAAACTTAGCAACTTCAATTATCAGGAATTGAAGAGGTTGCTAGGTTTCCGAGGGGTCTGAAATGGAGATGGCCTCGTAACCTTCTAAGCTGAACTTGTTATTCGAGTACTACCATTGGGTACTTTCTCTGCTTCCCTTTATCTCATGCTGTTATATATCTTTCCTTATATTTACTTGAAGTATTAACTATTGTACAGTTGTAAATTTCAGTAAACAACTTTTTAAAAAATTCATCATTTTATACCATTTGTTTGTATCATAAAATACAAACATTATGCTCGTAGGTACGAAAAACATATATTATCGTATGTTATAGGGGTACATACGGTTCAAATAATATTTCCAGATAAAATTCCGATTTATTCTCCTGATTTCACTCTACATGGGACACTGCCTATAGTGCAAAGAAATGAAAACGTGTATGCTGCTATATTATAATATTACATCTCCTAATTAGTATAACTACTTTTCGTATTAGCCTACTAAGAACCAAGTCATTTCAACAGTCCTCTCTTAGCCTTGATCTTTGCCCAGTGTCCCTTCATATGTTGCCGCTGTTGTTTCTTTCTTTCCTCCGTCCAATTTTTTCCTGTCGACACCTTTGGGTTTTCCTGAAAATCCTGATAGGCATTTAGTTTCATCCTAAAACGTTTCCTTTCCTGAATATATTATATTCAACTAATCTCAATCTCCTGTTAGTCTTTTTCTACCTCTTCGAACAAGGCTTGTTTGGTATTATTTTCTTTAAAATAGGTAAAAATCCGGTTCGCCAATCGTGAGGGTTTCGTTTTTGGAAAGTTGCCATAAAATACAATTATTTTTTTCCTCATAGCATCAGATATTTTCAGGAGGCCTTGACTCTACAGGAGTTGTAGCGCCACGAATGATGATGATTAGATATTTTGTTAAGATGAGTGTACAGCCCTCTGATATGCATTCGCCTATACTTATTATTGCTATTATTATTATTTCAATAAATTTTTTTTTAATTCATCTTGAACGATTAGTAACTTAATAATTGTAAAAAATAATTTTAAAATTAAGCATTGTTAATTTAATTATCTAATTATAAATCAAACTGTTGATTTTCAAAGAAATCGAACTTGTCTTCAAATAAAAAAGTAAAGTTAATTTATTGTTTGCTTTTTTTATTACAATCAATTATTAATAATATTACAAACGGAATTAAGCAATAGAAATCTGTTATTAAATTACTGTACATTACATTTATGAAATCTGATGCGCCCATTACTTTTACTTACCTTGACATATGAACATTTTAACAACAAATACATTTTAAAAATTTATATTTATTTTTCAAATAAATAAATTTGAGCTCCCACGAAAGCATTCAGACCTAACTAATTAATTTCACAGTAGAAATTGTCAACAACAATCACTTGCATTTATGAGATTTTCTTCACTCACGATATATTCTAAGGGCTTAGATACAATTTTGTCTACAGTCATTAAATCCTGTACTCATAATTTAATTTCATTTTAATAGATGATGATTACAGATGATTTAAGAAAATTAAAATATTGTGTGAACTACGATTTTAGATTTGAAATCCACAACTTCGATCGGGTAGTTTCTCTGCTTGCTTTTATCTCATGCCTTAGTGTATTTTTCATTCTATTTATTGATGTATTATCATCATATAGTTGTAAATTTCAATAAATATATATTTTTTTTAAATCCACAACAATCCATTGGAATAAAAAATAAATTAGTATTGCTTTATGAGATATTTCCATATCTGTGATAGAGGTATGGCATAAGTTTAAAACACAAACTGTACAAAACATCTTGAATATTAAAACCACTCAAGTCGAATGTTAACTTGTTTATTCCTTATCATTTGTAATAATATGAATGATAAATAGTCAATATTCGACAGCCTTGATAAATTTTAATATTAATTAAATTATAATAAAATAACTTTCATGTTCAATCACCGTTTTAGTGCATATTCCATTGTGCAGCAGTTAGACCGTGTTATCTCCCTATCTAAAATACAAGGTTACGGACTTTCTTTTTCACTTAGCCACCAACCACGCAGTATGAAACAAATGGATATTTTTATGTAATCAAGACTTCTAAAAGGCGATATATGGAATAAAAAGTAAAAAAAAAAATTGTTTATAAAAAGAACAAAAAGAATATTTCCTAATTAATATTTTAACAATTATTATAATAAATTTTATCTCTCTCGTATTCTATATAAAAACTAAGAATTTCCCTCAAACAATTTTATTTGGACCCTAACCAACCTCAATTAAAATAGAAAAAATATTAAATAAATAATTTTGAAGCCAGAACCTTCACCATAGCAACAAAGCACTCTACCCAGTTCTTCAATTTTTGAACCTAATAGAAGATTGAATCAAAATAAAATATTTGGATTCCCAATTGATGATTGCTTCCAGATCACTTTACATTTGTAACTTTAGATTTCATTAAAAAAAAAACATTTATATCCCAGAAAAAGTAGTGATTAATTCACTTTTAAGACCAAATAAAAAAGGGGAAGTATTGGGTAAAAGTAATACATATGTATATTTTTTCTTTTTGAAGTAACAAATTATTATTTCGGAAAGTAGAGCTGTGATAAGCACACTGTGGTTAGTTGTCAATGATTTGAGGTGGTTTTGTCAATGAAAAGCTCGCTGTTGAAAAAAGCTCATTCCACCACCAAAATCTAAAAATTGGCTTGTGGTCATTATCATGAGCCATTGTTTGATCAATATTAAATATTCAGTTAAAACTTCATAGAGATTTTATTTAAACTCCCTTAAAATCAATGAAAACAATTAATGTAGTTTTAGTTTAATATCTAATTCATTATGAAAATTCTGATTTTTTCATTCGATTTTTATTTCACAGAATATGTAATTTGATATTAATTTGGTATATGATAGTTTCGTTCACTATATAATTTAATATTTAATACCAAAAGGAAGAAACCATATTTGACACTCGAAAAAATAATCATTTAAGTGATATTTTAAAAATGTGACAGCAGAAGCAACATCCGTCAAACAAGGGATCCCTCGCGTGCTTCATGCTTGGAAGACTTAAGCAATGTGCAATACATAGTACTCATATAATGTACATAAGAATAATATATTATGTGCTGTAGTATATATCGGAAGGGACTTTCTTACCTCCATACCGGGCACTGGCTAAGGCCAGTATACACCAAGTTCTTGCCCCGGCATTTACAGCGCATGTTCGCTCTCCTAGGCAACGTTTTGGCACTCTGTGGAAACCAATCCATCGTGTATAATTTTGGATAAACACCTATTTGAATTTATATGTATATAAACCCGCCCACAAAACTGCATTATTATAATAAACAGACCGAAAAAAAGAAAACTAGATATATTAAATACATACTATATATCTACATATCGGAGTGAAAAGGGGCTATGTCAGACATTAACTTGAAATGGAGTTATATCTTATATTACAATTCCATTCCAAACCAAAACTACGAGAATTAGAGGATTCCGCTTCCCTCGATACAATTAAATTACTCTCGATATAATTCGACCTTACGACTTAATCACCGGGGCTGCTTATAAACCACAGGTAAGTTATGTACGTAAAGAAATTTGAATATTAATGTATAAATATATTGTGCATAGATGTACTGAAATAACATTAACAATACCACTGGAGAAGTTAACTTTAGGTCTATCATACCCTTGACCATCTTAATAATCTTATCATAAAAGGGATATAATCATGTATGCATAGTATAATACATTTATGCAACTAAATTTTGAATAATGCCATTTAATCATGATCGTCGTTGTCACCTAAAATGTTACCTTCTTTATTCCACCACTTTTTGAGCGTTTCCAATTACTTTATGACGCATCATAATGTAAAATCGAAATGCGCATTTGCAAATAAAATAAAAAAAATCGAAAAATTGGTATCAGAATTCGCCTAATTCCATGTGAATCCTGATATAAATATAAAATCTAATATCAAAGAAAAATCGAAATGCGCAAAGTGGTCAATAACCAGATAGTAAACAAAAAAATATTGTCTTCCAACTTATCACAACCATACTACTCTAACGGTTCTAGGGTCCTTGTAAGACCTTGGCCTCCTCAACATTTTTCCTTCATACAGACATTTCCTCGGCTGCCTTTCTCCATCTCTCGGTACCCAACGACCGAAGGCCATCTTCCACATATTGCAACCAACGAAGGTAAATGATATATGGTCGAAAAAAGTGAAATATAATGAGTGGAAATGCTCATATTAACCAAAAATCTTATTTAAAAAAACGGATTCCGAAATCCAATAAACGATACCATTATCAAATATCACTTGAACATTAACTGCGAATTATCTAACGATAATCATAAACTCTGAAAATGTGGAGTTTTGTTTTTGGAGAAATTTAGAGTCGTAGAAAACTTCATATAATTTCACCGATTAATTTACTTTCTTACTTGGATGGTACGAAAGTAAAATAATTCGTCATACCCTTTTTTGTTTATTGCGAACAAGTGAGTAATTCTGACCTTAATAATATTTTCTAGCCTAATGATGCTAAAAGGATTTAGCTCTTCGGAGCCTGACAGGTGACCTTAGGATTTTTTAAAGGGAGTAAAAGTCCTAAGTTACGCCATCCTTGGAAGGGATGTAAAATGACGGTCCCAAGCCTGTTCGGTGTCAGGTACTCGTTAAAGATCCCTACCCCAATTTTACCTGGGTAGGCAAAATTTAGGACTCGCACTGGAGGACCGTCCGTTAGTCATAGCAGTGGCGTTAAATAAATAAACCATCTTTGAGCTACTTTTTGCGCTGGAAAAGAATTTGGTGATCAGCATCAAAAATGAAGTTGAATGACAATAATATTTTTGAAATCAGAGTTATTCTTGGGTGCAGAGAGAGTATTTTTGATCTAAGAAAGAGAAAATATCGAATCCTTATCAACTGATTTTTTTATTGACCGCAAATTGCCCATGGACTGTAATCTTCACTCATTTGTAGGAACATTCTTCTGTCCAATAGGATCTGGTTGGTGGATCTGCCGTGATCCCTAATCAATTATTTTCGATTTGAAAGATCATGGACGGAATCAACGACCACGCCGATAAGATGGAAACCAAGCAGCAGACAGAAATATATTAATTTACGATACCCTAGATAACAGTCTCATCACGATTATGATCGTATCACTAATTAAACATAGCACGTTCAACATTTAGTGCCGTTTATATTTGTTCTTTGCTATATGTTTGTTGTTCCAACAAAAATAAGACAGCTTCAAATCCTTTTAAGCTTACTCTCACTCTAAGAAGAGTAGAACGGCCACAGATAAACACTGAATAAATAATCCAAGTCACCGGCAAAAGCAAGTAGTGAGAGTCCTGCCTATTTTCAGCCTACCTTTCCAGGTTCCTAGTTTTTTAGAGACTTTCTGCTGCTAAGATATGCCCTTCATCAATTTCTTTTACCACTAAAACTTGTATTATATATATGTTCCTTATTCGGCCGAAGGCTTTTGGTTGATCAACAAAATTTATTTACAGTTCCTTCTCTTTCTTTGATAGGCACTTTTTGTCGATCTGCTTCAAAGTAAAGATGAGATCTTGCATGAGCAACCTTTTCCCAAAGCTGTTCAGTTCCTCTTTGAGTAATCCTTATACTTCTTATTCGCGTTTCAAGTATCCCACAATAATTCCTACAGAGAGCATACATAAGGGAAATACTTTAGTGATTATTACAATATTGGTTGTCTCTTTTCTGGTAAATTGAGACTATTACAGCGACTTTCCTATCATTTGGAGTTATTTTTTGCTTCCGCCAGGTTCGCCTTTGCTTCACAAGGAGCAACATTATCTCTCTTCTAAAGGACAGGTATTTTTAATTTCCTGTTTTAGTTTAGAGACTTAAGGTTTTTAGTTGGAATTTTTCCACTAATGTATTAACATTATCTCTCTTCCTTTGGGCTCCATCTTGTTTAATATTTCGGGAGTTATTTTTGTCGTTAACATCAGATCTCCCTAGCTTTTTGCTCGAGAACGCTGTATCTTTTCAATGATTTTATTTGTTAGTTAGTTTTGTTTGTTAAAAACAGTTTTAAATGATCTTTGTGTTTTTATAAAGATGAATCGTAATTTAAAAAAAAAAAGTCATATAAAGCATATTCTTTAAACAAGTTTCAAGAGGAGCAAAAGGTTACCCGAGCATCCCTTGTAAGCATGAATGATAATAAATTTCAGTATAAACAGAATTAATAATAAAAACAAATAGAAATAGATAATAAAATTTATAAAAAACAAACCAAAAAACATTATCAAACAAACGAATGAATTAAAAGAAAGCCAAATAGAAATTGTCTACGATGTTTTTCTTTGTACCTTAACATTACTCAAGTGTTTTTAATTTGAGGCCTCTGTACAGTTTTGAACTACATATACTTTTTATAAGATCAATTTGCTTCTATAGAAGAAATAATTAAAATATCTTTCTTCGTCTTCATCCCATAATTCCGTTTGTATGATGTTAAATCCAATTATTTTAATTTGATGGTTTCTATTAATATTTATTAAATAAATCAATAGTAATTTTAATAATATACTAAAAAAGTAGCAATGCTTCATATTGCAATGAACTTATGGTCCAAGTGGAATATTTTTTTTTCAGTCTGCTAAATATAAACTTCAATTAACTTCACATTCGGTTGTAAATACTTTATTGCTGGGCCAAAAATAACTAAGATAGTGTTGAAAAACCTATTTAAGTTATTCGAACCATTCATTTTTTTAAAAAGACGTGTATCAATTTTTTTTTTAATGAGACAAATCAATTAAAAATATTTCAGTGCTAAATTCGAGTAAATTATTTTGAAGAAGCTGATTCTTCAATAAAAAATAATTAAAAAATAATTATTGACGTCTTGATTCTATCACTTATAATTATACTATATACTTGTCATACAGGATATCTGGCTTTTTATTATGTTTTAGAGTCTGATTGTTGCAGACATTTTCAAGGACCAAACACTAAAATTTAAAAACAATAAAAAAGTTAGACTTTAATAAGTTTCACGATTTAACATTGTTTCCCGATATCCTCCATTTCATTTACAAAATAACATTTTCACACAGTAATTTCCCACATATTAAAAAGTTTGGGTTAAGAAGAACTCTGTCAGGAAGTACGGCAAATAAAGAAATACACTAAACATTTTGTTTTAGTGCGCCGAAGTTTAAATCTTCATCAAACTAAGGAAAAATAAATAGGTATAAATATAACTTTACATCTACATTTAAATATAATATAATATAATAAAATTAAATATAATACAATAAATTATATTTAAAAAATGTTTAGTGTGGAATAGACAGAGTATTAAATGTGGTACGTCATCCGATGGTTGAAGAGTCAAGGACGGATGTTACTTAAAAAATCAGCAGAAGTATTGTTTAATTTTATTTCCCTGATTAAAAACTAAGCACATCTGTCCTTTTCGGCGCATTCTAGTAGTTCGGAGGCTAAATGCTTAATAAATATATTATATATTTATAAAATATATAAATTTCGGGTTCGTTCCAATGAGCTTGCATGAAATGTGTTCCTAAAATCTTTCGCCACCATAATTTTATTTATGTGAAACATTGCCACTATCAAATAATATATACTGTTTCAGTCACAAAAAAGATAAAATAAAATTCCTTGAAAGTAGAGAATTAAGATATATTATATATTTTACATACATATACACATATATTATATATTTTGCATAAATATGCACATACATTATATATTTACATACATATACACATACACATATTTTTTGTGCGGGCCAGGAAAATGGTTGAGTATGAGAACAAGTTTATTGTGGTGGAAATATCAGACTGCTCTAAATCAGACATCTTCGACAACAAATGTCAATGGTTCTTCGTCTATCTCCCAAAATAATTATTGTTTTTCCTGATATTTTATCGCATTAGGTAATGGAAAAATGACTAGTAAGAGGTTTGTCATCTTGAAAGGGGAAAAGTACTTAAACATTTTAGTTTTTCTTAAATGCTTCTTTGCGGAGGGTTTACAATATTTAAAAGGTTATGCGCCAGTATTTCCAAGCAATAATGAAAACTTTACAGGGTGCTATTTTTACTTGACTCAGCCAATAAATACAGGACAAGCACGCAAAGCAACTATCGCTAAAAAATTGACAAGGGCAGAACAGAAATTTCTCCTAAATAGATTGAAATAATTTATTAAAGAAATGAAGTAAGCATAAGAGCTGTTATATTAATTTAGAATTTTTTTAACGAAGCATTTTAGGTTTTATTAAAAAGCAGCACAAAATAATATGATTAAGACGTACTACAAAATAAGTACTAAAGATTTTAGTATTGTATTTATAAAATACAAATTTAAAAAAAATTCCAAATATATGTATAATAATTTCGATGACATAGCTCTAATATTAGCATTAGAGCGCTGATTTGCCATGCCGAAGGTTTTCTATCTATCTAGGTTCAATCCCTGATCGCTGGCAGACTTTCATTTAATCTGTTCGCGACCTGGATAAGGGTCTTATGTCATCTAGGAGCCTCCCGGGGCTTACCCAGCCTCTATAATGTGGGTACCAAATAAGGGCAGAAATCTGAGCGCGATCTAGGACAAATGGCTTCCCTGCACAACCTTTGTCCAAGAAACTGTATAGTTTCTACCATTACCCCTATTTCTACCAATCCCAGACACTTCATAGGTGTTATATGTTTTGTTTTTTTTACTCATAAGGGGAATAACATGGTTCGGGTGGAAGAAAGAATTTCTTAGATATGGATGAACTTTTCTTTTATTCTGGTTTCAAATAATTGGTTCATCTCTATTTAACAAATCTTTGAACTCCACTCGGACCATTTTACTGATTTAAAAGAGGTCTGTATTAAAAACAGTTATACAAAACTTTAATTCGTTGATTTAGTAAGTCATGTGAATAAAATATTTTTAAAATATTCTCAAACAATATTTGAAGAAATAATCCATTAGATAACACTGTTCTGCACGAAAATCCTCCTTCAAACCAAAACATGCTTTCTTACTGTTATCAGGTGTGCTGAACACGAATTTGAAGTCAGATTTTGTCTATCACGCACAGTTTCCTGAGAAATTCTAGTTTTTTATCCAAAAAGGTGAGTTTTTTGTGGATCTGACAAATTTTTTTTCGGCATCAAAACATAGTGAAAAAATTCAAAAGCCCGATGATTTTGAGCGCAATGGAGTATATTTGAACGAAAAAAATTTGATGGGAATATTACAAGTGGTTAAAGAAATATGGCTAAAAGTGTTTTTTCAGTTTTGACTGGACCTCACTTTTGAAGCAAAGTTAAATACTACTGAAAAAAAGGCTTGGATTGCTTTTCGAGAGGTATGTGCTAAGTTTTTGGGAAACAAAAAATCTAGAGACTACCGAAAAATAGTCCAAGAACTCCTTACTTCATATAAAACATTGGGATGGAATATGTCCTTAAAAATACATTTCCTGCATAGTCACCTAGACTTTTTCGCCCCAAATTTGGGTGCAGCTTCGGACGAACATGGAGAACGATTCCACCAAGACATATCCAGAATGGAAAAAAGATATTCTGGCAAATGGAATGAGAAGATGCTGGCGGATTACTGCTGGACACTGCAGCGGGAGACAGAGGAGGAAGAGTACAAAAGAAAAAAAAACTACTCATTGACGATGTGTGTATATTTTTTGAGTTGTGTCATATCTAGTATTATACCTGATAGCATGCAGGATTCAATTAATTATATTTTATCGTTGAAAAAGAAAAAAAAATCTGTTATAATAAAGACAATAATTTTCAAATACAATTTTTCATTTTTTCCAAGTTTCACCTCTTTTCTCTCAAAATCAAAGGGTGATAGAATTTTTCTGAGTTCGGATTCGGACTCAGCACACCTGAAAACATGAGAAACAGGCAAAATTGTTCAAGGGAGGGGAGAAAAGTTTTTTTTTGCAGAACAGTGTAATTCACTCAATTCTGCAACAGATCAATTGACGCAATTATCTCAACAATTATTTACACGTTCTTACCCTCTTGAAGATAAAATTGTCGCCTTATCTTGTACAAGCTCAAAAGGGAAAGTAATAACGTATAATTTAATAAATATAATTATTTGTATAATATTATGTGAACTGTTTGATAAAAAAATATTTAAATGTTCTTAAATGTCCACAATGTAGCACGTACACTATATTATTAACTTTATGAAATATGTTTGTAATAAGATACGACTGTGACAAGATAAATATTATTTTTTTTTTTTTGAAAGGATGTAAACTGGATTGCATTATCTAATAATTCGTTCACTTAATGAAAACCTCTTTCCAGTCGGGTTTTTTTATTTTTTTGGCAAATAACTTTATTTTGCGGACACGTTTCGACTAATTTGTCATTATCAATCCATCAAGAACTTCCTTCATCTCAGAAGAGTTACACGTCATCTTTTTTCTATAAATTATTAATTACATAAATCATACAATATAACGAATATACATTTATTAAAATCGTCCATAAATAGAAGTAAGTATAGATACCTCTTTTTTTTTATAATTCATGTCATTAGTTAAAAACTTTTCTTGGAGGTCCATTGTCCTCCATGGTCCTTTTGTTACTATTTTAAACTTTGGTCTCTATTTATACTATATTTTATTTATATTTACATACTAAAATCCTTCCCATTTAAATTTATCCTAATTAAATTATAATTCAAAAACTATAATTCAAAAATTTTTTAATACGTAAATTTATTAAGTTTATTATTTTATTTTTAATATCTTTTTATAGGTTCTTAATTTAAAATCAGATAGGAGTGAAATTGGGATATCTAGGTAACTGTTGGGAGGTGAATTAGGTTTTAAATTATTTTTATGGTGATAAAATCTATTTTTTAAATGTGTACTAGTGTGACCTACATTTAACAAATAGATTTTATCACCATAAAAATAATTTAAAACCTAATTCAAAAACTAATACCGCTTTATCAACACACTGTAAAAATGAATTACACACTTTTAATTTTGACAAGCCTAGGGTATTACACAGAGAAAAGAATGTAATTAAAAGACGATTCCTTGAAGCATTATATATCAGCGATAATATAGATAATGTAGTGAATGATAGGAAAGAGGGAGGAGAAATTAGCAAATCATATGCATCAGTTATTTTGAAGTTAAAGACAAAATAACAAATGGGATGGTCTACTTTAAAAACACAGAGAGATAACCTAGCACTATAACCTCCCAACAGTTACCTAGATATCCCAATTTCACTCCTATCTGATTTTAAATTAAGAACCTATAAAAAGATATTAAAAATAAAATAATAAACTTAATAAATTTACGTATTAAAAAATTTTTGAATTATAGTTTTTGAATTATAATTTAATTAGGATAAATTTAAATGGGAAGGATTTTAGTATGTAAATATAAATAAAATATAGTATAAATAGAGACCAAAGTTTAAAATAGTAACAAAAGGACCATGGAGGACAATGGACCTCCAAGAAAAGTTTTTAACTAATGACATGAATTATAAAAAAAAAGAGGTATCTATACTTACTTCTATTTATGGACGATTTTAATAAATGTATATTCGTTATATTGTATGATTTATGTAATTAATAATTTATAGAAAAAAGATGACGTGTAACTCTTCTGAGATGAAGGAAGTTCTTGATGGATT
Organism: Troilus luridus; assembly: GCA_964056705.1. Lineage (NCBI taxonomy): Eukaryota > Metazoa > Arthropoda > Insecta > Hemiptera > Pentatomidae > Troilus > Troilus luridus. The sequence continues at coordinate 61,422,514 of OZ057414.1, forward strand.
GATAATGACAAATTAGTCGAAACGTGTCCGCAAAATAAAGTTATTTGCCAAAAAAATAAAAAAACCCGACTGGAAAGAGGTTTTCATTAAGTGAACGAATTATTAGATAAATATTATTTATGGACGACGCTATATTTTATAAAAATATACTTAATGAATGATGAAAAAGATAATTAAAATTTAAAAAAAAATACATATATCCCTAAATTATGTGTTTGCTCATTTGATAACACAAATAATATTTGTTTTTAAATCTTAATTTACTGAAAAGAGCTATAAAAAAGAAATTCCTTCACGTAGGATATTCAGAAATCAGTAGATATTTTCTTAGTCGGATACTTCTAACCACTAAACTGCATGGATAAGACTTGTGTTTGTGCTTTAACATTTCTTAAATTGTAGCAGATTTTGAGCTATGGCAGATATCCATTACGAATATCGTTGTTAGGCGGCCAAACTTGGTACAAAATCCAACCTGTTGAATGGCAATATAGCAAATTAGAAAGTATGTCAAGAAATCTTTTTTTTTTGAACCTGTAAGTGCTTTATCTTTGTAAAGTGCAGCAATATAAATTAAGTTTACAGTATTCATTCTGAATAAATTATAATGTTTATGTCATCTATTCTTAATTATTTTAATAAAATCTACCATGGAAAAAAAAACATAATCGATCGTTAAAGATCATTTTAATTTCCAATAGTATTCCTGTCAATATTATTTCCAGCTACGTTTTCACTCCCTTTGCTTGTATATTTCAATGATTGTAAGCTTAACATAACTGACTGCAAATTTGCTTTACGAATATAATGATTTTGTTCTAATAGCTTCTGAATAAAATTTAGAAGCAATCATTTTGTGAAGTGGTTAATATTTTATCGGCGAATACAAAAAACCATTGGTGAAACCAAATACATTATTAAATACATAATTTCATGGATACTCCCCCCCCCTGTTCTATGGATTTTTAATGGTTTAACTTTGAAGCAAATTATGTAATATCTCTTAGTCAAGGTTGAAGGTTTTAGATCAATAAGCCAACGGTTCCAGTTAAATATACATGTTTATGCAACAGGAAGAAAAAATGGCAAGAGGTTCGAAAGGAATCTGACTAACCAATAGCCCTAAACTTGAAATTTTTTTAAAATATTTATTTATATTCAAAAATATCTTGATCTTAATCCAGTTTTTCTGTGATGGAAAATTTTTATGAATACGTCATTTTAGAATTTAAACAATCATAACATTATCATTAGGGGTTATCAGAAGCTTAAAAAGCAATGTTAGGACTAATAACTTATAACTAGGCTATTTTAGTTTGTAAGACAATAATTTTTCGTAAGAAATTTTAAATGATGTTTTAAAAGAATTTTAATAGAAAACCAATCTGATATACTAAACTGTTCTGCATCAAAATCCTCCCTTCAACTAAAATTATTTATTTTATGATGTTTTGAAGTATTATTAAGTTATTATGTGCTGAACACGAATCCGAAGTCAGAAAATCTCCATCAGGCACCATTTTTGGTCAAATCTGTGTTTTAAGTAGAAAAATGAGGTGTTTTTAGACATTTTGAAAATGTTTTGATCACTTAAAGCTATAACAAAAAACTTAAAAATCTATTTAATTTTGAAGCTTTTATAATGTATTACAAAATTAAAAAATTGGGAGAGCATAAGTATTAGGCTTCAGGAATTTTGGGCTCACATTCACAAAAGAAGGGACTGTTGCCTACTGGCGGGCTTCCCCAGGTACCTGCCCCAGGCCCCCTCCTAAACTTAACTGTTCCCCCAACCTCTGTCTATTGTTCAGCCATCTGAAGATTTTTGTGCAAGCAATGGACAAGGAAGGAGAAGGTTTTTTCTACTTAAAAAAGAAGTCCCATAGATTAAGTGAATCAAAGATTATAAAGGGGATTTTTGTGGGGCCTCAAATTCGTGATCTTCTTATGGACGTTGAATTTAAACGACGATTAAATGAAACAGAAAAAAGAGCCTGAACTGGATTCGAAAACGTGTGTCAACAATTTTTGTGGAACAAATTACAATGAAATTGTGGAAGAATTGCTTTCATCATATAAGGCCATGGGTTGCAACATGTCCTTAAAAGTCCATTGTTTGCATTCCCATTTGGATTTCTTCGCACCCAACTTGGGACCAGTTTGAGATGAACGCGGAGAACGGTTTCATCAAGACATAGCCCAGATGGAAACAAGGTATAGCAGTAAAAGCAATGAGAAGATGCTTGCGGACCTCTGATGGACCCTACAACGGGAGACATGTGATTAAGAGTTCAAAAGGAAAAAATATACACATTAATTGAGTACAGAATTAAATAATTTATTATTTTATATATTAATGATTTTCACAAAAAAAAGTTTATTAAATTAATGAAAAAAGCAACCTCCAATCTCTAAAAAGAACACCAAATGGTGCTCGGTAGAATTTGTTTGACTTCAGATTCGTATTCAGCGCACATGAAAATATAAAAATCAGGAACAATTTCTCAAGGGAGCAAAACTTTTTTTTTTCAGAACAGGAATAGAACACCAATAGCTTTTGGTGACCACACCATGAGGAAGATGCAAAGAAATGCTATGGCTACAGTGAGTTGGCATTTTTCTTAAAGGGCCCACGTCTTAGAAGCAGTAATAAACTCATCCTCTTTGATTTTGAACCAGTGTTTTAACAGGGTGAACCAGGTTTTCGATAAATATTTCTTTTCTAAGTAAGATTTTTAGATTTGAAATTGATAACTTCCCAAAAGGTGCCAAGAGAAAATATTGAATTAAGGATACAAACACTTTCTTTGCAGATACATCATAGTAGCAAAACAAGAGAACTAGGGGCATCATTGACCATCCAGACTATGAAATAATGTTTCATAGAGATTGTCTTAACGTCTTGCATCTTCCATTTCAAACGATGAAACAAATTTGAGTATTAAATGTTTTTTTACCGCTTTTTGATCAGGAGCGTAAATACAGCTCTGAGTTTAAATTAAAAAATATATCCATATTTATTTATAGAGGGGGTGCTTATCAAGATTGCTTTTCGCGGTTTCACTCCAAAAATTTGTATTTAAATAATTGTATTACGACGCAACTTCTACAAATATTTATCTCGTCCAGGATCTGATAAACTACTAACAATCGGATGATGGGACTGTTGGCTGTTCTGAAATACGGTTTACAACCTACTAAAGGACGTTCTTTCTACGCAGTTCAATGGATTTAACTAGAGTTTACAAAGATATGTTTCTTTAGTTTTCCCAAGAGATGATTCAGAAGCTCTTTTTATATAATATCAATAGTGTAAACTGATATTATAAAAACTCCTTTCAATCAAACAAAAAAACTTAGGAGGGAATTTGGAAAATTTATCGAAGTAAATTAGTACATAGAAGTTGATGATAAAATTAGTCATTTTTTTTTTAGAAAAGTAGGAGAGAGATAAAAAAAAGCATGTACCACTGCAATCCATGAAGGGTCTTTGGTTCAGTACGGATGAGGTGTACTGTTTCTTAGGCGACGTATGTGCAACGGGAGATGATTTGTCCTAGATAACCCGCAACCACCAGATTTTTGCCTCTATTTTGGGTACCCACCTTACAGAGGTCCAAGATCCCAAAGGTTCTATTCCCGTAAACGGAAATAAAATCTGCCAGAGCCGGATTTTAAGTCGGGACCTTCCAGTCAAACTCAGCGCTCTACCACTGGACTACTCCGCTCCCTGGGAAAGTAGGTGAAGCGCACTAGAAATCCTTGCATTGGTGTACAGACATCTTAAGCTAGGTCTATGTTTTTTATTCCATTTGTGTTATGTTTATCTGGATCTGTGAAGAAAAATGGACATTTATTTAGATTTAAGGCAAGTGCTTTGCAATTGTCTAATAATACAAATTGAATAGATACAAATATAAACAATAACAAAAAAATAAAATTAACGTAAATTTACCGCTCTTTCAACTATGCCATCCGGGGTAGTGCTTCCTCAGACTCTTCTCCAAATCTATTCCTGAAGTTGACAGTAAACCTTTTTGATAGTAAAATGTTCCTCTCTTCTTTTATTTTTTTATGTTCATTTAACCAATTCTTAACAACATTTTGTTTGGGAATGGTATTTTCGAGTATAGATATGTTGAAGTTTTTTGAGTTGTTTTTTATGACGAAGTTTTACATATAAAAAATCCTTGAACTCCGAAATCAACCGATGTAACCGTTGTAGAAAGTTGTTATTGTTTATTCATGATACGTGAGATAAGTTCGCAACGGAATGACTGACATCTATAGATTTTATGTCACTATGTACGTACGTATGTAATAGTTTTATCGCTTTTGTTGAACTAATTAAACCGATATGTAAATAAATAGAGCTTGGATGCAGGGTTTGGTGGATTGTTAATAAAAATATTGTTATTAAAAGCTAACTCCCTGTGTTAGTTTGAAATTTGGAGGGAGAAGATGGGGTGACTCATGAACCCACTGACTGCTGTGCACGTCAGGTTTGAACAAGTCTAAGCAAACGTCCCTCCGTTTTTTCTCTTGTTACGAATACTGATAATTCCATGCTATTTGATAAAATGTTGTTAGTAGTTAAGTTGTGAACAGTGATGAAGACAGTTTATAATTGAATTGGAAAAGAACAACATCGAGAGAAATCTGTTATAGTGCGCTGTATTAGATATTATTTATTATTGAAGAAGGGGATAGGCGAAGGTTATGATGTAATTTGGTGTATAGAACCTCCGATTTGAGGTTTGATTAATATTTATTTTAGTAACATCGAGCTAATAAATAGATTAGCATTTTATTACATCCTACGAGCGTTTTTATTCTGTCCGAAAATGAGATTTTAAGGATTGAAAGATGTTGACATTAAAAAACATTTTATTTCTGATTTTAATTTCATGTTTTGCCTGTTTCTGTGATTCTGGCAATGTCGAAGTTGAACAATTACCATTTTGTAATACTGAAGACAGCTCAAGGGAATTCAAAAAGTAAGTTACTACACTTTTGCTTCTGCTTTAAATGTAAACACTTAATTGTGCTTGGATTGTAAAGTTCTTTATTATGTCTAGACTACTGTTCGTCAGCACCCTAGATGGAAAACTGTCGGCATTAAATATCGAAAATGGTGGAGCTGAAAAATGGAGTATCCTTACTGGTCCTATGCTGTCTTCAAGTATACATACTTTGGAGGTTGAATCATTTACATATGTGCTTGATTTCTTATTTATGTATTTCATGTTTCGTATAATTCTAACTTATTCTGTATTAACAGTAGGGAATTGTATATAGTTAGCTTGTGTACTAGTAAAAATGGCTGTTGTTTACCGTTACATTCATATCTTGCTTGAAGCGAGTGATACGATCCTCATTAATTTGCATAAAATAGAAATCACTCAAAGTAGGATTTCCTATTTTCTTGTTCTCCTAAATATCTTAGTTTTTGCTGTTTTAGAAGTAATTTTCATTACAAAGTGAGTCTGAGCATTATTTACTTACACGTTTGAATAAAAAAATTGTTATAGCATAAAATTTTTATTTTAATGTTCAATTATAACAACCTTTTTTTTTAGTTTACACTTTCCTTTCGCTATGAGAACCTAAAACATTTTTGTGTTAACAATAGAAAAAAAGTCTAATTTTACTATTTAAAAATTATATCCCTATATAAGCTGAAATGTTTTCTGCAAATAATAATGAAATTTCTTAGTCTTAGTAACAAAGACCAACAAAATTGAGAAAAGAACTGCTGATGACTCTTGCAACCATAGCATGTCGTTTGTTCCAAGCCAAAGTACAATATTTATTAGATTGCTATTTGGGGGTCGTATCGATTTTTAGGCCAAAAATATCTAAAATATGTGACATTCGAGAATATCTTAATACTGATAAGAATTCAAAATATAACAGATTTAATTAAGAATTCAGTTTAGATATGGCACTTAAGCTTTGAATTATTGATGTATTAATAATTTATGTGGTTATTTACATATACTCAAAAAATGTAAACTTTAGTTTCTTTATTCTTAAAATAGCTACTTAAATAGAATAATTACTGTATTCATTAGATTTATGATATAATTATACTAAACCTTTGAGATGACTTTTTAATTTACAGTGACACCTGATGTTTGTATATATAGATGATTGTTTTTCCATTACAATATTTTATTTAAAATTTTGCTTTTACAAACCTTTATTTTAATTGTAATATGTATTTTTTAGCTTACTAACAATGGCCAGTTTGTTCGTATGATCCCATCTTTAAGTGGGGGACTTTATAAGTTTAATGGTGACAATGTTGAAGCTATTCCTATTACTGCTGACCATCTCTTAAAATCTTCATTTCTATATTCAGATGATCTTGTTATATCAGGTAAATTCCAATTATTTTTCTTAATCTTGAAGCTTTATACTGATGAAGTTTGTCAAATTTGGACTTTCTTTGTCTATGATTTGGCTCACCTTACTCATTTGCTTCATCTTTGGCTATTCAATTTTCAAGCTTTTGTAATGTAGAACATAATGAAAAAATTAGGAGAGCATTAGTGTAAGGCTTCAGTCTCAGAAATTGTCTTTTGGGCTTCTGGGCTTGCCCAGATACCTGTACTAGGCCTTCCTTCACCCGTTTTCTATTGTTTGGCTATCCAAATTTATTATTATTTATTGTTTGGTTATCTAAGTTTATTCTATTGCAGAGGGGTTACTAACCACCAAATGTTGGCCCTTCTTTCTCATTTTAACCTTAACAGGTACCAGATCTTTTTCAATTTCAAATATAGTGTAAAAACAATCCTGACTGCTTCTTTTATATTTGTGGTGAAGTGGTATTCAAGTGTAATCGTAAATCACTAACTCCTTTGATAAAGAAGGCGTATGAGTTATACTTTGGATGCCAAGTAAGTGATCAGGATAAACCATGGGCTTCTAATATTTGTCTCACTTTATGTAGCCGCACTCTCAGTGGTTTGCAGAAAGGTACACGTAAATCATTGCCTTTTGCTGTTTCAATGATTTTACTTCAGCCTAAAGTAAGAAGAAAATAAAATATCCAATACTCCCATCTGCCATGAGACCAGTTCCGCACGTTGAGTCTATGCCCATCCCACCTAAGCATCAAAATTATTTCCTGAGTGACAAAGAAGAAGCTGACTAAGTATATTTCACTGGAACATGGAACCAGCCAAGATATACAAGCATCGGGAAACAACGAAGAAGTGATTCCTGTGAAAATGAAACCCAACCAAAACTCATCAAGCAGGCCTGGTTGAATGGTCTCGTCTGCCATTTCCCAAAAAGTAAAGCCCAATTACTTAGATCCTGGCAACAACAATGAAACCTTTTGGAACCAGGAGTGAAAATTTCTCTCAAAAATGGTGCTTGTTAAAATGTTTGGACCTCAGATTGGAATTCAGCACACTTGAAAATACAAACATCAGGAACAATTTTTCAAGGAAGTGAAAATGTTATTTATTTTGCAGAACAGTGAAATTTTTTTTGTTGCCGCATTTTTTAGTTTTTTTAAAGCTCATTTAAGAAGTTAATTAGCAATTTTCATTATCAAAAAGGGATACAACATTTGTGATTATTTAATTCAATTTCAAGTTCCAATTGTACAAATTTTCGTACTTGTTTACTTTTTCTGCTCTACACCCCATGAGTGAGTCATAGCTTCTTGTAACAATAGGATTTGCCCCTTTAACAAAAAGATAAAAACTTTTCAATCTTAAATTTTATCTCTAAATACTACTTGCGTTTTGTTTATTTTTGTTAAGTTAATTTTCTAATTTGTTGTATGTCTACTGAACATTATTTTAATTAAAAGATTCTTTTACAGGCGGAAGGGAGAGTAAAACCTATGGTGTTGAAGTTAGTACTGGAAAAATTCTTTATGAGTGTTCCATGTCCAAATGTGATAATGAATCCAAGACTAGTCCAGTCGGTGACGTTATTATTGTTCAACGCCAAACACAAACAATCAGAGCTATTGAACCTCGATCAGGTGCCGAAAGGTTAGGCTATATCAAATAATTGTACATTATTATGCTTACTTGATAATACCACCTATAATCATGGAAGTTTAATGAATTATGCAAGTTTATGAATTAACCTTGTTTACGACATACTTGTAATCGGAAATTTTTTCACATTTTTAACCTTGATCCTCTTCCCCTTTTTTGAAATGGTGTGTTGTATGGCAGCAGTTTACATTAATTTATTCATTATTTATTTACTTTATTTTTAAAAATAAAACTTGGCCTGTTTTGTTCTATTTATTCTATTCTTTTCTAGATAGTAAAACTAAATAGTTTGTTTTTGATTTAATACTTCTTGTTTTGTTTTTTCATATAACCCATTCAAATTTTGTGCAAGGGTTTCATTTGAACAAGGGGGGTGTGGTACAAAAAAGGTTAGGGACCACTGCTCCAACACCATATAGGCAGTTTTATTTAAATGGGTGAATTGAGTTTAATTTACTGTTAGATTTTAATTTTAGTATTAAAAAGGAGGATCAAGCATGTTATTGTAAATGTTAGTAAGAGGTTGAAAGCAATTCTTTATTTAAAATTTCTTGTAGTTTAAATGTCACGGCAAATTGAAATTTTAAAAAACATATTCATATGTCGATTTTTAAAATTACCACCTATTACTTCTAAATTTTCAATCAACTAACTACAGCATTTTAATTGTCCTTTATTTAAAACAGATGGAACTTCAGTGTTGGCCAGCATGATGTGAAAATAGCACATGATCCTTCATCTTATTGCCATAGTGTTATAGACCCCTCAATAGATGTTATGTTAAAAGTTATTGTTCCCGATGGCCTAATTTGTGCTATTAGCAAGACAAATGGTGAAGTGGTATGGAAACATAAGGTAAAATTTTATATTTTAAGTGTTAGGGATTTGATTTATCTATATATATAAAATTCTTTGTCCTGAATGACTGACTGATGGATCAACGCACAGCCTGAACCGCTGATCGTAGAGACCTGAAACTTGAAGGGTGTGTTCTTTGTATGACTTAGGCATCCGATAAGAAAGGATTTTCCGAAATTCAACCCTAAGGGGGTGAAGAAGGGGGCACAGTTTGTATGGGACAACGTGATTCCTTGGTCCAATCTACTATAAATTTTGCATAAACCTTTTTTAACAGAGGGGGAGCGGAGTGGCTCAGTGGTAGAGCACTGAGTTGCCATGCCGGAAGTCCTGGTTCAAATCCCGCTCCAGGCCATGACTTTTATTTAGTCTGTTTGCAGCGGGAGATGGATCATATAGGATCTAGGACCCTCCTGAGGTCCACCCACCCTCTATAAAATAGGGTACCCATAATAAGAGGGAAAAATCTGGCGATTGAGCGTGGCCTAGGACAAGTCACCTCCTTGCAGAACCGTTGTCTATGAAACAGTACCGTCTCTACCATGTACAGAACCCCAGACCCTTCATGGGCTATAGTGGTACAGGTATTTTTATTGTTTTTTTAAACAGAATTGATGGAAGACATGTTTCGTATTTTATTGAAATTCATCCCCTAACGGTGTTAAACAGGGGTAGAAAGTTATTTTGGCGGTGATTTGCTTCGAAGTTGATATCATTACTCCTTGTGCTTTTGATTTAGATTAAAGCCTCAGTCATAAATGAAATACTTTTGAGATCATTCGAAGGGGCGAATATCATAATAAATCCATCGACAGTGATAATTAACGATGATGCCATTCATTATCCGGTCGAGTTCCTGACTACACTGAAGCCTTCTGGTCTTCCAACTCATATATTAAAATTGAGAGTTGGCGTGCCAATTATGTTGCTGCGCAATACAAATCCACCAAAATTATGCAATGAGGCAACTATACTGATCGGTTGTTCTCGAGGAGATTCTGTATTTATTCCTAGGATTCCCCTAACACCGTCAAATTACCCCTTTGAATTCAAGAGAGTGCAGTTTCCCATCAAAGTCTGTTTTTGGATTAACTATAATCAAAGCTCAAGGTCAAACTCTTCAGGTAGCGGGAATAGACTTGAGGGGAAGCCCCTTCCCCCAGGCCAGTTGTATGTGGCATGCTCCAGAGTAAGCGCTCAGAGTAGCCTGGTGATTCTAGCTCCCGAAGGAAAAACAGAAAATATTGTTTACAAAGAAATACTGCGGTAGGTGTGTAGTATTTCGATTTTGTTGTAAAAAGATAATACCAGATCAAAAGCTGAGCTTCATGTTCACAAAATATAACAAAATTGTATTTTATTTTCATGTTTATTTAATCTTTAAATCCCTACACTATAATAAAGATTATTATATTTTATAAGTATTCAAACATTTGAACATAATAATTTTAATACATGAAATTCCTGAACCATAACATTAAAATTGTTGGGTTTCCCATCATATATGCCTTGGATGTTTTTTAATATATTTATATGAAAACCATGGCTAGGTTACTTTTGGACTCCATTTGGTATTTTACTTTTATAAAATTTTTAAATAAGTTTTTATTTAATTATTTTTATTTTACAAAATCAACAAAAATTTGGAGAGATTCATAAATACCTCATCTTTTTTTTCTTTCTCCTGGTGTTGTATTTAACTTTTATTTTCTACTATTTCATTGAGGAGGTTTTACAATTAATTTACATTAACAATTAAGCTGTTTATTTCTATTAGTATGCAATTAAAATAATAATTAATTATTTTCATTTTGAATTTTAAGTATATAAAGTATCGAATCATTAATTTTGGTTGAATTTTTTATTTGTATTGGTATAGTAAAGTAACATTAAAATTAATAAATTGTACAATGTTTACTGTGATCCTTTTCATTTGTTGTTATACCTAAATGGAATAAAAAAAAAACCAAGTACTGGTCACTTTATTCTTAGTAAGAAAATAAGGGCCACCTTGTATACCTCTAGTAAAATTCAGATAAGATGTTTACTGGATATCCAGTATAAATTGCCTCAAATAATGAATTAAAATTTTAACATATCAAAAATTATATTGAATCCTTTTTTTTTTTCAAGAATCCTTTATTGATCGAAATATTTGTAATCATGCCCATAGAAAAGATAATTATCTAGGCTGTAATTGTCCCTGTAATAATTAAAGAAAAAAAGATATAATTTTGTCAGTGTTTTTAAAAGTAATTTGAATACAAAAATGCCATTTAATTTGTGGCCACTGATAAAAGAAACGGAAACAGTCACAGAACCTTGCATTGATGGGTTAGTCATAGATTTATTTCATCGAGTGTTAAAAAAAAATGTTGGTAGTTTAATAGTTAATTTTTATTTTTAAATCAAAAATGCTGAACAAATTGATAATAAATAAATAATGATATAAAAATCCAAAAATTAGAAGTATATCATTGTAACTGGAGATTTTGCTGTATTATATCTAAGCTTAAGCTTTCAAAAATTGAATTTCAACTTATAAATATTGATACCAATTATTGATAAAAAAAAGTGAAGTTATCACAGTAAAAAAATGATATTTACTGTCATTAGAATTGATTTTTCAAATTTATTATAAACTTTTCCTTTCCAAATTTTAGTTTGAGTATCCAGTTGTAAGTGCTTGGCAAGTAATAGAAGGACAAATGAAGTGGGTAGATCTGTTTGGAGGTTCTAATACCAGAGAAGATCAATTTTCTTTACCGAAATCACCTGTATTATATATTGGCATGCATAATAAACAGGTTAATTATAAAAAATTATAATTTATTAAATTATAAATTATTAAAAATTAATTATAAAAGTTAAATAAAAATTTCAGTTATCATCTGAATTAATGTACAGTTTTTTTAAATTATATCTGTCTCTTTTCTTTATAGTTGTATATTCAGGAAAGTGTACAAATGCAACGCAAGATATTGGAACATGCCCAGACCAATCTCATTGCCGGTGAAACATTTCTTCCTAGGATTCCATGGAGACCCGTTCCTGGTAAATTTTTCTGATGTTAAGAAACTTTTCTATTAATTAAAATGATAAAAATGATTTTTTTTTTTTCAATCTATCAATTTACTGTTTAATTGGACATGTGGTTCTATTTTTATGTTCTAATTCTTTCAATAAAACATATTTTCAAAAAAATCTTTTAAAATAAACAGTTTGTTGACCTTCTATGGAACAAAGGATTCAATTATTAATAATTTAAGTTCCTGTTTCCTATATATTAGATAAATGGAAATGCTTGAACAAAATTAGTAGTCTTTTTATGAATAATGATATACTTATAAATTTTTATTCCACACATTTTATCAAAGGGTTGCATTTCTTAAATTCTTTTTTATCTTTGCTGAATGCGATACTTCAACTCAGTTATGTAATTTTATTTTATTAGGCTGTTTTGTTTTTTATAATTTCAATCACTTTTAGTGTTGAAAGGAAGGTAGTCATTTTAATGAGGTATTTATTTTTTAGCCAGAGTTCTTGGGATTTCCGGGCCAAAAGAACGCATCCTTCAGATCACTGAAGAAAAAGCTCAAGCATCAACCACAGCATTGTCTGTACTTTATGCATCAGAGTATGTTAATGGTTAGTATTGTCTTACTGTATAGGGAGTTGCATCTTAAATATTAAATATTTTAACTAGGCCGCTGTTTTAGGAAATGGATATTTTTTGTATAGTGCAGCAGATATCGAAAAAGCTGAGACAGGTTTATGTTCTTCAAACGATAAAGTAAACATCACTATAGTTATAGACAATAATGAGCCTACTGTTGAAGATATTGATGATGACGATGAAGATGAAGAAAAAGAAACACCAGTTCAAGTTATCATGGTTTCCTTTTGGTACTGGTGGTGAGTAACTCTTTGTTTTTCTCTTATTAAAAACATTTTTTTGTTTCTTAGAATTATTTTAAGTGATTTTCTTGGTGAAAAAAAGAGGAAGGGTAATTAATTGAGAGAGGGGCCAAATTAAAAGCCATTCTGATTGGATAATATTTTATTAATGAATAAATGTTGACAATTTTTTAACTAACTAATGCATCTCAATAGCAAAGTTATCTGTTTATTAGTTAAAATAAATGATAAACTAACATTAAATTAGGAATAAGCCGATCCAACTTCATAGTAACAAACTACAATTGTCTCATATACTGTAGTTATAAATTGTAGTTATGTGTGATATACCTGCCTTTTAGTTTAAATAGTCAACAACCACATTCTGACTTTAAAATAATTTTTTTTAGGAAAGAAGTTTTACTGACAAGTATTTCTACTGCGATTTTGCTGAATGTTATTCTTCAAAGACGTTTAATTCTCTTTCTAAAAAAGAATAAGAATGAGGTATGATTTATGTGTATACTTTTTTTAAAATATAATAATCATGAGTTTATTCAATTTTTAAATATAATAATTAAAGTTTATTTAAAGGTTATTTGTTACCTATATTTGAATCAAAACAAAAAAAAATAATTTAATTCAGGAGTAAAGATGATTGTTAATCTTTTATTTAACTTTTAAAAAATGTATTCATTTATTTGAAAAAATAATTCCTTGTGATATCAAATATGTTTTGCGCTGCTTATAAAACTCTTTGATACATTTGAAATAAAAATTTAAATTTTGCACATTTTAACTGAGTATATTTTTTCTCCATAATAGGATCGTGAACCGTTGGTGGAAGGCTCTATTAACGGACATACCAGGAACAATTCTTCATCAAAGTTTGCCTTCCCACTCCTGTTCAGCAGTTCATCAGAATATGTATCTCGTTACTTAACTGATTTCGAGCCTGTTCATTGCCTTGGAAAAGGAGGTTTCGGCGTTGTTTTCCAGGCCAAAAACAAAATTGATGACTGTCACTATGCCATCAAAAGGATTCCCCTGCCTAATAAGTAAGGATATCTTGAAGATTAATTATGGAATATGAATTTAATTTCATTTATAATATTAATTTCAATCTTAAAATTGCAAATGTTCTTCTTTGCTTAGGGAAGAATCACGTGAAAGGGTTATGAGGGAGGTAAAGGCTCTTGCAAAACTTGATCATCAAAATATAGTAAGATACTTCAATGCTTGGTTAGAGTGCCCACCTCCAAACTGGCAAGAAACGCAAGATGCGTTGTGGGCTCACACTCATAAGTATGTTTTTCCATTTTAAATCTATAATGTATTTTTGGTTAATTATTTCTGCATTTATCTGGTTTATAAATATCTACTAAAATATTTTATTAGATGTTTGCATAGTATTATTTTTTTGTAGGATCTTTTTCATAAATTAGTCGTGATCTAGGGATAATAAGAATTCTTTTTGACTTACTTTAGAAAATAAATGATATTTAATTGTTTTACTGAATAATTCTGTTGTTTTTTTTTTCTATGTATAATCTTATCTATTACTTGGTATACTTCAATAGTTAAAGTATTCTTTTTAATTACCAAAAATTTCCAGCTTATGAGGAGGCATATTATATTTTGAAAAATTTTGTTTTAGGGATGAAATTTTCAGTGATGATGCAGTAAGAGTTGATCTTAGTAGTCAAATAACACCTTCTAGCGAAATACCTCCTTCTTTTCCAATTCACCACAGAAAACAAAAACATGTCCTTAAATCGTTATGGGAAAAAGCTTCATCATTTTACCCAGGAAGTTGCCAAATTGAGGAATCAATTGAAAATCAACCGATTCATCGGCAAATACAAGATGCCAGTGATTCTTATATAATTTTTGAAGGGTCCTCAAAAAAAGAAGAGTCATTTATTGATGAATCTAAAGAATTGTCCCAGTGTATTACAAACGGGACAGCTGTAACATGCTGCACCAGGCCGAGCTCTCTCAGTATATCCTCTGGACCAAGTGATGGAAGAAGCCTACGAATGTACTTATTTATTCAGATGCAGCTATGTCGAAAGGAATCTTTAAGGGACTGGCTTAGTGATAACCTGGCACGTGACAAAAAACAAATAATGCATATTTTTGACCAAATTGTACAGGCTGTTGAATATGTGCATCTTCAAGGGTTGATTCACCGAGACTTAAAGGTATTAAAAAACAAACAATATTAATTATTTCTATATTTTTAAATTACTATTTACTAAAAAGAAACCGTTTAGATTGAATTGCTTTAATTTGAATCTTAATAAGTAGTAATTGAAGACCTCATGGGAAAAAAGAGGTAACTTTTTTTTTATTAAAAAATTAAAAACAGTATTTTATTAATCTGATAGATTTCTCGAATTTGAACATGATGAAATAGTCAAAATAGAAAAACAAATCTAAACTGATTGAAGAAGAATCTTCGTTCAGGGGTAAAAATGAGAACTCCAGCAGTGCTGGGAAAGAACGAGGTCATGTGGTTTTCCTGAGTTGGGCTTCGACCCTCATCTTTGTCAGATTGTTATTTCACCGTTTTCATGTATTTATCAGAAACCATTATTTAACCTTCATCTTCGATTGTATTACATCTTGTTCATCATTTAATTCATTATTTTTCTCCAATTAATTTTTTTAATCACGGTTGGTGTTCTATACACTGTCTATTAAAAAGTTATATGTTTTATTATAGGTTGTTTAGATTTTAAAAACTTAAAGACTTAATCTTTAATGGTATATCTCTTATAGCCTCACATCGGTTTACATTTTTTTAACATCCGTTGATACAAACATCAAATAGCATAAACTTCTTTTTCACACCGTATTTGAAATTATTTGAAAATGATCTTTTGAATGGTCAATATTTTTTTTATTTTAACCCTTATAGATTCAGGAATACTTAATTGTAGCACCTGGATACCCCTTTTTCTTCTGCACAGCTGGACTTTTGACACTATGCATCCATTTTATGACTTTATTTTATATTGTTTTTTCAAATTGAAAAATTGCATAATGTTCTACATTTCATAGAGGATCTAAAGCTATATTTTGATTTGTTCTACTTAGTTTCTGTAGAGAGTAATTAGTAGCAATTAATAATTTCTATTTAATTACTATTACTACTAATAATAATAAAATAATATTTATAGTATTAATAATAATAATAATTAAATAGTAATTAATAATTAAATAGTAAATATTCCGAGGTTAATTTTGCTCTCCTAAACAGTTTCCTCGTTTTCCTCAGTGGTGTTCAATTATTAAATCTTTGGCTATGTTTTTATGCTACTCAGATACAGATCAAAACATTCTAATTTGGTTCTTAGTTCTTGTTGTACTTCTTGATATTACTCTTTTCAGCATTGTACACACTATTACATAATTCATTATTATTTACACATTATTAAATAGTTCATTCGACTATGAATAAACTAATTCAATGTTGTTTTTCCAGCCCTCAAATATATTTTTCTCTCCTGATGGTCAAGTTAAAGTTGGAGATTTTGGCCTAGTCACAGCGATGGTTGAAGGTGATGATTTCAGATCTCCTTTACTTGGAAGAAAAGTTGTTGATGAGCGCCATACTGCCAGGGTCGGAACTCAACTCTACATGAGTCCAGAGCAGGTAACTTATTGTATCATTTGAAATACTATATTGCATAAATTATTATTTTTTAAATATTCCTAATGAAAATTCATTTTTTTTAGGTTTCTGGGCAACAATATAATTATAAAGTTGATATTTATTCCCTTGGACTAATATTGTTTGAACTTCTAATTCCTTTTAATACCCAAATGGAGAGGTGGAGAACACTTACATCAGTCCGGGAAAATAAATTTCCTCCCGATTTCGATAAAGATTTCACTGATGAGGTTAAATATTTTATTTTAGTATTAAGTTTTTTACAAAAAATTATATATAGTTTTGAAAAACTGATTGAAGATTGGCTTACTACTCAAATGAGATTTAATATAATAACTCTGCTGTTTTGTGAATTTTAATTTGTACTCTCATTTTATAAATTCTTTCTCTCAATAAATGAGTGAATATAAAATTATTCTTAATATGAAAATTTAGTTTTAATTTTTTTATAGTAATTGATTTCACTTTTTAATTTATTCTTTATTTCAGCACGAATTACTTAAACTAATGCTGTCTCAAAAACCCGAAGAGAGGCCAACGACTATTGGTGTTCGATCTCGCCCACCGCTGAGGGAATTGCAGACTGAAAGCACTATCGGTGAAGATTGGCATTTCAGTCTTCCTGCTAGGCATCGTGATTCTTCTTTCAGTAGGTCAAGTCAAGAGTCTTCTTCCTAGCATAAGGTTCCACTCTATATGAGAACTTTAAGAACAGCTTATAAAAGACACATCCTATGAGGTGAACACCTCTTGCAGTTCAGTTCTTTACATTTTATTCATAATGCCTTTCAATCAGAACTTTAAAATATTTCTATAATTACTGGATATAAATTACCCAATTTTATTATGTAATTAACGATATCCTGTTTGTGTTTAAATTTTGTAAAGTTTTATTTAAGTTATCCTATAAGATTTAAATCTATACATTCAAATAAAAAATATTAGTTATAATTTTTAAGACTGTTAAACAGTACAGTTAATTATATTATTATTAATTTTTATCAGTAATCTCATGATGTAAGTTTGATTTTATAAAAAATATTGTATTATTTAGTTTAGCAGTTCATTGTTAGTTATGCTAGTTCCTATATATTGACTTTTTTGGTGATATAAATCCTGACATGATAGCTTAGTTTGATTGTTATATGTTTAATAGACTGTGCCATTGCCAATAATATTTAAGTGCCTTAAATATATTTTTAAATTATAAAAAACAAGAAAGTTTACATTAATCCTTCATAAATATCTTTTTGGTAAAACTGTGAATCACTTAATACAAAATGGCTTTTGTTTTCAATTTAATATTTCTGTATGATATTGGCCAAAGACTTTTACGTTAATTTTTTTTTTTTGGAAGTTACATATTAGTTAAGTTGCTCGGAATAGCATTAATAGTTGTAGTTTTATTAATTGTATTTTTTGTTTCTATCAGATACTGCAGTTTCCTCTGTAGAACAATTTTTGAAGACATATATTTTTATAGAATTTAAGTGTTTCATGTAAATATTGTATTTATTTGACATTTTTTAGTCTTTTATATATTTGTTGGCAATTTTGATGTTTTGTACAGTATATTTAAATAATTTTATATGGAGGACTATAAGAAATGTAATTTTCAAAACTACATTATGCATAAGATGCAATAATTGATTTGTTGTATTTTATTGATGGGATTTTATTAAACTATGTTATGTTTTTGACATTTGTGATATATCAACTTATTTTATTTTTTAAAAAATGTATATTGAATTTATTTAAAGTTAATTTTGTAACACTCATTATAAAACTATTGCACTATCTGATCATTTACATTCATTACTTTAATGAAATAGTTTAGTTTTTTCATCTGATGTTATTTTTGTTAGTTTAAATAAATAATTAACATTATAGTAGTAACTTAGTTACTAAGAATCTAGAGACTGCTACCAGTATCGGATCCTTGTTATAAAGAAATTTAATTTTTTTTAGTCTGTTGTGATGTTGCACATTCTGTTACATGTAGGTATATCCTTTTGTTAAAAAATCAAAGGCTAAAACATGTGATTTGTAAACTATACTAGAGTTGTGTTGGTAAGAAAGTAATGTATATATTTATATATAGCGATGTTTATTGTATTTTTCATCTAATGTTTAAATACACTATACATTTTTTATATTTGTAATTACGAAATCATTCATTTAATTGTACATAATAAAAATAAAAATAAGCAATTTTGTGGCCTGAATCATTGTTTCCTTTTTTATAATTTAATGTGAAGTGGATGGTCATTATAATTATGGAATCATAATATTGATGAATTAACCAATTTATTTTTTTAAATTCACAATCTGAATGAGATATCCTTATCAGATAGTTTTGTGTCTTAATCTGAATGAAAACCTCTTATCTGATAGCTCTGTGGTTTAAATCAGAATGGAAACCTCTGATAGCTATGTGGCTTGCTTTCACATTGTTTAAATAGAACTTTTTCAGAGGAATTCAATCAATTGTCAAGCCCCATAGCTATCAACCTTATGTAATAAATCAAACCAGGGAAAAATGGGTGAAAGAAATAACCAAATCATAAATCCAAAAAATATATCATCGGTAAATCTCATTATTTATTTATGAAGTGTAATAAATACTCTTAAGTTAATTAACAAAAATAAGAAAAAATCATTCTTTGATGAAGTTATTAATCCACAATCTTCTTTGAGTTATTATTTTTTTATTAATATCTTAAATATACATTTAAATTTGAGGCAATTAAAAAATAAACTGCTTTGTTTTGACAAATAACTAAAATTGAGAAAATATACATTTGTTTTTATTAAAGTTATAAATTTGATAATGATGTCTCTACTGTACAAAGGTCTTCAACTAATGTTTTAAAGTAATCAGTTGTCTCTTGTGGTTGAGCTAGCAATTTTTCCAAGTGATCTTTCACCTTTTCTCCTTCCAATATATATTCATCAAATGTAGTTCCATTGTTTGTCATTTCTGCTAAATCAATTAAAATTTGTGGATTGTACAAGGATGATGTTTCTAATAAACATATTGCAGCTTCGTCTAGAAAAAAAAAGTTTTATTTTTAAAAATAGAAGTCAAAAATATAGTATAAATATGATAATACTAATAATGATTGTGAACTATTAAAATAGGAACTTTACTATGTTTTATTGTAACTTTTTCAAGAAGTTCCTGAATTTTCGTTGTAACTTCATTTAGATATGACAAGAAGTCGTTATAAAACTCCATTATAATGTTTTTCTGAGAAAATATTTCCACAAGTTATATTTCAAAGCTTTCAATTCAAATTGACCTCCAGCCAATGCTATCTTAATTGCGTTCTATCGAGAAAATTTATAAAGGTAAAAATATAAACTGTATAATAAGGAATTTATTTATTAAAATACTTTATTTTTAAATTATTATAATGTATTTAACTGCACCTAGTGACAAATTATACTGACTTCTATCATTAAAAAAAACGTATTGTGAAATTTAAATGTTACCTTCAAAACCAGCTGATAATAGTCTTGATAACCTTAGATTTTATATGTAACTGGTGTCTTGTTGTGGAGTAGTATTTTGGTAATTCAAGTTTATGTGAACATGTTTATTTTTAAATGGATAGTGCATTGTTACTAGACATAATTTATTTCATATTAGAATCTGAAAATTCCAATTAATATAAATTCTATTTCGTTTTCTGGCCCAAGACCAATCCCCTCTTTTCCAGTTGGTCCAGAGCCTGATAATAATAGATTCTCTGGATGAAAATTAAATCTTATTAAGGAATATAATACAAATACATATTTAAGTTTTGTTATTGAGATGCAAAGTGTGTTATTATTTTTCTGATTAATTGACTGTCTAACTTCATTTTTGTTTATCATTGGCTTATCATTTTTATCACTTACTTCATTATGTTTGAATAGGGCCTAGTCATGAGTAGTGATATACAGCAACAGTTCTGCTTAAGATGGAATAACTATCAAAATAGCCTGCTTTCAAGCCTTCCACAGTTACTTGATGGAGATGACTTGACTGATGTAACCTTGTATGCTGGTGGAAGGAGCATCAAAGCACACAGGATAGTTTTATCAGCTTGTAGTCAATACTTTAAAAACATCTTTAAAGTAAGAAATTATATAATTCCAAAATTCAATAACTCCTTTATTTTAAGTTGAAACTATATCTTCCTTTATCCACTAACAGTAATAACCAAGTTACGATTGTTCAAAGAATATTTTATAATTCAGTCCTTATCATATATTTATAGCATAGAATGGCTCCTTCGTTTTTAATAACTTTTTTATATTTTTTCCCTTATAGAAGTATATTTGATCAACATATATGAAGTTAAAACATTAAATTATGCGGGAAGAGGGAGGGGTTATTTTTAATATCTGGTCTAATATTTTAAACTTTGGAATACCAATGGTAAAAAACAAATATACTTAATAAGTTTTAATTATAATTTAAATTATATTCAATTTATTATTTTTTTTATGGTGTTAAGGAAATAATTTAAATAAACACTCTTGATGTAATTCCACCCAGTAGAGTTTTTTCCTGTTTTTCTAGAGATATTTAATGTCCTTTTTCTCATGAAAAATACATTTTGAAGCAGTTCAAGGTAATGTAACTTAAAAGGATATAGTTTTTTTCTTGTAAAAAAAGAATGAAGTAAAGAATATATATATTTTAAATGTTTCAATTGAAAAGAAAAGTCCTGGTCATATCTTTTCTTTTCAAATTAAATATTTAAAAATTAATATATCTAACTAAAAAAATATATAGTTTATAAAATTTTTAGTGGTTTATTATTTAAACCACTGTCACCCTTTTTAAATTTGAGTTCATGTATTTAATATAACTGATTTCTTAACATAATTTTCAGAATTTTAGCAATTCTAAATATTTAAGTAATTTACTTGTAAATAAGTTAGATTAACAATAGCACTAGTGTTAAGATGTTTATTTAATTAGAATTTTAATTACTTTGGCTAATTATTTTGTAGTAAGGGAATATCTAGAATGGAATAGATTCTAACCAAAAATTAATAAATATTTTATTATTTTTCTGCCATCTACCTTTCTCAAAATCTTATAGTATTTATTCACTTGTTTTTGCTAATTGTAGTAATAGCAATTGGACCTGATTGGCTTTTAGATAATGAGTATTGTAACTTCAGTTTTTTAAATCAGCAATGAGAGATCCAATTTGGCTATCCGTTTTTCACTTTACATTTTCTTAAATTTAAAACATTACTTAATCTAACAATGAAGTTAAAATATTAAATGTGTGTAAATCAAATTAAAACATTATATTGGAGAGAGGGAGAGGTTATTTTATTATCTGGTATGATGTTTTGAAATACAAATATTCAAAGTTATTTAAATACTAATTTATATAAATTATTTCAAAATAAATGATTTAATTTTAAGATGTTACCTTAGTTGTATTGCATATTAAGATCTAATTGTTTTTATAAAAATAAATTTTCCCTTTAGAGTTTTCATAAAATTAATAAAGGTTTTTATTTATTTATAATATCCTGAGTTATTGGCTTATAACATAAGTTAATAATCTAGACCTTCTCAACCGTAAAAGCAAATTTTTCCAATTTTCTTTTACTGATAACAATTTTTCATTTTAAATATTTAATATGAATAGTTATTAAATAGAATCTCTGCATTGCTGAACTGGCTTATAAAATGCACTTAAAATACAGTTAACCCTAAATATGTGTCTGGCGATAGCTATCATCAGGTATAAATCAGGTGGGGCTATGAGCGAATATGCATCTGTTCAAAGTCAACTATTGGGACTATAGACATATTTATGCGTTTTTCAATTTTTTGTTTTTTTATGTGATAACTACTTGAAGTCATGATTGAAATACTATGTATAACTTTATGTGTGACAGTTATCATTTTGTAGAAATCTGATTATAGTTGTTGATTATTTGACAAGTCTACTATTTCCTTAGCATTCTATAAGTATAAGCATATTCCATTGAATAAAAATTTGGAAATTTATTGTTTAATAAGAGCAAAAACTATTTTAGTGTCTAGCACCAGACACAAAATACATTTTGACAAAATTGATATTAATTTAGTTGTAATAATTAATCCTACTTTTTGAAAGTTGTTTTAAAATATTTTAAATGTTCATTGCTTTAAAAATAATTAACTTTTTAAATATGAATAGTATTATATTGAATATTTTGAATGTGTTTAGGAAATGTCTCCATTGCAGCATCCTGTGATTGTTGTTCCTGGAACCGATTTTACAGAACTTTGCGCCCTCGTCACATTCATGTACTCAGGGGAAGTTAACATCTATCAACATCAACTCCCTGGCCTCATAGCTCTCGCTGATACTCTCCACATTAGAGGCCTGGCCCAGTTTTCAGCAGTATGAATGTTATATGATTATTATTTCTATGTTATAATTAAAATATTTTATGTTATCTAATAGGTAATTATGATATTTATCAATACTTAGATTGTAGGATTCAGTCAATTGTGAACATTTAATAAAAAAAATATTCTTATAGCAATAATTTCCTATGACAGATTAAGAAATCAAAATATTATTGCGAATGTTAATGATCTCTATTATGTTATCAAAATATACACCTTTTCCTTCTCATTTAAAAGTCAAAGGATTGAAGTCTATTTTTAAATCATCGTCTTATAGTTGTAACTTTCTTGGACATATTAATTTTTGTCCTTTGGTTTTTTACATTATTATTGTAGACACTTAGCTTTTATTAAATTTGCCCAACATTTACTGTAGGTCATGTTACTTATTTTTATATTTCATAAATCTTCAATACTTAATTTTTAACTACAAATCCATTACTTCACAAAGTATAATTATTTTTTGTATTGGAAGGGGAGGTCATTGCATTTGTTTTAATTTAAAATGAAATTTTCGTTTCTAGTTTATAAGTTTTGCCTGTTAACATATTGTTTTGTTAAGCACTTGCATTCTAATAGATCTGTCTTGAATTTCTTGTGTAACTTATTGAGGTGAATATGTTTATTTATTTTTTTTAAACTGGTGCCTACTACAACATGTTTAGTGTTCTTACAATTGCATTCCTTCTAATGCATCTCTACTTATCTTAGTTAAGAAAGCTCTTTGCATCTAAGCATGCAAAGATACATAAAGTAAATTCATGCATTAAGTTGTCTTAATTTTTGTTTGGGTATGGAAGGCACCTGGCAATGCTTATGTTTTGGTAGATGTGCAATTACATTCTGTACCTTAGGACGAATAGGGTGGTTAGAGATGTATAGGCTATCTTCATCTTTGGGTTTTTAAAATTTTAATCAAATTAAATTTTTATTAAATTCTAATTAGTACCCCATTTATGTTACCATTTGATGACCCATGGCATTAAAGGGTCAAAAATAAATAATTTATTTTTTCCACATTGATCTAAAATTTGAATATAAACAAAAATTTACTCCCTTTAAAAAATACTAAGGCTATCTACTGGGCTTCAAACATGCCATCTTGGGTGTAGAAGTCATCTTTACATTTTCTTTGCTTCTCACCTATTTATTTACAATTGAACACCCTTTCTTGATAATTTCTATTTATTTGTAAAGTTTCCTACATTCTTAATATTCTTTGCCTCGCGGAATTTCATTTCCCATCTCCTTTGCTGCAAGAGGCATTTATGTCATTTGTATTTATGGTATTCATCATTTGCTTTGTAATATTCACTGTCAACCATCAATTTCTTCATTTAGATTCTTCTATACTTGTAATGGTTTCTGAAGCTACTTTTGCCATTATCCTCTCAAATTTGTCCGAATTATCATCAATAGTTATGCTTGCAGCCATATCTTAAGGATACTCGAGCATTTTTCTGCCTACATTTTCTTTAATTAGTAACGGTTCTTCATTATTCATTGGTTTTGAATAGTTACTCAGAAAATATATATTTCTTGTTAAGTTTAGTATGTAATAATTTAGTAAACAATTATTTATGTATATCTAATATAATGAGTTACATTTTTAACACATGAGATTATATTTGGATTCTTTGTTTTATGTTTAAGGGTCCTTTTGAAGAAGAGGGTTTTACTCCTCAGAGTCCACCAAGCACTCCACAGACTCCTGAAGAGAAGATGCCACAACTCGGAATTAAAAGACCAAAACTTAATGAAAATAACAATAATAATAGTAGTAATAACAATAATAACAATTCTACTAGTAATAATAATACAGTTGCTCCTAGCCCTGTGAAAAGTATGTACGTGAGAAAGCCAAAGTCTCGAGGAACTAGGAACAGTCCTGGTAGGTCTCAAGGAGAAGCTGAAGACCTAAGTCGAAGAGATACTCCTACAGATCTAACTCAAGGTAAAATATTAATTTTCAAGAACAAACGCTATTGAAATAGTGTAGGTGTTTTTAGCATTTAGATGTTCCAAAGAAGTATGCTTATGTTAAGGTTACATCTTTGTAACTAGTCTCTATTGAGATATATGCATATCTATGTTCATTTAATTTGTTAATTATAAAATAAATGTGGGGAGAAAGTATGATTGATTAAGTTGCCGATTATTATTTATTCAAATTTATTATAGTTAACTGAAGCAGGAATAACAGATTATTATTTATTTAACCGATCTATTCTTGCCAAAATGGAAGTTGTAATTAAATTTTTTTTTAGATTACCACTAAATAAAATTCAGCCCATCTAAGAAAGCCAAATTATCTGCATCTTGCCTCTACAATCTTGGTCATTATGGCCACCTGACTATGGTTTTTTGACTTTTTTTTTGGTTTATTGAATACTAACTAATGCTTTCTATAACTTGATGAATGTGAGACATAAGATATTATCTCTTGGTTTTTTATAATTAAAATTTAGGAAGGTTCTGGTTTATTCTGATGTTTAAATATTTGTTATGATATTGAAAATTACGAGGGTCATCCGGAAAAAAGGTACCCGTTGTGCAATAAAGACACAGGAGTAAATATTAACAAATATAAACATTTTTATTGGAAAGAGCATACTTTACACTACTTCTCCACATAATCTCCAAGCAAATTTAGGCATTTGTCATAACATGTGACGAGCTTTTGTATTCCAGCGTCATTGTCCTCCGCCACCAGCGTATTGAGATACATAGTCACGCCTCCTTTAAGTTCTTCATCGGTGTGAAATCTTTTTCCCGCCAGAAAGTCTTTAAGCTTCGTAAAGAGACGAAAATCCGAAGGGGCCATAAAATCAATGAGCATTTCACCTCGTCGATCCCAGAAAATGGTTGCCATGAGTTTTCTGGTGGACGGAACTGTCTTGAATTTTTTTGGTTTGGTTGGTGAATGAGCATGATGCCACTCCATTGACTGTCGTTTAGTCTCAGGTGATGCATAACGAACCCATGTTTTGTCCCCAGTAATGATGCGAGTCAGGAAAGAGTCTCCTTCATCAGAATAACGTCCCAGAAATGTCCGTGCTGCAGCCATACGCTTGGTTTTGTGCTCATCTGTAAGCATGCAAAGGACCCACCTTGCACAGATTTTTGAATAATGCAGATGGTCTTTGACAATTGTTCGAGACACATTAGGGAAATGTTTAGAGGTCAACAATTGTGACGCGCCGATTGTTTCTCACGCATTCGTCTACTGAGCTCAGCAGTTGGTCTGAAATGACAGGTACTCTCCCTGAACACTCCTCGTCGTGTGTATTCCCCTCCCCAGGTTGAAGTTGCGACACCAGCGCCGAACAGACGACTCGTCCATCAGATTGTCTTCATACACCTCCTTTAATTGGCGATGAATATCACAAGGTCGAACATTTTGTTCATTAAGAAATATAATCACGGCCCTCACTTCACAACTGGCGGCGTTCTCAATTTGTTTAAACATTATAAGCAATCACAGACACAACACAGGCAATGCTAGCGTCACGCAACATCGCACAGAGCAGGCAGACAAGGCACTGGCACGGTCTGACCCTGCCCAGCGGCTATGTGCGTCGTCAGCACTTCATGCGGCGCTAATGGGCACTACTTTCCGGATGACCCTCTTAATCACAAATATTATAACTTAACAATTTGTTGATTTAATTCTTGTTTCTATATTTTAGTAATGCAACTAACAAACCAATTTTGTAAATAAAAATAGGCAAATTAAAAAAATATAGTAACACTCTAATACCTTGTACTACCATGATCTTTATGATATTTATTTAAAATATTTATTGGGGCGATTTTCTAAAT
The DNA here is from genome assembly GCA_964056705.1 of Troilus luridus. Taxonomy (NCBI): domain Eukaryota; kingdom Metazoa; phylum Arthropoda; class Insecta; order Hemiptera; family Pentatomidae; genus Troilus; species Troilus luridus. The sequence continues at coordinate 61,449,212 of OZ057414.1, forward strand.
ATCACTGCAACCAGATAATTTGTTTTATTTTGGTTGCAGCATTACTTGATTTTAAAAAATTAAATCAAATATTATTCTAGTCTCATAATCCATAGTGTTTAAATTATAATATTCATGTTATTTCGTATTCCATGCAATATAGAGTAGTTTTTTATTTTATATAACTGTTATATTGTATAATTTACTAATGGCGGGGTGACCAATAACGTTATAAGCATCATCTTAAGCCTGGTACAGTGCCAGTTTGAATCTAAACCTTCCCACACTGACTAGAATATGTTGGCAGTCTGATGAACTAACTGAAATAACCCATTCGGTTTGCCCCAACATGATTAGAAATCAGTCTCTTATGTTTAAAAAATCATGAACTTTAGTTTAGAGAATGTTTCTTAATGATTTTTGCAGATGGTGGAGGTGGAAATCGAACTCCGAATTCAAAGCTGTATGCAACTTGTCTCATATGTGGCAAGCAGTTATCCAATCAGTATAATCTTCGAGTTCACATGGAAACCCACCAAAATGCTCATTATGCTTGCAGCTCTTGCTCTCACGTATCTCGTTCGAGAGATGCCCTTAGAAAGCACGTATCTTACAGGCACCCGCAACCACCACCTCCTGACTTGTCCGCTGCCACTCCGCCAGGACAGTACTTTTAGCACGGGGCTAACGTCGTCCTCCGTCCTCTAGTTGCCAGGGGGCTCTAGTCCACTGAGGAACCAGCAACTTTAGTTATCTACTTCACATCACAAGGGTTACAAAAATAAGTGTACACTTTTTTTAAAATCTCATGTCAAATCTAATTGGGCCACGAAAGTGTGTTGATAGTTACCTCAATTTAATGCTAATAAGAGCTTTAGTTATTATTGAATTTAAAAGTAATAACTTTAAACAAAAAAACTTACTTAATCAAAACTAATGTTTCGACTAAATTATTTCTGAGTTAACATCCTATGTGTTATCTTATGTCTTAGTTGGCATTCACCAATGAATTAATGCCTTACAGGAGAGCGAATAGTCAAAGTTCAAATATATTTTTGAAATTAAATATTTATAAATATAGTTTTATTTATTCTATTTGATTTATTTGACGTAGAAATCCATCTTTAATGATTATTTGATACATCATTAATGAACTCACTTTGACCACCTTATATTAAATAAATTTAAGTTAAAATATTTTAACTAAGCTTAATCTGAATTTTAGCTTGATTTTCAGTGAATGATTTTGAGAATTAATTGTCTCCCTCCTCAGTATGAGGTTCATAATTTTTTTTTTTTATTGAATTTGGGCATCTATTTTCTTGTAGTAATGTGGTTTGTATTACGTTTTATTTTAAAGGTTTTGTGCCATTCACTTACGGTAGGCAAAGAAGTTATGTATTGATTTAATATATTTTTTTTTACTAGTCTTTTTTCCCATTTACTAGTCTAATTAATATCTTCTATTTACTGATCACTTTATAGTAATAAAGATGTTATTTTGTGATATATTTATTAGTAATTGTGTAAATATTAATATATTTGTCATATATATGAGGAAGTTGTTAATGATATGCTTATTTTCGAGACCAAACCTAATACATAGTTACCTAACATATCTGTGTGTTTTTTGGTGGTGCTGTTTTATAAAGCCACCTTAATTACTGTTATTACAGTATAATTTATTTTTGTTTTGATCTATCTCATAAATAAAACAAACATTTTGTAGCAGTATAAGCCACTGTTTGTTGCTTGTGAGAGCAAGGTAAAATATTTTTCTTGTTACCTCTCCAAAGATTATTAGTTATATCTGATCTCAATTTTAGTTAATTATTTAAGTGGTTTGTTCATTTCCGTTTGAATCAATATAAAACTGAATCTAAAACGAATTTCAGTATAAATATTTGTCGCAAGTATAATTTTCTCGGATATTGGCAATAATAAAAATATGTAAATATTTATTCTTTTACAAATTATATATATACATATGTATATATTATATATTTATAAAAGAAAATGTGATTATAGCTTATTTATGTTTTCAGATTTTATTGAATTATAAATTTTATTTTCTGTAGATTAATACTCTACCGAATAATCAGTAAGTGTTGTGGTCCAATTAAAATTGACATGTGATTTTGTTGTTCTGTAAGATTTATTTATAGTGAATAACATTGCAGTACATTGTGCAATATTAGAAGTGTAAATTTTTAAACTGTTTAATAGGTAAAAATTCACACCTAGTATATGAGTGTTTATGTCAAGTGTTCAAATCTAAGATTTATCAAAGACTATTATTTAATTTTAAATAATGGACAATCACTATTTTACACATAAACATAGAATTATCACATAATTAACAATAAGTAGATACCAATTATAGATTCTAATTTTATGCACATTTATTCAATTGAATTTATGTCGATGCTTTCACATTGTGTATGTAATTATAAATATTTAAAGGTGTTAATGAAACATATTAGTGAGAGATAAGTGCCGAAAGTAAAAGAGCACATATCGTTTAAAAGATATGTTATATATCATATCACTTAGTGATTACTTAAGGTGTTGGTGAGTTTTGTGTTCCTCTTAAATACTTAAAAAAAACAAAAAAAACAGGTGATATGTTGTTATGAATTGTAAACAAAGGTTACCTCTATAAAAATTCAACCAGTGATATGATTAGCCCAAAGTATTTATTGGGACAAAAAAGTTATTTATTTTTAAATTATTTAGAAAATATTTTATTTATGTCCCCTCCAGTAATTAAATAAGTATATTAAAAATAATGAAACAATAAGGATTAATCCTCATTTGTCTGTAAAAGGGTGTGGAAAAAAAAATTGAGTGATTTTAGTTAATAGGCAACAGAAATAGTTACCAATAAGTACAAAAGAGGTTAGAGTAGATGTTATTAGTTCAACTTTATTTTTATTCTGTATATTTAATAATAATAATAATAAAAAGAAAGAAAGGGTTTTTAAAAAAAGCCTGTTTAGGTGCCTTATAGTTCCTAGGTTATGAGTTATCAATCTTCATTGTTATCTAGTCTCTTGTAATAGAGTACTTATATAGAAAAAAAAAAACGAGAAAAACCTAACAGTAAGCCTTTATGGTGCCTTTCCAAACAGTATAATAACATGCAGTTTTCCTGTGCCTTAGGAATGTTTAACAACTTCCAGACAGTTTTGGTTGGTAATTTGTTTGGCATATATGAACTGTATTAAGGTATATAAGGTTGTGAAAAAGGAAAGTTTTTGTTATTGTTATTTATTGTTAATATTGGAAATAATTAATTTTGCAAATACCTTGTGTTTTATTTACACCTTTTCCATATATTTTATCCTTTAATGTCTGAAATCTGCAAAATATTTATATTTAGTCTCTTTTTTCCTTCCTCGAATGCTTAAAGCTGTGAAAAATTAATTACCATCTCATTTGTTGGCTTCTTACAGTTTAGAGCAATATTAATTTATAACAACTGTTACTGCAAAGATTTAGAAAAGTATATTATCATTTTATAGTTATTACACAATAATTAATTGCAATCATTAAAATGACTTGTATGCAGGTTTATTATGATAAATAATGTGAAAATAGAAGAGAGGGTTATGAATTACAAGGAAGATATAACAAAATGTCATCAACAGATATATGACATGACATGCTGAGGTTTTGGCTTAAGTATGAGAGTCATTTTTGGAGTAGGCAGTGTAATTTTAAATATTTAGGCTTACACCTCTGGTTTTTACAAAGAATTCAGCAATTTTTTAATATATCTCAGCCAAAACCCCTGAAAATGACCTTTCATTTAATAAAGTCAAAACACATTAATCCTTGCCTAGTTTAATTTTAATCATCTTGAATTCTTCAAGTAATTAGGAAAGAATTTAACTGGCCAATAATGATTTAATCTGTTTTATAAAGCATAAATTTGAGGCCAAAATAAATAAAACCACAAGAGTTTGTTATACTGTTTTAATTTTATGAACATAATAAATACTGTTTATAGTAATCCATAAATATTTAAATAATATAATTTATATCAATACTTTATATAAAGTATATAAAATTATGACAAAAATAATGATTTCATCAAATAAAAAGGAACAATATGCCCTTATTTTGATTATAACATTTTTCACATTTTGCATATGTGAAAACTAAAAATTTCATTCTTATAAAATGGTTATATTTTATTTGTCACAATTATCTGATGTCTGGGACATAAAGGTTTTCATAAATAAATTAAGATTAATAAATGCTCTGCTTTCGTTTAGCTCTGAAAATCACAAAGACGTAGGCAGGAAATAGGCCGCTCGAGTTACGATATGGGCTGAATGGTCCAGATTTTTGTATTGCAGTCTTGCCCAACGGAAACCAAAGTCTCATCATCCACCCAGACAAGCCTTGTGATCTGGCTTTGTGGATGGGCATCTGAAATAAAATAGAAATAATTTTATATATATATATATATATATATATATATACAAGGCAAATATTTAACACTATATTACTGGATAGATTAAAAAAGATTCAATAAGGACTAGCCACTAGTCATGATTATAAAAATCTTTCAGCTTTCTGAGCATTTCAAGAGTGTCTGATTTCATTAGGAATGTAATGAGTGCCTTAAAATTCATATACTATTTATGAATACACCATTTGATATATCTAAATATTTAAGATAATATTTGATTTTAAAAAACAACTTAAAAACCGAAATTGTGGATAGCTAAATATTAACAGTACACTATTAATCTGTCCAGCAGTCTTCAAATCCTTGACCGAGAGTTTGACTTACATTTGAGCATCAAGAAAAACCCCAGAAATTATACAATCTCAAAGATATAGCAGTATAATTAATTATACTGAAAAATTAATTGGTAATTTACAGAGAATTTATTTATGTCAACAATTTCACGACATGCCCAATTTTAAATATTGTTAAGATTTGAATATATATTTTATTTTTTGAATATTAGAGTCCAGGTGAGTAGAACTATCTTCACTTGTGCGAACTCTTTCATCGACTCAAGCATAATGTGGTAACATTTTAAGAAATAGTGAAAATCAAAACATTCTTTCAGTGGACCTATCCCATTTTACAAACTAGAAAACAGATAATTAAGTATCTACTTGAACTAAGTAGATACTTAACATTTTAGTAGTACCCTGGTATTATTCTAGAAATTGAAGTTGTTTACTACTTATCATGTACTTGATGATAATATTAAAAAGATGAGTAAACCTGCTTATTTTTGTTTTCCAATAAAGTAGTTTCTCGATCCGTTGCTAGGCAATGCCAATAAAATATTATGTAACAAACTAAATAGAAAGAAAAGTAGATAAATTAAATGATAGTTTAGATTAAGAAATTATATTGTTAAAGCTCTCATCTGTGGTCGAGACATGCTTACAAATCATTTCCCATGCCCTGCTCTGGTAACTGACACCGGATATAACTCAGGAATTTTTTCAATTATTTCCTGAGATTAATCGAATTAATTGACATTCTATTTCAAGAATGTCCTGCCAACTCTGTCCGCAAGGGGGCAGCACATCCAGGACACAGGGGAAAAAAATGTTAATCTTGCCTCGAATTAGCCTTTTTAAGACCGTTCGTTTTACTCATAAGTCAGAGTTGAGAACTGGTACGCCCGCAAGCAGGGCCTTGGTCCGACCGGAAGGAAGATGAGTGATCAAGATAGGATTCTCTATTTTTCTGTAGTCTGGCTACAGATTTGGGGTTTAGCTAGAAGGTAGTTCAGTTGTTTATAGAGCCAATCAAATTTGAAATTAAATATTTTATTTTTCTTCTCTCGTTCATAGCTTTTCGATCACAAAACAGATGGGAGATCTTTTATTTAAATTGCAATTATCAGTGCCTATTGGATTATGGCTATGGATGATGGATCTTGTTTTAAATTGAAATTATTATTTTTATTAGTAGTTTTGAGAATTGTTATTAGAATGGTTATTGATGGGGAATCTTTTTCTAAGTTGTAATTATTATTTTTCTTAAAGGCTTTAGGACTATCGATCTTAGGTGTAATCTTATATTATTTTTGATAAGAGGATGGTTGGATTCATCCCCTTACAAAGTTTTCCTAGACCTTATACCTTCTTTCCCCACCCAGCCCTTTTCAGGTGTCCACGAAGTCCAAGAAAAGAGCAGTAGGTAACAATTACATCAGTAAAAACTGTTTAGTATAATAGGGAGATGAAATAGAATAAGTACTTACTTTTAATAATTGTGTGCTTTGCTGGATGGAGGACACTCCAAATAATAATAGTGGTATCAAGTGATCCGCTTGCTACCTGAATAGAATTTGGAGACCATGCCACACAATTAACTCGAGCATTGTGGAATCCCCATTCTTTGTTGTGAGCAAGCTGGAAAAGGAATAACGAATTGATTACAAAATAAATGAAACTATGTGTTTACACAGATGTCTTTGCTCAGGCGAATGTTAGGTTCTACAACAGTATTGGTAACAATAATTTCATTATGCAGATGTTTCAATATTTGAAAAAAGATATAATTTCAGTCAAGTAGCATGTATAATTATGTTAAAAAAACCATATATTGTTTATTATTATATTGTACAAAAACCATTACTTTTAGTAAAATTAAAAAATGAATTCTATTATAACATGCAAAATAGTTTACGAGAAGACAAAAATTATAATACACTGCATTCAAACAAGATTGAACAAAAGTAGCCCAGGTCCATAGGTAGTCCCAGGAAAGGTAGAAGTATAAGGTAGTCTCTATAGAAGTATAAATACAAAGAATGAAATTTTCTGGATTCGGTAGGAACTGCCAACTTAATCAGACTAAGATTAATAACGAACATATGGTGAGAAATCTAAACTTCAATATAGGAATAAGAATGTGGGATCAGGACCATATAAATCATACTATATTTAACTTGCTAACTTATTTAAGTATTTAACGCCATCATTTGACAAAATATCAGTGGCAAACTAGAAATATTCATTACTACATAATGGAAAGGGAGCTTCAGAGATGGAAATAGGTGATTCAGTTATCACACAAGAAAATAATATTAATTCTACCATGATTAGTAAATTTGCTAATGAATTCCTCAACCAAATTAAAAAACCCTGAGTAAAACTATTCCTTAATGAAAAAATTAAATAATTATTAGAAAAGTTTTGATAAAACAACAAATTTATTTTTAAGGAGAAATGGTTAATATTTATGTACCTAAAATTTATCTTATAACCTTTCATTTTTTCAATTTCTATAAACTTACGAGGGCGGGTCAATAACTCCGTGACTTTTTGAATCAAAAGTTATTTTATTTTTCAACATAGTCTCCTTTGTTGGTATAGTTCTATACACTTTGTCCAAAGTTTCTCCAATTTGTTTATCCCTTCCGAAAAATATGATTTGTCGAGGTCATCAAAATATGCATTTGTTTGTTGGAGTCAAATCTCTTTCCGCCGAGCTATTTTTTCAAGTTTGGGAACAAGAAATAGTCACTCGGGGCTAAATCTGGAGAATAGGGTGGATGAGGGAGCAATTCGTGGATTTGAAAAATTCGTGGAAAAAAACCGTCGCTATGACTTTATTGGGTGATAAACCCACCTTCGCCTTCTTTGGCGCCGATTCACCCTGGGAAACCCACTGTTTTGTCTCCGGTGTGTTGTGGTGGATCCATGTTTTGTCCACGGTTACAAAACGGTGCAAAAACTCGTCCATATTGCGGTTGAATAACGCCAAACATTCCTGCAAAATTGTCACATGATTGTGTTTGTGGTCAATTGTGAGCAAACGCGGCACCAATCTTGCGGAAAGCTTTCTCATACCCAAGTGATCATTCAAAATTGAAACCACTGAGCCACTTGAGATGCCTATGGCTTCCACAATCTCTCTCACTTTCAATCTCCGATCGGCTAAACCATATCGTGAATTTTTTCAATCGTTTCGGGTGTCGAGACCTCAACTGGGTGTCCAGAACGTTCGGCATCTTCTGTGCTTGTACGGCCACATCGCAATTCAGTAAACCACTTCTTTACCATGGAAATGGATGGTGCAGAGTCCCCATAATATTTATCAAACTTAGCCTTGGCTTGAGTGATGGTTTTTTTCCACAAAAAATAATGTTTAATGATCACACGAAATTCACTTTTTTCCATTTTCTTCTCAGAACGCACGGTAGTCTGCTATCAACGGCTGCCAAACACAAACTAAATGACACAGCTTGTTCAAATTTAGACAGGAGTCAACTGACAGTTGCCTGTTAACATTTTTTTTTTTTTTTTTTTTATGTAAAAAAAAAAAAAAAAAGTTGCCTGTTAACAGGAGCAGTGTTGCCATTTCAATTAAGAGGCGGGAAAATCAAAAAGTCACGGACTTATTGACCCGCCCTCGTATCACTCAGTATCCCTAAAACTGTCCACAGAGGATTTAAAATACTTATTGATAATTTTAACCAGCTCATATAATATAAATACATAAAATTCAAAATATGATACAACTTACTTTCTGTTCCAACAAGACGGAAGCATAAGTATGAAAGAAAAAACAGACATAAATATAAAAGTAACAAATTTAAATTAAAAACATAATATATTTCAAGTGATTAAGTAAAAAAAATAAATAAAAAACTATGCTATTTTGTTAAGGTAGGTATGATAACAGTTTTTTCTATTAATCCATTAATAGATGTATTAATCCACAGGAATGTGGGAGGCTAATTTTATAATATAAATATTTCTTCCATTAAACAAATAATAATAAATTATAAAGACATTTAAAAAAAAAAAATGTTATATTAATGTTAATTTATTAATTAATCCCAGTTTTTAAGATATTGATTTAATATGGGTTTTTTGTGATAAGCTATTTCTAAGTATTTAATTATTATTACTATTCTGATGTTCCAGCAGCTAGTTAATATTAATCTATAATTCAATTTAATGTAAAAACCCTTTTATTATCAATAACCGTAACAAAATATATATAAATATTTTTTAAACTATGTAGATATATATGTTTATTATCAAATTCTATTATATATGTATAAATAGAAAGTAACATGGAAATACAACTCATTTACAAGTCAAACACACCATTCTTTCTTAATTTTTTAAGAGAAAAATATCTATTTTAATTATTAACAATTTCAATATTGCTACTACTTGGGAGAAAATTATAGTAAAAAAATGTGGATGTATTTAAAAATGCTGAAGACAGATTGCTATACACTGTGCGTGCAGCAAAGTAAATGGGTTAAAATCTATTATAAAAGATTTTCTTTTTTGAGATGGTGCAGTGAACTCAATTTTTTTCTTAGAGTATTCAAGAGCTTTTTGCTAATGTTCCATTTCGTTTATTAATTATCTTATTTTGTAAAAGTCTCTAGATTTATCTAATTGTACTTTTTAAATGTATTGCTCACAGAATTTTAAAAAATGAAATAATGTTTCCTTTAGTTACTTTTTAATTGATAAAAAAATCATTATATTGTAGACATTTCTTTGAAGGCAATTGATCATGGAGAAACCGAATCGATATAAATATTTTTACGTGTTTCATTTTTTTTGTTTTTACATATATTGAAATTTATCTATTAATCTAATCAAGAGTTTGAAAGAGTAAAATTTAATCACCTTGAACTCTGGAACAGTGTAAAGGATAACTTTTCTGTTGGCGTCACACGCAACAAGATATTTACTATCAGGTGAGAAAGCAACATCTGTAACAGGACCTAGATGTTCACAGGTGCATTTCTCAATAAGACTAGTTCCACTCATTGTGAAGATATGAACCTGTGAATAAGAGTAGTTTATTAATTACTGTCTTGGCATTAGTAAAATAATATTGATCAGATATAATGGAAAATAAAATTAAACCTTATTGTCCGATAATCCTCCCACTGCAACAATTGGTTCCTCTCGGCATATTGATACAGCAGATGGTTCATAGTTGATTGGAAGAGCACTAGCTTTTCTGTTTTGTTCTATTACTATAATCTAAAATGATAAAAATAATTAATTCAAATAGTCAACAATTTAGTCGCTCAAATCCAACATATATGGGACCAATGCTTGCTGAGTTTTAGAATTTATTCATATCACTGGAAGTTAAAGAGTTCAACTATAGAAAGACACTCACATGAAAAATGATTTTATACAGTATCAAACATATAACAAGAAAAAGTAAAAATAACACAATTATAGAGGGGCAATATTTCGAATACTGTCTTCACTATCACGATTTTTGTTCCTTTTTCTTCTACGACAGTTAATGTACTATGTTTTCTTATTTCCTTCCCAAGATACCAGACTCAATTAAACTTTAAATAGGTACTTCACATCCTCCAAAAACTAATAGATTAATTTTTTTTTTACTGGGACAGTACTACTTTCCCCCCTCCCTCCCAAACATTGGCATGTGATCCTGTTATATTACAACCAATATTAAACTACCGGAGGAGCCGAACTATCGAGTCTCATCTGTATGAATTTCCTTTGGTCACTTCAGCTAATGCATTAGTACTCCTCGACCAATGGAGATACTGAATAAAATCCTAGAATTGATGAGGAAGTTTTCAACTAGTTGAACATAGGGGATGTTTTTCACTCATATATTTGAAATAGTAAATATTAATGAAGCTTGGCTTGGGCATCTCCTGCGGAGAGAAACTAACACAATTGCCCAAAAGACCTACTGAGCCAAATGCTGTATATAACTGTTTTGATAATTAGTTTTACTATCGAATTATTAGGAGGTTTATTAAATATATTGAAATTTGGAACATTAATAATTCCCAAATTTTTATTTTAATCCATGGGAAATTTTATCATATCATTATAACAATTTTTATTTTGACATATTACATATTTCATTATAAAGTGTACCAAATTTAAAAATGGTGGATAAAGGGAGACTGGAAAATAATGCAATAAACTTCTGTTGATTAGTTTACTATAAATCTAATAATTTATAAATTACACAACACAAAAATGAAAGTCTAAATGACAATTAAATTATACAGCTTACCTCTTTAACACTAGCAGCAACAACATAACCTTCCTTAACATCCATTCCTCTTGGTTGAGCACCTAGTCTCACTTCAGCTCCAGTATATTTATTCAATGTGAGATCGATTTCTTTGACGGAGTCATCAATACCACAGGTGTACATATGAGTATTTTCTGCTTTCATTGCATTTATCTGGTTACCATGCCCAACACCCTCCACACGATCGTTATCACCTTAATTAAAACAAGAAAATAGATAAACAATACAAACTAATCTCAATTTGTAAGATCGATTGAATAAAATTATCCTGGTAGAGAGATAATTCATGCAACCCAAAAAAAAAAAAATTACCTGTTTTAGCATCCCAAGAAGTTATAAATCCATCATGAGATCCAGTATAAATCTTTTCTCTATCAGGACTCAAAGCCAAAACAGTAATTGGCTTATTGTGGCCCTAGGGGAAATAAATAATACAATTATGGGTTAACAATGTAATGAAGTAATGGATTTGTGTACATGATTGAAACAACTTAATAAAATTAAAGATCATATGCCAGGGTGGGATAGCTCCATGATAGTCCGAGCCATTTTTCAAAGTTTGAAATTTTTTGCAAGCCGTAATTAAATACGTATTTAAAGGGTATGCAAAAATTGTTTTTTTGCAGAAATTATATATTGAAAACATATAACTAAAAGATTAAAATATGTGTATTGAATTTAAATATTAAAAATTAAAAACATTAATTTTACTTCTCTTGATAATTCTTTATATTTTGGTGAATAATTGGTGACAGAACTTCGCAGTAATTATTTGAGATGCTGGTTAGTTAATACTGATCGGTGTTTGGATTTCACGAATTTTAAAGTGGAATAAAATGATTCACATAACTACGTTATTCCGAATATTGAAATAATTCAATAAGCAGCCTTTTTTAATTCAGGATACTTCGATTCCGCTACAAATTTCCAAAATTCAGTAGTCAGCGTCGACTTATATCTTAATTGTAGAACTTGATCTTCTTGCATTTCTATTAATTCTGATTCTCCAGATGCTTTTTGGGTTATAATGTCGACGTAAATTGCTAGCTTTAGAATTTTTGATCGTAGAATTACAAATAACACATAATGCGTTTCCGTTATTGTCAATAAAAAAGAAAATCTCCTCCCACTATTTATTATAACTTCTATTTTCTTGCTCGTATTTTATTTTATTTTTTATTTCTGTTCTCTGTCATCATATTTTTAAAAGAACTCGAAATAAATAAATCATCATCATTCGTGGCGCTACAACTCCTGTAGAGTCAAGGCCTCCTGCAGCTTGGTTCGCCAGTCTTCTCTATTGGTTGCCACTGCTCTCCAATTGCGAATTCCCAAGATGTTATGTACTATGAAACAAATTTAGTTAGCTTACCAAAAATTCCAGATTATAAATTATATCCGTAGCAATGAAAGTTTACAAATTCAAAATCGGTCTGGAGTCGTTCGATTACGCCACTGTTTATGTTCATTCGCGCAGGTTCGATGAGTCATATCATTTTTAACTTAGACGGAAATAAAATTTGTTACAACGTTGCACTTAGTCTTTCATATTTGTTGTCAGTAATTTAAAAGGCATTTTGAAACATATACCGGAGGATAATATTTTTTTTAAATATAATAGCACAAAAATGAAAAGGGAACTCGGGTGCATTTATCGAGAGCCACAAATAATCTTTCAAAGAGCCTCAGGTTGGCCCCCCCCTGTTATGTGCATTGTTACAAATACAATTCAGGAAGGTATAATTGACAAAAGCTTTTCCCCTCCTTTGGCCTATGCTCATCCACAATGTTCTTCCTTTAATTGTTTGCCTTCATCTTTATGAATTTATTGTTGATATTTATAATTTTATACTTAGAATCATTGAGGATGAGGACGACAAGCTTTTGGTGGTTTATTAATAATCTGGATATGGAGTGCTATTTTTCTAAAAAGGGTTTTGTAAGAGCCTTGTTTTATGTTCTGTAATAATAATAATAATAATAATTGGTGTTAGATGACTCTGTTCTAGGCTGACTTATTTTTTAAAATGATAGTTTGTGAACTCAAACCTGAACAAAAGTAAAATCAAATGTCCATGGTTGTTTTGTTGTATATTTAAACAATTTTGAGTATGATCTGTATGTGAAGAGGAAATCGTCATAAATAATAATCAATTTCTATTCAAAAAATGAAAATTGAAATAAATTGCTTCTTCTTCATCTAGAAAGACTTAAAAGAGGAAAAGCAGTGGGGAGAGATATTACACTTGAAGTTACACAAATACGGACAGTTAAGTCGGATCGGGATACTTTAGAGAATATTTACAGGATAAATTATGATAAAATTATTATTATATGAAGAATGGGAATTTAATCTAAGTATACCCATATTTCTGAAACAGAGTCTGAGTGAATATAAAAATTAAAGGCTTATCTGTCTTATCTAAGGGACAATCATAGAAGAAATAAGGAAAGGAGGGACAGGAGACTCTTCTGGGGCTCACCCGGCCTTACAGGAAAAACATGGCAGTTGAGCGCAATGTTTGTCAAATCACCTCCCCTGCACAACCATTGGCTTAGAAACAGAACCATCCCTACCATGTACTTAATCCAACACCCTTCATGGGTTGCATTGGTACGAGTTTTTTAATTTGGTCACAATTATCTCCTTCCAATGAAGTTTCAATGTCAATTGTATGATTACTGATCTTAATACTAGAAAGTATATTACATACCTTGATAATCCTGATTGGCTTATCTGGATTATTAACATCAAGATAGTTGATGAAACCAGAAAGAGATACAGTGAGAAGGTGCTGCCCTTGCCATAAGCAAGATACCTGTTGATCCTCAACTTGGGAACCCATAACAAACTCACTCACGACAGACCGTGTCTCGACATCCCAAAGTTTACAAGTTTTATCACCAGAAGCTGTCAATAACTGTGTTCCATCAGGTTTCCATGCAACCTACACAAATAAGAAATTTGATTAATTTTTAATAAAAACACTAAACGGTAGATTTTATAATTTATAACAACTTATAAATTAGTAAGAAAGTATGTTTTATAACTTGAAGAACCTTTGCTCTAACATTTATTAATATTTTCATTATATTTAATGTTAACATTTTAAAGAAATACTAGTCAATAAAAACTTTACAAATCTTCAAATAATATATTAATTGAATTTTTTTATATTCCTAAAAACATGAACCCATTTAATGAAGCAGATTGTTATATTATAACTTTCCATATATTAACACGGCTAAGTATCCAAAGTACACTACTACACATAATTTTGAAACTGTTTTTTTCCTTTTCTTTACAATATTGTATAGATATTGTTATAAATAATATAGTATTTATAAAATTAAAAATTATAATAATATAGTAATTTAAATTACAATAATCGGTAATAGGGACTGGATAAATGATATCCTATCCTGTATATTCCCAAAAGGTGATACAATACTTACAGCATAAACACCACCTTTATGGGCGGGGCTACCAACTTCTCCAACTAAATCTGCAGTGGTTCCATCATATATAAACACTTTTCCATCAAAACCACCAGATGCAAACAGATTTCCAGATGGAGAATATCGCACTGCTTGCACAAATCTGGTATGTTCCTATAATTAAATAAATACCATCAGAAGAATACTTAAATTTTCATGATAAATTATATAATTATTACTATGAAAAATTAATGATCATGTGAAGGTGCCAAAACTACAGACCAAGTTCAAATTGCTATTTAAAATGACAGTTATTACATTAATCATTATAATATAGTCTATTATTCAGGTTTAAGTGTTATTTTAACCAAAGGTAAATTTATATTATTAAATTGCAGCAAAAAAAAAATTGATCATCATATTTGTGTTTTTTAAAAAATTTTATAATGTCTTGTAAGTCAATAACAAAAATTATTTAATATTTTAACAGCAAGTCTGAAGTAATGTAAAGTAGACAATGAAATATCAGTTAATACTCCTATTTTTCAACATAGAAAAACAGATTTTCTAATTGCTGGTGAGATTATGAATAACCAAAAAGATTTTTAAATTTTTATTCACAAAAAGTCGTAATTGTCACAGAGTTCAAAGACAAAAGATAAATAAACGCTGATATAATTGATAATTTCAAAGGTTTATTGGGTTAGTTAAAAATTTTTCTCTATATATTTAAAAAAATATAATAATAAGGATTACATTAATTTTTAAGTTAGGCCAGATTTCAGAATCCCATATAAATTAGATGTTATATATTCATATTACTTTTATTTTATTTATATATATTACTTCTATTATATTCAGAAAGAATAAAAGTTATAAAAATAGAATTTCATATATTTAGTTTTTAATATGAGCTAAAAATATCTTGGAATCTATTCAGGTTCTGGGAAAGAACATCCAGCATAAATAACTATTATTTAAACAGAATCATATGATCTAACATAGTTTAGAGATGACCTATAATAATTAGTACTTTGAATATTTAATTTTAAAGAGTTTTGACATTTTTACATGCAGTGCTAATGATTTTCATGAATTATCAACATAAATTTAAATAAACATTATCATTAAAATGTGATATCAGTAACTGTAGTAAGCCTTAAATTATTAAAAGATATATATATATATATATATATATTTAAGCAATATATACTTAATTGGCCTGTTTATTAGAAGCTTAATATCTACACATTACCATTAATAACCATTTGTTAAAAGATTTTCGGCTTTAGCCATTACCACATAGCAACTTTATTCATTAAATATGAAAAACAAGTAAAATTATAATAATACCTGTTTGGTCATTTTAAATTTGAAAGGAGGGCCTTCGAAAATGCCTATTGTGTTATCTTCTGATCCAGTGATAATTCTAAAAGGCCTAGCAGGACGAAAATCGCAAGAATTGATAGGTTTTGACTGGCCAGCAATTTCACCCACAGATGTACCAGTTTCTGACATGAAAACATGGCCAAATCTGTAATAAAATTTAAAAAATAAGGAATCTGTATTTTGACAAAGAAAGCAATGCTAAAAGTAATTCATTAATAAAAAATCTATTTGATCAATAAGGAGACATGATCAATAATCTCTAAAGGCAATAAATAAGTAAATACTGGATTTAAAAAAAATTCAAAAATATGCTGTCAGAGGAAAATAATCTTTTCTCTTTTAAATGTTATGAGCAGTGCTTACACGTATCTAATAAAGGGAAGATTTATAAAAATAACGTAATACAAAATATTTTAATATTTTTTTTTATTAAAATACTTTTGACTATTAATACTTAAAATATATAACAACCAAGGTAATGAAACAATAGTTTAACTATAGATAAATGATAATTATATTTATTCTACAGGTATAGGCATACTAGAATCAAGTTTAAAATAATTTAAGACATGTTTTAAAGATTAATAGAACTTGAATTATCCAAAGCAAACATAAAACTTCAAATTATTAGAGTTCTATGAAATTGTCTATTGTGAGACACTGTTGACAGCAGTGGCTTAAACCTAATAATAAATTGAAATAATGATAATGCAGCATACATTTTACATTAATTACCAATAAACTAAGACTAATTAATTTTCAAAAAATATTCTTTAAGAAGACAAACCTTTCTCTTCCTTCCCCAACAACAACCATTCTTTGATTATCTGGTGACCAGGAAATATCTTTTACTGGACCTCCTATTGGCTGGAATTCATTTTTCATGAGATGTTCCTTATTAACTGTATCCCATATTCTAACTTTACCGGACTGATCTGCAAAATAAGAACAATTAATCTAAAAAATAATTACCACACCTGAAAAAGAAATGGTTAATGAAAAAACATAATTCCTTTGACAAGACCATTTAACAGTTGAAAAAATCTAATGAACCAGTAATACTAATAGTTAAAATTAACAAATAATAAACTGGATAATACTGAAATATTTTGTAATAAAATGGTTGATTCCATTATCCATGTCAATAAAGAAAAAAAAGTTGTTTAATGATCATATCACACAACAGATAAGAAATAATATAAATTTAAAAAGAATTTTAGAGTGGTTCAATTTGTTTTAACTCCTTATATGATCATATTAGAATGGCATGCTATATATGGTATTCATTATCTACCCCACCTGGCTACCTACTCATAGGGGCAAAGCATCAAACAAACAATTTAAAAAACTCATACTGACTGCAGTGCAATATAAAATTAAGTTAACTATCTAATGACCTTACAGTTATAAAATACATAACTTAAATATATTTATTAACATTTTGATGTCATATAAAAAACAAACAATTTTAAACTATTCTAAGGTTGGTTAACTCTAACAACAAAAAAAATGACTGGCTAAATAATAAATGAGTATAATAGTTTTCATTTTTGTTTTATAAGTTTAAATAATTACTTGTTTTATTAAGCTTTTCTAAGTTAAAAATACATGGGAAAAAACTCAACAGTCACTTGATGTAATTTTGATAACATGAAAAAAAATAAATGAAATGGTAAAAATAAACTTACCTCCAGAGGCAATATAAAAGCCACTGGGAGAATATTTGGCTACATTCACAGCACAAGAATGTTCTGTATAAATATCAGCAATTGCAGGATTCTAAACATAATGACACCAATTAATATAACATGTAATTATAAAAAAATTATCAGAAATAGAATGAATTTATATAATTAAATTTAACAAAAGAGAGTTAGTGACAGGATTATCCCATTCCTTCTACCAATCTTTCTTGAATTTGATTTAATGAACTTTTCAACTGTTTCCAGTAATCATTTTGATATTTTAAATTCAAAAATTCAATAATTCATTTTAATATTTTTATGTTGAACATTTATAGAGATAGTTTTGTGGACCAGCACAACACTAAGAACACCTGATTTATAACTCATATACAGATAGTGATTAGTTACAACAAAATGTTTTATCTGTACTTTGTGCTAGGCAGATTGTTTACCTTCCTCTAACCTTCCTAATTTGTTAAATTTGTATGAAACAAATATTTATTAAAAATGATTCAACAGGTAGTGAAAAACAAAGGTGGTCTAAGGTATTAAACAATTTAGTGAGATGATCACAAATCAATTAATAAAGAATAGGACTTAAGTCCTAAGAATAAGTCTTTATCAGTAGGAGTTCAATAAACAAATACTAAAGGAAAAGGAAAATATCGGTTTCACAACAATCTATTAATTTGTTTTAATGTTAAGCATTGAGCAGATATTGCAATACATGATTATACACTTACATCTATATTTCTAATTATCACACTGTTGCCATTTGTGTAAAGGAAATTCTTCCCTTTAGGATCACCACCTAATACAATAGGTGCCCCTCTCTGAGTTCTAGGAAGTGTTGCATAAATGTATTCTAGACATTATTTAAAAAAAAAATGGATTATAAATTGTACATTTATTTTTATATGTCAAGAAATAATTTGATAAGATTATAGGCTTGACAATAATTATATACATAATTATGACAAGAAATAATAAGCATTTGAGAAAGGCAAATATACATGTAAAAGAAAAAAAATATGAAAATATTTATATCATATGAAATGATAGTTTAAAAAACCGGCTCATGCTTAGGTTATAAACAAAGAGTAAATTAAATGGTTAATGAAGTGATTAAGACTTACTTGTAGAATATGACATTTCTAACTAACTTATTTTACTGAGGAGATGACAGAAGTCCTAAATGAGATATTTTTGAAGAATCCTATAGTAATATACAATCTTCCCCTGACAGATAACTACGATAGCTTTCCCCTTCCCTTATTTGGATCGGAGTAGGATTTCTGTCCCGTTTGATGGCAGCACACTTCAACACCGATTAATGACCGGAACGTTCTACAAATGCATTGAATGGTACCGCAATTAATTGATTTAAACAGTAATTAATAGTTAGATAATTAGTTGTAAGTAATGAGAAGCAAAAGGTGCAGCTCGAATTTTTTCTATGAGTTGAATTAAAATTTGTTGTTTTTGTGGATCTGTACTACGATATCTTAATGTTAATTTTTAAAAATACAAATTAAAATCATGAAATATTGAGTGTACTATGTTTAATTTATTTCATATAGGTTTTAACGTTTGGCAGCCTGGAGACATGCCAAACCATGGGGAAGGTAAACTTTTGGTTACAGTTGTTTACATTGTCCATGTTGACTACGGCAGATCTTGACTAACATTGAAAGTTGATGAATGAGTTTAAACAATTGCCGACGCATCCTTATTAATTTTGCCACAGTAAGTAGTGTTGATATAAATTCTGTAATAATATCATGAAAAATATTTCATCATTCATTTTGTTTTACCTTTATTTTTATTATTATTTTAGATGCCTGTGACAAGGAGCACCCATGACAGGTTATTTAGTTGGTGTCTCTCATCTTATACGTTTGAAATTCATAGTTACCTTAAAAATAAAGAAAGACATGCTCCTAGAATTCAATTTAATTCTCCACAGGTATGAATGCTTCTTATATTTTAAAACAAGATACATAATTCTGACCACCTTAAATGATGAAGTGTTTTATTTTGTTTCAGTTGAAGTATAGACCAGGGCTTATAGATTGGATAAGATCCCTTTCTGCCAAATTGAAGCTTTCTACACTTACTGTTCACTTAGGAATAAAACTCATAGACATTTTTATGGATAGTCACAATATTAAACAAGACCGTCTTCCTTCTATTTGCTTGATTTGTCTTGTGCTTGCTGGTAAGTACTTACTATGCATTACTAATTGGTAATATTTTTTCAACTATGTTTTTTTTCTAATAATTGTTTACAATTTTAGCAAAGTTTGAAGAAGAAGATTCTATGATTCCAAAATTGAAAGATCTCCCTTCATTTGTCCATGAAGAAACAACAAAAGAAGATTTTGCGTACCTTGAATTTTTTGTTCTAGAATCGTTTAATTGGTTTGTAGGATTTGTCACAGCTGCAAATTTTGCAGAATACTATTCTTTGTTTGCTGTTGTGAATGGTGACTCAGACCATTTTGGAACTTCGCATCGCCATTTGCAAGATTTAGTGCAGTCAAGCATGAGGGATTTTTTGGACATTTCTCTGACAGGTAATATTGATCTCATGAGTTATTTATTAAATAAATAATCATATGAATGTCCAATTGGGCCTATGATATTTTATGCTTAATACACTGGAGCGAGCATTTTAGGGAAGACTATTGTACATATTTCTTTATATCCTAATTGATAGACTACTTTTTACCAAGTACAGTCGTGTTGATCAATATTAAGGCTCTTAATATGATAGTAGAAAACATAATTGGGCCAGCCGGTTAAATCCTTAATAGAAGTACAGAATGATAGAAAACAAGTAAAGTTTAGTGTTAGCTTTACTAAATTAATTTCACCACAGACAGTTTTTGAATTATTTATGCTAACAACTTACCTTCTCACTGTTTTCATTAAGAAATTAGTGAACACTAGTGTTCATGGTTTTCAAGGCTGATAAATTTTTAATTAATGGTTCTTTGGTTTCCAATCATACACATTTCCAATAATGAAATTCTAATAGTGAAATCGTGGGAGTTCTTTTCTTTTATCATTAAAAACAAAATAGATGATAATGTGTCTTTCTTTTACAGAAACTATAGTTAGTGAGTAAAACAACTTCAATGGATCAGTTGAATGAAAGAGGTTCGTTATATACAGAATATTCTTAAAATATATCTGCATGGCTTACTAATTGCTTTTGTAGATGCTTTTAATGACTTGAACTGCTTATAATTAAAATAACAAAAAGCATAGGTTTATAGCTTATTAACTTTATTACAATAAAATTACTGTTTTGTATGAGTATATCATCAGATTATTGATTGTGACTTAGCCAAAACATCAAAAATATTATTAAATCCATCTGTCAAGTTTATGATTGGTCATAATTTTTTTCTATTTTTCTTTCCCTTGCTCTGAAATGTCACTTTAAATTTATTTTGTTCCTTTTACAATATATATTTATGATATGAGCTGTTGTTTTTGAAAGTCCATTTGGGTAAACAAAATTTTTTTATTCTTTTAAATGGTTTTAATGATTATTGTTTTGTGATAAAATTTTAAAGGTGTATAGAGTTTAAAATATCACTCTTTGCTAAATGATAAAAACATTTGCCCGTTTGCCCATATTTTTAAAGTAATTCAGATGGAAACCTTTACATATACAAAAAAATGGACCATTATAACTTTCAAAAATAATATGTGGAAAAAAATCGTTTGGGTGGAGGTAAAAAAATTTCTCTTAAATAGGGAGAAATGGTTGTTAACAAGCCAAGATTTCGACCTACATTGCTGATCATCAGGGGGCATACATTTTTTTAATATGTCCTTATAAATGAAATCACTAATTATATAGTCAGTGTCTATGAAGTTCATCTACATCATAGGTGAGAAAAATCAAATTTTATTCTATACATGTTGTGAGGGCATACAACAGTTGTACTTGGAAGTTAAAACATTAAGGTTATACCTAATTATCTTTTCTAACAGTTTTTGGGTATTACTAAGTGTTGGATGTAGTCCATCTTGGGTCAGAGAAAGATGATATTGTGTAGGCCACATATGAGATAATATTGTTAGCTCTTCCTAGGTTAATGTGTTTTGAAGAAACTGGTAATGGTGAGGTGAGGGGCATTTAGCTAGAAAATGAGCTTATAGAATATAATTTCAAACATTACTTAAATGTTTATAATATTCGAAATTTTAGGTATCATCCCAAAGAGGAACCAGTGTTCAAATATCAGGCCGAAGCAATAAGCAGAATAGTTGTAGTTGATCTGCTAGCAGCACTTATTAGAGGAGTGCTTCTTTATACAATTTAACCTCTATCTGATTTTCGTTTAAGCAAAAATACTTTTTTTTTGTTTTTTTATAATTTATTTAATGGGACATGGTATCAGTGAAAAGAAAGGATATGTCAATGGCCGGGAGGCGAACCAGGATAGCTCAATTGGGAGAGCTCCAGGCTAGTGAACTGGGCGACCCAGGTTCAAGTCCCGGTCCTGGACATATCCTTTCTTTTCAAATAAAAATATTTTAAAAATACTTTTTTTTATGCCCCTTCAAATCTGGAAATGTGGTATATCCTGGGCAGTCAAACTGTCTACTAAGAAAATTATAAAAATATTAGCAGCTGCAAACTTTTTGAAAACAAAAACTTGTTTTGATATCCATTAAAATTTGGTGGCTGTGGTCAGAAAAAATACACAGATAAGTTATGATTATTATTTAATTACAGCATAGAATAAAAATAAGTTTAAACATATGTGTGTGTGTATGTGTGTTTTTTTTTGTGACTACGCCAATTTAACTTTTTTTAACTTGAATCACATCTTTGTTAAATTTTTACTATTATAGTTTCGATGTTGGTGCCATAAATTTTAAATTCATACATTGAATTTTATACTACTTATAATACTAACTGATAAAAAAAGAAATTATTATGAATTATATCTTTAAATAATGTTAATATGGTTATGGTTGCATTGCTTCAGGATTAAAAAAAAAATCCACTCATCTCTGGAAGTTTTGAATCAATCAACAAATCATTCAAGGGGTAGAGCTCTCTTGAGTGTTTAGTGAAGTGTACCATTTATGTTGTTCCTTTAATCCAAATTATTTTTTTTTTTAGTAGTTGCTATTAAATATTGTAATAGTTCTCAAACCTATTTTGTTATTTCTTGTCATTAAGTTGCTAACTTGTATTGAAATATCTTATCCATTTCAGTATCTTAGGGTCTATTAATTATTTTATGACAAAAATATTTAATAAGGTAATGCTAATTAAATTTATGGTTTGTGCATACATCCTTCAAATTTAATTATTAGCTGTCAATATTTCTAATAATATGCTAAATATTGACATTGTCAACATCATGACATTGACCAATCATTTTAATTACTAGTCTACTATGAAGATTGATCAGTTTATTACCTTATTGAAATGATGGCTGAAGTAATATAGGATGTGAATTTTACACAGTTACTGTTTTGTTGATATGGTAGTTATTATTTTAAATTAATTTTTTAGACTTGCCAGTTACTTTTTGCACCGAGTAGCCACTCCTATTGGCCCTCAAGATGACCTACAAAGTAGGTGGAAACGTTGGCACACATAAAATATAATAAGTATCCACATAGTTATTGTGTAAATTTTTGACTGCACCCCCAACTGTTTCCATCCTCCATTAGTACTTACTGTCAATGAATTTCTTCTCTAATTTTTTAGAAGAGAAAAAAAACAAAAAAAGATGATGCATCATCTTGTATTTAAGTGACACCTTCGATAATTTTGTCTTTCTCCTGTTTTCTTTGGTGTTCCCCTTGTTCTTTGTCCCTCTTCTTTTGTCTATACAAACCTAACCACACTTTTTTCTGCCATTTCAGGAACATGGTAGAACCATCTTAGCTAATTAGGGGACTTAGGATCAGAAAAAAAGAAAAGATATGACCATGGCCGAGAAGCGTGCTTCATTAGGGCCCAGGATAGCTCAAATGGTAGAGTCCCAGACTAGTGATCTGGAAGACCCGGGTTCAAGTCCCGGTCCTGGACATATCTTTTCTTTTCAAATGAACATCTTAGCTAATGTTCTTCTATGATGCAGCTGGTCTAAGTCCCAGATTTGATCTTATTGTTGTATATTGGAAGGAATGTCTTATTTGATACTCTACTAACCGAGGCCATTGTTCTAGGTTCCAATTCCCTCCTATTAATCCTAAACGACCACCTCTTCAGTTTCAGCTCCTCTGTCAAAAACTTAGGCATTACTTTTGATCAAAACCTTTCCTGGAAAACCCACATCACCCAAATATCCCAACGGTCAATTAGTTCCCTGAAGTTATTCCATCGATCTTGGCATCTCCTTACACAATCTACCCATAAGCTTCTCGTATCATCCCACATCTTCCCCTTCTTTGACTACTTTAGTGTGATAAAAATATAAGTTTCGAAAATACTTGAGGGCCATTTAAAGCGAAGAATGCTCTCTAAGATTTGTCCTTGGTACTCCGAGGCGATCTCTATGATGAGTTAAAGTGGCTCTTCCCTCCCGTTCGTAGACAATATTTCCTTAGTGCTTTTCTATACCAATCCATTAACTCCCAACACCCTTCATATGTCTACAGTCTCCTCCAATTTAAATCCTCAGTCCAGCACCCCAAAACAAGATCCTGCCTTTCCGATCTCTACACTCTTTCCCACAGAATCAAAGCATTCGAGCGTTCCTTTCTCGCCTGCTAAACCACAGTGTGGAACTCAATCGCTCCTTTCATCCGCCATGCTTCTTCACTGACTTCATTTAAATCCTTGCTTTTCTAACATCTATCCCAAATAGATGCTCTCTAAGCAAGTCAATCATCTTCTTAAATAAATCAGTATTGAATAATTGACCTGTTTTTTGGTTATTTTTCACAAAGAAGATATAGGCTATGTAAAGACTTTATTGGATGCTATCCCAATAATTTATTTTATTTTGTAACTTTTGTTATTTATTCTCAACAATTGGTTAAAATCCTGTTAAGTTTTGTACTTTTTAGTTATTTCATTTATATTTTTCTTATGTTTTTATCACTTTTAAATACTTCATGATTTTTATTATAATGTAGCCTTCTGTCCAGATATATATTATGTTTATTTTTCTGTTCATGTTTGTTATTCTAAAAGGGACTTGGTCCCAGAATAAAGTTTGTTTTATATTCTATTCTAACACGCTTCTTTTATTAGTTATTGCATACATTCTTCTGTGAATTTATATTATATAATCCTAATAAGAAATACTTTTATTTAATTATTCATTTTAAAAACAACAACTTTATATGCCAAAAGTAAGAATTATAAGATTTATTTAATCATTTTCTTCTATAAATATTAATTTACTTATTTTAACAATTAATGTCATATTATATTTTTGTTTGACGTTTTATAATTTTTTGTTTATTTTTACTCTTTAAATAATATTATGAACTATTATTTGAATATGGTTAGGAGATACCATAATGCTTCGAATTATTCTTAATTTGTAATAAGTGAGATTCTGTTGCTCTATTTTACAACTTATTTCTAAAAATCTAAATATGGTGTGGAAAGATTGATTAATATCATTTTTATATTAATCCGTAATATCAATTATCTATCTGTACTTAAACAATTTTTTTGGAGACAAAAGATTGTGATTTAAATACAATTATCTTTTATTAATTTTATAGTATGCTGTTTAGCAACTTATCTTTTTGAGATTAAAAATATCATATTACTATTGAAAAAAAATCTCTTATTGTTTAATGTATTATTTTTACTAATTTTAAAAATTTGTTTTTCAGAAGTTTATATGCATGAGTTTTTACCTTCACAAGTTGCTGCCACTTGCTTGCTAGCAGCTCGTTTAGAACATGGAATAATACCAGTTTGGCCTAAAGTTATCGCTAATATTACTGGTTATAATCTCTCAGATCTTCAGGACTGTCTCAATTTGCTTTTCGAGTTGGTATTCTTATTACTCTGTTGTATATTGTGGATATTATTTTTATGAAGCTAATATAATCAACTGTTTTGTCTCTCCAAAATAAATTAATTATTGTCTTAAAGTCAAAATAGGAAAAAATGCATAAATAGTTTTTTTTGAAGATTAAATATAAAATGGTACTTTTCTGTTAGCCAGGCGCAAATATTTGGGGCCATGTATTCTGTTCTCTGAATTAATTCAAAACAAACAACGTTTTCCTTTTTTCTTCATTCTTAATTTTTGTAAAAAAGGGATGAAAATTTGGGATTTAGCTAGAACTGAAAAAGATGCAGTCTCTTATATGTTAGAGAAAATTATATTGGCAAACATGCGATAAAAATCATGAAATGTAAGCTCTACTCAACTATTTTTTCAGGACCACTGATTTGTTTTTTGCTTACGTTCCGCTAATACTTCTACACCAACTTATCCAGTTGTTTTTTTACTCTATTTGACTGGTTTCATCTCTTCATTCTAGCCGTAAAAAAATCTCAAATATGTTAGAAAACTCAGTCTGGACGATTCGAACCCCGTATCATTGCGAAGGCTCTTCTACGTGCTGCATGATTAAAGATTGCACCGCCAATGTACACCATCACAAAAAGACAGTTTCATTTCATTTTCTTTTTGAAAAAATCAAGACTGAAGAAAAAAAGGAAAACGTGTTTTGTTTTGAATGAATCCAGAGAATAGAACACTTGGCCCCAAACGAACATTCCCCTTATAATTGTAAGAAATTGAAAAGGAATCCTACATCATTTGGTGATTTTTCGTTTGCGCTCGGCTAACGGAAAAGTACCCATAAAGTTCTTAAATATGTTGCTTCAAACATTGTTCTTTCGGTTATTCTAGAAACTATTGTACTCATATTTTATCTGAAAGACTTTTCTCCCCAGTGTTTTTTTGTACTGTTGGAGCATACGAATTGAAAATAAGGAAAACTAATAATATAATAAACTAAGTGGCATGGACATTTATCCTGCTTCTTTCTTTTTTATGAATTTTTATGTTAAGAAATCTCATCACTTAGGTTTGTCCTTCTGCTTTCAATACTTTCTGTTATGGTTCTATTATAACCATTTCCCCATTCTAATACTAGTAATACTGTATATAATAAAACAATTTTAACAATAATTTCGTTTTATAAGTAAATTGAAATAGAAATTTAAATATGATCAATTGTATGCATATATTCTAGAAATTGAGATTAGAAACAAACCATGGTGTATTGCTGAGTGAAGATGCATCATGCATTTATATTATATTTTAGTTCTTTATAATATGCATGAACCGTGATATTTAGGTTTTAAATCTATTGATGTAATGAACAAATTTTAGATGTTTATAAGTACTCAGTGTTATTCTTTTTTTTTCTTTTTTTTGCAGAACGAATGCGAACTACTCATCCAAAAATTATGAAGGCTCTCGTTCTGAGTCAGGATATGAATCCAGTAGTCCAGAAAATCTATCCAAAAAACGGAAATTGGATGATAGTTAGGTAGTGTTATATATTTTATATATGTATGATAGTAGTGATGTTGGATATATTTTATATATATATGATAGTAGTGAGATTGGATATATTTTAAATTCCTAGCGGCAACAAATCTGTGATCCAAAAAGTAAATTGGCATGTGATTGTCCTTATCTATGATATGTTATTCTAAGTGAATTGTAATGTGAAATTATATTATGTTACTTAATTTTGTATAATACTCTTAGTAAACGAAGTGCCTATATTATATGTTGTGATGTATTATTTATTGTGATATAAACAATATGTAAAAGACTGATATTTGATGTAAAGTATGTAAACAGTTAGTTTTGTATTTATTCTTATATTTTTGTTTTACTGGTAAATCAGTTTTATTTATTAATATATTTTAATGTCATGCAGTAGCTACATATAGTAGCTACATTATACTATACATTATACTATATGTAGCTACATTAAGTTTAAATGTCTTCCTTGAAGTACATTTACTGATGATTTAGAGAAATACTTAAGCAAATAAATAATTATCTATAGTTATTTTCTTTTTTTAAATGCCTACCTTCCTAAAGTTGTCTTTTGTTCCTCCATTAGAACATTAAATTACCCATGAAGTTTATTTTTAAATATATATATGCATGCATGCATACTAGTTCATTTATCTGTACTTTTTAAAAGAGATTTATAAATTTGTTTTTCTGAGAAAGGTTTTATGAAAGTGGTTATTTAAGGCCTATTAATTTTGTGCCTTTAGCCATTAAAGATTTATTTTTTAGTTATTTAATAAACCAAGTTTACAAATGCATCAATGCATTTTGTATTTAATATAATTGTTTATATTGAATTAAAAATATTTTACCATTATAAAATGCTTGATAAATCATAAGAAGACCATTTAATCTATTTCATTGTTTACCTAGTGTATTGTTTTTTAGGTATCATATTTTGATCAATGCATTAAATTTGTCTTCAATAGCTAAAAAGTGTACACAACATTTATTTTATTCTAGATTCATTTTAGATGATAACTTTTTCAAATCTAGTACTGCATCCATTTGTATTTATTTCTCCCCTAATTACTAGTGATCCATATTTTAACACTTGAGATGTAATTAGAAAAAGAAAAATTTTCCCGATAACATTGATTTGAACTAATTCTGCAACTGGGTGAAGTTTATTCCCACACTTACAATATTACAGAGTATTAATTACAGCCTGTTAAAATATTTCTGTATGAATCAAAAACCATAAAAGCCTTCTTACCTTGGCTTTCTACACTAAAATTAATGCACATTAAAATTTTTTTTTCTGTTTCATTTCAATCTTTCATTTTGAAATATCTTAAACCTATCTGAGATATGCCTATATTATTTGTAGTGGCACTTTATTAGGTATTCGTCCACAAATGATCATAATACATCTCTAAGTGATACAATATCATCTAACCTAAATTTATATATGTATTTGAATTTATCTGTGTCCTGGTCCCATTTTCCATTATTTTTGCACAATTCTTTTATGCTGATTTCCAAATTTATTCAATCTTTTAATCTTAAATGATCTTCCAACCAATCCCCAAATTGCAAGAAGATATCCGTAGTATCAATGTACATAATAATAAATTGGAAACAAAAAAAAGCTAAATGTGGAAAAATACTACAATTGTTTACATGCTGTGCCCATTCACATAATTTCCTTATTGTTTTGTTTTAAAGTCCATAATTAGATTATCTTTCAAATGAGCATCATGAATGTTTCTGGATATGGTAGGTTTTTAAGCTATCTAATAATTAAATAATGGTTTATTGTATGATTTCCATAATACTTCATAAAACAAAAATAGTCGTGATTAGTAGAGACGACCACATTAGTTTGGAATTTCTCAAGATTCTACTGTTGTAGAGAGGAAAAAAAAACTAAAATTATGCGCATGTTTTATAAAACTGCAGTTTGAAAAGAATTGGATGAACAAAAAGCTGCAAAGTGAGAGATGGATCTCAGGGTCTCATAAAGTGGAGAAAGAGGGGAGCAGTCTAGGAGTCACCAATAGTAACTAGGGACTCCAAGACAACCAATAGGGATTGAGTAAAAAAAGTCCGAAATAATGTATCCCAGCAATTACTGGTTCCATTTTAATTTTTTTTTCTTCAGCTTAATTTTATTAGCTCTCGATTCGTCATGATAAATGAATATGATAACCTTTAAATATTTTTATTTTGAAAAGATTTGTCCGGCCGGGATTCGAACCCGGGTCTTCCGGGTGGGTGCTCTAACCAACTGAGCTACCAGGCTCGTAACCAGGCCAGACATCCATTCTCTTCACCGATCCTATTTCCCCGTGTTCTCGCAATTTTTACGATGTATACACGGGGAAGAATGTTCTTTGAACATTACTTTAATTAGGATCTCATTGACTTACGTCAATTTTATATTTATAATTTATTTATTTTTCTTTTGATGGTGATTATTTTAAAATATTTTTATTTTGAAGAGAAAATATTTTTCCTGGCCGGGATTAGAACAGGGTCTTCCGCATCTCGGGGCTTTAACTAACTGAGCTATCGGACTCGTAGCCTGGCCAGACAAACCCATTTTCTTCACCGACCTTATCCCGGCTAGGACAAATCTTTTCTCTTCAAAATAAAAGTATTTGAAAATAATCACCATCAAAAGAATAAAAAATAAATTATAAATATAAAATTGACGTAAGTCAACGAGATCCTAATTAAAGTAATGTTCTTTGAACATTCTTCCCCGTGTTTATATCGCAAAAATTGCGGAAACATGGGTATATAAGATAGGTGAAGAGAATGGATTTGTCTGGCTTGGTTACGAGCCTGGTACCTCAGATGGTTGGAGCACCGCGCCAGAGATGCGGAAGACCCGGGTCCGAATCCCGGCCAGGACAATTCTTTTCTCTTCAAAATAAAAATATTTAAGAATAATCACCATCAAAAGAATAATAAATAAAAAACATAATACGATAACCGTTTTTATTTTTTTTAAATTCTATATTTAGATTCAACGTATCTCATATTGTGAGGAGTGTTAGATTTTTTCTTTGTTGAAAATAATAAACAAAAATATTAATATATATATTATATAACAAGCATTAATATTAATTATTTTTTAAACTCACAGTATAATATTAAAATTATACTGAAATTAAAATGCAACCAATCAATTCACTGCAAGAATAGATTTCGCCTCCGGATCCGGAAAGCTTTAAATCCCGAAGTAGAGAAAAATCATTTCCAGTCTCAGATCAAGCCCTGAGGAAGGTTGCAGTATGTCCAGCGTAACATCGGCAAAGAATTTGACGAAACCATAAGTAGTACGTGATGAATGGATTAATAATATTGGCCGTGGCAGTTAAAGATAGTATTTAGTGTTAAAATAGTTATATTTTTTCCTGTATCTTTATAAATGACCGATATATAAACGGATTAAATCTTCTACCGATCGCCGCATTGTTGCTTATATAGTAATGCCATGTTTTGTTTGATTATTCATGTAACGGCACTTCATGCGACTATGGTTAATCGGACAATGCTATGGTGGGAGTCCTAAATTTTGCCTATCCAGGTATAATTAGGATAGGGATTTTTAACGAGTACCTGGTATAGCTCTGGGTCAGGACCCCCCCATTTCCCTTCCGCAGGACGGCGTAACCAAGGATTTTTGACTCCCTTTAAAAAATTCTAGGACCATCTACCGGACAGCTAACCCGTGACCTTGGACATAGACGGTTGTTACGCTAATCACTATAACCTCGTGTGGTGATGCCTCGTAATGACGAGTTCCAAGGATCGTCGTGAGAGGATCTATTGGCTAAGCTACTAAATCTCAAGAAAATAGGTTCAGTAGTATTTTTTGTTTTATTCGATATTTAGGTTTTAATAATCTTGAAATAGATTATTAAAATTTGAAAGCTTCAAATTTTGAAGGGGTCAGATGTTTCGATTCGAAAATAATAAAGCTTAAGCATATGCATTCGCATCAAATCCACTTCTGAACATCTTTACATTGACAGGTTTCTTTAACAATTTTTTTAATTTATATTGCTTTAACTTAGCCTAAAAAAAGTAATTAATTTAAATTGTTCCAAAATTCGGGATGCAGTAGTTGGGACAACTTTATCATCCCAAGGACGCGAGTTCGACCCTATGATTTTTTTAAGGGAGTAAAAAATTCTTGATCATTTCGTCTTACCATATAAGTACTTATTAAATATCCATATTCTGATAATATCTGGATAGACAAAATTTATTACTCCCACAGTAGCCTCGACCGATTAGCCATTGCAGGATAAAGTGACGTTAAATGAATAAACAATAAGTTCCAAAATCTAGAGTTTATTCATTTCAGAGAACAATGAAGTTCGTCGAATAACGACAATCGTTCTTCAAATGAAAGCCTACTCTTAAAAATTAAAAAAACACAAATAAACAAATGAAAAAAGATGATTTTAGCAACGAGTTTTGTTTGCTTGTACTACGTATATTCGCGTACCACCTGGAGTGCCCTTTAATACCATCAGCTGTACGCGTTGACACCCCCATGTTAAGCTTCCTGGGAATTATGACCAATTTGGAAGAGGGACCTCCATGATAGATATTTGGACCATGGGGCCAAGGATACAGGGCTGCCACCCCCCGTATTCTCCTCACTAAATATACCTGCAGAAGGTGGGGGAGTGCACCGTCCAGTCACACCCAGTCGCCAGCCATGGTAAGTAGTCTAGAGTTGGGTATTTTTCTGCTAATTTAGAAAAAAAAAAAAATTCCAAAAAATACCTTTATAAAAATTATGGAAGAAAGCAATTATTAAAATGAATTTATCTGAATTTTGCATGTCTTACGAGGCTTATTTCCGTCACACAGGGAAGTTAAAAATTCCAAATTTTATACATTTTGTTTAAGTTTTTTAATGGAGTTTTATTGATTTTTCTATTTTATATAATCTTTAGAATCACATAAATATTTTTATTTTTCTATATTTGTTTTAAAGTTCTATTCATGAACATATAGTTATAACAAGTTGTAAAAACTCAAGTTCCTAACCCTAGATCTTTAAGAAATTTTTATTTAAGTATTTTACCAATAAAATAGGTCAGAAAATACTATTATTAATTTTTTAAAATTTTATAAAAGTCAAATATATTTATAAAATGTACAAGCTAATGTTAGAAAGCTCGTTTCCTACCCCCAATGTACTAGTGCAACTAATGTCTTTTTTATTAAATTTTAAATGATAATTTAATTTTTATTTAAGGAAAGATTCTTGAAATTACTTTTGGTTAACAGAAATCCATAAGAGAAAATATTCTTTCCATAACTTTCCATTTTTTCCATTGGAACATTTTTTAATATCGCCCTATAATGCTATAAAGGCTAAGTGCTAAAGCTATACGTTGGGGAAAAATTAAACTAAATAGAATGCCTCACATATTTCAACGTCTTGAAGAATTCATAAACTTATAAGTCTTTAATCAAAATGTATTTTTTATGATTAATAAATTAATATTTTTTTTAATGCAGAAGAAAATATTACTAAAATAATATTAGAAAATTAGAAATACATAAGAATCATATTCACATAACAATTAATTTCAACGTGCCTAAGGGACGTAACTCTCATTGCAAATTTTATTTTATTTTTTATTATTGTGACTAAAATTTCAAAAAAGTTTTGCTTAATAAAGTGCGGGGGAATTCCAGGTACTGAATCGGAAATATCTTCTTTTTGATCAAAAATTAAATTTGTTCTTTTTCGACGATATTTCTAGATAAACATAACTTGAAAATAATAATTTTATTCTGATTAATATTTCGAATCACACCATACACAACGACATCATGTATTCATAACTAATACATAACATTCCACTCATCGACACAAAATCACCTTAATCCACTCGTTCTTCCGCTTTCCTACTCCCTGTTTCCTAGACTTGATAGGAAAAGATTAAAAAGACATTGGCCAAGAGACCTACTCAACTATGGACATTTCCATTCCAAAACTTGACGTTCCAGTAGAAAAGCGAAGAGAATAAAACTTGGAACAAATTTGCTGGATCGCAGGTGCAAATGAAAATTAAATATTCAGATTAATATTTTAATAATTAATATTTAAAGATTAAAAAAACGCTTTTTTTAATCTTTAAATGGTTCTTGATCAAAAGATTGGTTTTTGGGAGGGAGGATGAAGTATTTTTCACCTTAAGTAATTTTGTTTTAACTGATTTGGAAATTTAATAGATATCAACTGATTGATTCCAATATTGTGGGACAACGTGAATTGTACACTATTTTCGTGGCATCGACGTTTTGATGTTTTTAACGTTGATATTTTTTATTCTATACTTATTTTGGATCCTTTAAAATGAAATATCATATTTTTCCGTTCTTTAATGTTGAAATGACGGAACGCATTGGCATCTTACATTGATATTCATTTTATTATATATCGGAACGCTTCTTTTCGAAATATTTTTTCCATTAGTCAATATTTATTTTATTATTGCAATGAATTGATAATAACATAACAAAAATATTTCAAAGACAATAACAGTAATAGTTTTCTTAATCAAATTACAGACCTATAGGTTTTTAAAACAATATTTTTAATTTAAATCTTTTCTTTCAAAACGAAAATTTTATTTATTTTTTAAAATGAAAAGTAATTTTTTAGGCTTTCTTGAATTTATGAATTTTTCAATTCTGCTCTAATTGATTATTGCATTATTTTATCTGTATTTTAAAATTAATTTTAAATAAATGAATTAATTTTTTTTAAACATTTAATCAATAAAACGTAACGTCATCAAATAAGGAATTAAACCTACAACTAGTGACTGTAAAAAAAAATGTTAGAAATGAGAAATGCCATAATCTATTCCTGAAAAGAAAAAAATCTGATTCATTTTTCAAATATTTGGCATTTTTGTAATCAGAAACTGTTATATTCTAAAAAATTAACTCCCAATAATTTTTTATATATGTCCTCGTGCCACTCATACAAGGGCCACTAGCAGCGTTGATTCAAATGTCTATAAATGACATGAGGTAGTCGCATTCATTGGCAACTCCCAGTAGTGTGAGATTTCTAAAGATTTTACACTAGATCTCTCAGCTTTTCAGATTTCTTCTGATAAATTCTGGCATTTTTTTGGAATGCCTATAAAGTTTTTAGTGAAATCATTAGAAGTATGATTATGGTACAGAATTGTAGGCGTAGTTAGCATTTTAGCAAAGGTAGAAAAGAGGTAGGTCAGGAATAACGGTTTCAGTTTCACTTTGTGAAAATTAATTTATTAAAAAATGAGTTTATAAACTTTAGGGGAGATATGCCTGGGAGGAAATATTATGCGCTAGAAATTGTTAAAAAATTCACTTAATTGTGGGAAGTAATTTTTAAGGATCAGTAAAGTCTAAAGTATTATTTGCGTATTTGGGAAAACATTTGCGTTGGATGATATTATTTTTAGCGGGGCACAGGTGTTTTATATAAAATAGAGAAGCAAGAATATAAACATTCATGCATTAAAGGGACTTCTGAACAATGGACGAACGAATAAAAAAAAAAAAAAAAGAGACTTTGAGATATAAAGGAAAGAAGCTAGCCGAAAAAATAAATGTTTATGTTTTAAAAATTGAAACCATATAGCTCTGCCCAATAACTGTGAGGTACTAAGAATTCTGTAACTCCAAATTCGTTTTAGGCTGTATTTTTTTTGTGTTCCTTTGTTATTTCAATAAACAAACTGTTATTTCTTTTTTCAGGAAGAAGACGACCAGAAAATGATGAGTGAGTATTTTATATATTATGGATTAATGGACATATTTAACAATATAAATTTAGTTATTAACGTTTAAATGACGTAGAAAGAGGCTTGGATATAAAAACAAGTAATTTTAAAAATCCAAGCCATTTCTTACTAGTGCGAATACTAAAGCAAGTGCGGTATTTTAATAATATATTTAGAAAAAAAAGTTTCTGTTTCTTTGTAAAAGATTTGTACTCTTTCAAAATTTCAATTTGATTATTGAAGAAACGATTATTGTTGATATATATCATTAATTATATTGTTTAATACTAATGTTACGGATATAAATTATTTATAATGTTTGTTCCAGTGCTCCGGAAAGCATTCCAAATGTTCGATACAACAAAGAGTGGATTGATAGATACATTAAAAATTTCTACTATCCTCAACACGATGGGCCAGCTTTTTGACGACGAAGAACTCAACGCACTCATAGAAGAAACAGACGCTGACTGTAAGTTTTTTAAATTCATTTTTTGTTTTTATCTCGACTCCTTGATAGAAATTTAAAAAACTTCCGGCCAATAAATGAAGTTAAATTATCTTTTTTATTTTACTAATCTTTGATGAAATCTATTATATATCAATATGTTACATATCCTGGATACAAAACTAACAAAATTAAATAGATGAAATTGTGCACACTACATGATCCATGTAGTGAGACTTGTTCTTTAAAGAAAAAAAAGTAAAATAAAATAAGCGTTCTAATATTCAATTCTTGAGCAGTGCAAGAAACCCCAATTCGCCTTCCGTTTTCTATGATGTTCACATTAAACTTGCAAAACGGTACTGATAATCTGTTATTGTTAATTTCATCAATAGATCAATACATAACTGATAGCAAATTACAAATTCACAATCAACTTAAACAGCCTGTCTATATACAAAAGGGTAAAATAAATCAAATCAGAACCACTTTTGAAGATGACCAACTACAATTTTACTGACTGAGATTTGTTAACGTGTTGTAAAACAATAAAAAAATGTATGAAAAAAATACGAATTTATCAAAATATGAATTTTGTTTTCGTTTCTAGGAAAATTTTTGAATAAACCCCTACTGGTCTACACAATTATTTTCATTATAAAAGGCGGAATTTTTTTATTTTATTACAGATAGCTCTGATAGGGAGGAATTGAAAAGTAACTGAAGTTTTTACACTTCACAAGTTTCCTTGTGGAACGAAATAATAATTATTACTAAAATTCATATTTAATGACTTTGAAGTAGTCCATAACCTTCCATATCACGAAAAAGATATTTTTAAAAAAATAATAAAAAGGATATGATTCATTTCCTTGCAGGAGACCGCTACAAAGACTAAAACTAACCTTGATGGAAAGAATAAATAGTATATATCAGAAGTATATGCATAAAATTGAAGAAAAATCGAATTGACCGAGGATAAAAAGACTTGTTTAGACGATTAAGGATATATCTTCGGTCTATGAAACTTAAAAATTATCATTAATTAAAGTAAATTTAAAATAAAGTTTCATTAATTAAAAATATAGAAATACACCCCTTCGGGATTGCACCTACACTTGTCCACCCTTTATTTAGGCAAGGCAGAATAAACTTACGCCTCTCTCAAAATACACCGGCAGGTAATATATAAATATGCCGAGAAACATCCAAGTTTGTACGCCAAGGTTAAAATAAATTTAGGAACCAATTAGAAAAGGAACGCGGAAAAACACATTAGGCCTTAATTCAACCATACGGTTATTATTATTAGAAATAGTTTTTTTGGGCCTCGCAGTAATTAATGGCTGTCTCATTTGTTTAACAATTAAAATGTTTTGAAATAGACGATGTTCGTTACTGATATTAATTACTGCTAAAACTGTTATAAATTCAATTCCCCATTTGCTTATTTTGAAATTGCAAGAATTCTTTATTGTCTAAACAATCTGTTCGAATATTTTCTAAATTGAAAATTGGAGACATTTGAAATTTTTATTTGATCAGAATAACTTCAGCAATTATTGGGATCTTATTAAATCGATAATGATTAGGTACACAACTTGATTTTTAAAAAAGGTATGATTATGATCGATTTTAGGTAGGTACTTCATTATATATACAACAAACATATGGGATTTAGAGGGAGATACAAAAACTATTTTATTAATTTATATTGTTATATAATTCTTAAGAAAAACATTTTATTACAAACTACCATCCTAGGCCTGAGAGGAATAATAATCCGTTACTTACGACAAATATTTAGTCCTATAGCAGTGGGAGAAGTTTAAATTTATGTGCATAGTTTTAACCTGTGACGATGTGACCAGTTTTACTCGTTGGATATTCATGTTTATGGTATGGTACTTATATTCGTTACAATTTCAACTTATATAAAAATGGTTTCTCCCTTTATATTTAAATGTATGTAACTATATATTTGAATAAAATATTTATTTTTAATATTATGCACCACCCATGTCTGACATTGGTTTCAGTCTTGAGAAATTAAAGATAATCCCCATTATTTCAATGATAATTTTTTTACTGACACCACATACGAGTCATTTGTATGTTCATGCAAATCTTTTATTAAATATAAAAATTAACAGAGCAAATCGCATTTCTTAAATTAATTAATTTTCATGTTAAAAAAAAAGATTAACAGAAATTACCGCTATCCTGTATCTTATTTTTACCAGCTCAATCGGTTGGCATATTCTACAAAATTCCTTTAGTAAAGTATTTTTTTCCCTTACTTCTTTCTATCTCTCTCGAACTAAACTTTTTTCTGTATAAAATTTTTGCATATGCTATAGAAATACATATGCAAAAACTGGTGGGAAAGATTTGAAGAGACCCGTTGACCTTATACGATTCACTATAACTGTATCCAGAGCCTACGATGTTTTGGAGATGCACATAGGATGAATATTGGAGACAGACTTAGACAGATTTACGTCAGAGCGTCTCTGCGTAAGAGGTGTCGCTTGGGATCAGGCCAAAGAGAAATCCTCAAAACACCTGTCAATGAGCCATTATAATATACAAAAAATAACACCTACACATTTTCTTCAATAATTAATATTCCAAAATAAAAGATAACAAAACAGTTATATGAATTAATATGAACAAACAGCCATTACAAAAAACAGTAATAAAAAATATATTTCCAAGTATAAAAAAAAACTGTACCAGTTCAACCCTTGTAGGGTATTGGGTTCAGTACATAGTAAGAACTGTACTGTTTCTTAGCCAACGGTAGCGCAGGGTGGTGATTTGGCCGAGACAATGCTCACCCACCTAAATGCATGGCTGGGTGAGGGAATTTAGTCTGATTCCACAAAGCTTATTCACGGCTGTAAACAGAATAAGTAATCTGCCACGGCCGATATTAAACACGGGACCTTAGTAACTCAGCTCCCCCATTTTTACGGATAATAAATATTTATCCTCAATTTTAATTTCATATTTGTAGACCTCAATTTCTTTAATTACTGCATACTTGAAACACTAAAATATAAAGTTTTTTTTTATAAAGAAGATTAATGGTAAAATCTAAAATAAATCTTTAAATATTTTTATATAAAAAGAAAAGATATGTCCAGGGCCCGGATTCGAACCCGGGTCTCCCATGTTTCCGTCATGGTGCTCTACCACCTGAGCTATCCTGGTCCGTACCTCGGTCAGAGTACATCCTTTCTCTTCACTGATCCCGTATCCCCGTATCCTATGTATTCAAGGGGAAGAATGTTCATTGAACATTACTTTAATTAGGATCTTGTTGACTTAGGTCTTTATATATTATTATAATTTTTTTTTTGTTTTTTTGTTTTTATTAATTGTTATAATGTTTAAATATTTTTATTTGAAAATAAAATATATGTCCAGGGCCGGGATTCGAACCCGGGTCTCCCATGTTGGATGTGGCTGACCGAGGTACGAACCAGGATAGCTCATGACGGAAACATGGGAGACCCAGGTTCGAATCCCGGCCCTGGACATATCTTATCTTTTCAAATAAAAATTATAACAATTAATAAAAAAATAAAATAAATCTTGCATCTATTGAAATTGTGGGGAATTAAATTTCCAAAACATTATTACAAGCACTTGATGACCAATGTTATAAATGATTATAACATATTTTACAATTATTTAAAAAAATTGTGGCATAAATGATCAGGTCTATGTAATAAAAACCATCAATGATTTAAACTATCGAAGAGTACGCGCGGTGCTTCTCTGTCACACATCTTCGCTTGCTCTAATTTTTCAGTCTCACAATCATAATTTCGTTAATATAGTAAAGAATATAGTTAATAATAAAGAATTTAGTTGTTTGGCAAGGAAGTCTGTGAAATTTGATAAAAAAATATTTATAATAATTTTAATTTAAATATGGTATATTTTTCATATGATGAACAGATATTTATTTGGATGAAGGTAGACCTTACTTGGGGACTATAATGTATAAATAAAAGACAATTTAAAAAAATATATTCTTAACACAAAAAAAATGTAATCCTTATATATCAATTAATACATAAAACTCGTTAGCAATCCAATGTGGGAAAGAAGCAAGGTCTAATCTTGGAACTGCGGCGAAATAAAAGTCAGTCCTGCTATCCCACCCTCACTGATCAATTATAAATCTGCTCTGCTGTTGATTAAAGAGCAGTTATGGTTATAAATAAATTATTATAAATATGGTTATTATTTCTATATGAGAGGAGAGACACAAAGCAAATAAGCGATTAGTGTGGAATCGCAACTTGTGTCACAATTGAGATCTTTCATCTTTCTATGCAACCCGCACAAATTAATATATAAGCTCATATTGGAGATATCGTTTTACGTGCATAATTCAAAGCTACTGTATATATTATATACTAATGGGGCGTCTAAAAAAAATTACCGTTTTATCAAATTCCAGAGTTAAAAAGTCTGTAAATATTTTAAAGCTATTTATTATTTACCAACATTTAATAATCCCTTTAGACCATTCTTTAAGCTTGTTTACTGACACTGACTTCTTCAAAAAAAACCTCAGTTTAGTTATTTATTTCAAAGAAGAAACATGACAGTGTCCTACGAAATTCTAGTAATTTTAAGACATTACTGGAAAACAATTTCACAGCCACTGAAGCAACTCGTCACTTCTCTCCATGGGAAAGGTGAAACGGTCATTTTTTTTTTATACACCCTATCATATTTGTCTATTGGAATGCCTAGTCAATATGCTTTCTACCTAATCAAAGATGCTTTCTAAAATCAATAACATAAATTATAAAAGTTTCATAAAAATATAATTTGTGTAAAAACAATTGGAAAAAGAGTTCGTCATTGATTTGTATGAAATATTTTGATGTTTGCCCACAAGAACTTTTTTCCCTACCAAAATTTTAGAAATTCTTTCAGGGATTCGTGATTATCTTATTTCATTTAAGAATAATAATGGCCTAAACGAGGCATGGCATCAGATGGTTCATTCTTAAGGGATTTTGAATTTGTAATTTTTTCATGGTGACCTTTATAAAAGAGGTGGAGATACAGTAGATTAATGTACCAAACAAGGATTAGATTTTTCAAATTCTAATTTCGTTCACAAACAAACGAATTTACCCTTATTTGAAAATCCTTGAAGCGAAACGTAATGATATTTTCTTACGGCTAAAAGGCTTCTTAGTTTTTTCTGATTTAACTCCAACTCAGGTATTATTAATAGACCGGTTTAAACATTAAAATATTTTTTCTAAATTGGGTTGAATGATGGGATTGGGACTTGTTATTAATCATTTACAGTGACTAATTAGTTTTCCCACCAGTTTTTTTCCATTTTAAAAGACACTTTCATTTAAATCTAAAGTAAACAATTATAATGATACTAATTAAATTTTAATACTCACTTATCATATTAGTTAATATATTTGAATTCATAATACTGCTGTTCTGTTAAATATTTAAGTTAACTATTGCTAATAAATAGACTCACACTAAGAAACAAATCTTTACAGTTTAAGCCATTGATATGACTACAATAGATAGATATTTCATTTTAACTTTTGTTTTTAAGCTGAATTTTATTAGTTGTTTTTGGAGGGAAGTATATATTCGAATTTATATGTATATATATATATATATATATATATATATATATATATATATATATATATATATATATTTTCTTTAAATGTGGTGATGGGTTACGCATTGGAACATTGATCTATAATTTGCTTGGAATATTTCCTTTGTGTTACAGATAATAATTCCTTTTAGAGATAACTATTATATTATTATAAATTTATAAGATACATCATATGAAATTTAAAAAATTAATTTATTTAAAATTTTAATGAACTAGATATTTCCAAAGACAACTGTCCATTTCAGTTACTAAGATGGGGATCAGTACCTCAAAAAAATAATAAATGTATATGTAGGTAATACTTAGTACATAATACATTATATATTGCAATAATGTATTGCTTTTGGTTTGTCAATTTAACAATTTTGAGTGTATGATTGCTGTGAGTTTCAATTGATTTAATACAATGGTGGAAATTTTAATAAAATTCATAACTGTATTATAATAAAACAAGTAAATAGAATGAAAGATATATAATGGCTTGAGATAAAGGCAAATACAGAAACTATCCCCAGGTAGTACACAAATAACAAATTCAGTTCACGAAGCCGTCTGATTTTCAGACGTCTCAGAAGATTATCGGAAATTGAAGAAGTAGCTAGATTTGAAACTAGTGGTCTTGAGTAGGAATACAGTTTTTTATCCAAGGATTGATATCCAGTTCGAGCCGATCATCAAGAAATAGAAATATCTGGAAAAATTAAGTTTGAAAAATGTGATGCATCAATACCTTTTAATGATATTACAAATATAAATATAAAAAATAAAATATACGATAAAGCGAGGGATTAAAAGGAAATATGTTAATTCGTACAATATATGATTTTTTTTTCTCGATTTTTTTAGGTACGGGTAAAGTAAACTTCGATGGTTTCTGCCAAATCGCAGGGCATTTCCTTGAAGAAGAGGACGCTGAAGCTATGCAGGAAGAGCTGAAAGAAGCCTTCAGGCTGTACGATAGGGAAGGTAAGCTTAATATATATGTTGCAAGGTTTTTCTGAATATGCTGAACATTTTGTCAAAAAAAACATAAATAGATTCAACAATAATTATCAATAAATAATTGGTTTTAGCTTGACTTTTATAACGCATACTGTTATTTGGATTTAGGCGAATATAAAAAAAACATGTTGATATTTGAGTAGGATGCGATGAAATGATAGATATATATAGCGATTCAATGAAATTCGGTTATCGAAGTGAAGACAAACATGGGAGGCGAAAAATATGTTTTTTATTTTTATAGACCAAAAATAAGGTCATCTCAGACACCTTTAAAGATCACCGAAGGGTTCCTAGGCAATTCCGGAGTATAATGATTCCATCATGAATATTTATGTTGTCTTAGATTCATTCCAGAAGGTTTGAATAATGAATTTTGTAAACTATGTTATATAATAGGGTGTAAATCAAGATGTAGTAAAATTTGAAGAAAATTGAGATAATAAAACTATTTTTTTATAAATTAGTATGAAATTACTAATTATGAATATTTAAATGCTTCATACTTACTTAAATAGTAGAGAACATTGTAAGTAATCGCTAAAATTAATACTTTAAAATATATTATTGTAAACTATAATTAGTTAATCAAAAGTGAGAAACGAAGATTGATAGTTTATTTATCGAATTGACCGCCCCCTATTCCATTGACCCCATCTTGGGAATTTTAAACCGGAGTTCAATTAATTCAGTACAGCAATTATTTACTCTAATAATTCCACATAAAGCTGAACTCGTGAAATCCATCTTAAATAAATCACTATTGATTTTCTTGTCAATGTAAAGGAAAACCAAAACAAGTTTATTTTTTAAAAGTTTGTCATGGCTGTTAAATTGTCGGCATTAGATCCGTTTTAGGCAACTGTTTTTTATGTTTATTAATTTACGATTGTTCCTCTGATAGGCGTGAATACAGAGATGTATTAGAACAAAATTCAAGTTGGAATTAGTAAAATAATTACAAGTAAAGATATCTTTTACAGGCAACGGTTATATAACAACAGCTACACTACGAGAGATTTTAGCTGCCCTTGACGACAAACTGAACTCTGAAGATTTAGACGGGATCATAGCTGAAATCGATACTGATGGCTCCGGTACAGTCGACTTTGATGGTAAGTAGCTTTACTAATTAATTTATAATATTAAAAATAATTATGATAATATAATTTAATAATTTGGATACAACATATACATTTGATGAAATTTCGATGTTGATAGATTATCCTCAAAACTTGATTGTATGTTTAACTGAATTTAATTCAACACGTGGACAGTGTAGTTTATAAAATTTGTAGTCAAGTTATAAAACTTATAAAAAATTGAGTCTATGTAATCGAAAGAGTTTAGTTTAAATACACATGTCTCTTCCCCTCTTCCCCCAGAAAAGCAATCATTAAATTTAATTTAAACTGCAATAACTAATTTATTTTGAATTTATTTAGTTATGTGAGACAAGTCTTTTTTTCTCCTTTTCTGCCCTAGTTCCGCTAAAAATATGATAACAAAACGGTTTATTGAAGTTAAGGTTCGGAGGTACGATGCCGATACAACGAGCTATAGTGATATCATCCAACCTAGGCCCCGGACGATTACCTGACGGCTTACAGATCCATTACAGTCTTCACGGTACATTCACTTCAATGGTGTTAACAGGGTCCATGCTCCGAAATTTGGGAATGCAACCTCCTTAATTCAAATGGACCAGTTCCTCATGATAGACTCAGAGGAACTCTCGCCCTTCGGAACGAATGTTCTACGCAATGCCTTAAGATTTTATTCCTGCACAGTTAGCGTTCACGTTTTAGATTCAGAAAGTACAGATGGAGGGATGACTTTTTTTTTTGTAGGTATTTACTACATTCCTTTTATTTCCCCCTTCGTTTTGGCCAACTAGGGACCACGTGGCAATTTGTTGCTTTATTTTCCTGCAATACTCTCTCATCTCTTTTTTCTCTCTTCCGACTACTTCGTGCCTGCTCTTATTGCTTGTACCCTGGAATCCCAAGTTAACACTATATTTTTGAAAGCATCTCTATGTGCTGTTGCTTCTGCTTTTA
Organism: Troilus luridus; assembly: GCA_964056705.1. NCBI lineage: Eukaryota > Metazoa > Arthropoda > Insecta > Hemiptera > Pentatomidae > Troilus > Troilus luridus. The sequence goes on from OZ057414.1 coordinate 61,493,281, forward strand.
TGTTGCGGATTTCTTAATCTTTTTTTATTTCTCGGATCCAGCCTGCAATTGTAGTTTTTTCCCAGAGACAATTAAAGTTCTGTTTTGACAGCCTGTTGCCATCCATTCTGTATAAATGTCCAAAAGATACGAGTCTTCTTTTCCTTATCGTTTCTTTTATTTTTTCTATGTTTTGATATATTTCATCATTGCTTTGCAATTTACAGCTCTACATTCCTTTTATTTTAATCATTATTTTTTTTATTTGGTCGTGTTACTTATAAAATTATAACTAAATTAAAAATTGTAATGTGGACTGAGTATATAGTAGTGGCATATCTTAAATAAAGGAATAAGAGTCTATAATTGGAAGACTTCTTTCTATTTCAAATTCATAAATTTTAGATTTTTAATCAAAAGAGGATTAAAAATTACTTGGAAGTAAAACATTAAGTAAGAATTCAGGAGTAAAGTTCTAACTATTCACCTTTCTTTAGTGCTCTTGAAATCGTAGAATAAAATTTGTATTTAACTTTCTGTTCAATCTTTTTACATTTTTCTTTAACTGTAAGTTCAACTGTAACCTTGCAATTTTCCGTTTAAAATTACTGTTCAGTTTCTGAGGAAAACTAAGATTCAGATATTATCTTTTGGTTCTCAAAACTTTAAAACAATCAGTTTGGTATTAATGATTTCTTAGACTGATTCCAATTTCATAATGGCTGTTAGACGTGGAATATTTTCAGAAGAGAAATGTTTTTCTCATACTTAATGGAAAATACATACTTATCTCATTTTTATTAAACATGATAACAATTATAACTGAGGTCTTAATAAAAAATAAATAATAATATAAAATTATTCATAGAATCAAAGGGCCTCTTTGGCCTTTTTGATGTAACCAATGGTGTGAACGAAAATCGTTCTTTGGAAGGAACACCTGCCCTGGAACTGATAAGATAGTGACGTCTTTGGGGACTGACAGGCGATTCTCTTCTCAAACTGTCTCTTAACAATGCTCCGAGGGCAAGCCATTCAGGAGAGCCTTCTTTGTTGGCTTTGCTAAAGAAAAAAAAAAGCAAGAAGTCTCAAGAAGGTAGCTGGAACTGAACATGGGATTCTCGTTGTTTACCATAAATATTACCATTAGCAAGTTAAAATCATTCTCTATATTTACTACTCTAATGAAGTTCTTCTGACTTCTGACCATCACCTTAAATTATAGAGTTATATAAAGAAAAATTAATTATATAGAATAATAAGACTCTTGTTGATTTATATAAAAGACAAAAACATTTTAAATATGCCAATTTATTTTTCAGAATTTATGGAGATGATGACAGGAGAATAAACGTCACTTTTGGTAAACTTGTTCAGAACCAGATCATCTGCCAAACTGTGAAGAAACATTTGAATCATCTGCCAATCCATGGCACGCACATGAGGATTTATAAAATAAACTTATTTATCCCGATTTATCTATAAATGTAATTTAAGTAAAAGAAATACATTATTTATTTATTAACTTGATTATTTATTTCCTTTACATTCATTTTATAATTAGAATAAGAGTTATGCATTTTTAGAAAAAATGTAAGACGTATTGAACCGGATTAAATCAAGCAGCAAGAAGTAATCTGAGCTGTATTATTTGTGTTTTCTTTACGAAAACATCTAGCTCAAAGAGTTGTATTTGTATAAAAAAAAATTAGTCAATAAATAAATAAAAACCTGTACAGCTACAACTTGGATTTAGAACGTGGTAGAGACTGTACTATTTCTTGGACATCAGATGTGCAGGGAGGTGATTAGTGCACGTATGTAAAAGGTGTATCTATGTCGACCCAAGACTTAGTATTGACATTAAATAAGAGGGGTTTATCACGGTAGATTACAGAATCTCATTCAATGTATTTTTATTAGTAAGAAGTTTGTTCTACTTTTCCTTTTTTAAATTAAAAATTGAAAGAGAGGAAGAAAATGATATTCATGCATGTAATAAAATTGAAAGAAAGCAGAAATATTTTGCTTGTTCAAAGTTACAAAAGTTAATTTTACGGCTTTAGTATAAAAAGATTGTTTTTTAAAGAGATGCGAGGAGATAGTTGACTGGAAGATCTGAGTAAGGAAGGAAATAGTTTGGGGTGCAGTTAAATTAAACACCAAATAAGTGGGTACTTAATTTATTTTGGGCTGACGTTTCGACCCACTTTGTGGGTCATCTTCAGGGCTAATGGAAGCTGAGGCTAGACTAGAAGCGGTCTAACTTGATTTTTGTTTTAAATTATCATGTTTAGGTCGATGATATATTTATTATTATTATATATTTAAGGTTAAAGACTGGGTTTGTATCCCTAAAGGTATATTCTCATTAAGCAGAAAGCAGAAAAGATTTTAGCTGCATCATCGAAATCAGTGACTTTTGTCAGAGGTTTCCAAAGATAAAAAAATTTAAATAACTAAATATCTATAGTATACAGATATAAGGCAAACATAATCAAACCCAGGCATTTAAATAACAAATATCAGATGGTTCCACTATGTTACTCTTGCGTTAGTGTCAGCTGAAAAGTCCGAGAGATTTGTCGGTTACTGGTGGAAAGGAGGAAAAGAGAATTGTTTTCTTTAAAAAAACGTAACATTCCTAACTCCTTCCCATAACAGCATTCATAATTATTTTAAAAAGAACAACGACATTGTATTATATCGGTTGATGATTTTTAATTCAGGAACGAAATATCTGATATTCCATTTCCAACATTTTTTTAAAATAAAGTAATATTTCTAGTTTTAAAATGTTTGAACTTAAAGTTTTACGGGAATAATAAGTTAAAATAAAAAAAAAGGTTTAAGGTTTTAAACATTTTCTAATGGTTAATAAAAAAAATTCAATACCGTCATTAAAATAGGAATGCTTTGTTTTAGCAGTGCCGATTTTTAAATTGTTTATAACTCACACGGAAGTTTTAAATACCTCAATTGAGAAATATTGAGGTTTTTTGAGTTATAAAATTTTACTTTTGAAGGAGCGATATCAAAACGTCGAAATGGAAGATCATTGGAAGGAATTTGTGTCTATTTACCATTCTCTTCACCTCCTCCTGATGACTTCCAGCATAATTACTGGTAAAAAAAATTAAAATATACCTACTAGTAGTAATATTCAAAAATAACTCGATTAATAATCGATAAACCGTTAGAAAAGAGGGAATTCGACCTTGATTTACCTTAAGAAAAGTCGATCGACGAAATTCTCAAGTTTAATCAAATATTTTTAATTTTATTGTAGATTTAAATGAAATGAGTCAAATTTCTATATTACTATCATTTTTTAGACTTAATGAAAACTCAAAACGTATCTATTATTAATTATTATAATGGATATCTAATTATGTAAATGGGATACTGAAAAGGGTCAAAATAGTTATAAATTGTTTGAACCTGGTGAACAACAATTCATTTGTAATTACCAATTACCAATTGGTTTATTAATTAGGGATTGCATGCTGTTAATCCCTTCTGTCGCAGTATAATGTAACGAAATTATACGATTGAATACTCGTATATCATCCTCTATATATTTTTCAATCAACGAATATTCCAAATTAATATTGGTTTGGTTAATATTGATTGAAATATGATGAATGTAGTTTAAAAACGTCATAATCTTTCCCTCTTCTACTGCTGTGTGGTATGAGGATATCCTTTGTTCCAGTCTATTCCTTGCTTTCTGAAAGCTAACATACGCAGTCCTCCCATGAGAGACGAGACCTTCCTCTGGGTCTTTTTCCTTCCTTTCGTGTCTCTTAACTCTTCCTGGTGTTTCTCTTTGGGTCCATCCTAAAGAGATGTCCCAACCACCTTAGCTTGTACTCCTCTTGAAAGTTCTCAGCTGGTTTAAGGTCAAGATTAGCCAGTCTGGTGGCGTTCCATATTCTACAGCTCCGAGTTTTCCTCTATAGTTTTTGCAGGTTCCTCGTTTCTAAAACTTGTATCTGACTACTGTGTTTTGAGGTTAGTTTCCAAAGAGTAAATTAGGATAGGAAGGAAAGTTGATTCATAGACGGTCAGTTTGTTTTGCTTTGTCATCTCTCTTCTTCCCAGGAATCACCTTCGGACCCTATTGAACATATCGAATCCTCGCTGCTCCAATTCTTTGGACTACTCATTCGTCAATGTAGCCCCTTTCATTAAAATGAGTATCTAGATTATCTAGATATTTAAACTCTCAACTTGCTCAAACCTCTGTCCTCCAGCCCTCAGTACTCTCATTATCCTTCAGGGTTTTTCCATCGCATGTGTTTAGTTACTATCAATTATAAAAAAAAATAATGCATCAACCCTTCTTTTAATATTGAATGTTATTATAATATAATAATGTTATAAAACTGCTTATTTTGTTGGAGTGGTGGGAAAAAATTCCCGCCATACCCTCATAGCTCCTCCCTATCACCACGCCCTAAAAAAAACAAAAAAAAACTACCTCTGGGACCGGTAGAGATTGTTCAGGGCGGCGATAAGCTGAAGCTGAAGGAAACATATTTCACTTGTAGTAGCATAACAACTTTTATTTAGATATTATTGGAAAATAATAATGTTTTTCGATACTTTTAATTACATCCCTAACCAAAATACATCTTGAACATGATTACCCCTCAACCACTACAATCCATGATGGATCTTGAGTTCAACACTTGCTTACTGTTACTAGGATAAAGGTTGTGCAGGAAGGTGATTTGTCCAAGGTCATGCTCGACCGCCAAGTTTTTTCACCTATTTCAGATACCCAATTTATAGAGGTTGAGTCAACCCTAGGAGGGTCTCGAGATCTCACAGGAGCCATTCCTGGCTACACAAGAAGCTCATTTTGGAGAAAATTCTACTTAACCACTTATTCACGTAGTAGATATATATTTTACGTTATTCGTATAAAGCCATTATTTACCAATGCTGTAATTATTCTTGATTCACTATATATATGTATCATACATCAGCTTCTAAAGTAATTTTTATGAATTTTCCAATAGTAATTAGTGGTTCTGAAAACTGCATTGACTGTGAGAAGGGTTGATTCATATTCAATACTCACGGAGAAGTTCCAGTTCTTCATTTATCCCAACTCAGCCTGGTCCGGCCATCGAGCTTCCATTGTAGGCTAGTAGGGCTGTCAAGGACCGCTCTCCACATCTCGTGGCTTGTTCTCAATTTTGGGTCAATGACCAGTCACTTCCAGTCCCAGATTTCTTTTTAGATTTGTATATAGAGCATATTAATTAATCTATAACACTCAAGTATTGAAAGAAAAAAAAAGTTTTGAACAGGTATAATCAATCGGTTCTAAGGTCAATGAATTTTTTTCGGTTGTAAAAATAAAACTTATATTATATTAACTCATAAAACTAAAAAATCATTATATATGCTGTAGTGTAAAAATCAAACAAGAAGTAGTAATTATTTAAGAGATGGGTTATTACATCAATTCTACTTACAAGATGAAACTGTCTTAATTTTTTCGACTGGTTAATACAATAGTTTAATTTTGGAGTGAATAAACTGTATAATGATTGACTATTAAAATTACTCTAGCTTTCATATATATTTTTGCTCGTTGAACAAAGAGACAAAATTATTTTTTTTTAAATTTACTTATTTATTTAGTTTTAAACTGATGATTTTTTCACTGTTGTACTCAATAAAAAATCTAAAAAAGTATGTAGAACCGAGGAGCCGAGGGGAAAAAACCTCCATTTTATATCTCGACATCACTTTTCTTGCAAAACATTAATTATATCAAAGAGAAAATTCAGTAATTAAAAATATTTGATTTTCGATTAAATCAATTTAGATAATCCATATATTATTAAATAAATCCGCATATAATTTTTCACTTCAAAACGGTGCTATATTTTGATCCAGAATATCATAAAATTTCAATTCTGGAAATATCATCGGAAAAAAAATTAGTTCCGATGGTGTTAAAAATGTCTGTTAGCTATGAAATATTCTGTAAGTTGAAGGTAACACCTGAAACTAAGTATCCAAAACAGGATGGAAGAGCCTCATGTATTTAAATACTTGGTTTATTAAATTATTAATAATGTATAAGTTATTTATGTAATTTATCTAAGGCACGGAGTCACAGAGTCCTGCCTCTCCCTCCTAGATTCATTTCTACTTATTGGGTAAATTTTTGGTGAGGCATAATCATTATAAACTATGAAGAATCACTAAAAGTATATGCTTTGAATAGTTCCTTAATAATTTATAATTTAAACATGTACTTCCTAGTATCGCTAATACTTAGAATATATTTCATTGAAGAAGGAAGTATATCTAATGCGAAAATACTTTGCTGGTACGCTGATTATACCATATTGTGTCAAAGTATTACGTACACAACAATTAAAAAAGAAAATAAACTTTGCAGAATATATTTATTTTTCTACAAATTCAGTAAATAAATAAATTTATAACACTACACTTAAGAAAATAAATCTCATCATTGAAAAAAAAATCGCCTAATTCAATTTAAAAGAAAAACCACAATTCACAAAATAAAAAGTCATCAATGTAAAGTTTCTATCTAAAAATTTACTGACAAAAGCAGTTTTTAACTGATTTATTTTTTACATTGATATATGACATTCCTAATAAAATATCATGCCTGTAAACTATACATTTACTAGCCAAGAAAAAAAAAAGAGAAACAGTATGCATCAGTTGCAACAGCAAACCATGGACACAAGTACTATTAGATTTACAACCATACATTTATCTTTTTAGAAATCTACAATTTGTTTTTGTTTTTTTCAAAAACTATTTGGATAAATTATTTTCCATTATACATTATCGGCCTTAGAAAATATCTTATAATTATTGTTAAACCACATATATGGATAAATATTGCATATATAATCTTACTGTTGGTATTTTGCCTAGTGCCTATAGAGTGAAATAGTTTACTATTTTGTATCTTGTGGTGCTTTTGTGGTCTAGTAAGCTGCTAGCTCGTTAAGTCTTGGGTGTTTTGGTTGTGGCCTTCAGTAAATATTGGCCTACTCAGAAAAGTAGACAAATGTTTATTTTCGAGTAATTAAATAATTAATTACGTTATCTAGTTGTCAATACAATCATTATACTAACTGCTTTGATAACCTATTTTGTTAGTAGCAAAATATTTAATAATATAGCTCGCTATAGTAATTTCTAAGTTGGTTAACTTTAAGATTACAATTGTATTATTCTTTTACATTGTTATTTCAATAGTGATTATACTTGTAAATATTGTTTTCAAATCATTTTCTAACATTTGAATGTAGATACTTATTTGGAAGTGATTCCAATTTTTTAATTACTACATTTTTAAAAGTAAAACTCTGAGTTATATAGAATATTTTTTATTCAAGTCTTTTAAACAAGTCTTTTATATGGAATGTTTATTTTATCTAAGTTTTTAACTTTAGTTATGTACAGAGCACCGGTTTTCTGCTAATGTTAATTTTTAACCTAGGTTTATATTTAAGATAAAATGAACTCATTCAATATCAATTAAGAACATATCTTTATTTTGCTATTCGCTAGTTCGATTTCGTGAAATATTGAACCAATAACCTATCAAAAAAATAATTCACGTTAAAAAATAAATTAAGTTTAAGACCTTTCCTATGGTAATTAAGAGTATGATAAAAGGGTAGCCCCGAAAATAAAAAAAATGCGTTAATTAATTTTCCTAACAATTTATCTTTTCCTAGAAACGGAGATAATGTGATTCTGATGATTTAATCAATTACCTTTGTGAGATCATTACCTCAAAATCCATAAAATTTTAGAACTTTTAATCGATCTTGGAGAGTCTAATTATATTGGTTAGAGTAGTGGATGGTAGTAATTAAAAGTAAATTGTTCTTAGATAAAGAACGAACAGAAAGTTCAAGAGTTTCTCGACGCATCCCCTATCGATTACTTTGCATTTTCATTGCAATATCTCTTTATTAAATATTTAAGCAATTAGCATAGGGTCAGCATCCTGCTTTGATTTTAAGCTAAGTCTACATCTGAATGTACTCCGGATTATAAATCTTCTAATATATTCAGAAACATTTTCTTGCGTGACTACAACCCTAGGTGAGTCAACCGGGGTTTTCCTAATCTTCTTTTAGTATATGTGTTTTTGTCTAGGGTCTTTCGCGGTAACTGGTCTCATGGCATCCTTCTATCGTAGCTTCGTATACTCTAAAAATATTAGTTCTTCTTATTCTAAGTTTGGTTTGGATCTTTCACATGCTATTAACACGTAGAGGTCTTATGGTATTATCTATCTATTATCGAAGCAGATGAGATTCTTGTCAGTGTCCAATAATTCTGAGATTAACACGGGCTTCGTTGAACGGTGGACAACGCAACTCTAAATGTTTTCGAAGGATAAACAAAGTTTAATAAAGATCGACCAACAGCAATCTGATTTGGTCATAATACAAGAGAATGTTGGAATGCTAGAAGTTTAAAAAAAATATATATTTATTGAAATTTACAACTGTATACACTAATAAGGCCTGTCGTCACCTACGGTACCGAATGTTGGACACTATCCAAGAATCAAGAGCTGGCTTTACTGAGGTTCGAGCGGCGCATCCTCCGTAGAATATTTGGTCCAGTGTGTATAAATTAAGAATGGAAACTAAGGACCAATGCGGAACTACAAATGTTGTACCAAGAAGCCGACCTGGTCAGATTTATAAAAGTGAGGAGATTACGTTGGGCCGGACATGTGGCTAGGATGACGGATGACCAAATTCCTAAGAAGCTCCTCAACGAACAGATCCATGGAACAAGACCAGTTGGACGTCCCAAATTGCGTTGGGCTGACAGCGTCGCTGCCGATGCAATGTCCATCCTTGGGATAAGGAATTGGAAGGCGGCTGCTCTGAACAGGGATGAATGATGGCGTCTGTTGGCGGAGGCCTTGACTCCCCGCGGGTTTTAGTGCCATTAAAGAAGAAGAAATATAATGAAAGATAAATCATATCCCGACATAAAGGCAAGGAGAGAAACTATCCGGTGACAATACTCATATAGATGTTTAAATGATGTTTTCTCTTTTGATTCGAATTGGTTCTTATAAAACTAGTGATTAGCTCAATAAAACCATCTGCAGCGCTGTTGAATAAATGGTTAAGTCGAATCTTATCTAGGGAGAGTTATCTGAGTCGAGGAAAGCAGAATCATGTCGTTATCGTAGTTTTTGGCAAGCCAATGGCTTCAAGAAATGGAGTCATTGTAGAAGTGAGATTTGGTCGGCTATGAAAAACTATGGAAGCGAAGGCATTGAGCCAGAAGGCATTCAGAACATATTGAGTTAGGAAACAGGGAGTGAATGTGTCGGGGTAAAAACGAGCTTAAGAATCGTGCGTGCTACTGCTTGAGTATCTGGAACCATACTGCTTACTGTAGAAATTTACCTTTTTATGTTTTTGGTGCTAAGCTTGTTATAATGGTATTTTTTCATATACATGTAGACGATATAAAATATATTTTGTAATTGTTATTTCTTTTATAAAGTTTAAAGTATAAATTGGGCAGATATTTTTAACAGTTGTAATATAAGCAATGACTCCTTCATTTCCAGACAATGCCTGACTTACACCCTTATTCACCTCAGTAATAACACAATTCTGCCTTCCTAATTACAAGAAACTCATTTTGGACGAAATCCAACCTAACCACTTATTCACCGGAGGTGTAGATCTATAGGCGAAACCTTCCTAGCCTATTTCACGGTCTACTTTGAAAGACAACAATCTACAAGTTAGAAATTTTCTTTTAGATGTTGTAGGAGAAGATAAATAGAAAATTTCATATAATAAACATCGCTAATTATTTCTTAATTAATCACCCTCCAAAAACATTTGTTTCACCTATTTGATAGATACTATCAACTTTGCGGAAAAAAGTACATCATTTTTAACTCTGAAGCGATCTTAGATTCCGAAAATTTGAAAAATATAGTTCTATGATTCTAAAAACACTTATTGTACCCACCCGGAACAATATTAAGGCATTACCGGGGACAGTCATTTGATATTTTGATAGTCGAGGTCCGGTTTAATCTGCAACAAAAGACATTGAAATGGGCTGTATAAAACTTTATAATTTAAAGTATCATATTATGCGGTATAATAAGCCATAAAATATGGCATAACATTCGCTATAGCATACTATCAAATCGTAAAAAAATTTATTTCCCCATACATCACTTGTTTGAATTAATAACATTTTTCGTATTTACGATTTTTGTATTATTATAAATGTTATTTAAAACTCGCTATGGATTATTGTTTTAAATAATATTTTTAACTCAACCGAAAATACCAACAACTTCATAATTTTCAGCACGAGTATCACAATCCACAACCATATTCTTTTCATATCTCTGTTAAAATAAAGAATTTGTCTGTTAATAACTGTTTTTACCCAGGAAATATCCTCTTTAAGTTTTCAGATTCAATTTGTACAAATAAAATAACTTCGTCTATCATTAGTATTTAGTATGTCAGTATGTTTTTAATTTTCGAAAATACAACACAACCCAGGTTCTGTTTTCAAGGCACAAAAAAACAATTACCTTCTACCAATCTGTTTGTTTCTGTAAACAAACGATAAACAGTTATAATTATAAAAATTGAAAAAATCGGCTTTTACATAATGACTAAATATTATTATTATTATGCCTAATAATTAAAACCCAAATGTGCACCAATAATATAATTTCATTTAAAAATACAATACAAAAATTTACTCATTTGATAGAAAAAAACTGTGCACCAAAAATATGATCCTATCTACAAATTCAGCCAATATTTGACCTAAATTATTTTTGTATGAAACCTAAATGTGTAGCCAGGTCAAGTGAGTTTATTGAGTAATTATTTAAAGTATAAAATTATTTGTATTTATGTTCAGAAATTGTGGAAACTTTTTAGGTTTTTTGTGAAAAAAGAATTTCAAGATTTCTGTCGTATAAATCTTACCATTTTATGTGCAATTCAATCTTATTTAAATAAAATAATGAGTTGCAGAAATAATGAATAATAAAAAGTAAATAGTATAAATTTAATTTTCTTAAATAGTATCAAATTATTATATTTAATTTGATTATTAATGGTTTTAACAATAGAAATGAAATTTAGTTTAATTTAAGGCGTTAATCCTTTTCACTTGGGAATTCTATTGATATTGTGTGCGGTAAAGAAGGTTTCAAAAATAATTTTATTTTGTTATTTTTTCATAATTGATTAAAAATTATGTGAATATTTTCTTCTTCAATTTTAGTTGGTTTTCTGATGTACTGGATTCTCTTTCATACATTTTAGTCTTTATTTTTAAAAAGGAAAACAAGTTTTATAAAGATTCATTTAGGACTACTTTTAAATTATCGTTAGGTTATTTACCTTTGACATCTATCGTATGGTTTCCTAGTGGCGAAAATATTTTTTTAGAAAGACTTATGTTCTTTATTGAAAATATATATTTGACTGTGTACGTCTGAAACATATTTATTTAATTTATAGCTTTTATTTACTAGTTAGGGCTAGGCTAATCTGTTTTGTGAAATCTGTTATTTAAATTAGAATATTATTTAATTTTCAAATTAACGAAAAATAAGTACGATTTATGGGTGAATTGTTATTATCATTTAGGAAATTGGAACTGAAATATTTCTTATGTGAATACATATATAATTGTCGTTGTTCTTGGCCAGGTATAATTTCTATTCATTATTTACTAATATTCTAATTTTAATACAATGGCTGTATTATTAAATTTATTATACATAACCCTTTTAGCATGTTATAGATTTATAATACACTATTGTATATGTATATGTAATGTGAAGTTGTATTGAAACACTTTCTTAATATATATTTTAAGGGTTTCGAGAACCCTCAGTCCTATTTGTGCCTCATCAACCAACGCCTTCGTGATCTTCCATCATACTCCCCATTTGGTCCAACGTTTACTCCGACAATGGATGCCAGTTCTGGATCTGCTCCATGGGATTGGCGAAGGCAGAGTTCCAATGTGTGAGTGCCTTTCCTCTAGCAAACATATAGGAACCCAGCACGCATTTTCCGATCAGTTTATCTGAAACAGATATGTTCGTTGTAAATAAATAATAGATACAAATATAAGGTTAGAAAATAACATTTATACATCGTGCAATTTAATTTTTGAAGTGAAAACAACTTTAGCCGCATTGATGTATTTTTGGTAGGGGAAACCATACGGGGTTTGCCACCGAAATGAGCGACATCCTTGTGACGTATTGCGCCAGACTTTCGACACCTAGGGACCTAAACATAAGTTATACAATTTCTTTTAAACAATTCTAGTTTAAGGTGAAAATTCCATTGATATAAGAATAATAATACTTAACTAAAAGGCCGTGTATTATGCTATTAATGACATAAAATATTAATAAGTAGTAAAATTGATCTTATCCCCTAAATTTAATTTGTCATAATTAATGTTGCTGTGTACTAATTATTATTTCAATTAAATTGCTAATATTTTGTATTAAGCTAGTGCAGCTATATGTTTTGATTAATAAATATATTACTGGAAAATGCATATAATTATTGTTGGGAGTGTCAATATATGTAAAAACCAGACTAATACTGATAATTTCAAGTTAAAAATTATAAAATTTAAATAGTTCAGACTATAATTGATTTAGATATTCCGAAAATAACACAATTATTACAAAATTTCGAATTTTTATTCCTGTCGTCAGTCTTTATTAATGCCAATTTAATTTTTTTTTATTAAATACATTTTTCCTTTTTGAATAGTTTTGGTGGAGGTTCTCTATAGTTTCTACATCAGGGCGCATCGGTTTTCAATTTTAATGCCCCAAAAAGGCCATCGGTAGCTTTTATTTTATATATTGTTTTAATAAAAAAATATATATATTTGACAATCGCAATAAGTATATAATTAAATCTTTATTAAGAATTTAATAGGATCCGGAGAGTTGAATTAGCATTTTATTCATTCCCTAAAAAAATACAAGAATTGAACATATCTCGAATAAGTCTCTCTCTCATTTTTCTATATTTTAACTGCATACATAAAGTTTGAAACTGTGCATTACCTATTTAATAAATGAACCAAGTATTTACAAAGTCCGTAATGGGGTTAGAAACTACCATCAAAATTACCGACTCAAGTTTCGTGACTGTGTTTACAAACTGTCAAACTGGAGGGCTGTTCACGGTCCAAACTCCACGTTTAATAATAATAATAAAGGGGCTAAACTTGCTCAATACGTTCCAAAATTAAATTTATTATTGGTTATTTTGTCAATAATATCGTTTGTGGCAGTAATAGCTCAAATATTTCATAACCGACAACCATATTCTTTGTTTATTCATTTAACCGCATTTTATTCTGCTTTGGCTAATCGGACGCTACAATGGGAGTCCTAAATTTTTCCTATCCAGGCATAATTAGAAAAAGGATCAACGAGTACCTGACGTCGCACATGCTCGGAACCTCTATTTTACGTTCCTTCCTAAGAGCAGCATAACCAAGAATATTTAATTACTTTTAAAAATCCTAACGGCCTGCAAACCCGAGATCTTGGGCGTAGTAGGTTGTTATGCTAATCACCACAACCACAGGTGACCCAGGTGACAGTTTTATCTGTCTAAAGGCACAAGCTAATTTATAGATATTATTTAAATAAACAAAAACAATATGGTTTAGGTTTATATACACCACCGATCCTTCCTAAAAAATTATAGGACGATAAGCTATCCAGTATACAACCGTTGGCCCTGCCAACAATGCTGTTGCAACTCATCTGAAGCGATTTGACTCATTCTCACTAGACATTAAGTTGAAATAATTTATAGGATTTTGCAATTTGTCTTTTTGAACTAATAAATTTCAAAAACTGAAATACATTGCCCCGTTTAATTGTTATTTGCTTGTATTTAAATTATTCTCGTGTGTTGAGATAGAAATATGGCTGGATTAATGCAGCAGTGTCTGTGAAGCCATCATCCGACAGTGTGGCCAACATAAACACGACATAAAACTTCTTTCATTGAAGGCGTTGGCTCGTCTCCCAAGTAAACTGAGTCCTCGTTAAACAGCGATAGGGGAGACCTCGTGGACGGGTATTCTTGTCTCTGGAGATCGCCCTTCTAACGCTGCGAGTCTGGGATTTACAAGCAGTTCAAGCCATCATCATACACTTGTTTATTGGTGCTTCTCATCTTTGGTAATAATAAATACCTGAAAAAACTTTTGAAGTTGATTCAGCCATTAATACAAGTTCAAAGGAACATACCAACTTCAATTGTTCTTCCTGTTAAGACAATTAGAAACCCCTCACAAAAAGGAGATACTTCCAAAATGCGTACGCTCATAAAATTCACAGCTTAATAGCAATTGAATACGATCTTTATCATTTGGAATCGGAAGGCCCTATGTGTTGCGAAATAAGTTAGCAATATAATAAACAATTTTTTTTTCACCCTATGTTATGGTAAAAATATTTTAAGGATAAACAAGTAATTAAAAACATGAAAAAAAGTTCAAATAGTACAAGTACCTGGTTAAAAATACATAATAAGTGAATCTAAGAGCATAACGGATGTTTAATTTAATTGTTTTTTTCTATTGTTATATTTCAGTAACTTACGTATGTGAGAAGATACCTTAATATTATCGTTATATTTATAAGTTATTAAATGAGAAGAGCTTAGTTGCTATAATGAAGGTCTTTAGTTCAATTCCGGCTGTAGGAGATAAATAGATTTTATCTGTCAACAGTCACGTATGGACCCTGTTAGGACTCAGCATGCCTAGATAATCTGGGTACAATTAATTGGGGAAAATCTGGCTATTGTCTTTTTTCTTTTTTATCAATTAATATTTGTTATTCATCTAAGTAGCTCAATAATATAAAGAAGCATCAGCTACGAATATAAAATTATTTTTTATTTTGAATTATAAGACCAAAGTCATCTATATTTTTAAAAATATATTATCTTAAATATTTTTACATAATTTCGGTTCTTTATTTATCGCAATTTTCTCCAATGTCACAGTTGCTTATGCTTACTAAATAATGTGCATGACCCCTTATCTTAACAATATTTGAGGATACTAATCTTGCATGATGGTTCGGTTTTGAAGGTATAACGCATTAAGATTTTTGAAGGCGTAACCAAGAATATAAAGTCTTAACATATATTATAGGACTAATTCTTTGCTTACTCCGGTTTTTTTATTGTGATGATATGAATGGAAGCTGTTAAATTATAATAATATTGTTATTATGTAAAAATTCAAGAAAGAATTTTTATACTTTACTTAAATATATTTACCCAGCCTCTCTAAGGTGGGTATCATTATTTGGAGCAAAACCTAGCGGTTAAGTGTGATCTCGGACAAATCACCTCCCTTCAGTAGCGTGATCAAAGAAAAAGTACAGTCTCGGCTATGTACTGAACCTAAGACCCTTCATGGGTTTTAGTGTTACAGGAACATTAGGTTATTGCAGGAGATACGTTATTTTTTTTTTTTGTTAATTAAGAAAGAAATTCAATCATGCACTTACAAGGACAGAAGGGGTTAGGTTATAAAGAATACATTGACTCTAAATATAATATAATAGAAATAGAAATACAATTTACAGTAAATATATAATTAAATAAAAATAAGAATAAATTAAAAAAACATTTAATTACATTTAACACATACTTATGCACAATATTTAAATACTACAAATATTACACAAATCGGAACTAATATTGCTCCTCCCATATGTAGAAATCTAGATCCCCAGCGCCTAGTTACTGGAATTGAAAGTCAGTGGAGATTGGGTAAGAATCAGAGACGCTCTGGACTTGGGTTGACTGTGATTACACCACAGGTGACAGAGATGACAGTTTTATTTGTCTAAAGACACAATATACCTTACAAACCTTATTTATGTAACCAAAAACGGCGGTGTCAATTAACAGTACTTTCTAGATTTATATAACAGGATAACCTTAATTGTTGAAAAACCATTAAGTAGAATACACTTGAGCCCTCGTCGAAAATCCTTTTATCATTTATATAATTCTATTGTGGACAGATTAGTTATAGAATGAAAGGGATTTGTATGAACGATGGTTGCGTAAAATTCGGGCTCAGTCAATTCTTTGGCTATTCATGTCCCAGATGTCCTTTACAATCTCCACAAGCCCAGTTCTATAGAATTTTAAGGCCATTGTGTCAGAAGGGCGGCTTTCAACGAATAGCTTTTTTGGCTTTTATTTTTATTTAAGCTTCTATTTTTTTAAATGTGTATATTCTATTATAGATTGTTATTGTTAGTAATTAAATTAATTAATCTGTACAACGCTATTATCGTAATAAGTATTTAGGCTTGTTTACCAAATGTATATTTTTCATGGCTATTGTACCAGTGGACGAGGGATATGTTATCATATGAATATTAAATGAAGCCATGGAATAGGTACCGCAGGGTACTGTTCTTCCTGTCTCTCATGTCATTTTGTTGTAATTTTACTGGCAGAAAATCAGCAGATTATCAATTTGTTGTAATTGACAGATTTGGATAAATATATAATGACAATAAAAAATCGTTACTGGTATTTCTTTCCAATAGTCTTAATTTTAACCTTATTTTTCATTGTACTATAAATAAACATTTGGTTAAAAAAATGTTACAATACAGCGTGTGTGGTCAATTAACAACAAAGTTTTTGCAATAGATTCGAGATAAAATAAAAACTGATGAAAAAAGAAATAAACTTATAGAAAATATATCAATTACTAAATCGTGTATATGTATTGTAATATAAAACAAATATAATATACATAAATATATAAATATTAATTGTTTTCTTTCTTTATAATATTTTTTGTAATTTTTATATATTTTTTC
This sequence comes from Troilus luridus, assembly GCA_964056705.1. Classification (NCBI taxonomy): domain Eukaryota; kingdom Metazoa; phylum Arthropoda; class Insecta; order Hemiptera; family Pentatomidae; genus Troilus; species Troilus luridus. Next base: position 61,510,226 of record OZ057414.1, read on the forward strand.
TTTATTTCATTTTGCCATTGGGAGCTAACTGGTAATTTATTTTCATTTTTATTTATTAATTAGCGTTCTAACCTACGTCACTTTGCCGGGTTTAGTAACGAACTTGTTCCTAAAAAGTTAATAAATAAGTGTCTGAGGGGTAGAGGTGGGAGGATTGCGTTTGTTTGATCTGGCGGATTTGGGGTTGGGTGGAGGTCCGTGGACGGAAGTGTTTAAACCGGGATTGGTGGTGTCGGCATCGAACCTTCGGGTCCACTAAGCCCTATTGTTATTATTATTATTTATTAATTAAATTGTAATTGTATTCAACTCAAAAACATAATAGCTTATATATTATTACTCTAAAGGGACATGAATAAAGACTTTATTATTTATCAATAAAAATATATTGATAAATACTGGTAGATCAATACATTTTAGGATCTTTTCTTTAAAGCACATGAACTATCAATTTCAACCACAAAAATATTGTTATGTAGTTGACTTGTTCCTGAATTTTGAAACTTCGAGCTGTTTTTAGCGTAAAAAGAATTTTCAATTCGAATATAACTACAAAACAATAAGAAAACTTTATGATTTTAATGCACCAGGCAAAGCTTTCATTAATAGAAGAGGAAAACATATGATGAATATCCGAGGTATTAGGAAAAACCACAGTGTTCAACTGACGCAGGATTGAAATATAATTCAGTATTTTTAATATTTTAGATTAAAGAAATACAATGCAGGAATCAGGACCGTCAATTGAAGGACCCATTAAGCTGAAAATTGAATTGGAAATAAGAAAAATAAACCTGTTGAGTTAGAATCAGGATTCTCAGAAATACATTTACCTCTATTCAAGATATAAGAAGAAAAATCCTTGGAAAATAAAAAAAACAACATAAAAATCTATACCGATTTTATTTCTTCGTAAGTGACTGTGAAAGGGTCGTAAGATCTTTTACGAGGAATCTCAAAGCACCAATCATAATATAAAATATTTACCAATATTCTACAACCTTCTTACAATTTCTTAGAATAAACTATTACTTTGAATATTGTACCCAAAGGAGCAACAATGGAATACATTCTGTTAGCATTCTATTTTATGTCTTAATATACAAATATGTCTATTACTATATTAGTAAACAAGTTATAACTCAACATATTACTCAGTTAGTGTCCCAACAGAACAACCAAATAGCAAGAACACAATACAGACATTGATTTATTTTTAATTTCTAAATTAGAAAATGATATCGATCCACCAAAATTTTTTTAATTTCATATTAAATTAAAGGTGAGGCAATTTGCTGATTGTGAATTTGTGGTACTTGACAGATGTGATTAATATTTAAACTGAAAAAAAATGTAAAGCTATGAAAGTAATTGCTTTTCGTTTTTAATTAACTTTTATTTTGGTTAACATATAGATTATTTTACTCTAATATAACTACGGAATGTTTTGAATAAACGTAGCAAGAAACCATTACATTATTCTAAAAGTTTCGAAATTAATAAAAATCATTTTCAAAAGCCACGACATTAACATTTCTATTTGATTTATTTTTATTTTGCCTTAAGTAAATCCGAGTTCAATGTTAATTGTCTCATTAAAAGCAGGAGTATTTCTGCTTTCCACTAATTCAAGTTCAGCACAAAAATGTGATTATAAAGGGAAAACGAAATTGATTTTATGTACTAATTACATTGTTCTTAATAGGCGTAGAAACACCCAGCGAAAGTAAAAACTTATAAATTTTTTTAAAAGTACTAAAATAAAATCAAATAAAAAAAAAAAGTGATAGTTCTCATTAAAATAGTATGCAATATTTAATTGAAAAGATCAATAAACAAGGTGTTTTTCATTAGTAATGTATATTTTAAAATATGATATCAGAAGATATCTTTTTTTTTGGGAAATGATTACATTTAAGAAATCCATTTATCTAAAATTGCTCATATTTTACAAACTTTATGAAATTATTATCTGATACATAAACGTGTAAATAATTTTTATTGAGAAATGATTATATTTTAAAAAGCTGTTTGTTTTAAATGTGTTTATAACCTCACCCTATAGTTTTATAACAATTTTATAAAATACTAAATTTATACTAAATACGGTATAATGAACATAATATATGCTTATTACATTATATGTATGGTGTATATTTATGTAGCATATTCATTATATTTATACAGTGTATACATTATATTCATATATGTGCGGGCCAGGGAATGAACTGGTGGACGAAGCAGCTGAAGTTGCTGCAAGAGAGACCGCTCTTCAGATAGTTTTCATAAAACATCGACTATCTTAATATTGTTTAATACTGCGGTTAAACATTTACTGAGACTAACATCAATACGAATTTGGAATAAAAAACTGGGTAACAATTTTAAGTAGATGAAAGATCCTTAAGTGATCAACAATTATCCTACAAACTAACTTAAGATTTAACGGGACATGGATCAGCTATAGTGACGCGACATTTTTGAAGTGAAAACTTCTTTTGGCGCACCGCACACACATTTTTTCGAAGGCATTAAGTAAGCCTTACCCGTCACGCTCTAAGGTGAAACGCTCAATCGGGTAAACTCGGGACCGCCGAGTGTACCCGAGCGAGAAAGATACAAGGAAGTCACAGATCATATTGTTACGGGCTACTGGGTGTAAAATGAATTAAACTATTACTAAATTCAAGACACTAATATTGACAAATTAAAAAGAATACAGTAAATTATATTACACATAAAGGCCACAGACAAGGTGACTGCCTGGCTTGTCTTTTGTTTAAGTTAGCCTTGGAGAGTGCAATCAGAAGGTTGGGAATACAATTCGGAGGTATTATATATTTATTTTATTTTTTTTTAATTTATTTTTGATATTTACAACTGTATTACAATAATACATCAAATAAATGGGCTAAGCGATACATAATGGCATGTGAAAATGACAAGTAAAGAAAGCGGGTGCTTTCTAGTAGTACTCAAATCACAAGGTCAACTAAGAAGTCACGGGGCCATCTTCTTTTCAGACGCCTCGGAGGATTATCGGGAATTGAAGAGGAAGCTAGGTTGGAAACTAGAGGGTTTGAGTGGAAATGAAGTTAGTTATGAAAGGATAGATAGCGGGTTCGGGCCAAATCAGAAACATATGGGACATTGAATTGGGTCATTATGGATGACTTTATTCTTAAGAAAATAAGGAGCATTGAGGATTTTACGAAGGATTTTGGATTGTAGGGATTGGGTACGAGAGGAATTCGATGGTTTATTGGAGCCCCAAAGCTCTACTCCGTAGGCCAAAATAGGTCGTATGATGGTCATGTAGATGAGTCTTTTGTAATTAATTGGGAGCTAAGAGCGTTTGTCTAGTAAGTGTTGAAGTAGCCTGAAACGTCGAGCGGTTTCTTGTTTTTTCAGTCTCGTGTGAGGATTCCAGGTTAATCGTTTGTCAAGATGCAACCCTAAGTATCGGATCTGTTCTACAGGCACCAGTGGGATATTACTAAAGGATACTGAAGGGCAGGAAGGGTACTATATTTAATAATAATTTGCAAATTCATGGGTTTGCTGACGATATAGACATCATAGGGAGAAGTTTCATTGCTGTGAGAGATGGATTTCTGGCTCTAACTAATGCAGCCGCTAGAATAGGACTCGTTGTCAACGAATCCAAAACAAAATACATGGTTGTGAGGCTAAGAAATGAGCAAGAACACAGGGAACACAGATAAATGCCAACAATGAAATGCAACCGGAAATCCAAAGAAGAATAATGGCAGAAAATAGATGTTTTTTTGAGTTGCAAAAGCACCTCAGAAGTAAAGCCTTATCCCGGACCACAAAAATAAGAATATATAAAACCTTGATAAGGCCTGTCCTAACATATGTTTCAGAATGTTGGACTCTCACAAAACCACAAGAGCTCGCTATCATGAGGTTTGAGCGAAAAATATTATGGAGAATCTATGTAGCAGTATTTCATAATAACACGTGGTGGCAACGGTCGAACTTAGAAATAACTGGACTGTACAAAGATGCCGACATTATCAGGTTAATCAAGGTGAACAGGTTACGAGGGTTTATTTAATTGTTTGAATTATTTTTATATCGGTATTTTTTTTTTAAAATCTGAACCACTACAACCGATGAAGGCCCTGGGGTTTACTATATGGTAGAGACAGTACTGTTTCTTGTCCAACGGTTGTGCAAGGAGGGGATTTGCCGCTGGCTACTTTCAACCACCAGATTTCCCCCCCTAATTTTGGGTACACAAATTATAGAGGCTGGTTGACCTCCAGGAGGGCTCTAGATTGCACAGCGCTGAGATAATGTGATGAAGGCTCCCGGTTTAAATCCAGTTTTGGTTGATATATTATTTAAATTGTTAGGAGCTATGGATGAACCCTGTGGGATCTACAAACTCTCCGGGGGCTCACCCAACCTCTACAAAGTGGGTACTCTTAATTGTCCCCATACTTGGTGGTTGAGCGTGATTTTGGGCAAATCCCCTCCCTACACATCCCTACCATGTATTGAACTCAAGACCCTTCATGGGTCGAAGTGGTACAGGTTTTTCTCGGGTATAGGATTTAATTTTCAATCCTCTGGTTGCATTTCGTTGTTGGCATTTATCTGGGTACCTAGATATACAAATTCGTTCACGTCTTGGAAGGTGTATTTTCAGATTGGAAAATCGATGATGGAACAAAACAACAAACTCGATCACGAATTAAAACGAAAGAGGAAATTAGCTAATGCATGCTTAACAAAACATCGTAAAAAAAAACGTTAAGAAGCTCATCACTTACCATTTACATCTTGCCTAATCAAAGTGTAAATAAAATAATTGAATTCATCCATGAAAATTTACTCATTTATACAGTAGCAGGGTCTGCTTTGCTTAATCGGAACTTAGATAAATTACCTATGATCTTGAGAGGAGATTTCAATATAGATTTTTCACAAGAAACATCAAAGCCTTTAATTGATTTTTTAAAGATCACATTGGATTTAAATATGTCAAATAATAAAAATGAAAGTACAATAAAATACGGAACTACAATTGATGGAGTTTTTTCTAAATATATAAGTAAAATTCAATCAAAAGTATTTATTTCTTATTTTAGTTGTCACAAACCCAATGTATCCTTTGTAGAATACGAAAAAATAAATAAATAATGTGATTTATATAGAATTAAATATATAATAACTTTAATTCCTTACTTGTTTCTCATGTATTCTACTAATACGATCTATAATAATACTCCATAACTCATAATATTATTTACTAAATATATAAATTGATTGCGATTGCCAATGAAGTTTTTACTTTTGCCGTGCGGTTTTAAGCACACACTCTTTTTTTTTTTTATGCATACATTTTTAAAAAGATATAAGCTTAAGAGGTAATTGAACAAACAAAAATATTTTCATGATCGAGCTAAATTAGTCGAGTACAGACAAAATCATTTCTCACCATCATTATACTTGATTTTAATGTTTTTCAATATTTTCTTTATTTTTAAAAATTACTTTTATGCATTGTATATATATTTATAACACATAGAAACATCCCTGTAATGATAGTGATAATATAAAAACTAATTAAAAGTTGATTTAATGAATTTAAAAATCTCTCATAAAGATGATAGTTCTCATAAAATTTATTAGAAATATTTCCTTAAAAAAAATAAACAACAAATACACAACTATCATAATTGACCATGTAGGTTTTTAAATTCATATTTTTGGTAAAATAGATTGAGTTCATCAAACGTTTTGTTGTAAATGGATACTCACTTCATCGTTATTACTCTTTTTATTATAAAAAAAAACCCAAACAAAAAAAAAACCGTACCTTCACAACCCATAAAGAGTCTTGGGTTCAGTACATTGTAGGGAACTGCCACCTTAATTACTCAAATGTTGTGGTGAAGCGGCAGAATATTCCATTGATCATTCCTAGATAGGTATCTAGATAGATAGATGTCTTGGATGCAGCTTTTGACCAGCCGCTACAAGCTGTGTAAAATCAACAGTTCAATTTTAATAATAAAGTGTGTAATAATTATGAAATACCATATCCCGCAGGATTATATAAGAAGTGAGAGATCATTTCTGCTCCAGAAAAGTGATTTCTTAGTTCGTATGTTCTGGATTCAGCGCTTCAATTCCCCAAGAACTGTTTTCCCCATATTTTTTCATTAGGAACACTTTGATTACTTCATTCTCAGCTGCATATTCTTTGTTTAAACACGGAACATCACTTTTTCTTCGCAGTTCAATTCGTTCGTTATTTTTGTTTATTATATTTTAATGGGTAGACATTTTATTATCAAGACAATAGAAATATTGTGATTTTCGTGAAGTTTACTTCAGAATATTTTTTTTTGATTTACGTATATATTCTGAGCAGCTGGAAATTCGAACTAGTAATAAAAGAACGAAATTATAGTATAAAAATGATTCCAGACTCACCAAATATAAATTCGTTTTAATATTCAAAAGTTAATCAGGTGTTTTTGGTTCTGTGGTTTACTCGTACCCCTATTTAATTTAATTCATTTAATATTCCTATTTGAATTTGTATAAAAAAATTCCAAATGACTTGAGCCAACGATGTTAAACGTAGAAAAATGGCCATGCTCGAACGTTGAAGAATATTGAACTGGAATTTGTAAGTAATAAGAATATCATCTTTAGAAATATCATTTGACTGACAAAAAAAATTTTAAGTTTAAAAAACATTTTTTATCTCCGACAGAAGAGGGAATTTGTTTATGTTGTATGTAATAATTGTATTTTATTTTTATTTTTTTCCAATTCCAAATTTAATTTACTTGTATTCTAAAGGAAACATTTTTTTTAGGCGTAGTTTGCTAAATCTAAAAAAAATAAATAAAATTAAAACTTATATATAAATAAATGTGAATATTAAGCCTTTATGAAGACCTGAAATCAGGGCCGAAACGTTGGTTTTTAATAAATAGTTACTTAGTATTTAATCATTTTTTTTACCTCCACTCAGGTCATTTTTCCTCCATGAAATAGGAGTATAAAACAATTAATGCGAATCATTTAGTATGCGGGTGCTAACCAAAAAAAAAAGTAAGCAAATTCTTAAAAATGATAAACAAAATCATCTTGGATACACTAAAAACTAGAGTAAATCTTGTTATTGTTTTCCGAAATTGAGCTTATCTCGTTTAAATTATTATTTATGTAATCTTTTGTTTATTTAAAATTCATATGAATTCTAATGTCGTATGAGTAATCACGATTTAAGCTATAAATAAAACGTTTTCGTTAATCGATAATCAGTGATTTTATTAATCTACTCCTATATTTTTATATCTTTATGTATATATTTTTTTGAGTGGCAGTAAATTTTAGAATTTTTTTAAGAAACAATAGCGGTGAATTTATTTCGAAAAAAAAATCAATCTACCATGATGGACAACAATTAAGCCCCTAGAAAACAACAACAAAGCAGTGAAGCACACACAAAGTCATGATAATCATCCGAGTTGTCTAAAAAGAAGATGGTCTGGTGTCCTCATAAGTAGAATTGGTTATTTCAATACCATTTGTGGGTAGTTTCTCTACATGCCTTTTTCTCATGCCTTTATCGCATTCCTTCTATCAATTTAATGTATTGTTATAATACAGATGTAAATTTCAATAAATGAATTTTATAAAAACACACAGGAAAAAAAGTATAACAAACTTAAGATAAATATGTACAGGTTTGAAGTTTTAAAGACGCCGTTAGTGAGGGCGATCGATGGAGTAGTGCCAATACAAAGATGAGTGACCAGGATTGAATGGAACTCAGAAAACGAAAAAAATGGGGTTTCCTGTGAAGGAGACTATTTTTGTTGCATTCTTGGAGTTGTTATTCTCGTATGTGACCGCTGCGGCCGTATAATTAGCATTACTAATGATTTTAGTCTCGAGAGGAATGCCAATTCAACTGAATCTCATAATGGCGTTCGATTATTTTTAGGTCACATTGCTCTTATGTAACCGAAATAAGGGAGGATAGAAAGGAATTTGTTGGGGCGATGAAAATGTATCATTAATCATCACCGAGTAATTTTAGATAAGGGTATTTGTGTTACGACTTCGATCATTAATTATATTTATAAATGGCGCATGGATAGTTTTCGATAGTTGAAGTGAGTGAAGAATGTTAGGAATCACATGTTTGTTTCAAAATACGAATATTTCTGTAGTAGTGAAAGTGAAAGTTAAAACAAAAATAAAGATTTTAGTTTTCAATTAGATTCTATTATTTTTCAGCTCTCAAAACTCAACGATTAAGATGCCAAAAATAAAATAAAATCCAAAAATACATCCAATTCAATTTATTATAAAATAAATATTACACGTTTAGATTTAAATGTTATGTACCGTACACACACACACACACACACACACACACACACACACACACACACACACACATATATATATATGCAAACGTATTTTTCACTAGTGATTACTGTTACCCTTATAAAATAATACAAATAAAAAATAGTGTACATCGCAGCATAAATAAACGAACAATATTGAAAATATTACTATTTTTTTATTTGTGTACAATTATTTTATTTATTTTCAGCATTACTTAAGATCAACTTTTCATCATTATAAAAAGTTTCGAGTATACATTTAATGTCTGTTCGACGTCAAAACAATTAGTGTTAATGATTAAAGGAGGACGGAAATAGTTGGGGGTGCAGTCAAAAATTTACACATTAAATAAGTGGAAACTTTCGTAAAGTAGGTCGAAACGTTGGCACACATAAAAAATAATAAGTTTCCACTTATTTATTGTGTAAATGTTTGACTGCACCCCAACTATTTCCATCCTCCATTAGTACTTACAGTCAACAAATTTCTTCTCTAACGTTAATGATTGAAGTTTCATAATAACCAAAATTCATTACACCCTTACCTTATATTTAACGTCCTCAATAACAGCTTAATCTAGAGATCTTTAACAATGTATCATAAAATATAAATAACCACCTTACCGAGGTAAATGGCAACCTTGACTTGTTAAATTATTAATTATTAATCAATAATATAGATAAATACTGGCATGCGCGAGGGTAATTAGTTAACCTAATTGAGGGGATCCGTTTAGGAACAAGTGATTTGCACGGAAGCCGGAGGTGATAATTGGTTTGGACCGCTCCCAGGAGCGCGGCGTAGCCAACTCTGATCTGATCAATCTAGCCACCTGCCTCCTCTTAGCTATATCTGCCCTCTTAGTAAGTAGCTATAGTTACCATCTTAGTAATGGCGAATATCTGCCCTCTTAGTAAGTAGCTATGGTTGCCATAAGAATAATAATACAGTCGAACCTGGATAAGTGGAATCTCTTGGAGACAGGATTTCGATTTCACTTAAAGAGGTATTGCACTTGAACCAGGTTTCACTTAGTCAGGTCATTAAGGTTGCATGCACCACTAAAAGAAGTTCTCGAACTACTTGTAATTTTTATAAATGTGAGAGTTTATTACCTGTGTATGTATTAAACTCTTAAAAAACCATACATACATACATAAAATATTGAAACAATCATTATAATTATTACATAATATTTTAATAAGAAAATAATACAATTCGGATTACGTATATATTTACAATTGCATTAATGAAAGTAATCTCTTATTTTTTCGACACTTCACTGTGACACTTCTTTTCTATGTCATGTAATTTATCAATGATTTCATCATCAGCTACTTTATTCATTTCAAAAAACTTCTCAATACAATTTAGTGCATAATTTTTGGTGATTGGTAGCTTCTCTGACTCTTTTGCATTTTCTTAGTCTTCTTGGTCGGGATTGTCCAAATTATCATTGTCAACTGGCGTTTTAGATTATTCAAGGATTTCTTCCTCATACAGTTCTCCTGCTGTTATAATTTCGTCATCCGTCTGAACATACTGTTCAAATTTGAAAAATTGGAAGCTTCTCATAGGTATCTCCTAACACTTTTTCCCAATCCTGAGGCTGAAGTCCATTTATAGATGTAAATACGAAAATTGTCCCATACACAGAGGTGATCTCATCAAAAATTAGTTCTACTTATATAGGTGAAAACATTCCAGTTAAGGAGTTTATTTGAGGGGAAAATGGTGGGACAAGTTTTGAACCACTTATAGAGGTATTCCACTTATGCAGGTACCACTTATCCAGGTTCGACTGTAATAATAATAAGGGTCCATGTCTGTGATCATAGGTAGTAGCTACGAGTTACCGTCTTAATAGAGAGTTTAGTACCTACCCTCTTAGTAGGAAGCTAAAAAATGTCTACGTTGAACATTTGTTTGGACTTTTTTATAAGTTTCAACTTCAATATTTCACAACAAAGAAGAATAGCAAACTTAGAGAAAGTCAGCAATCTTATTACTGATGAATAATCACCCAATGCAGGTATACTCAAATTCGTTGATTTATCAAGTGCCGGTTTTGATTAAGAAATGTTTTTGACAATTCCTCTTATAATAAACTACTGTGACGATCCCTCAAGATCGAAGTATATTTAGCCCCAAAGGCACAACCTTAGAATTGAATATGTCGTTTTAACTATGAATATCTCGTGTCGAGGAGAGGCCCACCTCAGTGTCCACTTTCTTATGTGTCAGTTGCTCTCCGTCTAATCTTTGAAGATTACTCTAGCTAGGTACAGTAGCGAACTGGAAAGATGTGGTGTGCTAGAGAAGTTTATGAGGTATTGGGGTATGATGAGCAATACATCAACAGTGCCTTAAAGTATATTAAGAATATCAGGATATTTCAGTTAATTTGAATACATTAATATTTTTGCTTATTTTGTATTTTTATCTATAAACCTTTTTAAGTGTTATTAATAACAGTATAAATAGATTTAAATAATAATAAAAGCAAAATATAAATTGCAATAATAGTAAAAACAACTTAATATTATTAAATATTAATAGAATATAAAATAATAAATCAGGTTTTGTCTAACTAAAAGGGTAACAAGAACCATCAGCAGTTTTTACCTTAAAACCAAATAAGAATATGAATACATAGGTTATTTAACTATGTTGGAATACTTCCGACATAAACTTTTAATGTACACAAATGTAATTTTTCTTATATACAATATAGGTTATATAAGAAAAATATTTTTTTAAGGGAAACCGGTAGCTAAAATAATCTATGAAATATTATATAATTTATAAAAAATTCTCGAAAAAGCTTTATCGATTTGACCGTATCCTGTAGGAAATTTCATCATCTGCTGTGGCTAAAGCATACGAAAATGAATATACCTAGACACGGCTGTATTTCAAAAATGACCAATTAGGTCCGAAATTGGAGTGAAGATGTGTACATATGCCCCAGTAGCAATTTAAAATTGCTAAAAATCCATGTTCAGGGAGGACACTTTTATTAAAAGTTAAATTACGAAGAGGATCTATCACAGATATGCGAGGTGCTGCTATCTCGCGGAAGCGGGTGGAATTCCCAGTGAACTTTCCTTCCAATTAACTTTACTGAATGGAAGGGTCCACCATATCTCTAAGTCTGATCTGTGAGTGGATTTGCCCGGAACGAATAAAGCATATTTTTATTTTTCTCCATTTATTTTCAATCATGATGTATTTATGTTTATTCATTTCACGTCACTTCATGCTACTGCGGCTGATCGGAAGATGCTAATCCGGCACCCTCCGGCCCTTTATATACTAAAATAATAAATATAAAAACTATATTCCCCTTATAATAAAAATTTATGATCTCCCCATAAAGAGTTAACTTATATAAAATATGAAAATTACATGGGACACATATTACTATAGACCGTATTGATTATTAATATTTTATAAATGTCTATCTTAAAAATCTAAATATTTAAAGTTGATTATTAATATTATATAAATATCTATGTTAAATATCTAAATATTTAAAGTTTATTATTAATATTTTATAAATGTTTATGTTAAATATCTAAATATTTAAAGTTGATTGTTAATATTTTATTAATGACTATGTTAAATATCTAAATATTTAAAGTTGATTGTTAATATTTTATAAATGTTTATGTTAAATATCTAAATATTTAAAGTTGATTGTTAATATTTTATAAATGTTTATGTTAAATATCTAAATATTTAAAGTTAATTATTAATATTTTATAAATGTCTATGTTAAATATCTAAATATTTAAAGTTGATTGTTAATATTTTATAAATGTCTGTGTTAAATAACTAAATATTTAAAGTTGATTATTAATATTTTATAAATGTTTATGTTAAATATCTAAATATTTAATGTTGATTATTAATATTTTATAAATGTATATGTTAAATATCTAAATATTTAAAGTTGATTGTTAATATTTTATATATTTAATATTAAATATCTAAACATATAAAGTTGATTATTAATGATTTATAAATGTCTATGTTAAATATCTAAATATTTTAAGTTGATTATTAATATTTTATAAATGTTTATGTTAAATATCTAAATATTTAAAGTTGATTATTAATGTTTTATAAATGTCTATGTTAAATATCTAAATATTTAAAGTTGATTGTTAATATTTTATAAATGTTTATGTTAAATATCTAAATATTTAAAGTTGATTGTTAATATTTTATAAATGTTTATGTTAAATATCTAAATATTTAAAGTTAATTATTAATATTTTATAAATGTCTATGTTAAATATCTAAATATTTAAAGTTGATTGTTAATATTTTATAAATGTCTGTGTTAAATAACTAAATATTTAAAGTTGATTATTAATATTTTATAAATGTTTATGTTAAATATCTAAATATTTAATGTTGATTATTAATATTTTATAAATGTATATGTTAAATATCTAAATATTTAAAGTTGATTGTTAATATTTTATATATTTAATATTAAATATCTAAACATATAAAGTTGATTATTAATGATTTATAAATGTCTATGTTAAATATCTAAATATTTTAAGTTGATTATTAATATTTTATAAATGTTTATGTTAAATATCTAAATATTTAAAGTTGATTATTAATGTTTTATAAATGTCTATGTTAAATATCTAAATATTTTAAGTTGATTGTTAATATTTTATATATTTAATATATTTTATATATCATTATAATTAGGAGTCCGAATTGCGGGAGTCCTAAATTTGGCCTGCCCAGGTATCATTAGGAGAGGGATCTTTAACGAGATTCTGACTTCGCACAGGCTCAAGATCCCCCACTTTACGTCCCTTCCGAACGACGCCATGACCAAGGATTTCTTACTCTTTTTAAAAACTCTTAAGCCCAGCTACCGGGTTGCGAACACTTAATATTGGGCATTGAAGTTTGTTATGCTAACCACTAACGAGATTAACATCAGGTGACACCATATCACCATGTGCTGAACTTCAATGCACCTTTAGTTTGGCTCATAGCGAGTAGATCTAAAACATTCCTTTAGCTTTCCTCATAGTGGTGTAGAGCAAAAGGTTGCAAAGGTTGGGAGAGGGGGTGGTATAAGTGACTACCTAAGAGGCCAAGACGACTGAAATACCAGACACCCAATGTTACTTTACGATGTACCACCATTAAGAACTATTCATGTGTTCTACTCCTTACGAAAAACTTCATGATAGCCCAACAATATTTCAAATATAAACTAACAATAATGTTCCGTTATATATATTATAGTATATTGTTTTCAATTATATATCTATTATTAGGGAGCGGAGTGGCACAGTGGTAGAGCCCTGAGTTGCAATGCCGAAGATCCTGGGTTAAAATCCCGCTCACTGGCTGACTTGTATTTAGCTTGTTTGAGGCCGGAGATGGATCCTATGTGATCTAGGAGCCTCTATAAAATGGGTACCCATAACAAGGGGGACAATCTGGCGGTTGAACGTGATCTAGAACAAATCACCTCCCTGCACAACAGTTGTCCAAGAAACAGTACAGTCTCTACAATCTACTGAGCCCCAGACCCTTCACGGGTTGTAGTGGTGCATTTTTTTAAATATCATTACCAACCAGTATAGATGTGATTAATTCTGCAGATTATATAGCCGGCCCAAGGTATTCGCTTTTTAATTTAAAAAACCCCATAAAACCACTATACACATAATACAAAACATAAAAATCCGATTTTTATTTTTTTTGTTGTGGAAAATAAAGATTTCATCCATACATGAATTACCATAGCTATGACACGTAATGGTCTAAAATCTAAATATCAGTTTCTCAGATATACAGAACATTATACTATGTTTCCTGTTACTTGTTATGAGAGCAGTTAAAACAGATGGTCAAGCTCTGCTAAGTAGTTATCTATACCTCTTTATAAAGGAAAATAAATTAAATAAACATGTGTAATATTGCTAAATAGTTAAAAAATAGCTACTCATCATAAAGATAATCTTTTGAGCTACGGTTTTTGAATTTATTAAACATTTATTTGAAATTATTTTGATTACAGTAGTATTTAAAAAGCAAAGCAGCTTCATTAGGTTTCTGCTTGATATTTTTATCTTTTATAGCTATTTTGTATTTTGATAAAATTTGTTTATGCTTCATATGGTGGTAAATTTTAACCGTTTATGATATCTATAAATCCATTAGAAGGTGGCTGAAAAGAAACTAAGCCAAGAGGAAATGAAAACACATCTATTTATGACTCAACTAAGTTGGCGTAGGTTCAAGTAGAAACAGGTGGTGGTGAGCCTCCACTGACAAATGTAGCAAATTCGAATCCGACGGCCTCTAACAAACAACGTTTAATTACTTTGTTGCTCTAGTTTCCTCATAATAATTTTGTTGGAACAGCTCCTGAATAAATATTATTTTTGTAAAATATCGGTAGAGAAATGTCTAAACGGTTTAGCGATTAAGATTCCTAACCAGTATCTCAAAATAAAATATATTGTCGTTATCATCTATCACTTTTGCTAATGATCTTCCCTTAATATGTGATTTTTACACAATTAATGGGTACCCTAGACTTCTGTAATAAATTATAAAAATTTAAGACACAATCGTCAGGAAAGCTAGAGAAAAAATGGTCACGGATTAAGTCCATTTTCTCTTTTGGAACATGTCTGTTCGGTCTCCATGCTCGTAGGCTCTCTGTAAACTCATATCTGATCAGTTATTTGGGGAGCTGAACGCGGAAGGTTTTCTAAAAACGGCTTACCTCGACGATCAGGGAGTCACAGAGGCTTTGAACAGGCTGATTCAGAGAGGTTTGTTAACGGAGGAGTGGGACGGTTTGAGATCCGAATGCTGAAACATGGAAGCTGCGTAGACACATATGATGATACTGATATCATTATTATGTACAATACATAGAGCCAACCCGATTAGTCTCAACGTAAGAGGAGCAAGAGTGTGCCTTACTGACGAGGTGTCCCTTGAAACGAAGTTCTACACTAGAGAAAGTTCGACACTACCTATACCTTAGATACCTGTCGTTCAGAATAGGAATTGCATTCTAGCTACTTAACCTAATTTCAAATTGACAGTTCGAACTATTCGTTGAGGCCTCATGAATGTTTTCAAATATTCGGAACTAAAAATAATCGAGGGAAAATATACTGAAGGACATGAACAAACTGAAGGACCGATATCTAAATCTGATGACCCAAATTACTCAGTGGGTTCACGCCAATGTTTAACAGAGAATTCATGAATGTCAACTTCACTAATAACTCACCACTCTGTTCTGAAAATGTGCAAGTACATTCCCATTAACAAATAGGATCATATTTTTTTTTATATATAGGATTGTTTCACTCCAATCCAAAACGAGCGGCAATTTATTAACTAGGTAGCGTGACGGAATACATATGGAGGGATTAGAAAGGTTGGTGTGTTACCACTCGAGGAAGTTGCCCTATACACTATATCATTGAACGCTGCAGTGCCCAACTAGACCTAGCCAAGTAGACAATGAAATTCGAAATAACTCTTATAAAATATCATCGGATGAAAAATATTCTACTACCATTTATAAAAAAATAATACTAGCTAATATTGTATATGTCGGTTTCTATTCTTCGATAAATATGCAACTGCATGTGTAAATCTCGATTTAATGATAATCTTATTAGAGATAATTATTAAATAAAATATGACTAATATATCCTAAAATGCTTTATTCAATACCGGAAGGTCAAAAGTGAATGCCCTTAATTTATTAGAGTGTTTTGAACTTGCTTGGCAGAGGCAGAGTAGGTTCTCCCTTTTTTATTTTTAGTAACATAAAGACACGATTGTATTCTTATTGTACATCTAAAATCGAAGATTCATAACCTGGCCATTACTGGAGGTCGGCTCCTTAGTGGTTAGGTATTAACGGCTAATTGATTAATTAGGTATAACTAATTTAAATAAAACAACACATAAAGACGATAAGTCGTAATTTTTAAATGAACTAAAAAATTAAATTAAATTTATAAGGTCACTGCGGGGTTCGCGGAATGCATTAATATGACAAATCGCTCCTTCAAATGAAAGTCGTAACTCAAAAAACCTGATTTTTCATTTCAAAGTTCCGTGAGAGTTTAAAAAAGTTTTGGCATTAGTAAAGCTAAGCATTCTAATTTTAATGATAGTATTGAAATTCGTTTATTAATCGTTAGACAATTTGTAAAACCTTGAAACTTTTCATTTTAACTTTTGTCATTATTCCCATCATGTTTGATGCAGATTCAAACATGATACAACTAAGAATATGACTTTATTTAATAAAAAACAAATAAATGTTGGAAATAGAATATCAGATATGTCGTTCTTAAGTTAAAAACCTTCAACCAACACAATCGCTACTGAAGGCTTCGCTCAAAATACCAAATTTTGAGTTCAGTCATTAATCTTTTGAATTATATATAATTAACATTTCTATTTAGACAACGCTATCTTCTGAGAACTATTCAATGCTTTGTATTGAAAAACAATAATTTTCTATATTATCGTTTATATAAAAAGGATTATCATTATATTTTTTCATTAAAACTCTGTATTGCAAAGTTACACGTCCTGATTTAGATTAAAAATCATCTCTTTATGATGTCGAAGCGCCCACCCATTGGGAAAATATATTCAGGAATTAATCATTGATGGGAAGAAGGGCTAAAGCATATTTACTCGCAGCTCCAAACCCCTTCGTTAATATTGAGTCCCTCGACCTTTGATTTACTTACTGTTTCGAGTAGGCAAGGACGTTTTAGGCTTGCTAGATCTTCTGCTGTAGCAATGTAAAATAAAAGTATAAACTATATACGTAAGTACAGTACTAAGTACATACATACGTATATATTTATCACGCACATAATCCATTCGTAAAAAATCAATGTATATATTATGTTTTGGTTCTTGAGTTTCAGTCAGTTATTTCAACTTCTTAATGCGACGTTTCGAGACTAGGTTAGTCTCATATTCAGTCCCTGACAGTGAAAAAATGAGCTTTTAGTAAAAACATTAAATAGCACACTAAAATAAATATAGATGACATGTGTAAATTGTAATAGATAGGGTGTACTTACACGTTCCAAAGAATTGATCAGTCTATCATCAATCAGTTATTTTGCAATATATCATAGAATGTTTATATTGCAACTTATCAACGAATAAGTAATCAATTTTTATGGAACAGCAGTTTTTATTTAATTGTTGAATCATATCTCCATAACAGTCAAGATAAGTAGAAACCGATATATATATATATATATATATATATATATATATATATATATATATATATATATATATATATATATATATATAATAATAATAATATATACGTAACCTTACAATGTAACCGACACTTACTAGTATAGAAAGAAAACCTTTAAGAGATGTTTTTATGGTACCTGTTATAATGATTACATCATTACATTGTAAAGCAAAATCTTAAATTCAGTTTATTCAGGCACATTTTTTCTTTTTGAAGTTTATTATACATTTATATTACTTGTTACTAACTTCTTGTTTGAATTAATAAATGTTCAGACATTGGAAGGTTTAAACTGAGATTCTTTCTTACTTACCGAATAGAAGATAGAAAATTACAGAAACTGAATATATGCTTCTTCTTTACAATATTATTCTCAATTACAGTATAATGATGAAAGAATTATATAAGTGACTATTAAACATCTGTTCATGTTTTTCTTATTTCATTAGTAGGTATAAGTTACATTATCACTCCTACATAACCTTCCTATATTTAAAGTATATTACATATGACTCGCTATTTTTGAAAGTCCATTTTTTCATGATCTAAAGGCGTTTTTTTATTCAAGTGCACATGCGTGAAACACTCCGACCAATGCTTTTACTTAGCAAGTAACCGTTTTATTATTCTTTCTCATTTTATACCTATTCGGTTCAGTTCAAAGTAATTTAATAATGTTATTTTACTTTAATTATTTATTCCATAATAAATGTGACAGATTTATTATGCGAGTACCAAAGCTACATTAAGTTAAGCATAAACTTTATACATTATACTTGAATTTTAAAAATAAATTTCAATTATAACATATTACAATAAAGAAATCCGATGCGAACAAAGGACAGAACATTACATTGCTGGCTACTCCTTCAGAAATCATAATCCGTTAAACCTTCAAGACCGAACCATCATGCAAGATCAGTATCCACAATTATTGTTTGGAAAAGGGGCCATGCACGTGTTACATTAACACACTGCTTTGCGTGACGGACCGTGACATTGGAGAAAATTGCGATAAAAAAAGACTCGAAATTAAATAAAACAGTTAAGATAATCTAGTTTTATATAAAACTATCGACCCCCCTCCCCCCAGCTTTGCTCGGGTATAAGGCATATTATGCGGTCTGTGTAATGTATTTTTTTTTATCACGTAACGGCCACTAAGGACCACGTGAATATCATTGGTTAGGCTTCTTTGGGAGTCTTGATTTTCTTTCTTCATATCTCAGCTAATGTACTTTATTATACAGAAATTATAAAAATTAAAACAAACCCAAATATTTCTTTATATGCGAATTTATTATCTTATACGTTAGATAATTACACGGGATTAGGCAAGCAGCGCCTTCGATGAAACCAATCGATATTCCAACCCATTTACACAAAACCTCGAAAAATTATATACCTAAACTTTCCAGATGAATCACTCTATCTATTGGTGAAATCCGCATGAAAATACGTGCAGTAGTTTTTGAGTTTACCGCGAACAAACGCGGTCGAGGACTTTGTTTTATAATATGCATAGGTATAATATGTAGGTTTATTATATTTATATAAAATATTTCAACTTTTATTCTCGAAAAAGTAAAAATGACTTTGGTCTTAGAAATAAAGTACAAAAATAATTAAAGTCATATTCGTAACTGATAATTTTTTATACTCAGCTATTTAGAAGGATAAAAAACCTAATTGTATACATTATATCAAATCGTAATTTTATCAAATTTATCGTATAAGTTCAATTCCCATCTTTATATTTTATACAGTTTCAATCGAGAATAAGAAAATCAAATAGGAACGTAGACGTTAGATGGCCTATTCGTGAAAGTAAATAAGTGAATACAAATAAAGAAATATGCGGCTTTTAAGTGGTTAGAATATTTTTAAAAAAATGTTATTTAAAACTTCAAGTGTAATTAAGCTTTATATATTAAATAACTTTAATAAACCCGTTTTAATTGCAATAATATTATCATTTTCGTCAATAAATACAAAAAATATTATTAAATATGTGTACATATGCGGTTTATATAAGATATTATCCTTAGAGATACTGATTCATAGCATTAACGATATTTTCGCGAATTGAAGCGACAAATGGCGTTTTTAGCGATAAATACGTCTAAACGTGAAATAGCAGCGATTTTTACAACAAAACTCCACCGCAGCCGAATATCTAGCTGAATACAAGGATGCTCTCATCCATTTCATGAAGGAGTATGAACCCAAAAACTGGAGTATTGATTACATTTTAGAGCGATTTGCAGATTGTAGTAAGGCAACTTTGATATGAACTCATTTGTCATTTGTTGACGAAGTGTGTGGCCCAATTTGTCAAATTGGTAAATATAGTAGAAAGGTCAAGATATCCATAAGCTCATTTGCTTCAGGAGGACTTGGTGCACCTAAGCCTTGCTTTAAAAAAATTGAGTGACGGTGTTTTCCCTGCCTTAAAGGCTGTGCAGGAGGTAAAGAACCAGGTAGTCTTAACCCAAATAAGAGAGAGTTGTCAGAAGAGTTCTGTGGAACTGGCATCCCATATGCTGAACCGTCAAGACAACAGCACTAATCTATTTATTGTCCACGCAGATAAAATGCTCAATCATGAGATTTTAGGTCAGAATGTCCGGCGATCAGGCGTTATTCTTTTAGCAAGAAAAAGTAGGCTTGCTCCAACATTCCAATCTGTTGATGACAGTAAATTCCTGGAAGGTAACAGCTATTTTCAAAGAAACCTTGTAGAGCAAGTGAGGGATGGAGTCACTGTAGACATAATTCAGCAACTCTTAGCTCTATGAACAATGTTGGCGCAGAAAGATGTTTTAGTTACTGTAATCTTGTAATGAAAGATCGTAGAACGAACTACTGGACTCCATCTCTCTACTGTTGAAACATGTGCCATGTTGAGTTTCAATCAATAATACAATAAACATGTTTCAAGTGATTTGGCGAATTTAATTGTTTTTCCCCTTTTGCCGACCCCCATTCCTTGACGCCTTCCTATTTAGCTAAACAAACACTATGTAAACGCAAAATTAAAGCTATTTTCAATAATTAATGCTACATTTCTTAAAAATTAACGCTGTGAATCAGTGTCTCTAATAATCCTTCATAATGTTTATTGTTCTTTTTATGAGTCACATAACAATTATTAAAAAATGATGTAAAGGAATATCATTACGTACTTTGGGAAAATTGTTATAAAACATAAAAATAACTAATGATGATAACCGTAGTAGTTATTTTTCTTTTTCGATTTCATGATTACGTGAGGTTGCTCTAATAATGACACCGCATGGATACATATTTATATATAATGCTGACCTTATTTAAGCCAAATTATTATAAGAGTACTGTTTAAGGCTAGTTATTCTTATGCTACGCCGACATATTTATTAAAATTGTGTAGCTTAGTAGTTAATCGTAGCAGATTTATAGAAATAAAAACTATAGTTACAGTCTCCTCAGGATTTATTTTTGAAATGGCAGTTGTTTGGAAGGTGTTTATGAAAACAAAAGAAACTAAAACGTGCAGTAAAATTAAAATCTACGAGGTTTTCTTAAGGAGTGTTTTTCCAGCTGCCGCAACTATCTTTTTTCTTTAGTTGAAAGTAGAGATGGAATGGTTCATTTATTTTCGAATTTTATAAATAGGTCATAACATTTTTTTTATTTATGTGAGTTAGAGAAGTTTAAATAGTTACAAAACCCATTAGAACTAGTACCTAAGTTCTATACTACGAGAACAACTATGAAGAATTATTCTTATTTAACCTGCGGAGACATGGTTATTCACGATTGCACTAAGAACCTCATCTCCAAGATAAACTGCCAGCCCAAGACTGTTCCAGATTACATTTACATAAATAGGATATAAATATTCCTCATCTCATTGCGGTGTTAAGTGCGAGGATGGTCTATGAGAAGAGGCTTGAGTTTGACAAAGAGCTCTCATATATCTTACGGAATAATTCTATTTACTTGTTTAACACTTGATATCTATTTTATCGTGACTCTCTCTCTCTCTCTCTCTCTCTCTCTCTCTCTCTCTCTCTCTCTCTCTCTCTCTCTCTCTCTCTCTCTCACTCTCTCTCTCTCTCTCTTCATCCTCCCATCTCTGATTACACATACACCTATGAACGCACACGCATTAATTAATACTATCAATCCATTTATATTTCAGTTTTAATCTCAGAGTTCTACCTGTTGGGCCAGGATCGTAAAACATTTAGGATGAGGACTTACTGAGAGCATGCAGTGGGCCGTGGCGTGCAGTGAAGCTTCAACATCGATGTAATTACACCAATGCTGAGCCAGGTATATCGATTATGTCGATGGATAAATTGTGGAGAGATATAAACATGTTTTTATTATTAAAACAATTTAAACATATTTTTATTATTTAAACGAGAAAAGGATAAATATGCAAATTTAAACAGACAAATAGGTAGACACTGTTTTTCTAAATATTAATCTGATTTGAATAATTTGATTGGTGTGATCTTTAATTTAATCTTCTTTTGTGCGCAGATATCTGGTATCGGCGGAAAGTATTACAAAGTTTTATTTATAGATTTAAGATTAATATATTAAATGAAAAAGTTTAATATTAATATTTACATAAAAAATTGCTACTAAAGCTACTATTTTTGAGAAAAAATGAAATGAGAAAGTAAAAAATGAGGCGAAGTTATTCACATAACGTCACTTTATGCTACTATGGCTACAGTGGGAGTCCTATTTTTTTCCTATCCAAGTATGATTTGGACCTACTTTTTACGTCACTTCCGAAGTACGGCATAACCAAGGATTTTTTTACTCCCTTTTAAAAAATCCCATGGCCAAATGCCGGGCTGTGAACTCGCGAAAATGGGGATAGAAGATTGTTCTAAGGAAATAAATTTGTAGTATAGCCGTATTTTCACATGGTTTTTGAAAATGTTCTTTTTCTCTTGCACTTCTACTTTTCTTTTGTTTATGATTTCTTGTCTTCTGTTTTTGTTTATTTCATTTTATGTCACTAATGAGCTTTTGATAGATAAATAGAAAATATTTTGAATTTAACTTATTTAAATATTCATTTCATCAAATTATAAGAGAGAAAAATAAATATAATTAATAAAACTATTATATTAGATAATTAGAATAATTTTTAAATAATAAAAAAATAGTTATATGACTTTAATTTAAAGAAGACAATCAATTATGTAAAATAACAACTTGGTCAACAAAAACAAAAGGAAAAGCCTGCGTGTAACAAATGACGGGTGTCATTTGCACAGTCTCTATTATCAGCTTGCTGCCACTGACAGTATCAAGCAATTTCTTCCTCATTTCAAGCAGTTAACCTAATCCTATCATTGTAATTTTATCATTTGCTTGAATAAGGGTTTTAAAAAAGTGATTAACTAATTTATTTTTTAATTAATACACAAATGAAGTTAATCACTCAATCTTAAAAAGCACATATAACAATCAAGGGAAATCCTATAAGCATGGATATTTTAGTTTTTCAGATGCTTACATTTTATTCTTTAATTTTCAGATAAAATTATGCTACAGGATTACAGCTTTCGGATAACTTTCGGGATATATTTTAACTAACGAGATGCAACTTAATTGCACACAGTGTACAATATATCATGAACAGAAAAAATCGAAAACTTTGGTCCTACATTTGCCCGTTCACGAAAAAAAAATTGCTAGTAACTGTGTAGGTGATAAATCAAAGAGAGAAACTACACATGTAGACCATAAATGTAGAATAATGCAGAACACAAATGCAAAATTGTATTTGATCCAATATAAATCAAAGTATTTTAATTTATTTTTTAATGAAAAATAACAACATAAAGTATATCGTCGATAAAAATGCAAAGTATTGAATGTAAAAAAAGTATTTGTTTCTGATTTATAACGATTGTCTTAGGGTTGATATTTGATGTAAAATTGATTTATAAAGTCATTTATAGGACACATAAAAACGTATAATGACAAAGGTAAAATATGTTTGACGATACGCACTGGTTTGCCAATGAAAAATGAAAGTTTTTTCACTTTCTCCTGAAAAGAGGATATTTTCAATATCGATACTTTGCATTTGTATCGATATGTTTGTTATTCGATGTATCGAGTTATTTGGTGACCATTGCTTTAATACAAAATGTAAATATGTATATAAGACAAGTTTATATAAATTAACTTCCCGTTATTGTAAAGTAATGGTAATGACAACTGGAGCTTTACGATTAGGGAATAGTGAAATGATATTTGCGATTGGATACTAAATCGATTATGAGGATCGGACATGTTTGAGGAGGGATATTTGATTTGCTAGCCAACACCAACACAATTGGTTAGCGTGACCCGTCGTGTATTGAATTTCCCAAACATGAGACCGTATAATTTAGAATTACTTTAAAACTTATAGTAAATAAAACTAAAAGGAAATTAAAAATGAATGCCTTCCTCCAGATTAAAATTTTAAGATATATTTCAACAAGTGATGATGATGTGGATTGGTTTCCAATATTAGAGTATCCAATTGACGATACTTACTTTGGAAAGAAAATTAAACGAAATGGTTCGACCGGATCGATTGGAAACGGTAGGAGAAAATTGGATTTTTATATTATATTATTTTATAGTCTTATTAATAATATTTAATTAAGAACAATAGCCCGTGAAATATATGTATATATATATATATATATATATATATATATATATATATATATATATATATATATATATATATAATATAATCAAGCTACAGACAAACTGGCCAGGGTTTACCACAAGGGGCTGTTCTTAGTTGCCTCCTCTTCAACTTAATGATAAATGACCTTCTCATATATACAGATGGTTCAGCGACAATGAACTGCACAGGGCCAGCTACTTTAGCTCAGTCTTCGAGGGCTCTGTACCTGTGGGGTCGAATGCAAGCAATTACGACGGCGAAATAATAGCAATATACGGGGCAGTAGAAGAGCTCTCCAAAATCGAAAACGTCTACAGAAAATCTGCTTTCCTAGTGGATTCGCAAGCCGCCATATTAGCCCTCTCCAATAACTCTCCGACTGATTGTGAGACCACAAGATCCAATCCGATAGCTATATCGAATATGATTGTTAAAGGCTGGGAGCTTACACTTCAGTGGATACCAAGTCACGTAGTATAATAGTATAATGGGAAACGAACGGGCAGACTAATTGGCCAAGCAAGGCGCACCACTACCTCAACCTGACGACCCCGCTTCGCTAACCTCAGCCAAGAATAAGATCGAAACAACAATTAGCATCTATACAAGGAACCTAATCTACAACGCTAGCAGAGGGACAAAATGGGAGTGCCTTGCACATGACCAGCTCCCCCGAGATCCTCCGAAAGGCGAAGCTGTTCAGACTCATCACAGGCCATGATTACCTCCAGTCACATCTGCACAGAATGGGTATCGCAGAATCCGATAATTGCCCCATTAGTCTTTCTTGTGTAATGGACGGTGCACACTTACGACATTGCAGTGGTCTTAAGGATATTCCACACAATGATGACGATGCATGCCTTTATTAGAAGGCTCGGCGGCTTATGACAGAAATGCCACGTGCTGGCATTGGATAACAAATAAAAAATTGTCAGTAATGAAAATGATAGTTAATAAAATGTATTGTTTATTAACAACGAAAACTGAACTAAAATAGACGTACATTGTTTATTCATTTAACATCCCTTTATGCTACTATCGTTAATCGGACGGTGTCCCAGTGACAGACTTAAGTCGTACCTGTAAAGTAATAATTAAGATTAAGGGGTCTTTAACGAGTAACTGATATCACACAGGCTCGGGACTACCATTTTACGCTCCGTTATAACTTAAAGAACATCACAACTAAAAGGATTTTTTATTCCCTTAAATGCCCTAAAACCTCCTGCGGTGCTGAGAACCCTCAATCTAGATTATATTATGTCTTTAGGGTAACCACTACACCATAGGTGAAACATTTTTTCAGCTTATTAATTTTGAACTAAGTACTTAATTTTCCACCTAATTTTTATTCTGATGTTTTGTCATATTCTTAATGCTTGAAATAATAAAATAATAATAATAAATTGAAGAATTTGCTATGCGACGGATTGGCCATATTAATTTTATAAATAATTATTTAACAATTTTAAAAAAAGGGACTGAGTTGGTTTCAAGTATGGTTTGTTTGAAACCTGTAAAAATGAATTCAATATGTTTCTCAATTTTATGCCAAATTACACTAAAAAAGAAGCTATGAAGTTTTTGCCATTTTTCAAAGATGAAATGGTAGAGCAAAGGGATTTAAAGTTTATAAAAATATATTTATAATTATTTTATATTATATTATATTTATATTGTATTATGTTTGTAACTATGTATTTATAAATTTATTTTTATATTATTTCATATAATAAAAAATATTCAAATAAGAAATGTCAGTGAAAAGAGATATTTAAAATGTATAAATCCAACTCCCGAGGAAATATCCTGTCTACTGTAACTCCAAAAAGAGTTATTCCATCCTGGCACCAAACAACCCTACCTATTGGCCTACATCCATCAAAAAACGTCCCGACATCCTTGACATATTTATCACATCCCAGATTTCCTCCAACCAAACCGAAATCAAATCCTTGGACGACCTTTCATCAGATCATAGCCCAGTTCTCCTTTTATTACATTCAAGTTTCGTTCCCAAGCCTCCCCTTCCTAGATTGATTACAGGACGTGTAAACTGGGACAACTTATGATTTGGAGAACAAACTGGGCTTAAAAATTTCACTCAAGACAAAACAAGGCATTGATACAGCGATAGAAAAACTTACAACATCAATAAAAACCACTTTAAGCGACAATACCTCAAATCATAAAATTAACAATTCTCAGAAGACTGACCTCCCAGAGCATATTCGTACCTTATTAAGAGAGAAACGCAAAGCAAGAACGAAGTGGCACAGAACTCGGTACCCAGCAGATAAATCTATCTATACTAAACTGACTAACCAACTAAAAGCAGAAATTAGAAAATTCAAAATACATAAGTTAACGAATCTAACTGAAAATCTAACGTCTTCTGACAAATCATTATGGATGACCACCAAAAAGATCCTTCACTTCAAAGACTTTAACCATCCACTCCTTACTGAATCCAATGACTGGACAAGATCTGATGAAGAGAAAGCACAGCTGTTCGGTCAATTCCTTTCTAAAACTTTTAAGCCTCATCCTGATATCATGAATCCGTCTCACCATGAATGTATACAAAGAGAGTTAAATATTCCCCTTCAAATGACCCTTCCTCCCAAAGCATTCCATCCTTCAGAAATATCGAATATTATTCACAGATTACCTTCTCGCAAAGCTCCTGGACACGACCTCATCACGATTCACATCCTAAAACATCTTCCTAGAAAAGCCATTCTATTCCTTACCTACATATATAATGCTATACTCCGCACTACATATTTTCCTAACCTCTGGAAATTATCCATCGTGAAAATGATACCTAAACCTAAAAAGAAACCGGAATACCCTTCCTCTTACCGCCCTATCTCACTTTTACCATCAATGGGTAAAATCCTGGAAAAGCTCATCCTGAAACGACTGTATCCCATCCTAAATGCAAATCACATTATCCCAGATCACCAGTTTGGATTCAGAACATCCCACTCCACTATCCAGCAATGCCATCGTGTGGTGGATGTTGTTTCCTCAGCTTTGGAACGTGGATTGTATTGTCCAGCAGTCTTCCTTGATGTCGAACAGGCTTTCGACCGAGTCTGGCACCCCGGGTTGCTTTACAAACTCCGTAAATTCCTACCTCCTACATACTTTCTTATTATTCAATCCTATCTCTCCTACAGGTCATTCACAGTAAATCATAATAATGTCTACTCACCCCTCTTTCCTCAATCTGCCGGCGTTCCTCAAGGAAGTATCCTCGGCCCAATTCTCTACACAGTTTATACAGCTGACATCCCAACTCATCCTAATACTATCCTTACCACGTATGCGGATGACACATGTCTATTATCTGTCAACACTGATCCTGTTATAGCATCCCGTACTCTTCAAACCCACATCACGGACCTAGAAAATTGGTGTCAAAACTGGAGGATTAAGATGAATTCCCACAAATCTCATCAAATCACCTTTACCCTCCGTCGTAAACCAGCGACTTCCTGCCCCCCTGTATCGTTTAATAACATCCCTCTTAGTCCTGTAGAACAGATCCGGTACTTAGGCTACACCTTGACAAACGCTTAACTTGGAATCCTCATACTAGACGGAAACGACAAGAAACAGCTCGCCGTTTCAGGCTACTTCAACATTTACTGGATAAACGCTCTAAGCTCCCAATCCATTACAAGAGACTCATATACACGACAATCATTAGACCCATCTGGACTTACGGAATAGAACTTTGGGGCTCCACTAAGCCATCGAATTCCTCCCGCATCCAATCTTTACAATCAAAAATCCTTCAGAAAATCCTCAACGCTCCTTACTTTGTTACGAACAAAGTAATCCACAATGACCTAAACGTCCCGTTTATTGCTGATTTGGCCCGAATCCGATATCAATCTTTTCATGACAAACTTAATTTCCACCCAAACCCACTAGTTTCAAACCTCGCAACCTCTTCAATTCCTGATAATCCTCCGAGGCGTCTGAAAAGAAGATGACCTCGTGACCTTCTAAGCTAAACTTTTTATTTGAGTACTACCACTGGGTAGTTTCTCTACTTGTCTTTTCATGTCAATTTATTCAATCATAATATTTACTGGATGTATTCTTTATACAGTTGTAAATTTCAATAAATATATATTAAAAAAAAAATGTATAAAAATATTAACTTGTTCAATTTACTTCCAAACTGTTAATTTTATTTATAAATATGATTATGGCATTTGCATTGATAAACTCTTAAGGAATAATGATTTTGTCATGGACATTTATTACTAGAGCTTTTAAGCTGTTTAAAATTAAAATTGTCTCAAAAAATCATTAACGTAAGTACAAATGTTAAATAAATGTTTGTACTACTCACTTAAATTATAAACTATAAGCAGATATAATAATGTAACTGAAATTCTGAGAACAGATACCGAAAGATAATTGATAGCTTTGAATTGTATAGAAGTAATACATTTATTTATTTTATTTGTACTGTTTGTGTTGTAAATCTATTTAGGAGGAATAAAAAAAAATAATAATCAGAGAACAAATATTTATTGCTTGAGTGACTTTAAAAATTCATCTCTGAATGGAAAAGTACCCGTGTAAACTATGAAATAAATTGAGTCGCTTGTTTCAGTTTAGTTACAAGTTTCCTTTCAACAGAGAGACCTTTTTTATGATAGAAACAAGAGAACGGTAACCAGTTTACGGAAAAATGTATCCATCTTCTCTAAATACATGCTGACAAGCTCACAAAGCACGTGTTGAAGAAATTATTACACCATGTAAAAGCCTTCATCTCTGCGGAACACTCTTGGAGTTTTATAAATCATTTCGTCGTTAAAAATTTGTTTTTTCCATTATTCAGTGATCAAAGTTTTAATTTATTTTAGTTTAGTTATTAAATTTTTTTTTTAACTTTTTGTGATATAGTTAATTCATGTAGGTTCCACGCTGATCATATTTACAAAGTTTAACGACAGGTACAGTGTTTATTATTCTTTTTTTTGGCGAAATCCGAGTCTTTACATCAACTCCTCCCACCATTCAACTAAAAAAGTTATGTGCATAAAATTTATATATGTGTATGTATACCTTCTCTTATTATATATGGGGCCACTTTCAGAATTCTATAGTATGTAGTTCAACATACATAAAAACAAAACAGATTTTTTTATCACAGCTATTAAATGCCAATAAACATTATAGTATATTTTCGTTTCTTTATTGGACTGAGTGCCTAAAATAATACCAAAGTGTTAGGGAAAAAAAAAAAACTCTACTCTCTCAATTAAATTTACAGTAGGCTATTCTTTTGGGGTTAGAGACATTTAAAAAAAAAAACAGTTTCCCCTAAACGAAATTTATTTACATTGAAATTTCGTATGAGCTCCCACGAATTGTAGGACCTAGCGATGAAAACTACAAAAAATTGAAAAGAAAAAAAAATATAAGCTTACGATTCAGTTAATCCTAATCACTCATTTCATTTAATAGGACCATCCATTACTCGAATAAAATAAATAATTATTATAAATATGAAATTTGATCAAAAATCATTTAACGTTCGTATAATCATCTCAATAGTAAATAAACAAATTTTATATTTTAGACACATTATATATATGAAACAGACTGTACTGTTTCATGGACAACGGTTGTGCAGGGAGGTGATTAGTCCTAGATCACGCTAAAACCCTAAATAAAAGTCTTGCCAGCAGCGGGATTCGAACCAGACTATTCGGCATGGCAATTCAGTACCACTGAGGCACTCCGTTCTTCTATGATTCCAAAATAGAGGTGAAAAAAAAGTATTCTTTCTTTTACAAAAAATAAATTATTTCATTTTCTATGAATCAAGCAGATGAAACAAAACAATTTTATCCGTGATGTTTTGTCAAATATTTTACAAATTATCCGTCCCCAACAATTTGTGAATCAATGATTAATTTATTAAATAATATGACAAAATATAAATTGTAATTCAAAATTAAAGAATGGAAAATTCTGAAATAGGGGGTTGATTTATAATATTCTTATAACCACGGAGCTCTAAATCGGTTCCGGTATTTTTAACCCTCCGGAGTTAAATTCCGGAGTTTAAGAACCCTCAGGTGACAAATTAAAACCATTTTAATCTATCTAGCCGTAGTGTAATGGCATGTATTGACTCAGTATTTTTATGATTTTACAGTCGAACGAGGCTAATTTAGTTTTATTTAATTTCAACTTAGTTTAATCTAGTACAAGATTCTGATGATTTAACTTAAGATGATGCTTAATTTATAAATATTATTTGTATTGTAAAAATAATCGTTTTTAAATATAATCGCTTCAATAGTACTGCTCGAGTTTATAATTTTATAAATGAATAAGTGAAACCTTCCGATAGTTATAAACATTATATTTTAGTTTAATGTTTTTGTTAATTTTCCTATGTAATCAACACAATAAAATTAATGATTTTGGTAGAAAATAGAGCTTACTTGTTATTTCTGAAAAATAACCGAAAATGAGGTGATATACCCAGTTAATTCAAACAATAATAATAAACAAGTAAAAATCTCCTACTCGCAAAATTCCGAGCAAGGAGAGTCTTATCGGAAAACCGTATTAGAGCTGAGAAGATAGGGAAGACTGATTTAATGGAATTAATCCTGTTAAATAATTCGACGCTAAGAGGGGTTTACTGTGGCAGAACTATACATCGTAAAAAGTAAAAAAAAATCTTTGATATATATAAAACCTTGTTAACTGGGCGTATGGTGAATAATCTAATTTATTTATGTAAGTTGTTACAGCAATAATTTTCTAATGTACCCATTATTAGTTATTTGGTACCTGTTCCGCAGGTTTTCGCTTCGAGCCGAGTTACAAGTTTTAACTGTTTATTCGTTTCTGTTTATATTTTTCAAAAATACAAGTTATCGTGAGCTTTAGTAAAAAGCTAGTAGTTAGTGGAAAAGATAATGTAATCATGGGTAATGAGTAGATTTCGGTAATCATTTCATCAAGAAATAAAAGTTCCAACTATCATTTCGAAGTATAGATGACATATGTTTGATGAAATATTCGTTTCCAGATGAAATGATTACCGATGTATACACATTTCCATAATTTCATTCTTTTTTTCATATTAAAACTCCTGTTAACTTGTATTTTTGGAAAATATTAAAAGAGAAACGAATGAAAAGTTAAAACTTGTAATTCAACTCAAAGCGACAACCAGCGGAATAGTTAACAATCATGCAGTAGAATAGTCCAGATTATGTATACTGTGACAACTAACATTTTTACAAAAAAAAAAATATTAAAAATTAAAATCTTTACACAATATATGACAACTTTGACTTAGAGAAAGAACTGTGATCCGAGTTTACCTCGACACACTGCAAGCATTCATAAAACGGAATACGCTATGAAATTTATGTAAAATTTAAAGTATAATTCTCTAATATTCTGTCACGCAAAAGTGACTTGGATAAATAATCATTTAGTTCAAATAAAATACGATAGTTTCATAATAAATAAATGTAATGATTTTTTATTAATTTGATGATCCGAAACCCGGCTTATAGAATGTATCTAAAAAATTCCTTCCTTCCATGCGGTCCGATTATATTGGAATCATATTCAGTTTTTTCTACAATCTGTCGCGTTCTCGATAAACCAGATGTCAATCCCAAACTTTTGATTATAGGATCAAGGGAAAATGTCCTGAGCCTGAATAAATGAATTCAACTCAAGTACAATTATGACGAGATTTATTAGGATTAAAAAAAATATGTCTGGTAGTTTTTCTGCACTTAAAAATAAAAGGATAAAATTAAAAGTTGTCTTGAAAATAAACACGAAATGAAAAGCGAATAAAAAATATGAAGTGAATGAAGTAATGTATTCAAGGGTTTAATGATTCCTGAACATTTTAGTAAGTAAATAATATTTATTGATAACTATTGGAAGCTTTATATTAATTAGATTATTATTGGTAATTAAATTACAGTTGTGGATTGTGTAACTACAAAAAATGTATGATATCTGATATCATCCAATGAACAAAAAAACCAAAAAAAAACCTGTACCACTACAACCCATGAAGGGTCTGGGGTTCAGTACATGGTAGAGACTGTACTGTTTCATTGATAACGGTTCTGCAAGGAGGTGACTTGTCCTAGGTCACGCTCAACCGCCAGATTTTTCCCCCTTATTTTGGGTACCCTATTTTTATAATATTTTATAGAGGCTGGGTGGCCCCAGGAAGGTCCTAGATACTATATGATCCATCTCCGGCTGCTAACAGACTCATCCAATGAACAACTATATTTAAAAGATGGTACGGAAGAAAATGGTACGGTCGTAGGTCGAGAAAATTCTCTTATGTTGGGAGAACTGTTTATTGGAGAGCCAACGTTTCGACCCACATTGCAGGTCTTCCAGGGCTAAATATACAAGATACACATAAATCTAAATATATTATAATTTTTTAATCATTCCTTTAATTTTTAAATATTTTTATTTTGAAGAGAAAAGATTTGCCCCCAGCCGGGATTCGAACCCGGATCTCCGCCTCACCGGAGTCGCACCATTTGAGCCACCGGGGTCGCTGCCTACCTAGGACAAATCGAAGGACGAAGGACGAAGAGAAAAGATTTGTCTTAGGTAGGTAGCTACCCCGGTGGCTCAAATGGTTAGAGCGTTGCCACGGTGGGGCGGAGATCCTGGGTCGAATCCCGGCTGGGGGCAAATCTTTTCTCTTCAAAAAAATTTTTTTTATAAATTAAAATAATGTATGGTAAAGGATAACAGAATATGTATAATATTGATATAGTAATATTAAATGTAGTAAGTAGTATTATTATTCTATTAATATTCGACATTAGTTATTATTCACCATACATTATTTTAGTTTATAAGTATCTTGTATATTGAACACTGAAGAAGACTAGTAGTGTGGGTCGAAACGTTGGCTCTTACCAATTACAAGTTCTCCCTATATAAGAGAATTTTCTTGACTTCCACCCGGACCATTTTCTTCCTCATAAATATATAAGGTCAACTAATATAATTCAACGACTATATTTATTCACGTAATAAACCATATATTCAATATTCAATGAATAAATATAATTTTTATGATAATATCCTTTATATATTTAATATTTATTACAATACAATAATATTATTAACTAGTTCGTAATATTCCATGAAAGAAATGTCCGCTTTAACAACACGGATATGCTCGGCAAGTAACTGGTTATTTTTAAATAATTAAAATTAACCGGACATGTTTCAACATTTGTGATACCAGCAGAAATAAAAATGGTGTATTTTTTTTAGATTTAACCTACTTCTAGATTTAGATTAATAATTCTTTATTTTTGGAAAGGGCTGAAGCAATTTAAATACCACAGTGTTAGTACTCTTTTTCCGATGCCAAAATATTTGTCGTGGTCATGAAATACTAGAGAAGCCAAATTCATTAATTCGTTTGGGCAACAATTCAAGTTTCCATATTTCTCTATAAAACAACTTACATACAATTAATTTAAATTAGTTTAATTGAATAATTCATCTCAAACATACCATACCAACGAACATACCGGAACGTTCATACAAAATGTTTTAAATTCGGGGAAGTAAAAACTAAATATATCTAGAACTACAGTTGACATATTTTTAGTAGTGAAAAAATTTCAGGTTGGAAAAAAAAGAGTAATGTTGCTTTTCAGGTATCGAAGATTTAGAGGTAAAAATACCCAAGCCCATATTTTTCAGAAAAAAAAATGATATTTAAACTGAATACAAAATTCACTTTTCCCTTCACTTTAAAATTAGTGCTAAAAAGACCCAAACCGAATTTGGAAAATTGATGATATTTCATTTTAGAAAATATGGACTTCGGTATTTTTACCTTCAAGCCCTCGGCGTGTTGTATGGATTACCTCACTTGTGAAATCCATAGCCAGGACGAGTTCGTAAAACCATTTAGTAAAGCTTTTTATTTAAAAATAAAGTGCTTTTTGTGTAAGTTAAAACTTTTACATAAACAATATTTAAGAACATTAAATTCCCTGTATTCGCTAATCATTTTTTCCTTAATTTGGAATAGATCCCGATATTAAATTTGTGCAAAAATTAAAAGAAAAAAAACTTGATTGTCAGTTGTTTCGAATAATGCATGATTTTAAGCGCAAATTAAACTACAGTTTTTGCCTGAATTGATAACAAAAACAAAAAAGAGTTATGCATAAACAATAAAATCCTAAAACTTAACTGTTCAACCTTCGAAGTCGGCAAATCATCACTGGCCAATAACTTGGAAATTGTTAGGTTCATTGGGTTTCTTGTATCCCTTTCGCACCGGGGGCGAAATTGAATTGTGTCAGCTAGTGAGGCATTCCGTTATAGGGTCGGTGGGCATGGTTTATTACAATCTGTGGACATTGTAATATTTTTTTTTTGCAAATAAGGCGTTCAGTAGATATCAAAATTTCCTTTTTTCGCAAGTTTAGTCAAACGTTTTTGACTCCACGACAATTTTTCATCTTATTTCCCATTTTTCAATCCGGTTCTGAACCTAATGTTTCGGGACCATAAATTTCTTGATTAAACTAGTAAAAAACTTAAAAAAGTCAATGAAATTTAGGAGTTGCGATTTATTCAGAATTTTAAAAATATCTACGAATATACCCCTAAAGATATCTATAATTAGTAGGGTACTCAGTTCTCTTTAAAATTGGCGATGTTTGATATTTACCTTAAACAGGTATATTGTTTGAGAGTTAGATATTTTGAAAAACTCTGATTGTTTATTTTAAGATGGTGAAAAATGTACTTGAAGTGGAAGACCAAAAACTGGGAATTTCACAACATGGATAGAAATCAACAAACTCCACCCGCACATTCGAATCATTTCTCAACTGTTGGCTAATGTGCCAACTGCAGGTGATGGGCAGCTTGCCAATTTTGAGAGGTGTTCTTGACCGCATTTAACACTTTTTGTGGCAATAGAATCAGAGTTTGATATTCTAAAACTTCGACTAAAAAAGTCAGCGTAAAAATCCCCAGTCAAGTACAATATTTGTCTCTGTTTTTGACAAAATCAGGCAAGACCCTCAATATGAACTCACTATTTAAGCACATTATTATTATTTGATAAACATTAAACAAGGTAAGGCTCTTCAATTTAATTTATCTTAATTTTTTTTTCAAACTTAAAACCGCTGCTTTGGAATAATGTGCAAATAAACAAGCAACAACAATAAAGTTAGTTCTTCTATTCTTTTGTCTATCGGTTTTTTAGATTCCATGTTCCGATTGACAGTTTTAAACAATAATATTATAAGGATTCAATAAGCTATTATAATTTTTGTTCAAATAATTATTAATCAATAATTAACGAATAAATCAAATAATGCAGTTTTGATCTCGAGCCGGAAAGACGCGCCAAACTCGACTTGGTATAGAATTTATAATACATACCTATTTAATAGACTAATTAATATGTTGGTAAATTAATAAAATACTATAGGTAAATTAATGATGAAGTAAGTCCACCTATTTTGAGGTAAATCTGTAACATAAGTATTATTAAGATTTTTATTGCCGCTAAAATGATAAAGGATTTTCTTTCCAGAATTGAAATGTATACGAATATGTAACAGTTCCACAATGAACTTTTACGAGTATGAATCCTCTTGTTATATTGAATTTTAATCATATTCTGTTTATGTATTTATTTGTTATTATCATATTAATTCATCTCGGACACCTGATTCCTTAATTTTGAAAATCATCTATACAATTCTTTGCATGGCTTATTATTTTGAATTTCAATAGTTTATTTCCTAATGTATTCAAAAAATTATAAATTATATATGGCGAAAACCCCATTAAAAACGAATGGTAAGTAGCGATAAATTGCTGTCGATTTGTAATGATAAAAATGACAATCGATAGGGAAAATACATGTTTTCTTTTTATAGTCGCTAGTAAAAATTTGAAATAAGATAGAAGTATAACGACGATGAAATGCTCTGAAAAAAGCTTAACGGGAATATTATTCCAATAAACCAGCAATAATCATTACTAAAAATATATAGAATCAAATAAAACATTTCTTTTCTATCAAGTTTCTAGGTTAGGAGAAATGATAAATAAATCTCTAAATTTTTGGATATGTTTCTATTTTTTAAATATAAATATTTATAATAATGTATAATGGCCGAAATATTGGTTATTCATTAATTAATTAATGGGGGCGAATAGAAAATAGATAAAGGTTTTCGTAACCAGCGATATATCAAATTATATAATATGTCCACTTCAGTTATGTTATTTAATGTCCAATACAGAAGTCGTATGTTTGGATTTCTAACTTACTTCGATGTGAGAAGTTTTCTAATCAAATCGAATTGACCAACATAACCGAACAGTTGCTCAAAGTTATATAACTCTTAACAAGAGAAATAAGTTCTTATTTCTAATATCTTATGGCTACGATGTCGTAGCGTTTGCTACATCAAACATCAGTTTACTATTGAGACTATTAATGGCTTTTAAAAACCACAAGACTGGAAAAATTTGAAGGCTTAATTATTAATTATTGACTTATTGAGGTTGCCGAAATTAACTAATTTTATTTATAAGGAAAATTTACATAAAGAATATATTTTATTTTTTTGTTGGTTTTAATATTTTCATTAGTATTATTTTTACTAAAAATAATTACTGCTTCCAGAGGACGCTAGAGTCTGTGCCCAGAAGAACTTTATTTTATGTTCATATTTTACGCTAACATTTTAAACATTACTGATTTTCTAAAAATGATTAAAAGATTACAGCATATTTGAAATGAATTAACGGTTTTAGTTAAATTAAACCAGGGAGGGGAGTGGTAGAGCACTGAGATGCCATGCCGGAAATTCTGAATCAAATCCTGCTGCGGGCAAGACTTTTATTTAGTCTTTTTGCGGCCGGAGATGGATCATACAGGATCTACGATCCTCCTGGGGCTCACCGAGCCCCTATTAGATATTATAAAAATAGGGTACCAAAAATAAGGGGGCAAAATCTGGCGGTTGAGCATGACCTAGGACAATTCAGCATGAAACAGTACAGTCTCTACAATGTACTGAAGAACCCCAAACCCGTTCTCGGGTAGTAGTGGTACAGGTTAGTTAAATTAATTTTAATTAAGCTAGAGGGCGCACCCTGCCCCATACATTGTTCCAATGTATAAATATTCAAACCACTCCAACTCCCATTGTTTTATTATTGATATATATAGTCATTTATCATGTTTTACTATTCTTATTTTCAAATTAAAATCAAGCATAGTCTTTACATAGCAATATATTTTTTTCTTTCTTTCTCGAAAAGCTTTTTTCTTCGGTAAAGTTCAATTTAAATTTTTACTCCACAGTTTGTACATTTTTTTCGCACACAAGTTTAAAGTGAATATATATACACATATATATATATTTAAAGTAATTGCCATACTGAACTTTTTTTTTTTTTTTTTTTTAAATTATTTTATTGAATTGTACAACTGTAATATATACATCTAGTACAAGCGCTGTATGAATAAATAAATACATGAAAGAACGCGTAGAGGCACTACCCATTGGCAGCACTCTAATTACATTTCTATTATAGAAGGTCCCGAGGCCATCTTCTCTTCAGATGCCTAGGAGGATGGTCCGGGATGGAATTGGATCCAAGGATGGAAACTAGTGGGTTTGGATGTACCTGGAGTTTTGCTTTTTTAAAAGCAATTTTTGTTTTTTATGAGATGCTTATTGATTGTTTTCTGCCGGCTAATTTCTGTACTAATTCGTGTATAATTTTAATTCGAAATTTCAAATGACATGAAGAAGACCCGAAAAAGAACGATTCCATCGTTAAGTCTAATCGGTAAAGAAAGATCGCTCTTCCCGCTCTGCGGGAGGAGAGCACTAGCGAGAGCCCGACTCCATTCTCAAACTGGGACTAACACTGGAGAGACTCCTCGCCTTCTCCAGGCACGTACGAGAAGGACATAAGCTGGCCTGGATGAAGGGTAATTTGCTCTATTTCCTGCTAACGTCCCCACTCTTATCTCTGAGGACGAATCTTCAGATTTATAAGGCTATCATTGAATCGACGATTCTCTGTAGTGCGCCACTCCAGTGACGCCTGTATGAGATCTCCCTGAAAAGACTGCAGGGGTACCAAAATTCGATTCTTGGACGGATTGTCAGAGATACCACAGTTCAGAAAGCCAAGATAATGCTAATCAATGAGGAGCTCCAGGTCTCCACTGTGCCAGAATACAAGACCTGTGCCGGTCCTCTAATCAGAGACGTCTCTTGGAAGGTGGCAAGGCACTGTCCTCATTGGCTGATGAGTATCCCACGGTTTTTACCCAAAATTAAAAAAAAAACTATCTCACCCAAATAGGATTGTCCTATTATATTTTACCCTAAACGAGGGTAAACACTATCCAATCCACCCGACAGTTGGAACAGGAATGGAGCTGGATTGGACCGCGATGCTGTACGATGGACCACCCATTACAATGACACTAACTCGATCATTGACTTTTCGATTGTCGGCTTTATGCCACAGAAATATGTCTTCTTTCGGGTACATTTACCAGAAAAACAGCCTTTTATTTTTTTATTACAGTTGACCTGTTAGGTTAATGTCGAGTCATTTATTCTGAAATAGCCAGAAAATAAAATAAGTCTGGTACACTAAATCATTCTCAGGGAGCCAAATGGAGTATATTTAAAAAATGTGTCTTTTATATGCACAGAAGAACAGATGGCAGATGAATTTTTAATTAATTCAGTTAAGAACTGGTTTAGCAAGATGAATTTAGCAGAGATATCCCATCCCATTAAATCATTATATGAATGATTTAATAACACTGAAATATTATATATTCTATATCTGGTTTTTAACGGATGTGATTCATTATCATTCCTTATGTATAAAATTTATATTTTTACTTAATTTTCATTTCATGTTATAGTCTTATTGTTACTATTATTATTGTATATTTTATTTATTTCCATTTTGTAATCGTTGTTGGTAGTAGGCGTTGAAGTTAGATTTGTTTTGTTAATAGATTTTCTTCCTGTTCTTCCTACTGGGTGTTGATTCCAACAACAGTATTAAAACCTAATCACCTTAATCGTCTGAAATATGCTTAACAATGCTATAACAACAATTAATTTCTGTTCGGGGTAAGAAAATAAAAGCTAATTTAGTTTTTTTCCGTTGTTAAGTCAGTGTTTTTATATTGTCTTAATAATTTACGTCAATTTGAGAAGTTTTACAATAAAAAAATAAAATATCATTTTTAAACATTAACGGTTTAAAACCTTACATTTTACATTAGATATTAATTGAGGCGTTGAGATGTATTAGACAATTTTTAATATATGTTTTTAATCTGAGTTAAAAAAACAATAAAACATTATTGAGTTTTTTCATAGAAAAGATGGTAGTTAATCATGACAACAGGAAAGTTAGAGAGGTAGGTCAAAACTGGGTGTGGTTTAGTTTCTATTTAATGTGGCAGTTATTATTTCGCAATTGAAACTTACATTTTTAGTTGTCAAAATAGATTTTTGCTTCTCCAAAAAAATTACTTTCCATAACTTGCTACCTTTTCCATTTGAATGCCTCATTTCTACTATATTGTACCATTTTTGGGTCAAACCAACGACTTTATCGTATATACCTTCATTAGTAAACGTTATTTCTATGGAAAAAAATATTCATTACTAATACATAAACTCATTTAAATATATCTTCGAGAAAAAAAATCACTCGTACAACTAGGTTTTTCATTCTCTCAAAATAAATCTTATACAGGCCATACTTTGTGTGGTTGAGTGGAATTTTTTCCAGAGAGAGTTACATGTATAGAAGGAAGGAAAATTGTGTCATTCTCGTACTTGTTGGCTTGAAATGGAGTTGTAATATAAGCAAAAACTCTTTTTCAAGTCAATGTCTGACTTAGTCCCTTATTTACAAACAAATACGGTACAAAAAAATACGATTCCGCTTCCCTGAGTACTTGAAATTCATTTTGGAGAAAATTCGACTTGACCACTTATTCAACTGGCCCGTAGATATATTGATTTTTGTATGAAACGTAAGAAATGTACAAATTAAGCTGTTCTGCTCCTATTTCTTAAGAGAATCTTGAATAAATGTTTATTAATATTATTTTAAGGCGATCGGTTGAAGTTGATAATTTAAAAGATGTCCTTACGTTTAACAAATATATAAATTATGGCTTTATAAGAAGATTTTGCAGTAATTAAGAAAATAAGTGACTGTAAAAATGTGGGTAATTTAGCGATCCCTGGTCGGGATAGTTAGTTGGTGATTGGAGGGGGGTCCACTAATTGCTTATCGTGTCAGCTCCAGGTCCCTCATCTCGTGTGTGTCACACTGGACCACCTCTGTCTGCCTTTAGGGCTGATATTTATTTCATATCTGCCCGGTTGGTAAATATACCGTAGATGGGCTGCTTTGGCCAAGAGATTAAATATGTAGAAATGTCAAATAATAATAATATTTTATGATACATAGTCATGAAGTCATATACTTAAAGTTGAAATTTAAAAATAAATTGAAGCCCTGTGAGAGATATATATTACATTAATTGTTATAGTCGTATGTAATGAAAGAAAGATACAGGTATGGAAAACTAAGGAAAGAAGAAAATAATAATGATAGAATAGAACATACCAAAGGGACGAAAAGTCCAACTGTAACTGGCAACAATTAGCTGAACTATTTAAAGGTATATTTCTTATTAAGATTTAATAGCTATTAAAGGTAGATACTTATATTTAAAAAATAAATAGCTAGAATTTTGTCAAGCCATGCATGCATATTATTATATATTGTAAGGGGTTGTCGCAAAGAAAAAAAATTAAATCGGCAGTCATTAGCATTATTTTCAACGTTAAGAAATCATTTGTTTTTCAATTATTTCATAAAATAAAAGATATAACTATGACAATTCATTTTTTTTAGGGGAAACTGAAATTTACTTAATTCCACAACTATTAAACTACCTTTTAGTTAAATATAATTATTCTTATATCAATGAAATTCTAAGCTTTAAATTGAAGTTGGTTAAAATTTAAAAACGTATGTACAGGCTGATAGGCGTCACCAGTCTCCCGAAAAACGAGCATGTCGGTTACGCGAACGCTTTAGTTTCCCCCTAACAATAGTTGGTAAACGCGGTTAAAGAAGTTTTTCTTTCAAAAATTAAAATACAATAAGAAATAAGTGAATAAGTAAATACGTATAAAAATGAAAATTAAAATATAACTAAGCTTATGTATCTGTATTTTATGTAAATAAAAATGGGTACATAATGTTCTAAAGTCACAATGATAAGAGATGGAACAAAGTAAGAAGGAAAAGTAGAAAATAAATATTAAAAGGAGACGTCACAATATAATATATAAATTATGAGATTGGGTCAATATGTTTTTTTTTTACTAATTAAATACGTGGGAGTAGGTTATGGATAGGATTATGATTAATAATTCTCTATAATATACTTACAATATATTAGAATATATAATACAATATAGGTACATAACAGAGCGTTCGGAACGTTAATTCTTGGGACCTCAAACTAAAACACCATGGGAGACAGAAAGTTTTAATTTGATAACGAAGTCAATTAAGCCCAGAAGAACTCTTCCTCGAGAATTACGAAGAACACTCCTTAATGAAGCGAACTTGGAATGGATCTGTTTTTCTTTTTGAGGAATTCTCTTTTTTTTCGCCCCGGTATCATTAAGGATTTCTTATGAGGAAAACCGGGTTTCTTAAATAACTGTACCTTTTTACTTTTGAAGGAAACAAAAAAAAAGTCAATTTTGGGTAAACTGAACTCTATAAAAACATTGTTTTACACATGATTTTTTAATATTTTTATTATTTTTACTATCTAATTTAAATGGAGTACTAATGGTTATTTTTCAAGACCAAACATAATTTTTAAAATAATCATACCAAGCTGAGTGGGTCAATGGTAGGGCGCTGAGTTGGTGTGGTGAAGGTAGGCCCGTAACCCCACCGCATGCCAAACTTTTATTTAGCCTGTTAGCAACCGGAGATGGATCCTATCCTAAATATCGATAAACAGGAAATTTATTGCTTTATGAAAGGTGCTTATTATAAATATACGAGTGTTATTGATTATGTGGTGGAGCTTTTGATCGATTTATTTTAATTTTTTCTGTTACCATTGATATTTATGCTCATTATAATTTTTCACTGGGTGCTTTTTTATAAGAACACAATACTTTTTATGATAGTACGGTCAATACTCGATTTATTTTTTTGGATTTACTTGAAATTTTGGATATTGAAGCCTATTTATTCCTTAGTAGGCTACCAAACATTTTTATGAAAGAATTTTTTTAGGTTTCTTCAATGTTGGGCCTTATTTTTAGAGTATCGGCAAGGATATACGTATTAGCGACTATTACTACGGAACCGAGGGATGATCTGTATTCGTCATATGCAAATATATCTATACATATTTCTCATATTAATAATAATGATCATTAATTAAATAATGATTTCAAAGATTCAACATATTTTTAACTAAGATGAATCCACTTACTCGTTATAATTCTGTATTTGCTTTCAAACATTTTGATCTCAATTGCATCACTTTTTTGTGTTCCTGTGAGGGATTATATGAAACAATAAAAATTTTATATGAATCAAAAAAATTTTGAGCGACCAGTGTACCGTTATTTTTAAAAGTTGTTAGGAATCTAAAAGAATAATTCGAGTTTTCAATCTTCAAAATGTATTGTTGAACCCTTTGCTTAAAAATTTCACTTTTCTGCAAACATTCTGGATCGAATTCTGACTGTTGAGCAGTATATAGGTCAAATCACCTTCCTGCACAACAATGGTCCAAGAAAAAGTACAGTCTCTACCTTGTACTGAACTCCAGACCATTCCCTTGTTGTAGTGGTACAGGTGTTTTGTTCATACCTCTTGCCTCCCTTTTTTATTACTTCCCCTAATTACTCATAAACATTACCTCCCTACACAGTAGTTAGATGAAAATATTAGTTTACTAAAATATTTATTGAACGGTGAAATTTAAAAATTAAATTAATTAATTAACTAAATTAATTTGAAATTTATTTATTAATAACTTTATGTTAATGTACTGTTTTATAATAGTATCTTATTCCTTATCTAAAATACCCATAAGAATCTAAAACAGTTTAGTATGAAAACTATTAAAATATTGTGAGAGAAGATAAATCTGCCCCATTCGTTCTTGTTAAGAAGTGCCCGATCCGAAGTTGGCAGATATTCTTCTTAACATCTTCTTACTCCTCCCAGTGGGAACTTTAAAGAAACATGGATTTCAACTGAAAACTTTCTATAGCGAGCGGAGAAAACTTATTTAATAAAACAAAAAATACTTCACTGAGTCGTGCCCTTTTTAACGAGTTAACAGCGGAACCGGAAATTCTGAATTGTGTGACATTTAAAAAAATAAGACATTCCTTGGTATTTTCATTTCTGAACATAATATATTTATTTTGTTGTATATACCTCAGATTTATCTATTTGTAAACTTACAGTATAGGTATAAAATCAATACCGTCCAATTTTCCACCAGAACTCCGACAATTAACATATTACAATCATGAATTAAATATAATCAAAGAACTATATTAATTCAGTCATTTGAATTTTTTTTGTTATAATTAATTCATTTATAATCGTTATTCAAATAAATAAGAGATTTTAATATTGACAAGATATTCCATATATTAAAACAATATATACATTTCAACCATTCTTTTAAGATGATCTTTGGTTAGTAATCTTGACTATTTGTGGTAGCAAAAACAAGATGCATGCCATATTAAATTCTTCTTTCTATATTGAGGGGTACAGTACAGTATGAACCTTGGCCTCCCTCACAATCCGTCTCTAGTCGCCCCGATCCTTAGGGTCCGTCCTTCCATATTAACTTCAAGTTTTATTAAATTCCGAAACAAACCACTTAAGAAATGGAAACTTATTTTTAACATTTGTATTTTTAGTATTGAGCCAAATATTGGAAAAAATACATAAAATATTTGAAAAAAAGTGGTGTGACTGTGTCATGGATACGGC
This sequence comes from Troilus luridus, assembly GCA_964056705.1. Classification (NCBI taxonomy): domain Eukaryota; kingdom Metazoa; phylum Arthropoda; class Insecta; order Hemiptera; family Pentatomidae; genus Troilus; species Troilus luridus. Next base: position 61,554,847 of record OZ057414.1, read on the forward strand.
CGTGTGTTGTACATGAATACGTTTACGTAACGGGTAATATTTGTTATATTAAATATTATTATTTATGTATAATATCAAAGGAAACAATAGTTGGTCGGCATACAAGTCGTAAATAGTGTTCAGCGGTGTTGAATGCTGAATGAGGAGCAGTGTCGAGACAATGTTCTTTATTCCAAAGCATTGTGCGCTGCCTTGTAAGCAGAACCTCCGTCTCCGGTGCACTTCTGTCACATTCTAGATGCTCGATCGGATCATGATCGGTGGCATTGACTCGCACATTACACAACTAGTTATTGAGTTAGGATGAATTAAATTCCAGAGTACTATAATGCTTATACAATGGTTGGCCAAGTAAGAATTGTTGCCAAGCTTTTACCACTGACCTTTTGACCACGCCACTCAAATACGTAGATTTATGTATCACAATATTCTATATGTTAACATTGAACGCCTGATTATAGTCTAATTGATGCGGTTGCTGATGCAACATTATGTCTACATCCACGTGTACATTAATGACTTTTCCGATAATACCATAGCTGCCGTTGTAACGCAACCTACCTATCTGCATGGATGGCAGTCGCGGTGATACTAGACATGCACTGATCGGATCTAATGCGGGCAACCCGCATTGCTGTAGGTAGGTACACGAATCTGACAAGGTGGGCACTTCGTTCGAGTCCAGTGATGTTTTACACGTACTGCACAGTTTAAATACTGCTGCTGTCTCTTCAAAGAAAGTACTATTAAGCAGCGGTAAATACTTTCGATTTGTTGGCTTATATGAGCCTAGAAATCATGGACAATCACACACTTCACAATTATGTCCGAATGGATTGCTGATAATCGTCGTAGTGAAACCTGCACTAGCTGCTGCCCACTGTGCTTTCATATTCGACCATCGCATACAATCGAGTCCATTGTCAGTATAAAAGTGATTTCATCATATCAACCACCCCAGCTGCATATGTACTGGCACCATCGTTGATCCGCTGGGTCGCATTATTTTTTTTACGTTCCCGGCACGCTTGACTCGATCATATGGTGTTATATTGCTATCATTCGATTACTATTGAGAAGACCTTTCCAACCGTATACGATCTCTGTAATTGGATTTGGCTTTTAGACGCGTTTAGGCCGACATTATATATTTTTGATAATATTTTTTATTCTAACACCTTATTGCATTCACCGTCATTATTTAACAGTATTTTTTATACAGAATCGATAGATTTTGACAACAGCTGACGATTGAAACGTAAACGAACGTCGTAGCTTCTCCGAGTCAAAAGATATAAGCAGTGGAAATCTCGATACGCAGCAAAATTACCTCAAAATGGTGGCGCTCCCCCCTCCACCGCGCTGTGTCAATGTCCTCACTTATCGTAATGAATTCGTTGATCCTTTATCTATCCAGTCGTATCATTGAATTTCGGACGGCTATGGTAGATATGTAGCTGCAACACCAAACTGTATCCCTCGAGTTTTATTTATTTATTTCTGAATTTCACATTAGTAATATACAGAGAGTTTGGTTAGAAGTTACAAAAATAATAGTACATACAAATAACAGAATAAGTAGATAACTGTAATACTAAACATTGTAATGAAGGTAGAATAAAAAATATGGCCATGAGTCAATACTATATCAAAATCTGGAAAATTCTTGTAATAAAGCTTGCATGTAAGTAAAGAAGAACTTATATAATTCAACGGTATTATTTAGTGGGTAAACAATCATATATATTTCAATGGGTCAGAGCTATTGTAATACTTAAAGTTTTAGATAGGAAGGGATTAATAATATCATTGTTGTGTCTAGGATTCAGTACGGTATAAATATTGTGATCGTATAAACTAATATAAATATTTCTAGGTTCTGTATAAAATGGACAGTGGTTTAAATCGCCACGTGATTCATTTATGCATAGAGAGAAATTGTCAGTAATAATTCTGTGTTTTTTTTATTGTAGTTTACAACTATTTGTTTGCTGGGGGAAACGCTGATTTGGGTTAGAAGTCTTATTCTCTCTACGGGTAGATCCGATGTCAGGTATGGCTGAACTGTATTTATACAGAATAAATTTTTGAACAAAACATTGTATTGAGAGCAAAGTGCACTATTTACATCGTAATCTATACCCTTTCTTTGTATTTATTTATCATTTCGTGTTTATGTTTCAGCACTAATTGGGTTTTTTTTCTCAGCCCAGAGCCAGCCATATCCTATGTCAGATCTGATACCCTCAAGTTGACTGGCCCGGCTAAATTTAATGAATTTAGTAGAGGACTTTTGAACCAATAAAATTTTATTAACGCATATTTTAGGTAGTCTATTATTATACATTAGTAAGATTTTCAACCACCAGTTAATTGTAAGTTTCAGGACATGCAATTCAAGCATTATTGAGCCTGTTTCTAGTCTTATTATGCAGCCTGGGGTTTGAGTAGGTCAGTAAAAGATCAATTTGAAAATTCTGACCTGAATTCTCTCTATTTTATCTAAGTACCTTAATGAACATATTTCACAGGAGTAAATACAATTAAACGGGTTAACCATTGAAAAGCGTGGTTTTTAAGGTCCAGGAGGGTGACCTAGATATTCATAAGATGTTAATTACCGAGCGTCTCAGGGGTAGACCGAGAAGTGGGTGGGAGGAATGCGTTAAGACCTGACGGATGTGGATTTGGGTAGTGGTCAGAACTTTGTAAGCTGAGATTGGTAGTATCGGCATCGAGCCTTCGGGTTCTCTAGGCCTTATTTTTATTTCCTTCAGCTCTAGTGCTTAATGTCTAAAATATATCTAAGTTATAATTAGAAGGATATCGGACGAAACGAGCTATGAAGAGACAAGAGGGTGAAACGTGACTCGCCACCTTTAATAATAACACAAAAACAAATATAGGAGCATACCGCTGGATAAATGCCTAGCCGGATTGACAGCCGGCAACTGAACTCCCTCCACTTGGCTCATGGACAAATGTATTTTGAATTTCCAACAACACGTCCATATTTGGCCTCAACCACAATCGCTTATAATTATTCATAACCGGGAAAGCTCGTCCAAAAATAGTATTTTTGATATTATAATAACTCAATATATTGTTTGCCTAACAGAAGGATTCACAGCTGAACAAAAAAGTTCAGAATTGATGATATTATTTTAGTAAGGTATGGTACTAAATACGGGAAACGGTCAGTGCGTAGAACTCTTAATTTATGTGCAGAGAAAACTGTTTTTTCATTATCCACAGCTGCCAAATACAAACATTTACTATCAACAGATTGGTTGAGAATTAAATAAAACATAATTCCATGACAAGCATGAAGAACAGTACCCAGCAATACCTCTCCCGTGGCTAATTAATTTCCTGCGATAATGGATTCCTCATCCACGTTCTTTTGAGTCTCCTCTAGTGTTCTCAGGCATGAGAGTCGTGGCCATAAAGGAAAAACTTTAAAACTGAATTTTACAGAATAAGAATGCCAAGAACGCTTTTTGAGGAAGATAGAAAAAATTACAATAAATAGATTATTTAACAATAGGAGTTGGATTGATTTGAACAATTATACAATTGGAACAGGTACAGAGAGTATCCTATAGCTTAGTTAAAATTAAAATTAATTAAACTAAAACACTTAACTATTTTCAAATTTTGATGTGAGGAATTATCCATTTTTAGAAGCAAAAGTTTAAAAGGTCAGCCTAAAACAAAGTAATAATTCTTATAGTAGTCCACAAACTCTAACCCTTTCAGAAAGCAGTGACGATTTCAATTCAAGGTAATATCTATAAAATTGAAAAATTATTTTTAGTAAAAATAATATCAATAAAATAAAACAACAACAACAACCGACTAGAAAGAATTTTTAATTTATGGATACTTTCTTTTTAACTAAAATTACATAATTTCGACAACTTGAATACGTCAATAACAAACGACTAAGCCTTGAAATTATTCGAGCCTTGTGGTTTTAAAAAACCATTAATAGTATCGTTATTTAACTGATTTTGGAATAGCAATCGCTGGTTACGACGCCGTTGCCATAAGGTACTAGAAATCGAAAGGTCTTTTCTTGTTGAAAGAGCTATCTATATAACTGTATGCTGCGTTGGTCAATCCTATCCGATATAAAACTTCTTCTCACATCGAAGTAAGTTGGCAGCACTAACTTACTTCTGTATTGGACACTAAATAACATTACTATCGTGAATATTTTTGATGAATAATTTATATTGATGGTTTAATTAAGGTATTAAGTTCACTGATTAGTAAATTGGTAATCACACAACCAACCAATGGAAAAGAACCCAATATAAAATAAAGTGGGCATTAAATTAAATAATAACGGGAGTAAATATCATAAATAATTATTCCGGAATTCCAAAATAAAAAGAACTATTTAAAACCTACATTTGTTACCCAAAGATATAGGATGGCTATAGACTAACACTATAACGTATTACTCTGCTCACTCTATACATATATATCCATTAACCTATCTTACAATATTTTAGAGGTGGTATATTTAATGAGAGGGGAGACCAAGTTACTTTCATGACAACACGGAAGGAATGACGCAAACTTAAGGGTTATGAACCCTCACCCATCCATAAACCAGTAGGTCATCAAATCCGTTCCATAAATCTATGAACATTTATTTTTCTTCGATTTGTTCGGACGTAACTGGATTTGGATAATCGAGTCCATTTTTTCGGGCTTATTCGAACGACCGAACTTAAAAAATGGGTTCCTCCTTAAAGGATTGCAGGAAGATGAGAGAGCGGAAGTAGGAGAGTGGGTGGAGCGAAGGGTTTCTTTCCACTGCCTTTGATGGATGGAGATTGCCCTTACTGTTCTAGGCCGCGCTATATCCTCCTCCGGAACAAAAGCCTCTACTTCTCAGATAAATTCCTCGCATAAATTCCCAGCTTTGTGTCTCTCTTAAGCTCTATAAACAGTAGAGTATTAACACATCCAATAAGAACATTACCTGTGTATTGCCTAGAATGGTCTGGCTAAGGAAGAACATAAAGATGTATCGAGTAAAATTTAAGTGTTTATAAACAGAAAGAAAAATATTTCGAGTAATAAAACTACACTTCAATACCTATCTCCAAATATTTTAAATACATCATTATTTTACACATATAAGAGACAGTGTCTATGGAAAATTTTCACCAGAACCAATAGGTTTCCATATTTGGCAAGAACATATTGCTTATTGAACCAGTACATAGATATTAATATAGATAGTGTATTATTATTTTATTTTATTAGTTTAATATATAGATGTATAGTATATAAGATAGTTAATGCATTCAATATGATTTCCAAATCCAAAATTGCTCAATATTTAAGTGGTTTAAAGTACAAACCGGTTTTAAGTAGTATCAAAATGGGTTTTCACAAAATCATCAAATTATCACTTTCCTGATTTCTCGCATCCACACATGTTTTCAGCAACCTTTGCTTGGAATGCTCGGAACCTACGTCTTAGACTGCACTATTATTATTAAATTATTTTTTTTAATATTTACTATACTATTAATAAAACACCGGGAGTGGAGTGGCTCAGTGTTAGAGCACTGAGTTGCCATGACGGAAATCCTGGTTCAAATCCCGCTGCAGGCCTTGGCTTTTATATAATCTCTTTGCACCGGGAGATGGATCATACAGGATCTAGGACCCTCCTGGGGCCCACCCAGCCTCTATAAAATATTATAAAAATCAGGGGGAAAAATCTGGCGGTTGAGGACAAGTCACCTCCTTGGAGAACCCTTGTCCATGAACCTGTACAGTCTCTACCATGTACTGAACCCCAGACCCTTCATGGGTTGTAGTGGTACAGGTTTTTTTTATTTTATTTATAAAATACTATAAAAGTAATAAAGGCCAGACATATCACACCGATTTGATTTGCCATTAGAGTAAAAACCAAAACCAAAACTATTCCACATATTTATTAAGCGCCTAAAGTTCATTTGATAATAAGAAAAAGTCTTGTAGTAGTACAGTACTATAATCGTATTATACACTAGTACTTTGAAGGCATTCAGTATATGGTAGAGGTTGTATTGCTTTTAAACTGATTGCACAAGAAGGTCAATTTCCAGAGATCACGCTCAACATCCAGTTATTTCTTCTATTTAAGGGTATCAACATTATAATGCCTGAGTTAGTCCATAGCCTGAGAGGATGAGGATCGGATAGTTTCAATTCACGCCTATCATTGGTATAAATAACACAACTTAACATCAAACTCGTGACCTAGAATAACCCAGTCCCCTACGTGTTAACCTAATCTGATCCCTAAATCTTCATTTAAATACGAGTATAAACCTGTTTCAAAAATATTTATTGAGTTAGAGAGAAACTAGAGCGTTGAAAGAAAGAAGCTAAACAGGAAACATTGTAAGTGGCATCAGAATAATAAGAAATAAACATAAAAAAATACAGTATTACTGCCACAATAATAGAGAAAACCAATCAAACGAGTCGATTAAAAATCTGTTAGTTAAATTAAGGTAATATTAATTATATTCCACAGTTGTTTGATCATTCATATTGTTTATTCTGGTGTTGGAGACGATATTCTGGTCTCTTGGATAGGAAAAAGCAGGCATAAAAGTAAATGTTCGATGGTTAAGTAACCTACGCTTTGCAGACGATATTGTACTTTTTGCCAAGGATACCCACCAAATGCGATAAAAACTTAAACAGCTCCTAAAACTCTGCGAAGAAATTGGTCTATACCCAAATTATAACAAGACCAAACTAATGACCAATAATTCAAGGGAAGAAATAAAAATGAACAAATTCACACTAGAATAAGTGGAGGAATATGTATACTTGGGCCAGGTAGTCTCCTTTTCAGATAGAGCAACAAAATAAGTCCTGAGAAGATTAGCATTTGGTTAGAACAAGTTCTGGTCTCTGAAGTACATAATGAAAGGAAACATAAGTATTGACCTAAAATGACAGGTTTTCGACAGATGTAGCGGTGACCTATGGCTTCCAACAATGGCCTTTGACAAACGCCCAAGTGGAGAAGATCAAGGTGTGGCAGAATAGCATCGAAAGAAGTATAATGAAAGTAAAAAAAAGGAACAAAATCATATTTGAAAAGTTAAAAAAAGAAACAGGACTTAAAGACACATCCTTGCATATAATAAAAAGCAAATGGGCTGGACATCTCTTGCGGTGCAAGGACAACAGATGGTCGAAAATAGTCACGGAATGGACACCATAAGACCGAAAAAGGATGTGAGGTACACAATTGAAGAGACGGTGAGACTCATTTAGGATTTCGGCAGGACCTCTCTGGTGGAGAGCTGCTAAGGATAGAGATGTGCGGAAGAAAAAATGGTTGGCCTTTACAAATCCCGCATCCCAGTAGGGCTAGCCACCCAGGGAAGTGTTAATGACTATTACTCCAATAGGAAGGCCTATGCAAGAACAATAAAAATGTGTATAAATATTTATATAGTAAAGAATTGTTTTTATGCTGTTTGTAAATTTATGTTTTAGTAATTGTATATTTCACGCATAAATAAAGGCTATTTTCATTTCATTTCATTCTATGCATAGATGATCATATATCTCTCTATATTCTTCATGTGTGAAATTCATTTGATTGTTGAAAATGTTCAATAGTACAAATTAATGGTACAAATGTTATCCTTTACTTCATCATTGAAACTGATAATTTAAAAAAAATATGGTACATAGTCTTCAAACATAAAATAAAAGAGATTTTATTGCAATAAACAAACCTAAGAGCGTTCCCGATTTTAGGTCGTCATTCAAGTTTTCACAGGACAAAGGAATGCTTTGTTGTAGAGCCGTAGCTTGGTTTTCCATTATTATGTGCTATGAGGTTAACGACGTATTTCCAAGCCAGATTTTAGTTAATAATAAGAATAAAGAATTACTCACCCTTGCCATAACCAACGGGAGGCTGGAGGACTTGGAGGGAGAGGCTGGTGACGTCAACGTTGGCTGAAGACACCCTGAAGTTGAAGCCTTGAGAGTACTGAGGGTCCGTGGTGCTTCGGACGATGCTGGTCCTCTTCACCTTCACAGTGTTCCAGTGCTGGTTCAGGGTCAGCCTCACGAAGGTCTCGTCCTTACAGCCTTCCTGTAGCTGCAATGCAAGACAATTTTTTAAAACTTCAAGGATTGGTAATTAACCATCTGAAAGATGTATACCATATGCAAGGTAACCTAGCTTCCATAAATTGCAATCCCCTGCAATCATAAAATCTCAATGCTGAACGGTCTGGAGAGCATTGGGACCCCAGAAAAGGGACAGTGTTGGCCGTACCCAAGTCTTAAGTATTAGACTAGACGGAAGAAGTGATGTTATGACTCGTTTGTCTGCTTGTCCAAATGTGCCTTTGAATGTTATTTTGAAGATTTCGCACACAATTTTTTAGATATGGACAAACGATACGCCAAAGGATTTTCTTTTTTGTAGTTCCAAAAAAGAAAGTCCCATTTTATACCACCAAAGTACCATTTTATTGAACAAAATCATCATAATCACTTGTAAAATTGTTATTCTTTTCGATTTTCTTTTTTTTTACATGACTATTCCTGATCGACAATAAATTTAAAAAAAATTTTGTAATTATAAACTTGGTTAGTTGTATATTACAAGAGAATAATGTGGACTGAAGTGAGAGGTTTGTGCAATTTAAAAAAAAAATTTAACGTAATGAAAAAGTATACAATGCAATATGTCTACTATAATATTTATAAAACATACAAAACTAATATAGGTTACAACTATTATATCAATTACAACTATATTAACAGTTATTAGAGCTAAAACACTTCCTCATCTTTTGTAATTGCCTAAATTTCAATTGATAGTAAGAAAATCCTGTACGACAAACTGTGCCCTAGTACCATAAGGGGTTTATAGGATATTGTTTATTTTAATCACAACGCAGCTGAATACTAACAAAAAGTATAATATCCTATTCCCCAATATATATATATATAACAATATAGAAATATATATTCCCCAAAATTTGCTAAATAGTGATATATATTTATATATTATATTTTCATTTTTATTGTATGTGTATTATTTCAATTTTAAAATTTGGTATTTCTTCTATACCCATCTAGTTTTCAATATGTTAGTAAATTGTGATATATAGTTGTAAAAAGATTGTCAATTTTGGACTTTGTCAAGATATAATAAATTAAAAAAGAAATCAGGTTATTAATGTAGCATTATATATGCGAGGTATTAATGGCGGGAATCTATAATCGTTAAAATACCAAATATAAGATTCTATATTTAGGATATGGAATTCTATAGTTAGGTCTTTTTGACTGAATGATAAATTATCTGCCCTAATTTTTCTCAAGAGTATTAATCATCGTAAATTTTTCTTGGGCCGCAAAAGGTTGCCCCGGGCTGTCAGTTTTTTTGTCGAGGAAGGGGAGAGTTTTTCTTAGTTTTTAACATAGTAGTGGTTTTTATGTCTTCTATTATGTTTAAATTGATTAATTTACTAACCAGCTTCTACCAAACTTAGGCAGCTCAATCAAACCCAAAGCAAACGTTACCTTATTTGAAAGAACAACTCTACCAAAGTAAGGAAACATCAACAAGTAGATTTAAATTTATAAATGGACATTTACTGACTATTTCCCGGGAAAAAAGTAACTCCTTAAAAATAGACGAAGTTAAAATAATATGAATGACGTTCAGAGACCCATTGGCGTAGAACAATCTATTTCTGAGAAAAAAAAAGTGTATTAATTACTGAGACTGTTTGGGACAGAGACAACAGAAATACCGTTGACCATGGCCGCACCTAGGTATTTCCGCGTGTGTGTGGATTTAAAATAACCGATTTAAAATAACGAGTTAAGCGGACACAAAAACGTTCCAATAGATCACGAGCTATGGCGAACGAAAATAGTCCATTTGGCAAAGGCGCAGTTTAATCTCCTTTATGAATGATCCCAGCTCGTTCAATGGTATCACCCTCAGTTATGTCTCAACCAGGACTCCGTTCGCTAATATTAGTCTCCAGGTATAGGAGGGAGTCTGAAATGTGATCTAAAAATTCTTTAGCTCGACTCATTTTAAGGAGAAAAATCTTACAAAGCTCTATTTGCTGTGGTTTGTTTAAAGTGTGGTAGTGTATAACAGACTAACAAAGGTGTTTTCGCCTTTTTTAGAAGCCGATTCCTTAACCCAAGTTATCAAAGGATATGATTAGCCTAACAAGCGTTTCCAAGTTTTCTAAACTAACTAAAATTACTGTTGTAAATAATATTAAAAACCAGATAATTCAGGTAATGGGAAATAAAAAGAGGGAGAAAAAAAATATATATACACGTATATAGATTCATATGTATTAAGAAATAATTAAAGCAATTTTTATCAGAATAAGAATTCAATATTTCTGTTGATATATCGTATATATTATTCTAACATACCAAAATTGTTTAAATTCTTTAAATATTATACAAATCGATACTTCTGGCCAATATTACGATTTTTTTCGTTTCCATGAGTATTACAACCTCCATCGTTTAAGAACATTATGTGAAATTTATAGATTTTTAACATGTAAACTATGAATACATGTATAAAAAAAACAATAATTAAATGGAAAAAATATATATTATATATATATATAATTATATATATATTATATATAGTATATATATTTATTTAGAACGAGTATATCAATTAATTTGATTGTGAACAACGATATTCGCCGGAATAACTTATCTTTCACGCGCTGCTATGACCTTTATAAAAATAAAAAAAAGGTTGAGACGAACATGCCGAAACTTTTAAAGGGAGTAAAAAATCCTTATTTATGCTGTCCTTCGAAAGGGACGTAAAATTGGGGTACCTTTGCGGTACTCGTAAGATCGTCCTTTTAGCCATATCAGCATAAAGTGACGTTAAATGAATAAACAACAACTTTCCGAAAATCAATATACTAAAAATGAACTATAATTCAAAATAATACGAGGATTAGTATTCTATTATAAGTTATAAAAGCTGTTAGGGTTCATTGGACGATTCGATCGGACTAACAACTTTTCGGACTTGCAATACCCAAAATATTTATGTTCTCTTAATGAATACATAAATACATACATATTTTAAAAATTTAGTTTATTGTTTCTGTAGTCTTTAAAAATATATTGTAATTTATTTCATAACTAAATAACAAAGTAGGACAGTGATTTGGTGGAAGAGTATATTTACCATGTTTCCGATTCTCCACTCCGGTCATCGATCACAAAGAGATAGGTGTCCTTTTTTTATTTCTCTTTTCCTCTGTTCCATCAGCCTACTGTACCCGGGGGCATTTCACTTCCTATTTTTAGTCCGTAAACAATGTTTCTACTCTCTGCTATCGAAACTGTTGTTAGTCATTGGCCCTCCACAAACCAATTTACTAGGACAAATATTTATGAATATAAATACTCGTAATTAATTTCTGGATGAATCATGGGACCTATCGTGAATAAATTTCCGTTTATTTCAAACAGCGTTACAATAAATTCTTCAAAGACAAACTGAATTCATTCGGAATATTTTTCGCTAATATTTGTTAAGTACTTTGTTAGATGAATACAATAGAATTCCAGTAAATTAATTTAATTATGGGGGAGAGTCAACTGTATATGTTTTTAAATTAAATTAATACCTTTGGTATTCACTTTACTGACACCGTCTTGCTAATGGTCGTTTTGTAAAAGTGTACTACATAGTATATTAGTAATTAGAGCAAATAAAATATGTGATGTTAAAAAAAACAAATTATTTTTACAATTAATAAAATAATTTATTTTATTTTTATAGGTAATTTTTTTTATTTGGTTTTGTTCAACGTCGCTTTGAGCGCTAGGGGGGGGGGGGGGCATAAGCGACGACTGCTCTTCATAAATTTCTTGAAGTAGTTTCGTAGCTTTTAAATACTTCAACGAAATTTCTTGTACTAATTCATTTTTGATGATAAAAAAAAATTAAAAAGGTAGAAAGTAATTTCCAAACTTAATTTCTTCGTACAATTGCGGGTACATTACAAAATTCTTGGGGACTATATTTCTTGAGACGTGTACTGTAATATCCCTGTTTCACTTATTAATTAATGTAATAACAATTTATATCGATTTTCCATTAATAACCATATTTTTTCAAGTTTTTCTTTTCCACTTATAGAGAACATATTTCGGTTTGTAAAACGTAGGTCTGAAGAATATGATACCAGTTTAGAGGTCTTAAGCCATCAAGAAAATTTATAAAGATGGCTATAAGTTTATATACTGAGTTAAAGGAGCTTAATTAAGAGAGGATTTTCACATATTTACTACTTGACCTACTTGTCGAACAGTAAGTCTTTAGAGATTACATTCGGATAAATCAAAGTTCACTTTTGCATAGATAATATAACATATATCTATATGTTAAATCTATATGCTACATATATATCTGTTAAAAGTTTTTTTGTATATTTTTTTCTTTCATTGTATATGTGATTCTTTATGGATACATTTATATTTGTCCAAGTTTTAAGTTTGAGACTGGTCTGTTTGGTACAATTCTTTTGTGAATTGTAGCAAATTATATTAGAAATAAATATTAATATATATATATATATATTTGAGTTTTTATTTGGTTTTGTTCAACGTCGCTTTGAGCGATAAATATATATATCGTCGCTGTCAAAACAATACCGCCTGTCTACAACTTTTGGTGAAAATGAGTTAGTAACGGTAACGGACGTATTAAGGTGAGCAAGATGGCAGAGTATGATTTTTTGATTCTTCCCTTCAATCATTTTAGTAATAGTTCCAAAATTGTATAGATTATAAATTGCCAAGTCTACAGTCGGCGCGTTTTTTTTTTCCCTCCTGTAAAATCGCCCAAAAGTGTACTTAGGCGGTATTGTTTTAACGGCGAGGATATATGTATATTCATATATTGTTTAATGTGTAATTTTATCAACTTTCTTATAGATCAGATGAGTTAAGTTTGGTTTTGTACAATTTAAAAGACATGCATTAAGAACTTCAATTTCAGCATCAAGCCACACCCCCTCTCTTCCATAAAAAAAACGATCAAATCGATACATTCCTTCGTGAGATAATCGTGACATATACATAAAGAAATTCCTTTTCGCTTCATACAGAAATTTTAACCAGTTTAAACAGTTGTTTCTGTCTATTTTTTTTATTAATTAATTTATTGAAATTGACAACTGTATTTTGACAATTTGAAATCAACATTATAACAATATAACAAGTAAATGGCAGGAATGATACATCATGGCATGGGCGAAGATAGGACAACTAAACTACCCAGTGGTAGTACTCAAATAACAAATCACCTTAAACTATCACGTGTCCATCGTCTATTCAGACACGGATTATCAGGAATCCTGAATATAATAGGTTGCTATGTTTGAAACTAGTGGGTGTGATAGGGAATAAAGTTTGTTATGAAAAGATTAATATAGGATTCGGGCCAAATTAGTTACAAATACGACATTAAGGTCATTATGGATTAAATTGTTCGTAACAAAGTAAAGAACCATTAAGGATTTAAGGAATGAATACGGGAGGAATTTGATGGCTTAGTGGAGCCCCAAAGCTCTATTCCTGTCTATTAAAGATAAATTAATACAAGTTAGATAATGATAAAGATAATGACTAGTTTTTTTCAGTATAGTACTATTAACAACAAAATAAATAAACGTGTACATTTACTGACAGTGGCAATTTAATTAACTGACGTGTATTTTCATAGTAGATGCAAGACAATGTATTATCTTACTATGAATAACTTCAATCTCTCGACGCCTTTGAACAATATTTAAGTAAGCCAGGTCCATTTGGCGGCATGTGCAATGATATATTATGTTCATCTACTTTCTGCGAAACGTAATAGTTCGGGTGATTTATCATTTCAAGTCAAGGTCTTGGCTTCAATGCAAAGATGATATCAAGCGTTTTGTGTCCCACAGCATATACACTTACATAATGGGAGATTGATAATTTGTCAGTAAAAATTCATATATAAAATAAGGAATAAAACGGGAATAATCAAAAGGAGATTAAAATTATTTCATAGGATTCATTGATGAGAAATATATTAATCTTTCTGTTTATTGCAACATTATATTGTTTAAACAAAGTTTCGATCTTGGAACCCTAATTTCAGAATATAACAGTTTCAGACTGACTTCACTTGATCTTTCTGTTGATATTAAAAATTTAGATGAAACAAAACATAAGGCCAAAATGATGACATAAGTCGGAATTGTTTTGATTTAAATCAGAAATTAATTAGAATACTGCAGCACCAGAATACTATAAAAAATGGCGTACTCACCACTATAAGTCGTTTAAAACATTTAAGCATTTCAATAAATGTATTAGATTTAGGATGTTTGTTTCTTCTAATTCTTACTAGAAGATAGGATTAAAAAATAATTTTAATTAACCCGTATTTTATTCATATATAATGAGCCAACGTACCACAACCCATAAAGGGTCTTCGGTAGAGACTGTACTGTTTTTTGGGCATCGGTTGTGTAGTTAGGTGATTGTCAAGGACCACGCTCAACCGCCAGGTTTTTCTTCCAAATAAGATTACTTATTTTATAAAGGCTGGGTCCCTAGGAGGGTCTGTGGATCCCACAGAGTCTATTCCTGTTTTTTTACCGATTACATAATTTGTCTAATCTATATAAATAGGCGTGTTTGTAAGTATGTATAATGACAATTATTTAATAAAATGTTTTGCTGTATAATTATCATTTTTCTAAAAAACTCAAGCGATTTTCATCAAACTGTTTTTTTTTATATAGAACTAGATGGCTATTAATAATTAATATTACATGGTTAATAATAATTCAAGCATGTTTAGAGGACTTAAATAACGACTTTTCAAAATGGTCTCCTTGAAGTATTTTAATTTTACTGTAATAATAATCTCTCATTGTTTGTAGTAGAAGAAAATAGATAATTCATCTATTGGTAAATGAATATAAATAATAGAATGTTAACGCAGAGTGCAAATCTTTTTGAAAACATTATTAGTCATATCATATGGCCATAGGTTTACTAAAAAACTTGGACTGGGTGCAAGAAATCCTACAATCAGTTTTAAGTGGGCTAAGGGATAAATATTCTCTCTGGCATCAGTCCTGAGAAAAAAAAATATACGAAAGAAAAATACAGTTAGTTTAAACAGCTTAAACTGAATTTTGGCAGCGGCTAGCTAATGAAAATAAATTTCGGTTGTAGTCGTGAAGATAAAAATATTTGTTGTTTGATATTTATATTAAAAAGTAATAACCATATTTAAATAAATATAATGTTTAACAAAATATAACTTTTCTTTACAGTCTCTTTTGATTTTTTATACTGCATTATTCAAGAAATGGAAGATCAAACTAAAATATAATTCAATATTTATTGGTACTTTAAAAAAAAAAATAGACTACTTCATTTGGACGAAAGTAAGATTAGAGGAGCCGGAGTGTCTTTCCATATATTTTTACGGTTTTTAAATTGCTGAAAATTTCTATAAACTTACAAATTTAAATTGTATTTAAGCCAGGGAACCGTCTTTAACTGTTCTCATCTTGTGTGGCTACCTATAAAACCCAGAGTTTTTTTTTCGATTTAAGGCTTTGTGATCCTTTACAGCCCATCCAATATGAGGACAATGGCATTGAGCAGTTATGAGAAGTGTTTATAATATATAAGTAATTAAGAAATATTTATAACAAAAAATGATTCATCGAAATCTGACTAGTGTTAATAAAGATACAAATATTGCACTTTAATTTAATAAAGTATTTCATAAAAACAAGAGAGATACTTCCTGCCTTCTTAATAGCGAACGAAACCCGATTTTAAAATTTATACAACATGGCGTTCAAATCGTATAATTACAATTTACAGGTATTCTGTAGTTCAGGAAAAATAAAATAAAATATTGAAAAGGGAATAAGAGACCTTAAATAAATGTTAAACTAGTGGAAAAGTTCCAACGCTTAAGTGCTTAAGTCCCCAAGCAAAAAAGAAAATGAAAATATCTGTCCATAAGAGATTTTTTCATAATTGTAAATAACTGCAATATGTAATATTTTATTCTTTATTTTGTTAAAAACTCGATTAAATAAACTCGATACATAACTAATGACTGTAAAACTTTAAGAAATCTGTGTACGATAGGAATCGGTTTATAGCTCGACCAATACTGAGAACGATCGGCTGCTTACGAACGTGGTTTCTTAAAATATTCTCAAATTTACAATTTATACTTAATTTGATCATTACATTTTATATTACCTAGTAATAAAACTTTAGGAACTATTAAGCCAGTGGAAAAATTCCAATAAAAACCCTTAAGTTAGCAAACTTTTAAAAAAACTTAAATTGAAAATATCTGTCCAATATTTCGCCTATTCAGGCATCCTCAGGGTAGAAAGAGAATAACAGCTAAGTAAAACATGAATAATGCACCCAAGAAATATCCCACCACCTTCAAGGCCAGAAAATGAAAATTCAATATACACATACCAAACTTAAAAAAACACAACAGGAAAATAAAATAAAATAAATAATAGTAATAAACAACACAAAAACATAAGGCAAAATACCATATGAAAAAATGAAAGTAAAAGTGCAAGAAAAAAGAACATTATCAAGAAAATAGTGGGCTTATGGCTATTCCACAAAATGTATTCATATTGAAAAGGGGAATACAAAAAGATACCTCAAATAAATGTTAAGCCAGTGGAAAAATTCCAGCAAATCATATATGTTCTGTTGTATAGCAAAGATAAAAAGATATACAAGAAATAAATTATTATTTTATTTCGTTTCCAAGATGAAAAATCTTCTGTTTCAGAATCTCCATCCCCTATTAAAATGCACCCAGTGCAGTAAAAGATATGTATAAATATAAAATTGACGTAAGTCAACAAGATCCCAATTAAAGTAATGTTCAATGAACAATCTTCCCCGTGTATTCATCGCATAAATTGTTAAAACACGGGGATAAAGGACCGGTGAAGAGAATGGATTGTTCCGGCTTGGATACGACTCCTGGTAGCTCAATGGTTAGAGCACTGCACTAGAGATGCAGACCCGAGTTTGAATCCCGACCAGGACAAATCTTTTCTCTTCAAAATAAAAAAAAATTACACATAATAATTTGAATGTTTGAAATATAAAATGTATGTAGCTATGTACATGATGTATATGCAATATATCTATATAGAATGTGTCACCTGGTTGGAAATGTCTAACCCTGACAGAGGATAGCTTCGGCCTCTCGAAACAGCATAGGCTATAAATAATGCATGCTTGTCACGTTCTCCCCTTTGCAATTCCTTTGTCAGGACCTGGCAGCCCCCACTAAGTTTCAGGTAGTCAACATGTAGTATATTCTAAGTTTTCCGAATATTAAGAGTTAAGCCCAATAAAATATGTACTTAAATAGATTAATTTTTATTGTTTGCCCATGTAATTTCAAATTTAAATTTTACCGTTGATATATCTAACATTTAATAACCCAGTGAGTAATATATATATACAAACTTTGAAATAGGGAGTAGCGGAGTGACTCAGTAGTTGAGCGCTGAGTTGCCAAGCTGTGTCCTGTGTCCTGGGTTCAAATCCCACTCGCTGGCAGACTTTTTTTTAGTCTGTTAGCGGCCGTAGATGGATATGAGGCTTACCCAGACTCTATAAAGTGGGTACCCAAAGTAAAGGGGAAAATGTGGTGGTTGAGCGTGGTTTAGGACAAATTACCTCACTGCACAACCGTTGTGTGTGTACTAAAAAGTTTTGAATATTTCCCATCAGTTGATATGCACTTTTTTTCATATAATTTTTTTTTACTATTTTAATTTAAGTTTAAAATTAAAAGACAAATTTATTACCAGCGGAAAACGCCTCATGCTGATAGTTGGATTTCGCCTGCCTGATTCATCACTATCTTTACGCAGACTGTATTAAATAGCGGAGAACCCTGAACGCTTGATATTCATCTGTTAGCCTATTGGGTCCAAAACCACTACAGGCCGTTTCACCATTCCTTTATAGATCTTTAGTTTTTTGACACATTCAGGAAGCATGCTGGCGAAGGAAGGTGGAGGTTTTGAGTGGGGTATGTGTATCAAGGATAATTTGAGATTGCAAGAATTTCAACCATGAAATTGATTGTAGCACAGGAATACATTTCTCTCATGTTCAGGGATTCGAGGGAAGTTGAGATATTTTTTTGGGAGAGAGTGCATCTGTTCCTCGGATGCTGGATCAATTGAAACTTAGGTACTTAACACAAAACACACTTTAGGAACCTTTTAAAATGTTTATAATAAAACTCAGACATTGAGTCATCAACAAATAGAGCACGCTTAGATAACAATTCAAACTGTAAACAACAGTCACCTTCTATGGAGGTGATAATAATATTCGAACATTTAGTAACAAATATTAAATGTGTTTGAATAATAATTATTATAAACATTAAATCAGAATAATAAATATCACTATATACAATAATAATAAATGTCATACATTATATAAAAAATAGTTTCAAGTCCATAGAGGCTACAAATGATCGGTGGAACAGCCGCGCATCTAGGTGGTGAAAGGTTATGGTTCCAGGGAGGATCAATGGAGTTGTTACCGCGTACTAACTAATGGTTGTATATTTAAGTGACTAACTAATGAAACCAGCATTATTAAGTCTCTGTGGGGAATCTATGGAATACAAATTCAACCCGGTGTCCAATCGAAGAGAGTGAAGTGTCGGGGAAAATGGAACATTGGAAAGGTGTAGAGACTACTCGAGGTTTTCCTGATATATAATATCACTCGATAAGAAGATTAGATAATATAGACTCGATAAGGTATTAAAATCGCCGGAGATATTGATGTGTTTATAGAGAGGAACATGATAATAGAGAATAGTTTCAATATCTGAATCAAAATGGACCAAAAGAAGGCGATGTATTACGACTTGCAGGAGAGGGGATATATAAAACATAGCAGTATTTATTATTATTAGTTTGTAATTTTGTTTTCTCTTATTACTGTTCTTTATTTATTAAAAGTTATTAAGAATTAAGTAAGTAGAGATGAGTGGAGTGATGTTTCAAAGATAAAAAGAGAAGTCCTTTCAGAGGAAGAATGTGTATCCAATGCAATGTTTAAATATAGAGGAATGTAGGGCTAGTTCAAAGAGACTAAAATAAATACTCTAAGGTAAGCACTTTAAGTATGAAATTATCAGGGGATTCATCCTAGAAATATATTATGCTATTACATACATGTAGTTATACTATATGTGTGCTATATATTTTTTTAAAAGACAAGATTGAATTTGAGAAACCTATTTAAGGTTTTTGAACAAGTGGTCACATTGTTTGAATATTATTATTTTTCACATTTCAGCAACATTATTATTAATAATATTTTCTTAATCTTTAGCTATTTATCTTATCAGTTATATTTGTTTTTTTATAGTTAATTGATTTAAAGAAAAGATTTGACAACACTCCCTGCTACTTGCCGAACGATTTATATGCACAATTTAAGTATTTTTCTCTTCCACTCCACCACCTGGAAATCATATCCGCCATGCTTCTTCCCCATCCTCATTCAAATTTTCCCTTTTCTAGCATCTCTTTTTTTTTAAAATTATTTTATTGAATTGTACAACTGTAATATATATATCTAGTACAAGGGCTGTATGAATAAATAAATACATGAAAGGACGTGGAGAGGCACTACCCATTGGCAGCACTCTAATTACATTTCTATTATAGAAGGTCTCGAGGCCATCTTCTCTTCAGACGCCTAGGAGGATTGTCCGGGATGGAATTGGAAGCATCTCCTTAATTCCCAAAAATATGTTCTATAGTTAGGAATAGAATTATTTGTTTACACCAATAAAAATTGGCTTTTATTGTTTATTTTCTCATAATTTTATTATTTATATATTACGAATGGATCCAGGAGGATCAAGTAAAGCATTTTGAATTCGATTTTTCTATACTTCAATCATCTTTTCTCTATTCATTTTCTCTCCTCCGTCCACATTGTTCCTCGTTTCCTCAGTTGTCCCATCTCTGAGATTACTATCCACTTTACTACCCTGTTTCCAAACAATTTTTCTATAATATCACTTGACCTATTTTTGGTTTTTGTGATTCTATTTATACTTTTCTAATCTATGATGCGATTGACTTGTTTATATTGGTTAATTTTGTTAGTTTAATTTTAAATTTTTGTTCTAATTTTATATCTTTTCTTTCACCACAAAAATTTACTTTTTTGGTGCTAATTATAAAACCTTCTAATTTGTAGTTTCACCTGTATGTATGTAACGGAATCTTGGAAATCGATTTTCGGCAAGTTAAAAACATCGAACTGAATTGATATTTTTCACACTCAAAGATTAAGCCCTCAAGATTATCCCTCAATATTTGGCACAAGACACCACCGTATCTTCAGATATGAAAAATCGCTGTTTCAGAAGATCCAGTCATAATGATACAAACTTATTAAATTATTGTAATGTCAACCTTGAGAAGTACGCAATGTTTCAATTTAATTCGATCTTTTTGAGTGGTTAAAAATCGAGTTCAAAGATTCAGTTACATACAGGTGAAGCTAATAAGGCTTTAATAAATAAATGCTGAACGAATTAAATTTTCTTATCTACTGTTAATTAATAATGGTCTTTGTATGATTTTGTTCTTTTATTAAAATTATGCAATGCAACAAAAATAGAGGTATGCAAAGGTATGCATAAAATGTTTAGGGTTTTAAACTATAACTTTTTTAAAAATATGTTAGTTCACTTTGCTTTTGATCATTAATTTTATAACTTTTTTTTATAGTGGTTTAATGTTATTTGATTTTAGCTTGGTGTATATAGTTTCTTAATTGAAACACCTGTTTATAATTGCCTAGGGATTTATGGTGGGCTCAAGCTTATTAGGTTGGAAGGATATATGCTGAGGGGCCTGGTGGTTTCCAAACCAATTACCTTCCGCCGGATTCTCCCTAACCTCTATCCAAGGAGGGGGAAATCCTGTGAGATTTGGCGGAGAAGAAGTAGATTTATTTGCCCTTTCCTTTGTTTATATGGAGATGCAGAGTGTATAGACAGAATGATAGAAATAAATAGATAATCAGAGGTGTACGTTGAATATGTTTTAAAATTATTTACTAAAATTTACAACTCTATTATAATAATATGACAAGCAAATACAATGAAGAATAATATATATTATATTAGCAAATATAATGTACGTAACGATACATAATGACGTGGGTAAAGGCACTACCCACTGGTAGCACTGAATGTATCGAGACTAATAATCTTTTCAGACGCCTCAGAGGATTATCGGGAATCGAATAGGTACATAGGATTGTTTATTTGACAATCTTTGTTGGTCAAATAAAAAAATGTTATATCCATAATGACAGCTACATTAGGTCATCATGGATGACATTAATTGTAACAATGTAAGAAGCATTAAGGATTTTTGATTGTAAAGATTGGATACGAGAAGAATTGTGGAGTTGAGAGAGGATACGAGCTGACTTAGTGGAGTCCCAAACCTCTACCCAGTCCTAATAGGCCTTATAATAGTCATGTGTATAGCCTAAGAAAAACCTCGACCACTATAACCCGTAAACAGGTCTGGGTTTCAGTACATGGTAGAGACGGTACTGTTTCATGGACAATGGTTACGCAGGGAGGTGATTGGTTTAAGATCACGCTCTACCGCCAAATTTTCCCCCTTATTTTGGGTACCCTATATTTATAACATTTTATAGAGACTTGGTTAGCCCCAGGAGGGTCCTAGATCCTATAAGATCCACCCCCGGCCGCAAACAGACTTAATAAAAGTCTTGCCTGCATCGGGATTTGAACCTGGATTTCCAGCATCGCAACTCAGTGCTCTACCAATGAGCCACTCCGCTCCCTCCGCATGTGTATGAGTCTTTTGCAGGTAATTGGAAGCTTAGAGCGTTAGTCTAGTAAGAGTTGATATAACTTTTAAAGATAGTATTTAGATATGGAAAAATGAGAAGACGAGATATTTCTCTTATGATAAGGATCTATATTAACTAATTACTTTTTAATGTATTGTGATTTCTATTTGCCAGTTGTATTTTTTTGTTGTTTAGTATTTTATTATTTATTATTTATCTAAATATAAATAAACTGTAACAATGCGATTAATTCATACATGTTTCTTCACATAAAAAATGAATCCTTACTAAAAGTAATGAATGAACATGATAGTGCTGCTTTATCTTTTCTTTTCGCTAAAGTGAAAACTCCTTTAAAATTCACTTCCATTTGAGTACGTATTCTATATATGAGGACTTCACTCGTATAATCAAACAAACTAAAATACGACGATGGCATGCTTTTTAAAAAACTAGGAAATTTTGCCCTACTTTTTGATGAAAAAAACCCATTTTTTCCACCAGAGGAAACTAAACGATTATTGAAAGCCTTTATTAAAAGATAAAATTAGGTAGTCACTTTTCTGAATAAAAGTAATACTCTTGTAGAATATTCCAGAAACTGAAAATACATGATTAGATAAACTATACATCTGGCTATCATGATGGCAGTTCAAATTTTGTGGGTCAATTATAGAGTATTAATAAAAATCTAATATACATTTTTACAATTGAAAATTTTATTTTAATTTTATTATTAGTTTTATTTATGTGTTATTATTATTATTTTCTATAGTGTTGGGGGTTCTATTGTATCTTGTTGGAGGAAGAAGGCATGTACTTAAGATAACTACGTCGATTTAATTGGTTTTAATCTCAAATAATAGATATGTTGAGTTTTTTTTTAACCAGGGGTGTGTGAACCGGCCCCGAAGTTGTTGACAACGCGATCTGAAGTCTTTATGTTATAAATTATTTTGATTATATTTATGAAGTGAAAACTTTCCCCGTTCTGTATTATACTTATAATTTATTTAATTTTTGTTATTTTACTGACTTTGTAAGATAATAATTTGTTATTTATTTTTAATGTAAATTTTTATAAATGGATTTGTCATAAATACGAATTTTATTTTTGTTCAGGACACCGTCAACAAGCAAGGGTCATTTACGGAAACGGAAGTGCACGAAAGGAGAACATTGAAATCATTTTTAATAAATAAATAATATATTTATTATTTTAACTTTGAATTTAAAATTTACTTAAAATATTACGCAACTTAAGATTTATTTTAAAATAATAAAAAAATTCAAATTTTTTATGTATTTCTAATAATTTTTTCTAACCTTGATTTGATTGAATATCATATTTTCTGTTCGCAGATTTTTGTTTTAGTTTTTTGTATTTTGTTAGTGTCTAAGTGAATCAGAGTTTATGGGGCTTCTTGGCGTTAGAAAGCAGCTATATTTTCTCTTATCAGCCAGAGCTTCACTACTTAGCTGCAAGATTTACTATCTGTTAGTACACAGGCAAAGTCAAAAGAATACTCTTTGAACAAACAATATATTCCGTCGTTTTAAAGAAACAAAGTATCAAAAAATAATTTTAAATTTTGTTTGGAAATATATAATTAACTTGTGATGTTGACTAAAATTATGCTAGTGAAAGTTTAGAAAAAATATTTATTTCCGATCGATGTTAACCATAAATAGAATATTTAACAATTAACTAACGTAATTGATAAACGAGTTTTTCTTTGATGAGCCTTAGGTAATATAGTATTGAGTTTGCTTCTATAGCATAGTTACCAAATTAAGTTTTTTGGTGCTCTATAAAATATTGCATTGTATTCCAAATGGTCCATATGATACTTAAAATTTCAAAAGAGCCCGATAAAATCTGGCGTCCCTGGGGAGTAGGAGAACGAAACATGAGTTAGTTTTGAGTCAAGAATTGTTTTTTCCTGTAGTCTCTATCACTCTCTCTATCCCCCCCTCTCTCTCTCTCTCTATGTATATATATATATATATATATATATATATATATATATATATATATATATATATATATATATACGTATATATGACGCAGATGTGGAATTCTAAGAACTCTTATCAGCTAAGTGCTGATCTTATATAACCGCATAGATCAAGGAAAAGGTGTCCAGTCTTTTAGCTCCAGGCCGTCATTGTGCCCATTTAAATACTGACTATTCTGTACTAATTAGTAAATGTCATATTTTTGTTGTGGCATTTAAAATAAAGTTCATTTTTAAACATTCGCTATCATTCACTCAACATTTAACTGGCGCCCGAACAGGGACTTGGGCAGTTTTCTCTTTCTTCCTTATTACAGTTACTTGGGGGGAATTTTGGGTCCTATCGCGTCGATTAAGACCGACACCGTCTTCTAAACAGCATCATCAATCTCATAGTCTCGAAGAAGATCGCCAACGCCTACTGCGAGCATCTCCACGGCTACGAGGTATCCTGAGAAAACTGAATATTTTAATATTCACTCAAGTCAAGAACTTTTTGTTAAAGACTTTGTGCTACGAGAACTGAATTCACTGAATACATCACGAAAGGTGAATAATACACTAACTATTTAAATTTAAATTTTTATTTTATGCTATCATATTTATTAATTTAAGTTGAACTTATGGCAAATTTGTCAGAACGACCAAACCAACTTGGGCAGCTCAATACCACCTTCTCTACAACCAATTTTGACTAACTTTTAGAATTAAATATCATTATGGAAATTAAAGATCACGATTTTAATTTAATACCAGAATATAATGGTGACCCCTTACACATGGTCGATTTTGTTAGAATTACTAAATTTATTTATGATCTCTATTGTAATGATAATAATCAATTTAAGGATATAAATCATTCAAAATTAAAACTAACTATTTTAACAAAGTTGAAAGGCAAGGCTAAGATAGCAACATATGATATAGAATTTTCTACCGTATCTGAAATTTTAATCTTCTTAAAACGAAAATACACAAGGCACACGGACGAGAGAACAATTAATTTCCGAAATTCTTAACACTAGGTCGTATCACAATGAATATCCTCACTACTATCTAGACAGATTATCGAAAAAACGATGTGATTTATACGCGAGGGTCTACGCTGACGCAGAAATTGATGACAAAATTGCAGAAATGTCGCACTATGACCGACAGAATCACACCATGCCGTCCATAATTTAAATCCTACACTGACAGATTTCATTTATCATATTAAATTCGACACTGTAGAATATGGCCAACAAAAGTATTATATCGCTGTAAAATATATTCAGCTTTATGCCATTCCTCACGGCCTTTAAGCTATAAAACATTTTTATGAGAGTCATTTATTGTTTTTTATGTTTAATCAAACACGATATGAAGCCTGTTATCATTTAAAGGGAAGCTTACAGTAGATATGTAATTCCATTTTAATCCTTTAAGAGGAGTAGAGAGAACAAAGGAGTTGAGTTAGGGGATCAGCCCAACCAAAGGACTAGAGGGCACTGGAGAGAATCCCTTCCTATTCGAGGAACAAAGTATCAACAAGGGAGATATGTAATGGACTGTAGCAGCGTTCTCAAGGGCCTATGTCTTTCCATCTATAGGCTAAGTTCTTTTTTTCAAATGTTAAGGCAATTTTATATTTATCCTAAATCATATTACTCTATCACTGCTTCTTGTTAACAATTATATCAAGATACTCACTTTTGCCCGCGACTTCTGTCCGCCTTGATTTTGGAACTTGAAATCAATTAAACTAACTTCAAAACTTAAGTTGAGTTTAAACGGATAGTAAATTAACTAACTACCTATTCCAACTTAAGTTGAAGTTGTACTCCATACTATTCACAATGACTTACAGCATCTGCGAATTCAGCCAGCCTACCAAATCTTTCAATAATGTCCAAAGCTGTGGAATCACTTAGTTGAACGATTTCAATAAAATGTCCTATTAAATATTAAATGACATGTATTCAGAACTTTCGATTTCTTTTCGTTATACATTCACTGTCTTATGTCCACAAAAAAAAAAACAAAAAAAAAACCCAGACAAAGTCGCAAGCAAAACCTAGTTTTGACATATGAATTATTTGTCGATCATGTATATAAAGTTAAATGACGAATCATAATTTTGCCAATCATTCTGCCGTTAAATAACTGTTGGTCAAACGACAGGTTACCGTCATTAGGAGACAATAATTGCAACTTGTTTTATAACCACGTACATACACTGAGAGATTAATAACGTTCCAAATAATCTATTTAAGTAAAACGCCAAAATGTAGTTAAAAAGCCAAGAACAACTTAAAAAATAAATAACTTGGGGTAAGAGTCACTCCAGGCTCTTTTTTGAAAGAAGGTTCATACTAAATACATAAAACCAGAACAGTGAAAAACAAATGCCGACGTTTTAGCTCATTTTATGGACTTATTAAGTGTTGTTCATAAATGACATAGTTTTGTGTAAGTAAAAATATCTGTGCGTTTGTCTTATTCATCACTAAACTGGTCATGTACAAGACTGTTATATGCCCTGTTCTTACCTATGCTTCCCTATCTATTCACTATCTCAAGAAATAATGAAAGTAGTCTTTTAATTTTCGAAAGACAAATATTACGGGGTATAGTTGGCCCAGTGAGAGATGGAGATGGGTGGAGGGTTAGGAGGAACAGGGAGGGAACTTTATGACCTTTACGGAGATGTGAACATCGTAAAGTTTATAAAACTGGGGAGGCTCAGTTGGGCTGGCCATGTCGCAAGGATGGAAGTGGAAGAAATTCCTAGAAAAGTTGCGGACATCGCCCCACGACGGACTGGTAGGCCAAGGCTTCAATGTGTTGATGGAGTGGCAGCGGACACACGGAGCATGCTGTGGACCAGAAGCTGGAGAGCGGGTGCACAAAAGCGGACCGAATGGCGGCGGGTCATTGAGGAGGCCAGGACCCTCCCAGCGCCACGTATATGGATGGATAGATTGTCTTATTCATATATGATAATAAACCGAAATTCATTTATATAGCGAACCACAGGCGTTGATGATCTAAGGTTTTTACGCTTTCAAACACAATAAAAGAAAAAAAAGGAAAATATTAAAGCGCCATCTTTATTGATCTTTATTTTTTAATAAATTCACAATTCAGAAAAAGGTTATAGGAACGTATTGTATTTCTTTTTATTATTCACAGTACAACAAGTGTTTGGGTGAAATTTGTTTGGATTTGTTTACGAGGCAATATAATGAACTATCTGGAATTAAAATTACACGATTAAAATACTGACATCTAAATTACTGGTGGCATTTTGGAAGTTAAATAAAAAAACAAAACAGGACTGGTAAAGGAATCTGGTGAAGCCGTAGATTCTCGTTTGCGCAGGAGTACGTGAGAAGCATTTTTCAACAGACCTGATTTTATCTCTGTGATAACGCCTATCTTAGCCTCAGCAGGTATCCTACCCTTTACCTCATGCATAATATTTCGCTTCTGCTGATGTTGGCTTTTGGGTTATCCACGTGCTTTACGATAGAACTGCGACTAACATAGAAATAAAGACGTTTTTCTACAGTGCAAACTACTCCTATAGTTTCTCCTAAACTCTAAATTCTTCTACCTTGATGATGATTCACATGCTAGGTTTAAACGTTGGCACAAAATTAAATAAGCTTTCAATGTTTTTTCTATTTTATCCCAGTTCCTTTTTAGTAACGTCTAACAATAATCACGAATATGTGTGGTGCAAGACGATCAAAGATCAGGTTAGTTTGTGCAAAGACGAGAAAAGTGCTATATCTTGTTTACAGGTAAGAAGCGTTATCTCCAAGACAACACTATGCGAAGGATGACATGGAATGAAGTGTTTTAATACTAAACAAAAGTGGTTCTTTTACTAAATGTTTTTGTAGCATTAGAAAAACAATGATTTTTAAAAATAAATTTTGAGGGATATGGCTGAATTTTCTTATTTAAAATGTTACTTGTTACATATTTCAAAATTTATTTTTATACTGTGTTAAAATTAATATTTTATTAACCTGTTTTAGTATTTACTAATATTATCGCTCCTTCATAAGAACAACGACATAACTCGATTTCGCGACATTAGCATTTTTTACTAAGCCTTCAGTAGCAGTTGTATTGGTTAAAACTTTTTAATTCAACAACGACTTCCATTTTGAGTGGTGACCTTGTTTTTGAAGGAGCGAGATGTTAGTCGATAGTGATTGGTGTAAATTAACCTTGGTGATAATAGACGTTACTAAAATGTCTGTTATCACATATGTCTGTTATGCCGTTTTCGTATTTGTGCAAAATTGATTGAATGCACTCCCCGACCATTTTAAATATTTCTCGAGATACATCCAGTGTAGGTACCACTTCATCATTACTTCTTTAATTTTAGAGTAGGTAAAAGAGTAATGTTTGAGGTTTTTTAAAAATGAACGATTGCACCACATTACTCCACTGATTAAAGAATACCTCTTGAAATGCACAAACATAAACAGGATTCTATTAAATAAATATAATAACATTTTGAAACTTACCTTGAGATTCCTGGCAGCCATGACGGAAACAGTAAGACGGTGTAGGTTCTCGTTGTACAGAAGCGACACCAGGAGCTCACCAAGGTCTGATAGAGGGCCGTCGCTCTCCTGGGCAGAGAACACAAGACTTATATCTCAAGTACCTCCGCACAAAGCCCCTAAGTTCTTAACTAACCCCTAGCCTACTTATAGCCCGCCTACTTTACCGGTCCCACTTTAGGGAACAATGAATACCGTTCTTTTTCCTCCTGGGGCTTAAGCCATCTACATCAAAGGAGAGTGCTCTTCACATTTTCCGTTTATTTAGAGCCGCATCATGGATTTTTTTTCTATTCCTCGTGTTTGTTATTTTAGGAATTTCATTAGAATCTCTCAGCCTCAATACAATGGGGAAAACCCCTTAATTGGGGAAGAAAAACTAGCGGTTGAGCGTGAACTCTAATAAATCACCTCCCTGCACTACTGTACTCCTAGAAACAGTAGAATCTCTACCATGGACTGAACCCAAAATACCATAGGTTGTGGTGGTACAGGTATTTTATATACATGATTGTGAATAACCCGCTCATATAATCAAACAATGTTTGGATAGTTATCATCTTAACAAACAATAAATTCAATATTATTTTGAGTTACAATAATAGGAAATATGTATTGTTTGTTTGTTCATTTAAAGTCACTTTATCCTGCTATGGCTAATCGGACGATGCTACAGTGGGAGCTCTAAATTTCCCTATTCAGGTTTAATTAGGATATGGATTTTTAACGAGTACCTGACATCGTATAGTCTAGGGATCCCCGTTTAACGTCCCTTCCGAAGGACGGCATAACTAAGGATTTTTTACTCCCTTTAAAAAATCCTAGGGCCATTTGGCGGGCTATGAACCCGCGATATTGGGCTTAGTAGTTCGTTACGCTAACCACTAGACTACAGGTCGTCCCAGGAAATATGTATTTAAACATTGTAAAAAAAATATATCATATCACATAGTTAATTTTTTTAAATATTTAAAAGATGTTTGTTGTTTGTTTGTTTATTTAAAATCATTTCATGCTAATATGGCCAATCGGACGATGCTACAGTGGGAATGATATGTTTTGCCTAAAGCAAATAATTAGGATAGGGATCCATAACGAGTGCCTAACATCCTCCATCAAAGGACCTCCTTTTTATGTCCCTTCCAAGGATGTCTTAACAAAGGTTTTTTTTATCTCTTTTAAAAAATCCTAGGCCATCCAGCAGGGCTACAATCCCAAGATATTGGGGATAAATGGCTGTTATAATAACCATTACACCACATTTATTTATTTATCGGCTCGACAGGCGCCTGAAGCTGCCCTTGGCCCTCTCAACTGCCTTCTCCCAATCATTTCGGTCAGCAGCATGTCCTCTGGACACTCCAATCATCCTCGAGTCCTCAGCTACTGCGTCCTTCCATCTTCCTTTCGGTCTTCCACGTGGCCTGGCTCCGTCCGGGGTTCCATTATATAATTTTTTTGCTGCTCTCCCACCATCCATTCTGACAAGGTGTCCCAGCCATTTGAAGCGCTGAATTCGCACGAAATGGGAAACTTAGAAATCGTCGTATAAGTCGTTGATCTCTTTGTTCTTTCTTAAACGGTATAGACCATTTTCCCTAACAGGCCCCATGATGCGTCTCAACGCTTTCCTTTCAAACCTGTCAATATTTTCAGCCAGGATCTTTCGTAGGGTCCAGGTTGGACAGAGATAGGTCAGTACAGGTCGGATGATTGCTTTATGGAGCTTAATTTTGGTACCCTGACTTAGTAGTTTACTACAACCATTACACCATGGGTCACCTAAAAAGATATTTTATAGCCATTTACCATTTTCTTCTTTGGAACTTTAGAAGTAATTGTTTTCCAAAAGTTTGTTATATATTCGTCATCAATCAATTTCCACTGCTCATTTGATATGAAACAATTTTTTATATGTATATTAAATATTTGAGTAGAGAATAATTGACTGGATGATTCTAATGATGGATTGAATTGGTCAGGGGGTGCAGTCAAAGGTAATACTAAATAATTTTTGGTTATTTTATATTACCTTTGACTGCACCCCCCTGACCAATTCAATCCATCAGTAAATGGAACATTTTTATTAATTTGTTCATTGAAATTTACAACATTAATATATCAATACAACAAGTAATTGGCAGAAATGATAAATAAAGGCATGGATTAAGGCAAGTAGAGAAACTACCCAATATAGAATTTTAAAAAGTACTTTTAAAGTACTAAAAAATAAATACATTACAGTTTATTTAGAATCTCATAGATTAAAAAAAAACAATAAAGCTGTGTGTGTACTAGAGAGGGAGTGTGTATGAGTTTGTGTGTGAGTTATCCATCTACAATATACACCAAAATTTTACTAAGAAAACCGTTTAAGCTTTAATGACCCAAGGGTTTTACCCCTTTAAACACTAACATACAACAATCTAACAATTGTATATTACACACTTCTTCAATTGTGACTCCTCAAGTTCTGATTTTTTTTTTTGGTTGGTTAAAAAAGTCCCTTATTAAAAATAAAATCCATGCATATGTACATACAGAAAGATTTCATTACACCTCTTTTTTAGGTATCAAAATACATATAAAACGCGCATATGCTCAATTTTCAGACTCCCCTGCCTAAAAAGGTTGAATATTGAGTGGTTCCATATAGGGACCGGAAGTTTACTCCAGATGTAACTTCCGCCGTCCATTCCTGAATTATTACCGAATCTCTCTTCTTTACCGTCTCATTCGGACTACCATTACCTCCAGATTTTTTTTCCTTAGTGCCTCATTTCTTTATTTGTAAATATGTGTTTACAAATTACAAATATAAATTCTACATGTAGAGATATACACAAAGAAGTAACCATATATCAAATAAATAATCACCAGTTTTTGCTCACCAGGAAAATTAAAAAATAAAGTTTTGTTGATAAAACAAATTACTTACAGTGCTTGACTCATTTGTATCGATCTAACTCTATTTGTTTTATTGTTTTTATTCATCTCTAGAGCCTCTCTAAATTGTGGGTCGTAAATTAAGTATTTTTATATTGCCAATATTGCAGTATGTGGAGTAATATATCTTCTATTTTTATTTGATTTAATTTAACGTCGCGTCGGCTGCTGGGGACATTAGTGACGACTGCTCTTCTTAAATTTCTTAATTGGACAACCAAAAACAAAATTAAAAATAAATGAATTTTTAGATTTACCATACTTTAAATTTAACTTTCACAAAAACATTTATTTTATTTTTAAAAGATCATTTTTCGTCGAAAAAATCACGTTCGCATTATGAAAAAATTGACGCGGGAAATAAGAAACTTTTAAACAATTCATTTTGGCTTGGTGACGTCATCAGGCTTGTTTGCATTTTTGTGATAAGAAATTCATATGATGTTTTTGCATTTTCATATAGAATATTGTATTCATAAAACAATTGCTTACTAATTAAATTAACTTATTTCAAATAAAGAGTCAGTTTTTGTTATTATTGGCATCTATTTATTCAATAACTATTAGTTTTTAAACATAACCTATATATAACAAAAGTTGCTTTATGATCTTTTTTTAAGTATGATTAAAACTTTTTAATACAGAAATATTTTCTTCATCACAATCACTTGATTCAATTAAAGACAAAGTAGAGAAATCTTTGTCAGCTTTATCATCAACATATGATGAAATGTTATCTGAACCACTGGAGTGATATTTTTTACCATTAAAATAGGTGATGATGTCTTATTTTTCAAACATGCCATTGTTTGCTTTTGATATGAACTTTTTTGTGTATTTCTGATGTCCATGATACTTGCGTTTCTGCATCTACTTTTGAAGAACATGTATGAATTTCCAATATAAGTTCTGAGACATTCAATCCTGTGTTTTCTATGGTTTCGTTATTCAATATTGATGGTTGCATAGCATCACTGATTTACTTGGTGTCTCATCCTTTTGACACCAAGAGGTCATGGTTGGGATGTATGTGCTAGGATCCTCTTTGTTTGGCAATTGAATTTGGTTGATACTGCTTTTTTTTAAAACTTTGGGGTTAGGTTTTTAATGACGACTATTAAAATGAATTATCTTCTTTTTTCTCTTAGTATGTTCCAATGGCTTGTGTAATTAAGCACTACTAAAAATAATAATTATTATTGATCCGGAATGTAGGAGCTTTAACTTTTGGTGTACGGGGGCTTGTTAGAAGGATATTAGCTACGGAAGGAATGGAGGGGAGACCTGTGGCTTTGATCGACCAAGCGGCTTCCGTTCCTTGAGGCCAACAAGATCCCAAGATAGCGGTGTCTAATGTAAATTAACTAATCTTCAAAACCACGTTAAGGAATAAGGAAGGGATCATCAAGTAGAGAAGGATGATTTTATAAGCCCTTTCGATATAATTTTTTTTTTTATGTTGTCTGGGGAATCTTCGAACTTTTTTTTCTTAGTAACGAATGAAATAAAGTTGTGTTGCATTATTATTATTGGAATATATTACGAAATGACGCTGAGAGACCAAATTTTACTTAGGACAGACCAAATATTTCATAATTCTATTAAATGTCGACCTCAATTTGATTTTGAAAATTAGTCAACTCGTATCATCCCAAAGTCAAACATTGTTTTCCCGAAGAAAAATAAACTACACGTATTTAGAGAGCAGATGAAGTAGTAAGCCAATCCAGCAGGATGTTCACCAATTCACACTAACATAATTTTAATATGAGGTTTTGGTATTGCTATTAAGTAGTTAATAGCACTACCCAAACCTCATATTAAAATTATGTTAGTGTGAATTGGTGAACAAAATTGCATCGAAGACCTCGTTAAGTATAGTTATAACAGCGTGAAATAAATAAACGGTCAATGATATGTTGGTACAATGATACGGAAGAAAAAAACTTTTTAAGAGGGACCAAAATGACGGCATGGATTTGATCGAAATAATGTAGTAACAAATTTATTCCCAGGCACCCTAGGAAGAAAATAAAAATTCAATCTTCGGCACGTTGTAGTAGGCTTATGTAGAAAGAAAGTGCGTAATTGAATCGCTAGGGCAACAAATCCAGTTTTCTAAATTATAAAAGAGAGACTAATTAAAGGGTCTTGGTCTGGGATAATTCCTTATTTGGAGGCAATATTACCAAATACTGAAGGCTTTGTCAAGTCTGTGGACAAGTGTGATTTCTGCAAGTAAAAAAATCCTTCTGTTGCCTTTGTGCAGTTATCTATTCGATTAGAAATGCCAATACGCCACTGAACAATTTGAATCAGAAGTAATGGGAGAGAAGAAAAATAAATAGAAGAGGCGAAGGTTAAGACGATCTTGCAGTAATGATAATTATTGCTTTACACTATTTCGTTGGTAGATATAGTGTAATATTATATAATTCCTACGATAATATGCTCAAGGGTAAAATAGCCTTACTGGACAGAATGTAATATCTGAGACAATTAAAATTTCTTTTATAATTTCTTTATAAACTAGAATAGTTTTAACTATGGACTCTAGTTATAATTCTAGTGATTCTACAACTACTTTTTCTTACAATTGTTGGTGAGGAATGGTAATTGCAATTTCGCCCAACACTGAACCACTTCATAGTTATGGGATTGTACACGGACATGTGTGTGGAGCACTAAGATCAGGATCGATTCATTTTTATTTTTATGAGGGCTTCTTGCGCCCCTCGTATATGTGAGATAGTTCCCGCAAGAAAGCAATAAAACGCCTCCTGAGATCCTCCGTAGTGACATACCCTAGGAAGCAGAGATAGCCCGATTCAAGATATTAATCCTGAGCCTCGGCTGGCGTAGACATAATCCATAAGACTTGGCGAGGCTCATATACTTCATCATATATCACTGGATCGTCATTTATTGTCGGTTAACGACTTCATGAGCCGACTGTGACGTAAGTGCTTCTAGTCGACTTTGCCCTAGATTTCTTCCTTGGGACCATAATACGAAAATGGCTAAATTTAATTATTTATAATATCTATACCAGATGTTATAAAAGGGAGTGGAGTGGCTCAGTGGTAGAGCACTGAGTTGTCATGCCGAAAATCCTGGTTGAAATCCCGCTGCAGGCAAAACTTTTATTTAGCCTATTAACAGCCAGTGATGGATCATAGAGGATCTAGGATCCTTCTGTTGCTCACCCATTACAAAGTGGGTACCCAAAATAAGGGGGGATCTGGCGGTTAAGCGTGATCATGGACAAATCACCTCCTTGCACAACCATTGTCCATGAAACAATACAACTGTCTCTACCATGTACTGAACCCCAGACCCTTCACAGGTAGTAGTGGTACAGTTTTTTTTTTAATGTTATAAAACCATCATTTTTCCAACTCATCTTTACGAATGTGTAACGTGGCCGCTAACTCTGAAGGATGAACAACGTCTGAAGGTATTCCTAAGTAAGGTGTTGCTCAGAATATTTGGATTTAGATGAGACCACTGAGAATTTAGGTTATCACACAACGCTGAATTGCGGAGCATGTACCCGGTTAATATTATTGAAGTAATAGAGTCGCGAAGATTAAGATGGACTTGTTAAGTAGTTGAACCCGGTAGCAAACGAATTGAACCTAAAAAGTAAATGGCTAATGAGGTTAATAATTTAGTAATTAATTAAGTTAAAGTGTTTTGCCGACTGGTAAACGTCGGAGAGGTAGACCGAGGCGTAGGTGGGAAGATTGTGTTATGAATGATTTGGCGAATTTGGGTTTAGGTAGTGGTCCGTAGACGGAAGTTCGTGAGCAAAGATTGGTAGTATCGTCATCGAGCCTTCGGGTTGATTAAGCCTTATTATAATAATTATTATAACTAGACCAAGGATGGCCCAACTTGAATATTTTTTCAGCCCACGCTATCCCCCATATTTTTACAAAGTATATTTATTTTCTAATGTCTATAGTTCCTCCAGGTTGGGGGTTGGACGCGGGGCTAACAACCCTGTTCCGTAAAAACTGTAAGTGTTTTCAAGAAACCACAAAAAGCCTCGGAAAGAAATGGATCAAATGGAAAACGACTTGGGCATGGACATGGACTAATAAATATGGCAACCTGGAACGTGAGGAGTTTGTTCCAACCTGGAGCTGGGAGAGATCTTGAAAAGGAACTGGAAAAATACAAAATAGATGTATCAGCCCTACAAGAAATCCGCTGGAGAGACACAGTACTAACCAAGATGAAGCACTACACAATCATTAACAGTGGCAATAGACGGAATGTATTGGGAACAGGTTTTGCGATAAGGAATTCCCTCTTGCACTCTATTATTAAATACGTGGCAGTGGATGAGAGAATGTGCTTACTAAGGCTGCGAGGAAGGTTTTTCAATATCTCTCTTATCAGCATACATGCACCCATAGAAGGCAAGGACAATGAAGAGGAAAAGGAAACCTTTTATGGAAGGCTAGAGAATCTATACGATTCCCTACCTAAGCATGATGTGAAAATAATTTTGGGAGATTTCAATGGTAGGATAGGAAAAGAAACGATGTTTTTCCCCATAATAGGCAAGCACAGCAAGCATGAGGAAACAAGCGAGAATGGACTCAGAATGGTTGATTTTGCGATGACAAGAAACCTTAGAATAAGAAGCACCTTTTTTCCACATAAGGAAATACATAAGGAAACATGGACCTCCCCGGATGGCATCACCAAAAATCAAATTGACCATGTACTCATTGCTGCCAGACACGCCAGTGATATATTTGATGTTCGCAGTTACAGGGGAGCTAACTGTGACTCAGACCATTATCTGGTCAAGATTTTATATAAACTGAAGCTGGCCATACAAGGAAAAGGAAATGCAAGCAATGCCAAATCTATAATGTGGAAAAGCTAAAGGAGGATGCTGTAGCCCGGCAATTTAGAGATAGGATCGCAGATAGATTAAGCGACAACTCATCTACTGGAATGAATATAGAGGAAAGATGGGCACGCCTTAAAGATGCTCTTAAAGGTGTAGCAGGGGTCATTCTTGGCGCAGCACCGAAAAGACAAAGTAATGACTGGTTTGATGAAGACTGCATAAAAGCCATAGAGGAAAGAAACAGTGCCAGACAGAAAATGATCCAACGAAGGACCCGAACTACGGCGGAGCATTATAGAACCAAAAGAAGGGAAGCAAAAGCAGTATGTAAACATAAGAAAAGGCAGCAGGAAACAAAGAAGCTAGATAAGCTTCAAGAAGACTTTGCAGCCAAACAGACCAGGAAGTTCTATAAAAGCACCAGAGAATTCCGAAATGGATATATACCAAGGCTGGAATTCGTTAAAGATAGAGAGGGGAACTTGATTGGAGATAGAAGATCTGTTCTGGAAAGATGGAAGCACTTCTTCATAGAATTATTAAATCCGAATAAAGAAGGATCAGCTTATGATAAAACACCATTATTGGAAAATGGAAGTGACTCTCCGAACGTGGATGAAGAAGAAATGCCACCGGATAGGGAAGAAATAGCGGAAATAATTGGAGCACTCCATAACAACAGAGCACCTGGAATAGACGGTATCACGAATGAGGTCCTGAAGTGTGGGGGTGAGGCGGTGGTGGATGAAGTATATAACCTCGTATTTGATGTATGGATGGAGATGAGGATGCCACAGGACTGGAATATGGCAGTGTTGTGCCCAATACATAAGAAGGGAGACAGATTAAACTGCCAAAACTATAGAGGTATCGCCCTATTGCCCACTGTCTACAAGGTACTTTCAGTTGCAATAAATAGGAGAATTATGGCATGGGCTGAAAGAAATATTGGTGAATACCAAAGTGGCTTCCGGCCAACTAGAAGCACAACGGATCATATCTTCTCCATACGGCAGATGCTAGAGAAAGCATATGAGTACAGTGTTGACCTCCACCACCTCTTCATAGATTTCTGCCAGGCCTACGATAGTCTTGACAGGAATGAACTGCTCAAAGTAATGAAAACGCTAGGGGTCCCGGAAAAGCTAGTCGGATTGAGTGCGATGACCTTGGAAAACACCAGATGTAGGGTGAAGATTCAAAATATGATATCAGAAGATTTTGAGGTTGAGAATGGTCTGCGCCAGGGAGATCCCCTCTCACCTGTATTATTTAACATCGCACTCGAACAAGCTGCGAAATCAATCAGGACCAACCCAGGAGGAACGATATGTAATAGGATGACCCAACACTTAGCGTATGCTGATGACGTAGTGATATCAGCAAGGTCAAAAGCGGCGCTCTCAGGAGCTTTGCAGGAATTTGAAGAAGCTGGGAAAAAATTGGGCCTGGTGATAAATAAGGAAAAAACCCAATATATGATTTCCACAAAAAATGATGGGCAGGAAGAGCTGAGTCATGTGCAACTGCTCCACCACACATTTAAGAAAGTGGACAGCTTCAAATATCTGGGGGCTTTAGTGACAAGAAAGAATGACATCACTGCAGAAATTAAAGCAAGAATATCAGCAGGGAACAGATGCCTCTTTGCACTGCGAAAAGCATTAAGATTTCGAAACTTGTCACGGAGGGCAAAATTATTGATTTACAAAACAATCCTAAGACCGATTGTTACATATGCTTGTGAAACGTGGGTCCTGACACAGGAATGCGAAAAGATGCTGCAGATCTGGGAGAGGAAGGTGCTTCGGCAGATATTTGGGCCAGTATGTAATGAAGGCCAATGGAGGTCTAGAAATAATAGAGAGCTTCAGGACCTATACAATGAACCAGACCTAGTCATCTATGTCAAATCTACACGTATAAGATGGCTTGGGCACGTAGAAAGAATGGGAGAAGATAGGTACCCAAAGAAGCTATTATATGGCAAACCAGGAGGCAAAAGAAGAAGAGGAAGGCCCAGGCTGCGATGGCTGAATGATGTGGAGAGCGATCTGCAGAGGATGGGGATCAGACAGTGGAGAGGTCGAGCTGCTGACAGGGAGGACTGGAGAGGCGTTGTTGCGGAGGCCAGGGCCCTGCAAGGGCTGTAGAGCCATGGGAAGAAGAAGAAGAAGAAGAATGTCTATAGTAGTGCAAACAAATTTATTTGAACAATAAATTATTTGTACATACTTAAATTTAAACAAAATATATAAATGATATATTCATGATAAAATCATTTAATGATCACAATATACGCTTTTTACTGTTACTATATTGCCTACTACAGGTAAGCATAATAATAATTGCAATATTAGTTGCATTCTTTATTATTTTATTATTTATTATTATTATTTTTCACTACAAAAATGTCTATAAAGGTTTTAAATCTAATAAGGGGATTTATAATTTCATAATGTCTGTGGAGTCATCTGCATTTCCAAAGTTGCCCGGAAGATCATTTGGGTTGGCCACCTCTGTACTAGACGGTAAAATAACTTTGTTATTCGAATCATGTGGGGTTCAGATTAAAACAATATTTCATAACATATATTAAAGCTTGCGTGTTTTCACTCACTCCTCACGTGATTTCGATTTAATATTTTCTAAGAAATACTTGTACCAGAATCATAGACCATACACGACTCCAATATTTCTTCGAAAAAAATTGTCACCGGAATGCGTTCGTTGTAAGTTGCGAGACGGGTCCATTTTTTTTAAACGATCGTATTCTCCCTTTAAAAAATAGACTTTTCCATCTGATAAACAGTAAAAATAAACCTGTACCACTAAAACACCTGAAGGGCCTTAGGTTCAGTACTTGGTAGAGACTCTACTGTTTCTGCAGATAGACGAAATAATAAAAGGAATGAAAGGAAGCAAATAAACTTTCCTCTCTTGGGTGATATACTACGTATATGAAAAGGTAAGGGCCTTTAATAGGAAGTGCTTAATCAAGTTTCCCTCCAGATCTGAAATAAACCGAGACCTGAGCCTACGTATCGCTACGAAGACCTTTCCTCAGAGAACTTTTCCCTTTCAACAAACCCTTATCATTCTACTCTTTTGTATCAGAATTCCCTTCCCATACTCATCATTCTAAAATCTTCCCCTCTAACTTTGTTTAAACAGCATTTATTTCTCCACCTCTGCAAATGCCAATCTTCAAGATACCCAAGAATAAAAAATATAAAAATGTTTATTTGCACGATAATGCATACTTTTTAGTATTTATATTTTCTTGAATAATTATTAGTTGATCGTATAAGTATACAGAAGACAATAGTTCGGGTGGAGGTAAAAAAATAATTTCTTAAAATGCAATCAACTTTTTATTAGAAACCTACGTTTCGACCCACATTGCAGGTCTTCTTCAGGGCTTAATAAACGAGACACAAGAATATTTAAATTTATAAGTATCATTGATTAAATAAATATTATAATAATAAAAATAAATATTAATAAATTATGTAAATATTATATCAGTCTCGAAAAAGACCTGCAATGTGGTTCGAAAGGTCGATTTTAATAACTAGTTCATTATCATTTTATTATTTTTTGACCTCTACCTGAATCATTTTTTTTCTAAGTTTTATACTTTCAATCATTTATTTATATTTTGCCTTTGATAGGACCATTTTAATTAAATGTATTGTAGTCGAGAAAGTTTTACTTAACCTGTGCAAACGTAACGCAGGATTAATAGTCCTTATTCATTTCTTGCTTACGAATCCTAGAAATATGTGGAACCCTCATTTTTTGGCACTTTCGAAGAAGTTATTCCAACGCTAATTTCTTAATAATGCAATTTTTTTATTGAGTTTTCGATGTTATTATTTTCCATGTATCAAGTTTAAATATGAATACTTTATGGATACTTTATGCTTTACGAATACTTTTTTTTTTTTAAAGCGATGTTCTTGTCCCTTATTATTGAGTTTAGATATTGCTTGAATAGTTCCCCTTATAAATCTTTCTTTCATTTCATCTTGATCGGTTCTTTTCTTGTTGAGTACAACTCCGAGATACTTACAACTTCACACTCCTTCTATATGATCCTATTTCATTTTCAGAACAGTTCTTGGTTACCTGTTTTGTCATTCTTGACACTTAAATATTCGAATTTAAATAAAAAGAAACCGATAAGACACCACAATATCGAACCCAAAATACGAAAAAAGAAAGAATTGTGTATAAACAGAACACGAAATAGAAACAACGAACAAAGTCAAGGTGAATAAAAGTAACTAAATAGTAGAGTAAAAATATAAGTATAAAAGGGATAAGGAATGTAGAGCTGCAAATTGATGAAAATAATATGTAAGCTTATTTCCCCAATGATTTCAATTACATGATTAGAAAATTGAAAAAAAGCTCCCTGAGGCAGGATTGACCACCAATATTTTTATATTGCAAAGCCGAATATTATATATTTGAATAAATAAAGATAAAGGATCAATTTTGTATTTAAAATGTTGTATTAAAATAACATTTTCCTCCTAGGAAAGCGACCTTCCAGCCACAGTTTATCCTCTCCCTATTTGTACAGGCTTCTGAGATCCCGCCCACAAAGAATATAAGCCTTCCAAAGGCTTAACGACTCGGAACTTTTTTCTTTGGCAAATACCTCCGGGGTTTATTTCCTTTGGAATGAATGGGATATTTCACGTCGGAAGAAGCGGGAAAATAAATTAAGTTATAGAAGCTAGGGGACTAGCGGCTACAGTGACCGCTGTTTATTTTAGAGGCGGTCGGGAGGAAATTAAAGTTATTTATATGGTTCTGAAATAGCAGAGCCGGAGCCAGCCCTCTGTGGATAGGGCAAGTGGGGACTCTGTGCGCCGAGGCGGCGTCTTAGTCCGGTATCCATGGCAACCCCTGTCAACGGCGCGTCCTCTTTATTAGTCTGATGGATCCCAACACAAACATATTTATATACAAACACGATACATACTTCATTTTCCTAATATACTTTTACGAAAATTCAATCAATATATCGAGGAACAAAATATAAAATTGTTAATGCATCCAAAATATATTTAAAAACCTCGGTCTGTTATTAAATGATGTTTCGTTTTATTATTTCCAATAATAAACTTTAGCCATGAACGAAAAAAAGTTATCCTCTCCATCCAAATTTTAGTATTTTCGTTTCATAAACATTGAGTCCAGCAAAAAACAGACCCTTTTTCGTACTAAACTCAATGCCGTTTCAGCCGTCTTTTTTTTTTCTTTAACCAGGATCTTTGCCCAGTGCTCCCTCATTCTTCTCTAGGGTTGCTCCTTTCTATCATTCGTCTATTTCTTTCCCGTCGTTAGCTTTAGTTTTACCTGAAAACGATGAGCATTTAGTTTCATCCATAGATGGTCGCACACTTTGTCCTTTTCTTGAATGTCTTTTTCTTCGTCTTCAAACCAAGCTGGTTCGGTCTTCTTTTCTTTAAATTAAGTAAAAATCCGGTTCGACAATGGTATGGATTTCATTCTTGGCTAGTGGCCGTAACATACAATGATCCTTTTTCTAATAATATCCGATATGGATGACAAATAAATAAAATTCTATAAGTGTCATTTATATCAATTAAACTCTCAACTGTATTATTGCGGATTCATAATCGAAGTTGCTGAAATTAAATAATCCAAAATGTCGAACAATTAGTTATAATATGAAAAATTATTCAGTATTACAGCGGTTCGATTATCTACTCTGCGTTTGATTCGTCGAACAGAGTGTGAAAACATAGTAATCAAAATATTTTTTTAAGAAGTTAATCAAATGCCATTTGGCACAAGAGTGTGAAAACAAAAGGTAATTTTTTTTAGGTGAAGACACTGACGATTGTAGTTGTTTCGATTCTTCAGATAATTTATAGGTATGGAAGGCAATACGCATCGATATTATAGGCTACGGTTTTGTGTCAGGCAAATTGTGAAGTGAAATAAAAGACCACTAAAAGTAAAATTTACTATCTTTTTGGGGTTAATTGTTCATGATGGCAAATATTTTTCGACTAAAGCTACTGTATAAACAATTTAAAAAGACAATATCGTACATTAATATTAATTTAACTCAGGATCTAGTAGCATTGTAATTTACTGATGATATTTTCACGTTTTAATATTTCAGGGTAAGTAAGTTTAACAATTATGTGAAATTAAAAAAAACAAAAACCTGCTGGGCTCGAAGACGACAACTGTAATTAGATAGAGTTGTTGGGTTCTAGGTGTTCCAGTTAGAGCTCTGTTTGTGTTCCAGCGTCCTGGCACCACTTTTCCTGGACAACTTATTATACACCTTTAATTAACTTGAACTTATGAA
Organism: Troilus luridus; assembly: GCA_964056705.1. Taxonomy (NCBI): domain Eukaryota; kingdom Metazoa; phylum Arthropoda; class Insecta; order Hemiptera; family Pentatomidae; genus Troilus; species Troilus luridus. Next base: position 61,597,642 of record OZ057414.1, read on the forward strand.
GTTCTCTAAGTCCGAAATGGTAGAATGAAAGCACGGACATAAACGTATAGACTACTATTAAAGCAATAGGAATTGCTAAAATTGTCTTATTTGAAACTTTATTATTTATAGTAATGGCAGTGTTGGGAAGAGTGCCGTAAACGAAATTGCTCTCTGCTTCAAACCTTTCGTTTTGTATTTATGACATGCTGCATTTTTATCTTGGTTCAGAATAAATAATTGCAAATAATTTTGACAAAGATAAAAAGGGCTTTTCTTCTTGTAATGGGTCCATGAAATAAAATATTTTTTCAAAAATGGCTATTTTCGTTAATATCAAATAAGTCTGTACCATTATGACCCATGAAGAGCCTTCGATGCTGTACGTGGTAGTCTGTACTATTTCTTGAACACTGGTCCCGAGGGTTGTGATTTTTGTTAGATCACGCTCGAGCGAAAGGTTATTCCATTTATTTTGGGTACACACTTACCCACCCAATGGTCTAAATGTGTACACTGATGGTTCCAAAGGGGGGTGTGGTGCCGGCTTGGGATTCTGGTTTAGGGGATGCCGGGGCACAGATCATTACATAGCTCTGTGCATGACACCCACTGTAGTCCAAGCGGAAATATGGGCAATACTTGCAGGTGCCTTCGCTACGAAGGACCACAAGAATAAGGTAATTCATTTTCTTACTGACAGTCAGGCAGCATGCAATGCATTACAAAATGCAGTAACAAAATCCAGACTAGTAGAGGAATGGGGTATAAGACTTGATAAATAGCTGTACATAACAGAATTAACATATTTTGGTTCCCTGGGCACAATAATATACGAGGGAAATAAAAGGGCCGACAAATTGGCAAAGAAAGGAGCAGGAATTGCTCCAATAGGACTAAAACCATGGTGCGGGGTACCCCTCTCCCTGGCTATGGATGAAATCAAATAACTAGCCAAGAGGAAGATTAAAACGCGTTGGGATAGGGCTAAGATAAGGCATGCTAAACTTTTTATAAAGGATCCCAATGACAAACTTCCTGAGAAAATCAAGAAAGAAGCCACTCACATGTCGAGAACCGACCTCAAAAGTATTGTTGAAGTCATCACTGGGCACTGCAAACTCAGGAAACATATGCATCGCCTGGGCATTGAACAAGAACCTCGGTGCAGATGGTGCACAGAGGACGATGAAAACTCCTGGCACGTTCTCTTTGAATGTGCTTTGAACGTTCACTATGTCGAAACAGGAGATTTTACCTAGGCCCTTGAGGACACGAGGAAATTCAAGAACTGAGATATAAAGACTATTTAAAATTTCTCAGAAGTCTGGACCTAGGATAGGGACTTTTAGGACTCAAGTACAATGGGACTCTTTAGGCCGAAGTCCATGGTAGTGGAAGAGTCATTCACAAATAATAATAAATTGGGTACACACTTTATAAAGACAGGGTGAGCCCCAGGAGAATCCATCCTGAAGGACCTATCCCCGGCTGTCAAAACATTAAATAAAATCTGCCAGAATGGTTCAATTCCGACCCGGCAAGTCTACTCAAGGCTACTCTATTACTGAACCATTATATTCCATCCCCATTCTGTCTATGAAGATGTTCTTCTTCGGAAAGTAATTCGTCGTGGGCCTGATAATTTTTCTCATTCTCTTATGGACAACATCACCGTGTAAGTATATTCATGTCATTATTTAATCATTTCTTAATAAATGGTAGTTTATTCCAATTCTAAAGTAATAAGTAAATCCTTATCCTTTTTTCGTCTCATTCATTCAAAAAAATGATTTTTTTACTTTGCTTGCTTTTATTAAATTAATTTATACGGGTAGTTCTTCTTTAAATAAAATTCAAATTCCCTACGCCCAAAAATAACCTCTCCCACAAAAATCCACGGTACCAAAGACCTCATATTTATTCTTTAGATAGAAATGTTTTTCTACTGAATTGTTACTTGTTATTTTACCTATGAAATATTTGTAATTTTATTTTATTTATAATCTATGTTGTACTTTATTTATAATAAGATAACTAATAAAATTGAGCCTTACTTAAATTTATCAGACCCTTATATAAAATCAGGCTTTATTTGCCGACACACATCAATCAAATTTTGCAGATCAATGGAAAATTCATCGCATTGAACCAGCGTAGTACTTAATAAAAGAGATAAATAGAAAAGTTCAGTTACTGGGAGCCATGAATCTACTTTATCTAACGAAAATACAAAACAGCCTAAAAAAAGAAATAGAAACACTCACACAACGCTCTGTCTCAGATATCATGTAAATGAATGGAGGAATTTTTTTTAGTCCAATATTTTTGTTTTTAAACTTAAATTTTTTAATTCTTTTATCAATTACTTTTATTTGTAGGGTTACTGAACAGGTAGGGAAAGCCCTCATCGGGTCTTGAGTCTCCCATGGTCTCTACTTGGAAAAGGTAGAAAAAGGACAGTTGAAGGCAGGACTGGAGAGAGCGAAGATGCCGGGAATCTCATGTAGGAATTTGAAGATATATAACACTCACATATAACAGAACGGGTCATTTCTGTTAGTTGACATGTTATTTCTGTAACATTTTTGTAAGTATGCCACAATCATCATCTCCAAGATCACCATATTGTACACTGAAAGTAAAACATTACCATTTTACCACAGTACCATTTTGAAAAGGAATCAGATCAATGGATCTTTACTTTCCCTGAGTTTGGGCAAGTGAGGGCAGGAAATTGCTGGTATTATAAATAATAGATCGAATTAAAGGAATAGTTGTAGTAATAAATATGTTTTCTTATAAAAAATATAATAATAAACTGTTCACATAGACCTTGTTAAACAGTTGGAATCCAGTGTGGGAGAGTATTTTACCATTACATAGAATAGCGGAATATCTACTCAATTTAAGGTTATAACATTGGGAACCCTTACCAAACCTATCGTAATAACCTTAATAAATACATTACCAAATATGGATTCAGTGTTAAGTAAATATTAGGGATAGTTATGCTAAGAAGCCGTTCGTCAAAGACATTTCTTTGACGAACGGCTTCTTAGCATAACATTTTATACGGGATTAGCTCTCTAGCCCTCAGAATGTTGAGCTGGGTCTGAAAACTTCAAACTAAATTTCAGGCTACATTCCTTTCATCTTGTTAACTAGATATTCTTAATTGGTACGAACTTACTGTAAAGTATTACATGGTGGCTTGATATCCAAATTATCTTATGGAATTTCAGAAGACTTCTTGAGCGTATTTATTTTATATTGTCCATGGAAATTATTTTTTCAGAGAATGATGTCAATACAAATGCTAGTGAAAAAATTGCTAAGTGTCGAAAGAAAACACAACTTTACAGGTGAGTAAAAAAACTGGTTCAAGGTTCATTAAATAAATCAGCGCTTACCGTCAAATGTAGTTTACGCATGTCGTTATATGTGATTTTCTGCCACATCTGAATTTCATCGAATGATGCATTTAAATTAGCCAATAAATACATTCGTTACTTTGATCACCTTTGATCTATGATTATTTGTCTATAATGTACAACGCGAACAATTGAATATGTCAAAATTCAGCCTTAAAATATCCCGTTAGTTAGACAAAAAAAAACCACATCAACAGCAAATATATGAACATGACACACTAAATGTTTTCCATGTAAGTATTTCATTTTGTTACTATTCTAACTAGACCAAACATGCAATTGTAAATTCACGACTTCCCGTTTGAAAGAAATATTAATAAACAAATTTAATTCGTTACTTTCCTTTTGGACATCATCAAAATAGTTGTATATTTTACCTTTTTACGGGGTTGTTCTTCCCTTTTACAAAGTGAATTCAGATTCAAGAATTTGCTTTAACATTTATGAATGCTAAAATTATCATTTATAAAAAAAAATAATGTATTTTTCACATTCGATACTCTGCATTTGTATTGACGATATGCTAAAAAGGGAGCACGCCAGAAGAGTCCATATTTGTCAAATACTTTGTTAAAATCTTATTTCTAATTAATTGATACGTTAATTGTTTGTATTGCAAAAAAGTTACTTTAAGTAATAATCCATATCTAGAATTCAACGCGTTTCTAACGGTATGATAAGGCAACGGGTAGAGCAGGAAACAACTATCCTCTTCAAAATAAAAACAAGGAAATTAAAATGGTAAAGTCACTAATAAAGAATGTCAGAGGAAGGATGGCAAAAGACAATCTTTGACAATCGCCCAAGAGAAAAGGTTAAAAGAGGGCGGCACAAAAAAAAGGTGGTTGCAGGATGTGGAGGAGAGCATGGCTGCGAAGGGCCTTAGAGATGGAGACTGGCTCGACCGGGATCTTAGGTGAGAACGATAAATAACTAAGTTGTAAAAAAAAATCAACAACAAGCAATAAAATATTACTTTAGTTTAAATATTATATATTCCTGAATTTAAAAATCATATTTTTTTCATAAGGGGTGGTGAGAATAACATCAGGGAAGGACGAATCCCTGAGATCACATCCTTTGCGTATACACTTCATGTTTCTTAGGCAAGACTCAATAGTGCTTGAAAAATAACTGAATCCGATTTAAGATTCAATTTGGTTTCTCTTACTCTGAGTCAATGATTTTTGTAGTGTGGCCATTTTAGTTGCAGTGTTTAATCGAAATGTTTATTTCATAAATGATAAAAATGTAAGTCACCGCTGTTTAGGACTGCTTTCTCAAGATGTTTCAAAGGAATTGGGTTCCTCTAAGGATTCGTAAGGAATGTCAGATTAGTCACATTCCAAGATATTGACGATTATTTAATAATAATCATTGGGATATGAAGTTAAACATATCTATATTGAATAACTACGCAATATGTACGAAAATAAAAATGAAAATGAAAAAAACATAGATGGGAACAGATAAATTCATACGCATGAAGGTTGACAGTTAAAACAGGTTGTTTTTGTGAACTTTTAAAACTTCTTTATCTCAGTGTACAAACTTGTTATGTCTCAATACTCGATTAAAAAGGTTAAAAAATCCTTTGAAAACAAGGAATTTTGAAAATATAGTATGGAATTAACAAGGGTGGAGGCTCATAGGGAGGCTTTATTAAGTCTGCAGCTTCAAAGGCTTTGAGGGGACTAAGTTGGGGACTCTGGTCTAAGTCTCAAATACCTACGCAAGTGCTTAAAGTGGTCACTCATCTACAATTTAGGCCTCTCAAAAGCATGGAAATAGGACGAATTTTCAAGAAAATTTCTGGAATCCTAAAGTATTTCTCTCTGCATTAAAAGGGTATGTTCTTTTTTTAAAACTAGTATTATATATAACTGATAACCATATGTATAACACATACGATAAATATATGTATAACATAATTACAATTGTGTTATACATATATTTTTCACTTAATATTTTGAATATTTTAATCAATTACTACAACAAGGGTTTCCTTCTCAAAATTACATAAGCAACGCTATATGCTCAAAAAAATGGACAAAAATACATGCTCTTAAAAAAAATAAGAACAATAAATTATAACATAATATCCTTTCTCGCCTGTACCTTTACATTATGGAACTCGCTTCCAGCTGATATCCGCCATGCTTCATCCTTAACCACATTCAAACCTTTTCCTAAATCTTCAAATTCCTTAAAGCTCTCTAATCAGATATAATTAATAGCTCATATTCATCAGAAGAACTGTAAACTTTCTTCACTGGTAATGATAATATTTTTCACATATCTTATTTGCTTTTTTTATGTATTTTTTAAGTTTAGTTCTTGTTACTTTAGATTCTTTTCCCTTGACCATACATACCTTTTAGTTTATATTTATTTATAAGCCAAATATATCTACAGCTTCCGTGAATTTTACTTTCTTGAATTGTTACAATCTGCCACTTGTGGGTAAGTATACAATCATTCCATAAAAGCAAAAAAAAAATTAAATAAATAAATGTAATAAAAATAAATATATATATATATATATATATATATATATATATATATATATATAAAGGAGTGGCGTGGCTAAGTAGTAGAGCACTGAGTTGGCATCCCGAAAATCCTGGTTCAAAACCCGCTGCAGGCCAAGACTTTTATTTAGTAGGGGGAGATGGATCATAAAGGATCTAGGATCCTCCTGGGGCTCACCCGGCCACTATAAAATGTTATAAAAATAAGGGGAAAAAATCTGGCGGTTAAGCATGTCCTAGGAGAAGTCACCTCCCTGCAGAACCGTTGTCCATGAAACAGTACAGTCTCTACCATGTACTGAACCCCAGCCCCGTTCACGGGTTGTAGTGGTACAGGTTTTAAAAAAAATAAAAATATATACATGCGGAAAAATATATACATGTGATATAAAAACAAAACAAAATAAATTCGGTGAATAAGTGGTTAAGTCTAATTTTTTCCAGAGAGAGATAACTTAAGAGAGATTGAGGGGAGCATTATCGTGTAATTCTTTTAGAATTTGGCTTGAATGTAGTTGAAATAAAAGCAATAACTCCTTCTCTAGCCAACGCATGAATTACACCCTCATTCATTACGAAAATAAAACGAATCCGCTTCCCTAAGCACTAGAAAATCATTTTGGAGAAAATTCGATTTGATAACTTATTCACCGAGACTGTAGATGTATCCAATTATTTTTATAAACATTTGCTATTTTTAAGGTACTTGGTTTCTGAAGGTACCTAAATTATTTTGCTATTTCTATCTTGTAATATGTAAAATAAGAGGCAATGTGTGACAGGGGACTTGGTGAGATATGGAAGTTGTGATTGCTCAGAATATTTTCGGAAGCTTTTGTTACTAGGTTGTTTCATGTTTTTTAATAAAATATAACTTCATTCTGTCATTTATAACGTTCTATTTCTATAATAAAGGATAAGGCATATTTATAAAATTATAAAAATTACTATTTAATAACTGTTAATGAATCGGCGTGATTATCAGTAAATGAGTAATTAAATGTATTGTTACTATAAATGAATTTAGTTTTGAAAATGGCCTGCATTTGGTAGAATCGTGATATTACGAATCAAAGATAAATCTGAGTGCATTGCGGAAGAAATAAATATTCTCTCTCGTTGCCAGTGTTGCTTAGTATTCCCAATACTTGCCTGGATGCAAGGACTGGATCTCTTCTAGGACTGAGTCTATTGAAATTCAGGAAAAGGATATTGGCAGATGAATGGGAGTGTTAAGAAACCTCGAGAGGTCCTGAAGAGAAAACTTGTCGTTGACAGGCGAAGGAAGGCCAGGATGATAAATGGTCCGGTTAGGAAAATGTGGTTTAAGGGCGGGACTTGAATCTAAACGTATTTATTTTCTTACTATCGTTTTAGTACCGTATGTTTTTAGGAACTTTTCTATTATCGTCCCATCTATAAAAAATGTTTTAAAAAAAGGCAGTATATTACTATTAAATAAAACATATGTTTATTTGGGTTGAATAATTATTCATGTTAAATATGGTTAATTATCATTATTTTTTTTGCTCTTTACATTTTTATCTACACCTGTCAAATACAAATAATTGACAATCAGCAGATTGGCTGACAGTAAAATACAGAATGATATGAAAGGAATGAAGAACAACAATATTCAGCGGTACCTATTCTGTGGCTATTTAAATTTAAATAAAAATTGATTCCTTTATTTATTTAATTCAGCAATTATTTAAGAGAGGTATGTCTTTGGAAGGTTGAAACTGTAAGTACAACATTTGGTGGTCAAGGATTATATGTTGAGATAGATGAAATTTTGTTTTCTAGGCGAAAAATAATGCTGGTAGAATTTTAACACATCAGTTGGTTTTCGGTTGTATTTGGCGCGAAACAAATGAATATTGCATAACTGAGATACCTGACAGACCTTCGAAAACATTAATTAAAGCTATAAAACAATGGATTAATTATCGTTTCAGACTACTGTAAGTCGTTTCAAAATATATGGAAGGAAGGATATACACATTTCACTTTTAATTATTGTCAATCCAACAACTTTACAGCATACCCAAAATATAGAACGGTGGGGATCAGCAAAATGGGGCAACAAAAGGAAGAAGGGGATCTAGAAGGAATTTAAAAAAATCTTATTTAGCGGAATTTATGTGGCGGAAAAAGTTAGCAGAAAACGATTTTTTCAATGAGATGTTAAAGAATTTTACATTTACATTTCAAACATCTATTTTTTAAAAAATGTTTAATCCAAAAATAAAAATAAGTAATTAAATTAAATTTCATGTAAATAGAAAACATACGTTTTATTTAATAGTAATATACTACCATTATTAAAAACATTTTTTATAGACTAAACGATAACAGAAGGGTACCTGTTTTTATGTATAATGATAAATAAAATAATTCAAAAAGGCCTTTTTGAGCGATTATTCTTTGGGATGTATTGCACTTCTGTTTTGAGATGTGATTGATCTTACTCTTTTTTGTGTCTTGATAATGCCTGAATAGGCGAAACGTCGACTGATAATTGTTTGTATTTTACACCAGATTTGAAACATAAGGCTCTGCTTGTGGTTTTTTCCATTTGCATTACAATTAACTGAAAATTATAAATAATATAATGACGTAAGTCAACAAGATCCTCATTTAAGTAATGTTCAATGAACGTTCTTCCTCGTGTATACATCACAAAATTGCGAGAGCACGATGGGATCGGTGAATAGAACGGATTTGCCCTGACTGAGAGACGACTCCTGGTAGCTCAAATGATAAGAGCGCTGCCACGGAGAGCCGGACGACCCTGGTTCGAATCCTGGCCAGGGCCAAATCTGTTCTCTTCAAAATAAAAATATTTAGAAATTAAAACAATTAACAAAAATTATATATATAAATTTTTTTTGTTAAGTAAATCTATATTGAGAATTTGAAAATATTAATGAAACCATATACCGGGTTCATAAAACCAATAAGAAGAGCGCATATTTTAGGTAGACTTGAATAATTTTTTTTTTTAATTAATCGAAGGTAAAAAAAGAAAAGTATTTTGGATCATCCAATATTTTTCATTAATGGATTCATCAGCTCTTCACCCCCATTATATCCGGACAACCTCATCATTTTTTTATTTAGAAAAAAAATGGTAGGAAACTCTTCGTTGTTAGTAATCTACAACGATGTTATTAAATTTTTTTACTTATTAAAATATACCAAAATACTATATCTCATTGAATAAATAACTTCAAAATTGAATATTTAATTTTAGATTCATGCATTTTGATTGGATGGGGAAAACAGAGTTATAGACGTCTAATAGATACCTATTTAATCAATTAATTAATTATAAAACAGATTATTCAGATATTATCTTGAATAAAAATATTTATCATGTTGTCAAAACAAGCTACATTTCTTTTACTGGTATCAGCTTTGCGTGAATGGACCTTAACACATGCGACATCTACGCTGCAATTATTATCTGGCATAAATTATAAAAGCGATAATATGTTTATCATAATGGAATTGCATAGTCGTATAATTACTCTTAATAAAATATAAAGTGATTGTTTTTTCACATGTTAAAATGTTTTGTTGCTAGCTGTAATGGAATGTTTCGTTTCATTAGAATGTGAAATAAACAGTAACATTTTAAAAGTAATATAAACTATTTTTGTATTTATAAGTGAAAAAATGTAGGTGTATAAATATAGTTTAAAGAAGTAAAGGGCATATTTAATTAATTTGATCAAAGTGGTAAAAGAACCTAATTTAAATAATACAATAAATGTTTTAGAAAATTAAGATAATTACTCATACCAAAGTAATTATCTCAACAATAAAAAAAAAATGTACCACTGCAATCCATGAATAGATTTACTAATTTAATGCAGAAGGGATTGCATTATTTCTAAATGAACGGTTGTGGAGAGGAGTGATTTGACCGAGATCATATTCAAGGCTTTCTTCCTAATTAAAAATACCCACTTTAAACAGGCCTGGTAAGATGCAGGAGGGTCTGAAGATACCTGCAGTTCGGTCGACGGCTATTAACAGATTATAGAATTTATCTGCCAACCCCGGATTTAAACCCGAGAGGTTCAGTAAAGTAACAGCGTTATACATAATGAGTTACTCCGTTCCTGAATTACATTTTACTCGGAATAATTGGAAACAGTGGATAACATTATGATCATGAATTCTAAACAGACAAAACTTGTACGTTATTCTGATATAACCTACCTTCTCAAGATCCATCTTCAAGAGTTCCAGTTGATCGGTAGGATGTTCTGAAGCAAGATGGCGCAACGGAAATGTGACGTGGCCAATCACATTGCTTTTCTTGTTCCTTCCGGTGTCTAAGACGGTCATATGCAAAGAATGGTCAGCAAGTTCCTTCTCGGAAACCTACATCAAATCGACATGTTAACATTATAATGGATTAATTTCAACCAATACATATTACTGTTATAAGAGAGTACCTGAAAAACGAATGTCTCATCAAAGAATGGGTTGCAAGTTTTCTTTTTCTGCCTGGATTGTTGAGTCCTTCTCTCATTCGGGATAAGATGAAGCCTGGAATATAGATATGTATTTATACTTCGTATAATAAAATTATTACTGAATATTTCAGACCAAAATATAAACTTATCATCACTGAATTCAACAGACTTTCCTTACTAAACAATGTTATATATATCTTGAATGATAATAGTTGTCCTTGATAATATATGTGGAAGAAAATGTTCCGGGTAGAGGAAGAATTTCTCTTATTAATTAGCAAACGTTTCGAGCTATTTTGCAGGTCTTCATCAGGGCTGTCCGGGGGGGGGGGGCCGTACCGGGGGGGGGCCGATAGGTGCGTCCAACCTGTAATCTCATCTTGCTCTCTCGACCCTCTCCCCCGGCACTCCCCCCCGACATGCCTGAAGAAGACCTGCAACATTACTTAACTGAAGAAGACGTTGGCTAATTAATAAACATTTCTCCACAATTAAGAGAAATTTATTGACCTCTACCCGGACCATTTTCTTCCACAAATATTATATATACTTTTTATATACCCTTTTTTAATAAAGTTAAGTTTGTGGTTCGTTAACATGTATTTTTACATATTTATTTATACACCTATATCTGTATTAAATATCTAATTTTTGTTTAAATACTGACCACTGGGTAGTTTATCTAGTTAGCTCTATCCAAGCCATTCTGTATTAATAGTTATATTTACTGGTTGTAACTTTCAATTCGACCCCAATGCCCCGTTTGTTGCTTATCTGGCCCGAACCCGATACCTGTCTTTTCATGAAAAACTTCATTCCCCATCAAACCCACTAGTTTCAAACCTAGCTACTTCTTCGATTCCTGATAATCCTCCGAAGCGTCTTAAAAGAAGATGTCCTCTTGATCTTTTAAGTTTAAAAAAAAAAAAATTTATTTATTGATATTTACAACTGTATAATAAAAAAAATACATCCAGTAAATAGGCTATGTGATACAAAATGACATGAGTAATGGCAAGTTGAGAAACTACCCACTGGTAGTACTCAAATCACTAGTTCAACTAAGAAGGTCACGTGGCCATCTTCTTTTCAGACGCCTCGGGGGATTATCGGGAATCGAAGAGGAAGCTAGGTTTGAAACTAGAGGGTTTGAGTGGGAATGAAGTTTGTTATGAAAGGAAAGATACCGGGTTCGGGCCAAATCAGCAACAAATGGGACATTAAGGTCGTTATGGATGACGGTATTTTTAACAAAATAAGGAGCGTTGAGGATTTTACGAAGGATTTTGGACTGTAGGGATTGGATACGACAGGAATTCGATGGCTTATTGGAGCCCCAAAGCTCTACTCCGTAAGTCCAAATAGGTCTTATGATGGTCATGTAGATGAGTCTTTTGTAGTTAATCGGGAGGTTAGAGCGTTTGTCTAGTAAGTGTTGAAGTACCCTGAAACGTCGAGCAGTTTCTTGTCTTTTCAGTCTAGTATGAGGATTCCAGGTTAATCGTTTGTCGAGGTGCAACCCTAAGTATCGGATCTGTTCTACCTGCACCAGTGGAGTATTATTAAAGGATACTGAAGGGCAGGAAGTCATTGGTTTACGACGTAAGGTAAAAGTGATTTGATGGGATTTTTGAGAATTTATTTTAATTCTCCAGTTTTGACACCATTCTTCAAGATCGGTGATATGGGATTGGAGCCTTTGGGATGCAATAACTGGATTGGTGTTGACTGATAATACACATGTATCATCAGCATACGTGGTAAGGATAGTATTAGGATGAGTTGGGATGTCAGCTGCATAAACTGTATAAAGGATTGGGCCAAGGATACTACCTTGAGGAACACCAGCAGATTGGGAGAAGAGGGATGAAAGGACATTATTATGGTTTACCTGGAAAGTTCTATTTGTGAGATAGGATTGAAGGATGAGAAAGTAGGTATGAGGTAGGAATTTACGGAGTTTGTAGAGCAAGCCCGGATGCCAGACTCGGTCGAAAGCCTGTTCCACGTCAAGAAAGACGCCCGAGCAATATGATCCACGTTCTAATGCAGAGGAGACCACATCCACCACACGATGACATTGCTGAATAGTGGAGTGGGATGCTCGGAATCCAAACTGGTGATCTGGTATTACATGATTTGCATCAAGGATGGGGTACAATCGTTTGAGGATGAGTTTTTCTAGGATTTTACCCATGCACGGTAGAAGAGAGATAGGACGGTATGAGGAAGGGTATTCTGGTTTTTTTTTAGGTTTGGGTATCATTTTTACAATGGATAATTTCCAGGGGTCAGGAAAATATGTGGAGCGGAGTACAGCATTATATATATAGGTAAGGAATAGAATGGCTTTTCTAGGAAGGTGTTTTAAGATATGAATTGTGATGAGGTCATACCCAGGAGCTTTGCGGGAAGGTAGTCTGTGAATAATGTTGGATATTTCTGTAGGATGGAATGCTTTGGGTGGAAGGGACATTTGGAGGGGAGCATCTAACGCTTCTTTTATACATTCAATGTGATTTGGGTTAATTATTTCAGGATGTGGATGAAAAATTTTGGAAAGGTATTGACCAAATAACTGTGATTTTTCTCCGTCAGATCTTGTCCAGTTATTTGATCCAGTGAGGAGTGGATGATTAAATTCATCTTTTAAGTTGAAATTGTTATTTGAGTATTACCACTGGGTAGGTAATTTACTTCTCTTTGTCCATGCCTCTATGTATCAATCCTGTAATTTACTTATTGTATTGTTATAATGCAGTTGTAAATGTCAATGAATAAATTAATAATAATAATAATGTTTCAATATATAAATACAAAAAAAAAAGGTTTTAAATATTGTATTCCTTTGTTCAGCGAGATTGTTCATCAATTTACAACACGCACATAATACCATTTTCCCACAACTTGTTATCTCTTTGTTTTATGAGCTTACAAAATTTATTTCCGTAGAAAATTTACACTAAAAGTTTTTCGGATCACAAAATTTTCCAGTAATGTATATTTTACGTTTAGAAATTTTTTTATACAAAATACCGAAAATCTATCCCGTAGTTTATATCCATTATGAGGTTTATCAAGGCTAGAATAAGCAGTAAAATTAGTGTTTTAATTCTTAGCTTTAAAGAGACAAGTTAAAATTTTTTTTATTAGTTTCAAATTGTTCTTATTCTCTAATCTTTCGTTCTTTATTAGATATTTATGAATTATTATTGCAGATGAATTTTTATGTATCCTAAGTTATAGTAAAATCACTTTTCAGAATTTATTGTAATAATGAGAATGGGCTACTTAAAAATTCCAGGGATGATGCGCAAGGAGCAACCAATTCACAATATCTAGGCAACGACCGCATTCATAATTCTGCACATTGGAAAACCGGGTTTCGTTAAAAAATTTGTTCACGTGCTGAGCATAAATTATCGGAAACAAGAGGGTAAAGGTATACTGCAGGTGAATCATGAGAGGTGATGGAGGGTGTTTTATGTAAATTTTAATATATATATGTAGTTAAAATTTACTTATTTTTTTAGATGAGTCAACAGATCAATGACGTGTGTTAATAAGATATTATTTATTGCATACATTAGCATATGCTAAATGAAATGTCTTCTTCTTTTTCTACTTCACATGCCATTTCTAGCGTTGAGAAACCATTTCTATCCTTCCGAGGCTAAGTAAATTTCTTTGAATCTGGTGTGCTCTAGGCGGGTGGTTAGTCCAATGATAGACGCCTCGTATCCTCAGGACAGCTGGTGGTTATGCTACAATCTTGAATGTATATATGACCTTGTGTATGAATAAAGTGGAATGTTTACTTATCTGTCGTGTGAGAGTTGTACTGTACTCAGAGCGTTATTCCTCTATCCTGGCACTCGCGACAGCCCCTGTAGAAAATATAATATAATTTAAATCAAACCAAAAGAACTCGTTACTTAAATCTGTTAACGGTATGTTCAGTGCATTTTGAATTTCTTCGAGTGATGAATCGGTGACTTTTTGGTGTTGGAGGAACTTTGTTATGCTGATAATACATGTTTATCACGAATATACACCCAATCTGCTCACAAAAACATGTTTCTATTTCTTTAAGTTTCTTTGAATAGTGGACCTATTTCAAATGCAACTTCATCCATCTTCTCAATGATCTACTTCTTCCCAATATATTACTATAATATGTACTGTACAAACTTTCTTATTTATTCTGTACAGTACCTTTCTACGTGGTCACACGGAGAATTCCTTTGATACCTTGTTCCTAGTTAATGAGTATTAACATTAACATAAACAACCGTTTCCTCGATTTATAAGCGCGAAATGAATACGTGATGGGGCACTCCATAAAACAGAAGGCACAGGGATGGAGTTCTAACAGCAAGGTGGGTGCGGAATCGCTAAGATAAGCCAACACAGAATGGTCTTAGAAGGTCTGAAGGGTTAGGTCGTCTCATATTGACCTGCTAGGGCTTTTAGCTCACACTCGCTTCCCATCAAGTCAGGATTACCTAGGGTCGTCCCTCCTAGGTGTCTTGGAAGAATCGCATTATTCCCGGAAAGTTACTTTGAAAAGTATTTTATTTTGAAATTATTATTTATATCGTGTATTATAATCGTTCTGTTTTAAGGCAAAAAAAAAAAAATCTGTACCATTAACAACCATGAAGGTTTCATTATATGGTAAAGACTGAACTATTTCTACGAAAAAGGTTGAGGAGGGGGTGATTTGTACGAGATCACGCTAGTATACGTTTTATGACTTTTTATTTCTTTTAAAGGTCTTTCCCCACCAAATCAATGAATAAAACATAATTTTATATACGGTATAATACGAGTAAAACACATAAAACGAAATTTTGGGTTCGTTATTTTTATTTGATTTTACTTTTTTTTAAATATTATTATTCAATGAAATTTACAACTGTTTTATACTAATACAATAAGTAAATAGGATGAATGGTACATATTAGCATGAATAAAGACAACTAGTGATAAAAAGTTCTACTTCATCTTCTTTTCAGACGCCTCGGAGGATTATCAGGAATTGAAGAGGTTGCAAGGTTTGAAACTAGGAGGTTTGAGTGGAAATAAAGTTTGTCATGAAAAGATTGATATCGGAGTCGGGCCAAATCAGCAACAAATGGGACATTAAGGTCATTATGGATTACTTTGTTCGTAACAAAGTAAGGAGCATTGAGGATTTTAGGAAGGATTTTGGATAGTAAGGATTGAATACGAGAGGAATTCGATGGCTTAGTGGAGTCCCAGAGCTCTACTCCTCAAGTCCAGATGCGTATAATGAATGTCATGTATAAGAGTCTTTTGTAATTAATTGGGAGCTTAGAGCGTTTGTATAGTAAATGTTGAAGTAGCCTGAAACGGCGAGCTTTTTCTTGTCGTTTCAGTCTAGTTTGAGGATTCCAAGTTAAGCGTTTGTCAAGGTGTAGTCGTAAGTACCGGACCTGCACTACAGGAATCAGTGGGATGTTATTAAACGATACGAGAGGACAAGGAGTCGTTGATCATTTTTAATAAATAATGTTCAAGCATTTTAAGATTAGTCTGGTTAAGTCAAGATACATGTTAAATCAATCTCATATAGTTCTAAAATTAATAATACTATTTTGGGTTCACTAAAAAAAGTTGTTTACCTTTAAGCTGTTAAATGCTTCTAAATTAGTGGGTTTTAATTTTTTTTGCAAATCAGAAATTAGGCATAGCTGTTAATCGTACACATTTACAAAAAATACTGTTAGATATCACGTTGATCCCAAAATAATGGTTGTACCAAATTATTTTTAATAATAAAACTTCCTTAGGCAGTACTCAAATTCTTTTCTATAATAGCCATTTAAAAAAATTCACTTCGATATTCACGATAGCCTCATAATCTTCAAACATTAAACTCGAAAAACCTAAAAATACTAAGCCTTTTATTAGTGAAATTAAAAATCCAAAATTTATCCAACTAGGACTAGTACTCCATATTTTTATGCTTTTCTGATATATATTTTTTTTAATGAATTCATCTTTAGAAAATTAAAAGGTAATCATCATAAAGTAAGTCATTCTCGCTTTATGTTTTACGAATGTTTTTGAAAATTATCTTGCTTGTGATCGTTATTACTTCACTTTCACCTTTGCTCACTTTTACTTGGATTATGTTGTTTTTATATTCATAGTGAAAAATTAATGTTGCTGCAACTTGTTTAAAAATTAGTGAATGTAATAAGTTGTAGATAGTGTGATTCTTCATTTAATTCTTATCATTGAATTTGAATGAATCTTGCTTTAATTATTTTTTATAGTGTTCCTTCAACCTACATTCCCAAAGAAATATTATTTTTAATAATGAATTGAATTGTTTTAAAATTTAATTAATAATGAACCGGACTTCACCAAAGGACTGATTGAAGTTATACTGCCTAAAGGGATGGATGTTGCTTATTTATTATTTACAAAATTTTGCTCTTATTGATACGGATTCATTCAGTTTTTATTATATTTGTATAGCTAGTATATTTGGATACCCAATCAGTTGTGCCTTTTACAATATGTACTAAACCATTTACTAAACCACTAAGCTATGCCTGAAGTTTAAAGTAAATTAAATAAAACAAAAACCTGTATTATTACAACCCATCAATGGTCTTGGATTCAATACATCGTTGAGACTCTACTTTTTATACGACAACACTAAAGGATAGGTGATTTGTCTAAGATCACGCTATACCATCAGGTATCCCTCCACATTAATGGTACCCATTTTGTAGATGCTTAATGAACTTCAAAAGGTTTTCTACATCCCACTGGGTCCATCAGAGGCTAGATGTTAACAGATTAAGTAGTTTATCTGTCATAGTCGGATTTTCAGCATAGGAACTCAACACTTTACCTCAAAGCTACTTCGCTCCAAATAAATTAAATAAATTAGTTAAATAAAATTATTTTAATAAAATATGTATTTTGAATAAATTTAACTGTATTACTGATCTTTATCCTTGTATTCGTACATAAGTAGGTCTTTAGAGTAAACAAAGTCTTATCTAAACTGATTCTAAATTAAGCTATTTAGATAAATGAATTATGAGATAAAAGCCTGCCTCAAAAAGGAACACTTAGCTACTTAACTAACTACTTAGCTCAAGTTGACAAAGCCGGTAACGACGCAGATTAAGTTATATCATTGGAAAACAATATTCCTTATAATGATATTCAATGCAATCCTATCGATTAAGTACTTATTAATTTATATTGTCATCAATCAAAATGTAATATTGTTGATAGAATATGGCTTATATTCCGCTTAATATATTACATCTAAATGTAGATCTTGCTATCTTTATACTCCATTGTCGAGATTTGGGAAATTAGTAGATAATTTGAGATTTATTCGTATTTAATTGTTTAAATGATGAATGTCGATCATACACATCACAACAACTTTATGTTACCTATAAATACCTATTTGACATTCCTCAAATTTTATTATTATTAAACCGTCAAAAATTTGTGGAACTGTAGATTCCAATGACAATGAAAGATACCGCACCCTTTATTACGGAAGACAGAGTTTCCATAAATCAGTATGAGTTAAACGAAATAATTTTTAAATATTTTCTGGGTAATATCAAAAGGATCTAAATAATTTACATAAAATACATTTTCTTCAAAATTCAAGTTAGCTACCCTTCTGAGCTGTTTAGAAACCAATGAATAAAACATTAATCAAACGATCCATTGCAATTTCTCTCCTTTAGCCCCTCCGTCTCTTTAGAATATTCTCAAGGTTTTAGGAAAATCGATAACTTGTGTAATCTCTATCAACCTCAAAGCGGGCCAGAAAAAACACATTACATTGCTATCTTGTCTGTTGGATAACCTATGCGTTATACAACAAATTCAGATTCAGGTAGCAAGATTCATATACGAGGATGGTCTGAACAGTTTCCGACCTAAAAAAAATACATGACATTTTTTCTGAAATTTGTTTTTTATTTTTCAACATAGTCTCATTGTAACTCTACGCACTTCCCCCAGCTATGCTCCCATCTCTGTAACGCGTCCAAAAAATCCTTGGCGTTTATCTCTGCAAAATAATTGTTCATGAAGGTGATTACCATTTGACGAAAATCTCTGTGCTCCGAGCGCAATTTTTAGATGAGCGATCAAAAATAAGTCGCTTGGGGATAGAGCTGGTAAGTAAAGCTGGTGGTCAAGCAGTTCAAACCGTAATTCGTGGATTTTCGCCATGGCAAACGCTGAGGTGTGAGCCGGTGCGTTGTCTTGGTGAAACAGGATTTTCTTTTTCAGCAAATGTGGCCTGTAAAAGTTCTGCCTTCAGCTTGTCAAGTAATGATGCGTAGTATGCTCCTTTAATGGTTTTTCCTTTTTGAAGATAATCGATTAAAATAAGTTTGTTATCCCAAAAAACAGTCACCATCACTTTCCCAGCCGAGAAAATAGTTTTTGCTCTTTTTTTTGGAGCCGGTTCCCCCCTACAGTCCACTGTTTGGACTGTATTTTTGTTTCGGGCGTATAGTGGTGTATCAAAGTTTCATCTACAGTAATTAATCGGCGCCAAAACTCGGATTTATTTTTCCAACAGAGCGTTGGAAATGTTCATTCGAACACATTTTTGGTCTCACGTGAGCAAACGCGGCACCCGACGTGCGGTCAGCTTCCTCATATCTAAATGTTGATTTAATATGTAACAAACAAGTTCTTTTGACATGTTCATAACCTCTGCTATCTCTCTCACTTTGATTCGGCGGTCATCTAGCACCATTTGGTGAACTTTGGCGATGTTCGGCAGAAACTTTTTAGGACACCCTCGTATGTATACAAATATTTTAATGAGTTAGTAATCATTTACTTACTTAACATTGAACTGTTACTGCTTGTTGACAAGAAGCTAAGCAAAGTTTTTAAAATTTAAGTAAGTAGAAAGTGGTTTTTATTATACTACTTATTAAACTCTTATGTTAATACTTTTCCTTATACTTCTGACATAAGTATACTTTAAAACTGTCTACCTTAAAAGCTTTAACTTTCTTTTTTTATCGCTTATCTGGTCCGTCCGGTGTTGCTACCCATTGGTGCAGACCTAAGGGATTTTGAAACTAACCATCTGTAGGCTCATTGTGTTTGTGAACTATCGTTGTGGATGTATACCTTACCTCAATTTATTTAAGATATAGCAAAAATTTTCTTATATCTTAACTTTTTATTTGCGGCTCAGCGTTGATGTTATGCTATGATATTGTGCTATGCTTGGTTATTTTATGACGCATTGATGAAGGAATACATCTTAGTTACTACGGACTTTTGTTTGTCTTTTTCTTCATTTGGACCTCAGACCTCCACAACACTTAAACTGGGAAGTGAACGTTGGGTAATGCAGACAACTACGACAGCCGATTTACAACTGCAAGAAGTGAATTAACTTCCCAGGTTGGTCGAAAAACAAGTACGCAACGTGTGCTTAATAAAACAATAAGAGATAAGGGGCCGAACTAAAGACCTCCATTGGAAACAGACAATGCTTGGAGAATGTCTGTAGACATTAGGACGAACACAAACAAGGTAATGGAAATCCGAAAATCTTATATGAAGATTATATCCAATGAAAAAGAGCAATAATGGGAAAAGGCTTATTGATAGCTCAAATGAAAAGGTTGTGTTGGGACCGGGAAGGACTCCGTTGGATACAGGCTCTCCTACGCTGAACGGAAAGAAAATGGAAGAGAAAAAAAAAAATATTCAAAAGAAGATAAAACATCACATCGGCAAGATATTTTCTGCTTGTTTCTAATGTACTTTTAATGAATGGCAAACACACACAAGGGTGGCGCGTGTTACATTATCATAATAAAGAATTCTCCTCTGTTTTGCCAATATTACCATCTTTTTTATATATTGTTGATATGCCGACAAATATGATCATAAAATATTTAATTGTAGTTAAAGGCATTTGATCCCTCTACATCACATACCCGACATAAATACTAATAGCTAGCTGAATGTGAATTGCCAAATTTAAAGTCGGTGCTGTAATGTTAAGATAATTAAACGTTTAATTATTGGTATAACGTTAACGTACGTTGGTATAACGTATATCAGTATTGGATAGACAACACCTGTTGACTAACACACGAATCACCTTTGATTACCTACCTTATTGCCTTATTATCATCTATATTAGTTCCTCGTATTAGTGTGAACAATCATAGATAAAATATATTACATAAAACAGATATATTTGGAATTTTTCTAATCGATGTATATCATTTAAATATCAAATGTAGAAACGTTCTTGAGGTAGTGAATAAATTAAACTATCGTGAATAAATAATTCAGCAAAAAAAGGAACAAAAGAGATAATAAACGAATTAAAATAGCTGAAGAGAAAGAAAAGTTAAAGAAAGTAAAACTAATACTGTTTAAAATGTAATTAAAATATTTAAAAAACTGGCCATTGTTCCCTTTACAAGAATTAAAATAAAGTTTTTTTCTCATTAAGTATTGAATTTTCTTTATTAAGTTAAAAAAAAAACCTTTTTCCAGCTCAACAAACGCTTTCGAAACTATGAAATACATATTGATTTCAAAGACATCTTCACAGCTTTTACTTAATAGCAAAACGCAAAAAATTGAGTAATTAAGCTTCGTGATCTCTTTTTGAAGTGATATGTAAAATGTAATGGGCAATAGGTTCATTATATACATTAATATGCTCGTTCTACAAATATGATCACGGATGTTATAAGCTAGAGTCAATCAAGAGTTGTAGATCTCTTTATTATCTACAACTTGGCCATCTACATTTTTTCCATAGGACTTGTAGTTTAGGCGGAAATTGGGATAAACCGTTTTTTACCCTTTAAACCTCCCCCCCTCCCACTTCCCGACCTCAGATCGCTCGTAAATTATTTTTCCTTTCATTTTTGTTATATTTTCTTCCTTTTCCAATGCGTTTCATTCTACTATAATTTTTTTTCTCACTTTTTACCATTTTTAAAGCACTGGTCTATATGTTCTACTAATCTAAGTGTTAATTTTTTCTTCTCTAAAAGCCGCTGAAACCTCAGTTAGTTTATTCAAGTTGATTCTCTTTATAATATAAACTTAGTTGAATGCTGAAATTTACTTCAATTTTATCATTACATTGCGTGAAAAAATTAACATGAGGTTTAAAATGTTTTTTCGAATTTTATAAGCATTATCGACGAAAATTTCATTACTTTTATACGATAAAATATGATTCTTATATATGTGAGGTAGGTATAATATTGTTAGACGTATTATTATTTTAAAATTTTATGAGGAGCCATTAAAATTTTATCGAAGAAAAATAATTAAACGATTTTATTAGAATCATGTAAAAAAAAAAATTGAAATACTAAGTTGTTACGAATCTATTTAGTTGTTGTATGAAATGTGTGGGACAAAATTATATCATAGAATGTCAATATATTTCCTCTAGGTCCCTATAAGAAATAATAATCACCTCCAAATAATATTATTTGTATTTTAGTCAATTTACGTTTAACCTTGACTATTAATCAATTTTAACTAATTATTTAGCTATTAGTTATTAATTAATAATTGTAATAATCTTAAAGAAATAATATAAAGCTTTAAAACGTAGTGAAAGTTTTTTATGTTTAAAAAATTAATGATTCGAAAATAAATAATAATAAAAAGACATATGGAAGAACAGTTGAAACAAACGTAGCACATGGTGGCTCAACCGTAAAAAGTAAAAATAATAAAAATGATAATATGAGTAATCTTTGTTATTTTGAACCTTTCTTCAACTCGGCGGTGCTAGTATCAGCCTTAACATTCATTAAAATCCTAATATGATTTAATGGAGTACGTGAGCCGGAGGCTTGGCTCAACCTATTAACCTACCGGAACCTTTTGGAAGGTTACAACTAATTATATTTAGTAATTATGCAAAACCTTTTTAACTTGTAATTAATGGAACATGATTATAATTTAATATCAACTTAGTTACCGAGTAATTCCGAGTTTAAAAACGATTTAGAGACAACATTATTCCCGCTTTTAAATTTCTTTTAGAGTTTCTTTTCAAAATTAAGGTTTACATTTAGGGAATTGCTTGAGATTCTAATTCCTGCATTAATGCCTGTTTTCTAATCGATGGTTGAGTTTCCATTCCTAAACCATTCCTATCTTCTATATATATCTATTAAGTTACTCCCTACTACACTAGAAATCTTATGACCTTAGAAGAGTAAAATATTTAATAATCCCTAAACTATTGGTCTTATGATCTGAGGATAATCATTTTTATTCTTATATAATTTTTTTAAGAAGTGATACATTACCTGACAATGGGATCACAAGCATTGGCGGTACCGACGGTTCTGCTTGGCAGGTTCTTGATCTTTAACAAAGTGATGAGTAACTTCTCGCAACCGGCTTCGTAGCGGAGATAGAACCAGAGTCTGCCAAGGTGTCCCTCAGGGTAGTGCAGTTCTTCTTCCAGCTCTCCCGGGTTGCGGTAGAGGGCTGGGTTTAGTCCTCCCAATCCACCGCCGTAACTACCTAAAACAGAATAGATTACAATCATATTTTTGGGTTTATATTTATATTAACGTTAGATTATGTTTATAACTAAAATATGATAATATTACTGATTAATAAAATAGCGCCCTAATTTAATTGTCCTAGATCATGCTCAACCCCAAGGTGTTACCCCCCATATGGGTACCCAGGTATTTTATACAAGCTGGATAAACTCCAAGGGGGTCGTCTGATCCCACTGGCTTAACCAGGTTATTCTATATTAAATATTTTATCTGGGGATTAGATATGGAAACGTAAAAAGTGGACCACCTTCTCACCCGAATCTAAATCTTCAAATCCTCGCACCAATTCAGCGGCCTATATAATACAGCTACCCCGCTCGCTGTGTGTGTGTGTGTATATATATATATATATATATATATATATATATATATATATATATATATATATGTATCGTATTGGAAAACAGATGTTGTGAAAAACATATCTGACGCTGCAAAACTTTTCTGGATTTACCTTCCGATTTCATTGAAAATGTCGTTCAATGCCAGGGCTAGAAAACATTTTATGATCGACTATAAATTGTATCAGCAATATTTCTTTTTATAAATAGAACTAGACAGTAACTAAAAATAGTTACTAACGATATTTGTACACATAAATATAGATATTAAGTGTATTATATTTAAACAACAATCTGCCTGTATAAAAGAAAATATGGATGAACTACAAATAACTTTGGAAATAAAAACAAGTAATTAAATTGAAAAAATAAATTCTTAAATAATAATAATTTAATACATCACAATATTTACCATCACTAAACTAATCAGCAACAAAATAAATTTTTCAATGGAAATGAAAGATGATTACCAATTAGAAGTAATTTATTAAATAAATAGAATACAAAATGAAACTAATACAATTTTCTAACAAATCCGCTGATCTGATCGGCATAACCAATGATTTTTGTTCCCATTAAAAAGTCCTAAGGTAAACTTCGGGTAGCGAACCCATGTTCTTGGACGCAGTAGGTTGTTACGCTAACCATGGCACCACAGGTGGCCCCATTCAAACAAGCACTATGAAAATAGTTGCTAACAACACGGCCCTCCAGGAAGTACAAGCAGAACTGCTTAATTTCAGAAACATGACAGGCAAGGATTAACGAGGAGTTAAAGTGCCCAACTTCTGACACCTACAACTTCCGTATATGCTGTAGAAGCTTACCAATTTTAATGTCACCATGAACATTCTGGTTTGTCATTGTCATTAATTTATTATTGTAATTTCTCAATTACTATACTGTGGAAGAAGGGGCGCGTAACAATAATCCGCCAACTTTCTATCCGAGCGAATTTACCGGCTGTAAATTCAATAAAAGCCAGTTATTTTAATTAGATGGTAATTTCCCTAAAAACTAATAATTAAAGCTAGAAAAGGAAAATAAAAAAAATTCATCAAGTAGATAGAAATGAAAAAATACAGAAATGGATAAATGTATAATGTAAAAATAATAAAAATAAAATCAATCTGCTTCATTGCAAATCTAGGATGATACATATATACAATTAGTCATTCACACACAAAAATAAAATAAAATAAACTTACTTATTAGAAATTATGACTCTTGAAAACAAGAAAAATTGGTCTGTGAATAAACGAAGAAACTAAAAATGAACTAATGAATAAATGAACTAAAAATAAAAATGATGAGTCCTTGAAAGTAGTATGAGATGAGTTGATGCGTCGATACGTTGATGAGGGTGATATAACTGAATATGATGTCTCCTACTGATAAGTCCTAGAAAAGGTAGAAATAACAAGAGGTTTTACAGGTGAGGTGTGACTGCGTAGAAGATGGGGAGAGTAAAGACAAAAATTATGTTCAGTACAACCTTCTCGCACGACAACTGTCTTGTTTTGTTTTTTATATATCACAAGAGAGAGAGAGAGAGAGAGAGAGAGAGAGAGAGAGAGAGAAATGCTGTATTGTTTCAGCAGTGTTGTCCAACTACATTGGATTTCCATAACACACAGCATACTTATCATACTGTGTGTTATATCTAAAAAACATATGCTTTTAATATTAAATGACTCACTGAATTCTTTTAACTAATTTTACTATTGTAAGAATCATATAAAACAAAAAAAAATTAATTAACGTCATAAAATATTCATTTGGAATTTAAAAAAAAATATAAAAAATAACTATCCATACCCGACAATACCTCTGAGATAAATTTATTTAATCATTAATATTATTATTAAGTCGTGATACTTTGAAGCCTAGGAATGAATTTGAGTCATAAACACTGTTATATTTTAAGTTCTAGAAATGTTTTTGTTTTTTTATTACCGTTGCTAAGGTGATAAGTAAAAAAAAAAAAATTAAAAAAAATCATTCACCAGATCTTAACTGCAACATCTAGAGTCAAGTACGGAGGTATGGTTTCGGACCCTCTGTCTCTGGCTCACCCTTGCTCTTCAACTGCGTGTACTTGAAAAAGTCATTCGTGAATAGCGCAAGGGAAAGGGCGATGGTGTCCAAAATTGAATAAGACTGGAATACAGAAAATTCAATCTCTCTATTGATTCCTTGATCTGATTTCTTGAATATGGCCATAGAACAAATTAATCAGTTACAGTCAGAAGCAAGAAAAGCAGGTCTCCAGATCGCTTAAAGGAAATCACTTATTACAAATATTAAGAGTAAAGCTAAGAGTGAACCAGGGAAAAATCAAAAGGGTCGGAAAGTGTGATATCTTGGTGAATGGATAGAATCCAATCTTGGTGAGGAGGAAGCCTTTTATTCGCGGTTGAATAAAACGGAAATGGCGTACCAACTCACCAAGGATATTTACAACAAAAGATCAATGTCCATCCTTGAATGCAAAACTCAGGCATTATTGCACTGTTGTACGACCTGAAGTCTTATATGTTGCGGAATGCCTGATTATGAATGAGAAAGGCCTGGTAGAAAAATTGGAGATCTAAGAAATATATTACGGAAAATTCTTGGCCCAATTAATGACCAAGGTGAATGCAGACGACGACATAACAGTGAGCTAAAATATCGGATGTTCCGGAAAGTATCATACTATAGCCACCTGTTAAGAATGAAACCCACAGGAGTGGTGAACCGTATTTTTACATATTAAAAGGAAAGGAAGACCAGACCTACCTGGTTCAAAGAGGTAGAAAGAGATTTACAGGAGATGGGGATCACCTGCGAGGATGTTTTGGACAGCGGCCGTCTCGGGATGAAACTAGATACCTGTGTGGGTTTTCAGGAAATGCGAGAGATGGACAGAAGAAAGAAGGGAGCAGCACTTGCGACGAATGAGGGAGTACTGGGCCAATGTCAAGAAGAAAAAAGTCAGTTGAAATGACCTGGACCATAGTAGGCCAATACGGAAAAAAAAAATGTGAATCCATTTCTGATTCATGTAAGTTATGCTTGATTTTTTTTTTTGTTGGTGAAACACAAGCAGGAGATATACTAGATTTAAAGTTTAATCATGCCGAAAGCAAATTCTACTTTTTTAAATTAAACTACATGATTTGGTATCAAAAGGAAATCATCAATAAAAGGGAGATGAAAACATTTTTTACACAAACGGGATTATATGGATGTGTTGTGTGTGTAACAAAAGGCTTCTCTGGAGAGGAATTTTCAACATTATCAGTTTGAAAATACTGGATAACTTCCAACTGGCATAGAAAACGGTTTATTAATAAAAATCATGTTAGCTCTTGAAAACTTTAATTCGATCCTATCATTGTAGTCTTATTTGACGGCGTGTCAGGAAAACGTAAATACCAAGATTTCATGAATCATTTTTGCGGATAGGGATAAGATTAATCATGTGTGGATACCAGATGCATCATTGTGATTACTTTCTATAATTGTTATTTTTTTGTTATTAGAATTATGACTATTCATAAAATTATATTTAAAATCGTTACTTAAAGTAATGCTTATTTATTATTAATTTTATTTGAACTTTCATATTTATTTAAATCATCTATATAATCTTTACAGAAATGGAGTTCAGAGGCAGTATTTTCTCTTGTCCATATTAATTGCATATTTTATTCATTTTGATATAAAAATATTTTAACGTTTTTACGAATATTGGGCTCAATACTTTCTCATTTTTATTATTAGCTATAATAGTACTTGCTATCCGGCGTTAGTCATTAAATCTGTGAATTGTTAATGTAATTAGAAAGCCATTTATTTCGTTTTCCATGTTTAATATATAACCTTTATTTTATTAAATAATTGATTTTCAACTAGTACTATTTGCAAATATATTAATTAATACAATTTTTATAATTTATTTGTATGCAGCCAAAATGATATAAAGTAAATAAATAAATTTTCTATCGATTTATATTACCAAATATCAAATCACATGTTATGAATTTAAGATAAATATACGTTGTGAATTTGGTATGCCCCTTTTATATGCCCAACTTTAGTATAGACTAATCCTGCGCGATAGTTCAGTAACGCGGGTTTAAAGGAGTGAATTTCATGAAGGCGTAAGGCTCACCCCACTTGAGAACTGAAGATTGTTTCATTGTTATTATTTTGTTCATTCAAGTACATTAAATCTAATGTAAACAAATATCAAATAACTGCTGTAGTATTACATTATTATAATATTAAGGTTACATCTTTACAATATATAGTATATATATAACCATATATATATTTAACATAAACATAATATGAATATATATATATAACATGAAGAGATGTTATGTTATATATATATATATAACATGAAGAGATATTATGTTAGCCTAATGGATATGTGAGTGTGTTTACCTTCAATAACATAAATATACTCGTAGGTGATATTGTAAAAGTAAGATTAATTACTCTCTCAGTCTCTTTTTATACTCATTTTTTCTTCACAAAAACAATAAAAGAGTTTCTACGGCTTCATAATTAAAACCAAATGAACAGCAAACCAAGCCAAATAACAATCTTTTCAACAAGGGTTTCAAGTTTCTCTGACAATGTGTAGAATATCATCGTAAATGTGTTTATCATGTGTAAAAATGTATTTATACGTTTATACTCTTATCGTTCAGGACCATAATCAATTGGATTATGCATTTTTCTGGAAAAATGATTTTAGCTTCATTTCAACCAAGAAGACAAATGATCTATTAGAAAATAAACCCAATTACTGGAAAATCAATCCAACCATTGACGACCCTTCTTACTGCACCTAGTAAGACTTGGACTTGGACAAACTGAGCCGGAACCACAAAATTTAAATAGAAAACCATAAGACTTGGGATCCATAAGGATTTTTGTTTACCTTCATAAGTGATGTCTATTTCTAACTACCATGTAAATATACTTAGGGGT
Organism: Troilus luridus; assembly: GCA_964056705.1. Classification (NCBI taxonomy): domain Eukaryota; kingdom Metazoa; phylum Arthropoda; class Insecta; order Hemiptera; family Pentatomidae; genus Troilus; species Troilus luridus. Next base: position 61,626,023 of record OZ057414.1, read on the forward strand.
AATTTATTTGTTATTTTTAATTATTTTATATCCTTTATTTAAAATTTCAATTGTAACATTTTCTTTTCGTTTTAACGAGGATATTCAACCATCAATATATTTAGATACTGGTTTTTCGATTTTATCTGAAATTATTTTATCTACCACCATTTACTCAATTTCATAGGTGCTTCATATTAGATATTTTGATTTTCGAAAATGTATAAACATTTCTATATAAGTAATTAAGTGTTCATGGATATTTAAAGTGCTTGTTTATTTTTTTTCCAGAAGATCCATCATGCAACTTATAAGAACATCATACTCTTTTCCTGTTCTAATGCTGTGCAGTGTGAGTATCCTGCTTACAGAGCCTGGACCCAGTCTCTCTTTCCTGTGCTAATTCTCTCCTTTTGTTCCAGTCCATTCCTCACCTTCTGAAACCATCTTACGCTTTCTTCCCAGGATATACGAGTCCTTCCTCTGGGCCTTTTTTCTTCCGCGCAGGCCTCGGAAGTCTTCCGGTCAATTCCCTCTGGTTCCATCCTAAGTAGGTTTCCGAACCACCTAAGTTTGTGTTCATGCAGGATAGTCTCAGCCGGTAATATCGAGATTAATTCATATTCTAGTTCTGTAGTTGTGTTCCGTATCCTAACTGTCCTAGATTTTTTTTCTACTTTTCGCAGATACCTCATTTTTACTCCCGCTGTATTATCGTCCGATTTGCCACGGCATCATAAAGTGACGCTAAATGAATAAACAAACATACTGATTATTACCCATATTATTAGCCTTTATCAGTATTAAGAATATACATGATAACTAGAACAAACCACCGTGGCCATTGATGATTTTTGCTGGACTATTTTTTTAATTTTTTTACTGTAGCAATCACGCTCAAAATAATTGTCCGCTATCTTTAGTTACTAAAAGATTTTTTTGTATCTATAAACGATTTGGAACTTTACACAATTTTTATCGATAATTTAACACACTAGTTTTGCTAATTTCAACAGGAAAATAATAAAAGGTCAATAAGTATGATAATAAACAAGGTTGCGTGTTTAGATAACAGAACTTCATCTGATATAAAATATTTCTATATTTCTAGGATTGACTTAAAAGTCATAGCATAAATATGTTTCAGTGATATTTTACAAACCTAATATTATATATATACTATATATATTACAATGCTCGATACTTGGTTTGAACATATAGATCATTGTAAAATAAAGCAGTTTTTTTATTTATTAATCCGAAGCAGTGTCAATGTTCTTTTAACATTAAAACATTCTAGAGTTCTCCTATGATGTAAGCATTCTATTGTATTAAATTTATACTCTGCACATATTTATTAACCGGTTTAATACAAGGTCAAGAATAGAATTGATAAATAATATACAAATGGAACTTGTAAAAGCACTTTCTTAGAAGGAACAATGATTCAATAATAAAAAGAAACTTAATAGACATTGTACTATTAAGCTTTTTTTCGGAAGAGGACACAAGAGATGTCCTCCGACAGGCCGACAGTGACAAATGGCTGAGGGAGGCGATTCATTGAATTCCGTGTGCTCGTTCGGAGCTTCGACAAACTAGGCCAACCCAGCTTCCTTATTCAGCAAGTTGTTTCAAGTGGGTGATGAGCATTGTTTGAACAGCTCATCAGGTTGCCCATTAATGCGAAAAGTCTACTTTTCATGTATTCGAGACTTCACAAAGCCCATGATATTCTTTAGCTATTAGTTCCAATTATTATACAGTATGGAAGAATAGAAGTGGATATTATCATATGTAGAACAATTTATTTATAATATTTATCAATTCCGTTGAAGAAAATGTGAACCGTGCGGGATTAAGAGTGGATAATTCCATAATGTCTGAAAAATGACTTTTTCGATAGTTTACTTTAGCTGATTTGTCTGACATAATAATAATAATATATAATAATAAATATTTGTTGAGAGAAATAATACAAATGCTATTTGGTACATCGGAGCGGAGTAGCTCACTGGTAGAGAAATGAACAATGAGTTGCCATGATGAAAATCCTGGTTCGAATCCCGCTGCTGGCAAAACTTGTATTTAATCTGTTACCAGCCGAGGATGGATCATTTGGGATCTAGGACCCTTCTGGGGCCAACCCAGCCTCTATAAAGTGGGTACCCCAGTTAGGATGAATACCTGGTGGTTGAGCGTGGTTGAGGACAAATAACCTCCATGCACTACCGTTGTCCTTGGAACAGTACAGTCTTTACCATCTACTCAACCCCAGATCCGTTGAAGTGTTGTTCAACAGGTTTTTTTTGGTACGTACTTTATTTTTTATATTCTTTTGTGATAATTTGTCTGTCAGTAATTATTGTACCAGTATGTTTAGTCCAGCAAGTTAGTCTTAATTTTTTTTTTAGTTTTACATCATTATGTCAGTCACAAGTGGTATGTTCAAGTCTTTCTGTAATGATTTGTTAGTTATGCTAATAGGGCAGTGAGAAATATAAGGAATGCATCTTTACTGAAATATTTGAATGATTTGTAAGTGGGATTTTTCGCATGAGCCCTACACATGCGTGGTATAGGTCCATAACGGTTAATGTAGCAGTATAATACTTAATAATAATTAATAATGAAAGTCTTAGGAATGAAAGTCGATGATTCGACCTTTTCTTCAAGTGAGTCATTTGTGATTTCCATGTTATTATTCTGTTCATTCCAAGGCCCATGTATTTTGTCTGTTGTTGGGTTATAATGTAATTTGAAAATTCTACCTATCTTTTCCCATAAGTGTCAATTCTGAATTTCATATCTTTAACAAAAGTTAATGAATCAATTACTAGAATGAATCCCAGTTACGAGCATCATCACAAACTAACTCATTGAATATTTCATCTGATATTCTACAAGGAATACGACTTCATTTGGTAATAGACATACCTATTCATGATATTATTTATGTTTCAGAACAGAATAAATTTATAATTTAACAATAACATATTTATAAGTAAACAACACAGAAACAGGCTCTGTTTTGATAGCTTAACGAGATTACTAATGGCAAGTTGTCAACATCAATCTAAACAGAGTAAATAAATTAAGGCTTGTTTTTCCGAATAACGCATAAAATTATCAGGATTAATCCCCTATATCGCAGCTTAAGGTAATATGCACATAAACTGGTAACTCATAGTCAACGAACCATGAGGATTAAAAATTTGAAATCTTCGGAATGGTGACAAAACTCGAGGATTAAAATAAATTCCCACAAATCCCGTCAGATCATCTTACCCTTCGTGATAAACCAATGACTTCCTGCCCTCTAGTATTGTTTGATAATATTCCACTGATTGCTGAAGAGCAGCTCCAATACTTAGGACTACATCTTGACTAGCGAGCAGTTTCTTGTCGTTGTCAGGCTATGTAAGCACTTACGAGACAAACGCTGTAAGCTCCCAATTAATTACAAGAGCCTCGAAAACATGACTATTATAAGACATATTTCGACTTACGGAGTAGTGCTGTGGCTCTATTAAACCATCAAAAGTAGTCAAAAAGACCTTAATACTGTATTTGTTGCTGATTTGGCCGGAACCCGATATCAATCCTTTCATCAAAAACATTATTCCCCACTCAAAAAACTAGTTTAAACCTAGCTACGTCTCCTGTTCCCGATAATCCGAATTGTCTGAAAATTGTCGTGATCGTTTAAATAGAATTTGTTGTTTTAGGACTACCGCTGTTTAGATTCTCTAGTTGCTTTTATCCAAGATTTATTATTTGGTCAACTACACGGAAATTCAAACCCCTTAATTGAACAAATGGTCACTACTCTCATACCAGAGAACACTAGGAGGCGATTGAAAAGATCGTGGCTGAGGGATCTATTACCAAAGGAAATTAAATCAAGCAACAGGTGAGGTGCCGCTGGGCACTGTTCCTCCCCATGCCTTTCATGTCATTCTGCATTTTACAGTCAGCCAATATGCTGATTGTCAGTTATTTGTATTTGACAGGTGTGGATAAAAATATAAAGAGAAAAAAATATTGGATTAATAAGAGAAGAGCAATAGCCATATTAAAAAGTCCAGGTCAAATAACAGTAGAACACAAATCAGAAAAAGAGAAGAAAATTACACTGCAATCGCCCAGTGGAGTGCAAGTGGGGACTGGTTACCCAGTCAGTTGATTAAATATGCAATAATAATTTATAATATGATCCTTGAGGAAATTTATGTCAACCTTCAAGGGCCACTATATCTTTCCGCAGTTAAATCATACTAATTGCAATTTTATTCAACCATGGGAGAAATATTATGTAAAATGATTAGAAATAAAACAAGTCATTTAGCCTAGCTGGAAAAGTGGCTCCATATCTCTTAACTGATATGGAATTAATTCATTCAGTAAGGGATGGGTCCTCAAATAACAGGATGTTTCGGAAACGTTTAAAAATGAATTGGAGAGATGATCCAATTTAGCGACTGAAGATCGGAAGATCCGAACGGGACTACTTGGAGCGAGCCCTATATAGCTCGGTCGCTGGCTGTAATTATTTCGTGGTGGCCCTGGGGGAATTAATTTCGACATTCCGCTCATCTCTAACCTCTCTCCTTGGATTTATAGGCTGCGTAGGCTTTCTAATGAGTTGTCATCCTCTGACTACTAAGAAGTCTAATACGATCTCAGAAATATTTATTATGTAAACAGATAAAATATTCAAATCTACCACTTTCAGTTCACTTCTCAATATACAAAAAATGGCCTTTTTTCAAATTCAAGTTTTCAAAGGACTGTAAATATTTTAATCATGTTTAATACATTCCAATACTTAATAATCCCTTATTCTCGTAATTTTAAGGCATTACTGGAAAACAAATTCACAGTCACTGAAGTAGTTCGTAAAATTATTAAATATGAAGGAGAAACTATCCTTGGCCAGGACTGCGCGGCGTTGGTTTGAAAAATTTAGTAGTGGAGATACAACGTTGAAAAGGAAGGATGCATCCGGGCGGCCAACAATGGATATTGATGTGGTTCTGCAGGAAGCTTTTGAGTTAAATTCATCCACAAGTACTCGCGAACTTGCCAGGCCATACTCCATACTCCTGTGCCGAAAGATAGTGTTAGTATAGCGCCATCTGCGCTCCATTGGGAAGTTGAAAAAACGCTTTTGACTGGTCTCTCACGAAGCTAAGAGGTTTGAAAGTTTGATTTATAAAGATAACTTAAGGATTATTTGTGGATAATTATTTCGTTAAGCTTTAAATTCAACTGCTATATACTGATGCTTTATATACTAATTTAAATTACCCTAATGATTTTAATTAATTTACACAAACTAAGTTATCATTGTATAGTTCTCACAAATAGATAATGTATTAAGTTTTCAGATCGTGAATATGTTATGCGCCTTCTGGTATACCAAGATTTGAGCTCTTGGAATAGTAAAAAATATTTTGTAAAAAGAAAGATTTACTAAAAAATTTACTAATCAAATATTTGGCGATCCCGAAAACCGGAGGACTTCTTTAGACAAAATTATCAATTGGATTTAGAATATTAAAGAGTACAAGTGATTGTTGAGTGATCGTTGAGTCCAAACTTCGTATTTTTACGCTCTCTTTTTTTCACTTTAACCTAGAATAAGCTATTTAGCATTGTATTGAATTTACCCTTCGCATGAAGAATAATTTCTGTTATTGGAAGAAAATGGTCCTACATTGCAGTAATAATAAGCCATTGAGAATAAATTTTTCTTTTGGGGCTCGCAGTAAAGAAGAAAGCTTTACGAGTTCTGGAACGACGTCATGTGATTTGATTTGATTAGCCTCAGTAATTTTCACTGCTGAATTCGGGTTTATCCTGCACGTTAACCTCTACATTAGAAAAGAGTAATTTACCTTACGAAGAGGTGGGGTATCGCGTAAAAATGACCGCTAGAACGTGAATTAGGAAGAGAGAGGGGGAGAGAGGCAGAGCTATTGAGCGAGAGTGGTGATAAAGAAGAGGCATTAATGATGACACGGCCTGATACCAAATGCCCCCGCTAATGATGAATGGGAAATTGTGTGGAAGCTGTTAAAATGCAGATTGCTCCTGAAAACTGCTGATCACTCCACGTCATCCCGCGCATTGTTCATCAACCCCGGATCGAACACTACTGCGTACTATCTCTAACACCCATTATTAAATATCACCAATCTGTGGGGGATAACATCTATTTAAAAACAGAATATAAAGCAGAATAACTGGAAACGAGATCAAACCAAGTGCAGTATAGTGCCCTATAATTGTCGATATATCGATTTCCTGAAGACAAAGGACAACATATCAATAAAATGAGTAACATTTTAGGCAAATAGTCATAAATAAATATTATAATCAATACATCTAAAAACTTATCAATGCCAATAATAATGTGTAAAATTTTCATTAAGCTGTAAGTAAGGCAGAAACTAATTATGATGACTAATTGAATAATAGAACATGGTTATGAAAAATTGGCTTTCCTGAATAAATTAAATATTTACGAAAATGTGATATGTTGTCCTTTACATCGAGGATACCGATATGTTCGTCAGTTACATATTCTTGGATAATCTAATAAGGATAAACAAAGTTCTGAACGACTTGACACAATTACTAGATTCAGAGGGCCCAATTCTCCCAAAATTTACTCATAGCTAAACTACGGATTCATGGAGTTTTTTAATATTACCAATTTAATTGAAACCATAAATGAAACAGTTTTAGTGATTATATTGTTATTCAGTAATGATAAAATTTATTTGTCTAAAAATTATAGCAGATAAAGAAAATAAGTTTTTAAGTTAATCACACTCAAGAATGAAATAAATTTTTAAGTAATCACACTCAAAACAACATGAACTTGTAAGTACATTTGAGTTCAGTACCTTTGAAGTTATGAAATATCGGTTACTAAAATGTGTAGATGATTAAGAAAAATTATAGGGCTAATAATTAAAAATACATTAATTATTAATTACATGAAATGAATAGATCGATTCATGAAGTTTTTATTGTTGAGTGGCTTTTTGTGGAGACAGTAATTAGCCAAAGATTATTGGTGGTTTTTACTTTACAGTAAAACCGAAGAGGGGTCGTGGTTTCAGTACGTGCTAGACAATGTCCTTGTTATAGAACTAAGGGTGTGCAGAGAAGTGATTGGTGCGAAATCGCGCTCATCCACTAGGTTTTTCTCGTAATTAAGGAAACAACTAACAGGGAACTAACATAGAGGCTGGGTGAGCCCCAGGAGGATCTGCAGATCTCACTGTGTCCATCCGTGGTTGTTAAAAATTAAATAATGTATTTGGCACAGCCTGATTTTAAATTCCGGACTTCTAGAATAATTAATAATTAATTAGTACCTATTATTTGTACATTAGATAACAACTTAGAAGATAAAAAAGTTTCTACATAATGAAATTAAAATAAAAGTTACCATCTGTTGATTTTCGAATCATCAAGCTCAAATTCCCTAGCTGGAATGATCCAATTTGTGACCAAGCAACTTTGTAAGAGCTGTGCTGTTTCCTCAGTTAATTCTAACTCCATTGAACAGAAGCACGTTCAATGAACTTACCCACCTGGGCTGCGCTCATTCAATGGACCAATCTGAGGTAAAAGTGATTATGATCGATTAGTTTCTAAGTACGAATTTGAACTTGTACATTTAATACCATTTTTAGAATAAGTGAATTCTAATGGAATAAATTATAAGAAACTCGTCCAATCTTCTAAAAAAAAAAGAAAATATGCACGGTTTAGTTCTGTATTTATTTATTGAGTTCTAATTTCAGTATATAATTACGGGTGCGCGTGTTTAGAGTTTAACAGGATTAAAACCCCCTACTCGGGGTCAGTTTTTGTTTACCACCTCCTAAACCTGTAGGTCCTAACAGTAGGACCCTTCATAGGTTGTAGTGACCACCTATGAAGGGTCCTACTGTGGGTTATATACAAGGGTCTTTGCTGTTACTTGAACAAGGGTTGTGCACAGACGTAATTTTTCCTAAATCATGCTGAACCGCCAAATGTTTCTTCCTATTTTGGGTACCAACTTTATAGAGGCTGGGTGAGCCCCAGGAGGGTCCTAGATACCTTAGGACCTATCTCCGGCTGCTAATTCCGGATTTGAACCCAGGACCTTCGTCACGGTAACTCAGGGCTCTACCACTGAGCCACTCGCTATATCTTAACTACTTATAGAATTTTTTGAAGTACAAAATATCCAGCATGAAGCCTCTAAGAAACTAAGTGGATGCTAGTAAATAAAATAACTTCAGATAAGATAGAAAAACTCGTGATAGTATCTAAATATGTAGATACAATAATAAATATTTACTGAGAGGAATTTTACAAATGCCATTTGGTACATATCGATGCCTTAGTACATTGAAATGCTTTAGTTCACATATGAAGTCATAGATCATATGTTGATATACAATTAATAGAGAAGCTGTAAAGGTTACAAAAATATATTGTGTGCTTAAAATTGAACTGTATTTCTTGTGTTAAATTGATATCAAAGTTGACTCATGTAAAATCATGTTCTCGGCACTTAAAACATGTGAACTAAGGCATCGAAATTGTGTGTGCGCTTTTCTTTTGAAACCCGTGGAATTGAAATGTTTTTCAATTCACTTGGAAGCTTGGATGGAAACACCTCATATCGAAAGCACTCCTAGCATGTTTCATCACTCTGTAATAGATCCCTGCTCCAGTGACGTTTCAGTCTCATTGTCGGTTTCTAGGTTATAGTGTCTTTCAGAATTGTACTGTACTAGTAAGTTTGGGTGTACAGAAAGTAAATTATGAATTTTTTAATAGAATTTCTTGATTGTGTCAGTCACGAGTTACATGTTGAGGTCTTTACTATGTAGACGATAGATTTACCTTCTGGTAAAATCGAAAAATAAGTTATGTGACTGTTATGTTCTACAGTAAAGTATATAATAAGCTCAAAATTAACCACGAAATCATCTAAAAACAAGTTAACTACGATGAATGATGTATTCAGATTTTGAGGTTTTATTTTTATATGTGTATATAGTCCCCATAATCCCTTCACCATTTACATTACCATACCATTACATTTCTTATTTGTCACAATAAGTACTACTAAATCCATTTTGTATATTTTTACTTCTACTGGAAGACTGTAATTGTTATATAAATAATAGTAGATATTTGTTATCAAGGAGTCATATATCATATGAGCAGGAGGATTAATAGAAACAGGCGGAGAGGTTACGAAGATGGCTAGTGTGTGTTTCAAAACTGAATCATTTCTTGTTGTAAGTTATTATTCATAAAACATGGTGTCAGGTGTAAAACTGAGTTGTTTTACAAAGTAATACAATTAAGTATAGTGCCAACAACATGTCTGAGGAGGATATTAAGCTTAGAGCTGTATTGCGTAGTCGACTTACACGAATGAAGACATTTGTTGATTCTGAGAATCTGAGTGCAGCTGAACTTTCAGATTTACAACTTCGCAGTGATAATGTAAGTGAAATATTTACAGCTTTTAACAATTTGGCTATAAAATCAGAGATTGATGATGCTTACATGAGTTCTTTTGAAGATGATTATTTTTATATAAGAGCTAGCTTACAGAAAATAATTGATGAACGTAAAGGTAGTAAACAGACTTCACGGAGCTCTCATGTCGATATCAAATGTCAAGTAGCCCCAATAAAAATTCCTGTATTTCAGGGCGATATTTGTTCATGGAATTCGTTTTATGAGTTATATGAGTCAGTTATACATACAAATCAAACGTTGGATGATGTACGAAAATTTCAAATTTTAAAATCGTCTTTAGAAGGGGAACCATTAAACTTAATAGCAGGTTTGGATATCACATCATGTAACTATAATATTGCACTACAGAAATTAATTAATCAATACAATAGAGGAAAACTAGTAGTCTACACCCACATCAGACGTTTTATGGAGCATTCAGTTGCTCATACGAGTGATGAACTGAAAACATTAGTAAATACTTCCAGGTCAGTATTGAACGCTTTAAAGAGTTGTGGCATTGACACCTCTACGTGGACACCCATACTTTTATATATTTTACTGACCAAGATTGACAAGGATGCGAGGCAGTTGTGGGAATTACAGGATGATACTACTACTTTCACCGAAATTGACATTTTTTTTACATTTTTGGACAAACTAGTTGTAATTCGTAAAGACGATTTTTTACCGGGGACCAGGCCTCAAGAAATTCAAAGGGTTATTCAAGGCAGAGCTTCCAGTAGGCAGGGGATGGTTACTCAGCACTGTCTGAAGTGTGGCTTACGTCACCGGATCAGATCATGCCCAGCGTGGGGAAAGACATGCTACCGTTGTGGGAATATTAATCATTTTGCGGCGTGTTGTAAAGAAGAAAATATAGATCGGCCAATGCCTCCTCCCAATAAAGAAATTGGAGCCATCGAACAATTCTCAGTGGACCAGATTGTGATAAATTCCATTGAAACTCGCTGGATGCAACCTGTAAGTGTTGGTAATAGGGTTATAAACTTTAAAATTGGTACGGGAGCAGATCTAAATGTTCTTCCCCGAAAGCTTGCCGTTGTTTTGCAAGCGGACATTGAGAAATGTAAGTGTAAAGTAGTTACATACACAGGTCAGGACATTCCCATTGTTGGTAATACTCGTTTGAATTGTAAAATTGGAGATAGAATTCATGAAATTGAATTTAGTGTTGTGAACTTAGACAAGCCGCCGCTATTAGGGTTGCGTGAATGTATCAAGCTAGGTCTCATCAAGAGATTGGAAATTTTTAATATATGCTCTAGTCCCGTTCTCGCAGAAAACAAAGATATTTTTGAAGGCCTTGGGAGGTTCCCGTTTGTACATTCCATTAGGTTGTCTCCAGATTTTCAACCTTTTGTTGAGCATGTGCGGAGAGTTCCCTTTGCATTGCATGATCGGTTGAAAGAGAAATTGAATGCAATGGAGAGTGAAGGGATAATTCAACGAGTTCAGTATCCTACAGCTGTAGTAAATCCAGTTGTAGTTGTTGAAAAGAAAAATGGGGATTTACGAATATGTTTAGACATGAGGCGCCTAAATAAATCAGTAATGAGAGAGCATTACGTGATTCCAACTGTGGATGACATAACACGGACTTTAGAAGGCAAAGTGGTTTTTACAGTTCTTGATTTGAAGGATGGATATTATCATGTTGAGTTGGACGAACGATCTTCTGACCTTTGCACGTTTGGCACAATTTTTGGGCGATATAAATTCAAACGACTCCCATTTGGCATTAAATCAGCCCCAGAGATTTTTCAGAGGCATGTGGCAAGATTATTTGGCGATATTCCGGGGGTTTGCGTTTATTTTGATGATTTACTTATCGCAGGAACTAGTGAAGAAGAGCATGATTCAATTTTGCAGCAGGTATTTGATCAAATTTTTTGATCAAATGATCCAATCCAAGATGATTGGACAAATTTTTTCAAAGGAAGGAATTTCTATCGATAAACATTACGTTGAGGCGATTCAAGAGCTTCCTGAACCAACATGCAAGGCTGAGGTTTTGCGCGTTCTAGGAATTGTTAAGTATGTTTCGAAGTTCGTGCCTAATTTGTCGGAATTGTCTACTCCCCTGAGAGAATTGACTAGGAACGATAGTGTTTGGAAATGGACAGGTGTTGAGAGACAAAGCTTCAATAATATCAAAGAAATTATTGTTAGGGCTCCAATCTTAGCTTTTTATGATCATAAAAAGGACATTGAACTTCACGTTGACGCTTCAAATCATGGATTGGGAGCCTGTTTAATTCAGGAAAAAAGACCAGTTGCGTTTGCTTCTCGTACATTATCGTCAGCAGAAAAGAAATATGCGATAATTGAAAAGGAATTACTGGCTATATACTTTGGAATACAGAAATTCCACCAATTTCTTTATGGAAAAAAATTTATTGTTGTTTCGGATCACAAGCCATTAGTTAATCTCTGTTCTAAGGACCTGCATCGTTTGAGTCCACGGTTACAGCGGATACAGTTAAAGTTGATCAACTATGAGTTTGAGGTGATCTACAAACCTGGACGGGAAATGTTCTTTCCGGACGCCTTGTCACGGCTGACCATAGATAAAGAAGAACCCTCTTGTGACTTGGAATTTGTTGTCCATACGTTTATGAAATCCATTCCAGTTTCGTCCCGGCAAAGGGAGCAATTTCTCGAGGCAATGAAGGAAGATGCAGAATTACAAACCATTAAAAATTATGCTGAGACAGGATGGCCGAAAAAAGTGTCTAAAGGGTTAGCCCGATACCCCAGAGATGGAATAGTTATGTGTGAAGGGCTGTTGATTTGGGATAACAGGATAGTCGTGCCAAAGAGTCTTAGACCAGAAATGTTGCAGTTGCTTCATGCCAGTCATGTTGGAGTGGAGAAGTGTAGAGAGAGAGCTAAACAGACCATAATTTGGCCGTTGATAAATTCAGACATAGAAAATTACATTAAGAGTTGCGAACCATGCCAGAAATTTGCAAGGAAACATCCTAAGGAACCGTTATTGAGTCACCCCACACCCGAGAGACCCTGGGAAAGACTTTTTGTTGATATAATGACGTACAAAAGCGTTGATTATTTAATTTCAGTTGATTCATTTTCTAATTGGATTGAAGTAGCATCACTCAAGAATAAGTCATCAGAAGAGATTATACAAAAATTAAAAGTAATTTTTTCAAAATTTGGTATACCAGAAGTTGTGGTTTGCGATAATGTACCGTTTGCGTCAGAACGATTGAAACAATTTTCGGAAGATTATTGTTTTGAAATTTTAACGCGTAGCCCTAACCATCCCCAATCAAATTCTTTTGCTGAACGAGGAGTGGGGATAATGAAAAACCTATTTAGAAAAGTGGAAGAGGAGAAGGGGGACATATTCCTGGCCTTGTTGGAATACAGAAATACTCCGTTAAAGCACATTAAGTTATCACCATCGCAATTGCTAATGAATCGGATCTGTAGGACGAGATTACCATCTACCGGTGACAGCCTGCGCCCAATGGAAAACTGTAATGTTGCAGAGAAGTTACAACAATAACAGCAACTCGCCAAGCGGTACTTCGATAGAGGAGCTCGACTGTTGGCGGAGTTGTATCCCAATGATAAAGTCTGGATAGAGTATCCTGGTAAAGATAAAAAACATGCTGGAATTATTCGCAGTAAACACGATGGAGTCCCGCGATCGTATATTGTATTGGATGAAGACACAGGACAATTGATTCGGAGAAACAGAAGACATCTTTGGAAAAGATTTGGGCGTGGTTTAGAGAAAAGAGAAGATCAACAACTAGATAGAGGGGAAGAGAGACCCAAGAGACTGAGACAGTTGCCTTCTAGATTTAGAGATTATAGTACGTAAAAAAAAAAAAAAAAATAAAAAAAAAAATAAATAAAAAAAAATAAAAAAAAAAAAAAAATAAAAAATAAATAAAAAGGGAAGATGTTATATAAATAATAGTAGATATTTGTTATCAAGGAGTCATATATCATATGAGCAGGAGGATTAATAGAAACAGGCGGAGAGGTTACGAAGATGGCTAGTGTGTGTTTCAAAACTGAATCATTTCTTGTTGTAAGTTATTATTCATAAAACAGTAATAACATCTGAAAAACCAGAAAAGGAATGATTTTCTATGATATTATAATGTTATATGGCTATAATGTTTCTATGTTATGGCTATAATGTTATATGGCTGTGAAACGTGGAAATGGGGAAAGGGAAGGAAATAGAAACTGCTAGTCGCAGAGATGGAACTCTGGAGGAGGGCAGGCGGAATATCTAGGCCTGATAGGATACCCAATTCAGTAGTCCAAGAGATCATGGGTACTCACAATGCGATTAGTGGAGTTTGGACACCTACTGAGTATAAAAAATAATCAAATCCAAAAAATGAACATGTACTGGTAACCTGAAGGAAGAAGAAGATCCAATAATTTCATGGGTGGACCAAGTACAGGAAGACATGGCAGGATAAGGTATCAATGAAGAAAATGTACTTGACAGGAAGACTTGGAAGAATTATCCTAAAATTTGGTTGGAGAAACCTCAACTTTGGTGAAACTCTCAATAAAAAAAAAGATTATTTTTATATTTATTAATAAATATATGTGTATCAATATTCACATATATATATATATATATATATATATATATATATATATATATATATATATATATATATATATATTACGTCACTTATCGAGCTATTAAAAAGTAAAATACAAAAATACTGGAACAGTGCAATAATTTACAGATTTTTCATAATGGTTTTGCAGAGCCTAGAAAGCTAGGCATATGATCAGTTTTAAGGTAAGTAAATTCAACTGTTATTAAAAATAGGGGACAAATAGTGAATTGGAGACCTTAAATTTTAAAACAACAACAGTCTATTGTATTAAATATTGTCAATATATGTTACCTGAACCTATTTTTATCCTTAATTATAATTCCTCCCTTTATTTTTTTATCTCATGATTTCATTCTATACCAATAACTAAGACCTAATAAATAAAAATGGGAGGGGAAAGCTCAGTATGTAGAGCTCTGTGTTACTAAGATGTAGGTCTAGGAATTCAAATTATTCTGTTAATAAATCGAGTCCATCGGATCTACCCCCCCTCCCTCTGGTGCTCACTCAGGCTCTATGAAGCTCTATGATCTTGGCCAAACACCCCCCTCTCAATATAGGAAGCACGGATATAATTTGAGAAAGTAAATCAATTTAAACAGTAGTTTCCTAAAATTAAATACCTACGAAAAGGTAATTTCATTGTCACCAACTGCTTTAGTATATTTGGGGCTATTTATTGTTGGAAGGTAATGAACACATTCCTCTAGAATACGATGGTAAGAATGACGCTACAGTATTGGACTTGTAGAAGGTGGCAGTTTTTTAATAAAATGTAAATGAGTGAGCCGAGTGTGGCCTAGTCTCAAGCCGGGGGCAGGGCAACCGACATCCTATAGCTCCAGTAGGACGTATACCGTACTAATACTGTTTTTTAAACTACTTATTAATTTAACAGGATGGAAAATAATAATGTCCTTCTTTATATTTCCTATAAGAACTTATGTACCACTTTATCTCTACAAATCTTAGAATTTCTACAAAATGTGCACTTTTTTGGTTCGTTGCTGGACCAAAAAAATATTTTATATATTGTATTCACAATCTTTCCAAACAGTTTGTTACCAAAAGATAATTATAATTAGTGTTTATTGTTTCTAAATTACTTAGAATAGAATAGAATAGAAAAGTAACTTTATTCTGGGACTAGGTCCCTTTAGAATAACAAACATGAACAGAAATAGAAACAAAATATATATCTGGCCAGAAGGCTGCATGATACAAATCATAAAGCGTATAAAAAGTGACAGAAAGAAATAATAAAAAAAGATATATATAAACAATGATAATAATAAGTAAATAAACAGTACGAATCCTGACAAAATTAATTATCGTAATCCGGACAATTAAAATAATAGATAGATCAATAACATATCTGTTGAATGCATGAGCTAGCAAGTAATAATTTCTTTACTTGATGTACATTTTCTTAAAACAAAATTAAAATACCGAAATAACACATTAAATTATTAAATACATTTCATTCTAAGCAAATGACTTCCTGCTTAGAGAGCATCTTTTTGGCAAGCCAGGAGATGTTGGAAAAGCAAGGATTTGAATGACGATAGTCCGGGAGCTTGGGGGGGGGGGGAGGGATTGAGTTCCACACTGTGATGGAACGGGGGAGTAATCGTTTAGTATTAATGTTGGGAAGGTGTGGATGGAAGTATGGAGAGGATTACTTACTGAAAGAGTTTGACCTCTGCTGTGTTCCACTGAACCGTTGTTCTTGCCTCTTCTTGCAGTCCTCCTCATCGTCTTCGTCCGGCATTATGTCATCGAGAGACTCGGTCTTTCTCATCAGTGGCAGGCTGAAGTCTATCTGCTTAGATCTGAAAGAAAATTATTTCATGATGATAAAGTCAATGATTAAAAACAAAGTATTTTTTTCCTTCTCACATATTCCAATCGTATTGTTATTACTATATATTTTCACATGATGATATTCATTGAACAGAAAGGAATAGTGACCGTCACTATACTCCTACCGTGCAATTGAAAACCAGAAAATACACCTGGTGCAGTAAAAGAGATCCCATACATCATATTAATATGTCATTCTCAAAAATTAATATAACCCAAGGAGCTAAGAAAAAAATACAACAAACCATTCATTGATATTCTTTTAATTTCCAGGGAAAATACTTATATGAGTCGTTATGATGGGAATTCACCGAAAATATAATAAACAGAGATCTATTGGTACCATATATCGTCGGTATAATTCCAAAGCACCACAAGTGAAAAAACCTTTTTTAAGTTTTATTCAAAATCAGTAAATATTGTCAAACGAATTTCACCTATGTCGTTATACATAGTTTTTGTGTCTTATAAATGATTATATTTTTTATTTATTTATACTGGGCTCTAAAGTCCTTGATGAACCTTGGCCTCTGCTAATTTATTCAGCCATTGGTTCCAACCCCAACGCGCCTCCATTTATACCGATCGCCTTTAGGTCACCCTCCACATCGTCGAGCCACCTGAGACGGGGCCTCCCGCTTAATGACGGGGGCGCCGTTTCTTGTATATCATCTTTCTTGGAGTTCACGTCGGGTCCATCCTCTCCACATGCCCCAACCATCGTAGTCTTTTGAGCTGGATGACTTTCAATATATCGGGTTCTTCGTGGTAAGCCCCTTAGCTCTTTATTGGACCTGATTCTTCACTTGTACTCCACTCTGACATGTCCAAAAATTTGACTTTTTTCCCCATACTTCTAGGATCCTTTTACAATTTTTTGTCAGTGACCAAGCCTCGCATCCGTAAGTCACAATTGGTCTAACAATTGATAAATGATTAAATATGAATTTTAAATGTAAAGATAATACTATAAATCTGAAACGAAAAATATGTTTTTTCCATATTCGATACTTTGCATTAGTATACATAAATTTAGTAAAAAAAAAAACATATAAAAATCTATTTTTTAGAATTTAGCTCTTTCTTTAGTAATGATTTACGGATCGTACATGTCTCAGAAATCACTAGTTTTATAAACAAGGATTTTATCAAGCGGTGAAGAAATATCTAATGTGGAAATCGTATATATTATAATTTTATTTTGTTTAAATTCGAGCTATTTCGAGGACATTATTGAAATATATTTTCTAAAACTATAAACCCTGGCCTGTGGTGAAAAGACTTGTCAACTCATCAACGAATAAATAACAGAGATATGAACTGACGACTAACTTTTTTTTTCCGACGTCAGTGGTTCCAAATGTTTTTCGTTGCTCTATTGTTCCCAGCTTAATGGAAAAGCCCTGCTATATTAACTACTGCAGTATTCCTCCTTTAGGAACACAGAGAACACATTATTTTTTTTTTTTTACTTTTATCAGTTTACGGAAAGCTGATTTTTTTCATCCTACAGACACAATCATAATATGAAGAAGCAAGGCATATCCATATCAGTAATTATTTTATTATGCGTGGTGTAATTTGGTAAGGATTACTTTAATGCCAGAAAATATCTTATCGATAAATTGATTTAATCAGAATAACAAAATAGATAATTTTTAAATAAGAAAATAAATTGTAGGGTTTATTTACGCCTGAAGGGTTAAAGGTCACTTGACTTTACTTTGTCAGTTTGAGAGACATCTACTAATTACCCCCATCAGAGTTCTTGAGCAACTTCTTAAAGTCTTTGATCTTAGAACTACCTCAAATGCCAAGGCCTCCTATTTACAGGGAAATGAGGAAATGCGAGGGATCTCTCAAACTAGGCAGGCCGTCGTTTTAAGTAAACAAATATACCAAATTTATAAAAAAATAAAATAAATAAAAAATATTTATATTTTATATTATTAAAATATCAATAATCAACTATTTTAGCCTGATGTATCTTTTATAATTAATTGGAGGTTTAATATAATTAAACCAAATAAACATTTCCTAAAGCTAGTAGTTAATGCATCTAGTTATTACAAAACAAGTATACAACATAAGTATATAATATAATTACCTACTACTTAAGTATAAGCTATTTTTATTAATATGTTGCCATTTCCAATAAATTTAGTTGTTTTTTTTTTTAAAGAAATGTTTATAATAAGCCACCATTAATTTTTTCTGTAATGAGCCATAAAGCTTTCTCTTTTAAAGTAGAGGGTCTGAGTAAAGTTTAGGATATTATTTATTTATTTTGTCAAGTTAAAAGGAATAAATGAAAAATTGAAAGAAATTATGTAAAAATAAAATTTTATGATGTGACATTTAGTTGAAAAAGAAAAATTTTTCGTAAATAATACATTTTTTTTGTAAACTTAATGCTTAGGAACAACATGAAAGTACATATAGTAACAATTTAATTGAATATCAAATGTATATTTTTAATTTTACCAGGATGAAATAAAAAAAATACAACAGGGCCATCCTGAATTTTCTATTTAAGGGATAGTTTTTTTTAAAAATTTTAATTTAATTTAAATATTTTATTAATACATTGTATATAATTTTGTTATCGATTTTTTTAATATCTAAAACGGAGAATTAGACTAATAAATACTTTTCGAAATTTCGAAGGGACTTAGTCTATTGTTTGTTTGATAACTTGACTTCCATAATTACAACTTATTTGTCTTGAATTTAAATTATTTGACGCTTTGTTACATTAATCTTCATCGTGAAAACTAAATATTATATTCAAGGAATGTAGACTATGTTTAAACAAACATTTGATATAGTTTGGCACACCGGTCTCCTCTACAAACTCAAAAAAGCAAATATTCTAAAATACCTTCACGACATCATATGGAGTAATTATATTCTTATATATGAGGATGATATTAATTCAGATCTGAAGAAGAGGATAGATACCCGAACTGCAAACTTTAATGAAAATTACGGAGGTATGATAGCGATGTGTTTAGGTGACGTTTTTACGGAAGTAATTAAGTGGGTTCATTGGGAATAAAAAATTTGGGTCCATTATTCATTATTCCTTGGACATAAAAAATAGGCCCTTTTTCAATTTACATAAGGACATCATTTACCATTACCACAGGTAATTATATAAGTTGTTTCTTTCAAGTTAATAAACTCAATGACTATTCATTATCTCATAATTGATTAATATAGCGTAAAAATGGGACCGGTAATTGTTCTATTATATCCATACCATTCAAGCCTCGTTCATCTGACATGCATATACATCTCTTATACGCAACAAAGTATGAATTCTTAGATATTCATGGTCTCCATACATTTTCCTTGTCCTAGTCGTATGTATCCTAGCCACAACTACCTAGCAATAATTGGAGTAAATGGATACAGCAGGCTAATATCCTCGTCTCTCATCGCTCATAGGCAACATTGGTTAAGTAATTGTACTGATTGAATTTATATTTGTATGTTGTTTATTCATGACTGAAGTCCTGGAGAATGGGATAAAAAAAAATTGTACAGAATAATGAATATTTTTAAATTAGATAAATTAAAATTAGAAACTTACTCCTCTTTTATAACTATATATACATCCTTTAAAATATTATAATATAGTCAGAGAATAGATTTCAAGATAGAGTTAGACATAGAGAAAGAGAGAGCAAAGAGGAGATGGCATGACAGAGTACGGATAAGAGAGTAGCCACTATGTTAGTTGATAAGTTGTAACGTTAGTCAGTATGTCTACTTAGTTAGTTCATATCAGAAAGTCCTTTAGTATATTTATGTAATATCGTTAAAAGTCCCGGACACGACTTAATACCAGCAATTGCAATAAAAAAGTTACCTAGGAAAGCAGTTGCTCTGATAACAGCAATTTTCAACAGCTGTTTAAGGATTGGATATTTTCCTGATACTTGGAAGAAAGCAGAACTGGTGGTTATAAAGCAAAACTCAAAAAAGCAAATATTCCAAAATATCTTTTGGTCATCATATGCTAGTTTCTGAACAATCGATCATATACAGTAAAAATAAACAACACTAATTCAACCATTAGACCAATCAGTGCCGGTACCCCACAGGGCTCAGTTCTCTCTCCGATCCTCTTCAACTTTTATGTTCATGACATCACACAGTCTCCACTTACCTCCATAACTATGTTCGCTGACGACACAGCAGTATTCTCGCAGAGTGATGACATAATAATAGCCAGAAACCCAGAACTACCAATATTCTTTTATATGAAAAAACACTATTATATATTTACATCTTCTCTGTAAATAATCTGATAATGTACAGTTAGGGGTGTCTCTTGCATGAGACGAAACCCACACTTTCACCTTGCGTTAAAGTTTAGATTTCATTTAAAAATAACAAAACATGTAATGCTAGGAATAGCCGATCTGTAAATAAAGAGAATAAAAAAAATGTTTTATCGTTCTATTTATAATAAATATAATTCTTTCTTAGTCAAGTAGGCTATTTGTTAATTAAACGAACAGTCCAAAAATCCAACGGCACTTAAGTAGGATTTTTAGAACCTATTAAACATTAGAAGAAAATTATTATAGAATTTTAAACTTTTAACATTATTATTAATCTTTTTCACGAAATAAAGTATTGTAAGTTCTTCTTAATTATCATTTAAATTTATCATTAGAAAGAAAATGTAATAGATGATTGGAGGGAATAATGATGGAAAAACGAGAGGGGGGATTCGTGATTAGTAAAATGTCCAGATAGTCGAGATTTATTATGTTATTATAATTACAATCACAAATTTGATTAGGTTTTTAACAGGAGTAAAGTATTCTTTACCCCACTTAAAGACCTAATAATACTAAGAGAATATACAGTCAGAGTCATAAATATTCGTACACTATCGTTATTTTTATTTTCTTTCGTTTAATCTTTCATTTATAATATTTGTATTTAATTTAAATGTATATAATAACACATTCTTAGCTGTAGGATTAACTCTAATCAGTCAAGCCTAGACGTCTTTGGAAAGGTGTATAATTAAAAAGTGCTTTTTTTTCAAATAAAAAATGGGAAGGTAATCAATAGAAACGACCGAAGAGGTTAGAAAAACTATCATGTGTTTACATAATGAATGTAGATCCCTCAGAAACATCGCCGAAATTGTGAATAGACTTCACTCAAGAGTCCAAAATATTATCGACAGGTATGGATTGAGAAAAAGTTTTATGTCTAGGGAGAGAACGGGACGACAAAAATAGAAAGAAAAATCAATTGTAGAACAGAAAGACTTATCCTTAGAAAGGTTTAAAAATATCCAAAAATTAGTGCCCTTAAATTAGTTGATAATTTTTTTTCTGAATCGGGAGCCCGAGTAAGCTTATCGACAATGCGTCGATGCTTTCGAAGAAACGAGCTTCATGGCAGAACAGCTCGACGAAAACCATTGATCAGTGTTGTTAATAATCAATGGTCCAATGACTATCAAAAAAGTGAAATTGGCTTTTGGAGTAGAGTGATATTTACCGACGAGTGTAAAATTGAAATGTTCAGCACTCAAAGAAAACAAAAAGTATGGAGGAAAAGAAATACAGCAATGGAGACGAGGAATATAGTTCCAACAATCAAACATGGTGATAAGTCTCTCATGGTCTGGGGGTGCATTAATGTTGGGATCCCTTGAACTTATTGATGGGATAATGAATCATGTAAATTATATTGATATTCTAAAAAGAAATCTTCCAATTAGTGCTGAAAAATTTGGGGTACCAGAAAATTGCATTTTTCAGCTGGACAATGTTCCCATGCACACAGCTTGGAAATCAAAAATGTGGATCCTTTACAGTACACCAAAGTGGATGTTCACACCTCCTCAATCTCCGGACATTAATCCTATAGAGCATCTATGGAAATATAAAGGATCAAGTGGGTAAAAGACATGTTACAAACTTTAGAAATTTAAAGGAGGTCATCATAGAGGAATGAAAAAAATTTCCAGTAGATTTAACGAAAAAATTGGTAAATTCAATGCCACATCTTATACTGTGTATATTAAAAGCGAAAGGTGGGCCAACGAAGTATTAAAGTTTATCAGCTATACTTAATAATATAAATATTTACTGTATATAAATGTTTAAAATAAATGTTCCTAAGTGTACGAATACTTATGACTGATGTTTTTCCTGTTGTTTTTCAAACATTGTTTATGTGACGTTATATGAAAATTTGTCTAATAATTCAGAAATATATTTATTGATTACCGTTAAGTTATATATTAAATGGTGATTTTATTTTTTATCAGTCCTATTAAATAATACCAATATTTGTTATTTTTCGCGAATTATAGAGGTGTAGGAATAATTGTGACTCTTTCTGTAGAAGATAATTCATTTAAAAACCGTTATTAATATATTAACCTCAAGGTAGCGGGTTCACAGCCCGGAAATTGGTTCTAGGGTTTTTAAAAGGAGTAAAAAATCCTTAGTTATTCCTTCCTTAAAATAGGACGTAACATGGAGGAAACAACCAATAAGGGGGCTTAATTAATTTTATGAATTAATCTTAATTTTACCTATGAGGGGAAAAATAGGAATTGCACTGCCTTGGCAGGATGAAATCAACGGAATGATCAACAACAAATCAGACTAGGTGAGCTATTCCAATAATACTTTAACTTAGGTACGCTATTTTGGCTATAATTTAAGCATTTTATACTCCCACCATCTTGTGTTACTCTACAAACTGAATAAGACATTCATTGAAAGCATGGAAATTCAGAAGTTTACAAATTGTCACTGTAAAATCCGGCGACGGAAATAACTAATGCCAGAAGGAGAGACAAGTGAAAACCCAATAACAATCCATCAGCGACCTAATTATTTAGCGGAATAGGTTTTGTTTGAAGGGCTCCGTAGGGCCACTCCAGGACCATTAAACCTTTTCTAATTATTCACTATTCAAAGATCCTTTCTTTGGAATTGATGGATTGAGAATTATGAAGGATCTCTCCACTAGTTAATTGGACTCATTTGAAAGGCTGTTAGCCATTATTCTGAGGAGTAAAATTGAAATGGTGACCTATTGTTGAAGAGATTATTCAAGTTGAAAATAATTTAATATAAATTATGTTTTTCAATTATCTAAAATTTAAATTAGAGGCAAAGTCGCCTTGAGTGAGCCCTGGCACAGTGCGAAATAGTACAGAAGACATCGCTTCAACTCAATACTTCACGTTTTGTGTCCCAGTAAACAATAATAATTTTTTTTCTGCAAAATATTAAAGGATCACACGTTTCAATAAGTAAATACCATCTATACGATCCGTGTTATCCCTTTCAAACTGTATATATATATAATTATATATATATATATATATATATATATGTGTGTATATATATATATATTTATATATATTATATATACTAACTAACAGACATATTTATAAATCTGAATATACTGTTACAGTATCAAAAACTCACTAAAGTCATTTTAAATTGAATAAACTATAAACTAAAAGAACTATCAACTATTAATAACAAGACATTTAATTGAATAAATTTGTTAAGGAAACTATATTTAAACCTGTTTAAAATATATACATTAAAGTTAGTGATATGTTTAGTGAAAGTAATAATAAATGATCTCAAAAAAACAAAAACGAATACAAAATCAAAATATGTGTAATACTTATTAAACAACGAACGATTTCATATAAATGCTATTAATTTGTAGTGTAATTAAATTTATTGTTTATGGATCATTTGCATCTCCTCATCACGCGATCATTTTTATCTACTCTATGTTAGAATTTCTTTTATTACAGTATTTAATTCCAACAACTTCCAAGTACCGATAAAATATATTTAAAAAAAATAATATGCATTTGAAAGATTAGAAAACGTCACTGTCTGGTTTGACAATGTTGTGTAATTTTCAAAATTTATAAATAAAAAAAGTATAAAGTAGGATGAAAAAGAAAATAAGAAAGAAAAAAAAGTACTATATTTGAACAAGGAAACATCTAAATATATTAACCAAAGAAGTATTCAGACATCGTTGGATGCTAAAATAAGGTGCGTCAGTCTACATAAAGTTAAGGAACTACGAGTTTGGTTCCCGCCTCTCCTTTACAGAATATTAAGTATCTGAAAGTAGGGCAGATCTTTCGATTTCAAAGTTTATTCAGCTACATCTGAAGTTTTTTAGAATTCATATGAGCGGTTTCAAGTTCACATCAGAAATTTTATTCAAATATATGTTTACAAAAAGTAAACGTCATTTAAAGGTTCGTATTATCTGTTTCAAATTGTATTTATATTTTTCGGAGTTATTATGGTGACACCGACGTATTAAAATAGAAAGCAAGTGAAGAATAACGACTAAAATTAATATTTTATGGTTCGTCAGTGTTTCTGGTTCGAATCCCGGTCCTGGCATATTTTTTCTCTTCAAAATAACATAATTAATAATTATAATAATTATAAAGTATAAAATAAAAATAAATTATATATGATATAATGACGTAAGTAAACAAGATACTAATTAAAGTAATGTTCAATGAACAATCTTCCCCTTGTATACATAGCAAATTGCGAGAACACGGGGATACGGGATCAGTGAAGAGAATGGATCTGTCTGACCGAGTGCAAGCCAGCATAGCTCAAGTGGCAGAATGTGCCATGACGGAAACATGGGAGACCCGGGTTCGAATCCCGGTCATGGGCATATCTTTACTCTTCATAATAAAATATACCCTTTTATAATTATAAAGAACTTTGTTGGGGAATAGTAAATGCCAGTTTTAAATCTCGTTTATCTTTCAGAGGAAAGATTATAAGATGAAAGAAATTTTATTTTTATTTTTTTATAATTTATTAAATTTAATTTAATAAGGTACCCAAAAGAAGGGGGGGAAATCTGGCCGTCGAGCGTGACGTAGCACATGTCACCTCCTTGCAGAACAGTCTCTACCATCTACTGAACCCGTTCACGGGGTGTAGGTTTTTATAGTTTTTTTTTCAATGAAATTAACAACTGTATTATACTAATACAACAAGTAAATAGTATGAGTGGTACATGTTGGCATGAAAAAAGACAAGTAGAGAAACTATCCAGTGGTAGTACTCAAATAACAAGTTCAACTTAGAAGGTCACGAGGCCATCTTCTTTTCATTCGCCTCGGAGGATTATCAGGATTTGAAGAAGTTGTAGGTTTGAGTGGGAATGAAGTATGCCATGAAAATATTGATATCGGATTCGGGCCAAAAAAATGGGACATTAATGTCATTATGGACCACTTTGTTCGTAACAAATTAAGGAACACTGAGGTTTTTACGAAGGATTTTGAATTGTAAGGATTGAATACTAGAGGAATTCGATGGCTCTACTCCGTAAGTCCAGATGGGTCTTATGATTGTAACGTATATGAGTCTTTCGTAATTAATTGAGAGCTTGGAGCGTTTGTCTAGTAAATGTTGAAGTACGTAGCATGAAACGGCGAGCTGGTTCTTGTCGTTTCAGTCTACTATGAGGATTCCAAGTTAATCTTCTGTCAAAGTGTATTCCTAAGTACCGGACCTAGTTCCACAGGAATCAGTGGGATGTGATTAAACGATACAGGAGGACAGGAAGTCATTGGTTTACGATGGATGGTAATAAGGTGATTTGACGGAATTTGTGGAAATTTATTTTAATCCTCCAGTTTTAACACCATATTTTAAGGTCAGTGATATGGGATTTAAGAGTATGGGATGCTATAACTGGATCAGTGTTGACTGATAATAGACATATGTTATCCGCTTACGTGATAAGGATAGTATTAGGATGGGTTGGAATGTCAGCTGTATAAACTGTGTAAAGGATTGGGCAATTTTGAAATATAAGTTAAGAAAAACGTAAAAGGGCTCATACACGTTAAATAATACTGACAGTATTGGAATGACGATAATACTGAGGAATCATCCTTCAGTATTTTTACACCATACACGATCAATATTACTGTCAGTATTTAACTCATTTTCCATATTTTGGTGTAGTGTCGACTCAGGGCTATATTTTTTATTTTATCTTCATTGCAATGTTTAGTATTACAATTATCTACTTTTTTTATGTATGTTTACAATTCTGTTATTTTTATGTACTATTATTTTTGTAAAACTTCTAACAAAACTCTCTCTGTATTTTACTAATGTAAAAATCAGAAATGAATAAATTTAAAAAACTCAGTTCACAGGTAGCTCGTGATAAGAACAGTCATTTTTTTCTCACTCAGATTTATACCTACTTTTTTAATGGATAGAGCGTGTTTAGCAATTGTGATCGCCATGGCATTGGAAAAAAAAGTGGAAAAGGCGCTTGTGGGTGAAGGATTGGCTATTGTTTACCCATTTAAACTTTATCAACGAGATTTCAGTAAAGGAACAATCAGATTAGTATAATTATTTTCGGATGAAAGAAACGTAATCAATAATTTATTAAATATTGTTTCTCCTCATATTAAAAATCAAGATACAAATATGAGGGAAACAGCGGTGGGCAGTTACCCTGCGCTATTTAGCAACAGGCCGAAATTTTGAGGACTTAACGTTTTCAACGCTAATTTCTCCATCAGCCGGATTGTGATAGAAACGTATTAAGCTCTCATTTAGACACTAGGAAAAATATAATTTTTTTCCATATACAGCACACAATTTTATGTATAAAATTAAGTTCCATCCTGTAGTTATAAGAAAAAAATGAAGTTTTAAGAAAAACATAAAATAAATCATGTATAACTCTTGATAAATGATGCTATGTTTCCATTATTGCATCGGAAATCAGTCGTTGCGTCGCACTCAACAGCTACAGAATACTGAGGAATGAAAGAAACGGGCATACACGCTCAGTAATACTGTCAGTATCCTCTCCCCTACTCCAGGTTGAACCATCACTCATCAATACCCTACTTCAGTACATCAATAGTGGCCTGACACGATCAGTATTACTAACAGTATCTGACTATACTCTCAGTAATACTGATCGTGTATGGGCCCCTTATCGGTACTAATAAAATTCTTTATTAAAGAAAGAGATAATCAATTTGGTTATCATTATACTTGTATGTATATATCACTTGTTTATTCAGGGCTAATAGGACGATAGTACAACGGGAGTCCTACATTCTGCTTATCCAGGTATAATTAGATCGTGGTCTTTAACGAGTACCTGACGCCGCAAAGGCTTTTATATTTCTTCCGAAGGAACAATTTTTACTCCCTTAAAAAATGCTAAGGCCACCTGCCGGACTGCTAACCAGGCATAGAAGGATTTCATATAGTTAACATATTTTCCTATCATTGCAATGCCTAGAAGAACCGTTTATTTATAATCATTTTCTATTCATCATACTTTATAATTAATCATTATAATCGTTTTTAACTCAGAAAATAATCAATGAAAAATAAAGGGATGAAACAAGAGGGTGTTTTAAATATTATAAAATAGATTAAATAACAAAGTTCAAAGAAAAGTAAGTTATATAAATAACCTACAAAACTAAAAATCCATTTTCTGCAAAATTCAATGATAGTGACTTTTTCATGTTTTTAATACTATAATTACCTATTTATTATCAATAATAAATCCCTTTTAAGATTATAACATGATCTCTTCCCTTTCAAATCACTGAATATCCTACTGCTTGACATCGATGTACACTTTGTTACTTTACACAATTTTGATGGTTTGTGTATTAAGCTACCATGAAATACTTCTAAGTAAGCAACTTTGAATATGAAGTTGATAAGATAAAAGGAAAGAGAAATGCTGCCTGGAACTTAGCTTAAAGTTTTAAGAACCAGCTCAACGCCCAAGGGGCTAAAGAAAACTAATTATATATTTATTGCTTTCCTCTGTAAGTATATCTACATTAAAAAAGCCGTAGAAATAGGCACGAGGCTTCTGTAGTATTAACGCTTAAACGTCTCTAATCTGTTGCTAATATTATTCCATCAAGATTATTAACGAATAAGGAGACCTTTTGTACTGTAATTACTCATAATTAGGAGATTACGAGGGCGTGTTATTCAGGTTATATAAATTATTCATGACACATGTTCGTGTGAGTGAGGCCTCTCTGACAGTGGCTACTGAAATTCAACTATTTTTACTCGTTTCTTAGGGCCGAGGATGGTGTTAATTAGTAATACACGCACATATTACAACCCATTTTGGCACAACATAATTTTTTTTTATGTATCTTGTCAATTCTTTCTCTAATTTTGGTTTGTTAAAATACAAAGCCATTTTAGAGGAGGGATCAATTAGAATGTATTCATTTCAAAAGAATGTATTTATTTTTTTGCTTTGCTGTTACTTTTGCTTGTCGTTGCCGGTCTGAGGAAGATGGTAATTAGTCGAAAAATATATTCCGATATTCATCTTATTTTGTGTCTTTAACATTCCTTTTGTATACGAAAGTTTTTTTTCGTTAAAGTAGTTTATTCATTTAACGTCACTTTATGCTACTATGGCTAATCGGTGAATTTGTCGTATCCAGTTTTAATTAGGATTGGGATTTTAACGAGTACCTGACATCTTACAGCAAGGGACCCCCGTTTAACGTCCCTCCCGAAAGACGGCACAACCAATGATTTTTTACTCCCTTTAAAAAATCCAACGGCCACCTGCCTGGCTACGAACCCGCGATGGGGCTAAGTAGGTTGTTATGCTAACCACTAGGCCATAAGTCCCCCCATTTTTCCTTTTTGTCACGACTTTCTGTAATGAATTCAAGTTTCTTTAACTATCAGGCCATTTTTTTTTAAATATTTATTTCTTAGATAATTTGCTACAATTCACAAAAATTAAATGCTGTACCAAATAGACCAGTCTTAAATTAAAAACAATTACCATTGTACAATTTAAATGTATCTCTACAGAATCATAATATACAATGAAAGAAAAAATATACAAAAAAACTTTTAGCGGGATCAGGCCATTACATGAAAGGGGCAGTTAGCATGAAATAATTTTAAAAGTGAAAGGATATTTGAAATCTCAATCTTACTTTCTTCCTTCCACCATACATTGAGTTTACAGTATTAACATATGTAAAGATGGAATAAATACTGTATTATAGGTAACGGCCACCTGTGGTCTCGTGGTTAGCGTAACAAACTACTAAGCCCAAAATCATGGGTTCGTAGCCCGGCAGGTGGGCCTAGGATTTTTTTAAGGGAGTAAAAAATCCTTAGTTACGCCGTCCTTCGGAAGGGACATTAAACGGGGGTCCCGAGCCTGTACGTTGTCAGGTACTCGTTAAAAATCCCTATCCGTTAAGAAAGGATTTTCCGAAATACTACCCCTAAGGGGGTGAAAAAGGGGGGCAAAGTTTGTGGGATCCACGCACAGCCTAAACCACCTAGTCTCTTTAGCTGTAAAACTCTGTTGAGGCTTAAAAATACTCTTAAATATATAAACAACCATAAATACACTTACTTTACCACTTAAATAACAGGTGTCAAAAGATTAATATTTTTGGCCAAGTTTTAAGGGCTATTTCTCAACTGTACGACGGTGACAGATTATATAAGTCGGAGGCATATCAAATTCTTTTATAGCCTCCAGCACTGCACTAGCGGGTTAGTTTAGCACTTTGAGGGCAGCAAGCCGGCCACAGCGCTGGCAACAGCAAATACCCTCAGTCCCGACTGAGGTGCTTTATTTCTATTTCTATTTAAGTTTTAGTTTATAGTTTTCTCAAACCTACTAGTGAGCCCCATCAAGTTATATCCCATAACCTTAATCCTTTTATATCATCAAAACCCTTTTAAAATGCACCCGGTGCAGGAAAAGATATGTATATGTACATATATAAATTGTTATTATTATACGTTAGTATATAAGTCAATTTCAGTAGAACTTCATTTTCCAGGGGCTTGAAAAAAAAAATTAAATGCGTGCTTCATTTTTTTTTCTGTGTAAGAGTATCTAGCCTCTAAATATCTGATTAAGCAGACAATAGTCAGATGAAATAAAGCATACTAAAAGGGATGTGATATATATTTATGATTTCTTCTTATCATTATTTATTACTAAAAATAATTGAATTTTGTTTTAATATAAAAAATATAATATAAATATAAATGTTTTAATATAATTTAATTTAATATCCGATATTTTTAAATCATATATTTGAAAAAATAAAATAAATTTGATTTATTGATTGGAACAGCTGATTTTTAATTATTATTCTTGGCGTTAAATATCCATTTCAGGTGCCGCTGGGCACTGTTCTTCTTCATGACATTCTGTATAATATTGTAAGCCAATCTGCTGATTGCCATTTATTGTATTTGACAGGTGTGGATGAAAATAAAAAGAGAATATTTTTTTCCATTTCAATTGTTACATTTCAATGTTATACAAAACTGAATCGCGAACAATTCGAATTAAGTATAGTTGTAATTAATACTACTTTCTCGAAAAACTGAAAAAGGAATGAGATGTGGTTTAGAAAATGACTCGCAGTTACAAACATTTGGTACTTTGCAAGATGTGAATTTGTAAGGGATGATTGCAGTTGTTGGAGCTAAATGGGGCAGCCTTCCAATTGCTCCCTTAACCAGTTTTCAACCCTTTCTTCCACTTTCGTTTAATGTTCACGATTTTTTTTATCTCTGAGCACTTGAGGAGTGATTTTTATGTCGATATTGTACTTTTTATCTCATGTATTATTCGAAAGGAATAAAAGAACTTCGAATACAATTAACGATGATTTTCCCCGTTTATTCGTGTTTGATAATTACTTTGAAATTTAGGTATGCTATTTAACAAAAAAATGAGTGCTATGAATCATTAGGTTTGTAGGCTTTTATTGGGATTATAATAAAAAATCACTTTCCTATTTCACTTCCAAAATCTTTTTAATGCAATTAATTCAATAATGTAAATTTCTTTCAGTTTGTTTGAAACATTGAAAATTTCAGTTCTAAAAATAGTTGTTTCTATCATATAATGAATACCTCCTGAATTAGAAAAATAAGTACAAAAATAATAAGTAGTAAAAAATAAATATAAGGTTGGAGATAAAAAATATTTACAGCAAAGAACATCGAAAGGAATTTAATTTTGTTGGTTATAAAAATAATATCTTCTGAATATTACTACTAATGATGCATTATGATTCTACTATTTCTTCCATAACTTTGGCTGACATGATCGCATGTCAAACCAATGTCTTCCAACAAAATATCTGCTGTATGGATTCACTTACCGAGAAATTAGTATTTTTTTGAAAAAAATAACATAAGATTTTGAAAAATATCTCAAAAACGGATTGACTTAAATTGGTCGGTTAATTAATTTTATATTTATATATATATATTTTTTTTTTATTTCTGATTTTTAAGTATTTAGGAAATTTAGGTATGCTATTTAACAAAAAAATTAGTGCTATGAATCATTAGTTTCGTAGGCTTGTATTGGGATTATAATAAAAAATCACTTTCCTAGTTAAGTTCCCAATCTATTTAATGCATTTAATTCAATAATGTAAATTTCTTTCAGTTTATATATATATATATATATATATATATATATATATATATATATATATATATATATATATTTATATGTTTTTTTTTTATTTCTGATTTTTACAATAGTAAAATGAATAGAGAGTTTGGTTAGAAGCTTTACAAAATAATAGTATGTAAAAAAAAAAGAATAGTAAACATACAGGAAAAGAAAGTAGATTAGTTGTATTATACTAAACATTATAATGAAGTTAAAACAAAAAATATGCCTTGAGTCAACACTACATCAAAATATGGAAAATTCTTGAAATAAAACTTATATAATTCAAAAGCATTATTTTGTGGGTAAACAAACATATATATATATATATATAAGTTAAGATGAGACTAAGAGCTGTATATCTACTAATACCAAACTCTGATAAACAAACATTGTAAATACTATATATAGAGAATTATAAGAGGAATAAAGTCAGTGTTTAACCAGCCTTCAAGTGTGTTATTTGTCCCTTAACCTTCTTTTTTTTATGCTTTGGAGTGGTGAAGCCTTTAAGTGGTGCCGAAACCCGGGAACGTTTTTGCAGTTTAGTGAGTTTTTATTTTCTAAGACTTTTTTTTTCTCTGTCTCTAGTTTTATTTTATTTAGTTCTTTTGGTTTGAAGATAAGTATACTAATATGAATGAGCAAAGAGAAATCCTTAGGCCAGCAACGCTAACGTTGGAGCCTCCGCAGACTGAACAGGTGAATCCCGAGTGTCCGCCATTGCCGTCAACAACTCTAGCAATGGCGAGGGCAGACCTAGCGGCGCAGGAGGCAAACAGAATAGCGCAGGAGACTAACGAATTGGAAAAAATGAAGCTAAGGAAGGCAAATGCACAAGATCTGAGAAGGGAGATATCGGACCTTGAGAAATTCAATGGAGACATAGGTGAATTAAATCACTTTCTCAAGGGCGGCGACGGCATCATGAGCAGTATTCAGTCTCAGGTTGCAGCGGACTTTTTGGAGGAAGCGGATGCCAAAAGGCTACGAGTAGCTTTAGCACGGAGGGTCAGAAGGAGTGTGTTAAATCTGATCCAAGCGGATGAGGATACCTCGTGGCAGGTAATCAAAGAGAGATTAAAAAAGGCTTACGGAGGGGGGCGATGGGCCCCAGAAGAGGACATGTTGCAGATGTTTCGGGAGATGAAACGAACAAACCAATCTAATGGACAGTATGCGGCAGGACTTCTCGCTAAGTTGAATAAGATAAACGAGAAGTTGAGAGAAGTAATGGACACCGGTGCGGTTGAAGCGTGGATGCTATTTATGACCACTGTCCTGAAGGTGCAACTGGCTAGGGACACTGGAAAGAAGGACGGTCTACCCAGAGAGAGAACATTTATGGAGTGTGCGCAAGAGATGGTAGACGCGAGTGCTCGAGACGAGGAAGAGAAGGAAGTGATAGAACCAGGGTGGAATAGGGTGTCGTACCGGAGGAACGAAACAGGCAGAAGCAGATTCAGGCAGGAGCCGGGAAGAAGAAGAGAGGGAGAGTTTGTGAGAAGAGAGAAGCCACCGAGAGAAAGAAGGCAAATTGTTGAGAGGAAGAATGGGAGAAGAGAGGAAAGGAGGTGCCACGAATGCGGCAAAACAGGGCACTTGGTAGCTCAGTGTCCACGTACGAGGTGCTTCGAGTGCCAAGGTGAGGGACATATGGCCAGACAATGCCCATATATACGGCGCAGAGAGCACGATAGAGGTGAACCGATGGAGATCAATGCTCACAGACTGGGACGGAGGAACAGGATAGTATCGGAATCTGCGAGATCCTCGGAGACCTCAGGGTCTGAGACGGAAGGCAGCGAACCTAGTGGCAGAGGAACTCCCGGAGGAAGGAGCAAGCAACGGAGCACAGGGAGGCGTGCCGAGCAGGTAAGAAGGGAATGAGGATGGTGTAAACGGAGGGGCAACCTTTTTTTTGTGAATAGTGCGGGGAAAAAGGGTGACAGGTTGCCTGTTATTGAGTTTTATAGAGGGTGGAGGTGTTTAGTGGACACAGGGAGTTCTTGTACACTGGTGGGTAAGGACCAGTTAAAGGTATTGTTTAAGGGAAAGAGTCAGCCAGACATTAGGCCATGTCAGTGTAAAGTGGTCACTTTGAGTGGGCCCTGTACGATAGAAGGGGAAATCGATTTAGCCCTAGATAGGTGGGGAAAGAAGGGAGAGGTGTTGACGCTGCATGTTGTGGAAATCATGCCGCGGGAGTATGGGGGGATTTTGGGATGCGATGCATTTAGCAAATTAGGGTTGAGAGCTCGTAGTACAGGGGGTCAGTGGGCAGTCCGGATCGGGAACAGGAAATATAAAACGGTGCAGGATGTGAAAGGGGGTGTTAGGTGCGTTGGAGTAATTGCCAAGGGTGCAGATTGGAGACAGGCCGTAAGGGAGGAATTCGGTGATATATTTTTTCGCGAGGGAGATCCACTGAGCGCGACGGGGGAGACGCTTCATGAGATCCATCTGAAGTCGGAGAAGGTCACCTATGTAAAGGAGCGGAGGTACCCACAAGCGTTAAGAGGACACATCCGCGAGGAGATTGAAGAGCTAAAGCGGCAAGGAATCGTTGTGGATAGCAAGTCGCCGTTTAATAGCCCACTATGGGCCGTTAAGAAGAAACCGGTTGCTGGGGAATCTAGGGAGCGCTATAGGGTAGTAGTCGATTTTCGGCAACTGAACGAAAATACGCGCGACGAAAAATACCCCATTCCCAGGTTAGAGGATATTTTGGACCGGCTAGGAGGAGCCTCAATCTTTAGTACGCTCGATCTAAAATCAGGATATCATCAGATCCGGATGCACCCCAGGGACCAGGCCAAAACCGCGTTTACATTCGAGAGGGGGCATTATGAATTCACCCGTATGCCGTTTGGGCTGAAAAATGCGCCCATCACCTTTCAAAGACTGATGGACGAATTCTTGCGGGGACTGGATGAGAACATGTGCCAGGTCTACATGGATGATCTCCTGGTATTTAGTAGGACAGAGGAGGGTCATCTGGAGGATTTGCGACAGGTGTTCACGAGAATCCGGCAATTCGGGCTCAAGTTATCGCGAGAAAAATCGACTCTGGGACAAGAGGAGATTAATTTTCTGGGACATGTGATTTCGGGGGAGGGGGTACGACCAGATGGAAGAAAAGTGGAAGCAATAGGGAAGATGGCGATGCCGAGCGATGTGAAGGGGATCAGGAGATTATTGGGGACACTCAACTACTACCGACGTTTTGTACCGGAGATGGCGGAAAACTTGGTTCCTTTGAACGAACTGCTGCGAAAGGGGCGCACAGTTAAGATGACGCCAGAAATTGAAGCCAAGATCAGAAGGTGCATGCTACAGTTACAAACTGAACCAATTCTGGCGTTCCCAGACTTCGGGAAACCATTTGCGATCACCACAGACGCCAGCGAATATGCACTGGGGGCGGTTTTATCCCAGGAAAGTGAAAAGGGAGAACGACCCGTAGCATACGCGAGTAGGAGACTCACAGATGCGGAATCTCGTTACAGCGCACTAGAGCGGGAATTGTTAGGAATCATATGGGCGGTGCAGCACTTTCGACCATACGTATTTGGTAGGAAATTCAAGGTACATACAGACCACCGTCCGTTGCTCTGGGTGGGTAATCTGAAGGAATCTTCAGCTCGGGTAACAAGATGGAAGGAGATCCTTAGCCAGTACAACCTGGAAGTGGTGTATAAGCCGGGGAAAGACAATGTGGTAGCGGACTGGCTCTCTCGTGCATTACAGGTCAATATGATGGAGACGGAGGGTGCAGAAGCGTCGGAGGAGTTGCAAAGGTTTGTACGGGAATGGACACCAGACGGAGAAGGAGGACGCGTGGACGATCTCCAACGCAATGAGGAGTCCTCGGAGGACGAGTCAGGAAATGAGAGACCGGTTGAGATGGAGGAAATCGATGACATAGTCAACAACAAGTCCCGGCAGGTCATCTGGAAAACAAGGACTACGGGGCTCGTGAAAATGGAGTTTTCTAAGTATGACAAACATTCCGTCATCACCATCTGGTCACAACCTGGAGTTCAGGAAGAGCAAATGTGTCGTGTGCTGAAGGATGCCTCTAAGGCGGGAGCGACCCATTACCTGTATGTGGGCAATGCGACGGTGTGGGATAAGATACGCAACTTATGGCGCCTCGAAAAAATAGGGATCGATAGGATGTTCATCCGATGCCGATTGATGGTGGAGACCATTCGGGATCAGGACCAACAAAAGGAGGTTACCACGGCCTATCATCAAGGCAAGACAAACCACAGGGGTATCAATGAGACGTTGGCGGCTTTAAAGAGAAAGTATTACTGGGTAGGGATGCGGAAGACGGTAGAAGAAATAATAAGGGATTGCCACATTTGCCATACGGCCAAATATGACCGCCACCCTCCCGTAGGATTACAAACTGAGACGCGGACACCCACGGTACCGCTGACAGACCTCCAAATAGACACCTTTACGTGGAGAGGGTTTAAATGGGTAACAATATTAGATACGTTTAGTAAAGTGGCCATGGCCCACCCAGTAAAAGAAAAGTCGGCGGCGGCGGTGATTGGCGCTCTACAGACGTGGTACCAGTGTTATGGGGTGCCAGACATGATCTCCTCGGATGGGGGCAGAGAGTTCGATAACACGCTCTTGCGACAGGAGATGCAAAGATTGGGAATCGAGTGGCATTGGAACACGCCCGGACATCCGAAAAGTAGGGGAGGGATTGAACGTCTCCATAATACGTTGGGGGAACATCTCCGAGTATTTCATGCGGATAAAGGGTTAGAAGCGGATGAGGCGATGCCCCGAGCAATAGCGGCATATAACCATTCCATACATATGGGCACCGGGTTTTCCCCTTTCGAAGCTCTTTTCGGGTTACGCGCACGAAGGAGAAACGAGGAGGAGACGGTTGTGGACGAGGGCATGGCCGAGCAATTAAACACAAACAGAGTAGAGCTCAAGAGACATTGGGGCAAAGCACACGGACGAATGGCCGCAGAGAAGAGTAGGAGAGTGGCGCGTGAGAACGAGGGAGTAAGAGATGTCATGGGTACGATTAAAATAGGCACTATTGTGTATAGAAAGATCTTGTCGAATCGTGCGAAGGAGGTCCTCAGGTATGAGGGTCCATTCAAAGTGATTACGATTAGGGAGCATAATCTTGTCACAATTCAGAGTCTGGTTGAGCCCAGGAAACGGAGAACCGTTCATATTGAACAACTTAAGGTTCCGGCAGGGGAGGGCCGATCATAAAATTGTATTTATTTCAGTTTATTATTGGATATTTTTTTTTTTTTTTTTTCTCTTTTTCTATTTAGTTTTAGGAATTTAGCGATATATAGAAGTATATAATTTTTTTTTATCTTTTGTATGTTTTGTTTTTGGTAGAGTTTCCTTGTCATTGTAAATACAGTTTAGGTATAAGCCTTATATTGTATATATCCAGTGATGCTATAGAGTGAGATAGTATTAAGTTGGTTTTGTAAGTTGTAGAATTTGTTTATTTGTGACGATTGAGTTTAGCGTATACTATGTTGTTGTACCAGTATTTTTTTGTTTTTTTTTAGAGTTTACGAAGATGTTCGTAAACTGGCAGGGGGGAGTTAAGATGAGACTAAGAGCTGTATATCTACTAATACCAAACTCTGATAAACAAACATTGTAAATACTATATATAGAGAATTATAAGAGGAATAAAGTCAGTGTTTAACCAGCCTTCAAGTGTGTTATTTGTCCCTTAACCTTCTTTTTTTTATGCTTTGGAGTGGTGAAGCCTTTAAGTTATATATATATATATATATATATATATATATATATATATATATATATATATATATATATATATATATCAATGGGTCAGAGCTATTCTAATACTTAGAGCTTTATATAGGAAGCTACAGAGATTAATGATATCAATCTTTTGCTTAGGATTCAGTGCTGTATAAATATTGTGCTCGTATGAACTAATATATTTATTTCTAAGTTCTGTATAAAATGGACAGTCGGAAAGGATGTGGTTTAGATCGTCTTGTGATTCATTTAAGCATAGATGACAATTGGCTTCAGTATTAATTCTGTGGGTATTTTTATAGTAGTAAACAACTATTTGTTTACGTAGGGAAAGTCTAATTTGGCTTAAGAATCTTATTCTCTCAACTGGAAAATCTGATGCCAGGTATGGCTGTACTGAATTTCTACAGAATAAATTTTTGTACAAAACATTGTACTGAGAGCGTATTTATTTATCATTTCGTTTTTATGTTTTAGCACTATTTGGAGGTTTTGCTCAGCCCACAGCCAGCCATGTCCTATGTCAGATCTGGTACCCTCAGGATGACTGGCCCAGTTAAATTTTATTAAATTATTGGGGGACTTTTGAACCAATAACATTTTACTAAAGCATATTTTAGGTAGTCAACCACCAGTTGATTGTGAGCTTTAAGACTTGTATTTTAAGCATTCTTGAGCCTGTTTCTAGTCTTATTATGTAACCTGGGGTTTGAGTAGTCCAGTAAAAGAGCGATTTGTAAAATCTAACCAGAATTTTCTCTATTTCATTTAAGTACCTTAATGACAATATTTCACAGGAGTATAATACAACTGAACGGATTAAACTGTTGAAAAGCGTGGTTTTTAAAGTCCAGGAAGGTGACCTAGAGGTGGCTATAAAATGTTTAACCGAATTCATAGCGATAGCAGCTCTAGCCATCATATCTTGACTTGCCAAATGAAAAAGACCCGAGTTGGAGAAAACTATCCCGAAGAAGAGGAAGGAACTTGCAGCCTCAATTTCATTGTTGTTGTAGTATAGTGTTTCTTTTATTTAATTAATTTTATAACCCCTCTCATCATTATTTTGGAACATTCTCCTGTATATATATAATAGTGATAATTGTACCCTATCAGTTTTCCATATCAGAATAATTAACACATTATTATTTGGGTATGAATAACAAGATCATTCATGAAAATGATGTTCTAAAGATAGCATCTAATCTGAACTACTGATGAAAATTATGTGAGAAGAAAGTGTGTTTTTTTATGTCAAAAATAAAATAAAACCAAAGTTTTTACTCGATAATTTTGTTTTGGCATGGAATTTGCGAAACTCGTGTATTCAGTACTTCAAAATTACATTTGTACTTCATCCAATTAGCGAAAATACAAAATTAAAATATGTTGTCGTATAAACGACAGTAATTTTTTTAATTTCAAACATGTTTATTAAGTAGCAAAGTAATAAAATCTGCCACACTAAAATACATAAATAAAATTTGCCAAGGACAATAAATGTTAGTGAATTAAATTTTCATTCAAACAGGAGATGAAACAAAAACAATTATTAAAACAAAATATATAAAACAATAAAATGATTGGATGAATAATCTTTAAAAAGAAATAACTCGGAACATATTGTAGATGAATATTTATTGTGAACAGTCACTTTCAGATGTGAGAAATATACTAAAAGAATATCCCGTCGGAAATGTAAGGTGTCTAGTAACGCGGACAACATTGGTTAATTGGGATCTTTAGCTATATCTAATTAAGCAACTAGTTCCTGTTAAATTGGGTCAATGAGGGGACCATTTGACTAAGTTATCAGCTGTTAGGGGACAGGCTTCTCATCACGTCTTAACCGCTTGCTTAGTGCACCATCTGTCCTAGATCGTACGACTAATTACTTGTTATACTCAAAAACAAATAGAAAATTATTTCTGATTTCATTAATGACGTTAATACCTCTTTAAAATTGCTTCAATAGTGGGAGACAATTAAAAATAAAAACGAATAATAACAAAATCGGGGGATACAGTTTAGTGTTCAGCTACATATCCATCATCTCTATCCGAAATTAAATTTCCCCACAGGATAGCCATAGGATCAAATAATTCATTACGATAAGTGAGGACTGTGAAGCATCGCGCGTGGTGGATCGAGATTTCCATTCAGTATAACTTTTGACTCGGAGAAGATACGGCGATCGTTAAGGTTTCAATCGTCAGATGTCGTCAAAATCTATTGATTTTATATGAAACGTTAGTGTAAAATAGTGACAGTGAATATAACTATTATCGTAAGTATATAATTTAGGCCTGTACGCGTCGAAGCCAAATTAAAATTCAGGCATCGTATACGTGTACGACCAAGTCAAACAGAGATATGACTAATAAAGTTATTTTGTAATACAGTAACTTTTTGTTTACTTGATTTTTTCCAGAATACATAAATAATAATATTTTATATGAAATATATTACCCATTACGTAAACTTATTCACGTCGACTTTGGGATCCCGAGAGACGCCCGTATCACAGGATATTTAACGAGAGTTAAAGTGGCTTTACACTTCCTATCGCCGTAAGTTCTTCCTAGGTTCCTTTCTTTACCAATTTATCCAATTTATATTTGGGATTGAAATTTCCAACTATATTAGAATGATACAAGTGAGTAGAATGCATGATACAGAATGTTATGGTTAAGGCAAATAGAGGGACTACACGGTGGTAAAACTACAATAACAAATTATACTTAACAGGTCGCGAGGGTATATTTTTTCACCTCGGGGGATTATCGGGAATTTGTTTTGTGGGGCTGAGTGGCAATAAGGTTTGCCAAGAAAAGACTTATATCGAGTTCGGGCAAAATCAGCAGCAAAAGGGACATTGAGGTTTTATGTATGACATTATACCTTATCTGTAACTGAGTAAAGAGCATTAAGGATCGAATTTTGGATAGTAAGGATTGGATACGAGGGGAATTCGATGGATCAGTGGAGCCCCAAAGCTCTACTAAATCCAAATAGGTTCTGCAGCAGTCATGTATATGAGTTTACTGTGAGCGTTTGTCTAGTAAGTTTTGCAGTAGCAGTTACTTTTCGATTCATTCTAGTATCGAGACTCCAAGTTAAACGCTTATCAAGAGTTAGTCCGAAGTATCAGCTCTGTTATACTGGATCAGTGGGATTATCTCAAATCATATTGAAATAAATGAAGTCGTTGGTTTACTAGTTACGATGATGGTGATTTGACTGGATTTGTGGGAATTTATTTTAATCCTCCAGTTTTTTGACCATTCCGAAGATTTTAATTTTTTTATCCTCTTGATTTGTTGACCAAGAGTTGCCATGAATTTTATATGTCCACGTTATAAGCTACGAAATAGAGCACGACGCCTGATTACACGAAAGTTTAATGCGTGATTCTGAAAAACAATCTGTAATTTATTCAATCAATAAACTTGGAGGTTGACAACTTGTTATATCCCCACGAGTTGCGCGCGCATGAGATGAGTTGTGATCATGTGTATATGTAACCATATATAATTTAATAAACCAGATATTGTGCCACATTGTGTTCTTAATATTATGAATACCTAAACGGCGACACAACAGAATTGGCGACGAGGATAAAAGAAGTCAAGTGAAGAGGAAAGAGGAAATCAATTAACATTATTCAATAGCCGAGAATACTGAAGGCCGCCATCGATACCAGTTAAAGGCAAGTTAACCTTTCTATTACAAAATGATAACAATTAATGAATACACACTCTATAAAAATAATATAAGAGATATTATTTTATAATAATAGAAATATTGAAAGTGATTAATTTATAGTCAACAGAAGGAATAATTTAAAATTGAAATGGATCCAACACAATTCCAACAACTCCTAACAGCATTTAACCAACAACAGGCTACACTAATCAAATCGGTACAAGCATTGTTGAAACCCCAAGTAACACCAGCACCAGCGGAGGCAACACAGATGATCTTGCCATCATTCGAATCATTCAATTCATCGAAGGAGACATTTAAAATATATAGGAAACGGTTTGAAAATTACCTCAAGATGAAAGGGATAATAGATAATAAAATGCTCTGTACACAGATGTTTCTCAATTCAATAGGGACGGAATCTTACCAACTCATAACGTTACTGGTAGC
Organism: Troilus luridus; assembly: GCA_964056705.1. Taxonomy (NCBI): domain Eukaryota; kingdom Metazoa; phylum Arthropoda; class Insecta; order Hemiptera; family Pentatomidae; genus Troilus; species Troilus luridus. Next base: position 61,667,569 of record OZ057414.1, read on the forward strand.
TCCGAAAGGACCGGGCGAGATGGCTTACGAAGAGCTGGTCAAAATATTAGAAAAACATTTGTGCCCCAAACAAAACACACTGGTAGCTCAACATCGATTCCTGTCGCTATACCAAAAAGACGGTCAAAGGATATCGGAGTACATCACAGATTTACGCCGGGGACTCACTGAATGTGCATTTAATTGTGCGGCAGCAGATTGCGGAAAAAGTGTTGCGGACTTATTTCTGCGAGCACAATTCATCAGGGGTATCCAAGACAACTCGATCAGAGAAAAACTCTTAGAAAACGACGGAGAAAATACAAACTTTGAGGAAATAAAAGACAAAGCTCTGGCACTCGAAGTATGTAAAATTGACAGTCGGGAAATTGCAAATCGCAGCCACGTAACATACTCCCCATGCGTGGAAGGAAGCGACATAAATAAAATTACACAGAAAAGAGATAACAAAACACCACGACAACGTTCATCGACCTGGAACACTAAAGGCAAGGCATCCTATAATAAAAACAAGACGCTGAACTTCCAGCAGTTAGGAATCGAAAATCGCTGCCTACGATGCGGGCGAAGCAATCATGTGACAAGGGAATGCCTAATTGACCAATCAAAATTGAGATGCGACGATTGTAAGAAGGTAGGACACCTCGCGTCAGTATGCATCTCAAGTCGTTTGAAAAACCTTAGGCAGATCACAACACAGGACACTAATTGGACTGATTTTACTACCATTGACGAGATAAATTCAACTAATAACGTAGTAGATATTCATCGGAACGAAACTATCCCGGGAAAATACTCTTGCGAAAAATATTCGCAGAAATCAAAATAAACGGGACGCTACAGCGATTCGAGGTTGACTCGGGGGCCGGATATACACTAATACCGGAATGTGAGTTTAAAAAACTAAAGACAGCGAAAACAAAAATAAGCAAAACGGAAGTTATCTTTAGGTCATATACACTAGGCATTATTAAGCCAATAGGAGTAGCCGAAGTCAAAGTAGAATACAAAGGAAATGAATCAAAGGAAATATTATTCATCGTTCCGGACCAATTGGCACCGATATTAGGAAGGACATGGATTAGGCACCTAGGCATACGGCTTGAAGAGATAGATCTCAATCCACCAGTCAACTCAATTAAAATAGACCCCGAATACACAGACATTTTTCATGAATACGCAGAAATTTTTGAACCAAAAATCGGTTGCGTTCCAGGGTTTACATGCTCTCTCGAATTACGCGAAAAGGCGAAACCCGTCTTCATCAAAGAACGGCCGATACCGTATGCTCTTCTTGAGAAAGTAAATAGTGAACTCGATAACCTAGAGGAGGCGGGTATCATATCTAAAGTAGAGACAAGCGATTGGGGGTCACCCCTTGTCGTAATACCGAAGCCAGATGGAACGTTGCGATTATGCGTGGATTACAAGATAGCAGTAAACAAACAATTAAAATCGGCACATTACCCTATAAGGAAGATTGATGATATTCTAAATAACTTAAGGAACTCAAAATATTTCTGTAACCTTGACTTATACAAAGCATATTTACATATTAAAGTCTGCGACGAAAGCAAAATGATACAAACCATCTCAACACACCGAGGAACTTACCTAATGGAAAGATTGTCATTTGGAATCAAATCGGCGCCTAGCCTATTCAATAGGATTGTGGATCAAATATTGGCAGGTCTGGAAGGAGTTATGTCATACTTTGATGACATAATCATCCATGGGAAGACCATGGAAGAATGTAAAGAACGACTAATTGCCTGCCTAGCAAGACTAAAAAAGTATGACCTACACCTTAACAAAAACAAATGCGCATTTTTTCAAACCCAAGTACGTTACCTGGGTTACTGCGTTAGCCACAATACCATTTCAAAATGTCCAACCAAAGTAAATACGATCAAAAATATGGAGGAACTAAAAAACGCAGACGAGCTACACCGGTTTCTTGGGATGGTAACATATTATGGTAGATTTATACCTAACCTATCCAGCATCACATACCCACTCAGAAAATTACTACAGCAAGGAAATGAATGGAAATGGACAGAAAAATGCAAAAAATCCATAGAAAAACTAAAAGCGGAAATCGCAAGTGACAGGGTGCTCACCCCTTATGACCCATCCCTGCCGGTCACTTTGGCTTGCGATGCCAGCCCAACAGGCATTGCGGGGGTCCTGTCGCATGTAATGGGAAATGTGGAGCGTCCAATCACGTTTGTCTCGAGAGCATTGACGAAAACCGAACGGAACTACTCGCAACTGGACAGAGAAGCGCTCGCCATCGTCTTCTGCATCTCAAAATTATCTATGTACCTGACAGGACGGCCATTCACACTGATAACGGATAATCAGCCCTTAACACGGATATTTCATCCGGATACAAAATTGCCTGCACTCACATCGGCAAGACTACTGCGATATGCCACATACCTTCAAGAATTTGATTACAAAGTATTACATCGAAAGGCTGAAAATCATGTCCACGTCGACTGCTTTTCACGTGCAGAATACATCACATCGGAAAACAGGAAAGAGGGGACTGGATGTATGATGAGTTTGGAAGCGGAAACAATGGAAGATCAAACCGTAAATCAGATATCGACGGAGATCGTGACAAGCACAAAAATCGCTGAAGAGACATTAAAAGACCCGATCCTAAAAACAATACTTCAAGACCTCATCTCCGGAAAACTGCGCGATCCAGAATATAGCACATCAAAAGGAATTATTTTCAAAAACGATCGCGTCTATATTCCAACAGCACTGAAAGAACCGGTTCTACAAGAGTTACACCACACGCATGTGGGGATTGTCAGAATGAAACAGCTCGCCAGACGACATTGTTTTTGGGTAAACATCGACAGGGACATTGAAGAGATCGTAAAAAATTGTAAGGAATGCGCCCTAGTTCAAAAAAGTCCGGCTAAGGTCCCCTTGCATCAATGGGATGAACCAAGAAACAACTTCGAACGCGTACACATCGATTACGCAGGACCACTGTTGAATCACCATTTCCTAGTGTTGGTTGATGCGAAATCAAAATGGGCCGAAGTCAAGATGACAAAAGACGCCCCAACAACAGCGGTAACCATAGAACTGCTAATGGATATTTTTAGTACACATGGGTTTCCAGAAATAATCGTCTCAGATAACGCGACAATATTCTGCAGTGAGCAGTTCAAGGAATTTTGCAAAAACAGTGGCATAATCCAGAAGTGCATAGCACCCGGACATCCGGCGACAAATGGACTGGCGGAAAGATACGTCCAGACATTAAAATCAAAGTTACAACGCATGAACGGATCGGGGCTAATACGTCATAAATTAAGGGAAATATTATTTAGGTATCGAGCTACACCACTGCAGAACGGAAAAACACCGGCGGAGATGTATTTACAGAGAAACATAAGATGCCGACTAGATAGTTTTAAACCCCCAAGAACAAGGCTCAGTAAGACGGACGTTACAATCCCTTTACCGAAAGCAAGACAATTCGACATCGGAGAAACTGTAATGGCGAGATGGTACCAAAACAACAAGCCAACATGGAAAATTGGTAAAATTACACAGAAATTCGGCCGATTACACTACCAAGTAACGTTACAAGGGGGTTACAGCCTAAAACGACACGTAAATCAGTTGAGGAAGGGTGGCTTAGCAGATGAAGAACCGGACAAAACACCAACGGCAAATAAAGAAATAGAAGAACCAAAACAAACCGATTGGTCAACCCTGTTATGGTCGACTAACCCAGCTACAACAGAGACAACGGAGTTGCCTGAGGCACAAGAGACACAAGAGATACCACCTGAAGTACCACTCCGTCGCTCAACAAGACAGCGTGGTCCCCCGGACCGCCTAAATTTGTAAGCTCAAAAAAAAAAAAAAAAAAAAAAAAAATTATTACATTTGTTTAATGTATTTCATTAATTAATTCAAGTAAAGGAATTCTTTTTTTACTTCAAAAGTATTTAAAAAAAAAAAAAAATTTGTTTAATTTTTTCATTAATTAATTTCATGTCAAAGACATTTATTTCAAATGTAAATTGTCCAGCATCATCTTATGCGGGGGGAGAGTGTTATATCCCCACGAGTTGCGCGCGCATGAGATGAGTTGTGATCATGTGTATATGTAACCATATATAATTTAATAAACCAGATATTGTGCCACATTGTGTTCTTAATATTATGAATACCTAAACGGCGACACAACACAACTTGTTATTAGTAATCTCTTTAGCCTATCACCTCTCAGTCTGTTTTTGTTTTGTTTACTTGTAAAGTGACAATAATTATAAATCATCTGTTCTGAAACATTTATAAAGTCTTGATTATTTTTATTATATTTTTTGCCTCAACTAAGGAAGTAATCCCTAATATAATATATAAAATCTTCATTGTACCCGTTCGTGATGATGCTAGAGACTAAGCTGTAATGAATTCTTTAACTTTAGATAAAGATATGAATGAAGTTGAAACTGGAATTGATTGAAAAAAAAACATTTAAAAAAATTGAAAGCTTAAAGAGGAAAATTGAAATTTTGAAAAGTCACATTATTATTCCTGTTATTATGATTATAAACAATCACAATCATGATTATTACACTCAATCAATTATATTGTAAATACCTTTGTAATTACCTATAGCCTAAACAATTTATAATTTTTATTGTGATTATTTTTTATTTGTCCTGGCCTGGATTCGAACCAGAGTCCTCCACGTATCTAGCGCGGTACTCTACCAACTAAGCTACCAAGCTACTAAACTAGTAAGGTGGTGATCGGATTTGTCTAGCCTGGTTATGAGCCCTGGTAGCTTAGTTGGTAGAGTACCGCGCTAGAGATGCGGAGGACCCAGGTTCGAATCCCGGCTATTCTCTTTCTCTTCAAAATAAAAATACCTAAACAATTTAGTTGCTACGCCTACACTACATGCATTCCGTTAAACCCGCATGACGGAACTCCTGCATGACGGAAAAGCAGGATTAGTATGTACGATTACTGTTTTGATATCGATGCCTTAGTTCACACATGTGTTAATTGCCGAATACAATTTTACATGAGTCAACTTTGATAATAATTTAACAGAAGAAATACAGTTCAAGTTTAAGCACACAATATATTTTTGTAACCTTAACAGCTTCTCTATTAATTTTATATTATCATATGATCTATGACTTACTGATCACAACTTTACAATATTATTTATATAACAATACCCATTTTTGAAAAATTTGCACTTAACACATTTGTGAACTAAGGCATCGATATATAATGAATATTTTCCAAAAATCCAAATTACCATCAGCTTTAGTATGGAAAAGAGAATGTAATTATGGGGAATGTGTATAGTTTGGTAATCATTTCATCTGGAAATGAACGTTTCAAGGAACATATATTATCTATATTTCGCAATGTTAGTTGGAACTTGATGAAATGATTACCGAAATCTAATCATTACACATAATTAAATTATCTCTTCTCTACAGTTAAGATCACGACAAATTTTATTTTTGGAAAATATAAAAAATGAAACGAATAAAGAGTTGAAACTTGTAACTCAACTCGAAGTGACAACGTGTGGAACAAATACCTCATTTTTTAGTAATTTCTCTGGATTGGGTCAAAGCTAAAACAATATATCATGAATGATTGAGGAGTTGAGAAGAGAATATTTATTTATTCTATTTTCTTCGATTTATATATTCTAATTATTTATTCTATTTCCACGGAACAATTATTATTTTGGATAACAGAAAAACCCGAATATATTAATTTTATAGATAATATTTGTTTATTGAAAATCTTTGTTACATCTATTATTGACCAGAGCAGAGCATCTAGGTTTCATAAGCCATGTTCGTTAATGAAGTAGATTATAGGATACCAGGAGATTAGCAAGTTGCTACCGGAGGAGGATTAGTTTGGGTCATTAATTTTCAGCGGACGGGTTAAGGAGCAGTAGAGAATAGTTCAAGACTGGCGTCGGTAAGGGAATATAACCATGGGTCAATTATATTGAGGAAAGGTGAGCGATGTTTACCGCGTTCAATGGAACCGATAACATTCCGAGCCCTCTAGAAGAGTTTTCGGATGGGTTGATGCCTAAAGAATTATATATATATATATATATATGTATATATATATATTCATATAGAGGTTATGAATATTATATATTATTATTATTGTTATGAATATATTCATATTGAGGTTATGAATATATATATATATATATATATATATATATATATATATATATATATATATATATATATATATATATATTGGGGTTCATAACCTTGGAATAAACGGCATTGCTTCCTTACGGTAAGCACTGTGAACTTCCTTGACCTCCACTCCTCCTATGTAAGACAGAGAAGAGAGAGAGAATATTCCTTATGATTTAGGAGTTGCATTTGGGTATAGGTGGTATTTTTTTTCCATTAATAAGAATGACAGAAAAACGATGGTAAAAAACAAGCTCCCATTATTGTGCACTACAGAAAGGAGGAAAAGTGGAAGACCCAAAAAAATGTGGTTGCAGGATGTGAAGGAGAGCATGGCAGCGAGGGGTCTTACGGAGGGAGATTGGCTGAACCGAGATTTGTGGCGAAAAATCTCTAGAAACGAAAAACAATTAAGTTGTACAAAAATCGTTAAATAAAAAAAAAATCTCTTTTGAGCTATTTCTCTCCTATATTAATTGATTTTTTATTCTGTTATGAGTTTTTCTTAGTTGCTCATGTAATATCATTCCATTCGACAATGAATTAATATGCTGCTTACAAGTCGTATCGTTGTGTAGTAACTTTTTAAGGTAATCGAAAATAAGGTATTGAGCTGAATATTCGGTCCAGAAGAGAATGAGTGCACTGGAGAACTTAGATCACACAACGCTTGAACCTGGTTAATATAATTTAATTGACAGTATCGCAAAGGTTAAGATAAACTTGTACGACCGATAAGCATCCGTGGGGTATAACGAGTCGTAGGTAGGATTGCGTGAAGTTATTTGGATTTTTGGGCTGTAATCCATTGCAAATGGGGATATTGGCATCGAGCCTTCGGTTTTGCTATGACTTTTAATTGTACCTAATAATTATTTATTCGATGATCTAAATACGCTGAAAAAATGTTGGATAACCTAAGTATTGTAAGGTGCTACTGAAATTGTGAAATTTCTTCATTCTCTGTACTTGATTGTCTCGCGACAATACTTAGGTTAGTATTGTCGCGAGACAATCAAGTACAGAGAATGAAGAAATTTCACAATTTCAGTAGCACCTTAATGATCTTCACTATTCATTCCTTCCTTTCATGGTGTCTGAAAATTATAAATTATAAATTGTATTATTTATTTATTACGTAGGCACTACGGTCCACCAGGAACCCAGATCTCCTCCACCCCAGCCAACCGATCTCCGTGATCCTGCGCTTTTTTCCTTTATATTCGAATACCCAGCCACTTTACGTCCTCCTTATCCTACAGCCATCTTATCCGAGGACATCCTCTACTTCTCTTCACGTCCAGATTAGCACAGATCATCTTATTTATATTTATAAATTTATATTCTTGACAAATTCTTAAAATCTTTGTATGCAACTTTGAACAAATTATTGAGTTTAGAACTATTCATCAGAGTAATTTCCGAGTTTAGCTCGCTTAGAAAAATTGTGATAGCTCATTATGTCTATTGATATGTATGGATACCAAATCATACTACTTTAACATGAAAGGCTATTAGCGCCCTGCATAAGTAAAAGTTGGTGAGCAACTATAGCTTACCAACAGAGTAACTTTAAAGGTATAAATGTGATAGAAATGTGGTAAAAAGCTTATCGGATGAAGAGAATCGGAATAAACCATTCAATTAGTCTGGACTTGAAGACAAACCGCTCTCAACTACGTAAGTCACTAATGCTACAAGTTCCGGTCGAATTACAACGGTGAATTCTTTTTAGGTTTTGATCCCTTTGGTTACAAACTCTCACTTTGTGTTAGACCAACGATTTTAATGACTGAAAGTATTAAATTTTTTTATTTCTTTTTTGTTTTGAAATGTAAGTAAACTGCTGTTTTCGGGATTTATAGGACTCTTGTTGAGGCACAAAGAGGACTTAAGGAAAATTTAACAGTTTTCCTAAAATATAATAAAACAAAGGAATGTACGACTGTATCCAATTATCTTAAAATTAGCCAATTAATAATTAAAAATGTATAAAATTATACTCACTAACGAAAAAACCCAAAATGAGGAAGAATACTGAGATTCAATGTTCTGGCTTGCATTATTAAATAGTTTATGCCAAAATTGTTCCTAACTTATCCGTTTTAATGACATTATCTTGTCTAGTTCGGATACCAAAAATTGAATTTATTCGCGTTAAAAAAATGACGAGTCGGACTTAATATTTTTTTGCTTTCAAAATAAATTCAAACCAACGATTTAAGTCGAACTGTTTTATTCTTAATTATATATTATCTATCATCAATTTGTTTAGTATGTCAGTTTAAGATAACTTTTTGTATTGTAAAATTGTATGCCAGTGATAATTTTTTTAATTTAGCATTGATTCCAATACCAATATGATCCTGTCAAAGTAATGAAATGTTTTTTTAATTATGAATATTTATGGATTATCCCCGGGCTTACAGCTAACAATATTACTCATAGTACGGAAACGCGATGCTAACGAATTCCCACCCCGTGCCCAATCCTTCTGATGCCCTGTTAGTGGACCCCTCATCAATTACTCTGCTTTGATGATGACCACACTATCATCAATGCTTTGATCGTTAGATAAGTAGCGCGGAAGGGGCTTTGTAATTATCGGTTAATACTAACCTGGCTTAGAAGACCAAAGAGCTGCCAATACCAAACTCCAAAAGAATTTTGCAGTATCAATTTTCCCTTCATCCCCTTTTATTCAATAATACTTTAAAGTATTACAAACTGAAATGGAAATATTTAGGTTGGTAGTTTATATAATTCTCATCAAAACAAAAATAGATAAAGAATTGTTTGTGAAGAATTGGTAACACATTTTCGTTGCCATTTCTATCTATCTCCTAACTTTTGGACGACCCTGTTATACGAAGATTCCGTCTCTCTTTCGCCATGCAGCTTGTTCGAATGTTCGAAAAGCTCTAGTAAGTCTTAAAGTGCTCACTTCCCTTGGTAACCACAAAGATTAATGATAGGACTTTAGATCTCAGTGTTTCAAAGCTGTTTGATACTTAACCAAAATTTCTTCAACTCAGGTATTATCAAAAGGTAAATATTTACATAAATGCCTATTAAAAAGAACATGTTTTATTGAAATTATTAATAATTATAATACCATCGGAACAATTGTAATAATAATATAACCATATTGCTGCTGTGCTCAGGCAAAACACAATCAATATGAGGGAGGTAAATATTCAGTTATGTGATTTATACTAGTGTTTGTTTATTTGCACAGGCGAGTAACTCATTTTATATCGCATCCGAAGGACGGCATAACCAATGATTTATTACTCCCTTTGGTATTTATACTAAATAAAGACAAATTTATTTAAAAATGCATATAATGATAAAATGTGGAGGAAAATGGTCTGGGTGGAGGTCAATAAATTTCTCCTAGGTGTGGAGAAATGTTTATCAAATAGCCAACGTTTCGACCTACATTGCAGGTCTTCTTTAGGGCTGTCAAGCTAGGGGGCAGGGGCCCTAGGTTAATCCGTCACTGTTTCATCCTCCACCTGGACCATTTTCATCCAAAAATATATCAAGGTCAACTATTATCGTTCAAATGATGATAAAATATTTGATGTAGTACTCATGGTTTACATAACCACGTGCACAGACAAAAGCATAGCCTAAATATATATTCTTAATAATCATAATAATATCGATTTGAGTGGAAATTAATTGATAGGATAATTGTAATGATGGATCGAATTGGTCAGGAGCTGCAGTCATAGATAACACAATATAAGTGAAATTTATTTTTTATTTATGCCTACGTTTCGGACGAGAGTAAGATAAAATTATAATATAAAAATGTATGGATAACAGAAGTAGTGTACAGAATTGATAATAACTGCATCTCTTTACATTATTTTCAATTTTGTACACTATTTCTTTTATCCATACATAATTATGTTATAATTTTATCTTACTCTCGGTCGAAACGTTGGCATGAATAAATAAAAATTTCACTTATTTTGTGTTATCTCTGTCTGCACCTCCTGACCATTTCAATCCATCATAATAATATCCGTATAGCCACGATGGGATGTTGCCCTGGATACCCTGCCTTACAAAAGGTCGATAGTGTCCGTAAATCGCTATAGTGTTATTTTCGTAGAGCTCCATTCGTAGCTGAATGTTTAGCAGGATTCCGCTAATAAAGCTGATCAAAGGAGATTTTGTAAAGCAGAGACGACCGAAAGGAAGGAGAAGGTTTTTCTATATCTTAATTTTTTTTAAACCTATTATTTATTTATTGATATTTACAACTATATTACATTAATATATATATATATATATATATTTTTTTTTTTTTTTTTTTTTAGACCTGTACCACTATAACCCATGGAGGATCTTGCATTCTGTACGAGGTATAGACTGCACTGTTTCTTGGACATTGTGGGTATCCCCAGGGGGGTAATAGATTCCATAGGATCCGTCTCCGGCCGCTAACAGATTTAATAAAAGAATGCCAGCGAGCGGGATTTGAACCCAGGACCTTCGGCAGGGTAACTCATTGCTCTACCATTGAGCCACTCCGCTCCCTAACCGTATTCACCATTACATTAATACTACAGTATTTATACATAAGATCGCATGATCACAGATACTTCATTTTGTGAGTAAGATTAAAAGAACTGTTTCTGCTGGAGAAATGTATATAAATATAAGTAAGGTTGTTTGTTTTGGTTAGAAAAGGTCAAGAACATGTGGGGTATTGACGTCATGATGTGAGGTATTGTTTGTAAAGTAATATGGAGATTAGGAAAACAATCAACTTTAATTCTTAGTATTATTGATATTCGATTTATCTGCCCCTGCTTACGCAAGTGGACACAACCAAGGACACATATCGATGATGATTAAACATCTTAGGTGAAGTAAAGGTTTTATTAATTAATTTATTATTACCGGTAATTTTTTAAAATCATAAATTAACTGATATCTTATTTTAATTATCACTGTGGTTATTTAAAATTTAAGTTTGAGTCTTAATAGAATTACCTAATTTTTGTTCTATTGCTGTTATATATTATCTGCCCCTCATAAAGTTATTCGTAATATTTTAATCATAACACACTGACAGGCAATAAATTCAATAGGAATCTACAGGCCTTTCATTGATTTAAGGATTAAGGGTTATTATCCTCTATATTGGCATTCCTAATTGAAAACAAATAAAGAGAATACATATTTATTCATTAAAAAATATAGACTAATCCAAAGCAGAAATATTTTTAGATGAAAACTTGAAAAAATCAAGTGGGTGGAATTTTTTGCCTGTCAGTATATATACCGTATAACTTTAGCTACGTTATAATTTTTTGTTTTTTATTTTACTTACATTATTTATTTTACTTATTTTAACAGATTATTTATGCTTGAAGATAACGTTATGTAATTATAGAATCAGGTGCAAAAGAAATACTATGATAATTTATTAGTCGCGCCATGAACTTTAATCATGTAATAGAGCTGGGTGGAGTGAAAAGTATTCAGTCCACAGCGATGTTAAACATAGTATTCTATGATCATAACTTATTCATTCATGTTTTCAGTTATAGAAATTATTTTATATAACCCTTCTCGCTGTGCTTAAAATGATAATTTTATTTCATATTTGTATTTTTATACTTTCATTTTTATTTTATAATTTATGATTACAAATTTAATCTTAATTTTACTCTAGCATTACTATTACTTTAGCCCACCTTTCAATGCTTATTTCTTATATTGTAATAATAACAGTGTATATTAACTTGTAACTAAATGTAATAATATAAATTGATCTGCAAATCACATATGACATGTAATACGCTTATTTAAGCATGGTGCATGTCCTAAGATTAGTAAACGATCCATCCATGCGTTCGCTATAGGAGGAAAAAGAGAAAAAAAAAAACAATGTCAACATCCTTTGTCGCAACTTTTTCTTAAGTAGGAAAAGCCCTAAGTGTAAACTTTTAATATATAATTTATCATTTAGGAGTAAGAACAGGCATGGAGCAATAAAAAAAAAAGAGTATTTTTCATAGTTCAGTTCCAGAAATCAAACCACCATTAAGGTACCCAATATTTATCAAAAGCCAAGAAAACCAATTATATTAATAACTAAATGCTTTATATTAATCCGGAAATGCTTTTAGGACAAACAAAATAACCCTTATGAAAAATGAACATATTTTCTGATCATTAGGGAGGGGTTTAACATCACAATAAGGTACTGGTTTAATTTAAACGCTTCACTGGTTGTCCTCAATGGTTAAAGGGTAATGATTTGCATTTGGTTGAATTATTATTGAAATTTCCATTTCCAAATCCTTCCAGATTAAGGGCTAGAGTATTCAGAATTTCTAAGAAACAGCTCAACGCGGTAGTTTCTCAATGACTTGCTACCACGATAACTTCAACTGAGAATTAAATAATTACATAATAATAAAATGAAAATAAATATTATATATATATACAAGTTGGTATTCATTTTTTTCTCGGCTGTTATATAATATCCGTTTTTTCAGGTTTTTGATGTTCACTCAATCAAAAATTAAAACTATCTTTTAGCGACGTTTCGGGAGTTTATTGTCCTCTTTTCGTTATCTAACTGTGAAAAATAGTTTGTTTTTTATAGTTATTGATAGTTATAGAGGATAGGTTACAAAATCAAAATACATTTTTATTCTATATGTAGTACAAATTTATATCTGAGCTATTATACATCACATACCATGACAGTATTGAACTGACATGTCTATCTTCAGCACTAATCGCAACCTGGTTAGAGTAAGTAATCGTTATTTTTTTTTCATTTTGGAGGGTTTTTTTTCATTTTGGAGGGTTTTTTTTTCATCTTGGAGGGGTTTTTTTCAGTCTGTTTGGATTTGAATCCATAAACATATAGTTTTGAGATCGCCCACATATTATCATTAACTTAGATTTAATAGTGTTTATTGTTATCGTTAATTTTGTAACAAGTTTTCAGTTCATTAAATTTAAATATCACGAATTTAGGATGTATATATATAACGTTATATCCATAAATGTTAACTGTAGTTCACTCTTACGATGCATTATGAGACATAATCCCATTTTTGACAGATGTCAGCCGACCAGAAATTTAAAGTACTGCAAAATATTTTAGCCATTTTTGCTGTATAAAAAGCATCGGATCAAAAAACAAGTATAATATTATTGATCCATTACATAGTTCTGTTATTTACTTACCAGGAAATGCCTGCGTTTCTATCCCAAATTATTAGTACATAGAAGGCTCAGTGGATACTGACTATAAATAAGTTCATTATCGAAATTTAAGTAAACGTAAAAATAAAACAATTGATTTTACTGGTGATGTTTAGTATTCAGTAAAATTACTATAATTTATAAGTAGAACGATAAGTATTTTAATCTCTTGAAGATAATATTAGTTGATTACAATTTTAGTTAAATATTGATTAACTAAGTTATTTTATTCATGAAAATATTTTAAAAAAATACTATATAAACATTGACCCATCTCTCTATCATGAAATGAATTTTGTTCTTTTCTTTCAGATGAAAGGAAGACTTAATTTTCCAAAAATGTTAGTTTCATCCACTTACACTTAATTTTTTTTAATGGTTTGAATAATTCTATTTAGATGGTATTGTAAAATATACAATGATGCAAAACAAAATGTTAGTTTTGGTATTCTCCAGAACTTAAATAAAAGAATATTTATTGACAATGTGAGTTTACAAGGAAAGAAAAAACTTAATGATATTTATGTTAGAGAGGAAAATAGTTGACTGGAAGATCTAATGGAGGATGGAAATAGTTGGGGGTGCAGTCATAAAAAAACACCAAATAAGTGAACACTTATTTTTTATTAGTTTCGATTATATTACTTCATCTTCAGGGTTATGAGAGAAAAACAAGCAAAACAAAAATAACTATAAAAATTATTATTGGTCCTGTAATGCTTTTTTATAGTTATTCTTGTTTTGTTAGTTTTTTTCTCATAGCCCTGAAGATGACCTACACAGTAGGTCGGAACGACGGCATTAATAAAAAATAAGTTTTCACTTATATGGTGTTTTTTATGACTGCACTCCCCCCTACTATTTCCATCCTCCATTAATGATATTTAGTCTTGTTATAGCTGTATTGTTAGTAGTAGTATTGTTTTCAATCCTCCCTCTTATGCCGAGTATAATAAAAAGGAATAGCTTAGTTCCGACTTATCTTAAGTCGGGATTGATACAGCCTATATAAAATTCGGTAGGTAGCAATTACCTCACTAATTCTTATTGCTCTGAAGTAATCAAAAAGTAACCGATACGAAGCAATCTATCTTTTAATTGGTTGGTGATAACACCATTATCAGGCCTTACGTTTTTCTGGTTCCTATTTGTGTTAATCGGATTCCCTCCGAGGAGGTCTTTGGGGTATGACTTAAAGTCTTAGGCTAGAATATTCATTTATTATCCGAAGCGTGTCATCTTACTCAAGAAGAAATAAATGAGGAAAAATAATATTTCTTTTATGTATTGTATGATTTGACAAAATACTATATATGTATTCTTAGATAGTTATAATTTTGATTAAAGAAGAACTGATTAACTATTTCTAACCGTTAAAGGTTAAGTATGATGATGGTAGACAGGTTGACGTAAGTTAAGAAAGTATTAATGGCTTTATTAATATTTTAATTGAATTAATACTTAACTGATCTTCATAGACGGGGCTATTAAATTAATTATGGATCAACCCACGCTTTAATTATGGCCCTGAGGGCTCTAAAGGTCAAATCGAATGACGACCAAGAATTAATTTCTGTTTGCGCATCAGAATGCTGTTAAACAATACCACTTCAGTTTCCAACAAAGATTCTCTATTAATAAAAAAAAAGGTTCAGAAAATTTATAAATATGTAAAAAAAAAACTATACGTCAACAACCCATGAAAAGTCTTGGGTTCAATACATGGTAAAAATGGTAATTTATCTAGGACAACGATTTTACAGGGAGGGGATTTGTCCGAAACCATGCTTAACAGGCAAGTATTTCCATCAATTAAGAGTTATCACTTTGGAGTAGCTGCATGAGCCCCAGGAGGGTTTATAGATCCCACAACATTCAACAATTAAATTAATTAACCACGATTACCTACCCAAGGTATCGTCCCTCCCATTTCCAACTATCGAATATGAAAATCGGTACTTTTGAGGAAAATTAAAAAAAAGCAGTTTCAAGGTTCGATAAAAATTAGTGCCTATAATCAAACCAATGACATTCGTTTTACATTGTTTTTGTGACTGATAGATGCCTCTATATCAATTTTTTATAAATTATCAATCCTAAAGCAACTGCTCTAACACGAAAACGAAAACTGTGTTTTTTTCACATTCGATACTTTGCGATGGCAGGGACGATATGTTGGAGGCAATATTGGAAGCGTCTTGCTACGAGTATATCCAAGTATTGTTTATTATATAAATATTACTGAATAATTCGGGTGTATTAAGTTTGCGTAATAATAGAAAATAAAAATTGTAAATTTAATAAAGGTACGTTTGATGGCATTTTAGCTCACCGAGCAAGTTGGCGCTCTTATTGCGAAAGACAGCAGTAAAGACCAGCGAAAACGAAATCGGTCTTCAAGCAGAACTAATAAAAAGCTTCAAGCAGACTGGCTTTTTTTTTATTCAAGGATTTCAAATTCATGGATAAAGCTCGGAAATGGGTATATACTTGTGCTTGGGAAGAAGATGGTAACGAAAATCAGCAGGGTAAGCGGAAGAGGCGTTAACCGGTACCGCCGACACCCAACGCCGCCTATTCGTCAAAGATCAGCGGTCAGGGGGGGTATTTCCAATATATACAAACTATTTCAGTCATACCTCCGAATAATTTGCTGGAGCCTGAACCTCAAGATTTCACTTTGTATGCAGCTAACTCAATCATCATTGATCATGGATATTTTACATTAACTGCACATATTAATAAAAATCTTTAAACAGCATACATTCTCAAACCCGATTGAATAAAAATTAAGACTTTCAGCGAAAAACTAAAAACCGGAAAAAATTCCCTAATTTAAGCCAAATTAAGCACAACATTAAAATTGGCCTACTTTAAATATTTTTGCAGTATTTTATCATTGTGCCGCATTTTTTCAGTTACTAATTTGATTTTAGAAATATTCTTAATATTGTATTTAGTTCCTTATGTTCATTGATCACCAATACTCATGGCCCCGATTGTAGCAGATTGTATTTATTGCTATAAATAAAAAAAAATCTTAAACGTTCTCATGTTTGAAACTTGATGTTTTATTACGCTCTTGACAATAAGATCTTCATGATGATGAGCCAACTGAGCAAACAACTCATTAGCTAAATTTAAAACTTTGACACACTTCGTGGGTGCAACATTGTTTTATGGGGATGTACTATATGAGATTACAGTCCATTAAAACTACAATATTCATATCCTTTTTTACAGGCTGTGTCTGGATTCGGTTGTTACATACATACAAATTAAAATTTAAAAAACTTGCCTTTTTTATCACTGCATTTCTTCGCTAGCGCTTTTATACTTCAATCTATTTTAATGGCTTCAGAGAATGTTATTTATATTTTTTTTATGAATTCAAGGTGAAATATAAAGCTTAATGTTGAAGACAAAGTCATATGTGATACTTAAATCTGTTTGGCCCATACTCACTTCTAGTTATTTAGTCAGCGTTAAATTTCAGCCGATCTCAACAGCAAATAGGCCGGTAACCTCTACTATTACATTTCCCTGTTATCTGATCCAACCGCATTGAAACACAATCTGTTGCAGTTCTATCCCACGGATTTAGTAATTTTTATTCGTTAAATTTGATCATTTTTAAGGTTAGAAATAGATCTTGTTAGGGAGCGATGTGGCTCAGTGGTAGAGCGCTGAGTTGCCGTACCGAAGGGTCTTGGTTAAAATCCCGTTTGGCAGATTTCATTTTAATCTGTTAGCAACCGGAAATAGAATCTATGGGATCTAGGTCCTTGTGGATCGCCACCTCTATAAAGTGGGTACCCAAAATAGGTGGGGAAATCGGGCGATTGAGCGTGATGCAGGACAGATCACCTCCGATGTCCTAGAAATAGTAATGTCTCTACTACGTACTGAACCCAAGAACTTTCACGGGTTCTATCATTACAGGTTTTTTTAGGAATATATTTTTAAATTGTAATGCTTTAAAGGTCTTGTCTATAATAAAAACTTATCAATATTAAAACCTTTATAATTATATATATAAATATATATTATATTTATAATGTACATAATAGATTCATATATTATATAACTAGTTTTGTGCTTGATGTTCTTTATTTATGATGTAACATCATGTTAATAATATTCACAAAATTACATGATATAATACAATAATGTGATCTTGTTAACATATTGACAGACCAGTCCCACACAGAATTTTAAAATTAAAATAAATTTTCAAGGTCGAGAAATGCAAAATCGAGCAGTCTTAAAATTCCACAATAATAATAATGGAAACAAATTCGTGATAAAAAAGAAAATTATAAAATTGAAAAAATAAAATTTCGTAAAGCATAGCATTGAACTTTGGGAAATCTGTAGTGAGAATAAAAATACAATATTAAACATTCTAAAAACTAAAAAAAAATAATGAAGTCATATAATCAACTCTGAATTAAGTAAATATTTCAGGAAAATAAATTTCTTTGTTAGTATTCAATACTTGCATTCAAAGTTTTGTTATTAAACTTAAGGTTAATGAGAGTTAACACAATGACAATTTTTTTATAATGCTCAATAAAACATTTTAAAATGAAAGATTTTTTATTTTCAAAGTGTTAAATGCGTATGTTAAAAGGCTCGGCTCATTTAGGAACTGATTCTCTAAACCGTAAATCAATTCTTTTTAAAATGAACTAGTTAGTATTAGATTTTATACACGTCAAATGATTAAACCGAAAAAAAATGTTGACGAATCAATAGGCGAAACCAAGATATAATAAGAATAAGGAAGCTAAGAACAATGGTCTGTCATTTCGTATCAGACGTTTTAAGAGCTTTAATATTTTATCGTATAGAAGTTACTTTTGAGAGAAGAAATACTACGATCATATTAAATGTGGATAATAAAATATTAAGAGCCACAAATGTGTTCGTTCCTTAATGGAAATTGATATGACGTCTGGAACTTTAGATGCGCCCGTTCCTGGACCAACAGCTAAGGGTCGCTATTTTGGTATTGTGATTATTACAACTTCGGTGTCAAGAAACTTCGTCAAACCTAGTTAGCTCAAAGTTTCATTCGATATATGATTTGCATAATTGAGAAATCTAGAAACTCCGGGTTTAAATTTGTACTTTGGTAAATACGTCAGAAGATATATTAATATATTAAAATATATTATGTGCAGGAAGATCGGCAACACATTTAACTGTTTTTAATGAGATCCATATAAAGTTTAATGTGGGACCTTTCTTGTACGTGACCTCATATTAAATTATTATTCAATTTCCGTCTCATTATGTTTTAGAAAACATGAAATTCGACTATAATATTACAAATTTATATCCCAATTACGTTTTTCCTTTGATAACATATCTTTTAAAAAATATATTGTTTTTCTTTTTTGAATTCAAATTCAAGATTTTTTTTTTAATTCGGGTGTGTCGAAATTTTTCCCGATATACTTCTTTGGAAATAGAATTATTTCCTTTAAATCTGAAAAATTAATTCAATTAATTGAAAATAAAATAAAAAAATTTCTATCACCTAATTTTTTTAATCTAATTTCTTTACTTTAATATATTACTTTACTTTAACTACTACATTACTTTAATTTTAACATAAATTCATTACTAAATATATATTTATTTTTTATTTATACTTTTTTCACTTATAAATGAACCATATTATAATTTTAACAAACAAAATAGACACTGAGCATCATTGAGGAAGTGAAAGAGAACAAAATTTGTAAGCTGCCCAAAATACGGCAAGCGCCTGGTCGTGTTAAAAAAGTCTTAGCGCCTGACTGAATGTTAACACGTATTTAACGGAAGGCGATAATAAATTTAGGCATTAAAGTGATGAATAATTTCCGGTTTATTAATTGTGATTTAATATCTTATTTCTTATGACGGTCGGAGGGCTGACCCTTAGGGTAACCGAGCGTAACTTTTCCTGATAGGAAATATCTCTAAGGAAATTTGCCGCATGGCGTATGCTATTGTTGATCATATGTCAAGTGGATGTGATTAGTGTACTATTCTGGTGAGTATGCATGGTGTACTCAACTGCGGCAACAAGAACGGGGTTCTGTCAACATAAAATTGTTACATATATAACTTTAAATATACTTTTGACTGAAATTTACATTTTACCATTTCCAGATTATGGTGTGTATGCTAAATTTAATACCACTCATATGACATGAATACTAGAATGAAAACGACTTTGATTCAATTTTTTTGTGTGTTTTTTTTTAACGTCACTTTATGTTTGTATGCAAACTTATATTTACTTCTTCAGACTGGAACTTCAACTATTTTCATAATAAATTACAGTAATAATATAAATTTCTATCATTTTATTCTAGTTTTATATAGCGATAAAAAGGTCTAATTATAAAGGATCCTTGTCATAAAAAATTTATCCTTTTTTAGTACCCTATTATCATGAATAGATTGAGAAGAAAGGTCAGAACCTTAGGTGGTCTAAAGAATGAAGGCCACAAAGTTAGAAACCGCAATAAAAGACGCATTAAAATTTTAATGGTTTAAACCCATACTTAAGGATTTAGTGGTTCCGTTTAAATCCGAATCTTAACAACAAATTATCAGGGTCCTGCTATAATCAGGTGTATACACTTATTGTAATAAATAATGAAGCTAATTACTTCTTCACAAGTAACTTCTACCAGATTATTTCCCAAATTAGAACTCGGAGTTAAAAAGTAGAACCCGGCTGACGGTTTGGTATTTTTGATGTAAAATATCAACCGGAAAAGAAACCAAGCTTCTGAGGTAAAAACTCAGTCATTGACTGAGTTAAATTTGAGTTTCCTCTGAATCGGTATCGAGGGAAATTACAATCAGCTGAAGAGATAAAGTCAATCTTATGTTACGCCTCAAAGTAATTTAACCTTTCGTTATTCCTTGTACTTAAAATGACTTCAAAAATTAGGAGTAAAAATAAAATATATGCTAATTGTAAAGAGATATAATATTACTCCCAAAATATTTTTTATGTTTTCGGAAAATATATTTAAATTTAACATAATTTAATTTTAATTTGAGGGTTACCCGTTCGCCTGATTGAGCGCTAGGTTCTTGTGACGAGGGTCTCGAGTTTAAATCCGGCTGAGGTAGGCAATTTATTTAATCTGTTGACAGCCGGGAATGGACTCTGGGGTCTGTGGGATCTGAAGACGTTCTGGGGTTCACCCAGCTTCTACAAAGTGGGTACACGTAATTGGGAGGGACCTGTTGGTTGAGGCGTGATCTAAGACCAATCACCTCCTAGTACAAAGGTTGTCTTAGAAACAAGACCATTCATGGGTTGTAGTGGTACAGTTTTTTTTATTTTATAATTTTCACCTGAGAAACTTTTAACCATAATTTTAATTCATAAATACTCTATTCTGATGGATTATTCATGTTTCTATTTTTTCGTTATTCTAATTATGAACACTTAAATTGTAAACCTCATTTGTATCTTTCCAGGTACTAGACATTTTCTTTTGTTACAGTACATGCTGGTAATTTCAAAAGGACGATTATTCTTTAAAACATGATTGTATTTATAGTGATTATTATGTTGAAATGTGAAACGAGTAAAGAAATACGTATATTTAATCATATTTCAAAGGAGGGAGGGTAAATTCCACTTCCAACACTGCTATATCAATATATTGCATCGTAAAATAAAAATTTTTAAAAAAATCTTAAATGAATCCAAGGATGAAAAACCATCCTCTATCTGCAAAAAAATAAGATAAAAGAGAGAACAAAAATATAACAACTTTACTTTATGTTTTTATGAGCGCAATTTCGTTCCGCGCAATTTCTCTACAACGTATAGTACAACGTATGTCTTTTTTGTTCCTTTCCGGTATTGTTTCAATTTAAGATTCCATTCCATATTCCGCTTGTTCTATTTTTAGTTATTTTGCAGCATGGATGTACGATCTAATTTCGGAAATGATAAAAAACAATAATTAAAAGAAAAGATACGAAAACAAGGCAAGCAATATTTCTTTTAACATCCAATAATTTTAGATTGAGTATATATGTATATTTACCGGTTACTGTTAGTTTGGTTGAATTCAATGAGATTACAGACCTTAAAATTTTAAAAATCTCAGACAAAATTAGAAAGCCATAGAGATTCGACTTTTTATATTCTTTTAAATGGAAAATAATTCGAATCGCTAAATCCCATTCACGCGTCTACAGGATTTAACTGTAAAAGCCAATAAAATATCAGAGAAGTTCCATTATGGTTTCCATTTTAATAACTACAAGCCGTCGGAAAATCGTTCAAACCGATAAAATCCATTAACCCCTAAAATACGAGATGAAAGAGTAGAAAGGAATGAAAAAATATAACAGTTTTTTTTTATTGTGAAAAAATGAATTCCCGATCGATCAATTTTAAATTAACAATCCATTAACTGTTATTCATAGGTTGAATCATATGACTGAATGGAACGAAAAGTAAAATCAGTGGTGGAACGGATCCAATTGTTTAGTTTTTTTAGTTGGAATGGCCTATGCATAATGCCCGGAACGAATGTGGAGTGGAACGATAATTGCTAAAACGAAACTTGTCGTTCAGTTTGGAACTCAAGTCAGAACGGTCCAAAACTAAGTGAAAGTTTGAGTCTCTCTAGAGTGTACTAATGTCAGTAAGATAGAAAGATTTATTTTAGATAATTCAATACACCAACACCAATTCTCTTCCACCAATATGTATGGGCGTATGGATGTATAAAGTAGGTCAATGTACCGCCCCATATAAAGGTTGGCCAGGTATTGGAAGACATGCCCAGGTATCGATATGGAAAAAATTATGAGGATGGTTTTCACACCAATTCGGTCAAAAGCCGAGAATAGTTATACACTAAAATGGCGGCTAAAAAAAATAATGGAACAATAAAGAAAATAATGTATAAAGCACAAGGAATTTGAGATATATCTGCTATTGGAGCATTAAGGAGGACGAGAAAAGAAATGACAATTTCAAATAACAGGTAAAATGTAGCTTGATGTGGTTAAAAGAAAATTAAAAGTTAAAAGAAATAGAAAAAAACAACATAAAAAAAACTGTCAATTCTTGGCCTTATTATAAGCTATGAACTATTTCTAACTTTTCATTTGTTAATAACTTTGTTTACTATTTTATACTTCATAACTATTTTTATTGTTCCGTTAACTTTCAACTACATTTGTACAATTATCCTTCATTATTTTCTTTTATTATTCTCTTTGGTACATGTGTATTTACATGATTATACTCATACTTATATGACTATACTCACTACCCATTCTCTATTTCTCCTGTCTATGCGTTTCAAAAGTTATTGCTTTAGTATTTAAACTTTTCAAACATTCCATCAGTGTTTTCATTATCATTTTCAGTGTTTTATTTCTTGTTTTATTACTAGTTTTACTGTTTGTCATCATCCTATAATTTTTATATAACTCTATAAAATTTATATAATTGTTTCGCCTTCTATAATCTTAGTCACCTCTTCTCATTTGACTATTCTATTTTTTAAATATTGCTGTTCTGTATGAATAGGTAAGAATAATTACTTATTTTTTTCATTTTCATTTTTTAATATTTTGGTTTTAAATAGTACCTCTTTGTAATTACGTGATTCAATCCATTCTAATGTTAGTTTTCTATAATTTGTCTTGTATAATGCCTTTATGTCATTTTATTATTAATTATTTTATTACCTCATATTGATCTTTACGGCTTATTCGATAATTATCTATAACTTTTCCCTTAGGTTTAATTATATCTACATAAAGGGTTTCCCACTTTTGTTATATTTTGTTATCACCCAAATGGCCAGATATGTTGTTATTCTTAACTATATATTATTTTAATTTATATGTATCTTGTATATTTAAGAAGAAGACCCTGAAGACATTTTTATGAAGACGCTGAAGAATACCTGCCTATCTTTCTTCCTCATATATATAAGGCAACGAATATTATTCAAGTTAAAAGAAATTGTTCTAAGAAATAACTATGTATCACTAAATGACGAGAAGGAAGCTTAAACGACTTTTAAAGGGAAACGGAGAAGCTAAAGACTTTTTTTTTTGGATAAGAACTCCGAAATGATCTACCGGCACATTCATCAAGTTCAAAGCAGAACCGGGACCAGAGATCGGAAGTAGTGAAGTAGATTCTGGGGATGATTTATACGAGTTGTATATAGAATGTAAATGTACCATAGGTGACGAAATATGTAAAAATTACATATGTATTGCAATGATTAATAGTGTAGGCAGACTTGGTTGCAGGAACAGTTGTCAGATCTGATTACGGAAGGGCTTTAGGGAGTATATATAATTGGTAGATCTCTGATTATGTAGAATAGAATAGAAAAATAATTTTATTCTGGGACGAGAACGGGACAAAATTTAATAAAGACGTGTTTAATGACGTGGCCTATGGGCTATTTCATTAGAATAATAGAATATTTACATAATAACATGAAAATAAATATAAACTAAAATGTATGTTCTGGTAGAGAATAAAAAAAAAACTTACAAATTTACAAAAGAAAGAAAGGTGAGAGAAAAGTTATTTATGAAAGCACCTAACAATATTAAAATTAATATATGTGTGAAGAAAGTTATATTGATTTTAAAGATTATACATTTTTTTGTGATATAAGTATGATTATTGTATCTTTGATCTTGACTCAGCTTTTACTGAAAAGTACAAGATATGACATTGAAATTTCGCTAACTTTTGTTGTGGTTCGGAACCTTGCATCATATGGTGATGCACGTTTCACCCCTATGTTCACAAACGACTAGGTCATATCATCAGATGAGTAAACATGGAATTAATCATCATATTGGAACCCAAAGAGTCATGCACTGAACGGATATTAAATGAATTATAAATTTTAAGGATTATATTGCCTATATTTGTATCAAGATATATTTGTTTTGTGTCAAAAAGCCAGATTTTGTGAGTTATAGATAATAAATAAAGATAACGGTACTTTACTCAACAGTCAGTATATCTTTAAAAAACCGTAATGGAGTGAAACTACAGAAGATTATTCAAAATTATTGTAACGTGCGGTTTCATACAAAAATTCGGTATCAAAGAACATATTAATGGGACCTTATGGTATACCAAGAGTTTTAAATGACTTTGTGGAGGTCAACCTGACAGTGAATGGTTAGTTAGAAAACATTTGAAATTATCTGATTACAAAATACTTTAATGCGTGAACACGTACACGCTTAGCCTTTAAGTATAGTTATCAACCGTTAAAGGTGCATTAAAGTTATTCTTATGCAGAGGTTGAAATTACGGATTTGTTCGAGTGCCATCCTAGGAATATCAGGTTCCTTTCAAACAACTTGCTTAAAGATTGGCCTCAGTAGATTTTTTATTTTATTTTTTGAAATATTGTATAAAAAATTCTACTACCATTAAAAATATATTTCTAACTAAATTACACTTACATGAGCTGGGGCACTGAGTCACCCTGGTAGGAAGGATAGACGAGGATGTGAGGTGCTAATGAGTCCTCCTCTTCCGGGTTACGTCTCCTCCGCAGGACCAAGCAGGCTGCGGCCATCCCCAGCACTACTATCACTGCCCCGGCAACAGCCGCTATTACTGCAATCAGATTTATGGTGATTACAATTATTATATAACAATTATATTTATAATTTGCATTAGCTAATTACTACAATATTATGATGAAACTACTATACTGGTAAATATACTTAAATTCTGGTAATATATATTTTTGAAGGTCTATTATGACTAGACGGTAATGCATGTATGCATGTATGCAACAATTGGATCGGACTAAAAGCTACTACTTTTGAGGAATCTCCCATTCGGTACTAACTATTGTATTTCCACTAGTTACTCAGAGGTAGTTCTTTAACGTCCATTTTTTTTTTAAACTACCTTCTAAAATTAATGAGAGCCTGCAGTCTTAAAATATAACAACCCTATTGAAGTTCAAAAGTGCATACAACTTTGACTTTTTTAAAAAATGTTTTCTTTGTTATTAAACCGATCGCTAAATATTTACATTTGCTCTAAAATCCTCAATTTAATTTTTAACTCCCAATATTCCAGGATCCATAGTCCATTTTTGCACTTGCTTAGTATCAACCTGAATCTTCGTGAATAGCTTCGTTTCGATGAGACGCCCAACAATTTCCTGTGCGAAAATTCTCGATTATGGTAGCTAACAGAGGTAGCAAGGATAAAATATGTGGATTTGATGATTCTCAAAAATTTATTACTAACCGGGTTTTTTTTTTGTTAAATCTCAAGATCATTATCTATATTATTTGAAAAAATATTTGTCCTACAAAATGTATGGTTTGATCAAAGAGTCCCCTCCTTCCAACGTGTATCGATAACGAGGTCATCAAAAATGATTACTAACCAGCTGTTTTTTTTTTTACTTCTTCTTTTTTGACTTCGTTATTGATACACTTTGGAAGGAGGGGACTCTTTGATCAAACCATAAATTTTGTAGGACAAATACTTTTTCAAATAATTTAGATAATTATCTTGAGATTTAACAAAAAAAAGGTTAGTAATAATTTTTTGAGAATCGTCAAATCGACATATTTTATCCTTGCTACCTCTTTAAGGTACCACAATTGAGAATTTTTGCACAGGAAATTGTTGGGCGTCTCATCGAAAAGAAGCTATTCACGAAGATTCAGCTTGATACTAATCAAGTGAAAAATGGACCATGGATCCTGGACTACAAAGGATGTTTCTTAGAGAAACTATTTTAAGATTTGAATTAATTAAAGCATAAATAAAACTAAATTTAGAATTTGTTGGATAAAAAATACCATACTAAGTTAAATATTAATAGCTGAAAAAAATTCTAAGATTCCTGTTTTATATTCCAGGAGACTTCTGATAACAAAAATTTTGCTTTTACCTCTCCTTGAAGGGCAAGATTTTCTGAAATATTCGTTAAAATAAGTGAAAAATAACAATTATTATGTAACTAATCAAATAATTTAGTGGATATTAAACATATCTAGTAGGAAATGGAAATCTCAGACTTCCAAAATGAATAAAAATGGTTAGTTAAATTCACATAATTAACTTCATAACAACATTTTTATAATAAATAAATGGATAGCTATTATGTTCTTCTCTAACTGTAAATACATTTATTCAATGATTTTTTTTTTTTTTTTAAAGAAACCACACTGTGTAATAACACTCTATGAAGAGGAGATCCTCTCGACACAAAATAGCTTTTGATATAAATGTTCCCCAAAAGTTAAATTGCTACAAGAGAACATTACAAGGGAATTCTATTCCGTGGTCGACGCGACGAAAGAAAGTTTTTAATCTAGGGCCCAAATAAAAAAAAAAGTGGCCCTACTGTTTCATATTCCATGAAAATATTGTTTCTACCTTAGCCGTTCACGAAACTTCTCCCTGAATACTGAATTCTCTGCCGAACTTTTTTCATGGGAACAAAGGAAAATATTATACACGTAAAGGGTTTTTACTTTGTGTCCTTTACGATTTTAAATAAGGCTGTGCATATACACATGTATTGTTCCTTGTGTCAATTTAAAGCTCAATCTGTTTCATAGTTCAAAACATCACTGTGAAAATATTTAGCCATTAAGAAGTCATTCAAAATGACCACACTATATAAACTTTAAATAAAAATATGGTGTCCAAACATTCAACTAAATAGTTTAATAAATAAAAAAGGAAATCTTAGAACTGTGTCGTTATACAAGTTTGATATTATTGGAAGTCTTTTGCTAAAGTTTGACCATTGTATTTAGGAAATTTTGGGGATGAAGCTATGTATTTAAAAAACACACACAGCCTCCTTCGTAATTTACTAAAAACAACAAAAACAATTTCAAACCAAAACAACCTAATTGTAACCAATCCTAAAAAATACTGTACTATACCCTATATACCAACGCTTTCAGAAAGACTAGCAAAAACACACACCGGTAATAAAAGTAACATTGATTCCGCGATTACTTTTAAAAACACAGCCATCGTGTCAAGACTATTTACTAAAACTAAGGATTTGGATAAATTAGAGTTAAAATCAAATGTCGTGTACGGAATAAAATGTAAAGATAAATGCGGCAAATCCTATTTTGGAACATCGGAACAATACTTAAAACGAAGAGTGTACCAACACCAATATAGTTGTGATTCAATAATAAAAAACCCCAATAAACTAGATCAAACAGCGCTCACAACACATTTTAGAAATACTCAACATACATTTAAATTTGATGAACCTAAGGTGATACACCAAGAAAAAAATAAAGTCTAACAGAATATAAAAGAAATGATAACTATAGAGAAATATAAAAATCGCGCTGTAAACAAAAAATCGGAGGATAAAGGTCTAAGCTCGTGTTATGCTAATTTAATTAATTCTTGGTGATATAATAATAAATAGTCTAATATGATTCAACAATTAAATAAAACTGCTGTACCATAAAAATTGAATACTTATTCGTTGATCATAGCTATTGCAATATAAACATTCTATGATATATTGCAAAGTAACTGATTGATGATATATATATATATAAGCGCAAATAGTGAATAGAAAATAAATTACAATGTTAAATTTGTTGATTAGTTACATTAAATTTTACACTACATTATATAGATAAGCCAAACATTTCTATATATATATATATATATATATATATATATATATATATATATATATATATATATATATGTATGTATGTAAAAGCCGGATTACGTTGTCGTTTCTATAGTCAAATGATGACTAATATTTACATTATATCCATGTTTTAAAAAACAAAGTAAATAACATAAAAATTAATTTACCTGGTCCTAAAAGATTTAATAATTTTTGAAGTAAAAACTTCTTAAGCCGCGTTTAGCGACTTATAGTAGGGGGGGGGGATTTTACGGGTTCGCATCAGCAACATGCTCGAGACTGACGAGTTACAATTTTTTAAATCAATCAACTTTAGTTTAAAGGTTAGCATTCCATTTATAAAAGAATAATTATGTTTATCTAAAAGTTTAATAGTTGTCTAATTGTTATATTAATGATAGCTTAAAACATCAATAACTGGTTTCAATACAAATATTTTATTTGTAATACTGATTGAATGAACAAATGATCTAGGGTATTGTTGAACTTAACGATGATAAAATGCAACAAATTAAAATAAAATCTATGTAAATACAAATAAAATGACCTGTACCACTACAACCCGTGAACGGGTCTGGGGTTAATTACATGGTAAAGACTCAACCTTGTCATGGACAACGGTTGTGTCGGTATGTTATTTGTCCTAGATCAAGTTCAACCGCCAGATTTATCTCCTTTATTTTGGTTACCCACTTGATAGAGGCTGGGTGAGCCTTGGGCGGGTCCCACATCCTGATGATGAACATGATCCATCTCCGGTCGCTAACAGATTAAATAAAATTCTCTCCAGCAGCGGGATTTAAATCCAGGGGCTTCGGCATAGCGATTTAGCGCTCTACCACTGCAATGGCAACTACGCTCCCCAACATAAATACAAATAGGAGGTATTAATAATAAAAGCATATAGTGTTAACTAAAATTGGCGTTGTTCAAAGGACAGTTTTCCATTTAGTTTTGGATCTTCCACTGTTGCTGCTTTCTCGTATCTTCCCAAAAGGATTCGGAAATTATTTTTTTAATGTAGTTCAAGAGTAATTCATTATTCTTTCAGAAAATAAATATTTGTGAGATGTTTTTAATTGAATATTTGTTTACGTTTGTAAAATTCAGCAAATGTTCGCGTGGCTTAGACGGGATTTTTCCATTTTTTTTTTGATTTTCCGCAGTCGGCGTTTTCTCGGATCTTCTCAAAAGGGAAAATTTCCTGAGGCAGAGTAATCGCGGAGCACTCAGCCTAATCACGGCTTCATCTCATTCCAATCTTTATGGCTTAGCTTGTCCCTTTCTTCCATTCCTATTTCCAACTTTTCTTCTTTATCTTTCGTAATAAAACATCGTGATGTTTCTTAGCGTAAGTTTAAATGTTTAATGTAAGAATAAAATGAAGTGTAAATCGGTTCCTTAAATATTTCAACTCGTATATTTTATTTGGCAAAAATAAACCATGTTTAAAAATATTTCTTGACCTCTTTTCTTGAAAGAAATACGGAGGAACCATACAAGAGAGAGAGAGAGAGAGAGATAGATAGATAGATAGAGAGAGAGAGAGAGAGAGAGAGAGAGAGAGAGAGAGAGAGAGAGAGAGAGAGAGAGAGCGAGAGAGAGAGAGAGAGAGAGAGAGAGAGAGAGAGAGAGAGTGAGAGGATATGTTAGTTCTAAAGCACCCAATAATTTATAGTGTTACTCCATAGTTAATAAGTATACCAAGTTAGTTCATACAAGCAAGTCACTTGTATATCCATGGTATATTCATTCATATTACAATAAATCTATATCTTTCAAAGTCGTTCATCGTTTGCTAACTGTAATTTTGAATATATTTGAAGTTGATTTATAAACCGTAGAAACACTGGACATATTACTACTATCTTTAACAGTACATATTTAAATTCATAATTTAAAAGACGAATATAAATAAAAAGTTATTTTTCATTGTATCATAAAACAAACGAAGTGTAAAAGACATGAGTGACATTATCAATTTTTAATGCTCAAAGCTTAAGCGTTTGGAGAAATATTTAATGATTTATACACCAATGTTACATTAAATAGGAAAATAAGTTAGTAAGCGTGTTGAATATCAATGACATAGAAAAACTTTAATTGATGATGTAGTTAAGTTTCTTCTATCACATCTAAAATAATAAATGACAGTTGTTTTATCTTAAAGGGAGTGGGGTAGGTCAGTGGAAGAACGCTAGGTTGCCGTGATCAAGTTCCCGGGTTCAAATCCGGCTATGGTAGATACTTTATGTATTCTGTCAATAGAAAGGGGTGATGGACCTCCTGGGGCTCACTCAGCCTCTATAAAGTGGTTATCATTTATTTGAGGAAAAACTTGTCGGCTGAGCGTGATCTTTGACAAATCACCTACTTGCAACGTACTTAACCCGAGATCCTTCATGGACTGTAAAGGTGCTGGCTTTTTTAAGGTTTAATCTTAAACAGACTCTTAAGATTGCTGTACAAAACAGTTGGTGTTTACTCGTAGGTCATTCTCACTAAGTCTCAAAGAGACTATTCTTCATCAATCTAATTTTAAAAATATTCCGAAAAAAATTAATTACTCTTCTCTTTCGTATTTGAAAGTTTACGAATAATTGTTATTTCTTTCACCGCCATATGTTTGTACAGTACCGTCCCTCGTCCGGAAATAAAAAAATAAAATTCAAACATTTCATTATATAATGCAATTAAAAATTGACAATATATTGATCATAGAAAGTCATTAAAGAATCGTGATTCTCTGATAAACAAACTGTCTGAAAAACAAGACTTTTAAGAATAAACAAAATAAAAAAGACTGTAGCCTGGACTGAGAAGAGAAAGGGAAAAAATAGAGAGAAGATGAAAGAGTTTTGGGCGAAGAAGAAATCGGGAGGAAAGAACAGAGTGAAGCGGAAAAAAAGCTTCACCACAATCCGTGAGTTGTCTGGCGATAAGAACATAGACAGAACCCTTTCTTAGTCAACGGTTGTAAAGGGAGGTGATTTTTCCTATATCCCGCTCAACCGCCAGATACTTTCCCCTGTATTTTTGGTACTCACTTTTCAGACGCTGGGTGAACCCCAGGAGGGTCTTAGATCCCATAGGGTCCAACTCCAGTCACTAAGAGATTAATCGGTTGAACCGAACGTGCTACATAATGGCGTAGTCGAAAAAGAAGTCAAATTTGAAAACGTATAAAGGATCTTCTTAAATGCTAATATTATAAATTGACGCAATTCAATAAAACCTTGTTTAACATCTTAAACTATTGTAAAGAGCTTCTAGATTGAATTTTTGGATATACAAATATAAGTGAATAGATCTGAATAATGAATTTTGTGTATAGAATATATTCACAACTCTAAGGGACCTCTCAAGATACTTCAAAAAGTGAAGTGCCTTGAAAATTTTATGAATAAACAGAATGTGTGAGAAATTTAATATACAGTTTTCCATACCTACGCCCTATATAAAATATGTTTTTAGATCTTAGTTCATTCAATCCGAACTAATTCGGTTACTTTACTCCATATTAAATTGTTGGAGGTTTTTGTCTTCATTTTTTTCACATGGGATATTATTTTTTCATATTTTAGATATATAAAGGTTATCATTTGAATTAGTTTTGCCTATGCCCCTTTTAATTTGTATTATGAAATAATAATTAATAAAATAATTTAAATAAATAAACGATTTTTTAGATCCAAATGGACTTACACCACTTTCAAAAATAGCAGCTCATATAATCAAACTTTAAAGGGAACTCCCAAGACGCTTTAAAAAATGAGGTGTCTTGAAAATTTCTACCTCACATGATTGGACAATTTGGTTTTCATATTCTTCCTACGAGTACATTTCATACTATTGTATGAACTTAGTTACTTCATTCTAAAGTTGAATCCTAACATTTAAGACCCCCAGTCCTATAAATATTAACATTAAGCCCATGAACTATTGGAGAAAGAAGGAATATTTCCGATATTCAGAACTTGATTTCTTTCTCCCTCACTCTCTATCGGATTTCCAATGGACCGACAAGTTTCCAAATGGACTATGCAAGGCTATAAGTGAATCGTCCCATCTGCCTTTCGATATGGAGGAGGGTTCAACTTTTATTTCTTTTATTTCAACATGCTTTGTAGTAGTTAATATTTTATTCTAACCAAGTCAAAAAAAAAATGTATGTGCACGAAACGAAGAGATTGTTATAGCTTACGGTGTATACAATATACAATAAGGATATTTTAGCATTCTGTACTTCAGCAGCCGGTTGAGCGTAATTTCGGACAAATCACATTCCTTCACAGCCGTTGTCTTTGAAATAATAGTCTCGGCCATATACTGAGCCCAAACCAAATAAATAAATAATCAAATATAAAATTTACTTACATTGTAGGGACACTGGTAAGCCGAAGATGACATCTTCAGTCTCAGCGACCCTTACAGGTCCGCCATCCGGTTTCTTCATTCTAAAAAATAATTATGATACTGTGAAAACAATCTATAATAAATAATTAAATATAATAAATAATTGTACTTATGTATAGTTCGTTAACAATCTCATAAGACAAAAATCATATCAAATATTGTAATAACGATTCATAAAGTTTTTAAAAATGCTCCCCATTCGCTTTTCTATCTGAAATGGTTATGTCCATGCTCTATTCGCGGCTTATAGTGAAAATAGCTACCAATTTGCTATTATTTGTTATCAATACTGACTAGTATTAATTTTGATTTTTCAAAGCATATTTATTCATTCAAATCTCATAAACTATCATATATATGCCGTTTTGATCGATGACTTTTTTCTTCAATTCTGGTAAAAAGGAATCTGTGACTGTAAAACTTAGGAAGTCTCTGGTTGAATAACTGATTTTCATAGCTTCTTTTGAAGCTAACTTAATATGAATTAAAGTTCTGTATTGGTGGATGCATACGAATTTCCTTTTGCCAAGTTTTAATTTTTATATCTTTCAATATATTATTTCATGAAATATAATTTACTATTAAAAAAAAATTTAATTAGTTCTGGGAACACTTTTTGAGCCACCGATTGAATAGTTTAATAGGCTGTAATGTGTTGTCTACGTCAGATTATTTTTAAATGTTTGTTTTTACCGCTTTTCTTTTGTTTGTTTATATTTATATTTGTATTGCCAATTGAAAGTCTATTTGTGTTAGTTGTAAAGTTATTCAAATGACATAGGTTAGAATCCCTCGCCCTAAGCGGTATACAGGCACGCAAAATATTTCAATTTTTCGTCAAAAACCATTACGTTTATTAAAATTACTAATATTAGAATTGCAAGTCTCGAATATCAATAACCAATAAGCGAGTTTTAACTCAAGGTTACGCTACTTAACAAGATTGAGAGTTATTGCTTCTGCAGCAATATAATATAATTTTTAATGAGAATTATATTTTATAAGTACCTCCTGCTCAAAGCCATAGCCAAAGGTTCGATTAATCGATTAATTATTACATAATGCAAGTAAAAACTTGTACTATCTATTATTATAAGCTATGTTACTACTCTTTCATAGTGGGTGTAAGTTAATAACACCGCTAATCGGATAATTTTATCTTAGCTGAATAAAATTACCTTACATAATTTAAAAGATAATTTATGAAAAACGCGTTTGTTTTCCTTACTCTGAACTATAAGGAAAATTAACACACATATAAGGCTTTTCTGTTATTGTATTTAAAGAATTTACTTTCCTGTTTTGCTTTAATACCAATTTGTATGCATAATCATTGTTTAAGAAGGTAATAGCATAATTTTATTCGAAATTCTAACTTTGAGAGGTGTAGATATTTTAATGAAAATGAAATTTTTGTTCATTATAACCGGCAATAAACATTTCAACCGATTAATTTTTTCAAATTGTTTTGAGATGGGATAAAGAAAGTTTTTTTCCCTAAACAAAAATTGAAATCAACTTATTCAGTTAGATAAATAATGAAAGTCTATAGGCTAGGTTGAATGACTCACCTAATGTTAGAATGTTTAGACATGATTATTTTCCGAAAATTAAAAAAAATATAACTTCTATCATCGCAAGAAAAAAAAGTGCGAAACAAAATACTAGAAATTGTATACCCCATGATATTCTGCACTTAAGAAATTATTTATAAGCAACCATTAATAGGCTTATGTGATATATAAAAAGTTTTGGTTTTTTAGAGTGCTAATAACCAATTTCAACATGGACAAAATATAGCAAAAATATCAAAATAAAAATCGTTTTTCATACTTTAAAAAAAATATATATTTATTGAAATTTACAAGAGTATACATAATACATCCAGTAAATATAATGAAAGATAAATCATGTCCCGACATAAAGGCAAGTAGAGAAACTACCCGGGTGTAGTACTCAAATAAAAAGTTCAACTTAAAAGGTCACGAGGCCATCTTTTTTTCCATACTTGAACGAAATAGAGTAAACTATATTTAAGATAACTCTATAATCTAATTTTTAAAAAAGCCTTAAGTCTCTAAAACAAGTCTATAAAAAAAACAACCAGTCAACGTTTCGCCAATTCATGAATCATCAGGCTAACACACACAAAAAACATCAATGATGACAAAGTGCAGCACAACTCACATCAACACCCAAACAGACATATATTAGGGACATAACAAATAGAGACAGCAATCTCGCTCCGAGGCATTGCTTCTTTGATGTGGGTCCTGATGATGCCTGAATTGGCGAATCATTGATTGGTTGGTTTTTTTTCCAGTATTTAAGAGATTTAAGGCTTTGCTTTTTGGAATTTTTTTTTATTGCATTCAAATTTATTATTTATATCTTGAGTTTTTTCCAGACAACTTTAAACGAACTTAGCTTTCCTCACTCTATTTCCTAGGAAGAGAATCCCATAAAGGGCACAATGTTTTGACTTCCTTTTTTTTTTTTTTTTTTTGAGGGAGCTGAATAATTCCAGCTTTGTCACCTCAATCATTTTTCGGAAACTAAAATAAAAATCCTCTCTTTCATTTTCTCTGTAAAAACATGAAAACAAAATGCAAAACTTGTATATGTTTTTATACTTCATAACTTTCGTCGTATCGAAAATCATTTATGAGCATCCAATCGTACACTAATGGTATAGATGGAAAGTCCGAGAGAACTGAAGAATATTTTTCAAAGCTTTTGTTACGATTTTCAACATGAACACTTTGTTTATTTTTTCGGTAATAACGTTTAAATAATAATAAACATATTTATCATGAATTAGTTTTTGTGAACTATTTCCAATTTGACTACCACAAATGAGCAATTAAGCCCTATATAAGTCCGATTAGCCAAAGCAGCATAAAAGTGACGTTAAATGAATAAAAACAAATGAGCTAAGGTGATCGTTAATAATAATTCGTATATTTTGAACATTTTTTGGCAGGATGTCTGGAAAGTGGAGATGGCTATAAATAAACCAATCATTTTTTTAATTAGCTGAAGAAAGGCGGTAGAACTGTTTACTGTCAAAACTAGAGTAATTAATAAGTAATTGTTCCTGACATTAATTAATGAACTGGTAAATTGACTGTCAGGCTGGGTTGGGGCTTGAAGACCGCCTGATGATAAGTTATTAATATTTAACAATAGGTCGATATATATAATTGTAGCCTAGCGGGGGAGGGATAACAGTGTTTACTGAGACCGCGCCCGCTGACTGGCCCAATTATTGTAGAGGAATTGGCCAATCAGATAATGGCTGGTTTTGGTCAACCAATCAGGAGTTGTCAATAAGACAGGGATTGTCCTTAACCAGGGGTTGGTCCCGGCCAGCTATCCATTCAATCAATGGCGTTTGATTCCTGTTATTATAACTATATCAAATTCATAAAATATATATGTTCCTTTTTAGTAATTTGTTTTCGTCTCGGACTGGTACTTTCTTGTCCCTTTTCCCCCCAGGGAAACCCAGGTTCTTTTCTGATGTATTGAACTTAATCAGTATCATAATTTTATATAATACTACACAGGACGTGGCAAACGTTTCTCTATAACATAACTAAGGATCCAATTAAAGATCCCACTAAAGAGTTCCACAGTTCAGTCATGCTCCGATTAAGGTTCCTACATTCCGATCTTATTAAATGCAAATCAAGTCAAAGGATGCTGAAGTCAATGATATTATCCTGGACAACCATAAAAAGAAAACTTTTGTTGCACATACATTTTTAAACCGACATTTAGCTTTCCCAAACAGTGTAGTAAGAATATTTAGAATACCTTTAAAAATGTTTAATACATAAAGTTTTAAATATTTAATTCAATAATTACTTGCAACCTCTCTGTCAAAGAAGGAGAATAACAGTAAAGGAAGATAACGAATAAAGCACATTCCAATCTCAAAATGCAGTGAAACACCAACCAGTGGGAACATCGCAACACCACCTAGGCCAAAATGCAACTGCTGAAGAATGGCCTACTTAATCTATTTAACTTAAAAATAAGTATATCGTAGCCTCCTGGAAACCAATATAAATTACCTCCATTGTTTCCTTATTCTATATTTCCAAATATAAGACAATATTTATAAGCTAATAAAGTAATAAAGAATTAATTTTATCTTAAGTATCAGTTTATCCAATCAATGTCCTTCCGATGTGTGAGCTAGATCTAATATTTTGAGACCATATTGACACAGAGGGGTTCTGCGACAGTACGGCACTAGTGAACAAATATTGTTTTATATCCGAACGGAACCTTCTGGTCCGGAATAAGAATTTCTTCGCCATCAATTAGAATCTAAACATCCCTTACTAAAAGTAGTAATATTTGTTACAACTATTCAGTAAAACATAAACTTATTTTTATCTTATTTTAGGTCAGAGTGAGCGATCAGGATATTACAAATGATTACCTTTTAGAAGATTAAAAAAAATTCTCAATACGGCAAATTCTTATATAAATACTTTGAAATATTAATTTATTGGATTACATGTTTCAAAAGACATAATGGTACCTTGTGTATTAGCCGGTCTCCAGGTACTGTTATCCGCTATTGTTTATAACCTGATCACTGTAATGCTGATACCTATAACACCTCCTTAGTTATATTAATATAAATTTAAATATCTTCTTCTTCTTCTTTTACTCCATCTTATGTCATTGCAAGCGTTGGGGAGTCTCCACCCAATGCAGCCATGCCTCGCGGTCCCTACTCAGCCGCCTCATTTCCTGGAGGATCTTGCCTCTCTCCCCTCCGATGCGCTTGATGTATTCCTGATACGAAACTCTGGGACGGCCTCTCCGCCTCTTCCCAGTGGGTCTAGTGGGTCTTCCATGGCCTTCCTTGGCTCTCTCTCTTCGTCCATCTGACAGACGTGCCCAAACCACCTTATCTGTCAGTTTTTAATGGAATCTTTTAGCTCGATCACTTGTAGAACCTCTCTAATTCTTACTTTCCTGATACGGTCCCTCCTGGTCTTTCCAACGACTCTCCGCAGGAATTTCATCTCCACCGCTGTCACTCGGCTAGCTTGTCTGTCCAGTATAACCCAGCTTTCACTTTGATAAGTGAGGGTTGGGAGGTAAACTGATTTGTAAATGTGCATTTTGGTTTCCTTTCCAACCTCCCTGTGCCCAACTATACTGTTGCAAATAGGGTAGTAAACCCGGTTGGCTTTGGATATTCTATTAGCTACTTCTGGGTCAATTCTTCCCTTGGTGCGGATGATTGTCCCCAAGTAGATGTACTCTTCTACAACTTTAAGTGCCTCCCCGTTACAGATCAATTGGATCTGTAACGGGGTCGTTGCGGGCGTCCTCTTGTTTCTCTCTTGATACACCACTAGGACTTTGCTTTTATTGATATTTATTCTCATTCCTTTGCGCCCCTCCTCCCATTTCACCAGGGATAGCTGCAGCTTGTCTTTCGTGTCCGCAATCAATACTAAGTCATCGGCATACAATAGTCTTTGAAGCATATTATTTCTAATGTTCCATTTGCCGAAGATCGAAAAAAAAAAAGCCACTGGTCCTCCAGGATATAATTTAGATTATGCAGTGGAATCGGAGAGAAAATACGAGATAGAATTCAGTACTCGGTCCACATTCATATTCTTTGAGCCTGGAGAATGAGTCTACAATCTATATTAAACATATATGCGGGTCTGAAGGTACAAGACTCACGTATTCGAGAAATCTTTTGTTATGAATCCCTTTCATATCTTCTCTATTCTCTAAGCCTTTGTCTGTTTCCAGATTCCTCTTTTATTAATAAACCTACGACTTATTTAAGTATACATTTAGAACATCTGTTTTATGTAAAGGGAAAGAAATATGACGGTTCAAGTGATTTATGTATTAATATTAAATCTTTATTACGGAATTTACATAACATGTGACTTAATTCGGGAACTGAAGCCGCTGTATATTGTCTATTTAAATTTCTTTATTGTCTATTAAATTTAATTTAGCGTTTTTGTCTTATTCATTCTGTTAATGTCTATTTAAAATGTGCAGAATACAACGTTAGGAGTTGCCGTCTTTGGAAAAATAAGCTGTGAAGTACTTACAGAAGTTTGGAATAATTCTAAAGATTAGAATTTAGTAAAAAAAAGTTATCAAATAATTTTGACAAAAGATAAAATAGCGATGTTTTCGTCGAATTTATTTAAGAAGAGGAACGTGGCTAACAGAGCCTAGCTTTAGTTATTACATTATGTATATTTAAATTTCCAGTTTCAAAATCGTAATTCACTATGAACGCCAGGTCGTTTTCTTGACATCTGTCCACATCCGAGACTATTTTGTTTTCTTTGAATACAATTTACTACCACGCGGGTATTATTATATTATTAGAGCAGCAATGGAGGCCCCCGTATCCTCGGGACAACTGGTCTCCTGAATATTTATGTCTCCTCAGGAGGAAGTGAGATCGGGCAATACCCCCCACCGAAACTGGGTTTCCCCCAACCTGGAGGACCAGTGGCTTTTTTTTCGATCTTCGGCAAATGGAACTAGTGGACGGAAGCCCTGGCGGTAGACGAGGAAGAGGTAGGCCCAGGCTATGGTGGCTGGATGATGTCGAGGGGAGAGAAGATGGAGAAACGCTGTAGAGGATCGCTCTGAGTTGAGGGGAATTGTTGAGGAGGCCAAGCTCCTTCATGGGCCCTAGTGCCATCGGAGATAGATTTATTTTTTATCATGTGTTTTTTTCAAATGCACTTTTCGGTTTTTAATTTATCGATCATTGGGG
The DNA here is from genome assembly GCA_964056705.1 of Troilus luridus. Classification (NCBI taxonomy): domain Eukaryota; kingdom Metazoa; phylum Arthropoda; class Insecta; order Hemiptera; family Pentatomidae; genus Troilus; species Troilus luridus. The sequence goes on from OZ057414.1 coordinate 61,706,976, forward strand.
CTCGACTAAAACATCCAATTCTCGTATCCAATCCTTACAATCCAAAATCCTCAATGATCCTCATTATGTCAATAACAAACTCATCCATAATGATCTTAATATCCCATATGTTGCTGATTTGGCCCTAACTGGATACCCATCCTTCCATGACAAGCTCCATACACACTTGAATCCGCTAGTCTCTCAAACTTGCTTCCCATACTATTCTTGATAACCCTCCTAGGCGTCTGAAAAGATGATCTTCTACCCCAGAACTTTATTGGAGCGCTTCCGATGGGTAGTTTCTCCACAAGTGTTTTTCATACCATATCAAATCAGCAGATTTACTTGTTGTAATACTATTATAGTTGTAAATATCAAAAAATTATATTTTAAAGAAAATTATCGATTGAGGCTAATTTCAATTGTTTTTATTCTTTAGCACACTTTTTGAAATAGCGGCCTGCTTTCTCACGAACCTCACTCTTACTTCTAGCTTCAGTCACAAGTAATTAATGCGTGAGAAGTTCGTATAAAATATTTCGCTATAACCGCCACTATTAATACTCCAATCCTATGCAGAGTATGGGTACTGACTGGTCTTCTGCAATTATACATGAGCTATGTTAAAAATTTAAAATCATCTTTTTATATATTTTCATTCCTTATTTTAGAGGATGAAATGGCCTGAACACCTTTTACAAATACGAATCGGCCAGCAAGGACCACGGGAATATCACTCAAATCTTCTTCACACTCCCCGCCTTCCGTCTACTCCAATACTCTTTCATCTTCCTGGACTCTTCCTCTCGCTCTTCCTCATTCCATTTTCTCCCTCGTCTCTTCTTCCTTCCCGCAATAATCCCAACCTCTTCAAGCAGTCCTCCTCCTTGATTTTTAGTATATCACCCCTTATTAGTTTATCTATATACCTTTATAGCTTAATACTTTATCAAAGTTTTTTTGTTCATTCTGACCCTGTGGCCGTATAACCTCAGTCTCCTGGCCCTGATGACTGTTTCAAGATCTTCCAAATTCAATCTTTACCATATAATGTCATTAATAATTAGCTTGTTTCCATCCATACGCAGTTTGTTAAATATTCTAATTGAGAGATTGTGAGAATACTGTTTTAGTTTTTGATTGAGAGATTGTGCTGTATTGTTTTTGTCACTTTTAATTACTTCATGATCCGTAATATTATGTAGCCTTCTGGCCAGATGTATATTACGTTTATTTTTTTGATGTTGTTCATGTTTGTTATTCTAAAGGGACTTGGTCCCAGAATAAAGTTTGTTTTCTATTCTATTCTATTCTACAATTGGAGCTAATTTCTATTTTTCTATTCTTTATAGGTAATTTTTTAATTATTGGGCTAGTTTTGTAAAAACGTTTCTGTTACTTCTGTCTTCGTATACAAATAATTAATAATGGTATTAGGATTTTCTATAAAATATTTCATTATAAACTCTATTATTAATACCAGAATCTTATGCAAACTCATGTTTTGATTTTTCCTTTTATCATGGTTTAAAATGCTTCCGTAGAGGGCAATGTAGTCTGTGTGGGCCGCGATCGTTGATTTTCTGTAATTCTCGCCTGCTGGTTCAGCAGTATTGTTTGAGGAAAGGGCTGGTGAGAAAATTGCTCTTCATGTCAGCAGAACAGCATGAGAACACCCATCAGGATGTACAACTGTAGAGCTTGACATCCGTAATAATGAGCTTGCGGCACAAGAGCAAGTGAGGCCTAGAATGGAATCCCTTCAGTCTATGAAGAATCAAATACATTTTAAGAGAATCTTGTATCTTTAAAAGGAAGGAATTTCGTAAGATAAATTAAGTTTTTTTTAAAAAGTACTATGTGCAATAGTCATCTAATATTCTATTTTTTTTTTAACGGTTTCTTTTTAGCAATTAAATAAATTTAAAACAAAAACTAATGCAAACATTCAAAGACCCCGAAAACTAAGGCGGCCTGAGGTTGAGGAGCCAAGACATTAAATTTAACCCGAAATAAAAGGGTCGCCTCTTCCTAAGCTCGGAGATAATAACATTAGGTCCTTATTGTTCAGCCTGTGGTTACTAAATCTATTTTTGAGATTTTGAAGGCCGTGATGGCGAAAAATCCAATTGCTTGCAATATTGCGTTACAACAGAGGACCGGGTAATTTAAAAACCTCCGCCTGGCTATAGTTTAATCCTATGAGCTATGTTTAGTTAAAGCTTAAATTTCTATCTCGGGATAACAAGGTTTATACGTTAATATTATATTTTACGATAATCTTAATTAATCGTTGGTACAATTGGCAATATCCTTATTAACCAAAACTTTTGCTCTCATGATACCCTATTTGAATGATCATGACTATGATTTTTATTTCATTTATCTACGGAACAAAGTTGTCTCCCTCAAAAATGTCAGTTTCTTACTACTTAATCAAATCAAACTTATATACCGAACGGTGGGACAATGAGAAATTCGTTCTGGGTTCCACCAATAAAAAAAAAATCCGTTTCATTCTACTTTATTATCACATTACTATTTTATTTTTTGCATATTTTTCATTATGTATTACTGTAATAGGGAGCGGAGTGGCTCAGTGGTAGACCACTGAGTTGCAATGCCGGAAATCCTGGTTCAAATCCTACTGCAGGCCTTGGCTTTTATTTAGTCTGTTTGCAGCGGGAGATGGCTATAGGACATAGGATCATATAGGATCTAGGACCCTCCTGGGGCCCACCCAGCCTCTATAAAATAATATAAAAATAAGGTACCCAAAATAAGGGGGGAAATCTGGCGGTGGAGCGTGACCTACGACAAGTCACCTCCTTGCAGGACCGTTGTCCATGAAACAGTACAGTCTCTACCATGTACTGAACCCCAGACCCGTTCACGGTTTGTAGTGGTACAGGTTTTTTTTTTTTACTGTAATACGTTTTATCTTGTGGCTACTTTTATTACTTATCTAGTCCGTCCTGTGCAGCTACCTATCGGAGAAGACCGGGTATTTGAAACCCACCATTTTTAGGTTTGTCTGGCACGATACTTTGTCACCTTATTTCTCTTGGCTTTATTGCGGTTCTGAATCTAAAATTTCGATGTTCAAAGCATTGACCAAACTGGCGAAAGGGCCAATTTTCAAAATTTCGGATTTACAGAATTCGTTTGATTATGAGCTCCTCAAAGGTTAATAACCATTTCTATATTGAGTGCTTTTTCTGTGACATCATAACTTATTCATGGCAAGAAAATTATAGGCCAGAAATTGTTAGTAACTGGATGTTTGGCGGAGGAGAGCTACGAAGTAATGGCTAATTTTTAGGAAATTACCTGAAACTAACTCATGAAAATATTTACATCATCTCTTCTTGATGTTTTTAGGTCCACCTGTTCCCTGATTGAAATAAACATTTTATTTCTGATATCTATGGTATGTCTATCAAGCAGAAGCGATGATTTATAAGCTATAAATTCCGCCTATACAGGACGTATTAAATTCTATTGTTTTGCTATCATACACGTACAAACACAATCCTTTTTACGTCTTTATTTAAGAAGAGGAGATAGAAGGGTAGGAAGGGCTTCCGGAGTGAGGATTGCGGACGATCCCTTCAAATGTAGACGGATAATCCGGGATATACACCAGAGGAATGGAACCGACAGTGGTCGACTACCCCGGAAGAAGCTTGCGAAAATACTTTTACACCGGGCACGGTAAGCGGCTAAATGCGTGCACTCAGACTACTAGAATGTGCGATTCCTCGTGGAGTAAGAGAGCTTTTAGGCTGAGCTGTGCAGCTTTGGCAAGGGCAGCGACCTCTGTTTATTCAACTGTATTTAAAAGCTTTTTTAACCAAAATTTGTTTATAGTTTTAAGTCGCAAATCACTTCCGGAAAGCCAATTTTAATCAAAATCTACATTTCGTTATTTCTTTATATTATACACAAATATAACCCTCCTTAGCCTCATCCAGCCCCTATGAATTGTATACCTTTCATTGGGGGAAAATCCTGGCGGTTTAGCATGACTTCGGAAAATCACCTCTCTGCACAACTGTTATCCTTGAAAAAAATCTGGTCTGCTATGTACTTAAGAATCTTCATGGCTGTAGTGGTACATGTTACAATTTCATTGTTTCTTCAGCATATTCAACATCATATATTTTACATTATAGAATTATTTTTATTCATAGTCATTCTTCCTTTTAAGTTGTTTACATTCGAATAACTATTATATGCATACTGTTAAAATTTCGACACGTTGAATTATGCAACCCTAAAAGTATTTAGAGATAATTCAGCTCAGTTTGTTCAATTTTTTGCCTCCTCATTAGGCGTCATTTTTAGATATGAGGTACTATATTATAGAACTTAATGGACGGATACGTCTAAAAGGATGGTATAATATGTAATTTAAATTAAATTGAATATAAAATTAGCCAATTTCAAGGGGGATGCATAGGACTTATTTGGAGAAATTAAAGTAAATATGGTAACAATTTAGTTTGGGTACATCTGATATTCTTCAAAAATGCTAACTTTAAGTCAATTTGATATAAAACGTAACTGTTTGCTTGTCATCATTAATGCCGCTCTATAATGAATAATATTTACATGTGGTAAACATCAAATAATAATTATAAAAAGCAATGAGCAGTTTAGTTAGTACTATTAAGTAGTTATTAGCGGTTGAACGGATATGTTAGTACACACGATTGTATTATAACAAGTTTTATAACAATATTTCACGACGAATTATCAAGTGGAAAATACAAATATAATAACTCAAGGATAGTTGGAGCAGAAAGATCCGCAAGAAACGAAAACGTTACGAGAGCCAGGGACATATTTTCTGAGAATCCTATTAAGCGTGAAAATATCGGCTATATTTGGAATCCATTTTATATCCGACCATCTGGGTGTGACCATGTTCCCATTGTGACCGTTCTCTTGTTATATAACACTTCCACGAGCCAGTTTATCATTCTTCCACAGTTTGGTATTTTTATTTAATTTGCAAGATTAGGACATTCTCAAATTCCCCCAAATAAAACATTTAACAAACTACAGATGAAAACTACATTTTAAATTTGGAATAAACATTAAGTTCGAAAATTCTGCTTCAGAGAGATATGAATAAGCAGTTCTTCGTTTGGAAAATAATTAGTAAAAAAAAATGTTATAACTAAAAAATAGCACAGTTTTGAGGATTTATAGATGTAAACATTTTTTTTTAGTAAACATCTTTTTGTTATATATTAAATTTGTAAACGATAAACCTTTAACATTTCATATATAATATAGAATAACAATCTAACAAGTTAGGAATAAAAAAAAAATGCAGTTTTTCACCGCCCACAAAATATTGGCACACCTTAATTGATAATATAACATTAGTACCAAAGGCATAAACATGAATTACTTATACATACCATTGGCATTAATAACTGCCTGCAGACGCCTTGGCTTGGATTCTACTAAATTATTTAATATTTCTACTGATAAATTGTTCCTAGATTCATTTATTAGTTGTTTTATGTAACCTATCTGCCAAAAATATGGCATAGGTTCTCTATAAGATTGAGGTCTGGTGACTGAGGTGGTGTCGGCAATTTTCTGGGAGAATTATATAGAAGCCACTCCTTGGTTAAGTTGGCTGTGCGCTTCGGATGATTATCTTGCTGGAAGTATTATTCGTTCTCCAGACCTAATCTATTGGCACTATTTTTCAGGTTGCGTCGCAACACCTCCACATATGAGCGAGCTGTCATGATACCTTTAATAATTTCTAAATTTCCAACGCCTGATTACGCCTAACAGCCCCAAACCACCTCCACACTTCACCGTTTTCAGTATATTTCTTGTATCTAAGGCTGTTTTATTTTTTCGCCAAATTGTCAAAATGTTAGACGATTTCACCTTTATAATTCATTTTCTTTATAAGATATTTCTTATATACTGGACTACTCTTCTTGATCTATATAATTTAATAATGAAGAAAAAAACCTTGTTGACTGGATAAAGGTTTTTTTCTTCATTATTAAATGTTAGACGGTTTGAAAGCTTCGAATTCGCTTTCATCCGAAAATATAAGTTTTTCTTCCAAAAATCTAGTGGTTCATTTATGTATTTTTTCGCGAACTCAAGTATCTTTTTCCTATTCACTTTACTAATGAAAGGCATTTTTAGAGGTATTCTGCCACGAATGCCTTCAATATGGAGAACATTTCGGATTGCAACAGTGTGACATACTTTCCACTAGATGATGCTAGGTCATCGGTAAGATTTTGAGCACTTTTACTGGCTTTTCTTAAAGCTTCTTTAACTACATGTTTTCTTTCTCGCACTGTAAGGGCCCTTGGACGACCTCTCCGAGGCTGATTTTCAGTCGATCCAGTTCTTAACTTTTTTAAAATAATATACACTGTAGAGAATGACAATTTAACTTGTTTGGCGATCTCACGGTAACTGTTACCTGAAGACGATAATAATATAATCATCTCTCTAACAGACAATGGTGTGTCCCTAATTTTGCGGGCCATTAGATACTGAATATGGCGGAAGTACAATATCACCGGAGGTAATAAGCAGTATCAGCATTAGTGAGTGCCATAGGTCACAAATTCCTTCCTCAGGTATAAGATAAGAAGTCAACTAATTCCAAGTGCCCCAATACTTTATGGGCGGTGAAAAACTACATGTTGTTGTTTATTCAATATTTGTTTATTTTTTTCTATATTATATTTATCATGTTAAATCGTCTGCTCTTGACTAATTAAAGATATATTAAGCAGGCTAAAAAAAAAATGCTATTATGCATAAAACCTCTAATCGCTGAATGTGCAAATACTTTTATTTCCAACTGTACCTCAATGATACACAGGGCCAATCTATGTTCAGATAATTTTATTTTTTTTAAATTAAATATTAATTTAAGTCATAACTCAGAACATTAATCCATTAAATGCATCACGATTTTATGATGATCATCTATGTCTGGATAGTCATCGTTTCATATAGCAGACAGTTACTATGTGTCTGAATATGGTGTGTAAATATTATTTCGGATTCGAGAAATATGAACTTTTTGTTACAATTCACAATATAAATTCACTATTACTGTAATGTGATAATATGCACGTAACAAATTAATATAATTCAATAGTAGATAATAGAAATTAATAGACAGGGGCAATGACATGAGATAAAGGCAAGCAGAGAAATTATTCACTGGTAGTATTCAAATGAAAAACTCAACTTAAAAACTTCTTTTCTACTTCGGAAGATTATCCGGAATTGGAGAGGGAGCTATGTTTGAAAATAGTAAGTCAAGCTAGTGTTTGAGTGTGAATAAAGCTTGTCATGAAAGAACTGGTATATGATTCGGGCCCAAATCAGTAACAAATGGGACAAAACCATTATTGATGACTTTATTCGTAACAAAATAAGGAGAATTGAGGATTTTATTGAGTGGTTTGGATTGGAAGGATTGGATACGATAGAAATTCGATGGCTTAATTAAGTTATAAAGCTGTACTCTTTAAGACCTAATAGGTCTTATAATATTCATTTATATACGTATTTCGTTATTAATCGAAAGGCTAGAGCGATTGGCTAGTTAGTGTTGCAGTAGCCTGAAACGGCGAGCAGTTGGAAACAACTTTGTAAATCTGTAATTAAAATTGATTGTATAGATCTGTAAATAGTTTTGTATATTATTATAAATATAGCTTCTATCAAATTATTCTTATCAAAAAAGCATTGGCTCAACTATTAATGTAAATAGAAAGGTATATTTATAGAGCTTTAGGTTCGAAAATATACAAATTTCAGTTATTTAAAATTTTACGGATAATGTATTACACAGCGCAGCGTGTAATAATGTTGTTAAACATTGTTGTATTATGCCATAAATTATATTCTCCAGTTATCAGCGTTGTTGTGCTTTTGCCAAAACAGCTAACTACGAACTAGCTTTGAACAGTTAAGCAGGGATGAACTGCCTTGACAATAATTAAAGGTTCGATACGTGTTTGCTCCGTCTCGCAGCTCGACTCGATACTAAATATTCCCTTTCCGAACCGAAACCATGTTGCCAGCAATATGGCCGGCGATGAATTGAGCCTGAATAATTGATACTACAGGCAAAGAGTCGTGGTACAAGTCATCTTAAAAAGAAAATGTTAACAGAAGAATTTTCAAATATCCAATAAGTTACTATTTTTGAAACGAAAACTCCTTTAGCAGAGTTTAGGGACTTTTGGGTAGAGGGTAAACTTGCTGGTTCGCGACACGTAGCAGCCTGTTCATGAGTTATACAATTTATTTTAATCAACTTTAGTTTAAAGGTTAGAATTTCATTGAAGTAAGAATAATTATATTTATATAAAATGGATGTGCGATTGATACTGAAAATAACTTAAAACATCAATGACTTTTTCGTTTCCCTAACAGATTTTATTTCATCATCCTCATCATATTCTATTCTCATGTACCACCATGAGGAGGAATTCTGAACAACCTTCTCCAGGTCTGCCGGTCTTTCACGAAGTGTGCTCTTTTGGTCCAATAAAGTCCCCTCTTCTCAAAGTCCTTCCTCACCTCTCCTTCCCACTTCTTCCTAGGTCGTCCTCTTCCTCGTTTTCCCTCCACTTTGGCTCGGTAGGTTTAGCTTGCAGCTCTGTTATGTTCCAACCGTAGAATTTGTCCAAGCCGTCTCAGTCTGTTTTTAAAACATATCATTTGTAGTAGTTAAATGTCCTGTTTTATGAAATGATTGAAAGTCCATATGATCAATATATTGTTTAACCTAACGATGATAATAATATTACAAATGAAAATAATATCTATGTAAATACAAATACAAGGTATAAATAATGTACTTATACTATATACTAATTATTATTTCAATTAAATTATTGATATTTTGTATTTAGCTTGTGCAGTCCATCATTTGTTTTGAATAATAAATAAACTACTTGAAAATGCATAAAATTATTATCCGGAGAGTCAGTATATGAGAAAGCCAGAGTAATGCTAATAATATAAATTTAGATATTCGAAATTTAAATAATTCAGATTATAGTTGATTTAGAAATTAAAAAAACAGTTATTCCAAAGTCTTCAATTTACACTTATGTCAGCTGTCCTCATGACTGGCTATTTATTTATTTTTACTCCGTAGCGGATTTTTTCTCTAACATATTATTCAAAGCAAGAAAAATAGAGCCCGTGACAAAAGAAGTATGAAAATGACCGTTACTCAGAAATTTCTTTGTTTATACAACAACAATGCTTCTAAAAATACTGCTTTCATGCAATATTTATCAAAGACTATGGTTACAAAGAAATAGTAGAGAACGGAGCCTGTATAGAGAAGCGATAAAGCTATCAGATAAAGGATAATACGATACTTTGTTGTTATTGGAGGAGAGTGCGGATGGCACTGGCCAATGGAATGGACCCTATAACAATGTTGTTGGGTCTTTTCTTCTCAAAATGAGGATATCTTGTGTTCGTCCTTTTGTTAAGGCATGAAAGTGTTTCACATAATTAGATAATGTCCTGTTTGCATTAAGATCCTTATATGAACCTTTTGTCCGAAATCAGATTCGTTTTAAACAACAGATGGTATACACAGTATTTAATTTCATTCACATTATTTATATTTTTTAGAATTAGAAAAATGCTCAGATTTCTATCGAATCTATATTTCGATATTTTCAACATCAAGTCCAAATAAGAGAATATGGACGAAGGGTGGGAGAGGTTTCCAAAAAAAACACCTCCGTCAAATAAAAGACAAAAACATTGCTTGGATCCCTCCAAACGGCCTAACGCCAAAAGAATGCGGCGTAATGACCATGCTAAGAATAGGTCATATTCTAAGTTGAGTCACCTCCATCAACTCTTAGGGCTGTATTAACCAACCTGCCAAAGTTGTTATAATAGAAAAATTATAGTTATGCAAAAAATATGAAATAGAGAGAAAACTTGAATATTGAAACGTCTCTAGCGTTTAGAAGAGTAATAATCACAGAAGACGGCAAAGTATCTAAAAGTTATGAAACTACTTCAAAAAATTTAAAAAGAGCAACCGTCAGGATAATGGCTCCCCAGCCAGCAGTCGAAGCGACGTTAAACAAAACCATATAAAAAAAATATCCTCAATGATATCGATATTTTCATATATTTGATAAGTTTTTACAAGATAAATAATAAATATATATTTTAATATAAGAACAAATACTAAATAATTATCGAAAATATAGAAAATGAAATTGGAAAAAGAAAAACTTCTTTAGAGGTGCGTCATATTATGTTTTTATAAAATTATTATTATTGTTTATTGGCACTACGTCCTAACTTGAGGCACTACGTCTCAGGAGGTAATGTCAGTAGCTGAGAAACGGATGTCTATAAAGAATATTGTTCCCGATGGTTTTTGTAAAGGGATTACAAGACTTGTGTTATTTTCCAAAATTGGTCAAATTTCGTTCACTAAAACTCCATGCCTATCACCGCTTGTTCCTATTATTGATATATAAAATAAATATACTATAAGGATATTCTAAAAATATTATATTTATTTACTAGAAGAAAGCAACCAATTTATGGAGAAAAATATTCCTTCCTTACAGCAACCAAATCCAGAAGTGAATTAAAGCTAAATAATTTAAGAAATACTCCTTACGGAACGAACTCCCTAGGGGAAGCTCAAAAAAGTTTCTTCATTTCAACAGCTTTGCAACTATATTCCCAACTTTACGGAGCTAGTCTAATTTCGAAGAAAAAACGAGGCTGGGGGGGGGGAGCGGTGATTTTACCAAAAAACATTTAGTTTTTGTGAAATTTTTTTTGAGTGAGTGACTATCAATACTTAAAAAGAACTCCAAGGAGACCAATTAATGAGAAATGGATCATCACATCATCAAACAGCTTTATTTAAATCATTACTGTCTTAAATTAGATTAAATCCAAGTATTAAAGTCTATTAATACATCATACAGAAATAATTCAATATTATCTAAAAAAATAACTTTCTCCTCAACGAGTGCATTATATAAAAAAGCCTTTAGTGGTATAATATTGTATCAGTGTTGCTTAGCAATAGGTCGAGGAAAAAATTATTGTTTATATGTAAAGTATGTTAGTTAAATTATAAATATTTTTAAAAATTGGCAAATCAAAAAGCCACTCTTCCTGATTTCTCTGTTAGACAAAAAATTGGATTGTTTAAATGGAATTTATCGATTTAAAAACTAAAACAGGATACATATTATTCCTATATTTCGATTTTAGAAGCTGTAGTTCAATACAGAAAAAGCAGAAATATAAGTTTAAGACATTTTTTTTTACTATATTTTTTTTACCTATCAAATAAATTTTAAAAAAACATTTCATTATTTACAAAATACTCAATTTATCAAAACAATACAACTATTACTGTAATAGGCTCACTATGGGTAGTATGGTACTACAGAACTGAGCGAACTCTACAATTGCTCTAAAATCCCAGTTAATTAATTAATTAATTACAAAAGACACGTATACGTGATTATTATAAGACCTCTTTGGACTAAAGGAGTAGATCATTTGGGCTCCACTAAGCCATCGAAATTCTCTCGTACACACAGTCCTTACAATCCTTAATACTCCTTACTTTGTTTAGGACAAAGTCATGCATAAAGACCACAATGTCCCATTTGTTCCTGATTTACTCCGAACCCGCCACTAGTCTTTTCATGACTAACTTTATTACCATTCGAGGCCAGAAGTTTCAAACCTACCCACCTCTTCGATTCCCGATAATCTTCCAAGGTGTCTGAAAAGAAGATGGCTTCGTGAACTAAGTTGAATTAGTTATTTGAGTACAACTACTGGATAGTTTCTCTACTCACCTTTATCCATGTCATTATGTGTTGTTCCTGTCATTATATTTACATGTTGTGGTGTTATAATACGATATAAATTTCAATAAATACATTATATTTTAAATCTACTGTAATATCGGAGTACCTCTACTAACACGTTAAGTATCGACTGTTGTAAAATTAAATGGACATTTGAATACTTTGTAAACTTTGTAAAATGGGGTTGGTCCGCTTTTAGGTGAAGAGGAAGTACCCGAGCCATAGTTTTTCTTTTTTTGTTATATATATATATATATATATATATTTTTGAGAGAAACATTCCCATTAATTTATACGTTTTTTAATTTAATTAATGTATCAATTGAAATAATTGTTGAAACTTTCAGATAATTCCCTTAGATAGGGGAATGAAAAACAATAGAAGATGTAGCTATTTGGAAATAGAGCAATCCAAGCAGCAATGCCACCTTGATTCCAGCCGAGCGTGAAATTGCTACATCCTAGGAAGAGAAAACTACAATATCCAACAACTGACCAACTGGGTGGGAATTCTCCAGTTTCAATCCAATTCCTAGATTATTAGAAACAATGTAAGTTGTTTTTCAATTGGTTGCGTCCGGATTATCGACAACTATCTGTAGAATGGAGATGGACTTTATCTACTTTTGGGATTTGATGAGAAGTGTTTAACAAAAATTTAAGTAGGCGATCGTAAAAAAAAACTTAATACTATCATTATTATTGGATTATTCTTAATGTGTAATTTATTTTATGTTTTTATCTAATTTTACTATACAGTATTAGTCACCAGTGTTGTATATTGATAATGATCAAAATGGCATTGGCATTGGAGAGGGGACGGAGGCATTATGAGAAGTCAGTCTTGTTCCGGTTGTAACTAAGCCAGCCTTAACTGTTTATTTGTGTGTGTTTCAAATTGATTCAATATAGTGTAAAAACCGAAAAGTCCTATTTATTTCGTACCCACAACACCTAGGTTCTTATAAAGAACCCAATCTTTGATAACTGAATTAATTCCCTGAAACTGATTAAAACGAATTTAAATATTGCTCAGAAATAACTCTTAAATTAGAATCAGTGGATAAGCGCTTACCACCGAAACAGTTGTACTGTTTCTTGGACAACAATTGTGCAGGGAGGTGAGTTGTTCTAGATCACACTTAACCACCTGATTCCCCCCTCTATTTTTGTTACCCACTTTATAGAGGCTGGGTGAGCCCCAGGAGGGTCCTAGATCCCAAAGGATCCATTCCCAGGTTCTAAAGGTTTAAATAAATTTGATTTGAAATTCGGATTTGAACTCAAGGCCTTCGAAGGACAATTCAGCACTCTACCACTGGGTCACTCCCACTCCTAAATAGTTGTATACAATATTACAAATAAATAGAAGCTGCAGACATACCTTATGACCAAATTAAACTAGTATATTCTATACAATTATATCGCCTATATGCGTCATAATAGAAATGCAAAATAACTCATACATGTTGGGTAAGAAAGCGTAACTTGAAAAAAACCGTGATTTAAAATAAATAGATATCTTTATATCTATGTATTCCAACCACTCCGTATACCAACGCATATTTCGAGGAGTATCTTTCATGAAAATACATAAATCTGAGGAACGGTGTTACAGTGAAACACTAAGTAGGATTTGGTTTATTCACAGATGAAATGGAAAATTCAGCTGTGAATATATGGAGTAATACGGAAAGGCAAGAACAGTGTTGAATATGATACATGAATAAATTAAAAGTTGTACTTTATGCGGTAAAAGTATTTCCATATGTCTCTATTGGCTGTATGAAGGGTCCAAAAGGAACTTACACGAAAATAAGCGGGAACAACTACCATTAAAAAAATATTCAAATTTGTTAGGAAAAATGAACTGTGTGACTATTTCATGTTCTGTAAAGGAAACAATGTTGGTTTGAAGATCCATGAGCTAGTGTGCAAAATAGAAGTGCTAATTTTTTTTTTTAATTCAAACTGAATTATAATAATTCCATAAGCAAACAGAATGAATAAGAAAAAGGCAAGTATAGAAATCACCCGCTGATAGAAGAGAAATATACAAATTACAATAAATTAACAATTGAGGTCTTTAGGCCATGTTATTTTCAGACAGCTCACAAGGATTATCGGAAATTGAAAAAGTAGCTAGGTTTGAAACTAACGGGTTTGAGTGGGAATGAAGTTTGTCATGAAAGGATTGATATAAGGTTGAGGCCAAATCTGCAACATGCGGGACATTAAGGTAACCCACTGGTTCCAAACCCAGCAAACTCTTCATTCCCAGATAATCCTCCGAAGCGTCTGAAAAGAATATGGCCTCGTGACCTTATAAGTTGAACTTTTTATTTTAGTACTTTGTATAGGAATAAAGTTTGACATGAAAAGATTGATTTAGAATTCAGGTCTTATAATAGTGATGTAAATCAATCATTTGTAATTAATTGGGAACTTAGAGCCTTTGTCTAGTAAATATCGAAGTTATCTGAAACGGCAAGCAATTTCTTGTCATTTCCGTCGAGTATGAGAACTCCCAATTAAACGTTTGTCAAGATCCTAAGTATTAAACGATACCGGTGGTCAGGAAGTTATTGATGTACGAAGCAGGGTAAAGATTTAATGGTATTTGCGTATATATAAATATATACGTACTTATATCATCAGAATTCGTGGTGAGGATGATGTTAGAAAGGGATGGGATGTCAGGTGTATAAACTGTGAAGAGGATTCAATCGAGGACACTACCTTGCAAAAAAAAAATTAAAATATTTATTTAACAATTAAATGAAACATCACACAATCCTCGATTCCAATACCAGAAATATTTGCTCGAAATTCACACAGTAATTACATTGATGAACAAACGGGATCTGTGGAATTTAGAAGGAATTTAATTAACCCAATCACAGGCACTACAATACAGTATATATTTCATTTCACCTTCGATTGACAGGGACTGTGGTTAAGATAGTATTGGACCTTTCTTTTATGTTTTTGACTATTTATGGTTGCTTTCAGATCCGACACAATAAAAGTTGTGTGAAATTCTATTGAAAATTATTTATATACCAAAAGAAAATCTAATCTAATCATTCACAGCTCGCCTTTTTAGGCAACTTCAACACTCACTAGACAAAAAGGCTAAGCTCCCAATTAATTCTAAAATGCTCATACACTTTACTATTATTAGGCTTATTTAGCCATAGGGAGTAGAGCTTTGTGGCTCCACTAAGCTATCGAATTCTTTTCGTATCCCATCATTACAATCCATAATCCTTCTTAAAATCTACAGTGCTCCTTACTTTGTTACGAATAGTCATCCATAATGACCTCAATGTCCCATTTGTTGCAGATTTGGCCCGAACCTGTCCTTTTGAATGCTTTGAATCTCTTAGAGCTTTGATCAAACATTAAGTTGAGAGAAGTTTCTCCACTAAACTTAGATATTTGTTTAGGATTAAGTACATATTTAATAGCAGGTTTAATTGAACATTCTTTTTTAACCCACCTTAACATACTTATTATTTATTATATAGTAAAACACGAATATAGTTCCATTATTTTAATTTGAAAAAAAAATCCATGCTTTGGGTTTTTGGAATTTAGAGTGTGCTGGAATTTGTTACTGATGGATGCTCTATGAATTCTGAATTTTACTGCGAACAACTGGACAAATTGTACGCGAAGTTGTAAGAGTGCTATCTTGCTTTGATCAAACGAAAAGGAGTCTTATTCCGACAAGATAATGCTAGTCCTCTCACTTCCGTCGAACCAAAGAAAAGTTTAAAGAACTTCCTGGGTTCGAACTCCTGCCTCATCCACCATATATTCCAAACCACGCACCATCGGATTACTACCTACATCTTTCGGTCCATGGCCATTTTCTTCGAGGGAACAAATTTGATATTTTTGTGGAAGTTGAAATTTTGTCCAAGAGTTCTTTGACAGCCATCCCCAAGGAATAATATCAGCGTGGGATAGAGCAATTGGCTAGCACATGGACAATGACGTTAGATAACAATTGACTATACTTTGAGTGTTAATTGTACTTTATATCAAAGAAATAATATTACAAATATTTGGTTGAAAACGGTCATTTTTTTATGTACCATAATAAAATCAGAGAGAAATCAAAAAAGAAAATACGAAAAAACTAAATATATGCACATGTCTATTTAAACGGGCCTGAAATCTATATAGGGTTCAGCAGAAAGAATCCTTCATAAGCACTGCAATATTTGTAAGTAGAAATGTAAAGCATTTTCACAATTCAAAGGGTGAGAGTACGCTGTAACATAATGGATCTTCTATTTTTTCCTACGAATCCTCTCCGAAGGTTAATCGAAGTAATCCTAGACTTGGTAAATCGACCACCCAACCGGAGCACTTAGCATTATTCCAAGGCGCCGTTACTCTTGCTAATAACTTCCCGGCGGCAGGCGCCACCCGATTTATCAATGCCTTAAGGATACCGTTCGATCGCTCCCTAAGATAAATTCTCCTCATCTACTCTATACCCAATCAGCTTCCAAATATGAAACAATATTTATTTCGTTATCAGTTCCGCAGGGTATTGCAACCAGTTAACTTTTCATTCGTTTTATTTTTAATATTCTCCAAATTAAAAATAATTTGAGTTTAAGTATGAAAAAAAGATTGCAGTTAAGGAAAAATTGTTTATGTTGGTAATAACTTCATTAAGAAATGAATGTTTCAAAGAAAATTTCGAAGGATTATGATATAACATAAAGAGTATGTATACGGTACTTTAAACTATCTATGGTCAGCAATAGTTACTATATACAGGTGTTAATAAAATTATATTTATTTTCAAGAGTACTATTAAAAAAGGAACAAATAAAAATTCAAAACTTGTGACTTAACTCGAGCTGTGGAACTGATGCCATAATATCGTTTCTGTCTGTATCACGTATAGGAACAACTAACTTATTGATGATTTCGTTTGGTCTTTTAAGTCCTCACATTATTATCAAAGCTTACGCATAGTTATTCATTTAACCAGCCACTTTTGAGCTAAAATTGACAGCAATCACAATATAGTCTCTAGCGGTACATTCTAACGGTCGAATGTTGAAGGATGAATTAACCGAGAAGATTATTATTATTAATTTATTTCCAATATCATTCAATTATTATTAAGTAGTATTTATGGTTGGTTTTTGTTAAAAATTGAGGCGTAAAACCGATCATTAACTTTAGATTGGTCAATCATACCTTAGTTTTATTTTATATATAATTGAAAATAATAATACATTCATACCATAATTAAAATATTTACAATTTGCCAGGTTTCCCCGAACTAAGCCTCTACCCCAGGAATGAGGGTAAACCAAGAGTCCGGGAGGCCCTTTCCCAGCCGCTTCACTGGCATTAAACGCCAATGGAAGCTGGATAAATAATAATTTAAAAAAAAAGTATGTTTTCATTTACACTTGAAACTTTGTATTACTTTTTTTCTGTGCCTAACTGACATAGATGTCGTTTTTAAAAACGTGACGATCTATACAAACGTGACGGTAATACAGAAACATAACGACCACCATTTTACTTGTCTGCATTAAATCCCTGCTCTTTTTCAATTCTAAAAATAAAATACATTAATGACTTGTAATGACAAATATGAGTGTTAGGCTGATCATTTTTTCTTTTCTTTATTACTTTATAAATTGTTTTTTACACATGTGGTAACAACGAAGGTTTAGTTATAAGTAATCAACATGGCGATTTATTATTGTAGGGATAGCTAATTGTGAATAACGAAAAGTATCACTAAGTAAGTAGCAATGCAACTATTTTGAATAATTATTGGTCTAATGTTTAAATAATATAGATATGTTTGAGAAGTTAATTTGAATTTTCTCCTCCATATTAACATTTTTATATTGTTTTTCGTCTTTATATTTAATTCTCATGTTTTATGGGTGTATCTGTATTTTATTATATTCAACTATTCGGTATTCTAACAAACCAAAGATGAAATCATTCGTTAGTTGTACTTACTGTAAAAATCCTTTAAATTGTCATTTAGGCTGTGTTAGTCGAAATGGCGTAGATTTAGTTTTAGTATTACAGGATCAATTTAAAAATGAATGGTTCCTTTCCTTCCCTTCCTGAAATGAAATGAGCTAAGACCTTCCATCGATATATGATTGTTTCAACTCCAATTCTTGTTATACTTTCGCATATATACTAAGAAATGGCATATATAACTAGCTGCTTGAGATCCAGATGACTGAAGATCTAATCAGCTGCGAGGCGCCTTGGAGGCTCATCCATCGCACTCCAGGCAGGAACATCAACCTTTCAGATAATTGCAGCAGATAATTACTGCCTTTCTCTTTGGGATTGCCTTTAGAGTAATGCATCCTTATTATCTCAGTTCGTTACCATCTCAAATCATCACAAATAAAAAAAAAATCACAAATGTGTTTAGCATGTGGAGATATTATTTAAGGGAGCGGGGTAGCTCAGTGTGCAGAGATCCTAGTTGCAGTTCCGGAAGTTCTGGTTTCGAATCCTTCTGTGGCCGATAAATTATTTAATCAGTTAACAACCACGGAAGGACCCTATGGAATCTACAGGCCATCCTTGGGCTCACCCAGCCTCTATGAATTGGGTATCTTCAATTGGTGGAAAATTGACCGTTAAGCGTGATCTTGGACAAATCACCTCCCTCACAACCGTTGTCCAAGAAACAGTACCGTCTCTAATATGTATTGAACCCAAGATCTTTGGCCCCCCCCCCCATCCTATAGGTTACTGTGATTCAGTATGTTTGACTACTAAAACTTTATGGGTGCGATTCAATGTTAGAGGTCAAGTGGCGCTTATCAGGTATTAATAGAGACACTGATTAATAGCTTGCGTTTTCAGAGCGTTTGTAGCTAAAAAGGATAACTTTCAGGGAATGGGAGTCGGCAAGAGGGGAAAAACAATTAAATTAGCAAAATAACTTGAAACATGTTTATTGTATTGTTGATTGAAACTCAACATGGCACATGTTTCTACAGTAAAGTGTGTTATGTTTGTTCTACGATCTGTCAATACAAGATTATAGAGAATAAAATATCTTTCTGCATCAACACTATTCACAGGGGCCCACACAGTCATCAGAGCTGCCTTAGTGAATTCTCTGTGAACAATTTTTACAACTAAGAGTAGCTGAATTATTTCTACAGTGACTCCATCCCTCACTTGCTCTACAAGCTTTCTTTGAAAATAGCTCTTACCTTCCAGGAATTTACGGTCATCAACAGATTGGAATGTTGGTGCAAGCCTACTTTTACTTGCTAAAAGATTAGCGTCTGATCACTAGACATTCTGGCCTACAATTGCAGGATTGAACATTTTACCTATATGCTCAAGAAATAGATTAGTGTTATTGTCGTGACGGTTCAGCATACGAGTTTCCCAGAACTCTTCTGACAACTCTCTCTTATTTGTGTTAACACAATCTTGTTCTTTACCTCCTATACAGCCTTTAAGGTTTTGGCAGGGAAAACACCATCACTCAATTTTTTTAAAGTGAGGCTTATGGGTAGTAAAAATCGCTGCTATTTCGCGTTTTAACGTATTTGTCCCTAAAACACCATTCATCGCTTTAATTCACGAAAATATAGTTAATGCTGCCTCTTGGTATTAAAATTTTCTTCTGCATTTTACATGATATATCTACAGCCCCGGAGAATAAGTATGTAAGTCGTATTTTGTACAGAGAGAGTTAACTGCTTTCAGAAAACCAGAGTCGTATCATTCTCGCAGTTTTTTGCTTTTGAAATGGAGTTGTAATATAAGCAATAACTCCTTTTCAAAGGAATGACTTAGCCCCGTATGCACTACGAAAATACCTCGATTCCGCTTACATAAGTACAAGAAACTCATATCAGAGAAAATTTGACTTAACCACTTATTCACCGGGCCTGTAGATATATAACAAAAGTTTTAAAATACTTAATTATCATTAATTTCTGATTCTATGATATGTTTTCATTTTTCATTTCATTTAGTCATTTTTCTTTTTTTAATACAAACTAAACCACCACTAAAAAAGAACAGATTCACATTTACGTAAACAAAAAACATGTAATATTCACATACATAAAAAAAAAAATAATGCATATGGTTTGCCTTACACTTGAAATTTACTTCCGGTTTATCATCATATTGTTATATTTATTTATGATCAGTGCGTTAAACATCCTATTAAATGTTCTTTTAGAAGTAGGAAGAAATCTTTAACAACTTTATGAAATAGACGTCTTATTAGTTTTGCTTGGAGAGAAGTAGCATAAAATATGATTGGCTTTACTACTTAATTGCGATATCATCAATATTGAAATAAACGTCTCTTGTTAATCATTTATCAATTTTGTAAGTCTTTAAAATTTCAAGAAGGATCGGAGTAGCTAAGTTCTTAGAGTGCTGCGATACTCATCTCTAAGCCCCGAGTTCGAAACTAGCTCTAGGAGAAAAAGTATTTATTCCCTTAACAACTGAGAATCATCCATGTGGGATATGAAGATCTTCCAGTAACAATCTCTGACTCATAATGTAGCCACTTGCATGACAGAACTGTTGGAGGAAAACACGGTCTATACCACGTGCCGAATCCATTAGTTTTCATGGATTGTAGTGTTACAGATTTTTTATTTCAATATATTTTTATTTTCAATTCAAGAATATTTCCTTGTGTATTGGATTTTATATTCAAGTGCGGTCGCTTGTCGTCTCTCAGACTATTTTAATGGAAATTTTACAAAAAAAAAAAAAAATCTTTTCATACTAATAAGGCAGCAACTGTTAGGGTTTTAGTATTCAGTGAGTCGATGCATTTAGTACGTGAGTCTATCCGAGTGAAGCAATCCAATACAATTTAAGTTGGTTCCTTGACCATTCTTAAGTATTTTTATGTCTCCATTATTGAGGAGTTCAAAACCGTTTAAAAAATGTTCTGCATGATTCCTGAATGGCGGTTATTCTTAATTGTAAGTACGAATGTTTTTCAATTCAAGATATATTAAAAATTTTTATTTTTTCACATTTTGTAGTCATATATGAAAAAAATTATAATTTAAGTGTACAAAATAATATGTGAATACTCTAACACATATAAAAAAATCGAAATATTTAAAAATGGTCAAGCAGCCCTTAATGGGCCACTTCATTTGGATTGAACCACATGCAATCAGTTGGTGGAGAGATAAGAAACAACTCTACAGACTTATTATTTCAGATAATTATGTAAAATAAATAATCTGTTCGTAAATCCGATATTAAATCACGAGCCAAGCGTAGTTTAAGTTTGAATCGGGCGTTTTCTGTGAGATACGATTCGCTCCGGACGTAGATATGCTATAGATTTGATTTGAAACATGAGGTTTATAATACAAATTAAAAAAAATGTACATATTATAGCTAAGCCACAAGGGGTAGGCATACATTTTATTCACCTTTAAATGTATCACTTATCTAAATTCGAGTTTTAGAGAAATTATATAATTTAATTTCCTATGTTACGTTTGAAATTTTTGAAAATCTAAATAATATAAGATCAAGGGTTGTTGTAGAGATTGACCTAAGTTGAACTTGAACTAGAAACTATATATAATATTGAAAGTTGTGCCCTGTCTGTTGAACAATGATCGATAACGAAGTCTACTGGGACTTTCCACATGAACGCTCTACATCAGGACTTTGATACTGTTAGATCTATTGCGGTATAACTTTATACCAGTATACCCACCTCGAATATAAATATTGAATATCCGTTAAGTAAATATATATTGATAAAATAAAATCACATATAAACCTTTTTTTTATTAGTTTATTCATTGTAATTTATAACTGTATTACTACAATACAACAATTAAACGGCAGGAATGATACATAATGCCATGGATAAAGACAAGTAAAGAAACTACCTAGTAGTAGTACTCAAATAACATAATCAACTTAGAAGGTCACGAGCCCATCTTCAGATTCCTCGGGGGATTGTCAGGAATTGAAGAGGTCGCTAGGCTTGAAGCTAGTGGGTTTGAGTAGGTATAAAGTTCGTCATGAAAAGATTGTAAAGATGGCTTCTGTTTCGGGCCAAATCAGTAACAAATGGTACTTTAAGGTAATTATGGATTACTTTTTTTACGAAGTAAGAAGCATTGAAGATTTTACGAAGGATTTTGGATTGTAAGGATTGAATACGAGAGGAATTCGATGGCTTGGTGGAGCCCCAAAGCTCCGTAAGTCCGAATATGTCTTATAATAGTCATGTAGAGTCTTTTCTAATTAATTGACTGCTTAGAGGGTTGGTCTTAGGAAGTAAGTGTTGAAATAGCCTACAACGGTGAGCTGTTTCTTGTTTCAGTTTAGTATGAGGATTCCAAGTTAAGCGTTTGTCAAGGTGCTGTCCTAAGTACCGGACCTGTTCTACAAGAATCAGTTATT
Organism: Troilus luridus; assembly: GCA_964056705.1. Classification (NCBI taxonomy): domain Eukaryota; kingdom Metazoa; phylum Arthropoda; class Insecta; order Hemiptera; family Pentatomidae; genus Troilus; species Troilus luridus. The sequence continues at coordinate 61,729,325 of OZ057414.1, forward strand.
AAACGATACAGGAGGACAGGAAGTTATTGGAGGTAAAGGCGATTTTCCGGGATTTGTGTGAATTTATTTTAATCCTCCAGTTATGACAAAAATTTTCAAGGTTAGTGATATGGGATTGAAGAGTATGAGTTGCTATAACTGGGTCAGTGTTGGCTCATAACAGACACACATAAAAACCATTAATGAAATATGTCATTAAAAACTTATATGTTACTACAAAAGGCAGGATAAAATAGGAAATTTCCCAAAATATTCACTAAACTTAAGTTCATAATAAACAAATAAATTTCAAAAAGTAAGAAATAAACTTCATTCAATCATGTTTGTAATTATTTTCTTAATAAAATCTTAATATTTACTAAAATATTGCTTTAATACGAAAATATCAGTTACCGAAACGTCTCACTAATACACACATTTAAGTTGATTTTGAACAGCGGTCAAAAATGGTTGCCAACCCAGAGCTCTGGCACATGATTACCAATTTGCCCACGCTTGCAATACATTTAATTAACTGTTAAAACTTGGAGTATTAATCAATACGTTATTATTGATCGTTAATAATAAAAATACCTATATTTTTTTATTTTTCAAACTTTTTTAGTTTTGTCTCCCAAAATGTTCATCTGTTGAAAGTGCTTTAAACTAGTCTTTGAAAGTATGCATCGATGGACCATCGTAGAAGTTACATTCAACTAAAATTTTGTTACAAATTCAAAAGTTATTGTGTTAAAAATAATTATAAATACGATATCCAACTCTTCAACGTAACGAATGAAATTATTTCCCACTTACCTTCCCAATTTTAAAAGGTGGAAACTTGTACAGAACTAAATATAAACACATAACCAACTAAATCCCTAAGGAAATAGTTATTACAAATACACCGATAAGAAGAAAAAAATATTTATATAAGTTGTAATATTTTCTCTTCAAAATATCATGTTTAAAAACAATACGCTTGGTCAAACTTTTCTAAAAAAATAAAGCTATTACCAATATATAAATACTTTAACTGATAAAATATATCGCTGGCATGCCAAGGCGATAACCAACTAAAAAAGGAGCTGAGCGAGATATAATCGGTCATGAATTTCTCGAAACAAATACAGACACGCTTCCATAGTTTCCATATTATATTATATTTTCTGGCGAAGATATATTAGGACGAATATAAATTAAGATTTCAATCTCTCTATTTTATAAAAACGTTTTTAGTGGTGAAATATTTTATTAGCGTTGCGACGGATCAAGGAACTGGTCTTCGTTTATTATTTAATCGCGCACGATCCGTTGTAAATTATAAGTTATAAATATTGTTAAAATTGGCAAAATACAAATCGACAGATCCTGACTTCTTTGAGCTGGTGCAAAAAACACAGCACTGTTTTTCAATTTGAATGGAATTCATCAATTAAAACAAATATACGAGCTACATCCAATATTTATATTCTCCAATATTTCGGTTTTAGCACTATTATTTCAATAGAGTATTTGACATCTATTAGGCGTCACCTATGGTGTTGTAATTACAATATCAACGTTCTAAGCCCAAGGTCATGGAGCCACAGAGAGGCTGGTGGCCATTGAAATTTTTAAAAAGCGATAATAAAATCCTTGATTATGCCGTCCTCCGGATGGGACATAAAATGGGTGTCCCAAGCCTGATCCCTATCCCAATTATACCTGGATAAAAATTACGACTCTTACTGTATTGTCGTCCGAATAGCTATGGTAGCATAAAGGGACGTTAAAAGAATATATAAAGAAAGAAACATTTCATTTTCTAAATTATTTTATCTTAATAAATTTCACTATACCATATAGATTTTAAAAAGTACTAAAAAAAGACAATAAAAACGACAGTTAATTGGTAATTTTGGTTAAACATATTTATGAATTAATCAGACAATTTTGTTCCTTGCTTGATTATTGGGTCATTCGGGACACTGATGTAATATCCTCCCTAGCTCCCCTAGGCCTCCTCATTATAAGTTGGAGCAATATCCTCCTTACTAATGGGAGGGCCCTCCTGTAGAGAGCCAGGGAGGTAGGGCCTGGCCCTTCCTAGCTAGCACAGCCGACCGCTAACTGTGTGGGTCCTAATAGGAAGCTCATTTGCTCAGTTATATCACACCTAAAGGCGAAAGTTTGTTTTCTTAGGATATTATTATAACTTTAAAAATAATCGGTAAACATTGTTTTTCCAAAATTATTTTATTTAATTATTCATCATTTAACCCTTAAAGGAGAAGTAACGTAAGAAGACATTTCTAAATGTTTCTCAAAGAAAAGTTATCGAAGTAAAAGTCAGTACCAACTACAACCACACTAGGGTGATTGGCTATTAAATCGCCCAATTAAAGATACTCACTGCTTAGAGGGTGAGTGAGCCCCATGGGAATCTCCAGATCCCAAAGTGTCCACCCCCTACTATAAACAGATTAAATATTAATCTGCCACAGTAAGATTTGAGCATGTTATAAATAAGGTACCTAAAAATTCTAATTCATTTACATTTTTTTTATAATAAACATAATATAAAAATAACGTATTTTGGTTAAATATTTAAAATAGTCTATTGAAAAAAAGATTTCATTAAGTTGTTAAACTCGGTAAATTCCTACCTCCTACTTTCTCATTATCCAATCCTATCTCTCCAACAGGTCATTCACAGTAAATCATGTCTAATAATCCTTCTTACCTCGATCTGCGGGTGTTCCTCAAGGCACTATCCTTGGACCAATCCTCTTCACAGTTTATACAGCTGATATAGCAACTCATCCTAATACTATCCTTACCACGTATGGGGTTAACACATGTTTATTATCAATCAACACTGATCCGGTTATAGCATCCCGTACTCTTCAATCCGATATCACTGACCTTGAAAAAAAGGTGTCAAAACTATAGGATTAAATAAATTCCCACAAATCCCATCAAATCGCCTTTACCGCCTGTCGTAAACTAATGACTTCCTGTCCTCCTATATCGTTTAATAACATCCCACTGATTCCTGTAGAACAGGTCCGGTACTTAGGACTGCACCTTGACAAACGCTTAACTTGGAATCCTCATACTGGACTGAAACGACAAGAAACAGCTCGCCGTTTCAGGCTACTTCAATATTTACTAGACAGACGCTCTAAGTTCCAAATTAATGACTAAAGGCTCATATACATGACAATCATTAGACCTATCTGGACTTACGGAGTAGATATTTGGGACTCTGCTAAGCCATCGAATTCCTCTCGTATCCAATCCTTACAATCTAAAATCCTTCGTAAAAGGATTAGTTCGTAACTTAGTTGGTAGAGTCCTGCAAAGGTAAGACAGAGGACCCGGGTTCCAATCCCGGCCGGGGGCATATCTTTTCTCTTCGAAATAAAAACATTAAAAAAAAATTATTTGTTAGATGCGGATATCCCATTTTAAAGCTACACAGTGAATCATTGAAAACAAACATAAATTTGAATGACTATATTGAATTGGATTTATGAAAATTCTATTTGACACTAAAAATGTCGATGAAAAGTGCATATATTGGAATATCATGTAGTAATTTTGATTAAAATAAGACATAAGATAAATTAATTATTATTAACCTGTACCCAAGCACCTAACTTTATCAGTAATCAAAAAGTTACAAAGAATTATTAATAAAGAGGCGTTAGCTCATAAAACTATGTATTGCAATAATGACTTCGTCTTTACGAATAATGACACTTAAAATTAAAATAATATCTTGGAAAAATTTGGAGTTTAGAGTTAGTCTCGGTACATCATTACTTTCAATAAATTATTAATCTCAATACATTATTATCCATACCTCAAAAAGCAAAAGAACAGTGCGTGTTATTTTCATGGATTCAGTATGTGTGTCACGAAACCCCAAATGAACCCCCTTGGCTTAGGGAAAATCCCCGTTCGATATTTGTTCCACCCATGGAAACTGTGCCACACAGTATAAGTTTTAATAAGTCGTGATAAGAATGGTTGACCTGTAACACTTTTTAGGTCCATGGTTCACGATAAATAGTAAATATGGGCCCTTTGTGGGTTGTAGTGGTACAAGATCTTGTTAATTCTAATAATAATTAAGATCTTGACCATCCTTGTTAATTCTTAGTTTTAAGCGTTCCTTCCTTGATATTAGACTTAATACTGTTTTCTTAAACATTTTCATTCTAATAGCAGAATTAAATACAATGGTTTTGGGATATTGGTTTTCACAGTTGCATTTTAGGCCCTTATTTTAATACTTTCAGGTAAATATTACGTTCTAAAAATATTCTTTGTAATTCTTTACTCTGCATATTAAAATTATTTACCATACTTTTACTAATAAAGGATTAAAAATATTCTATAAATGGTCAAAAATGTCAACTTTTTTATTTAGCAATTGGGTCCTAGAAAAGCCATCGCTGAGCAGTACTCTAATTAATTTGACATCAACTAAACTAAAATAGGTAAATATTATGGTTGTAATATAATATTAGTGAAACTGTACTCAGTTTCCATCCTGTTCGAATGTTCTTTTTTTTTTAACCATTTACTAGAATCAGATTAATCAATTATTTGAAATTCATTACTATCCGACCAATATCTAGGGCCAAAAATACTAATATTTTCGTCAAATATCTTATATAAACTTAAATCTAACACTGAAAGAACATTTAACACTGCTTTTTACAGAGACATTACAGAAACAGGTGTACTGCATATAAAGGTGGAAGTAGTTTGAATAGACCGTAAGGGCTCGCACATGGGGCATCCGCTGTACCATTTGCATTTAGATTGTCAATTTATCAATAGAAGAGAGATTTTTTACAGACTATGTACCCTACCGAGATGAATGATTACAGCATTTTGCACTGACACGTAAATTCCATTTCATCCCTTCAATAAAAATGAATTAAAAAAGTCTGTACTAGATCAACAATACAATTTTTTTAGTAAAGCATTAGCTAACTTTTTTACATATTCAAAAATATTTTTTAAAATATATTATTTCGTTCATCCCTGTAACCCCAGATCCAGGAAAAAAAATTGTTTGTAAAGGACTTCCGGTTGAATATAAAAAATATAATAATACTTAATACTTATTTCATTGACTTATGATCATTGGATTTTAGAAAATCAGTGAACATTTTTTTCACGGGAGTCAGAAGTTCATTGACTATTGGTTTAATCAGTTTAAGACTTGGTTGAAGAATCTTTAGGTTCAAACATTAGTGTTGAAATGTTGGATAGTGAAATATGGGTTCAGCCATGCTTTTTAGCACTCTTTTAAAAATTTAATCAAATAAATTTCATTTATGAAATTTTAATGTTTGCTTGTAAGTTGTATGGAAGGCTTGATTTTTGTCTTCCTGACAACGGAATTGAAATCTGTAGTTATAAAAAAGGGTTAGTTAATACAAACTATATATATATGTATATATATATATATATATATAGCCTCTCAATATCTAGACCGTTTTTCTGAGGAGGTTATGATAAAGATTTTTAAAAAATCAACCTGTAAAAATACAACCCATGAAGGTTTAGTACATGTTAGAGACTACTGTTTCGAGTACAACGATTGTGTAGGGATGTGATTACGCAAAAGTCACTCTCAACCTGCAGGTCATCCCTAATTAAAGATATCCACTTTTATAGAGCTGGGTAAGCCCAAGAAGGATCTGTAGATCCCATAGGGTCCATCCGTTGTTAACAGATTAAATAAGTTTCGAGTCATAGATGGATTTGGACCTGGAACCTTCAACAAGGGAACTTAGGACTCTTAACTTAGGAACTTAGCTACACTGCTCCCAAACTGGTACATCGCCCAGAGTGCGATTTTTTCTTTTTAATCCTATAATTAGCCATACAATATCCAGGAATGAGCTTTTCAGAGCTATGAGCGAAATGCGGATCCCATCCAAGTTGGTGCGTCTGGTAATGAGCACGATGGAAAACACAGTTTGCAGCGTAAGGGTAAATGGCTCAATTACGGAAAAATTTGGGATTAGTACAGGACTTAGGCAGGGAGACTCGCTGGCACCTCTACTATTCAATATTGTAATGCAAAGTGTCATTAAAAGGGCAGGATTACTGATGGAGGGAACCATCTTTAACCGGAGTCTGGGTATTCTTGCATATGCTGATGACCTTGTATTAGTAGGAAGATCGCTGATAATCTTAAAAGAAGCTTTCGAGAGGCTGGAAGTGGAAGCTGGAAAAATGGGGTTGCAGGTGAATGAGGAGAAAACCAAGATAATGGTAATAAAGAATAGTAAACAAAACCGACCACCTCATAGCTACACGTTTGGAAGACACACTTTCCAACGAGTGTCAAGTTTCCAGTATTTAGGAAGCCGTATAAATGAGAATTTGGATGAGGAGGAGGAAATCAGAGCCAGGATAGTATTAGGTAATAAAGCATGTTTTGGAGTGTCAAAGCTCCTGAGAAGTAAGCTCCTTAGCCTAAAGTCCAAGCTGATGATATATAAAACCGTGATTAGGCCAGTAGTGACATACGCTGGCGAAACCCTCACACTGAATAAATCCAGCGTGGAAAAGCTGAATAGATTCGAAAGAAGAGTTCTTCGGCAAATATTCGGCCCAGTTCGGGAAAACGACCAACTCAGGATCAGAAGGAACAAGGAGCTAAGTGAGTTATATGGAGACCTAATGATATCGAGCTTCATCAGGAGGCAACGCATCAAGTGGCTGGGCCACTTATATAGGATGGGCGAAGAAAGAACAGCTAAAAAGCTGTATAAAGGAAATCCGGATGGAGTAAGACCTCGAGGAAGGCCCAAAGCTAGATGGAAGGATGCCGTCTGTGAAGATCTGAGGCTGTGTAAGGTCTCCATCACTCGAGCAGGCGATCGGGACGATTGGTGTAGAGCTGTTGAGCAGGCCAAGGACTTTTTTATGAGTCTGTCGCGCCAATAATGTAATTAGCCATAGCTATGAACATATTGATTGTAAGCATTTGAAACACAGTAGGTTTAACACAAAACAAAATCTTGTTCACTAACGAATCTTTCCCTGGCGACAGCTGTTCCTTTAAAGAATTAATGAAAAAAGAGAAAAAAGCGCGTGGAGATTAGGCCAACTCGGGTAATTTTCTTTGAAGAAAATTAACAAGATTGGAAAGCATTGGTCCCATTAAATCTTTACAGCTTTCGAGGGCAGCTTTACCGGAAAGTTCTGAAAAGACTTTTGTGATGAATCGGTGAAACAGCTTACAAGGCTCTCTACCTCGACATGGCCGTTGTCGTATTGAGTTTAGTTTTAATTGATTGTTTATTGAATTAAAATATTTACATTGTGTTTTCTATGTATTAATCAATTATTTTTTATATATATTTTTTCCAGTAATACAAAAAACTCAGACTATCTTTTTAGTTGGAAAGAAGTTAAAACGGGATTCGGTAAAATTCAGGTGGTTAAAAGCTTTAAATATCTGGTCGAAATAATCAGCCGAGATTTATCAGAAAAAGAAAGGATAGAGTACAGGATTACAAATTTGGAGAATTCATGCTATACTGAAAAGTAGGTCGAAACGTCGACACAAATAAACAATAATAAGTTTCCACTCATTTATTGTTTAAATTTTTGACTGCACCACCAACTATTTCCATCCTCCGACAATATATTGTGTAGTAATGCGACAATATGGTTGCATATTGTGACCTAAGCATATCGAAAAAAAAAGGAAGACCAGAATTCTATTATAAATGAATATAATAATAATCACTTTAGAAAATTAATACATGAACTTGATTCTAACAAGTCTCAAAGGAACTTTTTATTAACCTACTTAAATAGTGCTTTTATTTTAAATCGATCAAATAAAATAGTAAATTTTCATAGTTATATCTTAGTTTTTAAATAAATACCAGATAGTTAATATGTTTTTATTGCAAAATATCTCACTCAATGAATAATAATAGAGGCATTAATAAAGGGGTTTATTGACATCTTATCTACAAAACATATACATAAATTCAATAATAATCAAATAAATAAATTTAAAAAATCAAAAGAAATTAGAGTAAAGTTAACAGCCTAACATACTTTTTACATTAACTCACAATATATAACATTTTATAGATATCAAATTATTAATGAAGACAGCCTTGAGAAATTCTCCGCGAAGGATCCTCCACTTGAGGGAAACTGTCCGTAAGATCCCAAGCTTCTCTCGACCTTGTCAACCAATAACGATTGTTCTAATTTCGGCACATTACCTCATCACACGTGTACCTTAGCCCATCATCTTTGCCTAATTTAATTCGAGTAACGTAAATTCACCAAAGGGGATCAGTTTGTACCGATTCGATTTCCTTCCATTAGTTAAATATAATGATTTATTTGACACGAAACAGCCCTGAAGGACTACGCGACTATGATTCAGGGCTTTTTTTTTCTCAGTTTTTTCTTCTTGGCGAATCTTTGCTTCATGATTTCACTGAAACTTTTCCTCTTTTCTTCCGTTCAGGTCTTGGACGGAAATTTTTTTCTGTCTACTACAAGTACAGCATTTTTCAAGAATTTCTGGTATTCTGTTCTGTTTTCCCATTAATCATGTGTAATCCCGAGTTACCGTATTTCTTGTTTTATTTGTTCTGAGTATACGTGGTTGAAATTGTACCCCATAATTTTACTGATTTTTTTTCTCTAATCTTTCCTCGCTCATCCTCTGCATGTGTCCATATAATCTGAGTCTTCTTACCCTCATTTATGTTTCCATTTCAGGGATTTCACTGTAAATTTCTTTGCTGGATTTTAGCATGTATCCTTCCGTTGGTTTTTCGGGCCCGTGGATTCTCCTAAGAATCATTCTCTTTATTTTCAGGAGTTTTTCTGGACTGGGAAAGCACAAAGCCTCGGTCCTATACAATATGACTGGTTTTACCACTGTATTGTAGTGCCCGATTTTGCCTTTTTTGGAAAGGCATTTTTATTATACATGCTACTCGTTAAATATAAAACATAAATATAAAACATGCTACTCGTTGTGTCGAAACGTCGACACAAATAAAAAATAATAAGTTTCCCCTTATTTATTGTGTAAATTTTTGACTGCACCCCCAACTATTTCCATCCTCCATTAGTACTTACACTCAACGAATATCCTCTCTAACAATATATTGTCAATGTTTCATCATATTGCATATGCTTATAGCATTTATATAAGAAAAAGATAATTTCTATGTAATTATTATAAATTGTCTTGGATTACTTCTTAGCAATCAATAATGTCACTCTTCATATGAGGAGTTCAGGGTCAAAAGCAGTGTAACAAATGTAGATAACTCCAAACTTCAAAAATTAAATTTTTCACATTTTCGACTAGTTTAGTCAAGCAACGCTTATACTTCCGAGCCTTTCAGGTTCAGAACAGGAGATAAAATTTGGCTAAGTCCTGTTTGATAAAATAATTTCATTAGATAAAATTCAATGCTAACTTATTATATTACTATTATATTTTCAGATTTAATAATTAAAAATACTGTAAACAAAATTATAATGCCTGTTTAACTCTAGGTAGAAAGAGAGTAGCCTAGGGCAGTTTGCTACATTGAAAAACTTCTTGAAAACAGATTTTGTTTCTGCCTTTGTTCGAATAGCGTAATAGTTGTTTATACGAGTATGATAGATTTTTAATTGAGATTAGAGGCCATGAAATAAATATGTTAGATCTTTATATTTACCTCTCGAGTTGGTTTCAGAACGAAATTAATTTTTATGTAAAGTAATCAAGGAAATGTTTAATTTTTTCGAATAATTTCCTGAGAAATTCATAATTTAAGAATAACAAAACCATACAATATTATTCGCTTAGTGTTCTGGTAAGAATATTTCATTTTTTTTTTTTTAAATCTAATGGAAGTTTGAATCTTAATTAATTTATTATTATTATATAATTAATTATTTGCAAGTTTCGAGAATCGAGAAACATCGACTGAATATGACATTGGTCACGCCAGGTTCACGGTTCCCTACCATTTGTTTACCTACAAAACGAAAACTCGCGTGCCAGGGGCAGATAGCGATTGAATACCAATCATCTGGAAATTATTTAGTAGAGATAGCTCAGCGATTCGGTTTATTATTGAACCATAATTGCCATTTCATCATGGAAATGATCTGGTTAATTAATTTGGTTTTTAAAATATAATATAGCTTGAAAGCAATATCTCTTCATTAGCATCGTGTATTATCTATTGTTATTTAGAATCGATGTGATCAAAGACCTACTGAACAGGCAATTTGCATTCTAGTTACTTTTATGTATTATTATTCATGTATACTATTCTATGTATTTATTACACCAATCATATAAGGGAAAATTTTAGTGAGCTGAATGCAAATTTTCATTTTTATGATTTTTTTTTTATCATGTCGTGAAGTTAAAAATTAAATTCACTTTTATAAGCGAGCTTTCAATAAAATTAAAAGAACAATAACAAAAAAAAAAACTGACGAGCCTTGAAGTGTGATTTCAAAATATTCGATAAATTAGTAATTCCGATTTTTTTCCAGAAAGATATAATTTGTGGTCCATATCAGTGCCTGTAAATTAAAAATAAAAAGGCTAGAATACTTAGTGTGATTTAAACATCGATAAAATAAACGAAGATATGACTTAGTGTGTTTCGTAAGTACAAACATCTACCCTTTTCATCACCATCTCAAAATTATGTTTTCGACTTAGTATATTTTACTTGTAACCCCACAATATATTAATATATTAATTTCCTCTGTTCATTCTCATAACAATCCATTTACTCTCAACGCCCTTCATACATCTACAGTCTCCTCCAATTCAAATCCTCAGTTCAACACCATAAAACAAGATCCCGCCTTTCCGATCTCTACATAAGCTCACACGGAACTAAAGCATTCGAGCGTCCCTTTCTAGCCCGCTCCACCACAGTGTGGTACTCAATCCCTCCTAACATCCGTCATAGTCCCTCACTATCATGTCATTTAAATCCTTGCTTTTCCAACACCTCCTAGCTTCCCAAAAAGATGCTCTCTAAGCAGGTCAGTCATTTGCTTAGAATGTAATGTATAGAATAATCCATCGTGTTATTTAGTTGTGTTAATTTTGTTTTTTAAGAATTTGTACATTATGTAAAGAAATTATTGTACGCAAGCTCATGCATTTAACAAAAGCTATGGATTTATCTATTCTCTTAAATTGCTTAATATCTTGTAAAGATTTGTACTGTTTATTTACTTATTATTATTTCTGTTTAAATATTTCTTTTAAATTGTTTTCTATCACTTTTTACACGCTTTATGATTTGTAACATTTAGCCTTCTGGCTTGATAAATATTATGTTTCTTGTTCTGTTCATGTTTGTTATTCTAAAGGGACTTAGTCTCAGAATAAAGTTCCTTTATATTCTATTCTATACTATTGTAATATTTCCGATATTTAACGATATATTTATAATATTATTTATAAAATATTTATTAACGATATTTCCGAATCTTTGAATAGCTATATTTTTTAAAAATAATTGTAAAATGAAAGTAAATTTTATATATATATATATAAAAAATAGAGTAGAATCGTGATTTCAAAAACTAAATTCTTATTTAACATAATTTCCTCATTTTAGTAGAAGATTGAATTGCGAAGGTATGGGAGATTCTCAGTCAAATAAACTTTAAATAATTAAAAAGCAATCTCCAAAAATAGGAAGATGGAAAATAAAATTTAAACAATCAAGAAATATCTAAAATTTATAAACGTTTGCGCTATTTAAAAATAAGTTATTCTTATTTTTGGTGTTATCATTGACTGCACCCCCTGATCAACTCTATCCTTTGAAATTTATACAATTTTTCATTCTGCAATAAACATACCTAACAAAAAAGGTTTTTCCTCTAGAAATGGGAAATTATTATTATTATATATATATATATATATATATATAGCAGATAACTAATGAGATATTTAGCTCAAAATAAGACTATAATATATCAAAATCGTATACAATGTTTTGTGTTTTTTTTGTAAATATTATATCAAGAAATATCATAACGTAGTGGACACCATCTCACATTTTTGTAATTTTTGTATTTGTTAAGGAGAGCCAATTTCCCATAACACTGAACTATTGAAATTTGTTTCTTCGATACTTATAGAAACAGCTTGAAGGAAATTGTTTACATTATTATTGGCATTGATAACTAATTGGAAGTATTGATCATATTATTTATTTATGGCAATTTAACTAAAATATTAATTATTTAGTGGTGGCGTCCTTTGCTTCCGGGATACAGATATGCGCCAGAAATAAAAATCTTTCGGGAAAAAAGTCGGAATCATCAATATTTTGTACAGCTGCAAGGCTCGTCAGACTTTTTTTTTTAAGTTTATTTAATTTATTTAAAACTCGACTATAAAAGTAAAAACAATTTAAAAGTACTCGATATAATATACATATGAACCCAATTTTCAATGTCAAATCATAGCTATGAATAATTGTCATCGTGTTTGACCTTTAGAATTATTCACTCGCAGTTCTATTAATTAATGCTGAAAGGGAATATCAATTATCGCAAATGCAATTACGACTACAAGTTTATTAAAATTCTAATAAAGCCATTAAAAAATCATGCCGAATCAGTTATTGATTTTAATTTTATTGCTTGCACTCATTTTCGAATCATTCATGCAACAAAACTTTTCACATACATTACATCTCACAACCCTGAGAACCTAGTTTGAAGACTAGAGCTCCAAGAAAAAGCATTGTTCCATAAAAATAAAGAAATAATGAAAGTTTTCGTATTCAATAAAAATAGTATAGTAAACGAAATAATAATAAAAATGTGTATTATAATACACCAAAATAAATATTTCAAATGTTAATTTTTTTAATATGTATTTATTTTTATTATTCAAAATTTTTTAAAATAATAATAATAGACACAAGTAAATAATTTTGTTTTTCTTGAGTTAGTTGATTGATCAAGGAGTGGACTTGACAAAGGCTTAAACTCTTTAGAAAGTTGTAATACATATTACTACTTTGAGGCAACGTCTTTAATACGATTTCTTCACTTTAGAGGATTACAGGGGTAATAAAAACCTGTTAACTTGAAAATGTTTATGACATCAGCAGCTGTACCCATTAAATGGGGCAATTGCTACAGCGAAATACTCTCTGGAGCATCTAAGTCAAGGCCTATGGCTTTATATTCTTACATTCACGGCCACATGTTAGAACTTGCTATTGATGTCTGTAATAATCCTATAAAAATCCTACAAATAATCCTACGTTGCGTTAGTAAATTATTAAAATTGATTTAAAATAAATACAACAGATTTTAAAAAACTGTCTATACTTATGAGACCTATAAGTACTAAAATAGTACTGATAGAGCGAAAACCGTTAAAAATATACAGGACATGTATATAATGTAGTACATGAGTAATAATGCTCACAATAAGAAAATATTGTGCACATGATTACATAGTGTTCCTTTTTCCTAACAATACAATATTGTATTTTTAAGACTGACTAAATTAGAGATTTCAACCGAAGATCTCACTTTTTTTTTAAACATAAAGAAATTAGTATGAATTATGAGACATAGATATTAAAATAGTGATAATATAGAACTCCGCTTTGTATTTGGTATAAATGTCACACAAATTAAAAATAAAATAAAATCATTGTACCCTATGGTAATTTTTAACTTTATACATTAGTTAAACGCTTCTTCTTTGTGTGCTCAGTTCTTTAAGAGTATTGGCTATCGCGGTAATTTTAATTCTGTTTTCTACATTTCTAAATAATTCCACTGAAGTTAGTCCACACCACTGACGGAAGTTTTGGAGTCAAGTATTTCTTCTTCTTCCGGGTCCTCATTGCTCTAGATCTTCTCTTGGACTATCATTTGTAGCAGTCGTTATCCGTCATGTCTCATAAGATGATTGCGATATTGCATCTTTCTCGTTTTGATTGCGAATGATATTTCCTTCTCCTTTTCCATCCTTCGTAATAGCTCCACGTTATTCCTCGATGGTGATGCGTTCAGTATAAGATATGTTGAGAATGCGCCAGAATATCCGCATCTTGAATGTCTCAGGACCATACTGCGAAACAGGAAATACGAGCCATTTGGCCAGTCATATTTTTAGTGAGGGGATATATTTAAGCATTATCGATAGGAATGGTATCTATTTATACATTTATATTTTTTAAACAGATTTTTTTTTTTTTTTAGGAAAATGAAGATAGGAAATTCAGTATCTGTAAAAAAATAATTTCATCACGTCACCCTCTTTTAATTCCTATTCTACACCTTAATTTTCTTCCACGGGTGGTACAAATACATTTCGGAGGAGCTTTTTCCCTCATATGTGTATTTTTTGTTTGTTCAGTCTTCATTTATTGTTTATTTATTTGTCTTGTTGATGATAGAGAAAATAGAATCGCATCCACTCACTTAATTTACTAAAAGAGTTGTTAGTTATGTAAACCAATTAAGATAAATGAAATATGTAAATACAATTTTTAATTTAAAGTCCTCATATAGCGAATTCTCTAGAATAACACATTTTTTTAGACCTTCGAAATTGAAACATTAAAATTTAGGTTTAGCAACGGCCATTTTAAAATTACTTTTTGAGTTTATAACACGTTAGTTATCTCCTATGGTCGGCCAAGACAATTTTTTAATAATTTTATTTTTTGCTACGGTTGAACTTTATTTTATCACCAGGAATATTCATTTGTCAATCAAGGATCAGACCATAAAAGTATGTGCGATTCAAAAAAAATTTCAGAATAGTCTATAAAAAATCATTAATCACCGAAAATCTTACATTTTAAATTAAATTTTCAAAACCGGCCGTTAGTGTTCTAGGAACATAAAACCATATCATATCGGCATTTATAATTTATAATACCATATTTTTATTGGCATTTATTACTCAATAAGATAATATTTTGAAATTAGTTGTAACTGAAGGTAATTAGAAGATGGAAATGAATCTTACAGAAACCCTGAAGAATTAATTATAACATCATTTAATTGTAAACTAATTAATTCAACTAAATTATTTCACTTTAGCTCAATAATTGAAAAAAATTTCGATGACTAATTACAATTGTACACTCATCTACTATAAATTGTGTTCAACATAATATCTTGGATTTGATGTAAAGGATGAAGTTGGTTGGGCACTGTGCTACTAACCTCGAGACCGGTTCAGGCAGATATTTTTTTATTCTGTGACCAGTCGTTGATCAGAGGCCCAAACAGTCGATGACCAAAACCTAGAGGATGAAGGTGATTTACACACAATCACCTCCTTGTACAACCGTTGCAACCCAACACTTCATTTTATCCATCTTTCTCGTTTTAATTGGGAATGATATTTTCGATATTTTCTTCTCCTTTTCCATCCGTCGTAATATTTAATATCGAACGTTATTCCTCGATGATGATGCGTTCAGTATAAGATATTTTGAGAATGCCCCTGAATATCCACATCTTAAATGTCTCCGGACCATACTGCGAAACAGGAAATACGAGCCATTTGGCCAGTCATATCTTTAGTGGAGGAAAGATAGTTAAGCATTATCGATAGGAATGGTATCGATTTATACATATTTATTTTTATTTTTTTTAACAGATTTTTATTCATTTTATTTAAAAATTATTGTTTGCACCTTAAACATTTTGTCAAGATCAAATATGATGCTACTTTATCAAAGCACAATAGGTGGATATTTTATATCTTCATTATTATTTAATATAATTATTTTGAATAATTATAAATATTAATGAAATATAAATTAAATATAGCTGATGCTATCATAAATATTAAAACATTATTAATTATCCCATCTTAAGCTTTTTAATGCTTTACAAACGAAAAGAATTGTGCCTCTCCTAATTAAAACTTTAATAATTAACATAAACTCATAATTGCTTTCTCTTTGATTTTCTTTCATACCCTTTTATAGATTTAATTCATTAAACTGGTTAACAAGAAGGTTTGCTTCTAACCACTTCTGGTTCTTTTTCCAGAGTGAATTTGGTTTACAATTGGGAGAAAATAGTAATTTAAATTAACTATTTGATTTGTTGAGAAGTTTCTCATATGAAAAAATACTAGATAAAATCTAAATGAATAGTCTATATTTTATCCTTTAAAGACCCAGCCAGAAATGGCTACGGCGATACGTAGGGACGTTTGTTGAAACATGGGTCAATATGTTGTGACACTTGTCTCTGTCCAATTTAAAGAGTTATCCATAAGCGAATAGTCAGCACGACACATACAAATGTATAATTACAATATTTATTCTGTATCTAATAAATACATTAATTTTATGTAATACAAATATATTAAAAATTATTTTTATTTCAGTGAACCATCTGAAAGCGTTTTTCAAAAAAGAAAATGTGAATTTCCTCACTTAAACTTTCTTATTTTTAATAATTGCAATTTAAAAAAAATAAAATGTGCATCCTCTAACTTAGCCAAACACAAACAAATATTATTGTACTATTTAATAGCTTATTAAAATTATCCCTGATTTGCCGGTTTTTATCATATGAGTAAATTTATATCTGACAACAAATATATATATATATATATATATATATATATAAAGCTTAATTTATTTCATATACATATATACATCAAATTAGATACATAAATTTGATTAGTTAATAAAATATCCAATAATGGTCTTGATAACTAGCCTGTTCAATTCAGATATCTACTCTATTTCTTTTTTCCCCTAACTTTTTGTATGTACGCATTAATATCGTAAATAAATTGACATCATTTTGGATTTTTTTTTTATTCCTATCCGTCATGATTTTATTTTATTTTATCTACATATCTTTTGTATTCTTAAACTTTCTAACATCAACAAAGATTTTATGTAAAGAACGTAATCATATTATTTCAAAATGGATAAATCACGAACACCGTTAACGTTTAATAATTTTAATATGATCCTCATGTTTTCAAATTAACTAAATTTTGATACATGAAATTTTTCTTTGTAATATTTCTACATTTCATTTAAATAAACTATAATAATAACTCTTTGTTAGTTACCTCATTCTTACAAGAATTAAATATTTCGGTATTATATTGCTATATTAATGTTTTTACTGTTATGAAATTTCCATTTGATATAATTCATAACCTTAATACTTTCTGGTTTATATGCTATATACTCTGGTTTCAGAGATAACCGAATATTTTCGCATATATACAATATTATATTTAATTTATACGTTTATAATATCACCATAACTATCAAATATAGTTCATGGTTATTAACTAATACTTTTCAACCTATTTTTCCCTTTATTTATTCCGAAACTACTCAAAGGTAAAATCTATAGTTGAATACTTGTTATTCAACAGTTATATATACATGAATGTGCCTTACTCTGGGACTTGGACACTGCTTTGATGCTTATTCCGGGAGACTTGCATAACAGATATATACAGATCAGACACTATCCAAACTAACTGAATTAAGTTTCAACCAATATATGTTACAATCATAAGTATGTAGAAGCATTTTTTCCCGAAAAGTCACAGTTTATAAAAAAGTTAGATTTTAATTTTTACAAAGAATGATTTTTCAGAGTGATAAAAAAAAGAAGATTTTGTGTTAGTGATTTTGATTCGATTAAACCATAATTATTAGCCGTGTGTAATATTGCAAAATAATAACATTGAAATCAAGAAGTTTTAATTTCTCTCTAAATTTTCTGTAATGAGATTATCAAAAATATTAGTTGTTATTTTTAATTCTTATTCAGTCCTAATAGTACAATAACCCCATTATTTAAGGCTATTTTATTTAATTTATCAATCGAATTTCCAGTATAATTTAGTGATTTGTTTATGTTTATTGTAAAATTAGCGAAATATTGATTAGATAAAATAAAATAAATAATTGTCACTGAATATAAAGACAATTTTCGGCGTCAATGAAAGCTAATTCGTACATATGTTGATTAATAAAGAATGATCTAAGAAAAAAATTATTCATCGACTATTTTTCTGTTTATTTTTGCAATCCTTATACATATTTAATAAATAATAAAAATTTATTTTCAGGAATAAAATAAAAAAATTTAGATCGTAGCGCAGAGATACTAACCTGAGCGACACGACTGCTCGGAGGGTTAGTGTCACACTGAGGAGTGGCGGCGTTCGTCATCAGTTCGGCGCAGGCTCAAATTCAAATGTCTTCTCTAGATAATGAATTCAACGACTTTCGTAATATTTTGCAAAATAATAAGTAGAAATAAAAAGATTATGTTAAATAACTTTAACATAGGCGAACCTTACTTTCGGAAAAATACATTCATTACCTGATTGCATGTGTTAATCTGTTATGCTGTGGTTAGCACAACAACCCACTATGCCCAAGATCCCCGTTAAACAGGCCGTCAAAATTTTTTATAGCGAGCGAAAAATCCTTGATTATGGCATCATTAGGAGGGGACGTAAAATGGCGTTCGTTACCCTGTGTAGTGTCAGTTACTTAACAAAGATTCACTGTACCAGGATGGGCGAATTTTCGAACTCTTGCTGAAGCATTGTCCGATAGGAGCATTAAGTGGCGTTAAAAATATAAACAAACAAACTTAATTACAATTTTAAATTACTGGAGGAGGGAGGAGGTTAAGCATAAAAAGTGAAAGTTTTAGGTTATTAAATAACAGCTCAGGGTTCGTAAATTCTTCCTGAACCGATTCCTGGTCACTTTGTAGAAGAAAAAAGTTGGAAATGACAAAAAAACCGACTACTGCAGATAAAAGGAAAAAACACTGATGACTTTCAGTTGTCATTACGGCCTGCAAATACTACTAAAGGACTTAAACCTGTACCGCTACAACCAATGAAGGGGTTCATGGTATATACCGTTTCAAGGACAACGGTTGTGCAGGGAAGTGATTTGTTCGAAATCAAGCCCAACCACCAGGATCCACCAAATAAGGGTGCTCACTTTACAGAGGCTGGATTAACTATTTCCTTCTTCTAGGTCCATCCCCAGTAGTTAACAGATTAAATAAATTATCTGCTACAGCCGGATTTGAGCCGGACGTTCGGCAAGGTAACTCAGCGCTCAACCACTGAGCTACCCTTAAAGGCCTAAACGATATTTTATAATTAATAAAGTGCTACCAACTTAATAAACTACAGTGCACAACAAACAACAAAATATTAAAAACTGAATCGTTACTTGATTTCCTGAAAAGTTCATAGGGTGGATTTTTTTTTTATGTTAGAAAAATAATAATTAAAATTGTTATCAATTTTTTTCTGAGTGTCTATAATAATTAATTCCACATATAATAAAATTATCAAACCATTCACTGATACCATGTCATAATCGAATTAGTATTTGTATAGGAAAATAAAGATTAATTTTATGTTAGAGTGAATGATTTTTTCTCCAATCTTTCCAAGGCCATGGACCGTTATAAATATTAGACGCAACTATTCTTTATGCTTACATCGCAATCGTATCACAGGAAAAAAGATTATCATTCTACGCATTCACGACTTAAATTAATAGAATTAAAGTTAAAGATTTAATGGAAAAACTTCGTTTGATTTTTTTTCTTTGCGCATAAGATCTGTGATATACATTATATGAAACAGCTCCAACAGTTTGTAATATCAGATTTTTTAATGATGTGACATCGTATGATCTGTAGGATTCCATTTAATTTTTTTCTTCACAATTTATTATTATTTTTTTTTTTTTTGAGGAGGATACGAGGTACCAAATCCAGAACAACTATACTCTTATTATTGTAAGTTTAATATTGCGTTATATGAGACATATTTTCCGAATTGATTTCAGGATTTATTCGACTTTATTATTTATTTTTATCGGATTATTATTTATTTACCGATTTATTAGTTATTTAAGTTCATAAGAAACTTATCGGAAACGTACTTTTTCTGAAAATACTATTGATTTTCTATAGATTTTAAGATCGCGGCCTCAAGAATTGATAAATTTTAACTTTTAAAAGAGAACCTCCTAACAAACTAAATCTTTAAAGATCTTCATTTTCAAAATCCACCTCAATGAAAGGCTAGTATTATAATTTTGATTGAATTTTTTTTTAATTTGAAAGTTTGATATGAATATTTTTTTAGTAGGTCTTTATTCTTGCATTGTAATTTAACACTGGATAAAGAATCAAGAGCATATCTCTAGGTTTATAATTTATTTTATTTTGAACGGCGTAGTACACTCACAGACCTATATCGTATACAGTAATATATAAATATTTACCCGTAACTAACTCTCCAAGTTAATTTGACATGTACACTCACATATATAAGTATACAAGTCATTAATAAAAATTTTTGATAATTTGACTTGTATCCATTTACATCAACATAATTATTCATTGTGAAGAAATAAGTTCAGAAGTTTTCAGGGTGAAAGGAATTATTTAAAATTAAAGCACCGATGATGGGCTTGATGAAGTTCAAATTGATTCTAAAGTAATCTTCAAACCTAAGTGGTTTGGCATTGCAGACAATAATAATACTGCAATCACACTTAATTAATTTTTTAATTTAAAAATCATTTTAATTATTCCTATGTTTAATATTTGCAATAATCATTTTTAAATATTATGTATTATTTATGAGTCATTATTTTACCCAAGGCTTTTAAAAACATTATATATATATATATATATATATATATATATATATATATATATATATATATATATATACATACACATAGCTAACTATTAAATATTTTGTACACTATACCACGAGAATAGATTGAGAAACATCTATGTTTTTAAATTCATGATTAATATTTAGTTTTGTTCTCGGTATCCTGACTACTCGCGATAGATTCTGCTGATTATTTCATTAGTTCTCAAGTTTCCGGTAAATTTTGCTGACCTGCCAGTTCACGACCAGAAATGTCGCCTCTCTATCTCAATCTAATCAATAACTGCCTCAACATTCATTATGGCTATTTATTTCTCAGTAAAATATCCCTTGTATTATTAAAAAGTATCTTTTTGATGTGTGTTTTTTTGGGCCCACCAGTTAGAAATTATGCACCCAAGTGATAAGGCCACTGTGTAAGATAGAAATAACTATATTAATTTGTTCACTATATGGCGAAGATACCAAGAAACGCATATACATACCACGAAAGACTTCCACGAAAATTGTACAAACAAGTTTTCGTGGCATCTCAGCGACTAGTAATCATTCAGGAGCTTGCATTTATAACTTTTAAATTTTAGTTACTATTATATATTTATTTTCTCAGTAACTAACGTGACCAGACGTAGAAATATCCAGTGGCTGACTACATTTTCCATGTTCCCTCTCCCTATATGGTATTCATCGTCGAGTTCCTACTTTCTCTAACATTATAGAAATAATTTTGAGTTAGAACAAAGAACGGTTACTCAATAATAGTTTAAAAGTATGAGCGTAATCTGAGTAGAGCACAAACTATCTGTTTTAATAAACTATGAAGGGGATAGTTAAAATTTGCTGAAAAAAAAAACAATAGACAAATGAAACTTCAATTTAATTATTTGAAAATGTTTATAATTTTTATATTTTATTTTTTGTTTCAGTTATGACCTTAATTTCGTTAAATGTATCTGTGAATATTACAAGACGATATTTATTTCGAAATATATGATTTCGAGGTATCAGTACCGTGGATATCGCTTCGAGTTAAGTCACCACAAGTTTAAATTTTTCATTCGTTTCCCTTTTTAATATTCTTGAAAATAAAAACAATCGTTAGTTCTAGCATGAAATAAAAATTGTAGTTAACGGAAATGTGTATGTTTCGGTAATCGTTTCAACAAGAAATGAACGTTTCGAAGTATTAATGATATATCTTGAATAATAATTGTTGACCTTAAATGCATATTAAACATATATAACATAAGTGGATGTCTTCTTCATAGTCAAAACAGTTCTCCCTACTTAAGACCAATTTTTTATACCTCCACTCGGACCATTTTCTTCCTCATACAGATAATATATGTTGATTGAAACAGTAATTTCTCGATGAAATGACTTTCGAAATATATACATTAACATACTAAAGCTCACGATGATTTGTATCTTTGGAGAATTAATTAAATGTGAAACGAATGAAAATTTAAAGCGTGTTGTGACTCAACTCGTACGACATCCTGCGTATACCATAACTTATTTTTTGTTGCGAGTTTAATTTTATCAATAAATGTTTTGATTTTGAAATCAATTTCTAGTATTTTAGTTGCTTAGTTATAGCCATTTTCGACAGTGCTATCTTTTCTAAACTCGAAAAAAAATAAGTAGCCAAGCAACGATGAAGCATCGATCTCAATCCGTTAAGTACCAATTCCAGTCCAGCTTTGGTGTAGCTTCATGTTGAATCTCACGCAAATGAGAGACTTCATATTAGAAAAAAGCAAGAGAGATAGTTTTTTTTTGTGTACAGTAAATTTTTAAAATCAAAAAGACATAATGGTCGAAACACTCAAGAGCATTTCTTTAGTCACTAGTATTTAACAATGTACATTGAGATGCCACGATACATGTCAACGAAAAAGTCGAAACTATTTGATTAAATTCACATAATTGTATGACACTTTATTTATAAATTCTCACAAGTACGATATAAAAGAATTTTTAATAATCAAAATGTCTCAATAGAAATTGAAATGAATGCGATATACAATTATTCCTAATATCTTTGAGTCGGCTTTCATAAAAAAACATCATCTAGCTAAAACTAGCTTAAAATTGATACACTTCTTACATAATCAGCCTTTGAACTTTAGTCGTAAAATAATGAATATCTATTCAAGTTTGTGTTAGGAATCGGATATTAACCTAGATAGTGCTTCTGATCAGACGAACAAAACTGCTTCTTCATCCTATTTCGAACGGATCAGCAAATTATCAGTACTTGGGCCTCATTGCGAGAATGATGTCTTCTCCGCTTATGTGCTCAAGTATAATTTAATGTTAACAATTTTTACGGATGAAATTGTGATATAGTTCCGAAGATATACGAATATAGCGCCTGAATAACACTATGGATGACAGACTAAAGAAGCACGCCCACATTACCAAAGGTAAGTTCTGTCAACTCTCAAGGGGTTACATTGATTTAAAGTTTAACATGCAGATTTACATATCAACTATACGTTGCACTATTATAGTATATATTTTATTTAAAAAAGCGGAATTCCAATAAATCACCGTGAAAACTCTTCATTAAGACAATGACTTTTTATTTAAAAAATTACACTTTAATACCATAATTAGTGTTTAATATAGTCATGATTTTTGTTTTAATGCATTTTTATTTTATAATTACAATTTTTATAACTGTTATTATTCATTTTTATAAGTAAAAATGACATCATGGTTGTCAACGCCAACTTTTGATATATATTTTTTATTTTAAGTTAAAGGCGGCACTGAGAAATTTAGTTAACAACGATTTTATATGTCTAATTAGCCTTGTTACTTAATTTAGTAGTATTTGTTTATATTTCATTCAGTTGTGTCACTGCCTGGTTTAAAAATTTCAATGTATATTCTTCACAAAGTAACAAGAAGTTAAATTTCATTCATGAATATCCATAATGCATTTCACATCAGGAAAGTAATAATAATAATAAATCTTAAAAAATAAAATCTATTCCACTTCAAGCAATGAAGGGTGATGTGTTCAGTACACATTACAGAGTGTAAAGTTTCTTAAAGACAATGGTTGTGTTGGGAGGTGACTTGTCTGAGATCCCGCTCAACTGCCCACTTTTCCTTCCAATAAAAGGTACGCACTTTATGAAGGCATTGTGAGCCCCAGGAGGTTCTGAAGATCCTACAGAGCCCATATATGGCTTTTAACAGATTAAATAATTTATCTGTCAGATGGATTTCAACCCAGAACGTTCTGCATAGTAACTCAACACTCTACCATCGAGCTAACCGACTCCCTAAAAAAAAAAAAAAAAATACTTCTCTTATTATTTAGTTTGTAATGATATTCATATTTGATTCTGTTACATTTAAGATTCTAAATTAATATCAAAAAGTAATTTTTTGTCTATTTAGGTATATTACCATTTACACTTCAAAAAACTCCTGTTATTTCCAAAATACTAGTAATTTCTTTAATCTAAAGATTCAATTTCCAATCCTTCTTTGTGTTTTCCGCAATCAAGTACTACCACACCTCTGAGATGCTGCTTTCTCCTTAAAAATAATATTTCTTAGAATTTCTCCCTTTAAATATAATATTTCAATTTCTATTTTTAGTCATATGCTTTCTGGACCATAGTGTAATTGTAATTGGATGCAATGTAACTACCTTAAATGTTTTATCGACAACAGCATTAATCTTTCCTCTTGCTATGACATTTTTTGTTAACACCAGCTTCGGGTGATGTTTCTCCTAGTTTGGTGAATAATATCGTTTCCGTACTATTAGACCAATTTGAAGAGGAGAACCATAAAAAAAGTCCTATATATTTTTTATTTTAAGTTATAGGTGGCACTGATAAATTTAGTTCAAAACTATTTTATATATCTAATTAGCCTTGTTACTAAATTTAGTAGTATTTGTTTATATTTTATTCAGTTGTGTCACTGCCTGGTTTAAAAATTTCAATGTATATTCTTCACAAAGTAACAAGAAGTTAAATTTCATTCATGAATATCCATAATGCATTGTTTATCTCCTAATTTGGTGAATAATATCGTTTCCGTACTATTAGACCAATTTGAAGAGGAGAACCATAAAAAAAGTCACCTTTTTGGTCTTCGAAATGGAGATATCCATTTATTCATCATCAACATTTATTTTTCCCTATATTTTCAGAAATTGTTTCTAATAACTGGTTTCTATTTTTCCTTGTAGATAGCAGTCAACTAGAGCCAAGTGATACTGCAGTCACCATCATCCAGGTGTTAATATTGATTGCATCAGGACTTCTCACTTTATGCGGATTTTTTCTAATTTATCATAATACAATTGAAGGTAGTGCCATTTTTGTAAGATGGAAGTCTAATTTTATGACTGTGGCTAATTGATTGATAATTTACTATAATTCAATTTAGTTATTTAGTAGTTTATACTTTTTAATAGAAGTTTTTAGAAAATATAACTTTTAATGGATATCAGACCCATCTTGAAACTTATTCAAATTTATGAGACAATCAAAATCATTTTATTCTTTTTGGTTTAATTAAATAATTCTAATTTTATTATGAGTAAAAAACTTTATTTTAAACATAATTTGCTTACATATTTATTCAACTTTATTTTTCAGTATTTGAAATGGAAACTGTAAAAATACCTCCAGTGGACGATCTGCTTAATACCAACGAAACAATGATTTATAATATAACTTCTGGCAAAAAAAGAACAAAAAGAGAAACATCTTCATTACAGTACAAGGAAGAACTCACAAAAGACTTATTGAAATTGATGGAAGATCCAAAATGTAAGGGTGGATGTGACAAGGTTCGAAAGAAACTTCTGAGCATTGGAAAGGATTTTGAAACGTCTATTGTACAGTTAACAAATCTGAAGAAGGAAATAGAGAGTGTTGCCCTATCTTGTAAAAATGATGATAAAAATGAAGACTCTAATGACAGGCCGATGGCGTTTGGAACACAGCAAGGTGAAGCGGTTGTACCGAATTTCCAGAAACCTCCGCAGCCTTATCCAGCAGATCAGGATTTAGCTGGCACTAGCTTTTTTCAGATGGGTAACCATTTGGAAAATATTCCTCCTACAGGTCCTGATTCATCGGCGATAGGTTCTGGGCCCGGTGAAGTTGTAGAGACCAGTCAGCAAATGATAGTTTCACTGCCTCAAAGGGTATATCCGGTGTGTCGCCTCATTTCTGGGCAAGGTGGAAATGCAGGTTACGTTTGCTTGCCTGCTAGAAATAGTGGTTCACCCGGTGCAGTTCTACCTGAAAATTACTACTATAAAGTTTGTAATAATTTACTTTGATGATGTATGAATAAGTATTAGTAAATGATTATTGTATAAAAAAATGTTCTATATTTTCTCTTATACACTGTTAATGTATGTCACAGAGTTTTACTTTTTATGAGTTTAAATAACAGCCTTTTTTAGACCTCAAATTTATATTATATTTGAAAAAAATCTTTGCTTAAGCTAAGTGAGAGATACTTAATAATTAATTTTTAATTGCCCATTTAAAGTAATTAGTATGATTTATTTAATGAAACGTATCATCTGCAGGCTGCCCCTAGTGCAAGAGCACCTGAAGTTCATGTTCCAACTGCAATTTCAACACAAAATCCATATGCTTTTCCAACACTATCTGGATCTCCTGTAATTTCACCTGTGTCAGCACCGGGATCGAACCAGTTAGTTCCAGTTTTTAACCCGTTGACTGGAAGAGTCTCATTTTCAAATTATGGACAGGTATTTGTTAGCTTATTCACTATTCCAAACAAAGTTTATGAAATATGTTTTTTTAATACAGTAAATTAAATTTAAATTAATATTAATTTTAATTTTATATTCATTTAATTTAATTTTCATTTTAGTTTTATTTTGCCTAATTAAAACTATTATTTCTGGCACGTGTCAACACTGTGGTTACTCATTTCAACTTTTTTTGTAACAAACCACTGATATTACTCAACCACTTCATTTAAAACACTTATAAATTCAAAGAGTAATTTTAAATAAAACGGAATTTTTTTTTTAAATATGGATTGTTTGTAGTTAGAAGTCATGTTGTGAATTTCACTTGTTGATTATGTGAATAGACAAATTTATCATCAATTTTCAATGTTGTTCAATGCTCTATGGAGTCTTTATTCCTATTTTCGCCAACATAATGAAAAACTATCACCTACTTAATTAATAAAGAACAATATTGTTTAACACAAAGTCAATGGATTGAGATAAGACAAAGCTTAATTACATTTCAAGTATATTTCATAATAGTTTAAATATTTTATCATTTATATTTTACACTAACAAAGTTTTATGTCAGGGCAGTGTAAACAACCGACCAAATTTCACAATTGTGAATCAAAATGAATTTCCTCCTCACGTGCAACAACCATTTCTACAGCAATACGCTGTGATGAACCAGCAATACCTAGCACCTCAGCCTCAATTCAGGCCGCAGTCACTGGTGACAGCACAGTTAGCAGGTCCACAATATTCTCCAGTACTAATACCAGTGCCATATTTACCTCAACCACCGGTTCAACCACCGGTTCAAGCTCTACCATCTTCTTCATTAATGGTTCCATCAATGTATCAGCCACAGACCTCCCCACAGTAAGTGAAGATTTTTTTCTTAGTTTATGATGATTTATAATTTAATACAATTGCTTGTAGACAAAGATAATTGATATGTTATAGAAGTTATTTGCAAATTAATCGCTTTGTAGAGTTACAAAAAAAATAAGCTTTATTGGCTTAGACAAACTTTGTTTTTATTTTCACCTATAAGAGTTTCTTGTTTAACCTAGTGAAGACTAATAGGCGTCTTGAGATGGGGGATCTAATTGAAATCCGTTATTCATTTTCAGGTTTTATATGCCCCAACCACCAATGACGCAACCTCTATTAGGGCCTACAGGAATGTCCAGTCCAGTGATGCAGTGTTCATATGTTGTGGTTCCGAACTCCCCTGTACAAACTTATCAATTCCCGATCGTAACAGGGGTAAAAGAAACTTTAAGGAGATCTGAAGAACCTAAAGTCATTCAAGTCAGCCAGAAAGATGATTTAGAAATTCAAAATGAAACATTGGCAAAATCATTTGTTTATGGTAAATTAAATCTTAATAATTGTATTTAAGGTTTTTGTACATACACTGCTCATATTATTATTATATTTCTTATAATTAGTATAAATAAGAACTT
This sequence comes from Troilus luridus, assembly GCA_964056705.1. Lineage (NCBI taxonomy): Eukaryota > Metazoa > Arthropoda > Insecta > Hemiptera > Pentatomidae > Troilus > Troilus luridus. The sequence goes on from OZ057414.1 coordinate 61,757,283, forward strand.
TTTATAGATAAGATCATGAACTTAAACAATAGAAACCATTTATATTTTAATATCTTTAAGAGCTGCCATACCCCAATAGTATATATGATTCTTAATCATCTTTACTATCATCATAGAGAATCCAGATTTAACCCCCCAAAAAAATTGTTGAACTCATTTTAGGGTTAATCAGAGGAAGGAACCATCAGTCAAACCATAACTCCTGCTGTTGCTTTCTTATCCATTAAAATTAACAATACCTCATTAATCAGTTTGTAATTATTTGTTACAGATGTCAGCTGTTCACCAGGAATGATATCTTGTGAAAGTGAAAAAAAATGCATAAAAGAAGAAAACTGGTGCGATTCTTATATAGACTGTATAGATATCTCTGACGAGTCAAAATGTACTTGCAAAGATAGAATTCAAAAAGAAAAATTGTGCGACGGGTATTTCGACTGTCCACAGGGAGAAGATGAACTTGAATGTTTTGGTGAATTCCCAATCTATATTTGTTATAAAATTTATTTATTTATTTATTTTTATCTTAAAAAACAATAATGAAGAAAAAACCTTATTCCAGTCAAAAATTGTTATTAAAATACCTTAATAATTATTATGTTATTAAAATGTAATATATAATACAAATTATATTTGACCATGGAAGAAAATTAAGTTCCAGGATTTATATATATTTGACTTTTAAATCGTTTGACCTCAAGTAATGATTGGACTTGTAAATTTTAAAAGATAGTTGTATGAAGAACTACTGAAATTGAAAATGACAAGGAAGTGTCGAAACGTTATTCAATCATTTGTTAATTTTTAATAACAATTTTTGACTGGAATAAGGTTTTTTCTTCATTATTAAATTATATATATCAAGAAGATTAGTCCAGTATATAAGAAATATCTTATAAAGAAAATGAACTTAAAAAACAATTAAAAGCAAAATTGTATGTTAGAAATCCTTGTTATTTTTTTATCTTAAAACTACTTAGTACTAAATTTCACTATTACTGTTTAGAAGATTTTAGTTGTGAATCTTTCAAAATTGAACAATTATGATTACTATGATAGGTCTACAACAAGAATTTGAGACATCTGCTGGGATTAGACAAGGTTGGAGCCTTAGTCCACTACTGTTTATTTTGGTCCTGGATTCAGTCATAAAAAACTGCAAGGAGAAATTCAAAAAGTTCCACCAAGGGCATTTCAATCTGAAGCCTCTAAATGTGACTCTACTGGCATTTGCTGATGATCTAATTGTGTTAGCAGATCATGATAAAGATCTTCAGCACAATATTAGGATACTCCAAGAAGAGCTGAAGTTTATCAACATGAGTATCAACCCGGCAAAAACAAAAGTAATGAGGATAGGGAGGAAGCCGAGCAGAGCTATGAGAGTGATCAGAATTAAAGGCGAAATAATCGAACAGGTAACTTATTTCAAATATCTAGGAGCGCACCTGCAGGAGAGTGGCTACATCTATTGGGGCAGCTAGCAGAATGTTCAACACTGTAAAAAGAGGCTTCTTGAACCGCCGTGAGGTGACGAAGAAGACCAAGATGGATGTTTTCAAGTCTACCTTTATTTCAATCTTGATGTACTCCTCAGAGTCATTGACTCTAGCAACCAACTATAAATCAAGACTTCAGGCTACTGAAATGAGGTTCTTAAGAATGCGGAAAGGAAGACCAGAAGAGATCGAGTGCTTAATAAAACAATAAGGACACATCTCGAGACAGTTCTAGTCACTGAACTAATAGAGCAGAACTGGGTCCGATGGGTTGGGCATCTGTTACGTATGGAGCCAAGCCGCACAGCAAAATGTGCATACAATGCAACAGTAGAGGGCAAGAGAGGGAGAGGAAGACCAAGACTGAAGTGGGAAGACTGAGTGAAGGAGGCTTTTAGGAAAAGAGGAATGGATTGGAATAGGAGAAATGTGCAGGTACAGAATAGAGACGACTGGGTCAAGGGTCTCCACACACTGCTTAGGATGAGGATAAAAGATTATGATGATGATGATTATAATAGGTCTATTGATGCTTCTTTATAAGATCGGTAGTTGTTCAATTGATATAAATCAGAACCTCTTGATCTGTGGAGGTGGAATATCATGAGTTATAAATGGTTAGTTTTGATACATGTCCTTACATGCACATACACATATACTTTACACATGTCCTTCTTAACAGAATTAACTCCATCTCTATCTTCTTATAGTCTAAGAGATGAGGGAGGCCATTGAAGCAGTTCCAATATCCTAAATATTACCTAAGAAACCTGTTTTTTTCTATTTTAAAATTATTAGTTTAATTTTATGTTTTTCAATGACTATTGAAAATAAAAATATGATGCATTTAATACTTTTATAGCGAATACTATATTTTCTGGTTTACTGCTCTATTTTTCAGGTTGCAGCAGAGATAGATTCAGCTGCAATGATATTGCTTCATACGATGAAACAGTTTCTTGCCTTTCACTGGACCATCGCTGTGATGGTGTTAAGGACTGTCCAAATGGTAGAGATGAAATGGATTGTTTAATTATAACCGAGGAAGAGCAAGACCTTATGGTATAGAAATATTTCCTCTTATCGTGTATATTTAATATCCATAGATTAATAAATAGAAACTGGATTCCAAAAGATAGGAATTAATCATTTGCTTATGTGGACTAAGTATGCAATGAGGTTATGGACTGACTGTGTATTTTTAAATTATATTATTCTACTGCAATGAGCTGAGCTCTGATCCAAAATACTACAGTGAGTTTCCTTCCACTCAATATTTCATGTGCTTCAATACATCTATTGATATTAATCTATGGATTCAGGTACTCACAAAACAAAACTTGCTATTAGAATATAGTTACAATCATTTATTGTTTTATGTAAAATATAAGAAAATTTGTTTTAAAAGTTGCTTAAAAATTATATTATTATTTAGTAGTAATTGTTTCTGTAAATTTTTCATACATTGAACCAGTAGAACTAGAATAATTTTAATATGAAAATTCTTTCTTTGGGGTCTAGTAACCTTCCTTATGATTCAGTAGTTTGCATTTGAGCCTTGGAGGTGGTGGGATGTTTCTTGGATGCATTATTCATGTTTTTCTTTGCTGTTATTCTCTTTCTACTCTGAGGATGCCTGAATGAGCGAAATATTGGACAGATATTTTCAATTTCTGTTTTAGTTTGGAGACTTAAGGGCTTTTTGTTGGAATTTTTCCACTAGGTTAGAATAATTTTATTTTTCAATTATCATTCACACCACTTTTCTTGCCGTCTTCTCTGAAATTCTTTAAACAATCAAGGTTTATTGTCCAATCACCTAGTATCATCATTTTTATCTTATTCTCATCATCACCCTGTTTCTGATCATAATTACATAATAATTTTTCATGGTTGATTATGTTATTGTATTGTATTCTAATTTGTTTCTTAGAGGAGAAGGGTGATGTGGGTTAATGTTTTTATTTAATAAATATGTGCTTAATGTAATTGTTACCTTGAAACTGAGTTAAGCCGAGTAGCCTCGTGTTAGTACTCTACAGAGGCTTATTCTTTATAATCAGTGCAAAATGAACAGGAAAATTAGTAATTTATTCTTTATCTGTTAATTTCAATATAGTTGGCCCAATTAATATATATAAATGTAGCATCAATTGGTCAAACAAAGTAGAAAAAACAAAACAGTTGTTAATTTTTTTTTATTACGAATTTTCTCAGGAACTGTAAATATGAAGATTACCTTTTCTGTAAACAAACATCTTTTTTAATTTTAATCCAGTTGTATTTTCATAAGACATCGTCGTGAGTCTTGAAACACAAGTTCACAACCTTAATGTGAAAATGAGCAACCAATGTCACTGATAAATTGATACCACACCACAGAGGCAGGTGGTGTTTATCACAGTCCCGCCTGTGGGGCTTTTGACTGATTCTGAGAGACTGATAGAACCATTAGGAGGCCAGGTAGTGGATCAAAGTGCATTATAATCCTTAGGGAAATTATTTCTTCTCTGCCAGAAGGAAACCTTCCCACAGTGTCCGCCAGATCCCCAATGAAGTTCAAAAGTTTTTGCTAGGTCTTTATCCACACAAACTGTTCGTAAATCATAATTTGACCTTTGTGTTATGCCCCTTTGATATGATCTGTAGCAACAGCCCTCCATCAGTAGCTCTGAAGAATGTAATGAAGACACCAACTGGAACGCAGTCATGAATTACAAGTCATGCTTCTGTCTGTAAAGTGATAGCATTCAATGAAGAGTATACAGAGAACATAGGATACCTACAACGCCTCAGTTCATCAAACTTTATTATTTTTCAAAATTCCTTACTTAAGTTTTCCTACCGTAAAAAAAGATAACAATTTCTAATAATTTTTAATGCAATTTATAATAAAAATAATACAGAGATTCTAGACAAAATTAGTAGCACAAAATTATAAATATCTTTATTCATTTTTTCATAGTTTAGTTTAAAACCTTTGTGGTTATAATTATGAGTAATGAATACTGTTTCTCTTAAATTATGAAACCAAACATAAACTTTGAAATCAAGCAGGGAGATTAATATCAATTTATTTTCAAGGTGCCAACAGTTTCATACTCTAATGGATTCTTATACAGAAATTGGAAAGGGACGTGGTACCATGTTTGTAGCGCTTCATCTTGGCAGCATCAAGCTTGTTTAGCTGAATTTGGTCAAATTAAAAGGTATTAATAATTTTTCATTATATAATCTACATAAAGATTTGTTTTTGTATTTCATCTGAGATAAAACCCATAAATATGAAGAAACCCTGTCTGACCATGGCTCTGAGCTAACCTGGTCTAGAATAGCTGAGAAAGTTTACATGATAATGAATTTATAGAGAAGAAGTTTTTAATAAAGAACTCTAGCATCTAATTTTTTTCTAACATTTTATGTATTTTTATTATATAATACAATATAGAAAGGTTTTATAATAATTTACAATGATGTTTGTGATTTACTGCTGTTTCAATAATAATTTAATTTATCAAGCAAATGATATCAGCTAAATGGGTGTGTTTATTTTCAGTCCACCCCAACAGAGTTACATCAGTCTCAGAGAACATCCTCCTTTGTTGGTGAACGAGATAGACTCAGAAATCGAACCAGTTCATTTTTGCCCAGGTGCTGAAGGAGCGGCATTGTGGGTTGAATGTCCATTGCCTGAGTGTGGAACGAAAACTGTATCCTCTCGTCCGAAAAGATACAGGAGATTTTATTCTTCTCCAGAAGGTCAGTACTGGCAAGATCCACATCCTGGAGAAGAAGAACCTCATTTCAGATCAGCTAATGAAGCTCATGATTTCGTCAAGGATTTTTTTAATTCTATATCGATTTTCGATAAGAAAAAGTATTACAAACGGTTTTGGGGTCCCCTTGTTCAGCCATATTTGGGTGTAAAAGACGTAAGTGATAACGATAAAGGGCATAATCCTGCCCCCAAAACAGACCCATCTCAAAATTCTTGGAAGTATTATCAGAATCCCAACACCTTTAATGATTTTCCTTATGATTCACAAAATGAAAGAAAAGGGGATAAGGCATCATCCGGCATCGAATCTTATCAATATCCTCCTTCTTATTACGGTTCTCTTCAGAATTCTGAACCAGGGCTTGCACCTCAATATGTAAATGAGCTTCATAATCAAATTGAAGACTCCTCAATAGATATGAATAGTCCTTATTACTCTAATAATTACTTTTCACAATTATTTGATCCTCAACACGATGGAAATAACTACCAATATAATTATGGTGCTGATGTCATTCCAGAATATCAACACATGGATTATGGATACCATCCTCAAGATTATCATCGCAATTACTATTTTTCACCTCATCTTGGATATGAAGAAGGTATAGTATGATATTAACTGTTATTTTTATTTTTTCTGAATACCATTTACAAATTTCAAATTATATGAATAGATTCCTCGATTTTCAATATTCAGAAGCTCTTGCGTCCAATCAAAGTTATGAAATGTTTTGATGGAAAAATAAAGGTTTTTTGTTATTTATGTAATGCATATAACTCTGAAAATAAATACAACTTATGTTTGGTTCAAATATACTATTTTATTTATTGTAGATAACAGAACTAAAAGAGAGGAAGAGGCAAGAGTTGTCGGTGGAAGGCGAAGCGAACCTGGATCGTGGCCTTGGCTAATAGTTATGTACAAGGATGGAAATTTTCACTGTGGCGGAACAATTCTTACACCTGAAGTTATACTTACTGCTGCTCATTGCATGGAAAGGTAAATATGCATGTATTATTTCTAAGTGTTCATGATTTTTTTTTTAAATGAGTTATAAAAAATTCAAGAAAAAATGTCTATATAATGGACACTTAGAAATATATTTTGTCCATTATATAAAAGTACCTGTTTAGGAGTGCATTTAAAAAAAATCCACAGAAATTAATTTATGCTAGTATGTACTCATTACAGTAGAGCGTCGATTATCCGGACTAATCAATGTCAGGTCTATTCCGGATACTGAAATTTTCCAGGTAATCGACGCAATTATGCACAAAGTAAAATTGGAAGTAGGAAAGAATAAAAACACAGGATACAAACAATATATTTTTATTTAAACGATTAAACATTGTTATAAGACATTTGTAAGAACTAGCTTTTAACACTTTATCCCCGTTCAGTTTAATATTAAAATCGATTGCTTTCTCGCATATAAGTGGGCCAGAAAAGGGCTCTCCTAAACTTCGTTTTTGAAGAAACCATATAAATAAACGGCTTCATCAAGTTCAATATTTTTTGGTTTCTTTACCACTTTTTGGCGACTTGGTCCAGCTTCACTATCCATAACTGAAGTGAAATTAATGACGTAAATGGTTGATTTTCCGAATTTAAATTCGTCGGCAAGGGCAGCAGGATTTTCTCATTTTTTTATCCTCTTAGTGATTTTTACTTAGTCCTCAAGGGAAAGAACAACACGATTTCTTTTTGACATTTTCACTAGTTTCCTAAAACACTGAATCACTAAACACAAAATCAATTTCTATTCCGCACTTTAATAATTAACTTTGGTGTAAAACTAAACTCTGGTGTGTCACAATGAACGTTCAAATACCGAATAGAAAAAATCGAAGAATCCTGAGGAAAAGCTAATCCTGGAAAACGGGAAACTATTACGTATATACCCACCAAATTAACTCAAAGAACTCTAGGTCAGAATCTGAACTACAAAAATAGTAAACAACAACTTACAGCATTTTGTAAGATCGTTACATATTTATAATAAAATAATAAAAGCGTGTTACATAATTAAAGTTTTAATCTTTTAACTGGCAGAAAGAGACATTTTTTATTGTTAAAATTATACAACAAATCAATAAGTCTTGAAAATCCTTGTTTAATATTCAACTCGCGAAAATGTTTATTTTTTGAAATGTTTCCGAAACAGCCCGGATAATTGACGTTCCGGTTAATTGACGTCCGGATAATCGACGCTCTACTGTATTGATAATTTCTTCAACTACTTATAATAAAATTACACATATGATCACTTTCTAAATATTTTGATACTGACTAATGGGTTTCTGATAAAACGAAGATGGAATATAGAAATGACATAAGTTCATATAAAGGAAACTTGTGATTTGTTTGAACTAGAATAGATATATAATTTCTCGAATAAACAGTTTAACTAGTTATGTAAACTTAAAACAAAACCACTTATTTGAATACAAAATATAATTCCGGAGTATAACTCCTCCACCATGCCCTGGTGCCAAGCCCAAGGTGGGAAAGCAACTAATCACCCTTGTTAAAAGGCGCAAGTTATTTCAGCTCCAAAATCAAGTATCTGTTATCATAACACTAAACGACAACGTCTCAAAACTTGAAAAAAGTTTAGTGAACATGGAACATTATTATTAAGACATGACACCCTATCATAAATGAGGGAGAAGTGTTCAGGTATAAAATCAATAAAACACCAATAGTTGAGGTGAGATGAACTGATAATGGTTTCCTAAGAAAAGGAGATATTGATTTCTTATATAGTGGATTATAAGCTCAGTTTTAATATTTACTTCAAGTCATTTGGATTATTATCATAAATTTATTTGTTCAAATGGAAGAAAAAGACGAGTCAGAGAAAGAACAGTTTTATGAAGAATAGCATAGATGAAACCCTGGATGCATTCCCATCCTACAACATAAAAGTTACTTGTTATTTAAGTTTTTTACTACATGATATACTGGCAATAAAATACCATTATCAATCATAACCATCAGCCATCCTCCACTTATGAATAAGTTTTAAGTCATATTTTAATATTTTATTTAATTGGAATCATAGTATGATATTATTATTTATTAGCCATTAATTAGTTTTCAGGATCATTATTATGAAGTTCATGCTGGAATTCTGAGAAGAATGTCTTATTCGCCTCAGCTACAAATAGTAAAAGTAACTGAAGTCATCATTCATGAATATTTTGACAAGTACGTATTCAAATTTAGAATAGAATAGAATAGAAAAGTAACTTTATTCTGGGACTAAGTCCCTTTAGAATAACAAACGTGAACAGAAATAGAAACATAATATATATCTGGCTAGAAGGCTATATGATACAAATAATAAAGTGTGTAAAAAGTGACAGAAAGCAATAATAAAAAAAAATATAAACAATAATAATACTAAGTAAATAAACAGTACGAATCCTGACAAGATTAATAATCCTGACAATTAAAAGAACAGATAGATCAATAACAACTATTGAATGCATGAGCTAGCAAGTAATACTTTCTTTACTGGATGTACATTTTCTTAAAACAAAATTAAAACACCGAAATAACGCAATAAATTATTTAATACATTTCATTTTAGGCAAATGATTAACCTGCTTAGACAGCATCTTTTTGGAAAGCCAGGAGATGTTGGAAAAGCAAGGATTTAAATGACGATAGTGAGGGAGCATGACGGATTTTAGAAGGGATTGAGTTCCACACTGTGATGGAACGGGCGAGGAAGGAACGTTCGAATGCTTGGTTGTGTGGGAATGAATATAGAGATCAGAAAGGCGAGATCTTGTTTTATGGTGCTGGACTGAGGATTTGAATCGGAGGAGACTGTAGATATATAAAGGGTGTTGAGAGTTAATGGATTGGTATAAGAATGGACCTGGGAAATATTGTTGGAAGTCTTATTCAGAAGGGAGGGAAGAGCCACTTCAACTCATCATAAAGGTGGGAAATGCGCGCTCGCCTCAGAGTACCAAGGACAAATCTTAGAGAGCAATTCATTATTCGCTTTAATCTGTCTTCAAATATTTTAGAAAGGCCTCTGTATACCATACTACAGTAATCAAAGTGGGGGAATATGAGAGATGATAAGACGAGCTTAAGGGATGGTTGTGTAAGGAGATGTCGAAAACGATGGAATAACTTCAGGGAACTAATTGACCGTCGGGATATTTGGGCTGTGTAGGGTTTCCAAGAAAGGTTTTGATCAATAGAAAGCCCTAGGTGTTTAACTGAGAATTGGAACAATGGCCTGAGTTTTCATTGTGTTCAATTCCAGTTTGTTCAGCTTTGCCCAGGCACTGATCCTAGGTCTTCCTGAATACTGGTGAATGCCATAAATAGCTCAGAAGGAGGAAAAGACAAATAGATTTGGAAGTCATCAGCATATAGATGGTAGGAACAATGGTGGGCCAATTTAGGAAGATCATTGATGTAGCAGTTGAAATGAAGAGGAGATGGTTGACCCCTGTGCCACTTCTCAGGACAGAGTGAGGAAAGTGCTGTGCCACTTCTCAGGACAGAGTGAGGAAAGTGGAAAGGGATTGATTAGGTATGGAAACTGCTTGAGATCTCTCAGGGAGGAAAGATTGGAACCATCGGATGGAATTGTTAGAAAAAGACAATGATTTTAGGTTAGTGAAAAGGATAGAATGGTCCAAGGAATCAAAAGCTTTAGAAAAATCAAGTAGGAGAAGCACAATTAGTTTTTTGTCCTCCGTAACGGCATGTATGTCATCCGTGATTTTGGTAAGTGCAGATTGTGTGGAGAATCTGTAATTCCAGAGAAACCGGAACGGAAACCTGATTGAAGTGGATCAAGGAGTATGGATTGTTTGAGGAAATTTGACGTTTGTGACTAGACTATTCTTTCTAGAGGTTTGGAAAGGTTGGAGAGAATTGAGATTGAGAGGTAGTCTTTGAGCGATACAGGGTTAGAGGTTTTGTTTATAGGATGGACTACAGCTTTTTTCCAAGAGAAAGGTTTTGTAATGAAAAATTATATATGAAGAGAAGGTAAAATTTCGGTAAGGCATAATTTTAGCAGTTTGACTGGGATCTCTTCAAAGAGCTGGAGTGGGATTTCAGAACAGAGAAAATAATGTCGGTAGGTGAAATGTCTGAGAAATAAAAGTTGTAGGGGTTGAAAGATGTTAGAGAAAAGGGGGGAGAGGATTATTTTGAAGTATTGTTTTATCACCCAATCTGTCTCAACGTTATCAACTGGGAAAGGGATGATTAATAAAAAAAATTAAAATAAAAATAAATTTTATTTTAACTGGACTGCGCCGGAGTGCGATGTTTTGACAATCCAAGGTGATACATGGCACGCTTGTTGCACCAAATTCAAAATTAAAATTATACAACTGTAATTTCTAACACTTTGTTTTTTGTATATTGTTGAACTTCCGTTAAAATAAAAAAAAAAAACACTTCATAAATGAAAGAAAGAAAATTTTATACTAAAGAAAAATTAAAACTATAAACATTTTTAAACTGATCCAATTTTATTTTATTTTATGCGCATAAAACCGTAATACAATTCGTACGAACCCAGGCAGATGTAGCTTCCGTATGAAATCAATCTTCAAGCTTCCGTATCTGAATTGCAAAATTCATTATTGCTCGTCTGAGCGATGAAAAAGGTGCTCGGCTGAGCGATGAAGAAGGTGCTCTTCTGAGCGATGAAAAACTGCTCGTCTGAGCGATGAAAAAGTGCTCGGCTGAGCGATGAAAAGGTACTGAGCCGGCCGGCTGTTAGCACTGAACTGGTCATAGTCCCAGAGTTGTAACAGGACGGTTCACATGTTGTTGACGATAAACATGGACTCTAATCCTCCATTCTTCCTTCCTATTACTGTTGTTATTACCTTATTATTATTATTATTATTATTAAATTAAAAGACCTTTCACTAAATACATATAAATGTAACCGTATATAAAACAAACATAAATGTAAACATTAAGCAAAATTTTAATGTGACCTAATTAAAAAAAATAATGCGATTCGGTCCCGAACATCCCGCCCACCAAAATTTCCATGAGATTTTATGGAAATTTGAACCTTCATGGCTATCCATCAGCTTCAGAGTTAAGAAGCGGAATTAAGTTGACAACGGGACGCTGGAATTCCCTATTAATTGTTTTAATGGTGACTACTCTGACTACGTCATCAGCACCTTTGTGTAAGGCTGTTATACGTGCCGTTGGCCAGGAAAGGGGCGAAGCTGTTTTATCATGAATTAAAACCAAGTCACCAATTTGCGGTGAATACGTAGCTTGTTTTGTCCATTTGATTCTTTGCTGCAATGTGTTCAAATAATCATGACGCCATTTCGTCCAAAAATGTTGCGTACGTTGCTGAATCAGCTGCCATCTGCTGAGACGATTTTCAGCCGCATTCGTCCAGTCATGAGTGGGACGAGACGTTAAACAGTCGCCTATTAAAAAATGACCTGGAGTTAGGTATTGGAAATCTTCTGGCTCAGATGATAACGGATATAGTGGGCGCGAGTTCAATATGGCTTCAATCTGGACTGCAATTGTGTAAAATTCCTCGAAGGTGTATGGAGTAGAAGATAAAATTCTTGTTAGATGGTGTTTTACTGATTTAACCCCTGCCTCCCATATGCCTCCAAAGTGGGGAGCTGCAGGGGGGTTAAAGTCCCATGCTATTTCTTTCTCTACCAAGTGATTTACTATGGTATGTTGATTAGCAGGTACTCCAAACCATTTTGAAATTTCCTTCATCTCCCGAGCTGCTCCTACGAAGTTGGTTCCACAATCGGAATAGATGTTAATAGGTTTGCCTCGTCTGGCTATAAACCGATCCAGTGAAGCTAAGAATGCATCAGTGGTAAGGCTTGAAACTATCTCCAGATGTAAGGCTCTGGTTGCTAAGCATATAAATAAGCATATGTATCCTTTGGTGGTAGGGGAATTCCTTCTTGACGAAAATTTCAACTGGAAGGGACCGGCATAATCCACTCCAACCTTTAGAAAAGCTCTTCCACTGGTGAACCGAGCAGGCGGCAAATCTCCCATCAAGGGGGGCGAGGGTTTCGCCTTTAATTTAAAACACTTGAGGCATTTGAATATACGGAACTTTATTAAACGTCTGGAGGAAAGAATCCAGTATTTTTGACGTAAAGCGGATTGGATCATCTGTAAACCCCCATGAAGTGTAATACGGTGGTAATGATCAACCAAAATGTTAGATAAGTGACATTTTTGGGGTAGTAAAACAGGATGTTTGTTGTCGTAGTGTAGATCAGAATGACGAAGTCGGCCACCCACCCTCAATAGTCCATGGCCATCAAGGAAAGGTGAGAGTCGTGCTAATTCCTTCTCATGGCATAGCAGAGCTGGCTCAGCGAAACGTTTGGGAAAATATTGTTGCTGGGTCCATTTAATAATGGTGACCTCGGCAAAGTGAATTTCGGGAACTGTAAAGGGTCCTATCGTTTTGATGTTGGATGTTTTTATGTTATTAATAAATCGAAAGAGATAAGCGACTACTCTTAATAATTTAGTGAATGAAGAAAACCTCTCTAACCAGATACACCAACAATAAGTGCTTGCTTGAACGTTTGATGTCAGAAGGATGTTCTTTTCAAGTTTAATTTCAGGGAGTACAACATTTGTATCAATATTGGCTGGTTTAGGCCACTCGGTTGTCGGTTGAAGTAGCCATTTAGGACCCGCCCACCATAGTGGGTATTTCAAAAAATCAGAAGGGGTCATGCCTCTGGAGGCACCATCAGCAGGATTATCAGATGAATCCACATGAAACCAATATGTCCGCTCGGTTTTCTCTAATATTTGTAGAATTCTATTTGCGACATAGATGTTAAGCTTATGGGGTAAAGTATTCAACCACCCTAACACTATAGTCGAATCCGTGAACATGTAAATGTCTTCAACATTCAAGCGCCTTAAAAATTCTTTTATGGAGTCATACAGTAGCGCTAAAAGGTGAGCTCCACACAGCTCGAGTCGAGGAATCGTAATGGTTTTAATGGGAGTGAGTTTTGTTTTGGCTTTAAGCAAAGAAACATGAACGTCTCCATTAGTATGTTCGACCCTAAGAAAAAGCATAGCAGCATAACCTCGTTGTGAGGCGTCACAAAAGCCTATTAATTGGGCGTTGATAGCTGTTTTTAGTTTGAGATTTCTGGGTATTTGAATGCTTGATATTGATCCTAATTCTTTAATAAAAGTTGACCACTTGTTGTTAATGTCTGTAGGTATAGGGTCATCCCACTTCAAACGATGTTTCCAAAGTTCCTGCATGATCACCTTGGCATAAAACACTACGGGGGAGAGATAACCTAAGGGGTCGTAAATTCTGGCGATTGTGGATAGTATGGAGCGCTTAGTGGTAAATGTTGGTAAATCATGGATATGATAAGAGAACATGTCGTTGGATGGGTCCCAGTGCATCCCCAAAATTTTAATTGAAAAGTCATCTTTGGGGTTCAACCTCACGGCCTGTTCACGATACTCTTCTGGGATCACGTTTAGAAGTGCTTGAGAGTTACTGGCCCACTTTCTGAGCTGAAATCCACCCTTTTCCAATATATCGATTAACTGTTTCTGAAGAATTAATGCTCCTTCTAGTGAATCCGATCCAGTGACGATATCATCAACATACATATCCTGCGACAAAGCTTGCACGGCTTCAGGAAAACACTTGCCTTCATCCATTGTTAACTGTTTGATGACACGTAAGGCCAAGAATGGCGAAACAGATATGCCATAGGTAACAGTCGTGAGCTCGAACTGTTTTAGCTCTTCGTGGGAAGCTGACCTCCAGAAAATATGTTGATAACAGCGATCATCTTTATGTAATTCAATCTGCCGGTACATCTTGCAAATGTCAGCAGTGAAGGCAATCTCGTGGGTGCGAAAGTTTATTATTATATCTGCTATGTCCAACTGCAGTTTTGGCCCTGCGTAAAGGAAATCATTCAATGGACCAAATTTATAACGCATTGATGCATCGAAAACCACTCGAAGCCTAGTGGATAAGCTATCCCCTTTGACAACACCATGGTGTGGTATTATATACTTGGCTTGATCAGTGGTTGGCCTCATGTGTCCCAATTGTCGATATTCTTCCATAAAGAGTGAATGTGAATTTTTTAAATCTGGATTTTTTGAAAATTTAGATTCCAAGGAGAAAAAACGTTTTAAAGCCTGTTGGTTGCCATCACGCAAATCAGGTGGTGTACCTTTAAAAGGTAACCGAACCCCATATCGTCCAGACGGTAATCTATAATGAGTTTGGTCAAAATGAGTTTCGCACGCGACATCCTCAGGATTCGATGGAATATTTGGAGAAGCTGGTTCTTCCAGTTCCCAGAATTTTTCGATTAAGTTGTCAATGGTTGATGTGGATAAAATATGCAACGAAGCTGTGTAGCTAGGTTCAACATTGTGAATTCGTCCTAAAACCACCCATCCGAATACGGTGTTCATTAACGTGGCTTCCTCACCTTCGATTCGTCGTACTCCATTCCGAAGAATTTTCCAAAACAAATCAGCTCCCAATAAAATGTCAATTTCTCGAGGCTCAAAGAAATTAGGATCCGCTAAAGCATATGATGCGATTTTCTGTTGGATCCTACGGGATACTTGACTCGTTGGCAATTTACCAGTAATATTCGGCACAACAGTTGCTTGCGTGGATAATAAAGGACCGTGCCTGTTTCTTGGCTTTAATATGCAACGAGCTGTTCCTATTCCCTCCGTTAGATGTTGTCCCACTCCTGAAAGATTTCTTTTAACTTTCTCAATATGGAGATGAAAAGCATTCGCACATGATTGGGTGATCAATGTACACTGTGACCCGGAATCTAGGAGGATGCGAATTGGTTTAAACATCGACTTATTATCCTGTAAATGCACGATAGCCGTACTTAGCAATATGTCATTGTTGTCTTGGCAAGCATGTGTCATTACTGAAGAACATGTTTCAGGTGGATTTTGATTGGCCACAGGTGTTATGGCATCATTTGCTTGGCTATTAAATTGGTTATTTCGGCTCGGGAAATGCAGCAGTGAATTGTGAGATTTTTGACAATATGCACAACATGTTTTGTTTTTACACTCTTGAGTTGAATGAGTCAAGGTGAGATGATAGCGACAACCTGGGTAATTCTTTATTGATTCAAACCGTCCTTTGGCAGTCATTGCCTTGAAACGAGGGCAGCTCGTTAAATAATGGTTTTGTTTGCATAAAATTACGTAATTGTTTATTCTGTTGAGAATTTGGTTGCGTTGAAACGATAAATGAATGTCCTTTGGGCTTGCGGTTGGTATTTTCTTGAATTTTATTATCTTCGGATAGGCATGAAGATAATTCCAGAACTTTACATTGCTGAGTCACAAACTTTGTAAGTTGGTCAAAGGTAGGGAACTCTACGTCAATATGCTTTTGTTCGAAAGCTCTTTTAGTTGATGCATCCAAACACCGCATGGCTAAGCTGAATAGAATAAATCCAGTTTCATCCGCCAGGTGTAGCTGCTGAAATTGTGTTACATTATCCACCATGCAATCCAAGAAATGCCTTAAGGACGATAACGTCGGTGATCCAGTTATTGGCTTGAATGCTAATAACCGTTGAACATAAAGAGAGGCTAAAATGCGTTTATTATTGTATCGAGTAATAAGCCTTTCCCAAGCCAAGTCATAATTCAGCTCCTGAATTGGGAGATTTTTAATAAGATTTAGAGCATCATCTCTTAGAGTCGAATTCAGGTAATGAAATTTTTCAATTTTATCTAAACCGTCATCCTTGTGAACTAGAACTTCATAGGTATCGCGGTAGTGAGGCCAATCAATGGGATTTCCATTGAAAATTGGGAGATTAATTTTGGGCAAACGCCCTCGTGGATTTCTGGAGTCATTTAATGAGGCAGTTGCATTTACCGATTGGTCTGTCGAACCAATTCGTGTTGTTTTGGCATCTTCCTCGGTTAGACGTTTGTACAACATTTTACATTCATAATAGTAACGGTCGGAATTTTCCTTTCTTGCTTTCTCGTTTTCATCGGGATATTCTTTTTCACGACCTCCTTGAAAATACATTTGTGTAATTTCTTCTTGGGTTTGATCCATTTGTAGCCGAAGGGAAGTTAAATCATCATACATGGCGTAAAAAAGTGGTTTGTGTGAAGCATCGGTGGCAACCCGTCTTCCTTGGTCTGTCACTCCCTTGATTCTGGCTTGAAGCGTTGATAACTTCGACTTTAAATACTTCAAATGTTTTTCAATATCTTTCTCAGTAGCCATGTTGAAGAAGAAAAGAGAAGGAAAAAGATAAAAAAAATTATTATTAGAAGGTTCAATTCGAAAAAATTCTCACGTTAATACGAAGGTAAAATTATGATTCAGAGAATACTGTGAATGAACAGAATGTTCGAGCCCACGCGAACTAGAATTTTGTTGTTGAAAATATTACAATCATTACCTAATAAAAAAGAAAAATATTAAATAAATAACTTATAATATAACCTTTTTGTCACACCACCGCAATCCGACCTCGGAGGACCAAATGTTTTATCACCCAATCTGTCTCAACGTTATCAACTGGGAAAGGGATGATTAATAAAAAAAATTAAAATAAAAATAAATTTTATTTTAACTGGACTGCGCCGGAGTGCGATGTTTTGACAATCCAAGGTGATACATGGCACGCTTGTTGCACCAAATTCAAAATTAAAATTATACAACTGTAATTTCTAACACTTTGTTTTTTGTATATTGTTGAACTTCCGTTAAAATAAAAAAAAAAAACACTTCATAAATGAAAGAAAGAAAATTTTATACTAAAGAAAAATTAAAACTATAAACATTTTTAAACTGATCCAATTTTATTTTATTTTATGCGCATAAAACCGTAATACAATTCGTACGAACCCAGGCAGATGTAGCTTCCGTATGAAATCAATCTTCAAGCTTCCGTATCTGAATTGCAAAATTCATTATTGCTCGTCTGAGCGATGAAAAAGGTGCTCGGCTGAGCGATGAAGAAGGTGCTCGTCTGAGCGATGAAAAACTGCTCGTCTGAGCGATGAAAAAGTGCTCGGCTGAGCGATGAAAAGGTACTGAGCCGGCCGGCTGTTAGCACTGAACTGGTCATAGTCCCAGAGTTGTAACAGGACGGTTCACATGTTGTTGACGATAAACATGGACTCTAATCCTCCATTCTTCCTTCCTATTACTGTTGTTATTACCTTATTATTATTATTATTATTATTAAATTAAAAGACCTTTCACTAAATACATATAAATGTAACCTTATATAAAACAAACATAAATGTAAACATTAAGCAAAATTTTAATGTGACCTAATTAAAAAAAATAATGCGATTCGGTCCCGAACAAGTATTAACTGAGGTGGACAATAAAAAATACGAGTTTATTTCATGGGGAGAGGTTGGAAAAAATCTAGAAGAAGGTGAATTACAGAGAGAAGGCTTTCGAAGGAGATGCCATTTAGATTTAGGATCGGGAGCAGATGAAAGGGCTTCGTGGAAGTATTCGGTTTTTGCCTGCCTGATTGTAGACTGTGTCAAATTGCGGAGAGCCCTGAACGCTTGATAGTCATCAGTGTCTTGTGCGTCTTCGGGCTGCATCACGCTTCCTTTGAAGATCTTTAATTTTTTGACACATCCAGGGAGCAGGCTGGTGACGGAAGGTTGAGGTTTTCAGAGGGGCATGGATGTCTAGGATATATTTGAGATTGGGAGTAAGTATGTCAACCATTGAATCAATAGTGGCACAAGAATAAATCTCTCTCCAATCCAAGGTTTCAAGGGAAGGTGAGATGCTCTCTGGAATGAGTGCATCTAGGTTGCGAAAGGTTATGGTTTAGGTAGTATATCTAGAATTTGGATATTGTATGAAATTTTGATAAGTCATGAGAGGACAGAAATGGAAAGGGGTAATTGAGAGGAAGAAAGGAGTTTCTGCCGTGAATCAATGACAAACAAGTCTAACCAGGATAGGAGAGTGTGATGGGTGGGAGAAGATGGAACAATGGAAAGATGTAGAGAGTAAAAGAGATTTTCAAGGTATAGGCTGTCATTGGATTGGACAAGGAGATTGGTTTTAAAATCACCGGAGATTATGATGTGGTTATAGAGAGGAATATAGTTGTAAAGGATAGATTCAAAGGTAGAATCAAGAGGGACCAAAGGATGGCGATATACTATGACATACAGGAAAAGGTTTGAGTTAAAAGAGATTTCAACAAAAATGGATTCTGTGTGAGGATAACCGGTTGTAGGTGAGGAATCAAGGATATGTGATTTTGTACTTAAAGACCTACTCCTCCACCAGTCCGGTCTACCCGGTCGTGGCAGAGGAATGAATAGTCTGCGGAGGAATGGGCAGGTAAGGATTGGGTGTTGACGTGACACGAGGTTAGTACACTGGACATGATGCTGAAGCAGGAGATAAGATCAACATATTAGAGGAGAAGATGCTGTGAGCAATTAATTATAGTAGATAAATTAAGTGAAAAGCTATAACATGGTCCAAATAATTAAAGAAATGCAAGATATAACGAAAAATAATATTATAAATAATAATAAGAATATTAATATTTAAAAAATAATAAAACTATTAAAATATGTAAAAAGAGAAAATACTGAAAAAGTAGTAAGATAAGATTACCGTACAATATATTTACGATTGTAAGCCACTGGACAATTTACTTCTAGACTATTTAATTTCATTTCATTTTGTCTTGAAATTTTTTTATATCAGGACTAAACTTTAACAAAACAAAACTACCTAATTTCTCTAATTTTAAACATGTAAAAAGAAACAATAAGCTTTTGCCAGTTGTTTAGTAATTGTGGTAGTTGAATGAATATGAGAAGTTAATTCAATAGATTACACGTTAATTAGTAGGACTTGTTTTTATTGTATGTTGACAATTTGGACTATTATTTCTGCCATCATCTGGGCTTAAACAAAATAAATTGACAACTCTGACAGTACCAAAGGGATAATTAACAGATTTCATGAATTTTATTACATCCTTCATATGGTTCATAATCTTCTGTTCTCTTTTATTCCATTTTTTTTAAATTGTCATTATTTATTTTACATATTTTTTTTCTGTATGCTTTCCTGTTTTTTCTTATTATTATTCTAGTTATTTATGTTTGTTACCATCTTTTATTGGTTCTCAGTATTTTATATCTTTTATCACTGTTACTGTTAATAACTTGTTTTGCCTTAGCCCTGATGATGGCTTAAAACTTAGACTAATCATAATTAGATCCACTTATCAGTTTTTTAACGACCACACCTTTCACCTTCTCATTATTTCTCCTCCGTCTAGCCTTATTTTCAAAACATTTATTTTAAGTTAAAACACTTTATTATATACTTCAATTATCTTTAGTTCTAAATGAACTTGGATAATTTAAATAATGTTGTGAGATAGATTTATAATGTCTTTTTTCTTATTCTAGGAAAAGATTAACTAACGATATTGCCTTAATAAGAATTTCTCCCAAGCTGAAGTTTAATCGCTGGGTACTCCCAGCATGTTTACCATCACCCGATCCTATTCTACCTCCCCCAGGAATTATTTGCACAGCTATTGGTTGGGGAGCTATTTATGAACATGGGCCTGATCGTGAGTATTTATTAATACAAATATTTGGTGATTAACAATGACTCCATTTGGTGGGACATTAGGTTTTTTTTTAATTTTAGTTGTACTGTGATGAGTTTTTATAATTTGATATTATATATCACACTTTTTTTTAATCAGAAATTACTGACTATACATGAAATTTCAGAAATGTCCCACCTGAGGCTTAATATATTTATTTTTGCATTTCTTATTTTTTTATATAATCCTCTATTCATTTTACATATTTATCGAATTGGTGAAGATTTTATATTTATGTAATACTTATTCATTATTTATTTTCTCTTTTATTAGCGGATCATCTTAAAGAAGTAAATGTTCCAATATGGCGAGACTGTAAGTACGCCGTAGACAGGCTTGGGAATGAAATCTGTGCTGGCTATACTGAAGGTGGTAAAGATACTTGCCAAGGTGATAGTGGTGGTCCACTTCTTTGCAGGTTAGTATTATAATATAATCATTTAATATTACTTTCTTTATAACCAAGACGTTTTTCTTCTTCCTCCCTCCTACTCCCACCTCTATTACAGTTTTTGCAGCAGTATAGTGCTAAACATGCCTTCATAACAACTCATTGTTGTCCTATGTAACAAGAAAAACAACTAGAATGTTATCCTATGTTGTGCAGAGATCTTGCTTTTTTTCATACTTACTTCATAGCTTGCACCATATAGTTACTAAGAACCAAACTGCCATGGGAGACTTCCATATTTTCTTCTAATCCTCCTTAAAAAAAAAAAATTGATAAGGTTATTACCTTCCTTACACACATTTATTAATTCCTTAAAGTGAGGTTAGTTTTCCTTGGTAGCTTTTCTTAAGAACAAAAAGCAGAGCCCCCTCATATGTTTGCTACTAGTGCCTCACACAGTACAGACTACCAAAGCTATACCAAGAGAGAAGAAAGAAACCCTTGTTTTCTAATTGGGAAAATATTTCCTTCGACAAATAGATAAATCTAAAAAATACTTACTGATGTGCTCCAGAGTCAGCCATGTAAGCCCAAAGGTCATGCAATATCTTCCCTAAATTGGCGATGAAATATAAATTATTTTTCTTTTGATGTTGATTTTGTAATTCGAGGACAAAATTTGAAACATAGAGGGAAAATCACTTAGTTTATTTATACTATTTAAATTTTTTTTATTTCAGAACAATTAATGTATATCCATTATTTAGCTCCACTTCGATACTTGTGACCGACATTACAAGCTCTGAAGAAGACTTGCAATATGGGTTGAAACGTCAGTTTCTAATTAATAGTTTATCATTATTTAAGTGATTAATTTTTTAACTCCACCAGGACCATTTCTCCCTCAATTAAATGTATAGTTTATGTTTTTTTTTAATTTATAGTTTTTATTTTACACTCCTAGTTATAACTTCTCTCATTTAAAGAGAATACTCTTTCTCCTGCTGCATCATATCACATCAAACCAACACAATCAAACATTTATGTCATAGTAAAATAATTAATTTCTATTCTATGTTTTAACAATTCTTTTTTGCTTAGGCTTGACAGTAATAAATGGTATGTTGCTGGAATAGTCAGTCACGGTGAAGGTTGTGCTAGAAAATTAGAGCCTGGAGTTTACACCAGAGTGTCGATTTTTCATGATTGGATTTTACAAAATCTTGGTAATTTTTATTGATTAAATTATTTAACTAACTTCCTCAATTTTTCGTTCTCCTGTGGTTTACCTTAAGCTTAAGGAGGAAATTACTAAAGAATTTTTGCTTCTATAAATAGACTAACTAGTATTATTTTATTTTATTATATCAGTTATTGATTTTATTATTATTTTTTTCAAATAAAAATATTTAGTATTATTTTAATTATATTATATGAAATCAGGTAACACTTTCAGGTTGGCCTAGAAGTGCGGTGAAGTCAAGTGCGAAGACATGTCCTGGTATGGTTTGCAGCACAGGAGTTTGTGTTCCTTCAGAGTAAGATTTTGCAATATTAATTAATACTTAATTGCAAGCATTGCAATAAATATTATAGCTTAGTTTAATTTGTTTAAAGACAAAGAAAAAAAGAAGAAGATACTTTGTTTAGAAAATATGATTGGTAGGAATAGGGTACCAGCATGTTACAGCTACATAGCAGTCACTAAAGTGTAGAATTTATTTAGTTTCATATCACTGAACATTATTTATGAGAAAATATCTTTCTTTATGGTTTGTATAAAATACAAAACCTTATAACTTCTTATAAATGTAACTGGTTGGTGGCCTGTAAACATCTCTTAACAATAATTAGTATTTAATGAAATCATGTTGAAAACTAAGATATTATTTTGCTCATATTTTTTATTATCTGGCACCAAAACCATTTCATTAATGTTTAATTGGCAACCTGTTGTCCTAATTTTCACGTCCGAATAGTAGGTTGACAATATATTAAAACAATCAGCATCTCAGCATTGAAAAAAGATATTTCGTTCCTTGTGCAACTAAATCTTAAGAATGGATAGTTTCCTGATACGATTAGAATTTTTATAATAAACTCATTTTGTTAATTAGAATAAATTTCTATTCATTAATCTGGAAGGTATTGTATATTTTTATTCTAAAGAAAATTGCCTAAATTAACTTTCTTAAGAACTTATTTATGTTATGTGTTTGTTAGGTCCCGTTGTAATAAACGTATTGATTGCATGAACGCAGAAGATGAAGAAAATTGTGATGTCCTCCTGAGCGCAACGAACCTAGCAATAAATAAAAATGTTAATGAATCTGTAACTTATAATGATTCAAGTAGATCGTTGGAAGAAAGTAATTCTGTGACTCTCAGCAGTGCATTGTTGAGCACTGATTCTGATGTTACAACAGAAGACACATCCACTATCGAAGATGGTGTCTTTGAAACAACAGAAAGTTCCTACAACATGACAGAGGAAACTGGATTACACTCCCAACAACTTCAGCGTTTAGACCTTTCAAAATTATATTATTGTAAACAGTAAGTTTTTCTTAATATTTTTATTTAATTGGTTATTATTATATATACTACTTTATGTTTTGTTTTTTTAATGATTTAACTGACTTGTTTGAGTATAGTTAAACTATTCGGCTTATAAGAGGATTGCATGAAGTGTTCATTAACCAATTTTGATTATTTGCCAAAGTTTTGGGTCATTCTACATTGAAAAAATGTCACATTTATCATATTGGTGTTAGTAACTGAGAAAAATAAAATAAAAACCTAGTGGATAAAATATATTTTTCATAAAATAAATTTTAAAAGGTTTTTAAGTTATTGAGTAAATCTTTCTTGTAGTTTTTTCACCAAAAATGGTAGGTTGTATTGATTTGACACACTAAAAAACCTTAATGTTGAAAAAAAATCATAAATAAAGGAAATTTTTTCACTGTTGTAGGTTTTTTTGAGAACCATTAAAGTTTCTGAAATCTGTCAAAAATACAGTCTCGGTAGTTCTAGCGTTAATATAACATTTCATGAAAGCCTTTGTTTCCTAAAAAAATTGCAGTGAAATAATTTTAATTCTCTGTTACCTCTAATAAACTTTCATGTCCCATCAGAGGAGACAACCAAATACAAAGGGTTAAATAAACAGTTTCACTATTTTATTTTTTATCTCAGCTATTCGACAAACGGATGAATATGGTTCAACCTTTTCTTATCATGGAATATCTCAAAAGGTTTTGTTGATGAACACATCAGGATCTTTCTTTGTTAGATTATTATCTTAATAGTGTTTGTATGTTTCTTAATATTTATTTTAACTTGATTGATGGTTCTATTCACTTCTACTTCAGCTTCTGTAATATTAAGCATGACACTACTAATGCCTTTAACTCTATTGCTGAGAATGCCGTCTTTTTTAGTTTACTATACCATGTTATATTTGGATGATTCAAAAATGTTAATATTTTCAGTTATACAGCATAACGTGTAATGGGGCCCTGTAATAATAATAAATTTTCTGTGCACTTTTATTTTTGTTCATAGGGACACAAAAAAATATTCAATTTGCTTTCTTGGTTTTCATTATGACTACTTTTATTATTAGTACTAACATAGGCTGTATCTTAGCATTTCCATAATATGGACGGAAAGGGTTTGAGTAGGGGTTTAGCTCAAAGATACCATTTTATTTTGTTTTGATGTTTAGAAAATGGTTTTTGAATTATAAATAAAATAGATTACTAAAAGAAAAATGTAGAAAAAAAAATTCACTCCAAGAAATTAAAAAATTAAATTTTTATACTAGGTTGGATCAACGCATTTTGGCAGTCAGATTTTGTGACGGCATCGTTGATTGTGAAGATGGGAGTGATGAAAAATTTTGCTCATGTCGTGATAAACTGATGAATCTCTCACCTAAACTGATATGTGATGGAAAAATAGATTGTCATGATTCCACAGATGAAAAGGATTGCCCAGGTTTCATACTATATATTATGCTGTAAGCTTCTATTTGTACTTTATCTAAGCAGATGATTTGTTTCAGCTAAGTGTTCTGAAAAAGAATTTTACTGCCACAAGACTGAAATCTGCTTATCATTAGAAAAACGATGTGACAGAAACCGAGATTGCTACGAGGGAGAAGATGAAAAGGGTTGTTGTGAGTAATCTAATGGTATATATTAAATATAATGGATTAATTTAATGATGAAAAAAGTTGAATTTCCTTTTCAATTTTTATTTGAAAGATTTCAAATTTGATTCAAAGTTTCAAGGTTTTGCTTCATTTTAAGATCCATACTGGCATAGACATCCAACTCATAGTTGTCATCAAAATCAATATTTTTTAGAAATATTTACTTATTGATAAATATTTCAGATGCATTGATTGAAGATAAATTAATTTTGGATGTTACTGGAACGCCATCATTTATAACTAAGGGAACAGCAGTTGAATTCCAGGAAGGATCATGGAAGAGTGTGTGTAATGAACAAAATCCAGCTGATAGAGCAATAACTATTTGCAGATCTTTAGGATTTAGGTAAGCATGAATACATTTTTATTTTTGGTTATTTTTATTTGATTATAAAGTTTCCTTATTCTATATTTTCTTATTAATTTGTATCTAGTACTTTTCTATTCTATTTTATTAGTTTTCTTTATTCTCATTTACATATTTAAAAAAATATATAAAATTTATGTTTTATATTTTATTTTGTGATCTGCAAGTAATACAATCTGTAAAAAATGAAAATTTAATTGTTTATTTTTAAGTATGTAAATTAAATTATAATGTATGATTCTGGAGGCTCATTTTTTTTTGTATTAACACCATTATAATTACTCATAATTACAATGACTATGTTATGTATATATATATATATATATATATATATATATATATATATATATATATATATAAAATTTAATTTTATAACATAGCCAGTCAGTGTGTTTGAATTTCTTCATTTTTTTTTTTTTTTATTGCAAATTAATATATAGTTTTAGACTGTTCAATAAGTAGATTTTTCATAGTTTCTTTACAAATCATAGATTACTAATCAATTCGAGTTAGATTTAATAAACAGCACTTAGGAAGTCTTTTTTTTTTTTATTTAGGATGGCTCAAAATGAAATAGTACAAGTGTATGAAGACCCAACTCATAAAAACGGAACAACTTGCCAAGGACTGCTTATATCTTGTTCATCTCCAGAAAACTTATTGTGGACTGCTCCTCTATTTATCGATGGCCGGTCTGTTGGACTTTCGGCTATGATATCACCCAATTGGCTTCTGGCACCTCATTCTTCTCTCATTTTCAACCAGTATGCTATTCAAAATCATTATAAATATTAAAAATTTTCTAGAAAATGTTTGTCTCGTTCTTACTAGCTGTAATATATCCATAAAACTACTGTATCAGCTATAAAACAAAAATCATTTCTTTAATTTTTCATGAGGAAAAATTCAAACTTTTAGTATTACTGCAGTGACCACAGAAGTGATGAGATTAAATGTAAACTTGTGTTTAATTACCTTAGTAATTTATACTAAACTCATTATTCTATTACTACATTGTTTTTATTCAAAGATCATTCATTTTATTTACTACTAGCAATTATTATTATTATTAATTCGGCCCAACGTGTCCAGCCCTCCTCAATCATTAACCACCTGTAGTCCCTGTTGAGTGCTGCTGCCATCCAGTTGTGGACTCCCAAGTTCCCTGTGTCTTCTGCCACATAATCAATCCACCTCAACCACGTTTGGCCGACTTTACTCCGTCCATGGATGACCTCTATCAGTAAACGTTTTGGAACTTCCCCATCGCTCATCCTGGCAACATGTCCAGCCCATCTTAGTTGAGATCGTTTATTGACATTTACCACATTAGGCTCACCAATGAGATCATATATTTCTTCGCTTTTTCTTTGTCTCCATCTCCATCAATAGAGACCAGCCCATATATTTTTCGGAGGATCCTGCATTTGAATACTAGAATATTTCGGTTTGCATCCTTCGTCATTGCCCATGTTTCCGCTCTGTATGTAAGCACTGAGCGAATCATGGTCTTATATAGGATTATTTTAGTTTTTCTTGTAATCACCCTACTTGCTAGATGTCTAACAAATTGATTGACAACCTTGTTGATATCCTTAAACTAATTTGTTGATTTAATGCATTGAAAATTAAAAAAATGAAATGATGTCATGATTAAAAAGAATGTTAGTTACAAAGTTAATTTAGTTTTAATAGAAGCCTCGGGAACCCATATCCAAGCCCAAGGCAGCCAATCCCAATCCTCAACCTCCACGTCAACAAATTCCTCCCTACCATACACCCTTACGGGTCAAATTACCACCTCAACAACCTTCCAATCACAACAATCAAACAAAAGCTGTAGTTCATCAAACATCGAATGAAAACTCAGCACCTCGGGTACAACCCCCAGCCAACCATCCATTACCCGTTAATTATCCCTATCAAACTCAAGTCTCATATCCATTCCAAATCCAAAACCCAATCGACTTAAACACTATCCTGTCATCTTTCCTGAAAGACCTTCAAGAAACAATCAAGCCTCTCATCAACCTACTCACGAGAATCCTTACCGAAGTTCCATTTAATTACCCACGATGAGCATGAAGCCCCTGGCTATCGTTCTGTGGAATGCTAATGGACTGCATACTCACCGTGACGAACTTGACTTATTTCTACACGACAACCAAATAGACATTGCTTTACTTACTGAAACACACTTCACTCACCGCACGCATTTCTACATACGAGACTATATCACTTACAGATCAGATCATCCTGACGATACAGCACATGCCGGTTCTTGTATCCTTATCCATAAATCTATACCACATTCTCTTATTCCTTCTACTCCAACTGACGCCATTCAATCAACATCAGTAACCATTTCAACTAGTCCTTTCCATATAACATTCTCAGCTGTATACTGTCCTCCTGGTATCCCCCTTTCTTATAACATCCTCGAATCCTTATTCCAATCCTTCGGACCGCGGTTTATTGCCGGAGGAGATTACAACGCCAAACATCAACGATGGGGTTGTCGAACATCCAATTCCCGTGGTAGCATCTTATCCCAAATTTCAACCTCTAATAGTTTCTCTATCCTCGCACCCATAAACCCTACTTATTGGCCTACATCCCTCAAAAAACGTCCAGATATTCTAGATATATTTGTTTCCTCACAGATTTCCTGCAATCAAACTGCTATAAAATCCCTGGATGACCTTTCCTCTGATCACAGTCCAGTTCTGCTTCAAGTGCATTCGATTCCCATTCCTAAGCCCTCTCTTCCCCGACTGATTACAGGACGTGTAGACTGGGATAAATTCCGATCAAATCTAGAAAATAATTTAGACCTCAAAATTCCGCTTAAAACAAAAGGAGACATTAATTCTGCAATAGACAAACTAACAGAAGCAATACAAGTCAATATAAAATATAACACTTTACCAAGTAAAAATCATTATCAACAGAATAACTGGCCACTTCATATTCGCGAGTTATTAAAAGAAAAACGACGGGCAAGAGCAAAGTGGCACCGCACGAGATATCCATCGGACAAGAGCCATTATACCAAACTGACCAACAAATTAAAATCAGAGATCAGAACATTCAAAATTCAAAATTTGTATTACCGTACAGAAAATCTCAGTACTACTGACAAATCCTTATGGAATACCACTAGAAAACTCCTAAACTATAAAAAATTCAACCATCCACTTTTAACCGAATCCCAAACCTGGTCAAGATCTGATGAAGAAAAATCACAAATTTTCGGCCAGCACCTATTCAAAACATTTAACCCTCATCCAGATATCCTTAATCAAACCCACTCTGAATGCATTGGAGCAGAATTAAGTATTCCTCTTCAGTTGTCCCCTCCTCCTAAAGCATTCCATCCTTCCGAAATATCAAACATTATTCATAGATTACCCGCCAACAAAGCCCCTGGACACGACCTAATCACATCCCAGATTCTAAAACGCCTTCCTCGGAAAGCGATCCTACTCCTTACATATATATACAATGCCGTACTCCGCACCACATATTTTCCTGATTCCTGGAAATTATCCATAATTAAGATGATTCCAAAACCTAAAAAACCACCAGAACTCCCATCCTCTTATCGTCCTATATCTCTCTTGCCCATAATGGGGAAAATACTTGAAAAACTCATTCTGAAACGTCTTCATCCTATCATAGAATCCAATCAAATAATCCCAGATCACCAATTTGGTTTCCGAACATCACACTCCACCATCCAGCAATGCCATCGTGTGGTGGACGTTGTCTCATCTGCATTAGAGCGCGGAATGTACTGCACGGGAGCTTTTCTCGATGTAGAGCAGGCTTTTGATCGAGTCTGGCATCCAGGACTGCTGTACAAACTCCGTAAATTCTTACCTTCAACTTACTTCCTTATTATCAGTTCCTACCTCAGTAATAGAACCTTTAAAGTAAACCATAATTGTTCCTACTCTTCCCTCTTCACCCAGTCTGCCGGTGTTCCTCAAGGTAGTATCCTGGGGCCCATCCTATACACGATATATACAGCTGACATCCCAACCCATCCAAGCACTGTCCTCACTACTTACGCTGATGACACATGTGTGTTATCAGTTAATAAGGATCCATTTGTTGCATCCCAATCTCTTCAATCCCATATCTCACACCTACAAGAATGGTGTCAAAATTGGAGGATTAAAATAAATCCTAACAAATCCCATCAAATTACCTTCACCCTTCGTCGTAAACCTACGAATTCCTGTCCTACTGTATCGTTTAATAATACACCACTGAACCCGGTCGAACAGATACGTTACCTAGGACTCCATCTGGATAAACGTCTCACTTGGAATCCTCATACAAGACTGAAAAGACAAGAAACTGCTCGACGTTTTCGCCAACTTCAACACTTACTGGACAAACGCTCTAAGCTACCAATTAATTACAAAAGACTTATTTACATGACAGTCATCAGACCTATTTGGGCATACGGAGTTGAGCTTTGGGGCTCTACTAAACCATCCAATTCATCTCGTATCCAATCCTTGCAATCCAAAATCCTTCGTAAAATCCTCAATGCTCCTTATTATGTCACAAACAAACTCATCCATCATGATCTTAATATCCCATATGTTACTGATTTGGCCCAAACTAGATACCTATCCTTCCATAACAAGCTCCATACGCACTTGAATCCGCTAGTCTCTCAGCTTGCTTCCCATACTATTCCTGATAACCCTCCGAGGCGCCTGAAAAGAAGATGGCCTCGAGATCATCTACTATAGAACTTTATTGGAGTGCTATCGATGGGTAGTTTCTCCACAACTGTTTTCATGTCATATTATACATTTTTGCACATTTACTTGATATAATACCATTATAGTTGTAAATATCATTGAATTAAATAATAAAAAAAAAAAAAAAAAAGTTTTAATAGAAAAAAAATGTTTGTGATTTTTCCTTTAATTTAACTTCAAATGTTCAGTGCTTATTAGTTTTCACATTGCTAAATTTCTAAAGTAAAATGCATTGAAGAACATTAGCCTTAAGGACAAGTCTTCATCTTAACATTTGCAGCCTCAGCCACTAAGAATTTTAATTTTATTTGTTTGGTGGAATTTTATCTTTCTTTATTTAGTTATATGTGTTGAGATTAAGAAAACGTTTTACATTATTTGTTTAGAATTTTTTTTTAAATGAAGAATAGAAACATCATTTATCACAAAAAAATTGGAGCGTTATTGGTTGCTTTAGACTAGAAACATGAAATCTTTCTGGCACTGAAAATGTTATAGAAATATTTAAAAGATCTAATCTATCAAACTGACTAATATTACCTTACATTTTTCATCAATGAACTGATTTAAGCTTCCAAAATAAAAGTTAGTGATTATGAAAAATTTAAGGAAACCCTAAAATAATTTAAGAAAAATAATATTTAAATGATAGAAAGTGAGGATGTATTATCAGTATCTTAATTATAATTGAACAAAGCTGAACTGGTATTAAATATTCAAATCAATTAAAATTATGATTATGCATTTCAGACAATTAATTAATAATTTGTATTTTTTTTTTCAGTTCAAAGGTGCATCTTAGTTCTTGGTTAGGAAAAAGCAATTTCAGCCTTAGCGTTCTTGGTCCGTACGACCAATATATCAGAATAGACGGTATTATTGGCGTTTACCAACTGGAACTAATGCTTCTGCACCTTGAAAGTCCATCTAAAACAACTCGTGTGACAGTTCCTTTACCACTTCCTGATTGGTAATTAACAAATACTTACAGTTTCGTATATCTTTATTTAACATTCAAGAATTAATATTAGATATTAGATGAACCTGATGTTTATCCTTTTCACACTGCTTTCATCATGAATTGGTTACTCCATTCAAATCTTCAATCCCATCAATCCTTCAATCTTCCATTCCAGCATCCATTATATGTTGTAATAGAATCATAAAAATTTCTTCTCATCTCAACTTTTCATACTATTCCTCACATGTGATTATTTGTATCACACAATAATATAGTATGTACCATAATTTCTGTTATTTTACATTGGAGTATGGTAGTGTAAGATGAAAATGATTGAAAGCTTCAAAAAGCCCAATAATTTATTTATGAATATAAATGAATGCATGTTTTTCTCGGCAGGCCTACACCAGTTGATGAAACTGAAAAATGTGAAGCCTTAGGAATGACCAATGAAGGTACTATCATAACAGTTTTGTTAGAACCCTTCACCTGTGATAAAAAACAAAGGTGCTACATTTGGGCCAGAAATGATAATTTTTGTAGGGTAAGTTTAACAGATGTTATTTCAGGGTCATAGTTTATTAATCAACAAACAGTTTTGTTTATATTAATTAATTAACTTTTAAGTATCTCAAAAATATTAAATATTGAAATTGATAACTTCTCTTGAGATTGAATCATTTTTTCTCGTTTCAGATACCTGGAGTAGTTGTCTGTCACTCAAGTTATGGCTCTTACATTGCTTCGGTAATTTCAAAAAATATTTGCATTGATAGAATAATAACACTTCCTGATATTACCGGAAGTAAACATCTTATTACCCAACATTTAGGTTTGTAACTCAGTTTTAGGTTTATATTTATTTATAATTTTCCTATTCTCTGTATATAGTATTACATGCATATGGCATAAATCATGTTGATTTTTAGACGAAGAGATGACCGACAACAACTTGTTACATGAAGATATTTGTGAAACTGTCAGGTGTGAAAATGGGAAGTGTCTTGAATGGTCAAGGATTAATGATGGAGTGAGCGATTGCTTTGATTCTAGAGATGAAACAGGCGAAGCATGGAAACAAAAGGAAGCTTACTGTCAGAATATAGACGATCCTTATTGCAGTAAGTATAGTTTTCATTTATATTTGTATGTTTTGATATTTCCCTTTCACTTAATTTTCCCAGTTTTTACACTGAAAAATTTAAGAAAATAGAATCAAATCAGCATTCTGGTACTCTAAAAGGAAGAAGCCAGACATCATATTCCTTTTTTATATTTTGCTTATTTATTTTATTTTATTTTTAAAAGTACACATTATCTCCCACTTCACTCTAATAACTGCAGCCACAGTGAACAAGTGATTAAGTTGATTTTTGCCCAAAATGATTGCATTGAAGTACGCAGAATCATGTCATTCTCCTAGCGCATTAATGGCTTTGGTTTAACATGGAGTTATTTCTTATATTATAACACCTTTTCAAGCCTGAGATTATGAGAACAAGTGACTCTGCTTCCTTCAGTATAATAAACTCATTCATTCCTTCATTCTGGACAAATTAGACTTAACCACTTATTCACCGGAGCTGCAGATATATTGTTAGTAAATATATTTCTATTCTTCGTTGCTGCTTACATACAATTTTTCTTTGATTTAAAAGTTATAAATACATTTTTAATTTACTCTTATTTTTTTCCCCTTATCATATATTGATATTCTTGGTGATTATATTAATTTGTGTTTTTATTAATTGGGATTGACACCTCTTGACAAAAAATGTTTCATACATTTTCAATTTTTAGATATGATTAGTGTTTAGAAATGATTAGTGAGACTCAAAACAGGGAACAATAGGATCAATGGCATCAATTAGAGTGCCATCTACCTTTTTATTAGTAAGTGAAATTTTGGGTTTGACAATGACCTATCTAGAACATTAATGAAATTCAATCCAGTTGTTTGTGAACCAACATTCAAATGTGATTTAAAAACAGAAAATAAAGAATTAAAATATTTATTTGAGTAGATAAAACATAATATGACATTATTGTGATATTCTGTTTTGCTTTCTACTATTGTTTTTTTTTTTAATTTTCAGGGGGTTAATTTTCTTCACTCTCTGTACCTAATTTTAATAAATCATTTTATTTGTAATTGATTATAGAAAGTGAACATTTAGAAATATTTTCCAGCCTGTAAACCTGGTTTTATAAGATGCCATAGCAATGAATGTATTGAAGCAGAGAAATTTTGTGATGGCTCCAATGATTGTAAGGACGCTAGTGACGAAAAAGACTGCAGTTGTGGAGGGTACCTTTCCCTTGCCAGACCGTTCATGCTCTGTGATGGAAATCCAAACTGTAAAGACAAAAGTGATGAGAACTGGGCACTCTGTGGTAAAATGAAGAATAATGATTGCATAAGTGAGAAGAAGTTTAAATGTCCAATGTAAGTATTTAATACTGTTACCGCTTCTCAATCTTCTGATTATTGTTTCTTTCTTTGTGCAATGTCTTGTGTCTTAAATTCTATCATCCATCCATTTATTAATTAATGTGTATAGATTTGAATCTTCAAAATTCACAATGTAATAATGATCCAAACAATAGTTAACTTCTTGTTTTTTTAATTTTCGATTAGGAGTCTTTACACTCTTCGAGAAAAAAAAAAAGTTTAACAGCACCTCAAAATTTGACATTTCACGTTTCAATATAATCAAAATTTGTTCAAAATGAAGGTTGATTAGAGCTTTAATGTCCCAACAACTTGGGCACATGGGTAGATATAAATATGAAGTTAAAATACAAAATGTTTTATAATTAGTAAACCAAGTCCTTCGACAAAAATCTATATAGAGACTTATGATGGTCAATACCACCACCAGCTTAGGATGTTAAGAAATTGAAGACTGTATAATTCCATAGAAGATATTAGGAATCACTTTCCCATCAGTGGAATGTGATCATCTGATTTTAGTATATAAAATTATAGTCAACTCAATATTAGAAATTGTTTTTCACTTCTGTATCTCTAATAAAAGTATTAGAGAATTTTATAATTTAAAGTTTTCAAAAGCTAATCTTCACCACCGGTGGGACACTAGAACTACAGTTCTAAATTAAGTATGTATAATAATGTCTATTTCGACCCACTTTGTGGGGCCTTAGCATAGAAGCTTAACCGCTTCTAGCCTAGCCTCGCTTCCATTAGGTTAGTACATTTTTAATATTCATATCTTCTCTTCACCCCTTTCCTTCTCCATTCTGCACACATTTTTCTCCTATAAGCTCTTTGGCATCCATCATATGTTATTATTTAAGAGTTCATTATTATTTAACATCACTATTTCATAATTTTATATTCTATCTCCATTCTCAAACCATATGTTTACTTATATTTCTATGCGTTCCTTGTATATTTACATCATATTTTATATTTATACCACTTCATTCTATGTACACACTTTAAAACTTCCCTTACTTATATTTTCTACTTTTTATGTTCAGTTTACTTTTCTACCTGTTATACTCTAGATTTATATCTTTACTTTCTACTTTTCTTTTTCCAGTATTTACTCTTTGACATCATTTTTGTTACATTTTCTTTCATTTTACTTATGTAAACTCTCTAGGAGTCTATTATCATACATTTTATATTTTATCTATATTCTACTAGGTTTTCCATAACTTTACATCTCACCTCTGATGTTTATACTTTTTCTTGTTGTAAACTTTCTGTTTACTTGCTTCTTTTATCTTTGTAATTTTTACATCACCACCTTTCTGTACATTTACTCTGTAATATTTTTATTCATATATATCCCTCACTTTTTAGTTCTAAATTTTTATTACTCTACAAATATTTTTTATTATCATATACTTGGTACTGCAATGTATTTTATAGTTTTGTTGTTTTGTCTGTTTTCTTTCTAAGCCCTGAAGATGACCCATAAAGTGGGTCGAAACGTCTCCACAAAATAAAATAAGTACCCACTTTATGGGGAAAGTAGAAAATATAAGTAAGGGAAGTTTTAAAATGTGTACAAATAGAATGAAGTGATATAAATATAAAATATGATGTTAATATACAAGGAACGTATAGAAATATAAGTAAAAATATGTTTTGAGAATGGAGATAGAATATAAAATTATGAAATAGTGATGTTAAATAATAATGAACACTTAAATAATAACATATGATGGATGCCAAAAAGCTAATAGGAGAAAAAGGTGTGCAGAATGGAGAAGGAAAAGGGTGAAGAGAAGATATGAATATTAAAAATGTACTAACCTAATGGAAGCGAGGCTAGGCTAGAAGCGGTTATTCTTAAGCGGTTAAGCTTCTATGCTAAGGCTCCACAAAGTGGGTCGAAACGTCGCCACAAAATAAAATAAGTACCCACTTAATTAGTGATTAATTTGACTGAACCCCTAACTATTTCCTTCCTTACTCGAAACTTATTTTTTAATTGCCCCAACATTTCAGCCTACAATGTAGTTGTTAGTTTGACTAGACACCACAGACCAGGAATATTCACCCTGAAGATGGTCTCAATAATAGGCTGAAACGTTGGCACAATTAAAAAATAAGTTTCAATAAGTTTCTTTAGTATTTTTATTTATAAAAATGATACCATTAATTTTATAAATTTTGATGATTTGTTTTAAGAGGGGAAATGTACAATGGCTGCTTTGTTACATAATTGTTTTTCAGGTCAGATGTTTGCATACCAAATGATTTCTTATGTGATGGTGATCCCGACTGTCCTGGGAACAAAGATGAAGAGATGTGTATTGCTCTCCGATCTCCTGTTGATAGACCGTAAGTACAAATGTTTATTTTAATTTTTTGTATTAATTTGTTTTTCAAACAATAAATTCTATTTCAGGAAAGAAGGGATGGTTTTTTCTGTACTCTTCGGCCAACTAGTTCCTCAATGTTTAGAACCTGATGATAGTATTGGCCAGATCATTTGCTCTTTACGTGGGTTTGATTTGGAACAATTTAATTATAATAAAGTACCAACAATTAATGTTATCATGGATGTATTCAGCCAGATTAATCTTAATTCTAATACATCAGTAAGTTTGAGGACAGATAGACCATTTGCCACTGTAGGGCGGTCAGATAATGAGACTTGTATAGCATTATACGTAAACTGTCAGTAAGAAATCATAAATCACTTTTAAAAATATCTCAGTATTATTAATATTATTTTGACCAAAGTATTAACTCTTGCTGCTGGTATAATTAAAAAATAATAATAATGGAATTTTAAAAAATCTATCTGTAGTTGTTTAAATAAGAAAAAAAAATAATGCACTATTCTTATAATTATCTTTTGTTATTCCATATTTTTTTTCATAGCTCATTTATGTCTATTATTAAGTATAATTTTTTTTTTAAGGAAAGAACTGTAATTGAGGTCAATTTAAGGGTTTGATATTTTGTTATCTGATCTTGTCCAAATGTATTAAAAACACATTTAAGCAGCTTAAACAGGGTGTTGAAGTTAACAATTATTTCTTTACATATATTATATACTTTTTCTGTGTCAAAAATAATGACCATTTTAATTTTTCATTAGTATGACTCATTGAATAATTTTACTAGGCTAAAGTCCTTAAGGACTGAGACTGAATCAGTCGAATTTTAAATTTAAAGTAATTTTAAATTTACTTTTAAAATAACTTCTTTAAAAGTTCTATATTGTTTGACCAAAATATATACAAATGTTACTTTTGACCCCTATTCCTAATTTTGGTAAATTTTATTTAGTGTAAAAGCTCATTAAACAAACATCTGCTATATGTAATTTTAATGTATAAAACTAATGTACATCACTCTGTAAGATTTACTGTTATTTGATCATTGTATATATTCATATTTATAAATCTTATTGAAAAACAAATCTAAAATTTTAAATTTCTATTAGCATTTTCCTGTGTCTTCCAAAGAAATCTTAACTGCTTTGAAACAAACACAGTAATATTAAATACACAATTACCATTATTTCCAAATATATTAGTTACGGAATTTTCATTAATAAAATTCTACGATTATGATGTTTTTATTTTGTAACATTTAGTATTTTTATAAAAACAAAAATTAAGACATTAAGGAAACGCTATTTTGGTTTACATTTTTAATGTTTAAATTATATAACTAACAATTCTAATACACTGACATGCTGAAGATTATCACAGATAACATCATAACACTATAATGACTATAACTTATTACATAAGTTGATTTATGATCACAAAAATAAACATTGAAATAATAGACATAAAAACTTAAAATGATTCACAATGGTTTACATAGCTTACATCAAATAAATAATCTATAAGTAAAAACGATTAAACAAATAACATATTATAAAGCTCATGATGACAATATATGTTGTCATAAATCATTAATTATGTAGCTTTTTGTTTTATCTTATTTTCACACTGCACATAGCATAAAGTAATTAGTTATTCTACTCTTATCCACTAAGCATTCTTTACAAATAATTTCAAATTAGCTATTAACTAAAAATATGTTCTTAGCACCCTATGTTTATTTTTACAATTTTGATTATTTACAAAGTTGACAAAATTAAAATAAGGTAAAAGGCATTTCAAAACATTAGATTCCATATTTGATTTTTTTTTTTTTTTAATTACTGGCACAAAGTTGTATTTAAACCTCTTCTAAATATTAATAACAACAAAAACATAAATGTTTAGGAACTCAGTTGATGCTTAGGTCCTTTTTTAAGGATTCTAAAAATTACTGTATTTTTGAAAAACTAAAGAAATCAAGGGTGAAATTAAAGAAACTGTATTAATTTCAAAATTACATTTTATATTATAAAATATTGGACCCATCAGTTTCAAACCTGATTTAATAAATTTTAATCGCAAAGTAAGAAAATGAATCAAAAGAGAGACTGCAGTGTTTAATCATCTGATTATTTAAAATGGGGCTTAAGCTGACATATTGTTTAAATTATCTTACAAGTTTCCATAAGGATAAACAATTATTGGCAGCATGTAAAAACTAAATATATATATATATATAATTTTCAAATAAATAAAATAATTCCTTATATATTTTTCACCCGAGGGGCATTAGAATTTAATAAAAAAAATTCATATAAAATAAAATTCCAGCTAAACAAATTATTCTCAAAAAACAGCCTTACTGCTCCCTGTCCCTCCAAAAAGATGTTGAAAAATCACTGTATATGTTTTTCTCTGTAAGCATTGACTACATGTGCAAACATCTTTAACATGTGGATCTAAAGATATTTCATTTGAAATGAAATAGAGTTAAATTTTATAAAATAAAGTTAAATTTGCTCGGACATATTTATTGACACATACTTTGATACATAGCATTCACATAAAATTTATTTAATTTAAAGACACTTTTAATTTTGGTGTCTAGAAATTCAACTTTAATAAAAATGGAGGATCAGATCATACATACAAATTCAAATTTTATTTTTATTTGATGTTATTAATTAGTATTCTTAGTTTTACCTGATGCAGATGTTGATATTATCCAAATTCTTTGGTTTGTAGCCTCTAAATAAAAATCCCTTTATGAAAAAGGCACACTTACACTCCTTCTTAGTAAATCTATACAAAATAATATTCCATAACTTGAAGTTACTTGGGTCCTAAATGTTTACTGTTACTGAGAAAAATTTATTAAGTGTTACCAGATCTTGTAATATACTTGACCTACAGCTGGCTGTAGAGACTGTGATTTATATCTACATTTTCACAATTAGATACTTTGTGATAATTAAAAGGATGTTTTTGGTGGGTCCTCGGTAACTCCAAGTTACAGCTATTTAAACAGATATTAAAAGTCCCACCAGCTAATTTTATGTAAAATAACTGTTTATACTAAAGATTATTGATGACTAGATAGTATAAAAAAAAAGCTTAATCAAACTTTTCAAGAGAAAGTTACTAGTTGCCAACATCTCTATGAGCTTCATCTCAACATTATTTATTAATTACTATAAATTTAGTCATACCTCAAAGCTCCCAGGAACCTTAAATTATCAGATTTTTAATATTAATTTATCAAAACAAATCACAATGCTAGAAGAATTCTTCTGAAATTAAGTAAAAGTAAAAATAATCATTTATCAATAACATATTTATACATTATGTAAAAATTGTATCAAGATAAGTTAAAAGGTATTGGACAAGCATTTTAGAGTTTCTTAGCGCTTGGGTCAGATTATAAAACGAATGTACAAATTATGCTTTAAAAAAGTAGTAAACATTGATAGTTAAATTTAGCAGGCCAGTGGAGGTAGAATTGTCTCACTAAAATAAACTGTAACAAAGGAGGTCTTTGAACTCCATCGAAAATTTACTTATTTTCATAGCAGTTTTCCAATTATAAGGATAGAACCCTCTAGCTTTCGCATGCTTTGTTTTAAATTATAATTATTAACATTCTGATGTCATATCTGTATTTTCTACCTTCAAGTGGTTTTAATATTCTCTTATATATGAGTTAAACAATGCTAAAAATAAAAATAATATTTATGGATTATTCATAAATATTTTATATGTACAAAAAAAAAAAATTACATTTGGTATACAACACTATGAGATCCCAAGCACAAATAGCATTTTGACTGCTATGTTTACAAAATACAATGAGAAATTTAAACTATAAAAATGATGCTGGTAAAAATATAAATTTCTTATCACCACAATTCACAACAGTTTCTGTTTGTACATTTAATACCTTAAGTTTTTTGTACACTTAAAATCACTTCTTTCTGGATGTAATAATAGTTCTCACTATAATTACCAAACCACGCACTTCTCTTTGGGATTCATCTTGGAACCAAGAGGGCAGTTAAAATTTTCTGCAAATTCTGGAAGATTTGATAAAGAACCGATCACTCTATATTTGGGTGTTGCATGGGTATCCTTTTCAACTTGCAAGTTTGTTGCTTCATCGGTACTTGCTGAACACCATACCTGTCAAATTCATAACCATAAATGATCCCACAAATACCAATAAAATCTCAATAAAAATAAAAATATATAGCTTGGTAATAAAATTAATATTAATGTAAATTTTATTAGTTTAATTTTCATTATGCTTTTGGGTTTGTTGAATACCTGAGCAAAACTAAGAAAGAAGAGTTGCTTATGAGTTAGATTAAGAGCTGGTAATGGTACTTCTTGTTTATTCTTATCTACCCAATCTAAATAAGCTCTATAAGCTGCTTTTAATCCACCATTGTCAGCTATGTTCTCTCCTGAAATAGAAAAAAAAAATCAAATATTTATTTTTGTAACAGAAAGGAGGGATATTCTAAAAAATAATTCTAATCATATAAACTCATTATATTACCTAAGGTCTGCTTCCCATTCAAATGTTTAGCATTGATCTCATAATTAGAATACTGGTTCACAACGCATTCTGTTTGTTTTTTAAACCTTTCAATCGTTTTGTTATTCCACCATTGATGCATGTTTCCATATTTATCATATTCACGGCCTGGGGAAGTACAGTATAAGTACAGACTTGAATAAAACATAATTATCTAAAACAAAAACTAACTTACCTTGGTCATCAAATGCATGTGTCAGTTCATGGCCCATGACTACACCCATAGCACCGAAATTGAGTGCTTGTTGATGATTGATATCATAAAAGGGAGCCTGCAATATTCCAGCAGGAAAAGCAATCTGGTTCCGATTTGGGGTGTAGTATGCATTCACAGTCGGAGGTGTCATATTCCATCTATAATATTAAAGTAAATAATTTTTTGAGGAAGAAAATGGTGCGGTTGGAGGTCAGAAAAAATTCTCTTAAATCAGGAGAACTATTAATTTTATTTTAAAGCCAACGTTTTGACCAACATTGGAGGTCTTCTTCATGGCTAAAGATACAAGATATATGATACATTGTTAAGAATAAAAATACATATAGATATCAAGGGATAAGAGTGATAAAAAATATAATAATAGTGGGAAACCCTTAAGTTAATATAAAAACAAAGGGAATAGTTACAGGAGATTATCTAATAAGTAATAAAGAGTAATACAAATTAATCAATAAAGAGTAATAAAATTAATCAAATGAATGGTATTCGAAAAAGTAGTAGAATAATACTACTATAACAATAATAGAGTAATAATCAACAACTTTCAAATAGTTACTAAACACCTACTTTGAGAATCCAATTTAAACAAAAAGAAAATCCAATTTAGAAAAAAATATATACTCTCCTTAAAGGATTAACTCTTAATGAACATAAGCTACTCAAAGTTTAATTTAATCAATATATCAATTCAATACAGACCTGGTTCTGTTGACAGGTTGTCCTAATTTTCTTAAATTTTGTTTCAAATTATACTTGTTGGCATTGATATTATTTAGAAAATACTGATCTTCACTAACATCCAAGTCTCCATATTTTTCATCTAATCGTTTCGGGTCCAGAATATAATCAGGAAAACCTAAAAATTAATAATCAAAGAATAGACAAAAAGTGATTATATAAGTTACATTAAGTATTATAACCTTATTTATAATACTAATTTTCTCATTTTAACTAAATAACTTCTAATGATTAAGCTCAAGTTCTTTCATTGGCTCCAATGATGCTGAACTTAATGGTCAAGCAAAATTTCATGAAGGCCAAGAAAGCAAATACTTAAAGAGGCCCTTGGTTATTCCCCAAGTTATATTGGTTAAAATTGCTCAGTGAAAATTTGAAAAATGGTACATATACAAAAGTACATTTTGTAATTTCGAATGTAAATAGAATGAATGGGTAAAAAGTTTGGCCTGATGTTGTTGTTGTTTGTTCATTTAACGTCAATTTATGCTGGTATGGCTAATCGGACGATGCTACAGTGGGAGCTCAAAATTTTGCCTATTCAGGTTTAATTAGGATAGGGATATTTAATGAGTACCTGACATCGTATAGGCTCGGGACACCCGTTTAACATCCCTTCCGAAGGACGACATAACTAAGGATTTTTTACTCCCTTAAAAAATCCTAGGGCCACCTGCCGGGCTACGAACCCGCGATCTTGGGGTTAGTAGTTTGTTATGCCAACCACTAGACCACAGGTCGCCATAGTTCGCCCTGTTAGGGAAGTACAGTTGAGTCTAGTCATTAAGCTCTCAAATATAGACAATCGTGCGTAAATATATAAGTAAAATATT
This sequence comes from Troilus luridus, assembly GCA_964056705.1. NCBI lineage: Eukaryota > Metazoa > Arthropoda > Insecta > Hemiptera > Pentatomidae > Troilus > Troilus luridus. The sequence continues at coordinate 61,799,197 of OZ057414.1, forward strand.
TATTGAGTCAATTAATTTGTGGAGATTTTCATAGTATTTTACAATCAATACAAGTTTAATCAATAAATTAAAATAAAATATTTCAAGCAAATTTAAATTGATCCCTACCTATCATATCACTAATTGCATCCGCTTTACTTTCCGCCAATATACGTGTTTCTTCATCCATCCATGTTAGCTCTTTCAAGTTTTCCTTGAATGCTGTTCTTACTCTATTTATCATTTGCTCAGCCTAAAACAGTAAAATAATTTATTATTAACTCATATGAAAACCTCATTAACACTATTGATACTGTCAACCTTTTAAATAATTATAGCTCCGAGTACTTTTTTTAAAAATGTAATTGATTTACAACTACAATATACTTTTTACTGATATTTTCGTTCAAAACTAACATTGTATTTGGGCATTAACATAAATTTATTTTAGTGTATTTATTCTTTATAGTGCCGCTGACCACAACACACTATGTTGAATGTTTTATCTATTATTTTTATTAATTTTTAGTAATCTCCATCATACCTTTTACCAGGATTAAACTATTTGAGGAAATGTTTTTTGAAAACAATTTTCATTTATCCACACTAAGATTAACAATACTATAATTTGTGAAATATGTAAAACATATAATATATCCACTTACACATTCCTACACAAAATACACTCACCATTTTTTTAGATTTCCCTTGAAATGCTTCCCTCACATAAACAGCACCCACGGCAAAGCCAAGTACATTGTTAGTATCTGTCACACAATACCTCCAGGATTCTTCCCCTCCTTCAGTTCCGACAAGTGCTTTCCTCAATCCTTTGTAAGCATCTCTGAATGGTCGTGATAAACAACCAGTAAGGCTTCTTACCATCTGCCATATTAGATAATTATTCAATGTTCTGTAATAGTAATTTTTAAATAAATTGAAGTCATGGTATTGCACCTTTAAAATGTTATTTTTGTAATTTTCTATTGCAAATTATTCATTGTGAAGTATAAAAGAGCTAAAATTGAAGAAAAAAAAATCACTTCATAAGATCATTATATTAAGAAATCTAGGGGCTTACATTTTGCCTTGTGTTGTATTTTTGTACTGTTCAATTACTTTTGTTAAGTTAGAAAGATATTTTGGAGCATAAACAACAATCTTTTCTTTATCAGTAATCTTCTTTTGAACAATTCTCAATGCATCGCTAAAATAATCAATCCACGATATCTGTAAAAATGTAGAATGAATCAAGGATAGTTCTTTACAGAGGTTTCAAAATCAAATAAAAATGAAAATATATTACAAAAGGTGCTATTTCCTGTAGTTCTGCCACAGCCATTAGGTTGTACATTTTTTCTTCATCTCTTCTTTCTTCTGCTGGTATAGTGATTTCCGCTAAACGAGTTTCAAAATCTATCACAGCCTGCATTAGTCCTCTGGTTCTATTTCTTTCACCACCAAGCAAAACACCGATCTATAAATATTAATTATTGTAAAAAAAAATTAACAAAAAACTTAATATTTATAGTAACTATCAACAACAAATGATGTCTTCATAATATATACTTCATTCGATTAAATTAAATAGACCAAATTACAAGTTTAAATTAATTACATCAGTCATGTAGTCAAGATATGCATGAAGAATTTTTTCATTTGCAGTTTTATTGAGGTAAGTATCCCTTGTAGGCAATGTCAGTCCTGCTTGATCTACCTAAAGGAAAACATAAAATTTATAATATTGATATAAAATTTAAATGTAACAATGAAGACAATAAATCATTGGTATATTAATGGAATATTTGCCTGAATTATATGAATACTCGAATTCCTGTCATCTTCTTGGACTGCCCATGAGAAAAGCCCTCCCATATTGTATTTGTTTTGCAGAATCTAAAATAGTAAAAATATTATTAAACAAGATACAATTTTCTTTAAATTTGAGTCTTTAATCTAGAGTAAAAAATCTGGCAGATGAGTGTTATCTTGACCAAATCACCTGCAGATCTGTTAAATATTAATTTAAAAGTAGTTCATTTTTTGATAAGTGATAAGTTTTGTTAAAATAGATTAAGACCATTAACAGAATGAATAATCTATTTTCAACAGTTGATCTCAAACAATAAAGTTTCTAGGGTTCAGTATCCCAGTACTATGATACTTTTAAACACTAAGGATTTTGTAGGTTATATAAAAGATTTTGAAGCTATAGAGAATGGTATTTTATATTACAAACAAAATAATAACCACTTATATCAATGAGAAGTTTTAAACTTATTCGATATTACCTGTAGTGATTGTTGAAGATTCCAATTTTCAATATTAAATGGTCCTGAAATACTCCAACCTCCAACTTCTTTAAGCAAATCCAACATCGGTTTAGGTCCAAGAGATTCAATTGTCTCGTTTGCATCCATACAAGACATGTAGTATAATTTTGCTTTCTTTTCAGATTTCGATTTCAATTCATTGAAAGGTTTTTCTAGGTAAAAAAAAGACAATAATTAAATTATTTTGATTGTTATTACCATTGATGATTTGTAAAATAAATTTATATTGTGTCTTAATGCAATAGAGATTTTTTTAAATATCTTATATCTTCTATAATCTGTTAAATAACTAAATAGTTACTTTTATATTGTAGTCCTCAGAAGAGATATTACTAGGAAGAAGGGAGGGGGTTGTAAAACTAGAGAGAATCAATGTGCAAATATTTAATGTCCTGTAATTTAATGTTAAAGACTATGTCATGAATTATAGCAAGAAGGGGGACAAAAACCTAATTGTAAGATAAATTAGTTCTCCAAAGTATTGTATATTTAGTATAATAAAGTTAAATTATTCAAATTTGACGAGATAGTGAAAAATAAAAAGTATGTAATAATTATATAATTTAGTACCTTTATTGTATTGCATTCATTAAAAAATACATTAAAATTTAATCATAGTTTTTTGTTTGCAAGCTACGTATATAAAAGTTATTATTATTCTATTTTCATAACTATAGTTACAAGTCAATTTATGAATGAAAAACTTTATAATATTTTAGATTATAGTAGATTAAATAAGAATTTATTATAAAAAAATAGATGAATGAAAAGTTCTTTTCTGCTATAAATATATAAATAAACTTGAATGATTCAGAAGGACATACCAAGGGCATTCTTGACAACTAGCTGGTTCTGTTGGTCCAGCTTGACAAATGTTCCCCACATTGATTTCCCATCAGGAATGGGATTCTCCTTTATCCAATTACCACAGGCGAAGTTATAGAAATCATCACACGGGTCAACCGACCTAATTAATAATGAATCACAGTTCAAGTTCAGAAAAGAAATTTTAAATAATATAGATTTATTTTAAATAACATTTAATATGTAATTTTAATAATACTCTTACTCCTTACACAAGTAATATAAAACACACAGGTAAATATATGGAGGGGGGCAGGAGAATTGCTTTTATAAGCATTTATCGCTCTATTATATAAAAACAGTTTTTTTTTCTCTCCCTTCATATTTTATTTAAAATACTACAATGTACAAGTTACTTAAATACTGATAAAATACAACTTAAAACTAGAGACTTCTGTAAATATATTAAAAAAATGTTTTTGTTGCAATGTAATTTTAGTTGTAAAGCGAGATGGACCATAACGGAGACATCACTCTTCTTATTCTCAGAGTAATTTCTCCCAGCATTATTCAGAATTATTTTTCTCCAAATCTGAAATATTCCTCTTTTTCGCATCTCTTATCATTGTATCCATGGGATTATGACTTCAAAACTACTCGAATAAGTTAAAGATAGTTAAAACAAAATAAAGTTATTAAAAACTTTAATAAGTTAAGTAAGGATCAAGATTGTGGTATGCACAGTTATTGAATACGCGAACTATTTCTGGGCAAAGCACTGCTTACTCATTGCTGTTTCTACAATGAAATGTGGTTCCTGTGTAAATATAAATAATGGTAATATCCAAATTAATAATTCTCTCTATTTTATAAAAAAGTTCTATTGATTATGGAGTAATATTTTATTTTACATGTAAGGTGAACAAATAAAAGTGGGTCATAAAAAATTGATAATAGACAATTCATAATCATATTTTTTACCATGAACAGATTAACAAAAAATAAAACAATAACAATCTATTATTACTATTACTAATATTAGTACTATTAATTAAAAACTCACCTGTCTATCGATGATATTAGATTTGCTGCAGTCTTAACACAGGTTTCTGTCAGGCACACTTGCTTTTCTGGTATCACTGAAATTTAATAAATCGATATTAGAGCAACATAAAATAAAATTCCGTGCACATCAAGAATTAACAACAGTTTAATATTTACTCAAAAAAAGTGATAAGGTGCATACATTTATTTAAGGTCTAATTAAGGAATAAATGGTGGAAGTTAATATTAAAAATTCCTATAACAAATTGAATCTGTCAATTGTCAAGAGTGCAAATGAATATATTTATACATTTATACTTTTACCAAAAGAATTGTGGGATCAATATTTTAAATGAATGTTTAAAAATGAAAACATAAAATAAAACAAATTTCTTTTATACCAGTAGATATTAATTTCACCTATAATGAATTTGTCCATTACAAAATCAAATTAAGCAAATGGATGCTTACATTGTGATGGACAAAGTGCTAAAAAGTATTATAGGATTGCTGTAATTTTATTCTGAATGTTGTTTATCATGGCTGTGGGTTGTGTAATTCAGAATAAGAGACAAAATGTTCCTGGTGATTGGTACATAAATCATTGAGATTTTTTTTAAATCTTCTTTTCGTCATATCACATTTTTTTTTTTATGAACACACCTCATATGGAATTTGAGGTCATGTCTTGTAAAGTACATATGCAAGTGGGATTCAATTTAAGAAATCACCAAGTATAAATGTAGTTTATTATCTAAACTAATATAGCCTTCTAGCAGCAATTTTCAGACAATGACTAAATTTTAAAATAGCTAATTACATTCAGTTTAATTTTTATAGAAATAACGGAAAATTTAATTGATTACAATTTAATAATACATTATATATTTTTTTCTAGTTCAATAAATCTTATATGATAATAATAAGATGCAAATTATGGATGAATTTTAATATATTTGATGCCTATAGTGGGAAAAGTGAACTTTTGAGGCGTTAAAAGAGATATTTTTGTGACATTATTATTCAGCGACTATTAATATACTTATTTTTGTTTAAGTATATTTAATACATTAATGATTAAGAAGGAGGTAGATAGCTTACGTGGAGGGAATATCGTCTGGGAGGGATATTGGCGGCCTGTAGCCGTGAGGGCGAGCGCCAAGATGAAGACGATGAGGAGGAGCGCCACCACAGAGAGGATGAGGCATTTCTCCAGCAGTGTTCGCGACTTCCACAGTGTTGTGCCCTACAACATTGTAATGCATAAATTAACGTTATATTACATTATAAAATAATTATATAGGTTAAAATAAATAAATCACATTTTATAGGTTGAAATAAATATATAATAATAATATTAATAAGGCTTAGCGAGCTCGAAGGCTCGATGCCGATACCAACCACTCTGGTTAGAAACTTCTGTCCAGGGGCTATTACCAAAACCCAAATCCGCCAGATCACTCTTAACACAATCCTCCCACTCACGTCTCGTTCTATCCCTCAGACGCTTCCCAGTAGGCTAAGCGCTTACTAACACCTTAGAAATTGGTTCGTTACTAAGCCCAGCCACTTTACAAGCCCATCTCTTGAATAATATTAAGCGGGTGAGAAAAGGAAGAGCTAGACATAAAATTCGGAAAGAAATCATCGCCGGAAAATATTGTAACTTTGATGATGACTAGGCAGGAGCATTGGAGTGCTGCAGCAGACTATGCAGCGCAAATCGGAAGAAGGCTCAGAACACAGGAGTAAGAAAGGAGAGGCCAAGCTCTGGCTAATCCCACATAAGTTGTCCAAGGAAGAAATAGGCACATAGCCCTTCTGCCCCCCCCCCCACGAAGTAATGCTTGACGGCTGTCCCGTGGGACGGTAAAAGGAGAATTGGGAGGTGGTATTTTAGTGAGTAAGAATCTCACACTGTTTTGTGACTTTTTTTTTCTTTATTGTTACACTTCGTCTAATGAAGATTTTTCCCCTACCCACAATACACACACACACACACACACACACACATACACAAATATATATATATATATATATATATATATATATATATATATATAGAGAGAGAGAGAGAGAGAGAGAGAGAGAGAGAGAGAATTGGTATTGGTATATCTACATTAAAAACTACATTAAAAATGAGGAGATAAAATTAGAATTTTACGCTGGTATTAAATTGAAACATGTAGTATAAAAGATTTCCAATTCAATTCTTCATGGAAATTCGAACAATTATTTCTTGAAAAGTCACCAAAAGATAGTTCATCAATGTTGACCGAATCTCTGGAAATCCCCAGGAATAATCAGGCACTTAAGGTATACTACACCGCACGACAAACTTCTTCCTTACAAGATTATGATCTATTTCATTAATTTTTTTTTTGTTTTAATGAATAATTCATTTTTGTTAAGACTATTCCAAAACAAACTATTATAAATTTTGGTTTTTTACTCGGAATGATATTTTACACAGATATAATATAAAAATCCAATTTTAAATAAAATAAAAACATAAAAAAATAAGAACATAAGATGGATTACAGTTTTATTTTCATGAGATAATTATTTTATATATAGTATTGCTTTCTAAATTTTAATAACATTGTTCATGCTAAATTTAATTAAAATTGTTCATAAATTTATAGGCTAAAAAAAAAGAAAAAAAAAAGAATAACAATACCAAACGATTTCAATGCCAATATATTGAATGTAATCTCGTTCAATTTACGTCAATTTATAAAAAGTAAACAACCATAAAACAAAAAAAAATTATCCAACAGACCTTGTAGCTCACTTTGTCGAACATAAACTGACGTAAAAGTGACATCATAACATTAAATAAACTGTCAATGAAATTGTTTGTTGCCATTTTTTTACGAATAAAGAAGAAGTATTTTCTTTTCCATTAATTAATAAACTCCATTAATTAAAAATAGAAAGTAATCTATAAATAGATCTACCAATCTATCTATAAATACATGTACATAATAAGGCCTAGATCCTATTTTTACTAATTAAAGTTTAAGATAATAAAAAGTTTGCTAATTACCACTAATTTGACCTGATCAACTATTATAACTTAGTACATTAAATTAAATTAATATTAAGTATATTTCTTTATGATTATCCATACTTTAGACTAAGACAATTAAAAGGGTGTTATTCATACATAAGTAATTTTAAAAATCCTTCCTAAAAATGTATTTAACATTTTCGAATCGTTATTGGTTTTTTTTAGGAATAGTTATTAGTAATTTGGTCAATGAAATTGATTTTCGCCAACACTTTCTTTTCTTCTTTTTTTCAAGAGAAATTGCCAAGTTTATGGACTTCAGACGAGTGAATCAACTAGAGCTAAAGACAGAATTTTCTTTGAAGTATTAAAATTAATTTTCCTGGAACATAAATTTCATACTCATATACAAGTTTCTGTTGCTCCAGAGAAGTATATACCTTTGAGTTTATTGTAGGAATGATCGTAATTGTAACTCGTAAGTTATCGTCTTTCAGATTGTATACATTTCTCTGAGGTATATTACGGCGGTCTTCTTCTAAGAAAATAACAAACTATAAGTTGTGATTCCTATGAGTTATTCTTACATTATGCCCGTGTTTTTCACATTCTGGAAAATATATTATTTATAAAATAATGTTCGTTGGCAGGGCCTTTGCTCTTTGGAAAATCAACATGACCTTATACCAAAGATAAGTTAGCTGATATTACTAGTTTTCAGCGCGTAATATTTTTCAAATGTAAAAGAAAATATCAACTATGCTAGGCTTACGGTGTTTTTTATATGTCTATTAAAACGACATACTATTGACTTATCACTCTTACTAAAACAATAAATCTTAAAATAACTTATCGTCGGTCGATACAAATGCAAAGAATCGAATATGAAAAAAAATTCGTTTTTGATCTATAGTGATTGCTTTAGGATTTAATCGGAGATTTAATGTATAATTCGTATAGGGTCACCCGTAAGGCACAAAAAGAATGCACAAAGACATTTTGATGATAAACACTGATTCTGAATGAGCCTTGAAACCGGTTTTTCACTCTCCTGAAAAGTGGTGTTTCTCACATTCCATACTTGCATTAGTATCGACGATTTCGCTACCATGTGAAATCACATAATTGGAAAACGCTATGATTAATATTCATTTTATTAATGCATAAAATTTACAACCAACATAGTTAATTGTTTTTTTGTAGTTTTTTACTCGATATTCTATTACCATCTTGTATTTACTATTTAAAACATATGTATCTCAATATGTTGCAATCTCAATTTACGGACGTTCTTAATATTTTTATCAAGCTTAATACTTAAATATTTGGATGATATACGTTTAATAAACAATTCTTGTTAGCAATGAGGTTATTTGGTATTAAATTGATTGTTCTACCTTTATGAGATATAAAATAAATCTGTTTGGCTAATTCAGAATCTCCGATTTTTAGGGAAGTCTTGGGACTTCCATTGCTGGCCAATTTCCTTCACAGTCCAATAATTTAATATTTCGATTCACTTTATACAAAAATTATTAAAACCAATAAGACTCCTATGGGATCTCCTGCTTGTCTGTTAATAAAAATAAAAAAATGCCGCCCCAAACAATATGTGATATTTTGAAATTTAAGGTTCTAAAAGCAGAGATGGAGTAAAAATATACTTAAAACTATTCTAAAAATTATCAAAATCAGTTAGGACAATACAACTAAGCAAGATAAATAAGTCTTGAGTCTTAATTTGTCCTTGGCGAGGTCAGAAATAACTGAAATATTTAGATTTTTAATTTTTTTTTTCTCCAAAAAAGAGAAGTGGAGAAGCAAAAAGAGAGATAAATTTAAATATTTTCCAGGAAACTCCAAGCTCTATATAATTCAGGTATAAATCACTTTATAAAACTTGGAACATAAAATATGATTAATTGAGTTTTTAGTTGGTTTTTAAATTTTTAAGCATGTGCTTAGATAGAGGACTCTAATAACGAGGAAATATTAGTATATTTATAAATTATCACAAAAAAGGTTTAACCCCTTTTGAAACACATCTCCATTTTCTACCTCTTAGCTTTAAATGAGGTTTTATGTCATACATTAAACTTTAATTCCCTGCCTTTGACTAGAGAGAATTTAGTTACTCGACTAAAGAAATGATTTCAATTGAACTAGTGGACCTTGGAACAAAGCCAAGCCAATGAGCGTCCAAACTGGCCCCTACTTCACACCGCTAGTCACCGGTAGTTTTTATTTTTAATCAAGCTCTGTAGTCCAGCGAATGTCCAACGACATGGTTCTTTTAAGACACAGGTACATACGTTTTGAATAGTTTGCTATCTTCAATGGTTAATAATTAATATTATAAACTAAAACGTGGTAGAGCATTATCTCGGACGAATCACCTCCGTGCACAACAGTTGTCCTAGAATCAGTACAGTCTCCACCACGTACTGAACTCAGGACCCTTCGTGGGTAGCAGAGGCACAGTTTTTTTAATATAAATTTATTTGGCTAACTGAGCTGGTTATGTAGTTCTTAATAATATAATTTTATATACAAAGCATTCTTATATAAATATTCATATGTTGCAATAAAAGAGCTTGGCAATCTACACTAATACATCTGTATAGGATTTGCATGACTCATTTGACACCCTCTTAAAATCCTCTATCCAAGCATTTGGTACTGATACTAGGAGTTTAATCATCCAGCTTAAAGTTTTTTGGTTCATATTCGGTTAATACATGGTAGGTGGAAAAAAGTCATGTTAAGAATTCAAATATATTGTATTGGAATATTGTAAACAATACTTCAAAATATGTTAATCTAATATTTGTTTACGTCACAATCCACAGCGTCAGTAACAGGGTCCAAAGTCATGCATTCATTGGAATAGAGTAAATTATTTCTATTCAAAGCAATATTTCAACCACACAAAATTAAATTGTTTTTCTAATTTTATATGAATCGATTGTTGAATATCGATACTATACCTAATGATAAGTGCTAATGTTTTCCAATTAACTAAATCAAATTGAAAATAAACTATATTCAATTTTTTTTTAAATGCACGAAGGATTTTTCCTCATTTTGAAACTTTCAAGTGACAGTAATGAGTTATACCCCGGCTGAATTTTCTATATTTCATAACTGCATCCCTCTCATTAATAATAAGACATTTTATAGCCAGCACACTCGAGTACAATATTTTTGTCTTTACCATTGAATATAGTTACGCTTTATTATTGTTCAGCTTATTCTCCTGGTTGTTCTCTTTAATTCAATTGATAATTAACGAGAAACCTTTATTTTTTCAATAATTGCATAAATTATTTGGTCAAAAGAGATGTAAATATACCGAAAAATAATTTTAAGAGTCCTTGTACTAGATGTATGTATTACAGTTGTACGATTCAATAAAATAATTGAAAAAAAAAAATGTCCACCTAGCTTGTACTAATCGAAGCACTGTGCGATACCTTAACTTCTTAACTTTCTCCAGTGGCTTTCCAGCGCGCATAAATCTGGAATTAACTAAGGATTTGGGGTTGAGTATGTTATAACGGATCTTTGTCCAAAATCCAATTCTAAGGTATAGTTGTATCGGCTAGAGCAAAGCGTGGGATGATTTGAATGTCCTTAGGTAAGTGGATGTAGTAGAATGAACTAGTTGTATCATTATTACAACCCTATTTGTGCAATACTTAGACAATCCAGATATGGTTTGATTTGGTTTCTAACTATTCGAGCTATATTTGATATAATTAGATTTGAAAATACCGCAATGGTAGGATATTCGAAATTATGGAGTTATAAGCTAAATTTTCTCTTGCACCAAATGATTACTAGAGATTTTTTTTTAAATTTACTACTAGTATCGAATTATTATGGCAAATTAAAAATGTACGAACATACTTATACAAAAATGTGAGGTGTACAAGAGATAATTTGGAAGTGTAGACAAGTAGATAAGAGATTCCACAATTATCTCAAAAGCAGATGTGAAGTGTCCCGCTTTGCAGTGTCAAGTACTTACCTTGGTAATCCATCTCTAGTTTGGCGATGATCATAAAGGCGAAATACATTATACAAAATCGACATACAACTTGCCGATTAAGTGAGAATAAATTTCAATAATTGAATGATTATCGGATGGTTTTGATTAGCGTGTGAAAAATTAATATACAGTATATCACAAGCTACATCTATATATTTTTTCTTTTAGCACCTTTTTGAAACAGAGTGATGAACAAAAATTCATTTTATCGTAAAAAAAACATGTCAGTCGATGTTAATGACTGTCATCGGTGAAAGTAGAGTAATTATGAAAATATCTTAATAAAACTCTAGGCATTTTTTACAATAAAATAAATTTTTTTTGTTCATCACTGTATTGCTTTTTTATATAGTTTGATTATTTTTTCTTCTTTTTTTTCAGTTTTGTCTTCTATTGAAGCGTGCTTTTATTTTTTAAACTGTTATTTATTTTCTACTTTTTAGTTCGGCAACCTATAAACACTATTATTATTATTATTTCTATATAATCCTCACAGCGCACAGCGGTAGAACAAGAAAGAATTACGATGATGACTAAACTTGTATTTTTTCAAACAAAAAAGTAATGCAATACAAGCGCAAGCAATTAAACAAAAAAACAATAAACTTCTCAGTTGATCATGCCAATACATATATGGTTGTCTCAAAGATTAAGAAGATTATGCCTTAGTACTTGGCACAAGAAAAACCGTGTCTTCGGATATAAAAACTCGCTGTTCTTAAAGATCCTGGTAAGTATAATGGAGCAAACTTATTAATTATCGTATCGTCATCAGTCCTTTTGGAGCGTAAAAAGTTTCAATTTAATTCGAGGATTTGAAGTGGCCCAAAATCGAGTTCAATGACTCCCTTACATAAATATGTACATTCAGGAGCTATTATAGGGGGGTACGTATAAAACCATGTTAAAAAAAGAATTTATACTTTTTGTTTACCTATATAACGATCAGGACGGGAGAATGGACCAGGAACAATAAAGGAAAACACTCGCCACAACCGACCAAGCGTACTGGTATGGGGCTACAAGAAATAGCAACACTATATCGAAGAGGAAATGTCAAGGGAGTCTGGTGTTCCGGGTATTGGAACGGGCGAACAATACTTCTGGGTCACCATCACATATGATCTCGCTCCTAACCCAACTGTTACCAACAATACATGTCCTGCTATATGTTATTTAGGTTGTATCACGGTACAACCATTAGTTATAAGTATAATAACAGCAGATTTTAGCAACAAATTACTTTTAAAATGTATTTATTAAAATTTATAACTGTTTTTTAGCAATATATAACTCTATTGTTATAATACAGTCCATTTAGATGAAATATGGGATCTAGGACCTCCAAGGGGTTCATCCAGTCTCTACAGAGTGGGCACCGAAAATAAGGGGGAAATCTGGCGATTAAGCGTGATCAAGGACAAATCACCTCCGTGCACAACCGCTGTCCAAGAAACAGCACAGTCTATACCATGTACTGAACCCTTCATGGGTTATAGTGGTACAGGTTTTTTTAAAAATTTTATTATTTTTATTATAACAGTATATATTGCAAATATAATTACTGATAATTACATGGATGAATTCAAGTAGAGAAACTACATAGTGGTAGTGCTCAAATAACTAATACAACTTAGTCACGAAAACATCTTCCTTATATTTTAAAGATTTTTAAAAGTAATTTTAATAATTTCATTTAAAAATGGGGCATTCGTTTAGAATGGATCAATATAAGCAAATATTCAGTGAACAATTATCGCAACGTGTTTATTTATGCACATAACACGGTAAGGGAAATCCTGTTAGTGAACACACCACGCATTTTTGTTAATTATTTTTATAATAAACCTTTTTAACCATCCATGCAATAAAATTCTAGCCACTTTCGAAATTTCAGGTATATAGTATACTTCTATCAAGAACGACAAAAAAATTAATGCTTTTGATTGAGTCGTCAAACGTATACCGAAACCAAAATTTTATTGTGATGAATTGATAGCTAATAGAAGTTCTTAAAACAAAATAAAAGTCATCGAAATCGGACCAGTAAGTTTTTTTTGTTATTTTTTTTCAAAAAACATGAGGATAACAAAATAATACGATCTGCCACTTTTAAGGGCAATGCGTATTGAAGATCTTGGTTTTCATCCGCATAGGTAAAGATTTTTTTTTTAATCATTTATTTATTGATATTTACAACTATATAACATGTAAATAGGCTAAGTGATACATAATGACATGATATAATGACACGTAGAGAAACTACCCACTGGTAGTACAAATCGCATGTTCAACTAAGAAGGTCACGTGGCCATCTTCTTTTCAGACGCCTCGGAGGATTATCGGGAATTGAAGAGGAAGCTAGGTTTGAAACTAGAGGGTTTGAGTGGAAATGAAGTTTGATATGAAAGGATAGATAGCGGGTTCGGGCCAAATCAACAACAAATGGGACATTAAGGTCATTTTGGATGACCTTATTCTTAACAAAATTAGGAGCATTGAGGATTTTAGGAAGGATTTTGGATTGTAGGGATTGGATACGAGCGGAATTCGATGATTTAGTGGAGCCCCAAAGCTCTACTCCGTAAGTCCAAATAGATCGTATAATGGTCATATATATGAGTCTTTTGTAGTTAATTGGGAGCTTAGATAGGTAAAGATAAAAAACCAATGAATAAAATTTAAAAATTAATAAGTAAATAAGATAAATAAATGAAATTACTTAATTTAAACAGATACAAACCTACATACAATAAGTAATAGTTTAGATACAGCATTTTAAACTTTCTAGACTTTCTATCATTAATGATCTCCTTGGACTCCTGAGTTATAAATTGGGGACTCTGAGATCCCTTGCCTCATGCCAATGGAAAGTAACAATTGATTACCATTTCTAGAGTCCTATACCTAGCATCCAATAGAAAGCTAGAATATTTCATATTCTTAGCTCTTTTATAAGATGTACCTGATGAAGTTCAAAAGATCCCTTTTATAATGAAATGAAATGAAAATAGCCTTTTATTATGGACAATTATTTACACATGATTCAATATTTATTTACAAGTTATTATTTATTTTTCCTTTCTTTTCCTTGTATAGGCCTTCCCTTTCGGGAGTAATTGTCAGCACTTGCTGGGAATACTGGCCCTATTGGGAGGTGAGTTCGGTCCACTTCTTCCAAACCTTTCTGCCTCTTGCAGATCTCCACCAGAGTGGTCCTGCCAGCATCTTAAACATATCGTTCCACCTTTTCTTTGGGCTACGTAGATTTATTACCCTTTAATAATATATTCAAGAAGGTTTGGGGAAAAAAATGTCTTGCCTGTTTAAGCTGCTATCAATTTACTTGCCGTTTGCTCCTTTTTTCTCACTCATGTTAGGAATAGAATAAGATTCATAGGTGAATACTATTCAGTTTCATATCAAATAATCATTTCTGTTATTTATAAAATTCAAAGTAAAATTAATCGACTTCTCTCGTTTACTATCTTTATGCTCACAGATTGTAATGAGCTTTTATTAATCCTATCTTCTTCTTCGTTAATATTGACTATTATTTCAATTGAACGAACATTGTTGAGTATGTCATCAAATTTGACTATGGGAACATGCGATTTTCGAATATTTTTTTAATGTATTTAAATTTGTACACTCGGCAGCCCAAGCTAGAAAATACATTACCGTTACTGAGAAGGGTATTGTGACGTACGCACCATTCGCCCATCCCAAAATCAAATTATTGATTTCGGTGTGACGAATAATTTACTTCTCCTTTCTACCCAGAGGTGATACTATCCCATCTATATCGTACTGGAGAGGTATTGACATAATGCAACCAACTCTTATCAAAAAACCTGCATTGGTTAACCGGAAGGGATTTATACTTTTAGACCACAACGCCAGGGCTCATGTTTCATGACCGGCAGTGAAGAAACTAATAGAGTTGAGTTTCGAAGACCCCCTGCACCCACCTTATTCGTCACACTAAACTCCAACGGTTTTACATCTGTTCACAAATTTTGACAACTTCCTTCAGGGTAAAATCACAACCCGACAGGTTTATAAGAATAGAATAGAATAGAACAGATACATAGTTTTATTCTTGGACCAGAAATGTGTACAATTTTAATTTTTTTCAAAAATTGAAACAAAAGTTGAAAATCTAGAAGTCATTGTGTTTGTATTGGAATCTATTATAGATTTTTAATATTAGACTGATAATTTATTTGCAGAATTTGTTGGATATATTTTTTAAAAAAATGATGTACATGATTTTATGGAGATTGGTTCATTAATATTAATTATTCAATTACTTAAAAACGTTACATTTCCCGAATCATTTCTTAATGCCATTTAACAGACTAATAATTATCTTTAAAAAAAAAAAAAGAATCACCATAATCACTGTACCACTACCACTGTTACTGTTGGAGGTAAAAGAAAGATTAATAAAAAAGACTATAAGAAGGTTGTGTAACGATTGTCCACTATTTAGAAAAGCAATACAACCCACTACACGAAAAAAAGTTTAATAACGTCCTAGGGTTTACTGATTTCTTGGAAGTTCTTTTTATTAGTTGGAAAGTTTGAATTAGGACCTACCAAAAAAGGAAAAAAAGAACAAAACTCGACATTCAGGAGGAGCCGGTATGAAAAAGTAATTTCAAAATGACCTGATATAAATAAATACTCTTTCCTGGATTATGAAAAAAATTTAATATTGCTGGTTATGGCTATCGGAAAAATCCTTCTTTTCTTGTTTCTTATTTATTCTTGTTCGGGTATATGTACAACCTGTGCCACTGCAGCCCGTCCAGGATTTGGGATTGTTGTAGGTGATAGAGACTGTACTGTTTCTTGGAAAACGGTTGTGCAGGGAGGTGCTTTGTCCTAGATCAAGCTCAAACGCAAGGTTTTCTCCCCTATTAAGGGTACCCAATTTATAGTCCTAGACCCCTTAGGACTCATCTTCAGCCACTAGCTGTTTAAATAAAAGTCTGCTAACAAGAGGGATTTTAACCCAGGACCTTCAACACGGCAACTCAGCTTCTTACTCCTGAACCACTCCGCTCCCTTTTATATATATATATATATATATATATATATATATATATATATATATATATATATATATATATATATAAAATTATTACTGTCATCTGATATTCCCTTTTTAAAAGAGGTTTTGAACTTGACAATATATATATATAATAAAAGCGTAATATATATATATATATATATATATATATATATACATCGAATAAATTAGTTCTTACATCATTAGGCTTACCCCACTCATCCATGGAAAATCCTCTTAAAAATAGTTTAGCCCATAAATCTTAAATCGATATATTGAGCTTAGTTTTTTTTATTTGATTTTTTAAAAATTGGTTTAATTGTGAATAATTCGCACTACGTACGCAAAATATAAGTAATAAAATACAAAATACAAGTCAATAAATAATGAGTAACAGTTTTGATAGAAATATTATCTGAAATACTATTCCCATTACTAGTAGTTTTACAAATAATTACAAGTGTAATTATATTTTTGTAAGACCAATACAAGTGGTATTATTTTTAAATTTATTATAGTATTATGTAATATGGTCTAATTATTACTGTACTGTATTAATTAATGTATTACTGCATAATGTACTAGTGTATACGTGGCACTTAATATATTATCGTTTTACTCATCATACTTTAGATATTATATATTTTTAATTGAAAATTATCATACATAAATCACCATTATAATATAATACAAATAAAATTTGTTTACTTTTAATTTTCTATTGTAAATAACCTTTTTTTTTTATTTTTACTTTCTTTGCTTCTCGGTGCTTTACATTTTGGCTCATACGGTTTTATTATTTATTTTATTTTTCGTTCGTGATTCTAATAAATTAATCAACGTACGAATTGAAGGCATATACTATGTTATATTATAAAATTAATTGTATTATAACTTAATTTTAGAGTACACTAATAGGTTTACCTTAGCCATATCAACTTTTAATGGATCATTAAATTAGTACCTTATTGTAACTATATTTGAACATTATATTTTTTTCTCCCTTTTAATAACGCTTTTAGCCCTTATAATTAATTCACGGGCTAAGGAAGAGCATTAATGCTATATAAGTCTTATCTTGCGCTAAATTACAGCGATGCTTTTTCCGGAATCAATATCTCTTAAAAGACTTTATTATTTTATAAGCAGTAATATCGTTTTACTTTTAATCTATCACGGGACAACTTGATACAATTTAAAATCTACTTCCGGAAAAAAGAAAATTACGACATGAATCTACTAAATGTTAAGGGATTAAAAAAGAGCAGAAAAAAAGTGAAACGTCTTTGGAAATCCGTCAGTATATCTTGTACAAGAATAAAATCAGTAATATTAATGATTTTTTTTTAATATTTCCCAGAACTACCTAACAAAACTGTTCCAAGAAAAAAAAGAAAGATTACCTTTATTTTTCCACTTGAGGACGTTTTATTATTTACTATACTTATCACTGCTATTCAAACCTTAGGAGTCACCAGTGGTATATTTGTTTGAGTAACAACCTAATGTGCCCAAGATTTGGGGTTTGTAGCTGGGCAGCTGAAATTAGGATTGTTTAAATGTAAAATGCATGAGTAAAATATCCTTGGTTAAGCCGTCCTTTATAGGAGCCGTAAATTGGCGGCCCCGAGACTCTTCGGTGCTAAGTACTAATTAAAAACTACTATCCTAATTATACTTGGAAAGGCAATGGAAATATTTGATACTATGGTTGTAGCATCGACAGATTAGCCATATCAGCATAAAATGAGGTTAAATGAATAAACAATCAATATTCGAATATTCTTCAAAGACAATTAGAAATTCATATAAATTTTAAAATTTTAATTCTAGCTGCAGAAGCTAGAAAAGTATATTCATGAGTATTTTCGAAGTTTTAATTCGAGTCTTAACAATAAATCATGATAATTATTCGTATATTTTATTACACCACTGTGATAGGAGCCGAATCCAAAGCATAGAAATGCGGTACTTGAGGAAAATAGAGGGGAAGACCAAGAGAGACCGGATACAAAACATACAAAACGACTGCACTCAAAATTGAACCCCTTAATCAGATAATCGAGAAAGGACATCTTCGATGAGGTAATTAAATGTAATTATACCTATTAACATATTTATCTTTTATGTGAAATAATAAAGAAATGATTAGAATAATTTTATAATAAAATTATGATTTTGATAGATGGTAATTAACTAAGTCTTTCTAACAAAGTAAATAATTTGATTCATTGACTATTTTATTTATCATAGTGAGACTCTTCTTAGATTCTAATCGAGGTTGCCCTTAGAGCTTTTGTACGGTAACAATAGAAAACTCTGGCCAGCATTTCCAGTAAAGTCTTACAATTTAGTAACAATCGTGCTATAACTGAAGCTCCTCTGATTTCAGTTCTATAGATGTGGTTTAGAGAGAAGCTGTCTCTAGAATTCCACTTTTGTCCTACTTAGAGGAAGGTTTCAAATAGTTTTATTCATAATATCAATAGATCCTAATTATTATTTGTATGTACCATAAAAGACAACAGTACCTACGTATTGTCTGGAATTCAATATGGTGCAATTTATAAAATAATTTATATCAATGGAAGAACAATAAAAGTAAAAACATTTACATACTTTTTAATAAAAGTATGAGTAAAAGTATTATTAACAATATTTATCTCAACTTATCTGCTTATATTTATGGAAGTCCTTTATAAAATATTCCAGCCAATTTTTTTTTTTTAAGTTTTATTCTTTCCTTTCCGTATATTTTTCAAGTAAAACGCATAATCGAGAACTACAGATTTTAAGAGACATACTCAAATAAAGCTTGCTGGAAAATTATGGTTTATTATTTTGATAGTCCTATTTGATACCCCTGACGAGTTTGAATAAAGGGTGTTATGTTATTCACTGTTTATTTTAATATTCATAGCATTTTGAACCTGTGAAGGGTCACTGTATAGTTCGAGAAAGCGATCTCGGGTCTCCCAAGGCCTGTATCTGGAAAATGCAGAGAAAGGGGAATTGTTGGCAGAACGGAAAAGAATGAAGACGCCGAGGGATGTCATGTATTCTCAGATGTATCACACATATATAACAGAAATGGTAGTTTATGTAAGTATATATATAAATATATATTCTATGTTACCATCATAAGTCACTCACGTATACCCAGGAAGAATAAGGGATATATAAGGCGTTTGGTTTCAAAATAGGGTACATCCATTTTTTCCAAAAATACATATATATATTTTTTAAGTTATTAACGCCAGAAATGATGTATTAGATGTGTTTTTAACAAAATTATCTAGATCCTTCAAAACTTAATATTAAAAGATTCCATTTCCTACCAAAAGTGGCTACGCCCATTATATTAAATTAAAAAGCTAACCTATGTATATAAATATAAATATATATATATATATATATATATATATATATATATATATATAGTTTAATAAAATTCATTACATCGATTTGTTTTTAAAGTGTCTATTGTTTTATTTTTTATCAACCATAAACTAACCAGATATCAATATTTTCTGATCAAAGTCAGGTTTTTTATTCCAATATCCAACATTTTTTTTTTTATTAAATAAGGTTTAAAAATACAGAAAATCATAAAAATCAATAATTATTGTTTGAAGTGAATTGTTAGCAAAATTACGAAAAATAATAATATAATATTATTATAAAATAATAAAATTTTAATTTTTAAAATTGAATCTGCTTTTATCAGTCCTGAAAAAATTTGGAAAGTGGATGTTACCGGTTTTAAAACCGAATGCATCATATATATTTTAATTGGTAATCATATATTCTATTAATGTACATCGGTTATAATTATTTCAGGATTGCATATCACAATACTATTTTAAAAAAGAATCATATTAAATCTTATCTTTCCCTGAGATCATTGTTTGGGAGAGTGAGGGCAGGATAGCAAAGAGCGCAAGTATTTCTTTATTTTGCAACAATAGGCTCATGCGTAAATTTTTCACCATGTTAAAACGTAACACAGACTCCTCGCCGCAAAAAATTGATTTCTCCTCCCTTCCTCAAACACTACATCGTATAATATCTTCTCTAGAACCAAGCCCATAGAACGATAATTAAATCTGAGACCCCGTGCAGAGGCAGCATTACAGTAATGAAGAAGCTGGAAGAGGATTGGTTATGGCAATAGAGCGTGCCAAATATAGTCGAAGCAAACATCTCATCCTTCTGTCTCTGTTTGCTCTGTAGCAGTCTGTTTTCTCAGGCTATATTCTTCAATCGGCTGAGTCTGCAGCTTATAACTGTCTTTTTAAGAGGCTAATCCTGTTTCAGAACTGCAGAGCTTCTCAAGATTAAAAACAAAAAAATATATACAATATATATTTGTCAGGGGTTTTCTCAATTAATACTTTTATGCCCTCTTCCACGTTGACTTGGAACAAAATTTTTGTCTTGGAATTTTTGCCTTGTTAAAGGAGATAGAATATTGTTGGTCTTTCTAGGATTAATATTCTTATAGTTATTGAGGCGTTTCATATGAAATGTCCCTTTTTGTTATTTCAAAATGGAAATATTGGATTTATGTTGTTTACTATGTTTATGTTTACAGACAATAATAAGCTGTTAATAATCCTCTCTTTTTTGATAATGTTTACTAACACTACAATTGAACGGACATTGTTCGGTATGCCATCAAATATGACCATGCAAACACATGATTTTCGCGTATTTTTATATGTTTTTAGTTTAAATACGAATTTCCATGAAGCCCAAGCTGCAAGAAACACTACCGCTGCTTTCGGGAGAGGATGTGGTAACGAACAGACGATTTGCCGTTGGTTTGAGAAACTTTCAGCTGACGACACGGATTAATTCATAACTAAATAGATTCTTCATTTATCCTTTTAACCCAGAAGTTAAAATCTAACTATAAGTTAACTATTACATCCACATTATACTGCAGAGATCCACATTATTACTTGCCATAATACAATAAAAAAAATATTAAAAAACAACCTTTGATCGAGTCTGGCACCCAGGTCTCCTTTACAAAATCCGACAATTCCTTTCTCCTACATACTTTTTAATCATTTGCTCCTTTCTAACTGGCAGAACATTTAAAGTAAATCATAACGGTTCCTACTCTTCTCTCTATTCCCAGTCTGCTGGTGTTCCTCAAGGTAGCATCCTTGGTCCTATCCTCTACACATTATATACAGCTGACATTCCAACCCATCCTAACACCTTCATCTCCACATAAACTGATGACACATGTGTGTTATCAGTTAATAACGACCCATATATTGCATCCCAATCCCTTCAATCACATTTATCAAGCCTCGAAGAATGGTGTCGAATTGGGAGAATTAAAATCAATTCCAACAAGTCCCATCAAATTACCTTTACCCTTTGCCAAAAACCCATGACTTGCTGCCAATGGGTAGTGCCTCTGCATGTCCTTTCATGTATTTATTTATTCATATAGTCCCTGTACTAGATGTATATATTACAGTTGTACAATTCAATAAAATAATTTAAAAAAAAAACAAAAAAACAATTAGCATTGGTTAACCGGAAGGACCCATACTCTAACACGACAACGCCAGACATGGTAGAACACGATTACCAGTGAAGAAACTAAACGACCTGGTTAAGAAATTTTCCACACCCACCTTATTCATTAGACTTATCTCCAATAGATTTCCACCTTCAAACTTCTTGGACAACTTCCTTAAGGGTAACATTTTTATGAGAAGCGAGGAGATGGTTGACTGGAAGATCTGAGTAAGGTAGGAAATAGTTGGGGGTGCAGTCAAATAAAACATTAGATAAGCGGGTACTTATTTATTATGTGCCGACGTTTCGACCCACTTTGTTGGTCATCTTCAGGACTAAGAAAGAAAAACAGAACAAACAACCATACTATAAAAACACATTGCAGTACCAAGCATAAGATGATATAACAAAAATATATATGTAGAGTAATAGAAATTTAGAACAAAAAAGTGAGGGATATTTATGAATAAAGATATTACAGAGTAAATGTACAGAAAGGTGGTGATGTATAAATTTACAAAGATAAAAGAAGGAAGTAAACAGAAAGTTTATAAAAAGAAAAAGTATAAAAATCAGAGGTGAGATGTAAAATTATTAAAAAGCTAGTAGAATATAGATAAAATATAAAATGCATGATAAAAGACTCCTTGGGAGTTTACATAAATAAAATAAAATATAACAAAAATTATATCAAAGAGTAAATAAAGGAAAAAGAAAAGTAGAAAGTAAAGATATAAATCTAGAGTATAACAGGTAGAAAAGTAAAATGAACATAGAAAGTAGAAATTATATTAAGGGGAGTATGGTAAAAGTATTAAAAATGATTCTCTAGTCAAAAACGTATTTTCACACATTACTTCAGCACACGACTCTGAATTTTCCAGTTCTGGAATGGACAAATTGAAAACACATTGTGAAAAATGTACAGAAATTGAGAGTAACTATTTTGAATACAAATATTTTGATTTCATAAAGCTGTTTTCCTGATCGGACATTTCATATGAAACGACCCAATACTTTTTTTATGCGATCGTCTACGTTTATTAGAAAGAACAAAGGTATCGTCTTAAAGCAGATCTTTGTTAAATGAGGTAGATTATTGTTGGTCTGTTTAATATAAATCTTTTTAACCTCGTTGTATTTAATGACATGTGAGAATCAATGCAAATAAATGAATAAAACGTTAATTAGTGACTCGACTCCTTTGTAAAGAACCCTACAAGAGCCTTCAGGACTTTTACATTCGCGGTTTTATAAATGAAACAGTCGTTCTAAATTTATGGCTTTAATTTAAGTTTTTAATTACGTCAGAACAGAAATCCAGATTAAGGCAGTATGGACTTAAGGGCTTACAAGTGACGCGGCTTAAATCTGTCCTACTCTATCATTTTTCCTTTTTGGAATCTCGTTCTGTTTCGTTCAATTATTTTTTTATTCTATGTTACACAATATAGACCAATAACCAAATAATATTCTGAAAGTGTAAAAGTATAAAATAACATGTAATAACTGACTAGAAATTCTATAGGTGAAACAAATAAATGTTTAAGGTAAATATATAAAAAACAGCCTATAAAAACAGCAACCAAATAAAATATGTAAGAGGTGAGGTACTCGTTAACGATACTATCCTAATTATAATTTTTTAATCATTGCTTTAATTTTTAAATATTTTTATTTTGAAGAGAAAAGATTTGACCTCAGGCGGGATTCGAACCCGGATCTCCGCCTTATCGGGGCAACGCTTTGGAGAGAAAAGATTTCCCCCCAGCCGGGTTTGAATCCCGGCTGGGGGCAAATCTTTTTTCTTCAAAATAAAAACATCCAAATTATATTTTATTTTATTTTTTATTAATTGTTGTAATTTTTAAATATTTTTATTTTAAAAGAAAAAATATGTCCAGGGCCGGGATTCGAACCCGGGTCTCCTATATTTCCGTCATGGTGCTCTACCACCTGAGCTATCCCGGTTCGTACCTCGGTCAGACACATCTTTTCTCTTTACCGATCCCATATCCCTGTGTTCTCGCAATTTGTGATGTATACAAGGGGAAAAATGTTTATTGAACATTACTTGTTGACTTACGTCATTATATGATATTATAATTTATTTATTTTTATTTTTTATTAATTGTTATAATTTTTAAATATTTTATTTTAAAAGAAAAGATAAGTCCAGGTATTCTTCAGATAACCGGGATTCTTTTCAAATAAAAATATTTAAGGATAAATAATAGTCTTTCCTTAACACTAAAGAAGCCATATAAAAAACTGTAAGACCAATTTCAAAAACTAATTATTCTTAAAACAGGGAAATATTATTCTAGTTATTCTTTATTAGCTAAATGTTTGTAATTTTCTACTAATCAGCTAATTTGTTTTTCGTAACGTACTGTACTCTAGGGAGTGGAGTGCTAAGTGGGAGAGCGCTGAGATGTCCTGGGATCAAATCCAGGGCTCGCTGGCAGACTGTTATTTAATCTGTAGCGACCGGAGATGAACCCTATTTGATCTAGGACCCTGTTAGGGCTCACCCAGCCTCTATAAAGTAAGTACCCAAAATAAGAGGAAAAATCAATCACCTCCCTGCACAACCGCTGTCCAAGATACTGTACCGTCCCTGCCATATACTCAGCCCCAGACCCTTCACGAGTCGTAGTAAGGGTTTTTTCCCCTTATTTTATTGCATAGTATTACTGAATAGATACAGAGGCTTTATGTCAATATGTTTAATATATATTTATGTTGAAATGTATTTTTTCAAAATTATCTCCCTGATCCCTTTTAATATCCACCATTGAGGACACGAATTGACAGGATCACACGAAAGAAGGTGAGAAGAGTGCTGGAGGCGCTTGGTATGGATTGGTCCTTCTCGGCCAAGGTCGGTGGGCGTGGTCTGTTTACTTCCACCTTCTCCCACTTAATTTCACACCTCTTCATTTATTAAATTTTAAAATAACGACTTACTTATTATGTTATTTTAGGGTAACATGGGCAAACACATATTTGATTGAAATACTTAGTATCATTAGGTGATTGTAAAGTTTCCTAAATACAAATCGACAAATAAATATTCATACTAATATATAATAAAGCCACGTGATCATTAGCTAGTTAAACTTGCTTGCGTACCAAAAAAAAATTGGTACTTATGATTTAGCGGATCACCATGAAACCTATATTCTCATCTCGTGTGACCTCTTCTTATCATTCGTCTTTGCTGAGCTATTTGTGTGTGCGTTATTAAATTGTTTTCCTTCTTTTTTGTTGCTATTTTTGTCTTGCCTAATTTTTTTATTATAAATTACTAGAATAACGTTTTGGGAATCGCTGTCTTCTATAAGTGTAACTTAATTATAGAAGATCGCAATAATAATGCTATAGATCAAATCCTAAAGGTCAAATTATATTAAAAAGTTCATAAAATTATTAAATTAAATTAAATATTAAAAAAGTAAATTAAATTAAATTAAATATTACGCAAAGCTTCGTGTCATTGACAACGACGAAGTACCTTCCAAAAATTATGTACGTTATCTCGGACTATACTTGGACAAAATACTTACATGAAACATACATACAAAATTAAAGAGACAAGAATTGACTAGACGGTACAAACAACTATCACATCTGCTGGACTACAGATCTTCACTTGACTTACGGAACAAACGACTTATCTATAATAGCATACTGAAACCTATTTGGACATATGGAGCAGAACTTTGGGGTTCAGCAAAAAAAGTCTATATACACAAGATTCAAACCACACAGTCCAAAATTCTCAGAAAAATTGTTAATGCACCATGGTATATTTCGAATCACACCATACACAACGACATGAACATTCCCACTATAAAATCATACATTCATAACAAATACATGACATTCCACTCATCGACACAATATCACCCAAACCCACTCGTTCTTCCGCTTTCCTACTCCCTGTTACCTGGACTGGATAGGAAAAGATTAAAAAGAAATTGGCCAAGAGACCTACTCACCAATTGATATTTATATTTTTACTGCATCATCATAAAGAAGTTCAAGTAGAAAATCAAGGGGAAAAACACTAGTATCAAATTTGCTGAATGCGCAATTGCGCAGGTGCAAATGAAAATTAAATTATAAATAAATAAATAAAATATTAAAAAAGTAAATTAAATTTTAAAACAGTGTTCAGTTATTATTATATTTCTTTTAGTATGTTTTAACTTCCATAAATGTCAATAAGAAGTTAGATATTAACGTTATCCTTTTCCTACGCGTCATCACTCTCTCTGACAATTAAAATTTATCATCACCGAGCATCTTAATATTTTTCGAACTCCCCTCCAAACATTCTAGACAGACATCATGCTAACTCTCGATATTAATTTGCATTACTGATCAGACAAGATAGATAATCCACTATTCTTAAATAATCAAACCAAACCTAACTATTTTGAAACGACTAACCGATTTTTTAAACTCATAAATTGCAGAATAAAAAAGTAATCAGCAAGGAGTATCCCTCTATCCCAGTTAATACCCATATGACATGTTTAATATAGGGGAGAGTGGGGCAAGACGGGGTACCGGGGTAAGATGGGGTAGATAAGCTGCTGACTTTGTAAGTGCTATAACCTAGCGGAGAATGGCACTGTTAGTAGTAGGGTATAGTAAAGAAAACTTCCAATAGGCGGGGGGCAGTTTGAGTGAATAGTTTGTCTTGTACACGTGTTTTTGTGCCGAATGCTTACAATTTCATCATAAAGCAGTTTTGTTCAGAGCCAGATTACTTTTGATTACAGGTAAGCCACAACAACTTGTCAAACTACACTATATATCATTGGAAAGTGTACTTTTTAACCGTTCATTTTCATACGTTCTTAAATGATGGGGTATACCCCATCTTACCCCATTATTTCCCAAATATAGTATTTTCTTTTTCGGGTTAGGACTATCTATAAGAGATGGTTCGGACGGACAAAAAGAAGACTAATCGAGGGGAATGGAACCCTGAATCGATAAAAAATGCTATAGATGCTGTTATGAGGAGTGAAATGGGCTATAAAAGAGCAGCAGACTCTTTTCAAGTGCCGCAATCTACGTTAGCACGACGTGTAAAACAGACAAGGGTACAAGGCAAAAAAAAAACTGATGATGTATTGACAGTAGGCCTAAGTGGTACAGTTTATCCACACAATAGTAATCCTATTTTAGTTAAGAACCTTGGGCCAATCATAACAGTTTTCAGCGCAGAGGAAGAAAATCTATTAATCGATTATTTGTTTAAAATGTAGGAAAGGCTGTTCGGGCTTACCTCTTATGATCTGAGAATACTTGCAATTCAATGGGCGAAGAAGCTGGGGAAAAAGCATACCTTTTCTACCGAAAAAAAAGTTGCTGGAAAATACTGGTTAATTGGGTTCAAAGCCAGATATCCCCAGCAAAAGTAAAACCTTGCCAGACACACCAAACCATGATTATTATACAAAATAAAGGAACACGAGAAAAAAATAAAGCTAAAGTGACAAACACCAGTCCTAAGTGGAAACGGAACAGTTCATCACATCATATCGGAAGCTTCAGGCGCAGAATGTCTGTACTGCGGTTATTTATATTCACATTCTTCTGAAGGCTGGATTCAGTGTTCCGTATGTCATCGATGGGCTCACTGCTCTTGTCCAGGAGAGGAAGATGAAGATGACGAAGCAGTTCATGTTTGTGGACATTGTCAGTGGCAAACCCCATCTTGCCCCACCAGTTGGGGTAAGATGAATTTTTGTTCAGTAAACGGAAAAATATTTTTAATAATACTTACCTTCATGGAAGTGTATTTTTTTATACTGAAATTTGTTCACTTCTTATCTAAAATTAGATCTTTCAATGTGTATTTCATGAATCTGAGTTTTTTATTATTTTATTTACCTTTAAATGTTAAGTACCCCATCTTGGCCCACTCTCCCCCCTACTATAATTTCCATATGAGTAAGTAAAGTTTAATACAGTAAATAATTAAGGAAGCTCGAATATAGTAAAATCATCTCATTACCTGAACTCTCTTAAACTATCAAGTTCTTCCGTACTGTCCCTCGCCGTATTTTGCTTGTCTTCTTTGTGAGGAATTGTTATTATAAATATTTTAATATTTACCTTTCTTGATGTTTGAGCGTTAATTGAAAATATACAACTGGAAAAAAACGCACTCAAATTCTTAGATCGGATGCTAACACGGTCCCAATTCTTGCCTAGCAGATCAATAATGGTTGGGAACCACTGGTCCAAAGCAATTACTATTCATATTTTTCATAGCAACTATTGAATCGATGTTTAATTTAAGCCAATTTCATGCTTCCTCGAGTTCGTTGGAAGTCTGCCAAATTCTTGCGCTTCGTGCTTGTTATCGATATGAGAGCAGATTGTTTTGCAGTATCTCAATGTCGTCACTGCCGAAGATAGTTCCGCAACATACGACTTGTATAAACGCTCTTAGATAGTTGATGTATCGAACTATTTTCAAATGAACTAGAATGTGTTACAAACACGAATTGCAAGAATAAAAGATGATTTACGAGCCACCGCATGGTTTCACAGATAAACTTTTTTTATCTCGGTCGGTTGCGGGGTCAAAGATAAAGCTTTATTTATAGGAATCGATACCCAATCTATTGTTCAACAAAATAAAAATATAATTATATACTGTATTTAATTAACAGAAAATATATTTTTCCATTGTGGTCCATTTATGTACTTATCGAATACAATATTATTATATTTAATAAAATATCTATATTTTAATGTTTTTTAATTTTGTCCCTTCTGTTTACCACAACCTCTCTTTGTTCTCTAATTCAATCCATATTTCTCTTTTTATTGATCCTTAAAATAAATAAAATTCTCAAATTGTATATTCGCATACCTTAACTCAATTCAAATATGTATATAAATCAATAAAAAGATAAACATAAGTAAAAATATTAATAAATACAATTGATGATAAGAAAAATCGTTTTTATAGCAACGATTATTGTTTTTTATATCCACATTAGACCTCATCAGAGCATAATAGTGTAACAAGTGATATCATAGGTATAGTTGCTTATAGTAACACCTAAAATTATATTTTATAGGAGAATGTATTTTTACTTTTGATTTCATGAATTCTGTTATCTAAACATAGAATTGTATACGTCATGGAATCTACAAAATAGTCGTAAAATTTACATTCAACTTTAGCTCTAAAATTAAGAGAACATGTTGATTTTTTAAGATATTTGCAAAATCTTATTTACAATCAATATTTAAAGAACTTCATTCGACTTAAAAGAAGATTTGAATTATAGAAATTCATCATAAGAATAAATAAATAAAAGGAATGTGTTAATTCATTAAAGTACTGGATACATATTTTCAAGGATAAAACATCATATAACCGTGATACTTCTACATCGAATCCGCAGTAGTCTAAAATAAATGATAAAAAAAGAAAATAAATTGGCAATTTTATAACGATATTGGGAAATATGTCGTATTGGTTGGGAAATTTGCAATTTTATGACGATATGGGAAACATACTTGAAAATATGTCAGTGTAAAATTTGGTTTTAATTAAAAGAAACCACTATAGATCAAAAAAACAAGAGGAGGTGAAGCTCAACTAGCATTTATTTAGTAAAAAAATAAAAATATAATAAAATAAAAAAATCCAAAATCTTCATTAGTAGTTTCAACAATACTATTTAAAATATAATTTAGTAGATTATCCAAACAACAGAATATTGATGTGATTGATCAGATAACACTGCTTTAGGTCCTTTATTCAGTCCAATCACAACTCCAAGAATCTTAGGCTGGAAAACCTATTGCCCCATCAGATGTTGGGCAAGTGTTGGTGTTAAGTGACTTACTTTAAACCAGAAGTCTGGTGTATTGGATTATACATTTTTTTTAAGACTAACATATGTCATAAATAGTAAACTGTTTTTAGGTAGCAATAAGAAAAAGGGAGACCGATAACTAACAATTCTGTTCATGTTGTAGTAATCTAATTACTAAACTCATTCAACGTGGCTTTTAAGCATCCATGAGAGGAATAGTCGAGATAGTATCAAGTTCTATTGTTACTCCAATAAAGTTTTCTTAAATTTTACTTTGTGGAAAACCGCCGGATAAGGAAGACATCAATAAGCGCTGGGAGGATATTGGTTTCCTCAGGCCGTGAG
Source organism: Troilus luridus (assembly GCA_964056705.1). NCBI lineage: Eukaryota > Metazoa > Arthropoda > Insecta > Hemiptera > Pentatomidae > Troilus > Troilus luridus. The sequence continues at coordinate 61,829,246 of OZ057414.1, forward strand.
GAACATAGGCAACAATAGAGGCGTCCTAAACCCTATTTCTCATCGCCTGGAAAATAGGGTTCGGGTTCCCTCCTCAGGGTCAATACCCTTCATCTCTAATGAGCCAAGGGAAAGAGGGAAATTGCCAGAAGGGTCATCTGTATTAAGGGCTTTAGTCTTTCCTCCCTTGGAGGAATCTCTGCCATTTCGGATTTCTTCGTCCAGAATGACGAAAATAATGAGACCATTGACAAAATAAACGAGTTTAAACATGTATTCGTTCTAGGAAAGCCATGCTAAGTGACGTATAATGGCAGGGATCCCGTTTTTCACTATTAATTGTCATTCTACAAAAGGATCATTGAGATAATAATAGTTCTACACAGAATACTAATATTTCATGGGACATGAATTGATAATGCAGCAATAGAAAATGTACTCATATATATTACAAATGTATTCTAGTAAATAGACAGATGTATAAGAGCGAATTCGTGAATCGATAAAATAAAATAAGTTATAATTCAAGGAGTTAAAACTTTTGTACAGAACCTGCTTACTGTAGTGTTTTAAACTTCTAAACCTATACTAATGAAGGATAAAATAAAAATGTCAGTGCTTTGAAAATTAGTTTATTGTTTCTATCCGAAATAATTGTATGTGTATCGGTACGTGTATGATTATAATGCGTGGATCCAAATGGGTTCAAGTTTTACATCTACAGACTAGTTGAGTAAGTGGTTAAGTCGAATTTTCTTTATAATGAGTTTCTTATACTCGGAACGGTGTTACATATTTTAATATTGAATAAGGGGTTATATCAGGCTTTGGCTTGAGATGGACTTAGTGCTTATATTACAGTTCCATTTCAAGCAAAAAAACTACGAGAATGACTGAATATTTGACTTAACGGCTTATTCACAGGTGCAGCAGATATGCACATACATAAACATGTTAAGCATTGTCATTGTAATTTGTAGGACAGTGAGTAAAAGTTTTCTAGATCAATTTTTTTTTTAAGATAACTAAAATAAAATTTTATAGGAAATTAACTCGGAATTCAAATGGAAGTTATTGTATTTTATTGCTAATGGCAAAATACGTTTAGGTCAAAATGTAATTGTCTGGCACTAAAACGTTTTAACAATGATAAAAAAGCTAATTAAATATTATTTGTGGCTATAAATGTTTGAAATAAGAAAAAACGGTCAGGGGAATATTAATGGGCCCTCGGTTTAATTGGTTTTCTGAGATAGCTCCGACGTTTCGTAATGGCTAGGTTTTGTTTGATTTATCTTCCATTTATATAGAAATATTATAGCTTTTTTATTAATTAGTCAGTTTCGTAATTAATTATCTATTTACTTTAACGATGTAAGAACTACCTGCCTATTATGAGATTCTTTGTTACCAAAATTTTGTAATTTTAATCTACTATCTAATTGCTGAATGGAATGTGTACTATTATGGAGAGAAGTTTTTACGCTTCCAAATGTTCAGGCAACCTTTGAAATTTATAATGACAGTGAGGTTTAGCGAACCCGAAGCCTCGATGCCGTTACCATAAATTTCTGCTTACAAACTTCAGTCCACGGACCACTACCCGATCCCTAATCCGCCATATCATCCTTAACGCATTCCTCCCACCTACGCCTCGGTTCACCCCTCAGACTTTTACCAATTGGCACAACCCTTATTATATTTTTTAGTAATTCGTTCGTTACCGTGCCCAACAACTTGACCAACCCATCTTTAACTTCGGAACGCTACCACTTGAATAATATTAACCGGCTGTAGGCTCCGCAATTCCGCGTTGTGTAATCTAAATTCTCCAGTGGTCTCAATCCTTTTTGGTCCGAATATTCGGCGCATTATTTTCGAATACCTTCATCCATCGTTGTTCATCTTTCAGAGTTAGCGGCCACGTTTCATATCCGAAAAGAAGAGTTGAGAGAATAATAGTTTTATAAAATCTCCTTTTTAGATAGAAATTCATAAAGTCCTTAAAATCTAATAGCATTAATTAACTTTGAACTTTGTTGTATGTACGAGTACATAAACAATATGTTTAATTAAAACATTTCCAAACCTGTGCCTATATTGTTTACGATCGTTCGGGTTAAGAGGTGATTGGAAGCCAAGAGATCCAATTAATAAAATGCAAATGTTATTTTCATTGAATCATTTTTACTCAAAAAAGAACATAAACCAAGTTTTTATTTAAAATATTTTCTTATCATGACTATTACATATATCTTTTTTTTTTAAATATATTCATAACTCAGTTTATTAGACGCTTCTAGCGATATTCATCTTTATAAAAAGGCAGGACTTTTTAAATTATGTAATTAAATTAAATGAAGAAATTAATGCAGTAGAAGAGAAAGACTTGTGCAAAAGCTGCGACTAATTGATTTGAGAGTATCTTATATAATCATTATACTGCAGGAGTACAACGATGTACTTAATACTGTAATAAATAGAATAATAAGAACCATTTTTTTCATAATGAGAATTAGCTTCACAAAATAGTGTCTCTAATTTTAATAAGATTTCTAGTATCTTTATATATATATATATATATATATATATATATATATATATATATATATATATATATATATATATATATATATTGATAGAATATCGATTAATTAAGTATTATTAACCGAAAACAAATTAAGTAGAACGTTAATTAACAATATAATTATATATTGCTGGATTCTACTCACCGTATGGTACCTGATGTGGGTAGCTGTAGTTGACACACCCTCAGTCAGCTGAACTGACCCGATGCTGCTGATGTCCTCTTCGAAATCTGCTTTCTTGTAGCGGGTCATCTGGAAGCAATACATTATAAATATGTACAAAATAAAAATAAATTAGATGAAAAACAAAATAAAGCATTGTAAGCCACTAAAACACAATAAGTGTCTTGGGCCCATTACATACTAGAACTATTTCTAAGCCAAATGTTGTGTAGTAAGATTTGGCCGGGTTCACACTAAAATCCAAACAAAGGTACCCTCTTTTTAACCCCTTGAACATCTCTGAGTCCACAGGGAACAACCGTCATAATGACGGCTATCAGCGTAGAATGTGAGAATGTTTGCATAACTTGCGTAAAGTTTTCGAATAATATTTATTAGTAAGGTTATTCAATTTATCACTGTTGGTACATCACTATCCTTTCGTACGATAGGGGCAGAAAAAAGTCAAAATTTGAAAAAAAAACCCATATATTTATCATTTGACATAATTTTTCAAATGATGAAATCAGTCCTTATTTTTCGACTTAGTATTTTATTCAGTCTTTGGACCTTGGTATTTTCTATTTTTTTAGATCTAATAACATAAAAGGTTCTAGTGCAACATGATGACTTGAAAAAGCAAATAAAAAAATATAATGAAAAACAAATAACAAAAAATTAGATTTCCATTGTTGTTATTGTGGCAAAATCCTAAAAAACAACTTCAGGTTTTTGCCGTATGAAAGAAAAAAAAGTTTAGTCATGCTAAATGAATTTTATTATATTGGTTATTGATTTTATTAATTTTTAACTATTTTTATTTGAAAAGAAAAGATTTGTCCAGGACCGGGACTCGAACCCGGGTTGTGCAGATCGCTAGTCTGGAACTCTACCAATTGAGCTATCCTGGCTACATTGAGTAACCTGCAGACACTCTAGGACTCACTGAGCTTTAACCCTTTGAACGGAACACACATCAAAATTACGGCATTGTTTCACACTTTTAATTTGGACCTTGTTGACATACGTCATTATAATTATTATCATTTATTTTATTATATTAGTTATTGATTTTATTAATTTTTAAATATTTTTATTTGAAAAGAAATTACGTATGTCAAAAAGATCCAAATAAAATAAATGTTCAAAGATCATGCTTCCCCTCGTATACATCGCAAAATTGCGAGAACGCGGGGACGTCAGATCAGTGAAAAGAAGTGATATTACCATGACCAGGGAACGAGGCTGATGTAGCCAGGATAGCTCAATTGGTAGAGTTCCAGGCTAGCTATCTGGGCGACCCGGGTTCGAGTCCCGGCCCTGGACATATATTTTATTTTCAAATAAAAATCATGCTAAATGAATATTATATGAACAATGATAATTATTTACTACTTCAATTTATTTTATAAGGAGTAATTGTGTTGATTTTTTTCATACCAGAAATTGAATGAACTGATGAAGGCAGAACATTCGTCATTTTAACGGGAGTGAGTATTACTGCGCAGGCAGAAAGAAGGCAACTTGCCTCAAAACAAAGAGTGGTAGAGGGTTCCCGAAGTGATGCGGCCGCGTGTTGACATTTGACTGAAGATGTCACTAAGACCCAGCCTTGCGCTGCACCCGCGCCCTGTCTCATCAATAAAAGTGTGAAACAATGCCGTCTGCAGTGTCTGCAGATTACTCAGTGACCATCATTGACTACCAACATACTAATAATTTATCTATCTAAGATTGGTTTGAGCCTGCGACTTTGAGCATACCAACTCAGCGCTCTACACACTCAGCTTCCCCGCTTCCAAAATAAATAAATAACCGGTATGAATTTTCTAGTCACGTTTTGTCAAATCAATCAATAAAAGGTTAATTACAGAATAAGCTTAATTTTAATAACAGAATAAGCATTCGGTTATTAAAATAAGAAAACTATCATAAAATGTGTTTTCCTTTTGTAACATTTCCAGTTTATTATTTTTAACTATTATATTACTGAGATGTTCGACTTAAAACTAATTAAAAAATATTACACAAAATTCATTATCCATAATTATTTTCTCTCATTATTTTGTTACAGTATTATACAAATTATTTCACCTCTGCTTAATGACTCAATAAATAAATTAAAAAACATTTTTTAAAATTATTACGTATAGTAAAAATTTAACTGAACTCTTCAATTTCAATTTCTTTAACTGTCACAATTTCAATATGATGTATACTTAAATTTGTATGAATAGTCATTTTATTCATTTCTATCTGAAGAGTCTCCTGCCACCACTACTCTGATATACTTAAAATTGTATATATTTTAATTGTTATAATTGAGTTATTCAATCAGTCTTTATTGAGAAAATATTGAGGTATATATTTATTACCTATGTATCAAATATTAAACAATATAGAAGTTAGTAAGACAGATGTATTTAAATTGAATAACGTGTGTCTTTTTTTTTAATAGAATGTCAATAATGAACAGTTAAGGCAGAAACGTTTCACAAGATGAAATAAGGGAATCTGTAATTTACTGGGTAAATATATATATATATATATATATATATATATATATATATATATATATATATATATATATATATATATATATATATATATATCAATAATCAGCATATAAATATACACTAATAGAACCAATTATTGATTTATCCATGCTTTCTGGATAACTGTTAATAATTATTACCGTTAATAAGATTAATGTGTAATAAGTAATTTTCGTGTTTATTCTTAAAAGTACAATAAAAAATCATACATTATTCCTCGCTTTATTAATTATTTGTAGCATTAATATTAAATTAATTTTTTTAATTTTAGAAAGGATAAAAGTAATACTTATTAAATCTTATGAGATAGAGAGAGATAAATCTAGCGAGATGGACTCTACTAAGCGCCGGATGAATCAGATGATGCTAAACCCGCATAACTTATTCAAGGATCCGGTTTGTAAATTTCGGGTGGGCGTGATGTTTCCGATAAAGTGTACCAATGAAAGCAGCCAGAATTTAACAGGTTGTTGAAAGAAATTAATACAAATAATAAAGATGAAGAGCACATAAAATACATATTAAGTATATAAATATGTTAATCAGTTATAAATAAGTATTCATATGTTCATACATCTAAAATGAAGACGTTACATATACATGAATTTTTCTTCGTAACTTATTAAAGTTAAATAGGAACGGCACAAATTTTCCATTGAGATTGAATCGGTGCGCTGATTCTGAGGTTAAACTTTTAATTAGTTTTGTTCGCTGTTTTAGTTTTGATTTATAAAAATTTAATCGAGTTAGAATCGAAGTTTGTAAACTAATTAATCGCCGATTTAATAGTTGTTACCAGGAGAGAGGAGAAGTTTCCCCGGGGCTTACGGCCACCGGTTTCGTTAAACATAAATTAAATGAGTATAAATTTGAATAATTAAACTTTCTCATCTATCTCAAGGAAATTGTTTTTGAATGAATGTTCGTCAAACGTTTGGATATGCAAATTTCAAAAGTTCGAAACAACTTGGAAATCAATTAGGTACGCTATTCATATACACCTGGAGACCAAACTTTTTTGTTTTATATTTATAGAAAACACAAATTGAGTAAATAACAATTTACAGACTGATTTCCCTGTAGCTTATACTTAATTAAGCTCTATAAATAATTCACCAAAATGGACTCACTTGAAAAACTATTTCAAAACATCGTTTTTAAACATTTTAGAATTTTTCGAAAAGGGCTCGATTTGATCGATTTGTTGTTGGGAAGGATTTCTTCAGACTCGATCATATATTAGTAAAGAATTGGATGATATTTGAATTCGGATAGATTTTATTTTTATTCGAATAGTGTTCAAATGCCGATTTTTTGGAATTTCTTTATTTGGTATGAGTAACCATCTCTTAATACAAGCATTAAAAATGAGTTAAAAAGAATTATGATTGCATTAGAAAATTCATTAGAGCACAACATTTTTTTCCAAAGAATAAAAACGATTTTCAGAAAATAATAATGGTGTTACAAATTACCGTCGGAAAGCTAAATAACTTGATCACAATTAATTCAATGAAGATATAAAAAGGCTTAAAAATGTGATTTTTATATGGCAATTAATATTTTCGTGTTTTACTTGATATTTAATAATTTTCTATCATTTGAGTTGATTATATATGTATAATATCTGCATGATGTATGAATATACAATACTTGTTTTGTCTGTATGGAGCAAATAAATTAATTCTCATAGGATTACCATTTGAAGATAACAAATAAAATAAATGCTATGTAAAAACAGGTGAAACTTTAAACAGAACAATATATGCTTAATTAATCATGATTTAAATACATAATAAAGTATAAATTGGTATTTAGCACTAAAAGTATTTTAAATCCATATTAATTATTTTTAAGCATCAAGCTAATATAATGTAAATAATTATGTAAATCTCTTATTCATTCTGAAAGTATTAAGCTCTACCGACTCTTAAGACTTCTTTAGAAGAAATGTAGCATTTCCTATTAAGTTCTAAATCGGATTATATTATTAAGGAAACCTTTGATGGGTTTCCTTCGAATGACTTAAATAGATATATAATATAATTATATTAAAAATATATACAATAAATATATATTTAATGGACTTAAAAAACCCACACAATGAGGAAAGGGCGTTAAAAAGTTCTCTACAGTTTATCTACTTTCAATTTTGTCTACAAATTAATACAAGTGTTTTGAAACTATAATATACAATATTAACAATATAACAATAATAATTTATAAGACTTATAATTAGATTAGAATTTAGTCATACAAATATTTCAAACCCGCTAATCAAAAAAAGGGACCACCCTAACATCAAGGAGGTCAGGAATTCTTTTATTCACTAATTTTAAGTATGTTTGAAAAAAAGTACAACTTCGTAATTAAATATTATTGCTCTTGACTTGATGTTAGTTGCAGGAGATAAACAGAATCCTAAGAACCCGTTTTTAGTTTAATTATCGCAAATTTAAATTATTATTGCTCCCGAAAATATTTCCTCTGAGTATTGTCTATTTCGACATTAATAAAACCTCTAAATAATATCAATTGATAGTAAAATTTCAATAACCCAAATGAATGCAAATTAAAAGTTGAATATAAAGCACTTAGAGAAAAAAAACTTTCAGAAACATTTGGAAAGGCTGATCATGTGACCGTTACTTTAAAATTAACGAAAACAATACCAATTTCAGCGATATCTCCAAATATATTTTTATAAATAATATATAAATAGAAAATAAATAATTTTAAATATAAAAAAATTTTTATGTCTAGAAAATAATTTGTTAGTAATAGTGTACTCAAATATTACTATGAGTTCGACACATATAGCAGGAAAAGCATTTGATCAGGAAGGTATAACTAATGTTCAAATCAGGAATAAATAACTGACAGGATAATTTCTAAGCATTGTGACTGCTTACACCTTTTTCGAAATATAGTATAAGTTACTTACCTTAAATTACACATTCGAATGAAATTTTTTTGACTATTCAGTATAAAATGTCTCAAACGATAGATCACTTTCAGACAAATATTCGAATCATGTTATCAAATTGTCATAAAATGTTTATGTATATTAAATCTACAGGGCTCAGTAGAATGGAAATGCAAGCCTCAATGCTGGGCATGCTTCGAAGAATTGATTAATTAAAATTGACCTTCAAATCAGTGTACCCCTGTCAACAACAAAGTGATCAAACATGTTGCATGACTGCAGACAATCGCCTATTCAACCTCCTGCTAAGCTTGCAGAATTGGATTGGTTTTACGAATTGAAATCGATTATTAAAACAAACATTTAAAAAGCGCGTGACCTGGTTTGATGAACACTACTATAATACATACACCCATAATATAATCCTTTCTATAAATGTATGTAAAGCAATAAATGAAATAATTTATCTTAAGGTGTTTGATCTACGTACGTTGAATTGCATATACGAGTTTTACTCTGCAGAGTGGTCGATAATATCTTGACAATAAAACCCACAATTGCCGAGGCCTTGGACCGTTCGTGGGTAGCATTGCGTTGTAATGTCAAGCATAAATGGTCCAACACCTTACTGGCGGACAATATCCAGAGGATATTCAAATCTCTACGTCTATTCGCAAAGCTTTCCTTAACACCTTCTTCCCAGATATGTCCTCAACCTTCTTCCATCGACCTTAGCCTCGTATGTTATCTTGGCCAGCCTGTTGTTTTCCATTTTTAGGACTTGTCTGTACCATTCTAAACGTTTTTTTCTCAATAATTTTTTTCTGCTGGTTCCACTCCAAGGTTTGATCTAATGGTTGGGGCACGAATAAGGTCTCGTCTGGTTTCCCATCTATAACTCAAAGGAATCTCTTACTCTGAAGCTTAGATCACATTTTTAAGCCTTTTAGTAACCATAATTCGGAAAAGAGAAAGTCAATATGGGGAGAAATTTATTCTTATACACCCTTAATTTGGTGTACATATTTCATCTGTTTACAGCCGAATATGGGCCCTGTGGAATATGGAGAACCTCTTTAGGTTCACACAGACTCTTATAACATGAGCGAAAACCTGACGAGTAAGTATGATCTAGGACAAATCACATAGTGGATTGAAATTGTTAGGGGGTGCAATCCATGGAAAAACTTGACATCGGAGGGGGGGGGGGGCAGGGCCTCTGAGGTACAGCGCTGTGTTACCGTGCAGAAGGTCCCTCCGCCAGCTGATAGATTTTATTTAATCAGTTACCAGTCGGGGATGAATGCTTTGGGACCTGCCACTCTTTTGGGGATCTCCCAGCCTAAAATAGGGTAAATATAAAGTACCCAAAATAGGGGAAAATTCTGGCGGATGAACGTGATATAACCGTTGACTCAGTCTTTAACTCGTACTGAACTCAATATCCTTCATGAGTTGCAGTACCACAGTCGTTTATATTATTTTGTAACTCAGTTGAAAAGGTTGAGGGTTGATGGAGATAACAACAAATTACAACATAAACCTTTATCACTAGGTCGATAAACCCAACCAAGGGCTGTAAACTATTTAATGACTGATCACTATGGCGGCTCTTCCACACTACTCAGCTCGTCCTGGGTTATATTACCTCGCTGTGGCCGCGGACCGCATGAAATTTACGAGCACTTTGCCATCAAGCCGAGAAAGATACACTCCAAGTCAGCGCAGCCGTTCGTTCTGCTTCGGTCCCGCTTAAGATTCTGGAGTCGTTCGAGGCCGCTACGAACCCAAATGGAGGGTCTGTGGTCAAATGGCGATCTGCTGAATTGGCAGTAACTGACCCTAGAGAGGTCGTTACTTACGCATCTAAGCTTAAAGTTGTCTTCCATGACACAGCTGCACTGGCACATTGAAAATTCACATCAAACAATTATATTTTCTAGCTATTTACTATCATCACTTGTGTAGTTGTTGGGATGTAGAAATATTTAACCGAGTTTCTCCTAAAAGCAAGCGTGTATATATAGAATGAATGGAACAATTGTCTTTGAGTGTTTATGTTTTTGGAGGAAATCCAATGGAGAATATGAAGATTTGTTATGTAAGCGACATCGAACATTGTCGGCTAAGCCCAATGCATTTGTCATTTTTTATAGCAATAATAAAAAATAAGTATTTTTATTAATAATGTATTTTAATTTTTGAAAATATTTTATATAGTAAATACTGGATCTTTTACTTTTCTAAAATTATATTTTCCTATAGTACTATAAGTAATGTCTTATTGTTTCAACTTGGATTTATAACTTTATTTGCTGATTAATTTTTTATATCCTGAATTTAAAAAAAATACCTGCTTCATTCAGACTATAATCATGCTGAGATGGTTTTAATCAATAACGGATCTAATCCTAAAATCAGAAGTTATTATGAACAGAATATGGCAATGTTAAATGAGGCGTTCAGGATCAAAAGCGGTTATTTCTGAAATTTCAAAAATTGACTTTTTCACAATTTTCAATTGTTTAGTCAAGCAATTTTGCCTAACTAAGCAGTTTCCCATTTTATTTCTCATGGTATTAGTCCGGTTCTGAACCTGAAGTTTCTGGAGCATAAAACATTGTATGAACTAGGAAAAAATGCAGAAGTCACTTTTTGAAATTTGGTTTTATTCCCTTTTGATCCTCAAATGATGTTCCTCCTCATAACTTCAAATTGATATTTCAGACATCCGACATATGTTATGTACTGGATCATATTTGCTGATTAATTTTTAATATCCTGAATAAAAAAAAATACCTGCTTCATTCAGACTATAATCATGCTGAGATTGTTTTAATCAATAACGGATCTAATCCTAAAATCAGAAGTTATTATGAACAGAATATGATGTTAAATGAGGCGTTCAGGATCAAAAGCGGTTATTTCTGAAATTTCAAAAATAAACTTTTTCACAATTTTATTTGTGTTTTTCGTGAGTATCACTTCAGCATTCTACTGAATAAAATTATTATTTTTAATTCAGCGGTAAGCTTATATTTCGGTGATTCTTTTGATACTCTTGCATTCTATTCTTTATCCTCTATTCTAAATAAACGACATCGGAAGAGATTATCCATCCAGAAGATGATTGGATCCATCATGACAATATAAGAACTCGTTCCAAGGATAAGTATGAACTCATACCCTGCCGATCAACCAGAAATCAATCGAAGTCAATCTGAAGCAGGGTATCAGAGGCAGAGAGGGATGAAGAACAAAACCATAATACTGAGGCTAATATATATTGCATTGCCAATCAACTAGCATCGGCAGAATATTGGCTGAACCCCGTATATGGGAATAACAATAATCCATTCCATTTCCTTCCACAACAGCCGATGGTGCTTTTCGCCTTTCACTAATACATCTGATAATGTTAAATTCCATAACCGTAAACAGTTAAGACTTCAAACTAATTAAGCGCCTTGATTTTTAATTCTTCCTAATCGTTATTTATTTAACTTCACTTTATTTTGCTATGCCCAATCGGATACTGCAGTGACTCCCACTAAGTTTTGCCTATCCAGGTATAATTAGCATAGGAATCTTTAACGAGTACCTGAAATCGCATTTACGCCCCTTCCGAAGGACTGCATAACAAATTATTTTATACTCCTTTTAAGAAATCCTAAGCCCGTCTACCGGGTTGGAACCCCCCTGCGATCTGTGGCATAATCGTTGTGCTAACTACTATACCTGAGACCAAGTCCACCACTCCCTCGTAAAGGGAACATAGTAATCTAAATATATTTCAGATTTAAACGGAATAACTTATTTTAACCATCTGAATCTAGCTTAACTAACTATGTTGGATCTTAGTACATACTTTCCTAAGTTTATATCTGGCATTACTAGGGAATTGCTTGCGCTAGAAATCCTATCGCTATATCGCTGTACTGTATCCTAGGGATGGACATTTAAGTGCTATTTACTTCTTAAGTTTATGAAGCTATCATACAATTTTCTATTTATAATCATTCCAACTAAAAACGATAATCAAGATATTTTATATTTGGATTGTAAATCTTGATAAACAAAACTTCAAACGTCAAAAATTAAATAAACTAAGAAATATTTAATTCTTGTTTTATACAAAAAAAATCTTGATCGATTCCTTACGTTCAAATTGATATAAAATAATTGTTGATATAAAATAAATATATTAATAATTAACATGAAGACAAATTCATTTTATATCCAATCAATTTTTTTGTTTTATTGTTAGATTTATTATTTACTAGCAACCCACCCAGTAAATACCAGCTTTGCGCCGGTAATGAGGCATATTATGCCTACATAATTTGTCTGTGTAACGTTTTTTTTTTTTATCACGTACCGGCCAGTAAGGACCACGCGAATATTATCGGTTAGGCTTCATTGGGAGTCTTGATTTTCTTTCTTCCCATCTCAGCTAATGTACTTTATTATACAGAAATTATAAAAATACAAATAAAACCAAATATTTCTTTGTATACGAATTTATTATCTTGCACGTTAGATAATTCCACGGGATTAGGCAGCGTCTTCGTTGAAACCCATCGATATTCCAACCCATTTACACAAAACCTCAACAAATCATATACTCAAACCTTCCTGATGAATCAATCTGTCTATTGGTGAAAACCACATTTAAATCCGTGCAGTAGTTATTGCGTTTACCGCGAACAAACGCAGCCGAGGACTTTGTTTTATAATATGTATAGATTTATTTCATTAGTTGCTATCACGTTGCGTAAAGCAATGTCGCTTCATGCTTCTATCACTGATAGGACGATGGTACAATGGAAGGAAAACTGAAGGTCAAAAAGATAGTAATATAACAAATATATTGGCAGAATATGGACTGAACTAACATAAGGAAGGTATAAATAAAAGTACTAATAATGCTTTATTACAGAGCTTTAAGTACTAGAAAAGGCAACTTCAATTCTCTTTCAATACATTCCATAAGATTTGCTAATATGTAGTTTTAACTGTTAAAAACAAAATGGTGATCCGTTGATATCATTGAGGAATTAAATTTCATCGATGAAACGTTATTCCATCATCTTATGTTTTAAAACCCCAACTATCAAAATATTATTTTATCCTAAAACCAAGGCTTTTAAGTTGCCTGAAATAAAATTTATTCTATTCTTGTATTTATTTTATTTTCTATTTTTCTATTTATTTTATCAAATTTATTCTATTTTATTTATTCTATTTTTTATTTATTCTATTTTATTTTGTCTATTCATTTTTCCATTTTATTCATAGCTTATCATGTTGATCAATGATAGCTGAGGTATTATACTATCTAGTTGGTAAGATATTAGGATTCACTCGTGAAAGCATCAATACAACCGTGCGGCCGTTGTTAATCTCAGTTATCTAGCATGTAAAGTCATTAACATGCACGCCGCCTCGAATCATATTAGATCATGTATGATGAGATTGTGCTATAGATCATTCCCTTGGTTACAGTACACGCCTTGGAAAATATTATGCAGTCTGACATTTATTACTCATAATTTTTACTTAGAGAACATAACATTTATTGCTCATAATTATTACTAACTGAGATTTATCACTTGAAAATCAAGGAAAGATTTTATGACTTGAAATCCTACAATTATGTTGTCTTTGAAATCCTTATACAACTGACGCCAATAAATAAGAGAAAGGATTAAAATGAATCTTACAAGAGCAAATGGAAAACTACCAGCTAGTCATTGATCCCAAGTTGACCGTCGCCTACTGAAATAAGTTTTAGGTTTTTCATCAAAGTTTTCAGAGTAAAATTAACCGCTAATAAGTTAAAAATTATATTTTAAAATAAAACTATGAACCATCTCTTCAACATTCTTTATCCTATATGTGAACTCCTTACACCCGCCATATAAAAACTTGAAAAATTGTTACAAGGCACTTTACAAGCCATCTATTTTGTTGTCAGTTGTATTTGAATGTTTGTTTTCCAATAGTGCTGAACAACTTCTTCACATTTGCAAAAACTTGAAATTTACTTCATCTTATATATAATATACAAATTTATTTATTTACTCTTTACTCTATATAAAAATAACCTTGTTTTGTCAACATGAACTGAAATTTCTGTCATATATCTACGCGAAATGAACTAAATAATTCAAAAAAACAAGAAAGAATTCGATAATATGAATAACAGACTAGACATAAAGTACAAATAAGTGAATACATTTAAAAAAATACAGGATTCTTTTTTCAAATGTAATAAAAAGATTATTTTTATTACAGGAACATTTGAATAAATTTATATCAAACAATGACCTACTAATCTATTACCTTTCGAACTGTAAAGAGTATACACGATTAGTGATCTTGATCGATTATATTCCATATCGATAACTGTTTTAGAGGAATAGACAGACGTTCAGTTAGATCCAAAAATATTTACGTGCCCACACAAACGTTTTTAATACTAAATTTTATCAATCATTGCACGCTCAAGATGTTTCAAAGAATTCACGAGATCACATCCATTCGTTCTACTCATTAAACCAAGAAGATATAATATATTTATGAAGTATTTTAAGCTAAAAATGACTCGAGACAATTACAATGGCAATTTTTTTTTGTACGACAAATTTGAGCCATTAACTTGAAGAAGTATCCACAGTAGCCAGTTAAAAACTAATCTATCGATATATATAATAGATAAGAGAAAATGGCAAATAAGTGCTTCACCACCTTTAATAAAATAAAGTAAATATTAAGTAAAGGCGTTCCATCGCCTAAAATGTAATGGAGTCAAAATATAAGCCCAACGGAGGGGAAAAAATCTCTAATGACTTAAAATATTTCCATCAGCTAAAGTCATTTTTCGGAATACGGCAGATTGGACCTAAATGATTTGGACAATAAATGGCCGTTCGACTCGTTTCTTACAAAACAGATTTCATCAAAGAACTCAGCTCTCTCAAAATTATGGACTTAAAGGCGAAGCGTCATCTGAGCGGTTTTTTTTTCTCTCTTCCCATGTTAAGAAGTGATTGCCATTGATGTTTTACGAATAAAAATGAGAATTCTATAGGGATCGGAAAGAAATAGCTTTTATTTAGATTTATTATTCTAGCTCTTCTCAAGTCCACACAAAAAGTCCCCTCCCATGTTTAAAGAACAATAAGCTAATCCTATAACTCTAGATACCGCTTGTTCTATTTATGTATGAGTGCAGATAGGATGGAAACTGAATGGATAGGATCTAAGGACAAGGGTGAGATATGGAGTAATCTAAGGGATTCAGTTTTTCTTGGCTAAACGTGCAGAAGCTGCCCTATAGAATCGTTGACATGACAGTCGGTCAGTAAAAATTGGATATATTTTTCTATCCAAACTTAATAGCATGCGAAAAAATATATAAAAACCCATGCCACCCTGTGTGACTTCACGAGAACTTATGACAGCAAAAAAAATAAAATAAAATAAAGATGTTCTTGTTTCTTACCAATTCCTTCCTTGGCGATGAGTATATGTTACCAAAAAAATTGTAGTACATTATATTATACGTCAAATGATATCATTAATATACTAGTATACTAACCTCATAAATATCAAAATTTAAATGCATGATATTCGGGGGAACTTAGTATTACTAAATACTCTGCTAGTTTTTCACTTAGAGAACTCATTTCCAAGCTACCAATGAAATAGGAATTCCTTAATGCGTGGGTTAAGACACAAGTTAATACTACACAGAGTAAATTTTTGCCGATGTTTTGATGTGAGTGCTTCTTTTAGTGATACCAGTAAGCGATATTCATAGTTAAAAAAATATAACAAATTACAAAAATTGAAGAAAGTTTATGGTTAAAAAAAAAAAATTGATTTTATAATATTTAAAAAAACTATAATAATTTTAAAATATTTTTATTTTGAAGAGAAAAGATTTAATAATTAAAGCAATGATTAAAAATTATAATTAATTATAAATTATATAATGACGTCTGTCGAAAAGATCCTAAAATTAAAAGTAATGTTCAATGAACATTCATCCTCGTGTATACATCGCAAAATTGCGAGAAAACGGGGGATATGGGATCGGTGAAGAGAACAGATTTGTCCTAGGTAGGGAGCGACCCCGGTGGCTCAAATGGTTAGACTGTTGCCACGGTGAGGCGGAGATCCGGGTTCGAATCCCGGCTGGGGGCAAATCTTTTCTCTTCAAAATAAAAATGTTTAAAAATTAAATCAATTATTGATAAATTATAATAATTTTAGTTATATTTTAATTTTATATAAATGTTATATATTTAGTAAAATTTACTGATATTTTATAGAAATAAAGATAACAAAACAAATGAAAAGAAGAAGATAATATAAAATATTTTGAGTTTAGCTGGATTTAGTCCGATCGGCAGCAGCTCCTCTCTCTAAGTGAATTGAAATAAAATTTAACACTTGGAAGTAAAAACAATCTTGAATTCTTAAAAACCAAAATGAATGATATTATAGTTAAATACAACATAGGTTGTTAACCGAAAAAAACTCTGATAATACTGATGAATCCAAAAGTAATCAATACATTAATAATGGTTAAATATCATGTATCATTTTTGTTATGCATAAACAAAACATAATATGTTGAATAATATTGGTTGACCTTATATATATGAGGAAGAAAATCGTCCGGGTGGAGGTCAGAAAAAATTCTCTTTAGTAAGAAGAACTGTTTATTTTTAAATCCGACGTTTCTACCCACATTGCAGTTTGTTTCAGGGCTAATTACAAAAATATGAACAGAACTATACATACAAATAAAACATACATATAAATTACAATAATTACATATAAACTAAATAATATATGGTACATATAAATTAAAATAATTTATGGTAAAGAATATATGTATCTTGTATATTTATAATATATGTTTATATGTATCTAGTATATTTAGCCCTGAAAAGGACCTTAAATGTGGGTTGAAACGTGAGCTTTAAAAATTAACAGTTCTTCTTACTGAAGAGATTTTTTAGTAGCCTCCACCCGAACCATTTTCTTCCTCATAATAGATAATAGTTGACAAAATATTTTTATTTTCGAATTTTGAAAACGCATAAAGTAGTACAAATTTTTATTCTATAATTCTATAATAAAGAATTTTTGAAAGCCTTCGATAAGAAGAGGCTCCAACTTGAGCACGCCCCGGTAAGCCTGTATCAAATTGTCTCCAATTACAGTTCGCTACCATCAATTGAGCAAGAGCAAAGCCGCCTAGAGACAGAATGTAATTGGGCTGGGAGCTTTAATGAGACTTCGCCTAATGTGCTTCGGGGTAACAAAGTCCTCAGAGGGGGAGGGGGTTCTATGGTATACCAGCGGTAGGATTAATAATATCCACGGCAGCTTCCAAATATTTCAGCAATTAGGATTTGTATGAAATTAAAGGCAAAGAATATAGAATTATTTAACATAATTGAAAACGAGGATCAAAGTGACCATAGTAAGTTATTATATTTATGTTGTCAATCAAACAAAAAGAAAACTATGTATTTATGAACTTTTTTTATCTTCATCTTATTCATAGTACGTTTGTAAAGATAATAATGTTTTCATTAGTGTATGATTATATTGAAACTTTTAGCATATATATATATATTTTAATGATGAACAGATTATACTAAACAATATTTATATGATTTTCGGGTGAAGGTATAATGTGTTTTTATCTTCCAAGGTTTTTTTTTATATTTGCATGTTAGTTAAACCTCTACCCCTACAATACATCAAGGGTTTCTGGAACAACAGTTCTGCAAGGAGGTGATTAGTCTAAGATCACGCTCAATCGCCAGGTTGACTCCCTATTAAAGCTATCCAGTATAGAGAAGAAGAGTGAGCCCCAGGACGGTCTCCAGATCCCACAGGATTCATCCCCGACTGTTAAATTATCTGCCACAGCCGGATTTGAACCCAGAACCTTCGACATGACAACTCAGCGCTTTACAACTATGTTACTTCACTCCCTTTGTATGTTAATATAAACTTTTATACTACAATTATTAATATCTACGCTCCAATTATGAATAAGCATGCATCAGTAAAGAAAAAATATCTATGTACATAGTTATAAAAATGTCTATCTAGTACATTTTCATCATACATTTTTTCATTAGTAAACATATTTAACAATTCGTTATAAGCAAAGATGCCCTTCACAAATTTCAAGCAACCCTGCGACAGCCAAGTTTGCCATTTCTTCCTCTCAATTCTATCAAGCCTCTCTTACGAACTACCATGACATCGACAACAGTGTACAATAGGGATAATCACTATGTAAAACAGCTTATCGCGTATGATCTTCGACTTTTATTTACTTAGGTACCTCACAGCTAACAAGCGTATAAGCAAAAGAGATTTTACTTATTTGTATGAATCATGCACTAAGGTATTTTGTGGTATAAAACTCAGAATATAAACATCCTTCTCACATAATTTGTGAAGTTGTGAAGGATTTTTATCTAATAGTTAATATATATATATATATATATATATATATATATATATATATATTGATCGCTAAGCCCTATATGATTAGAATAGCATACATCGGTATGCATTCCTAACTTGAAATTTAAGAAGAATAATTATAGTGACCAAGGTGTTTAGTTTGAGCCTGAAATTTGAAATTCGATATATGAAGTCAGAATATGATGTTTAACCTTGGCCTAGTGTAAATTTGTAATGTTTTGCTACTGGCATACAATTTTTTTTTCTCCAGATTTTCCTATATTCAACTTAAGCCCATGTGGGATTAATTAACTTAAACAAAATTATATAAAGACAAATAATTGTAAAAATACTCTAAAAAATAAATAAATAATACTCTTATTATTATTAAAAGTATTAGCCAATTATTTAGGTTCAAGCATTTCTTTTTTAAATTTATCACCATTTACACAAACCAAAGGTAAGTGAAATACAGACTTAAAGTAATATTATAGTGCAAAGACTGAAACTAGCATTATGGTTTTTGTAAATAAGGCTGATGTTTTATTGATAATGTTTGGTAAAATTGGTGTCGTTATCATTCGTTGCTGCTAATTTGTCTGGGTAAGTCGGTATGTGCTCTTAACAATAATTTCCGTAGTTATAATTATAGTATATATGCATATATATACTATAATTATAACTGCATATATATATATGTAGATAGATGATGAGCAGTTCATTGTGCAAACTTGTCCCAGCGCAGTTGAAAAGTAGTCTGAGACCCTGTGTAGTTGGAGTAAATTATTTATGTGAAGTAATATTCCAAACGTTACTGAGAAAACCGGAAGGAGACTAATGCCTTTAAATGATGTATCAATGTATATTTTTCTATCATTAGAACTAATGAAAATTTACTTCACAATGAAATTGAAATATTATTGATTCAAATAGCTGTGAATTTGTTAACGTTTAAGTTGTAATTTATTTCAAATTTTGGACATTCCACGATTATGTCATTGAGGAAGTGACGTATAAACCAGAGAAATTATAAAATAACTTATAACTTTAGTAAATTATAAAAATATAATTACATAAAATATAAATCAATAAATTATAAAATTAAATAAACGATTTACTTTTTTAAAGCCGTCATTATTAATATAATTATTATTATTACTAAATACAAAGTAATTTAGAATAAGTTAGTATCTTTCATATTAAATATTTAATGTGTCTATATTAATGTTTATTGTATGAGATAAGGATATCTATTTAAAAACTAAGTAATCGTTAAAAGGTCGTCAATGATAACAATGCGATAGCATCTCTCATAAGTTATTTATGTTTCGTATACAGTAAGCGTCATAATTTATATTTGAATTGTTGTTAATAAAACAACGTTTTTCTTACAATCTATGATCATATAAATAATGGATGACGATTGCCTCATTATTATATTTTTTCTTGCGGAGAAGCCGAAAGAAAAAAAGTTAACGGAAATCTTTTCAAAAGATATTTTTTACTGAATGTACTGAAATGAATTAAAAAATAACAACAAGCAAGTGTTTTTTTTCATCTTTGTTATAGTAATAAAAAAAAGTGGAAAATACAATTCGAATCCATCAAAACCATCATTGAAATCATCTACCTTAGAATCAATTTCACTGTCCATGTTCTGAATGTGTGATTTTTTATAAACGAAAAAAACCCAGTAATAATGTTCACTAGAAGCGTTTTATAATTTCGACTTTTCTGTTAAAACTTAGGGATGCGGAAGGAAGTACCTTCAAAAATTTAAATATAAAATTAATTTTAAAGCTATGAAAAAAACAACAAAAGAAAAAAGATTTTTTAAAATAGTGGATTCTGAAAACAAATAATCACGTTTTTCAAATCCACTTAGTAAGTATAGTTATATAGGATTTTGAATGTCGTTTTTCCATATCAAATTAGAAATCATTCAAATGTTGTAAATACTACACACGTAAGAATACTCGTAATTTTTTTAAATCATATTAATTTACAGAAATTATTTTTTAAACTCAAAATAAGCTCTGGTTGTTAAAATTTACGTAATATTTTCTGCAGTTCTGTCAAAAACTTTATTTTTAAAATGGACTATGCAAAATTTTGTTTTCTCTCTCTCTCTCTATATATATATATATATACTATATTTTTCTAAGAAAGAGAATCTCTATAATTTACTTTACATTAAATAAACAAATGCTGAAGAAATATTGAAAAGGGCTAGGGGTGCAATAAATAAATTTTACCCCCAAATAAGTACAACTAATTTTATTATTGTCCGCGTTCCTGATTTCTAGGCCATCGTCAGAACTGAGGAAAAAGTGAAACAGAATAACTATATTAACAGCGGAGCACCAAAGAAATATTGTTACCAAGAAATTGTTTTTTTTCACATGAATGGAAAACTTGTTTCGTGGAGTTTTAAATTGTATGACAGAAAGAAGTTTTCAAAATATCATGAAGTGAGCTGAATTATTCACCTTATTTTTTTTAGACAAAATTTTTCTAGCTTTTCATTTTATTCAAGTTTAATAAAATATGCTAATGAAAGAAAGACTTACATATTGGGTTGTCCGGAAAATAATATAGGATTTTATATTTTCTTTAAATAAAATACCCCAAATAGTAAACTGTTTATATTTGTTAGACTTTTGACTTTTATAAATGTAAACACTAATTAATCTTTTCTCAAACAAAAATATTTGTTTACCTCTGTAATAGTTTGTTACTTAGAATTAATTTAGGAACGACGCCCAAACCGCCAGCAATATTAACGAAATCTGGGGCGAAGGCAGTATGAGTGAGTGGACTGTTCAACAGTGGTTCCATGGTTTTCGACATGGTTTTCGAGAGGGAGACTGGAGTCTTGATGACAAAGATGGCCGTGGAAGATCTGCTAACTTTCAAGCTTTTTTACCTTCCCAAACGCCTTAAGATGGTCATCGAAGATTGATTTGCTTACTTCGAGATAGGGAAAGCCAGTTCTCAAAAAGTTGTCTGGGATATTCTTCCACACAAGCTCGGTGAATGGGCAGAATATCTTCCACGGCCTCAAGGCTCAACTTCCTCTCGAACTCTCTGGAACCACCGTTCAATAGTTCACTCACTACCTTTCCCCAGACTTGATATTTCTGTCCATTTGGGCCTTGACCCTGCAGATGTCAAAAAGAGTAAATTTTAACGATTGACCTGAGCAGAGGGAGTTATTACTGTACACATTCTATACAATTTATTTTTTTTTAAGTCTAAAAAAATATGAAAATGAAATAATGAATACAATATATAAAAATAATATAAAATTAGAAATGCTTTTAGCCGAATTGTGGGACCAATTATAACCATCCGCAGTTTTTCCCCTTAAAACCCAACAACAATATGGTTTGGTGTCTCAAATATGTTGTTGTTTGTTTATTTAACGTATCTATATGCTGCTTTAACTAATCGGACGATGCTACAGTGGGAGCTCTAAATTTTACCTACCCAGGATTAATAAGGATATGGATTTTTAACGAGTATCTGAAATCGTACAGGCTCGGGACTAGGGATGGGTAAGGTTGTATCAATCTGATACTTTGTAGCTGATACTGAAAAGTAGTAGATACAAGCATCAGATACGGTCGAAATGTAGTTGATACAATTATCAGATAAGGTCGAAATGTACCGGGTACAGGTGATACTTACATCAACTGACTGGTCAGTAATACTGATACTTGTACTGATACTGATACTTGTATCAACTGACTGGTCAGTATCAACTATCGGCGAAAGACCAATTTAGCCGCATCTCCCCCTAGTATTTATAAATAAATAAGTAAAAATAATAGTTAACAAGTTTTCACTTATCATCAATATAATCTGTAATTAGTCACTAATCACATATGTAAAAACAAAAATAAACTATGAAATTAGTTAACAGTAAAGGGTGGTTGAGATAACATTTTCCAAGATCGCCTCCTAATATATGATTTTTCACGAGCAACTTTCACAAAAAAAACCTCGACCTATGTCCGGGCAAATATGGTTTCATTAATGGATATATCTATATCATAAAGTAAAGACATTGACTTGAATGATTGAAATCGGGGGCAAAAAAAATTGTTCGACGAAATTGATTAATTTTTGTATCCACTTTTTCACTTTCAACAGTAACAGATTTTAGATCATTTTAAAGAAGAAAATTAGTTTCACAAAATTAAAAAACAGCAAAGGAATATGACGAGTATTATAACAGCTATAGCGTTTTAAAGAGCGTAAGCGGCGGCGGACAGACAAATTTTGTATTACAATCCAAATTCTACGTGTCTTGGAACGAGAATAGCAAAAGTTTGAGGTAGGGTTAAAATCTATTTTTTTTTTTTCAATTCCATAGCTTTCAAAAAATAATTTACCAATAAAAAACATAACTTTAATCATTTGATGTCTTCTGCAGGTTACTATTTCGATGAATAACTCTTTTTCCTTTAAAAATGATAACAAAAACTGATGCCCCAAGAAAGGGTTCTGTGTAGCGTATTAGAAGAGGAAGAGTCGGGATAACTGTATTCAGCTACAAAAATATTAAGTATCAGATACAGAAAAGTATCAGTATCGCTTGTATTCAGATACAGGAAAATCCAGTATCTACCCATGACTATTCCGGACCCCGTTTAACGCCCCTACCGAAGGACGGCATAACCAAGGATTTCTTACTCCCTTTAAAAAACCCAAGGCCTACCTGCCGGGCTACGAACCCGCGAACTTGGGCTTAGTAGTTTGTTACGGTTACTAGAACATAGCCCGCTCCATGTCTCAAATAAAAACTATTAGTATATGAAGCTAATAAATATGCTGTTAAATGCAGACGATAACAAACCAGTTAGCCATATGAGAAGGGACCGGTTAAAAGCAGTCCATCCTAGAGAACAGTAAATTTGAGCCTGGGGCAATTCGGAAGCCATTAGGCGGGGCCCTAAACAGGAATTAATCCCCTCGGTTTTGTGGCAGCATTAGCCAGTGTTAAAGAGTGTTCCCTGTCCTCTCCTCTCCCCCCCCCCACACTCTTTCACTCTCACTCTCTCTCTCTCTCTCTCTCTCTCTCTCTCTCTCTCTCTCTCTCTCTCTCTCACTCTCTCTCTCTCCCCCTCCCTCTCGGATCTCTCTTATTTATCAATTAGCCACTCGGTTAGTGTCACTCGTGAGTGATCAACAACTCCCTCCGGGTCATCCATCAATTTAATAAAGTCAGGGGTTCCATTGATTTGTGGAAATCCATTGGTCCCGGGAGGGTTTTTAATACTATATCATTAAAAATAATTAGAAATTAAATAATGAAATATCGCAGTTAAAAAACAAGACAAGATTACGATTTATATTATTTTATTTTCAAAATAAAAGTTTATGGATGAATATTATATGGAATAAATGACAATTGCTTATCTAATTTCGGTATCAGTCCCGTAGGATGTTGCTTCCAGTTAAGACACAACAAGTTTTAATTTTTCATTCGTTTCATTTTTAATATTCACGAAAATAAATTACACGTGAGTTTTAATATGAAAAAAGAGTGTAGGCTATGGGAAATGTTTATATTTCGGTGATCATTTCATTAAAAAAATTAACGTTTCATAAACACTTAGTATAGACGATGATATAAAAAAAACGGTGTATATAAGCCGGCTATTTAATTTATATAAAGTCGCTAACAGTTACTACATACCGCCGGGTAGTGTATAGAGTCAGTGATAAAATCATTTTTAACCTTTAACAATTCGAAGTATAGATGATATATACTTGTTCATTTCTCGGTGAAATGATTATCGGAATATGCACATTTCCCATAATTATAATATTTTTTCCATAGTAAAACTCGCGATTACTTGCATTTTTGGAAAATATTAAAAAAGGGAACGAATGAAAAGTTAAAACTTGTTTTGACTCAACTCGAAGCGGGACTGATAATTAATTTTTTTAAATTTGTCTATTATCTAAACAAGTTTTCAGTGGTGTTGCGATGTTTATTTTTCGTTTCTAAAGCTGAATGGGCCGTAACTCTATTTATAATTATTTCTCGCTTGGACTGGTAACTGCTACTTTATTACTCATATAAATGGATGGAAATATAGGGAAATAACTATCATTTCACAAGATATTTTTTAATATCGAGGACAAAATATCTTAACGTTTTAAATTATGGGACCAACCATAAGGCTGTTAAAATTGTTATTCTAGACCCCTCTAGCCACGTTCCTCTTCTTATAGTAATTTTTTTTTCGCTACTATTAAGACTGAAACATCCCCATTTCATGGCATTTGTGACATAAGTTCATCTTTGGAATTATTCCGAATTTCTGGAAGTATTTTACAGCTCCTTTTTTCCAAAATGTCCCTCAGTTCATGTTTTTAAATAGTCAACAGAGGAAAAAAATCAACAATAATAAATAACAAATAAAAAAACATTAAATTAATAATGAAATCAACTAAATGAATAATGAAATTTAAAGATACTAGAGATACAATTAAATTATATTACAATTAAATGAACTGCGATATAACTTGTAAAATGGCCGTTGGTCCGCCGCTAGGTACTCCCCTAGTTGTATAAAAGTAACTATTATGTCGATTTTATCTCTATTGATATAGTATAGTATTTAATCAATACTTTGCGTGTTATTACTGTAATACTTTAATCTATTTATTATATATTTATTTGATAAATCATACAAATGACATTTGGCCAATATTGTATTTTCGATGTACTTTCATCTAAAAAAAAAAAAAAAAAAAAAAACCTCTTATATTTGCCCGAGATTCTTCCTCTTTATAACACAGCACACATCCCAAAGAGGGGCATATCAAACGTACTTTTCTGGCCACGTTCCGCCGGTAATACTCCCTTAGGATGATGGTCCCTTTTATGTGGAGAAGAATAGGGAACCCCAAGGGCACCCCTGAGGGAGGGAAAGATTTATGGAACCAGAAGAATTATGAAAGGGGTATGGAAATAGGAGGAATTAGGTGGAGCCATTGTCTGGGCGTTTCCATCGTTATTTTTATATTTATATTGTTATTAATGTTACTTTACCACAACAAATTAGAGTTTACAAAGAACTTACTTATATGTCTTGAGAATTGGCTTGAAATATATTTATTTTTCCTGAGATAATTCACTTCTTGATATACCAGTACTTCTTCAGTGCTGAGTTTTTGTAGAGGACTTGTAATAGTTCTTAACGTTTTTAATAATATGCATTATAAAATTATATTTAATGTGAGGGCTACCCAATCTTAACTAATTGTGATATTTAATAAAAACATTAAGGTTAGAACATATAGCGTCTCCCACCTCTATGATGAGTTAAAGTGGCTCTTCCCTCCCTTCCGAAGACAATATTTTCTCTGTTCATTCTTACACCAATCCATTCACTCTCAACACCCTTCATATATCTACAGTCTCCTCCAATTCAAATCCTCAGTTCAACACCATAAAACAAGATCCCGCCTTTCTGATCTCTATATACGTTCACACAGAATTAAAGTATTCGAACGTGCCTTTCTCGCCCGCTCCACCACAGTGTGGAACTCAATCCCTCCTAATATCCGTCATACTTCCTCTCTATCCTTATTCATATCCTTGCTTTTTCAACACTTCTTAGCTTCCCAAAAGGATAAGAGGTTAGTCATTTGCTTAGAATGTAATCTATAGAATAACTCATTGTGTTATTTAGTTCTTTTCATTTTGCTTTTTGAAAAGCTGTACATCATGTAAAGAAATTATTGTACGCTAGCTCATGCATTTAACAAAAGCTATAAAGATTTATCTATTCTCTTTAATTGCTTGATATCTTGTCAAGATCTGTACTGTTTATTTACTTACTATTATTTTTGTTTATATATTTCTTTTTAAATTGTTTTCTGTCATGTTTTACACGCTTTATGATTTGTATTTGGGCTTCTGGCCAGATAAATATTATGTTTTTTTTCCTGTTCATATCTGTTATTCTAAAGGGACTTAGTTCCAGAATAAAGTTACTTTTCTATTCTATTCTATAAAACATTTTTTTTTTCCTATATTCTAAGCTAAATGATTGTTTTTCTTTGGAAAACTACAATTTTATCAAATAGAACGTAAGTAAAAGTTTTTATCGTGGAAGGGCAAGTGCAAATTATTCAATTTTTTAATCTAATATTTTTCTTTGCACGGAGCAACCGTCCATGAATATAAAAATTTTAGTATGATCTTATTGTCGACTATAACTTTTGTGAGGCGTTAGGGATCAAAAGCGGATAACTCCAAACTTAAAAAATTAACCTTTTCAAATGTTTGCTAGTTCAGTAAAGCAATGCATTGAGCTCCCGAAACTTCAAGTTCAGAATTGGACTAAAACTGTGAGAAATAAGACGACCAAGGGTCGTGTTAGACAAAACTGCTTGACTAAAGCACTGGAAATGAAAAGAAGTCAATTTTTGAAATTTCGGTGTTATCCGATTCTCATCCTAAAAGCCTCCTATACAAAAACACAACATAAAACTTTACACGTATTATTAAAATAAAATTTATACCTTTTTCAATAATTACTGTATGAATATGAAGAATACAATTTATGAATATATATGTGTTTTTAAGAAATTATTTTTTTATCACTATCCGGACCATTTTCTAATAAAATCTATGTAATTTTTTTTTCAAATATCAATGTTTGTTTTGTTAAGTCGTTCATTTCAATTATGGAACTCTTAAAACGTGCATTTAAGGGGAAAACTTGATTCAAAATTTTTCATTATTTTAATGGTTTCTTTTAAAGTATATAGTTAAGTTGGAGTAAAAAAAAGTAATTATGGAGAGTTTGAAAGCAATCGCTAAAATGACATTTTAGAAGATTTACCATTTTTAACATCATAGATGTTCTTTGAGTAGTTTATTCCAGTACATAATTTCACTCGACTTATCGCTTAGAAAAAAACAAATAAAACTGAAATGACATAGGTTCGTTTTAAATTTAATTAAGTGAAATTCCATGTAATGATGAAACTGCTATAAACTCGGAACAATTTAACATTCGTTGCTGGCCACTAACTAAACCAATTAAAATTTAGAGCAACCGCAGCAATGAGGTAAAATATATTTCAACAACCGTATTTAGTCAACCATTATGTGCACCACCTATTCAACATTTCGCTTATTGAAATAATAGTATTAATAGAAATAATGACTTGAAAAATTAATTGTCTGGTAATAAGGGTAACAAACCAGTAATGAATTATCGCTTGTAATTAGTAATGAGATTATTTTCAGATTATCATTTTTAAAAAACGTAATGTAGCTTATCAACAATGGGAGGAGAAATTATTATGTGGACTTTTCTTTTTTTTCTAACCTCAACATATTTTTCCACAGGAACAATTGAGTTGTACCATTTGAGATTTTCCAGGAAATAGTTAAGTTACTAGTTGGTCTACTATATTCATTGATACAAATGTTTCATGAATACAAGATGAGTCAAAATTGATTGACTTATATTTTAGCAAATAGAATCCAAATTAAGCTTATATATCAGTGCTGAAACCTTTGAAAATGGTATAAAGTGAAAAAAAAATTATAGTAGGATGAAACCCATTGGAAAGGGAAGAGAATATAACTAAAATGAAAGGAAAAATAATTTACGGGCTATCGTTCGGGAAGTGGAAGGGGGGGCGGTTTAAGGGTAAAAATCGGTTACTACAAGTCCTATAGAAAAAAGTAAAATTGCAAAATTGTAGGTAATAAAATGATCTACAACTTTTGTATTTACACTTTTTTCACATAACCTCAAATTAAGAGTACCCACTTTATAAGATGAATGAGCCCAAGTAAGGTTTGCAGATCCCAGTTTCCATCCTCTGGGCGCTGTTGACTGAATAAATAATTTATCTGCCTGATTTGAATCCAGGACCTTCAGTACAGCCACTGAGCACACTCGGACAGGGGACCGACGGCGTTTGACGTATGATCGAAAGACGAACTACTGAACTAAGTGAACTAGTTGAACCTTTCTAGTTCATTTAACCTCTCAGTTTCTCCCCCTTTTTCCATAGTTCAATTCCTCTCTCAGTTTAGTACATTTCTAGTTCTTTTGAAAAATTAACTATGTAGTTCATTTGAACTAGTTCATTAGAATGAATAGGAATGCGAAACAATCAACAGTATTCCTTTATCCCGGAAAAAGGCACATATAAAACTCATTTTCCTCTCTTACTATTGTTCTGATGTTTATAGTTTGGTAAAGGTTTCTTATTATGTTTGCAATTTTGTTCGGCTTAAAATAATTAACAAAACTTACAGAAAAACTTACTAAGCATAAAATCAGTCAACAAGAAATTTTCCATGTTTTACTCCTGCTAATTAACTAATTTCAGTACCGGGCCTATTTATAATGTTATTTAAAGTTGTTTTCCTGATTGGAAGAAATATATCTTGAAAAGCAAGCGGTTCTATGCCGACAGGTAGACTAAAACAGCAGTAGGAGAATTTCGTTAAGATCCGATCATGGAAATGTATATTTCGATAGGGTTCCGCTTGTTTGAAACAGGCAACTATTATTGCATATCAATATGGAGCCCCTTGTGCCCCTCAGCTCTATTGTTATTTATTTTATTCGATATTATTCATTTTCTATATGATCAAACCAGATACTGTGTAAATTAAAAAAAGTGTATTGTACGCGGTTTCATTGACCTTCTATGAGCATCCGTACCGATTCCGCCGATTCCGGGAACGGAAGTCGATAGCAACATTGGTGAATTGTTAAGGATATCAGATCGTCATACGCAAAATATCCATTCTAGATCGTAAAACTTCAACGTGTTTTCCGACGGTCGCAGAATACCAATGAATCTAAATTAATGGGGAAATTCCTGAGGGCTGTTTTATATGCAGAAGTATAGCTCAAAGCAAAGACCTGGGCCTTCCAAAGTCTCCAAAGGACTTGTTAATTTCCTGATAGGGCTGCTGTATTACTTCTTCATCACTAAGAGCTTCTTCCAGGAAGTATTCTCTGCCTCTGTAGTAGTTAAAAAAGATAAAAGAACCTTATTAATGAAGACTGGTTCTTTAAATTTAATTATAAAATAATCCTTAAACTCCTATTGTAAAATATGAAAACTTAAAAAGTTGTTATGTTTACCTGTTTTTTTTTTGTGTTTTTTTTACCAGATCGGCCTTGGTAGTCTTGTACAATAGACACCCCTAACTAAATACATCGTTATAACTAAAGGCCGGATTTCGTGCAGTAAACACTTTAAAAACGTGCAGTAAAAATTAGCCAAACGTGCAAAAACGTGCAATAAAAATAAAATACACGGAGCACAAAATTCTTTGTTGTGCGGTTCTTCTGAAGGGACCTAAAATAGGGTCCATTTGCCATAAAAATCTGTATCAGTTCCGCAGGTTGTCACTTCGAGTCAAGTCATGGCTTTTCATTCGTCTGCTTTTTAATATTCTCGAGAAAAAAAACATTATCACTGACTGTATATAGTAACTTTTATTCACTGTAAGTAGTTACTATTACAGTCTGTGTATAGATTAGAAAACCGACTTACACATACCGTTTAGGTCATTTAATTTTAATGAAATGATTGCCCAAATAAACAGAATTTCCATTACACTATTCTTTTCAACTAACGATTATTTTTATTTTCGATTATATTAAAAGAAAATGAAACAAAAGTTAAAACTTGTTATGAAACGACAACCTGTGGAACTGATACCTAAAGCCAAAGGGTGAACTAGTAACTCGATCCATAACTCCATATTTCAATAAAATTTAACCTTTCCAGAATAATAAAATTTCAATTATCCTCAGATTTAATAACTCCTTTGAAATCCTTCCCCGGTCATCTAACGAAAAACCTTTTTTTTTCTTATTCATCTTTTTAAGTTTATGATATTACTTTCTGTGAAACATCCGCTATTACCGGATAGATTGTTTTCATAAAAACCGAGAGAAATAAAACTTATTATGGAGGGTCTAATACAAAAATTTGGTAAATCCGGAAATGCAAAGTTTTGGTTAGATGCAAATGACAGGGTTAAGGTTAACCCCCGAAGTTTTGCGTTAACAAAATCAGCTTATATTTGAATTAAACATTGAGAGCAAAAGGGTTAAGTGTATCAATTAACACTGACGTTTAAAACGAGGTAATTTAAGGTACACCTGTTCTTCCACCAATATACAATAAAACTGACCGCATACACGTTTATGTAGTCTTTCAGTAACATATGATTCGAGCCCAGTTCTTGAGTTGATCGGCAGAGTTGATCTAATTGGATATACAGAAGAAAATTGTCCGTGTGGAGGTCAAAGAAAGAATTCTTCAAATATTTATTATAATCCGAAGTTTTGACTCACGTTGCAGTTCTTCTTCAGGCCTTATAATGTAGGTCACAGATATATTAGATGTGGTTCTATATTGGATGCGATACAAGAATAAATGCTTTAACGTTATAGTTGTAAAATGGACTTCACATCCTTATAATGGACGGTGTTCTGCTCGAGTCGAGATGTTTTATCCTCTATCCGCCCAAGTTAGTGGTATAAATATATACATACGTATATAATCGTCGTTTCTAACCGCACAGCTGTAAACTATGGGAAACTGAATAAGCACCTCACATGTCCATGGACAATATGCAAGAACACGTGCAAAGCGGAAAGTCCACGTGAAACAGTCTGACTGGTTTTTTTATCAAGGCTCTCAATTATTTAACTTTTTAATGCCTTTTCTTAATGTTTCAATTTATAATCAACATGATACGTATTTCATAACGCAGTTTAAATACATTCCACAAGTGTTTGTTTGATTTCGTTTATTACTGTGGTTTTACTCAATTTTATATTTGAAAAAGAACATAAAAAAAATTAATAAGAGACTGTATGCTAGTTTCTTCCATCATAACCTTCAATCATTTTTTTTCAATGAATGATGTCTCATTTTCCAATCAATTTAAATTGAAATACTTATTAATATTTATTATTCTATTTTATGTTACATTTGCATCTGCGCAGTATCGCATCCAGAAATTTTTTGTGCTTCTTTGTCCTCTCAATTTGCAGGAATATGAAATTTATTTGGTCTTAATAAAAGATTTTACAGTAGGAATGTTCATATCGTTGAGTATAGTGTGTATAACCAAGGCGCAAGGGAGAGTAGTGATTCATTGGTAGAGCTCTGAATTGCCGTACCGAAGGTCCTAAGTTCAAAGCTCGCTGCTGGAAGAATTTTACTTGATCTGTTAGCGGCCGGAGAAGGATCTTATGGGATCTAGGACCCTCCTCGGGCTCACCATAAAGTGGTTATCCAAAGTAGGTGGAGAAATCTGGCGATTGAAGGTGATCTAGGACAAATTACCTCCCTGCACAACCTTTTTTTTAAAGGTAAAAACAAGTAAGATAAAAGCAAGAAACAGTACAGTCTCTACCACGTACTACAAACCAAAAATCATCATAGGTTGCAGTGGCGCAGCTTTTTTTTATTCTGTTATTACCCGGGATTAAAAGTTTTTGTTAGTATTTTGGATTGTGATGCCTTGTGTAAATGAACGTGTTTTGCTGAGCCGTTTAGTTCTGCTCCATATGTCCAAATAGACCTTAGGAGATTAGTCCTTTGTTTCGTATGTCGAGTGAAAGACCTGTTGTCCAGAAGGCGTTATCGTTGTTTGTAGCGTCTTGCCTGAAATTAAAATATAAAAGTGATTCTCAAAACAATATCATCGGGACTAAGTTGATATCTCAACTATTCAAAATTTAAGTGCAAGCTACACTCGCTCTTACAATCAACTTAGGACTTTGGCCTTGGAGTTGGGAGGAGTTTAATTTGATCTCGAGCCCAAGTTGGAAGCCTCCGGTCCCCGCTGCTGCCGTTCCTCTGCAATAATTGCATGCCACCCCTTCACGTAATTGAGAGGGCATCCATTCACTCCCATGTCTTTCCATGAACGATCGTATTCACTTGTATAATAAGTATTCAAAGTGTAATGATAAACACTTACGACGATCACGTCACTATAATGATCTATTTATGATAAATCTGGTCTTGTGAACGTGTAAAATGCTCCCAAAATTGTCCACTATGTTTTGAACGATTTTAGGATTAGCGGATTTCTTTTTTATCCAATTTTATTCACATAAAACACACACACACACACACACACATATACATATATATTGCAAGGTTACCTACATAGTTTCTACATTTATAACACCTTTTGTTTTTAAATAATATAGAACTATATCGCTTTAATATATTTGCCGCTGTGTAGCTAAAAAATGAATAAGTTGTTATATTTCCTGCTTTCGACGCCAATTAAAACCAAAAGTAAAGCTACTAGGTAACCAATACTGCAATCAAACTTTATGTTGCAGACCATTCCGATCGATAGATATCCAAAACTTAACTGAAGACTTTATTTCATGGAAAAAAGCAACAAAATTGTTCTGTAACTATATTTAAAATTTAATATTCATTTAAAATTAATCATTTTTATTTTATTTCCGTAAATTAAGACTGTTCAAAAATGTTCACTTATATATCACACAATTGTGATTAACCTTGTTTAAGTAAGGGTATTTTAAGGACAGTATTTTACAGTTTCAACAGTGTGTGATGGTAACTATTTCCATCTGAAATTTATCTTAAAGGATCATCAATGGCGCAACAGCCTAGTTAGGAGTCGGCGTATCCTCTAGCAGTTTTTGCGATCACTCTCTCTGTCTTGTACAGCCGCGATTACGCACAACCAGATTGTTGGAATCATTCGCGTCTTCGTCTATCCATCGCAGTTCGTTATATCGAACCTTCTTGATCCATAAAGTTAATCCCTCTTCTTATTTTTATGAACGCTATGTTCCTTCATCATGTCCAGCCCATCTAAGCCGTTCCACGCGTATAACACTCGTAGCCCGGTCTCCTGTTAGTGTATAGAGCTCTAAGTTACTCCTCAGTTTCCAGTTCTCACCTAGATCAATTCGGCTTAGAATCTTCCACTCAAACACAATTAGTCTTTGCTCGACCTACTATGAGATGCTCCAAGTCTCCGATCCGAACAACAAGACAGGGCATATCAGAGTCATATATAATCTCAACTTTGTACTCCATGTGAGGTGATGACTTCATCTTAATCCGAAGAAGATTCTGTTCGGAAGCATTATTCTCCTTATCACTACTTCGTCGTTATCCACGTTAGCCTGTGACCTGAGATGTTGAAGAATTTGTCTGTATCGGCTCACAGGTCTTTATTGAAGAGGTCGAAGAATTTGTGTAATTTCAAAACTCTATGATCTTACTGCAATCCTTTCCCATTGATAGACCCTCTGACTTGGTATCATGAATTTGGTCTTGAGTTCATTCCATGAATGCATCGTTAAACGGTTGGCTGCTTGAAAGGACCTATCCAAAATGTCATGTATGATGTCATCATCATAGGCGAGATTCTCGACGGTCTAATTATAGAAATGTTGTATTGCATGTGAATCAGAAAAAATACTTAAATATCAAATATTCCTATAATTTTATACGTATTATAGCTACAGGCTCGGTGAATAAGTGGTTAAGTCGGGTTTAGTTCAGAGATAGTTAACTGCTTTCAAATAAACGGAATCCTATCATTATTGTAGTTTTTGGCTTGAAATGGAAATGTAATATAAACAATAACTCCTTTTCTAGTCAATTCCTTACTTAGCCCCTTATTCACAACGAAAATAACTCGATTCCTCTTACTTAAGTACAAGAAACTCATTTTGGAGAAAATTAGAATTAACCACTTATTCACCGGGGCTGTAGATATATTCATATAATATTAATTTTAAAAGTACAGATTGGTTAAACAATAATGTTTTTTTTGGGTTTTTTTACCGAATCCAGAATTAGTAAAGATTGTATGTGTATGGCAGTAATTTGAAATAAAATGAAATTTTTGAGTATTTATTAATTTAACTATTTTATTCTAATATGATAAGCTTTTAATATAAATCTAATCAGTAATTTTAATTATGTTATTTTTGAGGGATAAGGGAATTTGTTATTTTGGTGGTATTTATAGAATTAAATAAATACGGCGGGGTGGCTCAGCCGTAGAGCGCTGAATGTCGAAAATGTATTCTCAAATATCATAAGCCACACACACACATATATATATGTCTATTTTATATCTAAAATTATAGTTTTAAATATAAAATATATATATTTTATATATAAAACGTAAGAGAAATAAAATAAAAATAAATAATTTTAATATTATTTCAAGTGATTATAGCGTATATGGTTCCTAATTGATTTTTATATAGAATTGAATAAACTAATACAAGGAACAACAATAATTTTCAATCCTTACTGCTCTGAATTAAAAAAAAAATTCAATTAAAATTTTTGTTAGTGTTTTTAGAAGTTTAAGCGGGCGAGGAAAATCATTAAACAAATTCCATAATAAGGAAAGTTTGTGAATGGCTGAGAGAGAGAAGGAACGCCATTACGGTCAGTGTGTTGTTAATCCTTTAAATGTTAATCAGCTAATTTCCCGCATTTCCGTGGGGGGTGGGCCAAAAGTTTTCCTCGGCCCACCGCAGCCTGTCGGCTCTAGCCACTTAATCACCGTCTGTTTTCGGTGAGGGATTGTTTAATTTAAAATTAAGCAAAACATCATAATTTTATAAGTGGTTCTTAATTAGTAGTATTGAAAATATTTTACTTACTGCTTCAGGTATTAATTTTAGTGTTGCTGAATCACACTTACCTGTAAAAAAAAGAAAAAAGAAAATTAAAAAATCATATCATTTTTTCTTATATGGGGCGTACCATTCAAACCACGGTAAATTCATTTTTTTTAAATTGATTTTTTCTAAACAATGAAAATATTTGCAGAAATCATTCTAAGAATGTAAACATGTATTGACAGTTACGCCATTGAACAGGGTATTAAAGATATTAATTTGGTTTGTCTACTTTTATATACTTGGAAGACGTTTTTTTGCCAGCGTGAAAAATTTTCAAATATGGATTTAACTGGGTTTGGAGTGAGACGCCTCATATAACAACTTAACAAAACCGGAGCGATTGATACAATTCAATGAACGAGTTTAGTGAAAATATTGAAATATACATCCAGTTGAATATACAGAATTAATAAAACTTAAATGTACAAATGGGTTAAGTTGTAAAAGATTAGTTGAGGAGTATTCTATTAAAAATGTATATATTCACTTCTAGAGAAAAAAAATTATCTAAAATACTTAACTCGAAAGTGCATGTAAAATTTATTTTTAAAAATGGTCTTTACGATGTCCAAAATCGGTTCTGAATCAACTTATTTTAATTATTAAATTCAATGATTGATTTGGGCACCGCCCTCTGCTGATTTGTTGGTTTATTTATTATTTAACGTATGCTTTGGCTAATCGGATAATGCTACAATAACAGTCATAGATTTTCCTGGTTTAATTAGGTAATCTTAAACGAGTACCTGACACCGCCATTATAAGTCCCTCCGAAGAACGAAGGATATTTCACTCCCTGCAAAACATTACTTAAAACCAACGTATTTCTCGTGTTATCCTAAAATTTGGCGCAATGATAATCACCTTTTAGATAAATAGAGGAAATTGATTTCATTTAACTTGTGTCTTTCAATTTCTTAAAGTTATCAGAAATTGGATATGTTGAGTATTGATATATTGAGTGTTGTACTCTCACTACACATTTTAGAAAAACAAAACATACATTTAAATTTGGTAAACCTTAAATAATACACCAAGAGAAAAATAGTTTCAAACGGAATATAAAGGAAATGATAACTATAGAAGAGTATAAAAAACGAATTGTAAATAAAAAATCGGATTTTCAAGGTCTAACTACGAGTTATGCAAATTTAATTAATTCTTAAAAAAATAATAATATATATATAAATGTAATATCATTCAAAAATCAAATAAAACTGCTGTTCTTAAAAATAAATTACTTACTCATTGATCACTACTATCAAAATATTAACATTTTATGAAATATTGGAAGGTAACTGATTAATGATTAGCTGATTTATCCATTAAAAACTTGTAAGTACAACTTATTTAATTAACATCTTACACGGGCCAATTTATATTTATTTTAGTGTTCTATTTAATGTATTTACTAAAAGCTCATTTTTTCTCTGTCAGGGCATGAATATGAGACCAACCTAGTCTCGAAACAGTGCCAAAAGAAAATTTAAGAACTGGCTGGAACTCAAGAATCAGGATATATATTTTCTATAACAGTCAAAATAAGTAGTAACCAATATATATATACATTTTGGGAAAGCTTACGGCAATATCAGCAGACACCACAGATCAGACTAACCAACAGAGTTCTTAACATACAGCAGATCAAGGCCGGGATGGCAAAAGTCAAAATTGAGATTACACAAGACTCACAGGATATTACTGACTAAAGCGTCATTGGAAGGAAGGGGTATCAAGTAGGAAGTGGTGCCGGAGAAGACATCAACCACAGCCCGAAGACCAAATTGGACCGAAAAAAGGAAGAGGGCTTTTAGAGAACGAATGACGGAGTACTGGAAGAGCAGGAAGACGTAGTCATGGATGCTTCGCAAAGGCTGATTAAAGGCTTGCAACACTTGAAATAACAAAAATAATACTCACGCCTTACGTATTTATTCGTATGATAAAATTACTTGGCATAATCTCTTACAGATTAAATTTTTCCTCTCAGTCATTTTTTGACGGCTTGCCTTTGGATGATAGTAATGAGTGATAATGTACATTATGAAAAAATATATATTTACAAATACCACAACAGATATTTTACGTTTTTTTAAACGAAAGAGAAATAAAACATTTTAAAATCGTTTTTACTTATTTTAGCTTATATCGTTCCTTTTTGTTATTATTGTTATCTAAAGTTATATCAATTTTTTATAAGCAGAGGTAGAAATATTTGTCAATTCTCATAGAAAATCTGAGGATGTGATAAGAGTAAAAACCAATAGAAGAGAGTGATCCTAAAAACCCTGGACGGATGTGGGTAGGGTCCTATAAGAGGCAACAAGGTAACTTCGTCCCAGCCCCTAACATGTCCAATATAATTTTAGGGACTTGAGAAGCTCTGGGAAAACAAGTAAAGTCCCAAATATTCTCTACTAAACTGCTTCACAGCACTTTGAGTAGGTGAACTAATTAAATATTAAATTTAGAAGTGTTTATGCAAATGCATAAAGTAGCCTGTCGGTATCTTGAGGTTACCTGACTTAATAAATAATAAA
The DNA here is from genome assembly GCA_964056705.1 of Troilus luridus. NCBI lineage: Eukaryota > Metazoa > Arthropoda > Insecta > Hemiptera > Pentatomidae > Troilus > Troilus luridus. The sequence goes on from OZ057414.1 coordinate 61,867,232, forward strand.
ATTTAATTATGTGACAACAAAATAAGTTTTAGTGTCATATTAACGCTTATGTTAAATTTAAAAAAATAAACTCTATGAAAAATATATTTAATTAACCCTCGAGCGGGCGCGTTGGTGTACATAGTACGCCAAAAATGTTTGAATCAGTGCTGCGCATTGTCTGTTTTTAGTTGAATCTGGAAACTTCATGTTAATCTCTCAGTAGACACCCTGTGCCCGGCGGATGCACAACTCTTTGTTATTATCTCGCGCGTGTCGTGCCTGTTCTTGAATATCTTCCCAAATCTCTCAACTGGCGTACATTGTACGCCAAGCGCCCGGTCATGTAAGTAATTTTTACTTTCTTTTTTAATTGTTTTTCTTATAAAATTCGTTGTTATTTAGGCTTATATGCTTTTTTATTGTTGTTAGGAATCGAAAACAATATTTCTCTAATGAACAAATTACAAAATTACTGAATGAATCTCTTGATGAAGAAGCTATTTCGTCTGATTCAGATGACGATGAGCAAGAAATTATAAATTATGAAGCTCGTGGCAGCGAATCAGAACAAGAATGCATCATGATGCAAAAATTGACGAAGAGACTAATAGGCCTGAGATGATACTCGATCGAACGGCGTAGACACATGTGGAAAATATAACCTTTTGTTTTTGGTAAAATTTTTATTTTTTTCATAAATTTTAAGACTTTACTCTTAATGTAAATTTGTGAAATAATTTTTCATAGCTTTTATTTGTAAATTGGTGAGATCAATTTTCATAGCTTTTATTTGTAATTGAAATAAATAGACACTTTGTGCAATTTAAATAGCTTTTTTTTGGCAGCTAATTTAATTCAAAATATAAAGTCCCTTAAAATTCATATTTTTCTTTCTGGACTCTGCTTTAAGCATAAAAGTGCAAAGATGTAAAGAAATTTTATGGAACTGTAGAAAAAAATATTTTTTTTTAACAGAAAAAGTAAAAATCTGCTGTGGCGTACTTTGTACGCCGCGCTCCTGGTTGGTATTAGATTCGAGCGCGCCCGCTGGAGGGTTAAAAATGATTATACTATATTGCAAGGTTCGAATAAGAAACTTAAAAAACAATAAATAAAACTACAAACCTATCCAAATTATTATCTAGCAATAAACTACTAACTTTATCAAGATTAATTGTGAGATTGTAATGAATAAGTAATAGTTTAGAAAACAAAAAAGCATGCTTTAAAAAAATACAAAACTAAAAAAATAATTTTGGATTAATTTTATAAGATTAGAACGATGAACCAAAATTTTAATTTATCGAAAAATGCCTGAGCTGGTTTTTTATGTTAATTTCATAATTACTCTAAATATTTACTACAGTAAAGATCAACCCCCCCTCCCCCCGCCCTCCAAGCCTTTTACAATAAAATGGAAAATTATTTTTAACTTTCTAGTTTTATTTCCTATTAAAGTGTGTTTTTTAAAACTAATTTTATAGCCTACAGGATCAAATCACCAAGTCCGGGAATAGTAGTGATGAGCTTAACCCGTTGTCCTAGAAACAGTTGAGTCTCTATCACGTACTGAACCCTAGACCTTTCATAGGCGCCGTAATACATTTTTTGTTTACGTACAATACATATATTTATATACTTTGTTTATAAATCTTTGAGCATTTTACTCCCAGGTTTTCAAAAACACAGCCTGCTAGCTACAGTCATTGCTACGCAGTTATTCGCTTCAACTGCGCATAATGAGAGGAGGGCCCGCATGGCAACGCCCATCGTGAGATAGAACACCAGCTGCTCAGACTGAAATATTTACAAAGGCAGTTAAAGTTGAGGAGCCCTCTTCGTGTTTAAAACAGGAGAAATGTGGCTCACTCACGATTTACAGCTTTTAATAAAAAATGGACAAAGAGATATTTTTTATCTCAGCAGATAACTCTTCTGTGGCAGATCTGAGTAATCTTCAGGATCTCTGGGGCTTATCTAAGCTTGGTGCTAAATCAGCCAAAGTAAAATTAAAACAATATAAAATTTATAACTCAACTCCAACTCGGATGTAAAGCATTACATTAACTAAGTTTTATTTTAATTAATAAAAAAATACTCTCCATATAACTAATTAACTCATATAAAATATTCCTGTTTGCATAAGAGCGCTAACTCAATAATAATAACTAGAGAAAAATAAGACAAATATGATAATGTTCACATAAGTTCAGTTCAAATGGAAATTGTTATTCTTGAAGATGAAAGAAATAATCAAAGATCCAAAACTTTTTTTTTTTAAATAACAAATGGAGTGCTGGCGATGGGTAGTTTCTCCACAAGTGTTTTAATCATATTATGTGAATATCCATCGCAATTCAGACGCTTTAAGAAGGTACGACGGGTGATTTCAGAAATATGGTTTTTCCAGGAGAGGGTTTTGCTCAAAAATAATTCCAAGGTTTTTGACGGGAAGGGTTAATGAGGGAATGTTCATCTAGAAAGTTTGAAATTTGGTTTTGAACTAGGCGTTCTAATGGTTTTGAGAGGTTTGAGAGGAGGGAGATAGGGCGGAAGTCATTTGGAGATGAGGGATTCTCAATTTTAATTAACGGGCGCACTGATGCGGTTTTCCAAGAAGTGGGAAATACGGAGTTTTGTAATGAGAAATTGATTGAAATAGATATAATATAATACGGGCATTAAGACTGGGATGCAGGATTTTATTAGATTTACAGAAATGTTGTCGGGACCGTAGTCATTGGCGCGGGATTTCAGAATGGTGTTTAATAGTTCGTCATATGATACGTGAGAGAAAAAGAAGTTTTCAGGGTTAAAGTTTATATGATGAATGACGGCAGCGGATGAGGATTAAGGAGAAGTATTGGATACGAAGTGGTTATTGATATCATCTGGCGCGACTGGAAGTGAACCGAGTCTACCCGATACTGTTGGTGATAATTATCGGAGTATTTTCCATTTAGATTTGGAATCGGTTGCATTGGAGAAGATGGAATGAATGTGATGGGATTTTACATGACGTACTGCAGATTTGGTTTCATTCCGAAGGAAGTTGAAACATGCATAGTCTGCTGATAGGAAAGATATGCGGATATTGTCGCATTTCCGAAGACCGGAAAGATAGCGTGAGTATTGCATCCGACGGTGAGATTTGAAAATAACGACCTTGACCAGGCGGGTGAAGTTGAAAAAGAAAAGAAGGAAATGTATGATAAGTGCAACCCTTTCCTAAAGGAGAAATTCCTCGAGACCTTCGGAGAGAGAGAGTTCATTGTGAGAGGCCTTTGGTTTGGGTCTCATGGAACGGTTCCGAAAAGAATATGGCACTTCCTCGATAATCTGGGTGCCTGTGGCAGGGATGTGGCAGTGCTCGCTGAAAATATTATACTCGACTCCCTGGGAATAATTCACCATCATATATATAGTAGCTGATACCCCACACGATTGTTTTATATTTTCTTTCCTTTCCCGTTATTAAGAAGAAAATAGAAAAAGGGAAATAAAAAGAAACAGGAACTGTAGTTCTTAAGAAAGTATTTTGTTTAATGGCATGAAAAGGAGAAATATGGATAAGGAATGCGTAAAACGAATATTCATAAATTTATGCTGAGTATGCTGTGTGTTATGGCAATCCAATGTAGTTGGATGTAGTTGAATAGCACAGCTGAACAAAATAAAGCATTTCTCTTTCTATTTTATACAATGTTTTTATGTAGATTTTAATATTTTTATAGGTATTTTACGGTTGAGAATCGTGTCACATCAATGTGAATAAAAATTAGTTTAATCCGATTTCAAAAATGTTTTATTGATATAGTAAAAAAAATTAATATTAGAACTAACGTTAATAAATACAACTTAAATACTAGAACCTTCCTTAACTATTAGGTAAGATTTTCTTCAACAGGTCGTATAAAATCAGACATCAATTTTATATAGTATTGCTTGATCAGTGTTGATTTTTCCGAAGATTAGCTTGTTTCTTCCCGATGTCTGAATAAAAACGGCTATCGTTACAGTTTATCTTGTTTTATTTCATTGGAAATGGAATCGTAGCGACTGAAGGGTTTTCCGGATTGAGCCAATAGAGGTGAAACGTGAAGCTAGTATATGCTAAGGCACTGCTGGCTACTCGCCAGGGTACATGACATCGCTCTTGGCTCAGGAAGCCTCGTGTACAATATTGAATACATTAAGACCTGCAGACCTAAGCAAACTAAGCTCTATTATTGTAAATTTGTTAACAGCAAAGGAATATTTTTCAAATTCAAAGGAAACCTACAAGGCTTGTACTACTAGCAATAACCTCAACCGTCCGTCACATTTTTTGCGAAACTAAAACGAAACGATTGTTAAAAATTTTATAAAAACCTTGGTGCAAGATAAAACAAGAGACTATAACTTGCGTAGAGTTGATTCTAATAATATAAAACAGTGAAATTTAACCTAATTATGTGATTAATGTAATATTCTTTTAAAACGTAATATTTAACTAACAACTTATTATATTTAACAACAAAAAACCAGTACTACTTCGCATGCAGGATCAGTATGTGATAGAGACTGTACTGTTTCTTGGGCAACGGTTGCGGAGGGAGATAGTTTGTCCTAGACCACGTTCAACCGCCAGATTTCCCCCTTATTTTTGGTACCCAAAATAGTGACTGAAAAAAATGGAGGGTGATGTATACAAGTAAATACGTTACACACTTTGCGAAATTAAAAAAAATAAATAAATCAATAAAACTTTAAAGAATGCACTCTGTATTTAAACAGATATCCTAGCATTCGCGAATTTTCCTTTTGGATACAATATTTATATTTTATGAATAATTACATCTAGATTAAAAAAAAATATTTTCTATTCCACATTTTAGGAAAGAAGATAAATAAAGTTTTTTGGGAATTTTCACAAGGAATACACATTTTTAAGTAAAAAAGGAGTAAAAAATCCTAGGTTATATCGGAAGGGACGTTCATTATGACAAACCTTGAATTTTTTTATGAAGTCTAATCCTAATAGAAATTCAGAATCTATTACACCTTCTTTAACAATGAAAAACTGAAAATCCTCTTCTAAATTACAAATTTTAATACTCATTATTACAACACCCTCCGTTTTCGCCATTCCGGCTAAAACTTTAATAGTATCTCTCCCACCTATTATTTGTTTAATATTTCTTTTATCGTTCAAAAATGTACTACTAGCCAAAGAAACATTGGACCCAGAATCATATAAACCGATTGCTGGACATCCATTTGCAAAAATCTTAACTTTAATAAGTGGGAGAACTATTCGTTTTTTGCCTCCTCATAACTTGCAACTACTTCCTGTATTTCATTATTATTTGTAACCTTAATATTTTCATTTTTTAATTTGTCTATCTTTATTATATACACTTTCTAAATGAAATCTATTTTTAAAACCTAGGTTATCACAAATACTGCATGGTCTTTTTTCACTTAAATTCTCTTGTTTACATTATCATTTTTCGAATCGTTAATTTTACCAAATTGTTTTAATTTTGACATTAAATTTTCTATACTTATAATAGATTTCCTATCTAACTTATTTTAAATAAAATTTGGTAAACTAATCACAATCATGTTAATTTGTGTGATTATAGACAAGCTATCATCCACTTCTAACAATAATCTTCTTTTCTTTAACGCATATTCTAATAACGAGCCATTATAAAACTCAAAATTATAAGCACACGCTATATCTATCCAACACTGTGCAGAGAAGGTGTCAATAAATGCATTATTCCATGCCTTCCAATTTAACGAAGAGTTTTGCTTTACAAATACATTATACCAATCTAATGCCGATTTTTCTAAAAACAATCTTAATACTTCAGCATATTTACCTTGGGCAATCCCCACTCTGTCACACTCCTGCACAAATAAAATAATCCAAACACTCGCATTTATATTTTCACCGTTAAAATTTTCAATCACTATATCCTTTGCCAGTGAACTTGTTTTTCTTTCATATGTTGCTGTTGACGTTTGGCTCTTGAACTGTAGTAACCTCTTCCAAATAATAGTCATACAACACAACATTACCTTCTGTATCCAAAGAAATATTCTTGAGTTCGTCAGATAAAGTCAACACAACATTGCGAAATTTATTGGGAACTTTTAAGCTTTTAACAACATTTTTAACAATTGGATTTTCAAAAAGCTGTCTATGTTGAGCACTACCCTGCTTATCTACTGCAAACAAAAAACTTTCCTCTTGACCAAGCAGTTCAATTCTTTTCACTTTAATTACTGTACTTTTCGAATCTGCACCAGCCTCCGAGACAAAATAAAACTTTGCTTTAATCTCCATTGTATTGATTTGTAAGCCACTATTTAAGGAACTTTTAGGTTAAAAATCAACACTTGTATGATGTAGTGATCAACTGTAATATTAATAATATGCACAAATTAGTAAAAACCAAAAATATTATAGTAAACGAATAAACTTAAAATCTAACCTGAATCAATACAATTTCCGATAGGAAACCTTTATATACATCAGTTCAACAACATCGATACTAACAGCTCCGAGTCTTATTACCTACTGACTCCCACTCCAAAGTCAGCAAGTGACAAAGCCAAGCTTGATAACACACAAGCTTATATATATATATATATATATATATATATATATATATATATATATATATATATATATATATATATATATATATATATATATATATATATATATATATATATATATATATTACATAATTTACAAACTAAAAAAAACAAAATACACGATGATAAGTATAAGTAGAAATCTATTAATTAGCAAGAACACATTTAAAATCCACTAGAAACGAAAGGTGGTTTCTATATGGTGGTATAAAGCCCCCATTAGACTTAGTCAGATTTCATTATTATTAGGCTGTTACTCTGTCAATTTATGTACCGTTATCAATTGTGTTTGTTCTTCTCAATAAAAGTCTCTTTATAAAAAACGCCTATCTGATTTGCCGACATTTATCTATATCTTAGTTTAGACGGTGTGAAAATTTTATCTGGTTGAGAATGGTGTACTTTTAAACTGATCAAGGAGGATTCTACAACAAGACCTAATGGGACAACTCGAATTAATGGCCTTAATTATATTGAGCTTATGTCTTAAGAGGTAGTTTCTACAGTTCTATTAGAACTCTTTACGAGTTTCGTCACTGAAGTAGAATAATACCTACAAGGTATATCAACAAACTTACATCTGTACATTTACAATTCATGAATGGTTTTGGGTTCAGAAATTTTTGATTGTAAGGAACCACATGAGTTTTATTTCGTCTTTGTTACTGACGAAATATTCGAAATTATTGCTACACAAAGAAAATCAGAACTGCAATCGTATCGCTTTGATCAATGGCTTGAAACAAATGCTAATGAAACAAAACTTTTCTTTGGTCTCATTATATAGATGGGAGTAGTGCGATTGCCTAAAATTGAGCAGTAATGGAATAAACATGAAGGATATAACCTGAACCTTCCACGCACAATTACCTCAAGAAATCGATTTGAATTTCAGCAATAAAGATGAAAATGAACCTTTTTTTTCATTATTGTTTTATTATTATTTTTAACATTATCAAAAGTTGCTTATATTATCTATAGTTTGAACAGTAATTTTAAGAAATATCATAAACCAGATGAGACTATACTATGCGTGGATGAATCCTTAGAGCCATTTCGATGCCGCATAGTATTTCGTCAGTTTATAAAACAAAAACGTCATAGATACGGAATTAATGCTTTTAAATTATGTAGTGGGCCAGGGTACATTTATTCATTTCGAATCAACACGGGAAAAGACGAAAATACAAATGTAATAAAATTTGGAAATAAGTCGACCGAGATTGTAATAGCTCTTTGTCAAGATATTTTAGGCAAAGGCCATGCTGTCTGCACAGATAGTTGGTACACAAGCGTTGACCTGGCTGAAAAATGTATTTATATGTATACAAATTTATTGGGTACGCTGCGAAAAAATCGACGCGGGAATCCAAAATAAATTGTGGCCCGAAAATTAAAACGTAAAGACGTTATCGTGCGAGAAAATAAACATGGAGTTACAGTTTTAAAATGGAGAGATACTATCTACAAAACATTCAGAAATGACAACTGTACAGAAAAGAAACTGTTCAAAAGATAAGCCAAATATGGTAGTTGAATATATTTTAGGGAAATCTTCATTCGACTTATCTGATCAAATGATTACTTATAGCTCACATCTGCGCAAAACTATAAAATGGTACAAAAAACTGGCAATAGAGCTTATAAATACTTGTATTGTAAATTCAATAGTGCTATTCAAACAAGTAACCCGGAAAAATATTGCAATTCCTGATTTTAGGATGAAATTAGCATTGTATCTAATGAAATGCTCCGATAATGCTCGTATTTCTCGAATAAATTCCGTACGTATCAGACCCCGCTATAAATTTTAATAAATGCCGGGAAATGCACGGAATGTAAGGCGATTTTTTAAGGCGTGCTATAAAAAAAAATCTAAGCAGCTAGGAAGAACTGGAGAACTGGAGGCTAAGAGCTCCACTAAAAAAGTTCTGACCTATTGTTCCGATTGCAATAATTAACCTTTGCTTTGCCTCGAGTGTTTCAATCTGACCCATCGCAAATGCATTGATTATAGTAACGATGGTATTATCGAAAAATTGATCAGTATCCATATCATGATTACCAGATGGCAAAATATCCAGTATAGTTTAAAACAATGAAATCAATTGAGTTTGTCGATGAAACAAAGTTTGTAATTGTTCTATAATAGAACTCCTCACTGAACTGTTATTTGCACAACGCTGATCAATTTTTTCTGGTGTATGGCCCATTTATTCTATTTGCAGGAATTTATGGTCACCATCTGTCTCCAGCAACAGCAAACCTGGTTTATGATATATGTGGTCTTGTATCAGTAAATTAAACAGCTCAAATTGTACCAAATTTGTCAATCTTCTTTAAAAATTGTTATTTATATTATAGCCGAATTGGTAGAGCCGTTCTCGAATTTTGCGGTTAGCAAGGAAATGGCGATCTATTTTTATTAAATAAATAGATAGAGCTATGATTCCGGTTAGTTATTATATGATTGGAACATAACACAGGATCTGTTAGACCTACAGAGCTGCAGTTGGGTTCAACTTGTAGCAAATTTGATTTACTTTAAAAATGGTTACCAATGTTTTTTTCAAAAACGCACCGATTTGGAGATACAGGCCAAAAACCGAAATAAATTCGAAAATTTCAAGGTTTGTCGGCCACCGAAGGTTTTCCTCGTCATTTTTGCGGATTTTCTCTCCATAAGAACCTACTTTGCGCCTTAAAAAAATATGAAAAAAAAATTAGCCGAATTGGTCGAGCCGTTCTCGAGTTTTGCGGTTAGCAAGGAAATGGCGATTCATTTTTATTATATAGATTAACTCGCATTATATAAAGTATCTTCTATTGCTACTTTTAAAATATCAAATTCCGGAAATCAATCTATGACTTAAATTTTATACAAGGGGGGAAAATATTATTGAAAAGTTCACACTAGGATGTTGAAGTGCTAAGAAAAAGAAAGAAAAACGAATGCTGTCTTGAAAAAATAAAAATAAATAGAAACCAATTTAAGCCTACAACGATTATCAGGAGAAATAAAATAAGACCTTACGTTTACGCATTTATACAACTAGTTTTTTTATACCTTTTATTTTTATATATTAAACCTGTACACTACAACCCATTAAGGGGCTTGGACGCAGAGCATTTGAAATTGTGAGGACTACTTCTTCTTGGACAAAGGTTGAGCAGTGAGGTGATTTGTCCGGGATTACGCTCAACCACCAGTTTTCCCTCAATTAAGGGTACCCACTTTTTAGAGGCTAGGTGAGCCCTAGGAGGGTCATATCCCAAAAGGTCCAAGCACGGCTGTTAAAAGATAAAACAATTTATCAGCCATAGCCGAATTTTAACCAGAAACTTTTGACATAGCATCCGAGTGCCCTCCACTCTGTACTTTTCTGTTCCGAACATGATAACCTTTACGTTTTCACTTTCTTTAAAGTATAAAATTTAGAAAATAGTTAAACCATGTTCTAGCAATAATAGAAGTGGAGAGGGTTGAAATGTTGATACTGGAGTCGAAAAAGAGAAATTAAAGTGTTGCAAAAAGAAAAATACTTTAAAGTTCTTAAGGCTATTTATCTGTTCTGTTCTGGGTTGGCCTTGCTATTCGGGAATCTGAGAAACCACCATTTGGAAATTAGCTAAACAAGGTCTATTCTTGAATGCCAAGTTGGCCAATGTCCAGGCTAAACAGAAAACATTTTATAGCTTTAGGATGTTGAGGGAATTAGTCAAACCAGACATGTTTTAGTAAAGTTTAGTATTATCAATAAAAGAGTAAGTAGACAATGTGTCTTTTACCTAATGTAATGGAAAAAAAAAAAAAAAAAAAAGGAATTTCCTTTCTTTATCCTTCTTTTTCTTCTTTCTTATGTTCTAATTTCGACCTTCACGCTATGATTGGAATATTTGTTGATAATTTGTAACCTAAATGACCTTATCTTCCAGGTGCAGTTAAAATGCAAAACGGTAATTAAATACTTGCACTTTAAGAGATGTAGAGATGTACCCAAGCCCATCCTGTTAGCCAACGTATGTATGAGTTGGAGTTTGTAACTAAAGGAAATATGAGTTATAATTCGATACATAATAAATATTAGTGCTAAAGAATATTTTTTTATAAATCATAATAAGGACCATAAAGATAATTTGAAATACTGTAAATTAAACTTTAACAGTCATCTCTTTTAACTGAACACCTAAAGTCAATCAGACTTATTTCCAGGACTTGAGTCAAAGTATGATTAAAAACAAATGATTGGATGCATCGAATCGGATCGTCGTATCATAATCATAAAACGATCGTCGTATCATACGTATAATATCTTGTCATAATGATATTATACTATTGAACGCGAAGTATTCCATGTTTACTATATGCGGTCAGTACAAATATCTATGAGAAGTAAAACAAAACTAATATTTAAATCACGTATTGAATACCTACTTAAGCCTTTAGCTTATATAATTATGAAAAATATTCAAAGAACATTCCATTTTTTACTTCAGCTGTCTTTGGGCTTAGTGAGAAAAAATCAACCGTTTTGAGCGGTCGCTTAAATAAAAATAATTTATTTATATCAAATAACTAAACCATTAATAAAAATGAGGAGTGCCGAAAGAAGTTTAAACTCAAGACTTGGAATAAATGTGTTTTTTTTTGAATTTATAAATCAATTAAAGTCCCAGTTATTTAAATTTCAAATTGGTAAACTGAAATTATTAACATTATTCTAGTATTCATATATATTGGCACTTCCAACAATAATTATGTACATTTTCAAGTAGTTTATTTGTTAATCAAAATGTATGATGGGCTGCGCATGCTAAATACAAAGTAGCAGTAATTTAATTGTAATAATAATTAATATATAGTTATGTTATATACCTTGTTTTGTATTTACACTGATTTTATCATCATTTTTAGCATTATTGTCATCTTTAAGTTCAACAATACTTAGATCATTTGTATTGTCAGTAATCTCATAAAATAATAATTTTAACTATTACGAATAAAACCTTTTAGAGGAAACGAAAAGCTCAACCAGTTATTGGTGTTTTAAATTGTTATTAGTATCAATTGCACATAAATTAAATGACTTTTTAGATCTTTAGGGGGGGAGAAGATAAAGTGTCGTAAAACCACATTTGGTCATATCTTTTGTTTTGTTTTCTTATCTCTTATAAAACCTTCCTTTATAAATAGTCCAGGATCCATGGTCCATTTTTTCACTTGATTAGTATCAAGCTGAATGAATCTTCGTGAATAGCTTCGTTTCAATGAGACGCCCAACATTTTCCTGTGCAAAAATTTTCGATTGTGGTAGCTAACAGAGGTAGCAAGGATAAAATATGTCGATTTGATGATTCCCAAAAATGTATTACTAACTGGGTTTTTTTTTGTTAAATCTCAAGATATTTATCTAAATTATTAAAAAAAATGTTTATCGGTAGGAGATAAACTAACGGGTTCGCGTCAGCAACATGCTTGAGACTAGCGACACCTAGCGGCTTATTTATGAGTTATACTACTCCTTCTAATCAACTTTTGTTTAAAGTATAGAACTCCATTGGTATAAGAATAATTATTATAGTATACTTCAATTATAAATTATTTTAAGAACTTAGTGTCTTCATTTGTTGTTGCAAACCACAGAGCACTTTATAAACAATGTCCTTTTAGTCCAGGATCCATGGTCCATTTTTGCACTTGATTAGTATCAAGCTTAATCTTCGTGAATAGCTTCGTTTCGATGAGACGCCCAACAATTTTCTGTGCGAAAATTCTCGATTGTGGTAGCTAACAGAGGTAGCAAGGATAAAAAATGTCGATTTAATGAATCTAAAAAATTTATTACTAAGTGGGTTTTTACATAATATATGTATAATAATCTCAAGATAATTAATTATCTAACTTATTTGAAAAAATATTTGTCCCACAAAATTTATGGTTTGATCAAAGAGTCCCCTCCTTCCAGTGTGTATCGATAACGAGATCATCAAAATTGATTACTAACCAGCTGTTTTTTTTTTTACTTCTTCTTTTTTGACTTCGTTATAGATACATATTGGAAGGAGGGGACTCTTTGATCAAACCATACATTTTGTAGGACAAATATTTTTTCAAATAATTTAGATAATTATCTTGAGATTTAACAAAATAAAACCCAGTTAGTAATAAATTTTTTAGATTCATCAAATCGACATTTTTCATCCTTGCTACCTCTGTTAGCTACCACAATCGAGAATTTTCGCACAGAAAATTGTTGGGCGTCTCATCGAAACGAAGCTATTCACGAAGATTAAGCTTGATACTAATTAAGTGCAAAAATGGACCATGGATCCTGGACTAAAAGGACATTGTTTATAAAGTGCTCTGTGGTTTGCAACAACAAATGAAGACACTAAGTTCTTAAAAAAATTATAATTGAAGTATACTATAATAATTATTCTTATATCAATGGAGTTCTATACTTAGAAGGAGTAGTATAACTCATAAATAAGCCGCTAGGTATCGCTAGTCTCAAGCATGTTGCTGACGCGAACCCGATAGTTTATCCCCTACCGAAAGTCACTTAACACGGCTAAAGATTTCACTTCATTAGCGGAAATAGGTACAATTAAATACACATATTTATTTATTGAAATATTAAATATACATTTAAATTACTTCTAGATCTAGATTGAGTATATGGGAGGCCATTTAAATTATAGTATCATGAAAGAACTACACTAAGCATATCACTAAATATTTTATCTAAACAAAAAATGGACTTAAATTTAAACCTGTTATTGTTTACGTTTATAAAAGACAGTAATAAAACAGGTGCTAAATATCAATTATCTTGAATGTAATATTAAAATCGAAGCAATAAATAAAAAAGGACGATTCAATTGGACTAAATTGACAAGAACCCGTGAAGGAGTGCTAATTGAGCTGCTTAGAGCCGACAGCCTGCCAATTAAAGTGTCGAATTCTGTCACGGTTTTAATCTCCTCACTAAAGTCCTTCTAAGATCTACCAACGGCTCACTTGGAGAGATTATTAATAGCTATAAGTTAGAGATAGACTCGATTCTCTGATAATATTTATTAAAATATTATTTAAAAAAACCTGTTTATATCTCACCTTATGGCACTAATCAGCGGCCTATGTAATGGAAAATCAGGCTATATAATTTCTTCCTCCACCGATATATATCTACGACTGCCAGTTATGAATTATAATTACAGAGGAAAAATGTAAAAATGAAAAGAAAAGGGAGTCAAGAATTAAAGGGACTTTTTAAAAAAAATGTCATTTTCACTGTCCCTCACTGGTCACCTTCATTTCACCATTAATAGTGCAGATTTCCGAACAACTAAATAGCTGAATAAGCTAGATATATAAGGCGTAGATATAATGTGTTCAGAGCATCCTTAGCTGATTGGTGAGGAAAGCCGCTTCAAGATGATGTCATAATTGTGTTCCGTCAGTTACTGTCCCAATGCTATCTCCTCTTTTTCAAAAAGTGGTTTAGTGTTGAATATCTTTCTTTTAAATTTTATCAGCCATCGTTTCTCTTTGGGATTATATAGAGCTAGGTAGTATTTCAAAGGGGTCATCCTACTTCAATGTTAAGGATATAATTCCTAAGAAAAACCTTTGTTCACAGATTTGTCCAATTAGTTACATAACACTCGTTATTGATCCCCTGGCAAAACGGATATAGATAAATGGATTTTCAATTGAACAGATATTAGCTTGCAGTTGTTTCCTTGGACAATCCTTAAAAACATTTTGTGTTTCTGACTTTCATAACATACGACATACGGCGATAAAATTTTTTTTGAAAATAAGATAGATCAATTTTATAATATGGGAAAAGTCTAATCTACAAAATCTTTTTCACACCAAGTATACATTTATAATAGAGAGAGGGAGAAAGAGAGAGAGAGAGAGAGAGAGAGAGAGAGAGAGAGAGAGAGAGAGAGAGAGAGAGAGTGAGAGAGAGTGAGAGTTTGGGGTGTATCCGAAAAAAAATATCTGTTCATCCAATATATCTATTTTTTCCCTACTAAGTATAAGAAAAATGCAATGGTTAAATCAAAAATATGCCTTTCTGTTGATGTGTGTATAAGTATAAACAATACAACTCCAAGGTGAAATACTGCTTTGAAGGCATAGAATTTCAGAAAAATAGAGGTATGAGACTTATGTGACTTAAAGCTCGGGAGAATCGTCTATGTAGTAATCTGGGTGCCCTCGGACAGATACGATATATGGGACACTAAGGCAAGGTCCTATTGATGAATTGATCAAGATCCAATAAATCAATCACAACCAAGATTTAGAGTTGTTCCTTTAATAGAAGAAGACGTAGGTTGGTTTCAATTTTATATACGTTCATGTTGAATATAATGTAGTAGCTATACAGTACAGATAGAGAAGGTAGTTTTTCCTCTGTAGTCAGACCATCCTGGGCCAAAAATAAGTCTTGACCTACAGTAGTAATTACATGAAGATGGGAGAGGTGCTCTCAGTTCGAACAAGCCTGTCCAAGAGCGTCAAGATGGTACCTATTTGGACCAGCCGAGATCTGTGAAGCATTCCGAAGAATTAGTGCCTAGAAATATATAATTCTAAGCGTTGTAAATACAATTTGTGCTTCAATTAAGTTGTGTTTTTTTTAAGAAAGATCTTCTTCAGTTATATGTATCCCAACTTATTTATTTTCCCTACAAGTATTATCACATTACGATTATTTTATATATTACGACACCATGCCGCGATCATATTGCAATTAAATTAACATGTATTTCTTTAAACCTGGGAAAAGAATTAAAAACTTCATTTTTATACAAATTAGTTCTGAGGATTATTATTACATAATTTCTTATTTGATTACATAATCTTATAACGTTATTTCATAATGTCTTATTGCTTTATATAATTTTCTTTTAGGTATAAGTTGGTTGTAAGTCAATGAAATTTGATGATTTTTTTTAAGGACACCCATTAGGAAAAATTCATTACATTAACATCTTAATAGAGTACAAAAGATTATTGTAAAAAAATATAAATACTTCTAAAATTTAATGATATAATTAAAATGTGAAAATAACTATTTTGATTTAAATTTGATTGGGTATATAATAGTGTGTGCTAAATGATGTCGAAGAGGATCTGAAACCTCTGGGTGTACGAAACTGGAGGAGGATAGCGCAGGATCGCGGAGATTGGTCAGTTTTGTGTTGGAGGCCCGGGTCCTTGCAGGGCCGTAGAGCCAAAATAATAATTATAATATAACAGTGTAATAGGGAGCGGGATGACACAGTGGTAAGGCGCTGATTTGCGGTTCCGATGGTCCTGATTTCGAATCCCGGCTGTGGAAGACTATATTTAATCTGTTAGCAGCCTGGATGGATCCTTTGGGATCTGGCACCCTCCTGGGGATCACCCAGCCTCTATAATGGTTACACAAACGTAGGGAAAACCTGCCGGTTGAGTGGGATCTTGGACTATACTCACTGCTCAACCATTGTCCAAGAAACAGTAAAGTCTCTAGCATGTACTGAATTCAGGACTCTTTATGACTTATAGTGGTACAATATTTTTTTTTAGATATATTTATTTAAATATAATAGTAATAATTACGTTTGATTTGTCAGCGTAGATGAACTGTTTAATTATTGTTAAATATTATAGTTTTATTTCCTAATAATAGGGAACATTCCCGAAATGGTGACCACTTTTTAATGATTTATGGTGAAAAAAATTCGAAGGTTTAATTTGTTGTAACCATTACAAGAATAGTTATTATTCATTTGAGGAAGGATTTACTAATTCGTGTCAGCAACTACTTAAGCCCATTCGCTAGACAGTATCGTGCCTGATAAATGGCCCTGGTTAAGTTTGGATGATCCTGAGAATTAATCAAGAGTATTGTGAATGAAACGGGCGGGGTTTTACTTATTGCCCTGAGGTATATTTAAGAGCCCTCTGAGCGGGCCTCTTCATCTTCCGTCTCGAGATTTATTGCTTGAGTTTCGTGGCCCGAAGATAAGCGAGTCAAGTTCTCTTCTCTTCCCATTTAGCTGAAATGTTTTACTTTGTAGTTTCGAACTAGTTAGCTATTAAATATTTTTTTTAATACGACTTTACTACAACAATTGTCATATGTCGTGAGCTGACAAGGATTTCTTCCACTTTTCCCAGTCCTGGCGGACCTCCTCTGTTAGCTCGCTGGCTGCCATTCCTTCTTGCAACCCATCGAGCTATTCAATATATTAATTTATTCAGATGCCGAATCATTATGAAAATTTCTAGCCAGAGATTATTTTTAAATTTAGTGCTAGTACTCTTCGCCGAAGTTCCGTTAACTATTATTTCTTGGCATACCTTAGGATCATTAAACATCTTTCTACTTTGATATAAAAAAAAACTACCACTACAACCCTTGAAGCGTCTTGGGTTGACTACGTTGTAGAGACTGTACTTATTCTGGGACAACGGTTGATAACGATACTCACTTTATAGAGGCTTGGTGACCCCGTTGAGGGTCCCTCATCCTAAAGGATCCATCCCGGGCTAGTAACAGATTAAATAAAGTCTGCCACAGCCGTATCTGAAACCGAAAATCTTCGTAAAGCCAAATTAACGCTCAACCACAGAGCCACTCCGCCCCCTATTAAAATTATAGATTTTGTGAATATTTATTTGGAATTGTAATAGCTATTTTTTAAAACAATCTACAGGCTTTTTCACACTTTCAATTCATTTAACTCACGACAAGACATTTTAAAAATAAAATAAATAACACATTTATTTATAACGCCATTTGAAAAACTACGTTATTTATTAAACCTACCAAAGACGAATAGCTATTTTGACACAAGACCAACATAATCTGTGGCGTAATGGTTAGCGTTAAGACCTACTGCCGATTTATAAATATAAATAAAAAAGAATATCATTGCCTTGTACCTCTGACGCAGAGGTAATTCCGTTCTGATAAAAATGGTAATGAGAATTGGAGATGAATTTTTTTTTCTGAAATAGCTTCGCAAAAAGGGCATGGAACAGATGGGTTTGAGGAGGGGGGAGGCATGCTTGAAAAATGAAGAGATAAATTGTAATTCTAGCCTCGCTGGCTTGGGAATTATTGATAACTCCCCAGTGCAAGAATCCTATTCTCCTCCTCAAGGGATTGCATAGAGCTTCACCTTGTTATAGGGTAATTGTCCTGAGGCCTATACCAATCTTAAACTTACATGTTTTTATCCAAAACAGGTAACTTAAATTATCAAGGTTGTTTTTTTTTTAAATTATTTTATTGAATTGTACAACTGTAATATATACATCTAGTACAAGGGCTGTATGAAAAAATATATACATGAAAGGACATGTAGAGGCACTACCCATTGGCAGCACTCTAATTACATTTCTATTAACCCTAGACTACAAACGTTCCTCAACATACCTCAAACACAAATGTTCGTAAGTTTTACGACTTTGAAGTAAATTTGTTTTTCCAAAGAAATAAGAAGATTTGTTAAAACTAATTGTTTATTAATTAGAAACATGCATAAAATTTACAAAATTAAGATACAAATATAACATAGAGAGAGATAATATATAAAAGTTTGAACTTATTATTAAAAAAGTTTTTAAAATTTTGTTTAAAATTATTATTATTACAAAAGTTTTTTTAAACATGCTAAGTTAGTAAAATAATGAAACTGGGGATTAAATTTAATTAGTAGAACATTTTATTCAAAGACTCGACCGATGTTCTTTGCAGTAAGCTCTTTTGCAAGAAGGACAGAATGATGTGGTCATCCGACGTTTACGCGATGGGGATATGCAATATGTAGCAAATTGTTCGCTTCTGTCGAGTTGTGCTCGGTTATTCTTCAGCAGATGTAGTTTCAGAGCCCAAAACTGAAGTTATTGTTGAACGTAATTCATGAGAAATGGTTGCCATATTCAACCGCTTCTTCAGCCATGGCTCTATTAATTCTTCACTCAGTTTGATCAAATAATCTATTCGATTCAGCGGTTTTTTCTTTTCTCGACATGTATTTAGATAGTAAATAATAAAATAATTTAGTCCGGCAACATTCAGCAATCCATAAAAAATACACAATACACAAACGTTTGTCAAAATTACGAGTCTGAGTGCGTATTGTTCGGATTCCAAGAAACACAGACTTAAATTTGAACACAACACTATGCAACAACTACCCTTTGCCAGTGGTGGAAAGGTACTGAAGAGCTGGAACCGATGAGTCATGTTTACTGTAGTCACCCACCTTGTTCTGTTTATTGTGGTCGTAAAAATTACGATGTTTTGTAATCTAGGGTTAAAGAAGGTCCCGAGGCCATCTTCTCTTCAGACGCCTAGAAGGATTGTCCGGGATGGAACTGGATGCAAGGATGGAAACTAGTGGGTTTGGATGGGCCTGGAGTTTATTATAGAATGATAGGTATCTGGAATGGGCTAAATCGGTAACATATGGAACGTTAAGGTCATTATGGATGGTTTTATTTGTTACAAAATAAGGAGCGTTTAGGATTTTGCGAAGGATTTTGGATTGCAAGGATCGAATACGAGAGGAATTTGATGATTTGGTGGAGCCCCATAGTTCAATTCCGTAAGTCCATATAGGTTTTATAACAGTCACATAAATAAGTCTTTTGTTATTGATCTGAAGCTTTGAGCGTTTGTCTTGTATGTGTTGAAGTAGTCGGAAGCGTCTAGCTGTTTCTTGTCTTTTCAGTCTTGTGTGAGGGTTCCAAGTAAGACGTTTGTCTAAGTTGAGTCCTAGGTAGCGAATCTGTTCAACAGGGATAAGTGGAGTACTATTAAAGGATACAGTAGGACAGAAAGTCATGGGTTTTCGGCGAAGGGTAAAGGTAATTTGATGGGACTTGTTGGAATTGATTTTAATTCTCCAATTCCGACACCATTCTTCGAGGCTTGATAAATGTGATTGAAGGGATTGGGATGCAATATATGGGTCGTTATTAACTGATAACGCACATGAGTCATCAGCATACGTGGAGATGAAGGTGTTAGGATGGGTTGGGATGTCAGCTGTATATACTGTGTAGAGGATAGGACCGAGGATGCTACCTTAGAGAGATCTAAATAGAGAGAAGACTAGGAACCATTATGATTTACTTTAGATGTTCTGCCAGTTAGAAAGGAGCGAATGATTAAAAAGTATGTAGGAGAAAGGAATTGTCGGGTTTTGAAAAGGAGACCCGGGTGCCAGACTCGATCAAAAGCCTGTTCTACATCGAGAAAGGCTCCCAAGCAATACAATCTACGCTCCAATGCAGAGGAGACAACATCCACCACACGATGACATTGCTGGATAGTGGAGTGGGATGTTCGGAAACCAAACTGGTGGTCTGGGATTATGTGGTTACTATCTAGGATGGGATACGGACATTTTAGTATGAGCTTTTCGAGGATCTTGTCCATTATGGGTAAGAGGGAGATAGGAGGATGGGAGTTCTGGAGGCTTTTTGGATTTTGGAATCATTTTTACTATAGATAGTTTCCATGTATCAGGAAAATAGGTAGTACGGATTACAGAATTATATATGTATGTGAGGAATAGGATAGCTTTTCGAGGAAGGGATTTTAGGATGTGAGCTGTCATTAGGTCATGCCCAGGAGCTTTACGGGAAGGTAAACTATGAATAACATTGGATATTTCTGACGGATAAAAAACCTTATTTTTTTCAGGGAAGTTGGCCAATAGGTAGGATTCGGGGGAGAGAGGATCGAATAACTACGAGAAGTGGAGACATGAGACAGGATATTGCCAAGAGAGTTGGATGTTCGATAGCTCCATCGTTGGTGTTTAGCATTATAGTCTCCTCCAGCAACAAAGCGTGATCCGAGGGATTGGAATATGATTCTATGATGATTATATAATGATTCTAGTTGATTATAGGATAGAGAATTGCCAGGAGGACAGTATACAGCTGATAATGTAAGATGGAAGGGACGAGTTGATATGATGATAGAGGTTGCTTGGATAGCCTCATTTGGAGTTGAGGGAATAAGGGAATGTGGAATGGATTTATGGATAAGGATCCAAGAACCGGCGTGGGAAGTGTTGTCTGGGTAGTCAGATCTATAAGTGAGGTAGTCGCGTATATAAAAATATGAACGTTTAGTGAAATGAGTTTCAGTCAGTAGGGCAATGTCAATCTGATTAAATTATCAAGGTTAAATTAATCATAAACATTTGGCTATTGCTGGAAAACATTGAGATCGGAATATCTCAAACTTGTTTTATTTCCAGAAAATATCGAGCTATGTTTTAATAGGATTAGTTCAAATCAATTTAATTTATTTTTGCAAGAGTGATAATATTTAATAATTATCAATGAGAGAAATATGGATTAAGGGGTGGATACTCGCCCTGTATAGAGAAGAGAGGTATAGGATTATGGAGGAGGGTCAGGCGCTTGTATCGCTGTAGCACCATAAGTAAATTAATATATCATTGAAGTAAAATGATTCGACTCAAGGCTTGAACCGAGAAAACTGACAAACAAGGAAATAATGTTTACTAATTTTAAGCAATAACATTTTCTTAATATATATAGTTGATTTTAGTGTTGAAAATCTATACTCCAAATCTCAAAGAGATGGAGAAGCGATGACTATTACAATCTTGCTGGAAAATGTGTAATCTTTATAACGAAAGGAAAGTACCATTTGAAGGCAATGGAGTTTGAAATATGGCTATGATTCGTGCATATTTTCCTCCATGAAAAGTTTCCCTACCTAGCCAGTCTCGCTTTGATTCTTTGAGAGATGAATACTGATAGAGAAAGTTTCCGGAAAAATTAAATTTGCATTAAACTTATTTCAAATAAAACTATTTCCAAACCCTAGAAAGTAATGTCAAAATTATGGGAGGTTACTAATGATAAGCTGGTGTAGGTTATATTTAAGGGTTGCTCAGGTTAGGCAAATATTTGTTATAAATAGGAATCTGTTTTAGTAATTAATTGATTCGAAAGAAGTATTGTAAACAATTATTTGAAGCAGGAGGGTATAATGTTATGTTGAATGCAATGTTTGATAATTTAAAAAAAATTACATTAAAGAGCATAATTATTCTAGGTGATAGCAAGACATGCCTTGGCGCTTAGCAATTTATTAACCGTACGTAAAGAGTCATATCGTTCATTATTCTTCTGGCCGCTTTTCCCCAAACTTCTTGGTGTGTTCCAGTGCATTCCTTGTGAACTTCTTCTTGTCCTTGATGTACTCCTCCGCGATGTCCGCCCTCAAGGGATGCTCCGGCTCAGGGGTATTGACTAGAGCCACCAGTGCTTGTATCACCTGTTCCGCCTTGGTCGCCGGTTTCCAGTTCTCCGATGTCACCAATGGTAGGCACACTTGTCCCTGTTCATCGATGTTGGGGTGATATATCTTCGTGCCGAAGGTGATCTTGGGCGGCTTGAAGGGATACTCGCAAGGGAACAGGATCTCAACTCTGAAGGCCGCTTGGTTGTAAGGAAAGATTTCTGGGACGAGGAGTCCAGTCCAGTGGAGGATGTTCCCGTCTTCCATGCTAACGTTCCTGAAACCACGGAAATTTGATGTCTTCACTTCCGCGTATTCCTTTTGCAGTCTTCTGGCGGCGGCCATTTTAGCCAACGCTAGCTCTATACGAAACATATAGAATTTTAAAGTTTTGGTTATCTTGGCGACATTTTAAAACGTAGTGAGAACATATGGTCATAGCTTTCATTAGACTTAGGAAAAATCATATGCCGTTAATTACTATTTCCTTCCTGAAATTTTCCCTTAATGCTCCTTACTCCGTTCCGAATAAATTCATCCGTAATGATCATAATGTTCCATTAGTACCCTGATTTGGCCCGAACCCGATATCAGTCCTTTCATGAAAAGCACTCCAACCTAGCTACTTGTTGAATTCCCGATAATACTACGAGGCGTCTGAAAAGAAGATGGCCTCGTGACGTTCACTGGGTAGTTTTTATACTTGACTTTATCCATGCTATCATGCATCATTCATAGAATTATATATACTTGCTGTATTGTTATAATATAGTTGTAAATTTATGAATAAATAAATTTTTTTTTTAAATCCCAGAATTTTTTAATCAATTTAAAAGCAAATAGCTACTTCAACTTTATTCCTTAGTACTCTACAATTTGGATATAAGTATAATTGAAAACATATTCATATAGCATGATAATTTACGCAATAACGTTAAACTCATCATATTTGGGGCTTACATAATTTTGAAGAAATATAGATATCTAAAATATCTTTCAGAAGACAAATTGTTGTAGTATAGCATTGCCCACTATACTAGTAACGCATCGGTGATGAAACTTCAATAATTACTTGATCGACTGACCCAAATTACAGATTAATTGGCGTTACCGTAATGTATTCTGCCTAGTTACCGTCATGTCCTCACCTGGAACCTTGACCACGTATGACCACGCTGATTACAGAAATGACCACATATATCTAATCATACCCATATCTATATATGCCTATTGTTAAGGCCAGATGAAGTAGTAACCTTATAAAGTATTATCAGTTTTAGTAATCAAAATTTAAATCATTTTTTCTTAAAAGAAAGAACATTATCTTTTCTCATTTTTCACATATTTTATTTAATATAATAATTTAAACGTTTATTTCATTGTTGTTTAGAATAATTTAATTTAAAAGGTAATTTTATTTGGTTTAGATATAAGTGTAATATTTGTAAAAAGTGTGAAAACATATGTTATAAAAGTGAAGAGAGAAAAACAAAAGAGAGTCGATCGGCTTTTGTTCGCTCCGGCTAGACCGAGCCAGTCAGTGTCGCCACGAGCCCTTAGCCGTGCACATCGTATGCTCTTTTGGAGCCCAAAGTTGTGTTTTGTGAATTTGAAAACAGTGTTGACGCGAGCCCTTAGCCGTGCACATCGTATGCTCTCTAGGAGCCCAAAGTTGTGTTTTGTGAATTTGAAGACAGTGTTGGCACGAGCCCTTAGCCGTGCACATCGTATGCTCTATAGGAGCCCAAAGTTGTGTTTTGTGAATTTTAAGACAGTGTTGACGCGAGCCCTTAGCCGTGCACATCGTATGCTCTTTAGGAGCCCAAAGTTGTTTTTGTGAATTTTAAGACAGTGTTGACGCGAGCCCTTAGCCGTGAACATCGTGTGCTCTTTAGGAGCCCAAAGTTGTTTTTGTGAATTTGAAGACAGTGTCGCCACGAGCCCTTAGCCGTGCACATCGTATGCTCTATAGGAGCCCAAACTTGTGTTTTGTTAATTTGAAGACAGTGTTGACGCGAGCCCTTAGCCGTGCACATCGTATGCTCTATAGGAGCCCAAAATTGTTTTGTGTGAATTTGAAGAAGATACTAATTTGCTGCCCACCTGCAGGTGTAGTTAGTTTAAACTCCGTCATAGATTCGACCAATTCGAATTGACCCAGTCGATCATCTCAACCTCTATTGTTTCACCATCTTCGCTCGCCCTGCCGACGAAATCCTCTGTCATCAACATCCAGCTCGCCCTGCCGAGAATCTACCATCTACTGAAAACTACTTCGACAGACAGATAAGAGTATTCATTATTATATCATTGCAATCAGAAAACCGCATAAACATTCATTATTTTGTAATAGATTTATTTGTAATTTAATAGAGTTAAATTTACTATCGTAAGATTAAATAATATTTGTTTTCTTTTTGTTATTAATTAGTTGTTGATAATTTAGTTAATATTAGTAACTTCATTTCTCATTATAAAAGCGTTTAAATTGTTCTTTAATTTAATTAATTGTTTTTCATTCTCAAAATTATTAGTTATTTGATTTATGAAAATTGATTTATATTATTAGTTTAATAAAAGGTTACATTCAAAATGACATGCGATCTGGTATAATTGAATCAGAAATTTATTTTCCTTATCCATTTCGGAGCTCTCATCGAAAGGTCCAATAACTATTTCGAGGTTGCTCAAACACCTATGTTTAACAATCGGCATAGTTTAATCCCAGATCCTCAAACAAACCGTTGTTTTATATTCTTCTTCTAAACTAATAATAATCATAAAAATATAGGCTCAAAATATTATTAATACACGTACTAGTATAGATTTTAGAAATTAAAAATTAGATATTTGATTAAAATGGAAGGATGCCACTGTCAGAAATTGTCACTTCCTTAAATAAAATTTAATATTTCATAATAATAGATCTGAAAGGTAAAGATTTCCTTTTACTAGTAGAATGTATAATAAACCAGGATATTTAATTTTATAAACTTTGAGATAATAATGAGTAATTATACAGATATATCCATCGACCGATAGAGGTGATGGAATCCGTTCACTCACTCACTCACTCCTTGACAATAGGGTCCTACTAGGACCTGGGCCTCATCCACCACTGCCTGTTTCCCAGCTGGTGAAGATCGGCCTCCACATCCTCTAGCCATCTCGTACGAGGCCTTCCTTCCTAGGTCTTCTACCACCGAGCTTCCCAAACAACAGTTTTCTGGGCATTCTTGTTTCCGGCATCCTCACCACATGGCTCAACCATCTCAATCTAGCTCTTTTTACTATGTCTGGCTCTCCGTTAAGTTGTCCGAGTTCTGCGTTATTACGGATTCTCCATGTTCCCTGGTCATAAATGGGTCTATAAATCCGCCGCAGTATTTTTCTCTCGCAGACATTCACCATTTATTCAGGACCCAACTTTCACAACCATATGTCGCTATTGGCATGAAAATGGTTTTATTTAGTGTGATCTTGGCCCTTTTTGACATTAGCCCAATTTTAAGAGCCTT
Organism: Troilus luridus; assembly: GCA_964056705.1. NCBI lineage: Eukaryota > Metazoa > Arthropoda > Insecta > Hemiptera > Pentatomidae > Troilus > Troilus luridus. Next base: position 61,892,691 of record OZ057414.1, read on the forward strand.
TTTTAATCCATTGTAAAAACAATTACCAGCGTCCAGTCATGCTTTTATATCCTACTCTATCTGGTTATTGTGTGTTACTATTGCACCAAGGATTTAAAATTTTGTGTTTTCTTAAAGCTGAAGTCCATAAACGGGACTTGTACGCCGTGCTAAATAATGATGGAATCCGTTAGTCATTAGTAATTTCATCGGAAAATATAGGGACACCAGCGATATATTTGATATTCGCAGTTACAGGGGAGCTAACTGTGACTCAGACCATTATCTGGTCAAGATTTTATATAAACAGAAGCTGGCTATACAAAGAAAAGGAAGTGCAAGGAAGCCACCATCTATAATGTGAACAGCTAAAGGAGGATGCTGTAGCCCGGCAATTCAGAGATAAGATCGCAGATAGATTAAACCAAAACTCATCAGGAATATAGAAGAAAGATGGGCACGCTTTTAAGATGCTCTCAAAGGTGTAGCTGAGGACATTCTTGGCACAGCACCGCGAAAGACGAAGCAATGAATGGTTTGATGAGGAGTACATAAAAGCCATAGAGGAAAGAAACAGTGCCAGGCAGAAAATGATCCAACGAAGGACCCGAACTACGGCGGAACAACATAGAACCAAAAGAAGGGAAGCAAAAGAAGTATGCAAACAAAAGAAAAGGCAGCAGGAAACAAAGAAGCTAGATAAGATCCAAGAAGACTTTGCAGCCAAAGAGACTCGGAAGTTCTATAAAAGCACCAGAGAATTCCGAAATGGATATATACCAAGGCTGGAATTCATTAAAGATAGAGAGGGGAACCTGGAGATAGAAGATCTGTCCTGGAAAGATGGAAGCAGTTCTTCATAGAATTATTAAATCCGAATAAAGAAGGACCAACTTATAATAAAAAAGCATGATTGGAAAATGGAAGAGACTCGTCGAGCGTGGATGAAGAAGAAATGCCATCAGATAGGGAAGAAATATTGGAAATAATTGGAGCACTCCATAACAACAGAGCACCTGGAATAGACGGTATCGCGAATGAGGTCCTGAAATATGGGGGTGAGGCGGTGATGGAGGAAATATATATTAATGGATGGAGATGAGGATGCCACAGGACTGGAATATGGCAGTGTTGTGCCCAATACATAAGAAGGGAGACAGATTAAACTTCCAAAACTATAAAGGTATCGCTCTATTGCCCACTGTCTACAAGGTACTTTCAGTCGCAATAAATAGGAGAATTATGGCATGGGCTGAAAGAAATATTGGTGAATACCAAAGTGGCTTCCGGCCAACTAAAAGCACAACTGATCATATCTTCTCCATACGGACAGATGCTAGAGAAAGCATATGAGTACAATGTTGACCTCCACCACCTCTTCATAGATTTCTGCCAGGCCTACGATAGTCTTGACAGGAATGAACTGCTCAAAGCAATGAAAGCTCTGGAGGTCCCGGAAAAGCTAGTCGGATTGAGGGGGGTGGCCTTGGAAAACACCAGATGTACGCTGGTGAATCGTGGGTCCTGACCCAGGAATGCGATAGGATTCTGCAGATCTGGGAGAGGAAGGTGCTTCGGCAGATATTTGGGCCAGTATGTACTGAAGGCCAATGGAGGTCAAGAAATAATAGAGAGCTTCATGACCTATACAATGAACCAGACCTAGTCACCAATGTCAAATCAACTCGTATAAGATGGCTTGGGGACGTAGAAAGAATGGGATAAGATAGGTACCCAAAGAAGCTATTATATGGCAAACCAGGAGGCAAAAGAAGAAGAGGAAGGCCCAGGCTGCGATGGCTGGGTGATGTGGAGAACGATCTGCAGAGGATGGGGATCGGACAGTGGAGAGGTCGAGCTGCTAACAGGGAGGACTGGAGAGGCCTTGTTGCGAAGGCCAGGGTTCTGCAAGGGCTGTAGAGCCAGGGGGGGGGGGAATATAGGGGCACCAAGGTTGTTTCTATCGATAAGTCTTTAGACGTGCTGATGGGTAAAACCCTAGAATTAATTATGTGTATTTCTTCATTACTTATAACCAGTTAATTGATTATCAACATTTGAAGAGTATAATACACACAGCCGTATTGGCTTCACTGCCCAAACAATGATCTCAGGAAAAGTTCAGATCGTTTTATCTGAATAATATTTAAATAATAAAATGGGATGCAACCCTGAGATCTTCACCGCTGATGTACCTGTAATACTGTATCATTAATGAGTATGAAACATATTCCTCTCTTCTCCAAAAGTTGACGCGGTCGAATGACTAGGAGTTTAATGAATAAAGACCCATTTTCATCAAATTGAATTACATTATATTTAATATGTGATGGTAATAGGTAAATGTCTACTTACAAAGAAGAAAAGGGGGAGCCCTTTCGTTAAATCTGACTGGGTGCATTTTTGTTTCTGCTGTTTTGCTTACAACTGCCTGATCATTCATGTACAGATGTTAAGGGTCACTGTACAGGTAGCATAAGTGTCCCTTAACCTATATATTTACATATTTCAAGCGTCCCTAATAGTATTCCACATATAACAACAGCTTTTATTCGCCTTTAATTTATCCAAAAAATGATTTTTTTACAGATGCCAACTTGTCCGTTTTAGCTATTGACCTTCAGTCAAATTAATTTTTTTTTTTTTACAATATCACATAACTCATGCAATATCATGGCTTATGCAATTTTTAATTTGCTTATGTCTGAAGAGTGCTTTGACTACTATTTTTATCTCTGAATCAACCAACTGCGACTAAGGGGACAGCTGTAAATTCATGGTCAACAGTCTACTTAAAAGATAAGGCGGTGTTTTCTAACTAGCCCCATAAATAAGGAAAAAAAAGAAAAGAAAGTTTTGTACAGTCTAAGGCTTTGGGTAATTGAAAGGTTCCATTGTTAGGAGCATAATTTAGGATCATCAAACAAAGCTGATAAATAAAAGTAGTAAATCTTATGACAAATAGCGTGCCAGCTTTTAGAGCTGTGCTAAGAATCGTAAATCGTACATCGTAGTTGGAATCGCTAAGTTAGTAATTAATTTTAATGTTATTAATAGTTGATATAAACATATTATCAATTTTATAGCATTTATAACTAAAAATAAATGTATGTAAGTTTCCGAGATTGAGGAGTGGAGTGGCTCAGTGGTAGAGCACCTGAGTTGCAACATGGCAACACTGAGTTGCCATGCCCGAAATCCTGGTTCAAATCCCGCTGCAGGCCATGACCTTCATTTAGTCTGTTGCAGCGGGAGATAGGACAAGAACCGTTGCCCATGAAACAGTACAGTCTCTACCATGTACTGAACCCCAGACTCTTCACGGGTTGTAGTGGTACAGGTTAGGTTAAGTTTCCGAGCTTATTTTACAAACGTAAAAGAAAGCGTTACTTGAAAATATAAATACGGTAAAATATCTCTCATTATTTATTTTTAACTTTAAAAATCATAAAAACGACTAAAATTAAATTCATATTGGTAATTTTTATTTCGTAAATTTTTCAAATTATAGATTCAGTTTTTTTTTATTTTTTGTAAAAAGATAAAAGAAAAATGATCATTTCATTGAGAAAATCATATTGAGAATAGTACAGCTCAATAATGAAGCTTTGTGGTCAACCAAGAACTAATTCTTACCCCTCTCCTAAATTTTTGTTTTGAAATGTTTCTGAGAATAAATTCAAGATACATAGACTACATTTTTAAAAAATATTTTACACTCATTTGAAACATTATATAATTGGTTTCCAGATTAAAAAAAAATTAGAAAGGTGCTATGAATGGACATATCAGATATCTTTGATAGTTACAGTTCGGTATACAGACTTTCAAATAATAAAATATTGTTCACTAATGTGTTGTTTTTTTTTGTACCATGGTCGATATTATCAAATTTAGGAACCATTATATTTTTCACATGAGCGCAGGATTCTCCGAATATTATAAAATAAAACTACAATTACTTTATGATAACAAGAAATATAATATATTTATCTGATATTGAGTTAGAAAATATTAACGAAACTTCTTCATTCTGATCGACGCTAATAGTAAAACAGAAGAGAGTTACCAAGGATGTCCTGGAAGTTCGAGAGGGTGCTAGTTGCTTGTTATAGAGGTATTTGCACACAAGGTCGCTTTGTGCTCAGATAAAATTTGAAGCCCTTAATTCACATCATAAGTGTTAATTTATTTTTTTATTTTTCGAAGGTGCACGATAAATGATTTGGTTTTGTCAATGCACTTCTGTTATCTTTTTATTTTTCTCTCCATTGTCAGTGTCACCTTCATGAGATTAGATAAGCCCATGTGGTTGCCAGTTTGATAAAAAAAGAACCAATCATTTCACATGTTTTGAATAAACTAATATTGATGATATATGGCTTTGGAAGATAAGGAGGTTTTTCGATTCTCCTATACCTATTTATATTTATATAATTAAAATTTAATCCAATAATATCAAAACATCAATAATCGGTCTAATAAGCTAGACCTTCTTATTATATTTCCACTATACTTATTACATTCTGTTTTGCATTCCAGATGCCCCTATAAAGTTACGGTACTTTTGTAATAAAATAGTAAGGACTAATTCCATTCAAAACCAACTCCAACTAGATTTTTGCTCTCTGGTTTCATTTCTCTCTGCCAAATATTATATATAATAGAATTCTTCATAGTACAGGCTGCACCAAAGATGACCGATGGTTGAGGAGGTCATCTCACTTTGATTTGGCTAGTCTATTGGTCACCGACACTAAACTTCGTTTTTTTTACGTAGGTGAAAGGATATTATGTATCATAAATCGCTCTGATAATTCCTGTTATTGGCTTATTTATATTTGAGTACTCTTTAGCATTATACAATGAACTTCTAATAAACTGGTTAACAGAGTTGCCATGGCAACGAAACGATCCCAAGTTCTTCTGATGAGAACTTGTTAATGGTTATATTATTCAGTCTCTGTGGATCCTATCCTCAATGTAAGGTCAATCTAACCCAAAAAGGATTTTTGACAAATCTGTATTGAATTATTAATATTGACATCAATAAAAAATATTCTCATTTATAAAAAATCACATAAAATATTCAATTATCTTATTAATAAAAAAATTGGGTTCAATAGTGAATAATGCACCTGAGGTCGAGGTAAAGAAAATAATATGGATGGCCAACAGCTGTTACTTTGGTCTACGCAAGGAATTCTACTCGCGCCTTCTATCACCCCAGCCCAAGCTCCATCTGTACAAAGCATTAGTCTGCCCAGTTTTGTTATATACATGGGCATAGACAATAACCAAGCTGAATGACCATGACCTCCTTGTCTTCGAAAGAAAGATCCTCCGAAGAATCTTCGGTGGAGTTTATCTAGATGAAAAATGGCGAAGGGGGACAAACGAAGTTTACTCATTGTGCAACAAAGATGTTGTACCCTAGTTTTAGCGCCTTAGAATAGTAATTATAATAATAATATAATTAATAAACAATAGTGATTTTTAATTATTAATAAAATAATTTCACCGAAATTAATCCCATTTTAACAACTCATCTTAATGATCATTTATCGAACTATTTTGTTGGAGGCTTTAACATTCGTGAACATTTCAGAGGGAGAACCGAAATGAAATGGAGTTTCCTGATTTCTCCGGATACAAAGTATCATTAAGGCTTTTCTGGTTAAGTAATTTCAAGTTAATTACTCTGTGATTACTGCATTTGTTGTGAGAAACCTTAGAAGTTCAAATCGAATCACGGCTCCACAGATGACTCGGTAAACGTGCCTTCGAATTCCAATGGTTTCTCCAAGTTCAAATATCTCCAACCAAATGCAGGCAAACAGAATATTCTTAGCTTTATGAATAATCCCTTAAATTAAAAAAAGTATGAAATAAAAAAAAAAGGAGAACAAATGAAGTTGATTGCTAATGCATCAATGATAGGCTGTAAAATTGAATAACTTTCACTTATTGCGCTTAGGTTTGTCTTAGTTTAAGTATTTATTTACATATTTCTAGCGATTTAGTTCAGGTTAATAAATAAATAATGATAGATTTCGTTCAACATGATTTATATTTTCAAGCACTATACCTATTTACCGAAACTGAATTATTTTTCTACTATATTATTAAATTAATCTTGTAAATTAAAATCCTATAAAATTAGAATTTATAAGTAAAAACTATAATTTATTTATAGTGGTCATTACATTCTTGGATAACAGGAGTAGGTTATTAAATTATAAAAATGGCCAACGGGCATACCACGTTGAACACACCGGTTCCCCCCCAATCACCAGCTAAGTTAAGCAACGTCGGGCGTGGTTAGTTCTTGGATGAGTGACCGCCTCGGAAAACCCCGTGCTGTTGGCATCAGAAGAAAACAACAATTAATCAAATAATTATATCTGGCTATATGGAGGTATCCAATACCATTAATAAAATTATTTTTTTTAAAAATAAAAATCATTCATTTATCCTGTAATTATTATCTTAAAGCGTTGTATAATACTTATCTTTAAGCGTTATAATTATTATTATAACGTTATAATTATAATTATTAATAACATTAACTTACACTTCGATATTCCAATTACGATGTTGATTCTTAGCACAGCTCTTAAAGCTGTCACGCTATCCGTTGTAAGATTTACAACTTAACTTTATCAGTTTTGTTTAATGATTATAAATTATGCTCCTAACAAGGGGAGCTATCCATTACCTAACGACTAAGACTGTACAAAACTTTCTTTTTTTTTTCCTTATTTACGGCGCTAGTTAGAAAACACCGCCTTATCTTTTAAGTTGACTGTTGGCTATGAATTTGCAGCTGTCTCCCTTAGTCGCAGTTTGTTGATTCAGAGATAAAAATAGTAGTTAAAGTGTTTTTCACATCAGACATAAGCAAATTAAGTATTACATAAGCCTAAAAAATCACATGAGCTAAGTGATACGGAAAAAAAAAATTACTAAAAAATTTGATAGATGGTTAAAATATACATTAGTATTTGAGTTCAAATGGATAATTCAGGATCCCATACTGACGCTTCGTGCAAAAATTTTAATTACCAGCTGAGAGAAGAACATATATCGATGATGAGTGATCGCAACAAGAACAGTGCATATTAATTACAATTCAAATCAAATCATAGATATTAATTTATCTATAATTATATTATTTTTCACTATTCAGAATCAGAATTAATAAGGGATAAAAGACATAGGGAAAGCTCAGAAGAAGGAGCCCAACGTGAAGAAACGAGATTAAACTGTAATATTTAAATATTGAAAAAAAAAATTAAAAAAGAGGAAACAATCACACTTTTCATAAAACTTTCTTTAATTTTACTGTATAAGTCTAATAGTATAATGAATCAAAAACTAATGTTAAAATTTTAAAGAAATGTTTAAAATAACACTTAAAATCTGTAGATTCTTCCAAATGTTGAAATTTCCTTACTAATTCAATTCAGATTCCAGTTTATATCCCTTTAAATTTGAACTATCCTTCATTGCAAAAAAAAAACTTAAGCAACTACAACCCATGAAGGATCAGTAACCGGATTATGGGTTCAGTAACCGGTAGGGATTGCATTGTTTCTGAGACAACGGTTGTTCAGGGAATTAATTTGTCCGAGATCACCCTCAACCGCCAGATTTCCCCCAAAAATTAGAGTACCACACTTTAGATGGGCTTGTAGATCTCATAGAATCCACATGCCTGTTAACATATTAAATAATTATTTGTCAAAGCTGGATCCGATCAATGAATTTGCAGCACAGCAACTCAGCACTCTATACACTGAGATACACCGCTACCTATTATTAAATAAATAGGATGCTTGACAATTGGTAATCCCCAAATTGGTGCTACATTTATAGCTTTTTAATATTACTTTTATTTCATCTTAAGACTGGATAAGAATGTTCTTGAAAAATTCATTTTTATGAGATCACGTAAGCCGGATTAAGCCGAGGGTAAACCTGCTAGCCAATATTTGAAATAACATTTCTACTGAATAATTCACCAATCGATTTCAACGATGTACCTTCAGAATGATGTGAACACATAAACGTAGCATATTGCCATATCCTCAATCACACCAGCTTATAAGCGGTTCAATAAATAAATCTATCTAAATATTAAAAAAAAAAAAGTTTATTAGTGTATATTTCAGTGTTTATTTTATGTGTTTATAAATAGTGCTGATATTTAATAGTTCTGGATTTGAAAAATATGTTATCTGATACATTATTGGAAAAATTCCAACTAAAAACCCTAAGTCTCTAAACTAAAACAGGAAATTGAAAATACCTGTCCAATATTTCGCCTATTCAGGCATCCTCAGGGCAGAAAGAGAATAACAGCAAAGCAAAACATGAATAATCCACCCAAAAAACACATCCCACCACCTCCAAGGCTCAAATGCAACAAGGTCAACAGAGACATTAAATAAATGTCAATACATTAGTGGAATAATTTTAACTAAAAACCTTACCTTCCCTATGATTCAGTAATTGCATTTGAGCCTTGGAGGCGGTGGGATGTGTTTTTTGGGTGGATTATTCATGTTTTGCTTTGCTGTTATTCTCTTTCTGCCCTGAGGATCCCTGTTTAGGCGAAATATTGGACAGGTATTTTCAATTTCCTTTTTTAGTTTAGAGACCTAAGGTTTTTAGTTGGAATTTTTCCTCAAATGTATTAACATTTATTTAATATCTCTGTTGACCTTTATCTTTTTCGATATGTTATCTAGTTTGTAATACCATAAAATGGCTAGTAATTATCATCTACGTTAGTGGAAAAGCTAAGATATATTTTATTATTTTCCAATTTTCATTGTCATTTTTAATATCTGATAATTAAAATAAGTGGTGAAAGTTTCTTGGCAATAACTATGAAAAAAATAGTCTCTAGTAGCCGCTAACCTCGCAGACATTGCTTTCTCATCCAAGGCTATATGTTTTAAGAATAAATAATTTCCTCTCAATTCCCCCCAAAAAATATGCAACGGTTGTGAATTGAATTATTTGTCCGAGATCATTCTTTCTAATTAAGGGTATCACCTAATAGAGGCTCGGGATCGGGTAACCCCGGAGGGTTTCTAAGATCCCACAGGATCCGCCTTTAGCTATTCACAAGTAAAATAATTTATCTGACACAGCCGAATTCGAATTCTGGACATTAAGCACAACAACTCGGGACTTTACACACTGATCAGCCCTACTCCTTGTCATAAAAATAAATGTATAATTATTGTTTATTGTTTTTTATATAGAAGATAATTTTTAGGAGTGAACTATTTACCATCTGGAATATCCAGGCCATGACCTGTTTATAGAAATCTAGATTCTTCTTAATTAATTCTTGTATAAATAAGAGTTGGGCTTATAAAAAAGCTTATAAAAGGTGGGATATTGGAGGTAGCTTCAAATTATAAAAATAATAAGTAAGGTACACGTTAAAAACACTAGTTCTGAAATGTATTTTATTTCCCAACAACGTTACGAAGGAAAACAATATTCAATAAGGTAATACATATTTTGTCTATTGATAGATTCGTAGATATTGAAACTAATGTAATAGAAAATATATTTTATTTTATTATTTTATAACGACATATTTCCGGCTACTTCTATGATATTTATAATAACAGAAGAACCTACAAATCCCATCAGACAACTTATTCAATATCTAGAATCAGAAGAAGACTTCATATCCGGAAGTGGTGGAGAAAATGTGTATTCCGCTAACAGCCGTTAATGGGACCTGGGGGAATTGGATACACTCCTGGGACTCACTCTACAGTGTGGGTACTCTTAATTGGGGGAAAATCCTAGTAATTGAACAAAATTATATCTTAGCACAATAGTTCATTTTATGTACTCATTATAATAATTTTTGTGGTTTTAGTGGTACAGTTTTTTTGTGTGAATTAATTATTAATTCTTATATCCCTACAGGTAAGACATATTTTATTATTTTCCATTTTCATTGTAATTTTTAATATCTATTTTTTTTTTATTCTTCCCTTAAGGTGGTGAAGTTTTATTTGTTTAATTGTATTTGTTTTTCTGTAGCAATGTAACCCATCAAGGATCCAGGGTCCAGTACGATGTAGAGACTGTTCTGTTTCTTGGACAACGGTTGTGAAGGAAGGTGATTTGTCTTATCTTATCAGACTTACCCGTCAGAGTTTTCCCCTTACTATGGGTACCTATTTTACAGGGGTATGGGAAGCCCAGGTAGAGTTCCAGATCCCAAAGGGAACGTCACCGGCTGCTAACCGATTAAATAAAATCTTCCGGCAGCCGGAGGCGGGGAGAGCTTCGGCAAGGCAATTCAGCGCTCTACCAATGATCCATTCCGCTTTTATTTATTATTTATTTTAATTATGAAGAAAAAACCTTATTCCAGTCAACAATTGTTGTTAGAAAATTAACAAAAGATTAAAAAACATTTCGACATTTATCTGTCATTTTCAATTTTAGTTCTTCACACAGCCACCTCAAGTCACAATCATTACTTGAGGTCAAACATATTAAAAAGTCAAAATATATATAAACTCCTGGAACTCAACTTTCCATGGTTAAATATATAATATGCATATTATAATAATATGCATATTTAAGCAAGGTAATGCATATTATATATTTGACCATGGAAAGTTGAGTTCCAGGAGTTTATATATATTTTGACTTTTTAATATGTTTGACCTCAAGTAATGATTGTAACTTGTAAATTTAAAGGAGGCTGTCTGAAGAACTAAAATTTAAAATGACAGATAAATGTCGAAACGTTTTTTAATCTTTTGTTAATTTTTTAACAACAATTGTTGACTGGAATAAGGTTTTTTCTTCATTATTAAATTATACAGATCAAGAAGATTAGTCCAGTATATAAGAAATATCTTAGAAAGAAAAAAAAAATTATTATTTATAAGAAAATATAAGCCCTGAAAATAAATCCCGAGCTCTATTAGAAGATCGCCACCTGGATTTATAGAACTGCATGGATTGGATGTTATTTTCTGAGTGATCAGAAACTTTTAAAATATTTATACAATGGGAAATCGTCCTTGAAACGGGGACAAAAAACTGCGCCATAAAGATAGTGTCATTATCGATACAGCCATTAGGCAATGGAACCATTAGCCAAATTGCCATTTGATTCGCTATTAAATTCAATGACACTCCTCATTCATGAGAATGGAATACCATGTTTTTTATAGTTCGTGTCTCCATGCGATGATATTACAGTGCTTGTGCTTCAATATGAAAGACAATTGGCCCAATAAATCATATGTCCATTAGCATAATATAATAATTTAAGACCTCAGGAATAAGACGAGTTAACTATTTTTTTTTCAAAAATTGGTAATTCTGATGGCGAACACTATGGTGTGGTCAAAACGGAGTCAAAACAAGTTCAAACCGATCAAAACAGCTGAAGAATTACTTCGTTTAAGGGGATAACTAGATCATCCAAACAGTGTCTGTGGAAAAAGGTGACTTCCGCGAGATGGGCTTTAAACCGCTCAAACATCCTCTTCATAGTCGGGCTGATACAGCTACCAATCTCACAGATGGAATCTGACAGAATCCAAGGTTAATTGTCCTCTCCTTAAATGTTTTGGTGAAAGTGAGTTACTTCGTTATTCCCCTGTAGTATTCAATTAAAAAAAAAACATTATGGTTTGTAAAATTGTGACTTAGACATGAAATCAAGCTGAAATATGGAAAAAATAAGATTAATCCAACAAATTTCAAAGAAGGCGATTTTGAATATTTTATAAAATGCGTTTATTATTATTATTATTTACTTGAGTTACTAAAGAAAAAAAAGAATGTAGAATTAAATAGAAGATCTTAACATATTGGTCATTTCTTCAGTTCAGTTCTTCATCAGTTCAACAATTTGAAATAGGGAATGAGGAGTGAACAAAACAGATCAATTTGTATATATTCTGATAAAAAATGTTTGAACAATCCTGGTTTTCATTTTTATCCAATAATAAAAACAAATTAAAAATTTAAATTCATTTAATCAGAGGCACGGGTTTTGTGGGTCTAGAGTATTCGATATCGGTTGTTTGTTTTTATTAATTGCTAAAACATTATTGATTGAACGATAATGTAAAGTTAATATTTAATTTGTCGAGATGTTATCGTATCAAAACCATGCAGATTACTTAAGGTCTCTAGATATGTCCCTCACTTCACTGAATTCTATCGAGCATTTAAGTAATGATTGTACATCAAATGTCTGAACTTCCACCTAATCGGAAGTAAAACCTGTTGATTGGAGCGTGATAAGGGGCACGCTTTCTCAATCTGCAACAGTTTAGGAACAGCTTGGCATCAGCTATGCTAGTTTTATCTTTCTGTTAGGAGTTTAGAATAACGTACACTATGTATTATACATTGCCAACAAAAACAATTATAATATTTTTTGTAATGAATCTACTAATATTTTATAGTTTTGAAGGAAAAATAATTGAAAACATTTCTGCAAACTTTAGAACTAAATTAAAATATATCAAATTTAGTAAGCAGTAAATTTAGTAAATTAGTAAGTTAGTAAGTAAGCGTTTTTAGAAAAAAGCGTTCGAAGTGTCTTCTTCAGTTAAATTTAATTTTTTACTACCCATTTTTATTTTAACTCAAGATAACTGTTTATCAACTTATAAATTTATTGCACGTCAGAAGTCTATTTCATATAATAGAGAGATATGTAGAGTAATAAATATATTAATCCTATTCTTTTAGCGTATGCTTATATACCAACTGCTTATGTTTAATAATGTTCACACATATATTAATAATATTTTTACAACTTACACTTACATTTAATCCAAATCCCTAGCACATCGCTATTTTAACTTTTATTGAAAATTAACTGAAGCGAACAGAAAAAGTGTTATTTCAAAGAAGATAAAATGTAATTTGTATATTTTCAGTTTGCTGCATTGCACGAAAAATTCTTTAACCTTAGTAAAACAAATTCTTCAATAATCCTTAGATTTTTATAAAACATCTTCCCTTTTAAAAGTTTATACTATTATTTTATGCTTAAAGTTCATAATGTATTAATGTATTTAAAAAATGGAATTTATATAGTGAGATAAAATATACTTAATAATACATTAAAGATAAACTTACATAATTTAAATGCTCCATTATCGTGTTCTAAGCTGCACTTACCTGTAAACAATAAATAAATCTGTAAGTTCAACTATTTGTTATTACAAATAATATTTTTTTTTTAAATATAAGGTATCAATAATAATTTTCCCAAATAAAATAAATATATTTCTCTTTACATTAATTAAACAAACGATATAAACGGTTTTAAGACTTAATTACATCAGTTATATTCATATCTTGTAATTTTTGGTTTACAAAATTTGCTATCAGATATTACTAGCTGTTAAGTGCTCAACTAAAACAATTACACTAAAATTGAACGGACAAAACAATCTTATCAACCGATTATGAAGTATCATGAATCGATTATTTTGAAGTTATATAATTTTTGTTATAAGCCAAAATTTTCAGTTAGCCGTTAACGAAACTGCCACATATTGATATAAATCCTTGTATTCATATTATTGAATTAATAGAGATCTCCTTTATTTTGATTTTAAGGCATAGTATTTTATTGAAATAGGCATAGTTGTACAATTTGATTGACGAAAAGATTGTTTAGAAAGAATAACGGCGCCCAAGCATAACTAAAAAAGGCAATGCAATGGAATCATAAGATAATATATGAATGGTCTTGGGTAAAGTATATGTTGGAGTTTGCATTGTTTCTGGACAACGGTTGTGCAAGGAAGTTATTTGACCGAGATCACGCTCAACTGCCAAGTTTCCACAAATTAAGGGTACCCACTTTATATATACTGGGTACGAGTCTCTAGATAAATTATTTAATTTGCTATTATCTATTGATGGGCTCTGTGGGATCGGCAGATATTCTTGTGGCTAACCCTACCTCTATATTCTATAAAGTCCGTAGTCTTAACTGTAGGAAAAGGTGGCGGTTGAGTATGATCTGGAACAAATCACCTCCTGCACAACTATTGGCTTAAAATCAGTACATTAGATGTACTGAGGCTAGTACATCTTCATGGGTTCTAGTGGTACAGGAGTTTGTTTTCTTATTTTAGGCCCTTTACAGCATATTACGAAGCAAATCTTTCACGAATAGTTGAGTAATTCAAGTTCGAAGTCTTCAAGAATATGAAAGAAAAGTGGTACAAGGCTCTTAATTGGCATGACTGAACGAGGAGCAATAGTTAAGCCTAGCACAACAGTAATGATAATATCACTGAACGAACGCCGACTTGAAATCAAGTTGTATAAGACACGTTTGGGAGGGAAATAGGCGGTAAGAACTGAAGCTTTTCAACACAATTTAGAGTCTAACAAATTATCGAATGCAATTATTTCGATATCTGAAAACTCAAGTAATATTTCGAGAGTTGTTGTCGAGGATTCGATGCGATTGGAAGCAGATCGGTCTCATTGGAAGGGCACAAAGGGATTGGCCTGCAGTTGGAAAGCTATCTAATAACGAGCCCATACTGAAACCAATTCAATTGATAATAGCAGCTGAAGGGATTTAATGGCCTAGTCGGGTCCCATTTAGTATTAATAGGTCTTTGCTGGGATAATGCCTCCGACTATCGGCCTCTGTCGGGTCTAGATATAACTCCCGCAATTGGTAAAGTGGTCTCTCCCCCGATGGCTCTGTTCCAGGCTGATGTAGCGTTTTATCTGTATTCTGCAGGTACGCTAGCAGCCAGCGATAGACAGGATTGAAGGATTCTAAATTGACTGATAATTACTCCGTTTGATTTTTGCTTCCAAGTTAAAGTGTATTATAAAACAAGAAAATTGCTCAATAGGGATTTCTTATAAAAAGTGTTCCGGTATATAAGGATGCAACTATATATTGTACAAATAAGTGGACAAGAAAACATAGAATTGTTAAAATACCAGTAATATAAAAAATATAAAAAAACTTGGTTTATAATAGATAATAATAAAATACATTAATAATAATACATAGTAAAATATATTAGGCAGATAAACACTTTTTTTTATTTATTTTTTATTTAGTGATATTTACAACTATAATGGTATTATAACAAGTAAATGTGCAAAAATGTAGAATAAGACATGAAAAAACTTGTGAAGAAACTACCCATCGGTAGCACTCCAATAAAGTTGTATAGTAGATGATCTCGAGGCCATCTTCTTCAATAACACTCAAATTGTTAAATTTACTACTATCCCTAATAAAATCCTTAATTCCCACGATGCAAAAATATTTTACAAAATACGTCTTGTGTATATACTTTTTACGGATTGTTTATATACTTTTTACTGTTTAATATAAATTATTTTATCTGCTACTAGCCATAGATGGGCTCTGTGAGATCCACAAACCCAGCCACTATGAATAGTATACCCTTAATTGGGGAAAAGGTGGCGGTAAACGAGCCAAATGACCTCCTGCACAACTTAAATATTGTAAATCCAAGTCACTTCATGGTTTCCTTATTACAGTTTTTTTTTTTAGTTAAAAGCATTTATAACTTATTTATAATTGTATTATATCATAATAATATGATAATCGCCAGAATGGGCATGTACATCACATGATAATTTGAATCATTCAAGTAGAAATGCGTAAATCAAGAAGAAACTAGAAATAGATGACTTCAGAATAAAACAAGATGGCTGGATTTTAACTCGCAAGTTAACAGATGGTTACAATGATGTCAATGGTTATTCCTACTGTTCATGGTAAAACCGAATATATTTACCGAAAGAATACCGACTTGCCATAACGTTTAAAGTTATCAAGTGTATATGAGATTTTAGTTTTAAGTTCTTGAGATTCGATCAATAAAGTTTTAACTATCTACAGGATAAACTTCGAGAATTTATTGTTCTTATATTTCCTTTAGGGGCTAATAGTGAAAAAACAATTCTTTAATGAGTTTCATTAAATCACACTATAGTACTAACATAAAATTAACACTTGTGCAATTAGAAGACAATGTTAATGTATAAATCATATTTACAAATTGACGATGAAATGTCTTTCACTACATCACTCTGTATATTCCCTACAACATTAACCAAAAAATAAATATTTATATAACTCTTATATATATATTTTATAACGGCCTTAAAACGTGGTCTACCGCTTAATAGCGGTCGTAATTCAAATTTATGTGACTAAAATTATAAATGCTATGTCGCGTGATTTCTTAATATAAAATGTAGTTTTAAAAATATTGAAAATTAAATTCTCGAATAAAAGTTATTAACGATTGTATTAATGAAACCTTGCATGAAGTCTCATTGCCATAATATATGAAATAAGAAATCAATGAAATTGGTTATACCATAAATATCATTCGGGCAAAATTTCATTTACTAGCTTATTATAAATGAGAATTTCGTAGTCAATTGAGAGGAGAGACGTCCTTCTTAATATTCAGCATAGCCGGCTGAGTCTCTTATTAAGTTCTCGTCTTTTATGTACGTGTATTCCATGCGGACCTTTTGTCTAAAATGAATCCAAGATATGGATTTTGACAAGTCTGAACCGTGAGATATTATTTAGTAGGACTGGTAGGAAGAAGCTGTAGAGAAGTGTGTGGAATATCGTTTCCACGACTAACTTGGATACTTGGATCTATATTGGAAGGTTATTACCTTATTTAAATAACTTGTTCAAACATTCGTTTTTTTCTTATTTTTAAATATACCCATCCTATTAGATTAGTACATAATAATATATTTTATTTTCTTCAAAGAGCTGGTTAAAAAATTATTAAAATTGTCCAAAGATCAACCATAGCTTCTACTAAAGACGTTCTATAAAAATAACAAAGACTGCATTGCAAATTGTATTGTGTGCTAACTAAAGAAGCTTATTTAAGACTCAAATGGTGTACGTTATTTAAGACATGAGTTGATTATGTTGACGTTTAAGTCACAGCGTCACAATTACATATGATGCAACAATTTAAAGTGATTAATATGCTGTTGGACCATGTTGTTTTTTATTATTCTTATTACGTCTAGTTTCTTAAAAGTACCACAAACTAAACATAAATATTACAAAAGACCAACAAAAATGCACGTCATCAATACTATTCAAGTTTTCAACTCAATCGATGAGTTGAGAGTTTTATGAAGGATACTAAAATTAGATGAACTATTATAATATATTAGTGATAATATTTTTACTATCACCTTAGTTTGTGTGCTAATTTTGAAAAGGGATTTCATGCTTATAACCTATTGACACACAAATAAAACGGAATTTTTCGACCACGAACATTCAGCGGAAAATTAAATTCATACCTTGCTTTTTCTAAATTATTTTCCAGTCTTATGAACAAGCAATTACTTGCATTGATTAATGCTATCACTTGACAAAATTTGTAAAAGACATCCATTGTGTAAAAAAAACATTTAGTAATACTTCTATATTTATTACTAAATGTTTACTATACTTAGAATGATTACTATACTTCAAGGACTATGGTAAGTACTTTTAAATATACGTCCCATGACACCCAATATAAAATCAGATTCGCGTGTAAGACAATTTTTTCAAACAAAAAGATGCGGAGTGATATATTGGACGTAAACATATCAAAACTTTACCAAAGTCATTCTTATTAATTGATAATTAATGCAATCATTGTATATTTATTATTCTTTCTTCTGCTATTCGTTGTGATAATTTATAATTCTTATAAATTATCACAACGAATTGTGATAATTAATTCTTATTTTTTTTATTACTTTATTATTGACAAATGTTGCTTTTATATGCTACCAAGAATTATTAACAAATGAAAAATAAATTTAAGAAAGTATTTAGTTTGATAAAAATTAACGAGAATTATTTTTAAAAAAGTATTGTAGTTTGGTGGATCATAATAAATGGAAATTTTAATGTTGACATGCACTGATAGAGAATTTTTATTTATACTTAAATTTTACTCGCCTCACATCGTACATTACATCTTTTAATAGAGTTTGTGATAGAAAAAATGGCCTTAGCCCTATTTTGGAACAGTGATGCTCACCTGTTTTGATAAATTCATTTCATACACCACCAAAGGATATCGGATATATAAATTTTAAAAAATGCGGATATGTAAATAGACTACGCTACGGTATTTATAGCAAACAACAATAGTGTAAAAATAAATTTTGGAAGGGTTTAAGTAACAATGAAATTAATAGTATATTTTATTCTATATAAATTGGTACTTTGTGATAGAGTAACAGTAGTGAAAGAGGTATTTAGCAATGTCTTTGAACAAGTAACGCCAAACCTAGGTCATCAACTTCTATAATGAATTTCCCATTTAGTACAAAATTAATCCTTAGTGATGGATGGATATAAACATTAAATACCTTGTATTTGTCCATCCAGGCGGTCATCAACCGATAAACCTTGGCTATAACAATGAGCCTAGCTGAAGGGAGCTAAGACATTGTTCTCCGAGGGCCGGACAGGTTCTGACGGAACCTCCTTATTGTCCATGACCCGCCCGACTCCTGTTCTTCCGCCTGGGCACCTCCCTGCCCCTTCGGGTGCGAAATTAATTACTACAACCCTCTTCTACTAAATCGGCTATAGTACAACTTACAGAGAGGACGTAACGTCTCCATAATCTCAGTGTCTATCGTTGGGGTGATTTGCATCCGATAATTACATTACCATGGGAATTAATTGCAATCTCAATTATGATTCCAATCAATTTACAATAATAAATAACATAAACCTCAACTGTCCTTATTCGAGACGTAAATATAATGCATTTGTTAGAACATTACATTAAATTAAAAAAAAATTAAAAAAGCGGTCATGAGGACTGCCGACAGAAATGAAAACTGAAAATATTGGAATTATCTTATTATTTTTTTAATTCTTCGGTAAATTATATTTAAATTTCAAACTTGTTAATTTAAATTATTAATATTAGTTCATAATTTAATTTACACATTATGGATATTAATAATATACATTTTCATGTAGTCAATATATTAATTAAAACATATGATGGGCTCCTCAAGCTCATTACAAAATATCAATAATTTAATTGAAATAATAATTAGTATAATATCATATATATTAGGGTAATATCATTTATACCTTGTATCTGCATAGATTTTTTTTCTAAAAGCTGCCACATAGTAAATATGTGATCAATACAAGACTTTCTCATAGCAAAACCACGTTGTTCTTCTGGAGTTGAAAATTGTTCCCCTATTCTTTGGGAATTCAGTGTTCCACTTAAACTTCTGTAGGAGTGCATGCGAAAAGCAAACATTAATGACCCCTTAATCTGTGCTGTTAAAGATATCTACCATAATAGCATATGTCAAATAAAAGTTAGAAACAAACTATCCCGTAAATTCCCAAGTTCTAAAGGACTCCTTCAAGGAAGCTCTTTCTCACCTACCCCAGTATTCTTCAACTTTTTTGCTCCTACGGACCAGTGAAAATAGGATAAATATTTCACGGACCACCCGAAAGCTAAGACAAATAAAAACCAATATACTTGTAGCTATTATTTTACATTATAGAATATGTTATGCAATTACATTTTTTAGTGCGATATCTGGTGCTGCTTCTTTTATATAAGAGTTGATATTCGAACCTGCAGCGTTGTTTCTGAGAGACGAAGCGGTGCATTAACCCTCAAAAGGTACGGTGGGGTTAGGGCCGGCCCCAGGATGCTTTGAAATGCACCCGCATGTCCCAAAATTATCTCCAAGGATTAAGACTTTGAGTACCTGTCCTGCCAGTCGTATTCCAGCTGTGGACGAGAGGGTTTCGCTATTGAAGGTGAGACAATTGTCTTTGTCCAAATTCCGCGAAAATTCAAGTTTGGGGTTGACGAAAACCCCCCAGTACCATTCATGAACTCCACCGCGTTTTGTAATAGATGTTCCTTTATTTAGTAATTCTCTTATCTATCACTTTGTTACGTGCACTAAGATTTTTTACAAAAACTACTCGTGATGAAAGGAAACAAAGTGACAAATTCGCTGCATTCCGGGAATTTTGGAGCACTTTTTGTGAAAACTGCCAGGATAACTATACTCCTTCAGAGTACGTTACTGTAAAAGAAACACTACTGAGTTTTAGGGGAAAATGCCCCTTCAAGATGTACCTTCCACCAAAGCCTGACAAATATGGCTTGAAATATGTATCATTGTGTGATGCTCGAACGTTTTTATTTAATGTTTGGAATCCCTTCCATTGGGAAAAATACCATAAAACGAATAAAAATTGATTAACCGGTGTCAAAAAACCAACGCGAGACAAACTTTACCTCCCTCAATGATTTCAACAAAAGGAATACCTATGGGAATATCTCGGTTCTTGTACCAACCGGATAAAATGCTTGTTGCATATAATGATAAACCAAACAAATGTGTTATTCTTTTGACCACCATGCATGATGAAGATGAGGTAAATCCATCATCAGGTAAGCCAGAAGTGGTACAGTTTTACAATTTGTCAAAAGGAGGCGTGGATGTTTATGACAAACTTTCTCATAGTTACTCGAAGAAAAGAACACCTAGAGGCTGGCCCATTAGATACTTTCATAGTGCCCCCGATACAGCTGGAATAAACAGTCATATCTTCTTCAAGCTGAAAGGAAACATTTATAGTCGAGTTAATTACTTGAAATCATTACTATATGTTCTTACAGACATTCAAATGAAAATACGAGTGTATAATACAAGACTGCCCACAGAGCTCCGAGCAGAAATGAGAGGAATACTTGGTGTTGGTGATGAGACCCCTACATCTTCGTGTGAACCGCCTCAGAAGACCAGAAAGTGCAATATTTTCCCTCGTAGTGCAGATAAGAAAACGAAAAATTTTTGGACAAAATGCAAAAATCTATTTGTTCGACTCATCTGAAAGCTGTTCTTTACTGCATATCTTGCTATGATACTTGAAAATGTTTTATTCATGAGACTGGTTTTCGAATACATTTTGTTTAGAAAGTTTAATGTAAGTTTTATTTTTTTTATTGTGAAAGTTTCCCACTTTTACTGTCCATGTTTTATCGGACATTTTTCATTTACTTGAAGTTATATGCGTTTTAATGAAAATTTTGATTGGAAAATGTATTTTTATGAAGAATAAAGTCATGTTACAGTATTAGAATTATGTTCTTATTGATGAGTAGATAACATAGCATCTTTCATACCTTAAAAAAGAAATTGGGGAGTGTGAGGAACCCTCCGTACCATTTATGTCCTCACAGATCAACGTACCGTGGGAGGGTTAACATCTATTCGGTTTCTATGGTTTTTATTACAGACATGGCTGAAAAAGTATTTTCACATAAATAGGGAGTCGAAAAATTTACTAATAATTTGATAGCTTTATAACTCCAAGTTGGATATTATTTTTCTACCTATATCCAAAATTGAGGCAATGAATGCACTTAATGCCCAGGAGACCAGTGTGACATCAGAAGACAATTCGACCAGCTTTTCTTTTTAGTGAAGATTGTACAAGAGTATATATCTACCAAGAATAAAAGGTTACGAGGATCTTCATTTTCTGGGAAATACTTATTCAAATGTTCAGCTAATGCTCTTAAATGTTACTTTATTATGTTAAATATGACTTTCGTGTTCACATCAGCACCAATCAAAAATTCATCCAAAAGAGAAAACATTTCTACATCTTCCTCTTGTAAGCGACTATTCCAAAGAACTAGAAAAACATTTGTTTATGAACCCTGCAATATTAACTTCATTCATCAACAGCTCCAGTTTAGATTGTCGCTCTCACAAAAAATGCTTTACTTCTTCTCTCAGTTCAAAAAGTCGCGATAACCACCTCACTTCTGCATGGAGAAGTAGATGTTGGTGGGGTTAGTTCATGCTCTCGCATAGTGTCACGAAGAGCCAATACACATTCAAGTATAAAAACAAATCTTTTAGGGGAAACGACTCCAAAAATATTCCGATCTGCTATTGTTTAATCATCCGGGTATTTATAATGTCCGATTCTACTATTTTAGCGAGAAGACGAATAGACCTAACGTCTAAGTTTTGCGAATGTAGAAACCCTTCAGAAGGTTCTCTCGATAAATATTCCGATCTGCTCTTCCACGTATTTCGCCTATCCATGCATCTTAAGAATCTTTCTTTCTGCTTTTAGGTTGTTTATTTTATTTTATTTATTTATATTTTATCTTATTTGTTTTTCTTGTGTTTTTTTTTTAAATTGTGTATTTTGCTTTTATATTTAGCTTCTTATCAGATGTTTTATTTAATCTTTTCCAGCTGTGACCCTACTTCAGTAAGTGTACTTGATCTGGTGGCACATTCCCAATGATTGGTGCTTTGCTCCATTTTGAAGTTGGGAAGTGCTCTATTCATTTTTGTCCTTTACTATACATATCTTTCTATCCTGAAGATGCCTGAACAAGCGACATATTGACAGGGACTTGAATATCAAAAGGGTGATTACTGTTTTTTAGTTAAGTCACCTAGGGCTTTTTGATTTTAATTTTCCCACTCACATCTTAAAAAGTATTTTTTGTCTCATTTGAGCTTTTGTTCTTCAAGATTCTTCCATTTGTAATCATAAGATCATATCTGTAAATATAAGAATTATCTCAAACATGCTTACAATACCGTATAAATAAAAAAAACACTGATATTTAGATTCATTTTTATACCACCTCATTTTAAATGAAAATATTGTGATAATTGAATGAATGTTGGATTTTTAAGGCTGACAGAGAATAAGTATTTTTTCTAAGTTATTAGTTAAAATAATAGGAAAATCTATAGATTTAATGTTAGGCTAACTATTTTTTGTTGGATAAAAATTGTTAGTGCTTACTGAAAACACATTTGGTCAAATATTATAATAATATTTTAAAGCATTATGATATGTTTGCTAATTTCGAATTTCAAGCCTACTTTGTTTGCTTTAGTTACTCTCCGGTTGTATCAACAAATATACTCTAATATGATATTGTAATTATTCCCTAAATAAAGTTCAAGAAAAAAAGCCACCAACTTATTTTTCTCAACCTTCGCGTGTTGGATTTCTAATTCAACAGATTTAACCAAATATCACATTTCGTCGTGATTGCAAAACTGAAAACGATTTAACTGTCAAAGCGTTGTATCATAAATAAAAATCATTCAGGAATAAATTATATAAAATAGGCAACTTAACTAATGAAAAAATCAAACTTAATTTATTAAGAAAAGTTTTTTAAAACTTTCCATTCAAGGTCACAAAAAATCCGTGAAATTAATGGCCTGTTGATAACTCGACTTGAAAGTTGGTTATATACTTTTCACAAAGTTTCAAATTCTTTGTCAACTAATCCACTATTTATCAATTTCAGTAGCTTTAAATGAATAAATTATAATCTAAATAGCTCAAAATGTTTGTTTTTTAATTGTTATTTTTATTTCTTTAACGGCTAAATAGGAAAAATCTTTTCGAAATTCATAATTATATTTACTCAAAATCTGTTAGTACTTTCTTTAGACTCTTAATCGTCATTATTATTTCCCAAAGACTAAAACCAAGACTCTTCAATGATATTCTGATGTGATCTCAATAGATAACGTTTCTCACCAATCGTATTAGCAAAATGTAATATAATCCTGTTTTCTTTCAGTTTTCCGTTTTATAGTACTGTAGTTCTGTTTATTATTACATTAATTTTAATTTTGTTTACTTATTTACATATTTTATATTTAAACTACTAACATTCTTTTATATGAAAAAACACTATTATATATTTACATATTCTCTGTAAATAATCAGATAATGTACAGTTAGGGGTGTCTCTTGCATGAGACGAAACCCACACTTTCACCTTGTGTTAAAGTTTAAAATTCAGTATTAAAAAAACCATGTAAGGCTAGGAATAGCCGATCTGGAAATAAAGAGAATAAAAATAAAATCATTATTATTTTTTTCAAACCTACTGGACTTATTCCGTGCGAATAGAATACATTTTTCTAGGCTAATTTTATATTTTATTTTAAACGTTTTCTGATAAATATAAATAAAAAGTTTTAAGGAAGGCTTTTCCTGGCCATATCGCTAAGAACTGCTCCTAAACTCAGAATTTTCTTCTTCAATGCTACACGACTGAAAAAAAGAGGCAAAAGAAGAAGAAGAAAGAAGTTCAATTAACGATAATTGTATACATAATTGTATAACTTCTCTTGTAAACATTGTGAGTTAAGCAACTTAAGGTAAGTAGCGAAGTAAAGTACAGTGTGAACAAGTTGGGTGCCGTTAGATGTCAATATCATTCCATCAGTGTCGAGAACAGATATTTTATCTCCCTCGAGTTACCCATTCAACTGCGTTTACAGAATTAAATCAATTCTAACAATTACATTCAATAATATTTAAAACAAGAGTGATATATATTAAGTTAACAATTTTGTTTAGTTAACACAAATGATTGAACGCACATATTGTGCAGCAGATAAATTTCTCTTGCTGCAGCTATCCTAATGCGATCTTATTTTTCAACGATCCATCCAAGAACAAATTATACCTTATCGTAGTTGTTTTTTTGTTTATTTAACGCCACTATAATGCTGCTATGGCTAATCGGAAGATGCTTCAGTGGAAGCTCTAAATTTTACCTATCCAAGTTTAATTAGGATAGGGATTCTTAGCGAGTAGCTGACATCTTACAGGCTTGGGAACGCCGTTTCACGCCCCTTTCGAAGGACGGCATAACCAAGTAGTTATTACTTCTTTTAAAAATCCTAGGACCACCTGCCCGGTAACCCGCGATCTTGGACTTAGTATGTTGTTATTCTAACCACTATACCACGATTAGGTCGCCCCCTCTATTCTAGTTATATACTAGAAATGTCGCGAAACCCCAAATCGTAGTTAGAGACATTTGAGGTTTAATAAAACCATCTAATAAAGGACATTTTTTTCACAACCCTAATTTAATAACATACTAATAGACGTATATATAAAGTAATAAAAGTTGATTATTCCAATTTTTTCACTTTTTCGCTAGTTTAATCAAGCAATTTTGTCTAATACGTCCCTCATTTCTCGTGGTCTTAGTCCCGTTCTGTACCTGAAGTTTCGGGAGCATAACAAGGGGAAAATGCGAAAAAGTCGGAGTTATCCGATTTCGATCCTGAACACCTCATATAAACAATAATTAAGAAATTTCAAATTCACTTTTATTTATGTGTGTATATAAACATTATATACATATATTATACTTTTGGTATTTCTCAGACTTTTGTAAAACGAAGTAGGCTGAGAAGTTTTCCATTTTAGAAACGGCGATAGGGCAATGTTGACAGGGTTGGGACCTTATTGCCTCTGTTAATGTCTTCAGCAGAATGTTCGTCACGTTTCTACAACCTACGTGAGAGCTCACCGAGTGACGGTTATTAACTCCTGCCACAATAACCAAACGGGCATATGTTATCTTAGTTTATAACTTCTGTTAACTAACAAAGTAAATTATTATTATTATTTAAATTTTGTTTAACCCATTCAAACGAATTTTCTAATTCTTTTGATTCGGAAACTCAACAACTGAAACATCATTATCGAATAAGGAAATATAATGCTTCGATTAATCAATAATTAAAACAGGTTTTCGTATAAACAAAATTTAATAATTTTAAGCTAGTAATTAACATGGTAACAACGTTAGGTTTTATCATGTTCAGTTGTAGAAAAAGTAAATTAATATTATATACCTATCTCATAAATTATGAAGTGTAAGCAAGAAGTTCATTCTTGGATGGCTGTTGTAAACTGAAACTATTTTTAAAAAAGTAAAAAGAGGTAAACGGTAAAGCAAATAGTAAAGATTTTCGCTATTAGAGAAAAGTAAAACCTGAAGCATAAAGTAAAGACAGAGGTGAGGAATTTGTTTTAATGACAGACCTATTCCAATTAATTATAGATGATGTAGTTTAATTATGATAATAAATCTTGCTAATATATCCGGTATCCATTATCATTTCTTCATACACTATTCATTATCTTATTGAAATAACAGCAAAATTATTATTATATATACCATATGATTAGCATATGTTACCAATCAAAGAGCATAAGGGAGCTGTACCTAACAATATGCCCCGTATCATTCGCCAACTATAATATCAACAAAGGGGAGAACACTGAAATATATAATTTCCTCACGATTTGTAGCAAAGATTTGTATCATATTGCGAAATATGCTTTCGGTTGTTATTATTGAAGTGATAACGTCACAAAGACTAAAATGGGCTTGTAAAGTTATTGGGCTTAGAAATTTATTTTTTTTATTTTTTTATTTATTGATATTTACAACTGTATTAAAATAATACATCAAGTAAATAGGCTAAGCGATACATAATGAAAAGTAGAGAAACTACCCACTGGTAGTACTCAAATCACAAGTTCACCTAAGAAGGTCACGGGGCCATCTTCTTTTCAGGCGCCTCGGAGGATTATCGGAAATTGAAGAGGAAGCTAGGTTTGAAACTAGAGGGTTTGAGTGGAAATGAGGTTTGTTATGAAAGGATAGATAGCGGGTTCGGGCCAAATCAGCAACAAATGGGACATTAAGCTCATTATAGTAACAAATGAATTCCAAAACAGATAATAAGCGCTGACTGGGAAGCGTTGAAAGGTTAGACCTTGGCTTAGGGGCAAAGATTGCGTTGAGAGTGATCTGGATGATTTGGGTTTGGGTGGTGGTCCTTAGACGGAGGTTTGTTAGCAAAGATTTGTAGTTTCGGCATCGAGCCTTCGGGTTTGCTAAGCTTTATTATTATTATTGACAATACTTAAACCGTTTTTCTATTTATATTTAAAGTACGTATTTAGTAGACTATTAAGTAAGCCTTATTTTTATATTATATTACATATAGCAAGTAATCTGATGAGAGTTTAAAATAAAATAAACCTGTGCCTCGTTACATAGTAGGAACCGTAACATTTCTTAGCCTGCGGTTGAGGTTGAGGGGGAGTTTTGGCCATGACCACAGAGTCTAGGTTTTTCTCCCCACTTAGGGCTACGAGAATCGCCAGTCCCTGCAGAAGAGTGTTTTGCTATATATGTGTGTTACAAATCTACGGATGTAGTGTGTTTTCTTAATCACATTCTTCTTATATCAATCCTATTTGTGAGTAAAGTGCAATGCCTCATTTTAGTTTTTACCATAACCTAGAACATGTAGGAGGTTCGATTCGGCTAGGATAACAACCGCGTCTCCATTCCTAGCTAAAGTATACTCTTCTGGTTAATTTGTCTGGCAATGATTATTCCAGCTGATGACTAAGTAAGTAACAGCTGAGTGGCCGAAATATAATTACAGAGGATAAGTAAAGAAGAAAACGAAATATTTGTTAATAGCTTATCCATCCTAACAATATTCGCGTATAAGAAAGCCACCACTAGTACCACCCTAGACGAAATTACCATTAAAAATATCCAGAGAGAGGAATGCATTTGAATATTTTCGATGAAAAGGAAGATGGTGTGGAAAGGACGGGCCTCTACAGGTACGACCCGACTTTATCAACAATCCAAGAGAGAAGCCTACAAACCAACTGTCAAGAAGCAAGCTATACCTTTCGACAGATAACACTGATAAACTTAGTTATAGTCCTCAAGACTTACCTTCTTAAGTTGAGCTTGGAATCAGCCTTCTCATTCTACGTTTGAATAAATTTTAGGACCACTTCATCGCTGGTTTTATGAATCACTCTGTCTCACAGGGTTTTTCTTATTTAAGAAATTTTATATATTTAAATATAACTCGTCACTTATGACTTAATTGTTCAAAAGTGTCTGCTAGCTCAATACATTTCAATTATGACCCTTGCGTAAAATTTAAGAATAGTTTGAAGAAAGTAATTAAATACTATTGTCTTGGAAATAAATAGGACTCTGAATCTCTAAGGAGAAATTATAATGATGGGATTTTAAAGTATAAAACGAACCTTAAATAGAAATATAGCAGGGCACGACGATTGAACAATACAAAATATACTTGTACTACACGATATTATAAATCATTTCTATACATGGGCTAAGGGGAATTGAGTAGCAGTTTACATGTCCCTTAGGATTGGACACCTTTACCTTTAAGATACAGGACAGGGCAGTCGTAGGCCAGAAGCGAGCAACTCATCATGTAGACTGTAACATATAGCGAAAGGAGCTTTCCTTTCTTTGTAAGAAGATATATGAGTTAACTTTTAACTATGATCAGCACACAATAAATTTCCAAAAGCATTGGATAGGATCATTATTTACTAAACAACTCCTAGTCAGTCAACCTTTGGAGAAGGGAGTGATATGTCTCTTATTCATTAATCATATAGAATTCCTATATTTAAAGTATAACGATCTCTGGGTGGTTTCAAGTTTAATTATTTAAATATTATTCAGATCAAAAGATCTGATATTTTCCGTGAGATGATTGCTTGGGCAGTGAAGCCAATATAGCAACTTCTAACCATGAAAAAAAACCCTGCCAAAAACTACGACACGTGAACGAGTCTGGGGGTTCAATACATGGTGGACTGTACTGTTTCATGGACAACGGTTCTGCAAGAAGGTGACCTTTCCTAAGTCACGCTCACCCGCCACTCCTTATTTTGGGTACCCTATATTTATAATATTTATAGAGGCTGGGTGAGCCCCAGGAGGGTCTCCCAGATCCCATATGATCCATCTCCCGCCGGAAACAGACTAAATTAAGGTAACTGCCTGCAGCGGGATTCGGACCAGGATTTCCGGGATGGCATCTCAGTGCTGTACCACTGAGCCACTCCTCTCCCTGAATACGATATATAAACATTTTTATTTTGAAGAGAAAAGATTTAAAAATCATAATAATTAATAAAAAAACAAATTATGAATACGATAAATAGAAAATAATAGTACCCCGATTAAACAAGGCATATGCGTTCACTACAATAGATTCAATTAAATACAACCACAAATATAAATAATAGTATTACAGAGATTAAACAAGGCATGTATGTGCACTACTATACTACATAACTTTAGCAAAATAAGCATTACTAGAAATAGTGGTACAACGATTAAACAACAAGGCAAAGATGTACACTATTACTAAAGATTCCATTAAATACATAATCTATTATAATAACAAGATTATATACAGGCAAATACTTCCATCTAAATTATATAAATAAAATAACATAACATGTAATATAACAACTATAAATCATGTAAGAGGAGGAAAATGTTTCAGGCGGAGTTTAAAAAAATCTCTCAAATAGGGGAAACTGTTGGAAAACCAACGCTTTGACCCACATTGCTGTGTACAGGGCTTATAAATCATACAATTCAAGACAAAAAGACAAAGCATAATATGTTCTCCTTTTTTTAAATTATCACGCTAAGATGAATTTATTTTGTTATAATTCGATATTATAAAGAAATAGCCAATGCACCTGATGACCGCGCCAGTAATATATTTTGTTTAATCATGTATACAGCGGAGATCGATCTGTTTACCATTGCCTTATCTCCAAGACCATGGCCTTGGAAAGACAATCCCTCGATGAATGCTCAACGATCTGAAACAGCCTCTTGTCACCACGCTCCTCGCCCCTGACTGGTAATCAGTCAGTTAATAGCAACCAACTCTGGCGACATTTCTCTGGTAAATAACTGTTGATTAATTAATAATTGCAAGACCTAATGGTTGAAGTAAACAAACAAGACTTATAATTATTCCAATTTAGTTTCGAGCATCGGTAAATAAGGGTCTTCATTACATGACACATATGATAGTGGGCAAAGAACATGCTTTTTACATGTATAGTCTTATTAGCACACATTTGAGCTAAAAAAATCTCTACAAATAAAACATAGTGTTTATTCATTTGACACTGATGCGGCCAATCGGACGATGCTACATACGAAGTCCTAAATTTTGCCTATTCAATTTTAGGATAGGTATCTTTAACGAGTTGGTGACACCGTAGGGGCTTGGTATCCCTATTTGGACGCCTTAACTAAGGATTTTCTACTTCCTGTAAAAGTCCAAATAAACCTCAGGTGACCCTATAAAACAAGTTGTACAAACATGATGAGACATCTTCAATAGGAATACCACGAGACTCGCTATGCTTGCTTCTCATATCCGGTAATGTCTACATATGAGATTTAAGAATAACCTTTTTTAAAGCCTTATAAATTATAGAAGGAATGGGAAGCTTTATTTAAAAACCACTTGGAACATACGATCGAAGTTATAGTGAAACAGGTTAGTTTTATGTGTCACTAAATTAGCTTCAATTAATGTTTAATACTTAGTATTTCTTTAAAAAAAAGTGTTTTATTCTGATCGTACAGATTAGATTTAAGACTAAGGTGATAAAAGTGCGGGTTTAATCGCCAGCCATGGGCGAAGCGTCTACTTCTTCGCAGGCGGTAAGTGAAATGGAATCGGACAACATTAATTTAAGTTCAAATAATAACAATACTGGTTCCTGGGAGCTTGTTACTGGTCGAAAACGACCTTTACCAATTGAATCGGACCTTACAAGACAGAAACGACAAACGCCAATACCAACACACAATAAATTTCAAGCCCTAACCTCAACACCGGACGAGCCATCAGAAAATAGCACAAAACCAGTCCTAAATCAGAAACCGCCCCCAATTTATATTAATGGTGTAGAAAATTTCTCTGCACTAGTTACATTCCTCGAAGAAAAAGCCGGACCAAATACTTTTACAGTCAAATCTACACTGAAAGGTGTAACTGTGTATCCAGATACACCTGAAACGTATCGAAAATTAAATGAAAGTCTTAGAAGAGAGGGGGCGGATTTTCATACTTTCCAGCTCCCACAGGACAGATGCCCGAGGATAGTAATTAAGGGCCTTCATCACACTACACCGATTTGCATCATCAAGGAGGCACTGAAACAGAAAGGTTACGAAGCTTCAAACGTAACCAACGTTATATCCAGATTCAAAACACCTCTCCCAATGTTCTTTGTGGATATTACCAAAGAAACGTTCACAGAGAATGTTTATGAAATAAAATCGATTTATTATACAAAAATAAATATCGAGGAACCGCGAAAAAAAAAAGACATCGCGCAATGTCTAAGGTGTCAGCAGTATGGTCACACCAGAGGTTACTGTAACCACCCACCAAGGTGTGTAAGGTGTGGCGGGCATCATGATAGCAGCTCATGTACAAAAACTAGAGAAACCCCTGCTACCTGTGCCAATTGTGGCGGCCAACACCCTGCCAACTATAAAGGTTGCCAAACATTGAAGAACCTCAGGGTTCAGCGTAGCTCAAGGAATTACCACCACCGACCTACACCACCTCAACAAATTCAGTTACCACCGGACCCACAGGAATTCCCAGCTCTACGACACCCTTCACAGCACCATCGTCTAGGACAACCGCAGAACGACGTCGGATATCAGCAGATACCAAGGAGTCAACCTGAAACGAAGTCGACACCACAACAACATCATGTTCCAACAGGTATGATGAATAACACTACTCAGCCGGTACCCACCATTGATAATGCTCCTCCTCAACTTTTTCAAATTTTAAATGGCCTAAATAACCTTATCCACCCTCTTTTTATTCTCCTCCAACAACTAACTCAAGTCACACAAGCCTGGAGCAATAGCCATGCCCTCTAATTTTGCAACAGCTGGCTCCTTGTCAATTCTCCTATGGAACGCTAACGGACTGATGCAACACCGGACGGAACTTGATTTATATTTACATGAAAAAAGGACAGACATAGCACTTATCACTGAAACACATCTTACACCACGATCTAAAATATTTATCCCAGACTATACTATTTACAGGACTGATCACCCAGACAAAACGGCACACGGTGGCACCGCCATTATCATCAAATCGTCATTAAAACACAATCCTATTCACTTACCCATCACACCACACTTACAGTCTACTGGCATCACATTACATACAAAACATAAAAACATAACGGTTGCTGCTGTGTATTGCCCCCCTAGGTACAAGCTTACATCTTCGATGTTTTCTGAGTTTTTTTAAACGTTTAGGTCGATCTTTTATCGCAGGTGGTGATTTCAACGCGAAACACCAATGCTGGGGTTCAAGATTGTGTACCCCAAGAGGTAGGAACTTGTGGTATGCTCTTCATGAACTTGCATTAGATACTTCAACTCCTAATGCTCCCACTTACTGGCCTACTTCTAGACGTAAAACCCCGGACTTACTGGACTTTTTTATTACAAAAGGACTTAGAACAGTATACAAGACTGTAAATACGAGTTCTGACCTCTGCTCTGATCATTCTCTAGTCCAGATGACCCTATGCGAAGAACCTTCTGAGGCACAAAAAAGGCCTGCGCTCACACAGGATATAACTGATTGGGGATTATATAGATCTTACCTTAACTCTGACCTCACAATTCCTGTTTCAATAAAAAACGAGACAGAACTAGAGGAAGCAGTGGAGATGTTCACAAGAAGTATACAAGAAGCAGCGTGGTCAGCATCAAAACCCAGGTGCAGAAAATCAGATAACTTACCAAGCTACCCACAGTATATTAGAGATCTGATCAGAGCCAAGAGAAGAGCTCGTAAAAATTGGCAAACCAACAGACAACCTTCAGATAGACGGACATTTAATAAACTAAATAATGAACTGAAACGCCAAATTAGCAAATTTAACAGGTCAAACTACGACAACTACATTAAATCCCTTTCGACTGACGATGGAAGTTTATGGAAGCATACCAAAAGACTCTTAAAACATCGTGAGATGTCAGCACCTCTTAGAAAAGAAGATGGCTCTTGGGTTGTGTCGGACGAGGAAAAATCCGAGCTCTTTGCCGACCATCTTTCTTCCGTATTTACCCCACATACTGACTTTATAAACACAGAACACGAAAACTTGGTAAATAACACACTTGACATTCCATTACAACTAACACTGCCACCGCCCTCATTCACTCCCACAGAAGTAGCAGAAATAATTAGACACTTACCAAAAAGAAAAGCCCCCGGCTATGACTTAATAAATGCTGAGGTGCTCCAGCAAATGCCTAGGAAAGCTCTAGTGTTTTTAACGACAATCTACAACTCAATACTTAGAACTACAAAATTCCCTATACAGTGGAAATACTCTTTTGTAACCATGATTAAAAAACAAGTTAAAGATATTAGCAGCCCTTCCTCGTACAGACCTATTAGTTTACTCTCCGTTTGTTCAAAAATTTTTGAAAAATTACTTTATCCCCGATTATTAAAGTTACTGACAGGCAAAAATATAATCCCTCACCATCAATTCGGTTTTCGGAAATCACACTCAACAACTCAACAATTACACAGAGTAACTGACTACATATCGACAGCACTAGAGCAGAAGTTATATGCAACTGGAGTGTTTCTGGATGTCGCCCAAGCATTCGACAAGGTCTGGCACCAGGGGCTTCTCTTTAAACTCAAGACTGTATTAGCACACACTTATTATCTAATTCTTCACTCATTCCTTGCAGACAGATTTTTCTCAGTCCGGCAGGGCTCAGAGCTATCTTCAATAAGACCGATCTTAGCCGGCGTGCCTCAGGGATCAATACTGGCACCGCTGTTGTACATAACATATACACACGATATTCCACTAAGTACTGACATACTGACAGCAACCTACGCTGACGACACTGCCATAATCACCAAACATCAAGACGCAACGCAAGCCTCACTAAACTTACAACATAACTTACAAAAGTTGAGTGAGTGGTGCCAACTATGGAAAATTAGACTGAACCATGAAAAGTCACAGCACATCACTTTTACTCTTCGACGTGAAACATGCCCTCCCATTTACCTTAACAACTCACCCATCCCGCAGACAGACAAAGTACAATACCTTGGACTAACGTTTGATAGGAGAATGACATGGGGTCCTCACGTTAAGATGAAACGCCAATCACTGAACCATAAGCTCAATTTAATGTACTCACTATTCAGGAAAACCTCCAAATTAGACATAAGACAGAAACTAAACACGTACACTTACCTACTAAAACCAGTTTGGACATATGCATTACAAATTTACGGGATCGCTAAACAGACTCACAGAAAACGACTGCAGACTTTTCAATCAAAAGTACTAAGACTTATCACCAAAGCACCATGGTACGTCAATAACAAAACTCTGCATACTGACTTAAAAATACCAACGGTTGACGAACACATACGAACATACTACAAACGCTTTCAAGAAAAACTACACGGACATCCAAACCCATTAATAGAACGAATGGCCTCTACTCTCATGCCTGACAACACTAAGAGGAGATTAAAAAGAACGTGGATGAGGGATTTGTTATAAAGGAAATTGAATCAAGCCAAGGGAGAGGTACCGCTGGGTACTGTTCTTCTTCATGCCTTTCAAGTCATTGTATCATTGTATCATGTTTGTTTTTTTTTTTTGTTTTTTTTTTTTTGTTTTTTAGTGTCAGACTATCTGCTGATTGTCACTGTTTTGTATTTGACAGGTGTAGATAAAAATATAAAGAGAAAAAAAAACAAAAAAAAAAAAAAACCACTTACTATATTCTTAAAACAGATGATTAACCTATATTGTAGTTAAAAGCAAGATCAATACGTCGGTTTTCGACTGGCCTCGCAATCATGCATCATCCCTATTGTTTCTAAAAATTATAGCTGTTATTCAATGCCAAATAATAATAGCAAGAAAATAAAACTAAATCCGGAATTATCTATTTTGAAAATATGTCGACAATTTTTTATGTTATGTCAGCATTGAATAGCTTTCGATTTCTTCGACAAGTAAGTATAGAGTCTGATAAAACAACAAACATTTCGAAGCTAACAGATTTATAATGTTATCTGAAGAAAAAATAACTTTATTAAAAAAAGCTATAACTAGCTAGGACATTCAACTTGCAGCCTTTCACTGCAAGTTGAAAGTCCCACTAATAAAGAGTGATTGTATGCCGATTAGTATAGAAAGAAAAACGATATTCTATCTGAGGGAAACCGTTTGGTTGAGGTTTTAAGCTAAAAAGATGAAAGTCACCTTTGTATTAATATTAACTTAACCGGACTTAAGAGAAATTTGCCACAAAGTTATACGAGAATGGAGGGACCTTCTACAAATAGGTAATTTATCCACTTGAAAAAAAAAAGTTTTCAAATGAATCCACATCCAAAAATTATTTTACTTATTCAAAACTTGAATTTCGCTTGCAATGAACTATTAAAAATCAGTTGTTTTTTTTTATCACAATTTAATTTTTTTTTAATTTATACCTTTAGCGGCTATATTTACTGTCTATTTCCGTACCATATTAATTGAAATATTTCTACTAATTTTAAGTTTTGCTGTCATTTTTTTTTATTATAGTGAAGTTGGTATTTCTGAAGACGAATTCGTATCCATTCCAATTATACACCAAAAATAACTCAATAGAATTGTATAAATTTAAAATACAATACTTTATGCAAACAAATAGACGTCCTCAAGTAATAGAATACTAAAAACTGTGATCACAACTACAAGATATATTTCTTTATTAAAAACTTTTCAATGTAATAATGTGCTTATAACAGCATTAAAATAAAATAAAAAATTAAATATTATAAAAAAATAAATTTAGTAATTACAATTATAAATTTAGTATTAGGTCGTTTCAGATGAAATACCTGTTTTTATTGTTTCTAATATTCAAAACGGAATTTCTTTGTTTGCTATATTTATTTTTAAAGATTGTAATGACTTCCTATTAATACACTCTTTTTTGTTGATATTTAATATCACTACAATTTAACGAATTTTGTTTAGTATGTATAGTGTGTGTTGTAACTAGAACATTCGGCAGCCCAAGCTTCAAAAAACATTTACAGCATTACCACGGAAGGGTGTTGTAACGAACGGTCCATTCGCCGTTGGTTTGAGAAATGTTCAGTAGTTCACATATAAATAATTAATTTATTTCTCATTTCTACCCAGTAGTGAAACCATCACATCCACATCATATAATTAATTAATGCTATAAAAACTTATCAAAAAAACAATCTGCATTCGTTATTCGGAAGGGGCGGAATCGTACACGAAAAATAGATCACGGATTGAAAATTTTATGACACAATGGAAAAAATGTATAGACAATGAGGATAAATCCTTTATGGTGGGAAAAGAAGAATTACATAATAAAAGATAGGAATACAGAAGGAACATAAGACAATAGGGATGAGGACAATGTGATGGAGAAAAGAGAGATCAGTGACAAGAGGTCATTAATAGTACAACTAGGTCAGGCTAGCTCGAAGCCTGCTAGTTGATGGTCGTGGGGACGCCCATTGTAATTGGTGAAGAGAGCGAGAAGTTACTGCTCAGTTCGTTCCAAGCACAAGAGGCGGAAAGTTTGGACAAGGAGCGAAATGATCCCTATCTCTTTTCCTTGCAGTTTAATATATCTATCCTATGCTCTAGTGTTTTGCAAAGACAAACAAAAAATCAATATTTCTTCAGATACTATGTTCTTCAAGATACAAAAAAAAAAAAAAATGTCCCTTTAAGTCATTCATGGGTCTTTTTAATTAGCTGATCGTCTTGTAGATGAAGCGTTTAATTGAAAAGACATCCTTTTTTTCAACATTTAAATAACGTCCACTGGAGCGGAGTAGTTCAGGTAAGAGTGCGGAGTTGCTGGTTTGAAGATCCTTAGTTCAAATCCATTTGTGGCAGATAAATCATATAATATGTTAACAACAAGGAATAGACCCTGGCGGAATTGTGGAGGCTACTGCAGCTTACCCACTGTCTACAAAGTGCGTACCCTTAATTGGAGGAAAAATCTTGCGGTTCATCGTGATCACAGGCAAATCACATCTCTCCACGTCCGCTGTCTTAGAAACAGTACATTTTTTAACGAATATTTTTATTTTTTAACTATTGATAATTTTGCACATTTACTTGATATAATAATGTATTATAGTTGTAAATATCATTGAATTAAATAAAATAAAAAAAAAACTATTGATAAGAGATCGAGAAAACATTTCATTAGGTCAAATATTTAAAGTTGTATTTAAACCAATGAAAAGTGTTCATTTAAAGTTATGATTTATTATAAATATCTCTATGGTAGAAATGTATACAAACTTTACTATCAATGTTTCTATTTTGAAAATAGTCGGTTCTTACTGAAAAACAAAATAACATTTTTTACCCAAAATGTTTCTCATGCATGGTGTATAGGTCGTTTCGCCATGAGAGAGAGTGTGAGAGGGAGAGAGAGTGAGAGAGAGAGAGAGAGAGAGAGAGAGAGTGAGAGAGAGAGAGAGAGAGAGAGAGAGAGAGAGAGAGAGAGAGAGAGAGTGAGAGAGAGAGAGAGAAGAATAGAATTAAGTAGTAAATTGTAATAATGGTTGGAGGAGCTTAGAGGACGACAATACTGCTTCTATTTCAGCTTCATCCGTGAAGTCATCCGTTTTCCAATGACTATTTCCTTTTTTTCAAAATTACTGCAGCTTCCATTATTTGGTCCGTCTTGGAATATTCCCATTTTTACATTTGATAAACAGGTTTACATCTGAAAAAGCGTTTACAGTTGGAGCTTCGTATTTTCTTAATTACATGAGCACACGCTTGAAAATTTTCTAATTTTCTGAAAATTTAATTTAATTCAAGCCCACATTCCATCCGATGTTTCTGTTTAGTTTCCTTCATATCACTCCTTATATCTCTCATAGTGAACAGATGTTTTGTGTTGAATGAACTCTCTTATAGAGACTTAAAAAAGGAAGAGACCAGATAGTGGTCTCTTCCAAGACCACTAGAAGAACCCATTATCTATTAATAAAAGGTCTATTTTGAAAGAGTGGGGAAATAACAAAAAACTTCAAGAAGAAGCAGCAAAGAAGTAAAGAATAACGTCACCTAGAAATAAACCTGGCGATTGTTTGTTTATTTAACGTCACCTAAATAATGCTCTTATGGCTAATTGGACGATGCTACAGCTGGAGCTCTAAATTTTGCCTGTCCACGTTTAATTAGGATAGGGATTTTCAACTAATACCTAACATCATAGGGGGGTTTGGACGCCTGTTTAACGTCTCTTCCGAAGGACGGCATAACTAAGGATATTTAACTCCCTTTAAAAAATCCTAGGCTCATCTTCCGGGCAACGGGCCCACGATCCTGGGTTTAGTATGTTGTTTTGCTAACTACTAGACCACAGGTCACCCTAACTTTGCAATTAAAAAATCTCTATATACGAAGATTTGATGATTATTATTTTGTTCATTCTAGATATTCACATAATTTTTATCAATCATTTATTAAAACATAAACGCTCTGTTTTGATAAATCATAAAAAACACGATTATTAACAATGAGCTTATGGTTACGAAGTTACCATTCAAAGGTATGAGATTATTATTAAAATTTATTAAGTTCAGAATCTGCTTATAATCAAATGCTTGAATACATTTCTTCCTGTAACAAGATGTCATTTCACTATTTAAATTCCTCAATTAAGGATATCTTTGCGCGATAACCTTCGAAGCGTTAAGGCCTGGGGTAGAGAACAAAGGCGTTCAAAGAAGCCTTGCAATTTGGCTGAGATGGAAATTCGTAGTGTTATTGAAGCTGTTTTGGGCTCAGTCTAATAACCTTCAGTGATTGTCAAGAGTCATTTGGGCTACGAAAATCAACAAAAGTGTTCTAGTTTAACAAATATTCGACTCTGTAGAAATAACAATAGCTCTATTTCAATCTTACCCACAACTACTTGATGGAGAAATAGAACACATCATTTATGTAGTATAATAATCTTTATAACTGTCTCTACTTCAAATGGTAAATATATGTATATATTTTTAATATTACTTCATTTCTCTATCTTCATTTAAAAATTATTAATAATTTATCCACTTTTATGAATGTGACCTGAGATCTTTTAATGGAGTATATTTTGATACATTTTTACAAATATGTAAAGATACAAATATATAAATTACCTAATTACTGTTTGTTGTTTAAATTACTACTATATTGTGCCAAAGGAGGAGTCCATCAAAGAAAGTGGAGGTCAAATATCCGAAATTAAGTTAAACATCAGGGAATAAGAATATTAATATTAAAAACATTTAATACATGCCAATTAGACAAATGCAAATATCAGCGTAAACTTTTTAATTTTCACAAAATTAAGAGTGACTTTTCTAGTGAATCTTCATTTATTTGTTTTCCCTTCAATAAATTTAAAATATCAAACTGTTTTAATGAAGAAGACTAATTGTCAATATTAAGCAAACCCTTCTTTCTAACAGCAATCAATTAAAAATGTATTCATATTAAAACTACTAGATAGTAATAAAGTTACATTTCTATGATTAAATTATAAAACTAAATATCCTCCCAGGCATCTGAAAAGAAGATGGTCTCGTGACCTTCTAAGCTGAACTTTTTATTTGAGTACTACCACTGGGTGATTTATCTACTTGTCTTTTCATGTCAATGTATTCATTCATAATATTTACTTGATGTATTCTGTATACAGTTGTAAATTTCAATAAATATATTTTTAAAAATAGAAAAAACTAAATATATTTCTTTTGCTCTAAGAAACGAGGACACTCGTATATAAATTCACACAAGCTAGATTTCATTGGAGTCGACTTTTATTATAGTAGATCTATTAAATGGCTGGAATTGGTTAATTAAAAAATTATGGTTTGAGTTAGGGAAGTATAATAGATTAAGATCGATGCAGCGAAGGAAAGATATGTTTTTATATTCCTATTTTACTAATATACTAATATAAACGGTCTTTATGTACTTATAAACTTCGTTTATAACATTTATAAATAATATTTAAAATACTTGCTCCACTACTACCCATGAAAGGTATTGGGTTCAGTAAGTGGTAGAGAATGTACTTTATTTGTCACCAATTGTGCAATGAGGTGATTAGTCCTTCGCCGAAAAACCGCCAGTTTTCCCTCAATTAAGGGTATCCACTTTATAGAGGCTGGGTGAGCCCCAGGCGGATCTTCAGATCCCACAGGGTCCATTCACAGATTAAATAGACTATCTTTCTTAGCCGGATTTGAACCCGGCAACAGAACAGCAACTCAGCGGTCTACCACTGACCAATCCTCCTCCCTATTTTTATATTTATAGGTCTATAAATATCATTTATAAAATACTAAAACTGAGAAATGCGGGAATTCAGAGAAGATATCAAAATAAATATTGGGGAAAGCGTATAACCGAAACGGCCTTCTTTGATCCTTGAGAGGTTTCCTTTAATATTTTTAAAAGCGCCCTCAGATATCGAGTAAGATGTGGGAAAAAAAATAACCACCAATAAATAAAAATAAAGACCAATCGCCATGACATATCGGGTAGTTCTGAAACGCAACATTTTTTGCGGTAGTAAACTAAATGAATCAACTAAAACTGTAAGTAATATAAATGTAAGTGTTTCAGTTTGGCTAGGAAATGCAACGAGTAATGAGGTGGTAGGTTTCTTAAATTATATTAAAGCAAGAATGTTTTTCTGATCAATTATAAAATTATATAAATAACAATCGTGAAAGGTAAGAAGAGTGAGTAAGTAATGAGAGACAATATTAAACAATGCCTACTCCTGAAGTTATATTAAGAAATATAATATGGTGAGGTAAAAATAACTAGCATTTAGAAAGGCCTTTGAAAACCAAACCAATGCCTCGAGAGAAAAAAATTATTCAGACACTACAGACTGAAGTCCTTGGCATGCCTCAGCATTGAGTGTCAACCATATGGATTCTCGCAGACCGCACCATTACGACTCCATTCACATCCTTCTTAAGGCTATTAAACATCCTTAGTAAATCTTCTTCATCAATCGGCCCCTCATTAATTGAGTTAAAATAAAATCCATACCGCCTCAAACTACTAATTTGTTTAATATCAAATTAGCGCAGACCCTTGGGTAAATTTCAGAGTTCTTTATTTTTCCCATCTCCCACATCCTCACACACTTCACAAGTATTCTTCCCAACATTTTTTTAATCTTAGTTAGGTGTGTTAGCTACTAAGTTAATTTGATTATAAAACATTTTCCGCTTCCATGTGTAACCAATCTTCTATGCAGGGATTTAATAAATGTGGTCTTGATATGTGATATGGGTTACTCCTTTCCACGTTTCTTAGGATACAATACGCTCTCTTCCCAGAGCAAAATATCCTTCTTTTAACTACTCCTGCTTATCAAATTACGTAGCCAAGATACTAAAAGACCTGTTGGTGGCAATTCAACATCTATACGCCCTGAAGTAATGATATCGAGATGTACACAAGAAATCACAGATCTGCTATGTCGATTTAATCGAGCATATGCTTGGGGGGTAGAATTGTACAATAATAACATCTAGCTGACTACAAATCATAAAACTTCTAAATAACTAAAAACGCAAAAAATTCTAAAAACGTTAACTTAATTAACATGAACTTAAAATCATCTAGGATTTTATCTGTCTATTATCGTCAAATAAATAAAGTGACGCCTATAATAAGTGAAATAAGTGATTTCAAAACAAAATTACTACTTAAAATATTAAAACTATCTTCTTGGTTATAACGTCAGCCATTTAGTGGATGTAACTTTTAATATCCAATGAAATAAAACTATTTTTATTGCCCTTTTTCAAATTAAACCCATTTATTTTATAGTCATTAAAGACAGTTATGTTTGTTTGTTTGTTTGTTTGTTCATTTAACGTCACTTTATGCTGTTATGGCTAATCGGACGATGCTACAGTGGGAGCTCTAAATTTTGCCTACCCAGGTTTAATTAGGATAGGGATTTTTAACGAGTACCTGACATCGCATAGGCCCGGGACCGCCGTTTAA
Source organism: Troilus luridus (assembly GCA_964056705.1). Classification (NCBI taxonomy): domain Eukaryota; kingdom Metazoa; phylum Arthropoda; class Insecta; order Hemiptera; family Pentatomidae; genus Troilus; species Troilus luridus. The sequence continues at coordinate 61,934,659 of OZ057414.1, forward strand.
CGTCCCTTCCGAAGGACGGCGTAACTAAGGATTTTTTACTCCCTTAAAAAAATCATAGGGTCACCTGCTGGGCTACGAACCCGCGATCTTGGTGTTTTAAAACAAACGCATATATAAATTATGTGCATTATATAATTTATGATATATATATACATATGTTATATGATATACATATCTGAGCCGTTCACTGCACAAATTGACTAAGCCCACTTTTTGAAAAATCTTAAATTCAAGTGTAAAACTACTTAGTGCAGACATAACTTTTTATATTAATAAAATCTTTCCTAAACAATAAACGTTTAAACCATTAGAAGACAAAAATAGTTTAGCCTCTGAATAATAAATAATTTTTTTCAGAGTTCATTTTGATTAACTCCGCACTCTACTGCAAATCGTTGCAATCCCATTAAAATGCACTATCAAGCGCTAAATGATAAATTTTATCAAGTTAGAAAGGTCCAAACCAAACCTTATCCAATTTTAATGTTATAATAGAGATTCAAAATTGAATGTAATCAATTTAAGGAAATCTGTGGCCGGTAGAGCACAAAGTTTGAAAAATGTAGATAAGCCTTTATTGTATCCTAAAGACAGATCTGTAACAAGGGAAGAAGAGACTTGATGGATCTGATTCATGCTTCATGATTATCATCTAAACATGATTACTTTAAAAACTTTCGAAGAAATCGAAATGGCAAGTTCTTACATACAGCTGATGAAGAATACATCATTTATACTTCTGACTGAATTAATCACAAATAATAATATAATAAAACAAAACTGCTAATAATATAATATAACATGTTAATATTAAGTTTTCTGGAAAATTTGTAAACAAATATCTAATAATTAACTTTTTCTGTGATAAGAAACTTAAAAATTCAAACATTGAATTTAAATATATCACTTTGTTCACTTGCCAAATCGATTAATTAACTCTTCCTTTCACATAAAAATTGTAACAATTCTGACGATAACTTTTTGGTTAGTCTTTCTTATTAATTATATATACTTTTAGATAAAAGCTACATCTTTATTAATGCGTTCTAAAATGTTTATTTGAATTTATATTATAAAGGGAATTTCAGAAAACAATGCCCAATATTTTCTCGCATTTCTCCACTTTTTGTTTTACGGAGTGAATTCGTGCATTGAGCGGCTCATATGTGTAAATGAAAGCTTCAATAATAAACTGCTAATAAGCATTATGACATTTCACATAATTTAAAAACGTATTAAATAATTTGTTTTTCTATTCCTTTTCATGAAATATTACTCCGCAGTTTTCAGTGTGAATGTGTTTATTCTCTTGAACCGCAATTGACAAGAGATCGATACAATTATTAAGCGGCGATATCGTTGAACAAACAAGTCTTTATCTGATGAAGATAAGCGGAATTACGTAGCCTAAAGACAATTAGATAACCCTCTATATCCGACAGAGCTCAGAGTTCAGCTCAACTTGTGAGGCAGTGACTGAACCAACACCTCACTGATTGAACAAGCCAGTTCCATTAACATGCATTAGCTTTTCAGCTAATGCCTCATTATCCCGGGCACTGGGCGAACTACCGCGAGCAGCGTTTTAAGAATAAACAAAAACATGTTATATAACATAAATAACACGAGATCCAAACCGAGCCGGATTAATACTAAAGACTACCTGAATTAGTACCGTTATATAAACAATCTAAAGTGGTTTCCATTTGATTTACAAATATTTATATATGCCTCGTTGTTTTAAAAAGGATATAATAACATATTCGCAATGAAAGCTCGTATTGTGCATACTAATTCCCTCTATAAATAAAAATCAATAAAACCAATAGACATAGACAATCGTCCTAATACTTTCTTGCTCAGCTTTATTCGAAAATTCCTAGAAAACGCATACTAACAGCTACTACAAAGCGCCCGCCTATGTTACGTATACAACACTTTTCTCCTTCCGTAGTTCAGGGGTCCTCATTGTTCACACTTTTATTGATGAGGCATTCTCTGAAAAGGGTAATGCATGCATAATGTAACGCGATGATTGCATAATGTAAATAATATACATTAGGCTATACAAAATAAAAACTGTTTTCTATGAGATTCCCAAACCGAAATAAGGGTTATTTAGAATTCCATAGCCAAGGAAATATTTTAATAAATAGTAAGTAATTATTGTAAGTAAGGCGTAATAACCTCCGCTGTTGATCGCCCCATAACCTGATCCTATCCTTATTGTAAGTAATAATTTGATTTCTAGTGAAATTAATGAATAAATTCGGTTCAAATTTGAAATCAAGACTGTTGTTAAATTTGTTTTTAAATCTTTACCACTAAATCCAATGGAAGGGTCTTGAGTTCAGTAAATGGTAGAAACTGAACCCAGACCCTTTCAAGGGTTGTAGTGATACAGGTTATATTTATAAATAAACTTAGGAGCCGAAGTGGCTCAATAGTAAAGCGCTGAGTTGAGGTACTGGGTTCAAAATCAGCGGTGGCAGACTTATATTTAATCTGTAAGCGACCAATGTTGGATCTTAAGGGACCTAGGACCTCCTGGGGCTCACACCCAGCCTCTATAAAGTGGCTACTCAAAATAAAGGGGACAATCTGGGGGTTGATTGTGATCTAGGACAAATTACTTCCCTACACAAACGTTGTCAAAGGTAAATTTGAATGAAGGTAAAAAAAGGTATATTTGGTTAAACCTGTGATATTCATTGTGCGAAAAAACAAAAAATGTTTTCTACTAAATGACGTAAGTGAGCAGGGTAACCATGACTGATAATATTTATTCTGTTGTTTTTAACGCCTATGGTTTCACTATGTTAACTTTTGATATATTTGTGGATAAATAACACACACAAGATCAGTCATGCACACACAATAATTATCCTTTTTACAACCGGAAACCAAACTATGGGATCTGCAGACCTCACGGGGGTCATCCAGGGCTAATCTCAGCAAAATTACCTCCTTGCACAGGAGTTGGGTTAGAAACGGTATAGTTTCTTCTACGTACTTAATATAAACCCCTTTCAATCTTTCTCCTGCTTAGGAGTTATTAGAAGATTGCTCTGCTTCTCGGTTATGTATATACTTCCCAGACGAGCCACCTATGTCTAATATTTCACCTAATCAATTATAACTTAAGTTGGCCCGTGAGGAAAACAAGGGAGGAACTGATTAGGTTCCACACTAATAAGGTTAAGTGCCCTAAACACACAGCGAGGCTATGATACGAGGCTATATATAACAGCGGGGAACATTAGCCTCATGCCAAGCAGATTAGATTGTTACTCTCCTCGAGGGGCCTCCGCTCTCAGATGATTAGCTTAGTGAGGGAGCCCTAACTCCCTATCTCAACCTCCCCGTCTTAAACTTCTGCTTCTTCCAATTCTTTACCACTGGCATTTGGAGATAATACGGACGATACTATATCAGGGAAAGGGTAGTATTCAATTAAGATGAGGTTTGAAAATAAGTGAGAAGAAAGAGAGAGAGAGAGAGAGAGAGTGAGAGGGAGTGGGGGGGGGGGGGGGAAGAGAGAATGAGAGGAGGAGGAGAGAGGGTAGAATAAACTATGAGTTAGGAAAATCAGCTAAAGCAAATTCTAAGTGAAGACATTATTAATGCTCAATTTTCTAGAGAGTATAATAAATTACCAAGGAAATGTATTAAGAAAAATCACAGTTTTATCGTATTTATTCACGAGAAAATGGTTGAAAGGATATAGAAAATCCCTGAGGGGATAAGCATAACTAATATCTTTGTGCCAACGTTCCGGCCTAATTTTATGGCCGTTTGTAGGGCTGTGAATAAAAATATCAACTGTGCAATATCCAAGAAAATGTGATTATTGTTCTTTTTCTCGGTTTCTACCGGAGAATGCACCTTCCCGGACAATATTCATAATTTTTCGAACAATACTCGCAGTGCCGAGTAAGACTGCTTTCTGCACTTGATCCAGAAAATTATAATTAAGTTCTAATTCTTTTATGCTGCTTAATATAATCTCTGGAATCAGTCGATTCGTGGATATAACCAATGGCAAAACTTTTGCTTTATCAAGCTCGTATAACTGCTTCGATTCATCTGGACAGGTCCTGATATTTCCTAATTTTTTCGGCGACCACCTTGTGGAGTTTATCATCTGCCGATACTACTATTTCAATTATATACAAACAGTTTTCATCTTTTAGAATCAGCTAAATATCAGACTTGTTGTGAGGAATTGTGTGATCAGTTATGATAGTCTGGTCCCAGCTTCACTTGCCCTTTATCAATTATTGGTTGAGGTGGTGAATTAAAATTGTGAATGAAAGGAATACTATGTTTATCCTTTAAATATAAATTGTTTCTTAAGAAAAATTATTTTTCAAACTTAAAGTAATAAATTGGTTCACCATATTTTATTCATTTTTTTTTTCCTATTTCATAGGATCCAACTTTAAGTATCTTTTGTTCATAATTAAGTACCTTTCAAATAGCTACTCGTATATATTTCAAAAAGTATATTCTTGCTGTCATTAAATTCCATGTTTTTATCTAGAATATAGTGCTTATCATACTATAATATATATTTATTTATGAAAATGTATTTATACAAGTTTCGACATATAGGTGTAACAAGTCCAAATCTTACAAACCTACAATAAAAAGTAACAAGATCGCTGAAATATGTGAAACGTTTTATTATTCGTTACGCTAGAATTGCTTTGACAGTGGCGTCATACATTTCGTTGCTTGGCCGATGGATTTCTTTTTCGTTTCTAAAGAAGCTGCAATGTCTTGGAACCCATTGTAACTTTATATACTGCATCTATATACTATATAGTAGGTGTATGTTATATAAATTATAGATTTATCAGATTTTTGCCTTTAATGCTCATTTAAACTCCCACATTATCTTTGCTCATCGACTCCATCGAGAGAATAATTTTCATTCTCGAATACTTTTTATTTTCTCTTAAAGTTCAAATTTGCGTTCTATAATTGAATGTTTGTGATTAATCCAGAGACAGTATAATTCAAAATTTGAAGAAATATTTAAAAAAAAAAATAGTTATATCATACTCCCTTCAATAGAAACACTCACTATTGACGTATTTATTCTTTGTTGCTTCTATTATTTAAACATACATCAGTATTTCTACAGCGACCTAACTCAAAAATGGGTGTTTTTGGTGGTGAGTTATGAACATGAAAGAAATAGGTAAATATTTCTTTATCACCCATCAAATCTGAATCAAACTTAGCTTCAGAGCTGCTAAAATGCAATGATTTCACTCTTTGTGCCCCAATGATATTCCAATCTCACTAATACAGTTTTCCCCTTGTTTCAAAAATATTGGTTTTTGTCTAATGCCGTTTTATAAATGCTGGTCTATTTTCCTTCCTATAAGCCTACAGACGTAGTACTCAGTAAGAAATATACTGATTTCATATTAAAGTATAATAGTAATAAAAAAATGTTTTAGTTGTAATACGAATACATCTAATAAAAAATTAATTTACGTTTTTAATGTCAACTCTCATTTTTTCAGGTAAGTGTTGTTAAACTATATTAAAGTTCGTAGAAAACTTCCTTGAGGTAAGTCCCATGAATAATATTTCTCTTACTTTAATATATCTGTCAAGGCGGTGGAAGTAAAGGCGGAGGGGAGTCTTCGTCTCTAACAGAATATAATTTCAAAAGAGCGGAAATTGTATAGCCTAACATGAAAAGTTGGAAAATACTCTGGCTGACAACGCCGCACGAACGGAGCTGGTTTACAGAATTCTTCCTCAGCACGCCCTTTCAAGCCTGTTCTTATTGATCTAAAAACATATTCCGTATCACATATATAGTACTCTCGCTAATCGAATCCCTTTAGCAATCTGAACTTAACAAAAAATTTCACACAAATAATTTTGATAATATGATAATACAGAAAGCAGGCGCAATTTGGACACAGGAAAGAAAGGAAAACATGGTGAACGAACGAAAAAGATATTGGAGAGAAGAAAAGAGCAGTTGAAACAATCATACAGTATAAAAAAATATAAATGATATTCTGATTTAGTATATGGTAGAGACTGTAGTGTTTCTAAGACAGCGGTTATGCAGGGAGGTGATTTGCCCACCATACTCACCGGCCAGGTTTTTCTCTTGATCAAGGATACTCACTTTATAGAGGCTGGGTAAGTCTCAGTAAGGCCTGCTGATCCGCCTGGGCACATCTACTGGCTGTTACCATATAGAAAAAATCATATGCCATAGCAGGGAGTGAAGCACAGCAACACAGATTTGAAGTTAATAAGTACATTAAATGTAATTAATGATCTGGCGTTTGATAGTGTAAGGAATGCGTGGAGAATTCGGACTAATGCCGAGGTTTATTCCTTATATAAGTATGCTAATACTGTATAACTCATCAAGGCAAGCCGTATAGAATTGTTAGGTTATATTATAAGGGTGTCTGATAGAAGAGTACTGAGCAAACTCCTGCAAGGTGCTATAAGGCAAAAGAAGTTGACCGATCACGTAGGCTGTGGATACAAGATGTTGAATATATCAATTATACCTTTAATCTAGAAATCTCGTTTATTTAAAATTTCTCAATTTGTTTGGCCATGAAATTTATTGCTGTGGACAAGACCTACCCTTATTGCAGGTCCAGCCCTCAACCCAATTATTGGGTACTTAATTATGAACAAAAGATACCTAAAGTTGGATCCTATTAAATAGGAAAAAAAAGAATAAAATATGCTGAACCAATTTACTACTTTAAGTTTGAAAAATAATTTTTCTCAAGAAATAATTTATATTTAAAGGATAAACATAATATTCCTTTCATTGACAATTTTAATTCCCCACAAAACAAGGGATAAAAACAAGTTGTTTTCAGTATCAATACAATCTAGTTTCGTTTCGTTTTTTAGTTTGATGTGTATTTCTGCGATATTTTAATTCCAAATAACAGATCAAAATATTATCTGATAGTTTTAGTTTCTAAAATAAAGACCATAACTTCTATATAGTATATTTGAATTTAGGAGGCCTTAGGTGATTTTTTAAAAGGGAATAAAAAATCATTGGTTGTACTTCGGATTGGACGTAAACGGGGGTCCCGGGCCTGTGCAATGTTAGGTACTCGTTAAAAATCCCTGTCCGAATTAAACATAAATAGGCAAAATTTAGGGCTCCTAGTGTAGCCTCTTTTAATTAGCCATAGCAGCATAATGCTACGTTGAATGAATAAACAAACTAACAATTAATTTTATTTTTTTTTATTTTTAATTTAAAACATTCTAAATTTAATGATTATAAAATATATAAAAGTAGAAACAATAAGTACATTTATACATACACGCGGTTGTTGTAAACACCTTTAGTCTCTCAAACCATGCCCGTAAACAAGAGGTCCTGAATATTGCCTAAACTGTTGAAGCGAATTCTGCTCACTCGATTTGTTTTGTCTGAATCGGGTATTGTGATGAGCTCGCCTGGAATGTGGCACTGGCGAGTTTTTTATTACGACTAAGCTTCGAAGTTTTCACATGTCTGTTGTATTCCACCGAACAGAAACGTTTTCCGTGAATCTATCAATTCTCATTTACATATGTTTTGAATATAGTCAACAAGTATAATGCTAAAGTATTACAATGTAATATTGTATTTTTAATTTTTCCGTCAGATAGCGTTTGTTAAGTATATTGATAAATGCTGGGATATTATATAAATTAAGGCCGCATACTGGAAATCCTTCTTATTGAACAATGGAATATCATTTCCGGGATCCGCACTTCAATAACGTAATATTTCGAAATACAAATAGTAATTGTACAATAAATTGAACTCATCTGAGAATATTTATGAGGTTGGGAACCGGCATATTTCACTTGTACAAATACAAAAAATTGTTTGGTCACTGGAATGCTTCTTTTTAGAGTGACTTATGTTTTACTATTCAGGATGAGCAACCTTAATTGAATTGAATGTTGTTGAAGATATGGCGGCTGTATAAAAAAGAACATTATATCAGTCGTTTTGACTATTTAGGTTTATAATGAATGTGGAATTGCCGAACATTAGTATCAAAACTGTTACAATCAACAATACTGTATTGTAATATAAAACCTCAACAGGAAAATTAACAGTAGTAACTGTAGATTTAAACCAAAATGTAAAGTTTCAAACAAAACAGGGATTTAAGTTTAATTTTATTGTGGCAAAACAGGTCAGTTTCTCAGTTTCAATTATTTACTAATAAAGACCAATTTTAAAGTTTCTAAACTGTCTAACCAATGTTCCAAACTTTTATACATTTTAATTTTACTTTAGATAAAAATGTTGAGAGATTAAAATTAAAAGAAACTTTTACTAACTGAATGAAGATTTTCTGCTCGCGCTTACTGTTTTTCATTTACACGACCTTTAATACCTTATTTTGTATATATTTAGAATCTTGTTCCTTTCGTAATATTTACGTTATTAAATAAATTTAAAGTAATATCTGCCATTTTTTAAATAAAATAATTGTTTAAACTATAATTTAATTTAAATTATAGGCGAATAAATTTATTAGATAATAACGCTAGTTTCAAACGAAAGATGCTGATATAAAAATATTCAATGGTGTATTATCTTAAAACGAAGATAGTTTTAAATGTGTTGATAGATCTCTAAAACGAATTGCCCTTAGGTGTGGCAGATTGTATCATATTGCTATTCAATAAATATATATTTTTTTATTTTTTATTCTCAATAATTGTAATTAAAAAACAAAGTGCCTTTACATCTAACACTGTACAAGCTAAATTTACTCTGCTATTACTTTTGACCTTCGTCGGATAACAGATATTTATTAGCATATGGCATGTACTTCCCATACTGAATGTATTTATATTGCGTGTGGGTGGCAACACAAGGAGAAAGACCGGGATATAAATGTAACGAAACGATCAGTATGTTAATGAATTCATCCTCATGTCAACTAGCTGAAAACTGTTTAATAATTTCCTCGTTAATTATTCGGAGGTTGTTTGGGATCTGTATATGACTTCTAAACTTCCATTATAAACAACACTACGCCCCAATACGAGCTCTAGTTTGAGATTCTGGTTCCAAACTAATTTGTATATTATAAAAGAGAGAGACCAGATGAGGCCAGAGCTGCAATATAGTTTATGAATAATAAATATTTATATGAGAAATTATACAAATTCCACTTGGCACATATTGTATCTGCGATCTTCTTTTGAAAAGCTTATCAAGGGGATTCACGTGGATGTGTGGATGGAGAAATCTACAACTGAAAATACTCCAAGCGTAATTTATCAATGTAGATTAAATTACAGAAATATGCAGAAGATAAAATTTTCAAGTCAAATTTGAATAAGATAACTGAATGGGTTCCATGAATAAAGTTGTAATAAAAATATTCAATTAGTTAATGTTTTGTTTTTTCAAACATGACAGTGCTGTATTGAATCAGTATCGTACGTTCATTATTCTATACAGAGATGCTAAATTCAGATAAATAACGAATTATCTATCTCGATATATAACGATGTATAACGAGTTATGCATCATAAGATTATTGTAGTCTTTAAAATGGAGTTATAATATAAGCAATAACTTCATTTCAAGCCAAGGGCTGACTAAGGCACTTAACAACAACAACAACTTTATTTGCAATTTTACATATACAACAGCATAAGTGTGAATACATGTTCCGGGCTTCCTTTACATGTTTAAAGAACATTGATTTTAATTAATTAAAGTTATCTTTTATAAATAAGTTTTACAATAGCAGGAAAACTGTATAAAAAACCCGTTTAAAAAAATAATAAAAATAAAAAAATAAATAAAAAAAATAATAATAATAATGAGATAAATAAATAAAAGTGATAATAATAAAGCAAATAAATATAATAATAATTAAATAGAAAATAAGTAAACACTTAAAAATAGCTATAAACGAAATACAGATAATTAAATTACAATACCTGCAAATAGTAATTTGTTAAGAATGGAGAATTTTGTTCTTCTGTGCGTGTAGCGTCGTAATGAATGTTTATCATAGTTACTGATTTCTCGGATTAGTGGGTTTTCGGAAGCTGGAGTTTTTTCGAAGTATGCTTTTGTTTGGGCTAAAACATATTCTAAGGCACTTATGTACCACGAGAATGACACGATTCCGCTTCCCTCAGTACAATTAATTCATTTTGGACGAAATTCGACTTAACCACTTATTATTCTGGGGCTGAAGAAATTATATAAATCCGTTTTTTGTAACACCACTGTCTTTAGTAACCTCAATATTTCAGTTTTTTTTTAGATATCGTAACTTCATTATATTTCAATTTTTGATTTCCTTAAATTTTTTTATTTTATCATAATGATGATAACATCATATTTTTTTTGTAAGTCGGTAAAAACTAATGAGTCACTTAGTTCACAATTTTGTGTTCATTTTTTATTTTCAGGGAAAAAAATTTAATGGAAGTAAATCGAAGGCATAGAGGTTTTTCAAAGAAATTATTAGAAAAAGGATTATGTCAATTATCATTTAATTAAAGAATCTATACAGGACAATTGCAGAATCATCACTACAGAAAAAATAAGGTTGTTTCACACACAGGTTGTTTAAACAAATACTAACTTGTCAGGGATAGTTTTTACTCACACTCAGTTAAATCTTAAGTATACATCAGCCTCTTAATCATTTTTAATCAACTTACTTTCTTCGAATTGGTAAATAGTATTCACTTATATTGCTTAAATTGGCGATTCGTCCAATAGTCAATCGTGTTTAACGCGATTCGTCCAGTAGTTGATTAGTATTTGTGAGACAAGAAAGTCAAAAGTTAATTTTTTGCATGGTTTCTTTTTTAATTAATGTTTCGTACAATTTTTCAATTTTTTCACACACTTATATAAAAATACTCATTCACACTCGAGTGGTACAAAAACGTTACCTAAGTTGAGAACAAAAACAAGTTGGAACTCTTCAACATACTTCTATTTCATAATAACATAATTTTAGTAAAAATGTATGTTAAACGCAGAACTTCTATTTCATTTCAAATACGAATCATAATGAGTCTATGCATGACAAAATGTACAAATGCACCAATGTTGAGGTTTTTAGACATTTAATGTTTATAAATACTGTCCATTATGAGTTTCGCTACATCTCTTAATTCTAAGAGGCACTAAGCTTTCTATCTGTATGAAGGCAGAGTACTGTATTAGAGGACATATGTTCGACCAAGGACATGTGACCGCAAGGGATTTTGTTTTATGTTAGGTGCTGAAAAATAGCTTGTTGGGCCAGAAAAAATCTCCCCTATCTCATCTGATTGCCTAAATATAGATTTCTGGCCTTGCCGATTTTTCAAGTCCCGATAAATTAGTTCGATATTGTGGGAATACAGTCCCTCGTTTCTTTCCATCCTTCCTCGCTCCTTTAAGAAAAAAATATGATATTATTCATACAATACTAATTCTTGACAATATTATAATTAGCCTTACATGAAGTTAAATAATGTAGGAATAAAGTTTAGTCCATTAAATCTACAAGGTACTAGATAGAACTAAAAGCCACTTGCAGTTGACAAGTACAATGAATCCCATGGAAGTCATAACCTTCGTTGAAATAAGATATTCCTACAATTCCTAAAACAAATGAAAAATAGTGATTCAATATTTAATAATGCCCTATCAAGTTATCAACATCTTGAAACTCAAATGTGCACTAAAATATTATAAGAGGGAGTATGTGAATTCATTTAAAATAAGTTAATTAGTTTTTAATTTATTTAATATTCCGTTTAATTTTATGATGTTGTATTTAAGATCTATATATTTATTTATTCTAAGAAGAATAAGACCTGCCTGCTTATACTTAGCTAAATTAAAAAATAAAACAGTAAAAGTAAGAAAAAAAATAATCTTAATTTATTTGCATAATATTTAAAGAATATCAGAAAATAAAAATGATTTAGTGGTTATTATAGGTTGCGGATCGTATATTCTTATGAAGACTTTATAGCCTCTCCAGTCATAAAATAACAATAATAGAGATATGTTATAAAACTTTGGAAAGAAATAATGAATAATTAAATATATACAATACCTATCACATTTTATAATTTGTTTTTCATATTTAAAAAAATTATGATGCGAAAACACAGCATTCTGCCATCACTATATCACTATATTCAGCCCTCGTGGATAAGTGGTTAAGTCTAATTTTCTCCAAAATGAGTTTCTTATACTTAAGTAAGCGGAATCGAGTCAATTTCGTAGTGAATGAGGGGATAAGTTAGCATAAGCATTGAAAAGGAGTTATATTGCTTACATTACAAACTCTATTTCAATCCAAGAACTATGAGAAAGATACGATTCCGGTTATCTGAAAGCTGTCAAATCTCTCTGTTTCACAAAATCCGATTTAACCACTAATTCACCGGAGTTGTGGATTTACAGCTTTGGTTTGTCGAATTGAAAAAATAAATACAAGTTTTCACTAAATCATGTAACATATAAATTATCGATTAAAAAAGTTAACAGAGTTGAACAAAGCTTATATCTCAAAAAAAGATTGGACGAGGTGTATCCGTCCGATAGGGCATTACTGTCATAATATGCACAGTATCATTGTTAATATCCGCGCTGCAGTTCCCTTTTTTGCTAAGGTTATCAAAGTTATTTCTTCATGTACTTTCTTCATTCATTGGCATGCTCATACCTAGACAAAGATTCAGCATGCTCATTGTCATTAGATTTTACAGGCGGTGATTGTTATAAATACAACTTTTATTTGTTGCATCGCCGTATCCTGTTCTCATAGGCACTATTAAATATTCCTCATGAACTAAATCCTTTCGTATCGGTCATCGCGGTGTTACTACACGCAGTCTCCGTGCGTAACAGGTCTGAGTAGGTTTTTTTTAACAACTGGTGCATGAAGAAATAGCAAAAAAAACGATTTTTTTGTTTATTCTTTAAACATCACATTATCCTGCTATGGCTAATCGGATGATATTACTGAGGTAGTCCTAAAGTTTGCCTATTTATTAGGATAGGGAACTTTAACGAGTACCTGAGACCGCACCTTCTCTGGGCCCCCGAAGGACTGCATAATCAAAGATGTTTGCTCCTCTTAAAAAATCCTAGGCCTAACTCCAAACCCACGGACTTGGGCGCAGGGGATCATCCTAACCATTACCTAAAACCCAGAAACGACAATAATGTATTCCCAATATAAATAAGAAAATACAACAAAACGCCACTTTTCTTAATAACCTAAATAGTAATAATAAAGGAACCGAATTGAAATCGACATGGAAAAATAAATTGTTAATTTAAGTTCCCCTAAGAAGGAGGGGGGATAGTGATCTAATTTGTAGGGCATTGGCTAAGGGCCTGGCTGGGGGAGTTCATCTTATTTCCTCGGAGTTCCTTTCGGCCAAGGCTTAGCGACCGATAAAGCAACTTTTTCGATTTCTCGGGCCTTCCTGGCGGTTTAGAAGATTACTTCTGGATTCTCCAGAGTCTCGAGCAAACCCCATTCACACAAGAAATGGAAAAGTTCTTAACCTCGTGGTCGATTAAAAAAAAAAGCATTTCATTAAATTTTAATGACTTCGGGACAATTATTTTCTTAGCAGTCTTTAGACACGCTTCTGAGAAACGATAGCGATTTAATGGCGCTCTTAAGGGTTGACGTTTTCCATTTCTGAACCAAGGTCTCCCTCCACCTTCTCATTATGTTTGAGTGAGCTGTAAAACGGTAAAGTAGTAAAAATTTCCTAGTGGTCTTATATAATACCTAGAGTACTTCATTCCTTATATAATAACAATAGTTTGGAATTGCATATCACAACAATATAGGGTGTGGCAATTTATGAGTGTATACAGCATGATGGTGGTATAGGGAGTGGCTCAGTGGTAGAGCACTGATGTTGCCATGCTGAAAGTCCTGGTTCTAATTCCGCTGCTGGCAAGACTTTTATTAAATCTGTTATTAGTCGGAGATAGATCAGATTGGATCCAACATCTATAAAGTGGTAACAAAAAAGCCTTAAAAATTTAGCGGTTGAACGTGATCTAGGAAAAATCCCCTCCCTGGACAACCGTTGTCCATAAAACGGCATAGTCTCTTCCATGTACTCAACCCCAGACCCGTCCACGGGTAGTAATGGTATAGATTTGTTATGCAACGTGATTAGGTCGTGACTATTTAGCTATTAAAAATCATTAAAAACTATATATTAATAATTAGAAAATTTATTAAATCAAACTCTTTAAAAATTTAAAACGTAATTATATTTACTGTTACTTTTTATTTATTTATTAAAATGTATAACAATAACAATACATCAAATAAAAAGAATGAAAGATATATTACAGCATGAGATAAAGGTAAGTAGAAAATCTACCCCCTGGTAGTACTCGAATGACAAATTTTACTTAGAAGGTCACCAGGCCATCTTCTTTTCAGACGCCTCGGAAGATTATCAGGAGTTGAAGAGGTTGCTAGGTTAGAACCTTGTAGGTTTGAGTGGGAATGAAGTTCGTCATGCAAGGATAGATATCGGATTCGGGGCAAATTAGCAACAAATGGGACCTTTAGGTCATGGATAACTTTGTTCGTAACTAAGTAAGGCGCATTGAGGATTTTACGATGGATTTTGGATTGTAAGGATTGGATACGAGAGGAATTCGATGGCTTAGTGGAGCCCCAAAGCTCTGATCCTTAGTTCCAGATGGATCTTATGTTTTCATGAATAAATGAGTATTTTACAATTAAGTGGGAACTTGGAGCGTTTGTCTAGTAAATGTTGAAGTAGCCTCTAACGTCAAGATGTTTCTTGTCGTATCAGTCTAGTTATATTTACGGTTAAAATTAAATTGTTTTCTTTGCCAATATCCAAAATATTTAAAGCAGTTTTGCTATTTATATTTGAAGTACGTATTTAATGGAGTATTGAATAAACTGAAAAGAGCTGAAAGGGTACATTAATTTTAATATTGGAGTAAGGCGATTCTTTGTTTTCTTTATCTAAAAAAATGTGTTGTAACCATTAGATCGAATAAAATAATAAAAATTAACTAATCAATCATAATAATGACACCACCACTGAAACGTAAACACTCTTTGATCCACTTCAATAAGGATTCCGTCCTGGCCTTTCCACACAATCTGCCATCACCAATTACATTTCTACTAGACTTTTCAAAACCTTTTTCCTTTTCCAACAGTTCCATACTCTGGGTCCAAGCTTTCCTCTCGGATAACACTCAAGCAGTCTCCATCCAAAATCAACCCCTATCCTCTTTCCTGCCGCTGAACACAGGAGTGGCACAGGGTTCTAGTATTTCCACACTCCTTTTCAACTGCTACATTAATGACCTACCCAAATCAATCCTACATTGTTCCAACCATCTGTACGACGACGATTCCCAGATCTATTTGTCCTTTCCTCCATCTGAGATAATAGCTGCATTTGCCAATATTCAAGGTGACCATGCCAAAATTCAAGGATCAGTGCCTGGGCAAACTTGAATAAACTGTCGTTGAATGCAGCGAAAACTCAGGCCTTTCTAATTGGTTCCAATACCCTTCTTAAAGCTATCAACTCATTTCCCCAATTAACCTTAAATTATCACCCTATTGCTTTCAGTTCCTCTGTTAGAAACCTCGGAACCATTTTCGACCAATCCCTCTCATTGAAACCCCACATTGCCCAATTTTCCCGTCGATCAATAAGCTCTCTAAAGTTATTCCACCGTTCCAGGCATCTGCTAACACTACCTATCCGTAAGCTCCTCATCACTTATTTTATCTTTCCACACTTTGACTGTGGTTGTGTGGCCTATGGTGGCCTCTCGAATACGCTCGAGAGGAGGTTGAGGCGAATTATGAACTGTTCGCTTCGATTTGTCATCGACGCCCCGAGGAGGTCTCATGTGTCCCGTCTTTACGTCGAGTTAAGTGGCTCTTCCCTTCTATCCGTAGACTCTATTTCCTAGGTTCTTACTGATATCAAACCATCAACTCACAACATCCATCTAAAATCTATAGTCTGCTACAGTTCAAATCCTCTATCCCTTCCGATCTTTATACCCGTTCACATAGAGCCAAAACTTTTGAGCGTTCCTTTCTAGCCCGTTCTATCTCTCTTTGGAACTCTCTCCCAATCGATATCCGTCATACGTCCTCATTAACCTCATTTATATCCAAACTTTTCCTACATCTTCTAAATTCCCAAACAGATGCTCTAAAATCAATAAATAATTTATAGATATATTCAACTTAATCGATTGACGAATTACTGTAAATATTCCACACCCACAGTGATATCATTTTTGTATTATTAGATGCTATTATTTATTCACTTATTTTTCTATAAGCCTATTTCTTTGTATAGTAAATTTGTCTGTTACTTTATTTTATTGGTGTATTACATTTTCTAATTCTCTACCTAAACATACCTGTTAGTTATTTACTTTCAAGATATTACGTAAATATTGTTTTATTCTAATAATGCAGGTCTTTGGCCAGATATATATTTAGTTAATTTAGTGCATTTCTGTTATTCTTAAGGGACCTGGTCCCAGAATAAAATGATTTTTCTATTCTTTTCTATTCTAATTAAAGTAATGGTAGACCTAGAAAAGAACAAAAATAATCCGGACTGACAATCTAAGAATGATAGATAGTACATACGTAATACCCGAAAAAATAAAATTATAAACATAATTTATCTTTCAAGTTCAGAGGTTTTCGTATCTTAATTATGTAAATGTTGCATAAATTCATGTAAGTTTAAATTTATATATACATACATCAATGAGATTTTAATATATTAATAGCGCTAGTTATAGTGCCTATAATATAATGAATTTTTTTTTATTTACATTCATATTTTTAAAATCATCTTAGTACTAGTAGGGGTGGCTATTTTCACGTAATAACAGATTTACAAGTTAGCATTTGCACACTATTTTCCGATATTCGTGTAATCCTGAGAACACGGGGTAATTATGCGTAGTAAAACAATATTTTTCCGTATATTTCAAGAGTTTTACTCATGAAATTAAAAAATGTATAATTTTGATATAATTGTCACCAAAAGAAATAAAAGATAACTTTCATAATAGTCAGGAAGCAGAAATAAAAGAGACGAACAGATTTTTTTCTTTTTATCTTTTTAATACATTGTATATATACAATATATCTTGAAGATTTTCCTTTACTGGATTTTGTGTTGAAATTGCTTAGCAATATGCTCAGTATTACGAAGAACGGGATTAAAAAATAACTACTCCTATCGTTAAATTGCGTACTAGCCATATTCGACCTACAAACATGGGATGTACTATGAATTCAGGCCGTGGCGTCCTATGGCGAGGGATACTAAAGTTATTTTTAGCCTTCAATTGGAATACAAAATAGTCCTCACGCTCCTCTGATCCCTGTGTCCTCTGAATTTTTAAACGGCAGTCAACATGGCTAGGGCTCTACGGAGAGAGTATGTAATATGTAATAGAAGCATATAACAGTGCGAGCCATCCATCTCAATTTGGTATTAATTAGATCAAATTATACATACAAATATATTTAAAAACAAACCTGCATCACTACAGCCCTTGAAGGGTCTTGGGTTCAGAGGTTGGTCGAGACTGTACTGTTTATAACCTAATTGCTAACATCCAAAGTAGCGAGATGAATTTTTATTGGATGTCTTAGTACAGTAAATATACAAAAAAAAATCTGTGATAAATAAATCCCATATGCATATAAAAAGACATATAAGTCCAAAATCCCCTATCTTTTCTAAAACTTATTATTGTTAGCCACGATTTTGTTTTGAAATATTGTGCATTATGAATATAAAAAACTGGATTTTTTGGAATACGATCTTGTCGGAATATTATTCTATAACTTTAAAGTTGAATCGAGTTCTACGAATATACATAGAAAAAACAAACTATAGAAAACATATAGAATTACCTTCACATACGAAATGTAATGACTTATGTTTGCTGGAAGTAATAGATTCAATGTGCTCTTGTGTCATCGTTCGCTATATCCAAGGGAGATAATTTAGATAACAAATGAAACACTCTCATTCTTCGCTTGTCCATAATGAATTTCTTTCAAACGATTTACATCAGCGTTAATATTAGTCACAAGGTCAACTATGCGTGTATTTCTATGCGTGTGTGGGTGTGGATGTGGATGCATGTATGTAACAGCTGTGTTTTAGAGTAGATGTGGATGTTTGTTTGTGTGTGTGAGAATATTGTTGGTCATAAAAAAATTAAATTTCGAGTTTTTAACAGAAGTGCACATTTAAGGACCCTTGAGGGTTTCATGTGAGTGTTCGTGTGAATTTAAACATAACATTTATAGTATTTACCCATATACATCTGTACATAAATCAAATTTTTTGTTAATAATGAATAAAAAATGGTTATACATGTTTTAAGGTAATTGGCAAAGTGTAAATATTTCAGTCTAAAAAGTAAGAGTTAAAAGAACTTTGAGGTTATTATGTTTACATTACACTTATTATTTACTTTTAACATATTAATAATCCTTATAGCTTGATAATTTTATATGCAAAAGTTATTTTGATAATACATTTTTCAGCGAAATTGGACATAAAACAATTTACCTCTGACTTGTTAGAGGCCGTCATGACTACCTGATAAATATCTTAAAACGATTTTTTTAATTTTTCACGCACACACACACATACGCACATATATATGAATAAAGTAGGTTTACAATAAACGATTTTATTTCACTTGTTTAGAACAAAAATTTCTATCTAGAAAAAGTATTCAATGGTTCAATAAGTCAAAAATCAAATAACACATATAATAAATTATATGTTGATAAGAATAAATTTTTGGAAAATGTGACCAACAAGAAACTTTAGGTAGGCTCAGTTAATTAAATTCTCAAGTCCTTATTTCACATTTATAGCTATTGTAATATTATTTATTGTTAAAACCATTTTATACATATTAAAATGACATAAGTTCTTGATAACAAAAATAAAATGGTTTCACTCGGCTAATGGTTCAAACTACAGCAAACAATCAGCCACAATCTCGGCTTCCTCTCCCACTTCGTTATCTCAGCCTATGGCAAATAGTTTAAACAATGAGATTAAATTAAACATTAAAATTTAATCAGGAATTTTAGTCAGTCCAATAGCTGTTTACTTTGAAATATATCTGCATCGTATTCTAAAAAGCAAGAATATATTTGCATAATCATATAAATAAAAATAAATATTTAAATTATAAATTTCCATGCCATATTTCATTTTTTTAAAAATAATCCTCAGTCATTCCTTTCTTTTTAATGAAATTTTCGTTATTCAGTAATTTACTACATGTTAACTATTTTGAGGTAGAACATATACAATGCTTATTTCGGTTTTATATAACTTATACAGTTATAGATGTACATTTTCTTTCACCACAATAAGATCGAACCTCGAGGTACAGCCGGTAGAAACCACTCTTGAGGAACTTAAGCTCAGATGGTTTGGGCACCTCCTGAGGATGAACACGGAGAGAACGGCCAGGATAACGTACGAGACGAGAGTAGACGGAAGAAGACGAAGAGGAAGACCACGGATCACCTGGGAAGAAGGCGTGATGGAGGCGTTCAGGAAGCGAGGGCTGGAATGGAGCAGGAGGAGAGAATTGGTTCAAGAAAGGGACACCTGGGTCAAGGCTCTTTAGACGGTATGTATCCCCACACTGCGCAGAGGTAGAAAGGGAAGGATGATGATGATGAAAACAATGAAATACTGGTTTATTCAATATATAAACTTTTTAGATCTGAGTATGTATTTAATTTTCTCCTGCGAATTTTTACTTTTTTATTTATTTGATCAATTTTAATGATTTTTTTATATTGTTAGGTGTATACTTTTTGTTGTGTTATATATTTCTTAAAACGTTCATTTCTTTTATTTTGACATTTATTTATTATACGAATGTGAAAAATTAATATTGATCAATGTCACAGGGCAGATTAAAATCGTTAAATTTATTTTTAAATATTTATAACATTTTACTTTAAGTCCATTCGTATGCTTGCATAAACATTTAAAACGATTGCTATTTATTTTTTTAGTCCTTAGTATAATGATTCAAGATACTTTATAATTACCACATTGATAATTAGCTGAGATTTCAATAGTGAATGATAATATTTACTTTCGAGATTTATCCTGGATCTTAGATAGCAAATGTAAAATAAATCAGCACAATAATCTCGAAGAAAAAATGCGGGCTGTGAACGGTGTATAGACTGGGATCTTGAAAATTAAAAAATTAAAATTCTAGAAAAAAAGGTGGTATTTTTTCCAATATACATGTATATGAATATATCATAAAATTACATCAATTTTTATTAAACACCGATTATTAAACTATGAATAAATTGTAACCTATAGAAACAACAACAAATAGCTTGTAAAAAAAAAAAGAAGCAGCTTATTTATTATTTTAACATTTTTGTCTCCTCATTTCCATCCGAGAAAACATTTATAATATTTTTAAATAAATGATAAACAATAACAAAAGGTCATTTTTAGCTAACAACTGCCAAATATCTCAGTCCTGTATTTATTGTAATTATTCAAAGCCGTTCTGAATCCTCTGCTCTAGTTTCTGAAATGAGATACCTCCCACTAAATTCTGGAGGATCCTATCGATCTCCTCCAGTTCGCTATGAATAAGTGGAGCTCATGGTCTGGAATCCTGGTTTGTGTGCTTTCAATTTTCGTCGTCTTAGCTATAATAACATTTGTCTCATGTATACTGTATAAATGAATAAGCCTATTCCCTGTCCACGGAACACATTATCCTCAGATGGTAATTTTACGTAAAAATTATGAATGGAGTGGGATGAAGAATAAACAACTAATACGCAACTAGGCTTCAATTATTAGAAGTTACTATTGTAGCTTAAAAGAGATTAAATGAATCAATTGTTTTCATAATATTAATGTGTATAATATAAATAAATTTAGTTTGTAGTTGAGGAAGAAAATGGTCCGGGTGGAGGTTAATAAAACAATTCCTTAAATAGTAGTAAACTATATATATATATATATATATATATATATATATATATATATATATATATATATATATAGAGAGAGAGAGAGAGAGAGAGAAGGCTTCTATGAGGGCTAGCCAGACAAGATACAAACATTTTTTAAATGAAATAATGGGAATAGATAAAAAATAAATTATTCATAAATATGAAACTATTGGAGTAAACCAGATACAAAAATAGGAATAATTATAAAATAAAAGGATTATTTAAAATTTTGAACTAAAACAATGAGATATGAGTTTTAACGATAATGATGAGAAAATAGTTTATCATTATTGAATAGGTTATCACTATATAAATAATTATTACTTCAATATCCACGCGCACCACTTTCTTCCCCATATATATTTATATATTAGATCAATTAATATTATTCCAAATAATTTCGAAGTTCTTATAAGAACTTATTTTTTTAGCACTAAACTGTACAAGAATATCAAATAATTTTGAGGCCAAGGTAAACTTAACTTTTTCATTACAATAAGAATTCATGACTAAATATCATCCGATACCGTCAACCGTGGTTATTTTACCCACCGGGGTAATTTTACCCATTTATTAAAAAAAGTTACGGCGCCATAAATGGGCACTGAGTACTCTGCAAATAATCAGGTCTGTTAGTTGTACAGTTGGCAAGATCTAGGCAAGGGTTTTTCTATTCAGTGATAGCTTATCAGTGTGAAACTAACCAATTTGTAAAGTAACTGAAAGCAAGCATTTTGAGTAGTTCAGCAACTTTGGTCTGTGAAGCCCGTAGGGATAGCTGGTAAGTTTTTCAAATTATTTCTATTAGTGCTGCATACAATAAACATTGGAGGGATATGATTGTACAATTTTTATATCTTAATTTTCATGTCATTGTTTTGATGGGCAATGTTACCCCATGATCCAAAGGAAAATTGGGGTAATTTTGCCCACCTCTCACTAGTTTTATATGGACAAATTATAAAGGCTTTTGTAAGGTATTTAATGTAATCACTATAAAATATATAAATATGATATTAGAAAAAGAAGAAAACTCGAATTTGGACGAATTGGAAATTGTAATAGGTTAAGTGATATATAATGGTTATGATGTAACTTGTAAATATTATTTTGTACCATTATAAATTAATAAGTAATAGATATGAATATAAATATAAACATTCTTTTGAACATCACATTTGATATATAATTTTTAAACTGTATATATATAAAAATCAAAATTGCAAAATTTCTAGGCATGACTTAATCAGTTCTGATGAAGAAAGAATGTTGGAAAAAGAACAAAATATTCAAATTGATGAAAGACCCTTGAACTTGCAAGCAGGAGACTTTGTGGTTGTGAAATTGCTGGGGGAAAAACGTTCAAGCATTTCCTTGCAAGAATTTTAAAAATTTGTGACGATGGTGACTTGGAAGTTTCCTATCTGAGAACCAAAGACAAAGGGAAATCTTTCACGTTTCCTGAAAAACTGGATGGATCCAGCATTTCTCTGATAGACGTTGTGTTCAAAACTCCATCTCCAAGGGAACGCCGCAGAAAATACTTTTTGAAGTGGATATTTCCAAATTTTTTCAAACAGTTTGAGTACTATTACCTACATGTATTGTTTTTTTTTTAATGTGCTCATATTTTTCTACTGGAATTTTATAGGTAACAATAATCTGTCAATTTAAGCATTGCATATTATAAATATAATTTATGAAAATTATAATCTATAGTAAATAAAAAAAATTTCAACTGTTCTCATGTTTATGTTGGTTCATTTTACCCCCTGCAAAGGTTAACATTGCCCAGATGTGAATTTGGAAGCATTTTCAATAGATAACATCTAGTGGGAAAAGTTACCCCCGTGATCTAGATAACTTTGCCCTCCAAGTTTTATAATTATTGCTGAAAGAGAAATATATGAAAATATTTTTCAAACACCTTAAATCAAATCTATAAGCCTACCCCCAAGATTTAAAAAAAATGTCCCCCCTCTCCTACCGATAGTGAAGTACAAATGTTTTACTAGAAATTTAAAAGTGGGCAAAGTAACCCCCGTTGACGGTATTATTTTAAAATTTACTCGTTGGAATACTTATATACATACTATACATATTTTTCTATGAAGCAAATAATTTCAATAAAACCGCTTCTGTTCGTGCAATTAGATTGCATCCTTATTATACTATATTTTGGAATATACTACTTACGGACCTCAATAAAGTTTTTAACAATCAACAGAAACTACATCCCTAAAAGGAAAACAAAAGTATTTTTATTCAACTTATCTATATTATCAACTTATCTATATTATGTATTATAGATAAGAAGCTGCATAAAAATACACTAATAAACCGCTCTAAAGAAAATAAATGAATGGGAGAACTTGATAGCACACTTACACTACCTTCGCGTGATTCGTTTTTATGAATGAAAGCTGCTTCCGCGAACCTAACTGTTCAGGGTGGTTATTTCTATTCGACAGGAGTTTGGTTATTTCAATTATCAGAGTTATAAAATTGCATTATACAATCATATTTATTAATATAAAGAATATGTTTACCTATTAAAAAAAAAGATAAGGAAAAAATCAATATTTGTTTTAGTGAACACTTAAAGTCACAGTTCGCACCAAAGTAATGTGTTCGGATTTATTCTTCAATGGGTCATTATTATCTTCCAAATCTTTATTACTAACTGTATTAATTCTATATAACTTTATTTACAAAAACATTTATTTTTATACTTTGTTTTGCTCAGAATTTTTGTTTTCGTCCAGTGACCTTAACACAAATTCTATAAACAGATTAGATTCATTCCACAAACAGAAAAATGATTAAAACTAAATGAAACATCTTAATCACCATGAAAATTGGTTAAACAAAAATTTTTATTTGGTCAAAATCATCATTATTTCTGTACCCCATAAAGAATGCTACAATTTTTTTATTTGCTTAGGAAAGCCATTTTTTTCGTTGCTAAAAGTACCAGCTTATAGAAAATTATTCACATTGTTATTGTTATTGGCATTGATAAGTAATTAAAATTTTATTCATAATATTTATTTATGACAATTTACCTAAAATATTTCTTTCTTGTGCACATCGTGTCCTTTACCTTCGGGACACAGATTTAATGAATGAATAAAATATAATTTAAAAAAAATACATTTAAATAACTGGTTTAGGAGTCTAAATATATATATATACAAAAATAAATAAATACACTAAATATAAATATAAATATAATATACAATATACTAATATACTAAATATAAATACACAGTGGAATTTCTATGTAACTAATAAAGCATACTTGTTCTTGATAAATATAAACATCCTGCGGATCACGGAGGTCTTTCTTCAGTCTCTTCAAAGTATCGTAATTAATTTTCTATAACTTGATTTTCAAAAACACTATTTATTTACATTTTTTTTCCAGAACGGAGTGATATCAGCTTATGAGCTTAGCACACATTTTACGAATAGATTAGATCCTTCATCGAAAAACGATTAAAACTAAATTAAAAATATTAGTATTTATCATATATTTATCAGTATTTATTGTAGAACTAATTGTCATGAAAATTGGACTAAAAAAAAAGTTGTTATTTCGGATTATAAGGCATCGGATTATTTAATGAATGAGTTAAACAGCAATATAAAAAAAACTAAATTTAAATAATTAGTCATTGGAGTCTATATACATACACAAATACACTGCTAAATTACGGTGGAATTTCTATATTACTACTAAAGCATATTTGTTTTTGATAAATACAAAGTATAAAATAAAATATAAAATGCAGTCGATCACAAAGGTCCTTCTTCCAACTCCTTTTCAGCCTCTTTGGAGGGTTTGTATTTAATCAGATAAGGACTTGTCAGAACATGACGAAGGATCTGACGCGGAATAGTTTGTATTAATTAGGAGTGCCCTGTGTGTGTTTTGATTATATTTAAAAAACTTATGAATAAGATTATGTTCAAACGACGGATACTCGACTCAGTCAGACTCTAAAGCTGAGAGATGGCATATTATCATAGAGTACCTGGGACTGGGAAGAGGAGAGGATGTGCCCCATGATGGTGGACTGAAGAGCCGACTAGTAGCTCAAGTTCAGATGAGAGCGGGCACAGCACTCACGGACTGCCGGCCGCGTACTGAGCAGAGGAAGCCATGGCAGCCCGTGCGGGATTGCATACTCCACTCTAGGGTTTAATGCCCCTTGGCCGCTATACACATACGGTACAGGCTTCTGGTCTCACCGCAAGCGTGCGACGCTTTCTTCCGCTACATTTACCAATGAAAATGTCTGTCTAATTATATAAAGACTCCTGGGAAGGCCAAAGAGGCTGCTGGGAAAAGAAAAGTATGGAAGGAGAAGGAGAGGAAGAATACGAAGCAGAGAGAAATGTCTAACGATGCCTTGAAACTAGACATCAATTGAAAGAGGGAAGATGCGAATATAGAAGAATGGAGCGGGTGAATTTGGGAGCCCAAGGGTCACCAGACCTGTAACGAGAAGTAAGTAAGTAGTAATTTATTTAGTAAGAAAGTAAGTTTTAAATAATTTGAATTCACCTGGTTACATTATCGCATAGAATAGAAAAGTAGCTTTGTTCTGAGACTAGGTTCCTTCAGAATAACAAACATGAACAGAAAAAGAAACATAACATCTGACCAGAAGCCTACATAATACAAATCATAAAGTATTTAAAAAAGTACATATATGTATATCGATGCCTTAGTTCACAAATGTGTTAAATGCCGAAAACAAGATTTTACATGAGTTAACTTTGATAATAATTTAACACAAGAAACAGACTTCAAGTTTAGGCACATAATATATTTTTGTAACCTTTAAAGCTTCTCTATTAAATTTTATTAACATATCTTTGATGCGCGGTCATAATGGCTTAAGTCAAAATTTTGATTTTTTCAGGAGAGCAACAGCAAAGTGCAAAACATTATGTAAAATCTAACTCTTGATGTTGCTTGTAATTTTATTTTCATAAAACAATATAGTAGTAATTTACAAACAATATAGTAGTAATTTATAAACAATATAGTAGTAATTCTATTTGAAGCATGACCTAAGCCCTTATGACCGCGCTTCAAAGATATGATCTATGACTTCCTGATCACAACTTTACAATATTATTTATATAATAAAACCCGTTTTTGAAAAATTTGCGCTTAACACATCTGTGAACTAAGGCATCGATATATAAAAGTATATATCTTGACAGCTACCCGAAATCGGGGGTTCACAGACGTCACAGTTCCTTAGATTTTTTTAAATGCCTTAATTATGCCATCCTTTGCAAGAAACAACCAATTGGGTCCCGAGCAAATTTGTCCGATTAGTGATAAAGCAACACTAAATGAATATACATAAACTAAGCATCTAAAGAAAATACATTAACAAATAACAGAAAATAAAAACATATGCTACAATTTAATAACTTATTTACACAATGTATATCTTCTTTACAAGAAAAAAGGTTAAACGATAAAACCCATTATTAAATACTGATACGTTAAATCAAATAACAAAACCTGCTTAGAGAACATTTTTTTGAGAAATGAGAAGTTGGAAAAGCATGATATATGATAGATGGAAGGCTAGTATGGAAGTCAGAAAGACAAGAATACTACACCATAACAACTGACACTTGCCTTCACGTCTCTCTGCCCAAATAATGGCCTAAAGATTAGGCCAAAATAGAATAAAAATTATTTTACTTATTTGTCTTCTTCATTTCTCAGTCCAATTACTTAATATAAAATTAAAATTTCTTGCTATATGTTTATAAAAACAAATGTCAACCTAATAATTCTAGATTTAATTAAATATGTCAGTGTTTAAGAAATAAGAAATGAAAAAAAGAAGGTGGTTTCGAAAATAGACATATAAATACTAATATTTTATATTTGACCAAATACTATATTTTTTATTTAATTAAATTTAACTATTTGTTTAGTATGCTATATTTTTGAATATTTGCCCCATGTTATGGTTATAACATATTCTATTTCTATAAGTTAAATAGGGACATATCTAAATAAATGCTATTTTTATATTTTTAAAAATTAAAGAAATGTTTTTGTTTTTTTACAACCTACTATTACATTATTCGATTGAATAATAAACTAAAAAAATACATAACGGAACAAAAAAAAACTTAATACTCATAAGTTGAACAACTACAAACATTTATATTTAGAAATATTGCCCTGAATGACGTGTTCCTCACCTACGTACGCATTCGTATCGATTCAGATTTTTATATTTGTTTATGTGTTACGTAAATCACAGATCGCCTATTTCTTTTTTTACGTCAGTATTTAATCTATTTACTTATTAAATACATCTTTATAAATCTATTTATTTGTTCAAATCCATATAACCTATGTATTTTTGGTTTACACCTATTGTTAAAAGTCCTAATTAATGAACACCAGTTTAAAATACGTTTTAACGAATTCTGATTCCTCTGAGCCCATTTTTATTTCACATATATTACATATTTCACTATAAAAACATTTTTTCACGTATTGTACATTTGTCTCCCAAGCTGGAAAGAAATGATGCTCACGGCTAAAATCCACTGGGGAATGAATGGGCTATGCTAAATCAGTTACAATGCGATTTCAAGACGCTCACAGAGGAATTTTTTATTGAAAAATTTAAAAATGTAGGTTGTTTCCAACAATTTCAAACAATAAAAGTTTATGTCCATAATAATTCCATTTTAATAAATATGCATACTTCTAAAAAAAATTAAATAATAAATAAAGCATTTTTCGCTGATTTGGATTTTACATATTCTTCCCTTTTACTTACATATTATCCAAAAAATAACTACACATATATGTGCATATTTCGCAATTTTTATTACATATAAATCCGGGCCCTGATCATCATTATTTTATTTAATTTCTGAAGATTAACAAACATTAAAAATTAATGATATTCTCAATGAGCTCATAGTGTGATTGTACAATAACTGTGAATAATTTTCGAATATAAAAAATAGTTTGGGTTCTCCAAATACTATTATGATATTATTATTAGGCCATACTCTCCTTATTAAGTAGTTTTGTAAAAATATTGTTAATTTTCACGTAAAACAATCAACTCTTGAAACTATAATCAAGTAGGAATTTTCGGTTCCATAATATTTTAATCATGTTATGAATATTAGAGATAAAAATAAATTAAATATTATATTAGAGGGGGCTGGCAAAAATGATAATAGGAGCATTGAGTATTAAAAAAAAAGCAAGGATTAACATAACCCTAGAAAAAATACCAAAGGTATTGAAATAAAGTTAATATAATCACATACAATAGTTTATATTTTTACTAGTATTTATATACTGTATATCGTTTTATTAAAGCAATTTATATCAACTAATTTGTTTTTAAACAGAACTATATGTCTTTCAAATAAATGCCTTCTAGGGAATAATCTGTTAGTTAAAAGGTTGACAAACCCACTTCACTAACTAGTCTGATCTGCCTTGGTGGGGATTGAAGTAAAGTATTTAACTAAATCAAATCGTACAGCAGAAGGAGTTATTGTAAAATAAACTGTTAATGAATTCAAAAACATTTATATCTAATGTTATTTTATTAAAATATATAATACGCCTTGAAAAAGCACTGTTATAAGTGTCCAAGTATCCCATTTATTTAGAGATATTTCAGAAATTCAAAGCTTAGTTACGGAGACTTCCAAAAAAATTTCAACAATAATTTGTGTCACCTTTCATTAGTGTGTGCCCTTAATAAAGCCAACTGAACTTCACAATAAATAAAATTGTCATTAGTTTTTTTATATAATACATTCCATAAATTATTCTGTTTTATTATTTTCAATTGCTTAAGAATTTAACTAAAATTATAAATAAATTATCTATATAAAGTACCTGGAAATGAAAAAATAAATAACCCTCCTTCAAAATACTCATTCAATACTCCTTTAATACTTTCAATACTCATTTAATACTCCTTCAAAATCTCTTAATTTCCATGGCATACAATAATAATAAAAAAATATATATATATAAAACCCTCCATTCGTCTAGTTGCCACTGGAGATTATAGATTTTTTTTTAGACCATATTTCTTTCATAACATAATATGAAAAATAAGTATATCCATAATATAATAAAACATATTCTTTAAAAAAGAATCGTTAAAAAAATTCTTCCTGAGTGAAATATATCTCCAAAGTTTATTTTTCAAGGCTAGTGAAGAAGCACATTTCAAACAAGCAATGTGTTAAACATTGTTGATAATAATGTTTAACAACAACGATGTTCAAGATTGTTCCTTTCGTGCCTAATGAACATTCGAAATCACACTGGGGTCCATAGTACGATAATAATTCAAAAGATCGGATATTTAAAAGCTATAGACGTTACTACGAATCATAATACATCTGTAACATATACTGAAGTCATGTATGTTCTTCGTCATAGTTAAAATGTGTTTCGATAACTCAGTTTGAGCCTATGGTGATAGCAAATAAAGAGATGACTACAACAGCAAATAGTTGTAACCAGATTGAGTATGTTAAAATGAAATATTGTGAAATAATTAAAAATACTCTGATATGGTTGTAAATACTAATGAAGTTTTCACAAGTCTCTTAAGTAACGAAGAAATTAATCAACTGTTATGGAAATTCTAAATCAGTTATTTATTTCCGATTTAAAAAAAAAAAAACACCCATTATTATTCTAGTTGGTGTGTGCATAAGTATTTATCAAAACAACAAACTACGGTTATGATTTTAATGCGTTGGGAATAAAAATTAGATATATAATGTATTTAACTTTCTTTATTCCTCTTTTATTATTTTCAACTATAAAATTTTAGAATTGTATTTTTATCCGATTTGTTTTATAGTTGTATAGGAATGTAAGGTTATGAAATAATTAAATAGGATATTTAATAATTCCCGCATCATAATACAACTCAATTCAGTATTCGTATGAACTTAGTATTCGTCAGTATTCCTATAATCATTATTATCACTATTCGTATATTTGTATTCTTCTCATGATCTCATCCTATCAGAGTTGTACCAAAAACGGTCATTGTGAACATCGAATTAAACATTACAAGAAAACAAAATTAGGCAGCATAAAGTTGGTTATTTATTTTTTTCGAAATGGAGGTAAGTTTATCAACAAATTAAAAAGGTGGCGAAATCTTACCAAACAATCTTACCATACAAAAAAATTACCGTTATCCTGATTGTGATGGTAATTTTTCAAGGCTTGAAAAATAAAAATAGCTCCTCTCATGGCATTATCCAAAAAGTTTGTGGTTCTTCGCGAAACAGGTCATTTTTGTTACTAAATAGAAACTGTTCTCCCATGAAAAGACACACGCTATGGTGTATCTAATAAGATACCATTAATACCGGAACAACGAAAATGTTTCCCTGTATTTCTTCTCAAACAGATTAATAGGTTAGCATCAGGTACGACTAAAGTACCTAGATTTCAACAAATATATCAAAACTATTCAATCGGAATTTTACATTAAGTCCCTTAGAATGTTTGTGATATAAATGATGTCCATACACAATAAAACAATTACAATATCTATATCAAAAGCTTAAAAGTTTGTTTATTTAAACTTCGGGTACTAGTGGTTCCGATTAGAAAAAATACTTTTTGGGCTAGAAATACCGTTTATTGTCGAAAAATGTAATCTACTTTATTTAAAGGTATTTATTAGTCACCGCTCACTTTCGATATAACTGATGAATACTCTAACGTACCTAATAATTGTTTATATCAACGTAATTAGAATAATGTCTACACAAAGTTTTATGTATATGGAAACATACTCGGAGTTTATAGCCGTTGTCTTTTGGTTATGCCCCTTGAATTAGTATGCAACAATGTAGACTAGTCAACATATCAGTGCTTATTATTTAGGTTTATAATATTATTAAATTTTTAAAGATGAGTGAGAAAAGTGAGAAACCGGTACATAATTTGTCATGAATAAGAACTAAAATGTCACTTAATAAGAGTCATTACAGGCCAGTTAATAGGTAATCCATTTTGTAAACAAATCATGTTTAATTTTTTTTTCAACCTCTAAAGTTAAGGATTTACACTGTTATCTAAGTTTTTCCACCCCAGATAATGGTGGCGTTGGATCCTAGGAGCTAGAACGTGACAGAAAATCGGATCTTGTTTCCCTCTTTCAACTCCTAAATAGTTAGGAAACAATACATAACTTGACCTAAATAGTACATAATGATAGTGGTTTAAGCTGTGCGTTGATCCGGGCAGCCTAAACCGCATTCAGGACAAAGAATTTTATATGTATAGATGGCAGCTACATGGGGAAGATTTTACTGCATGTAGGAAAGAAATTCGTTGACTGGTAGATACTATAATAGGATGTAATTAGTTGGGGGTGCAGTCAAGAAAACACAGCAAATAAGTGAAACTTATTGTATTTTATATATGCCGACGTTTCGACCTACTGTGTAGGTCATCTTCAGGGCCAATAGGAGTGGCTGCTCGGTGCAGAAGGTAACTGATCATCGAAACGTCGGCACATATAAAATACAATAAGTTTCACTTATTTGCTGTGTTTTCTTGACTGCATCCCCAACTAATTACATCCTATTATTTTACTGCATGGATTATTTAAGCGTTCAAAGTAGAATAATATGGTACCAAAAAGTTATCCGGGACAGACCCGGAACCTTACATTACCTTAAATAAATATTTTACCTTTTGATTTTACGTAAAACAGTCAAATATGCAGCTATGATATTAATTTCCAATAAACCATGAAAACATTAGTTACTTACCTCGAAAACAACTGAGGAAAAAATATCACTACTTAATCAAACCATAAAAACTATATAACTAATTATATTGAAAAAAAAGGCGTACAAAGTGAGCCGTCGCATCGTCGAAAACTTGTGTTCAACTGTCGTTTAAGATAAGTCAGAGCAGAGCGGCTTATCCTCCCGATATTGTGCCGAGCAGATAGGCCAGATAGATATGAATCAGGGAATACCAATTTTGATAGCATTTATTGAATTTTGGTTTTTCTTGTTTTGGCCAGGTTTTTAAGGGCTAATACTCCACTGTGAGTCGTTTATTTGACCTTAGTTATCTACAATGGTACAATTCGACGCAGATTTTAATTTTACATATTTAATTACACCAAAGCTGGAATACTAGTTTAAGAATTAAACAGGAAAAACAAAAGAAAGTCCGATTTTCGGTCACCTTTTGGCTCGTATGGACCTAAGCTGACCTTCTTGTTGCAAAGGTAGTTTAACAATATGAGAATCTTTCTAAAGGCCCTGAACCAATAGAACAATAAAACTATTATAACGAATTATTTTATAATTCGTAAGGCTTTTACCTCCACGGCAAGTGAACTTATTTTGTTTATAGTCAGAAAAATTTTCATATAAAGTAAGAAAGTGTTGTATATTATAATTAAGACAGGGGTTCCCAACCTGGGGTTATGATAAGTCGGGGAGGCGAGAGACAAGTTAAAATTTAAACAAAATCTCTCTTGGTTTTACTTATTTCTCTGTTACCAGTACCTTTCTATTTTAAATTGAAACTTACAGTGTGTCTTGTGTTGTAAAAATAAATGTTTTTTTTCTATGCAATAATAGTGTTAGTTTTTTTATATGCCCATACTGTGTAAGGGGGGTCTGGAAGGCTTTCGTTTCAGCAGGAGTGCGTTTGGCAGAATGAACTTTTGAAACACCTCCTCTAGGGCTTACCTGCCGACTCATTCCAGTCAGATTATTAAAACTCATTAGGAGGTTTATAAAATGTCTTAAAAACGATATAAAAAATCAGCCCCTACAAGTCGCCATTGAATGGACGCTGCTTCTAAAGAGCTGCTTGTTAAGTACAAAAAAACTTTTCGCACATTAAAATTAATTAAGGAACAACTCTAAAAGAATAGCATTGGAATAATAGAACATCAGAAAATCTCAAAGTGAGAACCTCTGGTTTTTGTTTAAGTGACTTCTGAGAAAACAAAAACCACTGAGTGTAAAAATAAACACGGTTAACAAATTAATTTCAGAGGTACTCAGTCATCCTGTCTAAGTCCTTTCTTCACAAAGACTAATGACTAAACGTCGGCTATAGAACAATGAAGTGCTCCGCGCCCTTTACACTCCGATTAACTTTTTTTTAGCTCTTAAACGTAATGTTTAAAACTTTTAGTAATAATACAAGAGCCTCAACGGAGTGTTTTTTTTTTGTGTAAGAAAACAAAATCCGTACAAACCATGAGGGGTCTCGGGTTCAGTATTAGTACAGAACGAATGTTTCAAGGACAACGGTTGTCCAAAGATATTTATCTGAAGTCACGCTCAACCGCCAGGTTTCCCTCCAATTAACAGTACCTCTAGAGGTTGGGTGAACTCCAAGAGAGTCTCAAGATCCCACAGGATCCATCTCCTGCTGTCAACAGACCAAATACATTATCTGCCTCACCCCGATTTGAACCCGAAATTTTCGGCAACTGACCACTCTACCACTAAGCTGCCCCGCTATGTTTTGATATAAGCAGAACAAGAAAAATGCAACAAACACAATTTTTTTTCTGTACTTCTACAACCCCTGAAGGGTATGGGTTCGGTACAAGGTAGAGACTGTACTATTTCTTGGACGACAGTTGTGCAGTGAGTTGATTTGACCTACCTTCCCACTAATTTTGGGTACCCACTTCATAGAGGCTGGAGGAGCCCCAGTAGGGTCCTAGATCCCATAGGACCAATCTCCGGCCGCTAACAGATTAAATAAAAGTCTGCTAGCGTACTGGATTTAAACCCAGGACCTTCGGCATGGCAACTCGGCGTACTACCACTAAGCCTCACCATTCCCTGAAATAAACACTATTTACAAAGAAAAGTCTAGTTTAAGTTCGAAAAGCACTTCATGCACGAGTTTATGAAAGTGATTATAGACGAAGCATTAGAGTTGGTCACGATAGATAAATTTCAATTACACTTCAACCGATCAGAAAAAATTTCCAATCGCCAATTCCGAACTTTATTGCTTTATGGTGTAATTGCAACGAAGGGAAAAGATTTCTTATATCGTTCCCAATCGTTTACTAATTATTAGTTTGTGATTTTATTGGCGTAGGAGTTAGAATAAGTTTTACACTATGATTCTGGACATTCATTATATTAATCATTAAATAGCAGCTCCCGTGAATAATTGGTTATGTTGAATTTGGTCCAGAGAAATTTAACTGTATTGAGGGAAAGGAAATCATGTCATTCTCGTAGTTTTTGGCTTGAAGTAGAGTTGTAATGTAAGGAATAATCACTTTTCAAGCCAATGTTAGATTAAGGGGGTTCACTACGAAAATAACACGAATCCCCTTTTCTAAGTACAAGAAACTTATTTTTGGAGAAAATTTGACATAACCACTTATTCACCAGGAGTGTATATAAATGTGTGTGTGTTTGCATTTAATTAAAGCAATCGTAAAACCAACTTCTCTTTAAGCTGAAGAACAATGAATATCTATAGCAGCGGATGACAGATAAAACATAGGACACAGTTGTCCTACTTGCGGTCGGAGGGGCGGTTCACGGCCACAACTCTCTGACCTAGATTCGGACCCTCTCAACATCACTGGCCAACAGATATCTAAATCCGATTTAGATGTAATTTAACGCTGGATTATTAAAGGATAATATCAAAAGTGGAACGGCTAAAAATATAAACTACTTGATTGTATTTTAAATAAATAATAGTTTAAAAATATAGAAATCAATTCTAAAAACCAATTCCAATTTTATCAACAAAAAAAACTTGGGAGCAATCGATGTTAATTTTGTAAATACTTTATTGACTAATATTGGTAAAATCAGACTCATTATAAAAATATTTTTTAAAAACACGCTTTTTCGTAATAAAAAAATATATTTTTTTTTTATTCTTCTGAATGTATACTGTTTATACTTGCAGGTGCGGATACAAAAATAAAGAGAAAAAATTGTTTTTCAATTCTTGTTTAGTCATTTTTTAACTAATATTTATTCTAGAAGAGTGTAAAATGGTGAGGGGGTACAGTAAAAAAAAATACACAAAATGAGTTAGACTTTTTATATTTATTCCTACGTTTCAACCAAATTTTAGGCCATCCAGTGCTGAGGGGAGGTGAGTAGTTAAATGGTAGAGCGTTGGGTTGCTATGCCGAAGATCCTGGGTTCAAATCCCGCTCGCTGGCAGACATTTATTTCATCTGTCAGCGGCTGGAGATGGACTCTATGGGATCTAGAACCCTCCTGGAGCTCACCTTAGCCTCTTTAAAGTGGGTTCCTAAAATCGAGGCGGAAATCGGCGGTTGAGCGTGATCCAGGTAGGAGAAATCATCTCCCTGCACAACCGTTGCCCTAGAAACAGTGCAGTCTACCATGTACTGAACCCCAGATACTTAATAGGATGTAGTGGTACAGTTTTTTTTTTCAGGGCTGAGAAAAGAACACTGTATAAACATTCCAGTACCAAAGTAGATAACAGTTTTTTTAACGAATTTTATAGGTATCAAAAGAAATACAAATAATAAAGATAAATTATGAAATAAATTATTAGAAATAATAATTTAAATTCGTTTTGTATGTCATTGAGTTAATCCCATTAAGGAAATTCGGTATTGCCCATATAGAGTTCATTTTCGTAACGATCAGTTTTTAAATTGGTTTTTCACATATAAACACATAACATACCATTTTGTGAATCATGTCTACTCACAAAGCGTCCAAATAACATCTATTCTTGATGAAAACAAGAATTCATAACTTTTCAAGGTCGCAACACTTATACCGTATATTTCGGTATTAAATTAAATTAAACATAAAATATACAATTATAAAAAATTAAAGATACAATAATAAGGCCTTTATTATGTAAAGAAAAAAAAAGGAATTTTCGTGAACCATGCTGTTTCTGTGAAATAATCATTTTCAGATATTCCTTGCATTTCTTAACCTCACATAAAATTAATTAAATTTATCAAAGGTGCCAGCTATGAAAGTAGTGACTGAAGCACTTAGCTTCCGAGAAAATATCTTCTAAGGTAAGAATCATTGCTTTCAAAATAATGAAGCAATCTTGAAAGTGCTGAACTTTTTTATACTTCTGGCTTCATGTACAAAGTATGATATGTATTTATAATTTATTAACATTTCTATTGTCCTAATGAAAATTCCTAATAATGAAAATGAAAATCCAAGTAAGCCGGTGAGAAATGTCAAAGACTCGAGCGGCAAGATTATCACTGAAGAAGAGAAAATATTGGAATGATGGAAGCAGTCCTATCAGAGGCAGTTTTCTGGGAGAGAAGCTATTAACACAGGGGAACATCTGGTAGGAAATTTGAAAGCCTAGAAGTCATCTAGGAGGATCAGGTTGAATACGCCATCGGAAAAATTATAATAGGTAAACCAGCAGCGAGGGACGGCGTAGATCGATAACTACGCAAATTTTGAAGTTAAAAACTTAACAAATTTCTCCGATTCCTCTTAGAAAACAAGTTATAAATTTTAAGTTTCTATAAGTTACAAATTTTGCCTACCCAGGTACAATTAGGAACTTGTAATTAGTTTACTTTCTAAGATTGAAATGTATAGGTTATATGCCACCGAAAGCAAGCTTATAGGTCCATAGTTTTCGAATTTAATGGAGCTACCTTTTTTATGATCTTTATGAATGGGACAATAATGCTGAACTTTTT
This sequence comes from Troilus luridus, assembly GCA_964056705.1. Taxonomy (NCBI): domain Eukaryota; kingdom Metazoa; phylum Arthropoda; class Insecta; order Hemiptera; family Pentatomidae; genus Troilus; species Troilus luridus. The sequence goes on from OZ057414.1 coordinate 61,971,551, forward strand.
TTTATTCCATATTTCTAAGAGGAATCGGAGAAATTTGTTAAGTTTTTCACCTCAAAATTTGCGTAGTTATCGATCTACCCTGTCCCTCGCTGCTGGTTTACCTATTTTAATTTTTCCGAAGACGTATTCAACCTCATCATCCTTGATGACTTCTAGGCTTTCAAGAATATCATTTCCTACCAGATGTTCCCCTGTGTTAATAGCTTCTCTGCCAAAAAACTGCCTCTGATAGGACTGCTTCCACCACTCCAATATTTTCTCTTCTTCAGTGATAATCTTGCCGCTCGAGTCTTTGACATTTCTCACCGACTTACTTCTTTTCCCTCTCAATGTCTCCACTTTACGCAAGGAATTCTTAATGCTTTCACGGTGCTCAACGTCGAGGCTTCTTCCAAACCATTCCCATGCCACTTTTTTTGCTTGATGTGCCACACCTTTTGCAATGATTTCAGGCTAGGCGATATTGAATTAAGTTTTCGGAGATTTATCCTGAAGAGATACTTTCCACGCTATCTTCTTTATTTGAACTACATGGCGCGCTTCTTTATTCCACCATAATGACTACCAATGTCGGCAAAGTATTGCCTTATGCCCTTGTAAAATTTATCGAAAATGTTTCCAGCTGATTACTTGTTAATATGTGCGTGCCTGCGTGGTTTAGTGATCATTACCGAAAATAATAAAATAGTAAACTTTCGTTAGGAGGCTTCTTCTATTTTTCTTTATATATACATAAAGTTACATTTACTGTTAATACATAACATTTTGCTGAACAAGTTGAGCCGTTTAATTTATATTTTAAACCAAGCCTCGGATGGAACATAATCCGTTTTGAAATAAGAGCTCGGTGACTAACTTGGGTTGCATGACTCTGTCGACCTGGCTCACCCGCTCCCTTTGAAGTTAACTCTTTAATGAAATTATCTTGCACTGAGTTCCCACTCTGCTATTAATTCAACCCTATGGCTTGGCGGTAAGTTCTTGTTTGCGCGAAAGCCGGAATGAAACTAGGACTGGGGACTTATAAAGGAAATGTATGCAGTATCACACGTACCAAAGCTTTATTAAATTCTTATTCGCCTTTTATTTTTATTTTCTCCCCATATGTCTATCGATATCTGTTAGGTACATTAATAATTTATCTGTCTGTACAATTATAGCAAAATGTTATAAGAGGAGCAAGAATAATATTACCCAGTGGTACGTCTCCCGTGGCGTTATTTAATTTCTGATATACCATTCACGTTCTTTTTAGTCAGTTGGCTCTTTATATATTTTATATACTTACATAAGCGTTTTGTTACGACCATACACACCATAGTGCTTTTGTGATAAGCCCAAGTTTAAAACTAAACCTAAATCTAAGGATTAAAAGTGTTTAGTCGGATTCCGTCAATCTGCTTAATGAACCCACAAAGTTATAAGCTGAAAGGCGCATGCCGAATTAGTGGAATGATTCCACAGTTGTGCCAAAAAAATTCGACAAAATTCAGTAACCAAAGAAATACCACACTGCCTAAGCGAAGAAATGTATTGCAACATGGCTCTATACCTTTTTTTCCATCCTATTATGAAAAGGAAGTTGGCAATACCGGTGTAATTTTCCATGAAACAGATCAACCACAGACCAAATCTTCACACTCATTGATGAAAACTTTTGGGAGTATAATTCGGTCACATGGTATTGGATTTCATAGCACCATATGATACGAGCTGTAGAACCATGGTGCACGATCCCATGGTGGAAGCAAAGATCCCTCATAAACATTGTTTTAACGAAAATGACAGAGAATCACGCAGTTGTCAAGTAAGAGTGAATGGAGAGATATCAAAGCTCATGAGGATAAGCAATGCACTGAGCCAAGCAGACCTGGTTGACCATTTGCTAATCAATCTCGTTCTTGATAAGTTAGTGAGAGATGTAGGGTAGAGGGTAAAAGCACGATTATCGAAAATACTTCAAATAATCTCATGCGCAGATGACGTACTGGAAAGTAGCAGGTAAGTAATCGAAGGGGTGGTTCTTAGCTCGAAAAGAGAAGCAAAAAGAGTCGTCTCTGAAATAAATGTCAACTATACCAAAAAGTTGATTACAGAGAGGATGAGCCAGCAACACCCATTTTACCTCAAAATGAGCGGAGAGACAATCGAATTAGTGTCAGCATTTGGATACTTTGGATCACTGATGACCAATGAAATAAATGAAACAGAAGTGAAAAGAAGGATTCTTGCAGGGAATAGGACTTAAACTCTTTGACTAATCAGACCTGTATTTACCTATGGCGGCGAACGGTATGGTATCATAAGACGACATTAAACAGGCTTAACCGGTTTAAAAGGAGGTTGTACCAAGGAATTTTGGTGAAGTGTTTGAGAACGGATTGTGGTGGAGCAGAAAGATTAAAGAAGTGTGCAATGTTTACAATAACGTGACTTCGTCCAATTTCATAATAACATGTATGCTGAAAGGTAATGTCAACTGAAAAAATAAAGACAGACAGGTTAAGAGAGCATAAATAGGAAATATATTCGCTAAAAGAGCAAAGGGTCTAATAGCGGGATGGGAGTAGATGGAAGAGGATGTGAGATAGGAAGGCATCCGTTTGGTGGTGGACAGAGCCCTTTAGCAGGAAATTATGGAGCAGGCCAAGGACGACTTCGTTCTGCAGCGTCAGGAAAAGAAGAAGACTGAATCCTACTTCCATATTTTTATATTAATACTAAACTGGTACTTGTAAGAAAACCGTGGGGGAGGATTGTGAACATAGAAATTAAAAATGCAGGCGACACTTGAGTCTTTTCAAATTGTGTGTTTCAAATATTCAAACGTAACACTCCATCACCTTCTAATTAGGACTCGTTGAATATACATGAGTATGCAAAACAGGGGAAGAGAGTGTCGCCTACAGTGTAGGCGAGGGAAGGGAAACATTACGGGAAAAGGTTCCTTAAACCTTTTTTTTTTTTTAAGTCCATTTACTTTATAGAAGTAACAAAAAAATTTTTTTCGGTAAATAAAAGCACTATGCTACAATTCTGAAAGGCCACAATTCGAGAACAACTCTAGTTGATAAATTATAACTAACTTATTGGGGGAAATTTTCAGTACAATATCGTCCTTTACGTCCTGGGTTTGTTTTCCACCTTATTTAATGGTCGTGCACATAATTTGCATAAACAAACTGTGTTGTTACATTACAACCAGTACCTAATTTGTTCTGTAGCTAATAACTGTAAAACGGCACTAATGATTTTGATGAAACTCCGGATATAAATATAAAAGTAAATCATGTTTTAAGTGATAGGCCTTATCCTGTTAAGATTGAAATGCATAATCTTTAATAATTTCAACTTTAAATAATGTAAATGAAATTCTCATGGAAACTTATTTACATCTCATGATTATCTCCTGGACATTTATTTACGGTTTTCTATCTATCTAGCGCTACAACCTCCTCTAGGAGCTTCCGCCATCCAGCTCGATCCATTGCTGCTGCTCTCCAGTTCGGTGTGCCTAGCAGTAGCCGGGAGTCAGTCGCCAGACTATCCATCCATCTCAGTCTGGGTCTGCCTCGGTTTTACTAACCAATAATAAACTAAACTTATTTATCAAATAATAACCTAACTTCCATTATTAAAACACTGTTTCATTATGTTTTTGTGGAATAAGACTGTTTATGCAGCAAGTAGTTCAATTAATGTTTACCTGAATTATTATAAAAAATGAATAACTGTCGTATGATGATGAGTAGGGATCTGATTTTTATGTATTTAAAAATGGCAAATATTTAATTAAAATATGCATTTATTTTTGTCAAATATAAGATTTTCTTAAAATATTTTCAGAAATATTTAAGTAAAATGGGCCTCCTTTTTTTTACAAGTTATAATGATATATACAACAAAAGAAGATTTTTACAGTTTATAATAATTATTAGGAAGAAACAATTTTTTTAAATTTATGATAATTTATACAACAAAAGAGCATTTTTACAATTTATAATAATAAAAGATGTGTTAAATTTTCAATTTTGAAAACTTCATTCTTCGAAATTATTCGCAACTACATGAAATTTCAAATGTTGGAACGTAAAGCGACGACAATCTGGGCGTAGGATAAAATTGTAACGACTAAAAGATCGTTCAACATCTACAGATGTTATAGGTGCCTCGCTGAAAGAAGTTATTTCGTTGGGGTAAAGGGTACTGGATGTTCAGAGGTGACTTCTGTTCTTGCTCTCTCCCACCCTTTGTCCTTGCTCAGTACTTCTGCAAGTTTTGATCTGATCAGATCTCCCTTACTCCCAGGTATTCCTTCCACCTTTTCGATGACCTTTTTAACGTTAGCCACGTTTTCTGTCAGTGGAACATTTTGGGACTCAAGTTGGGTTATGGCTTGTGCGAGAATTACGCAATTTTTAGAAATGAAGGCAAGGTCGTTCTTTAAATTAGGTTTATAGAATAAAGACTTGGCTGTATTTATCGCTACTGCTTAGTCTTCGAGATGTGAAAGGACGGGCATTCTTGATTTCATCGTAGTTCTCGCAGTAAAACTGAGCTGCTTCCAGCCAAGTACCCCATCTTGTCAATATTGGTTCTGGTGGAAGGCACAAATCTGGATAGAGATCGTTTAGCAATTGAATGCGACTTGGTCCATTTAAGAACACTTTTTTAACCGAGGAGATTATGGAATCTACGTCACTGAACAAAGATCGGACAGTTTCTGCTACTCGAAGATAACATGCAAGGCATGAGCAATACACGTCACATGAATTATCTCAGGATAAACTGCCTGAATAGATTGCCCAACCTTCATGAATACATTGCCCAACCATCTTGGGGCAGCTTCTGAGAGAAACAAAAGGCCTTTTTGTTCAAAACTCGACTGGGCCATAGGATATGCAACGAGGCATCGAAGAATCTTGATATGGTGGAATGGTTCCATTTTTCGAGAACTTCAGAGTTCAAAAGGAATGGCTTTTATATCCCGAGTTTAATCAAAACCATTTGTGCTGTTTCTTAGTTAGTTGAAAAAAATAGGGTGTAAAATTAACGATAAATGGTGAAATGATAGAGAGTGTTCCATTCACAAACAGAAACACGGACATTCTCCCTGAGACTGGGTTCCCTGGAATAATGTAACTCTAAAACGTGTATTTCTCTTGAAAACTTGATGATTCTATATTTTCCACAGACACGATCATTGCCATCCCTAGATACGTATTTATAGACCGCAGGAGTGAACGAATCTAAAAAAAAAAAATAATCTGCTAGGAATTATGTATGGAACCAGGAGGAGAGGACGACCTCGGAAATGTTGGTTTCAGATGTGAAAAGGATCTAGCACTTCTCGGTGTGAGGAACTGAATGACGAGAGCGCTGTCCAGATTGGACTGGAACAATGTCAGGAAATCCAAGCCCATTTCCTATATGGCTTCGTAGTGAAGTAAAGTAAAATGTATTTCATGCACAGTTAAATGAAGGTGCTAAGGTTAGTAAACTACGCAGCGAATGATAACCACCACTGCAAGCTTTATACTGCGCCTTTAGTCGTCTTATTTCGATCCGGTAAAACTCTGAAATTGTTACAGCAGTTAGCCTTTAACGAAAACGTTCGCATTATTTGAAGTGATTTATTGTTTATCGTTATATTACTCTATATCCTCCCTTCCTTCACAACCTTATAAAAAACTAGGTTGAGCAGTAAAAGGTTCCAAAACGTCTACTTGTTTATTTCCAAGGGCTTTGATAATCCTTCGTTCACTCTCATTTCATAAATAAATAATAAGAATATACATTTTTAATAAATGCCTAAGGGCATTCTGAAACCACAGTACCATACTTTGGTATATTGATAACCCATTGCCAACAATTTTCAATATTCGTTAAAAAAATGTATAAACAGGTTTGGTTTAGTTTTGTTAGCATATATATGTCTAAAAAAATAGCACACTCACAAAAAAAAATGATAAAGGAGCGTAATTTGTTTATCTAAAATATAATCTGTGAATAATGAAAACACATTGTAAAAGCATAGTAAATTGAAAGAAAAATACTGTTATATTTTTAATAAGCATATTTTCAGGCACGTTAACTTTTATTTTTATAATATTGTAAATTATAAAATACATAAATAAGCTGTTGCCAAATTTGTTTAATAATATGAAATAGGGTTCGTTAAAAAATTCATGAAAATTTATTACCACAAGTTTGAATCTTTTTTTTATGTTTAATATAGAAGGTTTAATTTAAATTTGTATGGTTATAAAAATTTAGCAATTAATATTAAAATAATTAATTAAAAATTAATCTTCAATTAATTAAATGTAAGGAAGCATTGTTTTTCAGAGGTTGAAAACGATCCGCGAGAAGTGGGCATAACACAGGAGGACATAGAGAAAAGTGTTCCGCTTAGAAAGAAACTCCAAGAACACCAGGTTTTCCAACAACAGCCAAAGCTAAAAACTGGCAAGGTGCGGACAGAAGCGAAAAAGGAACAAAATAGGAAACGAATGCAGGAATACTGGGCAAAAGTTAAAACCCAGGCAAAAGGAATCGAGAGAGAACGGCAGTTGAAATAGCATCGTCCGTAGATTGCCAGAAAGGAAAAAAACTAATTAAGAAGGTTTTTAAGAATTTAAATTGTCATGGTTATAAGTTTAAATAGATATTACTAGTAATTAGGCCTGTTTTAGTCAATTGTTTCATTGCATCTTAAACAATATGATTAATTATATTTGCTTTAATTTTAACATTTAATCCCTTTAGCTCTCTCAATATATTTCATTAATCATTTCAGCTTTTTCTAATAAAAGAACAGGCAGGAAAGAGGAGTTGAAAATGACTAAAACTAACAATAGGAAGCTATTGAGAACAAATTAAATCACTCCTCGATTTCCCATACACAACTTTATATCCGCTTGGTTTTATCGATGAGACTCATTCTGTTGGAGTACGAGTATAACCTGGCAGAAAGCACTTACTGGCAATTTTGAGCGAGAGAACCTTTTGTTGAGGCTAAGCTCTTGGACAAAGGATTGGAACAAATAGTCCAGCAGCCAACATCAATACAGATTACGCTTTCGATTCCCCTCTCGAGAGTGAAAGTTCAGGACTTAGCAGTACTCTATAAAAACGGGAACCGTGAATAATGCATATGTAAAAATATATTTGGTCTTCGAGTTACTTAAATTATACTTATTTAAATTTAATGATGACCAACTTATCATTCCAATATACCCTAAATGGAGTGGGTACTTTATTTTGCTTAATTTTCCCATGTTTTTAAATCAGTTTTTAAATCAAATAAAACATTATACTCAAACATTACATTCTCATTTGCATATGTTCTTAGTGTTGATATATTCAAAGAAAGTACTAATACTGGAAATCTCTGCTATAACATATAACACTACAACTCATGAAAGGTCTGGGGTTTACTGCATGGTAGAGACTGTTCTGTTTCTTGGACATCGGTTGTGCACGGAGGTGATTGTCCTAGATCACGCTCTACCACCAGATTCCCCCCCTTATTTTGGGTGTTCACTTTATTGAGGGAGGGTGAGCCCCAAGAGGGTCCTAGATCCCAAAGGATATATCCCCTGCTGCTATCTGATATAATAAAATCTGCCAGCAAGTGGGATTTGTACCCTTGGCTACTCAGGGCTCTACCACTGAGACACTCCGCTCCCTTCTAAATCTCTACTAATGATTGAAAATTTCCCAAATGACGAAAAGTCTTATAAATTGAAAATCAACAAAATGCAATCCTTAAAATAAATATTTTTTATTCCTTGTTGAGCCTGTCATTGTCAATTATGGATTAAAAATGTATCATATCCTGAAAACCAACATCAAATTGGCTAATAATATGATAATATTTAAATAATGTTTGTATTCGATAAAAAATGTATCATGTTCCAAAAAAAAGGATACACAATTGTCTAGAATACAATCGAAAAATCGAATTTACATCCTACCGCAGCAACTACACAGAAGTTGCCCTGGCACCGCTTGAGGCCACACTCGGGTCACTCATACATAGTTTATTTAAAAACTGCCACCTCTTTAATGCTAACATAGTAATTCCATTCTAAGGCACACATTGAGACGCAGTTCAACGCAGGGTACTGTGGGTGAGGCGGGGCAGATTAGAGCAGTTAAAAAGCTGCGCTACTCATATGACCGCATATTGAAACGCAGTTTCTTGTCATCTTTGTACATAATCGGTCGTTGAACGTACAAATAGACGAACTTGACCTAATTTCCGAGTCTGATTCAGACGAAAAAATGGATGAATACTTTTGTATTCATTATCAAAAAGAAATAAATGTACATGGAAAAGCGCGTGTATGAAGGAAAGAAAAAGTCACGGTGAATTTGTTCTGATATCGGAATTTTTCGACAAACAGTTAATCAATTACTTACGTTTAAATCGAAACCAATTTAATTTTTTTATTTTGTTTTCATATAATCAGCATGGCTAGTGTCATATAATATTTTATGTGGACGAACGGCTTCGATTGATTTTTCTTCCGTAGTGATATTATGAATAATATGATGACAAAATTATGTGATTTGCTAATAATATTGAAACAAAAGGATATGAAATATAATATATTTTATCAAAAACTGGTTCACACATGCACTGAACTGTTCTTTCAACTAGCGCTCGTTCGTTCAAACTTATGTATCACAAAACTTTTTGCTTCGCTGCCCTGCCTAACCTACCCTATCCTGCGTGAACTGCGTCTTAATGTACGCCGGGCCTAATAGTTGAACATATTTTTGAAGAATGTAATCATTACTTATCAACAATGATTAAAATAGGAGTAACTCCAAATGTATCAAAGCCAATTGGTGACAACGAAGCTACCATCGAATTGGTATATCGAATTTTGAAAGCACGCCGCCTCACAGTGGAACGAATCAACGCATTTGTTGGACATTGGACCAATTCTCAAATAACTAAATTTGTCCTTCATTTTGATCTTAAATTATACTTTATACTTCTTCTCAACAAAATTCATAGATAAATTAATTGTGAAATTAAATCTTATATGAAAAATTCTGAATTGAAATATAAATTTTTCTAAAAACTCAAATTTTTAAAGCAATCTACTGTTTGAGGTAATGCATTAAATTAATCGTGCACCTACTGGAAAAAAACTCATCCATAATAAGATATTTTAGGCAAATAAAACTTGGGATTATTTCAAACGTCTGGGAATTTTCGGTGAAAATTGGGGGAAAAACTAAAATAATCAATTGCGAAAATCGCTCAAAATCGCCCAAAAAACTACCTTCCCAGTAAATAACTAGAATGTTTGAAGTTTTTTTTCCATTAGTCGGATTCTGCTACTAGGTGCTATTTTCCGAGAAAATGATTTTTTTCTTCTTTTTTTTTTCTTTTCCGGACCATGAGAAATAATTTAAAATAATTTCTGTTGATATTGGCGTCTACTTTTCGCAAGTTTTCTTTTGTTTACCAATGTTTGTTTACATTCATTTATCCGAATCCTTATCTAACATAATAGTATTAACAATGAAACTTAGTTTGTGTGTGGTATTTGAACGACATATGTGTAATGGTGCACATAGGTGCAATAGTCCCTACAACAAATCGTCAAGTTTTTAAATTTTTATTTCGTTATTTAAATAAAACAATTTTATATAGGCACCTACATTTATTATAATTTTGATACATCAATTATACCTAGTGTATTAACTAACATAAGTAATTATCGATTATTATATTCATTTTGTTTAATAATTAAATTATTTGGTTTGTTACTTTTTCCTTTGTATAAATTTATTTAATACCTATGTATCTGTCTTTTCATAGAATACTGTATTGTACCCATTCTAGTAGTATATAGGTACAATGTTAGATAATAAATTATCTAACATCGACATATCAAATCTAGAATTTTTACACGTTTCCCCTAAAATGTTTGATCCTGTTTATCATATAATTAAATAGTCCATTCAAAAAGCTTTAAAACCGTAGCAATAGCCTTATTCTAGGGGAACCAGAAGCGGAGATATTAATGAATGTCCAGGCCTCCCTAACGCTCGTTCCACTGTGCGCCTGCTGTCTCATGTCTGATGACTCATCCTCTAGTGATTTTTTAAATCATTTGGATCACAAAATATTTCTAAATAAAGGCACATCATTATTGTCTGGATCTAAAATCATATTTTGCCAAAATCGAGAAAATTCAATTGAGATTGCTCGTGTCACATCAACATGATAAAACAAGAAGTGTAATGAATAATTCATAATGGGCCCTATCTGGCTCCGCCTTAACCAAGTAGAATATAGCTCTGTCATTCTCTTCTGTTTGTGGTTCCTTTCAGAAAATGTAGGGGTTGTATAATAGATGTAATGGCAGATAAGCAGCAGGGGTATTATTAGAATCTTCAATAACATTATATTAGCTTGGTTTGAAAAGAGGAAACAATTCGTCGATTTGTTCATTAATTTATTAAATTGTCTAAAGGAAAAGGCCTTGCAAATCCTTACATTTAAATATATTTGAAATAATAAAAATAAAACTGCACAATTACAAGCCATGAAGTGCTGGTAAGTCATGAAGTCTTGGGGTTCATTTTATACCCGGTAGAAATCGTATTTTTAAGTCAACGGTTATGCAGGGAAGTTATTTAGCAGAGATCGCGCTAAACCGCCAGGTTTCGTCCAATTAAGAGAATGGGTGAGCCCAGGAGGGTCTCGATAGCATCCCTTAGGAAATAAGTGTAGTAAAAAATAGTCTAGAGGTTTAAGTTCATGTGGCTCATTCCCCACTTCTCAAAACTTTCACGCTCAACCGCCTGGTATTTCCCCAATCAGGATATCCACTCTATAGAGGAATATTTGGAATAAAAATATAAAAAGAACCACACGAATAAAAATACACATTGTCAAATTACTATACTTGTTCTTCTATATAGAATTTATATCCAAGTTCTGTATTTTTTTAGTGATTTCCTAGAACAATAAATTGGAAATAAGGAAATGTAGCTATTCGTGAAAAGAAATTTTGAAGGATTTCATAATATTTTAATGTTTCACAGCCATGTATATTCTTATAAAAGATCTTTATTTGGAAAATCCTTAATAACTGTTCCTTGGCGTTGTATAATTTAACAAATTATAGCTTTCTATTCATATTAGTATGAATTCAAATTCTATGTTGTATGATACTTATGAAATCATAAATCCATGGTGTATCATAATTATACACACACACACACACACACATATTTATACACAATTCATATTATATATGATTTCTAGCTTTTGTATAAGTATTTGTTGTAAATTTGTGTACATAAAAATCTATATGTTCTTTGGAACTTTTTATGTCCATTCCTTTTTTGACATATGCAATGATGAACGGAGGCGTGTATTATATTTAAATGTTCGTATTCTAAACTAATTTTTAATAGTAAGGAAGAAAATGGTTGGGGGTGCAGTCAAATTAAAACACTAAATTAGTGGGTACTTATTTTATTTTGTGCCGACGTTTCTACCCACTCTGTGGGTCATCTTCAGGGCTAAGAAAGAAAAACAGACAAAACAACAAAACTATAAAAATACATTGTAGTACCAAGTAAATGATAATATAAAAAATATATCTAGAGTAATGGAAATTTAGAACAAAAAAGTGAGGGATATATATGAATAAAAATATTACAGAGTAAATGTACAGAAAGGTGGTGATGTAAAAATTAACAAAGATAAAAGAAGGAAGTAAACAGAAAGTTTACAAAAAGAAAAAGTATAAACATCAGAGGTGAGATGTAAAATTATGGAAAAGCTAGTAGAATATAGATAAAACATAAAATGAGAATTGAGGGGATCGATGACTGGAAGATAGTTGATTAGAAAATTTAATTATGTGCTGACGTTTTAGTAGTCTAGCTTCAGCTTCCAATAGCCCTGAAGATGACCCACAAAGTGGTCGAAACGTCGGCGCATAATTAAATAAGTACCCACTTATTTAGTGTTTTTATTTGACTGCACCCCCAACTATTTTCTTCCTTAAAACATAAAATCTATGATAATAGACTCCTAGGGAGTTTACATAAGTAAAATGAGAGAAAATATAACAAAAATGATGTCAAAGAGTAAATAAAGGAAAAAGAAAAGTAGAAAGTAAAGATATAAATCTAGAGTATAAAAGGTAGACAAGTAAGATGAACATGGAAAGTAGAAAATATAAGTAAGGGGAGTTTTAAAATGTATACACATAGAATGAAGTGGTATAAATATAAAATATGAAGTAAATATACAATGAACGTACAGAAATATAAGTAAAAATATGGTTAAAGAATAGAGATAGAATATAAAATGATGATATAGTGATGTTAAATCATAATGAAATCTTAAATAATAACATATGATGGATGCCAAAGAGCTAATAGGAGAACAAGTTGTGCAGAATGGAGAAGGAAAGGGGTGAGGAGAAGATTTGAATATTAAAAATGTACTGACCTAATTTTTAATAGTTTTTATTATTATTATCTTAAGTTTCTTTTCATATTATGAAGCCAATTTTATTAACACTACCATATTACTATTTAGAAAATATTAATTATTTGTTAAACAACATTAAATAATTATTTACATAGCTACTTTTTAAAATAAAATTAACAATGGTACAGTAGGCAACGAGCTCGTAGCTAATTCACCCCTGGAGGGCTCTTCGTTCCGACCGCAGTAGTAAAACTCAGACAGAAATATCACACAGAAAGCTAGTCACTTGCTACGAAAGACCTTAGTAAATAAAAATATATAAAAAAATATTAAAACTCTGGTTTTAGCTGCCTCAAAGAACAAGTATTTTTTAATACTCTTTGAGAGAACCATCTCGCGGATTAATCACATGTCCGGAGGAATACTCTTTTTAATTTAGGCGACTTTGATGCCTTAGAAAAAACAGGATCATACAAGTTACCCGTCTCTGAAGTTCGAACAAAAAAGTGAACATTTGGAACATGTTAGAATCACAATAGACAAAGTGTTTTGGTTTTTTTCGATTATAAGAAAACCTATTCGGTTCTGCCTTTGAGGCTAAGGGCCTCTATGGCTTCTAAGGGATGCTAAACGAACCGAAGAATCCTCTAAGGTGGATGAAAAGAACACTGTTGGGAGAAGCTCGCTTAGAGAGCTTAGCAGCCTTCGAATAGGGAATAGTTCACTAGCGTAGGGTGGAAGAGAAAATTGCAAAATAAAATGTGTAAAACTATTCAAATAAAACCACTCTAAATTCTTGGCTTGATTGTTCTGTTCTTTCTACGGCAAATGTTTTATACAATCTTTGCAATATAAGCAGCAAATATTTTTCAAGAAAAATTGTTTGACTACCTGTTATTAATGGTACACTCAACCAAAAACAAATTTAAATAGGCAGTCATAAGGACTGCGACAGAAGTGAAAACTCAAGGCTTAACTCAAAACTCAAGGAATAACTGAGTTCTTTCTTGAATTTCTAAAACAATCATTGTCTGAATTATTTAAATTTCATGTTTGAAAATTTAAACTATCAAAATTAGTAGTCTTTCACTAGTTTTTATATTGAACTTCCAAACAATAATTATATACATTTTCAAGTAGTTTATTTATTAATCAAACCATACGAAGGGTTGCACAAGATCAATACAAAGTTTCAATAATTTAATTGAATTAATAATTAGTATACTATATTAGTTATATTATTCATACTTCGTATTTGTATTTTGTTTTTACTTTTAGCATTATTATCATCGTTAAGTTCAGCAATGCATAGATCATTTGTACTTTCAATAATTTCATAAAAAAAGACGTTAAACTATTACAAATAAAATCTTTTAGGGGAAACTAAAAGTTGAGCCAGTTATTGATGTTTTAAGTTATTGCACAACTATTAAACGACTTTTTAGATAACTGTCAAATCAATGTTATAATTAAAAATTTTAAACCAAAGTTGATTGAAAGTTATACAACTTTCATTTTTGTACAACTCATGCCCAGGCCGCTAAGTGTCGCCAGTCTCGAGCATGTTGCGTCAGCTCCATAAGTATCCCCTACCAAAAGTCAATAAACGGTGGTAAATAAATTTTCTCTTACAAAAAAAACAAAGAAGCATAATTTGTCTCTCTAAAATATAAACAATAAATAAATGAAATATAAAAACGTGATAAATAAAAATAAAAATATTGTTATGATGCTAATAAATATTATTTTCAACACCTAAACACATATTTTAATTTTTACAGTATTTTTATATTATATTTTGAAAAACCATTTGGAGCAGCTGTTGGCTGAAGTCGATAACCTATGACAGTTGCTAGGTTTCATTGTGCTCTAGAGTGCATAGCTAACTTGATACTTAAGTATGTATTATCTATTTTTTATTTTTTTTTTCGAATATTTGAATTATTTCTAACAATTCGCATTAAAAAGGCAGTCATTTATTTTATGAAACCTATTCGACCTGTTACTATGACTTGAAATGCCATTCTAACCTGCAACCGATTCTGTTCTGTTTCTTTTTTTATTAAATTTTTTACAATTCCATATAATTAATCTTTTTTAGTTTTCAAATGCATAATATTACTTCATTTTACTGTAAAAAATGAAAATACGGGAGGGATTAGCTACAACTTCAAAATATTTAGAATGATAATCAAATTCTCTGCTTAATCACAATTTTTTCGTGCCATGCTACTGACCCATTCATCCACGGTACTGATATAAATTAATATTTATGGACAGAAAAACTATTGAATTTATATATTAATTTAACATTAAGGTTTATGGATCAATTAGGTTTATCATTTATTGCTACAAAAAAAAAATAATTCATTGGCAACTCGAGAAATCGACATAAAACGGTACTGACATTTAATAATAATAATAAAGGCTTTATTTATTCTGGGATAAGTCTCTTTACAGGAATAATATGTAACCTAATATGTCTTAGAGTATATTAAAAAACATTAAATTAATTATTATAATTAAATTAATGAATGAAGAAGAAATAATATGATATAAATGTAATTGATATAAATTATAGGGAGAGAAAAAATTGATAGATAAATATATATACAAATTTTATGAAAAGCGAAACAACAAAGAAAAACTAACGAATGAAATTTACTGACCATACTAACAATGGTAACTACGTTTTTTTTAAAGATGTAAATAAACTGTATGATATAGCTTTTTATACTATAAGATATAGAACAGACACAATTACAAATAGACTGACTACAACTCTAAAAAAAATAGAGAGATTCTACAATAAATGGAAAATTAAAATAAATCAAGACAAAACCCAGGCCATATTATTTACTAAGACGACCGAATAATATCCCCCAACTGAATGTGAACAGAATGCCTGTACCTTTGACAAAGCAGATTATATATTTAGGACTTAACATGGACAAAAGGTTAACATTTACTTTCCACACTGTTTATGTGTGTAATAAAGCTGTGTACTATATATGTCCATACTTCAATAGGAATTCTAAATTAAGCACAGATAATAAGTTATTATTATGTAAAGCCTGCTTACGATCTATTATGTCCAATATTTAGTTATATGTCGATAACAAATCATAAAAAAATACAAATATTACAAAACAAATCCCTAAGAATTGCTGGAAACTATGCATATTACACTAAAGTTAAAATTATGGATAGAGAACTATGTATACTGTATATTAATGTATTTATCAATAAATTATGCAAACAATTCTTTTTTAAGTGTAAACACAATAAAAACCACTTATAAAAAATATTGGGAACTACACAAAAAACAGTACAAAACGGTATATACATAAAAGAACAAAGCATTTATTATTTTAGGATGCCAAACTATCTTAAATTATTGTTCTTGTTCATATTGATAGTTAAATTAATTCATATAGATAATAAATTAAAAAATTGTATCTATACATTCTTAAAGTTATTAAGAATGTATAGATACAATTTTGGTTTATTTTGATTATAATTTTTTTTTTTTGTGATTCTTTATAGATGCATTTAAAATTTGTCCAAGTTTTTGAAGTTTGAGACTGGTCTGTTTGGTACAGCATATTACTTTTGTGAATTGTAGCAAATTATATTAGAAATAAAAAAATAAAATAAACTGTAAGTTTCCTCTGGACTGCAAGTTATATCCTAAGAAAGAAGGGATGAAATATGTTCACGAGGACTATAGTGATACACAAATTTTATAATTAAGTGTTAATGGATGACCATTGAGAGCAAGCAGTACAGTGCATTAATAAACACTGTTAGAATGGAATCATCCATACGCCTAAGCGAAGTAGAATATGTCGTATAGTTAAGCTTTAAGAAATAGGATATATACACAATAAAAGTATATATTGGATAACAATTAGGCCTAGCAATACCTTAATTAATTAGTTTAATTGGCAAATCTTCAAATCAAGAAAATAAATTTAAATATTTTAGTATATCAGAAAATTTTAAATCAGAAATTCACATCTTATTTTTATTTAACTCTGAATAAATTATGAAGGATAACTTATAAATTATTTTTATTTTATGAAGAAAAGAGGTTGTTTCTCATTTGTTGTTCTTTGAAATAACTTTTATTATTAATTAATTATTGAAAATAGGACGTACGGTCAATAATAAAGGACAAAAGTCATGTCAACATTTTATTAAAGATTAAAAACGACTCCCACCTGAGCGAGAGATGTGACAAGTACTCCACGAGTGGCGAACAAAACGGTCAGCTCTACAAGACTTTTGTCCTCTCATCAGCGTCCATCAACCATAGGTTGAGCATTCAAACGGTCAAGTCAAAGCAGAGGAGCATTTTTTTATTATCATCGAATCCTGTATCTGCCAACATTTCTATAGCTCAATATTTATAAGTTAAAATTTACAATAAGAAAATACAGCCTTAATTTATTTAAATAATTGTTAGTTCTTCTCATATCAAAATTTTAAAAAAATCATTCCCATAATATCACATTATAACTAGTCATATTGTTGGAGAGAGCGACACCATAAAGGAAATAAAAATACAGGTGTAAATTTCCGACCCCGTGTCAATAAATGCCGGTTATTTTGAGCACTTACAATGTAAATGAAATTATGGATGAGAAAAAAACTGATTAATATGCTATTAGAAAAAAAAAGGATTAAAACAAGAAATATTGAAATGAACAAAAATTAAATTTAATGAACGAGATTATTATCAGTTCCTACCTCAGTAATAGAACCTTTAAAGTAAACCATAATTGTTCCTACTCTTCCCTCTTCACCCAGTCTGCCGGTGTTCCTCAAGGTAGTATCCTGGGGCCCATCCTATACACGATATATACAGCTGACATCCCAACCCATCCAAGCACTGTCCTCACTACTTACGCTGATGACACATGTGTGTTATCAGTTAATAAGGATCCATTTGTTGCATCCCAATCTCTTCAATCCCATATCTCACACCTACAAGAATGGTGTCAAAATTGGAGGATTAAAATAAATCCTAACAAATCCCATCAAATTACCTTCACCCTTCGTCGTAAACCTACGAATTCCTGTCCTACTGTATCGTTTAATAATACACCACTGAACCCGGTCGAACAGATACGTTACCTAGGACTCCATCTGGATAAACGTCTCACTTGGAATCCTCATACAAGACTGAAAAGACAAGAAACTGCTCGACGTTTTCGCCAACTTCAACACTTACTGGACAAACGCTCTAAGCTACCAATTAATTACAAAAGACTTATTTACATGACAGTCATCAGACCTATTTGGGCATACGGAGTTGAGCTTTGGGGCTCTACTAAACCATCCAATTCATCTCGTATCCAATCCTTGCAATCCAAAATCCTTCGTAAAATCCTCAATGCTCCTTATTATGTCACAAACAAACTCATCCATCATGATCTTAATATCCCATATGTTACTGATTTGGCCCAAACTAGATACCTATCCTTCCATAACAAGCTCCATACGCACTTGAATCCGCTAGTCTCTCAGCTTGCTTCCCATACTATTCCTGATAACCCTCCGAGGCGCCTGAAAAGAAGATGGCCTCGAGATCATCTACTATAGAACTTTATTGGAGTGCTATCGATGGGTAGTTTCTCCACAACTGTTTTCATGTCATATTATACATTTTTGCACATTTACTTGATATAATACCATTATAGTTGTAAATATCATTGAATTAAATAATAATAAAAAAAAAAAAAATGAACGAGAAAATTACATATGATAGAAAATATTTTTTTTTAAAACATATGGTTAATGAAATATATAGAACAAGGAATAAACTATTAATTATGAACAATTACTACGCAGGCCTGATATTTACTAAATAGATTTTAAATGTATAATTTAAAGAAGAAATTAATTAACTATTAAATACAATTACTCCAATATTTTCTCTCGTTCATTATAATCAAAATCAATTACAAACTAAAGAATTAAATTTGACTAAAGAAAAAAAAGTAATGAAACTAATTAATTTAAATTTGATAATAACGATATATAGAGGGGGGGAGTAATGATACTAGTTTAATGAGCGTTAACACATATAAATAAAAAACAATTTAATAAAAGTAATAATTTCGATTAAGTTAAATTATTAAGTCACAGTACTTTGTTCTGAAATCTATGTATAGTCTCCAAATCGAAAGATACTGTTAGTCGCCATCTTCTCACCATGGGGAAGATGAAACGATCATATTTTTTTTATACACCCCATTATTATTCAATCAGAAAATACCTCATTTTTTTTTTTTAACTTTATCGTCATTCAGAATAAAGACGAAGAGGAAGATGAAGTTAATACAGGTTAAAACCGCTTTAAGAATTTACTAAACCTTAAGGTGTGCTTTTGCCACTGTTCTCAATCTCTCTTTTGAAGCTATCATAAACTTTCCGTGGGATAAGATAGTAGAAAAAGGATGTGAGCGATTACAACAAATACTTACACTGTTACACTTATATTTCATATGTATATGTCTGTTTGGTTCGAAGACTTTACTATTAATCCGAAAATGTACCTAATATTTTTGTCTAAACTTTCATATACGAGCACATAATGACTTGATAAATTTTGTATCAACATATTGATGCTGATCATTAATTGTTGAATATATTCCTGTAAAAAATACCAACTAAATCAGAATTAGAAATGTAAAATTGTAATTAGAAAAGAGGTGAGATAGGATGGGAGCGAAATTTCTTCGGGATCATTGGCATCTAATCAATTTCCATTTAATACCCATTAATTCAATCATGATGAGCGAATTTCATATCGCTCAATTTCAGTTAACGGCCTGGCTTACCAGTCAATTAGTAGTTCTCACCTCAGGTAATTAGATTTTTAATTACTTTCAGTATAATGACCTTTTAGATAATTACTTTCCATTAATGACTGTTGTAAAATGTTTTAAGCAAGTTTATTAATTAGAAACATTAATACATCTTATATGGTGCAGAGAGTTTTCTACTAAAGAGCAGAGTGGAGAGTAGGATAACAGGTACTGGCAACAATCACAACAATATGTTTCTAGGTTTATGGGAAAAAATAGGAGTGATCATATCCGCACCAAAACGATCAGGGAGGAACTTAAAGTCACGTCGACGAAGGAATAGGCACATCAAATGCTTTGGCCATGTAGTCAGGATGGAGGAGCATTGGGATCTGCTGAAAACGACGGACTAACATCCCTGAGGGTGGAAAATTACGAGGATTCCCAAGAATCATATCTGGACTATATCTAACGCTAATGCAGAAAAAAAAAGAAAAACGTCAGGCAATTCGGAAGCTGGTTAGAACCAGGGAAGCATAGCAGTCATTGCTAAACGCTCCTCTACCCTGAAACGGTGATGCGAATGAAGAAGAAGAAGAATCATCATTAAAAATATACACCTCAGAAGATTTCCGGATTAATGACTGATAGGGCTCAGGGATAACTTTACGAGTTCAGGTATTTAAGAGAGCGTGAAATATCGACTCATTGAATAATATAATTGTTTTATAGTTCGTCGTGGCTGGATCCCTTGAGTCAGATGGTTCGCTCTGCCCAAAAGTACTTGTAGGCCGGTCAACATAAGTTAATAAGAGGTTTCCTCAATAGATGATTGGAAGAAGAAGTGACCAGATAATCATAATTGGGTGCCAAAATCGATTCTTCAGTACCGATTTTGAACCCCCTTTGCGAAGATCCGTAGTTTCTGAAGAACTAAAACGCCCTCCCCAGATCACTTTTATTTATCCTCATTGTGTGGAATTTGTGACATGTTCACTGAAATAAACTTTTAATCCAACTCTAAAAAATACAAGCTAGGTCGAGTGATGCAATAATGAATGAGCGGGGGATTTAGATTCTTTTGGGTAAAATTAGGTCGATTTTTGTCGCGGCTATGTACAAGAAGAAATTTAGAATAGGAAAGTAAAACGTTGCTACTGAAAGGAACAAACGAGACTATTTATGTAAGTAATACATCTTTTTTTTATGCCTGCCGAATTCCATTTTAATTGGCGATTGTCGTATGCGATTTTAATTTCGTTAACCCCATAAAGGTACTTTATAACCTTAAAGTTCCCCAAACAACTACGTGAGTATATCAGAAATACCTGTATCAGTTACAACTTTGAGAACAAAAAAAACTCTGTTGAAACTGACAAAATGCAACTTTGTTTTCTATGTCAGTAGCAAGAAAATAGAACCAGATTTACCAAGGCACTTATGCTATATCCTTATTTACTTTTTCGAACCATAACGAATTTTTTGACCTAAACATCACAAAAAATGCAAAACGGCTAAAAAGACTCCTGTTAACAAGCTTCAAATATTTGCGCTAAAGATTTTCACATTTGGACCTCCATATGCCGACAGTTTACACAACACAATACTTTCTACAAACGGCCTCACGTCCATGTCCGTGTACACCCGATCGTCTTATTGGTCGTGAAAAACACATTATTAAATTATGAAGTATTGTTTTATTAAAAGGAAAATAAGAATTTAAAAAACAAAGTTCTTACATGGATTTCAATTCCTCTTGTTTCATAGTAGACAATATGAACCAAATTTAGCTAGAACATTTCAATGTATTTAAATAATTTCAATCATTAAAATAATACACAACCCCAAATTAAACTGTTAGAGAAACCTACTGAAATAAGGCCTTTCATAAGATTCCATAATTCATAAGATTATGGAAAGTTCTTTTAATAGTCAAATATATTCGTATGTATCTATTAGTTTACTATTCCAAGACCGCCAATGGTTCGCAAAGTAGTTGCTCATGACAATACCCTAGCGTTTCCAGGTGGAGGAGATCCATCTCAAGCTTTTTACCATTTCAAAAGGATGGCTGAAAGGGAGTTCTTTCAATGACAGAGCCTCACACTGAGAAGCAACTATTTATACTTCAACTGGTTTAAGAAGTGTCGCAATATATCATGTAGCAGTGAAGTAAATTAATCTCAAAGTTGTTTGAGCGGGGCATGAATGATTAAAGAGATTCATTATCTAAATTTTAATGAACATCGTTTTGTATTTATTCGATGAGGGGTATAGCTGAAAAATATTCTAAATATATTTTGTAAATTGTTTATATCGTGAGTGGTTAATAATCAAGTTATGCTGTTGAGTCAAATAGCGCCCGATGGAAATTTTAAACGGACCAATATTAAAAGTTGGTATTTCTTTATCCTCCTAAAATGGTCAGGATATCTGCTTCTAAGGGCATTAGACGGAGTCACTCATTCGAAAATCAAATATTCAATACCACAGATCTATTGAATGGTAGAGATTTGAGAACATCACTTGAGCAGGTAGGTAGGTAGCCTATATCACGCACAACCGCCATGATTTCCGGTGAGCCCCAGTAGAGTCGTCAGATCCCGTATTGTCCAACCTCTGCTGTCAACAGATTAAATAATTTATCCACTACAGCCGGATTTGAACCCGTCCATAATTTTTTTTTCATATAAATTAACGTTATTTTTATAAATGAACACAAATATTATTTTGTTTCAATTTATTTACCTGAACCACTACAACCCGTTAAACAGGTCTGGGGTTCAGTACATGGTAGAGACTGTACTGTTTGATGGACAACGGTTCTGCAAGGAGGTGACTTGTCCTAAGCCACGCTAATCCCCCCGATTCCCCCCTTATTTTGGGTACCCTCTTTTTATAATATTTTATAGAGGAGTTTTGTTTCAATAGAAAATGAATATTCGATATTCTTCGGTATTTACTTCTAGATACTCTCCATCAAAACAACCACCTCTATTGCATTCAATCCAGGAGTATAACCATCTTTTCGTTCATGCAAGTCAATACGAAGATCATAAATGTCCCATGTTATATATAAGTCCCTGCCTGGTGGGCATACCGTGGTTCGTCTCACTAAATAGACAAGTTCATTATCTTCAGACGAATCACCTCTGGGGTGTGTCTCCTGAAATATGAGCATTGCTCTTCTTGTCTTACTGGCATTTCCATGATATATGTCTTACTGCTTAATGGATGCCATTGTCTTTGGAGGAGACAGTTTGCCCCATTTTATAAATTAAAGTCTTTATACATACAATTTCGTTTCAATAAAACATATTTGAAGGTTTGAATGTTTATTTATACTTAAACAGGTGTGAAGGGTTATTTGACTTAAATCATATAGCGATATATGTACATATTATGTAAAGCTCGAATATATAATCCATATTATTTTTCAATAATTAAATTTTATATATAATTTTTCTCCCTCCATCCAAATTAGATTCACCTTTAATTTGAATTTATTCTGCCACTAATAACCCGTTCATTAGAGATCTTAAGTATTCCGATTGTTTCAATAAAACAGACATTCTTTATTATTATCAACTATGGACTAAATATCCTCAATTGTTGAGGATTGTAAACAAAAACTGTATAATCTCCCGCCTTTTGAAGTCTTAGGTCGATAATTTAATAAGATCACATTTTATTATTACTTCCCACGATTCTATTGATCACTTTCGATAAGACCCATGGCACGACCTACCAAGTCAACATGCAATAAAACAATCAAAAGAGGCATGCTATACCTTACCATTCGTGAGAACCTAAGAAAAAATATTGCATAAAATTCCCTCCATAATACAGTATTTCATTCTTGAGATACCTCAGTTTTGAAAAAAAGTCATAACTATGAAAGTAGGTTTAGTCAGTACTGATATTATACATACCAGTACAGATGCTATATAAGTTCTTATTTTCCAACAAGTTGGTACTAAATCACCTAATGTGGATATTGTTTAGTTAAATGGTTACTATTAAGCAGAAGAGAACAAGTGCTTATAATTAGGCATAAGACTGGGCATAACCGGCTCAAATCGCATATGTACAGGAAGTTCAAAATAGGAACAAGCCCCCTATGCGATTGCGGAGAAGAGGAGCAATCAGGTGTCCATATCCTCCAGTCCCGCCGACTTCACAAAAATGTCCGCAAACAAATTTGGCCATAGCAAGTGACATTGGAGAGAAAGCTGTGCGGAGGCTTGGAGGAACTCAAGAGAACAACCAAGTTTGTTTCTCTGTTGACTGATATAGTCATTTAAAGGAGGACCGAGGAAGAAGAAGCAGAAGAAGTTCCAAAATTCCACGAATTCAATTTTACTTGTATTTAAAATTTAATTTTAAACTTAATTAACGACAAACCTGGAGAAAAAAATAAATTGTCCCAAATCCCGTCAAATCACCTTTTCCCTTCGAAGGAAACCAATTACTTCCTGTCCTCCAGTATCCTTTAATAATATCTCACTAACTCTTGTAGAACAAATCCAATACTTACATCTTGACAAAGGTTTAACTTGGAATCCAGACTAGTATGAGACTCAAACGACAAGAAACAGCTCGCCGTTTCAGGCTATTGCAACACTTACTAGACAAACGCTCTAAGCTCCCAACTAATTACAAAAGGCTCGTACACATGACTATTGTCCTACTTTGATTTATGGAGTAAAGCTTTAGGGCTGCACTAAGCCATCAATTCTCTCGTATCCAAACCTTACAATCCAAAACCCTTTGTATAATCCTCAAGGCGTATTTGTTTGTTAAGAATAAAGTCGTCTATAATGATCTTAATATCCTATGCATTGCTGATTTGGCCCGAACCCGATATTAATATTTCAGGGCAAACTTTATTCCCTGTCAAACCCATTCAATAGCAATTAATCCTCCGAGGCGTTTGAAAAGAATATGGCCTCATGATCTTCTAAGTTGAAGTAGTTATTTTAGTACTACCACTGGATAGTTTATATACTTGCCTTTATCCGTACCATTACGTATTATTTTTACCGTTCTATTTATTTGTAATACAGTTGTAAATTTTAATAAAAAATATTTAAAAATATTTATTTAATCTTAAATCACTTAATAAAAAAATGTCAATCTTCGTCGGCATTTTGTTTTTTTTAAACACGGACAGGAAGCCGATAAAATCAGTGACGCAGGTGGGTTCTATTAAGTGACGGACATACCATCTCTCCCGATCCTCGTTATAGCATGGCACAAGGTTGAAGATTCAAAAGGATGGAAAATATTATCCATGGACAATTTAACGATGAAAACTACCGGGGTTAATTAATGAAAATTGTTTGCAAAATGTCGCTTAATTGTCTGTTTTATTTTCTGATCTTGATGTCCTTAAAATCAAAACTGATTAAGAAAGAATATGACTCTTGGTAATTTTTCTGCCTATAATTTCCATGATGCATAAAACTCACTTTTTCTGCTTGTATACTTTATTTTGATGAAAATTCTCATATTACATTTGGAATATTTCTTATATTTTCAAATATACGAGTATACAGAAGTCGACAGTATTGATAACGTACAAATTCATGATTCGCAAGCTATTTAAAATACACCTTTAAAAAAGTACACAAATAATAATTTGCCATCCGAGAGTCAAGTTTTTCTGGATGTTTTTACATTAGGATCAATATTTAAAGAACTTTTCTTTCTAGTTAGCTTTTTTGATAACGACTATGAAATCTACGCTGATATTTTTTACAGTCAGAGCAAACTGATTCTTTCATGTATTCAAGAATATTTGATTTTTCAGATTAACTTCGTAACATTATGATCACCACTAACAATTTACTCAACAGCAAAATATCGTGTTGATGTTATCCATAATATTAAAAAATAGGTAATAAGTGCCTTTAAAGTTGTGAAATATGTGTTACTAACTTACCCCGCAATGCTCCTCCTTTACTAAGTTTTAAGTTTTCTTAATTATATTTTTTCTTCCCAGTTGTATTATTGCTAAACCTTCGAGAAACCATGGAGGTGGTTTAAAACTCGGTAAAGTTTGTTTGTGTATTCATTCGACGTTACTTCATGCTGCTAAAACTGTGGGTGACCGTAAAACCTTCGAACATCAAACGCATCCACTCCTTTTAATCTGAAGTCCCAACAACTAAAGTTAATACTCCCTACTACGTTTTCTATATAACACTACACCACGACATTCATACTTGATCTTATATCAACCAGTAATCCAAATCCTCTAGAGTAGTACTTATCCAACACCACTCGTCCTTAGAACCTCCCCGGAAGTTGAAGAGTCAATGGCCAAGATACCTATAGTAGATATGCCATTGGAGTTTTGGCAATGAAAAACTTCCCCAATCATATCCTGAGCTTCTTTGCATGTTCTTATTCAGTCTCCACTGATCACAATCCGGTTATGCGGCTGAGAAAGAAGCGTTGGGAACTCCTGTGGTGCCGCTTAGCTCTCCACACGTGGAGACTGGAGGTCATAGATAGACAGGGTGAGGATCCAAAGGCCAGTGTGCAAATATTTTTATTTATTTATCCAATGCCAGCTCCAAATAAAGACAAGCATCGTCATCATTATTTGGAACCAGGCCACAACAATGTTGTGAGTGTGCACCGTCATTGCATCAGACAGGTACATGGGACAGATATCAGATTCTGCAATACCCATGTTGTTCAGATGTGCCTGGAGTTATTCGTGACCTGTGATAAATTAGAAACTCGCAACAGCTTTGGCGCTCCTATTTTTTCTCCTCTGCTAGCGATGTATAGTAGCTCCTTGTATAGCTTCCAATTGTTGTTTCAGTCTTATTATTGGCTCAGGTTAACGAAGCAGATTTGTCAGGTTGAGGTACTGCATCATCTTCCTTGGCAAGATGGTCTGTCCGACTGGAGCAAATTTGAATATAGTTTCAATGTGTTCACATATCAATAATGCTTATTGCCCTTAAGGTGGCAGATTGCATTTGATTGCTATCAAAGAAGCAACTTTAGGCTGTTTTGGTGAATCGGAGGTAAACCTGCAGACAGTGGAAGACCTAAATTTTGCTACTATCAGCATAAGTAAAAGTTTTCAACGAGTGCCTGAAACCGCACAGTCTCCGGACCATCATTCAAGTCCCCTCTAAAATGCGGCATAATGAAGGTTTTTACTACCTTTAGAAACCCAGATCTATGACACAGTAGGATGCAATACTACACCAAAGGTGACCTTGTTGGTTAAACTGGTTTCGCCTAAAAACTATTAGTTTGAAAACCATGCAGTCTTTTATGCATCGGTACGACATAGCAAGAAGGTCTCCTCTCCAGAGAGAGATTATTGCGTATATCCATCCATGCTTTTCGTCCTAAAATGATTATTTTTTTCAATTAAGTTTGATAAACCTGGAGCATCAATACACCGCTCGGTAAATAAATTAAATTAATTTGACCAAGAGCTGGCTGCCGTGGACTGAAGGCTTTCTTTCACCCGACGTGGGAGGAAGGTCCACTGGGCTAAGGGCATTAGCGAGCTAGCGGTGTATAGAGGTCGCTAATTAAGAGCCAGCCGAGCGTGTCGAATCGATCCCAGTCCTCCAGTCAACAGGCTCTCGTCCATCCACAATACGCTTCGGACCAATACCTAACCAGTCCTCCGTCAGATCAAACGTGTCCGTACTACATTAACCTCGCTCCATGAGGGCTAACAAAATTAAACTTTTTCCATTTTTAACTAAATTGTATAATTAAATAGTATTAAAATATAATATAAATATTAACCTTACTGATTAATTATACGTCTATATTTCTGCATTTAAGTTATTCTTTTTTGTCCCGTTTTCGAGTATACTGCTAAGCTAATTTCTATTTTCCATGTTTAAATTTAGCTTTCTCATATAAGTAACCATCTTATATGAATAAAACCCATAAAACCCATTTTGACTTATGGAGTAGAGCATTGAGGCCCTACTAAGCCTTCGAATCCCTCCCTTCACAATCCTTACAATTCAAAATCCTTCTTAAAATACTCAACGCTCTAAACTTAGTTACGAATAAGTCATCTATAATGCCCCGTTATTCACTAATTTCGCCCAAACCTGATATTATTTTCATGGCAAACTTTATTCCCACTTGAGCCCTTTCACTAGTTTCAAGCCTATCCATCTCTTCAATCCTCCGAGGCGTCTGAGAAGAATATGGCCTCGTGATTAACATGAATTTGTTAATTGAGTTCAACCTTCAGGTAGCTTCTTTATTTGCCATTATCAATGGCATATTGTCTTTGTTTACTCAATATCACACATTATATTTACTTGTGTGTAAGTGAACTCATATCGAAACCAAAATTTTATTCTCCAATATGCTTGTGCCTTTTTCTAATGTTTCATACAAAACATCTTGATAGCACATATTGATTAAAAAAATTGAAAATGAAATTAAGTTAGAATTTTGGGTAAAGGAAAAATAAAAATAATTAAATTAAATTAATAGGCTTCCAGAAAATGAAAAACGAAAAGGATAGAAAATCCACATTAAAAAAAAAGCAGTTGTAGCTATAAAAAGATAGAATGGAGTATTCTGGGGGAAAAAATCCAAATTATGTAAGCGCGGTCTCTAAATGATCTGAAAAAAGAGAAAAACAAAACAATATAAGTTAAGATTTTCGTTTTTTTTCCAACGAATTAAATTAATAAAAAGCAAAAAACTCAAAAAGCATAATAATAAATAAATGGGCTTGGCCTGAGACAGAACTCTTAATTTTCTCTAAATTCAAAACAGACTTACTAAGATTTACAAAAGATATTGCCTTATATCAAATGGTAACCAAAGAAGGGAAACTGACTAGATGCATAAATTTTCAAATCATTAATTGTGACTTTTATTTGTCTTTGAAATGTGGTTATATACTACCTTCGGAACTTAATTTTCGGAATAATGGAGGCCAGGCCTACTGGCTCAAGATCTCGAGGAAGACCCAGGATTGCATACAAAGAATATATCCGCAAGTTGGGAGAAAAGAAAGGGAAAAATCATGCTCAAATGAGGCAATTCACACAAGATTGAATGGAATGGAGGGATGGGTTGAGGCTCCTCCACACTGAAAGGTACCCGGAGAAAGGAAAAGAAGAAGAAGAAGAACTTAATTTTCCATGTTCATAAATTACACTGGTCAACAAAAACAAATAAATTGTTTGTTTCCTGTGGCTATTTTGTTGTAGAAACAAAGTTAGAAAACTTAGTTTGTAACAAATTTTGTAAATATGTCAACAATGTTTCTCCAACAGCTTTTGTTTTTGAGTTATAGCTTATCATAGGTATTTTTACTTAGATTTTCAATTTTCGTTGGACAGTAAGATATATTCTGTTGTTGATTTCGATATGCGTACGTCCAGGCGGTGTGGTGTGCTTAATCTAGATTGTTTTTGATATATTTGAGGCGAATATATATTTGAAAAATATCGAAAACCTATATCGGACTTCGTAAAAACTGCATATTATCAATACTTCAAAATAGATTTGTACAATCAGGACAAGCCATGGGTTCCTCAAATTGTTTGCCAAAAATGTGTTGTGTGTTTACGGTTATGGTCCAGTGGGAATTGAGATCCAGTGAAGTTCGTAACTACCGTGATTTGAAGAAAACCTCAAAACCATCATGACGACTGGTACCTCTACGTTGTGAAAATAAATGGAATTAACCCTGGAAATCGAAGTAAGTGGTCATATCCTAACTTATCTTCTGCTCAACGACCTCAATTAAAATCACGAGAGGTACATCTAAATCCTCTGATGATCAAAATCTCTGTGAACGCGAACAAAATATATCAAGTGATGACTCTGATCCTTTCAGAACCATTTAATCAGAAAGGACTAAATGACTTAGTGAAGGATTTGAATGTACCGAAATAATCTTCTGAAAATTTAGCATCTCGTTTAAAAGAAAAAAATTGGCTTACTCCCGAAACCAACATCATTTTTTATCGTACCCGAGAAAAGAATCTGTTACCGTATTTATCTCAAGAGAAGGATTTAATCTTTTACGATGTTGGTAGTATTTTGCAACAGATGGGTTTTAAAAAAATGCAAGCCTAGGGATTGGCGTCTTTTTATGGATAGCAGCATAAGAAGATTAAAGTGTGTTTTGCTCCATAACGGTAACAAGTACGGATCCATACCTATTGCACATTTGACGACTTTGAAAGAAGAATACATAAATATTTCTAAGGTTATGGAACAAATCAAGCCCACAACTGGGTCATTTGTGTCGACTTAAAAATGGTAAACTTTCTTCTAGGTCAATAAGGGGGTGTACACAAAGTTCCCTTGTTTTATGTGTCTCTGGGGCAGTCGTTACAAGCAACACTATTGGTCACAAAAGGTTTCGCCAGTGAGGGAAGAGCTGAAAGTTGGTTAAAAAAAATGTTAGAATCGTCCCTTTAGTTAGCCGAGACCGCATCATACTTCCACCACTTCATATTAAATTCGGCATAATGAAACAATTTGTGAAGGCGATTGACAAAAGTTGCAGATGTTTCAATTTTCTTACACACAAGTTTTCAGGGTTAAGCACAGAAAAAGTAAAAGCCGGTATTTTTCATGGCCCACAGATTAGGCAACTCGTGAAAGATCCTGATTTTGTCAAATCAATGATTGAAGTCGAATCCAAAGCCTGAAACTCATTTGTTTTGGTTATGAATAATTTTCTAGATAACAATAAATCTGATGACCATGTCGAGCTCGTTGAGTGTATGCTATCGAAGTTGCAAAAGCTATACTAGGGTGCAACTTGAGCGTAAAAATCCACTTTCTGCACTCGGATTTAGACCAATTCCCAAAAAATCTGGTAAGTTTTTATCAGGATATCCGAAAAGCGTTATCAGGAAAGGTGG
Source organism: Troilus luridus (assembly GCA_964056705.1). NCBI lineage: Eukaryota > Metazoa > Arthropoda > Insecta > Hemiptera > Pentatomidae > Troilus > Troilus luridus. The sequence goes on from OZ057414.1 coordinate 62,001,745, forward strand.
GACTCAAACATGATGGCAGACTATTGCTGGAGTATGCAACGAGATCTACTTAAAGTCGTTTATTCAAGGAAACCCTATAAAATATTTGATAATAATGTTCAATAAAATTTTGTTAACATTATGTATTAATTTCCTTTCATTTTTTAGTTAAAACAGTAAAACTTTATATTTCACAAAATAAAGCTGTTAGCAATCTCCCAGTATTTGTTTTCATAGTCAGGGCCTTTGAAATACCCAATAAAAAAATAAAAAATGAAGGAAACGAAAATTATGTTGACCAGTGTTATCCATCAATGTTTTAGTAATTAAAATTATTGTATAACCTTTTTAGTAAAAACAAAAAAATTAAAACCTTTTTACTTACTTACTGATGGGCGCTACGGTTCTACAAGGACCTGGGCCTCCTCAAGGACCTTAAACCACTCATTTCTTTCCTTTGTTCGTTCTCTCCATCTCCTTACTCCAAGGAGTCTTCTTCAGGATCATTCAACAATCTCACACTAGGCCTCCTCTGAATCGCCCCCCCCCCCCCGATGATTCCATGTAGCAGGCGTCTTGGCATCCTTGTATTCCTAAGTATTTTCCTTTCCCAGGCATTAAGTTCATTGAGGATTCACTACCATAAGAAATTATGCGTCCCAAGATAGTTCCATAAATAGCTATTTTAGCTTGTATACATAGAACTTTAAGTTTGAAGTTGTTTGCAGGGCATGGAGGCACTTGTTACCTGCAGACAGCCTCGTATTCACTTCTTTCATTCTGTTGTTATCTATTATGATAGATCCAAGGTACTTAAAAGTGCCTGTCCTTTCGAAAATGCGTTCGCCGATCTCCAAATTGTAACGTTCCATTTGCTGGCTCTTGGGTGTTTTAAAAAATTTTGTTTTCCTTTGTTTGCCTGAAGACCAACTACTGCCGCTTCCCTTACAACTTCTTCAAACGCTCTTCCAAGCGTGGCTGGGCTTCTAACTATTATGAGAACGTCGTCATATGCCAAGTGCTGTGTGAACCGATCGTAAATAGTACCATTAGGGTTGCTTCTCATTGTCCTTATAGCTTTTTCCAATACTAAATTGAAAAGGACAGGTGATAATGGGTCTCCCTGCCCCAGGCCACTATTTAATGAAAATTCTTCCGATAGCATTCCTTGCATTTTTATTTTCATCCTGCTATCATGCATATTTGTAGGCCTAGTAAGCTTCCCGGGGATTCCCAAATCGAGCATTATCTGAAGTTATTGCTCTCGATCAACGCTGTCGAAAATCGATAGACTATGGAGGTCAAAATGGTTGATCTCCCAGGCCTGAAAGCACACTATCAGTTCAGATAATGTTTGAGCCGCCTGTTAAATAACAACGAGAAAACCTTATAGGCTGTATTCAGTAGTGATATCCCTGTGTAATTGTTACACATTAGCTTGTTGTCTTTCTTGTGTATGGGGCATACCATTGGTACTTTCCACTCTTAAGGCATTCTCTCTTAACCACGCATCCCATACCAGTTGGTATACACACCTTTTGAGCTCATCCTCTCCATTTTTTAGCATTTTTGGGTGTATACCATCAATACCAGGAGCCTTATTGTTCCTCAATTCACAAATTATTTCGTCAACTTTTTCTTGTTCTGGCGGCTCTACTTCTTCATCTCCTTCTCCAGGTTCACCCATTCATCCTTTCAGCTGCTAAACTCTTTCCTGATTATTTTGGTGCTCGCAATGTGCTAGAATTTCCCTGAAATATTCTGACCATCACTGTAATACTTGACCAGTTTCACTGATTACGGCCACCTCTTTTGCCTTGCAGCACGTAATATTTGATTGGTAGCCTATTTTTATTTCCTTAATCCCTTTATATAACTTCCTCGTGTTTTTTTGAGCTCGTTTATAAGCTCAATTGCTTTATAAGCCTCCTCTTTTTTTTCTGACCGCAGATTTCCTTGGCATTCCTCTTCCTGGCAGAGTAATCATTTCGGCTTACTCCTGTCATTCTCTTCCGCGCCTCTTTCTTTGCTGTCAGTACTGGTTCGCATTCTATATCAAACCAACCACATTACACTCTTTACTTTTCCTTCCCAGTACCTCTTCTGCTGCTTTTCCCAAGCTGTTTTTAATAGCATCCCACCTGCTATTTATATCATTGCCATTCATTTTGTCAGAAACATCTACTAGTTTTTCAATCACCTTCTATGAGAACCTCTTACCATTTTTAAAAACGTCCTTGCTGGGCTTAAAATATTTCAGATTTTATTTATTTTTATGTTTTTTAAAGTTGACTATTATTTTATTATTTTTTCTATTTTTAATTTATGATTACAAATTTAATCCTAATTTTCCTCTAACATATAAATTATTATTTTAGTTCACTTTAAATTTTTAATTTTTATACTGTTGCATTTTAACGAAATTTTATATCTGTAAAAATAAATTATAAAAAAATCACAAGTAATGACATGTAATATTTAACCATTGTACATGTTCTAATGTTAATATACGGTCCCTCCATTGGGTTATCATTGGAGGAAAAAAAACTTAGGAAGTTAAAAATGTTTATTATTTGTCCAAAACACAATCTGCATACCTACTCCATACCAATCAAGGGCCTCTCGTCAAACAGTTACAACCTTCCTATTTCTGCCACTGGCGCCTATATCTTAGCGTTCAATAAAGTTCAGAAAGTGGGATGCGGATACCTCGCTGGCCTTGTATCTCATACGTTCTCTATATTTCGTTTTTCTAAAGACACATTAAAGGTTCGTGATAAGTATCGTTCTCTAATATAAATGTCTGTTTGATCTATCAATGCCCAACAGTTTCACTTAATTGGCTTCTAAAAGGTGTTGTTCCGAAAATGTTTTATCTCTGAAATCTGTTTGATTACAAAGTAAATTTCATTTTAGTGAGAATTTATAATTTATAATAATAAATTTGTATTACATATTATGATTTTCAGAGAATACCCACATCAAAAAGGTTCGATTGTCAGTTTTATTCTGTCATTTTGGAGAAAAACTACTGATAGTCATTGCCATAGATATTTGGCCGCATGTTTTGGTGCCGCAGAAATACAGCAAGGAGGGGGTCACGTCACCCAACCTCACGTTACTAGGAAAATGGTTTTCACGGTGCAGTGTCCCTTTGTGGCCGATTCCCAAGTATCCTGACCATCGAAGTATAATCGGGTTCAAGGACAATGACGAAGATCCATGTATTACGGCTGTTCGGGGAACAAGCGCACGAATACCTATATCTACAAACCCATCAGGTTATTTTCGTAGCGAATACGGGACATGTAAGGCATTGTGTTGAAATTGAGAAATTACTTATATTACAACTCTACAATTATCCGGGGCTGCAGATATATATTTTCTGGAAGCAGACCGCCCATGAATCAACCCTCCTGATAGTTATTGAGATCCTGTAAATCTAAGTTATATAATTACAACTATAGCATCATTTAAAAAAATATAATATGTTGAATTGTATTTCTTAAAAGTTTTACAAAGGAGTAAACTCTAATACTGAAGGCATAATCAATTTCTATGAAAATTTTATTATGTTCTTAGTCTTTCCTTCCAATAAATATAAAAAGAATAATAAATTATTAAGAATTCTCTTGTATTTAGTACCTACTACCTTTTTTCAATGTTAAATTTAATTTATTTTTAGGCTTAGTGCTCTTCAATTGAGTATAATGGCTTAGTCAACAGGGATATGGCCCAACGCTCGGGAGCTTTCCTGATTGCTCCTAAGAAGAGGGAAAAAAAATCCTTTGAATTTCCTCTTCATTTAATTAAGTTTGCGGAAAGAAGGGGCCCAGAAATCCACTTAGAAGATAATTTGTGATTTCTGAGGAGAATGTTTTGTCCAATTTAGGCGCGGTCTGAAGATAAATAAATTGTTTCATAATATAAAGGAAAAGAAGCCATTAACAGTAAAAGTTTTTTAAAACTCTGAAGAAGAAAGTAAACATCGAAAAAAGAAAAAATGTTATATTTTATTTAAAGTATTATAAATTTATACACATTTTAATTATAGGTATTTCACAATCTTTATATTATCTTTATATATTTTAAAATTTAGGTGCCATTATTTAGCAATAACATTAAGTTATAAAACAAAAGAACTTGAATTATTTAAAAAAAAATTAAAATAGGACTTATGAGAACTGACGACTTTGAATTTCTAAATGAAATATAGTCATTCAGACATCTAAATTTCATATTTTTAAGTTTAAATTTTTAGCATTATTCTGGTTTACAAATATATTGACACTCCAAACAATGATTATATACATTTTCAAGTAGCTTATTTATTAATCAAAACATATGATAGGCTGCACAAGCTCAAACAAAGTATCAATAATTTAATATAAATGATAAATTGTATGTAATTATATTATGTATACCTTGTATTTGTATTTACATCGATTATATTTTCAGTTTCGGCATTATTATCATCGTTGAGCTCAATAATACTTAGCTCATTTGTACTTTCAATCATTTCATAAAACGAGACACATAACTATTACAAAAGAAATCTTTTAGGGAAAATGAAAAGTTCGACCAAGTTATTGATGTTTCACGTTATTATTAGAATCAATAGGACTATTAAACTACTTTTTTGATAAATATATCTATTCTTATTTCAATAGAATTCTAACCTTTAAACTAAAGTTTATTAAAAAAAAGTGTATAACTCCTGACATTGTAACCGCTAGGTGTCTCCAGTATCGAGCATTTCGCTGATGTGAAGTCTTAAATTGACCCCTACCAAAGGCTTAACACGGCTAAATTTTCATTTAAAAAAAAAATCAGGCATCAGACATTTCTGTTACTACTCCTGATAGAAAAGCACTAGGATTTTGTGGAGACCTAGTTCGGCATCCACAAGAAGGAGTGGAATCTTCATTCGGACCCATCCGCTAAATGTTGTCTCAATACCGTACACAAGTATGATATAGGTATAGGGGACCGGAAACCAAAAATATGATTTTTTCTACCTTAAATAGTTCATTAATCTTTTAAGGGGAGAAATATATTACATTACAAATTTATGGGACAGATATCGAGCTTTAAAATTGATGTAGTTAATGGATGTTCTCAAACATTTCGATTCAGAATGTTGTACAATTATAAGACTCACATACTTCGAGGAAGTTTATAACAGAATCCTTCTGCCGAATTGATGCGAGGGTTTAAAAGCTTTTGAAGGAGCAAAAGGCGCCAAGAAGCCATCAGGAACTTCATTTCGCTGTATTTCAAAGCCTTATCACGAAACCTTAAAGGAATGTTAACAATTACTACTGAGAGATTTCCCTATGTCATTCAAATGAGATTCTATAGAGAAGTATTTCCCCGACACGAGAACGCCTCTCTCAAATTTACAGGAAATGGATGGAATAAAGCTCCCAATTCAGTAAGAAAAATGCAGTATTTTTTTGGCTAAGCACTTTTTTTTTTAATCGAGTTTATATTTGAATGATCTTACATTGAAAGAAATAATCGATATGGTCTATAAGCAATGTATAGGTTCGTTTCATATGAAATGTCCGTTATATAGTAAAACATGTTCATGAAATCAAAACATTCTTATTAAAAATATTTACCCTCATTTTTTATACATTTTTCCAAACGTTTTATCATATTTTCAATTCTGAAACTAAAAAATTCAGAATTTCGTGATGCAAAATGTGAAATGCTGAAATGTGAAAATACATTTTAACTTGAGAAACTTTTTCAATGCTTTATCTTCATGGAAGTTGTATTAATTTCTGAAGAGATAGAAATCTGTTAGATATAATTATGGCCAATGGGGTTGATCTGGGAGAACTTCGTAACCCAACTCGTTTATTTTTTTCACTGTCTGTCTTGGCACATGAGGTATTGCGTGGTAGTGTAGAATCGATCTCTTCAGGTTGACCAATGAAGTTTGATTTTTAAAAAGTTTTTTTTTTGGCATTATTTCAATATTCCCCCTTATTTTTGATACCTAATTTTTAGAGGTTGGGGTAGCCCCAGGGGAGTCCTAGATGCCAAAGGATAGATCTCCGACTTCTTACTGATTAAATGAAATCGGCCAACAGCCAGTACGACAACTCAGCGCTCTACCACTGAGAAACTCCGGTCCCAATAATTTCCATACTTCCTTTAATTATTTATTACTGAAAATGTAAACCCTGAGCGCTATTGGAAGAATGCCACCTGGATTTATAGAACTGCAGGGATAGTGTCATTATCGACATAACCATTAAGCAATGGAACTGATAGCCAAATTTAATCTCTGCTGCTAACAGATTAAATAAAAGTCTGCCAGCGAGCGGGATTTGAACCCAGGACCTTCGGCACGGCTACTCACCGCCACACAGTGGAACGAATCAACGCATCTGTTGGACATTGGACCAATTCTCTAATAACAAAATTTGTCCTTCATTTTGATCTTAAATTATACTTTATACTTCTACTCAACAAAATCCATAGATAAATTAATTGTGAAATCAAATCTTATATAAAAAATTCTGAATCGAAATATAAATTTTTCTAAAAACTCATATTTTTAAATCAATCCACCGTTTGAGGTACTGCCTTAAATTAATCGTGCACCTACTGGAAAACAACTTATCAATAATAAGATATTTTAGGCAAATAAAACTTGGGATTTTTCAAACGTCTGGGATTTTTCGGTGAAAATTGGGGGATAAAACTAAAAAAATCAATTGCGAAAATCGCTTAAAATCGCCCAAAAAACTACCTTCACAGTAAATAACTAGAAGGTTTGAAGTTTTTTTTCCATTAGTCGGATTCTGCTACTAGGTGCTATTTTCCGAGAAAATGATTTTTATTTTTATTTTATTTTCCGGGCCTTGAGAATTAATTGAAAATAATTTCTGTTGATATTGGCGTCTTCTTTACGCAAGTTTTCTTTTGTTTACCAATGTTTGTTTACATTAATTTATCCGAATAATCCTTATCTAACATAATAGTATTAACAATGAAACTCAGTTTGTGTGTGGTATTTGGTATAAATGGTATAAATCGTCAATTTTTTCAATTTAATCATATAAGTTTTAAAGATTATGAGCTGGCATTAGAAGCATGGATTAATTTGTCTGGACTGGAACAAATTACAAATACCGCAAAGTTCTGCATCCGGGAAAAATTAAGAAAATTCAGTGGTTGCTTGTACTCTCGCTGGATTTCGTCCCACAGGAATATCAATTATTTTCTGGAGAAGCATGAAAACTGGTTGAATTTGGATTTCATTGTTCCTGAAGATGTTAGCCAGGACCTACCTTCATCGTCATCGTCAACAGCCGCAAGTATACCATCTCGTTCTCATTCATACGAAAAATTATCCAATATACAAAGACGGAGAAAAATGGAAAGTTTAAGAAAATGTTCAGAGGATATGTTCGCTTTTGTTAGGATCCTTTAATTTCGAATCTTAGACCAAAAATGATAAACATAAAACGTGATTTATTACCAGAAGCACAATCACTTTTTGTTACTTAGAATATAGAAAAACAAATCCTAATTAAAATTAAGTTGTTAATTTTGGTTTAATTCTGATCGTTATTTAAATAAAACAATTTTATATAGGCACCTACATTTATTATAATTTTGATGTAACAATTATACCTAGTATATTAACTAACAAAAGTAGTTATCAATTATTATATTAATTTTGTTTAATAATTAAATGTTTTGGTTTGTTACTTTCTCCTTTGTATAACTTTATTTAATACCTATGTATCTGTCTTTCCATAGAATACTGTATTGTACCTATTCTCGTAGTATGTAGGTACAATAAATGGTACAATGTTAGATAATAAATTATCTAACATCGAAATATCAAATCGAGAATTTTTACATGTTCCCCCTAAAAGATCTGATCCTGTTTATCATGTAATAAAACAGTCCATTCAAAAAACTTTAAAACCGTAGCAATAGTCTTATTCTAGGAGAACCAGAAGCGGAGATATTAATGAATGTCCAGGCCTCCCTAACGCTCGTTCCACTGTGCGCCACACCGCTGAGCCACTCCGTTCCCGGAAGAAACGACCCATCATTAATATAAGAGAAAAAATAGCGTTTAGTATAATGGAAAAGTAGTGTAAAATATCATGGCGTCAGACCTGAACAGGGCTCTGAAATGATTCTACTACTTAAAATATTTCATGATAGGTGGAATTATAAATAGCTACCGTTTAAACTTACCCTATACAGCTTCAGGTAATAAAACTTTATCTTGTAAACAACTTGAAACTTCAATCGGTCGAGGCTAACATTACCCTAAGTTTACTCTATTGACGTTGAGGGTAATTCAAGAGTATCTATTAGCCTATACAACGCAAAGTTAGTTGATTAACGTACATCGATTGCTGTCACGCAATAAGGTAGATCGGTCCCCTTCAGAAATATAAATATTATCTGGAAAAAAATTACCGCCAAGGTTTATTCAGTGCCTATTTCTCTACCATTGCTCTAAATGTTATGTTAAAATTGATTATTTTTTAAATGTTATGTTATATGATTATTTCTGAAATGTTTGCGTCTTTCGATCTCCAAAATAAGAACAAATATGTATACCTACTCTATACCTTTATCATGTTCAATCTCCAAGAACACCATCATCGACGTATTCGAGAAAAACGGCATCAAACTGAAACTTTTTTTGAAAGAGGGGAGAGGCAAATCTGCAAATCCTTACTTGTTATCTTCAAGGATTAGGCACGAGAAGTCTAATTTCGGCAAAAATTCTGAATGCTTTTTTCACTAATAAAATTTGGAGTAATACCACAACTACTACCTTACTCCTAATATAATTCCGATTATGTATTTTTGAATGCTGCCATTGAAGTGAAATGAATATATTTAAAGGACATCTGTAAATATGCAATCAGATGATCCTAAAGACATTCATTTTTATTATTTTCGTTATTGTGTGAGTACTAGTGTTTTTTCAAATGCCAACGTTGTTTCTTCAATGCTACTAATCAAACCAATAATATTCTTCAGAGCACCAGAATTCTTCAGATCAGAAAAAGCATAGGACTTACCTGCTGTGAGAATAAAACCGCAACCATTGGACTCTGCAAAATACAAAATGTATCAACCATCATATAACATAACTCTATAACAAATATTGGCGCCATGCTTGGTGCAGTTGCTAATGCAATAAGCTCGATGCTTCAATTTATGCAAAGCTTAGAACCTGAACCCAGTTTGTGGCCACTGATTAGACTGGATAATATTAATGCATAATGACCTATATACAAAGTGTAGGCATGTCCTTTCACGGAAATTTATGAATTCCTCGATCAGAAGGAATGTTTAAATGACCATAGGATAATTTTACTGTTTTGTAATATAGACAATAAAGCATGACAATATGCTGTTTGCTGCGATGGATAGACCAGTTCAACCTTAAAACTAGTTAATCTACTCAAAAATCACCTATTAAATTACAAAAAAAATGTAAACATAACAAGTGTCGTAGTTAAACATTGATTTTTTAATGAAGACTAGAGGGTTCTTTAACTAACAAAATGAACACTACTCGATTTAATCCCAAAAATTGGTAACAGCGGTTTCTAATAGATCTTCCAATGGCACACAATGGTGTGGTCAAAACAGGCTAAAAACTATTTCAAATTGCTCAAAACGGATGGAGAAGTATGACCTACAAGGAAAAGCCTAGTTTATCCGAAACGGTGTTGCGGAAGAACAAGGTAAAGTGGCTTCCCCGAGTTGAGCTTCGAGCATCTCAAACATCTTCTTCACTGTCAGATAGAAAGTACCAGAAATTTCTATGTGCTTACAAAACTAAATAAACAAAAATAATGATTTTGAGGTTAATTTTACTCTCTCCTCATTTTTCTCAATTAATCTCCAAATGTAATTATAGTCCAGTACGTGGGGTTTTTTTGAATACAAAAGGTGGGGTAGTAGAGATTTTTTGTATGTTGTTAGGCTTGGGGCCCTGGGTCCAAGTTTTCGACCTCGAGGCGCATGCGCTCGAGCCGCCATGTTGAATTGTAGGTACAAAAATTGTTTTTTTTTATAGTAACTTAACAACGGTGGCTTTCAGGACAAAAGATGTCTTTTAACTTTGTATAGAAGACCAAATTTTCTACATATTTTAAGCTATCATAGCTATTTCAAGATTTTAAATAGGATTTTTTTAAAATTCTTTAAGTAGGAATATCTTGGAAAGGGCTAATTTTAGGACAGGTAAGTCTCATAGTAATATCGACTTGAATTTCCCCATACTATCACCCTTTAAGACTCCGCCACTAATTACCAGTCACCCTGTATAATAAGAATGATAAAATAAAACTCAACCAAAATGAAGTTTCCGCACTTTTTTTTCAAACAGTGCAACTTCACAGAGCTGTTACTCCTAACATATGTGTGCTACAAAAAAAATGTTCTACAAAACATGTAGGAAATTTTGTCTTCTTTAACTTTGTATAGAACATTTTTTGTCCTGAAAGCCACCGTTGTTGAGTTATTATCAATAAACCAAATTTTTGTGCCTAAAATCCAAGATGGCGGCTTGAGCGCATGCGCCTCGAGGTCGAAAACTTGGATTTTTCATTAGGGCCCCAAGCCTAACAACATACTAAAAAATCGCTACTACCCCACCTTTTGCATGCAAACACCCCTTTTTGATAGCCACGTACTGAACTATTAGGAACATCACAAACCAAACAACGTTTCGCCAATTCTGGCATCATTAGGACATAAACCAAAATAAAATTCACAACAATGAAGATCTAATGCAGCACATCGCATATCGACATTACAAACAGATTCATTGATCAAGAGCAGCAACTTTACTAAAGGACATTTAAAAAAGCATTTTTTTCATATAAAATAGGAGTTACCTCTGAACCAAATCACTTGTTACGATTGTAAAATTGTCCAAATCACTCGAAGTCTCAATGTTCTCTAATTGTTGATTGTAAATTTCCGTTTCTTTCTCATGACGAGAACTCATTGAGTCAATAATATATATATTTTTTAAATAAAAGTATAACAGGTAAAATCAATAGGCCATGATTTAAAAACTTGGGAACGCCATAGATAAGAAACTCAACTTCGTAAACTTTACGGGAGGACGATTAAATGGGTCGAGGGATGTAATTTTCTACAGCATTGAACATTAAGATTCTTCTTATCTATCTAAAAAGTTTTATAATAAAATCATATCTGCAACTCATGTTTAAACGGACGCCTACATATCGATATGATAGGAATTTCATTTGTGGAGAAGGTTAGGGGAAAAAAAATTATCATCCATAATTTGCAATTAAAATGTTTTTATGAAAGGGAATTCCGTAAGCAGTGTGGCTTTTTTCGGTCTTCTGCTGTTAATTAAATATTCCAATTACTACTATGATCGTTTATTAGCCAGCATTTTCACCTATAAAAAGTTTTTATATAAACAAAAAATCACATATGAAAATCGTTTCAGATACTAAAACGATGCCAGAGCCTTTCATAAATGTCAGCGAAATTATAATTACTTAATAATAGTAAAGTAAAATATCTAACGGTTAATATTATTACACTAGTACGGTAGTTCATGTTATTACGTTTAAATATTTAATTACCGCCATATAACATTTAAAAATAGGAATAATTTTTGTGTACGATTACACGCATCGTTTTGTAATTTATCTATATTCCTATTACTAGAAATGTTACAATAAAAAAAATATTACTTTTGAAAAAAAACAACCTAACTGGTACATGATTACTCAACACCCCTAATCAACCGTATGCAATTAGGTGTTCACCATCCACACTTAATCTGCATGTTTTTCTCCAAACACATGTTTTTCTCCAGGCAAATTAATGGAAGTAAGTGATCACCAGAAGGGTTTTAGAGTCCACCATTGAGAATGATTAAATTTTAAAAATTATACAACTGCAATGATTTTCTTAATGAGTAACCCAGCTTAGTTTTAATCCTTAGTATGTATTGTATATAAAAATTCATTTTCTTTAAATAATGTTCTATGTAAGACAATGTAGTAGAGCTCATAAATCAAAGATTTACATTTGTAAATTCATATTTTATTGTCTAGTTTTTACCATAAGAACCTACTATGCCTACTAACATCGCGGGTTCCCAACCCGGCAGATGGCCTTGGGATTTATTTAATGGAGTACAAAATCCTTGTTTGGGCCGTCCTTCGGAAGGGACGTAGAATGGGGTTCAGATACAGTGCCGAGTCAGGTACTAGTTAAAGATTCCTATTATACCTGGATTGGTAAACTTAAGGCCTCCCACTCACTGTAGCATCGTCCGATTAGCCTTAGCGTCCTAGAGTGGTCTTAAATGAATTAACATATCACAGGTTTCATTGAATATCAAAATATAAAATAAACATGGAATTTCTAAAGTCATTCACTTTTATTAACGGAAGTTTCAACATTTGATTTACCTGTGAGACGAAGAACTGCAAAAATGTAAATAAATTTCCATACCAGAGATTTCACTGTATTTGCATAAAAGACATGAATGGAAGAAGGTATTTTTAAATAAATATTTATTTTAAGAGATAATAAGCAATCCAAGGATATACTGAGCATAATTTTTGTCAGAGACTATTAAAGAAAAGTTATATAACTTGAAAAATTAACTTAGAAGTTCTAAAAGAATTCAGAGAATCCAGTAGGACAGAATACATGTTGAATATTCTGATAAAATGTAGTTTAGACGTTATTAAAAATATATAAAAGTGTAATAACGTGCAATTTCTATTAAAATCGATTTCCTCTAATCTAAGATATTTTCCTCTATAACTTCCTTGTCAAGCCTCGAGTGACGAACAGAATGAACTCAAGCAGGATATTTCCAGGATGAAAGGCGGGTTCAAAGGAAGGTGAAGCACAACTTCTTTGCCAGATTGTTTCTGAGCCTTAAAAGGAAGATTTTAAAGTGCAATGAGGAAATTTATAATAATAATAATAACCTCTAACAAAAGTCTTAATAAAGCACTGCGTAAGTAGAATTTGTGGACTTCTGTTGTTTACTAAGATTATGTTTAAAGTTGGTAATGAGCTTTTATTAATCCTCTCTTCTTTTTATAATATTTACTATCGCTACCTATGAACGAATATTGTTTCGTATGTCATCGAATACGTCAATGGAAACACCGGATTTTTTTGCGGCTGCAACAAAACCACGTTCAGGGAAGGGTATTGTAACGAACGGACCAATCGCCGTAGGTTTGAGAAATTTTTATCTGGTGTTTGAGCTCCCGCAAAATAGTTGGACCTTTCGATAAGAGCCCCGAAATGTATAAGGGAAATAAATTTCTGATTCAATATTCCAGATCGCATGTCATTTGATTGAAACCCTTTATTAAAATAATTACATAAATCATCCTTTAAAATTAAATACAATGACACTTCTGTTATTAAAAAACTAATAGATTGAATTAAAATGAACAATTTAAACTTTTTCATAATGAGAAATTAAATTAATTATACTAACTAATAAAAAAAACAATTTATAATTGAATTGTAGGATAATAAATTTTACCCTTTAATTACAAATAAAAAATGTTCAAATGATCATTCACAAAATAAATGTTTATCTGGTTGGTTAGCTGAAATATTGTAAAAACAACAAAAAATCTTCCTTATCTGACTATGGGAGTAGATCTTCGTCTGCGGGGCGAGCGAGGAAGTCGAGACGTCAGATGATTTTTGACAAATTTTAAACTAAACTAACACCAACTGCAGGTGGGCATCGACTTATTATATCTTATAAGTCCACAAAACAACTCTGCTATTCTTTACGATGTGCATTTAATGGAGCTCCTGCCAACACTGTCTGGCTTGATACAGATGAAGTAAACAAAAACCGATCAACTCCACTTTGGTCTCTCTTTTTCTTTTTTTTTTTTTTTTTTTTTTTTTTTTCTTTCTTCAATTTTATACGTGGTGTTTTTAAACTTATAACTAAACAGACGGCTAATTCCTATTGCCTACTAAAATAAATTATTCTAAACAAGTATGAAAATAAACGTTTAACTTATATCGTGGGAACATATGATCGAAGTTATAGTGAAACAGGTTAGTTTTATGTGTCACTAAATTAACTTCAATTTATGTTTTAATACTTTATATCTTTTTTAAAAAAGTGTTGTATTCTGATCGTACAGATTAGATTTAACATTAAAGTGGTAAAAGTGCGGTTTTTATCGCCAGCCATGGGCGAAGCGTCTACTTCTTCGCAGGCGGTAAGTGAAATGGAGTCGGACAACTTAAATTTAAGTAGTAATAATAACAATACTGGTTCCTGGGAGCTTGTTACTGGTCGAAAACGACCTTTACCAATTGAACCGGACCTTACAAGACAGAAACGACAAACGCCAATTCCAACACACAATAAATTTCAAGCCCTAACCTCAACACCGGACGAACCATCAGAAAATTCCACAAAACCAGTCTTAAACCAGAAACCACCCCCAATTTATATTAATGGTGTAGAAAATTTCTCTGCACTAGTTACATTCCTAGAAGAAAAAGCCGGACCAAATACTTTTATTGTCAAATCTACACTGAAAGGTGTAACTGTTTATCCAGATACACCTGAAACGTATCGAAAATTAAATGCAAGCCTTAGAAGAGAGGGGGCGGATTTTCATACTTTTCAGCTCCCACAGGACAGATGCCCGAGGATAGTAATTAAAGGCCTTCATCACACTACACCGATTAGCATCATCAAGGAGGCACTGAAACAGAAAGGTTACGAAGCTTCAAACGTAACCAACGTTATATCCAGATTCAAAACACCTCTCCCAATGTTCTTTGTGGATATTACTAAAGAAACATTCACAGAGAATGTTTATGATATAAAATCCATTTATTATACTAAAATAAATATCGAGGAACCGCGGGAAAAAAAAGACATCCCGCAATGTCTAAGGTGTCAGCAGTATGGTCACACCAGAGGTTACTGTAACCACCCACCAAGGTGTGTAAGGTGTGGCGGGCATCATGATAGCAGCTCATGTACAAAAACTAGAGAAACCCCTGCTACCTGTGCCAATTGTGGCGGCCAACACCCTGCCAACTATAAAGGTTGCCAAACATTGAAGAACCTCAGGGTTCAGCGTAGCTCGAGGAAATACCACCAGCGACCTACACCACCTCAACAAACTCAGTTACCACCGGACCCACAGGAATTCCCAGCCCTACGACAACCTTCACAGCACCATCGTCTGGGACAACCGCAGAACGACATCGGAAATCAGCAGATACTAAGGAGTCAACCTGCAACGAAGTCGACACCACAACAACATCATGTTCCAACAGGTATGATGAATAACACTACTCAGCCGGTACCCCCCATTGATAATGCTCCTCCTCAACTTTTTCAAATTTTGAATGGCCTAAATAACCTTATCCACCCTCTTTTTATTCTCCTCCAACAACTAACTCAAGTCACACAAGCCTGGAGCAACAGCCATGCCCCCTAATTTCTCAACAGCTGGCTCCTTGTCAATTCTCCTATGGAACGCTAACGGACTGATGCAACACCGGACGGAACTTGATTTATATTTACATGAAAAAAGGACAGACTTAGCACTTATCACTGAAACACATCTTACGCCACGATCTAAAGTATTTATTCCAGACTATACTATTTACAGGACTGATCACCCAGACAAAACGGCACACGGTGGCACCGCCATTATCATCAAATCGTCATTAAAACACAATCCTATTCACTTACCCATCACACCACACTTACAGTCAACTGGCATCACATTACATACAAAAGATAAAAACATAACGTTTGCTGCTGTGTATTGCCCCCCTAGGTACAAGCTTACATCTTCGATGTTTTCTGAGTTTTTTAAACGCTTAGGTCGATCTTTTATCGCAGGTGGTGATTTCAACGCGAAACACAAATGCTGGGGTTCAAGATTGTGTACCCCAAGAGGTAGGAACTTGTGGTATGCTCTTCATGAACTTGCATTAGATACTTCAACTCCTAATTCTCCCACTTACTGGCCTACTTCTAGACGTAAAACCCCGGACTTACTGGACTTTTTTATTACAAAAGGACTTAGAACAGTATACAAGACTGTAAATACGAGTTCTGACCTCTGCTCTGATCATTCTTTAGTCCAGATGACCTTATGCGAAGAACCTTCTGAGGCACAAAAAAGGCCTGCGCTCACACAGGGTATAACTGATTGGGGATTATATAGATCTTACCTTAACTCTGACCTCACAATCCCTGTTTCAATAAAAAACGAGACAGAACTAGAGGAGGCAGTGGAGAAGTTCACTAGAAGTATTCAAGAAGCAGCGTGGTCATCATCAAAACCTAGGTGCAGGAAATCAGATAACTTACCAAGCTACCCACAGTATATTAGAGATCTGATCAGAGCCAAGAGAAGAGCTCGTAAAAATTGGCAAACCAACAGACAACCTTCAGATAGACGGACATTTAATAAACTAAATAATGAACTGAAACGCCAAATTAGCAAATTTAACAGGTCAAATTACGACAATTACATTAAATCCCTTTCGACAGACGATGGAAGTTTATGGAAGCATACCAAAAGACTCTTAAAACATCGTGAGATGTCAGCACCCCTTAGAAAAGAAGATGGCTCTTGGGTTGTGTCGGACGAGGAAAAATCCGAGCTCTTTGCCGACCATCTTTCTTCCGTATTTACCCCACATACTGACTTTATAAACACAGAACACGAAAACTTGGTAAATAACACACTTGACATTCCATTACAACTAACACTGCCACCGCCCTCATTCACTCCCACAGAAGTAGCAGAAATAATTAGACACTTACCAAAAAGAAAAGCCCCGTGCTATGACTTAATAAATGCTGAGGTGCTCCAGCAAATGCCTAGGAAAGCTCTAGTGTTTTTAACGACAATCTACAACTCAATACTTAGAACTACAAAATTCCCTATACAGTGGAAATACTCTTTTGAAACCATGATTAAAAAACAAGATAAAGATATTAGCAGCCCTTCCTCGTACAGACCTATTAGTTTACTCTCCATTTGTTCAAAAATTTTTGAAAAATTACTTTATCCCCGATTATTAAAGTTACTGACAGACAGAAATATAATCCCTCACCATCAATTCGGTTTTCGGAAATCACACTCAACAACTCAACAACTACACAGAGTAACTGACTACATATCGATAGCACTAGAGCAGAAGTTATATGCAACTGGAGTGTTTCTGGATGTCGCCCAAGCATTCGACAAGGTCTGGCACCAAGGGCTTCTCTTTAAACTCAAGACTGTACTACCACACACTTATTATCTAATTCTTCACTCATTCCTTGCTGACAGATTTTTCTCAGTCCGACAGGGCTCAGAGCTATCTTCAATAAGACCGATCTTAGCCGGAGTGCCTCAGGGATCAATACTGGCACCGCTGTTGTACATAACATATACACACGACATTCCACTAAGCACTGACATACTGACAGCAACCTACGCAGACGACACTGCCATAATCACCAAACATCAAGACGCGACGCAAGCCTCACTAAACTTACAACATAACTTACAAAAGTTGAGTGAGTGGTGCCAACTATGGAAAATTAGACTGAACCACGAAAAGTCACAACACATCACTTTTACTCTTAGACGTGAAACATGCCCTCCCATTTACCTTAACAACTCATCTATCCCGCAGACAGATAAAGTACAATACCTTGGACTAACGTTTGATAGGAGAATGACATGGGGTCCTCACGTTAAGATGAAACGCCAATCACTGAACCATAAGCTCAATTTAATGTACTTACTATTCAGGAAAACCTCCAAATTAGATATAAGACAGAAACTAAACACGTACACTTACCTACTAAAACCAGTTTGGACATATGCATTACAAATTTACGGGATCGCTAAACAGACTCACAGAAAACGACTGCAGACTTTTCAATCAAAAGTACTAAGACTTATCACCAAAGCACCATGGTACGTTAATAACAAAACTCTGCATACTGACTTAAAAATACCAACGGTTGACGAACATATACGAACATACTACAAACGCTTTCAAGAAAAACTACACGGACATCCAAACCCGTTAATAGAACGAATGGCCTCTACTCTCATGCCTGAGAACACTAGGAGGAGATTAAAAAGAACGTGGATGAGGGATTTGTTATCATAGGAAATTGAATCAAGCCAAGGGAGAGGTACCACTGGGTACTGTTCTTCTTCATGCCTTTCAAGTCATTGTATCATGTTTTGTTGTTTTTTTTTTGTTGTTTTTTTTTCTTGGTTTGTTTTTTACTGTCAGACTATCTGCTGATTGTCACTGTTTTGACAGGTGTAGATAAAAATATAAAGAGAAAAAAAAAAAAAAAAAAAAAACTTATATCGTTTCCAAAAAATGTGATAAATAAGAAAATAGAAAAATTAGAAAAATGTTCTTTCTTTTACAAATTATTTATTTAATTGGTTATGATTAAAACTAATAATGGCATAATGTTACTACTTCATCTGGCCTTAACATCTGCTGACAGAATAATTCATAAATAAATAAATAATTAATTTATCCTTCCTAACTTCAACGTTCCTTTTGAAAGAGGATATTTCATATGAAACGACCCAATTTGAATATATAAACTAACATTTGTATGAAGACTAAAAAAAAACTGACTTGCCCGCATGTGCTCACCATAAAATCTCTTACAAGGATTGCTCCAAAATCCAAAACGAAGTTAAAATACTTTGTGTTCAGAAACAGACCATTTTAACCCAACACACATGTACGAGTTCTCTGGGTCACTTTAGAACATACGAGTATTTTAAAAGATTTCAGCTACTTGTGGACGTGTTTTTCAGGTGCACGAGAACCTCGATTTAATGCCAGAGAACGTCACAAGAGCGCAATTTAATATGGTGTAGAATATTTCGAATCCCAAATGACCTTGTACCGAGGACTACATTATCGCTTATATCTCAAGTTGAAAAAACGGAATAGAAATGGGGGCCAAGAATTCCGCAAGCAATGCGGTAATTTCCACCGGGTGGCCGTTGATTTGCAACACAAGTTCATTTATAGCCGGAGTTGAACAAACAATCCTATTATTATAATATATTATTTACTATTGGTGTAACGTGGAAGATCTTTCATCATAACAATATTAAATGAATGATAAGTACCGCTAGGTACTGTTCATGGCTCTCATTTTATTGTGAATTTGCTGACAGAAAATCTGCTGATTGTCAATTGTTTGTATTTTACAGGTGTGGATAAATATATAAAGAGAAAACAGACACAAAAAAATATTAGTTATTTCTATTTGCATAGCACTTGTTCCCCTGAGGAACAAATTAAACATAATTAAAAATCATTTACATAATTTAAATTTAAATAATTATATTTTATATAATCCATTTCTATTGTCTATAAAGTTGTATAAATATTTTTTATCTAGGACATTAAAGCAAATGGTGAATAACCTAAAATTATTCCGTAGTTTTTCAAAATCCATGAACATAAATTAGAACAGCAAGTAATTAATATTGAACTGTATAGTATATTTGTTATTACCTCAATTAGTTATAATTTGTATCGACAAGTAAAATAACTCTTTTTATTAAAAATTAATTTCAGTAGTCGTTTATGCGCTTATTAACTTTTTAGAGATTTTATCTTCACTATGTGGTATAATATCGACCCATTTCAATCTTTTCTATCAAATCAATAGGTAAGATAGTTGCTCCTCATTTACGTAAAAAAGTAACTAGCTGAAATTTTTCCGCTGTCTATCTTGCTCTGTCCAATTATTATTTGTATATATGTACTCGATTCTCGAAGGCCCTCAAGTGCCTTTCTTCCCTTTAAGTTAGCGACAAAGTTTCTCTACCATCTCAAAAAGTAGGAACGTCACTAGTTATTTCATATTCTTACTTTGGAATTTCTGAACATAAACCACCAAAGTAGTTTTGTAACGGTTAAGTAACGAGCATTTCCCTCATTTATTCCCTCTTCAACTTCGTTTTATAGACATCGTAGAACTCAAGTACATAAATTTCTCTGCATAGTACCTTAAGTTCTAGAGGATTATTTTCGAAGAAGTTCCATTGCGATGGTTGTCGTAATCATAATTCACATATCTATATAGTATTTTATTACTTTCAGAACATTATTTAAAATCACTGAAAACTATGTCACTATCGCTATTTGTAAATAGTTACATTTCAAAAATATCTCGAAGGTCCCTACGCAGTAGTTTCTTTATCACATTCATTTAGAGTCCAGACTATTTGGTTATCTGAGCATCTGGTATGTTCTGGAAGATATGCTATTGTCGAGCTGTCTAATAACTCAACAAAGTGGATCTCGTCAACGAAATAATATAATAAAACCATTTGTCACCTATAGAGCGAAAACTTAGATTGCCGTAAAACTAAGTATTTTCAACAGAAACGTTTTACGACTAAGCTAAACAATTAATAAATAATATATATATATATATATTAATAATAAATAATAAAAATAAGCTAATAAAAACTTTTACGACTAAGATAAAAATAATACAGAAAAAACTTTCTTCGTCGATGAAACGATAATACAGGTTTGTTTCTGAAAATAATCCCAAAACATTTATCGAGAAGGAAATGGTTCGGGAGGAGGTAAAAAAATTCTTTAAATACTGATGAACTATTAAGTAAATAATAGTTATAAACCGATAATAATAAAATTATCCTTTAATAATGATTAACGAAAGTCATAATCATAGACATCTTATATGCATATTGTCTAGTCAGCCCTGAAGAAGACCTGAAATGTGCGTTGAATCGGCAATTTCTAATAAATAGTTTATAACTGATAAAGGAATTATTTTTTTTACCTTCACCCGGACCATGTTTTTTTCTTCATATTTATTCGGTCAATTAATAACTATTCAAATTAAAAAATGTATAAATTTTTAGATAATGGTGTTATGATTCTATAATATTCATTCCATTTTTATAAATGGCGTACTTCTGGGAATGTAAAATTTCTAATTGACGGTCGTTTCTAAATAAAAAAAAACGAACATTTATTAATGTCAAATTCCGAGGATCGCATTCGAGGAATCATTCGGAACAGATTAAAAATAAATAAAACACAGCATTAAAATTTGTCGGACATACATAAATAAACACATTCTCGATCGGCCCTGTAAATGGTTCAACAGAATATACTGGGGAAAAAAGGATTGTATTCACATTAAATTTAAAGTCTACCTGTTTATTCTAATTTAATAAGAAGGAATAAATTGAATATACGTTGTGTTATCAATCAATTTCCTAAATTAAAAACTTGGAATATAAAGATATAAGTTTAATAACATGTGTAAATTTGTTAATGGATTCTGTTTATTTTTTTGTATTTATTTTTGTAGAGCAAAATAACGGATAGATTGTTTTTCATGATTATGACGCTTTTTATGACAATTTTCTTGACACCTCGCTTCGTCCCAAGCATTTACTAATGAAGAAGGCACTTACTTTTGATTGCCCCTGCCCTAAATATCCGAACGGACATAACTTAAAGCCTCAGTATTTAAGAGGATATGTTTGTTTTTAAAATGGCCGATTACAAACGTACTTTTTGAAAGATAACAAACCAAAACGCAGTCTATTTGATTCCAACAAAATCAAATTGCTATATAAAATTTATCTTTCAATTTCAATTAAATACAATCAACATTTACCGAGAAAGTGTGAATTAGACCTCGAAGATAAAGTTTTTATTCGGAACATTTTTATATCACATGCAAGAAATACTGAGTATTGCTACATTCTACACACAAAAAACATTAATTAATAATTTTCTACCAAGATATTTTAAATTCTATAGATAGAAAAAAAAGTTCAATAAACACGAGCAATGAAAAAACAAATTCTGAAACACAGCCTAGGGGTGTTTCAGAGTTTTGGATTCGGTATGTGGTAGAGATTTTACTTTATCAAGGACAACGGTTGTTCAGGGAGGTCCTAGATGACCGACAACTGCCAAGTTTTCTACCAATTAAGGGTACCCACTTTAGAGAGACTGAGGGAGCCCCAGGAGGCTCTCCAGATCCCACAAGATCTATTAACTACTAACAGATTAAATAAATTATCTACCTTCACCGGTTTTGAACCTAGAACCTTCAACATGGTAACTTAGTTATCTACCACTGATCATATACATATCATTAAAGTCTTGCTTTTTTTTTTTAACGACTGAACTTTCTACAGTAAGAGGATCTTTTTATTTTATTTTTTTTTGTATATTAAGAATAACACACCTGATGACTTTTAAAGTGGATTTATCAAAACTAATCTAATTAAAACTAATTTATCAACACAAATAAGTTTAAATAACTGACAATACATAGAATTTACAGTAGTTATTATTATCCGATTCAACAACTGTAAAAAAAATATTATTTTTTTTACTATTGGCTGATTGGTTTACTTGAGTATAATTTTATTATTTTTTAAAATGATGAAGTGTATAGTCGAAAAGACAAACACGAAATATTTAGCATACCTAATATTAATCTTTGAGGAAAAAAAATTACATAGCTTAATAATAAATTTAAAAAATATGAATATCATCAATGTTAAGTATGATTAAAACAAAACATAATATAATTTTTTTGAGATAAAATTTCACTCGGATCAACGATTATTTTGTCTTTTTTTTTTAAATAGCATATTTACCTGTAGACATTCCGATATGAATAGTCTACGAATACACAGAAATATATAATATGAACTCAAAATTTTTATTGGAGTACTTCATATTTAAGCTATTGATGCTGTAATTAAGAAAAGACATTTTGATAAATAAGCAAATAAAATATTAAATGTATGTACTTTTTTATCCATTTATCAGCTTTTTAAGTGAAATTTATTTATACTGATACGATCACACAGAGGGTCCATTGCTATAACAGTTTAAGATGAAGGTCAATCTAGTTTCTTCAACTAGTCAGAACTGCTTCGTATATTTCATTCTTTGACAGCTCAAATATCTGGTATTCTTCGCATATGCGAGACGATTTAATAAAAATAAAAAAATGAATTTAAAAATTATTTTCAATATAACCATAACTATAATCGGTCGGAAAATTAATTATTTAAAAGGCACCATTATAAAAGGGTCGTAATTATAAATGATAAACAACCCATTCCGATCATAAACATTTTACGATCTGTCATATATCAAGACATTTTTTAAATTATACATAATGAGGTATTATTATCCTTAATTGCACAATTTATCATAAAACATCATATAATGATGGATACGTAAAAATCACGAATTAATAATTAGAATATATATCAATACTAAATATACTCTATCAAATGAAAAATCAAAAGTTATTTACGAGAAAAAACAGGTTTGAACATTTGAAAAGTGACAGCTGCACAAAAACTCTCTATAAAATAATTTTTTTTTAGACTTCAAGAATCAAAAATAACATTAAAATGTACGAAAGCTTATTTTTTTCTAAATTTACCCAAATGTATTTAATATATCAATGGTTTATTATATATACTAATGGATAATGGACCAAAAGTTGAAACTAGTTGATTTTTTATTTTGAACCTTACATAATAGGAGTAAGAAATTTTTTTAAAACTTACCGATTTAAAGTAGTTTTTTTAAAAACAATAGTAAAAATTAGTAAAAAATTGTTGGAGAAGAAAATGAGGCTTAGCGTCAAAATTAATATCAACATCATCTTCTAGATAAAGTGTCGCTAACTTATCAATGCATTTTATTTACACACACACACACACACACACACAAACACACACACACACACATGTGATTTCGTAAAACAAGAAGTGTTCTTACTATACATAGTACTATTTTCAGTTGAATGAACTTTTTTATTTTATTATATATATATACACACAGTCGTGATCATAGAAATTGCATCACCCTTGAGTAAAGTAATTGCATTACCTTTTTGATCCTAAATGTGTAAACCTATAGTAGGATTGTATTTGTTTACCTACTAGTATTAGAGAGAGATAGAATCAGTGACTCAGTTTAGTTGTGTCTAGAGTATCCAATATTAAGCACGTATTTCTTATTATTATTTCTAATAGACTGAGTTTCAAACAAAAGTCTAATGAGGAAAAATTTAAAATAATGACGTTTGCTGAAGCTGGACTTTCTTCGCGTGAGATAGCAAGGAGGGTGAGGTGCAATCAATTCACTGTTGTAAGAATAATAAACAAAAATCTTTCCCAAGGATCTACCGAGCGAAAGAAAGGGAGTGGAAGGAAAAAGAAGACAGATGAGCGTTTAGATTGCATGATGATGAGATTATCCTTAGAAAATCGCTTCAAAACTGCTAAAGAAATATCTAGAGATCTAGCAGATATCAATTCAGCAGAAGTAAGTTGAGAAACAGTTGGCAGAAGGTTAAGAGAAAAAGGTTTATGGGCAAGAAATCCAGCTAAAAAGCCATTTCTTAACAAAAAATGAAACAATCTCGCCTAAATTGGGTGCAGAATTTTAAAAGTTGGACATCTGATGACTGAAGGAAAGTGATGTTTTCAGATGAGAGTAAATTCAATATCTTCAGTTCTGACGGGGCGGACGATGCGGTCCTCATACGTAAGACGTCGGCCAACTGAAAAATTTGATGAATCCTGTACTATAAAAACAGTGAAACGTCCGGCAAGTGTGATGGTCTAGTGATATGGTACTTTGGAAATGGCAAAATAAACTTCATAGATGGGATGGCTAATGCAGAGAAATATTTTAAAATATCGAAAGAGAGTTTGATTCCCTCAATGAATTTCCATCACACTGCGGAGACTTCATTTTTCAAGATGATTCTGCTCCAAGCCATAGAGCCAAATCGGTAAGTTAATTATTTATTTATTTAGAAAAATGTATTAGCTATAAGATACATTATTTTTTATCGCCTTTACCATTGTGTTTTTGGATAGGTAATGCAGTTTCTAACAGAAAACGAGATCTCCACGTTGCCATGGCCAGGCAACAGCCGTAATTTAAATCCTATAGAAAACTTGTGGATAATCATGAAAAAACAAATTAATCAATATTAACAAAGCCTAAGAATAAAGATGAGCTAAAACAGGCAATCGAAGAGGTGTTGAATGAGGAGACTAGTGAGGAAATCATAAAAAAATTGACTCAATGTCAAATTGCACGAATAAACGTTGGTTCAGTTATCAGGGCTAATGGCGGTTAAGATTTAACCGATTAAAGATTAGTTAAGTATTTTGGACAAAATACTAGTTTATATTAATATTTAAATAAATATGTTAACATACAATTTTTCCAAATAAATTCATATGAGTACGTAAAAAACAATTTTTTTCTTAAATTCCTCGTTAGCACCAAAACTTTTATCTATCATTTTATGAATATTATTTATTTTTTGTTTGGGTTTTAACCATTTTTCATGGCTAATAATATACTCTTTTTAACATTATCAAAAGGTAAGAACAAAATTGGTTTAAGGAGATCCTCCATAATTTTTAAGTGATGCAATTTCTTTGACCACGACTGTGTATATATATATTATTGTTCTTTTAATGGTGAATATTTTTAAATCCTTTCTCTTCAAAATTAATATATATACATGCAATCGTATAAATCATATGTGTTGTGTTTATATATTTATAAAGTAACACACTTTTAAAGTGTAAAATATATACAAATTTATATTGTGCAACAAATATGTTGTATTTACATGTTTGAATGAAAATTAATAATTATACAATAATACAACTATGACTAAATATTAAATATCAAAATAAATTAAAAAATGGATCTTGGAAGTTGCAATAAACCTGGTACGTTACGTATACTATACCGCAACACCGGAGTGCTATGTATGCTGGGACAGTTCATCATTAAGTGGGCTTAGATTAAAAGTTGCATCATCTTAAAAATAATTTGTATAAATTCACCTTATGGCAAAGAATATATTAGTTATTAAATTTTATCAAACTGATACTAAAATATTAATATCCTAATTCATCTAAGCCAACTAAACATTTAAGACATAAGACCAAGTCTCCAAAAACTCAAAGCCCATTAGTGGATTGAGTAAATATATTTGTTGACTATGAACAGAGCTTGTCGCAAGTTAAACACTTTCTGAGTTAATGACTTTCGTTAATGAATTCTAAATTAGGAATAGCAAGAGTACTTCTTCATTTGTATAACGATTATTGATGTTTCGTGGAATCAAGAAGAATAAATATAAAATTTATATCCAAATCATAGTACTTATCTATATTAAAAATATCGTTTGTGTAATAATCTCACTGTAGCATCCCAATATTAAGAAAGTAATAATATACATTTTTTTATATCAGTTCTGCAGTTTGTAGTTAAGTTACAAGTTTTAACTTTCCATTCGTTTCATTTTTAATATTCTCCAATTCGGGTACTAACAGTGGATAGTTTCTTTGCTTGCCTTAATCTCATAACCATTATCTTTCATTCTATTTACTTGATGTATTATCATTTTACAGTATTAATTTTAAATAAATAAATTTTAAAATTTTCTAAAAGTAAATATATTCGGGAGTTTTATTATGAAAAAATTTGTAGTTATGGCTACAAATTTTGGTAATCATTCCATCAATAAATAAACGTTTCGAAGTTTAGATGATATATGTTTGTTAAAACGGTCATTTCTTAATTAAATGATTATCGAAAAATATATATTTCCCATAATTAAACTATTTGTCCATACTAAAACTCACGATTATATTTATTTTTGGAGAATATTAAAGAGGAAAGGAATAAAGTTAAAATTTGTTGTGACTCGACTCGAAGCGACAACCTGCGGAACTGATACCTCTTTTTTATTTATTAAAATTATTAAGTAATTCTTTATGTTCTTTTTGGTTGACAAAGACATCTGACGTGAGATTTACTGTACCAGAAGATGAAGCTGTAAGAAGCTGCTTGAAGTGACAGAAGCTTTCGCTAGCAGATTTCCAGATACAAGCAGACGTGTAGGTAGAGATATGGATACAGATATAGATACGGATACAGATACAGATACTGATATAAATACAGATACAAGATACGACAGACAGCCTTACCTTCACTGACATGATGCCTCCCCCCAGGCTGGCCCCCAACTGACAAGCCGCCTCCCTCTTATTGATCCCGATGGGGAGCGCTAGTGGCAGGATCCCGCCCCATGTATGCTTATGTGTCTCTATGTGTTTGTGGTTTTTATTTAAATTCTTTTATAAATAAAAAAAACAATAAATAAATATACAATAATCTCCATAAGCCTTAGCTCAAAATTCCAAATATATCAGTCGAATCAGGAACATTTCGCTAACATATGTTTTCCGATAGTGCGACTTGTTTCACATATATAAAGTCATAATTTTTTTCGGCTACATGAAACCATAAATTAATTAGAACATAATAATTATAAGTAACCAACTACGGGACAGTTCCTATATTTATATCTGTATCCATATCTCTCTCTACCTACACGTCTGTACGTATCAGGAAATCTGCGTCTGTCACTTCAAGCAGCTTCTTAACGGTCCACCTTCTGGTACAGTAAATCTCACATTATATGTTTAGATATCTTTATCAACCAAAAAGAACTTTATTCATATTTTTTTTAATTTCGATAAATTAAAAAGAATTACATTTTATTTTATTACTTAGGAACATTGGGATGTTCAAGTAAAATTATATTATATGATTACACACACCCTATTTTTTAATGCAGATAGTAAAAAAATCTATGAATTTATCTTATCCTTACCAATGCCAGTAAGTGATTTTAATAACATTATAGTGTTGTGACTTAAATATAAATGCTATATTTTCTTTTTAACTCAACGGATCGTCTATAATAATTAGTCTATTATATCTAGAAGGACTAGATGCCAAGAAAAGCAGTACGTCGCGCCTCGACATTAGAATAGATGTTTAAATAAATATTTCACAAATAAAATGTATAAATATTTTTATTAAGTTTTTCTTCACGCTTCTTCCTTCACACCCCTTCATATCAATCATCTCCCCTTCTGTCAATCCACGTTAGCAAGAAAATAATTTCGATCAGCTCCATTAGATATACCATTATGTTTGTTTCATTATTCTATTGCCAGTGTTAAACTTACTATCAAAATTTCTTCAACTACGCCAATCTTTTGAGATTTGTTTTTTGATACCTACTTAATCAGAATAAAGCACTAATTTGAAATTAAAAAATCACTGTATTGAAAACATGGTAACAACATATTAGCCAATGCAATAGCGTACATATAAACAGCTGATGAATAATAGCGCAATCCCAAAATGGTGGTGGTGTTGTGGAGGCAGGGTCCGACTTATCTAGGGCTTATCAAAGAATACCTTAAACGGGCTGGTCTTGGATGGGCTGAGCTGTACGCTGTGTGTTACATTGCGTTGCTTTACATTTTGTAGAGTGCCTTACCTTCCTTAGCGTTGCATTTCGTTACGTTACAATGCCTTGCCTGCCGTAGCGTTGCGTTATATTGCGAAGCCTTACCTTGCTTAGCGTTATGTTGTGGTGTGCTGGCTGGGATGGATTTGGCCCTTTGGCTGGACTGGTTGCGCCGCATTGCCCTCCGTAGCGCCACGTTGTGTTGCCGTGCCTTGCGTAGCGTTTCTTTACCTTACGTTGCATGGCGTGAAGTTGCTTGTTTGCTGTGCTATTGTGTGTGTTGTGTGCTGGGCTTGACTAGGCTGGGATTGCCTGGGCTGGGCCGTTTCCTTGCGCCCCAGGACACTCTGTGCCGTTTCCTTGCCTTGGGATGCGTTTCCTTCCTCAGCATTGTGTTGTATTGTATTTTATTGCGTTGCCTTGCCTTGCCTTGCGTTTCATTGCGTTGCTTTGCCTTGCGTTTCATTGCGTTGCTTTGACTTTCTGTATTTTAATGATAGTTGTTTCTTTATATTTTATTATATTGTAGTTAATTTAACATTGCTGTGCTGTGCTTTGCTTTATTTCCTTTTGAAATATTTTTCTTAGTTTTTTCTTTTGGTTTTTGATTCATTTTATTTTTATCTGTATATTTACTAATTTATTTTGATATTACTCATGTTTGTTTATACATAAAAGCAAAACCTTAAAAGAAGAGTGAACTATTTGTTAGGAATAATTTTAAAATTAAATCATTTTAAGAACTTAGTAAAAGTTGAGTGGAAAAATTCCAAAGAAAAAGTCATGAGTCACTAAAATATCTGAATTCAAAAATACCTACTGATTTTTTCGCACATTAATGCATCATCAGGACATAAGAAGAAGAATAGAAAAAGAAAAAGTTAGGAACATCAACCACACTGTACAACAATCAACCAAAGACATCATGCCTCCATAACCAAAGCCCAAATATATTAATAGGTACCAAACTAGGTATAACAGCTAGGAAAGATTAAATAAAAACAGCCGATTATACAATAAAGTAATTAAAAAATACACATATATAACATATAACATATGAAATATAATGCCTCCTAATTAAGTCACGTCTTTTCCGGCGCAACCAATAATATAATCGACAACCAATCCTAATTCCTAATCTTCTTCTTCAAAGCTACTTCTCTATCTTCATCCTGGGAGAATTCAGCTACTAATACTAAGTGATTCTAATACTGTCCATGTTATGTGGCATACACACTGTTCCACAACGGTGACCCTCACTCCTTTATTCAACATATTTTATTTATTCAACACCATTGATTATATAAAAGGTCCCGTATCAGCTAAAGAAATCCATTGCATAGGCCTGAGCTAGCCTAATTTAATCTAGCTGATCCACTCTTAAATCGCCCACGTTATGTTATAATGAAATAAGCTCATATCATAAGCTTTTTTTTTTCAATGTCTGATACTTTAGAATGGGTTCTTTACGCTTCCTCTGCTCGACATCATATCTAATATTGATATTGCTATGTAGCAGGTAAAAACAATCAGCCAAGATCACTAATATATGTTGAAAGTATATCAGTAACTTTCCAACATCCGTACCTCAAAAGGGAAAGAGTCCGAAGTCCATGAAAGTGCTATCTTAGTAAGATAATGACTGCTTGGCTCTATATGAAGATACCTTATTATATAAATGCTTATTATAGGTAATGTATTGAACATATAAAGTTACAAAATAATAAGTCCTCACAATCGGACCCCAATACTTGGAGAGTTCCTCAAACTAGGAGTCGCTTATCACTCTCAGGTGAAAAATGTAAATTAGTATAAAATATTTTCGAAACAGAAAAGCTGTCTAAATAATGCAAAGAATCGATTTTCCAATTTACCAATTAATAAGAGGAAAGGAGATGGCAGTGACAACAGATATTATAGAGGGGTCAGCTTACTATATTCTGCTTATAAAGTATTGCACAGTATATTCGCATCGTGTCTTAACGGAATAGACCGCTGGGTGACCACCAAGGTGGACCCAGGTCAAATCAATCAATTTTTTTCGGAAACAAACAATTCATAAAAAAATAGTGTAATATAACTCAAAGTGGACTAATTCATTATCTATCTTAAATTATTTTGAATACAACACAGGTATAACAGAGGAACTTAATAATGTAAGGAACGAAATGGGCTTACCTGTAAAGTCGATTTGTTTAACGACGGCGACATACGAGGTGAGTAGAGTAAAGGCAACGGGAAAAATTTGGTATTCCTTCGAAATCCGTAAATTGCAGGCACCTTTTTTTTCTTGTTTGCAGGTAGGGTGATTCATTATCACCATTTCCTGTTAATATTGTCTCAGTGGCCATCGTGATAAGGGAAGAATTTAATAATTCAGGAATTATATTTAACAGAAAGACTCAACTGCTATCAAATGCAAACAATGTGGTCTGGCATAGGACCATCACTTCAAGCATTTCGGAATGCATTCTGTGTGTTGAAAGATGAGACAAGGACAAAAAAAAGCAAAACCAAAATCTTTGTTTTGAAGAAGTTTGTGCATCCTCCATACTGATGTCTTGGGAAACCAAAAATTTCTAACAATATCGGCTTTACCTAACTTCAATCCAAAATTAATTATTAATATAACCATGAGAAGAAAGGAGATGGAATAAATGCATTTTTTTTTCTATAGAACCTTCTGAGATTTGGGCTATTGAGTCCTGCATCCAAGTTTAGGTTACCTTGGTATTAAGACTAATAATCCTCCAGGGAGCCAGACATGGGCCCTTACAATGGAAAAGGGTATGGATTACGATTGTAATGCACTTTCTTGTTATTACATGAATGCACATATTACCTTCTCATCAAATATTAATTTACACTCCTTTAAAGAAAAACCCATCGAGTAATAAATGGGAACTTATCTGACTCTATCCTATGATCAGGCCATTCTTTTTTTTTATTAACAGTAAAATGAACATGGTCAAATCGTGTTTAAACAAGTTTTCAGGCTGAGTTTCATAGGCCTATTTCTAGCAAAGCTGAGGATCACAAACTCATTATTAAAAATCTTCTTAACCATCAATGGATCCCTAAATGGAATAGTTAAAAAATTACGTGCTACCACATTATATCTTCTTGTTTTATAGATGCTCCCTGCAAGCTTCTCGACTGCATATTATTAGTGATAGGATTTCAAAAGTTGAAAGTACAATATATACCATTTTACTAAGGAATTAGGAAAATATCTATCCAGAAATGACAGGCAAATCAACAAGTCACATGTTTATTAACTTTAATAACAATTGTCCATCTCTTTAATTTAGACAGTTAATACATCAACTTTTATAATACTTTAATACATAAATAAATTCTTAGAAAATAAGATACACTTTTATTCTCATAAAGTCAATTATTATTATAAAACATATTTCATAAACTTAATGGTAATTTCTTATCTAAATATTCACTTTTTAATAGACATCTAATAACAGAAAAATACGAAGACTTTATTTTTAAAAATAAAAACGAAAAATATATATCTAATCAGATCTTGACATTTGTAAATTATCAAATCTTTACTTAGGTACATAAAATCACTGCTGCAAACCAAAATTCCAGTATCATCACATATAAATGAAAACATGTAACCTAGCATAATCAAGAACATTCATCGATCACATTTAGAGACTAAATACATAGAAATTTATACAATATTAATAGTTCTCTTAATACAAACTACATCTATAATACAGCATTAAAATTGAAAAAATTATTTGAAGTTAAGATATTTTTATCTTAAGAATCAAATGCCTACTACATATAAAATTTACAAGCAATATAGTAACAATGTGTTCCTAAAAGTCGTCTTTTTTTTATTTAATTTTTTTTTAATAACCAATTAAAAACATTTTATGAGATTTTATAAAGCATTGGGTTGGACTAGAATAGAACTAGAATTCTGTCAACTTACAACTATCTCTAAACGGCTTCCAACAAATATATTGGACATCAGATTTCAACTATACTAGTTCTGTTAGGCAAAGCAGTGGACAAACAATCGAAAACTAGATTCAACAAGTAAAAACAAAAATATATCATATGTACATATCTTTGATACAAAAATAAAATATTTTACTGCAGATTTAATCAAACAAAGGAAAATGTCTTGAATCCAAACTTTAATAAAAGATGATTCATTGAACAATTGACTTATACAAATTGTATAAAAATATTATTACAATTTAATTGATTGCTAAACGGAAACTCAAGAAATACACCAAAAAAATAGAACATTGCAATGTCAGAAGAGCGAAACAAGTAATTTTTTTTTTTTTAAGTCAAGTCTTATGGAACATAAAAAATGTTATGTGAAAACCAGGGTACTAAATAGGTAGAGTAAAATTTCAATAATCAGACATTAGACAAATCATATTTAATCAAACAGTTTTGAAAGAAAAATTAAGGTAAGGCTGTTTGCTATTATGTATTAATCATTATTAAGACATTATATATGATAGGTAGTGAAGAAAAATGCTTTTATAGGCAAGTGATGTCTCCGTACAATTATGTATGTCTATGAAATCACTAGAATTCAAAATTTTAAAGAAGCTAGTTGATACTTTTGAATTAAAGTTAAAGTTGACTATTTTTCAAAAATCTTTTATGAAATTCTTCAACTTTATTATATAGTTTATTACACATAAAAACAATAATTTCTCCTTTCTATATATTAAGATTTGATCCAGTATTTAGCTTAATTTTAAATTAAGAAGTTTATAAATCTAGAATTCCAATATTAACAATTGAATGCAAGAAAACATCTATGACCCTTGTTCCCAACATTTTATTTCTTTTTTGTTCATTTTTGTCAATCAATATTAATTGTCTGAGTTTATTTTCAATTCTCTCTCATCCTTTGTTTAACCCTGGCTAATAAATTTTCAACTGCAGTCAAATTGTAATTGTGTACTTTGAGACACTCAATCGTTACAAGTAAAATACGTAATTTGCAAGTAAAATCAAATTCAAAAACATGTTAACTAATAAAATTTGGCAACATACAAAAAATAGTAATATTTTTATATAATAATAAAGGAATAAATATATTTTCAAGTAATTAAAACTATCAGATATAAATTATAGTAAATAGGATATTCTACAGAATATTCAAAGTTAGAAAGTAAATTATTTATAATACCAAATATGGATCAAAGTCCAAAGTCCTTTTTAAAACAATAATAATACAATAACTTTTAAAGATCAACAAAAAGAAAAGGACATCCTAAATTGAACTATTATCAATGAATTTATATTCATTAAAAACAACAATCTGCATATTTCATTGAATTTAAGTGTGATTGTGATGAAACCAAAAATAAGAATCATTCAGTATAAATAGAGCTAAAGGGGATTATATTGTTATTAGTCAGTATACTTTATAAATAAGAGTAATAAAATAAATGAAGGTAACAATCTGAGCCATACTAATTGTGTAATATTAATTAATATTATAATAATCACATAACCTTATTTATTGCTAAGGATTGAATTGATCCAATAGCTGAAAAAATAAATGAATTATTATATATTATAAACAAAGTTCATTGTTTGGATTCTTCTATTAATAGTTATGTGGAAAACAAATTCTGTAAAAAAAAAAACATAAACCTAACTGAAAAAAATTAAAATAAAATAACCAATAATGAAGGGACAAAGCAACTAAATATTTATAAAAAACAATCAATAAGAAAAATCCCTATTTTTACTGGATAATGGTTAGTATTTATATAATACCATTATAATATCATAAATACTGCAATTATTCTCAAAAATCTAGCAACAAGCAACTAAATAAGAGGAAGGAATGATGAATAATCAAAAATCTAATCCTCTGAATGGAATGTCATCAGAAAAAAACATGGAAATCACATTATTAACAGTCAATAATCAAAAAACAATTAAATGAAAGGAGTATCTTGAATGTACTCATAATTGCAAAAATAATTTAAATTAATCTGAAGAAAGGAAAATAGTTTTCTAGTACGCAAAGGAATCTCTCATTCCCACTGAAATCATTAAATTTTAATCTTCCAGATAATTAATTTGAAACTATCTAAGTGTTCAAAAGGCTTGATTTATATCCATCCTGAAATACCTGAAATATCTAATATGTTTTGAATTCTATTGCACTGAATCCTTTATTTCAAATAAATTATACACTTGCCCAGAATTCCAAAACTTAATAATTAAATAATTTAAATCAAAGAATGTATATATTCAGTACACTATAAAATTGTTATAATATAGCAAAGACATAAATTCTTTGATTTAAAAAAAAATGGTAAAATTCATTAAATATAAAGGGTATTTGAATTTAAGGTGACTTTTAACAGGTCAAATTTTGTTTTCAAATTGCAAAGTTAAATTAGAAGAAATTCAAGCAGTATTATCTTCGATACCGAAACTGGTCTTGGGACAATTTTAAACATAAGAGATTATCACATAATCTACTTCAAGTTTTAAAAGAAATCAACACATCCTTACTTTCCAAAAGCGGAAAAGTCACACAAATTCTTCCAGACTGATCCATAATATAATTCACCATCTATCTTTCAATAAAAATAACAGTCAGACACTTATTAACAATAAAAAAATAGTTATTAATTTGATATGTACAAAAGATGGTAACTCTTGAAAGCTATCTATTAAGAGAGCTGAGAACTCATTGTGGAAGATGAGGCCTGCTGAGGCCCTGGCAAAGAAGGACTAAGTTGGTGATGAGTCGAACTGACAGAATTCTGATGCAGATGGTGAGCGGCCTCTTGCTGGGCATGTCTCGGAGGTTGCAGAGTCAGGCTGCTCAACTGCTGGGGCTGGTTGTGGCCAGCAGACTGCTCCTGAGCTAAGCTTGGGCTGACATGATGCAGTTCCAATGGCTGGAGGTGGTACGCAGCACCACTTCTCCCCTGCTGAACAGCAGAATGGTTCTGCGTCGAGGGGCCATCGTCAACTTGAGGATTGTGGACTGGAGCTGGAGCTGGGCCAGATGCAATAACTGACTCATAGCTTGGCGGAGGTCCATATAGTTGCATGTAAGGGCTAGGCTTCGGTCCGACGAGACTGCAACCACTTGAAGTGCTACTACCGCTTTGGCTGTAAGAGGGTGGTGGTCCATTCATACCAGGTCCTGGAAAAAATAATGCGAATATTAATATAAATATTAATTATATTATTTAATCAGAATAAATAGATATAATAATCTTATCCAATTAGCCTGTGATTATCTTATCTAATCAGAATAATTAGATAAGATAATCATAGACACTAGTTTCATTAACACAACAAAAATTAATTTTAAATTAGATAGGATCGAATGACATGTCATGAATTGATCTCTTATACAGTAGAATCCCGATAATTCGTATGGTCAAGGGACTGAAGATTTGGTACGAATTATCGGGAATACCAATTATCGGGAGTACAAAATAAAAAAAATTAAAAAACGTATTAATGCAGTTTTTTTAATCTATCGAACCATCCATCACTTGCACGAAAGTCTTCAATTCCCATTTTTCTGCGAAAACTCGGGCTTTTTCCCTTCAAATATTACCTCCAACTGATACATTTGAATTTCTTGCTTGTACGAACCACTTTTTTAAGTTCTCTACAAGTCTGGGAAGTGATTTTGTCCTTGTTCTTCAAAATTGATGTGATCGTTGAACCAGGGACGATGAAATGCTTGGATACGTCAATTAACTTCCAGCCAATGGTCACAGTGTTTATGATTTGTTATTTCTCTTTAATAGATAGGCTACCGTATTTTGGATGCATGATTACGTGTCACAACGGTAACAAAAACGAGACTGAATTGTAAATAAAAGTGTGATTTTAAGAAAAGCTTAATAAAACTCCTAGAACTCTCCCTCTCTACTCCCCTCATTTCCTTTGAGTGAAAACAGTACGAATTACTTATGAGATTTCCTAGAAAACTTGTCTCTCCCTTAAAAAACAATAGGATCTACTGTGCCTCTAAACAATACAAACATACTTGTGTATAAAAAGAATACAAATTGAGTGATTTCCTAGAAAGCATTTATTCTCATTCTGCTCCCTGGCATATCTGCTTCACTGTTCTCTCCCTCTCTTTCGAAAACAGTACTAAGTAACGAGATTTTAAAGCTGGAAATACGAATTATATGACGTTATAAGTGACCTCGAGCATAAAAATAATACGAATTACCGAGGGGTCTGAAATGCATTGATTTTATACCATTTATCGGGATTTTCTCTGGGGACCGGCAAATTTGTACAAATTAGCCGGAAATACGAATAATCGGGATACGATATATCGGGATTCCACTGTATTAGGAAATGGCATAACTATATTTTTTCGTAATCGCAACATCTTAAGGTTTTCATTTGAATTACTCCAAAAATATGGCAAATGTTTTTATCACTTAGCACTTAGCAAAGAGTGATAATTTAAACCATATACACCTTTTAAATTTTATGATGAAATAATAATCATTAAAACCACTTAAAAGAATAAATGATTTTTTTAGATCCAAATAGACTTATACCTATTTCAAATATAGCAGCTACATTATCTTGTTGCATAACATGAAATGGCTGTTTTTATGAATGGTTTAAATAAATTGGAGAAAAAAATATGATACAATGATCAAATTCTTTTGGTTTTTGTGAGAAATGCGAATTTTCAAAAATCTCCAGGTCTTTTTGCCTTACCAGTTTACAATGATAGTTATCAGATAAGTCAAAGTCCACTATTCCAAACGGTAGTGTTTGGTTTCACTGGCATTAGCTTTGATTTGTGAATATGTTAAACGACAAAGTGCATTTTCAACATATTTTGCTGTTTTGTTACAAAAAAGGCAAGGGCTACCAAAAGATATGTAAGTTAGATAGGGGCAATACCTTAACAGAACTGCAAAAAAATGTTTAACCCGTCCCGTTCTAGAGATTCGAGTCTTTATGATGCATCAAGGCTCTAATCAAACAAGATTAGTCACTATAGGTAAAAAAAATTGTGGAGACACCGGAAATAAGTTTTAGAACTCTTCAAAGGCACTTAAAACAGTTTGCCTAGATGTCCGGCCTCGATGTTTAGGTGCCACACAAACTCATTGGGGCAAATCTGGCCAACAAAATATCAATCTACAACTGATTTCTGAACCAGCACGAAAGAGACCGAAATGAATAGTGATGGATGACGAAAAGTGTTTCATCTACGACAATGTAGCGTGCAGGAGATTGTGGACAACTGCTGACAAGCCACCAAATGGCACTCTGAAAGTTGACCTACATCCAAAAAAGATTTTGGGCTCCATATTGCGGGATTACTGTTGTTTTGCATGTTGTTTCCAAGGGAAAAATGATTGATTAGAAGATGTACTCCACACACCTAACAAAACTGGACCAAGCATAGCACCAAAATCGCCCAGAACTAGTCAATCCTAAATACATTGTATTCCAGCATGA
The DNA here is from genome assembly GCA_964056705.1 of Troilus luridus. Lineage (NCBI taxonomy): Eukaryota > Metazoa > Arthropoda > Insecta > Hemiptera > Pentatomidae > Troilus > Troilus luridus. The sequence continues at coordinate 62,039,687 of OZ057414.1, forward strand.
CAATACCAGACAACACTCCACAATAATCACACAACATTTGTTAGTATAACTTGGCTGAGATGTTTTATTACAGATACTCTGCACCTAGCACCATCTGACTACCACTTATTCCGGTCCTTCCCAAATTTCCTCAACAGGAAATTATTTGCTGATCAAAGATGTAAAAATGCATCTCAATCAGTGTTTCGCTTCGAAGCTCTAGATGTTTTATAACAGCGGGACAAGATGGCAAGAGATTAATAATAAAAATAGAGAATATATTGAATAAAACCAAGCGAACATGTGGACCCATCCAAATTATCTAAATTTTGAGGCTTAAAAATTGGCAGCGACCCGCTACTTATGTCAAAGATTGAACACCACCACTTTTCCTAATTTAATATAGTTTCTTTATTTCAATTTTAATGCAAGAAGAAAATTATTTAATACTAACCAGTATGCATTTTTTTCAACTAAAAATAGCAATTATTTCATTGTGTTGAAAGGATTTAAATAACTAGAAGTAAATTTATGAAAAAATAATTACCAGTATACGAAGGTTTCCATAAATGGTGAAGTACGACGGTGTCCCTTGCAGGTGTGTAAGCTACACGAGCTTGCCTGGGATAAGAAGCACGCCTGGCAGGAGGTGCTATAGCACTTGCACACCTACCTTGCATTACGTATCTATACCACCACTGCCCTCCAGAGCACACCAAAAACATAAAAAAGACCATGAACCTGAAACAAAGTATTGATTTAGTTAGTACTAAACACCAATAACTACTTTCTACTACTTTCCAAATTCATAAATAAACAAGCCAAATTAATCTTTTGTTGCCACCTATTTCTTTATTAACACCTCCCTCACTTATTTCTATCAATTTCCAAATATATTTCATAGAAGGCATGAAATTACCATCTCTGGTAATAAAAGGGGATATTTTTGACAATAATAGCAATATATCAAATACTAACAGAAAATCTGGCAATCATATTTAAATGTGTTCATCCTTCATCAACATACATTTAAACAATTTTTTTAATTTAAAAATTCATATTTTTAAAAATGATTAAATTTTGTTTTTATTCCAACAGCTATGTTTTTTTTATTAATAAGTCACTTTTAATTTGTTATGTTTTTTTAAATTGTTCAGAACACAAAATCACATGAAACCCAATATTTATTCAACAAAATCATTGGAAATTGAGCCAGTAGGTTAACATTTTAAGCTATTGGGTAAATTTTATAAAATTATTTTTTACTAAATCCTCTTATCTAGTTAGTGACCATAATTTTTTCCACAACATAATATCTACAAACCAAATATCCATGAAGAAATGTAGCTATTTTTTCCCAGTAGTTTTATATAAATACACTCGTTTAACCTCAAGTACAAAAACTCTCTCCAGCCTTTGTACTAATAATGCAAAAGATGCACAACGCAACCTGGTATTTTCAAAAGCATGCCCTTTAGTATTTCGACACAAATCAAAAATGCCTTAAAGGTCTTTGTGGTAAGTCTACTATGGCCCATCTCTGAGAAATCTACTTCATGAATTTAATAGAATTGATCAAGGTAGTATCCTGGGTCCCATCCTATACACGATATATACAGCTGACATCCCAACCCATCCAAGCACTGTCCTCACTATGTCTGCTGATGACACATGTGTGTTATCAGTAAATAAGGATCCATTTGTTGCATCCCAATCTCTTCAATCCCATATCTCAAACCTTCAAGAATGGTGTCAAAATTGGAGAATTAAAATAAATCCTAACAAATCCCATCAAATTACCATCACCCTTCGTCGTAAACCTACGAATTCCTGCCCTACTGTATCCTTTAATAATATTCCATTGAACCCTGTCGAACAGATACGTTACCTAGGACTCCATCTGGACAAACGTCTCACTTGGAATCCTCATACAAGACTGAAAAGACAAGAAACTGCTCGACGTTTTCGCCTACTTCAACACTTACTGGACAAACGCTCTAAGCTACCAATTAATTACAAAATACTCATTTACATGACAGTTATCAGACCTATTTGGACATACGGAGTTGAGCTTTGGGGCTCTACTAAACCATCCAATTCCTCTCGTATCCAATCCTTACAATCCAAAATCCTTCGTAAAATCCTCAATGCTCCCTATTATGTCACAAACAAACTCATCCATCATGATCTTAATATCCCATATGTTACTGATTTGGCCCAAACTAGATACCTATCCTTCCACGACAAGCTCCATACACACTCGAATCCTCTAGTCTCTCAACTTGCTTCCCATACTATTCCTGATAACCCTCCGAGGCGTCTGAAAAGAAGATGGCCTCGAGACCATCTACTATAGAACTTTATTGGAGTGCTGCCGATGGGTAGTTACTCCACGTGTGTTTTTCATGTCATAATGTACATATCAGCAGATTTACTAGTTATAATCATATTATAGTTGTAAATATCAATAAATTAAATTAAAAAAAAAAATAGAATTGAGACATTGTAAAGAGCTTACCAAGGATTACACTTATTTCTTAGCTGTTATTCCTTAATTTTATGGTTTATTTCTACATTCTTTAAAAACTTCTACTACACTTTATGTATAACTATAGTTTACTATTTTCGTTTTTTTTAGTGCTGTATTTGAATTTTTTTTATTATATCACAGATTCCATTGAAAAAATCATAAGTTTAATATAAAATATATTAATGAGGCGTGTTAGCTCCGAGGATCTGAGAGGATTTGGACTTTTCCATGAATAGTCGATTGTAAACATTAGTGGATTGTACTAATCTCCTTAGTGTAGTTAGGTGGTTTACATGGTTTTTATCAACATCCTCTGACCAATCCTCGTGTCCTAAATAACAATATAACCACCACTTGGGTTGTGGGACTTAGGGGCCTTCTCGGCCCCTTCGTGGCTGGGTACGCCTCTCACTTTGTTCCTTCTCGAGCCCGGATAGGTGGGTTACCAAAGCAACACCTAAAGCTTAATAAACAACGGGTGTTGATGACCTAGATGTTTTACGCCCTCTGAACCCCCAGGAAACAAGAAACAAATATATTAATATTTAATAACAACTATAGTCTGAGTATCTGGCATTTTTATGTTCAACAAATTACATTCCTTCACACTATTTTATGATCAATTGTTTATCACTATCCTTCCAATGTCTACTAGATAAATTACTACAGTCAATTATTATAATCACAAATATACATAAGAATTTTTAAAAAACACCTACCAGTAATACCATAGCTGATAAAACTGGAATGTTGGTGAAATGCAACAGCCAATATTACAGCAATACTCATCTCTTGGGCATCTGAAACAGATAAAATTTGATAAATAGGTTGAAATGTCGACAAATATATAAGATTTATAAAACTAGAAATGCTTAAGTGTTTTTAATAAAAATTGAAATTTCTGAAGTTTTTAACCATTGTGCTAAAATACTTATATATTTTAATAATTAGATAAAAACAAACAATACTGGAAAGGAAATGATTAATCAAAGTATTATTGTCTACTAGACCCAGGTAGTTGTTGGGTGTGAGAAGAGAAGAAGCCAGGCCGATAATGGAACAGCTAACGAGGTATTACATCATTTAATGGCATTATATAGCTTGTGAATTGGTCAACGATGAGGGAAAATGGCCAAAATATACCTTTAAACATAGCATCCAGGAAGATCTCTGTTTATCCTCTTGGATTTCGTAAAGAAAACAACAATTATTGACTATAAGATCAAGTAAAATGAAATGCAGATGGTTCTGATTGTAGATATAATCTTCGTGTTATTTAAATTTATTTTGTTTTTTCTCTCTATTGGTAGAATTTGATGTTTGTTTCATTTTGGTTTAGACAAACAGTCCAATTTCTAACAAGAGTCTATCCATTAAGGCAAAACAATAAAATTATTAAAGCTGAGGCTGATAGTTAAAAATTGATGGGTATGCCTAAAGTAAATAAGTTCTTTAGAGAAACACTGGAAAAATTGCCTATAAAATTATAATAGAAAAATAAAAACATTTCAGAAAGCAAATTTATCATAAGTAAAAGTGAATTTAAAATATGGGTTGCACAAGTTCAAAATTCAATTCTAAGTATGATTAAAAAAAATAAATTGAACAAACTTAAATAAGATCCTATTTACAAATATTCACCATCAGAAGAACAATAAATAAAAATAAATTATAAATAAGATCCTGTTAAACTTGATTGTCTGGCACTTCAAAAGTCGGTATCAGTTCCACAAATTGTTGCTTCGAGTTAAATCACGACGAATGAGCTTCATTTATGTATCATTTTGCATATATTAACATACATACCAGTAAAATCAAATTGAAATAACTCATTAATATGCAGAGTACGGAATAAACAAAAAAACTTTACAAGAATAGAAAACAAATAATATGACAAGGACAGCCGGTGTGTCAACAGGTATTGAAATAAATATCTTGTATTGTAAAAAATATGAAATAAAATAAACTCTTGAACAACCTAATGTATATTCTTTTATTCTCATTAAATGTTTTACATCATTTTTTAGTGCTTACTTTTCAATAGGATAGTTATTTTTTTAATATTACTGTCTTATTATTATTTTTTACATAGATCTAATAATAATTTATGATAATCATTGCAATTTTAGCTTAGCCAAAATCCAGTAGTGTTCATGTAGCTAACCAAATAATATAGTATTACAGGATGGATAATATCTTATTTTCGTCACTTCATATGTATATAAAATACATACATACATACATATACATATATTTATAAATTAATTATATGTATATATATTATATATTTATAAGGTTAATTTCTCTCCTACATAATGGAATGATAATGTATTAACTACTTTGAGATATTGGAGTATTTTAATCTCAGCAGTACTTTTTTTTTTTAATAAAATTTAAAATACCTCAGAATATATTTATGATGTCCAAGTAATAAAATAAGTGACATATGCACAGATGTATTAGTATTAATACTTTGAACATTAAAATACATTTTCATAACATCTCAAACATAGATATAAGAATTAATTTAACAAGGTTTTAAGAGAAAAAATAAATCTTACTGAACTAAATAAGATATTATTACATTATATTATAATTATAGGATTTATAGACATCCTATGATACTACATAACATTTTGGCCAAACTAAAACTGCAACGATCAATGTAAAGAAACCATTATAGATATGCCATAAAACAATAAAATTAATAAATGAATAATCTCTTTAGATATTTTTTCTATTAAGTATACTATATAAAGTATTCTGCACATATTTCTGAGGAAACCGGTTCAACTTTATCCATTAGATAACTCAAAAACGTGAAATTTCCAGGAAAAATCCTAGCAAACAATTAAAAGAAAATCCAGTAATCTGGATCCTTAATTAAAACATTAAGGAAAATCAAATGAGCAGACATGCAAGCTATTTTGAAAAGAAAGCTATTTGGATAGATAGGATAGGATCAGGTTATGGGGCGATCAACAGCGGAGGTTATTATGCCCTACCTTTTAGCTTACTCATTATATTATACTTATTTCTTAATTATTTTGTATATATATATATATACATCTATCCCTTTCTCTATTCAAATATTATTAATACTATTATTATTTAATACATATGTACACATTTTTTAATATACCTTATTTTTATTTATTCATTAATTTTTTTTATATATTTTTTTTTGTTGATATAGGTTTATATATTTTTTCTTTTTTTTTTCTTTTCCTTTCTCATTCTTCTTTATATTTAGAAAGCTATTTGGTAACAAGAGGATGTTGCCTAATCATTTCCAGCATCTATTGTATACTGCCTGCTTTATTTTTTCTTAATTTAAATCATTTGTTAACAAAATCATTCTCACAAGAAGACAATATCTTGTTATTCTCCTAATCTTTGGTTCAGTTTAAAAAAGTTGGACCTCAACAACAAATAAGGAAAGCAACCATTTAATATTCACTGTATAGTCCTCATGGTAAATATATTTATTTCACTATTAAAAATCTAAGGAGTCTAGCTATAAACAGATGTTGACTAGCTCTAAACATTTACTTTAGAGTCAAAATACAAAGTACTGTAAAGAGTAAAATATACACACAAGCCCTAATTCATTTTAATCCTTACTGTGACAATAGTCCACACAGGGGAGGTGACGTCATATGTTGCAAATTTACCAAAAAACGGCAAGAGAGAATCGCATATGTATACCTAGCAAAAACATATTAAAAGCAAGCTTCCAATAAGTGTTAAAACTAGTTCTAATTTGGTCTTAACCATTATATATAAACAAATTCAAGGATCTGCATACTCTAAAATCAAAAATATTGTAATTGATGCTTCAACATGAGTTACAATTTTTAATTTTTCATTCGTTCCATTTTTAATATTTTCCAAAAAATACAAGCTATCATGAGCTTAGGTATGGAATAGAGACTGTAATTACTGGTAATGAGTACATTTCGGGAATCGTTTCATCTAGAAATTAACCTTTGAACTATCATATATCATCGATACTTCAAAATGTTAGTTGAAACTTTTATTTTTTAATGAAATTATTAACAAAACCTAATTATTACCCATATTTACAGTCTCTTTTCCATACAAAGCTCACGATAACTTGTATTTTTGGAAGATGTCAAAAATTAAACGAATAAAAGGTTAAAACTTGTTGTAACTCAACTCGAAGCGACAACCTGCAGAACAGATACAAAAAGTTTTAATTAGTCTGAACATATAGACTATAACAGTTTAAATCTGTGCAACGGATGTAAAGGCCAAATGTCCACAAAATAGGTTATATATTAGGTAAATTCCCATAAATTAATGCTTCATTTCATACTCCCAAATACTTATCAAAGCACAAAACAATGTGAACAATTGTCTTTAAGCTCTTTCGAATGAAAAAACTTATTTTAACAGTTCAGTTATGGAAAAGTGACTTTCCTGAATAAATGTAAAAAAAGGTGTGACATAGTATCCTTAACTTCTGGCACAGAGAAATATAGCCATATATTCAACTAGGTCGAGCATATATATGGTATAAGGAATATATGACACAAATGAATTATACATGTTAGTATTCCAAAAATTAAATTATTTCTTATAATTCAAAAACTAACCACATAAATCTACAACATAGCATGTTGATTCTGTGGTTTATTTTCTAACATTTTAATCCTAAATATAAAAATAATGTTGCAACTGAATGGATTCCTGCCTATCACATATCACTATTTCTAAATGTCATATGGAAAAGCTGTTTAAGGAGTAAAGTTCTTAAAGCAAGTTTGAAATTGTGATAAATGAATTGACAATACTAATATTTTTTAACAACTTACACATAAATGTTGCTCTCTCCACTTAATTCAAATTTACAAATTCTGATCCCAAGTTGCTGTGTATGAGACATTATTCTTCAAATAAATGACCTCCAAAATTAATTTTCAAATATCTAAACAAAAGAAATTACACAAATTTACAACGTAAAAAAACAACTCGATTAAAACATAACATTTAACAAAATTAAGTAAATATAACAGTTAATCAAACTGAAAATATTGCCTACAAACGGAAATATCGAATTAGTGATATTTTATCTTAATAAATCCATATCTTCATTGAGTAACGATAGCGTACAACAAAGTGAAGAGATCTTGGGAATTAGTGAAACTCTCGAATGCCGAAAAAAACACAAGACACGACAAGGTATCAGCCTGAACCTCCCTGGGTAAACTGTCTCCACAATCACAACAGCTGGCTCAGATCCATAAACCAGTAATAACTAGATTTAGCTTTTAATGTCAATTATGAAAATTGAGTTATATCGATTACAGTTTAAAGAAGCTAAATCAATAAAGCTTCAACTAAATAATGAAGCCTTACAAAACCATTAAAAAAAATACCGAAACGGAACAAATATTTCAGTGGCTGGGAAATGTCACTTCTTGTTGAGTATGAATTGCTACTTCCTTATTTTCGAAATTCTAAAATCTAAAGTTAGTAGAAGACGTCAGTTTTAGTATTTTTTTTTGTTTTTTATGATATCACCTTAACGAAGTAAACGACTCCTTCTTGAGTTATGGTTAACATTTAGTCATTACAATAGGTTATAGGTTTATATTAAGGAAAATATCTGCAGCCTAGGTAAATATTCCGATTTTTTTCCAAATAGAGTTATTCTAATTGAGGAAAGTGGAATCGTTTAATTCTTGTAGTTTATTTTATTTTATTGAAATGGAGTTATATTATAAGCTTAGACGCCATTTCAAGCCAAGCCTGACTTAGCTACTTCTGCACTACGAGAATCACACGATTCCGCTTTCCGGTGTACAAGAAATTCATTTTGAACAAAATTCGACTTAACCCACTTATTCATCGAGGCTGGAGATATGATATTGATATAACTTCATAGGATCGCCTATGGTCTAATGGTTAGCATAACAGCCTGCTAAGCCTAGGATCGCTTCTCTGAAGTCCGACAGATGTCCTTAGGATCTTTTAAAGGGAGTAAAAATCCTTAGTTTTTCAGTCCTTCTGAAGAGGCTTAAACGGGGACTCCAAGCCTGTGCGGCGTCAGATACACGTTAAAGATCCCTATCCTAATTATACCTGGATAAGCAAAATTTAGGACTCCCACTGAAGTTCAGGTGACCATAGCAGCATAATGTGACGCTAAATAAATACACAATTGAACTTCATCGTTAAATTATACAGTTTTTAATTTATTTTACTTTAGTCATTTTAGCAGTACTTAATTTAATCAGCGTGTGATAACAGTATTTTTAAATGGTAATTCGATATTCGTCGAATATGGATATTAGATTAAGGGAAAGCAATGGGTACATCTGGCCAGGATATGCGGAAGACTTCGTCCAAATGTTTTCTTAAAATTAATAGAGTGTGTAAAAAAATGACCGTTTATCAACCAAATATTTCTTTGATATAAAATACAATTAATACTCAAAGTTTAGTCCATTGTTATCTACCGTCATTAGCCATCTACAAGCCAATTGCTTGATCCCACCCTGATATTATTCCTTGGGATGGCTGTTTAAGAACTCTTGATCCTCTATTTCAACATCCGTAAAATTATCAAATTTTTGCTCTTGAAGAAAATGGGCATGGATCGAAACAAGTATTAATCCAATGGTATGAAGTCTGGACTATATGGTGGATGAGGCAGGAGCTCTTTAAACTTTTCTTTGGTTCGACTGGAAGTGTAAGGACGAAAATTATCTTGTTGGAATAAAACACCTTTTCGGTTGATCAAAGCAAGATAACGCTCTGGCAAACTTCGCGTACAATCTTTCCAGTTGGTATCGTTCCAACTCAATCCATAATGAGAATTCTCTAGTCAACTATTTTCCATTCAAATAAAAAATGTATTACTCGAATTTATTTTTTGAAATTAATTACAATGGCTGATATTAGACAGTGTTGGGCACATTGGCGGATTTACGCTGTTGACGTACAAGAGCTAGAAACATCTCCAATCCCCATATTCTAAAATTTTATTTACATACCCAAACGTTCCTTGCTCCCTACTTTAGGAGACCAGTTTTGGTCGAAGTTATTTTAGATATCGTTAGATAGATCTCCCTGAATCCAATATTACTTGGTAATGACACGTATTCAACTTCATTTGTAATTCTTCGAACTGCCTTAGTACTTTATTTATTTTTTATTTTTTGTAATCTCTCTTACTTGAATAAGCGGCATGAACGTAAAGAAATGTGTGAGAAATTATCGGATCCTCGGTAAACGTCTCTGATAGGAAATTTCTGCATGCAAGTGGATTGCTCAGTTTCAAAATAAATGTCTAAATGGAATGTTTAATTTTCAGCAGCCTTTAGCATGTAATTTAAACTTTGTGCGTCATTTTCAGCTAGTCCACATATAAAACGATAGACATCCAGTTACGTTTAATTAACTTTTGAAATTTCCATTCACTGTATAGTAGATGCAGAATTCCTCATCTGGAAGAAAGTGGTATTGGCATAAACAAATATCTAAGGTTGACCATGTGCAGCAACAATGGCTTTTAAATAAATGGGCATCCTTGCTGATTTGGATTTTGATCCACTTGGACTTGGTTCCATCAAAAACCCCATTGAAGCCACTTTCCAATGGATCAGCTTAGCCCAAATTCCAATTGTTTCCAGACTTGATTGACTCACCAATAAGTTCATAATATGAAGTTCTAGATTGTGATAGTGGAGCTCAAGAGAGGGAATTTTTTTTAATATGCTTATCTTAGTAATGTAGATTATATATATTGTGGCTGAGGGCAGAATCAGTGGTCTAGCTTCTGTAATCAGAATAAGTGACAATGCTGACAAGTTCACCACAAAGTTAAAGAGTAACTCTAATTTAAGAATGGTTGTTTAGTCTTTATATCTACACTTCTTTTAAACACAAAATCACTCATATACATAAAATATTATGATGAGGAAAATTACGACTAGGGTAGGAAAAAAGAAACAAAAGTTTATATTGGTGAGAGCTATGGAACCTATATTTTGACTTTTTTTTTTTTGTATTGATTTTTTTTATTTTATTAAGCATTTCGAACCCTAAACATATCCACACCCAACCTTTATCAAATAGGTTTTCTTAAATTAAGAGGGAATAATTTTACTGACTGAGCTGGTACACTGACCACATCATCTCTATGGATAACAGTTGTTTCTGTACTCAATTCCAAAGAGCCTCCACTAAAGCCATATGTACAGTTTTATATATATATTGCAAAACTCCCAAAGTGGAAGATGTTATGTAAAGATGGTTCACGTTTGGGAATTCTTGTTCTTTTTATTTCCCCACCAGGTTTTCATTCTGTGTAAGAATTCAGTTTTTCTTTCTTCATTCCATTTTGCTTTGCTCCATTCCACTTTTCAATCCATATATATATATATATTAAATAAAAAATAGAAAATAGTTTTGTGAAATTTGATTAAGACATATTCAAGTAAACATTTTTATTAAGTAAAATAGCATGAATAAAGTACAAGAATAGGAAATACTAAGATCACAACAAAACTTTGACTTTTCAAATCCATGCTACTTCCTTTCGAATCATACCAATGACCACATTGTTGAGTTGTTTGGCACATGTTTAAAATCTCCTCAGGGGATCCTATTTGTAGAATCATAGCCATTCCTAGTTCCATATGATTAGTTATGTGACAGTGTAGTAGCCAAAAACCTGAAAATATTTATTAAATTATCAATTTTATAAAGGCAGTGGAAGGCTTACGGTATGGTTTTCAATTGGAGTTCATTTATTTTCATTGAAATTATTCAAGCATAATAATGATTTCTTTATTTATTATTATTTAAAATACTAACTAAAGTAGATATTATTTAATAGCAAATTAGATATTATTTAAATTAGCAGTGCTTTAGACTTTTGATGTCATCAATTTTTTAATTGAATCCAGAGCAGTTAGTTAGGAATAATGGTATTAGAGTAGCATTGGTTCTAAAAAGTTTCTTCATTGTATGGTTCTACTGTTCTCCCTGTGGATGCAGAATAGGTTAATCATGAGGTAAAAGATATCAAGAAGGGGTCTGATCAGCTCCACTGATTACGTGAATAAGCTCTTTGGTAGCCAGGTGGGTCATAGGAATATCACCTAGTTCACAATTTAAAAAATGAAGGAGATAAGAAGAAATGATTATTAGTCATTAGTTCAAGAGTTAAAGAAACTGCAAGAATGTATTGCTTTTCAATTGCGCATTTGTAAACCAGGAAATTGTTTTAAATTATGAGAGATATTCAAGAGTTAATTATTTACCCAGAGATTACTTTGTAACACCAATAATTATTATTAACTAATAGGGGTTTACAAATTCAGAAGGTGTTTCTAGATCATTGTGGCATATCTTTCTAATGCAAACCCGCCCTTAGGCATTTTCATAATGATTCCAAAACAGTTTATCTTTTTTTGTTTATCTCCGTAAATGGTTCTAATATGGAAGTATAACACTGCATTATGGAAGCCCAAGTAATACATTTTAAGTTGCTAAGAGCCGCTTGTGGAAATGGCCAACTTGTGACTAGTGTAAAAAATAAAAAATAATTGGCTGTTTTATTTTTTCCTACCATTGTATATCTACCTCACATACTTTTACACTACTTCATTGTTTAAGCAAATTACTTTTGTCCAGACAAAATTTCTATGTGCATTTGGCAAGTATTCAACGCATTTCAGAGCCCCTTGAGTAGTTGATTTCTCTATGGAACTAATATGAGTGATAAAGAAAACACAGCGTGACATCTGCTAAAGGCTAAGCAGAATATATTCAAATAATTATTTTAAAGTTTCATAAGAAAATGATCCTTAATAGCTGAAATTTTAATTCAACATTACCATGTTACAGTATTTGAGATTTAATGGCAGAATTATTTACCTGGATTATTTGATAAAAATCTGACAATTGCATATCCTTTATTAGGTACTGAAACAGTGTCTTTAGACACTGGATTTTTCAAATTCTTTTTTATTAAATAATTTTCATTCTTATTTCTTATGTCATTTAATGTTTCGTTGACACCAAGAGTTCCCATACTGATGATGTAGAATTTATACCCATGCAAGTGAACTGGATGATCTTGATTTCTATCCAAAGCTGGGATAAAGAAAAGAAAAATGTTAAAGAAGTTTAAGTCAAAATGTACAAAAAATATTTATTTTTTAAAAATAGTAAACGAAAAACATACTAATGTCAACAAACACAATTTCAACCAGAGAATCTTTTGGTAGTTTCCGTAAATAAGTGCATTTACAAAAATCATCCTTGCAAAACTCGTCTTTCTTTTCATGTGTACATATTTCTGGGCTTTCAAATTTATTTTTCAAAAATGAAACACCAGGGTACAAAAAACTGATATTATCAAATTGATGCCAAGCTCCAGGGAATCTAGCTTTATCTGAAATACAAATATTCAATACCATTAATGGAACAAATGCAAAGGTTTATTAAAACAATCAGAATAGTAAGTATTACCAAAGTTTCGAGAATGGATTTGGACATAAAGAGTTACATTCGGTTCTCCAGAAAAAATGTTTTGTTCGTTTTCTGTGGCCTTCAAGTCTGTGAGGAAAACCAGAGACTTATTGGAATAATCATAAGTTGCAAGTTCATTCGGATTGAGGAGCTATTAAACAAAATAATAAGAATTTTATTATGGGTCTTAATATTGTTGAAAACATACATTCATGGTTAAGGGTCATTAATGACATAAATTTTTTGATTTAATTATAAATTAATCAAACAAGAATAACTTACTGTTCCATTCCTGTCTGCTTCTTCATAAGAAGGAGTATAAGATGAAGTGAACGATGGCAGAGAACTACTATTATAGCAAAGAAATGCCACTTCATTAACACTAGTTTTATCTTTTACGCAATCTCCAATTCCTCTAAACCTTATTGCATAGCAATCCTCCTTTTCAAGTGCTGTCAGCACAAAATCAAATCTGTCACCTGCTCCAACCATTAAGCTGTCGACTGTAGTACAAATTACAAGATTGAAATTTAAAATAATTATTCATTTAGTTTCTATTAAAATTAATGCTCTTACAAATTTTGATAGAAAAGCAATAAGCTCAATTTCAGTTGTTTAAAAATTCTTTAAGACGATATTTTCGATGACACATCATTTTATATTTCGCTATTTAATTTTATTTATATCCAATCTAATACAATTATGTAACTAGTATACAAGGCTGAACCAGCTCTAGGAATGTGGAGATGAGAGTTCTCTCACAGATGAGACACTAGTTATTTTTCTTCAAAATCTCATTATTTCAGGAAATAAGGATTACTTTTATGTTTTCCACTGCTTGAAAGTAATTTAGGTCATATTCATGGTTTTGAAATGGATCTAAAGGGTTCCTGTTTATTTCAGCCTTTAATAAAACAATTCGTGGGATTCTATGACAGGATGGTATAGAATTTGGAGTCCTTAGAATTTATAAATTTCAGAAAACGCATTTTCTGATATTCTGTGGTCAATAAATTTTTCATTTTGTAACTAGAGGTCCAGGTGTCGAAAAAATGGTAATCAGTAGGAGAGAGGTCTGTGAGTAGGGCAGGTGACAACGGACCCTCATAGCCAAGCACCAACAATTTTCAATTTTGACCAAAAAGTCAAACGTGAGATATCTGCCTAAGGATAGTCAAGTAACAGATTGAGTCCCTTTCGATTGACTAAAGATGGCATCATTACTGCCAATTTCTGAGGGACTACTTCAATTTTGTTTCAATGCGATTTTGCTGATGGTTTCACCAGGATTCAAGAAGCTGTAACGAATCAGACCAAATGGAGCCCACCAAACAGTAACCTCATTTTTTTAAATGATTTTTAGCTTTGGAAAATCCTACTTCTAATTTGTCAAGCCACTGTCCAGAGCGTCTGTTGTTGTCGAAGAGGATCCACTTTTCATCGCAAGTCACAATTCTGGACAGAAAAGCATCGCTGTTGTTTTAGCAAAGAAATTTAGCACAAATATCATACCACTGATCTTTTTGGCAGTCATTTAAAGTGTGAGGAACCCAACTTTCAAGCTTTTTCCTGACTTCAAGTTTCCCTGCCAGCTATTGAACAATTGTTCTGGAATTTTCTTCCACCAAAGCACGGAGACCATCGTCATCAATGGCCGAACTTCTTCAACAGCCTTCTTTGTCTTCAAGGCTCAAGTATCCCACTTGAAATCTCTTGAACCACCGTTGAACAGTGCATTCACTAATACTGCCTTCATCCCAGACTTTGTTCATATTTCTGGCCTTTTGGGTCCTGTTCATCCGAGTTTGAACTCATAAAACAAAATAAATAATGCGAAAATCAGACTTTGATATCTAGTAAAGACTGAATTATTTCCAAGTAACAAAATGTTACAGAGATAAACAAACATTTTTGTATGAGTGTTTACATTTATAAAAGTCAAAAGTCCAACAAACATAAACAGTTTACTAATTGGAAGGGTATTTTTAATAAACCATAAAATACTGCATTATAGAGATAACAGTAGTTATTTGACATACTTTTACAAATTAATGGTTCATTCAATAGAAGCACTTACAAAAATTATAATATATTATTTCTAATTAATTTTTTTAAAGACTAACTATAATAATAATAAAACTCTATAAGCCAAGTTACATCAACTGGCTATTGATTAATGCACATGTTTTCTTTATTTTTGTTTTTATAATAAACCTTATGAAAATCAGATCAGATTGATAATGGGGTTGACTACAGCTAGCATAACCTTTACGTATAAAGGATTTTAACAAAAGATGTTTCACGAATTACTGGGCTAAATCAGGAAGAGCTATTTCTGGGTTCCTTTCTTGTGTATAGAATGCCATAATTATTCTTATCCATAAATATTCTGTTTTCATAATATTTGCAGATTGTGTGATTACATGAGCAAATGAAGAGATAAAGTTAAAATAAACCAAGCATATCTTATAATACAGATACCACAGATTTACAGCTTACTCTCATTACAAAGTTTAAAACCATATTTACCTTCCAAAGGCTCAAAGAATGATGTTTCACTGGCTATAATTTTCATTTTGTGATCATCTATCGACATTTGGATAGGGCAATATATAGCACTGTTATGGATCAATCGGAATCGGTATCTGAATCCCTAAAAAAAAAAAATTGTTTGAAATTATTAACTAGTTTTTATAATATTTTATAATATTAAGTTATATAATAAGTGCTTAGTGACTTCTCAAACCATCAAGAAAAAAATACCTTCTTAACATAGAAGTGTTCTCTTGGTGTTGTTACAATGGTATCATTTATATTAAACTTCACATGGCCCCCTTTTCCATTTATCAAAAGTCCATATCCATTAACAGAACCATTTCTATGTAGTATTGAAGTCAAGACATCAGATGTAGGCTGACAACAGATAGAAATTTGACAAATGAATGAAAAACAAAATATTTTATTATTATAAAACCACACAAATAAGATAATTGTACAGATTTTTCAAAGAACTGAGAATTACAAAAACTTTTAATCATATAATTACTTGAAACAAACATGAAATTAAAATTGCATAGAGGAAGAAAATGGTCCGGGAGGAGGTCAGAAAAAAATCTCTTTAATAAGGAGAATTATTTATTAGAATGCAAATGGAAAAAACCACAAGCAAAGCCTTATGTTTCAAATCTGGTGTAAACACAAACAATTACCAGTCGACGTTTTGCTATTCAGGCATTATCAAGACACAAAAAAGAGTAAGATCAATCACTTCTCAAAGAATGATACTGTAAGAGAAAGTACTGTAATTAAATTAATTATAGTTTTGGGTTGGACGTCTTGGGGTGGAGGTGCGGTCTCAAGTTATAAGCCTATTTGAGCAATACATCCCAACGAATAATCGCTCAAATAGGCTTATAACTTGAGACCGCACCTCCACCCCAAGACGTCCAACCCAAAACTCCATTTTAAAATTGGAACAATGGGGGATAGTCCGCTGCAAGGTCTACGGGGGTATCCTCTTAGTTATTATATTATACTACAAATTACAGTAATGAATGCCAATGTCCAATTTCTCAGAGTAAGATCAAGGTGATATTAGGTTAGTGTGCTATGTTTTTTAAATTAATTAGATTAATGAATACTGATTTTCAGTAGGATTATTAATTGGATCAACTAAGAACAGCATAACATAAGAAATTCAAGTTCTACAGACATTAATTAACTTAAAAAACCTGTTCCACTACGACCCGTGAACGAGTCTGGCAGTTCAGTGCATGGTAGAGACTGTACTGTTTCATGGACTTAGGTTCAGCAAGGAGGTGACTAGACATTAATTACAGAAGTACATAAATATTCAATGCATTAGCGTTCTTCTATCCTTTGCAACTAAAAAAATTTTTTTTGGGTGGGTTCTAGTGAATAGCTCAAAATTTTGGAGTGGAAATATTAAATTTGACGTTTCATAGTCAATCAGCAACTTTCTAAATAGGGAGTTGTAAATAGGAAAAATGCTGTTAAGAACAACAGAAGTGTTTTCTCTTTTAAATTTATATTACTAAACAAAATAGCAATTAGATCAAAGCAGTTTTAAGATATTTGCAAATTCAATTGCAAATTGGAAATATAATGAAACTAAATTATGATTACATTATAACATAGGATTTGTGGATCCTAAAGTGCCTTGCCTTATTTTTTACTGTACCCAAAAAAATTCAATTTTCAAAGAACAATACTTTTGAAAATTCTAAATACGATTACATCAAATCATAAAATATTTGATTATCAGTTAAATTACCCTATCATACCAGTGCCAAACAGTTATTATATGCTCAGGCAGATCATAGTCATAAAGTGCACTGACTGAAATAGGTTCTTTACGTCTCACAATAAAAACTCCGTATAAGCCATCAGACTCTTGGAAACCTGATAAAAAAATAAAAATCAATAAATTATAACTTTGAATTAACACGTACTATTCTGAAATATTGATTACTAAAACCATACATCCCAATTACATTTTTATGAAAATTGGTTCCAAATTTAGATTCTGTAAAGCTGAGAGAAATTAAATTTTTTAATTTTTAGCTTTATCCCAATCTGAGCTAGGCTTAGGAGATATTGAGCCAGTTACAGTTGATTGCCTTTACAGAATCCAAATTTGGCAGTCATTTTCATAAAAATTATGTAAACTTAGAGATTACAGATTTTAATATAAAAATATTCTGTCATAGTCATAGTCCTTTATTTTTTTATCCCCTCTACAAATTGGAATTCAGACTCATAAAAACCCATGGAAAATTGACAGACCAATACTTGAGTTAAAGTCATTGTTTCAGCTATTTGTAAATAATTAAATAGAGCAACCTCTGGTGTAGTGGTTAGAATTACAACCTACTAAACCCAAGATCGCGGGTTTGCAGGGAATAAAAAATCCTCAGTTATGCCATCATTCAAAGGGGCGTTAAATGGAGGTCCCGAGCCTGTACGATGTCAGGTACTTGTTTAAAACCCCTATCATAATTAAGCCTCGATATGCAAAAAGTAGAGCTCCCACTGTAGTATGGTCTGATTAGCCATATTAGAGTAAAGTGATGTTAAATAAACAAACAACTAAATAAATAATAAAAAGGCTTAGCGAACACGAAGGCTCAATGCCGATACCACCAATCTAAATAAACTAAAAAAATAATTATATTTTATGTGGATCAAGCATTTATAGTGGAAAATATTTTGTAAGGAATATAAAAACAATAATTTTGTTTTCATATTTGCCCAAAGTTAAAATAGATAACAGATTTTATTCTTCGTTGCCTTTAGATAATACTTAAAGGTAAAAAATTTAACTCATTTTTGAAATTCAATTCAAATTCAAACTTGATTGATAGTTTAAAACTATTTTAAATAATAAATACGTACTTGAATGACTGTGCCACATATGAGTTCCTGCAGGAGAAGCTGTAAAGTTGTAGACAAATCGATCAAGAGGAAAAATTGGATATTGAGAAATTTGTGGCAATCCATCCATGAAAAATGATCCAACCTAGAATTGAATAATTGACGATACATAATTTGATCTCTACCCACTTTGCTTATGGATTCAAATACACATAAGCCTCATACATATTTATAAATACTATAATTTATTTTTTATACTGTTCTTTTGATGCTGAATATTTTTATTTTGAAGAGAAAAGATATGTCTTCAAAATAAAAATATTTATATTTATAAATATTTTTATTTTTTTACTGTCAGAGTATGGCGCAAATTTCATGATATTATTTTTAAAAAGTTGAAAGCATTTTTTATTTCCATTTATTTATTATTGGAGTGCTAAGGCTCTGGAAAATACATACCCCATGAAAATACATACCCATACATACCATGTTTCTTGATATTGTTGACAAACCTTGTTAAAAATAGCTCCCACTAAGTTAACAAACTTAGGTGCCAATTAAATTTCTAAAATGTTTGTAGGAATAATTTGTGAATTAAAATGGTTTTAGATTAAATTTGTTCACGAACCTGATGCATCCCGTGCCAATGGATTGAAATAGTATCGGTCATAAGCATGTTTCGTACATTTACAATAACCGTATCATTTTCACAAACCTGTAAAAGAAAACAAGAAATTGATAAATTAAAATATAGATCAATATTTTGAGTATAATTAAAGCTTAAATTAATTGTGCTTGAGGGTACTGGTGGTGATAACTGTAATGGTCATGAGTCCCTAACAGTTAAAGTCTGAAGGTTATTCACTTGAGATGGAAATAACCAGATAGTTTGACATAAAATTGGTTCCTCAATGTTAACCATTTTAAAATTTGTTTGCTGATATTAAAATCAGTTATTAATTATCCAACAACCAAACAAAATCAAAATAAATTGTTTTTCAACTATTATTGAAACCAAAATCATAAATCATCCACTAAAAATAACTTGTTCCCCTGGTTATGATGATTGTATTGGTATGGTAAAAGTATTATTGTATTTTTGAATAGTGAAATGATCTTATGGTCTCTAAAATGACCAGACCATAAAAAAAAGAACCCAGTGTAAAATACATAAATATTTTTATACATACCACTATCGGAGGCCCAGGAATCATATTATTTGCAACAGTGACTGTCTTAACATTACCTCCGGCTGTTATGCATCCTTCATTCTGACAATCTTCGGAAGAATAAGGACAGTCTAAACACTTCATGTTCATTGTGGTTTCTAATGTGATGTTAAATTCATATTCACATGTCATCGGTGCTGTATCACATTCTCTGTAGCATGGTCCATAATTATTGACTAACAAAACAAAATATTTTATTATCATTAAATTTCATTGTAAATTCAGTAATAATTTATTATGGTTCGTTTATTTAAAAGAATGTAAAGTTTCAGAGGTATCTGTTCTGCAGGTTGTCGCTTTGAGTTGAGGTACAACAAGTTTTTAACTGTTTTTTCGTTTCATTTTTAATATAATTTGAGTACTACCACTGGGTAGTTTCTCTACTTGTCTTTTCATGTCAATGTATTCACTCATTATATTTACTAGATGTATTTTGTATACAGTTGTAAATTTCAATAAATATATTTTAATATTTTCCAAAAATACAAGTTATTGTGAGTTTTAGTATGGAAAGGAGAATGTACTTATGGGTAATGAGTAGATTTTGGTAATCATTTCATCAAGAACGTATGAAAGGGAATTAAAAGGGAATCAAATGAAAAGTAAAAGCTTGTTGTAAATCAACTGGAAGCGACAACCTGCGGGATAATTACCATTTCAGATAAGAGAATCGGCTCTACCCTTTGAAATGGCTGAAGTAAAAGAGTTTACGAAAAAATCCTTCTTAATTTCTATAATGGTGGGAATGAGTTAGAATTAATTAACTTATTTTATCATTATTAGAATCCACAAGTACTACATTCACATTACATTAGTTTCTAAAAACACCATATTTGTTTCCCATCCATTTTGAACAACCTAGATTGGTTTTGGGAAAAATGGATTCTTTATACATTTGATATTTTATTTAATGATGAAATTAATAAGTTTCTTTTACAAATAAAGTAACTAGCTAATGATGAGCTGATATCTGATCTCAAAGTAACCTAGTGATTAAAGAAAATGTCGACTATACTTACTCTCTTTACCCGCACAGATCGTTCCATATGGAAATCCCTGCAAGATCTAAAATAATATTTTTTATTAACTTTGAAACAAACCAACTTTCTTTAACGTTAACATTAAAATTTAATAATGATTTAATAAATAAAGAAAGAAAAAGTATACCGTGAGGTAAATTAAAATCCACAGCATCGTGACTGTGGAACTCAACTTACACTAAGATGCTGTTTATTGCACTCATTACTTAAATGTGTTGAATGAGTGAGTAAGAGAAGATTAATTTTTATCTAAATTGTAGTATAATAAATTGGTGATGTAAATGTTTGGGATATGTCTGTGGTTAAGGTCAAGCCAATCAAATAAGCTTACCTTTATAATACCATACACTCAGGAACACAATGATAGATATAACTTATAATTTAAAAAAAAATTAAACATATATTAACATAAGTCTCGTTTTCTCATGTCATTATATTATTAGAACAAAAATATATGGTTCTGGTCAACTTATTATAATTTTTTTATGAATAACTTGCAAAATTAACATGAAATTATACTAAAAAAATAATAGAGTTATATAATGTAAGTCATATTAAATCAGCAGCCCTATAAACATTATTTATCAATAATAATTTTACAGAACCAAATTTTATTTGTGTTAAATGTAAAGATAATTTTTGTTTTTAACTATCTTGCCTCAATATTATTTGGAACTTTGCTTTATCAGATTAGAAACTTATAAATACTGGGATGGGATAACAGCTTTTTTTCCATTTGCTTATAGTTCAAATTGATATAGCTCCGAATTGAATGAAACACTGATGTGGAACAGGTAGCGCTTGGAGTGAAGAAGATTTAATGGGACCCATTGGGAACCAGTCCGCTCCATTGTTCCATAAATTTAAAATTTAGGAAGTGATTTATGTTATCATAACCACACATTACACAGACTGTAAATATTTAGACACCAAAAGGATATAAGAATATTATCTCAAACATAGTGGCTACTATATATCAGAAAATTATTACTTCACTTACAGTGTTTACTTCTTTTGAATTATTAATTACTTGTATATTTCTCTTTTTTTCCCTTTTTTTATTAAAGTGAAGGGTATCTCATAGTATAGAGAGCCTAAATTACTCATCTCTAGGTACTGAATTTAAGACTGGCTGTGATGTGGAAGAAACATTTTTATATACTAATTAAAATATTCTTGCTAGTCTTAAACACCGAATTTCCACATTTCCATTACTTTACATTTAAGGTAAGAAATAGAATAGTAATTTATATTGGGAAAGAGAAAACCATTTTCCAATCATTATATTTTCTTAATCCTTATTGATCATTTGAGATGTTTCGACACTATGTCATTTTCAATATTTCACATTTAGTTCTCTGCATCAGTACCAACCATTTATATAACTTTATAACAGTTATAAGTCTAAAATTTCTGTGGAAAAACAATAATAACTATACTAAATTACGTAATTTAATAAATATAATAAAGTGTCCAAAATAACTAGTGATAACTTAAGTATAGATACCTAAGTTATTACTAGTTATTTTGGACACTATATTATATTTATTAAATTACGTAATTTAGTATAGTTATTATTGTTTTTCCACAGAAATTTTAGACTTATAACTGTTATAAAGTTATATAACTGATTGATACTGATGCAGAGAACTAAATGTGAAAGATTGAAAATGACACAGTGTCGAAACGTTTCAAATGATCAATAAGGATTAAGAAAATATAATGACTGGAAAATTGTTTTCTCTTTCCCAATATAAATTCCTAAAGAAATGAGTCAAGTTTATAAGAAACAAATTTATAGAAATAGAATAGTTCAATGCAAATAATGATTTGTGTAAACACAATAGTTTTGGGGAATTTGAATAAAAAGATATTAGATATTTATTTTATATCAAATAAATATAACAAAAGAAAAAAAACGGAATGAAGGTAAGCCTCATCACAATTAGATAAATTGCCCACTGAGAGTGGAGTGGCTCAGTGGTAAAGCACTTTGCCATGCCGAAATTCTTGGTACAATTCCCGCTACCGGCAAGACTTTTATCAGCCTGTTAGCACCTGGGACCATGTGGGATCAAGGACCCTCCTGGGGCTCACCCAGACCCTGTAAAGTGGGTACCCAATATAAAAGGGGAAATCCGACAGTTAAGCGTGATCTAGGACAAATCACCTCCCTGCACAACCGTTGTCCATGAAACAGTACCATGTACTGAACCCCAGACCAGTTCACGGGTTGTAGTGGTACAGGTTTTTTTTTTTTATGTAACTGCTCATTGCTAATTGTATGTTTGTAACTGCTCAACGCATGGTGTTCACTACATTCATCCACTGCCTCATTTTCTTAAGGAACATGGTACATGGCCTTTAAAGAATCGAGAGGGTCATATAGTCCAAGATGACCTTAGATGGTCAGAGTTTTGGCTCTATTCTTGGAGATCAAGAAAGGAGCAACTTTGGTCGTCTGTTCCAAAAGTGGTCTGTACCTCGTGGTCAGTGGATATAGGTATTTAAAAGTAGTGTCAACTTGAGAAGCAAGGAAGCCCCCCTCATCTTGAGAAAAATGGTGGTATTTGGATAATAATGGCCGATTCTATCCGCGATCTACGCCAGAAATCGCCAGTTTGCTGTAGTTTCTTCGTCGTCGGGAAATTTAATAAAGACATAGTCTGGGTTAGCCACAGGCGAAGTAACTTCTTGTGAATGGGTCCTACCTAATTCCTCAATAGCGGTTGTAAAACAATAAGGGCAGTCCGGAAAAAGATTTTCTACTGCGAAAATATAAGTCCATTAGGATTGGTGAAAGTCTATAATGATAAAAAGCTTCTGAATATTCACCTGGCCTAGCATTTTGAGAGTGTACACTGAATGCAGCTAGAAAAAGAGAATTTTTGAGTAGGCGTCTCAATGGATAATGAAGGAAAATTAGTCGATGCAAGAAATAATTGAACAGACATGTTTGGTTCGGAAAACGGCTCTGCGGATTCTAAAGATCAATCTCTAGAAAATACGTCATTGAGGTTGAGAGTAAAACTTTTTTAACAGAGAGTATATTTTTTTAATGGACCAAAAGCTTTGAAATCGCAACCAATGCCGAGAAGCCGCAAGGCTTTAAGCCACTGACTGATCAACACTTCCCTAATTGCTGTCAACGAGTCTTTAGTCATACCTTTCGAAAACGTCGTTTTTGGGTATGAGATCATCTCGTTTATCAACAACTTTATAAAGTAAAATTAACTTATTTGCTTCCTGAATACAAGTAATGAATACCCAAAAAGTCTAGTCCTTTTGAGATGAGCTTATTTCTGAAGAATTGACTGTTTCAACTATTTCTGGCTTGAAGTGTTTACCCATCGTATCTGTTGAATAATAAGTTATTTGTTAAATAAATTGTTGTAGATAAACTAGATTGAAAAAAAAATCTGAACATGGTTAAGGCTTTATTTATTATAACATCTTAAGCACAATTATAGATTTTTACATGTTAATTTTGGTCAACGTCTGATTTTGAAATTCATTACTATTAATAAAATCAATAATAGTCTTCTACTAATACATTGTAAGACAGTACTGTTAAAAGTTATTTTTGAATTTTTAACTGAGTAATGTTATAATGTATATAAAATATTAATAATAAGAAATACTTCAGTTAAGTGACCAGAGTTTTACCGTTGACACTACATTCGTAATTCCTTTATGCTTTCTCTTTTATTTTATTTATTTTTTAATTTTGTCTTTTTGTCATGTTGCTTATAATCTATGCTTTGATAAACAGTGAAAACTTATTTGAGTTTATAACGTGATTGACAATTACTATATTAGCCCCCCCCCCTAACAACCGTCTAAAAAACAACAAATAACTATTTAACTATAGTTTATCTAAAACTTTTTCCATATATGTTTTTAAAAAAAAAAAATTATTGAATAAACAACTAAAAATGAATTGACATAATTGAAAATTATTTTTTATTTTAATAAAGCTTGTTGATTGTCATCATCTGTGTTCTTGAGGTTACCATCGCTATACTAACCTTTTGCTTGTAAATTTGCTGTTATTTTTCAATTTCTTCTAGTTTATATTATTTATTTATTAGATATAATGGTAAGTACAGAGCAAGGCCTTGATTCTAGTTATATTCATTAAAAACGTATAATAATGTTGTCTGTTGCTTGTATAAACATTGTAAACTAGTGTTTTATTCTGTTTGTCTTGTGAATTTATTATTATTGATTATTAACCTTTTGTAGAAAAATGGTAATGCTTTTTGTTAATGTTATTTTTGATATTGCAGGACGTTTTTTTAATGGTTCGGAGAAAAAAACTTACTATATTTACTGACTGTAAAGATAATACTTCAGTTTTAGAACTAAAGAGAATAATTGAAGGTATGTAATATTGTTTCTCTGTATTTAATTATAAAAAATGATATATTATTTAGTGCGTGCATAATAATACATTGTTATATTACCATTCCATGTGTATTACAAACTGATGTTGAAAACTTGGTAATGTTTCAGGAATTTTAAAAGTTCCTCCTATTAATCAGCTATTATATAATAAAGATAATTTAGTAATGGATGATGATAAAGCACTACAAGATTATGGAATGACTTCGAGTGTAGCTAAAGCTCAGTGTCCAGCTACTGTAGGATTAGCTATTAGGTAAGTTTTCGTTTGATCTATGCATTATGATTTTAAAAGTATTCTTTTGTGGAATAATAAAATTTGGTTACAAAGCTTCCGTTTTTAGTAATGTGCAAATTCATAAAAAGGTATAAAGTTATATTTTATTAATAATCACATCGATCTTCTACCATTCTTGATACAAATTTTGGAAAATATAAGTTACAAATTAACCTATATAAACATTTAATGAATTGAGGTGTGATTACGTCAGGACAACTATATTTTTTGTGTATTTACTGTTCAAAGTTGTAATTTTTATAATTAATTGTTTGATTATCCTTTTGAATTAGTTTTTGAAAGTATTTTTGATTATATGTAACAGTGTCTTTATTACCCATAATCTAAAAAAAATTCAATTCCCATTTCAGTATGTTCTTTTCACATTTGGTTTCTGAAATCTCCACAGTTCCCCTAAAAGTATTATATTCAATTTTAGGGTAATATCACTCCTTTGTTCATTTTAGTGTGCTTAATTTGTGAAATTTATTTAATTTTAATAGAAGTGTTAATAATAGCCACTGTAGTCAAAGTTACTGTTGGGTTGATTATTCTAAAACTTTAAGAGTGAGTTTGACTAACTTATTTCCTATAAAATTAAATCTGTCTAATTTCATTACATTGCTTACAAGGGTCCTCTTAGATGATACCTCCACTGATTCAGTAAGGCCAACAAAAATAATTATGGAGTTCTATAGGTTTTTTTTTTTTTTATTATAGTTTCACATCCTTTTATTTCCTATTAACAGGGCGGGTTAGTCCAAATACTGATCATAAATGTTTTTATTAATAGTTGAACTTCCTCAAGTAAATATGTATTGATGTCATAACTATTATTTCTATTACAGGCTTGATAATGGAGAATTCGAACCATTGGAAATCGCTCCACTTTCTCCTCCACCAGACCTACCTTATGTAATGAAGACTCAAGAGTCGAATGGTCAAGAACAAGCATCTTGAAATACTCGCCACGCCTTTAAATTTGTCTTCATTTTCTGTGTCGCATAAGTACATATATTTTTTTTAATATGGCAAGAATTTTTGTTTCTTTGCTGAAACCTCTGTTAGCTTTTTCTGAGATTGAACTATTTATGAACGTATATCTCATTAATTTATCCAAAGAGGGCATGTATTCAGCAATACTTCTAATAGCCTACGATATCTATATTTTTCATCTTTAAAATTTAGCTATTTTTTAATTGAAGATGATAATGATGTACTATTTTGAGTATTGAATACCCATTGAGTAACATTTTTTCTGTATTTATATTTGTATGAAAATTATGACTGCTATTTGTTAATATATATATTTTTCTTTCAAGCTTTCACCATTATATTGATAGGATTCCTATAAATGTAGTCGTGCTCAATAACTTAACAAGTTTGTAATATTTAATTAATTTGATATGGATTTTTTTTTTATATTATTTTATTTGCCATAAGTCATTAAATAAACTTTTTATTGTGATCTCCATATCAATATTAAGAAGGATCTGCAAAAGAATATAATTGAAACTTTATTTTGTAAATGAGTTATATACTTGTAGATTTCATAACAAATTATACAATTATGAACCATTCTTTTTACTTGTTACTTTTTATTTATTTTATACCTATTTTCAAAAACTTGCTTTATCATTAGTGTCTGATCTTAGATTACACATATTTTAATTAAAAGCTTTCTCTACTATAAAATTATGGTTAGCTTATTGATGTTTATTTTTTATTCAGGCAACTGTAAAGTTCATATACCAGTTGTCAATTACTAAGATATTATCATATACTTAATATAAAACCAACTAATTGTCTAGTTCTACAACTAGACAATTAGTTGGTTACAACAAATTCTAAATATTTCTCTTATGATTTAAACTACTGGGAGGCTTTCGATATTTATCTTCAATATTCAGTTCTATTAACAGCTGCTCTGGTAGTGGGTTGTGGATCTAAATTTTACCTACGTTTGGTGTTGTAATTACCTAGTTTTTTTTGTAAATTTGAATGTTTATTATGTCAATCCAAACCCAAAGAATAGATCAGAATATTTTTTGTATTAGTGTATTTAACATCATTGTGGAGGTATGTAAGAAATATTTAACCACTTGAAAATGTATTATTTTTTACAAACAAATAAAATATCACAATTAATGGAGATATGAATAATAACTAACGGATTTTATTAAATATAATTTATTTTTCTCACCTACACTGATTGGTCTGCTGGAATTTTCCTAAACAATAATAATAATAAAAAGGAGAATAATAGAAATTTTATCAAAGAGATAAAATATTTGTATTGTTTATTTAATTATCTTCATTTCTTAGTTTTCTCATTGCTTGATTCCCAAACAGCTTGAGACAAAATAATTATGATGATTCCGTTTTTAGCTGCTGCTTCAATGACAACATCTCTTTAAAGAATTTCAAATAAGGTTCTTTTTGTTCTTTTGAAGATGGTACATAGTGTCCTCCACTATGCCTCAAAATTTCAGCATTTTCAAAAAGTGACATAAGTTCCTCACTTCGGTCTGTAAATATAAACAATATGTTGTTAGTAAATAAAAAAAAAAAAAGATTTATTAGCTATTTTGTTGATTTAAATAATTAGCCACTTGGGTATGAATCATTTTGTACTAACCATGACACAGCAACACATAAACATCACTTAAAATCAGAATGCTTCTTGGCTACAATCATCTGGAAATTAGAATTTTCCACAAAAACGAAAATTCTTATTTCCAAAAACAGTTTTTAAAAAAGCATTGAGAAAAAAGGAAGCACCATACATTATAAACAGTGATCAGATACTCAAAAATTAGTGTGATAATAAGTGTAAATCAACGTATATTCTTTAACCACTAAAACAGGGGGTCCAAAAACATTTTTGTACCATACCTACTCCTGTTGAAATGAAAGCCTCCCACGACCCCCTCTACAATAAATTGTTTGGGCATATGTAGAAAAACAAGTATTACATTGAAAACAAAACATTTATTTTTACTGTCACAAGATACAAGATTATAAGTTTCCATTCAAGATAAAGAAATACTGGAAAGAGAAAAATAAGTGAGGATTGTTTATATTTTTAATTGGTATTGAGTCTCCCCTGACTTGTCTCCGCACCCTCTCCCAGGTTGGAAAACTCCTGCACTAAAAGAATATAATATAGATGTGAATTATTACTGGAATTCATTGTATTATTAATAATGGGCTATAGAAACTCTAGAAAATAAAGAACCATTGTCAGGAGACTATAAGCAACTCATCTACTTTAGAAGCTCATAACATAAATAAACCTGTATCATTACAATCTATGGTGGATATTGAGTTCAATATTTAGTAAGGACATACTATTATTAGACTTACAGTTGTGCAAACTGATGTCATGATTACACATTGATGTCAATTTTCTCCCTAATTAAGTGTATCTATTAATACAGCTCCAGTTTGGATTCCCTAACTCAAAGGGTTGATCTGAGGCTGATAAAAGAATAATATCATATTACAACTTTCATATAAACGTACATCACAAAAACCGAAAAATTTTGGGAAGTCAGACTTTGAATTTTAAAATCAAAGAATTGGCCCGAATCCAATATCAATCTTTTGATGACAAACTTCATTTCCACTCAAACCCGTTAGTTTCAAACCTCGCAACCTCTTCAATTCCTAATAATCCTCCGAGGACCTTCTAAGTTGAACTTTTTATTTTAGTACTACCACAGGGTAGTTTATCTAGGAACATTTTTTATCTTTCATTATATTTACTTCATATATCCAGTATACAGTTGTAAATTTCAATAAATACATTTAAAAAAAATAAAATCAAAGAACACGATTTCAATTAAATATTTGGTATCTGTTCTGCAGGTTGTCGCTTCGAGTTTAGTTGCAATAAGTTTAAACTGTTTATTTGTTTCATTTTTAATATTTTCCAAAAACACAAGTTAATGTGAGCCTTAGTATGGAATAGAGAAAGTAATTATGGGTAATGAGTAGATATGGGTCATCATTTCATCAAGAAATAAAAGTTTCAACTAAAATTTCGAAATATAGATGATAATTACATTGTCTTTTTCATACCAAAGCTCACGATAGCTTGTATATGGGAAATATTAAAAGGGAAACCAAAGAAATGTTAAAACTTGTGACTCGATTCGAAGCGAAAACCCTTTGAATAATTACTGAAAATTTAATTCTATAAAACTTTCATATTTAAATTTTTTATCTCTGATGATATTTGATAGAGTTAAAAATTCAAAAACTGCTATAAAATCAATGATGATAGATTGGCAATAAGATTTCAGATCTTTTTTCTTTTCAATTTGTTTGAATAACGAAATATCCTAGTGTCCAAAATACGAGCAGCAATTATTTTTTAAATAAATATTTACCTTTTGTAATAATGTCATCTCCGTCTCCAAACACATGAAGGGAAGGAATACCAATTTTGCTGCTATAATACTTTAAATGAGGGGTACAGAGTGATTTAAAGGCACCAATTAAAACAATAAACTTGAAGTCGCCATCAAATTCTAAAACAATATACCAGAAAAAAACATTCATTGTGCAAACAAAGCAAATGCTTAAATATTTTCAAAACAACAAATCAAAGCCAGAACAGACATTGTTACAATTTTATAATAAACACAAATAAAAGATATTTTTCTTAAAACTAAAATTAAATACAAGATTTCAATACTCTTTTACATTATTATTAAATCAATAAAAACAAAAGTTACATTAAATCTTGCCAACCTTGTATATTCAAAACATTTTAAAGACTTATTCTATAAAAACAAAATAAATTTTCAACACACACTCAAGTGAAATATTTATATATGCTCGGGCTTTATTGTCCCATAATTATCTGTTTATAAAGAACCATCATAGAGAATATTAGTGAGGAAAATACTTAATTTTCAGCAAACAATGAAACAGAATTGAGGTATTTATCTAGTTTTGGTCAAAAGCAAAAATAATAAAAAATTAGTTTATGCTTATCTTTAGGAAATGTTTGTTAACTAGAAACATAGCCAAGTAGACAAATAGTGCAATTCATTGTTCATTCTCTTTTCTGCCCTGAAGAAGTCAGCAGCATGTCTGGCGAAACGTTGGCGAAAAAGTTAGCCAAAGTTTAAAAAGTCTAAACCAGAAGTACCACTAAGGCTATACCTACATTGGAACCGATTCGGTGCGACGTGATTCTATCACACACGATGCTGTGGTGTATACATTATACATATTTTACTATACATTACAGTCAAATATAAATGTATTAAAAATAATTAATAAATAATCTTAATTTTATAAATTTAAAGAACCAAATGTTATAACTCTCGATATATTTCAGTCATTTGGTTTGCTAGCGACGTCTCATCGTATCACACCGGATCCAATGTAGGTACAGTCTAAAGTATTTTGTATAAATAGTGCAATATTCTAAGATTAATAAATATAACATTAGAGAATTCTGCTGGAAATGATGAAATAGGATGCTTGTTGATATGTTCGCACATAAAGTGTATAGTACTTCGCTTTAATGAAGGCTATTCTCAGCTAATATTTATCCAAATCTCTTTTTTTCTAGTACAAATGTGTGGGTGTTTTTTTGCAACCCTGTCTTAGTGTCCAACCTTTTTGTTTAGGCCTGGTGACCACTTGGTTCTTGAAGGACAGAACTTTTTAACTGCTTGGTTTGTCTAATATTGTCTCTCTACTCCGACTCTTCTTTAAGTCTATTTATAAACCACATAGTGCTGAAACCATTTTAAAAACCCTAATGAAAGTTCTGGCCTTAAGGGATATATTTGTGCATAATTCCTTAGTGACTGCTTCCTTTTTAATATTATTGAAATCAGTGAGGATTCCAAATGCGGGCTTGGACTTTTTTCAACGATGGGAAAATTTCTTTAGGCAGACATTAGGTATACTAAGTAGTCCTAACATGTCCA
This sequence comes from Troilus luridus, assembly GCA_964056705.1. Lineage (NCBI taxonomy): Eukaryota > Metazoa > Arthropoda > Insecta > Hemiptera > Pentatomidae > Troilus > Troilus luridus. The sequence goes on from OZ057414.1 coordinate 62,071,003, forward strand.
AGTAGAGTCGAACAAGAATAGATAATCCTTAAACGCAAAATTTGACCACCTGGTGAAGGCTTGTCGAGGAGCCCAAGGATAAGATTGGTCTGTAGCACCAAGTATGATGATAAAGATTCAGCCAGCTTTAAGTCAAAGCTGAATATTCACTCCTCCACTGCTAATGATTAACATTAAATCATTTTTTCTATGGATTATTTTTATTTAAGTCAACTAAAATCCGAAAGATTAATTTGTAAGCTTTAATTCAACAGCCTCTGATGGCAAATTTAGTCCAAAATGAGTTTCTTGTACTTAGGAAAGTGGGATTGTATTATTTTAGGCAAGTAGCTAAGAAAGGCATTGGCTTAAATTGAGTTATTGCTTATATTTTATGTCCATTTCCAGCCAAAAACTACAAAAAATTACATGATTCCGCTTCCCTCTATACAATTAACTTTCTCTGGGTAAAATTTGACTTACCCACCTACTCCCAGGAGATTCAGAATTAGTAACTTATACCTCATGATTAAATTTTCTTTCTTCATTAAAAACATAGAACTCTACTTTACTTTAATGTAAATCTTATACTTATACATAGGAGGGAGTGTTAAAGAAGCATATATCTGAATGATTTCTAACAAAGCTACCATATCTTTAAAAATTTAGATTTTGAAATTTGTAAGCGAATTGACAAACAAAATTTAATTCTTTTACCAGAGAATAAAATGAGATAACTGTGGTCTAGTGGTTAGCGTAACAAACTACTAAGCCCAAGATTGCGGGTTTGTAGCCCGGCAGGTAGTCCTAGGATTTTTTAAAAGGGAGTAAAAAATACTTAGTTACGCCGTCCTTCGGAAGGGACGTTAAGCAGGGGTCCCGAACCTGTACGATGTCAGGTAGACGTTAAAAATCCCTATCGTCATTAAACCTGAATAGGCAAAATTTAGAGCTCCCACTGTAGCATCGTCCGATTAGCCATAGCAGCATAAAATGACGTTAAATGAACAAACAACAATACTATCTAGACTCGGTGGAAGTTGTTACACTCATACTAGAATTGATGATCTATCCTGGTGTGTTCAGGAACACCATAAGTTTCTTTCAGAGAAAAATTATAAATTTGACCGAATTCGATTCTGTTGATTTACATATGCTATTATATAACTTATAACTTAGCCCATAAGTCCAACATATCTTTATAATAATAGATAATTATTAATCAATTGAGAGACACCTTAAGCGAAAATATCTCGGATGAAGAATCAGAAGCTGACTAATCTGGTCTGAATCTATACTTATAAACAATACTATGGCCTGCACAGATATGTTGTTTTCCAAAAATACAGTCTCAACAATTTATCGGATTTCAACAATGCAAGTAAAACCAGTAAAAATAAAAATGACATATTTCTTAAAATATGGTATACCTTTAAATATTACCTTTTCTTTCAATTAAGAAGCATATAAGTGCAGCAATTGCTCCTCCTTGGGAAAATCCAAGTAACCCATCAAAGGGACCATTTTCCTTAATGAACTGTTTTAAAAACTCAAGGCTTTCATCAAAACCTTCATCTATGTCACTTGAGATTTTAGAAAGATATGTCTTATCAGCACCATTATACCACCAAGTTCGGTAATCTTTAATAAATCACCACATCCAAATAAACATAAATGACTAGAACATTAATAAAAATAATAATATGCCCTTCTTACCATAATCATCATCATTCAGATCATTATTAAGAGATTTGATGCTGTGAGGTGCAGTTACATAAGTAAGTTCACATACACTTTTCAACATCCGTCTAAGAGACCCAGTTTTTTTGGTTGAAAATTTTTCCATCCTGCCTGCATCCATGAAGACAAAGGATCTACGTAAAAAATTCCAACAGTAAAAATCAACAATTTACAGGATTTTAAAAAAAGGGTGACTTACTTTCAGTTTTTCAGTCATTTTTTTATTATTATTTCATGCTTGGTGGTTAGGATTGAAACTGAGATAATTCAAATTATGTAATATATTAACATTAATAATGTATTATGTTGTAATAAAAATAATCTTAACTCCTATTGACAATCCACAGTCTGGTTAAGAACTTTTATAACCTTTATGAGTAACCTTAAGATACCTTCCTATATATCACTCAAACAACTGATTGGTCAGATTAAGCGCCTTTTCAGCTTTCTGGCGCTTCATACAATAGAGTCCGGTAATCAGATGAATGTTTTGTCGGGACGAATGTTTCGATTTGTTAAAATTACTAGTCAGTTGAGTTTGAAACGTGTTGTGCTTTAATAACTGTTGCAATGAATTTGTTTCCGTCATATCCGTTAATCAACCAGAGGACTTACAAACCCATATTATGGAATCTTTTAGTACATGCGATCTTCTTAAACGTGTATCTTTTTGTTTTAAATGCTGACATTTTTCACCCATTTCGGTGGTTCTACCAGTGGTATATAAGCTTCGTTTGGCAAGGAGCATGGCTTTATATTTTACCATTAACAATACTTGTGTTTGGACAAGGAGCTGCATCTACGGAAGATTATATCCAGACTCAGCCTTTCTATCCATCACGGTTCTCAATGTTAAAGGAGATATTCTCTGTTCATAATTTAATCGTATGTTGGCTACATATTTCAATTGGTTTTCTTATTCCTTGGATATACGCCTCCTTTGTCAGCAAGGAATATGAAAGGTTCAGTTACAAATGTGTTTTTAAAGATGCATACTGTTTTTCTGAAAAAAGACTGGTGATAATATTAGGATGTATGTGGATAAATGGTCTATATTTTTTCCAAAGCCATTTTATGGGAACCAGGTATTTACAGTTTCCAGTTATTCCACTACCTAAATTATTTTTGATCAAAAGTCACTTATTTGAAACTATTCAGACATCAATGAAGTGGGTATTAGTACCAGACATATTGTTCATGATTTTATATTATGCTAGAGGTGGAGTTGTCAGAGAGTTTATTGCTGAAACATTTTCGTTATCTTTTGATCATGAACCAATTGATAACATTGCTGGACTTTTCAACATTGAGGTTTTTTTCCTTTTGTACTTATTTTCAACTTTGACTGTTGTTTCAATGAAAATCATGGAACTTATTCTAAGAATTTGTCTTACTGAACGCCATGTATTTCCTTTTTATGCCAATCAAGACAAAAATAATCTTACTCTTTGTGAAGGACTTAAAATGTCTGAATACCCAATTATTCAACATCTTGCATTTCTAGATCTGAATTTATTAAGTGAACATAACAAGTCTAGGCGTGAAGAAATCTTCAAGTTAAGCAGTTTTGGTGGTCATCCCCATCAGTGGAATGCTGTCAAAAAGGAATGTTTGAGTATTATTGAAGAGTTTTGTAATGATTTAGAAACTAACATGAAGCAGCCAAAGAAAACTAAACCTCCTCAAGAACTTCCTAAAATTTCTCCATTGAAGCATAATGTTACCAACTATTTTCTTGATGGTGAATTAGCAGAAACTCCTGTTATTAAATACGAAGTTCAAAAAAATAATGGAGAATCTGCTACTGTGATTCAAAATAGAATCAATTTTGTAAATAATCTTCCTATAATTATGTATTTTTTCGGTGATAGAAAAGATATGAGAATTCGCCATGCATTTCGTTTGTCTTTGCCTATTAAATGGGCTTGTGAAAGTCTTTCATTTCTTGCCTGCCATTCGCTAAGAGAGGATAATTTTGGCATTCTTGTCAGTGATTTGCCAACCGTCATTTCTGCCCTCTTAAGAGTGAAACAGACACTTGATTCAGTGTTAAAACATACCATGCAGTCAGCTTCATTGAGTCGACAAGATTTACTGAACATAACACAAGGAACTGCATTAAAAAAGTCTGTGAAAAGAAGTATCTATAGAATTGTAAACAAATTTAAGTGTTACATAAATGATATTCAGCTACCAAAAGACGTGGAAAACCAACTCATGACATTTGTAACATATAAAGAATAATGTAATAATTTTAATGTAAATTTTACTGGCTTAAGTTTGTTGTTTAAAATAAATTATTTAATTTTGCATCAATGATTAATTTTTTTATTTCACCTTTGTTTTAATGAAAGCTTATTAAAAAAGGTATTAATGATTTTTTTTTTCTAACACATAATTTATGATTGCCCAATAGATGAAATTCAAAGGTCAAAAATAATTGTTTTAATAATATTGAAAAAAAAATGGCCAATCTCAGAACACGAACCAATAACAATTTTGGCTTGAATGCATAAAATTTAATGATAGCATAGATTTTGATATCACAAGCTTAGTTTGGTATATTAGGGAAGAAATCATAATAATTACAGGGAAACAGCACTACAAGTGAGTTTTGTATAAAAACCAAGTGTAATAAACTAATGTAATCATATTTTTTTTAAATATAGATTTTTATAATTTGTAATAGGAAGTATTTTATTATATTTTTTTATAAAATTTTTATTATTGCATATGTTACGATTTTATTTTGTAAATAACTAATTAAAAGCCTCAAAGTATACAGGCATATGTAATATACCTAAAAATAAACCATACCTTGAAAGGAAAAAAAATCCAAAGTTACTTGATAAAATAACAACAGAAATATATTTACTTAAAAATATGAATATTTACAATACAAAATATTTTCTAGTATGTACATTTAAAAAATACAAATACATAAATTTATATACAATTGAACTTACACCTATATACACAAAATAATAATTGATAAAATTTTTATCTAGTTAGCAAAACTATACAGGCTTGAGTCAAATATTTAGAATTAATGAATTAACAATATGAAGTAAAATAAACTAAATGTAATGTAACCACTATCTCTGTAATAAAAACATTGTAAATAAGTATAAGGTTATGGATTCAAAGGATAAATTATCTCGATTATGGCTTTTTGGATTATACTTGTGAAATGAATTATTCCAACAAATAAAATAAGTTAATAAAAATGCTATCGTGATCATTATATCACTATCTTCATTAAAAAATGTTAGGAACATCTAAGTCTCCAAGCTTGCAAACCAAATACTAATTGACGATCAACTATAAAAAACAGCCAATCCATTCTGTATAATCTGGGAATAATCAAATAATAATTTAAATTGTTCTATTTACATTTTTAAAACATTAATTACACTAAGGCAGAACATTAAATCATTTTCTAATTTGTTCCAACCATTCATTTGTGCACTTTCAATCCGTTTTAAGTATTCATGAAGAATTCTATCCTCTGTCAATATGTTCCTATGAGATCTTAAAAATATAGCAAAATATGATTGGGCTAATTCAAAATCTAGATTTGTTGAGAACATATGTTCAATCATTACCATAAACTGCTTAAGGAGAATTACAGAACCTTCGGCCTCTAATCCTAAGGAATTTATTTCAAAGTCCAGACCAGATGGGCTCATAGTTTTCAACTTTTCAATAACCAAGGAAAAGTCGTTAGTATCTTTTGTATCCATCAACATTTTTCCAAAAATAGTATAGTTACTTATTTTATCTAAACGGACTGTTTTCAAACCGTCATCAGGTTTTAATGAACTATAGTCAAATATTATATCTTTTCCTGGAAGAGTTGGCAAAAAGAAAGGTGCTTTAGGGGGAGCTTTTGGTGCTTCTTTAGGCTTATTTCTAATTTTAATTGTATCAATGTCCAAAAGATTTTTCCAACGAGACGTGGCTAAGCCTGATAATGTAACTAAGTCCTCAATTTGCTTCTTTGAATCTAATTCCTCATCTTCCTGTTCTTCATCTGATTCCTCAACAGGAATTGTACTCTCTACTCCCGTAGAAGGCAGATCAATCAAAGGAATACTATCACTTTCCTTTATAGGTTTTAACGGAACTAGAGAAAACAAAGTCTTATTGGTCCAAAGGTAAATTCCAAGACTATCGACATGAGTTGTTGCTAAATAATGTCCAGTTATCGACATGGAAAGAGAAGTGCAAGGAGTATCAACCTGAAAAAAAATATATTCATTAAAACATCAAAATTTAATAAAATGAAAACAATTTAAAAATAAGGATGAAATTCTATTCAATAACTTGGATGGTAAAATGAACTAAATTATTTATTGGGAAGAAAATTTAATTTTTACTAAATTAATACATGTTTTTGTCGAGTTAAAGTATAGTCAATTCATCATTTCTTTTGTTTGATGATTTTTACATCTATATTGAATATTTTCCAAAAAAAATTAATGAACGAGCATATGATGGGTAAAGTATAAAACAAACAAGAAATAAAATATTTCTAGAAGAATATAAAACAAAGTGGAACATACAAGGGAGGATCCAGAATTTTTTCTGGGGGGGGGGGGGGGGCACAACGGACAGACGGGCAAAAATATCAACAATAACTTATAGTATTTATAGAAAGGTTTCAAAGGTTTATTAAAGTATCTAAACAATAGTTTCACTCATGTTCTTTTTATTATTTTATTCATATATTTTAACAATCACAATCATGTGATTTGCCTATAAGTATGTACTGTAATGGATTCTCCACAGAACACAAAACACCGTCTGGAGAGGGGCACGTGCCCCACCCTCTAAATCCGCCCTTGGGAACATAACATAAATATCCAGAATATTACTTTTAATATAAAACAATTTTTTCCTAGACCATGACTGAATGAAACTTTTAAATGACTAAAAAGTAATATGTAATCCGAGATGCCAATGCATGAAAAATATTCACTACCTTAGGGAATAAGTTTAAGTCGAAAATAGTTGACTGGATAATTCTAATGATGGATTGAATTGGTCAGGGCGTGCAGTAAGAGTTTTACTTATTTTGAGTTATCTCTGACTGCACCCCTGACCAATTCAATCCATCCTTAGGGAATAATATTTGATTTTAAAAGAATAATAAAAAGTAATTACCTTAAATATATCAATAAGAGAAGCAGTAGGAATATCCCAGGTTCGAATAGTTGAGTCCATAGATGCCGTCATAATCCACCTAGCGTCTGGACTAAAACAAGCATCAGTTACTTGACCAGTGTGACCAGATAACTTTCTAACTACTCTTCGAGCTTCTGTATCAATCAAACATATCACAAAATTTTCTAGAATGATTCCAACAAGGGAACTTTCCTCATGGGCCCGAAAGAATGAAATGCCGTCGCCAAGATTGAGAACTTGCAATGGTTTTGCACCTAAAAAAAAAACAAAAAAGATGTTGAGCAACAAGATCTACACATATACATATAAAATATAGGGAATTTGATATCATCTAAGTGAATAAAACATTATTTCCATTTAATTTAGCTTTTTTAAGTCCATTGGAACATAAGAAATGTCAGTTCTTCAGTTATAATGCAAACAAGTAAATACGAGCTTTAACAATACTATATTTATTTAAAATAACTTCCATTAGCTTCAATAGATTTCTCCCAATTACCAACAAGTTTTTTTATGCTTTTTCATAACTCTTTCTAGGTTTATTTAAATTTAAAACTGTAATAGTTCTAATCAATAAGAATTTTACCCTTGAATGTAAAGCAGTTAAATAGCATACAAATGGGCCAGGGATATTAATTTCTACTTAGGTAGAGGTGGATGGTCAGGGTAAGTTGTATGAAAATTACAATTGAAAGCAATCCAGATGAATATGGTAGAATTTATGAATATCCATATCAACTAATACAGGATTGTCCATTAATATAAAATATTTAAAAAACCTGAAAATTAAAGTTTGTCCACATTCACTAAATTTAACTCACAACTCCAAATGGGTAATTTTTTCAGTGATCAACATTAGTTGAAATTAAATTTAAAAAAATAGAAATTAATTTTTTTAATTTTTATTTAATAAACTTAAGTTTTAATTGATTCTAAAACCAAAAATGTTATCTTAACAACAATTGAAAAAAAACCTTGTTCAACATTAGGAGAAATGTATTGAAATTAAAAATTGAATAAAAGTAATGATGGATAAAAATCTGTGTTTTTATTCTAAATAATACCTATACATGACTAATAATATGGAATGAACATATAATACTCACGAACAATACCGCCTCTGGATGGACGGAATGGCCAAAACTTAAGAGAACCACCATTGCAGCCAGAAATGACAATCTGATTTAAAGCATCAACTGCTACACCCCGAACACTCCCTTGGTGAGCAGATTTATTTCCATATGTACATCTATGAATTCCAGACTGTATATTAAATCTATCAACATGCCCAGTACTGTATCCTATAACTACAAAGTTACCACAATTGGTGACATAAACACTTGTAGCTACATCTGTAATAGTGGCCTTTGTTCTGTGCTGTAAACGTTCTGGTAATAATTTATGAGAACCCATTCTTCTTTTATCATAAGACCACGAGGTTACCTCAGGTATGCCAAGATGTATTGCAGCAATGTTGTCCCAATCTTTTTCTCTCACTAATGAACTTGAAAATTCTATGATTGGTGGCATTAGTAAATATTCAGTTGTCCATTTCTTTTTTTTCATGACTTCTCTATCATAAGAAGCCCTTCCTAAACTGTAATTTAAAGTTTCAGTGATAGTGTTAAATACCCTCAGAGAGGAGTCACGGCCAGCACTTAACACATGATTTGAAGCCTTACCATAAAATCTAATTTGCGTAGGAGGTGAAGAATGACCTTCTCGCAAACGAAGAAGCCTTCCTCCAAAATCTAACTGATCAAATATCCAAATTTTGAGAGAATTGTCAGATGACGAGGACACCATAAGGGGCTGATTAGGGAAACAAATTACAGAGCTGACTACAGAGTCATGGGCATTAAGCAATTGGCTAGCAACTTTCCTTTCTTCTAAATTCCAAAGGACAATATTTCCAACCGTGCTCCCAGTTGCCATTATAGGAGCACCATCAGTTCTAAATGTTATGCACGTCACAGGACCCCAATCTTGTTTAAAATCGACAACAGTTTCATCATACTTTAAATTATGTAAGATTATTCTTCCATCACTTAGACCGATAGCAACAACATCTAGTGCAGGAGACTGTTCCAGAACTGTTACAGCAGAGCCCCATCCATTGAAAGTATGAATAAGAGCTGAAGTTTTGATATTCCATAACTGTAACATTCCTTGCTCACTACCAAGTAAAATTTTATTTATATATGTAATGGGATGTGCGATGGCTGTTATTTTGAAAGTTTCAGTTCCTAAATCTAATGTAAGTATACATTCATGGGTCTTCCTTTCCCAAACCTTCAAAACATTGTCTTCATCTACAGAAATAAGATGTCTGCCAAAAGGTAATAAGAAAGTTACTTGATTACTGTGACCTTCAAATGAAGACTTAATTTCGGTATTTCTCTTCCAACAATGAATTGTACTTCCTGAAGCCGTGAAAAATCCATCCTTGTCCGATGCTAAACAGTTTATCTCTTCTGAAATGTTATTGCTTACAGCTAATAGTTTCAAATGGTTTAATCCATAAGTATGAAATGATTTACCCACACATGTGTTTATTAGGTATTCTTCTCTTTTTTTAGAAAAACGAATAACACAAGGAACGTGGTTACTAACATACCCCAACGCACGGTTTTTTAAAAATATTTTACTGGAGACCGGCATTATAGCAAATACACTGACACAAACATAACAAAATCACGTGTCGAACATATTACCTTCCAATGTTTAACTTAAACCATAGAGGTAGGAATTGTTTGCTAGTAGCAACTATGGAACTAAACAAAGAAGTGAACGTCTCGCTACTAGGCATGAATAATGTTTTGTTTTAAATTTAAAGGTAAACAAAATAAATAATGAATTAATAAAATATAATCGCTTAGTTTCCTTATGTAATACTGACTCGTTTTTCAACCGTAACTTTTTTAATTTAGCTTCCCTACTAAATACTTTTTTTTAATACTAAATAATAATAAAGATATATATATGCGGATAATAAAAACAAAATGAATATTTGCGAAAATGATTATATAAATAAAATAATTTCTCACATTCATACCATAATTACAATATTTACAATTTGCCTGGGTTCCCCGAACTAAGCTTCTTCCCCAGGAATGAGGCCAAAGCAAGAGTCCGGGAGGCCTCTGTGCCCTTTCCCAGCTGCGTCACTGCCTTAAACGCCAATGGAAGCTGGATAACCTATTAAATACTATACTAATACTTATAACCATTTTTGTGCTCGCACCGTTCGTAATAATTTTTAGTAAAATGTATTAACCCCGAAATATCGAAAAAAAATATGATACGGTAACCATTTAAAGATATAACGTAGAAAATATTTGCCATCTATGAAGTGCTAAAAACTTGTTACCTTAGTTTATTAATTTCGTAATTTTAATTCAATTCAAATTTAGTAGAGATAAAAACTTTTATTTCCGTTATATTAGACATGGATCAGCATCGAAGAAATGAGAAAAATATTTTCATCATAGTTCTACGCGCAGATGTTTAGGGACTTCAATGGCAAAAGAGTAGAAAACAAATAGAATGAAATTAAGTAAAGATCACAAATTCAAACTAAAAAAGAAGTGTGGGACTCTACCATTTGAGCTATCCTGGGCCCTTATGAAGCACGCTTCTCGGCCATGGTCATATCTTTTCTTTTCACTGATGCTGGACATATCTTTTCTTTTCAAATAAGAATATTTAAAAATTAGTAACAACTAAAATAAAATAAATTATAAAAAAGAAGTGGTTTGGAAATTCTCTGGTGTACTTGCGAATCAATCACTCTGTCTTGAACCTGTGATAGTCTTTGTTTTGAAGGAGGTTTGGAGAAACAGCCAGTATTTTCACAACCTTATGACACACTGTCCTGTCCTGACATACACTGCCCTGGTCACCCCACTAGAACAAGACTGAATAAGTACCAGCATGATTTTCTGCCAATGAGAAAGTTTTCAGCTCCTGGCGGAGGACGATGAGGATATCGTAGAGAACTTACTTGTAGGTATTCATTGTTCTTAGGTTTCTGGGCTATATCGTGTCCCTAAAGATAGCTCTAAATCTTGATTATAGCCGTAATTAGCTCCTTCCTCTCAAGAGCTTCAAGCGCTCCCAGCAAATATCAGACAAATCTACTGCAAACCAGAGCATTTTCTACTTTATAGAAGCTATATTGAATCTTTAAAAAACAGTCCTGAAGGTAAATTTTCACCAAGTTGCTTGCTACAGTCAACATTTAAACAAGGGGAGCGTTCCTTATCTTCCCCCTCCATCAGAAAAACATCTGCAGACACACTATCTTTAATTGCTCTATATTGATGATCGCTCAACCTTAATAATAGTGGTCAAAGAAGCAAGATCACCAAGTTCTTCAATACTTTCCTCAATAAAGCGCGAAGACCCACATATGATTTGGTGAGTTACTAGCCCTGGCCAATGGAAAGTGTGTCATCAAATACAAGAGGAATGCCCTTTGTAAAAGGATCGGACATTTTCCAGTTCACTAGAAGTAACCCCTATTTAGGCAATCCTTAAGGATCAAGGATACATTTTTAGGCTATTAATACGAGGTTTTATAATTAGGATGGTGGTATAAAAATTCATTGATTTGGTTATAAGATCGATTAAAAAATCAATACTGTTGTATAAATAGGTCGGCTACCTATCCTTTTTAGGAGATCTTAACATACACAGGGGCAATTGTCTCAAAGTTATGGGGTATATTTAGCTAGACTACTGGTTTGTGAAAGCGGCTTCAAAGATTTTTTAATGGTTTCAAGTAGAATCGGAGGCAACTTTTAGGCCATGATGCTCAAATGGAAATTAGGTTGAATAGTTAGTTAGTTTAATAATTAGCAAACATACAAACCATTATCCAGAAACAATAAAGGATTTCAGCAGAATTAAAGTTTATCAAGTGGATGCAGTATGAGCGAGGTGAATGAAAAAATAAGGATACAGAGAACTAAATAAATCAAGCTATCACATTTTCAATCAATAGTTTTGCTTTAGATATATGTGTCTACTGAAAGATATCCTTGACTGGGAACAATCCTGTACACAATTGAAATAAATTGAACAAAACTGCGAGAATCTGTTCGATATACAATGCTAAATGACATCTGGATTGATATTAGGGTTAAGGGATATTAGGGATGTATAGAAATACCAATTAGAATTTTAAACAAATCTCCAATTCTGTTGTTGGGAAATATGAAGTTTAGAAGCAGGTAGATCAATACATTTTTAAAATAATGGACCTCTTGATATTGTTATGAAAGCAAAGATCTACTGGCCATACATTTAACTTTTAAGATATCCCATTAAAGAGATGAAATGTCTTTAAAGACTTGCTGGCTGAAATTGGAGACACCCCATCAGTAATGATAGAACAAAAGAGGATTTTAGGATGAAGCCCATATCTCGAATCTTAAAGAGAAAGGAACTAAAGTGGTTCAGGAATTTGCACCCCATACACGCTTCTTGAAACTAGAATTATAAGCAAAACACCAAGGGAACATTCTTGGTGATTTGATCAAGAGTGAAGAAAGAAAAACCAGCTGAATTCCACAATTAGGAAGAGAACTCACAGGAAACTTCATGCTGAGAGGTGCAAAAGATTAAAAGAAAAAAACAAGAAAACAAATTATGTGTTAATTTATGCACAAGTCTACAAATCATCATTATTTGAGTGATAAGTAGTAGGAATCTAACTATAAGGCGTACACTTGGTATTTGTTTGAACTGTTAGCTATCACCAGATTTGAAAATCTGAACCAATCCAAATAAATAATATTTATGCTCTATCACATTCAACTACCTCCTTAATACTCCGCTCCTTTGGAAACTTTCCGTAATTAAATTGATACCTAAACCTTCTAAACCTGTCACTAATCCTTTATCTTATCGTCCAATTGCACTCCTCCCTGTAATGTCTAAATTGTTTGAAAAACTCTTCCTTAATCGCATAAAGCCTATCCTCGAAAATAGTGGAGTGATACCGAACCACCAATTTGCCTTTCGTTCTTATCACTCCACTGTACAACAGTGTCATCGTATCGTGGATCCAATATCTATCGCTTTTGAGAAAAAAGAATATTGCTCTGTGATTTTTCTTGACATTGAAAAAGCTTTTAATAGTGTCTGGCACAAGGATCTTCTCCGGAAAATAAAACCTCACTTACCTCCTACATACTTTTTAATTCTTCAATCTTATTTCCACGACAGATTCTTCTGTACTTCCGTTGACTCTTCAATTTCCTCCTTCTTTCCTCAATGCAGGGGTGTACTGCAAGGCAGTGTTTTAAGCCCCATTCTCTATTCTGTTTACACCTCTGATATCCCGGAGCATCCTTGCACCAACATCTATACCTTCGCTGACGATACAGCCATTATATCTTCTCACAGAGACCCAGACCTAGCATCTATAGCTCTTCAAAATCATTTATTTGATTTAGAAAAGTGGTTCTATAAATGGCAAATAAGAATAAACGCCTCAAAATCGAGCCATGTAACCTTTTCTCTAAGCAAAGCTTCGTGTCCAGGAGTCAAAATTGACAACGACGAAGTACCTTCCAAAAATTATGTACGTTATCTCGGACTATACTTGGACAAAAGACTTACATGGAACGTACATACTAAATTAAAGAGACAAGAACTGACTAGACGGTACAAACAAACATCTGCTGGACTACAGATCTTCACTTGACTTACGGAACAAACGACTTATCTATAATAGCATACTGAAACCTATTTGGACATATGGAGCAGAACTTTGGGGTTCAGCAAAAAAAGTCCACATACACAAGATTCAAACAACACAGTCCAAAATTCTCAGAAAAATTGTTAATGCACCATGGTATATTTTGAATCACACCATACACAACAACATGAACATTCCCACTATAAAATCATTTATTCATAACAAATACATGACATTCCACTCATCGACACAATATCACCCAAATCCACTCGTTCTTCCGCTTTCCTACTCCCTGTTACTTGGACTGGATAGGAAAAGATTAAAAAGACATTGGCCAAGAGACCTACTCACCTATTGATATTTATATTTTTACTCCATCATCATATAGAAGTTCATGTAGAAAATCAAGGTGAAAAACACTAGGACCAAATTTGCTGAATGCTTAATTGCTCAGGTGCAAATGAAAATTAAATTATAAAATAAAATAAAAAATATTAATTTATATATTATCTTTTTTTTTTTATTCATCAAATGAAGAATTATAAGGATTTTATTTCTATTTATGAGATTTTGTCCAGATTATTTTAAAATACTCTTTATTAATAAATATGCATTGTAAACATTTGATTAGCTAATGACGTGTAGATATTTTAATGACCTATAATTATAGTTATATTTGAAATTATTACATATTTTGTTTAATAGTGTAGCATTCTTCATTGCTAGACTTATTATTTGTGGGGTGATCTAGTGGCTTGGTAGTTTCTCTATCTGTCTTCACAGAATATTTCTCTAACAATCAATTTTAGTGGACAATATTTCTCTAAGACAATCAAATTAACTTTTATTTCAATTAGTCTTGATAAGTGAGTATCAATTGTTGTAATCCATTAAAAACTTAACAATTTATTTCTATAATAATCCCGAAACAGTATTAAAAAAACAGAAAAGGGAAGACATTTCTTGTGTCATAATTTACTTTTATTTTACCAACTTAAGTTAAAATAAATAACTAAAATTGGTATTTAAATGAAATTTTTAAAGAGAACAAGGTGTTTTCCCTTTCTTTTTATATTTTGTTGTAGCCTGTAATAATTTGAACAAATTTCGGGGAAATTTATTTACAGGATGTTATAAAACTAAACAGGATGTTTACCTCAGTGAGTTATCCTCAGCTTTTTTTTTACTTTTCTGTAGGTCGAAGTAAACGCAAAATTTAGCCTCTGACCGTTGGTATTTTTGGTCTCTTCTCTTCCATGCTCCCATCACTCCGTGGGATCAGCTGAAATCATTTCCTGTCCTCACATTGAAATCGCCCATGATAATTATCTCTCTATTCCCATTCGGAGCCTTAGCAACTTCTCTTTCCTATTCAGTGTACAATTGTTCCTTATCTAGGATGTCAGCACCTTCTGTAGGGGTATATATATGAATAAAAACTAACCGCTTTGATGATATTTCGGTATTCATTGTTATAACCCTAGATGATACTGGGTTCCATCCTTCAACCTTTGCAAAGATGTTATCTTTCATGATTATGCCTACTCCTTCCTTTGCTCTCTTATCCTTATAATCCGAATATATCATGGCATGGTCCCTCGGCAGCCTTAGCTCTCTGTTACCTTTTTTCTTCACCTCGCTAATGCCTAAAATGTTCACGTGGTAGGCCATCATCTCTGTAGATATCTCTTCTTACTTTCCCGTAAGTGTCCTTATGTTCCATGTAGCTAGTCGAATTTCCTCATGAATGCCGTGTCGTAACCGTTGATTTCCATCCTGTCCGAGGGCACTTAATAAACTCTGAATCAACAGAACTACTTTGCGGGTAATTAGCTCAGCAAAGTAGGCCCCGTAACCTCGGGGAAACTGGCCTTCCGAATATTTATATCCCTTCGGAGGAAGGGGGGCCGGGCTATACCCCCCCCCCCCTGGAACTGGGTACCTGTTTGTTATTAAAGTGCTACACGCCTTATCTCAGAAAATATAAGACGAGAAAATCATTCCCAAAGACTGGGAATATAATGGTCATTATCCCAATTCATAAGAAAGGAAGCCAAAGTGAATGCAACAACTATAGACCTATATGCTTGTCACAGGTGGTCCACAAATTATATTCCCAACGCATCAACCCGTCACTACCGAGAACCCCGTATGCCAGCAATGGCAGGAAGGGGGCCCCAAAAAAAAAAAAAAAAAAAAAAAAAAGGAAGTAGTATAAGAGGACCTTGAAGAAGAGCAGCCGCATTCAGACCTCTTAGACAAACCCAAGATCAGATATTCTCAATAAGGCCAATCGTAGAAAAAGCTTGGGATAGGAATAAAAGTGTATATTTAGCATTTTTTGATCTGCAAGCCGCTTTTGACTCAGTGCCAAGAGTCGAAATATGGAATGCATTGAAGGCAAAGAATGTCCCTGTAGAACTCATAGACGCCATCAAATCCTCCTATACAGGCTCAAAGGGTAAAGTCAGAATAAATAGTAAGGAGTCTGGAGCCTTCGATATGAAGAGAGGCGTCAAACAAGGATATAGACTGAGTCCTCTTCTCTTTATTATTCTGATGGATGATGTCTTAAAAATCTGTAAATGAAGGATGGCAAGAACAATAGTAGGGAAATGGAATCTGAGAACAGTTCTTGCTCAGACGCTTCTCTATGCCGAAGATATTGTGCTGATAGCAGACTCCGTCCAGAATCTTCAGCAAGCTGTAGTGGTATGGGAAGCGGGGCTGAAGAAAAAAGGCATGATAATAAATGCAAGTAAAAGTAAAATCATCCAAATAGGACGTAAAGCTGAAAATGTCCAGATCACTTGCGGAGTAGAATTCATAGAGATAGTAGAAGACTGCACTCACCTAGGTACAGTTCTCAGCAGAAATTGTAAAATTCAACAAGAAATATCCAACAGTATTAAAAAAGCGAACAATATTTATTACCAAATCTGCAATACTGTTGTTGGGAAACGTGAAGTTGAGAAAAAGGTAAAACTTCACATTTTTAATGCAATTTACCTTCCCACTCTACTATACGGAAGTGAGAGCTGGGTCCTTCTCGACAGATTGAAGTACAGAATCACCCCCTCAGAAATGAAATACCTCAGAAGAGTAGCTGGCCGAACACGGAGGGAACACATCAAGAACGCCAGAATATGAGAGGAGCAAGGGGTTAAACCTCTAACTGAAATTCTAGAGAAGAGGCAGTTGAAGTGATTCGGATATGTGTGCCGAATGAATGAAGATTGCAGACCACGCAAGTTCTTCAAAGCTAGACCAACTGGCAAAAGACCAAGAGGCAGCCCAAGGATGTCTTAGCTGGATAATGTGGCTAGAAAAGGGGAGAAAAGAGGAAAACAATTGGATTCCATAAAGGCATTGGCGAGAGACCGAGACAGATGGAACGGTTGGATCGAGGCACCTCCAAGCCGAGAGACACTGAGGGGAAGAAAAAGAAGAAGAAGAAGTAATATGTAACTTACAACGAGAATTTTTCTTTCTACAATTACGCCTTCCCTTTAAACATTATGTACTTTTAACTATTATTGTTATTCACCTTTTGATGTTCTGAACTCATGAAAGCACTACTTCACATAAATATATTTCTATTTGATTAGTAAAACGTTGAATTTGGTTTAAAAAAAAAATCAAATTTGGAGTGAGTATTTTGTATCATTGTTCAAATGATTCATCATTATTTTGAATTTTATCATTCCTTAGATGTCAACAATGAAGTGAGTTAAAGCAATAAATAGGAAATTGCTAAAGATAATAAAATATTCAATCTGGTACATGTATTGAAGGGAATATTGAGCACTGAACTTCAGGTTTATTTATCGCAGAAAAATAGCACTAAATTATTTTAAGAAATTTCTAACCAAAACTAAACTAAAACAGGAAATAAAATATCTGTTTTATACAGCTTGGAGAGTTTCCACTAATGCCATAACATTTTTTTATGATTTAAAAAAATACAACTATAAGTTAATGGCTTACACAACCTTCAGAGAGAAAAATAGTAGATATAAAAGGTATATTAAAATTAAATACAGAAATCTCTAGAAAATGTAGAATAATTCTTCTTTATGTGTTTAGTCAGTCTTTCTTTTTATCTATAGCAAATGGTTTACGGTCCACTGTATTTGCAGAAGCTCTCAGAAGTATACATGCTGTTTACTTATATATACATGTATTCTACATAAGATGTAGAATACATGCAATGTAATCTACCATTATTTATTTTTGACAAGTTATGCCTTAGTAACTATTAGAAATTACAAAGGTTTCTAATTGAAAAGGTCCAAAAGGACAATTTTCATTCTTTGGTACTACAATTATAAATTTGTATTTTTTGCTTGATAAATGGTAGTATCACTTATAGGTTATTTTGGACATTTGGAAAAAAAAAACTTGTTCTGGGTTTACTTTTATCATTATTACTCATTGTAAACGTTTCTTAAATTGTGTTGTCATTTTTTCTTTTATTGAAGTTAATTATTTAAGTGCTCTTAATCTCTTATTGACTCCCATTGGAGAGAAATTATATTGGTCAAAGTATTAGCTCCCTAACTAAGGTAATTAAAAAGTACTCAGTCCTATCTATTGCAATTAAGAATGATGTATTTTTGATTTATATGTTGTTTTGTTATTATTAAAGTGTCTTCTGAAAATGTTCTAGTCTAACACATGTATTACTTATATTTTTCCCATGTGATATTAATTACATGTAAAACAGAACGGTCAGTTATTTTATTAAAAAGGTTCTCTCTGTGTTGATCATTTGTGAACAAACTAATTAGCAAGTGAACTAAAATTTTATCTCATTTATTTCAAAATCAGATCGATAGATCTTTTATCAATTGGGTTTTTATCATTAAACTTCATTCTGAAGCCTGCCAGTCAGAGAGATGCAGGGATACAGCTAGATATACTTCAGGTTTGCAGAAGAACTTGATGGATCAGGATGCTTCTCTATGTTCCACATATCAAGATTAAGATTCCATTCCACAAAAGCTTCATAGTCATGTATTCTATTCCACAAATACTATTCCCTAAAATCTCACTTAAAAATGTTTGTTTTTTCAATCATTACGGATTTATCCTGTAATTCGTGCATTGAGAATATTCACGCAACTGTGCAAATATGCTATGTGTTTTATGGTGCTAGGCACCAAGCATGAATCATGAGTGAACAAACCATTGATGAAGCAAATCTGCTGATGTGTTATTAGCTATAATAAAATTTTGCACGTTCTGTAAACAAGTTTTGTTAGGTCTTACAATGCAAAACAAAAAGCCAGGGTAGCTTGATTATGTGCTTTAAAATTTCTCGATAGAGACCATATGTGAAGTCTCAGAAGATGAAGATGGTAAAGAACTTTATAAAAAATAAATTATAAATTCCATGCTATTCTGCTAATAACACCATGCTCGGTTAAAAAAAAAGTCGAGTAAACCAAAAATAGGAGCAACAGGGATCAAAAGTTCACAATAATCCTGTTAGTATATTTGCATGCTCACCAGACCCCTGACTATGCATCGACAGTGTAAGGGACCATGTATAATACATAAATGCTACACACCCTTAGGACTTTCTTTTTCTCCATCTTTCAAGGTTTAAGAGCCCACCAATGAGCCTTGGCCTCCCTGTTTAATGCAGCGGCATTCCAATTCCGAACATTTAATAGTTTTCTGGAGTACTCGCCCCGTGCGACCTACTAGGCTTTATTACTTTTATTAAGTCAGGGGCCTGGAATTGATTTCCTAGCTCCGGATTGGTACGTCTTCTCTATGCCCCTCTCTAACAGGTCCATATGTTCAACGTAGAATCTTTTCTCAGTACATTAGTATAGGTTTTTGCGTTAAAAATCGATATTTTATTAGTTTAAAAAAATGTATGATGTGAAAAGCTATCATTTAAATGATAAAATCGCAGTTAGTGTTTCTCAGGTTCTAAGAAACCCACTCAAGTCTATCATTCCTGGACAGAGGATGGGTAGTCAGATATTGAAAAGTATTATTCTTGAGTAAGCAAACACTGTTATATAAACAAAAAGAGACTCCTTCGTACTATATGGTTTCTGAGTTTACATGAGGAAGTGTGCCCGACCGCGTCACGTGTTTGATTGATGGCTTGACCCTCCGAACGGCAGATAGATCTGCGATCTAGATACGGGATTAAATGACTCGTTCACTTTATCAGGATGAATAAATACATCAGAAGGGATGTTCGGAGGGAAGTGGCCATTGTTGGACACGGCGGGGGCGGGTCATCTGCATACAATGGTTGCCCACCCGCTCGTCGAGAAGTGGCAACCAGCGGGTTCTTTTCTCACCTATCCTCGGGTTGAGGCACGTACTCTCTTTGCTTGCCCTAGTCTTGAATTTAGTACTTGAAAACTATTGGCAACTACTAAGTTTCAGTCCAGCTAGTAATTTGACAATTTCTATAACTAACTAACTAGCTAATAACTAACTAACTAGTTAAATTTTAAGAACATGAATAAGATCCAAGTTGTTATAAGTTACACTATCTGGAACTTAAGGAGTACCTAAATAAATATGGTAAGTTGAATTGAGCAGGTAGTTTAAATGTCATTTAGGATCAGTACCTTTACTCTTAAGAGACAGGGCGGCAGTTGTAGAAAAGAAGCGGACAACTCAACTTGCAGACTGCCACATATTGTGAAAGGACCCCCTTTTTTTTTTGTAAGTAGATTTCTACTTTATCTTGTAACTATGATCAGGACACAATAAATTTAATGTTATTCAATTAAACGAAAAAGGATCTTTATTTAATAAACAACTCCTAGAAAGTTAACCTTTGGAGAAGAGAGGAATATGTCTCTTATCCATTAATGATTTTTAATTACTATATTTCAAATATAACGATCTCAGGGTGGCATCCTATTTTATTATTAAAATATTATTCAGATCAATGGATCTGTCTTTTCCTTGAGATGATTGCCTGGGCAGTGAAGCCAATATAGCAAAGTATTATTTTTACTTGTATATTTCATCTTCTCGATCAGATCGAACGTTAAAAAAATATGAATGAATAATATTTCACAGATTTTATTGATGATAAGTAACTAAATATCATCCTATAAAACCAGAAGTGATACATCTGAAAATTTATTGGAATTGATACAGTTGGGCTTGGGACTTTTAGTTATGATACTCGGCATTTCGAAGAGATAGAAAATTAAACTGAAAATGCTGCGTAACTCAAAATAAAGAAACTATGCGGAAACGCCAAGGCTATTGATGAAAATGTTTTATCTATTTTATTTGGAGTTTCCTCAAAGTTGAGTTTCTAGGTTTTCTTGTCAAGAGCAACTTCTTCATTGAAACCGTATCTTCTTGGACTTAGTTACTCCTTGAGATTTTTTTCTCCTTCCTTCAGGGCAGCAGTAGGTACTGGGACATTTTTGGTATTATTTTACTATACATCCTCAGTAAATGCCCAAACTACTCTAATCGCTCCATGGTGATGATTTCAAGAATGGTATTATGAGCACACATTATCTTTTGAACTACTCCCAGTAGTATATAATATTTTTACTTATTCCTTGGAATATAATATACTTAGATTCCAAGTCAATTAGTAAAACATTAACATCAAGTAGTGGGGTTATTTCCCAAGACTGAGATCTCAACTTAAAATATTACATGTTGGAATGAATTGAGAACCCTTGTCGCGATAAATGTATTCAGTTAGAAAGGGCCGTTCATGTAGTGGACACTATCCCAGGGATCCATAAGTCAAGAGAAAGCAGTAGCCGGTGTGGGTGCCTAGCCTTTCCCACGGGACATCCCTTCAGGCCGATTAGATAGGGCTGAGTGTGTGTAACATGAGGCGCATGCGCTGGTCCTGTTGCCCCTTGCCCCCGCCAGATGGTGCCCACTCTCCCTATTTTTGCCTTTCCACTTTTCTAGTAAACGCCTCATTACCGAAAAAAATAACTTATGGACTTTGATTCATCCTTATTGGGATTTAAAGGTAATGAATAAATTAAGAGGTATAATGTGGAACAGAGAGAGTAGTATAGGGTAATGTAATACAGAGGAGAAGAGAAAATAACTTATAAAAACTAAGAAGATTGTCTTACATTTTACTCAATGAACATTAATTAGAATTAAAAAAAAAATTACTGTACCACTTCCACTCATGAAGAGGCTTGAGTTCAGTGCGTGGTAGAGACTATACTGTTTCTTGAACAAAGGTTGTGCAGGGAGGTAATTTGTCTTAGATCACGCTCAACCGCGAGGTTCCCATCCTATTTTAGGTACCCATTTTAAGAGGCTGAGTGAGCCCCATGGGTTCAGATCTCAGAGGACCCATCCACGGCTGTAAACAGATTAAATAAAATCTGTCACTGCCAGATTTGAACAAGGGATCTTCGGCACGACAGTTCAGAGCTATACCACTGAGCAACTCCGCTACCTCAATTAGAATTAATATTCGTTAAAAAAATATATATTTTCCTATGAGAAGGTGACACTAAGCAATTAATAAATTTGTCGTTACTACATGTTTATCCATTTAATCAGCGTCTTCACAATAATCCGTTTTTATTGTTTTGTTATCAGCTATTGGTTTGAATTGTTCACCTATCAAAACGGGAAGTATGCATCAAAACTTAGGACTCCTATAGTAGCATCGTTTAATTAGCCACAACAGCACATAGTTTCATTAAATAAATAACAAAATGTATGATCTTATTAAATTAGAAAAAAACTTCTCTTCTACTAAAAACTAAAAACGAAAAATATCCATTGTGTAATTGTTTTAGTAGTCTACATTTACATTATTATCCCTCCTGAACACTAGATTATAGATATTTACAATATCTTAAACCGAAGAGAAGCTTCTATTCTGGAAGACCATAGGAGAATAAGTATTTTTGTCCTCTGTCGGTCGTGCTCTCGTCAGTTGTTCAGTTCTTATTCAGTACCAATGCCAGACACTAACAACCTGCATATATTTCAAATAATTAATTTCGTTGGTGTCACGGTAGACAATTAGGGATTTAATTCAAATGATTCTAGTGTGTGAATATATTAAAATATATAGTCAGTCGACGCATAGTTGAGAGGGTTACATAAAGAAACCAGTTACCTGTTAAATATTGAAAACTTTTAACTACGAAGTTCGTTTTTGTTTTGTATTCCTCATATTTAATTATAAACCCGTAAGGATACGTTGTTAGTTATATCTGTAAGGTTTAAGTAACTGTTATACGTAAATTGATTAGAAAAATAAATAAAACGTAACTTATGATAAATTTACAGGTTTTTAATTGTTTTTTTAAAATTTAATTTATTGATATTTACAACTACAATATTATAACAAGTAAATCTGATGATATGTACATTATGGCATGAAAAACACTTGTGGAGAAACTACCCATCGGTAGCACTCCAATAAAGTTCTATAGTAGATGGTCCCGAGGCCATCTTCTTTTCAGACGCCTCGGAGGTTTATCAGGAATAGTATGGGAAGCAAGTTGAGAGACTAGTGTATTCTAGAGTGTATGGAGCTTGTCATGGAAGGATGGATATCTAGTTTGGGCCAAATCAGTAACATATGGGATATTAAGATCATGATGGATGATTTTGTTTGTGACATAATAAGGAGCATTGAGGATTTTACGAAGGATTTTGGATTATAAGGATTGGATACGAGATGAATTGGATGGTTTAGTAGACCCCCAAAGCTCAACTCCGTATGTCCAAATAGGTCTGATAACTGTCATGTAAATGAGTCTTTTGTAATTAATTGGGAGCTTAGAGCGTTTGTCCAGTAAGTGTTGAAGTAGGCGAAAACGTCCAGCAGTTTCTTGTCTTTTCAGTCTTGTATGAGGATTCCAAGTGAGACGTTTGTCCAGATGAAGTCCTAGGTAACGTATCTGTTCGACGGGGTTCAGTAGAATATTATTAAAGGATACAGTAGGGCAGGAATTCGTAGGTTTACGACGAAGGGTGAAGGTAATTTGATAGGATTTGTTAGGATTTAGTTTTTATTTATTTATTTTTTGTTGTAAATAAAAAAAATCAAGTATGGAAAGAATGTAGGGATTAACTATTCTTTTCATAAATACACCAATTATATTTATTCTACTGTATTCTATACCATTTGGGTTATTGAGTAGTTACTTAAGATAAACTCACTGCGTTATAAAATAATCTCACACCCTGTGGTTGGTTACAGTTACGCCAACACTATTGTTATTATAGAAATAATTGAACATTTCGTAGTTTACTCTAAAAGGCATTTAGCGTAATTTCTGATTAATTACGATTTTTTATTATGAATTTCAAAAGACTTCATGTAGTTGAATAGAGAGAAATGCAATTCGGATTATCCTTCTATTTAACTGGTGATTTGGAAATTTGACATATTTTCCACTCTCCAAATGTATAAAATATGTTACCATTTTGTGGCACCCTTTCAGGCTACTTTAGCTCTCACTAGACAAACGTTCCAAGCTCCCAATTAATTACAAAATACTCATAAACATGATTATCATAAGACCTATTTGGACTTACGGATTGGAGCATTGGGGCTCCACTAAGCTGTCACATTCCCCTCGTTTACAATCCTCACAATCCTAAATCCTCCATGCTCCTTACTTTGTTTCAAATAAGGGATCCATAATGACCTCAATCCATAATGTTGCTGATTTAGCTCGAACCCAATAACACTCTTTTCATGACAAACTTTATTCTCACTCAAGCCCACTAGTTTCAAACCTTGTGTCACCTCTTCAGTTCCGGATAATTCTCCAATGCATCTGAAAATAAGTTGGCCTCGTGATCTATGTTGAGTTTGTAATTCAAGTACTTCTTTATTTGCTGGTAGTTTCTTTACTTGTCTTTATCCTAGCTATAATGTATCATTCATTTTATTTAATTGTTGTATAGTTATAATACAGTTGTAAATAAAAAAAAAAGGTGTAAATTCAACTATTGGGCTTCGGAAAATTGTTTTACCGTGGGAAGCATTTGGTAAGCTTTGTATACACGCAGTTACACTTGTTGGAGTTTAAATGCAACACAGCCTATCCGAAAGACTGCCCTCCGACAGATAATATATATAGAGGCTTGGGGAACGGTAGTCCTCGGAATAAATGCAGCCGGAGGAAGTGATCAAGAAGAAGGATGGTGGTTAATCCTGATTTACAGCAGTGGCACCTAGGCCAAGAGGAAGCCGTGTAGGTGGCCCCAGATATACGATCTAAGAGCTCCACAAATTATCTGATCTGCTTCTGGTCTTATTAGTCTCAGCGCTATCATTCACCATCTCATCTCCCTCCGATCGCACAACGAAAGTAACAGTCTTCGGTCCCAATCATATTCTTCACGGCTTGCTTATATATATATATATATATATATATATATATATATATATATATATATATATATACAAAACTATATACATTGCTTATTCCTCTCCTTCAAAGAACAACGTCATAACTCAAAAAACTTAATTTTTCAATAGAGGTATTTGAAAGTTCCATTTGAGTTAAAAAAATAAATATTTGGGTATTGGTAAAGTAAAGCATTCCTATTGTAATGATGGTAATAGAATCCTTATATTAACCGTTAGAAACTTTTTTAAACGTTTAAACTTTTTTATTTTAACTTATGGCATTATTCCCATAAAACTTCAACTTCAAAAACATGTTACAACCCCAAATATGGCAATATTAAGAAAAATAACCCAAAAATCTTGTTAGAAATGGAATATCACATATGTCGTCCCAGAAATAAAAAGCTTCAACCAATACAATTGCTTCTGATGGTTTAATTTAAAAAAATGCCAATAATTTTTGAGTTATGTTGTTGTTTTGAAGGAGCTTAGCAGTCAATGATATAATTATTTTTATACGTTTTACTTATTAAATTATTGTATAGTCATTGGTTCCTGAGAAGTACACTAAGTTTCAATTTAATTAGATGCTGTGAAGTGGTTGAAAATCGAGATTAAATATTCCGTTACATTCATAAATACACCATTTTTGCAAACTGATGTTTGTTTAGTTACATCGAAAACACATAAATGTCACTTATGAGCGTTCTATTCCAATTTTGTCTTTCTTCTCAAGTTTCATCTAAATTTTTCATTGAATCTGGATCATTCCGATTTATTTTCATACAAAGTTTACTTTCGTGTCATAAAAAAAATAAACTCATGTTTCTAAGATCATTGATTAGCGTAATAGACATTGCGTCGATCCAAGGTGGATTTTCTTTCAATTGAACCTCGTCCAAATCGAACATCTAGTCGATTGGAGATACTCGCATTGATTAATATGATTCAATTATTATTTAAAATGAGCGATCCATATACACTCAACAGCAAAAAAAACCGGATATAATTTTGTTAAATACATATGTATATTAATCTTTTTAATTCATGGTAAGAATGAAATAAACCCCGGAGTGCATTGTGGATGGTAGACTTCGCTACCCCAAGCACCGGCCTTCTCTGGCCAAGGCATCAGCTCGGGCTGTGCCAACATTTGAAAGAACCATTATTCTGGACCAAAATAAAAAAAAACATGTCTATTAATCACAGAAAAGGCTTGGTAAATAAATTAAAGATGTTTAAATGTGCTAAAAACTACTTACAGTTTAGAATAGGTCAGACAGGCAAATCAACTTCAAGACAAATAAATCAAATCTGAGTTTTATCAAATTGTTTACTAATCCTGAAGAGATTAGTTCAATGGACTTAGGCCCTACATTCTCTGTAATAACTAGAATACCCGAAAAAACAAACACATTGCTGAAAATTACCTTTTAATACAAAAAATATGAAGTGTCCGGTTTTTTTTTGCTGTTGAGTGTATATTCCACGCAAAGCCATTTAATTTCTTTTAATCTAATTTAATTATTTAAAAATGTATATTTTGCGAATTGAACTTCATGCTATTCCCTCGTTGTCATGGCTGTTAACATAAAAAACTGGAATGCATTTTTTTTATTGGTTTACTACCTGTGGATCTGGTAGAACTATTAACATATATGAATCACAGTAGCGAATCCTGAAATCCGGGTATATTCCTTATTCCTCTTTATATTACGTAAACCATAGATACCATACATATATGATAGTTGAAAAATATTACTCTATGAAGTCTCATTACTAGTTCTATTGTTAACCTTCCCTCTTAAAATCGAATTGCCTGATAACTTTTACTGAATTGACTAACAATCTTATCCATTTTGGCAGGCTTTAAAGAAGACATTAATGGTTCGTTAAGTTCCATTAATTGGCCAACCGACAAATAAAAAAAAACATTTATAGATTTAATGACAGAAGAAAAAATAGAATAAAGAGATGAAGAGTTTACATAAGAAGTATTATGTAGAGTTGGGTTGTGTAACCCGACCGAAGTTCCGAATTTGGGCAGGGCGGAGGATGTCTTCAGCCCCGCATCCTCTGGCGACATTCTATTTTCGTGTCTCGTTCTTCTTTGGAAGAACAATAGCCATCGTCAAGAAGAGTCAAGATACAATTCCTTTTCAACTAAAAGTAGTGCGACGGGCGAAATTATTTCTTTTACGTAATATAAACGGCTTCTGCGTAATACTTCGAAACGCGAAGAGGTTTGGACAGACAACAAAGAACGTAATAACAGAAGTATTTGTTACTAAAAATATCACCTTTATTTTTTTAAAGGATTTCTGGTTGGTTTTAGAATTTTGAAAATGATTAGATATTTTGAAAAGTGGACTATCATTTCCTATACAATTTTTATTTGGGCTTAAAAATAAACAGTTTCCCATTATCAAATCCTTCACAGTACTTTAATTCCGAATGTCGCTGGAAAAATCTTAAAAACATTCAAGAATATTCCTCTATATATGTTATGAAACAATTGTAACATTAACTTTTTCCCCCAAACTTTTCGCTTTCATAAAAAAAAAAAATTAATATAAATCCTACCTGGTAAAGACATACGAATTTGTTATTTGTTAACCAGTCATTATAATAACTAATTAATGTTTCAAAATATAAGCGGATTTAAGGGTATTGTGATCCAACCCAGATCCCTAAATTGCTGTTCTAGTTCCAATAAAACAACTGCTAGTAAGTTAATAAAAATTAAACATAATAATCTTTTAGTATAACTTGTAACATTGTTCTTTATTTTTAAAACCTAAAAAAAGTCTCGTTCGACTACAACCCATGAAGAGCCAGGCTGTATTGTTTCTAGGACAACGGTTGTGCTGGTAGGTGATTTGTCCAATATTACGCTCGACCACCAGGTTTTCCCCAGTTAGGGTACCCATGTTTTTAGATGTGTATAGTCTGTAGGTTCCAAAGATTCCATAGCTTAAGACTCTTGTCTCATTTGACTTAAGATCTTTTGAACTCACATTTAACCTGTAAAAATTTCTTAAAACATCAATTCAATTAGGTGCAAGAATAATAGATTCTATTAAATTACTCTAACTTATTATTAATTGGTGTAAGAATAAAGGAGTAATCATCAGAGGAAATAAAAATGAGAAGCTATTATTTTTTAGTTATCATTGAAACGTGAGCACATATTCAGAGGTTTTTCAATATTGTTTGTTTAATTAATATAATAGCACAAATTATTTTCTTTGATTATTTCTGTCTACTATTCCGTAAATTGGTTTTGTGAGTATCCATCGCTTTGTAAAAAATTACTATATATACTATATTTTATTTCATGCTATATTTTTTCGATCGAATTTATATGTTTTTGGTATTCACCAGTTTTATCAAGAATAAAATCACGGAGTTATCCTTGTATATATACATACATTTAAAGTATAAAATACACATTCAGAGGTTTTTGAATATTTTTTGTTTTGAACAGCAGAGAACAGAAGGTATTTTCTTTGATTATATCTCTGTACTATTCCGCGAATAGTGTTTTGTAAATATTAATCGCTTTCCAAACTACTATATTTTATATCATAGTGTATATTTTCAATAGAATTTACATATTTTTGGTATTCACCAATTGTATGAATTTTCCCCTTAAAAGTCATGAAGTTATCCTAGTATATATACATGGATTTAAATTATAAAATACCTTCAGTATATTTTCCTCATTCTTTATTCGAGAAATGAAGGCAGATGTTAAAAAAAAAAAAAAAAGACTCGAAACTACAAATAAAAATGCCCTTGTGACGACTGCTCGGCGTAGGGGTGTGAGGGGGTGTACTCGGAGGCGGGCAGTTTGGCCGCTCAAGGACGCCAATTCATCCCAGCCAACTTGAATCACATTTCTTCACTCTTTTATAACCTTAGGTATAACACTTATATAAATCTAAACATAGGTTTGGAAAGAGTTAGAAAAAAAAAGTTAATAGGATAGTTAATTAACCGGTAAAAAACATTTCTAATAATTAGGTAAAATTGTTTGGGTATTTCTTGATTAACAAAGACATAATATTATACGCATTGTATATTATGCATGTATGATATGTATATATTATGTTTTGGTTCTTAAGTTTCAGTCAGTTCTTTAAACTTCTTTAGGCGACGTTTCGAGACTAGGTTAGTCTCTTACTCACCCCCTACAGTGAAAAAATGAGCTTTTAGTAAAAACATTAAATAGCACACTAAAATAAATATAAAATGACACGTGTAAGTTGTAATTAGATAGGGTGTACTTACAAGTTCCAAAGAATTGATCAGATTGCCTAGTCTCGAAACGTCCCCTAAATAAGTTTAAAGAACTGATTGAAACTCAAGAACCAAAACATAATATTTCCATAACAGGTAAGACAAGTAAAAATCAACACACACATATATATATATATATATATATATATATATATATATACATATAAATGTATTTTTAGAGCGTTGTCTACCGTTCTCGAGACTTAATGTTTGTCTCTATGATCTGGGACTACACTATTGTAAATATTGGTAAAAATATAGCGCTTTATTTTATTTTAATAAATAATCCTGGGCATTTTATAATATAATTTTTATTAATAACAGAATAAAATACATAAAATAAATGAAACTACCTCTAAGAGAATTTAAAGAATTTAAATTTCCCAAAAACTAGTTCAAATTTCCGTGAAAACTAAATGGATTTACCGTGGAAAATATACCCTTCTGCTGCAGATATTAATTTTACTCGATGGATGAAGTTAGTTGAATGTTGTTACAGAAAATTTTACTTCATAAAATATGAATTTTGTAAAACCATAGAAAGAATCAACACTTCTATAAACAAGGCCATTCTTAAGTATAAAATTATATAAATCAGTAATTATTAATTTTCTATATAATAAATAAATAAAATTGAAACATTTAAGTATTCAGAAATAAATTTAACTAGGATTAATCGTATTAGTGGAAAAAAAAAATTAAGGGGGCACCCGGGTTTGAACCGGGGACCTCTCGATCTGCAGTCGAATGCTCTACCACTGAGCTATACCCCCGATGAATACAACAGATCAAATTTATTTACTTAGGATTGTGAAGCTATCTGTTATCACAGTTAATAATTTTATTTTATTATTGATGAAATCTTCACCAAAACTTTATAAATCTCATATATATGAAAATTTGTAACCGGCGTGAAAGTACTCCATAGAGTAGATGCAATGGTTGTCATCTTCCTTTCTTCAACACATTATAATTATATATCATAATTGTATTATCATAGTGTCTTTTAATACTGTCATAAAAAAAATCATAATTGTATTTTTTAAATTATAGTAGTATAGGCATTACATTATTAATATATTTTGATTTATTTATTAATATTTTAAGGACGTACAGGCTTCCTTATTCAGTCCTCATGGTAAATGTTCATAATATTTTAAGTAAATATTTAGTTCAATACATACAAAGGTTTGACTATTTTACATTATAAATCTCTTTTTTTTTTCTTGCGATCGAAGATCGACAACTTTGAAATGATTTTCAAAATGTAGTTCTGCGTCGCAGTATTAGACCACTTTATTTCTCTTATTCTCTTCCTGAAAGTCCTGACAGTATCTCGTGAACCACTCAATAAAGTCCTTCTTACGTTTTTCAGACAGAGATCCCCTTCATATGTTGAGTTCCTCTCCTGACCCAAAACCCTTGTAGCTATTCACCATTCGTCAAAATTTATCCCATCTCATGATATATTTTTCCGGAGGAACCGATTTCTTTCAGATCCTTACCACATTCCTGGAACTAACCAAATTTTTGGTCTTATGTTTGATAAAATTCCTTATTTTCTTTGTCAGGCGATCATTGGGCATTCTGATGATATGTCCATAGATCAACAGCCTTTTCTTTTTAATAGATGTTGATCCTAGTTCTTAAAATTAATATTAAACTTCTAAATCTTATTCTATTATTTGAATAAGCGTTAGACTAGGTTCAGGACGGGACACCTTCTTGGGGTGTATCCATTACAAGCGATAAAAATATTGGAGTGGATCACACCACCTTCTTGTACATCCGTTGGTCCTTGTAGACTAAACGCTAAATCAAGACGCTTAACGTGACAAAGATTTATGCGTTTACGAATATTATGTGCTTACTCCAACCGCAATCTTCTTTGATTAGCTACATAGATATAGCCTAGAACTAGCCAGCGAAATATTATTATCTTAGATTAGTGGCAGAATCTGCTTTCGGAACAACTGCTAGTTATGGTAATGAAGAAGGGGCGCGGCCGACCAACGCGGGAACAATGGACGATCTGGGAGTGTCGTCTTTCGTGTCACGGTCCCCTGCCATCCTGGGTCCTCTCCGAAAGGAGGTCGCAAGAAAAGAAGCTTGATAAATACTAACTTGATGATTGACCAAACTAATTATATTTACAACAGTATTACAGAGAATATTATCTTTATGATCCGCTATCGATTGCCCTAGTTCTTTATAACTTTGATTTTTACTGAACAGAATTCCTAAGAATCAGTATTTTTTTTTAAATTTAATTTAATCTTACTGATTAAAAGTATAGTTGAATCTGGAGGCATCTATCCATTTATGATCCCTACCCTGTCAAAAACTTACCAGGCGTTGACTATAATAAATAAACTAAAATTGGAAATCTTCATCAAATATCAACTATGAAAATATCAACATTTTATTTTCTAATGGCCAAGGAGCAAATTTTATGAGAAACACCTTCCAGACTCCATTGCTAATTTGACATGCAATGACAGATTCTTAGTATGAACCGTTCAATGCACAAATTGATTAAATCCATAAAACAAAAAGTGGAGAAATGCGAGAAAATAATGTGGATTGTTTTTTTAAAATTCCCTTCATAATACAAATTCAAACAAGTATTATAGACATGAACATTCCCACTATAAAATCATATATTCATAACAAATACATGACATTCCACTCATCGACACAATATCACCCAAACCCACTCGTTCTTCCGCTTTCCTACTCCCTGTTACCTGTACTTGATAGAAAAAGATTAAAAAGACATTGGCCAAGAGACCTACTCACCTATTGATATTTTTACTCCATCATCATATAGAAGATCATGTAGAAAAGCAAAGTGAAAAACACTAGGAATAAATTTGCTAATAGGGTCAATTGCGCAGGTGCAAATAAAAATTATAAAATAATAAATAAATAAATAAAACATTATAGAATGTAGAAATAAAGATGTAGCTATCATCTAAAAGTATATAAAATTGATAAGAAAGTCTAGAAAAAGAACTATAGTGAGAAATGTTACAATTTTTATGTGACCGGTTAATCGATTTGACCAGTGAAATGAGTAATAAATTAAAATTCAGTGTTTAAATTTTTAAGTTTCTTATCATAGAAAAAGTTAATTATGAGATGTTTTTATTACAAATTTTCCATAAAAATTAATATTAACAGTTTTGTTATATTATATTATTATTTGTGATTAATTCGTCAGCAGTGTAAATGATGTATTTTTCATCAGTTTTATGTAAGGACTCGTCATTTCGATTTCTTCGCAAGTTTTTTAAGTAATCAAGTTTAACATGTCTCTCCTTTTTTCCCTTGTTACAGATCTACCTTTAGGATGTAATAAAGGCTGATCCACATTTTTTAAAGTTTGTGGTCTATCTGCGACAGAATTCCTTATATTAAAATTTGAATCTTCATTATGGTCACATTTAAATTGGATAAGGTGTGGTTTGGAGCTTCTAACTAGATAAAATTCACCATTTAGCGCTTGCTAGTGCATTTAAATGGTATTATCGCAACGATTTACTTTAAAGTACACAGTTAATCAAATAGTGACCTCTGAAAGACATTATTTATAATTCAATTGCCAAAAATTTTTGTCGTTTAATGGTGTTAAGCTTTATTGTTTGGAAAATATTTTATTAATATAAAAAGTGATGACAATATCAAGTGCTTTCACACTTAAATATAGGATTTTTCGGAAAGTGGAGTTAGTCAATTTGTGTAGTGAACGGCTCATATGAAGAAAAATGCTCCATATATATTTGGTACACTCAATAATTTATTTTTTATGAGACACATAACACTTCAATATTCTCGCTCTTACTCTATTGTTTCATTAGTTTCAATAAATACCTGAAATATATTATAAATTCTTAAACCAAACTTGTCAGAGTTAAATAGCTACAGTTAACCAAGCGTGTTAATTGTACTACAATTGAACTCTTTTAAAGCAGTACCTCACCAAAAAGGATAATTGACAAAGCATAACCTCCCTCGAGGCACGATACCTCAAGGTCTCTCCTTCAGCTCTTTTCTGTTACCTGATTGGATCAATGGCCATGCGGAAATATGAAGCGTTCAAGACCAAAAGGGAATTACTCTGAAATTTCAAATATTGACTTTGGCACTTTCTTCACTAGTTTAGGCAAGCCATTTTGTCTAACACGACACTCCGCCTGTTAATTTCTCGTCTAATGGATTTAATCCGGTTCTGAACCATCATTTTCGGGAGCATAAAGCTTGCTTCGTCTCAAATACACTTAATATAAATTTCACGTACAGCTGTAGTTATAGTTCAATCAGGATATAATACAATGAAAAAACATACCACTCCTTAGCAAGAGCTTCTCAACAAGAGCATACATGATTAAAAAGTAAGTACTAATTCTACTAAATACCAATACCCCGTAGATATTAAGGTAACCACAATAAAATAAGTTTATTGAAAAAGGGAAAGGTCAACAGAGGCATTTAACAAATGTTAATACATTAGTGGAAAAATTCCAACTAAAAACCTTAAGTCTCTAAACTAAAACAGGAAATTGAAAACACCTGTCCAATATTTCGCCTATTCAGGCATCCATTTGAGCCTTAGAGGTGGTGGTATGTGTGTTTTTGGGTGCATTATTCATGTTTTGCTTTGCTGTTATTCTCTTTCTGCCCTGAGGATGCCTGAATAGGCGAAATTGGACAGGTATTTTCAATTTCCTGTTTTCGTTTAGAGACTAAAGGTTTTTAGTTGGAATTTTTCCACTAATGTATTAAAAAAAGTTTAGTTCAACCTTATTTAAAAAAAAACATGCTTATAACAAAAGTCATGTATTCACTCAAGTACAAAATTATTTATCTTTTGATGTCTAAAGAAATGATAATAAATATAAGGTAAAACACAAGTTTTCTTCCGACCCTAAACTGATCAACAAAGCACCAAACGTACCAATTCCATCCTGAAAAATACTACTGTCCCTAAAACGTTTCTGTACTGATTAACACTTATTTAGAAAAAAGATCATTCACATTTAAACCAACATATATACTATCAACAAAGAACAAACAATAGGAAATTCGCCAATATGCTGCATAGTTCCTTTGCTTTGAAATATTACAAGGTTATTTACGAAATCAGGAATATTAGTTTTTCTTGGTTTGGCATAGATAAGCAAGGTAACGTTTTCGAACACCAGAAAAAAATTGAGTGTTCAATGGTATGAGCATGGATGGTATTCCATAAGTAACCAAGTAAATTTAGCTGTCTTCTAAGCTTTAGAAGACTTTCAAGTTCACTTCTTGTTATTATTCATACGGCGTCCTAACACATTATTATTATATTTACAGATATCATGAGCATATTGCACTCATAATAAGATTTAAAAAAATGTTTTTTAAAATTTTCATTGGCCACTCAAGGTATTTCCTTGGCCATTAAATTCATATCAGTATGGTCCCTTCTTAGGGAAAATTGAATATCTGGAAAAAATGTATTATTTATAATTTTTGTTCTGTTTCTTTTAAAGTTAACTGTATGAACGAGAAGTAGTTGAGTTCGAAGGCGTTATTCAAAAATAAAGGATGAAACTAGTAGAGGAATATATCTTTAAATAAAAATCATGAAAAATATATACGCCTTTCAGATAGAAGACTATCAGTGTTATTTAGCAGTACAGTTTGAATAAATTGTTTGAACAGGTAACTCTTATACATGGTAATTATAGATCATTTCATGTTATCTGAGGTCTAAAAATAAAGAAGATCAGGACAGATTTTTTTGTTCATCTAAAGTCCTTTCTTTAAGAAATTATCCTAGACTAGTTTTAGGCCAAAAGTTCACAACCTTGAATGATATCAATCTGGAATGTGTAGCAGGTTCATGATCGACTTCTTTAATATTTCAGTGTAACTTTTAAAAGTTATAATTAGTTATAAAGGGCGGATAGTACATATTTTATTATATATCAAACTTCCAAAAAACCTTCAAAATCATGTTCAAAGGATATACAAAGCGTTACAACGCCTTCAGTCATGTGTAAGAAGCCTTTGAATATGACATATTTCATAAATGGTTTAATATTCGATTTTGAAGTGTACTAAAACCAATTTCGGTTCCTTGCATATGGAAAATTAGACCAAATATATTTTAAAAAGTATTTTTTAATTTTTTATTGAGTGAAGTTAGTAATTAAGAAATTGCTTATATTATTGAACAAACTACGGTATTTGTGATTTAACAGGTCCCATGGTCTGTCACCATTGTTTATAAACTGAACACTGATACTGATAACACCGACCTTCTTATTTATATTACTGGAAATTAAAATATACAATTTATAAAATCTTAATTCTAGACCCCTCAAGTCACGTTCCTCTTTTTATTGGCATTTTTCTCCTACTCTTTCGACGAAAAAACATCTATTTCATTTTCTTTTAAAAATCCATTCGATAACCTTTTTCATATAATCATTGGAATTATTCTAACTTCTGGAAGTATTCCATAGCTTCTTCTTCCGAAGATGGCTATTCCTAAAGCATTATCCTATTCATTTTAAATAGACAATAACCAAATTAAAATGACAAAAACCCTTAAAAAATACACATGGAAGACAATTTAATAACGCACACCCAAATAAATTAAACGAACAAAGGTTACACGAAATAAAATGGTAGTGTTCATGGCGACGTGCTCAGTCACAAGTACCCAAAGTAGTACTATTGTAGCACAACGGTAAAAACAGGCTCATCGGTTGAAGAATAATGAGGGATCAGATTGATTAACAGCGATCGTAACCTGACGAATCGGGGGTGCTATTATTATCGAGGAACACCCTCCATGATGCCGAGTCATTATTCCAATTCAGTTTTCTGGTCCTACGTTCTATTTTTGCCTCTCCGATTTATTTCATGGGGGGGAAAACTGATTACATCCATTAACAAGTTGGCCAACCTGGTTCCATTTATGGTTCGAAAGACTTTCGCTTCAACAACCTCCAAGGACGTCGTTCATTTTTTTCTCTCCAGTTGTCACAGATAAGGTCGGTATTGTCATAGCGTCCCACATCATCGGGACGTATTAGGAACTGGGTCACCGAATATGTTATAGTCCCTGCTTTCGGTTGCTACGGGTTAATATGGCCTGTGTAGGCGAGTCGGTTTATGAATGAGCCCACCTCCGGATCTCCTTGGCGGAAATCTCTCCGTATAATTAAGAGCCGTCATTCATAGGAGAATGGGTTTACCTAAACCTGATCGAGGATACTCCATCAAACGGTTTGGTAACTAACTGCGAAATCGATTATTAATCCATTTACGTGATACGTCCCGTCAAGCCTTGACAACATAATTGTTCCTTGACAATTAGGTCGCTAATCCTCGGTAGGACGATTTAGGAAACGTCCCTTGGTTTGTCCCGTACAAGTGTGTGAGTAGTTCCCCCACGCAGTCAGCAGAAATGGCTCTGGAAAACAACATGAACGCAAGCCCGCAACACTATAATGCTATGCATGTCGCTACTGAGGTGTGTCTGCCCAGCTTTAAATTGAAATTTTCAGAGATTAGTACTCAATATATCAATAACTACGTAATAATTACAGTACAATGTTTCAATTATTATGTTTTTAATATAATTTATTATTTAGAAGTATACTGTAGCAGTCAACAAAAACTCGACTTCAGAATTTTGAATTTTTTGATTATCCTTTATATCGTTATACAGCGGACCTGCCATAGAGTAAATCAGATTTAAAATGTTGAAATTACACTTTTAAATATCTCTTTACTAAAATATGTGCATATTTTTAATGCTTTCGCGAATTCTTTTCTAAGTTTATGACTCGGATTTCCTATCTTTCAGTGTTGGTTTGAGGTATTTGTTGTTTTTTAGAAAAAAAAATAGATACCTTTTTTCCATTGATGATTTAATCTTTTTTCTCTCTTGCCGTCAGCTTGATTGGTGCATTATGTGCAAGCATTTAATCACCGACAAGGAACAGTATTAGAAAAAACATTTTATAAATTTGTCAAAGTTTTATTATATAATATAGAAAAAAACGTGTTTAAAAAATCAAGCATGATTAGAATAGTTATTCAGTAAGTGATTGGAGAAATTTATTATTTATCTCTGTTAAAGTAGTTATGAATAACAGAACATGATCCCTGGACT
This sequence comes from Troilus luridus, assembly GCA_964056705.1. NCBI lineage: Eukaryota > Metazoa > Arthropoda > Insecta > Hemiptera > Pentatomidae > Troilus > Troilus luridus. The sequence continues at coordinate 62,108,455 of OZ057414.1, forward strand.
TTTTTATCCTTAATTATCCTATTATATTTAAAATATCATATTAATTCGTAATATCTCCTTTAACAATTTTTAAAAAATTGTTTTGAAATGTTTCTTAAACCTTGAATATATTTTATTAACTAGGTTATAAACAAATTAACTCCTCCTAAACAAACTTACAGGTGGTATTAATTATTGTGCCAGATTGTATCTTTTTATCTCTAATTTAAAATGTTATTTCATTGAAGACGTATCGCTCCTTCAAAAGAACGACATATTTTGACGAAAAAATAACGGCATATCTAAAATATTTTGATGATGGATTGAATTGGCCATGGGGTGCAGTCAAAGATAACACAAAATATTTATTTATTTATTTACTTATTTTTTTAACTGTGCCTACATTCGAAATGTTGTTCAGGGCGATTGTGGGTGGTTTGACGAGCACCGCATACCAGGTACCCACACTCGCCCTGAAGAAGGCCTATATCGTAGGCCGAAACGTTGGCACAGTTAAAAAATAAGTTTCACTTATTTGGTGTTATCTTTTACTGCACCTCCTTACCAATTAAATCTATCATTAGAATTATCCAGTCACCTATTTTCCACTCAAACTAAACATTTTGATTTAAGTCTTTTTTAAATTTTAATAAAGTCATGTTTTGAGTCGCATCATGTTTGAATCTGAAGTTTTATAGGAATAATGGCATAAGTTAAATTTAAAAAAAATGTTTTAAGCTTTACAATTTTTTTGAATGCTTAATTAAAACATTTCAATACCATCATTACAATATGAATGCTGACTATGGTAGGATCTTGACAATATATGCCACTTCCTAATATCTCTTTTGAAAAATTAGTTTTTTTGAAAGTTACAACACTGTTCTTTTGAAGGGCAGATATATTAACTCAATTTTTTTTTAAATGACCAATAAAAATACCGAGGCATCTTACTGTGAAGTGCGGAGATTTTAATTAAAGTTATAACATCCTATTTTTTTTATTTTTTTTTTGTTAACTGATATTTCATTGATCTAGAGTGTTCTCTGATCTTTGCTGAAGGAAAATCAGCATAGGGAATTTCAGCCTTCCGATCGTCAACAGGATGCAAAGCGTTCGAGGTCAGGTCTAATGGATTAAGTGTCAACTTATTTAAATTTCATTAAAGCAACTGAACAAGTTATCCAATGAATCCGATTTGCATTACCTTCCCTTTCGTTAATGCTTATCCTATTAAAACTTAGATATTCTCTACAACCGCTAAGCTCTTTCGTCATCTAACTTCACAACACGGCTGTGTTTCTTTACTGGCATGTTTTTCTCTCCCCGAGAAGTCCTTGAAATATCCTGAAGCCTCAGGCAGGAGTACCTCATTGGTTTTTACTTACGGAATTACTTGTTCATAACATGCACGATACGGTACAATTACATCATATAACATGAGTACTTAAGCGAATGAACCTATCATAAGGATTTATAAAGTTGCAATAACAAGTATAGTAGATACTAACTGCTGTATAGTTTATAAAATGCAGTGGGAATCGCAAGCACCTTGCATCAAAATTAAACATTTCTAATTTTTAATAGATTTATTAAATTATAATATTAATATAAATTTGGGCCCCTTTACGGCTGAGTTCGAAATCGTAAAATAAAATTATGTTAAGGCCATGCTTTGATAGGCTTAGTAAAGACAGAATTATTTCAAGTAGCAAAATGTTACAGGGTTAAACAAAAATTTTTGTTTGAAAGTGGGTTAATGAGAGTTTACATTTATAAAAGTCGAAAGTCTAACAAACATGAACATTTTACAATTCATCTTTAAAGTGTTTTAAATAAAAAATAAAATCATGGATTATTTTCCTCATAACCCAATAATTTAATTTTTAAAGTAAAATTGCTCAGGCAGAAAAATTCATCTTCAGTCGGATCTGGGATAAAGGCAATAATCAAATCTCTGCCGAATTTTTTTCTTTTTACACTACATTATATGTGAAAAGAAAAAGATAATTCCAAGCATATCATTCCATCTTATTTTCATTGCTTTTAAATGAGTAGTACTCTGAGTTCAAATAATATTTCAAGAATACTCATTTATTTATTGCGTTATTATTTGAAATCGCTTTTGGCTAACAGTAAACTAATGCTTTGGCTCATATAAGTCGCGATATTTCATATCTCTCATAAATAAATAATAATCTATAAGTGAATAGTTTATTTTAATGAAATATGTACTACGAAAATTAGGGTGGCGTGCATTAAGCGCCGCAGTTTCGCTGACTTAAGGATATCTGGCCTGTTCAAAAAATTCCGTATGTTTTTTTTTTAAATACAAATATTTTTAAAATATTGCTCTGAGACATATATGAAATGTTTAAGCATGTGAGTATGCATAACAATTGTATATTTTTAACCTTTTATTGCTTAATTCTTAGATCGCATTCTGATGTTCCAATTATCTTTTATAACCTATTTCATTGATGACATATTGGACGGGGACGCATAACGGTTTTGTAATATTCCGGTGTTTTAAATCCGGTCGACCTAAACTCTCAAGGAGAACTGCACTGACGTAGCTTACCATTCATGACTTTAGTTCACCCACGCTTAATACTTGGTTCGGTAGAACCCCACTTAACCAACTGCAAGAATAAATAAATAAAAAATAAAATAATAAAGTAAATGTTTCGTAAGGTTGTCTAGTTTCAGTTGTTATCATCAAATTTGGTGAAATAATATGGTGTGTAGTTCACACGGCCGTGTTGTACGCGAATACGTTAATGTAACGGGTAAATTATTTTATACAAAATAATATTATTTATGTATTCTGGAAAAGATCAAGTAAACAAATAATTACTATGTTACAATATAACTTTATTAATTGTAGGTATGTTTGACTCGGTCATATGGTGTTTTATTGTTACCATTCGATCGCTCTTGAGAAGCCCATTCCAACCGTATAAGATCTCTGTATTTGGATTTGGCTGTTCGACGCGTTTAGGCCCATTATATACTTTTGATGGCACTTTTTTTATTCTAACACCTTATTATGTCGGCTGTCACTATTTTACATTAATGACTTATATACAATCGATAGATTTTGACGACAGCTGACGATTGAAACCTAAACGAACGTCGTAGCTTTTCCGAGTTATATTATTATGGAAAATTTTGATACGCAGCATAATGACGTTAAAATTTTGGCGCTTATCCATCCACCGCTCGAGATGCTTCACAGTCCTCACTTATCGTAATGAATACTTTGATTCATTAGCTATCCAGTGGTCTAATTTAATTTTGGATGGAGATAATAGATACATATCTACAACACCAAACTGTAAACCCCGATTTTGTTATCATTCGTTTTTTGAACTGTTTCCCACTATTTAAGAAATTTTAAAGATGTATTCACGTCAAAACAAATGTGACTGACTGTGTGACTAGCTTTAAAAACGGAACGACTGTTCGGAACGACTGACCGTATAAATTAAATCTTATAAATTAGTGGTCCCCTGTGGTCTATTAGGCAGCATAACAATATCAAGGTGGAAGAATACGAGGGAAGGTTGGACGAAGTTGGACAGAAGATCAAAGGAAATATGTCAACGAATGCTTGGAAGAATATTTGAGACGGAGAAACCTTCAAAAGAGTTTCCAAGAGGTAAGAAAATTATGTTGTTGCTTGATCGTCAATTATAAAATACTCTGTATATACTAATTGTGTGTTAAACATCATCATGAATTTGTTTCATTTATCTAAAGAGGATTGATGCCTCCGCTTTCATCTGTAATCAAATTCAGTTTTTTATTTCACCATATACAAGTATCAGTGACATCCACAGAAAAATATAGTAAGGAATAAAATAATTCTGTTTTGTCAAAAATATTTTCCGTTTTTATGTTACGACAACTCTTCTAAGTCATTCCTTTTTTTTTAAATTGATGAAATGTCTAATCAATCGCAAGAAAGGTTAAGTGAATGCTTTAATTGAATATATATTAAGATATGGGAGCAAAGTAGCTAGCTCAGTTTGTAGAGTGCTGAGCTATTACAACCATGGATGAAATAGTGGGATCTGCTGACTGTTCTGGGGTTCATCCAGCCACTAAAAAGTGGGAACCCTTAAGAGGGGCATAATCCTATCTCGGATAAATCACCTCTCTGTGCAGCCGTTGTCATAGAAACGGTATGAACCCTTGAACCTTAATGGGATGTAGTGTTATATTTAAATATAATATTCCCCTGAATTGTACGATATAAACACCACAAAAAAATATACTAAACTTGGATTATTTATGCGAGGCCGTTTCTTTTCAAAGTAACCAAGAATAGAACTACGCAGGCCGCTGGCTTTAAAGGAATAAGCTTTGTTTCTTCTCCTGTCAAACCTATTTTTGAAGATTTTGCTACGTTTGTGGGATTGAAATCTTTGTATTTCAAAACTAATTTCCTTTGCACATTTTCAAAACATCCCATTCGATTCAAAGGATGCAACCAAAGGATTGTATAAATAATAAATACAAAGCCCGAGCTAAAACGAAATCTTACTGTCGATGGTTTTGCTAGGCATTGCGATCCTGTGTTAATATTGATACCCGAGGTCGACTCATGCCCTTTCGGATATAACTATCGCCCTCAGATAAGCCTAAGTATGACGGACAGGATGATTGATCTGGCCCTGGATGGATTTCCGGCAGTTCACGATCCTGTAAGACCTAGGGCTTATGACCGCTTGTAGCAACGCCAGGCTAAGTCCTTAACACCTCGGCCTTATCAGTCAATAAGATAACTATAGCCACTTCTTGATCAATGGGCTAACGGTACGAAGTCGTGTACGAAGAATTAGTGTCTGCGTCTTTACCTGGGCTTACTTCGTTTCTTCGCCTAATGTAATCCTCGGATACAACATTATTAATTGCTTAACGATATTTTAATTCGAATCTCCATTACCAATAATAATGAATGCAATGGTTAAGATAGATGTGCCACGGAAACGGCTTGTGAGACAAGATGGAGTTCCTATGTTGGCTTCACTGCTCAAACAGTAACCTTAGGAAAAATTATGATTCTTTGATATGATTTATATTTAAATAAAAGAATGGTATGCCACCCTGAGATCGTCACCACTGAGGTATAGTAATACCGTATCATTAATGAATATAAAATATATCCCTCTCTTATCCAAAATTAGACCTGGATGACTGACTAGAAATACTTTACTAAGTGAAGGTCCGATTTCAACTCGTTGAATAACATTACATTAATTGTGTGCTGATAATTGTTACAAGTTAAGTTATATAAAAAGGGATTATTTTCATTATCTGTGAGTGTTTACATCTTGAAGGTTTGCTGTTCTGCATACTTCTGTCATTTGTTTTTCTTACAAAAACGAAAAGTGAACCCTTTCGCTATATGTGACTGCTTCATCTTGAGTTGTTCTGCCCTGTATCTTAAGGTTCAATCAAATCTTCAAGTACGGATCCTCTGGGACACTTTTGCTACCTACTCAGTGGCCGTTAACCAATATTTCTAGTGTTCTAAATAGGATCACGTTTAAAAGAGTGTTATAAGGTATTGGCTTGGAGTAATTATAATTTTATGTAGTGTTGGTTACAAGTAATGGGAACAAAATTGATTTGATGAATGTTTGTAGCAACGAACCCTCTGAACGAAGATCTGATTACAGAATGGTTGATATTTATTAACTTGTTGGAAGTTAAGAATTTTGAGATGTGGGTGAAACGTAGTGTTTTCCGATTTCACGGACCCCATGAAAACCAATAAAAGTGTTAAGTAGGTTCGAAAATCGTATATGCTATCAAAAAGCGGAAATCGGAATAACTTGTCCACTATATGCTAAATGGCAAATATTGTTAACTGTTAAAACAAATATTGATAATGCAGGGGAAGATTGATAGTAGGAGGCCAGAAAGGACGAGGCTCTTTTGGCTGCCTGATTTAAGGCAATGGTTTGGTCTCACAACTGTCTAATTATTTAGTGTCGGGAACGAAATCAAGATCGTCATGTTAATAATCAAATTCCAAAGCGGAAAAGGCGAAGGAAGAAGAAGTTGAAACTTTAAAGCCCTTATACTTAAATATTTGAAATAGGGTCATATGAGATATCTCAGATTAATCATCAAAATGGCTGACTTATATACTCTTCAATAATTTTCGAAGCATTACCAAGCATGAAGAAAAACAATAGGATGGTTCTGAGTCTTCGAAAATATCTAAAAAACCACTTGTAATAGAATCTTAAACTAATCTAGGTACTTAAACTTCAATCAATTACACGACGGCACCATTAATCAAGATCTGTTTTTTTGTATATCAGCTATATGATTTTGGTATTTTTTTAAATAAAGAAAAATCAATCTTCTGATAAAAACCGGCAGTGGCTTAAAAAACGAAGGTTTAGAGGGTGTTTCCATTAGAATAGGCTTACCAGTACTTAAAGATTTGGTTTTTATCGTTACTACTTCTATTAATAAACTAAATTACCTCTATTTTTCGCATTCTTGAAACGTAAGTAATGTTCGTAAACGAAATGTCCAACAGTATTCATTCAATATGAACTAATTATTATTAAATCACACTTAATTTCCCTGCTTTTCCATCATCTCTTGGCATCCCAAAAAGATGCTCTCCAGGCAGGCCAATCTTCCGCTTGAATTAATTTGTATCGAATACTCGATCTCGTTACCTACGTGTTTGTTTATTTTTCCAACAACAAAGAAGATATAGACTTTGTAAATACTTTATCGCATGCTATGCTATTAATTTGCTTTATTTAGCAATTCCGTTATTAACTATTATATTAATGTTATTTATTATTATTTTGTTAATATCAAACCTTTATATTTATATATATTTTTTTTTTTTCGACAACTAGTTAAAATCCTGAAAAGTCTCTTACTTTTTAATCATTTATTTATGTTTTTCTATTTCTATTATGTTTTGTCACTCATGATTACTTCATGATTTGTATCATTATGTGCCTCCTGGCCAGATGAATATTATGTTTATTTTTCTTGTTCTTTATTGTTATTCTAAAGGGACTAGGTCACAGAATAAAGTTTGTTTTCTATTCTATTATATTCTAAATCTTTACCTATTCAGTTCATTCCTCTCTTTCAATAAATGTCAACAAAAACACATTATGCAAGATATTTCTAATTATATATCATCTTATAACATTAGCTCATTTTGTTGACTGAATTAGAGTAAAAAAAATTCATAACCCTGTTTACCCATTGTATAGATCCGGTTCTATCAAATCCACTAGATGATAAAATAGTGATTATTATAAAAGTTATTATTTAAGCCGTTCAGTTTTTATTGCATATTAAATGATGAAAGTAAGTTTAGACATTTAACATATGGCCAGCTCTTGAGGCCCCCCCTTCCAGCCTATTGACCGCTCCCATAGTGTGCCAACACTAAAGAGGCAATCTTTGTAAGTATAGTGGGCAAATTGATTTGATTACCTGCTCCATAGGCTACGTGATCCCCAGGTAATCCTTTTCAAGGTTCTGTCTTTCCTTCTTCGATAACGGAGCAGTTTAGGCACGTTCCGCTCTTTGGTACTTAACAACTATCCCCCTTGATCACTTTCCCCTTTAAACGCTTATGATTGAATTAAATTAGGGGTTTTTGTACCGAAAATTTTATAAGTGAAAATTCGATAATATTGTAATATAGCAAGAACACCTGCTTGTATCCACACCGCCGTTCGAAATCACAGATAACTTTCCAAAACACCAATACGGGATGTGTTTTCTCGCTAATAATTTATAATCTTTGACCCAGATGAACATCTGTTTACAAATTACTCAACTTAGCCTTGACTATTAGAAAAAAAATGGGAAAGGTGTAATCTTATCTCGTTGATTTTTACGATAAACAAAAGTAGTTATACTTACGTCACGATCAGGACTTCTCCACTGAATGTTTAAATATCTCATTTGTATTATATATATATATATATATATATATATATATATATATAATTTTTATTCTATTTTAAAAATTGAGAGAACACAGGGATAGAGGATCAGTGAAGAGAATGGATTTGTCTCACTTGGATGCGAGCCTTGGTTGCTCAGTGGTTAGAGCACCGCGGTAGAGACGCGGGCGACCCGGGTTCGAATCCCGGCCAAGACATAATCTTCTCTTCAAAATAAAAACATATCTATTTATATTCTGTTAAAAATTTTGAGAAAAAATCGAGTTACCTCGTTTTTCCCATGTAGACATCAGATATGTAATAAGCAATAATAATAACTGAAGCGTTGGTATGGAAATGGTAGGAATTAATCTCGATAATAGGATAGAAAGAGGAGTAACTCAAAACTGGAAGTCGTTCAGTTTCTATGAACGGTGGTACTTACTATTTTCCACTTTAATATTCAGTTGTCTCAACAGTTTTTTGTTTCTCCTTTAAAAAAACTATTTTTTACTTACTAATGTATCAACGCCTTAATTTTTAGATTAATTATTGATTGCATGGGCAAAAACTCTGTGGGAACTTACGAGTTTTACTAATCATAGGCTGAGAGAAGTGTTTACTCTGAATCGATGCAGGCAGCATACCATTTTAACGCAGCAGTTAATTTAATATTTATATATTATTATTTATATATTAACAGTTTAATATAATATTAATTATTTACTGTTTTTATGAGAAAAGTTTATGAAGACACATTGAATGATTCAAATAATAGGAATGTAATTTTTTGAAATTACTAAATACACACAACAGTACCTAATCAAAAAAAAAGTAAATGGTGAACAAGTAAAGTTATGTCCATTTTTAAGGCTCATGCTCTGCAATGAAATCCCATGGAAACCGAATTCTATCCTCAACTATGTTTCACTCCAAAACTAGGAAGGACCAGACTCGATATAACATTTCAAGTATGACATCCCATTGCTAAAAGTGAACCCTGTTGTCCCCTTAAAAGAACAGTCTAAAACTTGATGTTAATACTTTGGAACAGGTGCTACTTCTAACCTTCTCATAAAGCGTGGGCCGCTCCATTGCAAAAACACTAATCGTTTGCATTACCTTACTTGCGATTCTCCAAGTCGAAAGTGCTTGTGACCCAAACAGGTACATCGTTGAGAAACAGAATATCAATATTTCATCCGCCTCGATAAATCTGATTCATACTCTAAGCTTTACGGGCATGACTTTAGTGAAGTTTATTTATTTTTATAACTTTAATATAAACAATACTCGTAATATTTTAAATTTCTGCTCTTAATTCACGAACCAAAATTGGAAAATGGTTCAGGATATTTAAGGATTATGGTCATCCCCTCACCACTTCCAACAATACGTTTGGGAGCGTTCATACAGAGGCTACATAAGCAACCGTAAGGAATATACTGCGACGATTTTTGGCTAGGAAGGTTCAATAACAGCAGCTGATTAATCTGCGCGACCTGTGTAATACGAAAATGGCGGGTACACAATTGTCATCGCTACAGTTACAAAAAATAGCTCAAGTGAGGGAGACGTTATAGTGGTTTATTGGATCAGAGACTACTTTATTTCTTATAGTGATTTATAAGAAAATACTTTTCAATATGCGGTAATCTACAAATCCCAGAAGCACTCTTGAGCTTTCTCTTTCTCTGGGTTAATGAAAGAAATTGCCGAATTATCTTCTCTTCTTCCGGACATATTCAGAGTTTGAAATATCCGATTATAGAAATCACTGAGCTGATATATCACTTGCGATATGTTGTGTAATGAACCTTTTTATCTTCTCCCTTTTGATTTCCTAGAACTTTCTGTACGTGTCTGTCGGTTACGATATTGTTTTATGCGGCACTGTTTAGAATGTTGGGAATTTTAATATAGACCTGTTTACCGAGTCGGGTTACCGAACAGATATCTCCAGTTTTCCAAAAGCCTCACACCTTCTTTACCTGAAACAAAGGAAAAGGAACTTGATAAAGCAATTGCCAGTAGTATGCAGGACAGTGGATGCTCAATATGTAAGCACTCACATATAATGAAAGGGCTCCCTTTTTGTTACTAAATATCTACAGCCACGATGAATAAGCCATTAAGTCAAATTTTGTCTAGAACCAGTTAACTGTGTTGGGAGTAGCAGAATAGTGTCGCACTTGTAGAAATGGATTTGAAATATCAGGAATAACTCCTCTTCTAGCTAATGCCTGACTTAGTACCTTATTTACTATGAAAACATCACGATTCCGCTTCTCTAAGCACAAGAAAATCCTTTTGGAGGAAATCTGACATGACCACTAGGTAATTCACCAGGGTGTAGATATATAACTTTGTAACTATGTTCACTGCATAGGAAAAGTGTAATAGAATCTCATAATACTAAAATGTTTTTCTATCTAATGTAAAAGAATTTTTAATCAATAAACCACTCCCAATCAATCTACTGCGTCCACCTTTGGAGAAGAGAGGGATATGTTTTTTAATCAATAATGGTAAAATAATATACTTCAGTTGTAACAAAATCAGGGTGGGATCCCACATTATCATTTTAAAATTATTCAGATCAAAAGATCTTAACTTTCCCTAATCATTGTTTGGGCAGTAAAGTCAACATAGTATATCGCCTTTGTGACAACGCCGCCTTAGTGGTTATTTTGAAAGAAAATTTATACTTCTTGATCCGTTTTTGGAAATTCTTATCAACTTATATTTTTAATTTTTCCTTATATTTTGGACTCTACTTTTTTTGACTAATTGAGAACTCGCCGTGCCAATGTTATATAACCCCCTGCATTGCCCTGACGATATCAAACCTTCGGCCTTCTCCAAGACCCGTTATCGATATAATCGATTGGACTAGCGCTAAGACGGCGCCTCACCCACTTATCGTCCCACATGGCGAGTCCTTCTACAATTAACTGCTAGCCCACAGCGCGTGGGTGCCGTGTCATAACGAAGGCCTACTTTGTTGTCCACTCACTGTGCCCGTTACCTTTCATGTTTTCGCAAATATTCAGGAAAAGGAAATATGGTTATCTAACCGATGTTCATCGCCGCATGAGCTTGGGGCGAAAATCAAAAGATTGTAACAAATTAATAATGTAAGCTGTTGTGCTAACTTCTATTCATAAACAAAAGTTATTCATAAACAAGGATTTGTAACATACAACCATGCCTTTGTATAGATTTCATTGAAACTATGGAAAATTTGGACTTTCGGTACTATGAGGTAGTACTGTGAATCGTCTTTATAGGAAAGGGAGCGGAGTGACTCAGTGGTACAGCCCGGAGTTCGAATGGTTCAAATCCCGCTGCTGGCACTTTTATTTTTTATTTAATTTGTTAGCTGCTGGAAATAGATCCAATGGCATCTAGGACAAACCACGTCACTGTAAAATTGCATCGAAGAAACAGTACATTTCTCCCACTTACTTGAGCGCAAACCCTTCATGGGTAGTAGTGATGCAGGTATTTTTTTTTTTTTAGTAACGGAAAAAATATATCCTGATTGTATGGTAAGAACTCTCCAATTATTATAAAATGAGAGTTACAATGAGATCAGTGCTTAGTTTCTAATGATTTTCTTCCATTGTAAGCCATCGAACAATGCTACAGTGGGGAGCCTGAATTTTGCCTATCCATGTATAATTAGCATATGGATTTTTATGGAGAATCTGACACCGTACATACTTGGAACTCATTGGAATATTTTACGTCACTAACGACGTACGGCATATCCAAGAATCTTTCCCTTTTAAAATATCCTAGGGCCACCAGCCAGATTTAAGGTATCAGGTTGTGAACCCGCGAACATGGCTGTTATGTAGTATTTAGTTATTGTTAAAGAAATTCTACAAGTGGATGTTTTGGGAATGGATAAAGGGGTGTGCACAACTCAGATTTAAATATCTTGTATAGACACTTTTAGAAGTGAGTCTTTATTCTACAACATAAAAAAAATAAAATTCTTTGATTATTTTTATTAAATTATGTTTAACGGTTAGTTATCTATGGATCATATACTTCTTTAATTCTTTTAAATTGGTAAATGGGGAAATAGTCAATGGGAATGAGAATGTAAAATATGATGAAAATATCAGCATTAATCAACGTTTTGAATAGTAATCAAGTTTGTTGTTTATCTTATGAGAAGCTCCAACCGTAAGCTAACATATTGTTTTGATGCAAGCAGCTTGCTTTTGTGGTATGTTCTAATCAAAGATGTAAGGTTGCAGATAAGGCCACAGCTTGTAGATCCTGGACCTGGTTTGAGCCAGCGAGGATTTCTCAACCACCTAGCGATATAATCCATTACCCGGGCTTCAGAGACAAGTCTTCATTTATCTTAAGCTCGAAAGTCATCTCGGATTGGGATCTGCTGCTAGAGATGGATTCGCCGAGGTTTGTCGCGGCCATCAGAGGCTAGGATCGGCAGTCGCACTCGCGATGTCGAACAAAGGATGTTCTTGAGGGTCCGTCCTCCTTGACCCGGCGCTCTAACACAATACCACTCCTGTCCGTTCCATCAATGTCTTCTCCATTCTCATCGGATATCACAAGTACCGCTGACGGCTATTGACAGCCATTAGATCGTATCTGATGGATCCCTTCTGTAAATAGCAATTACTTCACCTTATCAAGACAAGATTCAGTTCAGATCTACGCTCGAGAACATTGGACCATTGTGCCCGTCTTAATTGCCGAAAGAATATGGTTGCATCGGTATATTCCAGTGTTACTGGACATGGGCAGTGAATACAATGAAATTTAGGAGTCTAATTCAATATAATGTTTCAAATAAGAAATGGAGAATTTAGCAATCACTCGCATCGTCCGATCAACCATAGCAGCATAAAGGGACTTAAATGAAACACAAAACAAACAATTAATAAATTCTGATATTTATAATTTTAATTTCTTCGCATCCTCAAGGTAGTATCCTTGGCCCAATCCTTTATACAGTTTATACAGCTGACATCCCAACTCATCCTAATACTATCCTTACCACATATGCTGATGATACATGTGTATTATCAGTCAATACCAATCCAGTTATTGTATCCCAAAGCCTCCAATCCCATATCACTGATCTTGAAGAATGGTGCCAGAACTGGAGAATTAAAATAAATTCTCAAAAATCCCATCAAATCACTTTTACCTTACGTCGTAAACCAATGACTTCCTGCCCTTCAGTATCCTTTAATAATATCCCACTTGTGCCTGTAGAACAGATCCGATACTTAGGGTTGCATCTCGACAAACGATTAACCTGGAATCCTCATACAAGACTGAAAAGACAAGAAACCGCTCGACGTTTCAGGCTACTTCAACACTTACTAGACAAACGCTCTAAGCTCCCAGTTAATTACAAAAGACTCATCTACATGACCATCATACGACCTATTTGGACTTACGGAGTAGAGCTTTGGGGCTCCACTAAGCCATCAAATTCTTCTCGTATCCAATCCCTACAATCCAAAATCCTTCGTAAAATCCTCAACGCTCCTTATTTTGTTAAGAATATAGTCATCCATAACGACCTTAATGTCCCATTTGTTGCTGATTTGGCCCGAACCCGGTATCTATCCTTTCATAACAAACTTCATTTCCACTCAAACCCTCTAGTTTCAAACTTAGCTTCCTCTTCAATTCCCGATAATCCTCCGAGGCGTCTGAGAAGAAGATGGCCACGTGACCTTCTTAGTTGAACATGCGATTTGAGTACTACCAGTGGGTAGTTTCTCTACATGTCATTATATCATATCATTATGTATCACTCAGCCAATTTACTTGTTATATTATTGTAATATAGTTGTAAATATCAATAAATAAATAATAAAAAAAAAAAAAAAAAAAAAAAAAAATTTCTTCGTATCGTACCTAACTTGATCTCACATACACCCCTAACACTTCTCTCCTAAAAAATAAATGTGACCTAATATCGTTGTTCAGAAGATAAATGTGTTAATAATACGAAAGTATTAAAATGTTTATTTTGGAACGAAATGTATAAAGAATGGCACAATTCTCTGATATACATCTTTATATAGACAATAGTAGCTCTAGGAGAATTATTTGGGGCCATTGAGCATAATTTGGATATTACTGTTAAATATAATTTGAAAAAAAAATTATTTTGATCATTATCATTAAACATTTTAAATAATCCTAATAAATCTTACTATATGTTTTCTCCTTTTTATTATTTGGTTGTTTTAGGTTACTTCTGCTGGTCAGATGTTTAATTACCTCCCCAGTAGTTTTTGTATTACCTATCTTTGCCTTAGTTGTTGGAGGGGCGTCTTGGAGCATGGTTGCTATAAGTATTTCTCGAGTCTGTTTGGACTGTTGGTGTGAGAAGCTGCATTTGCAGAATTGGCGATACGTTGACTGGTTGTTATTCCCAGGATCTTAGAGACTTAAGGCTTTGTTTTTTTGGATATTTAATATCGCATCTTACGTGTACGAGTACATATGCATACATAACACTATTAACGTCTAAATATTTAATTACATGTTATTATTTTTTTCAATTATTATGACTTCTTAAGTCATATCTTAAGATATAGACATCTCTGTATTGGTGGTGTCCCCACCATTTCATTAGAATGAATAAGTAAAAAAAAAAAAAAAAATAACATAAACATACCATATTTTACCTAGCCAATGTGCATTTTTTTAGTATTAGGTACAACTTGGCATAGTTTGCTGTTTACATTGCCATTGCATTTAATGAAGGCTATATTAGGTTTCTCATATAACAGGAAATTATGCGAGTTGAAGTTACTCATCTTGAATAAATCGTTACTGGTTATGTGAGTCATTCTCAAATAAGTTATCGCTTTGTTTAATCGAGGTATACTTTCAACCCAATTTCTTACAAACCATTCCAATTTTATAGATTACAAAGCGTATAAGATCGTGACATAAAATGAAGTAAGAAGTCACTTGACGAGACTTTAACTACCTATATCACCAAGGTAGAAACCTTTGGATTTATTGTATTTACGGATTCCTACCGCGAAGTTGACAGAGGACCTTGACTGTGGCCCGAAATGACAAATAAGAGGAGAGGTGCACCCAAACCGGAGGCAACTCTTGCCCGTGGGCAGTGTGTGGGCCCTACCTGTGGCCCCTATGTGTGTGTGTCCCTCCAGCCTATGTGTGTCAGGGCTTTGCCCCTATCTCCTTCACGGCTATCTACAATTAGTATCTATTATTTATAATTCACGGCTTTCTAATAAGGCTAAAATTAGTCATGACTTAAAGAGATGATTCCTTAAAATTCCATGTTTGTTGGTGTGTTTTTTATTTTTCGGAATTCAAAGGGTATAAAAAAAAAAATTTGGTAAGTACTTTTTCTGCTCGTCGGCAGCATTGGCAGAGGTAGTTAAAACCCGTCCAGTGACGTCTCATTACGTAATTTCTAAGTCTCGGTCTTATGCGCTTTTAATCTATAAAATTAAGATGATTAGAAAAAAAAAATTGCTTGAAAATAAATCTCAATAAGAAAAATAACAGCTTATTTGAAAATGACTAATGTTACGGGCTACTGGGTGTAAAATGGACTAAACTATTACTTAATTCAATAATCTAATATTTATTAACAAATTAGAAATAATACAATTAGATTATTTAAAACAGTTAAATTATTAAACTAATATCAATTTACAATAACAATATTCTACTAAATGTTATCTAATTTCTAAGATAATATACAAACAATATAAGATATTACTAATACTAAATAACTAAACTATTTATATATAAATTTGTACAAATACAATAATATTACACTATAGTTTACAATAACAAATTAACACTTACAGTTCGCTAACTTAAGTCCACCGACCGTAAGACTCCAAATATGACAAACTGCCACACAGTTTATTACACTTATTACACGGCCACTAATTGTCACTGTTGCTCACTAAGCACTTATTACAGACTGATACTAATACTAACTAACTCACACACACTGCCACTAGTTAACGACTGCTACTCACTGGCTTATTACAGACTCGTCTTATTACTACTGCCGCGGCCGAAAACGCTGTCCTTTTTATATAGGCAAGGTAGGTCGTGGTGGGGCATTACTCGGAACACGGACGAGGACCACCTAGACCGATCTAGAAGGTTCTACGCCATTCTATAATCCCCTCCGCATAATCCCATTGTTTGCCTAATCCGCTCTAGGCAGATCAGAAGCCGGTCCTACTTTCCGCTCTGACCGTAACACTGCCCCCTTCTTAAAAGTGCTCTGCCCCAGAGCATAGTCCGGAGAAATCGGGCGGTCATGAGCTTCCCTCGATGGAGACGCATTTCCTTTCCAGGGGTTGAACGTGCACACCAATATGGCGACTCCAGAGTTGGCGAATATCTGTTCAAGCATGTTCCTGACAACCTTCCACTCCAGGCCGTCATATCCACAGCCCAACTTAGGGATCGCGAGCTTGGTGACACGCAGTCTCAGAAGCTTACTCCGCAGGTCGTCGAGGCTTCGCCGCAGTGCGTCATATGTGGGCTTCTGATCAGTAGCACACTTGGTAACTAAGTAGAACAGGTGTCGTCCTTCGTGCGTATGGTGGAGTGCTTTCCCGACGCGTGGTCCTTGGCGTTCCAGTTCCTCAGTTCCATCAAACTTCTTCCTGAAGACGGTTGCAATCCCTCGGGAAGTCCTCAGATCTTCGGCTACACAATGGGCCAGAGAATAGTCCGCGGGTAACGAGAAGATATCTCTGTATACTGCCTGAGTTACTCCACGGGAACCTTGTACCTTAGGTTGTGCAACTGATACCTTACTGGCCTCCACGTTGTTGAGGTACCTGACTTGCTGGTCTTTTGTCGGGCCATGGTCTCCTTTGTATGGGGCCAGTCTATTAAAATGGACTACCCTGGGTTTTCCTTTTGGCTGCTTTCTGATCCTATAGATGACGTCGTTTATCCTATTGATGATCTCAAACGGGCCATCCCAGGAGTTCTGAAGTTTAGGTGAGTAGCCTCGCCTTCTTCGAGGATCATGTAGCCAGACCAAATCTCCAGGTTGGAATCCACCTTTCTCTGCCCTGATGTCGTAACGCTCCTTCATTCTGTCACTGGCTCCCTGGATGTTTGCACGAACCTTTTCGTGTATATTATCCATCCGCTTCCGTAGATTCGTGACGTACTCCTCTCCGGCCACTTCCTCATTAGGCTTGAACCCGAATTTCAGATCACAAGGCAAACGAAGTTCTCGGCCGAACACCACATTTGCGGGGGTCTGCCCCGTTGCTTCATGGACTGAACTCCGGTAGGCTAACAAGAACAAGTGAAGATACTGGTCCCAGTCTCGCTGATGCTCGGAGACCACTTTAGACAAATATCGACCCATTGTCCTGTTCATGCGCTCCACCATGCCATCCGATTGAGGGTGAAGAGGTGTCGTCCTGGTTTTCCGTATTCCCAGTGCTTCGCACATCCCGGAGAAGACTGCAGACTCAAAGTTTCTCCCCTGGTCAGCGTGAAGTTCCATGGGTACTCCAAACCGGCTGACGAGCTGCTTCACAAGTACGTCTGCAACCGTGACTGCCTCTTGATTCGGAAGGGCATACGCTTCCACCCACTTAGAAAAATAGTCCATGGCCACGAGAATATATCGGTTGCCTTCGTCTGTCACAGGGAAAGGGCCAGCGATGTCAATCGCTATCCTCTCGAACGGTGCTCCCACGTTGTACTTCTTCATAGGGGCCTTCTTTCTTCTTGTTGGTCCGTTAGAAGCCGCACAAGTCGCACAACGCCTGCACCAGTCCAACACATCGTCCTTAAGGTTTGCCCAGTAAAAGCGTTCACGAACTTTTTCCAATGTACGGTGAACTCCAAGATGGCCGCCAGTTACACCGTCATGTAGTTCCCTAAGCACTTCGGGCACTTTATTCCTTGGAACGATGAGCTGTAGCCTGCGCTGATCTCCTTCCGCGTTCTCCAATGCCCGTTTCAGCAGCCCGTTGTCCACTAAAATGGAGTTCCATTGGGCCCAGTACGTTTTTACATTCTTCGACATTGGAGCAACATCCTGCCAGGCCGGTCTTCCTCGCCCCGATATTTTCCATTCCTTTATTTGTTTTAAGTCCGGGTCCTCGTCCTGTTCCTTTGACACCTCTGCATCTTGCCAACTGTCGATGACAACTGTAGTCCTCAATACCGCTGCCTGCTTCTCCTCTTGTCGAGAACAATGCTTGCAGCCTTCTTCACAAGGTCTTCTTGACAGTGCATCCGCATTCCTGTGGCTCGTTCCAGAACGATGAGCAGATTCAAAGTCATACTCTTGAAGGCGCTCGATCCACCTCGCCACTTGTCCCTCCGGTGACTTGAATCGCAGCAGCCACATTAGAGCCGCGTGGTCCGTTCTCAGCAGGAACCTTCTTCCGTATAGATATTTATGGAAGTGCTCTATAGATTTTACTACTGCCAGAAGCTCTTTCCTTGTGACACAGTAGTTGCGCTCCGGAGCTGAGAGTGCCTTGCTGAAATATCCAATCACCCTTTCTTCTCCGTCTTGGAGCTGAGAGAGGACACTTCCAATGGCGATGTTGCTGGCATCTGTGTCGAGTATGAACTTGCCCTCGGGACGTGGATAGCACAGAATAGGAGCACTACTCAATTTTCTCTTCAGCTCCTCGAAGGATGCCTGGCACTCGTGGTCCCAATGGAAAGTCCTTTTCTCCTCGGTAAGCCTGGTAAGAGGTTTTGCGATGTCAGCAAATCCTTTCACGTACCTCCGGTAATAGGTGCAGAGCCCGAGAAAACTTCTCACCTGGTGCTTATCTCGAGGTACTGGCCAGTCGGTGATCGCTGCTATCTTCTCTGGGTCAACAGCAACTCCGTTGTCTGACACAATATGCCCCAGGTAGTTGACTTGCCTTCGGAAGAGATTACACTTCTTCGGGTTCAACTTTAGGTTCGCTGCACGCAGTCGTTCGAAGACCTTCTCCAGATTCTTCAGATGGTGAGCGAAGGACTTTCCCAGCACAATAATGTCGTCTAGGTAAACCAGGCATACTTCCCAAGAGAGACCTCTTAACACGTTTTCCATCAGCCTCTCGAATGTGGCAGGAGCATTGCAAAGCCCGAACGGCATTACTGTAAACTGCCAGAGCCCAGTGCCAATTGAAAACGCCGTCTTCTCTTTATCTTCAGGTGCCAATCCAACCTGCCAATATCCACTGCGGAGATCCAAAGTAGAGAAGAGTTTACACCCCTCTAGGGTGTCCAGCGTATCGTCAATCCTGGGAAGCGGATAGCTGTCCTTCTTGGTGACATTGTTCAGAAGACGGTAGTCTACGCAGAACCTCGTTGTGCCGTCTTTCTTCTTCACCAATACAACAGGAGACATCCAGGGGCTACTCGAAGGCTCAATGACACTGTCAGCCGCCATCTCCTTTATAATCTCCTCGGCGTCCTCCCGTTTGGCTAACGGCAGCCTCCGCGGAACCTGTCGGATGGGCTTCGCATCCCCAGTGTCAATCTTGTGCTGGACGATATCCGTTCTGCCCCGTGGTCCTGGTCCGATCTCGAAGACGTCATGCCATCGGGTAATCATGTTTTTTACCTCCTCGCTCTGTTCAGGTGAAAGGTCGCGGCATGACTCGTTAACAAATCCTTTTAGTTCTTCTGGCAGTCCTCGGAGCTCGGTGGGATGACGTTGCAGCTGACGAACCACTGAGGTAGCGGTGGTACACTCCCCGACTGGTGTTCCTTTCTTCAGCGTTACCGGGAAGCTGTTCAGGTTCATTAGCCGAATTGGAGTGGTAGGTCCGATCTTGATGAGAGACCTAGCAACCAGTACGCCGCGTCCAATCTCTTGTTCTTCGTGCCTTCCGGGTTCAACTAGTACACATTGACCCTCCGGTAGATGTCCTTCGACTGTCCCATGTGTTACGATTTGGCTCCGTGCAGGTAAAGTGGTGTCTTCTAGTAAGAGCACTCGTGCGTAGAGATCCTTTCCCTGCCGAAGGATGACTTCTTCGTCTCCCATCGTCAGCACACCTCTCGACATGTCCAGCTTGATCCCGTATGCCATCATGAAGTCCATGCCCAATATGACATCTTCATCGATCTCTGCCACGAGAGCGCGGTGCTTCAGATGTTGACCCCCGATGATGAAGGTGGCAACTGTCTCCCCGTAGACCTTGGCTGGCTGTCCCGTGGCAGTCCGTAATGCCCAAGTTGTTGGTAAGATCTTCTCAGCTGGAAGTGTCTTCGAGTTCAAGATTGTCATGGTTGCGCCGGTATCTATTAGCAGACTTTGCAGCTGTCCGTTCACCATCCCATCAACGTAGAAACTGTTCGTTCTGCTTCCTATTGACGCAACCCTGGTGGTCTTCCTGGGGCCTTTGACGTTGCGGGTTGACAGTTGCCCCTTCCCATCAACCCTATTTAGTTTTCCTGTGGCTTTTCTTGCTTCTTCGATGGACACTTGCTTCTAGGGTGTCCAAGTTGGCCGCAGCTCCAACAGCGTATCTCCTTCTTACGGGTCCTGAGAGCCTCCAAAACTTTCGTCACAATTTCCTCGACGCTGGGGACCGCATTTGGCTCCGCTTCTGCTGCTCGTACTCGCGCATGGCCCCGTACAGACTGTCTAACAGCCTCGAACTCCATGGCCTGGGATAATGCGTCTCCTAAAGTTTTCGGCCTGGCGAGCTTCACTGCTTGCTGTGTCTCTGGGTCCCGAAGTCCATCCAGGAATTTGTCGACAGCCAAGCTTTCGTAGACATCGTCGGTGACCGATGGGTAGGCGTTCCTTACCAGCCGGGCAATATCCGCTTCAAATTCCTGCAAAGTCTCGTTGGTCTTCTGGACCCTGCTTCTCAGCTGTGAGCGATACAGCTGGTCCATGTGGCGGTGGCCGAAACGCATCTCCAGTCTTCTGATCAGCTCCCCGTAGTTGGACCGCTCCGACATGGGTATCCCCTGCAGAACTCCCAAGGCGTCTCCACGCAAGGCCAGGCACAACGCTGAAGCTTGGGTCTCCTGTGACCACCCGTGGATCGAAGCCGCTGTCTCGAAGAGAGTCATGTAGTCCTCCCACGGCGTCTTTCCGTCGAATACTGGAATGGTGTTGTGAGCTGGTGGCGTCCCATTATTGGCGGGCAGAATAGTTTTATGAAGACTGGCCTCGGGGGAACGGTCGGTGTCGTTCGTCGGTGGGTTGCTCGTACGTCCCTCTAGAGCCTCTACTCTTTGCCTAAGTTTGCTTTCAATTGAATTCAATTTTTCTCCTAACCTAGATTCTACATCAGCTACTTTATTATCTACATTTTCCATTAACTTAGTTTCTAATGTGCCTAATTTAGACTCTAGCCTATTTTCTACATTGCCTAGTTCATTTTTAACAGTGCTTAACTCATTTTGTAAATTACCTAGCTTATTATCTACATTGCTTAATTCATTACCTAGCTTATTTTCTACATTGCTTAAAGTTGCAGACAACTTGCTTAAATCGGTTTCAAACAGAGCGTCATCTGGATTCTCCCCTAACTCTACAAAAAATTGACGCAAGCGATGTTGCAGTACACTTTTATTTCCGGAAGAATCCAGATCACGTTCTTCTAATTCCCGTTTTAAATCCGCAACTTTTAAATCCATCAATTTAAGACTTTGAGAAGCCATATTTCAAACAGTAGCCCAATTATTACAAAATGCTAGACAAAATAACAATTACACAAGATCCCACTTCTGACACCAATTTGTTACGGGCTACTGGGTGTAAAATGGACTAAACTATTACTTAATTCAATAATCTAATATTTATTAACAAATTAGAAATAATACAATTAGATTATTTAAAACAGTTAAATTATTAAACTAATATCAATTTACAATAACAATATTCTACTAAATGTTATCTAATTTCTAAGATAATATACAAACAATATAAGATATTACTAATACTAAATAACTAAACTATTTATATATAAATTTGTACAAATACAATAATATTACACTATAGTTTACAATAACAAATTAACACTTACAGTTCGCTAACTTAAGTCCACCGACCGTAAGACTCCAAATATGACAAACTGCCACACAGTTTATTACACTTATTACACGGCCACTAATTGTCACTGTTGCTCACTAAGCACTTATTACAGACTGATACTAATACTAACTAACTCACACACACTGCCACTAGTTAACGACTGCTACTCACTGGCTTATTACAGACTCGTCTTATTACTACTGCCGCGGCCGAAAACGCTGTCCTTTTTATATAGGCAAGGTAGGTCGTGGTGGGGCATTACTCGGAACACGGACGAGGACCACCTAGACCGATCTAGAAGGTTCTACGCCATTCTATAATCCCCTCCGCATAATCCCATTGTTTGCCTAATCCGCTCTAGGCAGATCAGAAGCCGGTCCTACTTTCCGCTCTGACCGTAACACTAACATAGCCAGTAATGGGTAATTCAAGATCAGTAATTTCAACAGCCGTGGCATATAAAAGAAGGCTAATATAACCTTTATTATACGCAAATAAACAGGAAATTATACCAGATTCTAATACCGAAAGAAGTGCATATTATATTGTGTATATTGGCTAGGTTATTATATTTTTACTTATTTATTGAGAAGAAATGGCGAGAATAATAAACGTAAATTCGAGACGTCATTGTCGGAACTCCAACTAACTCTAAAACCAATCTGGCAACCTCCTGAATGATAAAAGAAAATATGAACAATATCAACACGATAAAAGAAAATACCTAAGATCTAATCTAAAATAAATATTTTATTTGATAAGAAAAGATATGCCCAGGACCTGGACTCGAACCCGGGTCGCCCACGTCTCTAGCGTGGTGCTCACCCAACTGAACTAACCTGGCTCGCTTCTCGGTCAGACACATCCTTTATTTTCACTGATCCCATATCCCCGTGTTCTCGCAATTTGCGATGTATTCTAATTTTAAAATTAAATTCTTAAATTCTAAAATAAATATATTTTAAAACTATTTTCATTAAGCTCTGCCATACTCGCCATGAAAAGGAAATATTTGGAATGAAAAAAAATTGTTTTGATTTTTATTTCAATGACGCATTACTTAGTATTTTGAGTGTATCTGCAATTATGTATTTATATGTATTAATATAATTAATTAGAGTACAATTAACAAAAATGAAGTCAATTCAGCTCTTATTTGTTACCTGCTTGGATCAATGTAGATGCGGACATATGAAGCTTCAGGACCAAAAGCTGGTAACTAAAAATTTCGAAAATAGACTTTTCCAGAATCTTTTCAGTACAATTTTTAATAGTTCAGTCAAGGAATTTTGTCTAAATCAACACTTTGGCCCCATATTTTTCATGCTTTTACTCCAGTTCTGACCCTAAGGTTTCGGAGGCTGTTAAAGCATTGTTTGAAAAAACTAGCGAAAAAGTCAAATTTTAAAATATGGAGTTTTTGATCACGAACGCCTCAAACATTTTATGTTTTATTAATCTTTTAATATCCGTGAAGTTTCTATGGAGATAAAAAGAACGAATCTATGGACAACTTCATTAATTTTATTAAATAATTTTTCAAAAAGTCTTCAAGTTTCTTACATTACTATTTGTAATTGTAGCTGTCCTATTTAGTCCTACCGCTGAGCAACCATTGATATTTTAGATTCAGAGCACATCCCCTCAAGGTTCTCCATTACACTTTTAAAGGTATATGATTCACTGGTAACATAGATATATAATGTAGAAAATAGAATTACATAAACTAAATATTATATATTCTAGGTTATTCCATTAAAAAAAAAAATTATCGAATCTGAATCTTATTACAAATTAACATAATTTTATATTTTTAATCTATTAACAATCAGTATTATTTTAATATCAGTGTAAATTTGTTATTAGAAATTTATTTGGTCAAGAAAATTTTAAATGGGTTGATTTTGAAAGTAATTATCCTGCAATATCATAAGCTGGAGTACTCTCACTTTCAAAATTAACGACTGTTTATAGTAGTGATGGCCAAGTGCGCCCCTTCGAGCTAGTCAATCCGGCCCGCGACATGGTCACTCACAATTATACATAAGACATAATTTATTTTCTATAAAACTAGAATGATTGTTTTCTTCTCGTTGCGTCTTAATTACGGTATTGTCGCATGTCGGTATGTGGAGTTCAATGCTTGTGTTGCTCGGCTAAGTTCGGAACGACGGACATAAAATATGTACTTGATGTTATTATTAATCCTGTTAATAGCATTCGTTCAAGAGCACTTAATCATAGACAATTTCGAACTCATTGCAGTCTGAATATTGTGATGTACTTTACAACACGAAAGTAAGGTGGCCAGTGCAGGGCGAGTTTTCGAACGAGTTTGGGATCTAATAGATGAAATAATCTCTTTCGTGAAAGAAAAAGGAATAGACGAGTCTGAACACTTGAATGATATCTAAAAAATAAAACATTTTTGTAGCTTTTTGCAAGTTTTCTACCGTTGTACCATATAATACCGTTCTACCATAAGTACGCACTTTGTAAGTGTTTAATTTGACTGCACCCTCAACTATTTCCTTCCTTACTCAGATCTTCCAGTCAACTATCTCCTCCCTAACATGTTGTACCATATAACTTGAGTCAAAAATAAAGTTTATCATTTGTAAAACTTTGTTTTGTTTAATTTTTTCGGCCCGTCTAGAAGTTTTTCTATTTCATCCGGCCCTTCCCTTAATATGTTTGTCCATGTCTCGTTTATAGTATAAGTTTTTCAGGTCCTTAAAATTCAGTCAATAACTACCTTATAATAACATGGATAAAAACAAATAAATATTATAATATTCATAATTATTTCCCTAAGAAAATGGCCCTTCATCAAAATGTTCCTAGATCTCTAATACATATTTCCTTCGAGTGTTGGAGATAGTATTAAATTGGTATTAAATAAATATATACTTTGAAAAAATAACCAGCTGTATTCCAACGCAGGTAACATTTCTCTGCATGAGGAGTTTAGGGAATAAAACGATGCCTTAGTTCACATATGTGTCAAGTGCCGAAAAAAATATTTTACATGAGTCAACTTTGATAGTAATTTAATACAAGAAATACAGTTCAAGTTTAAGCACACAATTTTTTTTGTAACCTTTGCAACTTCTCTATTAATTTTATATCAGCATATGATCTATGACTTCCTGATCACAACTTTACAATATTATTTATATAACAAAACCCATTTTTGAAATATTTCCACTTGACACGTTTGTGAACTAAGGCATCGAAATAATGGACAGTGTTAACTTTTTGTTCCTCCAATATTTCCCTTTTATTAAAAATAATCATTTTACACAATCCTGCCAGGTCAAGACTTCTAAATGTGTTGTTACGTACAACAAGTTTAGTACATAGTACAGCGTTGAGAAGCAATAAAAATAATTATGACTTTTATTTTTGAAAACTTTGCCATTGTGTAATAATAGTCCCAACAGTTACTCAAAAAAAGAGAGAAGAAAAAAGTTCTCTAGACTCCTTGATCAGATGTATTTAGTAATTACTGCTTAATTCTACTAAGTTTCAGTGAAAAGTTTTAGAAAAAAATTCCATCAAGTAATCAGTTTTTTACGATGGAACCAACCTGGTTTCAACGAACCTAATTAATTTCAATAACGTTACAGGTTAATAACTTAATAAATTGCATTTCTTCAAAGTTTAAAAACACCGATAAAATGTTCTGTAATGAATTTCAAGCTCACATCTGCTCCAGATAGGAACAGAGTCAAATTGACAATAATTTTAACTAAACGGCAATAAAGTTTCACTTCAATAACTTTCACTAACTCTATTTTTTTTCTTTCACTTTACTTTTGATTTACAATTTACAAAATATCGTATATCGTAAAATATGTAGCGAATTAACTTTCACGGCAAGAAGTCATCATGATTCAATTTTTTTTTTTTAACTATCTTAGAACACCACAGACATAATAAAATATCTCTTGGAGCACTCTAACTCTAAATTTCATCATTATGATTAGATAAATTTATTTCCAGTTTTACTCAATTCCTAGATGGAGCAGGTGTGTGCATGAAATATATTATATTGAAAAGTATTCAACATGTTATTACTATTGTGGTTATTTTATATTTATAGTCCAGGATCCATGGTCCTAGTTTGCACTTGATTACTATCAAGCTGAATCTTCGTGCACAGCTTCGTTTCGATACGATGCCCAACAATTTACTGTGCGAATATTCTCGATTGTGAGAGCTAACAGAGGTTCCAAGGATAAAATATGTCGATTTGATGATCCTCAAAAATTTATTACTTACTGGGTTTTTTTTTGTTAAATCACAAGATAATTATCTAAATTATTTGAAAAAATATTTGTCCTATAAAATGTATGGTTTGATCAAAAATGATTACTACCCAGCTGATTTTTTTTTTACTTCTTCTTTTTTGACCTCGTTATCGATACATATTGGAAGGAGGGGACACTTTGATCAAACCACACATATTGTAGGACAAATATTTTTTCAAATAATTTAGATAATTATCTTGTGATTTAACAAAAAAAAAAAACCCTGTTAGTATTAAATGTTTGAGAATAATCAAATCGACATATTTTATCCTTGCTACCTCTGTTAGCTACCACAATCGAGAATTTAGCACAGGAAATTGTTGGGCGTCTCATCGAAACGAAGCTATTCACGAAGATTCAGCTTGATAGTAATCAAGTGCAAAAATGGACCATGGATCCTGGACTATTAACTTCATTTCAGAATAATATTTTTTTGAGCCGAAATATGGAAAAAAAAGTTTTTTTTTATAATTTTTGAAATACTTAAAAATTATATTACACGTATGTATAAATGATATTTCACACTCCTACAGTCAAATAAATAAAACTCTCAACCAATTATTGTTATTTAGGAAATAGGCATGTCAAAAACTAACAAATAAATAATGGACTATGACAATAACTACCATCATATTAAAATGAAAAGAATAGGACCTTTTGTGTTTATCAATGTGCATCTGTTTTAAATTTAGTCAGCTAAATTTAAATGTTATACTGCTTTATCAACTCCCAGACATTTTTTCTTATTATCACAGTCTGTAGAATTCTCAGATCTATTCCATCACTTATCACTCCCTCAAATTCATACTGGATTTCACGCACACGAATGTACAGTATTCCTTTTGACATAAAGCAATTAACCTCTTCGTTGTCCAAAAAAAAAAATCTGTAAAACTACAACCCGTGAACGGGTCTGGTTTTCAGTGATAGAGACTGTACTGTTTCATGGACAACGGTTCTGCAAGGATGTGACTTGTCCTAGGTCACACTCAACCGCCAGATTTTTCCCCCTTATTTTGGGTACCCTATTTTTATAGTATTTTATAGGGGCTGGGAGGGCCCCAGGAGGGTCCTAGATCCTATATGATCCATCCCCGGCTGCAAACAGACTAAATAAAAGTCATGGCCAGCAACGGGTTTTGAACCTGGATTTCCGGCATGGCAACTCAGTGCTCTACCACTTAGCCTCTCTGCTCCCTCGTTGTCCAAAGGAATTGGAAAATTACCAATATATATATATATATATTCGGTTCTCGCAGGACCGTAGCACCAAAATAATAATATATATAAAATAAAATAATAAATAATATAATATATGTGTGTTTGTGTGTGTGTGTAAGCAAGTAGGCTTAGATGGTCGGTCCACGTAGCCAGAATGGTAAAAGACAGACTACAGTGAAAAATATTATATATGAATTTTGATGGCAAAAGAAGAAAAGGGAGAACTAGAAGCAGATGGGGAGATGAGCTGGAGAAGAATTCCAGAAAGTTGTGGGTCTCTACTTGATGAATGTGGCACAGGACAGAGGCAAAAGGAGAAGATGACTCAGAAGGACAAGGGTCGTTCAGACCTAGGGAGTAAGTAAGTAAGAGAATAAGAAAGGAAATAAATTATTTCAAAACTCATAATAATAGAATTATTACTAACTGTCGTTTATTTAAAAAAGTATTAATTTTTTAATCTTGAAATTCACCACACTAATGGATAGTGATTAACAATGAAAACACTTTCATGGCACTTAAATTTAATTTAAAAAATCATATATCAGATTAGAAGGATGTTAGTAATGAATCCCTTATAGAGATATATTATAGTTACGATAATATAATAAAAGTCGGCCTATATAAAGTTCATAGTAACTATAAAAATCACTATTCAGACGGAAAATAGAGAGGCATTGAAAGTAATAGACGTTCAGATGATCATAAAAAAAATCTCTAGAATAGCCTGTTAACTGTATTAATACAAGCACACTATACAACGCATGAACTATTGAAGTTAAAATTAAACGCTTGAGAAGGTGATGTACGGGTGGGGCTGTCTTGTAAACCCGATATAGCAGGAACCCACTACATAATAAATTAGCTTCTTTCTCATTATACGTTACATTCTCTCGGTGTTTTAGCAACCTGCGCGGCGAGCTCGGATTTATGGCTACAGGTTTGTCTACAAATACTCCATTTCTGAAAACCGAGAAGAAAACTTAAAATTAAGCTGAGTAGTGAATACAAGTCTAAAGCTGAGTCAGCGCCTGATTCATCGGACGTGGATAGGATCATTCTTACTTCAGTTCTTCCTGATTCATGATGCCTTATCAAAATTTCATGGATATAGAGTAAAAGTTCGAAACTTACCCCAGGGGTAAAGGACAGCGTATCACATTAATGCGATATTTCTATTTGTTCCGGAAAGCGAATTTGCCCTACCTTTGAATTAATAAAATTAGATTCTTCGTTACTCAATAGATACAGCTTAAAGGACATTATTGTCATTGATAAGTAATTGGAAGTATTGATCATAATATTTATTTATGATAATTTATCTGAAGTATTAGCCTGTTTTGAGGACATGCTGTCTTTAACCTACGACGGTACATATTTTCGATATTTATTAGGGGTGGGCAAAGTAGTTCCTTTTACTAAATCGTTCCTTCGAGATAATTCATTCTAATGAACTACATAGAGTTCATTTTTCAAAAACACTAGAAATGTACTGAACTAAGAGAGGAATTTAACTATGGAAGAAGGGGAAGAAACTGAGAGGTCAAATGAACTACAAAAGTTCTAGAAAAAAATAAAAAAACACTTCTATCTTATTTCTACATTCATTTTATATTATTTACATTTACGTCCGCTGTCTTTTTCCTAAATAATATACCTTGTTCTTCCATGTTATTCTTTATATTTAATTCACTCATTTTAAAAACTTTAATTTGAAAGGATGTAAACTGGATTGCATTATCTAATAATTCATTCACTCAATGAAACCTATTTCCAGTCATTTTTGACATATAACTTTATTATGTGGATACGTTTCGACTATCTGTCATTTACAATCCATCAAGAACTTCTTTAACATCTAAGAAGAGTTATAAGTCAACTTTTCTCTTTTTTTATTATTCATTGTCATTTGCTAACATTTATTTCTTAGAACATTATCTTAGATTAACAAAAGGACCATGGAGGACAATGGACCTCTAAGAAAAAAATTTTAGCAAATGACAATGAATAATAAAAAAAGAGAAAAGATTGTAAATGACATATAGTCGAAACGTATCCACATAATAAAGTTATATGGCAAAAATGACTGGAAATAGGTTTCATTGAGTGAATGAATTATTAAACTTTAATTTTTACATTCTTTTTAATTTTCATACCCTGATAATTGGTTTTCCCTATAAACGATAAGAAACTCGTTGCAGATAGATTCCTTGGTTTAAAACACAAAGTGTGGCCTAAACTTATAAAATCTCTACTGGTGAGTGATGTGAACTAAAAAGAACTTTAGTTCACCAAAACAGAGAGCGCTCTTAATAGTTCATTTTCCGGATCTGTCAACTATAATTATAGGGATATGTTTGAATTCAATCCGTAAGACTCTTGTGGATCATTTCATTTGGAGAATTATTGGATTAATAATATTAGATCTGCAAATTAAAATATTCATCCTCGAAATTAACAAATAAATTTGCACGCAATTACGTATGCATCTCATCCATTATTCCTCTTTAATTGAAAGATTTGAATGTGTTTTTAGTAGTTTTTATTATTATTTACTTGCAATTGGAATATAAAGTACGAGGAAGGCTCTACTTGTAAGGATATATGTAAAATATAAAATTATGTTCTTACACAAATTCATAGTTTTGACAAACTTCATTTGTTTTTGTTTTTCGTCAGCATTATCCTATTTTTATTCTACAAATGTAAATCTGAAAAATGTTTATCAAAATATCTTGAATGGCTTTTCCAAAAGCTTAGAAAAAAGCTTGTCGGGTTCTCGGAAATCGTTAAGCGTAATTCTCTTGTTTACTAAGAAAAAAAAACACAAGCAGGCTGTTGATAAAAGACTGGAATGAAAAAGAGCAGAACTCGAAAACCCAAAATATTGTTTGCTGGAGTTTGGAGATGAATTCCAGAAGCTGTTCTTCAGAATAATTAATGATTTGCATTTCTCCTTGATATTTTTTAATAGCTTTTAAGCCTTAATAAAATATGATAATGTGAGCGTGGTGTTTATACTTATTTCTACAATAATGTTTTGAAGTTATTATTTAAGATCGGACAGGCATAAAAGTTCAATAGATGTATTCCATTGTGTTCTAGATCCCACTTTTATGGGCACAAAAACAAACAAACAAAGAAACTTTATTTGCAATTTTACATATACAAGCAGCTTAAGTATGAATACATGTTCCGGACTTCCTTTACATGTTTAAAGAACAGTGATTTTAATTAATTAATGTTATATTTTATAAATAAGTTTTACAATATCAGGAAAAATGTAGAAAAAACCGCATACAAAATAATAATAATAAATATATAATAATACTAATAATAAATAAATAATTAAAAGTAACAATAATAAAGTAAATAAATGTAGTAATAATAATTAAATAGAAAATAAAGAAAGAATTAAAAACAATTATTAAAAAATACAGATAACTAGATTACAATATCTGCAAATAGTTATTTGTTAAGTAAGAAGTATATGTTTTGTTCTTTTATGCGTGTAGCGTCGTAGCGAATGTTTATCATAGGTACCGATTTCTCGGATTAATGGGTTTTCGGAAGCTGGAGTTTTTCGAAGTATGCTTTTGTTTGGGCTGAAACATATTGTTTTATAGTGGGAAGTTCAAGATCTCTAAGCATAGTCGATATTTTCGTGTATCGGTGATAATTAGTGATAATCCTCATGCATAGGTTTGGTACCCTTTCAATCTTTCTATAATTTGTGGCGCAGATTGAACTCCAGACAGGTGAGGCATAGGTTATCAATGAGGGGATTACTGTTTTGTAAAGAATTAGTTTGTTTTGGGGGCTTAGCATAGATTTTTTATTGAAATAGGGATACATTTTGTAGATGATTTTTTTGGCTTTTTCGGTTTTCCTGTTGATGTGCTCTGTGAATGTTAAGGACTTATCTAGAATTAAACCGAGGCATGTTACGGATTACGACCAGGGGATGTGTTCGGAGTTTAAGATGATGTGCTGGTTGGGTTTGCGTTTTGTGAAGATTATGGCGGCCAATTTTATTGGATTGATTTTAAATTTCCACTTTTGACAGAATTTATGGATTTTTTTGAAGGATTGTTGTAATCGGTTTACTATTGTATCGATGGTGTGTACAAAGCGCTGTCCTCTGGGTAAAGCGATGTGGTTACTTTAGTGTGTTTTGGGGGATCTGATATGAACAGGTTGAATAGGATTGGGGATAGGCAGGGGCCTTGAGGAAGTCCGGCGGGTAGGGGTAGTCCTTGGAGCTAGAAGTGTTTATTTGAACATAGAATTGACTATTACAGTTTCTAAATATAACCATATAATAGAATTGTCTATTACACTATCTAAATATAAATCCGATTAACCATAGAAGGATTATGGACATTAAATGAAACAAGCACACACTTATGGACTGAAATAGCTGTTTCCATTTTAAAGATTTTAATGCTTGAATTGATGATTCTTATATTATACTGTTTTCCATGGAGACATAGCGATGTTCCCACTATATATTTTTTCTTCACACTAATTGAAAGCTTTAGTTCATAATATATTAGGTTTACTTAAGAGGTATACATCATGTGATTAGTTAACCATTTCAGAATAGGGGTGTAACTATCTTCACTCCATTACATAATGAAAACAAAGAAACTTTATTTGCAATTGTACATATAGATATGTAATAGACACTTATTTAGATAGTGTAATAGACAATTCTAAATATCTTATCTAGAATTGTCTATTACACTATTTATGGGCACATGAAGAATATGAATCTCACAAAGTTTTACTGTTTTCGTTAGATGCACCTGTACTCCTTCGATATACTAATTTTTAACTCTACAACCGTTACTGCTTGATTTGAAAGCCTTTAGGACTTCATGTACGCCCTTACTACTGCATGTTGTTTGTACTTACTTTTACAATAATTATTGAATATCGGACAGTTATATAAGTTCAATAAATGTATTCCATTGTGGCCTACCTTACTTTCATGGAAAGAGTGAGAATATTTTTAATAAATTTTACAGCTTTCGATAATCAGACCAGTATTCCTTTGGAAGTAAACTATTTTCCAATCCAAAACCTTTGTAGTTTGAATAATGAGCCTTTAGGACTTTTTGTACGCACTTACTTTTTATGGGTGGGCCAAGCACGCTCTGAAATGTAACTGTTATTATTAGTTCACGCCCTCTTCAGCTGTTGAGCCACATTCTGATTTGCTGACAAGTATAAGCGGACTTCTGTGTAAGAAGGGTTTTCCTCATCTTCATGGCGAGTGGCCCTGAGCTCGGCAGCCTGTCAGAAAATCTGCAATCATGGCTTCATGGCCAAATACATCAATATGGTGGAAAGTCCAAATATCCCACGCGATGGAGTTGCGAATCCAGATCCGGTTTTGAATCTGGATAGCTTTACTATCCGCTAGATGAAGGCTGTTCATAAGACCATATTTTACAAGGATCTGCCATATTTTTCCTGCCGTTTAATTTGGTTTTTTGTCAGGCCATTAATCTATTAAACTTAGTTTTTAAAAAATGCATTCTTAATTCTCATTATCTTAGGTTATATAATAAGGTTTCTAACGTTTTTGTATTTTAATTGTATTGATATAATATTAATATACAGTAATATTATTATATAGTTTTGTATTTAAAACTATCATGACTATACATTCATCTACACTGAAAATACAGCTGCTTGAATAGAATAGATTTTTTTTTAAAATTAAATATTTGTTCTTAAACTTCTGTGGAGGTCATATTTGGACCATCATACATGTGTGTCACGTGTGACACATTGCCAAGTTTACGCTTAAGAAATGGTATCAAAGAAATGTGTAAGCCTGCTTAAGACTTTCTAATACTCTCTTAAATTGCCAGCATATTTTGTATCCAGTCATCAAATTCTGTATGTGAGTCGTCAAATTCTTTGCCAACATTTCGCTAGACATTCGCTAGAGTCTCGGATTAAGCTTGGAGGAAGGTACCAGCATGTCTAGCGAAACGTTGGCAAAGACTTTGACGAAACGGTCGAAACCAGAAGAAATGGTTTCTGACTTTATAATTGTATCCATCAAATTTTCCTCCCAACCTTCTTTTCCATCTATCATTTCATCACTGTTTTCGCCAAAAAAAAAACGCTTTCACTCCCACCTCGACAATCGCCATACCTTCAAGTATCTGACGACTGGCAGACACCACCGGCCAGGAAGACTCCACGTCTTCCTGAGCAGGTGGTGGTAAGAGGTGACTGAACGCGTGGGCTCTCCCACGAACCAAGGACGATTGTGAACAAAGGCAGTACCATATGGTCGGAGTTGATCAGTGCCTGTCATTGGCGACTGCTCCAAGTGGGGGCTGTGTCTTAGTATTCCTGATTCGAATTCCTGTAATTGTATAACTGTTTGTAATTTGTGTTCTAGAAGTCTAAGCAATCGGGTGACCTGAATCTTAAGCTTACAATTATGTGAGAGGCTCGGAATGGTAACTCTCGATTACTCGGATCCATTGACAAACATTTAGTTCTATGAAAAAATAAAATAATTGGACCATAATTTGCCCTAGAGTCTCAAAAAATACAAATCTTTACTTTAGGGTCTCAGGTGATTACGAACATTATATCAATAATATCTACCATAAAATTGATTAAAAGTATCTCAGCTAATTTGAAGTCTTTAATATTTTGACTTATTTTTTTCATGAACCTGATTGCTTCAGAGTTTGTATTTCGTTATTGTCGTAGCTAAAGTTAAACGTATATATCTGTCTCACATAAAGTTATACGTAATGTAATTGTTAAATGAAAAATCGTTAAAATTTAAAATTGATGTTGGTGACTTCCAACAGACACATATATGCGCTCATAGTACCCACCGCTTGCTTTCACCGGATATATATATATATATATATATATATATATATATATATATATATATATATATATATATATATACATACATATACGTCAATAGGGTTAATATACAAACAAGAAAAAAGGTCTGAATTTCCCCTCCCTCACCTTGTATATTTAGTTTAGGTATACAATCTTAAAAATCATCTGAACTTGACAATGGTTCTATCTATACCATGCCACCTCACCCAGGTAGTT
Source organism: Troilus luridus (assembly GCA_964056705.1). Taxonomy (NCBI): domain Eukaryota; kingdom Metazoa; phylum Arthropoda; class Insecta; order Hemiptera; family Pentatomidae; genus Troilus; species Troilus luridus. The sequence goes on from OZ057414.1 coordinate 62,143,083, forward strand.
AGTTACTACTGCCACGGGAGAGGATTTCCGCGCTTAGTCATGACAGTAGCGTAGCCTCGACAACTGTTTAGTTTTCTGTTAAGTGGAAGCGCAGGTTGCTCAATCCCCCAGAATGGTCTTCTTTGTGCTGCCTCTTACGAAACTGTCCGATAGGAAGATATTTTATTTTTATAGTGGCTCAATGGAGGACACCCACGGACGCCCACTGCTGCAATGAAAATAAATGGTTCGGACAGGAGTACTTCAGTGTCCTATTCAGGTCTTCCGTCTTGTTGAAGATGAAGCATAACATTCCTCTGAAGAAACGTACCTTGAAGAATACATAAGTCCATAACTCTGGTTCACATAATCTATCTATTTCACTGTATGTAGATTGATTTTGAACAATAAAATAAATCAACATCAATGCTTTATTATGAAGTCAATGTGGTTCCTTGATAGCTCTGAGGTTTTTTAATTGTATGTTACTAATCAGCTAGTTTGTTATATTTAGTCATCCAGCTTTACTCATGTACTAACTCAATCTTATAAACTGATAATAAGGACCGTATAAAAAACATTTACCTACTAATTATAATTTAATAGTAAAATTTAAAAAATAATAATTTTGGGAAACAGCCGATATATTCAATCAATCACCGCCTACAAACCTCCTTCAAATGGCCCCTGTCAAAACCCAAATCCGCAAGGTCAACCTTAACGCAATCCACCCACCTACGTTTCGGTCTGCTCAGTACTGTATAGCCTTTTAGGGTTTGTTCTTTACTGAGCGGATTAAATGGCTCCAAAGATTTGAAATTGACCAAGGAATGAAATGACAGACGGAAGAAAAAAAATTAAAGGTTACCGATTCAGTTGGAATAGGTCATTTCAAATACAAACATTCTTTTTTTAACTGGATAAATCATTCTGTCTAAATTATTGTATTTATCATTCTGTTTAAATTATCGTTCCTCAGAAATGATAAAAATTAATTCCGAAACAGCGGAACAGTGAATAAAGCAAAACTTTGAATACCTAAAAATGTTTTTAACCCACAACATATTGGCCTAAATATATGGGTAGGTACTCGGCTGTAATTTAAAAAAAAAAAATTTTAACATCGATTTGTCTACTTTATTGTCTGCACCGTTTTTTATATAATAAAATATATATGTACATATGCATGATAAAAATACTTGTGCCATCGCTTTTTTTTTTAAATTTATTTATTGATATTTACAACTGTATAAAAAAAAAAATACATCTAGTAAATGGGCTAAGCGATACAAAATGACATGTGAAAATGACATGTAGAGAAACTACCCACTGGTAGTACTCAAATCACAAGTTCAACTAAGAAGTCACGGGGCCATCTTCTTTTCAGACGCCTCGGAGGATTATCGGGAATTGAAGTGGAAGCTAGGTTTAAAACCAGAGGGTTTGAGTGGAAATGAAGTTTGTTATGAAAGGATAGATAGCGGTTTCGGGCCAAATCAGCAACAAATGGGACATTAAGGTCGTTATGGATGATTTTATTCTTAACAAAATAAGGAGCATTAAGGATTTTACGAAGGATTTTGGATTGTAGGGATTGGATACGAGAGGAATTCGATGGCTTAGTGGAGCCCCAAAGCTCTACTCCGCAGGTCCAAATAGGTCGTATGATGGTCATGTAGATGAGTCTTTTGTAATAAATTGGGAGCTTAGAGCGTTTGTCTAGTAAGTGTTGAAGTAGCCTGAAACGTCGAGCGGTTTCTTGTCTTTTCAGTCTCGTATGAGGATTCCAGGTTAATCGTTTGTCAAGATGCAACCCTAAGTATCGGATCTGTTCTACAGGCACCAGTGGGATATTATTAAAGGATACTGAAGGGCAGGAAGTCATTGGTTTACGACGTAAGGTAAAAGTGATTTGATGCGATTTTTGAGAGTTTATTTTAATTCTCCAGTTTTGACACCATTCTTCAAGATCAGTGATATGGGATTGGAGGCTTTGGGATGCAATAATTGGATTGGTGTTGACAGATAATACACATGTATCATCAGCATACGTGGTAAGGATAGTATTAGGATGAGTTGGGATGTCAGCTGTATAAACTGTATAAAGGATTGGGCCAAGGATGCTACCTTGAGGAACACCAGCAGATTGGGAAAATAGGGATGAATAGACATTATTATGATTTACTTGGAAAGTTCTGTTTGTGAGATAGGATTGAAGGATGAGAAAGTAGGTAGGCGGTAGGAATTGACGGAGTTTGTAGAGTAATCCCGGATGCCAGACACGGTCAAATGCCTGTTCCACCTGAACGTGTTCTAGGGACAATCATCTCCCTACACAACCGTTGTCCTATATATAGTATAGACTCTACCACAAAATAGCCCAAGAATCTTCATGGAATATAGTGTTACTGGTGTGTGTGTGTCTGTGTGTCTGTATGTGTGTGTCTGTGTGTCTGTGTGTGTATGTGTGTGTGTGTGTGTGTGTGTACATATGTATTATGTATTATTATTGGTGTGCTTGAAAAGTCTTAAATTGGATATAATGCCACTTAGTGCTGGGATCGTAGGCTGCTGAATGGGAGCGGCGCCTTAACAAGTACTAAACTTCCATTTCACCGACCTACGTCTTACAGCTACGTAGCACTACGCTATCCTACATACCCGGTACTTGCAGATAGAGGGCGATGCCCGTGGTGGGACGTGGTGCCTATAAATCTCCTTCGACTGCGCCCAAATTTGGCGAAGGACCTTCCGAGTGGGCAACGCGGCGCCCGAGAACCCCACTCTGGTAATTAGCACACCTCCGCAGTCATAGACCCCGGCGGCTGGCACCCTTCATCCTTCCCCGATCATCTCCGGCCCACCGTGTCTTCTCCGAAGAGGATGCTCAGCGCCACGCCTCTTCGTGATCGACGACAGCGCAACACAGGTTGTAATGAGATTTGAAGGGAATCCCGATAGCTCGGAAACGAGGTGACGGCTCCTGTGTTGGGCTCATTATGCACCTCATAAATAATTAATGGGTTTGTTTTAATAACGATTTCCATCTTTATTGGTTGATTATAGTTTAAAGAGCATCCTGCGTTGAGCAATGAAAAAACAAATTAACATCTCTGATAATTACTTCTGATGGATCTCTTTTGATACTCACTAACTAGGCATTTAGTTTGCTTGTTTACTTGTTAACATCTTTATAAAGTTTTTTTTTGGAGAGGGAGGTTGCTTAACTTCTATTTGTACTTCAACTGAGGAATGAAAAAAGCGTTGTCCCATAAGTTACTCTCAAACCGCTTGACCGAAACAAAGCGATTTCGCAAAACTTACTAGCTAAAAATATGATTTCAGCAGGTAATTCTAATCTCTAAATTAATACGGCAAATTCCTCTGCAATGAAGGATCGCTAACAATGTTGAATATGGTGGATTTGTATGCACAATAACGTTATACAATGCTATAAATTCTAGCCATTGCTCAATTTAGACATTGCTAATAGGCATATTAATTTTAGACAGGGGAAGATCGACAGAAGCTGTTAACAGCCATAACCGCTGGTTGCGCTTAACTCTTCAGGTATTTTTGATTTTGATTTTTAAAGATGTCGAAAAGCACTGTCTAAAACAGTCGAAAAATTCCCTATGTGTTTTGAGGAAGACATATCTCGAAAGTCTATTCTAAATTAATTATTAACATAGGATGCAATGGGAAAATCCTAAATGCCTGGCCTTAAATCTTTGAGTTATTTTTTAAATTTCTTGGAGTAAAGATGCTATCTCTGTTTGGTGAGTTTATTTGGACTGTTGATGTGGGATGTGCTGAACTTTATCTTCTTTGATGTGCTTTTTCTTTTGTGTCTTAATTTAGGAGTGTGTCTTAATGGTCATTGAATTGGCAAAATGTCGACTGGTAGCTTTTTCCTATATTTTATTTTATTTTTTCTATTGCATCCTATTAATGATTTCTGCCATTTTTTGTTATTTTTACTAATTTTCATTTATTTAATTATTCAGTTAAATGAATTAGAAAATTATATCAATTGTTAATTTAAGAAATTGATTAGAGTTCTATAGCACATGAAATACTATCGTCATTAGCTGTTAGTGAAATAGAAAAACTTCTAAGGAAAGTTAGTACTAAGTATCGAGGACATTTTTTAAGATCTCTTAGTTGATTATCGGGAATAGATTAAAAGCTAGGCTAGAATCTGTTAAATATTTTACTATAGCAGAAGGAATTGAGTGTATTTTAAAATAGCATGGAGGTCATTATAATTTGTTTTTCAGTGGATCATTGAAGATTTTTATAAATATTCTTGAAGGTACAGATCAGGTCATAAAAATTAAATTTTTACAAATCCAGATTTTGGTGAAGTTCAATACAAATATATCACATCAATTTCATGAATTGGACTGAGTAATAATGCAATTTTAGTTATATTTAAGCGAATTTATTACCAGTGCCATCCATTCATATAATATATTGCACACAAGTACATATACACTTCAGTGTAGAAGGTGAAAATGAAATGGGAACAGAAGCCAATTTCTTAATGAAGTTCTCCTCAAAGGGGCTGGCCTGCAAGGTCTATCTACCTTACCCAAAATACGATCCAGATGAAATTCTATTTCAGACCTCTTTCTAAATGTATGTCTTGACTGTTTAGTAAATATTTAGCAATTCCTATTTATCAGCTTCTTCATTCCTTACTCCTAAATAATCGTTTCCGAATCTGCAAATATACCTTCAGTGGAATTGTTTAAAAAACTAATTTATTGTAATTTGATAATAGGAAATGTCCAGATGTGCATGCTCCTGAGAATATTAGGGTCTTTTGAGGAACAGACGTGCCAGCTATATTTCATAATTGATATATGTTATAACTCTAAATATTTATAACAATGTAGGTGTTATCTAAGTAGTTAATTATATTTTAATTAATACTTATCTTAATTGAGAAATTTGAGAAGTTTTAATAGTGACATTTAACCTGAACATGATGAATATATTTTAGTAAAGTGAATATATGAGAAATGCTGCTATTAAATTTCTACACAGCCAAAATATGATGTAGAACTTGACCATGGCATGGAAATGTCATGCCAAAGACTAGGAGGGACATGTTTGAGTCCTGTCTTTGCGAATTGATAGGAAGAAGGAGGCATACGAAGGAATGCTTGTTTAAATGATGTGGGAACACAACTCTAAAATTTGTCCTAAGATTTAGATTTATTTATTGTTCAATTTTTGACTTTGCATATTAAAATGAATACATTTTTTTTTAAAGTAATGTTTTAATTTCTTTAACATGTATCAGTAATAAAATATAACTAGTATGTCTCTTCGACAAAAGATCCAAAATTTACTAACAGCTATATTAAGTCGTGTATAGATTAATATTTATGTTTATTAGTGCTTAGATTAACGTTTGTACTTAATAGGGTTTATATGAATTATATTCATTTTTTTTAATGGATCATTATTATAGGATGGGAAATTGGGAAAATACCTCACTTATGAGACACAACATAAGTAGTTTAGCAGAATTGGATATATGAAAAACACCGATTTCAAGATTTCGAACATAACTTATCCTGGGATCCCTCGATTCTTACGGTTAAATTTATAGCATACGGTTAATAACATCCTTTCAGCCTCAAAATGTGCTAGTAATCGCATTAGCTTTTAGAATTAAATTTTATATGATCTGCAGAATGCATTCTAGAACAAATGCTATGAGTTTTTGTATTGTTACTATGCATTAGGCTGTTTGAAGATGCAGAATAAATACTTCAAATCGACCTCAGTCGGATGCGGTCCAATGGAGAGCCCTATTATACTGACTTATTAATTTAAAAAATATACAAATATAAATATATGTGAGTGTGTGAGTGATTTGAGGATGTACTGAAATATCTAAGCTTCTTGCATCGTAGATTCGATCCTGTTCCCCAGAGAATGTACTATGCAAACGTTGTTCGCTCGAATGGAGTAATAACTTCAGATCATCTGAAGTATTTCAAAAATCACTGAACCGCTTTTAGCCTACTAAACGACTCAAGGCAGCGATGCATCGCTGAGATTTACCCCGGTGGAGACCGACCTGGTCTTGAGATATAAGAGCACTGATGCTAACTAGCGGGGCCGGATGTCATTATTCTATTTTAGTGAAGTCGAAACTATTTGTCCTTTAGTATGGGGCGGATTGCCCAGGTTCCAACATAATATACGACTTCGTTCCAGCCATCTAAAGCCAACTCAGTGGATTTAGAAATGCTGTGGTCCAAGTCTGGGGAGTGCACTATAGTGTATATAACTCATGAATGACTCCCAGAAAAAAATATTAAAATTAAATTATCACTCGATAATATAAACGATAATAAGAAAAACGAACTCTAAAGAAAGTCTTTACGAAAGAGTTATTTGACATCTATCAGATGTTTTAGGGATTTGAAGTTCATAGTAATTGCCCTCTTTGACCTTGTATAAGACTGAACTTTGTCAATTATTCACTTTAAATGTTCGTATGTAACTATTTAAACTTGACCTAGGGCAGAATAGTGAAAATCTTTAAACATCTCATAATCAAAATTAGTAATTGATTTCCATACCTATTTACTATTGGAAACTTAAGCTCCATGTGCTCAAAGTACTAGATGAACATTTAATAATAATATTAAATAGAAGCGAAAAAGAGACATAATAAAAACGATCAAAAACATCTGATGACGTATTAAGTCGGAGGAAAAAATCGCCAACTATTCCACCATTATGCTCTAAAAAATGTCCGTCCTAATGAACTAAGAGGAAAAACCCCGAAAAGCAAAGCCTTAAAGCCACTGAAATAAACTCGGGAGTTGTTAGTCTTGGATCAAGATTGCTGTCTCTATTTGATGAGTCTGTTTGGACTGCTGATGTGAGTTGTGCTGCGCCTAGTCTTCTTTGGAGTTTTTTTTCTTTTGGCGTATGTTCTGATGATGCCGGGAACATGGAATGGTTAGTTTTGCAGTATTTTAGGGAATTAAGACTTTGCTTTTGTGGATTTTCCTATTGCATACAAACATATTTATAATAATTTTTAAAAATACTATATTTAAGAAAATCTAAAATATCTCTCTGTAATATTGTTCTGTAGATTGTATTGTAATAAGAAAGGTTTTATAATTTTAAAAAACAAAACATCAAAATAGATGACTGACAAATGAGAAAATTAAGTTGCCAAGACAAAATACACTTAGGCGAGAGAGGCATTTATTAAAACCAGTCCGAAAAATATTCTTTTTGTAATTTAATTCCCTTTGTCGTATTTCTCACAAAGGTGTCATCCGTCACCCCGTTACGGCCACTTGTGGCCAGACAATGCCGTTAAATTATTATCGCTAATTTAGATATTAATTTGGAACAGTTATATATTTCATTCTGTCAACAAAAATGTATTTATAATTATGATTAAGGGACAAAGCCATCACAAAGGATTCGCTAATTGGGTGCTAACAAATTCATTCTATCTTTAGAGCTCTTGGTCTAGGCTGGTGGAAGCTGAGAAGGAAAGGACTGCACCGTTTTTAGCGAAGGAACCTCAATTATTTTGATATCGCAGCTCTGTTAATAGAGAATTATGAGTGTTTATTACTCAAATGGAGTACCAATATATTTGAAATATATACCAAATGACCTACTATTATGGTCATTGCTTTGTGCCAATGAATAAATTACAAAAACCTCTTTGATTTTAAACCCTTTAAAGGTAAAGAAGATAAGGGAAGATATTATTAGGGAGGAAAGGTCACGGTTTGTGAAAGTGGATGAACATTTTGAGGAGAATTCGTGTTACATATTTACTTTATATTACACGAAGTTTTTATAAACAAAAGTAAACTATGGGTGTGTCCCTGTACGCCTAATGGTGGATCAAACCCATCGTTTGTTAATAGCATCTCGATCACTAATAATCTATGTTTTATTACGTAGTACTTATGTTTACAGCTAACTAAAATGAACATGTAATATCATATTTCGACCCGTTCTTTTCATGATTTGTCAGGCAACCCTACGCCAGTCCGAGACAAATCGCCCCTGCCTACTTATCCATCAGGAAACGAACCTGTTTAAACTCGGCCCTGGTAGTCGTGCGGACCTTGGACTTTTCATCAAGTGCTCTATGGTTTCTTACTCCAAATTACAGGTTTGAGTCGCACTCCCACCGCACAAGGAACTTTCGATTTTGGGCACTTCGGCCCACGAAACATACAAAACGATTATACTGCTTATAAAACCAAAAAACATAAAAGACATAGATGGTATTAAATGAAAGCGTAGACGAAACTATCCTCCGCAGGCTCTGGAGCTAGAACCATAATTTTCTGGAAATATCGAATTGACTATGCAAATGGGAATGACTCAGAGGCCCGTTACTTTTAAAATTGTAATAGACCTTTATCCCGGCTCCCCTGAGTCAGTCTTTAATAATAGCTTTCAGTCCATCTTCAGCATAGACTTTTACGGACTATAATTTCGGACTATGAGCACGCTTAGCGGCCTTTGCTGACTTTAAAGATTGCTCTACCACAGATCGAAGACATTTCATTCAAGGTTATAAAGAATGATGAGAGGTTAATAATGCTTTGTTGCTTCAAGAAGTTTAATTTTTTTGGTGATTGATAATGTTATGTATCCATAAAATCTTTTGTTTCCCACGACGAAGACGTATTTGTTTCTGGTTGAATATAAAGATACTCAAATTGTTGGTTGTCAAGTATAGTTATATCTACTCTCGAATCCACACAAAATTTATTGTTATCTCAAAATTTATTGTTATATCTTATCAACAAAACAATAGTAAGTTAAATAATTAAGAAACATTATCTGTAGGTTAGAATTGTGAATCTAAACTATTCTCGAACAAAAATAGAGGACAAAACAATTTTTTTTTAAATAGAGGCCACTTGTTTTTTGTACGCCATACCAAAAATTATAAATTAATTTATAAAAAAGTAATATAATTAAAAAATAAACATTTTCCTGACAAAAATGTTTTTAAAATCGACGACAAATATGAATAACAAATCGATTTTATTAATTTAATTTGTGTTACATGTCTTACATATGTCATACTACATGATCTACAAATAACATTTAAATTATACTACACATCTTTCTACGAAGTCTTACATATACTTTTAGTACATATTTAGTTTATCCTTATAAGAGAGAGAATGAAAGCTTTAAAATCAGGATTGCTAGTTATAAAAATCCAGCTGAAGAGCGAATAATGATTTTTCCTCCGGCCCAGATAATGTATCCACAACTCACAATATTATATAAGTTGTGACGTAATACAAAGTGGTCAATAAGAAAAAAAGCTCTATTGAAGTGGGTTAGTGAAGAATTTGTATACATATTTATATGCAGGTGTATTTTATAAAAGAATGAGAAGGTCTTGTTAAAATAAAAAAAACTGGGACTGCGTAAGAAATCTTCTTCGTCCAATAACTTAGAAGGGAACGTACTTCACAATACTGCATAATGAAATTTATTTCATATCCTGCCCGAATGTTTTTAGGATAATAAGTATGATGGGATTTAAATTAATCGAGCTACAGCCTCCTTCTGTACTGGAATAATTCTTCATTACTCAGCAGATTCTTTACAAAATTTTCTGAAATACAACCCCCTATAATAATTATATGTTCACCAATCGAGTTGTTGTATGATGAAGTAGCGATTATTTAAGATCTACCAGAAAATAAACAAAGTTGATTGCAGTTTTTTCCCTCATATTATCCTCTGTTTCTATAAATACCTAAACCAAATTAGTAATCTGCAGTCTCTTGTACGCAAATAAAAATTCTTTCGTTCAGAGATCCACTTGTTTTTTTTTTTTTCAATTTTTATACCGTGAACCAAGGGCTCTCCATAGCTTATGGTGTTTTGCTGGTCTATGCAGGTCAATCTTTGACATGGAAAAACATGCTGAAATATGTTTGGCATTAGGTGTCAGCTTCCAACAATCCTAGGTTGAGGAGAGCACAAGCTTCTGGTTAAAGCATGCCTCAAGAATTAGTGTTAACAATTCTTATAATTCCGCCGTCAATCTATTAATTGTAAACTCCACTGTTGTTTAAATTGTTGTTTTCCCTTTTCAACAATATAACTATCCGAGTGATTTATAAGATGTGATTGTTCTCGACTGTAACATCCAGCAATCATACTGGATTTATATTCACATAATATGGTGTCATTTTTTTTTCCTATCCCCCCCCCTTGGTAACCCCATGGAGGGACCGTTTATTAATATTAGGACATGCTCCTTGCTTGAATAAGCAAATTACATGTCATTATTACATGTGATTTTAATAATTACAGTTCAGTTTAGTATTACAATTACAGAATACATTTTGGTATAAGTTAACAATTAAAGAAATTAAAAACTTATAGTTTGGCTAAATTGATAATTTATATGTAAGAAGAAAATAAAAATTAAATTTGTAATCATAAATTATTTAATTAAAAAAAATAAAATAAAATTTAACAAATATAAATATAACCAAAAACGAAACAAAATTAGTATTTCAAGTGCAACAAGAAGGTTTTATAATATAATTTAAAAAACTAAAAACATCAATGAATAAGTTATAAATATAGTACATAATGATTAGCGACAGTACTTGATAAAATTTGTACACAAAAAGTTACAATTAAAAAATGAAAAACTATGTAACTAGTGAATTGGCCTTCTTATGTCTTAAGAGTTGATAAAAATCAATGTATTTTATAAATGATAGTAAGTCTGTTTTAGTTGATCAAAATCAATTAAGTAAAATTTAGTAAGTCTGTTAGAGTTGATCAAATCAATGCCTTTTATAAATCATAGAGAGTCTGTTTAAATTTAAAGAAAATTAAGTGTTCTGTCTCAGGCCAAGTCCCACGTTTGAGTATCATGTTTTTTATCAATTTAATTCTTTGTCGGTCGTATCGTGAGCAGTAATACAGTATGTGTCTGATAGCGTGGGTCTGTCCATCTTTATCACACGCGTCTGTTCTTATAATGTTGAATCGTTTCAGGTACTGTAAGATGTTATGCCATGTGTAATATGTTCCGTAGGTAAATGCTTTTAAAATTTTATTTTATTTCGGTTCTTTTTCTTGCGTCATACTCATTCATCAAGGCCTGCGAACAAGAACTCCTCCTGTTTGAGCGGAAAATCCATAGCAGGATATTTGGAGGAGTGCTGGTGGATGTGAGCTGGAGGAGACGCAAGAACCACGAGCTATATTCGAAGAACCGAATACTGTCCAGGTCGTAAAACTGGGCCGGTTGCGGTGGACAGGGCATGTGGCTCGCATGAGTGTGGAAGATTTGCCCAGGACGCTGATGTCAGAGCCTCTATACGGGACAAGAAGACGAAGAAGACCCAGGTTTAGGTTGAATGACGTAGCAGCTGATGCAGGGAACATCCTTGGTGTGCGCAACTGGATTGCAGCTGCTCAGAACGGCGACGATTGGAGGAAGCTGCTGGTGGAGGCCAGGACTCATCACTGGGATGTTGGGCCGAATTAGTTAGTCATACTCATTCGTCTGTTAACTTCCTTACATATTCTTATTCATTTCTATATCATATTTTTCCTACTTTTTCTCAACGTTCTTGTGTATATAATAATTTTCATTTAAGTGATTTTTGTATTAGTACTTTATAAGAGGCATTCAGGATCAAAAGTGGATGACTCCAAATTTCAATAAAATACGTCACAACTTATATATTGTGAGTTGTTAATACATTAGTTAGTTTAGTCAAACAATGGTTTATGCTCCCAACTTTCAATTTCTGAACTGGATTTTGGAGCTATCCACATTTTGGATTTTGTTCCTGAACGGCTTAATCGTACATAGCCACTTAGTACTAATATCTCATGTATGCCGTGATATTTCCAATCATTTACCTAATTGTCATACTTAGGTGTGTTAAGCATAAAGACACTGACATTAATATAGTGATTCTACCACGGTCTACTAATAGCATATTTCATAGCCATGAATGCCCCAATGCAATCTGTATTATCCACATACACGACAAGCCGCTGTTGCAGGTTAAAATAAAAAGAATTAACTTAGCATAATCCAACTTGACATTGACAGGTAACACGATAATGGCTCGCTTATCGATACTAAAATCGATTCAGATTACTGACAATGGTTCATGCTTTATCGTGATGGAAAATTATAATGTGAGGAATGGGCTTTTGAGAGTCATGGGTTGGGCACATTGTCTCGTACGGAGTGTTTGATTATGGCACGTGTCTTTTAGCACCATAATTTTACAAGATTGGTGTAATGTAATTTGACTTTCATGCGAAACTCTACACGATAATTTTCTCAAAAACAAAAAATAATAATGAAATTGAAGTAAGTAGATCGGCTGATGCCCGGTACATACTTCGAGATCCTATGGGGCTAGAATTTAATATCAGGCTTTTATGTTATATGTCCATGAGGCCGAATAAAAAATCAATAAAAATCTGAAGATAGCTTTAGTAGCAGTTATTTAAATTGTTTTAGTAATCCATTCAGCAGGTGTTTCTTCTGGTTTCGACCGTGTAGTCAAATTCTTTGCTGACGTTTCGCTGGCCATACTGCAAGCTTCCTCAGGGCTTAATCTGAGACTGAAAATGTTCTTCTTCTACTTCGGTATTTAAAGCTTCTGGGACAGTGGGCGGAGCCTATTCCTCCCATCAGATGATTGGCTGCTTTCTGATTGGCTGGGTTACGACCGTATCTCTGATTGGTCGCGTCTCAACTGGCTGACATCCGATTGGTTTGCCTTTTGTATCAAGTTTTTTGGTTTGTTTTTGGTCACTCGTTTGTTTGGGAGCCACAATTTGCTTAGTTTGTAACCATCTTCTCTGTTGAAATTTTCGGGGTGTTTCACTATTTCTATTGCTTCTAATATCTTTCTGTCTGTCGTGTTATTACACTTTTTGAGCACTCTATTTTCTTCAAACTCGATAGCATGGTTGGTATCGACAAATTATTCTGCCAATGCTGATGACTTCTCTATCTTTTTTACGCTTCTAATATGTTCTGCAAGTCTTGTACTTGTTAGCCTTCCTGTTTGCCCAATCCACTCCTTCCCTCACGAACATGGAATGCTGTAGACCCCTGGCGTCTTTAGGCCTAAGTCGTCTTTTGCACTACGCAGAGCCTGACTTCCCCTTAAAGCGACGCCCATGGCGATTGAACTATTCGCCCTTTCCTTCTGGGGTTAAAATAATTATCATAAACATTAATGCAGTGGAAAAAAGTGTAATGTTATTTATATAATTTTTTAATTGTACGGTTTCTAGGTAAGTAGTCCTGGATCGGGCTCAATTTTGAAATTTTTATTTATTAATTTTTTCAATTATTCATTAAGAAGTTGAAGTTATATAAGCCACTGAAATAAACTGATCGCAAAATTTAAGTTTATTCACTAAGAAAGATGGAGTAAACACTTTGTATTTAGTTAAACACAATATGTAAATATTTACAGAAACATTAGCAACAAATTAAAATTCGATTACCAACAATTACCCTAACAACAGAAATAGAGCAAGAATTCATTACTCATGAATTCACCATCATTAATTCACCACGGCAAATACTTGACTTAAATTACCAGTTTATCTGAGGCATTTAGGAACGTTCAAAAAACGAATTTCAACTGGGTATCAACTGATGTAGACGCTATTGAGAAACATCAGGCAGTTACTGCTGTTAAGAGTTGTACTCCAGAGAGCCATAATCTCCAGTCGGGTTTATGCCTGATAATATTTTGAAAGGTTCCGATTTCCCAACCGATATTTTTATGCATCCGCTTTTTGCAGGGAGATTGCGATACGGGCTTAACTTTTGCCGGGGAAAGGACGCGCGTGGGCGAGCAGAATCCTTTCTGGAAACCAGCTCCTGGGAACGGTAAGGCACTGGATCGTAAAACGGAGTTTATAAGTCCCTGCTTTGGCTTTCTGTTTACTGGAGAGCACAGGTGATAAAGCCTTCGGCGAGCACATAAATAGGGCGGTATGTATATTGTGGTCTTATCCCGGGAAGGTACAATCTGGGCTTCTTTTATACTGTTATAATGTGTGTTCCTCCAATAATATTATCCCCAGGCTTCTTGAGACGTGCAAGGTCGTGCTGACGAAACTTTTACAACAATTATCTTGTTCATTCTTGTTTGTTTGTTTGCTCATTTAACGTCACTTTATTAACCCTGTTTTTGTTCCTTCCGAAGGAGGGTACAACCAAGGATTTTTGCCTTCCATTTAACATATCATAGGGCCAGTGGCGGATTAAAGGTCCAGAGCGCCCTAGGCAATAACTTTATCGGCGCCCCTGTACCGGCCATAATTGGCCATCTTAATTTTAACTGATTGTTTTTGTAATTACGGTGACGTTGTATCGTCACATCCTAGACTAGTAGATCAGGGCCCTTGTACTTACGCTAATGCGCGATATGTTATTTTTTTTATTTATTTAAAAATTCTGAGCTCGCGCGCCCCTTGTAACTACGCGCCCCTAGGCACGTGCCTAGTTTGCCTTACTGATAATCCGCCACTGCATAGGGCCACCTATCGTGCTACGAAGAACATGCGATCTTGAGCATAGTAGGTTGTTATGCTAACCACTGGACCACAGGTCGCCCCGTTTATTTTAGATAAAGATATCTTCAATTATTGTTTCATAAAGAAAAAACCGTATGCAAGTTGAATTAGTTACTGTTAGTTTTGTTAATAGGTTACACATTTTATATCTAGACTTATATTTAATATATTGTTAGTGATACTACTGTATTACGGTTTCGATAAGCCATATATTTGATCTTGACAAGGACATGAATAACTTAAAGAGAACCTTTCCTGATACAGAGGCGTAACGGATGTGCTTTGAAGCAAGACGACAGGCAATGATCGATCAACCAGCTCGAGGATGAGAGGTCTTCTTAAGTGAATTTGTCAGAGATGCATTTATTTTTGCCTACACATTGTAAAATTGTAATTTTATGTGTACTATAAAATACATATGTAATCGGAGAAATTTAAGTGTAAAATAAGCCGCTAAATATTGTTAATATAGTATCGTTTGAGATATGAAGCGATAAATATGATAACAACAGTAATGCATCAACGATGCATTTATCGATTCTATTGCTTACATTTTTTTTTTTTTTTTGGCAAAGAGCAAATATATGCCTTCTAGCCTTTCAAGGCAACCAACACCCTCTATCACGATTGGCACCTACACGTTTGAAAGTGTCGACAGTTTTGTCTACCTTGGCTCTTTGGTCAAAGCGGATAACTCAACTGGGGCAGAAGTTCAAAGAAGAATTTTGACCACTAATAAATGTTATTTTGGGATGGAAAAAATTTTAAGAAGTCATCTGATATCAAGAAGAGCCAAGGTGATACTTTACAAGACAATGATAAGGCCTGTTTTAACTTACAGATCGGAAACCTGGCCTCTGTCCAGGGGAGATGCCAATAGTTTACTGCTCTTTGAAAGAAAAATATTAAGGAGGATATATGGAGCAGTTAGAGTTGGCGATCGATTTAGACTCAGGCAGAATGTAGAGATATATCGGATGTATCAGGAGCTAGACGTGGTTCAGTATATAAGAATAGCTAGGCGTAGATGGGCTGGACATGAGGCCAGAATGAAGGACAACGCTACTCATAGTAACTATTTGGGTACGTTGACGGAAAAAAGGAACGTGGACGGCCACGATTAAGATGGGCGGACTAGGTCGAGAAGGATGCAGGTAGCATTGTTGGATCCAGAGCTTGGAGGACCTTGGCACAGGACAGAGAAGAGTGGAGGCGATGCTTTGATGCGGCCAAGACCCGTACTGGGTTGGAGTGCCAGTTTTGATTGATCGATTGCTTACTTTTTGAAATTATAGACGAAAAATAAATTAAACAAATCCATTAATGAGAAAAAATACAACTGAGGTACATTATGTGACTCTTATGTTTTTACAAAAAAAAAAAAACTATTTAAATCATAGTTAATACATAAATAACATTCTATATACGGGAAGATAGTGTAAAAGAAAGAGTTCAAATAAAAAAAGATAGACTACATTACGTGGTTCCCGAATATTAGTGGTGAGGGTGAAATAGTTGAGAATGTCGAGCGCTGAGTTGGTACACTGATGTTTCTGGGTTATATAAACAATTTAATATCTTAACAGCAACAGATGGACCCTGAGTGATCAACTCAAACCGCCTGGGGATCTAAGTTGGGGACAACAAGAAAAACTGGTGAATGAGCGTGATCTTAGGGAAATTATCTCCCTATACTTCCGTTGTCACAGAAACAGTACAGTATATTCCTTGTACTAAATCCTTCATGGGTTGTATTGGTATAGAGCCAATGGTATTTTTTTTTTCGTTTCGTAATTTTTAGTATTTACTATCGTGCCGTAAGTAAAAAACCTACATTTTTTTTAGAAAACAATTAGTGAGCTTGTGATATTATTAGTAGAGGGCACTATGAGAGGTACAAATATCTTCTGGGAGATAAACTCTGAACTACAGAGTCAGAACACGATACAGGTTGATACAGATTTGATGAGTTTTTATGAGATATTATCCCAGTTATTTCATGGTCATAACACACCACTGAAAAAACACCGATTATTTATTTGTTACAAGATACGTGAAACGCAAATCACTTCTTTCTCGTAAAAGTGTGAGCTAATTTGAAAACGTAAATAAATGCAGCGATACAAAAAAAGAAAAGAAAAAAGAGGAATAAATACATTTGGCTGGAATAGAGTTGGAAGAAAATAGACAGGATTTATAAGGGCGTTGTTGGATTGGCCTTTATAGGCTACGGCAGCGGATTTATGTAGGATCGGTTTTGTCAGCGGGGGTGGGGGTTAGTTTGTCACAATTAGCCCTGCCCTCTGGTGGCAGCCTCCCTTATTTATCGGGTATTAGTATCCGCCATCTTCCTCGTAAATACTTCACCCTTCCTCTCCCATCCTTGGCTATTGTCGACGCCGACACCTTAATGTTGAATTTAATTTATTTTATTTTTTGGTCCTCTATGCTCTTAAAATGGTCGGCCTGGGCACTCGTATCTTATCGCATACGTCACGTGCCCGGTGCCGATAAGTCAGTCAGTTACGAGAGCTGGTGAAGTGTGGTCAGGGGGAAGTAGTCGCTCCGTATTGCTCAGTGCAATCGCTGCTTCCTTCCTCAGCCTCTTCTCGCCTCGTATTAGCACGATGCTACGTTTATTTTGCACCCCTGTACCATGTACCAAAAAGGGGGTGCGAAAGAGGCGAGAAGAGGACACGCTTCGCTAGCGCTGGCTCCACAGTAGGTAATATTAGTCATAATAGTCATAAGAACATTTTATTATTTTTTCATATTCATATTCACTTATTATTCTTTAAAATACTTTATTATAAATAAAAGATTCACGTTTGTTTTACTCTTAATATATTCATTTTCTTTTAAATACCCTAACCTGCTGGCTCCGGCCAAATCAAACATTTTTACTTCGACGGTCCGTGCTCAACCTTTCAACCTGTGAAAGGCAGACGGCCGCATCATTTTTGGTCCTCCGGGGTCGGATCGTGCAATTTGGCTTTTTAACGTCGTGTAATAATTATTTTACATACAGTATTGTTTTATAACATTATATATTCTATTATTATATAAGTTTCTATCACGTTTCTTTCACCTAATGTGATTTTTTTTCTTTCGGCGGTCCGTGCTCAGCCTTTCAACCTGGGAAAGGCAGACGGCCGCCAAATTTTTTCTTTCGGCGGTCCGTGCTCAGCCTTTCAACCTGGGAAAGGCAGACGGCCGCCACACATATTTGGTCCTCCGGGGCCGGATCGCTGCAGGTTAGGAGTTTAACAAAAAAAAATCAAATTGAAGTATAATAGATATAAGTAAATTATTATTATTAAAATTATAGTTGTTCAAACCGGAAAATGTTTAAGGATTTCCGTTGTTTATGTGTCTTGTTTGGGATTATTACAAGCCAAGCTCAAAGCTCAAGGGGTATTATACAGCCTCAGGGTCATATTTCAAAAGAATTAACCATGTTTACGTATCTAATTTACGACTAGATACTCTTCACTATAAGTCTTCAAATTAAAGTTATTAAAACCCATTGACAATTTTAAATGTTGAGTTAATAGTAGTTTTTCTTTATATACTTAAAAATTTTCTGATTGTCTACTGTAATAGTAGTTTAATATCATTAATTCATATTTCTTTATTTTCACTTCTAATGTTATTCCATATTGAATCAAGTATTGTAGTTGTTTACATTACTGCATAACTCTTTAGATTGTATTGATGGCCTTTAAAGTTACACTTAAGAATGGTTTTATTAGTCCTTTAAAATAATATTCAAAATATTTCTATATATATTATAGCTGAAATTCTTTTATTTACTGTATTTGTATTTCTTATCCGCTTACTAGAACTTGGTGATGACTTATAAGTTTCTAGTTAAAAAATTGTATTTCAATCCTGAAAAAAATTTCTCTAAAGTTCATAATATACAATGTTAAAAATATTCCATGTGGAACCCATTAATAGGGTTTTAATCCGTTTGTATATTTGCTTCACCATTGTTACCATGTAGTGAAGCATAAATTTCTAATTAAGAATACTTCCTAAGTTCTTTAAAATATTTCAAATGTTTTCTAATAATATTTAAGTTGAAAGTCTGGCAGATTCTTGCTATTTATTGCTAATTCTATCATTCTATAATTCTATTTGCTATATATTGTTTTCATGTAGAAGCCAGTAATGTATTTTCATTAACTTATATATTTTCATCATCCTTTAAGAATCTATTGATGACATTCTATTTATTGTTCTTTTAAGAATATTTTTTCTTTTTTTTGTGCCATTAAAATATTCTAAATATTTTCTGTAGTTTTACTTTAATTCACATTCTCTCACAGGTTTTTAAATTCATTGATAATATTATCTCATGTAAAACCTAGTAAGGTAGTTTTATTTATTTATATATTTTCTCCACCGTGCTAGAATGTACTGGTGACTCCTTAATTTCCAATTAAGAATAGTTTTTTTTTATCCTTACAATTATTCAGAATATTTAATATAACAACATGTTAATTGGCATTCTTTCATTTCATGTCCAATGATAAAGTTATTTCCTAAAGGGACAATTGATGTAATCTTATTTTCGTTTATGTATTGGCTTCACCTGACAGAATGCAGTGGAGACTTATAAATTTCTTGTTATAAATAGTTTCGGATCTTTAAATTATTCGAAATCTTTTCATTATTGTGTTAGTTAAGATTCTTTCAGGCTCTTTATATTCATTGATAATGCCATTTCGTAAAGAGCCATTTAATGTATTTTCTTTCCTTTTATATAGCATCAAATTGTGAAAATATATTAATAATTTATAAATGTCTATTTGAATAGTTTTAATAATTAAAAATATCCAACATATTTTTTATAATAATATTTTCGTTGCCATTATTTCAGGTTCTTAATACTTATTGATATTGTTATCTCTCTAAAGAACCAATTAACCAAGTTATTTCGTTTATATAGCTGCATACCTTATATGAATATATCGATGACTTAATTTTCTCCTGCTAGAAATAGTTTTTTTTTGGTTCATGAAAATCTTTACAATATTCCATGAAATAGCATTTTAGTTGACCTTGATAGTGTTTCAGGTTCTTATTATTCATTAATATTATTATTCCTGAAGAACCAATGCGTGTAGTTATTCATTTAACAAGTTGCAAAATTTTTAGAATGTATTGATCACTTACAAATTGCTTGTTAAGAACTACTTTTACTCGCTGAAATTATTCAAAATATTTTAATGTTAGTTTAGTATATTTTACATGCTTCCTGGTTCTTAGTATTCCTTTCTAATGTCATTTCATGTAGAAACTATAAATGTTATAGTTATAGTTATTATAATGGTTATAACCTATATATGTTCATTCATTTAGATATGCTTCATCACTTAGAACATATTTATGTCTTCTATTTTTTTCTTGTTAAGAATAATTTTAATCCAAAAAAATAGCCATGCTATTTTTGTAATATTTTAGTTTACATCCTTTTCAGGTTCTTGATATTCCTTGTCAATGTTATTTCATGCAGAACCTAAAAAAATGTAATTTTCATTCATTCACATTTATCTCACCATTAATATATCATTCATCATCAACATTTTAGAACATGATGTCTTCTAACTTTCTTTATAAAAATAATTGTTGTTATTTCATAAAAATTAGTCATGCTATTTTTGTAATATTTTAGTTTACATTCTTATCAGGTTCGTGATATTCCTTGTTCATTTTATTTCATGTAAAGCCTATACATTTATTCTTCATTCATTTATATTTGTATCACCATTTATATTTATGTATCATCATGCATCATGTATTTTTTAGAGCATATCCATGTCTTCTACTTTTCTTGCTAGGTACAGTTGGTGTTAGCCCATAAAAATATTGTCTAATATTATTGAATTTGAAATCCTCTCAGGATCTTTATCTACATTGGTAGTTGTACCTCATGTAAAGTCAGTTAATATAACTTTTTCCATTTTGATATTTGCATAACATTTTAGAATTTATTGATAGATTATAAATTTCTAGTTAAGATCAATTTTTTAGTTTTTAAAAGAACATTCAAAATATGTCTAACATAATCTTAATTTGCAATCTTATATGTACATTTTTAACGTACATTCGTTCATGTACTTCAATCACCTTGTTTATATTCATTGTAAATGTTATATCATTTACACTAATTAAGGCACTTTCATTCGTTTATATGGTTGCGTCAACCCATTTGAATGTATATGACTTTTAGTTCCCTCGTTAATATTAATTTTTTATTTCTCTAACTTTAAAATATTGTGTTACATGCAAACCCATTGCATTATCATTCAACCCTTGTCAACTAAAATGCTTGGGCAACACCTCTTGTGGGCCATCTCTTCTTCAATTTTTGGGGCAATCCCACACCAGCGCAACCCTGCGCATTCTCCTCCATGAGGACGTATCCGTCGGCACCGAGTGCCACGGAGAGAAGACAGATGATAGGTACCGGGAATGGTGCCCAGCATGTTACGCATACCATCCTTTCTCACTTATTTCCGCAGTATCTCCAGGGTGGGCGGGCGAAACGACATTATGGCCCAGCCGGGATTAAAAGTTTACAATCCATGAAAACTTTGGTGGGCGGTATGTCGACGCCGACACCTTAATGTTGAATTTAATTTATTTTATTTTTTGGTCCTCTATGCTCTTAAAATGGTCGGCCTGGGCACTCGTATCTTATCGCATACGTCACGTGCCCGGTGCCGATAAGTCAGTCAGTTACGAGAGCTGGTGAAGTGTGGTCAGGGGGAAGTAGTCGCTCCGTATTGCTCAGTGCAATCGCTGCTTCCTTCCTCAGCCTCTTCTCGCCTCGTATTAGCACGATGCTACGTTTATTTTGCACCCCTGTACCATGTACCAAAAAGGGGGTGCGAAAGAGGCGAGAAGAGGACACGCTTCGCTAGCGCTGGCTCCACAGTAGGTAATATTAGTCATAATAGTCATAAGAACATTTTATTATTTTTTCATATTCATATTCACTTATTATTCTTTAAAATACTTTATTATAAATAAAAGATTCACGTTTGTTTTACTCTTAATATATTCATTTTCTTTTAAATACCCTAACCTGCTGGCTCCGGCCAAATCAAACATTTTTACTTCGACGGTCCGTGCTCAACCTTTCAACCTGTGAAAGGCAGACGGCCGCATCAGCTATTCTCGTCCTCTCTCCCTCTTACACTATGTCCTTCCATTCACACATTTAGACTGTCTCATGCGTAGATAATCATTTACGTTCCGAGCGATGAGGTAACATCCAAAAAGCAGATTAGTTTATTTTACATGTCTCTACCTCAAATCCTAATTAATCTTTGAAGACGGTAAGATCACAATAGAATCGATTTTTAAAATCAAACAAGACCTATAGTTGGACTTACGGAGCTTTGGGGCTCCAATTATCCATCGAATTCCTCTCGTATCCAATCCTTACAGTCCAAAATCCTTCGTAATCCGATACCAGTCTTTTCATGAAAAACTTCATTCCCAATCAAACCCACTATTTTCAAACCTTGCTACTTATTCAATTCCTGATAATCCTCCGAGGCGTCAGAAAAGAAGATGACCTCGTGACCTTCTATGTTGAAATTGTTATTTGAGTAATACCTTCTCTGTTTACATGCCTCAATGTATTATTCTTGCCATTTACTTGTTTTATTGTCATAATGCAGTTATAAATTTCAATGAATAAATTATTTTTTAAAAAATCAAACAATGTATTATCGTGTATATCTACAGGCCCGGTGAATAAGTGGTTAAGTCGGATTTTGTTCAGAGAGATATGTCTGACCGAGAAGCAAGCCAGGATAGCTCAATTGGCTGAACTGCAGGCTAGTGACCTGGGCGACCCGGGTTCGTGTCCCGGTCCTAGACATATCTTTTCTTTTCAAATAAAAATATTAAAAAAATAAAATATTATTAATTGAAAGTTTACTAAAAACACATACCATATCTTGCCATAATAATAAATCAAAATGGAATGTTTTATACAGATTTTCAGTTAGAAGCAGTAGAATTTTGTATCATACGAAATCTATTTACAAAAATTTATTCACTATTAATAAATTATATACAGATGAAACAAAACATAAGAAATTTTAGTAACCATAAACTATTTATAAATAAATACAAAAACAAAATTAAAAAAAAAAACATTGTAAACACCAAAATATAAGAGAAAAATAATACTCATCCCCAATATTGACATTAAAGCATAGATATAAGATGTATGAATACCCCTAAATCTACGACTAACTCACATTTACACTGTTTTTCTCGACATCCATAGTAAAATTCAGAGACATATTTATAGACTGATAAGAACGTGGACATGATAATAGGCTGATAAAATCTATGTAACACATGTCCATTGATATGAGGAGGTGACTTAAAATGTGACTTGCATTCGTGAATTACGGCACTGAAATCAAGCACACATGTACTTCGAACAAGCACTACGAATAGTCTTTGACAGTCTTCCTCTGAGGTCTCCATAAAGCGACTTATAGTGACGCAAGTAAATATGCATAAGTGTGGGTAGATCTAAACAACTTAGTGACTTATTTTGAGCCACATAATTATTTATTTGTTCACTGCAGATTTGAGTTGTAACTTAATTAAATGACAAAAATTACAAATAATTTGTAGTTAAAATACTAGAATTATAAAGGCATCATGAATATTAATTGAATTACTGCTTTAAAAACCCTGTATATACCAGAATAACCCATGAAGGTTCTTGAGTTTCAGTAAAAACAAAAACAAACAAAAGAACAATTGTTTATAATAGAGCCTAATAGAACATTTTCAATGGGTTCATGGTTTTAAACAAAAACGTATTTTACACCAATATCAGTTGCGTTGTTAAGGTTTTTATTTTGAATTTATTTATAATATATAAAAAAATAAATCCTGTAAGTCATGGGTTCAGTACATGGTAGTCAATCTATAGCTATTAACAGTTTAAATAATTTATCTGTATATTTTAGCCGGATTCTAACACGTGGTCTTCATCACAGAAACTCAGTTCTATACCTATACCAAAAATTTTAATTATATTGTAATGCAAAAATGTAATTCAATCTCAAATTACCATTGTGATTATTTCTAATGTTAACATTACCTCTTTTAACCTGGATCTATCCCACTGACCTAGAGGAGGATCACGATTTATAAATTAATTCAATATTTGAAATATAAAATAGGATTTTGAATTTTTGATACTGGATTAATTAATTGATAAATTAATATTAAGATCGCTTGCATAAAATTATCAATTATTATATTGCATAGTATTAATTACGCATAGTACTTTAAAGTTGCTCAATTCTAGTCGTCTACTTTCTTAATGACAAACACAACAGGTTATTTATCAAGTAAAAGAAAGATATTTGATATTTAGATTCGAAAAGAATTATTAAAAATTTTTTTTGACTGGAGTGAAAGTTTGTAACATACTATTTGTATTTACTTTTAATAAATAAGTTTAAATGTCTATAATTATTAGTATTTCCGTGAGTTTTTTTAGTTGAGAGCGTAGCTTGAATCGTCGTACTCACGTTTTCGCCACTCATCATTGTTGCAATACAACCTGGGTTTGGATAAAGTCTGTATTCCCATTGCTTTTCGCAAATAATAACAACCTAGAAGACAACGTGATGATAACATAGCCGCGAGGACGGTTACAGGCAATATAATAATACAGATGGCATCTGGAAACATTCCACGCCTACTATTTAGAGAAAGGCCTAAGGAATGCAGGCGATCATTCTAGATTTCGCGGCCAAACAATTGTACATATGGTGTTGGTTTTTTCCACAGTTTTATTAACTATTTAGCTCTGGGCACACTATAAATGTCGCGCTTTATGTAGAGTGTACTTTATTATAGTTTTTAGTTTCGAAACCGGAAACCAGATGGCATTGGACGCTGTGGGGCAGCCTCCCGGAACTCCTTTCTCGCCCGAGGCAGCTCCTGGTTTCATCTTCCGTTCCTATCCTTTTCTGGAGAAATCCGGACCATCTGTTATATACCGATAAAAAAAACATTTAAAAAAGTTAAAGGCATTTATTCTATATAAATCACTCGGTGAATGTGTTTAATTCCGCCAGCCACACGCCAACCGAAATTAGCCGAGTCCATTTGATTTTATTTATTATTTTGTTTGAAATGTATTCCGACTGAATTTATTGCAAATGTGCGTAAATCCATTAACCGAAGTGGGAATGCTAGGGACTGTTATTTATTTTTTTTATTTTCAACCTGAAGGTGTTTTGAAAAAAAGGACTAATGAAGAATAAAAACCTGTACCATCTTTAAAGCTCATGAAGGATTTTGGGTTTAGTACATTTCAGACAGTGTAATATTTCAAAAGGAGGTTATTTGGTGATTTGATCAAGCTCAATCGCCAGATTTTCCCCTTAATTAAGGTTAACCAGTTTATAGAGTCTGGATGAATCACTAGAGGGACTCCAGATCCCACGGAGGCAAATCACTGTTGTCAAAAAATTAAATAAGGCCTCTTCCAGAACCTATTATCTTCAGCACAGCAACACAGAACTCTGCATTCTGAGCCACTCCGTCCGTATGAATGAAGAAAAATTTAAATTATATTGAAATGCTTATTTTCTCATTTCAATAGTTCATGTAAGCTATTATTCCTAGTCTCAATAAAATTACTCAAAGATTGTCTTCCCATTATCTCACAAATGGTCATGATATTATTGATCACCGGGCCGTAGATCAACCTGTTGATCGTGGATTACGGTAAAATAAAAACATATGCAAACCTATTTTTAAATTTTGACAACTTTTCTTGCACGTTTTCAACCTGCGCCACAAATTATAGAAAGTTTGAAAGGGTACAAAACCTATGCATGAGGATTATCAATAATTATCCCCGCTACACGAAAATATCGACTATGCTTAGAGATCTTGAACTTCCCACTATTAAAAACAATATGTTTCAGCCCAAAACAAAAACATACTTCGAAAAAACACCAGCTTCCGAAAACCCATTAATCTAACTATAATATAATATAACCCGGTAACTATGATAAACATTCGCTACGACGCTACACGCACAAAAGAACAAAATATATACTTCTTTCTTAATATATCACTATTTGCACGTATTGTAATCAAGTTATCTGTATTTATTTTATAGTTCTTTTTAATTGTTTATTTATTTTCTATTTACTTTTTATTATTATATTTATTTACTTTATAATTATCATTTTTATTTATTTATTATATAGATATTTTTTTTTGCCTTAAGCGGGTTATTTCTACATTTTTCCTGCTATTGTAAAACTTATTTATAAAAGGTAATTACTGTAATTAATTAAAATCACTGTTCTTTAAACATGTAAAGGTAGTCCGGAACATGTATACACAATTATGCTGCAAAATATGTAAAATTGCAAATAAAGTGTTTTTTTTTTTTTTTTTTCTTGTACGCTTAAAAAACTTACAATAAAAGTACAATAAAAGCTACGAAAAATATATACAGACATGATGAAAAAATAGGGAATAAGCATCAACCTTATAAGTAATAAAAAGGAAATTATGAAAAGTTGTATTAGCATATGATGAGGTTATATAATTGAAAAATATCATTACTTCCATTTTGCTAGGCCGCTCCCTAATTATAAATCATCCCGCTGATTATAAGACCTAGTTACTCCAATTTTATATTACTTAAGTTTTGGTACTTATTTAGGACATACGAATTGTCTAAGAAGAATGTCAAATAAGCAAGGCAAGTACAAAAAGAAATCATCTATTGCGTCATATGTTTGTTGTTTTTGTTTTACCTGTGGAATTTAAATGTTTTAATTACGAGATTATATAATTAGGAGATGGGATTATACAAAAATATTAAGGAGCGGAAAAGAAAAATACTGCTTCCGTAAAACAAAATTGCATTCGAATTTTAAATAAAACTTACTTTAAAATCCAAATACTCCTGAGTGTGCGTGTTTTATAAAAAAAAATAAGAGGAAATGTTTATCAACGCTAAAAACAAATGTCTGGAAATATGACTAGTAATACAGTCAAATTATGCAACGAAAGAATGATAAATATTATGGGGAAAAATAACATGTAAATGAAGCTTAAATTGTTTATATAAATATAAGTGATTTATATTTATATAAACTACTATTTTTATATTTTTTATTGGAAAACTAATAAAAATAATACGTAACATAAAAGAAACAAAAGGTAAAGTTGATGAAAGCTGCATAATTTTATATCCCTTAGAATGCTTCTTGGAATTCTAAACAGAAACACACAAAAAAAGTGCAGTCATGTGCTTAACAACGCACTAAACTCATGTTGTTGATGAGTAACTAGTGTACTTATTCTGTAAAAAAAATCCGACCTATTTTATTATAGTATTTAAATTATATTCCTGCAGGTGATAAGAGTCGTTTAGTGACCTTCTGTTATCCATTCATCTACTTATTGAAATTGAAAGTGTTTAATCATAGAAAACTGCTTTCATATTTTTCTATTCTCCACGATGTTCCAGATTGCTAAGATGACCAGAATGCGGATCTCGTCCACCTGCGTGGTACGCGCTCCGGAGAAGACCCGATCGGAGGCACGATGACATAGACAATGGTGGAAGGATTGCTGGTGGGTGTCGGTGCCATATGGTCGCCTGGTTCCCACGTTCCAGAAGGTGGCGTTGCGTCAGAGGCGAACCTCCGCCCCCTGGGGGTCTTCTAGAAGTAGGGGGGCCCTGGAAGTGAGGTATCAGGATCTGGTCACCCGCCGAGGGTAACCAATCATCTGAGCTAATGATCCCTCCTGTCTTGGTCTACATCTCAATCGCTCATTCCTCTTCTGGACCGGCTGCTATTAGGGATTAGATAGGCGGGTTCTTTGGAGTAACAGATTAGGCGCCAAAAAGTCTGCACATGATACACATTCCTTCCTTAAAAGCCACGCTAATACTTTATATTTATAATAAGAGTAATATAATGGCGATTTCGGGCAATGGTTTTATAACACAAAATTATTTTACATAATATTCTTACCTAACTTACTTAATGTATAGATCGTAGGGTGATAGCTATACTTTTTCCTTGAAATATCGCTCTTTCAAAATAACAACGACATACCTCAGAAATAGGCATTTTTGAGTTACCAGTAGCAGTTGTATTGGTTAAAGTTTTTTAAGAACATATTAATACTAAATATTCCGTTTCGAACATGTTATTTATTTTTGTTTTAATTAAGCGATATTTTGAAGTTTTATGGGAATAATGACATAAGTTAAAATCAAAAAAGTTTCAAGCTTTCAAAAATGTTATAATGGGTAATGAAATAATTCCAATACCATCATTACAATAATAGCATGCTTTACTAATTACACGATAATGCTAATCAAATAAAATATCAAAATATCCTTCTTAGGATGAGGTTGTATTAGCAATTCTATCTCCAATAACTTTCTAGTGTTTGATTCGGGACAGGAAACGTTTTACTCATTATTCAAAAAGTGGTAGTTACGTTTTTTTTTTATACAGATTGCAAGTTCTGTTCCGTCAAAATTTTTTTTAAATCAAATTTTTTGTCTTGTTGCCGCAACCAAACCCAAATGAAATTTAACTCGATTTCGGTTTAAATATTACAAAACGTTTCTAATTAAGATTCTGTATCTGCACTAATTTTGATTAAGCATCCAAAAATAGTACAAATTGAATTAGTATTGCAGTTTCACTAGCTATAAAAATAATGATTGATTTCTGAAAAACTATTGAATTTTTCAAGTTGAGGATGATATCAGAAAAATAAAAATATTTCCTAATATTTTTTCTCAAGAACTGAATCGGAAATATTCACATTTAAAATCAAAGCGTTTGTTTAGACACACTTTGGCCATTAATAACTTAGACACTTTGTAATATTTTGAAAAATTCCTTTTGCTAAATAATCTGAAATACTATTTTTTTATCCATTAAATTATTATGTGAAATAATAAATTATATATAAGAAATTAATGGTGTAATTCATTCACTTCGTCGCAGATCATATCCATAAGAAAATGTTATAGGTGCAATCTGCAACAATTTACAATTATATTTAAAGAGCCAATAAATTCACAACTAAACACGCGCAATCACGACATAACATCCATTTATTGCTTTGAATATAAATCTGGATTACTTCCTTATTTGTACATATAAAGATTACAGATACATGCAAATGTTCTCTGTCTATTCAATGACATATAACGAATACGAACGGCCTTGGCAAATCGAAGACATTTATCTTTATTCTCAATAGCATGTGTTAAAATTGTCGCAACATGATTTCAGAATAATTCAGATGAGGATTCTTCGCACAAATAATATCCATGAAAGCTTCTATTAGATGCTTCTACTAAAAGAATATTTCAAAAACATAGTACTTTGTTTGCAGAGGTATTTCAAGCCCCTTGAATATGTCTAAAACACATACTCTATCTCTCTCTCAAAAATAATAAATATCTTGAGGATTATAGGTGCTTTGTTCATTAATATTGTTGTTTTTGTTTACTTAATCTCTGAATGCCCGTCATATGATCATAATGGTTAGTAAATAATGAATCCATGTTCTAAGTTTAGGAACCATTAGACCTTAAGATTTTCGTCAATTTTTTTCAAACCATAGAACAAGTGAAGCAGTCAGTCCAATACTTTTTCACAATAAAATCTTCATGCTATAATTTTTAATTTTACTTCGTAATTGGATCACAAATAAAAATGGAGTTTTATCTTTCAAAAGAACCTTACAAGTTTTTTTTTAATTATACCTCTTGAGGGACACAACTTATAATGGACAGAACAAATAGCAGAAATGTAATAATATAAAATTATATTGAACGCCTAATATAATTTTAAGTTATTTTATTATTTTTTTCCCTTCGTTTCAACACGTGCTAATTTCAATTTCTTCTCATTTATTGTTCTATTATATAATGATGATATATTTTTTTATCACCCATATCCTTAGATGATCATATATTTTTTTATTCTTTACTGTATATTACATTAATTTATACGTGCCTTGTATATTTAGCCCTAAAGAAGACCTGCAATGTGGGTTTAAATTTTGGCTTTAAAATAAACAGTTCTCCCTATTAAAGAGATTTTTTTTCTGACCTTTACCCGGACCATTTTCTTCCTCTATTTGTTGAAATCGAAAAAGTAAGCTAAAGTAATATGCCTCAAAACATCATATAGTTGGAAAAGTTGATTTCGATTCATGATGCTGTGAATTGGGCCAGTAGTCAGTAAAATAAAAAAAATGTTTTTTAACTTCATACTCATCATTGGTAAACATAACTGATTCTTTTTTAGGTGCGTGTAGTGATACATCCTAATTGATATGAAGCCGACATCATCCTCCTTGTAATAAATTGAACACTTATCTGAGAAAGCAGTTCCCTTATGAAAGTAAGCTGAACAAGGAAATGTGTACGTTTAAAATATTTTCTCCAACTAGGAAGATCCGTTGGGAAAAAAATCGGAGTGTCGTGAGAAAACTTTATCGTGCGACAGAGTAGCAGAGCTATTTCGGGAAGTTCTGGCCGAAGTGAAGGGGAATGAGGAGAGATTACCAGGAGCTTAGCCTAGTCATTAGGTAGCGACAGGTGGTTGTGACGTCATAACAGTGACGTCACCGCGGTAGGTGGCTGCTCTCCCACACGGACACCCACGGGGGCAGGGCGCGTGTCGTCCTTCTCTGAATAAAACATTCGAATTAAAGTCTCTTTTTCACTTCCTACGTTCAATACAAAAATAGAGTGTTTCATTGAAGCAATAAATTAAAAATAACAAATATCATCGGTATTATAGCTAATGTTACCTAACTTTTATTTGTCCACATAACCATATAATAATTTGCATATGTTCATACTAATTAGTAAAGATGAAATCTACTATATATATTTTAATGAAATTATCAATTTACAGATTACTGCTTATTTTGCATACTTTCGTTCTGTCTGTCATAAATTGGGATTTCCTTATTAATCCATGAAAGCGGAGTGGCTCAGTGGTAGATTATTGAGTTGCCTAGCCGAAGATCCTGAGTTCAAATCCCCAGGATTTGATTTAATCTACTCACAGCCGGTGATGGACCATATGGGATCTAGGATCGTTCTGGGGCTTACCCAGCCTCTGTAATATGGGTACCCAAAATAAGAAGTAAAAATCTGGCGTTTGAGCGTGATCTAGGACAAAACACCTCCCTGCACAACCGTTTTCAAAGGAACAGTACAGTCTCTACCATGTACTGAGCCTCAAACGCTTTACAGGCTGCTGTGGTCCATGTTTTTTTCCTCTTTGTCCAGTCCCGAAACATTTGTTTGTATTTAAAACTTCTTTTCAATATTTCAATTCTTAATTTACACTTGACTCAATAGACGGGACTAAAGATAGATGCTGAAGACTCCCAATAGCTCTATTCCTAAGCCCTTTGGGCCGATTCACGATTGTCCTTACCACCAATGAGTGGTCGGGTTCAAAGATTGCGATAAATCGGACTAAGTCCAAGGATTAGGGCTGTTTGGAGACTACAGGCACTCGAAGACCTATATGTCTTTCCTCGAGGCAGACCGTTACTGGACCAAACCTCCTGGGGCTATTGACTTTGTGTAAGAACACAATGCGATTCCCAATAGAGAAACACGGAATAAGGTAATCACTCCTCTCTGTTTTAGTTAGTTGCTACCAATACGCTGGCGGGTGTCACACAACGTTGGAGGGGGGACAATAATATGCTGAATTTCGACACTTCCTTCACTCAACAAAGTGCTTAACATGATCGAGGCTGCTTAACTTCGAATGCTTTATGCCTATAAGTTATATTATTTACTATTTTTATATAATAAATAATACATAGATATTCGTGTGTGCGTGTGTGTGATTAAACAAACACTGGTTTTCAATGAATTTTGGTGGGATGCCAAAACGGCAGAAGCTAATTCTAAAGCTGTTCAAAAAAATAATTATTTGGCTCCACTTTTCGTCTTTATAGACTCATTTGATTAAAAGAAATCATTTGATATATGATATCCGCAAACTGTGATTGCAAAATCTTGGAAGTCTTACAGTTTGATCCGTTAATAAAAAAAGTGTTTTCCTTGATCATAAAAATAAGGCATTTATCTATTAATCGTCAAAACTTACATAAATGATTTTGTGAATTCATATACTGTTGTCTTTGAAGTTTTTAATATCTAATTTATTTTCATTAACATGAATAAATAAACAAATTCTGAATAAAATCAGCTTGCAAGATTTTTATTTAATCTGCTGACGGCCGTAGATGGACCATATGGGATCTAGGATCGTTCTGGGTCTTACCCAGCCTCTATAATCTGGGTACTCAAAATAAGAAGTAAAAATCTGGTGTTTGAACGTGATCTAGGACAAAACACCTTCCTGCACAACAGTTTTCAAAGGAACAGTGCAGTCTCTACTACGTCTTTGGAGTTTTTAATATATAATTTATTTTCATTAACATGAATAAATAAATTCTGAATAAAGTCTTTTTAATTCATAGTACTCAAAGTACTCCACAAGGTTCATTTTACTTTATAATTTATATTTTGAAAATGACATTGATTTACATTTTTTTTTCAATTATTTATTTTTTAATTCCAAAAGGATTTACGTCAGGTTTTAATGCCCTGGTTACCCTTTTTTGTTTTGGTTTGATACCGTAGGAACTCCATTATCCTTAATTATGACATTTTCTCGGATAACTGGATCCAATTATGCGAATACAAAATAAGATGAAAATTCAGTGTAAGCGAAATAGATCTTCCTATTTCCACTCCATATGGACATTCCAACAGCTAGAACCAAAAAACTAAAAAAAGTTATTTTGCTGCGTGTCTTCTGGTGTAACTTTTTATTAAACGAGTCAAACTTAGACGAGTAATACTTTTTACAAGGATGTTGCATAATTCTTATGTTGCATGTGTTTATCTTGGAACCTGATACGATGCCGTGAGACATTTATCTTCTTACTGAATGCAAATAGGAAGTGGATTTTTTTTTTATCAAGTAAAAAATTAATTTTAAAAAGGTTTTGTTAGCACAGCCATTAAGGCCCATAATTTAGGCTTCTTATATAAGCATAAGCATATCCATAAATAGGCCAGTGATTAAGATAGTTTTATTGAAAAGTAAAGTGTCATACGGGACAAATTATAACCAACATAATTTATTGGCTTATCGGTTTATAATAAATTAGGTCATAGTCGTATTTTAAGATTTATTAATTATATTTTAAAAAATTATCTAATTCATCACACTCCCTTATTATCATTATTATATAAATCATACGTACTTATGAAAGATTTATAAATCAAAATGACTGAAATCTCATTTTCTTTAGGTTGTCAGATAATGAAGATCTATGGAATCTTAAATCGGCAAGACTGTTCTCCTTCTGAATAGGTCCGTTCAGAATGAGGTATAGGCCATAATTACTTTAAAAGCTGTAATTTTTCCTCTCTAAAGTTTAGCTTTTATCATTTATGAAGTAAATAAATGCTTCATGTTTTGACAATATTAAATAATTTTAAATTCATAGGAAGTTATGCCTCATTCATCCAGATGAATGAATACAAAACTGAATTTTAATGAATATCTATCAAAATTTCATATCTAGGAAGGTCGCATTAATTTAAGAAAGGAAAATTTATTGAAATAAATAATGCTTTTTTTTTATTTTGAAGAGAAAAGATTTGTCTTGATCGGGATTCGAACCCGGACTAGAGTTTATCCCTTTCCGTCTCTAATGTATTTTAAATTTGTTCTAGCCTATTAATCGTTCTTTATTGATACTTATCATCGCGTATTCTTTATTTTTTCTTTATTTGTAAATTAAAAAAAAAAAAACTATTTTAAATTAATGTGAACTATTTTAATTTAAATATAGAAATATAGATTTGTTTACATATACACATACAAATTGTTGTAATTAGGCTTTAAATTGGGTATAAACTTAATTGTGGGAAAATCAGGCAGTTGAGCGTGATTTTCGGACGTCACCTCCGCGTGTTGTCTCAGAAACAGTACAGTCTCAACCGTGTACTGAACCAGAGATCCTCCACTGTAGGTTCTCAGCGGAATCGACATAACTTTTCATCTAATCTTAAGACGAAGTTATCGAAGCTTCATTGTTGGACATACTGCAAGTTATCGAAGCTTCATTGTTCTACATTAAGTTTAGCTTATAACTTGTATCTCATGTTTAATGTTTTTACATATTCATGTATTTTTAAGCATAGCTTATTAACAGGCTTATTTTAGCTTTGTTTGTATCTATTTATGTATGTATGCGACCGAATCTTTGAACTCGATTTTCGCCCACTTCAAAACATCGAATTAAATTGAAACATTGTAAATTTCTCAAGTACCGGTGAGAATAAAATAATTTAATGCGTTTATCTCATTATCATGAACAGGGTCTTCCGGTTTAGCAATTTTTCATATCCGACAATAAAAGTTATACATTTATACATTATAGATTATATTATTATTTATTACTTAGGTATATTTTATGTTGCTACGGCGTTTTAATTTGTTGGATACATCTACTTGTAAGCTACGTTTATTCTAGATTATATTGGCAAGTGGTCAGAGAGATTCAAAATATGGTTTCTTTTGGCAGCTTTGATACGCTCTTAAGGGACAAACGCCAGAAATAAAGAAGGGATTACTCTACCCCAATATGAGTATATACCCCACTATGTAAGCTATAGACAAATAATTAAATTCTCTATCAGGCATTATTCACTAGTCATAAAAAAATAAATAAATAGTTTATGGTTTTTAAAACAAAATGTTGCCATAACAATAATGGTTGCGTTGTTATGATTTTTATTTTGCATTTATTTAATATAACATTTGCCTTTTAAAATATTATTAAAAACGGTCAACTTTTTTCCCTAATTAATGGAACCCATTCTTATAGAGGCTGTGTGAGTCTTCATGCCACACTAGGTCTATCCGCTGCTGTTACAGACAAAATAATGTATCTGCCACAGTTGTTATATTTTGGACGCCCAGTGGTGGTTGAGATGATAACCATTTCAACCTTTATTTGAATTAATTTTTAGGAAAGTCTGAATTGAAAGGATCGTAAGAAAAAATAGAACGGCTAATTCTGGATCATTATCTGGAATGGTGCAAGCTTTGCTTCTTGGAGGGCCTGTTCTGTAACAGAATGACGTATCAGGTATTGACATGATCCGCCTTCTCATCCAAGCAGCTGTTCGAATTCAATTAACTGAAAAGATCGAGATGATTTGGAAGGAGTTTCACCAGGACATATGTCAAATACATCGGAAAAAATCAAGAGATGTTTCTTGAATCGATC
Organism: Troilus luridus; assembly: GCA_964056705.1. Lineage (NCBI taxonomy): Eukaryota > Metazoa > Arthropoda > Insecta > Hemiptera > Pentatomidae > Troilus > Troilus luridus. The sequence goes on from OZ057414.1 coordinate 62,178,108, forward strand.
CTATGTTTTTATGACATCAAATTTGACCATGGAAACACGCAATGTATGTTAGTATATACATAAGTTTGCACTTGGACACTTGACTACCAATGCTCCAAGAAGCATTACCAACGCATTCGGGGCATTGTAACAAACAGACCACGGACACGGTGGATTTTGACATAATAAAACAAAAACTGCTATAACCTATGTTTTTATTCATTTAACATCACTATATGCTGCATTGGCTAAGCGGAACAGATCCTATGTATCACGACAGGCACTTTAAACATGAAGTGAAATAAACACCCTCCCTTGGATATTCGGAAGGAGACTATACTTTTACTAGAAAACGCCAGACCTCATGCTTCACAATTGATAGGGAAGAAACTAAACAAACTCAGTTACAAAGTCTTCTCACGCCCACTTTATTCGTAACTTTATTCGCCAGATTTATCTCCAACGGATTTCCCTCTGTTCAGAAATTTGGACATCTTCCTGAAAAATAAAATATTTGAAAATATCCCTTAAGGCAAAAAAAAGCATTTTCAGACTTTATTTCATCATAGAGTCCTGATTTTTTCAGTTCTGGGATAAAAATTCGAACACGTTTGGTATAATTGTATTTAATATAACGGTAAATATTTTGGATAAAACTGTTTTGATTTCCTTTCCTTTTAAGGCGAACATTTCATATAAAACGACCCAATACAGTCACAAGATGCTATATTGTTCAAAATAGGCTTATCCAGTTTCACCATTTTTTCCCCCTGACACGTGGAGTATTTTGGCATATGGTTAGCAGAACTTCTACGATGCCAAAAGGAGAGACCTTTAAAATTAACGACTTTACATAAACTGAATGAATCAGAGGTTAGCACAGAACATTCTTGCAAAACCCTGGAAGCGTATCTTGTAAAATGTTTTATAACCGACAAGTGCACCGTCATAAACATCAGTTCTCGCCCTCTTTATGCAATTCTATTTATATTTTTATGAACAAAAGGGTGTAGTCTATGAAAGGTGCCAGTTGCTGTAAATCATGAATGATGTTTACAGAACGTGCAACAAATGTGGCTATCTCACGACAGATGGAATTAAACTTCACAGGAAATAACTTTTTCTAAAAGTTGTTGTATGCTCTAGAATACTAGAATTTTGCTATAGGAAATCATTAAAAAAAGTATTCTTTTTGTATTTTTTACTTGTTTGTAAACTTCAGGGAGGTGAACTCAATCAGAATCACAATTTGGGTAGTTTATACTTTGCTGGTGGTCAGCTATCCGACTTAAGTGGAAGAAATCGCTCAAATGAGCCATTGACCTTTAATAATATTAGATATTTATTCTAAATCATAGACTATTTGTTCATTTTAATATAGATATTAACGAAACAGGAGGAAAGAAAATTGTTGGCTATGGAGATGGATTTCTGTAGAGGTTGTAGTTCCATTTCCAGAATCCACCACTTCTCAAAAAATACCATCAGGCAACTTGTTGAGCAGGAAAAAACTATATTCTACAAAATAGAGACGAACCGACTGAAATGGTATGGCCAAGTGAAAAGAATGTCGGAGGAACGATGGCCAAATCTGTCTTTGAATATCGCCCTACAGAAAGGAAGAAGAGTTGGTTAGAAGATGTGGAGTGCACGGCAGCGAGGGGACTTCGAGAGGGGGCTGCCTCGAAAACAGGTGAGATCTTTCAGGAACGATAAACAACTAAAGAATTAAAAAATATTTCACATTCTACTGAATTCACTAGGCTAAGGAATCCTAGTAAATGGATTGTTGAGTATACTTTACTTATTGCTGTTTGTTTGTATGTTGTTGTTTAGAGGCGTACAACCCTAGGGTCGTCATCTCCTGTAAATTTTTTATTTTTATAATTAATTATCTTTAAAACAATAAAAATACATACACACACACACATACTAACAAAAAATATATTTATAATAAGGAAATAAAACAATCGGAAAAAACAACAATTGCATCCTTAGCAGGGACAATTGTCGTTTTCAGATTTTCTGTCTTAAGTGCTTCTGTAAAATTGGAGTGGTATTTTGAGCTGATTTAGATTTTTTTTATAGAAGTAGCATTCCTCAAATATGTGTCTGATACTAAGGTTTTGTCCTACACCTAGGGCATATCGGAGGTGCATCCCTTGTAATGCATTACTTTCCTTATTGTAATCTCCTTATTTCTATCAACCTGTAGTTTTCTTCTCATCTAATGTCGATTAATCTTTAGGAATAAGCAGGCCTTAATATTTAGTAATATCCTGGGGTGTATGCGATATCCATCGTGATGCCACGTAGGCCTTAAGTAAATCAAAATTAATATTTTTTTCTAAATTCATAATTAAAAATTATTTCTTTTTATTAATAATTGTTAGTAGTTGCCAGTTAATTTATAATTTTTTCTTTTTTGGTAATCCGTCAAAATAATTTCCATTCGATTGTAAAACAAATTACTTTGTGGTGATCTTATTATACCGATTATGTAGTAATCATTTTCATCAACATATTAGTTTATTTTATGATATACATAATGGATAGCTTAGTGGTAGAGCGCTAAATTGTCGTTACTGAAGGCCTCGAGTTCAAATCCGGCAGTGGCAGATAATTTATTTAATAATATATTGTATTAAATACTACAATAGTTAATATTTTAACAAATACAATGTATCGAGAAAAATCTAAGAAATTTACTCATACAATCATATCAAATCCCTCTGGTCTGACATGGTGATGCTGAACAACATATGTAACAGTTTAAAGCCCCTATCTCGGGCCAATCAGTTGAGCAATATTTGAGATGCCGATGGGAGAAATTCCATTGCATGAAGCTCATTCAGTTTATGAGACCTTATTTAGAACGAGCACTAAACTAGAATCTCTCTGATTATCTATTGAACGCATCGCCTTCATTTCAAACTTTGATACCTCAATTGTACAACGAGCCTCTTCTGGAAGCCTAAGTTTTTCAAAACTCACCGACAAATAAAAGAAAAATTAAATTTTTGTGAACCAATTTGTTTTGTGTTTGTTTAAGTTTATATATTAACTTTAACTCATTGTCCCTTTTATATTACTAATAAAACTTTACACAAAGACCTGAACATACCACTCGTGACTGACACGATCAAGAAAAACTTACTGGTACAAACATTACTGACACATAACCAAATGAGGAGACTGAAACGTCTCTGCAGGAGGGATCCACAACAGAGAGAGGTACCACATTATGAGTGCCTTCAATTGTTGGTTTCTTCATCCACACTTCCACAGGAACAAATCACATTTGTATGATTTCTTAAATAAATATTTTTATTATTACTTTCCATAGCTAATTTTTTTGATCGCCATTTTATTATTCTGCTAGAAATTAATATTATAATGTAGGTTCCTTCAAGTATATGGTTCGGTGGACAAATATCCCGGTCAGAACAAATATTTACTCTTAAAAATAAAAATATTTAAATAATTACCATCAAATAAAAATGAATCAAATACAATTAATTTTTTGCATTGAAGGTTGGTTTTGACATGTGGCATGTCCCCGAACGCGATGATAATGTTTCTTGCAACGTAGGCTGCCGAGTCGCTACCTTAGTATTACAAGGTTGTATGTTTCAAAATTGAAAAATCAGAAATTTTGATACCAAATGGTGGTTCTGTGGATCGAAAACTATACATAGATCTTCAAAACGTAAAAAAATCGCGACCGGGTATCATCCAAAGATCATTCAAAGATAATCAGAATCTTTGAGATCATTTTTCTCATTTTCATATATGTGTATCATACAACTTTGAAATACTAAGGTAGCGGAGTGTCAAAGAGTAAACTTATAAAAAAAATTACATGAAAAATCGCAGGTTTCTATTCAACGCCATACTAAACAATGTCCGTTCAATTGTAGTGATAGTAAATGCTATCGAAAAAGAGAGGATTAATTACAGCTTAGTACAGTCTGTAGACATAAACAAAGTAAACAACAGGGGTCCACTAATTCCACTTTGAATTTCAGAAATAATATAAACGGGCATGTGAATTAAACGCCTATGCACATTAAATATGAAAGGACATAATATTTTTACAGGATCCACTCTCTTGTTCATAAGAGTTAGGTAGAGAAAATAAGAGTCGATTACTTATTGCATCAATGCTTAAGGTAACAAATAAATATTAAGTAACAAACAATTATTGGCTCAACTAATTCTTTAATTTTTCATTAAAAAGATCATTATAAACTGATCGAGAAAAAGTCATGATCATAATATACATCTTCGCCATATCTTCAACATCACGGCATTAACATTTGTTGTTCCCCTGCAGTTGTCCGTATATTTTACCATGATAGCGAGGAGACATTATGCCTGTAAGAATCGACTAATTGCTTGTTCTTTTGTTTGCCTATTGTAAAGGATCATGATGTCGGCATTTTCCAGTTCCTTTGAAGTACATATCTCCTGTCAAGGCAATCATTGAACACTGCAAACAATCTTTCTTTGATACAGGGAATACTATTGTTAAGAATTATCGCATCAAATGACTTCAGGCAGAACCGGAGCATGCCTTTGCATGGCTACAACATGATGGAGATAAATATGGCCGAAGGTGGGCACATGTCAGTAACTAGTGGGCATACAGTAATGCGTCTTATAGATGCTTCTTCTTCACACTCAGGCAATGAACCTGGTGAAGGCCTCTGCTTTAAAAAATGTCGGTGTATGAATTGAAAATTAATAAATTAATTATAGTTAAGATCATTTAGTGATTTTTATACTGTAAATAGAAAACTGGGTGGCTCAGGGCTACAGCGCTGAGTTGTCCTGTTGAATGTCCCTGGTTCAAATCTGGCTGTAGCTGATAATTGATTTATCTGTTAACAGCCGATGATGGTTCCTTTTTGACCTGGAAACCCTCCAAGGTTAACTAACCCTCTCTAAAAAGCGGATACAAAAAATAGAGGAAAAAACATGGTGGTTGAGGGTGATCGAGGACAAATTACCTCGCTATGCCACCGATTTTCTAAAACTGGTAGCCTCTACAATGTGATGAACCCAAGATTCTCCTTGGACCGTAGTTGCACTGGTTTCACTGTTGTTCCTGTTTCTCAAAATTCATTTTTCTCGAACACCAGTAAACGATAGGACTCCGTTCCGCAAATTCAACTGTCGTCGGAACCAAAAAAAAATAAATAAAAATAAGCTGACCAAAAAAGAAAAAGGTTTAAGCCTGACAGAACTTTTCACACCAACCGCCTAAAAAAGTGAAACAAATAGTTCATAATTCTGGGTAACATTTAACATATGTCACCCGAGAAGTATCAAGTTATACTATCTTTGCTTCAAATAATTAATTGTAGAAACTGTAAACACAACCTAATTATCATAAATTACTTACTTCTGATAATCAATAATCTTAGATTCTAATATTATGATATTTATACCTAATTATTTATTATTCCCAGAATAATGAGGACAATAAATATGAATAAAGGGGATTTAGGTCAATTTCTTTTTTGGAAGTCTTTCCAAAAGCAGTGAAAATTACCTCTTTAAGTATCGTTGTTTAGATTTAAAACAACAGTGAGAATCCTTCATTTCTCGATCTGGAACCTTGAAAAATTTGGATGGAAAAGATTATTCAATCTTTAAACTGTTTAACCTTCCATAGTAAATTTATTTACTTCATCTCAATTAATATGAGGCAATCTGCAAGGTTTAGTAAAATAATTTAAATTTCATTTAGTGTATGCTTGGAAAAATGTTTTGGGCTCAATTTATAAAAATATTCTTGGTATTATTTTTTTTTTTTCATCAATACCAATAAATCAATACAGTATTTTATTGGCGTGGATGTAGATATTTTGTATGGGTCATTATATCATATTTAATTTATTTTTATCCGTTCCGTTACATTGTTGTTGTTTTTTCTCATTCACAATCAAGAGTATAAGTGGTACTTCTATAATGAAACTTAATTCGATTTCGAATTTTCGGTAGTTACTTATTAAAATTTAAATAATTTACTTAGGTCACGTATTTTTTTAAAAATAAAAATGTATTATTGTTTAAAGTAATGTGAAGGCTGACAAGGTATATATGATGATTAACTTTCTCTGATTCAATATTTATTAGAAAATGTTTAAATATGTCCCATGTTCTATAATGCTAATTACGACTAATTTTTTTCTGTTTACAATTAGTAAATTTAAAAACCCATTAAGCTCGTGAATTCACAGAGGACAACTTAGACTTTTTACTTTTACTTAAACTTAGACAATTTACTACACAGATAAAACAGATTTTTTATGATACAGATTTTCCAACATTTATCGCTAGTTAATGTTACAAATCCTCAGGGAAACTGAGATGTATTATAAGATTATTAATAATAACTCGTAGTTTTGATAAATAAAAGCTTTGACTTATTTATCTTTATAATCATCCGAATATGCAAATATATTTTAGTACTAGAACAGGAGTGACGTGATTACAAGCACGATACATAATAACTAATCATTCAAGGTGATAATTAATTAATCATGCATAACAGTGCATAATTTATGTAAGTACTCTGCGACTAGGAAACTTTTTTAATTGAAATTCTGGGAGATCAGCCTTGCGTTTTCCAGCTTTCACTAAATAAGAAATTTATGTGGGAAACATATTGGACATCGATTGAGAATTAGAAAACATGAAAAGTTAGCAACCCGTAATTACGACACTAATCATCTTTAATTACTAGAGTGACTGATTTTTTTTCTTAGATAACTCCAGCACATCCTGCGAAACAGTTGCCTGAACGTTCTCATGAAATCTACTTTTTTTCAGGAAAGCAATAACTTTAATTTTTTTTTAATATTTAACGCACAACGATCCTAAACAGCCAAAACCTGATCACTATAAGACATTTTGAATGTATCCAATCGGACTATAAAAATACAAAAATTATTGTGGGGCAACTACCAATTTTAAAAATGGATATTATATTTTTTCAGCGCTAGAAAAGACGTGAATAAAGAAGAAGAATAAAGAAGACGTTTTAGGGAAGCTCCTGATGGCAGTTAACGACGGTAAACATTTTAAGCGTATTGAAATGCTATTTTTTTAAACTTTTATTTTAATTGTGTTTGTTTAGGTGTTTGTGTTGTGTTATGTTGTTTGTGCTAATTGTGTTTGTGTGGTTGTTTAGGTGCATACGATGCAAGAGTTGAGGGCAAGAGAGGGAGAAGAAGACCAAGACTGAATTGGGAAGACGGGGTGAAGGAAGCTTTTTGAAAAGAGGAATGGATTGGAATAGAAGTGTGCTGGTACAGAACAGAGACAACTGGGTCAAGCTCTATGAAGGATCTCCTCATACTGCTTAGGCGGTAGGCTAGGATAAAAGATAATGATGACGGTGTGTTTGTTTAGTATAAGCAGCAGTATGAATACTTGCTATTTTCTTAACACTATACTATACATATTACTATTGAGCTTAGTTTCCGACCTACTTATTTTTTTACTCAATAAATGAATACAGTTTGACTGGTGTATGGGTTTCATTTAGTAATATAGCAGTTCAACGATTTTTACATTTTAACTTTTTAAATACATTTTAATCTTCTAAGTTGATCATTACAAAAAAAATGTTTTGTTGAAACACACAAAAAAATGAAATGTTACACGAACAAGATGTAAACAGAGCGCTCTGCTCTCAGACAATTGCCCATTATATTTAAATAATTCACTTGATGATCTAAAGCACATGCTTTCTTCCTGTCCATTTTATTTAGAACCTAGAACTAAATATTTAAGCTCAAACGTTCAGGATATTAATATTGTATAGAATCCAAAACAATCATGTTTTTAATCTCAATTATTTTCTATCTATAGCTATAAGTATTAGAATAGCTCTGACCCAGTGACATATATATAGTTGTTTATCCATATTATAATCCCTCATTCTCATCCTCATTTTCTTACATACCAGTTTTGCTACTCCAATTCTCCACAGTTTGATTTTGTATGAACTCAAAGCTATAATTATCATTTTAACTTCAGCGTCATGTTCAGTATTATTATCTGTGTGTAATTCCAAGTTTCTTCCTGTATGTTTACTTTTTCTTACAAACTTTTATATTTTCAATTTTCTAACCAAACTTTCAGTATTTTACAAATGCAAAAATCAGAAATAAAGAAATTAAAAAAATTAAATAGAAGTTATCGAAACGGTAAAAAAAAAAAAACTTGGCATTTAAAGGAAAACAAAGAGGACAAGTTCTTCATACCTTGATGAGACAACATCCAACATTAAAGAAAAAAATTTAGCTTGGAAGAAAAAATATAAATCGGGCCTATAAAATATGGCACAAGGCAAAGACAGGCTAAGATAGGAGTGACACCTGACGGCTTGATTGATTACCTGGCAGCTCTAAATATATTCCACGCAGCATCTTCCTCCTTCGTCTTCATTTATTATATATATATTTTTTTTTTATATAAGGGGGAAAAAATGGTCCGGGTGGGGAGAGGTCAATTAATAATTAATTAAATTAATAATCAATCAATTAAATAGGATACTAGTAACTTGGAGCAGCCACACAGGCAGATAAAATACAATACCTTGGACTAACGTTAGATAGGAGAATGACATGGGGTCCTAACGTTAAGATCCAATCACTAAATTATAAGATATTCACTATTTTGTAAAAACTTTAAATTAGATTTAAGACAGAAAATAAACACGTATCGTTACTATCTAAAACCAGTTTGGACATGTACCCCCTGTACCCCTCAGTATTGTTCGTCTTCATGCCTCTCATGTTATTTTGTTCTATTTCACTGACAGCCAATCTGCTGGTTCTCCCTATCGCATTTGGAAATAGGTCAGGAAATTAAAGACTTTCTTTTAGACAAATCCCCAGATCACATCCATATCTAAACAGACGGGTCTAAAATTAATAATACTTCAGGGAGTTCAATTTAAATTCCAAAATATAAATATAGAGCTAAATTCAAACTACCTTCCGGTTGTTCATCATTCACTTCAGAACTGTATGCAGTTTTGGAAACCTTAAAATATATTAATCAATCAAATAAAAGTAAATTCGTAATACTATCAGATAGCCTAAGTCCCTTACAATTAATAAACAACTTCAGAAACATCAATAGTAATAACATGTTAATTGATATTATAAAAGTAAAACTGCAATGACCGAGAAACTCTGCACCATATCGTTATGGAATGCAAGTCATATATACCTCATAGAAAAAAACTTCTACGAGATCTTAAGAATAATAACATTTCATATAAAGAAATAATATCACTAAGCGGAGATAAGCTCCATATTGAATTATTTTAAATCGATAAACAAATTTATTTAAAACATAAATATGTAAATATTTTCTTCATTCTTACCAATAAATCAAATAAATATATCTGACTGTATGGGAGTATCCAATGCCATTAAAAAATAAATTGAAAAATCTCCTGGTTGTTAATTTTTTTTATTTTGAATATGGACAGAAGTAGGTGCAAATATAAAGAGAAAAAAAAAGAAAATTTATTTGAAACATCATTTACCATAAATGATCAAATCTCTTTCAAAAGTTAATTCATCTAAGGTTTAGCAACTTTATATCAGTTCCACTTATCAGTGGAGTTTTCTCCAAAATGAGTTTCGTGTATTCAAGGAAGCGGAATCGTGTTATTTTTGTAGTGAATGAGGGGCTAAATAAGGCATTGGCTTGAAAAGGAGCCTTTCCTTATATTACTACTCCGTGTGAAGCCATAAGCTCCGAGAATGACAAAATTCCGCTCCCCTCAATACAATTAACTCACTTTGGATAAAATTTTGACTTAACCGCTAATTCGCCAGGGCTGCATATTATGGTTGAGGTTCGGAATTTGACTTCAGACAGATAAGTATTTAGTAAATGAATTTAGACTGGTCCGACAAAGTAAGATGTGGACACCCCTTTACTGAGTGTTGTGAACATCCCGATTCTGAGGACTTATGAATGTGAAATAACAGAATTTTTTTCCTTATTAGGTCGTACCTGTATCTAATTTCAGGTGGCATTCATTGGGGAAATAGATTTATTTTATTCAATTTCTATAACTCATTTAAAATGGAGTGTTGAATCAGTTCTAAAATATATATATATTATCATAAGATTGCCTTATTGAATAATTAAGAATACATTTTCAAGCTGTTGAATAAATTTAATATTAGAAAATAAACCCAAGTGAAATACTGTTGAAGTTGGGAAGATTAAAGAGATTGGTTTGATCTTATTTTCTTAATGAATCACCTCAGTGCTTGATATACGGCGTAGGAGTCCAAAGATAAATTATTTTCAAGACACAAAGCTAGTTACTAGGTTTAGTCTAGAACTTTCTTTCCTCCTTCCAAATTAGAAAATATGCAAATCAGCTCTATTAGCTATAATTCATTATTCAAGAATTAGTTCGGTATTTTGCTGGTGCCCACATTTCTTCCATGCCGTGTTGCTTATTTGTAATTAAATGCAAATCTGAAGTATCAAGTATTATTTGGAACAGTACCGGCATGGGCATTCTTCCTTTCAAGCATCGAGACCTTCTAACGGGTTTCAAAAAGCTATTGTCGTAATTTTACCTTAACGGTTCTTATGGCATACCGACCGTTTTGCCTTTGGTGGTAAAATGATAAAAATTATTATCATATAAATTATATTAAATTATATATATAACAGTGAATATATAAATACATAATATGCATGTATGCCACCGTTATATTTACATGCCATTAATTCGTTCCAGAAATATAAACCGACTGTAAAAAAGTAAACCCGATAGTAGAAAAGGAAATTGTGAATGGCAAAGTTATTCACTAATTTAAGTATATTCGTAACTAAACCGGCAAAATAGAACATAATAAAATAAAATTAATTCCAATGAATTTTTGCTTTGCTGGAACAACACGTTTTGGAAATGACCAATACTCCTTCAGCCAGTCTCTTGTCCATTGCCTTTTTAATCTTCCATCAAGCCCAGGCAACAGGGAATAGGAAAGAGGAAGAACAAGTAGACTTCGGTGATTTTGTTTTGATGAGTGAAATTGTGTATTTCTTGTGAATATGATTTTATAGTGTTCATGTCGTTGTATATGGTGTGATTGGAAGTTAACCAAGGAGCATTATCAATTTTTCTTATAATGTTGGACTGTGTTGTTTGAATCTTGAGTATACTATGGAAGAGTTTGGCTGGACCTCAAAGTTCTGCTCCATATGTCCAAATAGGTCTTAGTATACTTTTAAAGATTATTATTAGATTATTTCGTAATTCAATTCAAGATCTACAGGCCAGAAGAATTTAGTAAATTTGAGCTATTAATTAAGTAAATAAAAGAAAAAGTCTTTGTTGTATGGATACATTTTCCGATGCCCGATGATCGCCTGACGAAGGAAGTAAGGTATTTTATAAAACATATAGCAAAAAAATATGGATGGCTCCAGGAATGTGATTAGGGTCTTAAAGAAATTTTTATTCCGGAGGACTACAACACTAAAATGGTGAACAGGGACGAACTTCAACAAATGGTGAAAAGCTACCAAGGTTTTAAGTTGTCTAAAAATTAAGGGAACCTCTTTCGGAAGAACGGACGATGGCACTGCAAGTGACTTGAGATACCGGCAGGACATCAAAGCTGGTCATCAAAGATACAGACACGAAAAATTATTTCGATTTTTTATTCGCAGTACATAGGAGCTCAATACGAATGAAAAAAGTAAATAAATAAAAATTAACAATGTATTTATTTCAACTCTGAATTAGTAAATTTGTACTAAATTTGTAGGTTTCGTGTATCTCATAACTTTGCCTCAATATTTTGTATATTTGAAAAACTTTTTAATACGATGAAAATATTGCTAAAACACAAATTTCAATTAAATATATTGCACTTTACAATACAACAGCTACACAGGACTTTCTTTCAACTGCAATTGAACTATCGATTAAGACAATTGGCTTTTCTTTTTTGAGGCTTATATTACTTATATTTACAATAATTTCTCTTCGATATCCTTTTATCTGCTTGACAAAGCCCAGAGATGTCATCAATATAACCAATTTCTACAGGCGCGTCTCAAGGTTCGATATTAGTCCCACATCTGTTCTTAATATACACATATGACTTATAGACAGACGATAACGTATTGGCGGCGACTTACATCGACGACACTGCTATTATTAGAAGGAACACAGACTTTTAATTGTGAACGTTTTCGATTCAGCATCTATAACTTGATTAGAAATCGCCTATTTGTGTAACAAAAATAATGGCTGTAAGCAGTTTCCTTAGTGATTTGACAACATATTAAATATTGAATTTAGAGAACTGACTGATCGAAATAAGAGATATCCTGTGGTAGTTATAGTTAACAATGATGGCATGATTGTGATGATTGTTGGATTAAATTTAATATATTAGAGTGCTGCCAATGGGTAGTTTCTTTTCATGTATTTATTGATTCATACAGCCCTTGTACTATATGTATATATTACAGTTATACAGTTCAATAAAATAATTTTAAAAAAAATATATATATAATTTATAATTATTTCAAAACCTAGTTGGAATCGCGATATTATTATAATTACAAAAAAAAACTTCAAACATCGTTAACTGAGATGTTGTTTAAAAAAAACAAGGCTAGTCAACCAATTGTGTTTAACACTACGCTTTGCCGTTCTATTTATCATATTTTTTAAAATGTATTTCTTGTTTAATTTGCTGCAATTCACAAAATTACATGCTTTACCAAATAGACCAGTCTCAAATTAAAAACAATTGTACATAATTAAATATATCTGTGCAGAATCATAATTTACAATGAAAGAAAAAATGTACAAAAAAAACTTCCAACAGAGTAAAAAAAACAACTTATATATATATATAAACAATAACAATGAAATAGAATAGCTTTCACTGGAGTTATCCGCATTTGTTACTGAACGCCTCATATATTATACAACAAAATATGTGAGTTCCGTCATGTTCAATAATAAAACCTGTAGCACTAGAACCCGTTAAGTCTTGCTTTCAGTACGTGGTAAAGACTGTTCTGTTTAATGGATAATGATTTATTAATTTATTAATATTTGTGCGGTGATTTGTCCTAGATCACGCTGTCGTCATTATACTTATTAGTTTTTAAAATTAATTTTCCTTCATTTCTTTCTTCTATCATTTCAACTCCTTTATATTAAAAAGTTAATTAATATGTACTACAACAATATTTTTTTCTATGGGCACTTGTTAATATTTATCTTCGAAGGGGGATTTTTGTTACTGCTTGCGTGCAGTGTGATTCTGAAACAATTAAGCAATCCGGACGATGATACATGAATAAAAAAATAAATAACAAAATAATATTTAATATATTATTATTTAGTTTTTAGGCGCCTGTAAAATTAAACAACAAAAATCGCATGTGCTTAAATGAAGATGTAAAAATAATTGCTGGGAACAATCTTCTTTAGAACTTTAACAACATATTAAATAATAAATTTAGAGAACTGACTGATCGCTATATATTTCTTCTATTTAATGTAATTATTATTCTTTTTAATATATATATTTCTTCTATTTAATGTAGTTATTCTTTAAGGTATTATTCTTCTATTTAATGTAATTAGAACCATTGAAATAAAGTGAAGCGGCCATTGAGGAAGGCGTCATGCGCAGTGCTCCTCCATTGGCTTCAGCTCTCCCACACTTGGCCAATCCCACTAGCTGCCCCAGCTCCTCTTTTGTTCACTTATTATAATAATTTATTCAAAATATGCCCTCATGAATACATGGCTAGCATCCCTCCACACGTACAGTGTACACATACTTAATGCGTTTCCACAGCGGCTCCATGGGAAGATCAAACGTACGTCGGCATTGCCCTGGGGCCGTTTGGGTACCGACACCCCAGATCTATTGCGACAGGAGCTGTATCGTGTTGTAATCTCTGGTGCAACTCCTACACCACAACCATCATCCTATTTTTTGGATTACGGAATCCTCGTATACATTAATAGTCAATTTAGTTACATTTTGGATAATATAAAAGTATTGTTCCTGTCATTTCTGGGTATCTTCCCACTTATATATTAGCATGATACGATAATAATTCTATTAAGGATATATAAAATCTCACATAAGAGTAAGAAATCAAACACACAGATGGATAAGATATGCATTCGACTAGTCACAATAACTTTATTGCACTTTTTCAATGGTTTTAATTTAATTGTTCATACCATATATTCTAAATAGAGAGCGTGATAGCCCATGGTGTAGAGTACTGAGTTGCTTCGCTGCATCTGCTAACAACCATTGGTTGATTCTGTGGGATATATTGACACTCCTGGGGCTCACCCAGCCTCTATAATGTGGCGGTACCCTTAATCAGGGATAATAGCACGGTATGAGCGTGATTACGGTGAAATCACCTCCCTTAAGGACAGTCTGTACCATATATTGCAACCAGAGCCTTTAATGGAATAAATAAATTAATAAAATAATAACTTCATAAAAGACAACCGTTTCATATAAAATCTTTGAGTAATAGTACTTGCAAACTAGTAGTCATAAAAGCAACTTCAAACAATCATAAGATATTTTTTGTTAAGGTTTATGGCATTAAAACTGTATACCAACTCATTTTATTTAATTAATTCTGTTTCCGAATGATATATATTTTTAAAATATTGAACAGTTAAATTATACCGTCTATTTTAAAAATGAAAACATGATAATAAAATGTTTTTGTTTTTTTTAATTTGAAGATTGATTTAATGATTACATTTATATTTTTAAGTATTGTTGATCACAGCTTAATCCAAGATTATCATGAAATATTAATGGATAACTTACTCGAATGCATGGTGAATAGCATTTCCTTCCAGCAGAATTTCAAACACGAAAAAAAATAAGCACTCAGCGATGGGAATTTACATAACACGAAACATATATATTATAAATAAACACAGAATAAATATCTCTTAACAACGCAACCAATTTTGATATTAAATATATGTGTTTAAAATAGCGAAGCCATTGAAAACCTTCTATTATATTTTTCCTCATCTCCCTGCAAAACGGATTTTCAGAATAAAAAAAGAAAAAAACGAAGAAATAATTATATGTTGATGATGCCATAAACGCCATACATTTTATTTCTATAATGAATTCATGAAATCATGAAAATACATGAAATCATCTCTATCTCTAACTCTAATTTATAAGAAATAAAATATTTACCAGCATTGCGCAAGAATGGTTAAATAGACAAAAAAGTCATAGTAATTATTTAATTTTTCTTCGAAATCTAGAAACTGAGATGCCAAATTACCCGGAATAAATCTCTTACTAACTTCATCCCTTTATCATTTTTCAGATCAATGTTTGTTCGTGATAACCGAAGCTTCCTTACCTTTGAGAATCATAAATTACCAAGAATTGTGAAGTATCCCTTCCCACTTGTGAAGGAGAATTTGCATAGCTTTATTGACAGCATAATGGGCTCTATTGTCGAGAATGCAATGGGTGCAGCAAGGAAGTCGGGGATTGCAATTAGTATTGACTCCTTAATCAGTTCCATAACTCGAAGGAAATAATTTTAGGCTCATGTTATGCCTTAACCTCTCATAAGCTCCCGTAAACAAAAATAATAGCAAAATTAAAAGAAAAAAATTCCAATCACAAGTGTAAGTATTATACTTAGAAGATCTTCAGTAAATACTATCACGCTAACCTTTATCGCACTGTGCCTTAAGGAGATATATATAACTTTGGTAAGGTGATATATTGTATGTTGAAAAGATTCTTATTCTAAAACAATTTATAGTTAATACAATGTTTAAAGAATCGTAGCGGGCGAAGTTGACACTATGCGCAGTATGTTGAGTCCTGAGTTACTATTGTGAGGATCCTAAGTTCAAATCCAGCTGTGGCAAATCAATTATTTAATTTCTTAACAGTTGTGAATGATCCCTGTGGTCCCTACAAACCCTGCGAGGGTTTTCCCAGTCTCTATAAAGTGGGTAACCGTAATTTACGGAAAAACTTTGTAGCTAAAAATTAACAACAAAAAAAGAAAATGAACATGCATAATTAGTCTATGAAAGGTATTTTCAATTACACTTCGAATATTTTCTTAATTATTAAATGTCAGCAAATACTTCCGTCTAAAATGACAATCGAAATGGGCAGGTTATACCATTTTGACTGGAGTACAGCTCTTTTGAAAAATGAATAGGGCAGCACAGTTTGAGTAGCTATTTAAAGGAGTTAAAATCCAGCTATAGCTATAAGTTATTTACTAAATCCCCCATTGACAGCCATGGATGGATTCTGATCTGAAGATTCCCTAAGGGCTCACCCGGCCTCTACGGCGAGGGTACCATTAATTGGGAAAAAACCTGACTGATCTCGGACCAAGAATCTTAAGCCTGTTGTCCCCAACACAAACTTCTCGAAGATTCTCGTAACCAGTTATGAAAGTATTGTAATCACGAACATATTCGTTCTTAAAAATGCAACCGGCGCACACAGGGGTATTAGATAATAAAAGCCCATTAAAATTATTATTATGTAAGTTTTGATGCTATTTCATAACTTTTGTATAGAAGAGCTTAGAACTATAAAAAAGGAATAAAATTAACTTAGAAAAACATTAAACACAACCTTTTTAAATTACTTTTTTTCAACAAAAACAAATCTTTAAAATAGGTACATAATAATGATAAGACAGTCCATAGTACAATAATTTTAATAAATAATATCGATCTGAGGATTCATCCCTTCCTTCTTCATCAGAAGTTATTTCATCTTCTGTGTTGCCCTCGAATTGGGTACATGAGACCATCATTTCAATGGTTTCTCGCATAAAAGACTTTGACATTTTTCGGGGGTTTGGGCCTTATGTAGCTCAAATATATCACTTCTAAAATAGTCGCAAATCTGTCGATAAGGTTTCTGTCAATACCTGTTATGTTTGCAGATACCTCCATGTTAGTAAAGGACCTCCTGCTGGTGCTTCCTTCATTACTGTTACCAAAATTAGCTGTAGACACATAAACTATTAGCCATAGTCAAATCTTAGAATGATTTTCTAGGACGACCCACATTAGCTAAACACGGTTTTATAAGATTTTCAATGGAATCTTGCAACCAATCATGGTATTTCTTCAATAATACTCTTTCTGTTCTCTTAGCAGCCTGCCAGTTTGATTTCATATCTGATTTGAGTCTTGAAAACTTTGGCTGAAACTGATGTGTTTGTTCCTTTGAGAATGTAGGTTGTTTTATAATAATAAGTTGGGGAAAAATAAATCCATTATTTTCTCGGTAGATGTCTGTAGCGATCGATATCTCGTAAAGTATCGATCAAACAATTGCAAGTTTATGCTCGTTATAGAGGTGACATTTCACACTAAAAAAATTCGTTGGCTGTTTTTTTGTTTGTTCCAGTCAGTTGTGATTTACAGAGCGTTAACAATGGAAGTCAACAAAGAGAAATTTCGGTACATTTAAAAGATTTTCTTTGATAAAGGCGAACATGCAAGCCAGGCCGCTAAATTGTGAATGGTGTTTATGGTGAGGACACTGTAACAGCTTATTAGGTGCAATTTTGCTTTCGTCGATTCCTTTCAGCCTTTTTTGATGTTAAAGATGCATCTCGCACATGGCAGGCCCATCGTCGAAAATGTCGATAAAATCACAAAAATAATCGAAGTTGACCGGCAAGTTAGTAGTCGTAGCATCGCCCAGAAGCTAAGGATCGACCATAAAACAGTTTTAAACCATTTGCGCTTAGCTGGATTCAAAAAGAAGCTCGATGTTTGGGTGCCACACCAATCAACATCAAAAAACATGATGGATCGAATTTCCATCTGCAAAGCCTTGGCCAAACGGAATGAAATCGACCCATTTCTTAAACACTGGGTGACTGGGGATGAGAAATGGGTCATATACGACAATGTTGTGCGAAAACGATCGTGATCAAAGCGTAGTGAAGCAGCTCAAACGGTGGCCAAACCAGGACTAACGGGCAGGAAGGTTCTACTGTGTATTTGGTAGGACTTAAAAGGAATCATTTATTATGAGTTTCTTCCGTATGGCCAAAAACTAAATTCAGATATCTACTGTCACCAACTGGGCCGTTTGAAGTTAGCGATTGACCAGAAAAGGCCCGAATTGGCCAACAGAAGAGGTGTTGTGTTCCATCAGAACAACGCAAGGTCACACACGTCAGTAGTGACTCGCCAGAAACTCCGGGAGCTTGGTTGGGAAGTTTTAATGCATCCATCATATAATCCGGACCTGGCACCAAGCGATTACAACCTTTTTCTCGCATTGCAAAACTTCCTGAGTGATAAGAAATTGGGATCAAGAGAAGATTGTGAAAATCGAATACTAGAGTTTTTAGCCAATAAGGACCAAGACTTCCATGAGAGAGGCATTACAATGGCAACAAATTATACAACAAAACGGTGCCTATTTGATCTAAATCGGACAATCCGAAACATCTTAAATAAAGTTTTGAATTTCACACAAAAATAATGGATTTTTCCCCACAACCTATTATTTTCCTCGACAAATTCCAACTTTTGTGCAAAATTCCATCCTATTCAGGCTTTAGCCACCGTATAAACTTACGAAGCTTGTCGGGTCAATCCAGAGGAGGCTGTAACAAGTGATATGTAAGTGAAGTAAATGAGTGAAAATAATAAATAACCTAATTTCATAATCTTTTAGGAAAAAAATGTGTACAAAATCTATCAGGTGACAAAAAATTACAGAAATAACACTGAAAGGCATTAATAGATTATTGTTGTTATTTTCTGATTCTACATACCTGCCTGTATAATATATATTATAAAAATTACTACTATTCACAAGATAACAGATAAAACTAATATGTAACACACAGATATTTCATTCATTCGCTTGGTAACAGCACGTGCGACTTGCAATACCTTCATTATACGACTATTAACGCGCCAGGTATTGCCGTTTACCCAGAAAACATTAAGACCTAACGTTCTATACACATTTGGCTTAACTTAGGTAGGCGTAGGTGCCCGGAATGGTCAAATTTTTTTCGTATTCTGATCGACTTTTCGTGTCCAATACCCCTTTGTGGGGCATATCAAATTTGATCATCACTTAATCCATTTTGCCAGGTTCAGATGTTATTTCTAGGCGTCCAGCCGTGCGTCTCTCAAACTTAAAATTGAAATTTCTAATTTAGGGTTGGTGAAACATCTAGTTATGCACCTTGTGCACAAAAAGTAGGTTAATACTTTTTTATAAAAATTTATCACTTTTCAAATTGAATTTTTCAATTTAATATTTAAGAGCTTCATATAAATGCAAATTACAATTATTTTCAATAGATTCTTTCTAACTAACTTTAATATAGATCAAATCTATATTCTATACTAAACGTTCTTGCCCATCAACCAGAGTCATTGCGACTTGTTTGAAATCCCAAATTAAGCAAATATTCAAAACGAGGGATGCAGCAAGGCGCACATTTCTTTCTACTTGTTTCTCCGATGATTTAGTGTTGGAAAGAAGCATAATCACTATTGGAAGAGCTAAACCCCGTATTAACACGGAATGAAAAATACATAAAAAAATATCCCTACCAGATTCCAGTAACCCCAGTTGTTCCCCAGTCAACTGAGATTATCTTCATGACCATATCACATCGTTTCCTTCTTATTTCCACTTCTGCTTAAATTCACAACACTCCGGCTTCAACCCGAAAAGATTCTGTTCTACCTATGCACCATACTAATCATTACTTACCACTCTCCCAAAATCTATTGTAATTCAGCATCTTTAGACCTGACAATATCCTATTAAAGCTTGTAAAATCCTGCCTCCCAAACCTAAAACCCCTACTATATCATTATTACAACTTCCATTAAATAAAATTTCATATACTTCCCCATCGCTGAGTTTGGTCCTATCCTTTTCTTCTCCACCTCTTAAAAGTATTAGTATGTCTTGTACAACTGAACAAATGAATTTCCTGGAATAACGTTCTCTCATTAACAATCTTCAATCCGAATTTCGACTTACTCAATGCTATCCGTACTTCTGATGCATCCTAAACCTAAAATAAAGTAGATCACATTTTTAACTACCATAAAAGTGTAATTTGGCAAAGACAGCGGTATATCAGTAGGATCTATGTTTTTTCAGAACATGCATTCATAAGATCAGCTTATGAGTACCATATGAAAGAGTTTCTCTTTCTCCTTGTTAATAATGTCCATTAGAACTTCCTGTTTTCGAGAGTGAGCATATTGTTTCGCCATGGCCTCAAATAAAAATATTCGAAATTTTGCGTGGGAAGTCGGAGGAATTCGGATGTTGTGAAAGCAGGAGCCCACACCTGGTCCCAGTTCCATTCATTCATTGAGCTCTGATTTACACACACACGCGCGGCACTGACGAGGCGGTATCGGGACGAGAAGAATCTCGTCATTAGGACTCTCGGCTGAAAGAGCGCCGATCAGTGAGCGCTGTGGGTGTATCGCCTCTTCTTCTTAGGGTGAAAGGGCAAATGTGTCGTAAATAATCAGATGCAGATTGTAGTTATGTGATTCTTCACAGCCTTACACCTCCTCCAAGCAGAGAACTTGGTCACGGCTTCTTATCCCGGGAATCTTCGGCTTGCAAGTTGGATTTATAACAATGATGACCCCAAGATTTGTCAAATCCGTATCCCATCATGACATATGTTTTATCTTAAATTCAAGACTTTCATGGAACAGAAAAGTTGAAAGTTGTTGTTCAACATTCAGCAACATTGATTCAACATACTCACTTTGTCATATATAATATTAGCCTAGTCCTGGTGCTGGGAACCAAAATGGCCTATTAGAACAGGTTCGGGGACCAAGCACATGTACGCATTTTATTTTAAGTATCTCATAATTGTAGCATGGAGTACAAAACTTTCTGCAGACAGCCAGAGTAAGGAACATCAATCCAGCAGGCCCACAAGCAATAAAAGTATGTAATCCATTTACAGCAAAGAAATATGCTCATTACCCAGAATGAGTCCCTGTATTTTAGTAACCATTATGATGTATATATATCTATATATAAAATATTTTCCTTTAATTTCATCTAAACCAATGCCTTGTATATTTTACCTATCGGTCTTTTACTTTTCCAGAACCGGAATTTACTTTCCACAATAAAATTATATGGATATTTCCACTTTGAACAGTTATATTAATATAAATTACAATTAAATTTTTAAAAATTTTAGAGAAAACCTTTCGGATCAACCTTCCAATTTGGAAATTGTAATTTTCATTTTCACTTAAATAAAATAAAACACATTTTAACTGATATTTGAGACATATTAATAAGAAGAATTTTTTACACTGTCAGACTAAATATTTAGAGGTGGTTATAAATATAATTGTAAAGAGTTAATTAATATTTAAGTTATTGGAAAGAACGGAAGAGAAAACAACAAGATGGAACCATAGATATAAGAAAGTCTATTTTTTCATCTTCATTTGTAAAATCATTTTTTTATCGCCCTCATCATTGGTTCTTACACGTCGTTGAAAGTATTATCCCTTTTTAAATAATTTTGTTTTTAAGAGAAAAGATTTGTCCTGGCCGGGATTCGAACCCGGGTCGTTTGCATCTCCGGTGCAGTGCTCTATGTTTTTTATCATTATGATTGTTTCAATAGATAGTTTAATAAATATTTAAGGAATTATTCTTTACCCGTACTATTTTCTTCTCTCTGTTACTACGTTCATTACTATTCACGGTTTGCTGGATAGACACATGACCGATTGGGATATAGTTTTCTAAACTATGATATAGGTTTTTACTCAATTATCAGTTTTAACATACTTTTGGTATCGTCTTACGTATTGTTAATATTAAGAAGAACGAGGCTTACGATAAAAATAACTAAAACTGTTATGATTAATTTCGTAGATAAAACGATTCATTAATAAAAACTACTCGATAAAAATTTAAAAAAATCTAAATATAACAATATTCAATTTATAATCTATAAATATTTTTATTATCCCTGTATAATCTGACTTAAAAATACCAACGGTTGACGAACACATACGAACATACTACAAACGCTTTCAAGAAAAACTACACGGACATCCAAACCCATTAATACAACGAATGGCCTCTACTCTCATGCCAGAAAACACTAGGAGGAGATTGAAAAGAACGTGGATGAGGGATCTGTTACCATAGGAAATTGAATCAAGCCAAGGGAGAGGTACTGCTGGGTACTGTTGTTCTTCATGCCTTTCAAGTCATTGTATCAGTTTGTGTCAGACCATCTGCTGATTGTCACTGTTTTTATTTGACAGGTGTAGATAGAAATATAAAGAGAAAAAATAAAATAATCTATTTAATCAAATAATTACCTTCCGGAGTATACTTTTTCTTAAATTAAATTAATATATTTCCAAAATTGTCAGCCTGCTACAAATATTATAGTATAACTACAAAGATGTCAATGTCCTTAGGAATGAAATATTAAAATATGTATTTATTTATTTTATTACAAAAACCAGCGTACGCCTAAGGGTATGTACGCTGATTTTTTCCTGAGAGATTTAATTTTTTTTTCTTGGAGTATTTATAAAACAGAAATTAAGTAATCTAGTAAGTGTTCACGAAGTTTTAATGATGAGTATAAAGATGGGATTGAAAATTAAAATACATTTCCTAATACTGGTAGGAATGGATATTTTTCAGATTTTAAGGTTTATTTATTCAAGCGAGAGGAAATCATTACTTTTAGATACTGTCCTAAAATTAAACTCTCCATATTTAAGGGGGCAACTAATAATCATTCGAAAAATAATAATGATACTTAACAGATTGGTATTTAGTTCATTACGAGTCACGCTCAGTGACCTGGGCCTTAGGAATCACCTTCCGTTTTGAAATGTATCCTTTCCGATTACGACACGTAGGTTCCTCGAATTCTCTTTATGAACGGCCTTTGATTTCTCTGTAGTTGTAATAAAGGCGTTCTACTTGGAGTTACAACTAAACACGCTGTAGGACATGTTACACAGGGCAACGTCACAGAGCCAAGTTTGGTGGGAAAGTAGCCTGCCTTCCCTATTTGTACATGTATTCCACACTTCTCCTTTATCTCACTTCCAGCGAACCTTCCTTTGTAAACATCCGCCGCAATCGCGGGTCGAATTAACTAACTAGGAGTAGCCTCGTTTCAGAGTTAAATGGAACTCATCGTCAACGATAATGTAGAAACTTGGTAGAACATAATTGTTTAAAATTGACTG
Source organism: Troilus luridus (assembly GCA_964056705.1). Taxonomy (NCBI): domain Eukaryota; kingdom Metazoa; phylum Arthropoda; class Insecta; order Hemiptera; family Pentatomidae; genus Troilus; species Troilus luridus. The sequence continues at coordinate 62,201,449 of OZ057414.1, forward strand.
GAACGATATCTGTTCATAGTTGATCCGCAATTCTCAAATCTCTTCGTTGTTTTCAGTTCTGAATTCTCCTAAAATCTATCAAAAGTCTAATTATAATAATAATGATTAACAGTAGACTTGAATTGTAAGAAAGAATTAAATTTATTGAAAAATAGAACGACATAACATAAATGTACAAAAAGACTTTCTTTTATGAACTAACTATGGACTAATATCATAAGTCTATACTCTCTTAATAAAGCAAACATATACTCTTTCATCCATTAAACAGCTAATATGCATTAAACATATACACTCAAGCATATACCTACAACCCCAAGATCCCAGGTTCGTAGCCCGGTAGGTGGCCCTAGGATTTTTTAAAGGGAGTAAAAAATCATTGGTTATGCCATCCTTTGGAAGGGACATTAAAAGGGGGTCCCGAGCCTGCACTATGACAGGTACTCGTTAAAATTCCTTATCCTAATTAAACCTGGATAGACAAAATTTAGAGCTCCCACTGTAGCATCGTCTGCTTAGCCTTAACACTAAAAAGTGACGTTAAATAATCAAACAAACAATATACTCAACATTCAATAATCTAGTCATACCATCTTCCCAAGCTCCGATCTTCTATTCTATCTCCTAATCTCTCTATTTCTTCTTGCCAACTTTTAGAAGTGGTATACATATATAAGTCCATCCGGGAGTTAATGGAAGTCCACATATATGACAAGGAAGGATTGATAAAATTTTCTGGTTACAAATCCATTTTATAAAAAATTCATTTTAGTCCACTGACCGTCCTTTAACTTAATGATAACAATAATATCTTGGTCTGGCAGAAGAGTTTCGACAGAAGCCTTAGCCTCGATTTAGATAAAAGTTTCACAAAAGACAGTTCTGTAGAACACCTGTAGAATTATCAGAAAATTCTTAAATCTGTCAAAAATTTTACAATCCCTTGTTTTCTTTAATAATATGATGTAAATGTAATTCTAGAGGAGCATAGGAGGAAAAGCAATCGAAACAATAATAATAATATAGATGGGTCCTACATGATTATCTGATAAATTTTGAATAGTAGACCTTTTACATTCTATAATTATGTCTTTTCCGAGATGTAACTGTGATGCCTGAAGAATCTGAGAAGAAATAATAGCAATAATAATCGGCCTTATTATCTAGGTCGATAGCTGATATGGTTTCTTGTTATCGGAACATGGGGATATAGAATAATATATTGGTATCTCTCCATAATTACAGACTACATTACATAGTCATATCTATAAATATATATAAATCTCCTGTCACGATGTTTGTCCGGGCAAATCTCCGAAACTACTGGACCGATTTTAATGAAATTTCGCACAGATATGTAATATTGTCCAACTTAAAATACAGGCTATGGTTTATTTCGATAAATGACCGAGATTTTTTTTGCAAAATTATTTATTGTTTTAAACTTCTGCATTTTTGATATGTCAATTAAAATTCAACCATTATGGTCCTTATTCATTAAACTAATGTTAGTATTTTATCAGTTAAGAATTTTTTTTTTATTATATGCTATCGTTAGATATAAGATGAATAAAATGTAACATTAAAAATCAATTTAATTAATTTTTACATTAATTCATTATTTCTTTAAAATTCAAATTTTAACGTAATATTTTTTAAAACTAATATAAAAGCCACAGCAACGCGTGGCCGGATCAGCTAGTATTATTATATGTACAACATGTATGTAATATAAATACATATGTATTATTGTGATATAGTCGTAAATTATAAACAGTAAGTATTCTTGATAAACACAAATGCTAAAACTGTATTTCGTAACAAAGATTAGATGATAATAATAGAAAAAATGTACTTATGAAAAAAGACCAAGACATGTATAAATATTATGAATTTGAAATTTTTTATATGATATTAAATTTATTTTTAAAACTATAAATACCACAAGTTTTTCTAAGGATAAATTAACCAGTTTCACTAATTATAATTTTTTTAATGCTTTTATTGAAATTTTAGAACTGCATACTAATATACAACAAGCAAATATAATGAATGATACACATTGGGATGAGATAGAGGCAAAGAGAGAAACTACTCACTTGTAATACTCAAAAACCAAATTCAACTCAGAAGATCACGAGGCCATCTTTTTTCAGATTGTCGGGAATTGAAGAAGTAGCTGGTTTTGAGTGGAAATAAAGTCTGCCATGAATAGACTAATATCGGATGTGGACTAAATCAGCTACAAATGGGCCATTTCCATCATTATGGATGTCTTTATATAATTCGTAACAAAGTAAAAAGTAATGAAGATTTTACGAAGGATTTTGGATTGCAAGAATCGGATACGAGAGGAATTCGATGGCTTAGTGGAGCTCAAAAGCACTACTCCGATAAAATTGATTAAAATAAAACAAAAATTATATCTAAACAAATAAACAACAAAACATCTAAGTAAATAAAGTCGTATAATGTGTTTGGGTAAATAACTATTAGGCCATATTTCTTTTATATTATATTTATAGTTTGTCCTCCTTTCTGAAACTGGCTTTGAATAAGCAGACTAAAACTAGTCTCTAGGTTCCGTTAGTTTGTACCATATGGAACATGATCCTGGTATATCCGAGGAGTGTATAGAGAAGAGAAGTGGAGTTAACATTTATCCTTGTGAGACACTACAGGTGAGAGGGACAGTCTAAGAAACCTGACACCGTGCCCGTATCGCCAGGCTCTACTTGGTACCAGCAGAGTGAAATACAGAGATTTATTATCACTGAATATAAAATATATTAATAGAAAACGGAAGAAATAATTACATACATTTTTTAGTATAAATTAGGAAATAAGTCGATAAAATTTGAGATCAAAAAATAAAAAACGTGTCAATCTAAAACCCATGAAGGCCCTTTGGTTCAGTACATAGTAGGGACTGTACTTTTTTCTAGGAAACGGTTGTGGAAAGAGATGATCAGTCCGAGATTACCATCTATTTATACCAATTAAGGGTACCCACTTTATATTTATTTTAGGTTTAATTGATCAAAAGTTCTGTTTCTATAACGATGAAACAGTATACTTTTGTATTTAATACAAAATAAATGAAGCACTCTGGACTATGTTTGTTTCAAGTGTTCTTATATCTTCTTCAAAATCTCTCATTCGTTCCCCGTGTATAAAAGTTATACTTTTTTCTGTATAATAATTATAATAGGCTTAACAGTTTACTATTTTTACTAGCAGTTTTGTTTTCATTTAGTGTAAAAGTATAAATATTAATCTATACTAGCAATGAGGCATTTAGGCGCATGATATGGCAGAACTTCTTCCACGGCCTTCTTTGTTTTCAAGGCTCGAGAGAGGGGCTAGAGCCTTCTTTCCCGCCTCTGATAATGTTTCATAATGGGCCGTTTAGGTCCCGTTCCGACCGAATTTGAAAACAAAATTATGCGTAAATCACGCTTTAACATCCTAGTTAAGACTGAATTACTTCCAAGTTGCAAGATGTTACAGAGGTAAACAAACAGTTTTGTTTAAAAGAGGATTAATAATTGTTCACATTTATAAAAGTTAAAAGTCCAACAAACCAAACCAGTTTACTATTTGGAGAGGTATTTTAAAGGCAACATTAAAGACTGAATTATTTTCCGGACAAAACAATACTTATACACTAAGTAGGTACTAAAAATAGTCGGATTACCGGGACTTTTTATTTATTTCTCATACTTCCTCTTAGACTTGCAGCCCAACAAATTACAACTGGAATCGAGGCTGTTGTCTGGCGTTGTAATTTAGTCGGCTCTCAAGTTTGGCATAGATCCAGTAACGGTCCTCACTTTCCCGAAGAGAAATGCCTGTTCCATGTTACTCCAGTACTGTGGGTAAAGCTAAGTGTGCCCAAACTCAGTAATCATTCCTACTAGACCAAGCAACACAATTTTACTGTTTTCCATATTTTATTATTTAGATTTATTTTTTAATAAATAAAAATAGTTTTTATTAACTCTGGACTTTTGAATGTATCAGAGTAAACAACAGCAAAACCTCCTGGTAACTAACGCGACTACAAATAATAATATTTAACATTTCCTGCTGATCCTTTTTGATCTATTTCTGTTCCATATCTCCTGGTTTTCCTACCTATTATTTAATTTCTTTAATGGTTTGTTATGATCATGAAGTCTGTAGGTAATATTATATTTTGACTAATTCAGATCTAATGTTTTGTTTTTTTAAGTTGAAAATTATTTATTATGGAGAGTATACTTGAAGAGTTCAAGATCAAAATAGGATAGCTCCGAAATTTCAAATCTTGACTAATTTCACATTTTACGCTACTTTAGTCAAGCAATGCTTTAATCTCCCGAAACTTCATGATTAGAACCGGACTATAATCATGATAAATAAGGCGGCCAAGTGTCGTTTTAGACACAATTTTTTGACTAACGAAAATGTGAAAAAGTCAATTATTGAAATTTTAGAATGATCCTGCAGGCTTCGTTTGTTTTTGTGCGTTGTAGATTTTTAAGGGAGTTAATATTTCATAATAGAAATTCATAGCTTATTATTTTCATATCGTCCAATTCATATCGTCCAATTCATATTGTCCAAACCCTAAATTACTACTTGTTGTTATTCCTATAGTCTATTCTAGAGTATCAATCCACTTCAGATATTTCCAAAGTCCCTTTCACTGAAACTTTAAGAAAACTTTATTAAAATTTTGCTTCTTATAAGATTTTTTTTTGGTAACTACTTCTTGGATTAAAATGGTTTTGATGTCTACTTTTATTACAATATATTTCCTTTTATAATTCCTAATGATTGCCCAATTCAAGAGCCCCGATCTCAACCATTCGCCCTGAATAACTTCCTCCCTGTAGCCCCTGGTGAGGAGGGCTGACGAAGGAGTAGGCCGGTAGGTGTTGCGGGCCTTGCAGACTGGCAGGCGCAGCGCAACCCCCGCCTACAAGCTACCCCACACTACACAATGTAGGCGTTTGCGATCTTTTCCATTTTCTTCCTTTTTTCCAACTTCTTTTTCCTTTTTCTCCCTCCTTCTAGATAATTTTTCCACTCCCTCCGCCCAACTTCTCCTTAGATGGCCTCCGCTAGGAAGGCCCGCCGTGGGTGTATCGGAAACAAATGTCTTTATATGTAGAAAACAGTTGCTGAGCCGGGCGACCCACGTATGATGTGGGCGTTCTGCTTCTTGCCGGGGAGGAGGGACCAAACCATTTAAATTTTAATAGGATTCAGCCGGGTAGGCGATATACGGCAGTATTTATTCAGATTTTTCCTCTAGCTGGCCTTCCAGTTCTTACAAATTACTAGCAGCCTCCAACGCTGGAGATCATTAATCCAGACGAGAGTGGTATCCATCCTGGAGAAGTGACTGTTGCGAGATAATTCGCTCCTTATTGGCTGCCCCGAGGGCTGGAAAGGAAATAAGAGGGCTGTGACTGTTGCACTATCTGGATGCATTAAGGAAGTGCAGGCGAACATCGTGCTCATTGCTATTCTTGGGCATGCTCGTAATGCGACTGATGATATCCACTCTACTGGCTCTTTTAACCCAATCTTATTCGATCTTAAGGATCTTCTGAAGTTTTTACGCCATATTTATTTTTCTCTTTATCTTAAATCCGATTTCTGTCAGTATTAATTTGCAAGCAAATGAGCATCAAGACTTTATACCCGTTATCAAATTTGATATATTTAAGAATTAAAAAAAAAAAATACGGTTTCGATTGACAACCCAAGAGATCTTGAAAGCCAATTTGGGAATGCTTCATAGATAGGCCGGCAAATTTATTCATCTTATTTGTTTATTCATTTGACGCACCTTTATGCTGCTATGGCTAATCGGACGATGCTACAGTGGAAGTCCTAAATTTTACCTATCCTGGTTTAGTTAGGGAACGGGTTTTTAATTTTACCTCCGTTTTACGTTTTACCCCCTTCCTCATCTTTAAATTACATTTCGACCCGCTGTAGACATTTTTTTTTTTTATTGGAAAATTTAAACATAGGTATTATTGTTGTTATTTTTACTATTATTCTTACATGGGAATTTAGGCAATAACATCAAAATAACACATCATCAAGTACCTTTAATGCATTCATGATTGATTTATTAGAAAAATAATTATTTTATCTGTTAATTTAAAACGTTTTTCGAATTAATGAATTATGACAATAGGTATTTTATTCCATATGAACATTATATTCAGTAAAATGACTCATTTATATTTTATTAAAAATAGTTATTAAGTAAAATAATAATGAATTGATAATACTTCAAATCTTCCCTTGACCTATTAATATTCTTGAGCTGTATGGAAAAAATAGCAAGGCTGTATCGAGAACAATAGATTTGATGACAAATTAAACAGTTCGGCTTTTGTTGATAGGTAAATATTTTGAAAATTAATTGCCTTTCTTATTTAGTCCATATAAAAGAAACGATCTTTAAAAATAACTACCAGGTTTTTTAACGAAATTGTGGAATAATGAACTACAATTTTGCATACTCTACTTTTTTTTTTTTTCTTAGCCCCTCGGCTTTTTCACATCTCTTGTACTGCACCTGGTGCATTCTAAGAGAGGATTGTGCATTCAATTATCTTGAGTTTAATTAGAAGGAAGGAGTGGGGGGTCTAGTGATGGGCCTCACTAGTTGCATAATCTACACATACAATTTTTTGTTCATATATTCACTTAAAAATATTTATAAAGGGAGAATAAACGGATCTAAAATTGATCTTAAAATAATTCATATATTTAATGAAACGTGTAGTTTTTTTAATATATATCTTTTTATTTTACTATATTTTATGCTGATAATAAAAGTATTTATTAATATTTTAATTTTATTATAGTTCGATCATTATTCATATCTTTTATAATGACTTGGTTGAAACATGATAAAAAATAATCATTTGTCATTAATAAAACTTTTATTGATTATATAATTAGTTTATCACAATTTATGACTTATCATTAGTTACTTTAAACATAAAACTCTTCCTTTAATATTAATTATGATTTAATAATAATTAACCCTTACCGTTAAAACAAAATCTAAATAATCCTTTTTATTTATAACCTCGTAATATGAATGGTGATTGATTCATTGCCATAATTAATAGAAAACATAGGACATTAAAAAATATTAAATAATTTATTACACTAATAAAAAAACAGTAATTCCTTTCTCTTTCGTACAACCCCATTGTAATGTTTTGTTTGAAGCGTACTAGCCTATATTTGATGTAAATAATTTTGAGTGCTGTATGATCCACCGGATATGATCTAATCTTCGTATCTATTCTTGAATGTCTGTCTCATCCAGTAATGTGTGTTTTTTATTACTTTTTCTACTTACACATAGTGCCGCTATGGACTGCGAATTAATAATCGATATAATTTTCCGTGTCTAGATCTTGTCCATGCACGGGCATAATCTTGCCAGTGTTTTTGAAGTCCCTCTTTCAGGGTCTCCCGTTCTTGCTTCTTCTTGTCAGACGATCATCGGAAATTTTAAAGTGTTCATATAATTCAACTTTTCTTTTTTAAACTGTTGTTATTGGTATTATCTTCTGTATAGTTCCTTGTTTGATTTCTAACATATGTACCCATTAACCCGTCTGTTGCCTAATAAATCTTCCTTAATATTCCCCGTCTCTTTTAAATACATGGTCATATGTTAACTTGACTCCAATGGTTAGTGACTTCTTATTATTGAAGTTCGTCGTAAGTTGATGTGGTCGTTCCAGTTTGCTTGGTGAGGTTGATCTCTTCCAAGCAATTTTTGTAGTAGGTACTACTTCACCCAAGTATTCAAATTTCTTCACACGTTCAATCTTCCCTTTTTTATTTTTAAGATATATTTTTTTTTAATTTGTCAGCTAATTCATAAGGAAGGGCTTCAACAAGTTTTTTACTGTATCCGAAATTATCGTTTTTGTTTCAATTTTCAGTAAAATTTTACTAATTTCGACTTCTGATTTACTGAGTTATCAAACGGTGGACGACTTGTTAGAAATATACAGAATTATTTAGTTATTAAACATTATAATATGGAAATACAAGAGGTATAAAAGAGACATAGTACCAATTAACTAGGTGACATTGCTATTGACTATCATTAGAACTTATTGGCTAAGGACTACAACTAACTTAGAGAGTACTCTCTGACATACTATAAATGACTTCCACATCTCTCTCTCCTGCCTCCTACCTTCTACATTATCTTCTATCCTAATCTTAGAGCTAGTATATATACATGTCACAGAAGACGGGGGGGGGGGGCAAGGAAGAACATTGCTGACAACAAGGTTGCATTGATGAAACTTCCTTGTTACAAAACTATTTTATTAAACAATTTACTCTATGTCATATGAACGGTGACAACTGGCATGTATACTCAAATCGCTGTGCCAATTTTATAATTTTTAATGTATCTCTGCTTATTTGTACATTTTACTACGTATTCCCGAGTCTTCTGCTTATCCTAAGTGATAACCATCTCAATAGCTTTTCTATATTGTTAATTTTTATTTTTATATACATTTTTTTATTTTTTTAAATATTTTTCCGCGAAGGTACGTGACAAGTATTAATAAGTACAAGAGATGAATGAAGATATTCCCGTTCCAACAATGGACAGGAAGTCTTGATAACGCCTGAGTCAGAGCGTGCTATGGAAGAACAATTGAAGAAAGAATGAGTATGCGATGATGCTTCATTTTCTCTCCAAAGAAATTTCTTCTTCATTCGTATTTTTAGTATGGTCTGTGTTAGATCAGTTTCCTTAGAAGCATGATATCAACAAGAAACATTATCAGCCTTGCGATTTCGTTGGAACTTTACGATGTCGTAAACTTTTTTTGCCATGGGAATTTTAATTAAAGATTATTCCATGTATGGGCAATGATTTGTTTTATGTTTTTATTAATATAAATAACAAAACGCCACAATGTTTAATTGGATTACCTTATTATTATTAGTTTTATTGTCACACTTTTCATCTCATTTTAATAATGTCTATAATCAATCTCAGGGTCTCAGATATAAATTAACGTGACAATTTTTTCAAAAATTTATTTATTGAAACTACTTGAAAAAATAAGTAAATATACAGAATGATAAATAATGGCAAGGAGAGAAATTACCCAGAGGTAGTACTCAAATTACTAATTCAACTTAATTAAATCAACATAAGGTTGTTAGGACAACCTTAAAAACTTTTAAAAATCTTAGCTTCTAGAATCAACAAAAAAAATTGAGGTGGTCTGTAATTTTGTATAGTGCATTTTCTTGACTGTTATCAAGTATTTGTACCTATTTATTCGTATTTTCACTTTTAGTTGATGATTTGTTCGGCTTACCCTCTATTTTTGGTACCCACTTTATAGAGACTTAATAGTTTTCATAGAAATCGGGTGAGTACCAGGAGGTTTCCAGATCCCGAAGGATCCGTCCCCGGCCGTTAACAGATTAAACAAAACTGCCCTAATAAGTAATAGTAGCACATAACTGATTGTGAGCAGATGGGCTTGGGTTCGAACTACGTCATAGGTGACGTGATTAGGCGTCTTCCTGAAAATATTTTCTTGGAATCAATTAATATTGTTTGTTTTTAATATTTGGAAGTATAAAAAGAAAAAAAGTCAAAATGAACAATGCTATTAATGGGTCCATCCATCAGAGCCCACACGGGCACAATCAGAGCCAAACAATGTATTAAGTAGACTAGCCAGAACCCTACAAACTCCGCCAAATTTTTCGATTTCTGGGACATATCCGGTAGTCGACATGGTCTACTGAGGAGAGTGTGTCAGGATCGACTGTGACGAAGAGATTTGTCTCTGTCTAAGCGTGCCTTCCAAACCATTCAGTTGGCACGGGGTGCGGCTCGTTCAACGTTCCACGCCAACAATTTTTTCACGCCGATACAACAACTCCAATTTGTTTCCTGATCATAGGACGATAAAATTTATTGTTATTTACTTACTTGTATGTAGTTGAGGTATTATATCAATCGCAAAATTTTTCGATTTTCAGATTTCAACTGATACAACAAATTTTACTGCTACTGAATCCTTCTGACTACTTTTTTGAAACGCTTTTATTAGCTTCTCCTATCTATGGAATTATGCATGTAACGGAATCATTGAACTCAATTTCAGCCACTACAAAACATCGAATTAAATTGAAACTTTGTACACTTCTCAAGAACCGACAATATGATAATTTAATAAATTTGTCTCATTGCCTTGACCAGGATCTTAAGGATTAGCGATTTTTTAATTTCGAAGACACGATAGATTAAGATCTTTCAGACAAGCATATGACTACAGGCAGGATCAACTGGGGAGTCTCGTATATTTTGTAACAAAAAAAAATTTTTAAAAACTAAAAACCGCGTTTCTGAAGCTAGTCGAACTAAAAAGTATAAGTGAATATTAGTTTTAAAAAAACTGAAGAACACGCCAAACAATAAAGTAGAAAATAAATAATAATCTAAAAAATACAATTTAATTGAAAACCAAACTAAAGTAGGTAGATAATAATTTGCAATAAGTTTAAAAGTAAGAACGGAGTGGTGAACGAAACAATTAATGTTATAATTAATTCCAGCCAGCCGCTGGAAAAATATTTAATTTATATTATTAAAGGTTTGATAATACCACACTATTTAAATAACCAATAATAAAAGTATTCGGATTGAAATTATCCATCATTTTGGGTACCATCAGCACTCTCAATATAAGAAATATCTGAGGATAAACATATTTTCAAAAATTGTCTTGTTCATATTTTTCTCTATTTATCCAAGTAATTTTGTCTTATTCCTCATGGTTTTAGCCCAATTCCGTACCTGAAGTTTCAGGAGCATTACACACTGCTTGACTAAACTAACGAAACATGTGAAGAAGTCGGTTATTAAAAATTGTAGTTATTCGCTTTCGATGACATCGAAATCTCAAACAGGATAAACAAAGCAAACTTGATCTGTTACCAGATCTGTAATACTGTTGTTGGGAAGTAAGAAGTAACCAGGAAGGTGAAGCTCCACATCTTCAAGTCGGTATATCTACCTGTGCTCCTGTATGGAGCCGAAAGTTGGATACTAACGGACAGTCTGGAGAGTAGAGTCACGGCTGGAGAAATGAAATTTCTTCGAAGGATCGCAGGGAAAACAAGAAGTGATCATATCCGGGAGGAAGTCAGGATCATAGCAATGAAGTAGATGCTCGAGTCCCGCCAATTAAAATGGTTTGGACATGTTCTGAAGATGGAGGACTACATGGACCCATTGAAGACGATGAACTACGTCCCTAAAGGTAGAAGACCACGAGGACGCCCTAGAATGTCCTATCTGGAATATGTCGGGCGTTTGTGCAGGAAAAGAGGCAAAAATATCCGCAGGGCGAGGAACCTAGCTAGTACTAGGGAAAAGTGGCAGTCCAGGTTAAACGCTTCCCTACGCTGAAAGGCACTACAAGGGTGATGCGAAAGAAGAAGAAAAAAATAATGAAATGAATAAATAATAAACTGTACCACTACAACCCATTAATGGTCTTGGGTTAAGTAGGTTGTAAAGACTGTCCTGTTTTTAGGACAACGGTTGTGCAGGGAGGTGATTTGCTAGTTAAGGGTACTCAATTTAATAAGCTGAATGAGGAACAGTTAGTCTAAAAACCCCTCAGATTCCATCTGCGGCTGTTAGCTGATTAAATAATTTAACTGCCACAGCCAGGTATGAACTTCGGAACTTCAGCACAGCAACTCCCATACGAATTTCAATAATAACAAAAGAAAAAGAAAAATACAAAAAATATATAAATAGAATATACAAATAATGTAATGATCCGTCAAATTTGGCAGTATACCTCGAAACTATCGCACTGCTTAAGAAGTCATATGTAAATAAGTTCTATAATTATATTATATTAATTTGACTAAATTATATTAAGATAGAAATTCTTGTGGCATTCTTTTAGTCAGCGATGGAACAAAATATGATAACCTTTTGGGCACCCATTTTTCTGATGATCTCTCTTTATAATTGCATGGCTCAATTGGTCACAGGTCGTAGTTCGTGACTCACGGAGGATTAGAAAGCAATTTATTGCAGTTGGCTCCAGGAACAATAATAAATATTGTGACTTTATTTCTATACAAAGGTCTGATAGCAATATCCTGAAGATTGATTGCGCATTTAATAAGTTTAATTGATTGAAACAATCCATCATTTTGGCCAATTAGAGATTGGAGGGTATTTATAATGGTTGATATGCAACATGTAAGAGATACTTCACAATGGCATTTGAAAGGATCGAAAAGGTAAACAACTGTGTGAGCCCTATATAAAAACAAATCTTCAATTGAATAATGTAATTTGTGTTATTATGTTTAAAACAACATTACGTCCAAATTGGTTTTTGTGTAATTATTTGTATGTGTCTTCAAACAAAATAATTATAATTTTAATGTAAATTTGGTATGCAAATGCATTCATATATAATTCTATGTTTTTTATAAATATATAAACCTAGCAATAAGCTTACAAAATACTGGAAAAATCTAATCCAGGCATCGTCAGGATACACGCATAAAAGCTCACATGAATGAACATCAAATTCAGCTTATCTCAGATCAACAGCCTAAACAGATTCATTTCAAAGACAGAAACCTTATTCTTAGATGTTCAATCAAATACTAAGTTAATAATTTATTACTAACATAGGTGTGAGGACGACAAATCGGATTCTAAATATATTTAATCAAGACCGTTATATTAAAAAGGGATTGGTTGATGTAGATTCAAATTTGACTTTAAAAAATTTGTTAATGTTCACATTTATACACTCTATTATTAATAAGACTCTTAACTTTTTGTTTATATGGAAATCGAAATGATTGCAATTAAAATGAGTAAAACTCAAAAAGAGACATAAACTATGAATAGATTGCAATAGGAAAATCCCCAAGTCTCAGAAAACAACCAGTCGACGTTTGCCAATTCAGACATCATCAAGACACACGGCTAAAGAAAATCACATTAAAGAAAAAAAAAAGTGTAACACATCTTACACAGTCCATACAAACTCATCAGATATAAATATCAATCTTGCTCCAAGACACTCCACAAACAACTATCGCAAAGGAAGATAATAAGAAACACCCGCGCGGATGCAAAAACCAGCAAGAATTATCCAGTATTACCCAAAATTCGTTGTCCTGGATAATCAAAAAAAGAGGTAATAGATGGTGGAGGTTGTGTTCAATTTTGCTGTGAAGCATTGTGCATTTTGGGTAATCCTAGACAATTCTTGCTGGTTTTTGCATGCGCGCCGGGTTACTTTTGCTGATCAGCTGTTTTTATAACCTCCTCAGTTGTTACCATATTAATAGTAATATTGGTCGCTGCCATTGTTTTTGTGGAGCGTCTTAGAGCAAGGCTGCTTTCTCTTTTAGATGAGTCCGCACGGACTGTTGGTGCGAGATGTTTGTGATGAGATTTGCACTTTTTCTTCTTTGATGTGATTTTCTTTTGATACTTCGTTGTGATGCTTGAAATAGTGAAACGTTGACAGGTTGGTTTTTATATCTTAAAGACATGAGGCTTTGGTTTGATATTTTTCCCAATGCATCCTAAAATTAAATAATAAATATTAATAATAATATTAAAATTTAAACAGTTGGATGACGAAAATTTTTTCTGAATATTGTCAAGTTACGAAACTCTACTTTTCTGTACAGTTATAATAAATTTTATTCATTACTCGCTACGCATGACAACATATGTTGATAATAAAACGGACATACGAAGCCGTTCTAAACGGGACAGGGTCCATACAGAGCATCCCATTGCCTATTAGTATTCCAATGTACTGCTTCTTACCTAACAGACCCGAAAAGCACAATCCCAGCATTTTATAAAGTATTCCATGAACAGAGTCGGAAGAACTAGCTATAACTATAAAAATTTAGAGTCGATTCAGGATCGAATTTCACCCACCTCCTGCTTTCCATTCTATATTGACTCTCCCCGGATGTTTATTGGGTTCTGGGATGGTGAGCATACAAGAAGAGTTGATTGGCCCGCGTGTGGGTGTAGGTGGTTCTTGGATTTCCTCTCTTTAGGGGATTGTGTCATAAATAGAACCCAGGTTTTATAATAAATTGCTTCATTCACTAAAAAGTCAACTGAATATCACTCTGAATCCATCTCGGAGAATCCTGTTTGTGTCTGAGGGGTTCTTAAACTAGTTTATAGTCCATCCTACACGACACTACAAACATTACCATATTCCTAATAGTAATAATTCTGTGTCCGATCATTAAATAGTTCCAACATTGTATTTTTTTAAAATAAAAAATTTATATTTTTTCAATTGATATATTGTATCTGTTGACTTTTACTTTGCCTAGATTGTACATCACTCGAGGCTGAGCAACAAAGAAAGGTTGTAACTTTTTTTAATAATGTAACATTGCGACATAGCTTTTTAATTTTTAACTGTAAATGAAGTATCACCAATAGTAATTTCAGGAGGTGCGGTATCTGTAGTTATAACTAGTTAGGAAAAAACTCATCGAATCAGCCACAGCGAATTATTATTAAAAAAAAAAAATAGTATATAGCCATTACACCCAATACCCAAGGTTCAGTACTTGCCATAGCCAAATTTGAACACGGGATCTCCACAGGAACTCAGTTCTCCATACTAGGAGCTGCACAGGTAATTTTTTAAAAAATGATCTTTTTCAAAGTCATTTTTCTTTTCCAAAACTCCTATGTGAAAATGGTTCTGTAGTTTGCTGGTTCTTCTTATTATTGTGTTGTCTTTTACGGCAATTTATTTAAATTTAAGGCATTCAAATAGTTAGGTTATAGCTGATGTAAATTTACAATAAGTATGATGGCTTTGGAGCACATAATGTTTTTGGATTTTTCCTATAAACAACTTCAATGATACCAATTTATTAATACTTACGATTATTGTAAAATAATGGCTTTTATGAGAAAGAGCTAGACACATATAACTTTCAATTCATTAATTGATCATACATAAAATTAATAGCTTCTCAAATGCAATATTAGTTTTTCAAACAAATAAGTACACAAAATAATATAGAGGTCTGCTTAACTTTCCAAAAGTATCCTACTGTAGCAATTGAGTTTTTAATTGTGACCTAATGTTTTGTCACATTAAAGTACCTAGAAAAAAAAATTCGTCTGATTTGGATGCTTATGATATTCAAATAACATATTTATTTATATATATATATATATATATATATATATATATATATATATATATATACAATTTCTAACTGGAAAATAAATACGAAAATCTTGAATATAAAAACCCAACAAGTGCCCTTCATTTTGAAAAGTAAGGGATTAATTAACCAATTATGAAAGGCCTAAAGATTACTATAATTGTAAAAAAAAACCATTATAATTGTTGTAATATGCTGATGTTACAACGATATATTTATAGCTCACAGCTATAAATTTATTACTCTAATTAGAACCGGTCATGGCTACAAAGTAATGCTATAGCATCACATGATGGTTACAACAAATTGCAGTATCTTTAACTGAAAAGCACAGCACACAACCGGAATGTTATTTATTGCAATCGATCGAGTATGGAATAAATGTGCTTGCGGGAAATTACATTGCGAGTGGCACTGCCTCATCTCAGTATGGTAATGTTTCAGAATTTATCGAGCTAGGAATGTGCTGATGGCTATCTAAAGGCACCAATCAGGTTTGTTCTTTCTCTCTCATCCTTAATCATCTTTCCTTGAACAATCGTTGGAACGAAACGTATTAAACAACTAAACGAAATGATAATTAAAATAATATCGCATAATCGGATAGTCAGGTATTCGGTTCCATATATCGTTTCTTCAAAAAACCTCTTTTTTCTATCGAGGTTACAGAAACCAAAACATCCATATTGTAATGATGGTATTGAATTTCATTTATCATTAGAAAATTGTAAAAAGCTAGGAACTTTTTTGATTTTAACTTGCGTTATTATTCCCATAAAACTTCAAGTTCAAACATAATACATTTCAAAATATGGCTTT
Source organism: Troilus luridus (assembly GCA_964056705.1). Lineage (NCBI taxonomy): Eukaryota > Metazoa > Arthropoda > Insecta > Hemiptera > Pentatomidae > Troilus > Troilus luridus. Next base: position 62,217,565 of record OZ057414.1, read on the forward strand.
ATTAAAAAAACAAAAAAACATGCTGGAAATGGAATATCAAATATATCGTTCCTGAATTGAAAAGCTTCAACCAATGCAATTGCTACTAAAGGCTGAACTCAAAAATGCCAATTTTAGTTATGTCGTTGTTATTTTAAAAGAGCGATATGTAGTTAATATTAGCGGTTTCCAAGAAATATTGCTAGCGAATTAGAGGCTCTACTCAGCTCTATTTCCTTGGAAAATTATTTTATAGTTTGCTGAAATAATCACTTCTCTTACTATACCAAGTATGAGATATTGTTTGTATATTCATTTAACATCAATTTGTCCTGCTATCGCTAATCTTACGATACTGCAGTGGATAACCTAAATTTTTCTTATCCAGGTAAATTTCGGATAGCGATCTCTAATGAGTATCTGACAACACATAGGTGCGGGACCGCCATTTAACGTCCCCTCCGAAGGCATAACTAAGGACATTTACTCTCTTTAATAATATAAACCCACCTGCTGGTCTACGAACAGGTGGTCTTGGGCTTGTTATGTTGTTTTGCTATCCACAACGACACAAGTGACCCTTATATGAGCTTTTATTATGATCTATAAAACCCTCATTAGGCCCTACTCACCTACAGGTCTGAGGATTGGGTACTGAGAAAGAAAGATGGGCAGCATGTTTGCGACTTTGAAAAAAAATTCTCAAAAAATTTTGGGATCAGTAGAGAAGGGAAGAAAATGGATAATGCGGTATAATTATGAATTGTACTCTCCGTGTAATGAAATGCACTCAATAAATGTTATAAACATATACTTCTAGCTTTATGATGGGTATACAGCGAGGATGGATCGAAATGAGAAGTCATGAAGACTCCTTGAATGAAAGAAGAAGTCCTATTGAAATTCACAAGCCTGGAAGCTACAAGAATAGATGGAAAGATCATGTAGAAAAGGATGCAGCAGACATAGGTGCGCTTAATTGGAAGGAAAGTGCACAAGATGAGGAATGGTGAAAGAATCACCTGGAATAGGCAACAGAAGAAGAAGTGCTGAAGAAAGGAGAATAAGAAATATAAATAGAACAATTGTAAGCTATATACTTATAGGTATCAGTGCTTTTTTTCCAAATATTATGAAACAATATATTTTAGACCTATAAATGGTATTTAGGGTTATCTTAAAGTTTTTGGAGGCGTTTGTTACTGCATTCAATGTCATGATAAGGATTATATATAATAGACAATATTCTAACAAAAAAAAAAATTAATTTTTTATAAACAATTGTGATTTGTTAGATGTAAAAATGATTTATAATAAGCAAACTACATTATTTACAAAATAAAATCAGACGGCTGGTTGAAGGAATATATATTTGGATCTAATTAAGTTTATTTTCTAAATTATATTTTGTATCTAATTATAAATCTCTAAAATCTTGGCAACATAAATTACAGCGTCATGCCGAATTACGATCTACCATCTTTTTGTGGAATATCACAAGGATTTGAAAACTACGCTCAAGTTTCTGGCAAGTACTTTGTCTGACTATTATTGATAGTCAGCTTAGATGTGTATATATATTCCTTAGATGTGTATTATTCCTGTTATGAGAAAATATTATATCCGATACTACCACAAAATATTACAGTACGAAACGTTCAAATATTTGACACCCATTATGCTAAGGAAATATAAATATGGTGAATAAAAAAATAAAACAAAATGAATTACAACGGAACAAAGGGTTTGAAAAAATATATATGTTGTGTTAATTGATAGGTAAATAAAATTTTATTTTATTTATTTATTTTTCCCAAGAAATAAAAATGTTTGTATTTGATATACTGCCAAGAGCATACACTTACGTATTTACATGATTATTTCGGATTCTATTGAAAACATATGTTACAGGAACGAAGATTGCACTTTTAGTACGAATTCTTGAACTTCTTATAAACCGAAATTTAGAATAACTGGACAAGAAAATTGAAACAAAAAGGCTTCTTTTAACGCATCATTAGAAAACATGTGTTGAACATGTACGTTTAATTCGCCCCTTTCCTTGATTTAAATTCCAACGAGTTCAGATGTTTCTTTTTTCAAAACCTTGAGATACGCCCACAAAGCATTGCTTAAAATGAAAGTTAAAAACAGGTCAGATATTCAACAATACCTCACCGATTTGAGTTATCTGTTTACATTATCTGTTCCCGAAGAATTTTTATTATGATTTATTTTTACGATTAACGACGTAAAAATGTATTTGTTTTTTTAATTTTAATTATTTTATTATAGGCGTTTCAACATGGGTTGCCTCTTTTAATTAGTTATCTAAAATTCTGTTCGGTAAGTTACAGAATATTAGAATTAGAATAGGATCGATGAGTGGATGAACATACTTTATATTCAATTTTGTAACTTATTTTATTTAAACTTTAAATTTGTAACATAAAACTGTTATCCACTCCTTTTCTGTTTCGAATTCCTTCTTTTTTTTCAAAATAAAAAGTTATTATTATTTTCCTGTAAACAAGGCAATGTATACTTAGTTTATTAATGTTAATAACGCTAATGAAATTCTAAATGTTACTGAAATTATTAACAACAGGGATAAGGCAGTCTTTTAATTTATTTCGTTATTTGTAGTAATTGTTAAAATTTATAATTTTGTTGATGAAATGACTAAACGAAATTGGCCTCAGCTCATTAACTTTTAAAAATATTAAAATAATTATGTTTTTGTTAATTCTATTTTTATATTAGGCCCTTAAAAAGTTTCCTATTGGTATTATTATATTTTTAATTATAAATTATTTATTTTAATATGGTTATTTAAAAAAAAATGTTTTGGCCCATTTCCTGGGTACTGTTTTTCGAGCTGAAGAAATTTTTAACAGAACTTTCATTGCAAAAATTGTATTGTTTATAGTTGTAATGGATACTATTTTAGGGCAAATAGACAGCTTGTAATAAATATTATTTCATTTTTATAGTATATTATTAAATTTATACTTTATCAAATCGACGTTTCGAAGTCAACCTTTCCTGCAGGGTATTTTTTTTCTCTTAAAATTGTTCTTTTTCTTTATATTTGTTCAACTTAATTTTATTTTTAAATCATCGCTAATGTATATTAACACTCATTAGGGATGTAATATAGTATAGATGTAATATAGTAAAAATCTAATAATTTTTTTTGTAATCATTAAAAACACTACAAATAAGTATTGCACTCCCATATTGAAAAGGATTTTTTTAAAGATCATAGCTAGTATCTACTAATAACCATTATGGGCACTTAAAATAAATTATTCATCTCTAGTAAAATTAATAAAATCTAAATGTTATAGCAATAAATAAATATTTAATGAAAAATTTTTATGTTCACTAAACTAGCAAAGCTTTAGCTGATATTAAACTAATTATTAATTAACATAAAATGATCAACATTAATTAAACAGCCATTGTGAATAGAATTTATACTATACTAGTTTATAAATGTTACTGATAGAAGAAATATGACAGTATGCTTATTTAATTTAAAGCAATCTGTTTAACCTATTTTTGACCGTGTAAAATAATCAAAAATTATATCTAATACTTTTATGTTATAATATTTTATTATTTTAATTTGTTTATTTATTTTTGTTCGTTAACGATTCAGCTTATAGAATATTTCTTACACTTGCAATATTTTTATGTCTGACAAAATAGATTTGAAAATTATTATCAAGAAAGGATCTAATCGCAGATGGACATGCTCCACTTTGATATAGGAAAGATTAATAGAGCTATAAAATCTTATACCAGATAACTGGATGAGTGCATATTCGCAACCTTCTTGGCGAAATTCTTAGAAGGGAGTGATTAGAGGTCAGTATATTGCTCCAATCGCCTAATGTAGCTCCCGATGATATTAGATAAAGTTTTTTCATTTCTGTTTTTTGTCAACCATCATCCTATCTTCCACACTCAGCAGAGATCTCAAACAGTATCAATATTATCATGGCTTATTACCCTAAAACTTAATAACTGTGATTTCTTCACCATCAATTATTTTTGAGTAATTTGGAAGGTCTTCTTATTCCTTATCTGTCATGTTCTTCTTGTAATGCCTCAGTTGTCTCGCAAGTACATCTTGGTTTACTGGGATTAAGATTTCTCATACGACCTTTTTTGTTCGAGTTTCTAATTTTTGTTCGAGGTAAAACTATATTTTAATATAGTTCTGTAAAAGAATTAATGCTTTGTGGCATTATATTTTTCCTAAGAAATAATTTACGAGTGACGAAAAAAATCAATTAGCCTATGTCGATTACTTTTTTTTTTATCTGTATTTTTATACAAACTAAAAATACTGCTGTTGTTGGACAATCTATTGAGGTCTCATAGAACAACCACGAATGACTTTCGGTGTTACTTACTATAATGTTAAAATTGCCATTACTATGTACTAAGCATAAAAGGAAATAGCGCATATCATGATTTAGTTTTAAATGAAAATATTCTTAAGAAAAAATTAAAATTAAAGGCAAATAATAATTTACAGAATGTTAAAGAGCTATGTTTTTTTTTGTTAACTCATCACAAATATATTTTGTTTTGGAATACTCGATGCTATTTAGTTCTAAAGAACACCTGAATAAAACCCTAGCAGAAATGCAATTTATTTATGTATAAAATAAGAAACCCTATTGATTTTTAAAAAGATTTACTGTGTTTTTCGACTTATGAAATTATTTTTAATTTTTAATAAAGATTATTATTTTTGATAAATAAACTCTGGACTAGAAGTTCATTAGAATGGCTTAATGATTTAACAATAAGATGTTTAGTTGAATAAATTAAATTATAATAAATAAGTCTTGAATAATATTGACCTTTTATAAAGGGAAGAAAATTGGCCGTGTGGAGGTTAAAGAAATAATTTCTTAAATTGACTATTCATTAGAAACCGACGTTTGACTCACATTGCAGATTATCTTCAGGGCTGGATAGACAAGATACAAAAAATATTCAAATTACATAATTCCAAAGGAAAAAATTATTTAAAAAAAATTGTTTGGGACGATAGAAAAAAGTTTCAATTTAATAAAATAATACATAAAAATGATACTGTTGGAGTAATCCAGAAACTAAAGTAGGAATAATTTAAATTATACAATAATAATAATTTCATTTAAACAAAAATCTCATAATATGCTGGATTAAGATACTAATAATTAGTTTATGATTATAATTATTCTGTAAAATAATTGAAAATGATCGGTTGTAAAAGTCCATGAATGAATATTATGTTTGTGTAACACTTTTATATAAACTTGAAAAACTGTATACCCTCGAAAATGTCGAAACAGGAACTGTCATATATTGTTTGAAGCGCGCGGGAAGAGCGAAACCATGCTGTGACGATCGGCCCCGAAGGTTGCCGAAGGTAGGAGTGACTGTGATTGTGTGCGCATGCGCTGCGGCCGCCCTTGCCCGACCCACGTCCCGAGTGCCAGTCGCTGTACCGGAGCCCTCCTGTAGTGTTGTTTAGGGTGTTATTGTATTCCGGCCATATCTCAATTTTGTTTTCTCTTCACATCTAATTCGATTAGATCTTCCTCTGCGTTCCCCTTTCGAGGTATCTTCTACCCGTCTCTAGCTCACAGCGATCACGAAGGTCGAAACGATGAGCGACCACACGGGAAATTCAACGCAGTCCATAGCAGATTACCTGGCCCAGCTGCTCAAGGATCGCAAGCAGGTGACCGCCTTCCCGAATGTCTTCATGCACGTAGAACGTCTCATTGATGAAGGTAAGTCGTCCTTGGATAAGCGACAATTAGCCTATTAGTTAATAATTATTATTAGAGATTACATAACCCGCCTGCCTCACGGTTCTAAAACAGCCCATAATTCCTCTACTGTTCAATTTCTGACGCTTCTTAGTTCATCAGGATTTAAGTATTGAGTGAAATAATACGGCCGTGCCATAGAAATTTCTAATTATAGAACCTTTCCGCATGTCTCTTCGGGTGGTGGAAGTTTGCTGTTTTGCTGAACGGGGAGCAAGATTGCTTAGAGAGAAATAACCTGTTGAAAGTAATCAGAGTAGTTTTGTGATGGCGATAAGTCGAGCTGCCCGTGGCGTGATTTTGAGAATTACATCTCGTTCTTATTTTAGCCCATTCGGCCCGAACTGAGTGGGGGCGTTCCTCGAAACCTCTGTTTGTGTTAACACTACCCTTTTTAAACGCATTCCTAAAAGGTTTGCTGGTTTTTCTGTTTTTCTATTATTTCTTATCACTATGAATAGTTCATAGCAGTAACCGTCTGTTGAAAATTACAGATACAAATTCAATTATACAAAAATAACCGTTAGTAATATAAAGATAAAAATTCATTTCGGATAATTTCTTAAAGATACCAAGGTGTTAACCGTGTCAAGAGCCATAAATAATCATATTTATTATGTTTGTAGAAATGAACAACAATGATAAAAATATGACGGTGGTTTTCTGCCTTCTCGTGTAATTATTTTATCTGATAACTCGCTCCCATAAACGTTTTTTGTCTTTAAAAGAATTAATTTTAACTAATTATCACAAATATGGTCAATATAGTCAAAATTGCTCTTAATAATTATATTTAGAACATATTATCAGTCAATAAGCATTATTCAGTAACAACGAAAATGTTTATTTTTCACTCGCCTTATCTCAGTTGCCGGAATAAGTAAATGAATTCAATGAATAATGCTGACAGTTCATTATCATTTTCTGCTTAAAATATTAAAAAAAGTACTTGCATATGAACATCAGTTAGTGATTTATTTTCCTATTAATTTTGAACTAAAATAAGATTGCATCTTACACTTATTTTTTAAATGCTTAAACTTTCAAAATTGGATAGGATATTAATTAATACTATGTAATTTATCGTTCGGAATTAAATCCAATAAAATAACCTTAATAAATATAATTATAAAGAAAATGATATTTTTATGAACCCTATTATTTGGGAACAAGTCTTTAAATATAACATTCAATGCGTATGCATAGTTTTTTTTTTTTCAGATGATTTTAACCTTTTTGTATTTAAGCTTTATTAGATTATTGAAATTAAAACCGACGGATGTTAAATTTATGACCTGAAATTTAAGAATTATCATAATTTGTTAGATTGTTATTCTAATAATAGCCATTTGTATATTCAGGTAGGTTTAAATTAATTATTTTTTATTTATATTACCTAAATTTATTTTATTTATATTACCTAAATTTATTTTATAAATATTTATACATTGAATGAGTTTAGATACTGTTAAATAAATAGGAAGACCAATTTTTACCTTAAACACGTTAAAAGTGACCTTTAGCTCATAAGCCGCTGAAGTTATTTAGTTTGCATTTCAAGAGACTGAAATATAAATAAGCTATTTACAACTAACTCATGAAATACATAATTATTTTATTAATCGTTTAATTTTGTTTTTCTTCCTTTTTTGAATTAATTTTTCATCTGTTTATTTGATATTTATTCATTTATATTAGCTGTTTAAAGATATTTTTAGGCAATATAACAATATTTTTTCGGCTGTGGGTTTATATTTGTTGTCATATTAAACAGTATTATTTATAATTTATTTAATTATAAATAAAAGCTGTTCTAGTATGGTATCATATTTTTTTCGGCGTATAATAAGTTGTTTTTTCCGTCCTTTTTTTTCACTGGCTAAAAAAATTCGAAAGTTTTTAAATTTAAAAGTTCGGTATAACTTCAGCAAAAAAATCGGCGTGGGCCTTACACTGGTTATGGAATGAAGTATTGAGTTTTGAAATTTGATACTATTGATAATACAGTGCTATCAATTCCTTATCATATTATGCTGATCCTTATTTTGTTGAATAGATAATATTTTTGTTGATGCAATTTCATTTTTCTCTTGGAAACATTCCCTGACCTGTAGGTTGATTTTTTTTTTCTGCACCTGTCCCTAAGGGCCCGGTACCTGCTCGGGTCAGTCAACCCTTGGTACAGGTGACGCATTGTACCGAAAGGGCATTCAGGAAGGGCTCTCCCATCTTGCAGGTCCTTCTATCATGTTAAAGAGTCTGGTGACCGACTAAGTTTGGTTTATTTCTCTGTAAAGTAGTTTTCCTGCTTAACCCAAGTCAAAATCATGTCCTTAAATGAAAAAAGAGCCTCACGTTTACCAGTAAATAATTAACCCGTTAAATTTCTATGAAATATGTCTTTTAGTAAGAATTTTATTAATGAAATGTAGGAGGATCAAATGCATTACTAGTAAAAGATCTTATTTTACCCTAAAATATTTTTTCTGTTGGAAATGACTTATTCTTTTTTACTTAATAAAGAAATTTATATTTTTTTCATAGTAAGGACGTGGGTTTAGAATGTGTATTTTTAATTTAAAATGTTTTTAAAAAATAATACATTATTTTATTAATTTTTTTATCGATTATGTTAAGACGTAGTATGTTATGTTTATTAATTAACCTAAATTGTTATAGATTTATTTTATTAATTTAAATTCTGATGAAATTCTGTGTTTTTACTTAAGTTGGAAGTGGAAATTAGGGTTGTTTTTCTTAAAAAATTAATTTGACAGTTATTAATCAAACGAACAATAATGAAGAAAATTGATTTGGATTATATTGAAAAAAAATATTTTAGTTAATTGTCCCCCTATTCTAATTTTAGATATTTTAAGGTGTAGTTTTTCAATTATTTTTCAAACATAATGTAATAATTATTTGATATTATTGCATAATTTAATTGTTATACATTTTTATTAAATATTGAAATATTTTATTATGTATTTAACAATTGGTGGACCTTTTACGTTTTGCCATTTTCCCCTTAAATAATATTCATTAAATATGGGAAGATAATGGCAATGCATGATATAGTAATAGACTTTTTATTGCCTACATTGCAGTCTTCTTCAGGACTGGAGAGACAAGATATACAAATATTTAAATGAAATAATTGGAATAGGAAAAATGTAATAAAGTAATACATACAAATATAATATTGTAGTTTCAGATACAAATTTAGGAGTAATATAAATTATAAAATAATATAAAAGTATTATACAAAATTGTTCAACTAAAACAGTGGGGTATGAGAAGCCATGTAAGTACATTTAAAACAAAATAATAAGTAAGTTTGTTTTATTAATTTCTCGACTTTTAACATCACATTTCTTCACTTACTCATAACTAAACTGATTTTAATCAAACTTAACTTCTTAAACTGTTGGCTTATTAAATGTCTGGTCGATTCAGATTTCAGTGAAAGTACGAGCCGTAAACAAAATAATTTTTTTTTAAAAATGGACAAAATCCTCGAACCGAGGCACTTTAGAAAACACACGCTGCGATTAAGATTCCCGTTAGGGCTGGTCTTTGCCCCGCCATTAATATCTTCCAAATATGGTCCCAAAGTCGTTTCGTGTGTTTTTCAATAATTCAAAAGGTAGAGATTTAGAAGTTACGTAAAACCTCAGCAGCCCGTTAAGATTTTTTTCTTTATGGTGCCACATTTCCTAATTAAACAATTTCAGGCCTAGTCCACATAATTTCATTTAATTACGCCTGGCACGAAATTTATATTTCGTTGAACGTTATGGTTATCACATATTAATAACGTTACTCCTCGTTTACGTAATGTAATATGTTATTAATTTTATTTCCAGGCAATGGATAGGACGTTGTTAATGATAATCGTTGCGCTTATACGGCTAGGAAGTTACATGACCTAATTAAGTGAAAGAGAACTCGGATGGTTTTATATTCGGAACTCTTTTTGGTTTGATTGATTCTATTCCGTTTCTGAAATTATACTTTCGAAATATTTTATTTAATACGTTTTTACATCGGAAAAGATTCTAACGAATACATAGAGAGTGCCAACAGACTGTAAATGACCGATTATGATGCAATAATCAAACTTGCAAAAGCAGCAATGCCCCTTAAGATTCTTGAAATCATGGATATTTCCATCAAGACAAAGGCTATCAAAAGAGCTCCTATGAAAGCGAAACACGTGCCCTCTTAGACCGTCACTAGCCCATCTGATGGCATTTGAATTTTAATTTCTTCTAATCAAAGGACACCTCCGGGTGGAAAATGACTATAAGAGTTGTTGTTTTCTCCTGTTCTTCCTTCTGGTATTCCTCATTGGTATGATCTCTACTTCTTGCAAGTTTAGTCAATGTTTCCAAGGTAATCGCACATACGTTCCATCAGCTGACTGTGACCATAATGAATTTTTTAAATCATCCCATCTACGTTATGATACTCGGAAATTCAAAATTTAAGTATTACTTTTTGGTGTAATATCGATCATTTATTAATTTCTTAAAAGCTTTAAATAAAAATGTATTATCAGTACCGCAGGCTTTCGATTCGTAAACGAGTTTTAGCTTTTCATTTGTTTCCTTTTTAATAATATTCTGGAATAAAAATAATTATATTACTGACTGTATATAGTAACTATTACTGACTTTTTATAGATTAAACAACCGATATACTTACACATAATGTTTAGCTTATTCCATCATCTAAATTTCGAAATGTTTGTAGAAACGTTCATTTCTTGATGAAATGATTACGAAATATACACATTTCCCATGTTTACACCCTTTTTTCATACTAAAACTCATGGTTATTCTTATTTTCGATAATACTAAAAAGGAAAGGAATGTAAAGTTAAATGTCGGAATTACTTCCAAGCAACAAACTGCACAACTGCTATCAAAACCGATTATAAATAAAAATCCTTTTGTTTTTATGTATTGGGCACAAATAGATTTTCTGTTTTGTTTTTAATAAACGATGAAATGTTTAAAATAAACAATGATAAATGACTGAGAGTTCTTACAAGAGACGTCAGTTGCATTTTTGTCTGGTCGTTGTCCTTTGCCACTGATTGGTGAAGCTTATTCTTCTAAATCGTCCAATTACGTTCTTCTGCTTATTTGTTTAACGCTCACATGCAAATCCTATTTAAAGTTATGCGTTGGTTTGTTGATGGAGTGTACTTTTTTTCAGTACACAGTCGATTTATCCAATCACATCATATTGGCACGTTATTTTCCCTTCTTTTTGAAGGTGCCGCTGATATCTCGAACAGATATAGCGACCTCTGTTCAGCGAAGACAGAACAAATTTTATCACGGAAGCCCAAATGGTATTCTTGGGTCGACTCCGAAGACCGGTTTTCGGGTACGGCTTTTAACGGGCCTTCGCGGCCTGAATACCCGTTCCAAGGCGTCTTGGGCCTACGCTTAATCCGGTATATTGCCAGTTCGACATTTTTAAATAATCCAAAAATATATATTTTTAAAAATGAAGATAAAAATAATAATGTTTATATGAAAATCTGCCCAAAACCAGAAGCTTGGTTCTGATCTAAACCTCTGCTATTTCGGATGTCTGTGTATATACATCTATGTGTTTCAAATACATTTTTTTTTCTTAGTGTCTAATGGGCTAAGTTATCACAATGTAATTGTATATTTTAATTACTTCGTGCATTTGATTCAAATAAATACTTCTCAAAAGTAATCATGATAGTATCAAACAATGTACTTGAAAAACAAAATTGGGCTTAGCTCTCTATGCCAAGCTATTTTCTATTATTTGAATATTTTATATTATGTTAGTTCTAATATAATACCAAAAGTACAAAAGAATCCCTAGCATTTTTTATGAGTTTAGGGTGTCTGGGATGGAGTCCCACTAGCGGTCTCACAAAAAAAAGGTACATGGTGGATAATATTTTACTTTTATGCCCCTCATAAGATCTAACGCAACACTTCAGGAATGTGAAGAATTTTGATTCATCTTTATGTTATTAATTACTTCTAAGGTCTCAATTCTGCGGGTTGTTGATTCGAGTTAAGTCACAGCAAGCATTAATTTTTCATTCGTTTTATTATCAATATTCTAGAAAATAAAAGTTATCATGAATTTTAAGTATGATATAAAGAGTATAATAATGGGAAATGTGCATGTTTTGATAATAATAAAATACATTTCGAAATAGGTACTAATGATGATAAACCTAAACAGTATGTGTAACGCGGTTCTAAATAAATCTATGTAGTCCGTAACAAAATTATTTTTATTTTCGTGGATATTAAAAATAAAACGAATGAAAAGTTAAAACTTGTTGTAACTTAACTCGAAGCGACAACTTCCGGAACTGATACCATTTCTTAGGCAATAAAGAGCGAAATTAGAAAATTAGAACTAGGCACTAATAAATCCAAATTTTGTTTTCGTTTTTGCAAATGAATAAAAGTCAAGAGTAAATTTATTAATAACTTCACTTTTAATCTGTTTGTATCGTGCATTTCTTTTCCTTATGACAAGTGTTTTACATAATATTTATTTATATTTGATCTGAGAATAATAACTAAAATAACATCAAATAATCCAAACTCATCAAGAGCACGGACTTTATACTACGAGTGTAAACAAGTATGCACCAGCAGTTCTAAGATCAGCGGTTTTGGAATGAGCTAACTCCGAACTTGGATTGCCCTATCAATTATGAGGATAGATTAGATTTATTTGATAGAAATGATATCTAATCGATCCATATTTTTGAAAGTATGTGTCCTTTTTTGTATATGTTCTAAATTTTTAATGATCCATTGCTTGGTCAGTTACTTACTTTAGATTCTTGAAACTTTTTGATTAGAATTTCATAATTGTATTTATATTACATATTATTTACTATTATATTATTATATCATCAGTTTGTACGAGGTTAAACAGGGAGGTTGAGCGTATGTAAGCGGATCCGGACCCGACAGAGGTGGCTCCGGAAGCCATTACTCCCTAATCAACAGCCATTTTCTGTCTTTTTGACGGCTCATTCTTCGCTTTCGTTAACGGCACTAAAATGCTGGGTGGTGTCAACTGCTCATACCGTTAGGTGAATTATGGAATCTTAGTAATGGAAAATAATGGAAAATAGTAAATTCATATTTAGATAGAAAAAATCTATACTATTACATCTATTGCGTCATTATTTGGTAATTCTTCAGGAGTTTGTCGCTTCGAGCTGAGTCTTAATATTTCACTTTCACTCGCTTCCGTTTTAATATTTCCCAAAAATACAAGTTATCACGAGCTACAGACATTATGGGAAATGTTTATACTTCTGTAATTATTTCATCTGGAAATGAACGTTTCTACAAACATCCATCATCTGTACTTCGAAATGTTAGTTGGAACTTTTATTTCTTGATGAAATGTTTACCGAAATCATTACCATAATTACATTATCTTTTCCATGCTAAATCTCACGATAACGTTTTTCTTTGGAAAATATTTAATATTAAAACGAATAAACAATTAAAATTTGTTGTAACTCAACTCAGCTGAACCTGCGGAAGAGATCCAGATTTTTTTTCTAAGAGTGGTTAAAAATGAAATCAAATTAGTTAGTCCCTACCCTCTAGTTTCAAACCTAGCTTCCTCTTCAATTCCCGATAATCCTCCGAGGCGTCTGAGAAGACGATGGCCACGTGACCTTCTTAGTTGAACATGCGATTTGAGTACTACCAGTGGGTAGTTTCTCTACTTGTCATTATATCATGTCATTATGTATAACTCAGCCAATTTACTTGTTATATTACTATAATATAGTTGTGAATATCAATAAATAAATAATAAAAAAAAAAATTAGTTAGTCAAGTGTGATAAAGGAATAACTATAAATCTTCTCTACTTTACTTTTAATTTCTGTATGCGTTGCTGAAAATAATTCTTAACAGTTATTGTTGACATTTAAAAACCTTATTTACTATATCTACAGCGCCGGTGAATAAGTGTTTGAGTCAAATATTCTCCAAAATGGTTTTTTTTTTTTTGTAATTAATGAAGCGGAATCGTGTTATTTTTATAGTGAATGAGGGGCTGTCAGGTATTGGCTTGAAAAGGAATTATTGCTGACATTACAACTCCGCTTCAAATCAAAACCTATGAGAATGACACGATTTCCCTCCCCTCAAAACAATTCACTCACTCCGGATAAAATTCGACTTAATCACTTATACTCTGGGGCTGCGGATATGATTTGTGAAGGCCAACTTGTAGAATTCTAAAATATTTGTTTCTCTTCTTCTCTTCTTTGTTTTTGGTTTATTCAGAATTTATTGCTGCTCTTCCCATGTCCCTCATATCCTTGCCAAAGTGTTTATCTTCAAAAGCAACTTTGATGAAGAAAGCACATCAGACCTAAAAGAACAAACGTTATTGACTATTGAACAAGTCGCTTAATAGACCCCCAAATTACTATCCATTAGTCTTAACATCTATTAAGTGCTCTTAGAACATTTACGGCTCGTGGGACTCAAAATCGCAAACCTTAAGATACTGAAGTGTTTTCCTACATAAGAACTTGGAAATCTAATAAGCTTCAGGTACTAACAATGTCAGTACTAATATCACAATGATTCCTCACTGACATATAACCCTTCAATACTTACCATCAACCAAAAACCGATACACCCCGAAACGTGGTATTCAATAAATTTAATCACATGGCTGGCTATATTGTATGAATTTAACGTTCTGGTAATGAGCTGAAGCTAGACTGTAGCAGAAATTTGTTCATTCATATCTCTCTTATCCATGAATTGTTATTGTATGTATTGTTTCTTATTTTTTAATATTTCTCCGTGACTCAGACATCATATGCCGCTGGATAATTTTAATTTAAAAAAAAAATGGTTATTCTCTATAAATGGTTACAGCATTATTAATAGTATTTGAGAGAATAATATCAAAATCAATTTCTGTCCTTTTTTTCCTCCTCAAGGAGATCCTTACGGTGCCTACAGATGTTTTCCCTGCCTTATTGCCAGGAGAAGGTAAGATGGAAACCCGTAGATAGAAATATACGTACCAGTCCTAGGACTACTTTCACACTTTTACTCCATGTTCGCTTTACAAGGACTTAGCCATTTGTTAACTTCTGGCTTGATAATTATTACACTATAAGATTTTTTTTTAAATAATAGGCGTTGAAACAATATTTTATAAACTGATTTAATTCTGGAGTATTAATGTTGTTCTTAGCTTTGCAATGTGTACTTTATTTCCAAATAATCGTTTAGCATTAATCTATGTTTTCTAATAAAATATGTGATACTAATCCTACCTGTACCTTGTTTTACATGTATAATCTAACTATTTTCCCTCTGTTAAACTGAATTTATTTATTCTTTCTATAAAAATTGAAATTTATTTAATTATAATACTGATTCATTATTTTCGATTTTTCATCCTAAATATATAGTTGTGATAGATACTACAATTGTTTAAAAAAATTAAAATTAGTAGCCTAAATTATTGAAAAAATAAAATTAAAATTAAAAAAGAGATACAAAATATTGGTTTTTTAATAATCACCGTTTTAAATAGTTACTATAAAAAGAAAATAGGAAAATCCACTTCCTCATTATTAAAAAATGGATTATCTTTAATATTTATTAAAGTAAATTTTTTATAAATATTATAAATAAGGAAGGAAATAGTTGGGGGTGCAGTCGAAACGTCGGCACATAATAAAATAAGTAACCACTTATTTAGTGTTTAATATGACTTCACCCCCAACTATTTCCTTCCTTATTCAGATCTTCCAGTCAACTATCTCCTCGCATGTATAAATATTATACGAACTTTTTCTCATTATTGTGATTTTTATATAACCTCATAATTGCAAATTGGACCTGTAATTACCTTTCATGAACATAGACTCTGATTAAATTAATACGATAAGTTCAAGTTCTTTATGTAAATATTTTCCGATCTTTTTTTTATCTCTTTAATTGCTTTGGCAAATATACCTTGTCAAATAACATGACATTATAATGGTATTGGTCATTAAATATCCTTTAATGTTGTTTAATGATATAAACAAATAATTTTGTTTATTTTTGTTTTCTAAATTTATGTTAATTATACTATAATCGTCTATTACAGGTCAATTAAAATCCATCAGGAAAATCGTATGTCAAGCTTCCTATATTATTATCTTTAGTTTTTCTGGCAGAATATGGTTTAAATTATGATTTTCTATCGTTATTATTATTATTTCATGGAATGAAATCTTTGTCATACACATAAGCCAGACACGTGTTGGTGACTCATAGGTGATGGTAGTGATGGTGTCATTCTGCAGTTCCATTGATTAACCACAATTAATGCTTTCTAACGTCCTTATCAATTGTGGTGGAATTCTAATGTTTAATTGGAGGAAAACATTTTTTACGGTTTGCTTTTGTGTCACCAAAGGAAGGATGAGGAATCTTGATAAGTTCGGATCATAATCAATTGAAATTTTATTTTGTACCTATTGGTAGTTTTAGCAATTATTACATTAACAACGATCTGAACAAAATTTACTATTTCAATTCCAACAATAAATTAATAAATTCTAAAATTAATAATTTTTCCATACCTAATAAATGTTATTTCATCATATATTAAGGATAAATCTTGCTCTCTTTCAAAAATATTAATTTAAAATACGAAAATTTAATTAAATGTATTTTATAGGGAAAAAAATAGTAGCAAAAACATTAAATTTACGGGAAAAAAAATAAAATGATACAAAACTCTAATAAGATTTACTTTGATGTAACATATTTTCTCCTCTCTTTTTCTAATATATATATATATAATCTTTTTGTTTTACTTTTTGTAAGTTTAGTAATATAAATGTTTATGAAAAATCCACTTAGTGTTCCTCTGTTTTATTTATTATTATCATTATTTTGTTCTGCAAGTGTTTTAATTTTGTTGTATTTATTCTGTTGAAAATAATCCAATGTTGAATAGTTTATTCAAAATAAATTCAGGATTTTTATGTTTCGCGCTTAAGTTCTTCTAGTAATAATCTATCTTAATAAACTGAAAATAGTGAAGCATAGAGGAAAATAATAAATATCAATGTAGTAAATTTATGACTGTGATCATCTTATATCAAAGTAGTTATCCCACACATATTTATTATATAAAATGTTAAACTTTATCATTGAAGTTTATGGTTAGTACTTTGCTTATCTGGGAATATATCTATGGTTATTCAGTGATAAATCATTCTATGATATTTTATTATTTTTCCCGTGACATTTTCCTTATGGATTTTCTCCAATGAAACTTTTGTTATAAAGGATTTACGTAAGGCAATAAAAGTGTTGTTACATTCCTTTCTTCATTTTTCAAAACAAATTTATCTACTCAAATTACTTATTAGAAGTAATTAGAGATTTTACGAAATATACTCTTAAATCTTTATCTTCTGGTATAAAGTAAATCACAAATTTTTACAATTCGTTTCTCGCTTTTTCCGAGTTTTGTAAGTTCCTTTTAACTTTGTCATAAATTAATTTATGAAATTTGAGTTTGGGAAACCATTCAGTAAATTTGTTTGTATATTGATCTGAAAAAATATCGTTTGCTTTATTTTGTATTAGCTAAATACAAAAAACTATTTGTTAAACAGTTTGGTTCAACTCACTGAATTTGACTGCTACAGTTCTGAATGGGAATTGGTATGTTAAAGAAATTCCATCGATAAGGAAAACAATTTTCAAATCAAAGAATTCAATGCGTACAGTATACTAATATATTATTAATGAATATTTCATGATTCGGTACATACTTGATATGTATGTTTTTGTATACTTGATACATTGGTAAATTATTATAATTATTTGTAACATTGTAATTAGAAAATTATTATTATTAATCAAACGAGACGCATAAAACATAAGAGAGTTTAAAGTATTGACTAGTTTGAAACATGTTTGAGATCTATCCTGTTATCCTAATGTCGTTAAAGACTTAGCTACTAGAATCCTGTCAAAGAATATCTGCAAACCTCAATTACCTTAATGCAGTGAGCATAATCAAATTTTTCCCCGAATGGGTTTGAAAAATCAGCTTATGTCAGGAACCTCTGATCGAATTTTACTCTTAGTAGTTTTTTTTTTAATTCGACATGAAGGAATTATAAACGATTTATTCCGTTTGTGGATTCCTTTACCACTTGGAGTAACATTTCTTCAAAAATAAGAAATTACTCGTTGCTGCAAATTATATAATTACTTATGTAATTACTATTATGAATTATACAATTACATTGCATTGTTGCTTTAGAAAACATGACGATACCAGAAATAGCATAATGCAACCATAAGATTTGATTTATATTACTAGTTAAAAAATAATTCTTTTAATGTTTTATATGTTTATTTGTATGTATATATGTATATAGTTGTTAACACCAAAAAAGAGCGAAGCCTTTTAAAAATAGTTATCCACGCTGGTCACAATGGTCATCCAGATTCCTTTATAATTTACTAAATATAACACTAAACACTTTCTAAACATCAAACCCCAAATGAAACCAATAAAAAAAATGTACAATGACCTTTTTAATTAAAATAAATGTGAGTTTTAGAATAAAAACTAGTCTATTTATAGGAAATGTATATTTCGATAATCATTTCACCAAGAAATGAACGTTTCCAAAATTTCGAAGTTTAGATGATATAACCTAAACAGTATGTATAAGTCGGTCCATTACTCTTTGCATGATTAGTAATAGTCAATAATACAATCATTTACAGTTATTAATAGCCATTAATAAAATTATTTTTATTATAATATTAAAAAGGAAGCGAAAAGTTAAAACTTGTGACTTAACTCAAAGCGACAACTTGCGGAACTGATACCATTTCTTAGGCAATGAAGAACGAAATTATAAAATTTGAACTTGGCACTAATAAATCCAAATTTTTCCCAACACTTTCGGAAATACATAATACATTTTTACAGATTTCAGCAATCACTAGTCCTGAACAATATTTACAGAATATATGGTAATATTGAACGGGTATTCAGTTATGAGGGTGTGGTAGTAAACATTTCCTCCTGAATTTAGCATGGTTATGAGGGCAATATAGTCTCAAATTGTCGCCATAAGAAAGTTTGACGATTGTAGGACTGAATAACTCAAGAATTTCTCATTTTATTAAAATTCAAGAAATATCATCTAATATTATATTATTAAAGACATTCCAACTGTAAATATGATGTTTCCTGTAACGATGACTGAAGTCATGTCACCCTTAATGACTTACGTCATGCCCCGCAGTCCATGAAAATATAACTTCACCTGTTTACATGTTCCTGAGGTTGGGTAACTGCTGTTACATGGCTAACCTTGCTGCAGTTTTGGATCCAAACATTTGCATTTTTCATTTCATTTCATCTCAACAATTAACTGTTCGTTAAAAACGCCCATTTAAAAGCCAGTTAACAAAAGAAGAGGGTGTAGTTTTTAGTTGTTCGTTTTAATGAAAAGTACCATCCATATTTTATATTATTTTTTTAAATAATATGATATTCTAAATCCACACCTTAGTACGAAGACGGTTATTTATTTATTTGAATTAAATAAATTATCTGTTATGCGTTCAATAGCTTTTTACATTCCTTGTTATGAATTTTACATTATTATTTATTCTCAGATTTAAAAAACCTTAATTAAACAATACTAATGTTATAAATAATACTGATTTAACTTAATTATTATCTTACTCTGATCTTCCCCACCACAAGTCCTTCTCCTACGCTCTTGTTAAAACTTCTCGGTATGTACTCTTATTTAGTCTCAGAAAAATTTGCAGCCAGTTGAATATATTCTGTAAATTTTTGTAAATGGATTTATTGCTATGTTTTTACTTAAGTACTACGTACTATGATCGCGGCAGGTGGCCTTAGGATTTAGATTTAAAAATTACAAAAATCCATAGTTAGTTATCCTTCATGGGGGACGTAAAATGGAGGTCCCTGTGCGGTATCAGTTACTATCCCCTTAGATCCCTATCCTAATTATGGACGGGAAAATTTAGAGACTCCCATTGTCGCATCGTCCGATTAACCATGGAAGGATTAAGTGACATTAAATGAAACAAGCACTCACTTATGAACTGAAGTAGCTGTTTCCATTTTTAAGATTATAATGCTTGAATTGATGATTCTTATATTATACTGTTTTCCATGGAGACAGCGATTTTCCCAATATTTATTTTTTCTTCAAAGTAATTGCTAGCTTTTGTTCATAATATGTTAGTTTTACTTAAGAGGTATACATTATGTGATTAGTGAACCATTTCAGAAACCCCTCGTGTAACAATGTTCATTCCATTACATAATGAATACTGGATTAGATTCCCACCTATTTTACGTTTCGATTGAGTGCTTGTTATGTGAATGAGTTGTGCGATTTATAATAAATTTTATATTTAATAGTAAAATAAGTATGTAAGTAATGTCTTTTGAAAAAAATAATCCACTAAATTAAGATTAAAATGTAAGAGATCTTTCAACTGAAAACTTGTTTTTATCCCCAAACTCTTGGAGGTTTCTTTGCTATTATACCTTGGTAGACTTCGGAATGTCATCTATCCCAGTTTTGGTATGCCTAGGGATGTGTCCTCAACCACATGGGACACATCTGGGCCCCACACATGGTGGCGCGCACATTGACACAGTGCCGCCAACCGCATATTATCTTATATTTAATGGTACTTCTTGAGTCGTAT
Organism: Troilus luridus; assembly: GCA_964056705.1. Lineage (NCBI taxonomy): Eukaryota > Metazoa > Arthropoda > Insecta > Hemiptera > Pentatomidae > Troilus > Troilus luridus. The sequence continues at coordinate 62,238,191 of OZ057414.1, forward strand.
TGAAGCTCAAAAATGATCTATTCTACTTTAGGACAGCCAGTTACTTTTTAGTAACGCATAATATAACTTACTGACGACTGGCGGTTGATGCTACAAGAGGCCTTGAGTCACCACGAGTTGTAGTGCCGGAAAGAAGAAGAAGAAGAATATAACCTAGGTCACTGTACATAAACCACTATCATCATATGATTAAAAAATATTACTTCAATAGCAGGCTTCTAAATTATCTATTCTAAATGGTAACATTTCTAATAAGAAAAGTTCAGAGACAATCCTTCTACCTCAAACAATGTATTCAAACATAACCTCTTTGAATCTCGACCGATTCGCTTGTAACAATCTCTTCTGTTTATTGTCGAAAGAAATCCTTTCTTCACTTAGTCTTGTCTAGGGCATAACCTCTTTTCTGTAAAACTATAGCACTCTCTTCTTCTTTGCGCATGTTTAATTATTAAATATCATAATATATTCATAATGCCAATTTCAGATATGAAAAATAAAACTGTCCGCACTCAATCATATCCATGATATTGTCATATGATTTATTTAAATACTGAACAATAACGTAGTCGACAGACGTTACTAAAAAATAACTGGCAGTCCTGAAGTATAAGAGACCCTGTTGTAATTATACTGACCTTCTTTAAGAATTGAGTTTTTTTTAGTTAACTTTTCCTTTAGTTCTATATTATAAATTATATAATGCGAATAATTTATTACATAATTATATATTTTTATCTTAATTTTAATCTACTGTATAGGTTGAACTTTTTAATTTTTTTTCAAGACATTATTTAATCAGTAGCAGTTACCCTAACAGAGAACAAGTCGCATTCGCTGCATCAGACGACCTCTTTCATATCTTGGACAAAATTAATTCAGTGCTGTGAACTCTTGCCGTTTTCATAATCACGTAGCAGATGGATCTTGAGTTAGATAGTTCCCTCTGGTTTCAATCATATGAGAGCTCTTGATTAGGAAATTATGGTCTCATGGCTATATTATGGATTCCAAATGGTTTTACTTTTTTCTTTTTTTTTTCAGAACCTCCTTTATTTTATGAAATTACAATTACATTATAGGTCGTAAAAACTATAGCTTCTATATAAAGAAAAACCTTCTGTTACCTTTCGGCAAATGGTAATGGTTTTACTATAGAATTTCTTCAAGATTTCAGTAATCGCCTGCTTCCAGCTTCTTGGGGAATTATGCCAGATGCCATTGTTATTTTCCCCATTTTTTTTTAAATATGCCTTATATTCTGTTAAGGTGTACGAAAATCGTATAAAAAACCAATTGCAGCTTTTTTTTAAATTGTTTAAATTATATTGTTTCTTGGTCTTTTGTTTAAATATTTAAAAATGAATAAAAAATGATAATAAATTATAAATTATTTATTTAAGTTTGTTAAAACATGTAACTAGTAATTCACAAAGTTGTATACTTAACCACTTATTATAGGTGCTACATATTGATTTGATAAATCAATATATTTATGATCTATAACCAAACGCAATACGCGTCTTCTATAAAATGATTTTCAATAATGTGTATGTACATTTTCATTTCTGTCGTAAAACCCGAAATTTCAATATTTCGTCATTAAATTTAAAGATAATTTGTCGATTTTCAATCGTTGTTTTGACGGACGTCGATGAATATATAGTATGAAAGGATAAATTTATCCACCAAAGGATAAATATATACTAATAACAAAAATTTAGGGGTTGTACTTTTTATTTTATTTTAATTTATGGTTTTCGGTTGTTTTATATAACTTTTAATATTTTAATTTAACTTTTTTTAATCTTCCGTCCATGTAATATAATTTAAATTTCTGTATTCCTAATATGAACTAACAAGTTGCATTTATCATCAATTTCTTTATTCTGGCTATATTGTTGATAAAATGTTATTATTAAGAGGAATAAATGTTTTGTTTGCTGATCCACCTTATGCCGTTATGACTCATCGGACGATGCTACATTCGGAGTCCATATATTTTGCCTATCCAGTTGTAATTAAGAGAAGGATTTTTAACGAGTTCCTGACTTAAGAGAGATGTTAATAATGGGAGTAAAAAAGAAAAAAACACGTCCTTATGTTCTGAAAGATGGGTCCTTAGTTACCACAGTCCTTAACCGTCCTCAATTCTCTCCACTCTTAAGGAATGCGGTTTGAGGTGCCTTTGAACTTTTTTTCCTGTAGCGCTGTAGCCATCCTCACTTGGACTTATTTAGGAATGTCCTCTTGTGTCTTCTGATAGGCTTGTGAAAGCTGTCCATCTATATCTTCTCCGGGAGGAATTCGTGTCTTAGTCGTTCGCAATTTGGGAGATTTCAATGCTCCTTGTTCAATAGTCGAGCTTTTTAGGATGAAACTCCGTTCGGAAGTATCAAGAGTCATCCCCGAGGTAACAGATTTGAAAGGGTTCATTTTATCCGCTTCGTTGTCCAATTATGATTGAGATAGAAACTTTTAAAATTGCTTAGAATACTTTCAAAGAATTCTGTATAAAGGGAGATATTTGTAACCTGGCTTTAGTGCCACTGATGATTTCTATTAAATTGAGCTTTTAGTCCATTGTAAGAATTATTTAGATGTATTACATTTTTTATATATAGCATTCTAAAATATTTTAAATTAAAAAACCGAATTCTAATTCAGAAGTTAAAGATCACTTACCCAAAATCTTACATACCCTACTTCCTAGTAATTTATATAGATATATAATAATAATAATAAAGTCTATATGTATTTTGGGACAAGAAAATCCCTATAGAATAACAATAAAAATTAATATAAATAAAATATTGTTTTAGAGTAGAATATAATTACGTTTTATTAATTATTACAATTAAGTGAAAAAGGATATAAGAAATAAATTTCTATAATATATTTAAAATATATTTATATATATATTATGAGACTGGCTGAATCGAGATCTTTTAGAAACGTAAAACAACCAAGTTGTAAAAAATCGTTAAAAATTAAAAAAAAAAAGTTTTTATTTATAAGTATATACATATATTTCTAAATTTATTTATAGCCGTTTTCATGATTTTACTTTGCCACATGTATTGTAAAGGAGTACCCTCTAGTAACAATTAAAAATTATAATAACATTCAATCCCTTATCTTAAGGTTCACACACATTATTCTTTCATATCAATATAAAGGTATTGGACATATGTAGAGAGGACGACTCTATTTTTAGCTAAGTGTTAACATGTTGTGAAGCTCGTTCAACTTTTCAACAAAGCAAGGTACCTTGAGTGGTCAGTGCCGAGTCGTTGGTACGTGACTTGTGCGAACTTATGGTCTTTTATGTAACAATAGAAGCTGTCCGGGGTGTATTTTTAAGATCCGAGTCATGATATTTTTAGTTTTAGTTTTTTCTATACATATCTTTATTTTTAGTTTTTGCAACTGCCTAGCATCGCCTCCGGGTAATTTGATGTTTGTCATTTCTATCACCGATTTGTAAGAATATGGAGATTTGGTAATTGATACTAATGAATGTTATTAGCAAGAAGCAGAATGGCTCAATGCTAGAGCGCTTAGTTGCCATGCCGGTTCGAATCCGGTTGTGGCAGATAAATTATTTAATCTATAAGCAGCCCAGGATGGACCCTTTCGAACATATAGATCCTCCTAAGACTCTCTCAGCCTTTATAAAGAGACTACCCTTAATTGGGGGAAAATCTGGCGATTGAGCGTGATCTCGTTAAATAAAATTATTATTTATTTATTCTTTAATTTCTTTCTTCTTAGATTACGACATTTTATCAGAAACGACTTCTTATAATATGAGACGAAGTGGCGGTAAGATAATTAGAAGCGAATGCGAGGGAGGCGCTAGTTGGCAGCTTCGCACTTTTTGATTTTTCATTCAAACTAAGTTTGACGTGTATCTTTGAACTCTACATCAAGGAAACGATACTGTCATATTTTTGTAACCCATCATGTCCTGGAAAAATATACTCATGAGAACCTCTACCTGATTCAAAGCGTGACGCTGAGCCATGTTGTCTTTTTTGGCATGGAAGCGCTTTCTTGAAACAAAGAATGACAACTGCCAACTAGGATTTGTTTTTTTAAAATATCATAAAAGGAAAAGAACTTTAAGAAAAAAAACTTCAGTTCTGATATTTATCTTAATATTTGATGCTTTATAAAAAACAATTCTCTATAATTTATTCTAACTTTGAATGTATTCATTTTTTTTATTAGAGGCTTCTTTACATTAATATCAAAATACTTATGTATAGTCTGTCTTTGCACAGAAAAACATGAAGGGCTGGAAATGTCTGAAAAAGTCAAAATCTAAAAGAAATTAGGCATCCTAATTCCGTGGAAAAACTAAAGTTATCTTATTCCAATCTAAATATTGTTGTAAGATGTAGCTTTATTTATTTTTTTTAATCTATGCATTCCATCTGTCCATTTAAATTAAAAGGAGCAGTTGCTTTGTGATTCGAGGATTTTTAGATTTATAATTTAACTGAGCACGAAAAAAAGTCGAAACAAAATGTAGACCCTCGATCGGTTGCTCAACAACACCGATAACTACTAAAAACTTTTAGGATTAATAACTTACTTTCTTGGAAACTCTTCACTCTTTCTTGGAAGCTAACTTAGTAAGCAGTGTTCCTTATTCCCACTCTCATCGAATAAATTATTTAATTATTGTTGTAGAGAACACTATTATTATTATTATTGTTACACTCGAGGAATGATCAATCCCTTATAATATTAACTATTCGAATCTTTTGCGGTTAACGATGTTCCTACTTTGAGGCTGGTCTGAAGCATTTTGGCTTTTTGTAGTGAGAAGATGTTAAAAAAATATACAGATGAATTAAATATGGTTTTTGTACTTATGTTTTATTTCCAACTGTCTGTTATATCCAAGATTTATAATTTATCATTTTTCGGATTCAATTCAGTTCCTTATTGTAATTTACTTATAACAATACCCTGTCATTTTCCTTGTATAATGTTCACTGATATGTCCTTTTAATTTTTATTCTTTCGATTAGTATTCAACCTAATTTGATTTGCTGTATCATTCCGTAGCCTATTGTTACAGTGTTATAAGGATTCGGTTTGGAATTTTTTTCTTCTCACTCTCGAGAACGGGCATCGAAGAATTTTCAGAGAAATTCGCTACGAGCAGAAGACATAAAAGCGCTCTATTGAAGAGCAAGACCGCAGAGACTATAAAAACAGGCGCCCCCGAACTGTATCAGATGTCTGGTTCAGTTGAGAGCATCAACTGGGACCCTTCACTCCCGTGCTTATGTTTCTAATTGAGGACAGTTTTCTTTTATTATTTAATTATTCTTTTTATTTCTTTGTGTTTTGGGCGCTTTCTAATCCTAATGTTTGTTATGAAGGGACGTAACGGTTATTTCCTAGTGGTTTAGAGATAACCACGATAGATTAATGCGATTATCTTGTCTTTGTGGTTCCTATGGATATTTATACTTTAATTCATGAGATATGCAATGCGTTTATTTTTGGTTTTTCATTATTCTACGAATAAGCTTGTTATCCGGTTTTTTATTATTAACAGAATCTTTGTAGCAAATCTTAACTATTCTGGTTTTTTTCTCTCAGCATATTGGTGTTCCTCAAGGTAGTATCTTAAGCTCTGTTTTGTTTATACTTTACACAGTTAATTGTTGGTTCGTTTAAGATCATTTTATAATGCTATGGCTAATCGGACTGGAAAATTTAAAAATATATTACTGTACAAGTACCAATGTGTACGATAATATTAACTTGAGTAGAGAAATAATTTATTCAATAATAAATTCGTTAACAAACAACCAAATTTTTAATAGTTTTACCTTTCCTATCCTAAGTTTTTCCTATCCAGGTATACTTAGGATAGGGTTCTTTAAAGAGTACCTGAGGTTGAACAGACTTGGTGCTCCCTTTTACACCCCTCTCGGAAAAAAAGCATAATTAAGGATTACTTGCTCCCTTTCTTGGAATTCGACGAGCTGCTGTTCTATACCTAATTTAATGGTATACACACTATATTTTTTCCAATAACAACAGAAAAATTCAAGGGCATTTGAATTACTGCGAACAGGCGAACTTTGACATATTCTTTAGTTTCAGTATTCAAGTTGTCTTTTATGTTTATTTTAATTTTAACGACTTTTTTTTCATGCGCTTATAATAATGGGGGTATCCATATCGTATAACTCACTTTATGATTCTGATTCAATCTTTACATCTGTATTACATAGCACTGAAATTATCTAGATTCATGAATAAACATAGCTATTTACAGCTTACCGCCTCTACTGTACAAGAGAAAAAAACTCGCCATCAACTATTTGACGAAGTTATATACCCAGGCAACACATCCTGCTCACAAGTACATTTTTCAATCCAAATTTTCTTCCAAATTTCGACAAAAATATAACACCAAATATGCTCCCTTTAGCTGAAAGAATGTCCACTTAAATAGGAGAGCTGAAACTGATAAGATTAAACAAGATTCAAAATGACATTCCTCCTTGGACTGATTTAAAACCAAAATTAAATTTCAAACTGACAAAATTTATAAAAGAATGTACAAAGCCCCTAGAATATACTGAAATGTTCAGTAAAATAATGACCTCTTTACCAGAGCACTTAATAATACTCACTGACTTACTAAAGTATACTTCAACAGGTTCTGCCTTTGCCACACCCGATGCTACCTACAAATGTAAGCTACATCAACTTAGCTGTGTATATCCCGCAAAAGTCAATTCCATCGGAATGACTCTCCGATATGCCATGAGAGCACCAGTTGTACATTTGGTAGTAGTATCAGTCTATTTGAGTGCCTTAAAAGCCATGAGTAATATCTATCCAGACCACCCTGGGATAGAATCTAATTTAAAACTTATAAAACAGCTGCTTGATGTAGGAACATCGATCAATTTTATCTGGTCATCAGCACATGTAGGTATTATAGGTAATCAACTGGCTAATAGGGCAGGAAAAGAAGCTCTTGCTCTTCCAGGTCGTGGTAGAGCTGTCTTGACCCCTTCCGAGCTAGCGCGGCCACTAAGACAGAAGGTACACATAGAGTGGCAGCCCCTATGGGACAATAGCCCTCCAAATAAATTGAAGTTTAAAAACTGATGTCAAACCATGGAGCAGCCCCTGTCGTAGTATCCGAAGAGAGGAAGTTGTCCTTACACGACTTAAGATATGACATACAAGGCTTACCTAATTACTAAAGAAAGACCGCCAACATGTAAGAAATGCAACGAGAGTTTGTCAATAGCACATATTCTCGAAGGCTGTACGTTTTACAAAGGAGCGATGGATAAAATATGACTACCTGCCAATGTATCCATGATGTTAGGAAATGAAGAAACGTACATTAATGAGGTCATCGTCTTTCTGCCAAAGGAGGTATTAATTAAAAATATTTAATTTAATTTACAAGTTTTTTTTTAATTTTATTTTTGTTATTATTATTTTCTATATTTATTTATTTTTTATTCCGGTTTTATAAAAATTGTTACTTAAAAACCATTACATTAAACTAAGGCATTGATGACCAATCGGTTTTCTGCCTGAAATTTGGAACAACCAACCATAGCTATTTAATCTCGCTCAACCTCTGGGATCCCATTTTGATCTTAAGGCCTGTGGTTTATATATGATCCGGAAGTCCCTCTTTATTTTAAATCGGTCTCGAAATCGCCCGTAGAAGAAGATGAATTGTAAATTAGAAAGTTATCTATCTGAAAACCGACCATAAATTATCGGTAGATTGCTAGGAGGATATTAAGAGAATGATACCCTCCTCGAAGAATGACTCGGTCACTTTCAAATATAGCCATTGTCTCGCTCAAAAATACCGGTGATGCAAGCGATAACCTAGCCCTTTACTATTTGACCTTTAGCGGTTTACAAACTCCCTCCACTTGGACCTCAGGAACGCCTTCAATTCTCCTACAATACGCTTATCGTCCGAAGGAATCTCAATACCTTGGTGTGAAATGCCTAAGGCATTGGTGGAGTTTTCTTCCTTGGTCATTGATTTGTAAGAGATAAGCTTCTTGTTAACATTATCAATTAACGATTATCAATTGTCAGCCATTGTAATGGTATTCCGGTGTAAGTTCCCTTCTATTTCTTTTCTTGTTAACTTCTGTAAACTCGCTTAAACGAAGCCTGGTGGGCTGTAATGACCATAATATAAGTTAATATTTTTTTTTATTTATTATTTGGGAGCGGAGTGGCTCAGTGGTAGAGCACTGAGAACCCCAGACTCGTTCGCGGATCGTAGTGGTTCCAGGTTTTTTTTGTATTTATAGAAAATTCTTGTTAATAATAAGAGACATTTCTGTGAGAAAAAAAATTGCTTAAATATTTTATTGCGTTTTACGTTCCACAAGCTGTTTTACTCGTTATCTAGCTCAATCTATAAAAATAACGTTTTCATAATTGATATAACGTCCCTTTAAAACTACTATGGCTAATCAGACGAGGAATAATTAAACAATTTATCAATGTAATAAGATTTTACAAAACTATGTCTCCCGACACCGTATTTAATTATAACAACTAATGGTTTTATGGAATGGACTATGTGCTATTTAATGGTAATGCCAAGGTTGGTATTATTCGGTGAATTTGTAGACCTTGTACTGTACGAATGCATTATCTAGACTGGCCACAATTTTATATTCGATGAAAAGAAAGGATTTCACCAATGTCGAAGTTTTTAGTTAAGCTTCATGGTTCTATTCCAAATGTCCTCATAATATTTATTAATAATTTGTTGACTGATTCGGAAAAAAAATTGAAGACTACAGGGGGAAACGAGGTAACTCATTTTTCCCCTAAATTTTCAGGAGAGCCAAATGAGCCTCAAAATTTATCGACATCATTATCATTGTTATTTTTTTTCAAGAACCGACACTTGTCCTGTCAATCTGACATTAGACATGATGTTTGTGACCCTCGTAACTATTAGGGGTAGCCAGGTTACTTAGCTTTTCTGCAACATCGTTCGGATGAACTAATTTTCTCCCGTTATGGAGTTGCTCCTTCATTTGTTTAGAACCGTTTGAACTGTTTTTTTTACCACATCGTCGTGTTCACCACTGGAAAATTCATCAGTATTTGCTACTAACTTTAGGTTAATAATAGAGTTACCTCATTTTCCTCTGTGGTCTTGAATTGATCCCCACTTAGTGAACTACTGACACAATCTATTGTTAACAATAAATTATGAGAGTTGTTGAGAAATATTTAGTTTTTTATTGGTCAATTATCATGGCTGCAATTTATGACCAATGAAGCCTCAAATATACGTTTGAATAATAAAACATTGGACAAGCAAGAGGCGCCTAAACACTAGGCGACCCTGAGCATACATAATCTACTTGTTGGGCGTTATCTCCATCTTGCTATCTCAATCCGCACTCTGATTTATTCGAAAGGTTATCATTTGAATTGAATAATCACTGGCGATAGGAGTGACTGCTCAGGCCAGCTGTCCAATTGAATAATACATATTCAATCGCTCCTATGCACTTCCTGTCTTGAGTGTATCCAATTCATGAGGATCTGGTGTATAATCATTAAGGTCTGCCCATCGAATGTTTGGTATTTACTTTTGTTTTTTAAACTTCAGCTGGTTCGTGAAGGAATTAGCTAACATTATTCCTAATTAGTATGGTAGTACAACCTTGATGATTATCTTCTTAACAATATCATGCATCTAGTTTGCATTAATCAGTGAACTACCGGAAGGATCGTAATGTAGTAAGCAGGTGGTAATTTTTTTACCGTTTTTTTTGCTATAATTTTTTCTGTTATCTACGCAGTCTTTACCCACTAAATAATACTTCAAATAATTAATTGTTTATAACCAATGATCTGGAAGTAGATCTGGACCTGCTGAAACGAAAAGAGGCATCGAATCCAGATAATAAAATAAATAAATTATTTTTCTTGATCTTTTTGCATGGCAGTTTAAAAAAAATAATTTCTTTAATTTCATGGAATACATGCACATTTAATATATATGTAAATTACATCATTTTTATTTTTGTTTTGTGTATAATTTTATTGTATTCTAATTTGTGTATTTTTTTCAGGTGAGTTTTTATGACCTGGATTGGTATGTGCAATTATAATATTTTTTTGGAGCATTTATTTTGTGAATTAGCGTATACGTGTGAGTGTAGGCTTGCGTGTGTAATTGTGCTTGATTGCACGTGTGTGTAGGTCTGTCAATAATTAAATGCCTATCATGCATGCAAATGCATACAAAGATGTAGTCAAATCTATCCTTTTAAACACAAAAAATGTTATATCACCGTTCTTCAATTGTTAAAATCTTATAAATTTCAGTGGCTATTATTTTTCTTAGCCAAAAAAATTAAGTTAAAACATACGGAACATTTGAAAGAGGTTATCTCTGTTCTAAAAGTTCGAGAAACATTAACAAGGCTTAAACTCTCTTTAAAATTCTTTAAGATTTATAAAAATGCGTTTCCATCTAGGATGTACATGCTATGTTGTGTAAATTACTGTACCTTATCTTTTCAAGATTTCAGTTCCACTCCTATTATAGTATACTTGTATTAAAATTCTGCTTGACAAGAACTTGGTAAAATATATGAGAGAGAATGGTATAATTAGACCCACATAGATTATTATTATTGTTGAGGTGAAGCTATTTATTAGATCTATTAAAATATGTACAAGGTGCTGTGTGGAATTTCTGATTGGCTGAGAACCGCCACACCCCTTGAACCCAACGACCTATCGAAGTTTTTTTGTGGTGCCGCCCCTGGGTCATCCCCAGACCTGCGCTTCACATTCCCTTCCATTCCTCGCATTCATCTCAATATTATATCATATAATACTATTATAATTTATAATATTATATTATTATGTGTACTGTATTTCTGAAAGGAGTTTGGGTAATTTCCTGTACCTCAAGCTTTTCCAGCCCTCTAAAAACCGGAGAGAATTTAACGGCTGAAAAAATAAGGCCTCAATTCTTGCTTGAAAATAGATCTGGGAGCTATGAACTGTGTTCATTATTTCAAGGGATGAATAAATAGAAAGGAATTTACAGGATTCTGGATTACTCAGTGCCTAACATTATTTTTACCTTTAACAAAAGTTGTATATTCTATTAAGACAATGATATTAACCCTATTAATATCTAAATAATGTTTCGCTATATTGTTTAATATATAAAAATTATTAATTTACCTGTTTCTAATTATAGAAGTGTATTAGTGGTTAAGGTTTTTGGACTAGATTACAGTCTTTGCTTTTAAAATAATATAAATTATTTTTTAAACACATGGTATTTTTTATAATCCAAAGTAGGAGAGGTACACAGGCCCTTATCCCAATTAAGGGTTACCTACCCTATTTATAGAAGCTGGTGTGCCCAAAGAGGTTCTCCCGACCTCACGGCTATGGTGAATAAACAATTTTCCACGTCCTGATTTAACTTTAGGCTAAAAAGTTCGAAAGCATTGTACCTTATCCAATGAAGAGCACTGAAGGGAACTATTTTCTAATAATTTAGGAGTTTTTAATAAAGTGGAGAGGGATATCTCATTGGGTGCCTAAAATTATCTGATATATCTAATTAACTAAATATAAACTAATATTTAAAACATTGTTAAAACAATCCTCAAAACTCTTTGAAAAATAATCCCTCTGGGTTCTGAACTGAGTAAGGAATCTGAAAAACTATTTCTCTCAGTTACAATAGTTGATTTTTTTAAATAGTATTTACACAGATGATGTAAAAGTTGCTATTGTAGCCTTAAAGTTCACACAAAACAGTATTGTGTTTATAATATAAAACTTGGATCATAAAAATAGATTATAAATCATGTATGAATTAGTTGTTTTGCAATTAATGGTTTAAGGCAAATATAAAATAGTTGAAACTAAAAAGATTTTTTTTTACTTATCATACAATTCTATGATTACAATACATTCAAATAAATTGTAACACAACAAAAGTTGTGTAAATAGTTAACCGTTTGAAGGTGAAATTGGCTTATTATTATATTTCCATATATTGGATCGCATTCCATCCTATCGCTCCGGCATTCGAAGCACTGACCCTGGCACCTCCCGCCCAGATGTGACATGGCTCCCGCGATCGTGGGCTGACTGAGTCGACCCCCGCCACACCCAGATGGCGTCACCTCGTATCGGAGGCGTTTCTGGCCATTTTTAAATCCCACATCCTATTCAAATCTCCACCTGTTCACGCCTCCGGGCCAATTCCGCGGCCTTCTCTTCCCATTCAATTCAAAGTCGCTAATTACTCTCGATTGCTGTGAGGATCTGCCATGGGTAGGTTCAGACTCCTCCTTGCGCAGTTAACTCTCGTTTCCTGTCCCGCTTCTTCTACAGGCTCACAATGGTGGGGGCTGACCCTTGTGAAATCGATATCGCATTGCCTCGGATAAGCGGAGCCATGACCTAGTCAGTAACGAGCACTATCTGGCCTCAAGATGCTTGTAAAATAAACTGGTACGACCGAGCACTTTTTCTTTATTTATTTCTTCCTATTATTTATATGTATCTATATCTGTAATTACATAATTAATTGAAGTTGTTTAATGTATGTAAGAGAGCGGAGTAGCTCAGTGGTAGAGCACTGAGTTGCCATGCCGATGGTCCTGGGTTCAAATCTCGCTCTATGACTTTTATTTAATATTTTAGCGGCCGTAGATAGAAGATACTATGGGATGTAAGACCCTCCTGGTGTTTAGCCAACCTTTATAAAATGGGTTCCCAAAATAAGAGGCGTATACCTGGTGTTTGAGCGTGATCTAGGACAAATCACCTCCCTGCACAACCGTTGGCCAAGAAACAATACAGTTTCTACCATGTTCTGAACCCCAAACCCTTCACGGGTTGTTTTGCGTAAAGTTGTGCAGGTTATTTAGGTAATAATGTATAATTGAATGGTATTTATGCTCAGCTAGGTCTTATCCTAGTTGAGATACTCCAACAAGGTTAAAATATCGAACTTTCAAAATGGCTCCGATTTAAGTACTTCTATTATTGTTTTAGTGAAGTAACTAATTTCTCTCTCATGGTTAGATAAATATGATAAATATAATTATAATGTGTAAGATAAAATGTTCACTCCCATGATTGTTCATTCTTGCATTGTATTATAGTTATATTCAAGCAAACCTTGAACAACGACAACTTTTCATCTTTACTTTTCCTTAATTATATGTTATGTTTATAATAAAAGGGGGTTTAATTTTAAACGGAAACTTTTTTTGAAATTTACAACTGTATACAGAATACATCAAGTGAATATAATGAATGAATACATTGACATGAAAAGACAAGTAGAGAAACTACCCAGCGGTAGTACTCAAATAAACCGGAAACAGGTTTTATTTAAAAAAAATATAATCAAGTCTAGCAAAAAGTATGTCTGTACGTTAAAACACTACATTAAGAAAGAAAGTGAAATTACTTGTTGAATACATGAATATGCCCACGATCATATAGCAACTTTAGACCGAACTCAGAGACATATTTGCTAAAATGATTCATTGAAGTCGTTGTATTAATATAAAATTGAATAATATTAAAACTCAGCTGAGTCTTCTAGTCGAGATCTCTTAAATGAAAGTATTTGCAATATTGTTTCTTTGATGTAAATAATCTCTCTTATTGTTAGTACTATTGTTGTCAGTATTTTTTCTAAACTTGTCAGGAGTAATTCACCTGCTTAAAAATACATTCAGGAAATTATAATAGATGAGAGTTGGGAAAATAGATGTTAATTAATTGTTTTATACGTTGTATACCTAACAGTATTTAAAAAATACTTTGATTGTAATTTTAATTTTTTTTTAGTTTAATCTAACAAAAACAGCTCTAAGTGCAAAAATCTGCAAACATTAAAAATTGTGATACATTTGTTTAAAAAGCTATTTATTCTGCTTTAATGAAAGAAGGCATACAATTATTCCAAATAATTAATATTAATATTATTTTAAAAGATTAATCACTATTATAAGATAATAAATTATGGCACAGCACCAGGTCTATGAAGTACCTACTGTTTTCAAGTGATAGTTTCAGATAAAAGTTGTCATCTTTAAATTTAGCAGTAAATTACTAATATTCTATTAATTGATTAGTTAGTAATTAATTGGTATTATTTTATTATTATTAGTACTGTATTATTTATAAACATCCACTGCTCCATATATTCCGTTTGCTTTTTTTCCTTCATTTTTTTTTGTTATCTTCGTCTACGTATTTGAATCATCGTTTAAACCAATATTTGTAAAACTGTAAATACCGCATGGAACTGTAAATACCGAAGGTCGTACTGCTACTTTCGACAGCTGTTTTGAATAAAGCCACTAAATTTGAGGAAATGTTGCGTGCTTATACAGGTACTTATGTGTGTGTTTATGTATAATTATGTGCTTGAAAATTCCTAATTATTATATTGTCTCCTGTTTTCCCTTCACACTGAATCTGTTTTTTTTACTTTTTTTTTTTTAATTTCGAGGTGTAATTTATGGAATGTTACGGGCATTATTGAGTGTCTAAAGGTACAATATGTGTTTACTAATTCGCCCCTGAACTTTTCGAACAAAGATCCTCTTACTTTCTATGATAATATATTCAGTTGACCTCTACTGTGTGATACATCTGCTATAAATAAACACTTATAAAAATAAAAAATATTTACATAAATCAGGTATTTATTTAAAGAATATGTCATAGCAACGCGATTTTGGTTACAGTTAGAGCATTATGTTGTTAAATTATTTAACTGCATTTCTAAATTAAATTCATATTCGTTAATCTTACTTTATGTTTAGTACATGTCATGTAAATTGCCTTCTTTATCCAAACATGCTTAAAATATATACCATAGATTATTGTTTTAAAACTATAATTATTTTTAATCTACTAGCCTTTATTATACTTTTAGTTAGAAATCAATATAACTGGTATTGTAATTTAATTTACTATTGTTTAATTTGAGCAAGCGTAACTGTTCTGGGTTTTTTAAAAATATATATGTATATATACCTCTGTCTTTTTGTCCAGAAATGTAACGTTACTAATAAACATATTTGTCTCTATAAATTAAAATAATAAATTTGAAATATATTACTTGTGAATAATGATTTTATAAAAAATTGAATTTTTAACGATTTTCAAATGATTATGAACGGTTATATTTCCACTTTATGTTCTTTCAGATAGTAGAAAAAACAACTTGTTTTTTCTAGGTATTTCAGTGTTTTTTTCTTAACTCCTTGAATAAACGCTTCCATGGCCACAGTTTTTTATGGTAAAACCTCAGTCCGTTTTTCTACAACATAATAACAAGTTATTTTCTATAACATCATAACTTGTTAAAGTAACAATAAGTGTCAACATTTTTGACAAAATATTACATTTAGGAAATAATGAGTGTTAGAAATTACTACAAAATTTTGGTTTAATTAATAAATATTAATTAATTAATTAATATTAATTGGTAAATGGCAATGGTACTTATTTCCATTCGTGTACTCAGGTCGTTATAAAGCGTCTGTGTGCTTAATGTTTAATTGTTTTCCCTAACGATTGAACAAATCATAATTATTTATCTAAAAATTAAAATTGATATATTTCATCAGTTATTTCTGAGAAAATAAATATACTCCAGTTTATTAATTGATTTGTTTGTTTATTAATTTAACATCACTTTATGCAGTTTTGGTTAATTGACGAAGCTACCGAGGGAGGGATCTTTAATGTTTACCTGTGATACGTGACATCGAACAGACAATTTATGTCCCTTAGAAATGGTGGGTGAGGATTTTTTTACCCCTTTTTAAAAGCCATATTCCTTTTGTTATACATATCGTTAAAGGTATATATTAGGTACATTAGTTTTCTAATTACGCTAGTTTTTATAAATCATTATTTGGTGACATTCATGGGTTAATTTGCCCATATATGTTGAAGCTCTCAGCAGAGCGATATCAACATCCTTTTTTAAGCTGGTTAAGAAAACAAACCTCAAAAAAAACTCTTCATTCTATTAACCCAGTAAGAGATACGCCATAGTACAACCCAGTTGCCCGCCGTGACAACGGCCCATTGAGTACACCCGCGTACCTGCCGACAATTATCCGGGGAGTACAGAATGGATGGGAGGTTACCTGCGGGGTTGCCGAAGTCGGTCGCTGTTGCCACATCTACTGCCCCGTCAATGGCTGCTGGAAAAACTCGGGAAATGTCCTTCGTAGTGAAAAGCTTATTAAGAAAAAACGGCAGGGTTAGGAAAATCGGATTCAGGAGTTCCTGGTTTTTCGGCCGATCTCGTCGATACATATGTTCAGCACTCCTCCCTCTTGAAGTTTTAAGAGCCTTTTATGTTTTATTTTTTCGAAGTTTGTAATTGTAAGGTTTCTAAGTGGCAGTAAAATATCAGTTGGGAAGGATATTTGTCTGAAGTACTTAAGTAGATATGGCGACCATCCTTGTTGACAATTAATCATTTAACACCACCTTTTAGCCGTGAATATTTTAGTTCTTTTTCTGTCATAGTTTGTTGCAATTTTTAAATATTTATTCATAGCAGATTAAAGCTTATTGTGTTACGGATATGACAATAGACCTTAAAGTGTATGATACTATGTCGTATCATATATCCTCGCCTCTCATGTACCTCGTCGTATCATTTACCTCGCCTATTTTAAATACCGATTACTAATCATTGCTGTCTGATAAATGGATAAATGTATAATAATATATTTTCTAAAGGGCAGTAAGTTCTATATTAAACATTAAATTCTTTAAAAGCTTATTGAGATTTGCTAAAAAAAACTCTCTAGGTTTAGAAATCTGTATTTGTTCTAAATATTTGGAAGTAAAACTCTGCATTAATAAGGTAGTCGTATTAACTGTTTATTTTTAAAATGTATCTTTATAAAATATAAATTTCTTCTACATAGAAAATAAAAATATTGAAGTACCTTATGATCGATTTGGATTAACGCTTGTAATTGCAAAATCTAGCTTTTTTATTAAGTCTTCGCGTTCCATACAATTTTCAGCTGAAAGTTGAATTATTATAGTTATTTATTTTTATTTGTTGGCCTTTTAAGGGTGTCATAAATTAAAATTATGTGAGAAATCAAAGTTTTTTTATATTAACGAAACACCATTTACCTTAAGTAAGTACTTTTTTACTCAAGAAAGTTTTTTTTCCATTGATATAAGTAATTTTATAATCAAGTAACCTAAAACCTAATACAAAAATAATTACAATAGGTATCTAGTTTTTTTTTTTTTTTCAAATATTGGTTATATTATATTTAATATAATTTTATGGTTTTTAAACATTATTTAAGAATTAGCTTTAGCGGAGAAGTGGGTACTGCGTTGCTGGCTAAATTGGGGCCATGTATTCATCAATTACACCATCATTTGATTAGCAGACTACAACCGGAATGCCCTCTTGGTTTAGAGAGTCCGTCTCTTGTAGAAAACTCCAGTTCGTTCTATATGAAATGATTATTTTTCTTAGTCATTTATTTGATTATTTAGTTAACCTATATACCCCTAAGGTCATCGCAAAAATTATAATTGGTATTATATTTTTCTATATTTTTTCCATCAAAAAACCTCAATTTTTGACAATCGTGACTTCAACCTCTGCTTTAATGTTATTGACCTATCTTCTCTTCAAGGCAAATTTTTTTCATTACTCAAATAAAATTTATTAATCAATCATCTAACATTTGCAAAACGTTCAGTGACTAATCTTAATATTTTAATAATCAAGACTAAACTACCTTGTATAAGTTATTTAAAAAAATGCTGTTAACTTTTGTTACAAGGATTTTTATATGCCTAAAAAAAATGGGTACCAGCTAAAGTATTCAAATTCCAGAGGATTCCTTCTCCCTCTCTACTTCAAGTTCAAGAGGCAATTTTCTTTTCATACGTCTTGGAGTATTATCAGGGAATGAAGAGAAGAGGTTCGAAACTAGTGGGTTTTGATTGGAAATAAATTTTTTCATGAAAGTTCATGTCTTACTCAGACAAATGATTATTATCAACAATCATGGGTCATTAAATTCATTATTATCAACAAAGTAAGAGGATTAAGGATTTTGGATTCAAAGGATTGTATACGAGAGGAATTTAATGGCTTGGTGGTGGTCCATAGTTCAACTCCGTAATTCCAATTGTGTCTTATAATCAAATCTATTAAAATATATTAGTTAGTTTAAAATAATCGTATCATTATTAGTATAATCTTTCTTCTTAGAAAATCTTTCCTTTAAAGAAGCTAAATTGTAGGCAGATAAAAAGTCCGTTATGTCACGTATAATTTTTTTTTTGTAAATATATACGACAGGACTTTCGAAAGATCGCTGACAGACTTTGAAAAGGTGAACAAGGACAAAAAGTCGCTTTAACCGGTTTCCAAATCGCGGCAGTGGGCCCAAGATATGAATGATGATCGCGAGGCTTTCATGTCCAATTACAAATCTTTTACGTTTCCTTACTTCTTTTAGCACAGTCTTTTGTACGTAATTGGGTAATGAATGGCCGTGCTTGTGATTAATCGGTTACGAGAACGAGAAAAATGACTCATGCAACAAAAACTCGGTGGTTGTCTGAGGGCCAACGGTGTATGAAATTATAGGCCGTGATCCGTGAAGCGGGCGGTAACTTCCCGAGTTCTCTCATCGTGATGAATCCCTGTCTATCCTGTGTATAAATTATAAACAATTATTTATTGAAATTATAAAAATGAATTATAATAATAATAAGATACCACAAATCTCTGCTTACAAACTTATGTCCACGGACCACCATCCAAAGCCAAATCCGCCAGATCAATCTGCGCTTATTAACTGACACAATCACTTGAATAATATTAACCTGGTGCATGCTTGGGAATTCCACGTTTTGTAATCTCCTAGATTCTCCTGTGGTATCATCTTTTCCTTTGACCGAATATTCTAAGCAACACCTTATTATTGAATACCTTAAGAGGTTTTTCATCCTTCAGCTTCTGGGTTTAGGCCAAATCAGCAAGAAATTGGACATTGAGTCATTATGGATAATTTTATTGCTAACAGAGTGAGGAGTATTACCGATTTTGGTTTGTGGCGAGGAGTTTGATTGTTTAAAGAAGCCCCAAAGCTGTACTCCGAAATTAGTTTCGTAAAGATAATTCTATTAAGCAGATGAAGGTATGAACAACATATGTTCTATGCCCTTTCCATTCATACAATCGTTGTTAGTTAAGTGTATGAAGTTTCAACCTTGTCCTGAACAAATCTATACAACTTCATTGCCAATTATTTTTCTGTGTACGTTTTCGTGCTCAGATCTTTCCTTACCAGATCAAAGAAAAATCCACAAAAACCACAGCGACGATTGTAACCGGACCCGCTTTGACTCACCTGCTTGAGTCAAGTTTCAAAATTAAAACGACGGTGCGTGAGACGAGGAGACGCGTCCCCTTCGTATCTAAAAATACACAACCCGTTTCTACAATTAGAGGCGACTCTGTCAGGTTGTGAGTTTTACTTGGAACGGGATAGAAGAGAAAATGAAAAATACACATTGGGATTTCTTAGGTCCAGCGGTGAGGAGTCAGAATCTGGCAGGAATACTCAATATGATGTGTTCTCCCTCAAAACGTTCGGAAGATACCAATCTGACCACTGCTCACCGGATTAACCCATCTAGAGGAAAATATGTTTTATTATGGTTCTTTATAATTCTAATTCTTTTTATGGTGCTTGAGAATTCAATGTTTTGGTTAAAATGGCTGATATTGTATGGACCCTGATTTGTTTGTTACAAGTTCTTATCATTCTTACCAGATTCTGCAGAATTTCCTTTAAAATGAATTCTTAATCATAGGATAGAAGTCATAAGCATATAAATATTTTTTATATTTGTTTGTTCATTTCTGTTATGTCTGATCGGACTACTGTGTTACTGTGGAAGCTATAATTTTGCCTGTCCAGGTACAATCAGGGTAGGGTTCTTTAAAGTGTATCTGACACTGGTTCGGGATCTCCATTTTACGTCATTTCCGAAAATGGCATACATGTTTACCCCATTTTAAAACATCGTTGGCCCAAGTGCCGGGCTGCGAATCAGCGACTATGGGCATACCGCAGTAATCTACATATCAATGTACTTATTAAAAGAAAATACTACTGTGTTTCCCTTAATTAAATAATACGAGCCAATAAATGAATACATAACTAATTTCATACTGTTTGTTTAGTTTAGCAATATTATAATTAATTATTTACCAATGTAGGATTAATTAAATTAAATAATCACTATAAATTTTTGTTGTATATGGAAATTATAGCAACAATGTATTTTTTCTGCCACTGCTGATTAGATAGTTTATATGTCTCTCATGCGAATCGATTTCTTTGCAGTGATTCTTATCGTAGGTTCACATCGGTCAGCTATACTCGTCTTATCAATTAGTGATTACGTCTGGCTCAGACGGATGTTAGCTTGATAATAATATTATTTTGATTTAAAGTAGTTCAATAATTATATAATCTTGATTGAGAGGAAAATTGTTGATTGGAAGATCTAATGTGGAATATAGATAGTATGGGGGTGCAGTCAAAAAAACACTAAATAAGACAAACTTATTTATTACAAGTGCCGACGTTTCGACCTACGTTATAGGCCTTCTGTCACCCCTGAAGATGGCCTAAAACCTAAGTCGAAACGCCGGAACTTATAATAAATAAATTTGTCTTATTTAGTGTTGTTTTTATTGCAAATGTTTTTACCGCATCCCAAACTTTCAATATCCCAAATTATATAATCTGTTTCCATGTTTATTTTTGTATGACAATTATAATATTCAGCATAAGAAAATAAAAATATGTAAAAAAAAAATAAACACCTGAAGAAGGATCAGTGGTCAGCTTTATTGCCAATCTAAACACAATTGAATAATTTAAGATTTTCGTCCATTCCTTCTTGTGTCATATCTTTTTATTGTTTTTTTTAATGTTTACGTTATAAATATCTAATATTGCCATTATTTGTTAATATAAATTTTTCTTATGGAGCTGAACATTCTAATGTGGAGCAGGGAAGAGCTAAAAAAAAATAGAAACAGGTGATGACGTAAGCTGCTTTCATTAGAATTACACATGTTGGCAACTTGTGACAGCCAGTCCCTATTGCATCGGATATTTCTTCTGCAAATATTTTCTTTCAATAATCACTCTAATCATTTCCTTTATTTATTTTTAAATCTGTGTTAATCGGTTATTCAGAAATACAATTCTTTGGAAGTAGTAAAAAACTTTTGTCTAATATCAGATTAACAAATTGTTAAATATGCTTTTTAATAACCGCTTAAATATTTAGGCTTTAATTTTTATTCCTTTAATCATTAGTTAATATGTTTCATATGTTTTGCGCTGTAAATGATTCTGTGTTATAGATTTTCTTCTCTATTTTCTTAACTGCTATATATATTATATTTTTAATTTAGAAAAAATATTATTCTTTTTAAGTCGCATATAATTTACTAGCTTCACTACTTGCCCTTGTTTTCAGTGTCAGTTGAAAAACACATTTTTATTTTTTACTCTGTTATTTTAACTTTACAAAAATATATCAGTTTTTCCCCACTTTTCATTCATATGTTATTGTTACTCCAAAGATTTGTCTAGTGTATTTAGTTATATTTATGTAAATTGTATGAATATGGTGGTGTAAATACACTTAGCTATGGTTTATACCGTCATATGTGATGTTTTTCCTACATTATTCTCTTATTAGTTCATGAAACACCTTGATTAAAATATTAAACAATTTTTTACATATTTAACACATCCTTGGTAATGGAAAAATGAAATGAGAAGAGTCCTCAGTTGTACACATAACAACTTCCATGGAATAATATTTGTCATTATTTACTTCATAGAATAATACTATTTATTAAAAACATTATTGTTCCGAATCTGTTTTTTATCTATTTTAGTCAATTATAATACTAAAGAACAATATTCATGTTTATGAAGTAGCTCTTAAAATTACGATATTTTCGAATTACTGTTTACCACTAGATTAGAGATCAGTCCTAAATTATTACAAAACCCTAAAACGTTTACCTTTTTAGCTAAATTATTATTGTAAAAAAATAATTAATATTAAAATAAAAAAGTTTCACAATAAAATTACTCCCAAAAGCCAAAAGCCATAACAGTTTTTAAAAAATACTATATTTCATATTTTATTGTTTAGCTGGGAAATTTTCGATTTCGGCCTACCTAATATTTTTTTTGATGAGAAGTACATATCATGTAATTCATCAAGTGCTGAGTTTATGGTGGTGAAGATCCCGGGTTAGAATCTGGCTTTGGCAGATATATTATTTTAAACTGTCAAGATTCATAGATGGACACTGTGGGATCTACAGATTTACCTGGTGCTCACCCCTACTTAGGGTAAAAACCTGCGGTTGGGCATGCTCTAACAACCGTTCCCTTAGAAGCATTACAGTTTCTACCGTGTACTGAAAACAAAGCCTTCATGGCTTGTATAGCTGTTTTATTTTTTATTTACCAACAAATTTAAGCTTATATTATATTCAGTTGGTCACTTTTCTCAGATTGCAAAGGTAAATACTGTTATCAACGATATAGGATATTTTTTCTTTTCTTTTGTATAATAAAATTTTCCTTCTTAAGATGTGCCTATTATTATGGGCTTTATTGTAAATATAGGCCCGTGCCTTATCACCTGGACAGAGAAGGCCCTTGTTGCAGGAGGACCCCTTGTGATAAGATAGCCTAGTTACCTTAAATAGCCTAAGTTGGCACAAGGTCTACTCTCTTGGCTCTGCCCTCTCTAGCTTTCTCTTTGCCTCTATTTGAAAGTTCTCTAGCACACGGCCAGTTTATTAGAGAAAGGAAATCTATATCTGCAATATAAAATATATATCTATGCTGGTAAAATGTCATATTTTATTTCTAACTATTCTCTTCATTTTTATGAAACGCCTACATCAAAATATTAAGCATTTTTTCCACATATTAAATACTTACTGGGATCGAAGACCAAACTAGTTATTGCATGCATAACTATATGGAAGTTTCTTGAAATCATTATATTTCAATCCTTATAAAACCCATGTACTTTTTTTCTTCTAAAAAACGTAATATTTAGAAAATCTATTAATTCAGTTATAAACATAAGCACTTTATTCGTAATGATATAGTTTAGTTCTGGTATATTTTTTGTGAATATATTAATAAGTTATACAGTTTAATTAAATTTTTTATCAGTAATTATATTCTTGTATCATTTTTAAATGACTCTATGGTGATAATGTTTCTTGGTATTAACATTTTATATCTTTTTTTGAATGTTTTATATCTGTTAAGAACCATAAATCGACTGTTTGGGTTCTGCAGACCCTCTTGGGAGTCACCCATGCTCTATAAATTTGATATTCTAATTAGGGAAAAACCTAGATCTTGAGTGTGATCTTAGTGAAGTCACCTCCTGTACAATCGTTGTGTTAGAAACTTTTTTAATGTCGAATTGATTGGAAACTACCAAACAAAAAATTAAAAAAATATAGAATGATCGTTTGTGATAAAATCAAAATCGTTTGCGAGAGAAACTCCTTCAGTTTTTTATGCATTGGCATATTTTCATTTCATCATTTTACCGTTTTAATTATAATCATATTAATTTTACCATTTTTTCTATTCTCGTTACAATAGCAATGGTATCACTATAATTCATGCAGTAGCTTGAGTTTAGTACATGTTAGAGTCTGTACTATTTCTATAATAAGTAGGTGATTTGGCGGAGATCGTGTTTAACCACCAGATTTTCTCACTAATGAAGGATACCCACTTCATAGATGTTGTGTGAGCCCTAGCAGGCTCTCTAGATCCCACAGAGTTTAGCCATGGATGTTAATAGATTAAATAATTTATCTGCCACAGATTAGTTGGATCTGTAAATATGATTTCCTTATTTAAAACACGAAAGTCTTACAATTAAGAACAGTTAAGGAAAATAACTTAATAGTCGAAGAAAGTTTCTATTACTGAAGTAATTGGTTATTTTCATACTTGAATACTCTTCATAACTACTACGTTATTTTCAAACAACAAAATGAATTATCATGTTCTGAGTTCGGAAGGCGTATTATTATAACCTATGTAATCGTCATTAATCACCTGATTTCATTATGAGAAAAAATTTCACCTTGAATTGGCGTTTTTCTGTACCGGAACAGGTACTAAATTGATCGTGTATTTTATTAATTTTTAATATTTTAAATTATGTGAATCGTGTTTGGAAATGATTTTACATTCCACTACTTCCTGGAGAAAGTGTAGGTTTTTAGAAGTTATCATCTGTTCCAATTGATTATTTATGATTGGTGAAATTTCACTAATTATCCTGTTGGTTCGCTAATAAAGCGTTGTGATAAAAGCTTCACGTTTTTATTGAGAAAAATCACAGGTTTCGCGGTCGATTATGTTCGTTTGTTTGGTTTTCGAACAGCTTATATCTGTAGAGGCTATAATCCCCTTTCTAAGAAGGCCCAGATGTTATCCCGGTCGAACGGCAATAACGCAGGATCTAGATGAAAACCCTATCCTCGCAAAAGCAACAAAGGTAGTATCTTCCCCCGATCGCTTCCTCTCCGGTGATCTACCGGATAATTACCGGCACGAGAATAGCGGAGTAGATTGTTCTGAGTGATGAACCCCATCCACGGAAACGTGGAAAGAAGGAAGTATGGAAACGCAAAAAGCTATGAAACCATAAGTCAGGATTGTTATTATCTCGGGAGAGTCATTTATTCATGTAACAGAGGAAAAAAGAAATGTTGTAACTGCAGAGTAGATAAGAGCCATTTTATTGCGACTCAAAACAAAATGCACTAGAGTAATTACAATAAAAAGATGTGGTGTGTACATCACCCGACTTTCACTTACTATCTTACTTAAAAGAAAATTAAAAGTTCTTTTTGGTTTCTATGGTAATTTTGTTTGTTATATATAGATACATCTTGTTCTCATTAAATAACATAAGAATAACTCAACGTTACCTTCTATGGCTTTTTATTGTAAATATTATTTTTCTAAAGGGGTATTTTCTATAGATGGGACTGATTTGGGAAGCTACCAGTGGTAGAGCACTTAGTCGCTTTGCTGAAGGTTCCGTGTTAAAATCCAGCAGTGGCAGATAAATAATTTTATCTGTTAACAGTTTAGGATTGATCCTATGTGATCTTGAGACCCTCCTGTGACTCATCCAGCCTTTATAATATGGGAACCCTTTTTGGGTGTGAAGAGACTGGCGGTTGGGCTTGCTCTTGGAAAAATCAACTCTCTGCCAATCCCTTCAATGGTTGTAGTGGTAAAGGTTTTTATTTTACTAAATGTATTTCTAAACTCTTTAACTTTATCTTCTGTTATACCTCTATGCTTAATATGTTTTTCTACCTCATTTTTCTTCTTTATTAATTTATAAAATTCTTTCGTAGTTCATATTTATATATCTGTTATCACTGATAAAAACATGGGATGGTTAGTTAATTAAAATTAAAATGAAAAAATTGAAGTTATTTTTTAGGAAGCATTTTAAATGAATTAAAAGTAGCTGCTGTTAGACTATTTAGTTGAGCATTGATGTAATGAGATTATTCTAAACCATTTGGGTTGTTTTCGAAAAAATGGTAAACAAAAAATTTATAATCAATATTAAGAGTTGCCCTTCCCGTCATTTTATTTTATGTAAAAAGTAGCTTTAGCATCAGTAATATCAATTTCATACAACTTTTTATTTTCGTGTTATAAAGACTTAAAACGTATTTCTGGTGATTACTCGGGAACACATTACTTTCCCTAATATATTTCATGTATATATTAGTGAAAGTGGTATTAATTAAAATAGTCCCTATATTTATTGTACTAATTTGTTTAATTATTTTTCTCATTTGAATTAGACCTGGGATGAAGGATGTCCGTATAACTGTATCCAATCCTCTAAAGAGGTGTGCATTTCCTACGTACTTTTCCCTCCTTCCGGTCCATTTTCTCCAATCAGCTTGGCACTGTTTCCCAGTACTTTATTTTAAAATAAATAAAATTTAAGAAAATAAATTTGTTCACAAATTTTACTTGCCAATCTTGAAATATAATTCATTGATAACTCAAAATTAATTTAAAATACTTTAGAATTTACTTTCCGGTCTTTCTCAACTAAATGTTGGTATGGTCGTTTTCAGTCCCTGAGCTTATAGTTCCATTTATTATTTAGTTAAAGTTATATTATTCTGTGACATATATGTTTTGGAATTTATGATAATTGAAAAAATATTAGTAAAATTATTTTAATCCCATCAAATTACCTCCACCCTTCGTCGTAAACCTACGAATTCCTGCCCTACTGTATCCTTTAATAATATTCCACTGAACCCTGTCGAACAGATACGTTACCTAGGACTCCATCTGGACAAACGTCTCACTTGGAATCCTCTATAAGACTGAAAAGACAAGAAACTGCTCGACGTTTTCGCCTACTTCAACACTTACTGGACAAACGCTCTAAGCTCTTAATTAATTACAAAAGACTCATTTACATGACAGTTATCAGACCTATTTGGACATACGGAGTTGAGCTTTGGGGCTCTACTAAACCATCCAATTCATCTCGTATCCAGTCACAAACAAACTCATCCATCATAATCTTAATATCCCATATGTTACTAATTTGGCCCAAACTAGATACCTATCCTTCCATGACAACCTCCGTACACACTTGAATCCGCTAGTCTCTCAACTTGCTTCACATACTATTCCTGATAACTCTCCGAGGCGTCTGAAAAGAAGATGGCCTCGAGACCATTTACTATAGAACTTTATGGAGTGCTACTAGTTTGAGCATTTCTGTATCTCTAATTTTCAGATGTAAACAGTTTTCTTTAAATTTAATAATAAGAACTAGTTTGTTGGCAAACGTTTCCAATTCAAAGAAATCATAAATTTCCAATCGAAACGTTTCCTATCCAAGAAATCATAAATCTATCGGAGATTCCACTCAATATGGTATAATCATGTTTCATGTAAAAAGTTGACTTTAATTGAACTAAATATAGCAAATGTTACAGTCGTGGTTTTAAAGAACTTAACAGGAATAATCAAGCTGTAAAAAAAATAATAAAAAAAGTTTTGATTTGTAGGGTTAGTCTGGTATTGAGATAAACCATCCAATAGTTTTTACGCTTGTAGTCATTGATAAATTTAAAAAATATTTCTCTAATCACACCTGTTAGTTGTTAGTAAATACTACTTGACCAATATAGAATTTCGTGATATGAACCCATGAGATACGCTTTAAGGGTTTAGTTACTATCCATGATATCTTGATTGATACCAACATTTCTTGTCGATTTAAAAGGCTCTTCCTAAATATCATGCCTGTATTATCGGACTTGTCTTGGAATGTTGAAATTATCATTTAAATATCTGTATTTTATGCCGATCGTGCAGTCCCCATATTTCTTACGAGTTTATGAAGCTTGAATTATATTTGCACTCTTACGCAAGTGTGCTCTGAATCCGTATACTAGCCCTCGCCTTTAAAACTTGAATTGAGAGTAAGATGAAGTATTTTTTCTATCCTTTTAAGGTGACATATGGAATATATTTGTCTACATTTAGGAAGGGCGACTGGGAGCTCGAGCTATAATTGATATTTACACGAATTGTGCAATGTTTACTTACAACCATGCTGAGCAAATATGAGTAATTGCAAGGCAGATACGACATCCTAAATGTCAAAAGAGGTCAAGAAGTTTGGTACTGAAATTCAAATAACCAGATTACAGAATTGAAGTTCGCTCTGCGACGTTGGAATTTTACGGGCCAGATGTGCCTGCCACTCGGGAAGAATTTCTTTTGCAACACTTAGCACAGCCTGACGTAACTATAATTCTACGCAAGCGAAAAACAGTATTTGCTCGCCTGGCACATGTAGCAACTGGCCACATGGTGTCAAAGCCATATAAAGATCGCACAATGGCTTTTCGAAACGACTCCCTCCAAATACCGACTTGGTGTAAATAACGGCTTATAGCTAATTATTGTCGGTATTGCATTCCCTTATCGAGAAGTAATATAGCATTCCGTTAGCTCTGGACCACGTAAGCGCGCAACAGTTCAAGAGAACTACAAATGAGAAGTTGAGATAGTTTTTGAGGCAAAGTATTGTATTATCGGCCGTAACTTAAATCAACAGGACATTTTTAAAGACATTATCATTTTTATTTAATGTTATTTTGATTCTTCTTCTTCCTATATCCGCTTCAGACGTTGGCTGTTAACATGGAGATCTTAATTTTGTTGGTGACACGTCTATATTATTGGATACTTGAGAGACCTACAATTTTATTTTTTTATTTCAATCAAATAAGCATGCTAGTTATTTAGGGGAGAAATAAAGGTACCTAGCCACTGTATAGAGGCTGGATGTATTCAAGGAGCTTCTACTGATCACACAGGATCGATTCATGCTTCTAAACGGAATAACTAATTTATCTGCCATAGCTGTTCTCGAATTCGGAACTTTGTAATCTGTAACTAGCACCCCACCTACCGAGTCGATTGCTATTCATATTATATATGTATTATTAATTCAAATTTTTTTTCTGATTTTTTTAAAGTTTATCGTATGTAACTTCGAAATGATGGCAATTAAAATTCCATAATTGCTTGTTTATTATCCAACTTTTTGTTTTAAGTAAATAGATTAATTGACGTTTCGAGTTTTTGATCTCCATTTTCAAAACTGATAATTGTAAAAAAAAATGTGTTCCATTTTTAATAGTAATTACAATTATTAAAATTTAAATAACATCATAATTTACTTTACAAAAAATAGTAACAATAGTATTGCTTTATTTTCGTCTATGAAGTCACCATTCTGGATGTAAAATTACTACAATTTCTATATTTATTCTGATTTATCAGCCGTGAATCGATTCTGGTTTCGTGGGATACCCAACCTCGATTGGGGCAATTGTAAAAAACCCTTCATGGTTTGTTGTTAATATTATTTATTTATTTTATTCTTCTTTTTTTTTTTTTTAGCTTCCAGTCCTGTGGTGTTACTGTTATTTTAAATAAAATCTATTTCAAATTTAGTAGTCAAGAATTATATTTTAGTATGAAAAGATTACATCAAAAATAATTTCAAATTAAATAAATTAAGGAATTTAAAGTCATCTTCAAACAGAACGATATGGTTATCTGTACTGACTGATAACTCGACTGTCATTATTTCGTTTAGATTCAACATATTTTTTAAAGAGTCTATTATTAAATAACTCACCTTTATATACACTAGACTCTCCCATATCCGGAAAACCAAACCATGTCTAAAAAAAAAAAGAATCCTTGAACCTCTACGAAATTTGAAATTAATAACACGGTAAAGAGTTCGTTAGATACGTTTTTACGCGCGAATCTCTTCCATAATTTAAAAATTGAAAATTGCATATCTAATTAAAAGAAAGTAGATTACTAATAATAAAAATGATGTAGGGAGTTTATTTACATGTTCCTGAAGTCTAACATCCTATTTCTAATTTTGAGGACATGAGGAACAAAACTATTGAGGAAAAACAATTTTATTTTGAAGAGAAAAGATTTGTTCAGGGTCTCCGTCGTGGTGCTCTAACCAACTGAGCTAGCCTGGCTCGTAATATCAGCAGACAAATCCATTCTCTTCACCGATCTGACCGTATTACGAGCCAAGCTAGCTCAGTTGGTTAGAGCACCACGACGGAGACGTGGGAGACCCGGGTTCGAATCCCGGCCCTGGACAAATCTTATCTCTTCAAAATAAAAATATTTAAAAATTATAACAATTAATAGAAAAATAAAATAAATTATTTCGGACAAAATTTGAACTTAAACAAGTAAAGTATATACAAAATAATAAAAACACAGTTGCCCATTATTATAACTAATGACGTTGCTAATGTATTGTTGAGAATAGGAAATATTCATGTTGCTAATTTTATAATTGAATTAAGAATTGCTAATTGTCTTCTGTTCTATGTAAACTTAATCTTTTAGTGATCCTGGGAGAAGTTTGGTTTTACTGTATTTTTTTATATCATTGATTATTTGTTTAAGTTAATCTTTTAATAATGAGGGGCTTAGTTCAACGCTACCCAATCAGCACAGCGCTTATTAACTTTTTAGGACTTTGTTCGTTACTAAGCCTGGCAACTTTACAAGCCTTAATTTTCGTGAAGCTATTACTTCAATTACCTATTGAAATATATTTTTTATTCCTTTACGCAAGAATTTCTTGTAATTTTAATGATATCACTCAAACATTTCTTACTACATCAAACATAAAGGGGTTATGAGGTTATTCCGAGACCTCACAGCCCGAGGCGTGATATATTGGAGAAGGAAAAAATAATTCTATACGATGTCCTCTCTGTGGCATTTGTCCAAACATCTCGCAGCTATTTTGGTTTTGATATTTCATTTTTAGTTTGATTTCTAGAACAAACTATTTTTATTGATAATCATAAAATGGAGAGAAAATGTATATATATTGTCTGTAAGGAAGATAGGTCATTAATGTATGAATTCCATTTAATTTTGACGCACTATTTGAAAGAAACAGCTTTTGTCCGATTTCTTGGGCTTAAGCAATAATTAGTATTTCAGGTCAGCTATTATTTTGAACAATTTTGTACTGCATATATGCTGATAAGATGATTTCTGCATATATTCACATATGGAATGAAATTTTATTTCCTTTCAATATATTTACAAACCCGGTGAATGAGTGTTAAGTAAAATTTTGATTAAAATGAATTTCTTGTACTTGAATACGGAATCGTATATTTGTTATATTTAAACAAATTCAAATTTAAAAAATACAAGAACTCTTTAATGTTGTAACTGCAGAATAGATAATAACTGTTTTATTGCGCTACAAAACAAAATGCATCCATGAGATTGCTAAGCAAGGTAATACAAACAATAAAAAAATTGGTTTGTACATCACAACACACGATTTTCACTTGCCATATTATTGAGAATAAATTTTAGAAGTTTCTTTTTGGTTGTTTGATACATTTTATTTCCATTTAATCTACTCCTATTTTCCTTGTATTCACGGATGCAGAACGTGGTATTTTCGTAGTAAATAATTGGCTGTCAGGGATAGGCTTGAGATGAAGTTATTACTTATATTAAAACTTCATTTCCACCCCATTCTAGACAAAATTTTACTTAATCACTGATTCACCGAGGTATCAGATATTATGTAATATTTAGTCTTCTGATTTACATGTATTCAAGTTCTTTGAAAGCATACTTTTGGAGAATGGGTTTTTACTTTGTCCGTGTTGTGAATGTACGTTTGTAATGGAAAAAACAGTTTTGTAACTCCTACTAAAGTACATTGTTGGGAATGGAGTTTCGACTATCATTCCTATTAGAATTCAAAACTCGAAGACATTTGCAAAGCCGACGTCAAAAGGATGTGAAATGGAATGAGCCATAGGTGTTCCGAATACATAACACCCATAAGAGAATTAAAAAAAAAAAAAGTAATGCTTAGCCTATTCTGAGACAGGATTGAGCATTGAGATAATTGTGAATCAGTGAGTATTATAATTGACAAATAGGTTGGGTGATATATTTAATTACCAACAAAATTATAATTGTGAACTGTGCCAAGTAATTCACTAAAGGGGGTCGTATTTAGTGAACGCCTGAGGTTTTAGTGACTGTTACTACCTAAAATTAATTGCAAGTTATATTCCTTCGCTTGGCCTAGACAAAACAATGGAGGAAGAAGAGGCAGGATCCATTGCATTCCTTGGCGGCCGAAGATAGCCGATCGCCTCGACCTTGTGACGTCAGCACATCTGGCGGCAACCTTATCTCTTATCTGTCAGCACAGCCAGGGCCCTTTCATTCGTAAGGTGTAGCAGTTTATTAGTGCAACCTTAGGGTCTTCCATGTCTTCATAATATCTTGTATTCCAGTATTAGGAGAATATATTGTTCTTGATCTTTGCGAAAGAAGGGATATTCTTTCATTATAGATATGTCTATATCTAGCAAAATACTCATGTGTTAAAATTGAGTCGGATTTATATGTGTGGTTGTTATTTATTCAACATCACTTAATGCTGCTATGGCTGAGTGGATGCTAAAGTGGGAGTCATAAATATTTTCCTATCCAGGTTTAATTAGAATAGGGATCTTTAGGATAATTATGGATCTTCAACGAGTACAGGCTCGGGACCCCCATTATACGTCCCTTCGACTCCAAAGGATCCATCCCTGGCTGTTACCAGATAATAAATTATCTGCCATGGCTGGTTTTGAACCCGGTCTGTGTGGCGGGACCCGGATGAGTGTGACTGTTTGATCGCCGGGGAATTGGGCAATACGCTGATGCAAATTAATTCCCGCACAAAGCTGCTCTGTAGTTGAAAATTACTGAGTTCCGTTGTATATCGCTCTATCACTGGTAGCGGGGAGAAAGGGCTCTCTGTTGTAAGATGTCTGCTAAATATAAAGACCGTTCTGCGACTACTTAAGTATCTTAAACTCTCCTAACTGTTTAAGGGACTTGAACTAGCTCAATTAGCTCTTATGTAAATACTATTCTTAATTTATTTTTTCTAGATGTGAAGGTGTCTTCCATATATTATGAATATATTTACGAACAATATTAGTTGCTTTTTTACTTATGGGAAGAAAAAGGTCCGTTAGGAGGCCAAAGAATTAATTCCTTAAATGGCATCATCAGAAATACAATTCACCATGAAATCATATCAAAGAAGACAATGTGCAGCACATCTCAACGGTCCTAACAGACTCGTCAAATAGAGACACCTACCTTGCTCTAAGTCGCGCCACAAAGAACTAAGGCCTTAGTTAATAATAAAATATCGAAGCTTCGGCAGATTATAGTTTTATATGTAATAACTGATAACTGAGGAAAAAATAATAATCAATGCTTACAAAATATGCGCAAGTGTGTAGAATGTCTTAAAATACGAATGAGCCAGAGTTGAACATTTTTATGAGAACTGAAGTGCTGGAAGGGAAGGATGAATTTTGAGAGATGATCCAGAGAAATAATTTATAAGATCCTGCTTAAGATGAAGGAACTAGCAAAAGACTGAGATGTGTGAATGAAGTTGCTGGAAGCTCTTCTACGCAGAAAGGCACAAAAGGATTAGGAGAAAGAAGAAGAAAATTAATAAGTAAAATACATACTTAATACATTGTAATAAACATAAAGATATTGGTGTTTACAACTTTCATGTTGTATTTATGCTGATTTGTCAAAGGCAGTCCCATACATGATTGTCTATCAGCCTTTCACAGTTACCATACCTGTGCGCCTGAACTCTGACCGATCGAACTTTTTTCTATTGCCCTTTCAGGTCTACCTATTCTACTGTAGGTTGCCCTTTAAGGGGCAGTTGCTGCCGTGACAGTGCTACGGTGTACTGTCACATTAATCGCACTCTGATTGGATGATTAAGCGAGAGGGCAAGGACAGGATGAGGTCACGGGTCAGAGCCGTCAGTGAAACCGTTAGAGACTTGTCTCTACTTTCTTCCTTCACAAGGAATCGAAGCCTCACCTCAAACTTCACCATTTCTTTTAGGTATCTGTTCCGCAGGTTGTCGCTTCAAGTTGAGTCAAACTTTACCTGTTTATTCGTTTAATTTTTAACATTTTCCAAAATACAAGTAATCCTGGCCTTTGGTGTGGAAAATAGAATATAATTATAAGTAATGGTAGGCTTCGTTAATCATTTCATCAAAAAATAAAAGTTTCAACTAACATTTCGAAGTATAGACGATATATGCTTGTTGTAACGTTCATTTCTAGAAGAAATGATTATCGAAGTATACACATTTCCCATAACTACATTCTATTTTTCATACTAAAGCTGCTTGTAACTTGTATTTTTGGAAAATATTAAAAGAGAAACGAATGGAAAGTTAAAAATTGTGGCAAATCGAAGCGATAACCTATGGAATAACTGCCGAATTGTTTGTTTTTCCTTTATATTCTTCCCAAAATAAAACCTTTATTATAAAATGCTAATATGAAGTTTCTTACACGGGGTGTGACGTTATATTTGCAACCCCGGTGAATAAGTGGAAGAATAATAAGCCGAATTTCGTCTAGGGAGTGTTAACTATATCGAGGGAAGCGTATCATTCTCGTAGTTATTGGCTTGATAAGGAGTTAATCTTTCTATTATAACTCCTTTTCAGACCAATCCCTAACTTAGCCACTTATTCACTGCAAAAATGACACGATTTAGACAAGAAACTAATTTTGAAGAAAATTCGACATTGCTACTAATTCACTGGGTTATCAAAATTATCATATACCACCTGATACATATCGTGTATTGCCTGTATAATCACATAAAGCCTATGAATTAAAGACTCTTTTATTGCTAAATTAATATTCCGAAATACCTTAATTAATTGAGGGTCATACCTGTTAATTATAAAAAAAAAAATTCAAATTATTTATTTGGATTTGCTATTCCTAGTCTTGTAAAAATTAAATGTTTTGATTGAGTATTTTATTTTCTCATTTACACCCACTCGTTTATCGAATGCATTAATTTGTTTAGCTTCTTGTACTCAATTAATATCAATAAAAGTTTACCGCCTTATTAATCATTATAATAACGCCAGAAGTAATTTACAATGCTTGTGGAATCGATCCACGTCTCATCTGCGCTGCTAGTCCTTCCCAGATGCGGTAATGGCTTCCAACGTAACGATCTGATTCCGGGATAACTGGAATGTGTAGGCGTTTAAGGTTAAAACCTTTTTTATAACCGGCGATTAACAGAAGATCTAGATAAGTTTGGGTTTTTTTTTGTAAAAATTTATGTTTATTTCAGAAATAAAAAAATGAAAAATTAAACATTAACCTTGGATAAAATAAAATAAAAATGTGGCGCCCAACTGGACTTGTACGTCGGCGCAGATACTTCACTTTTGACGACATTAGCGATTGATTTTACTATTAAAGACTTAGGACTCAAACACTAAGGCAATTGTTATATGGGTATCAGTTCCGCAGGCTGTAACTTCGAGTTGAGTCACGAGTTTCAAGTTTTCGTTAGGTTCCTTTTTAATATTCTCCAAAAATAGAAAGGTTAAGCTTTAGTATGGAAAAAAATAGTGTAATTATGTGAAATGTGTATATTTTAGTAAATATTTCACCAAGAAATGATGAACGTTTAAAAAAACAGATCATCTATACATCAAAATGGCTGTTGAAGAGTTTTTTCTTGATTAAAAGATTTCCGTAATATACAAAGTTCCCATAAATATAATTTATTTTTACAATAAAACTCACGATCATATTATCATTTTTCGAATGTATTGAAAGGGAAACGAATGAAGAGTTAAAAGTTGTTGTGACTTCACTTGAAACGAAAACCTCCGGAACTGATACAAAATTATGTACTAAATACTTTTCAACCCCCATACATTTAGGCATTTTCAGCAATACTTCTACGATTAAGTTTCTCTTTTACTAATGCTTGAAGGTATGTCATCATCTAAACTTTGAAATATTCATTGTTCATCTCTTGATGAGATCATCTATATTTCGATATTGTTGTTGATCCGGTTTTTTTTTTTGTGAAATGATTACTGAAATATTCCCATTACCCTTAACTTCACATTTCTTTTAAATTAGAATCACGATTATTTTTATTTTCAATTATATTACATAGGAAACGAAAGAAAAGTAACCACTTGTGTCCTCGAGGCGACAACCTACGGAACTGACACCTTTAAAAAACTATGGAACTTGATTTTATGTATAACATTCCATTGCTACCAATTGTCATTCAAATCGTTTCGCCTATTTAAATGCCAGTTGATGAACGAGTCGTTCCTTAACAAAACCGCTATGAGTTGGCGCGCCTTCCAGCCTGCTGTAGGATCTTGGTGGGGTACCAGAATGTCATCGAAGCTCAGGTCGTGGAACCCAGATTTCCGCTTAGGGAAGCTCGTCAGTCCTGTACTCTTCACGGTATTATGTCTCCAGGAATGTGGTTATCAGCGTTCTAGAGATAGGTTAGAGACATTTATCAGCGGGCATTTGCTTAAAAGAGAAACGTGCTAGCTTGAGTATTGCTAAAAATGACTAAATGTGTGTGGTTAGAAAGTATTCTTTTAAAAATTGGAATGTATTTAGTATATATGTTTTATTCGAATGTTCAAAAACAATGTTACTTGTTCATTTACACGTAGATAATGAAGGGTATCGAGGTAAAGGGCAATTTATTTTTTTAAGGTGGATTGGAAGTAAATATTATTGGTGGTTCACGTAAAATGAGAAAAAAAGAAATCAACTTAAAAAATTGTATGGCATAAATAAATAAAGGTAAAAAAACAAACAATGAAAAACATTAATTTAAATTTAACGCTTTTTATATGTTTACCTGTGTATTTTCCAATTCAGTACCGTACCAAATAATAATAAAACCCAAATTGATTGAAGTGAAAAAAGATTTCTGTTTTAAAATAAAGATTTGCGTTGAATGGTGTCCCAAACCTTTGCGATGTCAAGTACTCATCCACATTAAACCTGGATAGGCAAGATTTAGAACTCCCATTGTAGCATCGTCTGATTAGCCATAGCAGCGTACAGTGTTTTTAAATTTATAAAATCATAATCAATTTTGTATGGAGACAAAAATTCGGTCAGGAGGGATGAGCTACTGTTTGAGTATCATTATATGGTAACATAGAGTTGTTTGGAACCTACTTATGTGATATAGCCAAGGTAAGAACCCTGACATGTCAGCTTTGGGATAGCCTTCACGCCTTTCTGGCACAATTGGTTGTAATATCCGATACTAGGAAACAGGGAATTTCTGTGGATGACGGTACAGCAGCCGATAGCAATCAGAAACCTCCGGGTGGTTGTGCAAACAAACAAGAGGAAGAGATCCACCAGCCGGGATTACAGAGCTGGGGTAATTAATAGCGGTGTTTACCGACGGGCCTAGTCAGACTGGGTGCGCCATATCCACCCTCAGCTAATGGTTTAATGAGTGCGGTTAGCTGGGCATCTCCATGGCGACGGCTAGAATTACAATGGCTCTGCGGCCACTCCCCTCAGCGCAGTAATCGTCTCCTCCATCACCTAGTATCCCTCGATTACAGGTCCTCCCTTAATAACGGACAGCTTCTGATCTATGGGCAGTGTGGTGTTAGAGATAGGCATCGCGCCGTAATGTGTGTTTTGCTTCTTCAAACAGTTTAACACCTGTCGGCTTCCATTTCTTTCCCTCTAATTCATGTTTCACAAGATGTGTTAGCTTTCTGCGGTAGCTTATTTTTTTTCCCCATCTCTTCTAAAGCCATCAGAAATGTTAAAACGTGAGATATTTAATATGTGAAAAAAGTTTTTTTCACCAGGTTGTTAAGTTTTGATTATTCTTGGTATGTTAGAGGTTTTCTGGTAAACTGCTTGAGTTTAGTAAACGCACTTAGTATTGGTTTTGAAGGGGCATGTTAATTATCTCTTAGCTAAGCTCCTCAATCCTTCTCATCAATTTTAGAAATAGTGGAGACAACCGTGATTAAATAATTATATCTCCATGTCGATTGTAGATAGCATGGCCACCAAAGAGCTGTGTTAATTAAATTAAATTGTGAGAGGGACAAAGCGGCGATGACCGCTTCCTGCAAACCTTGGCAGGACAGGACAGGACTCTGATTGAGATGCCAGTCGAGTCCTGGAATCTCCCGAAAAGGAGCAGGTCGTGGGACGTGATCCGGCGGCCATCCTTGGTGGGCAAGGACTCCAGGGGTGTCAGCGCTGATCATTGACACGGCTCATCGGAGATGAATGGCGCGAATCATGAGCCAGGAGGGTGTGACGTGCCTACAAGTGGTTCATCGAGTTGGGTTTAGTTCGTCGTGAACAAAGAACGGGAGGGAAGATATGGTATTTCCTCCCATATACCGCTGCATTACTAATTAGTACTTTATATCTTCATCCCTGGTGAATAAGTTGTTTTTTTACCAATTTTCACCAAATTGAGCTTCTCGGACTAGGAAGGGGTACCCTTTTGTATTAGTGAATAAGGGTATAAGTCAGGCCGTGACTTGATAAAAGGTTATTGTTTGTATTACAGCTCCAATTCAATCCAAAAACTGAAACGATTCCGCTTCCCTCTATACAAACATTCCTCTCTAAAGAAAATTTGATTTCACGACCTATTGCTGCAGATAGTGCATGAGGTTTTTATTTTATTATTTTTTATTTAGATTTATATAAACTCTATTTATAGATTTTTGAAATTCCTTGTTCTTGATGATCAGTTTCCAGTTATTTTGTAAGACTAAAAATTGCGAGCTTCTTCTCTCATTTAAAACACGTTGGTTCCAGGAGGTCTCCAAATATCACTTATTCGATCCAAGTCTGATAGCAGAATAATTGATATATATGCTATACCCTTATGACTAAAATCTTGGCTTTTAATTGTCTCTATTTTTGAACCCGATACTCCTTAAAGTGACCCTCTTTTCTAATTTATCCGCGTTGTCACAATACTCATTTCTTGAAATTATTAAGATAGAATAATATCTTGGCATATATTCCCTGACGAGTGTATGATGCCAAGGTTGGAATTTCATAAGAGCTAGAATAAACGGAAAGTTGGTGTTCAACACTTTGACATATGAGATATGGTGAATATTTCGAATGCTTGCAAGACTTAAAAATAAAGCGAGGTCTCAGGTTTTGACGCGTACTTGATTCGGGGTGAGTCAGTTCTCGCGGGGGCGCTGATTTCTAACCGCCACTTTAGCCTTTCCAGATTTGGACACTCCCGTTGCTGTTTCCATCGTAATCACTACTTCGACGCCATTTATTGAAGTTGTTGATTCAAGCTTCGTTGTTACTTCTTGGGTTTTACGCACTTTGGTAGCGCAACTAACATGAGCAACTTACTTTAACTACGATCAACAGTCAGAGTGGCTTGAATAAGGTTTAAAAAAAACTGTACCACTACAGCCCATGAAGAGCATTGGGCTAAGTACGTGGTGCAGGGAGGTAGTTTGTCCGATATCATGTTCAACCGCCTGGTTTTCCCCCACTTGGTACCCTCTTTATAGAAACTGGCTGGGCCTAGGAGAGTGTCCACATCCCACAGGGTCCATCCCCAGCTATTAAAAGATAAATAAATTATCTGCCACAGCCGGATTTGATCTCGTAACATTCGGCACGGCAACTTAGCGCTCCACCACTGACCCGCACCGCTCTTTTGGATTGGGTAAGCAATGCAAATTCAAATAAAAATAAAAATATGATAGAAGGTAATTATGAATAGGTTTTTCTCCATTAGGGATAACCATTACGGTTTCGTTAAATTTGGACGTAGTTACTAAGTATGAATATTTGAGGCGTCCAGGATCAAAAGCGGATAATAATAAAATGTCAAAGTTTGACTTTTTCACACATTTTATTAAATTGATCAATCAATTTCGCCTAACAGGATACTTTGACACTTTATTTCACATGGATTTATTCCTGTTCTGAACCAGATGTTTCGGGAGCATTAAGTAAGAAGTTTGGAGTTATCCGCTACTGATCCTGATTGCCTCTTATTAACTGTAAGTAAATATCTCATCTAGTTTAGTATAGCACATGGCATCATTATGATCTATACCATAACAAATAATGTGTAATTCCATGTCCATATTTTTAAATATATTGTCATAATATTATTAATTTTACATTTAAAAAATTTTAGTTCTATTTTCTAATGTGTATTTATTTATTTTTTCCAGGTATGTTGGAGTTTCTAAAGGCTACTTGTTTAAATGAATTAATTTAATTTAATTCCGGCTGGTGAGTATGAATGAATTGCCATATCTTTGTACTTAATTCATTGTATATTAGCCCAGCGGGCAGGTACAAAAAAAAGGGTTTTACTTGCAAAAAATTGAAGGGAGATGCATTTTTGATATGTTGTAAGGGCATGTCAGAGTAGTGCGAATCCAAGTTGGCAACAGAAAAAACGGATATCGTACTCTTTTATCCTAGGATAACTCCTTCGGCCTTAAATTTAAAATTTGGACTTTTTGGAAAAGAATGACCAATTTTCAAAGGGACATATATCAGAATCTATTGGACCCGTAGAGCTGCGGTTGGGTTCCAATTGTAGCATATTTAATTTTCTTTAAAAATGGTTACTCGTGTTTTTTCAATAAAACACCGATTAGGAGATACAGACCAAAAACTGA
The DNA here is from genome assembly GCA_964056705.1 of Troilus luridus. Classification (NCBI taxonomy): domain Eukaryota; kingdom Metazoa; phylum Arthropoda; class Insecta; order Hemiptera; family Pentatomidae; genus Troilus; species Troilus luridus. Next base: position 62,278,610 of record OZ057414.1, read on the forward strand.
AATAACTCCGTAAATTTCGAGGTTTTCCCCCACCGAAAGTTTTCCCATCCGTTTTTTTCGGTTGCAAACTTGGATTTACACTACTCAGACATGCCCTTACAACATATAAAAAATGCAACTCTCTTCATTTTTTGGCGACCCTCAAACACCTGGCCGCTGGCCTATATATCTAGTCATTATAAAAGAAGAGCTTAAGATTTGTGTAACTATAAAAGCTGGGTTTGACCTATATTTTTTTTATTTATCTCAATTAAAATGGTCATGTTTTTCATTCTTTATTAATGAGGTCACCTAATCAGTTAGGTATTTTTGGTGTTTCTAAGGGAGCATATAATTATCTACAATATAAAAAAATAAAATTTGCTGACACCGCTGCTCTGCCATTAGATTGTCGAAATGATAGTCAATTAGTTTATATATTTATCACTTATATACCATTTTATGTTTATGAATTTAATACGTAAGATATACTTTTGTTAATGTCAGCTTCTCAGTAACAACTATCATATAAATTATTACCAAACAAATAATTCTTTATAATAGCATACATGTGTCTGTGTGAGTGATTGATTTTAAATTTAGGCATCAGTTGTTGGTCAATTTAACTATTTAGTAACAGAGCGAGTATATGCATGCTATCAAAGACGTGTGTACCAGAATGGAAATGATCTGGTATTTTTGCTGGAGGTTTTCCTCACAATATTTCTTGGTAGTGAAAAAAAATTATATTATCGACTGGTTTACTCTTTCGGGATATGTGGCGTGGGAGAATGAGTTTTTATAGAATTTCTCTTTAAGTAGATTTGTATTCCGAGGAAAAAAAAATCAAGTAATAAGAAAGTTGTCCTGTGAATTCGGTCTGGTGGCAAATGTTAATCAGGCTCATAATTGCTTTGCCATTCCAATCCTGCCATTAATTCCGTCGTGTCCGAGCATGATTAAATAAAATAAAATAAATATATTTACATTTTTTTTTTTACTTTCAATAATATTGGTAAACAAATAAATATCTAATTAATAATATATAATAGCATTTTAACAGCTTAATTGGCCTTAATTAATATGTACTGGTTTATTTAAAATGATATATCACAACTTTTTTTTTTTTACCCAATCAAAAATAATATTTATTGTTTGTAGTAGTATTTAACGATTTTATTTGCTTGTCCATCCAAAAAGAGCTTAAAAAGAAATTTTCTGGAATTACGGATACAGAAATCATCTTCCTTTTTCTTTAATATAATATAATATTATAATAAATCATTAATTATTTCATTTCTGGCATTGTACTTGGAGTATAAAATTAGATTTACAAAAAACAACCCAAAATGAAACTTGTTAATACAAAATGTTCTGTAAAATTTGAGGATTAAATTTTACGAGTGTTTAGTTTTCTCTTTATCTTTCAGTATAAAATATGTGTGCCTACCCGTGTTTTAATCAAAATCAAAATAATTATTTAGATTAATTTACTAACAAATTTATATGATTTGTTAATAATTCTTTTGAGATCCGTTTCTTGGCCACCTCTTTTTTCATGATCAGGTATGCAGTCATCCAATAAATAAATATGTTATATCGTGAGCTTAAACTATAACCCTATGACTAATTTTTTTATAGCACGCATATAGGTACTATTTATTACTGCATTAACGATTTTTTATTGCATTCATTAAACTTCCAATTGCGTGCGATAGAGAATTTCGTAAAGGCCGCTTGAGTCAGTAAAGTTGCGAAACCGGAAACTGGCGCCATTGTTCTTCACAGGAACCTCTCACACCACATGTTGTCTTTTACCATTTACAGTTATTCTGGCTTTGGGATTAAGATTAACATAGCTTGTACTTGCTTTAAAAAAAAAAAGAAAGTATAGATGATATTTTGTATTATACTATAATTAATTGAGCTTGAATTATATTAGTTGATCTTATTTATATACGAGAAAGAAAATGATTTGGGTGGAGGTCAGAAAAAAATTCTCTTAATTAGATAGAACTGTTTATTTGAAAGCCAATGTTTCAACGCTTGACCCCATTGTACGCCTTGAAGAAGACGGCAATATGGGTCGAAACGTTTGCTTTCAAATAAACAGTTCTTCTTATTTAAGATATTTCTTTCTTCCTCATCTCAAAATTATAGAATAAAATAGAGACGAGAACAGGTTTTCGAAATATTGGGATTTTATTTAACTGATCATCATCCATGTGTTTACAAATAAGAGAAAGTTTGATTAGTATTAAAAAAATTTAAGAAACCTTTGTTAAGGCATTAAGCTTTATAAATAACCTTAATGATTATACTCTTGTTCATTATCAATTACCAATCATAAAAAACACATTATATCATAGATACTGATTCTAAATTAGATAGTTTATCATAATTTATTTTATTTTAGTTGTTACTAATTTTTAAATATATTCATTTGAAAAGAAAAGATATGTCCAGGACCGCTCAAATGGTAGAGTCCCAGACTAGTGATCTGGAAGACCCGGGTTCGAGTCCCGGTCCTGGACATATCTTTTCTTTTCAAATGTAGATAGTTTATCATTTATAAAATGTTCTCTTACATTATTAGTTATTTATCTGTCCACGCAAAATACGGTACGCTTTATATAAATTTAGGAACTAGAATAAAATAAAACCTTGTTGTAACAATCATTCCCCCCAAGACTAAAACCAAGACTCTTAAAAGATATTCTGATGTGATCTCAATAGATAAAGTTTCTCACCAATCGTTTTAACAAAATGTAATATGATTATGTTTTCTTTTAGTTTTCCGTTTTATATAGTACTATAGCTCTGTTTATTATTACATTAATTTTAATTTTGTTTACTTATTTACATGCTTTATATTTAAACTACTATCATTCTTTTAAATGAAAAAACACTATTATATATTTACATCTTCTCTGTAAATAATCTGATAATGTACAGTTAGCGGTGTCTCTTGCATGAGACGAAACCCACACTTTCACTATGTGTTAAATCTTAAAATTCATTATTAAAAAAAACATGTAAAGGCTAGGAATAGCCGATCTGGAAATAAAGAGAATAAAAAATAACAATCATTCCTTTACAAACTCTTATTAGTTGTTTGTTGTATTATATCCAAACATATTTATCTATAGAAAAAAAAAGGAAGACAGATATAATGCCATACTCTGATACACATTTGAAAATTAATTACGCGATATGTAATAATATACAATTTAACCACATCTTTCTTCATTGTCAAATATACTGTCAAACAATCAATTAATTTGTTAGTTTAAACTGTTACAGCTTTAGAAATAACTTTAATAGTCATACCCTTATTTATTATGCATCACCATTGTTAAATCATGAAAAAGCGGAAATATATATTTGTATTAATTCTAAATAAATTAATTTATTGTTATAAAATTTTCTCTTAAACTATTAGTCTTCTATCTGCCTATACAATATACAATACGCTTTATATAAATGTACAAACCACAACGAAATAAAACCTTGTTGTCACAATCATAACTTTACAATAAATTATTATTTATTTGTAGTGTGTCCTCAGGTATAAATAATGAAAGCATAGCTGGAAAAAGTATAGCGAGTTCCTGGAGCGCCTTCATGACGTGTTTATTTAATGATTCCATTGTGCTATATAATGTTTGATAAAATATTCCTGGCGAAAAAACATAATTGTCCTACTTAAGCGTTTTCTAGAAACTCAAAAGTGTAATCAGTATTACTCATTCGAGATGTGTAAATAATTCCTGAGAAGAATAGTCGTTGGTATTCCCATTCTCAAATCACGGTTTGTTGCGAAACAATTCGTTGCCTGAGAATTTTTTTAACATAGTTAAATTTACTTTTATTGTTGTTTTTTAAATTTATATTCATTAAATATCTAAGGTATGGTTTTTCATTCAGTGTCTGATCTATTCCTTGATAAAAGAAATAATATAAAAACTTACTAAAATTGGAAGAAGTTCTGTATATCTGTGTGTCTTAAACTTTCGTTAGTTGTAACTATCATACAAGAGTGACGGTCAGCAAATATTAAAAATACAAAGATAGCATTATGTAATATTATAGTAAAAAAAAATAAAATGTAGGTTACTATCAACACGGGAATGAAGATTTTTTTCTTTACATATCATGGAGTTTTTCATATGACTCTTAAAATGTTGGATTGCAAAGATTGTAGTTTTTACTAGTGCTTCTTTTTTATATATATATTTTCATTATATTCAGAATAGAAAATAGTGTATTTCATTTTATACTTTCAGTTGTTTTTTTTTTGTCCGAGATAACTTACTGAATCCTTCGAAGGATTTTTTTATTTTCCAATAACAAACGTTCATGGGTCTACGTAAGTTTAAACATTGTATTTTATATGTTTATCAGTTATTGTTTAATCATATATAGAAATTTAATCATATTCTATCGGAGTTTCAGCTATATACATTTATCAGTGAGGCCAGAACGGTACCATTGTGTATCTTTAATAAACGATCGTCAGAGCATATAGTAATCTATATAGAATTTAGGTTTTCTTTATGTAATGTATAGTAAACGAACCATTATAGATCCCTACTGTATTCTTGTTTAGTCTGATCAAATAGAAGAACTTTCGGAGAAGAAATATCGGTCAAAAATATAAATATAAAAATGGCGGCAAAATTTAGCATGTACTTCCGCAAAATATCTAGTTACGGCTATTTGAAATATTAATACACATATTATCTACAATAATCAGGATTATCAGGTTTAGTTTAAGAAGAAATGATACGAACACGCCTAGGTGTATAGTTTTTAAAGAAAGGTTATATATTCTGATAGCCACTATATAGAATAGAATATAGTCTTGTGCAGGATATATAGCTATATAGACAAATATAAGGTTATATACTAAATCTGGAGCTTATTTTTATTATAGCATAGAGTATCTTCTTACACATACACTAAAACATTTTTATCTTAGACCTTGTTGTTTTTTTTAAAAAGACCTTAACTAGAATCTGAGATATATCCGCTAGAGTGAACAACTGTGTCACTGGCCCAAACCTTAACTCCAGGTTGCTTAGGCTTCTCTTGAAGGTTAGATAACACCTTTCGATTTGAGTTTAGATTGTGTTATATCGATAATTATTTGTACCAATTAATTTACGTATCTATTTATCAACCATATCTATATCTAATTATATGTTGTTCCATAAACGTTAACTAACAATCCTATCACACCCATCTTATTGTATTGTTGTTTGCGCTGTTACTGATATTTTTGACTAATCCTATTACAGAAATGTCAATAAAATGTAAATAAAAATGTATTTTATTAGAGAGGTTAATTTTCAGCTTGTAACTTCGATAATGTATTATTGTGAACTGTGGTCAATTTACATAGACAAACAAGTTAGTCGATCTAATCTATATTTTTATCGTCAAGCGTTCTAATTGATTTTACAAATTTATTTTTATAATAAACATTAAAATTTTTTATTTATTGTTGTGTGCATAATAGAATAAAAATTATGTTATACTCTTCCCAGTTATTAAATTTCGGATTCTATCTGGTTCAGCATCATCTTATACAATACCGTACTTCCCTCTCACCAGGAAATCGTCCGTCACGAACCAGGTGGGTGGTAGAGTGTGCTCCAAGGGTCTAAGTTCGTACTCTGTAATAGGTCAAGCTTCATGCGAATACATTAACGTCAACACTCGTTTATTCATAATGAAAACTTTATTTTATTAGGAGTACTATATTTTGAGCTATGAGTGCTTACTTCTGCTTAAGTGACACATTTAAAAAAAACAACTCAAATTTGTCTACAAATTCAAATATATCGTGAATTTAAATCAAGGGAAACAATTGCTATATTAATTATTAAAATAGAATCCAATAAGAAAAATCCACAAATCAAAGCCTTAAGTCTGAAAAATATTGGGAAAAAACATAGAGTACATTTCGCCAATTCCTGATATGTCAGGTCACACACCAAAAGAAAATCACATCAAATAAGACACATTGCAGCTCATCTATATGTATCTTGTATATCAGTATATTAAATTTAAATATAAACATTAAAAATTCTAAAAAAAGATACTTTTATACAATAATATGCAATATACACTACTATATTGATATATTTAAATATTATATTAACCGCAATAAAAACACATGTTTTGTTTCCGATCTATAGCGATTCCTTAAGGATTGATAATTTATATTAAATTCATATAGAGACATCTACACGGCACGAAAAAAAGTATAATTATGTAATTAAAATACATTTGTAATTACATTCCGAGTCTGAATGAACCCTGAAACAGTTTTTTCACTTTCGATACTTCATATATTTGTATCTACGACATCTGCGTATTTTTAGAATATGATGTTTTTACATGCAACTATGAGCGGTGGGGTTTTAAATTTAAAGGATATAGAATTTATGTACATAATAATTCGTTTTAATAAAAACCCATTGCATACTGTAATATGTAATTTTAAACTAAATTAAAATTAAATTTTAAATGATTTTGATTTTCAAGTTCTTCTTAAAATGTTTTTATTTTTTCAATTTATATTTTGTGTTGCTTTCTTTGCTCCTGGAATCGCACGTTTTAATACCACTGATCAGATTTTTTTTAATCTAGTTCATGTTCCGATTGCTGCTAAATGAAAAAAAAATGAAATAAGATAAAAAAAACCTCTCCTAGAATCCTGACGGCTGCTATTAATGTCAATTGATTAGCCCTGCCTACATCGAACTTTAATAAGAGCCTACTTTTCTTATGCCAATCTCTCATTAGAACTACTTAGTTCTTTAAATGAACGTAATTTGCTAAGGCAGTAGTTTGTTCGATTATTAGCAATCACTCTAGTAGATTATGGAAAACGTTGGTTTAGCAATCATTAGCGTGTTTTTTTTTATTTGGAAAATGTAGAGGAATCGATTTCAATTAATTTACAGCATCTATTTCGATTACTACGTATGTATGAGCTGGCATAATCGATTTTAATTATTTTCGATTCTAGGGAAATTCTGTTAGTTGCTCTACAACTCTACATCCCTACATGAAGGCCAAATAAAATAAGCCGTACATATTTGTGTAAAATTCAAACCCAACCATTTTCAATATTTCTCAAGATACATCCAATAAACCATTTCTTTATTGAAAATTATATTGTTCCCAGCAAGTGTAGGTTCATTTAGGTTACTAATGTTCCTTCCTTTGGGCATCTTCAAAAGGCAGGTAGAGTTACGTTTGGTTTTGTTTCTAAATTAGAATTTTTTTTTCACCCGACGCCTAGATTTGGCAAATCTCAATTGGCGAGTTCGTTGTATTCAGCGTCAATATCAGGGTTAATTACAAGGTTTTTCTGGCATATTTATATGCCTATGAAAGCCTTATTAAGAGATCATTTGATCTCGAATGTGTATTTTGAAATAATTATCTCTATTCTGCAGGCACGTGAGCAGAGAGGTACAAAACCTTATAGAAATGATACATCAGTTAAGGAAATAGTAATCAAGTTGACATTTTCTCGAAATCAAACTATGGTAAAAACTAGGAGAATGTAGATGTTATTTGCCCCTGCGAAGTTTACGACTGACAACGAACCTTTTTAATGGAATCGTTTAGTATAGAAATAAATTTGTAACTAACTGTATAAAAATGTATTTTGTATTGTTCTTTATTATTAAACTGAATTCTTTCAGTTTTGTTTGACAATTTAATCAACCTTGTATCTTCCGTTATTTCTTGTTTCATAGAATCGCAGTCCTTCGTAAATCTTTCTCTTACTTTAGTGTGTCTATTATTTATGTATGTATACATTAATACATACATACATACATGCATATATATTTTTCCTTCCCTACCTAAGGTTCGGTCAATAAATATAAAGCATTAATTAGGAGACATATCTTGTGACAGTAAAATAACCTGTTTTTTTTTTTTGCAATTAATTTAAATACCTCAACAAAATCCACTAAAGATTTGTTTTTGATATACTTTCAGAGCATGAATAAAAGAAATAAAAATCATTAAAAGTCGCTAAAATAATGTTGTTGCTTTGGGGCATATTAATGTAACCACAAGATACAGTCGAAATTTCAAGTTGAACTCAGTCAAAAATCAGACTAAAATATAATCAATAAATGTACTTTTAGTAACCCATGCTTTTTATAATATGTATTGTCATGCATAAATTTCTATTATATTATTCATGCTCAATGGATATTCAAATTCACTCTTCTTAGACTCGTCTTCCGGAGTTTAAAAAAAAACAGACAGCATTTCCCACATCGCCTAAGGTGATCATTAAACATGGCCTAGCGTGGTCAAAGAAAAACGCCGATCATTAAAACTAAAGGCACATTAAGCTTTCACTAACTAGACTAGTGTACTAACACACGCCCGCTCGAACTAGTTTGGACATACACATTACACCTTTACGGCATTGCCTAACAGTTGAACGTAAACTTACAGGGAACGTTTTCACATTAAGTTCACAATACACTCCAAATGGAACTAAACAACCACGATGCCTTAGAACACATTTACGTTTTACTTCCTTGTGTTTAGCATAGCGATTTGAACTTAACATCGGTTGAGAGTTATAGGTATAATGTAATACGCGCTTACGCTTTTTTCATGAAATCCGAGATCAATTTAAAAAAATAATCATTTAATCTAAATTAAATACCAAATAATTAAAAATAAGACTTAACAGTACTACACAAGGGATAACTGCTATGCAATATATATGAATATGTATTTAAAATATTATATAATACTTAAACAATTTAAAAAATCATTTTGATTCAAGAGATCAGTGACTTGTAAATTAAGTAACGTATGCTAAACTTACATGCGTAAATAAAAATGAATTCTTATATCTGTAGCCTCGGTGAATAAATGGGTAAGTTGAATTTAGTCCAGAAAGAGTTGACTGTGCTGAGGGAAGAATCGTATCATTGGCGTAATTTTTGGCTTTAGATAGAGATGTAATATAAACAATTACTCCTTTTCAAGCCAATGCCTGACATAGCCCCTTATAAACTACGAAAATAACACGATTCCACTCCCCTAAGCACAAGAAACTCATTTTGGAGAAGATTCTACTTAATTACTTATTCACCATGGGTATAGATATAACCTTAAATATTCTATTTATTATACTAATACTGCCTACCAGGGAACAAAAGATCCGTCAGGTTTATTAATATATTTGGAATAGAAAATAGAAAAAATATATTTCCATTAAATCAAATAGATAACATTGAGCAGCTTTATGTTCGGATAAAAACTCTTCTATTATGAGTCATTACATATTTTTATCTTGTTTTCTTTATTATTTAAGCCATAGACAATTATTTTACTGTATCCTACCCTTAATGTTATTTAAAACAAAAGAAAAAGTCATAATAATTAGTTGTTTCATGAAAGAGTGTAGCATATAAGCCCAATTGAGAAGGAGAACTTACATTGATAGTAGAGGAAGATAGCCTGTGAACCTGGGTCTATAGTTAGAGCCAAGAGCCGCCTCGTATTAATAGGCAACCAACATCCTAGTCGGGAATTTATCATCAAATAAGATACGCTCGCTTCTGAAAATGCTTTCATCTGTACCAAGATCACCTGCTTCTTGCTTCTGTTCCGCCTGTCTTCAAGTCCGACTATATTTAGCAGCCTGTCTCACCTTTGGATAATTTTGCACATCCTCAAGCTTCAAGCGGAGCAGTCAGAAATCTCATTATACCTGTTATTAGACTAATAATAATACATGACCGTACATTACATGTTAGTTATCAACATCAGTTAAAAATGAACTAGCCATGATCTTTTAAAACCGGCATTGCATTTTAGACTCGGTGCGTATCCACTGGACCAGCTTATTTATCTATAACTTTTTCTTAGCAATTCATAGGATATTCATTTATTATCAATTAATTTTTTCCTATTAGCACTTATGCTTAGAAATGCTTTTTATATGTATAAATGGAGTTATTTTATTAAACTATTGTTGGTAATAACCAAAACTTAAAAAAGGAAATGAGCAGCAGTGTACTATTTCTACCCATACTTCGTTATCGAAAGTGAACACTACAATACTATGTAACTTATGTCGATTTTACTTATTTATTTTCAATCATAAGATTGCTGTTGTTTGTTCATTTAACACCACTTGCTGCTATGGCCAATCGGACGATGCTACAGTGGGAATCCTAAATTTTGCCTATCCAGGTTAAAGAGGGATCTTTTAACGAGTACCTACCTGACACTGCATAGGTTTGGGACCGTCATTCAACGTCCCCTCCGAAGGAGAACATCATTTAGTCTTTTTTTACTCATCGAACGTAAGGGTATTTTATGTAACGGAATTCGATCTATGATAGGTATTCAAATTTATTCATCTTGTTTGATTTAACTTTCCATTTTGAATTTAGAATCTCAGTTTCTAAAGTTCTGAGTAGCTATGCTAAAGGTTTCGGGTTCAAATCTGGATGTCAGATATTTTATTTAATCTTTTAACATTCACGGATGGATCCTGTGATATGTACAGACTCTCCTGGGGTCACCCAGCCTCTATAAAGTGGGTACCCTTAATTGGGGGGGGGTAAAACACCTCGGACAAATCACCTCCCTGCACATTGTCCTAGAAACGGTACATTACAGTTTACTCTCTACTGAGCCCAAGATCCTTATCCGCTACGCATAAGATGCAGCTGCATTTTGAGGTTGGGGTATGCTCTATTTACTTATTTGACTATCATTCGCTTTCTGTCCTAAGGATATCGGAATTAGCGAAACATCGAAAGTTAGTTTTGTTTTCTGTTTTTATTTTAGAGACTTGATGCATTTTGCTTTAGAATTTTTCCACGAACATCTTATTTCAAATGTGTTATTATATTGTTACGGGCTACTGGGTGTAAAATGGACTAAATTATTACTTAATTCAAGAATCTAATATTTATTAACAAATTAACAAGAATACAATGAGATTATTTAAAACAGTTAAATTATTAAACTAATATCAATTTACAATAATAATATTCTACTAAATGTTATCTAATTTCTAAGATAATATACAAATAATATAAGATATTGTTTATACTAAGTAACTAAACTATTTATATAAATTTGTACTAATACAATAATATTACACTATAGTTTACAATTACAAATTAACACTTACAGTTCGCTAACTAAAGTCCACCGACCGTAAGACTCTCCAAATATGACAAACTGCCACACAGTCTATTACACTTATTACACGGCCACTAATTGTCACTGTTGCTCACTAAGCACTTAATACAGACTGATACTAACACTAACTAACTCACACAAACTGCCACTAGTTAACAACTGCTACTCACTGGCTTACTACTGACTCGTCTTATTATTACTCCCCCGGCCGAAAACGCTGTCCTTTTTATATAGGCAAGGTAGGTCGTGGTGGGGCATTACTCGGAACACGGACGAGGACCACCTAGACCGATCTAGAAGGTTCTACGCCATTCTATAATCCCTTCCGCTTAATCCCATTGTTTGCCTAATCCGCTCTAGGCAGATCAGAAGCCGGTCCTACTTTCCGCTCTGACCGTAAGACTGCCCCCTCCTTAAAAGTGCTCTGCCCCAGAGCATAGTCCGGAGAAATCGGGCGGTCATGAGCTTCCCTCGATGGAGACGCATTTCCTTTCCAGGGGTTGAACGTGCACACCAATATGGCGACTCCAGAGTTGGCGAATATCTGTTCAAGCATGTTCCTGACAACCTTCCACTCCAGGCCGTCATATCCACAGCCCAACTTAGGGATCGCGAGCTTGGTGACACGCAGTCTCAGAAGCTTACTCCGCAGGTCGTCGAGGCTTCGCCGCAGTGCGTCATATGTGGGCTTCTGATCAGTAGCACACTTGGTAACTAAGTAGAACAGGTGTCGTCCTTCGTGCGTATGGTGGAGTGCTTTCCCGACGCGTGGTCCTTGGCGTTCCAGTTCCTCAGTTCCAGCAAACTTCTTCCTGAAGACGGTTGCAATCCCTCGGGAAGTCCTCAGATCTTCGGCTACACAATGGGCCAGAGAATAGTCCGCGGGTAACGAGAAGATATCTCTGTATACTGCCTGAGTTACTCCACGGGAACCTTGTACCTTAGGTTGTGCAACTGATACCTTACTGGCCTCCACGTTGTTAAGGTACCTGACTTGCTGGTCTTTTGTCGGGCCATGGTCTCCTTTGTATGGGGCCAGTCTATTAAAATGGACTACCCTGGGTTTTCCTTTTGGCTGCTTTCTGATCCTATAGATGACGTCGTTTATCCTATTGATGATCTCAAACGGGCCATCCCAGGAGTTCTGAAGTTTAGGTGAGTAGCCTCGCCTTCTTCGAGGATCATGTAGCCAGACCAAATCTCCAGGTTGGAATCCACCTTTCTCTGCCCTTATGTCGTAACGCTCCTTCATTCTGTCACTGGCTCCCTGGATGTTTGCACGAACCTTTTCGTGGATATTATCCATCCGTTTCCGTAGATTCGTGACGTATTCCTCTCCGTTAACTTCCTCGTCTGGCTTGAACCCGAATTTCAGATCACAAGGCAAACGAAGTTCTCGGCCGAAGACCACATTTGCGGGGGTCTGCCCCGTTGCTTCATGGACTGAACTCCGGTAGGCTAACAAGAACAAGTGAAGATACTGGTCCCAGTCTCGCTGATGCTCGGAGACCACTTTAGACAAATATCGACCCATTGTCCTGTTCATGCGCTCCACCATGCCATCCGATTGAGGGTGAAGAGGTGTCGTCCTGGTTTTCCGTATTCCCAGTGCTTCGCACATCCCGGAGAAGACTGCAGACTCAAAGTTTCTTCCCTGGTCAGCGTGAAGTTCCATGGGTACTCCAAACCGGCTGACGAGCTGCTTCACAAGTACGTCTGCAACCGTGACTGCCTCTTGATTCGGAAGGGCATACGCTTCCACCCACTTAGAAAAATAGTCCATGGCCACGAGAATATATCGGTTGCCTTCGTCTGTCACAGGGAAAGGGCCAGCGATGTCAATCGCTATCCTCTCGAACGGTGCTCCCACGTTGTACTTCTTCATAGGGGCCTTCTTTCTTCTTGTTGGTCCGTTAGAAGCCGCACAAGTCGCACAACGCCTGCACCAGTCCAACACATCGTCCTTAAGGTTTGCCCAGTAAAAGCGTTCACGAACTTTTTCCAATGTACGGTGAACTCCAAGATGGCCGCCAGTTACACCGTCATGTAGTTCCCTAAGCACTTCGGGCACTTTATTCCTTGGAACGATGAGCTGTAGCCTGCGCTGATCTCCTTCCGCGTTCTCCAATGCCCGTTTCAGCAGCCCGTTGTCCACTAAAATGGAGTTCCATTGGGCCCAGTACGTTTTTACATTCTTCGACATTGGAGCAACATCCTGCCAGGCCGGTCTTCCTCGCCCCGATATTTTCCATTCCTTTATCTGTTTTAAATCCGGGTCCTCGTCCTGTCCCTTTGACACCTCTGCATCTTGCCAACTGTCCATGACAACTGTAGTCCTCAACACCACTGCCTGCTTCTCTTCTTGTCGAGAACAATGGTTGCAGCCTTCATCACAAGGTCTTCTTGACAGTGCATCCGCATTCCTGTGGCTCGTTCCAGAACGATGTGCAGATTCAAAGTCATACTCTTGAAGGCGCTCGATCCACCTCGCCACTTGTCCCTCCGGTGACTTGAATCGCAGCAGCCACATTAGAGCCGCGTGGTCCGTTCTCAGCAGGAACCTTCTTCCGTATAGATATTTATGGAAGTGCTCTATAGATTTTACTACTGCCAGAAGCTCTTTCCTTGTGACACAGTAGTTGCGCTCCGGAGCTGAGAGTGCCTTGCTGAAATATCCAATCACCCTTTCTTCTCCGTCTTGGAGCTGAGAGAGGACACTTCCAATGGCGATGTTGCTGGCATCTGTGTCGAGTATGAACTTGCCCTCGGGACGTGGATAGCACAGAATAGGAGCACTACTCAATTCTCTCTTCAGCTCCTCGAAGGATGCCTGGCACTCGTGGTCCCAATGGAAAGTCCTTTTCTCCTCGGTAAGCCTGGTAAGAGGTTTTGCGATGTCAGCAAATCCTTTCACGTACCTCCGGTAATAGGTGCAGAGCCCGAGAAAACTTTTCACCTGGTGCTTATCTCGAGGTACTGGCCAGTCGGTGATCGCTGCTATCTTCTCCGGGTCAACAGCAACTCCGTTGTCTGACACAATATGCCCCAGGTAGTTGACTTGCCTTCGGAAGAGATTACACTTCTTCGGGTTCAACTTTAGGTTCGCTGCACGCAGTCGTTCGAAGACCTTCTCCAGATTCTTCAGATGGTGAGCGAAGGACTTTCCCAGCACAATAATGTCGTCTAGGTAAACCAGGCATACTTCCCAAGAGAGACCTCTTAACACGTTTTCCATCAGCCTCTCGAATGTGGCAGGAGCATTGCAAAGCCCGAACGGCATTACTGTAAACTGCCAGAGCCCAGTGCCAATTGAAAACGCCGTCTTCTCTTTATCTTCAGGTGCCAATCCAACCTGCCAATATCCACTGCGGAGATCCAAAGTAGAGAAGAGTTTACACCCCTCTAGGGTGTCCAGCGTATCGTCAATCCTGGGAAGCGGATAGCTGTCCTTCTTGGTGACATTGTTCAGAAGACGGTAGTCTACGCAGAACCTCGTTGTGCCGTCTTTCTTCTTCACCAATACAACAGGAGACATCCAGGGGCTACTCGAAGGCTCAATGACACTGTCAGCCGCCATCTCCTTTATAATCTCCTCGGCGTCCTCCCGTTTGGCTAACGGCAGCCTCCGCGGAACCTGTCGGATGGGCTTCGCATCCCCAGTGTCAATCTTGTGCTGGACGATATCCGTTCTGCCCCGTGGTCCTGGTCCGATCTCGAAGACGTCATGCCATCGGGTAATCATGTTTTTCACCTCCTCGCTCTGTTCAGGTGAAAGGTCGCGGCATGACTCGTTAACAAATCCTTTTAGTTCTTCTGGCAGTCCTCGGAGCTCGGTGGGACGACGTTGCAGCTGACGAACCACTGAGGTAGCGGTTGTACACTCCCCGACCGGTGTTCCTTTCTTCAGCGTTACCGGGAAGCTGTTCAGGTTCATTAGCCGGATTGGAGTGGTCCGTCCGGCCTTGATGAGAGACCTAGCAACCAGTACGCCGCGTCCGATCTCTTGTTCTTCGTGCCTTCCAGGTTCGAGTAGTGCACATTGACCCGCGGGTAGATGGCCTTCGACCGTCCCATGCGTCACGATTTGGCTCCGTGCCGGTAAAGTGGTGTCTTCTGGAAGCAGCACTCGTGCGCAGAAGTCCTTTTCCTGCCGAAGTATGACTTCCTCGTCTCCCAGCGTCATCACACCTCTCGACATATCCAGCTTGATTCCGTATGCGATCATGAAGTCCATGCCCAATATAACATCTTCATCGATCTCTGCCACGAGAGCACCGTGCTTCAGATGTTGACCCCCGATGATGAAGGTGGCAACTGTCTCCCCGTAGACCTTGGCTGGCTGTCCCGTGGCAGTCCGCAATGCCCAAGTGGTCGGTATGATCTTCTCAGCTGGAAGTGTCTTCGAGTTCAAGATCGTCATGCTCGCTCCGGTATCCACTAGAAGACTTCGCAGCTGCCCGTTCACCATCCCATCAACGTAGAAACTGTTCGTTCTGCTTCCTATTGACGCAACTCTGATGGTCTTCCTGGGGCCTTTGACGTTACGGGTTGACAGTTGCCCCTTCCCATCAACCCTACTTAGTTTTCCTGTGGCTTTTCTTGCTTTTTCGATGGACACTTGCTTCTAGGGTGTCCAAGTTGGCCGCAGCTCCAACAGCGTATCTCCTTCTTACGGGTCCTGAGAGCCTCCAAAACTTTCGTCACAATTTCCTCGACGCTGAGGACCGCATTTGGCTCCGCTTCTGCTGCTCGTACTCGCGCATGGCCCCGTACAGACTGCCTAACAGCCTCGAACTCCATGGCCTGGGATAATGCGTCTCCCAAAGTTTTCGGCCTGGCGAGCTTCACTGCTTGCTGTGTCTCTGGGTCCCGAAGTCCATCCAGGAATTTGTCGACAGCCAAGCTTTCGTAGACATCGTCGGTGACCGATGGGTAGGCGTTCCTCACCAGCCGGGCAATATCCGCTTCAAATTCCTGCAAAGTCTCGTTGGTCTTCTGGACCCTGCTTCTCAGCTGTGAGCGATACAGCTGGTCCATGTGGCGGTGGCCGAAACGCATCTCCAGTCTTCTGATCAGCTCCCCGTAGTTGGACCGCTCCGACATGGGTATCCCCTGCAGTACTCCCAAGGCGTCTCCACGCAAGGCCAGGCACAACGCTGAAGCTTGGGTCTCCTGTGACCACCCGTGGATCGAAGCCGCTGTTTCGAAGAGAGTCATGTAGTCCTCCCACGGCGTCTTTCCGTCGAATACTGGAATGGTGTTGTGAGTTGGTGGCGCCCCATTATTGGCGGGTAGAATGCTATTACGATGGCTGCCCTCGGAGGAACGGTCGGTGTCGTTCGTCGGTGGGTTGCTCTTACGTCCCTCGAGAGCTTCCATTCTTAGCCTAATTTCGTTCACTTTTTCTCCTAGCCTAGATTCTACATCAGCTACTTTATTATCTACATCGGCTAACTTATTATCTACATTAGCTAACTTATTATCTATATTGGATAACTTATTATCTACATTTGCTAACTTATTCTCAACATTTTCCATCAACTTAGTCTCTAACGTGCCTAACTTAGACTCTAATGTATCCAATAAATCACTTTTTACAGTACCCAGCTCATTACCTAGCTTACTTTCTACATTGCTTAACTCATTTTGTAAATTACCTAGCTTATTATTTACATTGCTTAATTCATTACCTAGCTTATTTTCTACATTGCCTAATTCATTTTTTACAGTACCTAATTCATTTTTAAAAGTTGCTGACAACTTGCTTAAATCAGTTTCAAACAGAACGTCATCTGGATTTTCCCCTAACTCTACAAAAAATTGACGCAAGCGATGTTGCAGTACACTTTTATTTCCGGAAGAATCCAGATCACGTTCTTCTAATTCCCGTTTTAAATCCGCAACTTTTAAATCCATCAATTTAAGACTTTGAGAAGCCATTTTTCAAACAGTAGCCCAATTATTACAAAATAAAATAACAATTACACAAGATCCCACTTCTGACACCAATTTGTTACGGGCTACTGGGTGTAAAATGGACTAAATTATTACTTAATTCAAGAATCTAATATTTATTAACAAATTAACAAGAATACAATGAGATTATTTAAAACAGTTAAATTATTAAACTAATATCAATTTACAATAATAATATTCTACTAAATGTTATCTAATTTCTAAGATAATATACAAATAATATAAGATATTGTTTATACTAAGTAACTAAACTATTTATATAAATTTGTACTAATACAATAATATTACACTATAGTTTACAATTACAAATTAACACTTACAGTTCGCTAACTAAAGTCCACCGACCGTAAGACTCTCCAAATATGACAAACTGCCACACAGTCTATTACACTTATTACACGGCCACTAATTGTCACTGTTGCTCACTAAGCACTTAATACAGACTGATACTAACACTAACTAACTCACACAAACTGCCACTAGTTAACAACTGCTACTCACTGGCTTACTACTGACTCGTCTTATTATTACTCCCCCGGCCGAAAACGCTGTCCTTTTTATATAGGCAAGGTAGGTCGTGGTGGGGCATTACTCGGAACACGGACGAGGACCACCTAGACCGATCTAGAAGGTTCTACGCCATTCTATAATCCCTTCCGCTTAATCCCATTGTTTGCCTAATCCGCTCTAGGCAGATCAGAAGCCGGTCCTACTTTCCGCTCTGACCGTAAGAATATTCATATATTCCATTGTGTATTAAATACAGATTTACTAATTACATTGCTCATTTGACATCTCGAGATGATCACCTAAGATGACGATCCCGATTTTCAGTCGATTTCTTGAACCCATTCTCATCACTTTACGTTTGATGCGAGCAAGTGTCAATTAATGTTTGTTTACGGATGTTTCTAAATGGATGTTCTAAGGAGATATTCGACAATCTAACTCTGATTAGTATGCGAAAAGGGCCACAATACCAAACTTGCAGGAATGCCAGTGCCAGAATGGTATAAGCCGAAGGTCATATAACTCATTACTTGAATACATATTTTATATTTAGCTGTAGACTATAAATAAAAGTAAACCAATGAATATAGAGGGATACTTAATTTTACCCGGTGGTTAAGTCGAATTTTCTCCAAAATGAGTTCCTTGTACTTCGGGAAGTGGATTGGCTTGAAAAGTACCCCATTCCAGACCAAAAACTACGATGAAGACGACGATTCCGTTTCCCTCGATACATTTTTCTTATTCTGGACAAAATTTTACAACCAGTTATTCATCAGAGCTACATATGTAATGTGTTAGATTATTTTCTGTGTGCAGTACATAGTACATACTTATATCTATCATCTAGTAAGTGTTGTAGTAGTATGAAACAGCGAACAGTTTCTTGTCATTTCAATCATGTATGAGGATTTCAACTTGAACCCTTATCAAGATATAGTACTAAATTTCGGATCTGCTCTAAAAGAGTCGATAGGATATTCTTAAAGGATACTGGAGTACAGGAAGTCCATTTTTTTAAGAAGAAGTGTAAAGGTAGATTTGTGGGAATTCATTTTAATGCTTCAGTTTTGACCTTTGCACCTAAGATTTTAACTTTTATTAAAAGCTGAGTGTTTCTGTGAAATGTGCTTAGTCGATTTAGATCAAATTTTGTGTAAATTTGGATTACATCATATTCTCTTCATAAACTCAACTCGACTTCCTGTTGGAGAACTCTATAGTATTTCTTGTTCTTTTCTCTTGATGGCTGGAAAGCCCCATGGACAGTAAGACGTTGCCCAAGGCACAGCTGATTCTCATTCCGTTGCCATCAGACCTAGCTACCGTCCAGAAAACATCGGGCTGCCCTGGAAACCGCGGATTCCTAAGGAGATGTAATCGCTCGAGATCTCTGACCTCGGTCAGGAATTAGTCTTGCTTATTCAACCATTTTAGGAAAAAGTCCTGTTGTTTTTATCTTTATTATAAAGTCTAATACTTTGGGCCTGTTGGCTGTCATCAAGATACCTGTGAAAGAACAGATAACTAATTTAGTTTTATAATTTTGAACAACAGTTAAAATTAAAAGTATTTATTCGTTTAAAAAAAAACTAGTTCTTACGTTAGATTATTATTATTTTAAAGAAATGTATCCTCCAAAAATTTATCCGACAAAAAATACAATAAAAAAATGTTTAAAAATGGTATTGGAATAAATTTGAATTGAATCCCCTTAAATATTACATGATAATTTGTAATATTTTTTTCAGTCTTATTTAATAAAATCATTTTTAACGTCTCGATAAAGCAAACATTTTTTTTAAACAGGTAGTAAACAAACACTTCATCTTTATACAATAATATAAATAAGGATATCATAAATAGGTTTTAGTTTTAATTTTCTTTAAAAATATAAAACGCGTACTTTATATTTCTTATGCTTCGACATCATATAGTAATGACTTATTGCAATAACTTGGTAATTTAAAAAAAAATGACTATTTTTAAAGAAATTAAATTGTATTCTTTATGTTTTGGGTCGTAGAATGAAAGGATTGGAAGGAACAATGAACGTACTTTCTACCAAAGAAAACAAAGAGATATTATTTCACTTTTTTTAATTATTTTAATTCAAGATATTTAATTTAGAATAAATCGTTGATATAAATAAGAGTTTGTTAAGGGAAGTGGAACTGATGTGTACTCTTTTCTTGGCGAGGTCTAAAAATATTATGCTTAGTGTTTCACCCTTAGGCTTCCTTAAGCAGTTAAAATAGTTCCCCCACATTGTTTGCAAACTCTATTTTAAGCTGAAGGAACAAAGTAGGAATCTTAAATATCTTTTTTAAAGTAACCTCATTTTTTTATTTTGTTTTATGTAAAAAAATAATCAGATATGACTAATGAGCCGAAGTGGATATTTGAAAATATCATTTCATTAGAATATTTTAAGCTCTTACCAATATACATAAATATACTCCAACATTTCTTCCTTACAACAGGATACGTTTCAGGGTTGTATGGCTCATTCTCGGGGATCATAAATTTTTATCGTAAAAGCACCCTAATTTTAATTTTATTTGAATTCTCACGTCAAAATATTTCTTTCTTTTTTAAAAGTCGGTGGGCTTTTTGTTCGTTGAAATCTCTACTTTCTGATAGTGTAAAAAAAATAAACTTTACTATGGAAATGTTCTCAGAAAATGCAAAGAAACGCAAAAATCTGGAATCCAAATATTTTTTTTTAATCCTTATGTACAATGATTTCGGTAGAAAATTCCAGAGATACTAATAAAACTATTATTGTTGTGGGTCAAGATATTGATCTTTTGGTTCTTTTAAATCAATTAAATTCAAATAATCATGACATTTATTTTCTCAAGCCAGGTTCCGGAAATGTAAAAGATCTATTTTTCATGTCTAATAGTTTCAAATTTGAATCCCTTCAAAAATATCGCTGTATTTCTTTATTGTTTTTATGGTTGAGATACAACATCTGGATTTGCCGGAAAAGGAAAAAAAAAGTTTCGTAAATTCATTATTAGACGATAAAAATTTGTCAAATTTGCCCAATATGTTTTATAAAAAAGATGCAAACAAAGAAGATATCGAAAAAAATGGATTACAATTAATCAAATCTATTTATAAATGTAAAAATGATAATATAACACTGAATCAATTAAGATTTCGAAAGTATCAATTGGCAAAAATTAAATTATCTTTACTATTGGCAAATCTCCCACCCACAGAAGGTACAGCAGAACAATATTGTTACAGGCTATATTATCAGCTTCAAATTTGGCTGGGTAACGAACTGACAGCAACAGATTGGGGCTGGAAGCTACATCAACGTGGCATTATGCCCAAATTTACAGAAAGCGAAGTAATTTCGGAAATATTGCTCAAAACTACTTGCTGCAGCTGTGAAATTGGATGTAACAGTTTAAAATGTGGCTGCCGAAATCGTGGTTTAAAATGCACAAATTTATGCTCAAATTGTCATGGTTCTGTAAAATGCTCCAATGTTGAAGAGGAAGTTAGTGATTCAGATGAAATTAATTTTAAATAAATAGCTCAAAATTGTACATATTGATTAAATAAACGTTTTCGGATTCCAGATTTTTTTGTTTCTTTGCATTTTCTGAGAACATTTACCATAGTAATGTATATTTTTTTAACACCATCACAAAGTAGAGATTTCACCGAACAAAAAGCCCACCGACTTTTTAAAAAAAACATAGATATTTTGACGTGAGAATTTTCAATTGAAAATTAGGTTGCTTTTTCGGTAAATTTTGAAGTTAAGTGAAAATACAAAAGTTGTAGATCTTTTTATTACCTACAACTTTGCATTGTAACTTTTTTCCATAGGACTTGTAGTTTTGCCGGAAATCGAGATAAACCGATTTTTACCCTTAAAACCTCCCCCTGAGTTGTTTTATAAATAGTATTTTATTTAGTATCAGTTCCTTTAACATTTAGATACTGTAGGGTATCGAACAAGATTTCGAAGTATAGATGATATTTGTTTGTTGAAACGTTCATTTCTTGATCAAATGATTAATGAAGAATGAAAGTTTCCCATAATTACACTCTTTTTCCCATACCAAAAAACCGCGATTATTTTTATTTTCGAGAATATTAAAAAGGAACGAATAATAAGTTAAAACTTCTTGTCACAACTCAAAGCAACAACCTGAGTTTTATATAGGTACCTTTTATTTTGTCATTAATATTACAGATATTAACGTATGTTGTGTTTTAATTATTAAAATAAATAAAATATGTTTTAAATCAATAAATAATTCATGCTATTTTGTCTGAATTATGTTCATGAATTTTACGAAAATGTGTTCTCTTGAGTATTTTCCGTGAGTACAGAAACATCGAATAATTAATTGTCCGCAATGTAGACGGGATGATCGCGTTATGACTGGCCTTGTTCATTTATGTCTTGGCTAGGTTTGAGGCAGGAGGCAAGTTGTTTTTGTTATTCAGTCCAAATTATTATAATTAATAATAATATTTCAAAAAATATTCAGTGTTGATTATTTTAATTGAAAATTATTTATTTGTCTTCATTAATAATGTTATTATATTGTTGGGGAAGAGCTAGGCATGTGAGGTCCAGTTAGAAAGATATTATTAGACATTATATTTATAGTTGGCCCGAATCATTTGTAATAAATATATCTTGTTTTTATAAATTATAATTTTTATCAACACCAATGTCTCCTAATTATGAACACGTGAAATTTCTTCAGAATTATGAATCGGGCGCTGACTCGCCTTTGGCATGGGGCTGGGAGAGCCATGCTACAACGTCGTTTGTTTCCGAAGTCAAAATATCTTATTCTTGGCGCCGATGGAGAGAAATACACGAGTTAATATCTCAACTCAGGAGCCATTTGTGACAGTTTATTTTCGTGAACCGGATACCGTATCATATGAGGTCCTTAAAGAGGTAGAGGAGACAAAGAATATAGAAGAAGAAAAAAAAGGTGGATACTATTTTCCTGCCTTAATTACGTCGTAAGGGCCGGAAGAAGAGTATGGAGAGGGTGTATGGTGACTATTTTGAGCCGGTGGTGAGAGGAATCAAAGGGAGGATGTGTGCTACCGAAATAGATCTCTCTTCTACATCCACCTCCACCGCTATCCTTTATTTATTCTCTTTTCGGGGGTCACGCAGGGTGGAGTGGTTGGTTGTCTTATTTTCTCTAAACCTCTGAAGGGAATATTCATTTCCATAGGGATCTTTGAATTCTGTTCCTAGTAAAAATAAACATGTTCAGGCTTAAACCTACAAAATATAAATAATTTATTAGTTCGTGGTTGGAACGATTTTTTACCAATCCAATTCCTTTAAGTACAAGAAACAAACTTTAGAAAAAAATCGGCTTAACCACTTATTCATCGGTGATGCAGATGTATAAAAAACAAAAAAACAAGAGTCTATTTCAATATTTGATGTTCAGTAAAACTATCGTTTTATATTTTAAATTACTTATCCAAGATAAAATAGTAAATAATTTTTACAAAAAAAAAAAAAAAATCAATTTTAGCCTTTTTACTATTAAAAAAAACGAATTAAATAGGTTACTTATTATTATGCGATAGTTTTTTTTTCTCTTTCTCACAAAACTCGGTTTGTCATTGGAATATTAGATTCTTTGTTTCATAAGTATTCATAAAAAGATATACGACTCTCATGGCTTTTATTTCAATTGAACTTGACAGGTAACACCGAGCAGTTTGTTATGAAATATGAGATCCTCGTCTGGGCAAATGATTTAACGCTTCTTGTTTGTTAATAATACTAAACTAGATAATATGTTAGAGTATGAGTAGAGGTGTGTTTTGGAGTAACTATAACTTTGAAAATGCGCATTCCATTGATAGTGGGATTACTATTGATAGGCTATAAGACACTCGCTATACTATGTCTTTCAAAATTACTTGCTGTTTTTTACCTGCGTAGAGTGGCCTAAATTATGATTAATAATTATCCTAATTCAGGTGGATATACATCCTTTCCGCCCTAGTTCCGCCGATGATGATATGAAAATTCCGTTTTGAGTTAACGTTTGGACTTGTGCCGCCTGGTTGGTGAGATGGTGGGATCAAAAAGCTACCCGGCATTAGGCGGAGTTATGGGCTGTCATATCGCCCTGGCACGCACGCCGCTACCGAAATACTTCCAACACAAATATAATATTACAATATTTTATGCCTGCCTGGGAATGTTCTCGGCAGTACCGGTAGCCCCGCGATCTTGATCCGTTAATGGTATCATCTTGGGAGGATATATCTGGACTGTCTTCGCCTTGAGAGCGTAACCCTGTATCTCGGGAGAAGCGTGTGCCAAGATACTTGGATAACCTGGAATTAATGCTTGTTAATCTTTGGTAAGTAGCACTCCCCTCGCTGGCCACAGAAGTTGCAAATGATCCTCATTTGTCTTCCCCTCTAGGAATTTGTTATCATTAAATGCGCAGCTGGAGAAATGTTCTGCTGAATGGATGAGGCACGCATTTCTATCAAGCATTAAAGATTCCTGTTCCTATATTTGGCTCCAAAGTGAATCTTCATTGCGTAGTAAGTTGAATCATTTTAAAGATTATATTTATCATCATAATTTGATTAAATTTTATATTTTCCCAGAATTTCGCCTTGTTATGGATAGGATTGTATTATTTCAATATATTAATAATAATATCTTTATTTATTCTGGGGCAAGTCCCTTTAGAAAAACAGTACAAATAATAGTATGTAAACTGTAATGTCTTAGAGCAGCATATAATTACACTTAATAAATTATTAAAATGTAATTATTAATTAAAAAATAAATTACGTGTTAGCTCCAATAACAATATTTTAAAAAACAGATTAAAAATATATAGAAAGAAGATAACAGTAGTTATAGAGAGAGAAACGTCTAATAGTTACATACTTAGAAATTGAATTATATTTATATTATATACCCTTTAGGGAGATTATTATTTCCAATCCCAAGTCGGTTGTTTCTTATCGTTTTAATATATTTTCAAGATAGTGAAAAAAATATGGAACCTCGCTACTTACTAAATTCTTGACTCAAGGAAAGAGGAATCGTCTGATCTTGTTGTGCATAAGTTGCCAATTCGATGGAGTTTTATCTATGATTATAACTCCATTTCAATCTAAAGAATTTTACAAAAACAAGTACAACTTTAAAAAAAAATTTAATAATTTTTCTTTTTCCAAACCCCCTTTATTTAAATTAATATAATAAAATTGAAATACATCCATATTACAGCAATATTATATATACATTAAAACATTGCAGCCTTCTATTATCCGAAGGTATTTGTTCATTTCAATTTAGAAATTCGTTTCGGTAAAAATATTGTAATTTTCATTAGAACAAAATATGATGAGGAGTAATATGATACCAATTTTTATCAATATCAATTCAACATAAATCTTCTTGTTTACGCTTTCTTATTAGTCAATAACTATAATTATTGTACTTATGACTAATATATGAAATGTGCTGCTATCAGTATCAATTATTAATAATTGGTCTATATTTTAAGATAAGATAATCAATACTACCTGTCTTATTAATATCCTTATACGGCTAGTTTTATTTATTTATGATTAATCACACGTCAATCCTTTATAAAAAAACAAACATAATTTATTGATATTCGCGTTATAGAAAGTTACTAATTTTCTAAAATTTATTTATGAACTGTAATGATTCATATGTACTGTAATATTTTTCATAGTTTAAGTACAATTAAAACAATTTGTTAATTTATTTATAATTACCTTCAAAGGACGGATTTTGAAATATAATGAAGGCATTCACTATCACATTGAAGTTTAAAAAAAAATAGCCAAAAAAGTTAATCCGCTGTTAATATTGAAGTAATAAAATTATAATGAATACTATTATTTATAATTAACAGTTACTGTACAACAGTATACTACCTCTTGCATATATGTAACATGACCACTATCCAGAAGATAAGTAACGGTTTCTTTGAGCAATTTAGTTACTTTATTTTAAACGTGTTTTTTTTTCTTCCATCTAACTCCTTAAGAAGGAACAGCTGCTTTTGTTATCAGTTGAGATACCTAATACCAACAGGACGTGTACAGTCTAAACATCCTTACCCCAATATAGATAGCTGTGTCCATTAAGTTGTACGTGCATGTGGTATTGTTTTTAAAATTGAAATTAAGCATAACTAAGTTCTTTAAATATATAAAGTTTAAATAAATCAAATGAATATACTTGCTCCTTAAAAAACCCTTAGCTCGGCTTCTATAAAGAATTAGGATTTAAAGAATATATGGTAATTTTGTATAGGAACTTCTATCGAGTGGTGTAGTAAACATTTCTTCACCTATTTGTGAATACCATTTATGTATTAACATCGTACAAGAGTAAATTTTATATTTAGACTAGTGTATTATTTAATATGATTCAATAAACAGCCTATTTTTTCACTGTCTGGGCATGGTTAAGACAACAATATAAACTCAAAAGGTCACCAAAACGTATATAACATTGAATCTCGTACTGAAATTATAACTAACAGTCAAGGAAAGTAATTATCAGTATTGTCAATAGATATAAGTAAAGTGAATTGGTTAAAAAATATCGAATGACAAAAAAAAAGTGTGTCTTTTAACAGAGAAAAAGTTCTGTTAAAGGTTGTATTTTCTTTTATTTATTGAACAGGGAAGTTTTAAACTTTTAATTTTTTTTTAAACTTCCTCTTAAATTAAAGTAATAAAAACCTGATATTAATTACCTTATATTATATTCATCTACAATAATTCAAGTATTTATCTTATAATTTTAAGTTACTAATGATATTAATTGTTTTGCAGGTGAGTTTCTGAAAACTAGTTAAATCCATTACTTGTGGTATGTGAGTATTATTAAAATTTAATTTAATTATTTAGAATTATAATGTTAACTCTTTAGTACAGTCATAAATATCTACTTCTTAATAAATTCTACTATAAATACAATGAATTGTTTTAATGTTATGATTATCACAATTTTTTGAGTATTTATTGGTATTGGCGTTGTAAATATTTCAAACAAACAAGTTTGTAATTCTAATGAGCACACGCTTTTAATTCCGTTTAATTGATTGCCCGCCTGATTAACTAATTTACAAATGGGAACGGTGTTTCCAGCCTCACTTCCCGTTTGTAAAAAAATTCCTGAAGATTTTACCTCCGTAAAAAAAACCTCTTATGTATTTTGAAGTTAAAATGCTTTCACACTCACTTGGTGAAAGTAACTATTACCATATTGCACACTTAAAATAACTTCGAGTGAATAAACTGAATAGGGGAAAAGTAAGACAGGAAAAAGAGAGAGATGTGTGGGGAAAATAAAACTTAAACGCACGCCATCTTTTCCGCAATTATGTAATAAATTAATAGTTCACTGTATATTACATTAAAATCAGTTAATGATTGTTATCACTGAATATCCTAGTAATATGTTCCTTCTGTATAAAAATATAAAAATGAACAAGCAATTAATAATACAAATAACATACATTTGTTTATGATTCCCATCTCACGACGAAAATAATACAACTTTGTTTCTTAATGTTTGTTAACTTAAACTATTTTCTTTCAGTTGAATTCTCGTGTCGAAATTGTTATGTTATTTTCAATTTCCTTGAAAAAAAATTCTGCGCACAACGTTTAAAAAACATGAGTTAGTTATTAAACATTGTAGGTAATCTCTTAATCCAATAGCTGAAATTATTTTTAAAAACTGTTCAACTGTCCACCATATTGTGGAGAAATTAAAAAAGATTAAAAGTGTAAACAAAAAGTTTAAAGTGTGTTTAAAAGTGTTAAAAAAAAGTTTAACAGCAGCCAACAAAATGTTTACAATTTATTAAACTTAATTTACAGTTAGGTATTAACTAAAAACATTTCTTTTTTAATAATCGGCATGGTACATTTTATTGTTTGTACATATTTAAATTGGTATTATGAATACATATGTTGAAAATACTATGGTTTTGTTAGCTGTAACCATCTAAATTTTCCTTTTTTATCTTCTTTATTCGGGGGTATCAATTTCACTGTGAGCCACTATATTTACATCTGTATTTATATTTATTAGGATTAAGTGTTTTAAATTGTTATTATTCTGAAGTACCTCTCCATAAATTCTCTTACCAACTATTTCCTTGATAGATCAGATAAAGGAATTGTTGGTGGGTACATATCGTGATTTATTTTGCTTCCTCCAGAGGAGTGTTACGAATTATCTTTAACGATTTATGTACGATAACAACAATTACAGTAAAATAAATTGTCCGTCTATTTAAAGTATAACAGTCCTAGTAATATATATAGAGAGAAGAGAAAGGGATACCCTGTAACAGATTCAGGTTCCCGTTTCATGATGGATATTGTCCGAGCAAGGACGCTCTTCAAGGTAACCTATATTCTTTTTTCTTTTTCTCTTTTTTCTTTTTTGTATCTTTAATTCAGCGGGCTAATAAGGTAGAAGTTAGTTGCGACATGGTCACTTCTTTTGGCGTTGTCCTGTCTTGTTGGTTCTTAATCACGCTGGTGACTTACTGATGAAAGTCTAGTACCGCTTATTGTAAATTATTGTGTAATTAGTGTCAGTATTAATTATTGGGCCTTTATACAGAATCTTAATTACCAGTTTATTATATTTTCTCAGACATTCATTCATAAAATGTGTACTATATCCCCAAATATAACTCGCTGCCCCTCTCGTTCTACAAAAATGTTCGTCAAAGAGAAAAAAAAAATTATCTTGTTGAGAACTATCTTAACCTCTTATTTCATAGATTCGATCCCGATTATGACGATGAGAACCTTTATTTTTTATTTATTTTTCAGTCTTGAATCGACTCATTCTGCGCGCTTTCATCCTCTTAGCTTGATTCTGTAATTATTTAAGACAACAAACAGGTGGTTTGCCATATCAAGATACAGTACCTATCATGAACCCAAAGACTCTTACTTAAGTAGTGAGTGGAACTGACAAATATAAGTAGGGCAAAAACGCTATTTTGGGCTCACACTTTTTAGAGGATGGGTGAGCCCTAGGAGGGTCCTATATCCCATAAGATCCATCTCCGGCTGCTAACATATTTAATAAAAGTCTGCTAGCTGTCGGGTTTGAACCCTGGACCTTCGGCAAAGCAACTCAGTGCTCTACCACTGAGCCACTCCGCTCCCTGTTTTTAGACAATTAATAGTTTGAAAAACAATTGTGTTATATTTATATTCTTGAGGAATAACACAGACTAAGAAAATTCATGTTTATGATTCGTACTTATCTAAGAGCTTCTTAAAAAAACAACAAAAAAAACATAGTCAAACAGATAAACATAAGATAACAGACGTTACACAAAACGTGACGATTCATGTAGTTCCGACATAATACCAAATCTAATTTTGAACTGAGAAACATGTAAAGTGCATAAAAATAAATAATATATAATACTTGGTGCATTTTCAATATATCTTTCTATTTTTAATTCACAGTTGGTCACGTGGTATAACTTGCCAGAGCTTCCCGCTAAGCCGAGATTTTTTTCATAGTTAGTTTTTGAAGTACAAGAATCCCAATAAAAAAAGTAATAAAAAACTATATATTTTTTTAGATTGAGCCCTTTTCTTCATCGAAATTAAATTGTAATAGCACGACTCTTTCCCTCACGTCTTGCTACGTGCAATTTTTTTGCCATGACGTTCCATTCTCTGACATTGTTATTTATAAAGATTGTAGAGTCTCGCCTCAGTTCAAATCTCACAATTATCATTGTTGAAACAGACGAGAAAAAAAAAAATTAAAATAAGCAGTTCATAGTTATTCATAACTCTTTAATAACTATGTTATCGTCTGAACTATTTAAATTTCAAATTCGTACATTATTAACGTTAGTCTGATTTTCACGTCTATTGGCACTCCTAACAATTAACAAGTTAATATATTAATAACAACTTATAACGGGGTGTACAAGCTCAATACAAAATATCAGTAATTTATTTAAAATAGTGATAAGTATATAGTTATATTGTTTATACCTTGTATTTGTATTTCCATAGATGTTAACGAACTATATTTTCATGTTTAGCATTATTATCATAGTTAGGTTCAATAGTGCTTGGATCATTCAAACTTTTAATCATTTCGTAAAACAAGACATTTAGCTGTGACAAATAAAATCTTTTAGGGGAAACGAAATTTTCAACTAGTTATTGATGCTCTAAGTTATTATCAATATGAATTGCACATTCTAACCATTAAACTGTATATACAAAATATTTATATAAATGCCATTTGGCCCATAATGTATTTGTGATCTTCTTTTGCGAACCTTCCCTAAGGATTCACGTGGAATCGTCGCAGTAGAAACCTCCATGGGAATGAAGGCTCTCCTAGCATGGTTAACCTCTCCATAGTAGATCCCTGCTCCAGAAACGATTCAGTCTTCTTGTCGGATTCTGTGGTAATGTGTTTTGTCTGTAATGTTTGTACCAGCAAGTATGTAATGAATTTTTTTTGTAGTTTTTCTTGATTGTGTCTGACACGATTGGCATGTTTAGGTCTTTGTGCAGTGATTTGTTAGTTATTAAAAGGAACAATGAGTAATGTAAGGAAGGATTTTAATTGTCTGTATGTGAGATTTTTCGCATTAGCCATACACCTGCGAGGTATGAGTCTATATCGGTTTAAGCAACCTTCAAACTATAGCTGATTAAAACAAATTGTATAACTGTGGAACTGTGTGGTCATTACAGCCCTGAAGAAGACCTACAGAGTGGGTCGAAACGTTGGCTACTGAATAAATATTCTTGATATTCAGAAAAACTCATTGACCTCTTCCCGGACCATTTTCTTCCACAATTTTCATCAAGGTCAACCATTTTCTTTAAAAAAAAAAAAAAAAAAATTGTATAACGTATGCTCAGGCTCCTTGGTGTCGCCAGTTTCGCGCAATACGTCACGATATTGTCCTAAACTGGCCAAATGGGGCTAAACAAGCTTTTACTTAAAAAATTATTAAATAATAATGACAAGGTTAATAACATGGGAAAATTGAAATTATTTCATTCCTTTCTTTAAGGACACGTAAATGACTTATTTTGAACGGTGTTCAAGGGACATCTTGGTAGTATTGGTGTTTGGTTTGGAAAGTAGGAGCTGTTGAGATGTTTTCGTTTCCGCTTGCAACAAAAGAAAATACAAAGGAGGGAAGAAGCCGGTAGTGGTTCGCTACAGCGGAATACAAATTCGATAAACAAAACCAACGAAAAAGGTCCGCTTTAGCAAAGAACCGCTTTAGCATACAAAAAGGGACACTCCTCTGTGTTGAAACAATGGAGAAAACTCCGCAAGCCGTGAAGTCGTTCCTCAAACATTTGCTCGGAGCTGGTCTTGATTTTTGTTGACACTGTGGTTTCTCACCAGAGGGGCGAGGGGGGGAGTTCCTTCAGCACGCTGTTCAGTTCTTGCGTCAGTGCCGAAGATTCCCAGCCAGTTCTTTCTTGGAAATGACTGATGTATGAGTGTACGTGATCGCCAGTGGGGCGGCCGCGCCGGGTTCCGAATATTTTTGTCCTGAGGCACTCATCCATCGCCCATTCAGCATTCCTGAGCTTCAATAGTATCCTTCCCATGGTATAATGGAATGCGATACTATGTTAATGTCTCAATAAATTTAAAAACCGTCTACTTTACTGACAGGCTATCTGGTAATTATTTTTTTTGGGTATCTGTTCCTCATTTTGTCGCTTCGAGTTAAATCACAAGTTTTAATCGTGAGCTTTAATACGCCTTTTTTTAAAATAATAATAATAATAAAGTCTTTTTTCATTCTGGGACAAGCCCCTTTAGAATAACAATACAAAAAATAAAATATAAACTTAGAGTAGAATACAATTAGAATTTAATTAATAAATGAAAATAAAAAATAAATGAATAAAATTGCGAGTTTGCTCCTACAATAATAATCTCCAATAATATTACTACCATTCAAAACTGCAAACTTCTCAAGCCATTTTTAAATTACATTTAAATATAATAAAAAAAGAATAATGAACTGCGCTTTAAGATTTGTTCTTGGTACTCCGACGCGATCCCGGGTGTCACATCACTATGACGAGTTAAAATGGCTCTCCCCTCCCATTCGTAGACAATATTTCCTTAGTGCTTTTCTATACCAATCCATTAACTCGCAACACCCTTCACATATATACAGTCTCCTTCAATTCAAATCCTCTGTCCAGCACCACAAAACAAGATCCCGCCTTTCCGATCTCTACATTCCCTCCCAAGGCATTCGAGCGTTCCTTCCTCGCTCGCTCCACCACTGTGAGGAACTCAATCCCTCCTTTCATCCGCCATGCTTCTTCACTGGCTTCATTCAAATCACTGCTTTTCCATCATCTCTTGGCATCCCAAAAAGGCGCTCTCCAGGCAGGTCAATCTTCCGCTTGAATAAATTAGTATTGAATAATAGATCTCGTTACCTAGGTGTTTTGTTTATTTTTCCAAAAGAAGATACATACTTTGTAAATACTTTATCGCATGCCATGCCATTCATTTGCTTTATTCAGTAATTTCGTTAATCTTGTTTATAATTATTTTGTTAATATTAATATATTTATTTTCGACAATTAGTTAAAATCCTGTCAAGTTTCGTACTTTTATTTTGTTTTTTTTTAATCTATTTTTATTTTTATTATGTTTTGTCACTCTTGATTACTTCTTGATTCGTATTATTATGTAGCCTTCTGGCCAAATGAATATTATGTTTTTGTTTTTTTTGTTCATGATTGTTATTCTAAAGGGACTTGGTCCCAGAATAAAGTTTGTTTTATAAACTTCTATTCTATTCTAATATAGTATAGTATAGTATATTATATATTATTACTTTCAGTGGTCCGAGAAAAAAGGGGTTAGCAGTGGTAACATATGGTACATCGGTGCTGTTAAGTATTAAGTTTTATTGGATAAAGAACTACAACATAATAATGTTGTATCCACCTACGTTGCATGACATGGTACATCGAGTCTGTTCAAAATCTTTAATAATACAGAAAATCGACGAGTTGCAGGATTCCGATCGCATTTACTTGATCAATGCTGTTTGAAATCTGCATCTAGAATGGTCATTACGGATTTGCATTTACCGTTTCCACGATCACGTATAATCTATCTTAATTAGTGCTCTTAGTGGATTAAGTTCCGGGTTGGAACTTGAGTTGCCTAAGCACAGTATTTTATTATTAATGATCGAGGACGGTCAGATTGCAAAATCTTACAACTTGGGTGGCAATTCTATTTTAATTTTTTTTGAGAATATCGCTTAGCTTAGGAGAGGATATCGGCACTTCCCCAAATTAATGTTTTTCTGAATCTCTGCCTTATTAAATGAATAGTATGCTTCAAAATATAAATGAATCGTTCATTTACAATAATAGTGTTGATTCCTTAGCCGAAAAAAAGAGCAAAAATTACCAAGATTGTGAAGCTATTAGCCCCCTCCGAAATAAAATCCCGGCTCTTAAGCGTGTATACGTTGAATAGTGTTCAGGAAACTACTCCGTCTTTTGAGTAGTCCAGCATTTTAAAAAGGACTGATCTTGCTTCCGTTGTGAAAAAAGAAAATCCTCCCTCCGTACAGGACAATACACCTAGGAATACATTGTTTTCCAACGTGTCCTTATCACAATTCGAAGTGAGTAATCTGTGGTTGGCAACCCGAAGGAGCTGACGTCATTGTGCTAATGCTCATGAAATGGGGCCAACATTGCAGTGTTTAAGGATGACTTCGTATGCAAGTGCTTCGCTCGTGAAGTCATCATACCTTTTTAAAATCGTTTTCAATTACTGTGGTTTGCAATTCTTCATTTGGTTCAGCTTATTGTCGTCTAGCGTTTACATCAAGATTAATATTTCTAAAGTGATAAAGTCGTTGCTTCTCTTCTACTCTGTTGTGGTTTTATCACTTTTGCATACGTTATGTATAACATATACTGACCTTTGTTAATTAAGAAAACTAGGTGAAGCAGCTGCAATACTCTTGTATTACTATCATATAATATTATTAAATACAACATTAAGTAGGACTCCATACAAGTGCATTACTGGATATATGCTCTTTGTAGTAAGTCATTCCCCTCCTCGACGGCAAATTTCTGTTTTGGGGCAAATTCTTAATCAGATAGCTTCTGAGTTTCATTCACAGTGCTTTCTTATTGGATCATCTTCTTTTCTTAATACCTACAGAAAATTATTTTTAAACAACATTTATTATTTTATGATATATTTCCATCTGCATAGAATCACATCCAACAAACTTGATTTGAATGATTTTTACTCATTATATTTATTATTTGGAACACGAATTTTTTAGGTAACTGATTAGTGGTTTCTGATCATTGCCTTTTTAACCTTCTCATAGGAAGTTCAGGTATGAGAGAGGAGGAAAGAGAAAGAACGAGAGGATTTTGGTGATGCAAGTAGTGGAATGTGGATTTGCTGTGAATATATTCTTTTATTGCGGAAATATTTCTTATCTATTTTCAAAAACCTCATTTCAGATAAATGCGTATTTATTTTCCAAATTGTACGCAAAAAACATTTTCATCTAGTTGCATTATGTAGATACGCGTTATGTAAATTTTGTTGTTTATGTAACAATGCAGTCTATAGCAATTGATAATGGCAAGGATTCATGAAAACTGGTTTAAAACTAATTATCGTATTAAGTACGAGATTAAACTAGATTTGTTGCAGCCTTGCGGTTTCGCTACTTATGATAAACATGTCGTTCTTCATAAGAAATATGTTAATTATAATATTTTATGAATAATGGAATTATTCGCATATAACATGTATTATCTTGATGTATGTACGAGTTTGTAGAATGATGTATATAGAGCATATACCCATAGTTCTAAAGAGCATTCAAAGAATGTTAAGTGCTCTGCATAATATTTTTTTTTTTAATTAATAAAATAATATGTTAAGAAAACAATAACAGGCTGTGCTTGTATTTACATTTCATATAATATTGAGGGGGCTGGTATATCGATTGCTAATAAACAACTGCCAGTAATAACGTTCTTCAATTATTGGCTATTACTTCGAGAATTATGAAATTGTACGATTGGAGTCTTTCAGGCTACAATTTTACGCTACAACTTACAATTACCTGAAAAACGTTAATTACGGTATTTATACAGCGGAGCTAGAAATAAGGTAAAAATCGTAACACCTTCGATGACTACAATGCAATGCACCTTAGGTATAAATCAGTCCTTCGAAATGGTGCAACATGTTTAATATAAAAAACAACTTACCTTATATATTTTTTAAATAATTTTGTAATAGGATGTAATTCATGATATGTCTTATACATTATCGATTATTAAATATGTTTATTTACGTGTAGGAAAAAAATAAAAATTGAAAAAATATCATCATAGCGTAATAATCAACATTCTCTTATTTAATTTTTTATAATTAATTATTAGGATATAATTTATGACATCTTTCATATATTATGAATTATTAACTATTTTTATGATTGTGTAGGAAAAAAATAAATTACGAATAAATATTGTTATCTTTCACATTTGTTTGTAAGACGTCTGCCATGTCTGCAAAACTAATGTAAGATGTTTAATGTAATTAGCATTTTATTCTGATGCATTATTTTGCAATACGATAAAGATAATCAAATATTCGCTTTGAATACTCCTTTTTGTAGATTACATGTTTTTTTTATCTCGTTGCATCTTGTTTGTACTACTGTTTCGACTTATTATCATTTTATTTTGTTTAATAAAATTATAATCATTAGGATTTATTTCTGTGAATTGAGTTTTATTTATTGACAAGGCTAGTGGGATGGATCTGTGTTCCTATTAATCATATTGTATATTCATAATAAATAAATGTAAAATTTAAATAAGAATGGATATGGATCAAGCTTAAATATTTCTACTTGAATAATATAAGTTGAACTTGTTTATTTGAAAGCTATCGTTTCAAATCTTTGTTATTAATTTTATTTTCACTAACAACCCTTGACCCCATTATAAGCCTTGAAGAAGACTTGAAATGTGATGTCGAAACGTTGGCTTTCAGATAAATAGTTCAACCCTGTTTAAGAGAATTTTTTCTGGCTTCCACCCATACCATTTTCTTCCACATTAAATATTTACGTTTAATTCAACTGAATTTCGATTATTTACAGTATGGCGTCTTAACACCCATGCGAATATTATCTTACAAAGGTCAGAATACTTTTTTTCACTTCATAACTTATGAGAGCCGTATTACCTAGGACTGACAAGCTAAGTTTCTTCAATAACGTAAGACGCCTGCTTACTTGATGCCCTGAACATTTGTCGAGTATTTCGTGATGTTTGAGGACTCGCGTGACCTTTGTGAGTCATCGAGGAAAGATGCGCGTATGCTCATCGCTTATCTTCGAGTGTGACGCAGCCATGTGCCTCTTCCAACAGGACAACTATTTTCCAGTTCGCTGGCAAACCGGAATGACGAGGAAGGTTTACAAACTAGTTTGGAAGTGGCCATAGTCTTACGCAGTTCAGGTTTTCCACTTAGTTTCTTGGGGTAGCCATTCTGTATAAAGAATAACGATTAATATAATTCAAGTCTTCATTCAATTTCGTATAATTTATATTCTACTTTATCACTGCGTTCTAAAAGAATGTATAATTAATCGAAGCAATAATCTTTCCTATTGATTTGGTTCTTTAAATATATGCATGAATGATATTGTTATTGAAATATTTGTCTTCATTAAAATAATTAAATTTCATTTTTGAGCTATATTATATAGTCGTTCAGGATCAAAAACCGATAACTCTAAAATTTCAAATAAATGACTTTTTCACATTTTCTCTGATTTTATCCTCCCGGAATTGCAGGTTCAGAACTGAATTAAAACCATGAGAAATAAGGCGGCTAAGTTATGTTTTAGACGAAATTCCTTGATTAAACTTGCGAAAAATGTGAACAAGACAAAATCTTTATAACAATTATAACTCTTTATAATAACAATAACAAATACTATAAAATATGTTGATTATATTCGCAAAGTGGAGTATTTACCCTTAAATAATGGCCAAAACTAGAAATACCGTAATTCAATAAATGCTATCAAAATTGGTATTCCCTGATTGATAACTATCTGGCCTATCTGCTCGGCACAATATCGAGACGATAAGGCGCTCTGACTTATCTTCAACGACAGTTGAACACAAGTCTTCGACGACGCGACGATAATTCAGTATGCTTTTTATGTTCAATATAATTTTTATAATTTATATAGTTTTTATGGTTTGATTGACTACTGATATGATTTCCTCAGTTGTTTGCGAGGTAAGTAACTAAAGTTTTCATGGTTTATTGGAAATTAATATAAGCACTTAATTGCATATTTTACTGTTTGGTTTTTTGTATAGTCAAGAAGTAAAATATTTATTTGAGGTGAAGTTTTAATCATGTTCCGAGTCTGTCCGGGATAATCATTTGATACCATATTATTCTGCCATTAACACTTAAATAATCCATGCAGTAAACTCTTCCGCATGTATCTGCCATTTTTTTATAAATGAGTTTAAAAAATCTTATTTTTAATGGGTTTGAATGAAAAAAGGACAAACGCTCAAATAGCTTTATGTCTTTAAAGATTTTCGGTCTGTTTACACTTAAATCTTGTGATTAGTGGCACTAATTTAAAGGTTTGGCAATTTTAGAAGTGTGTTGCAGAATTTCGGCAGTACATCAATGATACAGCCAAACATTACGTAGTGTTATATGGGTGGTACCCTATGACTCCGACTTTCCCCAAAGTTTGGGTACATGGGGCCACTGTAATATGATACGCTCTTTTACCGATTGGCCAGTTATCAGAAGAGGCCTCCGAGACCAGGAACAAATACTTCCGGTTGTACAGGTGGAATTACTCTCGGAAATTCAATCGGGAGGTGTGGAATCGTAATGTGCTCAATAGACAGCGCTTTTAATTAGCGGTCCTTTTCTGAGCTGTTCACGGAAGCGACGAAGAACAAAAAGGAAAGCATTTTCAAGTGAAACACTAGATCTTTTCATGTCAGCCAAACCATCGCCATCGGACAGAATGAAATTGGAGGGACAAGATGATGAGCCAACTGAGGAAGATGATGAATCTTATCTGCTTGATAGCGATGAATCTGATAAAAAAGAGGTTTTACGTGTACGTAAGTGAGTGTTGTTGTTTTTGATTTTGATTTTTTTTTCTAAATTAATCTTTGTGGATTATTCTCCTGAACAGTTTTTAACAGATCGAACTATTGGATTTAAATTTTTGTGAGTATAAGTACATTTATTTTTCTCGTTTGTTGCTTCTTGTGTTTGGAACAAAATATTTTTAAAATAGCTTAATGTTGAGGTATACTAAGTCTTCTAAACCGTGTCAGAATATTTGAATTTTGAAAGACCTTTATTCTAATTGTTTTCAAATTTTAAATTCAAAAAGTGAATAACCATTGATACAAAATACAAGAAATTTCATTGTAATTTTTAAATTTTCAAATAGAGTAACAACAACTGTCCAGATGGTTCTGGTTGTTATCATTCTTTATCATTGTGGTTGAGAAAGAGAATTATATTCTGAATATTGCACTAAATGGTTTTGAATAACTACAGTAGGCTATATACATTTTTATATACAATATATACATGCAAATATACTTGTACATAAAAAAGAATTCTATAAATAATTTTAAAAACTACTAAAAATTGGTTAAAAGATTTTTATTGATTTGATTAACAACCTACCCTGAGCTTTTTATCAAGGAAATTGAAGTTAAATAAAAATAGTATTATTGTTCATAACTTTTTAGTCTCTTTAGCTGTAAAACTCTTGTTGAGTCTTAAAAATATCCTTAAATGTATAAACAAGCATCAATGAACTTATTTTACCACTTAAATGACAGGTATCAAAAGATTAATATTTTTGGCCATGTTTTAAGGGCTAATACTCCACTGTGCGCCGTCGATGCCAGTAATGGTTTACTTTTTAATACGGTTATGGAATCCTAACATAAACCAGTTAAAGTAATTATAATTATAAATAATATCTTTCCTAGTTTGTTCTTATGAAAACCATTAGTCATTCAGAGACTTTTACAGCCCCATGTGATGAATGAAATACAAATAGAAGTTATTATAGATTTTTCATTTATGTAAATATGGTTTATGGTTGACATAAGTACGCACACGCGTTTATATTATCGTTGAAGCTCCTCGCTCTTACTAACGAACATATTAAAGTCACGACAGGCTTGCCAATTGTGTTGTGCCGTACATTAATCCTCAAATCATCAAGGTTCTAATTGAGTTGATCACTGAAATTCTAACGTATGCTCAATGAATCCTGCTATGATCGTTGGGACTGCCATGAGAACTCCTAGAAGGAAGAGGACCACCGATCCCCATTACACCGTAGATCGGGTGCCGCTAATGATCGGGAACAATGGTAGCCGCCATTAGGAACGACTCCGGAGTACCGAGTGACCTTTGGACGAACATTTGGAACATAAATTAAACATGATCCTCTCAATAAAGGGACCATATGGTATAGAAAGCCGCTACAGCTTTCTCCGGCCCCCTCCACCCCTGTGCTGAATACCTGGCGACCACCTGTCATCGCCGCGCTGCTTCGCGATCCATCCGGGGGCTTGGCTAAGTCCAAGTCCTCGCAAGTCCTCCTCCGGCCTACAAATCGGCGGCTATCAAGTCTCGCCGTTCGGCTACCGTCCCCCGAAGCCCTGACGTTTCCGCATTCCGTCCGGTTCAAGTTCACAGCTTTCATCCTCTATCGGTTACGCCCACTTCACTCCATTCGCTCCTTCACCAGCCCCTCTTACACTCATAGCAGTCATCTCAATGTTCTAAATATTTATATTCAGTTGTACTAATTTTATAATATTATTAAACAGCACTTTCTATTTTTTATTTGCCCAACGCATAAATTCTCTATTTATTTTATATTTATAGAAAGTATGAGTTGTGTGTGTATGTGTTTATTTATTATTTGTTATCACTTCTGTTTCTTGCGTCAAACTCGCACTGCATGAACAATTTTAGACGAATGATTATGATGATGATTTATTTTTATCGGTTATGGATTTATCAATATATATGTTTTTATATAGCTGCATAACTGATTATTATACCATCATGAAATTAAGCTTTTATTTTTACATCTCTTTCCTCGCGTTTGAAAAGGAATCATATTTATCACTATGTTTTTGTTTGAATTAATGCCATGTTATTTATATCTAAAACAGTAAGATATGAGAGGAGTACCTTTGGTGTTATCTTACAGGATCCTTAAAATATGTATTTGAGTTTAAAATAATAAGAAAATTAAAAATCGTTGTAGAATTAAAAATGATTAGATTTTTGAAGTTTCTAAACCAAATTTTTAAATACGAACGTCATATTGACGTTAATTGTATTTTAATACTTAACCAAATGCAAAACTGTCTTATATATCTTTCAGCTACTTACATATCTCGATGTTTTCAAATATAAGTACGAAAAACAACGTGCCTTTAGGAATAAATAGTTTACTATTTTAGGACAGATTGCACGATAAAGTAAGGTTTCCTAAAAGGGTTCAGTCCATGTGTACCCTCTACCTCCCTATCGTCCTGGTTGACGCCGTTTAAGGCATTTTATGTCCCATACACGAATCCCACGCACGCTCGGATCATCTAGTCACGTCAACCGATTATCAAACCGCAACCGAAAGGTTCGAAACTAAATCGGAGGCAAAACGGAATAGACAAAAATGAGCAATATGTTACATTCTATTCGTGTCAGCCGATATCTTTATCCCCGTACTCCAAGTGCCGACTTTCATCGACTGCAGTGTTCTCATTCCACTATAAAGACTCTTCTGTATTTGACGTTCCTTCTGTCGGCAGCATGCTTCTTTATTTAAAACGATAAATTAAGAGAGGTATTTTTACCACAGAGAGTATTTAACCTAAGATGTTTGGTGCAAT
This sequence comes from Troilus luridus, assembly GCA_964056705.1. Lineage (NCBI taxonomy): Eukaryota > Metazoa > Arthropoda > Insecta > Hemiptera > Pentatomidae > Troilus > Troilus luridus. The sequence continues at coordinate 62,319,392 of OZ057414.1, forward strand.
AGTGTACAGAATACAGCTGGCCCAAACAGTAGGAAGCTTGAGTATTTTAAGATCTAATTTGCTTTAGAAGTTGCCTATTATTGGCGATTTATTTAGAACAGAAGTTATTATTTGTTTTATAAATAAGGAAAAAATATCCTAGTTTTTCAAACTGTGGATTTCAATCGCTGAGTTGTATTTATCACAAAATATTTCCCCCAGACACGACAGTTAAGTTTGTTAACTTAGATTCTGGAAGAACTTTCTCAGCGTGATAATTAAAAAAAACAGTAGAAACAAATGTGATTAACATCAATTCGGTTTAATTTAATTTAAGATATAACAATAAATAAATACTAAATAAATTATAATAACCTTTTGAATCAATATACGGTATTAAAATGAAAAGGCGGGAAATAACTAAAAAATAATTCAAGTCGATGAAACCTGTTTCCTTCGTCACTGCCAAAAATATTAAAAACCATGGAACATGGTCATTTTATGCACTTACTTATTACTGAGCTTATAAGGGTCATCTGTGGTTTGTAGGTTAGCATTACAACCTACTATGCCCAAGATCGCGGGTTCGCAGCCCGGTAAGTGGTCTTAAGATTTTTTGAAAAGAATAAAAAATCCATGCCTTCCGTCGGAGGTACGTAACATGGGTTCCTGAGCCTCCGTCAGGTACTTGTTAATAATATTTGTCCTGATTATACGTGAATAGACAAAATTTAGTGCTCCTAACATTGTCCGATCAGCCATAGTAGCATAACGTGGCATTAAATGATTACAAAACTGAGCTTGTGATGTTTTAAGGAATTTAAATTATTGCTTTTTGTTGATCCCTATTAGTTGAGAGACGAATATAAGATTTATTTTCAATTTTTTAAAATATTAACTCAATTTTTAAGTTTATGGGAACTGTAGTCCCCAGGTTTGAAATTAGCTGTGTCAGATGAATTAATTATTTAGGCAGCCGTGGATAGACACTGGGATCTGCAGGTTTTTGTGGGGCTCACCCAGCCTCAGTAACCTTTATTGGTGGTAAACACCTGGTGGTCGGCCATGGTCAGATGATACCATTACCCCCGAAGTATCCTTCCAGACAGGAGATGGTTCTCCTGAGAGAGCGAACGAGAGCCGGGAGATGGGTACAGTTCATTAGCTATGTAGGTATGCGGCCGCTCCCCTGCTTGCCTCCCAGCCCACATCCTACCGGGTCTACACCTCCTTCTTCACTGTCTTAGCGCTTACCAGTTGTCTTATATCTACAACTTGTGTGTATTTATATATTCAGACTAGAGAACTTTACATAAATAACTAGACTAGAATGAAAAAGTAAAGACATGGACATTAAAAATACACAGAAAAAAAGTTCATAAATCATGGTTCCCTTAATGACATATATAGAAGAAAATATAATATATTATGACAAACGTTTGCCCCGAGGAGAAAAAGCAAAAACTCGGGGGACGAATGAAAGAGATATGGAAGAGAACAAAAGAACTGTTGAAAAGAATTGTAGTCCATAGTTGATTGATAATTGTAATTATTATGACCACTTTCCATTATTCAGTACATAAAGATTTTTAGGAATATCAATAACCACATCTGAAATGTATACATATATACTAGCTAACCCGACAGACGTTTTCCTGTGCAAGCATTTAAATCCGAAGATTATAAATCTTTTTTAATAGATTGTAATTATTTTGATCGTTTCAATGAAATTATATGTAAAAAAAAAATCATTATATCTGACGTGATAGCGTCAGTTATCACAACTTGACCTAATAATTGCATAATAATGTCGCTACTTTACTTACGAAATAAATTTAAATAATGGATAATAATATGGAATATTATTAGCGCTATTTTTCATGCCCAGCAATGAATTTGTGAACTCATTGTGTTTATTTGTAAATTATTATTTCCGCCATTTTAATTTATTAGTAAATTTTTTTTTAATTGGAGAAAATTAAAAAATAAATTCAAATTGTAATTTGATGAATTGATATATATCACTTGAACACCCAAGATTTTCCCCCAATTTAAGGTACCCACCTTACAGATCCTGGGAGAGACCCAAGGGGGGGGGGTAGCAGATTCCATAGTATCTACCTGTGGCTGTTAAAAGATTAATTACGCCACAGCCGGATTTGAACCAGAAACCTTATCCTAAGTGTGTGTGATTGCACCTCTGCATCTAGAATGTTAAAAATTATTATTAATCTTATGTGTTATTAATTATAGTTTCAATTGCCATGTAGCTTTAAGGCCAATGTTATTTAAGCATTTATATTTTATTAAAATCCTAATAATGATGTTTTATGTTTACAGGTGAGTTTCCTGAAAACTATTTGAATCCGTTCGCTGGGTATGTTAGTAACAATGCTGTCTATATTTTCACCTTGTATAATTTATGAATAATGTCGGACGACCTAATAGCGGAGGCAGAAAAAAAAATTCTATTCAATATGAAATTATTTATATTTTTATTGTAGTTTACATTTTTACAGCTAAATTAAATAAGAATACCCATACGCAAGGGTTTATAAGTGAAGTTAATTCAATGGGGAAAAAGTAGAAAAAATGTCTGACCAATAAATAATAACATCTTATTTATTACCAAAATTTAAACACATAAGAATCTAAAAATCTTTTGGATAACAAATAAATAAATAAACATAATGAAGCTTGGCAGAAACCTTAAATCTTACAAAATTAGGTTACCTATATATTAATGGTTGTCTAGGAAATATTTTTAAGGCTTGTCTAGATCAATAATGACCTAAAAAAGTAGCAAATCGTATTTATAGGATTGTATGAATCCATTTATATTCCCTAAACTGTCACATTTTTTTAAATTATAAATAGAAGTGGATTTATAAATGTATCCTTCTTTTATCGATTAATAGTGTTAGTAATTATATAACTTTTTATTATTAATCGCTCGCCAACGTTATAATTTTAGTATTTAGCATATTTATAATGCCCGCAAGGATCGAGTCGGCTATTCCTGGACTAATTAATTTTTAACCTAAATATTTCTTAATATTTATGGTTTTTAAAATAGTTTATATTTTGTTTGGCTTATTAGTTTGGTTTAGTTTAGTTATTTATGCATCATTGTAAATATGAGGCAAATGATGAAAATAGATTTTAAAAAATAATAAGGTTTCGTTCATAATTAGCTCAAATGTATTGTAAATATATTGTAAATAAATTCTATCATTAGAAAACTAAATTATTATATCTAGTGAAAATATTGTTTCAGAAACGAAAAATATTTCTGAAGGTCAGCAAAAACTATTGTCGTCTAATCTAGTTGCTAGGCATTGAGCGTTTATCTTAACGAGGTGTTCTAAAAAAATATAATTCCCGTGTACGAAATAACTCTCAGTTGTATAATATGATTTCAAAGGCAGAAGACCGTGAGCGAAGGAATGCTTTGATGGAATCTTAAGTGTTGAATTGTTGAGGACTCCGTGTAATCCACCCTGGACAACACAGACCCGAGTTGGGTCGAGCAGGCATCAGTGGTTATTTTTTTGCCCCTAACTCAGGGAACAGGTGGATTCCTATCCGGTGCCATTTCGGTTTCAGTGGGAACAGCTGACTCCAAGTCATTATCATCCGTCATGGCGTGTTAGTTCGCTGTCTTGGGAATCTTATTAGCTATGCTGACACAGTCCAAGATAGTGGATTCGGCAATAGTGGAGTGCTGAACGGTCTTGTGTTCAGTACGTGTTTGAGACTGTACTGTTTTTAGGACGACAGTTGCACAGGGAGGTGATTTGTCCTAGTTCACGATCAAAGACCTGTTTTCTCCCCAATTAAGAGTAGCCACTTAATCCCAGATCCTCGGTCGTTAACAGACTAAATAAATTATCTGGTACAACCAGATTTGAATCTAGGATCTTCGGCACGGCAACTCAGCGCTCTACCTGTGAGCCACTCAGCTCCCAGAAATGATGATAGTTAAGTTATCATTTTCAGTTAGGTTATCATTGTTGATTATCTCTGGAACTGGAATACTTACCATATTTGTCATGTGAGCATACCAATATTTCAATTATTCATTCATAATTTCCCGAATGTACTCTGAAGTGTAATGTCTTTAAGGCTACCTTAAAAGCGAGAGGAAAACCAATTAACTGCATAAGTTTAAACTTATGTACCATCGCCCTCAGAAGAGCCCTCTTAATCGTAATTAGTTTAAAAAATATATCTCGATTGGTCAATTATTTTTTAAATGTATTTAGTGTTAACATTTTTAAAAATATCCAAGTGGAATAATATAACCTTAATCAATTAAACACAACAAAATTTTAAAATAAGTAAAAATGAGTTTTTCGACTATTCTACTTTATTTTTTAGTTTCAACTCTATTCTCAATAAGATTTATCTTTCTATCAACCTAAAACATTTTCAGATCTTCATTTTATATTCTACTGAGCTACCATAAACGTTAATTACCATAGATGATTAGATTGTGGTACACTGTTAAGAAAAAAAAATTACTTAAGGTCATTTATATTCCAGGTGTTTTATTATTTTATCCATGATTTTTTTAATTAATTTTTTATTTCATTAAATTTAACATTTGTATGTAATTTTTGTATGCAAAGTTTACCTATTCAGTTTACTTAAAAAGTGATATTAAGACTGGAATACAACTGACCTATCATAAATTGTTGGCCAGTAGTTCTTGTGCTAAATATGATCTTGATAAATTAATAAATAAACATCTATTTTTTTTTTTTGAGTACGGTCCAACAATCAATTTCGTGTAGAACGTCTGAAACAAAAATACTGCAATGGTAAGGATAGACAATTAATACAAAAATTGAACAATAATCATTTTGTTAGTAGCCTATATGAGAAACTTTATTTCTTACACCTCAGTATAATTTATGATCGACAAGTTTTTTTTCTTTCAATATAGTTTTAGTACCGGCCTCATTAACGTTTATTTTATTTTCTTAAAGGTCTTTCAAGTCCTTTTTTTTAAGTCCCCTGACACTAATTCCCTTCCAGAAGTCCATTTTTATTAATTTTTACTTCTCGGTCTCTTCGTCTTGCCCACTACTTACTTAATGACCAGTTATTTTCTCTCAGCACGAAATCAGATTATAGATAAGCCGTTTCCTCTTAGACTGCCATTTCCCACGTCTTGTGGCCTCGTCTGCTTTAGAGTCCTTTAGTAGAGGTCGTAGTAGAAAAAAAAAGTTACCTATTTAGTCTAGTCTAGTTAGCTTTATGATTAATTATTGCTTTATGTAGATATAATATAACGGTAGATTCGTTTTAAATAATAACCGTGTGCTATTTTTATTTCTTATATTTTTTAAATAAAATTTGAATTAACTTATACCAAAAGTAGTGTTTACACGAAAATTTAAAAAACAACAGAAAATTCTATATTTCTACCATTTCTTCTAAATGCATATAAGATATTACCAATCTATGGAAGGAAAATCATTTTGAAATTTATAATTAGACGCTGAAGATATCTCCCTCGTAAGCTGGTATGAGTAGTCAAATTCTACTCCTACGGTTTTGTTATCTGTCGAATTAATTATTATCATAATTAGGCTTTCATTCAGATATCTGTATGAATTGCATATTATTATATTTACTTCCTATTGTATTAAAATTAGCAAAATTTGAAATATTTTCAGTAGAGCATAGTGAATTTTTGAAAAGTTCTTGCTATTGTTTAATCATACGATGTTTTTTCGTTGTAACAAATATGGCTACATTTATTTTGTGTTATATATATAATTCTCGAACATTCTTGCCTGTTGACAATCCTATGTTCTCAAAGAAAAAAAAATACTGATTGAATCATATTACAATTTATTGAGTTAAGTAAAGACTAAATTTTGACCATATCAATAACATCATAATCAAAAATTGATATTTTGAAATTTTAAGGTTAGAGTTCGAAAAAAAATTGTCATTTATTAACATTATTTATTTTTCGTTGACATATGGTTTCGATAGAAATGAACATTTCTAAACGCCTAAACAATATTTAAATAATTTAATCTATATATTTTCTTGTAGAAATGTCATCACTACAAGATTATTCAAAACTGACTAGAAATTAAACTGGCCATTTCATTTTTATAATAGCATTGTGTATATTTGCTTATAATTTCATATTTCTGTAAACCGAAGAAAAATAAAAAACATTGTGATCAAATTTGCTTGATGCGATACTGCTCAGATGCAAATGTATAAAAGAATAATAAATAAATATTTTATTGTATACACACTATAGCGCACTTCAATCCAAGAATTAATTCATCCAAGAATTAATGGTTTTTTATCTTTGTCTATTCGCCCGGTCCATTATCATCGGCAACTTTAATGCACTAATATGGTATCTCCCCGTTTGGTCTTGGCGAAAGCTACTCCACGCCGCTGTGAAATCAAAACTCATTTCCCAAATCCGTCCTCTTGAAAGCGGGAGCGACCAATCAATGGAGATGATGGGGCCTTTTTTCGATGGTGATCCTTCGGGGCTCGGGAAAGTCGCCACAAATGAATCGCTTAGCCGACAACGCCCTCTTGGTCGCCATATTGGGCGCCTATTCCGGGTCTTTCTCCTAAAGACCATCGTTTACTTCTGAACATCTTTTAGCGATTACAGCATTTTTAGTTTTATTAGCAACATGTAACAGATGTAAGAAGTTTTACTGAATGGATAAGCCGGAATCATAGCTATCTGATTTCGTTTATCTCTTTTTCTGCTAGCACTTCAAACCTTCTGAGATATAATGTTCTCGATTCATACTTTCCAATTTTACTGCCATCTATCATTTTCTAATCTATCAACTATGTAGAACATAAAGATATAGACTTGTAAAGAGTCTAAGCATCAGTACGTGGTAGGGACTGTACTGTTTCTAGGCAACGGTTGCACATGGAGGCAATTCACCTAAATATTCACAATTCAATTCACCTATTAATGGTACCCATTTATAGAGGTTGGGTGAGCCCCAGGAGGGTCTCATGATCCTACTGGTTCCGTTTCTGGCTGTTAGCAGGTTATATAAATTATCTGCCACAAGTTAATTTGAACCCGAAACCTTCAACACGGAAGCTCGGCGTTCTACCACTGAACTATATCTATCCCAAATAGCAATACAGATTCAAAATTATTACTTACTGTTATCTTAAAATTTTATCTCATGCGAGTAATACTTTTCACATCACTTCACTTCACAATTTTCTGAACCAAATATGTGGCCTCATCAACAATGGGGTTTAATATATTGCACCAAATGCAGCGGCCTGGAATCAAATCTAAAAAAAAAAGAGGTGTATCACTCATTAAGAGATTTGGGTTAAGTATGTAGTAGAGACTATACTGTTTCTGGGACGTTGGTTAGGCAGGGGGGTGATTTGTTCGAGATTACGCTTAACTACTAGCGTTTTCCCTCAATTTTGGGTATTATATAGGCTGTGCCAGCCCCAGGAGGGCTCCAGATGCCCGAGGATTTACCACCGACTGTTAGCAAATTACTAGTAGCTAATATATCAAATCTATCTAAAAAAAAATCCAAATCCTATGTACTTCTGATACGTTAGTTTTATGTTTTCTCCATCCAACATTCGTTAAAGCATATCAGCCTCATTGTCAGTTTGTTTTCATTCCTACCCTTGCGTGGGAAGATAAAAATATCTAAAATTGTTGAGATTGTTACGTTCAATTATCTTCATCCGTGTATGAAAGTATTGCGATGGTTGGTTGTAAATGTAGCTTACAATTGCTTACTTCCTTAGAATTACAATTGCTTGCTCACGCTTTTCTTTATTGTGAGACGCTTACAATGTATACAACATAACTGAAACTTCTGCTTTATTAATACACATAAATAAGTATAATAACACTCATTTCAAATATGTTTTTCTTTTACCATAGTTTATGGTAATTTTGCATATTTTGTCTATCGGATGAGAAATATTTATTTATAGATATAACACTAGATATTAACAAACAGCTTGCGGCTCTACGATGAATTATTGTTCATTAAAGATTCATTTAGTGGATTAGTCAATATGAAATTATAGTATTGTACTCTCAGAAATGGGGAATATATTTTTGACACATAGTTATTAATAGTGTATAGTTATTATATGTACTATTATATATACTATGATACGAACGTTTAATGAATAATAACTGAATAAAACAGTAATACCACTAGTACGAGTAAAGCGCTACTACCCGGGATGGGCCATGGCCTCCTGAAAGACTTTGTTCCACTCTTTTCTGTTTTTATCCAGTGACGCCTAATCCTTTAAGGCCCTCTTCAACCTATTTATCCACCACTTACATGGTTACCAACACTTTTTTTGCCAATCATAGCACCTTGTAGGAACTTGGTCGGTTCTCTTCTATCGGGCAATCTTATTATACGCCCCTACCATTCTAATGGCGTGCCTTGATGAATTGGATCACACAAGAACCTTTTATAAGCAATACACCTCGGCAGTAGTATAATATTACTTGAATGAACCAGTAATCACTAAAAAAGTAATTTGCGCAAAACAGATTTACTTCCAAAAGCTAAACTGATTCTTAGATGGGAGACTTATTTGTGCTAAGTCTTTTTGGTGGAATCCCAATTATTAAAACAGTTCCACAAGCCAGGTGATTCTCCTCACATGGTATTATCCAGCATATTAACGAGCAGTGAATAGAAAGTTTATATAATGTTGGAGCGCATTTATTTAAAATAATAGTTTATTCTGCCTTGGTAACGAGTATAAGATAGCATTTTATTCATAAATACCCATTGCTATTGCTCATTAGCCTGGAAAAGGCGAGCTACGAAAGGTCGCTAGGCTAACAACTGAAGCCTATTCCTTTACTAGAGACAACGGCTTTCTGTTGCAACACATTTCGTAACTTTCCCAATCCCGACCTAGCTCAACCCGAAGCCCTTAAATTGAACTATATTTCATTGTCTCGCGAAGTCGGCCGAGTCCTGTTATTTCGAAATGTCACCTGCTATGTTCCGGTCTCGTGTGATTGTTATTTGAATTGATTGCGAAATCCCTTTTTAGTATGGAAAGCATTGTCTTTAAACTTTATATCCTATAATTATGCCACTAGCAATTCTGGTGGGATAGAAGTCTGCGATAACGTCAACTTAAATGTAAGAATATTAAATTTCTTCGTTATAATGCTTATTGTCCGTTTTGTATTATTAATAAATCGTTACACAAAGATCTCAACCAACCACTCGTGATTGGCACTATCAAGAAACACTACAAAAAAGTTAATGGCTTACTTGGTGGACCGACAGACCTGCTGGTATAAACATTACTGACAGAAACATTGCCACAGAATCCAGCAAGGAGACTGAAACGTCTCTGAAGCAGGGATCTACTACAGAGATGAACCACGTGAGGAGTGCCTTCAAAGTGAGGTTTTCAAAAGAGAATCACAAATACTATGTGTATCAAAAGGCATTTGTTTAATTTGGGAAATTAATATTTATTATCATTATTGAATACATAATATTTTTAATACCAGCTTTGAATTTTTATTATCTATATTTTTCGTTTACTAATTTTTATTATTAAACCGTAATATAACGAAATATCGTATGTTTAAAGATAGAGATGCATGATAAAAAAAAATGGATGGTATTGTCCACTTCCGATAATCGTCATGGAGACACTCCTATGACATGGAATATAAAACTCCAAATTTTGTTGAAGTATTATTTATTTTTTTCGATCGACAATTTATCAATTCATTGTTTAAAAAAAAAAAAAATGTACCACTACAATCTATGAAGAGCCTGTGGTTTATTAGTTGGTGGAAACTGTATTGTTTCTAGGACAACGGTTGTGCAGGGAGTTGTTTTCTCCAAAATCACGCCCAACCGCCAATTCCTCCCTCCCAATATATGCAGACTACGTGAGCCCCAATAGAGTCTGCAGATCCCAGAGGGTCCATCTATATCTATTAAAAGATTAAATTATTTATCTGTTGCAGTCCAACCCGGAATCTTCAACATAAGTTACTCAGCTCTATTAAAACCCCGCTCTTAATTGGTTATTGAACAAAAATATCTCAAAGAATGGTTTTAAAAATTTAATACCTCAATTGCCGATCAGAAAAGAAGATGGGCTCATGTATTTTAAGTCGAATATGTTCTTTGATTTTTGCTAGGCAGTAGTTTATCTACGTGCCTCAATCTCCTGCCGTTATGTACCATTCATTCTACTTACTTGGTGTATTATTATTATAATAAATCTGTAAATTTAAATTAATAAGTTTTAAAAAAATCGATATTTAATCAGTTTTTAAAATAGTTGTCGCAAATACTATAATAAATAAACATTATAAGGCACGTTATTCAAATTCAAGTTCCATATCGACTTTCCAAACCCATCGAGGAGCTTATTTGAATGATTTATTGATGTAAGATCAAATCAGTGTTTATGCAAGCTTGTCGTAGCTCTCCTCAGGTACCCTTGGCGTATGTTAATGTTAATGCAGTACTTGAATATTTATGGAAGGGCCGGGGATAACATTGCTAAGTACCGACGGCGGGGTACACTCCGAGATACGTGTACTTATGGCAAATACATTTATTATTGAATCAGTCAGAGTGCAACGTGGGAAAGGTCAGGTCTCGGCATTCCTCGGTCAAGCATGAGCTGCAGTCATGGTCTTTACGATATCTAAGGAAGGAAAGTTATTTTAATCAATATCCAGTAACTGTTCTTATGCTATTTAGCAACTTAGACTTTTTTTAAATATGACTCATTATTACTTATTACATTTCTTTTATTAATCCTTTGAATTAAGGCTTTCAATTAAATGACATAAAGGGTGTATTAGACGTGTTCCAAAACAGTAGATCCTTCAAAAATGTATACCAAAACATTCCATTTCCTGTCAAAAGGCTCATCCAATACATAAAATGAAAATTCAAAACTAAATATATTGTTTTTAAAAGTGGTTAAAGTGATTTGTTTTTAAACATGTCTATTTTATTTATTTATTTGTTTTTTTATCAACCACAAACTAACGGTATAAATATATTTTCTGATCTTAAACATTAACGTAGACCAAACATAGCACATCTCATTTAGGCTGCCTAAAACTGACAAATCTAAGGTATTATGCCCTTTAAAATTTCATTCAGCTATGCTGAGGGGACTTCCTTAAGTTACAATTAGGATATAAAAATATTATATCCAACTTATTTTCTGTATTAAATGATATTTAAAAAAAGAAACCATAAAAAATCGTCAGTAATTATTGTTTGAAGTAAATTGTTAGAAAAATAATTTTAAAAATTCGTTAAATTTATTATTTTTTAAAATCGATTCTTTTTTTGACCAGTCCTGAATATCGATGTAAGCAGTTTTGAAACCCAACGCTATTTATGATATTTCACATTGTTTTTTGGTTGAAGTACCGGTATCTATTTTTAACGTTTTGAGTCTTTGTGATTGTGAAGAAAATCCAACTGAAAGTTGAATTAATTAAGGAGTACACTTATCTCCTCCTTTTTATTTTCTCTTATTTTTCTTTATATGCATATTATGATTTATTTATTTTATTATTTTATTTATTAATATGTTCTATCTTTATCTTAAATTTGCATACTGGTTTCATATAAGTTTTTCTTAATACACCCCGCATTATAAAAATTATTTTAACGAATTAAAAATATTAATATAAAAAAAAACGAAAAAATATTTGTATTTGTACATATTTGGCGTTGATGGCCACTAGGTTTTACCCCTTAAATTTAAAACAACTAACTAAACAATACAGAAATCAGCCAATCTTCTACAACGAAAACCACGAAGTAGCCCAGACATAGGACATCTCATTTTGGCAGCCTAAAACTGACCAATCCAATGCCTTTTGGGCCTTGACATCGCACCATTAAAATTTGTGGTGGGCAATTGTAAAATAGTGAGCAATTCGGTATATTATAATTCAAAGACTAAGTTAATGGAAGTGATTAATACTTAGTCAATATCTATATCTAATATCTACTTATTAAACATCATTAGGAACACCCATTGGTTATGGATCAATCAATCAGAGTCCTCTTTGCCATCTGCTGCTGTCGTCAAGTTATCGCGACACTTTTCGCAGAATTTCCTTTCGAAGCCATTCAATTTCACAACTGACAAATCGACCTTAATTATTAGATTAATCGGCCGGTTAGTCAGCGCTGGATATGTTTAGCTGCCATTTTAGTCGAGACGGCTCAGCCAATATGGCCAGGCTTTTTAATTGGCATCCTCTTCAAAGTGGAAGCCGATAGGCGAATATCATTAAGTGAAATTTCATTGATAATCAATTTGAAACCGGTCGGTATTCACTAGAATCAAAATACATTAGGCTTGGCAATAAGATGTATTATTAATCGTTACAATAAATTTTTTTTTAAGGATTATAAGTATTTAGGTTACTACCCCACCGCCAAAAAAAAAATAATTATTTAATGGTATAATTTAACAAAAAAAATACTCTAAGGGAAATTGGAATTTAATGATAATAACAGTTTCGGTCTATGATAATCTACTCTAAAATCGAAATAAGAGGCTGTTAATATATATATATATATATATTAATGTGATTAATAAGAAATTTAAGTTTCCGTAGAGCTCTAGATTCGATTTATAACCTCAAAAAAAAACCTGTACCACTACAACCCATGAAGGGTCTGGGGTTCAGTACATGTTAGAGACTGTACTGTTTCATGGAAAACGGTTCTGCAAGGAGGTGACTTGTCCTAGGTCACGCTCAACCGCCAGATTTTTCCCCCTTATTTTGGGTACCCTATTTTTATAATATTTTATAGAGGCTGGGTGTGCCCCAGGAGGGTCCTAGATCCTATATGATCCACCTCCCGCTGCAAACAGACTAAATAAAAATCATGGCCTGCAGCGGGATTTGAACTAGGATTTCCGGCATGGCAGCTCAGTACTCTACCACTGAGCCACTCCTCTCCCAGATTCGATTTATAATCGAAAAATAAAACATGAAATCAATATTAATTAGTTTTAGTTCCACAATAATTCTATATTCTATATCTTATTCTAGTAAATAAGAAGTAATCTCAGTTTAAACATCCAATTGTCTGAAACAAAAAGTCAGTGACAAATAACAAAAATTGATACAAAAATACAACTAGAAAAAATGCCTGAATAAACTGAATTGATGATGCTTTTTTAGGCTCTAGGAATGTAATGATGTGAAAATTGAAAAATAAAACAAAAGACTATATAACATAGTTACGCGTGTGTGTGTGTGTGTGTGTGTGTGTTTTTTCTAATTTCAAATGGAAAGTTTATTTTTTAATTTCTATTAGTTTTATTTTTTTTTTGCAATTTATCTTTGTTTAATTTATGATAATTTTATTTTCATATTATCAAAAAGGTGTTAAAGACTAACATATGAATATCCATGGAGAAACCTTTTACTCCAAGTTCTAGAAAGTTAAAATTCTTTAACAATAACATCCTCAAAATAGTTTTAGATGCTCAAACTAGAAAATAAGGCACGGAGATCCTTTCAGTAAATTTGCATTAGATAAAGGGAGATAAGAATTGAGCTCCGGGCTAAGTGAAAGCAGCAACTCACTGACCTAAAGCCGCTTCGCTGAGCACTTTAACTGCTTCGCTATTCCTATCTCCCCACTACTCGATCATAGTACGCAATGTTATATTAATTAACAAAGAACTTCGAATTACCAAATGAATAAAAACGTGTCGGTATGGCAAAATTGATTATCTTGACCCTCGGGTCATATCGGTAGTAAAAGTTTAGCTACCTCCCACGTTGTAAGGGGTTAGTTATATCTAACCTCAAGGTTGGAAGTTGGTTCAGTAGCGATTTAGTTACTAACATATTAAAAAAACATTTAAATAAAAAAAAATCCTAAAATATATACATTTATTTTCGAAAGGGAATACCCTTGGCCTTTTTAGAAATCATTTAAATCCTTCACAACATTAGTTGATCAAAGAGCCAGACAAAAATACATTGAGATACATTTATAAAAATTGAATTAATCGTAAATAATGACAAGAAAATCAATTTAATCACTTGACAAGCTTTTACAAAAATGTCTATTAATTGTATTAATTAAAAACAATTAAAAACACCTTAACACCTAAATACACACTGAATACCATTTGACGACCTTTTAAATAATAGTCAAGTAATTATATAAATAAAAAAAACTAATAACACCTAACTATGTTGCAGAAATATTAATTTTTATATGTTAAATTCATTATGTATAACTGCATTATGATTTCAAAATATTAAAGGATGTTCAAAAATTATTATTTGTCTTCGGGGAAAACCAGGAATCACTTGAAAGAAAATATCATTTTCTTTGATATTAGTCTAGCTTTTCATTAATTGTCAATGATCTTTCATAATTGAAGAATTGTTTTCCTAGCATTTAGCACTCAATATTACTTGACGGACGGGATCATTACAGTAAAATTAGGTTAAGATTTTTAGGGTATGAAAAATGTTGAAGTAGGCGTTCCGCAGACCAGTGCGTTGCTATCATTATTGTTCAATACATTAGTGGAAAAATTCCAACTAAAAACCTTTAGTCTCTAAACTAAAACAGGAAATTGAAAATAAGTAATGTATTAACATTTCTTAAATGTCTCTGTTGACCTTTCCCTTTTTCAATTATTGTTCAATATTTTTAAGTCAGACCCCCACAAACGTTACCGACAACAGTTTCTAATGACACTGTTCTTTTTACATGTACACTACAAAACATTCATAATAAAGCTATTACTCTAAATTAATAATAGAAACCAACTATATTGTCAAACTGGTAGTGGATTTGAACAATTAATATTCATATAAAACCTATTACATACAATACGGGGATAGCAAAAATAAATAAACATTGATATATATATTAAAAATATTATTTCACACAAATATTTATTTTAAATTTTTTTGCAGATAAACTAAAAATATCAATACCGGGCCTGTTATTGTTTCGGCTAATGATTGTAATTATTATGACCACTTCCCATTATTCTGCACTGAAGATATTAATTTAGTAATTTAAATAATTATTATATCATAATCGTTGAGGATTTAAATGATGCTGACCACTGTTTGATTAACTACGAGTAATAAATAATAATTAAGAAAAAGTACCTTATAGTTATTACCTCAGGTCAATTAACGACAGTATAACTTTAACAATTATTTATAAAATGTATTTATAACTTGATATCTTTAGTGGAATGTTAAAATAATCAGAAGTACTCGTGTGTAAATAAAATTAGAATAGTATCCGCCCTTCAAACTGTAACAGTAAAGGATGTTGCGTCAACTTTTTAATTCTGTCTTGGCTAAATATACGAGTAGCCACTCAGTCTTCTATGTGAAGAACCTGGAATATTAGCAACTGCAGTGTTATTTCGAGTGACTAAATATAAAAAACTATGAATACATAGAATATGGAAGGATTTATTAACAGATACAATTAGTTATAAAAACTTGAGACCTTGGAGAAAGGGCTAAGAGCCATTAGGTATCCAAAAGTATATGTACAGTTATGTTATATTCAACGACTTCAATATAGCAAGATCTATAACAAAACTAGGCGAATTTTAATTTATATGTACAATAGTTAGTAAATAGACTTGGGTCACCATGGTCTGGTTATTAGCATAACAATCTAATATGCACAAGATCATGAGTTCGCAGCTCTGCTGATAGGCATAGGATTTTTTTAAGTGGTTTAAATTTTCATAGTTATGGCGGTACCAATCATGTATGATGTTAGGTACTCGTTAAATATCCCTAATTTTACTTATAGCCAAAAGTTAGGACTCCCGCTGTGGCATCGTCCGACTAACCATAGCGTCATGACTTTAAATTATTAATCAATTAGTAAATTGACAATTTTTTCAAACAAAAAAATAAAGATTTCAAAACATTTGTATATTAAGACAGGACATAGTTAGTTATACTTACAGTATACTAAAGTCAATATACAAAAAAGTGTTAAAAGTAATTGCTAATAATTTAAAAAAATAATTTAATTTAACTATTTGTAGTTTGTATGTAACTGTTCAATATAATTGGAAATTCTTGGAATTTATCACAATATGAAATTCATAAGTATTATGTGTTTTTTAAAATTTACTTCATCATTCCTCTCTACCGCTCATGCAGTATGAGGTTATATATTTATTTTTTGGTACATGTTGTTTCGGATATGCTGCCACTGTTTTCACGATACCGTTTAATCTGGAGTCTATTTTATATAAGCAAACGAATCTTTACCATATCTTGCTTTTAATGATATATATTATTAACAGTTTTTGCGATGTCTCAACATGTTCTGATGAATCCTAAAGGACTCTCTAGTAGAGGATAATGCCTTTTAATGAAGCAGGAAGAACATTGATACTTCTTTTACAACGCTAATGACGAAGATTGAAAGAAACCTGCCGCCAAGGATCTTGGTACAAGGCATCATCAAGATGAAGAATAAAGAAGGACAAAAAGAGGGCGAACAAAAGGAAAATCTGAAAATAAAGAGGAAGTGAATCGTGACTGCTCTGATACTGTTCTTCCATTTCACTTTCAGTTACTTCTACTTCTACTGTTCCTTCGCCATTAAACTCTTGTTTATAACGATCGTTTCCCGTGTTTACTCAACCTCGGAGATGTCCGGGTGTCTTCATGCGACGTGTCTTCCAGTTATTGTTCTTGGACACAAGGAACTCCTGGACTGATGATTAATAATGAGAATAATATGCATAAAATGTGTAGGCCGTGATGTATAGCTTAGCTTGCAGATCTACGCTCTTGTTCGTATGGCGTTCGCAATGAAACGATATTAATTTATGTGAATTTTTTGGAATATTTCATTTGTAAAAATAAAGATATACCACAAGGCATTTCTAAAAAAGAGGGGATGTGGCTCAGTGGTAGAACACTGAGTAACCATGCCGAAGGTCTTGGGTTAAAATCTCGCTGCTGGCAAGACTTAATTTTAATCTGTTAAGAATTTTAATTTATTAGTAGCCAGCTCCCATCACAACCGTCGCCCAAGAAATAGTACAGTATCTACCATGTACTGAACCCTAGACCCTTCACGGGTTGTAGTGGTATAGGTAAAAAAAATCCTAAAAGAGAGAGGGAGAGAGGAGGTGTATAGAGAGATAAGTGACTGACCGTTGCGTGGGAACAATACTGGCGCCATAAAATGGGTACCCAAAGTGGCCTGTGAAGGTTCGCGCCTTGGGCTTTGTAGTTCTCTTATCACACAAAAATTCTAGAAAATATTTCCATAGCTAATACGTGGATGTTGTTTATAGTATAGTTTGCATTTATTTATATATTTTCTAAAATTTTAGATACTTTGAGTCATTTAAAGCAGTGGTTCCCAACTAGCAGGGGGGTGTGAAGAAAAGGGGAGGATACACGTTGAAAATAAGAAAAAAAAATCATTTAGTTTAGGTTATTTTTTTCTCATCAGTACTTCTTTCTCTTAAATTGAAACTTATGTTGTACCTTGTGATAGGTCAAACTGAATTTTTGTTTTCAATGTAATACTTGTCGTTTTTTCCCATAAAATCCATACAAATGTCGTACGATGGGGCGTTCATTTGAGCAAGGGGGGGCGTGGTGCAAATAAGTTTGGGTAAAGGTTAGTTGTTTATATGCAATGCAATAAAAAGAAAAAAATTACATTAAATAAGGTAATTGATGATTACGAAACAAATATGAGAATATGTGTGAATAGTTTTTTTTTCATTTTATTTTAAGTGAACTCACAACTAGAAGAGGAGCGCAAGCAAATTATCTTCATATACTGATTTTTATAATTGTAATTAATTTCTACACGGGAATTCGTTAAAAATAATTAGTATTGTTTGTATATCCAAAAAGTATTAATATTCCAGAAAAAATAAATGAATTATCCTTTTCATTTAAAGAGGTCAGGTTAAATAAAATCTATCTGTTTTCTGTTTGCATAGAAGCCAATCTATCAAGAATATTCATGGCTGAAGTTCGTATCTAAATACAAAGCTGAATTAACGAGACTTTGTTGAATTGACGTCTAATAGTGATATCGCCCTACCCCACTTACGTTTGCTTAAATAATGATTGCTTATCTCTTTAACAGCTTTATAATTGTTTTAGCTTTAAACATTAATCCCAGACGGAGTGTCATTCGGGTCAACAGAATAATTTTTATTATCGTATTTTATAATTTTCTACTTCTTAGTCTTACTTCTTTTTACTTGTGCTATCTTGTTGTGGTAGTCTTCTCTGTCTGCGTTGTGTTTACGTTGCTTGAAGAATTACGTTGAAAGTAAGTATTGTTAACGGCTGCAAATTATTTTAAAATGACTTACGATTTTATCAACTTATTATTATTGATACATATTCAAAAAACAATTTTTGGGTTGGAGTTTTTTAATAGCATTGTTATTAACGATTCCGAAAAATTAATTTTAATGGAAATATACAAAATGTAAGAGTAAAATGCTAATCCTAGACCCTCCCAGCCACGCTCCTCTTACACAGACGTATTTCCTACGCTTTCAAGGAAAACAGCACTATTTCTATTCCTGTCAAAATCAATTTTTTTTTTTTGGACTTGTCCACATAATTTCTTCTTTGGAATTATTCCGAAATTCTGGAAGTATTTCACAGCTTCATCTTTTAAAGACGATTAATAAACAATACAGAAGTTTAAATAGACTATAAACAAAATTAACAAGACAAAAACACTTAAAAACGATACATAAAAACAATTTAATAACACACACACAAATAACTCGAATGAGATGAGTGATCAAGAAGAGGTTGATCGAGGTAAAGAGTTAGGTTTCATGGGTACCGGCTTACACACAAGTATCAAATTAACATAAAAAAAATAGTTTTTATCATAATAGAAATGCAGTAGAATCATGATACTTTGATCTCTGTTTTTGTTAATATTTATAGAAACATTAAAAAATAATCCTGCAATAAATATATTTTGTTCACCTATTGATTGTTGTTGGTAATTACCACAAATGGTTGCTAACAAGCCCCGGTGATTGACGCTATAGCTATTTTGTTGAGGCACATTCACAGGACACTCACTGCTGGTTTGGTCACGACTTTTCATGGCTAATGTCTTGTCACATTGTGTTTTTATAAGGTATTTTTCGTTAGTACTCTATTGTAATATCCAATTATATTGTGAACTTGTATAAGAACCAGGGTTTACAGCTCCTGTCCACAACTTTATCTAGCTTGGTCTGAGGCGATGGTTGAGTAACAGGGTAAGGGTAATCAGGATTGAGGTTAGTACCGCGACCGCATTGGTAGGTGTGTATGGCTCGGTTTATTGACATACCTGTACCACTACAATCCATGAATAGTCTTGGGTTCAATACCGGGTTGAGACTGTACCGAATGTGACTTTTTTTTCTCTCTTTATATTTTTATCTACACCTGTCAAATACAAAACAGTGACAATCAGCAGATGGTCTGACACTAAAAACATGATACAATGATTTGAAAGGCATGAAGTATACCGAATGTGAGTTGACCTCGATAACGAACGCTCAAGTTTTTCTCAAAATAGGGGTACCCACTTTATAGAGGCTGCGGAGCCCGAGGAGGGTCTACAGATCTTACAGGGTCCCGGTCCGGCTGTAAAAAGTTTTTAAAAAATTGTCTACCTCAGTCAAATTTGCCCCTGAGACCTTCGGCACGGCTACTCGGCGCTCTACTACTGAACTTCCTTGCTCCTTTAAATTAACAGCAGAAATAGCGATTATAGTTTACTTATTGATTTTTTAATTCGTAATATATTCAACTTTTACTATGTTGTGGACGATGTGTATTGAACGAAGCCGTTTAACAAAAAAAACACCTTAACTAGAAGTTTCGATGTTCGAGATCCTCAATTTTTCTATTTTACTCAAAATGTAATAAAAAATACTACATAAACAAGAATTTTTATATTTGTTGTTAATCAGTTATTTATAACAGAATCTGGGAAATAATAAGTGCAATTGTTAAATGTTATATAAGAGATGTTAAGAATTGCACATTTAACCCTTCGCTAAGTTGTTTTAATGTTTATTGATATCACACTCCGATCTTAATACTTGTAAAAAAAATTGAAGCGTTGATATGGAAAAGGTAGTTGAAGAAAAACCATGAACAGATAATTTTATAGGAGAAGAAAAAACAAAAACAGTTTTAACTACTAAAAATAAAACTTTTAATTTGAAAATCGTAAATACCTCGTTTATATATAAGTAACCACTTCCAGTTTTGATTTCCTCCTATTTCTACGAGAAAAAGAAATTGTAGGTACCAATCTGTTTACTATAAAAATAAAGTCATTGCAGATATTTACATAATTCTGGAAATACATCAAAGAACCAGATTACAAACAATATAAAGGTAATCGTGGTAAAATATAATATTAAAAACCATGCGAAAGATGACAGATCTAGAGAACAATTGTCAAGGCATGAAATATTTTATTTTGACGCCCACGCTTTGGCATTAGGTCTGCGTCTCGCCTAGCTCCCTCTTTCCCCTAAATGTGTGATATAATCTGATTTTTTTTAAATATTATAATATTTTAATTAGGGTTTTAAATTGATTATTATCAAGGGTTTATTATTAAGTTTTGTAAGATGTTGCTGTATATTCTATCTAGACATCATGTATATATATATATATATATATATATACACACACACATATGTTGAATCTTCATTGAGTGGTTTACTGAATAATTATTGCTAGTTTTTTTGTCGTTACAAGTGAGTCGTATGTCCTTAATTTATGTAGTCGTATTATGTAATTGGTATTACTATTACTGAAAAAACGCTAAAATAAAACTACTACAAGCTTAACGACGAAAATAAATTGTAAAGACCATAATGAAAAATTACCACCTTTATATAATGGTAAAAATTACCTTATTTTTATAACGTTAATTTCGCATTAACGTTAATGATTGTTTTTTAATCGTAGAAATGGCTTTTATTTCACATGTTTTTTGTCAGGTGATTAATTTTATTATTATGATTGTTATATTAGAACTTTTTTAGAATACTTTTGCTAAAGTCTTGGCATATTCCCTGTTTTCAGTACATATTTTAAATGTAATAATATGCAAGTTTACAATAATGCTATTCATGTAAAAGTGGAATTTTCTAAACAACATTATGCTCGCGTGCTGTTTATCAGAATAATAATGACAGCATAGTGTCAGTGAAAATAAAGATGACGTACTTGTAATGATTGGTATGATCAATATAAGAGGAATGTTTGATAATATTGGATTCGATGCAGGAAAATTCGGCCTGAAGATGAATAAATATCGTGAAACGTCGGCACAAATTATGTAAACTATATTCTAACAATAAGTTTAAAGAAAATGTATCCTTTTAGAGATGGCAAAATAATTTGGTTTGAACTCAAGAACAGAATAGAACTATAGTAAATAAGGCTAATAATATAGCATAAATAAAATAAATTTAAAGTAATGCTACTTACAACCTACATATTTATTACTGGATCAGCCTATAGTCAGTTGGTTTTATTTATTTCAATGGTGAATTATAAGATATTATTTTTGTATTATTAAGGTAATAAAATAGTCGACGGAAATTTTATAGAAAATTTTGAGGAAAATTTTTCGAAAATTGTGGAAATTAGAAATAATATAACATAATTCTACGTATATTTAATTATATAAATTACTTTTTTAATAATTCCAAAAATTTTATAATCACAGAAAGATTATAATTTTCTGAAAGGTAACTTGGCAGACCACTTGTTTACGTAATCCCTACCGACGTAACCACCGGATTCCTCCTGAAATTCCTCAGTTTAGTAAAAGTGGCCTTTGGGAAGTTGAGACCCGAAGAAGGGACAACGAAGGAGCAACCACTTGACACAACTGGATAATTGTCACTCAGTCGACTCGTTAATTAGTACATCTCGCGTACTGGCTCTCTTAGAAACCTCTCAGACGCCCCAGTCTTCTACTCTCTCTTCCCCTGGACGCTGCAAGAGGATGTCAAAGGATGACTTCATACCTAATAATGATTACTTCCTTTTTAAAAAATGTCCGTATCTGGTGGGGTCATTCAAATCGTCTCATTTGAGGACGGCGCTCTTAAACTATTCCTATCCTCGAATAATCTTCCGTTATAAAGAAGGATTTTCTAATCGCTTCCTCTCAAGTGGTTCAACATCGTCTGTGTGATGGTTTGTTAGCTCTCTTAGACATAATAACCACAGTTTTGAAAAACATTGCCCTAAAAAATCTTAAACCCTGCTGGAGCGAAGATTCACATTAATATATATATCCATTACTTCTTAAAGAAAATAAATATCAAACTATTATTAACTATTTTAGTTATATTCCGATCAATGTAGAAATTAAATAACAAAAAATTGTGTGCACTTGTACATCGGTAATTTCATCTTGAACAATAAGAGTTGACCTTGATTTTGTTGTATTTACATTACGTAGGATTTTAATATTATTTTATATTATAAAAAGCATTAATATATATTAGAAATTATACTACATTAAATATTAATGTAGTTATTAAATATATAGTAATATAAGTGTCAGGTAAAGCATATACTACTAAATTAGCAATATCCCTATTCATTTTTGAGCAGTGTATATGAAGAAGAAAATGACGCAGGTGAATGTCAAAGAACGAATTTCTCAAATAGAAATGAACTCTTCAATTCTAATATTCAATCCTATATAGTTGGCAGTAGTCCAAACCCATGAAGTTCTGTAAACTTTTCTTTGGTGGACGGGAAGTGTGTGGACGAGTATTATCTTGTTGGATTAAAACTCCGGTTGATCAGAGCAGGATAACGCTCTGACAACTTCGCGTACTATCTTTCCACTTGTTCGCAGTATAGTTCAGAATTCATAGAGCAACCATCAGGAACAAATTCGTGAGAATAACACCTTTAAAATAAAAAAAAAAAAGCAAAGCAAGGATTTTTTTTCCAAATTGCCCTCCTGCAGCAACCGGTAAAGCAGTTAACCGCGATCTAGCCATTGCTTATGGGTTTTCGGATTTCGCCAGTAAACCCTCTTTTCATCACAGGTAACAATCTTCCTATAAAATCTCATATCAGAAGGTTTTTTCAATAAATATTCACAAATTTCTAACCTCTTAGCTGATTGTTGAGGAGTAAGATCGTGAGGGACTAGTCTACTGGCGTTTTTCACCTTCCCCATGGAGAGAAGATGTCGGCTAACAGTATTTTTCGACACACCACACTCCCTGGCAAGTTAGCGAGTACTTGTGGACGGATTTGACTCAACAGCTTCCTTCAGAACCTCATCAATATCCATTAATGGTCGTCCGGGAGCCCTTCTTCCTTTCCAACGTCGTATCTCCACTGCTAAATTTTTCAAACCAACACCGCGCAGTGCGCTGGTCAAGGACACCTTCCCCTTCATATTTAATAATTTCACAAGTTGCTTCAGTGGCTGTGAAATTTTTTTTCCAGTAATGTCTTAAAATTACGAGAATTTCGTAGGACACTGAGGGTTTTTTTGAAGAAGTCCAGTGTTAGTAAACAAGCTTAGAGAATGCTCTAAAGGGGTTATTAAGTCTCGGTAAATAATAAATAGCATTAAAATATTTACAGACTTTTGAACTCTGGAATTTGATAAAACGGTCATTATTTTTTTTTATACTCCCCGTTAATTCAATTCTAAGTAACCCTACTTGGGTAATTTTTACTAATTTATTTATTTAAACACAGGACATCACTATTCCTCTTCACATTGCCTCAGGAGCCACAAGTTGCGACACATAAGAGATTTATATTAAGCCTTGAGATTCTCGTTATGCATCTCCCATAGCCAGTGTACACGTACCGAATCCGATATGAACCTCCGGCATAAATGAGCATTTGCTTTGAATTATCCGATGCTATTCGCGTATGCTATTTCCTATGTTTGCTTCGAGATTGTGTAATTACTCATTAAAATAATTTATAGCTCATTCATAATGCCTTAATGGTCCAACATAATCTTATCTATGTATGGGGCAACGTCGTCACGTTTGCATTCCAGAAGCGGAAGATGAACAACTGGGGAAAAATTATCGTCGAAATTTATTTCCGCTGTCACGGAAAGTTTTTTTTATTTATTACTATGATACTATATTTAAATAAACTATCTGCTCTGTTATGCTTAATAGATATATCCTTCATAATGCCATATTCTGGAAGAATTATTTATAATATTGTCGCATCTTCTTTTACATAACTTTATAATATTAGCACCGATGAATTTGTGAGACGAATGTGAAAATTATTGTTTCAAAATTATCGAAAAACATTGTGACATTTACGGCTGAATATTTTATTACCTTATAATTCACAACTAAAATAAATAAAAGTTACCTGCTATAGCCTGCAAGAGTAATAACTTTGGTAGGTTCATAATATTAATAATTAGTATTAATACATAACTACTTTAATTAGGTATTGCGTGTTGAGGAGATATTCACCCTAAGTGTAGGGTGAAAACTTTTTATCTGATTTCCATTTATCTCAATCTCAATTTTTGGGTTCTAGCTGGTGTAATATATTTTTATATTACTTTGTAGTGACTGGTGGCTGTAAACTCAAAATAATTGGTTTTACTGGTATTTACTTTAGTGCAGCCTTCAGTGCTAATCAAATTAATATATCAACATACTATGTATCTTTCACTATATTAATATTACAAACTACGTATCGGTATCTTTTTATTAAAAGAATAAGTCAAAAGGAATTGGTTGGTTGGTGGAATGTCAGTAGTTTTAAAAACGGAAATTACTGCTTTTATGCAGCTCTGAGTTCTAATATTGAAAATTCAAGTAATTGATATGGCATAATAATTTGTAATTCGTATATTAAACTGTTTCAATTTTTTAAAATTTTAAATAGATCTACTATTCAGTCAAAAATATTAAATGGCTTTTGTAATGTCTGTTGTATAGGATAATTCTTAAATACATGCCTCAAGCTAGACTTTTAAAATGTTTGATATATGAATCGTTTTTTCACTAAATATTTTTTATTGCTATTATTTAAATAATTATTATTAATCACCCAAACATTGTTATGTTTAAGTGGTAACTTCCTTTATTATTTTTCATCAATGATTACTAATACATAATGATAACTAATCTTGTCTAGAAACGTAAGCATTTTATTTTTAATTTAGGGATAGTGTAAAACTAACTATTGGAAATAATTTAGAAATAACGCGTAATATACTGCTTTCTTCGCATAACTTCGATTAAAATAATACTTCCTGTTGGTCAGTTGTTCTCACCCGCAGTTAATATTTTTGGAGTTTACTCCTTAAGAAACGATTTTCATATTTAGCCCGCGGTATGAAAAGGAGGAGTAAAATCGAATTTTAACTAAATTTGGTGCGTTACGTTCCTTTCTCGATAACATTGTATTATTTGTTTTACATAAAAGATAGAAATTAAAAGTAAAATTCCGGGACTAGTCGGGAAGAGATACGTGTGGTATCTACGGTAACAGTGTATTCTATTGCTTTATTCTCGAAGTGTTGAAAAGCGATAATTTTTTAAAACCTCAATTAAGGTTAGCTTTGTTTGAACTAGTTAAGAAGGTAAATATATAACCTCAATGTTACCTTTGGGCTTAGATGTTTTTTATGTTTTGTTATTATGAGAATACATTTACAAATGTTTTAAATGGCGAGGGAGGAGGTTTAGTCAATAAACTTTACAGTAAAATATAAAAATATTGACTGCAATCCCCGATATAGATTTTATATTATAGCTTCAAAATCATCAGATCGAAAATTTAAAAAAAAATCAATTGGCTTTATCACTGATTGGACTTCTTTCTAAGTGTTCAGTCGCGAATCGTCTGATATATTAAAATTAAAATCTCGCGGGTCTCATTCACATTTTTACCTTGGCGACAGACAAATGGGACTTAGTTTCCCCACCCCGTCATCTCGCACTTCACTTGACTTCTAATTCAGACTGGAAGCTATCTGCATCTCTCCGCTCTTCTCCACTAAAACTAACCTCGCCGTTCACCGCATGGAGGACATAGATGATATTCACCCATAGCCCTAGATCGCCTAGCACCATATACAAGAAGTACACAAGATCGCCTGCTAACCAAAGAAAATCAGAGCTCAGGAAACGAATCCTTCGCTTCAAGTGCAAGTCACTTTTTTCATTCAATTAAAAAGAGGGAGCTGTTCACCGGCCATCAACCTCAAAGACCATATCATTTCATTCACCGTACGAAATAAAGACTATACATTCCACGCCACCTAGCCTGTCGCCTACTGTTAATTTGTTCTAATTTATAATATTCTAATTTGTTCATGTTTTGTTTTCTCTTTCTTTGTCAAAATGATAATTTCTATATTTTCTTTAAGTGTAAAGAATGCCTAACCTTGTAAATATATTTAGATTTAATAATCTCCACATGTTTCAGTATCTGGCCAAATTATTTAATTCCCCTACTCTATTCTACTAATATACCATTATAAATGTTTATATTTTTTTTAATATTCAGTCTAATCACGCTCGAACACTAAGCTTCATCAAGATTGCCTTTAAATTGAAAAATACAGCGAAACCAGTTTTAGTATGAAATCATTCATATGCTCTTTCAAAGATAAAGACACTTTGGATATTTATTTAATCACTTAACCTCACTAAGTAAAATTTGAATATTGAACAGTAAATTTAATTTTCACAAAGTAAAGATCAAAGATCACACTTCTTGAAAAATGAACATTAATTAGACATTAAAGTCGGGGCTACTAGATATGGTACAACTATGGATGCCAATGTTCATGGTAGAACAAACGAATCTTCTCAAGAATGATTTAAATAAAAATATTAACAATTATTATTATGTGAAATAGTTGATGTTATATATTTCATTGTTTGATGTAAATAGCATGAATACATATTTATATATGCTTTGATTGCTTTATAAGGTGCTTTCATTTACCCTCTTTTTACATGATCTAAACAATAATAGTTCTTAAGGAGTTGTCGGAGCTGACACACACATTTTACATTTTTATTTATGAGGGACAGCTGTGACACCGTTGGCAGGTCTCCGAACATCACTTCGGGGGTCATCCTAAGGCTCTTATTGACATTCGTTAATTTCTTGGCCGAAATTCAGTGCGACCGAGCCATCTTGGTTAAAACACCTGGTGTTGGGCGTTATCAAAACATCTAAATAAGGCTTAACAGTTTATTGAAGTTTAGATGTTTATTGAAGGCGTTTGTTTAGGTTTTGTTTTGTTTCCTCCGATGCCATCTTTAAATGCTCTTTGTTTCTAATTTTGCATGGTCAAGAATCCTCTCGGGAAAATTGTTTTGCTGGAAAACAACAATATTTTTTCTGTTGAGTTGTTCAGTTGAGGTTTCATTGGCTCCTTACGTAATAATGTGTTTATATTTGAGGTAATGGTGTGTAATAAGTTCATATAATTAGATACGGTAGGTTTGTGGCCCGAAATGGTAATAATGTTTTTTACTTTATTTGAAACTACTGTTAGTTTATTCATTCAACGCCACTTTATGCCGCTATGGTTAATCGGATGAGAGTGAGATCTAAATTTTTTCTACCCTTGTATAATTAGGATATGGATCCTATCCTATCGGTATAATCAAAGATTTCTTACTCCCTTTAAAAAATCCTAAGGCCACCTGCCGGACTGTGAATTCGCGATCTTGGATATAGTAGGTTGTTAAGCTAACCACTAGACCACAGGTGACCCCATTTGAAACTACTAATGCGTAATTGTAATAAATTGGAATGATATTTCACCCAACTAAAAAAAAATTCAATGACCTAACCTGTTGTGAATATTTATTTATAACAAATATTACAATCCGTATTAATTTAATTAATAAAGATATATTGTACGGCACATCAATAAATAAAGGAAATAGTGAAATAAATAAATTTAAAAAAACAAATAAAATGAAGTATCAAGAAAGAAAACTATTATCTAGCTTGTACAATATCAATATAAACTATTGTTCTTATGTACAATATAATATTTATACACTTAAACTTGAGGAACCCCCAACTTCTATACTTGTGTGGTCAATGAGCCCATTGAACCTATCATTGTTTTGAATAAATTAATAATAATAAGTTGTAGAATTTTAATTTGTCGAAAAGAAATCTTGGAGAAGCAAATGCTCCGGGTGGAAATCACAGAATTAATTCTTTAAATAGTGATCAATTTTTTATTGAAAACTCATTGGTTGAGAATGCAGGGTAATAAGGAAATATTTTGTAAATTTTTTTTCCTTTCAAATTTATATTTATTTAGATTTCTATCATTAGATTCATAAGTTACTAAATTTTATGAAAATTGATATTATTCCATTATTTAATGGTCTCATTAATGTTAGTTGTAATTGCTAAATGCGACCATTTAAAACATAATTTATTTGAACCTTACCTATTAAGGTTTGATATTTCGAGTCCTGAACGTTTTTTTACTTTTTTCTTAATAAATTGCAATGTTTCTTACGAAGCTTAATAAAGTAAGTTTCATAAGAAACATTTAATATCAAGAAGCATTAAAATTAAATGAAGCGAGTTGGTAATTAAAAACGGTGTTAACGCTCCTGTTCGAT
Organism: Troilus luridus; assembly: GCA_964056705.1. NCBI lineage: Eukaryota > Metazoa > Arthropoda > Insecta > Hemiptera > Pentatomidae > Troilus > Troilus luridus. The sequence goes on from OZ057414.1 coordinate 62,348,108, forward strand.
TGAGTTAATTACACGAAATAATTTAAATCTGTCTTTTTTTTTCTATTAAATTTTACACAACTCAGTTTATTAAGGCTTATTTTTTTTATATTGCGAAACTTTTTTTAAACGCCTAGGATTACTTAATAACAAATAATTTGCTGCTGTTTATTTGAACAATTATGATTCCAAAGTAATATTAAAACATATGTACATATATATTCTTTTTACTATCTTATAAATTCCCTAAAATTTTAAAGTCAGTCCAGCGCCTGCATTCTTCCCAAATCTCCTTCAATCGTTAACAATTTTTTCCACTTCTTGTCCGTCCATTTTTTCCCTGGCATCGTTGGTGTAATTTCTTTATCTAGTTCATGTTTGGATTTTCTAAATTCGCCCCGGTTATTTATGTTGTCTAGTGATTTTTAGCTGTTGTTTGAGGTCTTCTCCACTTTTCTGTATCCGTTTGGAATTTTTAAATTCCCGTCTGTATTTGTTACTAAAAAAAATAGCTCTTCTCTTTCTGAAAGTATCAGTGCTGGTTTTCTATGTTTTTATGATTATTATTTATTATATATAGAAATTATAGACTACGTAATTCCTTTGAAAAAACTAAATATAAACCACAAAAGACCATTTTATCATTCTTTATGGAAAACTTAACATTTTAACTATAAAAATTAACGTTTTTTTGATGAAATAAGAACTTCGTCGCCATGCCATGCGATATCCTCCGGCCGATAATCTGTCACTCACTCACTTTCCTCTGGGATACTAATCATTTATATTACCAATTAATCCCTGTGGTTTACTCAGAAGAAGAAAGACTGTATAGGTTACCGCTCTTCAAAAAACGTAACCCGAAGCCAGTGTAAGTCGAGATCCCTGAAACTGATATCGTCTCATTATCATCGTAGTCATTTTTTTTTTTCATTTTTTTTTTGTTCTTCTAGGTTGTTCTATTCTGCTTATTAAGTTAATTGATGTAAATCTTCTTTTAAATTATTTGAAGAATCTTTCTTCTGCCCTAAAGTATTTTTAAAACTTCAATCAAATTCAACATTCCACTGTAATTAAAATTTTATTTCATTCTACTATAGAAAGCAGTAATGAAATTATGATATATGCATAATGATCATTTTAATTATTATTATTGTTTTTTTTTTTACTTTATATATTTAAATCAATGATTAACTGGGTTTTTTTTATTTTTCAGGTAAGGGATTTGTTATGCTCTGAGATACCTTAAAACTGTAAGTTTCGTTAGTTTCTTACTTTCTTAGTTTTTCAATGACCTTCTGTATCGTTTAATAACATTCCACTGATTGCTGTAGAACAGACCCGGTACTCAGGACTACATCTTGGCAAATGTTTAACTTAGAATCCTCTTACTAGACTGAAACGACAGGAAACTGCTCGCCGTTTCAGGCTACATCAACACTTACTTGACAAACGCTCTAGGATTCCAATTAATGACAAAAGACTCATATACATGACTACTATAAAACCCGTAAGACTTGGAGTAGAGCGTTGTGGGTCCACTAACCATCGAATTCCACTCGTATCCAATCCTTAAAATCCAAAGTCCGTAAAATTAGCTATGTTCCTTACTTAGTCATCCATACTAACATTAATGTCCCATTTGTTGTAGCTTGTTTACTGTTCTACCGTTTAATTCTACTAGCAGCATTACTTTATGTTTAATTAATTATTTTTTAATCAGTATTTGGAAATAATTAAAGCAAAGAGATAATGGACTGTAATTTCTCAAGTTGGCATAACAAGGAAACATCCAAATCTTAATTATTTAATTTCGAAATTAACTTGCTTACGTATCGCTGCTTACAAAGAACGATATATGTAACTAAAATGTTTTCAGTCATTTTTTAGTTAAGCCTTCAGTAGTAATTCCATTGGTTGAAGATTTTTAATTCACGCAAGACAAATCTGATACTCCATTTCCAGCATGTTTTTTTTTAATAAAATCATGTTTTGAGTTGTATCATGTTTGAAGTTGACTGTTATATCATGTTTGAAGTTAGTTTTATTGGAATAATATCAGTTAAAATCAAAACAATTCCAAGCTTTTAAACATTTTCTAATGATTAATAAAAGAATTTCATCCTTAAAAAAGGAATTCTTTGCTTTACCAATACCGAAATCTAACATGTCTCTGTCAAATTGCTCTATTAAAAAAATAATTGGTTTTTTAGTTATGACGTTGCTCTGTTGAAGTAGCGAAATTATATATATAGTAAACATTAGATTAAGGTAACACACTATTAGTGGAAACTGCTGTTAAAAAAAAAGAAATAGGTTAACTGCAGTCTTCAGTTTTGTAGAGTAATAAAATATAACTGATAAACGCTCCCTTAAGTAAGAAGTTAAGTAAGGAGACACGGGCCGGTGAAGTCATTTCATGCTGAGTGAGCCCCGACAATGTGGGTGGCTCTGTTTCCTATTGGGCCGTTGCTTCGACCAATCACTTTCATTGTCTTATTCCTATTTACGGTTAAGATCTCTTACAAAGAATAATTGGGGCGCCAATTTCCCGGTGAGTGACCCGGAAGTATTCTTAATATTCTGTCTTCAAACTGAGGTTTTCCAGAGACGGGAAGCTTAATTTTTCTGCTACTTTTTTTCATTCACTCTCCTCTAAATGTTTGAACAGTTAATAAATATTTACGAAATAAGAGTTTTATCGTTACCTAATGAATTATGTAAAAATATTAACCCATATCATTGGCAATATTAAGTTCAAAATAAAAAAAATCGCTCGTCATCTGCGTCTTCCTAAATTCTTCCTGTCCCGGCTCTGAGTTGTATTTCATAATTCAAGAAATTAGGTACCAAAGCTGAATATTATTTTTTTTATTTTTTTATTAAAATTTCATTTCATAGTAACCATAGAAAATTAGGCCGAATCACAATTTAATACGCCCATTGGTTCCTAGCATTAGAGTCCATACCAAAATTTAAAAACCAAGACTATTCATGGGTTGCAATATTTTATTATCGGTTTTCGTGACAAACTTTTGTAATCATTCATTCTACCTCCTCTGCATTACTGATTCACAGAAGTTGTTAAGTACTAAAATTAAATAGAATACAATGTTACAGAATAATTTATTATTTATCAGTTAACATAATTTCACACTAATTGCAAGTTATCCTTGTATACAGAATTTTATGTCTATGTATATATATAGCATTTAGCAACTGTTGTATTTACTTTGGAATTCCAGACTGTTAAAATGACCTTATTGTTCTAAACTGCTATGTATCTTCATGATCTCTATCTATCCATTTATCATTTAATAATCTCGACCTCGACATTTCAGAATATTAAATGTGTAGTTCTTTTGAACATACCTTAGTTCGTAAGGTTGCGTCTTTTCCGCTCTTGGAGGACTATCACTGTGCCATAACCCTAGGTTTGGTACCTGGCACTTAAATCTGACGAAACCTTTCGATAACTGTATGTCATCTCCTATAGACAATGATGTATGTTAATTCCGATGATGCTACCTGGCAATGACTTTCGCAATGTTACGGCTCCGTGTTGCAATATCGGCATATGGCAGGTCTCCTAAAAGTCAAGTAGTTAAATTGCATTAACATCTTCAATGGAACTTTTTCACTTCAGAATTAGAATACCCACCCCTACCTCTGAGCAACTAGTCAATAGGATATAGCTATTAGACTTACCCAACGTTTGTAATCTTACAGTCCGTTAGGGCATGAAATATGAAAAGGTGTTTTCAGTTATAACCCATCGTCATACAAGCACATATTCATCCAGACATTCCATCGTTGCAACCTCGATGAAAATCAACCACAGGAGTGGCCACAGATGTGCGATTATTGATTTCAATGATTTTTTTTTTGGTCTTGCTAGGTCGAAAAATATTAGATCGAGGATTCTTACCAATCCACAACCCGGAAGAAATTCCTCGAGTGAAGGGTACCCACTTTGTAGAGGCTGGGTGAGCCACAGAAGGGTCTTCAGGTCCCACAGGACCCATTCATGGATGTTAACAGATTAAATAATTTATCTGTCACAGCCGGAGCTGAACCAAGAGCACAATTACTCAGCACTCTAAACACTGAGCTAACCCGCTTCTTAATACTTAAATAAATAACAAACAAAAAGTTAACAATACTTGGTGTTTATTCATTTAATAAACATTTATGAATTCACAAAGGCCCTGCTTTTTCATGTCGTTTATTAGTTTAAAAAATTCCTTAAGAAGAGAGAGAATAAATGGCCATATCTTACAATATTCTTAATTGTATGTTTGGATTTCTAAAAAAAAAATATTTTATAAGTTTATAGGAACAGAAACAAAATCAAATAATATTTTATATCAGTGTTTTGTTTTTTAACTGTAACGTGTGTTATTATAACGTATATAAAAAACATAATTATAATAAAAAAATTTTATAATCTATAGTAACCCATACGTGTTATGTTATAGTACTTACTTGGTAAGGAAATGTTGTTTATAGGCTAATAACTATTAACTCAAGCATGGCCTATAAGTATCCAGGGCTGGTTTTACCCGCCCTATGAATTTGTAATCATACTATATGAGAATTATTAAAATTATTGATTTATATTGGTTAAGTAATTCTGTTCACGTATGGAATCTTAATTTCCCAATGCATTCCCTATATGCGCAGGTTACCGAAAGCAGCAAAACCAAACTGTCCTGGTTCCGATTTCTGCTCGATCGGACTTATTATTTAGGTCACAAATGAAATTGCCGATGAATTGAAGCAATCGAACACTTGTTCCTGTCCCCAATTCCCCTTTAATTATCCTGTGATAATTCTGTCTGCCCATTTTCAGTAATTATTTGATTTGGGTCATTAGGGATTGTTATGATTCCTGTCTGGGTTATTTTTCAAACCGAAATAAGTAATAAGCCACGTAAAATTGTCTGTAATGATAAAAGGATTTCCTTTCCGTTTTATGACATCCTGAGGTAATCCTCAATCCGTTAACTTGAAGAAACGGGGTTTTGAGTATCCTTCAGCTTTTAAAATCTAATGAAATCACATTCACTATACTTTACCGATGAATGATCTATAAATATTCAATTCCAATTCTTGTGGGATTTTTCCTAGGATTCATTTAATCGATGTTGGCCCACATATATAATTCGAAATATCGGGCTTAGCTATAAAATATTGAATTTACTGAGCCCTGAATATTTGTTTCTAACCTGATCTTTCGGTTCACACGAGATTTTTGCTTTATCTTTTATGATCGTGAATTGCTTCATAGGTTGTATAAACCAAATGACAAAACTTTGTTAATCCTAACATGTTTGGTGACTATATTGCATTTTCTGTTTAGAATTGAATTATTCCTTTGATCTGAATAATATTTAAATACTAAAACGAGATACCACCCTGAGATCGTAACACTGAGGTACAGTGATGTACCTATGCATATAAATAAAACATGTCCCTCTTTTTTCCAAAGGTTGACGTGGTTGACTGGCTTGTTCTTTAGTAAATAAAGATCCTTTTTCATTTCATTAAATAAAGTTAAATTTGTTGTGTGCTGATCATAAATACAAGTCAAGTTATATATCTACTTACAAAGAAAGAAAATGGGGAACATTTCGCTATACTTCATTATCTAAATTTTGAGTTGTCCTCTCCCTGCCTGCGTTCTCCGCTGTCTTGTCTCTTAGGGGTATATATACTGATCCTAAAGGACATTCAAACTGGCTGCTCAGTAACCTTACCCTGTAACTTTTCTTAGGATTCAGGAGTTGCATCGGGGCCTTGGAGGTGGTTTCCTCTGGTTTATGTCTTGCTGCATTTTAAGATTGGGATCTGCTTTAATTGTTTTTATTTTTTAGTTGCTATTATTATCTTTTTTCCTGAAGATACCTTAGTGGGCGAAATATTAACAGGTACTTTTGTTTCATGTTTTTATTGGAAATTGAAAGCTTTTTGTTGGAATTTTTCCTCTAATGTCTTAACTAGTTTGTACTGTAAATAAATATGATTAAGTGGATAGAAGGCGCTGGAATGTATAACTTCCTTCACCCAATACAAAACTCTTTTCTTTTCCTCGCAAATGATTGATTTACTCAACCCTTTTTCTATTTTAATAGTTCCGCCAAACACTCGTTATGCGTTGAGGCCGCTAGGCGTTCCAATTCACGAACTGGGTTCGGAATGAATTATTACAACCTTCGAGGGAATGATCCATTTGGAACGGGAAATCGGCGCATAACGAATCCTTTCCCCAATGCCATCCACGGATCACAATCCACCATTAATATTCATTTTTTGAATAATTATCATCCATGCGGCAGGTCTCCTTTTAATTGGCCGCTTGATGGAGCGCCTGTCAGAACATAGGCCGTGAGCCATCTTACGCGCATTGAATAATGGACCGATAACGAAGATCTGCTTTGAATAAAAAAGGAATAAAACTGAATAATTCATTGGATACACATAGTTGGAGGATCTGTGAAATTTTCTTTCTTTCATTTGTCCTTGCCGTTTGCATCATTGGTGAGCTAACAATTGCATACTTCTAATTGGTGATTTGGCAATCATTTTTAAATAATTTGTTCGGCTTTATAAATTTGTATTATAATACTCTTTTCATTTATGCACTGTTCGGTTTAATAGAGGTATGTGAGGCGTTCAGTATCAAAAGCGAATCAGATCTCTTAATTTGACTCTTAAAATTGACTTTTTGAATTTTATCTCCAAATTCGCTAGCTCAGTCAAGCAATGCTACATGCTCTCTACCCTTCAGGTTCAGAACCGGATTAAAAACACTAAAAAAAGGCGTCAAAGTGTCGTGTTAGACAAAATTGCTTGACTCGATTAGCGAAAAATGTGAAAAAATCAATTTTTGTAACTTTGGAATTATCTGGTTTTGATCCTGAACGACTCAATTATTTTTTTAAAAATTTCTCAATATTATAAGTTGGTATTCTAGTACTCTATAGTTTGCATGAATTTTCCGGTTTCATTGGGGTGTACGATCACCATATTCAGGACTGGTATACCGTATTATCAGTTTACATGAAGTTAGCCTGTCATTCTGGATTCAATTTTTAAAAAATATGTTTTTTTTTGGGAGTTACTATTAGAGTATAATCTTTTATGAATTTATTTTAAGTACCAATAAGTCACTGATATATACTAACGTTCTTATCGAAATGAGTGCAAATAGTGTCTCCTTCTATAATATAACTTTTTAGGGATAATAATAGTTAAAATTTTTTAATCATCTCAAAATAGGTTTAGACTTATCTTGTTTTGTATTGATGCTCTTGATGAGACAAATCAGTGCCCTGGAGAAATAGGACACCATGCCGCATTTTTGTAATTTTTGTATTTGTTCAGAAGAGATTTTTTTCCACAACATGGAACAATTAAAATTTGTTTCTTCATTACTTATAGAAAGTTTATATAATTAACAGAAACAAATTAAAGGAAATTCACATTGTTATTGGCATTGATAAATAACGCAGGGGAACAAAAACCTTTTGTAACTTTAATAAATGATATTTATAGATTTTTATGTGCTGAATCTAAATCTGGCCTTAGTTTTTTTGTATCACCTATAGTTTTCAAAAAACTTGGAAAATTGCTGCTCTCTCTTCTCCAGTACACATAAATGCTGGTTCCAACCGCCAACAAGTTCTTTTCTTTTAGTCTAGAGCCAAGCAAGGTTTTCTTTAGTTAAGCCAAGATCCCAAACCAAGTCGTTAAGCTCGATTTGAGTAAAGAGTTTAGGTCTACATTTTCTGTAAAACATTGCAATTCTTCATCATCTTGTTCATCTAACTCCGATTGTACATCAGAAAATACTTCCGTTGGAATAGAATTTAAATCATCTGGTGGTTCGGTAAATCTACACCGTGCCCTATTGGTCGGATGGCGGACGGAAGGTTAGGGTAGCTTATTACCTTCTTGTTTTTTGAGTTATTACCAGCAATATCGACACTGCAAAAGTAGCAATCATCGGAATGATTTCGTTGCTCCCTCCATATCATAGGAACAGCGAATTTAAAGGGTTTTTCAAATTTGTCGACCATTTTCTTAGATCTTCGACACATACATAACATACCTTATGCAGGGCCCACCCTGATCACCAAGTTTAGTTCCAAAGTATGATAGATAAACCTTTTTGACAAAGTCTGTAATGTTTCTTTGGTGTTTTTAATCACAAACTCACCACAATTATAACAAAAACTGTCAGCAGAGTTTTTACAACCGCTATTAGACATTGTACTTATAACATGTACAGGAAACGTGAAAGTGAGGATAGGTTGACCGTAAACAAAACATCAGCTGTTAACAGAAAAAAGAATTAACCTTTTTTGGCCAGCAAATGTGTTTCAGCAGTGCTACCAACTTCATCCACACCAATAGACCTAGTTTTTCAGTTATTTATTTTAAAGATTAAAGCTGTTCAATTCTTTAAAAATCGCTTAATTTAATAAATTTAACTATAAGACGTGAAGAAATTGTGGGCGATACAGCTTTTTTTAATATCATATTTGGATTCAGCACCCTAAAAACTAAAGGAATAAGTTATTTTCAGTACAAAAGTTTTTTCATCGTTGGCCTGTGTAATCGTAAGTGTTGGTCATAGTATTTATTTATGACAATTTTACTAAAATATTACTTATTTTGTGGACATGATGTCCTTTACCTCCGGAGGCGCAGATATGAATTAGATGACTTATTTCGACTCCTCTAGAAATACTACACCCATAAAACATTTCCGAAAATTGATCTTCTCCTACGCATGATGTAATCAGTTTCTTTCACGTTTCCTTATCAGCAGTTCCTCGATACACGTCGCATCCTCCGCACATGCGCATCCCATCAGGGATCTGCCAACTCGGTCGGTGTTCCATGTCCTCCTGTTTATATAATTCTCCCAGGGGAAAGCTGTGAGAGAAGTTGCCACTGGGAACACAAGGTCGTTTTGCCCATAGCATCAACTCATTCTTATTTTCTTCCTGCTGAGCTGCATTCCTCTCACTTGGTCGTTTCCTGGTGACGATCTGGAAGTTGCGGCTCTCGCCGTGTAAGATTAAAATATAAGATAAACCATTAGTAAGAGGATTTATGGGCGTGAGAACTTAACGTACACATATAACTAAAGCGTCAGATAAGCTTAAGGTTTTTAATCTGTTGAGATCGACATTCTTCAAAATTATGTGGAAAAATAGATCTTTAAAAAAACATAATGAAGGCTTTACCTCATTCAGGGTTATGTGTGCACTTATCATTTCGATAATAAAATGAGGTGTTAAGGATCAAACGCTTAGGAAATCAATTTAAAAAATATTCCTTTTCACAATTTTTTTTTTAGTCAAGCAATTTTGTCTTCTAACACGACACTTTACCGCCTTATTTCTCACGATTTCAGTCCGATTCTGAACCTGAAGTTTGAATGGAATATTTTGGATATGTTTAACATTGTAACTTTTGTTTTTACAATTTACTATTCCATTTTACTTTTGTTTTTACAATTTACTTTTCCATTTTTGAAATACATTAATGACGACCAATATTTGTCTCTTTTTAAGAATTCACAAATAGTAATTTTTGTTCTTCAATTTAGATGCTATTACGAAGTGTGTAAAACATTTTAAGAATAATTTACAGACGAAAAATAACTGAATTAACATACGACCTTAAGATGCAAATAGAACCTGGTTCTCTGCTAGACTCCCCGCTTGTTTCATAAAACATAAAATATTATGTTGTTTTTTTTCTCAAAAGTACTTTTGTATATATGTATATAATGAAGCATCAAATAAATAAATAATGAAAAAAAGAAGAATGAAAGAACTTAATTAAAATAAGAAAGATCAATGGAAAAATACCTTTACGATCGGCCCGGATGCGAGAGCGGTTCAATTAGGTCCTTATCTTACCTCACGTGGAATGACTTAGTAAGTAAAAACTTTCTGAAATCTCCCCACCTACGTCTCGTTTCGTATGCAGTGCAAATGTCGTCATCTTTTTCTAATGCATTTTCTAAATAAATTTACACAGGATTGTTCTTTCTATCTAGTTTTAAAATTTACTCAAAGAGTACTATTTTCTTGGATTTTGTTTCGATCAGATTTGGAGACAGCATGCTAACAATATTAATTTTATAGTTAAAACTTAAGGTGATATATTGGTATCCTTGATTATTTATTAAAAATAAATTTTAAGAAAATGATACTCAATAATATGATGAAAAAGTTGTTTTTGCGACACGAAAACTAGAAATTATTCAAGTAAATGTTTTTAAATCTACTCACAATTTCATTCGTCTTTGTACCAGTAAATACTAGAAAGTAACCAGTGGTGAGTAAAGGTGTTATTTTGAAAAACTCTTAGACCAAGCTATCCTGTGTCAATGGCGAAAAGTTTAAGATACCCTAGATGGATTTTAATTTTAAAAATACGAAGATCATTTCAATTCTTATAAACAAATCGTCAAGGGTTAAATATGTATTGTTTTAATTTTAGACTTTCATTGCACGCAAAGAAATCTTATATATAATACTGCAGCCTTTGTGACGAAATTCTGCTTTGATCCTTTGTTAGTATATTTTTATGGTCGGCTGACCTCATCTGTATATTTACATTCTGTTGCCATTTTATTAAAATTTTTCCCGAGAAAGACTATATTTGTCTGGTCTTGTTCTGTCCATATTTCTTATTTATTGCAAAAGTTGTAAAAACCAAAAATGAACTACTCGTGAAATTTGCTTGGTTTAATAAATGTCAGCGAAATTTATCCATCAGGTCATGCCCCTCCCCTGACATCCTGAAAGAGACAAGATACTCATTTCGGAACGACAAATAGACAACTTTCTTTTGCCGCGCCTTATTTGGCGCCCCAACCGGTGACAAAGAAACCATCTGACAGGCTGATTCGGTCCGAAAAAATCCATAAAAAAGATTTTAAAGAATAAGGCTGTTTAAAGTCTCTATTTTATTGCCTGTAGGCTTTTTTTTTGCCCCACCCCGTTATATCCTTTTATTTTTTCTACACGTCTTTATCAGATTATAGTCTCTGTAGGTGGTCAGAAAACTGTTGTTTATTGTTAGTCTTGTCAAAATATAAGGCATAATGTTTAATGTATATAGAAGTTATACGGTTGTTATGTTCTTTTGAATTATTAGGTTTTTATAAATATAAGTTCATTGTATTACTATGATAAGTTTACCATTACAGTGTACCATAATTACTATATAGCAATTTAATCAGTATGCGAATCGGTAAAGTGAATTTTCCACAAATCATTTTTGCTATTGTTGATTTAGGTGTTGTGATTAATTTACTTATTGTTAACACTATTACCTAATAATAAATAATGCCCTTACTTTTAGCTATGATATTAAAGTTTAAGTTTCATGTTTTTTAATATTGCCAATTATGAATGACCTTTAAATAATGCTTAATAAACGTTTTTTTATTACCATATAACGTGTATATATTTTATAGTATATTCAGGTATTAATATATGTTTTTTTATTTCTGAATACCTATTAAATTTAACTAATAATTGAATTAATAGTTTATCATTTGTTTAAGTAGCCCCTTTTCGATTAATTATTAGCTTAAAATAAAACTTGTATTTATTGTCCCTTAAAATCCTTTCAAGAAATTTTTTCTTAAATAATTTATGTTATTTATGTTTCAAATAATACCTTTTTCTTATGTTGTTATTTAAATTATCCTCACTTTTGTGTCTGTTTTTTTCCAATAGCAATATTTCTATACTTTATTTTATGTATTTTTATTCTTTTTATTTTTTAAATATAGTTTTAATTTGTTCGTATATTGTATATCTAGCCCTAAAGTTGACCTGCAACCTGCTTATTCTGGATAGATACGTTGGTTTTCTAATAATATTTCAACCTTATTCAATAAATTATTACTTTGACCTCCAACCGGACCATTTTCTTCCCCACATTTATAAGGTTAACTAATATTATCCAAGTTAAATAGTCAATGTAGATCAACTCATTATGTATAGTATAATGTATAATGTAATTATAATAATAAAATACTCACTATCTCATAGTCAATTTTCGTTCGTGAAACCCTAGTTTGGAGGTGCTTAATAGATGATATAATGACATTGTACCTTTTATAGTTCATGTACTTTTCATAAACTAAATTTGCTATTTATTAATCTTACTTACTGCTGGAGGAGAGTTCTGAAATCCATCCCACCCGGGCGACCTTTCTCCTATTTGGTCATTACCTTTTCCCGTAGCAGATGTAAGGCTACCATATGGTCGCCTCTTGTAGCCATCCTCGCCTCCTTAATGAGTTACCTAAATGCCAGTTTGAAGTCGGGGAGGAAATGCTTGAAATTCCTTGTAAGCATTGCGATATTAAAGATAATAATGAATTCAGCTATGAAAGGGATTTACATAAAACATACCTTTTGAAATTGTTGCTGAAAATATTTTTGTTGCAGGTGTTAGTAGAAGTAGAAGCAGACATTCACATATTATAATTAGTGTATCAATATTTTACCCCGGAAATGAGGAGATCCTATTTTCCATAACTTTGAACCAATAAAATATGTTTCTTCCTTACTAATGGACACAGCTTGAAGTGAATTGTTCACGTTGTTATTGGCATTAAAAAGTAATTAGAAGTATTGATCATACTTTTTATTAATGACAATTTACCTAAAATATTACCTTTTTTGTGGATATGGCTTGGGAGGGTGGTTTACCAGGGTGGGAGGGTGGTTGGACAGAAATATATTCAATATAGAAAAAAATTGAAATTTCAACATAAAATAATTGCTAAATTATTTTCCCATCGAACACTATTCTATGATCTATCAATCTTTATTATCTCTTATTATTTTAAGCCTTATTCTTTAGTAATATAGACTTTTTCTTATAGATTTTAAATTCTATTAATTTGCTGGAAAATTAAAACGAGCTTAGGAATACCTCTCCTTTAACGGCTGTTTAATTTCAACTAGCCAGAATCGGAATGACTATCGCTATTAAGCTGATGGATGAAAAGATAGGAAAGCGATTGAATCAAATTACTCGATAATGAATATTCTACAGAAGAAAAAAAATCTGCAAATTGGTGTAGCCAATGGTTTAAAAGCTGTACACTTACTTAAGAACACTTATACAGGGAGAAAATATTGTACAAATATAAGTCCTTCTTATTATATATTAAACAAAATTTTAAGGAACAAGATAAATATGGTCCTTGTAAAAAGCATTAATTGTTTCCAAATAAATTTTATATTTAAAAAAAATTGCACATTTTTTTTTCAAATTTAAATACTATGCAAGGATAAGTCCTTAACTCACAATTAAATCTTGCAGACTTCTACTTATGTACAAATCTCTCAAGGCTTATTCTATTAACTTATGCACACTAGCATTTGTAGCGGAAGTTACACATAAAATACACCTAAGACTTCATTTATTTTTATAGGAGCAAGGTAACTCACTGTTTAGAATGCCAAGCTGCGATGCTGAAGGTCCTCGGTTCAAATCAGACTGTGAGAGATAAATTATTTATTCTGTTAACAGTCACTGATGGGGTCTACAGACCCTCCTGGGGCTCTCCCACCCTCTAAGAAGTAGGTACTCAAAATTGGGGAAAAACTTGGCGATTGAGCGTGATTACTGGCAAAGCACCACTTTGCGCAACAGTTGTCCCTGAAACAGTAGTATATGCCATGTACTGGAGTCAAGACCCTTCATGGGTTGAAGTTATACAGGCTTTTTTTAAAATATTATTTTTATATTTTGTTAAATGGTTCGTTATGATTTACTCGTATATGTAATTTCCTATCTTCTCTCCAAATACCGTTTATTTTTTTAAATATCTTATTACTGACGCAGTCCAGAATGATTTTTTTTGTAATATATTTCTTCTTCTTCTTCCCCCTGATGAGACCAGCTGAGGACCACGTGCCAATGTCAATTCTTCCCACTTGGCTGTCCACTCTTCCGTCCCTTCCAATATTCCTTCATCCTTTCACTATGGTGTTTCTTTCTGTCCTCCGACCATCTCACCCCAGGTTTCCCCCTCACTCTTCCCCGGAATCCTGGCATACTCAAGATCTTCTTTCTGAAAATCTCTCTGTCCATAGTGTCGTCTTCCCTTATATTGTTTCTTTCCAAATCCTTCTTTACCTCTCGAATTCAGCTAATTGTTGAATTTTTCTCCCAAAGGTACTTGAATATCCTTTTTGTTAATCTCGAGTCATCCATTCTGAAAACATGTCCAAAAAATAAGTCTCCTTTTTCTTATCGTTTCTGTTATGTTTTCTACGTACCTGTATATTTCATCATTAGATCTTAATTTCCACATTTCTGTGGTTTACACTGGACCTAGAATTTTTCTCATTATTCTTCTTTCAAGTAATTCAAGCTTATCTACTATATAGTTTAATACTAAGCATTCACTCGCATATAAACATTCTGGTTTCACAACTGTAGAGTAGTGTCTTATTTTAAGATTTTTAGATAAGCACCTTTTGTTATAAACATTTATAGCATATAAACATATATAATATTTATATATTATACAATTCTTTATGATTTATTTTTTCTTGAATAATATTAGTTGACCTTACATGTATAGGGAATAAAATGGTCCATGAAATAATTCCTTAAATAGAGATAAATTAATTATTAGAAACTGACGTTTCGACACACATTGCAAGTCTTCTTCAGGACCTGATAGACAAGATACAAACATAATAAAATTAAAATAGAAAGAAATATTAATTATGATAAAATATAATAAAAATAAAATATTGCTTTTGTTATTATTATCTCATATTAATATTTTTGTATATTGCCTAGCCAGTAGAAAATCTGTAATGTGTCTCGAAATGTCTGTTTCCAATAAAAAGCTTATAAATATTTAAGGAATTATTTCTTTGTACTCCACTCGGACTATTTTCTTCCCTTTTTATTTTTTCGGTCAAAGGAAATTACTGCAAGATTGCATGTTCGGGATGAAGAGGTTTATTATGAAAAGCAGTTGGCTAAGCTAGTAGCACAACCATTGCACTGTAGACGTTCTCAATATAACCCCATACGCTATCATTTAAGAGCACAGCCAATCGGGACTCCTTATATTCCTTTAAATGCTCTTTCAGTGGCACGAAGCTTGTTGAGTAGCACGATTCATTACGACATAGCGGAGATATCATCTGTTAACGAGAGCTCCGGCCAGCCGTGGAATTAGAGGGTATTCTCTCTATTAACATAAACGATCTGCAATCATATGGTTTGACATCTCCTAACTCACCATAAAGTATCATCACTTAGGTCTATGGCTCGGTTCTGAATTGCGAAATGACCTGAGGATGTCAGCACGTGCCTGCTATATTTGTGGAAAAAATGGGGCCTTTATTATATAATTATTGCATACCACTTGTATTATATAATTATATGCTTATATAATATAATGGCTATATAGTATTACAATACGAGATAAATTATATACGCAATATATTTTTAGTACTTTGCCTATATCATAGATGTTGCGTATTAATTCTAGATCAGGGGTTCCCAAACTTTAGTACCATGCTTCCTTACACAGTAAATTGTAAGGGCAAATGAAAAAAAAACAACAGTATTACATTGAAAACAAATCATTTCACAATTAAAAAAACAAAATGGGCTAAACATCCCCCTAAACCATTTATACTCGCCTAAGTGATAATTTACATTTACAACCATAACTATCCTACTACTCTGTCTTGAACCCCAATTATTTCCAATTAGATAAATGTTACATAAAGGTGAACAAACATTTTTGTTTAAAAAAGGATTAATAAGTGTTTGCATCTATGAAAGTCAAAAGTTCTACAAACTTAAATAGTTTACTATTTGGAGGGGTATTTGAGGGAAACCATCAAATAGACATATTCAGCCTGCCCAAATCTATTTAAACCTATTAAGAGATGTGTAAAAAGTTCCTGTTATGTGTGTCTCACTAGTCGGTCAAAAGCTTCGAATTGATTATTAGTAAGTTAAGTTTATACATAATATATTCAAGGGATACCGTTTATCCATAAGAACTACAAGTTCATCGACTCCGATTTACAAATACGCGGCCCGAAGCAGATGGAGACAACCATTTCGTTCAAGATCTAGGCAGAGGACGTCAGCAACTGTCAGGCCATGTTTTTGTTACGGCTAGTTGTCATGGTCAGGTTTACAGGGTACAGTACCTCCCTGTATTCCTCATCCGGGATGTACAGTCGGCTATTGTAAGGTCCGAGATCCTGGTTAGCAAAGTAATCCATTCATACCAGAGAAGCTGTTCACTGAAATCGGATCGATCTTAAACAGCATCTAGACAAAACAAAAATAACACAAGTATAATAGAAAAACAAAATGTTTTTCCTATCATTATACCACATTATTTATCCTTGAATGATTTACTGAAATGGATTAGGTGGGAAACTAGTTTAGTACCCTCGGGCGAGATGTTAATGAGGTGCATGTCATTAATGGATGTTGTAATCTGAATGGTTGCTTGTATCCTTTTCGTAGAAACGATTATGTATTTTTCCTTTATTTGTTTCGTTAAACGTCGCTTTATGCTGCTATTGCTAATCGGAAGATGCTACCGCTACAGCCTTCGATTTTGCCTATCCAGCTGTAATTAGGATAGGGATCTTTAACGAGTACCTGACAACGCACTGGCTCGGACCGCCATTTTACTTACCTTCCGAATGACGGAACGACTCAGGATTTTTCCATGTCTTTAAAAAATCCTAAGAAAACGCGATCTTTGGAATCGTAAATTTGTATTCTAATCACAAAACCACAGTTGAACCCCTACTATGTTTTGATTAGTTTGTCATTCGTAGTGTTAGCTGCATAAAATCTATTTCTCACAAAAAAATAAAAATAAAAATTCTGAAGAGTACAGAGGCTTAAACTTATACAAAAAAAAAAACCTTGATGAAAATTTGTATTGCTTTTTCATTAAATGCAGTTTTTAAAACTCGGAAGAATAAACCGATAATTTAAAAAAAATATGAAAATAATAATTGAAATAAGCTTTATAATTATATTATAAGAATATTAGAATTATTAGAATGCGCGGTTTTTAGATTATAGCTGGAATCTATGTCTAGGGTGGCAAGTTCGAAGTTTCGAATGAAATTTTGTTTAAATGTGAAGTGAAGAATACTAATTTTTAGATTTTGAACATGGTCAAAAATTAATATAATATTATGATAGTATTTATTTACTTATATATAATATATGAACTATTTATTTCGAAATAAATTACTAGAATGAATTACCTAGAGTGGTGTAAAAAAAAACTTTATTTCGAATAGAGGATATTTCAAGTTGTGCTTGATCTCTTGACATCTATTTGGTCACTATAGTAGAACATATTATAATAAAGTTTTTAATTATAATGAATAATTTAACTAATTATCATTCCCTGATGTAATAGTGCGTGTGCCGAACTAAACCTAAATTTTCCCACAGCCTCAACGTAACACTTGCTTCATCTCAAGTGATTGTAAGAATATACATCGTACAATCAACTAATCCCGAGAAGGAATTAGGTACTACTGTTCTCAAGAGTTCTCATTAAATTTTTAATGTATTTAATTTATGTATCCGTGTAATTTTTCACCCTGATGACTAAAGCTAAATTTGTTTGTGGGACATAAAGTCGTGTTTGTGTAGTCCTAAACCCATAAGATCCCAGATCATGAATTGGTTAATGTTTTCAACAAAAGAATGCCACTAACTCGAGCACTCTAAATTTAGTACAAATTAGCTATAATTATAATCATCTTTACCTTGCAAAATATTACACTAAAGCACATTTTAACCCAAGAAATATTTACTTAGTGGAAAATATTATTCTGTGGACAGTGTTGGTTCATTTAAAACTGCCTGATCCCCTGGTTGGATATAATTCATGCCTTGGCGATTCACTTCCTGGGTTAAATCGCTCTTGTTTATTTTAAGATATTTGGTTTCTTAACGCTCCAGTTTGTTTTAATTATCTTGTCATGCATTAAGATGTCTCCTTTCTGACATTGATGCTAAATGAAAAACTGAATTTAAATTTACCTCTCCTTTAATGTGACAACTGATCATCTCACAGATTATTTATTAGCTGCAAAATAGCACAACTCCTTGTAACTGTATATATTAAATAGAATTGAGTTTTTAAAAATGTATTTTTTTTATTTTTATAAATA
The DNA here is from genome assembly GCA_964056705.1 of Troilus luridus. NCBI lineage: Eukaryota > Metazoa > Arthropoda > Insecta > Hemiptera > Pentatomidae > Troilus > Troilus luridus. Next base: position 62,366,341 of record OZ057414.1, read on the forward strand.
ACAAAATAAATGATATTAAGATAAATATGTGTTATTATTAGTTATTCTTTATATGTAGTAACTTTAAAGTTCTATACTTCGTACGTGCGTTTTATCCAACAATTGAAATTACTTGTTTCTTATTATAATTTATTTATTTATTAATTTATGTTACTAACAAATTAATAAATGAATAAATTATAATAATTTTATTCAAGTGGAAATGATAGACTGAATAGTCCTAAGAAGTGTGTAAGATGGTAGATTATTATAAAAGTAAAATTATATATATATATCATTATGAGTTAGGAATATTTACAGTAATTCATCAATCGAGCAAGTTGAATGTAGTGAAATTATTGATTGATTATAGAGCATCTGTTTGGAAATTAGAAGATGTAGGAAAAGTTTGGATTTAAATGAGGTTAAAAAAGAAGCATGACGGATATTGAGTGGGAGTGAGTTCCAAAGAGAGATAGAACGGGCGAGAAAGGAACGCTCAAAAGTTTTGGTTCTATGGAAACGGATATAAAGATCGGAAGGGCAAGACCTTGTGTCCTGGGATTGGATAGGGGATTTGAATTGTAGGAGGCTATAGATATAAGATGGATGTTGTGAGTCGATAGTTTTATATAAGTAAGAACCAAGGAAATAAGAGTCTACGGATAGAAGGGAAGAGCCACTTTAACTCAACGTAATGGCGGGACACATGAGACCTCCTCGGGGCGTCGAAGACAAATCGAAGCGAACAGTTTTATATACATATATACATACAATTTTATAGTATTTTGTCTTGCCATTATTTATTAATAAGCTTTTATTTACCACCTATTATAATAATTATGTTTTCTTTTTACAGGTAAGAGCATTTGTATATTGGATAAGAAAATATTCAGACACCATTAAAACCTGTAAGTTACCTGATTATTAAAAATTAAGTTTAATCTAGTAACAATTTATTTTAGTTGCTTTAAGAAAATTTTAGTTCAACATCTATTACTATTTCCTTCCTACATTTCAATTTTACACATTTTAAATAACGTTATTGAAATTTCTTAGATAAATCCATTGTTTCTTATTACCTTTCTAAATTTTACATTGTGTGTGCAAAATTCTGATAAATAAAAAAACTAAGGAAAAAAATGTACAGTTTTTTTATGAAGCTGTTTGAATTGTATTATGAGGTTTATCAAAGGAAGCGGGGGAGCTAAATGTGTAGAGTGCTGAGTTGTTCTGCTGAAGTTTTGTGTTCAAATCCGGCTGTTGGAGTGAAATTATTTAAGCTATTAACAGGAACGGATTGTACCCTGTGGGGTCTACAGAACCTTCTAGGGCTTATCCAGCTTCTATGATGTGAGCACCTTGAATTGGGATAAAACATTACGGTTGATTTCGATCTCGGACAAATTACCTCCTTGTTCAGCTGCTGTCCTAGAAACAATACAGTCTCTGCCATTTGCTGAGCCAAAGACCTATCAATGGTTGTAGTTGTACAGATTTTTTTTATTTGAATACATCTAAAGCTGCTATGCTTGTGTCGACAAAAACCGGCTCCAGTGCGAATAACAAAATATATTAATTTCTTCCACAAAAAAAAAAAATGTAGGTTCTATAATTTTACAAATCAAAAATTTATTTTGACCTGTCAATTCACAGCATTGAAATTATAACGTAGACTCATCGCCTCCCCACGGCGTACAAAATGCGGAATATAATTTAGGCGTTAGTAATAGCTATTATGTGTCGGTGACGCAATTATTCCAAGGAGGGCTCTAGGTTCTTGGGGTGGTCTTGGCGCACCCAAAAACAATATTATTTTTTTTCTGAATAATGCTTCCAGAGTCAATTTTATTCAAGGTTCTGACACCCCTCCGATCTCCTGGTTATGATTCAACACTTCCGATCCCCAAGCTATATTCAGCACTGACACAATTTTTTGGCTTACGTTTTTGGCCGCTTCTTCTTTGCATTTAGCTGCACTCTTATAGAAAATTAAAATTAGATTAGCTATTTTTGTTTATTAAAAAAAAATTACAGATTTAAATTTATATTATTACATTCAAGATTTGTTAATATAATTGCACGAATGATACTTAATGGCATGGATAAATCCAAGTAGAGAAATTACCGAGTGGTAGTAGTCAAATAACATATTCATCATAAAAGGTCGAGAACATCATCCTTTCAGACGCCTCGGAGGATTATAGGGAATTGATGAAGTAGCTAGGTTCGAAACTAGTGGGGTTGAGTGGGAATAAAGTTTGTCATAAAGGGATTGATATCGGGTTCGGATTGAATGAGCAACACATGGGACATTGAGGTCATAATTGATGATTTTATTCGTAAAAAAGTAAGGATCATTGAAGTATTTAAAAAGAGTTTTAGATTGTAAGGATTGTATGCGAGAGGAATTCTATGGCTTAGTGGAGCCCCTAAGTTCTACTCCGTAAATCTAAACGTGTCCTATAATAGTCTTTTGTAAATAATTAGGGCTTAGAGCGTTTGTCTTGTCAATGCTGAATTAGCCTGAAACTTTAATTGTTAAAAAAGTTTTATTTATGTTTATAACCCATGTAACATCGATCTTTTATTTTAATTTTATTATTGGACTTAGGAAACAAACGGACAGTAGCCCAGAAGTAATTCATAACGAAAAGTGAAATATTTTCATAAATATCATTGTAAAATATATTTTATAGCACGATGGGCCTATCCACTATTGTAATTGTAAGTCTGGCTAAACTCTTCCTCTTGGTTATTGATGACTAAGACAACAGCTGTGTATCTGCTGACAGATATGATAGCACTGCAATTTGTCCACGTCCCATAGAAAGTAATCACTAAGATGAGTATTAATTCACTTCTATTCTATAATGAGATTGAAACAGTTTTGTAACAGAGCAGATCTACTGTTACAATTTATATTTGATTTTTCCAACGGTATATAAAACGTAGCTGATGTACAAACACCTATCTGGTTGTGTTAGAGGAAAGAGGCCGTTTAACATGACCATCTTTGTATTAAAAACTGCATTAAAAGTCTTTAGATAATTAGTTTTTTAACCGGCTACTTTGTTATAGGTTTAAGTGGCTTCATCTATTCTATAGCATTTATAGTACGTCTGCTTTAAAACATCAGGGGGCGGGGTAGCTTAGTGAGTGGAGGGCTGGATTGCACTATAGAGTATAGTCTCTACCGTGTACTGAACCTTAACCTTACCTGCACCTATACCTGTAACTCTTCATGGGTTGGAGTTTGGTACAGTGGGGTACAGTTTTTTTTTCTACTTGATAATATCTCAGCACCTTCTTTGTAACTATTCTATATAGTTTAATCAACTGTTATTCTTTTTTAATTGGCGGCTCCTGTCTTTATGGACCTCTCACATAGCCTCCGATAAAATAAAAAAATATTTTAAATTTAAAACGCATAACTTTTCACTGATTCTATAGGTTTGTCCGATATACTGTTTATTTATTTATTTTATTTGTTTGGTCTTAATGTGTAAATTCATATAAACCGTGTACGTGAAACTGATGACGTGAAAATAATGATAAAATGAAGGAATTTTATTACTTTATTTTATGGAAATTAAATTAATAAACACAAGTCAATAAGTTCGAAATTATTAAAAATACCTACTCTCTTCAGTTCTTCACACCTGCCAAGTAAAGTTATCACCTGTGAAAGGTGGCTAGACCAGTCTATGCTTTATTTCATTCAGTCTTAATACTTCGTTCCTTCAATAAGACTAATGGCTTTTGCTCAAATCAGCAAAACATACAGGTGCTTTTAGGCAAAGTTGATATCCCAGACCCAATTTCTGAAAAAAAAATCGTACAAGTCTCAATTCGGACACTCTAAAAGGGTATGTCGAGACTAAGTTGGTACCTTTTTTGGAATTTCAGGCTCAATTCCGATTTCTCCATTTTGTACCTGTTAAAAAACTGGTTTAGTAACTGTCCCCAAAACTATGGCGGATAAAAAGCTTTGGAAGATATAAAGCTATGTCAGAATTAAAATTTCGTATATTGAATATGACATTGTAATGTTTTGGACAACGCCTGCCTACCTTGCATGATAGAGCAAGGTAGGCAGGCGTTATTCAAATGTTAACTACATTGAAGACAATTTTTTTTTTTCCCTTTCATATTATGTATTGATCCACATCTGCCAAGTAAAACAAATTGACAATTAGCAAATTTTCGGTCTGTTAAGTTAAAATAAAATGACTTGAGAGACATGAAGAAGAACAGTACCCAGCGGTTCCTTTCCTGTGGCTTGATTTTAATTCTGATGATAATAGATCCTTCATCCACTTTCAACTTAGTCTCCTTCTTGTGTCCTCTGACATGCATTTTCTTCGCCATTTCCCCTAACAATGGGTAGAAAATCTTAAATAGTTTTTATATATCACTGGAAGATGTTAACCGAAATGTACGAATCCACTTCCACTCCGTGCTGCGTAACGTAGGATGTGATGACACCCGGGTGCCATCGCCTCTCGCTACCCGCACTGAAGAAACAGACGTAGCTCCTGTTGTGACATCGGCTTAGGAAATCCCTGCTTTCGTCCTCATTCCTAGTTCTTAATTACTGAGGCTAAACGCCCTGGCAGTAAAGCACCCATTGACACACCGCTCTTACTGTGCTTCGTTACTGTCACCATCTCTTCCAACTGCCGGGTTCTTAAACGTTATGAAACAGCCGGTACCATTTTGTCTTGACACACCTGAGTGCCTTGTTTGTCGTAGTTACCTAGTGTGTAATTGTTATGTTAGTCCCTTCAATTAGATCCTCGAAATATATCGTTGAATGAAAAGGCCGACAATTGACGAAACAGTATCGGTATCAGAACTAGGTATTGTGTCCTAGTGCCAATCCTATATTAGCAGTTACTGTTTCAAAAGTTACTTATAAAAAAAACCCTGTCCCACTACGACACATAAAGAGTTGAGTACATGGTATAGAGTGTACTGTTTCTAGGAGAGGGGTTGTGCAGGGAGGTGATTTTCCCCTTTATTTTGTGTACTCATGATACAGGGGCGGATTTGAACCCGGAACCTTTCGGCACAGCAACTCCGTGCTGTATTTATTTAATAACAGTAATAATAATAATTTACTAACGGGTTTTCACTACGTTTTAAATGGCATAAATGAGACAACCCTCATTTGTTTTAAAATTTAAAAACACATATTTTTAGTTTTTTATTACAGTTTTACACTCCAAATAATGTCAGTGGGACAGTTTTATAATATTTTTGTTAAAATCTACCTTAAATAGTTAATTCGTTTCTTTCATTCTTTCTTTTTAAGTACACAAGAATATATTGCACATCTACAGCCTCGGTGAATTAGAGGTTAGGTCGAATTTGTTCGAAAATTATTTGCTTTTACTTAAGGAAGTAGAATTGTATTCTTCACGTAGGAAATAAGTGGCTAAGTCAGGCGTTGGCTTGATATGTAGCTGTCGCTTATATGACAACTCCACTTCAAGCGAAAAACTGAGACTGACACGATTCCGCTTCCGTCAGTACAATTAACTCATTCGGGACAAAATTCAAGTTAACTTATTCACAGTGACTGCAGATATATTACATTTTCAGAACAATATATTTGTTAATTATTATTTTTCACATCACGGAGTGGGGTTCATATTTTACTTCAGCACTTCTTCGCAGTCTTCAATTAGTCTCTAAGAAGTTTCTCATCTTTTCGCCAGATCTTATTTAAATTCAGCCATTTATATTAAAATAATTATTTTGTTTCTCATTACGGTGAATTATTTTCGGGTTTTTTTTCTTCTTTCATTGTCGATTTAAAGTATACTAGAAGGCATACTTTTTACTGTACATTCATTTGTTTAAAATATATTTGGAATTAATAGGTTGGAAAAAAACGTATATCGGTGTATTTGGCATAATTGTTGAGCACTTATCGAGGAAAGAAATAACGAAAATCATTAAAATGCGATACTGATGCATCAATTACTTCTAATGTTTATTGGCCGTTAAATGGGAAATTGATCGACAAGTACAGCACCCCGTAGTTAGAATGCTAAGAATCTCCCAGCAATACACATGCATCGAGGACGACGATTCGGCCGATGAGATTCAGTGTTGAAGCGCCATCAGAAGCAGCGGTATTAAAAAGCTATTAAGTTTGACCGGCTGCCGAATATGGTGGCAACACTGATTACCTTCTTCAGCTATCCTCATTGGAGAAAGCGCATTATGGTTGCTCCACACCTGCCTTCCAATTCTCACAATCACGACTTCCATCTAATCTAGGAACTTTTCATCTTTCGTTATTATTGGTTAGATTTGGCCTCGTTAAGAATCTTAGTCCATTTAGGTCACCTTTTGTCCTCGACCTATCAAAATATCTAATTTATATTAGCTTTAATGCCTCTATAAAGTGGGTACCAAAAATAGGACAAAAATCTGGTTGTTCAGAGAAAAATAACATCCCTACACAACCGTAGTCCAAGAAACAGTACAGTCTTTTTTATAATTTTTTTTTAGTCAGTTGTACAGTTTTTTTAATACTTAGTACCTCCCCGAGTTCTAGTTTCAGAAATCCTAAATCCTTACATTATCTTATTATTATGTTGGGATTGAGTTACAAGTATGTGAAGCTAGTTAGGTCATTGTGATCGATAAAAGGAATATATTTAAGATACCAGAAAATGTTTTTAAACCTCAGTTTTATGGTTTATAAAATTAATTGTGGGAACCAAATTTTAGAATTTCAAGCTTAGGTATTAAAGGAAGAGATAGGTCACTTCTACATCAAACCCAAACTATTCTCAGCGAAGTTCTTACAAAAAACAGTTTAGTATGTTTTTATTCGTTACAAAAAGTCGACTACCGTTTTCCCTGAGTTCATAAATTCTTTGCTTCCACCTAAGCAGAAACAATAATAATACTTTTCAATATTAATTAAATCTATTTTTAATATTTGTTAAAAAACCTAAAAACCACCAGAACTCCAATCTTCTTACCGTCCTATATTTCTCCTGCCCATAATAGGCAAAATTCTTGAAAAACTCATTCTGAAACGTCTTCATCCTATCATAGAATCCAATCAAATAATCCCAGATCACCAATTTGGTTTCCGAACATCACACTCCACCATCCAGCAATGCCATCGTGTGGTGGACGTTGCCTCATCCGCATTAGAGCGCGGAATGTACTGCACGGGAGCTTTTCTCGATGTAGAACAGGCTTTTGAACGAGTCTGGCTGGCATCCAGGACTGCTGTACAAACTCCGTAAATTCTTACCTTCTACTTACTTCCTTATTATCAGTTCCTACCTCAGTAATAGAACCTTTAAAGTAAACCATAATTTTTCCTACTCTTCCCTCTTCACCCAGTCTGCCGGTGTTCCTCAAGGTAGTATCCTGGGCCCCATCCTATACACGATATATACAGCTGACATCCCAACCCATCCAAGCACTGTCCTCACTACGTACGCTGATGACACATGTGTGTTATCAGTAAATAAGGATCCATTTGTTGCATCCCAATCTCTTCAATCCCATATCTCAAACCTTCAAGAATGGTGTCAAAATTGGAGGATTAAAATAAATCTTAACAAATCCCATCAAATTACCTTCACCCTTCATCGTAAACCTGCAAATTCCTACCCTACTGTATCCTTTAATAATATTCCACTGAACCCTGTCGAACAGATACGTTACCTAGGACTCCATCTGGATAAACGTCTCACTTCGAATCCTCATACAAGACTGAAAAGACAAGAAACTGCTCGACGTTTTCGCCTACTTCAACATTTACTGGACAAACGCTCTAAGCTCCCAATCAATTACAAAAGACTCATTTACATGACAGTTATCAGACCTATTTGGGCATACGGAGTTGAGCTTTGGGGCTCTACTAAACCAACCAATTCATCTCGTATCCAATCCTTACAATCCAAAATCCTTCGTAAAATCCTCAATGCTCCTTATTATGTCACAAACAAACTCCTCCATCATGATCTTAATATCCCATATGTTACTGATTTGGCCCAAACTAGATACCTATCCTTCCATGACAAGCTCCATACACACTTGAACCCACTAGTCTCTCAACTTGCTTCCCATACTATTCCTGATAACCCTCCGAGGCGTCTGAAAAGAAGATGGCCTCGAGGTCATCTACTATAGAACTTTATTGGAGTGCTACCGATGGGTAGTTTCTCCACAAGTGTTTTTCACGTCATATTGTACATATTAGCACATTTACTTGTTATAATAGCATTATAGTTGTAAATATCTATAAATAAAATAAAAAAATAAAATATAGGTATCCACTAAGTTCGCGAACCAGCGGTGCTCTGCAATCTTGTAACTCTGTGAATGGGAACTTACCAAACACGGTCACTCAGCAAGTGTTCCGCCATGTTAAGACGAACGTTTTAGAAAAACCATGTCGCCCGAGTTAGTGGCAAGCTATTTCTTCATTCATTATTTGATAGAAGATTACCCAAGACCTCCTCGTTTTTGGCGAGCTAAATTTGGTGAAGAGAGAGATAAACAAGAGTTTACGGTTGGAGCTTACATCTCAAAAAATATGCGAGCACTACAGAAATTGTGGCTGAATATCTTCCTCGAACTTTGAAATTAGTTTACATGTGATGGCATCGTTTTTGTTCGCGTTGTGTATACCCGCCTTTCTGGACTTCTGCTGGCTTGAGGCGCTAAGCTGCTGTGGAGGAACGTGGGTTTGAGAGATATAAAGTATTCTCAAAAAGATAATATCCTTATTAATAATTACTGCCATAATATTTTGATATTTTATGACGAAGGACCTTGTGGTCGTCCTCTTCGTACACACTCTTCCTGGTTAGTTCCTGATGTTAAGGTTTTCAATATGCTATATTTATAATCAACGATGATACCATAGATTATAATTATATAACCGCCATTGTTATACGCCGTTGAATACTCGGCTGATGAAGGATATAGCGAAATATCTATTGTTGTCGAGATTGATTGTACTATGTTCTCAACAACGCTGGGACAGTTGTGAAAGTCACTTGCGCAAGATATCAAAGGATAAGTTGTGTACTGGGTAAAGATAGCGCACGCGGTGGTGACACACCCGATCAGGAATTAGAATTTCAAATGGAAGCCATAAGTGGCGGGTAGGGGCGGTACCCGCTGGAGGCGGACCAATCGGATTCGAGTTCTCGGCTCACCGCGGCTCGCTATTGGCTGTAATAACATCTCGCTGCAATTATGCAAAGTTGCCCCAGGGTGATTAGTTCCTTGGACCGCTCGCCTGTGTCCCTACCCCTCGCGGGTGTCTCATTTCCATATTTTGAGTCATTGTTATCACTCGTATTTATGGTTACTGAATTCCTTGTTGTGGCATCAGGGCTGATTTACATAGGTTACACCAGTCCAGTTTGTTCTCCTGGGTGGAGGGCACGGCGTTAGGGACTTCTATTGATGAACTGCATTTCCATGAAAAAAGCATTTGTCGTCTCGGCCTAGATTCTCAGGGTCATATTTTTATTTGTAAAGCATGTGAGGTCTTGCGCAATGGACGATTCAGGGTTTGCTCGGACAAGTTTCCTTGTTCGCTTAGAAAGTTGATCTTATTCTTATAGTGCATACGCCCTCTACATTAATATTTATTTTCCTCAGTTCATAAATGTGTGGTGTGTGTGTGTGTGTGTGTGTGTGTGTGTGTTAGTAACGATGAAACATAATTTAATAGTTCAAAGTTAAGGAAAATTGGCTTTCCCTATCACAAATTATAAAAAAACATAAATGTTACACGATGCCTTTTACCTCCGGGGAATTGACACTTTTAAAGAATTTTTCACAGTAGTCACCGTGAATCCCTGAAAAGTGGCTTGTTTGGGCGATTGGAAAAATGGGAATCATGCATGTCCCAGAAGTTACTTAACTAACATGAATATTCGAATTCCTATAATTCCTTCACGAAACACAGAGTGCTTAAATCATAAATAATTAATTTAGAGAGGAAAATATTTGACTGGAAATTCTAATCAAGGATAAAATTGGTCAGGGAGTGCAGTCAATAATAACACCAAATAAGAAAAACTTATTGTTTACAAGTGCCAACGTAGCCATCTTCAGGATGAAAAACAAAAAAAAAACTATGGCGGAAATAATTAGGTGATAATGCAAAGAAATATAAAAAGTAAGAAACATGTGAAAGTAAAAAGTAAGATGCAATATTAAAAATACAGAAAAAAGTACATGTAAAACTGGTGAGACTTAGAAGTATGGAAAACCTAGTAAAATTACTGGTAATGATATAAAATGTATGATAATTTACGTATTAAAAAGTTATAGAAATATGAATAAATATTAATACAAAATATGATGTAAATATATGAATATAGAAGAAATTCATTGAAAGTTATGTTCTTCCTGTTAAAGTAATGTTAAACCTGTTATTTAACGTGATTTTCCAAACATTACTTTCTACGAATTTCTTCTATATTCATACATTTACATCATATTTTGTATTAATAATTATTCATATTTATATAACTTTCTAATACGTATATTATCATACGTAATTAATAATATTATGTATTAGCAATATTAATCGAGTGATATATTAACTAAGTGCTAAATTTGTAAAAAAAAAGATATCTGTATTAGCAATGCCACACGAATTGAAAAAAAACCAATGGGGAAATATATTATGCCACAGAATGGCATGGAATTGCTGAAAGTAGGAAACTATTCCTTTGGAAAACGTTGTTGTACACAGGCTTGTTGTGAATGGTCAACGCGTGACTGTAATTGATTATAATACATGGCGTTTCCTGATGTAAATATTAATAAAGATTCCAAACAACATTTTCAAAGATTCCTAAACAAATTTAAATGCTAATTTGATTTTCATAATTAAAATTAATAGACTTGGCATTTTTCTTGTAGTAACTTTACAATAATACTATAAATTAATTAAGTTTATACAACACATTAAGAACAGAATGTGGAAGGTACTACATAAGAAATTATGAATTTTTTATAAATAAATATTTGAATTGTGCCTATAGGCGTAAGGTGACTAATTACTTCACTTAATTGGTTGTAATTTGGTTGCTCAATTAGTGACGTAGCATATACAGTAGGGTATTTCCTTTCTCATTTGTGGATCCTCGATGATATACGAGTATAAGTTATATACTTCAGTGTTACTTAAGTTACTAAGTTATGTATAAGTTAGTAAGTCTTCAAACTTCCTACTAAATTTAGAAAGGCAATTCTTCTTAATATTTTCCTATTAATGTGCTTCATCTATGTGCGTACATACATACATACGTTGGCGTACATACTCCGCTCCAATCCATGTTTTTCTGCTCTCGAAAGCCTCCCTGCCTTCACCTTCCCATTTGTTTCTGGTGCTTCCTCTTCTCCATCTTCCTTCCTGGACTTCCTTTCACCCTATATTCATTTCACATGAATATACCGGGGTAACCTGTTTTCCTCCATTATATTTTATTACAACGTATACCAAAAACTTACCTCAAAATTTTCTGTAAAATATGATTATATTTATGATAAAAAGGAGCTCTACCTGTTCAGAAATGTTCCCTTTACGCCAAAGAATCCTGAGTATGTTTTTTTTAAATTTTCTGAAGCCTCAAGTTACCGTTCACCATGAACGAGGACCTGTATGGTTTTCAATTATTCTCTAAAAACGTCTTTTATAATCAGCAACTCAATTTTTCCAGTTTTTCATTTCCCAACACTCGGATCCCTTATGAAATGCAAATATCTCCCAAGATCGCGCCATATTACACTATCGCGCCCTATTTCGACCCCCTATCATGGTGGAAACCGAGTAAACGCTAAGCGGCGGAAGGAGCAGAAATAGCGCAAGACAAAGGAAACCATTTAATAATAACTATCGGGAGTCCTCCTGGCACTCCTTGCCGCTCCCATCCTCGCCATCTTCTTCGCCCACCTTCTTCCTCTCTCCATCTTTGCATACAATTGTGCACTTCTGCACCCGTTCTTCTCGCCTTAATATGGCTCATCAATTAAGTGATGTATAGATTTGATGAATTTAAACAGTGTTGTAAGGTATCATTGTATTCCTAACAATAGTATTAAAATCCTCAAAGCAACATGGACCTCAACTCAGAGCTTGATTAACGCAAATAATTTGGCCAACTCACACAAATTATACTCCGAATTCACGAGTTAATTAAATTAAAATATGAATCAATGGATCCTCTATTCAAGGAACAAGGATTGTCGTATACATAAATTCTAGTAAATTACTAAGCAGCCAGATTTTCATAATTTATCTATCTTCCTGGATGACTCTACAACTGTAGATGGGTCTTGGCCTTCTATTTTTGTGGTTGTTTTATGCCTAATAACTTACAACAAGAAATGATCCAGTTTTGAAACACACACTAGCCATCTTCGTAAGCTCCCCGCCTGTTTCTATTAATCCTTATGAACATATGATATATGACTCCCTGATAACAAATATCTACTATTATTTATATAACAGTGGTGGGGGTTCGAGATCAGTTTTATTTTATACATATGATGTAAGGATGATAAGCCCACAGCATCCCAGCCTTTTCAGAACCTTCAGGCAAGTCCTCTTAGGTAATCCTAGGGTTTGCACTGAAGATGATAATGATTCGATTGTGTGTATTAGCTATTACTGCGTGGGCGTCATTATAAATGTTCCCCCAACCTGGAAGGCCAGTGGCTGAATGCAGTATATTAGAATACTGGCCGATGGCCCCACCACAACGCCTCAGATTTTCACCAATACAGTATTATCAGAATATAAAAAAAAATATGTTTGCAATAATAGAAACCAGTCATGAACATCGCTCAAAAACAGTTTTTAAAAACATTGTAATAGTGTTCTCTTAATTAATATTTTGGTAGAATAATTTATTGTACTGAAATAGTTTTGGCCGGATATCCCGGCTATATTTAATATTTTAATTTTCCTTGCTATATTATAAAATATAATTTTCATCTTCTCTGTTGGATTTTAACTATTTTAGCTTAGCCGCTGCGGATTGTTGCCAAGAGCCAACAATTTTTCTTTTTTACAGAATGAAAATATGTATAAATTGAATTAATACTTCTCAATTTAAATACTATTGGTTTCAAATTGTAGCAACTCGTTGCTTATGTTTTACTGGAGTTCTTGTAGATTAAAACTTTAATCTGAAACTTTTTAACTGAAATAGTTTTTGTGTTGATTATAAGAATTTTATAATAATTGTGTTATCTATCAACAAGGTTTTTTAAATTAAATTAATTACAAACTTTTATAATTTATTCTTTTCCTCATTTTAGGTGATAACGCCTTTATTAAAATAAAAGCACTGATAAATAAATAGGAATTACTTAGGTCATTATATATAATGACAGGTTATTATAATGTGGTCTTAGTTATGCAATAACAATCAATCTTATTAATCGGTCAAATGTCAATTTTAACATATTTTTTTAGAATGTATAGACAAAAGATGGCAAGCAATGTGGGATGAAAGTCCAGCCAGTAAATTGAAATATATAAAAAGGGAAGTAAAGCCCTGGGATACATCTAATCGTAGTAAACGCCATGAAGAGGTGGCTATAGCTCGCCTTAAAATAGGACACACCCGGCTTACTCACGCACATCTCATTACAAGGGATGCACCTCCGATATGCCTTAGGTGTAATAAAAATCTTTGCATCAGACATATTTTTGAGGAATGCTACTCCTATAAAAAAAACACTAAATCAGTTCAAAATACCACCCGATGTTAGAAAAGCACTTAGAGACAGCAAATCTGAAATAGACTAAGTAGTGAAATTCATTACAAACTGTAAATTAATAACCAATATTTGATCCTCCATTGTCCTTGCTATAGATGCATTTGTTGTTTTTTTCCGATTGCTTTATTTCCTTATTATAGATGTATTATTTATTAGTATGTGTGTGTATATGAATATTTTTTTTTTTTTTTTAAAGATAAATAATTATAAAAATCAAAAATCTACAGGCGTTGATGACCCTAGGGTTTTACGCCTCTAAGCAACAACAAACAAACAACAACAACATGTTTTTTTAAGTTTTATTGAGCTTTCTTTGGTTGACGAAACTAACTATAGCAATAAATTGGCTGTGAATCAATTAATAGCTACTAATTGATTCACGGCCAATTTATTATTGAAATAAAAAACGTTTCTTCTGCATCCACAGTTAAAATCTAGTGTTTTCAGTTTCACAATTTTTAGATAATAACCTAACAGTATTTTTAAATGTTTCTTTTTCCTGGTTTGTTGAAAAAATCCAATGATACATTAAATCGACTTCTCTCCCTAGTAATTACAACTTCATAAACCATTTCCTAGTGCACTGCAATGTACTTCTATGTAGAAAACTAATTTGTATGAATCATTCATTAAACATTACTATTCTATATGTGAATACAGTGGATTTATGCACAGTGGTAGAAAATAGTTTGATAATTATTATCCATTGTGAAACACGATAAGCAACCTGTTAGGTAACTGTGCAAAGATGCAGATAAAATCCCGAGATCATTCTACATTCATTAGATAGTAAATATATTTTCTCTATCATTATTTTACCAATGTGAAAATGACACTATCAGTGAATCTAGATTTAAGATTTAGCCTCATAATTGAATATATATGTCTAAAATAAACTATATTGGATAAGGGATATGTGGTTTCTTATATCACACAAAAATTATTGCTCTTAACCTATAATTTTTGGACTAATTAAACTAATTGTGATTTCCTCCAAAATATTTTGGAGTTTTCCTTCGAATGTTTTTGTTAACATTACTTCACGAAATCATTTTTTGGTGTGTCGATTTCTGAGCACACTTATTATGGAAATGCACAAATCAATACAAATTATAAAAAATTCAACCAATTTCAAAGATTTGATTCATCTCATAAATTTGTTTTTAATGTTTGAAATATAAAATAAAACATAACGCTGGTAACTATATACTATATAGTACTACTATAAATAACTGATTAGAACCTTCTGGAGATACTTCTTACTTACTGGAGCCTCATCAAGCAAAAACAATTGAAATAACTTGCATTTATTAAAATAAATTGCATTGTTATTTTTTAATATTATAGTTAAGTATTCTTTTTTATGTTCTCCGATCATTTCATTTTCATTTTAGCATCATTTCTCTACTTTCCCATTCCGGAATTCCACAATACTTGTAAATGTAGGCATGTATGTATAAATATTCCAATGGCTGGTGTACGTCATTTTCTAGAAACTACATTGACCAGTAATTTAAGATTCATACACTCGTATAATTGTTTAAATATTTTTCCATATTGGCTATGTTCCAAAAGTTGCTTCGTGCATTATGTGATTTACAAAGCTATGAGCCTCGACTTTTAATGTTTATATTTAATCAATTGTGTAAGTTGTTGTCGATTATAAAACCCTTACGAATTGTATGTTCCTACAGAAATATGCTTTTTGTATGCTCTCAACTTGAAAACTAATTACTAATTACGTTTAATTGTTTTAATACGGAATAGTAAAAGCTCAAACGAGACACATTTTACTTGTTAAGAGTCACTAAAATACTTGTCAAGGTGTTAGTGGGTAAATTCCAAATAAAAGTATTAAGTCTCTTAACTAAAAACAGGAGGAAAAAAATTACCTGTCAGTTGTTCACTTATTCAGGCACCTTTATGGCATAAATATGACAATAACAAAGACAAAAAATAAATAAAGCACCTAAGCTCAAGATTTAACAAAACACCAACCTGAGGAAACATCCCGCCATCTTCCATGATGCAACTACAGAATCATAAAAAAGGTTACACGATAACCTAAATAAATACACACACCAAACTTCAAAATTTAATTTAATTGTACTGGGGATTCTCATCTTTGAACATTGAATATTTAAAACACGTTTTGTGTATTTTTTCCTTTCTTTTTTTTTTCTGTAGGGATTTGTATATATTTTAAAGTAAGGTCATTTGAAGTCACAATCTGCATCCTGCAGTCTGTATTATTTAAATAATATCGTTAGCCGATTGTTTGATATAAATAGTTCGCTATAAATTTGAGTGTGATGAACACCAGGGGACTAAACGTGAATGCTTGCAGCAGGAGTGCCTCTGGCCGGCTAGGTTCTAATTGTCCAATTTCATGGTCCGTTCGTCAACGAGACGACCACTCGATTTTTCTGTCATCATATCTAAGCATTACGCAATTTACTTCTGTAATTTCCATTATATTTTATTGTTTTAAAAAATGACAGTTCTAAGTTATTGCATGTGTAATCTTATTTATTGTGTGCCGTTAGGTATT
Organism: Troilus luridus; assembly: GCA_964056705.1. Classification (NCBI taxonomy): domain Eukaryota; kingdom Metazoa; phylum Arthropoda; class Insecta; order Hemiptera; family Pentatomidae; genus Troilus; species Troilus luridus. The sequence goes on from OZ057414.1 coordinate 62,382,671, forward strand.
AGCATAAACTCTTGTTTAAAACAATTCTTGGATCTTGTCACTTGGGTATAAACGAGTTATATATATGATAGCAATTGTATTCTGAAAATAACTATCAAAAATACATTTCACTTAACTGTTAGGCGTATTAATATAAGAACAGATCAATCCTACTCGAAATTAGAGTATATTTATTTATTATCTCGTCGGCACATAATTAAATAAGTAACCACTTATTTAGTGTTTTTATTTGACTGCACGCCAACTATTTTCTTCCTTACGTCTATCTTCCAGTCAACCATCCCCTCGCTTCTTATACATTATCTCGTTTCCACTTTATTTATACTAGAGGTTATTTTATTTGTAGGTGTAATGAGTAATTAATTAAACATACATTCATGTAAAACGAGCATTTCAAACTTACAATAAATACCAGAGCTTTATATTTTAAATATTTCAAAACATATTGAGGATTTATTTTTTAGATATCTATCTATATATTAATTTGGCGGATTTGGGTAGTGGTCCTTGGACAGAAGTTTGTAAGCAGAAATTAGTGGTATCGGTATCGAGCCTTCGGGTTCGCTAAGCCTGATTATTATATTATCTATCTATTAAATTTTTGGTTTCAACAATTCGGTAGTTGATTGATCCATGAAAAGAGAATGAAGTATTTAATAAATTTCTTTTCAATATTATCAAGTATTTAATAAATAGTATTAGATAAAACAATAACGGGATACAAATAATCCTTGACTGCTAAGAAACGTAAGAAACGCGAAGAGATTCTTAGTAGTATTGGATAATAGAATCATTAATTGATTAAAAATTAAGATGGTGTGCTATAGGTCTATTTTACTGTCATTTGTGCGCAGTAAGTCCTCACCGAATAAACAAAAATTATGGAATTAGTTTAATTAATGATTAAACTAATGCAGCTAAGTGAATGAAATCTTGGAATTTAAGTTATTATACATTTTTTTGTATTCATTTATTCTTGAAATTTACAACTGTATTATAATAATACAACAAGTAAATGGCAAGAATGATACATGTATATGGATAATGACAAGTAGAGAAATTGCCCAGTGGTAGTATTCACTTATAAAATTCAACTAAGAAGTTCGCGAGGCCAACTTCTTTTCAGAAGCCTCGGAGGATTATCGAAATTGAAGAGGTTGCTAAATTTAAAACGAGTCGATTTGAGTGGGAATGAAGTTTGTCATGAAAAGACTGGCATCGGGTTCGGGCGTTATCAGCAACAAATGGGACATTTTGGTCATTGTGGACGAGTTTATTCGTAACAAAGTAAGAAGCAAGAAGAATTTTACAAAGGATTTTGGATTGTAAGGATTGGATACGAAGGGAATTCGATGGCTTATTGAAGACTCAAAGCTGTACTTCATAAGTCCAAATAGGTCTTACAATAGTCATGTACATGAGCCTTTTGTAATTAATTGGGGGCATAGAGCGTTTGTCTAATAAGTGTTGCAGTAGCCTGAAACAGGGAATTATTAAAAATTTAAATAATTTTTTATTCAAATGAAGGCTTCGAATGAACTCATTTTGCACTACCCTATTCGAAATTTTGTTACGATTGTATTCGGTATATGACTGCATAATTCTTTGATGCGCGGTCATAAGGGCTTAAGTCAAAATAAGTCAATAATACAGAATCAGGAATGATCAGACAAGAAATAAGCGTATGGTTCAAATAGAATTACTACTATATTGTTTGTAAATTACTACTATATTGTTTTATAAAATATAATCACAAATAATATCAGTAATTAGATTTTACATAATGTTTTGAACTTTGCTGTTCCTCTCCTGAAAAATTCAAAATTTTGACTTAAGCCCTTATGGCCGCGCATCAAATAATTAATGATAATGTTCTCAGAACGATGTTAGAATTAAATATTACATTAGGGAATGATGTTCTAAAAAAATGTAATTATAAATCCAAGATTTATTAAAATTTCTGTAAGATTATGTTACTGAAGTATATGTGGAATCCTGAATTGAAAAAACTGAAAGGAGAGATGTAAGATGGCGGGTAGAAAATGTGACAGGCCTGGATTCAAAAATATTCAGAAGAATTGTCCGGAACTAACAAGTTGTGTTCCCTTGCCAGCTTCTTTCCTTTGAATAGCTGCTCCTTTTAACAGTTACTTTTCAAGCCAATTAAAATACAATTTAAATAATGTCAGGCTATTTGTAAAGCTTATCAGGAAATCAAGGAGGAAAAAAATTGAGTCCGAAACCAATCTGTCCCATATTTAATGCCTTTGCCTCTTCGTTCTATTTTTTCCATATTTTATTCATTAAAAATAGCTTCAAGATTTACAGTTAACAAATATATAGAAGATTCCTTACTTCGCTTCATGAAACGATTATTGGTACTTTAGATATCGCAGATACTAATTAATGTTAATTGTATGGAGTAATTATTGTCAGTGGGGAAGGGTGGTATCTGAGTATGTAGAGAGCTAAGTTGCTATGGTGACCATCCCAAATCGATTTATGATCAGCCTAGCAACTTTTTTTTGCAACTCATGGGAGATAAATTATTCCATCTGTAATCAGACATGGATGTCTCCTAAGGAACAATCCCTCCTGGGACTCCTTTATAAATTGGGTTTTCTTAAGCAGGGGAAAAACCTGGTGTTTGAGCGTAAGCCCTTTACAAACGTGGTCATGTACTAGAATCAGTGCATTCTCTAAATATGCACTCATTCCAAAAACCTTTATGAGTTGTAGTGTTAATTACAAAAACCTTCCTCCTGTATTCAAAGTCATCCTAAGAAGTTAAAAAAATATTGGTACCGTTTTTTTTTAATTAACTAACTTTTGCCTGAATAAATGGCTTTTGGCAATAAATTATTGTGAGTAACTTTGGTGTTTTGTTCGATTTATAAATGAATCATTCAGACATTTATTAGCTACTACTAAGTTATTTTTTCTGGCCTTGAATGACCTGGAATGAATGTTCAGATATGCATTTGTAGTACTTTTGCATAGTGGTATAAATTTTTTTCTAGTGCCAACGGGTTTGAGATACATTTTGTTCTTCATAGTATTTGAGAACAATGCTCACATAAAAAATTGTTCTTTTGTAATACGAAATTGTGTTGCAAATTGTGTTGATATCCGTTAATAGGAAATCAGCTTTAACGGATGTAACTCGTATGAACACGAACATATATCAATAGAGAATTTAGTTGTGCGATCTGATCAAGGCAATGTTAAAACGTTTAGTTAAAAAAATCTAGAAAATCTTCGAGAGCATTCTCTATATTATTACTATTATGGATGGTAATGTTCCGAATATAATTTCGTTAGAAATAAACAGAAGATAGGCGTTAAGATCAGGAACATTCGTAGTGTCTCCAAAATTACTGAAAATAAAAAATAAATTACACTTGTATAACCAGGCTGCTGGTCCAAATCAACAGGGAGATTTACTAAACCAACAATTTAGGAATTTAGGATTCCTCAGAGTTAATACGAATAAGTTATTCTTCGCTAGTTTCTGGATTTATGCTTCAAAATGGTCTATGATTAAAATAATGGGCAGAGTGCCAAGGATGCGGTTTTTTTGGGCGTGAGAGGGATCTGGAAAGATTTAAACCCATAGGAACCCCGGTCCAGGAATAGCCATCCATGTACCAGCTGTTAGCGGGAAAATAACCGCATATTTCTGTCGTAGTTTAAGTCAACTGGTCTAAAGAGCCTCTGGTTGAGGGGCCCATAACTCCTAGTAAGCGTAATATATTTCTTATCCCAGCCCGTCCAATCATCTCCCAATTTTATCTCAGAATTTATCCTATTTTAGTCTTCGAATAGCGTAAAAATCTTGTTGATTTTGGTGGTTTCAATTCTCTGGGTCTTAAATTACTAAGTTGCCTGACTACTGAATATTAGTTTCAGTCCTCTCAAATGTTAGTATCGTTGAACTCTCGATTTCCAATTTTCTTTTTTTTAACTATTGATATAGATTGGCAAGTGAATAATCTGTAATTGTGAATATCCACTATTCAGAAATCTTTCATTTCATTAACCTATTAAGGTTCGTTTCTTCGGTTGAAACATGTTTTAATTGTTAAAATCTCATTGCATTATTATTTTTGAATAGTTATTAGTTAATCATATCAATATGGAGAAGAAAATCTGTTGGAGGTAAAAAAAATTAATTCCTTCATTACTTCATGTGTAATTAATTAATAATAACTATTTTATTGGTTTATTTCTTTTAACCTCAGGTCCATCTCAATCTATTTTCTAACTTATAACTGTATTATGGTCAATAACCGTTCTTATTATAAATTAAAAATAAATTTTATCAATAAATGGTATATTGGTATTCTACTTAAGTCCTGGTTGATGATTACGGATATTCAGAAATGTTTACTTATTTCTTTATATTTCTTATTATTGTTATTGCTTATTATCATATTTCTTATTATTTTATTATATTTTTGGCACATTTGAAGTAGATAAATGACTAACTAAAATAAATGCGATTATACAAGGCGTTGAGGTGGTTGGTGGAAAAAGATTGGAAGAACCTTTGTATATTAGGTTAAATTATTTAATGCACATATTCAATTATTTCTAATTAGATTTCAATTATTATTCTCTCTGTGATATGAGGCGTTCAACATTAAAAGCTAATAACTTTGGTCAAGCGATTTTATCTAACACGATACTCTGCCGCCTAATTTCTCATGGTTTTAGTCGGTTCTGAACATCAAACAAATTTCGGGATTACAAAGCATTGCTTGACTAAACAAGGGAAATATTTTAAAAAATCAACTTTTGAACTTTGGTATCCGCTTTTGATCCTGAACGCCTCATATCACAACGAGAGGGGATAATAATGGGAAACTAATTAAAATTAATTGAATCCGCGCCTTAATGATTTAATTATTTTAACCTTAAACACACAAATGGTTCTACCAAGCTGTTTCCGTTGCTTATCGGTAACATCACTGCTTCGTCCTTCCAGTCGTTGAGTTTGGAATTGATACACACACACACTCGTTGTGTACCTGCATTCGCTAAACTCCACTTATTGCGTGTGATTTTTTTTTTTATAATCCACATACTCCACTTTTCAAATCGCTTACAACGCCCCGACACACCCACATATGGTTTCCCCCCTGATGAAACATTCATGGTTGGAACCACACGTACGATATCTATTAGTGTTCTTATTATTTGCCTCCTTTGATGTCACCGCGCCTGTCCCACTTAGGTCTCGACTTTACCAGTCACGAATTCGTACAACTTTGTTGGCAATCAGTCTTATATACATTGTCGATTCAAATCGTGAAACGGTAGAAAATCATTGTTCAACTATCGATCGCTCCTTTTATGTCGACTTATCAATCACTAGTTTCGTCGTGAATATATTTGTACGTATAGAGTATTCAACCAATAAAAATATGAAATCACCTAAACAGAGATATAACTATTTAATTACAATGAAATAAGAAAAATCTCAAAAAGAAATTCCCCAAGTCTCTAAAATACTGGTAAAAATAACCAGTCAGTGTTTCATTTAATATGGTCAGGTATTCTTGGTTTAAGTGGACGGAATCGTAACCAAATTTCAACCTGTTTATTAATTTTGAAAATTCTTAAATACGAAATTAAATTATAAATAGGATGCAAAAGGAAAAGTTCCCAAAACAAAGCCGCAAGTCTCCAAAAGACTGGAAAACAATAACTTGTCCCATTGAGGCATCATCAAGACTTACACTAAAAGAAAAATTACATCGAAGAAGACAATGTCTTGCACTTCTCATATCAACAGTCCAAAAAGCCTCATCAAATAAAGACAACATTCTTACTCCAAGACATTGAACAATAAACTGGTTCTTCGACTCGCTCGTCTTTGATTAAAGTCTTTAAATACAATTTTTCTTTTGGGCGCCCTCCTGATGAATGATGCCTTAATGGGCGAAACGTTGACAATTCCAATGTTTAGTTTGCAGGCTTTGATTTTTGAGATTTTTCCTACCGCACTATAATAGGTCTCGCTAAATTCAATTAATTCTCTTTCATTTTTTTATTTATCATTAAAGGTTAGATGATGATTCATTCCCCCCGAATTACTAAATATGAATGCAGCAACCAGTCACACGGGCCACTTAAACAATCACAAAAGGAAAATGGCCAATTCAATTATCCTCAATGAAGAACTGAACCCTTGGCCATAACAGTTGCTAAATGAGTAGCCGCCCTGACTGCATGTGGATCTGATCCCGGGATGTGGGTGAATGCGGGCCGCGCGCGACTACCCTTCGTTAACCCCAGTTAGGACCGCATGGTGCTATCAATTCCATTATAGTGGCTCTAACGTTGTATCAGGAGGTTGGGGTTCCTACAGTCCTTAATTGCCTGCTTCAAGAGCAAGGAGGAGTTGCAACTTTCATGGACAATAATCATCAAAGTTAAAAATTAATTAGGCTTTAGTTATAAGTTATAGTTATATTTTTTAAAAAACAGCAACACTAGAACCCATGAAGATTCTTGGGCTCAGTACATGGTTGGGTCTGTACTGTTTCTATGACACCGGGAGGTGTGAAGGGAAGTGATTTCTCCTCGTTTTCCCTCAATCTAGGGTATCTGAGGCGGGGGGGAGGGGGGTACAGGTGGATCTGTCGATTCCGCAGGATCGATCCGTTAGTGTTTACAGATTAAATAATTTATCTTTTATCTGCCGCAGCCGGATTTGAACCCTCTTGGGCACTTTAGCGTATCACATCATTCAACACACTGAGCTATTCCGCTCCCTTATAAGCTACAGCTCTTTAAAGAGCATACTAATTAAATTAGGTAAATCTGGTAATTGAGTGGGATAGAAACCTTGGACTCTTGCCTCTTGAAAAATTTACTTCTAGTAGAGTGATATTTCATCTTCATAATTCTTTATAATCCTAGGGGATACCTGAACTTTCATTTGGGTGTTGCAAACCATAACAGTTGAGAGGATCGATGTTCACTCATTACATAAAATTGAAACTAGCACTCTTCATGAGTAGTAACGATACAGGCATATTCTGTTTGTTTTATAAAGGTCTCTTATGTTTAATTATATGGTATGCTCATCTTAGATGTATTAGGGCGGTTGAAGAACTTAGATATTTAAGTTATACCTACACTCATTATGAAATTAGCTATTGTTTAAAAATATTCATCCATTTTATTAAAAATGTCAATTGTTTTCATTTTATTATATTTCTTCCATAATGAAAGATAAATAGATCTAACTAACCTCTTTTTAAGCTATACATATTCACAAAGGATCCATAGTATGCACCATCTGAGGGTTTTTAGCAAAACATCGTATAATGTATGTTAAAGGTATATTGAAGGCTTCAACAATTAATCCAAATCGTGATCTACGAGTAATCACTCAGCAGAAGGCTGTTTCTCATCTTACATCCGATTATCCCGATGAAATACTAGAAATTTGAGAAGTTTCGGGCAATGTTTTTCGTGGTGTTGCATGAGAAAAATGTGTAACTAGGTTACAAATTTTCAGGAATAAAATAACAGATAAATATTTATTTGAGAAATTATACAAATGATATTCGGTATATTGTACTATTGCATTTGGGTTCTCTCTTTTAAAACCTCTCCCCTAAGGGAATCACGTGTGAGGTATGTAATAGATCCCAACTCCAGAGACGTAGGAATAAAATAAAGGAATACAAATTTCACACTTTAACATCATCGACTATTAATAGCTACGTTTATCTAATGAATAGTTCACGGTCTCGAAAACACAAGGTCAGAGGAAGTCAAACGGCGAATGTGACTTTCTTTCACGTTGCATTATAATCCTTATAGTCATACCAATATTAATAGGAGTGATGATCAACTATAGAAAGTATGTCGTGACAAGAACTAGTCGGCATTCAACGCATTTTTCGTTAAGTTAATATTTTTTTTAAATGTATGCTGAATAAAACGTGAGCCTATGTGTGTGTTATTAATTTTTAATATGTAAAATTTGCATATTTCTAGCTCTGATCTTAATGAATTCAAACTTAAGTAACTATTGAGTTATTCTTGCGTCCATTCTTGCGCCAGCCTCCCGCTGGTCAGCCCTGAAGATGACCCACAAAGTGGGTCGAAACGTCGGCACGTAATTAAAATAAGTAACCACTTATTTAGTGTCTTATTTGACTGCACCCCCAACTATTTTCTCCCTTACATCTATCATCCAGTCAACCATCCCTCGCTTCTCATAACTATTAAGTTAGTTAACTGTTTAGCTTATGTGAATAGAAAAGGGGCATATCGCACAAGTATTTCTAAAGCGATGTAGGTCAAAAACCTTAATTTTTAGAAAAACTGTTAGTCGCCTCGGAATATCATTAGGACAATAAAAGTGCTGAGACACTAGTCCCTTCTGGCAGATATGCTCTGAAGCTGGGTTGATCCATTTTTGATGAATGATAAAGAGTTATTTACCCATTTCTTTCAAGGCCATAAGTCACCACCGAAATAACGCCTATTTTCGAGTCGTGTCACATCAGAAATACTAGTGCGGTATATCTTTTTACTAAACAATAATTCTATTTTTCATTTATTCTCAACAAAAATTCTGATTAGTCTTCCAGGGCCTTCTACCCACGATCACGAACGGATGGACTAATCGTCCTACCAGAGCTCCGTCCATCCTCACCAGAATGCAAAGGTCGAGATTTATCCCGTTGGTCCGCTAAAAGTTGTCCTGCTCGACCGGATTCGAACCAGTGCTACTTCTTACACAGTCTCTTCTTGTTACTTAAATTGATTACAACTCACTAGGATTACTGCACCCTATACACATCAATATTTCATGTTTTATTGCCGTTGATGATTCACAGTGATAATTACCTAGTACTATCTTATTCCTTAATTAAGCGGCATAGTTGTAACACATTGCTTTGAAGGAAGATATGCGAAGGCATTAGAGGAAGATGTAGAAATTATCCTATGACTGAACTAGCTTTGGTTTTCCTCTTATTTATATTATTGCCGTTCACGTTTTTTTTGTAATATTTGCAATACCTAATATTTCTTTTTGCACGACCTGAGAGACCTGATATAAAAACGTGATTCTGCTAGGACCACCTCCAGAGTTCTAAGAATTCGTGATTAGTCGAGGGAATTCAACATTCCTAATTGTACGTAACCCGCAGCTCCCTCGTAGCTGACTGTCAGTCACGCACTCGTCGTTAAATCAATCCTGAATTAACGCATAAAACCTGAGGCTATGCTGGTCCCTAGATGGAGGCTAATTGGATATCAAGTATTAATTAATTCCATGACTAGTTTATTCAGTAGACCCATAATAATAGTGTTATACGGTCTTGATTTTACTTAACACAGTAAAAAACAGTTGGTTTATAAAATTCTGCTATTAAAATATGCTTCATGGGCGTTTATGGTAACATTTTTGTGTGAGATTAGAAAACACACAATAAATATTTTTTTTATTTTATATTACCATTAACCAAAATGGTGAATTCTTTTTTTTTTAAACTTATTTATTGAAATTTACAACTGTATTATTACAATGCAAAAAGTAATAAAATTAATGATACATAATGGGATGGGTTAGGCAATTAGAGAAAAAGCCTAATGGTAGTTTTCAAATAACAAATTCAAATTAGAAGATTTTGTATCAGGATATGAAGATGTTGATCGTTTTGAAACTGGTGGGTTTGAGTAGACATAAAGTTTTTAATGAAAGAATACATAGAGGGTACGGGCAATAATAATGAACTAAAAGAAAAACGATTTTTTGTGTTTTTTTTTATTTTGGTTTCCGACAACCTCTTGTGAACAGTCACCCATTGAGCAGGTTTTAGTAAACTAAAACTAAATGAATACTAATTAAAGTTTATAAATTGGTAATAGTTTGCATGTCAGTATCGTAAACAAACCGATGAAAATTATTTGTGATAACTGAAATGTGGTTTCTTTATTCATTTAACGTCACTTTGTGCTGCAATGGCTGATCGGACGATCCGACAGTGGAAGTCCCGAATTTCGCCTACCCCGTTATAATTAAGATAGGGATCTTTAAAGAGTACCTGATACCGCATAGGCTAGGGAACCCTATTTTATGTCCCTTCCGTAGGATGGCATAACCAAGGGTTTTTTACTCCATTTTAAAAAATCCTTTAAGAGGCTGCTTACCCGCGATCTTGGGCATAGGAGTTTGTTTTGCTAACCTCTAATCCACAGGCAACTCCAACGAAATGTGGTTATTTTCTGTTATCTTTTACGATCCCGATGTCGTATGATTTTTAGGTCCGTTACAAGATATATATTTATCAAAGAATATTAGCTACCGGTTTAACTTGCAAATATCAAAAAGAAATTTCGATTTCTTGCTGAGTGGTAAATTCCATAAAGCTAAGATTCCCAATCCTAATTTAATTAGACGTCATTTACAGTTTACAGTATTTTACCACATTAGCAAATTTAATAAAATATAGTTAATTTAAAGCCTAATTTGTAATTTACCTTTATTAAAAGTTTTAACGGTTCAACACTGATGAAATATATTGAAGCTCGTCCAGGATACTATTTTAAAGCTATTTATTTATTTTATTAATACAGATAAAGATTCAATTTAATTTCCGCTATTTGATCATTTTATAATCATGATAGAATCTTAACGTTGACATACTGAAATATAGAGAACGTTTATCTAACTAGCAGTCTTCATATATTCGAAAGAAAGCCACCTTTGAAGTTATTTCTTGAAATGGTATCATAAGGAATTATGTATACCCTATAAGATTATAACTAATTTGATTATTAAATTATGTTGAAAGTATAACATCCATCAGAGTTTATTATGATTATATTTGTAGATCTTTCTCTCTTGCCATTTCCTAACATTAATATTAAATGAATTAAGATACAAGTAATAGAAAATCAGAAAAAAAATATTTAAAATAATATTACTTAGTCTTAAAATAATTTTACAACCCGAAGTGACACTTTGATTTTTTTTCATGATTTCAGTTATGTATCAATGAGGCCTAAGAATTTGGTAGGCCGAGATTCAGTTTTTTATTAATAATATTTTTTAATGTTTCTAAATAGATTTTATTTCAACCATCAATTATTATTTCAATAATAATCGTTGCCACTGAAAACTGAATAGAGAAACATGGGAAGGATGATATGTTGAATGAGTTTATTCCGTTGTCTTATCATTGGTAAAAAGAGACGGGATATCTTAATAATTAATTATCCAATTATAAAAGTCAGTATTGTTTAATAATTGCTTAGTGGCCAGATTCTTTTGGATTAGTCTGACTGACCAGTGAGTGCCAGATAGTGATAGATAATGTTGGATACTATCTTATTTTTTTGTTTTATATCGGTATATATATGTGTGTGTGTGTGTAATGCAGTATTATAATATTAATAGCAAGATATCTAATCTTCCACATGATTATTGTTAAAAAAAAAAAAAAATTTAAATAATCTAATAGTTTTTTTCTTTTTTCAGGTTTGTCATTGGCATTTTATATACATTTTCGTGAAGCCTCTTACTGTAAGTAGTTTTGTAAAACCTTTAAACTCTCTCATTGTGAGCTGCTTTCAACTTAAAAATACCGGATTGTATTCTGAGACATATAGACTGAGAATTTCAATAATATAATTACTGAAAATAGTTCTCTGTGAACATCAAAAATAAATGCTTGCTTTGGAGTGAATACTCCAAAAGAACTATAACTTTGAAATATAAACACTGAAATATTATTTAAGGAATGTAGTCCTTTGAATGTAATTATAAGAATTAATAATAAAAGTTAATACAACATAAATTTTTCTTCGTTTTATGTTTTTTCTATGGTTAAATAAGAAAACATCTGCTTGCTGTAAAAAAAAGAAAAATGAAAGAAAAATATCCTTTTGGGAAAAATAACAAAGAAAATGTAATAATATTTTCTAAAATATAACATATAATAGTAACATGCATTAGAGGTAACCTCCAATGAGCACAAGATCACGGGTTTGTCTTGGTACCTTGGTAATGTCGTCCTTAAGAGGGGACGTAAATTGACATTCCCGAGCCTGTGCAGTTTCAGTTACTCGTTAAAGACCCCTATCCTAATTATACCTGGATATGCAAAATTTAGGACTCCCACAGCATCGCCCGATTAGCCGTAACAGAATAAATTGGCGTCAATAAATCTTCTATGAGGTTATCTCTCTTTAAAGAGATTTAACAGAAAAAAAACGTTTTCATAATTGTTATTCCTGTGTGTTTGAAATTCAAAATTTTATTGAACTTACGATGTTCTTATTTTTCATCCCCCTTTCTTGGTTGTCATAATACTAATTCTACTTTTTTTAATGTAAAGAAATACCAAACAAATATATTTTAATAATTTTAATTCTGATGGTCTATTTTATTAATAACTCTTTTCGGGTTTTCGTCATAGCTGATAACATGAACGTCAACCATCTACCAAGATGGTATATATGAAAAAAATTTTGGTGTTAATATAATTTGTAAATGTAAGGTGGCCATTTTTGTTTTCATTTTATGGTTTAATGACGCTTGTTTACGTTTGAACGTGAGTTTTCTGTTTATAGATCACACGCTATTGTTAATTCGACAGCCTTGGGAGCGACAGTTCATACTGTATCGATATAATGCCTTGACTATTTAGTTGTTAAAGTTATGTAAGAATATAAAAGGCTGAGGTTGGAAGCGATACAGAAGGCGAAGGACACAATCGCTCGACACCGGATCGGCATTGTATCCTAGGTCTAACCTTCGCCAGCTGATAATCCGAAACTCTACACCCGGTAACGAAACATTCACCCGATCAAAAGCTGCTTCTGTTACAGCGATAGAATTCTATCATGTATATACCCATTCTATCTTTTATATTGCTAGTAATAGTTATTTTTAACCGTTTCGTAATGTTTCCAATCACTAGCCCAACAAACTAGCCCAAGATCGCTAATTCACAACCCGGTAGATATTTGAAAAGGGGGTAAAAAATATTTGCTTGTGCCATCCTTGTGAGATATACATAAAATGGCAGTCCCGAGCCTACGCTACGAAGGCGATAAATACATTATCTGCCACAGCCGGATTTGAACCCAGGACCTCCGGCACGGCAACTCAGTGCTCAATCTTTGAGCCTCCCCGTTCCCCAACGGTTTAAGGTTTTTTAAATATTCAAATATGATGTAATTCCCCCATTAAAATATATAAAATTTGTGACAAGTAATCTATTTACACAGATCTATTAGAATGAATTGTATAATATAGTTTTGTATTTGAAAACTACAGTGTACTAGTGAAAAAGCTATTTATTTCACTTGAAAAAATATATATATCTAAATCATCGGTTCTTTCTTCTTATTTTTTAAAGATTACGAAAAGCCGTTTCCTCTGTAGCTACCGAACAAAGGCAATGATGAGATAGTGTCGAAGGCAGCTTTTGCTTCGGTAGTTGCTTTCAAGTGTACAAAGTTAACTCAAATGGAACACATGATAAGCGCAAAATATTCTATTATAACTGATTTGTCAACTCTTTTCAGAGCTTTTCTACATTTCACCTTTGCTGATAAAAACTATGGTTACCCCTTCAAAAATAGAAAATATGAAATATCCAATTTCCTTTTGAGCACGTCTTACCGCAAGATTAGTTAAAATTGCCTAATACATTTAATTACCTTTGTTGTAGTTAGGGTACGGAACCTCTGACGGTTGTATAGTGCCAATTACGAAAACTTCTAGAGTCACATCGCAACTTGTTGGAAATCATAAAAATAACATATTAATAAAATGGTTACTAATTTTTGTAAACTAGACATCGAGAGATAAGTTGCTTTCATTACTTTTGCTGATAGTATTTCTCAATTGTATTTTTTTTTTACCTCGTGGAATAAAGATCTTCATTTCCAAATGAAAATAGTTTGTTTTTATGTTGGGTATCAGGAAGACGAAAATTTAGGTTCTGCTGTAAAAGAAATTGGTAGAATATCTTTGGCTATTTATTTTTATCCAAAACATTATTCTGTCCAATTTTATTTATTTATTATAATTTTAAAAGTTTTTTTATTTTGTTTAATTTAAAAATTTTGATAAGACCGAATATCTAGCAGTGAACTGCAGAGAAGCTACAGACCTTCATATTATCGGGAAAATATGCAAGCGGGTGGACTCCTTCAAGTACTTAAAATCAACAATAGATGGGAACCTCAAGTCGGAACCCGAAGTTAGGAGGAGAGTTGGCCTGGCAAGAAGGGTGACTAGAATGTTGCACCCAGTTCTTTGGAACACAGTCATCTCAACGGACAACAAAAGGCGTATTTTCAGAAGTATTGTTGAGCCCTCCCTCAACTACCCCTCAGAGACCTGGACACTTAACCCGGGACTCTACTCCAGATTACAAGCTGCTGAGATGGACTTTTGGAGGAGATGCCTGAGAATCATCCGCCTGGATAGAGTCAGAAATGAAGATGTTAGAGACAGGCTGGGCGTGACCGAAGGAGTCCCGGAGAGGATTGGAAGGAAAAGGATGGTACGGACACTGCCAGCGGATGCCAGAAGAAACTTTTGCTGTGGGAACAGCCGAGCGGACGAAGAAGAGGAAGACCCCGAACCCGGTGAAAGGACTGCGTAGAGGAGATGCCCGGCAGGGGACTTGAGGAGGATGACTGCTGGAATAGAGGAAAATGGAGGAATGCTCTGGCTTAACCAGGCAACCCATTTGAGGGAAAAACCTGCAAAAGTAAAAGTAAAGTTTAATTTAAGTAGGAAATTAGGAATAAAAAGCTATGCCCTTGTGAACATAATTTGTAGTATACGTTTGACTATTAATTTGTATGCATAACATTGTAGTTCAGAAAATTAGCACCATACAATTGTATTTATTTATTATAACTTATAACAATTTTTTGTAACTTTGTAAAACCTATATTAAACTCTTGTCAATCGAACGATAGTAAATTTGTATAATTATGAATTTAAAACTTAGTTATTTCGCACTGTTTTAACCAATTTTTAATATTCGTTTCTGTCATGTTTTCTTTATTTACAGTGTGTTAAATTTTAAATCGACAACTTTGCCGAAGAAGAACATTCTAAAACTCGTGCCTTATATTTACATATACGGCTATATTCTCATAGGAGTGGAGTAGCTCAGTGTTGCAAAGGCACTTCAAATAATTATTTATTCCATTCGCTGGGGATCGACCTTTAGTACCTGGAGAACCTTCTGGGGTTCGCCCAGCCTCTATAATTAATGCAAAATGTCCTTCTATCTCAACCGTTACCCAAAGGTCCTTACCAGGTACTGAACCCAAGACATTTCGTGGACTGTAATGGTACAGATTTCTTTTTCATATGAGTATTGTCACCTTGGTTACACAGGCAATTAAATAATATGATACTTTTTTAAAATATATTCTGATTACAATATTAAATGAACAAGGAAATAATGGAAGTATCCTTGACCAGAAGAGAGCAGATTGGGTAGGGTGGATGAGATCATGACTTGAGGATGACGAGAGACCACCATCGGGCGTACCATCATCATAGCTCTTCTGTCATGCATCCAATCATCAGAGTCCTCCACGCTCTATGGCAATCATGTTGCACTTTTAATTTGTATTGTAGATCGCAAAGACCATCATTAAAGACATCGTTAAAATCACTTGAACCTTTACGCTATCCTGCTCTTCCGGCACTAGTTTTTATACTTAAAGGAAGTTAGCCTTAAATCAGATGAATTATTGTTTTCGCTATTAAACCAATTAAAACAGATCAAATCGACTTTATAGATAGGAAGTATCTTGGGACATCGAATCTCCTATATTCGAATTCTGGCCCAGTTAGCCCAAAAATACTCTTGAGAGCTTTGCCTGTTGGTGACGTCTTCTGGGTTTATACCTGCTATTGTATGTGAGTTATGAGAGGTAAAATATTTGAATACTTCTTTTTTATAGATGCAATTTTAATGTTCATTGACTAGTAAACCTTGTATCCAACTCGGTATATTGTGCTATGCATGGATATGATAATGTTTATGTAAGGAAGTTTTTAGTAAACATTGAAAAAGTTGGAATTGTCTTTTCAGTCCTATACAGTAAGGTTCTAAGTTTGTCATTTATTGCAGACTTGTTCAACCTTAATGAACAGAGTACTGTTAAGGAATATTATAGGTCATCCTTCCGAGAGGACTTAAAATGACGGTCCCGAGCCTATGTGGTGTCAGGTACTCGTTATTATACCTGGATAGGCAAAACTTAGGACTCCCACTATAGCATTGTCCGAATAGTCAGAGTAGCATTAAGTGCCTTTAAATACATAAACAAACAATAGTATAAATGACGATTTAGTAATTTTACGAGGTAAAAAATTGCCATAAATTTTTACTGAATTATCTCTTTTTTAAAGCACTGAGTTGCACTGCCGGAAAAGGATTTTTCAGGATGGTTCAAATCCCATTGCAGGCCATGACTTTTATTTAGTCTGTTTGCAGCGGGAGATGGGTCATCATCTAGGACCCTTCTGGGGCCTTTACAAAATATTATAAAAATAGGGTACCCAAAATAAGAGGGAAAAATCTGGTGGTTGAGCGTGACCTAGGATAAGTCATCTCCTTGCTGAACAGTTGTCCATGAAATAGTACAGTCTCTACCATGTACTGAACCCCAGGCCCTTCATGGGTTGTAGTGGTACAGGTTTTCTCTTTTTAAATGTATCGTTGTTTTTTTTATCCGTTTTATAAACATACAGGAAATCTGTTGTATTTTAATTTCGATTTAAGGTTGGTCGAAATGTTTACGATTTTAATCAAGATTAAGATCATAATTAACTTTTTTTTTATGTTCTTTTTATTTTTATTTATTTATAAAACTTTTGCATTATTTCGTTATGATACAAATAAATAATATACGGGTGCGGAGTGTCTCAGTGGTAGAGCCTGGGTTCGAATCCCGCTCGCTGGCAGACTTGGCTGTATAATCTGTTAGCGGCCGGAGATGAACCCTATGAGATCTAGGAACCTCCTGGGGTTTACCCATCCTCTATAAATTGGTTATCCAAAATAAGAGGGAAAATCTGGCGGTGAAGCGTGATCTAGGGCAAACCAATGTCCAAGAAACAGTATTGTCTCTACCATGTACTGAACTTAAGACCCTTCATGGGTTGTAGTGGTACAAATAACAACAAGAGATATATAATATATAGATAAGTCGTTCTGATTACAGAAACGGACAACTTTTTTTTTCTCCACGAACGATGAATTCCTTCTTGAAAAGACTAATTTCAGTTTATTTAGATAATCATCCCGTATATCATTTCCATCTTGTACGGCCTACCATGATGAAAATTCAAATTGAAACTCAAATGTCAATCACGAACGATATTCTTGACATTTAAAATTGCCGGCATTCTGCCCCAGCCCAGCATCTGGGCAGAACGCGATGCGTTCAGTTATCGTACACCTGAATAGATAACTGAGTTGTTGAACTCGCATTAGTAGTATAGGCTCGTCTGAAGTGCCCTTGAGAATTTTATCTTTGTCAATGAGTTATTTATATTTATAGATGGTGAAAATTGTTTACGAATTAATTTGAATTCGTTAAGAATTATCACGTATTATTTTCTTGAGATTCTGGTTTATTTTAAATCTTTATATCACAATCTATAATATTTTTTACACCATTTTCATAATTTTTTTTAGACAAAACAGCAAAAAATTGTTTTTATTTTTTCCATACTTAAAAAAAAAAATTATTAAACTGCATTTTTGTGAAGTGTGAAGTTTTTAAAAGATACAATTCATGCGATGGGAATTCAAGCAATAAATGTAGATGATGTAAACTTATTCTAACGTTTAACATTTAGTTGAATTTAAATTAAATTTCACAGCGCAAAATTTTCCTTTTTCTTTACAATTGATTGGGTTCTTCAACCAAATGGCTCATTTTTATTCCAAAAATTAATTATATGAAAATTGTATATAAATACATAAATTCCAATTTTAAAATAAATAAAATACAGCATTATTTATATTTATTTACAATTGATTGGGTTCTTCAGCCACATGGTTTATTTTTATTCCAAAAGTTAATTAAATGAACATTTCATTTAAATTCATAAATTTCAATTTTTAAATAAATAAAATCAATTTTTATTCATATTTATACGTTGCTTGGTAAGGCAATAAACAATAAAAGTGAATTGGCCTTTACCCTAGTCCTTAACTTGAGTCCAGCATGGTCTCGGGGTAAGGCACCATTCCTTTGTGCCAGCACTCCACTTCAGGTTTGAGTTCGAATCCCGCAGGCACATGATGTTATTACAAAAGCTAACTTTCGTTCTACCTATTTAATATGAGGAAAGTTTATTTGTACTGATGCCTGTATTTTTATTAATTAGTAAGATTAGACGAAAGCGGTCAATTAAAAATAGTAATTAGAATGAAAATTGTTTGAAGAAGAAAAAAAAAGGGATGCTAATCCTTCTTTTTTTTCTTCTTTTTTTTTCTCTGAAAGTATAGCACACTATTAAATAAGTTTTTTAAAGAAAAAAATAATTATTTATTATTTATTTTTATATTTAAAAAATATTATAAATATTTTCGTTAATGAGATATGAATTACAATAAATGTGTAAAATCAGTTCACTTTTTAATTACAAGTTTTATTTTTCTGTAAAATATGCTTAATAATATAGATTTATAGTTATTTTTTATACGTAAATTTAGAATTGATTCCAATAATTTTAGTTACCGATAAAATTATGGTATACTAATTCATTAGTGTATATACAAGTGGTAGCATAAAAAAGCTTGTGATATTTATTATCGTCCTAAAATAATTAAATTGATAATTTAATTAAAGTGTGCTCATTCTAAAAAAAAATAGTTAGTTTATGAAACAATAACTAAATAATAAATTTAGATAATTTTGATTAAAAAATTTATAATTCGTAAATTTAGACTTGATTCCAATAATTTTACTTACCAATAAAATTATGGTATACTAATTTATTAGTGTACTAACAAGTTGTAGCATACTGACAAAAAGCTTGTGATATTTATTATCGTCCTAAAATAATTAAATTAATAATAATTACATAAGTGTGCTCATTCTAAAAAAATAAATTATTCAGTTCATGAAACAATAATTAAATAATAGATTTAGATAATTTTGATTTAAACATTTAGTATAAATTTATTTCGACATTTATCTGGTTAACAAAATAAGAGGAATAGAAACCAAAAAACGTATTTTTAATTTCTTAAAACTATAGTTATAATAAATATTTAACTTTGGAAGTGGCATGCATAAATTTCTACTATCCTCTAGCCACATAATTAGCTGAATAAATTAACTCTTGAATATTTCTGGACTTCAGTCATCTTCCATTCTACACTTCGTTGCACGATTCAAGGTGTTCAACTTTCTTATAATTTATTATCTTTTATTAGACCCGTTATATTGTCATTTATGCTTTAAAATATATGTATGTTAAGGCTATGTAATATATTTAGCTAACACGGTAAACAACAGCCAAAAAGTAAACAATGTATGAACCATTTTTGACAGTTTTAGACTTGTTTTTTAATAGACTCAAACATAACAGATTCAATAGCATGGTTTTTTTTAATGAAGTTGGTTATGAAAAAATATTTTGTTTTAAGAATTTCAATTTTTAATTTAGTTTTAAAAATAATAAGATGCAATAAAAATTAGAAATCTATTTTTAATTTATGACTAACTGTAGTTTTAATAATTGTTTAACTTTTCATTTGTTCATGCATTTACTTGTATAATTTCAAAATTGCAGCTCCGGCCGAAGATTTTCTCTTTTAATAAAAACCTTTTTGAATTAGCTTTTTGAGCGGCTCGTAAAGTACTTTTTGTTAGAAATAGAAGGATGATTCCCTCAATACTTAAACTGCTCCAAAGACGGCTGCGATTAGTTTCATCTAAATTTATGGTTGTTTATGATGAAGTCTACCCTCTTTAGGAAAACATTATGAAGGAGTATGATAGATGTTTTATAGTTGTGCTTTAAGTTGGGATTAACAATTGATTAATTAATTAAGCTAATTAGACTCTCCACTAAAGAGCAACCTTCGTCATATCCCCACCTTTTTAAGGATTAAAAACTTACGGTAAGCACGCATAAGCATCACACATACTGGTTGATGTCTAATATAGCAGGATATATATCGGGGTTGTTTTTCGCCTTAGCCGTTCCAAGGCATTTCAAATTGCATTAATTTTGTGTAACCAGTTGTTTGGAAAAACAGAGAAGACTTCGCGTGCGAGTATTTGAACCTGATTCGGTTTTGCATGATAGGCCAGCCCCTTATCCAAGACCTCGCCCTTTCGACTTGGTATTGACTGAGCAATTTTTAAGGTTTCTCACTTTTATTATTTTTATTTATCTCCTACTTCCTGATAAGTCGGCTTGGAGTTAGACTTACCCTTAAGATTATCTGATCGTGTGAAAACGGGTTCAAGGCTATCCTGAAAAAATAATTACTGAAATTGAACTTTAAGTAAAAAGCTATTAAGAGATATAAAATAGGCATTAAGACAAGAGGCGGAAGTCTCTTATGTACAAATAATAAAAAATAAAAAAATATCTATCAATATTCCAATTGTTTAGGCATCTTCATGACAGAAAGAGAATAATACCAAAAAGAAAAAAAAGGAATAAAACACACGAACAAAGCTAGCCTCAAAATGCAGCAAGAAATTAACCAGAGAAAAAATTCCATCTTTCCTAAGCTCCAAATGCACCTACTGATTTATAAGAAGTTTAACAAGACACAGCTGGAAAATGTTTAATAAAAAAGCACAAAAATACTAATTAGAAAATGCAAAATACATTCACCAAACTTCAAACAGCGTAATAAGAAAGAAAATAGAGAAAAGGGAGATTATCAACAAAGCAGTGGACATACGACTATTCTACAACATATAATAATATTGAAGAGCGAAAGATACATAGATATATAGTTATTAGTAGAAAATTCCAACCAAAATGCCTAAACCAAAAATTATATTGACAGGTATTTTTGTTTCCTGTTTTTAGTTTAGAGACTTAAGACATTTTGGTTGGAATTTTTCCACTAATATCTATATATTATATGTCTCTTTTGCTCTTCAATATTAATATATTTTGTGGAAGCTAGCCAGTCCACTGGTTTTTCGGTAACCACTGGTTCTTTTTCTCTTGCGCTTTTTTATATGGTCTATTGTCTTTTGTGTTGTTTACTACTATCGTTTTTATTTTTTATTCTTCCCTGTTGTAATTTTTAAGTTTGTGGAGTGTATTTTGCTATTTAGTTCTTATCAGCTGTTTCTTAACTGTTCCAGCTGGGGTCTGGTAACCTTATGATTAAGTTGCATTTCGTTGGTGGGATTGTTTCCTCTAGTTAGCATGTAGCTTTATTTTGAGGTTAGGTTTTTCTTCTCTTTGCTATTATTCTCTTTCTGTCCTGGAGATGCCTGAATGGGCGAACTATTAACAGGTATTTTTATTGATTGTTTTACGTTAGAGAATTAAGGCTTTTTGGTTGGAATTTTCTACTAAAGTCTTGATATTAAAATTACTTCATTTTTTTTTTTTACAACTTCGTTCATTTACTTAATGAATCCCGTTATTGCTTACGTTGTATTCCAGTTATATCTGATCCAGATGCCTAGAATGGATTCCAAGAGCCCGAAGAGATTGTTTCATTTGGTGGTCAAGTGGGAGTGGAAAGGAGAACAACCGCCCAGATGGCGAGTTCTATTCCAGGAGCTGACGTAGCATTAGCAAGAGTAAACAAAGAAGCTCCTGTTAACTCCTTCTCTTCACTATTTCACTGTTCAAACAGTGTTTGTTCTACCATCTTCTCCTTCGTCCTTAATTATCCGGAATCCGTATAACTGCGATTTACAGAAAAAAGACCAAAGGGGAGAATGTAGCACACAAACATTTGCATTCCGCTGTGCTAAGGTAGTTTGCTGTTGTTGGTTTACCGATGGATGTACATGCTGGTTGTTACCAGTTAATTAAGGGATTATCAACTTAATCTTATCCCATTACAATAATTTTCATTTAAAAGAAAATGGTAAAAGCCTCTTATATCACACAATAATAATTGTTTAACTACCAAAAACTAGTTTGATTTCCAGGTAATTATCATTTGATAATTGTCTGTAATCCATTTTTATGGTACCGTCTTAAATTTCGATAAGTTAACAAAAAGCTTTTTTGTGTAGTGCTAGGTGTAATAAATACATATTATGGTGTATGTAATATTTCCCCCGAAAATTACAATAATGTTTAACAATACTAATTAAAGATACAAGTAGAGATAAATTATAGTTGGGTTAAAACGTTTTCTAATCTTCTTGTTAATAATCATTTTTTAAAGTGTTATATTTTTAAGTATGTATATTTATATGTCTGTACCTCTCAGATGAAAAGTCGGATATCTTTTTTCTTATAAATGAGTTTTCTACTTAAGTAAAATATAAATATACTTATGTGGGATATAGATAGTCTAGGGGCGCAGTCAAAATAACACTAAATAAGAAAAACTTATTTATTATTTTATTTTATTATTGTTTATTTATTTTATTTTTTTAATTTATTTATTATTATTATATCTTTATTTATTATTTATTTTCTTATTTAGTGTTATTTTGACTGCACCCCCAGACTATCTACCTATATATCCCACATTACTTGTAGATCTTCCAGTCAACCATTTTCCTCTCAATCATAAATATTCTTATGTTTATTATAATATAAGTAAATAATATGATTATACTCATGTTTTATACTTTTTACTTATGAGCTTTATCTATGCGTAATTTTACATTTTATATGTAATGGCATTTTAGCTTAGCTCCCAAAATACTTCTCTAGATAGTCAGAGGTAATATGTTACCATTAATGAAAAAAATTGATCTATTTTCGAGGGGGAGAAATCAAATTTTGGCTTCTGTTACTTAATTTTTTAAGTGTGACTGAGCCCTATCATACTGAGGTTCGCATAAATATATATATATGCCACCTTAAAGGTATACAATTAGTTAAGAAAATTAATATTAATACAATTTATCCCGTAGTCTTAATAACCATACGCCTTTTATATTTCTCAACCCAGATTTGGCATGCAATTACATTTTAGTGTGTATTATGATTAGTTCCAACTATTTTATTTGGATGACTCGTCATAAGTTACATCGTATTGAACTTTTTACTTATTCATCATCTGCTATATGGTTTTGCAAATTCCATAATTATCTCCATGTTTCACTCCAACTTATGTGGCATGATTAATTCAACCGTGGAAAAAAAAATCTTGATAAATAAATCATGAACCTCCCTCGCGTAATAGTAGATGCGTGTTTCGCCATGATTTAAAATCAAATTGATCTCCTGACAGAAGATGAAACGCTTAGCATTAGTGTGCGTGTGATTCATTGCGTGTAAGTCGTTTTATTAGAAATGAGACTTTCTGTGGGAGTTTAAAAATCTTTGTACTTGTACTCCGATATTATTCGGTTTAGAACTTATTTTCTTTGTCCTACTAAAAGATGGGTACCCACTCAGGTATTATTTTGAGACATTGAGTATTTTTATTTAAAAAATGCACCAATAATAACTTTTTTATGTCGTGCCGATCTTAGTTATTACCATTTTACTTACTTAATAGTAGTAAAGAATTAAATAAATTGAAATTACATTATACTCTTCGACGTAATAGCGTAAATATTAATACTTGTATTGTTATTCTAAAGGGACTTCTCCCAGAATGAGCAAAGAATTTATTATTATCATCGAGCACGCAATGGGCTGCAACTTAAGTAACTAAAAAATTTGTCAAGCTGCGGAATTTATAATCAAATAATTCTTATATACATAAATACCTCGGACCTAACCATTGATATTGGGATAAGAATTATTATACTTAACAAAATACGGATCAGTTTATGAAGATCTTAAAATTGTAGGAATCAAAAAAGGTGTATTTAAGGACAGAGGCACATTTAAAACATTAATTTACAATAAAAAATTTCCAGTAAAAGAAAAAAATTAACGTGTACCACTACTATGCGTCATGTGCAGGAGAGTGAGTTGTCCAAGAGATCACGCTCAAATGTATGTTTTTCCCAGATTAAGGATACCCAATTTGTAGTACTTGACTAAGACACAGAAGGGTGGGTTGATCCTGGGTCAGTCCGTGGCTGTTAACAGATTGAATATTTATTTGCTGGATTTCAGCCCGGGACCTTCAGAATTGCAACACAGCTCTTTATACATCACCTTTGAGTTACCCCTCTCCTTAAAACTCCAGAAAAAGAAAAACAATCACATCCAGGTTGGAAATGGACAGAAGAAAGGAATAAAAGTTTTACGAGGAAAGAAAGATCACAAAGTATGCAAACATGATGATGATGGAAGTTTTACGATGGATCTTGGGATCAAAGGACACCCAAGGCTTACGTAGGATATCAATAATTTATTATTTATAAAAATATTGCGTATTGGACTCCGCTTGGCAATCAGCTCCTTGAGTGCCCATTGGGATTGCGCAAGAAGGCTTAGAACTACAATGTCGAAATTGACAGCTATGCTAATCTGGCATCTATGAGCCGCTCCTTACGCCTCTGTCACAAACTTGAAATGTTTATTTATCTACTCAAGTCCGATCTGAGATTCTTATCTCTCTTCTTCAGATCCGAGGTGGAGATTTTCGCTGAGCATGTTGGTAACAGGCTTCTGTGTCATTTTGAAATCGTATGTCGATCTTAAATCGATTGCACCTGGATTAATGGTGAAGTACCATTCGTTCTTTCATGGCCAGATTTGATTGATAGGAACTTGGGTAAATATTTCTTCTTGACTAATTCGCGTGTACGTTACAACGCGTTCAATATGTAGGCTAGTTTCTTTTATCATTTGATCGACTTTTTATTATTGAATATAATTCTGCTCTTTTATTTTCATTCGTATTCCGCCGCAATGGATTGCGAATTAATAATAAATAGAATTTTCCATGTGTATTTTTGATGTCCTTCCATTCTCTCTTGTGCCCCTCGTTCAGTCCCTTCTTAGATTCTTCTGTAGTTTTTCACCATGCATCCTTGTTTATAATTTCGTCCTTCGGAATACCAATTTCTTTATTATCCTTATCTCATTCTCCGAAGCATCTCAATCTTTTTGTCTTAGTGATGGATAGAATCATCCAGTAAACTATTTTCCTCTCAAACTTTTTGTCTTAGATTTTATAAAATTCTATATTTTTTTTGTCAGACGATCATCGGGCATTCTGAAAATGCGTCCGTGGAACAAACAACATTCTCTTGTTAATTAATGTTGTTATTGGTTCTATCTTTATGTTCCTCGTTTGATCTCAAACATATATCCCTTCACCCCATCTCTTTTCTAAAATCTTCCTTAATAATTCTAATTTAATGGCTAACCAGTTGCATTATTTACTCACTTTGTAGGTATTCAGAAATAATTTGATCAGATTAATTCTTTTGTGTTATAAATTAAGGAATATATCCTTATAACGAATGGGTGTCCTTATACGGACTTTATATTTACTTCTCTTTGCTAAAGTTGCATATTTGATGTGGCCCTCCTGTTCGGGGAACTTAGAGATCTATTAGCATTACCTATCAAATTAGATTTGAGTATTCGAATCTTTACTTTCCCCTAAAGTGAGTACGCACACAAAACTTTCCTCCCACTAACCTTAGAGTTGCTTTGTTAAAGTAATTTACTTTATTTATTTGATAGCCAAAAGTAGCCTGTGGCCTTTCACTAACACCGTTAGGCGGTCCATAGCCTCCCAAACATTTCCTGGTGGTGCTTTGAAGCCTGGGATAAGAAAACGCATCATTTTTAGGAACTTTTAAATTGTGATATATATTCATTAATTTTGATATATTTATTACATGGTTTATATTAGGCGATTTGATTAAAAATTGGAAGATCAAATATTTCTTATTTTCTCATAACGTTTTTTCAATATATTTTATTGTAGTTCTCAATGAACTATTTCACTTATCGATAGTAACAAAAAGTTTCGAAATACATCATCAAATGTTCTTACTAAGACGGGTATTGGTTAGAATAGGACACAATAATATATTTTTCATGTCCCCTAATTTTATATTATTTCAGCAGTACATGCTACGTTTTTCATACAGTAAATTTATATTTACAAATGGGTATAGCAAAACAAAATTTGTTATTAGCATCAATTGGTGTTAAATATTTTGGTTGTCTTGTATTACTAGGGAACTTTAGAAGAACAAATGTTAGCGTACGGTGGGTTTGGATGAACATAACTAGAATTAATGCATATATTTATCGAATTAATAAATAAATAAAAGGCTTAGCGAACCCGAAGGTTCGATGCCGATACCAATCTATGTTTTCAAACCTCCGTCCACGGAGCACCACCCTAACCCAAACCTGCTAGATCATTCCTAATGCAATCCTCCCACCTACGCCTCGGTCTACCCCTCAGACGCTTCCCAGTCGGTACAGCGCCTATTAACATCTTGGGAATTCGTTCGTTACTAAGCCCAGCAACTTTACATGCCCATCTTAATCTTCGCGACGCTATCACCTGAATAACATTTACCGGATGCATGCTTCGCAATTCCGCGTTATGTAATCTCCTATATTCCCCGGTGTTCTCATCTTTTTTTGGACCGAATATTCTACCTAACACCTTATTTTCGAATGCCTGAAGACGCTGTTCATCCTTCAGCGTTAGTGGCTAAGTTTCACATCCATTGAGAAGAGATGGAAGGATAATTGTTTTATAAATTCTGATTTTTAGATTTCGGGACAAAATACCCGAGCTTAGTAATTTCGAGACCGAATAATAACAAGCATTTCCCGCCTTTATTTCCTCTTGAATTTCGTTTTTTCCAGTTACCATTGACCCTAAGTACTTAAACATCTCCACATGTTCGAACTTACTTCCTTCTACAGTAGAATCCCGATAATTCGTATGGTCAAGGGACTGATGATTTGGTACGAATTATCGGGAATACCAATTATCGGGAGTATAAAATAAAAAAATTTAAAAACGTATTAATTTTTTGAATCTGTCGAACCATCCATCACTTGCACGAAAGTCTTCAATTCCCATTTTTTTGTGAAAACTCGGGCTTTTTCCCTTCAAATATTACCTCCAACTGGTACATTTGAATTCCTTGCTTGTACGAACCACTTTTTTAAGTTCTCTACAAGTCTGGGAGGTGATTTTGTCCTTGTTCTTCAGAATCGATATGATCGTGGAACCAGGGACGATGAAATGCTTGGATACGTCAATTAGCTTACAGCCAGTGGTCACGGCGTTTATGATTTGTTTTTTCTCTTCAATAGAGAGGCATGATTAGGTGTCACAACGGTAACAAAAACGAGACTGAATTGTTAATAAAAGTGTGATTGTAAGAAAAGCTTAATAAAATTCCTAGAACCTCCCCTCTCTACTCCCCTCATTTCCTTTAACTTTGAGCAAATTTCCTAATTTTGAGTTAAAACAGTACGAATTACTTATGAGATTTCTTAGACAACTTGTCTCTCTCACTCGCCCTCCCGTAAAAAAACAATAGGATCTACTGTGCCTCTAAACAATACAAACATACTTGTGTATAAAAACAATACAAATTGAGTGATATCCTAGAAAGCATTTGTTCTCATTTTGCTCCCTGGGATATCTGCTTAACTGTTCTCCCCCCCCCCCCTTTCGAAAACAGTACTAAGTAACGAGATTTTAAAGCTGGAAATACCTCGAGCATAAAAATAATACGAATTACCGAGGGGTCTGAAATGCATTGATTTTATACCATTTATCGGGATTTTCTCAGGGGACCGGCAAATTTGTACGAATTAGCCGGAAATACGAATAATCGGGATACGAAATATCGGGATTCCACTGTACAACAATATTACCAAAATTTCGCCATTTCCTGCTACTGACCATGTACCTAGTCTTATCCGAATTTATTTCCAGCCCTATTTCCTTAGCAGCATTCATTAACGTTTGTGTATTTAGCTTAATAGTTTCTTCGTCCTCACCCAACAGTACCAAATCGTCCGCAAACCCCAAAAACGGATATTTTACTATTCATATTCAAATTCAAACTACTTTCGTTGTGTATCACCTTGTGTTGCCCATGTTGCCACTACCTTTGTCATTTGTTGCAAAGAAACTAGCAGTATACTTTAACCTACTGGTTTTCCTTTATTTATTAGTATTTCTTGTAATACTTTTTTTTAGAAAGTTTCGCAGAGCTTGCTGTAACTGTATAATAAAACCCCAATCACTCTAATTCCAAGCGAATTCTCAATGTTAAAGGGGTTATTTTTGTATTTCTGTTAGTTATTTATTATTTATGATTTTTATAATGTTATCCTATCAATCGTGATTTTCCATGGTATCTGTTTAGCGTTTCTTCGTGTCTTCAATGTTGAACATTGCCACCTCCTGTGTTTCATTTATTGTAAAGAAACTGACTGGAATGAAATATTTTTAGCTACTAACCCCATCATTAATCAAGTTGTTTCCTATAAATAAAATCATATTGCTGTTATAGACGAATTATGGCTGATATCAACTTATTCCTAACTAAAAAGAAAAAAAAACAGTACTACCGGTATCGACCTACCAACCAAGTAGCTTTTGCAACGTATCCCTGCCATCCAACTTTTTCTGCCTACGAATACTAAGAAGTCGGACACTTTCTCTTTGTTTATATATTCGCTATTGTTGCTTGTTGCCAGCCTGACACTGTCTTCGGGCACTAGAAAGTTTCTACTATTGGTTGCTTTCTTCTTCAAGATTCCATTCGCCCGCCGATCGACGGACCCGGAAACGCGACAATAGCCTGAACAAGTATAATGGAGGGTTAATTTGAATTATCGGAGCGACAATGAGTAATATAGTGGATGCACATTGTGGGTCAGTGTGCTGACAACCGACGATTGTCTTTGGCGTGGGGGAACGGCCACATTGTACGGTTTTTAATTAGGCGGTGCTGTTGGATCTATGCAGAGACAATCTTGGTGTAGAGTGCATGTGCACCCCAAGTAATAATCTGGCATAAATAGATTGGAATCTGACTATGTTAACATTCAATTTTAATTAATATAAAATAAAGTGTAAACAAATAAAAACTAATTATTAACTCTCCCATACAACATGTTAAAAAAATATATAACTTGTATATGTCTGGCGAATATTCCAGAAAAATATTAGAGATGAGCCTAATGAAATAAATAGCATGAGGTGAGTCTATAAACTATGTACTTTTTAAAAAAAAATTAATTTAAATTCACAACTGTGCTTTAACAAAACATCAAGTTAATATAATAAATGATACACAATGTAGTACTCAAATAACAAATTGCATATACCATTACAATTGCAAATAACATTAACTTATCAGATCGTGAGGCCATCTTCTTTTCAGAGGCCCTGGAGGATTACCCAGCTTATTGGAAGCTTAGGGCGTTTGTATAGTAAATGTTGAAGTTGTCTGTTACGGCGAAGCCTAATGCTAAGTATCAACAACTGAAGTGAACATTAATGGTAGAACTTAAAAAAAATAATTGATGTGACATTAAGAAATAATATGAGAATAATTTGAAGTTGATATTACTTGTACTAGAAATTAATGCTTAATTTGTTTATTGATAAAAACATGTGAACTTTTACTGTAAGGAAGATAAAATCAGACAAATAAAATAAAATGTAAGCCTATAATCTGATGATCCAGAAATAAATTGGAATTGGCCAATCATCTCACTTCTTCGACTGTTTTGTGGTTAAATAGAGTGTTATTTTTTGTTGTTATTTTTTTTTATTCCCAAGACTGGAGGGTTATCCAAATGAAGGGAAACTAAGGTAAAAGAAACGTTCTGTAAATCTTAGAACAAACAGTAGAAAATAAAAGGAAAGTAGTTTTATGATTAAAAAATATATATTATCATAAATAGTGAACATTAAAAAAAAAAAAGATCTTCAAACCAAAATAAAGTAATGAACCTAAGTGAATAGTTCGTTTAAATCCAAATTATACAACCTAGTATTTAAACAAAATAAATCAGTTTTTTTTTCGATTTTTCTGAGAATAACCGCATTAAGCATGCCTATGATATATTATTTATTCATCTAAGAATCGTTCGGGGAAAACATTTTTCAATTGCGTCTTCATATTTTTCTAATGTTATGATTGTCGTTTTGGTTGTAGTGATATTGTTTTTAATATCAACATTATTATTACGATTACGATCAGTTTACTCAGTGTGATTATACAATGTTGATAAATCTTCGTACATCTTTTCTCTGATGCCTTGAGGTTCACGACCCCTTGGCGCCTCCACTCATCAGGCTAAATTTATACTCTCTCTCTCTCTCTCTCTCTCTATATATATATATATATATATATATATATATATATATATATTTCTCTTTCTATCTCTATATGTGTGTGTCCATGCATTCATATTTATATATAATCAAATTTAAATTAATTTGTATGATAATATTTATTATTAGTTTGTTTAAAATATTAAATTTTTAATTTTCAGAAATAGGAAGGGTACGTTCTTCACTGTTCCAAGTGGACGGCGTCAAAAAGGAACCCCTGGTACTTCCAGAACCAGAAGGAGAAACGATGACACTTACGGACAAAGTTTACGTACCAGTTAAAGACCATCCAGATGTAAGTACTATTTGAATAATATTTTTAATTATTTGATTATGTTTTATAATTAATTGTAGCTCTGAAACAAGCGTTATACTCCTGAATGATATTAGGCAGGCAGGAGGACTTTCGACAGAAGTGAAAACTCAAAAATTAGGAATAAATGTGTTATTTTTTTAATTTCTAAATTATTTAAATTTCATAATTTCTAAATTTAAATTATTGACATTAATTAGGGTTTCATTTAACCATTAGCACTGCGAGCAATAATTGTATATATTCAAGTAGTTCATTCATTAATCAGAACATATGTCCAACTGCTCAATACAAAATATAACGTAATTGAAATAATAATTAGTATGTAGTTATATTATTTATATCATCCAAATTGTTGAGCAATCGCATCCATTAGCAACTTAAAACTAGACATTTAACTGTGAGAAATAAAATCTTCCAAGGTAAACGAAAAGTTTAACTAGTTGTAGATGTTTAATGCTATTATTAGATTGATTTTCACAACTAATAAACGATCTTTTATTTAATTATTATTCGTTCTTCAATCAAATTCTAACCTTTAAAGTTGATTAAAACAAATTACATAACTTATCGCCAATCTCGCGCAACACGCCAAGAGCATGTCGCTGACGCGAACCCACTAGTTTTTCCTCTATCGAAAATCGCTCAACGCGGCTTGTTAACTGTAAACTGATCTATTCTGGTAAAATTCGTCATATAAATAAATGTTTTCTATCTTAAAATTACTGGTATACAAAATATTTCCACCTCATTCTTTTCCTGTTCCATTTCTTCGAGATCATATAGGTCCTTCGAGGAACACATTACTCAGCAGTAATAGAGCTTTGCTACTGTAATAGACCAAATTCTTCCCCGCTAGTGTTGCATTTGGAATGAAACGTCGATACTCCACAGCGAGCATTGAACTTAGCGATGTTACGTACTGGAGAAACGGTTGTGTTATGCGGGCGCAATTTCACTTTCTCTATTTACTTGGGAAATAACTTTCCAGTATGGCTGCGATTTGTCAATTACTAGTCCACATTTCCGATCTCTTAACCTTTTCATCTCTAATAGACGTTTGTTCTGTCCATTTATTTAATGCTTAGGTAATCTGCAGCCCTGGTGAATGAGTGGTCAAGTTAAGAGAGAAATAATTGTATTGAATATAGCGGATTCGTATTTTCGTTGTTTTTGTCTCGAAATGGAGTTTTAATATAAACAAATAACTCCTTCTCAACCCAATGCCTGACTAAGCCCTTTTTCACTACGAAAATAACACGATTCCGCTTTTTGAAGAAAATTAAAACTTAACCATTCAATCAGTAGAGATATGTTGGGAGACTAGAAGCTATATCGCATATATTGGTTTAGGTACATATTTTATAGGTTTAACATAGTTATTGCGTATAATAGTTAGTAATCTAGGAATATACAGCGTATGCATAGTATATACCACTCCTTCAAAAGAAGAACGACTTAAATAAAAAATTAGCAATTTTTCGTTACGCCTTTGCCATTTTTTAGTAATCAGCTGTATTGGTTGAAGGTTTTTAATTCAGGAACGATATATTTGATATTCCATTTTTAACAACATTTTTTAAAAAATATAGTCATACTTTGAGTTTTATCATGCTTCAACTCGAAGTTGTGTGGGAATAATGACGTAAGCTAAAATAAAAATAAAAAGTTTCAAGATTTAAAATATTTTCTATTGTTTAATAAAAAAATTTCAATACCATCATTTCAATAGAATTAGTTATGTTACCCAAATTATGTTTAACTCACATAGGACTTTGGATGGAATCTTTGCAAATTCAATCAATCTTATTTTTTTTTATATATTACATGCTTTCACACTAGTAACCGTGTACCTAGTTCCAAAAGTCCTTGAGAGAACAGGTGGTGACCCAGCGGTACCAATAAAAGGAACCATGATTTATTGAGTGGTCACAGTTCGTTAGGAACTGCTCTTCTCCACTAACGCCAGTCACCGTTTTGGCACTCGGCATTCTTCTTTCCTTTTGTCCTGTCTCATTGGATTTTTTTCCCGCATTGATCCGTCACTGAATTAGCGTATTATTTCTTTTTCCCTTCACACATTCTTACCATAGATTTAACACTGATTGGTTGAAAGTAAACTGTTTATTTTAAAAAGTTTACTTACACAAACTATAAAATTAGTTTGAGATTTTCTTATTTGTCTACGCTCCTGTGAAATGACGGAAATTTCTCAATTATGTATTACATAATGTTTGTAATTGTTTTGGGCATTGACAAGATATTGTATTTTTTATTCTTAAATTACTTTTATTGTACGTAATATATTAAATTTTAATGAGTATAAAGTTAAATATTTTTTTAAATATAATGAGAGAAAATCTTTCGGTTCTTTAGAATCTTAAGTATTTTATGCTGACCGTTAAAAAATAAAATACTGCGATTTACGATCATTCAACTGAAAACTATCTTCCCTTAATGACTAATATCTATTTTTGGACGGGCTCATTAAACTCTTGCAATAATGTTTATGGCAGTTATTAACGTCATCAAATAAAATTAAGATCACCGTCATTAGCTCTTAGTTAATCCTGTGTCAGGGATATGTTAAGGATTCCTGACTTCCTTATAGATTTAAGGATAAATTCGAAGCGTTAAGTTCGTAAAGCACTTTTTTTTATGACCTCGATTAGATGAAGTCATCACTGATTTTTTTTCTTTAATAGGGGCAGTAAAATTCCTCATTATTTGGATTTCCATCAGATACTTGTTTTAAGTACCAATTAAGTCCCCTGGGACCATCTGCTTCACTAATGATGGACAAATGAAAACCACTAAAACCACTGGAACCATCTTGATAACAAGGCAGGTAGAATAATGGATAGTTAGAACTATAGAAGAAGAATATTAAGAAATTACGTATTGTTGTGGAAGTTGAAAAGGTCATACGAAAGATAAAACGAAAGATGATAGCTTAAGTAAACTAATAAAAATGATAAAGCTACTGATAACTGATCAATATTGCAGGAACCATCGCAAGACGTTGTACTATTCGATACATTATTTTATTTATTTATTAATTAATTGTTATTTTTAGCCGGAGCTATCTGATACTGCACATTGTTGACCCTATCCATAAAAGGTCTGAAAGAGAATCAGAGAGAATTGAAATAAATAACGTTTTTAAACAAAGTTAATGAAATAGGAACGGTAACCAAGACGTGTAATATTTTCACAAAAGTTTGAGAAGTGAAATATGCATAATTAAATAACAGTTAATTTATGTGACAAAAAGTATCAGTTACTTTTGAGAAAACGGAATAACTTGTCACTGTGACTCCATGCAGCGTTCTCTACCCATTTGTCAGAGTATTATTTTTGTGGTATGTACGATCATCACCTTCGGTTTTATGGCCATTTTAACATTTTACTCACCGCCTTGTTAGAATATCTGTGGAACTGATTTCTTTCTACTTCACAGAATTGCAAAGATGAAACACGTTAATAAAACATAACGAGGATTATGATTCATCTTCGCTTATAAAATCTTCTCGTAAATATTTTTATTATTCAGGATTCAACAGAAATAAATTGCTTAGAAAACTAAATAGCTTTGGAGTGATGGGTACAACATTCCCTGTACTGTTTAATAGTTGGATTGATTGAATTATAAGTCATGAAAAAAATATTTATACATTTTTGTATATTTAAAAAAATATTTTGGGTTGAAGACTAAATTATGGGGTAGTGGAATGCCATGTGAATCGTTGTCGGAAAAAAGATGGAGTGATGGAGTTTTTGGTAGTGTAAAATCGTTTGCTAAAATACATTTCATTTAGTACATTTATTATAAATGATTACTGTTTATGATAAAGTTATAATAATAAATATTGATTAGGAAATTATTCAAATGCCATTATTTGGCACATATTGTATCTGTAATCTTCTTTCGAAAACTTCCTCTAAGAGATACGTTGGTCCTAGGATAGAGAAACCTTGGTTTTATATCTGTTATTTATTTTTCTGATTTATATGTTTAGTTAATTTTAACAGCTGATTCAAACATTTTCAATATTAATTAATATGTTTTAATTCGGTAAAAAATCTATCTGCTACTATAGTATTAGTGGTTAGAATAACAACCTCCTGTACGGGTTCATAGTGGCTCTATAATTTTTTTAAAAGGATTAAAAAGTCCTTAGTTATGCCGTCCTTCGGAAGGGGTGTAAAATGGGGGTCCTGTACGATATCAGGTATTCGTAGGTAGATCCCTATCCTATTATATCTGGAAAGGCAAAAATTAGGACTTCCACTTTAGCATCATGCTATTTGTCATAGTAGCATAAAATGACGTTACATGAATAGACAAGAACTATGAATGCCTTATTATATCAGTTACAAAAAGCAGATATCGCTGCATTCGGTCCAACTGGGCCAAATACCTTGCGTAATATTTTATTGCCTGCGTTAAGTGACGTTTAGCACTCTTTAGCTTGACAGAGTCATTACTTCAAACATTCCCCAGTTCATTTTTAAATTTCCAAGTTGTGATATCTAGACGAGCACTAAAGGCAGAGAACCTAGCGATATATTTCACCGCCTCCAAGATTTTTGGCCCAGGGGACGTCTTCCTCTTTCTGATGTTTTTATTGAGCACTAAAAAAGCCGGAAGACTTATGTTCTACTCAGCGATGACGATAATTTAGTCGTGGGCCCGATAAATTTCTAGGAGTCGTCAACAATCTAAATTAAGATTTATCGCTTCTCATTTTACTATTTTTAACGGAATATCATTTTTATTCATTATTTCCTTTGAGCTTCAGTGTCGATTTATAATTTTAAAATAATTCCTGACTTGATTTAATTTTGATTGATAATGATCCTCGTATTACCGCTTGTCCTCGATGGTCATGAACTAGGATTTATTTGGCTTCTTGTTCGTATTTTGGGATCTCCTTTCATTAATACGGGCATAGAAAATATTTGTTTTCAGTGTTCCCCATTAATTTCACTATATAAAGCATCATTTACTGTTATGACGTATATAACTGTGCAAGTTATATTGTTTGGGCTGTCATATACTTTCAAAAATATTGTAGTAACTTTTAGAGCTCTCAATGGATTATGTTGTCATTATATTTATTTCCAATCAAAGCTATCCTTTTTTTTTGTTTTACAGTTTCCTCGAACTGGGTTTCCTTCAAACTAAAGTTTTCACTAAACTAAAATACTTTCTAAGAAGTTGTAGTGTAGTTTAAAAGTAGTTATTAAATTTATGTTTCCAGGTGTAAAATGATTTTTCTTTTAAGTTAAAACAGACTTCCGAAAAAGACAATCATTCATCTTTTTATTTATATTTTTCGTTTCTTACAAACTATATTTTAACGTCAAGAATCGAATTATGTGCAAAAATCATAAGTTAGCTTATTGTTTACATGCAACATTTTTATTTTAGCTACAACTTTAATCCCCCCCCCCCCACGAAACGGCCTTTAAAACCACGCGAATATCACTATTTTTCTTTTCTCCCAGTATTTTCTCATCATTTCTGCGGCCTTTGGTTCCTTTCTTCTAACTACGCAGTACCTTTCGGTTTTTCTTTATTTTCCACAAGAACATTGATTTCTTTTCATTTTTTTCCGTATCGTTCTCTCTCTAGGCAGTCTTTGTCTGTTAGCTCTTTTGTATTCACGGATTTTGTCAATTTTTTCTTGTTATTAAAATTATTTTATTATTTCATAGAATCTATCCTTCCTTCGTAGATGTTAAAATGAATATATTTTAGGCTTATTTAGATTATCTAAGAAGACATTTCCCCATCTTTTTGCGGCACATTTCCCTCTGCCTAAGGACCCTACGCTGTGCCGAAAATGGGTCAGACATTCTGAGAATAGAAGACCGAATTTGCGAAAATATTCGAAATCAACAAGCTCGTAACTGTCACCCCGACTCCTCTATCATCGGAATTATTTTCGTCCCCGTTTACAGCCCGCCTTCAAATTATTGTTTCCTCCGGTCCGTGTTGTTATTCATGTCGCATCTCCGGCGTCTGGTCTATCTCCCGGAAATATTAGGCCTCTTTTGTCTTTATATTTTCTTCATTTTGAATTTCAAATCTTCTTTTGGTATTTTGACGGTTACTCATGGGCAACTTAGCAGTTATTTCCATGTGTACGGTTCCGGAAAAAAGTTGTTCTTGTTTATCTTCACTTATAACATTAAAGATAAATATCCGTAGATTTTAGTTAAACACTTCAATAAAAGTCATCACCGTTTGGTCATTAATGAATAGTGATGACTTGACCAAACGGCCAACGGCCTAAAGTAAATTGTTTATAAAATGGATTTGTAACCAGGAAGTTTCATCAATGCTTCCGTGTTGTAAACTTCCTATACCTCTCCTCTTCTTTTATATATTATATTATACCAGCTCTAAGACTAGGAGAGATGATATGACTAGACCATAGTATGTACAGATAGTATTAACTAAGCTGCACTGTTAGTTCATAGTCAATAAGTCTACCTAGTAAGTTAATATCTGAAAGTTACTTTGGATATTTATGTTATATCGTTCCAATAAAAACAAAATTTTCATACTAGTCGTATACGGTTGGTTAACTATAACTAACTATTATCATATTTAATTCAAATTTATTATAAACTTTTTAAATTTAAATTAAGTAATATTTTCACTTCAAAACGGCAATCGTTACATATCTTAAACGCAAAGTTGCTGTTGCTAATCGTACGATGCTACTGTTAGAGTCCTAACTTTTGCCTATCAAGGTTTAATCAGGATATTTCTTCCCTTCTGAAGAACGGTATAGCTAAGGATTTTTAGTAAAATCCTTAGCTATACCCAGGCTGCGGACCCGCGTTCTTGGGCATAGTAGGTTGTTATATCCACTGCATCACAGGTGTTGTGATTATCATAACAACCAACCTAAATTATTTAAAAAACTTAAAGCATTACACAATGGCTTTGAGGAAGCAGTGAGAGCAGGTAAAAGTACAGAGGTTGTAACCTTAATGCTTCTCTAATGCAGGACGACAAAGAAACTTTATTTCTCATGTTGCAACCTTTAAGTTAATTATTTGTGATGTTTTGCATTAAATTTCCATATTACGTTTTCTCATACATCGGTTTCACGCAAGGCAAAGGTAAACGATTTTTTTTAATTGAACGTGACCTTTTTTTCATTGTGTTATCTTGATTAAAATTATATATACTTCTCAATCTGTTTTATTTACCAGCTTGGTGCTTTTATTTTCAAAACAAACCCTCAATTCCTTGAGAGCTTAGATACACCTTTTCTTCCTTAGAAGGAACCATTTTTCTCTTGAGATACATGGAAGGTGTACCGCAGCTGGCCCGACTCCAGGCGGGGGCGTAGCCTATCTTTAGAAGTCCTATAGCAGTCGTCGCCCCTCCATATCTCGATGGTCTTTAATACATGGTTATTGACGGGTATCGATCTCAGTCCCTTTGAAATATTGTTTATAATCGGTTATAAACAAATAAACAATAATATAAACTTTAGTGGAAGATTGCCAAGGCTCTGATCTCTGAAACGGTAGTAGTAATCACAAAAACATATCTAAGAAGTGGTACTTAATTACTAAACATTGTCTCATTTCTAGTTTATTAAAATATTTTTAATGGGGCCCTTGACCCGAATGAGGAAAAGAATCTATAAAAATCTAATTCAACCAAAAAATCTAACTGATTATTATTTGATGGGTTGGCAACTCTAAAAAACAGTGTTCGGATAACCTTTGTTTAGTTGCAATGTACACCCTTTAGTCCTCATGAAGGCCTAAAAATTAGACAGAAACGTTGGCACAAATAATATAAGTTAAACAAAGATAGTAAATCTTCTTAATGTAATGCCGATTTTATTTAATTGTCGTATTTCTGAAGCCTAAGTGGGTGGTCTAAAATTGTGGAGCTGATAGCGGAGGGTAAGAATAAATTTGAGATTTTTTAAATATTAAATTAGGCATATTTTGTACTCTTAATTAGTGGCGTTTCATAGTTAGATATTTTGGCATTGAAATGCTCATTAAATTACATAATAGCACCAAAATAGCGATATTTTCAGATACGCCGCAAATTATGAATTGGAACAAACATTTTAATTTAAAGAACATTTATATCTCGACAGACTACGTGTATAATTGCATAATTTGAATTTAACACAATGCACCTCATTATATTTTGACTATTATTAACAACGGCCTTCCATTCATTATTAATATACTTTTTAATTTTATCTATATTTATTATTGAAAGCTACTAGATAATAGTATTACTATAATAGCCCGAGAGGGTCTGGTACATAACTATCATTAGTAATTTACTAATTGGTTCCCCTCCATACAAATATTTAAAAAAGAAATTGAAATAAGCATATTTATAAAAAAATGAAATGTATAATTATTTTTCAGTTACATGACAAACAATATATTTTTTAAACCAGTTAACTTTGCTTAAATTTAATAAGAAAGTCAATCGTTTTTAAACTTTTAATCTATTATTTGAATGATTTGCCTTCCCAAGAATCATGCCAGAGTATCTCTAGAAAGTAATTCCCCCAGCTACAGCAATGAAGAGAGGGGAGAGTCATCTGTAACATATTTTAAGAAAAAATTAAAATTAAGATTTTAAAATAAAAAATAAAAAAGATTCAAGTCTATTAAATATCTATACACCATTCAAACGGTTTTTATTTACCATCTTATTATACTTATTAAGAGCATTTTTAATATATATTGAAAAAATATATATACGTTTCTCTCTTTTCTTCCAGGGTTTTCTTTCAGGGTATTTGTATGTTAGGTAGATTCAGCTACCAAATGGCGGTTATAAAAACTTTGGAATTCATATTCTAAATGGCTGTTACATTTGCTCGTTCTCTCTGCGCCATGTTAGTAGATGAAAAATTAATTAGGTAATTATTTATTGAACAGCTACTCGAATAATCTCATGAAATTAAGTGAAGCCTTTTTTAAACTGACTGTTTCCTTCAATTTCTATTCTGCTTTTTTACTTCTTTGTATTAGAGTTATACCTTCTGGACATCAGCCCTTATATTTTATTATTCTTTTCAACTGCTCTATACTTTTAAAAATACAATAGAGATGTAAAAGATTTACGATGCCCTCAATATACGCCCGGGACAAGGGTATAACCCCGGCCCCAGATCTTACTAAAAGCACTCCCTCACGTTCCGTTTTGTGAGGCTGTAAAAATTATCGGGCTAATGGCGCCAGAGCCAACTCACCCAACGAAAGTGGGCTTTTATTATTGGGAGGTTATTGAGAGGTTATCGGTAATAAAATAACTCAAGGTCAGCCGCATTTGGTAAGATTTACGGTTCTCGCCCGACCTCCTTGATATCGCTCTCGCTGTTCTTTCGTTCTCGTGGAGTACTACTAATTTTTTCTTAAAGAACCACCAATCCCGCGAATTCCTCTTGTATCCAATTCTTACAATCCAAAATCCTTGGTAAAATCCTTAATGCTCCTTACTTTTTTACCATTAAAGTGGTCGATAATGAACGAATGTCCCATTTGTTGCTGATTTGGCCCGAACCCAATACCAGTTCATGCTTGGCAAACTTTATTCCCAATCAAACTATTATAGTTTAAAACCTAGCCAACTCGTCAATTCCTGATAATTCTCCGGGACGTCGGAAGAAATTGAGATTGTGATACTCAATTGTTGTAGGGTCATCTGTGGTGTAGTTAGGATAAAAACCTTCTTTGCGGAAGATCGCGGGTTCACATCCTGGTAGGAGGCCTTGGGGGGTGTTTGAAGAGAGTACAAGTTCCTTGGTTATGCCGTATGTTTATGAGGGGGCATAAAATGCAGGTCCCTGGTCTTTGTGTTGTCAGGTACTCGTCAAAGATCCCTGTCCTAATTATACCTGAATAGGCGAAATTTAGAACTCCCACTATAGCATCGTCCGATTAGCCAAAGCAGCATAAAAGTTGTGTTAAATGAATAAACAAACAATGTTAACGTGTCTTTTATGATTTTAATTGAACGCTGTTTTATTGTGCGCTGATTATTTATTGTAACTTCTAAGCTGAAAAATAAAATGGAACTATTTTTCTGGCTACAAAAAACGCCCCTTGTCATCCGTCCGCCTGAGCAGCAACAGCAACCTCCAGGAACTCCAGGAATAACTGTTCCTCCATGGTTCCTGTTCGGTATGACTGCCTCTCTCCGAGGTCGTTCATCAACTTAGAGCGTGACACTGTCGTCTGGCACTGGCTTCTGGATTCGAGGATATTTCGGGTGTCGCGTCAATGTCATACCACTTCTGACGGATTTAAGCTTGAACGGTGTTAAGAGAAACAATCTCGATACAAATGCCTATCTGTTCTTTCGCTCAGGAGTAACTTATTTCTGCCAACCGTTGACTGTGTTATTTTTTTCCCAGTATATAAGAGACTTCAGGCTGTGTGGGATTTTTCCTATTGTATACTACTTTTAACCCCTTCGAGACGAGTATTTTTTTCGAACACGGTCCCCAGATGCGACATTTTTTTCTTTATATTGTTCATTTTTAATTTTAAAGAACATGTTTACTATGGAATTCACCCAATTCGTAAGTGAATTCACATAAATAAGATCATTACAGCTCGGTCTTTGGAAAATTTTTATTGCGAGGAGCGGATTGAACCATATGTGGACAATGTAAGGTAAAATGAAAATAAATCATTGAAAAATTTATTTTAAAAATAATTAATACAAAGTCGTTATTTTGCTTTCAATAATAAAGAACAGAATATAATGCAAAGAACATTTAAAAAAAAAAAAAGTTGAATAATGAAAAAATCATTTTTTACAGATTTCATTAGTTCAAGAAAAATCTTATTTCGACGATTAGTTCACTCAGAATAACTGATAATTGCAGATTACTGTTATTGCACACACGGTGTGCAGGGCGTCTTATAGCCTCGGAAACCAATTGTACACACGGTCCAATCGGTCTCGAATGGATTAATTTATGTCTCTTTCTGAGTTTTTAGTCACTTTTATAGGGAGCTCAGTGGTAGAGTGCCGAGATGCCGTGCCTAGGTCATGGTTTCAACTCCGGATGCTGACACATTTTATTTGATCTTTTATCAGCCGGGTATGGGTCCTTTGGGATTTGGGATCCTCCTGAGGCTCACCCAGCCACTATAAAGTGGGTACCCTAAATAGGGGAGGGCTATTGAGCGTGATCTAGTACAAATCACCTCCCTACACAACCGTTGTCCAAGAAGGAATATAGTTTCTACTACCTATTGATCCCAAGACCCTTTATGGTTTGTGGTACAGGTTTTTTTTTTCCTCACTTTAATTAATCATTTGTAAATAAATCAATATCATATCGAATATTGTTCTTATAAATATAAATTTTCTATTTATTTATTTTTATTCTAATTAAGATTTTTTTTTTGCGTTGTGGAGTTATGGCACGTTCTTGTTGATGTGAGTTAAATCTCAAGTTACCGGCTGCTGGGCGCCTTAAATGATCAGTATAAGTAATCGCTGCCTATAAATTACCATAAGGGACAGAAAGTGGAGATTCTGCGAGACGATAGGTAATTTTGCAACGTGGCAAATGCCAAGGGAATGGGGTTGATGTGAGTCGTGCCGTTGTACTTATAAGGGCGGATTGGGGCAAGAGGTGTGACTGGAACAAACCATATTGCCAACTATCCCAGTCTTCTACATTATTTATAACCGTTTACTGCGAAGATAATTCATCGAGTGTCCTCTGATGGATCGCCTTTCCGTTTATATCGCTCTAATATATGTCATTTCTTCTCACCTTCCTTATCAAGTCCTCTATACTTCTTGTTTTGCTTTGAATTCATTATATCCATTGAGCAATTCAATATATGCCTGCAGACGACACTTCATAGCTCACATCGTTTAGTGGAGCTTCCAAGGCTTCACATAGTAAGAATATTTAACGACTTCAAGGGAAAACATCATGAGAAACACGCGAATCGAAAGAAATTTGGAATAAATCGTGTTATTGCAGTTTAGGAATATAGCTACAGCCCCTGTGAATAAGTGGTTGATTCTAATTTTATATAAAATCAGTTTCTTGTACTTACGGATGCCATGTCGTATTATCCTCATTGTACATACGTGGATCGATTGCTTAAGTTATAAATCCATTCCTAACCAAAAACTAAAATAATGCCCTATTCAGCTTCACTCAGTGCAATTAACAAACTTTGGACAAAAATCGACTTAACCAATTATTCACCGAGGCTGTGGATATATTATGAACAAATAAAAATAAAATCAGAACAATATTATATCTGTTTGTGTTTTTTGGCGGTAGGGGGAAGCCATCAGAGCATATTGTTCCCCATTAACTTTCTAAACAAAATTGGAAAATGTAGGTTAAATTTCTACTAATGGTTTGTCATTTTAAGCAAAGATTTTCTCTAATACTTAAATTTTTACGTCTAACTTAAAAAAAAGAAACTCCTGTATTTAATTGTTGGTACAAAATACAGGGTTGCGTCAAGAACAGAATTCTCATTGAAAAATAATCGAATTCATATTTTTCAAAATTATACCAAGAATATATCCCATTTTTTACTTAGGACTAAAAATGTTAATAACACTGTTTGGCTTCCTACTACCAAAAAATTAATTATCTTCAGTTTTTTTTAATTTATGAGGTATTTAATGCCATATAAAAAAACTTATAATAAGATTTTTCAATTTGGTTTTATTCAACGATTATCGCGATCTCCTTGCACATTAGACCTTCTCTTAAATTAAATTAAATATTTTAAAAAAATATGGAATGATTGTTTCTCCTCATATTAACTATCAGTATCATGAAAGAAAAACAAATAAATAAATCAACTACTTGAATTCGAAATTTCTTATTACTTCTGATACTTTTACCACCACTTCCCCTTGTCTTTGTGTCTTATCAAAGCCTGGTTTTGCAAACTTAATAATTATGTTATACGATCCTATAATGGCCAATTATTTAATGAACTTTTACGAAACTGAATCAAGGGCTTGTTTTCCAAAAACCGCTTGGTCATTCCCCGCTCATTGTCCGTCTGTTAACAAAGAGGCATTACATGGAAGGTAATTAGTCTCTTCTAATGTGGGCGATTTCTCTTTCTTCGGTTGAACAAAAGCCTATAGTCGTCGCCGTGGCAACAAAGCAACCTAATTAAATAAGCGAATGATGTACCGAAACTGGGTCAGCCTGGACAGCCGAGGTCCGTGGTCCG
Organism: Troilus luridus; assembly: GCA_964056705.1. Classification (NCBI taxonomy): domain Eukaryota; kingdom Metazoa; phylum Arthropoda; class Insecta; order Hemiptera; family Pentatomidae; genus Troilus; species Troilus luridus. The sequence goes on from OZ057414.1 coordinate 62,426,693, forward strand.
AGCACTGGCTTTGCAGGATTTTATTGTGCCTTACATCATGTCGAAGTTGTGCAACTAGACGTTTCTCGGATTCCCTCCTGTAGCGAGAATGATATTCGGATTATGGCTTACTGTACCTTCTGGTATTTGCGAGTCTATTAAACCCCCTTCTATTTTCATATTACAAGTATCGTAATATTCGTTGAACAGAAAAGACAACTTATGTAATAAAAATCTTCAATATAACTTAGGAATGGCGTTATGAGACGTTACTAGCTAAGAATGTTGTATTTGCAGTGAAATGGTACATTTTCCTGGTTCCACTTACTTTGCATTTGGATTATTCCAAAATCCAGTCTTCCGAACGAATCCTGAGTTGTGAGTTGGCTAAATGATTGGATAAACAGCTCTAGTCTCTTCAACGAACTTAATTAAGTGTGTTTGAAAGTAATGTATTTATCCAATATTTTATGAAATGAAGAAGTCGTTAGTAGAAAAATTCCAACCAAGAAGCTCTGACTCCCTAAACTAAAAACAGGAAACAACAATACCTGTCAATATTTCACCCATTGTGATATCTTCAGAGATTTGCATTTGGGCTTTTAAGGCGATGGGGTGTTTCCTATGGTTAGTGTTTTGTTACATTTTGAGGTTAGGTTGTGCATCATTCCTTTGCTCTTATTATCTTCCTGTCCTGAAGGTGTCTAAATAGGTGAAATATTGACTGAAATATTTCCTGTTTTAATTTTAGAGATTAACGACTTCTTGGTTGGAATTTTTCCACTTACCTCTTAACAAGTAATTAAATTTCTTTGGAGCTTATGCTCACCTACATTGAAGCATTTAACGTTTAAATTGAAGAAATAGCTAACATTCGTTTCCGTTGAGGTGACGAAGAAGCATCTCTGTTTGCTTGTGATCATAATTTCGCTAATTGTGGCCGAGCCATACAAGGTTAAGTGGACCTTACGTCATTGACTAAATCATGGAGCGCGGGTCGTGCTATAGAGTATTATTGGAGTTGGCGTGTCTGAGCGTTGTCAAGACGAAGTCGTGTTGTGAGATATCTGTGTCGTTGAATCAGTCAATTATCAGCTGTTTTTGCCCCGCCGTGGCTCGCTCGCCTCTCGATTCGATACCTTGCGACTGCTTTTTCTCCATCCTTCCTCCGAACAGGGACCATCTGCGCGGCGCTTCACGAATGACAATGGAAAGTGAAGGCCGTTAGGATTGTAAATAGTGTACTAATGAGGTCACGTGATCCTGAGTCAGTGCTTATTGCCTCGCCGATGCTGCTTTGCAGTAGCGAAATTCGCATGCAACATCAACATTAGCCTTATATGCACAAGGAGTGAGTTGCATACATGCCATTGGGTGCATAATTGCAATGCATTGTGCAATGTTATGGCCGAAGCGATAGGATGAAATCCCATGAGCACTTTTGACCTTAATAAGTTCTTTGATGAGAACTGTTGAAACAATTTCAACAATGTATCCTATTATTTTTACAATTCCTTAATCCAAACCTTGAATTGTGTCTCTTTAAATATTCTCTGAGGCTGTCAGTACCCTAAATTAAGAATTGTTAAATTTGTAGTTCCAACATTTAAGAAGACGTATATTTTAAAACAGTATATAGTATCATATAACAATTATCGAAATATTTCAATAAACAGAAAATAAATTGTATGTAATAATCCTCTTCAATATAACTTAGGAAGAGGTAGTGCATTTCATTATTAGACCTTTTTTATTTACTAAATAATAAAAGATTTTAATTAAAATTATTCTAGACGAATTAATTCTGTTAAGAAAGTGAATTATTAATTACATGAAATCCTCATAAGACATAAATGCAATATTCGATTATTTACTATTATTTTATTTCCATATCAGGTTACGATTTAAAAAAAAAAAACTGTAAGTAGCATTTTTATAAATATATTTATGTTTGCCATTATTAAAATAATATTATTATAATACTAGGGCCTACGGTTCTCAACGTTGTCTTCTGAGAATGATATAGCATTTAACGTATCTTTTCAACGTTATATAAATCTTTACTCATTAAAATAGAAGAAAGGTGTTGAATACGCTGGATTTTAATGATTTTTAATACTAACCGAAAAGTTAATATTTATAAGTTAAGATTTATTAACTTTTTTTCGGTAAATGGGCACTGAATATGAACGGTCTTGAGTTCAATGCATTCAGTGTTTCCATGGACAACAGTTGTACAGAGATGTGATTTGTCCGAGAACTTTACAGAGGCTGGGCGTGCTCCAGGAGGATCTTCAAATCCTCCTAAAGCTGGGGAAAGCAGAAAAAATATCCTTCAGCGGAAAAAATCAATTCGAATATTTTTCTGACCTACTTATTTCATGATCACTTATTCATGTAGCCGTACATTTGATACTTGTACAATATTTATCTAAATAAACTCATGTATGCACATAAAGAAGAGAATGTGTGTATAGTAATACAAGTTATATTTCTTTAAATAAAGTATACAGTTAAGGATTCATAAAATATTTCCCATCCGGTCTAGAAGAGACTTGGAGCCAGATGGAATTGATCCAATGGCCGCTGACCAAACAAACTTCATTAAAATTTGCTTAATTCATTTCTCCCTTTTCGCCGCAAAGGCCGTGGTGTATGTGCTAATATATCGCCAAAATTAATTTCCTTTTCAAATTTTAGAAAATTCGTTTAGTCTCTAATCCAACATAACCCTGAAGAATTCTGCGGAAATGTTTCCACTTCAAATTGCTTTGCTCGGTTACTGATATTTTCTATTTTAAACTGGATGGAACGTGTGAGTCATTTCGTCAGAGAAAGAATTTATAAAAAGCTTTTAAGGAAAAATCTCTTAAATGTAAATAAACTATTTATTAGAAATCGACGTTTTCTAACCACATTGTTGATCTTCAGAGCTTGTAATGTAGGTCACAAGTATCAAAATGGTTTCGGGTGGAGGTAAAAGAAATAATTCCTTAAATAGAGATAAACTATTTATTCTAAGCCGAGGTTTCGACTTACATGCAGGTCTTCTTCAGGGCTTGTAATCTGGATCGAAACGTTAAACAATAGAAGCTTTTAAAGACTATTTCTTTAAAAGCTTTTAATTTATTTATTAGCGAATTTTACGTGAACATATTTTATTATGAGTTACATTGAGTAAAAAAAAAGTATGCCTATATGCTAAGAAATCACACCTATACTTCTATTATAATCATAAATACCAAATAAAAAAATCTTCAGGAGTTTTTCAATAAATAACTTTTGTCATTTTAACGAGGTACTTTTATTTATAACGTTTAAAATCTGGTTTCGTTACAAGCACTTGAACTATGATTTGAAAGATCCTTCAAATACGGTTGTGGAAGATAAATTATTTCATTTGTGAAAAGCCGTAGATCGATCCTTTATAATCGACAGATCCTACATGGGCTCACCCAGCCTCTATATAGCTCCCCTAATTGAGGAAAAACATGGCTGTTGAGTGAGATCCCCTGCCAAATCAACTACCGCACAATCGTTGACTTAGAAGTAAGTCTCTACCATATACTGAACCCAAGACACTTCAAGGGTATCTGGTGCAAGATGACTTGTCCTATGTCACGCTCAACTGCCAGATTTTTCCACATTATTTTGAGTACCCTATTTTTATAATATTTTATAGAGGCTGGGTGGGCCCCAAGAGGGTCCTAAATCCTATATGATCCATCTCCCACTGCAAACAGACTAAGTAAAAGCCATGGCCTGCAGCGGGATTTGAACCTGGATTTCCGGTATGGTGCTTAGTGCTCTACCACTGAGCCACTCCGCTCCCTACTTATTATTATAGTGAGTATAAATGTTATATTATACTATGCTATACGAATGCTCCCCTATAATTCCTCTGCACAATTCATACAGCGGTCCTCATCAATCTATGTTAATGCTACTTGTGAATTCGGATGTGAGGCGATATATCTCGTCTTTCCATTGACTATGTATGACTCCCATCAGCTATGTCGATTGCCTAAATTTTTTTCTTTCTTTTTTTCCAATTGAGATCCTCGGCTCCTGCTACGTTTGTAAATTGGTTGCTTAAAGTTGTTCGTAATGTACAGACATAAACATCATAATATTTGCGAATTCTTGCCAAAATGTGATGTATTAGTTATTATTACCTGTGAGAATAAATTCTTCATATCTGCTTGACTAATACTGGATTTCATTCCGGATTTTATATTAAACCTTTCTAGGTCCATTGTTTATTTTTGGAAAATTTTCATTTTCATATGCATATATTTTTCATTATTTAAAGTCAAAAATCCTTGTAATGATACATTTAAATATCATAGTCTTGGCTTCAGTACGTGGTAGAGACTGTACTTTTTCTTGGACAAATTAACAGGGATGTGATTTGTCGTGTACAGCGATCAACAACCAGGTTTTTCTTCGTATTTTGGGTACCTGAATATGAGGGGTACTTTATAGAGACTGGGTTAGCCCTAGGGCTTTTTTATTACTATTGGTTAAGAGACAAGAATTAACTCTAAGTATATTAAATTTACGTTAAAATGGCATAATTTTTCAGATTTTACTTACCCTCCATTTCGGATTATAGTTTGATAATGGCTTATACCCTAAATAAATTAAGGAATAACCGAGAACCCAAATTATTTTGCAAATCGCAAAATCATCTACGTTGTAATTTTGGAAATATAAGTTGAATAAACCTCGGTAGGGTCGATGCCAGGTCCTATTTGCAGTAACTATTCCGTTGCATTTCCAACATGATCCAAGACAGGTGTTGGGAATAATATAATATTGCACCGTGGCTCGAAATGCCCTTCCTTTGAGTTAGCTGCCGTCTCCTGCGTTACTATGCTGGCTCTAAATGATGAGCAATTAAGTTGTTATTGCTCGTGATATATTTCAAGCATGATCAACAGAATAACAAGTTTACGGGCGAGTAATTTATCTGGATTAAAGACTTGATGTAAATAGTTACATTTTGTTTCACGGTTCAGGAGAGACACGTAAATAGCAACAGAAAGTTCACTGATCTCGTTGAGGATCCGATGGGATTTCAGGTGTTTCTATTCTTATAAATATTAAAAGATTTGTTGCCATTTACTTCGTAGGTATTCCAGATGGTTAGAATTGGTCAATTTGGAATCTTGTGGGGTTCAATTGTATGAAGATCTAACAAAAAGGCGTTTTCTTATTTTTTTCATGAATTCCATTATAAATAAATGCCTTAAACGCATTCATATTTGTGTAGATTATTAACATTCAACCTGTTTGGGAACTCCGAATCATCTCCAATTTGTTCTTTATAGAAGAACGGGACTCCATGTTCCTACCGCTGGTACTTCAGTATGTATGTAGTAAACATTTGGTTTGGATGTTTGGATATATCTAGTAAACATTTGGGGAAGTGAAATTATTTACCGATATTTACCTACATTAAGGTCATATATTTTTTTTAAAGTAAAGATTATCGAATCTTCTTGATTTATAGTAATTTTCATTGTCATTTCACTTCCGTAGAAATGAGAGATCAGATGATAATTCACTCATATCGAAAAGTGTTTTTTTTTTTTTGTGATTCAATGATTGCATAAAAAGAGTTAAGACTATCTCACTTTAAGTAGCCGATAAATTGTTGTGAGAGGTGTCACTCATTCCTTCATTTTTGTAAGTACTCCTAACTTACTATCCTTAAGCAGTGACTACACACTAAGTCTACAAAAGCGATTAACGTTGATATCAGAAAAGGATTATTATAGCTCACTAATACGACTTGAACCAACTCACTTATGAAAATTGGAAAATTGTGATGAGCGCAATTACTTGATCCATGTGATTCATCTATCTGGTTCTCTTTATTTCCAATTACTAATAATTCGCTGAGAAGAAGAAACCATTATTTTGACAATGAGCTGATAACTGATTATCATTTCATTCATTCTTCCAATGGCTCAACAGACCATTATTGGTCTCTCTCTGACCTCCTTCAGGGATCCTCCGTTATGTCATCCAAGCATTTAAGACGCAGACTTCATCCACGCCTGGTTCTTTGAACTACATTATGGGCTTAATTGATCTTTCTTGCTTATGTGAAGATTACTTTATCATACATCCGCTAATCTATTTACCGTTCCATCTCTCGATCCAAACTATCTTGAGAGGCCAACTCTTCCTATACCGTTATTGTTGGTTCTCATACGCAGATATTTGGAATCATCCTTTCCATCAGCGATATAACTAGCTATCCAGAGGGCAAAGTGGAGGAGGTGCCCTGACAATGGCCCTTAGATCAAGCACTGACAGTAATAGCGGCACATGAGTGACGTACAGCGCTCTGTTCACGAAATACGAGCGCCCGTGACTTCGTTCTGATTGGAGCGAGGGAGAGTTGAGTTCGTTAGGATTCTCCGTCGACCTTTGTCATATATTTTTTTCCTTCCAAGCATGATCCCGGATTCAATTCGTGATTCCAATTTCGTTTTAGGGTTATGGCATTGCAATTTTCGAAAATTTCATGTAATTGTAATACAAAGACTGTGTCCCACCATGAAGGTTACTAGGTAATTGGAAGTACATGGTTGGGACTACCCTCTTTCTAGGGCAGTAGTGAGATGGGAGTTGTGACAACACGCTACACGCTAGGTTTTTTTCTCAAATTAAGGATTCTCACTTTATATGAGAGAATTAGGATCACAAGCGGATAAATCCAAACTTCAAATAATCATTTTTTCAGATTCGCTAGTTTAGCCAAGCTTAAGCTCCCGAAACTTCAGGTTCATAAATGGATTAAAACCATGCTAAATAAGTCGAAAAACTGTCGCGTCTGACAAAATTTCTTCTCTAAACATCTGAAAAAATGAAGTTTTGAAGGTATCCACTTTGATACTGACCGCTAGATGAGCAGGAGTGTCTCAGATCCCACCAGGTCATTCACGACTGTGTGCGATATATAAATATATCACCCATAAATACCCATTTAAAACAATAAATAAAATGAAAAATCTATTTCTATGGGAGAACCAGAGGACATATTAGTTACTCGGACCTTACATATATCTAACTATTTACATGTATTCTTGAGAGGATCTCATAAAACCGAGTAGGAGGTTCAATAAAGACATCAGGATTTCGAAATAGGAATCAGCTTAGCCTAGCCGTTACGGCAAATTTAGAATCGTTAGTGTCTGATAAATTATGGCAATAAAGTCTATTAATGGCTATGTGGGATTATCATGGCTCTACCAAGAATAAAACTAGAACGGAAAACAAAAATTCTGAATATAAGAGTTGAATGGTTACAGCGAGCCGTCGGTGTAAAAAAACCTAAATCAAATATAATAAAAAAATAAATAACATGGGGTTGTAAAGGTATAATAATATAATAAAAAGGTATAAGCATACGGAAATACTAAGTTGGTATCGCTAAAAAATGTACAGCGTGGGGCACGCTTTACTACTGAACCTTATCATTTCCAGTAATGTAGTGTGTGTAAGTTAAAAAAAAAGGGTTACTACTAATTAATTATGTTATATTATTTCAATTATAAGATTATTTCGAAAATTAAAAAGGATATTTGAAGTTAACTCAGGGATAATAACGAATGTATAAATGTATTACCATATTAATTAGAGAGCCAATCTGAACCAACTTACGCCTACTCCGTACATCTTCATGTTCCCCAGGTTCTCAGGAGGTAAGGCAATAATGTGGTCTACTTATGTCGATTTCGGAGTAGTTCAGTGGTAGAGAACTTAGTTGCCGTCCCGAAGGACCTGGGTTCAAATTCCACTTCTAGCAGACTTTTCTTTAATTTGTTAGCAGCCTGGGATGAATGTTATGGTATCTAGACCCTTCTGCGGCTCACCCAGACTCTATAAAGTGGTTTCCAGCCTGCTGTTGAGCGTGATCTAAGACAATTACTGGTTGTACAGTGTGATCTAAGACTATCACCTCCCTGCACAATCGTAGTCCAAGAAACATTATAGTCTTTACCACGTACAGAACCCAAGACCCCTCGTGGATTGTAATGGTAGTTGTTTTGTTTTTTAACCTATATTGATTCAGAAGCTTTTTAAAACGTTTATAGTTTGATCATGAAACCTTTTTATTCTCACTGAGATTCATCGATTCCCATTTTTTCTTTTACTTCGCCATTAAGTTCCTATCCTGTTATCAACTGTCTCTCTCCCAATTGTTACACTTTGATGGAGATGTAGATACCTTTGTCTATCTTCTTGTATTTTTTATGTCAATTTCTTCTTGACATCAGACATTCCCCAATCATTTTAGCTCGTCTGCGTTATTTGAATCCCCGGATCCAATTTTACGTCCCATTCATTTTCTTATTGGGGAATTTGAGGGCTTAAGCATTGCGGCTCAATTACTAATAAAAACAAATTATTTCTTTTCTTCCGATTTAAATGGATTAATTTGAAAATTTTATGGTAACTGTTTGGTTTATTTAAAGAATTTTTGGATTTAAAGAATATTTTACTGGTCTTAATCGAATGTAAATTACATTTGCGACAGGCAGCATTGACCATAGAGAGATAGACCTTATTAATTTTATTCCCCAGGATGGTGTTGTGTTTATTACTCCCGCAAATATTTATTAGTTAACTCTTGTCGTAATTTCTGGCTCATTATCCCATTATCGGGGATCGTAAGGAATCGTCTATATAGGGGGTTTATTAATTACTCTAGTTGATAAGATTTTTCCCTTCAGAGAGCCCTTGATTGAGAACCATTTTGAGAGAACTGGGAGCTCTTTCGCCCACTTCCTTCTGGATACCGGACAATCTATGCTTTATCGATCACGGAATGTACGACTAAGTGCTCTAATCGAGGATTTGTAAGGAGGATTCTGATTGGTCGGATTGGCCTCTGTTATCACTTCCTGGAACGCCTTCGCTGTTAATATTTATGTTAATTGCGCTCTCAAAAGCGCTATAAATAAAGCAATCTCTTCCCTTAACTCACTCCAGCCGACCCCGAGAGTCGCATTTGACGCCTTAGGGAAGCTATTAAACCCTCATGAGGATATTTATTTGTCTAATTACTCACTACAAACACAATTGTTCGACTGCAGGTGATTTAAATTGCTAATTGCTTACCTAAGAGCATTGTCAATCCAGACTTGATGGCTTTCGTATTTTTTTAATTTTATTTTATCTTTTAGTGTCCATTGTTTCACGAACAATGAAGTACATGTATTATGAAATGTGATCTCTTTAGAAACACTTCCTTGTTGAAGGTACCATTATATCTTCGCATGCCGTTCTCCCCATTCTATATGCTCTTCTCTACAAATCATCTAATCTTAAATGCTGAAGAAAGTTTGTTTTCAACGTCATCTCAAAACTTGAGGTATCAACTATTATTCATTAAATTTCCCTTTGACGTTTTAATAATTTTTGTATGCTATTTTATTCCTTAAACAAATAAAAATAGAAGTGCCCGCTATCAGCTCTACGTGAGACAACATTTATGCCCCGTCATAAAGTTTCTTTTTTATTACGTGCAAAGGTTTTATTGTTCTCGGCAAGGTTGTACGAGTACATTTCGTTCTTACTTGTGTTGGTCAAGACTGCATATTTTTCTTTTTTGTTCCTTTGTGAACGAATACAGTGTGATATGCGAGTATAAACACGTTTGGCTTGTTCCTGCATAAAATAAATATTTCTCAAATGTATTTGTATGTCGTGTAGTTCGAATCTCCTCTACGTTATTTTGTTTTTTTCTCAATGACACCCACCAGAATCACAGGCTGAGGTTTGCTCGAAGTAGAATATATTAAAGACGAGTTTACTCTGAAATAAATAAGTTAAAGCTTTGCCATTTTTTAATAAAACGGAAGTAGTTTTTATTAGTAAATGATTATACAATACATTCTTACCTGAATAAAGTTTAATTACTTTTCTGAAATATGTTGTTATCGGTATTTTTCTTTATCTATGTGGACTTTTATTTCTAGATTAAACCATAAATGATTAACGAAAGTTTCAAGCTTTTAAAAATGTTCTAATCTTTAATAAACGAATTTAATAGGAATACTTTTCTTTACCAATACCCAAATTTTTTTTTTTTAACTCACATGGGACTTTCAAATACCTCTATTGAAAAAAATTTTTTTAGTTATAGCATTGTTCTTTTCAATGAGCGAGATTTCTTTTAAAAAGTCGCTATTTCTCCAACATTCCTAGGATACTTTAATGGAAGGGTTAAAAAATTTCAAAAAAATGTAACAAGAAGAATGGACGTTGAAGGTCCGACTAAAGGCGACCTGGCTTCATCGATGCGACCATCCATCACTAGCGGAAGCTGCGTGACACAGGAAGGCAGGTACCTAGACCATCAATAATGCATGAGTACACCCCTCACTTATTGTCCCATCATACCCGATGACTCTACGACCGCTATCGACTCCACCGTTCCTGATCTCATCCTCGTTCTGGCCGAGAACGATATAGGAGGATAGCATCGGAATGGGGCGTTATGTACGCACAACAGTGACATTTCGCTCGGGCTGTTGAGATACCTGCTCCGTACCGGTGCTATACTCTACATCCTTATTGGATCTGCTGCGGAACCTTAAGCGCTGGTGGCTCTTGCCGTAATCTGTATCGAGTAGTTACGTCGCAGTGAGCATTAACTTGACGCAAGGAATCGTGTGTGGTTTTATAAATATTTTTCAACTGTTAGATAATATGAGATGTGGGGAAAGTTTCAATTATATTTCATTACAGGCAGAATAAATGTACTTAATTTTCGAAGATATTTGTAGAAGTGTGTATTTTATTATCTCCCAGATTTCTTTCCATTATTATTATTTCTCATAAATTATTTGATAATTTATCTTTTTCTCTATGTATGTCTCGTCATCCCAACCATTTCTGTTTATATAACCTGTTATATCTTCTTTGGCACTCCATTGTTTACATAGTTTTTCTGCTTTCTATTATTCTCAGCTCTGACGATGGCCTAAACGTAGGCAAAGATAAAATAAGTCTAACTCATATTATGTAATTTATTGGCTGCACCCCCTGACCATTATTTAGTCTTCTAAGATATATCCAGTCAACTATTTCCCCATGAATATGTTTTTTGTAGTCCTGGTTGGAAAGATATCATGATTTATCATACATCATAATATTGCATTTCAAACATACTTTACAATTACTGTTTGTTATTGTTGCAGTTTATGTACACGTGATATAATAAAACGTATATGTTTTTTACCTAGAAATTGGAAAAATTCAAAATAGATTCCTAAAAGTATAATTCAAATATTAATTATTTCAAGATCTAAAGTAAAACGTTCAAGTGCGACCAAGCTAAGTTTGATATCACTATAATTGAACGAAAGTTTCGCAGTTTTTTCTCATTTAACAAAAAATTAATGAATTCACTACAACTCTTGAAAAATTATTGAGACTTATGTTTATATTTAAAAAAGGAGTGGAGCAGCTCAGTTGGTTCAGCCTTGAGTTGCCCGAATATCCCGCGTTCAAATCAGGCCGAGACCAATAATGTATTTAATCTGTTATCAGTTGGGAATGGAGACCCTCTTGGGGCTCGCCCAGCCTCTTTAAAGTGGGTACTCTTAATTGGGGAATAAACCTGGGTTTTTAACGTGATCAAGGACAAATCTCCTCCCTGCACTACCGTTGTCCAAGAAACAGTACAGCCTCGCCATGTACTAAACCCAGGAACCTTCATGGGTTGTAGTGGTGCAGGTTTTTTTATTTTATATTTCAAAAATTGTATTTATTACAAGGGATAAATAAATGAGGTTTTAAAATAATGTGGATTTAATTAAATAGTTTTATGAATCTCTTAAACTCACGGATACTAGATCTTAAAACGAAATTCGTAGAATTGTAGTTTGTGTTGAAATATTGTTAAGAGTTAATCTTTAATCTTTAGAACGGATAGTCTTCAAGAATGATTATAGTTTCAATTCCAAAAATAAATCAGAGTAGATAAAATGCCGTGACAGATATATAATATATAATTACATTGAAGCATATAATTATCGGCTATCGATGGTGTGTCAAACCACTTTGTTCCCTTTTGTTCTTGCTTTGAGAGGTTTTCCATGTTCTTCGCTCAACCATCACGCCCGGACGACAAGGTTGTCCGCCCGTAGCACGCGAGTTCTTTGCGCAATAACTTGTTCATTTGTTCGTCTTCGTGCTCTTGAGAACAAACACGTACCAAGGAATAGGAAATTATACAAAAACAACAATACCAACATACAGACACAAACGAACAAAACACATACAAATAATATACATATAAACAATAGAAATGATATCCATTTTGTAATGTGTTCTTCTATAAATGAATATGTTCTTATATATATAACCTGTACCATTACAACCCGTGAACGGGTCTGGGGTTCAGTACATGGTGGATCAAAGGAGACTGTACTGTTTCGTGGACAACGGTTCTGCAAGGAGATTTTTCCAGATGTATCTGTTCTTATATGTTCCTATATATGTATATGTTCTTATATATAAATTTTGTATTAATTAGTAATTTTACCAACAACAAAAACTTACTAATCTGTAACAACCATTGATGTAAAATAATTTTCATTGTAATGGGATTATCCCACCAATGTATAAAAATATATATATAATTCGAAATAAAATATTAAAAAATAAAAAAAACACGTTCACTGTTGTCTAAGGTTGTGGATTTAAAATTAAACTTCCTGAAGGGTAACATATTTCGGATTTTTGCTAACTGATCATGTCCCTTTTTCGAAGCGTCCCTTTATAAGTCGGTAATATTAATTAATCTCATTCTGCATCTGTCGTATTGAAGAATTGATGGTATCTGTTCCGCAGGTTGTCGCTTCGAGTTGAGTCACAACAATTTTTAACTTTTCATTCGTTTCTCTTTTAATATTTGTCAAAAATACAATACTTATTGTAACTCAAGTCGAAGCGAGAACCTGCGGAATAATTACTGAAATAATATATATTATATATATATATATATATATATATATATATATATATATATATATATATATATATTATAATGTATTCATTCTTCGAATTGTGGAAGTTTTTCATCAAAATTTAAAGAAAAAAAACCTTATAATAGCTTTTAGAATTTGTTTTCCTTTCAAAGTAACCCTTTGACAAGACCGTTTGTTCAGAGGCACATTTCACATGTTTTACATTGTATATATTTTCACAATTTGTTGTCAACTTTTCAAAATCAATATTATTAATTAATTCGGACTGAAAGGTATTATATAAATCGTGTTCAGATATTGCCCAATTTTAGAGTTATATTAACACCTTATTAAAAAAAAAACTTTTTTAATAAATGTAACTTTAATTTGAAATAAAACAACTCAAAATGTGTTATTGAATGCGCTAGTCATTTCTGAAACCTTAGGCTGAACATCATAATATATATTTCGAAACTCCGTTTTTCAGAATCTATATAGAAATATATTTGTGGAATATTTCTTTTCTTGACAGCAGTCTGAAACCTATTCCTATCCAGATATTTGATCTTCTTTTGAATCTATTTTCGAGTAACGAAAAACAAGAATCCGATAAAAACTTCCGACATAGACCAATCTTTCGGATTATTACAGGGCGTGTTATTATTTATTTAATGAGTATCTTTTATTTATAATAGTTATATCTTATATGTTTTTAAAATTAATTAAAATAAATTAACTAAAATTTATTGGCGTACGTTTTATGGAAAATTTTCTTTGTATTGATTAAATAAAACGTTTTTGTTCTAGAAACCTCCTTCTTAATTTTTTTCATTTGAAATAACAATTTTCATGTTTCTTATTCTTTTTATTTTATAAATAATTATATTCTTACAAATAACCTACTAAGGTAAAATTTTTTTTTTCTTTGTACTTTTTTTTACTATGTATTTTATAATTTTATATATTAACGTTTTTAAACTAAAGTGATACATATATAAATATTATATGAGGCAGTAATATGTTAATATAATTGAAAGTTTAATAAATGAATTAACTAGTCATAAATACTATTAACCGGAAGAAAACTCTTGAAAGTTTGGAATCTATTCATTTATTTTTAACTTTTAAATAAATTTTTTTAATAAATGAATGACTTGATGTGCATCGGGTGATATTGAGAATCAGACACATATCAACAAAAATCTTCCACATATCGTCTGGGGTGGTAGATTTAAACAATTATCTTATTTTTAAACTTTGATTGATTTATGACTGAATAATTACAATTTTATCGAAAATTTTTAGATTATTAATTCATTTTTTTTTATCCAACAGTAAAATAATTTATTGATATTGTGAATGAATATGTAGGCCTATATTTCAAAAAGTATAAAAGAAAATATGTGAATGACAGTTTTAATTGTAAACAGGTCTCATAATTGTCACATCACAAATAACTTAAGTATGTCACTCCTACTTTCTTTATTTCCCATTAAAATTTAATGTGTATCTAATTAAAATAAATTTCGTAGAAATCTTTATAAAGTGATATATTAGTCGTGAAAAAAAATGATGAATTAAGAACCCTTATTCAGTAGTACATTAACATACATATCTGTAATTTACTGATAATATAAATATCATTCCTTTTTAATGGCAAAGCTAAATTCCATATTTAGCATTTTAATGTAGGTTCGTGCTACCACAAGTGTTGCCTTCGTAATAATGTAGTAATTCGTTTATAACCAAAGGTGTACTGAATATAAAATAAAAATGACTTAGTTGACCTAATGAAAGACCTGGGATTAACTATACTTTTCCGAACCATTAGGGTTAGGTTTTATGATACTAACCTAATGACGTGTTTTAAGCTACTTATTGACCTCAACTCTAATGGTAACAGCTTAATTCACACCTTTCCATTTCCAAGTTCTTCCTTCATTAGCATATTATGGTCTTTAAGTTCTGAAATCCACGCGGCTTAATGTCTCAATTATTGGAACTATGCTTCCTCATTGGTATGTGTACGTATGAGTGCGCTGTTCAAAAATATTGTTGAGTTGGATTGTCGATTTTAGTCCTATCATCGTAGTAAGACTGAGCATGGTCAAAGTTTTCTAATAATTAATCGGTACTTATAATTTAGCAGGTAACCTAAACACATCTCTTTCAATTATTGTTTTATTTTTGTCTATGTTCTCTTTCATTGCCTTCATGTGTTTTTGTTTTCTCTCCTGAGTCAATATTGCGCCCGTTTTTCTCTTCGGTCTCTCTTGAAGACCCGGAGCATTCTGAAATTCCATCCCAAGTGAAGGACGTCTTTCAATACTATCCGAAGAGACCTCGAGCTCTTCGGTTCAGTTTCCTTTAACCACGTGTTAGACTTTTTTAAGATACTTGAATACCCTTTTTGTCATTCTGCTCTAATCCATTCTTTGTTGGTGGCCAAAGAACTGAATTCTGGGGTTTCTCATTGCATTTTCTCTGTTTAGACTGTAGTGTAGTGTAGAGTTCTGTATATTGTATAATATATATAAAGGAATCTATATCTATTTATCCTACCTTGGTTTTCTGAAACGTATGTTTCTCTGTCGAATTCCATTCATAGACGCATTTAACGTGCTAATACAATCAACAATCTTCTAATCCGTCCACCGCTAATTCTTCCACAAGCGAACTCAACGGAGCCCAGGGACTTGAAGGTAAAAATGTTCTGGTCTAACTTTCACCATAAGGCGCCACCAACGCGACAGCCCATTCAGCCTCCTTGCGACTAGTCGAAGTGAATAAGAGCAATGTTTAAATGTCTTCTAAAGTTACTCGACGGTAGATCTCTGGTTCGGTGAGCCCTGTATGTTTTTCTCTCAGAAGACTGAACTGCCCAAATATCTAGTTATGTGAAAAATATGCTAATTTCTGCGTATTGGATCGATCTAATGATGGATTCAACATCTATAAAACGTCTAAATGAGGCATGTTATGTCAAACTCCTTTAAATCCATTTTCTGAAATTTTACAGGAGACCAAATAAACTGAAAGAGGTGAATTTCTTTGTGAACAGAATGATTTTCCTGAGCAACTATGATATTTATAAATGGGTTGTACAGTCAAATATGAGAGGTCTTATTGTCCGTTTGATCTCAGAAAATTTGACTTAGTCAGTTTTAAGTTAGTTATCGACAGCTTTCAAGCTCAATTGGCTTTCAACTTAGAATACTATTTGCGTGTCTACCAGTGTTTTCCGAACTGTCGAACTAAGTACCTACCAGTTTAGCATAACGGGGAAACAAGGCTTTTTAACCTGGTTATAGGGCATCTCGGGGAGGACTTTAACACAAAAAAATACATTTAACAGGATTTGCCATAACAGTCCTCCAATATATCTGAAAGACTTTAAAGAATCTTTAGCAGCAGCCATACTTCCTCTTCCTTCGTCCAGAGCTACGTTCATTTTTAACTTTTAAATCTTGTAACCAATATGAATACTAGGTAAGAGCCTTAATAATATTAGACGAATAAGTCTGAAACTTTTATATTGTTTGTTGAGCTTGTTGTATAGTTAATTGCTATTGATTCACTCAGTTTGTTATTTTTATCCTATTTTGTTATTTTTATATGTTGTTATGTTTATCCTGGTAATAGATGATTCGTTTTCAGACGAAATCTGATAATTTCGTCAGTTTTGTCTACGGTCTATTTATGATCCCAAACGTTTCCACGCCCGTTCTGAGATCGTTTCCAATTTTATCTTTTATTCCTTTTTTCCGTTGTTCCTTAGCCTGTCTATCAGATTGTGTGCTGTGCCCCCAGAGGCTACATTTATAAATCAGAACATAATTGGCTTTAGGAGCTATGTATCTATTAGGGTTGGTCCTTGACGTGCCCGCCCGCGGATAGTTCGCCGTATGATTAATACCTTTGGTGAATTATAATAAATGTTGCCTGCTTCGTTATAATAATCTTTTATTCCGATCAGTGATCTGGGAATGGCATGTACAAGAGTCGAGATTGAGTCGCGGAACTACTGTTGAGGAAGGCTCGAAGCGTACGTGTGTTGAGGGTTCTTGTAGTATCTGTCCCATCTATCAAACAGTTAAATTCCAATTAAGGAATAAAAAAACTAATAAAATTTGTAAAAATAACTGTTAAGTATATGATTTCGTAATACATCGCTCATTCAAAAGAACAATGTCATAACTCAAAAAACTTTTCGATAGAGTAAAAATTAAATCAAATGAATTAAAAAGAATCAAAATGTGTCTATTGGTAAACTAAATCATTCCTATTGTAATAATGGAACTGAAATTCTTTTAGTTACGAGCAGAAAATTTTTAAAAACTTGAAACTTTTTTTATTTTAACAGATGTCATTATTCCCATAAAACTTCAAGTTCAAACAAACGCAATACAAATCAAAATATGGCTTTATTAAAAAACAAAAACATGTTGGAAATGAAATATCAGATATGTGAATTAAAAAGCTTCAACCAATACAATTGATAATGAAGGCTTAGCTTAAAAAATGGTAAATTTTGAGTCATTGTTCTTTTTGAAGGAGCGGTATACTTTCAAACATCCTTGTCATTGAACTATTTTGAATTTATTTTCTGTAATTTCGGTTGGGATAAAAAATGTGTTTGAAGAAAATGTATTTCGAAATTCAACTGGAAACGTATCTTTAGGGACATTCATTTTAAGATAGTCTTAAAAGTCTTTGAGATTTGTTTGTCCGATTTAGAGAAGTAGAATCCATCTATTCATAAACCGCATTCATTAAGCAAGAGTTGTTACTTTTCCTAGAACATACTTGAATATTTAAACAATTTTCAAACGTAGAGTATTCATCTTGAATGATAATAGTTGACCTTGATAATATATGTGTAGAATATAATATAGGGACCTCTGCACCAAAAGTATTCATCAATGATATGTTCCTATGATCAACTTACTTTAAGATAATATAAGAAAAATTACTTGTCTTTGATATTGGGTATCGCTCTTTCAAAGACTATTTTTCGGGAATTGGTTTTTTTGTTTAGAACTTGATTGTTCTGGACTTATGTATCAGCAAGATTTTATATATCCTCTTTTGTTATTTATTTTTTATATTCCCCATCCTTCTACCATTAACAAAAGCTCCTAATTTTTTAAATTATATCTGTACGGTTTCTTCTACAAATCATGAAATATTATCTGTTCAGTTTAGGATATCGGCAGATTCAATGTTACCCATTTCTTAAAATATTTAATAAAGGCATTATAACAGATTAATGATTTCAGTGATTATAAAATGGTTCGTCTGCTTTGTGATGCTCTGTTTTCAAATATATTACTGAAGGTTCTTCATCCTGCACCTTTTCGATTTGACTAGGGCATCTCTGAATAAGTTGACCATGCCCATGTATATTTTGTATAATTTTATCCATTTATGAAGCTTAATAAAAATGTGTTAGTAGTGCTTATGTGTTCTTAAAATTGTTTGCTTGCAAACTGGCGTGTAATACTGGTAATGTACTTTATTAATGAGCATTATTTTTCTTGATCTGTTAGATTTTGTTGTAAAGGCTGATGTCAATGGGGTTTTATTAAATTTGGGTTTTCATTTGCTTTCAGAGCTATCATATCTTATGTCATTTGAGCTTTGTTTCACTGGAATATAAACGATATATTATGTAAATATATTCATTTGAAAAGAATATATTATATATTATGTATATTGACTTAGACCAAAAATTATTTGTTCTAACTATAATTATATAATATTAATACTATATTAATTAGTATAGATAAAAACCATTGAATGGTTCATAACTATTTCATAAATCTGTTGAATTCTGATATTTCTTTTTTTTAATTATTACATATATAGAACTATTTCCATAATTTTATATAATTAATTATTTATTTTTATTTTTGTTTTTAGTTTAACTTCGTGGGAAGGATTCTGGGTCCTAGAGGTATGACAGCTAAACAACTTGAACTAGAAACTGGATGCAAAATAATGGTTCGAGGAAAAGGGTCAATGAGGGATAAGAAAAAGGTATGAACCAATGCCAAAGAGGTATATTTTTTATTAAAATGAATCAACTTCACCTTTATTATAGTGATTTATCCTCTCGATAAATTTAATCATAATCCTCAATGAAAGAAAGATGAAATAGAATTTCTAAAATGTTGGAACTATGTTATTATTCTCTGCTAATATCGACTGGCCTGACTATTTCATCAAGTATTTGCTTAATCTTCTGTCAATAATTCCTAAAATTATTTTTTTCTACAATATATATATATATATATATATATATATATATATATATATATATATATATATATGCAAAATAGCATTTTTTATTTTTACAAATGATTAAGTATTTGTTTATATATATTGTTTTAACAGCCATCGTTTAAGAAATGCTATGGCAACTTGTTTTTAATTTAATTCATTTTTAAAGGAAAATATATGAAATCAAAATCTGCTCTTGTCGGCTGTAGTCAATTAGTTCATTCCTTAACTATTGTTTAAAATTTAAAAAACGTAGTTCTTGAGAAAAAGTAACCAAGAAAATATTCCGTTATTTAGTTTGGAGAGTTTTAAAAATAGTATTGGCCAGTTATGTCGTAGGCATTGTGATCTTCAGTGTCACCACTAATCCACTAGGCTATTTCCAGTGGTCTTTGTATCATCTTACCAATTTTTTTTATTTCTTTCCTGCATTCTCGGATTAGGGGACCATTTTCTCCAAGATGACGTAAGTAATCAATGCCTTGATCATTTTCTATTATTTTTTTTAATATCAAAAAATGTATTCCAAATTCAAAAACTGGAGTACAGTTGTGTGGTAAATGGCATTTATTTATTTTATTTTATTTTTAAAAACTTTAGTTCACTTTGTTTTATGTTGTTTGTAATTTAAAACTCTAATTTTTTTAAAGTTAGTATATTCGTTATTGTATTGTACTGTTAGTAGTTTATCAAATATAGTTGAAAGGTTTATATATTTGTGAATTTTACACATATGAAATTATTTTACCTACTCTTCGTTTTCCTTTAAATTAATTTTTAATTTTTGTTTTTTTCCAATCATATTACCCAGAAGATATTAACACTACATTATATAAAACCATTTTCAATTAATTTTGTTTTTTTGAAATATTTTTACTACTTAACAGTTTGTAATAATTTTTATTACTTTATTTATTTGTTTTTTTTGTAATTTGTCCAATTCAAGTTTTAAATCAATTTTTATTTTATTATGTTTCCTCATTAATTAAATTCTACAGTATGGATGCTTGAATTGTTTATATCCTGACATGATCGTTTTGTATTTTCTAATCGACATTCTCAACTTGTAAAACAGGAGGAAGCAAGTAGAGGAAAGCCCAATTGGGAACATTTGAATGAAGATCTTCACGTACTGATCACCGTTGAAGATACAGAAAACAGGGCAAGAGTTCGCCTTGCACGGGCTGTTGAAGAAGTTAAAAATCTCATTATTCCTGTAAGTTTTCCATTATCATTTAGTATTAACAAAAACTTTTTGAGTCTGTGTATGCTTATTTTAGCATTAAATAAGTTATGGACTACATTATTATAATTGTTCCTGTCATTTGATGTCCATGGAGTATTGAATATCACCAGCAAAATAAATACACTTGTTAAAAACGCTGCTTATAGAAAAAAAAATAAATAAAATGCTAAAACTTAAATCATTTATATTCTTATCAGAAAATAAAAATTACAATCTCTAAATTATTTTCTAATTTTATAAGTATACTTAATTTTGAATTCTAATTTCCAACTATTTGCTTGTTTAAAACTAAACCTGACTAGTTTAATTTAGTTCTAATCTACTAATCAATTAGTTTAAATTTTAATGTAGCAATTGTAATCTATCTAAACTGTAGGAATCTATTAGGTTGATTATTATTTCATTTTCATTTTTTTTTTTTTTATGTTTCCATCATCTATGTCACCTCTTTTAGTTTTTTAATGATTTAAAAAAAAATGTAATGAATGATCCTTAAATATTGAAATATGTTCAATTTAAGTTTATATATAATTTTTAATCTAAATAAATATTCCTAGAGAAAATTATAAAGTTAATAGTTGTTTTTATTGATTAAGTTTTAGTATACAATTTATTTCTATCTTTTACAAAAAAAAAAAAATTGAGACCAGGATATCTTAAAATTTAACTTAATTGTGTTCTATCATATTTCAAATTGATTAGTATAACATTGTGGGCTTTTTTTGTTTTTCCAGGCTGAAGGGGAAGACGAATTGAAGAAGAGGCAGTTGATGGAATTAGCTATCATTAACGGGACATACAGAGATTCAAACACAAAAGCTTTGGCTGCTGCAGGTAATGCAGTGTATTTTTTTGTTTTCCGACCATTAAATATACTTAATTAAATAATTAATAATAATAGTAATGTGGATTATATGATCACTTAATATAAATTTATTCGTCTTTTTGTTATGGCTATTAAAATATTTGGTATACAAAACATTTTTATTTTTATTTCATTCTTTTTCAGCTGATGAAGAGTGGCGGAGAATGGCTTTAACTGCTGCCGCTGCTGAAACCCAGCGTTTGATGTCTCCTGGTATTCCCGGACTAGCTACGCCGATGAGGACCCCAACAGCTGGCAATCCTCTTGGAGCTCCTCTCATCCTCTCCCCAAGGATCCCAGTGCCCACTTCAGCGGCTCCTCTGCTCTCGCCTCCTGAGGCTCATCCTCATCAGCTCATATATACACCTTATGCTGATTATACCAATTACGCAGCACTTGCAGGCACGCCTCTTATTTCGGAGTACACAGCTGCAGACCATTCTGGTGCGTTATTTGTTTCGCTGACAGGTGTTAATTCCCTTTATTCCACCAAGTCTCTGAGTGAGCCTCATCTAATTATTGTTAATGGAGTACGTTAAGTTTAAGAACATTTTATTTTCGGAAACATTTTGATTCTTATCTATAGTAGTTGTTAAAAATGTCCTCTCATCTGAAGTACAAATGATAAACAAGTTTTATTATTAAATATTGAAAAATCATAGAGTAATATTTATTTAAATGCATTAAATAATATTTATACTACTTTGAAAAAGAAATATTTTATTAGAGACTTATAAGGAAATGTGTTGGTTTAATATTCATTAATGTCATTGTATTATTTATGATACAATTTTAAAATTGTTCTAATTGTCTAGGGTTAAGCACACACTTATATGATGCTTTTTTACAAAAATCAATTGTCACTGTATATCCAGACATAGCACATTATTCTCTGTCGGGATGAGCAAGGATGTTGAGACGTCAGAGATTGAGGCAACAGACCTGGTCAATTCGAAGTTATTATTCAGAGTTCTCCTAATAAATAATACCTGCAGGTGGGCAGTGGCAGGTAGCTCTGAGGTCCTATTGTTTACGATGTCCATTTGAATATACCAACATTATTGAACCTTGATACAGACAGCAAAAACAAGCCTAATCACAACACAACAAAGATTCTGAAGTTACATCGTCATACCTTAATATAGAGGCTTTTTTACTATTATCCTGTTCGTTTGATTCTGAGTCTTCTGTTACTTTGACTTTTAGTGGCTATGGATCTACACCCCCTTCTGTATCTTCAACCATTTCCAATTCTGGTTTAAAAGTTAAATTCAAAGTAATTCCCATGATTCTGGTCACCATGATTCTGTTTATGCGGTGAATGGTGTTCTCCATATCCAGAATAATTATAGTCGGGATTCCATGTTTGATCATCATGATTGAACCTTGGACCTTCATGCTGCTGCCTAAAACCAGGCTGAACAGTCATAGGCTGCCATAGTTGACATAGCCCAACACATTTGATGATATGGCTCTAGGTTTGGTAGAATTGAGTTGAAGTCTGGCTGCCATTTTTTAGGCCCTTTGCTCCCTCCACTGTTTGACCACATTTCTATTCCACTGATTGCAATCTATTCTAGATAATATAAGTGTAACTTATATAATAATTTAATGTAACTTTTGTATCTCAAATTCTAAACATGTCTCAACAACACTCTGCCAAGAACTTTATGAAAATTTTTTGTCTTCTTGAAAACATGTATTTTATGAGATGGGGCTCCAAAGAGACTTCGGTCTAAAGGGAAAATGATTAGTTAGCATTTATAAATAAATTAATAAAATTCATATTTACCTTTACGCATAAGTATAGACATTTGTCTATCATCTTATTAATACTAATTTTATTTCTAATGCTTTAGGATATGGCTTTGTAGGGAGTTGTATTCACTTGAAGGGTTGTTTTAGCTTTTAAATCATTATTTCCATAATATATTTCATTAATTTTAAGTTTTGGTATATTAAGTATAATAATAATAATATTTTTGTATTGGTAAGAATAATTCGCATTTAATTTATTTCATACAGTTGACAAATTTATCAGTGTTTGTCAATTAAATTTATATTTGATTGCATATATGTACACTGGGGACTGGCAGGTTATTTATTTTGCTTAGTATTCATTCATACCATTTTTTTCTACAGTAGAACTCATCAAGTTCATCTCAGCACATAATATATTTAAGTATAATAGACAATTAGGTGCTGATATAGGTAAAACAAGAAATAAATCAATTAAGTTAATTCTTGTTGGATTTAAGAGATTTTAGTTTTAAACTTTATTCTTTACCATAGATTAAAGACTTTGAAAGTAAGAACTTGCAATTCTACCATCGGTTAGGAAGAAGTTATGCCTAAAAAATAATACAGTACAGTGGACTCTCCCTTAACAAGCTCTTTAGATTAAAAAAATGTTTGCTTTTTCGGAAAGTTGGGTAGTTTCAGCATAACCATAATCAGAACAGAATTATTTAATGTAAAAATCACTGACAAAAAAAGAAAAACTTCTTTTTCTTCCACTTCAAATCTTCAACTGTAAACTAGTGGGGATTAATTGAGTAAAAACCTTATGAAGACTACTGCTGATCAATTAAAAAGAGAGAGGGGTGAAGAATGATTAAGAAGAGATATGAATCAATTAGCTAAATTAAAATGATGTTTAATTAATTAATATCTATTGTGCCCATAAAATAAAAATGGGATTACGTGGACTCATTTTCTCGATAGATCCCCTTGATTTTTTAATGCATATTCACAAATTTCTCATTTCAAAGTAATATGTATCATTACTTTATTTCATAACGAGAAACAAAGAAAGAATCCTAGAATAAAGTTAAATGAAGAGAAAAAGTGCCATAAAGAAAAAATTATGAAAAATGATCTGTATGAGGATTCAACCTCTTTAATTGATGATTCTTTTTCTGAGAATGAAATAAATTCTCCATTTGTATAGATATTTTGAACATAGCACAGCATCGAAACCTTCCAGATCCACTCATTCTAAATTTTATAGATAGAATAAAAAAGGTAATGTATCTTCATCAAAGGCTTTATAAGGAAAGGGAATGTCTTTATTCTAATATTAAATAATATAGTTTCCTGTTATGGAATAAGCATCACTGTTAACATTGCCATTGTTGAATGGATGGCACCAATAAAAAAGGTTTGGAAATGGCCTAGTTAGTAGGCCATATTATTTTTTTTATTTAAAATTTTACCAAAACTAATAAAAAATATATTGTTTTCAGTTTTAACTTACAATGAAATGTTTATACCTAATGCTCTATTCTTTTTATCTGATGCTAGGTTGCTACTTGAGTTTACTATCTATTTAAACTGTATGTTTCATGTAATACAATTTAGCTTGGGTTCAAGTAACTTGAACCCAAATCTCAATAGCTTATTTTATATTTATGTAAATAAAATTTGGGTTGAAAATCTAAAATCTAGATCAATCTTCAAATAAGTTATTCCAATCAGATTTTCAGCACACAAATGTTTTTAAGGCTATTGTTTAGTCAACCAGACCCTCTTTTTTGGAGTCAACTAATCCCAATCTAAGATACTTTTCAGATGCTGTTCTCTTTTATGCCCCAACTTTGTTAGTAGTAATTATATTAATTTTTAAAAATAACAAACTTCCTGCGTGTACAATTTCTGAGAAATGAAATTCTGGAATGATACAGTCTACTTTCAAATCTCTGGTTTAGATTTAAATAAATTCTAAGCTTTTAATAAAAAGCTGACCATGTTTTTCAGTCCTTTTCATATGTATTTATACTTTTTTTTCTTTTAAATTATGCAGAAATTTTAGATATAGAAAGATGTTTTTATTAAAGGCTACACTTAATGGTGTGATTTCTTTGAAATAATTATAAACAATCAGTATAATTATAGTCTGTTTTAATTCTTTAATATTAAAATGGAATACGGTGCTAATTTCAGCTTGGGAGTTGTATTTCTGATTTGGCTTCTGATTTTAGGTTGGAAGCTCCTGAGATGAAGAATGAGAGCCTACTCTCAAAATTAGTTTGTGTTGTGTCTTTGTGTTGTGCGCGCATGTTCATTGTGCATCCTCCCTCTTCCTTGCGCACACATCACATTTCTTCACTCGAGTACACTCAGAATGTCCCTGTATTAACATCTAAAAATCTGAATTTAGATTCGGGTGTAGAGCACTTATTTATATCTGAAGTAGCAACTTTGCCTGCATATTTTTTGCATGCTTGAATATATGCATATAACTTAATCTTAATCATTTCTTTCAAAAAGAAAAATATGGATAAAAAAAAAAGAATCAATAGGCCTCTTCCTCTAATTTCTAATTTAAATCAATTCAATTACTTACAAATATTTTTGTGTTCATTTTTATTTTAAATAGCAGATGCAGGTAATATATTTCCACAGTTTTTTTTTTGTTTGTTTTTTTAAATCATTTAATGTTTGTGCCATAAAGAATTATGTAATTGGAGAAAAAGATTAATATTATAGATCAATAGAAGGAAGGACTATTGAAAAGAAATCTATGATTTCAGAAATGGCCCTCTCTGATGATCTTCCATGTGCCAGCATTACGGTAATTAACTTTCCAGAACCAGCTCTCAGTTGGCAGAACTACGGCCTCTCATTCACTTCCGTAGTCAATTGATAAATGCATGTCTTCAGTTTTTTTTTTTCTTTTTAGGTCATTCTTATATCCTAGATTGTATCTAATGCAATCTTTGTTAATTTTTACCATATTTAGTAATTAAGATTTATAAGCGTTTCAATGTAAATGAGGAACAAAAAAGTTTCATGAAACTGAGAGTTCTTCTTTATTTTTGTTTTGTTATTATTACGTATTGTAATGATTGCATTGCTTAATATTTGCTTAAACTTGTGTTAAACAAGTGTGGTGATTGTTTTTTTCTTTGTTTTACTCGTTTTGTTTTTTTTGAGGCTTGCATTTTTTTTCGGTGTAGGCAAAGGTGCTACTTTTATTTTTTTAATAAAAAAGAAAAAAAAATTGATAAAAAGTGAATATATATTTCCACTATCCAATTTGTACCTCATATTAAAGAATGGGACTATAAGTAATGTATTATTGAAGTGTACATATGTTAATAAAGTTAGGATTGTTTGTGTAGCTGAAGAAAATGAGTGTTATAAAAAAAAAAGTATTTTATATTCAATTAGAAAATTGTTTCATTGATATTAAATGAAAGATAAATAGTATTGTATAGGTATTATATATTTTTTTTATTTTATCTTTATAATATAAGTAATATTTTTAATGAGTTATTCATATTTTATATTTGCGGCAGTACGAGATTGGAGTGTATGATACTCATCAGCTGCAGGTCTTTTAGTGCATTTTTGTTTTATTTTTATAATTTCAATTTATTAAATACACAAATAAAGCAATGTGTATCGAAAAGTTGGTATATGACTTAATATAAAATGTTTTAAGTATATTGTTACATTGTGTATGTGATGTTTGCTGGGATGAAATGCTTATCTGTTATCACAAAATGGTGCTGGCCCGTGCTTCATTAACACTTCATCTTGTTTTTGAGAGTTAGATCCGTCTTGTATTCCTTTCTCATGGAACCAGTTCTGCTACTTTCTGACTTGAGCAAGATAGTTTTACTCCTTTCAGTTCAAAGGGGGCAGGCCTTCTTTGTGATGTTAGGACTAAATTAGACCATGATAACAGTATGAACATTTATATTCATGAATTGAATTAAATAAACAGGAATGATCTTGCGTTTTTAAATATTCTGTTAGAACCGTCCTTTCTAGCTAACTCTGGAGATATGAAAAATGAATGTTATTGTGTAATTAAAACAAACAAATTAATAGGCTTTTAAGTAATTCAAATATTTACTGGGTAATCCTGATTAATATTTAAATATGTCCTAGTTAATATTTAGACATTTTAAACATTTTCTGGGTTGGACCCAAAAAAATATAAGCCTATTTTTAGGCAGTCCCTTGGAAAAGTATATTTATTGCAGAATAATTTATCACTTTTTTAAATTATAAAATAGACTTAGATCTTCAGTGTTTTAGTTTTCAAAAATTTTCATTCTGTCCCATAATTATTTTTATCAGAATTCGTTTGTTGTTGATATAGCAGTTAGCCATATTCAAAAATGTAGGAACCTATTCAACCATCTTTGTTTAATCTTTTGTTAACTTATTTAAAAAATTAAATTAAACTATAAGTTAATTGCAAAGTTATAACATTCCATTCCAAAAATTAATATCTATTAATATTTTATTTAAAAATTTTCTGATATATATTTATGATTCTGAATCTTTTACCACGAATCAGTCTTCTTTTAAAAATACCAAGGTAATATCATTGATTAGGACTTGAGATAAAACTCCTCCCTCTTGCAGATTTGCAGTGATTCCTCATTTTAGCACTAGATAAAGATTGGATTCTAAATAAAAGTTCGAATACAAACCTTATTCACAATTACGATTGTTTCCATGACTATCTTCAAACAACAGCAACTTGTTGAGCATACCTTTGTTGTGTAAATAATTAATTTTCTCATTTTTCAATTTGTTTTTACTACAATGTTTTTATTTTTATTATTACGTTAAATTGATTCTTCTTCTAAAATTACTCATAAATAACTTGATACTATAATTTTCACTATTATTATTTTTTTATTTTGTTTTAATAATTGAAAAAACTTGCTTTAGTCTGAAATGGTTTAGCTGGTTTAAACCTCAATATAGTTAGTCGCAATAGTGTAATTCAGATCTCAAGCTTTCTTCTTCTTGTGAGAGTATATCTTTCCTTTGAAAATTGAGTGTTCGTTATGAAAAGTATTGGAAAATCTTTTCAGATTTTATCACTTTTCATTTTAACAGTTATTGAATCTAGCCTTATTAAATTGATACATCACAGTTTAAGAACTGAGAAATTCCTACTTTTTGTTTTGTTAACTATTAATTGTAGAGACCGATATAGGCACATGTGTTTATGTTTTTCTACATTTATACATATAAAACATATGTATATAAATAAATTGATAAATAATATATATTTTTATACCTGCGTGTTTTTATTTTGTTTAAAATAATCCGCGAAGCATATGCTGAATTCCTAAGAGACTGATTTATATGGAGCTAACAATACTTCCCTCGCTTAAGTAGAAAATTCAATGAGTGTTTAACAAAACTAAAACCAATTCTGAGACGAGGGGACCAATTGTAACATTTCTGCAGGTCAATTTTTATTAACCTCTTGACTCCTAATAACTCTATAACCATTCTGATGTTAACAATGGATTAGTCATTCTACTAGAAATACATCGCCTAAATGTTTATAGTTTATTTTGTTGTATACTTTTTCAAATGTTTTATATTTATATATATGTTGCAAATATCTGTTTTAATATATATTTTAGAATTTTCGAATGCAAAAAGGAGTTGAATATATTTGCTCCAAAATTCTATTTAGTTAGTATCAACCCTTTGTGTATATAAGAAAAAGAAAGAAATCTATTGTGTCGAATGTCGAATCTGTAGACTCAGTGCCATACGGTGTAGTCTTAATCACTGGCTGAAAATATAATCAAATTAGGATTAAATTGAGACTATTAGTTGCCATTGGGTAAGCTCAGGCTAGAAGAGAGAGTGAATGAGTGAGCATATGGGAGAATGTATTTATTATATATGTATATTATTATTTTTATTATATTATTATAAATCGGACTTTAGGGATCTGATATCATTGTGAATACAATAGTCATATCTGTTACCAGTCTCTCACTCACCTTAAGAGCTTTAGCACTTTATTTAATTATCTGCGCGGGTGCAGGTGCTGCTGCTGCAGCTGCTGTTGCTAAGCAACGCAGACATTTGGGTCAAATTCGAGAACATCCATATCAAAGGGCGGGTGCACTATCATGAAAAATTTTCTATCTTTCAAGTGCCCCCCATAAAGGTTAGTTTGTGTTTCCCAAATAGTGTATTTCTTATTTATATATTACAATATATGTTGTTGTTTGTAGACAGTTATTTTGGTTTTATTTTTATTATTTTACTTAGTTGTTTTATATTATATTTTGCAGGAGAGAATAAGCTTTTTTTAATTATAAAAAGTTTTAATTGTAATGCCTTGCTGGAAGTTTTTTTTTTTAATTTTATATATTTTATTAGTATAATTAGGTTGTAAATATTTTCTTTCATAAAAACTTTTTAAGCAAGGCATTATATAAATCTTAATTTCTGAGGGAAGAAGGACAATCTTAACATTTTAACTGGGGTTTTCCCACAGTATAAATACATGACAATACTAGTCTCAATGTTTTGTTTTTATTTTTATATTATATATGTATTTATTTATAGCTGTTATATCTTTATTTGTAGGAAAGATCATTTACCAGTGTTATCAAGTATAGCTTTAAACTACCATTAATAGTGCAGTAAATGAATGCATTTTAGACAAGGTTGTGATTTTAGTACAAGGTGCTAATGTAAAAATTGATTTGTCCTTCTTTCCTCATTTTATATTGATGATTCTTATGATAGTCAGGAATGTCTTGTTGACAAATGTTTTAATATACATGTTTTATATAAAATTATACACGAAGAGATTTATAGTTTATATATAATATATTCGTCTATTGTTAAGAATATTCTTACATTGTATACAACTTGAGCCTGTGGTCTGTTAAGTTGAAAACAAATTGTATTCAGTGGTGCACAGCAATACCGGTTTAATAAAATTTTAAAATAAATATAATTTTTTTTTATTCAAATACCCTTCAGCCTTGAGCACTTTGTAGTTGATGGAAATTAATCATAATAAAAGTAACATAATTTATTAATATTTATTTATGATAAATTAATTAACCACGATTAACAAACCAATAAAAACCCTCATACATTAAAATTAACTCCACTTTCCCATACCTTTTGCACCTAATGAGAAATTGGAAATGGTTCTTAGTTTGTTTATTGAAAATTAATATATTAATTGATGTGGTTTGCTAATGGAATTTGGGAACTAAATGCACACTAATAAACTTTATCCACAAGGCCAAGTTGACTAACTGTCTTAATTTAGCTCCTCTGGAATGTTTTTTTTTTCATATTTATTCTTATTTCTAAATTAAAAAAAAACAAACTAAATAATTAAATCTTTGATGAAGTAAATTAAATTGTTGTTTGTTATATTTGTTGTCTCTTTAACTAAGAAAGCTAAATTAGTTTTTTTGGCAAATTAAAAAAAACAAACTAAAAAACACCAAAAAGAATATGCTCTCGTAAATTTAATATCTGAATAGTAGGGTTTATTATAATCTCTTCTGTAATATGAACAAATAATTAGTTTTACACATTTTCTAAACCTTTATTTAGTTTACAGCTAATACTCTCTGAATTACTATTAACTGAAAATATGTACAAAATAATTGTTTTCAAGTATGCTATTGGTGATGGGTATGATATTGTATTATAATTCTTCTGTGAATAATCATGGCTTATACACATACATGACATTCTAACACCAATTTGTTGTAAACATTATTTTTAGTTTATGATAAATTCACAGTTGTAAAATGAAATGCTGCACGGCTTGCTATGCTATATGATTCAAAGTTTCTTTTTGATTAATAACTTATTTGTATGAGTATTAGTCATGATAAATTCACACTAGACACAAACCCTCTTTGAAATCTGTGGTTAATTGTTTAAATTTTATTAATATTTATCACCGATTCCCTTTTATTTCTCTTCTCTGAATTGTAATTCATTAGCTCTTGTTTCTGTTTTTATAATTATTTTATACAAGTCCTCGTTAACACAGATTTCGAAAGCAGGAACATTTTTTAGTTTCCATAAATTAAAAAAAAAATTACAAATTTAGTTAAACGGCATTAAAAGGACGTGGAACTCACTGAAAACTATTAAATGCTTTTGGGGTTTATAGGTTTTTAATTATTGCTTTTGATAACATTTAAAAATGCATGAAATCACTTATCTGTTACTTGGAAAACGGAATAAGTCATTGTCTTTAAAGCTTTTTGTTCTTTTCCTATTTTGTTTATTTATTTTCATTCCAAACTGTACTGTTTTACCCTCAATTAAAATTAATCAAATTGATTCATATCCTCAATAATGCCGTTTAACAAAAAATTTGAAAAATATTTTTCAATTTTTTTTCTTATTTTTTATAAAGACTATAATATGCTGACCAATTTGGAGAAGAACTAACATTCTGTTTTCTTGTTTAACCCGTTGCCGTTAGGCTTGGCGTTGCTAACAATGGATAACTCGCACGACTGTGGTCCAAATCCTAACCCAAACCCGGGAGGGAAGATATCGCCACATCACCCATCTGACACATGCAGGATAATAACTCATTTAGCTTTAGTGTTTAATATTTTGTCACGGGTTTTCTGTTCTTCTATGAGCAGGGCCCTTACCCATAGCACAGCCTTCCATCTTTCAATACCCCCTATATTGTAATTTTCAACTTCCTTAATATTTTATTTTAAAAACCACTTTCCAATATCCCACCTTATAAAAATAACATATGTAGTTTTGGTGGCAGGACTGTTAAAATACACCTGCCTGCATTGGAACTAATGCGCACTATTTATTTTGAGCGATATCATTTTTCACATTGCTTGCTACTTACTTTACTACACAATTAATTCCTTTCTGTAGGTTTTGTAAAAAGCTAATTATATGTTTTTCACATTAGAGAATGTGCTATGATTTCAATGTACAAACTACTCTTACTACTGCTACTTAATATATAACTTAGAATTTAATAAAACTTCACTTAGTTATATGCATTTAATTGTATTGATTGAAATGGAGATAATACATATGATAGTAAACAATATGTTGTTTATTATTGTAAATATTTGTTTTAATTATTGAAGAATATATATTCATGAATTAAATACTCAGTTTGCAGTATTAATTTTACATGTTATAATTTTCATATATATATTTATATAATATAATTATTTTGGTTTTCTTGAATGAATTTTGACAGTGAAGTCTGTTACATTGTTTATTAAAATTATTGACATTATCTTATATTTATTATTGTGCCAAATCTAAATAAAGTTGGCCTTTTGTTAGTTAAATGATATTGTTTACTATCATAAATATATATATATATATATATATATATATATATATATATATATATCCTTATATGTGTGTATATATAAATATATATTTATATATATATATATATATATATATATATATATATATATATATATATTGGTGTATGACAGTTGATTATAAACTTTGGTTAATTTTATGACAATACATGTAATATCAAGGGTGTGGCATACATCTGTGCCTTTGTTAGTTGGTTTTTACTAAGAGAAGTCTTCTCATGTTCTGTTATTTGTATGAATTTTTACAAAAAGCGGTTTAATATAAAGCGATAGTTTTTCTTTAGAGGATTGTTACGTACACTGATAAAATATATATATATTTATTATTTTGTATGTTCTCACTTACACATAGTTTATATTAGTTGAAAACTAAGAATTATAATTTTGGATAAAGGAAATTTTCTAGCGTTTAATAATTTTGTGTTTTGTTGAGACATTTAGAGCTATCTATGTGTAATAAAAAAAAAATTTAAATAAAAATGAAAAAATAAAAAGTTAAAAAATCATATAGATCTTGACTATGGTAACTTATTGACAATAATAATATATGAATTAAAAAAAAAAAAAACTTAGTTGTGTTTATGTTAACAACTATTTGTAGATTAAGTAATAAGGAATTAGTCCTTAGGTAAATGCAATATTATTATAATGAGTACCGATTGCAAATTTATATTTGCAAATTATATTTTTCCATCATTTAGGACTGATATATTATTTCTTTTTATTTTTTATGTTTGTTTATTAAGATTGGTTTTATTTCAAGAAAGTTTTGATCTATGTTATTTTATCAAATTCCCTATCTTTCATATATTATTTCAGATCATAAAAATTGGTGAACTTTTTGGCCAATCATAATTCCAAATTAGTAATGTACAGTGCTTACTATTACATATCTTTGTGTTGATAGAGGAAAGAAATCTCCTGAATTTCATATTCTAACTAAATGAATCCAGTTTATTTCATTAATTGTAGGTATTTAAAAAATTTAATATATATATATATATATATATATATATATATATATATATATATATATATATATATATATTACATTTAATTTACAGCTACTAACTGATACTATTATCCAGGGTATAATGGAATAGGTTGTCAGAGAAATGTCGCGTGCCATGATTAAAATAATGTATTATTAAGAACACATTGTTATTTGTGCATATTTATACTATTAAAAATTCAGAATATTCGTAGTATGCTTTAAATAGTAAACATAATATTTTAGCTCAAATTAAAATTAATAACAATATTTTCTATATCTCCTTTTTAAAACAGTATGAAAATCAAT
The DNA here is from genome assembly GCA_964056705.1 of Troilus luridus. Classification (NCBI taxonomy): domain Eukaryota; kingdom Metazoa; phylum Arthropoda; class Insecta; order Hemiptera; family Pentatomidae; genus Troilus; species Troilus luridus. The sequence continues at coordinate 62,460,504 of OZ057414.1, forward strand.
GAAATTGATCTTCACTAAAAAAACAAAAAAAAATTTTTTTTATTAATAAACAAGGTATAAACAAAGTTTACATCCCATAGTGGTTTAGGCTTGTTACTTAATATTTAATGTTAGATAATAGCAATATTTTTGGAATTGATAAGATTGGACCCTAATTTTGAGTTATTTCTTATATGATTACAAAGCTATAAAATTTATTAAAAGAATATTCTTCAAATTTAAAGAGCCTATTGAATTTGTTTTAAATAGTTTTTTATTGATAAAAATAAAATAGTATAGTTGATGATTGGATATTTTTTTGGCCTGGACATTTTAAGGTGTCTATGTTTACTATTTGTTGTCATCAGTAAGTTCTTATGAGATGTCGGTGTTGAAAACCGAATTTAGTTAAGTAGTTTTAAAAAGATCTTCAGTACGTAATAATCAAAAGGCCTTAGTGTCATTTATGGTTATCCTCTTGCCCAAATTGTTTGGTGCTTTAGTGCTAGAATATATATATTTATTATTTTTAGAGGAATTCATGCCTTGAAATTTAAGTTTAATATTTCAATATAAGAAATTTTATTTGTCACAAATTGAATATTATTGTTGTGAATAATATAAAAATAAAATAACTGTTTGGTGTAATTGTTTTTTCCATCCTTTTATCCACTTAGTATGTATTAAATTTTTCTATTATTTCATTATATGAAGAATTTTTCAGTTTTTGCAGAAAATTAACGCATCACAGATTATGCCTGTTGAGTATTAACATTTGGAATTAGTTTTTTGTTCCTTAAATTCCCATATTCAGTTAATTCCTTGTTTGTAGAGTATTTATTGAAGACAAATTGACAGAACTTTAAATTATATCCTTATGACTTCTATATGTCTTATAGACTATATTAATGATAATCTATTAATAGCTCACAGAATATTTCTTATGTTTTTATCTCAATTTTTAATTTAAATCTGGGTTGAGTCAAAGAAAGTTAGAGGGTGTAAAAGAAAGGAGTATTTAAATATTTGTCTTCTTCCTATCTTTAAGAATTTATAAATATTCAGTAATTATCACAAATAATTTCTTTGTAGAAATGAAGAAAACTAATTTCAAACAAAAACATAAATATTCATTTGAAAAACCTGTGTGGACACCGTATGACTTCTTTGTAATTCTTATTAAATTGTAAATCAGTGGTTGACCAGGTGGCCCTTAATCTATGTTTAGTTATTAGGTCTATTGGCTAGTGAGGTAAGGTTCACAATTTTATTTTCTAAAATTTTGACATTAATAGAGCATTAGTTTAAAAATCTGACCAAGAAATGTGCTATATTAAAAAGCAGTCTGTGATTCCAACCAAAGTGGCACTTCTGTGTATTGAATATTATTCTCAATAATATAAATAATCCCAAATAATAAATTTAAAAAGGATTTAATTGAATTTGGACTTCTTTTTTTTTTTTTTGCCAGTTTCTATTTAGAGGGAAAAGTAAAGTACAACTTTCTATTCTTTATCAAAGTTGAAAAGAATAACAATACGGCAATTATTCCTCAGGTTGTCGATTTGAGTTGAGTCACAAGTTTTAACTTTTCATTTGTTTCCCTTTTAATATTTTCCAAAAATATAAATTATTATGAGCTTTAGTATGGAAAAAATAATATAATTGGGTGAAATGTGTATGCATGGTTAATCATTTCATCTGTAAATAACCGATTCAACAACATATATAATCTATATTTTTATTTTGAAGAGAAAAGACTTTCCCTGGCCGGGATTCGAACCAGGGTTGCCTGGGTCTCCGTTGCAGTGCTCTGAACCACTGAGCTACCAGGGCTCATATCCAAGTCAGACAAATCCGTCAATATATTATTTATAATTACATACATACAGAGAAAGTCTTTTCTCTTCAAAACAAAAATATTTAAAAATAATCACTATCAGAATAATAATTAATGAAAATAAATTATAAATAATATATTGACGTAAGTCAACAAGATCCTAATTAAAAGTATTGTTCAATGAACATTCTTCCCCGTGTATACATCGCAAAAATTGCGAGAGCATGGGGATATAGGATCGGTGAAGAGAACGGATTTGTCTGGCTTGGATACGACCCCTGGTAGCTCACTGGCTTAGAGCACTGCAACGCAGATGCAGACGACCCGGGTTTGAGTCCCGGCCAAGGAAATTCCTCTTCTTAACAAAAATATTTAAAAATAATCACTATCAAAATAATAATTAATAAAAATATATCATCTATACTTTGTAATGTTAGTTAAAACTTTTATTGTTTGATTAAATGATTACCGAAATCTATTTAAAAATAAAATCTGATCATGATACAAATATTGTATTTATCATCTCTGGCTAAACAATTATAAAAATCAGCTTTTCTCTAATAGGAAATACATTTAATGTAGCAGGTAAATCAGTATCTCAGTCATATTTTATTTATTCTCACTTCCATCTGCTTATGCAGATATAGAAATAATTTTTAAAATGTTTATTGTGGTTATTATGGACCTTGGAATGTACTTATTCATGAACTGCTTGATTTTTTTAGTTCAACCTCTAGCCCTTTCTGAAGGTAAAGAAAATAATAATAGCTTTATGTAGTCTTATATGCCAAATATAAGATGTTTTATTGTTGAATAATAAATATATATATTAGGAAAGATACTGATTTTATAAGCTAATATACTGAACTTATGAAACTTAGCATTATATTTAAATTTAATTTTTGTGTTAAACTATTATTATCTTTAAGTGTCACTTCCAGTTTCCCAATTTCAAGCCTAGTATTTTGATAACATAAAAATAAAATCACATTTATGAAATTTGAAAAATGTTCACATTCTAACTGCTTTCTAGCCATTAGTATAAATTGCTCTCTGAAATTTCCATTTTTAGCAATACCTATATATGAGTTATTGTTTAGTTTTAAAGTGATGTGAGGAAAGTGCATAATTTAAATACTAAACATTCCAACTGGTACTTTTTCCCGACTTTACATCAGCTGAGAATCTTTGGTATGAATCATCTGAAATTTTCATTTTAGCCATTATTCTGGTGCACTTGCCACACAACTATGTAATAATTTGAATAATGGCTATTCCTGATTCTTTCTATTCTTGGCCCTGCTTTAGGAGTAAGTGCTTGGTCTTCTTTAGGAGTTTTCAGAATTTATTAAGAAAAATTAAATAAAATTAATTATGTTATCAAATGAGATGACATTGAAGTATGAGCTTAGAGTAATACTTAAACAAAAATATCTCAGGAACATTCCTTAAATAGGAAAACATTCATCGCCAACTTGTTTTGGGTTATGGGAAAGAACTGAACACTTAAAAAACAGCACTGAACTGTATACTTTCAATTTTTTTTTAATGAATAAACATTTACAAAAAAAAATAAGGATATCAAAGGAGACACAAGGCTGCTATTGGCAATATGTTGATTGACTGCGGGTGCCAAAAAGGTAGGGCTTGCCAATTACTAGTAGTTCTAATGAACTGTTACTTTAGAACACTTAGGACAGTATGTACACACACATAGTTTTATAGACACATATGTTGTCCTAATATAAATAATGCCTTGCTTAAGCAATGAGTTTTATATCACGGTTACACATACCGTTCTAATTTTTAGCTCCTCTCGCCTGGTCTCCTTCTTCTAGTGCCCACTTTTGCGGAAATTGTTTCACATCCACAGGAAGTTCCTCTCCAACCTCCTCTAAAACATTAAATGTAATCGCATTGGACAGCTATCCCTAAACTATATTCTTTTCCTGGCTTGTGTACAATTTCCATATTGTACCAGCTAGGAGACTCCTTCCACCGGGTAATTCTTGCAGAGGACTCTTTTAATTTCGCAACCTTTGGTCTATCTGCACCCAAAATTTTTTGTCAAACACATCGGACATAAAGTGTTTAATGGCTCACAGGATCCTCAAAATTTCTCTCTCTAGTGCGCTACATAAAGGTGGGAACTTGAGGTCACAACCTCAGTGTCTGCAACCTATAGAAACCCCAGAAACACAAACTGGGAAGGCTTCAGGACACACCTTAAAGACTTAATTAAAAAATGCCCCCCTGTGGTTCCATCACTTATCAGTTGGAGTTCTCAAATGCACTAAAGCACTTATCATTGCGTTCAAGGATAACTGTAGAACAACCTCTAATGGTTTAAACTGCAATTCAACATGGTGGAATTTGCAGTTAGAGAAGTCAAGATATAGAACCAGAATACTTTTCAATAAAGAAAAAAGGACTGGTGAATGGATCGAATACAGACACACTCTAACAGAATAGCATAAACTTATTCGGAAAGCCAAACAGAACTCATAGAGACAGTTCTGTCAGAAAATTAACAACACCAACACATGCGCCCGCATGAATAATTCTCTAAGAGTAATTATTGTAATACCCTGGGCTCCCTGACGAAGCCAAATGGGGATCCCATGAGCAATCAAAGAAACTATAACTGCTATGCTGGAATTGCACTTCCCAGCTTGAATCCTCGGACACGAAGGTATACCTCCCTGAGGACAGGTGCCAACTGGACTGGACATCAGTCCGGGAAATCTTCAATTCTGGCTCCATAAAATGGGCAGTTAAAAATCTTAAGCCATACAAAATACCAGGTTTTGATGGAATTTATCCTAGGAATCAAAATTATCATAGGCAGGCTTTCTACTCTATTCCAGGGCTGTCTGACCTATATCTATATTCCAACAGCCTGGAGGGAAGTTCAGGTCACATTTATTCCCAAACCAGGGAAGAAAAAATATGTTCCCAAATCACATCGCCCCATTTGTCATTCCTCATTTCTGCTGAAGACAAAGGAGAAGATTCTTGTTGATTTATCAGGGACAAGCATCTCAAAGATGGAACAGTGCTGTTGCATCAACATGCATGCAGAGAGGGCAAACCCTGCTACACTGCACTAGACACAGTGGTGGAAAATGTGGAAGATGCTCTGCAGTGGAAACAGATTGCACTCGGAGCATTTCTAGACATAAATGGGGCATTTGACAATACCCCTACTCAGATATTAACTAATGCCCTACAAAAGCATGGCATCAAACCAAACATTATCAAACGGGTCATTGCCATGCTAAAGAACAGGGTTATTCAGGCCAATATGGGCAAATATCGCCAAAAGGTTAAGGGAGCTGCAGGATTCTTTCCTATGGAGGGGTTCTTTCCCCACTGGTCTGAAACCGGGTTGTGGATGAATTACTAAACCTCTTGAATGAGTCGGGTTTCCAAGCGTTAGGCTATGCAGATGATATAGTAATTATCATCAAAGGTTTTGATCAGCATACTATCTCAGAGTTGATGACAATGGCACTAAGAATGGTGGTGAGATGGTGCATGAAAGTAGGATTGAATATCAACCATAATAAAACTGTCATTGTACCTTTTACCATATTACATGTCACCAAGAAAGCCACTAGAATTCAAGCCTAAGTAAGAGCCTTCGCGGCAACACGTGAGGAATCAGCCCCTAAGATGGCACGGTGGATGTACACTGCAACAGTCAGACCCGTGTTAACTTATGGCTCAATAGCCTGGTGGCACAGAGCTGGTTTAGGGGATGCCGGGGTACAGATTATTATATAGTTCTATAATAATAGAGCTAGGGCACGACACCGACTGTATTCCAAGCGGAAATATGGGCAATATTTGCAGGTGCCTTCGCAACGAAGGAACCCAAGAATAAGGTCATTAATTTCTTTACAGACATTCAGGCAGCATGTAATGCACTACAAAATAAAGTACCAAAATCCAGACTAGTGGAGGAGTGCTGCATAAGACTTGATGAATTAGCTGTACACAACGGAGTTAACATATTTTGGATCCCTGAGAGAATCAATCAATGGATCCCGGAATCTTTTGTCAAATGAGAGGGCCGACAAATTGGCAAAGAAAGGAGCAGAAATTGCTCTAACAGGAGGCACACCAGGAATCATGGTGTGGGGTTCCCCTCTCCCTGGCCAAAGATACAATTAGATTAAAACTTTTTATTTATTTATTTATTGATATTTACAACTATATTACAATAATATAACAAGTAAATAGGCTAAGTGACACATAATGACATGATATAATGGCAAGTAGAGAAACTACCCACTGGTAGTACTCAAATCGCAAGTTCAACTAAGAAGGTCACATAGCCATCTTCTTTTCAGACGCCTCGGAGGATTATCGGGAATTGAAGGGGAAGCTAGGTTTGAAACTAGAGGGTTTGAGTGGAAATGAAGTTTGTTATGAAAGGATAGATAGCGGGTTCGGGCCAAATCAGTAACAAATGGGGCATTAAGATCATTATGGATGACTTTATTCTTAACAAAATAAGGAGCATTGAGGATTTTACGAAGGATTTTGGACTGTAGGGATTGGATACGAGAGGAATTCGATGGCTTAGTGGAGCCCCAAAGCTCTACTCCGTAAGTCCAAATAGGTCGTATGATGGTCATGTATATGAGTCTTTTGTAATTAATTGGGAGCTTAGAGAGTTTGTCGAGTAAGTGTTGAAGTAGCCTGAAACGTCGAGTAGTTTATTGTCTTTTCAGTCTTGTATGAGAAATTAAAACTAAACTAAAAACTTGCAAAAGAGGAAATAAAACACGGTGGGATGGAGCCTAGATAAGGCACACTAAACTTTTTATAAAGGATCCCAATGACAAACTTTCTGAGAAAATCAAGAAAGAAGCCGCTCTAATGTCGGGAACCGTCCTCAAAAGTATGGTCGAAGGCATTACTGCGCATTGTAAGCACAATAAGTGTGGTGATTTTAATCCCATAATATCAGAATTGTGGTTAAACATTAAAACATTTAAAAAACATCTTGTAATCCCCAATGGACAAGTATTTAAAGCCCGACAAATTCTGCGCAAGTCCAGATTTGCCATCTGCTGGAAAGAAGTTATCACATTGGCTTTAAACTTTTGAAAATCTCTTCTCCTTATCTACTGAACCATTGGAAGACGTTGACAAAGTGAAGGTACTCCAAAATTTCCTTTCATTCAATGTTTATTAGTTGATTTCAGAAACCACAACATATATTAAAGCAGTTGAAACCTTGACTAAGATCTATGTTAAGGAAAAGGGGGAAATATTTGCACGTCACATTTTGGCTATACGTAAACAACAGCAAAAAGAAAGTGTTGACCAATAAGTTCAGGCTCTGAGGCTGGTAGCAAATGATTGTAATTTCAAGGCTGTTTCTGCTGAAGATTAATGGACTACTCTCTTCTCAAATCCACCAACGAATACTTGAAGAGTCTAAAACATTGAGCCTCGATGACGTCATCCAACGCGCCCAAGCTCTCGAGCTGGCCCATAAACAAGCTGAAGGATACTTAAAGGGTGCAAATGATTTCTCTTGCGCGGGAATTGGCAGTGATTCGAATTCATCACTTTCATTTCCAGGTATCTCCCACCCGAGTGCACGATCCGTTGACCCCAGATCAAATGATCAGAACGATGCTGGAACGAGTTAGAAGATGGGCAGCCATTGTTTCTTTTGTGGATTAGTAGCCATCCGCGCTTGTCTCGCTCTTGAATCAGAGTGAGCCAATTGCAAAATCAAGGGCCACTATGCCCGTGTATGTCGGAAAGCCAAGAAAAATACTCAGATAACCAAACCTGTATCTGCAGCTATTTTAGCATCATTGAACGACGGGTTTCTGCCTCAGTTAAGCCATGCTGTTACCTCTGCTATTGTAAATGGAATCCCCTGTAACTGCCTCGTGGACACTGGGAGTTCTAGTAGCTTCGTTAGCCTTGACTTTGTCTGTGAACACAAAATTCAAGTTATGCCTCAGGAAGGACGAGTATCGATGGCATCTACGTCGTTGTGGACGAAAGTTGAAGGATTTATTGTTGTAAAGCCAGAAATTGCTGAACACACTTACACTAAATGTAAGTTGACTGTTTTGAAAGAACTCTGTTCCGATATTCTCATCGGACATGACATACTCAATGCACACTCAAATATTCTGCTAAAATTTGGTGGTGACAAGGCACCTCTCGCAATCTGTTCGCATACTGTAGCTAAGATTGACCCTGTACGTTTCTTTGATCATCTCTCTCCTAACTGTCATCCAATTGCCACAAGGTCCTGCCAATACTGTGATGAAGACACTCAGTTTATCAAGACAGAAATCAAACGGTTGCTTTCTGAAGGAGTTATTGAGCCCTGCAATTCACCATGGAGAGCTCAGGTATTGGTTGTAAATAACAATGAAAAAAAGAGACTGGTGGTGGACTATTCTCAAACGATAAATAGATATACTCTATTTGATGCCTACCCCTTACCAAATGTTGACCAACTTGTCAGAAAAGTTGCTAATTATAAACATTACAGTGTCGTGGACTTACGACAAGCATATCATCAGATCCCAATATGTGAAGATGAGAAGAAATATACTGGTTTTGAAGCAATGGGTAAGCTGTATCAGTTTACACGCATACCTTTCGCCGTGACTAATGGAGTAGCCTGCTTCCAACGCGCAATAGACCAAATTATAACTGCTGAAAATCTCACTGGATTGTATTCATACCTCGATGACATCACTGTATGTGGAATGGATAAATCCGACCATGATACCATGACCTAAATCTGAACAACCTTATATTGACACTCGATAAGCTCGGCTATGAAATCAACAAAGCGAAAAGTAAATTTGACCTCATAAGCGTAAACCTTCTGGGACATCTTGTTTCATTCCACTCAATCAAGCCAGACCCAGCACGGCTTGCGGCGGGCTCTTGGTTTCTTTGCTCATTACTCGAAGTGGTTACCTAAATTTTCAGATAAAATCCGGGTCTTGATTGATGCCACATCATTTCCGCTGAATCCATCTGCTGCTTCCGCAAATCTAAAAAAGGATATTGCCAACTCAGTCGTCACAACCATCGATGAATCTCGCCCGCTTGTAGTAAAAACCAATGCTTCTAATTTTGCACTGGCAGGTACACTTAATCAAGATGGACGGCCGGTTGCATTTTTCTCACGATTACTAAGCAGGTCTGAAATCAGCAGACATCCACCAATCGAAAAGGGGGCTGCGGCAATTGTTGAATCCTTGAAACATTGGAGAGCATTCCTCCTTGGCAAGCATTTTCGCCTCGTAACTGATTAGGAAGCTCTGTCTTTCATTTTTGACCGAAAGCATGGGAGTAAGAAAAACATGAGAAGATCGCTAGATGGCGAATTGAGCTAGCTCCGTTCGTTTATGACATATCTTACCGTCCCGTTGAGGACAACACCAAGGCAGACACACTCTCCCGTGTCTGTAATGCTTCCACTTCTACTGACTTGTTCCAGCTTCACCAAGCTTTGTGCCACCCTGATGTTACACGTATGTACCATTGGCTCAAATGTAAGAACATTCCCTATTCACTTGAAGATGTCAAAAAGATGACTTCAAGCTATACCATTTGTGCTGAAGTAAAACCTAGGTACTTGAAAACTTCTGGAACCTAAGTTAAGGCCACCTCTCCATTTGAACGCATCAACATAGATTTTAAGGGCCCTCCCCCTTCCAGATCACAGAACTTCTACCTCCTTACCATGATTGACGAGTATTCCCTCTTCCCTTTCGCATACTCCTGTGGTTGAGTATCTCAAAAATCTATTATGTTTGTTTGGAATGCCGGCCTATGTCCACTCTGACCGGGGACCTTTCTTTATGTCTAGAGAAGTCAAGGATTTCCTCCATTCAAATGGTGTAGCCACCAGAAGAACAACACCATACAATCCGGCAGGAAACGGGCAAATTGTACGCCTCAATGGAACTCTGTGGAAAACCATTAGTCTCTCTTTGAAGACTCTGGGACTGCAGACGGAGAATTGGGAAATAGTCCTACAGGAATCCCGCGACGCTATTCGATCTCTACTTTCCACAGCAACTAACTCGACTCCCCATGAACGATTTTTCACTCATCCTCACCGTACAGCCAATGGAGTCTCCTTGCCGTCTTGGTTAACCCCTGGGCCTGTGCTCGCCAAAAAGAATGTGCGAATCAGCAAATATGAAGACCCTGTCGAGGAAGTGGAATTTCTTGAGTGTAACCCACAGTACGCCCTAATTCGCAAGAAGGATGGATCAGAATCAACCGTGTTCCTAAGACAACTAGCACGTAGAGGAACTCCTGAAATGTTGGAGAAGCCTTGCCATAACGGTGATGAACCCACTCCAATATTAGAGCCCTCTAACATGGTACATCCGGAAGAACCCTCTGCCACTTCATCTGTTCGTGGCTCTCTCTCTCTAATGAAATTGGGATCCCAGTGTGCCCCTCAAGACCTCAATGGGTGACCAAGGCTCCTTCTTACCCCTAGATAGCTAATTGAAAACTAATCCTGGTGTTACAAATCTTGAATGAAGATTTAAATATTTCTTTTTTATCTCAAATGTTGTACTTAAATTTTGCCAAATGTTTTCTTAAAACTCAGGATGAATGTGGTGATTTTAATCCCACTCGTGTGAGGGAAACTTTTCCTACTGTTGTCTAACCTGACAGATTACCATTTGTATGTTCTGTAAACTCACCATTCGTACAGTTGTTGTTTTTAGCTAATAATAACCTTTCTAAGGGTAAAACATTCATTCTTCTTTATCATCACAGGAAGCATATGCACCGCTTTGGCGTTGAACAAGAGCCTCAGTGCAGATGGTGTATGCAGGAAGACGAAACCACCTGGCACGTTGTCTTCGAATGTAATGCCCGATGTCGAAAGAGGACATTATAACTAGGTCCTGGAGGACACAAGGAACTTCAAGAACTGAGATTTAAAGATTATCTAAAATATCTCAGAAGTCTCAGAAGTCTATAAAAGGGATTTTAGGACTCGAGCGCAATGGGCCCCTTTAGGCCCGAAGTCCATTGTAGAAGAAGAGTCACTCATAATAATAATAACTCGTTATATAGTTATATATATAAAACTCGTTCGTATAGTAGGAAGTATATCATACAAGAGGCTATTGATGATAATTGTCGTCTTTGCAAATCTAAAAATGAATCCATACAACATGTGACCTCAGGCTGTTAAGTACTAGTGGGACAAGAATACCTTCAAAGAAAGATACAATAATGTACCAAATGTCATTCATCAAGCAGTTGCTAAAAATTGTGATCTAATTAAAGATCACCAACCTTTCTACCTAGATATCATCCTGAAGCATTATTAGAAAGTGGTAATGCTAATTTATATTGGGACCACAAGATGATAATAGACCACCATATACCTGTACATCACAACTGACCTGACATCGTGCTTATTGGCAAAGCAGCAAAGAAAGCACAGATTATTGAGATAGGAGTTCCTTCCAATGATAATGTGCAAAAAACAATAGGAGAAAAAAAGCTGAAATATCAGGAGCTTAGCGAAGAGTTGAAGCATCTTTATAGGCTGGTGAAGGTTGAAGTACTACCAATAGTAGTTTCTACTAATGGCCTTACTCCAGAGGGAACAATAAAATCCTTGAACTGAACAAGGAAGTTGAACTACTACAAAAAGCAGTGTTATTAGGAACTGCTAGTATTGTACGAACATTTTTAAATATCGATAAATAAGACGATTAAGCTTGACCTTGACTATGATCAGGTTAAGCCATATCAACCAGCAATGCTGAGAAGATAAGCAAATAATAATAATATGCGTCTCCCTATGAAATCAAAAAGAAAAAATCGCATCAACCCACAGAATGGCTTTATTTCTGTTATTTTTTTTAGCAAATTCTGTAATTCTAGACCTCCTCCGAGAAGGGACAAATATTTTATAAATAGGACATACGGATATTCAGGTGAGTTTAGTGGACGGCCGTAAGAGACAGAATAACATAATCGGTACCATTCGTTAATTATGGTATTTAATGGCGTATGCCATTAAAGAATCGTAAGGCGAAAAAATGAATCGGACGGTTGATAAATACTTTAAAAGAAAAAGTTAGATTCACTATTTTTCAAAGGGCTTGGAGGATTTCGGGCCAAGCTTTGAAGTCCTCTGGAAAGGATCGGAATTACGTCCTCCGCGTCCAACATATGATGTTAATATCTTTAAAAAACAGAGAAATATATATATATATAAACTACATCTCTTAAAGAAGAATATGGTGAGGCGAGGGTCTAAAAGAGGGCATCAACTGAAATGCTGTCGGGTTAACTGATGAACTGAATTTCTTTCAGTACAGTTATAGCAGACGCCGCACAGTCAACAAAGAACAGGAGATGCGTATAATGTCCCAGTTCGTGCTCCCTTCAATGAAGTATGGAGGAGGTGGTGTAACGATCTAGGGTGGAATTACAAGGTAGGAAGAACCACACTCTATATTGTTGAAGGTAACCTCATAACAGACTGCTACGCTCAAGAAATTATTGAGGAATACGTCCTTCAAACCAGAGATCTCATTAGTAGGGATTGTGGATTTCTTGGTAATAACACTTGACCTCATAGAGAAAGAGTTGTTCATCAAATTTTAGAAAACCTGGGAATTTCCCAGAGGCCCCTTCCCCAACTATCTAGACCTCAATTGTATTGAGCACATGTAGGATGTGTTCCCAAGAAAACTTTTCAATCACCACCCGCAGCAAGCTGACCTTCATCAACTGGGTGCAGCATTAATACATCTATAGAGAAAAATTCATAAAGAAACAACATAGGGCATTATACGAGGTATCATATAATATTTCCAAAAACTATTGTTTTTAATTAAAAAAATAATGCAACTAACACCTTTTATTTTGTAATTTTTAAAAATCCCTTATTTAAATTTACATGCAATAAATAAACATAATAATTTCTACTAAATGTTAATTGATCCAGTTGAGAATTATAAAAAATATATACTAGAGAAAGTAAATACCACAAAATTAGCTATCCATATTCATTAATACGCAGTTTATATACAGGATATATACAGTGTATTAAAGAGAAGCGAATTAAAATTGCTAATGTATTTAAAACTCTTAATATCGGTAAACTTGCGGAGGTCTTTTTCGATTCCGACCTCTTTGCTTATTTGTTGTTGCTTAGGAAATGATTAGTGTACGATTAACATTTAAGAACTGATATTTATTGACTTGATTGGTGAAGAGAAGTTAATAAATAACTGCGAAGTTATTATTTTATATTTAAAGAGTGGATTAAGTTAATTAATGAGTTGAACGAAATGTAATAACAATTGGATAGATATTATTAAAATTAAAATGTTTTCGGGACCCGAATCGACTACAGTTACTGCTTTTGTAGCTAAATTATGGCAAATGGTTTGTGATCCAAAGTATGATGATCTCATTTCTTGGTGTGATAAAGGTACCTCTTTTGTGATTAAAGATCAAACAAGGTTTTGTTCGGAGTTATTGCCCATGTTCTACAAACATAATAATATGGCGAGCTTCATCCGTCAACTTAACAAATATGGATTTCGGAAAGTGAATTCTCCTGTCACTTCTGCCACTTTGAAGGGTGATGTGTCTGATTTCGAATTTAGTAATCCTCATTTTATTAAAGATTGTCCTTTTCTTCTTGATCAAATCAAAAGGAAAGTTTCCAGTTCTAGAGATGTTCCAGAATTAAAAACTGATCAAGGGCTTCTTACTACGTTATTGCTTGAAGTTCAACAGTTAAAGCAAAAACAATCAGCATTTGAATCTCGAATAAGTGGTATGAAGGCAGAAAATGATGCTTTATGGAGAGAACACTCAATTCTTAGACAAAAACATCAGAAGCAACAGAAAATAGTGAATAGATTAATTCACTTTTTACTTTCGTTGGTGCATCAAACAAGAGGAGTGAATGTTAAACGATTTAATATGCCATTGATGTTAAAAGACGGGACTTGTCTTTCAATTGAAGGGCTGGATTCTTCGAGAGATCGCAGTTACACTACGACAGGACCAGTAATATGTGAAATAGAGTCAGATGACGTTTTTACTAAAACAAATCCTGAACAAATCCAAGCTGAAGAGAATAACTTATTGACAAATCAGTTGGACCACGAAGGTGAAGTCATTTTAGGACTACCTACTTCATCTGTTATTCCATTGGAAGAAGTACCTACAATAATTTTAGAATCAAACAATGAAGAAGCGAAAGCTGAGGATAACGTAGACATGTCTTTACCATCCAGTGGGCAGTCTAACAAACCACAAAATAAAAGACCTGGTGTCGGAGCTTTGACGAATGGCAAACATCAAGCAAAAGTTCGAAAAATCACCTCTGGTATTCAGAATGTTGGTTTATCGAAAATGTCTGCTACAAAAAGTTTTGTAGTACCAACTTTATCAAATACTAAAGCAATTTCTCAAAAAGGTGAAGTCAAAATGCTTTCGACTAAAAAAGTAGGTTCCAAATCTCAAATTAAGTCTGTAAGGAAGAAACCAAAGAAAAATTCTCGTAAGAGTAAAATGGCTTTAGAATCTATTGATTTATCGGATAATGACACCAGGAGTGACAACTTATTGAATGAGGAATTAGAAGACCCTCTTAAATTAGAGTCTGATGTAGCTTCTGTTAATCTGTTTAGTGATGATATTGATTACTCACTCGAACCAATTTGTTCATTATCAACTGAACCAATCATACTCTCACCAGCTGGAACAGTAATTTCACCTGGTTTTAGCGAGGATCCAGTAAAAGAAAAAAACGATAACAATTCCCTTGTTTTAAGTGACAATACCACAACAATGTCGAAGCAAGATGTTGAAAATCACATTGACTTAATGCAGTCAGATATAGATGCATTAAAAGAAATTTTACATGGAGAAGGTTTGAGTTTGGATGCAAGTGCGATCATGGGATTATTTAATGGTGATGACCCAATTTCATTAAATATGCCTGAAGCAGGAAAAGACTTAGATACTTTAAATTCCTCTCCTGTTGGCAATGAATTGGTTTCATACAACTCTCCAAGCATTATCGATTTCACCGACAGTTTAAATGATGATGATGAAATTGCAAATAGCTCTTCTTTCGCTGATGAAATTTCTTCAACTTTAAATACACCTTATGTCCCATACGAAATCGATTTTCCGAGTCCTTCACCTAGCAAACACTTTATGAAGTAATTTTCTTTATTTATTTTTTGTGATTAATTAAAAAAATCGTAGGTGCCTTGATTAAAAAAAAAAAAAAAAATTAAAGCTACTCAAATAATGCAATCATAAAGCTATTTATTTCAACTCATAGCAGCTAAGAGACATGTATTGATTTTTTTTATTTATAGAAATGTATCTAAAATTTCTTTTGTATTTTTAGAAGTATATCATCTCTATTAGAATTTTTACAAAAAGCCACCTAGTGGATGGCAAAACAAAAAGTGCAGTTTCTGGAGAAACTCTCTATAGTCCACTCATGAAAGATAAAAAAAATCCTGGTAATTATTAATGGATATTGTATTTTTGTGTTTAAAGAGTTTTAAGATTACATATATTTAAATGAACATCTATATTTGATTCTTTTAGAAGGATGTTAGTGTTGGATCAGTCATTACTTCAGTAGTAAAATGAACAAATTCAATGCGTATATTTTTCTGTACAGAATTATTTATATTGTATTAATGTATTATTCTGTGTTTAAAAATTATTATACAAATGAATTACTGTAAATTTTTTGTTAAGGATTGGTTTTTTAATTTGTTATATTTTTTCTTTTGTAATATACATATTTTATAATTACATGTTCAATGAAGTTTTACTTATTTATTTTAGGTCAATCATTATTTTTCTCTTTAACGTTTGAGTGGTCATAATTCAATTAAATACAACTTTGCATATAATTTTGCGAGGTTTAGCGAGAAACATTCTAGGCTGAAAAATGTCTTATTAAGCATCACTTAAAATCCATTAATGTTGAATAATATTAGTTGTCCTTATATATATGAAAGGTCCGGGTGGATATCAAGAAATTCTCTTATATAGGGAGAACTGTTTATTGATAAGCCGGCGTTTCGACGCACAATGCAGGTCTTCTTCAAGGCTATTATACACGGTGGGGAATGACATTAGACTAGAAATGTAGGTCGAAACATTGGCTTACCAATAAACAGTTCTTCCTATATAAGAGAATTTTCTTGACCTCCACCCGGACGAATTTCTTCCTCTTATAATCCATTAAGTGTATTATATTTTAAATATGCCTTTTTAGTTAATTTAGTAGGAGTGGCATTGGCATTTTTAAACATCTTTTGGTTACTAAAAACAGTTATTAGCTCATATGAAGTATTAATTATAGTAGTAAATTGTTCTTGAAATAAATATTGATGTACATGTAAACTGCACTAGTTATCATAGTATTCTTTGGCTCATGCTATTGTTATATTAAACACTAAAAATATAGGGTATATATAATTAATATAACATAAAAATAGTGTTGAGTTGAAAAAATGTGTAATTTTTAAAATTTTAATTTTCTATGTATGAACTGACTGATATAATTGTTTATTAAAAGCTTACAAAACTTTTACTATTTTAAATTAGTAATAATCAATTCAAATAAATTTTAAATTTAATTATGTCTGTCTTTAAAAAAAAAAAAAAAAGGCATAAGCGCCATTCTGCAAACTTAGTAAGAAACGCTTAAAACTTTTTCCACACTTCTCCTTCCTCCTTGTGCCTTTCAGCATGGAGGTTTTCCACACAAAAAACAATATTCTTAATTTTTTACCTTTAATTTTATTCTTTATTTTTAACAGTTGGAATTTACTAGTTTGGCAAAGTCTTTATAATTAGAATATTCTTCAAAAGCTTCTAGCACTAGCGAGTCAGTGATGGCTAACAATAATGGGGCTTATATCAACAATAATTGAGTTTGAGATAATTTCAAACTTGTTTTTAATATAATCCTGGCAGGATTGAGAGATGTCTAAATCCCAAAATAAATTAAAACCTGCATTTCAAATTTTTGGTGCTTAAGCCTTTTTCCACGAAAAACTAAAATAAATTGTGATGAATTATTATAATAATGTTCTTTAATAAGCATAATTTAATGAGTGTAAACATAATTAAATACTATATTATTTTGTATTTTTTTTTGTTGTAATATACGATATACATCACAATAGAGGTATTATTTATTAAATAAGAAATCTGTCTCTTTTAACTTACTTTTACTTTTAATTTTACTGTTTACTGTTTAAGTTTACTATCATGAAGTTAGTTACCCAAGTTACAAGTCCTACAAAATTTAAGTATCTTGATTGAGAACGTGTTTATATGGTATACCTGTTGGAAGATTCGACTGTTTGTTAGTTATGGAGACACAATATTTTTGTAATTATGTTCAATTTAATTACAATCGTTTCAGCTGAAATAGTACAAATGAAAAATTTTATTTTACACCTCTTTGAAGTCACGCTTACAATATTGAATTTCGACATTAAAGCAGGTTTTATGCCAGTCAGAGAATGATACTATTATTTATGTTTGAATTCATTGTTTAATTATTGGTTTTTTTTTTATTCATTGTTACAATGGTAATTCATATTATTTCTGTTGATCCACCTTATGTTTTCTGAGTAATTTAACTGTTAAAACAATACACTGATTATGATAAATTATCGCAATTGCTGTCCGGTTCTTTCTGCTTTGAGCTCCACCTCCTCTAAATATTTTACTTCAGAAAAATTCAAAAGCAAACATTTACTGGTGCAAAGTGCTTCAGAATTACATTAATGTTTCTTTTGTAAGGTATTCACTGTACAATACTCCATACAAATTATTACCAAGTTCTAATTTGTTTTGAATATTTATCAAATGTGATCTATTTTAGGAAGTCTGTTAAATCTTCATTATTTAAGTGAGTAATTGAACTTTATGCAAGTTTTGTCTTTGCAAGCCAAAAAATTAAAAATATTTTAAACTCAAGAGAATGCTAACATGTTATTATTGTTCAAAATTGATCCTTTTGAATTCTAAGAATCAGGGGTGCGTTAACTAATTTATTCAATGTAAATGAATTTAATGGAAGAATCTTGTTGAAAAGGTAATAAATGAAATCTATGAATAAGGTTAATGTTCATATAACTTTGAACTGTGGGTACCAATTATCAACCTCTTTTATTTTCAAATCTTTGCAGTTCATTTAATTTTATATAAGTCTTCTATTTTTTATTTAAGATTACTGCTTCCTATTTTCCTGAAAACAATAATTTCAATGAATCCTTAATCTTTTAATGTTATACTGTTGACTTAAGAAATTGAAACTTGAAAATTATATAATATGCATAAGTTGTTATTGAAAATACAGATAAATATTACTTATTTAATTTATATTTAGATCACATTATCTGTTAATTATTAGTAGTCACATACAAGAATAATAATGCAATTATATTTCTTAGGATATCAAGGATATGTCAGAGAAAGATCACAATTACATTTAATTGATAATTACGTCTCAAATATTAACTTATTAGGAGAATGGAGTTTTTATCAGTTTAAAAATAAATTTATTGTAATTTGTATAAGTTCTAAGAAATAAAATGTAATAAGTAGGAATATCTTTGTATCTGTTTGGGTGTAGGTGTGTACATTTATTATTATTTATTTATGAACCATTTAACTAATTATTAAGATTTATTTGTGGCGGGTCCTGCCAAATGAATAGCCAATGTTACTCCACGTTTATTTTATTGTAATTTTTATGAAACATTGGATTATAAATATTTTTAATTTCAATTAATTAACTGTTAACATAAATAGTTTAATTCAATATTTTTAGAATAATAATTATTGCATTAAAAAAGTAATAGTTTAGTTATTATAAGGTTACTGCTTAAAAATAAAATATAATAATAATTACTTGGAGGGCTAACATAAAAATATAGGTGAAGTACCCAGCTGTTTCTTGATTATAGGAGGTTTAATAGCTAATTTCATTAAAATTAAAACTAGTTCTTTAAAAGTTGCTACTATCACTAATTTCATTAAAAAGAGTGAGTTTTCAATATCTTTTATAATCATTTCATGAATAAAGGTATTAATAATATTGCTGTGCAGTAACCTTATTAAAGTATCTGGTGAATTTTCGTTGTTGAAGCAAATTAATTCTATTTATATATGTGTTATTAAATTTAGATAGTTATAAATGGTGTATACCAGCACGATCTATCTGCCTTATTGTCTGATAAGATTTTTGTTTTTAATAAATTACTATAAATAATCTGCTGAATTTCAACATGATTAAATTATCTTATGCCCAATGTCGTGTCTTCAAATTTATAAATTCATTAAAGATGAAATTTCTTCTTTTAAATTAATTACTATTTTTAAAAACTTACTTGTTGGAGCCAAGAACAGTTGGCAGCTTCCATGATGTTTCCAGAGGAAATAAGTTTAGTTTATAAAAAAATCAATGTAGTTTATCTCCATTTTTTTTTTTTAATAATTCATTTGTTGATAACCAGCAAAATGCATTTATGTTATATTTGTGATGCATATAAATTTTATTTTGAATTGTGAAAAAATCACAGTTGTCAATAAACAACAAAAATAAATTATCATATAATTAATCGTTAATCTATATTTTAATAATTATGCATTTATTATAGGTTTTTTTTATGGATACACGTATAAATATGTGTTATTCACATGTAACAAATGAACAAATTATAATTATCTTAGATATTTCTTCTTTTTAATAAAATGTTAATTTTGCTATGTTATTAGCATTTTTATTGCAGAACTTCCAATTTTAGGGCTTCAGTTCTGCAGTTAATGGCTTCCAGTTGAGGCGCAGAAAGTTTTAACTTTTCATTGGTTTTCCTTTTAATTTTTTCTAAAAATTCAAGTTATCATGAGCTTTAGTATGGAAAAGAGAATGTAATTATGGGTAATGAGTAGATTTCTGTGATCAATTCATCAAGAAATAAAAGTTTCAACTAACATTTCGAAGTATAGATATTTGTTTGTTGAAACATTCATTTCTAGATGAAACAATTACCCTGAACTGATGCACATTTCCCACAATTACATCCTCTTTTCAATTCTAAAACTCATGATAACTTGTATTTTTGAAAATATTAAAAGGGAAATGAATGAAAAGTTAAAACTTGTGACTCAACTCGAAGCGAAAACCTGTGGAATAATTACCAATTGTAGTATGTATACACACACATCATACATACATAACAAATCCTTTACAAGGAGATTCCTAATGTGCTTGGTAAATAATATTGAAACAGGTTATGAAAATATCTATATTCTAATTTTAAAATTAATAGATATTTATTTTGTAAAATAAATAAAAAACTATTTCTGTTGTTAATACCTAAATCACTATGGTTTTCTGTGGTGTTATGAATTTAAACCTTCTAATGGTTACAGTACATAACCCCCTTAAAGATATGTTACATGTCATTCAAATTAAATAGTTATATTTTCAAAGACGATAAGTTCCAATGAAAAATTACTTCTAGAGTGTAATATAAATATTACTCCTGTTTTATCTTTTATCATCAAGAGTATAATTTTTACTATAAATGTTTCTTGTCCTTTTTTGTTTTAACTTCTTAGTCTATTTACATCTCTGGAAGAATGATGGAGAAAACTAATTAAGTATATTGAGAAATTTATAGTTTCAATAAATAAATAAATGTGTGTATGTATATACATATATGTGCGCGTGTTTATAATTGGCACAATTCCTTTAGCGAGGCTATGCCTTCTGCTGCAGTCATCTAATTACTCATGCTAGTGAATTGTCCACCTCCGAAGGCACTTGCTGGGCACAATTCTCTAATGAATAATCTTGAGGAAATCCATCCCTTTTCTTCAGTTTCACTAACGAACTGGAACTTCAAAATTGTGATTAAAAATTCCATTTCGAACCACCTGCCTGCTTTCTCTGCACTTTTAGACTACCTTATCTTATTTTATGTAGCTAACACTATGGTTTATTGTCCCTGGGTCTTCAGAGATAGCTTATTCTGGTTGGAATTGTTACTTTAAAACTTCCCGAACTAAAATACGAAAAATAGGTGGCATATTCGATGAGTAGGCCTCCAAAAAATAATCTATAACTTCAAATATTATTAAATAGAAAACTTAAAAAACGGTGATGCTCGCAGAAAAGTAACATGCCTGTATTGAATCAAAGGTGTGATGCCATGTCAGATGTTTGGCTTATATAATAAACAAATTCAGGGGTAATCTGTGGTCTAGTGGTTAGCATAACAAACTACTAAGCCCAAAATCGCAGATTCGTACCCCGGCAGGGGGCCCTAGGATTTTATAAGAGAGTAAAAAATCCTTGGTTATGCCATCCTTCGGAAGAAACTTTAAATCGGAGTTCCAAGCCTGTAGGATCTCAGGTACTTGTTGAAGATCCCTATCCTTATTAAACCATTAGAATAGGACAAAGTTTGGGCTCCCACTGTAGCATTGTCCAATTAGCCATAGCAGTATAAAGTGACGTAAATGAACAAACAATAAACAAATTTAAATTACACTTAGGAACGCTTGTATGTAAGAAATCTATAGTCTGAAAGTTGTTCAATTGAAATCAGTGGCAGAGATACATTTGCAGCCCAAGAAAATAAGTGGTTAAGTCGAATTTTGTCCAAAATGAGTTTCTTGTAAGTCAGGCATTAGCTAGAAATGGAGTTATTTCTTATATTATAACTTCATTCAAGCCGAAACCAATGAGAATCTCTCTGCGAAAAATTCGACTTTCATCATTTATTAGACGGGATTGCAGATATAGTCCATTTGGTGATTACCAAAATAAGGATAAATAACAAAGGATAAAAACTTTTAAAAACACAAACAGTATTAGTTGAGGTAATTTATTTAAGGTGCAAAATTAAAAAATATTCTTTATTTTTTTTTTTTAGAAAATAACTAAATCACTAGTTCAACATTTAAATTAAGTAGTTAATCAATGGCAGAATAGATTGAAAAGAAGTAATGTAAATGAAAGTAACAAAGCATGAATTTATAGCATAGATGTTAGTTCACATGTCTCCGTGGCCTTGATCTTTTTTCTCCGGTTCCAGGCGGATAAGATCATCTATTCGGAGAATCGTGATTGCAGCCTCGGTTGCGAATTTTAAGGACTTAATTTTTGAAATAGTTGGTTCAAGCACTCCAGCCTTTTTATTGTCCCTCACAACACCTCCAAACAAGTCAAGTCCATGCCTACAAAAATTTAACACCATTTATTTTAATTTAAATAAAAAAGTTGTAATCAGATAACAAATACTTTGAGACTAAAAGCTTAACATACCATTTTAGTTGAGCATGGTCCTTCTTCGTCTGGCTAGTGTTATGGTAGGCTCTAAGCTTAGCAACTAAATCAGTCGAATCAAGGGCTGCATTAACAGCCAGTATTTTTGGGATCACTAAAAGTGATTTGGCATATTCAGCGATTGCCAACTGTTCTCTTGAACTCTGAAAATTAAAAAAGGTTATCACTTTAATATATATATACATAAATAAATCTAAAAAAATATTATTGTCTTATTATGTTTTTACTAACCAAAGAGGTAGCGAAGTTTTCCAAATAGATTGATAAAGCAGCTTCGACAGCTCCGCCACCAGCCACGACTGTTTTACTCTCAAGAACTCGTTTTACTGCACACAATGAATCGTGAATTGATCGTTCCATTTCATCGCAGAAATAATCATTTGGGCCGCGGAGGATTATCGAAGCAGCAGAGTGTGCTTTTGGGCTGTAAAAATTATATTAAATAAGATATGAAACAAATAGAAATTTATAAACAAAATTTGCCAGTCTGATATCACTATTCTTTAACGAACAACAAATGTCATCCACATTTACATTGTATTATAATTTTTTAATCATTGCTTTAATTTTTAAGTATTTTTATTTTGAAGAGAAAAGATTTTCCCCCGGCCGTGATTCGAACCCGGGTTGAAATAATCCAATAATCCGCTTCACCGTGGGGGGCGACCCTGGTAGCTCAAATGGTTAGAGCGTTGCCACGGTGAGGCGGACGACCCGGGTTCGAATCCCGGCCGGGGGCAAATCTTTTCTCTTCACAATAAAAATATTTAAAAATTAAAGCAATGATTAAAAAATTATAATAAATTGTAAATAATATAATGACTTCAGTCAATGAGATCCTAAAATTAAAAGTAATGTTCAATGAACATTCTTCCTCGTGCATACATCGCAATATTGCAAGAACATGGGGGATATGGGATCAGTAAAGAGAACAGATTTGTCCTAGGTGGGGGCCGACCCCGGTAGCTCAAATGGTTAGAGCTTTGCCACGGTGAGGCGGACGGGTTCGAATCCCGGCCAGGGGCAAATCTTTTCTCTTCAAAATAAAAATACATTTACATTGGTTTTATCTTGATTATAGAGAATTAGAAAATGTAGGGATTAATGAATTATAACCGCATTGGTTAGTTTATTTACCCTTTAACGAGTATAAGTTCATCATCACATATTCTTTCTTGCGACACTTCGGCTGCTTCACCTAGTAAACTAGCATCAAATGCTTCTTCACCTAATATTGGAAGAAATCAATTAATAGATGGGGTCGTTAAGGTATTGAAGTGCACTAGAAAATATACACGATCTTATGCCATGCATTCAACATATGTATAATCAAGCTAAAAGGATGTTCTCACCTTCCATATTAGTCAGGGATGTAGCAAAAGAGGCACCAGTTGCTTTAGCGATTCGCTTCAAATCTGCTTTTTTCACTCTCCTTACCACCATCGCATTCGCTTCGACGAAATACTACATTAAATAAAAATATATTATTTATTAAAAAAATAATATTGATTAATTACAAAACTAGAGAATGTATGTATGTATTACTTTCATGTAAATGTCATCAATGCCTCCGCTTAAAAGAACTACATTGGTGCCGACGCTAAGAATCTTCTGAATCCTGTCTTTTGTAATATCGGCTTCCCTATCTCTAATGGCTTCTAATTGATTAGGGTCTTCAACCAAAACCTGGATTTGCAAACAAAATTATTTAAATTCCATGGAATGAATTGCCATTAAGAAACTTATTAATTTACGAGGCAATTTATATTACTTACTTCAACACCCAATTTCATTTTTGTTTTTTGTAAAGAGAAATCGAGGCAAGCTATTTTAGCATTTTCTACTCTCTTAATCATTCCTGTAAATACAATTTTTTAAATTTAATTATTGATTTCTTCAATAAAATCTTTGGAAGTTTTATATGATTAATAAAATGTACATCAGTCTTATTGTTATAAATTAAATTAGGACCCTGACTGAAAACAATAAGGGTACATCAAAAACAATTACATACTAAATCCAACAGCAGCTATATTATACCAAAAAATACACCAATTTTTTACAGCAAAAATGTAACTAGAAATGCAGTTTTTACAGGCCTGTTACAAAAAAAAAAAAACGACAAGAATTTGATAATTGAGGTCAGGCACATTAACCAAATGACTAAGCTTCTTTTTCCAATGTGCGTAAAATAGAATTTATAAAAATTAATTTCATTTAATAGTTAATGAAAATTAAAATTAAAATTAAATAATAATTAAGTTGGAACACTTATCAATAGAGAATAATTCATGTCTTTATTATGATATAAAAGTAGGACATTATGAGTCTTAAAATTCCTAATCAAAACCTGAAGGAATTTCATACCTCTCCTCAATTGTTTCTAATTCAATTACTCAATTACTACCTGGATGCAGTCACAAGAGGAAGCAATTCCTATTTCCAAAGTTATTCGCAGGATTTTTATATTTATAATCACTTTCTTAAAAATAATTCAATAAATACTTCTTCAGATGAGTTAATGTCTTAGATATATTTCATAATTAATAGTTGAGCCGTATAATTTTATCAATAATAGTTGCCTGTGCATTCATATTTGTTTGAGTGTAGTCATTATTTTAGTTGTATATTTAAATTAAGTCAAATATAATCATTTTTCGATGTTTGAGTGGAAAATAGTTACTGGATAATTCTAATTCTAATTGGATAATTCCTGCTGTTTGTCCTGAAGATGGCCTACATCGTAGGCCGGAACTTTGGCACAATTAAAAAATAAGTTCTGCTTATTTTGTGTTATATTGACTGCATTCTATCCATCATAATCATTTTTCAATTTGTTTACTTTCTTTGAAATAACTATTGCATGTAAGACTAACATTCTTTACTTTACTGTTTTGTTGTTCCTATTATTATCTTATCTTTCCTGAAAAGGAACTAAGAGAACTTTTTTTTCTTTTTCAACAATTTTCTATTTTTAAAAAGTCAGGATTACGTGAAGCTGACTGAGATTATTAATTTCATAAACAGAGAAATTACATTCACCATAATTTCCAGTAATTAGATCCACAAATATTTCTCATGTTTAGTTTTACTCCTCACTACATTTATCATTTACATAGTCAACGATAAATTAAAAATAATCTGCTAACATTAGGAATGGAACTAAAATACAATACATCTTAGATGAAATGAAATATTACCTATCGATGCAACCATACAATTGAGGGCGTATCCATTAACCAATATGCTTTCTTTAGCTGATCCGCCATGGGCTTTCAAAATGTTGATAGCTTTAATAGGATAAATAGCTTTTCCTTTGCTATCGCTAACTTTAACAGCCTGTGCAGCTTCAACTACCATGGTTGCAAAAAAGTCGTCATCTCTGTAATTGATAAATAAATTGTTATTAATAAATCAAAGAAAAACAAGTTTATTTACATCAAAAATAATTAAAATCATAAAACATACATTCCAATAACTTTGCTCGATAAGGATGTTTTGGCAATATTTATGATGGAATCTTTTCCCAATTCGTCAACACTGACACACAGATGTTCTTGAATATACTTTTGAGCTTCCCTAAAAAAATAAAATATTTTATTATTACTAAAACTGTAATTAAGTCAGTTTATATATTAAGTACTAGACATATTAGAATATGTAAACTTCTAATGGGAGATAGAATTTATTCTAATTTTCTCATTGAATCCACTCTCATATTAAGCCATCTAATCATATTAGCATCTTTATAGCCATCTAATTATATCTATACAGGCACAGTGTGCCAATTTTTTATTTTTTTTTGTCTTGATTTATATTTGTTTAAACTTTTTATACTAAAAAAGAAAAATTTTTAGAAGTTAAAGTTTTTTCAAAGAATATCATAGTTTAAAATATTGGGAATAGAATACAATAAGGTTATTTCATGTAAAAAGATCAAACTATTAAATTAAATACTTTCATTGGAACAAACTAGTTTTTTTGTACAAAAAAAAGAAAAGAATTGTGACTTCATTTATGAGAACAGATTTTAAGCCCATTTTTACTCGAGTCAAACAAAATAAGGGTTGGTATCTCTGTCCATATGTTATTACCATATTTATTCTCTTATATGTTGTTAATTCATTTTCAAGGAGACCAAACAGGAAATTAGAAGTTCAATAACAGAATAGTGATTTTAAAAAAACAACATAAAATTCACTGACTAAATCAAGAAATCTCTTAGGAAGATCCATGACCAGTAATTGTTTTCAATATGGATAATTGTGAGTATACATAAATAATTTTACAGTAAAATAGAAACATTATCTACCACTAAAAGCAATTTATTTGAGAAGCATCAAGATGGCCTGAGATACCTTCTATTTCTTTTTTTCCATAGATTTGTATATTAT
Source organism: Troilus luridus (assembly GCA_964056705.1). Classification (NCBI taxonomy): domain Eukaryota; kingdom Metazoa; phylum Arthropoda; class Insecta; order Hemiptera; family Pentatomidae; genus Troilus; species Troilus luridus. The sequence goes on from OZ057414.1 coordinate 62,487,136, forward strand.
TACACCAGGTTTCATATTATTGAAATGAAAGTATAAAACTTTTACTACTCTAATTTTGAATTAATTAAAACTTTTGTTAATCTAAGATCTCATATTTGTAGTGATTCTTAGTCAATTTTTTTATTTTACTAATTTTTTTCTTTTATTTTCAAATTTAAACTTTTATATTATCTTTATAGACACAGCTAATTTGAGGTAAATAAATTGATTATGAACTAAAAAATATCAGGTTCCTAATAAATTAAGATTTGTAATAAATCTTATAAGGATACTCTCTCTTTATTATTAATATGACCAGCATTAGTTGTTTGGTATTATGAAATGCTACCATTTCATAATATTGTCCATACTACAATCACTAATATTGCCACTTCATGATACAATCAATTTAATTATCAGGCTATGATAGTTACAGTAAACAAATTAACTGTGATGTATCGAATAGAACTTACTTGCAGGCAAGTCTGTAACCACTGATGATGGAAGTGGGGTGAATATTCTGTTTTACTAATTCATCTGCATTCCTTAAAAGTTCTGCTGCAATGATTACCTATAACAGATTCTTTTTAGTCAGGCATGTTTTTCCAAAAGCATAAGACTAAAACTCATTATCTATTCAAGTACACAGGTTTATTAATATATAGGTATGTTAAAATAAATTATCTCATTACAAGTTGATTACATTAATAAATAAAAAAGTTATTTAAGTCACTGCATATTATTGGTCCTTGAGGACTGTAAATTCAACAGATGAACATTTTTTGATTATAATTAAGATACACTATCTGTACAGGAGTAAAATTCTTGAAAAAATCACTGTAAATAGTAAAAAACTTATTCTTCAGTCTCCAGGGACCAATGTAACAGTAGGTGTGTTATATAAATGAAGGGAAAAAGGAAAGTTAGCAATGAAAAACATACCACAGAAGTCGTTCCATCGCCAATTTCCTCATCTTGAAGCTGAGCTAGGTCAACGAGAACCCTAGCAGCAGGATGATCTACTTCAAGCAATCGTAGAATGGTTGCTCCGTCATTCGTAACAGTGACGTCCTTTTATAAAAACAAAAATAAAATAAGTATTATTGCTCAACTATACATTAATGTTAGTTATGCTATTAAAAGATTTTTACCCCAATATCATCGACCAGCATCTTGTCTAAACCAAGCGGCCCCAAGGAGCTTTTGACAATGTTTGCAATCGAACATGCTGCCATAACTACAAAAAAACCAATGAGACATACATTAAGAAAGCTTCTTAATGTTATGTTATGTCATAAGATAAACAAACATATTGATTATTCAGTATGAATCTAAGAATAAATAAAAAATATTTTTTTTACAATAGATACTATTTGGAAATATGAACTCAATATCTTATTTCCCACAAGTACAGCTATACCAACAATATTCTACTTTCAAAGCATCTTAGCGGACAGGGAAGATTATAAGAGCCATGCAATGTCGAATATTTTTTTAGTAAAATAGTGAATACATATATTCAACGAATAAAGGACAAGAAATAAATGGGTTATTAATTGGTTTATTTTCAGAATAAAATTTTTCCCAAAACTAATGTACCTGATGAAAGTTAAACAGTCAGAACTTAGCTTAACACATTGCCACACATGTTTACATTAATGAAAGTGCTCAGAAACACGTTTTTCTGCCTTACTGTTGCTAAAAGAATCAGTTTTGTTATCAGATCCTTTGGAAAATGTTTCTGATCGTCATCAGAGAGATCGCAGCCACATAATATATTTAAAATTTTTTTCACTAAAGTCCATTTTATCAATTAAAATTTATCCTACATAAAGTGAGAAATGTTTAAGCTTATTCACATGCACTCACACAAAATAAATAGTTCTACCTCAGAGAAACCCATTTTTCAACTGAGTGAAATATAAAAAATTTTGGTTTATGGATATTTGTCTGGACACAAAATATTCCGAACTGGTTAAGCATAAAAATCGTACACAAAAAAAAAATTGGTATATTATCCAGAATGTTACATATATATATGCTATTAAAAGATTTTCTATATAACCGAATAAAGAAATAAATGCATTAGTACACCTTTTACTAATTTTGTTTTATTAATTAATTATGCCAGATAGCAATAGCCTTCATTAGTCTACATATTGCAGAAATTTGGATAGTTTTACCTTTTAACTATTAAGAGTAATTTGATTTTTTCTACAGCAGAATTGAAACGGCTTATGCCATTCATTCTCTTTCAACCCAATATAAGTTAGTCATTAATAATAAGACTATAATTAAAATGTCTTCATATGTCATTAAGAAACACCAATCTAGATCCCTTTTGTACCACATTGATATCTACCCAGTTCTAGAGAATCACAAATTCCATTCTGATGCAAATAGCTTTCACGAATAGTCATAGCCTTTTGTTCATCAGAAGAATAAGGGGGTTGGAATGATCTATACCTCCTCCCCTTCAGTAACACCACTTCCACTCAACCATAACAGAAAGAAAGATCTTTCTTCTTTTTTTTAAATAATTCACAAATTCATAATAACTAGAGATAACTTTTGAGACATAATCATTATGATTAATCTGATGAAGGCTAGGGAAATTCCACTCGATAACTGCTGCTCAATGTTCGGAATACCAAATGACCGCAATTAGAGAACTCTAAAAACATTTGTATTGCATGACATGGTAGGAATGTGTTTCGTAAATATGATATTCAAAATATCACAGTATACTAATTTTATTTTAAAATAATATGTTTAAAATCGGGTCAAGAAATGCTAAAAACCCCATATACATAAACCGATACTAGCTATCATTTCAATGATATGAGAATCTCACATAATAAAATGACAGTATCAAGTTCAGATAACTTGAGACAAACAAATGATAATTCAATTTTCCTCTTCTTTCAACATCAATGAGGAATGTAAACATTCATAGTTAATAGGTTACAAATATCATAAATAAAAACTTTGAAACGATAAATCGCCAATTAATTAAAACTTTTAAAGGCCTGAGTCCAAAAATTTATAAAAACCCAATAATCTCCAAATACTTTATTAATGGGAGGAGAAATAAAAACCACATGGGCATTGACTAACCTTTTACCAGCAAAGGAGTAGAAACAAAAAAAAGTCATTTTAAACTTAAAAATATACCATTTTGAGTTCTGACTGGAGCTCCAGAGGTTCTTGTACCACCGACTGATAATGGAACACCTAACGTTGACATTATTTGTGATTTCAATAAGCAAAACTTGACATAAACTAAAGCTGAGTGCCGACAATCCCTGAGACTGCTTGATATCGATACAGTATATTTCGAGGTTAGTATCGATTATAAGCTAAGCTATAAATGAAAAATTACCTTTTTAATTTTTTAAAGCTTTTTTCCTAGGTAAATTTACTAATGCTGAAGTAATTTTGAACTAATAAAACATTATGGGAATATTGTATACATACAAAGTCAATGAAAGCATAAAATTAAAAATAAGACTTTATTATTTTTTTTGTTTCCTTTAATACTAAACTTCGTTAATTATGGTTTGTTTTTTTTCCTGCACTTCTTATAATAGAGGTTTTGGAAATTCTGCCGTATTGAATTGTGTGCCCAACTCTTTTATCTTTGGTTAGTTTTACGATGTGCCCCTAAAACGCACATCGCTACGCTCTTTGGTGTCTCTCCCTGTTGATTTTTTTTTCTTAAACTGAGAGCATTTTACTAACTACTACACTATTCCTTTAGAAACAGTTTAGTTATTTGATGAAATATTACTGATCATTCCTGATCTGCTTAGTTCATATTAAGACGTTATATCCAGTTACAGCAGAAACTTAAGCGCATTTACTACAAATGTGATCAATGATAATTTGTTAGTGAAGTATCTCCGATGTTTACACCGGAGAAGCAGCATTATCAATATACCAACAAATATTATATACAACATTATAAGAGAAACAAATGTTATCAATATTCTCTGGCATATACCGACAGCCTAAGGTGAACGACGAGCAACAAATCACAATGGTTCCGATACCATCACTATGAAATCATCTCTCCCAGTCATTATGCCTGTACTTTGTCCTAGCTTTAAATTTTCTCTAGCAGAACACTCTAATAATTTGAAAATCGATTTAGTGCGATCGTTCCTTTTGTAAATTCTTTCTTACCTCCTGGGTTCTGCCCTATCTCTATTCCCTCTAGCCATATTTCTCGCCTCATACAAAGTAAAATCCCAGATATCCTTCAAAAGCGTTCTCGTATCTGCCCTCTCCTATCCAAAGACTTTCGATCAGGCGATTCAAATCTATTTTCTCTCTTCAAAATAGCCTATGACATTCAAACCGCCGTCGCGTTAAAAAATCAACTACCCTCATACTTCTAGATTTATCCAAAGTTTCTATCACTGTACACCATAGTATGCTCCTCACCATGCAAAAAGAACAAGATGATTTTAATTGAATAAGTGAGTGAGCAATACACAATAACCTAAAGTTGAAGGCATAGAAGACTAATGCGATTGCAATAGATTTTACTTACTTCCTTTAAACTAATCCTCGTATTCCACCCCTCTGTCCTATGAAACGATCAAAAGCCTGGAAATCATCTTTGACCAAACTCTCTCATGGAAAAATTAGATCTCTTAAACCTCCCGGTCTACTTTCTCCACTTTCATTATCTGGATTTCCTTCGTCACCTATTCCCATTTGAAACCCGCGACTTCTGGCGGTTTTTTTTTCTATCCCATCATATTCCAATGAAACTTCATCCCTTCTTCCATTAGTCGTTGCAATAACCTTCAGTCTTCAAATCTCGCATATGCAATCATTTCATACTCATACAGTTCCAAGCAAAATCTTGTAAATACGTATTCAGATTTACAATCAGCAATTGCATATTTTCATGCAAATGAACTGATAAAATAAACTGTTATTTTAATTTTTTTTTATCCACCTCTAAATACATAAAACAAAGTCGGGTTAGTTACACCATTTATAACTCAAGGAAAGTTTGACCGTTTTTAATGATCTCTGATTTGTTGGATTGTCTCTGCAAAGAACAACTATTAAAATATCGGGAAAATTCAGGGGATAAAATTATATGGAAAATTAATTTATAATTAAATTAGGTTTCGAACTCAGACATCTTCGCAATCGTCTGCTCATATCACGCGCGCCTATTTGCAATTGATAAACGCTGCCTTTTCTAAATCGCCTGCTTCCCATGGAATAAACGCAAATCCCTCAAATCATTAAATCTGTGACCCTATGTACAGAAACTCTAGCTGAGAGCAAACATGAGAGTTTCTTTGGAGAACAATCCATCTGCTGAAGATTTCTCCAAGGAATTACAGACTATCCCAGATGAATGAAGCGGATTGATTTAATTTCCTCCGAATTTTTGCAATTTCATCTCATATTAAAACGAGCTCAACAAAATATTCCCAATGATCATTGCTAACCACAATAATAATAAAAGGTTGAGTGAGTGAGTATATTTGGTGGCTATCAACAAAGATGTGGATGACGTCCATTAGCTCAAGAGAGTATTATTACCTGGTTGAGGGTAGGTCCATAGTCCCAAGGAGTGTGAGGGTTTTAATAGTATAATTTACTCCATTGTAAAGTTGTTTAAGGAATATACCATATACACTTATTAAAAATACTTTTCGTACTATAATCGAACCAAATAGTGCTATCATCAGGAGACCCTCCAAGGACTCACTCTGCCTCTGTAAGAACAATACTTGTAAGCTGAGGGCAAACCTGTTGATTGAACCTGATTTTGGATAAATAATCAATAGCCACAACCACTGGATTAAAAAAGCTACAGTACTTGCCAAGTACTGAACCCAAGAACCTTCATAGGTCGTAGTAGCGGTACAAGTTTATTAACATTATTAACTGTCTAAAATACAAAATAAATAAATAAATCAAATTATAAACTTTATTTTGTCTATTTTCACCTTACTCTCCCTCCTTCCACCCCCCCAAAGATAAGAGAAATTTGTGGTTATTCTAGAATGATGGTGCTAGGAAATACTCTCGCATGGAAGCATCATCATCCTTAGAAATCCACAACAATGCAAACCTTTAAGAGAATTTCAACCAATTCCTTTGTTGTTGTGCCAAAAAGTACTTAGTTGGTTTGAAATAAATTCTCATCAAATTTGTCCATTCTTTTTTGTTTGTTTATTATTTCCAATATGTTTTAACATAATTAGAATCAGGATTACACTCATTTGCCAGATATCCTCCAGCCAAAAGAAGGGCCAGGTTTCAACTTAGTAGAGGCCATCACAGGAGTGTATTCCGAACCAACAGTTGATTCTCAGGAAATATAACAAATTAAATAAATACCCTGCCACAACTCGACCCATTTAAATATATCACTTTCTATTTATACATAAATATGTAATGTCTAAAAAATATTTAGATAAAAGAGTAAATACTCTTCAATTCTTTTATTTACTATAGCTCAGTTTTTCTTAGTTTATTGTCAGGTGAACCTTTAAGCTGAGGACATTATGGATAAATGATATTAAACTTTGAAAAAATATAATATTATAATCTAAGTGTTAATAGTTTATAGAATGTGCAAGAATTTGTTTTAAAATATTTATTAACAATAATGTTATAAAAGAAACAAACAAAAATTAACTTCAGTAAAATTTTAATTTTAGAAGTAATAAAGTTGTTTTCAACAATTATAAGTGCTTAAACACAATAAACTAATTTAGATATTGGATAGAGGGATAACAGAAGGCATGCTGTAATCAATAAAAATATATTTTAAACAATAATAACGTAATTAGTACTGATTAACAAATAACAGTAGATAAACCATATAAAGTTAAAAACGTTAAATTATCACAACTTCAAAGCACTTCCAGTAGGTAAGTTAATAAAGATTTGTTATTTACAATTTACCTCCAATTCGTTTTAAACTTACAAAATAACAATGATATATTTAAATTACATGACCTGTTTTAAACATTTATCCTAGATTCTTATCAGACCCTATCGTTGTACAGGAAGATTAATTATTAAAAAATAGCATCTTTATAATTATATAAAAAACAGTCACAATATTGCCACCCTAACTATAATACCTTGTTTTCTGTATGTTGGACTATTTCTAATATTGTACGCTATTAAAATCTAATTAGTTCTTTATTGTGACACTATGTTGGGCAAGTCTTGTTGTTTCAATATTTTGATTATTTTTGCAATTATCACCAATAAACATGATAAACATAATATAAATTTATTGGTTTCAAGAATAAAAATTAATGCCAATACCATTATTAAGCATGGAAACATGACATCAAAAATAACACTTTTGAAATAAAAGTAAAAATAAAACTAATCTAACCATGATCAACTCAATTGTATTAGTTAATTTAAAAATTAATAAATCAATAAATATAAGTAATTTTAATTAATAAGTTAATTTATTAACTTAATCATTATTAAGTCACATAAAGATAGACATTGTGAAGTCATTATTCACAAATATACCAATGAATGTACAATACAATGAATTAGGATTTTGGAAGACAATTAAGAAATATTAAAAAAAAAATGTATTAAAGATAAAAATACATCCATTGATGAGAAAAGCAATGTATAAAAGACAATTATTTTAAATATAATGGTGAATGCTATATACAATAAAAAGTGCTTTTATCAACATATTAAGATTTTTAGATATTAAAATAATTGACAATAGAAAGATAAAAGTCAAATGGATTAAGAAAAATATCACAAGAAACAGACTTATAAATTTGTGTTCATTTTTTATAAATGTTGTGCGAAAAAATTTAATTAACAGGGCTAAAACTCTCACAGATACAAATATATAAAATTAATGAAGACGAAAAAAGAAATTTTACACCTTATTAATTGAAAATAACTACCCTAAAGGGACAATAAATAAGTTATAGTATAGAAACACGATTATAGTTTATAATACAAGGAGTAAATAAGGCAGTCCTCAGCCTGTGTGGTGTCAGGTACTCGTTAAAGATCCCGATCCTAATTTGCCTCGATAGGAAAACATTAGGACTCCCACTGTAGCATAAAGTGATATTAAGTGAATAACAGTACATCCATACCTCGCTATATGGCCGCTCTTTACACGGCATTTCGCTATAACGGCCCTCTTCAATTAAGGCACGTTTTCGATTTAAGACCTAAAATGTTTCGCTATAACGGCAAAAAGAACTTTTTTCGAAGTCGTTAATAAGTTAGCTGAATTGACACAAAATTATATAAAAGAAAAAAAAGGGTTTGGATAGTATCACAATGATTGCTGGAAATATACTGACTCTATTGAAGCAGTAGCCCGCCTTATACAAGAAGAAGGAAATAGACAAGAAGGCAAGACAAGCAACGTTGGACAATTTTTTTAAGCCAGGCCCATCCTTACCAGCGAAAAATGATGACAACAGTGATCGGCAGGTTACCATTTCTTCATCGCCTTCAGATTAAACCCATTTTAAAAAAAAAATATGGCTGTTATTATTTTATGTACAAATGTATGTACTTGTTATGTATGTATTTTTGATTTAAATGAAATCGAAAACAACCAAGTTGGAAGAATTGAAATTGGCAAGTGGTCCTCAGCTGGCCTCATCGGGGGGAAGAAGAAGAAGAAATAAAAAGATAAAATGCATTTTAAATGATATACCATGTTACATATTTAACAAATTTGGAACCGATCCCATTGAATTTGTATTAGAATAATTGATTCTTTAAACGGCTTTTCGCTTTGCGGCCAAGTTTCGTGGAACGTATCTAGGCCGTAAAGCGAGGTATGGGTGTAGGAATATGAGTTATCAAAACTGAGATGTAATATACAAAGGAGGGCTTTATAAAAAATTAAAAACACAGATCAAGCAATACATGAAAATTAAAGTCTAAAACTTGGACCAAAATTTTGGCACAAATAAAATAAGTTAAACTTATGCGTAAAATTTATTGACTGCACCCAAACATTTCATACTCTTCTAAGATAAATCTAGTCAACCATTTTCACATCAATACTTGAATAATTGCAAAAATAATAATAATAATAAAAATCAATGGATCTTGCCCATCTTAGTATTATCACAATGAATACTAATTTGATTTCAATAGCCTGCAACAGTTAGACATTGGATTTTGCAGATAACACAAAACCTAGAAAAATCATTTAAGTCATTTTGATTAATAAGCACCTTAAATAAAGAGCCAATTCTAGAACTGAACCAAGAAATCAAAGTAACCTTAACATAAATATTATAAATAAATTGGTAATACAGGTAGATAAATTAAAACATTAATTGCATTACACTTAAAAAAAATAGATATGAATTAAAAAAATTAAAAAATTTACATATAGCTAATACATAAGGTAATCCAATCGAGTTCATTGTGAAAAAGGAAACAAAGGAATCCTCTAATTTTTTTTTTTTTTAATATAACTTTTATTAGAACTATTATATATACTGTGAAGTATAATGGCTAAAAAAGGAAAATGTTCAAAGTGATTGATATTTATGGTAAATATTCTACTTATTAACTTACTCCATACTAAGTATTAACTCAAGTTAAGCATTACTATCTATTATATAAAAGTATAGATTGCATTGTCAAAACCTAAAGAAGAGGCATTTGCCCCAAAACGTCTTAAATGATAAAATGAATACATTTTAAAGGATTTAATAATATTTTCCTTCACAAAATCAAAGAAAAAAAAATTGATATATCATCCTATACCAATTTATGAATATAATATTGGTTTGGTATTTTGACACTGACAAATTTTTATACTTGAAGTCACAAGGATTTATAATTAGAGTGATGATTAAAAAAATAAATAAATAGAGAAATTGTTGATTTATTAAAAGATATGAATAAAAATAAATATTATTCCAACAATAAATAATATATATATTGGTTAACATTTTGATTGGAATTTTACATTTCACTCCATTCAATTAATAAAAAAACAAAATTAAAAAAAAATACTTAATAAATGTTTTCTTCAGGAATTTCAGGACAAAATAATATAGAAACAATATTAGTAACCGTTTTTTGGCACTATTCTACAATATTGTATCACTTAAAAAAATCAAATGGAAAATTTACTTTGAACTATTTATAAATAAATTGGTAAAAAAAATAAATATTTGGCTACAAACACAATAATAAACTGTAAATCACAGACCCTAACATTAGCTATATTCCATATCACTCTAAACACTACCTTGTTAATTACAAAACTAAAAAAAAAAAAATCTTTGAATACTATAGACAAGATGATGTAAATTTCTTCTTAATATTAATCTCACTAATTTAGCCATTTAAAGACTAATTTAAACTTAAAGACCTAAGGCAAATTGTGCAATTAGTATATCACACTCGAGCAAGAAAAGTGTCATAATTAAAAAAAGATATTTTGTGTTAAGTATGGTTTTATAAAAGACCTAAAAGCATAATTATATCACATAAACAACCAATAAACTCAACACTTACTGAAAAAGGATTTAAAAAAACTGTTTATTCACGAAACAAGATTTGTCTATAGTAAGTAATCTACGAGGGCTATTCAGAAAGTAAGGAACGTTTCCACAATAGCGTATACATTGGTGTGCTCGTGCTCGGCACCTCAATCAGCGCCCAGCTGTGACAACGGGAACATCTCCACGCTATCCTTTTTTTTATATTCAAATTTGAAATGTGTGCTGCAATCCAAAATCCCGCCAGTTGTGAGGTGCTGTCTGTGATTCGTTTTTTGTTGGCAAAAAACTAAAAACCAATAGAAATTCATCGGGAACTGTGTGAAGTATACGGGAACAACGTAATGAGTGACAGTTCTATCAGGAAGTGGTGCATTCAGTTTAAAAATGGCCAATCAGACGTTCATGAAGTAGAGAGGAGTGGACGTCTGAGCATTGTGACTGACGATCTGGTCGCCAAAGTTTACAAAAATATTCGTGAAACCCGCCGTTTCACAATAACTGAGCTTTCTCTGTTTTCCACAAGTTTCACAGACTTTATTGTTTGAAATTGTTTCATAGAAGCTAGGCTACCAAAAATTTTGTTTGCAAGATGGGTGCTAAAAATACTTACAGATCACCACAAAGAACAATAAAGGGGGGGGGGCAGCTTTGTCGTTTTTGGAGTCCTACCACAGTCATGGTGATGCACTACTGGATCGAATCGTAACAGGAGATGAAACCTGGGTGAAACATGTGAATTGTGAGAGAAAATTACAGTCCATGAACTAGGGCCCACCGCTATGACAAGTGCCTGAATTTGAATGGTGATTATTTTAAAAAGTAGTATTTTAGTCCCTCTTTCACATGTATATAATAAAATGTTTTTCTTGTACTTGGTTTTTTTTTTTAAATTCCAAAACGTTCCATACTTTCTGAATAGCACTCGTATAGTTACTTTTTTGGAATGGTTTCATTTCAGGTCGAGAATTGGGTGATTAATTTTTATGACAACTTTACAAATTATAAATAATAAATGTTACAATAAATTAGGTTCATTATTTATTTTTAGGTTAAATGAAAATATAGATTTCTTAATTGTGACACTTTGGTCACCACGGTGCAATATTAGCTAAGTGGTGTGTGGAATTTTTTTCACAAACACGTGGAAGTAGGCAATTATATTTTTGTATATTAATAATCTACAATAATTCTAATTTAGAGTCAAAAACATTTTAAATATAAAATAAATTGGGCTTTTAGATGGAATAGATCTATTTTTATATCAAAAGATTAATAAATAAGAGTTTTTAGAACTTAAAGTAGTCCATTCCTAATTTATTTTAATTGGATTAATCAGGTAGACAAAGAAACATGGATAGACTTTTTTTTATAGTTATTCTATCATTAAATACAGTAGAATCTTTAACCTAAGGAAAAATTAATTTGCACTTTTGTCATAAAATGCCACTCATATCACATATCTCATTGATCAAATAATTATATAAAGTGCTTTAAGACAATCTGATAGGATTTGGAGTTAATTTTTAATTTGTTTTGTTTTAATTTTTTTAAGACTCCTACTTTCCAAACAAAGATTTATGTTATAATATTCCAGATTATAATCTTTGTTTGACATACATACAAAATTTAAAAACTTAATTTCAGTCATTCCATCACTGGACCAGACAGCGATGATCCAGTGATGAATTGTAGAGCTTAGGATGATGGTGAAATTTCACCCCCCCCCCTCTCCGAGCAAATGTGAAAACTTACAGCTCTACCAAATTTATTTGCATCGGGCGCGGGTACTTCTTAACATTTCATGAACACAACCACAAATATACAAAATCAAGAAGTAGATTGTCCAGTTGGCGGTCAAGGGCCAGATAAAATCATATTATTATTAATTTATTAGATGCCTTTATATCCTATGTCGAAAAGGATATGACTGGCCTTTCAGAAATATTACTTCAAACTTATTAGAAAATTCTTATTAAATAAGAGTAGTGAAATATGAAAATATTACTATTTTGCAACAATGAATATGATAATGAAATCATTCATTTCCAATTCATATTTTTAATTGTTTTTATTTAATACTGGGTTGTCACAAAAGCCCTTGTGCATGAACACAACTCTCATAATTAATTCTATAAGAATGTTTTTGTTCCTACTATTTAAGTAAATGCTAACTTTGATTAATCCTTTAATTTTTTGTGACTTCATATGGATTTATGGGGTCATTTACATATTTAAAAGGAACATGCAACGTCAGAAGAAAAAAATGGTCTTTTGAGACATACTGGAAAAAAGGACGAATCATGAAGACAGTCACCAAAGAAATTTGCAGCATAGAAGAAAGTTATTATTAACCATCAAAATACTGCTGCCTTGATTCAGGTGTTTCAACAATGGAAATATGAGCCATGCAGATAAACACAGATCATAGGCAATGGATTCTAACCTTTAATGTAGAGCAGACAGAATTTATGCGGTTCCAAGGGTAAAACAAAACGCTAATGTTTAAACGAACAAAGCCATTTTTCAACAAGAAATGGCTGAACACCGTCATTGTTTGACCAAGGAACTGCATGAAGTAAACGTTTTGCTCATCCAGTGGTTAGCCCAGATTTTGCATCATAAGATGGTTTGTAAATCAATGGTTGATTTTTAAAAGGGTTATCTTTGATAATTACCAGGATGTAAAGATTAGATGTTACGAGTTCTTTGCCCCAAAACTGGATGGAACCCCGGCATTAAATCCAATTACTGACAGAAAGATGGGTGAAAGTAGTTGAAAACAATGCACTATACTTTGAAGAGTAGTATTCAATAACATTTAAAATATGTAATCTGAAATAAATCTATAAACTAGGCACAAGGACTTTTTTTAGCAACAACCTATTATATACTCTCAAATAATGTTTTAAGGAAATTCTGAATATGATACACTCGACTATGTGCAAAAATAGTTAAATTCATATATGATTTTAAAGTAAATAAATTTCATGAACAAATCTAATTTCAATGTTTCTTCTCATAACAATATTCATACTATTATAAATATATTTTATCTGAATGATTCAATAAGTTCATTATATAAGCCATCTTATAGCAAAAAATGACAAAACAAGTGTCTGAGTTTAATAGTCATAAAATAACACCAATAATGACTAAAACATATAAATAATTGACAACACCTATGCATGGGTTCATGCATAAAAGAATAATGAGGCTAAAACCAAATAATTGGTTAATAACACTTAAATTTTAAAAATAAATCTTCAGAAGAAAATTAAGAGGAAATCATCAAAATATATCCATGAATGGCTCTTAAAAATATAATTTTTTACTTAAATGTTAATGGAAGAAAAAAAAGAAGAGAGGGGACCAACAAGTAGAATGAAGCATTATTTCTATGCCTAGATATCATCTTCCTTCTTAAAGTGTTTTACACCGTCCTCTAAAAGCATGGTTTTGAAATATTTACCAAAAATTCTGAACATGTACTGTTCTTTGTTTATGGGACAAATGCCTTCCATGAAGCCAATATGTCCACCTCTAGATGTCACAACAATACAAAGATTATCCATTTTGTAAGCTTCATCCATTGGGATACCTACAATCATTAATATGAACATGAGAAACTAGAAAAAAAATTGATTTTAAGTTATCATTTTATGATAAACATATAATTTATTGAACTTGATATAAAGCTAAGGAGGTGAAATATAGCAGAGATTTTATTCTGCAGTTAAACAGTAATAAATAGTTTAACTAATTGAGTAGTAAATAAAAGTTAACTCTGATAACAGCAAACTCGTTTTATCATAAGTATTATTGAAATTATTATTAAAATGTTCATGATTTACAGTGAGTGTGTGTTATTTGAAATAGCTCCATCACTGAAAAATACTCCTATGTTTATAAGAACATAAGATGCCGTACCTTCAATTGGTTGGAATGGATCATCAGCAGAACTCAGGCACAGCAAGGGAATGGTAACTTTGTGTATTTTATTATGGATGGTAGCATGATTATAGTAATCGGTGACATCTTTATAGCCGAACTGCTTCACTGTATATTTACTATCAAATTCCCTAATAGTTTTACTCTGAAAATATAGCATAAAAATTATATTACAAGCAATTATTCCCTTAAATAGGCGTGTTTTATTACTTTAAATTACTAACAGAATTAGAAAAAACAGTAACACATTTAGATTTTACTACTCGACTAGCTATGGTAAAAGAAGTATATTTTCATTTTTCATCACTTTTTTTTTTCACAACCTCACCTAACTTATCTTACTTAGGATTCTCAATGTTCACTTTATTTTTTTAAAATCACAAGGATTTACAGTTCTGTGAATTACAAAATAGTATTTGTTCCAACTTTCAACTTATGTAGCATTTTATAATCAAAAAGAACACAAAAAATGTTTAAGGAAATATTCTGAAGCTAATAGATATACACTGTATAAAAATAACCTGGGTAAATTAAAACAATTACATAGATACAGATTTATTAATTTTCTTATACTTTATTAGATGCAAACTTACTTATTTATTAATATTGATTTGTTAAATATAATAACATTTTATTTGTTATTTTAAACTATGAAATAATATTTCATATAATTGAATTTCAATATATAAAATAAATAAAAACTAAGGATCCTTACCTTAAGAATATCATCGATAACATATTTGCCAGTATCAAGAACAGAACGCATACTAAAAAAAAAAAAACTACATTGAAAATTAAATTGGTAATAAGGGTAAAGAAAAAATATAATCCAAAATTTAAAATAAAAAACTAAAAAGCTCTGCTGGTTCTAATTAAAATTTATAAGCAAACATTTATAGGCAATTTAAAATCACCTCAATTTCTATGATTATTTTTGGGTTACTTTTTACTTTAATAGGGTCTCAAAAACAATCAATGAGATATGCATAAAACCTTAGAGGTACCAAAATTACAACATAAATGGCAATGGAACAACTTAAAAATACCAAAAATAATTTTTTTATTAAGAAAAAAATCTTATATGAGATCTTTAACTCTCTGATGTTATAAAAAATACATACAATCAAAAATACTAGGTTCATTTTAAATATTTAATGATGAAGTTTACAATTTACATAAAGTTTTCATATTAAATTTGTCCCTCCACCTTATTTCAACCATCAATCTTTACTTTCTTTGCTAAACAAAAATAAATTAAAGTTTGAAAATATAGATATATTGTTTTAAGGTATAAGTAATTTCGGTTTTTTTCAAAGCAATTAACTAATTTGAATTCAAACAGTAATCAATGATATATGTGCTGCTTTTATCTATAACCTTCTTCCACTTTATCGGTAAAACCATAATTCTGTCACTGTAGAACTTCTGAGGTTTCTGGGTGAAAAACTGAACCAAGTAATTTTTAACGACTTCTTTTGAAGCCAACTTTACACCATTAAGAGAGTTCTGCAAAGACCGAAGCAAATGGTAGTCTGACGGTGTAAGGCCCGGCCTTTATGGTGGATGCATCAAAATTTCCCAACCAAGCTCTCACTAAAGAGATGTTTAGTATCTCATCGTCGTGATGGAAAACACTTCTCCTATTGATCAATGCCAGCCGTTTGTTTTGAATCACCTCCTTCAGTCGTGATAGTTGTTAACAGTGGAGAGTCGATTTACAACCGTTTGTGAGCTTCTCTGGGCTTTGACAACAATCCATTTTTTGGTCATTTTGCTTATACATGATCCACTTTTCATCACCTATAATTATTTTATTAAAAAATGGATTGATTTTTTTTCTGTTTCAGCAGCTAATTCACAAATGGAAACTTGGCCCATTAAATTTTTCACTGTTAATTCATGAGGAGCTGAAGTATCGAGCTTTTTTTGATATCCATTCTTGTGTGAATGGTTTAAAACTGTTTAAGGGCTGATGTTTAGTTTTAAAGCGATATTGCAAGATGAAATCTGTCTCTCTACCTCAATTTTTTCAATGATTGCATCTTTAACATAGAAATTTCTCGAATGAAACTGAGCAAACCAATTTTGACAATGGTGTGTTCACTTAAGCATTCAGCATAAACAACATACAATTTTTGATGGGCCTATGTTGTAATTTTATCATGACAGTACCTTTGTCAGACTATACTTTTATATCTAGCATTTTCTATGGACTATTAACTTCAAGCCACGCAATGGAATGGCTTCATTGAATAAGTGTTACTGGAGATATGTCAGTTTAAACCCATCCATTGGGGAAAAAACAAGATTACTGTTTCCTCAACCCTATGTTACTAGTGGATGGCTAAGTTAAACTCTAGATTATTATGGCACATTAAATCTCATGACCTTCAAAATATATTAAAATAAATAAATACCTTCGTACGATGTTGCAGAGACTAGTGGCTAAGTGCCTATTCAGAAGCATGTTTAAAACTGGAGTTTCAATACTTTGGGTACCAATATGAACATTCCAAGGCACAGATATAATCATAGCACAAGAAAGTGGAGTTTTAATCCCTTCATCTGATGAAAGATAATTACCAAGAATCAACCTATAAAAGTGTTAATAAACTATATTTATTTTATTGACACAACCTTTAAATTTGTTAATAAACAATATTTATTTTATTGAAAATAAATTCAAGTATAAAAAAGAATCATGTTATTTTATGAATAATCAGTACATCATGAGGTAAGAATTAAAATTTAAAAAATAATTTATATTTACATTTAAAAAAGCATTCCATAAAAAACTATGTTTTAATGTATGAACAGAGTAATTATTGGGTTGTCACACATGAAATGTCCTATTTTTTAAATCTTAATCTTTATAGAGGATTAAAGCGGTGCCTGTTGATTCCTAGCAAAATATTTACTATCTATAATAAGAACTTATAATCCTCTATTTGCAAACTGTGTTTGTTTTTTTCCCAAGTAGGCATACAGATTTTAGTATTATTTTAACTGAGGCCATGGAAACACACTATTTCCGTGTGTGACTACCACTTCTTTCAGAGTTTGGACAACTTTTTGCGAGGAAAATTGTTTACCCATGATTTAGACATTAAAAATGCATTTTCAGAATTCCTTTCATCACGTGACTCAGCGTTTTTAAAATCTGGGATAGAAAACTTGGTAAGCCGTTGGCAGAAGTTTATCGAAAATGATGGTAAATACTATGAATAAAAAATAAGTTAGAATTGATCTCAAATTTTTATTTTCTTCCTAGTTCTAAAAAACGGTCATTTTATGTGTGACAACCCAACAGTAAGGCAATCCTGTCTAGCTAATAATGTGGGTTTTTATAGTTTATACAATTTTCCAACTATTAAGAGGTAGAATAATTGGGAAACGATTATGAATTTTTTTACTTTCATTTGTTTTCCTCTTATATCTCATGATTATAAGAATAATAAATAAATTATGCAAAATATTGAATTAATAATGGTTACTTACCCACCCATAGAAATACCAACAGCACCTAATAATGAACCTTGATATTTTGCTTTAACATGATCAATAACTTCAATCAAATCTTCACAATTAGCAGCACAATAAGTACGAGGAGTCTAAAAAATGAGAATAAATGTTTTATATAGATACCATACAATAAAATAATAACAATTAAGATCACAATTTTGAAAATGAATGTGACACAGGTACAACATATTATACATTAACATAAATTGTATTTATATATATATATTATTTCTCTTTATTTGATGTGCTCCATGTGCATGTACTCAAACTACGATATAAATGAGAAGCTGCTTTGCAGAATATAATAAATAATACAACCTTTTCTACACAGAAAATAAGGCCAAATTATACTGATAGTTCAATTTTTTTTTTTTTGGTCATTACGGGGATAATGATATTTTACTTTGTAATAATAATTTTTAAATAAAATATTGTTAGAAATAATATTATATCACTTATTCAAAAATCAGGTTTAATATTTTTTGATTCATCTGTAAATGTTTGTAATAAAAATAAACATTTAAAGCAGAGCGATAAATAAAAAAGAAGTTAGCAGTTTAAAAAATAAAAATAAATTACAAGAAACTTGAAAGCAATTTTAGGCCACGGCTGGCTATAACAAAGCTCGTTGTAGCTACTTAACAATCAAGTCACAACAAAATTAAAAAATTATACTAAGTAATTTTTCCTTGAATCCATTCTATGTCATTAGTCATTTAAAACTACTCTGAATAAATCATTATTTTATAGTTACAGTTGGACTTTCCATACCTCTGCCCTGAAGATGGCCTGAAAGTTAGGGTGAAACGTAGGCACAAATAAAATAATTGTGTAATTCACTGATTGCACCCTCTAACCATTTCAGACTCTTCTATATTATAGTTACTACAGTTATTTTAAAAATGTATTTGTATAATTTATCATCATTTTTTTTTACCTGCACCATTTTCTACCTCACAATATTTTTTATTTACCAAAGTGGACATTATCATTTAAATTTCTTAATTTTTTTTTACTAGCAGTGAAAGTTTTACTTAGTTACCTTTAAGTAGATACAAGTACTTTTCATTTTCAATTTATTGGAATCGATTTATTACTGGTTTAATTAGATTGTAAATTTTCATTTGCGATATCTGCTCAATAAATATAAAAACCACTAATAGATTCTTTCAGATGAGGTTAAAGAATTACCATGATTCATTTTAGGTAATAGAAATGTTAAAATACAAGCTTACAATACAATCTCTTAAACTTACTTTGACGGAACATAAATTTGGAAATAAAATTTCCAAAAGGTACCAAGCTTATTGAAAGGAATCACGCTGTTAATAAGAAAATGTTATAATATTTTATGATATTCAAACCCGAAATGTGAGTATAATAACAAAGTAACAGACCAGGTATTACCCATTGGTCCTTCGACCAACCAATCCACAAGTACCTTTTCTTTTTATTTCATATTCATTTAGTTGTATGCCACTAATAAAATATTAATTAAATCAAGTAGATGTATGTGATAAAAATAGCATCAAATGAGCCGTTCAATGCACAAATTGATTAACTCCGGATAAAAAAGTGGAGAAATGGGAGAAAATAACGTGGATTGTTTTTTAAAATTCCCTTCATAATATAAATTCAAATAAATATTGTAGAATGCATAAATAAAGAGGTAACTTTCATCTTAAAGTATATAAAATGAATAAGAAAGACTAGCCAAAAAACTACTGTCAGAAATGTTGCAATTTTTATGTTACAGGTGGAGTTAATCGATTTGGCAGGTGAAAAAAGTAATAAATTTAAATTCAGTGTTTAAATTTTTAAGTTTCTTATCATAGAAAAAGTCAATTATTAGATATTCTTATTACAAATTGTCCATACAAATTAATATTAACAGTTTTTTTATATTATATTATTAATTGTGACTAATTCGTCAGCAGTATAAATGATGTATTTTTCATCAGCTTTATGTAAGAACTCGTCATTTCGATTTCTTCACAAGTGTTTGAAGTAATCAAGTTAGACAGGATGAATGAATTTCAGCAGAACATCATATCTCTCCTTTTTTCCCTTGTTGCAGATCTACCTTCAGGATTTAATAAAGGCCGATCCACATTTTTCAAACTTTGTGGTCTATCTGCCACAGATTTCCTTATATCAATTGCATTCAATTTTGAATTTTAATTATAGTCACATTTAAATTGGATAATTTGTGGTTTGGACCTTTCTAACTTGATAAAATTCATCATTTAGTGCTTGCTTGCTATTGCATTTAAATGGTATTATTGCAACGATTTGCATTAGAGTACGGAGTTAATCAAAATGACCTCTGAAAAAAATTAGATATTATTCAGTGGCAAAAAAATGTTGTTCTGTAATGGTGTTAACCATTATTGTTTAGGAAAGATTTTATTATTATAAAAAGTTGTGACAAACCAAGTGCTTTCACACGTAAATTTAAGATTTTTCAAAAAGTGGAGTTAGTCAATTTGTGCACTGAACGGCTCACATCTTATAATTAATAAAAAAAATCATAAAATACTACATACCTTGATTCGAATTCCTATCCCCCTTTGATTGAATACAATGAATCTAATTCCAAGATCAGATGCCATCAAAGCTAGTCCTTTAATATAATCAGAGTTACTACTGCCAGTTAAACCTAAATGTAAAATTGGCCATGAAGCACAGAGGATAAACACTACTACTACATTTATAACATATAATAATAAGAAATATTTGTGTTTTCTTGAACTTAATTTGTTTCCACAGCTTAGGCAATAAAAATATTATATTTAGTATTTAGTATCCTTCTAATTCTAACTAAAATGTTTTCAAACTATTGGAAAACATAACTTTAGTCAAACTAACCTACCAGGAAGAACTATAATTGTTGGTGTACTGGAAGACACTCCTTCTTTTGGATCAAGAGAATCTAAGCAAATTTCTCCACCATCTTTCAAGGTCAGGATATCTCTGAAATTTTAATGATTTAACCCATTAGAACTGAGCAATAATCTAGTCACAATATAACTGAATTATTTTAAATAACAAATACCTCTTGTACGAAATCAATGGAATGAAGGATACCCGAACAAACGAAGCAATGATAGTTTGAGCTCTCGATTCTATACACCACAACGTAGGCCAGAATTTTTCTTTTAAAAGTGGCATGTTTTTTTCAATGAATTCTGAAAACTTTCCTTTAGGATTTGTGGCTAATATGGGTTTCTAAATTGAAAAAAATGATAGGGTTTTAGTTATTGGAAAAACAGGAGGGCAAATAGTAAATACAGTCTAGTGTTGAATGATACCTTCACTACTTCAAACAAATAATAAAGCATGTAGCAAGATGTCATTGCACTTCCAATATACCAGCTTGAGAGACTGTAAAATGTATCTATACATGATCCTAACCACTCCATCTATAATAGAGCAACTATATTAATTTTGTCATACAAAATAATGTAAATTAAAAAGTTAACATGATAGATAACTGTGTAGCTTCTTATAATGTCAGATTATTAAGAAAGAAGCCTGTAACTCACATTGCCTTATAGTTTCTTGCCGAACACGATACAATATCCTACTTGGGGTACACAGCACATCCACTGTCACTCACAAATAGCGTTGGATCATGAAACACTTTTGACATCTCCTCCCTACCATTGATCTGATCTAGTTCGACGATTCGCCGCTGGGAAGCGTTAGTAGGCGCTTCCTTCACGACAGTTCTCTCGCCAATTTATGGTCAATTGTACTGATAAAAAATAAATGAAAGACAAGTGTCTTTTAAACAATATAAATTGAAAGAGCAAAGAGCGTCATGAACACGCTATGAAGTTGTGACATTGACGAAATGTTGAAATTAAATTCAAATACCGGTGAGTCGATGACACCGATTGGAAACCATTCCCTTGCAGGGTTTTCACTTGGCCAAGACACCTTTTGGCAATATAACAATCATTCACTTGCACTGTTTTATTAAGTAATTTTCTATAATTATATTCAGTAGATAAAAATAAAATGAGTGGAGGCGCTTCCTGTCAACACAGCCTCCACCAAGGTTAAACATGGATAATTCATAACAAAATCTTTGGTTGCCTGGTCTAGAATCAGGTTGAATTACGACATTGTCTTTGGATGAGTGTATGGCTTTAAGTTCCATATGTAATTTGTTTATTTTATTTTTAATATCGAAAAAATAATTTACCATTTAGTAACCGCGGTGTAAAAAAAGATTAAGTTATCGTTAGCCTTTCGTTGATACTACATTCCTGTATTTAAACATTTTAAATTATTTTAAAGAGGTAAATCATATGTTCTTATAGAATTCGAGGAAATAATTAATCAATCTCGCAAAAATTCTGTAAGAAGCTGTAAACGCTATACCTTTCAGTGGTATGGAAAGACGAAGACAAAAATCTACTTCAATACTTTTTAATAATAATATAAAATCACTAAGAAGTTAATTAATCGTTACATTCTTTCTTTATCGATCTATATATTAATCTACAACGTTGCTATTCATTATATACAGTGATGAAAGCATTCATTTTTATTGTTATTATTATATATATTTTTTGTAAATTATTACTTATTTTGTAGTAATTTTTATTAGTAAATTTTCACTGTTGGTTTTTTTCAATTGTAATATGATACTAGATTATCCTATACTTTTTAACTAAAATAGTTCTGAGCGTGTGCAGGGGCAAAAAATGACCTAGTCTCTCTTCTCTCCCCATCAAATATTTTTTTAAATATTAAATTGTGTGAGAGAAAATAGAAAATCAAATCAAGATGGAAAAAAAATCGAACTTAACTTTTAAAATTGGTCAACCAAATGGGTTCACCAGATCATATTAGCATAGAATATTTTTACAAATTATATAAAAAACATATGAGCTGTTATTTTTGAAAGTGTTACAAGTCAATTGGATTTTTAAAAAAACTTGTTTATTCTTTTAAATCATTTCAATTATTGATATTTTATAATACATTTTAAAAAGTTTATAGGGTTTTAAACGTCATTCTATTCTATCTGCTAAGTGATAAAAACATCTGCCAAAGACAAATTAACAAATTTAAAATATGTTTTTAAAGTAATTCAAATGGAAAACTTTAGATATTTCAAATATAAAAAAAATGGACTTATACCACTTTCAATATTCAACAGCTCATGTTATTTAAGTTTAAGGATCTTGCGATCTAATTCGCCAACATCAACTCATTACGAGTTATTATGGAAACAGACCATTTACACAATTAATAAATAAACAATATTAACGCACATTATATATGTGCATAAATAAAATTTTTATTCCGGCAGACAAGGTTATCCAATTGAAACACAATAAGAGCAGTCACAGGAACTTTTGCATCATTAGCGAAAGTATGCTCAGATCACTATTATGAAAACTGTAGCACGACATAATCAGAATGGAATAAACCCGAATATTCAGATATTCAAAATTTCCTAGGATAAATACTGTTTGGTAAAGCTAAAGAGTTTGCGAAGCAGAACGATGTAAAGTTTCGAGATGTAGAGTTTGAAATGTTCTAAAAAATTGACGGGATGATAAGGAATAATTTATTAGCTCATCAACCATTGATCCATTTTCTCAAAAAATCGGTAACACCCGCAAAGGGTGAGACTGAACACATAACTTTCCTCGTAGTCGGGTAATAACATGATTTATAATATTAAATACGCCGCATCATTGATACTAATGGTCCGATTAAATTGGGTATCTGTTCCGCAATTTGTCGCTTCGAGTTGAGTCACAACAAGTTTAAACTGTTTATTCGTTTCATTTTTAATATCTTACAAACATACAAGTTATCGTGAGCTTTAGTATGGATAAGAGAATTTAATTAAGGGTAATGAATAGATTTCGGTAATTGTTTGATCAAAAAATAAAAGTTTCAACTATCATTTAGTTCATTATAGATGATATATGTTTGTTGAAACGTTCATTTCCAGATGAAATGATTAACGAAGTACACAAATTTCCCATAATTACATTATCTTTTCTGTACTAAAGTTCATGATAAGTTGTATTTTTGGAAAATATTAAAAGGAAGACGAATGAAAAGTTAAAACTTGTGTGTGAGTCACTCAACTTGAAGCGACAACCTGCGGAATAATTACCTTAAATTGTCTCAAAATGAGCATTTCATCAGTGACTGAAGTATCCTTTTCGAGTTGTTTGCAAATAAAATATTCTTTTCATCATATACTTATTTTTCTCAGGAACGAATTACGAACATTGATAGAATGTAAAAATTATAAAAGAATATAAAAACTACTTGTCATTTAGTAAACAGATATCACGACTTTTTCCTTTGAATAGACCTTTTAGGAATTGTGGATGAAACATCAACAACAGACTACAAGTTTTTTTTTGTAGTTATTTTTCAAGTATTATTTATTATCTGACTTACAGGCTCTTGTTTCATGTCAATAGTACAAAGGTTAAAAAAAAATTAATCAATGTTTTCCTCGTCAATATGTTTTCATAAGGCCATTTTTTTATTCCCGGCCTTCAGTTCTGTAGTCCATACAGTAGTTTTATAAATCAATTACCTTCCGATGAATCTGTTATAGTTAACCAGTTTATAAAACTCAGTAATCGAAATAGTACCTGTATGTAGTACTTACGTTATTTTAAAAACTAAAATATATATCATACTTAGATCAAGAAAAACAAAAAAGTAATTTATTGAAGCAATGTGAAGGACGTGACGAATACACTTACAGTGGAGACCACTTAAAGTTGCAAACCAATTTTCATGTTAATTTTTTAAGAACTTAACAAGTATTAGAGGAACCTCGTATCTTTAACCACTTTTGTTTTTATTATGATTATGTATTTACCTGGCACGTAACAAGGCCATGGCTCATTAACTGAAATAGAATATTACACAAGTACAGACAGTGAATCACACAAAACAGTGGAAACTATATGCTTGTTTGAATGTTTGTTTGAGTATAAATATTTGGTAAGGCAAACAAGGGCTTAGAGCATTCAAATTTGTGTAATTAGAAGTAAATTTAACTAGCTTTTATTTAATCTCTTAGGAGAATGTAACTGCTCAATTAATCTCTCTATAAATACGGATAATTTTGTGAAAAAAAATCAAATTTTTGTTTTAAAAGAAATTTGAAAACAAAATCTTTCAGATTCAAATTATTTAATTCGGTATCAATTCCGCTGGTTGTCGCTTCAAATTAATTTATAAGCATTAACTGTTTATTAGTTTCCTTTTTGATATTCTCTAAAAATACAAGTTATACTATTGTGGAAAAAAAAAAATTCAATTATGGGAAATGTGCAGATTCCCATAATAATTTCATCATCTATATTTCAAAATGTCAGTTGAAGCGTTTATTTCTCGATGAAATGATTACCGAAATCCACACGTTTCCCATAATTACATTCTTTTTTCCATAATAAAGCTCACAATAATTTGTATTTTTAGAGAATATTAAAAAAGGAGCCCATAAGCAGTTTAAACTTGTAACTCGACTCGAAGCGACAACAGATTAAAAAAAAATCTGTACCACCACAACCCATGAAGGGTCTAGGGTTCAGCACGTGGTAAAAACTGTACTGTTTTTTGGATAACGGTTGCGCAGGAAGATGATTTGTCATAGATCACTCTCAGACGCCAGATATCCCCTCCTTATTTTGGATACCCACTTTATAGAGCCTGGGTCAGCCCCAGGAGGGTCCTAGATCCCATATGATCCATCTCCGGCCGCATACAGATTAAATAAAAGTCTGCCACAGCCGGATTTGAACAGATATGCGACTTAATTCCATTCAAAACCAAAAAATTAATTTAAAAAATCGCCCAAAAAATTCGTTAAAGTTTTTTTTCGTTTTGGAAGTAATTTGAAAACAATAATTTTTCAGGTTCCAATTACAAAATTATTACAAGTTATTATAATAATTTTAATCAAATTATTATATTACAAGTTCTGGTAAGAATAATAAATATGAAATGAGAAATGGAGGCATAGTATCCGATAAAATTATTGTAATAATAATTGTGCCGCCTTGTGTAATTAGACCAGACTAATTATATAACATATAAACATCCTCCAGACAGGATTGCGTAATAGTTAAGTGGTATCTGAATGATAACGAGTATTGACTATTTCAATTTTAAAATTGGGGTTATGAAATGAACAGTATTTAATTTACATTTTTTATGCAAAAAAAAAGAAAACATTATCTTAGAATGTACGTAAGAGAAAGGCAAAACAGAACGATAAAAGCCGATAGAGGAGGCGGGCACAAGCAAGGTCGAATTTATGATCAGTTTCATGAGTCAACAACCTGGCATCCTATCTCTTGGTCAAGGCTGTCCAACTATCTCCTACCAATTATATCAGAGCGTCCATTATCCAAACTAGTACCGTCGGGTGATTCGGATAATCAAAAGTTCTGACAATCGAAGTTCACTTAAAATAAGGGAAATGCTAAACAATCACCACGTTTGTTTATAAAAAAATATCTTTATACTAGTACCCAAGAACCGTTTTAGCCGGTATGCAGTGACTGTTATCCATCATTGTGTATAACCTGAATGATATGACACTAAATACATTAGTGTATTCTGTATTATATTATTTTCTTTAAATGGTAGACATGATTCGATATTCAAATTAATTATTTCTATTTGATACTTTTTACATTTAAAATGAATGTCTCACTGTAAGTTTTGTATCATCACAACTTTGACAGGTTGGTTGATACAGCCCTAAAGGCGCGTGTCACGCGGGAGGAACTCGCCGAGAGTTATCTCGAGATTAAGTCGCAGATCCCCTTACATGGGAGAGTGAAATTCACCCTAGTCCACTCTCGGAGAGCTACTCGCCTTGGCAACTCTCGAGAGTACCCTTCAGACCGTTTACACGAGCGATTTCTATTAGTTCTGAGAGTGATTTCTAATTCTAAACATCTCGTGATTTCAGTTCAGTGCTATCAGTTCTAGAGTTATTTCTACTAAACATATACATTATTTGATGTCTTCAAGGAAAAGAGAAATAGCAGCGGTTTTCCAAACAAAATTGTTGATTTTGTGTATGTCAAATAAAAATGAATTGAAGAAGAAAAAAAAATGGGCCAGGTCTTGGGTCTAAAGATGGAATGATTTAGGCCCTTACCACACATTGACCCGGGAATTGGAACTAGAATACGCCCAGCAATTTAGAAATTTTTACAGATATTCAAGTGTGGAAGTTGAATTTCTAGTACAATTAGTGAGTCCAATAATTTGTAAAAAGAACACTCCAATGAGAGAAGCAATATCTGTTCGTGAGCGTATTATGCCTACCTTACGACTTTTCGCAACAGATAAATATTTGAAATGATTTAACTTATGTTTTATTACAATAATTAAATTAAACTGCGTTAATTCAGGTGATTCTTATGGAAGTGTGCAGTATCTCTTCCGCATACCTGTATGTACGATAAGCGGAATTGTAAAGGAAACGGCTCCTGCAATTTTCAATGTTCCCAGAGAGAAATATTTAAAGGTCAATATTGTAAATATGAATTCTTACAATTCACAAAAGTAATATGCGGTACCAAACAGACCAGTCTCAAACTCAAAAACTTAATAGACAAATTTAGATGTATCTATAATGAATCACATATACGATGAAAGAAAAAAAATTCACTCTTTACAATTTCCCTCCATACTTAATATCATTAATTAAATCTTATTTAGCAAATCGCACGTTTAAAGTAACTATAGAAGGCCACTACTCAGTACGAACACTCACAGCCAGTCCCCCTCAGGGCGGCGTTATATCGCCAACGCTCTACAGTATTTATATTAATGACATCCCGAACACATTCAAAGTACAAAAATCCCTTTTTGCAGATGCTGCTTTTTATACTACAAGTTATAGAACAGACACAATTACAAATAGACTGACTACAGCTCTCAAAATAAATAGAGATATTCTACAATAAATGGAAAATTAAAATAAATCAAGACAAAACCCAGGCCATATTATTTACTAAGAGACGACCGAATAATATCCCCCAACTGAATGTAAACAGAACGTCCTGTACCATGGACAAAGCAGATTAAATATTTAGGACTTAACATGGACAAAAGGTTAACTTTTACTTTCCACAATGATTACGTGTGTAATAAAGGTATGTGTACTGTATATCCATACTTCAATAGGAATTCTAAATTAAGCACAGATAATAAGTTATTACTATATTAAGCCTGCTTACGATCTATTCTAACATATGCATGCTCAATATTTAGTTATATATCGAAAACAAATTATAAAAAACTACAAACATTTCAAAACAAAAGCCTAAGAATTGCTGGAAACTATGGATATTACACTAGAGTTAAAATTATGCAAAAAGAATTATATATACCGTATATTCAAAGACATCATTGTGTGAATAAATATTCAAATGTATGTCACCGGGTCAGAGCTATTCTAATACTTAGAGCTTTAGATAGTTTAATTTTCTTATTTGTATGTACTATTATTTTCGTAACTAAAATATAAAAGGTCTAATCATACTCTCTTTATTTTACTAATATAAAAATCAGAAAAAAAAAATAATAATTTATTTCGGTACAACTTCAGTGCTTTTATGACGCAATACTAGTACTATGCAGCGGAATTCAGCTAACTAAAATAGGTGGCAACTAACCGCTGATGTATTCAGTTTCAATTCCAATGTATTGGGAATACTAAAAAATAAACATTACTTATTTTTTTGGACATAGTTTCAAATTATGGTTTCCGAATTCCGCTAGCCTGAAAAATCTGTAGCTAAAGCATTTTTCATTCAACTTAATAATAGGGCCCAACCTAAGTTCACTGAATAGGACTTGAATGTTTGAAAAGCCCTTGAGCAAGCCCAGCGAGATTAGCGGCTGAGTGGTCCCTCTGCACTTGGGAGAAAAACTGAAGGCCAAAAGCCACAATAAAACTGCTGCCTACAGCGGAACGAGACAATAAGACATAAACTACCCTAAGGGTAACAAAAGGCAAATTTATATATATATATATAAAAGTAATCGTAATTCCCAGCCCACACATTTACATTTCTCGCATAACACTCGAAAATTACAAATAGTTACACAGTTCAGACTTCAAATTAACACTATTTTTAACAGAGCACGGAAACACTAAACATTATCTGGAACGTTTTAACATTATAAGTGTTTAACGTTTTAAAGTTAGGCGTGTTTGATGAAGATGGACAGATCAACACTTTCAGACATATACCTTATGATTGTTGACTATACGACAGACAACGAATTAAATTGATAAATGACATAATACAAGGGACTTGGCTTGAGACATGACATACAATTTTCTCTACATTCATAACAGACTTACTCGCATTTATAAAAGACATTGGCATTGATCAATTGCCTAATCAAAGAAGAGCAATTGACTAGTTATATAGATTTTCAGGTTATTAACTGTATCTTTTATTTGTATATAATATTTTGTTAATTATTGTTTTTAAACTTAAATTAATATGTTTATAACTAATTCATTAATATTTTAAGTAATTGAAATTATTTTACAAAAACCTTCTTGCTGTGCTTAAAATATTAATTTTATTTCATATTTCATTAATTTTTATATTTGTTATTATTATTATTTTTTTTTAATTTTAGAATTCCTGATTAAAAAAATAATTCTAATTTTACACTAACATATAAATTATTTTTTAGACCCCCTGTAAATTGATCTCTGCAATCGTAAAGAAGCAGAAGTCAACAGCACTGAATGAGTTAAATTATATCAAATGAATGACGTAATAATTTCAATAACTTAAATTGCTACTAGTGCAGTTCAATTTAAAATGATTTGTTCAATTTTAAAATCCATAAATCCGCTACATAGCAATAGTGCGGTGCCCTAGATTGAAAGTGGTAGTATTCTGGAGTTATATTTATTGTTCTTGGCTTTCGACTGAGTCTGGCACCCCGGGTTGCTTTACAAACTCCGTAAATTTCTACCTCTTACATACTTCCTCATTATCCAATCCTATCTCTCCTACAGTTCATTCACAGTAAATCATAATAATGCCTACTCACCCCTCTTTCCTCAATCTGAAGGCGTTCCTCAAGGCAGTATCCTCGGACCAATTCTCTACACAGTTTATACAGCTGACATCCCAACTCATCCTAATACTATCCTTACCACGTATGTGGACGACACATGTCTATTATATGTCAACACTGATCCAGTTATAGCACCCCGTACTCTTCAATCCCACATCACGGACCTTGCAAATTGGGTTCAAAATTGGAGGATTAAAATAAATTCCCACAAATCTAATCAAATCACCTTTACCCTCCGTCGTAAACCAGCGAATTCCTGCCCCCCCCCCTCCCGTATCGTTTAATAACATCCCTCTAAGTCCTGTAGAACAGATCCGGTACTTAGGACTACACCTTGACAAACGCTTAACTTGGAATCCTCATACTAGACTGAAACGACAAGAAACAGCTCGCCGTTTCAGGCTACTTCAACATTTACTAGATAAACGCTCTAAGCTCCCAATTAATTACAAGAGACTCATATACATGACAATCATTAGACCCATCTGGACTTACGGAATAGAGCTTTGGGGCTCCACTAAGCCATCGAATTCCTCTTGTATTCCATCCTTACAATCCAAAATCCTTCGGAAAATCCTCAATGCTCCTTACTTTGTTACGAACAAAGTAATCCATAATGACCTTAACGTCCCGTTTATTACTGATTTGGCCCGAATCCGATATCAATCTTTTCATGACAAACTTCATTTCCACTCAAACCCACTAGTTTCAAACCTCGCAACTTCTTCAATTCCTGATAATCCTCCGAGGCGTCTGAAAAGAAGATGGCCTCGTGGCCTTCAAAATCACTTCCCTCCACAACCGTTGACTTTGAAACAGTACAGTATACATGTAATGAGCTTAAGACACTTCAAGGGCTATAGTGATATAATTATTATTTTATTATAAACGTTCTCAGTAATCTAAAATAGTAAATAATATAATTAATGAAATAAATACTTTGTTTCGTATATTTTTGACTTACTTTCCCTCCTAACATCTCCAAAAAAGTAGAAAAATTATAGCGAGTAGCATTGCAATTTTTTTTTTAAATCCACTTGATCCAATCTGAAATTTTCAACATTGGGCTTCTTACCTTTATTTTTTGTTTATATACACCTATAAAATTTTTCAAAAAAAAAAAAGCCTTCATAAAAAATAATTAGTATCTAATGCTGTATATCGATTAATAACGGAACTCTGGAGCGAGGGAGGGGTATTTGATAAGAAGGCACGTTATCATCAGTTATCTGCGGTCAATATTTATATGTGTATTATCAGGAGTGGGTATGTACATGGCATTAACTCTAATACTCCGCTACTGCCAAATCCTTTAGCCAAAAGGTTTGATAAAGTGAAATAAATAAGTAAATAGAAAATATGTGATCACAATTATTTATAATAGCGCAATATTTTTGCTTGTAAACGTATTCTAAAACAAAGCCCTCAGCCGCGTTTATTCGCGGTAAACTCAATAAATACAGCACGGATTTTCATGCGGTTTTCACCAATAGATAAAGTGATTCACCAGGAAGGTTTAGGTATATAATTTATCGAAAATTTGAGTAAATGGGTTGGAATATAACGATAATTTGCGGAAATGTTGGAAAAAGTATAGCCTCATGGGAGATTTCATGCCTAATGCTTTTGTCATATAACATAACAATGCATGGTACGTGCAATGCGGTATGTGGAAAGCTATTTAGATGAGTACAGTATTAATCCTTATTAACTTATATACTTTAGTAACCTTAAGTATTTCATGCGCATTATTAGAATATTTTATACCATATAATTTAAATGAGTATCTTATGGGTTATCACCAAAACTTAACGCGCAAGAAAATAAATTCATATATAAAGAAATATTTTGTTTTGTTTTTATGTTTATAATATCTTCATAATAAAATACATTAGACAGACAAAACATGTGGGCATAATATGTCATACTACCCGTGCAAAGCCGAGGCGGGTCGCTTCTTAAATATGAGTCAGTTGATTTATTTTGTTTTACTTATAATATTACAAACTCTGCCTGTGGGGTTCACTTCGTGGAGACCATGAAAGTGGAGAAGATGAAAAGGATCTTTTCTATGAAGATTTAGAACGGGCTGTATCTGCTTTTCTCCTTCTTTCGATATGAAAATAGTGTTGGGTGATTTTAATGCTCAGGTTGGTAAAGAACCAGTAATTGCTCCTACTATAGGCAGGCATAGCTTGCATGTGAAGACCAATGAAAATAGGGAACGAATGATTGAGTTTGCTGTATCTAGATCATTAGTTGTTATGAGTGCTATATTTACTCACAAAGAAAAACACAAACAAACGTGGATTTCACACAAATGGAGCGGCAACGCAGATCGATCACGTTCTGGTTTCTAGTATACATTTAAATGTAGTAAAGATGTGAGATCTTATTGAGGACCAGACAACAATTCTAATCATTTTCTGGTAGTTGCGAAGATCAACCATACATATAAGATAAGAATGTTTGAAAGGAGCAAACTGCAGATCACCTGGGAAAGATCAAAGTTAAAGGAAGAGGAAACATGGTATGCTTTCCTGAGAGAGATTGAAAGAAGTGTAGGTAACATCCCAGCTGTAATTGGAGGAAGAGATGTGAATGAGGAATGGGATTATCTAAGGAAAACTATATCTGATGCAGCCAACCAACATTGTAAAAGGGATGGAAACAGCAAGGCAAAAAGTCTGTGGTTTGACCTGGAGTGTGAAGTAGCGGTAAATGTGTGTAACGATAATAAAAAAAGCTTCTAAATTGTGATACTAGCCAAAACAGAAAGGAGTACCAAGAAGCTAGAGCTAATGCAAAAAATGTTCTAAGACAAAAGATGAACACAGCAGGAATAATAAGGCCCGGAAGTTTTTCGGTGAAGTGGTTAAAATAAAATCAGGTTTTACGAATGACTGTCCGATGATAAAGCTTTCAGATGGTAAAATGGTCTTCCTGGATCAGGATGTGCAATGTAGATGGAAGGAGCATTCTCAGGAATTACTAAACCCAAGGGAAGACCAGGAGTACCCTGATGTGGAATTTCAAGAAAGTGAAAATGACCATGAAGTGAGCCCACCAGATTCGGAGGAGGTTGGTCTGGTTTTGGACAACTTCAAGAATAACAAGGCTCCAGGCTCAGATGGCATCCCAGCGGAGTTTTTGAAGATAGGCGGGTCAACACTGGCTGAGGAACTGAATCATCTGATAGTTAATACCTGGGAGACCGAAAAAATGCTGGATAGCTAGAAGGATTCAGTCATCATACCGTTATTCAAGAAGAAAGGTGTTTCCGCAGACTGCAAGAATTACCGGGGAATCAGCCTCCTGAACACGTCTTACAAGATATTCTCCGCTATCTTATACAACCGAATTGAAGTTGTGGAACCTCGGTTGGGCGATCATCAGGGGGGTTTCATAAAGAACAGATCAACTATTGACCAGATATTGAACCTAAAGAAAATTATGGAAAAATCAAAGGAATTTAAAAAGATTATATGGATTCTGTTTATCGAATTTAAAGCAGCTTATTGATCTTATCGGGCAGCCAAATTTTAGATGTTACTTCCGAGTAAATGGTATAAAAATAAACACCACCAACAAAGATTCATATAAAAAACTCATAAATCACCTGACAAGCAAAAATTACGATTTCCACTGCTACCAACTGAAACAAGACAAATCATATAGGGTAGTTCTAAGAGGGCTTCACTCGACCACGCCTACGGCAGCAATCAAGAGAGATCTGGAAGAGATAGGCCATAACATCAGGAACATCTCGTCAGTGTTGCACCCAACTGAAAAATATCCCCTTCCTCTGTTTTTTGTCGAACTGGAACCAGCCAAAAATAATGTTGAAATATTTCAAGTCACTAGGCTTGTTTATTCAACTGTTAAATTCGAGGAGCCAAGGCACAAAAACACCATAGTACAGTGTACTAGGTGTCAAAACTTAGGTCACACGAAGACCTATTGCCACCACCAAGCCAGATGCGTCAAGTGTGCTGGCTCACATCTAACAGAAGTATGTCAGAAGTCCAGAAATGAGCCAGCAAAATGTGCTCTTTGTGGTGGGGACCACCCGGCGAATTATAAAGGCTGCCTGGTATACAAAAACTTCCAGCTACAGAGAACACATAAAATGCAAGGGAAAAGCATAGAGAATAATGTTCCTCATCCACCTGAATTCAACAACTCAACTATATTTCCGGAATTACCAAAAACCATTACAGATCAGCACATCACCAGAGTTCAACCTCCGGAAAACATAATCCCGACCTCAACGAACCAGCAGCAGCCTCAACGTCAGGCACCTCTCCCCTCCCAAGATAAACCACAGCCTTCCTATAACAAGCCACAAACCTCCCAACCCAAACCCCGAGATCCTAGATCCAAGCCTCAGAAATTCAATACTAAAGTCCAACCCCCACGTCAGCATATACCTCTCCATCCTGAAACCTTAATAGTCAAACTACCGCCACAGCAACCATATCCTACCACTTCCAATCACAACAATCAAATGAATCCTTCAGTTCATCAAACAATGAATGTAAATCCAGCACCTCGGGTACAACCCCCAGCCAACCTTCCTTTACCCGTTAATTATCAATATCAAACTCCAGACCCATATCCAGTCCAAATCCAAAACTCCATCGACATAAATTCAATCCTGTCATCCTTCCTGAAAGATCTCCAAGAGACTATCAAGCCTCTCATCATTCTACTCACGAGAATCCTTACCGAAGTTCCACTTAATTACCCACGATGAGCATAAAGCCCCTAGCTATCGTCCTATGGAATGCTAATGGACTGCATAATCACCGTGACGAACTTGATATATTTTTACACGACAACCAAATAGATATTGCTTTACTTACTGAAACACACTTCACTCACCGCACACATTTCTACATACGGGACTACATCACATATAGATCAGATCATCCTGACGATACAGCACATGCTGGTTCTTGTATCCTTATCCATAAATCTATACCACATTCTCTTATTCCTTCTACTCCAACTGACGCCATTCAATCAACATCAGTAACCTTAACGACTAGTCCTTTCCATATCACATTTTCAGCTGTATACTGTCCTCCTGGCAATTCTCTTTCTTATAACCTCCTCGAATCCTTATTCCAATCCTTCGGACCGCGCTTCATTGCCGGAGGAGATTACAACGCCAAACATCAACGATGGGGTTGTCGAACATCCAATTCCCGTGGTAGCATCTTATCCCAAATTTCAACCTCTAATAGTTTCTCTATCCTCGCACCCATAAACCCTACTTATTGGCCTACATCCCTCAAAAAACGTCCAGATATTCTAGATATATTTGTTTCCTCACAGATTTCCTGCAATCAAACTGCTATAAAATCCCTGGATGACCTTTCCTCTGATCACAGTCCAGTTTTGCTTCAAGTGCATTCGATTCCCATTCCTAAGCCCTCTCTTCCCCGACTGATTACAGGACGTGTAGACTGGGATAAATTCCGATCAAATCTAGAAAATAATTTAGACCTCAAAATTCCGCTTAAAACAAAAGGAGACATTAATTCTGCAATAGACAAACTAACAGAAGCAATACAAGTCAATATAAAATATAACACTTTACCAAGTAAAAATCATTATCAACAGAATAACTGGCCACTTCATATTCGCGAGTTATTAAAAGAAAAACGACGGGCAAGAGCAAAGTGGCACCGCACGAGATATCCATCGGACAAGAGTCATTATACCAAACTGACCAACAAATTAAAATCAGAGATCAGAACATTCAAAATTCAAAATTTGTATTACCGTACAGAAAATCTCAGTACTACTGACAAATCCTTATGGAATACCACTAGAAAACTCCTAAACTATAAAAAATTCAACCATCCACTTTTAACCGAATCCCAAACCTGGTCAAGATCTGATGAAGAAAAATCACAAATTTTCGGCCAGCACCTATTCAAAACATTTAACCCTCATCCAGATATCCTTAATCAAACCCACTCTGAATGCATTGGAGCAGAATTAAGTATTCCTCTTCAGTTGTCCCCTCCTCCTAAAGCATTCCATCCTTCCGAAATATCAAACATTATTCATAGATTACCCGCCAACAAAGCCCCTGGACACGACCTAATCACATCCCAGATTCTAAAACGCCTTCCTCGGAAAGCGATCCTACTCCTTACATATATATACAATGCCGTACTCCGCACCACATATTTTCCTGATTCCTGGAAATTATCCATAATTAAGATGATTCCAAAACCTAAAAAACCACCAGAACTCCCATCCTCTTATCGTCCTATATCTCTCTTGCCCATAATGGGGAAAATGCTTGAAAAACTCATTCTGAAACGTCTTCATCCTATCATAGAATCCAATCAAATAATCCCAGATCACCAATTTGGTTTCCGAACATCACACTCCACCATCCAGCAATGCCATCGTGTGGTGGACGTTGTCTCATCTGCATTAGAGCGCGGAATGTACTGCACGAGCTTTTCTCGATGTAGAGCAGGCTTTTGATCGAGTCTGGCATCCAGGACTGCTGTACAAACTCCGTAAATTCTTACCTTCAACTTACTTCCTTATTATCAGTTCCTACCTCAGTAATAGAACCTTTAAAGTAAACCATAATTGTTCCTACTCTTCCCTCTTCACCCAGTCTGCCGGTGTTCCTCAAGGCAGTATCCTGGGGCCCATCCTATACACGATATATACAGCTGACATCCCAACCCATCCAAGCACTGTCCTCACTACTTACGCTGATGACACATGTGTGTTATCAGTTAATAAGGATCCATTTGTTGCATCCCAATCTCTTCAATCCCATATCTCACACCTACAAGAATGGTGTCAAAATTGGAGGATTAAAATAAATCCTAACAAATCCCATCAAATTACCTTCACCCTTCGTCGTAAACCTACGAATTCCTGTCCTACTGTATCGTTTAATAATACACCACTGAACCCTGTCGAACAGATACGTTACCTAGGACTCCATCTGGATAAACGTCTCACTTGGAATCCTCATACAAGACTGAAAAGACAAGAAACTGCTCGACGTTTTCGCCTACTTCAACACTTACTGGACAAACGCTCTAAGCTACCAATTAATTACAAAAGACTTATTTACATGACAGTCATCAGACCTATTTGGGCATACGGAGTTGAGCTTTGGGGCTCTACTAAACCATCCAATTCATCTCTTATCCAATCCTTGCAATCCAAAATCCTTCGTAAAATCCTCAATGCTCCTTATTATGTCACAAACAAACTCATCCATCATGATCTTAATATCCCATATGTTACTGATTTGGCCCAAACTAGATACCTATCCTTCCATAACAAGCTCCATACGCACTTGAATCCGCTAGTCTCTCAGCTTGCTTCCCATACTATTCCTGATAACCCTCCGAGGCGCCTGAAAAGAAGATGGCCTCGAGATCATCTACTATAGAACTTTATTGGAGTGCTATCGATGGGTAGTTTCTCCACAAGTGTTTTCATGTCATATTCTACATTTTTGCACATTTACTTGATATAATACCATTATAGTTGTAAATATCATTGAATTAAATAAAAAAAAAAAAAAAAGCAGCTTATGATTCAATTATCAGAAAAGAACTGTTCCTGGCAATGGAAGAGATGGGAATCCCACCTAAACTAATCCGACTTACAGCTTGTACTCTGAGAGGGAACGTAAGTCGAGTAAAAATAAATGGGAAGCTAGGCCAACCTTTTGCGGTGAAGTCAGGAGTTAGACAGGGTGCCCCTTGTCCCCTCTTAAATTTAATATTTCCCTCCAAGCGATGGTGAACTGAGCCGAGCTTAATCAGGTAGACACTATTTTCACTAAGACAACCCAAGTGCTTGGTTATGCAGATGATGTGGCACTGATTGGACTGCCCCTCAAAGCGATCAAGGAGGCCTGTGAAAGATTGCAAAGGGAAGCTGGAAGAATGGGGATATCCATAAATGAGGATAAAACGAAACTGATGGTGCTTAGGAAGAACCCGCCGAAGCAATATATTGTGGGACAGTATGCATTCCAATACGTTTCTAGTTTTAAATATCTCGATTCCATAGTAAATAATAGGGTAGACAAAGAAGAAGAAATTCAAAACATCTTAATGGGGGCTAACAAAGCATTTTTTGCCCTAAGTAAACTACTAAGTCGGGGTACCAAAATGAAGCTCTATGAAGCAATCATCCGACCTGTACTGACCTGTGTCTGTGTAACCTGGACCCTACGAAAGATTCTGGCTGAAAAGATTGACAGGTTTGAAAGGAAAGTGTTGAGACGCATCATGGGGCCTGTTAGAGAAAACAGTTTAAGAACGTTTATACAGTTTAAGAAAGAACAAAGAGATCTACGACTTATAAGACGATCTCCGAGTTTCCCATTTCGTGCGAATTCAGCGCTTCAAAATGGGAAGGCTGGGACACCTTGTCAGAATGGATGGAGAGCAGCAAAGAAATTATAATTATGGAACACCGGATGGAGCCAGGCCACGTGGAAGACCGAAAGGAAGATGGAAGGACGCAGTGGCTGAGGACTTGAGGATGATTGGAGTGTCCAGCCGACATGCTGCTGACCGAAATGAGTGGGAGAATGCAGTTGAGAGGGCCAAGGGCAGCTTCAGGCGCCTGTCGAGCTGATAAATAAATAAATATTTTATTACATAAACATAAAAATCATGTTTATTAATAAATTTCTAGAAAGAATATTGCCACTCAAAATACACACAGTCCACACAAAATTTCAAGGAAGTCGCACGTCCCCCACCTATAGTACTGAAAGTAAGGAAATAAATAATACTTTTAGAAACACGCCTTAATAGGAAACAAAACTAAAAAGTAGAAAATGATTTTTAAAAAGTTTTAAGTACGAATAGACTGCTAAACCAAAAAAAATTCATTTTGTGGTAAAAAAGCGGTGGATGCTTTTAAGATATTTCCATAATGACTCTACTTTTACCAATATCAGTCGATAAAATATTTAAAATAATTAACATCAAACACCTCACCTTTTTTTAAGATAAAATGAATTTGTTTGTTCAACACTGCATTACGATTCCATGTAAGGCTTTGGATGGATAATGAATGTCACTCAAAACACTAAAAGATCATACAGAATTTCAGGGACATAACACTCCCCCCATCAATAGTACTAATAATTTTTCCATTATAAGCCCTGAAGAAGACCTGCAATGTGGGTCAAAATGTTGCTTTTGAAATAAATAGTTCAAACATATTTAAAACAATTTTTTCTGAACTACAACCAGCCTATTTACTTCTAGAGAAATAAATAATAGTTAAAAAACACAATTTAATAAAAAAACTAAAAAGTAGAACATAAGTGAGAATAGAGTGCTAGACAAAAAAATACAAAGAATAGAG
The DNA here is from genome assembly GCA_964056705.1 of Troilus luridus. Taxonomy (NCBI): domain Eukaryota; kingdom Metazoa; phylum Arthropoda; class Insecta; order Hemiptera; family Pentatomidae; genus Troilus; species Troilus luridus. The sequence goes on from OZ057414.1 coordinate 62,526,624, forward strand.
AGTGGTGAAAAAGCGTTGGGTGCTTTTATGATATTTTCATAAAGACTACTTTTACCATTATCAGTCGATAAAATATTTACAATAAATAACATCAAGCACCCCACAGTTTTTTAAAATATAAAATGAATTTTTTTTCATCACTCTATTCTTAATAACATAAACATCATTTTCTAATATTTAGGTTTGTTTTCTATGAAAGCGTGTTTTTTTAAACTATTATTTATTTTTAAATGGAAATGGTTGATTGGATAATTCTAAGAATGGCATAAAATAGTCAGGGGTTCCAGACAATGAATTAATATACACAAAATAAGATTTTTTTTTAATATGCCTACATTTCGGCCTAAGATTTGGGTCATCTTCAGGGCAGTGAGGGGAAGAGTCCAACTTCAACTCAACTTCTTCATCTCTCTGAAGATGGCCTAAATCATAGGCCGAAACGTAGGCACAATAAAATAAATCATTCTTATTTTGTGTAATTCATTGAATGCACCACTGACCACTTTACACTATTCTTATAATTTATAACAGTTTTCTACTTTCTATTTCGGCTGGGTATAAACGCGTGTTCTTTAGTTTTTATTTAAACTAGTATACATTTTAGTTCGGCTAGCTACAAAACCGTATTTTTTAGTCTTTTAAACTATTATTTTTTGTAGGAAAATATACGGAAATCCCCAGTTTATCCTTCCAGCAGACATACGCTTGTCTCAAAGCCATGTGACTTAGTACTCGGCACTAGATATTGCTGTGCCTTCGGGTATAAAAAATCGCTAATCCCGAAGATCCTGGTCAAGATAATGAGACAAAGTTATTGAATTATTGTATTGACATCGGTCCTTCAGAAGTGTGCAAAGTTTCAATTTGATTCGATGTTTGGGAGTGGTCAAAAATCGAGTTCAAATATTCCGTTACATTTATACAAGCGAAGCTTATAAAAATGGTTGTTTTTCTGGAGGAAGTGTCATTAAAAAACTTTAATGTCCACGCCAATGCAAACTTTCGAAAGCATTTCATATAATTTCTTCGTTCTTATACCACAATATGTGACAGGAAATGTAACATATTTATATAAGGAATCTGACCTGGAGAACCTAGATAAGATAAAGTACACATTTCTCTCATTATCGTTATTACGGGTCAATTTTTTCAGATTAAGATGGTGACAGTGTTCCAATGATGTGTCGATAATTTTGAATATAATATAAACACCATTTAATCGTGAAACTGAGTTTCAGGATTATTTCCGATGGTCACATCATTGTTTCTGCTCATAACTACTTTCTTTTTGGAGTTAACACCTTAAGAAACGGTTTTCATATTTAGCCCGCGGTATGAAAATTGTATGAGGAGTAAAATCGAGCGTTAACTAAAAATGGCCCGTTGCGTTCCTATGCGCAACGTGCTTTGCGCGCCTTTCTCTTCTTTCCCGTTAAGTTTGTATTATTTGTTTTACATAACAGATAGAAATTAAAAGTTAATTTCGGGTTAAATTAATAATAATAATTTAATATCTTAGTTGGTATTGTTCAGAATATTAAGACAATACAGAAGATCTATCTGCACTTGGTAAATTTACTGTGACAATCCATATTGTGATTATTGCTAAAAAATAAAGTAAAAACTCAATAAATGCATGCTTTGTTCGAATTAAACAAGCCTGTGAATGCTCTGAAGAAGAATAGTTGTAGACGGGATGGTTAAAATTGAATTTAAAACCTAAAATTAAGGGGTAAAACCTTTGTTTTATAGAAGATAAATCTATAACCTCATTGTTACCTTTGAGCTTAGATGTTTTGTTATTATGAGAATAGATTTACAAATGTTTTAAATGGTCAGGGAGGAGGTTTAGTCAATAAACTTTACAGTAAAATATAAATATATTGACTGCAACCCCCGATATAGCTTTTATATTATAGCCGTGGGTTCAAATCCGGCTCTGGCAGATAATTTATTTATTCTGTGAGCAGAGGATGGACCCTTTGGTATCTTGAGGCTCTCTTGGTGATTACTCAGCCCCTATAAAGTGGGTACCTTTAATTAAGGGGAAAAACCTGAAAGTTGAGCGTGATTTAGGACAAATCATCCTGCACAACCCTTGTCCAAGAAACAGTAGACTCTAACGTGCACAGAGCACAAGACTCTTCATGGGTTGTAGAGGTACAGGTTTTTTTCATTTATACATGAATATTATGTATATAGATTTTAAGTTTTTTTTAAAATGTGCCTATTGTGCTGACTGATAGGCAGCAATAGAAAAAAGAGTTTAGTTAAAATTGTTAGATGAGGTTATTTATAATATACATAAAATAAATAAGTTCGATAGTTATTACTATTATTAGCTTAAACTAACAACCCGCAAGTGAGTCTTGGCTTCCTTTAGCAGCAATAGCCATGTGTTCCGAATCGGAGGTGACGCCATCCTATTCCTTACCTCACCTGCACTACTTACCTCATCAAATCATCTGCGACACAGTCCCACCAAACATAGTCCCAACTCTGCGCACGGTAAACAGCTGATCCGTTAGTACTTTTCCGGGCATTGAATCATGAGGGCTCACCCAGCCCCTATAAATTGGGCACCATAAATAAGGGAAGGAAATCTGTCGGTTGAGCGTGATCTACGACAAATCACCTTCCTGCACAACAGTTGTCCAAGAAACTGTACAGGTTCTACCATCTACTGAACCCCAGATCCTTCATTGGTTGTAGTGGTACAGGCAGTAATATAAGAAAAAAGATAGAATAAGAAATAAGTTTCAAGAAACGCTATATTTAACGAAACGTTTTGAATTTGAGTGGACACTTACCAAAATTCGGCTTTTCTTTTTTTCAAATTCAATGCTCGTCATTTTTAAACCCCCGGGCGCGCCCCTAGTTAGAGTCGGCAGACAAGTGCGAATTATTTTATGATGAATGTATGAAAATTTTCTTAAAGGTAATAAAATTTCGCCTCAGCTTTTGTACTAATTAGTTCTTCTGTCGAGTTAGCATCTTTTATTAGTATACTTTTGCTAACACTAGGAAGGGTAAAGTTTATTTCTGTCAGGGACACCGCCATGGAATGCCTGCCATGTCATTTTTAAATTTGAAAACCGGAAAAATAAAAGACTTGAGAACAGTGAAAATTGCTCTGAAACATTTAACTAAGAGAGCTACTAACATATAGAGTCAATACTAGTAGTTTTTAGAGTACTAATAAAGTACTATAGTTAGCAATAATACATTCTTATATCATTGTAATGCTCAACGTTTTAAGTTTGTAGTAGCAAATTAAATTCTCGACAAATTTGATACTAGAAATTAGAAATATATATGTATAAATATCAATGTATTCAATGTACTGTATAAAATATAATTAATTAAACATATCTTAAATATAAAATTCTTCTGTTCGCGTGTATGTCACTGAACTCCTAAACCAGTGGTTCCCAAGCTGGGGGGGGGGGGCGTGAAGACTAGTGAGAGGAAAGGGGGGGGGCGAGACCAGTTGAAAATAAAAAAAGTCTTACTTAGTTTTGGTTATTTTTATCTTACCCAACACATGTTTATCTTAAATTGAAAGTTATGATGTTGTACCTTGTAATAGTAAAACTAAATGTTTTGTTTTTAAATTAATACTTATTGTAGTTTTTACGGTAGTCTTTCAAGAAATAAATGAAACACAATTGGCAATTTGCAAACAAAATTTTCTTTATAATATATAGGTTACAGTTGAGGTTACAACCAGGCCTCCCATGTGGGGTTGCCATACTTCCGGAATTTTCCGGACATGTCCGGAAATATTGGTCTAAGTCCGGAATGCGGAGAGGAATTCTAAGCCGTCCGGATTTTCTAATATTCAGGTAAATAAATAAATAAATAAATCAAATAAACTCAAGATTTTTATTAAAAATCAATTTTACATTATTATTAAGAATATCGTTCTTATATTTTGTGCTCCGAGAAATACTTTTTAACACTTCCGAATTATTCATAATCTGTATATATAAAAGAGTTCGTCCTGACTGAAAAGACCAGAGACTCAAACTCGGACAGCAGGTACATTTTATAAGGCCGACGCCCATTAAGAAAGGATTTTTGAAAATTCGTCCCCTAAGAGGGTGAAAAGGGTAATGAAAAAGTTTGTAATGAAAAAAAGAGTCATTTTTAAAGCTAGCACAATGAAATTTTTGATTTAGCTTCTACATTAAAATTTTTAAAAACGAGTGTTTTTTAATTTTTTGAATATTGACCACCTAACAGTGTAAAATTCGGGAAACCATTTCATGTTATCTCTCTATATATAAAAGAGTTCGTCCTGACTGAAAAGACCATCGCAGAGCCAAAACGGCATAAGCTACAGACTTGAAATTAAAACAAAACAAAAAAACTCAGGCTTTAAAAGTCGTCACTTGACTCTAAAATTAGTTTTCTTCTATTACTTTCTTCAAATAATTGAATAAAATCTATGTTCACAAGACGGCTACTCAACGAATTTTGAATAACAAATCAATTACACTTCTTCTTCTTCTTCCCATGGCTCTACAGCCCTTGCAGGGCCCTGGCCTCCGCAACAACGCCTCTCCAGTCCTCCCTGTCAGCAGCTCGACCTCTCCACTGTCTGATCCCCATCCTCTGCAGATCGCTCTCTACATCATTCAGCCATCGCAGCCTGGGCCTTCCTCTTCTTCTTTTGCCTCCTGGTTTGCCATATAATAGCTTCTTTGGGTACCTATCTTCTCCCATTCTTTCTACGTGCCCAAGCCATATTATACGTGTAGATTTGACATAGATGACTAGGTCTGGTTCATTGTATAGGTCCTGAAGCTCTCTATTATTTCTAGACCTCCATTGGCCTTCATCACATACTGGCCCAAATATCTGCCGAAGCACCTTCCTCTCCCAGATCTGCAGCATCTTTTCGCATTCCTGTGTCAGGACCCACGTTTCACAAGCGTATGTAACAATCGGTCTTAGGATTGTTTTGTAAATCAATAATTTTGCCCTCCGTGACAAGTTTCGAAATTTTAATGCTTTTCGCAGTGCAAAGAGGCATCTGTTCCCTGCTGATATTCTTGCTTTAATTTCTGCAGTGATGTCGTTCTTTCTTGTCACTAAAGCCCCCAGATATTTGAAGCTGTCCACTTTCTTAAATGTGTGGTGGAGCAGTTGCACATGACTCAGCTCTTCCTGCCCGAAATCAATTACACTTCTCAGGAAATTGAGACCACTATTGGAATCCGGCAGGGATGTAGTCACCTACTGTTCATTTTGGTCATGGATTCAGCTCTTCGAAAGGCAAAGACAAAAATGAGGAAGCTCCACCAAGGATACGCCAATCTGAGCCCAATAAGCCTCTCACTGCTGGCATTTTCCATTGTGGTTTTCTCAGAGAATGACAGAAACCTTCAGACCATAATAAAACAAAAGTGACGAGGGTAGGAAAGAAGGCAAGGAGAATAATGAGGGTCATTGCAGTTGAAGATAGAGTCCTGGAACAAGTGGAGAACTTCAAATACCTGAGGGCGCATCTAAACGAAAACGGATACATGGATTTGGAAGTGACAGAAACAATCGGTGCCGCGGGCAGGATGTTTGAAGCGGTTAAGAGAGGATTTCTTAACCGAAAGAAGTAGAAAAGGAAACGAAAGTAGCTGTATTTAAGTCAATATTCCTACCCATCCTCACGTACTCTTCAGAATCATGGGCGCTGACAAAGAATCACCAATCCAGAATACAAGCAGCAGAAATGAGATTTCTCTGGAAGATAGAGGGCAAAACAAAAGAGGCCAGTCCGGAACACCACTATAAGGTCGAATCTGAATGTTAAACTTGCCAACGAGCTAATATAGGAAAACAGACTGAGATGGCTTGGACACGGATGAATTGATGAATCCTAGCAGAATTGCTAGCAAAACCTACCGAGCCAAAGTGGAGGGAAAACGAGGAAGAGGGCGACCTAGGAGGAAGTGGAAAACAAATTAATACTCACAACTTTTGGTGGAGTGCTCGTGTGGATTGTTTTTGTTTTTTTATGGAAACGTGTATTTTATTTATCTATGAATGGATGTTTTTTTGAGGGGGGGGGGGGTACGTGGGCAGGTGGAAATCTTCATAAGACGTGGATAGGCCCGTACCTATCCGTGTGTGGGATTTGTACCCACTAAAACCACCTCCCTACACCTGTTTTCCACACTCCACGGGACCGCCGTTAAGCGTTAATTCGTGGAGGGGAAGCATGAGTTCATTTTTTTTTACAACAATTTTTGGAAAGTTATATCATTTGCTAGTTCCACATACTTCTTTTCTTAACGCTTAGAGCTCTTAATACAGTTGTGGTCATAGAAATTGCATCACCTATGATTGTTACCTTGTTGATCCTAAATGTGCAAACAAATAGTAGGTTTGTATTTCTTTACCATCCAGTATTAGAGTGAGATGGAATCAGTGACTCATAGTTCAGTTGTGCCCAAAATATCCAATATGAAGCACGTATTTCTTATTATTATCTCCAATAGACTGAGTTTCAAACAAATGTCTAATGAGGAAAAAGTTAATGGATCATTTTGTAGTTGAACACGCCAATATTTACAGTATGGTATGCATGTAATGCAATATTTACGGTAAAGCTTTATTTACTGACACTTCGCCCTTGGTATGATTTTTATAAACATGCGTTAATTTCGTTCATATATTTATATATATATATATATATATATATATATATATAAAACAAAACTTCAGCCATGCCTAAATACTTTTTTATGTTACACATTGCGTCGGGATTTGTGTGAATATTCAATGGCAACTTGAGTGCTGAATGTGCAGTCTGCCCACCATCAAGCAAGGTCACTGCAATGCCTGATGAAGCAATCTTAAATTTAATTTGATTTTGTCACTGAAAGCTCACAAGTAAGATTGAGATAAGGAATATGTTTTTTAACTGCTGAGAAAATAAAATGTATCTTGTGCTGTAATTGACATATTATGTTACATATATTTCTTATACATTCCTTTGTTTAGCATTTAATTTACTCACTTTGTCTACTTTGTGTCTGAAGATGTCTCTTTCTAAAAAGTCGGCACTGCTTATATATACACATTTTATTTATTTACATATATATATATATATATATATAACATGAAGCCTATTGAGAAACGTAAACAACTCGGCCTTTCACAAGGCCTCCTTTTACTTTCCCTATTTATTAGATTACAATGGGAATTATTATTAATGTTATATCTGTAAACAATAATATTCTCTGGTCTCACATTAAAATGCAATAAGCTTTGTGTACGAAGGACCAAGTGGAAAAAAAAATTATAGTTTTGGAGGTATAACTCTTCACTTCATCACATCTTTTTTGTTTGTTTATTAGCTTATTATTGTTGTCATTAGTTCATTATTATTAGCTATGTAATTTTTACATGAATAATTCCAGGATTATATGCAATTACTAGATATTATTTCAGAGTAGAGATCCCAAGATTTCGAATTTCAACGTGGCTAGGAGAAGTCGAAAGCGGTACAGGCGACACCCGAAAGTATAATCTAGGCCTAGGCTCCTTTAAGAAGAGAGTCTGGGGGATGAATGGTGTATTGTGTCCATAACCTCCGTTAAGTCCTGAACTGAACACAGAGCAGCTAGGATCCACAGACATGTCTACCAGATAAGGTAGGGCCAGCCTCCACTGCACAACTGATGAGTAAATCAGAACTTGAGTATGGAGATTTATTTTATATTATAACATTATAGTAGGAGAAGACAATTATTTAATAAAGAGTATTTTGTTTGAGTCATATTTTTCAATATCTCCTTAGATATCCCCAAAACATCTTTATTTTATTCAAGAACAATCTAAAAATTTCTTTAATTTTTCTTTAACTGATACAGTGTTTTCTGTAGATTGATTGATTGTTTCTGATTCTTTCCAAATCCAAATAATCACCTTTACATAATTTTATTTCGACAAGTTTGTAGGAGTACATAAAAGTACTTCACTTTGGGCACTAAATGATTTCTGTACGTCTAACTGTGCCTGTGGATCATTTTAATTATTTTTAATTGGTGGTATAAGATCCAGTTGACCCCGCCCATAACAAATTTATTGTCAATGTTCTTTAACAACAAAAAAGAAATCTTTCTTTTTTTTTTTGGACTGGAATCCATGAGATTATATTCTTCAGATTAAGGTAAAATTCTTTACTTGCCTTCTCCCTTGAAAAAATTTGGGTTCATACCAGATTTTGAAGCAAAATTTCTTTTCTGCTAAGAATAGTTGAGTGCCAGTATTATCATTCATTTATTGTCATTTTTTTCTTAACATTTCCTATTTAGAGCATAAGTTATTTCATAATAATTATCATAATGTGTCATTCATCCAAGCTGATAGGAGATCTAGATTACATTGGCTGCAAGATGTTAAAGACGAAGTTTGGTCACTGGGTTTTGAGAGAGGGGCAGAGAGAAAAATTGTTGAGGCCAAGGTCCTGCGAGGACCACAGTGCCATTAGAGATAGGATCACAACGAAATTCTGTGAATGAATACTGTTTAGTTGTTCAACAGCATTTCATGAATGTTTTCATTTTTTTGGGTTTAGTATAGATTCTCAATTTCTATTTCCAAATTTTAAAATGAGATTATTGTTCCGTATAATAATGTACCAGGGAAAAAAAGAAAATCAGAATGAGGATACTTGATGGAATTGAAGTGGATAGCGATTGAAGTGGATAGCTTGAAGTGATTGAAGTGGATAGCTGATTCTACGAATAACTTAAAAACCATGTTAATTGATTAAGAGCCACAATGCAAGAAGTATATTTGCAATATGAATTGAACATTGGATAAGGTAAAAGGAAAACGTATTTGATTTTTAATGTGAAAATCTAATATTTCTATCAATTAGTCGGAGAATTAAGTAAACAACATTGAGAGGACAATGAATGCATTGAAAACATTGCTAGGTCTTACCCTATCCACTTTCTCTAAAAATATATTTCTTATGAAGGATTTGAAGGAAGAAGAAAAAAAAGAATCAACAATAAAAATATCTTTAATTCTTCTTTTTGAAAGTTCTTATATAAATAATTTTTTTATTTTATTTCTTATATAGAAACATCATTTTCCTTCTTAAAGTGCGTGACCCCACCTTCAAGAAGCATGGTTTTGAAATACTCACCAAAAATCTTGACCATGTAGTGATCTTTATTTGTTGGACAAATGCCGTCCATAAAGCCAATATGTCCACCTCGCGATGTCACAACAATACAAGCATTATCCATTTTGTAAGCTTCGTCAAGTGGGATGCCTAGAATCATTATAAACCATTTTATCATCAAATCATGTTAAACTATTTTAAAATCATTCCTCAATATTTTTATGACTAATTGAAAAAACAGTGTAACATGACCCTTCTACAGTTTTGAAGGGCTTTACTTTCCGTAAGGATGTTCTGAACAATTTAGATGAAAAACCATTGTAATAGGATGAAACTTTAAAATGTTATGGATTTCTTAAATTATCTCTACCTATTATTTAAGGTTCTTGTGGCTACTGCAAATAGCTTTATAGATCAATACCTAATGAAAAAAAAAATGTATTTTCTCAAACATTTTACATAATTAATATTTCTAATCTATAATATATGTATAAATATATGCCAGATAGAGCAAATAAAAAACTCTGAGATAAAAGAACCAATTTTAATTTTGAGTTACATACTTATAATAAAATGATCAAACTAACATTTTATATTCAATAAAATAAATAAATTCTACTCTCATACTCTTGTAGAAAAAGTACTCAGTTAATTGATCTAATATTCAAAATAGAATAATTCTGGATAAATAGAGAAAATGAAAAGCTCAGCAGAGATAAAGTATAAAAAAGATTCGTTATCATAAAATGAAGTAATGACTAAATTATTTATTGGGCACACTGGAAGAGCATGTAGACTGTTTGGGTAATCTGGCAGTGCGAGTATTTTAATAAAATAATTAGTACTTGAAACTTGGCATTCGATACCTGGCACCGAGAGGAAGATGCCCTGTACTTAGTCATAGGGTAGTATCAAGTACTTGAGTAAAATACTCAGTATTCTGTAATCGGGATGTGAGTTTATAAGTAAAATGCTGGGTTCAATTTGAGCACTGGTTACTGAGACTTAGTTTTGCCCATTTATACTATATTCTGAGTATTTTATATGTGTAACTCAAAAGTACAACCTCAGTGTTATCGAGTATTTGAATAAGTTGCATTTTCGATACTTTTTCGGAATTATATGCTCTTGGGTAAACCATTTGGTCAAATGTAATATTGCCTATAAGAGTAACTATATATTTTATATTAAGAAAATAAATAGGTATAATATACTCCTAAATTTTAAGGAATATAAACTAACATACCTTGGATCGGTTGAATTGGATCATCAGCAGCATTCAAGCACAGCAAAGGAATACTAACTTTGTTAATTTTGTCGTGGATAGAAGAGTGATTGTAGTAATCAATTACATCTTTATATCCAAACTCCTTTGCTGTAAATTTAGTATCGAATTCCCTAATAGTTTTACTCTGAAAATTTTTTATAAAAATTAAAATTTTAATGTTATTTTTAATAAAGTGTTTTTGTTATTTCCAACATGAATACAATTATTTAATAATTATACTTCATAAACTACCATAGCTGGATGAACTTAAACTTTTTCAGCATGATTAGTAGAATTTTAGCAAAACAAGTAAGATTAATCATTATTCAATTGTCTACGAACTCACAGGTCATACAACAGACGATATTATTCTCTGCAACAGTAACAACCTGAAGATATAACTATTCACTGTTCCAAATATTCCTTTACGCTTTTATATTTCTTTGACCCTGCCTCGATACATTTAAAATGTTTATTTTATCAACATTTATTATAATTACAATATTCCTGAATAACAAAGGTTCCTGGCAAAGCAACATAAATGCAGTAGGCCTTTTTGAGTTCCTCAACCTTGTTTTTAACAAATTAGAGCCTCGATATAATAGTTTCTAATAGCATCAATATTTTTTCTATTGAATTTTTTATATTTATAATTTCATTATTGTTGCTCCATACTTCCGCTATTATTAATTGAAGTGTACCGGTTTCATCATTTGCTGATTGCATAATGTTAAAAGTTTGAAAATGTTTTTATTTTAAATTTATTAAGAGTTCAATGACACAGCCTAAGAAGTACTAGCAATAAAATAATCACTAATCGGCTTACAGCTGAGGTGCCCTGGCAGCTTGGGTGGGCCTCTCACTTGTTTTAAGCTAGCACTACCTCCTCTGTTTCATTAATATGAAATAAAATCACATTATATTCAATCTTATTCATTCAAAAGTTCAAACCAAAACGCATCACTGCACCAAATAAACAGACTTATTAACTATTTTAAACAATTAAAATCGCACATATAAATAACAATAATCACTACACCCAAAAGTGGCTAACGACAGACTATCAATTATAATATTAATAAGTATTTAAGTACAAAAGAGATGAAAAAAATTGAAATCCTTACCTTCAAAGCATCGTCATATTTGCAGGTGTCTTGATCCTTATGCAATCTAAAACAAGAGGCAAAGTCAAAACGGAAAAGATATCAACTAAGAAAGAATATAAATACAGTTGAGTACTTATTAATTAGTTCTAACTAACTCTCAAAAATTCTTTGTCAGATGGATATTAAATGACAATAACGATTAACAGTATAGTAGGTAAGAGAAGAAAAAAGAATACATTTGGCAGTAAGATGCAGTTGACAAATAGAAGAAAGTAAGGATAGGGAACCATTTTGCAGCCGATCAAAATCAACCAAAATGCAATTAATAAAAAGATGTTTTTGTATTAAAACAGTCTTTTAGTAAATAATAAGAAATATTTTATTAAGAAAATAATCACAAACACAGTGGAATGAACTTTATTTATAAATGTTCCCTTCAATATCAAAGATTATGTTTGATAATTTATTTTTATACAATATACTTTATTTTCAGAACTAAAGTGGGTCACTTGAAATTATGAAATAAGTCTCTTGATGACTCGTAGCAATGGTTATGAGATAATGTTATAAAACATCATCAAGTAATAAGTTGACCCTTAAAAGACATTTCAGACTTTTATAAGATTTAAATATTTATTAATTGTTAAGTATTTATATTTATAGCATTTCCAAGTCTATTTGAACCTTTTCCAAGTAAACTGTAACCTTTTACAAATCAAATGTTACACTTTCCAAGTCACAAGGAACCCTTTCCAAAGCAAATGTAACGCTTTACAACTCAATTGTCACCCTTGTTATTTCAATTGTAACCGTTTCCATTTCAATTGTAAATCTTGAAAATATTTTGAAAATTTACCCTACTGGGGAATGTGCGAATTTAGGGCCTCAGAACTCGCCAGGATAAAATTATAACAACCTTTTACTTTACAACTCCTGTTAGGACAAAAATGAGGGAAATAATTCAAAAAACAAATAGTTGATGTGGGAAGCAGGTGGTGAATCAGAGCACCACAAGGACCTCGGACGTCAACAGACAGCAGGACAAAAAGTCAGACTCAAGAAGAAGTATTACTTCGGGACTTACAACATAAATTCTTTAATACAGGTGGGAAAACTCAGACAGCTTACATCAGAGCTTAAACGGTTAAACATATCGATTCTCGCATTACAGGAAACCAGGTGCACGGATTACGAGGGATAGAGGATCTTCAAAGGAAAACCGGGACAACGCGTCATGAAAAACGTACCTCACCTGGGAACGGGTTTTATGGTCAGGAAGGATCTCTTGGGATCAGTGGTCGACTTTTGCAGCAATAGTTCTAGAACTTCAACACTCACTCTTAAGGCGGGAAACAAAAGATACGCTCTGACCAACGCACACCCACTAATAAATTTAGACAAAAAGAAAAACCCGGAGAAGGTGGAGGCGTTTTGGGGAACCTAGAGGAGATCGTAAGCAAAATACCGCGAAACTATGTAAAGATTCTATTGGGCGATTTGAATGCGGAAATAGGAAAAGAAAGGAAATACAGGAAAGCGGTGGGAAAAGACCCGGCACACAATAGGACGCACAGGAATGGCGAGAGATTAACAGGACTATGCCAAAAAGCTGACTTAAGGATAATGTTGACCTATTTCAAGGCGAAAGCCATCAAGAAAAAGACATGGGTGTCCCCGAACAATCACCTTGGGGAATATCAGTTAGGCCACGTAGCTATTTCCAGTAAGTCCTTGAGAGAAATCCAAAACGTTAAGGTAAGAAAAGCGGTGAACGTAACTTCGGATCACTACCCGTCACAAATCCAAATTAAGACGATTCCTGCTAAAAAGCGTCATTTCGGGAACGGTTTCAAACTTAGAAGATTAGACAGGGAAAACCTAGTCAAAAATAACAGGGAAACGTTTAGGAAAAACTTGGGACTCCCACAGAACTGGGGGGGAACCCACCAAGAACATGGTGGACTTGGCTGAAAAAATCGCTCCGGGAGGTTTTCCCAAGAGAAAGGAATGGTGGGACATCGAGTGCAAGGGGGCAATCCGGAACAGGTTCAAAGCATGGAAAAAGTGGAACCAGAACAAAACGCAAGGAATACGAAGCTCGCTCACAAAATCCTGAAGGAAAGAAGGAGAAATTTCCTCAATAACCAACTGTCTGAAATAGAGGCAAACTTCAAAAGGAATAACACCAGCCTCTTCTACAAAGGTTGCAAACAGAAAATCAAGGGTTTCACCCCCTCTGGGCTGATGCTTATGAGGAAGGATGGAACCCTAGCACAGACCAGTGAAGACAACTGTAACGTCTTTGCGAAATATTTTGAAGAATTGCTAAACTGTGAAGAACCTGGGGAAAGGATGACAATGATCGATAACCCCCCCCCCCCCCCACCCCAGAAGTGGAATCGTATCCACCAGATGATGAGGAACTGGATGAGATCATCGCATCCCTAAAGAACAACAAAGCGGCAGGAGAAGACGGTGTGCTTGCCGAGAAGGAAGTTGACTGGGGTGATGTCACCTACAAAATTTTTTCAAAAGCTTTACTAAACAAGTTATACCCACAAGTAGACTCCAAAATCGGGGTTTCAGGAAAAATAGATCTTGCCAGGAACAAATTTTGAGCCTTAAGCTATTAATCAAACACTACAGGACTAAAAGTAAAAAGAACCTTTTTATCTCTTTCGTCGACTTTAAGAAGGCATATGATTCGGTAGATAGGAAAACGCTACTTGAAGTACTAAAAGAATACGGAGTTGACCAGAAGACTAGAAAATTGATAAGGCTAACGATAACATGGACTGAATCTAAAGTTAAATTCCAGAGAAGTATAAGTGAACCATTTCAGATCAAAACGGAACTCAGACAAGGAGACGGTTTGTCTCCAGTGCTTTATAACGTGGTACTGGACAAGATCATGAAGGAGCTTTGGAAAATCAACAATTCAGGTGCAACCCTAGGGACTAAGAACAATCACGTCAAAGTTAAATGCCTCGCATATGCGGACGACCTTGCCCTTTTAGCAGAGACAGAAGAAGAGGCAATTGCTCAAATAAACACCCTTTCGGAAATAGCGAGGTAAGCAGGCTTACAAATATCTTTTGAGAAAACGGAACTGGTGACCACATACTCGGGTTTTAAGAAGAAAAAGGTTGAAACTAAATATGGGAAAATTAAAGTGACGCAGAGATTTAAATACCTTGTAGAAATCATATGGAGCAATGGGTCGAATGGAGAAGGTTTTAAGGAGAAAGTCGCCAAATTGGGGAAATTAAGCTTCGCCACCAGTAATTTTTACAACAAGAAGAACCTATCTATTAAAGCTAGGATATGACATTATAACACAGTTATCAAGCCGGTTATACTTTATGGAACAGAAACCTCTTGTCTTCCCAGCCTAGAGAGGCTTCTGAAAATAGAGAGAAGAATCCTCAGAAGAATCTACGGACCTAGGAGACTGAAGGATTCAGGTTGAGGTCGGATGAAGAAATTTATAAGGAAACAACCGACTTATAAACTGATGTTTGGGTGGGAAGGCTAAAGTTCTATGGACACATGATGAGGATGAATCCTGAAAGACTGAACCATAAAATTTTTCACCGAATCCACTGTCACAAAAATGCAACGGGATATTTCAAACAACTTAGGGATGATATGGACCAAGTGAGGCTAACATACCGGGATTGTTTTGACAAAGAGGAATACAGAAGGACGCTCAAGGGAATAAAGTTTCTTGTGGGAAAAAAGCCCCGAAAAGGGTCTTGCGTGGTCTGAGGAGAGAAAACTTAGGCACGCAAAGCTCATGAGGGACATATGGGAAAAGAGGAAGCGGATGAAGAGGAAGTATTAGTTGTGATATTCGTGTGGTCTTTAAGGCCTTTTCGAGGAAAAAAAAATAAAAATTTTAGGCTGAACCCTATTTTATTACTGCTTGCTTGGATCTCATGAATTTTAGAATATATTAAATATATTAGAATAAAAAAATACCAACAAAATTATTTTATGATATCGCACCTCTCACATTCCCAATGTCCAAACTAATTCATCCTCATTGTTTTAATGGTGTGGAGGATGTACTCTATCTGTTTCACTACTAGCCTTATTTCAACTTTTGAATGGAGAATATAAAAAAAAAGTTCACCAGAGAAGAAATTGTCCGAGCTTGTAAAGGAAAGGAATGATAAGCGGGGTATGCACGAAGGGGACTAGCAGGACATAAGAGAATGGCTAAAACTTATATTTGATAATAACTATGGCTAAAAAATTAGTAAAATTTCTTTAATAAATACAAATTACCTTCGAACGATGCTACACAGTCTGTTGGCTAATTGCTTATTCAGAAGCAAATTTAAGAATGGTTTCTCCATACTTTCAATACCGATGTGAACATTCCATGGAGCAGATATCATCATTGCACAAGATAGTGGGGTTTTATTACCAGCAGCTGATGAAAGATAGTTACCAAGAATTGACCTATAATAGATGATAAATAATGAGCACGACTAATTTTTAAAAAACAAAACAGAGGTTTCAAAGGAAATTCATCACATATATATAGATTTTAAAGACAATAATTACAGAAACTGATTATCATAAAACAATAAGTGAAGTTCGGATCTATACCTTAATGTGGTATTTAGTTCATGTTTGTTATGATATACAAATGTGTGAAATACATACATAGCATACATCTATTATATTGATAAATGATATAATTAATAATGTTGATACAAGTAATAAAAAGTAGTTATTACAATAAATTAAGCACACATAAACAGAGATGTCCACCTAAACCAAACAACCTGAGAGCAGAGGGCTGAGGCCCCATTCACCATGTTTATTTTATTTGAAATAATTAAATAACAGAAAAACATAATAATTACTTACCCACCCATGGAAATCCCAACAGCGCCTAATAAAGAATCTTCATATTTTGCCTTGATATGATCAATAACTTCAATGAAATCTTCAGAGTTGGCAGCACAATATGTACGAAGAGTCTGAAAAATTACAACTTTACATTTACAACTCCATTTCAAGCCAAAAACTACGAGAATGATATGGTTTCGGATATCTGAAAGCAGTTAACTCACTCTAGACAAAATCCGACTTAAGCACTTATTCACCGGAGCTGTGGATGTAATGTAGTAATTAGTTATTTGAAGACAAAAAGGACAAAAGTAATTTAAGATAATTAATAAGAATTTTCATTTCTGATCTTATTTAAATCAGCAGATGAGTATTTTTTTTAAAGCATTTTTATTAAACCATAATTAATTCTTGAGAAGCGAGGGGATGGTTGACTGGAGAGTAGACGTAAGGAAGAAAATAGTTGGGGGTGCAGTCAAATGAAAACACTAAATAAGTGGTTGCTTATTTAATTATGTACCTACGTTTCGACCCACTTTGTGGGTCATCTTCAGAGCTATAGGAAGCTGTAGCAAGAGTAGACGCGGTCTAACTCCAGTTAGACATAATTTACACATAATTAAATAAGCAATCACTTATTTAGTGTTTTCATTTGACTGCACCCCCAACTATTTTCTTCCTTACATAATTAATTTTAAGTTATTTTTGGTTTTCTGAATCACATGAAAAAGTAGTCCAAAGTAAAAAGAATGTTGAGTTTTATTCCAGGAAGTCATTAGTTTTAAAAATCATAAAATGATACACACCTTAAAGGGAACTCCTGTCCCTCTTTGATTGAAGACAATGAATCTAATGCCAAGATCCGAAGCCATAAAACCTAACCCTCTAATATAATCTGCTCTGCTAGTGCCAGTTAAACCTAAATATAAAAATAACCGTAAGATACAAAAGAGAAGCATTCATAGCAAATGTATATATGCTCTAATTATACTGATGTGACATGCCCCTGCACCAACACAGGAAGGACACGTCTGACAGTACCGACTCAGATATATGCCCTTAAAATAAAAATCCTATGCAAGTTTTACCAAGGTTCCGACCAAGGACGGAAACTGATATCAATAGCCTAAACACTAAAATTTCTTATACTTAATTCAAAAACTAAACAATCCCACAAGAAGAAGCTACCGATCAGGGAGATATATTTTTTCGCGATATTAATTAAGAAACATGATTTTCATATTCGCCAACATAAGATTTATATTTTAAGTAATATTTTAAATTAAAAGTAATTTTAAAAATGAACCAAATAAATGTGTACCCCCATTAAACCAATAAATTGACATATCTTCACCATATATTTTGCACAATCAAAGCTAAAAGGCAGGAATATTTTCTTAAAAAATAAAAGTGTTTTAAAATCAAATTATAATTGTGTTTCCAATACAAATTGATTAACTTGCATCATAGTTGTCAGTTGAAAAAACCTACCAGGTATAACTATGATGGTTGGTGCATTAGAAGACGATCCTTCTTTTGGTTCTAGAGAATCTAAGCATAGTTCACCTCCATCTTTGAGTTTCAGGATTTCTCTAGAGATTTAAACATATATGAAAAATTCAAATGGACCATTAATAAAATTAAGATAAACCTGGCTAATTTCGACATAGTACCTCTTATAAGACACCTTTGGAATTGACAAAAGTCGGAAATATACAGCCATGATAGTTTGAGCTCTTGATTCTACACACCACAATGTAGGCCAGAATTTTTCCTTCAATATCGGCATGTTTTTTTCAATGTACTCGGAAAATTTTCCTTTTGGCTTTGTGGCTAAGATAGGTTTCTGAATGTAAAAATTACTCTGTTATAAATTTCACATAATATGAGGAATAGTAATTCAATTTAGAATAGAGAAATTGATACCTTCACTACTTCCAACAAATAGTAAAACATGTAGCAGGATGCCACTGCACTTCCGAGTTGCCATCTTGAGAGGCTGCTAAGTGTATTCATAAAGGAATCTAACCACTCCATCTAAAAGGACATTTACATTAACTTTGGCAAACCTATATATACAGAATAAGTTAAAAAATAGACAAGATGAAACATAAAAGTGGAACATTTCTATACAGTGGAATATTGGTACAAATAGTGAATGTACTCACATAAATTTATTGTTTTTAACGATAACTGTATATTATCTTGCTTGTGCAACTCGAAACATCCAGTGGCAGTCATAGAATAACTCTTAATCATGAAACACTTCATGAAAAATTAATCTGATCTAGTTTCATTTTTCGCCGCCAGGGAACATTAGTAGGCAATTTTATCATGACGTGAGTATTTATGGTCAAATACGCTGATAAAATGAATAAATGAAAAATGCTACAACGCATAAATGTATACTAACAATGTAAGAAGTAAACAAATATTTGTGTTAAACATAAATAAAATGGCCAAGGGAACATTGTATTTTCCGTAAAATACCTTAAATGAATTTTATTATGTTTTCGATTTAATATTTGTTATATCTGATTATTTTTTTCTTACCCTCCTAAATTTATTTACAATACAAAATAAAAATCCAAACTTGTATCAAACGTATAAGACTTGTAACTGTGGCCTTCTTATACCTAGGGTATTATAAGGCGATTGTGCTGTTTCCGCTGAGGGATGACCTGTACATGATCTGTTATACGACCTTTTATATCTGAATTTATTTAAAATACATTTAATTTATAATCATCATTTACTTCTGATGGGTATGAGCTAATAATTCTAACTGATTAGAGAGCATCTGTTAAGGAATTTAGGAGATATTGGAAAAACATGGGTTTGAATAAGGATAGGAAAGAAGCATGGCGGATATTACGTGGGATGACTTCCACATTGTGGTGGAGCGAGCAAAGGACGCTCGAACGTTTTGGTTCTGTAGGAACGAGTGTAAAGGTCGGAAGAGCGAGATCTTATTTCCTGGAATTGGATTGAGGATTGGAATTGTAGGAGAGAGTAAATGCATGAATAGATTTGTATGTGAATGAACTGGGGAAATATTTTCTACGAATGGAAGGAAAGAGCCACTTTAACTTGTCATAAAGTTGAGACACACTAGACCGCCTCATGGTTCGAAGACAAATCGTAATGAGGAATTCATGATTCTCTTCAATCTATACCCGAGGACCTTCGAAAGCACCTCGAATATCACACAACAATAGTCAAAGTGGAGGAAGACAAAACATGTTATGAGGAGGTTACGTGTAGATTATGTAAGAAAAGACAAAACGACGGAATAACTTTAGGGAGCTTATAAATCGTTAGAATATTTGGACGGAGTTTCCAGAAAAGGGTTTTGTCAAAACTGGCGCCTACTTTTACAACAGAGAAACTGAACCTAGTTTGGTGATCATTAAAGATTAATGCGGGGGAAGGTCTAGATGGATTTAAGGAGGGCAATGGAACCAATGATGATTACCAATTAAGATGGCCTATCATGGTTGTTGTTTAACCTAGCACTAGAGAAGGTGATAAGGGACTCCGAAGTGCAAAGAAACGGTACGATTCTCACAAAGTCAGTCCAAATTCTAGTCTACGCAGATGATATAGACGTCATAGCAAGATCGCAGAGGGACTTGGAACTTCTTGGCTTTAGAGGCAGCAGGGATGAAAATGGGTCTTCAAGTTAACCAAGATAAGGCCAAATACATGGTTGCTAACCCTCTGAGGCCACCACCACCTACTCTTAGGTTGGAAGGATACACCTTTAAAAGCGTTAATAGTTTTGTGTATCTAGGTTCCCTAGTGTGTGCAGACAATATGTCCTGTCAGGAGGTTCAGAGACGAATAGTGACAGCAAACAGGTGCTATTTTGGCCTAGCCAAAATACTAAGAAGTCATTTGCTGGCAAGAAAGTCTAAGATTGCTCTGTACAAATCTTTAATTAGACCTGTACTGACATACGCCTCAGAGACATTGCCTTTATCACATACAGATGCTGTCAGCTTGCAGGTTTTTGAGCGAAGAATTCTGAGAAGAATGTTTGGACCTGTAAGGGATGGCGCCCAGTACAGGCAGAGACAAAATGCAGAGTTGTACCAGATTTACCGGGAACCGGATGTGATACAATTTATAAGGATCTCAAGGCTACGATGGGCAGGGCATGTTGCAAAAATGGACGAGGACACACCTATCAAGATGTGGATGGGAGGAGAAGGAGAGGACGGCCACGACTGAGCTGGGCAGATGAGGTCGAAGCCGACGCAAAGAAGCTCCTCAATACCAGAGCTTGGCAGACCCTGGCGCAAGACAGAGGTGATTGGAGGCGTCGTCTTGATGCGGCGAAGACCCGTACCGGGTTGTAGTGCAAGTGATGATGATGATGATGAATGGAACCAATTAAAATGACCTGAGTTTTCGTTTCATTTAACTTCAATCCATTCATGTCAACATTTACACTAGGTGCTAACAAATAATACAATACCAGCAGATATTGGAGTTACTGTTTCAGTGAAAAAATACACAAAAAACGAGGTATCTGTTCCGTAAGTTGTTGCTTTGAGTTGAGTTACAAGTTTTAACTGTGAATTCGTTTCATTTTTAATATTTTCTAAAAAAAACAAGTTATCGTGAGCTTGAGTATGGAAAAGAGAATATAATTAAGGGAATGCGTGTACTTCTGTAATCAATTCATCAATAAACGATATAACCGACCGATGATATAAACGATAAATAAACGTTTCAACAAATATATATCATCATTATGATCTATACTTCGGAATGTTAGTTTAACACTAAACATACCATAACGGGTCAAATGACCCATTTTGAACTTTTCTATTGAAAATGCACGTATAATTTTATTGCGTTTGCACATTTGACTTCATGACTTTTTCTAAGTAATTAATGTACAGTTATAAAAATATTTTTGTTTTGTTTTGTTTTGTTTATTCTGAGTAATCCTTGTTGTATACCGATATCTACCACAACAGGTCATTTGACCCGGAGAGAATTTTTTTGTTTTATGAGATTATCTAGTCATATTTGTAGTCAGTAAGTTGCACATTCTTCCAAAGACTGTTGCGTAAAGTAGCTCAGAATAATTTCAAGAAAATATCAAATTTTAGATTGAAAATAGCTTTTTAGTGTAAGAAAAAGTGGCAAAAATTGAAAGTCTTGGTAAGTACCTAGCTTATATTTTATTTTGATAGCTATAGTAATACAGATCATTTTTTACCCAGAAAAATGTCGAAGCAAACAAGACAGTACAAGTTCTTAGAAGATATAAATAATATTGGCGAAGAGTTTTCAGAAATTAGTGAAGATGAATTTTCTGAAAATGAAGATATATTGGTTGCAAATAAAAATGAGTTTGATTCTACAGAAAACAATGATAAACGTTTACCTGAAACTGTTTCATATTACAATAAAACCAAATTTGGTGTAGACATGACCGATCAAATGGCGAGGAAATTTACTACAAAATCTAAGTCTTGCAGATGGATTCTCCAAGTTTTTTTCAATATCCTTGATTTAGCTGGCATAAATGCCTGGATTTTGAACAAGCAAACGACAGGAGAAAATATCTCGAGACAAGATTTTTTACTCAAGCTAGCAGAAGAACTTGGCGCCGATTTTCGAGAAGCCCGTGAACAACCAAAACAAGAAACAAATACGAAAGGATCGTTGCCTAAAAGTCTACTACAGATGCTTATAAACGTATGAGATGTCAAATAGGATACTGTAAAGAAAATAAAACCAACAAAATTTGCTCTAAATGTAAAAAATATGTTTGCGGTAAATGTACAATGGAAACACTTATATGTAAAAAATGCGATGAACTATGAATTAAAAGTTTTTATTTTTTGCTTTTGTAATAGAAATGCTCAACATACTATTTTGTTTAATTATAATAAATTTAATTTATATTTTTATTTCCTTCCTAACATCCATATTTCATACATTCAAGCATGAAACATAAAGTCGGGTCATTTGACCCGCTATGGTAGAAATAGTTATATATTAACTCTTGGTATGATTAGTGTTAAACTTTTATTTCTTGATGAAATTATTACACCGAAATCTACTCATTACCAATAATTACATTCTCTTTTCCATACTAAAGCTTACGATTACTTGTATTTTTGGAAAATATTAAAAATGAAACGAATAAACACTTGAAATAAACACTGTAACTCAACTCAAAGCAACAACTTACGGAACAGATACCTCGTTTTTTGTACCTTTTTCACTGAAACAGTTAAGTCTAGTTTTACCGGACTATTAGAACTAAAACTACATTATTTTAGTTTTAACTTTTAAGTGACTACCTGATTGTATTAGTGCTGTTACCTTCACGCATGGCAAAGAAGCACTCAATTGACAGCTATGTTTAAACCTTGTTGCCGGTTACCTTCTTGTTTTAGGTCAATTTTTATTGAGTAAGTTTTTGCTTGACAAAACTAGTAGCCTCTGATCGAACTCCTTACATTCATTTTGATCTAATTATTTTATTTTGTGTGCCTTTAGAAAGCATTTCAAGCGATATTTATCAAATGAAGCCGCTCACCAATCTTTCTTTGAGTAATTATCTTATTTTGTATTGATTTACATTCTAATTATAGCTTATTTTTAGGTAGATCACTTCCACTTTTTATTTTATTATTTTAGTTGTTTATTTTATTATTTTTTTAAGAAGGAGATCACAAATCATTGATGGAAAGGCTATTTCAAGTAAAATACTTTCCAACTTGAAATGTGAAATTGACGATTGGATTAATCTTGGCAACAGAAAACCTCAATTAACAGCAGTGGTAATCGGGGATCATCCAGCTAGTGAATTATATTTAAAGAATAAATCAAGAGCAGCTTCCATATGTGGTACGAATTATTAAAAAACTAAGATTCTCATGAACTTTGATTTCTTCATCTGACATAAGCTGATTCAATAAATATATTTTAGGTATTACAACAGATATTATCAGGTGCCCGATGACGATGAGTCAAACAGAAGTATTAAATATAATCAACAATTTGAATTCTGATGATACTGTTGATGCTATACTCGTGCAGGTTTGTGATACACTTCTAAATTGCTAACTGTATAATTGAAATTATTCAATTTAATGAAGTTCGCTTAAACTTATTTTTAGTTGCCTTGTCCACCACACATCAATGAAAAAAATATCTTTAATACTATAAGTGTTAATAAAGATGTTGATGGTTTTAATTCTGCGAATATTGCAAATTTAACTTTACATGAACATGGAATAGTACCTTGTGCGGCTTTAGCTGTAAATTCTATTCTACAGGAACTCAGTAATGTTCTTAAGTTTTTTTGTCGGTTTATTATTATTTTAAAATGTATGTAATCTTATGGAAATTTTTGTAGACTTGCCTGAAACAGGTATGGAAGCTGTAGTTGTTGGTTGTTCCCGATATATTGGCCTACCCATATTTTTAGCTCTACAAAATCATTATAATTCAGGTAAATAATCTTTATGGTTATTTGTTATAATTATAAAGAACAATAAATTTATATGATTATAAAATCTATAAATTGTATAATAGACAAAAATCTTAATTTTAGGCAATATTTCTAAATCTTCACCGAGTATTACCTTTACTGTCTGCAACGAATATACTCCGAGAGCTACCCTTACTGATTGCCTACAAAGAAGTGACATAATTATTTCTGCAGTTGGTAATTTATTTGTTAATAACTACTAAGTTTTTAGAACAATAATAGTACTGCTTTTTATTTATTGCTTGTTTTATTTTATAGAAAATATTACATAATTTTTATTATTATTGTGATATTGCTAATATCACTCATAAGTAGATCCAACTTGGTGTGCCTTATCTGACCTATCAGCTGTATATCAGTTCTATCTATTATCGATACGTTTCATTGTTTGATTTTGTCAGATATTGGTAAGGTTGGAAAACTTATTTATCCTATGCATGAAAATTTTTATGGAGTCCCATTCAATACTGCTGTAGGAAGTGACAACATTACTTCAGTTCCATTCATTCAAGAGGACACCATTGGGGTCTTTGACTTACCTTCTATAATGACTATTTCTTTTTAGTAATGAGTTTTGTTTCAGCTAAGAAACCCCAATAAAATTATTTTACAATAAGTTCTCATCATATTAATACAATTTACCGTTTTTGATTTAAAATAATTTTTGATATACTCTATTTAGTTAGTTGAATTCTTTTGATATAATTTCCGAATCATTGTAATAGGTAAGCCTAATGTAATTAAAGGGGACTCTATCAAGCCTGGTGCTGTAGTTATTGATGTTGGTATCACAATGATACCTGAAAGTAAAGGAGGAAAACAGAACTTTGTAGGTGATGTGGAATTTCAAAGTGAGTACTGATAATCATATTTTTTTTGTTTTCTTTTTTTATGTTTTTATAAAGATATTAGAATACGAGTGATTTTATAATAATTTATTTTTAACTGTAATTAAATTTTTTCACATGAAAATCGAAAAAAATTAATTGCTAAATATGGCATAAAGGCTAAATTAATGTGAAATATTGTTGACACTTTTTCATTAGCTTTTGTTTTTAAATCATGTTAATCAGGGATTTTTTATAGTTCAAACTTTAACACCTGTGGATTAAAGGGTTATACTGGTATCAGTGCCGCAGGCTGTCACTTCAAGTTGAGTTACATACAAGTTTTAACTGTTTATTCGTTTCATTTTTTATATTCTCTAAATATACAAATTGTCGTGAGCTTAAGTATGGAAAAAATAGAGCAGTAATGGGAAACAGTAATCAAGCGTTTAAGAAATAAACCTTTTAACTAATATTTCGAAGTTTAGATGATGATATATGTTTGTTGAAAAGGTTTTCATCAAGAAATTATTACCAAAATATACACATTTCCCATAATTAGATTATTTTTTCCATACCATACCAAAGCTCTCAATAATTTGTATTGAATTTTGGAGAAAGTTAAAAAGGAAACGATTAAACAGTTAAAACTTGTCGTTATTCAACTCGAAGAGACAACCTGCCTAACTAAAACTGTTAAACCCATTTGAAAATATTCCATTATTTCTGTTGCTTTTTTATCATAGCTTGTTAACCGATTAATATATGTTTAACGGATTATTTATTTAACGGTTACGGATTAATATATTTTCATGGGCTGAACAATTTTCCAAATGATGTTAGATTGTCTAATAGAAAAATTTGCATGAAAATTTTTACCAGTTTTCATTTGCTATTTCAATGTGTATAGTGAATGGATAAAACCATTTTCCTATTATTTTGTGATTGACTACAAGTCCAATGAGTATAGAAATTTATTTTTATTTTTCCATCTTACTTTCGTATCCTGGTTTCTGGTATTAGCATCAATATTGAATGTAACTTATTGTTTCAATTAAAATTTTAGGACATCTTAGGTCTTAAAAAAAACAAAATAATACCATTGGATTAGTATTTGCAGATTTCTCCAAATTATTTGAATTCAACTTGTTTAAACTATTATATATGCTCTTATGATTATTATTATTATTACTGTATGAAAAAAACATTGCTGGCCATTGTTCTTTATAGTTTGCAGGTTGACTAAATTTACCTTCTTTTACCTTTCTAGAAGCGAGAGAGGTAGCTAGTTACATTACACCAGTCCCAGGTGGTGTTGGTCCAGTCACCGTTGCAATGCTGATGGCTAACACTTTTCACTGTGCTGTGCTTCGCAAAAATAGAAAACTAGAATTAGACCAAGCAAATTCCATGACTGAAGACTGAATTAAACTAACGAAGGAAGTCTAACTTTTATTGTTTATTAAGATCTTTCAGACATTTTCAACCAAAAGCAATGCATTAATAATTGTAAATTAACTAATTTCGTTCATTGACTTCTCTAGTTATGTTTAAAGTGATGGTTATTACCACTACAGGATATTAATAATATTTTTTTGATTGTATAAATTAGTTTAATAGTTTAAATTAATTTCTCTAGTTATGTTTAAAGTGATGCTTATTACCATTATAGGGCATTAATAATATTTTTTTGATTGTCTAGTATCTTGCCATCTGAAACCTCTAATAGAAATCCAAGTAAAAGTAAAAAACTCATTAAGATCTTGTTATTAAAAAAAATAATGATAAAATATTGGTCCATAAATACACAAGAAAACAAAATATTTTTATTTACATTAAATGACAATATTTACAATTTAAATTTTTCATATTTCCAGTTTTTAAAATTTATAATAACTAATTATTTTAAATACAGCAGAAATTTTTAAATTTTTCTCAGTTCTATCATCAGAAGCACCAATCACCAACACCTTTAGAATTTTGACCACAGGTATTGTAATTGACTATCATGTGCATCTCGAAATTACTTTCAGAAAAACTTAATCTTTTATCGCTCAACAAATATTTGCATACGGAAAATGACCTCTCAACATCTACCGATGTTAATGAGGCATTCTTAAATTTTGACAAAACTATTGGGTCATTTATGTAATCAATAATTAATGATTTGTCACCGTTTAATATTTTGTTAATATTAACTAGAATTTCTAAGCCAGAGTTTTTTGTTAATACGTCTTTCAATTTATTTTGCAAGGTAAAGCCAACTTTACCTGGTATGGCATTAACTTTTGCTCTGAGTATTTGAACTAATTTAAGGCCATCATCAAGAGACATGCTTTGTTCTTCAAATCTTTTTATTAGATCAACCAAAAACCTTAAATTAGCTTCAATGAAAGCCAATTCGCTCAGAGTTGTTGGCTTATTGAGAATTAGATGAAGTTTTTGCACGCTTTGAGCATCATCAATTAATTGTATTTCTTCCACTACTTCTTTAAACTGAATTAAATTTTCAGCATAAAATATTGCCGATTCGAGCCATATGGCCCACCTCTTTATAACAGGGACTAGGGGTAAAGGCTTTCCAGGCATTTTTTCATTATATTTGTTAATTCTTGAAGGGGCTTTAAGAAACATTTTCTTGCCATTGTTTACGAGTTTATTAACGTTTGGGTAAATTTCTCTATTTTTTCTGCAATGTGGTTGCATGCATGTCACGTGAACCATATTTGGGAAAAATACTTTTAGAAATTTGTCAGCATTAACCAAAGCGTCTGTAACTAATAAAAGCACCCTATATGAAATCTGACTATCATTTGAGACAATTTTTAAACTGTCGTTTACAAAACGGCTAATTGTTTCATGGTTAGTTTTATCTAACTTCTTCTTCTTCTTTTCGGCGCTACAACTCGTGGTGATTCTTATTTTTTTTATTAATGCCAGTAGTGAATTTACCTGTTTTTACATGTTGATGGAGCTGGAATTTTTTGTTACAAGCACAGCACAGAACTACTGTACCACCAGTAGTAAAAATTGTTTTATTAGTCCCGTTAAAAAATGACACCCAATCAATAAGTTTTGAAGAAAAAGAAGACTTAGTTTTCGGCATGACTGTATCTGTGAACTACCAAATCAAGTAACTGCGACTGTTGCTTCCCCCGCTCTAGGGCAAAGTTCAGCGGAAAACTTCTTAGTACCTTCCATCCCAAATAAAAACGGATTCAGGACTTAATATGAACCTTCAATATTCGGCAATATGCGAATATTATTTTCTTTATTCGTAAAGCAAAATAATATTACTGCTTGATTCATATAACTTATAATGTGATAAATATTAATTAAGATAAAAATTATCAACTAATTTAAAAAAAAAATTACATGAGAAATCAATAAAATGATTGAAAATATGTACAATATATGCATTTTAGGCCTAAATATGCACAATAGCTAAATTATGGCCAAATATGCAACAAAAAAGTGATCATAAATGAGTTAAAACCAGTTGTTTCAATAAGATATCAACTCATGTTATTAATATACTGAATCAAAAAAAATATGCAATTGCATATAAATCCGGGCCCTAGTCATAATTGTTAGTATTATCTTCACAACTGAAAATGCTGATTTTAAAACAATGAATAATTTAAATACTCTTTCAAGTTTCCATGGCCACTATTTATACATAAAACTTCAGTTGTTTCTTCTGGTTTAGACCGTGTCGGTGAATTTTCTGCCAACGTTTCGCCAGACATGCTGCTGACTTCCTCAAGGCTTAATTGAGACTGAAATTAAGCCTTGAGAAAGTCAGTAACATGTCTGGCGAAACATTGGCAGAAAATTCACCGACACGATCTAAACCAGAAGAAACAACTGAAGTTTTTTGAATGAATAATTTGTTTTCATATTTTAATGGTAAAAACATCAACATCATATCTTGTAGTGGTTAAGTATTGTTAGCAATTTGTTTATTACACAAAACTTTTTTGTGAAAAATGTTTTTTGTTTGTAGGAATCTTGTTTAAATCAAAATTAGCGATGACGTTAATGTTTTTTTGTGTTTAACATTGATAAATCTGATAGTATTTTCTTATTATAAACAAGTATTATCTTACCTTGTGAACGGAATCAATTCATGTACTTATCACTTTTAATTTTTAAATTTTTGTCATTAGTTTTTTAAAGTATTACCATAGAACCTGTGATAGACAACGTAGTTGTCCTTTGCTAATATTTATTGATTTGATTTTAATGTATATATTCTACAAATCATAGAATTATATATTATGAGATAATAAAATAAAGTCATAACTTTTATTGTTGTATCTCTTTCCTGATCTTTTCTATGGGCTAGGGTGTATTGGGAATCATGCATAAAAAACTACAAATTGATTTTTAGTTTTTATTCCAATAATTTTTTTTTTACCAACACAGAACTTATTTGTAGCTCAAACACATAGAATATTGAGAAGATGGTTTAATTTTTTTTCCTTTTATATATTATTTATTAATTAATTAAAATGTAAAAAAAAGAGGCATTGAAAGTATTTTTTATTCTTATTCAGCTTACTGGATCTCTCTATCTATCACTTAGAGAACTGTAGATTTTATAGAATGGTACAATGCATAAACTCAAAACAGCACTGGGTTTAAATTTCAGATCAGCTGATTTACACTCATCTTATTGTGATAAGTATTCCAATCTGTTCTGAAGGGTGAGAATGAAATATGAATATAAGCCCTCTGTTTTATACCTAAAAATAAGCAGTCTTTGAGAATTTTTTTTAGATGGGGGTGTGTGCCCTCTGAGTTTGCTGGCTCGATCAACAAGTACAAATCTTATGGAGTTGAAGTTCATTAGAAGTAGACTAAAATCTGCTGCAAACTGTTTAGCTGAAAGTTTTTGTACCAGGAGCGAAAAGAGGTCTGAAACAGCTTTACATATAGACCCGTATTGAGCTATGAGTGAATTATTTAACTCGTAGTCATGAAGTCTTTGCTGCATACAGTTGTTTCTGTCCACAGCAAAAGGCATGTAATCAGTAATAATAATAATAGTAATCAGCTTGGTTAAGAACTATAGTGGGATGTGCTCCTATTTTTCTCTTTCCTCTTCACCTTTAGTGAGATTATTACATGAAAAAAATGCTCACAAGCAGACAATTTATAATCAGCACGATGAACTATTTATAATAGTTGAAATAAACATTAAAGGAATAGGGAAACAAATTATTTATCCACCTAAATGTTTTATGGAAGTTTATAGAATATAATATAATAGAAAACAAACTTTATTCTGGGACCAAGTTCCTTTAGAATAACAATAATGAACAAATAAAATAAACATTATATTCATCTGGCCAGAAGGCTACATAATAATACAAATCATGAAGTAATCAAGATTGACAAAACAATAAAATTAGAAATAGAAAATATATATATAAATAAAAAGTACGAAACTTGACAGGATTTTAACTAATTGTCAAAAATAAATATAGGTATTGATATTAACAAAATAACATTAATACAACAGTTAACAACGAAATTGCTAAATAAAATAAGTGAATGGAATAGCATGCGATAAAGTATTTACAAAGTCTGTTTGTAAAAATCTTTGTTGTTGGAATAATAAATAAGACACCTAGGTAACGAGATCGAGTATTCAATACTAATTTATTAAAGCGGAAGATTGACCTGCCTGGAGAGTGTCTTTTTGGGATGCCAAGAGATGAAGGAAAAGCAGGGATTTAAATGAAGCCAGTGAAGAAGAATGGCGGATGAAAGGAGGGATTGAGTTCCACACAGTGGTGGAGCGGGCGAGGAAGGAACGCTTGAATGCCTTAGTTCTGTGGGCAGGAATGTAGAGATCGGAAAGGCGGGATTTTGTTTTTGGTGCTGGACAGAGGATTTGAATTGGAGCAGACTATGGATATATGAAGGGTGTTGCGAGTTAATGGACTGGTATAGAAAAACACTAAGGGGGTATTGTCTACTAATGGGAGGGAAGAGCCACTTTAACTTATCATAGTGATGTGACACCCGGGATCGCCTCGGAGTACCAAGGACAAATCTTAAAGCACAGTTTTAAGCGGGCCTCCAGCATTTTGGAAAGGTATACCTCACTGCAGTAGTCAAAGTGGGGGAAGATGAGGGATGATATGAGAAGCTTCCGGATTGAATGGGTAAGGAGACGCTGAGATCGATGAAATAATTTCAGGGAACTAATTGATGGTCGGGATATTTGGGTGATATGGGGTTTCCAGGAATGGTTTTGGTCAATGGTAATGTCTAGGTTTTCTAACAGAGGAGTTAAAACTGATTGGGTGGTCGTTTAGAACTAATATTGGGAGGGTGGGGATAGGTGTAAGGAGGGAGTTGGAGCCTAGAACAATGACCTGGGTTTTCATTGCGTTCAATTCCAGTTTGTTCAGCTTTGCCCAGGCACTGATCCTATCTAGGTCTTCCTGAATACTGGCGAACGCAAATCATAGCTCAGAAGGAGGAAAGGATAAATAGATTTGGAAGTCGTCAGCATATAAATGGTAGGAACAGTGGTGAACAGATTTAGGAAGATCGTTGATGTAACAGTTGAAAAGGAGAGGAGAGATACTTGAGCCCTGTGCCACACCTGAGGATAGAGTGAGGAAAGAGGAAAGGGGTTGGTTGAGCATAGAAACCGACTGGGACCTGTCAGAGAGGAAGGATTGGAACCATATAATAGAGCTGTTGGAAAAGGGCAATGACTTTAGTTAGGATAAAAGGGTAAAATGGTTCAAGCAATGGAAAGCTTTTGAAAAGTCTAGTAGGATTAGCACGGTTTGTTGTTTGTTGTCCATGGCTTTATGCATGTCAGTAGTGATTTTGGTAAGGGCAGATTGAGTGGGAACCCCAGGACGAAAGCCTGATTGAAGCGGATCAAGGAGTTTGGACTGTTCGAGAAAATTTGAAATTTGAGACTGGACTATTCTTGCAAGAGGTTTGGAAAGTATGGAGATTGGGCGGTAGTCTTTGGGAGATAGTGGGGTTGAGGTTTTATTTATAGGATGGGCTAGGGCTTTTTCCCAAGAAGTTGGGAATACTGCGTTTTGTAGTGAGAAATTATAAATGAAAAGTAGGACAGGTAGGATATCGATGAGGCATAGTTTGACGGGTATCTCGTTTTAAGAACGGAGGGAATAATGTCGGTAGGTGAAATGTCTAAGAAATAAAAATTGTCGGGGTTGAAAGATGGCGTTAGTGAAAAGACGGAGGCGGAAGATAGATTTTGATGTGTTAATTGAATCGGAAAAAAATACGAGATCATTTCATTGGGAGAATCAGGAAAGGGTTTAGAGGATGTTGGATTGCAGAGGGAGAGCTTTCGGAGGAGTTGCCATTTAGATTTAGGATCGGGAGCAGTGGAAAGGGCTTCGTGGAAATATTTGGATTTTCTTAGTCTCATTGTAGACTGTGTCAAATTGCGAAGAACCCTGAACGCTTGGTAGTCATCAGTAAGCCTAGTGCGTCTAAAGCGTCGCGTTTCCTTTGCAGGTCTTTAGTTTTTTGACACATCCAAGGACCAGGATGGTGACGGAATGTTCAAGTTTTGAGTGGGCCATGGGTATCCAGGATGCTTTTGAGATTGGCAGTGAGTATGTTGACCATTGAATCGACGGTGATACAGGAATAAATTTGGTTCCAATTCAGGATTTCGAGGGAAGGAGGTATAGATTCAGGGGTGAGTCCATCTAAGCTGCGAAAAGTTATTGTTTTCGGTAGGATTGATTTCTGGAGTTTGGATATTGTATGAAATTTGGATTAAATCATGAGAGGACAAAAATGGAGCAGGTAATTGTGAGGAGGAAAGAAGTCTCTGCGATTAGTCAATGATGAAAAAGTCTAACCAGGTGTCAGAAAGGAGAGTGTGATGGGTGGGAGAGAATGGAACAATGGAGAGGTGTAGAGAGTAAAAAAGGTTTTCAAGGTACAGTTTATCATTGGATTGGACCAGGAGATTGGTATTAAAGTCACTGGAGATTATGACGTGGTTGTAGAGAGGAACATGGTTGTAAAGGGCCGACACTAAGATAGGATCAAAAGGGACCAAAGGAAGGCGATACACTACAACGTATAGGAGAGGATTCGAGTTGCATGAAAATTCGACGAGAAAGAATTCTATGTGAGGGAAATTGGACGCTGGGGAAGAATCCAGGATGCGTGATTTTAGGGAGTTGTGGACGTAAAGAACTACACCTCCATCAGTCCGGTCAACTCGGTCGTGGCAGAGGAAGGAATAGTCAGGTAAGGAAACAGTGGAGGTGGGGATATATGGGGTTTTAGCCATGTTTTTTAGATTCCAATGGGAGTTGATGTGACAGGAGGTTAGGTCAGGCATGATGGGGAAGCATAAGAGAAGCTCTCAGTATTTGAGGAGAGGAAACTATAAGGAAAAATTTGATTGGCAAAGCTAATTGAAAAGTTTGATAGTGCAGATAAAATATTATCAGAGGCGAGTTATTACTAAAAACCGCTATAAATCTTGATGCTGAAAAATAGATAATAAATTAGAGAATAACGAAAGGAAATATGATACGTAAATAATGACATAAATTAAGCAATAGACAAAAAAAAGAAGAGAAAATACAAAATGAAAATTGATTTTATATGAAAAAGGAAAATTAATTTCGCGACATATTTCTTAGGAAAAAATTTAAAAAACACTTGAGTTTGTCAGAGTGATTCAAAATGAACCCGTGACCCCGTTGTGAGAGCCATGGTTATTAGTGCAGCTTGAGGGCATACCGGTCTTCAGTGGTCAGTCGAATACATCCAGGTCATGAGCTTGATCGATGAAGACCACTTGGTGCCCATCTTCTTTTCTGCATCGCACTCTACCACCAGAGAACCAGACATATTTCATTTTCCCCGTTGCCCTCTTCTGACGTGCCAGCCAGTAGAGGTGCCTGTTAGTCCCACTCATTTCCGCTTAGATAGATGCGGTGGCAGTCATTTTCCTGCCAACCTATATCTCGCGCGGAGAAATCTCTCTTGACTTTTCTCTTTTATACTTCCTTATATGGGAAGGAGGATAGCTAGTTTCCATGCTGAAGGTTTCAAGGTCAAATCCGGCTGTAAAAGATAATTTATTTAATCTGTTAACAGCTGAGGATGGACCTTGTGGGGTCTGGAGACCCTCCTGAGGCTCACCCAGCCTCTTTAAAATGGGTACTATAAATTGGGAAAAACCTGGCGGTTGACTGTGATTTCCAACAAACAACCTCACTGCAAAACCATTGTCCTAGAAACAGTAGTCTCTACTACGTACTGAACTCTTCATGTGATGTAGTGGTATGTGTTTTTTTTTTTAGTTCCTTATACGCACTAAAGGAGGTATGATAAATGCGAAAGTGTTCAGATATCTCTTTTTGTTTAGTTTCGTTAGTTGGAAGCAGAACGGTGAAATTTCGTGTTTGTAATTCATTTATATCAGGTTACGTACTTTCAAATTTGAATCCCAAGCATTGGTAATTTGCGTGTGTACCACAATAGATTTTTTACCAACGAAGATTTCTTAATAACAAAAAATGTTATTTTCAGATTTAGATATTTATGAATAACTGAATGCGACACTTTATTTGAAATGATCAATTACTTTTGACTGCCAGCCTCATGGTAAGAGGACCGTGCTAAAAATCGGCTATCCAAATGTTTTCTTACAGTAATCATACATTTATTGTTATCATATAATTCGCAATATTCTGTTATAAATAATCAGTAATAACTTAGTAATACTTAATGATTTTATACAGATTTTGATTTGATTCAGGATCACATTTCGAGCCACCGACTTACAGTTTAATGTAATAGTTCAAGCGCAAGTGCTAAGAATTACTATGAACTAAAATAATTAGGTTCAACTCATTTACCTCGAGTAAAAATAATAACTAATCGATTCTACAATCGATAGAAAGTTACCTTTTGCAGCAGTGATTCGTGTGTTATTAATTCAATAACCTGCTCGAAAGGTCTTCTCTTATATTCTTGTATTGCCTCATTATTTAGAATTATTTTCTCTGGCACCTAGCCAATATATTATTTTCTGTTTTAATTTAAGGGTTTCTGTTATTTTTTGTACAACTTTTGAAATAATTTTGAATCTTTATTTTTGTAATTTGTTTATCCCGAGTTTTTGGCTAAGTTCGAGCATGTCAGGAACACGTGTGTTATACTCAGGGCTATTAAAATGACATGAATTCTGCTTTGAAAGCCTAGTTTACGCTGATTATTAAATAAACTTTACAATGTAATTTTAATATTGAATTCTTTTTTTTTTTACGTTAACAGACTTTCTCTTTACTTAAAGAAAGTGTGTCATTTGACCCAAGTTTCGGATTTATTAGTAAAAATTATGCATTATTTCCGAAAGTATCTTCTGCATAAATTCAGACGAGTATTTTGACAATGTTTTGAACTATGGGGAAGAGGAGACCAAGGCAGCAATCTAGTAACGGAGTTATGAATGGGGATTCTTCTGAATCAGATGGAGACCAAAATTCTGACAAATCGCTAAGTACGGAATCTTTTTTTTTTTTTTTGGTTTCTTTAATTTATATTAGCGTAATTGTTATTACTTGCCATGATTTGATTTAGTGGTAAATTAATAGATTAATAAATGTGAATTATCTTTTGGATTTGTTTTCTGATAACAATTAATTTTACAGTTCATATTGTAAGATCTCATGTTCAAGTTTTGCTTTACAGCTGCTGTTAAAGTATGTCAACATGCTGGAAAATCAATTGAGCAAAACCAAGTTAAAAAGAATATTCATTTGGAAGATATAGAAAACAACAATTTCTGCCTTATTTGCAGTAAACAAGGACAGTCGATAAAGGTATTGTGGGTCCAATTATTTTACTTTAATTGTTTAAATTCATGAGTTTTAATGTATTATTTTGATTTAATCATTAGGGTGAAGATGTTTGGGTGTGTTTACGCTGTGGTGCCAAAGCTTGTTCCCTAGACCATTCCCAACGTCATAATGAAATACCTCATTCGGATTCTCATGCTTTGTCATTGAAATTGTCGGATAAGACAGTTTGGTAAGTACTTAATGTTTTTTTTATGCCTTATAATAGTGTTGATTAGTATATATTGTAATTCATATGCCGTAGGGTTACATTAAACTATTTAAATAAGTTTTTGGTCAAAACCTGATTGATAAATTTTTACTATTGCATATGAATAAAATTCATGATATTGATTAGACTCAGCTGTTTGGCTATTAGTAGTAATTCTAATGTAGTATTATTATCAGGCTATTGTAACCTAACAGGGTTTAGATATTAGTGATCAAAATCAAATTATTAATTTTGTGTTGTATCAAATCTTCATTATTAATGGTCTGATTGGGTCATTTATTTATTAATAAATGTTTCATATTCATGCCTCTTTAATTTTTAGCATGATTATTAATCAGTAGCTAACCCATCATTAATTTGGAACACCCTACCTTATAACTGATGATCAAGGACGAATGACTTGAACTTATAATTGAGTATACAAAAAAAACATAAAAAGTAGGAAAGAAATCTGGTTCCATTAAGTAATGAAACCAACTTACCTCTAAAAGGATTATTAAACCCCTTAAAAATTATGTTTACTAGTTTTTCACTTGGTGCCAGTAGGTTATTAAAAAAAAGAGACCAACTTAAATCTACTGATTTTTTTTTTTTTTTTTTTTTTTTTTTTACTGAATTAAAGTATTTGACCCCTCTAAAACCCAAATTTCATTTACTCGGTTGGTATTTATATTGTAGGTTTCCCCTTACACAAGTTACTAATGTGCCACATCTTAGCCTTAACCTCAAGGTGTCAGATACCTGTTCATATTTTAGACAAATAATATTATTTTTACACCATAGAACAATTTTTTTTAATTGATAGTATAAAAGTTTTTTTATTAAACAAAAACAAATTAAACATGGTTTCATATTTTTTACAAATTTTATTAGACATTATATTATATTATAATACGGTTTCAGTTTATTTTCTTGTCTTGTGTCATTCTCCCCATAAGCTTTTCGGTCATCAAGAAATGACCATTTGTTATTTCACAACATAATTTTGTTTTCATGCAACAGAATAATATCAATATTATTGTAACAACATGCTCCTCAAGTGGTCAATATTTGTTAGGATAGAAGGAACAAAAGTAGTAAAATAATTAGATACTATTATGAGCAGGAAACAAAATTTGCAAAATTAGTATAAATAAACTTGGCTATTAGAAGTATTGAGTTTTAATTAAGAATTAGTGATTTTTTTATTTTACCGTACCAGAAAAGCTATATTGCCTACAAGTGATTTATGAATTATTTGATTAATATCACTCACTGTCCTCTGGAGTGTAAATATATACTATTTATCTGTTGAAAGTTTTTTTGTATATTTTTCTCTTTCATTATATATTATGATTGTGTTTAAATACATTTAAATGGGTGGTAATTATTTTTAAGTTTGAGGGTGGTCTTTATGGTACAGCATATAATATTTGTGAATTGTAGCAATATTATATAAGAATGAATATTAAAAAAAATATATATTATTTATATTTTCACTTTTAAAATTGGTCAATTATGCAATATTAGATTTTTTGTGGTTCGATAAAAACATAGTGATAAGATAGTCATTATTAGAAAATAGGAAATTATTTTTTTTTTAGTTGTATTGTTTTTGGTTAGAAGAGATGGTTACAAGACTTATAAGAAAGAATGGCCACCAGGGGGTTCCGAGGAGAAGACTGGGAAGACTGAAAAAAATGGCAAGGTCTCTTAGGAAATGATTTATATGACCCTTAGATTGTTAAAAATGTTAATATTTGAAAAAATATATATCTTTCAATTATAATTAGTATTGATCAATAACACCAATATTATTTAAATAAAAAATCAATCATTACTGGTTTTGATTTTTGAGCGTCTTGGTCCAAAAAAAAATGATAAAGGCTTTAAATGCTTAGAATGTATTGTAATCTCAAATTATACATGGTTGCTATAAATGAGAAAGAAATTAAACTAGTTTGAATATTTAATCATTTGCTTACTAATCATGGACTTATTTAAAAATTAAAAATGTAAAGCTCTTATCAATAAATATTTGGTATTAAATCTTTTCCTGTAGAGACATAACTTTGTCTGTAATTTCTAAATTGTTAAACAATTTTTTTAAAGTCTTATAAGGACATATTCTGTAATCTTTCTCAAAGTTTTTCACGAACAGCAGTGATGGTTTGAGTAATTAATGTTAACAATTATTTTCTTGTGAAAAGACCCATGAAATATTTTGTATTTTAAATTAAATATTTTAAATCATATTCATTGGTCTTCATCAGGGATAAAAACAATATAAAATGGTTATGATACTTAAATGAAATTTGTGTGATAAGCCAAACAAAATTAATATAATCCTTTAAGTTAATATGGTTTTGAAATTTATATAAACATATTTTTTAATGAACTTTTCCTACCCTGAAATAACAATGCGCTATCTCAGTGTCTCAATGACATCAATTTTATTGGAGGTATTAAGTATTCTATTCTAGAATTTAGAAATAAATAAATTTTATTCACTGTCCACAAATTAGGTTAAGTTTGAATGCTTACTCTTAATGAATTGTTCCATTTTTGCTAATTTAATGTTGAAAAAATTATCTGATTTCGGTATTTAATAAGTTTAATATTTGTTTCTTTAGGTGTCATTTATGCAAAGGCGAGATCCCTGCATCTTCCAATAAAAAATTAAAAGGTTGTGTTAATAATGTTGAAAACATGTATGAGAAATATCTTCAAGGTCCAACTCCACCACAAAAAAATGGAGTACAAAGTGAGTATTGATTGTTTGTATCAGAATTATCATGAAAAGATGAATAAGAATTGCCTTAATATTTTGAAACAGATTTTATAATTAAGTTCCTACAACTTAATGGTGATTTCGGTGTTCAAGATGTGTTATATTAACCTTCCGATAGGCATGCCTCTTAGGCAGACAAATAAACTACTAAATACTATATTTCACACTTTAAACTGGTGATAAGGTATTTCCATGAATCAAAAATATTAGCCATGTTTATAGCTGGACCAATGACGCCAGGCAGATGAAGTAAAATATTTTGTTTAGCTCTCCTTTGTCTGTTGCTCGGCAGTTTTTGCCATGCTTAGACATTTATTATTTTTTTAATGAAGGATATAATTTGTCTGGGGGTGCAGTCATTAATAATACTAAGTAAGGTTAACTTATTCATTATAAGTGCCAACGTTTCAGCCTACAATGTAGGCTATCTTCAGGGCTAAGAAGGAAAAACAGAAAAATAACTATAAGAACATTGCAGTACTAAGAATAGAATAATATATAAAGTATAGAAAAGTGGAGAAATATAACATAGGATAGATTATAAAAGATACACAAGGATAACTAAATGACAAAATGTGTGAACAGAAAGGTGATAAAGTAAAGAAATATAAAAAGTAAGATAATAGATCAATCTCAACATCCGTAAACACATAATTATATTCTAGCACGACTTCCACCTCCAAAGCGTTATTCAAATTAAAAATATTTTTGTCAGTCATAGCTGAAAAAAATGTCTATATATAAGAAATTAAGAAGTAATTTAATAAACTGGATACAATCTCTAAAAGTTGCGCATACAAACAAGTCGGTCTAATGTCAGCGACAGTTTATAATTAAATTAGATGAGAATAAATCTTATTTATATTGAATAAATAAGAGTAAATTCAATTTGTATGTTAAAACACATATCCAGATTACGCATTTCCAGAATTGAGCGAGTGAAAAACTCTGCCATAAGAGGTATCGTTAAAGTGGAAACGATAATGCACAAAATTGGGACTAAGCAGCTGCAGTGGTATGGTCATCTGAGAAGAATGGGCCCCGAGAGGTGGCCAAAAATGATATTGGACTTTATCCCAGAGGAGAGAAGAAAAAGAGGCCAGCCAAGGAAAACTTGGCTGCAAGGAGTTGAAGAGGTGATGGCAGCAAGAGGCTTAGCGGAGGGAGATTGGGAAGACAGAGAGTATTGGCAACAAAATGTATTGTGTTT
The DNA here is from genome assembly GCA_964056705.1 of Troilus luridus. NCBI lineage: Eukaryota > Metazoa > Arthropoda > Insecta > Hemiptera > Pentatomidae > Troilus > Troilus luridus. The sequence continues at coordinate 62,566,443 of OZ057414.1, forward strand.
TGACATATGACCCTAGCTTGTAAAAGCCTGAAAAAAAAAAAATGAATTACAAATTTTACAACAAATAGTTTAAAATAATAGTTTTAATCAAAACTCGTGGATTCCTAAGATATAAAACATTTGTTTCTACCTTACTGTTTACTTTAGGAATTTGCAGCCAAGACTGCTGTGATATGGTTGGGTCGAAAGAAGAGGGTAGTAATGAGGGGAAATCCCAAGACCTTCAAGGATTAAAGAAAATTAAACCAATTTTTCCAATGCATATTTGACAGATACTCGTGCCTATCAGAAGGTTAATTTTTATTAAACATTCTCGCATTTTATTTATAGATAATTGATGTTTGATAATTTGATATCGCAGAACCTACCTGTTTCATTCTGTTCTATTAAAATTAAAATTTATTATTTTAAAAACATATGTAGTCTTGAGCGAAATTATATAATTCTATATTAATAACTATTAATAATCATTGTGACCCATTCGTTAAATGTATCTTAAATCTACTGCGAGATTGAAATAGTTCACAAACCTTATTTCAATTTTTCTTATTCCTAAAATAATATTAACTGACTAGCTGTGTAAGTTTTAATAAATTTAAATATTAAAGCTTGATTGTATTAGTATAGTTTTTATTTATGATGAACTGCTAACTTAATAAATCATATTTTCTTCTTCTTTTTTTTCTAGAAATGGAAGCAATTAATGAAGAGGAAAAAGAGAATAAATCGCTTGATGCTATTCCTCTCCTTCCTCCAAAGATAAGGACTCCCCCTCCATATGGTCCTCCTGTCAGAGTAAATAATCTTATAAAAAATATTTATATTGATTTAGTTTAAATTATGCCGATTTATTAATTAAATTCTTCTTGTCGCATAATAGGGTCTGGTAAATTTGGGAAATACATGTTACCTCAATTCTGTAATTCAGTGCTTAGCACAAACACCCAACCTCACTAAAACATTAAAAGAGATGGAAATATCAGATAAAGAAGTGAACATTAACCTGAAAAGTGGCAGGACACTCGTAAGTATATCTGTATTTTGAAGATTTGTATTAATAATTTTTATATTTGTTGAGGTAGTTGCTTGTGTGGTTAATGTGGGCCCCTATGGTTAAAGGGATAGAGCTGTCAAAGGTTTCTGGTGGAATACCCTTAAGAGGAATGGGGAATCCTATGGTTAACTTTTAACTATGAATTTTTAAATTTTTAAATCATAGATTTTATTTTTCAGTGGCACAGGGCCCTTTGCTACACTCTGGGTCCACCATTGTATTTAGGTATCCTATTTTCTTGTTTTTTTATGCGATATACTCTTCATCTAGGGCAACATCCTGGTTAGTGAGCTTTGGTAGAGTATAATAGTGGCCATGGTTTATTTAATATCACTTTTTTATGAAATAAATTTCCTCCAAAGCAAATCATTTCTTTATAAAAATGATATGGCATAAGAAGGGAGGATATAGTGATTTAAATAGAAACGATTCAGAACCGCACCAGGGTGCAGCTACCGAGTGGTCCAAAATATGAAAAGTTTTTTTGTTTTTTTTAGTATGCGAGGAGATAGTTGACTGGAAGATCTGAATAAGGAAGGGAATAGTTGGGGGTGCAGTCATATTAAACACTAAATAAGTGGGTACTTATTTTATTTTGTGCCGACGTTTCAACCCACTTTGTGGGTCATCTTCAGGGCTAAGAAAGAAAAACAGACACAACAACAAAACTATATAAATACATTGCAGTACTAAGTAAATGATAATTTTAAATATTTTTATTTTGAAGAGAAGGTTCTAGGTGGGGGGGCGGCAACTCCGGTAGCACAAATGGTTAGAGCATTGCCAGACCGCCGGAGGCGGACGACCCAGGTTCGAATCCCAGCTGGGGGCAAATCTTTTCTCTTCAAATTATAATTATCATTTACTTGGTACTGCAATGTATTTTTATAGTTTTGTCTTTTTTTTTAGATTAATGAATTTTTTTTACTTAAATTCCACCGAAAAATTAGTACTTTTTAGAAGTGCAATTTTTGGATCGGAGAACTTTAAACCTACAATTTTGCATACCTTAATTTTTTGGTGTAAATGGAATAGGGAACGCAAATTTTAAGTTACGTTCCTGAATTGATTAGATGATAAACCATGTAAAGTATTTACTGATCCACAAAATGAATCCTGATTCTCCGAAAACAGTTAGTATTTATATAATGATATACTAAGCTCCATTTATATATTTAGGACCAGATCTGCATTATAGGGTTGAAATAATTTGCATTGATGTTTCTGGATTGGGCATTGAAAGAATTTTCTATCTTGAGTAAACATATTGTGTAGATAATTTTTTTAATGTGTTCACTATTGCTATAGAATAGAGGATTTATAATTTTGATTATAATTAATAAGGAAATGCTGGTAAAAAACAACTGAATGATTGACTTATCATGTAACTGATGAAATCTTTATAGTTTTAAATATTTTTATTTTGAAGAGAAAAGATTTGAACCCGGGTCGTCCACCTCACCGTTTGAGGCAACGTTCTAACCATTTGAGCTACCGGGGTCGCTCCCTACCTAGGACAAATCTGTTCTCTTCACCGATCCCATATCCCCCGTGTTCTCGCAATTTTGTGATGTATACACGAGGAAGAATGTTCATTGAGCATTACTTTTAATTTTAGGATCTTGTTGATTTACGTCATTATATTATTTATAATTTATTATAATTTTTTAATCATTGCTTTAATTTTTAAATATTTTTATTTTGAAGAGAAGGTCCTAGGTGGGGGGGGGGCGACCCCGGTAGCACAAATAGTTAGAGCATTCCACAGTGAGGCGGACGACCCAGGTTCGAACCCCGGCCGGGGCAAATCTTTTCTCTTCAAAATAAAAATATTTAATAATTAAAGCAATGATTAAAAAATTATAATAAATTGTTTATAGTTTTAGCTTCATATTCCAATTGTATAATTAAGATTTAATAGTTATGTTTTCCAGATATTAATAAAGGTTTTTTATCATTTGGTAGTCAGGTGCACTTGAGAAATGGGATGGTCTCTGTGAAGCATTATGTGACACTCTTTGTGAAGTCAAAGCAGGAGGCTCAACATATGTTCCACAGAAGCTGCTCACTTTGTTGAGAAAAAGAGTGCCTCAGTTCAGAGGTAGTGACCAACATGACTCTCATGAGCTGCTCCGTCACCTCCTTGACTCTGTTAGAGGCCAGGATCTCAAGGTTCCTCTCAATTTATTATTTTATCTTTATATATATTCGGGTTATCTTATATTAGACATGTTTATGTAATAGTTATTATTTTTCTTCAGAGATACAGAAGACTGATGCTAAATGAACTTGGACTTAACGGTTTAGAAAATACTGAAAAAGTGGATGCTGAAAAGACAAAAGAACTGAAACAACTAGATCGAGAGGTACTACATAGTTAATATCTTCAAAACTTTCAGAAAAATCATAACAATTTATATTAAGAATAATTTCATGTGAAATTGTGCTACAATTTTTTTTTTGCCTTATTATTATACAGGTTACTGACACTATAATGCTAATACCTGATCAAGTCTTCCGTGGTTTTCTTGTGAGCCGGCTAGAATGTCAAGAATGCCACCACTCTTCCGAATGTGTCGAATCCTTCCTGGATTTGTCCTTACCTGTTACTTCAGAGAAGGTAAGTTGGCTTTGTTTTTAAATATTTGTTAATTTTATAATAAACATATTCAAAAAACCTTGAATAATTTGTATTCATTGATAAATGTCATAATATTCTCTTAAATCTCAAATTACATTTGTTCATTAATTAATTTAATGTGTTGTATAAACTAAAATATCAAAGGGTAACATGTTTTGTAACTTTCACTTTATTTCCTTCAGCCACAGCCACCATCTCAAAGGCGGAAAGGTGGTGCTGAAGAAAAAAGTGGAAATTCTGGTATGTCGAAGCATCAGTTGAAGAAAGAAAGGAAAATGGAAAGGAAGAAGAATCGAGGAAAACATCACAACCAACCTCAGCCTAAAAAGGGCCAAGGGCCTGCTTTTGGGCAAGGAGAATCTATTACTCCTATTTCAGAGAAAGGTGAAGTTGAAACTTTAAGTACATTTATATGAAAAAATAAATATTTACATAATAAATTTATATTTAAAATGGTAATTTTCCTAGTCCAAATACATTTAAATCAGTAAGTATGAGCAGTAAGGCATTTTTTCTGAACGAACAGGATTATTTTGATTATTCTACAATGTACATGTTAGTTTTTAATAATCAGGTTTAAATTGAAGTTTTTCTAGTAGATAAACATATAAATATCAATTTCATTTTTAAAGGTAGCTCTTTTTACAAACATTTCCTTGTTCGGCCAGTAAACAAGTCAATAGGCTTTTATTTTTCATCTCTTATCATCAATTTTTTCCTCTTTTAAGCGTGTAATATTCAAAAATTATTTCTTAGTAGGCTCAGAAAAGTTTGTTGTATTTATTTTTAAATAATAAAACACTTGTAAAGAGTTAAAAGATAATATGCCTGTCTATTTATAATTACAATTACCTCTGTCCTTACAAATGCCTGATTAGATATTTTGAAACAATTCTATATTTTGGAATCCGTTATGAAGTTTAGGTTTAGGTATGAGAGTATGTCGTACAAATTTTTGATTGAATCATTTTATTCTTAGATATTGTTTAAAATTGCTATATTTTAACATCATTATATTTTGGCTCAAGGTGAAAGTGATGTTGATGGCGATGTGGAAAGCGAGGGCAGCGATAGGAAGTTTGGCAGAGGAGGAGAGTTGCAGAACGTTAATAACATTCCCAACGACTCAGGATCTGCACCCGATAGTCCCAAGTTGATGCGAGGGACCAAGATGGACCTTAGCGTCGACTACACCAAGTTCCCTCTCTGCAATGGTCTTCCTGATATTTCAAAGCTCGGTTTAAGCGATCCATCTCAGCCTGAATTGAAGGTATATTTCTTAATTAAATTAAATTATTTTTGAGCATGTTAAAAAATTCACTCCCCGAGAATAAAATTCCATGTAAAAAATTATGTAGAAGACGAGTTGAGGTATTGGCACACCTCGAAGAAAGTAGGCTACCCTAGCATAATGTTGGTTTTTCTCTATCTATAATTAAATTAAAAATTAAAATTTTTATTTTATTTTCTATTAGTAATAAATCAATTATTTTAGAATGTTTATTGAGTTCTTTTTTCATTTGCAATTCTCTAACTGTGAAAACTGCCAAACCAATCTTTTAATTACATCATCTTCGTACTTCCTTGTTTATTTAGCTATAATAAAATCTACTGGCTATTGGTTTATAGCTTTGAAAAGAAATCTGTGTCAATTACTAATAATGAAATTGAATGTTATTTATTAATTTGGAAATGACATGGCTCTATTATTTATTTCTAAATCTTAACAAAAATTAGGGTTAAACCAAATGCTGAAATTTCAGAGTAATGCTGAATCCGATGGTATTTTGTGGTAATATTTATATTGACGACTCACTATAAGAGGCCACGGACATGGTTTCACTGATCCGGGTTCTTCCTAATATACGCAGGAGCCCAAAAAAACTTTATTTAATTTTTTTTTAAATAAATAACCACTCAGTTATTTAATTTGTGGCGGCAACACTGCTAGCTCTGGTAGCAGTGCTTAGATCCTTCCGTTAATTTATTACAAATCTTTTTTGTGAGCAAAATTAGAAGAAAATATTGCCAATAGTGCTAAATGAATTTACGTTTAGAGAAAATAAAAAAACTTGCTAATACTAGAAGAGTCTTACGATTTTTACTATATCTCTACTTTTAAACTCGTATAATAGATTATAATTTCTTTTCTTATTTTACACAAAAAAAAATTGTTTTTTTTTTTTTTTTTGAAAGAAAATGGTTGACCTTGATGAAAATTGTGGAAGAAAATGGTCCGGGAAGAGGTCAATAAGTTTTTCTGAATATCAAGAATATTTATTCATTTATTCATTTATTGACCTCTTCCCGGACCATTTTCTTCCACAAAAAAAAATTGGTTTCTCAGAACTTTGAAATCCATGCTGAACAAAGGCTGAAAGTAATAATAAAAAAATTCTTGAAATTATATAACTTTCTCTCTCGTCTCCTTGTCGATGCATTGCCATTAACCCTCAGATGTGTTATTATTATTTTTTGATCTAGTGCTACTACAAAATTTCATTGAAATCAATGATGCTACATCTATAACATCCTTGTGAGTGTTTCTAGCTATGTATTTTTTTAAATTATTGAATTCAATCATTAATGATCATTTTATCATCAGACAATTGTGAGAGATGCTGCTACAATTGTTAAAGAGGACCCGTTGTGGGAGTCTCGATTAAGAGAGGATAATGACCTTTCCCTGGAAGCAGCCGAGGAAGAGAACAAAGAAATTAAGGCTGCGGAATCTTCAGAAGATCTTGGAAGGATATCTGAAGAGGCCGATGAACCTAGTGAGGAGGAGGTGTGTTTAATTGATTATAGTATTAATGAGACCATGTGGTGTTAACTAGAGATAATTTTCTGGTGGGGGAGAATCAAATCAATTTTATTAAATAGTATTTTGAATCTCCTTTGTAATACCTCCCCTTCATTCAACTACTCTTGTTGGTATTTTTGATTCATGGTGGACAATTTCTTTCTTTCTTTTTATACATAAATTGCTAAAATAATTGCTAAAAAGATGATCAAATGTAAACATTAGCTATTTTTTTTATTAATTTCGATTTAATGTTTAACAAAAGTTGTTCTTTACTTTTTAGCGATTTAGAAGCTTAGATACTTCTTTTTCATAAGAAATTTGAAGACCAAATGTCAGTATTTGGACATGTTTTAAGGGGCCTTTGTTTGGAATCAAAATTTTAACAGAAGAATTAGTCAAATATTACGATTAGAAGTGGACTTAGACTGATCCGTAAAGGAAAAATTCTTTTTTCTCAGTTAAAAAAGTTCTTGCTATCAATTATGTTAATTTTTTTCTTAAAAATTAAAACTGTTTTATTTATTTAAAATTTTATTTTGATTTCCTTTACATTAGCATTAATTTGGAGATTGCAGTGCTATAAAAAAAAAAACTTCTTGATATAGTAATAATTTTTAACTCAAGTTAGGAGTTTTTAATTATATAGGAATAATACAAATTAAACTATACTAGGATTAATTTGTCGTTTTGTTTTGAAATATCTTTCAGGAAGTAATGGTAGGGAGCCTCTTCGATGAAGTTAGCTATAATGACATGTCAGGAGACTGTTCTATCCAGACCTGCCTGGCCCAGTTTACCGGGATAGAACTGATGACGGGTAGCAACAAAGTTGGCTGTGAGCAATGCACTGCGCGGGCCAACAAAGGTAATAATTTAGAATTTCTATTTAGATTAGTTTGCAAATTGGATGTTAAGTCGAGAGTTTGTTCTAAAATTGATCAATAATGATCAATTCATCTTAATAGTTCATTTTCAAGCTTTGAAGTGGAGCGGATATGCTCAGTGGCATGGCAGAGTGCTCAGTTGTTGTCCCGAAGGTCCTGGGTTCAAATCCTGCTTGCTGGCAGATTTTTATTTAATTTGTTAGTTGTTGGAGATGGTTCCTTTGGTATCTAGGACCCTCCTGGGGCTCACCCAGCCTCTATAAAGTGGGTAACCAAAATAATGGGAGAAAATCTGGTGGTTGAGTGTGATCTAGGACAAATCACTTCCCTGAACAACTGTTGTCCAAGAAACAGTACAGTATCTACCATGTACTAAACTTCAGACCCTTTTTGGGTTGTAGTGATAAATTTTGTTTTGTTTATTGTTTTTTTAGGCTTTGAAGAGTATAATTTTTTTATTACTTTAAACCATCTTATTAAGAGCCAGGATTAAAAGTGATTTGCTTTATTGTTTTTGAATATACAATAAAATTTTCATTAATTTTTACATATTTTCTATTTTCTTCTCACAATTTCATTTTTCGTCTTTGTCACATTTGTTGCTCAGGTAATAAAGACGGAAAGACAGTCTACACTATGTCGACCAAACAGTTCCTCATCGCAGAGGCCCCGCCTGTCTTGATTCTTCACCTAAAGCGGTTTCAAGTTCAGATGTCATCGTTCAGGAAGCTCAACAGGCATGTCTCGTTCCCTCTGGAACTGGACCTTAGTGCATTCTGCAAGGTAAAAATATTTTTGAAACAATTTTGACATTTATATTTTATTGATTAGTGGTTTATTAAATAAATTAAATGTATTTTTAAGCAATTAGGTGAATACTACCATTTTTTCAATTCCTCTTGGGTATCTGTGTTTATTCTTGACTAGAATGGATTCTGATTTTAGTCGGAAAACACATAATTCTGGATGTCGGCCCTATTGAAGAACTCGTACAAATATGCCCTGTAATAATTATGCTTTACTATTTAAGTTCAAGGCATTAATGCTTAAATAATAAGACTAGTAAATATTTAACGATTAATATAATAGTTAATTATTAATCACTAAAAAACATAATTTTTTTCCCATTACGATGTTGCAATGCTTTCAAGGTTCTATTTAATTAATTAGCTAAAATAATCATCATAAAACCTTTTAAAATGGGCTACTCTAAAATTCTATCTTTAGAAAGGTTTTAACTATAATAGCAATGAAATGACTAAACATTTGTGATTCCATAGAACACAGAGGCCTCAAACCATTAGGTAATAGAAACTCTATAAGTGATGTAGAAGTAGTGTCTGAATCTTATTGAAAACGTTTATTTCAATAAAAAACATCTTTGCCAATTTTATCCTGCATATCCTATATCTAAAAGGAACATACATACTAGTGTAATGCTTAATAAACCATGATTGATTTTTTCCAGGATGACCTAAGAAAGAAAAGCCCAAAGAAACTTGTATATAGCCTATATGGAATTGTAGAACACAGTGGGACCTTCAATGGAGGTCATTACATTGCCTATGTGAAGGTAATTACGTTTACATTGTTATGACTCAATAATTACCAATAATTAAATAAATGATTACCTTTATCTTATTATATTTTCTTTTTTTCTTTTGATTACTTATTACTGTTAATGTGAAAAAGTTAAATTCTAATTAAGTACTAATTCCAAAACTTTTGTTGGTGATATGAAATTTCTTTCTGAAGTCCAAAGTTAAAACAAAATGTCGAGATCACCAAACTTAAATTCCCTGCTTTTCTGCTGAGCTTTTAATTTCTAGCGCTATTTTATATCGTGTTCTGTATTTAATTTAATTCTTCAATAATTTTGTTCTTTTTTGTTTCTTATTTAAAAAAAAAAAACATTTTAAACAAGCTCCTTATGTTTATGTTAATACATTAGTTCCAACTTTTGAAAAATTATCTCTATGGATCTACAATATAAGCTTTTGATGTTGTATATTGGGTAAGTGAAAAAACAAAACAGAAAAAAAAATTTAGAAGCATTAAATGATAATACAGTAATCTTTTCTTTTTAAAAATGCATATACACATTTGTCTCTTCTTTTCCACACTATTGGCTTTGGAATAAACTATTTTATCAGTGAAAAAATATGTATCGGATTTAAAGTGCTAATACTTATTTAAATGGTAAGAAGACATCAAAAGATACTTAGAGCCTTCCACATTATCTATATTTACTATTTGCATCTTCATTCACTCCTCAAATGCAATGTAGTTTTCTTGTTTGATTTTCTACTACTTTAAGCTGTTGACCATATTTTAATGATATAATATTTTCTACTCAAAATTTAATTGGTAACATTTTGGGCATTCTGTGGCAAATTGATGTTTTATTATATTTTTTAATGATAGGTTGATAGCGGCCAGTGGTTCTGCATAAGTGATTCACACGTCACAGAAGTTAAAGAAAATAGAGTTTTTCAAGCCCAGGCATACCTCCTGTTCTACAAATCTGTATAGTGTATTAACTGAATAAATATTAATAAATGTGGTGCATTATTTATGTATATTTCAATTCAATTGTATAGTAATCGAAAAATGTCGTACATTTATAATTGGTAAAAATTTTGATAATGATTTATTACCAACCTTGTAGATATAAGATATTTAATAATTTAACTTTTTTTTCATGAAATTGTTTTAGGTTACTCAACGAGTTCGTAATAAAATTTTTAGAACTCTTTTTCTCAATCAATTGAAATTACTTTCCCTTTTCTATTTTTCTGATTTAATATATAGTTTTAAATAAATATGTCCTCTTGTATGACAACGCTCGGTCTCGCGTTGCTTGAATTGTGAAGGATACACTGTTGCAGTTCGAATGGGAAGTTCTGCCACGCCCAGCATAGGGACCAAACAAAGTGCCTTCTGATTATATTCTGATTGGACAATATTAATTTTGACAATGAGAGCTGAGTATTTATTTACTTGAATATACATGTCTTTTATCTATCTTAACAACTTCAGAATATTTCAAAAGTATGAGAAATAGATGGGTCCAAAAATTGAAATTGCTTTCAAACATTAATTTTTAACGAAAAAGTTTGTTAGTCAAATAAATTTTTAGCTAGTTCTTGTTATAACTTAGTAAAGCAAATAATATCAAATGGATTGTCAAAGCTACATTATTAATGAAGTAATGGGTTGTTTTATATATAATGTCCGTATTTAAAGGAATAGTTGTTTATTTTACAAGTGAGGGAAGTGCCATTTTATTACACCCGAGTGAATTTTACCATGCTAATTAAACGAGGATGTTATAAGCACTTTTCTCACGTGTTAAATATTACATTTTTCCTGCAACCATTTAAAAATTAAGAAATTAAAGGTGAAACTTTAGATTTGTTAAAACTACACTAGCGCTAGCCGGTAATGCTAATGCTAGATCTCCAAATTTCTGATGGTGTGAAGGTTCTAATACATTGAAGGTTATATAAAATCGCTTCAAAATAAATAAAATCTATCTTGAATTAAATATAAAATAGTTCTAAAATTATTTATTTTAACATTTTATATATAATAATAATATAATACCGCCATTTAATATTTAAAATAACAGACTGCTGATTGTCAAATTTGATCTAGGTGACTGTTACATTTTCCTAGGGAAAGTGGTTTTCCCTCACTAGTGAGGAAATTGGGACTTTCCACACCAGTTTTAGTTGAGTGATTGATAGCATTACTCAATGGTTGCAGGAAAAGTTTATTTAGTAAAACAACTTCATCAAATCAAAATGTTTTTATACTCGGCATTTATCCTCATTTTCTATAAATTTTACTGAACTTGTTAAATTGTCAATCCTGAAAATTTCTGAGTTTTGCGATGAAAAAAATCTGAAAATGCATTTGTGACTGAGAATCATTTTCAAAACTTTCACCTCTAAGAAAGTTGTCCAAATTTCTGAACATATGGAAATCCGCTGGAGATAAGATGACGAGATACCCGTAAGTCTAGTGAATAGGATGGGTTTAGGAGGATAGTTCCTTCACTGTATGAAGTGAAACATGATGTCTGGCATAAGGATAAGGAGGTTTTTTTTGTATACACAATTGTTGCATTATGTCAGTATCGGTGTAGTATGGTATGGTTCCACCTCTAGGTAGAAAGTAGAAATGAATTATTCCTGCCATTGACCACCACAGAGAAACCAATAATTTTTTTACTTGGAAAATTTCTCAAACCAAGGCAAATGGTCTATTTGTTACAACACCATACCCGAATGTGGTGGTAATGTTTCTTGGGCTGCTTAGTATCCAAGTTAAAACTCAAAAAAATTAAGTTCATTGAACAGAAAGAATAGTATTAAAACAGTCAGTAAATTATTTTGTCATTATTTTTTAATATTTTAAATTATCATCAAATAATTGAGCTTTATTTCTTTATGGCAAACGTGATTTTAGTTGTGAAGAGATGACCAAATGCTTTGATTTCTTAATATGTTTTAAGGAAATACATCTTAAGAATAAGATATACCACCATAAGGTGTGATTTTTTATGTTAATAATTATTAATATGTATGCTTCCATCTATAAATAAAAATATATATTTATGTTTTTAAAATACAAAACATAAATATATATTTATATGTAAATATCCATATATTGATAATTATTATTTATAATTATGTAATGGTGATTTCCAGATCAATAATTATTCTCACTTTATAAACTATAAAGTAGATTGTTAGGAAAACATTCCTTCCTTGAGGCAAGTTAAGCAGTTTCTCTTCTGTCTCCTCCGACAGGAATCCCATTTTGATTCAGTCTTGATAGCTTCGAATCAGTTTTTAAAAGTTTTGCACTAATTTAACATTTTTGTGGGAAATAATTTACTAAGTTACGTATATTTCTACGTTACGGCTTCGCTCAGGGAGTTGATATGATATTGTGTGGTAGTTGGAATAAAAGAATAAACTTTAAAATATTTGAGATACAAATTTTTTATTGAAAATATATTCTAACTACAATAATTCTAAGTAAGGAAGAAAATAGTTGGGGGTGCAGTCAAATAAGACACTAAATAAGTGGTTACTTATTTTAATTAAGAATAAGAATTTTAACAGGCACGTAATTAAAATAAGTAACCACTTATTTAGTGTCTTATTTGACTGCACCCCCAACTATTTTCTTCCTTACATCGATCATCCAGTCAACCATCCCTCGCTTCTCTACAATAATTCTATTTACAATATTTGTTTATTAACAGCATTTTTCCTCAGATATATGTATAAATTTTTCGAATTTCCTACTCGAGTGCAAGCTACATATGGTTGACCGTGAGAAAAGCAGAAGTCTTTGAGGTTGATGGCGCAATATTTTAAAGTTTGTCCTTACGCTTTGTTAATTGTAAAACTATAGGCTAATTTGTTTGGAAACTGTATTCTTTTAAATTAAAATAATGGCAATTCAATAGAGATCAGTGGTACTCTGGGGATAAATACTATTGTCCTTTGTCCTTCCCAGTCATAAGTTCGGCTTTGATGATTCGTTATACGATAGCTGTTTGACGATCATCCTTGTTCCATTACATAGTTTTGGTGAGTTGAGATTTCTGAGTAGTATAATTGGAGATCCAACTTTCAGTCGAAGTCAATGTAATGGCATTCCTGGTACTTGCAAAGAATTTAAAAATTCTGTAGGAAAGTTGACACTTTCTTCTTCAATGTTTACCATCGTGTCGATCGATTTGTATATTTTCTCTTCACCAGGAATTTTCTTTTGAATATTAAAGTTGATATAATCGACAATATTATTTTTAGTTGCTAAAATTGCCCTCTGAAATAGCTACTCCTGATTGGTATAGTTATGAACAATGTTTGGATAAATTTGGTCGATTAGTTCATTTTCAGTGTTGCAGAAATCACTGTTGAGTTCAATGAGGCTGGTCGTCTGGTCAGTAGGATATGTGCCTTTGCCTATTTGTAAAAGTTGTTGAACAAAATGTGCTGTTATTTCGTCTTTCGATGGTTCAACACTCATATTTATTGTTATTCGCATCATTTGTATGTGTTGCCAGAGATATGATTTTTTTAAGCATGCATTGATTTCTTCTGCTGGTGTGACTTGGGGATAACTGGAAGTGTTTGTCGAAAATCTCCTGACAGTATGAGTAGAGCTCCTCCCATCACATCAGAGTTTCCTCGCAAGTTTTGTAATGTTCTGTCCATGACTTTGAATGATTTTTCATGTGCCATCGTGCATTCATCCCAGAAGACAATTTTAGCTTGTTTTAGAATTTCACCTCGTCCAGATGCTCTTGAGATTTTACCTCCCGGGAATTTTTCATCGGTTATATTCAACGGAACTTGTAGGGTGGAACGGGCAGTTCGTCCTCCATCCATAAGTGTGGCGGCAATGCCAGTGTAAGTGCGATGTGTTGTTTAGCACGCATTTCTGCCAGCAATAGATTCATTAGAAACGTTTTCCCGGTACCTAATTCCGTCACTGTTGTTGTTGATCTGGTCCATGATTACGTAAAATTCATTTTTTTATTGTCATTGCGAAGTGGTTTATTGTGAGTAATGTATTGAAGTAGTTCTGTTAGAAAAAAGCTGTTAATGTTGTGTTCTTAGGTGCTTCGATTGCAATTTTAATGGCGATGTCTTTTGTGAAGTAAATTCTCTAAATGTACTGCTAGATGTTGCAAAGTTGGTTCGTGTAAATGTGTAAAGGATAACCGAAAATCCGCCATGCTGCTTCGTTACTGTTGATGTATCTTTATTTAGTGCTTGCTGTCTTTGGCTATTTGAAATACAGCCATGTCACTTTTATTCACATACGACAGACATATTTAATGGATTTCACTGAATTGCAAAATTGTACGTTTATGTGTGCTTGGAACATTTTGGAAAGTAGTGGGTTATATGGTACTACCTATTAATTATCTACTTCCAGTTCGTCTCTGCCTCGTATTTGTATTTTTCCTGTGAAGCCACCTTTTTCGGGTGATCGTCTTCTGTATTCGGGATAACCATCATCTCCGGTTTGTGTGTCGTCCAAGTATGGTTTTGTGTATTTTTTGTACACTTTCCATCACTGATACATGGCGAATTAGGATTTAATGGCCCGCATCGTCCATGAACCATGGTTTTTACAACTATCTCGTAGAGCTCCGGATCTTCATGTGGATTGGGAAATTCAGCTTGGATAATTTTGTCAGTATCCGTGGGATCAACTCTGTCGTGTACCCTCCCATAAGAGATTGTGTGAGTGAGACATACCTCGTTTTTGCCATTCAACTGTGTACATCCAGCATCTAACGGTTCCAAAGAAGTGGTATCTAGTGATGACTTCAATAAATATCAATTGTTTTTGTCAGAAAACTCGGGCGAGGTCAGGTCGTCCATATTTTCTACGTAGGTCATGGCATCTTGAGTGTATTCGTGCATATGTCTCGGACTTCCTATGCAAGATGAGGGGAAGATTACCATTGTTCCAATGTCGTCAATCTTTTCGTCATTTATGATCGCGTCTCGAAGGTGTATGTATGTTTCTTCTGATTCAGTCTTTTGTAAAGCATCCATTCCTCTTCTATTTTTGCATACATATTGATACATACATAGGAATTGTTTGAATAAACGGCGAGTGTTGTTGTGATTGTATGTTTCATTGTCTGATCATTAAGTGGAAAGCACAGATCTCTTAGGAAGTGATCTGTTTGTTTGTTTCCACACCTGTTTCAGGTTGGATTTGTTTCACATTAAAATTACATCCATCCTCTCCATACAGAAATATTAATGGATATTGGAGGGAGTGTCCAACATTCAACAATGTGTGATCAACATTCTAGAACGTTGGAACACACGACAAATCTTGCTTTATATACTCCTATCAATAAGTAGCTCCACTCATACAAAACAGTCTTTGAATGGTCCACAATATTCCACAACATTTGAGAGTGTTCTGGAATATCCCACAATGACCTGGGATGTTGTTGAATATTCTAGAACATTGTGGATCACAATGTTGTGGAATGCTCTTGAATGTTCTAGAAATTTCTAGAGGACGAAACTTCTAACACTTATATCTTCAAAGGTATGCCCTTTCAGTAAAAACAGGAACTTTCTTCATGGACGGGAGATAGAGGGCTACCACACCATATAACTCCCTTGATCGTACTGGGACTCATTTATGAGTTTTAGAGGCACGCACATTGTACACTTTCTTTTATAATATGTATTGATTATGGTATAATTAAAATACATAGAAGATTATATATATATGTTACTCAATATGCATAATTAGATATGGGATATATAGTTCCTATTAATTAATTACTTCTGGCTGATCAATAATAGATTTAGAGTCCTAAGAGAAAAAGTAGTATAGAATGCTCTATGAGGAGGTAGTTTCCCAGAAAAGGGAATTTTCAAACCATAGGACAGGTGGGTAATCATTTAATTCTTATTCCCAATCATAAAAACAAACATTATCGTGAAAGGCGCAACTTTCATAAATTGTTAATGATCTTCTTAATCGTTCTTCCCTAAGATGATCTATAGTGTAATGTTAATGATCATAATAGTATTATGATCTACAATGACTATTTTTTTTTTTTTGTAAACTACTAATTTACTAATACTACTAAATTAAATAATAATACAAAATTAACTCAATAAAGTGGATAAAGGGTATGGTTAATAAAGAAAGTCTAAAAAGAATCATTCGACACTTTTTATTTTGAGAAAAAAAAATAGATACCTGTTCCCGAATTCCAATAAGTGAACAGTTTTTGACATAGATCCTAAGACATAGGTAAATTAATACTATAAAAAGGAAGTTGATGAATTTTATACATTTTCATCATTTTGTAATTTTTTTTTAATATTTTTAACAATCTTTTTTTTAGTTGAGCCAAAAATTATGATAAGTTATGTAGGCAGTAGGTGCTACAAGATACCATGGACTCAAATGTATAAATTTATGCACTGTAGCAAGTACATATTTAAAAAATTAAATAAGAGAAAAGACTGAAAAATTACTTTTTTTTAAAATGACAAATTGAACATATGTCTAGCATACAAAAAGGTAATTAATTAGGTACATCGATAATGTCCTACAGGTGTCTGAAGAATAGGTATACTAAACAAAGACAAAAATTATGTGAAAGCACCTACAAAGGTATACAATTGAAATCCATGTTTAAGGAAATACTAAAACCATCCAATATGCATGCAATTGAAAAAAAAAATGGAAACAAGACTGCTTACCATAGTGCCCTTAACAATAAATAATTACTGCCTGATAGAATGAAAACGTTGAACTGATAAGTCTATAATTCATAACAGTGTGGCGTAGGTAATTAAAATCAATAAATTATAAGTAAAGCTAAAATTTAAAAAAAAGAGTTAAAAATAGGGAAATTAAAAATATCAACAAAAAAAGAAGCCACTGATACATGCATCAGATCAACCTCATTCATATCAGGCATAATCACATGTTTCCAGTCATTAAATTGAATAAACCTTACTACTAAATAAATATGTACTTAAGAATAATAATAATCTTATTTAAAACTAGTTTTATAGTAAACAGCCTTCGTTAACAATTTACCTTTTATCGCAAAAATTGTTTACATCGACATGTATAAAATAAACTGCATTTAACCATAGATATTATTATCCTACCCTTACTTCAATTTCATTAACACAACCTACAAAATAATATCTAAACTTTTTAATCAATATTAAAAAATATAAATTTGAAAAACAATGATATTTTCTTAAATATTGTCAATCCATCGAATCTTCTATTATTGTACAAAGATTAAAATTAGGGGGAAAATATAATGATAAAATTTGCAGTAAGAGATACAAAACAATAAATTAATATATAAAACAAATATAAAAACACACAGCTTGTTTATTTTTTTTTAAGACTTCCAAAACCTAAAGTTAGTTTTTTTAATTGAATCATTATGTAAACCATAAAGTAAATATATATTTTTCATAAAATTTCAACAGGATATAGTCAATTTACTTAAAATAGACTTCTCCATCACATCAATAGATTGGCCAACATCAATTATGTACAAGGCTTGATTTAAAATGAATTTACATTCATTCATCCCTTCTTTACACAGATTGGTCAATAATAAGTTAAATCAATTAAATCATTAATTTTCAGTTCATTCAATTTAGTAGGTCTGGCTTCTTAAACAGATTCTTCTATATATATTATTAAGTATTGATATAAAAAAAAAAAAAAGTGGAAGAGTTTGGAGAAGGGAGAGCAACAATTAAAGCTCATAAAGGAATAAATCGATTTTCTATTTGATAGGACATTATGAGCTGCTGTTAATATATGTTATTATGACTATTCAAAGATAATATAAGACCATTTTAACAAAATTTTATCATTAATTTTATGATTCACAACAATTTTAACCTATGTTCTTTCAGCTTCACAACAATTATTTTACAATATATAGCTATGATTTGTTGAATGTTGACAACATTTTTTGAAACATTACGTATAAGTAACAAACCAATACTAAGTCAAAACTACATAGAATTCAGACACACTAAATTAAATCGACAAAGATATCTCCCAGTACCTTGTTCACAATAGATATAAAAAACAAACTGTAGACAATGGGGTTAAAACAAAAGGTGGGTATCAATCAAAGTGCGGGTCAGAAGGATCACAGTATTAAGATAAGAACACAAAAGTAACTACTCAGGCCGATTTATCGTTAACACAGCAAAAAGAGGCTCGCGGCGGAGGACCTCCGCCCTTTGCTTCAAATAATTACAGCGCTTGTAAAGAATTTTGTTTTTCCTCCTTCCTCTTCAAAATAGATCTAAGAAATATATACCATAACATTTAAACAACATTAATTCTAAAACAAAATACACCCATTACCATTCATTTTTTTTTCTTTTTTCTTTTTTTTTGTTTGGTTTACGCTATAAGAACCAAATTTATAAAACTAACTATTGCATATGGTTAGAGATAATTTCAACTATTATATTTGTCCAGTTTTCGATATTTTTTCTTAAAATGGTACTGACTTAAGTAAGATGGGTGGAATGAGAGAGGAGCCATGATAATACCAGTTTTATACCCAATTCCCCGTCTTCATATCACCCTGTCAATAATAATACCATTGCTCGCACACATACACACATTTTGTAACGAAATAAAATACAAATCATCTTAAATGATAGTTTGTACATTATATCATTGAAATGTAAATAAATTATACATATACAATAAAGACTACCATGATTTTGATAAACGTGATAAAATAAATGAAAAAGAAAAAACACTGATAAAATGGTGAACACTTAATTAAAATGCGTAATAGGGGAAAAATAAATGAAGATAAAATACACTGACAAAGGGAATGTATAAAGGTTGTCATATGAAATGGTTTTTCGATGTAACTATAATGAGACAGAGCTCACCGCTTGATTATGTGCATTCTTCTTAAAAGTTATTACTCCTATTATAAAAGTTCTTGACAATATTTTCCCCCCTTTCCTTTATTTTTTTTGTATTTTTTTTTTTAATTGTAAGCCCGTTAATAATATTTAAGAGTGTCGAGTGTCCCACACGAATTATTCGAAAAAATAAATTCTTACTCAACTACATTTATGTTTTATCACACAGAGTTTGTTTTATTTATTTTTTCTTTTTGTTTCCTTATTTAAAAAAAATGCACTGAGAATTGTGTCGTTACACCTCAATGAAGAGTCAATATTAATATAATACGTAAGTATAAATATAATATTAGTTGTTATATAAAATAGTTTGGGTGTTTTTGTACTGGGTAGGCACTATTGTGTTGAGATAGTGGTGACCTCTGCCATATGCTACCTCCGTGTCGGTATGATGCCGTTCGTCTGAACTGGAGCAGTGGGCGTCATTTCCAGTTCCACCAACAGTGGAAAGTGATCTGCAACAAAAATCATTCATTAACAAAATTATAATCTCATTTTTAAAGAACAAAGTAGATTAAATACAGCCCATATAAGTGTAAATCTTAAAACAGATTAATCATTAAACTTAACTTAAGATAAACATAATGAAAGTTAGTACATAGAAACAATTAAATATTGATTTTAAAAATTTAACGTCATTTAATAAAAAATAATGTTTTTGAGAATTGAAAAAAAAAAATTAAAAATGTTAAATTTTATTACAATGAAGATTATTATGTTATTGAGACATAACAAATTTTTAAATAAAAAATTTTAATGAATCAGTAATTATTTAATTAATTAATTAAATGAGACGTTATCATGGTAGTAAGTTATGAAAAGGTAATTTTACAGGAGAAGAAAAAAAAAAAACAACTGTTTCGACAATTAAAAAGGAAAGGTTAAATTTCAAAATAGTAACTACCACCATTCATAGAAACTAATCCACTTCCAATATTGACTTACTCCTCTTTCTATTCTACTGCAATATGATTAATTATTACCTTTTAAAAGAAAAAATATAATTTTTTACATGCAACCTTTTCCATTTCAATGTCTTAAATAATTACGAACCTGAAGACTCGATGCCAATACCATCAATCTCTGCTTACACACTTCCGTCCACGGACTACCACCCAAACCCAAATCCGCCAGATCACTCTTAACGCAATCCTCCCACCAACGCCTCGGTCTACTCCTTAGACGCTTTCCAGTCTGCTCAGGCCTTATTAACTTTTTAGGAATTCGTTGTTATTAAGCCCAGCAACTTTACAGGCCCATCTTAATCTTCGTGACACTATCACTTCAATAATACTAATACTTCACAATTCCTTATTGAGTAATTTCCTAAATCCTTCAGTGGTCCCATTCTTTATAATACTGAGCATTAAAAATTAGCTTAAGAAAATAAAAGAAAACTTGGCAACTACTGTACTGTAACCGAGAGGCATAACTTTAGTCACAATCCTCAAGATGATTACTTAAAATTAAACAAAAAAGAAAAAATTGTGATATTCAGGCTTAGGGTAAAATTAGGATGAAGTTGGATTCCACATCTGTACAACAAATTTGATGAGGTGATTAAATTATATCCTATCATATTATGCAATTATAAAGAATTTAAGAAAAATTATATTCTATTATTATATAATTATTCTGAATTATATTATATCAATTAACGAATATTAATTTACCTGAGGGTATGTGTGGATGTGGACAGCCAATAACTTTGTTCTCCTTGAGCCAATCTGCTGCAAGAGGACCCAACAGGCCCAACGGTGTCATGCTTTGTTTTGAATAGAAGATATAGTCTATTATACCCTTAAAGTGAAACCTGTCAACATAAGTTCAAGCAAAAGATACAATATATTTGTGACCGAAAGAGCTGTAAGTAATTTAATACTAAAAATTGATTAAAAATAAATAAATATTTTTAACAGCTAGTCTTAAAGTGAGAAGGTGATTTTGTGAATGAAGGTGATGAATTTTGTATCACTAAATATGAAATTGTTAAGTTCAACAACAATCACTGCTTTACCAATGGCAGTTTGATTATAATACTTTGTCAAAGAGAAAAAAGAGGGCTCTGTCTGTCCTCTTCGAATGAGTAATATCTTATAGTTCCAGTAATCGGGGTCTCATTAGGGGTTTGCCAAAGATGCAACTTAGTTTTGTAGCTTTTACTTTCATCCCCATGTCCTTCTAAGAAATCTTTATTTTTTTAACTAACAGTATTTTAAATAAATAGTAATTAATATAATTAATAATTTTCTAGCATTAACTCATTAGATCGTATCAGTTCCTTTTAGAGCAAAGACACATCTTTTCATTTGTTTCCTTTTTAATATTCTCAAAAAAAATAAAAATTATTAATGACAGTATACAGAAAGTATAACTGACTGTATATAAATTAAAGAACCGACTTACATATACTTTTGGGTTGTACTATCATATATACTTCGAAACGTTAATTTTGTGATGAAATATTTAGATTTCCCATAATTATACTCTTTTTTTCAGACTAAAACTCACGATTATTTTTATTTTTGAGAATATTAAAAAGAAAATGTAAAACTTGTGGCTTAACTTGAAGCGGCAACCTGCAGAACTGATACCTGTTTGATTAACCGATTATGACCAAAACTATAAAAAGTTAAATACAAATATTTTTACTCAACTTGAAAAAAAAAAAAAATGTTGATCGATTCATAATTGATCGGAGGCTAATGTCTCCTTTAGTACCCTAGTTCGGGTTAATACAAAATATTTAAATAAATCATTCACTTACGTATAGTTAGTATAAGGCATAATATCTTCTGAATATGCTGATGAAAGTTTAAAGGAATGTGTGAACTCGTTGGGCTTGTCGCAGCCCGAGATCTTTTGGAGGACGGACTTATATGGTAGGTCCTTGAAGTCTTGGTGATCTGATAGCACTCGGCCCGAAGAAAGAAACTCAATAACACCTGCAAATAAAACAAAAATCTATTATAATCAAATACAGCTTCTAAAAAAGAATTTCAAAGCAGGTTGAATGAAAAAAATAAAATAAAGTCTAAACTAATTTTTTTTATAACTAAAAAATTGCATTTTTTTTCTATTCAATTTTCCAAAGTGTTTTTGTTTTTAAAATACCGATTAGACTTCTTTATTGTATTAAAGAATTTTAAAGTGCATAAATTCAATGTAATTAGCATTTTTCTTTAAAAAACTTACATTAAAAATTAGTAAATTAATTAAATAAACAGAGATATCAAGAGTATTTTCATCCATCAATATATTTTATTTGTGCCAACTTTTCGGTCTTTTTTTTTTTTTACTGTTTTCTTCTATTCTCAGACCTGAAGATGGCTTAAAAATTAGGCCAAAATGTTGGCACCCATAAAATAAGTTAAATTTACTTTAATGTAAAATTTATTGACTGTACCCCCTATTGACTATTTCACACCCTTTTAAGATTTATCCAGTCAACCATTTCCACATCAGTAATTAAATTTACTATACTTCTTTATCATATTTGCTATAAAAGTCATGATAATCGTAAATAACAAAGAGAGTGGAGAAATATCAATTGATATTTACTTCAAGGCTAGATTAAAAATGCAAAATAAATAATATTGGTTAACAGGAATATGAAACAGACATACGAAATGCAGAATTTAAATAAAGTGAATAAAATAAATCAATCGATGGTAATAAATGAGGCGATAAACATACCTGAGTCTGGTAAAGAGTTGAAATCACCACAGAGAAGGAGCTGGACGGGTGAGAGATTCGGGCGAAGGTGAAGCGAAGCTTCATCTAGGACCCCCTTTAATGCGTGAGAAAGCATCATCACTTGAATCAGTTTGACATCACAAAACTCCGGATCCCAATGGATGTGAGCTGTGCAGACCAGCAGAGCTTGGTCCGTGATATTGCTGCAGTCCCTCCCAGGCACTAACGAAAACATAATTGGTAATTATTGAAAAATATTAGCCCATAAAACAAACACTACTATAGCATAGCAGGTGGGCATTACCTTGTTAGAGATATCAAATCATTAATTTTCCATTAGGAATGAAATGCAATGTAATAAATCTTGTATATTCGAATTTTATCAAAACAGGTATAAGAAAAAGAAATTTAGTTGAATGTTATTACTATAAAAAGAAAATAGAGAAATATACAGAAAAATAGTGACTCATAACTGCATGGTTTACAAATTCTGTCCAAATATGACTTCTTCAAATTGATATTAATAGTAGAATCAAATTTTGGTATCTATTCCGCAGGTTGTCGCTTCGAGTTGAGGTACAAGTTTTAACAGTTTAATCATTTAATCTTTTATATTTTCCAAAAATACAAGTTATTATGAGTATATAAAGGAGACTGTAATAATTGGTAATGAATAGATTTCGGTGATCAATTTATCAAGAGATAAAAGTTTCAACTAACATTTTGAAGTATAGATGATATATGTTTGTTGAAACGTTTATTTACAGATTGAACGATTACCAAAGTATACACATTTCCCATAATTATATTATCTTTTCCATACTATAGCTCACGATAACTTCTATTTTTGGAAAATATTAAAAGGGAAACTAATGAAAAGTTAAAACTTTTTGTGACTCAACTCAAAGCGACAGCCTATGGAACAATTGCCCAAATATTAAATCATTATTAATAAAACATACACAACTATACAAATCAAATTATCGGCTAAAAACAAAAAAAAACTTAGTGACAATACAATTATGAACCTAATTTGAAGAGTATTGTCCGGATTACAGCTATTTCCAAGAGTGAGGTTTTTCTGACACAACTTTTTTAGCCAAGGATCTTACTTTTAAAAAAGGTTAATCTTTCCCATATAAATTCACATAACTTATACCATCACTTATGGATTCATTTAGTATGGATTCATATCAGTTAGGAGGGATGTCATTTTGATTGCACCCTTGTTATCACTATAACTCTTCAAGTTGAAAAATATTGGTTGACCTTATGTATATATTAGGAAGAAAATGGTCCGGGTAGAGGTCAAATAAAATTCTCTTATATAGGGAGAATTTTCTTTGACCTATACCTGGACCATTTTTTTCCCCCTTATAAATCTTCAAGTATTCCATTACGATATTCTTATATCAGTATACTGTTACAGTAAAAGCAAATAAACGATAATCAACATCTTCAAAATTCGAAAAACCTTCTGTTACACGGGTGTTCTCAGTGATATTTTTCATTTTGATAAAATAATTTTTTTCAAGAAAGAGCAATAAAATTGGTCAGGGTAAAATAATTAGAAATATAAATTGCATTGAAACATGCAATCAAAATAACATGAACTTATGCTGCTGTAAGCATCATAATAATTATACAGCAAAATTTAATTAATATTTTCTTGTTTCAATTTATTTATTTTTATTTCTATTTAACCATTAATATCTTAGTTGGACTTTGGTAGGAATTAAAATCACAGTTAATATTCATTAATACGTTTTCATTAAATAAGAAATTTATACTATTATTAATGGCAGCTCGAAAATATAACTTCTACATAGATACATTTATAGGAGACCTAAGTAATGTAGAATTAGTTTTGTTACTAAACCTTTCATATAAATGTAAATGAGTAATTAAGATGGACTTGAGAGAGGAGCGGTTACAATCATTACAATGTAGGTACAAGGATTCTTATCTAATATAAAGCTCAAATAGTTACATTTAACATTTTAATGAATAAAATAAGAACAAAAAGGTAGTTAGAATAATTGGTCAACATATAATATGTACAGTTTATTTGATCGCCAAGAATATCAGAAAAAATATACAAAACCATATAATATTAAAAATAAAAGAATAACATCCTGTTGATCCTGACACGAATGACCAAAAACTTTAGATAACATAATACATAATTCAATCAAATTAACAAAACAAAATTATATCTCGTACACTATACTATTTACAAAATAAATAATTTAAAATAGATATCAAGAGAGGATAAGAAAATCACTTTAATTATTGATAAAATAGACTTTTGATTTTGTACAGTTCCACCTCACACCGAATTCAAAAAACAACAAGAAGAGTAAATACTCCATAAAGCAAAACACAAGGATACACAATTAGAGCTCTCTGACTTACATCTGAAGACATTGTCACAAATATTCTGGAAGCAGCTATGCTCGCCCAAAATATAACAATCCCCGCAAGCACGTATCCAACAATATTTTTTAATGTAAATACTATCCCCAATAAAGATAAAATGACCACTGGTAAGAGACAATAACCCAACACTGACGCTACACACACAAATGTAATACTGACTGTTTGGATCATCAGATTTAACAAACAATACATGAGTAAGCAGCCAGTAGTTCCTATACCGTAAACATAACCGAAATTAACTTTGCCACCTGAAATGAGCATTGTAACTCCTAAAATCAAACAAAACACCAAAGGTCCTCCTAAGTCATATTCACCAAGGGGAACAGATGAATGGAATGGATCTAACACAACTCGCACTCTTTCTGCTATCTGTTCTGGAAATATACCGAGTTCTTCTAAAAGTGGTGGTTCATCATCGAAATTCGTTGACTGTACATTGGAAGCTGAATGGGGAGGTTTCAAATTGTCAGCAGGTTGCATGTAACCCTGGGGCTGGTCATAGAAGAATGCCATTTTCGCCGCATATTGCTCTTGATAATTTTGGGGGACAGTGTTCTGCTCGTAACTGTCTTGTTGAAAAGTTAGCTGATCTGCGTCCAAAACCATATCCTCTGACCTGTAGTATGTGGGCTGTACGTTTGGTATTTGCTGCTGGTTTTCATATTGGTTGGAATACTCCCACTGGTTGTTTGAACCTGGCTGAGACCATTCCCATCCGTCCTGCTGCCAATTGTTCCCATAAGGGGCCTGTCCGGACATAATGGCTCGCACTTATCACTTTCAAGTCAATACAACTTCATCTACATCAGACGTTGACACAAATACACGGACGTGGCCATTTTCATGACGTCACCTGCGCACTGGCTGAAGTTGTCAGCGCGGTTAATTCAAAATTAAGACAGCTTTTAACATAATACATTCCAAAGATTAAGAGAAACGCGGTTTTTAACAACTTTCTTATTCAACAACGTAAATAACTAAGAGATAAAGAAGTTATTTTTTCCTTTTTTTTTTTTTTTTTTAACAGGGAAGATGATAATTGTTTTTACTCACAATAGTGAAACAGCTGATCATTTTTTCCTTTCCTGAGCATTAGATAATTTCAAAAAAACTTCGAATGGCAATAAAAAACTAGTGCAGATAAATTAAGTTATCGACCAAACAACAATTGCATTAATAAAATAACAAGGTTTCTATTGAACAAACTTTATTTATACCCATGGTAATTTAATCTATATTAGATTGACACTGTTATGATAAATAGAAGAAATATAAGTGAAACTTCTAATATTGGTGGAATAATTTCAACCCATAATTCACATATATATTCTAGACTATTCACATATATTCTAGGCAATAATAATATAGCTATAAAATAATACTGTAGCACCAATAAGAATTGCACTTAAAAGCACCTTATAATAGATTTTGATCATTAATTTAAAGTAATAATGAAACATGTAAATTTTGCTTAACAAAGCAGTCTCCCGTTATAAACTGCATTATACACTTGATTATTTATGTAGAATAACTATTGTATACACCATCATGCCTGAGAAACTTATGAAGCACGAAAATAAAAAATTTAATATAAAAATCATTAATCGAAAAGCTGGAATTTTTATGGTGACAAATACATAATATCATATAAAAAACCTTTTAGGGAAATTATTCTGTTGATTGTCACTTCGAGTTGAGTTACAACATGTTTTAAATATTTATTCATTTCATTTTTAATATTTTACGATAATAACTTTTCAAAATAAAAGTT
This sequence comes from Troilus luridus, assembly GCA_964056705.1. Classification (NCBI taxonomy): domain Eukaryota; kingdom Metazoa; phylum Arthropoda; class Insecta; order Hemiptera; family Pentatomidae; genus Troilus; species Troilus luridus. Next base: position 62,593,250 of record OZ057414.1, read on the forward strand.
ATCGTAAGCTTTAGTATGGAAAAGAGAATTTAATTATGGGTAATGAGTTGATTTCAATAATCAAGAAATAAAAGTTTCACCTGATATTTTGAAGTATAGATGATACATGTTTGCTGAAACATTCATTTCTAGATGAAATGATTACAGAAATATACACTTTTCCCTTAGTTACATTCTCTTTTCCATACTAAAGCTCCCCAAAACTTATATTTTTTGAAAATATTAAAAAGGAAACAAGTGAAAAATTAAAACTTGTTGCAACTCAACCCGAAGCAACGACCTGTGTAATAACTATCCCTTTCAGTTCAAGAAAGATACATGTCATTATGAATAATACATAATAAATTCCTGGACTATCAATGTATTTGAAGACAAGAAAAAAAAAAAAGTGATAACTCTAAACCTATGAAACAATGCAGGGCTTTTAAATAGAAAAATAATAATAATCAAATGAACGAATCTATAGGATTGAATTAGTCAGGGGAATTATAAAAATTTTATAGGAATTATAAAAATTATGCTCAAAAATATGTTGTTTTTTTTCTAACTCACGAATCAATACAAAGGGCCAATGAATGATGGACAAACATTTTTCGATACGGTCATAACACATTTCTAGCATAACAGCGGTAGGAAAATAAAAATTATTGGTCAACACTTCCTTCTCCCAATTTAATTTTTTTTTCTTTTTTAGAGCCAAAGTTTTAAAAGTGTTTTAATCAATTTTTTCTGCTCTTAGAAACATCAATTTACATAATAAATAGAATAGAGTCATTATAGACTGCAAATAGTGGTTTTTCTACTACACCCTGTAGGATTTTTTACACAACATTGTAAAAATGGACAACAGATTGTCGCTGTACCTTGAAAAGACAAAGAACTATCATGATTGTAGATTATTATATTAAAATTAAGCCTTCTTTACAATACACACAGCTTTCATTAATATATACCCACGAATATATTTAAATGAAATATTTGGTAGAAGTCTACATATATAATATTTAAAATTAGATTAACATGGAAGTTGCTTAGAGAAACTAAACTAAAATTGTTTGGGCAAATAAATCAAATAGTAAAAATGAAGAATTTATCTCGATACAAATTTACTTACGATTTTCCCAAGCAGCTTCCTTTGTCCGAAGCAGTGCCGCAAGGCCAATGTTGTCTTTTGGCATTACCCTGTTTAGCATGTCATCGGAGCCTTCTGAGTTTGCCATTGCAAGCTGGTTAAATTCTACTAAGTGTTCAGAGATCAGAGTAAATCTGCAAGTAGAAACATTTCATACATTACTTTTAACAAACAATAAAGATATTTAAAAATAATAAATAGGACTTTTGAGCATGTTTTTTTAAATTTAATTAATAATTTTGTATAGATGGATAGAAAATAATTTATAAAATAAAACAATAAAACAATTTCAGCAGGAGTGAAATAGAAACTTGGACATTCACAGCTGGAATGAGATTCAAGAATAAAGTCACAATTTCAAATAAACTTTACCTCCTACAATTTTGATTATACTTTTATACTAAGCTTCAAGATAATACCTATTCAAAATAATACCTAAATTATTGCATACAATATTTACAATTTATTTATATTTTCCTAATTTTGGAATTAATAAAACTGAATTAATTAAAAAAGTTTTGAAAATATGGTATTGACTTTATTACCGTCAATGGTGTTACATGGAAGCAAGATGAACATACATGAGATAATGAAAAAAAATATTAAGCTGTAAAGAAAGTTTTTCCAAACAATATATTGACTAATAAATGAATCAAACAACCTTAATCCAGACAAAATAGATTGAGATGTAGGTTAATATACTACACAATAGCTCTCACTTCCAAACTACAGATAACAAATAAAATACTAAGTAACATATAAAATGTTTACAATAAATCATCACTAATTTTTGTGAATTAAATGGACACTGACTTTACTGCTATGGGGATATAGAAGAGTTTATCCTAAAAATTTTCCACTTTCTAAAACAATTTTGATAAAAAGAGGTAATAATAATGAAGAAAGGATGATTCCTGTGGAGATATTCTGCATGCGAGTGCAAGCAGGCTAAGAGAATGAATTTTCGAATTCCTTAGAAATACAAAAAATAAACCGAGCTGGTTTAAGGAGGCGAAGAGGGACATGAGACAACTTGAGGTTATACAGAATGAGTTCAACAGATGGAATCGCCTAGAACATTTCTGAAGCACAAGATGAGTTTGTGGCGAGTACAAAGCGAACCATCAAAATCTCCAATGAGGAAAGGTGTATCAGAGAGGATGAAGCGATACTGGGCAGGAAAATTCATGAAAGCATCAATAATGACTGATCCAGAATACCCCAAGGCTTATTGAAACTAATAAAAAAAAAGATTCTAGACCAGAGAAATACCAGCCCAGATGCATTTCCAGGTAAAATACTCTATTAAAAAAAATGAATGAATTTGAAAAAGGGCCTAGAACTCTTATATTTAATACACAAATTAGTAAATTTCATGTAAAAATGATGATTTGGTCTATTATTCTTTCCTAAGTCCTATAAACTGTTATTCAGTTGTATGAATATCTAATTTTCAGCAAACTTATTTCGTTGATTATCAAAATCCTCCAATCTTCAACAAAAAACTTCATCCAAAGTATTTGGTATGCCTTAAATGCAATTCTTTAAAATATTTAAATGAAAGTTAAATAATTATACTTACTTGGCAGTGCGGTAGAATATGGCACAGCCATCTACATATTTTCTTTCACTTTCTGCCATTGTTTTGGCTCTTGATTTTGGCGAAAAAATGCCATCATATCCATCTCTTTTCAATTCAGGCAAAAAGAATTTGTAAAATTGATCAGTCTCAACCTCCTGTGGGGGTACAACAGAAAAATACAATAAATAATAGAATCATTAAAAAATAAAATAAATATTACAAAGCCCTAATCATGTCAAGGTAAAAACTAAATTTTACAGAAATGACTACAAAGACACCATATTGGTGTGATTCATCTCCAAAGCATAATTTATAATTATTTAAAAACTAAACAAGATTAGAAAAAATATGTATATAAAAATAAAACAACAGACAAATCTGTCAAAACACACTGAGAGATTTAATTTAAATAAAAAAATCATTTTGTCTGTATAAAAAAATTATATAAAAAAGAAAGAAATTTCTAATACAAATTTTAGGTATCTTACATATCTTAAATTTCTGATTTAAGTTGAATAAAAAGAAACAGAGATCCTTTGTTGAGAATTATTTATTAATTAAAACTAATATCATGTATTACACTAAAAAATAAATTATAAAGGAAAGAAAAGTTAAATGTAGAGAAGAGGATCGAAAACATTAACATTAGGCTTGATTAGTCGACAAATCAATCTTTTTTTTAAAAGAAACTATACCTGACATCAGAAGAAGTGTATGAGCGTTATATTAATTTTATGAAGTCATGTTAATTCAAAAACAAATCACTGTCATGAACCGGATAATAAAACTATCATAATTTCAATAAAGTAGAGAAACAATATTGTACCTGTAAACTGATTATATCGGCTGTATAATGCCTAATTTCTGACAGGATTGCTTTCTTCCTGTATTCCCAGGCGAGGGCCCAGGTTGGACAATATCCGTACATCTGCCTTGTTGCATACTTGTCGCAGAGTACATTGTAACACATCACTGTCATCAAACCTAAAACAGATTTATAATTATAATGAGTATAACTTTATACATACAAATATTTCACAAAAACATTCAGACAATAGTAATTCAATATGTATTTTACAACGGAAATGTTATAGCTTCTTTGAAATTAAGAAAATGAGACATTTAGGTATAATAACTTGTTTTATAAATATAATTATATAAGATATTTTGATCCTCACAGAGCATATAAACAAAATCAGAATCAAAAATGGGTCGAAACTTAATAAAAAATAAAAAAGAATATCTATTTTGGCCGCAGTCTAATAATTAAAACATTCCTTTTTTGAGGAACATTCCTTGGGTACAAATCTAATTTTACAATGCCTCAAGTTACATTACAAATTATTATATGAGACTCATGAAATAGAAAAATGATGCATTATCAACCAACTGGTTAAGAGTACTTCGAGAAGCTCAACCAATACTTAAGTAATTTATAAATAAATATATAATACTACTTTGGCTGGTCAGATATTTCAGTCAGAGTTCTGTTCGTCTTGAGATAATTAATTTTTAAAACCCAGCATTCTGTCAAAAAAGATTAAATATTTTAAATCCGAAAAGTCTATTTTGTATACTTGTCCCTCATACAATGGTATCTAGCTAATGAACTGAAAACCTAGGAAACATCATGACTATTTTTTTTAGTGCTCTACTCCAGAGGCATAAAAGAATTTTCAATCATGAAGAATCAAGTCAGATTTTTGACTCTTTGACACTCATATCTGTGAATAAGTAGTTTAAGTCGAATTCGAGTTAACAGTAATGAGGGAAGCAGAATCCTGTCATTCTCGTAGTTTTGGGCTTGAAATGGAGTTCTAATAAAAGCAACGACTCCTTTTCAATCCAATGCCTGACTTAACCACTACAAAAAAAACACGATTCCGCTTCCCTAAATACAAGAATAAGCTGTTGATATAAGGTCTAAGGCTATTTACAGGAAGGTGAATAATTTTTGTTTTCAATATTTCCGAAGAGAGAGATACTATATTCGAGAAAAACCAACTTGATCATGTTCTTCTCCCTTTTGCAGGGAAGAAAAAAAGGCCCTGGATCAAGAATATTATCGCAGACAGTCGCATTCTGTTCCCCCAGCTCAAAGGGAGAGCAATCCCCTGGCATTCCAGCGGAGCGCCCAGAATGCCGCTGATATCCGGGCTACCTCTGTCTCTGATTTAATGGTTATGTTACATTCTCCCTGTTATCGTCCCACTAATATTTTACTGCCTTCTAAGGATCCAACACAATTATTTAGAAGTCGGAGTAATGAAAAAATTCGTCTCGAGGTAGAAAAGTTCATTATTCTTATGGGATTTTTTTTCAACAGCTTATTAATAGTTACTCTTTATTTTTACAGATTTTCGTACGCAAAACATATTATATAATGTGTTTGTACACATATAATATGTATATACATGTTATATAATGTTTTTCGAACGTTTACCAGTCGGCATAATAAATTTAATGAATTATTTCGTTACTAAGCGCCACTATGAAATCTCAACTCGATCGTAGCGCTGCAATTTCTTTAATTTGCAATTTTATTAATTGAGTTCATGCTCCACTATTCCATGTTATGTAACTTAAATTCTCTAATGGACCGGAACCTATTATTCTATGGAATGCTTTATTTTCGAATACCTTGGATTTTCTAAAGCATTTCAAGGCGTTTTCCTTCCCAGTTGGCCGCCACGTTTCACAACAATGAGGAAAAATTGGAAGAATATTAGGTTTATAAATTTTAATTGTTAAATTTCGGAAGGTTCGAGCTTAGTTATATCGTAACTTTACAAGCATATTTATATATCTATTATGATATATGATTTTGATATTTAAAAAACAAATATCTTTAAAACAATTCATGGATCGCTAAATCCAGGAAGGCCACCGCTAGTCCATCTTTTAAATTTTTTATTTTTAAAACTTTTAACATTTACGAGAAACCAAAGGCATAGCTGACTACAAAAAGGACACTATCCCACAAGACATCACAGTCACAACGCCTTCAATATTTCGTTTATTGCAGATAGGGAACTAACTAGTCCAGGACAAGATCTCTTTTTTAGTCTCTCGTGTAAAATTTATAAACGTAATTCAAATGTATCTTGAAGCCATAATAGCTTCAAATGTTTGTGTATTACAGCACACTGTTATAAATGATGTTTGATATTTTTCATGTTTTAATGAGTGTTTTACAACTCACTCTGTTTACTGATGGACAAAACGATTTCATAAGCAAGACAGTTTGGATTAAAAAATAACAGTTTTTTTATGAATAATCACTTTTACGGTTTTAAATTTTACTATTATAAAAAGATAGGTCAATAACAATTTATCTGCAAGAAAACAAAATAGAAAAAAATATTCTGTTAATAGAACTCTCGTCTCTACATAATAATACAATTCTATCCCTAGGCGTACACCAAAACCGATTTTGTCGGCCAATGTCGGACAGAATTACTCGGACGTGCATGCGCTCACACTGTTGCCGGCATTGTACGTTGCCGGTCTTCTGTAGTTGATAGTGCGGCTTGACAATGTGAAGACGCGTTTTTAAAATGGATGAATTTGAAGAAATGTATCTTTTAGAAAATTCGTACCGCAATTTAATTCGTCGACGTCGGCGTTGGCGCGTGTGGGTTAATGAAATATCCATACACAGAAAACAACTTGATGAATACCACCACCTTTTTGAAGAATTAAAATTACAACCTATAAAGTTCTTTGAATATTTTAGAATGTGTTTTAGCACATTTCAATTTATTTTAAACACGGCCGAACCACTAATAATATGGCAGAATACAAACTATAGGGAATGTATATCACCGACGGAAAGACTCGGGCGAGAAATCCCAACTAGTTCAGACTCGTCGGTTGGTCGGCCGTGAACGGACGTCATCGGACGATGACGGTTATAGTGGTGTAAGCACTCCCTTTCTTTTACATATGTTTGATTTGATCTGCCGAGATCGGCCGATAACGCCCGAGTAAAGTTCGGACGATAACGGTTTAGGTGTACACGTGCCTTATGCATCTTTACCGTTGTTTTGCCATGCTTGGGCGCCAAATTCATAAATTCAAGGATCAGCAAATAATTATCCACGAATAATTACAGAGCCCTACTAAAAATATAATCATCCACCAACAAGTAAGTTTTGCTTGTTGTAACCTATATATAAATATTGTTTTTTTGTAAACTATATATTGGCTTGTTGCTGAGGACGAGGATTCTTGATATATCTGAAAAATAAGAGAAGTAGGGGAAGATGGAAGCGGGAAAAACAAGAAAAAAATCTGTGTGAGAGGGGAAACCCCTGAGAGAAATAATGACGCGACACACTTTTCCCCCATCCAATTAATGACATCCCCGAGCTAGCTTCCTCCCTGTCGGCCCTTCCTTCATTAACACTGACGTCTGTTTCCTCACTCCGCTTAGCTCGGTCTTTTTTCCTTTATATATTTTCTCCCAAAGTAACACTAATATATTTACGACCAGGCAGAAGTTAGGATAACTTAAATGAAAACAAATCCTTTATCCATTATTTTTGGAGCCGATTGAGTAATAGATAGCGGTAGCGGAGGATTTTCTATATCGAGAATGCAGTGTAGTGTTGATTATCCGAACTATGAAAAAAATACAGGGAGGTGTTGACATTACCATTCATAGAAAGTTTATAGACCATTTTCTCTAAAATTTGATTTCCCGAAACTATTAGTAGATACATGAATAAAAGTATGATCTCTTGTCCAACTGTAAAGGTGTAAAACTAATTCTACAAACTAAACCCAAGATCGCGGATTCGTAGCCCGGGAGGAGGTCCTAGGATTTTTTAATGGGAGTAAAAAATTCTTGGTTATTTCGTCCTTCACAAAAAGGACGTTAAACGGGGGTTCCGAGCCTGTACGATATCAGTTACTCGTTAAAAATTCCTATTCTAATTAAACCTGGATAGGCAAAATTTAGAGCTCTCAATGTAGCATCGTCCGATCAGCTATAGCAGCATCAAGTGATGTTAAATGAACAAACAATAACTAATTCTACAGCCCCGATGAATAAGTGGATAGGTCGAAGTTCTTGCGAATTGTGTTTCTTGTACTGAGAGAAACGAAATCGTGTTCATTTCGGAGTGAATAGGGGCTAAGTCAGGCATTGGCATGAAATGGAGTTAGTTATTGCTTATATTAAAACTCCATTTCAAGCCAAAGAGTACGTCAATATAGAATTCCGCATTCCTCAATACAATTAACTCACTCTGGACGAAATTCGACTTATTCACCGGGCCCTGCAGGCTTATAGTTCTGCAAACTAATAGAATTTAAGGATATAGTTTTCACAGTTTTTAGGATGTGCCTCAAAAAATATTGATGACTAATACTTAAGGTAATATATATATAAATCTTTACGATATGACATGAAATATATTAAAAATATAAATATTAAGGAAATAAACACCTTTATTATATTGATAATTCATTTTCTCACACATCAATCGCTGTGAAAAGATTCGATCAATCGTGGATGTATTCCATTTTGTAGCTTTGTATAAACTAGGTATGATTCAAATGAATAGGAAAGTACATTTTTTCTGTACCACCATAATCCATGGAGTGTCATGGGTTCAGTACATGGTAGAGACCGTACCGTTTCTAGAATAATCCTTGTGCAGGAAGGTGGTTTGTCCGAAATTACGCTCAACAGGTTTATCCACAAATTAAGGTTACATAATTTATACAGGCAGGGTGAGCCTCAGGAGGAGAGCCTGGCATGAATAGGAGAGTTAGAATATTAAAATAGACGAGAATTTATTAAATTCATTTATTAAATTAAATTTCCAATTTCGAATTAAGGGAGGTGAATAGAACTAACTATTCTGTTCATTATTGTTTCAATTAACTCACATATTATGTGGATAAACCATATAGATCATTCTACAACTTGAACAATCATTGTATTATACTGATTAATTGTATACAGAATGGGGCTATTGATGGAGATTGATTGAACAGTATAGAGATGTTCTAGCGGTGATTTGATAGAGATATCAGTATTCAGCGCGGCGGGCGGCGGGTTAGGACTACAGCTCCGATTGACAGCTAGCTCCGGGGTCATTGTGATTTCGGGGCAACATCATTCCTAGTGTTAACCTCCTTTCAGCCTTTGTAATATCTCAAGAGTTTAAAATATAATAGAACATTTATTGTTTAACGTGAATCATTTTATGATGATTAGCATTCTCTTTTCTCGTTTATTATTGAATACAGATCGTGTAGAAATGAACCTGAAAAATGATGTTACTATCTTCACTAACTAGATGAACCGACAGTCACAGACTTCATCAAACATAGACTTATTAAATCCTATGATAGCCTTAAATACTATACTAACCCACATAACATCACTGTAAGCTAGAGTACCATGGCAAATCGGACGATGCAACAATGGGAGTCCTAAATTTTGTTTATCCAGATCTAATTAGGATAGAGATCTTTAACATATAACTTTAATAGTATCTGTCATAGGTTCAAAGTCACAATTTTATGCCCCCTCCAAAGAACGACCAAACAAAGGACTTTTTACCTCCTTTAAAATATCTTAATGGTACTTGGCTGGCTGTGAACCCATGAATTATAAAGTATGTTGTTATGCTATCTACTACAGCACATGTGACCACATTAAACAATTGTTCGGTAATAATGTTTAATACATTATTGTACCTTGCTCCCATTTTTTTCAATGTTCAAAATATCCTTTGTTTGGGGACGTCCGAACCTGTGCAATGTGAGGTACTCGTTAATGATCCCCATCATAATTACACCAGCATAGCCAAAATTTGGAACTTCCACTTTAGCATCGTCCGATTAGCCATTGGAGCCTAAAGTGGCGTTAAATGAATAAGCCAACAACAATGAGGTACACAAGACGTTTTAGCTAATAATTCGTTCACTTAATGAAAACCTATTTCCAGTCGGTTTTTTTTTTTTTTTGGCAAATAACTTTATTTTGCGGATACGTTTCGACTAATTTGTCATTTACAATCCATCAAGAACTTCCTTCATCTCAGAAGAGTTACAAGTCATCTTTTTTCTATAAATTATTAATTACATAAATCACAACAATATAACGAATATACATTTATTAAGATCGTCCATAAATAGAAGTAAGTATAGATACCTCTTTTTTTTAAAATTCATGTCATTAGCTAAAAACTTTTCTTGGAGGTCCATTGTCCTCCATGGTCCTTTTGTTAATATTTTAAACTTTGGTCTCTATTTATACTATATTTTATTTATATTTACATACTAAAATCCTTCCCATTTAAATTTATCATAATTAAATTATAATTCAAAAAACTATAATTCAAAAAAAATTTTTAATACGTAAATTTATTAAGTTTATTATTTTATTTTTAATATATTTTTATAGGTTCTTAATTTAAAAATCAGATAGGACTGAAATTGGGATATCTAGGTAACTGTTGGGAGGTTATAGTGCTAGGTTATCTCTCTGTGTTTTTAAAGTAGACCATCCCATTTGTTATTTTGTCTTTAACTTCAAAATAACTGATGCATATGATTTGCTAATTTCTCCTCCCTCTTTCCTATCATTCACCACATTATCTATATTATCGCTGATATATAATGCTTCAAGGAATCGTCTTTTAATTACATTCTTTTCTCTGTGTAATACCCTAGGCTTGTCAAAATTAAAAGTGTGTAATTCATTTTTACAGTGTGTTGATAAAGCGGTATTAGTTTTTGAATTAGGTTTTAAATTATTTTTATGGTGATAAAATCTATTTTTTAAATGTGTACTAGTGTGACCTACATATTCTCTATCACAATTGTTGCAACTCAGGTTATATATGACATTTTTATTCTCTAAAAGTGGTATTTTATCTTTTTGGCTATATATTATATTTTTAATCGGGTTTCTTGTTTTATACGCCAATTTTATATCTGATATGTCATAATTTTTGAAAGTTGGTGCTATTTTTTCAGAAAGATTTTTGATGTAGGTTATGCTTCTATAATTTACTTTATTATGTTTTACTTCCTTATTCGGTGATTTAGTGACTATATGGTTTGTGCTGTTATTGATTTGCGGATTTCTATTATTATCTTCTGTATGAAAAAATTTTGTAATTTTTGTTTGGGATGGTTTAATTATTGATTTTTTATTATTATTGTAGGCTATTTTTGAATTATTAATGGATTCTCCTGGAATTAAGTTAATTTCCTTATTTATTGACATGCTGTTATCAACTATATTCCTAATAACTCTGTATTGCTTGTGCCATAATTCGTTAATGAGTTTTATCGAAAAAGCGTTGCTTAGGAGGATTTTGAAAATATTGTGTTTAGTTTCTTTTAGATATTCGTCATCTGTTACTTTAATTGATCTGCTAATTAAATTGAGAGCTATATTTTTAATTTGATGCTTCGGGTGGTTTGAGAAAAAATTGAGTAGTCTATTGGACGTGATTTCTTTTTTATACCATTTAGTTGTTATAATATTATTACTAGGGTTTCTAATGATGGTGATGTCCAAGTAGTTCAGTAAATAATCTTTTTCTATTTCTTGGGTAAATTTAATATTTTTGTTTTGTTCGTTTAAGATTTTGTTGAATTTATCTAATGTATTTTTATTAGTGATTATTAGAAGATCATCTATGTATTTAGAGATGAAAATAGGCGGGTTGTTTAACTTTTGTAGACTAGTTTTTATGATATGATTAAGCACTATTCCGGACAGATTGACTGATAGTCTACCTCCCATAGGTAAACCTGTTGTTTGTTTAAAATACTCTTTTTGAAAGGTGAAAAACCCATTTTCAGTACATAATTTTATTCCCTCTAAAAAGATAGTTTTACTTTTTATATTTGTGTGAGGTTCTATTTGATCCCAATTTTCATTTATTAGCTTATATGCTAATTTTAAAGGGATGTTAGGAAACATAGAGACTACATCTAAACTTGCAATAATGTGATCTGTTTGTAGATTGATGTGGTTTAGTTTATTTTTTAATTCTATTGCATTTTTTATATCATATTCATTATTATTGTTATATTGATCTAGGGATTTATTCAAGTAACTGGCTAGGTTGTCTGTTGGGTTGTTTGTGCAATCTACTATTGGTCTTAATGGATAATTTTCTTTATGCATTTTAATTAAACCGTGAATTCTAGGTGCGTTAAAGTAGTTGTTAGATAATTTATTTTTCTGTTCTTTTTCAATGAATTTATATTTAATTAGTTTATCTAGATATTTGTTTACTTTACTGTTAAGTTCATTCATAGGGTCGTTTCTTATGCTTTTATAATTGTCTTTATTATTTAATAAATCCAACATTTTTTGTTGATAATCCATTTTAGTCATTATTACTAGACGTTTTAGCGCCTTACGATCCTTTAGATACTATCTGCATTACACTGAGCTAGCCGGTGTAGTATAACCTATGAAATGAAGGCGTATTTGGGCAGGAATATTAATGCTGTATTTTTTATTTGGCTTTTATACTGAATATAGGTGTAAACTTCTGTTAGTAAATTCCAGACATCCCATTGTAATCTTTAAATGTAGGTAAAATTGCATCTACGAACTTTTATCTACATTTTCGTTGACTACGTATTTCGTACACTGTTCAAATATTTTTAAACACAGAACTATTAAGAATATAATCATAAGATCTTTGTAATAATAAGACAACTGTTATGTTATTGAAATAGTTAAGAATTAAAATAACGGCTTAATTCGAAGACTAAATTAACCACTTAGCTACCCAATAAGGATATATTTAATTAATATTCAATAGGTAATTTTTTCATGCTTGATTATCAATAATTATTTCGTTCCCTGTATAAACAATTATAATACTAATACGTTAATCAGGTAAGAACTTACAAGAGGGCTTAGTTGTGGACGGCCTGGCTAGCGGTATCCAAGGTCTTTCAGGAGGTTGAGGCGTTCGCACTGTAACAAATACAAATACATGTTATTAACTATTTATTTAAATATTTATATAAAAGATAAACAGGTTCTATCCCACCTGTTCACAATCACAGTCGGTTATTGAATTTTGAGAAAATGTAAAAATAAGATTGGGATAAGAAAGAGCTTGTTTTAGGCAGAACGTTATTGTAAAAAATATTACTAAGCTATAAATTATTATGCACAAATTAAATCAATCAAAATAAGCAAAATTTGAAATGAGTTGTTAGTTAAAGATCTTAGAGTGAGGTTGCTGTCTCTATTTGATGAGCCTGTTAGAAATGTTGATATGCTGCTCTTAATATTCTGGTGTGATTTTTCTTTTAGTATATTTTCTGATGATGTCTGAATTGGGGAAACGTTGACTGGTTAGTTTTGGAAGCATATTTAAAACTTAAGGCTTAGCTTTTGGGAATTTTAACTATTACATACACATGCACATGCTCACCTAGTGATGTGCCGGATCTTTAACGAAGTATATCCGCGGATACGGATATTTCATGTCAAGATCTGCCGATACGGATACGGATCTTAACTTTTTTACGCAAAAAGGTCCGTGTGCGTGACCTTGATAGTTGTTGCCACTTGACGCTTTGTGTGACAGACTTGCACAGGGGGGCATAGATAACGTTTGTTTTTGGTAGTGAGTTATAAAATTTTCAACAAAGAAGTTTTTCTTTAAACCTTGAAAGGATTGGCTGAGTCAAACGTCAATAGTTTTTCACTGCTACTTAATAACCTTTATTCAGGGTTATTTTGAATTTACTGAAAACCACTTAGGTACGTGTTAGTAACACTATAAACAGCAAATTTTGTTCTGGACAAACATCGAAAACGAAAAAAAAATTGCGTTTTTCCATACAAACTTAGATCAGCTGAAAGGTCATTTGAATGGAGGACTGAATTTTTTTTTATTTCGACGCCAGAACAAAAGTTGCTGTTTACGTACCTAAGTGTTTTGCAGTGAATATAAAATACCCATATATACAATTTCATCTATGTATTGAAAATTAATAAGGTAAAAGATCCGCCGAAAAAGTCACGGATACGGATCTTCATTTTTCCTCGGATACGGATATCCGACACATCACTACTAATATCTATAATCGATTTTTATTTAATATTGTCAGCATAACACCATTTATAGCAGTATTAATTTATAGAACAATAATAATATATAGCAGTATTAATTTCAAAATAGCAACAATATCTAGCAGTAATAATTTCAAGAACAGTATCAATATACACCAGAATCAATGTCAAGAATAGTAACAATGCCTATTATTGTATCTAGTATTAATTTAAAAAATAGAACATTAAGTGGAATCGATGCAGAAGTTAACTGCTCACATCGTATTTCGCTTATTTTAATTGACAATGATAATTGCATTAACTGATATTAAATTTTAACTTATATCATTGCCACCTTAATGAAATCTGAGGGAAAATGATTTCCTTCTAAGGCTACACCTACATTGGATCCGATTCGATGCGACGTGATTCTATCACATACGATGCTGGGGTGTATACATTATACATATTTTACTGTACATTATAGTAAAATATAAATGTATTAAAAATAATTAATAAATAATCTTAATTTTATAAATTTAAAGAACCAAATGTTATAACTCTCGATATATTTCAGTTATTTGGTTTTCTAGCGACGTCTCATCGTATCACACCGGATCCAATGTAGGTGTAGCCTAAGCATAAAGCAAGAAAAACATGCTCTTTAAAATTCAATTGATTTTGTGTTTCGTAAAAGTTTAAATAAACTATAATCCGTTTAGTTAGAATTACTTTAATAAAAAGTATCTATATTTTTTCCAAACAGAATATTATAGGGCTTAAGGGAGGTGGAAAGAGGGCCTGGAAGTGGAGTGAGGTGGAGGGCGGTGGAGTACTGAACTCGATTAGGGCCCAACGTGTCTAATCTGATTTCTTGGGCCATGTAGTTGAGAATCGATAGCACAATCAGTTTAAACACCAACCATCCAACGTCACCCTTAATCTTACAGCTTAGGCATTTTTTATTATTCAATTTACTTTTTTTTAATTAATTACGAAATCACTGCTCAAGCAATTTTTTTTTTGCTGCTTCAGCTTAACGTTCATCAGTTGAAACTGACAATGATTAGATGTTCAATAATACGCAAATCAACAATATAGTGTTCCCAACCTAAAAAAACATGTTTTAATAGTTACAGATAAATGTATACCAATCAATCAATAGTTCACTGCAAGTTTTAATTTGTCTGTTGGATTTTTTTAAAAGTGAAATCTTCTTTAGCCGCGTTGAACGATTTTCGGTAGGGGGGAAAATTATGAGTTTGAGCGTTAACGACATTTAGTTTAAAGGTTAGATTCAATTGATATAAGAATAATAATATTTAACTAAAGGCGGTGTGATAATTGTGCAATTCATTAAGAACTCACATAAACATCAATAACTAAATAGTTAAAATTTTCGTTTCCCCTACAAGATTTTCCTTTTCAAAGTTAAATGTCCTTTTTTAAGTTGCTAATGGATGAAAATATCGAAGAATTTGGATGATATAAAAAATACAATTATTATTTCAATTAAGTATTGATATTTTATACTAAGCTTTTGGAGCCCTTCAAATGTTTTTATTAATAAATAAACTACTTAAAAATGTATGTAGTTCAGAGTATAATGATTCAGAAAATAAAAAATCACACACAGTTATTCCGAAGTTATAAGTTTAAGTGTAACTGCTGTCGACAGTCCTTATGACTGTATATTTTAATTTATTTTTTTCTGTTTTTCAAACCGGCTGAAATGGTTTGGGCAAGACAAATCAACTCAAAGCGATGCTATATTCTGATGCACATGGTTTAAAAAAAACAAAAAAAACAAATATAGTTAATATCAAATGAACAGAGTAATTTATAGAATATTTTAGCTTCCTCTTTAACACTCAAAGATTGTTGAGCAACCATCAGGTTTTGTAAACTAATAGTCCTAGCCACTATTTGTAGGAAAGAGAGCATCCACTGAACTATACAAACCTGATCTAAACCGGTTAGGATTTTATTTCAGGCAGATCCCTTGACGGGATAGAGTTAAAAGGGTTCGTTTATTTTTTATTTTCCTGTTTTAGTTTGTTTTCTTTCCCGGGGGGTTTAGTTTGGGATTCTTTATTTCGACCGAAGCGGGAGTCGAACTAGACTAAAGTTTGCCTGATCCAAACGAGGAGGAACAAACAAGCACGAAGGGAGTGACTCTAGGCGGCCGCTCGTGGATAATATATTACAATGTCCCTTGTTAGGTTGTCTCGTCTTCAACCTCTGCTGTCTTAGAATTTACAAACGTATCTTATAATTATAGTGTAAGAGGTAATAAATCCTTAATTTCTTTTTGTCCAGCCAGATATAAAATTTAAAAAAAAAGTATTGTCCCACTTTGATAATTAATAGCCTTATTTACCACCAAAATCAACAACATAGATAAAGGAAATTCTCTATTGGAATTTCAAAATAAATACTGTATTTATAATTACGATTGTCCATTTTTAGTTAAATAATTCAATAACGAAAAAGGTAGAGATATTATTTAATGAATGCGTGAGTTTTTAAAATACAAATTTTGGAAGTGAAAACTTCTTTAGCTGCGTTAACGAAATGGTCGTGACGTTTAGAGCGAGACTGGCGACCTCTGCATGAGTTTTAAAATTTGTTTTAATTAACTATTTTTTTTTAAGAATGGTTATATTTAACTAAAAGGTCGTTCAATATTTGTGCAATTTATACCAATAACAACTTAAAGCATCAACAACCAATTCAACCGCTCGTTTCCCCAAAAAACGTTTATTTGACATGGTTAAATGTTTTTTCTCTGAAATGATTGAAGTACAAATGATCTATGCATTGTTGATCCTAACGATGATAATAATGCTAAAAATGAAAATACGGTTCTTCAGCATCTATGTTCTGTTTTAAGTTGTTAATGCTTGCGTCCATCCAATAATTCGGATGATATAAATAATACAATTATTATTTCGATTAAATTATTGATGTTTTGTAGTGAGCTTGTTCAGCCCATCATATGTTTTTATTAATAAATAAACTACTTGAAAACATATATAATTATTGTTAGGAGTGCTGGTACATGTGAAAACGAGATTATGATAATTAAAAAAATTCAGAGTATAATTGATTTAGAAAATTAAAAAAAGGATACATTTATTCCAAAGTTTTGAGTTTTCACTTCTGTCGGGAGTGCTCATGACATTTTTTTTTTTCAATTGCTATATCCTATTGGCTGAATACTATGTTCTTACTTAATGAAGTTCAATTGAGCGGTATTTTCGGAACAAAAAGACCCTTTGCCGTTAGTAATACAAATTTTAATTTATTTCTGAATTGAATTTCAACAAATAAAAAATTTATGAAGCTTGATAAACGGATTTCCGTTAATGAGGAAGTACTTCCAGAGTGGAGAAAGCGTTTAGAACCAGAGCTCGAATCGGAAAAAAAAATAGCGCATAAAAAATGAGCATTTCTTTTCCCATTAACGGCCTCCTTTTTACCGAGGCTTTTAATTAAAGAGCTCCTTCAACATTTGAAGGGCAAAGGGAGCGCGATAATTATTCAAATTAATTTCTACTAATGGCTCTAATGCTAACAGGTGAGAGGCAGAGGTAGGCTCCGCCATAATAGCGAGGGCTCGGGAGAAGAGAAACCTCTGAAAAAGGGACGGCAACGAGGGCCGCGGCAAGAACCTATTCAAATGAGAAGAGGTGGAAACCAGGGAGCGGTGAAATATTAGGAGAAACAGCAATCAATGGTGTTGTTAGTTGAGGAATAAAAAACAATAACAAAATCATTTTCCCACCGCAAGCTGATTTTCTTATGAAGCCAGAGAGGGCTGAAACCACCTAACAGTTTTCTCGCCCGTTTCTTAGAGGAAATGAGTTATTTTTATTTCAAAACAAAGTCCACTCAATAATTTATTGTACTTCTACTTCCCTCACAAAACCGCTATACCAGGAAACAACGACGAGCTGGTCCAAGCCAAGTTAAAATTATTAGATGTTATATTTTGGAATAAAGACACGGGGCCCATACACGGTCAATAATCCTGACAGTATTGGAATGACGAAAATACTGAGGAATCACGCTTCAGTATTTTTACACCATACACGATCAATATTACTGTCAGTATTTAACTAATTTTCCATATTTTGATGTAGTGTCGACTCAGGGTTATCTTCATTACAATGTTTAGTATTATAATTATCTACTTTCTTTTTATGTATGTTTACTATTCTGTTATTTTTATGTACTATTATTTTTGTAAAACTTCTAACCAAACTCTCTCGGTATTTTACTAATGTAAAAATCAGAAATAAATATATACAACTCAGTTCACAGTCAGCTCGCGATAAGAACAGTCATCTTTTTCTCATGCAGATTTATACCAACTTTTTTAATAGATAGAGCGTGTTTAGCAATTGTGATCGCCAGGGCGTTGGGAAAAAAAAAGAGGAAAAGACGCTTGTGGGAGAAGGATTGGGCCAAGGCTATTATACAGGGATAAGTTCACCCATTTAAGCTTTATCAACGAGATTTCAGTAAAGGAACAATCAGATTACTATAATTATTCTCGGATGAATGAAAACGTATTCAATAATTTATTAAATATGGTTTCTCCTCATATTAAAAACAAGATACAAATATGAGGGAAAGTATATGCCCAAAACAGCGGTTGGCAGTTACCCTACGATATTTAGCAACATGCCGAAATTTTGAGGACTTAGAGTTTTCAACGCTGATTTCTCCATCAACCGGATTGTGATAGAAACCTATGAAGCTCTCATTTAGACAGTTGGAAAAATATATTTTTTTTCCATATACAATACAAAATTGTACACATAAAATTAAGCTCCATCCTGTTGTTATAAGAAAAAAATGAAGTTTTAAGAAAAATATTACATAAATCACTTATAACTTTTAAAAAAATATGGCTTTGTTTTCATTATTGCTTTGGATACCAGACCATGCTTCGCACTCAACCGCTAAAAAATATACAATCAGTAATACTGTGAGTATCCCCTTCCCTACGCCGGGTTGAACTAAGGAATGATGGAGTGAACCATCACTCCTCAATACCTCACTTCAGTACATCAATATTGCCCTTACACGATCAGTAATACCGGCAGTATCTGCCTATACTGTCAGTAATACTGATCGTGTATGGGCCCCTTAATATACCAAGGCTTGCCGCAAGGTTAGCAATTCATTGTAGTTAAAATTAAAATAAAATAAAATAATGTTTTGTTCCGAATATCCATCCCAGAAAAACCTGACATTCCTGACTAAAGCAAATAAAACAGCATTTGCATTTGCAGGTTATGTTAACGTTAGATTAAAATAAAACTAACAATGATGTGCTACAACAACCCTCTCAGTCAGGAATCTCCTTAATTCCGGCTTTTCCACAACTCTTGGGGTGTCAAGTTTGATTCGGATTTCCACTGTATTTAAAATTAAACACATATCTGTTGTTTTTTTGTATTATTATTATTATTATTAATACTGATAAGGTATTTTATTTACCAATAGGGCAGATAAGAGGGCTCACTTGTGACGGAAAAATTCTGAGATATATGAAAGAGAAAAAACACCCATGGGCGAAACGCACTAATCGAGAACTCTACTCCTTTGTTAGCGAGGCTGATGTAGCAAGTCTGAGGGAGAAGGCTCAGCAGGCTGCGATGGGCAGGCCATGTCCCCAGGATGGGGTCCTAGGGGATTCCTAAGAAACTCTTAGTTGAAGACCTGTACGGCAGGGCACCCGACCGAGAGGACTTCCGGAGCTTTGATTGCTGGATGGTGTTGCAGAGGAGTTGATATACTAAGATGATATGAATTCGAGAGTAGCTGTATTTCATCGATCGAACTGCCAAAGAAGGCCGAAAGTAATTTCGACGTAAATAGAAGATTTTATTTTAATTTGATTATATATTGAATACTTCTTCCGCAGGTAGGGGTAGTTAAAGTTACGTAATGCCACTTTTTACGTAACGATACGTATCAGTGGTGTCCCCCGCCATTTTTTCCCAATAAATAAATAAAAAACCAGAAACCCGGGATATTTAATCTAGAAAATATGCACTTATTTCGGTAGTAGAATGCAGGATTCTACTACCAAAATAAGTGCATATTTTTTATAATTTTAATAGTAAAATGGAAGTAGTTGTGGGGCAGTAACTAACGGGACACAGTTATGGCCAAAGCTGTAAGCAGTTTTATCCACTAATCAGCTGAGGGCAATCTAAGCACATGAAATTTAAAATATTTTGTTTTTATAAAACTCAAGCACGTCCTGGCTGAATTAATATGATTTAATACATTTTTAGAAGGCAAATTGACTTGTTATTTATAGGATTGATGCCATAATCGATAGCGTTGAATAGCCTAATCCGTTTTAAAATATGTCAAGGGTTTCCTCCGGAGGAGAGTCGACCGCAAGCTGGGCTTAGCCCGGCCGATCGCCGCCCTTGTTAGATAATAGGATGAACTTCTACCCCCTCCCCACCCAGACCTATTGAAAGCACTGTTATAAGGATTAGCGGCCACTGATAAACAAAAAGCCACCAACAGGCTTTTGTTGTTGTCCTTGTCGCGGATTAGAGCTCGTTTAAGGGATTTCCCTCTGTCGGGAAATGGTTTTCCTCGCAGGGATGAAACATCCGAAATTTCCCCAACAGGATGTTAGTTGCTTCCACTTCGGTATTGCTTTTAATGCTTAAATAATGGGGTGGCTGCGGTTTTTAACTGCTTTTATTTATTTTTGACAAAAAGAGAGAGAGATTCATAAATTGTTGTTTGTTCATTTAACGTCACTTTATGGATCTATGGCTAATTGCTATGGAGCTCTCAATTTTGCCTATACAGGTTTATTTGGGATAGGGATTTTTAATAAGTTAACCCGACATCGTACAGGCTAGGAATTCCCATTTAACGTCCCTTCCGAAGGACGGCATAACAAAGGATTTTTTACTCCCTTAAAAAAATCCTAGGGTCACCTGTCGGGCTACGAACCCACGATCTTAGGCTAAGTAGGCTGTTGCGCTAACCACTAGACCACAGGCCGCCAAAGATTCATAGGCTCAGAACAATTGAGTTACGTGAATTCACTTCAGACTTATTTAGGGACAATATAAGATACTTATTCGGCAGATTGCCAATTCTTTTACTATGGCTTGGCGCTTGGAGTAGCTAAATTCCCGTTGGGTGAAGTCACTTTACGTCATTTCTACGTCACGGTTTTTGTACGTTTTGTAACCTATAAGATTAGAATTGTTAGAAAAAAATTGACTTGAAAATTGACATAATTTTCTGTAATGTTAGTGAAGGCTAATATATAATATAACCTTAATTATGTGTAAAGGAATATTGTTCGTTCATTTAACGTCACTTTATGCTGCTATGGCTAATCGGACGAAAAGGAATAGAAAGGAATAGAATATAAGATTATCTGCATAATTTTAATAGTAATTCTTTATAATTGTATCCCGTTAGTTACTGCCCCACAACTACTTCCAATTTACTATTTGAAATATTAGCGGTTCAGACGTGAACAACTTTATTTAAAATTTTATCGTACATATACAAATATATAAAGCTACATAGTTTTTGAAAGAGACAACCTTACTTCAAGGTTAGTGATGCAATTTCTAAGAATATTATTTGTCCAATTGGTTACATCGCATTAATTATTGATTTTTTATAAATAACCCATGAATGGTCTTGCGTTCAGTACATGAAATATACTGTACCACTTATAATAAAAAGATTGTGTAGGGACTTAATTTGTCTGAGATCACGCTCAAAGGCCTAGTATATCCCCTAATTAAAAATCCCCCACATTATCCCAGGAGGGCCTGCAGAACACATAAGCCCTATCCGAGGTTGGTAAGAGATTAAATAATTTATGGGCGTATAAAATAATACATAATTATTCAATAATAATAATAATCAAGGTCTAAAGCCCTTCCAAAGCTAGCCGATAGCTCGTTATGCGGTATGGTATAACTGAACCGCCTACTTGAGTCAGTTCAAAACTAGACAGGTTTCGCATTAAGTGTTTTATATGAACAGCAAAGTAAAGTTATTGAGTAACTTGTTGAAAGCTTTTAAAAAAATGCATATTAAAAATTATAATAGAGTAACAAAAAATAAAATACTAATTCTCACTAGTATTTATTTATTCACTAGTAATTTAAGATAAATTAAAATCATAAGAGCGTGTTTAATTAAAATTATATGAGCTGTTATTTCTATGAATTTTACAAGTCCGTTTGAATTTAAAAAAAATTGTTTATTTTTCCAAGTAATTTTAACGATAATTCTTTCATAAAAAAATTAAATCATAAATAAAAAAGGTCACACTATAAATCGTTGCTAAGTGCTAAGTGTTAAAAACATAACGTATGGCCATATTTTTATATGGAGCCCAAATATTACAAATATATTATATTAAAAATATATGGAGCCCATATTTTTAAATTAATTCAAACGCATTAAAAACATGAAAAAATGGAATCATAACAGTTAAAAATTACAGCTTTAACTCAATTTAACTAATTGAATATAAAATTAAAAAGACACCAAAACATGAATTCAGTTGTAGTTTTCATTCATAACTTTTCCTGTACTGGATATATTGTATACAATTCCGTTACTATACCACTAATATACAATAGAATTTCGTGATAATACACGGCATATGGTTCGCAACTGTTTTCATGTTTTAAGGACATCAAAGGCATAACAGTGGAATAAACTTTAATTAATTAATTTATTTATTTATTTCTTACAAATAAATGAGAGAATTATTCATCAAGCGTAATTGTTTGTTTAATTAACAAATATATTAAGCATGGAAGTCTTTGTAAAGATTTATATATTCCAACAAATGTAAGGTTTTGATTGGATGGAGTATTTATCGATTATGGTTATATTATTCTGATCAGTACTTTTATTGTTGTCCTTTTCTCCTATAGAAATTTGACAAATTGTTTTGTGTGTCGTTTATACGCTAATTTGTTTTGAATGTTTAAGAGAAGAATTACTTTCTTTCTAAAAGTATGGAATGGAAGTGATCGTGACTTCCGACATTGATTTTTTTTTTTAAGTTGTCCAAAGACTATGAGAGGGAAAGCAAAGGATAACAAATCACTTTTGTAATTAAAACTTCGGGGAAAAGTCAAGCGAACCAATATTTTATTTTTCAAAAGTAATAAGTACATGATAAAGTAGACTTTTGGATCGAATCGGCATAAACCGAAGACAATTAAGTACCCCGAAGGCCGGTGGAAGAGGACCATAAATCAGAAGAGAGGGAGGGACCTATACCCCGGACTTAGCGAGTGGCCGTCCTCCAGGAGGTCTGAGTATGAAAGATAAGGGTCTCTCGAGGGTTCTGGGAACCTCCACCGGGGTGGTCTTTTTCAGGACCTTCTTAAAGGGCCAAGGCTATAAAAAAGACGTAATTATATCTACAAAATGCCATATATTTTCTTCTATATTCTCAAAGCTATCGATTTTTAAATATTGCAAATGCGATAAGCAATATTTAAACTCTTAAACTTAGTGTAAATTCATGTTACGTTACCTTAAATAATTCTTCAATCATCTTTCCACAGGCAGTAGCAAATTTCGATAAGGTATTAGTCGCTATTTTTGTAAAAAATAAAACACATTTAAAATTAACAGACAAAAATAAAATAGCCAATCACCTAATCTTTCCACTCTATTGAGCTTTTGCTTTTATATCAATATATTTGTGGAGTTGCTTTAGGTTAACTGGGTTCTTATGATAAAGATAATGTCCTTTTTCTCTTGGACTTTTACTTTCATTTTTTTATATGGTCTGTTATCTTCTGTTTTTGGGTTGTTCTATATATGTAATTTCTAATCATTATTATTCTTTCACCTGTTATGCTGATTGAAGTTTGGTGAGTGTATTTCATATTTTCTATTTAGTTTTATCAGCTTTTTTTATCGAACATTTTCCAGCTGGGGTCGGAGGGGAGGGGATAGAGGAGAGAGAGAGAGAGAGAGAGAGAGAGAGAGAGAGAGAGAGAGAGAGAGAGAGAGAGAGAGAGAGAGAGAGAGAGAGAGAGAGAGAGAGAGATTGAGAGAGAGAGAGAGAGAGTGGATTCAGTTATATGTAAAATGAGATATTAATTATAAAACTAATCACACAGGTAGTCACTTTTTTTTTTTGGAGTCATCTTGATTTAAGCTAAACAAAAAAAAAAATAAGCTCCCTTTAAAGTTTCGGTGAATTTGACTGATACCACTTCTCCTTTCTAATACTGCGGAGTACTTTGGCTAGCCTGAGGGAATCCCAAAGACGACTGATTTAATTGGGCACCTCAGAGCACGAGAGGGAAAACTAGAAGGCTGGGGGTGGTATGAGCCGGAAATTGGCGGCGGGCGGAAATCAAAGACCGGATTCAATTAGCATACTTCCTCTTTCTTCAGGCTAAGGAAATAAGGAGCATCTGAGGGGAGATTTCACCGAAATCTCAGATCTTTTATGCATTATAAGGAATGTACTAGTACTAGAAACTGATATTAAAAAATATATCAAAAGAACAACGACATTACTAAAAAATTAGCATTTTGTCGTTAAGCCTTCAATAGCTATTGTATTGGTTAAAGTTTATTAATTCAGGATCGACATATCTGATAACATAAGTTACACTAAAGGTTCACATAATGACACAAGTTAAAATAAAAGTTCCAAGCTTTGAAAGATTTCTAATGGTTAATAAAAGAAGTTCAATATCATCATTAGAATAGGAATGCTTTGTTTTACCAATACCCAAATTTTATTTTTTTAGCTCACATGAAACTTTCAAATACATCTCTTGAAAAATTAGGTTTTTTGAGTTATGACATTGTTTTTTTGAAGGAGTTATTTGTAAAAAAAAAAATACAAAATATAATGCTCATAGAAAAAAAACAGCAACTATATTCTGAACAAATTCGTATTTAATTCAAAACTAGCGAAACATATAAGAGGAATTATTCAGAATAATACATATGATCCTACTTAATGCAAGTTTCGTAAACTACATTAAAATTAAATATATCAAAGAGTTTTTTGTTTTTTTTGTTTTTTTATATTGATCCAGTACTTATCAATTATAGCAGTTATCTCGTTTAAACTCGAACCCCCCCTCTTCGGGCTTATTTTGGAAATAGACAATTATATAGTTGCTTAAATTTGATCTCAAATACCCAGCAAAAATAAAAAATAAATCTGAAATTTTACAAAAAGAAATATTGCAGCTAACCAACCATAGTTAAAATCCAAGAATTAATTTTTTAAGTTAAATCATTCATAAACTAATTGAAATGAACACGATATACATTTTATGTTTTGATAATGTGCTAAATGGAATATAAAAAAAAAATTTAGAGAGGAGAATAGTAGAGTGGAAGATCTAATGAAGGATGCAATTAGTCTGGTGGTGCAGTCAATAATAACACTACATAAGAAAAACTTAAATATAACGGTTCGGCCTACAGTGTAGGCCATCTTCAGGGCTAAGAAGGAATTAGAAACCGACGTTTTGACCCACATAGCAGGCCTTCTTCAGGGCTTGTATTGAAGGTCGCAAGTATAGAAGTCATGGAAGTCACTCCCATACTTGTGACTACTTTATATGACCTGCAAAGTGTGACAAAACGTCGGACCGTTAATTATTTCTTTGATCTTCACACGGGCCATTTTCTTATCCTATTTATTACACGTTTCAAATATCGATTTCTTGAATTGATACCAATTAATATTTATTAGTTCCGTTTTAATTTATTTTAGTCGGGGATATTACAATGTTAAGGAGGAAAGATATTTTTATTAACGATTTTAAATAAATGATGAAAAAGCTAGTTTTTTTTTTTTTTTTTAAATCAACCTCCCCGTGGCTATGAAAGTTTTAACTAAGATATCCTACCGAGAAGGAAAGAGGAGCTGGTTAATTATTTGGTGGATTGTTATAGCGAGTTAAAAACTAAATTGTTAACTCCGCGAAGTGTGGGCGATATTAAACGAGACAAGTTTACTTTGCCAAGTTGAAATTCAAGGCGGCTCGGGGGGAGGTCGCTCTTAGCCCCATCCAATTTAGTTCGTCACCGCTCTTCCGTACTTCCATACTTCTATATCTAAAATGTTAGTCCCGTGTTCGTGCTTCCTATGTAATGGCGAAGTGAGTAGACTGTATCGTCTATGTGTCTCTGTTATTTTAAAGGCAGTAAACGACGTTCCGTAACGCTAGCAAACTAATTACAAAAGAATTTATAAAGGATAAATAAATAATTCGAGTATTTTATCAATAGTTAATGTATCCAATTTTATAACTTCTTCTCCTTCTTCATCAGCCTAAGCGTGGAGGTGCCCCAATCCAAGACTGCCAAGCTTCTCGATCTCCAACCAGCGCTTTCACCACATTCATAGACCTTTCCTTCCTTTTACCAATCCTTGAGGTGTGGTCCATCCATTGTGACAATTTCATAACATTTAATAAATAAAAATCCACGAATGCACGAGGTGCCAATTTTTTTAATTTAATTTTTTAAAATTTTATAACAATTAAAAAAATGAATGAAAAAAGTTGGCATGTCATGGAAGTAAAACCTGTACCACTACAACCCATGAAAGCTCTTAGGTTCAGTACGCAGGTGATTTGTTACGCTCCACCGCCAGATTCCCCCCCTTATTTTATGGTACCATTTTATAAAGGCTGGGGGAGCCCCATGAGGGTTCTAGATCCCATAGGATCTATCTCCGGGCGTTAACAAATTAAATAAAAGTCTACCAGCAAGGGGGATTTGAGTCCAGGACCTTCGGCATTGGAACTCAATGCTCTACTACTGAGCCACTCCGCTCCCTAGAATTTATAAAGAATAAATAAATAATTGAGGAGTATTTTGTCGATAGTTCCTATATCCACTTAACAAAAACAAAAATGACATCTTGTGGAAATAAAGCCTGAAGGGTCTTAGGTTCAGTACATGGTAAATACTGTACAGTTTCTAAGAAAACGGTTCTGCAGGGAAGTGTTGGTCCGAGATAAAAAACAACCTCCAGGCTTTAGTTTCAATGAAGGGTACCCGCTTTATAAAGGATGGGTGAGCCACAGGAGGGTCGTCAGATCCCACAGGGTCCAATCATGGCTGATAACAGATTAAATAATTTATCCGCCACAGAATTTTTGAATATTTGAACCCGGAACCTTCGGCATAACAGCTAAGCGAATGGAAGGCTCTACCTCCTGAGCCTCTGAGCTCTATCCTCCCCTATCTCGAGCAAGTAAATTTTTTTATGATAAATTCAATATCAAGTAATTGTTTAAATTCCCAAAATGAGGATTATCAGTCATACTTATGTGGTAAAGAGTATTTAGAAATATTGGAAAAAAATACATATAATTCAACAATGAGTATAAAGATTTCTTGCAAAATATTTTCAAATAATTAATTTTTAATTAACCTTTCATAAAAATACCTTCAAATCTTATCAGAAGTTACAATAAGAGGGGTCATCTTTGGTGCAATTGTAAGCGTAACAGTATTTTATGCCCAAAATCGCGGATTCGCAGCCCGGCAGTTGGCTTTGGGATTTTTTTTAAGGGATTAAAAAATCCTTAGTCATACCGTCCTTTGGAGGTGACCTAAAATCGAGGACACTAGCCTTTCCGATATAAAGATTCCTATCCTAATTATGCCTGTCAGGGTTAAGATTTAGGAACTGTAGCTCCGTCCAATTAGAAATAGCAACATAAAGCGAGGTTAAATTAATAAATAGTAACAATAAGATAAAACAATAATAACAGTACCGAAGAGACCAAAACAACACAGAGCGGGGAGATAAGAGGCGATATATCGGCTTACATTACAGCACGGGAGGGCCAAAACCAAAATAAGGTAATAAAATATATAAAAGGAAATATTAGAGGAGGGTAAAGAGGACGGCCTCGTTTGTATTCCGCAGAGGAGGATTCAATTTTGTGTTGGGGGGGGGGGGGGCGAAGACAAACAATAGCCTCTCATAAATATTTGTAAGACATTAAGAGCAATAAAAGTGATTTACATCGGTTGCTATAATCTAATCTGGGCCTGGATACTTAGCCACTCATCGATGCCAATGAAATAAATAATGATTCTATGTCTCTTAGGGGCGGGGAACACCTACGTTCTATGGATACTTCATCTTATATGTTTTTTTTTCTTTAATGTTAATGCTTATCGATCCATAATCATCAATATATATGACTAATTTTAATAAAAAGGACTGACTAAGTTATGGATATATCTGCTTCATGGAAAACAATTATAATCTAGTCTTCAGATTTTGTAAGAAATCATTATACTCATTGTTGAAGTAATGTCTGCTTCTTTTGAATATCCTAAATAGCCTCAAAGTAACATGAATAACTAATAATCATTTAAAAAATATAGACCAATTAGGTGAATCAAACAAATTTTTAAATATAAAATTAAGTAGCCTTAATATTATAAAGGTTGAAAATTTGAAGCTAGAAAATTAAAGCCATAAAACGAAATAGGTGTTTCAAAGACCGTTATATAGTAGATTGGCCGGAACTGAACGACTAGTACAATACGTATACCTTTAACCTGTACACCTAAAACCCATGAGAGGTCTTGGGTTCAGTATATGGTACAGGATGTAGGATAATACGCCATGTTGAATGTTTTTAGCTTTTAATCAAAAGTTTATTTTTTTACTTCCTTGATTTACATTGATTAAGTTCCTTTTTTAGCCATCTTATTTTTCGGATTTTGTTAACTTAACTAAGACATAGACGACCAACTTCTTTTTTTTTGTTTGTCGTTACAGTACTATTAGTTGAAGTACTATCTACTAAATATATATATATATATATATACTTTTTAAACACACTTATAAACTCTTTATAACACATTCCTCCGAACAATGCTTCGACATACCGAAGGGAAGTCTACATGTGCATGCTGTGCAATACCGCATTGCGCATTGCTCCCAAATTCCCATATTTTTTAATGGGGTTGTTCATCCTTCGAACTTAGTCACATTGATTCAATAAGCACTAAAATTAGATTATATATAAAATACAACCAAAATATAGAGTGACATGATAAGCAGTACGAAATGTCATGTATGACCAGGCACCTACAACTCTACTGGTATTTATGTCCACATTATTGTGAGATAACAAGCTACATTTGGCTTACAACTACAAACTTAAATTGTAAATTGTGTGTGTGTGTGTGAGAGAGAGAGAGAGAGAGAGAGAGAGAGAGAGAGAGAGAGAGAGAGTGAGTGAGAGAGAGAGAGAGAGAGAGAGAGAGAGAGATAGAGATAATAGGGACTACAAAGAGATACAGACTACTAAAGAAGGAGAGCTATTTGTCCAGTTATAGGGCAATCTATCCGAGTTAGCCCTCACCCCCTTATTACTCCCCCCCCCCAGTCCTTTGTGTAAGGGCCCTCGTCCTTAATCACAGCCCCCCCCTCGGACACTCCCGCTAATATTAATCTCCCATCTCACACCTTCCCTCGTCATCATCAGGCTCTTATAGTAATTTAACTACGATAGTGGTATTAGCATAAATTCAAGAAGCAATAATTACAGGATTAAATATTGTTTAAACTTAATGCATAATACAACTATCTAACTTCTGTTGCTGTCCTCTAAAGATAGTAGTGAAGACTTCTTAAGAATAGCGATGGATGCCAGAATCCATGGAAAGAAATGGATGCTCCCGTAGAATGATTATTGCAGGTTTTAGAGAAAATTTTACACTTTATTATCGGAATGAGAATCAGAATTGAAAGTAGTATTATAAAAACTGGTGTAATTAGGAACGACGTTCTCTATCTTAATCGAGTAAATAGTAAATGGCTAGGGCACGTTTTAAGAATGCCAGCTAAGCAGATGCCAAAAGAGGTGCTTCAAAGCAAAATGTATGGTACCAGAAGAAGAGGAAGATCTAGGTGAAGATGGATGGATGATGAAGAGGATGACCTCAAGCGGCAGTGGTAAGCAAAATGAAAGGAAGAAGGATAGAAATATCATAAGTACTATAGTAAGAAGCCAAGAACAAGCCCAAACTGTAGGGCTACGCAGTAAGTAGTCCGAATGAATAGATCTTAATGATTCTTTTATTTTTAGCAGAGTATGCAACTTACATACTGACCATAATCTGTCACGTGATTCTTATACTTCATAACACAGCTATCTACCCTCATTCTACTCTGCAATCCAACAGGAAGTTAAAATGGAAATCAATAGATGTATTAGAGATCTCAGCTTTTCTACAAGACACCTGGCAGTATATGTGGCCAACTTTATTTTTTAAAGTTTTTATTATAAACGAATAGTTGCCTGAAAGAAGGGCGCATGTTACATTTTTCAAGGTTTACCAGAGAGCCAAAATAAGAAAACGGGTCATTTAATTAGGTGGCTGTCACATACGCCCTTCTTACATTTTATAGATTTTGCACTTACGCCTTGTTCGATTGTAAAACAAGCAAAAAAAAAAAAAAAATTGTTACATCCACGATGCTTTGGTCAAAATGTTTATTTTGACATGACATTGAAAAACAAAAGAAATTTCGCGTGCAGACAGACATTTCTTGACGAGAGGGCGGTAGGTGCCATCACATAGAACTTGTTCCACAAAAAAAAAAAAAAATGAAAAATGTAACATATGCCCTTCTTCCAGGCGACTATACAAATATATCAATATTTTTAGTTTGTAATTCATAATCATTATTAATTTATATGTGTTATCAAAAATAGTTTTAGTTTTTAAATTGTATTAGCTTTTACGTCTTCTTTTTATTTAATGAATTTTATTTTTTAATGAACGGTTTACATTTCCTTTTTTTACAATTAGTTGTCACCATAACATTTTTCTTTTTTTTAAACACGAAAATCATAATTTTAACATTAATATTTTATGTACACAATTTAATTATATTAAAAAATACACAATTTTACCGTTACTAATCAGATTATAAATTTTAAAGTCAAATCACGATTACACTTAAAATTTCTAAATGGTGTTTTGCGGTCTTACAGGCTAACTATCGTGCATACGAGTGAGCCTTATATAACGCACCAATAAAATTTCAATTTATTAAAGTTTAAATTTAAACCATTTATATTACCGCATTGAAACGTATAGATTAATAATCTCCCACGTAATTAATTTTTAATTAGTGTTAAGGCACGTGTATGAGCTAATTCAATGCAGTGAGTGATACCGATGAGATCCCTAAGAAACAAGTTTTATCCCATTACTACTCACGAAAGCTAAGATAATGTTATCCAAAGAACATTATTTTTATTGAAGGATTCCTTCATGAAAAGGAAATATGACAGAGAATTTTTGGTGAATCATAAATATTTCAATTGTCTACAAATATTCTCAGGAAAGGAAAAGTTTATTCTCGATTTCCTCTCCAATTAAAGAAAATATAAGGGGAGGGAAATATATTTATCGGGGAAAGGAAGAGGCGGATAATGTGGAAAGGAATGCGAAGTGGAAAGGAAGAGTCGGACGTTATTGAGAATGGTAGTACTTGGTACTTTAGAAGAGTCCGATATGATAGAGCCTAGTAGGCCTTAGTACTTTGGAAGAGTCAAATTGAATTTAGGAAATTAAACGAGGGTCAGGTTGGAGGGGGAAATGCTTCGACTAATGCCACTCGTAAACCAGAACCCCCGCCATAGTTTTTAACCCCCCCCCTCCAACGGACTCAAGCCGCAGAGCCAACAATAATTTACGTTCCACTCATTTGGAATAAAAACTTGCCATTAATATCCGACCAATTGGCCGTCCAATACCACCAGCCGATCCCTTTCCCTATTATATCCTACTTCCCCCTCTCAGTTGCTGGATTATAAAGGAGCTTATGTCGTTCCTCCAATCAATTTGAAATAATTTCACAATAATATTCTTTAGCTTGTTGGTGTTGGCTTTATTTATATTAAGCATTTCGCAAGATTCACATGTGATGTAAGCGACAAAAATATCAAAAACTTGAACACAAATACAATCGAAGAAGGTTCAATAATTGGTAAGGAAGTATTGTCAGTGTAATCTGTTAGGGCCCAAACCGCAAGTTTTCTCTTCACGATTTTGAAGAATAAAATACCACTTTATTCATAAATATTTAAACAAAACATTATCCAAAGCAACCAAAATTCATTAAGAACCAGATTTGTTCTTAATCAATTCTGAAGTTATCATTCCAGATATCTCCATATTGAAAATTGTTAATTTTCCGCAATTCTAAACTTAATATGCATGTCCCTTAAGCCACATTAACTAGGTTAAAAGAAATATTTCTGGAGTAAACTTAGGGTGTTTAAGAGTTAACCAATGCGAGATCCAGGAATAATCAAGGGAAAATAGGTAAAAACAGAACACCCATAAAACTTAACAATCCATTTTCTGTAGCAACTGAAATCCACTTGCTTCCAATTCACTACAGGAACCAGATTGACATGCTTGATTATTTCTCAAGTTAACATTCAAGATATTTCTATCTTGAAGATTGTTTATTTTTCGCGAATAGGAACCAACAATGCATAAACTATAAACTATAATTTCCCATAATGTTAGAATAATAATAACATTAAGACTAATGTTGAACTGAAGGAGGAATGTTCTGGTAGATAATTACGGAGGGTAAAGGAGGTGAAACTAATCGGGAGGAGGAGATTGGGCCCTGATTGAGGAAGTGGCCCGGCCCTGGTGGGCTTTCTGCTACAGTTGCTCAAGTACCAGATCCTTGCTGAAGTACCAGTTCATGGCGGGGCTAACTGTTACAGTTACTCAAGCACCAGTTCCTCACGGGCTGGTCGCAATGTCTACCGCTAGAACTATCCTTAGAAAGGGAATAATTAAATATCTATGTAAGTTTGAATATTCACGCCAAACTTAACAGACGTGAAGATAACCTTTAGGGACAGATGTGAGGAAGGTTATGATATATATATCTGCTTGCTGACAGACTCGCTGAAGTTAACATTTGTTAAATTAATATTATTTGTGTTATTATGGAATATTGACAATTGTGTTGATTCAGGTTTGTAATTAAAGATACCTGAAGTTATTTACTTATTTATAAGTTTGTAAATATGTTTTTTTTAATTACAGTTCTTCACTGCATCCACGTGTTTTATTCCATTCACCTCCTTGGTTAAGTTTTTGAATTCACGACTTACATATATTAATCTGTAATATTCCTTTTGGGGGGGGGGGGGGTGTAGGCTTAAATATGTCAAGAAGTTTTACAGCCCGCGGAAATGTTTCAGTGACCTCTAAAAGGTTTTAAGTTATAATCTAAGCTATTCATGTAGTTAAGTTATTCCCAGAACTGCAATTGAGAGAGTAAAGCTCTTAATCTCTCAAGCTACCTACTATACTAAAAAGGGGATTCAGATATTCACTACGGAGCATTCAAAAGAAAATCTCAAATTTTTAATCAACATATACCAAAAAGTAATACTTCCTAATTATCTCCTTTCTTTCTTTTTCTTCTAATACATTGCATTTCTCCAGGATCTTGACTGTCCCCATTTCATTCCTTATCTACATATACACATATTAATGGTCTGCTTCAATTTACAAAATGAATACTGAAAGCTGATGACCTCCGAATTCACCAATAATTCCATCCTACTAACCCAATCCAACTCAGGATCCTGTTAGTATTGGCCCCGTTTTACCCCATTTCCGGTAGCGATACATTTTTTTTAAAGCTAAAAACTAAGTTAAAGACTGGTCAATTCAACTGGTCACTTATAGTCTGAAAACATAAAAAGCTAATTTTTCAGAACCGGGGGAGAGGCTGGAGAGGTGTGATGGAGAGAAGGAAATTCCCCCATCTGGCTGAGGAAAGTCACCATTTCAAAGTAAAATATCACTAAAAATACGAAAAAGAATCTAAAACACGATGACAGGTCCAAGTGTAGCCAGGTGGAACGGAAAACAATAATAATAACTCCGAGGAAATGCCAACATATATAACAGTATAATAAGGTAACAATATTAACAAACTCTGTCACGACGAGGACAAAGGTCGAGTGAAGTTAGCTAGGTAGTGGGCTAAGGGAATTCTGTTACCGGTCCAAAGGCGAATTTCGCACAGGTGATATATCATATATTATATTAGCATCATAGACTCTTATGAGTTGCCAAGAAACACTAAGATTGTTAAGATGTTAAACTAGGTTAGATTCCGGCGGAGCGAGCATATATGTGTATCAAAGAGAATACGACCTAGGAAAAGAAGATTTCCGCTACCCTTATAACTTGGACCACATTCAGTATAAACATGATCAGGAGGTCTTACAGCATGTTTTAATATATCTCAACAGTGTTTTTATGCCTCCAGTATAGCCAGTAGAGAATAGTCTTCATAATAAAAATATCGACTAAAGTATAATTGTCATTTCAAATTAGGTAAGGTTAGGATGAAACTTTTGGCAAGGAATATAATTAAAAATATCTTACATAAAATGCTTCATAAAGTTTCATCCTAAGTTTGTTTTCATTTAATACTCTTCCCTCCCTCGCTTCGCTTTCCCGAGACAATGATATCGAGACTTGAATAATTCGAGGAACGTCGGCTATGCGAGAGCTATGAAGAACATGACAAAGGGACATAAAACAAAAACGGTGAGGAGTATCTACAGCCGGGAGTAGTTATTGTTATATCCTCCTTTTAATCATGGCCTCCTCCTCCGCCTCTTCTCCTCTTCCCAGCCCCGACCCGGGGAGCCTTTAATGATGTAATATCCTACAGTCGGGGGAACAAAAAAGGGCTTCCAACTTGGCATTTACCATTCAAGGCGTTCCTTATCTCTTCCAGAAATTAATTTTACATCTCATGAAAACGTCGCTTTGATGTCTAAAAAGCTTTTCAGTTATAGTATAAACTATTTTATAGTAAGATAAGTCTTCTAATTTTGTATTCACAAATACATGTAGTGTTTCTGGTTTCCTTCTTAGTAAAAGAAAAATCTTAAAAATACTTTGAAGAAATAGGAGACATACATTATCATTATGGGATTATGATGATCTCGTATGGCATCATCGGCAATTGATGGGAGTAATTGAAGTTGACTAACTGAATTAAGTAAGCGTCTACATATATTGAGCGTTCAGGATCAAAAGTAGATAACACTAAAATTTAATAAATTGACTATTTTACATTTTTGGTTAGTTTAGTTAAACAGTTTTGTCGCACGTACCACTTAGCCTTCCCATTTCTCATGGTCTAAACTAGCGAAAAATGTGAAAGAGTCAGTTTTAGAAATTAGGTGTTATCTACTTTTAGCGGAGGTAAAATCCGACCTCTACCTCCACGTGGTACCTCCTGGATAACGCGAACAGAAGCGGTGGGGCAGACAGGGCTCCAAGCCATGGTGTAGGATCGAAAACCGGGACCAACTGGTAGTTGGTGAAGATTCGGGTTAGCAGCCCGCTTCTTGGAAAAAAAAAACTAAACAGCTTTCAGACTCAGAATCAATAACAAGCCGGGCGGATTTAATCCGAAAAGACTTAGGCGTCGGAAACGGACTTAACAACTTGCTACATGGAATGTGGAGGGTTTAAATACAAAAGGAGAAGAGGTAGAAGAGGAACTGAATAAATGCAGCGTACATATAGGAGCCCTAACGGAAACGAAAAAGAAAGGCAAAGGAGAAGAAACCTTTGGGAAATACATTAAGTACCACAGCGGAGAGGAGAAAAGTGAATGAGCATGTGCTGGTGTATCCATTGTCATACAGAAGAAGTATCACCACTTTGTCGAAGACTAAGAATGTATAAATGAACGGATAATGATAGTAGAGATCACATTATTCGGAAATGACGTTGTAATAATTAGAGTATACGCTCCAACCAATGGCGCGAGCAATGACGAAAAAAACTCCTTTGATAAATTTATAGAAGAGATACCCTCCAGATGATCTAAACAGCAGAGTAGGAAAGAAAACTAACAATTCTCATGTTGGAAACTTTAGGGAGGAAGTTCTTAATGATAACGTTACCTGATTGATAGAACTATCTGCCGATTTAACAAGATAAAACCTAGAGAGTCTGCAGCAGGAATCAACGAAATTCCTTCTTTGTGAGAGAATAAAGAAAAAGTTAAACGTACATAAGAAGGAGCCTTAAATAAATATGAGGAAATAAACGCAACTGGCCATGCAGCTGCACATGAAGCCCTAGGAATAAATGAAAAAAAAGAAGGAAATACTGGTAGAACAATGAAATTGCACTAGCGGTGAAACAGAAGAAATCACTTCACCAAAAATGGCTCAACACACGAAATGAGGAAAGCATGCAGCAATATAAGGAAGCAAATAGGATGGTTAAGAGGTTGAAGCGGGAAGCCATAAACAAGATATGGGACCAGCAATGCCAGTACATGGACAGAATAATGCACGGTCAGAAATCTAAGGAAGCATGGAAGTGGCTCAGGAATATAAAAAGCCTATGAAAGGAAAAAATGCTGCACCATCAATTTCCTAGGAAAAATGGGCAGAATATTTTTCTAACTTGTCGAGGGAAGATAGGGTTGAATATATTCATGTGCTTTATAAAGCAATAGAACAAGCAGAATCACAAAAATCCCTAAATCACATACTATACAAATGCTCTAAGCTTCCAATCAACTACAAAATACTCATAAACAAGGATAATACAAGATCTACTTGGACGTAAGGAATAGAGCTTTGGGGCTCCACTTAGCCATCTATTTTTTTCAAATCTAATCCTTACAATCCAAAATCCATCTTGAAATCCTCAAATCCTCCGGCCCGATAACAGTCTTTTCACGACAAATTTTATTCCTACTCAAACCCCCTAGTTTCAAACCTAGAAAAGAAAATGGCCTCATGACCTTTGAAGTTGAATTTGTTATTTGAGTACTACCACTGGGTAGTATCTAGCCTAATCTCATGCTATTATGTATCGTTCAGCATATTTTTTGTTGTATTACTAAAATCTAGTTGTAAATTTCACTAAATGAATTTTTTTTAAAACCCGTTTAAAAATTTTAAACAAACTAAAAAGTCCATATCTGTTATATAAGCATTCTATTTTATAACTATATCATCCTCTTGTTATTTGACTGTTTTATTATCTCCATTAAGTATGTATTATTATCTTCTAAATTTCTTTCCATTCTTATTATTTCTCATTAGTTATTTCATAATTTATCTTTTACGCTTTCTATTTCTTTTCATTCTTATAATTTCTGTATATATAAACTGTTATTCTTCTGTGGTGCTGCAATGTTTTATATAGTTTGGTCCGTTTATCTTTTCTCGAGCCTAAAGATGGCCTAAATCTTAGGCCGAAACGTAGACACAATCAAATAAGTCATTATTATTTTGTTTTATTGATTTATTGCACCTCCTGACCATTCTTAAAAAGTCATAACATATGTAAATATAATAGTTATTACAACTGTCATTAACACAAGTGTTTTTTTACGTTTAACTTGACTTTTTTTTTACGAACATAATATAAAATAAAGATTTCAACCCTGAAAATAGCCTAAACCTTAGTCCGACACGTAGTGTAATTGATTGACTGCACCCACTGACCATTTTATACTATTCTTAAAAAGTCATATCATATGTTTATATAATACTTATTACAACTGTCATTAGCACTAGCGTATTTTTTACGTTCTATGTAACTTTAATTTACGATTATAATACAAACATTTAATGGAACAATAATTATCCAAAATAAATCCATATGCAACATCGTTATATCCAAAAAGAAAAAGAAGAAGAAATGAAACGCTGGAGAGAAACGGAGGAGAGGAAACACCTAAGATAAATGAAGGAAGGAGCGGAGACAAAGAGAGGCAGTTGATTGGAAACAATAAATCATAATTGATAAACGACCCGGGCCCCCCGTCCTAAAATTATCTTAATCTCCTCCGTACCCGAGTCGAGAACTTATCAACAAAGTCACTAATGAAAAGTACTTCCAAAGCAAACTGCCGTCGAGGGGGCCAACTTTGTACTGCTTAATAACCGGGTCGGAATAATAAGTATATTATATATATATTGTTAGAGATCGTGTATAGGTTATATTATTACTAAGCTGAGTCAGGAGGAAAATTGTATTAATAAATTAATTGAAACGGAACGTATTATTCATTATAAAACGAAAATTCATTATTTTATATAAAATAAGCTTATATTATATAATACCACCATACTGGGTCAGTTTTTAGTTCAATATCGAAAATAACAAACTCGAGAAAAAAAATCCTTATGACCTAAAATAAATATTTCCAATTCCAATTACTTTTTGAGCTAGATTGCTCCAAAGATTGTTTGTTTTTTAAAATCAGGATATAGCTTCTTAGAACCGCATAATATTACTTCATGCAATTCCATTAATTTGAATATATTGATAATATATCATAACAATAATATATAGTTCCTTCTTGGAACTATCCCCACCCTCCCAACATTGATCCTACACGACAACCCTATCAGTTTCAACTCCTCCGTTAAAAACCTAGGCATTACCATGGAGAAAAACCTCTCCTGGAAACCACATGTCGCCCAAATATCCCGACGATCAATTAGTTCCCTGAAATTATTCCATCGATCCCGGCATCTCCTTACACAATCTACGCGGAAGCTTCTTGTATCTTCCCCCACTTTGACAACTGTTGTGTGGTATACGGGGGCCTCTCGAAATTGCTAGAGGATCGCTTAAAAAGAATTATGAACGGCGCTTTAAGATTTGTCCTTGGTACTCCGAGGCGTTCCCGGGTGTCACATCATTATGATGAGTTAAAGTGGCTCTTCCCACCCATTCGTAGACATTATTTCCTTAGTGTTTTTCTATACCAATCCATTAACTCGCAACACCCTTCATATATCTATAGTCTCCTTCAATTCAAATCCACTGTCCAACACCATCAAACAAGATCCCGCCTCTCCGATCTCTACATTCCATCCCATAGAACTAAGGCATTCGACCGTTCCTTCCTCGCCCGTTCCACCACTGTGTGGAACTCAATCCCTCCTTTCATCCGCCATTCATCTTCACTGGCCTCATTTAAATCCCTGCTTTTCCATCATCTCTTGGCATCCCAAAAAAAATGCTCTCCAGGCAGGCCAATCTTCCGCTTGAATTAATGTGTGTCGAATACTCGATCTCGTTACCTACGTGTTTGTTTATTTTTCCAACAACAAAGAAGATACAAACTTTGTAAATACTTTATCGCATGCTATGCAATTTATTTGCTTTATTTAGCAATTCCGTTATTAACTATTATATTAATGTTATTTATTATTATTTTGTTAGTATCAAACCTTTATATATATGTTTTATTTTTATTTTTATTTTCCTAGAAAATTAGTTAAAATCCTGTAAAGTCTCTTACTTTTTAATCAGTTATTTATTTGTTTTTTTTCTTTCTCTATTTCTATTATGTTTTGTCACTCATGATTACTTCATGATTTGTATCATTATGTGCCTCCTGGCCAGATGAATATTATGTTTATTTTACTTGTTCTTTATTGTTATTCTAAAGGGACTTGGTCCCAGAATAAAGTTTGTTTTCTATTCTATTCTATTCTATTCTATAATAATAAATCACTATTATCAAAATACAATTCCATTCAACAGAAGCTAGGTTAAAAAAAAAACCCCTGAAATAATGGTCATGATTGATCGACAATGTCTGTCATTCAGTGATCTTAACTAGTATTGTAACTCCAATTTAAAACCAAATTTTTCACCAAATGTTTCAAGGACAACGGTTGTGGAAGGAGGTGATTTTTCCGAGACCAAGCTCAACCACTAGGTTTTTCCCCTAATTAAGGGTATCCCAATTTATAGAGGTCTAGTAGTGTCACCAGATCCCATAGGGGTGGTATAACTCCAATTTAAAATCATTAAATTTGAATACTACCAGTGGCTAGTTTCTTACTTGTCTTTACCGCATGGAATTATGTATCATCCATTCCATTTACTTGATGTATTATTACTAAACAGTTGTAAATTTCAATAAATAAATTTTGAAAAAATCATTAAATAACTTTAAAAAATATATATTTATAGCATTTATAAGTTTTTTTTAATTCATAAACATTCAGTTATGATTCCTGTCATATATAAAGAATACTGAAGTTATTTAAAACTTAATAATTAATTTATAAAATATTAATTAAGGAATAAAAACCAAATACTATAATAAAGAAACAAAAATCTATCTAAAACAAAGGGTTTCAGGGAAAAACAATAAAACAGAAAACCATAACCAATGCCCAAGTGAAGGGTTCAACGGATAAAAGAGTTACAGAAAATATCGGGTTTCTCCCAAAGGGCGACAATAGTAAGGAACAAAAAAGAAAAAAAAAAAGGAAGGCATAGGTTGGCAGCAGTGGAAACGTGAGCAGCCGAGTGTGAATGCCCGGAGATAGCATTCCCATCGCGTTTGGAACATTGTGCCGCATTAGGAGTGAGGTTCGCTTGTGCCTGGTGGTGGGCTGTTATACGGTCACTGCGTCCGCAGGTTACGCCTTAACTTTATTATAACGTTACGCGATAATTTATAAAAAAATTGCTTTAAAGTAAAGTGACAAAAAATAATAAATTGAATAAACAAGAAAACAACATCCATGCGCTAAAGTTATAATACCATAATCCATCTCTCTACCAATTGTGAATGCATTAAATTTAATTTGCTCCAACTAATTAGCTTACATGAAAAAAATAATACATTTTTTAAACCAAATTATTTTGGATCGGGAAACGACAGCTGAACAAAATAACCATTATACATCACCCACTTATTTAAGTGTAATATTTAGTCCTTGTTTAAAAAAAAATATTGCAATTGAGAACATTTAATCGCTATTCAAAATAAAATACTTATTTTATTAAACCAATTAATGAATAAAATCTCCAGTATAGAACAAATTTTAACTTACATTACATTATTTAACTGAATTAATATGGAGATAATATTTATATTTTGTAAGGATTTTACACATCGAAGATGTACTCATTTCTATTGTAGTAGTCTGCATAAAGCTTATTTTAAAAAAAAGTTATTAAATAGTTATTAAAATTTGGATAAAACTAATTAGAAAATTAAACAAAAAGCCAATATCATTCAAAAATTATTATGAGAACTCAAAAACAAAGCTTCGAATTTTTAAAATTACAGTAAATACATTGTCATTGGAAGTTCCTGCCTACCTAGCAATTATAGCATAAAAATTGGGGTCACTTGAGGTGCAGTGGTTAGCATAATAATCTAAAATGGCCAAATCGCGGGTTCGCATTTCTTTTGACGGGAGTAAAAAATCCTTGGTTATGCCTTCCTTCAAAGAAGACGTAAAATGGTGGTATGTTGCCTCTGTGGCTTTTTGGTAGGCAAAATTTAAGACTCCCGCTGTAACAAGTTCCGATTAGCCATGGAAGCATAAATTGACCTTAAATTAATTAGCTAACAAACTGCAATTTCAGCAATATATTGCTATGTATCGTACTGGGCGGCATTTTAAAAATAAATGTTTTTGCACAAAGAGGAATGTTTGGTTTGCCAGAATTAGGTCGCTCAGGTAGAAGGGTCATACCCACATGGTCAAAGTGGTCACCCTTGAATGGTCTTCAAGACCTACCTATAGACCGAACCTACCTCTGTTTCACATATAAGTCGTAATTTAAGTTTTGTTATGTATTTTACGGCAATCCTCTATTACGCCTGAATCATTACGTGTAATCCTCAATGTATATACTGAATCATTATGAATCTTGTTTAAAATCGTATTAATAATGTATATCTATTTTAATTTGGTGCTTACTTAACCCAGATGCACTACATATTTATGATATAATATATTGATGGTATAATTAATTAGTACATTGGTAAACATAAGAACAGACCTATAATAATTTGAGTAATCATCTTAAATCTCTGGCATCCCAAAATCAATTAGAATATTTAAAATATATTTAAGAGTATAAAACATAGCAATATTTTGTTTTAGAATTTTCCAATACAACCTAAAATAAATTCAGTTTTAGAAATATTTTGATTCTTTCTATACTGGTACTATATAGTGCGAGAAAGCTGTTAGCCCGGTTTTGGTAATCACCTGTAATGCCCTTACGATATGAAATGTCCCAATCTAATTTACCTTTAATATGCTTCGACGGCGGGAAAACTTGAGGTAACAACCCTGAGGTAGCGATAGCTCTAATAACTTCTTCTCTCTCCGGAATACGTTATGAGTTAGCAGAGGCGCGGACGGCCTGGACTCACGACACCCGTGGCACATGTAAGGCCGATTAACCCGCCTCTGATTTATAAGGCAAAATTACAGAGGCTTATAGGCGAGTGCGCCCGTTCGCGCGGCTCTAATAGGCCACGGTACTAGTTGGATTGCCTTTAAAACAGGACCAGTATACGTGTTCTACTCCAACTAAAACAATTCTATGTATTACTGGGCGTTTAGTGTTCAGTTTCAGCTAAAATAAAATGTCCAAGGTAACGACCAAAATTTATACAATAGACGAAAGACATATGAACATATACATATTCGTTGAAGTAAAACAAAAAACGCAGTAAGGCCTCAAGGACTTTCCGATAAGTGAATTTTAAAAACTGTTTTGAACATGAGAATGGCGAATATTTTGAAGGTTATAAAAATTTGGTGTAAAATATTGAAAATAAATAAGTTAGTCAAAATTCCCGATTTTTCTAGCTTCTGAGCCCCCTTGTACATATATATTTTGGCTTTTATTGTTTATTTTATTGTTTTTTCCCCCGTAATTTCTTTACATTTTAAATTTGTATTCGTTGTTATTTATTTATTATCTTTAATTACTTAGTATTTTGTCACAAAATGTATTTTTTGCCTTACAATTTGTATTATATAGCTTTCTGGTCAGAAGTTTGTTATTCAGCAATAAAAAAAAGCTATACCATTACAGCCCATGAGGGGTCTCGTGCTCACCACGTGGTAGAGACTGTACTTTTTCTAATACAGATATATCTCAATGATGTGGGTCAATATAAAGAAAGACAATAAAATATAAATTGATAAGGAATGATAGTGTTACTGATAATGTACGAGCTATGAGCCAGTGAAAGAGACTCCATAGTTCTTGCCTAACCAAAGAAACCAATCTATTTCCATCATGCAATGGAGGAAGCATCTTGTGTTCTGGTATTTTATGCCTGTTCTGCCAGTACCATTACAAACCATTAACTGTCTGGGGTTAGTACATGGCAAATACTGTGTTTCTTGGACAACGGTTGTGCAGGGGGGTGAGTGGTTTTATCCTAAATCACGCTCAACCGCAAGATTTCTCCTCTTATTTTGGATACCCACTTAATGGAGGGCTTGGTGAGCCCCAGGAGGGTTTTAGATCATATAGGATCCATCTCCAGCTACTAACAGATTAAATAAATGTTTTGCCAGTAGCGGGATTTGAACCCAGGAGCTTTGACACGGCAACTCTGCTCCTTTAAATTTTATCAGAGCGAAGAAAAAAAATAATTTGGGAATAAAAGTCATTAGTGAAATTTATGTCCAGGGCCATTTTAAGATTTAAAAATATGCTTTATAATAGAAGGAGGAAACAAATTCTTTCTTTTCAAATGAACCCAATTGCTTTTTTATATTAATGAAAATGAGTCAAATAAAAATAAAAATTAATGCTCAAAGGAGTTCCTAGTTACTAAGGGGCGTAGCATACCCTTCTTTTTTTCCTTAGATAAAATAAAAACTTCTCGCTATTCCAGTAATTTATATTCAAGGGCATTTGGACAAAAGAATACGAAAATATAAAACACACAATGATCCATTGTTAGAAGAGAGAAACAAGAGGAGGGAGTGAACTTTAGGAATTCCTCAGAGGGCTTGGAGAAAAGACATTAATTAAAGGGCACCTATCGACGGGAGGAGAGTGGCCCGAGGCTCAAAGGGTGAAGGGTTCGCAAGCACCGCTCGCTCCACTTTATTACATTTCCAAGAATGGAGTCGCTCAAAAGTACAGCGAAGTAAGACTGGGAGTCTTTATCAAACGTAACCTTCCCTCCACTGTCGAAGGTTATATATTTGCGAGATTATATCGGGATAATATTAGGCTATACGAACGTTCATTTCTCCTTCGGGGAAAAGGTCTTGAATGCGAGAGCGATCGCTCCTTATATACGAGAAAGCATATGTCTGCTCAAAGGAACTCCTCATATTCCCCTTATACCTAAGAAATTTTTATTTTAAGCTCTTTTGACAAAGAGAATATCAGTACCAATCAATGGCGGTTGAACATTAAAGAACTTTTTTTTAATATTATATATTTCTAAAAAAAAATCTGTCTACAACATCCCAATAAGGGTCTTGGGTTCAGGACACCCATCCATGATGGATGGATTTCAATTAAGTGAAACAAGATGAAGACAACAAGAGAAATAAGGCGAAAAAATGGTGAGATAGACAAAATCGCTTGATTAAGCTAGCAAAGTATTGATACTGAAATCCTCAAATAATGCATAGATAATATATCCCATCAAGGTCTTCGTAAGTAAGTTGGTTTGTGTGTGTCGTTCCATGCAATTTATTAATGCAAATTCCATTAAAATGTATTTAAAATAAAGATAGCTTTTTACGGAGCTTAGAGGGAAGTAGTGTGGATTTACAGCACCCCCTTTTCTGTTATATTTATGTGCGTCTTATATGTATAAGCATGCTAATTATGTTTTCATTTTAATTGTACCACATTCTTACATGTTAAAATATATAATTAGTTTCATACATACATTATTACATATTTCCAAATGTAATCGTTTACAACGGTATTTTTCCCCATATCCTTTGGAGAACATCAGAACACGGTATTTAATTTTTAACTATATTAA
This sequence comes from Troilus luridus, assembly GCA_964056705.1. NCBI lineage: Eukaryota > Metazoa > Arthropoda > Insecta > Hemiptera > Pentatomidae > Troilus > Troilus luridus. The sequence goes on from OZ057414.1 coordinate 62,637,936, forward strand.
CTCGAACTATAATAGCTGATTTTAAACAAACGAGTTCCCTGAAAGCAAAAAATATCAGATGATGCATTAAGAATTTGATTTTGCATATAAGATGTTCAGCCATGTTAATTTTTCATGACATTGTCTGTATTTCTTAATTGGAACTAAAGTATGTAGATTAAAGGTTAAATTAAATTAGTTATAGTTACTGCACAATTGTATTTAATTGCTATAATGCAATATTTAAATATTACTTACGATGAAGCATGTAACAATAATAATAATAATGCTAAGTTTACAATAAATTTAAGAGTACAGAAAGCACTGTAATATAAAAAGGGAGAAAGAACAAAAGGGCTGTCAAAAACAATGACCAGAACCTCTACAGCGATCGAAAGGAACGAAGCTAAAAGGAAGAAAATATCTTTCATAAGGGCAAAAGAAATTCAGGACCTTCTACGATTCAGGAGTTACATATTGAACATTATGACGTCCAAAACGATTTCGCTTCAATAAGTAAAGAATTGTCTGAATAAATGTTGACAGCAGAAAGGGAAGGAATGAAAAAAAAAGGAAAAATAAATAATGGGCAGACGAGGTATGAGGGAGGCTATATCAGCTTGGACAGGTCAAGAGACAACAGAAGAAGAACATTAATAAGAAATAGAGAATAGAACAATTAACAGAAAAGATAACTACTTATTTAAAAAAAACCAACTAAATATCTGATTTAAATTATTCAGCTGCATGGAAATATCGTTCAGATTTATTGAATAGAACCAATCCATATCGATCACTAAAATCTACTTTAATTAAAAAAATATAAATAAAATTAAAATTAAAAATATTAAAAATATAAATAAGCTAAATAAATATTTGGATCAGATTATGAACCACTTAAATGCATAATATAGGTGGGGTTGGGAAAAGTTTGTATGAAGAAGTGAGAACTATCGCATTTAATTATTTGTTATTCAGGAAATGATTAAATGTATATTGTTAAGTATTTATTACAAAATAATCAAAGGAGTGAGTTGAATAATTTTTTAACTCAATCATATAATTTTATAATAGTGCGTGGAGGGGGGGGGGTGTTGTGTGTGTGTGTGTGTATAAGTTTTATTTTTTTAATACATGAGGTAATTTTGGCTAAACTTATAAATACGTTTATTCACAATTTCTAATGAATTGATTACAATAGTTGATCGAAAATAGAATTACTTGATCTTTGGGGACGTTTCGACACTTAATTTTCCCCATATTTATGCCAAATTAATTGTTTTGGCATGAATGTTTTCGACTAAATCACTCAATTAATATACCTGTGTAAAATCAACATATACCCTTTAAATGCTGTTAATATATATTATAAATATAGTGTCTTGTAACTTATTATATTTTTTCAAATCAACTATATTCAAAGTTTTTCAACTTAATTCGATTAAACGTTAAAAGATTTCCAATAATCAAAAAACATTTTAAAAAGATTATACAATAAATCTTTTTTTGTTTATTTAAGAAAACGTAAAATTCCAAAATCATTCCTACACAAATATACAATCAAGGATTTTCTTTTAATGTTTAAAAAATCCTAAAGTCCGAAAATTAGAGTAGAGGTCATAAAATTCACTATACTATACGTCAAGTACTGACTCAAGAAAGGCATATTTTAATAAAATTTGTTCGGATTACCGAGGAAAATGTGTTTGTGAGACTATAGTAATAAATACCACTTTGGAGTAATTTTGCTTCAATTTTTAAGATTGACCTTTTAACAACAATTAGTTATTATTACAACAACGACTACAACGGCCCGATAACGGCGAGGAGGGGATGAAATAGATAGGACGGGGCTGAGCACAACCCCTTGTAATCAGGAGCTGGCGATAAACTTAACTACCGTCGTTAGCCCCAGATATGAAAATTCAAATTTTATCCATCCATATCGCTTACGGAGGTATTAGCCCCTAAACTGTTACCGCAATCACCTTAGCCCCTATTTTGGTTAATTTTTAGATTGTTAAAGGCGGAATATGCTGGCTTCTACCGCTATAATATCAGGCACTAACATCATTAGGGTTTGTATAGCTTAATCCGTTGAGTCGTCGCTCGTTAGTAATAATAAAAAAAAAGGTTAAAAAGAAAAAAAAACAAGAGAGAAAAATACTGAATAAACTGTCAATAGGTAGAAATTATAGACAGCGATACTTCCGATACTTCCTTTCATACTTGAACAAACTAATGGTGGTATGAAATGGTCAGAGGGCGCAGGCAGTTAACGATTACAGAAAATAAAAATGACTTATTTTATTGTGCCTAAGTTTCGGCCCAACATTTAAGTTATCTTATTATTAAATCAACACCTATTAAATATACACGTGTGTATGTTTAAATATTGATTATTTTACCTTTTTTATAGTTATTGTTTTGTTGAAGTTTATTATTATTAATAAAAGTCACGTTTTATGTTTTAATTATTTTCATTTTATCCTCTTGTAGTTACAATTAACACATAGCATAGGACTTTTCCTCTTCATTTGGGGCCTAGACGTTGCTCTGTGGATTGCGGCAGCTACACAGACGAGCACGCCCTAGCAGATTGCTGGATATGGGAAGAAGAAGGAAGTGGCCTGGGAGATGACTGGCAGCCGGCATGGGCCATTCCTCAACACTTCTTTCCTTCTCCTATGACTGGTCGCTTTCCTTCTCTGGAGTTGGGAGTGGTCTGTGCCGTTAGTGCTCTTGCATAGGAAGCGGTTCTTGTCATAGCGGCATCGCGCCATATCTTCCTCTTCGCCCAACCAAGTGAGAAATTAAGAGAGGAATGGAAGAGAGTGAGGCATGAGAGTTTTGGGGCTTTTAGGAGAATTCTGAGTTCCGTACGGGTGGATTCGCTGTTACCAGATCAAGAATGTGTTCTTCGTCCTGATCGTGGAAAAGTATCATTTTCAATAACATATAAGAGGGAATTCAAAATAACAACTACATAAATACAGAATGAAAACAAAAAAATTGCAAATGAAACATTTTTACAAGTCAACAAATATTCAAATAAAGAGATAAAAGTAAACCTACAGCTTGATATAATAATTATACTACTTTCGTTATGTAAGCTTACGTAAAAGCGAATTATATTTTGATATAATACAAAATATATCTTTGTCTAAGAATGTGAGGTCTTATGGGTGCTACCTCCTTAAATCAAACAAAGGTGGGTCTGAATACTCAGATACCAGATAAGCTGTTTAATCTGAATTAAAAAACACTAATATTCATAATTATTATTAATTTTTTTTTGTGGAAATCCTGACCAGCGCCTAATCGTCTTAAAGTATGATTTAGCAAATTGGTTATTGTTAGACAACAATAGTAAAATAATAGGGAACAGTAGTTAAGTTCAACTAACGGCCATTTATCACATACTCTGAATAAAGGATTTGACACAACTAAAACTCGCAAAAAGTATTTAATGGTATCGACAATCGGTGGAGACGCGGTTTATTTACTCTTTAGGGAGTAAAAAAAGTGAATCCGACGAACAATGGGGAGGTAAGAACGTTCCCCGATAATGGTCCTTTTATCCCTCGAAGTGCAGCGATTACAGAGGACTCGGAGGCACCTGGAGACACTTCCGGAAGAGGAAGACAAATCGATGAGAGCAAAGGACGGGGGAAGCCATCGCCAGGACACTACAGATTACACAACCGTCCCTCAAGAGGATGTAATGGCCTACCATTGTTTATTTATCATCAAGTGCTCCCGGAAAGATTTTCTAATTGGAACGGCTGGCAAACAGAACCTTCTCTAATTGAGTTATTTTCCTCACTCCATCAGCCTGTTTGTTCCTCCCTCGCTCCTTAAACAATTACTTCCACAGGCTACTGTAGTCTTCTCCTGACCACCTTCTGCCACGGGACGGATAGCAGGAGAGAGAAAAGGCCATTGAAGGAATATAAAACAAGAACAAAATAATTCACACGGCAATCGTAAGAAAGAATCGTAAAGTAAAGAATAGGTAGTTAGAATCGTATGTACCTTTTGTATCTACAAGACTATATTAGACCACATAGGAAGGCGGAAGGCACAAAATGAATGTGACAACATATACTCGACATATAAACAATACAAAACCATGTTGATTATACATGAAAAAGGATAATAATTTCTAAAAAATAATTTATATACCTACAAAGCATATCTGCTTTTTAAACTGCGTTAAGAAAGATCACAACAAAAAATAAGAATGAAAATTGAAAAATAACCATAATTAAGTTTTTACGATCTAAATAAACAATTTACAAGAACATTATATCGTATTTATTATAGGAGTGCTTCAGTGGTTGTGTTGCAGTGACGCTTAGATATGTGTTGGAAAAACATATAAATAATTAAACATATAATATATCTACAGTCACTGTGAATAAGTGGTTAAGTCGAAATTTGTCCAGAGAGAGTTAACTGCTTTCAAATAGCTGGAATGGTATCATTCTCGTAGTTTTTGGATTAAAATGGAATTGTAGTACAAACAATAACTCCTTTTCAAGCCAATGCCTTAGTTAGCTTATGTAAATGTAAATGTAAAAATAACTCAATTCCGCTTACTTAAATACAAGAAACTCATTTCGGAAAAAATTAGACTTAACCACTTAGAGCATAGACAAAAACTACATCTTAGCAATATAAACAATACATGTCTATCTACTTCACACACAATATTGAAAAAAAACGCTGTAAATTAGAAGATAGTAACATTTTTTTACAACTTTTGAAAAAATAAATTAAACCATAACACAACTTTTCTACACGATGTTATAAGCATAGTTTCTTTTCTTTTGACACGAAAATACTAAAACATCATGCTTACTTATAAAGAAATATATCTCTGAGTCCATAAAATAACTGCACGATATTAAAAAACAATTGACTATAAAATCATATTTTATTGTCTCCTTTTTTTATTTACTGTGTTGTTTTTTCTCCATAAAATTGATATAAATGCAAATATTAATTGTTTTCATTTATATTAGAGAAGAATTACGTTGAATTGATGAGTGGATGTGTTTTTAAAAATAATTATTGCAATATTAATTTTCTTTCTTTGAATGTGCTATTGAGAGGAGGGATGGGTAGATTTTCCTGTATCTGATACAAGTGATACTGATACTTTTGTATCAATTGATACTTTTACTAGTCATGGGTAGATACTGGATTTTCCTGTATCTGAATACAAGTGATACTGATACTTTTACTTGATACTTTCGTAGTTGAATACAGATATCCCGACTCATACTCTTCTAATAGGGTGCCCAGAAGCCTTTCTTGGGGCATCAGTTTTTGTTACCATTTTTAAAGGAAAAAGAGTTATTCGCCGAAATAGTAACCTGCACAAGGCATCAAATGATTAAAATCATGTTTTTTATTAGTTAATTATTTTTTGAAAGCTATAGAATTGAACAATAAAAAATATATTTTAACCCTATTTCAAACTTTTGCTATTCACGTTCCAAGACACGTAGAATTTGGGTTGTAATACAAAATTTGTCTGTCCGCCGGCGCACGCTATACTCTTTAAAACGCTATAGCGGTGTTTTTTTGTTTGCACCCTATTTCAATCATTTATGTCAATTGCCTTTACTATATGGTATCGATATATCCATTAAAGAACCCATCTTTTCCCGGACATAGGTCGAGTTTTTTTTGCGAAAGTTGCTCGTGAAAAATCATATATTAGGAGGCGATCTCGGAAAATATTATTTCAACCACCCTTTACTGTTAACAATTTTCACAGTTTATTTTCGTTTCTACAGATGTGATAAGCGACTAATTACAGATTATATTGATAATAAGTGAAAACTTGTTCACTATTATTTTTACTTATTTATTTATTAATACTAAGGGAAGATGCGGCGAAATTGGTCTTTCGCCGGTAATCAAACCAGGGGGAGCTTAAATCAGTGGTTGACTATTGCTTATTATTTATTATTAAACGGACCGTGATTAATAGTAGATAATAATTTTTTTTAAATCCGTGAGACGATGTAATTTTATTGCCAAAATGAGCTTGGTTTGTTTTGGCGGTAGGGATGGGTACGGCTGTATCAATCAGACCGTATCTGATATTTGTATCAATTGATACAAAAGTATCAGGTACATTTCGACTGTATCTGATACTTGTATCAACTACTTTTTAGTATCAGATACAAAGTATCAGATTGATGCAACCTTACCCAACTCTAATTGAGAGGTAATAAAATTGTAATTGTATTTTACTCTAAGACATTAAAAAGCTGTACTCCACTAAAACCCATAAACGGGTGGGGGTTCAGCACATGGTAGACTGTACTGTTTCATGGACAACGGTTCTGCAGGGAGGTGATTTGTCCTAGATCTCAACCGCCTAAACCCCCCTTATTTTGGGTACCCTATTTTTATAACATCATAGAGGCTGGGCGAGCCCCAGGAGGTCCTGGATCCCATATTATTCATCTTTGGCTGCAAACAGACTAAATAAAAGTCTTGCCTGCAGCGGGATATGAACCAGGATTTTCGGCATGGCAACTCAGTGCTCCACCAATGAACCACTCCGCTCCCCTAAGACATTATAGTTCACATTTTTTTTTTAATAATTATTCTAAACGTCCCACAATAAATAACAATTATTATCATTAAAAGATAAAGAACAGAAAATCTTTAAAACTAGTGACATCTCTATCAATTTTCATTTAACAAAAAAAGACAAAAAGTTTCTTATCAAAACCTACTTGAGCCGCGTAGTTACAAGTTGCTGAGCAAATACAACTAGAGACTCCTTGAACATAGAGGAGAGGAGAGCAAACGAAACTGTTTACTTTCAGCTCCTAAGGAGACCAAATATTTTATAAGCTCAGCTCTAACAGCGTCGACAACTCAAGAACGGGCCTAGAATCCTGCCTTGGCACAGTATCTTTTCATCATAGCAATTACAGGGATATAGTGGAAGAAGAAAGTAGTTTTATAGAAACTTCTTACGTCATCCTCTAAACACGATTTAATGAATAAAGCATAGAATTCAACATTCTTTTTCATAGATTAAAGAATCCCATCCACTATTTGTCCATATTTTTATTGCAAATGAAGGTTTACAATACGAGAAAATATATCATATTACTTGTTTAATTTATCACGGGGTCTGTATTTTTAATTTCAAATGACCAGACATGTGAAGTATATAATGCAGAAAATTCGTGAAATAAATACTTGATGTAGCGGTAAACAGCCCGGCCAACTGGCAACCACTAATGGAAGTTTACATTGTAAATTCTTGTGAATAACTAAAATTTAGGTTATACTCAAACACAATCTCATTGCCTTCAGAATGAAATATCAAAATACATATTTAATTTAATAACGTTGTTAATCTATAACAACTATCTAATTATGCATACAGATATATTATGTTGATGATTCAAGGTGCACTAATAAGGCGTAATCAATAACCAACGGTCTTTGGCAACTGAAATAAATTATTTATTTGTTTTTTATAACTGTAGTACTTGAATTATTAAAAAAAATCGTAGTGATAGGAATGCAGCATAAATAATCATATCGTTAAAATATTTAAAAAATATAATTCGAATAATTATTATTGTATGACGTTAAAATAAAAAAGAGAAAATGGTGGAGGTATCTTATTCACTTAAAAGATTTGTTCTAACATTTAATGTTTTATTTCTAGTTTTTCTAGGTAATCATTATTGTTCAGCCCATACTAACTTAAGCTATGGGATTTGTGTTTTATATGTTTATTATTCCTATTTCTATGTTTCATTGTATATATTACCGTCATCCTTGCCTTATAATTACTATTTATTAGAATGATCTCATTATTGTTCTATTATTTATTTAGTTACTTTAACTTACGTATGGTTTTTTCATCATTATAGTTATAACTATACACCTCATTATTTTATTTAAAGAAGAAAATGGTCAGGGAGGAAGTCTTTTATACACTTAGGTTTTACTTTAAGCATTTGTTATAACACTTAATTTTCACTTCTAGTTATTGTGGGTTATTATTCAGGTTCTTCTTTTTTGTTTTATAAATTAATTATTTGTATTTCATAATATATATATACATTTATTTATTTATTTAGTATTTATATTTATGACTTTATTAGTTATATTTCTAAGTCTATTACTGTCTTCCTTTCATTTTAACTCCTATTTATTAGATCGTTCTTGTATATGCTTCTTGTACTTATTATACTTTTGCTAACATGTTGTTTTTCATCATTATTGCTATTGAACTATATCTCATTGGTTTGGTTAAAATTTTGGAAAAATAATGTTATTATTTCTACTTTTGTATTTTTTTTATTCCAATAGTTTCATTTTTATCTCTTTTTTTTTCTCATTACAAGTATTTCAATTTTAAATATTTGTATATCTTATCTATAAGTAATAACTATCTTATTATGCATACAGATGCAATAATTTATTATCAATTTCGGTCTTCACTGATAACATTTTATTTATTTGTTCTTTCTTATAACTATTACCGATAACATAATATTTATTTTATATTTTTTCATAACTAAAATATTAATAATTTATTTATTTATTTTTTTTATTAATTGTTATAATATTTAAATATTTTTATTTGAAAGGAAACATATGTCAAGAGCCGGGACTCGAACCCGGGTCGCCCATGTATGTGCAAATTAGCGTAGTGCTCTGCCAACTGAGCTAACCTGGCTCGCATCTCGGTCAGACACACCTTTTCTGAGCTAATCACGGGCTATATGGGATAGATGATATATGATAAACACGGGGATATGGGATCAGTGAAAATAAAGGATATGTCTGACCGAGATGTGAGCCAGGTTAGCTCAGTTGGCAGAGCACCACGCTAGAGACGTGTACGACCCGCGTGTGCTAGGGCGACCCTGGTTCGAGTCCCGGCCCTGGATATATCTTTTTTTTTCAAATAAAACCGCATAATATGTTTATTATGCATAAAACATTGTGCTTTAGCATGCTATTGACTCCTTTCTTAAATGAAGGTAATAATAATGAAGACCTGAAATATTGGCCGAAACGTCCAGCTCCTAGTATATAGTTGATCACAATTTAAGAAATTATTTATTTGACCCCCATCCGAACAATTTTATTCTCTCTATTTAAAAAAATATATTATCAGTCCTGGATATGACTGACTCAACGTATTGTTTAATTTTTTTACTATTAAAAAAATGTTTAATAAAGAAATGAAAAATTAGTAACTAATTGAACCGGCGGAATTAGAGCGATTACCAACCTAACTCAAGAGTATTACACAAGACTACAGCAATACTATAAGTAGTTAAGCGAAGCTCATGCAGATGCGATCTCATGCACATTAGTCTAATCGAATAGGAGTGGGTAAGAGGCTAAGGTATTATATGAAAGGCGAAGCGGCATGTTATGTGACACGTAACATGTGCAGCATGCCCTGCCAAGACAAATTGTCCTCATGTGGCTCATGTGCCGCTAGATAGATGGCAGACATACCTCACAGCGGCTGGCAAATAATATATGTCAGACACTTACTCCATTCTAGAACAATAAAACGACTCAATTAATAATTTACTCAATTTCAAATTAAAGAAATAGCTACCAATACTACAGCTACAGGAGTGATTATGCTAAAATATCTCAACCTGGAAATTAGATAATCAGTGAAATGGTTTTTATTACAAAATAAAAATAAGAAAGTAAAGTAATTAGAGTGCAAGAGAATAATATTAATTTTACGATGTTCGGTTTTACATAATGTAATGTAAGGACCTTTGTCTGTGTTTTAGGAAAATACGATTTATTATTTTATCTTACTTTTTATTATATTGTATATTTGAGGCGTCAACATACATTTTAAGCAACACCTAATGATTTTGAAACCCCTGATTCAGGGTAAAATCAAGCATAACTTAACTGTTCACTCATGTGGCAAAAAGTCGTGTTAAGAATAAATGGCTCAGCTCACTATCGAAAAATGTGAAAAACTTTTATTTTTTTTAATTATCTCGTAATCTGGTTTTGATCACCACAGCCCAGTTTATAATGCATTTTAGCTGTTCATTATTTTATTTTAATACTTTAATTTTATTTTTGTTAAAAAAGAAAAAAAGTTCGAAAGATAAAATAAATAGGTAGGTAAGTATGCCAAATATTAATGGGCTCAAATTAACAGAAATATCTTTTTCTGTTAGAATTTTTAATTAATTTAAGATAAAATTGATATACTGTTCTTTATTGACGCCTCTTCTTTCTATCTCATTTCCACCTCATTATTTTCGTTATTAGATTTTTCTGCTTCTTTTTTAAAATATGTAGTTAATGTTTTTTAAACGTTTATCTTTAAAGTGTATATTTGATAAAAGCCAAGCTTCAGTCTCATCAATATTAAAAAGATAATAGCAATGGCCTCAATTTCAAGATTTAGGTGCGTACAATGTTACTGAAAGATACTAAGACACTCCTACTAGTATTGTAGGAGTATTGACTGAGATTATTCGATGTATTAATCGAAACAAATCTAACTTCTGTTAAGAATTTAATTTTAAACGCCTTGCTTTATATATATATTTTTTTTTATGCAAGAAAAATCTAACTACCATAGAAAATTTAATTGGAAAATCAAACACAATCAATATTATTAGGAGCGATTAATAAATACCTCATTACACCTCCCCTCAGTAAACTACTGATTATTAATTCCATTCCAACATAGTATATTACATCTCTAGAGATATATTACATAGAATTGATATAATATAATATCGAGAAGTTCAGAATTTACACTGAACTAGACAATGACACACAAGCTCAAACTCATAGGATAGATGAATAAACTTGAAAGTGGTTACTATTTATTCTTATATCCTGAAAATATTTAATAAACATGAATGATAACATTTAGGTATCGCGATCGGATGAAAAGGTTTCAAAAGAATTGTGTTCATAACAAAGGTATTCACTTAATTCCCAGCATAACAGATAACAAATATCCTACCTATAAATATTCGTGTGAAACATCTAAATACAAATAATTAAAATACAACACACGGGGCAAAAACAATGTATACTTCACATATAACAAATCCAAACAAATCGATACATACATCATACATGAGTAAACGGACACAGACCAGAATAAATTCGTTTCATGCTCAAACATCGAATGTTTTCATATCTGATATTAATAACATTCTATAAATTAGCACAAAAATTTAATTAATAAAGAATAAACTGAATTGAATAGCGCTATCCTCACGAATAACGGTAGGATTTTGTCATTTTCCTCATCCTTAATTATTTAAACTCATGAATTCTCGTTGATACGAACATAATTTAATACCTTTATACCCATTATATCGATATTGCCGCACCACAATGAACAAGACCAAGATGAAAGATAACAAAAACTAAATATTTCTGAAGAAATAAACAATTGATTAAAAACAAGTTCATCTATAAAGGTAATTATTTATAAAGCATATACAAATGAAACAAAAAATGATAAAATTAAATGGAATTTAAAAAAATTCTTAGGGAAGTAATTTAAATTCTTGCAAAGCAGGGTCTGTAATATCGGTTATTTTATATTTATCAACTCGCAAAATTTTCGAAATAGAATTAGTATAAGCTTCATGGATATGATAAATAAGTTGTTTTTCTTTTAATAAACAATAATTACTTAATGATAATGAATTTCAGAAACAGTATTTTAATAATTTATATTTTATTTTAATTTAAACCAGTGATTGGGCCTAAAAGAGCGGGGTAACTGAGTGGCAGATCGCTGATTGCAGTGCCGATGGTCCTGTGCTCAAATCCGGCTGTGGGAGATGAATTATTTAATCTGTTAACAGCCGGGGATTGGCCCTGTAGGATCTGGAGAACTCCCTACCGGTCACAACCAGCCTTTATAAAGTGGGTAAACTTAATTGAGAGAGAACCTGCGATTTGAGCACGATCTCCGACAAATCATCTAACTGCACAATAGTTGCCCTGGAAACAGGCAGTCTCTATCACATACTGAACACAATATTCTTCATGGGTTGTAGTGGCACAGGTTTTACATAATAAATGTTATTTAGATTTTTATCTTAGACTTATCTGAAAGCCGCAGATAGAAAAATGTTAGTGTTTAAGGAAATCCACAATGACTAATCTGAGACCATAAGGAGCAGTGCCTCATTTTTTATTATGCCACAATAGATTATTTTATAATATATATTAAATCGGAATTATAAGATGACATTGTAACTTCAACAGAACTGTCTAACACAAAAATTGGTATTTTAGTGTATATGCTACAATAGTATTTGGTTGAAGCTTTTCAATTTAGGAACGACATGCCTGATGTTCCATTCCCATGATATGATGACGTTTTTTTTTGTTTTTTTAAAAAAATGAATTCATATTTTGACTAGTATCATGTTTGAACCTGAAGTTTTATGGCAATAATGACATAAGTTAAAATAAAAAAGTTTCATGCTTTCAATATTTTTATAATGATTAATAAAAAAATTTCAATACCATCATTCCAATAGGAATTCTTTGCTTTACCAATACTTAAAATTTAATTTTTTTTACTCATCTAGTTTGATTTTGACAAGACATGGAACTTTCAGATACCTCGTCATAAAATTATGTATTTCTGAGTTATCAAATTGTTCTTTTGAAGGAGCGATATGATATATCATTTTTCATAGTTTGCCAAATGCCGGGATATTGACGAGAAGACCACGGAACGGTTTCGATTGAAGTAAACTCTAAACTCTGAGCACTCACTAACTCAATTAGTCCCTTTAGAGGCACATTATAAACTCAGATCGACGACACAACATCGAGAAGCACAATAACTTAAAGGAAGCCTTTCCCCAAGCAGGGGTGAGATGTGCCATGGCTTCCGTCTTGTGTTGATTGCGAGGTGCGGATCTCATTAGGGCACTTCCACGGCGGGGCTTCCTCCACCTAATGAGAATTCTTCGGAAGGCAACTCCTCTCCCTCCGGCTGTCACCGTGTAAACACCCCCGATTGTCATCAACAAGGAGGAATTGAGGTTCGGAGCTTTATATGTTCAGTCTTAGAGCCCCCTGTCGAGTAACCACCATCATTAAGAATTCTGAGAAGAAGATATAAGATGCAATATAAACACAAAAACCACTTGGTTTCAACAGGAAGCTTCGAGTACGCTGTTACTTCTTTTTTAAGCTTTTTAAAATAAGTATTTAAAAAAAAATGCACCATTGACGATGGATAGTTTTATTGAGTCGTTGGTGGAGAAAGTAGAACCTATTTCATGCCTATTTCGTATAAATGCTACATCAAATGTATGCATATAATATTACAACATACAAATTTCCAATCAATTTATAATGATATCTTATGAGAGATCAAGTTAATACCTATTGTAGAAACCAGAAAAAAAGTCTAATAAAGAACACCCAATAGATCCAAAGCTAAAAATCAACTACTTAGGTAGAAGGAAATTACAATTACAAGTGTCACCTGTGGTATTATGTCAAGAACCAACCTATTATGCCCAAGAACGATGGTTCGCAGCCCAGCAGATGGCTCAAGAAGCTTTAAAAAAAGAAGTAAAAAATTCTTGGTTATGGCGTCCTTCGGAAAGAACCTAAATGGGCGTCCCCATACTGTGTGGTGCCAGGTACTCCTTTTAAGGTATCTTTAGATCCCTATCGTAATTTTACCTGGATAGTAAAAATTTATGACACCCACCGCAGCATCATCCCATAAGTCATAACAGCATAAAATGATGTAACATGAATAAACAATAAACAACCCTACGTGTATCTCGGGTTCACTACATGATAGAGACTGTACTGTGTCTAGGATAACGGTTGTTGAGTGTTTTCTACGAGGTAACACTCAACCGCCAGGTTTTTCTCCCAATTTAGAGTGTTTACTTGATAGAGGTTGGGTGATCCCCAAGATGGTTTCCAGATACCACATGGCCCATCCCCGGCTGTCAACAGATTAAATAATTTATCTGTCACAGCCAGGTTTGAACTCGGGGCCTTCGTCACGGCAACTCAGCTCGCATAATGAATAATTAATGGTTATTAAATTAATGAAGTAATGCATTTTTTAAGGGATTTTTGTCGAAAAATACAAGGGAAAGTAATATTAGCTATGGGTTAAATATGGAATTATGCAAGTGGCAACGGAGCGGACAGTCCATAGGACGCGTGAGAAGAAGCATAGACCTCCGGATCAGGGCAATATATCTCCGTGTAAAAAAGAAGTTGAGGAAATTGGCAGAGCACTTTGGCGGAGCTGTCCATTACTAAATTGCATTTATAACAAACTCTAGAAGCTGGATTGATCAGCCGGCCCGGCCAGGATTTACTGCCGCCGTAGCTCACAGCGTCCATAAACCCCAGCTCTCTCTCTCTCACTCTCTCTCTCTCTCACTCTCTCTCTCTCTCTCTCACCCTGTCTTCCTCCCACCCCCTCTCTCTCTCTCTTCCCCCATCCTCTCTCTCTTTTCATCCCTCCTCCTTCCACCCACCCTCTCACTCCCAACATTTCAACCAGGACCTTTCATTCTCCAACCGTCCAATTGGTTTCCCTCAAGCCCTTACTGTTCTCCCCCGATATCCAGGCTAACCAATAACATTCCTCCACTCCTTTCAGTACGTGCCGGCCGGGTCGAAAGGCCTTCCGATAAGAAACATTTACTATTATAGAACACCGGCAGGAAATATATTTGTGACGTCGTTTTCTTTCAAGGGCTTTCAGCAATGTTCCAGTTCCATTTCCTCAATTCATCCAACAAAAGTTACAAGTTTTCCTTTAAAGGAATAACAATAGCTACACACCATTCGTATTATTCTTTCATTCACATAATTTTCCTTCCTTTGAAATGATGTATCATAGTCATTGTAAGCTGATCAATGTCTACTTATAACATATTCCGATAGATCATATTTTTTACCTGCTATCAGACCTTAGTCCATTTTGAAGTGTGATCCTACTACGATAGCCCTGTGTTTTGTTTACTAGTTCAAACGTGAAATTGTCATAGTTTTTTTTTTACATGTTTAGCAAAAAATCTACAGTGTTCATTAATTATGTCGCGTTTATTTGTTGCATACAATTTTTCCTACATATGTGGTAAGGTGACCCATATTAACCAAAGATGCTCAATGACTCAACGTTTAGAAACTGCTTACTTCCATTATTTTGGAATTAAAACTAAAAAACAAGACAATACGTCAATTTAATTGCACAACTTGCTCCAAAAATTTGATTCGGTGGCAAAACAAACGATCATTGCCTTTTGGTGTTCTAATGATATGGAGGAACCTACCAATCATCCGAATGGCTGTTGCTTTTCCTTGACTCCACCCATCCCGCACGGTATATCAAGAAAAAAGAAACGAAAAGTGGTATACCCTGACGTAGCCCCTGTATCACGACCTGTACCACACGGAACCGATTTACGTGTTCCTCGACCTCCCGAAGAGTACCAGCAAGATCCTGAAGAAGAGATTAATTTAATAGAAGTTGGCTATAATGAGCCTACATCCTCACAATCGTCTCAGTTTTCGGGTGACAATATTGCTTGTGACGAACCTCATAGAATTTCGAAGATGAACTCAGTGACCTTATACGAGATTTAAATTTTCCAAAAGATAAAGCGGAATTACTGGGATCAAGACTTAAGCAATAAATTTGCTTCAACTGGATGTCAAAATCAGGTAATACAGAAATCATCAGAAGAACTTGATACCTTATTGCAAATCTGGAAACCAGCTTGCATTTTGTAATAACATAAATGGCTTGATGAAAGCTTTGAACATTGAATACCATCCACAGGAATGGCAGCTGTTAATAGACTCCTCAAAATTGAGTTTAAAAGCTGTTCTTCTCCATAATGGTAACACAGACCGTCGATTCCGTTATGTCACGCTGTGCATACTAAAGAAAAATATGAAATTAATTTTAGATACTATATCATACTCAGAGCACGAATGGCATATTTGTGGTGATCTAAAAGTCATAGCAATGGTGTGGTTCTACAAATGGGCTATACCAAGTACTGTTGTTTTTTGTGTGAGTGAGATAGTCGGGCTAGATCTTTACATTACATAAAAAAAGATTGGAATCCAAGACTAAGCCTGAATCCTGGAGAAAATAACGTCAAGAAGGTGTTCCTCTAGTAAATTCCCGAAAAATTCTTCTACCATCTTTACATATTAAACTGGGACTAATGAAAACTTTGTTTTGTTTTGGACCAGCATTAAAATACCTGCGAAGTAAATTTCCCCATATAAGCGACACCAAAATAAAATAAGGAATCTTTATCGGACCTGAAATAAGAGAGATTCTAAAGGACCAAAACTTTGATTCAGTTTTACAGGGCTTTGAAAAAGAACCATGGGAATCTTTTAGAGCAGTCGTTCATGGTTTTTTGGGCAATAAGAGAAACGAAAATTATGTTGAACTTGTGAACAATCTCCTTCAAAAGTATCAACAGTTGGGTTGCAATATGTTCCTAAAAATTCATTTTATTCATTCTCATCTTGATTTTTTTCCGTCTAACATCGCGGTGATGTACGTGACGAACATGGTGGGTGAACGATTCCACCAAGATATTTTGACAATAGAAAAGAGATACCAGGGTCGATGGAATGCGTCAATGTTACTATTATGTATTATGTTAGTAACCTCAAAGCAGTATTAAAATATACTATTCAATTGAAAGGCACACAAAAAGTTAAATTTTGTAGACCAGTGTCATTAAAATCATTTAATAGAATAAATCGATTTTTTAAAGATACAAATGGACTTATATCACATTAAAAAATAACAGTTCATAGGACTTAATTGTATCTTACCATACTAGTGAGTATTATTTTTTTCCTTTATAATTTTGAATATGCAATGTTTTAAGTGTTCAGATAGATACTTTGGTAACAACATTTTCACATAAAACACGAAAGATTAAGCGTGACTAGTTTTTGAACTGACTCTATTAGACGTTACAGTTATACCATACCGCACAACGAACATACCTAGGCATCTTTTGAAGGGCTATAGACATTTCTTAATTCATATAAAACATTTTTTTTTCGATATCTTAAGTCACATTTTATTAGATCTCCATCTTAAAGGTGAGTTATTGTCAATGACTTATTTCACTACTAAATATAACCTGCTAGATTATAGAAAAGGCACGATTGTACTTAGGGGCACATTCGAAAAACAAATTGTAAATTGAAATAATTTCGTGAATTAATTTAATAAAAAATTATATACCGTAGCAAACTTACAACAACTAGTGGAAGTTCATAATGTAACCTTTTTTTCACAAATAAAAATAATAATAATAATTATACTATAACAGATAATATTAAATATAAATAACATATTATATTAAATATAAATAATATATTTACATTTTAATATAATGAAATATTATTCCATTTTGAAATTAAATAATAAGAATTATTTATTTTTAGTCTATCTTAAGATCTTTGGAAGTTTATTCCCTCTCCTTTGAGACTGGAAAATTTATTAAGAAGCAAAACAATTTTTTTATTTCTTTTTTAACAATAAATTGTGGTATTAGTGGGGAATCGGTTGTCCCCTAAAACGGGTCAAGCCAGTTAGTTATCGCTTTTATTACTTTGTTTTCTTTGGGGTAGGGAAACCACCGCCGTATCTATCCTCTTAAAAGCGTAACATAGCCGGCTTGTTCAATTAAGAATATTAAATCGATACTAGTGCAACATCGATGCAGTCGTAAAGTGTTGACTCTACGTGACAAAAAAGGAAGAAAACTTCTTTACATAAGTTTATTGATGTAATATCCCATATTTGTATAGCATCGTTCTATAATAACAAGTATGTTTACAATCCTAACAACGAAAAAATTACTTATGTTAAATATGCAATATTATTTTATTTATTAAGCGACGTTTTACAATTTGCCTTTATTTTTAAATTGTAAGATTATTACATATCATTAAAAAAAAACAAAAAACTATTTTTAAAATTTGATGTATATCACTGGACTAAATTATTTCAAGTTTTCATAAAATAAGGAAAAAAAGCCGTTATCCAGTCAAATAAATTCTTCAATTATTAATTCTTAAGACGTTTTGACTACAGAGTCATTTTCAATCAAAAATAATTTCTGGTTTTATGCATCAAAAACCACACTGTACATAAATACACGAGTTAAAAGTCAGAATTTTCTGTTAAAAAAAACCAAGACAATAACAATTATATTAATTAAATTTAAAAAATACAGATTTTTTTATTTTTTATTATTATTTATTTATTGATATTTACAGCTATATTACAGTAATATAACAAGTAAATTGGCTGAGTGATACTTAATGACATGATATAATGACAAGTAGAGAAACTACCAACTGGCAGTACTCAAATCGCATGTTCAACTAAGAAGGTCACGTGGCCATCTTCTTCTCAGACGCCTCGGAGGATTATCGGGAATTGAAGAGGAAGCTAGGTTTGAAACTAGAGGGTTTGAGTGGAAATGAAGTTGGTTATGAAAGGATAGATACCGGGTTCGGGCCAAATCAGCAACAAAAGGGACATTAAAGTCGTTATGGATGACTTTATTCTTAACAAAATAAGGAGCGTTGAGGATTTTACGAAGGATTTTGGATTGTAGGGATTGGATACGAGAAGAATTCGATGGCTTAGTGGAGCCCCAAAGCTCTACTCCGTAAGTCCAAATAGGTCGTATGATGGTCATGTAGATGAGTCTTTTGTAATTAAGTGGAAGCTTAGAGCGTTTGTCTAGTAAGTGTTGAAGTAGCCTGAAACGTCAAGCGGTTTCTTGTCTTTTCAGTCTTGTATGAGGATTCCGGGTTAATCGTTTGTCGAGATGCAATCCTAAGTATCGGATCTGTTCTACAGGCACAAGTGGGATATTATTATAGGATGCTGGAGGGCAGGAAGTCATTGGTTTACGACGTAAGGTAAAAGTGATTTGATGGGATTTTTGAGAATTTATTTTAATTCTCCAGTTCTGACACCATTCTTCAAGATCAGTGATATGGGATTGGAGGCTATGGGATACAATAACTGGATTGGTATTGACTGATAATACACATGTATCATCAGCATTCGTGGTAAGGATAGTATTAGGATGAGTTGGGATGTCAGCTGTATAAAGGATTGGGCCAAGGATACTACCTTGAGGAAAAAAAAATACAGATTTAAAAAATATTTATTCGAGTTTTCATCAAAGAAAGAAAAAACCATCATCCAGTACAAATGAATTCTTCATTTATTGATCCTCGAGATGACGAGTTAGTCGAAAACATGAGTCATTTTCAATCACAAAATAATGATTGGTTTTATGCATCCAAAAACCATATTCGTACATAAATAAATAAGTAAAAAATTATGGTATTTTCTTTCTTTGATGAAAACTCGAATTTATTTTAGTCCAGTGATGCATCAATTTTTAAAAAATAATTACTGTCCAAACAATAGTGAAAGGAGGATAGATACCTTAATACATTTTTTTCAATTTTAAATGTCATATTTAAAAATTTTTACATTTGTTTAAAATGTAGGGTATACTTATTCCCTATAGTACACATACCTGTTCAAAATTGATTTGAGACATTGAACCTATGAGATTAACCAAGTTAGTATCATGTTTATAATTTTTTTTAATTTTTATTTTTTAAAATTCTGTAATAAATAAATAAATAAGGATAATTATTTTTAATTTTAAATTGTAAAATGTATAATCACTATTAGATATTAAATAAAAACTATATGAAAAATTACAAGCAGATATAGAATATGTGAGTAGGTTACTATGGAAAGGTTATCAATACTCTATACTATAATGTTATTTAAGTTGAAAAATTCATATATTATTGTTTTTTCAGTTGTAATAGTATAGATGAATATAATTTCCCCATAATACCTCCCTCTTTTTTATCATTAACTATGTTACCTAAGTTAATAATAATTATTATCATTAATATATAATGATTCAAAGAATTTATGTACAGTGTGGTTTTTGATGCATAAAACCAGAAATTATTTGTGACTGAAAATAACTCTGTAGTCAAAACGGCTCAAGAATTAATAATTGAAGAATTTATTTGACTGGATAATGGTTTTTTCCTTCTTTTATGAAAAAAAACTATTTTTTTTTAAAAACATAGATATTTAATATGATAGATATTTAGTATGTGATAGATGTGTTAAAGCTATGATCTTTTATTTTTATTAATATGTTGTGTGATCTCTCATTCAATTTGCCATACTGTTTTGAGAATAAATAAAATATGAAAATTCTTTGTTATATCTCCATAAAGATAAATTTAAAATGATCAATTATTAAAAGATCCTTCTAATACATTTCTTCACTATGTTTATGCTTACTGATTGTAATAAACTATTATTAATCCCCTTTGTTTTGATAATATTTACTCAAAATATTCGTAGTGATCTACTATTGAACGAAAATAACTAATTTTACTGAACTACAGTATGCCATCAACGATGACCATGGAAACACGCGATTTTCGTGTAGACTTTTTTATGACTATAAACTTGGACACTGGACCCATGCTGCAAGAAACATTACCGCTTCTTTCGGGGAAGGGTGTTGTAGCTAACAGACTATTCGCCGTTTCTTTGAGAAATTTTCAAACCAAAAACAAATATTTGAGGAAGAAAATGGTCCGGGAGGAGGCCAATAAATTTCTCTTAGATTTGGAGAAATGTTTATTTAGTAGCTTACGTTTCGACCTACATTGCAGGTCTTCTTCAGGGCTGTCGTGGGGGAGGGGGGGGTGACCGATATAGCCCGTCACAAGTTCTAATCACATCGCTATCTAACGCAAAACTAGATTAAATTTGTGACGGACTTCTATCGGTCTGGGATTGAAAATTTAGTTGGAAAAATGTATAGACAGTGGGATAATTATGTTCAATAAATATGATTTAATTTCATAAAGCTGTTTTACTTAATAACCTCTCCCGATGAAGCGTCCCAATAGTTCATCTCATTTTTAGATCACGCACCGCATGTTGGATTCTAAGATGATCGCAACATTCTTGGAGGAAGTTGAAAGAACAGAATATAATGAGGACACGCGAAGGATGCGTGGTCTTGGAGGTACAGGACACTCCTTCTCCACTTACATCCTGCCATAATTACTCGCGCAGACACGATGAAAGCCAAGCCCCGACTGAAACAGACCCATCCGTTCCGCCGCCTGGTTACCTCGCTCCAGTTGAAGAAGTGCCTCACACGTGCTGCCGGCTCGTCTTAACAGCAGCCATTAACACTCATCATCCATTGTCATCAAAATGCCATTCGCGAATGACTATTATTTCTTATCTCAATATCTGGCACAAGAGGTTGGCACAGCAATGCCATTGGTTGACAAGCAGAATTCGGCAGGAATGTCCAAGAAATATTCCATGTTACAGAGGCATCAACATTAAGCATGGAATATTTGGACGGTTAAAAGCATTGTTCATGATAGAATAGACTCAATGATTATTGATTCTCAGGACATGTTATATTAGTGGCATATTCTTGATGAACAGACGATCTTCAAGGCGACTTTCAACTTATTTTTAAAATAACGCTTACCATTTCAAGGTATTCATACGAGTAGAGTATTAACAAAACTGGTCCTACAATGGTTTAAGAGTTAATTTAGCATGGCAACTTGAGTTGAATAGATTTATATTCATAAGAAGATACGAGTTTCATAGGTTCATGTAACCGTCTATTTTATTTGTTTAGTTTTTTAGCGATTCATTAAGTAAATGTTATCTATTTCCATTTTATTTAGCAATTGAATAGAATATTATGTCAATGATTGGTAATACGTACTCAAGGTAATTGTGATGTCGTAACAAAAAGCCATATTTAATAACAAATGATCTATTTATTTATTGAACATAAATTATGGTGTGAAAAACTATCAATGATCTTTATTTCAAAAAATGAGTTTAATACGATTTTTTATTAACAATCTATAACCATACTTAACTAAGATCATTTTTTAGATAGTAATATTTTATTTAATCCACTGAAATTTATTATTATAATTTTTTAACTTTTATCATATTTTTAAAAACTTACATTTTGTGAAAATGCGTTTTCGCAAAATTGTTAAAATGTTATTTGTATTAACATTAATACAAGTATACATAAATTAGAGTGTAAAAAGCTATGAAGTATCAGATTTTTTTTCTCGAAAAAAGAGTGAAGTACAGTTATGGATTAATTCTTTCAATAGCAATATTGCTCAATAATATATTAAATTCAATGATATATTATTATATGTTTTAAACTTTGAAATGCGTTTTCCAAACTTATTAAAATGTTACTTGTTAATTGTATTTACATTAATACAAATAGACATATATTGGGGTGTGAAAAGCTATGATGTACCATTTTTGTTTCAAAAATAGAGCCAAGTACTATTATGGATTTTTTTTTTAATAGCCATATTGCTCAATAGCATATTGAATCCAATAGATTTTATTATTTTTTTTTTTAAACTTTAAAATGCGTTTTCACACAATAATGAAAACGTTACTTTCTTTTCTTGCTTTCTCAATCCCCTATATAACCGAAAGACATTCATGTGATGTTTGCAAAGTATATGCAAGAATTTGTATTCATGAATTATAGTTTTAGTAAAATACAAGACAGTATGCATTATAAATTCCCATCTTGTTCTTTGCCCCTTCGAGTTCCCAATGATTGCTTTTCTAGGAGGCCCTCCTTTCTCCTAGCTCATCCCAATATTGAAAGCGCTACATGTTGGCCATATTAGATTTTCAGGGCTCTTCCGGGGCAGCCTTTTGCATTTTGAATGCTTCCTACGTTTTTATTCACAAAGTAATGTTAACAATATTATATTTATTTTTACGATATTTAGACAAATTTTATATTAAAAAAGTATATGTAAAAAATATACTGCATATACTGTTATTCTTTACCGTATATTATTTTAATTCATTTTTATCTTGTATATTTAGCCTACGGCTCGACCTAATTTTTAGGCAATCTTAAGCCTAGAGGGATGAAGATGGTCTAAAAATTAGGCCGAAACGTAGGTACAAATAAAAGCATTTCCATTTAATCGACTACAAATTCAAACGAACTAAAACAAATTCAGCATTATCCCAAGACTGAATTATATTGAAAAAATAATAAAATATTGAGGACGATATTATTTGGTATATCGCCGACACAAATGTTAAGTGTCTGAAATAAATTATTATTATATATTAGACGAATTAATGTATTCAAATGGACGAAATGTTGGATCAATTTTTTTATAACAATTTACCATTATAAAGTTACTATTTACAGATTTATAGACTTATTTTCATTGAAGCCTTTAAAAAAACAAACAATTGAATTACGTTAATTTAAAAGTGTAAAAGATAATTCAAAAACATCAAGAAAAGATGCTTAGAAATTAAAAATATTATTACTGATTATTTTGGTGTGATTTTTCCTCTATTTGGCCCGTCAGTCTTTTTTTTTTTTTAGATAGTTGATGTGAGACCTGATGTCTCATACCTTAACCATGGATTTTATTGATATTCTTCTGTGTTGATTACAAATTCTCCAAGCATTTCCTGGTATTTCAGATTTTTTAACATGCTTTTATTAGCTTCGCCCATATTTAACTGAATCTCTTAACTTCTAGATTAGTTCTGGAATTAGATGTTCTTAGTTCTGAATCTAAGAACATCTAATTAAATTTAATTTTTCCAACCTTTGAGGACCGGTGACAATACTATGATTTAATAAGTTTGTCTCACTATCCTGGCCAGGAACTTCAGGATTAGCGATTTTTCATATCCATACACATATTCATAGCTATCAGTTGTCTTTTATAGCCAGCCGTAATAGAAAATAGAAAATAATTTTGGCAGGCACTATTATTATCGTGAGATAATTGATATTTATTGTTTGAAATATTTTCTTGACTGATAATGGTAAAAATTGAGTCATTGAGAAAATATCTTAAAAAGCATCCCACCCATTTTTACGATAAAATATATTTTTTTTGTTTATCACTTTATTCTTATTGAAACTTATTTTCTACTTATCAGTTTTGTTTCCTTTAAAAGTGTTTTCTTTTATTTTTTAATACCATTATTTATTTTTATATTTTCGTTTGATTTTCTCTTAAAGCGTTTTTTTTTCAAACTACATATTTTTTGTTGCAAAATAAAAATATTCAGTTGGTCCTGGCTACAGTCATATGCTTGTTCTTTAAGATTAAGCCGTGTATTTGGAACAAGGCAGGCACTATTTTATACCATATATCCTTAAGATGTCCTAAAAATTAGGTCGAGATGTAGGCTAAATATACAAGATAAAAATAAATTAAAATAATATACGGTACAGAATAACAATATATTGATAGAATAATATTATATGTAGTAAGTAGTAGAAATAAAAACCTGGGGGGGGGATTGAATTATATAATAACAAAGAGGTTGACCCCACTCTCTCTCTCTTGACCAAACTCAACCAGCATTTACAGAACCTTCTCACTACCCAGCAAATTAACAAACACACATATTACAAACTTATTTCACTATTGTTATTATTATTGTTAAACTTATCGTTATTATATTATTCAATCTCCTCTGTTTCTTATCTCTACTACTTACTACATATAATATTATTCTATCAATACTACTTATACTGTTATTCCTTAACATATATTATTTTAATTTATTTGTATCTTGTATATTTAGCCCTGAAGAAAACCTGCAATGCGGGTCAAAACTTCGGCTTTCCAATATACAGTCCCACCAGGACCATTTTCTCCTTCATATATATATTGGTATCTACTTATCTTGACTGTTATGGAAATATTATGTTTTCACTGTTAGGGCATGAGTATGAGACTAACCTAGTCTCGAAATATATATATATATATATATATATATATATATATATATATATATATATATATATATATACATAAGATCAACTAATATTTTTCAAAATCTTAACTTATTACCTGACTGCACCTCCTGACCAGTTTACAATCTTCTTTAAATTATTTCATTTGGGATTTATAACAGTTTCAACATCTGTAGGATACACAATTAGGTATGCTTTGATTCCCCTTCCACTACTCCCCGACTCCACGGTCCGGGGTATGATGACATTAGCTTCGGAGGAGTCGGAGAGACCTTTAGGGAGAAATGTCGCCAAATGTCAGTGGGGTCGTGAGCTACGTAACTCCAATATCATGAGGGATAAACAGCTTTCCCCATCCATAGCAAGTAGTGCCGTCAAGTATCGACGTTCCCTGGGGGATCTACAGTTTCCTCTCCCCGGAACTAGGAGTCTTCCGGATTGTGTTTTGCCGACTATCTTAGTGCCGTGGTGGCTTCGGCCAGGAATAAGTAACGGATCGTGTTGTTTATTAGGGGCTTATCCGGTTCCTGGCTTGCTTCGGAGGTTATTTTTGTTTTGTCCCTCCCTCCCAGTACATATTTCATCCTCCGTTTATGAATGGTTCCCTTACTTTGTTTATGAAAACATGTTTCCGCACAAAAAAAGTTAAATAATAATAAAAAAAAGTATGAATTACAATACAGCAGTAAAGCAAGAATGAATATATACGAGCGACTGTTTAGGATTAAACTATCATTTAAATAAGTTGGGAATACTTGAAACACGAATCGCAAGGAAAATATTGGTATGTAATGTTCGACTACATCAAGATATAGGAAATATTAGCTGTTATTTTTGGAAGCAGTACAAGTCCAAACGGATAAAAAAAAATTCTTTTAAGTGATTATTATTTCATTTTAAAATTTAAAAGATTAATTTAATGAATAATGAAATTTAAAAAACAAACGTTGGCTAATTAATTACCAATTCTCCAAATCTAAGAGAAATTTATTGACCTCTTATAAAATATAAAAGGTGTTTAGAGTTTAAAACATCACTCTTCGCTGAGTGTTAAGTAATAAAACACTTGCCCGTTATCCATATTTTAAAAGTAATCCAGATAGATTTAAGAGGGGAATAATGTAAAAACAAAAGAAATAAATGACCGAGAAGCATTTCGGAAAAAGGTATTGAAAATCGAAAGGTTCCAATATTGAAAATTCCAAAAACTAGGTTCAGGGTGGTCTAAAAATAGGAGGAGGAAACATTGTGAACATATGACGACACAATGGGAAAAAAGAAAAGAATGAGAAATTGAAATCGGGCTTAGATGGCCTATAAGCGAAGAAAAAATATAACAAAATCATAGTAGGTGATTACCAAATAAATAAAACTTAAGTAGCGTGGATGTCACTGCAAAAGTAACCAACCAAGATTATATGCTAATAGAGCTAGTTTGAAATGGGATCAGTCCATGGACGTTTGAACTGTAAAGAAATACTTCCATGCTTGAGGTAATGTCAAAGGAAAATCTAACTTAAAAAAATAGAAATAGAATCTATTGCACAAGATTCACATTTCTTGAAAAACAATTAAATATTTATAATAATAGAGTAATCATAGTAATAATAAGGCTTTGTAAGCCCTAAGGCTCGACGCCTTGTAAACTTCCGTCCATCAACGACTAAACAAACCCAAATCGGCAAGATCACTTAACCAAATCTTCCCATCTAATCCTCGGCCTACCCCCAGACTTCGCCTGTCGGTACATCGAAAATTTACTTTTTACAAAAATAGAATAAACAAAATTATTCATAAGACATTCCCATGATTTATTTTTTGAACACCTCCATTGGTTAAATGTGTCAGAAAATGCTTATATGAATGGGCCACAAAAATATAATTCATATAATTCTTTCCTACATAAATCATTAGGTTTTAGAAAAAATTATAAACGATAGATGAATTTCTATAAATGTTTCATTTAGTTTGAACTACATTTTTGTTATTTATTTTTTAAAGTGGTATAAGTCATGATCATCCTAAGTAGATTCAAATTCAATTAATACTTTCATAATGTTACTTGTCAATCTGGATGATACTTGGAAATCGCAACTGAATCATTTTAATTTTTAGTAAGGAAGGAAATAGTTGGGGGTGCAGTCAAATTTAACACTAAGTGGGTACTTATGTTATTTTGTCCCTATAGTCAAGCCTCAGCTTCCATAAGCCCTGAAGTTGACCCACAATGTGGTTCGAAACGTTGCCACAAAATAAAATAAGTACCAACTTATTTAGTGTTGAATTTGACTGCAACCCTAACTATTTCCTTCCTTACTCATATCTTCCAGTCAACTATCTCCTCGCTGACATCAATCACATGAACCAAAAATAACGGGGCAATATACAGAACTTCTCTTCCACATTTTAATTTTTTTTTAAATAGTGAATACTATTATAACTTTATTCTGAAAAAAATAAGACAATTCAGAATAAAAAATTATCATCAAACCTCAATAATTTTAATTATATGAAATAAAAATTAAAATAGTAATTTAAATATTCAATTTTTTTCTAAATAACAAACATAAATTTAACAAAAGACACAATGATAACATTGTATTAACCAAACGTCAATACCATTTGATTTCCAATTGACTTATTATTTATAAAAGCTTTTACAGTCGCGAGGGACCCTTTCAATAGGAATTAGTTTTTATTCAGGGAGAAAGCGGGCAAAGAAAAATTCTTGAAGCTAAATTAATGTTTAAAATTAAATTTAAAGACAAAGCTTTCACTGAAAAGTTTTAATGAAGTATTTCTACTCAGAGAAATCTATTATTATTTAATGGTTAACTGCTACAATAAAAAAAAGTCTTCCAAACAGAAATGAAAAGTCAATCAATCAATTGTCAATTAGCAGTATATTTCTAATAAAAATTAAACCTCTAGAATTGCTGACGATGTCTTTCCCTCCCGTCTTTTATCGTGGTCCTGGTTTTAATAGAAAGTACTTTCATTCTTATTTAATATCTTTTTAAAAATGATTATAAAATATTATCTATTTATGGTTGACCCTGTGGTAAATGAAGAAGATAGTACTCGTTGCGGTCAAGAATGAAATAAAATAATAATAAAAATATTCTATTTACAATAAGTAGTTACTGTATTATTAAATTTTAAGTTACCACTTTATTTAATTCTTAAGTTTATATTATAAATACATTTATATAATAAATTATTTAAGTTACTGTTTTATTAAAATATGACTATTTTATTAAATTCCTTACTACAACACCTTTCAGATCATTATTATGTTAACTATAATAAAACAATAAAAATGTTTTTAAAAAGAAGGTGCGTCTTAAAAGAACATCCCCACGTAACTTAACATAAATCCATTATTCGAGCACTGTAGTGTAGTTTCTCTTATCTGCCTTATGCTACGTCATTATTTATCATCCATAATATTTACTTCTTTTATTTTTTTCCACGAATCGGCCAGCATGGACCACGCGAATATCACTCAAATCTTCTTCACGCTCTCCACCCTCTATATACTCCAATACTCTCTCATCCTCCTGGACTGTTCCTCTCGCTCTTCCTTATTCCATTTTCTCCCTCATCTCTTCTTCCTTCCAGCAAGAACCCCAACCTCTTTCAGTTTTTTCCCGAAAAGCTTTCTATCCAAGTAGTCCTCATCCTCGATCGTTAGCTGGATAGGTCCTCTTTTATTTGTTTCACATATCCACCTATACTCTTATAGCTTAATACTTCATCAAAGATTTTTTTGTTCAGCCTCTTATTGTTCACTCTGACCATGTGGCCATAGAACCCCATGATGACTGTTTCAAGATCTTCCAAATTTTTGTATATTTGTTCGTTGGATTTTTTGTTACTTTGGGTCCATGAATCCTCCTCAGCATTTTTCTCTCAATCTTCAGGACCTTCTCCCGACTTGGAAGGCCGACTGTTTCCATACCATACAGTATTACTGGTCTTATTACTGTACAGTAGTGCCTTATTTTTGCATTGGAGGACAAATTTTTCTTGCTGTTCATGTTACAAGCGGCAAAGTTCAGTCTTTCCAGTTCGGCTATTCTTTCTTCCACGGATGCCGTATCTGTTCCGTTGTTACATATTATCTCCCCTAGGTATTTAAACTTTTTCGTGACTTTTATTAGCCCATATTTTGTGTCAATATTTCCTTGCTAAAGCTGTCATCCGTTGTCATAACCTCTGTCTTTTCAAACGAAATCTGTAGTTTTCTTAGGCTATTTCTTTCAGGGTGTTTACCTGTTTTTATAGCTCCCTCCTCTGTTGCTAGCAGGGCTAGACCATCTGCAAAGGCCAAGTTAGGCGATCAGCATTAACATCGACCGTAGTCTTAACCTAAGTTGAACAATTTTAATAATTGAACTAAGTTCTTTCACTCATTTTTTCTTTGTAATTTTAATGTTTTCTCCTTTGAAGTGTACCTATAATCACTAAAGTTTCACTAATTTCTGTCTGTAGGTTCATTCTCGACTTTGGATTGAAGGGATTAGTCTATTTATAACTCTTTTATAATGAATGTTAACAGCCCTTGAGATGTTCGCTTTGAGATGCCTTTGAAGCAGATTAAACCCTTGAAAGGAAGTCAATATTGAATGAGTTTTAAAGGAGCTCGCTTCTCGATTTCGGGCAGCAACTTGGCGCAATACACTACAAGTATATTCACAGTATGAGTACCACTAGGTCCTTGATGTTTGTTTTCCATCTAAAGGTATCTGAAAGGTGAAAGATTTTCACTGAAGAATAAATGGTATGGCTTCCGTTTTGTGTAAATTAATTTAACTTATCTCGTTCATATTGTCTGAGAAAAACCACATTTTTTTTCATCAAAAATCGAACAGAATTTAAAGTTTCTGTAATGATAGGTAATATGTGCTAGCAGTATAAATGACTCATATGTTGGATAGAGTATTTTAGCGGTGTATTATCTACTAATCCTCAGAGGAGCACTGAGTGGAGGAGGATTGTTGAGGAGGCCATGGTCCTCTAAGGACCATAGCACCGCCAGGGAAAGAGACAGATAGATTATCTACAAATTTGAGTGACCAATGATAGAATAGAAAGTAATAGATCTATTATTTAAAAAAAAATGTACTACATTCCAAGAAAGGCGTTGGGTTCAGTACATGGTAGAGACAGTACTTCTAGGACGACGGTTGTGCAGGTAGATTATTTGTTTTCCCCAATTAAGGTCTTTATATAGAAGTTGGATGGGCACCCGGAGGGTCGTCGGATCCCACAGGGTCCAACCACTGGTAGTAACAGATTAAATCATTTTACTGTCACAGCCGGATTTGAACCCGGGACCTTCGGAATAGCATAGGGCGGCGGCACGCCCTCCAGGCATTCAAGGGTTCTCAGAGGCCCTACGTACGGTGTAAATCCTAACGCATTTTATTTCAGGGTTATTTCTGTTAAAATTGGATTTGGAGACACCGCCATCGCTTAAACCGTTTCTTGCTCAGAGCGAATTTACAATTTCATATCCTCTCCTCTAGATGGCGTAATTTAAGGAGTGCCCGGGGTCGCCCCTTGATTAAATTGTCAGGAGATGGGAGAGCGGTTTCGGGTAATTCCCGTCGGCGTATGCCTCAGTAAACTTTCAACCACATCCCTCCACCACCCTCCTAGGGCCCGGGAAATTCTTATCGGGAAACTCCATTAGATTTTCACAAACTTACACCGGATTAAAACTTAAAAGCGAACATGGGCGGATTATTAAACACACCCGGAGCTCCCACGGCCGATAGGGAAGGGTTATCCTAAAGCAGAATACTCATTCCGAACGGGTTTCGGATTAGCATAGGCACGACTATCTAGTCGTTGTGATTGTAAAAACAGTAGGTCCATTATAGATAATAACAATAATTATTGATATAGATAACAGCACAATTATAGATATAGACAACAGCACAATTATAGATATAGAGATAACAACATAATTATAGATACCGATAACAACCTTAGACTTAAGATAAGAAATCTTAGGAGGATTTACTTGAAAATAATTGAAAAAAAAAAGACTTTTCCATTTTCATTTGTAGTTCATAAAAAGATGATTTTTTTTCATTTAAGTTTATAATAACATTTTTATTTAAGCGCGATAGTAATACACCTTCGACGGTGAATAAAGAATATGATTGAATTGGTCAGATGGTGCAGTCAAAGATAACACAAAATAAGCTGTCAACCGCTGAGTTGACAGTTGATAGTTTGACGCGCTACCTACCCACTACTGCCTTGAAGATGTCCTACATCTAAGGCCGAAACGTTGGCACAGTAAAATACACTTTGCTTGTTTTCTAACTCAATTCAATCTATTAATTAGAATTACCCAGTCAACTACTATCCACTTAAAAATAAATCATATAATAATTAAACCTCTATCACTTGGGTTTATTACGTGGTAGAGAATGTAATGTTTCATATTATAATAATAGATATATGAAACACTGAGAAGAAAAAAAAGGCTTCATTGTGATTTTGGATAAATTCTTGAGGTATGGATGTTTAAGTAGACTGTATACATTTTGTATAAAATCCTTCTGCAAAACCAAGAACAAAAGCTTATTTATTTCAATTTCTTATAAAAACATTTATTAAGGATGTGTAAATAATAATATAGTTAAAAAATAGTTTATATATCGATATATATACTTATATATATATATCGATGCATATAATAAAACTTCGAATCCAAACATAGCAATGACGAAAGAATTATAAATAATATAAAAAAAGTTTAATTTATACTTAATGTTTTCTAAGCTGCTTAAACGCAGTAGTAGTGCCTCTCTTGTACACGCGTTTAATATTTTCCCTTCTATCACTGAAAAAATACCTCTTTTCCTGTTAGTCTCTATGTTATGTCTTTTTTGCAAGCCTAAAGAAACGTTAAAGCTTCCTATTCATTAAACTAATTCCCCCTTAATTTAAAATTTATATTGGTTATAAATATTATATTAATCTGATGTTTTATATAAGACTAAGGGAAAAACAGGCTGTAGAGCTTTCAAAGCTCTTTAAGTATGCAAATCTGTAAGTACTGGATAAAAGAAACAAATTTATTTCTCTTTTCACTAAAGTAAAAAAAAAAATTGAACTAAATAAATAATCAAAAGCGTAGATTATCTTGGAAACATTATTGAATTATTAAATGGCATATTAAAAAGATGGAATACTTAACTCAATTTACTATAAAGTTTTAAACTTTCATACAAATTTATAAACAATGTTAACATAATTTGAAACTTGTTGAAAGACTAATCCATTTTTTTCCTCACAGTTTGTGGGCAATAAAACTTGAATAAACGTAATTACATTTATTCGAATAAAATTATACTAAAAAGAGCCAGAAGTAAAACTCCTCCATAAATAATGAATACAATGATATTTATTTTTACTTAAACAAAGGCACTTGAAATTGTTGTTAGAAATAAAGATATGTTGTTAAAAATAAAATGACATAAAATCATACATTAAAATAATGCAAAAAAGCAATATTAATATAAATATTTCCAGAATCAACCAAATACAGAAAACGAATCTTGGTGTAGTCAATTTTAAATCCTACCCAAAACTTCGGCTCAAGTTCATGAATAAACCTGGTTTGTTATTTTATTTTTAAAACTTATACATATACATAACCTATACTTTCGTTCATACTTATATTAATAAATACTTATATAAGCTAACATAATAAATAAATAAATTTGTGTGTGTGTATATATATATATATATATATATATATATATATATATATTATTTATTATGTATAAACTTACACAATAAGTAAAACATTAAACAGACATAAATTAATACTCGTAAAATAATTACTTATATAAACTTATTTATATTTTATTAAAATGTTATACATATATACATACTAATATTAATACATAGACATTACATTATTTGTTATTCACTGTGTTAACATTTAACGTATGCTCTAAGATGATTAAAAGCAAAATATATTTGCGATAGTTACGTGCGATCCTTATTTAAGCAATATGATAAAAATAACAATAACAAAAAAAAAAAAACTGTTCCACTACAACCCATGAAGGGTCTCGCGTTCAGTAAGGTACAATAAGGTGATTTGTCCATCTCAATTGCTAGATTTTTCCCTCTTATTTTGGATAGCCACTTAATAGAGGCAGGGTAAGTCCCAAGAGGGTCCTAGATCCCAAAGAAACTCGACTGCTAACAAATTAAAGAAAAGTCTGCTAACTCAGCGGGATTTGAACCCAGGACCTTCGGAACATAAACTCAGAGCTATACCACAGAGCCACTTCACTCCCTAATAGTAATAAAAATTATTGTAATGATGTATTACAATAATTTCCGTTTTCGTGAGTTCATCTTATGATTAGTAACAAGAACGTAATTGAATGCGAAGCCAAAATATTTGAGCTATCACATAGCCCTCCAGACCGCTAGCACAGAGGGCACATATCACATTCTGCGGACGAGGCCTTGGACCGAATTTAATTAGATCCCTTTGTTGTGGCCGAATAATGTCGAAGCGGCAACTAATAAGCCAACTAACTACACCGATAGCCAGTCAATGTCAAGCCTCCGCAACTTAGCTCATACCAGACTTCACCGTGGAGGCCATACCTTGGTTTGGGATTATTTTGAGCGAGAAAGAAAACTTGATTGATCTGGGGTACCGTGCTATGTTGTTACGAGATAGGAAATATAATTAATTTACATACGTTGTTCTTGCTCTTTGATTTTAAGGATGAAAAACTGCTAATTGTCATTATTGCCCTCACTACTGGACAAATATTTATAATAATAATAGCTGACCCGGCCACGCGTTGCTGTGGCTGTTTTAAAAAATATTACGTTAAAATTTGAATTTTAAAGAAACAATGAATATGAATGAAAAAAATTAATTAAAAAGATTTTTGATTTTACATTTTATTCATGTTATATCTAAGTATAATAAATTAATAATATACAAAATTCTTAACTGATAAAATATAAACATTAGATTAATGAATGAGGTATATCGTGGTTGATTTTTAATTATGGCTAATAATATTTTATTAAATTATAATTATTTATTTCAATTTATTTGAGTGCTAATCGATGCACAATATTTTTTGTTAATCTGTCCTTTGCTAATACAAATAGATTAGATGGTTTACTAACACGTGATTATGCAAAATGTAATTGTCAATGGGAGAAACCTGAATGTTCTAGGTCCAAACGGCAAATGGACATTGTCTGGCCTTGAGACTTGTTGATGGTCATGGCAAACTTGGATTTACACTACTCCGACATGCCCTTACAACATATCAAAAATGCACCATCATCAATAATAATGGCGGACCCATATCACTTAGGGGTATGAAAAATAATTTACATCCGATTCTCAGACCTACTGAATATACTCACAAAATTTTATAAGAATCGGTCGATTCGTTTCGGAGGAGTTTTGTTACAAACACTGTGACACAAAAATTTTTATATATTAGAAAGAAACTTACATAATAAATAAAATATCAAATAGATATATAAACATTCATAATAAATACTTGTTAAACTTATATAAAAAGTTAATCAATGAGCCTTGGCCTCCTCGATACATTTCCGCCAGTTTTCTCTGTTCAGTGCAGCGTCCTTCCAGCTCTGGGCATTTAATAGACTTCTGGAGTCCTCACTGACTCCATCCAGCCATCGCAGCTTGGGTCGCCCAACTCTTCTTGTGCCCTGAATCTTTTCATCTATTACTCTTATGGGCTCTTCATTCAACACTTGCCATTCTGGCCACATGGCCAGCCCAACGCAACCTTCCAAGCCTTATTGTTTTGACCACTTCCGGAGCCTGGAATACTTGCCAGCTCTGCATTGGTACGGCTTCTCCATGCTTCTCCGTCTCTAATGGTCAATAAATTGGTATAAAAATCCTCCTTTCAAATGCCTGAAGCAATTTTTCATTAGGTTTCTATACTTAATTTTAGTATATAAAAAAGTAGACTAAAATAAAATAAAGAAAACTTTGGATGTAGTTATTG
Organism: Troilus luridus; assembly: GCA_964056705.1. Taxonomy (NCBI): domain Eukaryota; kingdom Metazoa; phylum Arthropoda; class Insecta; order Hemiptera; family Pentatomidae; genus Troilus; species Troilus luridus. Next base: position 62,672,947 of record OZ057414.1, read on the forward strand.
GTAATACCAAATATTGGTGTATAGGGTATTTGTATATTATTATAAATATTGCCTGAATCAACCAAATACTGGTGTATAGGGTATTTGTATATTATTATAAATATTGCCTGAATCAACCAAATACAGAAAACTAAACAAACATAAGTTTATATTTAAATAGTCAAAATGTGGGAGAAATTCACAACACGGAGATGAAAATAATCCTACAGGAAAGAAACTTCGCTCTGAGTATAAACATGACAAGTCCAAACTTCTTATTGGATTAAAACTAAAAGATTAAGTAAATATTTAAAAGAGTAATTCATTATTGGATCTTTTTTATCTCTAATAGATATTTGTTTGCTCAGAACTTTCCACAATTAGACTAGCAGGCGTACATCAGAAGTCAAATTTTAACTTACAAGACACATTACTTATGGTTTTAGTCCGGTTCTGAACCTGAAGTTCCAGGATCATAAAGCATTGCTTGACTAAATAGGCGAAAAATATGTAGAAGTCCATTTTTGAATTTTGGTGTTATCCAGTTTTGGTCCTGAACGCCTCATGAACATCTTACCGCATATCACTAGTATTATATAAAAATATAAAATATAAGTCAGTATTTTTATTCGTTATATGTAACTCATGCATAAGAGTACGACTATCGAGGGTGTGATGAGATTTTTTCGGAAACTGCGGTCAACTGATTTTGCCCTTGTTTAATTCCAATGACTCTACCTTTTTTCTACCGTGAATATAAAAGGCCTTACGCAGAAATGGATACTTACCGAGGGATCTGCTAACGGCTAGCACACAACTAACCAGGGCATAACCGCGCTAATCTAAAGAAAGGAGACACAATAATCGGGAACCGGGAGAGAGCGAGATAGAGAGAGTGAGAGAGATAAACATAGATAGATAGATAGATAGAGAGATAGATAGATAGATAGAGAGAGAGAGAGAGAGAGAGAGAGAGATAGAGAGAGAGAGAGATAGATAGATAGAGAGAGAGAGAGAGAGAGTGAGAGAGAGAGAGAGAATGCTAATAGGAACGGGAGGACGCAATTGCTATTAGGAGAAGGTACAATTATACAAAACCCCATTAATGGCTTTACCCCCGCTCCTGCCACTTTACCCCCCACCAAGGCCTCTATAATCCATTTATAAACGAATTAGAATTCCTTACTCTTATCCTACCTTAGTCATCGTAGTACTACTGTCGGATTTAAACTAATAATATTCATATTAATTATGGAGCCGACGTTGTTGCTAAGATATATGATAAACGATATATCGTAAGGAATATATCGCGCTGATGTATAGCGAAGAAGGTTCAATAACAGCAGCCGATAAATCGGGGCGAACTGAGTGATAAAAATATGGTGGGTACACAATTTTCACCACTTCAAAAATGAACTCATGTGAGGAAGTGTAGTCGTGGTTAGTTGGTTCAAGCTCAAAATAAGAAAAAAAGATAATACTGGGTACATCAAGAAAAATAAATTACTTTTTTTCCTTTATTTGGCAATGGAATAGGAAATATATAGCAATGAACTCATGAGCTTTCACCAAATTAATGAAAGTAATTACCGAATTAACTTATCTTCTTCTCGTCATGAAGTTAATGTAATGGAGAGATATTTTGTAACGATACATCTTTCAAATTTTATTATGATTTATATTAGGTCCAAATGGAGTTATGGACTTGGATACCTCATTCAAAAATAACATATTTCACATAAGAAATAAAAACAAGATTAAATTTAAGTCCATGTTTTTTTTTAATAGACATTAGCTTCACTCAAATGGATTACAATGTAAAAACGAACAATTAAAATTAAGACATTCAAGTACACGACTAAGAAAGTTTATTAAGAATTGATTTCAGCAATCGTATCTTTACGCGGATAATGAAAACTTAATTTTATTTAAGTTATTTTATACTGTCTCTGATAGAATTTATTGTAAATTTAAACCACGGATGAAAATGGAACAAGCTCACATGATTAAGAGATTATCATTACTTTATAGGAAAAAAAAAGCTAAAATGGAATCAATTTCTTAACGTTAAAAAAACAGACTTTCTTATAGTTTAAGCTCAGATTAGTTTATTTACAGCCACCGAATCCCCGCCCTGTCTCTGACTTGGAATCCATCGTAATTAACAGACTAAGTACCCTAGGGACAGTGCCAAAAAATAATGTAATTAGGTTAAAATAATTAAAAAGGGGCAGAAAATAAATATTGACTTGTCTCCGAGGCAGAAAGAGAAAGGGAGAAGTCTAAACAAAAGTAGGAAGACAAGAAAAAAACAAATTAAAATTAATTAAGAAAGGATTTCCTTGCTTAAAAAAACATTACGATCTCTTGAACCTCATTGCGTACCTTTTTTTAACAAAACAGTAGCACGATAAATTAACATCTGTAAATGAATAAAACAATAAAGGGCGTCTTTTTTTTTGTTTTAGACAAATTTTCTTTTATTCAAAAATGAGCTTTAATCAGACAATGGAGGTAATCTGTGAGATTTTTTAAATTTAAATGTTATAATATATCTAGTAATAAACAAAAAATGAAACGAAGTATTGGTAGTAAAAAAAAAAAAAAGGATCCCATATTTCTGACAATTAATAATTGCGTTATCTCACACATCCATTACTGATTACATATAAAATAGTATTTGTTTATAAGTATCAATTTAACAAATGATTCTTATAAACAAAAAGTAGGGTAGTTCAATTTGGCTATCTCTAGAATCATTATTCATTGAGTGTATTTATTTTGTATGTCACTTTTCTTTTGCAGCATATTTTTTAAGCATATTTTCTTTCGTTGTAAAAAAAAACAAATTGAGGTTCAGGAAAAAAACTTCCGCATGCCACTACCCATATTCACCAGAACGCTATCCTCTCATCTACGCCTCGGTCTAACTTTCAGATATGGTGTCGTAATTGGAGAATTAAAATCAATTCCAAAAAGTCCCATCAAATTACCTTTACCCTTCGCCGAAAACCCATGACTTCCTGTCCTACTGTATCCTTTAATAGTACTCCACTTATCCCTGTTGAACAGATCCGCTACCTAGGACTCAACTTAGACAAACGTCTTACTTGGAACCCTCACACAAGACTGAAAAGACAAGAAACAGCTAGACGCTTCCGACTACTCCAACACATACTAGACAAACGCTCAAAGCTTCATATCAATTACAAAAGACTTATTTATGTTACTGTGATAAGACCTATATGGACTTACGGAATTGAACTATGGGGCTCCACCAAACCATCAAATTCCTCTCGTATTCAATCCTTGCAATCCAAAATCCTTCGCAAAATCCTAAACGCTCCTTATTTTGTCACAAATAAAACCATCCATAATGACCTGAACGTTCCATATGTTACCGATTTAGCCCATTCCAGATACCTATCATTCCATAATAAACTCCAGGCCCATCCAAACCCACTAGTTTCCATCCTTGGTTCTAATTCCATCCCGGACAATCCTCCTAGGCGTCTGAAGAAAAGATGGCCTCGAGACCTCCTATAATAGAAATATAATTAGAGTGCTGCCAATGGGTAGTGCCTCTACACGTCCTTTCATGTATTTATTTATTCATACAGCCCTTGTACTAGATGTATATATTACAGTTGTACAATTCAATAAAATAATTTAAAAAAAACAAAAAAAAAAAAACTTTCAGATGTTTATCCGTCGGCACAGGGCTCATTAACTTTTTAGGAGTTCGTTCGGTACTATGTCCAACAACCGCAACTTCCAACAACAACTTCGCGCCGTAATAACTTCAATAATATTAACCGGGTGCATGCTCTCCTAATTCGTTGTAAAATCTCCAATGGTCCCATCCCTTTTTGGTCGGAATATTCTACGCAACATCATATTTTCGAATACCTGAAAACGTTAGTCATCTTTCTGAGTTAGCGGGGACGTTTCACAATAGAGAGCATTATATAATGCTCCGATAAAATTTCAATTTATTTAACTTTAAATTCAAAATTAACGCATCAGGAATAAAAATTAGAATAGAATAGAAGGTTGTTTTATGCTAACCACTATACCACGGGTGGTGGAATCAAGGTTAACGTCATTTCTCAAAAAATATATAATTTTGTATTTCATTAGGTCATACTTACAGCATTTTTACTACCTTGTACGCAACAAATTATTCAATTATTTTTTAATATACGACTCAAAAATTAAAATGAAGTTAATAATTAAATTAAATGTCAAATGTGAAAAATACGGTTTTTTTATTTTTTGAATTTGATAAGTTACAACTTAAATCCACACATATAAACATGCTAACTAATCCTATACAGTCCTATAAAATGTCCCCCCAAAGTTTTTTCAACCGCCAGACATAAAGAGAGACTGGAGAGAGCTGATTGAGTTAGACGGTGTTTGCCGCTATAATTATACAGCTGAGGAGGCAGGAGGGCTGGCTTTGCGTTTGGTAATGAGCTGGCTCTCTGAAGTCATGGCAGATATCTCGTTACCCCCGCCTTTCTGTTTGTCTGTCTGTCACCTCCTCACTAGTCTAATTGCTAACCCCCCTAATTCCCTCACACCATAATGCCCTAATAACAAGATCGGCGGGATAAAAGCATGTATTATAAATTAATTCGATGATCATATCTGGGTCATACCGTACTTTTTTACTGAATAAAACAAGCATCCAACGGTGAGTAGTTAGTAGGTAGAATTCCTCAAAATATTACTTCATTACTTCAATAAAACGACCCCCTCTAATATATCTAAAATTAAAAAAATCCTCAATTTGAAATAGAACAAACCCGACATCAATCCTTTCATGACTTCATTCCCACTCGAACCCACTAGTTTCAAACCTAACTACGGTAATCTTCCGAAACGTCCGAAAAGTAGAATGCTAGGGGCACCGGTGGTATGGAGGTTAGCATAACCTACTATGGTTTCGCAGCCAGGATGGTGGCCGTAGGATTTTTTAAAGGGAGTAAAAAATCCTTAGATGTCCGTCCTTCGGAAAGGACCTAAAGCGTCCCGATACGTAAGATGTCTGGTACTCGCTAAAGTTCCCAATCTTAATTATCATACCTGGATAGGCAAAATTTAGGATTCCCATCAGTGTATTGTCGGACTAACCATAGTAGCGTAAAGTGACTTGAATTGAATAAGCAATAAGAAGATGGTTACGTGACCTTTTAGTTGAATTTGTTGAGTATTACCAGGGGGTAGTTTCTCAACTTTACTATATCTAATAAAATTATGTATGATCCACGCTAAATACGTGTTTTATTAGTATAAGAGAGTAGTGATTTCAATAATTTTTTTTTATCTTAATATTTCTATCCACCTTTCCTTTTTTATAATGATTTTACAGTTTTATATTTCTAGATGAATTATATATTATTATAACCTTTATGATTAAAGAGAGTTGAGATAACAATAGCGAAGTAGAGAGGGGAGAGTGGACTGGCCATTACCTAGTTAGCCCAACAAGGAAGAGGCAGAGAGGAAGTGGATAATGGCGGAGGGGGCGTGGGGGGGGGGGTGGAGGAAGCCCATCTACAATATAATTATTGCCAACCGCCGCGTTACTCTAGCCCGGGGTCGCTATATTTAGTTCCTCTATACTCTTCGAAGCGACGCAATAAACATCTCCATAATTCTGATCGGTTTAAATGGCCAGGGCCCCGTGTAATTGACCTCACCTCCAAATACATCTGTCCTGAATAACTTGAGGCGCAACGAATAGTCGCCCATAGTAGTATACTAAAGATGCCAGCCGTAACTGAACTAATATTTATATATATATATATACCATCATGTAAATTTATACAATTACATTTCAGGTGAATCATCAAAGAAATTTTCAATATAAGTTTTATTTTTAATATCAATATTAACTGTTCCCACTGAAACTTTTCAACTCTTTATATTTAAACAATGACCTTTCCTATTTAAAAAAATAATCATTAAAAATTTCTATAACAGCTCTTTTTACCACTCTCTGGCTCTGTTCATGGCCTCCTGAGTATCTTCCTCCATTTACTAGAGTCAAAACTGTAACAGTACACCTCATGTTGAGTCTTGGGTTTGGTACATGGTAGAGACTGTACAGTTTCTTGCAAAACGGTTATGCAGGTAAAGTATTCGTCCTAGATCACGCATAAGCACCAGATTTTTCCACAAATTAAGGGTACCAACTTTAAAGAGGGCGGGTGAGACTCAGGTCCACCTTCATCATGTCAACTAAGCTCTCTACCACTGAGCAACTCCGCTCCGTCCTATTTATGTATATACATACAATTTTCAATTAGGACTTTTAAAATAGTCTTGGAATACTCGTCTAAAGTAATTTTAATTCATTAGACAATACGCTTATATAAACTAATTACACGTATCTTTCATAGAGAAGTAAATTTCATCGATTTGGTGATGGTTGAGCAGGTTCTCCATTTTCCGATCGAGACTACGTTGGAAAGAGAGAATATCTAATTAATTTTTAATTCACATTGGTGAGCAAGTTTTTAATGGACGCAATTTCCGAATTTAAATGAGAATTTCAGAAACAATTGGTGTTATTTCTGTAAACCTTTATTATAATTTTTTTGGAATAATTTAATTATAAAATAATATTTAGTGGGTAGGACTGGTGGTATAATCAGGACACATATATAATCATCGGTTGAAATGGAAAATAAAATAGCCCTAATGGAAGTCAAACAATTTCTTTTCAAATTGTGATAATAATAATAAATATCGATAAATTTATACCAAATTAGATCAATTTAATATTTTATTAGATTTTATTACTAATCAATTATTTTTAATTAGATTAATGTTAGTAAGTTTAATTAAATAATAATGAGTATTTTTACATTTAAAGGGACGCTGATGACCATGGATATTGAGCGTCTATAAACAATAAAACCTAACCTACATCTACATTTAAAGGAACACACACACACACAACATTGTTGACTCAAATAATAATTAATAAAAACGTTTAGCGTTATAAAATAATAGGTAATTTGTTTTTTTTTCCTCCTTTAAAACTAATATTTAGTCAGTGTGCATGTTAGGTTCAGTTCCATCAGGCTTGTAATAAAAAAAAAAAAATGAAATAGTTATTATATTAATCACGTAGATTCTATTTACAGGAGGAATTAATTTTAGTGCCGGCGGTAAGGGGCGAGGCAGCTGAAACGCGCGACGTTGAGGTCGTGCGGGTGAGGTATATCCCCGGCCCCGGCCGCACATCAAAAGCTCTCCCCTAATTATCGCCAGTAACCTAATTAATTCACAGATTGCACTCACGATCCCATTGATAACCGCTCTAAGCGTTACTCACTCATTAGAGCGCCGGGAAGAATGAGCGCTCACAAAGGAGCGGAAGGGCTTACACAATATCTCCTCCCTATTTCTGAAACAATGTAGTAAGTAATTACGTCTTCTAGAATGAATAAAACAAGGCTACCCCTCTCTGGGGCGCTTTTGTAATTCTTTATTTCCGCCTACTTATCTGCTTTTAATTAGAAATATTAAGGAACCGAGAGCTACGAAAACAAAGCTCCTCTCATTTCCATAATAAAGCAATTTGCAGTTATATTAGCTGTTTAAAAGCGAAATGTAAGATAGCATCTAGGGGCGAATCGGTTCGGATAAAATTACAAATATAATTAAAACGATAGGATTTCGCCAATAATGGAGGGTTGGATAGAATGGTTTCCATTGCTTCTATTTAAGGAGAAGAAGGTGAAATACAAAGTCTTAGTCACTACAGTGGTTTACTAAAAAAATATCTATATTCTACTTATAAAAACCGTCGAACTAAATTGACTGTTTTTTAGATTTAAACTAAATCGAATGATTTCTGAGATTAAAAATTAATGATAGCGAACGTAAATAAAAAAAAAATTAATTTTAACTAACTAATTATATGTACTATAAAGGTATTTCTAGGAGTTTTCCACAACAAAAAAATCTATACTTTAGTTCTGAAACGATCGAACTAAATTAACAGATTTTATGCTTTGAACTGAATTGAGTGATATTTGGGGGTAAAAACTAATGATAGCGAAAGTCTAAAATTTTGTATATTAATTTCAATTAAGGAATGATAGGTATTATTATTATTATCTAAATTATCCCTGGGGATTTTCCACGAAAATATCCATACTTTAGTAAAAAAACCATCGAACTAAATTGAATTATTTTTGAAAATAAAAAACGAATGATAGTGAAAGGATTTTGTAAGATTAATTTCAACAAAGGTACGATCCATATCAAGTATTACTAATCAACTGATTTTGTTGATGAAAAAGATAATGATAAAGATGACCACCAACTTCATAATTCTGAAAGGATGGAATTTAATTAATCGATATTAATACAACTTTAAAATTAAACCAAGCTAAATCAATATGAATAATATTATCGATTGACAACAGGCTTTGTCAATATCTTTTAAATGGAAAATTTTAATTTCTTTTATTTTATTGCTAAATGTTATAATTTTTTTAAATATTTTATTTGAAAAGAAATTTTATTTTGTGAATTCGTCAGTTGCGTCCAAGGTTTAGAGTATGTAATTCTTTATTTATATACAATGATTTTGATTAATTCACAAACAATTCTCAGGACAAATAGTAAATTATAATGCCAGCGTCATTGCTATTTCTGTTATATTACAATGATTATGACTACAATACTTAAGGATCAGGAAAAACAATCAGAATTTTAATTCTTTTATTTTATTGTTAGATGTTATAATTTTTTAAATATTTTATTTGAAAATAAAAGATATGACCAGGACCGGGACCATGGTCATATCTTTTCTTTTCAAATAAAATGTTTAGAAATGTTTAAGTTCTTTTTATTTAGGCACGTGTAACTTACCTCTTAAAACGAACTATTACTATTAGAGAACAACAATTAACTTATTTTTTTTTTAAATTTAGGTAAAAGATAAAAATAAACTAACCAAGTTGAGATACATTGAACCTGTAAATAGTGCTATAAATAATTTAGAGAAGGAATTGCAGAAGAAACTTTATTGCGAGAGGGCATTTCCTAAAACGTTCCCTCGTCAACAATGAATAATTATTAACGCCGGTAATTTGGCCCGATTACGGCCAATTTACTCGAGGGACTCGAACCCTTGCTAGTTAAACAATTTACAAGTTTTCCTTTTTCCACTTTCCCATTGTTAAACGGAAATAATGGCCCCGTATAAATTTATTCCGAGGAAGTATTCAGATGACACAATTACGTACCATTAAATATGAAAGATACAAGTTCTATTCCGTAACGAGATAACGGAATAGTTGATAAAATTGTTATTGCCATAAAGTAAAAGTGTTCAATAAGATACTAAATAAAAACAATAATGATAATATATTGCATGATAATAGTTGAGCTTGAACTATTATTATAGTTGATATTGAACTATTTCTTCATACCCAAGAGAAATTTATTGACCTCCACCAGGACCAATGTCTTCCACAAATAATGATAATAATATGAAATTAAAAAAGAGTTGAAACAAACGTAGTACTTAATGGCGCTATAATGGAGTACGTAAAAAAATATAAATAAATGTAAAATAGAATTGTGAAATAGCCATATTGCACTTTGACTTTCCTATTTTTTATACGGCCTCTTGTCTTCTGTTATTGAGTTGTCGATTATTACTAATTTTTTTCCTTGTTCTGTTTTTTGAAGTTTGGCAAGTCTATCTTCTATTTAGTATTTATCAGATGTTTTCAGCTAACCTATTCCAGCTGGGGTCTAGTAACCTTCCTTATGATTCAGTAGTTGAAATTGGGAGATGGAGGTGGTGGGATGATTCCTCTGGTTAGTCTTGCTGCACTATGAGATTAGGATGTGCTTGAATCGTTTTTCCCCTTTGCTATTATTCTTTTTCTGCACAAAACATGCCTGAATTAGGGGAAAAATTGACAAGTATTTATGTTTCCGATTTAGTTTAGAGCGTATAAGGTAACGTACTGTTAAGAGCTACTGGGTGTAAAATGAACTAAAATATTACTTAATTCAAGATACTAATATTTATTAACAATAGGATATTGCTAATACTAAATAACTTAACTATTTACCTAAAGTTGTACAAATACAATAAAATTACACTATAGTTTATAACTACAAATTAACACTAACAGTTCGCTAATTAAAGTCCACCGACCGTAAGACTCTCCAAATTTCACAAACTACACACAGTTTATTACACGGCTACTAACTGTCACTGTTACGCACTTAGCACTTATTACAGACTGATACTAACTGGCCGAAACAGCTGGCCTTTTTATATAGGCAAGGTAGGTCGGGGTGGGACATTTCTCAGAACAAGATCGAGAACCGTCCAGGCCCCATCCAGGCCGATCCAGAAAGCTCTACGCCGGTCTTTGTTCCCTTCCGCTTAATCCCACAGCTCGTCTAATCCTCTCAGCCGGTTTTTCTTCCCTCTCTGACCGTAACAGTACTAAAAACCAGTTGTTTATTTATATGAAGAGAGGGCAACCCTCGGCCCATCTTAATTATTTTTTCCGCCCCGTGAATTTATTAATATTTTTAAAAATATATTTATTTTATAAAGGTCTAAAGTATTGATTACCAGTGTACTTTTTTTAAAAAATGTATTATTTTTGCCTATATATATATTAAAAAATCGGCAATCGAAAATATAAGATTAATTATGATAAATTCATTATAATGATTACAATGTGAGTTTAGTATCATTATTATTTCATTATATTTGTAATAACTTATCATGTTTCAGTGCGAAAAAATATCTCTAATGAGCCTGAATGAAATATAGAGATATATAATTTTAAATGCGTTCCCCGGAGTTATGATGCATTTTCCCATTGTTGCCAAAACTAATTTATATGATACCTGAGAAAAACAGTATTGTCCATGTTATTTTTTTTCCTTTTTCTAATATGCGAAATTAGAAAATAAAACGCTATAATATGAAACTGTTTTTATTCTACCCCTCCACACCGTTTGCAACAATCAAATTTGATATAATAACAAAAAGAAATTATGAAAGAAACAGGAAGTTAAATGTAATTAGTAAAAGAGGTTCTTAATCGCTATATATCTCCCGCTTGTTGTTCCTAAGCGAGATATTTTTTCCGATTCTTTAAATCATTCTTACTGTAGACTCCTTCATCCAATCTGCTAAAATACGCTTCTTCTTGCGCCAGAGCCGCCTCAACCACACTGGAAGAAAAAGTTCCCAGTCATTATTGATCTAGCCTACCCTTAACGGTACCCTGAGGGCTCAGCCGGGGAAAAAATTCAAGGGCTGTCTAAATAATTAATTTTTTTTCCAACATAGTCCCATAACGATCGATACTGCGACAGGGGGAAAACCATCTAGTCACAACTGTCAATGAAAGCAACCTGAAACTGCATTTGGTTATGGGAAACTGCTGAGGAGTAATGTGAATATCCCTGAGAAAAAAGAAAAGCCATAGGTTTATAGACAACATCGGAAATAGAAAAATCAAGTTTTACTAATGGATGTTCTTTAATAAGGAAATAAATAAATAAATGTTAAGATAATATTGAAGAATTATGTTAATTGTCCTAATATTGGGAGCGGGCTCAGTGGTAGAGCATTGAGTTGCCATGCCGAAAATCCTGGTTCAAATCCCGCTGTTGGCAAGACTTTTATATACTCTGTAAACGGCTGGAGATGGCTCATTTAGGATCTAGGACCCTCCTGGGGCTCAACCAGTCTCTAAAAGTAGGTTGCCAAAATAAGAGGGAGAATCCGACGGTTGAGCGTGATCTCTGCACATTGTTGTCCATGAAACAGTACAGTCTCTACCAAGTACTGAACCCCAGACTCATTCAAACTCATTCAAGGGTTTCCCCCCCTAATATTAGAGCAGTACTATACAAAATACATTTGTAAAATATGCATGTAAGTAGTAGTAATAATAGTAAATCCAAAAACAGGAGTGTGTATAAACACAATATTCATTTTATATAATTATAATTTTTCTTCTATAATTTAAATCATCCATAATTTTTATATCTGGTTTGTTTTTCTCCAATATCATTATTTCTATATTTAATTTTTCTTTTGTTCTCTAAAATTCATATGCACCATTTTAATTTGTTTGTCTCTCGTATATCAAGCCATGAATAAGACCTCCATTGTGGGTCGAAACGTCGGCTTTCAAATAAATAGTTCAACCCTATTTAAGAATTTATTTCTCCGTCACCAACCCGGATTTTCTTCCCCCTACTTATTCTGTAGTTTGACTGTAAACCAAATAAATTGGTTAATAAAAAATAATATCTTACCCCGTTACCCACTACTCAGAATTTATTAGGATTCTATACGCAGGATTGTATTATACTGTTCTATTGTATAAAGTGGTCACACATTGCATCATAGTTTCCGAAATAGTCCTAGAAACTTGTCAGAGCAAGTACAGTTTCCTAGTTCCCGATTGGAAGACATATGATACTCTTTTATAGATCTGAGTGTATAGGTTCCCACATATACGGCGTAATTCAATGCCGCAGTCGTTCTAACATAGCAAAGATCGGAAATTATGATTATAAAACTTTTTTCGTGGTGTTTTTACCAACTTCAGCCCTATATCCCATCCTCTCTCCGCCACAAACTGTTGCTAAGTTTGTATAATTGTACCAAGTCTATTACATACATTTTTTTATTCGGTGGATTTAGCAGTCGTTGGCTCGATTTATCCATGTTTAGTGTATCTACTTTCTTTTTTATCGCTTATCTAGTGGTGCTGCTACCTATCGGTGTAGATCGAAGGGATTTGAAGCCTACCATCTGTAATTCATTTTATGACGAACTAACGTTATGTGTGGGACTTACCTCATTTTAGTTTCTTTTTGGCCAAGAGGTGGCTAAAATTTTCCTATATTTATATTTTTGTTTTTGCGACTCAGCGTTGGTGTTATGGTTTTATGCTATGCTATGCTGTGCTGTTATGTTCGGTTATGTTATGATACATTGATGAAATAATACTAGAATTGTATTATGTACTTTTTTTAAATTTCTTCAATTTGGAAATTGGACCTAAAGCCTAGAAACCTGGTCACATTAGTAGTAAAATCCTCAATTCAATCATACTAAGAAAATAATATCTTACCGGTACAGAAACAAAAAAAATGAGACAGAACAACTACGTATAAACGGTACCTAAACAGGGCTTACACTATTGCTTTTAACTTTTTTAATCAATATGCTTATATAAACTAGCTTTTAAATACACATTGTCGAAACGAATTTTTTTTTTACGTTGATGCATTTATAACTTCTTCTTCTTTTTTTTTCTTTTAATACATTTATATGTTTTTGTAATATGTATGTGAGTGTGTGTGTATGTATATGGATATGTATATACAAATGTGTGTATGTGTGGTATACAAATTTATATAATAAGAAAAACAATTAAAATAATAAATTATAGCAGTACCAACAAAGTGATTGGGCTTACTGAGAATATAACTTTCATATAATTCAGATATCGCTGTAAGGAATATACCAATGCCACCCCTGTTGTGGAAAAAGGAAAAAAAAACTAGTTATAAATGGATCAACAGAAATTCATTTAATATTTTAATTAAAAACGACACCCTTCAATAATTTGTCATTCATGAGTACGAAACATTCTGTTAATTTTGTATTTGAGAACACGCCAGCTTTCATCGATTCATTAAAAATCCAGCATACGGCCAATTAGAAGTTGTAATTCTACAGGCTATCGTTATAAAATATTTACATGAAACAATCAAGCCCAAACAATTAAATGTAATTACCAACTACGCCGGAGAATGAATAAATAACTGAATTCTAAACAAGGTAGGCGTTGAGGGTAGGAGCGTTCTTACAGTGGGGAAGAAGAAGTTACAACTCAAAGAGTCGAGGGACGAATCAAAGAACGGGTAAACATTTATGTGAGAGTCTCTGAAATAATTTCTTCTTTCGTCTACCTTTTCTTTCCTACCAACCTGACTCAATCATACTCGGTAAAAATCCATCACCTTTCAAGAACAGTAAATATGCTATATATAAATTCTTTCTTGTGCCAAAATTGCTTCTAGATGAAGACCCCGAAGAGATTGGAAGTAAAGAAGATTAAAACTTGATATTATGAACATTGCCATGGTATACATGTGAACTTATATTATGAACTTGATATTATATACATGTGCCACTACAACCCGTGAAGGGTCTGGGTTTCGGTGATTTGTACTAGATCACGCTCAACCAATAGACCCCCCCCCCCTTATTTTGGGTACTCTTTATAGAGGCTAGGTGAGCCCCAAGAGGGTCCTAGATCCCATAAGATCCATCTCCGAGTGCTAACAGTTTAAATAAAAGTCTGCCAGCGTGATTTAAACTCAGGACCTTCGGCATGACAACTCAGCCCTCTACCACTGAGCAATTCCGCTCTCTACTTTAGAACATTGGAAAAAAAAAATCAAACCGATAAAAAACATAGAAAACCAATCCATCTGATTAAAATTCATTTATCAGGAAAGTTATAGGTCACTGAATCTGTCACCACCCAATAAAAAATTTAAAATGGGAGATTTACTAGTATGATCAAAATTTCATTTCACGGAAAAGAGGATTGAGTTAAATACAACAGATCTTTTCAAACGGATAGTATTAATTAATATACCCATTCTAGCTACCATAATAAAAATTATATTATTAGTTCGTAGATGGTTTAGCGTAAATAAAATTAAGACAAAGAATATGATAGGTTACACATATTTACAGTATTTCATTTGATAGGTAATACTCAAGTGAGAATACTGTGTCCTGATTATGTATTAATAACCTTTGGAATAAACACAAATAATTGATATTTTCCGTAAAATTGTTGACATGATGGCCGAGGACATCACAGATACAGACTCGTGAGCAGCTAGGAGAGGAGAGTACTATGCTACTAAGCAAGATAATCAAGCAGATGGGAGGGGATATCGAGGAGATAGGTCTAATGAAATGTGGCTTATCTTGGGCGGCAAACAGGAAACTACCAATAAGGGGAAGAGCCATTAGCAGCCCCTGTACACATATTTGTACTCACTGTGTACGCAGTCATCTACCGGACCCTAGGCACTACCCTACCATCACGAAATATATAATTACAGCTCCATCTAGTATTTCGTACTTAGGGTATGTTACAATAAATTAACTTAAATAAGAAGCGAGATAAAGCTAATAATTAGTCCGAAATAGAAATCTAGCAGTCATTTTAAATATAAATATTACTAATGATTTTAATTTACCATGTTATTAATTTTACATTTGTTCATTTTTATTAACGACCAAAAAACAGTTAATATTACACGAATGTTTCAGCTTTAAAGTTATTTAAGTACGCTAATTAAAATAAATAGCCAGAAATCTAGGTCATTGCGTAAAATGTTGAAAATGAAATTTGAAATCATTAGTTTATTAAGAAGGGACCACTCGTAAAGCAACGAAGGAATTTCAATTGAAAGATTTGAATGGCCTGTAAGTCAGATTTTTTACCTGAACCTCGCACAAGCATTTAACTATACTACTATAAAAGGAAACGGAGTGGCTGAGTAGTAAGTAGAGCGCTGGGTTGCCGTGCCTAAGGTCCTGGGTTCGAATCCATCTCCTGGCAGATTTTATTTAATCTGCTAACAGCCGGAATGGACCCTCTTGGGATCACCCAGCCTCTATAAATGGTTACCCAGTAACCAATTTTCCTATACTAGGAAAATCTGGCGGCATGGCGTGATCTAGGACAAATCACCTCCGTCCACAACTGTATTCCAAGACAGAACAGTACTCTACCATGCACTGAATCCAAGGCCCTTCATTGGTTGTAGTGGTATAGTTCTTTTTTTTTAAATACGACTACAACCTTGTGACTAAGTTGCATTATAAACCAATACAGTTAGTTCATAAGAATACTAAATCCTTAAGCATTCTAAGTGAAGTATTGCATAGTCCCTTTGCCGAATTGTTTATTGTACGTTAGGCGGAGAAGTGGATTATCGCTGTTTGAGGCCTCTAATTGGATTGCTGCCAACCCCCCCCACCCCCTCACCCCCGGAGCAAAGTCCGATTTAAATCGATCTACATCGATGAAGTAATCGATCAGGTGGAAAAACTTCGTTAGCGCAATAAGCTGCCTGGAACTTTTGTTGGATGAAGCTGGTCCCATCCTTAGGAAAGTCCACCTACCCTCTTCTTACTTCTCCCTCAAAACAAAAATTGGAATAAAGTGAATCCTGATAAATTAAAACATAACTCATTTAATGAACAACGGTAAAAATTAAGTTTCAATGGTTAATAAAGAAATAACAATGTCGCTATGCTCTACATAGGCTAGAAAGCAGGATGGTATGTAGATACCACAAAGTCCATCCTTGACAGTTAAAGTAATAAATAATTTATCTTAAACTAATCTAAGACTGTAGAAATATTCGACATACCTGTAAACCATTCTTCTAGAGAATAAAATAAACCGGGTGGGGGTAAAATAGTTCCTTAAATATTGAAACTATTTATTTGAAATATTTTCGAACCGCGTTGCAAGTCTTATTCGGATCTTATTACGTGTGACGTATAGGAGAGATAATTCCCAGAATACCTTGAATATCCCATACTTGTGACCTCTGAGCCCTGAAGAAGACTTGCAAATGTAGTTGGAAATGGACCTTCTGCATAGCAACACATTACTATACTATACGCTACCACGCTACTAAATGTTCGGAAAAGTGGGATTTCTTATATATGTTTAATTATCTTAAATAGCGTTTGTAAGAGCCCGACCGTGATGAATTGTCGATCCAAGGAATTCCCCATAATCTCCCGATAAAAGGGTCCCGTTAGGAATGAAATTGAGGGTAGGACCTGAGGGATGGAACATCGTCAATATTGTCTCAACCCTGCGAAGGGGAAGTTGTTTGATGTGAACCATCAAAACGTTCGAGCAACGTCGAATTAAAAACGAAGCTTGCCATCGACCTGAGTGCCTTACAAGGAGTGGTTGCATGCTGCACTTGTCGGCGATCGATCCGCGACTCTAATGCACGGGGCTTTTACCCATCGTTGCAAGAAGTAGGGGGGTTGTTAATGCTCTGCAATCGTTAAGGCAGCTCCTTTCCCTAGTTCCATCTACCCTCAGTCGATTCTCTAGTTACAAACGCGAAACTTTTTCTTATAACACTTAGAGGATTTTGAACTACGAATAAAATTAAAATTGTTGATAACAAATAATAAAAACTATTATTTTTTTAAATATTTTCTTCCCCTCCTTATGTGTTAGACATTTTTCCTTAAGTGGAACTACAGTAATTTTAATAATTATTTCAACACTACAAATAATGAAGTTTTGAGCTATTTTAACATGAAAAACTAAAAGGGCCTTGCAGTTAAGTAAAATTGTAAAAAAAAAAACAACTAATAAAACTTTCTTTTTTTACCCTCCATTTTCCTTGTATTTTTTTTTTTGGAACCATAGTTTTAATAATTTTTTTCGACACTAAAAGGAATACTAAATAATGAATAAAGAGCTAATACGACATGAACAACAGAAAATATAACGGTTATTATGTATTTAACTAACTAATATAAATCATGTAAATAAGTAATAAATTATAAAAAATACTACTAACAACTTTATTAAATTTTCTTAACCTGCTTATGATACACATTTGTTTTCTTTTTGTCTTTTAATAAATGATTTCAACACTACAAGGATTATTAAATAATAAATTCACCACCTACAACGTTGTTTTACTAGGTAATTTTCCTTTGAAAACAGACATTTCATATGAAATGAACCTGTAGTTTAAAAACATTTAAGGATTTAAAACAGATGCATTGGCCTATGGAATTATAAAAATCAAATAAACAGATTAAAAATATCAACAATAAAAAATTAACATCACTAATCAATAACCCAAAAAGAAATAATACAAATCAAAGAGGATCATTATTAAAACTAATAATAACATTAGCATAAAACAATAAAGGGTTGTTTTAATACTGATAAGTCATATTGGTTGAAGCACAGATTAATATATATTGTCCTTTTAAACAATACGAATAACGATACATCATATATAATGAATGATCGAATTAAATTAAATCCATAAGCCAAATAATCGTAACAATATCAAACGTATTATGTTTAAGTTGGGTGTTATCTATTTGTTTGAATTTATAGATAGGTCATAAATAATTTATTATTTGTTTAAATAAAAGTAAATAATTAATTAATATAATTAAACGCATATTCTAGATCAAAACATTTATAGCAATCCAGTGAAACGTAATATAGAAAATAAAAAAAGGTCTAAATTAAAATTAATACTCACATGCAATGAAAGTAACTTTAGCACTCCAAGTATGGTCTTACCTGAAAAAACAACAACGAACAAATCAAATGAAGTTCATATAAAATTGTATACTACACAAAAATTAATTAAGCTATAAATAATGCTATTTAAGGAGAAAATAAATCATTTAAATAATAATAAAATGATGGTGAACCCATTTTATCTAAACCCAGATTATTAAAAAAGTTTTCATTTGTAATAATTGATTTCATACTAGTAATATACAATTGCATTGCTTTAAATTACGTAAACAAAATTATTACGTTTGCTAATAACCTCTGTAACAGTGGTTAAACATTACCACTAAATTTTTTTTAGAAAAACAAATTTTAAAGATTTCAACCTTTTGGATTTCCAGTGATGTGCTTCAACTCACTTACACCTGGTTATTTTCAACCCTAATTGAACAATTTAACACTCTATCCAGATTTAATTAATCTATAGATGTATGATGAGCAATTAGTGAAATAACATTAGACGTTAAAATATCCTGAAATATTATCACATAGATTATTATAGAAAATATTTAAACACTAGAATGATCACCTTGTTGCTAATGGTATATGCAATATATTGTTTATTAACAAATATTACAATCCAGGACTATATAAATGATAATATAATATTTAAAACTATTAATGATGGAGAGAGAAAATATATTTATAAAATAATGATATTTATTTCTTCCAAACTTATGAATAAATATTTATATATATACACGTACTGTGCCAATTAGCCCACAAAGAGTAAAAACATTGATAAAGCCGCAAACCCTCTGAACAAGAGTAGAAGATCAGACCATAGCCAAAATAATAATTAACCACTGTTTAGATAATTGAATTGAGGCATAAATACACATTAAACACTCTTGCAAATGTTTATATTGTAGTATATTAACTACCCTTACTAACAAATATTTATTAACTCAATTATTCCTCATTTATTAATATGGTTAATCATATCTCCCATGCTATATTAAAAATGGAGTCCAGTATAATTGATTCGGTTGACGTCTCTATAGAAAAAAAACAGCTCAGTGGTAAATATTTTTTTCATATAAAAGCTCGATGCGCAACCAATTGAAAATACCTTGAAAATACTTCCGACAGAGCTGTACACTCTTTGGGTGGACAATTTTATAAATCCCGATATTTCCGATATCTCTATTGAACTTGTAGACTTAATTAGCTAAGGAAAGTTTTCCAAATTATATTTTTAGCAAATTAGATTACGAGAAAACATTCAAGAGTATTTAGTAAATATAAATAAGTTTTAAGTATACTCTTATAAACGTAAAAATAATAAAATTATGTAAAAGTATGTTCTACGTCACGTTTTAATATTTTAAGAAAAATGAAAAAAATCTTAGTTGAAAATCCGTCCAACCTAGATTGACTTTACAAATTCTTTACTTCAACGTCAAGATGGAAAGTAAAAAATACTTCCAGGATTGCTTTAAAAAGTCTGAACTTCAAAGAACATCGTCCTACTAAAGATATGTTTAAAACTTATAGATATGTTTTTTTTTTTAATTCTACTTTTAAGCGATAAAAATGCAATCGGAAAATTTGTTAACTATCCAAAGTTTTTACTTCGTACAGATTTTTAATATGTAAACTGTAAGATGAATTGAGCTTCTATAAATAATATTAAATGAACATTAAACAATTTATGACGAAAGCACTAATAGGAGAAGTGCCCCGGAGCGAGAGAAGGTAAAGAGCAACTTTGGCCTCGCGCCCTTCCTAATTAATTTATCTTACAGAAAATAATCCCTTTTTATAATGAGTTCAGCCCTTGTTGCAAATGTAACCTCAAATGCAATTTTAATTTTTACTTGTTTTTAATAAATAAAAAAACTACGCGCACATAAAATTATTAACCCAGGAGTCTAGTTGAGTCCTCAACTAAGGGCTCTATGATTAAAAAAACAAGGTATTATTAAGAATATGTTATTAATTTGAGTATATGTGAGATATGATTACAGCATGGAAAATTTTCAATAAAAGGACGAAAAAAAGATTAAATAGCTTTTGACTATTCCCCATGAATAGGAGTTAGATTTTACAATCCATAAACCTTTATCTTTGAAAACACGATAACAAAATTTTTAAAACAACAAGCCTACAGATGTACTGCTTCCTGGACAACGGTTATGCAGGGAGGTGGTTTGTCCTAGATCACGCTCAACCGTCAACTTTCCCCTTTTATTTTGGGTGCCCGCTTTACAGAGCAGTGCTGAACGGTGGGGGGGGCAGTGCTCTACCACTGAGCCAATCCACCCCCATAATGAAATCAAATCAAGCAAAATTTTACTCATAACAATTTACCTGTGTATAAGATTTTATCCTAGTATGGTAAGAAGAAGACAATAGGATAACATAATTATGTACCACCGTAAAGTGTGTACATGATATAGGGTGTGTATATATATGATACATGAAGTGTATATACCTCAACGATACCGAGGGCATTAAGATCCCATTATTCAACAAGACGCGGCAGGGGCCCCTCCAAATGGCAGGCAGATTATACACTGGGCTATTACATGCTCCAACCTACCGGTTCTTCCATTCAATAGAGCTGTCAATTCCTTCGTCTATACTTCGTCAGATATCTCTTTTTCCTAAATTATTGTGCAATAACTGCTGACTAATTACTAATCCCTAATTAATTAAGAATCCTAGTGCTGCAGTAGTTTCAATGTAATGTCAGTCAGTGCGATTTAAAAAAAAAAAATTGAATAGACAAACTATGGTTTATCTACTTAAAAAATATTTTAGAAGATACTGATGATAAATCATTAAAAAAAAAAAAAAGCGAACTCGGTTAAAAAATTAAACAATGTAAAAAATGGAAAGTTGTTCTTTTATTGGATTAAAAAAATCATCAAATGTATCAAAAATTAAACACCTCGAATTCCGAACAAACATCACTATGCATTTCAAATAACTATAATCAAATTTTAAAATAACATATAAGCAGAACAGATAATAAACCTGTACCACTATAACTCATGAAGAGTCTTCGATTCAGTAAAATAAATAGGTTGCAGTGTTTATGGGGCAACGATTGTGCAGGGATGTGAATTGTTAGCTAAAGCGCAAGGTATTTTCCTCAATTAAGGGTGCTTGCTGAGTGAGCCCCAGGGGGGGTTAATAGGTCCCACAGCGTTAATCCGTGGGTGTTAACAGATTAAATAATTTACCTAACAGGAGGATTAACTCAGCATTCTACACACTGCACTACACCGGTCCCTTGTAATATAAAACAGTATTATAAATATTTAAAATCTTTTCAAATGGCCATGATCATTTAAAGCTGTTAGCAATAATTTAATCACACTAAAAAAAAAAAGGTTTATTAATCATTGAGGATAATCAAAAGTGAGACATATTTAATTAAATTATACTTATTATGCTCTGGAGTTTTATTGTACATTATATGAATTACACGATACACATTAAATAAACAAGAGAGCTTAGTTAAATGAAAATCTTCTGTAACGGAGGGCCAATTAATTTAATTGCTTCGGATTATCAACATAAAATTGAAAAGGATAGAAAAGGAATTAGAGAAACAGGCATTTGATTGGGTTAAAATTGTACTACATTTCGCTCTGAATACAGTTAATTTAAAAATAAAAATTAATGAATATTTGTTGAACCTTTAGTCATAAAAAATAAATCTGTACAAATACAAGCCGTGAAGGATCGAGTGTTTAAGACATGGTAGAGACTGTACTATTTCTTGGATATGTCCTAAATAACGCTCAACGCCGGCCGTTGATAAAATCCGGATTTTATCTATTTTTTGTACCAACTTTTAGAGGTTCGGTGAGCCCCAGGAGGGCGCAAGATTCCAGCCACTAACAGTATAAATAAAATTCTGTCAGTGAGCGGGATTTGAACCTAGGACCTTCGGCATGGCAACTCAGCGCTCTACCACTGAGCCACTCCGCCCCCTCTTTTAGTCATAAATAGGTAAATAAGAATTTAAAATCGACTTGTAATTTTAAAGAAATAATCAAACATATCGTTTAAGACCTATTACGGATTCAAAGTCAAATTAAACGATTTATCAGATTATATAATTACTTTATCTGTTTTCAAACTTTTAAAAATGATACATGGAATATATTATAAGAGAATGTATTTTTCCCCATTTACGACTACAAGCCATGAAGGGTCTTAGGTTAAGTACATGGTAAAGCCTACACTTTTTCTAGGGCAATCGGGGAGCAGGGTGATTTCTTCTAGATAACATTCGACCGCCAGGTTTTCCCCCCAATTATGGGTACCTTCTTTATATAGCCAGGCATACCCCAAGAGGGTCCTCAGATCTCAGTCCATTAACAGATTAAATAAATTATCTGCCATAGCCGGATTGAACCTTCGGCACGGCAACTCGGCGTTTTACCACAGAGCCACCCTAATCAAGATCAACATATAAAACCTATAAATGATTTCAAGCAAAATTAAATATTGATTCACAGTAGTTTAATATTACATTCACTGAGTTTTGTTTTAAAATTTTAAAAATGTTTGGAATATATTATGAAAGAATATTTGTAATTCTTTTAAAAATAAAGTTGTGAGGCCCCCTGAAACCTGAATAACTTTTCCGAATAACGTGAGTGGTTCTAAATTGAAACACACTCAAACAGAAATGTTATAATTTCACACTTAACTTTAAACTTGTTTTAACAATTTTTTTTTAAATTTAATTTATTGATATTTACAACTATTATATGATTATAACCAGTAAATCTGCTGATATGTACATTATGACATGAAAAACACATGTGGAGTAACTACCCATCGGCAGCACTTCAATAAAGTTCTATAGAAATGGCCTCGAGGCCATCTTCTTTTCAGACGCCTCGGAGGGTTATCAGGAATAGTATGGGAAGCAAGTTGAGAGACTAGAGGATTCGAGTGTGTATGGAGCTTGTCGTGGAAGGATAGGTATCTAGTTTGGGCCAAATCAGTAACATAAGGGATATTAAGATCATGATGGATGAGTTTGTTTGTGACATAATAGGGAGCATTGAGGATTTTACGAAGGATTTTGGATTGTAAGGATTGGATACGAGAAGAATTGGATGGTTTAGTAGAACCCCAAAGCTCAACTCCGTAAACAAAAATTTAAATTGTTTTAAACAATAAAATGAGAACATCAAATATCTCTGTTAAAAAAAGCAATACAACAATACAACTAAAATGCAATGATATTTACAGGATAATATTTAAGTGTTATTATTATAATATTTATAGAGAAAAACATATTGAGTGAATGCGGTGGGTTCATTCAATAAACAATTTAGGTCCTGCATGTGACAAACGAAGTGGAGTTTAGGCAACTTTCAGATAAATAAATTTTATCTTTTCTGCCCGCCCCTCAAATTAAATGTGTCACTCAAGTTCAACCCCGAACAAAAATAAATCAGATCAATTTTCGCCGCACCCGTTAGCGGTCCGGTGAATAAAACACAAAACGGACTCTTCATTGTTAGATATTTTTTTATTGAAAAAATAAATCATCACCAGTAAATTTTGATAAAATCGAATTATGTTATTATTTCTAAACATTAAAAGACCTAATAATTAAAGAACGCAGGTTTATTTCGTATTTCGTATAATTATAATTCGTGAAATGTTAAATGCATAAATACAGCGTTTTATTATATTTAAATTTTAACATCATGTGATGTGAGAAGATGTAATCACATAAATACGTTTTAGAAACAAAAAGTTTGTCCGATTATAACTGATATAATAAATAGACCAAACAATAGGCAGTAAGGGGGGAGTGAGCTCCTAGTATTTTTTATGATGATATTTATTATTTGATACTTATTATTAATTATTATTTGATAATTTGGCGCTTGAGAAGGCAGTTAGGGATGCTGGTTTGCTAACCAAAGAGACAGTTTTCGCTCGGATGGTCCAGCTCTTGGATTCTGTTAAATAGGTTTTTCTAGCCCTGTTGAAGGCCACAGTACACTTGGACTAGAGGTGAATGTGGGGAAGACTAAGTAGTTGGCCGCAGAGGAAGTGCACCGACTTGCCGGGACCATCAATTTTGGCCCCTTTATCTTTGAGAAAGTTGCCCAATAGTGACTGAGAATAATGCACCTAAGATCGAGGTAAAGAAAAGAATATGGATGGCTAACAACTTTGGGCTACGCAAGGAATTCTGCTAACGCCTTCTATCACGGCAGACCAAGCAACATCTGTACAAAATATTAGTCCGCCCAGTTTTGTTGTATGGATAGGTGGACATAGACAATGACCAAGCTGATTGAGCATGATCTCCTAGTCTTCGAAAGAAATATCATCCGAATCTTCGGTGGAGTTTATCTAGATGGAAACTGGCGAAGGAGAGCGAACAACAAAGTATACTCAATGTTCAACAAAGCAGATGTTGTTTACTCCTGATAAAATTGGAGACTGCGATGTGCTGGTCATGTGGCTGGAATGTAGGATGAGGCCATTCCTAAAAAGACTTTAACAGAACCTCTGTATGGCACGAGAAGAAGGAGGAGACCGAAGATGAGGTGGTCGAATGGTGTGAAGAGTGACAAGAGGTATATCATGGGAGTCAGATGCTGGATGACGGCTGCGAAAAATAGAGACGACTGGAAGAGGAGGCCAGGACTCGTCACCGAGTTGTAGCGCATTAGAATGAATAATTATTTACAACTGCATTTAAGAAATTATGATATGTAAGGAAACAAATTAAAATTGGGAGGGATATGACTCAAAATCTATGAATAATGGATTTGTTCTGAGTTCATTAAACAAAATTATAAATAAAAAATAATTTGTAATTAAAATAGTTTTAATTATGTTCCATTACCGCAGTAGATTATTTGAATCGCGAACTGCAGAAAGGCAGCTAGTCAACTTTTCTACATTCTAAAAGAGAGACAAAAAAGCATTTTTTCCTGGACTAGTTCTTTATCTGCGGTAAACAAAATGTGCTATCTAGTGGGTACGTGTCCTTTCTTCAGTAAACGATGCCTTCTGTCTCTGGTGTAAGTTAAAAGTTTAAAAACAAAATAAAAGTTGGACCAGCTCTCTTCCTCAAGTTAGCAACTAATATAAGGTTCTAACTCTGTCAGTATTTTCGAATTTGGATTTCATGTGATGTCTTTTCCGTCAGTAATAAAGACATAGTTATATCTATTTTTTTTTTTAAACTATGGATAATAGGATCAAAATATGAAAACCATCACATCCATTGCTTGGAGATTATGTAGTTGCATGTCTTCATAATCATACTAGTATGATAATAATGATTGAACGATAGTATGGTCCGCAGTACTAGCAGAATGATGAACTTAAAAAATAACTGCATCAACTCTTAGAGTAAATATGTCATTTAATATTGTATTGATTGTTACAATGTTTGTACAATAATTAGTCTTAACTCTCCTCTTAGAGTAACCCATTATGTATTTTAAAGCTTGAGAGTGCTAAGTGCTTCGAAAAACGAGTTTAAAAAAATGCATTAAAATTGTTGAACGTATCACTTCATGAGAACAATGTCATAACTCAGAAAACTAATTTTTCCATAGAGAAATTTAAAAGACTAACGTGATTTAAAAAAATTAAAGTGTTGGTAACGGTAAAGCAAAGCCATTGTAATGATGGTATTAAAATTATTTTATTAATGATTAGGAAAATTTTAAAAGCTCGTACCTTTTTTGATTTTAAGTTATGTCACTATTCCCATAAAATTTCAAGTTCAAACATAATACAACTTGAAAAAACCATGTTGCAGATGGAATATCAGATAGGTCGTTCCTGAATTCAAAGCTTCAAACAGTACAGTTGCTACTAAAGGCTTAACCAGAAAATACCAATTTTTGAGTTATGTCGTTGTTCTTTTAAAGGAGTGATATATATGTTTTGACTAGCACATGGTGGATTTGGTAGAAATCCCTAGAGCAAAATAATACTCATCTGAAAAGTGTTTAAAGTGAGTACCCAAAAAACTTTGTTTACTAAGGTCAAATCACCTTCTTGCTTTCGTTACTTACCTTTGGTGGACGGTAGTGGTAAAGGTTTATATATGTATTTGATCAATACTGGTCCTTGAATAAAGTAAATAGTGATGTATATACATCAAAAATTCTCAAAATTCACAGGATCCTCGCAAAACATTCCTTGCAATATTGGATGCTACAGCATAAGATGGGATATGTAAGGCTGGATGAGGGAACTTCAAATCTGATACGAACATTTTCATCTGTAATTCGATAAGACGTCGGATCCAATGACATCCCCCAAGAAGACACCCGACACCACCTTAGATCGAATGCCATCCGGACCAGGGCGTGTGCTCCAGTCCCCGGCACCTCAGGGAATCCTATAACTAATCTTACATTCTGCCTGGATATTGGAAGGCTTCCATCTGCCCTTCCACACTTGGTCGGAACCCTGAAAGCTTTCATATCCTATCACTGAGAGATAAAATAAAACAAACTTCAACAGTAATAAGTACTTAAGGTCTATGGTAACTAGAAAAAAAGAAATTCGAGAGGAAATAAACGCGCGATTAAAGGGAGGAAATGCTTGTTATTATTCGGTCTCCACATTACTAAACTCGCGTCTTTTGTCCCGAAATCTAAAAATCAAAATTTATAAAACCACCACGCTTCTAACTCTTCTTTATGTACGTGAAACATGACCGCTAACGATGTAGGATGAACAACGTCCTAAGATATTCGAAATTAAGGTGTTGCGTAGAATATTCAATCCAAAAAGTGATGAGACCACTGGAGACTTTAGGAGATTACATAACGCGGAATTGCGAAGCTTACACCAGGTCAATACTATTCAAGTGAATTCGTGATAGTATCACGAAGATTAAGATGGGCTTGTAAAGTCGCTAGGACAAGTGACGAACGAATTTATAAAAGTTAATAAACGCTGTGCCGAGTAAGAGCGTAGACCGAGACGTAGATGGGAAGATTGAGTTACCTGGTGGATTAGGGTATGGGTAGTCATCCGTGGACAGATGGTTGTAAGCAGAGATTGGGGGTAACGGCACCGAGCCTTCATATCAACAGTAATAAAGTCTCTATTTCTTCTGGGACAACACATCATCGATACAAATGCTAATGATGAATAACACCAGTTTCAAGGTTCATTCGAAATCAATGTTTATCGTCAAACGTGTTTTACCTATGGATTTAGACGTTGTTTATGCGACTTTTAGATGACTATATAAATTTTATATCAATTATCAATCCTTAAGCAATGGATCGAAAACGAAAAATGTATTTTTTTTCATATTCAATACTTCAAATTTGTAACGACGACATGTATGTAATATGAAAAGAAAAATAAGGTCATTATTCATATTCCATGTGAAATCGTTCATTGATCTATAAACTCTAAACCAAAGTCCATTTTAAGTAGAAAATATAAGTAAATCACATTATGGGGAAAAAATTACAAAAAACAAAATCACTTTACCAGAACACTTCAGAATTGTTTCCTAGATCATTTCTAATATCAGACTTGATCAGAGATTCCAAGTTCTAAGTTAAACTTTTAAGTGCTAAATGGATGGTGTAATTAATTTTTAGATGCGTTTATGGAATACAATGTACAGAGCGAAGTTTATTAAAATAAAAGCAATAATAATCGAGTTTGGATGGAATACTGGAGTACTCAATACAATAAACATTTGGTTTTTGTTTCAACTATTCTGATAATGCTATTCAAATAAAACAAACAAAAAAAAAAAAAAACCTGTACCACTACGACCCGTGAACGAGTCTGGGGGCTCAGTAAATGGTTGAGACTGTACTGTTTCATGGACAACGGTTCTGCAAGGAGGTGACTTGTCCTAGGTCACGCTCAACCGCCAGGTTTTCCCCCCTTATTATGGGTACCCTATTTTTATAATATTTTATAGAGGCTGGGTGAGCCCCAGGAGGGTCCTAGATCCTATATGATCCATCTCCGGCTGCAAACAGACTAAATAAAAGTAACTGCCCGCAGCGGGATTTGAACCAGGATTTCCGGCATGGCATCTCAGTACTCAACCACTGAGCCACTCCGCCCCCATTCTAATAAAAATAAACTTCGTAAATTTAAACTGAGAGGATATTTGATTGAGAGAATTAAATAACATCATACCTTATATGAGGATAAATAATAATATACGTAAGAGAAAAATCGAAAATAATAAAACTTTCATTGAAATTACTTATTCGGGAGGTACGTAGTGAACTTTATTCATAAATATCCTATGACCAATACATAAATAGTGATTTACATCATTACATATAAACTATTTCATTACAGTGGCAATTTTACGCTGAAATAAGTTATTTAGAGACTTGACAGTATAAAAATTGTAGAAGAAAGAGTAATAAAATATTTTTGGGCAAGATGGATGGAAGACGGAATTACAGGACTTTTAACCCACTATAATTCACGGCTATAAAAGCTGTTGCTGAAATATTATCGTTAGCCAACTTCTCCCCAACTCCACCTCGGCTTCCTCTTCTCCTTCTTTCATTCTTTCTTTATTTTATTAATCCCGGTTCCTCATTCTCGGAAGCTAACTTAAATCCCTTTTCTCTTTAAAAATGTTTTTTGTTTTATTTAATTTTAACCGTTATAAAACTCTTCAGGTATGTATTTTTTACCTTTCCAGCTCAATAAAGTCTGGCTTTTATATTTCGAATGATTGAAATATAAATGGACCGAATTATATTTAAAAAAAAACAATAAAGATTTAATTTCCTAGATTGTAAGTAGAAGGGGCAAAGAGGAATATTTATACAAGAAATATTTTAATTTAGTTTTAATCAAATGAAAAAAAAAAATGTGAACTAATACAACTCATAAAGATAATTCTTTTAAGTACATGGTAATGACTATAGTGTTTCTAAGCCAACGGTTGGGAAAATTCACACTATTTCGTGCATAAAGCCTTTTATAAAGCGCTTTAACTACGCTCAGTTAATGCCATTATTTCTCGTGCGTACACCACGCCGCATCAATACTGATTCTGGCATTTCCTCCACATCTCTGCCTCACAGTATCAGAATAATTTCTATCTAATTAGAAAGTTCTATAAATTGGATTCGAAAATTTATCCGCTGATAGAAATCTTGGTAGAGAATGTACTGTTCTTAAGAAACAACGGTTATACGGTGGTTTGGCAAAGATCCCTGGCAACCGCCAGGTTTCCTAAGATAATTATGAATGCCCACTGTATAGAGGCTAGTAGAGGCCTAGGAGGGTCTGCAGATCCCAAAGGATCGACCAGCGGCTGTTTAATATATTAAACAATTTATATTTAAGCGACCTAACACTAAACTATCACGATAACCAATATATTTAACGTACTCATAAATCCATATCAAAGGTTATAAATCATAATACTTTTTAAAACGGATAAAAATAACGTCAACTAATAAAATAACATAATGAAATCAACACGTAGAAACAAACAAACAAAAGCAATTTTAATAAGTTTAATAGATTAAAAAAATTGTACCAATACAACCCATGAAGGTTATTATTAGACCTTACATACATAATGAAGCCCCTCGGTTGTCCAGAAAAATGATTTGGGTTAGATCATGCATAACCGCCATATTTTCCCACCAATTGAGGATACCCACTTTTTAGAGGCTGGCGAGCACAAGAAGAGTCTTCAGATGTTACAGAATCTATCTGTGAACCCATGTAATAATTTATCCGTCTGAACAGGATGCGAAATTCAAGTAATCTTACTAGAGCAGAACTAAATATATATTTTTTTAAGAGGTATAATTAATATCGTTTAATATTAATTGTTGCTGTAACATACGGTCTTCAACCTGGTCTGGGATTGAAGAGTAGGCATTGAAGTTGGTGCCTCTTAACGTATAATGATAATATCTCCATTAATTTTTTCTTTTATGACCTAAGCTAAGGAATAAAAACAGTCAAAGCCTTAGCCATTCCTCTTTAAATATTGATCGAAGTTGTTGCTAAAAAGAGACATATCCTGGCACATCTCACGAGTCATTAATTCGGCAGCATACTGCTAATGATCTCTTATTTAGCATCGAGGAGTCTGCAAACAGCGAGAAAATAAATGACAAAAGGCTTCCGAATGGGGAAGCGTTTTGAAATGAGTGTGTTTTTGCAAGTAAATAGGAAATAATAAAAAAGACTTCTCTAAATGTTTATTTTTCGTCGTTGCCAAGAAGCTTAATGAGACCATTAGTTGGGTATTCTATCGCATGAATGGCCAGACTTTATTTGTCTGAAATACACATGGAATTAAATTCTCTCTTTCAGGATGAATGGGTAATTGGATATTATATAACAGAAATTGCTGTGAGAGCTTTGTCACGGAAATAAATATCAATTTACATAACTAGACATAAACACTACCGTAAATATAAAAATAGTACTGTTTACACAAACATGACAGGCATTGATAGTTGAATACTATAGTTTTTTATCCCAATATTTTTAGTCAAGTCAACGAAGACGGTGTTTAGGGACAAAGAGGGAGCATATTTGACTTTGTATATTTCTCAATTCTACTCATACTAATTCTACTATACTCATATTACAGTTTCAGCTGAAGTTCTCGAATACTGGAAAAATAGGCACAAACCAAAAAAATAAACCATGCTTTACTTTTCAACACTGGTCTAGTAGTTAGCATAATAACTTACTAAGTCCAAGATCGCGGGTTCGCACCCCGTCAGGTGACCTTGGGATTTTTTAAAGGGAGTAAAAATCCTAAGTAATGTCGTCCTTCCGAAATGACGTAAAAACAGGGGTCCCGAGGCTATTAGGAGTCAGGTACCGGTTAAAGATCATTATCCCAATTATAACTGGATAGACAACATTTAAGACTTCCACTGTAGCATCGTCCGATCAGTCATAGCGGCCTAAAGTGACGTGAAATGAACTAATAACAACAATACCGTAAATAGAAAATGTAGAATAAATAGAAATAGTATAAAGTAATCCAAAATTTTTTTTTTTTTTTTGTAAGGATCGGAATAATGTCCCTTATCAGGAAATTACAAACGATTGAAGAGGCGTTTTCTCCAAAACATGTTTTCTTATGTAGTTCTAATGTTGCAAATAAGTAAGATCTTATTTAGAAAAAGACAATAAAAAAAAAAAAGAAAAAGTCAAGAGATTTTGTTCTAAGCTTCACAAGGACCATTTTCTTCTTCACATATATGTGTGTACATATATATATATATATATATATATATATATATGGAACACTACCTGGACTACATCGACAAAATCACCCAGCCTACACAGATACATTCCTCGCATAACACTCGAAAATTACAAACAATTACACAGTTCAGACTTCAAATTAACACAATTTTTAACAGAACACGGAAACACAAAACAGTATTTGAAACGATTTAACATTATAAGAACAGAGGCGTGTGATGAAGATGGACAGACCCACACTTACATATATTGACAGACATATATTGTATGACTGTTCACGATACGACCGACAAAGAATTAAATTGATAAAGAACATAATACTCAAACGTGGGACTTGGCCTGAGACAGACTAAATCGTTTTTTTCTAAATTTAAAACTGACTTAATATCATTTGTAAAAGACATTGATTTTGATCAGCTATAAGACATAAGAAAGCCAATTCACTAGTTACATAGTTTTTCATTTGTTTTTAGTTTTATAAATTATACTATAAAAACCCTCTTGCTGCGCTTAAAATAGTCATATTATTTTTATATTTGTTAAATTTTATTTTATTGTTTTTAATTGTATAATTTATGATTACTAAACTAATTTTAATTTTAGTCTCACATGTAAATAATTTAGTCAAACTGTATTTTTTAAATTTCTTATATTGTCTAAAATGTATTCTGTAATTATAATACTAAACTAATCTATAATTATTGAAATCACGTGTAATGACATGTAATATGCTTATTTAAGCATGGAGCATGTCCTAATATTAATAAACGGTCCCCCCATGGGGTTACCAGGGGGGGGGGAAGAGAAAGAAAAAAAATATTATTATATATTATATATATTAGTATTATTATAAACGGTTTCTCACTAAATGGGGAAGGAAGTGAGGAAGCACGAGTGCTGAAAGTATGAGGTTGAAACGCGTTCCTGACCATCGGAAATAAACTTATTCAAGAAAAAGTGCTACAATAACCTGGATCGAAGATATATTTCGTGAGCCATCGGATGCTTAACAAGTGGATGAGGTGGATGCAGAGCGAGCTGGTTATATATGGGAGTGTTGGCACTATATCTCCGGTCCTGACAATAAGAATAGCCAATTACCGAAGTGGCGGGTACCCACTTTCCTACCCGGTAGCCGGCTCGTGGCTATATATTAGGGTCCATCTCATTGGCCGGTCGGAAATGTTTCTGAATCAGCGGGGCTTTATAAATATTAAAGGCGTATCCCGATCGATCGAAGCCCTTCAAGTGCTCTTCATTCAGCCCCGGTTAATTAAGGTGGGTGGAGGGCTTCTCGGGTTTCATCGTCGCCGGCATGGGTAACTCAGAGATAGAACGCCCACAGCCGACTTCAGGACTGCTTGGACTAGTTTAGATTTAAAAGCAATAATAGCCCATGGATCTAGGAGAAAGGGGGGATGTGGGAGGGGAGAAGGCTACGTTTTGCCTGTTTTTGTTTACATTAAAAAAAAAAAACATATGCTAAATGGAAACAAGTGCCAGTCTAAAAAAAACCCGTTAATTTAGACCATTTAAAAAAATTCTACTATAGAGATAAAAACACTAAATTCTGCTTCGAAAGAGTACAAAGTCAGAATAAATCGTAAATTAAGTATTTAATTAGAGATAAATAAAAAAACGTTTATTTTTACCAACAAGCGATACTTAGAACTGACTATGTATGAGCTTGATAAACGAATGAGAAAAAATGTGTATCTACTAAGCATATAATTGTCATACAAATGCGTAATCTCAACGTCAATCACGGTCACCTGTGGTCTAGTGGTTAGCGTAACAAACTACAAAGTCCAATATCGCGGGTTCGTAGCCCGGCAGGTGACCCTAGGATTTTTTTAAGGCAGAAAAAATCCTTAGTTACGCCGTCCTTCGGAAGGGACGTTAAACGGGGGTCCCGAGCCTGTACGATGTCAGGTACTCGTTAAAAATCCCTATCCTAATTAAACCTGGGTAGGCAAAATTTAGAGCTCCCACTGTAGCATCTTCCGATTAGCCACAGCAGCATAAAGTGACGTTAAATGAACAAACAACAAACATCAACGTCAATCAATGATTCCTAAAATGAGGTCTCACTATTGGAGTATGTACATAAAAAACAACTTCGAACGAGTACAAAATAAGAACAAATTGGAATTTAAGTGTTTAGTAAGTAATGAATTGATAAAAAGTTGATTTTCTAACAAAATTGTCAACTACCGAAACTGAGAAGTAACTATATATGAATAGCAAAGTAAAGGAAGGCAATTAGCCCAAATTTTGAGACTTTCATTTTGAATTTTTTTAACTTTTGGCAGAGACAGGTATCCTTTACTGCAAAAAGGACACGGGTCTGCAATATACCACAGTCTTGGCATCGCCTTAAATATTTTGTTTATTGCAGATAGGGATCCGTCCTGTCAAGACCTTTTTTTTTTGTCTCTCTTTTAAAATTTAGAAAAGAGTACTGGAGTTACCGATTCATATAACCTTAATTAACAAATGAACACTTTAAGAGAAATTTCGAACCCAAAAGGTATCTCATCATCATATAATTAATGGATAATGAGATTGGTTCGATTACCTAAATATATTGTAGTAGTTAATAATTGTAAGAGAGTAGTCTCTAAGTGAGATGTAGTCCATAGTAAATAGGTTATAATGATAGTCCATAGTGATAAGTCACTTAGTTAGTTCACATAAGAATGTCTTTTGTAAATACATATTTATACGTTCAATATATCCATAAATCTATATATTTTTTACTAGTCGTCCACCGTTTGTTAACTATACAAATTTTATCATACATACAAAACTTAAATCTCATCTTCAAGTCATTATATCACCAAGAAGCAGGTTTGTGAAAGATTAAGGACTATTTGTCCAAAACTGGATAACATTATGTATAATATTACACATACACATTTTGTTTCCTTCGACAGGGGGATGAAAACGTTAAGTCCTGTATAAGAAGAAGCCCTATCCTCCTTCTTCATTAGGAGTGGTCCGGTGGACCGCATGGCTCTGGGCCAGCAACTCGAGCTCCCAAGTCAGCAACTATCCGTAGGTTTTTACAAAAAGGCGGATTCAGCTAGAAGAGAGGGTTTTCTTAAAGCAGACCCTCAACAGGATTCCAAGTTAGCTTTCCTATTTAGTAGCGTATACACCAAGTCATGATTAGAAAAAGAAATACATACGAGAGATAGGAATATCCAATTGAAATTTAGCAGCAAAGACCCGCTTAAGTTCAATCGGAATTGTGATAAAGTACATATCATTTGATGCATAAGGGATCAATAGCGCATTATTTGATTAAGAAATACAGTTTTTGCATGTTTAGTCAAACAATTCTGTCAAACAAGACTCTATTCCAGTCATTTCTCATTTTAGTCCGCTTCTGAACCTAAAGTTCCATTACAAAGTATTACTTGACTAAATTAGCGAAAAATGTGAACCAGTCAATTTTTGACAAATTTAGTTAACCACTTTTGATCCTGAACGCCTCATTTCAAAGATAAAATTAATAGCAATTTATATAAACACTAAACAAATTATACTCGCTTAATAGGACACTGAAGCTTATTGCTTATAATAATCCAGAAATTGAAAGTATATTAAGAACAATTCACTTGATAAAGTTGGAGTAACATATCATCGGCTTATTCAGTATATACAATTGGGGCACCTGTGGTGTAGTAGTTATCACAACAAACTGCTATACCCTAAACCGGTAGGTGGCCTTAGGATTTTTAAAGGGATTAGAAAATATTATGCCCTCCCTCGGAGGGGAAGAGAAATGGCGGACCCGAGCCTGTAAGGAGTCAAGCCCACGTTAAGAAATCCCTACCCTACATGGACAGGCAAAATTTAGGATTCCCACTGACGGATCGTTCGATCAACCATAGCAGCGTATAGTGATATTACATGATTAAACAACAGTTATGTATTTCGTACTAACTAAATAAGTTATACTTACTTCGGATGAAACCGAAGCTTGCTGGTTATAAAAGGTCCTGAAGTTTTTTATATTGATCAGTGATATAAATGTTATTTAGTACAATTCACCTGATAAATAAATTGAAAATAAAGGTATCAGCGGAGAAAACATACTACAATGTATTATGAAACTGAAATAAATGGGACGTTAAGGTCATTACGGTTTTTTGTAGTGAGGATTGTATGAGAGAAGAATTCGATACCTTAGGGGAGTCCCAAAGCTCTTCTCCGTAAGTCCTAATAGGGCTTATAATATTCGTGTATACAGTATTTGGGAGCTTATAACATTTACTATGACTAATAAATAATCTTTACTATAACGTTTTCAGCTAAAATAATTTAAATAAAGGCAGAAGAGGAGCTGGAAGCCTTTGTACGGGGCCCTCTTCATAAAATTTAATAAGAGCTTCTTTAAGTTGCGGTTGCGCCAGAAGGGCGGCCTCCTTGGATAAATTCTAGCTCCTTCCCTTCCTTTCGCGATTTCATAAATAGCGGAGGTTTTTCGTGCCCTACGGAGAAACCACCGAAGCAGGCGAAACAACAAAGAATCAAAATGGCGATATAAGAAGGGCTCAAATCGATATCAAGTAACTAAAATGTCTTTTATTGACAAACAAAACTACTGATTAATTCACATCCGTCGGTGTTTTACAACCAACAAAATAAATACATGTTGTACAAATAAACACACAACAAATATTACCTCTTCTCTTTAAAAGATAATATTTGCCAATAGGGCAAATAGTCGGTTCACATACGAAGTATCGAAAGTGAAAAAACTATTTTAAGGTTGATTTTAAATCAGTGCGTTGTATTTTACCTATGTCATTATAAATTATGGATTTTATATCAATTATCAATTCTAACGCAATCACTATAATCGAAAACAAACTATGTGTTTGTACAGATGATATCTGAATTAGCTGAAAAATTGTAATAAGCTCTGAATTTTATTTATAGTTTGATCCAATGGCAAGAAAATCAAAAATATATAAAACCACCCATCCACAAGAATATTATACAGGGTGTTTCGGAACATTATTCTTACAAAAAATAAACAAAAAAGTTCATATTAACACATATCTCAAACTCATTTATTAAACAAATATCAAAGGTTAAAGATTTATTATTTATTAATACTATTTATGCATTATTATTACAACATTTAGAGTAATTGTTCAAAGAGGCCTCCGTTTTGTTGAATGCAACACTCAGCACGACGAATCCATGGCTCTTCGTATAGCATCAGGATGGTTCTTGATAGTTACTGCGGCTTCCACGATCCGATTTCTTAGCTCTTCTAGCGTGCTAACTGCCACCATAGACTTCATCCAGCCCTACACAAAATAATCTAATGGCATTAAATCCGGAGATCGTTGTGGCCAATTAACAAGTCCGTTTCGACCAACCCATCGGGCTCCATAAGTTACATTTAAATAATCAGGGACATTATGAGAAAAGTGAGCTGGAGCGCCGTCATGCATAAACCACAGCCTTTGCCTAATGGCTAGCGGAATATCTTCTAGGTGTCCATGAAGATTATTTTGCAAAAAATGCAAGTAAGATATACCTGACAGCCTAGGCGGCAAAAAGATGATGTCGCCTAGAAGACCACAGCTGTCGTATCAGGGTTTTCATCAGCCCAAGTATGGGTAATTCGAAAATTAAGAATCTCATTCCTGTTAAACCAAGATTAATCAGTAACCAAAATGCGGTTTAGGAAGTTAGAATCTCGTGTGCAGTGTCGAATTAACCACTGGGAGAAATTTCTGCGCTTGTTATAATATTGTGGTAATAAATCTTGCCAACTCAATACGTGAAATGGATACAATTGATGGTCGCGTAAAGTTCGCCATACGCTGGTAGACGAAACGTCGACACGACGTAACAATCTTCTGGTACTAGTAGTAGGATATATCTGAACAGCATCGAATATTTATTCTTGAACGTTTGCAGTTCGTCGAAATCTTTGTCGACCGGAGTTACTCGTGTAGGTTTTAGCGGGCCATTAACCCTAAGGCGTCTTTTAATGGCCTCAAACGTTTTACGATTTGGTATTCTTCGGTTAGGAAATTTTTCACGATATCTTCGAACAGCAGCAGCACCGTTTCTATGTACCTCGCCATAAGTTAAAATCATATATGTTTGTCCTGAAAAAGTGAATAAATTTGTGGTGTGTCCTACGATAATCACAAATTGAACTTTCTCACAGTATTCACTCACACTAAAACACACAGAACTAGACAAACAGATGAGCAACAACTGTCACTGCTTATCGTTTATTTGTTTATCAGGTGAATAACGTTGTACAGTCAGTCTTAATGTAGCAAATAAATAATAAATCTTTAACCTTTTATATCTGCTTAATAAATGAGTTTGAGATGTATGTTAATATGAACTTTTTAAAATTTTGTGTTAGAGAACTCATACATATAATAGTGCCGGGCAATTCCGAAACAACCAGTATACAAAATCAAACCCTGTTAAGTAACAGCTGCAGTAGGCAGAACCGTTTGTAGGAACGGTTAAACCTGTTCCTGTTACAACCAAACGGTGTTACCGTTCCAACTAAAAAGAACAAGAGGATCCGATTGGAATGCGGGCGATGGCTAGCCTCTTTGAGACTCTAACTCCCCCCACCCCCGACACAACACTAATCAGCGTTCCTTATCTTAGACAATGCCTTTCCCAACAGTTTCCCTCCACCTTCAGTCACTGATTGCAATCTAAGTGGGCAACTAATACCAACCCTTTACTATGAAAAGTCCTTTTCTTTATACCTCCCTTCCTCCCGTCCCTTCTTTCGAGATACTCCCTTTAACTTCTATTATTAACACTAAAAAAAATTAAAATAAAGATATTGCTTCTGAAATCGTTATAAGTAGATACTACAAAGACTTCGTGAGTATTAAAATCGGCCGGTTAACGGTTAACGTAGCGGATTCTCTTATTTATTGGAAAGAGATGATGTTTGAGATAATTCAATGAAAACTTTGGAACTAACTTTGCAAACCGTAATTATTCTTTATTCCGGTTTACTGTTTCTCCATAGGTAATAAAATATAAGAAAGCAGTGTCTTCCACTGTCATATACGATAAAACATTATACTATAAGTCCTTTGTTAGGTCAGAAACTACACGCACATGTAAATAAATAAAAAATTCTAGGCGAATCCGAATTTTATACACCGATACCGTCAATCGCAGAATGCAAAATAACATGCGATTAACATTTCCATTTAGTTTACATTAAAAAATATAAAAGCAAAAAATTATTAACACGACAGTGAAGAAAATAAGTTAACTGAACAGAGCGGTCCGCATGCATCCGTTTACTATCGAATATCAACATCATTCCATCAACGGTCGGGCGTTCAACATATGTAGGGTAAGTGCTGCATATAATACGCTTGTGTGTTGTATAATAATATTCATACATTAATCAATTGGGCTTGCACAGCCTCTTGGCCTCAGAAAAATCAACTCCCAGTAAAACCTTTGTCTAGAACAAGTTCCGCCTCTACCAAAATGAACCTAAGACTCTTCATCAGTTGTAGGAGTATACGCCCCCCCCCCTTACTATATATTTTATATGCGATAAAAATAAGCATGAGTATAAAAATGAGATAACTTTGCTATATGAAAAACAAGAATCTGCATTTACAATCAATTCTCTTTATAGGGTGCAAGAAATATTTTACTGCCAGCCCCGGGAGAACAGTAATTCCCTTCCCGGCCCTCAAGAATTTTTGTCCCCGTTTCAAAAAGACTTCCAGGAAGGGCTTTTCCATATTTCCTAAGGAACGCCCGGAGAAGGGAGGAATGGGGGAGGGGGGTGGAAAGGGACGAGATTTGATTAAGGCGGAGAGGAATATTCGGCGAGTCGCTAAATCTGATGAGGAATTCTTTAATTACCAGACGAGGGTTCATCTCCGAGCCAAGCCTACTTACTAATCATCTCCCATCTCATCCAATCTCGTCTTCATCAGCAATAACGGAGAGTTATAATCTATTAATTGTAACTTATCTTAAACAAGCTGACCAACTGACTGATCCTGTGCTACTAATAGATTCGAATAATTAGTATTAATTACAAATTAACTAATATTAGTATTAGTTATTATTATCCTTCTTATTTTACATTTGCACCCGCGCAGTTTCAAATCCAAAATTTGACGTCAGTGTTTGTAATTTTTTCTCCATGATTAGCAGGAATATAGTTTCTGAAATGATTAATAGTTTCTGAACAGGTCTAAGCCATTGTCCTTTTAATTTTCTCCTAGCAACTATGGGTAACAAGGCAATAGAAACAATAAATTGATTTAGGTGATTTTGTGTAAATGAGAGGAATAGCTGGTATTTGATGTGAATATATGATTTTACAATGAAAATTTATATAGGAATTTCGAATCGTTTTGTTTGTATCTTATGTATATTATTTAAACTTCAAATTATAAATGATTAAATCCTGCCACGGAAAATGGTAAGTTTAATTTAAAGCAGAATCAAAATTTAGCATTTAGAATCAAAATGTTCCACATTTACGGAAAAAATATTCTTCATTTCTAATAAGGCTAGTATTTTCAATTGAACCATTAAAAAAAAGTTGTTGGCAAAATGTTTATACTATTTTGCTCTAATACTACTTGATAAAAAAAAAATATTATTATAATATAAATGTATAAAAATAATAATAACATAAACTATTTTACATAAAATGTAGTTCCAACGTGATTTTTTTTTTCTTTTGTTTGAAATTTACATTTTACCAGCAAAAAATTTAAACATTATGAGGTATTCGTAAATAAAATATTCTGTCTATTATACTTATATTCCTGTTTTCTCGAATATGTAGTTTATTTGTGGACATTCAAAGGAAATTTAGAAGAATTTCATTAAATCTCCTTAGCCACATTGCTAAATCACAATCGATAAAGTATTTTAATATTATTAAACATATTATGTGCCATTAAGATGGTGTCAAATTAGGAAATGAATGGTTTAATAGTTTCCACAGTTAGAGCTGTATTTTTATATGAGGATGTAATATACTATTGCTTTAATTCCCACATTCATGGATTATATTAATTCTTTATCCCACGACTGTATAAGCTTTTTTTAGGATATAAATAATTTAAAAAATGATATTTAACTTAATAGAATTTCATCCATTTCTTAAGTAAATACATAAAAAAGACCTATTACACTGAAAGGGGTTTATTGCTTAATAAAACGGAATCTTTTACGAGAATCCGAGCTGTTAAGGCTCCAATGGTAAAAAATGCATACAATATTTTATTATAAAAAGTTCGATTTACAGTTGTACACTTAATAGTTTTATTACCACTAATAAAACATCATAAAGCTTTGTCAAGAAG
Organism: Troilus luridus; assembly: GCA_964056705.1. NCBI lineage: Eukaryota > Metazoa > Arthropoda > Insecta > Hemiptera > Pentatomidae > Troilus > Troilus luridus. Next base: position 62,713,934 of record OZ057414.1, read on the forward strand.
CTAACTCTGACTCCGTGCTAAAAGAAGAAAAATAAATAAATAAGCATAAGAAATCTTTTTAGATCGCTTAACGAATTACAGATAAAAATAAAAGTACAACAAAATGGAAAAGTAAAGAGTTGAAGCATTAAGCATATTCAGAAAAATGTCATGATAAGTCTTCTTCAAAAGGATAATTCCAATGAACCTACTACTATTGATCTACTACTGCAAATCTTTCAAAAAACAGAACATTTAAGCAGGGGACTTCAAGATCAGAATTCCTACATACTGTTACATATGTATCAAATTTTGAAATCATTCCAATTAATAAAGCTAAATATAATTAAAAAATATACAAAAAAAATAAATTCAAGAGAAAGCGGAAAATATAGTTTTAAACAAATATTTATTATGTACTTTATTTATTGATCAAAACATATTGTTTGTTTGTTCATTTAACGTCACTTTATGCTGCTATGGCTAATCGGACGATGCTGCAGTGGGAGCTCTAAATTTTGCCTATCCAGGTTTAATTAGGATAGGGATCTTTAACGAGTATCTGACATCGTACAGGCTCGGGACTCCCATTTAACGTCCCTTCCGAAGGACGGCGTAACCAAGGATTTTTTTATTCCCTTTAAAAAATCCTAGGGCCACCTGCCGGGCTACGAACCCGCGATCTTGGGTTTAGTAGTTTGTTACGCTAACCACTAGACCACAGGTCGCCCCGATCAAAATATATGATGTGCTGCTCAAGCTCAATAAAAAATATAAATAATTTAATTGGAATCTTAATAAGTATACAGTTATCTTAGCTATGGCTTGTATTTGCATTTACATAGATGTTAATGAATTTTATTTCCATATTAAGCATTATTATTATCGTAAGTTCAACAATGCTTAGATCAGTTGAAATTTCAATTCTTTAATGATATAAGACATTTAATTATGACAAATAAAATCTTTTATGCGATACGAAAGGTTTAACTATTTATTGATCTTAGCTATCATTAGTGGCAATTGCACAACTATTAAACAACCTTTTAGGTAAATATAATTATTCTTATTTCAATGGAATTCTAACCTTTGGAAAATTGAAATTATTAACATTAGTCTGGTTTTCACATCTATTGGCACTCCGAGCTATAATTATATACATTTTCAAGCATTTTACTTAATAATCGAAACATGCCATGGACTGCACAAGCTCAATATAAAATATAATAAATTAAGTTATTATGAATATCACAATTATTAAACGACCTTATACCTAAGTATTATTATTCTTATACCAATGTAAGTTTAACCTTTAAACTACAGGTGAATAAATTGTATTACTCAGGCACAGGTCGCGAGGTGTCACCAGTCTCGAGCATGTTGCTGACGCGAAGCCACAAGTTTATCCCCTACCAATATTCGTAAAACCCGACTAAAACAACTTTAAAAAATAGAAAGCTTCAGACCCATAAAAAATATCCAACAAGAACTTGGAAGTAATCATTAGAATTGTATCAAGTGATTTCTACTCTAAGTAGTTAATTACAGCACTGAAACCGCCGATTATTGCGTTAGGTCGACCCAAGTTGTGAAATATCTTCCGTGTTGTCATCAGCTAGAGTGTAGCGAAAACTACGTAGGGACGATATTAAATAAGAAAGCTATAAAAATGTAGATGAAGTAGGGAAGCCGATTTGACTCGAGACAACAATGAATATATTAGCCAGGGCCTGAGGGGGGGGGGAGGGGGGTCAAAAATTAATTGTCACTTGGTTCTGGCAAATAAATATGCATGATGTAGTTCTGGAGGCTCCAGCCCTAATCCCGGGATCTGGCTTTACAAAAATAATTAAATACGGTCGCTCACCCTCGCCCGGGCCCCATGTGCCAGTAATATGTCCTCCGCAAAATGGCCGGCATAAAGATATCGTTATGAAAATTCTCCTTCACTTAATATTTACAACGGCTCGGAGTTGTGGGATTTTTTTAAAAGTTAAAACATAGCCGCGTTGAGCGACTTTTGGTAGGGGAAAAACTTACGGGTTCGCGTCACCGACATGATCAACATGCTCGCGACTATTGATGCATAGCGGATAGTGTATTAGTAATACAATTTGTTTACTTAACATAAGTTTAAAGGTGAAAATAATAATATTAAACTAAAAGGTCGTTTAATAGTTGCGCAACCATACTAATAATAACTTTATATATGGAAAACTAGTAGGAAATATATGAAAACCAGAATAGCATGATTTAGAGATATGAAGGTATGAGCATGATTTAGAGATATGAAAACATGAGCATGATCTAGGGCGAAACAGCTCTCTGCACAACCGTTTTCCTTGAACCATTTTTACACTTACCATTTATTGAACCCTAGAAGACCTATCATTGGTTGTGTTGTAGTGGTACAGGTTTTTTAAAGTGAAATTTGCTTAGCGGCGTTTAACCTGTGGACGAAAAACTTGTCGGTTCGCGTCACCAACATGCTCGAGACTAGCGACACCTGTGTGCGAGTTATGAAATAAATTTTAATCAACATTGGCTTAAAGGTCAGAATTCGATTGATATGAGAATGATAACATTTAACGAAAAGATAGTTTAATAATTCCGAAATTTTTCTAATAACAACTTAAAACATAATTAGCTATTAACATATTTCGTTCACCCTAAAATAATTTATTTCTCAAAGTAAAATGTCTTGTTTCAAGTTGATTCTGGTTGTAAATACACAAAAATTTGGATGAAATTTCCAAAATCATGAGGAAAAAGGGCTTGTGAATCCAAAAATCTTAGTGCCACTCTTGTCAATGATGTCATCTATTCCTCTTAATGACAATAAAAGTATGATAGTACAGTATAAGTTATTTCTGCTATAACAATTTAACTGTTTATATTCTGCTACCTTGAGACTAATAGTTTATTATGCTAATCACTATAACACATACTATAATATTACACCTGGTAAAAAACCAAAAACAAGGTGTAAAAACTGTTAAATTAGTTAACCTATTTTATTATTACAAATGGTTAGTTTATTATTTTTCTTACTTGACATAAAAATACATAATTATTTTAATAGTACCCGTTGTCCAATCGAAATCCATTTCAAATCCCGGTATTTTATAATTTGCAATAACAAGTTTATGTTGTAAAAATAATAATATTTTGCTTATAACAAAACTCCCTCCCGGGAAAAATATAGATAATAATAAAAAAAAGGCCACGCCCACAAAACATAAATCGTAAATACAATGCTACGAGGACAATAACGGAAACTCCCTTCAATATATCCCATAGTTAATTAGTTTTTCCAGGAAAATGGTTGATTGGGGGCGCATGTAAAACTTTTCTATAGGCATGTGTTCAATCAACTTTTCACACAAAAGGGCCCCTTAAATCAGGTAATTCCGAGGAAGGGTGAGCCGAACTCTGGCAATGACCTGACACAAAAAAAATAATAATAATTATAACAACTATTCAAACGCCAGCAAGATAAGTTGTTATATTTGACGGTGAAGTCGTCGAAAGGTAAGCATTAAAAAACGCAAGCAAAGTTAAGCCCTATATGAATGAAGATAATTTGAAAAAAAAAATTAATCACTTTAATGAAGGACTTGGTACAGGATTCAGTATGTGGTAGAGAACACAGTTTCTAAGACAAAGGTTGTGCTTGGAAGTGATTTGCCAGAGATCACACTCAACTAGAGTAAGCCCCAGGAGGGACTGTAGATCCCTCTCTGTCCAGCCGAAGGTATTTAGAGATAAAATAATTTAACTTCCAGAGTTGGATTTGAACCCGGGACATCCGCACTCAGCACAGGACTCAAAACACTGATCTTCACATGAGCAAGGAAAATAATTATCTGTAGCTCATGTATCAATTATTTTGTATCGGACATGTATTCTTAAATATTAAAGAAAAAGGAAATATTAAATTTCTTTATGGGATATATTTTAATTATTAAAACTTCAAATTTTTGTTTGTAAAATCAATACAGAAAGAAGGGTATGAAAATCTCTACAAAATTGAAATCAATCAAATGAATAGGAAGAACCCCTTTACAGAAACATCAAAAGAGAAAAAAAATGTTATTCAAAAAAGTTAAATATGTATAATCAAGAATGGTAAAAATATTATTCAGGAATAACATATTTGTCAAAATCTGTATTCAATATCTCATAACTTATTGTTTGTCCCGAATATCATTACTATTTCATGATAAATTATTAGCAAAAAATTTATAATATATCTCGATCAATCAATGATCATCGCAATCCTCAATTGCATATCTAATGATTGGAAGTCACGCAATAACATCCATTACGAAAAACCTGCCTGAATGATAGATATCACAGATATATGTATATATATATATATATATATATATATATATATATATATATATATATATATATATATATATATATATATATTATTCAATTTAAATAAGTCTAACTAATTTGAAAAAAAACAAACGGTATCGACATCGTTCTCCAGTAGAGTGTATTAGGATATTGAAGGATTGTTCTTGAAACTAACAAAAATATGCTACGAAAAAAAATATTTTTCTTCATCGTTTTATCTATGTTTCATCCTGTACCACGAATTCTATTTTAAACTCTCATTAATTCTATTCTAAATCAACATAAACTAAATTAAATATTGCATATCCAATCTGTGTTCAAACCAGATCAAATGAAAGCAATAGACGAGCAGCTCATTAATTAATAATAATTATATTCAAAATAACTGGCAATACCTGGTGGGGCTTATCCTCTATAAAGATCTATAATTCGGGGAAAACCAGGTGGTTGAATGTGATCTCGGACAAATCACAACCGAGCACAGCTGTTGGCTGAAAACGGTATAGTCTCTACCATGCACCAAGATCCTTCTTAGGTTGTAGTTGTCAGGTTCCAAAAATAACTATATATTTTATATAATAAAATTAAATAATTAATATGAAGTTAAAAAATTAGGTAACATTAACTTCTTACAAATTAAGGTAGTCTCAATCGAAACTGAGTCTTCCTAGGGCGGGCTGACATCCTCACCAGGACTAATCCCATCACACTTCCTGATCAGATTTTATACATTTAAAAATGTTAAAGAGCGTAATTTATCTATAGCCGGGGTTTTTAAGTGGTTAAGTCGAATTTTCTCCTAAATGAATCATGTAATTATCAAAGCGGAATCGAGATATTTTCGTAGCTAAAAAGAGTTATTGCTTATAATACAGCTCCACTTCAAGCCTAAAACATAAAAAATGGAACGAATCCGCTTCCCTCAAAAAAGTAGATGTATATGTAAGTGTATGAGTCTACAAGCATGTTTATACAAATACAGCTTCTAAAGATTCATTTTATGTTTCTCTATTTATCTTCCAACGGAATACATGTCCTCGGACTCTCTTACAGGATAAACACAAAGCCTAGGTGATAACATTTACCCTACTTCATATTCAATCTGAAATTCAAACGAGGGCGGTACGAAATAACAATGATCCTGTAAGAGAAGAGTTTAGCGTCGGCTTTGGATAGAAGACACTGAGAAGCGGGACTATAAAGGATAATGGACACGGAGACTGGAGAGGAGAGCATAAAGGGGAGTAATGCGGGCGGAGGTATGACACAGTCCTCAGGTTCCAGTGAATGGTACTCCATTCCAGTCAATAGCCACTTGGAAGCGGCTCTCTTTTAGAATGCCCCTCCACGTCGGATCTACTGGAGTGACTGGAGTAATTCCTCTCTTCTGGGGATAGTCTTCTCTCCGTAGGGGGGGGTAATAGAGACATAGAGAGGGGTTGTATTCCTGCTAACCAATATCAGGGATAGGCAGAGCTCAGAAATCTATTATGAATACAAATTTGCAATTATAATGTTTCAGAAAATATAACTAAATATTCTTGACGAAAATAATGTGAATTTTAAAAATAAATATTATCCTTAGCAATATTAATAGGTCAGAGTTACAGACCCGTTAGTGGCGTCATTCACATCACAATGTTATACGCTTTGTAATCCATACAAATTCCAAATTCCAATTGTATAATTGAAAAAAAATTGGGTATCAGATCCGCACGTTGTCACTTCGAGTTGAGTCACTATAAGTTTTAACCTTTCATTAATTTCAATTTTAATATTCTCGAAAATAAAAATAATCGTAAGCATTAGAATGGAAAAAATAGTGTAATTATGAGTAATGTTTAAATTTCGGTAATAATTTTATAAAGAAATAAACGTTCGAAGTACAGATAATATATTTGTTTGTTGTAACCTTCATTTGTTATTGAAATCATTAGTGAAATACCCATTTTCCATATAATAATAGTTACACCCATAAAATTAACATTTAATAAAAATTAATCGTCAAAAATCGTAGTTTTGATGTGAAGTTGCTGTAAAGAATTGCTGAAATAACTCCGAAAATTTCGAGGTTTTTTGGGCACCAAAAGTTTTCCCATCCGCTTTTTCGGTTTCGGTACCCTCAAAAATGCAACTCTCGATGTGTTGCGACCCTCAAACACCTGACCGCTGGCCTATATTTGGACAGTTTGGAAAAAATGACCAAGGGGCGTAGCTCAGAATCTATTAGACCTACAGGCCTCAGGCTGTGCTTAAATTAAAGCTAATTAAGTTTACTACAGCTTCATTCCCCATGACTTCCATCGTAGGATCACTCCTTCGGCCGGAGTTCCTCACGAAAATGGGCAGAAACTTAAAATTTGGACTTTTTGGAAAAAACGACCAAATTTCAAAGGGGCCTCACTCAGAATCTATTAGAGCTACAGAGCCGCGGATTTGAATTGTAGCAAATTTAATCTACATTATAAATGGTCCCCTATGGGTTCTTTAAAAATAAAAACCGCACCGATTAGGAGATAAAGGCCAAAAACTGAGTTAACTCCGAGAATTTCGAGGTATTTCCGACCCATGAAGAATCTTGCTTTCAGTACGTGGTGGTGATAAACCATTTGCCTACATTTCGACCCACATTGCAGGTCTCCTTCAAGACTTGCAATGAAGGTCAAAAGTATGATAAATGTTAGATTGATACTAGTAACCTACCTTACAAGCCCTGAAGAAGACCCGCAATGCGGGTCAAAATGTAGGTTTCCATAATAAATAGTTTATCACAATTTAAGTGCCCGGGCCTCCATCACAACCAACTAATCTCCACGATCTTGCGCCATTTTCCTCCATTCTTGTATACACAGCAGGTTTAAGTGGTCCACCTCATCGTCCGGCCATCTGATCCGAGGATGTTCTCTACTTACTTTTCCGTCCGGTTTCCCACAGAGCATTATCTTTGGTAATCAGTGGACTGGCATTATTTCCACATGTGTAATCCATCTAATTCTGACTCACTTTATCAATGCCATAATGACGACTAATATCATTCAACACAAACCTAAACGTTATATAAATCGAGAGTCAAGCAGTGAGAAAAAAAAGCTTTTGTAGGATGTATGGCGCAATTTTCTTTCATGCACTCATATAACTTATATTTCTATTATTTATTATTAAGGAACAATTATGTATATTCAAGTAAATATATATATAATGAAAAAGGGTGCATTTAAAAAAAAAAAAAATTCAGAAAAATTTACTGTAGGATTAAAGGTAGAGAATACTTCTTTTGTCATATAATTTTTTTTTTTATCATACCCCCTTTGTATTTTGTGCTTAAGCTCACATACCCTTAATGAAATATACTAATTGTTTATTTTTTTTTTTAAAGCCCGCCCCTATAAAGTAATCAAGTCCTGGAAGGCCATCACATTCATTACCTGCAATTTAATTTAGCCTAGACCAGAGGTCGACGAACCGGCTGTCCATTCCGTCCTATTGGAAACAGCCAAAGCGGCCGACTCCTTTAACTAACAATTAAGGTGGAATAATTTATCCAAAGCCTTTTTATAATCCGAAACAGGTTCTTTCTGTTTAATTAGTCATTCATAATTGTTTATAAAGGCCGTTCGTATCGAACAGAAATTATTCAAGGGATATTGGTGCGTTTAAAATTCTGAAGTTTTCCGTAGCGGGCGAAACAATCTACAAGAAGTAAATAGAAGAAGCAGGAAACTGTAATGGAGTAGTTAATTGTGCAAAGGAAATTCCTCTCTTTTATTCCATCTTTTAAGAATTGACGATAACAGTCATTAGCTACCCCCGAAGATTCGTTATAAGCTGAGAACGCTTAAATACTTGATGAATTTTCAATTACCGAATAATCTTAGAGAAGAATAGAAGTAATAAAACTATAAAAAAAATTAGAGAAAAAACAATAAAATGTTTTTATTGACCTTTTTCGACATATCGCTCCTTCTATAGAACAATGCCATAACTCAAAAAATCTAATTTTTGAATAAAGGTATCTGAAAGTAATGTCTTGTCAAAATATAACCAGATGAGATAAAAAAATAATTAAAAAATGGGGTTTTGGTAAAGCAAAGTATTCCTATTAGAATGATGGCATTGAAATTCTTTTATTAAGCATTAGAAAATTTTAAAAAGTATTATTTGTTTTAAATTTTAACTTATGTCATTATTCCCATAACACATAAGATTCAAACATGATATAACTCAAAATATGATTTTATTTTAAAAAAAGTCATCATATCATATCAAGGAAATCAGATATCACATTTCTGAATTGAAAATGTTCAATTAACACAGTTGCTACTGAAGGATTAACTGAAAAATGCCAATTTTCAGTCATGTAGTAATTCTTTTAAAAGAGTGATATGAAACTTGGGTGTTGAGCAGAACATATCCATATACACAAGGTACAAACAACATACTGGAAAATTCTGAAAAAAAAAAATGAAAATACTCCTTAGTTTATTTCGAATCACGCTATACACAACGACATAAACATTTTCACAGTAAAATCATACATCCACGGCAAATACACAAGATTCCACTCATCAACACAGCAAAAATTCTCTTGTTCTTTCTCTTTCCTACCCGGACTTCTTATAAGAATATTAAAAATAGTATGGCCGACAAATCTACTCAGAAAACGTTCATCTGTTAACAGACATTTCATATTTCTGCAAATCGAGGAGAAAAAAATCATTGAGATGAAATTGGCTAAATGCGATACGGCGCAGGTGCAAATTAGCATAAAAGTTAAAATGACCACAGGCGACTATACGAATCATTATTAACTTAGGTATGGCGAATTGCACATTTATTGTTTAGCTTATTCAAAAATCTCACTTTTATAGGAACATGTGTTGAGCATGGTAAGATCATTTCAAGCGACTACAGCTTTATTTGTTTTTTTTAATTTATTAATAAAATAATAGGTAAAAGAAGCTGTGGGAGTAAACAAAATCAGGCAATTATAATTAATCTGTAACTACTCATAAAACTATTTTTTTAAATATTCACACAAACAAAGTATAATAAATTAATATTAATAAAAGCATTAAACAATTAAGCTGAACTACAAAAGTAAAATATTAATTAATTATGTTAACTGTTAAAAAAAAAAATATTGACCTCAGATATACAAAGTTGCACACAAACATCGAAACAATGAATCAGCCTACGCTATCAATATCAATTATTTGTCAGATAAATATTTCCACAAATACAAAAACTATAGTATGTATATAATTTAAAAATTATATTTTTAAGACAAGGATAATTATATAAAAGATATATTTTAACAAAAAGGACTAAGTATGAATTCCTTTAATTCATATCACTCAATTAAACTTATCTGAAAATAGATCTTAAAACAAGTTGGAATAATTTTAGATTTGCATAAAAATAGACTTTTGTAACCAGATATGAAGCATGCAAATCCGCTTCATAACTTACTAAAGATAATTTAAAAAAGGTTTTAATAGAAGACAATTAAATTAATAAGAAAGAACAAAGCTCGATTTTCTTCTGTGTATATATTTTTCAAATTAGTCTTTAAAAAAAAAGAAAAAAAAAAAAAGAAGGGGAACAAAAGCAAACTTTAATCATCCCTGTGAAAAGATTACTCTCGAAGGGGCAATATTAAAACTGTGCAATGAAATTTTTAGAATTCTCTGGCGCTCGCTTCAAAACTGTCCCTGACGTAATAAAATGTAGCCGTTTCGCGTTGTAATAAAACATATCAATCAACACCAGTCCCAACAAGTGACGTCACGTTACACCATTTTACGTAATTTGTAATACAATGATTCTTATGAATCCACCACCACTTGTTCTCAATAAAAAGTAAAAAAATTATAACCTGCATATCTCTAAGATGCAAGGCTTAAGTCAAAATAAGTCCAAAATACGTTCATCTGTTAACAGGAATAAATGTATGCTTCAAATGGAATTACTACTATATTGTTTGTAAATTACTACTATATTGTTTTATGAAAATAAAATTACAAATAATATCAATCATTAGATTTTACATAATGTTTTGAACTTTGCTGTTGCTCTCCTGAAAAAATCAAAATTTTGACTTAAGCCCTTATGACCGCGCATCAAAGATTTATCCAAGCCAATATATACTTATTCTGATAACATAATATAGCATAATTTCCTTTACATGTAATGAAGGTATATTAGGCTTATCATATAACAGGAAATTATGCCAGTTGAAATTACTCATCCCGAATAACCCGTTATTGGATAGTCATTCTGAAATGAGCAGACATTTTGATTTTAATTGAGGTATATGTTCGAGCCATTGTTCGGTATCAGTTCCGCAGGTTGTCTCTTCGATTTGAGTCACAAAAAGTTTCAACCTTTCATTCGCTCACTTCTAAATATTCTCGAAAATTAATATAATCTTGATTTTAGAATGAAAAATAGTGTAATTACAGAAAATGTGTCAATTTCTGCAACCATTTCATCAAGAAATAAATTGTTTAACTAAGACTTCAAAATATAGATAGTGATATATGTTTTTTGAAACGATGTTTAATTAATGAGATGATAATCAAAATATACACATTTCCCATGATTACACTATTTTTTCATACTAGAACAAATGATTATTAATATTTCATAGTTAAAATAATAAATATTTTAATAATAAAATATTATTTTAAAATTATTAAACAAGAAACGAATGAAAGGTTAAGCAGGAGAAGAAATTGGACAGGTTAGAGGTTATAGCACTAATTTAATACATAGAATTGAACTATTTATTTGAACGTCAACCATACCACCCTCATTGCAGGTCCTTTTGAGGGATAGATTCGCAGGGTACATATAAATTATAAAGAATAAAAATAGAAAAAATAAAATAAAGAATAAACTAGAAATATTAGAAAAAAGAATTATGAGGAAAATTTAAGGTTCTATAAGAATCACAGAAACCTGGAAATTATGAAGCAATGATGAAATATATCAAAACATAGAAAAAATAACAGAAACCATAAGGAAAAAAAGACTGATGTTTTTTGGACATTTATACAGAATGGAAGACAACAGGCTGTCAAAACAGATCTTTATGTATCTCTGGGAAAATAAATTAACTACAGGCTGGATTCGAGATATTAAAAAAGATTTAGACATACACAACATAAAAGCAGAAGCAGCAGTACAGAGAGAAGCCTTCAGAAAGGTAGTTTTAAACTTGGGATTCCAGAGTATAAGCAATAAAAGAACAGGTAAAAAGTGGTCGGTAGAAAGAAATACGAGACTTAGTGGAAGGATGAGAGAGTATAGGAGGAAACGAAAACCACAAATGGAAAGGAATTGAAAGTGGCACGTGGTCCAACATATTTGGTAAGTTGGTCAAAACGAAGAGAAAAAAAAAATAAAGAAAATCATTAGACGTAGGCATAGATATAGATATAGTATAAATATATATTGATATAGAATACTAATATTATACTTTACAAGTTAAAACTTGTGAGTTAACTCGAAGCGACAACCTGCGGAACTGATATCCATTTTTTTCCTAATCAATTCAATTAAAGCGCATAACATTCTATTGTAACGTAACATCACTTGAAGGATCTTGGAGTTAGGGATGTTTTAAGAAAAACAAACCTGAGAAATATGTACAAAAAACCTTTTGAAGTCGATCAATATGTAAAGAAAAAAAAATTTTAAACCGGCGTTTAAGAAGAACAATAGGCGTGGAAAGTTCAAAAGGGACGGTTCGCGAAACCCCCGAATCGGGTATTTGCGAGAGAGGCGTGATAAAGCATTAGAAAAGAAGGAAGAGGGGCATAAAAGATTTAAGGAGACCTAAGTAGACCGCTGGCGGTGCCTCCGGGCCTGCTTAAAAATTCAAAGGGATTTGTTTTGTCAAAGGGCCCGGGCCAGGCACTCGTTATGGGCCGCTTCCTCCCGCCGAATTATCCCAATTCTTCTCCATAAAGTAGCTCCTCCTTCCCGGCCCTTTCCAGCCCTTCAAAGTGCTCATATGAAAGGCGTTATTCCAGAGCCGGTAATTGGAACCTTGGGGGGTGCCCTCAATGGGGGCCCCCGAAATAAACAAGCCCTAAAAAAAAAAAAAACCTTCCCACTAAAGCTATCGAGGTATTGCCATTAGAGCGCGCTGCCTGCTAATGTCATCTGGCTTATCACCGCGCGCTGACAGCGAGGCAGATAGCCGAGCACGGACCAGCATGTTACCAGCCTCTTCAATAAAAGCCCCCGATAAATCACCGGGGTTATCTGTCCTTTTTATTCCCTATTCAGTGCATTGCAATCACAGCCGACCAATATATCTGCTCTCGGAACAATCGCCATCAGATTTCTGCTGCAGCTGCACGCAGCTAGCTAGGTCTCATATAGATACAAAAAAATATTATATTTACAATGGAAGGCCAAATAAAGTGAATGGATGCACCGATTACTTATAAATTTAAATGATTAAATTATTATTTAAGTGGAAAACAGTCGACTGAATAGTTCTATTAAAGGATTATATTGGTCAGGGGGTGCAGTCAAAGATAACACAAAGTAAGAAAAATTTATTTTATCGTGTCAACGTGCTTAAGATGTCGTTGTCGAGTCCGAGGTGACGCGTAAAACTATCAACTGTTAACATACAGCATAACTGTATTATAAATTAATGTGCTAAATCTTGAATTTTAAATAATACTAGGTCATATAAGAAGAAATAAATATAGAAAATTTATAGTTGAAATATATTAAATAAAATATCTTATAGCAAGCTGTGTCATATAAGATGGTTCTAAAATAAATAAAAAATATTTAGAATATCTAAAATTATTATCAGAATATTTCTTAGTTTTCTGAAGACTTCAGAAACTAAAAAAAGAAATTTTCAAATTAAAACAGCTTTGATAAATATATAATTTAATTTAATAAATTGGAGTGCTATCGATGGGTAGTTTCTCCACAAGTGTTTTCATGTCATATTCTACATTTTTGCACATTTACTTGATATAATATCATTATAGTTGTAAATATCATTGAATTAAATAAAAAAAAAAAAAAAAAAAAAAAATTTAATAAATACGGAACCATATTTATGTTTAAAAAACGTGTATTACTACGACCCATAAAGAGTCTACGGTTCAGTATGTAGTAAAGTGTTTTTAAGACGATGGTTGTTTGTCCGATCACGCTTAACAGCCAAATTTTCCCCCTTATTGTGAGTACCCATTTTATAGAGGCTGGGTGAGCCCCAGGAGAGTCTCCAGATTCCAAAGGAACCATCCCCTGCTGTTTATAGATTAAATAAATTATCCGCCACTACCAAATTGGAACCAGGGACCTTCGCCATTGCAACGTAGCACTCTCCTACTGACCCACACCTCCCTTTAAATAATAACTTTTACAATTTAAAAAAATAAATTAATTCATTACATTTATGTGATTTAAAGTAATCTCGGTTATTTAATCTAATGCAGCTCGTTCATCCAAGATGATGTTATCTAATAATATGTTATATGTTGTTCAATATCTAATAAATGTTATATGTTAACTAATAACAAGGCAAGATTGTTTTTTGATGAGTCTAACAGATAAACGAAACCATTAAATTAAGGGCTATTATTTGTTTTTGTTATTTTTAAAATTTTGAACTATAAGAAGATAATTTTGTTCATTTAAAAATATTAAAAAAACTTCTTTTCGCAATGGACCATATCTTTTATAATGTAGCATACAGTATATTAAATTTAACATGCACACAATACCCTACCTGATCACAATATCATGTTCAACGTAACAAAAACCTGTAGCAATTTCATAAATCGATAAATGATAAAATTAGTTGTTGAATTACCAACAAGATAGAGTTTAAACACTGTAGACAAATTAAGATTTGATTAAGAATTCATTAACTTTGTAGATACAAGAGCTAACCTTGAGACAACAAATATTTGACAACCTGTTAATTAGGCCGGATCTTATAATGAGGGCTTTAAGGGCTCCACGTATCAGACCTACCGGCTGAGGTCTCTCTAAGCCTCAACAATCCCAAGTATATGTCACGTTTTATATAATGTAAATAAATAAATATTAATGCATATGATTTTTCCCCTAAGAGTTGCCGCAAATTGAAGCTTCCTTCAACCAAAAATTTCCTTCAATTCGTTTTACTACTTTTTTCTTATATCTTGTACATCTTCCTCTCCCAGACCAGGGCCTTGCCTACTTTTCTCAAATCCTTCTATCCATCTTTTTCGTGGCCTTCTTTTACTTTTATTCTTTCTTAAAGGTTAAAAGTTGAAAGTAAGAATTTCAGCAATTAAAAAAGTCCAATTAGTCAATGGTGAAAAATATGTTCCTGTAGCATCTGAATCACATAATGAGCTATCCTATGTAGTTAGTATGTTAACTTCGGTTCTGCTTGGTTATACAAATTCAGGGAATATTAAAAAACCTGTGTTTCCGTAAAAATTCCAATTCAAAATTTTCTATGATTGTAATCTTCACATTTGTATATATTTTATAAATAAGGGAGTGGGAGAAGAGAATTAGACAATGTTTGAGTGACAACTAATAAATATTCAGCAGAGAATTTAAAACAATTGGTGATCGCAGGTATGTCTTATGTCCCGCGATCCTTGAATCGGGGTGAATACATACTATACTCGTAACATAAAGAATATAATATAAGAATAAATATAATTAAGGACACAAACGCTATTGGGCTCTCAAGAAAATTCTTCTAAATCAAAATATACCCTGAGAGATCAAAGTACTATGGTTCTATCCTAGTGAGAGGAAAATCTTGAGAAAAATATATGGCCCATCCAAAGTCGAAAATACATGTAAAATGAAAACCAACGCAGAACTTAAAGACCTGTATAAAGACCCTGATTTAGTTCCATATATCGAACAGGGTAGAATAAGATGGTTGGGCCATGTTCATCGGATGGTCCATGAAATACTAACAAAGAAGATTATGGAGAAGAGAAGGAGGCAGACCCAGATTGAATATCTCGAGGCTGATCTCCTGACCAGTTAAGAACTGTTGAGGAAGCCATAGAATTGTTGCGGGATCTTCATAGGTCATACCGCCTTCAGAGATAGTTGGACAACATTTTGACCCAAAAGAGTTAATAAAATGCACATCAGCGCTTTGGAATTCCACTATTCACATAAATAACTCGAAAATAACACATTGGGAGTTATGATTCTATGTTATAGTATGAAGAATACGGTAAAGTCGACAGTGTGACGGCCCAACACCGGCTGGGACCCACAAAAAACTAAGTAGAATAAAAAGTTGGAGGAAGCAAGCCAAGTTGGATTATTAATTCCATTCGATGGAGACTAATATTAAAACGGAGAGAAGAGAAGCGGAGGGCATGATAAATCCGGGGGTGGAGTTGAAAATTCCCTGTCAACTCGCGGCCTCTTTTAAGCCCTCGCATCCAAATTCTAATTAAACCTAACCCCCTTCCACGCCAAAATAAAACAGGCACTGCTTTTATTAAAAAAAAAAAAAAGAAAGAAAAATCTCAAAGCCAACCCCAATATACAAGGCTTGGCATTTATTTACATTATATTAAAGCGTTGGGAGGGGGCGAGGTCCGCCTCAGGGAGAGATATCGATATATTTTTTATGGTCTACGGTTGACTTTCGATATTAGTGGTCACGTAATTTCGACAAAAAAAAGTAGGGTTTTGGGAGATTTAAGGCGCCCAGTAATCCAACCTTCGTTTTTTTCACCTATGAGTATATTTTTTACCTCAGAATGGGTGCAGGAATTTTTGAAATCTCACAGAACAATAGTATCGGAAAAAAAAGAAGTAAGAGAGTTACTTGTGATTTAGCAGAACCCCACTATTACTTCCTAGTCTCGTATAACCACTTTTTATCACTTGCGTTATTAATTTGATTTCCGTTTTGGTTTTCATTGTTTTTTGTCTTGTTAATTTTGTTGAAAGTATATTTATTTAAATTTCTTTATTGTCCATTAAATTTAATTTGGTATTTAATTGTCTAAAGTTTATTATATTTAAAATGAACAAAATAAGACTTTGGGAATTGCCGTCTTCGGAAGAAGATGAAATGGAGATATTTTCGTCGAAAGTGTAAGACATTTTTTTTTAAGGACAGGACATGTCTAGAAATATCATGTTACTATTTTATTTTGTGTTTCAATTTCCATTAATATAAATAATTAGCTAGGTATTATTAGTATCCGATCCATCAGTGCGTTAATGACGGATAACAAACAGTCCACGTCGACCTGCTAAATTATAAGCACAGTAGAGGACTAAACTGAAACTGCGACAGATAATGATATGTTCAATAATAAGTCCTGTTTCGACAAAATTCGTTGGGGAAACCCTACTGAGCTCATCTAGTCTTGTTTCGGGGAGGATTCGATTGGTCAAACAAGAATCTGCACAATAGTTGGCCGAGAAGCAGTGGGATATTTAACAAGACTTTGTTCATGGGTTGTGTTAGAACAGTTTTAACTTTTTCAGTTGACGCTACCAACACCAAATATTTGTACTAAGCACCTCAGGTTTTACAATCGTGCTATATCTAAGTATAAATCCTCTTTACACTAGAACTACGAAGATTTACCATATAGCTATTTCTACCAAGCGGTCAAAATGACCGGTTTGTTTGTTTAATTAAACAAAATAGTAGAATTCAAGAAGTAAAACTAGAAATTCGTAAGTAAATTTAATTTTAAATAAAATAAAATATATTTCATTCAAATATTGTAATTACATAACATAAAGAGTAGTATCAACATAGCATAAAGAGTAGTGCGTGTTGCAACTTGCAACTATACACGGCAAGCAAGAATACTAAAATGAAATTTTATACATTTCATATACACAAATTTACGCATAATAAATTGAAAACGTAGAATTTTTGAATTCCTGGAATTTCCCGAAATTATAGGTGTTTAAAAATTCCTGGAATACACAGCATGTAATTCAAGAAGTAAAACTAGAAATTCACAACATGATATTTTCATGACAGGTTCGTATATTTAGGTATAACACAGAGATATCTCCTAAAATTAGAAGCGTAACAACGAAATAATTTATAATATTATTGTATACACAAATTTAATAAAAATCATGATATTATCGTAAAATATTAAATAAGACTTAAAGAGGAAATGTTATAAATAGATGATAAAATGATTTTGACCGGTCCGTAGTTCTAGTGTTAAGATACAAATAATAGCAATATGTGCGAAACTGATTTTAACACGATTTTTATTTTCATTTATGATTTTAACTCTAAACGTTCTTTGTTAAGCTAAGCAATTAAGCATGCTTTAAAATGCTAAAATAAAATGCTGTCGTCAATTTTGAAAAAAATGCTCTTGAAAATACTTGAAGTTTTTAATTAAAAAAAAAATATTTTCTAGGTTAAAAAATACTAGAGACTCATTTTTGGAGGCGTAGAAAGAAGAATGGCATAGAAGGAGCGAAGATGTTTTATCGATTTCTGTTAAAAATATACAAGTTTATGCATGAGTAAATACTTAATTTACCAAATTCGAAGGACTACTCAAGAAATTGAAACAAAGAATACATTACCACAAAACATGAAAACTGAAAGTAAAGAAATATATATAAAATAATATCATATTTCAAAACACAAAGCTAGATACTGTACATGAATAATAATTCAATAAACCATGTTCTGAATATGGAAATAACTTATGAGAAAATAAAGAAGGAAATATGAAATAAAACTAATATTACTAAACTGGAAGTATTGAATTTCTCTTTTATATATTACATTTTTTAGGTTTAATCTTGTTTTAATAAAATCTTTTTCTAGACATAAAAGAACACACAAGGGGCATAGAAAGTAGGTCAGTTGATAAGGATTAATGAAATTTTTTATATATTTTTATATTCTAGGACAAGGAAATGTATAATTGAGATCTCAACTAAAATACACGTATAAATAAAAAAAAGTATTAATTTTCTATGCCTTGTTAATTATTTGAACTACATTTTGTAAAAAGAACAAAAAATTATGTGATATACTTATGATATTATTGATATTTAATATTTAAAGGTATCTTAAAGAAATATTTAAACAATTCTTATCGATTCTCGCTGATATATACTTATATATTATACGAAGAAGCGTTGTATACTAAAAACTATGAAATTAAGTGACTATCGAAGTCTATATACAATTCTTATGTTGATTTCACGTAATTTTTCAGCAAAGTTTTATAAATAGTTCTAACAAAAATTAAAATTTAAAATATTGAGGAACAACATCATAAACCGACATGATTTGAGAGAATAATTCACCAACTCAAGATTATTGAAAATTAAACCCCATGATAAAAATAGTGGAGCCTGGAGAAATTTATGACTCACACCTACAATATTTATAAGGGAGATATAGAGTAAACTCATTTATCTTGCATTAAGCAAGTATAAAAGGAACTTATGAAGACAAAAAAGTATTCATGATTCATGGACGTGGCAACTTACTACCAGCCATCTCCTCTCTTGAAATATATATTGCCCCTCAAACTTGCTCCCTCACTAAATAAAAAGTAACCTTATCTTTAAACTTATTTAAGAAACTTCTAGGAGAAATTAATTATTTTTTATCCATAGGAATATATATATACAAATTATTATTTTTGTTTGAAAAATTGGTACTGAAGCCATCTAAATGTTTTTTTTATTTTATTAATTTTTATTATATTTGACTTTAAGCCCACCTAGGTAAAGATTTAAACTATTTATTTCTGTGGAGCTAGGTATCTCAGTAGGTAGAGCGTTGAGTTGCTAAGCCGAAGGTAACGGTTTCAAATCCGACTGTGGCAGATAAATTATTTACACCCATTGTTGAACCCTGTGCAATCTGACGACCCTCCTGGGACTCACCCGGTCACTATTAAGCTGATACTCTAAATTGGGAGACAACCTGGCGGTCGAGCGTGATCTCGGACAAATCACTTTCTTGCACAACCGTTGTTATCGAAACCGTACAGTATGTAGTGAACCCAAGACCATCCATAGGTTGTGGTTCACAGGTTTTATTTTATTTTTTTAAAAGAACAAATTAAAAAGTGATATATTTATTTAATTGATATTTAATATTAAATTGAAAGTACAAAAATAGCTATTATATTCTTACCCAAATTCTCGCTGATGTGCTATAAGCTAATATATAATATATATGTAGTATATACTACATATATATTATATATGTACTATATATTACAGGCTATGAACCTCAGGGAAGTAGTAGTAAATTATTGACTATGGAAACTATCCATAT
The DNA here is from genome assembly GCA_964056705.1 of Troilus luridus. Taxonomy (NCBI): domain Eukaryota; kingdom Metazoa; phylum Arthropoda; class Insecta; order Hemiptera; family Pentatomidae; genus Troilus; species Troilus luridus. Next base: position 62,733,594 of record OZ057414.1, read on the forward strand.
CGATATCAATTTCCTATTTCTTTTTATTTATTTTTTATATTTTATTTTCAGAGTTTTTTAAGTAATTATAATAATAAATAAAGTTTAATACAATAGATTTCGGCCCGATTAAATAAAATAAATAAATAATATAGATTTTGAAAAGTTGACTGTTTCATTAATAGGTTTTCTGATTTAAGGTTTAAACATTGTTCAATAAGGTAGATTAGGCGAAAAATACTTACATTTTTGAAGGAGTTAGAAATGCAACCTAGGTTAACGTAAGCAGGTAAACGTAAATAATGAGATAAATCATAAATTGATAAAGCAAATTATAAATTTAATTTGCAAGGAATAAATTGCAGGAATTCCTTGATAAAACTGCCCAAAATAAGATGACAAACTTTCCCACGTGAGGCTGCTAGTTCTTTAACCACACACGTGGTTTTTCTAACACTGTGTGTGAGGTCTCCTAAGCTTGGATTACACAGTTTTTCTACTTTGACAACATAGACATACCTACCGGAAAAGGCAAATAAAAGGTGTTAATATAGAACAAAAAAGCTGTTTCCATTAATAAGAAAAGCTGTAACAACCTGTAGACTTTACAGGAAACTGAGGAAACCCTTCAACAAAAGAATTCCCAATGGAAGCATGAATTGAAAATAACTACGACCTTAGTACTTTCTTTTATTGCTTTAATTTTCTTATACCCTACCTCCTTTTAATCTTATCCTCCTTTCGTGTTTAGTTTTTTTCGGTTTTCTTTTCCGTAGAAGGAAACAACTTTACGATACTTCAGATACCAACATAATCTTTTCAGAGCACTGAGGTTGAAATATGATCTTACTTCAAAAACGATCGCATATTTACATTTAAAATATTTAAAAAATCTTACTAGTTAGGCAAGTACTTTTAACTACTTACCGATTCTAAATATATCATCAAAACATTAATGAATATTGCATGAATAAGTAAATTAATATATGTATCATTTTGAAATATTTCATAACCAAGTCGAAAAGTCGAAGTTTTAACGAACCAATTATGATTTTATTAAACAGAAAAAAATTACCTTAAATAATTGAAACAGCCACATGTATAAGAACAATTAATGCAAGAAAAAAATCTATAAAATGCTACACAAACATTTGTTCAAGGAAACAATATAGTCCAGGATCCATGGTCCATTTTTGCACTTGATTACTATCAAGCTGAATCTTCGTGAATAACTTCGTTTCGATTAGACGCCCAACAATTTCCTGGGCGAAAATTCTCGATTGTGGTTAGCTAACAGAGGTAGCAAGGATAGAATATGTCGATTTGATGATTCTCTAAATTATTTGTCCTACAAAATGTATGGTTTGATCAAAGAGTCCCCTCCTTCTAATATGTATCAATAACGAAGACAAAAAAAGAAGAAGTAAAAAAAAAAATCAGCTGGTTAGTAATCATTTTTGATGACCTCGTTATCGATACATGTTGGAAGTGTGGTGTGGTACCACAATCGAGAATTTTCCCACAGGAAATTGTTGGGCGTCACATCGAAACGAAGCTATTCACGAATTAGATTCAGCTTGATACTAATCAAGTGCAAAAATGGACCATGGATCCTGGACTAATATATAAGCCAGGAATATAAATGATACTTAAAACTAATTGTTATTTCACTATTTAATCTCATATAGGCTATCTTGTATAAGCAATCCAAACTCTCCGCTAGAGGCTATATTTTGTTGTACATTATCGGGTTCTTTGGAAAGGTTATAACTGACAAAATTCTTTAGTTTCAATGAATATTGGACTCTACAACAATTGTTTTTATTAAACTAAGTAGCATATTCATAAAACATTCAATGTTGATACAAATTCAACGCACTACTCGTATCAAAAACCACTGCACATTTAATTGACACACAAATAATTATAATTACAAATCTAACGTCGATTTAATTAAAATTTATATTATTTATTTAAAATACTTTTAAAAAAACATAATGTCAGTTTATTTCTTTTAACGATAAATTAAAGTTATATTAAAATAGTTCGACATTTAAAAATGTATATATATTTAAAAAAATGTATATAATCGTTAATTTTCACTGTCTTTACTCACTGATTTCGAATACAGTGCCACGGCTGGAAGAGAAACGTTGGGATCTCCTATGAGTGGAGGTTGGAGCTAGGTCGGAGATCCCTAGAGCAGTGTGTAACAGATTTTGATACTTATTCCAGGCTATATAATTTTGCTATCCAATAAAGAATTTAATTATAAATTTTCATTACTTTACTTTATTATTTAATGTCGATTTCATTACACAGTTTATTACTAAACGACTGTTTAAACTACCATTAAATATAATCAATTTTATATTTAATGAATAATTACATGTCTGTTTTTGATCCATTGATGGTGGATCAAAACAAAAATATTTACCGCAGATTTTAGTTGATTGTTTACTATTTCCAAGGATTGCCAATTTTTCTTAAGAAGCGATTCTTCAAGATGAAATAGATACTAAAAGAGGTGGATGTTAAGGGTTCAACATTTACCAAAGAGATTGCAGTGGAGAGATTTAAGGAGAAGAGCGGAGGACGGGGAGGGGAAGGTAATGCAATTAGGATGAAAAAGATAAGAGAGGAAATAAAAATAGAAAACAGAGACTTATCAGACAGATTGGCTTATTTGCCTCTCCCTTCATTCTTTTTTTTTCTTTTTTCATTAAAGGTACGGTTCCTCTATGCTAACATTGTCAGCGGGCAACGGACTTCAGCAATAGATTTATTTGCTGATCCGTTTAACACATTCTGAAGTTATTTGATTTCTACAGATGAAATATTCATACTTGTATTTGTCTTGGATCTTTGCAATAGAGGGGAGCATGAAAGCTCAATGGTAGAGCACTTAGTTGCTAAGCTCAGGTTCAAATCCAGCTGTGACAAATACAAAATCTGTTAGCATCCGTACAGGGACTCTGTGGGATCTGCCGAACCTCCTTGGGATCACACAGGTTCTATAAAGTAGATACTCTAAATCAGTGATTTCAGACAAGCCACAATCGTTGTCCTGGATACACAGTAGTACAGCAATAGTACAGCTCAACCATTTACCAACCCCAAGATCCTTCATGGGTTGTAGTGGTATTAAAGAAGAAGAAAAGTTGCAAGAGAGTGTAAGCTAAACCTAAATTCTAGAATTAAAATACCTAAATAATAATAAATAATTAGACCTTTGTTAACAATAAATGTTGATACCCCCACAACTTAAGTCTTGGCATAAGTTATTTAATTTAGTCAAGTGTGTTAAAAGTTTTTTTATAATATTCCGTATGGAATATATAGTAAGAAGCCATAAGTGAAACCTTACCTACAGTGGACTCCTTATGAATAAAATTATGTAAATGTTGAAACCTAGAGAAAGGATCTTTATTTGCGTGGTACGAGCTAGACGAGAGGTATAGAATATTTATGTAGAATTTGTATGTTTAATGTATATCTATATACATGTGAGGCGGGCAATTCAGAGTGCTGAGTCCTGAGTTGCTGTATTGAAGGTGGCAGTAAATTATTTAATCTGTTAACAACCTTGGTTGAACTCTATGGTATGTGATATAGGATATCCCTATGAAGTGAGTACTCTTCATTAGGGATATCCTAACAGTTTAGTGCGATGACGACCAAATCACCTCCCTGCAAAACCATTGACCTAGAAATAGTATAATTTATACCATTAAATGAACCCAAGCCCCTTCTTTGTTTCATTTAAACTTTATGCTGCTATTGCTGATTGGACTAGGGGTTCCTAAAAATTGTCAAGATAATTGAGATAGGGATCGTTGATGAGCACCTAACGCCGCATAGGATTGGTAGGGCCATTTTATGACCCTTCCGAAGAAGAGCATAACCAAGGATTTTTTACTATCTTAAAAAAATCCTAAGGCCTCCTGCGAACCGACGATCTTGTGTATAATAGGTCGTTAGTAACCTCCAAGAACCTTGTCCCGTAGTGGTACAAGATATAAGGTACTACAGATACATATACAAGATACATTCCTTAATCAGTTTAGATATATATTTGTTCAAATGTAACATACTTCCATAGAGTTCTCTATGAATATACGAATCTCTATTCCTCCTGTATATGGAAATGGAGGACATGCTACATGGTATCCTCTGATTCCATGTTTGTTGAAAGACAAAAAAAAAATGGAGCTATTCATTAAAATTTATCTGGCGAAGCTCTAGCCCGCAGCCGGTGGATGGAAATAAGGACCAATTGGGCCAATAGCCGCCCTGGTCCCTAACTCCCCCCTCCCCCCCTCCAACAATAACACTAGCGATTGCTGATTCCGCATTCAGCAAGGGTTCCACGAATTATATAAACCAGAAACGCAAGAGAGTCTGAATACAGATAGCGTTTCACAAAAAAAAAAAAAAAAAGGTAGAACAAAATATAAAAATATTTATTTCAACGAATAAATGTATTAGTGTTCGTTCTATTTGGTCGATTTAAATTCGTTTCGTATTTTTGCATACGAGATAGAGTATACAACCAGAACTGCAATAGTTTTCGAATTCCAATTAATTTATTGCTAAGAAATAAACGAGTTATAGTCTATCAAAAATATGATTCAATCGTAGAAGCGCACTTAAATATTTCAAATCGCTTTTGAATATTTTATCAAAATGTACTTAGGGATAAGTATCTATCATTAAATAACAAACCAGAAAAAACGTAGGATCTTTATCCATCTTATCATATTTATCCATTAACCCGAAAACAAGTAAATTTGCATTCAAACAGGCTGACTGGCAAAAATTTCGAAAAATAATAGATTCTAAAATAAACTACAACCCAATAATTAATAACTCTCACGAGATTGACTGCAACCTTAATAATTTAAACGTACTAATCAAACAAGCCATGACAGAAACTATCCCTCAACATTCTTCACAGTCTTACCGTAATTATAATATACCGTCTCCACTACTAGCACTCATAAAAATTAAAAATAGACTTAGGAGAAATACCAACGTACCAAAAGCCCTCAAATTAAGACAGTTTTTTATAATTTTAACAACTTCGTTAGATCCCGTATCAATCAATGGAGAATGATAACTGGGCAACAACTTTAAAATCATGTAAACCTGGTGAAAATAAAATATGGAAAATATTCAATTCAATATTAAGGCTTAATTACTTTCCCTCCGCTTGGAAAATTTCCAAAACAATCGCCATCCCAAGCCTAATAAAAACCCAAATAATTTTACAAGTTACAGACCAATTAGCCTGCTAAACATTTTATCCAAAATCCTGGAACGCTTGCTTTTAAAACGAATTCTTAGGCATGTAAATCAGAACAGAATGATCAAAGATGAACAGTTCGGTTTTAGAGAACACCACTCCACTGTCGACCAACTATCTCGTCTTAACAACTTCATAACACAAGGATTCAACGATAAAAAACATACAGACATGCTCATGTTAGATCTCGAAAAAGCTTTCGATACTGTTTGGCATTACGGTCTTATTTACAAATTAATCTTGCACAAATTTCCTCCATACCTAATACATAACATGTATCCTTCCTTTCTAATAGACAACTCTATGTTCAAATAAAAAATTCTAACTCCAAAGCACTTCCCCTATCCGCTGGACTTCCTCAAGCCTCCTGCCTATCCCCAATCCTATTCAACCTGTTCATATCCCATCTCCCAAAACATACTAAAGTAACCACATGGCTTTACGCAGACGACACCGCTTTGTACACAGCATCATACCGAATCGATACAATAGTAAACCGATTACAACAATCTTTCAAAAAAATCCATAAATTCTGTCAAAAGTGGAAACTAAAAATCAATCCAATAAAATCGGCCGCCATAATCTTCACAAAGCGCAGACCTAACATAGACCAGCACATCATCTTAAATTCCGAACACATCCCCTGGTCTAAATCCGTAACATACCTCGGTTTAATAAGTCCTTAACATTCACAGAGCACATCAACAGGAAAACCGAAAAAGCGAAAAAAACCATCTACAAAATGTTTCCCTATTTTAATAAAAAATCCAAGCTAAGCCCTAAAAAGAAACTAATCCTTTAAAAAACAGTAATCCGCTCATTGATAACCTATGCCTCACCTGTCTGGAGTTCAACCTGCGCCACAAATTATAGAAAGTTTAAAAGGGTACAAAACCTCATATGCATGAGGATTATCAATAATTATCCCCGCTACACGAAAATATCGACTATGCTTAGAGATCTTGAACTTCCCACTATTAAACTATATGTTTCAGCCCAAACAAAAACATACTTCGAAAAAACCTATTAATCCGAGAAATCGGTAACTATGATAAACATTCGCTACGACACTACACGCACAAAAGAACAACACATATACTTCTTTCTTAATAAATCACTATTTGCAGGTATTTTAATCTAGTTATCTGTATTTACTTTATAGTTATTTTTAATTGTTTATTTATTTGCTATTTAATTATTATTATAATATTTATTTACTTTATTATTATCATTTTTATTTATTTATTATATTATTTTTTTTTTTTTAAGCGGGTTTTTTCTACATTTTTCCTGCTATTGTAAAACTTATTTATAAAAGGTAACTGTAATTAATTAAAATCACTGTTCTTTAAAAATGTAAAGGTAGTCCGGAACACGTAATCACACTTAAGCTGCTTGTATATGTAAAATTGCAAATAAAGTTGGTTTAAAAAAAAAAAGAAGAAAAAACGTGAATTGATTTTTAACAAACCAATCATGATTATACCTATTAAACAGAATTATTTTTTTTCACAAAATAAAACAAACCAGTGAAACATCAACCTATATAACAAAAATGCGATAAAAACAAAAAAAAAGTGTGTGTGTAAGCTCCGACACGCGACTGGAGTTTACCCCTTCCTGTTTCTAATGAATTTTAAATATATTCTTACCAATTAATCGCTCTCTACTGTTACTTATCATCGTGTATTTATTTTTTATTTGTAAATTATTTTAAATTAATGAGAACTATTTTAATTAAAATTATAAATAAACATTTTTTATTAATCGTGCCAACGTTTCGGCTTACGTTGTAGGCCAACTTTAGAGCAAATAGTGGGTAAGGTGATTTGTTACAACTCTAAAATTGTCATCTCAACTCATATAGATGTATATTCACGGTTGTGAAATACATCCCAATAAAGGATATACTACCGCCCCAGTGCTATAAAAGTCAGCAATTCGGGCACACAAAACACTACTGCAACCACACCGTAAAATGTGTAAGATGCAGCGACTCACATAACATTTCTGAATGTCCGCGACTAGGTGAACTCAAACAAAATACTCGAATTGCGAGGGATCGCACGTCGCTACATATAGAAAATGCCTCCATAGAAAAAAAATAGAAGAAATAGTGACTAAAAGGAGTGCAGAAAAGAGATCTAAGCAGATCAGTACTAACCAAAACATACCTAAACTAATGACTAACAGCATGGCAGTTCGCCCTGGTGTAGAATACGGATCTTTTTTACAAGGTACCAAAATGACAACCGATTTCTTCCCTGTCTTTACTTTTTTGAAGGGGGCCTCATCTTCAGAGTCCGGTAGAGGTGTATTTAGGCCCAGCATGATCACTCCCTGTCCAATTCCTAATACACCAGTCTCCTGTTCTAGTAGCACTACATACTGCACACTGTACACAATTAAATAGTCACTGCACAGCCTTGAGATAGCTAGTCAATTTCCTACTCTTATCAGAGCAACGCTGCCCTGTCGTCTGTTCAGGTTGTATCCAAGTGATATGAATGGACCCCAAGAGCTTAAGGCGGAATCTAAATAAGAGTACTAATAGTGTTTGTTTGGATAGGTGTCTTTAAAAAGGCTCCTATACAAAAAATTATCGCATTTCAACACTTCGAGAATAAAGCAATAGAATACACTGTTACCATCGATACCACAAGTATCTCTTCCCGATTAGTCCCGGAATTTAACTTTTAATTTCTATCTATTACATAAAACAAATAATACAACCTTATCGAGAAGGGAGCGTAACTCACCACTTTTATTTAAAACTTGTTTTTACTCCTCATAAAATTTTCATACCGCGGGCTAAATATGGAAATCGTTTCTTAAAGAGTAAACTCCAAAAATAAGTTTTATCCATTGATACATAATATATAACTCGACTTTAAACTAAATAGCTATTATTATTTTAAAGTTGAATTCCTTTTAATTTAATAATTAAATAATTTAAGACTACACCGAGTGTTCAATGATTATTGCAGTAATTAAACACAAAAATGCAGTTCAATGTTACCAATCACACCTTGCAATTTTCGGTAATACTTTGTAAAATACCACGTAGTCGATTTCAGGGCTACGGACATTCTGGAATTGACAAATTTTGCATTGTTTAATCAGTAATATTCCAAAGCTAACAATAAGAGATTCTAATGTATTTTTTCCCTGGTTTGAAGTCGAGAAATGTATTAATTTCTCAAACATTTTTTCAACTAGTATAGTACGGTATTTTTTAGTTTTATGAAAACAGCTGTGAATTATACTACTTCAGATTATATCTTTAAAACAGTTTTTAACGTTTCCCAAGTATTTTCTTTTTATTATTATTATATGTTCCGTTAGGATCTTTTAAGACTGAAAAGAAGCAAATTTATTATTATTTAATTTGATTATTTATAAGGAAATTCATTCTTCATATTACTCTTTGTCCTTTCAACGTAACTAATAAACCCTCAAACAAAGACCAGGAATACTACAAAAGCTTGCGTACTATTCGTTGCTGGCGCAATTAAGGAACACAACAAAAACTTCCATGACTCACTTGCTGGATACACCAACGAACGGTACTAACATTACTGACGGACAGATTACTGTATAAACTGAAAGGAGATTGAAACGTGTCTGGAACATAGATCTTCCCAAGAGTGGTCATGCAAGCTAGGGAGCTTTCGACGGGAGGTTTCTCCAACAAAGTTTCTACCTGAATCCCTATGGGGAGGTTTACATATCCAACATATATGCCAAACGGCTTTTGGAAAATATTCCCCAAAAAATATTTTATTATAGGGATTGGATCGTTTGAAGTCTGAGCAAAAATGTAAACTACTTAATTTTTTGGGATAAAGCTTTTCTATTTCTCAACATAGCCTCCTTTTAGGCTTAAAAGTTGCTTAAGCTTGTTGATCCCTTCCAAATTATATCATTTGTCTGTAAATAGCCATTCGTTTCTGCAATTATCCCCATTTTTCCCCATCACCATATCATGGATATCAACAATGGTTTCCGGAGAAGTGGGCTCAACAGGGTGTCCAAGACATTCAGCGCATTCGTGCCCGTTTGGCCACTCCAAAATTTTTGAATCCATTTATAAACAGTTTAGAGTCCTCAGTCAGAGCTCTACCACTGACCCACTCCGCTCCCTTTCACTTTTCTCCACTTCCATTCATAAAGTAATGTTTAACAATATACGAAATTTGTATTAGTCCATTTTTTTTAATCATTCGAATTCCTCGATTCAAACGAATTCCTAAAAGAAAGCGATAGACCGATCTGGCTGAAACTTGGGTTGTGTTCTTCCTAGAGTTCCTACTAACTGAAAATAACCTCCTTAACCACGAGTAGTTCCATACCTCTCACTTTGCAGGAACTTTTCCAACGACACTCGAATACGAAATAAAAAACTATAGATTGAAAACAACGTACAGAAGTAGATGCCTGATAGGGCCGAGTTGTTGGCAATAACACAGCCCGCTTCCAGATAGAACTGATCAGCACGCACGGTATCTGGCCAAGCGGACACTGGAAATTGGGGCATTAAGAGATATGATGGATCGGGTAGCCACATTATAGAGGGCAGATAACAGAGCGGCAGGAAATGAGCCTAGCTTTTACCTTTACACGCTAATATGACGTGACCCCATCGCATACATTTCCCGACTCGCGTCACTTTGTGACCGGTGGTCACTAGCACCTGCCGTCCCCAGGTTAAGCGGCCCCTTTCATTGGCGGGCTCAGCGAGTTATAGCGGCGATTTTTAACCGAATTGGCATAAATATCACCCCCTTCATAAGGAAACTTCCCCCAAAAGGGCTATCTCGACGATTTAGACCTATCGCCGATTGTGCCGCTGAAATTTACAAAGGCTATAACACGCGAGAAAGGGCAATTCATTGGGCCCTTTCAAATGAACAGCCTTTTTGCCGTTTTATTGGAGCGAGAATGGAACCTAAATGCTTCCATTGTGGCCCTAATATCCTCCGGAAAACTATCCCCTCGCTTTTATCAAAATGTTTTTTCCCCCGGACGAAATGAGATCGAAATAAAATATAGCTTACCATGACCACGATAGAAAGTTTCATTTGCGATATAGTAAGGAGCGTAAAGAACATTGCAGGAACAACGAATTTATAGTTTTAAAGACAAGAGAAATTAGATTACTATTATACTGTTTATCACCTGGTTAATTTTTCCGAAATAAAAAAATAATCCACTCCTAACCACTAATACAAAAATAAAATAATCTTAGAAATTCTCAATTTTTTATGAAAAGATACGAGAATGATTTGATTTTGAATGTAATTTTATTTGTAATAAGTAATTTTATTTACTGCATTGGTAAATAAAATTACTTATTACAAGTCTACGTCTCCTTCGCATCTTGCATCATTTGCAATTTCATTATCAATTTTAAAAAGTGCAAATATTAAAACGAAGGATATTTTTTTATTCGTATTTAAACTTAAAATCTAACAATTACCTGAAATAAAAAGGTGAATAAGATAAGCACCATTTCACTTATTCCACTTCCGTCTATTATTAAACACATTAAAATTTACATCAATAATAATTCAACTTAAATCCACCGAGAATCTAATGTCAGCAACTTCATAACTGACAAATCTCCTAGTTATTTCCACATTTTATGTTTGTTGAAAAACCGATAGCTCAAATCTCCTCATTATATTTATTTTATTATTCACAGTAATATCAGTGCTGATCGTAATAAGAGGGGGTCATCGCTTTGATTTACTATTTCGATATTCCTTTTTTCATTTGCAAATAATTAGCTAATAAATAAAAATAAAAGTCTTTCAATATACACCTATAGTGATTCAAATAACTGTACCACTACAAACCGAGAGGAGTCTTGTATAGTAGAGCCTGTACGGTTAATAGGACAACGGTTGTACAGGGAGGTGCACCTGCGGCACCGCAATTCAAAGCTCTTCTACACACTCATATACCCAACTTCCATGTTATTATTATTCCAATGAATAATCATAAAGAAAAAGAATTATGAAACGGGTTTAAGTATTTATTGAAAATACAATTATCAGTATTTACCAACTATATTATTATAATTTAACAATAATATCTTACAAATATACCTTATTGCAGATCCATTCTAAGCAAGTGTACTCTTCCTTACCTGAAAAAAAAAAAATTAATATATAAAAATTTCCGCACCTTTTTCAAATTATTGTTGAATTCCTGATACACTTACATGAATTTTTGTACAAAATAAATTGAAAAAAGGTACATATACTTAAAAAATTTCTACACTAGACTAGACATCTACAAAAGTTTTTTGTAAAAAAATAAACAAATTATAGATGTTTTTTTACAACTATAAAAGGCCAACTTGTTTAAACTGCTGGGCTGGCGGAATGGCGTTGGATAAACGCAGACTCAAGTTTTCCTCCTATAATTTCTCACTAACCTAATTAACAAAAAGATTGATGGCCCTATCCTGGTTTCCCGATTGCCCCCTAAAGCTCCAAGTGTCCGATGGGGAGATATTTCCACGAGAAATAGTATCAGTAACGATCCGCGCTATTTTTTAAAATTTAATTAAATTAATACATAAAGAAAATACTTACTTTATATTAGTTAATTAATACATTTTCTGAGAATGTCCAATAAATGAATGAATCCGAATTCTTAATGCTTAAAACCGGTTCGCAGACCTTTAAAGGTAGTGAGAAATTCGTCATTATTCCGGGGTTCCTAGCCTTTGCGGTTTCAGGTACTCGTTAAAGATCCTAATCCACATTATAACTGTCTAGGCAAATTGTAGGACTCTTGACGCCATCCTGGCCATGGTCTACCCCTCAGACGCTTCCCAGTCGGCAAAACGCTTATTAACTTTTTAGAAATACGTTGGTTATTGAGCCCAACTTTATAATTATTTTTATCTTCGCGACGCTATCAATTCAAAAACATTAACTGGGAGCATGATCCGTAACTCCGCGTTGTGTAACCTCCTTCTCCAGTGGTCTCATCCTTTTTTTGGAACGAATATCCAACGATACAGCTTATTTTCGAATACCTTAAGGCGCTGTTCATCCTTCAGAACCACAATACACAACCGTAAAGAAGAGATAGAAGGATGATTTCGAAACAAAAGATGATGGGGTTTTAGTAATGTCGAGACCAAATAATAACAAGAATTTCCTGTCTGTATTTCCTCTTGAGATTCTTTTTTTTACCCTAGTTATCCTAGACATTAATTACTTAAAATTATCAACATGTTCGAACTTATTCCCTCCTACAACAATATCACAAAAATTTCTCTCTTTTCTACTGCTAAACATATCCGAATTTACGTCCAGCCCTTTTTACTAACCTGAATTCACCAACGTTCCTGTATTTAGCTTTATAGTTTCCGCTTCTTCACCCAACAGTACCAGATCGTCCGCATATTTTATTATTCATATTCAAAGTCGAAAGAATGATAGTTTTATAAATTCTGATTTTTAGATTTCGGTACTAAAGACGTGATCTTCGTAATGTTGAGACCGAATAATAAAAAGAATTTCCTGTCTGTATTTCCTCTAAAAAAATTTTTTTTCATCTAGTTAATAAATGATGAATAAACTAAATAGTTAATAAATAGTGAATAAACTAATATGATAAAAATTATTAATGTTACTAGTTGTTGTTTTTTTATAGATTGTTGGATAAAAGACTCGATTAGTGGATATTAAACTATGGAGAAGGGAAGGGAAAATGTGTATCTACCTTCCGGAGAGGAGATTGATAAAAAAAAATAAATAAAGGACGGATGACTCAATATTTTATAAAGTAAGACAAATAAGACTTCAATAGCAGGCCCTTGGAAGGTAATAGGGACCCTGAGGGAGCTGTCAGGGAGTGGGGGGAGGCCCTACGTAAAGATTGGGAGATAGTTAATTTGACACCCCGCGTCGGAAGGGCGGAATAAAGAGCCCATGCTCCGAAAATATGGCATATGGCCGATAATTGGAAGGTTCAAAGACAGAAGGGAATGGCCCCCCTCAATTTGTTACCTGCCCTATGTTTGGCAGGTGTCGGTTACTGCCAGCTCGGACAATCGCCAGCCCTTTCAGTGCCAGCGCTGCCCTAATGATCTGTCTACGCCCGCTACCTTCGTCCGCTCAACGGGTTAGAGAAAATCTAAACCAAATGTTATATACAATGAATAGAATCAAATTAAATATATTCTTATTTAAACTTGTTAGTTTCCTATAAAAAAAAAAAAAAACCTGTACCACTACGACCCGTGAACGAGTCTGGGGCTTCAGTACATGGTTGAGACTGTACTGTTTCATGGACAACGGTTCTGCAAGGAGGTGACTTGTCCTAGGTCACGCTCAACCGCCAGGTTTTCCCCCCTTATTATGGGTACCCTATTTTTATAATATTTTATAGAGGCTGGGTGAGCCCCAAGAGGGTCCTAGATCCTATATGATCCATCTCCGGCTGCAAACAGACTAAATAAAAGTAACTGCCCGCAGCGGGATTTGAACCAGGATTTCCGGCATGGCAACTCAGTACTCAACCACTGAGCCACTCCGCTCCCTTAGTTTCCTATAATTTATCTTAAATAATGAATTTATGTCATGTTATTATTTATTATTTTGTTACTTTATTTATGTTATTCCTTGTTATTACTCTGTCACTATTCCCTGTGCTCATTTACCTAAAGGGCTCCTAATTTTTGTTATATTTTTTTATCACCCATCTACCTAGATGACTATATATATTGTTATTATTTACCATATATATTTTTGTTATATGTATGTTGTGTATTTAGACCTGAAGAAGACCTGCAACGTGGGTCGAAATGTGAGCTTTCCAATAAATAGTTCTTCTTACTAAATTTTTTTCTGGCATACATCCGGACCATTGTCTTCCGCATTTTTATGAGGTCAACTAATATTATTCAAAATAATTTATTATAGGATTACTGCCCAAACCCCCATGATCGCCTTTTAAACAATCCTCCCATCTACGCTTTGGTCTAGCCCTCACACGATTACTAATTTATGAAAACTTCAGAGACACCTCTTTTACTTCGAATTTGTGACAGAGTCAAACTGCAGAGGTTCAAATAAGGCAGGATGTGCAAATATTATTGTTGTAATTAAGATTTATAAAACAAATATTCCTATGCATATAAACCAATAGGTAAGCTTAAATAATATTCTCCTAAAATCCCTTCCATATTCGGATGGAGAATCTCCCCTCGCGGGGAAATGCCAGGGTGTGTACTCCGTAATCCTCACTTATCTAAACGGCAGTTGGTTAGTTATCAGTCCCGGCTTATCTGTTATTGCCGGAGTATAGGGACATCAGTAATTATTGCAAAGGCGTTAGTATTTCACATGCAGGGTCGTATACCCCGATGAGGGGAGGATGCAATTTGAATAAATAGCGCATAGGAAGTGCTATAGTAGCTTAGCTGGAACGACTTTACTACTAAGATATCACGGCTTAGCGAAGTCCTTCTGAAGGTGCTTAAGCCAAATTACTGGAGGGTCGAATAGTTAATTTTTGATCTGAGAAAAGTTTAAGATAGCGGAAATACTTGTCGATATTTCGCATATTCTATGCATCTTCATAACAAAAAATAAAAACCAATAAAGCACATCCTAACCTCAAAGTGCAGAAAAACACCAACAAGAAGAAACATCCCACCACCTTTAAGACCAAATACAACTACTGAATTATACAGGTTACCGGACACCATCTGGAAAAGTTTAAATAAAAAAATCTACTTAACATATAATTTTGTTTGATGCTTTTATTTTTGAGAGTTAATGCTTTTTGTTAGTAATTTTTTCATACATGTCATTTAATAAAATTATATTTCTTCTACGTGTATTTTATACCTCTTCTGCGATTTTAATATAATACCAAAGCTCCTAAAAAAGATTGATAAGAATAGACTTGGATACAGCCCAATGTATTAAATCTATTTTAAACCTCTTATCTCAAAACCCTTGTGTATTCGAAATTAGTTAAATCCTCTTAATAAGTATAAAATCAATTTAACCAAACTTTTAAGCCCCGGAGTTAGTCATCTGATGAGAAATTTGCAATTTAAAAATAAATTACTTCAAAAAGGTCAGTTATGAAGTTATCTTGTGGGGCCATTGTGATTATTTTCGTTGATTGATTACCTCTTTTATGTAAAATAGTTAAAATTTACCTTTCAATCTCCTTTTTGCATATTTTAAATAATTAGAGTGGGCATTATAATTTACTAAGCAACAAACTGCTAAAATTAAGAGTTTTTAAGTTAAAATCCACGGGTATTCCTGTAGTAATGATTTTGTCTTGGATTGATGTGATATCTCTGTCAGCTTATACACTTTTAGTTGTCGATGTGAGAAGTACAGTCGAGTTTTCATGATCGATTTCCTTTCTGCCATGATGCCTACATTGGCGAATCACCGAATATTCGGTATTTGAACGCCTTTGTTTGGGAATTTTCCAATGATATTCCAATAACCATGAAGTACAATCTAGGAAGGGTTTTTGGTTCAGTCCCCGATAGAGATTGTTTTGTTCCTAAGACATAGGTTTTGTCTAGAGGTGATTTGTTGGAGATCACACCATACCTCCGATTCCCCCCCAATTAAGGGTCCCCTCTTCATTGAGGCTGGGTATGTCCCAGAAGTGTCTGCAGGTCCAACAGGAACTATCCGTGGGTGTTAACAGATAAAATAATTTATTTCCCAAAGGTGGATTCGACCTAAAGACCTACAAAACGTAGCTACCCTGCTATCAATTAAAATGATTAAAACTAATGGTCCATAGTTGTTAACAGATAAAATAATTAATCTGCCAGAGCCGGATTCGAAGTACCGTCGGCACAGCAACACAGCCCTCGACACACTGAGCTACCCTCTCCTCAATTTATTCAAAAAATATAATTTTATTTTTAAATTATAATAATTATCAAAAATGTATTTATGAGATCTTACACAAATATTTGAGTATTTTTGTAAACCTGAAAACCAAACTGGATTATTTTTGAGAAAATAAAATTATTTAATACAAATAAAAATGGTAATGAATTGCTACGACGGTCCAATCAATTCAGCTATTTATTTATTTAAAACAAATTAATTTGATGAATCATCTTATTTATTTTAATAAATAAAAACATTGATGAGCTCCGTTGATAGGATAGGTATCTCTTTCACAATCCCTTTGACACCCAAGCTCAGTTCGTTATCTCCTAATCATTGAGACAACAGCCACGCGAGAGAATGATCTATGAGAGCAAGGTATCTCTTTGTCACTCGAGACTTCTTAGTTAGTTAATGGCATCCCTTAGGGATCATATAGACGAAATATTTAATAAAGCACCTTATTTTAGAATTCTAAAATATTTTGTTTCATCGGGCATACTGATACTAAGAATTAGTTTATGCTAGTATCAAACTTAAAAGGATCATCCGTTACTTATTTAATCTATACTATAAAAATGCGTCTGATTGTTAAGTTTTACCTATATTTGGTCATTATAAAGTAACTCAAAAAGGGACGTAATTATAAATAGGATTCAATAGGATAATTTCAAAATCAAAACCTTAAGTCTCTAAAATAAGAGGCAAAAGCCATCCAGTCAACGTTTCGCCAATTTAGGGATCATTAAAGCAGAATAAGACATCAAAGAAGCCAACATACACATACATCATATCAACACACATAAAACAGATAAAGCAACCTTACTTTTAGACGTTTAACAAAACAACTTGTCGGACTGTTGATATAAGATGTAATGCACTTTATCTTCTTTGATGTGATTTTTCTTTTGATGTGTGCCCTGATTATGACTTAATTGGCAAAATGTAGACAGGTTGATCATTGCCATTATTTCTGAGACTTATAGCTTTGCTATTGTGATTTTCCTTATTGTATTATATTTAATAACTTTAAATCAACACATAAGGTACGAAAGAATTGTTTGCTATATTCTATATATATATATATATATACTAGCGACCCGCCCCGGCTTTGCACGGGTTTTAAGACATGTTATGTCATGTTTTATCTGTCTAATGTATTTTATTATGAAGATATTATAAACATAAAAAACATACAAAATATTTCTTTAAATTTATTTTTTTTTGTGTTAAGTTTTTGCGATAATATACGCCATTTAAATTATATGGTATAAAATATTATAATAATGCGCATGAAATACTTAAGGTAACTAAAGTATATATGTTGATAATGATTAATACTGTACTCATCTAAATAGCTTTCCAAATACCGCATTGTACGTTATCAATTTTTTAGAAGATAAAATGGGTATAGTAAGCTTTCCTTAAAATATAGATAGATGCTATCACTGACTTTTTTGTAAATCTATTAAAGGTGAATATCCCACATCCCACCTTGCATTGTTTCATTATATGACAAAAGCATTAGGCCCCGTCATCGATGAAACCTCCCAGGCGGCTATACTTTTTCCATCAATTCCAACAATTATCGTTATATTCCGACCCATTTATACACAAACCCTCGACCAATTATTTACCTAAGATATATTGTTATTTTCATATGCTCATTGTGATCTACAGTGATGGAAAAAAGTATTTGCACATCATGTTTTTATGATAAAAGGGTTCAAGGAAACAAAAAACTTCGCTTTCCTTAGCAAAAACGAAAAGTACATTTATTAAAAACTGAGAAAAACCTTTTGTAAAAAAATGACAACACTTCCTAATGAAACAAAAAAATTAAAACAACAAAAGTGCTTGGAAAAAAGTATTTGCACACTTGGTCTACTATGACTCACAAACTCTGTTTACTTTTGCATTAATCCTCCTGTGTCCATATGTTTGTTTCCTAATTTATCTCTAATCGTTTATAACCAGTATTCTCTAGTATTTCAATCAGTTTCCTACAGTCAATAGACAATTATCAAAGGCAAGTGAACTGTGTGCCGCAACTCGCAAAAAAATTGTTTTACTGAAGAATCAGCAAAAAACATATCGTCAAATTGCCGATTTCTTAGGGTTGAATTTTTCTACAGTGAGATACGTCATAAAAAGGTATGAGGAACGTGGATCAATCGAAAACAGTGAGCGTAAAGGGCATCCAAAAAAGTTAACTCCCAGGCTGAAAAGGAAAATAAGAAAAGAAGCTCTTAAAAATCCCGTGATAACTTCTCGGGAGCTGGCTGCCATGGTCCAATCAACGTCTGGAGTCCAGGTTACTAGCAGAACAATTAGATACGCCCTGAATTCGGAAGGCTCCATGGTAGAGTTCCGAGAAAGAAGCCATACATCAGAGAAACGAATCGCAAAAAGCGCCTTGCTTTTGCTAGGGAGTACGTACAGAAACCCTTTTGGGAAAATGTCGTCTTTTCTGACGAAAGCAAATTTAATTTGTTTGGTTCAGATGGTCGAAGGACGATTTGGCGACATCGTAATGAAGCCCTAAAGAAGCAAAATGTTTCAACGACTGTAAAGCATGGTGGAGGGCATGTTATGGTTTGGGGTGTTTCCTCCCATGGGGTGGGAAATCTTGTGAGCATCGAAGGCATTTTAAATGCGGAAGGCTATGTGAACATTTTGCGCCGTAATTTGCGTGTTAGTGTCGCAATGGGAATCCCGGATCAGTACTATTTCCAGCAGGTCAATGATCCAAAACAAACTGCGAGGAGAAAAAAGGAGTGGTTAATATTTAATGTTCCAAGACAGCTCCTTTTAATTAAAAACCTAGTACATTCAATGCCCTGACGTCTACAAGCAATTATTGACGCAAATGGCCTATTTACAAAATATTAAAACTATTAAAATTGTTTATATGGGAGTTTTAACTTGTAAATGTGGTTTGTTTGATTATGAAGTGTTTTTATTTTTTTGTAAAAGGTTTTTTTCAGTTTTTAATAAATATACTTTTCATTTTTGCAAAGGAAAGCGAAGTTTTTTGTTTCCTTGAACTAATTTATTCATAAAAACGTGTTGTGCAAATACTTTTTTCCATCACTGTATGCCCAATGAAACAATAGGGAAATCAAAGAAAATACTTTAAAAAATAAATAAAAATTAGACTTCATACTAATGTTGAAGTGAGATGTGGCATTGTCTTTAGTAAGCATTTATTCTATCTTACGGTTTTATGTCCTGAAAATACCTAAATTGGAGAATCTTTCAATAGCTATGGACAAGTGAATTCTTTTCAGTAAGATTTGTTCCTATTTTTCCGGTTTCAGACGTTTTTTATTTATAAAATAACACCAAACGATAAAATAAAACACTTTTTTCTTTATATCATGCACCTAAAGAGCTCTCTAATAAAATATAAAAAAGCCAAAGGTGAGGAAAAAAATATTTATAACGAATAATATTTTTTTCTAGCAATAATTAAAATGCCGAATATAAAAGTTAAACCTTAAAAGAGCTATATAAAAAGGTCTTTAAGCGAGAAGTACCTGTAATAAAGGTTGCTCCATTACTCAACCTCCCCATTTGCTCTTAGTTACATTGCGAACGGAGGGAGAGATGAAAAGAATATTTATTTTATTTTTTCAAATAAGATAAATATATTAAAATGAAATGAAAAAATAAAATACATTTTAGCACTAATAAAGTCTTTTAAGGAACCTGAAATAAACAACTCGAGGTAGCTGAATAATATACAAAGCTATTTATTTTAAAATTATAACCGAAAAGGTACTCGAGAAAACGAAAACAAATTGACTTTAAGTGTGATTTTAAAGGAGAGAATTTTTTATGAACCAAGTTGTACGTCAATATTAGATAAAATTTAAAAATGAATTCATGGATCCTGTGATCCTGGAGCATATAAGGTGGGAATTATAATAAAATCATCAAATTATAAAACTACAATAAGGTAAAGAATTAAGTATAGAATGTTATGTGTAACATAAATGATCTCTCCCGTGTAATCAACAGTAATTCTCTCCCAACGAAGGGAAATTTTGCCAGATAAGATACAACAGTATTTAAAAATGAAATAATAGGAATAGAAAAAATTGTAATAAAAATAAAATTAAGCTGTTGGAGTAAATTAGAAACAAATGTAGAAATAATTGTTATCCTCAAGGTAGTAAGTATCCTTGGCCCAATCCTTTATACAGTTTATACAGCTGACATCCCAACTCATCCTAATACTATCCTTACCACGTATGCTGATGATACGTGTATTATCAGTCAACACCAATACAGATATTGCATCCCAAAGCCTCCAATCCCATATCACTGATCTTGAAGAATGGTGCCAAAACTGGAGAATTAAAATAAATTCTCAAAAATCGCATTAAATCACTTTTACCTTACGTCGTAAACCAATGACTTCCTGCCCTTCAGTATCCTTTAATAATACCCCACTGGTGCCTGTAGAACATATCCGATACTTAGGGTTGCACCTCGACAAAAGATTAACCTGGAATACTCACACTAGACTGAAAAGACAAGAAACCGCTCGACGTTTCAGGCTACTTCAACACTTACTAGACAAACGCTCTAACCTCCCAATTAACTACAAAAGACTCATCTACATGACCATCATACGACCTATTTGGACTTACGGAGTAGAGCTTTGGGGCTGCACTAAGCCATCGAATTCCTCTCGTATCCAATCCCTACAATCCAAAATCACTTCGTAAAATCCTCAACGCTCCTTATTTTGTTAAGAATACCGTCATCCATAACGACCTTAATGTCCCATTTGTTGCTGATTTGGCCCGAACCCGGTATCTATCCTTTCATAACAAACTTCATTCCCACTCAAACCCTCTAGTTTCAAACCTAGCTTCCTCTTCGATTCCCGATAATCCTTCGAGGCGTCTGAAAAGAAGATGGCCACGGGACCTTCTTAGTTGAACTAGTGATTTGAGTACTACCAGTGGGTAGTTTCTCAACTTGCCATTAACTCATGTCATTTTGTATCACATAGCCTATTTACTTGTGGTATTTTTTAATACAGTTGTAAATATCAATAAATAAATTTAAAAAAAAGAAGAAATAATTGATTGATTGATTATTTATTCAGCTTCACTTTATGCTGCTATGGCGAATCTGACGATGCTACAGTGGGTTAATTATGGGGGTACAGGTTAATTAGGGTTTGGGATCTTTAGCGAGTACTAGACATCGTACAGGCTCGGGACCCCTTCCGAAGGTCGGCACAAGGATTTTTAATTCCTTTTAAAAAATCCTAGGGTCGCCTGCCGGGCAACGAACCCACGATCATGGGTTTAGTAGGTTGTTACGCTAACCACTAGACCACAGGCCGCCCCTAAAATAGATGTAGAAATAATTTAAAATATAAAATAAATGTATTATTAAAAATTTGTGAAATAAAACAATGGGATATATGTTAATTACAATAATAATGAAAAAACAGGAAGTAAGTGAAAATAACACTAAAGAAGAATATGACCAATGTAAAATTTATTTTACCCCAGTTTATATGCGCAATAATGAATACGGATAATATTGTTGCATTTTCTTTGCCTAGCATTTTAATATTATTTTTATTACAAAAATCATGTTAGAACTAAATTACCAAGACATAATTTTTTTTTTTTTTTTTTCTCTTTATATTTTTATCTACACCTGTCAAAACAGTGACAATCAGCAGATAGTCTGACAGTAAAAAACAAAACAAGAAAAAAAAAAACAAAAAAAAAAAAACAACAAAACATGATACAATGACATGAGAGGCATGAAGAAGAACAGTACCCAGCGGTACCTCTCCCTTGGCTTGATTCAATTTCCTATGATAACAAATCCCTCATCCACGTTCTTTTTAATCTCCTCCTAGTGTTCTCAGGCATGAGAGTAGAGGCCATTCGTTCTATTAACGGGTTTGGATGTCCGTGTAGTTTTTCTTGAAAGCGTTTGTAGTATGTTCGTATATGTTCGTCAACCGTTGGTATTTTTAAGTCAGTATGCAGAGTTTTGTTATTGACGTACCATGGTGCTTTGGTGATAAGTCTTAGTACTTTTGATTGAAAAGTCTGCAGTCGTTTTCTGTGAGTCTGTTTAGCGATCCCGTAAATTTGTAATGCATATGTCCAAACTGGTTTTAGTAGGTAAGTGTACGTGTTTAGTTTCTGTCTTATATCTAATTTGGAGGTTTTCCTGAATAGTAAGTACATTAAATTGAGCTTATGGTTCAGTGATTGGCGTTTCATCTTAACGTGAGGACCCCATGTCATTCTCCTATCAAACGTTAGTCCAAGGTATTGTACTTTATCTGTCTGCGGGATAGATGAGTTGTTAAGGTAAATGGGAGGGCATGTTTCACGTCTAAGAGTAAAAGTGATGTGTTGTGACTTTTCGTGGTTCAGTCTAATTTTCCATAGTTGGCACCACTCATTCAACTTTTGTAAGTTATGTTGTAAGTTTAGTGAGGCTTGCGTCGCGTCTTGATGTTTGGTGATTATGGCAGTGTCGTCTGCGTAGGTTGCTGTCAGTATGTCAGTACTTAGTGGAATGTCGTGTGTATATGTTATGTACAACAGCGGTGCCAGTATTGATCCCTGAGGCACTCCGGCTAAGATCGGTCTTATTGAAGATAGCTCTGAGCCCTGTCGGACTGAGAAAAATCTGTCAGCAAGGAATGAGTGAAGAATTAGATAATAAGTGTGTGGTAGTACAGTCTTGAGTTTAAAGAGAAGCCCTTGGTGCCAGACCTTGTCGAATGCTTGGGCGACATCCAGAAACACTCCAGTTGCATATAACTTCTGCTCTAGTGCTGTCGATATGTAGTCAGTTACTCTGTGTAGTTGTTGAGTTGTTGAGTGTGATTTCCGAAAACCGAATTGATGGTGAGGGATTATATTTCTGTCTGTCAGTAACTTTAATAATCGGGGATAAAGTAATTTTTCAAAAATTTTTGAACAAATGGAGAGTAAACTAATAGGTCTGTACGAGGAAGGGCTGCTAATATCTTTATCTTGTTTTTTAATCATGGTTACAAAAGAGTATTTCCACTGTATAGGGAATTTTGTAGTTCTAAGTATTGAGTTGTAGATTGTCGTTAAAAACACTAGAGCTTTCCTAGGCATTTGCTGGAGCACCTCAGCATTTATTAAGTCATAGCCCGTGGCTTTTCTTTTTGGTAAGTGTCTAATTATTTCTGCTACTTCTGTGGGAGTGAATGAGGGCGGTGGCAGTGTTAGTTGTAATGGAATGTCAAGTGTGTTATTTACCAAGTTTTCGTGTTCTGTGTTTATTAAGTCAGTATGTGGGGTAAATACGGAAGAAAGATGGTCGGCAAAGAGCTCGGATTTTTCCTCGTCCGACACAACCCAAGAGCCATCTTCTTTTCTAAGGGGTGCTGACATCTCACGATGTTTTAAGAGTCTTTTGGTATGCTTCCATAAACTTCCATCGTCTGTCGAAAGGGATTTAATGTAATTGTCGTAATTTGACCTGTTAAATTTGCTAATTTGGCGTTTCAGTTCATTATTTAGTTTATTAAATGTCCGTCTATCTGAAGGTTGTCTGTTGGTTTGCCAATTTTTACGAGCTCTTCTCTTGGCTCTGATCAGATCTCTAATATACTGTGGGTAGCTTGGTAAGTTATCTGATTTCCTGCACCTAGGTTTTGATGATGACCACGCTGCTTCTTGAATACTTCTAGTGAACTTCTCCACTGCCTCCTCTAGTTCTGTCTCGTTTTTTATTGAAACAGGGATTGTGAGGTCAGAGTTAAGGTAAGATCTATATAATCCCCAATCAGTTATACCCTGTGTGAGCGCAGGCCTTTTTTGTGCCTCAGAAGGTTCTTCGCATAAGGTCATCTGGACTAAAGAATGATCAGAGCAGAGGTCAGAACTCGTATTTACAGTCTTGTATACTGTTCTAAGTCCTTTTGTAATAAAAAAGTCCAGTAAGTCCGGGGTTTTACGTCTAGAAGTAGGCCAGTAAGTGGGAGAATTAGGAGTTGAAGTATCTAATGCAAGTTCATGAAGAGCATACCACAAGTTCCTACCTCTTGGGGTACACAATCTTGAACCCCAGCATTTGTGTTTCGCGTTGAAATCACCACCTGCGATAAAAGATCGACCTAAGCGTTTAAAAAACTCAGAAAATATCGAAGATGTAAGCTTGTACCTACCAAGCCATAATTAAATAATAATGTAGTCATTAAATATATAATAATAATTAGGCAATAAACCTATTCAATTTTGCGCAGTATATATGATCAACTAATATTATTCAACTAAATTTTGAGGTTATATTAAGTAAATAGATTTTACTTATTAGATAAATACTTTCATGGGCTCCAGGAGTGCAGTTTACATAGAAAAAGAAGTGACTGAAAACAGGTCAAACAAAAAAAAAATTAAGGAACGATATTTACAGGAAAATCCATCTTTTCTGAATTTTCCCGTTGCGATAAAAGTGTTTTCCTTAGCCCAGATATCCCAACGACCCTCGATCGATTCCGGCCCATCAACAAAAGCTACAAACATTTAAAAATAAGATTTCTAACGATGAGAACTCCATGAGAAAAAAAAAGAATAAAAAAGAAAAAAAAAGAGGAGAAGACGCTTGTTCATCAATCTCCATTAAATGAATTCCAACTGGGTGAATGCCAAGTAATCCGATATCCATTTTGTTCCTTATGGCCCCTTCCCCGGCTCCCTAAGAGATAAGAGAATCCATAATTATGGAGGGGAAAAAAGTAAAGAAATTTATCTTGATTAAAACATTCCTCCTTAGGTAAGAGGTATTTTATTGAATCAAGGCACCAAACCGTGTCGGGATCGGGCGCCATAATTCCTTATGAAGTAGGACCGACTTGGGGATAAAAACTTGCCCCGGCTTTGGTATAACTCTTCCTTCAATTTATCGAGAGCCGCTTTTGAGACATTAGTTGTTAGCTCAATTTAGAAATGAACTTATATATACCTTCAATTTATCTCTATTGTTTACGACCCTTAGGAGGGCGGTTAACATCTCTTTATTTATGATAGGGCGAGAATCTATCATAATTTTCCTCTTTCTTTCAATGATACTCTTGTAATATATACTGCAGGTCGACAGGCGGAAGATATTAAAAGGGACGTATATGAAATGTAACTATGGGACTTATAAAAATAAATCTTAGGGACGACCTGTGGTCCAGTGGTTAGCATAACAAACTACTAAGCCCAAGATCGGGTCGTAGCCCGGCAGGTGGTCCTAGGATTTTTCAAAGGGAGTAAAAACCCTTGGTTATGCTATTCTGAAGAACGGCGGCGTTAAATGGGGGTCCCATGCCTGTGCATTACCAGGTACTCGTTAAAAATCCCTATCCGAATGAAACCTGGATAAGCAAAATTTAGAGCTCCAAAACGTAGCATCGTCCGTTTAGCCATCGGAACGATAAATAACGTCACCATAAAGTGACGTTAAATGAACAAATAAACAAAAGAAATGTGGATTGAGGTTTAAAACTTCAAGGAGCTCAAAAATTCCAACTTATTTTTGAATTTAATATAAGTACATAGAGTTTGTTTCCAGGCACATAATAAATAAATAATGAAAATAAAAACAAAGAAAAATAAATGAAAAATCGTATCAGGATATTTTAGGTGGATTCAAAATAAGCTCTAATCTCTCAAAGCTAACACCATAACCAACGGTACGCAGCAAAAACAAAAATGTGAATATCATGAAAATTTTCTTTTTTCTTCTTTAATTCTTGTCCAAATAAAACCACTAAATCGGGTAAACTATACATCCACAACAAATGAAGTAAAAATGGTGGGCTTCAAATACCTTTCGGTCTGCACCGATAGATAGCAGCACCGAACGGGCTTGACAAGCTGTATAAAAAGAAACTCGTAACAATACTTATATACTTATGAGTCTCATGAAATCTGGGATATTGAATATACCAATTACAGGCAAGTCTCATTACCGATGTATGTATGTTATATCAACTAGTGCAAAACAATATGGAATAAAATGGTTGTAAAACAATTTTTTTTTTTATGGATAACTACTCCTTAATGTTGAGCTATTAGTTTCAATAATCTAAGTTATATGTTTATGAAACCAAACCATTGTTTGCTCATGAGGACTTGATGGTTCTATTAAATCTCAAGCTTTCCACGGATAAAGCATTAAGGACGTCAAAGAGGCCACTAACTTGTAAGTTGTTAAGTACTTGTTAACGATCTGCCAAAGTTACTACGAACTCGTTCAAATATAACTCTCAGAGACGAATGTATATATAACGAAACTGACAAAGCAAGATTATAATAATATGATAATGATTATAATATAAACCATTTGATAAACATGATTATTATATTGTTCTATATGTTATGATGGAATTATATCAAGCTGATACAAATATAGTATTTCTACGTTAGCTCCGTTTTAAGACCAGTAATGAACACTAAATATTTTTTATAAACCTTTAACATAGTATCGAAACAATAGTTGATACCATGAACTTTTATTTAGTCTGTTAGCAGCCAGAGATGGATCATATAGGATCTAGGACCCTCCGTGGGGTCTATAAAGCCTGTATAAAGTGGGTACCCAAAATAAGGGGGAAAATCCTGCGGTTGAGCGTGATCTAGGACAAATCACCTGGCTGCACAACCGTTGTCCTTAAAAGAGTACAGTCTGTATCATGCACTGAACCCCAGACACGTTCATGTTTGGTTTGTAGTAGTACATTTTTTTTGTTAGTACAACTAATAAATACCTATAGTATTATTAATTAATGAATGAATGAGAAAGAAAAAATGTTCGGTGGATTCAGATTCCCAGGAATAAGTAAAATGCATAACTTATTTTAAGATAGTATTTGACAGGCTTCCCCATGGTAGTTCAATTAATTATATTTGAATTATTGTTTAATAATTTGAACAATTTAAGTGTTCAAATAAACCATGGTGGGTTATTTGTTTTCAAATAGTTATAGTAAATTAAACAGTATCATTCAGTCGAACATTAGGGTGATTACTGAGGAAAGATTAAAATATATTTAGTCCTTAAGCTTGATTCATAGTTTCAATGCGGCCATTGTAAATGTTGTAAAGTCATCTAATTAAATTAAGAAACTAAATGCTACTATAAAGGAATTTTTCTTCTTTTTATGATCTTTATTGCGTTATCTAGATGATGTACCAAATATGGACATAGAGACAGTTTAAGAACGGTTGTGCAGGGAAACGATTAGTACTACATCAGACATAGGATTCTTCCCCCTACTTCTGAGTACCCACTTAATAGATGCTGATTGAGCCCCAGGAAGGTTTTAAAGTATTCATCACCAGCTGTTCACAGATTAAATAATATCTGACACGCCCGGATTTGAACTCGGAACATCGACATGGAAAATCTTCGCTCTACCACTAATCCATTTCACTACTTGGAAAATATGGAAAGATAAAAGAATTAAAGGGGAAAGATTTCAGAAACTTTCATCAAACGAAAATCGTTGTTACGAATGTACATATAAACATTTATTGATTGCTAAATCTCACTGATAAATTAAATAATCATAAACCGTTGCAGTCCATACTTTTTTTAGTCGGGAATATTTTGTTCTCAAAGAAGAAATAATAATAAAAATATAAACGAACCAGAATGTCCGATAAAAATACCCCTGATAAAAAAAAAATCAGTTATTCATTTGAGAAACGGCGACGGAGACACAGTAATGTTTAATGCTGGCTGGGATCGATACAGGCTGGCTTTGATGGTCCCAGTCCTATCGAATTTTAAGCACAGTCATAATCCAGGAAGTACGAGAACCTAGTAGGGTATTACGACATGGAACTCAGGTACATCCTTAACATTTTGAATTGGCCGGTAATGAAAGCAATCAAATCGACTTGGCGAGCAGGTATTTGTCTTGTCGCAACTACATGATAATCATTGATTAAACATATCTATGCATATTATCTAAGGTCTTATTTTTTTTTCTATAATTGATCTCACAGGACATATATTATTCACAAAACATATGCATATGGAGACAAATATCGATTACCAATTGTTTACAAGAAGTTATCGGTTAGTTTGCTTGTTTATTTAACGTCACTTTATGCTGATGTGGCTAATATAGTGCGACGTTGGTACAGTGGGAGCCCTACATTTTGCCTTTCCAGAGTAATTATGATAGGGATTTTTAACGAGAATCTGACATCGCATAGGCTCGGGACTCCCGTTTAACGCATCTTCCAAAGGACGGCATAACATAGGATTTTTTACTCCTTTGAAAAAATCCTATGGCCACCCTCCGAGTTACGAACCCGCGATCTTGGGCTCAGTTTGTTATGCTAACCACTAAACCACAGGTCGCACCTGTTAGGAAGTTTTATGGAAATAATAAGGAACACCATAACAAAATGAAATAAGTTTCAATGTTTTAAAAAAATCAAATGGTTACTTATAGAATTTGGATAACATCATTAATATAGGGAATGCTATCATTTCCAAAAGTTACCACCCAAATTTTAATTGTTTAAACTCACATGGACCTATCTAATTGAGTTATGGTATTGTTACTTTGAAGGAGCGATATTGATACCTATAAAGAATTGTGTTGTGCAATAATTATTTAAAAGAATATCTCGGAGTTTTTCCGTACCATTTAAGATCCCTATCATAGTTTTATCAGATAGTTTTCTATCCTTTCATTATAATTCGCCAATTTGAGGACGATTGGCGGAGCTAATTTAAATGTAAAAGGGATGACGAGGCCGGGTGATAAAAAACAGTTCTCCCCGATAATTAGTTAGGCAGAATTTAATTAACAATCAAGGGACAGGGAAGACGGTTAGCTGGAAAATTAAATACCCAACCGACCAATTATTGGCTTCCTTAATTGGACTTACGTCCCTTTTGGTAGAGGGGAGGGGATGGAAAAAAACGACGGGACCACTGACGAAAAACGGGGGTTCTTCTGCAAGAGTTTTTCCCGAAATAGGAAAAAGAAGTCGGAGGGGGGGGTCTCGAGGGTATTTTATCCCTGTCCGCTCTGACGTTGCAACACCTGCCTTCGGGAATATTAAAATAAGGCTTGACGATAATTCATTTAGGCACCCTCAATACTCAATTTTGGTTATGCAAAATTATTTCGACCTAACAAGGAATGCTCTCAAGTCTTTAGGCAGTAACACAATCTTTAGAAGACTGTTTCATTGACAACAAGAAATCATTCGGAGAAAAAGAAACATAAGTGGTAAAAATAATGAAAAGAAGATAGTTAAGTAGGGTAAAGACTAATTTATTTATTAAAAAAATCGTTAAATAAATATTAATCCTAAACAAAATGGGGATCTTTCTCCAGTCATTAGAATCTTTGACTTAACGCTTTAGGAAGAGATTCAAGACCTTTGAAAACTCGGGAATTGAATTTTTCCTCTAAAATAATCATATATTAACTATTTTTCAGGTTTCCTGTCTTGTCAGTACGTCTTTCTCCAAAAATATGTTCTGTATCAACATATGCTATGTTTGAAAGTGGTACATGTCCAACTAGATCTAAAAAAATAGTATATTCTTTTAAATAATTATAGAAATTATTATACCATCATAAAATTTAAAAGGTGTATAGTGCTAAAAATACCACTCTTTGCCAAGTTCTAAAAACATAACGTTTGCCCATCTTTTTATAGAAAGTTAAATGCAACCATTTACAATGCAAAAATTACTCAGAAATAGCTCTGAACCAGATTTAAGCTAACTATTTCAATAATATCAAAAGGAAATCCAAGTTACGAAAAACAGAATGTGATATTTTTATTTCATGAAAATGAACCAAACTATTTTTTGTACGAGTTTTATGTTAGGCTTTCAGAATAAAAACGGGTAACTCCAGAATTGACTTTATCACATTCTTCGCTGTTTATTCATGCAATTTTAACCAATATGAACTCTACCGTCTTAACTCTGCAGGATGTGTCAATCTGTTCACTACAGAAAATGAAATTATAAATACATGGTTTATAAGCATATGCTGTTAGCAAAAGTAGAGAAAATATCAAAGATCCAACGAGCTTAAGACCGTTCGATGCTATGGAAAAAAACGTACACTCAGCTCTCAATTGTGAAGATACCAACCGAAGCAAAGCCTTTAGCGATCTAATTTAATTACTCATAAATAGAGATGATCCGGAGAAATATCTAGGCACCTATATACAATATATATAGCCAGGGGAGCCCTATCTACACGGGCCGGGGGCCAAAAAATAATTCCCGGAGTTATGGCCCTCCAACCCCTTGCAATAAAAAAAACAAAAAAACTTGCCCCTATCGCGCCCCTGGTCCCAACGGTTCTGTTATTTTTTCCGATTGAAGGAATGGTCCGTGGTATAGCAGGCGCGAAAACCTGATATCGTAGCAAATTACTGTCTCTGGCACCTAAGGATAAAAATACTATTCCTGCAAAAATGGCCGCAGTAAAATTGATGCTTACTGGCACCGTATTAGGCCTTGTTTATGGCACAATCCTTGAGTTCATAAAAGAAATTGGGAAGGGTGGGGGGGGGGGAGGGGATGGATCGATGGGGCAGGGAGGAGATTCGTCTTTCTTATTCACCTTTAGGATATGGGCGAATCATAGAATAATCTATGCTTCATTGGTAACAGAAACAATATTATGTGGGGTTACAGGTGAAATACTAGAACACTAATTAAAAAAACACGGTTTTGAGGTAGCCAGTTAATCAATAGCTAAAAGCTAGTGATGAGCCAAACGTAGTTAGCGTGAATGCAAAACACTGAAAAATAAATAAAGATAGCGGCAAATTTGATGGCGGCACTTTTAAATAATAGGACAGTTGTCATATTATGGTCACTTCTACAATCCATCTTTCCCAGCATTCTCATTATCAAAAGATTCTTCTTCTTCTTCTTCCTGCACCTTATCCGTTTCCCAGCATTAGCAGCTGCAGCAGGCGATATTTGTCATTTCGCATGACGTGGCCTAAGTATTCTAATGTTCGCTTTTTGGTGGTATATGTGATTTCGTGATCTTTTTCGACCTGACATAACAGTTAAAAGATTAAATAATTTATTTGTCACAGGCTGATTTGAATCTGGGACTTTCACCACAGCCCCCCAGCGCTCTACACCTGAGTTAACCAACCGCTTCCCTTACATTTGTATTGTAAAGCTTAAATTGTTCAACATACAGTTAACAGTAGATTGTGTGTAACTGTATAAATGTATCATTCATAGAGGCTGGGTGAGCCCCAAGAGAACCAAATCTGTCACAGCCCGATTTAAATTCGGGACTTCCAGCATTGCAACTCAGCGCTTTAAACACAGAGCTACCTCGTTCTTCAAGTTATTCTATAAATTAAATTAAATATTAAAAAAATTATTCTATACATAAAAAATTATTAATTTTTTTTTTGTTACGATCCAAAATGAGAATAAAATAAGGAAAAGTTATTTTCAATGGTGAAAGGAATACATTCATACCAATTATTTATTTTATGTTGAATTAGAAATAAGCTCAACAATTCCAAATTAGTAACAGTTGAATAACATTTCGAACTCTCTCTAGCATGTATTGAATAATTCATAAACCGAGGTTTAACAAAAGCTCTTCCATTTAACGAAATGTCATAAATTAGTAAATGTACTGTTGGTATTCAGCCGTGAAATGAAGGCAAAACGGTTTATGCTATGCTACTAAGTAAATTACATTGTCAGTCCAATTTAATATATCATTAATTTTATAGTAAATATACATACATTATGACTTATATTTATCTGAAGTATATAAAATAACAACAGATTGTCTGACGGTTGCTGGAATACCAAATCGTATTTTCAATGTTTTTTTTTAAAGAAAATATTTCAAAATACATTATTATTGTTATAAAACACCTTATGAACTTTATATGGATTTAAGAAAAGGTTCCTGCACGAATTTAGAAATCAAAAACGGAATTATAATTTAGTCTTATTTGTATGTACATATCAGCAGATTTACTAGTTATAATCATATTATAGTTGTAAATATCAATAAATTAAATTTAAATTTAAAAAGTCTTATTTGTAACTTAGCTTTTCATATTTTCCTTAACTTTTTTTTTATACTAATTAATAGTTTGAAGTGTGTTAGTTTATAGGCAATATCTAGTTTATGGTATATAGATCCAACACAAATTTCTTTAATAAATATTTAAGTTAGGTTATTTATATATTCATGTATTAATTTGTTGATTATGTTATAGAAATTGTTATCATTTCGAGTCGTAGCTCTCGAGGGGTGTCGGCACTCATATTTTATTTTTCTAGTTTCGGATGACAAGCTCCCCTAGGACACTTTTTAACAATCTTATCAACTTTTCAATAAGTTAAACTGTCAGGAAGATGAAAATTTTAAAATCAAATTCAAACAGGCAAGATGAAAATTATTCATCAAAAGATCAGTTGAGGTGTCATTTAAACCTCCTCGCCTAATAAAATCTGGCAAAGGGATACTTTTTATAAGGATATTACGTATTTTTATAAAAGTTTATAAATAAAAATAAAATTCGTTGTCGCATAAAAAAAATACACATATAAAAAAATGCCATTTGTATGTACTTTTTTTTTTTATACATAACGTTATGTGCGCAAGAATCACGGACAATGACAAAACAATACGCAAATGACCCTAGAAATGGATTTCTGTAGAGTTGTGCCACGTACAGATTGCAAAACGTCCCAAATGATACATCATTACAATGATGGTACCTAAACTCATCAAATGATGGTAACTAAGCACACCGTTCCTACTGTCATCAGTGAAAGAAGATACAACTCTAGGCAGGTAATGAGAACGGACAACGGGCGATGGCCCTTTGAGTACTTATTAAATATTATCATGAGATGAGAAGAAGGCGTGGGAGTTCTCGAAAGCAGTGGATTAGGAGGTGAGAAAGGAAATGGAAGAGAACTGTATAAAAAGGAGATAATGGATAGAGATTGGGGACACACCACGATGTTGCAAAACCCGAAAATAATAAAAATGTACGTTTCGAAATTAAGATTCAGAAATGTGGCAGACGTTTTTGGGTATAAAAGATCAATCAGTGGTAAACATTTTTATGAAAAACTAGCTTTTGCCCGCGACTTCGTCCGCGTTGAGTTTGAATAAAAACTTAAGTTGAGTTTAAATGGACAGTGAATCAACTAACTACCTACTCCAACATAAATTAATGTTATACATCATATTATTCACAATGACTTAAAGGATTTTTATAAAATGTCCTATTGAATAATAAATGGCAGAATTACAGAACTTTCCATGTGTTTTTTATTGAAATCCACTATGTAATATCCAAAGCCGTCTCTTGAATTAAAATATATGCTCGGATAGTATTAGAGGTATCCGTGGGGAAAAAAAAACATTTCTCCTCGACCATATCCCGTAATTACAGTAGCTTCTATATTTTTGTGCAAAACGTTTACCTACAGTCTAGTCCCATTGCAAATTTCGGAGGTTTTAAATTTCGGAGTAGCCTTACAGGTGCCCCAGCTTTATGTAAAAGTTTATGTGCTGCAAACCAGATGGATTTTAAGTATTCAAAAATTCTGAGGGATAGTGGAGGGCTTCCTGAATTTCGACTACTGAATCTATTGATTTGTTTCCAATCATCTCGCCTTCGAATGTTCCTAGAAGCATATGATTGATTTTAGATGCACTCTTATTTCTATCCCTTTAATAATTATTACTATTTCATCCCCTATTTTAAACTTTTGGGGGTTGATTTTAGAAAAAAAAAGGCGTTGGCCTTATAAAATGTACCTATTGTCCAAATTTCAGGTCTGCAGCTTATGCTGTTTTGGCTCTGCGATGGTCTGTCAGTCACGACAAACTCTTTTATATATATAGATAAAAGGACTGAGGTCAGTAAGAATTTGATAAATTTTCCTATGTATACATTATCTAATAAATAATCCTGAATAGTCGATGAAAAACGGTGAACAGAAAAAAAAACTCTTGGCCGCATATATTTTTTTTTATAATATTAAACACCAATAAATGGTTTTATGATTTTGATTGATAGATCTTCAATCGCGAGCAGAAAACTATGGGATATTGGTAACGACCCCCATTGAAATTGGAATGAAAATGAAAGATTACTAATTCTCAGTTTAGAAAGGGCTATGAGAAGGGCCTTTGATCAGGCAGATTACTTCATTATATCATTTTCAGATTGGATTTGATGAATTCGATTCACAAAGCTAATGGGAGTCTTTGCCTTGTTTGACGTTCTCATCATCAGTCCACATTGACCGCTGAATTCCGAATGTGGGAATTCTTGCAACACTGCCACTTCTGCAATCAACCGATCGAGAACTACGATAGTTCTGAATCAATATTGCTTGTTAAAATTGGGAACGAATTCGAATAATTAGTATTGTTTTGTGAATTCGCTACGAAATTTTAGTTCGAACTACAGCAATCACGAACCAGAATTGGATTTGGAACAAACCGACTGTCAGTTGCTGGACATTATCTTCCGATCAGTTTGGAAGGAAAGAGTTGTTATCATGTACCTAAGAATTGGGCATAGCACTGTGTAAAGTGCCACTGTACATCTTATCTTTGAGGATTGTCCTGTAAAGTAGGTGTGATAAGTGAGGTGTAATGTTGATGTGTACCTCGACTGGTTTTTTAGACATATCTATAATGAACAACGTATCTATAGTACGTTAACATTTATTAAAAATATCTAACTATTTCAGTTGATTCGAACATATTAATATCTGATTTACTTTTTATCTATATATAAATTTGTGTTTTTTCTTTATTTAAAGATTTTTGAACAAGTTAGTTGTTTTTCGTATCTAAAAGGTCCCCACACAGATCTCGGTCCAGCCAGTCTCCTTCTCTAAGACCCCTCGCTGCCATGCTCTCCTCCACATTCTGCAACCATCTTTTTTTGGGTTGCCTCTATTCCTCCTTTCCGTAGGGCAATAAACGGAGATTGTTTCTGGCCATCGTTCCTCTGCGATTCTAGTTCGTTTTTTATCGTTTTTTCTGGATCTGATCGTTGTTGTTTTTTAGTATATTTATATTTTTACCTTTTTTTTAAAGAAAAAAAAATGAATGTCTAAAATATAAGTATGTTTATATGTATATTTTTTGTTTATTCAACAAACGACACTTATTGGCAAATCGGACGATGGTGCAGTGAGAGTCTAAGTTTTAGGCGTGATATTTATTGTCTAGGAGTGAGGAGAATAATTAACATCGACAGCGTTTTGCCCTTAAGAAAAAAAACAAAACAACAACAACGATCCAGCATTTCTTATTTTAAACTTATACTAAATAATCCATCAGTTTTAATATAAAAATATCTTTAAATAGATAAAAATAGTCCTAGTCAATTATTAACTTCACCAGTTTGCCTTCTAACTCTGGATTCATCAATGCATGTGTGTGTAGGTATGTGTAGTTGTGTGTTTGTGTGGGTGATAGAGGTGAGAGAGAGGGAGAGAGAAAGATTTTGCAGCAACACTAGGCATGAAACTCTTTCACAGAGAACAGAGCGTGAAGGACTGAACTTTACAGTCCTAATAGGAACCCATATATAGCAAGGGAAAGGTCAGATGGAACACTTATTAGGCAAGAGGCAAGGTTTCGGTCCATATATCCTCCTCTGAAAGAAGATACCACGGACAATTAGTAGGCGGAACAAGAATGGTGTATGTCATTAAAGGTTCTTGGGATGGAGTGGGGGATGGATGGGGAAGGGTTGTTGATTGTGACCTTCAAATCTTTAAAGGTCAAGTTCATCTTCTGGTTCGGCTCATATTTCTCCTAATCGGTGAATATTTTAAGTAACTAATACCAGTGGTCGGATGGAATCTAGCTGTGCCATTGCCTTCGGATTCAATATATATATTATTAACTCTCTATTCCAAATCTGTAATTTGAGATAAATACGTGATTTTCGTGAAACATGTGTGTGAATGTCGGTACAAGTTCTAGAGTGTCAGCTCACACAGCATGTGTGTAAAGTTACCTCCGAAATGACTACAATTTCTGGGCCGTTAAAAGACTATGGACAAAAAATTAAGTAATCTTTAACCAAA
Source organism: Troilus luridus (assembly GCA_964056705.1). Taxonomy (NCBI): domain Eukaryota; kingdom Metazoa; phylum Arthropoda; class Insecta; order Hemiptera; family Pentatomidae; genus Troilus; species Troilus luridus. Next base: position 62,769,918 of record OZ057414.1, read on the forward strand.
AGAAGAAAAAAAAACCTATACCATTATAACCCATGAAGGGTCTGGGATACAATACATGGTAAAGCCTTAGACAATGGTTGAAAAGGGAGGTGATTTGTCCAATATCAAGCTCAACCGCCAGATTTTCTCCCCTTAGTTTGGGAACCTACTTTATAGAGGCTGGATGAGCCATATGATCCATCTTCGGCCGCTAAAATATTAAACAAAACGGTGTCAATTCAGTAGGTGGAGAACTTGAGGAAAATTTAAAAAAAAGTAAGATTTTATCAGACCCGATAAATACTCTTCCTTACTCATAAGACCAGTGATTTGTTATAGTTTTTGACTCCGGGTGACTGGGGACTACAGCATTAGGGCAATCTCTAAATTGGGTTCACGGAGTATATTCTAATAATTCTAGTAAGGAAGGGAGGGGGCACACAATAACGAACAAAATTAAGCGGGAGGGTCCTTTATTTTGGGAACCTACTTTATAGAGGCTGGGTGAGCCCTAAAAGGATCCAAGTTCCCATAGGAACCACCTTCGGCAGCTAACAGATTAAGTTAAATTCAATGTCTGCCACTGAGCTATTCCGCTCCCTTAAAAAAAAATTATCTTAAAACTAAGTTCATATATGAGTGATGCAGGTTTACTTTTTTTTATTTACAAGAGTTGTCCCGGATAGAATTGTGGCAATCTATTTCTGATGTATAAATTTTATAGATTTGAGAAAACACATTTAGAAGCAATGACACAAGAACCTACAGTTGTTACAACAGTAACCATGACTTATCTCGATATCAAGACTTGGAAATATTGTACTATACTCCTGTGGTCTGATAAATGGTCGATTCATACAGCCGAGAAGAGTGAGTTCGAGGCCCGAGCGGTACAGATGAGTGATGATTTGACCTGAGGCCAGGGGAGCTAAGGATGGAAAACTGTAGCTATTTCCATATATATTGGCAGGGCTTTAGCCTATAGCTGGTCTGCCTTCCGTCTATATCAACATCCCATTCCATCTCTCTGTCATAGCCACTCTCCATTTTATCATTGCCAGCTACTTTATCCAGGCTAAGCCTATCTCGCGATCCTTCCGGCTTCATCTTACGCCTTTCTCGCACCTTCCTTCGCCCTAATCCTATTTCCAGGATTCCCCAGGGAGTTTTATTTGAACGGAATATACAGCAAGGGTGTAATCATATGTAAAACTGATTATTAACATAGCTAGCTATAAAAGCAGTGAAAGGATTTTCTCTCATTTATATTTTATATTGAATAACATTGGTTCACCTTATATTTATGAGGAAGAAAATGTAAGAAGAAAAAAGAAGTATGAGGAGGAAAAAAGGGCTTATACCGATAATAACTTAATTTATTTTTACCTCCACCAGGACCATTTTCTTCCCATTTATATTTTATATTTTAAATAATGGAGACATTTCTAATTTTGATGATAAAGAAATAAAAATTTGTTGTTGTTATGGGTTTGTTGAAAACTTGAAAATTGCCACCGCACGGTTTAAGGAGACTGAAAAGGACATTGAAAAGCTCGAGGTCCCTCCGGATGGCATTGAAGCTTCTCTTAGGAGGAAACTTCAGAATGCTCAAGGCTTTCAAGAAAAACCCCAAAGAAGCGCTATTTGGGCACAGGAAAGAAAGAAAAACACGAAGAACGAATTAAAGAGATATGGAAGGTAATAAAGGAACAGTTGGAACAAACGTAGTCCATAGTGGATCAATAAAAAAATTATTGTTATGGAAGACAATTTATGAATGAATGATAAAGGAGGAGATATTTCGGACAGAAATAAAACATTGAAAATTTTTGTTTAATGTAAATAAATTATTGTTTAATAACGTTTTAAACTTTATAATGGGGCAAAACGCTGAGCTTGATGAGTCCACAAGAAAAAAAAAATTAATGGATCAAATCTAGATGAAATTTCGTCTAATTTATTATCAACAGTAGATTACGTAAAAACGTAAAAGTAAAATTTCTCAAGTAATAGTAATCAAATAATTTCTGAAACAGTTTAAAAATATTTATGTAATACATATTAATAGATATTTTTTAAATATCTAATTATTTATAACTTGTTTATTAAGCCCTGATTTAGAAAACCAGACTGTAAGTTAATTAAATTATCAATTACAACAAATAACACCTCCTGTTGTATCTGTCATACTTAATTTTGTTAATGTGTTGAAATTAATTTTAATCTTGTAAAAAAAAAACCTCTGCGACGACAATCCAGGATGGGTCTAGGGTCCAATACCTGGCAGAGTCTGTGATGTTTCTTTGATAACGGTTGTACAGGGATGTATTTTGTCCTGGATCACACTATAATGTTAGGTTTTCCTCTAATCGTACCCATTTCATTAAGGTCGGGTGAGCCCCATGAGGGTAGTTAGATCCAACAAAGCCTATCCGTGGCTTTTAACAGATTACATGATTCCTCTACCATTGCTGGATATGAACCCAGCACCATTAGCACTTAGGCACTTTAGCTGCCCCGCTCTACTTAAATTTAATCACTTCTAAAAAATTCAAACACCTTATAAAGTTACAAAAAAAAAACGATGGGGTGGTTCTTTATAAAACAGTTGGAAAGAATATTCTTTAACTTGCTCTCAGCCTGGAAAAGGAATAATAATGTTGAACTAAGACATCGGTTCGGTCAAAACTAATTTCCGATCTAATTTTACTTTGAAGACGTCCTTGATTTCTTATTGCGAAGAACTTTCCGAACATTGCTTTGCTATTTTTTTTTTGTATTTCCTGCCTATCAAGTTCAGGAAGTCTGTATCGATTGCTCTTGCAGACTTGGACCACGGAGCTGTGACTACCGCTGGAACCCCGGAGTTGATAATGGCTAGGAACAGACCTCCATTAATTAGATGAGATAGCCGTGGGATGGTGGTCCATAAGATAAATTCATTTACCCCCACGGCCGAAGCTAGAACTGGGGTTGGAGGAGAGGGAACTGCTCCGTGCGCTCAACTAACAGCCAAGATGACGTCCAAGATAGGACCCCCCGCGCTTAATTCTGTTCGTTATTAAAGTGCGCCCCCCCCCCGTCCCTAACTAGCCTTATTAGAATTTAGTCCGTGCACCCGCTCCCAATTTAGAGATTGCCCTAATGCAATAGTCCCCAGTCATCCGGAGTCTCCTCTCCAAGCTCTGGAATATATATTATTAGTAATATCACCTATTTTATTAATACACTATAACACATTACTCCAGTATTTCTTATGAGTTAGGAAGATAATTTATTAGCATTGATAAAATCATATATTACTTTTGTTTAAATTTTCCTCAAGTTCTCCACCTACTAAATTGACACCGTTTTATTTAATCTCTTAGCAGTTGAAGATAAACACTATGGGATCCAAGACCCTTCTGACTCTCACCCACCTTCTATATAGTGGGTACCCAAAACAGAGGATAATCGGGCGATTGAGCGTGATCTAAGACAAATAACCTTCCTGCACAATTGTTATCAAAGAAACAGTACAGTCTCTACAACGTACTGAACCAAAGACCCTATTAGGGTTGTAGTGGTGCAGCATTATTTTAAATATTCTGTAGTTTCAAAACACTTCTAGGCAGTGAATCGCAATAAACATTACATTAAAAAAGACAGGACAAGAAGGATCTAATATTAAGTCTAAAACCCCGCTATTTAGGATAGTGAAAAAACTGTTTCAGGGTTCATTAAAAATCAGTGATTTTGAAAAGTGTAATTTAACTATTTGATTATATGTGACTTATCTATGGCTATTTGCGAATTTATATCAATAATCAAACACTAAAGAAACCGCCATCGATAGAAAATGAAAAATGTTTTTTTTTCAAATTCGATACTTTGTATTTATGTCGATGATATACCTGCGTTACCAAAGGCGATTAGGTGGCACCAAATACAACTAGTACATATTCAGCTTCCCTAAATACAATTAACTCTCTCTGTAAAAAATAGGCTTAACCAGTTATTCATCGGAGCTGCAGATACATGCACACATATGTGAGTAACACTAACCACCAGTGAAACGATACTCCAAGAGTGACCATATAAAGATGGATGAGACATTCTCAGCACTAGCAAGCCCACCAACGCTAGTTGGCGTCTCTTTGGAGCAGCCAAGGACTGTAAAGCACTCCAAGGATAATAATTTCCTGAATTAAAGATCTAATTCAGACTATCCCAGCAACGCATCGTCTAGAAAACTATAATCATATAGTCTAGGAATCTATACTATTATTGTTACTGTAGACTATATTCTATAATCTTATCACTTCAGTTAGGCGTAAACCTCATTGAACAGCCATTAATTATTTTTAAAAAACTGATTTGAGATTTATTTTATGTAATAAAGGGGGGGGGGGGGTTATATTTAAGACACACAGAAAGGAAATTCCCACTGACCTACGTTCCCACAGCCAATTTTTTAAGTTACGGATCTGGAAATCCTGGCTAAACACGCACCCTCAAATAGTAGTTAATGCGAATCAGAGATAGAACATAGTCTCCTATACGGAGCATTTCGTGAATAAATTCAATTAGGTTTTTAATTCGAGATATTGATCCTCTTAGACTTCACAGTCCTCGACTGGCCCATAGAGACACTACCTTGAAATTAGTAGACCTGCTTGCTCGTACTGAGATTGTAATTACATATTTTAAAATAATTACTACTATTTGCGTGGGGTAATGCTTCAATGGTGGTAACTGTTGCTTTTATATATGTATGTGTGTCTTTATACAACATAAACAATTATAAATAATGTTTTGTTTTTTCAGACAAAACTTTTTTTTTTTTATTATTATTTATTTATTGATATTTACAACTATATTACAATAATATAACTAGTAAATAGGCTAAGTGATACATATAATGACATGATATAATGACAAGTAGAGAAACTACCCACTGGTAGTACTCAAATCGCATGTTCAACTAAGAAGGTCACGTGGCCATCTCCTTTTCAGACGCCTCGGAGGATTATCGGGAATTGAAGAGGAAGCTAGGTTTGGAACCAGAGGGTTTGGGTGAAAATGAAGTTTGTTATGAAAGGATAGATACCGGGTTCGGGCCAAATCAGCAACAAATGGGACATTAAGGTCGTTATGGATGACTTTATTCTTAACAAAATAAGAAGCGTTGAGGATTTTACGAAGGATTTTGGATTGTAGGGATTGGATACGAGAGGAATTCGATGGCTTAGTGGAGCCCCAAAGCTCTACTCCGTAAGTCCAAATAGGTCGTATGATGGTCATGTAGATGAGTCTTTTGTAGTTAATTGGGAGGTTAGAGCGTTTGTCTAGTAAGTGTTGAAGTAGCCTGAAAAGTCGAGCGGTTTCTTGTCTTTTCAGTCTAGTATGAGGATTCCAGGTTAATCATTTGTCGAGGTGCAACCCTAAGAATCGGATCTGTTCTACAGGCACCAGTGGGATATTATTAAAGGATACTGAAGGGCAGGAAGTCATTGGTTTACGACGTAAGGTAAAAGTAAGGGATTTTTGAGAATTTATTTTAATTCTCCAGTTTTGACACCATTCTTCAAGATCAGTGATATGGGATTGGAGGCTTTGGGATGCAATAACTGGATTGGTGTTGACTGATAATACACATGTATCATCAGCATACGTAGTAAGGATAGTGTTAGGATGAGTTGGGATGTCAGCTGTATAAAGGATTGGGCCAAGGATACTACCTTGAGGACAGACAAAACTGAATTAAGATTTAAACTCGAGTTCGGCAGCTCTTGCTATATTAAATACTCCTTAAGTTATGTTTTTTTGTTCAATTATTTTTTGGTTTTTTTGTTTAATTATTTTTTAGTTTTTATGTTTAATTATTTTTTAGTTTTTTTACCAATAAATTTATATTCTTGTTTTATCATTATTAGTTAGGCTACGTAACCCAACAGTTATTACATAAAATGTTTTAAATGAGGTGACTTAAAAAAACAATAATAGGGTAGATTTATTATTTCTATCTCCCGGGAAATACCAAAACAAATATTTATATAGGTTTAACTTTTATTTATGATTATTTACGAGGGTTGAGATACCACGTGATAGTAGATTGTTTGTTCTAAACTTTTATCTGCCTTTAGGAATTTCTAGGCTATTTCTCTATCATTAAAGATAGATCTATGAATAGGTATGTGTGTGTGCATATATATATATATATATATATATATATATATATATATATAATACATAAATATAATAAAACTTTTCATTAAAAAAAAAAAAAAAAATAAGAGCAACAAGGGCTATTGTACTTGATTTATAATTATGAATATAAGTCCTTAGACTTAATTAAACAAGAATTAAGTATTTTCATTAATATCACGTTATATGTTTAAATTATAACACACAAAGCCCTCAAATAAACTTTAAAAAGGTCCTGCGAACCCTTTAAGTACAGCGTCCTCTTTCCCTAAAGTAAGCGGCTCAAACAAAGAGTCCTGCGAACAGGTCATTGTATCACAATAATTAACATCAGAACTTCTAACACGACGCACACACCTTTTACACACTACATCAAAAGAATATAATCTTCATAGTTAATTAATTAAATCCTCGAGAGCAACATACGTTTCAAAGAGCGTTCTTTAGTCTATTTAAAAAAAAGAAGAAAAAGATGTACATTATTTATAGGAAACGGGGAAAGAGGAAGTGTGTTCAATTACTAAAACGAGATTCGCTTTGTAATTATAATTATCACTACTGTAGAGTAAAGGGCACGGCTCTCTTTAAGGGAAAATCTGTATTTAGGGCAGAGCCCACTTGGGAAAGGGCACTTAAGGTAGTGAAAACCACTCCTCTTGTGAAAATTGCCTATGCACGGCTGGAGGTAGAATTTTCATGACGAGGGAAAATTTAGGATCTTAATGGCTAATTATAATGGAGTGAAAAATAAGCCGCCTTGAAGAGATATTGCATTAAGACGATAAGGGAGTGGAATTTATTAGAGAATTTCCCCGCCCCTCCCGAGGGAGAAATAAATTTCCTCAAGAATGTAACGACATTGGGCTAAAGTGCCGTAATAACCTAGCGCCGTTACCATTCCTCCATGATGGCACACTCAGCCTTGGAAGAACTATCTCCAGTATGGCGGCCCTGCCGGTGGATGTAACTAATGAGGCTAAACCTCACATATCAACGGATTTACATTACCATCTCATCACAGGACTTTTCTGCTTGCCATAAAAATTATTCAGGTCACATTTGTTTTTGTTTTTTACACTGGACTTTTTTTAACCATAATAAAAATTGAAAAACTCCCTAGTCCCTAACACTATTTTTAAGTCTACTGAGGTAACTTTCCAGATGTCAGTTCTTACAATGACCTCGTTCTCGTAGTCCCGCAGTAAATAGAGGAAGAAAAAAAAAATATGTTTTTATACCTAGTCATTAGTTTTGGGTTTTTTTCGGGCTTTTACAACCTATGGTCATATGACGAAACCTAGAACATTTTGTCGTCAACTGTCTCGTTCTTCCCAATCTCCCTCCGGCAAGTTTTCCAATATCATTTTTAGCCATCTCTCAGGGCCCATTCTTCTCAGATGACCATACCTCTGCAGCTGCCTGGTCCCAATTTTGTGAATTTTCGTTTCCGCTTTAACGATATCTCTTATGGCAGTGTTTTTCACTCGCTCAACTCTGATAGTGCGACAACTTCTCCAAAAATCCATTTCTGCACCCTGCTGCCTTTGTGCATCTCTTGGATTCATTAGTTAAACAAATTAAAATATAATTCTATGTTATTTATGCCACGTCCTAAACTAATTTTCATTTTTATCAATCCTTCTAATTTTCATAATTATATTAAAATAAAAATATGTTATCCATTCTTTAATAAAAGTTTATTTTAATGTTGAATTATTATTTCTAATTGGTCGCGAATAAAAACCATTCCTAAAATTACGAAACAATAAAATCAAAATGGTAATTGCACATTAAAAATGCAAAATTAATAATTAAAAGAACTTTATCTAAACGAAGTTAGGAAAATGGGGATCTACACATACTCGTGTAGAAATCAAACAATAATAAAAGATACAATGTATATCAATACTAATTTATGATAATAAAAATCGATATTTATTAAGAGATTAATAAGAAATATTTAACTAATTCAAAGGTGAATGGTTACTATGTTATAAATAGTAATATCAAATGGATATAAGGATGTACATAATTAAATAAGTAATTATATATTATAAAACAATAGTTGTAATCCATAAGTTGGGATAAATGTAAAAGAGTAATATATAATAATTTCAATTTAATAATAATAAGTATATAATAATTTTATGTTTATTAGTTACTAATAATATTAGGTATATTATGGATTGTATGATCGATTTCATGCAATGCATAGAACCGTCGGCTTCCTAATACTTAAAACATCATTTTTGTTAAATAAAATAAATGTTATCAGTTAATAGCAATAATTTAACAAAGTTGTTATTATTTAAAGAATTAATATTATAACATGACTGAAGCAAAATGATTATAACACCCAAAAAAAGAGCCTCGTGTTTGATTGACAGAAAAACGCAAAGTTTCAGGAAGGGATATCAATTTACAGAGTAAATGTATCCACCCATATACTTTGGGCACAGTGCTGTTTGAATGTTATCACGTGTAACAGGCAAACTGATGCAATCAGTTACACAAACCCAATTAAATGTACATCTGTACAAGCAACTGTCTACAAGAGGGAGGCGGCTATGTAACCTAGTAGGGTATCGATTATCATCAAGTAATTGTAATTGATAAACAATTAGAATATATCTAGCAATAGAACTTAAGTTCTAACTAGATCACATATAGTTAAATTATCTATCATTTATCTATTACAATTCAATTGTATATATTGATAAAAATATAAAATTCATAGAAAGAAGTTTCTGAGATATTAAAAAGTTTAAATTTAAAAAAAAAGTGTAAATAAATTTATCAAAATCATTAAAAACAGACAAATCAATCTTATCGAAGGAGTAGTTGATAATAATTCATTGATGTACATTTAGTTACCATATTATTTTCGGTGTCTTTAGATATAATAAATACATTTTTACAGTTACAGTTTTTTCTACACCTTTTAAAATGTTTCAATGAATTTTGTCAACTAATTAGATTTTTGTGATATTCACAACTATATATAGAATTACTGAAAATTGGATTTTTCATAATTAGTGCAAGACATAACCTGCACTCACAAATTCTTGAACACAATAATGAAATTAGGGCTCGAAATGGGTAATCTGAAATACATAGAGGAATATGGCCGAAATCGTAACCGATTTGAGTATTAATTTAGCTATTAAAATAATGAAATAGATTTTTTGTATGGATTTATACAGATATATAGGTGTGTGCGCGTATACCTCAGTGTAGGTTTAAAATACTGAAACTGGTAGCTTATTTTCTTTCATACTATAATTTTTGAGCCTATAAGGGAGTATCATACATTATTTTTACGACTCCAAGAAATTTCCCGTTTTCATTTCAACTAGCTACTAGTTCTATCACCAAGGTGTCTGCCGGCAAGCAATCCATCGCTTCATTGCTGGAAATTCCAATAACATTCGGCGTCGTCTTTCAGACCTATCATATTTTATCTATAAAGATGATGAACAAAAGTGGGCTGAGTATATCTCCCTGAAGTGTTCCTTAAAACCATCAAGTTTAAATCTAATTAAAACCTATTTTAAACCTCAAAGTTAAACCTACTAAACGGTAGCGTATCAATTAATATTAATTAAGTATTAATATTAATATTTTTGTTTTACATTTGTATTTAGTAGCTATGGACTGTGAAATAACAATTAATATAATTTTCGGTGCCTGGATCTTGTTGTCCTACCAGATTTGGTGTCCTGCCAGTATGGTTTTTCGATTTTCGATGGTCCTTTCGAAATCCTAAACTTCCATGGAATCCTCAATTATTCAATTCCTCAGTGGCTAAGAAACGACAAGAAATCATCAATGTCCCAACAGCCTGCAATGTTAATGACAATTATCCAAACTAGGCATTTATTGAATATCGATCTCAATAAACAGTTCCAGGTACTGCCAAACTAAATACAAGAGTAACATGATACATCCTACTAATATATAATCAATCAAAGTGTAAGGATGAGCTTCTAGTTTCAGGTGACATACGTTATCTAAGAATATTTATAAAGATACTTTAACTATCCCGTTTATAACCATTATTAGTGTTATATATACACTTAGAAAAAGGATGATTTCTCACTTTCATGGGGAGGGAGTTATTAGACGGTTTTCTAGTGAGCCAAAGTTGGAAGTTTTGAAAATCTTGAATCCGGAACTAAAAACTAAGGGATATTTATATTTAAGGATTTTAAAAAATAACAAATTTTATTGTATTTTTCACTTTAACTAACTTTGATTATATTAGATATATTTTTCACTAACTTACCGTAACTAATGTTTACGTAATCTCATAGTTAAAAAATGATTATTTCTTAAGTTTAAAAACATACAGTAAAATATAAAAAAAAGAAAAAAGAAGTAGAGAAAAACTTTTAATAAGTAATCTTTATAATTATTGACGAAAAAACACATTACAAAAAATAAGAATCACAGTGGTCCTTAGGTGGGCAATGTACTTCGTAGTTGACTCAGTCAATTTCATGGATTGTTACAACTCCTTACCTAACTGTTTTCGACACGTAATGTTACATTATTCTTCAATGCAAGATGAAACATGAAAACATTAATTTTTTTATCATAACACCAAGTATTTTCTAAAGAGATTAGAAAGTAATAGATTTTTTTTTTGGCTGTCATTACGAATAACAAAAAAATATATCCAACTTAATAATAGTATTTAATCAAGTTAGATTAAGCTCCAGAAACTTCAGGTTCGGACCCGGACTAAAGCCAGGGGTAATAAGACGGTAAACTTTTACTTGTTTTTAATAAATAAATAAAAAACACACATTTTTAACCGAAGGACACGTTGAGTCCTTCAATAAGGTACAATAATCCAATATACAAGGTATTATCATGGATGTGTTATTAATTTGTGTATCTACCTCTATGTCAGATATAACTGTAATTTGAGAAGTTCAGGACCGAAAGCGGATAAACTCCGAAATTTCGAAAATTGGCTTTTACACATTTTCCCAAATTTAGTCAAGCAATTTCATGCTCCCGAAACATCAAGCTTAGAACCGGAATAACAACACGAGGAATAAGGCTGGATAGTGTGTTAGATAAAATCTCGGAATTTCTGAAATTTCGGAGCTATCCGCTTTTGATCCTGAACGCCGAATTTCCCTCAGCGTTGATTTCGATTTACTAAGGTTTAGCACTATTTTCTTATTCACTGTAACTAGATGGAACCCTGGATATCGAGTGGTATCTAAACTAAACCCAATTTTCCTAACACCTAACCCAACCTCGACCTACGTAAAGAAATGTATTTATTAGGTCGAAAGATGTAGTTTAGATTGTATTCATATTTGGGTCAACAACATGGCTATTGGGGTCCTCGTTTCTCCAATCCTCCAAAATAACTTCCATATCAGGCCGACCCATCTGGCACAGATCTGGAAGAGGACCAATAACCTAAGGTCAGCAGAGGGCGCTGGGCGCCCCGAGGCTAAACGACGGGCCTTGTGCGGCCCCCGCGCGATATGAAATGGAAAAGATAAAAGACGGAAGAGAAAGAAGGCAATAAAGATAAGACGCGGAGGCGCTATCTATACGCACTCCTTGGCCTTCTTCCCTCTTCCTCACTCCAAGCCATGTTCACTCCGTGGATAGTATCTCATATTTCCCATGCCGGAGGTGTATTTCCAACGGTGGGGGATATCTAGTGAAATAGAGGTCGGTTCGGTCTTGATGGTAAAACTTGGTCCGTAATTTAGTTTCTGTTAGTACAGCGGTGTTCTCTGTTCGGGATCTAAGTCTGATTCACTTTATGTTTGCCTTGGATTATGAATGTTGAAATATCGAATTAAAAAAAAATATATATATATATATATATATCCGCATTTATCACAAATCGGTTTTGTTTAACGCCACTTTATGCTGTTATGGCTAATTGGACGATCTTATTGTGGGAACTCCAAAATTTTGGCAATTCAAATTTAATTAGGATAAAGATCTTTAACGAGTACCAGGCATGGCACAGGGTCGGGTCTCTCATTTTACCTCTCTTCTGAAGTACGACATAACCAAGAATTTTTAACTCCATTTAAAAAATCCCGGCCTGAGAACTACAGGAATTAGGCATATTCGGTTATTATGCTAACCTGACATAACTTGACCACATGTATATATGTATATATCAACAGCATAATATAAAAATTGTAACGAAGGCTTTGTTATACTTGTTTTAATAAATAAATTAAATTTTATACCAATTCAACTGCGGTTTGGAACTCAAAAGGACCGAAAAATGTGACTAGGGAACACATCAATAATTAAATAAAATATATGTATTTTTATGATTAGAAAAAAAATTGGAGTTACGAAGATTTTATTAGAGAAATGAATTGATAAATGAAAATCTGCGTACACAGGCTCGATACTAACTTAATACCTAAGGAAGTTGAAAACCGTAACATTTTAGAAAGTTGTATATTCTTTAAAAAAGTGAGGTGAGAGGTGGAAAAAATGTGAAAAATGAAAACTAGTCGCCATTTATAAAGATTTACTGCCGTCTGGAACCTGATCCTGGAACATCATCTATTAGATATAATGTTCATTACTTCTATCTAAAAGTTCCTGTCCTCTTTGGATGTTGGTGATTACACCGACTCATTTCATTTTACTGAACGCTTCAAGAGACAAGTCTATTGATATTACTTACTTCATTACTACAATGTTTTAATTATTATTTGACTATGATGTTATTAGAGCGTTTTATGACAAGATGACGCAGATTGCACCTCTCAGTAAGCAGCCTTGACTGATCCTAGAAAAACATCATTGATTTCAAAAAAATAAAAAAGAGGGTCGAGATACCTTTAAATAAAACATTGCAAGATTATGTATATTTAAAAACAAAATAAAATAAAAGATAGAGGACCGAAGGGAGTCCTGTCTCGTCTTTCGAGGTCGACGCTATTGATGCCTCACAAACACGTGATTCTTGTTCTCTAAATTTAAAACAACATCGGAATATATTTTAGCTCGTTACGACGTCCCCGGGCTTGTTCTTTCGAATTAAATCGTTGCTATGTCGGAAAGAGAGGGAATAAAGATGAGAGGAAGGAGAGGGATTGGAATACAAATGACTGGGGAGAGAGACGAGAAGACTAAAATATAGGCTAGAGTTATCGGGGAAGCTGGCGGCCGGTGGGACATTAACTGGCCCGATAGCCCACTGCCCTAATCCGTAATCACAATTCAACAGTGAGCCCGCTTAGTGCTTTACATAATCCCCGGCAGAACCATCTCTCCGAATTGCACATTTAGCATCTTCCTTACGCAAGCTATTTCTGATGGCTAAGCGCTATCCCCTTTAAGGATCAACTAGGAGTTCCCGAACTCCTGCGAGGGGGGTACGTACCGATACAATTCCAAATAATTATCTAAGGCGAAATAAGATATAAGTTGTTAAACAATATTAATGTACGGTTGGGAATAATAATAATACTGGCAGGAAAAAATCCCCTTTGAGAAAACTATGTTTATAACAACCAATAAGACAGCTCCTAAGCTTCAAATATTTGGGTTGGGTTTAGCACAAAATACGTCAGAAAAGGAAGCCATTAAATCAAGAGTTAACAAGATAAAGTAGTCTTTCACCTCACCAACAATATTTACAACAAGAAGCCCATAACCATTACCATTGACACTACTCAACAGTAATCCCCCCAGACTGGATGCGGCAAAAAGTTTGAACCTATACAAGATAGTGTAGATGTGTAATCTAGAAATCACGGAGAACAAGAGAAAATTTTTGGGACCGATTAAAGAAGGAGACCTTTAAATAGCTTTTTTCACAATTTTGCCAACCAATTTCATAATTTTGCCCACCAATATCATAATTTTTTTAACCAATTTCATAATTTTACCAATAAAATTCATAATTCATTCATCAATGAATGATGAGAGTGCGATTTTGAGTTATCTAGCTTTCAAAATCTGGAGCCTATTGTTTTCATTGCTCAATGCCCAACTCCGAGTTCACGGTCAAGCTCTTTTGAAGTGCGTTTTAACATAATTTTCAACTGAAATACTCCTCTATGAATTGTGGAGATCGCCATTAATGTTTCGCTGAGAAGGTTTCTCTTTTATTTCTTGTAAGGTGCAGGCTGCGTTTTCTTCAATTAATTCCTCAATCGCAGCAAGAGTTTCGGGTGTCATACTTATACGATGGGTCATACCACATCTTTCTTGTCTATAACTTTACCGCCATTTGTTTTGTAATTTTTGTAAATAGCGTACGCTGTTTGGGTTTAGAGGCCAGATTGAATTCTACGTGAGTTCTTGACCACAATACCTCATGGTATTAAGTATATGAAGTTGTTTGAAAAAATTATGAATTCTTTTGAAAAAATTATGAATTTGATTGGTAAAATTATGAAATTTGTTGAAAAAATTAGGAAATTGGTTGAAAAAGTTATGAACTTCACTGAAAAAAGCTAAAGATGGCATCATAACCAGAGACTCTACACGTACATATGGAAAATTACAGATGCAATGAGAAAACGCAGAATTCAGTTCTAGGGGTAGCTACAATGAACGGATCCGAGCAGAATAGAAAAAGGAGAATTCACGTATCTTAAAAAGCTGATAATGACTAACACGTGGATTAAGGAGACTGAAAATGAGATCGAAGAGCTCAAGATCTCTCCGGATGGTATTGAAGGAAGTTATTCATTCAGAATGCTCTAGGTTTTCAAGAAAGACCAAAACGAAAAACGATCGCATTTTGGATTGGTAGATAAAACGCGAGGAAGGAATGGAATAGATAAGAAAAAAAGGACAGTTGAAACTGACATGAGTGGATGGATCGTAAAAAAATACTGGGAATGTGGAGTGTTAACTTGTATTGAATTTCTCCAGAGGCATAACAATATGGCCTTAGTTTGCATCAGGCCCCGGTGTTGAAACACAACTTACTACGTAGTAAGACTCCATATAATAAATATCTCAGAAATAGATTCCTTCAAAAATGTCTCGTCAATTTCTATTACGGTGAATCAATTATGACAGACCATAATGTGTGTCACAATTGATCAGATATCCTCCTTATAGATATAAGAGAAAAACAAATAATCAAGTCGACATCCCCAACGATAATAATACAACCTCAACTATGAGGCCAAAACTGAGGAAATATCTGGAGCTCTGGCTATAGAATAGTAGCAATTACAGAATTTGGAAAGTATTACCACCGCTGTACATACAATATCCACCAATGAGATTATATAAAAATTAACAGTGGAAGGCACGTATGGATTAAAATAACCAGTTGGTGTGATAAGAGAGGCTCAACAGTCAGTTTTCTTAGAATATTGATTTTTTTTCTAACTCTCTACTCTTAGAAAAAATTAAAATATTTGAAAACAATTAAAGTGGCTGGACTTCAGGTCTCCCATCTCAGATACTCAACTCACATTGGTGAGAAAACCGGAATAAGTAATAATAAAAATAGTGAAACTTATGAAGGGTTTTGTACAGGGTCTAAGCCAACGGCAATGCCCGGGAGGTTATTTAGTCGAAATTACATTCAACTGCCAAGTTTTCTACCAATTTAGGGAGCCACATAATTTATAGAGGTTGGTGTAAGCCAGAGTAGGGTACTTCTAAATCCGAAAAGATCCATTTATGCCTGATAACAGATTTAATAACGTTTTACACCGGCATCTATAGCAAGAATGCTCTAGAATTATATTAAAGATTACCCAAATATAAGTTAGAAAATAACGACGCCAAGTGTACAAGGTCAAGCCTGAACATAGTGCGGCTATATCTATATCTGAACCACAAGTCCGATCTGCTAAATTCAATTTGCGTCAGAAATTACGTCAATCGAGGCAGGATTTAGATTGTATAGGATCGTTTATAACACTGATTCTTAATACTAATACCAGTGCAGGAACCATAAATAAATTGAATATACAAAACTGTCCGACATGCATAAGTCATGATGACTAACTTATATTAGGTCATTCAATAGTGGTGTCGAAGATAAAATGAGATGGCAAAAATGTATGCCACAATTTGGACTAGCATATAGGTAAATATGCATAGCATAAAAGTTCTGAGATATAGGAGCAGAAACGATGACAGGAAGGGGAGGGAGTAATAATTTTTTCAGTTCCATATCGAAACAGATAGGTATTTAGGATCGAACCAGTCAGATAAAGGAAGAATGAAATTGAGATGGCTAGATTGCGTGAGTGACGATGCTCTAGGCATAAGGAATTGGTGGGCAGCCGAAATAGAGGGAACTAGGAGATCCTTGAGGCAGCCAACATCCAGAGATTGATTGCAGCGCTTGGGATGATGAAATCGAAAACAGTAAGTAGATCCTATCTTGAATCAATTTATACAAAGCAGCAGACTATAGATTTTTATATAAAATTATATTTAGTAATTTAGAAATTATCAGAAATATTATTATTTATATAAAAAACCCAACTTTATTTGCAATTTTACATATACAAGCAGCATAAGTGTAAATACATGTTCCGGATTACCTTTACATGTTTAAAGAACAGTGATTTTAATTAATTACAGTTAACTTTTTTAAATAAGTTTCACAATAGCAGGAAAAATGTAGAAAAAACCAGCTTGACAAAAAAAAAAAAATAAATAATAATATAATAAATAAATAAAAATTATATTAATAAAGTAAATAAATATAATAATAATAATTAAATAGAAAATAAAAAAACAATTAAAAATAACTATAAAATAAATACAGATAACTAGATTACAATACCTGCAAATAGTGATTTATTAAGAAAGAAGAATATGTTTTGTTCTTTTGTGCGTACAGCGTCGTAGCGAATGTTTATCATAGTTACCGATTTCTCGGATTAATGGTTTTTTTTCGAAGTATGTTTTTGTTTGGGCTGAAACATATTGTTTAATAGTAGGAAGTTCAAGATCTCTAAGCATAGTCGATATTTTCGTGTAACGGGGATAATTATTGATAATCCTTATGCATAGGTTTTGTACCCTCTCAAACTTTCTATAATTTGTGGCGCATGTTGAACTCCAGACAGGTGAGGAATAGGTTATCAATGAGCGGATTACTGTTTTGTAAAGGATTAGTTTTTTTTTAGGGCTTAGCTTGGATTTTTTTATTAAAATAGGGAAACATTTTGTAGATGGTTTTTTTCGCTTTTTCGGTTTTCCTGTTGATGTGCTCTGTGAATGTCAAGATTCACTATCATTATCTAGAATTAAACCGAGATATTTTACGGATTTAGACCAGGGGATGTGTTCGGAATTTAAGATGATGTGCTGGTCTATGTTAGGTCTGCGCTTTGTGAAGATTATGGCGGCCGATTTTATTGGATTGATTTTTAGTTTCCACTTTTGACAGAATTCATGGATTTTGTTGAAAGATTGCTGTAATCGGTTTACTATTGTATCGATTCGGTATGATGCTGTGTACACAGCGGTGTCGTCTTCGTAAAGCGATGTGGTTACTTTAGTATGTTTTGGAAGATCGGATATGAACAGGTTGAATAGGATTAGGGATATACAGGAGTCTTGAAGAAGTCCAACGGGTAGGGGAACTCAGAAATATGAAAGTTGATAAAGTAATATTCCAATTGTTAAATGTAAAACAACCGCCCAGATGAAAATCACTATTCACAGTTGTCTCAAAACAATACATTATATACTATTTCTGATATCAACATTATAAACCTTAATTTATAATGTACTTTATTTTCGTTATCAATCTAATATACATTCCAGTATCACCAGATATATCCCATATTCTCATACATAGACATATCCTATAAAAGGGTATGTTTATGTTTCTACCTTGAACACCGTTCTTTTTAAACCTCATTCATGTTAGGGTATGGCCTACAACCTACAAAGAGCTAAGAAGAGTTGAGCAGGGATATACCGAAAATATAGCTCTTTCATTTACTGTAAATACTTTTTTTATCACACACTGACGAAAAACGTCTAAAATTATGAGACTTAAAAAAAACCTACAGGATCAAAGACAATGATATCAAACAAAGTCTAATTAATGATACAAAGTATAATTAATCAGGATTCTTTTAATTTTTTTTTTAAATTTTAAACGATAAAAAAACATGATGACTGAACCCTTATTAAATATTACATGATTGCACGGCAGTCGGCCATGTTCAATCAATAATTCATTAAAGCCAATGACATATTAAATCTGGGGAATTAAACCAAACCCTCTGATGATATTACTTTTTTTTATTGTACTTCTATAATTACAAAGAAGATTTTTTTCAGTATTGCTAATATCTGACTAACTTAAATGTTGACATCAACAAACGGAATAACTGAAGTGAAAGTTTAAAGATTAATTTAGAAGGAACTAGACATATGGGATTTGATGATATATTGCTTGAAGTTGGAGTGAATAAATAGTGAACTAAAACCCCAAATGCACTACTTACGTAATGTTGATTTCAATAAAAACCAAGTCCTCATACCTGAAAATGAAATAAAATGCATTAGTACTTTCGTTTGAAAATGTATTTATAAATTTTAAATAATTATTAGTTGATTGTATAAGATAGAGAGTAAAATAATTAATATAATATAGAGAGTGAAAAATAATTAATTAGGAACCTAAATTTCGACACACATTGTACTAATTAGTACTAACTAAGTAATATAATTAAATAACCGTGATTACCTACCTCAAGGAAGCTATAGCCCAATGTTCAAAATTAATGGAACCTTTGGGAATGAACCGGAGGTAAGAATTGGTACACGGGAAAAAAATACAAGTGAATTTAATGTGTTTAGTTGTAAATTTATATTTCAAGTATATTACAATTACAATTATTTTTAGATCTTTATCTCTATTCTGTCCTAAAGAAGACTTAGAGTGTAGGTCGAAATAATTTATCAAAATAAATTAATAAAAATAAAAATATGACAGTAATGTTATGGAGAACAAAATAAATTGTTCGTATACCCAGAAAATTACATCGATAAATCAAAACAGCAAACACGAATTTCAAAATAATAAGACAGTCCATTTAAAATGATAAGATGAGGGAGACATAGAACCGACCAAATGACAAATATCCGCTAAACAGGACAAGATAAATAAAGTTACTTGTACGTCACCTCCAGTCCTGGGCTACCGAAGGATATTGTATTAGGAGGAGGGAAAAAATGGGACATGATGGATCCGGGGCGGAGTGTTGGGGGGGGGGGTGTAGGCTCCCCCCTGTTGGGGGAACTTTTAACAAATGGCCTTTGTGATAAATGGCTACCCTCGAGTGAGATATCAGCTGCCCGGGGTCCGGGATTCCATTCATAAGGGTCCCGTTCATATCCCAAAGGGCTTCCAATCCTCCACGACCTGGATGTATTGCAGGTGGCCAGGGCGGACCACTAAAGGTGTTCTTGTAGGAATGACGGACAGCGCTATCTTGGACAAACTATAGTTGGACAGACATAATTTTAAAAGAGAATGGCACGGAGATGAAAGGAGAACACTGACTCATGATAAGATAATTAAAAGGATTCAACTTGAAATCATTTAGGTCATTAATGTTAATCTAAAAAAAATGGTACAGTGTGTATTGTTTCTAGGACGATAGTAGAGCAGGGAGATGATTTATACAAGATCACGCTGCCAGTCAAAATTTAAATAAATATCATATTAACTATTATTTATTATAAATGAAATCGACAAATTTCTGATTCTGAATGGCAATAATCAAACGCATATTATTCCTATGCAAATTGTATTTTCTTATATTGCAGAATTTGATCAAGCATACAGTAGGTATCACTCCCAACTCCCCAATCACTTTGTTTCGAGTAGCAGAAAAACAAAATGGCCGCTTGAGATTGAGATTGAGGAATATCTCGATTGGCTAAAAAGAAACTAAATAACGTGAAAAAAAATTTCCTGAATTCGGGTAGTAAAGGTTAGGTTAAGGATAAAATTCACATTTTAAGTTGGAGGCCTGGACACGTGACCAAAAAGATCAGGAAGCCTGGTGGATAAGATTAACTTGACTTAAATTGGTGATTGAGATTAAC
The DNA here is from genome assembly GCA_964056705.1 of Troilus luridus. Classification (NCBI taxonomy): domain Eukaryota; kingdom Metazoa; phylum Arthropoda; class Insecta; order Hemiptera; family Pentatomidae; genus Troilus; species Troilus luridus. Next base: position 62,790,150 of record OZ057414.1, read on the forward strand.
TCAAAATTCATACTTTGTAGCAAGATCACGTAACTAAAAAGGGCGGGATGTAGGTTAGGTCGATGCTGAAATTGAAATTAAAAGTTTGGTGTTATGGTCACGTGACTAAACAGGGTCGGTAGTCGGTTGGTTGATGTTAAGTCGAGGATAAAATTCAAAATCTGCGGCAGGATCAAGGGAATATAAAAGGGTGGTTGAGGTTAAAATCAAAATTTAAATTTGACGCCCTGGTAACTAAAACAACGTTAAAATGTCACTCTTAATATTACTGTGTATTTTATTTTATAAAATAAGAAAATTCATCCTGGGGGGGGGGGGGCCCGATTCAACTTTCAGCACCGAACGGCCCTTATTATCCGGAGAGTCGATACCGTAAGGCCCGGACATAAATCATAAAACAGAAAATGATTTTGCCTGGCGAGATTGATGAAGGAGCTTGGAAAGAAATTCCCGAGTAATCCGAAGGTGGCTCTCGAGACCCCCTCATTTTTCCTCATCCCCCCCCTCACCCCTCGCCCACCGTAGCACTTTATAAAGAAATAATTCACCCTCACGGTTTCCATATTACCACCTGGAAATAATGCACCTTCCCGCTAATATTTTCCCCACCGCTGCCTTTCTTCGTGTAGAATCTGTAGCGATGGCTAAGAATTCACGAACAAAATTCCAGCTGGGAGATAATAAATTGTCCAGAAATATTATGTATAAAGTTCATACCGTAACTTCATAGAAACCTCAGTTTCTAATAATTAGTTTAGAGATAATCTAATGTAGGGAAATAAAATATTATTTATGCGGCACACGGAGATATGATGCACTTCCTATCTCATGGCATCAAATGGCAGAACATTTGGGTTGGCCACCCCTGCTCTAACTCTAACTATACCGGGAATGCAAAAGGGCCTCGGCAAAAATTTGGAATAAATTACTGAAAATATACCTGAGATCTAGTCGAGGGGAACTCATCGATATCTTTATGTGTTTAGAGTGGGTGCTCTTAACAGGTTGGCAGTTGTCATAACGGTTACCGGAAAACAAAGCACTGACACTTGTAAGAGGGAGGAACTACTGAGGTGAAGTTCTTATCACAACTAACTAGGCCCAAGGTCGCAGTTTTTCAGCCCGGCAAGTAGCTCTAGAATTTAATAAAAAAATCTTTGGTTCGGAAGGGACGTAAAATTAGGATCCCGAGCCTGCACGGTGTCAGGTACTCGTTCCCAACCCTAATTATATCTGATCTTATATATAATATAAGATCCCTATCTTAATCATATGGGTAGGTCAATGGATAGGCAAAAGTTAGGACACATCTGGAGCATCGTCTGATTAACCATAGCAGCATTGAGTGGAGTTAAATGAATAAACAAACACTTTGGAACTTAAATTAAAGTCAAACTGCCTAGTGAAGAAGGTCCTTGTAGAATTCTTTATCCCCAGTGTACGATAAAACGACAATATCCATAAGGATAGAACGAGTTGAAGGTTCTTATTGCCAGAACCAAGAAAAGATCCCGGATAAGACACAAGGGCCACAAATCGGTATTAATTAAGAAAAACAGTAACTGGCTAGGGAAGGGACAAAGGGCGGACATCAGATAGGGCCGGGGCCTCCTAATCCCGCCCTGAGGCCGGCGAAGGGGCCGTAAAAGGGTCGTTAAGGGCCGGCTCGTTAATCAGGAGATCTCCCGCAGCCGTTCCAACATAAACAACGGCTCTTCTCATCAATCTCGGCTCCTCCTGTCTTTCTTCCTCTCTACAAATATATTTATCCACTTCCCTTCCTATTATCGCAGTAGTCTGTCTCCTTTCGTCTTATCGAGAGGTTGGGGATAGGGTATTAATTCCTTGCATAGGTCAATTAAAAATTTCAAACCAGCAGTACATTAAGGATTCAGGATGTTCACAACAGGAGAGATACTAAACATAATACACTATGAAATATAATAATTAAAACGAGTCATATTGTACAATTACAGGAAACATTGTTGCCTCGGAGGAAACAAATAAGCGTAGCTTATATCTTCAATAGATTTGAGGTGGGTTTTGAGTTTCAAAGGAACACAAAAATAAAAAGATTGCGGATTCAGAAATATTACTAACACGAAAGTTACTAAAAATATCCAACGAAAACAAGATATTCGAAAGAACAAAAATTGCATATTTCACAATTATAGAATTTTGTCGTCTTGGAGAAAGGAATAAGCGTAGCTTATATAATTTGATGGTTTGGGTTGGAATTTGATTTTCTAGCATAGTCTTAATTAGCAATGCAAAAAAAATCAAATCCAGCAGCACATTGTGGATTCACAATTCTTCCGAACCCAGAAAAAAAAGGATCTACAAATATCATGGATTCATAAAAATATAATACAATTTAAATTAATTAATCAAATTAAATGGCATTGTTTGTTTTTGACAAAAATATATAGAACAGCTTATCCCTCTTTTTTTTAGCGTCCTAAGGGAAAGCTTTTTTTCAGAAAAACGGATTAAAATTTGTTTATACAAAAACTTAAAGTTGGATTATTCTATAAATAGTATTGTATGTTTAATATTCTTTTCAAAAATTAACCAGTTGCACTTGATAAGATTGACTTTAGGGATTCCATTGAGATAATATACATGAATGTTGTACCAAGCCAATATGATTAATTGAATTTCAATTATTTATAATGAATATTTTCCGTTGGAAATCAATCATGGTTATAATAATAATATCGTCACCGAGTCTGGGGCGCCTCCAGCCTTTTCCGCCAGTCAGCTCTATCCTGCGCAGCATCACTCCAGTTTCGAGCATTAAGAAGGGTACGTGCATCCTCCGCTACAGCCTGCATCCCCTCACATTTGGCCATGGTTTCCCTCTGCGAGAATCTTCTTGGGAATCCGCGTGTCCTCCATCCGTGCCATGCGACCTGCCCATCGCAGTCGGCCCATTAATTGTTCTGACAACATCTGGTGTCTTATAAAGGTCGTATACCTCTCTATTGTATCGCCTTCTCCATATTTCTCCCACTTTTACTGGTCCGAAAATCTTCCTCAGGATTGTCCTATCGAAGATTAGGATCCTTTTCTCATCTGCCTTCGTTAGAGCCCAGGCCTCTGTGCCATTTGTGAGTACCGGTCGAATCAGTGTATTGTAGATCAGCAGCTTTGTCTGCCCAGAGAGGAACCTGCTAGTTAGTTGCTTCCTTAGGCTATAATAGCACCTTCTTCTTAACTCTTCTTCTTCTCTCCTGAGACATGCCATTTTGTGAATTAACTTCTGTTCCTAAGTAGACGAAGCTGTCAACGCAGTTGAATCGGTACTGACCAACTTCTAAGTAATCCTCTTTTTCCTGGGTTCCTCCTATTCGCCTATACTTGGTCTTCTGTATGTTGACCTTAAGCCCAAGTTTCTTGGCTGCCTCTTCAAGTGCTAAGAAAGCTTCCATCAGCGCCCTTTTAGATCTTGCCATAATGTCAAAGTCATCGGCATACCCTAGGAATTGGACTAGTCTGTTAAACAGGGCCCATCTACCTGAATTCCGGAATTTCTTATGGCCATTTCCGCTCCAAGGTTGAAGAGTAGGCAGGCGAGGGCATCTCTTTGTCTCACAGCCGTATCTGTGTCGAATTCTTGTGAAAGATCTGATTCGACTTTCACAAGACATTTTGACCCTTGCATTGTCATTTTCAGAAGACGAATGATCTTCCGGGGTATATTCAGATCTTTTAGGGCTGGGTATAATTCATTGCCGTCCATGCTATCGTAGGCTGCTTTAATATCTACCAATAGATGGTGTGTGACCACCTTGTACTCTTTGCATTTCTCCAGAATTATCCTTAGTGAGAATATCTGGTCCATCGTAGACTGCCCTCTTCTAAAACCTGCTTGATAATCTCCCAGCTCTTTCTCCTGGTTAATTAACATAAAAAGAATAACATAATATTTATCGTTTACCGTTAACGTTAAGTTAAGTGTTACGTTAAGTTTCGGCAAAGACCTTTTTTGAGAGGCTTGTACTGAACCATTTATACCATAATTTTACTATCAATCAAGATTCGGATTATTACAAAGCATAGATAGACGATGGTTTAACTAATTCTTTAGCATGACTTTGGTGTGTATCAATCATTTTGAAATAATTTTAGGGCAAGATGGCATTCATTATATCTACTGTCCCAGTGAATAAGTGGTTAAGTAGTTTTTCCTCCGATATGAGTTTCTTGTACTTGCGGAATCGTGATATTTTCGTAGTGAACAAGGAGCTAAGTTTTGAATTGGCTTGAAATTGAGTTGTAATATAGGCAATAGCTCAAGCCAAAAACTACGAGAATGGCACGGATTGCATGAGGACGATCCGCTTCCTTCAGTACAATTAACATCTGAACAAAACTCGTCTTAACCACTTATTCAACAGGGCTGCAGATATTTAAAAAAAATATTCAAGAATATTATGATGGTAAACGTCTTATTTAAATAATAATAATTAGTAGGTATATTATTGTTTTATTATTAGCTTAAGATTGATGATCTTTCAATAAAACATTATTAATAGAGAAAATTCTTCAATTCTAAATAAAAGGCCAATGCGTGATATAATAGACTCTTCACTTACATAATACCACATCAGGTATTAATAAATATAAACTACAACTTAATAAAGTTGAATATCCCACAATTTCACAAGACCGAGATGAGACAGTGAGGTCGCCCCATCAGTAATGTAGATGACTTCTGAGAAGATTTAAATCGTGGCGGGGGTCTTCTGTTTTATTTATTTTTGTAAAGGAGGGGGTCATTAGGAAAGGAAGGGAAGGGAAGGGGAGGGGAGGGAAAGAGAGGGAAAAAAAATTAGTGGAGCTGGATCCAGGGCTAGATGGAATTTTAAGCCAGCGCTCCCTCCGAGGGCTTTAGCCACCGTCGATTGCCCAATTTTCTAATTCTCTCTTGAAATAATTTATTTTTATGCTTCCGAATATTATCAGAAAATTCCCTAAATACTTCATAATACAGTTTAGAGCGAACTCTACGCAACACTCTCTTATCGAATGCCATAATACCTTGTTCTTCCTTCAAAATTAGCGACCATATATCAGAGCCGTTCCGCTAATTTTAATCATAAACAAAAAACTGAAATAATATATTATTCCTAAGGTCGAATTTTGAATAATTAATAGTTTAAAAAAACCCATTTTAATGGTTTAAAATAAGATACGAGTGATGAACAAAAATAGAAATGTGCTTGATGCTAATTGTTTTAAATATTTCATGTTGCAAAAAAAGAGTCATCATGAAACTACTTTAAAACCCCCCCCCCCCACACTTTTTTACAATTAATTTAAATATTTTATTAATCACTCTATTCTTATTGAAATTAAATAAAATTAGAGTATTTTCAAACTATAATTTATTTTTTAATTTTTAGTTCGCCTGGCTAGACAGGCGTGTTATTTTGTTTAAAAAAAATATATTAGTTTTATACAGCTGTAACTTTCAATGAATAAACTAATAAATAAAAAAATATTCATTTTCTACTTTTTAGTTTTTTAAGTATTACTTAGAATATAATAGAAAAGAAACTTTATTCTGGGACGAGGTCCCTTTAGAATAACAAACATAAACAGAAAAATAAGCATAATACATATCTGGCCAGAAGGCTACATAATGATACAAACCATCAAGTATTTAAAAAGTGCCAAAAAAACCCCAGTAAAATAAAAATAAAAATGAAATAACTAAAAAATACGAATCATGAATGGATATTATCGAATTATAGAGAATTAATATATAAATAACAACAGTTAATAAATAAAATAAATGAATGCTCTAGGATGTAATCAGTTCTTTACATAGTGTATGTCATCATTACGTAAAAGAAACTAAAATAAAATAAATTATCTAATATTGATTCATTTAAGCAAATGACTAACCTGCTCAGAGAGCATCTTTTGAGAGGTTAGGAGATGTTGGAAAATCATGAATTTAAATGAACTCGGTGAAGAAGCATGGCGGATGATAGGAGGGATCGATTATTTAGGGAATATATTATATTTCATCACGTTTTCACCTCCTAGCAGTATTCCAACGTGAAAAAGAATCATAATATTATTCTTAGTTTGTCATATCGACCAACACGTAATATGCTTGTCTCGAATATAAACCACGTATGCCTAAATAGACGCCTTGGTGCCTTGGACTAAGCACAAGCGTGTCTTCGAATAAGGAAATCGTTAATCAAGTAGATCCTGTTGGGGATAATGAGACAAAATTATTTTATTGCCATCGTTCCTTAACAAATTTGCAAAGATTCAATTTTATTAGATGTATTGAAGTGGCCGAAAATCGAGTTCAACGTTTCCATTACATACATAGGTACATTCAGGCGAATTTAATATGAACGTGTTAAAAATTCATTCATATGTTAATAGTGACTAAAGTCCACTTTCTCCACAAGTGTGTGCCTTCCCCCAAGCTTGACAAAAGACGCCTCTAAAAGAGAGTAACTAAACGGAACCAAGAGGATGTAAGGAGCTACGCCATTGTCTCCAAGGAGGAGGAGGTACAAGGGGGGCTGTCCGCGAGTGTAAGGGCCCCAGTATTTATACCTCGGCCTTTCTCCCTAAATCTACTTTACAAGGATTCGCCGGCCCCGCGCTAGAGAATACTCCTGTACTCCTTTCTCTATGCTCCACTTCCTGAAGCAGCGCCCTCTTCCTTAGCGGGCTATATATCTTTCCTTAATTATCCTTAGCAGTTTCCTTTCCAACTTGCAACGTGTTATTAGTAACAAGAGCTTATAAATAGCCAGGAGTTATTAATGGTCGCAATAAACGAAATTTCCTAGATTACTCCTTAACTACTTCTTCTCCTCTCTTACTTACTCGTAATGTAGTGTTGTTGCAAGTGAAATACACGAAAGTAAAAAAGGAGCGACCTATGGTCTAGTGGTCAGCATAACATTAAGCCCCATTAACCCCAAGGTCGCGGGTTCTTAGACAGACTGTTTATTAATTTTTTTTTAAACGGAGTAAAAAATCGTTAGTTATGCCGTCATTTGGAAGGGAAGTTAAACGGGAGTCGCGAGCCCGTACGGTGTCAGGTAATCGTTAAAAATCCCTATCCTAGGATTTTTATCTTAGGATATAAAGCTCTCACTGTAGCAACGTCCGATGGGCCAAAGCAGCATAAAAGTGATGTTAAATAAATAAACAACTAAATCAAAAACATGATATTGAGAAAATGCCGATGAAAAGGCTAGAGCACTTTGTTTTCGAAACATTGTTGGTTTCATCGGCTGCAACATTTCACACTAAGTAACTCTAGCCTTTTTATCAGCGTTTTTAAAAATAATGTTTTTGACCTAGTTCGTTTCCATATAATAGTATATTCCATATTGTGAAGAACTTTTATTAATACAATAATTATCCAAATACGTGGAGAAAATAACAGTACAAAATTATATTTAAAAATTACAATTGGTCTGTACGGCTGGGCTTCAAGAAGATCAACCAAATAAACTATGTATTTAATAAATAAGTTTTCGACATTAGTCCACGTCAGATACAATCACCAAACAGGAGAAGGATACAATTTATAGCATTGTGAGAGGTAACATCACAGAATTATTGATACATTGGATAGTTAGAACTTACTCCAATAAAATTTCAAATTACCACCAATATCTGTTTTTTTAGCAGCGGATGTTACAATCCCAAAAACATACTAGCGTGAAAGCCAACTATTTTCTAAACTAGTAAATATGGATTCACGGGTAGTCAAAATGGATTTTTGTTGGAATTGGTAAACCAAATTATTCCTTTACGGCTAAAAAAAAGTAATGATTAATTAATTTTTTATTCTAAATTTTTAATGAGTTACAGGCTTTCAATCATCAGTCAAATCATCTGCAAAAACATACTGTTTAATAAATTATTCTATTTTTAATAATACAGCTTTTACCTAGTCGAAGAGAAGAACCCGGAAACAGTTATAACACACTGCAATTATCTACAATGACTCGGCCGAATTCCGGCGAACAATGAAATATTTTCCTGGGCGGTTGCTTTTTCAGATTTCCCGTTTCGGCTCAGCGAGTATGAAAGGCTGAAAGAAGTTAAACGAACCATTAAGCTAGAAGTCCATGTGGGGAGGATAACATAAGAGCGTAGGCTGTGCAGACGCGATAGGAGGAGGGTCGCTCCAGGTAGGGCTGCCGAAGTGTAATTGTGAAGATGACATAACTCCTATTGATTCATTAGACACTCTGACGCTAATAAAAAATCCTACACAGTATTTGAAAAATTTAATTTGGATTATAATTCGGATGATAATGACAAATTTATATTAATCTATATATCCAAAAATCTACTTGTCCACGATTCAAATCCACGAGTATGAAAGTTATATCGAATTTCTTCACGAAAAACTGTACAAAAAATCTTCCATTTTTTAATATTAATACAGACACTAACTAAAAACAAAGGCCAAAGTAAATTTGATTATAGAGAAATCTTTCAACTTAGAACGATATATATTAATATTCTATACTTGACTACGAAGTTTTCTATGTTTTAATTGGTCTAAGAATTCAATACATACAACAATATCATTTAAATAATTAATGTTTTTACATATTTAAATAACTAGGAAAAATTGCATTTGATTAAAATTATAAGTTTTATCACGGGTATAGAACATTTTTTTATGAAGATTTTACAAAATTATTTTTAATTTCTCAATTTTGTAAGCTATTTTTAATTTGTTAATCTTTAATAGTGTATGTTGTGACGTTTTATTTTGATGGTTTTAAGTAATTATTTTTATTTTATGTTTTTTGTAGGTTAATAAAAGGTCAATGTTCATGATTTTATAATAGCTTTGACATTCTTTTAACACAATCTGTAATAACTTATATTAGTCAAAGTCTCTTCTGTCGAACTGACATGCTGACAACCTTAGGGACAATTGCCCTAGCGAAATATTCCATCCACGTTTGCTATCGTTAATTAAATATATTCAACTGCAGCCCATACCTGGAGAGGGGGAGTTGGTTAGTTCTCACGAAGGTTATCCTTCCAACCTCTGTTGGATTTCTAATCGGGTAGAAGGTCGCGGCCTGAGTACCCGAAAACGTTTATATGTTAAAATCCTCTAAATGTTTATATGAGGAAAAAAAACCTTATTTATGCCGGCCTTCAGAAGGGTCGTAAGATGGGGACCCAGAGGAAGAGACAGGTACTCGTTAATAATCATTTATACCAAGATAGGAAAAATTTAGGACTCCCACTGTAGCTTCGTCCCATTGGCTACAACAGCATATTACGAAGTTGTATATCACTCAAACACTGCAATAAATGGAGAAATAGCCTAATTACAAAACACAAGATATATAAACAGGATCAAGCAGCATTTTCCACAGTTTTTACAGGCTGTTTCTCTGGACAATCCTACAAAGAAAGAGTAGGAGAAGATAAGCACAAGTATACTGTATAAAAGTATACAGATAAAAAACTACAACTCGTCATAAAATTATATCGCTTAATAAAAAAAATTTATTGAACAGGTACTAAATGTACCAACTTGTAACCTAAAAACATGTAAACACTACGACCCGTGAACGAGTGTGGGGTTCAGTACATGGTAGAGACTGTACTGTTTCATGAACACCGGTTCTGCTAGGAGGTGACTTGTCCTAGGTCACGCTCAACCGCCAGGTTTCCCCCCTTATTTTGGGTACCCTATTTTTATAATATTTTATGGAGGGTGGGTGAGCTCCAGGAGGGTCCTAGATCCCATTTGATCCATCTCCCGCCACAAACAGACTAAATAAAAGTAACTGCCTGTAGCGGGATTTGAACCAAGATTTCCGGCATGGCTACTCAGTCCTCTACCACTGAGCCACTCCGCTCCCCAAACTTGTAATATAGATTCAATTTTTGTTATACTTGGTGAGCGTGGATCTCTGGATAAACATTGTAAAGATTTCCTTCCGTTATAAGATTCGTTATTTTAACTCCACTGAATCATTATCACTAAAACACACCGATTTCTTCCTTTAATGTCGCCCACTCATTAAAGGTTGGCGACTATGTAACTAAATGCACCTTTGTCTTTTTGACACTAAGATTCGTGTATTCCTAATATTTTTCTTTCTTCCGATACTATATTATTATAGAAATATTAATATACTAAATACATCATAATACTATAGCAATAAATCCAGCAAATTGATTTAGTAAAGCTACCTTTATAGAGATATAGATAGCCTTGCTCTTTGACCTATCTGGAGCCAGCCTTACCTAAGTACTACGAAAGGCCCTCAGGATAAAGTAAACAAACAAGACCAAGATGTCATTAAAATGGATGTAAATCAGATCGTTGTACAAGACTACACAAAGAGGACATCTACCCTTGCCCGATATTCTCTAATTAACTCTGAAAGACCTTGAGAGGAATAGAGCGAGCGGCCATCCGAACAGAAGGTGAGGATCCCTTCGGAGCACCTTTCACACAGGGTCGTGACAGAGGTGACCTTTAGCGATCACCGCCGCAAGGTAACGATATCCATTCCTCGTTTCTTCTATGAGACCAATACCCGGAGGTTTCACGATATACCCCAGTGTCGGGAGTCTGTTTCCTCCTAGCTACCATATAGGGCTTCGGCAATACGTGACTGGAAAGTCGCCTCCTCAGTGTCAGTTCTCCTAGATGACGCCTATTCCTTCAATATCCACCGACCCATTTTTGCACACATTGATAAATACCAATAACCCTCAGGAATATCTGGAAATACACGAACGCCATTGAACATCTCATGTCTTCAATTTCTAAAGTAACTAAGAAAATATGGATCAATACTGATCAATATATGAGTTGCCAACCAACAATACAGAGATGTATTCGTCTTCATGTTATTTTATAGCCATAAGAACATATCCATAGTTATGGATCAAGTTGTAAATACATAAAAGAACAGAACCTTTTCTGCCGCAGAGAAAATATTTCCAGCACGAGTATTGATAAAATGCCTTCTACAGAAACAGTGAATGCTATTTACGAATATTCTTCCTGTTTTATACGAAATCATTTGAATTGACTTTTATCAAGGAATTTATCATGCAAACCAAAATTGTTAACTCAGCGGTTAAAAATATGGCATGCATATAACTGACTTGATTAGTTTAGCAGTAAACGGTTAGAGATTGATATCTGTATGTTATATTATATATTTATCATACTGTTCTTTGCTCATTTAACGTCACTTTATGCTGCTATGGCTAATCGGACGATGCTACTTAGGAAGCTCTAAATTTTGCCTATCCAGGTTAAACTAGGATAGGGATTTTTAACGAAAACTTGACATTGTACAGGCTAGGGACCCCCGTTTAACGTCCCTTCCGAAGGACGGCATAACCAAGGAGATTTTTCATATTTATCAATAGACTTCCCTAATAAGACTCACCAATAGAAATCTGGCTTACAAAAAGTAAAGACAATAGATTAGCCAAAATCAATTAGATATATAAGTAGCGAAAAGAGTCCAAGAGATGTTATAGACAGAAACAAGATAGAAATGGAAGAGAAGGAAGAAACAACGTTAGAATACTTTTCAAGAATACTCTACTCCTGGATCCATTCACAAGAAATGTGTGTGTGTGTGTGTGTATTTACATGTAAACACTTAAATATCGCTCAAATGTGTAGTATATCTGAGCGTATTTGTCTATATCAATATCTGGGAATGGAGCTGCCATAAAACAGAAAGCGGTATGAAAAGTACAATATGAGAGGATATCAGCAACTTTCGAAAGCAATTAGTAAGTACAAAACAGCACGGAACGGCTCTTAAAATGATCTGCCCATTTGACAATACCCGATCCCGAAGTCGTCGGTCCCTAACTTTCAGTTGTTACTTACAGAACCATACAAAATAATACCTACCGAATATTATTATCTGCAGTAATTGTTAAAAACAGTTAATACTATTCAAACACATCAAATGTTTTATATATTGTATTTCCAACACCTAACAAATTAGAAGACTGTATAGGATAATTTTTACAGATACCGTTTAATAGAATATAAAATAATTTAACTAATTAATTTCATTTAACTAAAAACTAATTTTGACTAATTTTGTAATATTTTAGAATTTAATATTACATTAATTAAAATAATTATATTAATACAAAATTAATCTATTAACAGATCAAAGCGTTTATAGACAGGCTATTCTCAGCGAAGATACATTTGATAATTATCTATTACATGTCCAGCTGAATATTAAAAACAAAAATTTAACATTATTGAAAATAAATTCATATCGAGGCTTCCATATTCTTCTGAAAATACCCCACTTCTTCGTTATAGTAAAACAAAAATCGATTTTACTAAATCTAAAATTTCTATTAAAAAAAATATATATATTTTCGTGTTTTAATCATAAATGAAGACTGGAATTGCTAAAGGCGCTAAGTGCCAAAAGTGAAATTTTTAAGGAAGTACAAAAAACTTCATATCTTTAACAAATATTAATATTTTTTTAATTCTAAATCATAAATGAACTCTTTTAATGATAATACAAGTATTTACAAATGCTTGTACATTTGTCTTAAAAAAAATTAAAAGTTACATCGCTGTTCAAGCAGAATGATCTAAGTACGTGATACTTTACCATTGCTAATAGATCCAAGTGCCTTTGGTTTTCTCTAAGGCTACACCTACATTGGATCCGATTCGGTGCGACGTGATTCTATCACATACGATGCTGGGGTGTATACATTATACATATTTTAGTATACATTATTGTAAAATATAAATGTATTAAAAATAATTAATAAATAATCTTAATTTTATAAATTTAAAGAACCAAATGTGATAACTCTCGATATATTTCAGTCATTTGGTTTGCTAGCGACGTCTCATCGTATCACACCGGATCCAATGTAGGTGTAGCCTAAGTCGAAGAAGCGGTCATACATTTCCAACACTCGGAAAGGTTTTGTAGGTCTAGCCTTCTTGATTACACTTTCATAACTTCAAAGTCTTCCATAACTTGCATTCTGGCTTGCTAGGCATTTGGTTTTCCTACATTCCTCTGTGAGAGCAATATCACGATCAACTACTGAGAAACTGTGACCAGATAATAAAAATTTATGTTCCGCCGGAGAGAAAATTTCCAGTTATACCAAGTTCATGTACGAAAATATTAGCATTCTATTTTTTATTTGGCCTGAGCAATTGTCACTCCAGACAACAAGATTGTTTTTTTCTGTTTGGAAGCAAAACTAAAGCCTGCAAAATACATGGCGCATCATTTCCTCATCTACATCCTTGCCCCTCATGCCACAAGCACATTATACCACCGTTTGAATCTGTAATGTGAATGTTGAAATTGTAGCATGACAGTTGACGCAAGTAGTACGTGTTACTATGCGTCAACTTAGGTAAAGGAAATACTTTTTCTAGATCCATGGCGCAGTGTTGGCTATGAGGTAGAGTGCTGGCGATTGTGTCGCTTTTCATTGCAGGATAAGCGCTTTGAGCTCTATGGTGTTACTCTAGTGCTTTTTTAGGTTTCCCTGATTGTATTGGATCATTAACTTTGTTGTTTAATGTTTAGATAGTCACACCTTTTGCACATGTCACTTCTGGCGGCAAACTTGACTGGCGGCAGAAGGCTATGGCACATAGATACATTAGCAGTGCAGGCCTGTCTGGACTTAAAACCAGGCAGTTCTGTTAGAGGCTGTAGTAACTACTATTAACATCTGAGGCATACAAATCTGTTAGCAGGGCATTGGCGAATTGACTTAGATTGGTTAGCAGTAACAAATAAAATAAATTAAAAATGGCACTTAGATCCTTTACCTTTTCCAGTCCTCAAATAGGGAATATTGGGTTAAATATTTAATTTTTAGAAAAAAATGAGTTTGAGTAGTTTTAGCTATAAACCCTCGATAATGTATTTTAATAATATTTTTAAATAACGGAAACAAAATTGAAATATTTAACTAATAAAGTTCTCCCTACAATTATAGTCTAATTTCAATTTTGGTTTTATCTCCACATTTCAAATTTCTGTCTGAAGATTGTTTACGCTAGAATTATATATTCTACTGAAAGTTTTCTGTAGAATAATATTTCAGCTTATCTCAGATGCAATTTAACCCGTTATGCACAAGACTTTAGAAACATTATCTCAAATAATGACTCCAACAACAATACAATGTTTAAGACAACAGCCTTTAATGACCTATTAATCACTCGTAAATTTAATCCAAAGTTTAGGAAAGCAAACATATTTTAAAATAGAATCTGATAAGAAAATTGAAGTTCAATAAACACAAAAAATTTAATTTATATATATTATTACATGATAAAACACTAGCTGACAAACATAAAATAAATATGGGATATAGATATTCGAGGGGTGCAGTCAAAATAACACTAAATAAGAAAAACTTATTTATTATAAGTACTGACGTTTCGACCTAAGTATAAATTATACTTTAACATCATATCTTGTATTAATTTTCATACATATTTAGTTATATAACATTCTATTAGTAAATTACCATTTTACATGTTTTATATATATCCTGTAATTTAACTAGGTTTTCCATATTTTTACATCTCGCCATTTTACATTTGTACCTTTTCTTTATGTTCAATTTCTACCTTATTGTTTATTTTCTTTTTATCATTGCTTGGCATTACCACCATTCTGTACTCTTATTCTGTAATATTTTATTCATATATATATCCTTAATATTATATCCATCGCTAATTTTCTTTACTTTTCAATATCTGATGATATTATATTCTTTCTCGGTATTGCAATGTTTTTTTTATAGTTATGTTTGTTTTTCTCTCATAGCCCTGAAGATGGCCAACAACGTAGGTCGAAACGTCGGCACTTATACTAAATGAGTTTTTCTTATTTAGTGTTATTTTGACTGCACCCCCCAGACTATCTGTATCCCACATAAGATCTTCCAGTCAACTATTTTCATCTCAATCATAAAATAAATAGAATACCATAAGAATATTTTATTTCAATAATTTTACATTTCAGAGCCCAATATCAATTTAGATTGAAAGTTTTATTATACTATTAAGTGAAGGGTTCATCGGCATACTGTACAACTTCTTATGAATGCTTCATTATAAATATTTATAAACTTTTTCCTTTGGCTATTTTTTTTCTGAATAATATGTAACTAACAAATTCATTACGTGTTTTCAGAATGCTACAGACACTTTGATCCAACATCTAAAAATTTGGGATGGTATCCAGCAAGTAAAAATAATGTAAATACTTGTTCATTCTATATTACGGAACAGCTGTTCATATCTCATACGTTAAGAAAAAAAATCTGCAAGAAAACCTTTCCTTCGGATATAAAGAAAAATGAAAATGGAAGCAGGTAGAGGGCACATGTGTTCCGGTTTTTACGCTGGCAGCATGTGGATGCGGACCGTCCTTTTTTTAGTCAGCATCCCCTAGCGAGGGAAGGGGATATAGTTTCTCCGGTTGGCGAGAGAAATAGAAAAAATAAATAAAATAAAAAAACATCAGGGATATTTGTTTTGGAGAATGAAATCCCTAAACAACGAAGGGATTCACTAGGCCATGTTGTGTTTATCGTGTTCATTTGAACACTGGAATTCAAAGAATTGAAATGAAAAAAATACATCCGACTCATTGTCAGTCAAGTTTTTAGTTTCCCTACCAGCCCACCAGTCATTCTAATTGACAAGGGGGAAAACTGACAGTTTCATCTTAAACTTCGCCTAGAAATAAAATTTCTCTGGAAGGAGGAATATATATCTATATAATATATATTGTGTATTGTGTAATATTAATAAAATACAATAATAAAAAGATATCCCGGCATTGATTTAAAGCTATTATACAAATATTTTTCGTACAAGAAAATACAAACTACACATTTTTCAAACAATTGGGATTACATTTTACGTTATCATTAAAAAAACTTCCTATACATAAATACAAATATATATTATTTTGAAAGAAATTGGTTGACATTGATCGAAATTGTGGAAGAAAATGGTCCGGGAAGAGGTCAATAAATTTCTCTGAATAAATATTTTTGATATTCAGAGAAATTTATTGACCTCTTCCCGGACCATTTTCTTTCACAAACATATTATTTTTTTCGCTACAACCCATGAAGGTTCTTGGGCTCAGTATGTGTACTGTACTGTTTCTAGGACCAATGTGTTGGTGGAAAATGATTTGTCGTAGATCACGCTCAATCGCCAGAGTTTTCCCCCACTTTATAAAGGCTGGTTGAGCCCCAGGAGGTTCAGTTAAACCCATTAATTTTTACTGCTGCAGATTAAATAATTTATGAATAAACCTGGAAATGACATTCAACACATTGAGATACCTCACTCCCTTTTGTTTATATACCTACTTTATTTACTTACCCAAAATGTTCAGTAATAGTAAAAATCAAACCAACAAGTTATTTAGAGCTTTTTTAAATGTATTTTCAGTTGAACTTACTTATATAAAATAAATAAGGAAATAATCGGTGTGAAAAATATTTAAATACATATTTTCAGCGATCTTATTCTAATGTAAATTATACAATTTTATAAATCCCTAATATCAGTTGTCTTAATTTCATTGACACGGAATAATTGTCAAATTCACGATATGGGTTCTCCTACCTTTACTGTCGCTTATTTCAGCTGATTGCCCGTATGTTATTGGTTTTTTTTACAATCAGCAGAAATAGCAACATTAAAGGTATAGCCAATTACAAGAAAATATCTCACTATATTAGAGATGAAAACTATGAGAGAATTCGATAATTAAAGATGAAATAATTCCCCAGGTTGAAAATGAATTCGCGGAAATTATACTACTTTTCCGCTACGAATACTAGTGTACAGTATGATGTTAGAGTTTGTAGCTAACATACTAAGTCGTTGAGTGTAATGGAGATCCTTGTACCTAACTAACTTCAACTTGAAAATTATTTCATGGAAACTGAGATGAGCTACACGGAAACTTTTAGAAGTTCACTGACCCTGCTCAAGGGTGGAAGTCGTGCGAATGTTCCAGGTCTGTTACCAATGAATTAAAAAATAAAATAAATCTATTCTTAAAATATTAAATCAAAAGTAGAGGGGGAGTGATAGTTAGGGGAGGATGGAGTGATAAGAGGGATAGATAATGAACAAGACCTAACACGGTCATTAGTAATGCTTTAGAGGGATCTTCTAGTGAGGAAGCTAAGCTGGCGTCCAATAGCAATTCTGGAAAGACTATTTTATATCATACATCTCTTTTAATGTATCCATCTTTTTATAATCGTTTTTATCCGATTTATCATAAGGTCTATAATAAACTAAAAGCGAAAGATTCGACCAACAAAGAACCAAAAAAAAACAACATAAGTAGTGTTTTATCAACGTGATAATTTGCTTCAGGCTATCATCTTCTTAACGAGGTATAATATCGAACAAAAAATCCATAATTACCAACGAGAATTATCAAATATATTGAAATAAAATGTCCATAATCCGGTAGTAGGAGATAAACTATTTAATATATACAAAAAACATTAGTGGACCCTAGACCCTTCTGGACCTCACAAAGCCTGAAGTAAGTGGGTACCCTTAAAAACCTGGCAGTATATCGTGATCTCGGACAAATCATCTCCCTGTAAGACTATTGACCAAAAAAAAGTAGAGTCTCAACCATGCACTGAATCCAAAACCCTCTATGAGTAGTAGTGGTATGATTATTGAAATATTAGTTCGGTAAACCCATATAAATATCTATAATTGAATATGTACATCCATATTTTTTATCTGATTTATCATGATGCCGATAATGATACGAAATCATTTAACAAAAAATAATTAGGGGCTTCGCTTGCAAACATTTTAACCTTGAGGAAGTTTAAACTTCTGAACAGACGGAAAGGAGATAAGTCTAATAAGATGGGTGGGGGAGGAATTAGTAGCCCAGCATTGTTGGTCCCTTCCATTTAACCAATCCAAGGTTACTTTTTTTTAGTTTTTGTTGCATTATCCCAATATGCCCTGAAGAACGATGTGAATCCTCCTACTACTCCTGGGTAGAATGGATACACGAATTATTTATGAATTAATCAGAGTTCGCCAGCTGAAAATATCTTAAACCCACGGCGAATGGTCGTTTCGTTACAACGCCCTTCGTTAAAAAAAAAAAAAAGCTTAACATATCTGTAAGCATGAACATAGTAAACAACAGACGGAAAGACGTACATTGGACATGAGAAGACCCAATAACATGGCCCTATGGGATCAATAACTAATATATATTTATACCTACGACAGCATTCGAATGTTTATACTGGATCTTCTGTCGTAGTTTAAATCAATCTACCGCACGCATGTCATTATACACTCCAATAACTCCGTGGATCATTCCGAAGAGTACCCTTCAGGGAAGTGTTTCTTTCAGGAATATGAATTCCATCGGGACAATTAAAAGAAAAAATTGAAAAATATCCAGCGTTAGGGATGACACTAAAAAAAAAAAAGACGAATAAAAAACAAAAGGGAGAAACAAACGGGCCTGGAAACTTTATCTTTTGAAGGGGAATACTAATAGTGTGCCTCCTCTTCATGGATATTCACGGCCTCGTTACAACTTTTTTTTCCCTCTTCCATCGCCGTGTTTATTTTTTCTAACTAATGTAAGCGTCAATAGGGCGGTGGCTGCCTTTCTTCCATCAACGACCCGTTAATATTTCAATCTGAATAAATTCTATAGCCTTTCAAGAGAAACTCTACTCCGCTCTGCAAATGAATACCATCGGCATCGCCCCCGCTTCCTGCTAAAATCACTATTCCACTTTCATAGACTTTTAAAAGTTTTTTATTTATTTGTATATGTTATGTAATATAAGATTTTTTATGACATTAAAACACTTATGTCGAGAAATTGTACAACTCCTATACTCTAAAACTAAAAACGTACGACCCGATTCATCAGAGAGAGGCGAATATCAGCGAAGAAAGTAGCATTAAAGACAAAATTAAAAAAAACAACAGATATTGGTTATATTTCATTTATGATTTAAATATTTTAATTATGAAATAAAAGGATTTTCTACCAAGGCACGCATCCGAGCCTATCTATTCTCTTCGTCGATCCTATATATACATCGGAAAAATTGCGAGAACACGGGGATATAGGATCGGTGAAGAGAATAGATATGTCTGGCTTGGATGCGTGCCTTAGTAGCTAAGTGGTTAGAGTACCGCGCTAGAGACGCGAGCGACTTCGAATCCCAACCTAGACAAATCTTTTCTCTTCAAAATAAAAAATATTTTAAAAAAATTATGAGACGATTCACTAGAGAAAAATGAATACCAGTAATAAACCTGAATCCAGTACTACTACAACCCATGTCAGAGAATGTACTGTTTCTTGGACAAGGGTCTTGCAGCCCTTATTTTGGGTACCCACTTTATAGAGGTTGAGTGAGCCCTAGTATGGTCCTAGATCCCATTGGATTCATGTCAGGTCATTATCATATTAAATATAAGTTTGCCAGCGATCGGGATTTGAACTTAGGACCTTCGGCATGGCAACACAGCACTCCACCTCATTTTTACATAGATTTTTTTACTAAGCGCTGGTTCGTAGCGAAATCGCTAATTTCAGTATAAGAAATTGATCTTGCATACCTGTGTTTTCTTTGTAGTACCAACCCCTACTGAGATAAAGGCGAAAAACCTAAAAAAGGGACATTTGACCACCGCCCCCCCCCCCCCTGTTGCGCCACCCTCAGGGTCAGGGACTTTTAGTATGTCATACTTCTAACTACCCTAAACAATGTACTATAGTTGATCTTTCCGCTTTTTTCCTTTCCTTCTAGTATAATTCGTTGACGGGGCAACCGTGAAAGATCTAGGGTACAGTAGAGACTGTACTGTAGTGTACTGAACTGAACCTTCAGGACATGACTTCAGTGCTATACACTCTGATCCATCAGAATTCCATCGTGAAGTGTAATAACGATTCGCAAAAAGAAGCGAGGCAGCACATGGCTTACCTACAAAGCAAATAGGTTTTAGATATGTTAATCATTTTACAGTCCTCATAAATTTACTTTCGCTTAAATCCAGTAATTAGGTTCACCTTTGGTAAACTCGCTGTTGTTTCTTCCATGCTCTTAATTAGTGTAGTAATGCTTGTATCGCCTAGTAAAAAAAGTTAATACATTTAATAAAATGAATAAATAAGTACTTTTTAGTGCGTAAATTCTAATTTGGACGAAAATCAGACGAATTTACTCATGTAAGTTGTGTGTTAAATATTTCTATGAACTTTTTCGCATTTATATAATTGATAGAAAACTCAGGAACCCTATTTTTATTTATAGTCTAGATTTTTTTAGGACTTTATTTCAGTCACTTTTTAATCATCTGACACAAATTATATCCGATAGTCTTTTTCTGATCTATAGCAAGAAAACTACGTCGATCTGTGCCAAAAGTTTTGTTTACAGAGTGTACATAGGGCGACGAATCCAGGCATAGTATTTGAATCTTGGTCGAATGAGGTTGTGCCGATATTGCAAGTCTGGTGAAGATTAAGCCTCAAGCATGGTAATATTACTCGCAGGATATAGTACTTGAACACAGCGCCAGAGTATTTTAACCTACAGCTTTTTCTAATTATTATTTTAAACCGAAAATTTATAGAAAATAATAATTATCAAAGACGAAATGAGAGTGTGAATAGTAATACAATGTATTATCATTATTGGATAAGATTCATTAATATTCAATTAAATTTATAAGCAAAGTGGCATTTTATATTACCTATGTTGGAGTTAGATAGCATTTAAGATATTTTTCTTTTTTCCTGAAATTTATGTCTCCTATAAAAATGTCCGAACACTTTTTTGTTTTAAAGTAATCCGTTATTTCTGTAAATTTTAAATTATAAAAACGATTTACGTTTAGAATAAATAAAGTATTTTTAACTTAGTTTAAATAGGAGCTTGATAGAGGAGGTTGTGTTCAATTAAAAATTATTGTTTACTCAAGTTCAGCCCTACGTTTTATAACAGATTTATTATTCAGTAATAATATAAGTTTTCTGATTTCTGTGTCTTAATTCTATATCCAACATAAACTAAAGTTAAATTCTGGCTTTCTTTTTAATTATGATTTAGTCATTTGTATTAAGCTCAAGTAGTATATAAATATATATAATATAGTATAATATAATATATATATAATTATATCTGTTATTACATATTTAACTTCATTATTAAGATACATCGAAAAATATCTTTTGACGCAAACTATATTCTAACCTAATACACGTTCCAACTAATATTGTTTTAAATACACAATTCTTCTTATCAACGTAACATTTTTTTACTTCACTAGTCATATTATGAAGGTAGAAACCATTTTTTCTCCTTCAAAATATAAGAAGTTCTGGATATGTCGAAAATATACGAACACCAAGTAAAAAAAAATTGAAAATCATTTGGAAATCAGGGCATTTTAGTTCATAAATGTCGATGTTATTCACCACTGATAACTTATTGGCACTACGTTAAAAAAATAAAGTAGAGAATATAATTTGTTTTCATTATGGTACAGCTGATTGTAATTCACCGTCTATAATGGCCATTAAATTAACAAACATTTATGTTAGTTTAGATTGGAAGCAATTAGACTAGAATTAATCTCTGATGGAGTGTATATTGATTAATGTCATGTCTGCTTGCAGGCTGGCTCCCTGGTTGTGACAAACCGTACAAGTGAAAATCGAATATATTACTTAGGACAATCCTTTAATTTAATTATTTTAATTTGAGTTTCGTTTTGTACTTTTACTTCTAGCAAATAATACTTTAAATAAATATGCAGCATAATAAAAAAAAATTATATCGCACCTTCAAAGGAACTTAATCATAACTCAACAAACCTGATTTTTCAATAGAGGAATTTAAAAAGTAAAACGAGTTAAAAAAAGTAAAAAATTGGGTGTTGGTAAAGGAATGAATTCCCATAGCAATGATGGTATTGAAGTTATTAACCATTAGAAAATTTTTAAAACCTTACAACTTTTAATATTTTAACTTATATCGTTATTCCCATTAAATTTCAAGTTTAAATATGATACAACTCAAAATATGGCTTTATTAAAAAAGAAATTAACTAATCTGCAGTTAAGCCTTCAGTAGCAATTGTATTACTGGAAGGTTTCTATTTAAGGAACGACATATTTGATATTTCATTTCCAAAATGTTTTTATTAATTTTTATATATATATATATTCAATTAATTGAATGGATATGGAACTATAGGAGGTTCAGCTAATGAAAATAATAAAACTTCTCACCGCATAGGCATCAAAATATGTAAGGTCTGATCCAAATACCTGAAACAAAATAAAAAATTGTAGATTCCAAAATTTTCTAAAGTCCATTTTCTAAAATCATAAGAACAAATTGGAGCTGTCAAACTCAATAATCAAGGAAAAAACTCCTCTATTCCTGGAATTGGGTTTCCAAGTACTTAAACATTTTAGTTATCGTTCACTTCCCCCATAAAAAATAATGAATTGTCTTCCTCTTCAAGAGAAAACTGCAATTACTTGTACTGCATGTATGTATTGTTATACTTATGCAAAGCACCGAATGTGAAAAAATCATATTTTTCGTTTTTTATCTACAGCGATTCGTGCAGGACTGATAATTGGTATAAAATTAATATATAGTTATCTATGAGGTACAACGCAATGTATTATGACATATGTAAAATACGTTTGAGGACACGCACTGATTTTGAGTGAGCCTTGAAACAGATTTTCACCCTCCTGAAAAGTGCCGTTTTTCACTAACAATGCTTTCCTTTTGTATCGATGATGTTTCATAGCTTAAGACATTTACATAAATTCTATTAAATAATCACTCCTTTATCATATGCATATAGATTTATTTAAGAAATAAAAAAATGGGCACTATTCTTAGTGAAGTTATGCAAACATCATAAAGGTAACAGGTTTTTATAATTTAGTTTAATTAATGCATAGTTTTTAGTTTAATTTAATTTAAATCATTCGGATAACAACATTAATTATATTCACAAGCCTTTCTCACTCAGAGACCACAATATTCTTTTATTTTCCCACTTATTTAAATGTTTCAGAAATTTGTCATTAGGTTCTATTTTTAAATAATCTTTATTTATTATGCTTTCTTTGATGCCGCCATTTATACATAGAAAAAACAAAATCCCACTGTCATAAATTATTTTTAATGTTTAGTAATTATCCACTTATATATAATGATAATTGATCAAGTCCATTTTTATAAACTTATTAATTTGTAATATGTTTACGATTGCAAAATATGGAAAAATAAAACAAATAAAATACAAGCAATTGAGAGAAGGAAATATCTTGTATATTAGAGGAAAGCACAGTAAGGAACTAAAGAAATCCAATCCTCTCAAGAGAAGGAGAACCCACTTTCGATACTCACGATTTCCCGCTAGAAGATAAAATACTCAGCGCTACAGCATCTTCTTAGGAACCTCCAACCCCTCTATTGTCGAAATAAGGCAGATCCCACAACACTCAGACGGATTTCAAAGAGATGAACGAAGAGGATTGAAGAAGGGCAGGTAAGAACAGTTTCTCGGAGCCCTAGTTCGGCGTTTGGCGGCCATGCCGGGGATGGTTGTCCCTCCCCAATAAGAATAGTTCCTTTGACCGGGACCGAAAGGCGCTTCAATCCTCTCCTCTCAAGAAGTACCTCCTCTCGATAATGAAAGTATTTTCATCATTTCGGCAACTGACAAAAAGGTGTAGACGAACTCATAGAAATAATACACGGATACCATAGTACATATAATAGATACAAACACAAAATATAGAAATTGAAAAACACCACTTTTCATGAGAGTGATAAAACTATTTCTAAGTTCATTCAAAATCAGTGCGTATCGCCAAAAGTATTTTACACATGTCATTATACATTGTTTTTGCGATTTAAAAATGACACATCCTCAAATTACAACGTCATAATTCAAAACAACGCAATTTTTTAATAGAGGTATTTAAAAGTTCCATGTGGGTTAAAAAATAAAAAATTTGGTATTGGTAAAGCAAAGCATATTTTAATGATGGTAGAAAGTATTTAATTAACCATTAGAAATTATTTTTATTTTATCTTAAGTTATTATTTCTGATAAAGCTCCATGTTCACACATGATACCACTCAAAATATGACTTTATTAAATATATATAAATTTTTTTGAAATACAATATCAGATATGTCGTTCCTGAATTAAAAACCTTTAAGCAATACAATTGCTACTAAATTGGGAGCTTGGTGCGTTTGTCAAGTAAGTGTTGAAATAGCCTGAAAAGGCGATAAATACTTTATAATGAACAAAATTCGTTGTTATGTTAGACGACATTAGACGGTTGTTTGATTTAGTTTATTATATCCACACATTTAAGTCGTTAGTTACATTCTAAGTATCATAATGCACATTAGTTATATAACGCGGATAAAAGAAAGTATATTATATTTTGATGTGATTTACTGATACTGTTTTCTTATTGAGGAAGTTACTTGCGGTCCAGATACGGATCGTAAACCCTGATCATTGTCCCATCCTGTCTCTTCTTCTACCTGGAGTATAGAGTTCTCCGACATGAGGAAGGTTATCGGAGAAGAAGCGGTTGGTCCTTGAAGTAGGAATGCTGGGAGTGCCTCAGTTCCCAGGATGTACTTTCACCGTGGAAGCTCACCGGTGGCCGGGCACCGCTCCGAAGGACGGCTCTTCGTTTCCCAGCTGTCCTCTCTGCCGCTGTTTACCGCTGCCTCTTGAATATTCATGGCCGCCCAAGGCCGGCCTCGAAGGATCGGAATACACCGGTCGGTGACAACACTCTGAGGTTTGTCTAACAAAATATTCATAGCTACAAGAGTTGATAGCGCTGTCAAAACATCTTAACCAGGAAGACGTATTTTGTTTATGATGAAAACGGACAATAATTATTCATATGTAAAAACTAATCCACTTGCATAGCGCTCCTTTGGAAGAAAACCGACATAATTAATAACGTTCCATTTTTTATTAACTCTTTAAAAAAACCTGTAGGAGGTCTAGGGTTGAGTACTTGGTAGAGATTGTACTTTTTCTTGGCAACGATTGTGATGGGAGGATTACGCACAACCGCCAGATTTTCGCTCTTATACTTTATGGAGGTTGGGTGAGCCCCTGGATGATTCTAGATCCAGCGAGCGGGATTTGACACGGCAACTCAGCGCTCTATTGCTGAGCCACTCCGCTCCCTTGATTATGTATTAAACAAAAGGAAAATGCGATAAAAAATGTTGAAGAATGTCATAAAATTAACTTGAGCAGTCGGCCGCTAGAGAGTAGTTGTTTCAATGTCGAATAGTCAAAATCTCTAGGATTTAAGTAAACAGTGGTACATCTGTTAACCTGTAATTTTGAGTTGTATCGGTTTTTTTTCAAAGAAATGATACATCTCTTTCCTCAAATGCTATGACTTAAAAACCGACCTCTCCCAAAACAAAATAAACCTATACTCCTTTCGTCAAACATGAAAAAAATAACGTGTTGAACATATTTTTGAAGAACGTAAATATTACCTATCAACAAAAAATAAAATAGGACAAGCCTATTTTATAATAATGCTGTTATTACCCAATTATTATTAAACATCGATACCTACTGCAAGATGTGACATTATCTGGAAGATTAGGAGTACCTAGATAAATAGGGTAAGGGACATTGAGGAACCTTGAGGTAGTTAAAGTGTCCCTTAAGTTCGGTGGTACCTTTACTCTTAAGTTACAGAACAGTTAGTTGTAGGCAAGATGCGGGCATTTCATTATCTGTAAGCAGAATTATCTTTATTCATCTTATTCACTTGTATTAGTATAATACAGTAAGTCAATAACGAAACTCTGAATACTGACGAAAAAATACCAACGGTTGACGAACACATACGAACGTACTACAAACGCTTTCAAGAAAGACTACACAGACACCCAAACCCATTGATACAACAAATGACCACGACTCTCATGCCTGAGAACATTAGGAGGAGATTAAAAAGAACGTGGACGAGGGATCTTTTACTATAGAAAATTTAATCATGACGAGAGAGAGGTACCGCTGGGTACTGTTCTTCTTCATACCTCTCATGTCATTGTATATTATTTTACTGTCAGCCAATCTGCTGATTGTCATTGTTTTAATTTAACAGGTGTGGATAAATATATAAAGAGAAAAAAAAGTATAATACAGTTGTGAATTTCATTGAATAATAAAATAAAAAAACTTTTATCTAGTAACTATGATCAGCACACAATAAATATATTGTTATTTAATTATATGAAAAAGGATCTTTATTTAATAACCAAATCCTCGTCAGTCACGTTACCCTTTAGAGAAGAGAGGGATATATCTCCTATTCATTAATGATATAGAATTACTATACATTAAATATAACGATATCGGGGTGGCATCCCATTTTATTATTTTAATATTATTCAGATCAAAGGATCTGACTTTTCCTTGAGATCATTGCTTGGGTATTGTAGCCAATATAGCACTATATTACAGAATTACAGTAATCAATGGCCATTCCACCAGAATCATCTATTATTCTTTCAATTGAAAAAATAAATATAATATAAATAGAAACATATATGTTGTCCGTTAGTAATATGTTGAGGTCATTACTAAATTAATATATTAATATCTCCAACTAATATTCCAAAGAGTTGCTCTATATAAAAGAAATAAAGAAACTTTATATTTTCTCGAAGATACCTTGCCGTTTAGTTATCATTCCCTGGGTTGGCTGTCTTTGCAACGCCTCCCAGGCTCCTACTTGCTATTGACATGGGATCTTCCATTTTATGCCTGTATAGTTAACGGCTCGCCTGTTTTGGCATGTGCCAACTCCATGTCAAATCTCCCTAACAATGGAAGTAACTTTTCCAAGAAATGTGAGAAAAATACTTTACATTCCGAGAATCTTGTTTCCAACTTTCTAGGATAGTGAACTTGGATTGTATTATTATATGTAGTGTATAATACATCATATAGCCTGTCAAAACTTCTTCAAAGCTTAATATAGAAAAATGTATTCTACGGTTGATTCAATATAAATTTTTATTTTGTATCTGGAATCTCTAGCCGTAACTTTTAAGATTTGAATAAGAATTGAATGAAAAAGCAAATTTTATTTATTTTTTATTTTTTTTAAATATACGATAAACAAGTTGCAAAAATCATATATCTTTCGCTAATTATGTATGATGAGAAAAAAAACAAACGAAAACTAATATCCAGGAACATTTAATCTATAGCTCATAATGTTAACAGGTTAGGTATTTCCTGTTGTTTGAGTAACATAAGGCCTTACTATTGTAATCTTGCAACTGAATTCAATAGTTGGTTATTGTAAGTATATGTTATTAGCTTAATTGGTCATGTTCTATAAACAAATAGCACTCTTTGTTAATTTTATATCAGGTAGTTATCGAAGAGGCAAACACCTTTCGATATGTCAGCTAGAAAGAATTATTGGGGTCACATTCAGGATCGTTATAGCATCTTTAAAAATAGGTAACTAACTAGCTTTACTAAGCTAATTATTGGAAAGTACTTATCGGAGTACAAATGGTATCTTAATTTCACAGACATTACAAGTTAATTGCTTTCAAAAAGGCAATGCAATTCGAACATCAATCATATTCATTACTATTACGAATGCAAACAATATATTTAATTTTAATTGTTTTTTTTACATATTTTTTAGAATTAGTTTTAGAAATTTTCAACAATATAAATACATGGTTATAGTGGTAGACCGCTGAGTTACCGAGCCAAAAGTATCGGGTTCAAACCTCGTTGTTGCAGATAATTTATTTAATGTGTTAACAACCGGGGATGGATCCTTTAGAACCTGGGCTCAACCAGGACTGGAATGAAGAGGCCACGAGCTCCTACAAGGCTTCGATATTCCGGAATATATTTTGAAAACAACATAAGACTATAGAAGCTAAAATTTCGTTACTGTAGGCAAACATGTTCCTGTAAGGAGTAGATAAGAGACACCCTGAGAAAGAAATTGAGGAGTTGATTCCTCATGAATTATATAATAAAAGCTAAAGGTGAGGCTAGCTTCTCGAGCACTGGTCAAATTTTAAAAGGTTCCAATGGAATCGCTTGGGTCTGAGGAGGAATGGGCAATTGCGTGCCTCCGGGGAAAATTATTTACGAGGGAAGAAAGTTGGCCAGCCTGGACTTGGCCCCGGTCCCGCTGCATTCTTCATTAGCTATTGATAACTTATCGACCCGTCCATTCTTTATCGTCCCCGGTGACGATATTCCTCTCAACCAAATTGACGTGAGGCATAAAATAATGTATAAAGGAGAGGATATGTTCTCTCCGTGACGAGCTGTCTGTCGACAATCTTGATAAAAATTAACAGGGTTGAGTTTTAGCCAGCATTCCCGATTCGACTTATACATTGCAAAATGAATATGATGTAGATAAGCTTTGTTTCCTCTATAATTGTTTGAAATAACATCCATTTTCATTCATTAATACAAGTGGTAAAAAGTTTATTTGTTTGTTAATTTAACGTCCATTTATGCTACTATGACTAATCGGACAATGCTACAGCGAGAGTCCTAAATTTTGACTAGTCAGGTATAAGCAGTTTAAGGATCTTCGACGAGTGCCGGACACTAAACAGGCTCAGAACATCATTTTACTTCCTATCCATAGAACGGCATAACCAATGATTTTTTATTCACTTAAAAAAACATAAGGCCATCTGCTGGGCTGCTAAGCCGCTATCATGGGAATAGTAAGCATTGCTTGACCAAACTAGCGAAAGATGTGAAAGTCAATTTTTGAAATTTGTGGCTATCCGCTTTTGATCCTGAACACCTCCTATAAAACATTGAGAAGAATGGATAATAATTCCAATTCAACTTTTGCCGACGTTAGGATCCAATGTAACTAGTATCAGCGCTATGATTGGATTCGAAGCTAGAACTTCAATTTTAATATACAAAACATATTTGTATAAAACAAATATACTGAAAGCATCCCGATTATGTATTTAAACATATATATTAAAATAGACCATTATACATCGATATTTAAAAGCAATATGAGATAACACGAAAAAAGACCAGATAGAGAACATCGCGGAAAGACAAGTATTTATTTACAATTATAAATACGAAAAGTGTAGGTTTCTCGGTAACGAACGAATCATGAAAGCTTGTTAAGTAACAGTGCCGAGTTTTTCCTCGGCCTTCGTGATTTCAGTTACACGTTGCCTGAATAATTCAATATAAATAACGTTATGTTCCTACCAGACTGTTTTAATACACGAATTAATCATAAACCTGCTACCAGAAACAATAAAAGATAAGGTAATGATTTATATATTAACCGATAAGTATTGAAATTGACCCTTCCACTGCATGGACGGATCACTTGTAAAGTACAGGGCTAACATAACACCAAGGTGGCAAGTTCGCAGCCTGACAGGCGGATTTAGGATTTTTTAAAATGGAGTAAGAAATCCTTGGCTATGCCGTCCACCGGAAGGGACGTAAAATAGAGGGTAGCAAGTAGATGAAAGAATTCAAGTGGTAGAGAAAAATATTAGAATTTCATGATTGTAGCTGATAAATAGTAATAATAATAAATTGCTTAATCTATTTGCAATAATTATCTAAAGGATTATTAAATCAATAGAGAATCGGTTATTAGCTGTGAGGGGGTGAGTAGGACAAGGCAAATGATCTATCGGTAGGAGAGTACATTCGCCATCCACAAGGAGATTATCCAAATCCGATTTAACATCTAACCATTAGCCACTAACTTAACTCTCTCCTTCCTATCTCTATCACTCTATCTCCCCCCACTCTATCTCTCTCTCTCACACAGACACACACACACACGCTCTGTTATGTCCTATGCTGTAATTAGTTTAAAGCATACCAAAAAACGGTTAAACTAAGCAGACTGCTGTTGAATAGACGTTAGAGTGAGTTCTACTACTTCTATTAAACAGGCCTACAGCCCGAGCCTAGCTTTTCCTTTCTAATAGATGAGATAGCACATTTTCTAAAACAACAGTTAATCAGGGAGATGATTTGGAGATAACACTCAACCACCAGGTTTCTCCACATATTAATCTCCACTTTAAAATTTCGTCAGCTCCATGAGGTTCTGCAGATCAATATTCAACTGTAACTCTTTACAGATTGCATAAAGTTTCTCCCACAAACGGATGTGACCTAGGGACCTTCAAACCGGTAAATCAGTGCTACGAAAGTCGTACGACAAGATTATAGTAATTCCCTGCTTTATGTTGTTGGCAGATTAAGTTGAAGTAGAGGCAATAGTAAAATGGATTATAAGTTAGAAGAGTTATGTTGGGGGTCCCATAACAACATAATTATATTTTTTATCCGGGAACCCACACTTTTCAATATATACAAAAATACATTCAAAACCACAATCAATAAGATTTATTTACTCGGGAAAAAATCGATTCATTGGTCAGCTTTGGCCTGATTTACACTTTAAAGGACGGATATCAAAGGAATGTTGGAACAAAGCGTTCATCAGCAAGATGATTACCATGACAGATGAAATTAAAACAATTGGGACGCCCTGTTTAACTATCCTGACTAATCCTGGTGAATCATCTGACTGAGTCAGCAAGCGGGCTCAAACAAGCGCGGCCAATACATGATTCATATCGCTAACTAACTACTCGCGGAGAATACTATCAGCGGCAAAAAGTCAAAACTTTCCTATCATAAATTCATGAGTCTGAATACGATAACTAATAATTAAATGGAAAATGGCGAGAAAAGAGCCGTCGATTTTTTTATTTTTTTTTTTGTAAATGTGTACTGATGTATTCAGTTTCCTCAATTAAATTCTTTAACAAATTATTTGTATTATTAGAGGATAAACTCTATTTTTTTTTGTATGTATATTTTGGTTATACAACATGTTTTAAGTCCAATCATGAGAAACTTCACATACCTATATTGGTAAAATCTCAGAATCAAATACATTAAACCAAATGACATTCCTAATATATTTAGGAACAATGTCCAATAAAACAATATTTTTTTTACTAATATTGGCCCGAAAATCATTTATTTATCACTTTTTTTATGGATCCTTTAATTATAATTGCAATGAAAATACGGAATAGTCCATTGAACTACGAAAATCCATGGTTTACAGTTATTTCAAATAATTAAAAAAAAATTGAACAAAACATCATATACCTTACCATCACGGCTGTAATGTGTACAAACTATCACTAGACCAGTAGTAATTAATCACGATTTTAGTAAATATTGCTATAATTAGTACTGCAATCTATAGTAACTAATAATCCCTATTGTAGGGAAATAATAACTACTAATTACTTTTGTAGTCAATAGTAACTACCAATTACTACTGCAGTAAATAGTAATTACTATTTAATTTCTTAGTAAACAATAATCATCATTGCAATAAACAGTAATTACTGCAATACTGTACGGTATTATAGACACGATAAATCCGAAATTTGTCTTCGTATAATATGATCGAAATGAAAAAAAACAAAAACAATTTTCCAATGTTTTCCTCTATATACTTGTACATATATATTAAATTTCCTAAAAAAAGGATTGAGGGTTTTAAATAGATGAGGTGAAAAAAATGAAGAAGTGAGAATTTTATTGTTTAAACTCTGATCACACACGTAAAATTATATTAGTATGGACCTAACTCTGAATTACAGTTTAAGACTTTCTAAACAAGAATGAAGAATCTAACAGATGTGTAAAAAGAAAAAAAAATGCTAGTTGACTTAGCAGAATAATAATCACGCTGAAAATTATTTAGAATAGTTTTTAATCGTCCAGCCATATTTTTCCATATAATTTCTACTCAAGTAGTTAAACCAAATATTTTCACGAACGGGGAAAATAAAATTCTACTGAAGCCTGCACAATTGAGGAGGATATAAGAACCAATGGCATATTGCACATGTTTGAAGCGGAAATGGTAGTTAGTGTGGAATAAGAGGGATTGTAAGAATTCCCCTAGAGCGCCCTAACGTAGCCCTTGATGGCGCTTTGAGTTTAATTTCAGGGCGACGGGGCGGCCCTTAGCCTCCTAATACCGGGCTTATGTTCCACTATATCTCGCCCTTCTTCGAATTGATACCGGAAGGAAGCAGGGTGGTGGGGAGGGGGTGCAACTCCGCTCAAAATGGCCGGCGGTTCTCATTAGAGTGGGAGTCAACCGATCCGAAACAACTGGGTAAAGTCGACTAATCGCCAATATAATGTTATAATATATAATGGTTGAAGATCGACTGAATAAGTACGCGCCATGCATTATAATAACATTAGTTGACCTTATATATATGGTGAGGAAAATAATAATATGGTAGAATCAGTGAAATACTTTTTTAAATACGGTTAAACTATTTATTTGGAAACCAACGTTCCTGCCCACAATGCGTGGCTTCAGGGCTAGATAAACAAGAATATTAAATATTAATGATTTTTCATAAAGAGAGCATATATTATAATTACATATTATACAATTTTGAGCACACGTATGAACACAATTTAATACGTAGGAAATACATGCAGAGATAAAAAATTATGATTGTTGGAAAAAAAAATCCAAATCATTCTCTCTAAGAACTACGCCTCTAGCGATATCGTTTACCTGCTCTGAAATTGCAGTAGATAACAAGAGAAGACGTTTTTTTTTTCGGATTGGTAATAAAGAGAATGGTAAATTTGGCCATTTTGATCTTGCATTTAGTAATCACTTCACTTAATTAGCGGTGGACGACTAGTGAGAAAGAAATGGCTTTGTTGAGGCACTGAACATTAGATTTACCTTGAATTTCATATACGAACTAACAAGGTATACTTGTTAACTATGGACTAAGATTATAACTTAGTGACTCCTCTCTTCAATTTTATTATAGTCTAAACACACCATCTCCTACCTCATATACTTTCTTTTCTCTCTGTCTTTTCTTCTCTATGTCTTAGAGGTGGTATATGTACATATAAAAGAAGAGAGAAGGTCAAAGAAGTTACATTGCTGACATGAACAGAAGATATTTCACAACTAGGGGTTAGGAGCCCACAGTAACCTAAGGTCATCAACTCCATCTTATTAATGACAACTTATAATCCCTTAACTCTTCGATCAGACACGGGTTCTAATTACTAACGATACTCGTTACGTTCCCACCTCAGCACTCCTCGAGAACCTACCCAGGTGGAACAGACACCTTTATCAGTATGGGATTAATAAAAATATTCTCCCATACTCCTGCGAGGAGGGTTCTATAAATACCCTCCCTCTACCCTCGTCAATTTTCTCACCCCCCCCCCCCCCCGCGGCAGACACGAGGAGTGCTCCTGACACTCATCAGAAGCCCCTCGCCTCTTGCATCGGCTCCCTGGGGTCCTCTGTGCTAGTGAGCTGGCTGATTCAATATTCTCTTATCTAACAGTGAGATAACAAAATTATAAAACAAAAAAAAAGTATGAAACTTAATTTACTTTTAATAGAATAAAATAAATAGCAGATGCGTAGAAAGTGTTCTCTTACATTTGGAAGAGAACGACTGGGTTAACTAAAAGACCACAGAACGTTAAAAAAAAGCAAGCGTGCGCAGAAACGATAATTTACTAATTGTGGTGATAGCTGATATAAATATAAATATTAATGCGTATCGTTCCAATTTTAGTATATGTCCTGCTGAATTGAATGCGTGCGCAACTTGAAGCACCGATCGTATGATCTGTTTTCCCCTCTACCAATTAACTCCTTCATCTGTTTTGAGGCGTTAGAACTTGTTTTTAACCACTTTTGACAACATTATTAAATGTCCCATTAGGAGATCTATCTGTAGTCTTCATATTACCATCAAATCAGAGTGCGGAGATATTTACCCGTCAAGACTCCAAAAGCGACCAGCATTGTGCATATGGCTTGTCAGCATCGTGACGTTTTAACTCATTTATCTTTTTTATTATTTAATTAAATCAATTTTACTTGGAATAATCTATACAGCAAATATAAGAAGCTGTCAAATATGACTCATGTTTCTTCCGCTACTTACCAACTCCAGCTAGCTTTTTCGACCCGCCCAATCAGTCCTCTTTCGCATATGCTTGCTATTCCTGGTACAACGCCCCATTGTAATTTTTGAAACAGGGTCGAAGTGACGTTGAAGGAAAGAGTTAATCCCGCGGGGATTAGAGCGGGCGAGGAGCGATGTGATTTGAAGTGGAAGGGGCTGCTCCTGACAGCTTCCAAATATGATTTAATCGGCTCCACGTCGCTCCGGGCACTTCGGCAGCACCTACCCTGTCCCGGCCTTCGGGTAGTAACCATATCCGCGCAATAATCCGAACCAAATTGTATGCAAATTGGAAAATAGCAGCGTTTCCTATCTTCTCGTCGCATTGATGAACATCAATAACTAGAAATATCCTTGTAAATGTTTTAAATGAAATTTCAGCCACAGTGCAGATCTATCTGATCCTTATACTTCTGGGCATAATCACATAGACCAATGA
The DNA here is from genome assembly GCA_964056705.1 of Troilus luridus. Classification (NCBI taxonomy): domain Eukaryota; kingdom Metazoa; phylum Arthropoda; class Insecta; order Hemiptera; family Pentatomidae; genus Troilus; species Troilus luridus. The sequence goes on from OZ057414.1 coordinate 62,824,846, forward strand.
TTCCAACTCTTCTTTAAGGGTGTGAAACATGGCCGTTATCGCTGAATGAACATCTTGAGGTATTCGAAAATAAGGTATTAATATTCGGTATATTATATATAGTATTATATAATATTATTATAATATTATAATATAATATAGTATTATATAGTATTATTATAATATTCGGTCCAAAAAATGATGAGACCACTGGAGAATTTAGGAGATTATAGAACGCGGAATCGCGAAGCATACACCCGGTTAATATTATTGAAGATATCGCTTGGGGAAGATTAAGATGGGGTAAGTAAAAACAAATAATTAAAACATTAATAAGCGGTGTGCCGAATGGGAAGCGTGTGAGGGGTTGACCGAGGCGTATTTGGGATGATTGCGTGAACAGTGATCCGGTGGATTTGGGTTTGAGAGGTGGTACGTGGCGGGAGGTTTGTAAGCGGAGATTGGAGATCGGATTCGAGTCTTCGTGTTCGTTAAGCCTTATTATTATTATAGTTGGATACGTTGATAATATTATATTACAAGTTGCAGATCTGTATGCAGAGAATTTTATTACACTTTACCTATAGTTTCCGGGGTTATTCACTAACAATATACTTTCAAGAAGTATGATTTGTTGAATCATGCAATGTTTCCATGGATAGTCATAATCCATGGCTTTAGATTATTTCACAGCTTTCCTTGAACTATTTGAGGGCATGAATATTGGCAGAAAGTTAAGTGTGCAGACTAATGGACTCCTAAGGTACTGGCGTCCGTGATATGGGTTCTCTTACACAGCACAATATTTCCACGAGTACTACCTTCCGGGATGTAGTAACTACCTCACGTAAAAATATCGGTAAATATTTTCACATCACGTGATCAAAGCTCTTGAGTAAGGGAGTAAGTAATGGTTTGTTACTCACGTTGCTGGGTAGTTGTGATAATAGTCTTCGTGTTTATAATTGAAAGAAAGTTCTTTGACTTTTTAAATTGTTTCTTCTAGCGATTTATTGGCATCTTATATGATAATAATAAAATAACTTTATAGTTATTGACGCAACAAACAAGCTTGTCGGCACAACTAGAAAAAACTTTTTTTAGGATAAATAATTGGTAGGTTAGTTGTTGCGAATTTGAGGCGTAAAACCGATTGGTCGTCAACGCCTAAGTTTAATTTGGTTTAAATGTATATAAATTATTTATATCCGTTTTTTAGTAATAATTTTTATAAAACCGGAAAAAAAAAAAAATAAAAAAAAAAAATTAATAATTAAATAAAAATAAATGAAAAAGGTATATATAAAGAAAGATAAGACGTAGGAGATAACTGTATTATATATTCTTAGTTAATCCTTCTTTTGATTGAAAGTCGATGACCTTAATAACGTAATAATATTAATTTCCCCAAAACAAAAAGTCCTGAGTCGTCTAAGGACCACTTCCTCTCTTCGGGTGCTACGGGAGAACAAATTTTTCACCTCTGTTTTATTAGGTATCTAAAGTTCCTTCAAAGTTAACTTTAATTAACTATGAATTTTCATAAACAATTCGGAAAAATCTTATTGTTTTAACTTCTGCAGGCATCAATCTTATTATATGTTCACCTGCGTTTATATTAGTAAGACTTAACATTGTCAAAAAAGCAACACATATTTTTCACACAGTCCCAAACCTAAATGACGGCCGAATTTTGAAAACCGAAAATTAAAAATTACCTAACACCCACAACATATGGAAATATTTTATTTAATAATAAAACTTATTAATAAAAATTATAAATCTTAAATTAATTCAAGTAATTTCGTGATCAGCGAAACTATTCATTATCATCCATATCATGTTAGCAGAGCTCAACCTATAATCTTAATACATTCTGAATTAAGAATTGTTGATACGGAATCCCCATTCTGAATTAATAGACATAACAATGTGAAATAAAAAAAGAGAGAAATGGATCGGTTCATCTTTATGTATGATATATTAGTAATTAACTGCGGAATAATGTGACGCGCATCTTTAATCAGATTCCAAGAAAGTTTCTTGAACAGCCAAGACGTTCATAAGGAGAAATGACTCATAACGAATTAGCAATGTAGATCAGTATTAATGTTTAAAGTAATGACCGAAACTGTTCATGTAACAATCAGAGAGATGTTCTTGCCATATCCGATCCTTATTTGACGAGATACGGCAAGCACCTAAATCATTGTAATATAGTCCATATGTTCTGTTAAGTTGAAAATTAACATTTAAAAATCCAAGGAAATTCAACCTCATTCCGAATGAAAAAAAGCTACTTCACTTTTCCCTTACCATCTCTTCTTAACTTATACATCTTTCCATAGTTTCAGTTTTATCTTGTTCTTTTTATTCGATATTAATTTCCAACTTTTTCTCTCCCAAATCACACTACTATATTTTATCTATCTATATATTCTATCTATCTATCTATTTAAATAATATCTTGATTTATCAACTATTTCGAATTAGTTTTATAAATAGTATTTTTTTTAAATGTATACAATCGCGTGAAAAATAGATGCCGATAACACCGACGGCCTAGTATAGAAACCAACACTACTTCACTGGAATAAAATCAGTGGTTCCAACCCGAATTCCCTAAGATCTTGTAAAATTCTACCAACAATAATTTTTTTTTAAACTCCAATATAAATTTCCCATTTTCTTTATTCTATGCACTAAATTTGATAAAGCCCTCAACAGAATCTGATGAAATGTCTGCACCGAATTAACGACAAGTTATATCTTAGCAGGAATCAGAGAACAGGGCTTTTCAGTACTGAGGCGGAATATTTAGCTTTGAGTGATGGCGCAAAGGAAGCTAATTTTCTTTCGGAACTGATACAAAAAAATGATCTTGTGATCCTACTTAATGACAATCAGTCAGCCCAAAAATGGTCACATCCTGAATAAGAGGACTAAACATATTGACATTTTGCGGTTTTGTGAGAGAAGCAGCTGAAGAAGGATCCATCCTCCTTCAGTACCTGCCAACAGACGACATGGTTGCCGATGTAATGACAAAGAGGCTTCCAGGCCCCAAGTACAGCAAGTTTTTCTAGACCCATATTTTCCTTATGGTTTCACTGAAGGCTCTTCTTCTTTCTTCTGTCGAGGATTTTTTTCTGACTTGCCACTAGAACCGCATGTTTGAGGAATTTTTGGTATTTAGTCCTGTTTTCTAATAAATCTAGTGTAATCCCGTGTTTCTTGTTTTATTTGTTCTGTGTATCCTTGGTTGAATTAGTAGCCTATAATTTTGGTGAACATTTTTTTGTTTAGTCTCTCCTCATTCTGTTTCATCCTCATCAATTGACCATGACATCTAAGACCTCTTTCTAACCATCATTTCTGTTTCCAAATCACTTATTTCAAAGTAAATTTCTTTGTTAGATTTCAGCCGGTATTCTGGTGTTACTTTGGGGCCGTGGATTCTCCTAAGAACTGGGTTTACCACTGTATTGTAGTGCCTGATTTTGGAGAGGCATTAATAAAAAATGCCTCTCCAAAATCAGGCACTAGCAGGAGAAAGCATGGAGTACAGATTTAAAAATTTGGAGAATTTATGCTTCTTAACGAGTAGTAAGTATTTTTATTATACTTACTACTCGTTAAGAAGCATAAATTCTCCAAATTTTTAAATCTGTACTCCATGCTTTCTCTCTCAAACAAGTTTCTGCTTATTATTTCGCCCAGATATTTAAAACTTTTAACCACCAGACTTTTACCGGATACTGTTTTCACTTATTTCTTACTAAAGTGTCTTAAAAAGGTCTGAAGTCATAAATTTGGTCTTTTGAACAGAGATTTTAAGTCCAGTCTTTTCAGCTAGTTTCTTCAAGGAAATTATTCGCCTAATTGCGTCTTCCCCCGACTCTGCCAGTAGGGCTGTCATCCGCAAAAACCAAAAATTTTACAGGGAAATTACTCTTCTGAATTCCTACTTTAGCTCCTGATTTTTCTGTCTGAGTAGTCGTACGCTTTTTCAAAATCGACAAAAGATATGTAAAGGTTTTTCTGTGGCCTATTTAGATAATATTTTATATATATATATATATATGTATGTAGAATAGTGAAATGTTTTTCAAGTAAGAGCTTTTTGCATTCTACAACTCCCATCGCCTTATCATGCAACGGTTGCACGAAGGGTGTAAACTGATAAAGACCAAGCGTGAGTCAGAGCATACTTATGGTTACATTCCTACCCCCTTCATGATTTAAAATTCAATAAATGAACTCCAATTTATATCTTCGCCTTCTTTTTTTTCATCGATGTAATCGCCCGAAGAATAAAAGGAAATATAAAACTTACGTTACCTTACGAGCCTGTAGGAACACAAGGAGGAAGGGAATTGGAAAGGAAATAAAAGAAGGGGTTCGCTATCAATCAAGCTGGAAGGACCTGGAGGAGAACAACGACCGCCTCAGGAATTGAAAGAGAAAAGCAGCGGCATGGGGAAAAATAGGCCGAGATCGGGAAGCCTATAAAATGTTGGCAACAAGGAAAGCTCACTCAATGCCTATAATAACAGGGCCAATAATGGAATGGAATTGGAAACAGTGGAGGGGAGGGAGAAGGAAACAACACGGCGGTTAATATCGCTAAAAGCCTCTCACCTGTTTCACTCAGCCACCGAGCTCTAACTAGGTCCTATCCACAACTCCCTAATGAGTGGTTTATGAATTATTATTTATTAATTTAAAATCATCAGGGTATACACCAAAAAAATACACATCAATGAAGATCAAATACGCCTATTGATTAAACGCATGGGGACGATGTTGCTGTCTCTGATTGATCAATCAGTTGATGTGAGACGCGCTGAATTTTATCTTCATTCGTGTCAATTTTTCGGGTCAATCCTGATGGATTATTCGCCAAAGCATTGCTGAATTATTATCTAATACTTAGTAACTTAAAGTTTTGTTTTTCGAATTTTTCATATTGCATTCTAATAAATAATTATTTTATGTACCAGGGGATATAACTGTGTGGGCAGTGCGCCCCTCGTAGTAGGAAAGCTTTTCGTATAATATCAACTAATGACGGTGACTAAAATTTTTTTTCTTTTTTATCCAATTTAGTAAAATATTCGAAGAGATTCATCAATTTATAATCAACCAAAAAATGCGTATTGAAAAAGTTAGTAGTTCCACTATTGAAAGGTTTCTTTGTATTTTTGCGTTAACCAATATTCTACAGAGATTCGTCCAATTTTAGATCTTAGCTTTAAAAAAAATAATAAACCATAATAAAGGAAACACTGTTTACTGCACACTTTCTCTCCAGTAAATTTTCTTTAACAAATAAACTACTACGGCCCTTTGTGTCGAAGATGAATCTTCGTTTACCAACTCCAAAACGTAAAATATCTCAGCGATAAGTTCGCCAAATCCTCGAAGAAAACGTTCCTTCACATAAATCTTTATTTTATCAATGATAAAAGGCAAACCTCGACTCCGAGGACGGGGATAAAATAGCAAGTCTCCGCTTTATTACCCCGAAATAAATAAATATGAGTACTGTGTGTAAGGGTGGATATGGTTAACGGGGAATGGTGGATGGAGGGGTCGGCTTGTGGTAAATGGAGCGCCCTTGGAAAACAGGAAGCCGAGAATACATCCTTCCGGCGACACACAGACAGATGGTCCAACGACACAGCATGGATGACTTCTAAGAGATTCCGGCCCAGGGAGAAGGGTTATTTTAGAAGGGCTATATTTTTCCCAACACCGACTAGTTCCGGTTCCGCTATAACTCAGGCCCTTCCGAAGCCAGGCGGTCTCTGCGCGGTATTAACCACGATCGGCAGTTCTCAAGAAACGTTATACGGCCTTCCGTATCACATGGCGTGCCCAACGACGAGGAAAGGCTCTTAAAGTGTATGAATAACTAAGCCAAAACAACCTAAAAATATATACGAATTATAGAAGGGCTAGTGTAAAAAAGGGCTCCTAATATCATTACAAATATATTTATTTTATTATGACCAAGGTAACGAAAACCAATCTAATAACAAAATTAATTATTTGTACACCCGTGAATTCAAAAATCAACTTTAGAAATTAAGAGATAAAATCATTATAATAATTACAATATCCGTCTAATGTCATTTTATTTTAAGGAAGAAGATGGTCTGGAAGTCAGAAAATTCCCATACATAAGAAGAATTGTTTATTGTAAAGGCAACGTTTCGATCTGCAGATTTTTTTTCAGAGCTGAATATACAAAATACAGAAATCCTCCATATAAATGCGAAAGTATATGGGGAAGCACTTTTTAATTGACAGATTTTTTATAGAATGAAACATTATATTTTTATAGAGCAACAATTATAATTACCTATTCCTTTAACATTTATTTTTACGAGGGAAATAAATATCTGAGATAGATAGGGGATTTTGCCTATTTAACCTCTTATGAAAATACTCGAAGGGTTCGTTTAATTTCCATCAGTGAATATATTTCCCATTTCAATTTATCGACCGTTTTACTTGAATAGAAATTATGGTAATATCGTGAGGCAGACGTATGCAATGAAATGCCGGAGCCAGTATGGATGAGGCCTAGAGAACGCACGGGACATAAAATGGCATTTACGGAGCGTAGTTAGAGCGCTTTATACACGGCTTTATGCCTCAACCGCCCGATTGATTAACAGCATAAAATTAATGTCGAGACGTTAATAGCTTTAAAGCAATAACCCGGACAGCAGATGGCAACATCGTATTAGGCTACTGTTTATATAGGTTTTACGATCCCCAGAGAAATCCCATTAATAGTAGACTTTATTGTCACAAAAAACATGTTATGGTTTATGAAATAGGCCATTAAATAATGCATAATGCTTCACATTAATCGTACAAAAACATCTACAACATAATAAAAGGATAGGTTTCTTTCGACATGAGCTCTCGTTAATCTTTGAGAAATAATTGAAACTTTAATATACAAAGGGACTGTCTCGATATTAAAAAACTATATTAAGTCACTTTAAGAATATTTAATACGACCCTCCACTCTTCAACATTAGACGAGTAAATATAGCGAATTCAGATTTAAACAAATCTCAGGACAGGTCAAGATGACTACCCTTATGTGTAGATAAATAAAAATAATTGTGTCCCACCAACACCCATGAAGCATTTTGGTTTCAGTACATGGTAGAGACTGTACTGTTCATTCTTGGACATTAACGGATAAAATAATATATGCCACAATTTAACCCGGGACCTTCGGCACAGCGACTTAGCGTTCTACCACTCGGCTACCTATATATACTGATATACGTAACGTGGCCAGCCAACCAACTTTTACAATCCCACCAAAAAAGGGTACCTTATCTGTGGTTGAAAAAAATGAACTAAATTTTCAGCCTCCAACGAAGCACATACCTGGATCTACTGATTTACGATGACACATCTTAACATATCTATAAAGCCTAAAGATATAATTTATGATTAATGCAAGATTATAGTGCTATATTATAGTGAATATAGTGTTAAATATGTAAATATGTAATGACTAAATAAAAATAAAATAGACTTCAGTTAAAATTAACTGAAATAATATTTGATTTATCAGAAATTCAAAGGTTTTTTTTTATTGTTAAGGCTGTCAGACAACTGAGAGATTGTAGAAGGAAGATCACAATTAAATATTAGTAATATAAAAAAAAAATCCAATATTGAATTCAAGAATATAGATATCTAAAACTAATGAACTGTAGAATCATGGAACCTAATCATAAATTTTAAATTTTCCTCCATTAAAAATAATCTGTATGGTCAATTATATTTAAGGTAAACTTTAAAAACAAATAAAAAAATATATCAAAAGTAAAGATAGCTGACTAAATCTAGTTTTAAAAATACATTATTAATAGGAAGATATTGGATAAATACATTAAATATATCTGAGTTATGTAGCTCAAAGTGTAAAGCACTGAATTGCTGTACTGATATTCCCTGTTCAAAATCGGTTGTGGCAGATACATTATTAAATATGTCAAAAGCCACGAATATATCCTGTAGGACCTATAGACAACCCAAGGGCTCACCCAGGCTCTAATAAGAAGGGGTAAAACAAGGCGGATGAGAGTGATCACGAGGAAAACACCTTTCTGGACAGCTGTTGTATTAGAAACAGTAAAGTCTCTTAAATGCATTGAATCTAAGACCATCCATGGGTCGTATAGGCCAGTGGCCAGGGACCAGAAAAGGGCTTTAGGTCGCAATAAATTGAAGAGAGCTGCATTTTCAGTATGTTGTAAGGGCATGACTGAGTAGTTTAAATCCAAGTTTGCTACCGAAATAACGGATGGGAAAAATTTTGGTGGCCGAAAAACCTCGACATTTTCGGAGGTAGTTGAGTTTTTGGCCTTTATCTCCTAATCGGTGCCTTTTTGATAAAAAAACATAGGTGATCATTGTTAATGTAGATACAATTTGAATCCAATTACGGCTCTGTAGCTTTAAAAGATTCTGAGTTCAGTCCTTTGAAAATTGGTCATTTTTTCCAAAAAGTCCAAATTTTGAGAAACACCGGCCGAAGGAGTGATCCTTCGATGAAAATCATGAGGAATGAAGCAGTAGTAAATTTTATTAGCTTTAATTTAAGCACTGGCCGATGCCTGTAGGTCTAATAGATTCTGAGTTACGCCCCTTATTTTTTACAAATATTTTAGTCATTTTTTACAAATAGTCTAAATATAGGCCAGCGACCAGGTGTTTGAGGGTCGCGAAAATTCGAAGAGAGTTGCATTTTAGATATGTTGTAAGGGCACGTTTGATTAACGTAAACCTAAGTTTGCAACTGAAAAAACCGGATGGGAAAACTATTGGTGCCCGAAAGACCATATAATACTGCCTACTAGTACTACCATTATTTTTTGTATAGGTAATTTACAAGTAAATATTTATAATTTACAATAAACAAGCTGTTTTAGATCGATTAGGGGCGTACAAGGTCATTTACTTAAAACACCTACTTTTCCCGATTTTCGTTTTTTTTAATTAACAAGAGAAGTCCTCGTATATGTTCTATGACTATAGTCCTCGTTATGTTCTTAAATTAAAGCTAATTAAATCTATTACAACTTCATCGCCAATGACTTTCATCGTAGAATCGCTCCTTCGGCCAGTGTTCCTCACGAAAGTTGGTCAAAACTTAAAGTTTGGAATTTTTTGGAAAAAATTACCAATTTTCAAAGAGGCGCAACTCAGAATCTGTTATACCTACAGGCCTTGGTCTGTGCTTAAATTAAAGCTAATTAAATTTACTACCTTGACTCTTACCGTAGATCACTCCTTCGGCGGGTGTTCCTTACAAAAGATTCAAATTATAGCAAATTTAACATACATTAACAATGATCACCAATGTTTTTATATAAAAAACGCACCGATTAGGAGATAAAGGCCAAAAACTGAAATAACTCCGAAAATATCGAGGTTTTTTGGCCACCAAAAGTTTTTCCATCCGTTTTTTTGGTTCCAAACTTGGGTTTACACTACTCAGACACCCCCTTACAACATATAAAAAATGCAACTCTCTTCGATTTTTCGCGACTAGGTCGATGGCCTAGGTGTAGTTAAGGTTCAAATAATTTCATTTCTATATTTTTTCTATTTATTTTTATAGCTAACAATAAATTCTCTTATCAGTAGACGTGATTTGTTCCAAAACACACCGCTCCATACTCATCGCTCATAAAACACGCCATGGCACGAGAGGACCATTTCGCGAGGAACATATGATTTAACTGTTCCAATATTTCCCGAGCGGATAAAAGGTAACGATAAAACAGCTAATAAATCGGAGAGCATCATTTGTAAGTGGCAATCCGAGACGGTCTAAATAAAGGGGAAAATAAATAACTTGAACCCCCGGGGATGGAGTCACGCAGATCAGATTGTGCCCCGGCTGGCTGGCTATTAGGCTACAATATGGCCGTCCCTTGCCCCGTATCCACTATCGTCATTGTAATGCTAAGCAGTGCTACTCAATGGTTAACAATAAAAATGTAAATTTAGTTAATAATTTAGAGAGTAAATACAAAACAGGATAAGCATTCTGACCATCTGCTGTGCATCATCCAAGGAATAATTTGGAGACGCGCTATAGATATTAGAATATTTAAAATGATAAGTGTAGTCAAAGATTTAATCAAGCAATAATTTCTCAAGTAATTGTTTAGTTTAATAAAATGTATAATCATATTGTCAGGTCATGGTGTTTATTCGTATTGCGTTCTAGTACTCGAATAGTTTGTGTTGTTTTAAATTTAATTACTTAATAAAATTAACGTTCAACGCAGGATACAAGGTATGACTATATCCCACTAGTACTTCTAAAGTGACATAAGTCAAAAGCAACCTTATGGAAAAACTACAAGTGAGCTTGGAATAGCATTGGGGGGCAAAAAGCGACACAAGTGCCTTCTGGCAGACAATCTTTGAAGCAGAGGTTGATACAGTTTTGATGAGTTTTCAAGAGATATCTACCTATTTTCTTCATGGTCATAACTCGCCACCGAAAAAACATTGATTTTTGAGTTTTATTACTCTAGAAATACCAGTGTGATATGAATGATCATAAAAGACATTTGATATTAAGTGTCACTTTATTATTCTCAACTACAATAAGTTTGATCAAAATTTTTAAAGCTGATCTCAACAAAATTGTAAATATTTATAAAACTGATGACATAATAAGGCTTAAAATATTATCTGTTTTTATAAGTTTGCGTTTATAAGTTAAAAAAAAAAAACAGAACATTAATTACTTCGTTAGTAACATGTTTAGTATTTCTAAGAAAAAAAACTAAAACCCCATAAGAATATAACCGAAATCACAATTGGACACCCAGCTTGAGAGCGGAGCTGTAGAAAACTATTTCTTCCATAACTTTTGAATGCAGTTCACAAAAGTGTTGAACTAATACTTTCAATAAGTAAAGCAAGAAATAGTAGAGCAGCTGTTCCATGGAAATGCAGTTAAACTTACTTGGTCCTTAAGGGCACTCCCAGTGGTAGAGCGCTGAGTTGCCGTACCGAACTTCCTAGAATCAAATCCCGCTGCTTGGCAGAATTTTATTTGATCTGTTAGCAGCCGGAGGCGAATCCAAATCAATTTGGCGGTTGAGGGTGATCTGCACAACCATTGACCAATAAACAGTACTATCCCTATAACGTACAAAACTTGGGTTGTAGGTTTTACAAGTTTTTTTTTTTTTAATTGATCGTGTATTTTTCAATATGATGAAAGGGACAGTTCATTGAAAAGTGACAGACAAAACACTATGAAATATTCTCGCGTTAAGTCCTAGTGCAATTAAAACGGAAGAACAAAGCCAGTTTTTTTTATAAATAAATAAAAGAAAAAAAATAAGAGAAGAGTAGGGTTTCAGCCTATCAATTAAACAAATGAAAGCAAGGTCTTAGCGAAGATGGGAAAAGCGGGGTCTTATTCTCCTTGGCAGGTAATTGAATTCTGGAGAAAGGGGAAAGAGTGCCGGCTTCATATTGGCTCGCTCCAGATCCTCCATGATATCGCTATCAGAGCCACTCTTCCGATACTCTATACTCCTTTGAAGACCTGGCGACGACTCTCTTTATACAGAGCAACGTCCCCCTTGTCGGGGAATTTATACACAAGCAATATCCTCAAGGATTATTATTAGAAGAGGAACCCAGAGAGATAGGATAGGGGTCGTTGAAAAAGCGAAAGAAGATGGATGGATGGGGGCAAGAGAGTAGCGAAGAAGTTAGATTAAAAGGATCTGTTTGTGGTATTTCGAGAAAACATGTTCCTATTTACAAGGCAAGGGATGAAACGTCGCTCCTTATATTGATGTAACAAATCTTCTAAAGGGTTCGATTTATTTAAATCTAGGGGTAGTCGGATAAATTACAGAGCGTTCCAGTCTCAGTGGATGTTGTAGATTGATAGATTCCTTCGATAATGAATAATAAATAGGTCTTTTCAAGAAAAAACGCTATTAATAAATAATTATTAATACCAAATACTAAACAATGAGACTTAGCGAACCCGTAGGCTCGATGCCGATATCACCGATCTCTGGTTATACATTTCCGTACCAAATAAATACTAATAGTTTGTATAATAAATAAATAATGCGCAGAAAGTAACTGATTATTACAATTGTAACAATATATTCGGAACAAATTTGGAAAGTAATTTACTTTAGCAAACATAGAGAATACAACGTCGGCTTACAATCGTATCTGAAATCCAAAATTTCAACATATGAGATTTTCATTTAGATTCAGCACGTCAACACCTTTAAGCCCTTGGTTAAACAACTTATTGCATGATTATACACACTTCACACTTCATTACATGTTTACACACTTCATTACATGTTTACTATTAAAAAAAAAACTTTACCACTTTACAACCCGTGAACAGGTCTGGGGTTCAGTACAGAGAATGTACTGGTTCATTGACAACAGTTCTGCAAGGAGGTGACTTGTCCTAGGTCACGCTCAACCGCCAGATTCCCCCCTTATTTTGGGTATCCTTATTTATAATGTTTTATAGAGGCTGTGTGAGCCCCGTGTGCTCCATCTCCGGCTGCAAACAGACTAAATAAAAGTATTGCCCGCCGCGTGATTTGAACCAGGATTTCCAGCATGGCAACACAGTGCTCTACCACTGATCCTGTCCGCTCCCACCATTTATTATATAATATACTTATTATATTTTGGAGCTACTATCTAAACCATCAACTGGGAATCTCAACCTTATATCACAAGAAAAAACCTGTACCATAGAACACGAAGGGTCTTGTGCTTAGTACATGGTGGAGACTGTACTGTTTCTAACCCTAAGGTGATTTATCCAAGAAAACCCACAATGGTTACCCACTTTATAGAGGCTAGAGGAGCTTCACGAGAGACTGAAGATCCAACAGGGTTCACATTAAATCTATACGTATAAAATGCTTTGCCCTGAATGACTGACGGATCAAAGCACAGCCTAAACCGCTGATTGTAGAGACCTGAAACTTGGAGGGTGTGTTCTTTGTATGACGTAGGCATCCGATAAGAAAGGATTTTCTGAAATTCTACCCCTAAGAGGTTGAAAAGGGGTCAAAGTTTGTATGGGACAGCGTGATTCCTTGGTCCAATCTACTTCAAATTTTGCATAAATCTTTTTTAACAGAATTGACATGTTTCGCATTATATTGAAATTCGTCCCCTAATGGGGTTAATAAGGAGTAGAAAATTATTTTGACGGATCAACACATAGCCTAAACCTCTTACTGTAGAGACCTGAAAGCAGGGGGTGTGTTCTTTCCCAAAATATAATAAAAAAATATTTTATTTTCATCTTTATTTAACTTTTAAATCCCAAAACTATAATAATGATTTTTATATTTTATAAGTATCCAAACATTTGAACATAATAATTTATATGCTATAACAAAATTAGTAATGTAAAAACCAATTAAAAATCCTATTAGAACAATTTCCGACTTCTACGCGGACGAAGTCGCGGGCAAAAGCTAGTTAAATTATAATAAATTAAATAACCTGTATGTCACAGTCGGAATCGAACCCGGGATCTTCAGCATAGCAAAGATACCCCACCCACTCTTTCTACAATTAAAAAAAAAGTTAAATAATTAATAAATTATCTAAACAAAAACATGAACACCATTATATCCTATCGGATAGAATTAGTCAACGAAGCTAAATAAAGTTGAAAATAAGACTTAGGAGCGGACAAGAGTAATAAACCTCCTGGTGCAATGACTGTAAGAGCAATAAAAAGCTTTATAAAGGCAAATCCACACCGGCTCAATAAAGTTATACTGCTGGGATTAGTACCCCCTTTATGGACCTATTAAGTACCTTAAGACAATTTATTTTTTTCAAAGTATAAATGAGTTTAATCGTTTATTGTTTACTTTATCAATAAAGACCGGACTAATATTTACTCGAGCTCTTAAACTCAATAAGACCATTATAAAAATACTATAAAACGAATATGGCTAAGCCGTAATAAATGTCTATACGAATTTAATAATTAAAACTATTAAAAATTTAATAATATATGAATTCATCTGTCTCCATAAAATAATGTTATTCAGGTCAAAATTTTATGATCTTTCCTATATTCAAAACAAATCAATTCATTTCCGGGCCTCTTTGAATGAGTTAATCCCCCCCCCCCATAGATTATAGAATAAATCCGGGGACAAAACCAACATATTTGTTTAACAAAACATGAAATAATCATCGAATGATTTTTTACTAATAAATGACAACAAATCAGTGTAATTAAACAAAAAATATTCTTGGTTTAGTCATAAAATATTTGTTTTGCTTCCAAAAAAAAAAAAAAAATTACTCTTAAGGCAACATTTATTTAAATATATCTCGATACTCCGGGAAGTAATGCTATTTGCAATTATTTTTAAGTAGGTCTAAACTTAAATAAGTTTTTATTCTATAAAGAAGTAGACATCTATAAAACACGAAATATGTGTAAAACAACAAAATTTTCCTTTTTAATATTTTTTTTAACATTTTTTTCTTTGATATTACAGAAAGGTAAAAATAAAAATATTAAAACGCAAATTAAACAGTAAAATTTCAAGGACAAAATAAATGTTTTGTAACCGACACAAACCTCATCAGGATTTGCGTCACTAAATAATAACAACTGCTTTAGGTAACAGCCTTCAGTTCACAATGGCTCGATACACTCTTTGTTTTTAACAATTCCCCGTACGAATCATTTTTAGATCTCTAGAAAATAATGTTTTTTTGGTACTATAAATGTTGATTTACTGAGTACGGTGTTACAGAGACAAATTTACATATATGCATATAAAACTATATGATAAAAAAGAAAAAACAATTCCCACATGTTAAGGATTTAACCTTTAACACTTATTCTCAATAAATTTACGAATTTCTAAAGTGTATCAAGATAAAATTTCTATAAGTTAGATTACTTTTTACGGGTTCCAGAATGCGTTTATATTTATTTTATACTCCGAAAATTATTCTTATGGGATATTTATTGTTTAGAAAATTAATAAAATTATACATATACTCATTAATCAGTTTGTAATTAGAACATTAAAATCCTTAAAAAACAAAAAAAGAGAATTGGAATTTGTGTTTACAACAAGTTCAATCTTTATCTATTTATTGAAGGGGCCAGAGGTGATCAAAAAGTTTATGTATTGTCATAATATTTTACTAATTTTTTATATCCCTTCTCACCTGAATAAAATAAATTAAAATGGTAGCACGATCATTTAAAAATCATTAAAACCGAGAAAAAAAAATTGTACTTGCAAAAAGAACCCAATTATGAAAAATATTCGAAACAAATAGATAAATACCAAAACGTAAAAAATACTATTAAATATTTTATTTGAAAAGAAAAGATATGACCAGGACCGGGATTCGAACCCGGGTTTTCCACGTAACTGTCGCACAGTGGAACGAACCAACGCATTTGTTGGACATTGGACCAATTCTCTAATAACTAAATTTGTTCTCTATTTTGATTTTAAATTATACTGTATACTTCTTCTCAACAAAATCCATAGATAAATTTATTGTGAAATCAAATCTTATATAAAAAATTCTGAATTGAAATATATATTTTTCTAAAAACTCATATTTTTAAAGCAATCCAGTGTTTGGGGTAATGCATTAAATTAATCGTGCACTTACTGGAAAAACACACATCCATAATAAGATATTTTAGGCAAATAAAACTTGGGATTATTTCAAACGTCTGGGATTTTTCGGTGAAAATTGGGTGATAAAATTAAATAATCAATTGCGAAAATCGCTCAAAATCGCCCAAAAAACTACCTTCACAGTAAATAACTAGAATGTCTGAAGTTTTTTTTCCATTAGTCGGATTATGCTACTAGGTGCTATTTTCCGAGAAAATGATTTTTTCTTTTTATTGTATGGGCCTTGAGAATTAATTTAAAATAATTTCTGTTGATATTGGCGTCTACTTTTCGCAAGTTTTCTTTTTTTTACCAGTTTTTGTTTACATTCATTTATCCGAACAACCCTCATCTAACATAATAGTATTAACAATGAAACTCAGTTTGCGTGTGGTATTTGAACGACATATGTGTAATGGTGCACATAGGTGCAATAGTCCTACAACAAATCGTCAAGTTTTTAATTTTTGATTTATTTAATTTTTATTTCGTTATTTAAATGAAACAATTTTATATAGGCACTTACATTTATTATAATTTTGATGTATCAATTATACCTAGTATATTAACTAACAAAAGTAATTATCAATTATTTTATTAGTTTTGTTTAATAATTAAATTATTTGGTTTGTTACTTTTTCCTTTGTGTAACTTTATTTAATACCTATGTATCTGTCTTTCCATAGAATACTGTATTGTACCTATTCTCGTAGTATGTTGGTACAATAAATGGTACAATGTTTGATACTAAATAATCTAGCATCGAAATATCAAATCTAGAATTTTTACACGTTTATCCTAAAAGGTTTGGTCCTGTTTATCATATAATTAAATAGTTCCTTCAAAAAGCTTTAAAACCGTAGCAATAGCCTTATTCTAGGAGAACCAGAATTGGAGATATTAATGAATGTCCAGACGCTCCTAACGCTCGTTCCACTGTGTGTCGTGGGGCTTAGCCACCTCAGCCATCCTGGTTCGTTTCTCAGTCAGACATATCCTTTCTTTTCACTGATTCTATATCTCCGTGTTTAAAAAATACTAGTTGCGGCATTATATGTTATATAGCTAACCAAACCCAATACCTCGTGGAAATATGAAGTTATGATTGTCCTTAAAATTCTATAAAGTGGTAAAGAAATGGTTCATTTCAACAGATTGGGATTCAAAATTATTAATTTTACTTTTGTAAGGTTGCTATATTTTTTTAAATAACTAGTTGCTCTATCTAAAGAAAACTAATCGCAGGTACCAAAAATTGGAGATGAAAAGTCAAAGTAGGTTAACCTCAGAGAAATTCCGACCTTCCGAAAAAAAAATGTTACTACAAAACGATATAGTAGAACATGTAAGGAGGATAGTAAGACGATAAATATATCTTTGCCCGTATTTTTCCACTTCCATTACTAAGGTCTAATGCCTTAGAATTGCTGGAAATTATGCATATTACACTAATGTTAAAATTATGTATAAAGAATTAAGTATACCTTATATTGATGTATTTATCAACAAACTATGTAAACAATTTGTTTATATAAAAACAATAAAAACCCAATTATAAAAAATATTGGGATCCATACAAAAAATAGTACAAAGCGGTATGTACATAAAAGAAAAAAACATTTATTATTGTAGGATACCAATTACTTTTATTTCATTGGTATTGTTTATAAACCATTACTAAGAATGTACAGTTACAATTTTTGTTTATTTTATTATTATTAATTTTTTTTCTCTGTTGGAATTTTTTTTAAACATTTTTTGTTTCATTGTAAATTATGATTCTGCACATATACATTTAAATTTGTACAATTGTTTTCAATTTGAGACTGGTCTATTTGGTACAGCATGTAATTTCGTGAATTGTAGCAAATTATACAAGACAAAAAAAAACTTAGGTCTATAAAGAAACAGGAACAAACAACTGCGTAGAGGTTATTTTTATTTTATTTAGTTTTCATTAAAGAAGAAAAATGTATTGTGACAATAGTTATAGGCAGCAATTAATTTTTTTTTTCTTGAACAACTACAACACAACACAGGTCTCAGTAAATAGTAGAGACTAAAAACAGTACATTCTGGGACAACGGTAGTACAAGGAGGTTATTCGTCCAAAATCAGGCTTAAACATCAGGTTTTTCCTCCAATTTATAGCTTTATAGAGAATGAATGAGCCCTAGGAGGGTAAAAAGACCCCACAGGATCTTTCCTTGGCTCTTAGCAGATTAAATAATTTATCTGCTACAGCTGAATTCGAAACCGGGGCCACAGTATAGCAACAAAGAGCTCATAGCTCATAGGTTACAGCATAGCAACTGATATCCAGGTACCAAGCCATTAATATTTACATCTGAAATGTCTTTCTCATACAATTTACCGTTACATATCAGCATTGTAACCTCTATTCAAATTATAATTGCCTTAATATACACAATAACTGTTTATTTGCGATTATAATTGCAAATGAATCAGTAACAATGACTCATATATTAATGACACCAATCAATTAGCATAATCGGAAAACTAATTATCAACTATACGTCTATAAAATTAACTGGCTGTATATTTCTTTTTATCTCTTATAATGTAAAAAACTCAATTAAAAATTAAAATTTAATGAAGACGAAGTCGAATCTAACTAATTTAAAATAATAGAAAAAGCATCTTAATTACATTTCAGTATATTATTTTTTAATTATAGAGCTAATTTATAGATTCGAGGTCCAGAAAAAAAGGATTAGTTAAGGTTGCACATCCATTTGGAAGTTGGTTAAATTCCTTACACGGCAATATTAAACAAACAAAAAAAACATAGAAATCGGACCATTAATTGCAGAGATATAGCGCCAAGTAGAAAAGTTTAATAATTTATAAGCACATGCTACAATGAAAATTTCACCTTTCTATTGGTTTTTGATAACTTAAATACCATACAGTTCCCGGAAGACTTGAGATGGACTATACAAGAATTCAAATAATCATACCAAAGTAATAAAAAAAAAAAGGTATGGGTGCAACGTAAAAACTTGAAAATAATATATATTTATGACACGTTTTCAAAAATTTTTTAAATAAAATTCTATCTAATAGTTAAAAATGTATTGATTTTTTTTTTAATATCTTGAAGTAACTAACTATACCAAATAGTTTAATTTTGATTAATGTTTATATTAAATATATTTATATTATTTTGTTTACCAAACTGCTGTTAAAACTAATAACCTGTTTAAGAATCAATTTAACTGATAACAAGTACAAAATAATAATTTAAATAATTAACCTAAGTAGTCTAATAAGTACAATAATTAACTTTTTGAGTTCTATGTTTTAAGATACACACAAATAAAAAAATCTTGCCTTCCATCAGCCGTAATCAATACTATCAATTACTTAGAATCGTGACCTTTAAACGAGTAAGATAACTGACGGGCAAATTGTTAACGCATATTTTACTAGGTAATTTAATATAAGTAGTTTGTTTGTTACTAGTGTCTTGAAAGCCAATTAGTAGTTAAGGGCAGGATAGAATATTTTTAGAACATCCACTTTATAAATATGTATATTTATTAATTACCAAATTAATTTGATTTAGACGAGTGCTTGACACCATACATGAATACTATTTTACGTGTCTTCCAAAGTACGGAGTAACCATGGATTTGTTACTGCCTAAAAAGAATCCTAAGACGACCTACCCAGCTGCGAACTCGCGATCTTGGGCATAGTAGGTTGTTATGCTAACCACATGACAACACATGACCCTTATCTACACATATTTTTCTTATATCAAGGATAGAAGAGGGTATCAGTTCCGCAGGTTGTAGCTTCGAGTTGAGGCAAAAGTTTCAACTTTCCATTTGTTTCGTTTTTAATTAATTCTCAAAAAATACAAATAATCGTGAGCTTTAGTATGAAATAAATAGTGTAATGATGGGAAACTTGGGTATTTCGGTAACCATTCTATCGATCATGCAAAAATAAACGTTTCAACTAACATTTCGAATGAAGATGATAATATATGTTTGAAAAACACACATTTCCCATAATTACAATATTTTTCCAATACTGAAACTCACGATTATTTTTATTTTTGAGAATATTAAAAAATAACAATCAAAACTTGATGTGACATAACACGGAGCGGCAACCTGCGGATCTGATACTAAAAGATATTTATGACCAGTTTACTTAACTAGACAATTAGCCATGATTGTGGAATGCAAAGTACACATTTTAGTTGTCTTTAAGTATCCTTAAAAATAACTAACACGATATACAAAACTTAGATATTTATTTAGCTGATTCCAAATAGCAACCGTATGTAGAAATATATTATTTGTGTAGTAGTGACGCCCATTGTTAGTAGTTAGCACACAATACATTCCCTCCCACACACACATGTGATTTCTATGACGTAAGAATGACGTAGCTCTCCCAGCCAACAGAAGAGCGGCTATAGGAGTTCTCCGGGATCAAATGCCAAGAGGCACCTTTCCAATCGTGGCTGGAGAAGGTCAGCCAAATGTTAGAGCTCTCCTACAAAGAAGATCGACCACAGGTTCAAGGCTACGCTGCTACAATAAGGATCAGGTGAAGTCTGCGTGGTTTACTCTGTGGGCGGGTTTCGAATCACTAGCGGCTGTAGGGAATTGGAAGTGCTCTCTAGTAAGTTAAATACTCCTTTCTGAAAAAGCCCAACACAGGATTCACTAATGAAACCAATGTGGAAAGCAGGAGAGTTGCCAGAAAATTCGAATAAATATTTTCAACGTTCCAGACAAATTTATAATGATTGCTTGTAAGAACATAGACCATATAGAAATATAAACAACAAAGTTAAAATAAATAATGAGAGCCTAAAATGAAACAGTACAAACGTACACTTAAATAAACACAATGATTAATTGGAAGTAAAAGGATAAAACTGTTAACTGAATAGGTAAATTTAAATGAGTTTTAAAAGTGAAATTATTAAGTTCGGAAATCTATTTTAAAAGTGCACGTACTTAACTCAATATTATAACAACTTGAGACAAAATACACATAATAAAATTAAAATAAATGATGTGAGTCTATAATCCAAGAGTATAATTACGGAGCACTGCATTATAGGAAATGAAAACATCAACGATAAAAAAGTACTTTTAAATACAAAAATATCATTCATTAAGAGGATAAAATATGAACTGAATTGGTAAATTTAGATGAGTTTTTAAGTAAATTTAATAAGTTCAAAAAGTTATTTTAAAGGAGCACCAGCTACCTGCTAAACTTTATTTTAAAAATATTATTTATTTTTTAATAAAAACTGTTAATCGGTTAATTACATGACATGTGTAATACAAAATCAAGTAAATATTTTTTCTTTGTTTAATACAAGTGAAATGTAATACACATGTGTAAGCGACAATCAAATAAACATTTTTTTTATTTTATAACAAAAGTGATGATTGATCGGGATTTACTTACGAATATTCGAACTTTTGATTACCCTAATCACACAGAGAGACATTATTACGGATTACCGAACACTGCGTATAACACAAAAATGTACAATGTTTTATAAATCAATAGATAAATGCTAAAAAATAGTTTTTAAAGACATAATATTATTATTAAACATAATCCTATAAGCGATATTTTAAAAAATATATAAGGTAAATAAAATCTCATTTATTTTTTAATAAAATATTATTTATTAAATCTAGAATAAAATAAACAAGTAATAAGTGTTATGTGAAGGAAGAAAATGTATTTTGTCAATCCCCCATGACACTACGGTCTTGCGGGTTGAGCATCCTTTGGAAACCGCAGGGGCTGGTTTGGGAATTCCATTCTCTCTCACTCCCCTTATGTTTGCATGGGAAAATATCTACAACTATATCTCTAAAATGGCAGATTAAATATAAATAATTATACTTATTAGAAAAAAATATGATCACTAATATTTTCAAGAATACTGTTTTTCAAACACTTAATTTAAATAAATGAAACGGAATGAATTAATTTTTAAAATTATACCTGTAAAATAAAATTCGATTTACCTGAGGATATGATATAAGCGAGATCGCAGAAAAGAATTACGCATGAGTGACAAACCATAGACGAATACTTGAACAAGCAACATACCTGCAAAAAAAAAAGAAAAAAAAAGAAAGGGTTAATAAAAAACAGAAAATAATAATATTATATATACACTATCATTATTATAAAGTAACAGAAATAAAAAATGATAGAAATGTAAAATAAAGTACTATCAATACTAATTAAAACGTTTTTAACGATGAAACGTTTAAAGTCATTTTAAAGTTTTAGTATCAGTATTTCCTCAATGCTATAACTCAAAATCACTTAACTAACGTCATACTAGATTGAAAAGACAAGAAACTGCTCGTAGTTTCTACTGTAACACTTACTAGACCAGAGGCTCCCAGCCTTTTTTTCTCATAGACCACTTTCAAAATTTAGCTGGTTCCGGTGGACCCCCTGCAGCTACATTTCTACCATATTCCCAAAACTCGACAAAATGTGAAGATCAAATCTAACCATATAAATTTGCGTTGCGGCTGAATTCGAACCACGAATTAGTAGTTTCCAAAAAAAAAAAGAAGTGCGAATTGATTGGTTAATTAATTAACTTTTCATGAAAAACTTCACTCTCAATCAAACCCACTTGGTTTTATAGCTAGCCATTTCTCTGCGAAGCGTATCAAAAGAAGATGTCCACCTCAACCTTCTAAGTTGAAATTGTTACTGGAGTACTACCACTGGGTAACTTGTTGCATTGTTATATTACAGTAGTAAATATCAATGAATAACTTAATTTAAAAAAACTTAAATAACGAATAAAACAAAAATCTTTTCTCAAATTACAAGTTTAGACAAATCAGCAATTTTAGAGTATATACACACATTTATTTATTTATAGGCACAAGACCGTTGGTGATAAGAATATAATTGATATTGCAAAGAACTACAAGAAAGAGCAAGAAATTAATCATCCTTTCATGTCCTTCCGCACAGTTATAAATAGGCATTTCTTTCCGGCACTTGAAAGCTGAAAACTTCCTCTCTCGAGAAGAAATATGTTGCACTAATGATGGAAGATCTCGGCACAGCCCTAACTAAAATAAGGTGATGGAAAGTCAAAGGGTAAGATAAAACATGTAAATCTACCCCAAGAATATCCGGGCAAGATAAAAATGAATTATTACCTTTTAACGCTATTTATGCTGAATAAAAGAGATGTTCAGGGGGGGATATTTTCCGCTTGGTTTGGGGGACCCACCCCATTTTTCATCTTATTTTAAACCGTTTTTCCACGAGCAACCCTAAATCAGGGAGCGGGTCAACACACGACCCATCCCCTATATTATCATTAGAGCAGCCCTTGTATGTTTTATTCACGTTCGCTATTCTTCCTCCTCACGTCCCCCCTCACTCTCTGTCTCTGTCTCTCTCTCTCTATTTCTCTGACACACACACACTCTAAAGAAGACGTCACTGAAAGCGTCGCTGAACCGTGTTTCGACTGCACGAGTTAAGTGTTCGAAGGCTTTAAAAATCTACCCTTTTTATTTTTTTATACCTGACTTAATCGGGACCTCTATATCAATTTTTTATTTAACCGTTTTTCTAGGATATTATCATAAATTACTATATCTATAATTATTAGTACGTAATTTTAAAACAAGGAAAACAAAAACAGTACTTTTAACTCTTAATTTGTGTTTAGAGTTAAATTTTGAAAAAAAATATGTATGACACATCTTGGAGGTACTAAATGTCACTTCAGAAAGAAACAAAAGTTGTAAATATTATAGAAATTTATAATTATAACTTTTAAAGAAAATATATGCAGCCCAGTGAATAAGCGGTGAAGTCGAAATTTTTCAAAAATGAGTTTCTTGAACTCAGGAAACTGAAAATGTGTCATGCTTGAAGACGATAAGTGGTTGAGTTGGGCATTGGCTTGAAATGGAAATTGGTTTTATTATTTCAAGGGAAAACGGCGAGTATGACGCGATGGCGCACTCCTCAGTAATATATTTTTGTTTGGACCAAATTTGACTTAACCACTTATTCGCGGGGGTGCAGATATATAAATATTAAAGGAAAAATATATCGAAGACCTATGAACTTCACTCAGAGAAGTGAATAAAAATGTTAATAATTAGTTATCATCTTTGAAGACAATGCGAATGTAGTTTTGCTGTCAATCATTAAAAATATTTCCTTTGATCATTTTTCTCTCTTTTTTTATTATTCCATATTAAAAAAAAAAAAAGCCAGTTTTTAAAGTGGGAAAGTGTAGGTATAGTTATAAGATCACTAAGTGCGTTCGCTAACTTGAATATAGTTAACGATTCGGTAGACGACTTGAAGGAAAGATGTATATTTATATTAATATTGGACAGGGATCTACAAAAGACATTTTTATGTGAACTAACTTTTTTTATTTTTAGGAGGCTTATTTACTATGGACTAACATTGTAACTTATTGACTAATGTAAACCTGACCTAGAGACTACTCTCCCCTACATACTATAAACTAACTATACCATCTCCTCTCATCATCATCATAGTCGTTCCTCTCTACCACTCTGCAGTGTGAGGCTTCTTTCTGTATAGCCCGGACCACACCGTACGATCTTCTACCATTTCTCTCCTTCTATTCCATTGCAGACTTATCTTTGCGAAGCTTTCCTTAATACCATCTTTCCAGGTACGTCGGGGTCTACCTCTGGACCTTCTTCCTTCAACCTTAGCCTCGTAAGTCGTCTTGGCCAGCCTGTTATTTTCCATTCTTAAAACATGTCCAAACCATCTTAGACTGTTTTCTTCAATGGCTTTACCATCTCCTCTCTACATTCATCCTTTTTATTCTTGAAGCTGATATTTATATATATCTAGGAGGTCAAGGAAGTTACATTGCAGACAACATGGAAGATGTTTTGATACACCTAGATTTCACAACTGAGGAGTTAGGAGCCCACAAGTAAACACAATATCCTTAAGTCGTCAACTTAATCTTATAATGTTATCAACTACATGAAATTATTCAATAACTATAAGATACAAAATATTCAGATCATAATTACACATCGTATACGTATATGTATAATAAAAACCTGTACCACTACAATCCGTGAAGGGTATGGAATTCTGTATATGGTAGAGACGGTATTGATTCTTGGACAGCGGTTGTGCAAGGAGGTGATTTACCTTATCACCGTTCAATCGCCAGATTTTCTCCCTTATTTGACCCACTTTATGAGCCCCAGGATACATTTCCGGCTGCTAATAGATTAAATAAAAGTCCACTCCGATCAATATATGTATAATAACGATTACGAAATAACAACGTATCACGAAACGATTAGTTTAATCTGAAGCGGATTAAATCCTAATTTATTGACAATTAAAGGAATTTTATATATTTTAATATTCGGGTTTTCAAGATAGGAGTTGAAAAGATGATAAGATTATTAAGTCGAAATCTAAATCCAAAAATTAAATAAGTTGAGAAGACATTGAGATAGGTCCGTGAGTTGAGCAACTTCGGAGGGGTCCTTTTCGTTGGGTTTTAATCTGGGCGGGGCTCGTAAGGTGGAGTTATCTTTGACTTCTCTTCATAACTTGTAATGGCTTTAAGTTACTTTTCCTCCACTCCTCGCCCAACTTGTCTATTTTCGTTAGTCCCGGTCTCAATCGCTCTCTCTCTCTCTCGGAAAGCATCCCTTAAAGGATCTTTCGTAAAGATTGCTTTATTCAATAAACGAATACTTTAGGTAGAATTTATTAACTCAGGAAAGGTAGGGAAATTTCCCTGAGATAATCTTCCGTAATTAATTCCATTTATAAAAGTAATTAGATGCGTGATTAGAAGATAAATACTGAAAAATATAACACTGATCTAACACATCTGATTCACAATACAAAGATCGAAAGAGAAAATATCGAGAAAGGTTGAAAAAATGGCTGAAGAGTTGCAGTCAATAAATTTCAATTTCAATAAGTAAGTACATTGTTTTATATTATGATAAGTACTTATTTTGTTTGCGCCAACGTTTCGGGCCTAATTGTTTATGCCTATCATGATATGTACGTATTTTTTATGTATATCATGATGGTTAGGTTACTGTTCGTCTCTACATACCTCTGCTCTGATGATGGCTAAAAGTTAGGTCAAAACATTGACACAAATAAAATATGTTCAACCTATTTTGTATAAAATTTATGGACTTCACTCCTCAACCATTTTCAACATTTCTAAAGATATATCCAGTTGACCATTTCCTTATCGATGAGAGAATAGATATTTTACTTTATTAAATAATTATTGGGAGCGGGGTGGCTCAGTGGTAGAACACTGAGTTGCATGCCGGAACCCCCGGGTTGTAGAGGTACAGGCTTTCTTTTTTTAAATATTATATTATATTATATTGCTATTAACATATTTGAAGTGAAGTGGAAACCTTTTTTTTTATAAATGATTACACTGAATGAAAAGATGCGTTTTCTTGGCATGAGAATATGGAAATATTGCATTTATAATTTCCTGGTACATCTAAAATTTCAATCGCTAATATTTTTTGCACTAATATTCTTAGCAGTGTGACACTCTGTAAAAATGCAGCTAAATCTGAACATTTGGAAAGGAGAAAAAATAAAACCAGATTCTACCTATTAATCTTAACAAGATTTGGTTTATCTAAATGACACATATACTGACTTTGCAATCTGCTACAATAACAAGCTATATACTAAATAGGCAAGACTATATGAATACTTACGCATAAAGTCTACACACACTCTCTCTCTCTTATATTTCTTAATATATTTTTCTATTATTACAGATAGGTCGGCTGCCCCTTTATGGACCAGAATTATCTGATAGCCCACAAAAGAAGAAATTCAAGAACAGTCAATTCTTGATCCATTATTATATCTTATTACAAGACAAGTCAATCAAAAGCTAAAGATGCCATGACAACCAAAACACTGAAAATTACTATTATCAGTAACGAACAGGAAAGAGAGAATTTGTTTTTTCTTATTCTTATTACTATAAGTTACAGTTACCCTCCCAGGTTTAACCGTAATTGTTTTTAAAGACTTCCAATATTGATAATTAAAGTTAGAGGTGATAATCGAATGTAAATCAATCTTAAGCCCATATTAAGTTAAAAAATATAACAAGTGAATAAAAAAAAAATTTACGTTATAGAGAATTGAATAGTATGCAGGGGCAGTTTCCCCCTTCCAGGTTTATTAAGTTGTTATAACCACCTGGCTTTGCTCGATTCCCCATCCCCTCTTCCCCGGCACTCACGGTATTAACTGAATAGACTCTGTTTTCCATCACAAGTGGCTTTTAGCCTTTATCTAAATAGGAGTTAGTAAGAGCCTGGTTGTATTGTCCCGTCGCGAACAAGAGAGAGAAAAGCGAAATTGGCGCTGTGTCATGGCGGAAGAAAATTGTTCTGAAATAAAGTTAGAATAAAGAAAACTCATTGAATCTCCCCTTAAAGGGAGGGCTAACATCCTTTTTTCTCGCTCCTTTGAATTTTATCTTTTCATTTTACAGAGCCCTGCTACCACTTTCCTTTTATTGCAAGAGATAACGGAGATATTTCTTAATATTCAACTTTCTAATCAAGCTCAGGAAGTAAATTATAAATAAATAAATTATAAACTCATTTAAATATAAAAAAGAAATATTAACATTTTTGAAAGCCTAATTATCCTTGATATATTTTACTTATGCTGTTTAAATAGAATTTATAAATAATAACAGCTAAAACAGTAGTATAGAAATCTTTCAGAGAACAGGAAAAACAACTCGAGGCATATGTCCAGACCAGCAAACCAGTACTATCTACGATTGTAAGGATTGATCACAGATCACAAAACTTACCGAGGCAAGAACCTAACAGAACAGAGCCTCAACGAATATGTACTTTCACCCAATGGCCTAATTCCATGATAAACAATTTAATAGTTGAAGATACTTGAATTTTACTAAAGTTCAAGTACTGCAAACGGCAGTATTATTAGGAACCCCCTAAAGATTCAAAAGATTGGAAAAACAAACAATTGAGCTTAGCCTTGACCCAGGGCCGGATAGGCCTAAACATCTAGAAATGCTGAGAAGAAGAAAAAAAACTATAATAGTTATAAATAATAAAATTAATAACAAGAACTTGGTGAGGGACTTATACACCTCTACAGGCTGCTAGGAGTTAAATTACTACTAACTGTAGTTTCGACCGATCGCCGAATTCCGGAGGAAACAACGAATTGAAGATCCACGAACTTAAGAATTCAAAGCGGTGCAAAAAGCAGTATGATTCAAAATCCCTAGTATAATAACAAATTTTTTAAATATTCGAAAAACATTCAAGTGAGCTTGACCATGGTTCGAATAGACCAAATCATCTAGCAATGCCGAGAAGAAGAAGTACAATAATAAATTAATGAAATAAAATTCAGAAGCATTTCGGAAAAAGGTATTGAAAATGGAAGAATTTCAAATATGAACAGTGAATAAAACGATTTCAGTGATTAGGTTAAATCGGAGAAAAGAAAAGAATGACAAACTAAAATCGGAACGTTGTCCTTAGATGCCCTACTGGAAAAAAACCTATAAAACTAATATTATCAATTAAAAAAAATATATTTTTTAAAATATTTATTTCTAATATAATTTGCTACAATTCACAAAAGTAATATGCTGTACCAAACATACCAGTCTTAAACTTCAAAAACTTAGACAAATTTAAATGTATCTATACAGAATCATATATAAAATGAAAGAAAAAAAACTTTCAACAGAATAAAATTTTATGATTCTTAGATAAATACAACGACTCAAGACAACAACCTAGATGACAGAAGCCAAATTCGATCTGGAAAAGCCCATGTAGGCTCAGAGAATGTCATCGACAAATGAGCCTTTTATTTTGAAAATATACAAGTAGGAAGCACAGCCCTAAGAACGAAGAAAGGAAGAGGAGTAGTAATGACTGCTTAGCAAGGTCTGATAAAAGGCCAATAAAAAAAAGTAAATTAAACAAAATGCTCTCGTTATGGGTCATTTTGTGTTTAAAACAGGAATATTAAAAACAAAATTTTCAATGAAACCAATTTTCTTAATACATGTATATATAATAGCTCTGTATATAGTAAATTTTTATACGAGAGCAAAATTATAAAAAATTAAAATATTTCATAAGCATCAATATTTATGATAAATCATATAAGATCATCTAAATATTACATTCAAGCAGAACACCTAAATGTGCAAATATGAATAAAACTATATCCTGTACATGACATGACGTTATATCTCTATGTACTCTAGACGCGGACCTGCGTGCCGGGCAGATCCCCAGGCAGCTTGCTTTCATGGTCCTGTCAGTGTCAGCAAACGAACCGTCAAAGAGCTTAGTATATATGACAACCAACACTAGGCAAATGGACTGTCTATTCCCCAACACGAAACCTTTACTCATCCTTCTGAAATAACTTTCCATAGATGAATTTGAGATCAAATTAAAATGGATAACAATCAATAAAACTGGTTTGGCTATTATTATAGTTTGTCTGAAATTTCTCATCCAGAGTTCAGACCATTTAACGTTTATTATGAATCTATTTTCAGTATTAATAACATAATTCAGCCCATTCTAATACAAATCTAAAAATTCAAAGTGCATTAATATTTCTATTGAGAGAATATCAATATGTCGTGACCGGATATTGTTACCTTATTAATTTCTGTTGAAGTTTCTTTCCGCTAACACGCGAAACTAAGGCGGAACCTAACTACAGGCTTTCAACTGCTATCGACAGAAGTTATAAAAAATTCTAGCGGCCCCGTTTAACCCTTTATAAATTTAAAGAGAAGGAGGCAGCCATGTGTGAAATATTAACCAAAGCAACCGAGGGACGGAACTTGCGGAGGAGGAAAGTTAGCCAACTAATCCACTACCTCCGTCCTCATCAAAGAAGCCTGAATCACTTAAATGCGCTCTCTCCCTCCCTCCCTCCCTCCCTCCCTCCCTCTCTCTCTCTCTCTCTCTCTCTCTCTCACACACACACGCTCTCAATCTCACCCCCCCCCTCTCACTCTCTCATGCTTTTCGTCTAAATACCTTTACGGAATTTCTGAGAATTATTAAATAAAATGAATAAATCTTGAGTAAAATTAGTTGCCTTCAAAAAATGTGGAAGAAAATCGCGGGTGGAGGCCAAAAAATATATTCCAATTATTTAATTTTCAAATATTTTTGTATCTTGTCCACCCAGCCCTGGAAAAACCCGCTATGTAGGTCAAAACGTCGGTTGAGTCGAAAAAAGCAGAAAGGAATTTACCAATAACACAATCATTAGATCTGTGCTGGCAGAACTAGAGTAGAAAGTTGAGCGTTGGCGTTTTTGAATGAAAAGATCCTCAGAACAATTTAAGGTCCAGTAAGGGAAAGAATGGAGAATCCGACATAATACTGAGCTGTGCTCTTTATAAGGTAAGGATACTCCTGTAGTAAAATTTATTGAAGTAGTATAGATCAAAGCGAGATGAAACGAAGACTCCTTTGGGCCACTTCCTCGGTGTACGCAAAGACCCGAGACAAGATGGAAGAATCATGTAGAATCCAGCTGTGGATGGGACGGAAAGGGTACTACAAGAAAGAGAATCGTGGAAGCTTCGCTTGAAGGAGACCAAGGCCCGGGACTGGATGCAGTGGCCAAGAAAGAAGAAAAATATTTTGCTTGGAAAAGGGTGTGTGTAAAGCTAATGAAATAATGAATGATATACGTTAACTCAATCAAGAAAAAGTTACATATATCCCACGCTTCTCCACTTACATTTAATACGTAATTAAAATTTACTACAACCTTTTTTTTGATTTTTGGTTCATTGCATGGACACCATGCAGTGAAACGTCATAGAAAGAATCACTATATCCATAGGACGATATACATTTATATCCATTCTCACGATCGGTATCATATTCATTCCTTTATAGTAATAAATATAGAATAGATTCTAGATAATTACCCGATAGTTTTATAATCATGCTGAAATATATAAGAGGTTGAATATTAAAAATAAAAACGCTGTGAAGGTTCAAAGGTGGAGGAAATCTATTTCCGAGAGATAGTTAGCCCTGTAATGGAGGGCGCAAGGGCCCGGAGCGAACAGCTGTTAGCGACCGGATAAATTACAAATTACCAAAGGTAGTATGAATTATACAAATGGCGGGATTAGCCCCCCTCCATCCCTCCCTAAGGAGTATTAGCCTCTTCTCGGGCCATTAGCTGCCAAATAATTCAGCATTTCACCGGCCGCAGCGCTCCTATCGCCCGCTATTGGCAATTACATTATTTACTCCTCATGCCCTTTGTGAATTCCCTACACCATTCTTATCTCCCATCATCTAGCCCTTGTTATTAATAATCACTACGACGATTGCACATATTTACAGCGTAGTGAATAATTGATATATCCACCGCACCCTTCGAAGGGACACTAGATAAGTGTTGATCCGGACGCTTCAATAATGTAAATATAACAGTCCTAGCGGCTATGTTTTAATAATGTGAAAGGAGAGAACCATTGATGTATTCTGGAATCGATCTTAATAGCACGACAAAAACCCAAGTCCCACACTGGAGAATTTTAGAAAATAAACAAACATTTTTTAGCTAACTAATATGCTGGATATTGATATAAACAAAAATTACTAGAACGTCTTAGAGTAGGTTTGCTATTTCGGTGCTTGTGGGACTGTTTGGTTGTTCATGTGAGATGTGCTACATTTTATATTAATTAATGTTAATTTATTTTTATATTTGTAGGCCATGAAAGCTATTTAATCCACAGCATGAAATCTTAAATACTAATTTCTACTACACTAAAACGAGAAAAACTAATCGTCGTTTAAGCCAACGTCAAAATTAATAAACGAACTCTATGCTCTCAATCAATTACAAAAGACCCATATACATAAATGGCAATTATAAATACCTAAGTATTACATGACTTAGGGAGTAGAGCCCCCTTAGTCATCAAATCCCTCTCGTGTCCAATCGCGAACGGTCCGAAATCCTTCATAAAATCCTCAATTACTTTGTTACGTAAAAACTCATTCATTTTGACCTCATTGTCCCATTTGTTGCTGATTTGACCCGAACCCGATGTCAAAATTTATTCCCACTAATTTGAAAAGTAGCTCTTCAATCCCCGATAATCCTCCGATACGTCTGAAAAGAACCATGACCTTCTAAGTTGTATTTGTTATTTCACTACTAACACAGGGTAGTTTCTCTACTTGCCTTAATCTGATTCCATTAGGTATCATTCATTACATGTATTACATTATTATAATACAGTTGTAAATTTCAATAAATGGATAAAATAAAAATACTAATCCCATTCATACAATTGGTCTTTGTAGGTTATGGTGATATTAATATTAATAAAAGATGAAGTTGGGGAAACTCAACTAAAATTTTCTTTAGAAATACGACATAATTTAAGAGTACAGACGAAAGTTCCATTTTTATAGTAGTTACAAAGTCACTTACTCTCTTTTTGTTGAAAGCGAACTTCGAGAGCAACATTTTCTCTCCACTTTTAGTTTAAATAACTTCGGTACTAGAAGCAAATGCTGAGCTAGTTAATCATTAATTTTTAATGAAATAAGTAAGTATAACAGATATGAAAAAAATATATATAATAATAATTATTCATGATCATACGCCGAGGCTCAGGAAACAGATACACAACATAGCAAATCATATCAATATATAACATAATCCCCGATGCTAACAAAACCTATTACACTATCGTAAAAGTATTAAAACACTGGCCCCCAACTAAGATGGCGTAGTCGCTAAGCCCTTAAGAAGATTTGGCCCAACATGCAGCTTGTGGTCCTTCATCCCTCAACATCACAAATCGGACGTACTTTGACAAACCGGAGTAGTGTTAATAACAATATATTAATAGTGTTTAAATAATCAAGTTAGAAAAGGTATATTCATAAATATATTAGAATACAAATTCAGAACGATATACAAGGGAGTGGGAGGTCAACAACAGAATACAGACCAAAAATATAAACCAAACATATCTTTATATATACATCCATCAATATACATAAAATATATATAAGTATATTCATTAAAAAACTGTTATCTATTTTTCGCCTAATATTTAAGACAATCCTCTTCTTCCTCCTTTTTTTTCTTTCGCCATTTCTCTTTAGACACTTTACCCATTACATTTAATGATATTTCTCTATATTCCTCCTCTCCCTATCATGCATGATTTCTTACCTATACCCTTGACCTTCATCTTATCTATAAAATCATTTCTTCATTTATTTTGTCCTCTTGTGGGGTCATCATTAGCTTACATCGGTATTCGTGTTTGTGAATTTCCGACAAGTATATAAGAAAATCAATTTAACTTCTTTTCTTTTTCATTTTAAGATACGGAATGGGTTGCTGTTGATATTGTAGTTATGAGTCAGTTGTCGTTCCACATTATTATTTCATGATCTCTTACGTGGTGAATCATCTTGTTGAATTATTTTGATATCGTTCCACAGCCGATACTGCATGATATTTCATTTAAACGGTTTCAAAACATTTAAAAATTTGAAATACCTATCAATCAGTTCCTCAAACTTTTAAAAACGAAAATATGTAAACGGTACTTTTATATTTTAATCTTTAACCTAATAAAAAAAATGTTATAATGAAGAGAAAAGATTTATCCTGGCCGGGTCCTCCGCACCTCTAGCGCGGTATTCTACCAACTAAGCTACCAGGCTCGTAACCAGGCCAGACAAATCCATTCTCTTCACCGATCCTGTATCCCCGGTGTATGTACTACTAATGTACCTGTATCCCCACTAATGTACAGGGGATAGAGGATCGGTGAAGAAAATGACGGATATTTCATCTTCGATCATCCAGAAATGAGATGGTAATTCACTTCTAATGTATGTTCCTTGCTATAGAAGGTTCTCATAAGAAAGCTTACAAGAACGATAGTTCTTATCGTTTTGTTTTTAAAAGTAACTATTATAAAATTAAATGGTTGAATTAAGTATAGTTATTAAATTAGAATATATTCTGATAAACTATTTTATTTTATTTACAATGAACATTGGACACTCCAGGTCCATGCATATAGGGACCTACCGTTTAGTCAAACAAAAAATAATGCAAATGATAAATGTCTAAGAAAGAATAATTAAAGCAGAGTTATTAAAAAGTAAATCGTATCATTTCAGACATACAAAAATTAATACTGAACCTATCAAACTTTACTTTATTTAGCCTATTCAATTAGGCTGATAACCATTTTAAACATAACAGCCGTATTGATACTAAAACACAAATCTACATATATTCAATTGCAACCAAAACTAGAACAAAACTCATACAAGAAAAAATAATTTATTTTTGGGGCGCAATAAGAGAAATCATAGCCTTTAGTTAATAAAATATCGGGAAAAACATACTAAAAATCATCGAGTTGTTTGTCAAGAGTGGAGCGTCTTGGAGCATGGTTGCTGTCTCTATTAGATGAGTGTTTGGATTGTCGGTGTAAGATGCGCTTTGGATTCGTTGATGCGATTTCCTTTTGGTGTGTGTTCTGATGATGCCGTAATAGGTGTAATATTGATTGGTTGGTTATTTTCCGGTAGTTTAGAGACTAAAGGCTTTGTTTTAGAGATTTTTCTATTGTCATTTATAGTTCACGGTTCTTTTTTGGTTTTCGCTCACTTTTATTGATTACCACTATTTTTTTACAACAAGTTTATGAATTTTATTTTTGTGCTGAAATTCCTGTCAGAATGGTTTGTAGTGGAGTTTGAATATGACACCTAAATGTATTCAAGTAAGATGGGATTTATTTATCTATAGACAACGTTTATATAAGGCAGAGTGTAGCAGATATCCAATGAGAAGGGAGTTCGGGAAGGACAGATCCGAAGGCGATAAGACTGACAGGGAATGGGAAATGACCAGGGGATGGGAGCAATAAACGTCAGTCCCTGAGCGACTGCGGCTTCAGGACACACGTGCGGCTCAACTCCTCCGGATTCCAGAGGCCTTCTGTTCCATTCCTTCCAGCCCTCGCCGATTTATTTCATCCGCCGTCCAAAAAAGTTAAATGGAACTGAAGGATGTTGGCAAACATTTGTATTTCAGGTGCACCAATGAAGAAAGATTATTATAATCATGTATTGTAAAAAAAAGTGGCAAAACAAATGCAAAGCTGAAAAAAACCTTGAATAACCTCCCCATTACCATGAATTCAACTGGGAAGCGTCTGAGCGGTTTTCCGAGGAGTAGGTGGGAGCATTGCGTGATTTGGCGGCTTTGGGTTCGGGTAGTGATCGAAGGACGGAAGTTTGTGAGCAAAGATTGTTGATTACGGTAACGAGTCTTCGGGCTCGCAAAGCCTTATTATTATTGTTAGTAGTAGTCCTTTATTCTCCAGAAACTCCGGGTTCAAAACCGAGCTCAAACTATGAGAAATAAGATGGCGAAATATCGAGTTAAACAAATTTGGTTCGCTGAAGTTGTGAAAAAGAAAATTTTAGAAATTATGGAGTTGTTCGGTTTTGATCCTGAACGCCTCATATATTAGTTTAGTACTAAAGGATTTGTAGCATTATCAGGCACAAGCTTTATTTTGTAAACAAAAAAAAATTAACACATTCATCACTTAAACGAAAAATATTCTTTATATTAAATTAGAGTAAAAATGTATGCCTGCTTTAGTTTTTAAGCTCCGTTTTGGAAACTTTTATTCAGAAATCCGCTTTTATAGTTAGTTATTGAATAACTACTTTAATAATTAGTCGTGTACAATAACTCTTAACCACATTTACAATAACTCTTGACCATTACTTTATGCAATAAAGCGTAGCATTAATTAAATAAAAAAACGCTCTTTAACTTTTTCCCTTAATTTTAGAATCTAAGCATTAGAATGACATACTCAAAATGTATCCAAAATGAACACATACGTTTCAAATTGTTTTTAAAATTTGGAGATTATTTTAAATCATACATATAAATAAAAAGCATAAATAATAACAAGAAGTCATAATAATAATATTAGGCAGTAGATAATTAGATTCTAATATTTATGATTAATGTCAAAAAAATAATAAAACAATTTTCTGGTTGAAACTAAAACTAGATGGGTTTTGTCTAAACAGTCTAAATTATCTTAAGGTAATTCTAAGAAAAAATAAATTTGTAGAAGTGATAATATTAATAATGATGTATAATTTGAGGAAACAGTAAAATAGTTTAATGAAGATTTACCATATAAATCATTGTAACTATATCAATTTGTCAAATTTAGTATCGTCCTTACAACCTGCCAAATGTTCCTGGAACTGAAAGGAATTTATAGATGAAATTTTTGATCTGTGAACTAGGTAAGGAGTGCCCATCTTCTTGAAAACAAATAATTATGCATATAGAGATATTTTTTAAAATGCAAAACTTCAATAATATACTACCTATTGCTATTACGAGGGCTATTGAGAAAGTAAGGAACGTTTCCACCTGATGCCGCAAGGAACGCACCAATAGCGAAGACGTTGGTGTGCTCGTGATCGGCACCTCGATCAGCACCCAGCTGTGACAACGGGAATCTCCGCGCTAACCCTTTTTTCTACGGGAACAACGTAATGACTGATAGTTCTGTCTGGAAGTGCTGCATGCATTTTAAAAATGCACGAACAAATGTTCATGATGAAGAGAGAAGTGTACGTCCGAGCATTGTGACTGACGATCTGGTCACCAAAGTTGACGAAAAGATTCGAGAAAACCGCCGTTTCACAACAATTGAGCTTTCTCTACGTTTCCCACAAGTTTCACGGACTTTTTTTGAAATTGATTCACAGAAGCTAGGCTAACACAAATTTTGTGCAAGATGGGTGACAAAAATACTTACATATCACCATAATGGACAACGAAGGGAGGCAGCTTTTACGTTTATGGAGGCCTACCACAGTCATGGTGATGCACTACTGGATCGAATTGTAACAGGAGACGATACCTAGGTGAAACGTGTGAATTGTGAGACAAAATTACAGTCCATGGAGTGGGGGAACACAAGTTCCCCTAAAAAAACAAATACATTTCTGCAAACTTTGTCGGCAAGGAAGATCATGGGAACAGTGTTCTTCTTATTGATTTTTTCGAGTGTGGTGCAACAATGAACTCCTGCCAAACATTGCAAAACCTTAGGAGACCTATCCAAAACAAGCGCCGAGGAAAGTCGGTACGCGTCACTAAGTGGCTGAGATTACAGGGGGCAGAATTCGATGACACAGGAATTTCAAAGCTTATCCACCGCAATGATTAGTGCCTGAATTTGAATGGTGATTATGTTGAAAAGTAGTATTTTAGTCCCTCTTTCACATGTATATAATAAAATGTTTTTCTTGTACTTTTTTTTTTTTTTTAATTCCAAAAACTAACTTACTTTCTGAATAGCCCTCTTATATTTATTTACTATTAAATTAATAATTAATTTAAACACAACCTATTTTGTGATAAATGTTTAAATATGAAATTCAAGAAGGTTATTATTTGAATTTCCATTATTACTAAAATAATATTAATTAATGGATGGTCTCTTAGCTATCATTAAAAGAAATATCTTAAAGAATCTGAAAAAAAAAACTACACCTTTAGCAATGAAAATTATCAACTACAATACTGAATATTAACCACAGAGCTGAACTACGCGAATACCTCAATGCGGTGGGACAGCATATGCCATGACAACATATGATGAAGCCTTTGTGATGGAACATGTGGTACGGCAGTGTTCTTAGTGCACAGATGAGTCTGGCGGTTGGGGTTCGTCAAGGCGACGTACCCTGTAGTTGGCAGCCTCCATTGTGTCTTATTCCTGGTGTATTGTTGTCTCGGGAGTACTCCCAGGATGAGAGATAATCATCATAAAGGGAATAAATAAAACGAACAACTATTCAATTTTATAATAGCTTATTGCTGGAGCCGTACCATTATTCTGTTCGTATTTTCTCCAAAATTAAAATAAGACCGTCAATAACGCATTTATATATACGCTCTAAATACGAACTAAAAAGGCTAGGAAGATGTTGTTTGTATTTTTTTTTTTTTTTTACACATCATACCCTTATGACTATATCCTATTAAAAACCTGGCCCACCAGGAAATAAATTGCAACCTCAGGATTAACAAGGATAGTAGCTAAATAGTTGCTATCCAGATATTACCATATTTAAATAATCGAGTCTGGACTGTTCCTTGATTATTCAAGTGTCTACTCAGTCCACAGTACTCAGTCCTATCCCAGGTCTTAATGGACCCGGTCCTTGATCGAACGTTTGAACCAAGAGACCACTTCGGATAAGAAAATCAGAGATTCTG
Source organism: Troilus luridus (assembly GCA_964056705.1). Taxonomy (NCBI): domain Eukaryota; kingdom Metazoa; phylum Arthropoda; class Insecta; order Hemiptera; family Pentatomidae; genus Troilus; species Troilus luridus. Next base: position 62,863,047 of record OZ057414.1, read on the forward strand.
AATAATTAATTCAAGTGATGATGAATTTTTTAAGCTGAACTATTAAAATATATTACATGTAACTATTTGGGATTTATTAATATTGAATTATGGAAGAATTAAAACCATTTTCTTATTCACCCTCTTCCATCCAACTGAGAATGTACATTTCAAACAAAACAAATGTTAAGCGTTTTACTAAACCTGTAGTTTTTTCAAAATTGATGTCTCTTTTTTTATTAATTTTTTCTATCTTTATATTTGCACTTACATCTGTCAAATAGAAACAATTGATAATCAGCAAATTGGCTGTCAGTGAAATAGAACAAAATAACATGAGAGACATGAACCATGCAACCAGGGGTACCTCTCTCGTGGGATTATTTAATATTCTTATGATAACAGATCCCTCATCCATTTTCTTTTAAATCTTCTCATAGTGTTCTCAGGCATGAGAGCAGTGGCCAGTTGTTTTATCAATGGGTTTTTGAGTCCGTGAAGTTTATTAATAAAAACTTAGATAATGTGCGTCAACCGTTGGCATTAATAACAGTTTTATAACTTGTTTTAATTATCTTAAAGATTAAAATATTTTTTCTTCCACCAACATCCATCCAACTATGTAATTAAACGAGGGTGTTATAAACAGTTTTCTCACGTGTTTAATATTACATTTTTCCTGCAACCATTTAAAAATTAAGAAATTAAAGGTGAAACTTTAGATTTGTTAAAACTACACTAGCGCTAGTGGGTAATGCTAATGCTAGATCTCCAAATTTGTGATGCGTGAATGTTCTAATACATTCAAGGTTATATTAAATATTTCTGTAAAATCGCTACAAAATAAATAAAATCTTTCTTAAATTAAATATAAAATAGTTTTAAAATTATTCATTTTAACAGTTTAGGAATATAAAATGGATAATATTATGATACCGCAATTTAACATTTAAAATAACAGAGTACTGATTGTCAAATTCAATCTAGGTGGCTGTTACTTTTCCTCACTAGTGAGGGAAAGAGCTTTTCCTTCACTAGTGGGGGAAAGAGCTTTTCCCTCACTAGTGGGGGAAAGTGGGACTTTCCACACCAGTTTTAGTTGAGTGATAGATAGCATTACTCAATGGTTGCAGGAAAACCAATTTTATTTTTCATTAATTTAAAAAAAAATCTAATAACATATAATCACTATAAGTTTAATTTATTTATTTAGGTTACTTCTTTAACTTCTTTTTCCCTTCCTATTCATGAAACGTCAATGATAACTCAGATCGGATAATACTCGATACATATTCTGAACGGAATGACTTGGAAAGCTTGCCGAAGAAACGGAGGTCCACTTGGGAAATCAGGGACGACATATGTAAGTTGTCGGGGAAAACTGTCAAGGAAAGCAAACAAGCAATCATGGCGGGAACACCACCCACCAGCTCTCTATACATGTCACAATGTCCGACCACTTCCTACTCATGATAAATAATGCACGTATTGCCTTTCATAATAAAAAAGTTATTACTACCAATAAATTTATGGCTGTATCATCCGTTGAAATTTATTAAGTTCTACAAATAAACAATAATGAGCCCGACGTATAATTTATAATTTAAAAAACCCCAAAAACAAACATTGTAGTGTTCCTGAATAATTACCTCATAATTATAAATTTATAGTAGTTTATAATTCTCAAGAAAAAGTTCCAAGAAAACAATACAAAATCACTCATATTTTTCAGAAATATTCTTGTTATAACTAACACCTTAATAGTTCTGGATTAAACCCTGACTTATCAAGAAACCTTGCAGAAAGAAAAATAATATATAATACAAAAACAAAAGAATCAATTTAATCAAATTTATCATATAATTAATAATTAATCATAATCCTAATAAAATATTAGGATGGCGAAACCGTTCAATATCCCCGATTTGTAGGTGATCTTCGTTTTCATATAAGGTATTGTTGATAAGATACGAGCTGACATAAGGCGAGGGATTCATACTTCAGAGGCGCCGCTATGACTTAGCCGTCCAATCCATCTGATCAGTCTGTCATCGTCCAACAACCTTATCGCCTTCTTTCGATCCTTCGCGATCCTCTACTGTCTTTGCACTTAATGTTTTCGTACAAATCCACCATCCTAAGCCTTCTTCATATTTGTTTGTTAAGGACTCCGGGTTTTGTTTTTTCTCAAGAACATATTGCTCCTTCAAAAGAACGATGCCATAACTCAAAAAACTTAATATTTCAATAGAGGTATTTGAAAGTTCCATAGGAGTGAAAAAAATAGGGTATTGGTAAAGAAGCAAAGCATTCCTATTGTATAGTATTGAAATTATTTTATAAATCCTTAGACAATTATAAAATGCTTGCAACTTTTTCAATTTTAACTTATGCCATTATTCCCATGAAATAAGTCAAACATGATACAACTTAAAATATGACATTATTAAAAAAAAAAAGTTGGAAAAGGAATATCAGACATGTCGTTCCTGAAACAACTATGTATATCCGCTAAAAACTAAAGTTCATCAAATTACCGCTAAATTATGAGGAACGTTGAGTCTCCACTTAGCAAGGAGCACATACACTAATAGCGAGCGGTGTCCAACCATCTGTTTATAGTACCTCTCAACTAAAACTCGAACTGTCCGGTAAGGTATAAAAGGTTCATTCCAGGCTTTAAGTTATGAGACAGAAGAGACAGACCCCTTCTGATATCCGATTCAACGTCGATGCTTCCAATTCGGAAAAAAAAAAAACAGTGCCAAGTTTGTTTCGAAGGAGTTATGTTAATTTTTCCTTTTCCTTTTTCGCTAAGTATGCAAATTTGGTTTGGGCAACTAATTCCATGCTCCTCCTCTGGAGTTACTTTGTATGCCGGTGGAACTGTTATAATTTCACAGCCGAGCGGTCTTTCATCTCCTCTCCTCTGGCTCACTAAACTTAATCCGGCTTTCCCCTTCTTGTCTTTTTATTTACCGAATAAAACTTCAATTTCGCCTTTTTAAATTCAGTTTGTTATCCTTTACGCTCCTAGGCAATATCGCCAGTTTTTACGGCCCGGCTTTCGCGACCCTACCTCCATTTGATAATATGACTTTTTAAGGAAGGTACCTCACCTAATTTTATATATTGCTATGTATCGTACCGGTCGTTATTACAAAAATAAATAAAGTTTCTGTTCCGCAGGTTGTTACTTCGAGTTCAGTTACAACTAATTTTAACTGTTTATTCGTTTCATTTTTAATATTTTCTAAAATTCTCGTGAGAAGCGGAAAGAGAATCTAATCATGAGATACATTGCATGAATACTCCGGTAATCATTTCATATCGAAGTATAGATAATGTTTTTTTGTTGATACGTTCATATGAAGATGAAATGATTACAGAAGTATTTACATTTCCCACAATTACATTCTCTATTCAATACTAATAGAGGGGGGGGGGTGAATTCGTCACTATCAAATAACTGCACGGACCATTTTCTTCTATATATATATATATATATATATATATATATATATATATATATATATATATATATAAATATAGAAGAAAATGGATATATATATAGGTTGTCTTGTTTGGCAGCGATCAATGGGAACAACCTACGGTAGAAGAAATAGTATATAAATTAAAAGCTTTACAACGCTGAACCAAATTCTTCGACTTTATTACAACTTATAATTTTAAGTGAAAGAACGTAATTGGTCCAAAAAAAAAAAAAATGAAACCGTGTTGGCGTCAATATGACCAATACCAATGTAGTAAAATTTCCTCCTTCTTCATATAACTTCTAACTATTTAAAATAGTTGTTTTCAAAGATCAATTTTTTGTAAAAACTTTTTTTTTTAATGAAGCTTGTAACACTGAAGATTCAAATGATATTTATTATATGTATACTTTATAACATATTTATAAAACTATCGGAATAAAAATAAATAAATCAGCGATATCATTAACTTTTTGGCATATCCATGGTCTAAAAAATGTCTATTTCGTAGAGTGCAGGTTTTCAGGAAAAGGTGGATACCTCTTTTCATTCAAGTACCTCTCATCCATCTCAAAAAGGCTGAATAGACCCCATTCTATCAGGGCTGCCTCCAAACTATTCAGAAAAAACACTCCAAAGCCCGAAAACATGACTTATTCTGCAAGTTTAAAATTTAAAAGTTTTAAATTTAGCGAATTCCTCAAGCTTCAGCTGGTATAACATAAATAACATCGAATTGGAATAAGAGTAGATATCGAGTGAGATGAAAGAATTTTATGATTTTAAGATATTTTTAATACCAGATTTTGTGGTGCTGTGGTTAGCAAAACAACCTTTTGTGTACACGGTCCCCTGCGTTTTTTGAAAGGGAGTAAAAAACCCTTGGTTATGTCGTCTTTTAGAGGGACGTCAAATGTAGGTCTCGAGCCCTTAAGGTGTCAGGTACTAGGGAAAGATAGATCCCTACCCTAATTATACCTGGATGGGCAAAATTTAGGACTCCCGGTGTATCATCGTAGAATTTGCCATAGCAGCGTAAACTGACGTAGCAGGATAAAAAACTAATGCATAAGATATGCTACTGAATTTATTACAGCGGGTTCGTTTTTAGTACCTGTTAATTTACAATTTCATTATTTTGAAAGCCTCTTGTTTTTATATTTATTTCATGAATTATTTTTAATATATATAATTTAATATTTAATAATGGCCAGACCTTTTTAATTATTAAAATATAGTTAACATTTTGTCTGAGTTTACTGTCAGTTACCATACTTGTTTAAAAGGAACGATGTCTAATTACTTAGTCTTAAGTTCAAATTTAGTAAAAATGTATACCTACAAAAGTATTATTCTTTTTTATCGCTTTTATAGCAAGTGTGAAAGGAAAATAAATGTTACTAATTAAATTAAGATAAATCAGTGTAAACATTTTAAATTGTTAGACTATGACCACACCATTGTCTCTTTAATTTTTATTTTTTTAGCTGATTGTTGACATTTTGTTTACAGACGGAACGATCCAAAGTACTTTATAATGACTGATTGGAATATAAAATTTTAATTATTTTCTTTTCACCTTTTGACTTCGCCGACGTTTATTTCATCAAGCTTGTTTTGGGTTAAGAGTAAAAATAAAACTCCGATTTCTAATAAAAATTGATGTTCATATTAAAAACAAGACGGTTAAAAATGTTTTTATATAGTTGAAGTGCTTCCGTAACTAGACGTTAGCGACACCTGGTGACGACAGATGCTCAAGGCGCTAAATATAATTTTTTAAATAATTAGCCTATAAGCATGAGAACAATACCGTAATACACCTGGTTCAGGCAGATGTTATTTTCGTTAGATCTCCAACAAGATAAAAGAACACAAGCTCGCTCATATTTTTTTTTCCAACGACTGACATATCCTCACGCAATATGATCCATAAGTAGTAGTGGACATAAACGCTCCAGGAATGCTTGGTTATCAAAATGACCAAATACAGTAACTGGGAAAATAAATTTGTTAAATATTAATCAAAAGAAGTTTTTCTTAAATGGAAGAGCGTAGAAAACTGTAAAGAATAAAATAATATACAAAAATGAAACTGCTGCAGCAATCCAGGTACAAAAGTATAATTTAAAATAAAGGTATTATCTGTATCTGTTTTACTCCTATAATTTCATTTTTTTATATCGTTTTATTTATTTGATTCTTTATAATAGTTTTTAAAGATGGTAAAATTTCATTTTAATATGTTTGCATCTTGTTTACCCAGCCTTGAAGACAGGTTCAAACAGGTTTAAACATTTAAATATTTTTATTTTGAAGAGAAAAGATTTGTCTTGGCCGGGATTCTTTTGATGGTGAATATTTAAATATTCACCATCAAAAGAGCAATTGATAAAAAATAGGTTTAAATAGTTTATCTCTACTTAAGAAATTCTTTCTTAGACCTCACAACTACGATACGATCTGCAGTATAAGATCAACAAATTGTGCACAAGAGATCGCTTTCTTTCAAGTTCAACAACCTTATATTCGAGGAGTTGTACGATGCATTAGCACTGAGGCCTCTATGTAGCTGCATGAGGCGAATCGTCGGAAGAAATCCACATCTGTTTGGAGGGTGTGAGGGTCATTACCTATAACCGATTCAACTGTATCTCCTTCAGCTCGAAGAACCTTTTCAATCTGCCAGGAAGTCGATTGTTTTTCACTCTTTTTTCAATCTTTGTAACCTCATTTCTTCTCCCTTCGCCTGCAATTATACACAGACAGGGCAATGTCAAATTCGAGGAGCGCTCCTGCTGTACATGTATTGTTCATTTACACTGCGACATCCCAACTGCTTATTGCGGTGGAAGAACCAATTCTATGCAGTAGGGATAGTCAAAAGTCAATATAAGTTCATATAAACAGTGAATTAGATACTGAAGATTAAAACAAATACACCACTACAACCTACGAAGAGTACTAAATTATGTAGTACAAAACTGTACTGTTCCCACGCCATTAGTTCTGCGCAGAAAGTTATTTGGCTGTATTGAAATCAACCGTCTCCTTATTAATTGACGAAAAAGGTACCAACTTTTAAGAAACTGGATGTGTCCCAAGAGGTCTACAGATGGCACAGTATCACGACTGTTGATGGCACAAATAATTTATCTGTCACTGCCAATAAATAAAATATAAAAACAATTTTAACCATTAATTTTAACTTTATTACTATGATATGAAACAATTTTTATAATTTACCTAACGAAGTTTTGAACTGTGTTATTATGGTAATTCACTCTTCAGAGCACAAAGTGGTAGATAAATGATTTAACACTAAGGAACCTGGAGGATATCCTGGGGCTCACCCATTATCTATAAAATAGGTACCCTATAGTGAAGCGAAAACCTGCTGGTTGGGCGTGATATGGGACAAATCTCCTCCCTGCACAATTGTTGTCTAAGAAAGTCTTTACCATTCGCCGAACTCAGGTGGTACAGGTTTTTTTAAAACATCATTCCGTCATAATGCGCTCTAATAAAAAATACATTCATCGAAATCTGTAACCATAAAATATTTTCTATATCTTCCTCAATACGATGCATTGTAGTTAATTGCTGTTCTATTCATTTCGATTATTTAAATTACATGACAGACTAGAGAGCAGCTCTGCTATAAGCTCGAAAGGAACGATAGTATAAATAAATTAAAATAATTATCCGCGAGAGACAGAGGGACTAATAGGAAAGAAGGGACGAAGGAACGGTTAGTTAAAGTAAATATTGGCTAAACGGAAGGACTAATGGAAGGAGAGCAGGAGAGAAGCAGAGGACTCTGTGACAAATGAGCGAATCACTAATCACCCAACGGCCAAATCTTATTCCGCAGTCTATCCGTCTCCTCCCCGCCTTAGGGAGATTTATTTGCCCATTACTTACGGACAACACATATATAACATGCCCGGGGCGGATAATATATATCCTATTTATTATGGCTATTTAAGAAGATAAAAATGGGGAAACTTGATCCAATATTAACGCAAATTGAATAAATTGTGTTTTCGTGTAGTTAGGTCGTCTCTGACGGGTAACGAGGCATAAGCCTCGGAGTGGGACAAGCAGATACAGTTAAAGAAACAGCAGGTTGAAGTTGATTCGAACATGTCTTAGGAATGGAAAACAACAGGGTGGCAAAGAGGGCAAGGTTGACGGAAGAAAATCCAGAAGTAGACACCGACATACTTGGGAAGAAGGAGTTGAGGAGTGCTTCGTAAAGAGAAATCTGAAATGGAACAGGAACAGGGAAACAGTGGAGTATAGTATGTTGTGTTGGCCTTGAGAGAAAAGTATTAGAGAGTAACTATTATCATCATGACCAACTGATATTAACTAATTATTATGAGTAGCTATGAAATAAATAGTTCAATTAATTTCTCTGAAAAATGGAAAACTATAATTAATTATTTATTTTATTTGCTATTGATTTTATTAACTTTTAAATATTTTTATTTGGAAAGAAAAGGACTCGAACCCGGGTCGCCCAGATCACTAGTCTAGAGCTCTACCAATTGAGCTATCCTGGCTCGCCCCCGGCCATAGACATATCCTTTCTTTTCACTGATCCCATACCCCCGCGTTCTCCGGCGCCGGGGGCGAGCCAGGCTAGCTCAATTGGTAGAGCTCCAGACTAGTGATCTGGGCGAAACGGGTTCGAGTCCCGGTCCTGGACATATCTAATCTTTTCAAATAAAAATATTGAAAAATTAATAAAATCAATAGCAAATAAAATAAATAATAAATTATAATAATATATAATGACGTAAGTCAACAAGATCCAAATTAAAATAATGTTCAAAGAACATTCTTCCCCTCGTATACATTGCAAATTGCGAGAACACGGGGACATGGGATCAGTGAAAAGAAAGGTCATATCCTATGGCCAGGGGGCGAGCCAGGATAGCCCAATTGGTAGAGCTCCAGACTAGTGATCTGGGCGATCCGGGTTCGAGTCCCGGTCCTGGACATGTCTTTTCTTTTCAAATAAAAATAAAAATATAATTAATTATATAAAGAATAACAAAAACATTAATTAAATCCTATATGGGCTATTATCATGATATTATGTAAACGGTATTATTGACAAAATATTGTTAATATTTCAAAACAAGTTTCCATAAATCTCCTTCCCATTGGTATCACAAAATCGTGTCTATAAAATTACAATTTTTCAGAAATAAATGAAATAGTGATTTCATTGATTACCAGTACAATCAAACAATAGTTAAAACAAAAATTGTATATCAAGGGAACGCAGACATAGGATCTTGTGAACCTAAAGAAGAAAAAATATTGCACATATCACATGTGTCTCAAAAACGTCAATTTTGTAGATAGGTTTTTGTATCACTAAAGCGAAAAACTATACAGTACGAAAAAAACATTTTTATAATCTAAATAGAGAAACTCCTCTAAAAACTTCATATGTGGCTTCAGTGCGATGTTAATTTTAGAAGAATGGTCACGTTTTTAACCATGCTTGCTTAAACGTGTGTTATTGAATAAACAACACCGCACATTAAACCATTCTACAACGCGGTTTTTGATCCGATATTTCTTAACAAATTTAACATTCAAGTTGTAGTAAGTTAAATGAAGTTTTATTATATGTAGAACTACTTAAATAGTATTTAAAGAATATTTCAATAATCAAATGCAGGAATAATTACTATTGCAAATTTAATTATATAAATTGGTATTATAGATAAGTACGTTTATTTTATATTTCTTATTAAAAGGAAGAAATCAGGGTAAGATATTAAGATCTTTGTCTCTTACATCAATATCGTACAGAAGTAACTAATGACTAACGGAAATTTTCTTAACTCATAACAATATAATTTTTTTAATGTTTTTATGAGCGTTCTTTTATATTTTTTGTCAGCTTAGTTCTCTTTATTTGAGATTTTAATTTTTTTCTTGACCCGAAAAAAAATACTGTATGATTCGGATATACTGTAGCCTCTTGGTCAAATGTATATTCTATTATTTTTGTGCACATCTATTATTATTGAAGTCCCAGAATAAAATTATTTTTGTATTCTAACCAACTATTATTCATTGTCTCGGAAGAATGTATACCAGTATGTCTCCTAAAAAACATAGAGAACGAGTTTAATTTTTTTATGATAACTATTTTTATTTTATTTTTTCTATAACGAGGAAAAGCATACCAGCAACGCTATTTGTGGGAATGCCTTTGAAGAAAAGGATATTGAGAGAGCGAGGTGCCCTTAGGAGGAGAGAAGAGACCTCGTTACGGAGACTTATGTAAATGCCACTATCAACCTCCAATTTGTGAGTCCCACTCGTTCCTTTTGTGACGAACAGAACGCCACGGATCCTCCGGAGTGTTACCAAAGCCTCGAGGAGCTGTTAGTGAACTAGCGCAAACTCTTCCGATCGTGTAACGCACCGGATTTTATTTGACATCTTCAAAGGTCCTGTCTACTGGGTCCAAATACAAAATAATTTGGACGAAATTTCCAAAATACTGTGGACGAAAACGGGCTACGAAATCAAAAAATATAGACGCTTTAACTTTGACAATAATGCTGCGCCAATTACTCAGCAGATATAACCTAATCCACTTAACAACAATAAAATTGCAATAATAAAACCAAAGAATTTCGTTGAAAGTAGGATTCTATCGCCTATTTGTATTAGCTTAGTTCAACATGTCTTTTGATAAATAAATAAACTACTTGAAAATGTATATAATTATTACACGGAGTGCAAATAGATGTGAAAACCAGAATAATGTTAAAAACTTTAATTTGCAAATTAAGGAATTAAAAAAATTCAGGCTCTAATTGATTTAGAAATTCCAAAAAATCAGTTATTCCAAGGTTTTAAATTTTCACTTTAGTAGTTCTCAATTTTCTACTGTGAATTATAACCAAAATATAATAAATATATAATAATTCAGTATTTACTGATTACATTTAGTTTTACTAAATTATGTATTTAGTAAATTATTTAATAAAATCTGCTTTAAAACAGAATTAATTATAAAATAAAGCCTTTCACCAATTCAATTCAAAACAGAATCTGAAGAAAAAAACATGAACGTATCAATTCCCCGACGATAATCTACCTTTTAACAAGTCCAGTTTCAATTTCATTTTAATTGATGATTTCACGGATAACTTAATGAAAAAACAACTTGGTGAAATAGAATTTAACTTTAATTACGAAAAAAGTATCCAACGGTCAAAGCAAGCAAATAGGCTGTTGTTTTTTTTACTTCATATTAAGCTGTAACCAACTGCATTGGCGTTTTGATACAGTAAATTTCTTGCATTTTTATTGCAGTCCCGTTTGACCAAAACTTATAACAGAGTATAGATTTGAATAGAAAATTATTATTTAATAAAAAAATTAATATGTTATAATGGATATACCAATTTATGATAATGAAAAATTATAATAATAATAGATAATATTTTACATAACGTAAGGGTGTGATTTAAGATGATATAGACGAAAAAATGATAATAGGGTGCGTAAAAAAAATCCTTTTTATCAAATTCCAGAGTTCAAAAGTGTGTAAATATTTTAATGCTATTTATTATTTACCAAAACTTAATAAACCCTTTAGAGCATTCTCTAAGTTTGTTTACTAACACTGTACTTCTTCAAAAAAAGCCTCAGTTTAGTTATTTATTTCAAAGAAGAAACATGACAGTGTCAATACGAAATTCTCATAATTTTAAGACATTACTGGAAAAAAAAAAAATCATACCCTCTAAAGCAACTCGTGAAATTATTAAATATGAAGGGGGGGGTGTCCTTGACGAGCGCACTGCGCTGTGTTGGTTTGAAAAATTTAGCAGGGGAAATACGACATTGGAAAGGAAGAAGGGCTCCGGGCGACCATTAATGGATATTGATGAGGTTCTGAAGGAAGCTGTTGAGTCAAATCCGTCCAGCAGTACTCGCGAACTTGCCAGCGAGTGTGGTGTGTCGAAAGATATTGTAAGTCGCCATTATTTACAGACTTTTAAACTCTTGAATTGGATAAAACGATCTTTTTTTTTTATACACCCTGTTATATACACCTTTTTTATATATGCTACTGCCTCGCTGTTCAGCCTCTGGATGGGTCTTGGCTTTCTCAACCACTTTCTTCCACTCTTCTCGATTTCTGGCCTTTATTATATTTTAAGGTCATATTCAAAATCTTGCCAATTATAAAACCATGCAGAACATTACTCGGTACACTTCCATCCAGCTTTCTCATCACATGTCCTAACCATTCTATTCAACATGTCCTGGGGAATTAGAAGAAATTCTCCTCGCCAATAGCCCTAATTTCCCATTACATTATCAAACTCCGGACGTTAAATTTTCCTTATAATCTTATGCTCGATAATTTGGATTTTTTTTTTGGAGCAGTAAGTTTTATTTTTATATTCAGTTGATTTGAATACATTATAAAAATACAAAACAATATTACTGGATAAATTTGATTTAAAACATGTGTAGTACATGCTAATGGTAACTAAAAGGATGGGAAAATAAAATAATAAGTTAAAAGGTTGGCAGGAATCGACCATAATGGTGTAATACAGATCCGCACGGCGAAGGTAGAGCTCTCCCCAAGCCCCTAAATTTACTGAACAAAATGAAAAGCTCCCCCGAGGCAACTAAAATCCATCTCAACGACAGCCTAATAAATTCTGGCCTACTTTAGGGCAACCGGGAAGGCTTTGAGGTATTTATAAATAGCGTCGGAGCGATACGTCGGATACGCTTCATCATCTACCTCTGAGCTTCCCTCAAAGCCGATGTGAGTTGTGCGTAGGGTTGGAACGGTTCATGGATTCTCTTCCTTTGGTAACTGAGGAAGCAATATATCAAATGGGAGTAAATCGCTAAAGATCTCCGCAGCATTACCGGGCAAAGTCGGTTCGATCAGCAGCCCAAATACAGAGACTGTTGTGAAGTACACAAAAAAGCAGACTGAGTAAGGAGAAAACAAAACATCCTATATTTTTCATCAGATTCGATTGTCATTAATGGGCGTGGATAATAATATTCAGGAAGACCAACATCTATATTAATATTGAATAATAACAGATGACCTTGTACATATATTTCTCACAAAAATTTCTCTTAAGTAGGAAAAAATGTTTTGACCTCCACTCGGACCATTTACTCCCACATCTAAATTAATAGGTACGCTCAGCTCATATAGAATGAGTTCTGAAATTTGTGCCAAATATTATGGAAATTAATTATAATTAAAGAGAGGCATAAATCAACTGGTAGTAACATTCAATAACGAAGTCCGCTCAACAGGTAAGCAAAAGGAGACTTTCTTTGAGTAAGTTAGTAGAAAGTTATTAAAAACTATGATAGCTCTTTGATGTATTTGAGGTAATAAGTGATGTACATATACTGCTATTTTTAAAGAAAAAAAATGATAATAAAAATAAGGTATAACAATAAAGTAATAAATCACTAAAACATATATATACATAAAAGACCATGCTCCACCGCTAGATTCGCTTCCCAATTAAGAGTATTCACTTTACAGAGGCTTGGTGAACCCCAAGATGTTCGTCAGATACCGCAAGGTCTAACTATAGATGTTAACAGACTAAATAATCTATCTTTGAACCCTGAACCTTCGGCATAGTTGCCCAGCGCTTTACTTACTGTTACTCCTCTCTTTCTTGATATAAATATACAATATCATATAATATTAAATAACATAAAGTAATAAAATATAACAATAAATAGTTTGTTTCAATATTATGAGGGAAATAATAGCCATCAATAGCTTTTTCTCTTTAACCAAACAGCAACGAATGCCATATGTTCCATTTGCGATCATTGATTAACGGATGACTCCATAACTGTCAATTACAATAATTCCATCTATTACCTTGTATCTAGTGCGGTATGCGACTTCCAAAATTCAAAATCAATTTCACCAGAAAAAATTTGGCTTTTAAGTTTGAGAAGAGCCATCCTAATAAAAGTCGATCGTGTTCGCCAAAAAAAAACAATTAAAAAAAACTACCACACCAACTCCTGAAGGGTCTTGGGTCCAGTATGTGATAGAGACTGTACTGTTTTTTGGGCAACGATTGTGACGGATGTGATTTTTCATAGATGGTTTTCCCCAATATTGAGTATATGATGTTATTAAGGCTATGTAAACCCCACGACCCCAAAGTTTAATAATAACAAGTACCTCAAAAAAATTATCTTTCAATAAATCCCCTCCCCCCAAGAATTTATGAAAGATAGGTTGGTAGGACTGTTCATTTAGCATTCAGTATCGAAGCCTTAGAGGACGGAGTTCCCCAGGGGGGGGGATAAGCCCCACCCCCGATATTGAAAGGCATTTCCATCAGAGTATTGAAATTTCTCTATACAAATTTCATGCAATTTTCTGAATATATTACGCGATAATATGTTTCAGCATAGGCAACAGCTTCTTAACCTTTTCAGAGACGTCAGAGCTGTTTAAGAGAGAGAGAGATAGGGAGAGAGGCCTTTCTCCCACTTCCTTATTTATGCAGGGCCTGGGTATACTCGGAATTTTAAGTATAATTTTCAATATTATCGGGGAAGGGGGAGAGAGAGGGAGAGAATTGAGTTCGTTCTGTACAAGAATGGTTTGGAAATACCTCGAAGACATTTACAATGAGTTGGAAACGAGGCTGAAATATTTAGTAATATTAAAATGTTTTCTCTCGGTTTTTAAATATCCCAGTCGAACGATCTTTCAAACAAGTGTAACAAAGATTTACTGAATTTAGATTAAATTCGCTTTAGAGATGTCATCTGTAGCTTTAATGGGTGTGGTAATTTCCTTCCCCACAAGCAGGCACGCGCTCACACACACACCCACATAATGTCTACGTTATTGTGTGTTGCATGAAGTTTCTTTTAAGAAAATTAAACCCCCTGTGATTTCATTAATATCTTGGACCTTGGAATTATCAACGAAAATGTATTTTATTAACGAAATAATGTATTGTTTTTTTTTACCGAATTTTATAAGAAATCAAATACAAATCAGTAAAGATTGACAGTGGTAGAAATGTGTAGCCCATCAAATTGGATCTAAAAATAAATGCTCTTTTACAAATGAAGCGTTCAGGTACAAGAGCGGATAGCTCCGAAATTTCAATAATTTATTTTTTTCAACAGCTGAGTCAAGCAATGTTGTCTAATACGACATTTTGCCATCTTGTTCCCCATGGTTTTAGTCCCGTTTAGAACCTGAAGTTTCCGGAGCATAAATCATTCCTTGGCTAAACCAGTGAAATGTGAAAAATGGAGAGATACATATAATTATCGACAATCATATTGTTATTTTATCAAATCGAAAAGAAGAAAACCTATTTTTGTCAACTCATTAGTAATAATGGTAGTTTAGATATCTTAATATTAACAAATCAACTTATTTCAATTCAAAAATAGCCACCTCAATAGATTTTTTTCTCACCGGTCTATCAATAGAACAGGCTGATTCTATATGCATTACCAGAAAAACAACAAAGAAGAAGCTACGACATAAACAATTCTGATAAAACGATTCAATCCCAAGTTGCACAGATACAGGATACTTTCTCAATATAAAGGGAAACTGAGATAGGGAAATCGAAAAGAAGAAAGAACACTGATAGGATACGTTTAACGCTGGATAGTTTTCTCCTACGGTGCACTTCCGGTGATGGCGTCCCCGGGGTGTGCTTTTACCGGACCGGAACATCTCCGGGACGGACGTTAATGGATAGGGAAAGAAATCCGGATTGTTTTTCCGAGATGAGCCGGCTAAGAGATAGCGGGAGATAAAGAAAAATGAAAAACCTCCCCGCTGATACAGTGAGGATGAGGAGGAGTGGGAGGGACATTGATCGATGGAAATTAATCGAACTAAGGCCCTCCTAGGAGGCATGCTTAATCAGTGGCTAATCTCAACCACTGCCTCAGCTCTTTCTTAGCCAATAGCAAACTGCTGACTTCCGCGACCTCTTTAGTCCTTTCTAGTGGAGTGGCTCGTGGGTCGGAAGGGGGGTGGGGTTCTCGCTACGGGGGTAATTGGAACAGTTTCATATTAAACGCAACAACTTTATGCTTTTATAACGTAATAGTTTATGCCATTAAAGTATTTTATAAATTCATTCAATCAAATTCAACTTCTTTTTAGCGACGTTGAGAGAATATGTTGGTCTTCGAATCATCCCCTAACAGCGAATGAATGAGCTTTTAATGAAGGAAATATATACATATAAAGATTTACTCTCAGTTCTTGAAATATAATCAGACAGTAGTACATGTTTTAAACAGTGACAAAACAGGCTTTTAGTGATTATATTAAATAGTACACTAGTTTAAATATAAAATTGGCACTTCTACAATGCTAATGCATCGTAGTGTTATATTAATTAAATTCACATCAAGGTGTAAAAACTTGGTTTGATGTTTCAGTGAATATGTTTAATAATTAATTCAATGATGCACATATATTTTCGATACTTTTCTGTTAGATGAACGACAACACTGATGATAGCTGAGGATATAATGTTGTAACCTTTTGACTTTGGTAGGTTTGTATACGTTATCTGTTTACCGTCTTTGTTATTTTGATTTGATTAACTTCATAATATAGTTACTATACTTTTGCACATTAAGCTTTATGATCATCCAATATGTGATGGAAAATCTGTTTGGTTTGTTAGTGTTTGCGTATGTTATCAGTTTGCCATCTTTGTTATTTTTAATTTACAAAACATTTGCCAATAATAAGTAAGTATTAAGATAGTTAATCACTCATCAAAATTTTCTTAACCTAGAAAACATCTAGCGTTCTCAAACTATTGAAAGAATGTGGGGAAGTGGAAGCGGCAAAATGAGAAATAAAGAAGAACCAATAGAGGCTATTTAGAATCAGGAAGGTTCGAATCACCTTCATGGGGATTTAAGTGCCCCATGGTGTAGCTACAAGGATATAAATATCGCGGTGAACTACAACTTTTTTGTACAACTGTTGGTCCTTGTAGACTACTAATACTCCTATCATAATAAATTTGTGTTGAGAAAGACTCACCTAAAGAAAATATAGATGTATAATCTGTACACAGAATATAAATAATTTTAGATGATATTAATAATATTAGATGTGACAAATAATAGTACATGTTATTATTGAAATGTAAATGTTATTTTAATAAATACGTAGGTGATATATTTTGTTACGTAAAAACTCCTATACAGAGTCGCTAGCGCCGGAATGTAAGGTTAAGCGATGTTATTAGTGGCCCTCCTCTAACAGAAAAATACCATATTTTCTTTTTTACATAAGAATGTTTGAATAAGTTAGCCATTTTATTGTTTGGAATATTATTAGCAGGTGCAACGACAAAGGAACTACTTTAGCTTTCATAAGCGAACTCTAATACAACTTTACCTGAATAAAATATTCAACTAGACAAAATTATAGGATCCGGTTCGCAACAGAAATTTCAAAGACTTCCAAACCCTTCATCAAGAACAATGCCATGTTGAATGAAAGGGAGCCTCTCGATCCGAAAGATTTTCACGAGTTTCAAGTAAAAAACTTTCCTTTGGAAGTTGTGCATCGAGCACAGGCGCGGAAAGAGACGCAAAGGGAATAGGAAAAACTAGAAAGAAAAGGAAAAAAAAGGGAAAAAGAAAATAGGCGGGGCCAGAAAAGACGTTAATGATTGCCGGTTCAGTTTTAATTCTCACTAAGAGCGAACGGAGGGAGCTAGGCTTTATAACCCGGAGAACCCTTTGTGGACCCCGAGCCACCATTCTCTCTCAAGGGCCGGCTCTCGTGCGCTCGTCGCTTCTTTCATTATGCCTATAGGGCTCGGTCAAAGGGCCCCTAAACCAAACACCTCCTTTCACCGGAGCGGATACATTTCGAAAAATCCTGCCTTTCCCCGGCGGCACTTATTCTAACGAGCCGGTTTTTCTCGACACTTTCCCTAATGAGGACTATCTCCTCCACCAAATTCTACCAAAAATATCAACCCCGCTCCTGAATCCTAAGGGCACTTGAAGCGCCCTAATTGACATTGAGATAATCACTTCACTTGAAGAGGTACTATCTAACACACTCTGAAGCTGTGACCTCGGCAGTATTCAGTACTGCATTTCAATTAATTCTTCTTCTACCTGTGCCTTATCCGTTTCGGAGGTTGGCTATAAACCTTCGGGCGTTCTTACTTATGTTTCGCTTTTGTTTCTTACTTATGTTGTTGCACTTCTGAATAGTTGGACAGTTGTGAAACCAAACCATTGCAATAAATTATGCAATCAGGAGTCCCTCCTCCTTCCTGGTTCCCTCCTACTATCAATCTTTCCTGCATTATCAACTGGAGTAGAGGATATATGTCATGATAATGATTTGTCATGTAATTATATTTCGCATAGTTAACAAACAGTGGACGACTTATAAAAAATAATTATATTTATTGTGACATTGAATGATACAATACAGATATACAAAGTGACTATATTGACTAATTAAATAAGGACCAAGCTTATAACTTAATGACTACTCTAGAACTAACTTAGCGATCACTGCTCTGTTAAAATACTACAGTCTAACCATACTATCCCCTAACTGATCTAACGGATCTCTTTCTATTAGAGCGTGTATATATAAATATAAATGAAGAAGGGGGTGTGGGAAGTTTAAGTGGCTGAAAGCACGGAAGCATTCAACTTCTTTGTTACAAATCCATTTTATAAACAATGTACTCTAAGTCATTGACTGATTAGTAACTGCATGATGTCCCCAAGGTATTCTAATTTCAACTCAAGTACCACAAGTTTACATGGAATCAACCAACATCCCGTCACACACACCTTCATATCTCATTTTATAGAACTATAGCATTCACATTTCCAAATGAACCTTCTCCAATTACAAAAATTCAGTCATACTAACTAAGAAGAAAATTTAAGATGAAAATAATAGGTCAAAATTTATATTTTTTAACATATTTAATTGTAACATAAATTCATTACATTTATATTTTTCTAGCGACCCGCCCCGGCTTTGCACGAGTAGTAAGACATATTATGCCTACAGGTTTAGTCTGTCTTGAGTATTTTATTATGTAGATATTGTAAACATAATAACAAAAAAAATATTTCTTTGTATACTGATTTATTTTCTTGCGCGTTAAGTTTTTGCGATGACCCATAACATACTTATTTAAATTATATGGTATACTTTGGCAGGAGGCTATACTTTTTCCAACATTTCCGACAATTACCGTTATATTCCAACCCATTTACACAAAACCTCAATAAATTATATACCTAAACCTTCCTGGTCAATCACTATATCTATTAGTGAAAACCGCATAAAAATCCGTGATGTAGTTATTGAGTTTACCGCGAACAAACGCGGGTGAGGACTTTAATCCTACGATTAAAGAATTGTTTAAAACATTCATTTGTAGCTGTCATTTCATTCTTGGAAGAGTCGGACAACAAAGGCTAAGTGCTGTAAAATACATATCGTTCAATTCAAGTCACAATTCAGTATAACAGAACGGAAAATGAGGACCCTTTCTTTGACAGCCGTAAGATCCAAAACCGCTATTTAAACCATGAGGGAAAACAGCAAAGCATTTTTTTATAAAAGCGAATTGGGTGTGTTCTTTGTAAAAAAAAAAAAAAGGGTAATGCTTCGATACAATCTTAATTTAAGCAGCAAACAAAGCACGTTCAGAAGGAAAATTAGGAGAATTGACTTGAGGTTTCATCCGTATCTCTTACACTTATTTAAGCATAATTTATTAATTCATATTTCTTCTTTCGCCAACATTAAAAACTTTTGTACATTTTCAATGATTTTCCTAATATTCTATGTTTATAATTACGAGTTTATAGTTTGCGTATGCTATACTTTTAAATTTAAAAATTTTATATTAAAATATTATACGAAAGTAAAAAAAACTAATAACAAAAATAACGTATCAATACTAGAGTATAGTAGATACTCTCCTGTTTCTATGACAACGGTTTGTGAGGTGATTGGTCCGAAATAACGTTCAAATGGATTTGTAACATCGTTCCAGGAGGATCTTCAGATCGCACAGTGTCCATCTCCGGCTGTTAACACAGATTATATAATTTATTTCTCAAAGCCGGATTTGAACCCGGAACCTTTTGCAAATCAACAATCTATCTGCTATCTACCACTGAGATACTCCGGTCCATACCATTATACTATCTTTGGATGGAGGTCAGAAAAAATTCTCTTAAATAAGGAGAACTATTTATTTTAAATCCATCGTTTGAACCCACATTGCAGCTACCCTTCAGGGAATGACAGTGAACTATAAACCTCTATAAAAACCTATAACTATACCTAGAAAACCTCCACATTTCAGTGCATGGTAGAGACTGTAGTGTTTCATGGACAACAGATGCGTGGAGGTGATTTGGAATATCTGTACGATACCATTTCGGACATTTAAAAAGAACGATTTAGGCGACGTTGTAACGCATTTCAATACATAGCTAACTTAAAGTAAACAACATTGACCTTTAAACACTTTCCTCGCTACAGTAAAATCAAGATGGCCGAACATTACCGATTTCCCAAATATACTCCAAGCAGTTTCCCCCACTCCAAAGTAGTTGTCCCAAACTTTTTATACGTTTTATTATAAAAGCTAATGGCCCTTTTAAACAGACTGCTTCCTAGCTCGGTTCTTAAGCGTTTTTTAATGCCTTTCGGCAGGTCTCATGAAACTTCATATTTTAATGGTTAAGTTCCTAATGTAAGCAGTCAAACTTGATCCTCTCCCTCGCCTGCCCAGCACAACGAGCTGACATCGTTTCCATCCTCGACCATTTATATTAAATTACCAGAGCGTGTACTTCCCTCGTAATTCATTGGTCGATGTGGACCGCTAAGAAGAGGATCCGAAGTGTCAAGGGAATTAAAACTTTATTTTATAAATCCGATGTCAGAATATTTAGAAAATGTTCTGGTTTTTAGTAAAATGTTTACTTCAATTAGTATCCCTTAGAGAATATTATAACTGGGGCAAATAATAAAATTTCTTTGTAACCTCGGAACAACATAGAGTCGGTCGTTGTCTAGCGAAAAAAATCCTTCAGGGCAGAGGGCACTTTAAAAAACAATTAGTGACCCCACCTAAAACTTTTGTTAGTAAATGGTTTTCTTATCAACAAAATCTACAGCTCTGTTATCTACTAAATTCTCAGAAATGGTCAGCATTTGGAAATCGAAAAACACCTCAAAATTCAAAAGACGTACTAACAACACTTAACTTTCAATTAAATCATAAGAGAGTTCGAAAAGACATCAATATTATATTTATAAACAATTTCTGGTAAAAAAAAAATTAATTGTCATCAAAGAGTCTACTGTTTCGTTTCTTCATATAAATTGATCGTCCTAAAGGGCTCCACATGAGAAATCATGGATTTTTCCACGTTCCATTGAATAAACGAACGACAAGACAATAAAAGTCAGATATTACTTTTAATGCTTTCTTTATAATCTTTAGGATCTCGTTGAGCTGTTATTATTAACGTGTGTTATTTTAAATCTAAACTAAAACTTGTCAAAGGCTTAGCTATGAATCCTCAAACTAGAATCTGCTCACAGTTACAAGCTACTTCAACACTTACTAGATAAACGGTCTAAGCTTCCAATTAATTACCGAAGACTCATATACATGAATATTATAAGGCCCATTAAAAATTATGGAATTGAGCTTCGATGCTGCTTGGAGACATTGAATTCCTCTCGTATCCAACCCTTATGATCCAAAATCCTCAATGCTCTTAACTTTGTTACGAGTATTCTCATCCATGACCATTAATTATGTCTCATTTGTTGCTGCTTTGACCAAAAACCTACATCAATTCTTTCATGACAAACTTTATTCCCACTCGAAATCACAAGTTATAAACCTAGCTAATTAAACCTCTTTAATTCCCGATAATCCTACAAGGCGTCTCAAAAGAAGATGGCCAGATCGCCTGCTAAGTTGGATTTTTCATATTTTATTACTAACAATGGGTAGTTTCTCTACATGCCTTTAACGCATCATTAATTCTATTAACTTGTTGTATTATAATATATTATTAAATTTTAGTTTCTGATTGTTCCCAAAAGCTCTCGCCAAAGTTCTCGGTCCAGCCAATCTCCTGCTTCGAGTCCCCTCGTTGCTATACTCTCCTAAACATCCTGCAACCATCACTTCTTTGGTCGCCCTCATTACCTCATTTCTGTCGGGCGTTTGTATTTGTTTAAGATTGTTTTAGGCCATCGTTCGCCTGACATTCTACATAAGAAGCTCTTTCAGTCTCTTTGTGGTTTTGGAATAAAGTAGTAAATAAATTTATAAAATTTAAAAAAATCTAAACTGTGCCACTGTTACGGGAGAAACTAAGGCGATATGGTTAGTATCATCCTACACAGCTGCCACTATTGGTCTTTATTTTATTGCAATATTCTCAGACGTATCCGGAAATAATCTTTAACAATGGCTGCAGATGGTACATCATTTCTGACAGTCGCGGATTCGAAAGCTAGATTACGTCAGAGGACTCGACTAAATAGCAACTACTCGAGGGCATTATTAACTACGGATCGAGACCAACTAATGCCACTACCCTCTTGAGCGTAATTGGTCGAGGATTACATTAATACCCCCACGGCTTATGTTTTATGATAAAGTGCATTAATTTCGGAAGGAAACTTGGGCCATTAGCGTTAGCAGAGTGGGTCAAATTAATTTTGATAGCCCAGGACTCTACGAGGAGAATCGGAAAGGGTTAGAGGAACTCGCCGCAGAGGAGCTAGGGCACTAAAAATAAATGAGGTACTGTAAGGGAGGGTAGAGTCTGTAGTAACGATTAAGGTAAAGACCAATTATTTCGTAACGGTTACGGGGAAGGTTACATTGGGGGTAGGTTAAAATCAGAGGGTCTTCAAACGACAAGTAACAGTTTTCGTTTTAAAATTAAAATTTATTTCCAAATTCATAGAATTGAGAGATATAGTGCAAATGATACAAGTTTTCATCATGTTCTCTGAGGTTTAGGAATAGAAAAAACAACAAATATATGTTTGTATTTTAACGATGTAATATACACACTCGATCACGGGGTGATCCGTGGTGTTATGGTTAGCCTACTATGCTCAACACCGCGAGTTCGCAGCCCGGCACTCGGCTTTAGGATTTTTTAAAGGAGTTTAAAATTCTGAGTTATGCCCTCCTTCGGATAGGACGTAAAATAGAGGTTCCGAGCCTGTACGATGTTAGGTAATCATTTAAGTTCCTTAAATAACTATAACCCTAACTAAACGTGGAGAGGAAAACTTTAGGACTGACAACTGCACAGCATCGTTCGATAAACTATAGAAGCGTAAAGTGACGTTAAACGAAACAAATACCCACAAACTCATGCACACGGAATAGTGAGGCTTGTACCAACCTTATGGTTTATTTTAGCAGAGTTATTTACTGACAGAGCTGTGTAAAAAACTAATGTTTACTCAGTACATAGTAAACGAGCTTGGGGTCCATTCGTTCTTGCCCATAAGAAAAAGAAAAAAAAAGACTTTTTCCACTATTATTTGTTTAACGATTGACGGTCGACTGAAATAAAAACTGATAATAGCTAGAAAGATGAATAGGCACTAAAAAGGATCTAATGAAAACTGAAAAAGATACAGTTGTGTCGCATTTAATGAGGACTTCTACATTTAATAACAGGACCATTTTCTTCCTATAAACAAAATGTATTTTATTATTTGTTTGTAAAATAATTTTCTATACGTATACTCCTCAAACGCCTGCCTTCCACCATCCCTGGCTAGGACTTCCATACCCGGGTCTCAAGGCCGGACAGTCCTCCTGTAAATAATACCAAAACAGGAGGAGATCCCTCCCCACCTCCAGAAAGGGAGGACGGAATGGAAAAGCAATAAAGGGGGGATATCCAACCCCGACCGCTCATTGTCTAATGGAAATCCATTAGTTCTCCGCCCTGGCCGGGCTCCAGCCAGCCAAGCTCTCTTTTTTATCGATAATTTCTAGGGAGTCGGCTTCTAGGTGGATTGCGGTCGATTGGAAGGGAGGCTCCATTTGTATGTCCGTCCGGTGGCGTCGAAAAAGGGCGGACGAGGAAAGCCAAGATGTCGGATTTCGTATCAGATAAATTCAAGCGAGTAGGATAAAGAGGTAGAAGAAAAAATTGTTAATTGTTTATTAACTTAACGTCACTTTACACTGATGTGGCTAATCGGACGATGCTAGTTTGGGAGTCCTTAATTTTGCCTATCAAGTTATAAATACGATAAGGATCTTTAAGGAGTATCTGACTCAGGACCCTCATTTTAGTTACCTTCCGAATAACCGCACGTTGAAGGATTTGTTACTCCATGTAAAACGTTTTAATTACATCCCCTACGATCATGGGCATAGTTGTTATGATAACCACAAGGGCTCTGGTGACCATAATAGAAGAAGAAATTAGTCGAAAAAGAGTAATAGGATAAAAAAAAAAATGAAACTGTATAAATAAAGTTACTTAAAAAAAATCAGCATTGATTTAGGGAAAGAAAATTTGCAGATCCCAGCAACACTTTCTAAATAAGACTGCGTTAACTCATGAGATCTGAGCTCTTAATGTAACACAACATAGCCGATAAATCACTAAAAAACAAAACTTGTACCACAGTCCATACAAACTATGAAGAGTTGTAATGAAGGTATCTTGGGTTTAGTATGTGGTAGAGACTATAATGTTTCTAGGACCAATGTCGTGCCAAAAGGTTTTGGTCAAGATCACGCACAACCACCAGTATGGTCAGAAGAACCAACAGGGTCCATTTATAGCTGTTAAAAGATTTTTTTTTTTTTTTTTTATTTTTATTTAATTCAATGATATTTACAACTATAATACATTATTATATCAAGTAAATGTGCAAAAATGTAGCATATGACATGAAAACACTTGTGGAGAAACTACCCATCGATAGCACTCCAATGTTAAAAGATTAAGTAGTTGTTCTGCCATTGGCAGATTTGAACTCGGAGCGTTCTACGTATTGAACTATCCCACTCCAACAAATCATTAAATTTTTGATAATATTTTTAAAAAGAAAAAACAAGTTCCCATACATAAGATACGTAGTAAGGTCCATAAGTTTCCTGCTTACCCTCCTTCAAACATCCCGGGGCCTGCACGCCTATGCAGGTCCATGCCTGGTCACTCCATACCAATCGCCCGCACTTCCTCAGTCCTGTCAGTCAGTGTCCAGCCTTGAAGAAAAATCCCAATTTTTACAATGTTTTACATTCGAGTACCGTGCGGTTATTAAATTCTTTTGTAAAGAGGGTCTTACTCCTGCGCAAATTAAAGATCGCTTGGATTGTGTATACGGCAGTCCACCCCCCGTATTCCACAGTGAAAGAACGGGCAAAATTATTTAAGTTAGGGACAGAAGGTCTGGAAGATGACCCGTGTCCCGGTCGCCCATTGGAAGCTGTCACTTCTGAAACAATCCGACTTGAAAACCAAGGAAATACCTGCGAGGTTGGGGCTTTTAAAACCAAGTGTTCTGAGGATCATCAAAGAACATTTGCAAATGAACAAGGTTAGTGCAAGATGAGTTCCAAAAATTCTTTTCCATTTCCAAGCCCGCTGTGAAGGACTGTGGTCTTTAACACCGACGAAGAGCTCCAAGCAGCAGTGAAAGAACATTTTTTAACAAAGAAGAAACAAAGAAGGCCTTCTCTCAGGCCGGAAACTTTTTGACCTTACTACGTACAAAAAAAACAGTACAAAATTCTCAGAAAAATTGTTAATGCACCATGGTATATTTCGAATCACACCATACACAAGGACATGAACATTCCCACAATAAAATCATATATTCATAACAAATAGATAACATTCCACTTATCGAAACAAAATCACTCAAATCCACTCGTTCTTCCGCTTTCCTACTCCTTGTTACCTGAACTTGATAAGAAAAGATTATAAAGACATTGGGCAAGAGATCTACTCAAATATTAATATTTCCATTCCAAAACTCGATGTTCCTGTAAAAAAGCAAAGAAAAATAACACTTGGATCAAATTTGCTGGATGCGCAATTGCGCAGGTGCAAATGAAAATTAAATAATATAAAGAAAAAATATTGTTTGTAATTTTTATAAATTCGCTATTATAATGGTATCTTCCGAAATACATCTAGGATTCATTCAAGACGTCGGACCCCATGAACATTTTAAGAAGAAAAGGAGTGCAATCTATGTAAGCTAACAGTTGGGCAGGGAGGGAATTGGGCCGAGATCATAAACAACCGCTTTTTCGCAAATCAGTAAGACTTTTGGCTTTCGGGCGACTTTGTAAACATCGATAAGACTTACTAAAAAAATATACAACCAATTCGGCTTCAAGCTAATCACAAGCATTCAATAAATATTTACAAAAACTGTAATACCAGATCTTATCAGTTTAATGAATTAGCACAGTGCACAGGTGCTAATTTTATGCTGCAAAAGATAATGTAATATTGGACTTGGTATAGGCTTTTATTAAAAAACCATGTTTTCGAAACTTCGAAAATATTACTTTACCCTGACTTACAAACGTTTATAACATATTCTATACGGTCTAAATTTGAACATATACATTGTTTTATATAATTTTTATACCATGCATCTTAAAAAAAATGAGTTTTATAAACTTGTCCAACCAAAAATGATTATTTAACACCTATGCCCCAAAGGTAATACAACCATCGTCAAAGCTTAGCTTATGGTTCTAGAGTTGTTCAGTATACACGCGAGCGCCTTCACACAATAACCATGTTACACAACCTGTGTAGGTTTGACTTCCGTTAAGGACTATGATTTAACCTCAAGGAACTCGGAGGGTATTCAGGTTAATACGGAACTCGTGAGCAGTTATACGAGAGAGATGTTTGAATAAACAGGAGCAATGTTTAAAGCATAAATGAAGGCGTGAGGTATTGCGCAATGCTTATTAAGGAGTCGGGATGCAGGATCTTATAAAACGGGAGGTTAAGCTGGCAAATAGAGCCCCGAAAGATGGGGAACAGGGATAAGCACGGGTTAAATAAGGATAAGATATTTAATTAAGAGGACACACCCGCGAGGCTAGGACAACACAAAGCGTGTTAATTAAAAGGGAAGGAAACCAGGCAGAACACATTGCTTAGTTAGGGAACGCCCTTCGCCCTTCTTGCCTCCTCCTCGCCTCTCTTAGTATTTAGGGACCTCGGCGCTAAGGCCTCAGATGGAATTCGCAATCAGCAATAGCAAAGGATACTTGTAAGATAGTTGGTCAGTATTAGCGCACAAGCTTCCACGACTTCTCATTAAGTTAAATGACGGTTAGTTTCATTTGATGATTTAAATATATTTGAAAACAAGTATTTACCATGCCTATCCATTTTATCTATTCAAAACTAGTGATATAGTAAAACATTGACAACGGATTGAGAACATTTGGTGCTTTTAGGTTTAAACATTACTCAAAAAAGTTTAATAAGGAAAATAACAAATAAATAAATTAACGGTTGAATGATGGATAAAATAGAATTGGATTTAAATTTTGAACGAAACCATCATCTACTAAAGAAATGTAACGTTAATCTAAAGGTAAATATCTATGGAATGTGATGAATAAACAGTTCAAAGGAATTTTTGAAAGTGGAGAAACCAAAAAAAAATGTTTATATTTACTAGAAATTATAAAATTTCAAATTCCAATACATTGCTCCTTCAAATATACAATCGCATAACTCAATAAAACTAATGTTACAATAGATCCATTTGAAAGTTCCATGGAAGTAAAAAAACAAAAATCTAGGTATTGGTAAAGCAATGATGGTATTTGAATTATTTTATTAACCTCTAGACAATTTTTAAAAGCATGAAACTTGTTTGATTTTAACTTATGTCATTATTCCCATAAAACTTCAGATTCAAACATGATACAAAACAACTCAAAATACTTCATTAAAAAAAAAAGTCATCATATATGATGGAAATGGAATTGAAAAGCTTCAACCAATAAAATCGCTTCCATAGGGTTAACACTCAAAAATACCAAACGCTAAGTGACACTAGTGCTGGCTCCGAAGCTAGGCTGATACAGTTTTGATGAGTGAAAAGAGCTTATTGCTCAATTCCTATTTTTTAGTGCGATACTTGAAGTTCACTATTTAGAATCTTTGATATATTCGTTCCAAAGCCAAAGATGGGTAATTTATTAATTAAATAGGACATACTTTTAGATAATAAGTGAAGTAAGATATTAAGATAGGTAATTTCGGCATTGCAAAAGGAATAAACGACATGATAAAGTTATACATAACGGAAAAACATAGGGAAATCCGAGGCCACTTTAGTTGTGGACCGACGTAATAGAAAAAAGAAAAATCATATATTTATATGTAATACGATTCATGTTTCATATTATCACACGATTGCCCTTAAAATAATAACTTCCACGCAATTGTAATCCCCGAAAACAATCCATAATTAACTCTGAGAAAATTACATAAATCACCGGAAGATATTTACGATTAATAGGAGAATCAGGCGTCAAATTATGGCGAAAATAATCTATTCATGAATTCACGTGTTGCGGCAACACGCGGGGCCCGGGCTCAACCGCATTTTAAAACAGAAAGACTCAATTGAACTCCTGAATAATTGAAATGGCCCCGGGCGATGTAATGCCGCCGGTTGGTTCTGCAAAACGGAATTATATCTTCCGGAGCGAGTCGAGGGAGGAAATGGAACAGAGAGAGGGAGGGAGTTAGGATTCTGGCAATGATCAGGAAGAATGATGGGGTACCTTGTTCGACAGCATTTATCATTTTATTTATACATAAGGGGGGGGGGGGTTTCGAAGCGTGTTCGTTGAGCAACGCTACAATTCATTTCAGCCTATTTCTGTTACCCGAGTTAAGAATAGTCTAACTTGATCAATACTTGGATAAGTTACCGTCGAGAAATAGGAAAACCAAAGCAGGAATGATCAAAATGTTGAGGAATGTTACCCTCAACAGCCCACAGCGTGAAGAAAATTACAGTTTGGAGTTTATGGCTTTATCTATCTTGTCCTGATATCGCTTTTAATTAAAGAAAATGGACATTGGTTAGTAACCATTATCTGAGAACCATTTTTTTTTTTTTTTTTTTTATTTAATTCAATGATATTTACAACTATAATGGTATTATATCAAGTAAATGTGCAAAAATGTAGAATATAACATGAAAACACTTGTGGAGAAACTACCCATCGATAGCACTCCAATAAGAACCATAAAACTCAGCATTGTGATATTCAAACAATTTCACAGATCATAATATTTGAAAACCGAAATTACATATCGCGCTGGTACTTCCCAAGTAGCATAATAATAAAGACGAATATTTATTTTAGAAATTATATAAATGCCATTCGGCACATATTATATTTGTGATCTTTCAAAAACCTTCCTTAATGGATTCAGCGTGTATGGAGAAATCCTTAATTGAAGGCACTCCTGTCGTGGTACACCTCTCTATTGTAGATCTCTTCTAAAGAGAAGTTTCAGTCTCCTTGTCGGTTTCTGTGGTAATATTTCAGTATCCAAAGTTACACAACTCAAAAATCGGTATTTTTTCGGTTGTCTGTTGTGACCATGAACGAAATTCACAATTATCACTCATCGAAAATGAATCGACTTAGCTTCAGATCTTGTCTGCCAGAAGGACCCTGTGTCACTCTTAGTTTCCTAGAGCTATTCCAAACTCACTAATTGTTTTTCCGTATATATATATATATATATATTACAGTTTTAGACGAAAAGCGAACATCAACGCTATATCAATGCCAAGTAGTTTATATATACACCAATATTTGAACTATTAAACCACTTGACTAATTTTTTAAACTATAGACAGCAAAGATCATCTAATATATGTATAGAATTTAGTACAGCTTTTTCATCCAAAAAAAAAGCTATACTTTTTGTTTCGAAGGCTAACTCAATTCTTCTAATCTCGTAATGTATAAGAAGAATTAAGAATGAAAATTGCACCTTCGATGTAACACTAATACCATTTTACTAATGTTTATCAAGGAGTTGGCAGCAATGAAGAAGAATGTTTTTTAAATTTAAGGTCAGATAGCATATAAACCGTACTCCGTACATTACGCTACCATGATGCCGATTTTACATGTTTAAACTGCGCGATAGATTTCCAACAGTTTGGAGTAGTATGAAATACAGGAAGTTGGAGATGAATACATTTGAACATCGTCAGAAACCGTAGCAGCACCAATTTCTGCTCGGAGTGTTTCAGCTTAAAGCTCGTGAAGTCCGCTAATCCCAGCTTTGACCCCAAAGCCCTTGTTGCATTTAGCTCCGTGAACTTGGAGAATTGGACCTAACCAGGCTTCCATTTGCAATTGTTTCCCTTTCAAAGGTCCAAGTTTGTTATACAATATATTCCCGGCAATGCCAAGTTAATTTGTGAGTTTAGGCGTACTAGAGTTGGTAACAGATTAAATAATATGTAACTGGTTATCCATATCCATGCAATAGATAGTGACGATGCAATAGGGCAAAGGGGGAGTTCGAAACGTTTCGGGTTCGATTCCCAATTGGATCAGCAAATATTTATTACGGGTTGGTCCTGAGAAATGGATCTGAACACCCCCATTTTTTTCCAATGGTAGCCGTCCGGAGTTTCCAAAAAAACACAAGGCTCACTTGCCGGAATAAATCAACGGTACCATTATACACTTGTAGGTAATATTTTATAGACTCAGTTTTTGTATTCACCACTTAAAAGTGAAACTGTAACTGAATCAATATATAAGAAAAACATATAAACAACAACTTTAACTTATTTCAACAAAATTTGTATTGAAGCGAGCATTAGTAGTTGTTTTAATGTCAAGTGTATATAAGGGTTCCATCTGAGAAACTTCAGCTCAGTAAGTCAGTATTCAACCGAACTTAAGTCATTCAACCAAGGTTGGAATAGATGCAAATAACCAAAAGGTCATACTACTTAGCAAACGAAAACTACACATTCAAACCGATACTTCTCGATAATAAAAGGAAATTTGGTCTTGACATTTTAACCTTTATTAATCATTTAGGGAACACAAGAAATGGTGTTTTCTCACGGGAACATGTGCTCTGCTAACATTAACATATTAGATTGGATGCGTACATGTTAATATTCCCTGTAATCTTGTTTTAGCCCGCTCGCTCTGGATCATTTTCTTACTTTATCCATTTCCTTAAAGGTACGAGGGCTTCTACCAAAGTAGAGCGCAATTCCTATTAAAGGGAATTGTTTTTGGAGAAGTTATCGAGAAATTAAGAAGACCCTGGACTAGTAATACTACAGAACTATAGGGTCGTAATGGATGAAATGTCAGTTTTGTTTAAATACAGTTTTCTTTTCATCAGGGATTAGATTATTTGTACACAATTTTTCTCTACGAATTTAAACTTGGCCATAGCGTCACGGAGCAGTTCCGAAACATTAATATGGTTTACGGTGAAGATACAGTGAGCGAAAGAACAATCTTCCGTTGGTTTAAAAAATTTCGGTCTCGGAGATATGCCAAAAAAAAACAAAGTTGAAGAGCTGGTCGAAGGAAACTTCCTTCCCAAACCACTCCTGAATTAGGTTTAAAACTTGGAGCAAGTGCCATGGCTGTTTCCAGGCACCTTAAGGAGCTTGGTAAGACGAAGCAGCTGGAAATATGGGTACCACATGAATTAACCGAGGCCCAGCAGCTCACCAGATTTTTTTTTCAGGAGCTGAATATAGAGGTCCTTCCTTACCCCCATATTCTCCGGACCTTTCTCCAACTGATTTTTACTTTTTCCATTGTTTGGATAATTTTTTAAGATATAAAAAATTTGACAAGGAAAATGCCCTGAAATCGGCCTTCCACGACTTCGCTTCATCCTTGGCACCTAATTTCTAAAGAGCAGGGATAGAAATGCTTGTTTCACGTTAGGAAAAGTATATTAAAAGTGAAGGATCCTATTTCGATTAATAAAAGTATTGTTTAATAATGTTTTTGCTAATAATTTAAATTTACAACTTCACTGACATTTCATGTGTTACAGCCCAACATAAAAGAAATCGAAATATATGTTCCCAATTTTTTGTATTCTGCTAGTAAAACTATTTTGCGTTTCCAGGGTTCAAATTTTATAGGATGATAAAAGAATGCAAGTAGAGTGATCCCTACGTTTTTTTCGTAATTGTCTCTACGCTAATCGTTGGTGTAGAGATCAGCATAACGACCTACTAGGCCCAAAATCGCGGGTTCGCAGCTCGTCTGGTGGCCCTAGGATTTTTTAAAAGTTTAAAAGCATTGGTTATGCCGTATTTCGAATGGGACGGAAAATGGCATTCTCGAGCTTTTGCGGTGTTAGGTACTTTTCCGGACCCCTATCCTAAGTATGCTTGCACCTCACTGCAGCGTCGTCCGAATAGCAATATTAGCAAAGGGACGTTAAATGAATAAACAATCATATAGTTATTTCATTATTAGACACAAAATTACAGTTGTCTTACAATTTGAGCCGAAAGCGAAAAACTCGTTCTATCAATGCTACATAATTTATTGAAAAAAGGTATTTAGACTATTATACCAGGTAAGTAATTTTTTCCAAAGACACCGCAGAAGGCCTTTTAATATTCCTTAAAGGGAGAAAAATATCCTTCGGATAGGCGGTTCTGGGCCTAGTACTTATTAAAGAACCCAATGCTAATTATACCAGAATAGGTAAAAGAACTCCTGTAGTATGGTCCGATTAGCCAAAGCAGGATTAAGTTACGCTTCATTCATAATATATAATATTTTTTATTTTGAAGAGAAATTATTATGTCTTCGCCGGGATTCGAACCGCGTCTCTAGCGCGGTGCTCTAACCACTGAGCTACCAAGGCTCGTATCCAAACCAGACAAATCGATTCTCTTCACTCATCCTATATCCCTGTGTTCTCGCAATTTTTGTGAGGTATACACGGGAAAGAATGTTCATTGAACATTACATTAATCGTAATCTCGCTGACTTACATCAATTTTATATTGATAATTTATTTTTTATTTATTGTTCTTTTTTATTATTTAATTATTTTTTAGTAGCGACCCACCCCAGCTTTGCTTGGGTAATAAGGCATATTATGCCTACTTTTTTGTTTCAAAATCTCCGTTTATTCATGAAATATTTACAAACAGATTATATACGATTAACGTAATAATAGTAATAATAATATATGTATATATGTATATATATATATACAGCAATAATTACAATTTACTAAATTATGCCTACATAATTTGTTTGTGTAATATATATATATATATATATATATATATATATATATATATATATTATTTTTTTATCACGTACCGGCCACTAAGGACCACGCGAACATCAATGGTTAGGCTTCTTTGGTTGTCTTCATTTTCTTTCTTCCCATCTCAGCTAATGCACTTTATTATATAGAAATTATAAATATGAAAAAAAAAAAAAATTCTTTATATACGAATTTATTATCTTGCACGTTAGATAATTGCACGGGATTAAGCAGCGTCTTCGGTGGAACCGATATTGGAGTCGATATTCCAACCCATTTAAACAAAGCCTCGACAAATTATATACCTAAACCTTCCTGGTGAATCACTCTATCTATTGGTGAAAACCGCATGAAAATCCGTGCTGTAGTTATTGAGTTTACCGCGAACAAAGGCGGCCGAGGACTTGGTTTTATAAAATGTATTTTAAAGCGAAAAGATCATGTCTTGGTCGGTGTACGGACCCGGGTCACCCGGTCTCTATCGCGGTGCTCTAACCACTGAGCTACCAAGGCTCGCGTCCAAACCAGACAAATATATATATATTGACGATACAGTATATAAGATGGTACCCAGGAGAAGCAACCAATTGGGCAGAGGGAATCCCCAGGACTCTGCCTCGTAATGGCGGATGACCCCACCCCAGAAGCAAGATCGCGATACCTCAGGATCCCACTTCCTCAGCCACTTTTTCACCTAAGGGTTTCTTCTTTTTTCTTTTTTTCGTCAGTTATAAATCAGAGCGTGAGCTACCACGAGGAAGATAAATAGTTCCATCTGCTCCAGGGCTACATAAATTACAGATCCCGACCTCTCTATTTCTTACACCTCCTCCCCTTACTCCCTCCCTTTCCATTAGACTCCTATCAGCTTACCTTTTCCTGCTTTTCCGACATTAATCTTATTATTGGCCCCTCGGCGAATTTCTTATGCCTCGAAGAAAAACACGGCCTTGTTTGTCGGCCCGAGCGAGACCATTACTTACTTAGGTTACACGGGCTCTCAACCGCCACTGCGGGACACGCCTCGGATTTCTAAGGCCAAATATTATTAATTAACGCCGTCCTATTGTAATCATCTGAGGCACGCGAAAGGTTATTCAACATGCGACCTCAGCTATAGAATTATTCTCGAAAGCATAAAATTATAACGCAATTATTTCTGCTACTAATAATTATTAAGCCGAAAACCCTATTAGGCTAACACAATTATGGGCACAATATATTAAAAAAATTGTCTTCGAAATTTCTCTCGACAAAGAATTGCCTACTATTAACCTTCGTATAATTTTTTTTTCTCTAAATAATGAGTTAGAACGTTCTTAGTTACTTAGTTTATGGTTTGAGAGAGAGTGACAGAGAGAGAGAGAGAGTGAGAGAGAGAAAGAGAGATAGATAGATAGATAGATAGATAGATAGAGAGAGAGAGAGAGAGAGAGAGAGAGAGAGAGAGAGAGTGAGAGAGATTGAGAGAGACAGGTGGAGACGAATTTTTGTGATTTTTTGGACTCAAACTTCTTCAAGAAATCATCCATGACAAATTTCTGAAGCCGGAAAACAATTTCGTATAACATAACCATTAAAAAAATCAACAACATAAAATTGTGAAATGTTTACAGATTAAAGTATGGCATATCTTTTGTTAGGTTACGAAATGGTTAAGGCAATAGACTTTTTTTTTTGCTCAAACATGAATGTTTCTAACTAAAATACAGAAGAAAAAAATATGAAATATAAACAGTAAATACATTAACCATTAGCTCCTCCACTTTTGTTACAATAATCGCTCACTTCATTTAGGCAAGGGAGAGTGAGGGTTTGGAGAGAAACAAATCAAATTTATGTACGCCAGAGGAACTTCAATAAAAAATAAGATAGGCTATATGTAGAGAGATTATGAAACGTTAATATACTTTATAAAAAACAAAACATAAGTCTTTCCTGTATTGATTTTGTATAGCCCTAGGGAGTGTCTAACCTAGAAAAAAATACTCAAATACACATTCTGAAAGCAACTCAGGAGATAAGAGAACGGAACAAAGGTGACATGTTTTCTGCTTCCTATTTCTATTGTCTGGTCACCTCCCAGCAAGAAATTTCCCTTTATACGCTATATTGATGGAAATATTTTAAAAAACGAGCTAGAGTGTTTGTAATATTGAAACTATCTCAATTAACTTCCTACTAGTGAGGATAATGAAAAATAAAACGGTAGGACCCCTTCTGAAGAGGAGTAACAGAATAAACGATTATATTAAGGAAAATAAAATGTGCAAAGGAAGTGTTTGTCCGAGACCACGCACAAGTCAGGCACCCCCTTGATATTAGCTGGGTTAGCCCCAGGAGGATCGGTAGAAGAGGGAAAAACAATTAAATTAGCAAAATCACTTTAAACATGTTTATTGTATTATTGATTGAAACTCGACATGGCACATATTTCTACAGTTGTGTGTGTCATGTTCGTTCTACGATCTGTCAATACAAGATTATAGCGACTAAAAAATCTGTCTGCGTCAACACTATTCACAGGGGCTCACGAATTCTCTGTGACCAGTTTTTACAGATAAGAGTAGCTGAATTATGTCTACACTGACTCCATCCCTCACTTGCTGAGGGATTCAAACAAATTTGAATGTTAGTGCAAGCCTACTTTTACTTGTTAAAACAATAGCGTCTGATCGCTGGACATTCTGACCTATAGTCGCAGGATTGAACATTTTACCTGAGTCCTCAAGAAATAGATTATTGCTGTTGACGGTTCAGCATATGAGATGCCAGTTTCACAGAGCTCTTCTGAAAATTCTCTCTTTTTAGGTTAAGACAACCTGGTTCTTTACCTCCTGCACAGCCTAGAAGGTTTTGGCTAGGAATACAACATTACTCATTTTTTTTTAAGTAAGACTTAGGGATACCAAGTCCTCCCAAAGCAGATGTGCCTATGGATATTTTGACCCTTCTAATACATTTACCAATTTGATAAATTGGCCACACATTTCGTCAACAAATGTCAAATGAATACATTTAAAAGTTGCTTTACTAGTATCTGCAAACCGCTATGAAATGTAATCAATACTCCAGTTTTTGGGTTCATACTCCTTCATGAAATGGATGAGAGCATCCTTCTATTCAGCTAGTTAGCTATATTCGACTGCTGTTGAGTTTTGTCGTGAAAACCGCTGATATTTCGCGTTTTAATGAATTTATCGCTTTAATTTGCGAAAATATCGTCAATACGATGAATCAGTCTCTCTCTCTCTCTCTCTAAATATATATATATATATATACTAGCGACCCGCCCCGGCTTTGCACGGGTAGTAAGGCAAATTATGCCTACATGTTTTGTCTGTCTGATGTTTTAATTATGTAGATATTATAAACATAAAAACAAAATATTTCTTTATAAATGAATTTGTTTCCATGCGCGTTAATGTTTAGCGATAACCCATAAGATACACATTTAAATAATTTAGTATAAAATATTGTAATAATGCGCATGAAATGCTTAAGGTAACTAAAGTATATAAGTTGATAAGGATTAATATTAAACTAGTCTAAATAGCTTTCCAAATACCGCACTTTACGTGTCTACTTAAAGTGCCGTCTATAACTTTAAAGAAGATGATATAGGTGTAGTAAGCTATCCTTGAAAGATATATATGTATGCTATCCCGGACTTTTTTGTAGATCTATAAAAGAGGAATATACCGTCATGCATTGCTTCGTTATACGACAAAGTGATTAGGGAGCGTCATCTATGAAACCTCCCAGGCGTCTATACTTTTTTCCACAACTTCCAACAATTATTGTTATATTCCAACCAATTTACACAAAACCTTAACAAATTATGTAGCAAAACTTTTTTCGTGAATCGCTCCATCTATTAGTGAAAACCGCATGAAAATTAGTGCAGTAGTTATTGAGTTTATCGCGAATAGACAGGCAGACGCGGGCAACGACTTTGTTTTAAAATGTTTATAAACACGATGAAATCCTTTATCAGTTTTGTCAACTCTTTAAATTTGTGTTTATATGGCTCCTGCAAACATTTAAGTGACAGTAATTAATTGGACTGGCGGTTAAAATAATTTCGTTACCGAATCCCTAATTAATATAGAGGCTGGATCGAAATTGGAAAATGGCAGAAGGAAAAAGTGAACAGGGACATAGCCCTACACCCTACTCACTTTCCGCACCCGTGAGTTTACCAGTTGGCTTTGTATCGTCCGTTTTATGCTTCGCCCTTTTATCAAGTTACCCGTAAAATATGAAATATTTCCACTGGCCCATATTTCCCCTCGTGTTCATGCGTCAACATTTTTATTTATTTTTTTATTACTTCAAACTTGTTTCAGTTTCTGATGGTATGTGTGGGTGTATAGACATATTGACGAGGTGGGCAAGCTTGCTCGTACTAAAGATATGCTAACATTTTTGTTTTCAAAATTCCCTCTTATTATTGACGAATCTTATTTTATCGTTTAGGAAATGTAGTTATCTTATATAATTTTATATGTTATTTTAGGGACTTATGAATATTAAAAGTAGTTTTTTTGGAAAAAATAACAATGGGAATCCCAAAACAGTGTTTTGAGATCTTGGCATCTACACAAAGTAAATAATAGTCCTGATGATAGAGTTAGATAGAGATGTAGAGCACTGTGTTGCTGTGTTAAAGTTTTCAGGTTCTAAACTGTCAGTGGCAGACAAATTACTTAATCCTTTTACATGCATGGATCTAACATGAGGGATTTTCTGACCCTTCTAGGGTTCACCTAGCCTCAATAAATTGAGGGAAAGCCTCTCGGTTGAGTGTGTTTACTACCGGCCGAATCACCTCCTGAAAAACCTTTCTCGGCTCAAAAACAGTACTGTCTCAATCCTGTACTCAAAATTCTATAGGGTTGTGGTGTTACAGGCTAGTAAGTGTATATCGAATAAATAAATATTATATTATATAGTCAGATATATTTATTTATATCTGCCTATATATTCATATAATCCTGAATTTATTATTGTTGAGAACCCTCAGTGTTTAAGATTTACACTTACCATCTGACATCATATATATAATTATTTTATATTAATGGTTTATAAAAAAATGTGCATAACTGATTAAAAATGGTTCTAAGTAATTATTTAATGTTAAATTTGAAAAGATCTTACTTCATGAGCTATAAAATAGATATTTTTGACCATCCCTTTTCCGTCAATATCCACAGACCGTGCTGAAGTCAGGACGAACAACTAATTAACTCAAAAGTTTCAATCTGTTATGCTAAACAGCTTAATTAACATTACAGATAACTGGGCTATGGAAATATTTATGCTTTATTATGCCAACTTGAGCGGTCGGAGCTCTTAAATGTTTTAAGTTAAACTCAACGAGGGAATAATTGGAAACAGGTCGACTATCTCAGATAAACACCAGCTTTGTTCCGAAGTTTGATAAACAGATAATACAATAAATAACCGAGTCAAATGTTGGGCAAAACTAAACGAATTTGAATCAGCTCCTTAATAAATGACGTAAATAATGCTCTCTGATCTTATCCATTTGAGAGTCTATCAGAGATGAGGACCAATTTTGTGGCATTGTACTTTATCCCCCACAATGTACAAAACGAAAAAAAAAAAGTTTCACTACAACTCGAGAATAGTCTTGGGTTCAGTATGAACTAAAGACTGCATTTAGATAATGGTTGTGCAAGGAGGTGATGTTTGCAAGATAAGGCTCAACCACCATGTTTTCCACGCTATATTGGGTACCCACTGTATAGAGGTAGAGTGGAACGCAGGAGGGTCCCAGATCCCATAAAATCAAACAAAAATTAAAAAAATCTGCTACAGCTGGATTTGAACCCGGCACCTTTAGCACGGCGACTTTAATTTTGCTATTGTTATCGAGTTGAATCAAGAAGCAGATTATTGTTAATAATAATCATTTAAGAATTAGTATTCATTTTTATATGAATAATATTGTTAACAGTCTTAACGATTTTTTAACTCGGAATTTTAAGCTTTTAAATTTTTAACTTGGATCATCTTTTGTATACAAGGTTGAATTGGCATTTTATACTAACAACTAATAAAAAAGGTAATTAACTGTCTCATTGTCTCAGTTCATGTAAGCATGTGTATGCATACATTTTTTAAAAGATTAACAAAAGTCAGGATAGGGCCCAGTTTATGGTATTTTTAAACTAACTGATCTAACAAAAAACACTGCCACTGTTTTCTTTTCAAATGTTTTTTTTTTCGATGAAAGAATAGATTAATTCCATTTTTATAAATGTTCAAGTATTCTATAAATATTTTTACGACCGTTATGAATAATTTTATTTAATATACTATAAGATGACATCATCAACAAATAATTTTTGATTTTGATGGACCAAATATTACTTTGTAACTCATAATATGAAGAAATTTAAAAATAAACGTTATGCAAATAATCAAATACGGACAGAACCTTAACGGAAATAAGGCAGCCCTGATTTTATAAAAATGTGATTGTTTACGAAGGATTGACAGAACGAATTCTTTACATCAAAAGATGTAGGTGAACTGGGTTTTACAGGTGAAGCAAAACATATGAAATTAAAACAATTAATGATAGTATGAATACTGATTTATATATGCAATACAGTTTTGTTTTATCACACTAACGAAGGAATTCCTAAAAGTTAATTAGTCCTGATACGGCAAGCGAACCTCCGAGGAATACAGAGACGTAGGTGGGAGGATTTCGTTAATCAGGTTGATCTTACGTGTTTGGGTTATTATTAATGATATACATGATATACATATTAGATATTATCTCATTGTTCTATAATGGGCAAAAACATCATTTAAAAGTGTTTTATCGCTGACTTGAGAGCTAAATATTGAAACGGAAGTGAGTGGACGGGACAGACTAACGGACTAAGAGAACGGATATGGGCTCTCCAGTTCAAGTAACAACTGACCAAAAGAGGTTGAGAGACTTCGCTGGCGGACTACGGTAAATGCTTTCTTGTACCTACCAGGAACGGAATTACAGTCTGCGCAGGTTTCTACTTCGAAGGAGGCAACATTAAATTCATTGAAGAAGTAAATCTAACATAAAAAACTGTTGAATCAAAGGCCTATACTGATTCACAATGAACAGAAAAAAAATTGGAATAATGGAAGTCGTAATGCTCAGTTTAATTGCGTAGGCCACTTATTGCTTTTCTTAATCGCTCAGAATATCGAATTACATACGACATTTTACTCTATAATAAAAATAAACTTTAGTGAATCGAATCGAAGGTGCTTAGCTACAGTTTAGACTATTCATTCAATAATAAGTAGAAACTCCTTAAACTCCTAATCGTCTGCAGTTAAAACCCATGTCATCTGACACCATGAATGCAAGTGTATTGCGTATCAACCTCGGAAGATGTATTAAAACTAGGTAAGGTTCAAGTTGATTATTATAAATTTTGCCCACAGTTAAAAAATAAACCTATTTTATTTATAGGATTTTCTACGGGGCTCACCGAGCATCTATACAGTAGACTCCTTTACAGATAATTTTATACAAAATTGGATGATTGAGCTTGATCTCGGTCACAAAGCTTCATGCACAACCATTGTCCTTAAAACAGTACAGTGCAGTCTCTACCATGTACTGAACTCCCTACATGAGTTGTTGTGATACAGTTTTTATTTTATTTTTCAATTTATAAAAGTCAATTAAAGCATAATTTTTTATAGAGCAAAATGTATTTTATTTTCGGCAAAATCGTATAAACAATTAATCATCATTTTTTCGACTATGTGTTCCATTACCATATAAAAAATAAATGATTTATTTGTCTCTAATGTGATGTTGTGACTTGACGCGGTGTTGTGTAAAGACCAACGATCTGTTCGTATTTTTAATGACCTAAACTAATCTGTTTAAAAATTGGATTTGTTTCCCATGAAGTTTCAATAATTTAGTCAGTAATGTAAATTTACTTGACATCCCCACTTCTTTTATATGCGTCGATACCAGCTCCAAAAGACATATATATATATATATATATTTTTTTTTTTTTTTTTTTTCTGAGTAGGGGAAAAATCTTAGAAGTGTTATCATTTAAGAAAAAAAGTCACACAACAGTGTGAGATTCCTACTCACTAAAAAACCACCTCCCAATTCTCCCATACCATCCCACGGAACAACCATCAAGCATTACTTCGTGGGGGGGCAGAAGGGCTATGTGCCTATTTCTTCCTTGGACAACTTATGTGGGATTAGCCAGAGCTTGGCCTCTCCTTTCTCGCTCCTGTATTCTGAACCTTCTTCCGGTTTGCGCTGCATAGTCTGCTGCAGCCCTCCAATGCTCCTGCCTAGTCCTCATCAAAGTGACAATTTTTCCGGCGATGATTTCTTTCCGAATTTTATGTCTAGCTGTTCCTTTTCTCGAGAAAAACCTGGACAACAGAAGAACGAGTGTTCCACTGTTTCATCCACGGGATCACAAGTAGGACAAGATTTTCGGTCTTGTGAGCAGTTGGGTGAGATAATAATCTACCTCTCCATGTTTCCGGGATATCCATTTTGATATATCGGGTATCAGACGGTGTGCCCATCTTCCAGAAGGTGAGGCATTCCATCTT
The DNA here is from genome assembly GCA_964056705.1 of Troilus luridus. NCBI lineage: Eukaryota > Metazoa > Arthropoda > Insecta > Hemiptera > Pentatomidae > Troilus > Troilus luridus. Next base: position 62,904,611 of record OZ057414.1, read on the forward strand.
TCAAGGGTATGACTTCTTTCATCTTTAGCCAATGTTACCCAGTGCTCATTCGGCTCTTCTCGTTTCCTTCGAAAAATCCGACTGCGTTTATCTCCCAAAAGATCTATCGGAGGCATATCTGCTATTACGCACACAGCATCATAGGACGCAGTGCGAAAAGCTCGAGCTACAAGCAGGGCACTTCTTCGATGCACACTGACAACCTAACGAGCGAGCATAAGACTGCACTTAGCAAAAGTGTAGCCGGTGCGTACAAAAGTATTGAATTGCCTACATTAGCTAGAAGCTTCCTTCGATTTTCCATTGGTCCACCGATATTCGGCATAATCATATAAATGCATATATGTGTGTGTGTGTGTTATATCGTTCCATTTCAAAATAAATTTCATTATTCTTCCAAGTGTTTGTTAACTGTAAATACTGTTTTTCTTCAGCATCTCAGTTGAGTATGCTATATGAGGTGTTTCAAAACAGGTTACATCTATTTTTAAAAAAATTTCAGACCGATCAAAAATGATTCAATTTTAAAAAATTTCCAATTTAATAAATTTTTAAAAATGTTTTTCGTTGTTTTGCTAACAGTACACTTCATGCAACAATTACTGACAATTTTTTATGATCTTGTATTTTTTTTAAACTAATTTAATATAAAAATAAATGTTGGACTTTCTTTGATCAGAAAATATCGATATATGGTTAGTTTATGGTTGATAAAAATAAATAAATTAATTAAATAGACATTATTAAAACAAATTACTTTAATCAATATACTTAAATAATATACACATAGTTTTGATACACCAAAATTTTCATTTAATGTAATGGATGTAACCAGTTTTGATAGGAAATGGAATCTTTTGGTTTTTATTTTTGAAGGATCTAGACGGGTTTGAAACCAACACAACTAATACATAATTTCTGGCATTAAAACTTGTAAAAAAAAAACATTATGAGAAAAAATGGATATACCCGATTTTGAAACCTATATCGGAAATAATATTTTTTTTATATTTTAAATAAGTTAAAATAACAAGTCAAATTTGGATGTTATACATTCCTCCCTGAATGTCTGTACATAGTAAATTTCGTAACGGATATAATTCAATATAACTATAAAATTAATGTATCCTTATATCAGGGGGTGTGTAAGTCCCCGATATGAATAAATTGTCGCCTATATATTAGGCTAAAGTATATAATTTTGGAGGATACAATGGATAGATAAGGAAGGGGAGAGATTAAACGGTGATTTGTTAGATAGCTCTGGCTAAGGGCTCCAGTAACCGTTATGTAGGGCTTAAATGCTCCACCGCCTTGCGCCCGTGGTTTATATTTCATCATAACCTTTACGAATTTCGATATTTTAGCTCATAAACTCAGGCCATAAAGGCTTAATGTAGCAACTTGGTAATTCAAATATCTTCTTCCTTCCCAAAAGGCTTCCTTATCTGCCCTAAAACAATTTATTTCACATTTGCAGTGAATTCCTTCCGCTTATACAATATATTTTTTCTTGAATAATATTAAACCTAACCTGTACCACTACGAGCCATGAAGGTATAAGGTAGAGACTGCGTTGTTTGTTGAACAACAGATGTGCCGGAAGGTGATTTGTCATAGATCACGCTTGCCAGATTCCCCCCCCCCCTATTTTGGGTAACCAATTTTATACAGGCTATGTGGGCCCCAGGATCCCAAACTTTAATAATAACGAAGTATTTCAAAAAATCAATAAATTCTCCCTTCCCAAAAGTAATACCATGAATTAATGAAAGAAAGGTTGGCACGACTGACCGCCTTATTTTATAGAGGCTGAGTGACCATAGGAGAGTCCTAGATCCCATAGGATCCATCTCCGGCTGCTAACATATTAAATAACAGTCTACCGGCGGTCTGATTTGAACTCGGGACCTTCGACACGGCAACTCAGCTCTCAACCGCAGAGCCACTCCGCCCCCTTGAATATTATAAGTTGACCTTATTTATATGAGGAAGACAATGGATCGGGTGGTGGTCAGGAAAAATTCTCTCAAATAGGACTAATTAAAGACTATTTTAAAGCCAATGTTTCGACCCACATTGCAGGTCTTCTTCAGGTTAGCTATGCTAGATATAGACAAAATTAAATATCACACATTGTCCCTCTATTACAAACACCATTTATTAGATCAATTTGTATTTACTATCATTATTACATATATGATAACAATAATGAGTTTCTTGTATTTAGGGAATGAGAAATAATACGGCAAAGTGTCGTGTTGGACTAAATTGCTAGCTAATCGTTTAAAACTATGTTGAGACAGTATGGCAAATTTCCCGATGCGCATCTATGGTTTTACACATTGAACATAGCTGTTGGACATAGTTTGATTTTCGCAAATAAAATCCTTTTCATCGGCACCTCAAAGTGTATTGGATAAATTATAGACTCCTTCATTATGGATACATTATTCCTTAATCCTTTCCTGCAAAATTATAGTTTCTGCTATGGAGATAGTTTTCTCCGAGCGAACGGGGGCAATTCAATTTGGCTGATCGCAGATTGCCGATTAGCGAAGGAGGAGGGGAGGTGATGAAGAGGGGGCAGGAGGGGGGAGTCGATAATGGCCTCAAAAGTGAATTAGCCCGAGGCAGAGGTCCCCTATCACTCCCAGCCCCGTCTTCACTTGTGTCTTTTATGTACAAGCAACGAACGAGGACATTGAGCGGGACTGCCTTCAACGAGCTCTGTGAGAAGTAACAATGTTGTTAGGATTACATAATAATTGAGACAATAAGGATCCAAGAGCAATGTGAAAAATGTTGGCGAGCTTCAGGATTAAGAAATATTCTCTTGGAGGGGATTGGACAGAGGATCAAAAGAACTATGCCAAGGAGCGCATGAGGGAATATTGGAGAAACATAAAACTCCAGCAGAGGAAAGGTAAGAAATAATGATGCGAGATCCTAAGTGAAACAACACGCAGATGATGAAATCTGTGAGATCCGGACAGAACCGAAATCGAGTTAAAGCTTTGTTATTTTTTATGATTTTCAACGCTTCAGCATCTTCGTGTGCCTCCTGGAAGGATAAGAAAACTAGATAAGAGATAATATACACAATGTACAAAAGATTAGAATGTTTCAGTGATTCAGCGAAAATTGAGATACATACATTCATGTTCTTGCATAATGTCCGAAACTGAATATAAAGTGAGAACAGACATAAAGTGTAGTCAGTGAGGCGTCTGAAAAAAAAAAGACTCGATGCCAATATCACCAATTTACAAACTTCCGTCCACACACTACTGCCCGAAACAAAATCCCGTAGGTAACCCTGAACGCAGTCTATCTAATCCTCTATTTGCCCCTCAGAAGTTTATCAGTAAGGGCACCTCTTATTAAAATATTAGGAAATTCGTTCGTTACTGAGCCCAAGTACTGCATTTATTCCAGGATACTGTTCCTTCAAGGCACTCGCATATGTAAGTAAAAAAAAAGAGTAAACATGGCATTAGGATAAATTAATTGAATTAATTTGAGCTAACCCTGTCTGTAAACTCTATTTAAAAAAAACCTAAGGCCACCTGCTGGGCTGCAACCCGCGATCTTGGGCACATTAGGTTGTTATGCTAACCACTAGACCACTGGTACTCTGAAGCGATTGTTGTAACTCCTGACCTATGTGAAAGCAATGTTGCCTTTCAAAGTCGAATATCTTAAAGCTCACTAATGTAAATAAGTACATTTGTGGTTTGGCAGGGTCCGGCGAAGTGCCTGCTCTCGGTCAAGGTCTTCGCAATTGGGGCTTCATACGATTATTAAAATTGATTGTGTTTGGCCGTGCGCCAAGTTAAGTGGCGATCTACAATATATCTGCAGTCGTACGAACAGTTATTCTGCTCTGAGCAATCTCCACCAACTTTACAGAGTTAACCTACCCCTACCTACCACCGACAGAACGACCTTTGTGACTAAAGGGGCTGGCCCGACGGGAGAACTAAATTAGAGTGAGGAGAGTGTAGTATTGATTGGCTGGCGAGTGGCTTAGAGAAATAATTGATGGAGGGTGTATAGAATCGCATGACGTCCTACGTCGATAGCGCCTTCCTAATAATACATATATTTCAGCTGCCTCTGTCTCGGCCGACCGCCTGTCTGCTACTCCCCTATTCTCCAGCTTAGTAGCAGGTCTTCTCAGATATAATAATAACAATAGGCTTAAGTCTCGATGCCATAACTACCAATCGCTGTTTCCTTCCACGGATTACAGCCCGAATTCAAATCCGTAAGATCGTACCTAACGCAACACTACCTACTCCTAAGGGTTTTACCAGTTGCCACCTATGTTATATTTTTCTTGAACACGATGACACTTTTAAATAGTTACAATTCCAAACAGTGTTCTTAAATAAAAGTAAAAAATAAATAAAACAAATACCCTATTCCATTTAATCATTGCGAAGAAATAATACGTAGTTGGGAAATTTGGTACTTTTCCGGAAGCCGGGCGCAAGCTAAAAATCACAAACAAATGTAGAATTCCACCTAATTTCTTGCAATCATAAGGAGAATGTTCGTTTGGGGTCATGTGCTCAATATTCTGAATTCATTCAATACAAAGCAAACTTTCTTTTTTTTTTCTTCAGTATTAATTTTTGTAAAAAAAATATATAGATGAAAATTTGGGATTTACCTCGATATGAACCATATTACAGTTGTAGATTGGAACAACTACTTAAGAAAAGTTTTTATAGAAATATTAGCGGAACGTAAGCAAAAAAAATCAGAAGTCCTCAAAAAATAGTTGAGATAGAGCTTACATTTCATGATTCTGATCGCATGTTGCATTCTTCTATACATATTATAAAACAAAGTCCTCGGCCGCGTTTGTTGACGGTAAACTCAATAACTACTTCACGGATTTTCATGCGGTTTTCACCAATGGATAGAGTGATTCACCAAGAAGGTTTAGGTATACGATTTGTCGAGGTTTTGTGTAAATGAGTTGGAATATCGATGGGTTTAACCGAAGACGCAGCCTAATCCCGTACAATTATCTAACGTGCAAGATAATAAATTCGTATATAAAGAAACATTTGGTTTTGTTTTTATTTTTATAATTTCTATATAATACAAAGTACATTAGCTGAGATAGGAAGAAAGAAAATCAAGACTCCCAAAGAAGCCTAACCAATGATATTCGCTTGGTCCTTAGTGGCCGGTATGTGATAAAAATACATTACACAGACAAATTATGTAGGCATAATATGCCTTATTACCCGAGTAAAGCGAGTGGGTTTCTAGTTGCTAATATACATTTCTCTTGAAAATAACTGACTGCATCTTTTTCAGTTCTAGCTAAATTCCACATTTTCATCCTTTTTGTTTTTGACAAAAATTAAGACTGAAGAAAAAATGGAAAACGTGGTTTGTTTTGAATTAATTCAGAGAATAGAACCCATGGCCTCAAACAATTGCGCCCGGCTAACGGAAAACAACCGGAATTTTTTTTAAATACATATAACAATTTTAAAAGGTACGATACATATCTTTAATAATAATTAACAAAAAAGTAAAGACAAATTTAGCTAATAATGTAAACCACACAACGTTCCCCAAAGACATTTATATATATATATACATATATATATATATATATATATATATATATATATATATATATATATTTTTTTTTTTTTAACGTTAGTAATATTGAAATGCAGCACAGTAAATTCAACATTCAAGCATTCCTCTGAATCATATTATTTTAGTTATATTTACCTATAGTAATGCTGAAGTAAAGAATTTATTTATCTCATTATACTACATTAAAGTACAAAAAATACAAATACAAGTATTCCGTTTTACTACTTTTTTTAAGGGAAATAAAAAATCTTGATGATTAAAGAATTCATTAATGAAACTGTACCCGAACTTAAGAAGTTGATTAAGTGCTTCTGGAGAAAGAGTACGTGCCAATCAAGAGAAAGCATTTAAAATACGCATAATTTTAAAAACACTAAATTTATTAGCATTTATATCCATTTTCTGTTTAGAACATTAGGTTGGTACAATTCATACATAGATTGTTTTTTTAATTTAAAAACAACTTAGTTTTCAATGGTTCGTTTTTCTTTATAGATATTTTTTTTAAATGACTTACCGCTGCAAAAAATAATGATCTGACAGGCCACTCACCTGAAAAAAAAAGGAGAAATAAATATAATGAATGCAAATTTTTTTTTTTAAATAAAAAATAATCTATGCAAATACAACTATCCATGGATGTATAAGGTTTGGAATGTTGATTCCAATCTTAAGCAAAGTCAAATACTTTTTTTTTTCTAAAAAATGACGATTAAAAATCTAAAATACTGTGAAAAAATTTTATTATTTCTTAGTGCTCCTTGTCAGTTTGCTGGAAAAAAAAACCGGATTCGAAATGGTCCTAAACACCAAAAAATAGATGAAATGAGGAATAAAATTAACCCCAACTGTCCTTTGTTTCAATGTATATTTGTTTTCAATACATGCGGACTAAACAAAATAAAGAACACAAAGTTAGGATAACTACTGAAAGGTATCCCGATAAGCCCACTTTCCAAAAGAATACCACGTTGGCTCTAATGGTGACTTTTAAAACCCAAAGCCGATCAACATAAACCAAGATTAGATTGGAGATCTTATCCTCCCAATTACATTCCGGCAGCTCTCATAGATAACGTTCTGATAGGAGGACCTTTGTATTCCAATGGAACAATGCAATCCATGATGGCGGATAAAGATCCCGGTTTGAATCGAAGGTTTTACAACTTTATCGGTTCAAAAAATACATATGAAATATTTTAATCGATTAAATTATGAAATTCTCCATTTATATAAAGAGTTAATACAAAAAAAATAAAAATGTGTTCATGCATAATTATTTAATTATTTTAACTTATTGAGCTTTTCAGAAATTTAAGAGCTATTACCAATAAATTAAGTTGTTACAACTTAGTTAAGAGAGATTATTATATATCTGCCAGAGGGAAGTAAGAGTACTTAAAACTTTAAGTTCAACAGAGTCAATACTTTTATATCGTTCCAGGTGTTTCAGCCAGTAAATAATTACTTTATAAATAAATAAGACTTACAATATACAATTTATATTTCCAATAATTTACAAACATGTTTAATAAGTTATGGATATCATTTTTAATGGAATCATTTTATGATCGTATCAATCATTAATACACCTATTTTCTTGTTCCCATTTTTTGTAATGTTATGGTATGTAAGTTTATAGGGCATTTTATGATATGTTACTTTTGTCAACATGTAAATAAAATAATATCAATTACGATTCAAATTTTTATTTAAACTGTATGCAAGTATCCCATGGGAGTTAGGACCCTCCTGGGACACACCCAACCTCGATACAATTGGCACAAAAAATAGTGGGGGAATCTGGCGGTTGAGAGTGGTCTAGGACAGATATCCTTCCTGCACAACCGTTGTCCAAGAAACTGTAGTCTTTTTCACCTACTGAACCCAAGACCCTTCATGGTTGTAGTGGTACAGGTTTTGTTTTTCCATGCAAACACGATGAGGAATTTAGCGATCATGTAAAATTTCAAATCCAAAAATTTTACACATAAAACACAAGTTTACAACAAACTGTCGTACCAAGTGGTGTAAGATAGTTTTAAATTTCCTAGAAACGTAAATCACGTATTTAATAAGACAGGTTACAACTATTAGAAGGTTACAACAACTAATCTCCCAGCAAAACCAACTTGCCGAAGCGCCAGTTAAATTGATAGTTTAATAGTTAATTTTTATTTACCATACTCTCAAAAACTTAATTAACTCGATATACCAATGCAATATCATAAATAAGCCAGCTATTATCATTTATATAGTTCGATGAGGGTTGATTGAGTGTTCAAAGTGATTCCTTCCGTACTTTTAATTAAATCAACGGTACAGTTAATATTAATTGTTAATAGACGGAGCAATACAGAATACGACAGGATTATTTAAATTTTTAAAGGGAAAAAAAGGGGGCAAAATTATTTATTTATTAAAAGTTATTATTTATTAAAATATTAAATTCTAATTATTTATTAATTATTATTTACCGAAAATAATAATCGAACTAGAAATATAAAAGATTCAGTGGGCAAGCTAAATATTCTAGACAAACTACTATTGTAATTGAGGATAATCTCTCTATTGTATGAACATATGCATGTATTCTAACATTTTAAATTGTACAATGTGCAAACAATATTTTTTATTTACACTAGGGGGCTACTCTACTACCCCTCATTTTACGACTTATATAACCGTTCATTTAATGGTGGCTAAAATAGATACTTCACGTTTTAGTGCACGTATTCCCATATTATTCTAGATGTCGAAGTTCACTTTGTACTTATTTCGAACCCCCTAGTGAGTCCATTAAACATGGGCACTCAATTATTATTGAGAACAGAAATTGGAATATTGAGTATTTTGCATTAAATAAAATAATTTTATATTTGTATTTTTAGTAAAGGAGCAGAGTGGCTCAGTGGTAAAGCACCGAGTTGCCATGCCGAAAATCATGGTTCAAATCCCGCTGCTGGCAAGACATTTATTTAGTGAGATCCTATACATGATATGACTATGAGATCCGTCCTAGATCCTATAGAGATGGATCACATAAGATATAGGACCCTCCTGGGGCTCATTCAGCCTCTATAAAGTGAGTACCCAAAATAAGGGGAGTACTGAAACAAAGACAGGACTGTAGTGGTATAGGTTTTTTTTTTTTTGTATGTATCAAAGTAAGATTTTTTACAATGAATGATACTTTAAAAATATTTACGGGACTTAAATACTGTAGAGTTTGATATGAGATCACTTAGTGTAGGTGTGAGTTCACAGCCTTATGAGTAATTCTGGATCGACTCAGTGTATCTAAATATAGACCCAATTACATCCCACTAACATTTTACGTTGTCCTGACCTAACCTACAAAACGATGGGTTGACCCAGGGCGTGTGGGTAGTAGCGTAATTTCCCACGTATTTTTGGAAACAGAATCGATTGGTACCATTTCCATAGTAACCTAGCTCTGGTATTAGTGAATAAAATTTTCAAAAAGTCTTAAAAGCTATAACAAGTATGTTTAACATCCGCCTGAAAATATATTTCTAAGTTAGACCATCAGATTAATACATTACTAGCGACCAGCCCCGGCTTCGCACAGGTAGTAGAGAATATTATGTCTACATGCTTTGTCTGTCTTAGGATCAAACCAATTTTATGCGTCAAATGTGTGGATTATATTTACATTTAGTTCTACACGAAGGATTTTAATGAATTTTATTATGTATATGCAAAACAGTTGTCCATGAAACAGTAAAGTCTCTACCATGTACTGAACCCCAGACCTAATCTTTTTTGTAAAAAGATTTTTAATTTAATTTGAGTTTATTTTCTGAATAAAAAATACTTTATAGTTTTAATCTTATATCGTATGTCTTATTATTAAGATGTGTCTTGTTTTATTTTTAAAATCGATGCATTTCCGATTTTACATTTGAATTGATCAATTCCAACAAATCCCATCAAATTACCTTTACCCTTCGCCGAAAACCCATGACTTCCTGTCCTACTGTATCCTTTAGTGGTACTCCACTTATCCCTGTTGAACAGATTCGCTACCTAGGACTCAACTTAGACAAACGTCTTACTTGGAACCCTCACACAAGACTGAAAAGACAAGAAACAGCTAGACGCTTCCGACTACTTCAACGCATACTAGACTAACGCTCAAAGCTTCAGATCAATTACAAAGACTTATTTATGCGACTGTTATAAGACCTAAATGGACTTACGGAATTGAACTATGGGGCTCCACCAAACCATCGAATTCCTCTCGTATTCAATCCTTGCAATCCAAAATCCTTCGCAAAATCCTAAACGCTCTTTATTTTGTCCCAAATAAAACAATCCATAATGACCTTAACGTTCCATATGTTACTGATTTAGCCCATTCCAGATACCTATCATTCCATAATAAACTCCAGGCCCATCCGAACCCACTAGTTTCCATCATTGCATCCAATTCCATCCCGGACAATCCTCCTAGGCGTCTGAAGAGAAGATGGCCTCGGGACCTTCTTTTATAGAAATGTTATTAGAGTGCTGCCAGTGGGTAGTGCCACATCCATGTCCTGTCATTTATTTATTCATATAGCCCTTGTATTATATGTATATATTACAGTTATACAATTCAATAAAATAATTTAAAAAAAAAAGACATTTGAATTGAAAAATAGTAATCTATTGAAAAAAAGAAGTAAGGAAGCAATGCTTTAAAAAAAAAAGGCAGGAACAATGGGTTCGTTATTTACCTATTTATAAAATTATTAGAATTTAACTGATCGATCACGAAAAAATACTTAACAGAAAGTTATTCCTCCATCCATAGCCGATAGAATATTACATCACTGAAAAACTTTATATTATAAAATAGCGAGATGTGGCCTTATTTAATTTTAGTTTAACAAATTTACACGGACTGGAAACGAAGCGGATTACCATACCCCAGGATAGTTTAACCGTGCTAGGATTTTATTCCAAACTCAAGACTTGGAAACTGAAAGTTATTAGTTTTAGTCGGGCTAGAAAGTTTGCCGATGGGAGGTCATGCCCAATTTCTAGAAGACTAAAGCTAATCCTGACGGATAGTGGGAGATAAGGAGTACTTGCCCCTCCTCAAATAACTAAAGGCATTAGGGTTACTTTAGAGCGAAATAAAATTACATCACAGCGACTGGCGGCCCCGGCTAAAGCTTTTGACAGTATCGACCACTCCATCTTACTTAGCAACTTCTCCAACTTTTAACTTGTATCGGAGCTGGTTAAATTGGTTTGAGCCAGTCGCTAGTTCTAACTGGCATGGCTCTTGTTTTACCTAGCAGGCCCTCTTTCGTTTCACCTCCTTAGCAAACTTTTATTTTACAAAGTCTCTCTTTTGTAGAAACAGTCGTTTCTTTTACCTCTTCTTTATTCCTCAAGTCAAATAAAACAAGAAGGAAAAGAGTAGAACCGATAATTCTTAGCTAAACAGCATAAAATCTACAAATAATCCATAATTAGTATCAGTGAAAGAAAATGGTCCGGGTGGAGTTCAATAAATTTCTCGAAATTAGGAGGAAATGTTTATTCAAGAGCCAACGTTTCGACCCACTTTGCAGGTCTTCTTCAGGGTTAAATATGTAAAATACAGACTAATGAAAATTTGTTGAAATGTATGGGTGACCGCCTGGGAAGACCGCGTGCTGTTGGCATCAAAGAAAATACCAATTAATCAAATAAATATATCTGGCTGTATGGAAGGAAGTATCCAATGCCATCAAAAAACAAAGAAAAAAAAAATGTTATTCCGATAAGTTGATTATTGGAGATTCACAAAACCTAAAAATTCCTCCGGAATCCAAACCTTGCAATCCGATGATACCCTTGGGAAAAATACCTTATTTGGACAGAAAACATAAATAAGGTCGGACGGAGGTTTAACAGAAATATTAATTCAAAATAGAGAGCTACAATTCCATATAAATTAGTGATATTTTTAAAATTAAAGTTTACAGTTAATTATTTCTCAATTTAATATTTGGCTTAGATTTTGGACACAACCAAAGTTCAGGGTTTCTAGGAATTTTTAAAGAGAGAAAGAAGAGATGGGGAAAAAGTTTAAAAAGGAGAAAATTAAAAGCAAATACTGAGAATCAGAATATTTATGATTTTCTTTTCTTTTTTTTTCTTTTGACGAAAAATTAATTCCCTAAATAAAAATAACGATTATACAAAATTCAATTACGATATTCGGCATCATACAAATATTCCATCACATATCTCACATTTTCAATCATTATCGCGTAGACCTTAAAATTGCGTTTTAAGATCATCTTCCTCGCTGCATGACTTGGAATATCTCACAAATTTATTCCTAGCAAGTAAAACCCGTGCGTACACATTTAAATGTTGCATATTTATGAGCTGAGCTTCTTAATATGCTAGGTAGTAACCTAACCGGTGAGGATTAAGGGGAGATTGTGAGGACAGTCAAGAAGTTACACAGTCGTGCTGGAAGCAGCGGACAAGTTCCTTCCAAGTCTGTAGTACCCTTTAGGACATGGAACTATTCGTCAGACACTAACAACTATCCTGGAGTTAATAAACTTAAAAGAACTCCAGATAACTTTAAGTCAAACTAAATATATTTTTCAGAACAATAACTTTTATATTTAAATGTTTAGTTCAATTATTTTTCTGCAACAATTAGTTTGATTGCACAGTGTTTCTGATCAATAAATACTTATATGAAAATATTCTAAAGACACTTAGTTTTTTTGTGAAATATGTACTTAATTATTTTTATTGATTTAGTAAATATGGTAAAACAAACTAAAATTTTAACGATTGAGTATGTTATTTTTATTCTATATTTAATATATATCGATAGACCACTTTAAATAAAAATACTTGAGTTTCCATAATGAAACACATTCTGTTGCATTTCTGTACACAAGAGTTCTTATATTTTTCTTTCGACGCTAACTCGCTATAACCATTTAAATTATTGACTAGTTCTCTGTAGATTAGTTTTTTAGGTATCTTCTGTAGTCCTTTATACAGTTTATGTACATATACAGTTTTATGTTTGTTTGGTATGTTTTATAGCATTCAATATTCAACCATTCAACCTAAGTATTTATTTCATCACTTTTTACATTATTAATGTTTCTGAGCCTCACAACAACTGTGCGGCCGAAACGTTAGCATGTATTAAGACAGTGCAATATCACATTATATGCTTTATCCCTGATTGCTACTGCATCGATTTTACAATTTAAAATTAATTTATTCATTGAATTTTACAACTTTATTATAACAATACAACAAGTAAATGGCAGGAATGATACATATAGACATGGAAAAAGACAAGTAGAGAAGCTACCCGGTGGTAGTAGGTACTCAAATAACAATTTCAACTTAGAAGGCCACGAGGCAATCTTCTTTTCAGACGCCTCGGAGGACCGTCAAGCTTTAAAGAAGTAGGTTTGAAACTAGTGGGTTTGAGTGGGAATGAAGATTTTCATGAACATATCGGATTCAGCAACAGATGGGGCATTGAGGTCGTTATGGATTACTTTATTCATGGGTTTATGGATTTTCCGAAGGATTTTGGATTTTAAGGATTGGATACGAGGGGAATTCGATTACTCTTACTACTCTACTCCAATTTTTTAATTAAAAAAAAAAATCAAAATAGCGATATATATAGTTTTAATTGCATCATAGTTGATTATTATTATTTTGATATGTTTCTAAAAGATTATTTTACTTGAGAAGCAAAAAACAGATTTGGCAAATAAAAAGTTTCAAATGGAAAATAGTAACAAAAACCGTTAATAGAAACTAAACAACTTCTAGTTTTGACTTAGTTCTCTTTCTTTACTATTGACATGAGTAATTACTACGACTGAAGTTTTAATTAAATCAGCATTTTTTTTACTCACTACCGACTTAATAACCAAAGAAAATGAAATGAAAACGCAGCAATCCGTAGTTTTAAAGGCAGCATATAGACAACAGAGAGGGACAAAAGTTGCACCTGCTTTCATCCGTTGCTCTAGGGCAGTGGTTCCGAACCTGGGGCGTGAACTCAAGTCAGGGGGGCACCACGAGACCAGTTGAAAATGAAAAATTCTGGCTTAATTTAGTTATTTCTCTCTTACCAGCTTTTCTTTACCTTAAATTGAAACTTATAATGTTGTATCATCTGACGGTAAAACTAAATATTTTGTTTTCAATGTAATACTTATTGGTTTTTTTTTTTCAAAGGCCCATACAATTTATTGTGCAAAGAAATGGCGTAGTAGAAATTTCATTTAAACCGGGTGGCATGGTACAGAAAAGGTTGGGAACCACTGCGATAGGGAAAATAATGTAGCGTAAAAAAGATGGAGAAACAGGAAGGGAAGAAGGAGCCAGTGTTCCAGTTTGTTGAAATTTATATCATCAACGGGACAAGATATATCGCGTGAAAGCTTCGGGGCCGATCAAGGGATAATAATGTTAGCCTCGTACCGTTCCGAACGATTTGCCCCTGTCTCTTCCGATATCCCGCACTTCTCCCACCAGTAGTCAAAAGAATAAAAAATAAAAGAGCTACGTGTCGGTATAAGGAGAAAGTTTGACGTATCCCGGAGCCCCCGAGGCAGTAAATAAGGGAGACAAGTTGGAGAGGAGGCAAGTATTCATGCGGCATAAGTTGGGGCCCTTAACAACTTGCAAGCCCTCCCGAGCCCTTTCTTCCCTCGCTGCTAAGCACCTCCAAGTCCTCGCTTCTCGCTAAAAGCCATTATTAGCCATATAATTATCCTCGCTCAAAGAGGTTCCTTTCAAGTCTTCGAAATTACAGGAAACGGACCGCGTTTTTAGTGTCGGGAAGTCGGGCTCGTCAACCGCTCCACCGTTCCGACAATGGTCTCCATCTTAGTGTTCCAGATTCAAATGTTTCGTCGATGAAAAGGATACGAGTTTTATAAAAGGGGTGAAAAGTTTATAAAAGCTAAGCCCTAGAAGTGACTATTCCTAATTTTGTCCTAAAAAACCTTTTAAAGTAAAAGGTATTAGGGAAAAGCTGTACCAATACACCCCAGAAGATCTTGCACTGCCTTAGTACCTCCTGATGTTCACCCAATGTTGTGGCACTAAAATAAACGAATAAGACAAAAAGGGAAAATTTAATTAAGTAGGTTAAATAATTGAATTTTAAAGGTATGGATTAATCTTACGCAAATATGAAAAGTAGTAAAAATGAATGAATAAAAAGATAAAATTATAAAAAATGCATATAATATATAATTTATATATGCATGGTCTCGGGAGACTGGGTGTTAAGCAAAAATGACTTGTATATAACTTAACTGGCGATAATAACAAGTTAGAATGGTAGTGAAAAACGTTTCAGAGACTTTCTCTAAGCCAACGGGATATAACTGCAGCTCTGGTGAATAAGTAGTTAAGTCGAAATTGTCCAGAATGAGTCAATTGTATTGAGGGAAGCTAAATTGTGTCATTCTCGTAGTTTTGTCTTTAAACGGAGTTGTAATATAAGCAATATCTCCATTTACAGCCAATGCCTTGCTTAGCTCCTTGTTCAATACGAAAATAACACGGTTAAGCTTCCTTAAGTACAAGAAATTCATTTTGGAGAAAATTCGACCTTAACAATTATTCACCGGGCTGTGGATATAACAAACCTTTTCCGGGTGGAGGTCAATAAATTTCTCTTAGATAAGGATAAATGTTTATTAAATAGCAAAATAGCCATTTCTCCTAATCTAAGATAAATTTATTGACCTCCACCCGAACAATTCTCTTCCATGTATACAATCAAGGCCAACTATTATCATTCAACAAACCTTTTCATTCGTGAATAGGGAAACATGTGGTAAGGTGGCTTTCACGACTTTAATTTTCATACAGACAGGATTTTTAACACTAATCATACCAAGACTTAATATATACCTATTTCTACCATAGCGGGTCAAATGACCCGACTTTATGTTTCATGCTTGAATGTATGAAATATGGATGTTAGGAAGGAAATAAAAATATAAATTAAATTTATTATAATTAAACAAAATAGTATGTTGAGCATTTCTATTACAAAAGCAAAAAATAAAAACTTTTAATTCATAGTTCATCGCATTTTTTACATATAAGTGTTTCCATTGTACATTTTCCGCAAACATATTTTTTACATTTAGAGCAAATTTTGTTGGTTTTATTTTCTTTACAGTATCCTATTTGACATCTCATACGTTTATAAGCATCTGTAGTAGACTTAGGCAACGATTCTTTCGTCTTTGTTTCTTGTTTTGGTTGTTCACGGGCTTCTCGAAAATCGGCGCCAAGTTCTTCTGCTAGCTTGAGTAGAAAATCTTGTCTCGAGATATTTTCTCCTGTCGTTTGCTTGTACAAAATCCAGGCATTTATGCCAGCTAAATCAAGGATATTGAAAAAAACTTGGAGAGGCCATCTGCAAGACTTAGATTTTGTAGTAAATTTCCTCGCCATTTGATCGGTCATGTCTACACCAAATTTGGTTTTATTGTAATATGAAACAGTTTCAGGTAAACGTTTATCATTGTTTTCTGTAGAATCAAACTCATTTTTATTTGCAACCAATATATCTTCATTTTCAGAAAATTCATCTTCACTAATTTCTGAAAACTCTTCGCCAATATTATTTATATCTTCTAAGAACTTGTACTGTCTTGTTTGCTTCGACATTTTTCTGGGTAAAAAATGGTCTGTATTACTATAGCTATCAAAATAAAATATAAGCTAGGTACTTACCAAGACTTTCAATTTTTGCCACTTTTTCTTACACTAAAAAGCTATTTTCAATCTAAAATTTGATATTTTCTTGAAATTATTCTGAGCTATTTTCGTTGAACTACTTTACACAACAGTCTTTGGAAGAATGTGCAACTTACTGACTACAAATATGACTAGATAATCTCATAAAACAAAAAAATTCTCTCCGGGTCAAATGACCTGTTGTGGTAGATATCGGTATACAACAAGGATTACTCAGAATAAACAAAACTAAACAAAACAAAAATATTTTTATAACTGTACATTAAATTATTAGAAAAAGTCATGAAGTCAAATGTGCAAAAGCAATAAAATTATACGTGCATTTTCAATGGAAAAGTTCAAAATGGGTCATTTGACCCGTTATGGTATGTTTAGTGTTAAAAGCCGCCTAAATTTTATTAAAAATTTCTATACCCATAACGCCGTAAATTGGTTTCCTGAACATCGAGGAAAAAGTGTTTACGCTGTAGTCTTCATTTACATGGTTGATGAACGTCAAGTCAGTACGGTTAGGCAAAAAAACATTTTAAAGGTACAATCTACTGTCATTAAAGATGCCTTAAGGAATAAAATGTAAACCGCTAAGAGATAGCGATACCCGAAAGTACTTTTAGGGCCAGAAATACAGGGCGAAGCGGGGACCAAGTTTTCAAACCGCCCTTCTTACTTTATCCGAATCTAAATATCTTCCAACGCCGTTTTCGGGGCTTTCTTAATTGGTAGCGAAAAGGGGACCCTCCCGGCTCGGTTTAATTTCGACTTTATGCAATTTAAAAACTGTTGGGAAAGGCAGCCCCTTGACAATGAGAGCGGGGTAATTAAATGTTGGCAAACCATTAGGCAGTGCCGGTGGGTATTGGGCCCCGCTACCCTTAACATTAACCACTTTGGTTAACTGACTGACTCGAGCCACCTCTTTTAACCAACTCAATTAAACTCCATATCGGCCCCGCCCTTCCTCCTTCCAGGGAGAACTTTCTTATTACAGATAACTGCTCAGGCACCCTGCGTTGAAGGATTCGTCTTTCCCAACGAAGAGGTTCGAATAATAAAGAGCTGCTTCTAATTAACGCAGAACTTCTTTAACAGCATCGAGTTGAAATAAATAATTAAATATCTTAATTGACTATCTTCTCAAAAATGTTTACTAAATTCGACTGATTGCTACCTACAGAAAAGCAGTAGTTTTGTGATCTGTAAATGTTGGAGACAATGTATGACATATACAACTGTATAATAGAATACATCGAGTAAATATAATCAATGATAAATAATGGCACGAGATAATAGCAAGTAGAGAAACCACCAATGGTAGTACTCGAATGGTGGTATGCGAATAAAAAATTCAACTCAGAAGGTCACGAGACCATCTCCTTTTAAGACGTATCGGAGGAATTGATGAGGTTGTCAGGTTTGAAACTAGCGGGTTTGAGTGGGTATAAATTTTGTCATGAAAAGATTAATACGAATTAAGGCCAAATAAGACGTTATGGTCAACATGGATTACTTTATTCATAACAAAGTAAGGAGCATTGAGGATTTTACGAAGGATTTTGGACTGTAAGGATTGAACACGAGAAGAATTCGATAGCTTATGATTGCCATGTATACGAGTCTTTTATAATTAATTGGGAGCTTATAGCGTGTGTCTAGTAAACGTTGAAGTCATTTCAGACTATTGTGAGGATTCCAAATTAATCGTTAGTCAAGGTGTAGTCTACAGGAATCAGTGAAATGTTATTAAAAGATACAGGACAGGAAGTAATTGATTTACGACGCAGGGTAAAGGTGATTTGACGGGATTTATGAGAATTCATTTTAATCAGATGACATTTAAAAAAAGACGATATATACCTAGTAGTATTTATTCAATGTCTCAGGATTTTTTAAATGCAATTTTTTTTAGCCCCGTTTAGCGACCTTTGGCAAGGAATAAAAGTGTGTAATATGCGTATAATATGAACGGCGAGAGACATAAATTATAATTTTTAAAATATCTATCTTAATTTTAACAATATATATTATATTACTCTAATTGTTTTACAAAAGCCTAAAATACTGTAGTTTTTTTATTAAATCAAAAATTGGTTTGATCAGAATTCGTATAAATTAAGGTTAATGCCTGAAAATGTTTTCTATATAAAACGTGGCAACGTGATAATTATTAAATATACAGCCTTGTCCCATAGTAATCAGGTCAGTGCTTATCGGTTACCAAGTTTATTGGGCGCAAGAGAACAAGTAACTGGGTTTATAGGATCGGATCCTCGTTCGAGGCAAGCACATGAACTTGATGGCCCTTCCTTTATCGCACAGAAAATACTGTCCAGTTTAAAACATTGTCTTACATAGATTTAATCCCCTGCCCTGCTCTACAAAGAACTTTTAAGATTGTAAGATAAGAACTAGCATAAAAAATGAGGATAAGTCTTGAAAACTATGAAGCATTAATTATATTAGAATTAGTCCCAACAATTATGCGATTAAATTGAGTAATTTTAGATTTGTTATTATAGTAATAAGTCTGTCACAAATATAAAATTACAGAACAGGCATTGATTGGGTATCTGCCGTGTAGGGTTAAAATGTCTATATAAGTATTTTGTGCTAATTAATAATAATTAAAATTGATTTATATTAGAGATAAAAAATAAAATATATTTGACTACAGCTGTGAAACCAGAATGTCTACATGCGAGTGAATGCTTAGTATTAAACTATAGAGTAGATAAACTTGAATTACTTGAAAGAAGAATAATGAGAAAACCACAGAAGTGTGGAAATTAAGATCTAATGATGAAATATGCAGGTACGTAGAAAACATAACAGAAACGATAAGAAAAAGGAGACAATTATTTTTTGGACAAGTTTTCAGAATGGATGATTCGAGATTTTTAAAAATGATATTCAAGTACCTTTGGGAGAAAAAGTCAACAATTGGCTGGATTCGAGAGGTAAAGAAGGATTTGGAATGAAACAATATAAGGGAAGATGACACTATGGACACAGAGATTTTTAGAAAGAAGATCTTGAGTATGCCAGGATTCCAGGTAAGAGTGAGGGGGAAACCTGGGGTGAGATGGTCGGAGGACAGAAAGAAACACCATAGTGAAAGGATGAAGGAATATTGGAAGGGACGGAAGAGAAGACAGCCAAGTGGGTAGAATTGAAATTGAATATTTGAGACAAAAGAGAAAGGAAGAGTTGTACAAGTGAAATAAAGTGACGCAAGTACCTTCAGGCAGACAAGATCTGAAGCTAGTCTGGTACAGTTTTGATGACTGATAAAAATATATTTACTCATTTCTTTTACGGTCCAATTGTTGGCTTGTTTCACTTTAGAAATAGTAGTGCGATATGTTTTGGTTTATAGACAACTATCTATTGTAACAATTCATTTTCAAGAAAGATGCTGAGTTGACAAAAAAAATGTCATAACATTATTACTGA
Source organism: Troilus luridus (assembly GCA_964056705.1). Taxonomy (NCBI): domain Eukaryota; kingdom Metazoa; phylum Arthropoda; class Insecta; order Hemiptera; family Pentatomidae; genus Troilus; species Troilus luridus. Next base: position 62,924,483 of record OZ057414.1, read on the forward strand.
ACTATACGATTCAGGAGAGCTCAAATGTTTAAAGAATAATAAAACCCTCTGAATCGGAAGAATATGAAAAGATATAAAACGAGGAATATGAAAGGAGGAAGAAAGGATATGCAAAAAAGAGGCAATATCAAGGTTGAGGAGAGAGAGAGAGTTAATTCAGGCCAAGTTGACCGGTCCCTTTAATACCGCACATAAATAGAAGGGGCCATAAAAGGGGAGGGTGTTATATGGATCCATGGACAAGGATTTCCGAGACCATTTCAGATTAAACTACGTATAGGCCCTCCATCTTTTCATATATATGTATCTCAAGGCCCTTTTTGCCCGTCCTTCTTCCCTCCTCCCAGATTAAAAAGAGGAAAAATATATTCAATACGATAAAAGGCTCACTTTGAATCAGAATGCTTGTAAAACGGTATTACTAAATCAATAACAATAATATATTTATATAATCTTTTAAATAATCCAAATAAATGCTAACTACTGAGCTAAAGCAGTACCAATAGGGACATGTCCTGGAATTCAGTACATAGATAGATAGTCTTGTTTTATAGTAAAGAGTTTTTTGAAGTGAAAACTTCTTTAGTCGCGTTTTGCGACTTTTGGTAGGGGGGAAACTTTGGTAGGAGTTCGCGTCAGCAACATGCTGATACTGGTGACACCTAGCGGCCTGTGCATGAGTTATACAATTCCTTTTTATCAACTCCAGTTTAAATGTTAGAATTCGATTGACTTAAGAATAATCAAATTAACTAATAAGTCGCTTAATATTTAGAAATCAAAATCTAGTTCAACTTTTCGTCTCCCCTAAACTATTCTATTTAAACTGTTTTTTAAATAATCATACAATTGTTTAATTGTACAAATCACAGTACAAGACAATAGTGGGCACTTAATGAACATAAGCTCCTTCATTCATTCGAGGCTACAACTCGATTTCGAGTATTGGTTTCCTGTACCAGCTTCCAACATTTCAAGGATGTTTATTCTTGATAACGTAATTTCAGGTAGTGGGTCTATCAACCCAGACTAGGTACAGACACCCCCTCCGGGGCGGCTACATAGGAGAGATGAACCTAGGGTGTGTACAGTTTTTGTGTACAATATGCTGAATTCGTGTACTGTGTGTATAGTGTAAATGTTCCTCCAACCTGGAGGGCCAGAGCTTGATTGCGGTGCTAAGACCGGGCGATGGGGTCACCACATCCTTACGTAAAAATATGCTTTATGTAGAGATAATAATAACAAAAAGAAAGCATACATTGACGAACATTTGGAACATTGTTATCGCTTTTAGCGTTGAAATATTTGTTCCCATTTATTTTTCTAATATTTGATACTGGCAACACATAGAGCAATGAATATTTCACGGTGACATAAGTCATTTTATTAGCCTAGCAGTTGATGTTCGATAAGAATTATTACCATTTAAATAATTCAAACTATAACTGATTTAGAAAATGAAAAAATAAATGTATTCCAAACTTTTGAGTTCCTACATCTGTAGGCAGTTCTCATTACTAACTATGTTTTGTTTTTTATATTATTTTTATAATCAAATTTTCGATTTAAAAAAAGTTCCCCGACTTGGATCCGATGATAAATACGCTAGCTCGGCTGGGGGATGAAGTCATGTATCGGAAGCGAAGGTGATATATCAGAGCCGTGTTAAACATTAGCTAGATAGGGCTGCATATATTAGAACCGACGGGAAGCCGCTAGATATATCAAGGAGTTCTCCCAGCCTATCTCTTTTTCATTATTCACTCTCCCTGTATTGTCACCTACCGGCTCTGAATTAGAAGGTTCCGCTATCCTGCTTCCTTGTCGATTCGATTTATGTTTGGGAGTAGATCAGGTCGTTAAGGGGAGCTGAAATGTTTAGCACGAACGTTAATATTTTACATGACAAAAAAAAAGGTTAGAATATCCTTTCAACCTGTGAAATGTATTTTTAAATTTAACAATGCCTTTTTTTTCGTCTGACGAAACAGAATACGATCTGAATTGATAGGTCTTTGTTATTTTTAGTTCTACATCACGCCAAGGTTCTGAATTTTTATCATAATATTTTCGAGTCTTTTAAAATTATGACTAAATACAATGATATGCAATAGGCCGATGCTTTATTTACTCCTAATCATATCTGAATTTTCTTTCCTGATTGATTATTGTCAGTTATAATTGATTGAACGGAGACAAAATAAACTTATCGCGCAGATACAACCACAAGTGTACCTGTACACGTGGCGCCAGATAAGCAATACCGGACGAAATCTCCATCAATTATTATTATATATTATGATTATAATGTTATAATAATAAAATATCATAACTATAATAAATAATGATTCTCATGGTTATCATAATGATTATAATATAAAATTATATTAAATAATTATTATAATATAATTATGATAAATATATAACATTTTTCGCTAGTTAAGCCAAGCATTCTAGTCAAACAGAATATTTAGCCGCCTTATTCCTAACGATTTTAGTCTTGTTCTGAACCTGAAGTTTCGAGAGCATTAAATTCCCTTATTATTTAACGTTGCCTTTATTACTAATCGAACGATGCCACTGTGGGAGCTCTAGATTTAATTAGGAAATGGATTTTTAACAATTACCTGACATCGTACAGGCTAGGGGACCCCTGTATAACGTCCCTTCCGAAGGACGGCATAACCAAGGATTTTTTACTTACTTTAAAAATCAAAAGGCCACCCGCCGAACTACGAACCAGCGATCTTGTCCGAATGTGATTATGCGAACCACCAGACCATAGGTCGCCCAAATCTTACCACTTAGCCTACTTAATTAATTTTTCCCTATTTACCTTGTTCATGTATTTTGGCCCCACAACACTGACTTTATCCTAATTAGGTATTAAAATATTGCAGTATGTTATTATTACAGAGAGTTGTCCATTCCTGATCCGGAACACCTCCGGTATAGTTATACCCTCCAAGCCAAGATAATGGAAGATACTTGTAAATAAACATCGACCACCACAATCATAAACCTTTTAATGCACAGCATCGATTGTCAAATGATTGACTACAGACAATGATCCGAAACGCGACCATTGATGCAGTGAAATTGATGAGCCGAGATGGACTGGAGACTCGTTGCCGAGCGATTCAATTACAGATATGTAAATTGTGAGCGGTGGTCTCATCATCAGTCAGCTGCGATAGTGGCCTGTGACCTCTCCGTGACCAAGTCGATCCTAGTCACGTGGATAATCCCTTCTGGGACGACGTCTATGGGATAACGAAGGATTTGAGCTCAGCAGGACAGAATTAAATTTCACATTGGCAATCTCATATATACTAAAAAGTACACAAGTCTAGAATGAGTACGTTAAGATCTAAACGGTATATACGTGACATGTACCTGCACAGTTTAGGCAACTGGGCGGCTCTTAAAACTTCTGCTGCTCAAATCATACCAGGTATGTTTACATAAATTTATTTATAATTTTGTATTAATTATTTTAATTTTTAAATATTTTAATTTTGAAGAGAAAAGATTTGCCCTGACCGGGATTCGAACCCGGGTCGTCCGTATCTCCGTGACAGAACTCTGCCATTTAAGCTACCAGGGGCCCCCTCACAGTCAGGACAAATCCGTTCTCTTCACCGATCCCATATCCCCGTGTTTTCGCAATTTTGCAATGTATACACGAGGAAGAATGTTCATTGAACATTACTTTAATTTTAAGATCTTGTTGACCTACGTCATATTATAATTTATAATTTTGTATTAATAGTTTTAATTTTTAAATATTTTTATTTTGAAGAGAAAAGATTTGAGGGCTGTGAGGCGGCCCCTTGTAGCTCAAATGTCGCGGAGAGACGGACGCCTCGGGTTCGACTCCCGGCCACGTCTAATCTTTTCTCTTCAAAATAAAAATATTTAAAAATTAAGACAATTAAAACAAAATTATAAATAATAATATGATGTAGGTCAACAAGATCCAAAAATTAAAGTAATGTTCAATGAACATTCTTCCTCGTGTATACATCGCAAAATTGCGAGAACACGGGGATATGGGATCGGTGAAGAGAACGGATTTGTCCTGACTGTGAGGCGGCCCCTGGTAGCTCAAATGATAGAGTGCTGTCACGGAGAGACGGACGACCTGGGTTCAAATCCCGGCCAGTAGAAAATCCATTCTCATCCTACCTACGTATCATTCATCTTAGTTACTTGTATTGTTATAATAAAATTGTAAATTTCAATAAATAAATCTTTAAAAAAAATTATTAGTGAATGTGTAATGTGAGGTTTATCCGTTTTTATTGGTTAAATCTGCGAAAAAAATCTTTTTTAAGTCAACTGCTGTATATTGAGAGACTATAGCCTTCATTTTTGGAAATTATTTTATTTTGTTTGTGTGCATACCAGCATACTGTTACGAGTTTAGCCAACTAATATCAGTTGGTGGGAAGCGAGATATAGAGATGTTGGCCGCTAACTCCTCCGATACGATCGCCCCACAGCCGCGCCACCAAATCCCCAGGCAGCCATCCAGCCATCCCGTCCAATATAGGCACTTCACACGCCTCCAATATCCTAAACTTCCGACCGCCCCGCGTACCATCAGATAGCCGCCATCCCATTTGGAAGCGCAGTATGTATGTTATTTTCCTGAGTCGCGTATATAAAGCGAGGGCTAGGTTATAAATGAGTTCGGGGGAGGGGGTGGGTAATAACCGGGCGAGTTGGGTTGTAAAGATTAACGACTAGGGTTGTAAAGCCTACAAAGTGACAATGCACTAAGATAACATTGATTCCCGAAGTGTCGTAAAGTCGGCCCGGGAATACTGCACTCTAAAACGACAGCCCCCCCCCCCCACTGATATTGTCCTTATATACCCCCACTCCTTTCAGCCCTGCTTCGATTACCAACTTTGCGCAACTTTTACGCCCCCCGTAAAGATTCAGAATGGAGATCTCATGCCGATTGATTCAAGAGAAGATGCTTTTTTTAAAATAAAAGTCGTGAATGATGATAGAAGTAGTTCTTTCTCACTCAGATGATAGAAGTAGTTTATCGCATCACGTATTCCTCTCTGATGGAAACCCTGACACTTCTTTTGGATAACGAAAAGGAAAGAACAGCACTAAAAGCATTGATATTGCCCGATCCCCATCAGATTATATCAGCACTAATTGTAGCTCTCCCCTACAATAGCCGCCCTCGGTATGAGCCGTTATAAAACATTTCATACTGGCTATATTCATTCTATAGCGGTGATCTTTGCGAGATACTCATTTCTCTGCACCCTCCTCCGATTACTCATCCAGAAAGTAAATGCGATTTTATGTCCCAAGGGAGAGCAGTAAGCCACTTATATCAGAAATATAAGAAATGTTAGTAAAACCTTTATCGCCTGGCAATATGTTATTATAAGCTATTAACGTTAATGATATTGGATACATATATAAATATATAATATTGGTAAGTGATAGATAAGAGAGGATTTCTCCGCTTAGTCGCTCATGTTTGAACGTTGCATCAAAATAAAAAATATAGGGCGTACTGTAGGAGAAAATAATTCCAAATGGTTTACTCTCTCGTCTTAAATGATACTTCCTTAATACTTTTGTGCTTGTATCTAGTCTTTAAGAAGTTTTTACACAGGCATAGTTCAACATTGGTGTGGCAGATAATTTATTTCATTTGCCCCATGGATGGAACTAGATGAATGTGGATATTAACCAGCCTCTATAATATGGGTATTAACCATAATCTTAATTCGGGAAGAACCTGGCGGTTGAGCGTGATCTCGGACAAATGATCCAACAGCACAACCGCTGTCCTATAACAGTACAGTTATGATGGTCAAGAACTGCAACCGATACTTTTTGAAGAATTTATTATCGGTACAGTTTAAAAAAAATTAAATAATATCTAATCTGTGCAGACTTAGAAAAAAATGGGAAGGATAATGATAAATATATTTGTAAAAAAGTTCCAAGGCATTTCATGAATTCTAGTTATAAAGTGTAACTGATACCCGTTACAGCATTTTTACAAAAAACAATATTTTCTTTTAGAAAAAAAGATTGGTAATATTATATTTTTTTATATGCATTTCATTTCCTATATAAATATTCCCTCTATTTTTTATTTCATCTACCTAAAGATTTCCCCATTTTTGTTAAATATATATACTTTTTTTTTATCACTCATATCCCTAGATGATTATATATTTTGGTATTCCTTACCACAAATATTATTATTCCTATCAATATATTACATATTTTGATATTATTTATTATGTATTAATTTAATATATATGTATCTCGTACATTTATCCCTGAAGAGGACCTGCAACGTGGGTCGAAACGTTGGTTTTAACACTAACAGTTCTTCTTACTAAAGAGAATGTTTTCTGACCTTCACCCGGACAATTTTCTGCCTAATAATACTATTTTTTATTTTTCTAATATCCCGAGTTTATTAATTTTCAACGAATAGACATATATTTTCAAATAAAATTCTCCCCAAGGGCAGGAAGCTAATAAGAGAAGACACATAAAGGAACCCGACTGAGGTTTCGGGTTCGACTCCCGGCCACGTCTAATCTTTTCTCTTCAAAATAAAAATATTTAAAAATTAAGACAATTAAAACAAAATTATAAATAATAATATGATGTAGGTCAACAAGATCCAAAAATTAAAGTAATGTTCAATGAACATTCTTCCTCGTGTATACATCGCAAAATTGCGAGAACACGGGGATATGGGATCGGTGAAGAGAACGGATTTGTCCTGACTGTGAGGCGGCCCCTGGTAGCTCAAATGATAGAGTGCTGTCACGGAGAGACGGACGACCTGGGTTCAAATCCCGGCCAGTAGAAAATCCATTCTCATCCTACCTACGTATCATTCATCTTAGTTACTTGTATTGTTATAATAAAATTGTAAATTTCAATAAATAAATCTTTAAAAAAAATTATTAGTGAATGTGTAATGTGAGGTTTATCCGTTTTTATTGGTTAAATCTGCGAAAAAAATCTTTTTTAAGTCAACTGCTGTATATTGAGAGACTATAGCCTTCATTTTTGGAAATTATTTTATTTTGTTTGTGTGCATACCAGCATACTGTTACGAGTTTAGCCAACTAATATCAGTTGGTGGGAAGCGAGATATAGAGATGTTGGCCGCTAACTCCTCCGATACGATCGCCCCACAGCCGCGCCACCAAATCCCCAGGCAGCCATCCAGCCATCCCGTCCAATATAGGCACTTCACACGCCTCCAATATCCTAAACTTCCGACCGCCCCGCGTACCATCAGATAGCCGCCATCCCATTTGGAAGCGCAGTATGTATGTTATTTTCCTGAGTCGCGTATATAAAGCGAGGGCTAGGTTATAAATGAGTTCGGGGGAGGGGGTGGGTAATAACCGGGCGAGTTGGGTTGTAAAGATTAACGACTAGGGTTGTAAAGCCTACAAAGTGACAATGCACTAAGATAACATTGATTCCCGAAGTGTCGTAAAGTCGGCCCGGGAATACTGCACTCTAAAACGACAGCCCCCCCCCCCACTGATATTGTCCTTATATACCCCCACTCCTTTCAGCCCTGCTTCGATTACCAACTTTGCGCAACTTTTACGCCCCCCGTAAAGATTCAGAATGGAGATCTCATGCCGATTGATTCAAGAGAAGATGCTTTTTTTAAAATAAAAGTCGTGAATGATGATAGAAGTAGTTCTTTCTCACTCAGATGATAGAAGTAGTTTATCGCATCACGTATTCCTCTCTGATGGAAACCCTGACACTTCTTTTGGATAACGAAAAGGAAAGAACAGCACTAAAAGCATTGATATTGCCCGATCCCCATCAGATTATATCAGCACTAATTGTAGCTCTCCCCTACAATAGCCGCCCTCGGTATGAGTGAAGCCGTTATAAAACATTTCATACTGGCTATATTCATTCTATAGCGGTGATCTTTGCGAGATACTCATTTCTCTGCACCCTCCTCCGATTACTCATCCAGAAAGTAAATGCGATTTTATGTCCCAAGGGAGAGCAGTAAGCCACTTATATCAGAAATATAAGAAATGTTAGTAAAACCTTTATCGCCTGGCAATATGTTATTATAAGCTATTAACGTTAATGATATTGGATACATATATAAATATATAATATTGGTAAGTGATAGATAAGAGAGGATTTCTCCGCTTAGTCGCTCATGTTTGAACGTTGCATCAAAATAAAAAATATAGGGCGTACTGTAGGAGAAAATAATTCCAAATGGTTTACTCTCTCGTCTTAAATGATACTTCCTTAATACTTTTGTGCTTGTATCTAGTCTTTAAGAAGTTTTTACACAGGCATAGTTCAACATTGGTGTGGCAGATAATTTATTTCATTTGCCCCATGGATGGAACTAGATGAATGTGGATATTAACCAGCCTCTATAATATGGGTATTAACCATAATCTTAATTTGGGAAGAACCTGGCGGTTGAGCGTGATCTCGGACAAATGATCCAACAGCACAACCGCTGTCCTATAACAGTACAGTTATGATGGTCAAGAACTGCAACCGATACTTTTTGAAGAATTTATTATCGGTACAGTTTAAAAAAAATTAAATAATATCTAATCTGTGCAGACTTAGAAAAAAATGGGAAGGATAATGATAAATATATTTGTAAAAAAGTTCCAAGGCATTTCATGAATTCTAGTTATAAAGTGTAACTGATACCCGTTACAGCATTTTTACAAAAAACAATATTTTCTTTTAGAAAAAAAGATTGGTAATATTATATTTTTTTATATGCATTTCATTTCCTATATAAATATTCCCTCTATTTTTTATTTCATCTACCTAAAGATTTCCCCATTTTTGTTAAATATATATACTTTTTTTTTATCACTCATATCCCTAGATGATTATATATTTTGGTATTCCTTACCACAAATATTATTATTCCTATCAATATATTACATATTTTGATATTATTTATTATGTATTAATTTAATATATATGTATCTCGTACATTTATCCCTGAAGAGGACCTGCAACGTGGGTCGAAACGTTGGTTTTAACACTAACAGTTCTTCTTACTAAAGAGAATGTTTTCTGACCTTCACCCGGACAATTTTCTGCCTAATAATACTATTTTTTATTTTTCTAATATCCCGAGTTTATTAATTTTCAACGAATAGACATATATTTTCAAATAAAATTCTCCCCAAGGGCAGGAAGCTAATAAGAGAAGACACATAAAGGAACCCGACTGAGGGCTGATATAGCACAACCCTTTCCCTTCCTCGGGGAAGAAAGGTACAATAAAACCTACTTCCCAACTGAGAGAGGGAATATACTGCGCACTTGCTGGCTAGCGTTAAGGTCTGTACATTATGTACTGCGCGCAGAATCGCCGGCTAATACACATTACCACATAAATAGCAGAGAACCACCTGCCTCTCAGCCTGGCTTCTGTACCTTACAGTCCCAAGGCAATCCATGACGTCACAGTTATATAGTTACTTGTTATTCACCATTTTACTTGAAATTAATTTCAGTTTTAAAATATTTGTAAAAAATTATATATAGAAATTCATCATTATATTTTAATAATACAAGTAAACAGAACGAATGACAAGTATTGGAATGATATGAAGGCAAGTAGAGAAACCATCCACTGGTAGACTTTTTTTTTTAAGGTATAAACAATAAAATGACTAGTAGGTACATAGTTAAAAATAATAAAAATAACGAGCCCTTTTTTGACAACGGTTTGATCTTTGAAGATACCAACATAAAATCGTATGGATTTAGGATTACTTTTAAAAAATACACAAAAACTGGAAAGTTTGTCTTATTTTTAACAACTACAACCGTCTAACATTATTAATTGTATTAATGGAAATTCAAATATACGAATTGGGATGGTAAAACGCTAATTCTAGACCTCTGTAGCCACGTTCCTTTTCTTATCAAAGCGTTTTTCCTACACTTAAAATCAACGAAAGATTTTTCCTTCAACGTAAAAATCTCCATTTCTATCCTCTTTAAAAATCTATTAAATGAACTTTTTCACATTATTTGAAATTAGGAATTATATGGAATTTCTGGAAGTATTCCCCAATTGTTATTCGGTTAATTTTAAATAGTGAATAACAAAATTATTAACAACAAAATACCAAATTAAATTTAATAGACAATACACAAATTAACAAGACAAAAGCAATAAGAAAAAATTGAATAACGCAAACACAAACACTTTAAATGCGACGAGGGAGGGATAAGATGAGGTTATATGGAATAAGAAAGTATGTTTTCCTACAACCTGCTAAATCACAAGTAACCATTACTTTATTAATATTTTATCTGACCATTACATATATCTATATAGAAGCACTTCATCGAGACAAAATATCGCAAAATTAAACGAGCCTCACAGTTTAAATGGTCTCAGCGAAAAAAATTCAGAAAAATGGAACAGAAACAATACTCAACAAATTAGATGCCGAAAAATCGGCACTCCATATAGACTAATTCAAAATATTTATAGCAAAAAATGTACGCCCAAGACTCAAAACTAAAAAAACTACCAATATACTCATAATACATTACATTATAGTTATAAAATAAGGATGCCTCTGTGGACCAGATACACTGATTTTGGATAGCAAGTGAGATATAAAAATCATTCAGAAAAAGGAACGAAAGATTATAAGAACAATTTTAGGCCAAAAATTAGTAGAAGATCAGTACCAATGAAACAAACCAGAAATCAAAGAAAAATCGTGTATTACTATTAACTTAATATCTCAGAACATTTGAAACGCAAATTATCGCTTTAATTAACTATACTTACATATTTTACTGGTACGTTACGTTTCATAACTGAAACCGAGCGACGAAACACGACCATTTTTCGCCCCATTGTAAACAGAGCGGGAAAAAGAGTGGGAATACATACAAGATGGCGCCTGGTGGTGGCGATAAACATGAGATGAGTGGATGAGGGACTGGCCCATACATATTGCATGACGTTGTGCTGTAATCAGCCCCTGGACACTCGAGCCACTATAGATAATATAGGGATAGGCCTCCCTATTCAATACTCTATACTGTCTCCGATATCACAATGTCTGCTTGGGGCTTCTTCATCCACGCAGTGGGAAGCAGGATTTCGGAGAATTAGTCGATAGGAAAAAATGAGAAACTTAACTTAAGGTTAAAAGAAAAATATTATCTGCAAGAACCTGATATTTTTTCTATATTGGCATGGTTCTTTGATTGTAAGGGCAAAAACTTCTAATGGTCATCATTGCCCTCACATCTAGACAATAATAAACACTTAAAAAAGGACTTAAATAAATATAAATTGTTATTAATGCACCAATAAACGGACCTATCTCATAACTTATTGAGTAATTATTATGAAAAAAACGTGTATAGTATCAAACGATACTTGGATTTTAAGCATCTGAAAAATCTTTTAATTTTAAGAAGACGGGGTTAAAAATTAAAATCTTTTTTCCTCAATCAATTACAAAAGTTTATTACTTAAAGCCTAATACCTCTACAACCCATGAATTGTCTTGGGTTTAGTACAGGTAGCTGACACCGGTTGTGCAGGTAGGTGATTTTTCGAAGAACACACTCAAACAACCGGGTTCTCTCCCAATAAAGGGTACCCACTTTGTGGAGGCTGGATAAGCTCCAGGAGGGTCTGTGGAACCCACAGGGTCCATCTGTCGAAATTAAAATATTAAATAATTTATATGCCACAGCTGGATTTGAATCCGATTTGTTATATGATAATAACGGATATAATAAACAAAAAAGCGTTCATGGAGTTGGGTTTTTTTTCTGTAATAGGTATACAATAGTAGGTATATAAAAAAAGCTACACACCATTATACACTATGAAGGTTCCTGGACCTCAGTACATGGTAGAGACTGTACAGTGGTTGTGGTCTAACACAACGGTTGTGATTCGTTCGAGATGACGCTCAACCAACAGGTTTTCACTACAACTAAGGGTGTTCACTTTATAGTCTATCCGTAGTTGTTGACTGAACAACCCGCTTCTGAACTGACCACGATGAAAATGAAATCAAACGAGATCCCTAAGAAGAGATTAAAAATAACAATTAAATAATCTTATTTCATTAATAAATTAATAAACCTAATCTAGCCCCTGTAAACACGCAAGTAAAAACAACAAAATGTGTTATCGAATCTTATATTCCACTCTATGTGCAGACATGTAGGATGACAAGTGTGCTAAACACTTATTCCAAACCAAGCAATAAATTATTCCAGGATAGGGAGCCTAAATTATTCAACTCAAAGGGTTGTCCATTGAGACAGTATTACGGCCTTGTAAATTTTTAAAATGGCATCGCTTTCTGTTATATATAGCAGCAGGGAGGGGCATTCCCAGCTGAAGGCAAGAAAACTCTTAAGTATTCATAAATTAACACTCAATGTTATCTTATTTATAAACTAAAATCCCTGGCGTTGCAAACCAACAAACCCTCATAATAATTTATTTCAGCCATTAATTTATATTAATGTAATGTCTGAAAGGAGGATCAATGAAAACAAAATAAATTTTAAGAAATATTGTCTCATGGCTACCGAGAATTGAGTATCTGTAAAAATCATCACCATCCAAATAAATATTGAGTGCTCAGTATTTATTTGGATGGTGATAATGATCAGATTTTTATGAATGTTATTTCACTGATTCTTTGGCAGCCCACCATTAAAATTTAAAAAGGACTAAGAAGATTTGGTTATATGTCTGTTGTGTTTGGATGAATCCATTCTTTGCAATAAGAAGATTCGATATTGCTCCAATAATCATTAATAATAAAGCTAAGCGAAACCGAAGGCTCGATGAAGATATCAACAATCTCTACTTACTAACTTCCGTCCATGGACCACTACCCAAACCCAAATCCTCCCAAATACGCTTCGGCCAACGCCTCAGACGTTTCTCAGTCAGCTCAGCGCTTATACACTTTTTAGGAATTCATTCGTTACTAAGCTCAACTACTTTACAAGGTCATCTTAATCTTCTGACATTATCACATTAATAATATTAACAGGGTGCATGTATGCATTAATGATTAAAGAACTTATTCAATAATGCAATTTCATCACGATTGAAAAATAAATGACGTAATTTTTAACTGAATTGTATGATAAGCGCAAGCCTCTTAATTGCTCGTACCAGCATTTTCTTCCATTGCCATTTGTCAAACTATAATGCCCTGAAACTATTTATCTCCCGTTGTCACTAGAGGAAAAATCACGTTAGAGTTGTAAATTATTTTTTTACTTAGGGAGCTATCAGTGAAGCTGCCAGTGATAAGAGCGAATACATTTGCAATATACGCACATGTATTCCCTAATTACACCGAATTTACATGATTTGTTTTTGGTTGGGCTGAGTCGTGAGCTGCTTTTAAAACGGTCCATTCTTGTTTAATGTATCATTTTCTAGATCAGGTTTTAATTTTAACGCTTTTTTATATATTTTTTTCATATTTGCGTATCTGTTATACCTCTCAAGCTGCAGTTCTACTATCAATTAAACATTTTATTTTTTAAAATATTTGTTTCTAAATTCTATTTAAATAAAAATTTAGAAATTAATTATTAACTATGGCTATTCTAAAATGTCTATGCCTTTGGCTTATTACGTATGTTTCACTTTTTTATTATTCATAACTCAATGCTTTCAAGAGATTTCTTTAATTTTTCCTAGATAATTAATTAATTTTATTTAAATACAGTTCTATTAAAAATGAGAAACCGCTTTACTATCCTTTCGGTGTTCAATAGCATTTGCTTCTGTAAAAAGCTGTCCAGAGATCCAGATTGAATTGAATATTGAGCTTCCATAGAGCAAATAAATAAGGATCAGACCGTATCTGTATATCAGGTACATGTAATTTATCTAGACCGTAAAGATATTCGAACTATTTTTTGCACAAGTAGTACTTCAGCCATATTACGCCTATACGATATCCACTTAGGCAGTGTTATTCTGTTTACTATTGTATTAATATATGGCGGAAAATAAACAAATGATTCGTTAAAGTAATGGGATAAACAAAATAAGTCAATTGTTATAATTGAAAAAATACATATATCAAGTACCTTTGCGATTTCATGACTGGTCACAGCGATTTGTCTTCGATGTCCCGAGGTCTCATGTGTCCCACCTTTATGACGAGATAAATTGGCTCTTTCCCTCCATCCGTAAACTATATTTCTATATATCATAAACTATAAGCTATATATAATTTTTATACCAAACATCAACTCGCAACATCCCTCATACATCTGTAGCCTCTTACAATTGAAATCCTCCATCCAAACCCAGGGTAAAAAAAGACATCGCCTTTCCGATTTTAACACTCGTCCCCATGGAACCCAAACATTCCAGCTTTCCTTTCCCTTCCGCCCGTCCCACCTTTAGAACTCACTCCCACCTGATATCCGCCATCCTTCTTCCCTCCACATTCAAAACCATGCTTTTCCTATATCTCCTAAATTCCCAAACAGATCCTCTCTAATCAGTTTTAATTAATATTAGCTCACATCCATCCGAAGTAACTAATGAAATATGTACAATCAATTTTCTTCACTCATAACGATATTATATTTTAGCTGCGTTTAATTACGTTTCTTTTAATGCGTAATTATTGTTATTTTAGATGTTTTTTTCTTGACCAGAACATACCTTTTAGTTCATATTTATTTTCAAGTACTTATGTTAAACTGTATGATTCTTATGATGTAATATATTTTATTATTTATGCACACATCTGTTATTCTTAATTGACCTGACACGCAAAATAAACCTGGTCCCAGAATAAAATTATTTTTCTTTTCTATTCTACTTTTAACGTCATATACAGAGGCTACTGCTGTCGTAGCAACATACCACTATACAAATACATACGTTATTTGTATTGTATGTATTTGGTTATTTGATTTTTGCTACAGTGAATGTTGAACTGTCATGGTTTGTTCTGTTATCTCTTCTTGTTCGCGTTATCCTTTTGAGGCAAATGATTGATCTGAGATGAAAATGGAAACTTTGAGGTGTAGTTTTATTAGGAAGGTTATTAATAAATCAAGTTTGAAAATTTAGCGCTGCCTCTTAAAACGCCAACTATCTTCGGTGTAATAAACTTTTGCTTGTTAACAAACTATAATATGTAAACTTCTGCTTATATCTCCAACTTTAAACAATACCCGTTTATAGAACTTTTAACAATATAAGTAAATTCACAAAGTAAGAATCCTTTGGAAATAAATGCAGAAACAAAGAATACAGGAGAGATACGGTGATAAAACACAGTAAGTGGAAAGAGTAGGGCCAGAGACTGGGAGATAAGGGCTAGTTTTATGCCCCCAACAGCAGCCCTATAAAGTCCCCCTTAAAGTTAATTTATAGTCTTTAAAGCTCTCTCTACGGCGACGTTTTTACCTCCACTATTAGTCTTCTCTTCTTCTAGCTTCATTCAGCAACAGCCTCTTGAGTGAAACTCACTCGGCCAAAATTTATTCATTGGCATGGTTCTTTAAGTACTGTTACAATAAAATCGATCTTTACCATCTATAGCAATAACATCGAATCAAGAAGGCTTCGTCAATTTACTTATCAACGATAGTGGTGACCATTGTTTAGCACCTAAAAGTTGATCAGAAAAATAATTTAAAGTGGAAAATAATTGACTAGCTAATTCTTATAAGGATATGAAATGGTCAGGGGTTGCAGTGAATGATTACACGAAAGAAGAATGGCTCATTTTATTGTCCCAACGCTTCAGGGTTTGGGAAAATAAATATAAAATAATAATTAAAAAAATATTGCGGTACCAAGGTAGAATAGCAGTTCATATGAAAAGAATTGATGGGAATTAAAAGAAATACAGGGAGTAAGATAAATTATGAATAATTAAAGAAAAAAATTAAGAGTAAGGTACACATTATGAAAGAATATGTGTACACTATTTTTATTTTATGAAAAATAATTTTTTTCTGGGACCAGGTCCCTTAAAAATAACAGATGGATACAAGAATAATATAATACATGTCTGGCCAGGGGCTACATTATAAGAATTATAATGAAATGAAAATAATTATAAACTAAAAAAGGATGGTCTAGTCAAGGAAGAAAAAGAATGTCACCTCAGAAAAAAAAAAATCAAATAGTAATCTAAATAGAATTAATCAGTTTGTTCGCTGCAACAGTCACATGTCCTCCGAAGCAGTAACAGAAAGAACAAATCTTCGGCATTACACCATTTTCGTTAGACTGTGTGGTCATCGATGTGCCTAACCCCCTAATTTATCACCAAAATAAAAATAAATTAGTCAAAAATACTTGTAGTTCAAAAATGTATAAAATCGAGAGCTTTATTAATAAATAAACTAAGCCCAAAATATACTACTACTATAAAACCCATACCAACAAAATGTATGAAGGGTCTTGGGTTTAGTGCTTGGTAGAATCTGTACTGTCTCTAGGACAACAGTTGTGCAGGGAGGTGATTTGTCCGAGATCATGCTCAACCGCCAGCTTATACCACCTGATTAACAGTACCTACTTTATGGACGCCGAGTGATTCCCAGGAAGGCTTGTAGACCCTAGGGATTAAATAAATTTTCTGCCATGGCTGGAATTGAACCCGGAATTTTCCTTGCTAGAAACTTGGTATTGTACAACCGGGAAGGGGGGAGGTAGTTCCCTCATAACATAAATACATTGTACAAATATAAATTTTTATTCATAAACTCAGATTGAAGCACGTATTTTATTAAATGGAGTTTCATTATTTTCTCATTTCCTTTGTTCTTAAAGAGAGGGAGAAAAAAATAAAAGTTTAATTCAATCCAATCCTTCCTTTTCCGAAAAATATTACGTTATTCTCAAACCCAGTTTTTTTTCTGCAGCTTCCAACACTTTTTTGTTCCTTTTCAATTTCCTTCAAACAATCTTCAGCTTTTGTCCGCTGCCCGTTTAATTCTTTTTCAGCCTCCCTTCCAAGTTTTTTTTTTCAAATAAACATTTCCTGAATAACCTTTTGTTTAAGGGGCAGATTATTAAGAGTAAAGAAGAAGCGAGCTAAGACTTACCTGGGTAAGACCATTTTGAATTCATTTATTCGGTCAACTATTAAGGGTACAGCTGACAGAGTCCTCTGTTATGGTAATGGAAAGTTAAATATTCATTTGGACCATCCCTGGCCCCCAGCCTTTTAAGGCTCCCCCCCCCCCCCACAATCCTATATAAAATGGAGGGGAGATTGTATCTTAATTAGTCCCGCGCCCCTCCTTTTTTGTCACTTTTTAAACAAAGTATATTAATTTATGTGGAAAGGGCAATGGGGTAGGGCTAGTTCAGGATCGATTATCAAGATTCACTAAAAAAAGATAAAATGTTCAATAGACTTGAGAAATAAATAACAAAATACTATCTATCAATTACTGGACATAATAGTCCGGAATGATTAGTAGAAGAAAAAAAACCTGTACCACTAAAACCCATGACTAAAACCCCTTGGGTACAGTAAATGGTAAATTCTAATCGGCTGTTCAGAGATTTGTCCGAAATCACGCTCAGCCTCCAGGTTTTCACCCAATTAAGGGTACCCACTGTATAGATGCAACCAAGAGATGATTAACAACTCGATATTAAATTTGGTGTTGTTTTATTTTAAGAGCAAAAAACTACAAATGACGATATTAAATTATCAATCCGTTTACCTATTCCATTTCTGTATAAAAAACTAAAAATCCCCCTCCATATTCTTAATGTTTTCAAATTACATATAAATATTTATCCCAGTCAACGAACTTTTAAAAAACTACCCAGAAGATCGTCTTTCTTATAGTTTAGAATTTTCCCAACATCTATATTACTTCCCTATTTAAAATAGAATGAATTCGTAGACGAGTTTTATTTTTACTATTCGTGGATGAGTTCCATCCTTACAATGCGTCCCTTCAAGGGCGCTAACTTCTGAATATAAAAGAATGAATTACTGCATTCTGTACAAAAAATTGGAATTTAAGAATCTTTTCAACCAGTGATGATTTCTTAGACCCCCCCTTGTTCAAATGAAAACCTTCAACGCGCCCCCCTTGCACAATAAATTGTATTGGCATATGAAAAAACAATAGGTATTACATTGAAAACAAAACATTTAGTTATACTGTCACACGATACAATATTATAAGTTTCAATTTAAGAGAAAGAAGTACCGGTAAGTGAAAACTAAAATTAATTGAAATTTTTGAATTTTCAACTTGTCTGGGGCCCCCCAGACTTGTGCTCACGTCCCACTGGGGTTGGGTACCTTATATCGTCTTAGTACAATGAATTTAATCGGCTACTTCGTCAATAAACGTTTGAAAAGGAAGAGTAAACCTCCACTGGTTTGCCAGAGGAGGTTATTTTTCATACCAAACACAGCGCCAGTTTATTTAGCAAAATAATCTAGTACCTGGACCGCTCATCGTATTAAGTGAATAGCAATTGGTAAACTCTAAGCATTAAACTACTGTTTACATCCTGAAAAGAAATGAAACGCTACAAAAACCCTTTGATCCCAGATACTTTTAAATATACAAATCCTCAAGGTAGTATCCTTGGCCCAATCCTTTATACAGTTTATACAGCTGACATCCCAACTCATCCTAATACTATCCTTACCACGTATGCTGATGATACATGTGTATTATCAGTCAACGCCAATCCAGTTATTGCATCCCAAAGGCTCCAATCCCATATCACTGATCTTGAAGAATGGTGTCAAAACTGGAGAATTAAAATAAATTCTCAAAAATCCCGGAAATCACTTTTACCTTACGTCGTAAACCAATGACTTCCTGCCCTCCAGTATCCTTTAATAATACCCCACTGGTGCAGGTAGAACAGATCCGATACTTAGGGTTGCACCTCGACAAACGATTAACCTGGAATCCTCATACTAGACTGAAAAGACAAGAAACTGCTCGACGTTTCAGGCTACTTCAACACTTACTAGACAAACGCTCTAACCTCCCGATTAACTACAAAAGACTCATCTACATGACCATCATAAGACCTATTTGGACTTACGGAGTAGAGCTTTGGGGCTCCACTAAGCCATCGAATTCCTGTCGTATCCAATCCCTACAGTCCAAAATCCTTCGTAAAATCCTCAACGCTCCTTATTTTGTTAAAAATACCGTCATCCATAACGACCTTAATGTCCCATTTGTTGCTGATTTGGCCCGAACCCGGTATCTTTCCTTTCATAACAAACTTCATTCCCACTCAAACCCTCTAGTTTCAAACCTAGCTTCCTCTTCGATTCCCGATAATCCCCCGAGGCGTCTGAAAAGAAGATGGCCACGTGACCTTCTTAGTTGAACTAGTGATTTGAGTACTACCAGTGGGTAGTTTCTCAACTTGCCATTACTCATGTCATTTTGTATCACATAGCCTATTTACTGGATGTATTTTTTTTTATTATACAGTTGTAAATATCAAAAATAAATTTAAAAAAAAAAATATATACAAAGATGAGGCGACGGCAAATGGGACGAAGCCACGAGAAGAAAGGAACACGAAAGCCGATTTTAAGCAACAAGAAAGCCAAGGGACAGACAGATAGGGATTATCGGAGAAAATTATGGTGTGGGGTGCGGTTTTTGTACGTCCGTATGCCAGAATGAGAAGGGGATATAAAGGATTGAATACTTCTCTTGTTAAAAGGCCTAAATGTGTGGTTTCCGCGAAACGAACCAGACGAACGAAATTGCTGTCCTGAAAATCATAGTCATTCATAAGTCAGGACGATGACCCTGTCCCCAGTTACCGGTTAATAATTCAACCAGTTTGGAAGAGTCCAAAATATTTCCCAAAACCATAGGAAAACGAATAGTTTCCATTCTTTCAATTAATTGAATTTAAAATTGAATACAATTAAAATGATCCCTTTCTTCCACTTTCCCTCAGAAAAAATTCTTCTTCTCTCATATGGTGCTTATAGAAACAAGAACTGATGTCACTAAGTATCATGCAATGATGTTCTAGATCTCCTAAAGTCCAGAACGAGTATAATCTTAATTAATAAACAAATTATTAATAGCCTACGTGCATGAACAAATCCCAAATTAGTTTTAAGAATAATTACATTGCATAACTGTCTATAATAGAACAGAATTTGAAAAAATAAAAAACATACTGTGAGCTAATATGCTTGATGTTAACTCATTTAACGTCACTCTATGCTGCTAAGCCTGAAATGGAAGATGCTGCAGAAGGACTCATAAATGTCGCCTTTCCAGGTTTAAATAGGATAGGTATCTTTAACCTGAGAAACTATAAAGGCTTGGAAGCGCCATTTTACGTACCTCCGAAGAATGACTTCACCAAGCATTTTTGACTCCCTTCCAAAATAATAAAGGACTTTCCAGGCTACGAACTCGCGATCTTGGGCATAGAAGTTTGTTATGTTAACCACTAAAATACAGTTGACAGTCCTAATATGATAATTCAACCTATAAATCCTTAAGTTGGAAAAGAAAACAGTTTTTCTTTTACGATAAGTTAAAAAATTTTGATTTTTGACATTTCACTAATTATCTTGTAGTATTAATTATAGGACAGCGAAGGATGGCAGAGATTGGCTGGCTGTGGTCGTGGAGGCCCGGGCTCTTGCAGGACCATAGTGCCAAAATAATTAATTAACTAATTAATCATAGGGGTATAAACATAGCAATAGGTAATAATGTAATAAAAATATCATTAAAAAATCAGGACCGGAGTTTAACGTTAGCAAGAAATACTTTACAACCGAAAACGGATTTCGTGAGAAAAATACTAATAATAAACAGAGGAATGATGAAATAAAAAGAAGCTAAAGAGGATGAGAAGCAGCGGTAGGGGAAGGGGGAGGGAAGATGGGAGGGGAGAAGGGGGGAGATGCACAAGATAATTAAAAGCCCCTCTAGCGGATTAAGTGAAGAAATGTGTGCCGGCTCAAGTGGCCCTCTCCCGGAGGCCAGGGCTTAAGTCTCATTACGGCCTAGCATCTCCAAAGCCACCGTCCGGCTATATCCCTTTTTTCCATCTTCCCTACTAAAAATAATTTTTAATTTGTCACAGCGTTCTATAGAGGCGATGGTGAAAGAGAGGAAGAGAGAATAAAAGAGAGAGAGATTTATATTCTCAAAAACAATTTAATACAAAGTCTTTACTTGAAAAAATACACATAAAATATTATTATATGGCGCTAAGTCCCAAGATGGGACTTCAGAGTAGTGAAGTCGTAGTTGCATCGCCCGATCTTTAGGCTTAAGTGAGCTTATAACAACCTTTCTTAATACCTCGATCTCAATGAAGGGGGCGTATGTGAGATAAACACCCCCCTCTCCCAAAATCTTCGTTATCCGGAAAGTAAAACATAAAATATTAGAAAACTAATTTTAAGATTTTTTTTTTTTTAATTTGAAACAGAATAAAGTCATAAAAGAAAAACCTTCATATACACGAAAGGCTTTTGAAAAGAATAATTTAGGATTTTACGACTATTCCTGCCAAAGCTATTTTTATTTTCTCTGCAATCCATTTTTTTTAAACTTTAATTATAAAGTAAAAATTAAAATACTAATAAAATTAAATAATAATTATAAAGCTAGAATTTAATATAAAACACATTCAAGTCCTTCCATGGAAATCTAAACAATGTTCGGAACAAATTCACACATTCAAAACCGTAATATATTCACCATGGAAACTTATTTCTAAATATACATTTTTCTGTGTTTAAAATTGTTATAGGCTAATATGAATTTATATATACATATATAAATTTAAAAAATAAAATTGTTTATTTCCAATAGAAAAGTTATGAAAATGGGTAACAAATAACCACCAATGTAACCAGCAATACCCCACGTCAACAATAATATGAAGATAGATGAAATACTCACAGTACCAGCAAGCCAGACTTGCTTATACCCATTAGACATTTTGATCAGAATCACACGAAAACCTTTCTTTTAAAAGGTCAGAACCTGCTGCCTGAGCCGATCTAAATGTCTTTAAAGTGAGCCAAATCCAAGTAACGAATGTGGAAACAACAGATGTATTTAAAAAGTAAAATATTAACGCGGATATGTAAGTGAAGGCGTTTGAAACTGCAACATCGCCTAGAAAATAAAAATAAAAAACAAAAGCAAAACAGAATATTAAATTTGAATTAAATGTGTTTACTGTTTCAACTCATATAGCTATCACAAGTTAAAACCTCTTAAATGTAAATTAAATGAAGTTATATTTACATTGGAATACAACAATGAATTAGTAAGTATAGGAGTGGTTATAGTGTGGCTATAGGCTATTTACAGCCCTATAGTGTGGCTATAGGCTATTTACAGCCCTATAGTGTGGCTATAGGCTATTTACAGCCCTAAAGTGTGGCTATAGGCTATTTACAGCCCTATAGTGTGGCTATAGGCTATTTACTGCCCTATAGTGTGGCTATAGGCTATTTACAGCCCTATAGTGTGGCTATAGGCTATTTACAGCCCTATAGTGTGGCTATAGGCTATTTACAGCCCTATAGTGTGGCTATAGGCTATTTACAGCCCTATAATTGTAATGCAGAGAGCAACAATATCAAGAGAGGAACGTTTTCAATAAAATCAAGTAGTTGATCCCAAGTAGATATAGTAAATATAATAATGGAGTTACTATTCTTTCTTATATAATCTTAAAAATTTTTTTCGTTTCCGCGATTCCTCTAGTATTTAAGCCAATTAATCCCTAAAGAACTTCCACATTGTAGAGGCGGCAAGTCGCTAATAGCCCTTAGGGGGCCATTATGAAATCCTCCCTCTGGTTACATAAGTCGAGTTTTAATATGTTAAACCAGAAATAGAGATAAAATTATGTGCAAGGACGCCCCCCTATCCCAGGGAGTTAGGAGGCCCAGTTTCTTGGAGCGTGATGGGGACGTATTATACAGAGCTTGGTCTGTATCAGATGAGCTCCCCGCAAGTTGTGCTTGGGAGGACTTGAATGGAATTGCCCTGCTCATACATCCCCGACCGGCCCGCCCAAACTTTCGCAACGTTTTCACATTTCGCCGTTTCAATAGCCTATTCACCCTCCAGCCGGAGCTGTAAATATACTTTTTTGTCGAGGTGTGGTAGCCAATCTCTCCAGTCCCGATATGGTTCAACATCTGGAGTCGGCGAGGAGTTTTTTACAGTGAGGTTATTTATAATGTCAAGATATATTACCCTTTTGATATACAACAGCATCTATATAAAATTGTATTTATGTTTAGGTAGTTTATTTTTTGCCCTTAAAATTTTACTTTTATGTTTTACGGTACATAGTATGCATGACAAGAAGCTCATATACAAATGTACAATCGAAAGCACATTGCTTGGGTATCCAGGCAAGAAAAAAGGACTAATATCGAAATCCTATAGATATGGCGAAAACAGATTGGCATGGCCATGTCAGAAGAGTGTAGGAGGAAAGATTTCCCAATTTAATTTCCTATTGGAACGCTGGAGGAAGAAAAAGGCGAGGAATACCACGAAAAATGAAGGATAGAAGGAATTTAGGAAGGTATGCACGATCCTGGTCTGAGGAAGGATGATCTACAAAATGAAAGAAAATGGAAAAAATCAGAAGTAAAAGAAATTTTTCGTAGAAGGAAACCTCAAACTGAAGATACCCGTAATAAAATTACTGATTACTAGTCATCAGCCTATCAAGTTAATTAGAATAATCAATTACTTTTTATTTTAATTTAGGGTAGTTCTATTAGACGTTCAGTCGACAGATAGAAACGTATATGGGATGATTGCGTTAAGGGTTCTAGTTCATACTGGTAGGATTTGGGTTTCGGTAGTAGTTGATATAAGGAAGTATATAAGCAGATATTAATGGTAACGGCAGCAAACCTTTGAGTTCGAAAAGTCTCATTATTATCATCTTGACGCGAAGACTAAATGAAAGTCACATAGCAAATTGGAGAGATTTCATTAACAGTGAATCCGAAGCATATACATTAATATAATCCGAGATTGAGGAAATCTCCAAATTGGCCATACTTTTTAAGCCAAAATACTTGTTGGTTGCTACTAATTCACGTTGGTGACTAATAATGGTAGGCATGGAAATCATATTTGCACACATTTCTGATGGAGAGGGAGCAAGAATTGAGATAAATCCCACTGAACCATCCCATTGCAGAAGCCACTGCCTCAAAACGTGTGAGGGGGAAATATGTGTTAAAACGAAGGCCTGAGGAACAGGTGGATATGAGACGAGATCGAATATAGGAGATGGAATTGTTACACCTAAGAGAGGGGGAGCCGGAAGGAGGTTCAGAGGGTCCCTGCTCCGCCACAACGAAAGCTCGATTCTGCTGATCTTGACATCGCGTCCTCCGGAGCTGTGAGGGATGGGACAATTAGGAGGATATGTAATTACACAGCTGCGAGGATCGGGTCGTCTCAATGCCCTCCCAGGAGGAAAACGATTCATTATTTAGCGGATCGATAAATGAAGCAGTGATTCAAGGATCAGGGGGAAGCGGGAATCTTCCCTAGGCCTTCTAAAAGGCAATGGATGGTCGAGTCCAACTCTTCTTAATACTTCAAGAGTTTTAACAATAAAACTAAACATAGATAAATGGATTTACTTATTATGAGAACTCAAGGTTACTAATAACTTATAAGAACCAAAACGCTGAGTTAAAATCCCGCTGGTGGGTAGACTTTGATTTAATCTTTTTAGCAGCCGGAGATGAATCCCGCGGTATCTAAGATCCTCCTGGGGCTCACCCAGCATATATAAAGAGGGTACCTAAAATAAGGGAGAAATCTGGTAGTTGAGCGTGACCTAGGACAAATCACCTCCCTTCACATACGTTTTCCAAGAAACAGAGCGGTAAAAAATTATTATCAATGATGACATTAAGTTATTAAAAAAACAAAACAACTATTCATTTTCTAATTCCCAGCTACTTTGATGTGAAAAAACTACTCTCTTGGGTTAGGTATTGTACTGTTTCGAAACCAACGGATGTGCACAGAGATAGTTAGGCCGAGATCACACCCAGGTGACGGTTTTTATTACCCAATCAAGGGTAACACTATATGGAGGCTGAGAGAGCCCAATGTGGGTCTTTAGATCTCACAGAGTCCAGAGTGGCTGTTGACAGGTAGTATAAATTATCTGGCACACCTGTATTTGAACCCGAGACCTTCGGATGATTAATAGGGTGATATTTAATTTATAAATTTACTCGGTATAACTACTACTAAAAATAACTACGTTTAATTAAATTCAACAATCAGGTTTTCCAAACCAACAAGCGGAATCTACTTATGTCTTTTAACGGATCGAATAATTTATTTGCCACACCTGACACACATAAGTCCAAATACTATTATATGAAACTAGTAATAGCGAAACTGCAGGAAACAATTTTTAATAAAACTTTTAATTAAGTACATGAGAAATTTTTAATTATAAACAACCCTTTTTTAACAAATTACTTCTATTGATAAAATTTAATTACACTGACCCTCTCACCTCTCTGTGATAACGAAGTTCCGACATTTTATTTTTAGCTTTAATTTTTTTACCTTTTACAGGAGTTATATCCATGACAGCACATACCCCAGAGTGGCAACCTACCGAAAAGAAGCGCGTAGAGGGAGCGGGAGACAGTTTTGGCAAAAACCGTTCCTACCAGGGGGGTGGTAGGGGCGACATTCCCCAGGGAAAATGCTCCGACTGGCGTTCAACTTAATTATCTAAAGATAAAGCCTCAACTGTCGAGGGACTGGCTCCAATGTCCTAATTGGCTCGCCCCGGCATAGCTTTTAACATTTTATTCGGAAAATATTTCAACGGTTCCGCAATTATTTTCCTCGATCGGAAAATAGAAAAAAAATCATTCCCTGACATAGGATGAATCATTAAGAAGAGTGTCACGAAATAAAAAAATTTAAACAGAAAAAAATTAACATCAGAGTAAAGAAGGTATCCGTTCCGCAAGTTGTCTCGTCAGAAAGTCACAAGTTTTAAATTTTCATTGAAATATTTAGTTTCATTATGTCCTATCCCAACACTTCTATGATGAAACCCCTGATGCTGAGATGTAAATTCCATGAGATGAATATATGAAATTGTAATTTAATAAGCTGTTCTCGGCTCAAATAAAGGTTAATGTATAAATGAAATTAAACTAGACAAAATACGTTATACTTCCGAAATTTTTTATTGCCACTTAAAACTGTAACTTTTTTACTAAGATATTTATTAAAATTTGATTTATCTTTATTCTTAAAGAAAATTTAACTAGATATTAAAAAAGCTTCTGTTATGCAATCATCGACTTTGGTCATATAGTAAAAGTTTTAATACGTGTAAAAAAAATATAGGTATCAGTTCCGTAGGTTGTCGCTTCGAGCTAAGTAACAACACGTTTTAGCTTTTCATCCGTTTCCATATTAATAATAGGTAATGTGTATATTTTGGTAATCATTTCACAACAAATGAACGTTTCGAACTACAGGTGGTGATATAACCTAAACAGTCTATGTAAGTCAGTTTTTTAAACTATATACAGTCATCATTGATAGTTACTATACACATGTAATACTAAAATCCATGAAGGTTCTTGGGTTCAGTACGTGGTAGAGACTGTACTGTTTCACGGACAACGGTTGTGAAGGGAGGTGATTCGTCGTAGATGACGCTCAACCGCCAGATTTCCCCCACCAGATTTTGGGTACCCACTTTATAAAGGCTGATTGAGCCTCATATCCCAAACGATCCATCACCGACTGTAACAGTTTAAATAAAATCTGCCGCTCCCATATGTGAATTCGGAACCTTCGGCAGATTTTTAT
The DNA here is from genome assembly GCA_964056705.1 of Troilus luridus. Taxonomy (NCBI): domain Eukaryota; kingdom Metazoa; phylum Arthropoda; class Insecta; order Hemiptera; family Pentatomidae; genus Troilus; species Troilus luridus. The sequence goes on from OZ057414.1 coordinate 62,951,438, forward strand.
TCTTTCGAGAATATTAAAAAGGGAACAAATGAAAAGTTAAAACTGGTTGTGACAACTCGAAGCAACAAACTGCGAAACTGATACTATAAAAAGTTTTCAACAGTTATAAAACTGGTCTTTATGCAATAAAGAATTTACATTACACTTAATGAAATAATAAAGCATTAAACATTTTAGTGTCAAAGTGGCTAATTTCAAAACATATATTTTTTAATAGCTAGTTCATTTTTTATTGTTTGAAAAACAACTATAAAATTACAAGGTACTCTTATTTCAGAATAAACATAAATGAAATAAAAAAGATCAAGGAGTAATAATTTAGATTAACATTAATTTAGATTTTAAGTAGTTAAATAGTTTTTAGTCACCGTACTGAGAACTTTTAATTTGTGAATATAAATTTGACTTAGACATTAACTTGAGCTGAAAACAATTTATTAAAACTTCATTGAATGTATTAAATATTGTTTCTTAAATAAATCCTCAATAACATGGAATTTACAAAACAGAATCAGGGATATTGTCACATAAGTATCGGGACAAGGCATTTTAAAATAATTTCAAAACCGAAATCGTCAAAAATTAGAAATGGGAATCTTCATAAAAAATAATTATTAATATTTAAGCCAAATCAAGTTGCATAGAAACAAGGGTTTTGGTAAAAACTTGAATGGAAAAACATATGACTATGTCGAATTAATCGTTGTAGCAATGTTATTCTTCGGAAGTAGTTTCTCAATTTTTTTTTTTTAAATAGTACACATTATTTCAAACAAGCCTTTCGCATGATAAAATTACTTATTAGTATTATTTGAGGCGTTCAGGACCAAAATATTAGAACTCCAAAATTTCAAATTACTTTTTGAAATTTTTCGCTAGGTTTTAGTTCTTACTAGAGATTCTAGTATTTAGAAAATAAATAATCTATTCTCATGGTTTTAGTCTGGTTTTGAATCTGAAATTTCGGGAGCATAAAGCATTGCTTGACTAAACTAACAAAAATCTGATAAGTTCTTTTTTTGAAAATTTGAGATAGCCGGACTTGACCTCGAACGCTTCATTTAACCTTTACTTCTACAAACGTATCTTAAAAATTGACAATACTACTATTTATATTTGTAATACATGTAATTGTGAAAAAATAACGCGCTTTTTATCACACACTTAAATTGGTTATGAACGATCGAGATGTAATAAAATTAACAAAAATATATAATTTGAGGACAGTACGAAGAACACACGTAAGACAAACATATGAAAAATTGAGGGAGGGAAAAAGGTGAAGCAGTCCTCACACATAGGTGTTAACAAGGCGAGAGGGTTCCTCTCATTACCAGCTCCAATGTCCCTTAATATTAATCACAAGGTAAAAAAATGAGATCCTCCTGTTGACGTCTGCCATGACCATAAGTTATATCTCACCTGTCATAGCCCGCAAAAACAGACAGTATATATACTCGCGATAAAAATAGCAACTGGTTAGGAGGTGGTCTCCCTTGGGTTCGCCGCTAACACCCTTACAGATAATAATGCCATCCTTTACAATGTCTTCAACGGAAATATACGACAGAAGAGAGAAGCAGTCGTTGAAGTACAAGCAGCCGTAAAAACATACATTAATAAGAATAAGACACTCCCCATTAATTAATAAAAAATAACTACTATCCAAAAAAGGATGATTATGGAAAAATATATTCTTATTAAGCATTTAAATAGCAAGAGCAACATTTTTATACAGATGATAGCAGATAACGGGTATTCAGATAGATATATTAAAATTAATTAAAAAAATGTTGGATAATTAATAATAATGAAAAGAACACATTACAATAATGGTGTAAAAACAGTTGGTTTCTTAAATAGAAAAGCCTAAATATATTGCTATTTTAGTACTACTGCTTACTAGTCAGGAATATTTTTTTAAATATACAAAACACGCCTCACACTTTTAAACACCTCAAAATTTTATTGAAGATCATATAATACCATATTTCTATAAAAGTACTCATATATTAGTTTATTTGAGAAAGGATACACATTTTTTCAAATAAAATGATTTAATACATCTGTTAAAAATGATTGAATAAATCTGTTAAAAATCTGATATTTAAAATTTTAATGATAATTGTGATTAAGTCTAGTTAGGAGTAAAACAATAAAAATCTAGTGGTGGTTAAATAGCAGAATATAACTTCGAATAGATTAGAGACACCGAACGAATTTAGGCCCAAAAATATACTTAAATCTAATTATTTAAAAAAAAATTTATGAATTAAATTGTAAATATACATTATAATGCTAAAGTGAAATATTACTTTGCTTCATAATTGCTTTTTTTCTCTCTCATTAAACAATTAAATTAAGTGATATACTGTGTACAATAAAATATATTTTCAAATATATATATACCTAATAGAAGGACAACGAGCATGATAATAACCCTTAACTTGGAAGAATTTTATTTTTATAATATCAAAATAATATTCAAACCACTTAAGCCATATGACCCAAGGATGTCTAGAAAAAACATGCCATGAGGGTAGTTAAAAAAAATCACATGTATCTTGTGGGATACATTGATAGGAACATTAATAAATAAATTACGCTAAATTCTGATGTATCTCCACAGATACATTATCAAGAAAAGGGTTAAACCAGATACTATGCAAGATAATATACATACATACATACATATATATATATATATATATATATATGCATATATATATATATATATATATATATATATGGAATAATTATTTGATGATCTTATATCACTATTTAAGTGTATACTGGCATATTATTAATTATCATTACATATATATACAATATATTACCATATAACTATTTAATTAATAAAGGAATTAATACTTTGAACTCCACCCTGACCTTTTCCCCATAAGAATACGTAGTTAAACTAAAATTAAAATTATTTAACATAGTTATAATTATGAGGGGGGAGAATTTCCCTAAAATAAATCCCCCCTAATAAATAGCCGACAGTAACATTAAACAACAGTAATTAGTTTTGCCTTATTAAACAGATCGTGTAGTTTAATCCTATTCCAGACACAAAAGGATTTATCTCCCTTAAACATCATTTATTCCCTTCCTTTTTTTTTTTATCTACTACGCTTTGGGGTAATTAAAATACTAAAGAAAAAAAAGTTGGGCTCGTATGTTTCGGCTTAATACGTCCATTTAGTTGCCAAATTTATTGGCTGCAATTATTCTCTATCCCGACCGATCCCCGAGGGATCAGCTCATGAAGGTATTCCTAATACTTACTAATTTCCCTGATTCCGATGAAGAATTAAATCATATCAAAGAGAAACGCAACGCATATTTTTAAAGATCCAAGATTAGGCTTAGGTAGATAAGAAAATCCGTCCCATGAATCTATCAGTACGTTAATTCTGTTTACATGAGAAGTAATTTCTCATATAATCTGAACAGCTTTCCTTTACGACGTTGCATCATTAATCGCAATATAGTTGTAGGCACCTTTACCCAGTGAAAACAACATAAAATAAAAATTAACCTCTAACGTACGTAAGCAGGTTTAGATAAAAGAGATTATAAGTTTTAAACCTTCAGTTTTTTTTTGTTTTTGGAAATTTTGCAGTACAGTCTGATACTCTGCAATCGTCATTATCGCCGCTTTAAAGATATAAGATGGCGGCTGATAGAAACTTTCATAATTATTAATCTGATTATTATTAATTTTTAAACCATAATTTAATTTATTATCACAAAATCAAATAAAAAAATGCGTCTGTCCGCCGACCAAAGGTATTTTCCAAGACTACTGAACCGATTTCATTAAAATTTAAAATCACGACAGATAGCCCATTCAATACGTCTGTACCTCGTCCATTTATAAAGATGTATTGTAGAATGTTGATAGCTTGGAACATAAGTTTTAAATTCTTAAACATTGTATCGCTAATAGTTGTGATTTATCAATCCATCCTCCACTTCCATCCACTTCTAGCTCTTCTCATTTTTCTTTTCACACTCGAACATCATAAATACATATTAGTTTACAACTTCACATCATTATTTTATTGGTAACTTTATGTTGAACTCGATAGAATTATTTTATAAAGTGTTATAATATATTATAAATAAATAAAGTGTAAAAGTTATTTATTAACTGAAACAGGTAGAATTGTTTTGAAAAAATCATTGTTTGATTATTTGATAATTCCACTAATGTCTAGGAATAATAAAACACTGTGTAATAATTTACAGGCATTTTAATACCTCAAACAATTTGTACCATTTACATTTAATTTTTTTTTTAAAGTTATTTAATGAAATTTACAACTGTATGACAGAATACATCAAGTAAATATAATGGCACATATAACGTTTAAATTGGCATGAAACGACAAGTAGAGAAACCTCCCAGTGGTAGTACTCAATTGAAAAGTTCAACTTAAAAGATCAGGATGCCATCTTTTCAGACGCCTTGGAGGATTATCAGGAATTGAAGAGGTTGCTAGGTTTAAAAACGGTGGGTTTGGGTGGGAATGGAGTTTGTCATGAAAAGATTGATATCGGGTTCGGGCCAAATCAGCAGCAAATGGGACATTAAGGTCATTATGGATTACTTTGTTCGTTACGAGGAATACTTTGTTCGTATTAGGATTGAATACGAGAGGAATTCGAGTGGAGCCCTAAAGCTCTATTCCGTAAGTACAGATGGGTCTAATGATTGTCATGTATATGAGTCTTTTGTAATTAATTGAGAGCTTAAAGCGTTTGTGTAGTAAATGTTGAAGTAGCCTGAATATGCTATAACTGGATCAGTGTTGACTGATAATAGACATGTGTCATCCGCATACACATTTAATTTTAAATCAAAAAGTGCACACATAATTATCTTTTAACTTATTCTAACTTCAAATGATTATTCTAATAATAATCACTTTTCAGTAGCAAGTAGGGGTGTGAAAAAGTTAGACAGGATTTTGGAATCGCTTTACATCCATATCCTTCATAAATATACTCCGATGAAACTGGAAATCTGCCTACGACGGAAAACCGAATTACCGAACTCTTGAATATGAGTTGAGAGAAAACAAGCGAGGAATTGCCTAGGACGAAGTTACGTAAGTCATTTCATGCATGTTAAACATGTTCTCTTCAAGCCACCGAATTCGGTTACATGGCCATGCCTCCGGGGAGGTAAATGAGTCCGCCATTTTGGTTTAAAATTATTGCGTAATAGGTCGTCATGAAAATTGTTTGTCTTTTAGCCATTTTGTGACACGCGTAGGTAATTCAAAAAATGATTAAACCATAACAATGGATTTCTAAAGATACATCTTGACTCCATGGTTTACGCAAGACACAGTATAAAAGAGATCTTTACTATTTACTAAATTACTGGAAAGACTTTCATCTTCAGTGATGATGTAACACAAGAACTACAAAAAATAAAAATACAGTATTTCCATCTCCAGTTAGTGCAAAAAGGTTATACAAAACACTATAAAATTAAGAAGAATATTCTAAACAGATCGTCTTCGCAAAATTGCAGTTTATCGTTTTCAACACTAAACCGACATTTCTTTTCTGTTTGTTTGTGAATGAATTAACCAATGTGATATCCCTCAACTTTGATTTCTAATCCAAGTCATTTTAAAGTTACATTCATTACATGTTACGTGAATCTTATTTACTAAACGAAGAGTAATTAATGTTCATAACAATACGTCCACTGTTGTCCTTTTATTTAGAACAAAACATACTAAAGTTTTGACCTATATTTTCTAAGATAACACTAAGTTACAGCACAATAACAGATAGGCATCAAATTAAGTTATAGTCTGAAAATTACAATTCTTTGTTTTTTTTTGGTTAACCCAGGAAGGTTTTTTTGGTTCAAAGCAAGTTAGAGATTACACCGTTTCAAGGACGAAAGTTGTAAAGGGAGTTGTTTAGTCCGAGATCACACTTAGCCCCCAGGTTTCAACCCCAATTAACCACTATAGTTACTGAGTGAGCCCCAGGGGGTTCAGTAGACGCTACAAGTTTTATCTGTGGCTGTAGAATTTACGCGCCTCACTCTCCAAGTCTAATCAGCAAGTGACATACAGTATCTTGAAACTTTGTTAGAGAAAGATTTAAAGATGTGTTTTCAATTTCGAATACAAAAAAGAAGGGGAAGCGGTGTTTGTTGACGAAACTACAACAGTTGTAGTTCGTTTATGATGTTTTTGCATTACCAGTTACTTTTAATGCAAAAACATCATAAAAATAAAAAGAATTACAACAATTAATTAAAAAAGAATGGAATCATAAATTGCAACTTCACAACTAAGGGGAAGAAAGTAACAAATAGATCAATAAATCTATCTTAATTAGACACGGATAGGGCATCATCACTCTTAATAACAGCAACTTCCCTTTCGCTATCAATTAAGAAGGCATTTATCATCGCGAGCCACTCCGAACCATAAAAACAGCGAGCGAGCTGAGCCAAAGCGAAAAAAAAAATATATAAATAGGAAAAAAGTAGCAAAAATGATATTAAAAATTTAAATATCAAGAGAATAATCCCCACCCTCTACTTTTCAACATTTCGAAGAATTTCAAATTCATAAAAACTTAATTATCCAAAACAAAAATAAACTCATCGAAATTCTTCAAGCAACAAGAAAGAAGAACCACTTACCTGAAAAAAAAGAAGACAGAAAATTATAAGGTGAGGATCGCGAACTAACACGTTGTTCCAAGGAACACATTTAAAAAGAACAATAGTAGCTTTGTGCTGCAATTTCCTGAACGAAAAGATTGGCCCAACAACGAATAATTGTATACCTGCGGGTTGGAAAATCCACAAAGGATTATGAAACGAAAAAATTTCAACTGCCTAAGCCACTTACAATTTTACCTCCTCCTTATTAAAAAAAAAAAAGAACTCATAAACTCCATTTCATAAAGAGTCTTGGGTTCGGTAAGTGTTAGAGACTGTACTGTTTCTTGGACAAGGGTTGAACAGGGATGTGATTAGTTACGTCCAGACCTTCTAGGCACTGCAAATCTACCACGGAGCAAGTCAACTCCCAGCATACCTACATATCCTAATAAAATATACGATATATGATATAATATATGATATAATAAAATAAACGAGGCGTTCAGAATACGAATTTGGTTAACTAAGGAAATTTCAAAAATTGATTTTTGTTAGTTTAGTCAAACAATATTCTTTGGCGGCTTATTTCTCACGGTTTTAGTCCTGTTCAAAACCTAAAGTATCGGAAGCACAAAGCATTGCTGGATTAAACTAGCAAAACATTTGAAAAAGTTACTTTTTACAATTTAGAGCTATCCGGTTTTGGTCCTGAACGAGTCATATATTGCATAGACATAATTATATTGTAACGACTCATATAAAGTTTCGAATTCTAAAATAGGATCACGGTTCATTAAAAAGTTAATAAGCGCTGTGCCAACTGGGAAGCGTCTAAGGACCGTAACGTAGACGGGTACAATTAATTTTAGAGTGATCTGGCGGATTTTGATTTGGGTAGTAATCCGTGGACGGAAGTTTGTAAGCAGAGATTGGAGGTATCGGCATCGAGCCTTCGGGTTCGCTAAGCCTTATTATTATTATTATAAAACAAGAAAATGGAACATATAATGCATAGCATGAGATAAAGGCAAGTATTTTTTATTTTTTATTTTATTTTTGGATACTTCCAATGCCATTAATAAAAAATAAATAATAAAAAAGGCAAGTAGGCAAGTAGAGAAACTACCCACTGATGTACTCTTATGAAACTTTTAAAAATAATCGGTAATAAATGCTATCAATCTGGCAATGGTTATTATTATAAAATGGTCGGCAAAGCAGAACAAAAAATTAAAGTGAAATTCGATAACGAAACGGAGAAGGGAGGTAGAAGGTAGGTATTAAAAGAATCAAGTTCTAGCTATCGTTGGTATTCATGCCGGGGGGCAGAGGGGGGGGGGGAGGCTGAGCCATCACTTCCCAGGGCTAGGGACACTTTTTGCCGCTGTTAGCCGCTTCTAATTATGGCAATATCCCTTTACCTTCGCCCTCCCCCGCCCATTAACAATAACCCTTTAGGGCGCTCCGATTGGCAGATCGCTTTATTAGCAACCTGCTTCACCCTTAGCGGGGCCTTTTATGAAAACGATGGATCATACTCTTTTCTTCAGGAGGGGTGTATTGATATGCGATAATATAAACTCCCAAACAATCATTGACAACAGTGAGCATCATTTTTTCAGTTACGCAACTGGGTCCGTCCACTCATAAATATGCCCCTCATTAAGGATAGTGTAACAGTTAAAGACAGAAGTCAGTACCAAGAATATCTATTGTATTTTATAATGCAGTTATAGAGTGGGCTACCCGCGGTGTAGTGTTTTGCATAACAACCTTCTATGTCCTAGATCGCGGGTTCGCAGTTGATATGAATTTTGAAGTGAAAACATATTTAGTCTTGGTTAGCGATTTTGAGAGGGGATAATTTTGTGGGTTCGAGTCAGCAACATTTTCAAGACTAGCCAACCCTAGTGGGCTGTACATGAGTTATACGATTTCTTTTAATCAACTCAAGTTTAAAGGTTAGACTACCATTGATATACGAAAAATTATATTTAGTATAAATCGTTTAATAGTGGTGCTGCTATTGATATTTATAAATGATTGAACTTTTCGTTTCCCCTAAAATATTTAATATGCAATTGTTAAATGTCTTGTTTCTTTAAATGATTAAAAGTACAAGTGACCTATGTATTGTTGAACTTAATGATGATAATATAACTATATAAAAACAAAATCCTGCACCACTACAACCCGTGAACGGGTCTGGGGTTCAGTACACGGTAGAAACTGTACTGTTTCATGGACAACGTTTCTGCAAGGAGGTGACTTGTCCTAGGTCACGCTCCACCGCCAGATTTTCCACCCTTATTTGGGGTACCCTATTTTTATAATATTTTATAGAGGTTGGGTGAGCCCCAGGAAGGTTCTAGATCACATATGATCCATCTCCCGCCGCAAACAGACTAAATAAAAGTAACGGCCTGCAGCGGGATTTGAACCAGGATTTCCGGCATGGCAACTCAGTGCTCTACCACTGAACCACTCCGCTCCCTAATATAACTATAGACTAATTATTATTTCAATTAAATTATTGATATTTTTTATCGAGCTTGTGAAGCCCAACATATGTTTGGATTATTAAATAAACTACTAGCAAATGTATATAATTATTGTCAATATATTTAAAAACCGGACTAAATTTACAAATTTGAAGTTTAAATAATTCAGACTCGTGATTTATAATGAAGCGATTTATAAATCCAAAAAAGAGCACAGTTATTCCTAAGTCTTGAGTTTCATTTCTGTCCAAATTCCTCATTAATGTCTATTTAATTATTTTTTTCTTGGTATGTATCGATTGATAATATCGATTGGTTTTCCATCGCGAATATACTTCGAGATTTTTTATTTGTTTTCTAATTGCATTCTAATAATAAGTTTATCTATATTCTTGAGTTTTTGCTGTATTATATCACATACATACATATTTTCATGAACAACGTGATAATACACACGCTATTTTTTTTATTTTTCCTCTGGCTTAAATATTAAGAAATATTATATCTGCTATAAGCGAACGTTGATCAGTTAACGTTGAAGCCTGGATAGAGATTGCCAAGAAGGGCCACTCGTGTAGGATTTGTTAGTGGATGAGGGTGCCCACATGAGGCGACTGCCAGTAGCACAGTAAAACTGGAGTTCAAGCCTTTATCCGATCTCGTTCCATTATATTGTCCTACTTCGATGTATCGATTCCATCTCGATAAGTTTTCACGCTATAAAAGACATTTTATTATCTGTGTCCTCAATAATATTATTGGAAATCACAATAAAAATTACAGATGTACATAAAAGAATTTTTAAAAAGAAAATTGGTGGAGAAAGTAGTGGTAAAAAAATAATTTCTAAAATTTGGAAAATTATATTTTTATTTACTAGCATAATTTTATGAATTAACTACACTATTATTATTATTATTATTATTATTATAATTTTTACTACTAACACTATTTATAGGAATTATATTTCGCCTCTATCAGTACCATTTTCTTGTCCATAATTATACGGTCAACTACTAATTATTCAAGATAAATTAATTTCGTTTTTTTTTAACTCCTAATTAGGGTAAGAAGACATTGTAATTGTAAATAAAAAATATTAAAACTTCGATTCATTCATTCAACCCATTCATATTCTTTCCCCAACCACTTTCAAGACCAATACGCCAAACAATACTTAAAGATAAAGGTACTTAATACTTTCCATGAAAGAAATTTAAAAAAAAATATTCTGCTGTCTACTCCATACTAATCAATAAGAAAAACATTACAAATGCTACTCATGAAGGATCTTGGCTTCAATATATTGAGAAGGCTGTACTATTCCCAGGTAAATTGTTGTGAAAGGAGGTGATGTGCCCGAGAATATATTTAACCGCACAGTTTTATCACAAATTGAGAGTATCGACTTTATAGAGGTTGGATGAGCCCCTAGGGGGTCTGCACATCCCCCAGGGTAATAGTTGTTAACACGTTAAATAGTTTATCCGCTACAGCCCGATTCGGTTAAGGGACCTTAAGCACATCTATTCAGCGCTCTAAACACTGAACTCCCCTGCTACACATACAATTCAATAATAACATTCAATTTTATTTTTCTATTCTGTCATCTCTCCCCTATATAGACGATTTCATCCATTTTTTATGAAAGTGGTCTATAAATCCATAAAAGGTGTCGTTCATTCAGGAATAAAGGAAGAAAATAAATGTAAGGAAGAGAGTTCATACTAAGAGCGACTGATACCTGACCCCAGGCTAAGCTATGGATCGCGAAATATTTGGAACGAACTAATCCAGATTATCAAACTGGGGCTGGAGAAATGTTGAGATTGTTTTCGAAGAGCGAAGAAGTTAATGCGTATTACAGGACATTGGAATGGTAGCCCTAAGTTACATCCCGCTCCGCTCCAGGGCTAACTTTACGCCCTTTCAATTTCCCAAGGGCTCTTATCAGCTCAGCAACTTTTGCTAAATAGGTTTTGGGATTTTTCTACTCCCTCCCTTCATCCCTTCATTAGCTGATCCTTTCAGTAGGGCCGTCTCATTAGAACCTATTAACTCCTATAATCGAGTTAGCATTCTTGTAAAAATAAAAAAAACAAATACATGTATAAATAAAATAAAAATAAGCACACCTTTGCGGAGATGATTAAGCAGGAACCTCATTAATCAAAATTTATCTACGATTCATATAAGTGTCATCACTGTACACCATTTCACGAAATAGTTCCCCTTAGTTATCGGATGATCGATGTGTTCATATCTGTATTGTGTATATAATATTATGTAAGCCCTAAATTGTGACATTGCTCATGAAATGAAAACATCATCTCCAGGGAGAGCAAAGGGAAGAAGATAGGACTTGAGCATATTCTGGATAGTTAGAGAGTAGAGAAGTCGCCATGTTAACTGGTAATTAATAATGATAATCGATAGATAGTAGTCAATCTAGTTTGTATCAGAAATTATTTGTATAAATATGATATATCTATTCTTTCGACAATAAACAGAGTTCTTTCTTACAGGTCAAGTATGTTTGTTAACTCCTTATAACGCTGAATCCTTGCACAACTTATGGATTTTTCTTAAAGATGATACTGCAAATTAAAAAAAACAACAACATCTCGAGTAGGAAATCTCAATTTCTAGGATAAAGAAAAAGTCGGTACTAATTAAAAATTAATCATGTAAATAAAAAAAATATTTTTTATTTTTAACTTGCCTTTCGACAATATTGGTTTCGTTGATAGATCATAAAGAGGAGACGTTTGGAGAGCCCGAAGCGGCGACATTAATAAAGATAGATGAGGGATGTGGAACGTCTGAGAATATATAATATAATAAAGTTCGATAGAATACCGAAACGCTTTTTGGGAAATCTGACGGCAAGCACAGAAGAGGACGTCCTCTTCTCATCATCGATTCCTTATTATGCTAACATAATGCCAATAGAATTTATTGACCAATTCCAAAGCGGAAGGTTGCCTTCATCTGGGCAAAAAGGTTGGTCCCGTTCTCACCTTCCACCCTCACACGAACTCATCAAAGTACCTGCAGCTCTCTACTTTCGTGAGGGGAGTGTCCCTCTCAGTAAACACGCATGTCTGCTCCCGAAGGGTTTCACTCAAAAGAGGGTCTGATCGTTACTACGTGACGGTAGTTTCCTGTAAAATTGGGGGCTTCGGTTAAAATACTCACAAGCCCCACTTATTTGCAAGTCCCTCTCGTCATTCGCAACATAATATATGTACATATACATTCACAAAATGTAATTGAATTTGTTTATCAGAATGTAATGGCTTCGAAATATTTTTGCAAACAATTTTAATTCCAAGTACATGATATTGTAGTAATTAAGGAGTGTTATTAAAGTAATTCTAAAAGTTATAGCAAGATTAGCAATTATAAAAACTCAATAATTTGAGACTTGATCTATACTATTTACCTAAATAAAAAAAAAGCCTGTACCACACCTGTACCTCTATAATCCATCCAGAGTATTGGGTTCAGCACAAGGTAGAGAAGGTACTGATTCTAGGACAATGTTTGTGCATGGAGGTCATACTCAACCGCAAGTTTAGATACAACAAGGTCCATCCGTTAGATTAAATAACTACACAATGATAATTAATAATATATACACACTCACCTCCCCAATAACTTGGGTCTTAATCCATTCTATTATTTTTCTAAATATTTTTATTTGAAAAGAAAAGATATGTCCAGGACCGGGACTCGAACCCGGGTCGTCCAGATCGCTAGTCTGGAACTCTACCAATTGGGATATCCTGGCTGTATCAGGATATTTCCCCGGTCATGGTCATATCCTTTCTTTTCACTGATCCCATGTCCCCGCGTTCTCGCAATTTGCGATGCATACGAGGGGAAGAATGTTCTTTGAACATTTATTTAATTTGGATCTTGTTGACTTACGTCATTATAATTATCATAATTTATGTTATTTTATTAGTTATTGATTTTATTAATTTTTCAATATTTTTATTTGAAATGAAAAGATATATCCAGGACCGGGAATCGAACCTTACCTTTTCAAATAAAAATATTTAAAAATCAATACCTAATAAAATAACATATATTATTTTTCTAAATAAATTAGAAAAGTGACAAGTGTGATAGAGCACTGGATGCCAATAACGATCCAGTAAACATTGACTTGAACTTTCGCCAGTTTTTCGTTTTATGTGTTAAAGTAAACTTTAGAAACAATAACTGTTTACAATAAGTTGTGACATTTTTTAAAAACAGGTTTCACAGTTAATTTATTCGTTAGGCAGTACTAATGTTATTTCTATTACATTTCAAGCAAATTTATCGCGGTACCACGAAAAGTATTCGTTCACATTACAGTAAAAGCAAGTATAGCTTGTCGTTTAAAAATTTACTTGAGCTAAAAGCTTCGTCTACGGTAAACAGGTTTCCGCGAATAAATTTCCATACCATGAATGCAATGATTTTGAACTTGACTCAGTTCTTTAATAATAATGTTTTTGTAATTTTATATTCTTTTTTAATACACTACTACGATGAAAAAATACCATTGTTTAAGAACTTCATGTAATAACTGGTTCTCATGTCAAGTATATGTTTATATTCAAAATATAGTTTCAATAACAAAGGATTTCTCAACTACTTATGCACTGTAATAGTGGGTCACCTGTGGTTTAATGACTAGCGTAATACCGTTGTATGATCAAGATCGCGGGTTCATAGCCCGGCAGGCAACCATAGCACCATAAAATGACGTTTAATTTATTTAAAAAAACAAATTATGAATACTTCTATGTCTATCAGAGAGAATATTATTATGTATTATGAAAAACTATCAAGGATATAGAGATATAAAATATAACGTTTTTCCTTCTTTTTTTATAACATCCGAATTTGGCAAGAAATGGTACAGAGTCGCCCTCTATTGGCCTGGAACGACTTGGTCCTGTCTCAAAAAGATATAGTAGGAAGGAACAAAGAAAGAAAAACTCCATTTGGCTCAACTGGAAGCTTGAGACAAAAACTCATTAATTTTCTTCAATTATTGATCGCTATAACGGAAAGAAACTCGAAAACAATAACAAGAGATCTTCAACAACTCAGTTGATTTGTGCTTGAAAATATTTAGAGTTGACGTGAGTTTAATAATTTTCAGTGAACATGTATAACATTGTAATAATTCAGAATGTTTACAGTCTACTTCTAAAACTCGTACTTTTAAAAAACAGATAATAAGAGAGGTGAGAAGAGAAAATTTAAAGTGAGTAAATATTTAAATTGGTGAGGTTAAAAAAAGGGTAACATTTTCTGTTGGTGAACAAAGCACGAACATCATTCAAAATTTACGCATACATATTCATTTACTTATGCTCACATAAAGACCGGCCAACAATTCACACTTACACTAAAATATACAAAATAAAAAATATAGAAGAAACATCAAGCAAATGAATCGATGATTGGACAAAAGTCACTTGATATGAAGATATTCTGTTGAGTACAAACAAATCGCTCTTTTTCAACAGAAAAACGACATAACTCAAAATCTAGCATTTTTTAGTCCACCCTTCAGTCGAAATTGTATTGGTTAAGCTTCCACAAATCATTTTTTTTTTTCATTTAAACTAATCATCTATTATTCGACTAAGCCTTTTAAATCTGGTTCAGTTGTATAATTTTTTTTTATAAAAAAAAATTATTTTTTATTCATTGATGATGTATCATGCATTAAATAATAAATAACAATTTTAGTCATTTATCACTCCTTTAAAAGAACAACGACATTACTAAAAAATTGGCATTTTTGATTTAAACCTTCAGTAACAATTGAATTGGGTTTAATTTTATAAATTCAGGAACGACATATCTGATATTACATTTTCAATTTCTTTTGTTAAATAAACTCATATTTTCAGTTGTATTATCTTTGAACTTGAAGCTTTATGGGAATAAATGACATGGGTAAAATCCAATAAGTTTCAAGCTTTTAAATTTTTCAAATGGTTAATAAAAGAATTTCAATGCCATCGTTACAATAGGAATGCTTTGTTTTACCAACACCCATTTTTGTTTAACTCACATAGAATTTTCAGATACCTTCTATTGAAAAATTAGGCTTTTTGAAGTTATGGCATTGGTATTTTGAAGGAACGATATGGCAACAGGATTTCTTGTTCTATATTTAATAAATGGATCATCATCTAAACAGTATCCTCAATATGCCATATTAAATGGCCTAAGAATGGGACCTTTCATGGGTTGTGAATGATACTTAAAGAGCTTTCGAAATTTTTTTGGGGGAAATATTTCTCTTAAGATTATCTATACCCCGCGTGAAGCTACAATATTTCTGTAATATCTTAATTATATTTTAAGATATCTGGATCAATTAATACTCCCGCATATAATATCCCCCGACACTTGGCGCTCTAAGCTTCCCGAGCGTTCAATTGTGGAGCGCGGACATCCTCTGATTCACAATGACTCTACGAGAGCTAAAGGGGAGCTGACGAGGCAGCCTTTTATACTAGGATGGGGGGGGGGTAAATTTTTCTCGTCATGAGCCCTCCACCACGTCTTAGGGAAAGCGCACCTCTCAGCAGTTTTCCTAAAAGAGTTTCCTCCGGCAACTTCCACCGAACTGGGACGATTTTCCTCTGCTGGATTCAATTGAAGGGCCTAGCGGAGCCAATTTGGTTAAAATGGGATGAGGGGTAGTTGGGGGGCGGGGGTGACAAACAAAGTTTATCTGTTCGTTGATAGCGGACCCAAACCGTTTAACTTTAAAATTGTTCTTGAGATCATACATCGACTTTTCCCCATTAACAAGATAATCTACTATGCATGAAAATAACTAACAACTTTGATTATAAATTTTATTATTTATAATAAATATTGTAGCAGATAATTTTTTTCTCTTTATATTTATATCCACACCTGTCAAGTAAAATCAACTGACAATCAGCAGATTAGCTATCAGAATTATAAAAAAAAATAACACGAAAGGCATGAAGAACAGTACCCAGTGGTACTTCTCCCGTGGCTTGATTTCATGCTCTTATGGTAGCCGATCCCTCATCCACATTCTTTTCAGTCTCTGGCATACGGGTCGCGGCCATTTGTTCTGTCAATGGTTTTTGTCCCTGTAGTTTTTCTTGGAATCGTTTGTGTTGGTTTTTTTAAGCCAGTATGCAGAGTTATTGACATACCATGTGGTGCTTTTGTAATTTTAATAAGTCTAAGTACTTTCGAATGAAAAGCTTTTAGTCGTTTTCTCTAAGGCTGTTTAGTGATGCTATACATATGTAATGAATATGTCCAAACTGGTTCCAGTAACTAAGTGTACTTGTTTAATTTTTGTCTTTTTCCTAATTTTGATTAATTTCTGAATAGCGAATATATTAAATTGAGAGATAAATTATTTAATCTGGAACAATGGGCCATATGAGATCTACAGACACCCCTGGGCTCATCTAGCCTCTATAAATCGCGTACTATTAACTGATGGAAAAACATGGAAGTTGAGCGTGATGTAGGAATGTGCACAACCGCTGTACAAGAAACAGTACAGTTTCTACAATGTACTGAACTCATGACCCTTTATGAGTTATAGTGATACACTAATTATTATTTATTATATACTAATATCATATATCCCCAAGAATAAAAATATATTTTTTTATACAAAAAAAACGAAACGAGATAGTCGAATGAGTTGCCTACTCAAGCCTTATTAGAATTTATTATAATAAATTACTATTTTATTTAAGAAAAATAGTGATTTCAGGATAAGGTGTGTTAAAACTTAGAACAAAGGTTTTATTTTTATTTTTACTGCAATGCGAAAACACCTCTGCAAACGATAGATATATGATATTTATAATAATATGCATAAACAAGTGAGTATTAAAATAAATAGTATATAATTATGTCATTCCTATCGTTTCTTTATCCGTTATTTTATCTGACGTAAACGGATTTTTATTTTTTAAAACTATTCCCGGTCAGCAAACCATGTGCATATATGGAAAAGAGAGATAGATGTTTATTTCAATCAATAACTATATAGTATTAATGTATCTCAGTTGTAATGGCCTCAGCGTGGCAGCTCATGTTACCATTTAGAAATGAATCAGATCAATAGGTCTTAACTTTCTCTGAGATCATTGTTTGGGCAACTGGGGACAACATAGTGAAATATATAGTCATTTATCTAACGTTTTGAAATGGTTTAATTTTTTCATTTTCAATAATTTCTTAAGTAGGCCTGAACTATTCATTTGAAAGCTATCGTATCTACCCACATTGCAGGCCTTTTTCAGGGCTAGATATACAATATAGAAATAAATTAAAATAACATATAGTAAAGAATAACAATATATTAAGTCATCTAATGATATGGATGATAAAAAAAATAATAACAAAAATGATTTTTTTCAATATTTTTCTTTGATAGATAGTACAAACCTATTTAAGAAATAATTTATTATATTTTATTTGTTATTGATTTTATTAATTTTTAAATATTTTTATTTGAAAAGTAAAGATATGTCCAGGACCGGGAGTCGAACCCGGGTCGCCCAGATCACTAGTCTGGAGCTCTACCAATTGAGCTATACCGGCTCGGCCCCGGCCATAGACATATCCTTTCTTTTCACTGATCCCATGTCAGGTTCGAGTACCGGCCCTGGAAATATCTTTTCTTTTCCAATAAAAATATTTAAGAAAGAATTTCTTTAACCCCTACCCGCACCATTTTCTTTCTCATTCTTTATTTTTTGTCCTCATCAATATCTAAAGTCTTAAAACGCGACAAGATTCCCTTCCTAAAATCAAATCGAAGACGACACAAGCTGGCTGAGAATATTATTCAATTAATGACCAACCCAATAATTTCCATCGAGTTTAGAATTTATACAAGAGATAGAGAAGTTTCTGGCGGGAAGTCCGACTGGGCATGACTAACGAAGGACCTATTATAAATGCATTAGTTCTGGATCATTAAGGAGCCCCAAGTCCTGTTTATTGTCAAACCCAAAGCTCGGATAAGCTCCCGAATTAGGGCCATTTCGTTGGGGGGGGGGGGATTTGCATTCGGCCCTCGTCCTCATTGAATCCCAACACCTCCAGCCCTGGATATCAAAGTGTAGGAAGATACCTTAAGGATCCAGGAGAAGGTATTAGATGGTATCATTTGGCAGGCAAGAGATTTGAGTAGCAGAAGCACAGAGGTATGCGTTTGAAAATTGATCCATATATACAAGATATTTGACAACTTTAGTACAGAACTTGCAAGAAAAGCTTATAATAATATAAAATTGCAACCAATACCCCATACGCTCGCGTTTATATTTCAATAATACAGTTTTATTCGGCACTATATCACGTGTTATCTACGAGACGGCTTGTGAAGTTCCTTTCATTATAACAATCCATATACAGTAATCGTTGAACAGCATTTCTTAACCAGGCTTTATCGTAAATTAAGATTACAAACATTGTTTATAATACTCTATCCTTAATAAAATATTGAGTATGATTAAGGCCTTTTTTTGCCAATGTACTTGTGGTTTTGATTAATGTTTAATATTATATAAAGGAAATATTATTGAAAAATAAAGTAAATGTGATATCACAAAATTAATCATTAGACCTTAATAATAAAAACAAATTATTTTTCATAAATATTTCCAAAAATGAAATAAAAGGCAATTCCATCTAGTATTTATTTTTTATTATTTATACTTTATTTAGTACAAACTAGACGTAGTATAATGAAGTATTATATACAAATCATATAGATCATAATCATAATCCAGAAAAACCTCAACAAATATCTGGGATCAAATTGCGTATCTGGATTTTAAATATTTAATGTTTCTAAAAAAGTACTTAAATGACTAAATCCCAGCATAAATTTACCGTTTTGTAAAAAGTGTTTTTGTTTTTTTAATAGTTAACTTAACAAAACTCGGGAACTATTAAGGGAATAGCTCTACTGGAACTTCAAATTTAGAAAATTGATCGGTAATCAAAATGTTTCTGTACCACGTAGTTTTCAAATTGGGCATTATATGAATAAAACGCACATAATTAATGGACAAAATATTATCAAAATAAAATCATTTTTAAAAGGTTTAAATGAAATAGAACTATAAATTTTTCAATCATGTTAAACAAACCTAATTCATAATTTAGGTTTTTAAAATGATCAAAATTATATTAAATAATATAATAATTTCCTTTTTACAGTACAAGGGATAAGAGGGATTCTAATAAGTAAACTTTACTCTACTTAGAGACTACAAATAACGTTCTAATTTAGTTTCAAGGTATAAACTGAAAGGGCCGTTCAGTAGAAATTTCCAATCAATCCGATGAAATTCAGAACGCCGACCTTTACAGGTTTCGAACTATAACATTAATTTCTCGTTAACAAAGGTTCGTTTCGAATCCAACGGCTAACTAACTCCTGTTGTTATATTGTTGATGTCAATTAGGATACTTCAGCCCTCATTAACACGGAGGGCTATAATTCACGAAGCAACAATAGCCGTAAACTAGTTGGCTCGGAGCTAGCAATAAATGATCAGCTTGTCATCCGTGGAACACAAACAGCAGTGGCCATTCGTTCGAGTTTGAGGCAGCAGTATCATTACGTCGCATTGTTTCGCCAGAATCAGAACCGAGTTCTCTAAAAGGGGAAGGGTAATGAGATGATTGCGACAGCGCTAAGCATGTTACAATTATTTTCAAACGCTGTTACAGATCTAAAGAGATTACAGAAATTAGAAAGGGAGATCGAATGAGTACAGTCTTAAGTGAATTAACGATGGAAGGCGAAAATTAAAGAACCTAACTAAGATTAATATGAATTCAATACTTCCTTGTAAGTCTTACATGAGGTACTTTAAACATAGCCACAACTTAAATAAGCAACATTCGTAAATACCGTAATGAAAAACATAACACGTAAAAACAAAAAACAAAAAAAAAAAACACCTGTACCACTACGAAATATAAGAAGTCTTGGGTAAAATTTATGACTGCCAAATGAATAAATGGGAAAGGTCAAAATTAATTATTTCTATAATTTTAAAAGGGAAAGATTAGCCTGTAGCTGAACACGAACTATACTATACATTTCGGCCCGAATTCATTAAATTAATAAAGAATGGAGATTTCGATTGACATCAAGTTAATAATATTTATACATTGTAAAACATAGTTTTAAAAGGGTTACTTTGAAAGGAAAAAAAAAAGTCTTGGGCTAAGCACTATACTATTTACAGGAAACAGTTTACGAAAACCAGCACTAGAGATCACGCTCAACCGCCACGTTTTTCCCGCCAATTATGAGTACCAAGGCTGGGTGAGCGTCAAGAAGATTTGTAGATCTCAAAGGATCCAGCCGTGGCTATAACAGATTAAATACTTTATATACCAAAGGCTCTTTAAGAATTATATGTTCTGAAAAACGTAGCGAGTACAGTGAAACATTTTTCTCGTATATTTTTGTAATTTTAGTTATTAAATCAGTTTAAAAATTTAACATGTTAGATATGAGTATTCAGTAGTACCTCCTCAGCAGTGTGTTAGTATAAATCATGTTCAAAATAGGTTTACTAGTGTTGCCGTAGCTTGACATCAAATTGTCATATATTTTCTCCATCCATGACTGATGGAATTATGATTAAATAATTTACCTGCCACAGGTGGATTTGATCCCGGTATCTTTAGCGTCGTAACTCAACATCCTAAAAACTGAGCTACCCTGCTCCGCAACAACGCGTTAATTTTGTAATTTATTAAATCGCCTCTAACTTATTTATTTTAGAAGATATTAGAATAATAGATTTTAATATATCATCGATTGCAACGTTAAGGGAAGAATTACATCTATAAAATAAGAATTATAATGAAATGTAATTGCATTCAGTTTTTTTTTTATTCGAATAATTAAAAACGCCTACCGATATGTTTCATTAAGCTATTCTATCGTTAATGAGTTTTTTTTATCTTTTAACCGGCTTCATAGTCCAATTTAAACGTTGACAATCATTAAAACTATTGTTTCGAATATAGCCGAAATATAAAAAGAAATTATATTAAGCCCATGTTTATTAAAATAAAATGAGATTGAAATATAAAAACTGCAACATTATTATAATGATTGAATAATTATATTTCATAAAGTAAACGAAACGAAAATACATGAAATTATGGAGATGGCAGATAGCGATAAGATCTAAGAATAATGAAATAACAAAGAAATGATTTCGAAAATAAAACAATGAATAGGAGAAGGACTTTTTAAAAATAAGTGGGTTTTTAGTAAAATAAAAGTTTTTTGACTTTTGACATCAGATATGGATTTATCAGAAAGTTAAAAAAATCAATAAAAAGTTTAAAACAATCTGCAGTTAAACAAAGGAAGCTAGGGATGGAAAGATTGTATTGTGTCACTAAGAATAATCTGTAACAATGTTTATCTAAAAATCTCCAAATAGAAAAGAACAGCTAAATTTTTTTTACGCAATGTATTTCAAGCTTTTAACAATACTTTAGTTATACTTGAAAAATATAATAAAAACAAAACAATAAGGCGAAGGAGATTGCAATTTTCTGGACACATCAGAAGGATGGATGATGACGGATGGAAAAGATAGCAGAAGACAGGAACTAAACGGAAAAACGGTCCAAAGTGAGTTATGAGGAAATTACCAGAGAATATTGACAGAGAAAAATAAATAAAAAATAATATTCGCTACAAAGGCTTCATCAAAAAGTAATGAAGGTTTTCTTTCAAGTATTATAAACGATTTCGAATAAACGAGCCGACTGTGAAATTATTCTTTTAATTAACTTCATAAGAATTTATGGGCATTTTATTACCATCAAGTAATAACTGGACATAACTCTATATTTAAAAAAGAAAACTGAAAAAAAAACCACTTTGCAATCTCACTTCCTTGTGTTCCTTGACAAATTTCGAGGTGAAAGAAGAAACATACAATTATTAAGTATTCTGCGTTTCTTCTATCACCTCGAATTTTGTCAAAACTGAGGGCATTTTCATTATCAATACTTAACGATTAACATCTTACTGTATTGGGGGAAGAGAGGGGCGAAATGATTATTTTAATAAATATTTCTCAGAAACACAAGCAGCGACTGTTGCGAACAGGTTTACTTAAAATACCTAATCTTTCAGAGTATCAACAATTTGAGTTATTTAATTTTGTTAATGGAGGCCAAAGAGGAAAAACGAAGTAACTCCAAAGTAACTTTTTCCTAAATATTTAGAAGAGCAAAATTAACCATGGAATCTTTCGGTACTCTTCAGGCGAATCAAGTAGAACATAATGCTATGGATGCTTTATGCAAAGTATAAAATGATGTGAATTCTAAATTTGAAAACATATTATAAAATTAGGTCCTAAAATGGCTCTGAAGTGCCAAAAGTTCAGCTCAGCAATTGAAAAAAAAAAAAACCTGTACCACTACGACCCGTGAACGAGTCTGGTGGTTCAGTACATGGTAGAGACTGTACTGTTTCATGGACAATGGTTCTGCAAGCAGGTGACTTGTCCTAGGTCACGCTCAACCGCCAGGTTTTTCCCCCTTATTTTGGGTACCCTATTTTTATAATATTTTATAGAGGCCGGGTGAGCACCAGGAGGGTCCTAGATCCCGTATGATTCCTCTCCCGCCGCAAACAGACTAAATAAAAGTAACTCTCTGTAGTGGGATTTGAACCAGGATTTCCGCCATGGCAACTCAGTGGTCTATCACTGAGACACTCCGCTCCCACTCAGCAATAAAGTCTTTAATACCCAGAACGGATATTCATCTTTACTGTTTTGAGCTATTTAAACTCTTTTTCTCCTGTTATAACCACACGCACTGTTATCGATCGAAAAATTCAACAGACTACTGTTACTAATTTTTGGGAAAAAGAATTACCTCGTTTTTTGTTGTGATATTTAAATAATATGAATTAATTCACGAATGCAGAGAAATTCCACAAGCTAACTTCGCAACAGAGCAAATACGGATCACACAAATCCCTTCGAAATCATAGTTAAAATGTTTATGAAATAGTAAGCAAGTAGTAGAGGGGAAACAGACTTTAAGTTAGGATTGTAAACTATCTTATGCCTGGAAGAAGAGACGCAGGCCCTAGGATGGAACTAGCAGGGAACGATATAATATAAAGAATAGGATCATAACACAACTTTACGACGGAATGGTGTTTTCTTTCTGGGATTGGCCGAGGAGGTTATGCGCCATAAACCGGGCCAAGGAAATTCGGAGCAACTTTTATTGAATCCACTCATGGCGAGGAGATATGGACGTCCGCTGGACTCCCTCCATCCCCATCGGCAGTAAAGGCTAACAGGCGCCAATAAAACTAACATGATTCAGCAGGAGGCCAACAAAAGGCAAACTTGTAGCCGCCCTAGGGCTGTAGGATTGTGGCAAAAAGTCCTAGGCTAGGTGCCCTTTGACTTATTCTCTTCCTTCAGCGAGGGCTAAGATCACACTTGATTTTATATACCGCGCGTTTATATAGGAACAGAACAGCTATAACTAAGGATTATAGGTAACTTAATAATGCCTATAGAACATAGAAGATAGTAATATCAATTATTACCAACATAGGCATTATCCTATATTATTATAGATTAATAATAAACATTAAAAAGCATAAAAACATTAAAAACACCGAAAGCATTAAAAAATCCAAGGATTTTATGAATGAGGAGACAGAAGCTTATGAAAGGTAAATATTGTTTCATTTTCATTCATTCATTATAGTATTTTTATATATTTAACTATTATTGAAAATTATAAAATAAATATAGAACAGAGAAATACAAAAGTAAAGGGTTTTTAAAACTAAAACCAAAATGTAAACTTTGCTGATTCAGGCTACTTCAACACTTACTAGTCCAACGCTCTAATCTCATACTTAATAATAAAAGACTCATTTACATGACTATTTTAAGACCTATTTGGGACTCCACTAAGCCATCGAATTGCTCTCGTTCCAATCCAAAATCCTTCGTAAAATCCTTAATGCTTACTTTTTTACGAATAAACCATCCATATTGGCCTTCTTTTTTTTAAAATTTATTTATTGAAATTTACAACTGTATACAAAATACATCAAGTAAATAAAAAGAGTGAATACATCGACATGAAAAAACAAGTTGAGAAACTACCCAATAAAAAAGTTCAGCTTAGAAGGTCACGAGGCCATCTTCTTTTCAGACGCCTCGGAGGATTATCAGGAATTGAAGAGGTTGCGAGGTTTGAAACTAGTGGGTTTGAGTGGAAATGAAGTTTGTCATGAAAAGATTGATATCGGATTCGGGCCAAATCAGCAATAAACGGGACATTAAGGTCATTATGGATTACTTTGTTCGTAACAAAGTAAGGAGCATTAATGATTTTCCGAAGGATTTTGGATCGTAAGGATTGAATACGAGAGGAATTCGATGGCTTAGTGGAGCCCCAAAGCTCTATTCCGTAAGTCCAGATGGGCCTAATGATTGTCATGTATATGAGTCTCTTGTAGTTAATTGGGAGCTTAGAGCGTTTATCTAGTAAATGTTGAAGTAGCCTGAAACGGCGAGCTGTTTCTTGTCGTTTCAGTCTAGTACGAGGATTCCAAGTTAAGCGTTTGTCAAGGTGTAGTCCTAAGTACCGGATCTGTTTTACAGGACTTAAAGGGATGTTATTAATTGATACAGGGGGGCAGGAAGTCGCTGGTTTACGGCGGAGGGTAAAGGTGATTTGATGAAGGAATTAAGTCAAACTTTTCGGTCCGGAAGTACAAAACTTAAAATTGAAGTGAAGACAAGACTTAACGTCCCCGTGCCATATTATGCAACTACTAACTATATTAAAATGAGCACTTGAAAATTATTTTATCCTGAGCCGTTGGGTTGAAATTTGGAATATTAAAATAGGATAAACTAAACAACAAGGCAGCAACTTTAAAATATCCTTCGGGACCCTCTTTCGATGGGTAGAAATTGAGCACGCGTGATTTTTTTTTTTAAGAGAAAAAATAAAAATCGCAGAATAACTCTTATTTCTGATTGAAACACCCACCGCTCAAAGGTTAACAGTTAGAATTTTTGTTTTAAAAATAACTCTTTTATTCAATCCCTGCTTTAAAGTTGTTATTTGATTAATAACACTAGGTAGTTTTTCTACTTGTCTTATCTCATGATATTATGTATTTTTCAATTAAATTCAATTAAATTGCTGTATTATTAAAATACAGTAGTAAATTTTTATAAATAAAGTTAAAGACAAAAAAAAATTATAAAATGCGTTATAAATATTGACATATATTTTTATAATTTATATAAATAGACCCGGATTGTCTGTTTCTTCAAAAGTTCTTCGAAAAAATAAAAAAAATTAATTCAATGTAAACCTTATCCCAACAAACCTCCCTAAAATTAAACTAAATATTAAATAGGAATTTAACCAATTAATTTTTTGTGATTGTGTTTAAGTCCTATACCAAAGGCATCTCGACCCATATTACACTGATGTCAACTCTATAATAGAGAGTTCCAAGGAACCAATTTGTCCCGACACATTGGAGGATTATCTGGACTAGATTGGAAGCCAAGATTAGAAACTATTGTGTATGTTCGACCAGCTATAGCGAAATGATTTTATCTATTTCGGATCTTTTTGGGAAAATATTGAAAATAAAACCTTCCTGAGTAATTGAGTTTGAACAAAAGTAAGGATGATTGAAGACACGGATAAGATTTATTGAATACGGAAGGGATAAGTTATATGTTAAATTACAATATTGTACCATGTATTATATTATATCAATTGAAAAAACACAGATCGGGTTCCGGTAGAGTAGCCAAAAACGAAACTCTATTCTTTCAATAGTTCAGGAAGATTCAAATTTAGCCGCAAATCAAAATGAAATCCTAGTTGATATTATTGTTCTAAGGAAATATTAAATTCGATTGAAGTATGCTTTACTCAATGTAACGGTGTATCGTAATATAGGCCAGAAAATGGGATAAATATGATTAAAAAGATCGCTATATGAAAATAAAATCCACAACGAATCAATTCTAGAATTAAACATACGATAGTAAAAATCAAAATATTGGAGTTATAATTGGCAGAAATAATTAATTTGAAGTTATTTATTTTAACACAAACTAAACATTGTACAAAAACTTCTGAACACATTGAATAATCACTACTTGCATATGACTAATTAGAGATAGCTACTACCCTACTCACAAAGTCACCAATCCACCACTAATACATTCTCTCCAACTTTACATACAATTTGAAAGTACCAAAATATTATAAGGTTTTTTGTTTTTTTTAAGGTGAAGATTTACTCCTTAAGAAACAGAGGTGTGTTTGAAGAACTTGTAATCGGTCCCCCAAAGCCTTCTAGTGTGCCGAATTTAGCCTTCACGACTTTCAGCAACTAGTCACGAACCAATCACAGAACATGGTGTACACGCTGATCAACCTGAGCTATTGGAAAAGGCAGAAATATCCAAGCCATATAAATACCTAAATACTGCCCTATTTACATTTGTTTTTCTTGTGATAATTATTATTTATTTATATTTTTCTCGCTTTTTAAATAAAGTAATTTTAATGAAATATATCAAGGGTTCAGTATATGATAGAGACTGTACTGTTTCAAGGACAGCGGTTGTGCAGGGAGGTGATTTGTCCTAGATCATCCTAAGCCGCCAGATTTGTCCCCACATTTTGGTACCGAATTTTCACTTTTCAGCCCCAGGAAGTTCCAAGACCCCATTTGACCTATCTTCGGCTGCGAACAGACTAAATAAAAGTCTTGCCAGCAGCGGAATTGAAATATATATAAAAATACAATGATACAAATATTTTATGAGAAAGAGAAAGGTGGCTTTTAAATACTGTAAGAATGATAAATACTGCTTTCTTCGAATAATTCATAAACTAATTATTTCAATTAATTTTTGGGTAAAGTTTACCGGGTTAGGATAATGGTAGAGCGCTGAGATACCGTTCCGAACGTATAAAGCTGAAATACGGCTGTAGTACATAATTTATTTAATCTGTAAAAAGCCTGAGATGGACGCTGTAGGATCTAGAGACTTTCCTGATTCTAACTTATCCTCTATAAAGAGGGTACCCTGAATTGGGAGAAAAGTCTGGTGGTTAAGCGGGACCTATGACAAATCTCCCTGCACACCTGCAGTGCACAGCCTCAACCAAGTACTGGGTTGTAATGGTACAGGTTATTGTTTACCAACGCCCGGACTATTTTCTTCCCTATGTTTTTTTTTAGGACTTGAGAGTTGTAGAGATTATAACCTTTAGATGTTTCTTATTTACAAGTTTATGCTTGTTTGATTAAGGAAGAGATACACCCTAGAGTAACAATCTCTACATCTCATGTCTTTGTAATTTAGAGTAGCCTTGTATTACTTTAAATTACCAAGACGACCTCAGGAGAGGAAAAAAGATATATATAAACGATAAATAAAGGTGGCCATGTTAGGAGGAAGGGTTTTAATTTAGGCTGGCATGCAAACTCCTAATAAAATAGCCCTACATAGGGATAGGGATAAGAAGAGGATGAATGGGACATGGAAGGCGTTATCACGTTAGGAGCCGAGTACAGGCCTCGTTGGGAGCAAGCCAGCCCGTGGGGAGGGATTAATGCTCTCTCTCTCTCTCTCTCTCTCTCTCACTCTTCTCCTATTTCAGGTACTCCCTCCCTCCCTCCCTCTCTTTCCCTCCCTATTGCCGCTCTCCCTCCCTCTTTCCCTCCCTACACCCTCTTTTTCCCCTCCCTTCCCCCTCTTCCTCCTGACTCTTTACCATAATTCTATCCCTTTAATTGCCTTTTTTAAAAGGAGCAATTTAACCCTGGCTCACATTGCCAGCTGATAGTTACACTGATACCCAAGCCTAAATCCTTGGATAAGATCCCAGTGGGTTAGAACGCTCGCAATAAATTTCCAGGCGGGTTTTAAATGTTGCAGCAGGGGAAGAGAGGGGGGTTGTAGACTAATTATTCAGGACAGGGGAGAGATATCGACGCGGCTAGTGTCCAAGCCTAATTGAAGACTGATTTAAAAATACTGCGATAAATCCGAGAGAAATTAATTGCTCATCCGTTTCAAACCGTCATCTAAAGTATCTCATAGAAAATAATTATTTGAGTATATCAAGTACATATATATATATAAACTAATAGCTGACGACGAAACCCGTTATTTATAAAAAAATAATGGTATCAAAATAATAATGAAATTAAATTTCGTTATTGATTAAGTCCTTATAATTTTTGGATATCCACAGATAAATTATTTTGTAAATTCACTTAACCTCACATTATGCCGCTATGGGTAAGCGAACGATACTCTACAGTGGGAGTAATAAATGATTTCTATCCCGGTATAATCAGGTTAGGGATCTTCAACAAGTATTCATCACAGCACAGACACGGGACCCCCATTTTACGTTCCAACCGGAGGACGTCATTAAAAAAGGATTTTTTAGGGCCATCTACCGGGCTGTGCTTCTTCTTCTTCGGGATATAAAGTTGTTATGCTAGCCTCCCTTCATGACTATATCATTTGATCATATTATTAACATTACAGTGAAATATTAAGGTATACATATTTTTAATATTGCCTTTATAAAAATTATCTTTTTCATAACTATTATTTTGATTGCCTGAGTAAGAAAAAACATAGTACAATAGTAGAAATCATATAGGAGATTCCAATCAGTTGAATATTAAAAACTATTATTTTGTGATATTGTATAAAGATAGAATTTAAATAATATACCACATATTAAGAGACCAAGAAAGATGTATAGAAAACCACGAACATGATGGATAGTAGTATTTGAGGAAAGTATGCACGGCCATGGTCTGAGGGAGGAAGATATACAGGATAGGAGAAAATGGAAAAACGAATTGAAGTAAATTTTTGGTTGCAGGAAACCTTAATCAGAGGAAACCTTTTGAAAAAAAAAATACGCATAAAATAATCATAATTTTAATGAATATACAAATAATTATAAATATAGTTTTCAATCAGGTGACTCAATAAAAAAATTAAAACACATAAATATGCTTTAAAAAATTAGATTTAAAAAACATGCTCAACTACAATCCAAAAGTCACCACAGCAATGTTGGGAATTTCGAGTTCAAGATGGTTAATAAAAATAAAACTGGAAAAATTAAGGAAAGACAAGAAAAGTTAAAAAAATATGTATGTATATATTTTTTTAACTTTTCTTAAAAGCAAAAACCTTTGTTTATATTGTTACGGTCAGAGAGGGGAGAAAGACCGGCTGAGAGGATTAAACGAGCTGGAGAGATTAAGACGAGCTGTGGGATTAAGCGGAAGGGATCAAAGAACGGTGTAGAAAGATCGAGACAATTCGAACTTTCTGGATCAACCTGGATGAAACGAGACAATTCTTGGAACTTCCGAGAAGTGCCCCACCCCGACCAACCTTGCCTGTATAAAAGGCCAGCTGTTTCAGCCTGGAGTCAGTAGTAAGTAAGTAGTAAAGTTGTCGACTTCCGTGACAGTGACAGTGCCAGTGGCAGTGTGAACTAGTCAGTGATAAGCGAGTGTAATAAACTGTGTGTCGTCATATTTGGAGATTCTTATGGTCGGTGGACTTTAATTTGCGAACTGTGAGTGTTAATTTGTAGTTGTAAACTATAGTATAATTTTATTGCATTTGTACAAATTTATGCAAATAGTTAAGGTATTTAGTATTAGCAATATCTTATATTATTTGTAAAACAGTATTAAATATATAACAGTTAAGCCCGGGTTATAATGTGTAGACTATTGTTATTGTAAATTTATATTGATTTAATAATTTAATTGTTTTTTGTAATTCTATTGTATTCTTTTTAAGTTGTAAATAAATAATAGTATTTTGAATTTAGTAATAGTTTAGTTCATTTTACACCCAGTAGCCCGTAATATATATATTTTTCAAAGGCCTTTTCCTTCGGTTATAAAACATAATAACTTCCATTTAATATTGATGGAGTTTAAAATAAAAATGCTAGGCTAAGTATAAGCCTATTCATTTTTGAGCAGTTCATGTTAATTTCAAAAGCTGTCATGTTGTTTTTAGAACAAAAAAAACATCCAAAATAAAGACATGAAAAAGTAATTGAACAGTGGGAAAGAGTTTTTGTTCAATTGCTGTGTGGTAGCCCTGAGCTGAAGTATCATTTAAAAACCAGGATCGGATTTCAATCACGCAGCCCTGCCCAAACGAATTCGCGTCGTAAAACTAGTCACGTACGTTTATTGTTGTCATCAAAGCGCTTTATTACAGCACTGACTTTACGAATTATACCATTCAATAATGGTTTATTAGTTTTTAGCAACAAGAATGTACAGATTCCCGGGGAAACCGTGTAATCAGCTCGAACCCAGCATTCCGGTATCCTCGTCCCAACATCAGCTATAAATTTAGTCTTAAGTTACAACATAAGAAGCATATCTATATTTTTTTCAAGGTAATTATGTTGTTTTAATCCATGCTAATCGGTGTTGGCAACCATAGAACATCGCAAATTGATCTTAATTAGACTAATGAATAGATCGAGAGCAACCTATTAATCCCATCACGAGAAGTACGGAATGCATATTAATGATATAATTTGAATAAATGGCTGAATATATTTAAATAAAACTCACCATCAATAAGAGGAAGTAACAGTAGCTTTTGATACTAACCTGAAAATACAAAACAAAAATCATTAAATACTCCAAATAAATATATCATATTAATATAAAATTATAAAAAGCATCAATTTAATGTAAATACTAATGCTGTAATGAAACATTTAATAAAGTCATTGAATAAACAAATAATGAATCTCAATAAATACTCAATGTTGTTGACATGAAATAAAAACTTTTGTAATTTACTTGTTTTTTTTCCCTCTAAGATAACGAAGAAGGCATAAAATGAAAAAAAAAATCATGCGAGGAAAACAAATATTTCAATGATTGGAAAAAAAAAAAAAAACTAGATCACTATACAAGAAGTCAGGAATGTTGTTTGTAGAAAAACTCGAATGTAACTTATCTAAGATTATTATTTTTTCCTGGGCTATCTTTTATATTATGAAAACAGAAAAACGAGAATAAAAGAGAGAAGAGTTTTGTGAGAAGACAGAGTTGTTTGTTGTGGCTAAGAGGCGTAAAACCCTAGGGTCATCAACGCCTGTAAATTTTAATTCTTATAATTAATTATCTTGAAAAAAAATACATATAATTAAAATATATACACACGCATACTAACTAAAAATTATATCTATAATGATGAAATAAAACAATCGGAAAAAATAACAATTGTATCTATAGTAGGGACTATGAATGATTAAATATTGGTAATTAGTTTGCAGTTTGTAATAAATTTCACAACTTTGTCGATTTCAGATTTGCTGTCTTAAAGAAGAGAGAGAATAATAATAAAAAATTACAACAAAAACAAAAAACAGAATAAAAAGATATATTACTGAGCTCCAAAGCAAAACATTTCATAACGAAGAAAACTAATGCTGAACCAAAAGCTATAATGATAATAAAAAAATAATAATGAAAGTTTTAAGATAGATCAAACTTATAATATACATGTAGGAAAGAAATTCGTTGACTGGTAGATATTATAATAGGATGTAATTAGTTGGGGGTGCAGTCAAGAAAACACAGCAAAATAAGTGAATACTGCTCCGTCCAATTAAAAATTGTAAAAGAAATACAAGTAGTTAAGATAACAAAAATTGTTGTTAGCAATCAGTAAAAAAGAAGTACATAATAGATAGAGCATAACTCTCTCACCCAATCTCTCTCCCTCTCTCTCTCTCTCTCTCTCTCTCTATATATATATATATATATATATATATATATATATATATATATATATATACATATACATATATATTTGAAAATTGTAAATGATATTCACAAAGAAGATAAATCCTATTATGGGCTGAATTACATTTTAAACTAAATCACTTACGACGTAGGTTATTTATAGCGAATACTTTATTTTTTAAACATTTAAGTTCTTTGAATTATTTTACTATTAATAATAACCTAGTAAATTATTAAC
The DNA here is from genome assembly GCA_964056705.1 of Troilus luridus. Lineage (NCBI taxonomy): Eukaryota > Metazoa > Arthropoda > Insecta > Hemiptera > Pentatomidae > Troilus > Troilus luridus. The sequence goes on from OZ057414.1 coordinate 62,983,777, forward strand.
AATAAAATAGCAACCAGTTAAGAGCAAAGTGTAAGAAGATTCCGATAAAATGTTTTTGTATGTCACGTCATTTCTTACGAACAAGGGAATATTAAAAAAATACAAGAAAATTCAATGATTCATGATAATAGATTATTTCCTGTAGGTGTGTGTAGTCATGCCGTGCCTAACATTTCAGATACATTTGGATCGTATAAGGTGAAATTACAGGTATATATGCTGAAGTAAGATTGACGTAAAACTTGACTATTCCCACGGCATCAAACAGGATACGATTAGTAATAAATAAATGATATGTGAACAATGAAATAATAAATACAAGGTAATAATAATTATCATTGGTATCACGATGATTCTAAAAGTTTTCTGTATGAAAATATTCAAGGTCTCCGGGATTTACAGAGCAGACCTTGAGGTGTGGTCTGGCGTCACGATCTTCACGAAGTATCATCAGTCAAAATATAATGGTTACATTAGAACCGAGATTGGGAGGCGCCCGAAGTGTTTCTCGAGAGATATTATAACATTCGTGTGAATAAAAAATAAAAATACCTTCTAAAACGTTAGTAAATAAAAAAAAATAATAGCAGATGATGGCAAGGAATTAAAACTTCATAAAATTCAGGGAAGAACAAAAACATAACAAGACAATGGTAATAAATAAATAACTTCAAAATTAAACATATAAATAATTATCCTCCTTACCAGATATTATTGACTAAATCATAATTACAGCAAACCTCATAGCTCGAGTAAATATACCAGCAATTTAACAATAAATATTAAAGCTAATCAGGGGAGTTAAATAATCCTAAAACGGAAACATTTTTAATTAATAAAATCGTGACAAGGTTATATCAAATTATCTATTACGTCTGACATAATTATTTATTTGTCCGTGATAAATGGCGCAATAAAGTTCTAAATTTTGTGTTTGAGAAGATCCCACGACCTTATATAGTATTATAAAGATTTAAAAAATGATGGGTTGTTATTTATACTAAACTAAGCTTCTAAGTTATAGAACTGTACCAAGTGAACAGAACTTAAGACTTAAGAATGAGATACGAAACAAACAGTTGGAATGCAGTGTTTCGTAGAATTACATTTGTTTGCTTGTTTATTTAACGTCACTATATACTACTAATAGGCCAGCGGCCAGATACTTGAAGGTCGCAATAAATTGAAGAGAGCTGCATTTTTGATATGTTGTAAGGGCATGTCTGACTAGTGGAAATCCAAGTTTGCTACAGAAAAAACGGATGGGAAAACTTGTGGTGACCGAAAAACCTCGGAATTATTTCAGTTTTTGTCCTATATCTCCTAGTCGGTGCATTTTTAATAAAAACATAAGTATCCATTTTTAAAGTAGCTTAAATTTGCTATGATTTGAATCCAACCGCAGTTCTGTAGGTCTAATAGATTCTGAGTTCCTTTGAAAATTGTTATTTTTTTCCAAAAAGTCCAAATTTTAAGTCTAAATTTCCGCCCCCTCCGAAGTACGGCATAATCATGATCTTTTTACTCCCTTCAAAAAAAGCCCATCTGCCGGATGTGAACTTACGATCTTTTGGAATTACTGTGCTAACGACTACACCACAGTTTGTTTACAGATGCTTTTTTTGTTTATACTTTCGGTAACTACAAAGAGGCTCTTGGGTTCAGTGCGTGGTATGGACTTAACTGCTTCTTAGAAAGCAAAATTTTGAGTTTCCAATTTATAGCTAACACATTAAATAAAAGTCTGCCAGCGAGAGGGATTTGAACCCACGACCTTCGCTACTGCAACTCATCGCTCTATCACTGAGCCACTCCGCTACCATCGGTAACTAAGCCACAGTACAACAATCGAAAATATTGATGGAACGAATGAAGAAATTAAGACGTTTCGATCCAATTTTGAAACCAATTTACTAGATATAATACTGATAACGGAGTTTGAATGGTGACAAAATCAGTAAATGAACGACATACACAGCTATTGATAAACCAAAACAAAACGTATCCCAGCATTCATTTAATCTAACTGAGGATCAATGCGGAGGCTTGAGCACTTTTTTTGTGATGGTTTTCCAAACTGAAATCCCTGAATACGATATGAATCAAACAAATGGTTTGTTTTAAGCCCAGAGCTAAACATTTTAATCCATATAGGGGATGAATTTCACAGTTAAAGACTATTTAAAACATAACCATTTTTATAGAAGTTGTTTCATGAAGGACAGTGATAAATTTAGTTATATTAACAATTTTGGATATATATTTGAATTAATTTAACGATATTTTTACAACTCAGTTGTTTATCGTTCCTAAAAGATAAACGTTCCTAAATGAAAAACTACAATGCTTTCCTGCACACCCCGCAACCATTTTTTTTTGGAATCTCCTCTTTTCCTTCTTTCTGTAGGGTGATATTCAAAGATTCTTTTTGGCCATCGTTCCTCCGACATTCTTTATAAGTTAAAGTACCATTTTAGTGCCCTTGTTTCTATTTTGTAGATGATAGTTGTTTCTTGGTTTACCAGTTGCTTTATCCTACTGCTTAGAAATGGCTGCTACTGTGTGCAAATGGAATGGCTCCAAAAGTCCATCTCCATGGCCAACAACTTACTTTCCTCCTTTTTTCGTTTCGTCCATGTTTCGGATCCGTAGAGGGTAACGTTTACAATCAATGAGCGAAACATCTTTTTTTTTTTTTTGTTGTGGAGTTTAGTCTCTTTACTCCACAGAGACACCCAGTCATTTTTCTACCCCTAACTATTTTTTCAGTTATATCTTTGTGCAATGAGACGATCGTAATGCGGTCAAACGAAACAAAGTGTCAATCGGGAAATAAAACCAAATTGAATATTTAATGGAAATGAAACCAAAAGTGAGAAAATCTTTATATTAACCACATTTATTCAATCAGTCCTCGACATTATGTACATATATTAGTATGCCTAATAAAGAGAGAACTTAATTTCATTGGGATGATCACAGCTGTTCTGTTATTTATAATATTTTGTGACGATATCAATCTTCAAGGTTGCCTTAAAAATTAATCAATTTTAGAAGAAAAAGTATACCTGCTAATACGAGAACTTTGCAAGTTTCATTGTGTCAAGAATACTTACTTTTTGGTTTAATTTTATTACGAAGATTTCCTACGGGATATTATTTGTATTGTTTTCCAAAGAGAACAAAGTGCGTAAGGAATATTCCAACGACTAGGGAGGAGCAAAGATATACAAGCTTGTGCACATGTATTTCCACATGAAATTGACAAGCCAGTGCACCGTCTAATTTAGTGTGATATGCACATTTATGTTTATGAGCAGTAACGTTGGAAAACTTTGTATAACATAGCAGGGCGAATCAGACAATTGTCAATTTTAAACCATATCTCATTGTAGATAATATATTATAGAACTGTTGCATATTCGATTAATCAACAGTAAGGTTTATCCACGGTTGGGCAACCCATGCTACGCTCACAGCGGGAAGGTCGAGATAAACCTAGATGGAATCGATATTGGTCACGAAATAAATGTTGCCCTAATCGTGGAATCTAATCGGCGGAGCTCCTTGAACTTACGGAACAGGACTAGAATGTTAGCGGCATTACAATACGGTTTCATCCACTCTTCTGTTACCTGCAGTTTCAAAGAGGCAATGGGTTTGCCTTGAGCCTAATAGGTTGATAAGCTATCCACTTCACCGCAAGTATTAGAGGCCTTGTTGTCCATTTGATTCTAGGGTTCTCAGAAATTTGACATTTTGCGTTGGACTTGGTTGGTTTTAATAATGATAGCTAAAGACCCATTGAAATACCTTTTTAACCTTTGTCTCTTTATTAATATTGCGTTTTGTCGCACGCAGTGAGATTTCACTTTTAACTCAAAATGCTGCACGGCGTGTTCCCAACTGTCGAACTAAATACTTGCTACTTAGGTTAACAGGGAAACTTTTTCATTATTTTTTTTAAATTGATTTTTAAACAAATCATTTTAGCTATAGATAGAGAGCATCTTAGAGAGGGATTTGAAGCAAAACATAAATAAATAGCCAGTCATGAGGATTGCTGATAGTCCTCAAAACTTTAGAATAACTGTTCTTTTTTTAAATTTCTAAATAAATTATAGTCTGAATTATTTAAATTTCATAAAATGAAATTATTAAGATAACTCTGGTCTATACATCTATTCGTACTGCAAGCAAAAAGTATATACATTTTCAAGTAGTTTATTTATTAATCAAAACATCAAACTCAATACAAAATATCAATATAACTTAATTGAAATAATAATCGTAAATAGTTATATTGTTTACATAAATGTTAATGAAGTCTTATTTTCTTTTTTAGCATTATTATCAACTTTAACTTAAACGATAACGAAAGTTTAAGGTAGTTATTGATAGTATGAATTTCACAACTATTAAATGACCATACATTTAAATATTATTAGTAAATCAATTGAATTCCAACCTTTAAAGTAAAGTTGATTAAAACAAAGTGTAGGCCGCTACCCGTTACCAGTCGGGCACAATACACCAAAAGCACGTCGGTGACGCAACCCATAAGTTTACCCTCTACCAAAAATCGCTCAACGCTGCTAAAGAAGTTTTCACTTTAAAAAACGAATTTTAAAAACACGGATGTATCGGGGTTTGCTATAAAATGTCTCAATTTATTGTTCAACTTCTTTCAAGTACTTGATTTTGGTCTATTCTGTAAACAAGATGTGGCTAGGATCAATGTCAGATCCAGGGAACGATCCACGATTCCGAGCATCTTGTTCATTGTTAGAAGTGAGAAGAGACGAAGATAAACGAGGCTGGGGAGATGCAGACGACATGGATCCGAGTTCACTTTCACGATGCGCAGAAAGAGATCGTGTGTGGGATGATAAAGGTTTTCGAAAGGGAGAGCGGGATCACGAGGAACAATCGTGAGTACTCCGGTCGTGAACCGCTCCAATCACAAGCAGTAGGTCAGGGATCCTCCACTCGTGGCTACCCTACTCCGAGGGTCCGCCTACTTCTTAAGTCCGAGCCTAATGTCGTTCGAGGATCACGAGGACCATAGGAATATAATCCAGGAGTGCAGATAACCTGAAAGGACAGTCCAAGGAATTTGGTGTCAGCAATAAACTCCTTTTACCTCCACTCTTCTCTTATATTTCTATACACCAGCTCTTTGAGATTGAGAGGCATATAAGTAGAGAAATGGTAGGTAAGGAGCTGAGAGTTTTATTATTTTTTTAATTAATTTATTCATTGAAATTTACAACTACATAGTAATGCAACCACTAAATGGCAGGTGATACATAATGCCATGAGATAAAGGCAAATAAAGAAACTAACCAATGGTAGAACTTGAATAACTAATTCAATTTAGAAGGCCACCTTCTCTTCAGACGCCTCGGAGGATTATCGGGAATTGAAGAGGTTCCCAGGATTGAAACTAATGGGTTTAAGTGGGAATATAGTTCGCCATGAAAAGATGGATATAGGTTTCGGGCGAAATCAGTAACAAATGGGACATTAAGGTCATTATGGATTACTTTGTACCATAAGTCAAGATGGGTCTATTGATTTTCATGTATATGAGTCTTTTATAATTAATTGGGAGTTAAGAGCGTTTGTCTAGTAAATGTTTATTTAAGTAAAAGTACCCACCCGGATAGTTAACTTAACTTAAATAAACAAAAATTGTATATAGCGAACCATAGGCCTAATGACGGGGTTTACTTCTTTAAACACAAACAAGCCGAGTATAAGGATTATACAAATGTACGTAATATTATGCATTGGGACATTTTGATTATTACAATATATAATGATTAACGGGTTTTTATTGCTATGGGCCCGATTTAATTACCTTTTATATAATTATCTCCCACTAAAGAGCCTACCAAAGAGCGCTTTATTAACTCACCGAAATTGTAAGCGTTGATTGAGCCTAGCTGCGTAGGGACTGCCAGAGTGAATATTAAACAAAGCCTCATTACCCTATTGGCTCTGATTAATCAAGGGGCTCAGTTTATTTCCAGGCGAGTTGCCTTTGTTAAATGGTGATTGACTCACTCCTCACTTCTGACTAATCAACGCGTCGTCACGTTCGTCATGTATTCAACAATCCCTACTCTCAAATTATTAACCATGCTAAAAACTATTTTTTTATTTTAGAATTCAGTATAATTAAGAATATTTCATCGTACCGATTTCGTCGATTAGTATTATGTGAAAGTTTATTGCAATATATATATATATAAAATGGTATCGCTGTACAAAAGATTAAAAAGGTGGTAAGTTTCTTATGAAAAAAATAAAAACATGTATTATCCCAAAAGAAATAATGAATTGAATTTCTCATAGCTATCTATCTATTATTAAATATATATTTATGGCTAGATTATAACATTATCGACAAGAATAAAACGAAAAATAAGTTAGTCAAAAAACAAATTTAAAAATTGAGATAGAGTCGTGAGGACTGCGGACAGAAGTAAAAACTCAAAACTTAGGAATAACTGTGTTCTTTATTTCATTATAAAATCGATTATAGTCGGTATTATTTAAATTTCAAATTTAAATTATTAACATTAGACTGGTTTTGACATATACGGACACTCTGAGCCAAACAGTTTATTTGTTAATCAAAACATTTAATGAGCTCCACAAGCTCAATACAACATAATGGAAATAATAATTAGTATACAGTCACATTAATAATATCTTTAGAATTCTTGTATTGTCATCCATTAGCAACTCAAACGATATATTTAACTACGACATTTAAAATCTTTTAGGCGGAACTAAAACTTTAACTTGTTATTGATGTTTTAAGTTAGTATGAATTGCAGAACTATTAAACGACCTTTTAATTAAATGTTATTATTCTTATATCAATAAAATTCTAAAATTTGAACGAAAGTTGATTAAAACAAATTGTATATCCCAGGCCACTAGCTGTAGCCAGTCTCTCGCAAAACGTTACGAGCATGTCGGTGACGCGAATAGTTTTCCCCCTACCAACATTCGCTCAACAAAAAATTAAAAACCTTTTTAATTTTGGAGCTTTTATAATGTATTACAAAATGAAAAAAATGGGAGAGTTTAAGTATTAGGCTTCAGGAATTTTGGGCTAACATTCACAAAAGATGGGACTGTTGCCTACTCAGGGGCTTCCCCAGGTACCTTACTTAAGTGCCCCCCTCTCTATCTATTGTTTAGCAATCTGAAGAATTTTGTGAAAGCAATGGACAAGGAAGGAGAATGTTTTTTCTACTTAAAAAAGAAGTTCCACAGATTAAGTGAATCAAAGATTAAAGAGGGGATTTCTGTGGGGCCTCAAATTCGTGATCGTCTCAAGGACGTTGAATTTAAAAGACGATTAAATGCAACAGAAAAAAAGAGCCTGGACTACATTCGAAAACGTGTGTCAACAATTTTTGGGGATCAAAAGAGCAAAACCGGTTTCATCAAGACATAGCCCAGATGGAAAAAAGGTACAGCGGCAAAAGCAATGAGAAGATGCTTGCTGACTTCTGCTGGATACTACAACGGGAGACAGGTGACGAAGAGAACAAAAGGAAAAAATATACACATTAATTGAGTACAGAATTAAATAATTTATTATTTATATATTATTGATTTTCACAAAAAAAACTTATTAAATTTATGAAAAAAGTGTTGTTGTTTTTTTCAAAAACAATCTCCAATCTCTAAAAAATGGTGCCTGGTAGAATTTTTTTGACTTCAGATTCGAATTCAGCACACATGAAAATCAGGAACAACTTCTCAAGGGAGCAAAACTTTTTTTTTTTGCAGAACACTGTAACAGCACATTATTAGCGAATGAAACATAGCTATGTATGTCAAAGTATCAAGAGTTACTTAAATAATATTGAAGCCAATGCATTGTTTAGTGCCGTGGCTAATATAAGATAATTCTCTAGAAAGAATACTTTCGTTAATTCAGGCTTAGCATCTACCATAATCATCGTTAAGATTGATAATCGTGGAAAAATCTCATTAAAAGCATTTTAATTCTAAATTATAACATATATACGCCAATCTGTTTATCATCATTATCATTATTAGGCTGTTTATGAGATAATCACATTTGTAATTATTTCCTTATATCCTTCTGCTATATCGGTATTTGTTGCAATGCTTAGAGTTACGTCTTAAAGTTGTTCTAAAAAGTTGGATCAGTGTTTTGCATGAGTGTGTGTGTGAGTGTATCCCGAGGGATCGACAGACCATCATGGAGCTCACTCTGCCTATATAAAATGGTACTCTCAATTGGGAAAACCAGGTGTATGAGCGTGATCTCACTCCTCAGCGTGAAACTGTTATCCTAGAAACATTACAGCCTTTATCATGTACTGAACCCGAGACCTGAGACCTTTCATGGTTTGTAATTGTACTATATAGTAGATTTTTTTCTCTTTTGCCACATGGTAAACCCATGGAGGGACCGTTTATTAATATTAGGACATGCCTCATGCTTTAATAAGCATATTACATGTGATTTTAATAATTACAGTTCAGTTTAGTATTATAATTACAGAATACATTGTGGTATAAGTTAACAATAAAAGAAATTAAAAATTTACAGTTTTACTAAATTGATAATTTACATGTGAGAATAAAATAAAAATTAAATTTGTAATCATAAATTATATAATTTAAAAAAAAATTAACAAATATAAAAGTAAACAAAAATGAAACAAAATTAGTATTTTAAGCGCAGCAAGAAGGTTTTATAATATAATTTATGTAATTAAAAACATCAATAAATAAGTTACAAATATAATACATTATGATTAGCGACAGTACCTAATAATAGATTGGTGATTTTGTCGATGAAGTCCATGTAGTGTTCCAGTTTACAATTGTTTCTTCTGTTAGCTGTTTCTTGAGGTAAGATGTTGGGAACTTACTGTAAGAGTGCTAGAGCTCGCTGTTGGCTGCCTCTTGGGCTAAACGGTCTGCTCTTTCGTTGCCCTCATCCCCTGCATGTGCTTTAGCCCACTCTATCATTACCCTCTTTCCTATTGCCGTCAATTTTATCAAAGTTAATCAAATGTTTTCTGTTAAAGGGTCGTGAATGTTAGCGTTTTTAATCGAATGAATGATGTTCTTGTTGTCAGTGTGTATGGTAATGTGCGTGTAAGTCTGTGACGGACGTTCATATATGTAATAGATATTTAATATAATATAATATAATAATAAGAATATACTATATTATAGATATTTAATATATATATATATATAAATATATATATATATATATATATATATATATATATATATTAAATATCTATCCTAGAGTAGTTATCTCCTCGCTGCCAATCTGGTTCCTCCCCCAACCCATCCTTCCTGATCCTGGGAACTGCGATAACTTTAAATATCTACTCCTTTACCCCTCTCCTCCCGGCCGCTTTTAGACTCTTATTATATCATCGCCTGCCTTACGTAAACTTTGTCAATTGTTACGATGTATTGCACAACGGATAATCATGTAATCAAAAGTACGGTAGGCCATTGCGTAACTTATTATGTTTTATTTCATACCTCAACTGATATCTTTATCCCCTGTTTATAAAAGTTTTTATACTAAAGAGGGATTGTTAATAAAGGAATATCCTAACTTTGCAACACCTCCAGAAACTTCCTTTTGCAACTTCTCATTAGAGAATTAAGGTACAACCTTGTTGTATAAATCAAAACATTTTAAGGCAGTGTTTTAAAAATCAATCAATCTTCTTAATGAGAACATTTTTCACTGTTATAATGACCCTGTAATTAACGCTTTCCTCTCACTTTGTGGTTGCTATAATTATTATTTTATTTAATACATAAGGTTAATTTTTTAACTCCCTTGTCTTATCACCTAACATTTTTGTTGTAATATTTAAGTAAATATGAAAAATCCGGGCATTGTTGTCAATATTATAATGAATATATGGTCAAAAACTCAATATTAATTTTAGATGGAACGAAACAAGTACTAGGGGAAGGTTGCCGAATATCAGATACGTTTTGATTTAATTACGTAAAACATTTTTTATTTATTGTATTGGTCCCATTTCTATTTTAAAACAAACTTTAATATATTCTGTAAAAGATTTAACAGTTTGGTAACATTATTTTTACTCTATGGGCGATATTTATATTTTTTTTTGTAAAAGGTGACACTTTGCGATTTTTGCAAAATGGGTTCCTAATATCGGATACAGGGGTTTCCTAATTATCGGATAGGAAAATAAGCCAGAAGATGAATGTTTGATTCTTCGTCAGAAGACACGTTCAGTAGTCCTGCTTCAAGTTTACTTAAATAATTGTTGCTCGCAAGACACTTTTTGTTTCGTTTGAAGTTTTGTCTTTGTATTCTAAGGGTGTTTAGCAATAACCTAGGGAACGGGTAGTATTTAACATAATTTCAGCCAGGCTGCATCATACAATAGAGCTACCTCGGTACCTCAATTCAGCAACTTTCCCCGAAAGAAATCCTGAGTTATAATACAAGCTATAAGAAAAAAAAAAACTAGAAAAAATGGTGATCGTAGAACCTGATTGTAGAAGAGGTCAAATAACAATAACACACTAATAAGTATTATTTAACATTATAATAACTAGGCCATTATAATTATAATTTTAAACCATAATCATGCCTGAGAAAAAGTAAATATCAGCATAAACAGTGCAGTAACAAACACAGTAATGTAATCATTAATGAACAAAAGACTGGATTTATAAAGTTAATATTTTAAATAATTAATGACTCATCTTTATTTATTTTATCCATATAACTGTTTAATATTTACAATCATTTATTAACTAGTTTAATTTAGGGTATGGTAATCCACTGTAGATGTTATTTTATGTTACCTCAGCCAAGATAATGGCCAAAACCAATACCAAAAATACCAAAACCTCGGTTTTATCAGTATGATTAATTTCATTGATTTCAATTTTTAATTTTACATCGCCAATCGATTAAAAAATTTAGATCACATCTGCGGCCATTAAAGAGAAAGATTTTCAAACATGTAAAATAATTTTTATACAAAAATTAATCTATTACAATCCGATTTTTATCATACATTATCTGTTTCTTAAGAATGGATTTTTTGGTATTCAAACTGTTACGATTTAACAAAATGTATTGGCATATGGGCATGAGGAATTAAGAAAAATCTTTAATTATGCCGTCTTTTGTAGAGGGCGTAATATGGAGTTCTTAACGCAGTGCGATGTCAGGTACTCCTTCAAGACACCTATCCTAATTATACATGGACAGGCAACATTAAGGACTCCCATTGTAGCATCTTCCGATTACCCATAGCAGCAGAATCGAACATCCGATAATAAACAATTCATGAACAATCCATATTTGAATAAACGATAAAAATTATCTTTAATAAATAAAAAGTTTAAATGAGATGAATGGCTCGTAATTATTTTTTTAATCTAAACAGTAATCTTATACCTGAGAAAAATAAAATCTTGAATCGACTCTAATCGATAATGAAGATATGATTACTCCGTATAGAGCTAATGGCTTTTGAATGTTCCGTGCCACCTAGCATTCCATGTGGCATTAAGCACAACTATTTCCATCGTTATTTATGCAAAAATCTAATTCCTATTATACAAACCCGCAAACACGTGATGGGAAAACACGCTTGAGTGAGTATAATTAATCCAGAATAATATATTTTTTTTATCTTTGATGAATCACTTAAGTTTTACCTCCCTTATCGGAAGCTAATGGAGGTACAGTAATCGTTTCAAATGTTCAGTAGTATCCGGTTTTGAGAAGTTTCCATAAATCCACGAATATATTTAATTTGTATTATTGTTTATAGCTTAATTGTATTTATAGCTTAAGAATCGGTCCTTATTACTCAACCAGATCCTGGTGCCCTAAATAATAGGACAGATAAAGAAAAAATATATTTTCTCATCGTTACAGTCCCTAAGCGGAAACGCGGTTCTTTCGCCATACTCGAAGTTTAAAAAAAATTAACCAGCTTAAGAACACGCTACTCGAAGCCACAACTCACTCACACATTGCAGACAGATGTGAAATATCCTTATTCCCAGGATTGTCAGTGCAAGAACCCATCACAACGGATCTCAACACTTTGAGGAATATTATATGTAAAGAAGAGTCATAATAAAATAATTTACATTATATATATTTTAAGATTCATTAAGCATATTTATATAAGTAGGAATCGTCTCCGTTATGTACTTTTTTTTCTTGGTTAGAGATTCCTTCTTCTTTATCTTATGCTGATTTATTGGATCCTTGTGGGAAATACAGCAGATTGCTTTACAAATGCACTTACGGTAAGGGGCTTAAGGAAACCCGGTGGTTCTATGCCGACCTACAATAAATGTTGCCTACATTCCTATGCTCATTTATGACACGAAATAAAATATGAATCTGCGCGTTCATTTTTAAGACGGCTCCCCCACTTAAAACTTCTCAATAAATTCGGAATGCCATAGTTATCGGAGGGGTTCATGACCTAAGGATTACGTTAACAATTATAGCTTTATAGCTCAGGGAATTTGAACATGACTCCCTTATAATTACTGTATATATATATATATATATATATATATATATATATATATATATATATATATATATATATATATATATATATATATATATTAGCTATAATATATCGTAAGGCAGAAGAGAAAAGAAGACATGAGATAAAGATAAATGACCGACACAGCATGGATAGTTACGGGTATTGATAACAGAGTTGATTTATAGTGTTAGTCTATAGTTAATAGTTTTAGTTCTATAAAGATTTCGTTTCAAGATATATATTTATTTTTAACCACCCCTGTTGTAAAACCTCTGTACATTTTTTCTCAACAATGAGTTTTGTACTGATATTTGTACAAATCCACACTCTACATAAAGCTAAAGGCTATATCTTCATTATTTTATTCTCTAAATAACTTTTTTTACAACAGTTCTTCGAAAGAAAAAAAAATTTAATTCATTGTAAATCTTATTATTTTTTTTTAACAACAGCCTAATCTACAATACTGTTATTATGTACCAATTAGTTCATGCGAAGCATAACTTTGGTTAAGCTACGACACAATTCAAAATTCTAGAGAAAATTGTAAATGCTACTAGGTTTATTTCGGATCACACAATACACAACATGAACATTTTCCTCTGAAAAATCATATATACAACAGCAAATATACAAAATTCCATTCTTCCAACACACCAAAACACTTGTTCTTTCTCTTTTCTCTTATGTTATTTGAACTGTCTATGAGAAGATTAAAAGAACGGCTTAGCGACCTCTTAAGAAACCATTTACCAAAAATTTCATATTCTTCGATATTCCATTTACTCCTTGTTCTACTCTATATCCTAGTAACAGAGGTAGGGCCCCAACACATGTGCTCTACATATATCCAGAATTATCACAACATTACTATGGAGTAGTTACCTCAGCATGGACCCAACATAGTAACCAAAACAAAGAAGAATGCTACAACAACATGCCAAGGTTTGTATGATACAGATTTATCACATTATTTATGTTCTTATCATTATAACCTATAATTGATGATGTCTTTCATTACAATCTTTAATACTGACATACAGTCCACAATACCAGATCGGGAAAGCACCCTATCCCATAAAAGGGGATTAAATATTTCCACTTTGAACAGAGATGAAATTTGCTAAATGCGATACTGCCTAGGTGCAAGAATGATGAATAAATCAATATCCAAATCGTCATAGTATCAGGAGGATTTTCTTTCAAGTTCAGTATTTCTTACACCGGAAGAAATGAGAAGATTAAAAGAACGGTTACCTCCATCTTAATGAATAGAAGCTTTTCGGAAAAGACAATAAAAAAATGTTCACAAAAGAGGCGAGCAACTAAACGCGGACGATAAGAAATAAAAAATGAATCCCTTTCCTTAGAGAAGGGACAGTAAAAGGACCTGAAAGGGTGACTAGATGGATTTTAATATTTATAAAGGCCGTGATGAATGTGGAGGGAGGGAGATGGGGGGGGGGGGGTTCCATTCATCAAAGGGGTTCCATCGATCTGTCGTCTTCACTTTCACTTTCACGCCGAGTTAGTTGGATTATCCCATCTCTCTCTTTTTCATCTTCATCTCTCTTGTCTCTGTTGATGGCTCCGTTGTGCAGCCGCGGTAGTTAACGAATGTATATAGCAGACAGTATAAGTCCAAGTAATAATACCCCAGTATGAAGATCTGTTTCAAGAAGAGTGGTACATCTTCTATTGCCTACAGGTCTTTATATGGAATTATTTTTTCAGCATGGTGCACCTTGTTAATTTAATAAGTGTATATGGCACCCACAGTTCTTTCATAGCAATGTATAAACCATTCCTGGTGCCAGTGTCTTGGGCTCCTCTGAAGTCTATAAATAGCATCTATACAGAGCTTCCGAATTCACTCGTCTTTTCAGAGATCTGCGTAATGGAGAAGATCTGGTCTAGTGTGGATCTGTTGAGTCTGATGTCTCCTTGGCCTTGGTAATTTCCAAGTTTTCTATCAACGCACGACACAATTCTTTCATATAGCGCAATAGAGAAGGTCTTATATACAATGTAGATCAGCGTGATTTGGAGACGAATGATTCTTCTTCCGCCTTTACCTACTACCATAACACCAAATACAACCAAGAAGGTTTTTGGGGTTCAGTACATAAGATTATATTGCTTCTAGGGGAGTTCTGTAGGGGAGTTCTAGGTAGGTACTTACTATATACGAAATCACTCTCAACCGCCAATGTTCCCTCAATTAAAGTTAAACACGATATAATGACTGTATGAGCCACAGGAGGGTTTCCAGACCGTATAGGGTCAATTCAGGTTAAATATTTTATCTGCTTGAGCTGGATTTTAACCCTGGAATTTCTGCATAGCAACCCAGAACTCAAATCACTGAGGTACCTCGCTTCCTATAATATACTTAAATTTATTAACAAATAAATACTATTATAAACATGTTTGAGTTGTCTATACTGTATAAAGGCGAGGATGAAATTCTATTGAGTTATTCTATGAAATATGAGATTGAAAATGGTCATATCGTTGATTATTCAAGTTTATTTTTCGGGTGCTTCCAATTAATTTGTATGTCAAGGGGTTAATATGATTAAACAATTATAATTATTCAGTCATCTTCAGGCTGGTTCAGTTCAGCTCGCTTAGGAATATTCCATGCTAGTTGACAAACAACAGTCATCCTTTTCCAACTGTTCCACCCACTGATGATAATAGGTGATCTATTTTGGTATCTACCTAAAAACCTGTACTTCGAGAAAAATCTTGTGCAAGGATCATTAAATTTTTACATTCATTGAAATTATGGAGTAAATTTTAAAATGTAACAAGTAGTTCATGTTAAATAGTATAATATAACATCAACAGTGTCTTTTATGTATAACAGTCTATTTTTTCGTATTCGCGGTATCTTAAGGTTTCCATTTGAATTACTTAAAAATATGGGCAAAGGGGGAAATATTTTTATCGCTTAGCTCTTAGCAAAGAGTAACGTTTTAAACCCTATCCACTTTTTAAATTTTATTACGAAATAATAATAATGAAACCATTTAAAAGAATAAACGATTTTTTTTTTAGATCCAAATAGGCTTATACCACATTCAAATATAACAGCTCATATATAAAAGTTTCTTGCTATTTTAGAATTTATTTTGTCATCCACTCGAACCATTTTCTACTACATATAACATATACAAATAATTATTTAAAATAAAACTAAAGGCAATGAAGATGCAAAAACTAAAAAGTAAGCATTTGATATCCAATACCAAATACCATGTAAAAATAAATTGAGATGACTAGTTTGGTAATAATATATTTTTTTTTATATATTAACTTATATGTTTAATTAAATATGTGTAACTAACGCTTTTAATAACTTTCAGTTTTGAACCATACTTATCATATAAACGCTCCCCATTCGCGAAACCATGGAATGAGGAACATATAATTGATGTCTGATTCGAAATTTATTACGCTTTCTTATTAATTGTTTTATATATAGGAAAGATAATGCGAAATGGGCAATAGGTTAACGCATCTTACTCGTAATTTATAGGTATAGCATTCGCATAGCCTAATAAGGATATTTTTATTCGTTTAACAAATTTACCCGGCCTGGATTGCTAAACAATTAAAATTGTGTAAGACCGGGCAAGGGAAAACGTGACCTATTTCGTGTTTATATTAAAATGAACTCGCATATAAGTCGATATTAGTGAAAAAAAGGTTGAGTTCTTACGATTCTTATCGAGCTAAACTTCCGTGAAGGACAGGCAGGAATAGAGAAATGACAATAAGGGGAGTTGGAGCCTTAGCTACATGTAAATAAGGGAACGAGTCAATATTGTGCAACCGCGGCCACGTTAACGAGCACTGGAGATATTCATAGCATAAGGAACGTACAAACATGGAAACATGGAGAGGTTGGAAAGAAGGAGAAAGAAAAAAGTTCTCTTTAATTTTTATGTATAACGGAGGAGAGACAAACAGTAAAAGGGTAATGGGGAGATATAAGAACAATAGGAGAGGCTCGTTATGCTAATGATCCCCTTCCTCGTTAACTGATACTTTCTCCAACTTCTCCAACAATCGTCTCTTTATACGACCTTTCTACAATTATAATTGTCCGTAATTGTCTTTGTCATATTATTCAGGGATGATACAATGAAATTTCCCTCCCCGAGCTAGGGGGAGAGCTTATTAAGAACTGTGGAAGCTGCTTTGAATGCCAGCCCTTAAGCCCCTCAAATGATCACTTGTGGAAACACGTTATGCGAAGTAGGAACGAAGGATGTTCAGGTGTTATTCGGATTGTTATGTTTACATGTTACAGGTTGTCGAAGAAGTTTACATATAAAGATATGTCGAAAAGAAACTATACGAGAAAATATAAGTAAGGAAGAAAATAGTTGGGGGTGCAGTCAAATAAAAACACTAAATAAGTGGCCGACGTTTCGACCCACTTTGTGGGTCATCTTCAGGGCTAAGAAAGAAAAACAGACAAAATAACAGAACTATAAAAATACATTGCAGACTAAGTATATGATAAATTAGAAAAAATATATATGTAAAGAGGTAGAAATTTAGAACAAAAGTGAGGGATATATATGAATAAAAAATTACAGAGAAAATGTACAGAAAGGTGGTGATGCAAAAAAAATTTTTTTACAAAGATAAAAGAAGGAAGTAAACAGAAAGTTATTTAAAAAAATAAGGAAAAGTATCAATATCAGAGGTGAGAAGTAAAATTATGGAAAAGGTAGTAGAATATATATAAAAACTATAAAATGTAGGATAATAGACTCCTAGGGAGTTTACATAAGTAAAATGAAAGAAGGTATAAAGGAAATGATATTAAAGAGCAAATAAAGGAAAAATAACAGTAGAAAGTCAAGATATAAATATAGAGTATAACAGTTTTTAAAATGCATACGAGAAAATGTGATGATAAGAAAAATATTATATAAGAGAAACAAACATTAATTAAAATAATGATAAATGCTTTAAACAACACTCGTGCCGTATTTAGAGAAAAAATAATCGCTAGCGTCTCAAACAAGATATAGCATTATTTAAGATAGTTTATTACAAGGAGGGAGGAGGATAGAGAGCTGAGTTGCTATACCAAAGGTTTTAAGTTCAAATCCGACTGCGGCAGATAAATAATTTATCATGGTGTTAGCAGTGGTTAAACCACGTCTGATACCATATTAAATAAGGTCTGAAGACCCTATGCTCACACAGTCTCTATAAAGTAATTGGGGAAACCCTAGCGGTTGAATGTGATCTCAGAGAAATCACCTGTTGGAACAGTTCAGTCCCTACCATTTACTGAACCCGAGACCCTTCATGGGTGGTAGTGGTGCAGGTTTTATCCAATTATACACGTTTTAAACGAACATGTGCATATCGATTATCATAATCACGTCTAAGAAGATCACCAACCATTACGCATACATAAATAGTATTAAATTTCAATGACTACTGAACCAAAGCAAACTAGCAAGAGATCCATAGGCCTACTTGCTCCTTAGAGGTTGGTGCAGATCTAAGGAGGAGTAATGAGGGGTAGAGGAAACTCCCAGGGCGATTAACACAATTTATAGGACTTGGCTAAAGTTCGGACAGTTAGTACTCAAAGGAGGGAGTACTCAAAGCTATATCGACCCCCGTCATTCAGTCAACAAAGGAAATGCTTCGGCTGAGCTAGGATACGCCCCATCAGCCGGCCTCTGAGTTACATCAGAACTATCAGCAAAACAGCTGAGTTATATTATTATAATATAATTTAATAAATTATAATTACATATGAATAAAATATAAGTATAATTAATTTAATGGTACTATGATCAGTAAGGCTCGGATTCGTATGTGTTTACATATTTTTATTAAAGTTAGTTATCATAACAAACAAAAGTTTCAAATACGTTTTAAGCCATTCTGATTCATCTAATCCATCTGATCCATACTAATATGTAAATATATATGTGAAATAAAAATGGACTTTATTTATAGTAAAATATGTAAATATATATGTGATATTAAGTTATATGTGTATAATATATATGTTATATGTAAATATATATGTGAACATATTTTACGTTCTTTCTTACATATTCCGCAATAATTAAGAATTTGCCTCACTTGTGTATTAGATGCACCACCAGAAAAGGCCAATGCGCAACCAGTTACGTTTTATAACAGTTACATTTCTAACAGTTACCTTGGATAAACTTCTTAAATATTTATATTGGGGTTAGAATTTGCATAACATAATATGGAATATAATAATAATGGAAAAAAATAAATAGAACTAATAATAATATAATTGAATATATAACAACATAATGAAATATATAATATGAATAAATATATTAATAATAGAAATAAATAATGGAATATATCAACAATTTAAAATAAAAAGTATCCCTAACCACAAAACAAACCACAAATCAGCAACAAAGAAAAATGAGGATACAACAACAACTCTAAAAATAATGAAATATATAATATAAATAAATAGAATAATAATAGAAATAAATAATGGAATATATCATCAACAATTATAAAAATAAAAACTCCTCCTAACCATCCCTTACCACCAAACAAACAACTAATCAGCAACAAACAAAAATTAGGATACAACAACAACTCTAGAACACAGGAAGAAACAAAGAAGAATGAATCCGTAAACATTGTAACTGTTACTGTTAGAAATGTAACTGTTATAAAATGTAATTGCACGTGCGTACAACATTGACCTTTTCTGGTGGCGCATCTAATACACAAGTACCGAATTTGCTGCTGGATGTTGAGTAAATCAAGTTCCAATACGCGCAGAATGACAGTCGTTTCCTTGCGTGCGGCGACGTGCTAGCAACTGTTGACCCCTCCAAACAGAACGGCCTGATTTACTTTGACTCACAGTAGAGACGTTACCCAGAATAAAATGATCGGAATTGTTTACTTGCCTAATTTCTCAGAATCCTTCATTCCTTGTTCCTCTTAGCCCTTCCTAGTCTATCTCTATCTCATCCTCGCTCAGTATTACCGCAACTACTGAGAAAAACACAACGTAATAAATGCTCAAAGTACCTTCAAAAAGAAGGGAACCAGTTTTCAAATACCTCAGAGAGTTTCCCGATGAGACATTTAAAAGCGTTTTGGCCGTATTATATTGTCCGTGTTGATCACACTATATAGCAGTGTTGATCACAAACTTCTCTGGTGACACAAGATATCGGAACAGCTTAACATAAGAGGAACAATTATAGAAGTTCAAAGCTGCAACAGACATTCATAACAGCTTTGGTACTTGTCTGTTTAAAAGTCCGTTGACATCAGCGCGCTCAGGTGTCACTTATCTCAACTATTTGGACCATGTTAGGTTATGCTGCAACGATGAATTTGAAATAGGCATTGACTTTCATTATGATAGAACAGATTTTTAGGAAATGAAATAAATGAGAAACATATGAAGACAAAATAAAACTAGAAAAAATGAATCATTTATTACAAGCAATGTTCATTAAAAAGTTATTTATATAAAAATAAGTTATTTTTAAATGCCCGGGCAAATGTTTTTTCTTTAAAGTAAACATATTTAAAAATTAAAACAATTAACAAAAAATTAACATATTTAGTTAGATATCATCGTTTCTCTTAAAAATAAAAATATTTAAAATATAATAATATCAGAAACATGTCAAGAAACAATGAAACATTTATGACAGGGAATGTTCATTAAAAACATCTTCGAAAATAACATCAAAAGGGTGTCTTCCCTTTATGGAAGTCAGTTCCGCCGAACAGCAATATATAAAATGCACTATGTATTGCATCCAAAAGTAAAGTACTATTCCTTAACCAGGTATTACCTCGAACACCCAGGCTATTGTTGCGTCCTTTAGCATGGGGTTTCCATCTAATTGCATTCCCCACTTGTAGTTTCATGTTATGTCCATTTGCTCAACACATTTTCTGCGGAATGACTGAAGAAATAGGAGAGCTGATTTTTCATCAGCGACCCTGCGAAAAATCTTCTTCAAATTCCAAGTCATATTGAAAATAATCAAAAACACATTCACCTTCAACTTGACACAAACAATAACAAAACACTTAGAAAGGTTACGATAACAGTAGGAGATAGTTAAGAAAAGTGACACTTGGGGCGCTGGTGTCAACGGAAGTTCAAACAGACAAGTACCACAGATTCTCCTGTTGGTTCATCACTTGAGTCAACTTTTAAATACAGATTTATTACGCGCATTAATCAGAGCTGACATCCCCTTTCACAAAATCAGTAATCCTTATTTTAAGAATTTTTTTGAGCGATACACTGACAAAAAAATACCCGATCAAACCACATTAAGGAAAAATTGTTTGAAAGGTATTTAAATGGAAACTCTTGCTAAAATTCCAAAAGACGACATAAATGTTTGGGCCTTGATTCACAAAACCAGGATATTGAAGTGAGATACATTGCCAATATAGTAACTCACCGATTCACCTGCACCACAGTTTCTCTTAGATTGCGAACTTTTAGAAAAATGCAACGAGGCTGCTGTTGCACTTTTTTTAACTCTTTGGCCAAGTGGTGTTTTACACAAAAACGGTCTGTTATTTTTATTAGACGCTTCTCATATCTGGTGAAAGTGGTGGCTGCTTTGAAGGTGTTTTATTCGAATGTGATACATTTCACATTCTTCGCACATGCATTTCACAGAGTTACAGAAATTGTCAGATCTTACTTTTTTGATGTTGACCTTTTAATATCAAATGCTAAAAAAAAATGTGTAAAAACCCCAACTTGAGTCAACATTTTTAAGGAGCTTTTTCCAGACTTAGCTTTGCCTCCTCAGCCAGTAATTACAAAATGGGGCAGTTGGTTAGAGGCAGCCGGATATTACTGCAATAACTTCGAAAAAATTAAAGACGTTATGTCCGAAATAGATTCGGACTTGACAACAGCAATAGATAAAGCTAAATCCCTGATGGAAAAATCCAGCTTGAAAAATAACTTGGCTCAAAACCCACAGCATGCTACTATCCGAGAGCGTTTCTACTGTTGAAAACGGTTTACAGAAGCTAGAAGAAGCATCTAGGAGAAGTTGGAACCACAATGAAGAAGAAATTGCGAGATGCGCTGAGAAAAAAACCCAGGCTGGAAAGAAACGATACGCATGGCGAAACCATATCACCATCTCATACAGCGAGCTTACATTTACTTCAGTGAATGTAGAGCGTTACCTCAGTCGTTATAAAGTGATTCACAGACCCCAATGGTGGTCTTTTTTATATGAAATCTTAAAAATGTACGTTGTTTCTAACAATAAAATTCTGTGTCCATAATAATTACATTTTTAATAAATATACATACTTCTAAAAAAAGGTAAACAATAAATAAAGCATTTTTCGCTGATTTTACATATTCTTCCTTTTACTTACATATTATTAAAAAAATAATCAAATATAAATGTACATATTTCATAATTTTTATTATATATATTATAAGTCCGAGCCCTAATGCATTGTTCATTGAAATTAACCCACCGTTTCCTCACTGTTTCGGTGATTGTTTCTGTTGCTTTCTAAATTTTCCTTAATATCTTCCATTCTTTAATCTCCAACTTTCCATTGTTTATCTTGAGGTTGTTTTACTACCAATAATTTTTCCCGAATTTCCAAAATGTAGTTATAAACCTAGTGTCACTTAAGAAATACTAGTGCGATATATTTCCTATTTTAAAATAATTCAGGCAAATAAATATATTAGGCAGCCTTCTGTAACTTGAAACCACTACATCATATGAATTACAAAGATCCTTATATGATTAATAAGGAAAAATATGAAACCAATCTGGTTGAATTCCGTTCATCGCTTGGCTCCGAGAAATAACGAGCTCTCTCAGAAAAACACTTAACGAAGCGTTAAGGGGAAGGAAGATCCAGAGATAAACATTATGCTAAAAGGGAATACAGTCTAATCGGAAAACAGGGTATTTCCAGATAAGTCGTATCTCATTGGCGCAAATACACATGGATTCGACTACTAGTTGAAGTATCCTTCAGTGGATATAGCAAGCAACAAAGGCAAAGGAAAACCCTTCTGTTGCTTTTCAACTATTTTTCAAGACATCTTTCATACTTTCCCATTCTCTCAGGATCCATCTGTCAAGAATCCGACCCGTTCTTTGGAAAGAAGAGAATTGAAAATCTTGGAATGGAACCTTTGATCTAGTTTTGTTTGTTCTACCTCACTTTAAAGGCTCCATATACAATTTTTTCCACAGTCTTATGAAAGGAAAGAGTTTCAGTTAACACGATTGAAACAAATGTTCATCTAATCAAACTAAAATTTAAAAATATATAAGTATGCTCCCGAAACTTCAAGTTTAGATGGTTTTAGAACCGGACTAAAGCCATAAAATATAACAGGGCAAAGTGTCGTGTTAGACAAAATTGCTTGACCAAACCAGCAAAAAATGTGAACAAGTAAATTTCTGAAATTTTGGATTATCAGATTTTGATACTCAGCCCCTTATGTAGGCATGAATAAAATTACCATAAACGTAACACAACGTAAATTACTAAAATACAAAAAGAAACATAACATTAATTAATTAATTAACCACTGTAATGCAATTGATGCAACAAAACACATCCTCAAAAGTATTAAAAAAATCTAACCTATAAAGGTTTCGAAAATTTAGCCATCATCAAAATTTATTATAAGGAAATAAAAATACAGCACAACTCAAATCAACAGTTCAAACATAGCAACCAATACCGGCCAGTTAATTAGGGTTTCAATTTTCTAGATATTCAATAAAATACTGAAATAGGGTACTTAAAGGCTATAACTGAAACCTGATAGAGTTTAGTTAAATGTCTCAAGTTGCATAATGAGTTTCTTCAGACACAAACACAGATTCTATTTACAGGCAACTATTTAATTATTAAATACTCTACAAAATGTAGTAACAACGAAAACCATTACACGTAATTGTTTAGCTTTAAATGTCTAAGGATATTAATTTTATGCTACTTAGGTTCGCAATTGGCTTTTTGAAACAAGATTATGAACTTGTTTATGTTAATATTTCTAACCTTTTTCTAGTCTTTAAGGTGTGGGATTTAAAGATATAGGAGATAGCAACCTAATAAACACAAGCTGATAGTGGTATTCAAGAAATATATCCATAAAAAGACTACCAACAGTAATGAAAGGTTTTCACGAAGAATGGATCGTAGCATCTATCACGGATTAAGCAAAAAGCATAAATGCCGTAGAATTGGTAAAAAATACAATTAATAGACTTCAATGAAATTATTACACCGAATTCTGCAATAGAACTATTTTGGCAAAAAAACTAAAAAGTTAGCATACCCAGCCTGAAATTACTATATGTATAAGTCCAGTTATTCAAGTGACAGCGTCGCGAAGATTAAGATGGCCTTGTAAAATTGTTGGGTGAATAACGAGAGGTAGGTGGGAAGAGTGATCTGGCAGCAGTGTTTGGTGAATTTGGCATCGAGCCTTCGGGTTCGCTAAGCCTTTATTTATTTATTGTTTCCAAGTCCAATTCTTGAAAGTTTATCGTTCTTCTTCAAAAAAAGTTCCAAAAAATAAAAAAATGCACATACGAAATAGTTGAACGTAAAAAGAGATTATCCGTATGGTTTGACAGTGGTGGAAAAAAAATTCCTGCCAATGTTTACACACAATATCAGCTGACGACAAACAAAGTCCTGACTTTCGGTATTCGAGAACAGAACAACTTCAAGACTTATGGCTATTCTGAACCGAACACTATAAAGCTCTGTTGTCGACTTAATCTTTGTTTGACTAAATCTTCGCATCAAAGAGTTGTGTCGTTTCCGATCCCGGCCCTGCACCGCCCGAAGGATTCATAAGCTCCGATGGGTGTTGTTCTGGTTTAGTTGGAAGGCGGCGGGGATATACTGGGCAATGCCCGGACGATATGAGTACCCTCTCCGTCCGGAAAGGAAAAAAGTTGGGCGTTGGGAAGACTAGGACAACAAGGGGAGCCTTAGAGGGCCTAAGTCGGAATCAGAAACTTGGGCAGTTTGGAGGGACTAGTTCTAGTTGTTGGTTCTTTCCAACTTGCTCTGGAGGGCGGGGGCGGGGAAGAGAAGAAAAAGATAAGGAGACGCCAGAAACAACTAACACTCGACCTCCGCTCCGAGGGATGTTGAGTTCTTCTTCTTTCAGGGCTTTGAGTCTATAAAACACGAGGGGAATGATGAAATCCCAAGAGAACAATGATTAAAAAATAATTAATAATAACAATAACTGTAGATTGTAACCATCCACTCATCAGTTCTTTTATATGGTTGTAATATACAACACTCCTAAGAGATACAGAGAGAAACCAGAGGAAATGGTATGACTCGAGTATAATATGCTAAGTGTACAGTTAAGAAATTAGTCACTATGTCAGCTTATATCGCTCCTTCAAAAGAACAACGTCATAACTCAATTTTTTTTTTAGGCAAGCCTTCAGTATCAATTCCAATGTTTGTAGGTTTTTAATTGAGGAACGACATATCATATATTCCATTTCCAACATTTCTTTTTTAATAAATCCATACTTTGAAATGTATCATGTTTGAATTATGACATATGTTAAAATATAACAAGTTTCTAGCTTTTAAAAATGTTCTAATGATTAATAAATGAATTTCAATACCAATATGCTTCGCTTTACCAATATCCACTTTTTATTTTTTTTAACGCAGATGGAAATTTTCAAATATCTCTATTAAAAATTAGATTTTTGAGTTATGACGTGGTTATTTTGAAGGAGCCATATATGATTGCTTTGATAAATTAAGCGTACATAAAGAAGAATCATTCCATTTTCAACATTTTTTTTAGTGTTTTTTTAAGTTGTATCCTGTTTGAACTTTTACGACAAGTTTTATGGGAATGATAAGTTAAAATAAAAAAAAATGTCTAATGGTTAATAAAATAATTTCAATACCATCATTACAATAGAAATACTTTGCTTTACCAATACCCAATTGTTTTTAACTCACATGGAATTTTCAAATATCTCTATTGAAATATTAGGTGTTTTTTTTTTGAAGGAGCGATAAATGATTGGTATAATAAAATAATGGTACATAAAGAAGATTCATCAATTATTTTAAATATTAAATTAATTAATTAATTTTAAATATTAATTAATTCTTTGTATATCATTCTTTTATCATTTAATTGTTTATTAAAAATGATATTAATGTATTTGGTACTACACTGCTAATCCTGATAATTGCTTTTTCTTAAGCTTGAAGATGGTGTAAAATTTAGGCCCAAACATAGAAACATAATAAATAATAAACCAATTAGGACGTGGATTAAGGAGACTCAAGACTCGAGGTCTCCGAATGATATTGAAGGACGTTCACCATTTAGGAATGGACTTCAGAAAAGAAAAAAAAAGACGCAATTTGGATGCATGGAAGAAAGCAAAAACACGGGGCATGAATTAAAGCTAAATGGAAGGAAATAAAAACACATCAACAGATGTAGTTCATAGTCACTCAATCGTAAAAAAAAAATTAGTAAATAAAATAAATAAAAATGTCCAACTCTTACCCATTATTTCAATAAATTAACCACCGAGAATAGGTGGTGGAATAGGCCTTTTTTTTTTTTTTAGTTTGTGCAAATGTTATTTGTTAACACAAACAAAAAAATGTATCGATATCTGTTTATGAATAGAATGTACAGGTTTTTAATCTTCTTCTGAAAAAATAGATGTAGTTTGAATAGAAAAGGCTAACCGTGTTGTAACGTTTCCACAGCGCAGGATTCGAGTGGAATCAACGATTGCCCTTCACGCCTGCAATTTAAAATGGTGAAAAAATCCATGGACTTGGAGGCTGGTAATGGTACTCGGATACAACCATTACACTTGCGAAACCGCAACTGGCGTTTTAACAGCGACATGTGGTCTCCACTCCGGGGGCCGACCGAGATTGCTCTGGATTCCAAGGGAAGGTCCTTCGTCAATAACTGAGGGAAACAACCTAGCTAACTACACATGAGGGCAGCAGTGTACGTCCTAACTGTACTCAGCTTATGTACGGAAAGGCTGTATGTATAATAAAAAAAAATAAAAAAGACCTTAAATAAAAAGCTAAAATATGATACAATAAAACAAATAAATTATCACGGTAGATGGTAGAAAACTGTGTACTTGTATAAGAGTGGGAGTACACCGAATTATAAAGTGACACCGTCAAAACATTAATAGACTGCAAAATAAAAAGTATTAAATAAAATATTACAATTTTAATTTATTTTTATTTTTGAAAATACCAACCTGTTTAATCATCCTAATAGAAAAGGTTTAACTGGCATTAAAAATGAGAAGTTTAAGTAACACAATTTCGAATCTACAATAAACATCTAAAACAAATAAATCCATCCACCGTCCCTCCAATATAGGGTAATTACGATAGCATTTTTAATTATGCACTTAATTCAACCGGATATGATCCTCGGGACTTAACACTATCCATTAAAAAAAAAAGCACTATTGAGGTTTTGTATGGCTAAAATCGTCTATTAACAGATCAAAGTCATCTAGGTTTACAAGTTTTGTTTAAGTTTCGGAAATTATAATTCTAAATATTGGATTATTCATCAACAAAAGGATTGCCAATTTTCGTTTGTAATCACTAACCAAGAAAACGTCTGAGCAATTCTATCATCATCTCTAATATGTACTTCAAAATGATTTAGCAATGACAAAATTCATCTTGCGAAAAAGAAGGAGGACATAAAGAATATATTATTTGTGCATAAATAAATAGAATCACAATTTTTTATATTAATATACTAATGTTCGTTGGAGGGGTTATTGAACTTCCTACAAAGCAATTAAAATATACTCGTATATAATGTGGGTCTTTGGATTTTCAGAAAATTTATTTTGAGAAAAAAAAAAGCTCAATAAAAGATTTATTTTATACTTGAGTTTAAAAAAGTGCTATCGACATTTGATTTTCACGCAAAACAACCGTTTATTTACTTACATTAAAAGAAAAATATCAACATATTAGTCAATTAAATTTATATTATTTTATAATAAATTATTTTTTTTTTAATTTTAAACTAGCTTAACAGATTTTTAAACACCAAAAAATGCAGTTGACATCTAAAAACTCAACTTCTTAAGGCATTACTCAGATCAGCAACCAACGAAGCATTGGCAGGTCTGCTGAACATTGTATCTCGTTATTTACATAATATAATAAAATAAAGTACAGTAAAAATCAAGAGATCATTATCAATCACATTGTAAAACGTAGCGTTTTTTTTGTGTTTGTTCCGAATTGATCAATTCGAATCACGTTCCAGCTTTATTTTTCTTTCTTCCGCTGGAGTTTTCTCAGTCTCCAATATTATTTCATGCATTCACCGGCACGTATTTTCTTTTTGTTTATTTATTCATTTTTTTTATGGAAAAAAGAAGGCTTCTGTCTGAAGTATTTAAAGAATGAAATACAAATAATAAAATTGATATGATGATCATAAATAAATATAGATTTCACGAACACCATTCGCAGACTTTATAATCAAGAGTCAACGTCTCTCAATCACGAATTGAAAAAGAAAAATTACTAAATTAAATCCGAAGCCAGGTTATACTCCCAATTAGTTTCGGGCAGGCCTCCTGAACGACTCCTTGAATAAGTAAGTAGGGCCACTGGCTGTGGAACCCGATACCAAGGCTACGGAGAATTATCCCTGACTGACAACCCAACACGTGTTCTACGCCAAGTTACTAGCAGTTTGCCAACCTATTAGGTAACCGTAGTCCGTATCAAAAGGACTCTTGTTAAACATGTTTGTTTTTATTTTAAATTAGAAAACTAATTTAAACAATAATATATATATTTAGATAGTTTACCCTGTTTACTAAAAGAGTTTTCAAAATATATCAAGTTTAAATCTACCTATAAAATATACTAACATATGTAAGTAAGCATTAGTGAAGTTTACTATGTTACTGAGGACTTATATCGTATCGTAAAATTGGCTGAAAGTTTCCCTACAAAATTCAATACGCACTTCAAAAGGAATGCATAATTTAAAATATTAATTAATTAGTATTCAAGTCCAGCTCTTCGGCAGATTGGAATTCAAATACAAACGATTTTTTCGGCAAAATGCTTTAAAAGCAACCTGATTTTATAAAATAATGTCTGATAAGGTGCTTAGGCCTTTGAATAATAAAGAAAAATACACAAGTAATTGAACATTTTTCTTTACGGTCTGCTAACATTACCACCTATCCTTGACATTTTATTTCATTATCAGTATTACATTTAATTAAAAAAAAGATAAATAACCGAAAATACCGCTAATTTATTTTATTTATATATATTTAAAAAATACATGTAAACAAAAAAGTAATAGGTTTTTAGAATCTATCTATCTATGCATTTATAAAACAAAGTCCTCGGCTGCGTTTGTTCGCGGTAAACTCAATAACTACTGTACGGATTTTCATGCGGTTTTCGCTAATAGATAGAGTGATTCACCAGGAAGGTTTATGTATATAATTTGTCGAGGTTTTGTGTAAATGCGTTGGAATATTGATGGGTTTCACCGAAGAGGTTGCCTAATACAGTGCAAGATAATAAATTCCTATGTAAAGAAATATTTGGATTTGTTTTTATTTTTATAATTTCCATATAATAAAATACATTAGCTGAGATGGGAAAGACAATCAAGACTCCCAAAGAAGCCTAACGAATTATATTCACGAGGTCCTTAGTGGCCGGAACGTGATAAAAAAAATGCATTACACAGACAAATTATGCAGGCATAATATGCCTTATTACCCGAGCAAAGCTGGGGTGGGTCGCTAGTAATAATTAATACTTATTACAATTGAAATAACCACTAATTAATATAGACTTTGGGTCGTATATGTTTTAGGTTTAAACTCAATGTTTTTATTATCCTTAAAAATCCGGTACTAGATTAAAGTAAGTTTTTACTAAAAATCGATTATTTTAGCAACTAGTAACAATTACACAATTTGTGTGCAAAACATTATAAATTTTTAATTATAAAAATTTATAATATTTATAATACATTATAAATTGTATGGTTAAAATCGGAATCATACGATCATGGTCGCAGTTGTAAAGTTTACTTTATTAAAAGAAATAACATGGGATTGTTTATTTTAAATATAATTTTAATTTTTGTCTGATTTTTTTCTTTCATAATTACCATCGTTCACAGTTACATACTTAAAAAAAAATATAATATAAAAAAAAATTGATTCTGTAAAGAAGATTTCATATCACTCTCTTTCCTTAAACACAATGCAAAAGGTTTGGAACATACATACAATCCTCGCGATAGTGCGGTATGGAAGCTTTTGAATTTCGAGAGATGGGATTTTTCAAGATCGCCAGGCTACGGGCCTTCGTACCGAATAAGGAAATAGATTTGATACTGACAAAACACAAACCCTGAGCCTGATCATTGCCATGAAACCGCAGGCTCAACTAGCCATTAGCTTCTTCCGGAAGGTCGCCCGTACTATTACGATCATTGACAACGAAGTAGAACAAGGCTACGACAACCTTAATCATGTAGGCCAACCCGTTAAAGGAATATTGCCAGCGTCTAATCACACATCAAAACGTGTAGATGCTAATCACCTTGATGCCTATAAGTAACTATTAATAATGATCTATTTTTTTTAATAGATTGGTAACAGAGATGTATCATACCAAGCGAATTTGTTATTTCTACGAGCTACTTGCAATAATACAGGATTTTAAACAAACAGTTGTGTAGTAAACAAACAGATCTGTTAGCCACTGTATTTTTAACCTCTCTCCAGTTAAATTTGGAATCGTCAGACCGGATCGAAACAACAAGAAACAATTCGTTTCAGGCTACTTCGACACTTCCTAAAAAACGTTAACGCTCTTAGCTCCCAATTAATTAAGAAGGACTCATATACATGACTATTTTAAGAATTATTCGGACTTATGATGTAGAGGTTAGGGGCTCCACTAAGTCATCGAATTCCTCTCGTATACGATCCTTATAATCCAAAATCCTTCGTAAAATCCTCAATACTCCTTACCTTGTTACGAATAATGTCATCCATAATGACATTGATGCCCCATTTTCAGCCTGAACCCGATATCACTCCGTTCATGACAAATTTTATTCCCACTCAAACCCAGCTACGTCTTCAATTCGCGGAGTCTCAAAAGAAGATGGTCTCGTGACCTTTAATGTTGATTATTGTATATTCATTTAACGTCATTTCATGCTGGTAAGCCTAATTGGACGACAGTTTAGGTATAAATTTTGCGTATAATTAGGATAGGGATCTATGAGGGATACCTGACACGGTACAGGCTCGGGTTCCCCATTTTACGTCCCTTCCAAGGACGGTATTTTAAAAATGGCTAAGGCCACCTGATGGGCTGCGAGCCCGCGATCTTGGGGATTGTCATGCTGAACGCTACGCTAAAGACGACCCCAAAATAAGATTAAACCAATATCTGAATTCAGTTCAACTCGTACGATTCACTGGAACTATATCGTGCACTCGAGAAAGCAGAGAAGAGGTGACAATGCATGCACGACTTAAGATTCAAAAGCGTAGGAAGTATAGGGTGGGTTTACTTTTCATAAATAGCATACTTCCTAGTTAAATAGACAATAAGCATGCACAGTCTAGAAGGAGAGAGAGAGAGAGAGAGAGAGAGAGAGAGAGAGAGAGAGAGAGTGAGAGAGAGAGAGAGAGAGTGAGGGTGAGTGAGGGAACGGGCGGGCGAACCACCCACCGTACTCCTCCAGATCGTGATTCCGGATGAAGCCTCTTCATTGTAGCTCTTATATAAGACCACTTTACTCTAATCTCCCTCTCCTCCATTTTCCTTTTGTGTTCCTTCCTCTTTCCCATTGACGCAGTCGACCCGCTCGACATTACCAAACCCCAAGTTTCAGGAGAATATGCTGAAATCCTCTCCATTGTTTGCACATTTCATTTTTTAAAGCCTCCACCCTTAGCGGATTTCTTTAAATGGAGTAGAAAGCTCTCGTTTTAAAATAATTCTATAGAAGTAGGTCTTAAGGAGTATTTCCATCATTATATATAATAGCCTGAAAATGTCAACATTCTAGAGAGGAATGTCAACAATGAAGACTAGCGGCCGCATACCATTAAACAATTCTGACAGGTAATGCCACTAACTGCTTAACCAATTTTGGTATTTGATATTGAGGAGTTGAATGTGAGGGAAAATTCTGATAATAAATTTCATAATATCATTCGTAAGCTCGTGATAATATGCTTAGTAATTAAATTGTGAACTGGCAATGCCCAGAAAAATAAGGCTTAATTTTCTTTTCTTATTATAACAGTATCCACACCTATCAAGTAGAAAGAAAGAAATGGCAATCAGTGGATTAGTAGTCAGTAAAATAAAACAAAATGACATGAGAGGCATGAAGAAGAACAAGCCGTCTCCCGTTGATTTAATTTCATGTAACAGAACCCTCATCCACCAAAATAAAATGTAATCAATAAATATATAACAATAAATATATCCACCCTGTTAGGTATGGAGAGTATTTCCATATAAACTTAAACTTAAAAGAGAATTTTAACTTGGTATGCAACCACTTTCCGTTCCTCGAGGGATGAGGTTACTAGATATAAAAGTTTTCTTGGTCGGGGCATTTATTGTTTATTAAATTAAATTTTATTCAGTTTCGGTTAGACCAATGTAAAACAACAACCCCTAGAGAGAAAACAGAGAAATTTAATGGGATACAACACGAATATCCAAGATTTGAATGGGGGATCCTCAAGTATATTACATCACGAGGCAGAAATAAGTTTATAAAATTACCGATTCAGATCCAGACTCCTCGCTCCTTTGTCATGGAAGGAGGGGGGGGGGTAATTGAGTTCAAAGGAGCATTAAAGTTTAATCTGTTTGCTGAGGAAGCAATAATTAAGGACATCCCAGGGGAGGTTTTTCTATTTTATGCCCTATGGAAGGAAATAAAAAAGGGCTACAGGAAGTTAGAAAACTGTCGGAAAAGTTTTCTAGTTAGCCATGGAGAGGCAAAATTATTCGTCAGTTTCCTGTAAACAGATAGAGGAAGCGGTGACGAAGTTCGATAAATGAGAAAGGCAGGGATATGCATTTTTATCCGAGAAACAACGAGGCAATACTGGAAAAACAAAAAAATAAAACATATTGTTACGGGCTACTGGGTGTAAAATGGACTAAACTATTACTTAATTCAAGAATCTAATATTTATTAACAAATTAACAAGAATACAATGAGATTATTTAAAACAGTTAAATTATTAAACTAAGATCAATTTACAATAACAATATTCTACTAAATGTTATCTAATTTCTAAGATAATATACAAACAATATAAGATATTTCTAATACTAAATAACTAAACTATTTATATATAAATTTGTACAAATACAATAATATTACACTATAGTTTACAATAACAAATTAACACTTACAGTTCGCTAACTAAAGTCCACCGACCGTAAGACTCTCCAAATATGACAAACTGCCACACAGTTTATTACACTTATTACACGGCCACTAATTGTCACTGTTGCTCACTAAGCACTTTTTACAGACTGATACTAACTCACTGTAACTCACGCACTATCACTAGTTAACGACTGCTACTCACTGGCTTATTACTTCACTGCTTATTACTTCACTGCTTATTACTTCACTGCTTATTACTGCTGCTCTTCTTATTACTACTCGCGGCCCGAACAGCTGTCCTTTTTATATAGGCAAGGCCGGTCGGGGTGGGGATTTCTCGGAAGAAGACCACCTAGTCCCATCGAGCCCGATCCAGAAGCTTCTACGCCATTCTATAATCCCTTCCGCTTAATCCCATTGTTTGCCTAATCTTCTCAGCCGGTTCTCGTCCCCGCTCTGACCGTAACACTGCCCCCTCCTTAAAAGTGCTCTGCCCCAGAGCATAGTCCGGAGAAATCGGGCGGTTATGAGCTTCCCTCGATGGAGACGTATTTCCTTTCCAGGGGTTGAATGTGCACACCAATATGGCGACTCCAGAGTTGGCGAATATCTGTTCAAGCATGTTCCTGACAACCTTCCACTCCAGGCCGTCATATCCACAGCCCAACTTAGGGATCGCGAGCTTGGTGACACGCAGTCTCAGAAGCTTACTCCGCAGGTCGTCGAGGCTTCGCCGCAGTGCGTCATATGTGGGCTTCTGATCAGTAGCACACTTGGTAACTAAGTAGAACAGGTGTCGTCCGTCGTGCGTATGGTGGAGTGCTTTCCCGACGCGTGGTCCTTGGCGTTCCAGTTCCTCAGTTCCAGCAAACTTCTTCCTGAAGACCGTTGCAATCCCTCGGGAAGTCCTCAGATCTTCGGCTACACAATGGGCCAGAGAATAGTCCGCGGGTAACGAGAAGATATCTCTGTATACTGCCTGAGTTACTCCACGGGAACCTTGTACCTTAGGTTGTGCAACTGATACCTTACTGGCCTCCACGTTGTTGAGGTACCTGACTTGCTGGTCTTTTGTCGGGCCATGGTCTCCTTTGTATGGGGCCAGTCTATTAAAATGGACTACCCTGGGTTTTTCATTTGGCTGCTTCCTGATCCTATAGATGACGTCGTTTATCCTATTGATGATCTCAAACGGGCCATCCCAGGAGTTCTGAAGTTTAGGTGAGTAGCCTCGCCTCCTTCGAGGATCATGTATCCAGACCAAATCTCCAGGTTGGAATCCACCTTTCTCTGCCCTGATGTCGTAACGCTCCTTCATTCTGTCACTGGCTCCCTGGATGTTTGCACGAACCTGCCGAAGGATGACTTCTTCGTCTCCCATCGTCAGCACACCTCTCGACATGTCCAGCTTGATCCCGTATGCCATCATGAAGTCCATGCCCAATATGACATCTTCATCGATCTCTGCCACGAGAGCGCGGTGCTTCAGATGTTGACCCCCGATGACGAAGGTGGCAACTGTCTCCCCGTAGACCTTGGCTGGCTGTCCCGTTGCAGTCCGTAATGCCCAAGTGGTCGGTATGATCTTCTCAGCTGGATGTGTCTTCGCGTTCAAGATCGTCATGCTCGCGCCGGTATCCACTAGAAGACTTCGCAGCTGCCCGTTCACCATCCCATCAACATAGAAGCTGTTTGTTCTGCTTCCTATTGACGCAACTCTGATGGCAATCCTGGGGGCTTTGACGTAACGGGTTGGACACTTGCTTCTAGGGTGTCCAAGCTGGCCGCAGCCCCAACAGCGTATCTCCTTCTTATGGGTCCTGAGAGCATCCAACACTTTGGTCACTATGTCCTCGACGCTGGTTACCGCATTAGGCTCTGCTCCTGCTGCTCGAACTCGCGCATGGCCCCGTACAGACTGTCTGACAGCTTCAAACTCCATGGCCTGAGATAATGCGTCTCCCAACGTTTTCGGCCGGGCGAGCTTCACTGCTTGTTGTGTCTCTGGGTCCCGAAGTCCATCCAGGAATTTATCGACAGCCAGACTCTCATAGACATAGTCGGTGACCGATGGGTAGGCGTTCCTCACCAGCCGGGCAATATCGGCTTCAAATTCCTGCAGTGTCTCGTTGTCCTTCTGGACCCTGTTTCTTAGCTGTGGGCGATACAGCTGGTCCATGTGGCGGTGGCCGAAACGCATCTCCAGTCTTCTGATCAGCTCCCCGTAGTTGGACCGCTCCGACATGGGTATCCCCTGCAGTACTCCCAAGGCGTCTCCACGCAGGGCCAGACACAACGCTGAAGCTTGGGTCTCCTGTGACCACCCGTGGATCGAAGCCGCTGTCTCGAAGAGAGTCATGTAGTCCTCCCACGGCGTCTTTCCGTCGAATACTGGAATGGTGTTGTGAGCTGGTGGCGTCCCATTATTGGTGGGTAGAATGCTATTACGATGGCTGCCCTCGGATGAACGGTCGGTGTCGTTCGTCGGTGGGTTGCTCTTACGTCCCTCGAGAGCTTCCATTCGTAGCCTAATTTCGTTCACTTTTTCTCCTAGCCTAGATTCTATATCAGCTACTTTATTATTTACATCGGCTAACTTATTATCTACATTAGCTAACTTATTATCTACATTAGCTAGCTTATTATCTACATTTTCCATTAACTTAGTCTCTAATGTGCCTAACTTAGACTCTAGTGTATCCATTAAATCATTTTTTACAGTACCTATCTCATTTTTAACAGTGCTTAACTCATAAAATGGACTAAACTATTACTTAATTCAAGAATCTAATATTTATTAACAAATTAACAAGAATACAATGAGATTATTTAAAACAGTTAAATTATTAAACTAAGATCAATTTACAATAACAATATTCTACTAAATGTTATCTAATTTCTAAGATAATATACAAACAATATAAGATATTTCTAATACTAAATAACTAAACTATTTATATATAAATTTGTACAAATACAATAATATTACACTATAGTTTACAATAACAAATTAACACTTACAGTTCGCTAACTAAAGTCCACCGACCGTAAGACTCTCCAAATATGACAAACTGCCACACAGTTTATTACACTTATTACACGGCCACTAATTGTCACTGTTGCTCACTAAGCACTTTTTACAGACTGATACTAACTCACTGTAACTCACGCACTATCACTAGTTAACGACTGCTACTCACTGGCTTATTACTTCACTGCTTATTACTTCACTGCTTATTACTTCACTGCTTATTACTGCTGCTCTTCTTATTACTACTCGCGGCCCGAACAGCTGTCCTTTTTATATAGGCAAGGCCGGTCGGGGTGGGGATTTCTCGGAAGAAGACCACCTAGTCCCATCGAGCCCGATCCAGAAGCTTCTACGCCATTCTATAATCCCTTCCGCTTAATCCCATTGTTTGCCTAATCTTCTCAGCCGGTTCTCGTCCCCGCTCTGACCGTAACACTGCCCCCTCCTTAAAAGTGCTCTGCCCCAGAGCATAGTCCGGAGAAATCGGGCGGTTATGAGCTTCCCTCGATGGAGACGTATTTCCTTTCCAGGGGTTGAATGTGCACACCAATATGGCGACTCCAGAGTTGGCGAATATCTGTTCAAGCATGTTCCTGACAACCTTCCACTCCAGGCCGTCATATCCACAGCCCAACTTAGGGATCGCGAGCTTGGTGACACGCAGTCTCAGAAGCTTACTCCGCAGGTCGTCGAGGCTTCGCCGCAGTGCGTCATATGTGGGCTTCTGATCAGTAGCACACTTGGTAACTAAGTAGAACAGGTGTCGTCCGTCGTGCGTATGGTGGAGTGCTTTCCCGACGCGTGGTCCTTGGCGTTCCAGTTCCTCAGTTCCAGCAAACTTCTTCCTGAAGACCGTTGCAATCCCTCGGGAAGTCCTCAGATCTTCGGCTACACAATGGGCCAGAGAATAGTCCGCGGGTAACGAGAAGATATCTCTGTATACTGCCTGAGTTACTCCACGGGAACCTTGTACCTTAGGTTGTGCAACTGATACCTTACTGGCCTCCACGTTGTTGAGGTACCTGACTTGCTGGTCTTTTGTCGGGCCATGGTCTCCTTTGTATGGGGCCAGTCTATTAAAATGGACTACCCTGGGTTTTTCATTTGGCTGCTTCCTGATCCTATAGATGACGTCGTTTATCCTATTGATGATCTCAAACGGGCCATCCCAGGAGTTCTGAAGTTTAGGTGAGTAGCCTCGCCTCCTTCGAGGATCATGTATCCAGACCAAATCTCCAGGTTGGAATCCACCTTTCTCTGCCCTGATGTCGTAACGCTCCTTCATTCTGTCACTGGCTCCCTGGATGTT
Organism: Troilus luridus; assembly: GCA_964056705.1. Taxonomy (NCBI): domain Eukaryota; kingdom Metazoa; phylum Arthropoda; class Insecta; order Hemiptera; family Pentatomidae; genus Troilus; species Troilus luridus. The sequence goes on from OZ057414.1 coordinate 63,021,264, forward strand.
TGCACGAACCTGCCGAAGGATGACTTCTTCGTCTCCCATCGTCAGCACACCTCTCGACATGTCCAGCTTGATCCCGTATGCCATCATGAAGTCCATGCCCAATATGACATCTTCATCGATCTCTGCCACGAGAGCGCGGTGCTTCAGATGTTGACCCCCGATGACGAAGGTGGCAACTGTCTCCCCGTAGACCTTGGCTGGCTGTCCCGTTGCAGTCCGTAATGCCCAAGTGGTCGGTATGATCTTCTCAGCTGGATGTGTCTTCGCGTTCAAGATCGTCATGCTCGCGCCGGTATCCACTAGAAGACTTCGCAGCTGCCCGTTCACCATCCCATCAACATAGAAGCTGTTTGTTCTGCTTCCTATTGACGCAACTCTGATGGCAATCCTGGGGGCTTTGACGTAACGGGTTGGACACTTGCTTCTAGGGTGTCCAAGCTGGCCGCAGCCCCAACAGCGTATCTCCTTCTTATGGGTCCTGAGAGCATCCAACACTTTGGTCACTATGTCCTCGACGCTGGTTACCGCATTAGGCTCTGCTCCTGCTGCTCGAACTCGCGCATGGCCCCGTACAGACTGTCTGACAGCTTCAAACTCCATGGCCTGAGATAATGCGTCTCCCAACGTTTTCGGCCGGGCGAGCTTCACTGCTTGTTGTGTCTCTGGGTCCCGAAGTCCATCCAGGAATTTATCGACAGCCAGACTCTCATAGACATAGTCGGTGACCGATGGGTAGGCGTTCCTCACCAGCCGGGCAATATCGGCTTCAAATTCCTGCAGTGTCTCGTTGTCCTTCTGGACCCTGTTTCTTAGCTGTGGGCGATACAGCTGGTCCATGTGGCGGTGGCCGAAACGCATCTCCAGTCTTCTGATCAGCTCCCCGTAGTTGGACCGCTCCGACATGGGTATCCCCTGCAGTACTCCCAAGGCGTCTCCACGCAGGGCCAGACACAACGCTGAAGCTTGGGTCTCCTGTGACCACCCGTGGATCGAAGCCGCTGTCTCGAAGAGAGTCATGTAGTCCTCCCACGGCGTTTTTCCGTCGAATACTGGAATGGTGTTGTGAGCTGGTGGCGTCCCATTATTGGTGGGTAGAATACTATTACGATGGCTGCCCTCGGATGAACGGTCGGTGTCGTTCGTCGGTGGGTTGCTCTTACGTCCCTCGAGAGCTTCCATTCGTAGCCTAATTTCGTTCACTTTTTCTCCTAGCCTAGATTCTATATCAGCTACTTTATTATTTACATCGGCTAACTTATTATCTACATTAGCTAACTTATTATCTACATTAGCTAGCTTATTATCTACATTTTCCATTAACTTAGTCTCTAATGTGCCTAACTTAGACTCTAGTGTATCCATTAAATCATTTTTTACAGTACCTATCTCATTTTTAACAGTGCTTAACTCATAAAATGGACTAAACTATTACTTAATTCAAGAATCTAATATTTATTAACAAATTAACAAGAATACAATGAGATTATTTAAAACAGTTAAATTATTAAACTAAGATCAATTTACAATAACAATATTCTACTAAATGTTATCTAATTTCTAAGATAATATACAAACAATATAAGATATTTCTAATACTAAATAACTAAACTATTTATATATAAATTTGTACAAATACAATAATATTACACTATAGTTTACAATAACAAATTAACACTTACAGTTCGCTAACTAAAGTCCACCGACCGTAAGACTCTCCAAATATGACAAACTGCCACACAGTTTATTACACTTATTACACGGCCACTAATTGTCACTGTTGCTCACTAAGCACTTTTTACAGACTGATACTAACTCACTGTAACTCACGCACTATCACTAGTTAACGACTGCTACTCACTGGCTTATTACTTCACTGCTTATTACTTCACTGCTTATTACTGCTGCTCTTCTTATTACTACTCGCGGCCCGAACAGCTGTCCTTTTTATATAGGCAAGGCCGGTCGGGGTGGGGATTTCTCGGAAGAAGACCACCTAGTCCCATCGAGCCCGATCCAGAAGCTTCTACGCCATTCTATAATCCCTTCCGCTTAATCCCATTGTTTGCCTAATCTTCTCAGCCGGTTCTCGTCCCCGCTCTGACCGTAACACTGCCCCCTCCTTAAAAGTGCTCTGCCCCAGAGCATAGTCCGGAGAAATCGGGCGGTTATGAGCTTCCCTCGATGGAGACGTATTTCCTTTCCAGGGGTTGAATGTGCACACCAATATGGCGACTCCAGAGTTGGCGAATATCTGTTCAAGCATGTTCCTGACAACCTTCCACTCCAGGCCGTCATATCCACAGCCCAACTTAGGGATCGCGAGCTTGGTGACACGCAGTCTCAGAAGCTTACTCCGCAGGTCGTCGAGGCTTCGCCGCAGTGCGTCATATGTGGGCTTCTGATCAGTAGCACACTTGGTAACTAAGTAGAACAGGTGTCGTCCGTCGTGCGTATGGTGGAGTGCTTTCCCGACGCGTGGTCCTTGGCGTTCCAGTTCCTCAGTTCCAGCAAACTTCTTCCTGAAGACCGTTGCAATCCCTCGGGAAGTCCTCAGATCTTCGGCTACACAATGGGCCAGAGAATAGTCCGCGGGTAACGAGAAGATATCTCTGTATACTGCCTGAGTTACTCCACGGGAACCTTGTACCTTAGGTTGTGCAACTGATACCTTACTGGCCTCCACGTTGTTGAGGTACCTGACTTGCTGGTCTTTTGTCGGGCCATGGTCTCCTTTGTATGGGGCCAGTCTATTAAAATGGACTACCCTGGGTTTTTCATTTGGCTGCTTCCTGATCCTATAGATGACGTCGTTTATCCTATTGATGATCTCAAACGGGCCATCCCAGGAGTTCTGAAGTTTAGGTGAGTAGCCTCGCCTCCTTCGAGGATCATGTATCCAGACCAAATCTCCAGGTTGGAATCCACCTTTCTCTGCCCTGATGTCGTAACGCTCCTTCATTCTGTCACTGGCTCCCTGGATGTTTGCACGAACCTGCCGAAGGATGACTTCTTCGTCTCCCATCGTCAGCACACCTCTCGACATGTCCAGCTTGATCCCGTATGCCATCATGAAGTCCATGCCCAATATGACATCTTCATCGATCTCTGCCACGAGAGCGCGGTGCTTCAGATGTTGACCCCCGATGACGAAGGTGGCAACTGTCTCCCCGTAGACCTTGGCTGGCTGTCCCGTTGCAGTCCGTAATGCCCAAGTGGTCGGTATGATCTTCTCAGCTGGATGTGTCTTCGCGTTCAAGATCGTCATGCTCGCGCCGGTATCCACTAGAAGACTTCGCAGCTGCCCGTTCACCATCCCATCAACATAGAAGCTGTTTGTTCTGCTTCCTATTGACGCAACTCTGATGGCAATCCTGGGGGCTTTGACGTAACGGGTTGGACACTTGCTTCTAGGGTGTCCAAGCTGGCCGCAGCCCCAACAGCGTATCTCCTTCTTATGGGTCCTGAGAGCATCCAACACTTTGGTCACTATGTCCTCGACGCTGGTTACCGCATTAGGCTCTGCTCCTGCTGCTCGAACTCGCGCATGGCCCCGTACAGACTGTCTGACAGCTTCAAACTCCATGGCCTGAGATAATGCGTCTCCCAACGTTTTCGGCCGGGCGAGCTTCACTGCTTGTTGTGTCTCTGGGTCCCGAAGTCCATCCAGGAATTTATCGACAGCCAGACTCTCATAGACATAGTCGGTGACCGATGGGTAGGCGTTCCTCACCAGCCGGGCAATATCGGCTTCAAATTCCTGCAGTGTCTCGTTGTCCTTCTGGACCCTGTTTCTTAGCTGTGGGCGATACAGCTGGTCCATGTGGCGGTGGCCGAAACGCATCTCCAGTCTTCTGATCAGCTCCCCGTAGTTGGACCGCTCCGACATGGGTATCCCCTGCAGTACTCCCAAGGCGTCTCCACGCAGGGCCAGACACAACGCTGAAGCTTGGGTCTCCTGTGACCACCCGTGGATCGAAGCCGCTGTCTCGAAGAGAGTCATGTAGTCCTCCCACGGCGTCTTTCCGTCGAATACTGGAATGGTGTTGTGAGCTGGTGGCGTCCCATTATTGGTGGGTAGAATGCTATTACGATGGCTGCCCTCGGATGAACGGTCGGTGTCGTTCGTCGGTGGGTTGCTCTTACGTCCCTCGAGAGCTTCCATTCGTAGCCTAATTTCGTTCACTTTTTCTCCTAGCCTAGATTCTATATCAGCTACTTTATTATTTACATCGGCTAACTTATTATCTACATTAGCTAACTTATTATCTACATTAGCTAGCTTATTATCTACATTTTCCATTAACTTAGTCTCTAATGTGCCTAACTTAGACTCTAGTGTATCCATTAAATCATTTTTTACAGTACCTATCTCATTTTTAACAGTGCTTAACTCATAAAATGGACTAAACTATTACTTAATTCAAGAATCTAATATTTATTAACAAATTAACAAGAATACAATGAGATTATTTAAAACAGTTAAATTATTAAACTAAGATCAATTTACAATAACAATATTCTACTAAATGTTATCTAATTTCTAAGATAATATACAAACAATATAAGATATTTCTAATACTAAATAACTAAACTATTTATATATAAATTTGTACAAATACAATAATATTACACTATAGTTTACAATAACAAATTAACACTTACAGTTCGCTAACTAAAGTCCACCGACCGTAAGACTCTCCAAATATGACAAACTGCCACACAGTTTATTACACTTATTACACGGCCACTAATTGTCACTGTTGCTCACTAAGCACTTTTTACAGACTGATACTAACTCACTGTAACTCACGCACTATCACTAGTTAACGACTGCTACTCACTGGCTTATTACTTCACTGCTTATTACTTCACTGCTTATTACTTCACTGCTTATTACTGCTGCTCTTCTTATTACTACTCGCGGCCCGAACAGCTGTCCTTTTTATATAGGCAAGGCCGGTCGGGGTGGGGATTTCTCGGAAGAAGACCACCTAGTCCCATCGAGCCCGATCCAGAAGCTTCTACGCCATTCTATAATCCCTTCCGCTTAATCCCATTGTTTGCCTAATCTTCTCAGCCGGTTCTCGTCCCCGCTCTGACCGTAACACTGCCCCCTCCTTAAAAGTGCTCTGCCCCAGAGCATAGTCCGGAGAAATCGGGCGGTTATGAGCTTCCCTCGATGGAGACGTATTTCCTTTCCAGGGGTTGAATGTGCACACCAATATGGCGACTCCAGAGTTGGCGAATATCTGTTCAAGCATGTTCCTGACAACCTTCCACTCCAGGCCGTCATATCCACAGCCCAACTTAGGGATCGCGAGCTTGGTGACACGCAGTCTCAGAAGCTTACTCCGCAGGTCGTCGAGGCTTCGCCGCAGTGCGTCATATGTGGGCTTCTGATCAGTAGCACACTTGGTAACTAAGTAGAACAGGTGTCGTCCGTCGTGCGTATGGTGGAGTGCTTTCCCGACGCGTGGTCCTTGGCGTTCCAGTTCCTCAGTTCCAGCAAACTTCTTCCTGAAGACCGTTGCAATCCCTCGGGAAGTCCTCAGATCTTCGGCTACACAATGGGCCAGAGAATAGTCCGCGGGTAACGAGAAGATATCTCTGTATACTGCCTGAGTTACTCCACGGGAACCTTGTACCTTAGGTTGTGCAACTGATACCTTACTGGCCTCCACGTTGTTGAGGTACCTGACTTGCTGGTCTTTTGTCGGGCCATGGTCTCCTTTGTATGGGGCCAGTCTATTAAAATGGACTACCCTGGGTTTTTCATTTGGCTGCTTCCTGATCCTATAGATGACGTCGTTTATCCTATTGATGATCTCAAACGGGCCATCCCAGGAGTTCTGAAGTTTAGGTGAGTAGCCTCGCCTCCTTCGAGGATCATGTATCCAGACCAAATCTCCAGGTTGGAATCCACCTTTCTCTGCCCTGATGTCGTAACGCTCCTTCATTCTGTCACTGGCTCCCTGGATGTTTGCACGAACCTGCCGAAGGATGACTTCTTCGTCTCCCATCGTCAGCACACCTCTCGACATGTCCAGCTTGATCCCGTATGCCATCATGAAGTCCATGCCCAATATGACATCTTCATCGATCTCTGCCACGAGAGCGCGGTGCTTCAGATGTTGACCCCCGATGACGAAGGTGGCAACTGTCTCCCCGTAGACCTTGGCTGGCTGTCCCGTTGCAGTCCGTAATGCCCAAGTGGTCGGTATGATCTTCTCAGCTGGATGTGTCTTCGCGTTCAAGATCGTCATGCTCGCGCCGGTATCCACTAGAAGACTTCGCAGCTGCCCGTTCACCATCCCATCAACATAGAAGCTGTTTGTTCTGCTTCCTATTGACGCAACTCTGATGGCAATCCTGGGGGCTTTGACGTAACGGGTTGGACACTTGCTTCTAGGGTGTCCAAGCTGGCCGCAGCCCCAACAGCGTATCTCCTTCTTATGGGTCCTGAGAGCATCCAACACTTTGGTCACTATGTCCTCGACGCTGGTTACCGCATTAGGCTCTGCTCCTGCTGCTCGAACTCGCGCATGGCCCCGTACAGACTGTCTGACAGCTTCAAACTCCATGGCCTGAGATAATGCGTCTCCCAACGTTTTCGGCCGGGCGAGCTTCACTGCTTGTTGTGTCTCTGGGTCCCGAAGTCCATCCAGGAATTTATCGACAGCCAGACTCTCATAGACATAGTCGGTGACCGATGGGTAGGCGTTCCTCACCAGCCGGGCAATATCGGCTTCAAATTCCTGCAGTGTCTCGTTGTCCTTCTGGACCCTGTTTCTTAGCTGTGGGCGATACAGCTGGTCCATGTGGCGGTGGCCGAAACGCATCTCCAGTCTTCTGATCAGCTCCCCGTAGTTGGACCGCTCCGACATGGGTATCCCCTGCAGTACTCCCAAGGCGTCTCCACGCAGGGCCAGACACAACGCTGAAGCTTGGGTCTCCTGTGACCACCCGTGGATCGAAGCCGCTGTCTCGAAGAGAGTCATGTAGTCCTCCCACGGCGTCTTTCCGTCGAATACTGGAATGGTGTTGTGAGCTGGTGGCGTCCCATTATTGGTGGGTAGAATGCTATTACGATGGCTGCCCTCGGATGAACGGTCGGTGTCGTTCGTCGGTGGGTTGCTCTTACGTCCCTCGAGAGCTTCCATTCGTAGCCTAATTTCGTTCACTTTTTCTCCTAGCCTAGATTCTATATCAGCTACTTTATTATTTACATCGGCTAACTTATTATCTACATTAGCTAACTTATTATCTACATTAGCTAGCTTATTATCTACATTTTCCATTAACTTAGTCTCTAATGTGCCTAACTTAGACTCTAGTGTATCCATTAAATCATTTTTTACAGTACCTATCTCATTTTTAACAGTGCTTAACTCATTACCTAGTTCATTTTTAACATTGCCTAATTCCTTACCTAGCTTATTTTCTACATTGCCTAACTCATTTTTAACACTGCTTAATTCATTACCTAGCTTATTTTCTACATTGCCTAATTCATTTTTAACAGTACCTAATTCATTTTTAAAAGTTGCAGACAACTTGCTTAAATCAGTTTCAAACAGAACGTCATCTGGATTTTCCCCTAACTCTACAAAAAATTGACGCAAGCGATGTTGCAGTACACTTTTATTTCCGGAAGAATCCAGATCACGTTCTTCTAATTCCCGTTTTAAATCCGCAACTTTTAAATCCATCAATTTAAGATTTTGAGAAGCCATTTTTCAAACAGTAGCCCAATTATTACAAAATGCAAGACAAAATAACAATTACACAAGATCCCACTTCTGACACCAATTTGTTACGGGCTACTGGGTGTAAAATGGACTAAACTATTACTTAATTCAAGAATCTAATATTTATTAACAAATTAACAAGAATACAATGAGATTATTTAAAACAGTTAAATTATTAAACTAAGATCAATTTACAATAACAATATTCTACTAAATGTTATCTAATTTCTAAGATAATATACAAACAATATAAGATATTTCTAATACTAAATAACTAAACTATTTATATATAAATTTGTACAAATACAATAATATTACACTATAGTTTACAATAACAAATTAACACTTACAGTTCGCTAACTAAAGTCCACCGACCGTAAGACTCTCCAAATATGACAAACTGCCACACAGTTTATTACACTTATTACACGGCCACTAATTGTCACTGTTGCTCACTAAGCACTTTTTACAGACTGATACTAACTCACTGTAACTCACGCACTATCACTAGTTAACGACTGCTACTCACTGGCTTATTACTTCACTGCTTATTACTTCACTGCTTATTACTTCACTGCTTATTACTGCTGCTCTTCTTATTACTACTCGCGGCCCGAACAGCTGTCCTTTTTATATAGGCAAGGCCGGTCGGGGTGGGGATTTCTCGGAAGAAGACCACCTAGTCCCATCGAGCCCGATCCAGAAGCTTCTACGCCATTCTATAATCCCTTCCGCTTAATCCCATTGTTTGCCTAATCTTCTCAGCCGGTTCTCGTCCCCGCTCTGACCGTAACAATATTTTTAAAAAAACGGGGATCACTAATACGCCATTGAGATAAGAGAAATGACTTTTTTTTTCTATTTGTATCTGTATCCACACCTGTCAAGTACAAACAATTCACAATCAGCAGATTGGCTCTCAGTAAAATAAAACAAAATCACATGAGAGGGATGAATCACAGTACACAGCGATAACTCCCTCGTGACATGATTTTAGGGATATGCCAATAAAGTTCACTTCATCAATATATTATTGATCCAACCACAGATCAGGGAAAGTTCAATTAATACTTGGACGAACGAGGAATCGAAGCCAGTAAAATTTCATCGATTATGTCAACATCTCATTTAATATCCTAATATAAAAATGCTTTGCTACATATATCTTCTATTTAATATACCATGTTCACTATAAATCCATAAAGAACTTAGAGCTACCTTAACTTTAGGAATGGAGGGGGTATTTTTGGGACCCAAACCTGAAAAGGGGATGAGGTAAAATGCCTCAGAATTTCTAGGTTTCTAGTCGAAGCCTATATATATGAGGAAGAAAATGGACCGGGTGGAGATTAAAAATCCTCTTAAATAGGAAAAATCCTCTTAAAATTCTCTTAAATAGGAAGAACTGTTTATTAGAAAGCCAACGTTTCGACCCACATTGCAGGTCTTCCTTAGGGCTTGGGTCAAGTCTAATTACTAAACTTTTTCGTGTGATATCAGCCCCAGGTCTATATCGATACCTTAGTTCACATACGTGTTAAGTTCCGAAAAGAAGATTTTACATGAGTCAACTTTGATAATAATTTAGCACAATAAATACAGTTCAAGTTTAAGCACACAATATATTTTTGTAACCTTTACAGCTTCTCTATTAATTTTATATCAACATATGATCTATACTTTCTGATCACAACTTTACGATATTATTTATATAAAAAAAAAAATTTTGAAAAATTTGCACTTAACACATTTGTAAACTAAGGCAACGATATATCAACTATTTTAAGTTCTTCAGCAGCGATTACCTTTTTCTTTTTGCATTATTCCAACCAAATATAGTTATAAAACAGCCTCAATAAAACCATAAAACGTTCATGGCAAAACAGAAAATATTTCGTTTTGTTTTTCGAAGTTACATAATAGTTGCTGTACTCCAAAGCTCAGAAAAAATGGTATAATAACACCATGATTACAACTATTAAAAAAAAATCTATAATAGTTATAATTGGTTAATGAGGGGGTAAGAAAATCGATCTTGTCAGATCCACAAGTAAATGTTAAATTCATGATCTTAAAAAAATAATAAAATATATGTAATAATGATATGAAATTACCTCTTAAAATATAATCAACCTCTTTTAACAAGCTTAGATTTGATAACACGAATCAGTTCTGGTATTGTTAGCATACAATGAGAGAGTATATACATACCTGAAACAGAAAATAATAAAAATTACTATAGGAATACATTACTGTTGTTATATTTAAGGCGTTAAGGATCAAAAGCGGATGACTCCATAATTTCAAAAATTGACTTTTTTACATTTATCGTTGGTTTAGTCAACCATTTTTATTCTCCTGAAACTTCATAACCGGACTAAAATCATGAGAAATAAGGCGGCGTTATACGCTTTGGTCCTGAACGCATTATATGAAATATAATAATAAATAAATAAAATACAGGAAATAAACAACAAAAATGGGTACTTGTGTATTAACCGGTACCCAGGGACTGTTATCCGCCATTATTTATAAACTGAACACTGATAACTCTGACACTGATAACATCTACATTATTATTCATATTAATGGAAATTGAAATTCATAAAATGAAAATATAAAATACAAAATATAAAATGTTTTCCTTTTACACTACACTTTCGACGAAAAAATAACTATTTCTGTCCTTTTTCACATAATATCTTCGGAATTATGCCAAATTTCTGGGAGTATTTCACAGAATCGTCTTTTCCGGAGACGGCTTTTCCAAAAGTGTTGTTCCGTTCATTTCAAGTAGGAAACAACAAAAGGAATAAGGCAAAAACACAAAATTAAATTTAATAAACAAAATAGACAAAAACACTGAAAAACAATTAAATAATGCACACACGAGTATTTTACACGAGATAAGGAGCTCGTACATTTATAACTACACGAGATAAGGAGGTAGGTTTTATGGGTACCACCTATTACACAAGTACCCACAAATGTATGCGTTTAGAGAATCTCTAATGATTTTAATTATGAAATTTTAACTATGTAAATTAATTCATTAAAACGTAATATAGTTTATTTGTATATGTGACACATATGGTAAATTCCAAGCTAGAGATAGAGTTGCCCTGCATGCCCCACCCATGCGTTCGATCGGGAGAGCAGGTACGCCGATGTAATCCCATTAGAGGATACGATCCCGGCTGATGGTCAATAATTTAGCTGGCCAGTCGGCTATGAATGATTGATCTTATCAGAGGAATTCTTCCAGGCCAGTCAACCGATAAAGGGCCAGCCATCGCCACATGGGCTTTCACCGGATCCATTAAATTACGAGTCCCAAACATCAACAATTACATTCCCGGTTAATTTCATCACCTGTTTGAGGATGATCGAAATGTGTTATCGGGCGGTAGTAGGATCAAAATAGAATAGCAGCAATAGCATCTAGACCATCACGCCATGTCAATTATGGGAATTGAGATACATCAATATCAAACATTATATAAAAAAGTGGTTTTTACAATAAAAAAAAATTAGACGGAAGATGGAATAAATATGATAAAAATAATAATAGGTAGGCTATAAAAATAATTTGTAGGTGATAAAAATAATTAAAAAAACCTTAATTAGTGATCGTTACAAGAGAAAGCCTACTACAGCTCTAAGGCACGTTATTATTATTGGGTTGTCACACTTGAAATGACCGTTTTTAGAACCTGGAAGAAAATAAAAATTAGAGATCAAATCTAACATATTTTTTATTCAAAGTATTTACCATCATTTTCGATACACTTCTGCCAAGGGCTTACCAAGGTTTCTATCCCAGATTTAAAAAACGTTGAGTCACGTGATGAAAGGAATTCAGAAAATGCATTTTTAATGTCTAAATGATTAGTAAACAATTTTCCTCGCAAAAAGTTGTCCAAACTCCGAAAAAAGTGGTAGCCTGTAGGGGATAGATCAGGGGAATATGGGGGGGGGGGGGGGTAAGACTTCGTAGCCTAACTCTTTAATTTATTCACTGTCTGCATTGAAACATGAGGTCGGGCGTTATCATGAAGGAGCTCGTATGGGACCCAGGAATCGAGCTTTTTTGCCTTTCCGATCTTCGTCCTCTATTGATGCTTGAGGCCATCCACGTGATTTAAAAAATCGGACATTTCATATGTGACAACCCAATAGATGGAGCAAAACCAGAAAATAATTAATACTGGGCAAACATACCAATACTTTTACTGTTAATAAACAAAAACTAAAGAAAAAGTTTTTCCACTACTGAAATTATATCTACAGCCTCGGTGAATAAGTGGTTAAGTCTAATTTTCTCCAAAATAAGTTTCTTGTACTTAAGCAAGCATAATCGAGTTATTTTCGTAGTGAATAAGGGGCTAAGCAAGGCATTGGCTTGGAAAGGAGTTATTGTTTCTATTACAACTCCATTTCAAGTAAAAAACTACGAGAATGATACGATTCCGGTTATCTGATAGCAGTTAACTCCCTCTGGACAAAATACGACTTAACCATTATTCACCGGCGCTGTAGATATAAAGTTCATCATAGTGACACAGCTACGTAGGAAATCCATTTATTGTTTTTTGTTTTTTTTATGATTCGCTACTAAGGCGATAAAAAGTCAAGCTGTTGTCAACACTGAAGATAAGAAAAAAAAATGTTCTCAGGAAAAGATGATTCGATAAGGCATTGAAGGAAGTGGTCTGGCAAAGAAACAATATGAAGGATTGTTAGTTTTACCAATAAAGTTTTTAACATTTAAACTTTTGGAATAGTATAAATAAAAAAATGAAACATCAATTAAATAAATAGGTTGAAAGAAGGGGGAGAACTGGGGTGAGCACGTGACACAAAATACCAGAAGCTCAAGCTGTGCCAGGGCCAAACAGCTGACACCAGCTTTTGTTTATATCGCGTAACGGCCAGCCACCCTTTTGTTTAACATACTTATTGTAGCTCGGCAAAATAACGGTCGTAGGTATTAATTTAATTAAAAGAGTCAAACCACGTTTAATAAAAAAAAAATTAAGTCTTATTTTAGTTCATGTTTTTAATTAAAATCGATAAAAACAAATGTAGTAGAACAACTTTTGTGCATGTAGGTCACTTATCCGCCTGAACCACCAAGTTTTTCTCCCAATTAAGGCTACCCACTTAATAGGCTGAGTGAGCCCAATGGAGGGTCAACAGATACCACTAGATTCCTCAGTGGACTGATTAAATTATAGACTGCCACAGGTGGATTTGAACACTGGATCCTAAGCACAGCAACTCAGCGCTCTACATAATGAGCTAACTCGCTCCCAATTGCATTGCATGAATTGATAGTTTTATTATGAGTTTCTATTTCTACACCCCCGGTGAATAAGTGGTTAAATCCAATTTTCTAGGAAATGACTTACTTCTAATTAAGTGAGCGGTATCGAGTTATTTTCGTAGTGAATAAGGGACTAAGTAAGGCATTGGCTTGAAAAGGAGTTATTGTTAATATTACAACTCCATTTAAAGCCAAAAACTAAGAGATTGATATGATTTCGGTTATCTGAAAGCAGTTAAACTCTCTCTGGTCAAAATCCGACTTAACCACTAATTCACAGGGACTGTCGATTTATTCAGCTGGGTTGCTTACAGACGATATAAACGTTGATAAATTATAAGTTTATGTATCAAAAACTTTGAGGAAATATATATGTATGTATATATATATATATACTAACAATCCTTCATATTGTTTCTTTGCCAGACCACTTCCTTCAATGCCTTATCGAATTATCTTTTCCTGAGAACATTTTTTTTTCTTATCTTCAGTGTTGACAGCAGCTTGACTTTTTATCGCCTTAGAAGCGAATCATAAAAAAAAACAAAAAAACAATAAATGAATTTCCTACGTTAACTGTTTTCAGATAACCGGAATCGTATCATTCTCGTAGTTTTTGACTTGAAATGGAGTTGTAATATAAACAATAACTCCTTTCCAAGCCAATGCCTTGCTTAGCCCCTTATTCACTACGAAAATAACTCAATTATGCTTGCTTAAGTACAAGAAACTTATTTTGGAGAAAATAAGACTTAAGCACTTATTCACCGGGGCTGTAGACATAATTCCAGTAGTGGAAAAACTTTTTCTTTAGTTTGCTATCGAAACCTGGCCAGGAAGTGCCGTATTTGGAATGTTTACAGGACCTTTCTTCAACAGAGGGATATCCTTTATTCCAATTGTGTAATTATTCATATCACTGGAACTCTCATTTTCGTATCACTGCTATATTGTATATGTTTCTGTAATTAAAAGTACAAGAACATTAATGTAAATCTTCCTTCACAATTAGTTCAATTTTTACTAATTTGGTAGAGAGAGCGCTAAGTTAAGCTAACCCATGCCCGGGTTCAAATCCCGCTCGCTGGCAGACTTTTATTTAATCTTTTAACGACCGAAGATGGACCTTCTGTGATCTAGGACAAAATATATATATATATATATATATATATATATATATATATATATATATATATATATATATATATATATATAGGAAAATTCGTGTAAAAGGATATTTTATTCTTTTAAATGATTGTAATGATTATTATTTCATAATAAAATTTAAACATATATATAAAGTCAACTATTATATTCCTGAAAAATTATTAATTATTAGACGAAAATGCTTAATAAACTACTGTCAAACTTCATAACTTGAAACCTCTAAGTGTGGTCATAGTCGATAAATTTATTACATGCAAAGTATTAAATGCGGAAAAAACACATTTTTCGTTTTGATCTATAGCGATTGATTTAAGATTAATAATTGATACGAAATTCGTTTGGATTCATCTATAAGACAAGACCAGGTATAACGTACATAAGTAAAAAACGTTTGACGAAACGTACAGATTTTGAAGGAACATACATTCCGTATCGATGATATTTGTATGTGTGACACCATAAAATTTTGTTAGTATCAATATTATTCTTTTTTTAAATATATTATCTAATAATGAATTTTGTCTATAAAATGATTAGTATGTTATTATTTTAATTTAATTTATTGGGCTCACCAATCCTTTAATGTGGGAACCATTAATTAGTGAAAATACATTGCGGTTGAACCTGTTCTCACACAAATAACTCAACTTCACACCTTCCGACCGAGTAATGAACCCGATTGTAGTGAAGCAAATGTTTTATTGAAACTAATTTGAATAATAATAATTTTAAAAAACCTGCTCATTATAAGGAGGCGGAGGGTTTGTAACTGTTTATTTATTTATTTTTATATAGAGGAAAAGTCCAGTTAAATTGTTCCGTGTAACAATGTTTGTCCATTAAAAAAAGACTTCGTCGAAAAATTTGTACAGGGCTAAAACCTATATTAAATTCTCAAATTAATTCACAATGTAAAATTTAAAAAAAAAAATCGTGTAAAACGATCTTTTCTTCTTTTAAATCATTTTAATGATTATTATTTCATAATAAAATTTAAAAGGTGTATTGGGTTTAAAACTTCACTCTAGGCTAAGTGCTAAGTGATAAAAACATTTGCTCTTTTGTTTGTATTTTAAAAGTAATTCAAATGGAAACTTTAAGTTATCGCGAATATGAAAAAAACGGAATTATACCACTTTCAAAAATAACAGCTCAAATAAGACAAATGTAGGATAGAATACAACATTCAATAAATAATTTTATAATATTATTATGAATCTTGTAAAACGATATAATAATTTCGATTCACACATATGAGCTGTTATTTTTGAACAGAATATAATAGAAAAATAATTTTATTCTTAGATGGAAACTGATCCCATATTTAATTAAGAATTACAGACGTGAACCAAATTCAATAAAACTAATTATACTGTATGTGATTTCATAGGATTGTTTTCAGCAGTTTTAGCAGTAACAATTTCAAAATATAATAAAGCGTATTTTCATAGAAAATATAGTAACTAACCATAACGATGGGGTAGAAAGAGGAGTAAGTAAAAATAAAGTATTAAAAAAAATAATAGTTATAAATTAAAAAATAAATAAATATGTTTTGGAATAAAAAAAATAACAACACACGTATACACTATTGTCATATAGCTATATCTATTTATTTTAAAAAATCTCGTTTATCTTTTTATAGGGAGCGGAGTGGCTAAGTGGTAGTGCGATGAGTTTCCATGCCGAAGGACCTGGGTTCAAATCCCGCTGCTAGACTTTTATTTCTGTTAGCGGACGGAGAAGGGACCTATGGGATCTAGGACCATCCCTGTTTAGATAAATACAGTATTAAAATATAGTAAAATGGATATAAAATATAGTAAAGTGGATGCCCTAAATAGGGGGGGGGGATCTGGCGGTTGAGCATGATCTTGGACACATCACCTCCCTGCACAACCGTTGTCCAAAAAAACAGTACAGTCTCTACCATGTACTGAATCCAAGTATAGGTTGAAGTGGTACAGGTTATTTTTTTTAAATTATTTTTAGTGCAGTTCAGATTGCCATCTATGAATGATGTTGACCACGTGCGCTGAAAATAAAATAAAAACGTAGCCGAGGTCCCTGTTTTCCTGTTTACAAAGATCTCGTCGACCAAGGATGGGACAAATTAGCGAGCTAATGAAAATCACCGCTCACAAAGAATGTTTGTCTGTTTTCTAAAGTTGCCTTCATTAAAGCGTAATGAGCTTTCGGAAAACAGGCACAGACAGTAAAGACCGGATTTAGATCAGTAGAATAGCAAGAAAAACAATCGATAATACAATATTACAACCTATTTTATTAACAAAATATTATATTAATATATTTATCATGACGTTTAAAACTTTTCAGTGAAAAATCTTAATTCAACGATTTCAAAGAGAATCGATGGAAAGAAAGTAAATTTATAATTTTTAAATTAACCAACCTTATGATTCAAAATAACTACTACTTACCTCTTGGTACAATTTTATAATTATTTCGAATACGGAAGAATGGAAAAGGAAATGTTACAATAGTAAAGTGGGACGGACCGTAACGAAGACACCATCTTCTTAATCCGAAAATTACTTTTCAATAAAACACGAAATATTCTATATTTTTCCATCTACATTATTATTATTATTATTAAGAACAAGGAAGAATCCATGTCGGCTACTCCCACATCCCATATCAAACAGCCTCGGTTGTTCTCCACTCAATGAGATAACGAATGTTTTCATGTTTTCAACAAAACTCAACATCAAACAAATCTTGGGAAAAAAACAAATAGTACATCAGTCACTGAAGTTTTAACAATCAATTGTCCTTCAAGTACAAGTATGAATATAAGGGTTATATCAAATTTTAAATTTATCTCTATTGTGTAAAAAACATTTTGTGATTTAATATTTAATTAACATAAATGTTGATATAATAAAAACGGGCCGTAAAAAGTACATGAGAAATAAGGAGACAAATTGTCGTGGCAAAACTGCTTGACTAAACCAGTAAAAAATTTGAAAAAGCCCATTTTTTAAATTACCCGCTTTTGATGTTGAACGCTACTATTAAGAATTAATCGTTTTATCTTAATCAATGAATTAAGATTTAAATAAAATTATTCGATAATTTGAATTTATCATTATTTCATTATAAATATGTTTCAAAAACCACTATTCTAAAAAGTCGAGACGCAAAACATTTTAGGTTTCAGCTAAAAAAGCAAGAAATATGATATGAGTTTTTTTAATGCAGAACCTTCTGGAATCGACACCTACATTGCAAGAAAGTAAAAATAAGTAACTAAATGAAAACTGTACCACTACAACCCATGAAGGGTCTTTGGAGTTCATACTGTACTGGTTCTAGGACAACAGTTGCGGAGGAAGGTGATTTGTTCCAGATCAAGTTCGACCGCCAGGTTTTCCAATTAAAGGTAACCCCATGTTATAGAGGTATTAGCAGATTTAAGAATCCGCTACAGCCGGATTTGAACCCGGAAACTACGAAATAGCACCTTAGTGCTCTGCCAGTGGGTGTTTCCCAGCTCCCTTGTTATATCGCTATAAAAGAAAATATAAAATCTGAAACAATTTTAAATTCCGAAAACTCAGAAACAACTCCTACTAACCGGATTTCTCGACATTTTGTACAACTGGGGATGGATAGTGAGGATAGACAGGAGGCGAAGTGCTATTGTTAAACAATAGCAAGGTTGGACTCAATTCATCGACTTTACGTGCCCGGAATCGGAATGAAACTCCAATTATTCCAACAGGCTAGGTGTAGGAGTGTTGGAGTGTAGGAGCCCGTTGAAAAGCTTTGTTTATTCAATTCCAACTCAACTACAAAGTCTTCATCAGCAAATTGACCGTAGTTGCCGTGAATATACAATTTTACAACTGTTCCACAGCTCCAAATCAGCCGTCGATTCTAACCAACAGCCTTGTTCAATCTCCAATTCCAGCCCCACCATTAGCTGAGAGGCAAGCTACTATTCAGGAAATTTCTACTCTGAAAATAAACCTGACTGATCGTTGAATTAAAGTATAATTATATAGTAATCCGAAAATAAAGTTATCAATAATAGTCATTAAAACTTCACCTTAGTGACACAAAAACGCACTTATCTACAAACTAGCCATATTTCAGAAATGAATGAAATGAAGATGAAACTAAAAGAGATGAGAATAAAAAAAGTCTTTTTTTTGAAGTCGAATCCCGGGCAGGACAAATCTTTCCTATTCAAAATAAAAATATTTATAAATTATAAATTATTGTTGCTCTTCCATGAAGTAAATATTTTTGAACAGTATTTAGATTCGATATTATTTATTTATCATGTTTTATCGTGACTGAGACCGGTTGTAGTTGTTTATTCAATTCTCGTTACTTGATGCTGATACGGCTAATCGGGTGATGCTACAGTGGGAGCTCTATATTTTGCTAATCCAGGTGTACTTAGGTGATTAATGTTAGAGAGAAAATTCGTTGACTGTAAGTACTAATGGAGGATGGAAATAGTTGGGGATGCAGTCAAAAATTTACACAATAAATAAGTGGAAACTTATTTTTTATTACTTGTGCCGACGTTTCGACCTAATTTGGTCATCTTCAGGGCCAATAGGAGTGGCTCTTTAGTTTAAAATGTAACTGGCCAGTTGCCTCCAGTAGGTGATTAATGAATGAGACATTATTTGAAGTAAATAGTTCGTGCCTTTAATTTATTCAACGAATATCACAGTTCTAGGATTCATTATATTATCTTATGAATCTTTATTATCACGAATTACTGTTTATCGAGTAGACCTAATACACAGATACGGTGCCAGGTTCTAGCGTCGCTCTTTTAGTGTTCCTGAATATCCAAAATCAGGAAAGATACTAGGAAGGGGACATCGATATTTCAAAATAGAGCGGGGAAAGCTTTTTTAACAAGTTTACAAAAGGGCGGTGGAAGACATAATAGAGTAGCATTAATCCGATGGTGGGGGGAGGGGTGTAGGTGGGGGGGGGACTAATTCATCTAGAAGCCTTTGTTCCATTCACAACCAGCCCCGGCCTTCTCCATTCCCTTCCTACTCTCTTTCACCGTTAGTCCCTTGTTGGGACCTATCAACAACATTTTCATCAACAAGGGTGTGAGAAAAGGGAATGGATATTAATACAATCCAAGTAATAATAATAATAATAAGGCTTAGCGAACCGGAAGGCTCTATCCCGATACCACCAATCTCTGCCTACGGATTACTACCAAATCCTCCCACCTACGCCTCGGTCTACCCCTCAGACGCTTCCCAGTCGGAACAGCGCTTATTAACATTTTAGGAATTCGTTCGTCACTAAACCCAAAACCTTACAGGCCCATAACAATTCACAATTCAAGTAAATAAACTTATAATTTCGCTCACTGCCATTAACCCCTATTGTTAATTCAAACATCAGTATCTTATAAACTATTTCCCCTAATTATGTATTTTTCTTTATAGTGAGGTAGCTGAATGTGTAGAGAGCTGAGTCATGTTGAAAGATAAATTATTGAATGAGTTAACTGCCACGGATGGACTCTGTGGGATCTACAGACCCTCCTGGGGCTCACCCAACTTCTATAAAATGAGTGCTCTAAATTAGAGTAAAAACCTGATCTCGGACTAACCAACTCACTACGCAACCCTTGTCATAAATACAGTACAGTCTGTACCATGTACTGAACACAAGACATAGTGGGGTACAGATTGTTTTTTTTTTTGTTTATTCTATAACAACAATATACAAAAGGTACTGTAACATTTTCCAATTTTTAAACTGCTTTAGAAAATGATCTCTTAGTGTCAAAAATAATTTATTCTGGGTGAACATAATGGTATATACAAATACAAACGCATATATAAGAAAAAATGTATATCCTCAAAATTTAACAAGAATCAGATGGAATGAAACATATTATGGCTAAAATCCATTCAAATATCTTCATCAGATAGTAGAACCCTTGTTGCCTTGGGGCCTATCAGCAACGATTTCATCAACTCCACTTCCTCGACAGCGTGAGGAATTGGAGGGAGTAGTTACAATCCCAATAAACTTATAATTTCGCTCAACATCAATAACTTCTATTGTTAATTTAAAAGTCAGCCCTTTACATAAACACTAATATATTTCTCCAAGGTGAATATGTTTTAGCTATCCGACCACTACTATTTGGTCGTTACATATTAAATGTCCGTTTTCAAAGAAAAGACTACTTGGTAAAACAACTTACTTGAAATCAAAACATTTCTATTCAAAATCTCTACCCTTATTTTCTAATTTATGTACATTTCTCCAACATGATTTCAAATTTTCAATCCCGATACTGAAAAATTTCCGGGTTTTGTTAAGAATTAAAGTCTGATAATGCGTTTTTCGACTTGAGAATCATTTTCCTAAAATAATGCCCTTAAGGAAGTTTTCCCAATATCTCAAAAGAAGGAAATCTGTTAGAAATAAGGTTGGTGTGGGAAGACTTCGTAACCCAGCTCGTTTAGTTACTGAATATCGTGAAACGTTTAGGCAGGTTGGCATGTGTCGACTCACTAACCACGATCCTTCGAGAAAATTCCTGGATTGGAGATTAAGAAAAAAATCTATTAGAAATAATAATTTATCTTTTCCTTCTGATAATCCATTGGATGAGTATAGAAAAACAATCTCTAAAAACTTAAACCAAGGGTTGTAATATTCCTCGAGCATGAACACCTCATTGCTTTTGAAGTCATAAATTGCCGAAGTAGATTGTTTTTGATAACCTTTTGTTGCACTATGTCAACAGTTATTGTCTCAACAGATTCTGTGGAATCAGGAGACCCTCCGGGGGCTGGGTAAATCACCTCAATGCACATCTGTTGTCCTAGAAACACAGCCTCTACTACGTACTGAACCCAAGATCCTTCATGGGTTGTAGTGATGGTACAGCAATATTTAAATCCGGAACAACATTTCTCAGCATTTTGTTAATGTTTAAATGATAAATAATAATAAGGCGACGCTACTTCCGATAGGGAAGAAGATCGCGGGTCCCCCTTGATTTAGTCACGGGGCTAAAATGGGAAAACTTTTAAAGGGGCCATTGAGGGCCGGGATGGAGGCGATTAGTCGTCAATATTAATCGCCCGCCTTCAAAAAATAATTGCGCCCCCCCTCGCTATCTCCTTCGGGTTCAGCTGTCCTCTCTTCCTCGGGGGTCTCTAATCAGGAGGGGATCGATCCCGGACAACTGGCCATTCCCATGGGGAAGCAGCCTGCCTCCGAGGTACTGGGGACTAAACTCAATTTATTTTTGACCTAACTGAGAAATTGGTCACTTAAGATTATATTCCTCATCTAAAACCTTATGCAAGGAAATGCAAAGAAGGGATAACTACGGCGATCAGGGCTGACCTCTGGATTAGTGATCAGCATAACAACCTACTACGCCCAAGATCGTGGATTCAAAGAATGGGAGATGGCCCCTGGGTTTTTTAAAAGAGAGTAAAAAATCCTTGGTGAAGCCGTCGTTCCCTCTAAAATGGTAGACCGGAGCCTGTACGATATCAGGTACTTGTTATAAGATTCCTGTTCTAATTATACCAGGATAGGGAAAATTTAATATTCCTTCAGTAGCATCGTCCGATTGACCACAGCAACATAATGTGACGTTTGATGAATAAACAACTATGACCGTAATCTGTTCTTCAGACTAAGTTGTAGTAGTTAATTGAAGCGTTCTCATGGAAAAGGTGGTAAGCAAAGGGAATCATTGCTCAGTTTTTTTCATAGAAAACGTAATAATTAATCATAACAGCAGGATAGGGAAAGGAGTTGGCCAAAACTATGATTGGTATAGTTTCTATGAACGGTGGTAGTTACTAGTTTCCACTTTAATTTTTATATGTCAACAATTATTTTTGCTCATCCAGTAAAATTAACTTTTCATGATTAACTACCTTTTCCATCCCAACGCCTCTATTATCTTCCAGCATCAAGTAATGATTTCATAGGAAATGTTCTTAAAACACTTTGCTAGCGCCTGAATATTACATTCTCCATAATCTGCTCCTAGCTTGGTGCAGTGTCCATGTGAATAAATCCATGTGAGGATGTTGGCAAAACAATTTACTCTTCCTCAAAACGTCGATAGAAATAATAATTATCGAATGTGAAAAAACACATTTTTGGTTTTCGGTCAATAGCGTTTGCTTAGGGATAGATAATTCATTAAAAAATCACCTACAGTCAGCCATCCATAAGGCACAAAAACTATGTATGACTCAGGTAAAATACGTTTGACGATACGCCCTGATTTCGAATGAAAATTCCAACATTTATTTTCACTCCCCTAAAATGTGGTGTGTTTCGCTTTCGATAAATCAGGGGAAAACGAAGTTGACGTTTTTCTCAAATTTTGTTAACAGCGGTTTCGGATGGATGTTTCGATACTTTGATTTCGACAGCAGAAAACCGAGTTCAAACGGCTTAAAACGACTGAAACAGTATGTCCGGTAAATAGGAAAATCGAAATCGGAACTGTGCCTACTGCCTATGGAAAACGAGGTAAGATGACTTCTACGAGTTGTAAATAAATATCCCTCAAACATCCTCTTCATTGTCAGATTGATAGGACCAGCAGTCCGTATGGGTTTTAATAAAAACAATGATAACAGATTCTTTGAGTTGTAGTTGACGTTAAATGAACAACTTTATGCTGCTAAGGCTAATTGGACGATGCTACAGCGGGAGCTCTAAATTTTGCCTACCCAGGTTTAATTAGGATAGGGATTTTTAACGAGTACCTGAGATCTTTGATTCTTTGATTGAACGTTTAAGAAAAAGTAAGTATTTCCCCTACAGCCTTCATCAGATATGAAAACAATATTTTACCGCTAGCTCACTATTAAAGTTGTTAAAATAAAGTTACCTTAAGTGGGACAGTTATATATTATATTACGTGATATTTGTCCTATGAGTACTACCATCATTTATAACCTGATATATAGGCAGCCAAACCACGACAGCAAATGCTATTGGCCGTAAATATGATAAACTGGGATAGTGTAAACAAATATTAATTGTCGATATTTAACTTTTTTTTAAAACAATGATTTAACGCTATCGTATACCTAACTATGTTATGTCTATAAAAACAATTATCCGCCAGCAACTTTACCTTGAACTCAATAAATATAAAGAATTGTTCCATCAAAGGACTGGAAGTTAATAGAGAACTGACATATGAGAGAGAGAGAGAGAGAGAGAGAGAGAGAGATAGAGAGAGAGAGAGAGAGAGAGAGAGAGAGAGAGAGAGAGAGAGACTCAAGAGAACCCTAAGCTCGAGGTATTGTGTTCTGGTTAAACCATAGTTGGCTCGGGGGGGCGACCGCTTTTTCACCAACGAGACCCGGTCAGTTGGGCAACAAAGAAATCAATTCAGTCCCTTCTTGCCTCTTTCCGTCTCTCTCTGTATTCACTTTCCCTTCCTTCTTTTTTTCGTACCAATCAGTACCGTCTGGAATCCGAAACACACTTTCTTATCTAACTTCTCATAAAAATTCTATATCAAGGCCTCCTGAGACGCACTGATGGCCTAAGAAAAGGTTGATGTACGAAGCCTGGTTACAAAAAATATGTTCCTTCAAACAAAGTTAGTATAAAAGGTTAATTTTCAATGTCATTTGAAAACGAAAAAGGGATGCAATGCATATAAAGTAACTGATTAAGTAAGTACTTAAATTGATTTGTGCGGTACAATATACTCCAAGTAAGTGCACTAAATGATTTTCTATGTACAGGTTTATGTGGAATACATACTTGTAAACCATGTGCGCCACCTATAGTGTGTTGTAAAGAATCCTCGGTTATGCCATCCTATGGAAGAAACGTAAAATGGGGGTCCCAAGACTAGATAATGATCCTTACGCTAATTATAACTTGATAGGTAAAATTCAGGACTCCTATTGTAGCATCGTCGGCTTAGCCTTAGCAGCATAGTGATGTTAAATGAATAAACTATAACTTGTAAACTGTAACCCCGGAACTTTAGATCAATATTTCAGCTTTGATGTATCAGGTATGTTGATATGATACGGCTACAAGAAGTCCAAGATGGAGATGGTGATAAAAGACATTGAGAAAAATAAGTAATTACTATCTACTGTGGCTGAGATGTACACCTGGAGAAGGGCAGCTTAATAGCCTAACTAATGAAGTAATGCGAATGGTAATGTAACCTCAAAATAAATGTTAGAAAAGATTGCCATCAATCGCTTGAGTAAGGTTTGGACAACTAAAAAGAATGGAAGATAGACGTATACAACAAATGACCCTGTATTGCTGCCCTGAAGGAAAAAGAAAAAACGAACAAGAATTTCCTGGATTAACAAGACATGGAAGGATACGATATCAACGAAGAACTTGCCCTATCATAAAATTTGTTTGGAGAAACCCTGATATATTATACACACCTCTCGACAGAGTAACCCCTCTTAGACACTCTTCTACAGTAGAGACCAGTAGTTACAGGCACCACTTCGGGCTGGATACGACTGGAGCGTGGATCTGGACTCATCTGTCCTCTCCGCTCCAATTGGCTAACAAGGTTCTGTTCCCATCCGAGCCAGTTGCCAGGGCATCCTTGTCTAACAGGCAACTCCTCAAATTGGCTCCGACTAAAGGTCTTCTTCTTTTTTTAAGAGGAGTATAAAACTTTGATACTATATCTAACTTTCCTAATAGTTTAACTTCGGTTTTTCTGACGTAACGGTCGAACATCAGTAAACTACCGTCCGTCCCCGATCTTATCATTTATTCATTTATATCGATCAAGATGTTATATGAACTTCACAAGATCAAGTTTGGAAAAAATATGCTTATCTTTTACTAACAGACAAATAAGGCAATAAGTTAATTCTCCATCACATTAATTACGATCTTGTTTATTTACGCAATGAGCCGTTTTTTAAACGATTACCTAAAGCATTGTGACCAGGTTGTGGGGTTTTCGGTCCAAGGTCCAAATTGATTTAAATAAACTATTGTCCAAAGAAAAATGTTGTATTCTTATATTATACATCAACGGTAACATAATGCCAACACCAAAAACATAACCATAATATATATTGTAACATCAACGTAACACCACCAACTCGCTGAGCCGCAAAGATACGATAAGGTAAAAACAATTAAATTTGGCAATTACTTGGCCATATCACCGACTTAAACACATCCGTATGGAATGACGGTCTTCAGTTAAGTGAGGTCACATAGGTAGAGACACCTGACGGACGAATTTAGCAAACAAAAGAATACTCGTTACACACTCCCCTCCAGCGATTAAGTCCGTCGGGTTGGATAAAATAATTTAAGTTTTGAGGGATGCCATAAGCCTATTATCTTTCCATCTTCATCTCTCAGTTTACAGGATCCACCACCCGTAACGGAAACAACCGTAAAAGGGCCTTCATATTTGGGGTTCAGTTTAGCCGCGAGTTTATCAGCTGCCGACGATAGCTGAAACCTCATCTTTAAGACTTGGTCCCCCGGTTGGAAACGATCTTTCCGGCGTCTCAAGTTATAACGACTGCTCTGATTTAGACTTGCCTTCAGAGAGTTTTCCTCGGCTATATGATGAACTTCAGGCAGTCTGCCCACTTTAGTTGCCCAAGCAGCATGTTCGTCTGTGCCAGCCACTAGGATATCATCGTCGTTAGCTTGATGTAGAGGCCTCAGTTCTCTACCAAAATTTAAGAAGGCAGGACTGAACTTAGTCGAATCTTGAACGGCGGAATTTAAGGCAAACTGGATCTCTCCTAGTTTTTCGTCCCAGCGTTGGTGTTTCTTCCCTAGGTACGCTACGATAAGTTGCTTGATATTCCGATTCGCTCGTTCTGTCGGATTTGCCTGTGAATGGTAAAGAGGAGTAGTTTCTCTCTTGATTCCAAACTCCTTAGCCACTTCAGTTACAAGATTACTAACGAAGTTCTTCGCATTGTCGGAAATTATTTTATGCGGTGCGCCATATCTGTATATTATGCGGGATTTCAGTTTATTTACAATAACCGAAGAGGTAGCTTTTCTGATGGGACATAATTCCACCCATCTACTAAATAAATCTACAAACACTAGTAGATATACATTGCCTCGAGAACTCCTAGGATAAGGACCCATAATGTCAACTGACACCGTTTCCCACGGCTGCTTGTTATAGCGAGGGAACATTAACCCACGAGGTGGCGTGTTATTGGGTTTGACCTTCTGGCATAACTCACACTGCCTCACATACTGGCTTATATCTCGGTATAATCCAGGCCAATAATATAGTCTACTAACCCTAGAAACAGTTTTATCTATCCCCAGGTGGCCTGACTGCGGTAGATCATGATTTTCATATATTATTGCTCCCCTTAAATGTCTAGGAACGACAACTTTCCATTCCTCACTGGGGTCTTCTAGCTCTCCCTTCAAAGGATTCTTTCGATGGTATAATAGCTGTCCATCTTTTATCGACCATCCAGGGTGGAGTTCTGGGGACTTCTGGACTCGATAAAATTTCTGATTATACCATTCGTCGGTCGCTATGAAAGTTCCTGAAGTCGAAACTGAATCGGTAGAAGAATTAGGATCGGAACTGGTAGACAATACTGTGATAGCAGCAATTCGTGATAGGGCATCGGCCACTGTGTTGAGTTTCCCCTTTCGATATTCCACCTTGTAGTTGTAAGGCTGCAAGCGAAGAGCCCATCTAGCCAAACGACCTGAAGGGTTTTTCAAGTTCAGTAACCACTTCAGACTGGCGTGGTCAGTTATTACAGTGAATGGATAACCTTCCAAGTAATGCCTATTCTTCTCGATACCAAACAGAACTGCGAGGCATTCCTTTTCGGTTACGGTATAATTCCTTTCAGCTGAACTTAAGATACGAGAACAAAAAGCGATGACTCTTTCTTCGCCGTCTTGTATTTGAGTCAAGACCGCTCCAAGACCTGTATCACTGGCGTCAGTCTGTAATTGAAAAGGCTGTTTAAAGTCTGGCCTAGCTAATATTGGTGCTTCCGTCAGTGCTGACTTGAGAGCATTGAAAGAGGCGTCCTGCTCTTCTGACCAGATCCATTTAGCATTACGCTTAAGCAAAGCTGTTAGCGGAGAGACAACTGTGGAGAAGTCTTTAATAAAACGGCGATACCATCCTGCCATTCCAAGGAATCTTCTGAGCTGCCCAGCGTTGGTGGGAGGAGGAATCGAAGTAACGGAACCAACCTTATCTGGATCTACACTCAAGCCATCACTATTAACCAGATAGCCCAAGTACCTAACTTCATTACAACCAAATTCACATTTTTCCGGGTTGATACGCAGACCTGAGGCTTTAAGTCGACTGAACACTTCCATTAGCATATCCAAATGCAGTTTGAAAGTTGGTGTGCAAACCAAAATATCATCAAGAAAAACTACTACGTAAGGGTAAAGTTCGGGTCCAAATATTGCATCGGCTAACCTCTGAAAGGTAGCAGGTGAATTCGTCAGCCCAAAGGGCATAACTTTAAACCTGAATAGTCCTCTGCCAGGAACTGTAAATGCAGTAATGTCTTTACTAGTTTCGTCGGCAAGGGGCACTTGCAAAAATGCTTGCTTGAGGTCAAACTTGGAGAGATATCTAGCCTGTCGAAGTCCGTCTAAGAGAGATGTCATATTAGGCATAGGATAGCAATCTTTACAAGTGACTTCATTAACCTTACGAAAGTCTATACAGAAACGATAACCTGATCCCTTACGAACCATGACTACCGGGGAAGACCATGGAGATTGGCAAGGTTCCACTAAGTCTTCATCCAACATTCGGTCTAACTCCTGGTGCATTGCCTCAAGTACTTTGGGTGAGTAATGGTAGGAGCGCTGCTTGATAGGTTGGGCATCCTTAACATCTACCTTATGGCTAATGCGCGTCGTTAATCCTGGAGAATCTTGGAGAATTCGCAAACCTTCACTGACTATTCTATCCAGATCCACCCTTTCTGAGGGATCAAGTGAACTAATGCCGCATATTTTTGATGTTTCCTCTTCTACTAATTGAACATCTTGACGAAACGAGAACTTATGGTCGGGGTCATCTTGAAACCACCATGTCGCTTCACGATGATTAGTACTCATATTTGTGTTAACGATAAAATCTATCCCTAAAAGAAACATAAATGGAAGCTTTGTTAAAACGTAAAGCTTCGTGTCATATGACCGGTACCCAACGATAATTGAAATGGAGAATCTTTCATCAACGATACAAGAGCTTCCATTAGCGACACAAATATTAAATTCGGGAATTTTCTCAACTTCATATCCCAATTTAAGGAGAATTTGAACCCCTTCTGGTCCAACAAATGAGGTAGTGGAACCAGGGTCAAACAGGGCCAAGTAGGACAGGCCTCCTTTGTCAGGTTTCCCTATTCGGAAATCAATATAGTGCTGTTTAGGAAACGGTAAACGATAACAAGATACGGTAGAACTTTCGGGAGAATTCGATACGACACATGGAGAAACGATATCAGATTTAGCGGTACAAAAAGGTAAACGATAAGGCACGGTAATAGGTAAATCGGTACTTGGTGGGTCAGCTGAAACCGTGGGAATAGGAATGACCCTCACTTCCGATTCCCTTGCACATTTCCCGGAGTACATTTAGGACACGCGTGAATGGAAACTCCTGGGTTACCACAACGGTAGCAAAACAACTTTCGTGGTAGCGGACATCTGGAATATACGTGCGGTCCACCACAATTCCAGCAAATTAATTTCTTAGCTGGTAGAGCCGGTTTTGAGCCTTTTAGACACGTTTTCTCGTAGAGAATCGATTCGGTACTATTTCTTGATTGTACATCAGTCGGAGAGAATACCTGTTTCTTAGAGCCAACTGCCTGAATTTCGAACTGGTCGAATTGAGGATCGTGATTCGTTGTGTTAGCAGCAAAATCGGTATGTTTTTCCAATGGCGAAACAGTAAAAATTCCCGGAGATATTTGTTCTTTTCCGGAATTGGATTTGTTATATCGTCTAGTGGAATTCACAGAGCGGGATTTTTCTATAATAGGCTTTTCTGATCGGCCTTCTTGAGCCATCATCTCATATACTCTAGTTCGTTCGGTGACGAAATTAATCAAATCCTTATAAGAGGGAATATCTGCTGATTTTATTCGTTCTTCGAATGCTTTTCTAGTCCCTGGGTCTAAATTATTAAGAGCTAAATGAAGTTTAATGAAATCCCCCATGTCTTCAATGCCTAAAGCCGATAACGCAGAAAAATTATTTTCATGCTCAGATAAAAATCTCTGCAAATTAGACGCTGAAGAATTGTTTAAAGGTGTAAAATCCATCACCTTCTTGATATAAAATCTGGCTAGTCGCCTTTTATTTTGATAGCGAGAGACCAATGCGTCGTAAGCGAGCAAATAATTAGCTTCGTCTAATGCGAAGCCCGAGATGAGCGACAGAGCTTCATCGCGTAAGCTACTTCGTAGATAGTAAAATTTCCTAATGGTCGATAGAGATTCTTCCCTATGAACCATAGAATCAAATAGGGAATAGAATCCATTCCAGTCCTCTAATTTCCCTGTGAATATCGGTAAGTCAATTTTCGGTAGCTCCTGAGGAATAGAATGAGAATGGACAACCACAGGTTTATTCTCAGGAGGGCAGGTAGATTGTACCACTTTGTAATAATTCGCTTTAGTAATATCAACTAAATCGTTAAATGCATTTTGTACTTCTGTTGTCTCGAGTTTTTCACTTTTGTTCTTTATACTTGCATTAAATATCCGAATTTTTGATTGAATTTCTTCAAATCGGATTTCATTTTTGAGTAAGCGGTCATAAGCGGGTTTAAAAGCGGATGCTGAATCGGTACTTAAAGATTTGGATTTTGTGAAAATGGATTGAACTGCGGCAAAAATATCCTCCCTCTCTGACACTAGAACGACTGGATCACCCATCGTGACAATAAATCAAGACGTTACCCAAAGTTACAAAAAAAAATGCCAAAGAACTAAAATGTTGAAAAAAAATACCAACAGAACCTTTAAAAGTCGTAAAATACTGAAAATTAAATTAATTAAATTATATTAAAACTAACAAATTAAATTAAATCGGTAAGCGTCCTTTACAAACTTAATATATAATTTTTTTTCATACGTCAGCCATAGATAAACAAATATTTTTCTTTTAAAAAAGGAAACACAAGATAATGCTAAATAGAAACAAACAACAGCTGTTGTCTCTAAGTGAACTTAATGCTTACTTGCTAATCTATCATGTGTTCAATTCAACTATTTCAACTTACGGTAAAAATACAAAATAAAATGATATATTAGTAGATTTTAATTTTCAAAACATGTGTTAAACAAAACTAAGTCGTTCTACGACCTTAAGTAAAAATTCTTAATTTTTGTTGTTGATACAAAATTGTAAATTAAAAATAATTATCTTTACATTACCAAAATTGCGTCTAAGACAAACCTTTTGCTTCAATCAACAGAAATTTAGTACCTTCAATTAATACGAAAATTATATTTAAACATTAGAAAAAAAAATATTAAAGTATTGTTTGGAAAAATTATTCTGTTACTATTATTATAAAACTATTATCACTTAACTTCACTATTTCAAAAAAATGTTAATATAATAATTAAATCTTCAACTAACAACTTATCTGTAGATTTTTCTTTTGTAGTCCCTGTTCGGGCGCCATAATATTTGTGACCAGGTTGTGGGGTTTTCGGTCCAAGGTCCAAATTGATTTAAATAAACTATTGTCCAAAGAAAAATGTTGTATTCTTATATTATACATCAACGGTAACATAATGCCAACACCAAAAACATAACCATAATATATATTGTAACATCAACGTAACACCACCAACTCGCTGAGCCGCAAAGATACGATAAGGTAAAAACAATTAAATTTGGCAATTACTTGGCCATATCACCGACTTAAACACATCCGTATGGAATGACGGTCCTCAGTTAAGTGAGGTCACATAGGTAGAGACACCTGACGGACGAATTTAGCAAACAAAAGAATACTCGTTACACAATGTATGTCAAATAATTATTTTTTCCATTTTTTTGGCCTGAAAACTTTCCAAAGTAGGTTACATCTCTGGTCCTCAGACTCATTAATAACGCTACATTCGCTTTAAAAAAAAGGTATGTCCTTTTTTGTTGAGTTCAGTGTGTACGATCATAATTACAATTTTTCAATATAAAAATTAATAATAAACCTGAAAAGCTAGAATTTTTTTTTAATAACACCTTTTTTAATTTTGTAGGATATAATGTTTTTATTTGTTCTACAAAGCTAAAAAGGCTCAAAAGAATATGACGAAGCTGGCTTCAAGTATTTTCAAAGCGTGTCTTTTTACAATTCATATACGAGCACAAATAAAGTAAAGCAGCGTTGGAAGAAGTGTATAAGTCTTCTAGTGTATGAAACTAAAAAAGATGGAAAAAAATGTTTATACCAAAAAATTAATTATAATTCATTTTGGCACTGAGCTTTCAAATGATATATAGTACGTCTCCGATTAAAATGAGGAAACAAGTTATTTTTTGACCATGTCTATTCGAAAATTAATAAAATTCCCTATAAAACAAAAAATAAATAATTAGGAATAGACAGAGTGTTTAACTTCAAACGTAGGGTTTTCATATAGAACCAGTTCACCTGTTAGTACACTTTTTTTTAATAACTTTTATAACTTTAGTACAATCTCACTGGAATAATATTATAACTGTATACGAAGTATTTTTTAATAAAAATTAAAAACAATCGGACTAAACTATCCAATAAAAAACATACTCATTTTATTCTTAATTTCAACGGCCATGAGGAGTGACAATGTTTAAAGGCCGCTACAGACGGTCAGTTTGAAGTGTCAGTTTGGCGTGTAAGCTAAATTGATGTGATCTCACATCGAAAAAGTGGACTGATGGACTGATGAAAATTCAGCATTTCGGCGTG
This sequence comes from Troilus luridus, assembly GCA_964056705.1. NCBI lineage: Eukaryota > Metazoa > Arthropoda > Insecta > Hemiptera > Pentatomidae > Troilus > Troilus luridus. The sequence goes on from OZ057414.1 coordinate 63,053,485, forward strand.
ACACACCGAACTGTCGACAGTCCGAAGTGAGAGTGTGTACCGACGCGTCAGTTCAGATGGTCACATTAGTTAGCATGCGTACAGATGTCGTTTGGATAGACATCACCCTTTCAATCGCTTTTTCAGACCTCGTCTGTATTCCTTCGTTTTGTGTTTGTTATTACTGAGTGATAATGTGGTTATTTAGGGCAAAGATTTTCTTCTAGAATTTATAGAACTGTTCAGAGGTGAGGGGAGGAATGTTTGTGGAAATAACACAAACCACTGCACTATATACAAATAACAATTCATTGTCCGAAAATAAGATGTAAACACAAAATTTAATACAAAACACAATAAGAGGGGCTAGCGCTTGCGAGGGCTAGCACATTGAACTGACACACCGAAGTGGGCGTGTGGGTGCGAATGTTGCGTTCAGTTAGACGTGACAGTTAAAAATGAACACATCAAACTTACCGTGTGTAGCGGCCTTAATAAGTTGTGTTTTATGGTCACACACCCAATGTTACAGAAAACCTATTTTTTCTTTTAATAATGTAAATTAAAAGAAATATTTAGTAAAGTAAATAATTTCGATTGAAATAATTCTGAAATGAAAATTTACCCTGACCCCATCGGCGAAAACCGTTACTACCAAGGCGTGTTTTCCGATAGTAGGGCACAACACCCACCGAGCTATCAGAATTTCTAAAATGCCTCATCCCAACAAGAAATACTTGAAGACAGCCAAAATTGATCAAAGTATTAATATTGGTAGCCTCGAACAGGAAACAATGGAAGAAGAATTTAGAAGCCGATGTTTATAATATTTTAGATTGTTCCTTTCTGCTCTAGGTAACAAGCATAAAAGCCTAAAATCAGTACATGGTAGAGACTAAACTACTTACAAGACAACGGTGATGCAGGGCGGTTATTGGCCAAGATGGTGATAAAACCGTTTCTTTTCCAATTTTATGGTACACGTTTTAAAGAGCCTAGGTGAGCCCCAAAAGATTATTTCACAGGGTCTATCCAGCCAGAGAAACCTTCAGCTGTTCATAGTTTTTCATAAACATAAGCAAAAAATCCCTTATGACACACTCAAACATTATTTATTTTTTCACAAAAACAAAGAATAAATGTCCTAATAAATAAAATGATGTGGATGTTTCTCTGGTAGTTGTACGACCATTCTTCCTATATTTTTAGAGGCGTAATTTTCCCATTCATATAAATCAAATTTGTTTCTTATCAATCGAAATATGATCAAACGAAAATAAAGACCTGGAATATGAGCTATATAATAGGACCTTGTAACGAATAGTTAAATTATTTTCTATTTTATATATTGACCGCCGTGATTTTCTTATCTATCTACTCGGCCGAAAAATAAATAATAAATAAAAATTTACATTTTATTCATTTTGTCGAATTAACGGCCCTTTACCTAAACCCTCCACAAATCTAGGGTCATATGCAACATGGATGGAGGTCAAATCTTCAAATCGATATAAAGTATGGAACAGGCTCCTTGAAACGTTATTTTTTTTCAAAAATTCAGATGAGGATTCGACCAATAAGAGGGTAATAACGCTCTTTGATCGAAATAATAAAGGGATCATAAAAATATAATTGATTAGATGCATTGTTTTTTTTTTAGAAAATCGAAACGACAGGCATTTGATTCATTAACTATACTGTTATTGTTTAACCTGTTATTCTATTTCTCGAAATCAGCAATATTTTTAAAATACTAAACCGAACAACAAAAAGAGCAAAATTAAAGGAAGGGTTCTTGCTTTTGGTATGAAACAAACTAAATAAAAGTATACATATATACTAAAAATATATAAATTATTTATGGCTACTTGATAATAATTTATAATTTAATATATTATTTGATAATAATAATAATTTAGGCTTAATTAATAATACTTGGATATATCCTAACATTAGAAGGTTTGCTGTTATTTTAATTCTTTTGGCTTACTTTTACTTGCATAATGTATTTTTACTTTACTTATATTTATATTTTACTCCCATATACTTATAACCCATTGTTTTAGTTCAAAAGTTTTAAATAATACCTTTATTTTATTACATAAATTAAATTATTTCAACTTTTCTTTCTAGTTCATTCCAACAGTTTCATTTTTGTAAATAATTCTTATTATAATTTTCCCTATTTCAATTAAGGTTAGTTTATCGTTGATAAAAAAAAAAAAAAAGACATTTTTAAAAGCAAATCACTTTGATCAATATAATTAAACAGTATATATAAATAAATAGATTTTTCATACGTCAACATTTTTCATTTAATGTAATGGATGTAACCACTTTTGATAGGAAATAGAATCTTTTGGTATTGATTTTTGAAGGATCCAGACGGTTTTGAAACAAACATATCAAATGCATCATTTCTGGCATTAAAAACTAAAAAAAAAAAAAAAAAAAAAAAAAAGGAAATTTTGGAAAAGAATAGATGTACCCGATTTTGAAACCAAACGCTTAAATTTTTTTTACTCCATTCAGACTATTTATTGTACATATAAATCACAGCCGACTATCATACATCAATACGATTTTTTATAAAAACCAATACAACTTTTTTACAGCTTACAACGTTAATACTTAATCCCCAATGTCAGCTTAAGCCTGACATATAGGCAAAGCTAACAACAAAAAGGTGATATGTAATTAGAACCATAAGAAGAAAAAACCGCAGCACAATACGCCACAGTGGTGGAAGGGAACCGACCACTTTTTCACCCTTTCGATTCCTCCCACCTTTGTGCCCTTCCATAAAGGGCCGTCATTAAAAGGTTGCTAACGAAGCTCGATCATGTAGCTCCTATTGGCTGGCCCCGCGGGGGGGGGGGCATACCCTTTTAGGGTATTTACCGGCCCTTCGTTATCAACTCCCGCAAAAAAAACCTTTCACTAGCGGCCCTTAGTATTAGTAGTGCGAGCGTAGGGATCAAGTCGACCGTAGGTGCGTGCGCGTAATTAGAGAGCTCTACCATTATGTGAACCCGGGGCAGGCTTTGCTGGAGTACTAAATCACGACTCCGTCAGGGAAAAAATAAAGTAATTTAATGATTACAAAAACACATGATGCTCGAAAGATAATTAGAACTTTAATTAAGTTTAAAAAACACTTTAATTTCCTGAATCAGAAAACTATTGAAATTTTAATGCTTATTTTGATTAAACTATGCTTCTCTGTTTATTTAGTTGCTCGATGTGAAGTGCTCACTCCGATGCCAGCCTATTTTAAATACAATTTAACATCCAAGAAGCACCGAATTGTAATCTTAAGACCATTATAGACGATGAACTATATTTCTTTAATAATCCTTAGTCTTTAGTCCAATTCTGTTTTATAAAATGTTAAGAATAAGCTGATTTGAGCAACGCCAAGAACGGGCGGGTGAAATTCGATAGCTTCAAAGAAATAAACCCAATCCTAAATGGTATAATGAATAAACAATAAATTGTTTTTAACGGATATCTTGGTGAAGAAAGAAAAAACAGGATAAATTATAAATAATGAACACACTTATTAAACAATGATAAGTTAAAAAAATTAAATTAGCATCAAGTAGAATAAAACAAACAGGAAAGGTAAAATATAATTTGTCCGCAGAACTGGTCAAATTACAATTTTAAAATAAAAATGGAAGAAGAATTCGCCCTACAATTGATGAAGAAAATATTGAAAAATAACTCGACATGATGTGGTCTAACGGAATCCATAAATGACATTTTTTTTCCAGAAAAAGGTCGAGAGTTTGACGCCGCAAGACAATGCGGGAGTAATGGACTCCAACGGTTAGGCATTTCCTGACGATCTTCCGAGTTATCTGCAAAACTGTTATCCAACTTATACTTGGTATGGCGAAACAGTTATTCTTCATCTTCGTAAAAATTCTTTCCAGAGATTTATCTCATTGCAAAAGCGTTATTACTAAGACATTTTAGGAGCGCAGAGAATCATGTTGACCATTTTCTAAATATATCATATTAAGGAGAAATCTACTGTGCCTTGATTCCAAAAGCCAGATTAATTATCCAGTCAAGTAAACTGGATGACATTGTCATAAATAATTTTTAGGAATCATTTCCGCAAGTTATAGCTTCAAGTTAAGTCACAAGTTTCAACTTTTCATTCGTTCGTATTTAATAATATCGAAACTAAAAATAATTTTAAAATGCGGCAGAAGATGTTTTCACCGTTTTTATTGATGATGTCTTGTCATCAAAATTTAATTATCACGCTTTCGTATTACGTCAAAGAAAGAAGGAAGAACGAATATAATAAATACGTCTTAATCGCGCTAATATATAATAAAACTATACGATAAAATTGTAGGCAAATACTACAAGTTGGAGGGTAGGATTGGGAACTGAACCATATTGATTGCTGAGCGCTAAGAAAAGAATTTCTTTGCTCCAGGTTAAACCCCTTTCGAGGCAGCTCCGTGGAAGAGCTTCGCTCAATACTTTACGTTTTTTTTTTCCTCCGCTTGAAGACCTTCCAGAAAGACATGAGTCTGAAAAGGAATCCACACACACGCGAGTGCGCACAAAAGGCTGGGAAAATCGTGTTTTATTTGAGAATACTCCCATCGCAAATACCATAAAAGAATTAGATTCAAGGGGGCTAAGGAAAAAAAATATATTAAGAATATGTTATACATGTTATTTTACTTTTAAAAAGTGAGAGGCGTATTAGCAAAAAAGAAGCTTTGTAAACGTAACTTAATATTTTACTGAGTAAATAAATATTGTATTTCGTCTCGTGGAGAAGAAAAACCCATTAGAGTGTAAGCACATACATAAAATAAAGATATATTTTTTTTTATAAAAGGGGGATTATTTATGAGGATCCAAACATGAAGGTGCGAAATTTAGTCATTTGTTTCCGATTTACATAAATTATAACTGATATTTGTTTAAATTAATTAATTAAGATTTAATTAATTTGTCACCGCTAAGTTACCGATGACTCCACATTCACTATTTCATGTCAATCATGTATTAACATCTCTTATCCTAGTTAGGAATTTTTCCTTCATTTGTTTCCCTTGAACCACTGTTAAATTTGTTATCAGCTAAATTCTTTAGTATCCTATTAATAATAAATTACGTAATATATTTCTCTAAGTGATACTGATACTTATTTGAAGTATTCTAAATAAAATCATTTTACTTTATAAGAATGGAATCTTAATCGAACCCTCACTCGAAGAGTGTAAGCAACTACATAAAATAAATATATATAGTTTTTAATAAAAAGGGGATTATTTATGAGGATCCAAACATGAAGGGATAACACTTTTTTTCCGATTTACATAAATTATAACTGATATTTGTTTAAATTAATTAATTAAGACTTTATTAATTTGTTTCAGCTAAGTTCCGGACCTCTATATTATATTATGCTTCAAATCATGCAATTACTACCGGTGACTCCACATTCCCTATTTCATGTCACTCATATATTCATATCTCTTACCCTAATTAGGAATTATTCGTTTGTTTGATTTGCCAGAAAAATATATACTGCGTTTCTATCAGAAATGAAGTCAAATTTACCGAGTTTTCAGCCTAGAAGAGTTAGAAAAAAAAATGTAAACAATTTTAAAATTTAATTATATTCCTGCTATTTTATACAAATTCCTGTGCATTCTAATCGGTACCATATAAATAAGGAACTAGAAAGATTATTTAAAAAAAAATATATAAAAAAAATTCCTCCTGCAAAAAACAGCTGATTAATAAAATTAGGTTTAAATCTTTCTCAATTCATTAACCCTGGAATCAATTTGTTTAAATTTAAAAGATTAACAGACTTTATTCGAAAGATTGTATTCGTTATACGGAAGATGAATCTACCTGCCATATCCGAGGAAATTTATTTATAATGTATTATGTCGTAATATACTTTTATTATTTTGTGAATACATGTTCTTATATTAATATACGGATACATATATAGAGAAATGTTCATTTTTTTATTCATAATTCAATTATTAATCACTATATTATCAACGATAATAATATGATAACCGGATATGAAAAATATTTGAAAACCATTTAGTAATTATTCGTTAAACGCAACTATAATTTTATTTTATAATAACTATAATTTAACGGGTTTCAAATACCGCTAATAATTCGTCAGTTCATTGTATGCTGTACCGCACTAATATCAAATAACGATAATTTATTATTTAATTATACTATTCCTAAATTGAAGTTATTACATTGTTCGTTGTCAACGCGCGAACATACCGATGGATTATGTTCATGCTCGTTCCAATCAATTTAGGATTAAAATGAATTTAGACATTCAGGCCTGAAATATCATTCATCAAGCGAATTGTATCTACACCCTCTAAACTTCCATTAATAGTATTGTATAATACATTATTAATTACAAAGCATGAATACAGAATGACGTTTTCACTGAATAACTAAAATCTTTACGTTAGGTATGTAATCATTTCGCTTCCATTTTCACATTTTTCCCTCGTTTAGTCAAGCCTTTTTATGCTCCCGAAACTAGAGGTTCATAACCGGACTAAAACTATGAGAAATAAGGCGACAGAGTATCGTATAAGTTAAATTGCTTGACTAAAAAAGCGAAAAAAACAGGGAAAAGTGAATTTTTTAAATTATCCGCTTTTGATCCCAAGCGTTTGAATTTGTGTTATTTCATAGTCGATAGACCATGTAGTTTATAAGAGATCTTTTTGAAAGTAACCCAAATCTCAATCCATTCAAGAATAAATAAATTTCTCATCTATATACCTCTTGTTTGTTAACATAATCAATAATTGCATTATTGATAAACCCAGAGGATTCTAATAGATGATGATTATTAAAAATTAAAAAAAACAACTGTACTAATAGAATTCATGAAGGATCTTGGTTACATTCGTACGTGGTAAATGTTTCTAGGACAGCAGTTGTCCGAGATCACACTCCGACATAAGAATCTACAAAGGCCGGGAGGGTCTTCACATCCTACAGGATTAATCCTCGCTACTGTTACATTAAATAAATTTTCTGCCATATCCTGCTTTAAATCTGGAATCTTCGGCAAGGAAACTCTACTCCCTAAGAACTATTAAAATATAGTTGAAATATTTTGATAAAACAATATATTAGTGAACATAGTTAGTTAATAGTCTCCTGCCTTAATTTATGTCAAAATATTTATAAACTTTTTTATATATAAAACCACCAGGGCATAAAACTTGAGAGAGGGAGAAGTTGAAGAGCTGGTGGCATCAACTTAGCGCCGCAATAGTCCCATCACCTCATCCCATTACACTGCTAGGAATATTCTCTAAGTTAGCCTCACCAGGTTGTAAATTAAGTTAAAACTTAGGGGCCCGAGTTGAGTAACTAATATATTCGTCACCCTGGAATTAGATAATACTACACATAGCCCAAGTAACTGTATTTCCATAATCCTCCCATGAGAGTGTCATCCGGAGAAACCATGGGATGGGACACGAGTCGTACATGGACTGAGGAGGGCGAAACTTCATTACGAGTCGAAACTTCTTCGGGGCTTCGACTTCGCCAACGGAACATATAAATTATTAATAAATATAGATAATTAAAATATGAGAAAATAAGAGAGTGAGCATGTTCCGTTAACTATCCGTTGTATCAAAATCTAACAATTTAATAATTTTATTATTAATGTATTTTTGTTTCGTAAGAAAATATTCTCATTAAAATATCCTTCAGAAAATATACTTAAACATTTTATAATCAAGCAAAAAAATTAGATACTATATATTAAATTAAATAAATATTAAATTTTTGTATTAATTAGCTTAAGAATATTTAAAGGAAGTATGGAATCCTTGGTTATACCGTTCTTCGGAGGGGATGTTAAATAGCAGATTATCCTGGATAGGCAAAATATAGATAGCAGTTACACTGTAGCATTGTCCGATTAGCAATAGCAGCCTAAAGTGACGTTAAATAAAAAAAAATATAATTGTTTTATTTTTTAATTATTATTAATTTTATTTTAGATGAACAATTAAACCATAACTACCTCTCTTCAAGTAAATCAATCTAGAAAATACTTAATAATATATAAATTAGCATGTGTGCAAGTACATCAAGAAGAAATGGATTTAACATTAAAAAATCACTTTGAGATTTATAGTTAGATATACGTAATTTAACCTCAGTAGATTTCAAATATAAGCTCTAAGGGAAATAATGTAAAATTACATTAAATACTCATAGAAAATACTAATATCCATATGAATAGATAATCACTAAACCACGAAAAATTAAAATCATAGATTAAATATGAGGAAGCAGAAAATGTGATATTTTATTGTAAAAAGTCAGTTTTCGGTCCGAACAGCCATCATAAGGCCTAAAACTAAATCAGGGTTAAAACAGAATAAACAATGAACAACAAAAAGTCAGAAGTAAATAGCATAAAACATTTCCCATTTATTTAGATTCAATCCATACAATATTGTTTAGTAATAGCACTTAAACTTTAAAATACTCATTAGATATCGAGTGATCTGTTTTAAGTAAATGTATGATCATCGGATTCAATTGTTGATTAACACCCGGAAACTGTTTCATTGATTACCATTGCCAATTTGTTATGAATTAAATAATGTTATTAGTTATTTAGCATATGTTAGGTGAGAGAAGTGGGAAACAGTGCATAGTCAATAGACAATCTATTTCATAAAATGTATTTGTAAAAATATTGTGGATCTCATATTCCATTTAACAATAAATACATTTTTCATCGTGAACTTTAAGCCTCTCTTTGTTAAATTTATGAATAGCTAAAATTATAAAAACAAGTAATAATGATGACAACACAATTACAAAACCAGAAATATAATTTTTTCTGAGTCTTTCTCATTGATATGTATATTCTGCCACTAAATTTGTCTGTTTATAATTTACTGTCTTAGTCCATATTCAATAGACAATCTAGTTCATATAAATTTGTAATATTTGTAAAGTATTGTAAATCTTATTCAACAATAAATAAATTATTCATCTCGCATTTCGAGTCTCTCTTTTTAACTCTAAGAATAACAAATACAAAAATATTAATAATTACTGTAATATAAATACATTACAAGAAATATAATTTTTTCTGAGTCCTCCTCTTTTATTGGGATTTTTCTATTTTTGTTTTCTTCATTTAGACCTTGGACCTACAACCTACAAAAAAACCTGTACTACTACAACACTTGAAATGGCCTGGGGCTCAGTACATGGAAGAGACTATAATGTTTCATGGACAACGGTTGTGCAGGGAAGTGATTTGTCCTAGATCACGCTCAACCGCAAGATTTGGGTAGCCTATTTTTAATACAGAGGCTGGATGAGCTCCATAGGATCCAATTCTGGCCATAACAGATTACATAAAAGTCTTGCAAGCAGGGGGATTGAAAGATCTACAAACCTGGTCACAATATAATGATATGATTTAAATTTTACACTTTGAATTAATACTCCTAATCATGGCGACAATACGATTTCTCGCCCTCTCCGACGTTAAGAAGAACGACACAGAACACCCCTCCTCGGTCGACGAGAACTAACTCCCCCCTAGGGAAATAGCCTCGCTCTGTGCTGGCCGTGGTCATCAACGAGCTCCAGTCCCCTGGTGATAAATCATAGGTTAGCTGAGAGGCGCCCTTTTTGCCGAGTTATCTCACCTGACCCGGCGTCACAGGGTCGTTTGTATGCCTCCTGCCCTAGCGGCTATCTGTTACAAATGCTTTGTGGTGTAACATTTATTTTTCAGTAAATCCTATGTGTGTGGTGTTAAAGACCGAAGGAGGACGGCATAATGTCTCAGAAAATATACCAAAAGGTAATTCCTGGCTCAATAAGATTAAGAACAATATTTTTATGTAATAATAAAACTAACTTTACATGCTACAAGTAAGTGTCAATTATATAATTATTTAAATTAGTCAAATATTTAAGTCTGAAGTAATATTTTGAACTGCAAATGATTTTATCAATATTAATACATTAACCTTATCCTGTTTGATCTATTATTTTTAGATGTTTGAGTTTGAGCGGTATGGCCTGTGCATTTAATTATTTATTTTTATGTTAATGTTTTTCTTTGGAGAAAAATAAACTAATAAAAAACAAACTCGTACTTGCGTGTATACAACCTTGATATATTTGTATTCATTTTATGAGCAGTTATCTGAAAATGCCATTTTAAAGAGGTCATTTATAAATTTAAAAAGAAGTTTATTCTTTTAAATAATTGCCATTTCATAACAAAATGAAAGGGCTTTTATAGTGTTTAAGACATCTCACTCTTTTCTTATCGCTGCTAGTGAAAACATACCTTTTTATTTCCCAAACACACTGTAATGTTTTTAATTTAAAATATTTATTTTTTTCACCTTATTTTGACTTAATATCGAAAAAGCACCCTAATTTTGAACCGAAAATTCTCACGTCAAAATATCTGCTTTTTTAAAAAAGTCAGTAGGCTTTTTGATCGTTGAAATCTCTACTTTCTGATGGTGTAAAAAAATTTTCACGTCTAATATTTTCAAATATGAATCCTTCAAATCGTTGCATATCTGCACTGTTTTTCTGGTTGCGATACAACATCTGGATTTGCCGGAAAAGAAAAAAAAAAGTATCGTCAATTCATTATTAGACGATCAAAATTTGTCAAATTTGGCCAATATTTTTTATTAAAAAGATGCAAACAAAGAAGGTATCGAAAAAAATGGATTACAATTAATAAAACCTATTTATAAATCTAAAAATGATAATATACATCTGAATCAATTAAGATTTCGAAAATACCAATTGGAAAAAATTAAATCATCTTTCATATTGCCAAATTTCCCACCCACAGAAGGTGCAGCAGAACAACATTGTTATAGGCCATATTGTCAGCTTCAGGCTGGGTAACGAACCGACAGCAACAGATTGGGGCTGGAAGCAACATCAACGTGGCATTATGCCCAAATTTACAGAAAAGGAGTGAAACGGGATGTAACAGTTTAAAATGTGGCTGCCGAAAACATGGTTTAAAATGCACTAATTTATGCTTAAATTGTCATGGTTCTGAAAAATGCTCCAATGTGGAAGAGGAAGTTAATGATTCGTGTGAAATTAATTTTGAATAAATAGCTCAAAATTGTATATAAAGATTTTTTATTTATTTCGGATTCGAGTTTTTTTCATTTCTTTGCATTTTTTGAGAACATTTACCATAGTAATGTATATATTTTTTACACCATCAGAAAGTAGAGATTTCAACGATCAAAAAGCCTACCGACTTTACCTAATAAGGATGTTCAGTCATATTAATAAAAGCCAGTAACATGAAAAAACCAATATGGTTTTGAAAAAAAAAACCTAGAAGGACAGCAGTCCCTAGACTAACTTGAGAGCGGGCGGTGTTAGCTCTACTATGTTTCCGACACAAAAAGCCAATCACAGCTCAATAGCATCCTGATTTCCGCAGAGGTTAGTAAAAAAGAAACTATTCAACAAAACATCCATCATCAGTCCAATAAGTCAGGTGACAAGGTTCATCCGCTAGTTCAACACGATTGAATGGCTATCATTACTGAGCGACAGGATATAACAAACCATTCTTTTGTTAATTTGGAAATAACAATAAAATAAATTATTAAATAAAAATTATAAAGAACTACGCGGGGTCACCTGTAATGTAGTGGTCAGCATAACGACCTGTTATATCCAAAATCAAGGTTTCACAGCCCCCGATAGGTGGCTTTCTAAGAGAGTGAAAATTCTTTTTATTTTGAAGAGAAATTATATTATTTTTATTATTTTATTTTAAAGTAATGTTCAATGAACATTCTTCCTCGTGTATACATCGCAAAATTGCGAGAACACAGGGATATGGGATCGGTAAAGAGAACGGATTTGTCCTGACTGAGAGGCAACCCCTGGTAGCTCCAATGGTAATTTCATTTGTTTCTCTGAATCCCTTCCTATTCATTTGGTTAGTATTTATTTTTTAGTGAATTTCGATTAGCCGAATTTTTGATTATCAGAACCACTCCTGACAACATTAATTCGGATAATTGACTTTCCAATGTACATCTAAGATAACTTCTAGCGAAATCCCACCCATCTACGGCATAAAACTATACAACCTTTGTGTAACCCTCTAAAGTCTCATAAGGACTCATCTATTTTCGGGCCGAATATTCTAAGCAATCTAAATTAACGCTTTTTTTTATACATAAAGTAAACAGTCATGTCATGTTTCATACCCATAAATGATAGTCGGATGTATAACGATTTTATTCAACTTTTAAAATAATAGTCCAGGATCCGTGGTCCATTTTTGCACTTGATTGCTAAGAAGTTGAATCTTCGTGAATGGCTTCGTTTCGAGGAGACGCCCAACAATTTCCTGTGCGAAAATTCTCGATTGTGGTAACTAACAGAGGTAGCAAGGATAAAATATGTCGATTTGATAATTCTCAAAAATGTATTACTAACTGGTTTTTTTGTTTGTTAAATCTCAAGATAATTATTTAAAAAAATATTTGAAACTACAAAATGTATTGTTTGATGTATCGATAACGAAGTCAAAAAAGAAGAAGTAAAAAAAAATCAGCTGGTTATCGACACATGTTGGAAGGAGGGGACTCTTTGATCAAACCACACATTTTGTAGTACACATATTTTTTCAAATAATTTAGATAATTATCTTGAGATTTAACAAAAAAAAAAAACCCAGTTAGTGATAAATTTTTGAGAATCATCAAATCGACATATTTTATCCTTGCTACCTCTGTTAGCTACCACAGTCCAGAATTTTCTCACAGGAAATTGTTGGGCGTCTCATCGAAACGAAGCTATTCACGAAGATTCAGCTTGATACTAATCAAGTGCAAAAATGGACCATGGATCCTGGACTATTAGTAATTAGAAGATAACAATGCATAACTTATTTAAATAATGCTTGGTTTAAATACAATGCAATCATTAACGTTCTGGCCGCCCGACAACTAACAATCAACAACAAATCTTCAGAGATAAAAGCTCTTCTAAGAAATCCTCAAATTCCTTGCTACTACATAAATCTAAAACCACATAACTTTAAATAGAGGAATTTTGAAGTCATATGTTTGTTTTAATGGATATCGGCCATACCAGTGCTATCCCAACGTATTTGCTTTTTCTTCTAAAGCTAAATAAATAACGAACAAAATAAACTCCTTTACATTTACACATCACTTAGGCTCTCCGAGATTAAAGGTTTTGTTGTTCTTATTATCTACAATCACAATATTCTTATGTTCGGTACCGACCATTTTTTATTTTATTAAATCCTATTTTTTTAAATCAGATTTTTATTAATAGAATATGTGTAAGTATGTAGACATGATCTAGAAGTGTTTTAAATTAAAAAGGCGAATTTGAGCAATTAAGTGATAGGCTAAACCAATTATAATTAATTTTTCTAAATAATTTATGGTTACTCGAGTACGTTATTAGAAAGGTGATACACAACGAAAGAGGTCTGAATTTGAACTTGAATAGTAAAATATCCGTGCTTGGGTTTCCGGACGATTTGGTACTGTTCGGTGAGGACGAAGAAACTATAAAGCTAAATACACAAACGTTAATGAATAGTGCTAAGGAAATAGGGGTGGAAATAAATTCGGATAAGACTGAGTATATGGTCAGTAGCAGGAAATGGCGAAATTTTGGTAATATTGTTGTAGAAGGAAGTAAGTTCGAACATGTGGAGATGTTTAAGTACTTAGGGTCAATGGTAAGTGGAAACAACGAAATTCAAGAGGAAATAAAGGCGCGACTAAAGGCGGGAAATGCTTGTTGCTATTCGGTCTCGAAATTACTAAGCTCGCGTCTTTTGTCCAGAAATCTAAAAATCAGAATTTATAAAACAATTATCGTTCCATCTCTTCTCTATGGGTGTGAAACTTGGCCACTACCGCTGAAGGATGAACAACGTCTTCAGGTATTCGAAAATAAGGTGTTACGTAGAATATTCGGTCCAAAAAAGGATGAGACCACCAGGGAATATAGGAGATTACATAACGCGGAATCGCGAAGCATGCATCTGGTAAATATAATTCAGGTGATAGCGTCGCGAAGATTAAGATGGGCATGTAAAGTTGCTGGGCTTAGTAACGAACGAATTCCCAAGATGCTAATAGGCGCTGTACCGACTGGGAAGCGTCTGAGGGGTAGACCGAGGCGTAGGTGGAAGGATTGCGTTAGGAATGATCTAGCAGGTTTGGGTTTGGGTGGTACTCCATGGACGGAGCTTTGTAAACATAGATTGGTAGTATCGGCATCGAGCCTTCGGGTTCGTTCAGCCTTTTATTTATTTCAATAATTTATGGTTACCCAAGAATTACTTTTTTTTTGTAGTGACAATTTGTAGTCCATAGATCATTTAAGGTTTTCTGAAGTCACAAAAACGTGCATTTTTTCCACAAATTAGGACAAACTTCACATTAAAAAAGAACAATTTCTTTTTTTCTAAGGTGTGATAGAAATTGAGGATGTGAACCACTTATTCTTGAATTAAATGTCAATTTACTATTACATACCTTGAATGAATTTGCTCTTAACCATCATAAAAATATTAGTTTATAGTGTTAGTTATTAATAGTGTTTTATTTTTCTTCAACCAACACTGGCTCTACCCAGTACGGGTCTTGGCGGCATCAAGGCGTCGCCTCCACTGTTCTCTGTCCTGCGCCAAGGTCCTCTGGATCCAACAATGCTACCTGCATCCTTCTCGACCTCGTCTGTCATCTTAATCGTCCGTAAACGTACCCAAATAGCAGTCTCTTAACAGTAGCGTTGTCCTCCATTCTGGCCAGATATCCAGCCCATCTATTCTTATATACTGAACCACGTCTCGCTCCTAATACATCCGCTATATCTCTGCATTCTGCCTGAGTCTAAATTGAACGCCAACTCTTACTGCTCCATATATCCTTCTTAATATTTTTCTTTCGAAGAGCAGTAAACTATTGGCATCTGCCCTGGACAGAGGCCAGGTTTCCGATCCGTAAGTTAAAACAGGCCTTATCAAAGTCTTGTAAGGTATCACCTTTGGTCTTCTTGGTATGAGATGACTTCTTAAATTTTTATTTTTCTTGCTTATTCCTAATCAGCTTTAATTCATTTAAGACAGTTTTTTAAAAAATAATATTAATTTTTTTTTTAACAATTATTTTCTCTTTTTGGGCGAAGAGGGGAGAAAATAGTCCAGGTAAGGGTTAGAAAAGGTTTGTGTTTTTTATAATTTATTTTATTTTTTATTAATTGTTATAATTTTTAAATATTTTTATTTGAAAAGAAAAGATATGTCCAGGGCCGGGACTCGAACCCGGGTTCTTTTCTTGGGTTATTTCTTTTCACTGATTCGATATCCCCGTGTTCTCGCAATTTGCGAGGTATACAAGGGGAAGAATGTTCATTGAACATTACTTTAATTAGGATCTTGTTGACTTACGTCATTATATATTATTATAATTTATTTTATTTTATTTTTTATTAATTGTTATAATTTTTATTTGAAAAGAAAAGATATGTTCAGGGACTTTTGTTTTGTCCTCATTACAAGCCTTGAAGAAGACCTACAAGATGGATCGAAACAGTGGCTTTAGAAGAAATAGTTCAACCCTATTTAATTAATTATTTCTATGACCTCCACCCGAAAAAAAAAAAAAAAATATATATATATATATATATAAATAAATTTATAAGATTTTTTTAAATAAATACAGACAAAAGAATGTCCTCCTAATCAAACAAGATAAAAAGACCTGGACCAGTAGACAAGATTCTGAACTCCGAATATTCTTGTAAGTTCAATAAACATTTTGGGACTTTTTCCAGGAGGGTTTTCCATAATATTTAGAATATAAATGTTTTCATATTTAATTTTTTTTTTAAACTGCCAAATTTTGGGGGAGTAAAATAGTTCAAATGGCTATTAATGTACTAATTAAAACACTTGGATTTTTTCTTTCTTTTTTTATTATTCATAATGAGCCGCTACGGACTGCGAATTAACAATCGATACTATTTTTCGTGTCTTCATCTTGTTCTATCAGCTTTAAATTTAAAACACTTAATTTTTTTTTTTATATATATAAGAAAAACATAATTTTCGTCAACGTTTTTATTTTACCTCAAAAAAATGCATGTTATATCTTGGACATATATATGTAAACATGTACGAATATGCCTGTTAAATAGTTCTTAATAGGTAGGCAATTTAGAAGTAATAATTTAACCTACACCTACTAGTGAAGTACAAGCGTTCTGTAACATATGTTTAATAGTCTTTCATTTTATCTTTTCAATCATCACATCATTACATTCCAAGAGACTAAAGAAGAATCATTAATTCAGTTTATTCAGGTATTTTTTAAATTAAATTACAATTGTATTGTTGTATTAATTTTTGTTATTTGTTACTTCAACGATTCAACCGTTTTTTTCTCTCTCTTAGGCACAAAAGCCCCATTATTGGACGAAAGGGCTGAGCATTTGTAAATTTTTTATTAAAGGTGGATATGCTGACATAAAGTTGGTAAAATCGGCCAATGGTACACGGTCCATACCATTATATTAGTAACGCATGAACTCTCACTGAACATGCCGTATAATTGTCGGCCTTCTGTAGTTCCATCAATAGTAATGTCGCACGCTGTTTCCGGTAACGTAAGGGTGGGGGTCGTACACGTGTGTATCTATGGGCATGTGTATATGTTTGTTACCTGGGTATGTACTCGTGACAATAATGGAATATTTACTCACATCAGAAGATATTATTTACCCGTAATTACGTTTCATTTTAGTAACATCAATCAAATGTACATTTTCGTTTAAAAACCGACTATTTATCTCCGCAAATTATGAAAAAGTAAATATACCTAAATAAATAATTAATATTGTTTTAATACATTTTCGTTTTACATTTTTTAGCAACAGATTATACAAAAAACCTAATAGGATTTAATTTACATCATAAATAACAATAAATGCTTTGTTTTTTTGCAATTATTACAGCTTGTCTTATTTATAATATTAGAAATATTAATATTTTTTTCACTTGCAAAATGATATTTTTATAGAGGTGTATAAAATCATATATACTTCTTAAATAATCTATTTTTTCTAATTTTCTCAAGATATAGTTTTATGTTTCTTAATAACAGTAACTACTAAAATGTAGTATTTATTTATTTATATTATTTACCTTTTCTTTATTAAATAGCAATACAATACAATACAATACAATACAATCAGCGATACTCAAGGGCAATAAATGCTAGAGATCTAGGAACTCATTCAAACCTATATCTAATAATTTATTACTAATTAAAATTTATTATTTATTTTATTTGTATTTTTGTTTATTAAATGTGTTGAGTGTTAAATTTTATCATATGTTGTTAAACAAGTTTTCAGAAATAGAGAACCATTAAGTAATGTTTTAAATAGGAAGTTTTTTTAAGCTCTGAAAAAAAAAAGAATACAATAAGAGATGGTACAAAGAACTAATCCGGAAAAAGAGAGAGAAATTACTTTTTATCTTGTTATTTATTCACATTTGTTATTAATTATCAATTTAAATATTTTAAATTGAAAATTTATATCAATTTATTTTTAAATAAATGCATAGAGGAATAAAATTACTCAGATACTTACGAAATATTGTTAAACAAACTCTATTATATTGCATGATATGGCAATAAATAAATTAACAGTAATAATTTACAATAAGACATTTACATATAAGCTATAAATCTACAAAAAAAAAAAAAGAAAAGAAAATTGAAATGAGTGAAGAAATAATGAAATAGTGAGTAATAGATATGGTCTTAAGACATTAAACATAACCTCGGAGATATTCAACATACCAAATCAGGTAGTAATAAAAACAAATAATTATATACATTTAATAAATAATCCTGATATCATTTCAGAGGCAACTTTCTAATTAAGGGTTCTTCTGGATGGAACTCTGAATAAACAATGCTTTATTTTAATGTGATTTCGATTTTTTTTAAATATTTGCACGGTTAGGATGAGGTATATTCAATAATAATAGTTCGTAAAACATTAGATAGTTAAGAGGACAACCTTAAATTCTTTCGGAAAACAAAAACCTTATGGATATTTTTCTAAGTTTGGACGTTTTCCAGGACTTGCAAAGAGGACAACCCCATCTTCCAGGCTGGAATAAAGCCCAGATGGGCGCCTATACCTGGAGGCAGCGCCGCAGTAAAACAGTAAATACAATATCAGGGACCGGCAACAGTTTACTCAGGTCGTAAGGGAAAATTTTACTTATCTATGAATAAAACATTTCATTTCCCTCTCTCCGGGGAGCTTCTCCTCAACAGCCATCCTCCCCTGAATTTTTCATATTGAACACTCTCTTTTCCAGTTCTAGAACATGTCCTATAGGACCTTGGATATTGTGAAACTTCAAGAAGGGATATGTATATTACAAGTTAAATATAGACGTCTTAATAAAGGTATAATTTAATACGGATGGTAGGAAGAACACAATAAATTCAACATTAAATCTAAAATTTCATAAGATAAAATACCTGGAATATGGAACACAGGGAAGGTTTTCATTTGACTTTCATGAGGGGAATGAAAAAAAAGATACGAGAGTGATAAACAAAAGACCTTAAATAAATATAAAAATAAACAGTTATATATTAGAAGAGTAAAGAATATAAATAGTACATATACAATTACTGTTTCTTTCATAACTTTCATAGTTCCAATGTATTTAATTATTTTTTATTAACATAGTCGAATAAAATTTTATATATTTTTATTTCAAAAGGATAGCTCAGGATAGCCCAGGATAGCTCAAATGGTAGAGTCCCAGACTAGTGATCTGGAAGACCCGGGTTCGAGTCCCGGTCCTGGACATATGTTTTCTTTTCAAAAAAAATATTTAAAAATTAGTAACAAATAAAATAAAATAAATTATAATGACGTAAGTCAACTAGATCCAAATTAAAATAATGTTCAAAGAACATTCTTCCCCTCGTATACTTCGGAAAAAATGCGAGAACGAGGGGACTTAAGATCAGTGAAAATAAAAGATATGACCACGACCGAGAAGCATCATTAGGGCCCAGAATAGCTGAAATGGTATAGTCCCAGACTAGTGGTTTGGAAGACCCGGGTTCGAGTCCCGGTCCTGGACATATCTTTTCAAATAAAAATATAGATATTTTAAATCAATATGAATAAAATGTAATTGAATATAAAAAGTGCCTCTGTAAATTTAATATAGAACCTAATATTATATAATCAATAATTATAACCAGTTTACATAATTATAAAATATTCTACTATATTTCATTTTGGTTGTTTGCTCATTTTACACCACTTTATGCTGCTATGGATAATCGGACGATGCTACAAGGGAAGTCCTAAATTTTGCCTAACCGGGTACGATTGTGAGGTAGGCATTTTTAACAAATACCTGACACCGTAAAGGTTTGAAATCACCAATTTACGTCCCTTCCGAAAAATGGCATAACTAAGGATGTTTTAAAAAATCCTAGGGCCACCTGCCGGGTTGCGAACCCACGATCTTGAGTATTGTAAGTTTTTATGCTAACTACACCACTATCCAATCAAGATAATTTTTCCATCTTGACTCATTACTCGACGTAATATATATTTCCTTTGGAGGCTATTCTGGTCCCCACGATCACACAAGCTCTCCCTTCAATCACATCATATCAAAATTATGATGATACAGCATTCCCTTACGGATAGATCAAAGCTAGCCTGACAAACATCAATCTAATGCACATGTTAACAATCCCGCCCTAATGTCAAAGGCCTCCTGATTAACGGAGTATGTCAATAATGGTAAACATGGATTGCTTTGACCTAGGGCACGAATTTGACCTTGAGGAATAGAGATGATAAAACCCCGAATCAGATGAGCATTAATATATAATAAAGAAAGTTTTAATTTATAATTAAGTATATTCTATCTATTCCTGATGGCACTTTGGTACCCTTGGTAATGTAACTGATTAGTGATTTAGTTTCATAATTGAAAACGATTATAAACAGCAAGTAGAGAAATATCTAAAGCAAAGCATAAGAAGATGCTGTACAATTGATAGCATATTATGTAGCATAAAAATGAGTACTTAAGTTAAATTGATCATTTTTAAAAAGGTTTTATTTACTCGCGAACAATTGTCATAATTTAATTCTTTGTAGTCCATAATTTCGAATTTCTTTGTAGTCCTCGAAGCTTGTAGGCCGGTTAGAGTGATTGGATTCAAACGTGGTTATTAGTAAATAATAATTCATCTTATTTCTTTTTTTTACGACATTTTTATTACTAGATCTATGAATCGCTAAATATTTATATAAAAATTGATCAATTTATCATTAAATAATAGTATGACAGACGGTTTCTTCAAAGAACTTATACTCTTTCTCCTCCATTTAACATGATAAGGGATAAAAAATCGCCCCATTTGCAAAATCCCAAGCATAAATCAGAAATAGCGAAAACTAGACTATAAAAATTCTAAAGAAGAAAGAGATAACTTACAATTAACACACTAATACGACCTAGAAGAAGTTGGCACTATTTTATAACTACGAAAGGGAGGAGGACCTCCTTGGATATTTGTCAAGAAAGTTGGCCTGAGGGGGGGGGGGGGCGAACTACCACATCCCCTTCCGATGGAAGCTCGTTAATTATTGGCCCGGCATTGATCTCTGTCCCCTCCTCCCGGCCAATCAAATAACAACAAATAAAGGCTGCAGAGGTTTTACAAGAGATTAATGGAGACACATACTAAAAGGCCAATTCCAGGGCCATTAGGCTACAAAACATTGGAGCCTAAATCGCCGCTCTGCTTCTGACAGAAAACAGATAGAGGAGCCTCCGGGAGGGGATTAGAGAATCGGCAGTGGGAGTCTGCCACGATTTGTTCCGAGGGAGGCGTTGCCAATAATTGAGCAAAGTATCTAACAACAATGTGTAATTCTTCGATACTAAACATATAAAAAAAAGTTGTGTGGTTTTATGAAACCACGATGCAAGTGAAACCTTTTTTCGGTTTGTAGGCATTCAACTAAAAAAAATTGGAAAATTATTCGATTTAGGGTATTAAAATTGCGTTCTTAATCTTAACATAATTATGGAAAAATGGGAATGATAATGGGAAATCAATAGTAGACAAAATATTTAATTATAAAATTTAATTTCAACTTAATAATTAATACAATCATTTAGATGATTTCTGACATTTCCCTTATATGATTTCTGACATCTGCGGCATCATTCCGCATTTAGTCGCTTTCGATGCAGAATTTTTTCTGTAACAATATTTTCGGATATACGTTCGCCACTTAGAACGATAAACGTATTAAATCCAAAATTCGACGCTGGCACCCTACTAGTACTCGGCATTACATCTTTCGGCACTCTACTAATTTTTTCCGGCGGCTCAGAGTGTAGTTTAGCTTGTGAAGATGATTGAAGGCCTAAATAAATTTAAATATATTGAATGAACCAGATAAAAATAAAAATACTTCATATGAAATAAGTAATGCGAGAAGGTGATAGATGCGTTAGAGAAACGGAAATTTTTGGGACGATAGAAAAATGTTTTCCCTTTAATAACTATATGCTAAAGGGAAAAATGGACCAATCAGTAGAGTGTTCCAAAGATTCCTTGGGTAGAAGCCTTTATGTTTGAAGTGAAAACCACTTTGGCCGTGTTGAGCGATTTTTGGTAGGGGATAAACTTATGGGTATCCATCATTCTGTCAATATATGCACAACAATTCTATGCCTACTATAATATAAGAAAAAAATGATAGGTTTATAAGTCAAAAGAAAATATATTTATTAGTTTCAATGTCCATTAATAATTGACCAAAGATAAATATAATATTATCGGATATTTTTCTTCAATACGATACATCGTTATGTCAGATGAAAAGTAATTAATATTTTTATTTGAAAAGAAAAGATATGTCCAGGAACGGGACTCGAACCCGTGCTTTCCAGATCGCCAGTCTGGGACTCTACCAATTGACCTATCCTGGCTGTATCAGGCTCGCTCCCCGGTCATGGTCATATCCTTTCTTTTCACTGATCCTAAGTCCCCGCGTTCTCGCATTTTGCGAAGTATATGAGGGGAAGAATGTTCTTTGAACATTATTTTAATTTGGATCTAGTTGACTTACGTCATTATAATTATTATAATTTATTTAATTTTATTTGTTACTAATTTTTAAATATTTTTATTTGAAAAATAGTTAATATCTAAAAAAAAAATTCAAATTTTAATACCATTGGTCAAGAAGTGTTTGGAAGTATCTTTATTTACCAAGACGCGTGTAATTAGGTACTCTCTATTTACCCTCGCCATTTCCACAGAATGTAAATAGAAAAAATATCAGCTGCCTCTAAACAAATAATTGTAAGAACAAAAAATAACAGTTATTCTCTATGATTACCAAAAAAATAAAAATTACTACTCACAGATTCTGACCAATCAAAACAGTTATTCAGACATTATAGAACTCACCTGAAACAATAGAAAATATTTTTTTTTAAATTAAATACATATGAATGAGTAATAAGTTTTTTTATAAATGTACAAGATCAATGCAGATAGATCCCTAAAACCCTGTAACCATTACGACCCGTGAACGAGTCTGGGGTTCAGTACATGATAGAGACTGCACTGGTTCATGAACCACGGTTCTGCAAGGAGGTGACTTGTCCTAGGTCACGCTCAACAGCCAGGTTTTCCCCCTTATTTTGGGAGCCATATTTTTATAATATTTTATAGAGGCTGGGTGAGCCCCAGGAGGGTCCTAGATCCCATATGATCCATCTCCCGCCGCAAACAGACTAAATAAAAGTAACTACCTGCAGCGGGATTTGAACCAGGATTTCCGGCATGTCTACTCAGTGCTCTACCACTGAGCCAATCCGCTCCCATGCAGATAGATCGAAATCATTAAAAAATGGAAAATATTTAATGGAAGTGATCTTGATTATAAATCATCATATAAAATGTCATATGAATTAAAAAAAAAATATTTGAGCTTTGCTTCGATGGATATCAGGGACTTGAGGGGGTCTACAGACTTTTCCTGGGCACTTAGCCTATATAAATCAGATACCTTTATTGGGGGGGGACCAGGTGGTTAAGCGCGATCTCAGTCAAATCACGTCACTTCACAACCGTTGTCCTAGAAACGGTATAGCGTCTAACTTTTACTGAAGCTAAGTTAATTCATGGTTTGTAATGGTACAGGTTATTTTTTTTACCGCATATATCATGTTTACAACTCTGTTGTGCAAAATAGTCTTAGGCTCTGGTAAACTCTTAGGCGAATAGGATGGGGAAAAGCCTATTTCAAACCTCTGTTCTTTCCATAATATCGTCCCTGATTGAAATAACCAACACATAGGTAAAATAATTTTAAAAATATGGATGAAGGTTATGATTTCAACGGATATAACATTGTGGTATTGCTGGGCATGAAAGGCTCAGCCGATTATCACCAATATCAGATTCCATAAATGATTCAGGTAGCGTTCTGGCGATGGCGCATCACGAAAGGTTTCGGGAGATAAGGAATCGTCACCAGGTGCCTAGTTTATCAAGTTATCATGTATTAGTAATTATCTAGGGTCAGATCGCTACATTCTACGGCAGGGAGGGATCATGCGAGCCTAATGGCTCTTCCGTGAGGCACAAACTCAGCTGAATCATATCGGAAAGTAAAATGACCAATGGACTCAACATAAAGTTAATATTTTATTTAAATAAAATTATTATTATTTATCATAATATAGTAAATACTAAAATTCAGAAACTAGAGACATGTGCAAGAAAAATTGATTCGGTGCTCCGTAAATTGAGTCTAAACGTTGCAAATAATCATTCAAATGATTTAATATATCCATATAATATTTTTACTGCACTTATATAACTATTCTGTTATTATAATTTCTATGAAATTAAACTATATTTAAGAAGGTACAGCGCTCCCTTAATACGCAGAGTGCTGAGTTGATTTTCTAAAGAGTTGGAGTTCAAAGTCAGTTGTATCGTATAAGTTAGCAAATCTGACTGTTTAATAAACAGTTAATTGATAATAAATCTAGTAACAACCACGTCACTATATAGTGGATACTCTTAATTGGGGGAAAAATCCTAGCAGCTTAGGCTGAACTCAGACAAATCATTTCCCTGCACAACCGTTGTCCTATAAACAGTATAATATCTAACTTTAACCGAAGCGAACATCATTCATGCACGAGTTGCAGTAGTGCAGGTTTTGTTTTTTCTTGGGATATATCTGTTTACAGCTCTAATTTTTTTGTACACATAGCTACGCATAATGTGTGGATAACCCTTTTCAAACATCCCTGCATAATCGTTTATTTTATAAATATTACTGCCGACCATGTACTGAACCTATAAAGGCATTAGTGGTACAATATTTTTTTAAACTATATTAATTCCCATCCAATTTTATTATTACGTTGGTAACGTTAGGACATTTTCAATATTACCATATTCTATTAACAAAAGGATAGGACACTAATTTTATATACTATTTATAAAGACAAAAAAGAGATTTAAAATAATTATTTAACAAAATATACTAATGTAAGATTGTAATAATTAAATTTGTAAATCTAATGACAAAAGTATATTTATTAATATCAACAGAACTAAAAAGATTCATTAAATCCATTTTATTAATTTGGGAGTATTTAATTATTTACACGATCCAAAAAGTCATTACTTGGAAAAAATTGAATAACTGCTAATTTCACTTTTCATTTTATTTTCAAATGTATTTATTTCAAAGATTTTTTGAATAATTGTACTCTCTTACACCCTAGGGCCTAATACAGTCGAATATATATATAATATTAATAAAATTTGACTTTAAATTTAATCCCATTTGTCAGTAACCTTTTATGATATTTTAAACTTATTATGAATAAGCAAAATGATAAATTACAAAATGTCAGATAAGCAAAAAACGCAACATTAAATCTAACTCTTTTTAGACCAAGTATTTCGTAAATAATTTAGATACCCCCAGCCTAATTGATTAAAGAGCCCAAATATATGTTCATAAATAAATCGATGAAGCTAAAATTTTAAAAAATCTATTACAAAATTAAAAGGATATCAAATTGAAACATAATGTTTCACAACACAAAATTTTTTTTGCAGGACAACTCACAAGAAAATAGGTTGATATGAAGCCTGTGACCAAAGCTACAGTGTATATATATGTACGAGTAAACATTTAAAACAACGTTACAAAAATACTCAGTGGCGTAACTCATGGGAGGGACAAAGCAAATGTATACCTTCCTATATATTTATCAAAAATATCACTTTAATTCAACCAGCATCATAAGTTTTCTATTAATATCAGTATTCTAATCACTATGTTCCAGCATTAGAGACCAGCTTTGGTATTTTGTTTAATTGGATCAGCACCCTGCACAACCATTAGTATATAAATAGCACAGCCCCCAGGGATTGAACACAATACCCTAAAGATCGTTCCTGCCAGTAATCATATCCTTGTCTAAATGATTAAGGCATGAATACCTTAGTACTTGATACAGGATACCAACGATTCTTCGGATAAGGAAAATCGCTACTTCTGAAAATATAAACATATAAAATTATTGTATTGCTATCGGTCCTTGAGAAGTGGGCAAAGTTTCAAATTTGTTTTATCTTTATATTGGTATCCACACCTATCAAGTACGAACAATTGAAAAATCATCAGATTGGCTGACAGTAAAATAGAATGGACATTTGGCGTTTGCAATATGTTCCTATGTATTCATCAACCGTTGGTGGTTTAAATTTAATTCAATGTTTAAAGATTCCGTTATATACAGGCAAACTGAATAAAAGCGTGTTAAAGACCCACCATCTCTGAGTATATTAGAGCTTTCTACTTCAATTTTATATCCTCGAAAATATATAATAAAATACGACAGACTGGTCTGGACGGAGGGAGACGAGAATCCCGGAGGCTATGGAGTAAAACCGGAAAGGACGGGTCAGTGTTCCAGTGGAGCAGCCGGATGTGGCACACTTAGCCACTTCACCTTCTCCTTCCTTAATGGCCGCTCTCGCCGAAGACGTACTAACGACCCCCGTCATCGCCGCACTTTTTACATGCGGTAATTGGGCAATAATGATAATGGGTAATGAGTCGTCTTCTTCATTATTGGGAGGTAATTAATCGAATATTTTATGTAGGCAATACTACAATTCTTTGGTTTAAGTATATTTTTTTTAAGTTCTCACTTTTTTCACGAACAAGACAAAACAACATTTGAATTAATGTGTCATTTTACTTACATGTAATAAGAACAGTCAATTGATAGTTTGATTGGTTTGACGACCTAGGCTTATTGAGCATACTAGCGGACTCCTTACCGCTAAGTTATGAAATATCTTACGCGTTGTCAGCGATGTAACTTCCTTGAGCTCCCCTTTTATTCCATCCTAGCTCTAAGATTGGGATGGTAGGGAGATAAAGTAGGAGGTAGGAGACTAGAGAATAGAGATGTAGTAGTTAGTTTGTAGTATATAAGAGAGTAAGAGAGTAGTCTCTAAGTTATATGTAGTCAATAGTCAATAAGTTATAATATTAATCGATGGTCAATAAGCCACTTATTTAGTCCGCATAACAATGTCTCTCGTATATCAATGTTATAATATTCAATAACTCAATAAATCTTCTTCTCAATAAATCTAAAGTTTCTTACTTGTCCTCCACCGTTTGTTAACTGAACGTTTATACTTGCATTCTTATGATACTTAACAGTATAATATATGCTAAGGGGAACTTATAACATATGCTAAATTTTTGGAAAGCATAACATATGCTAAATACCCTCAAAAATTCCAAGTCTTTCAAAATTACAAAAAAAAAAGAACTAGGCAGTAAATGTTTCACCAATGCAGTCACAATAAGGGCAGGCACCTAAATAAAATTCACATCGAGGAATCTCAGCACATCTCACATCAACAGACTCATCAATCAATGACAAAAATCACTCGTTGAAAATTGGTTGCAATATAATATGATGTAACTATTTATTTTAACACATTTTATTTTATTTTTTTATTAATTGTTATAATTTTAAATATGAAATCGCGAATTAGGTTCACAACTTGGAGCAAGTGCCATGACGGTTTCTAGGCACCTTAAGGAGCTTGGTAAGGCAAAAAAGCTGGAAATATGGGTAGCACATGAATTAACCGAGGCCCAGCAGCTCACCCGATTTTTTTTTTTCAGGAACTGAATATAGAGGTCCTTCCTCGCCCACCATATTCTCCGGACCTTTCTCCAACTGATTTTTACTTTTTCCGTTGTTTGGATAACTTTTTAAGAAATGAAAAATTTGACAACGAATATGCTCTGAAATCGGAAGGAAGGCCAAGACTTCGCTTCTTCCTTAGCACCTAATTTCTACAGAGCGGGGATAGAAATGCTTGTTTCACGTTGGGAGAAGTGTATTGAAAGTGAAGGATCCTATTTTGATTAACAAAAGTATTGTTTAATAATGTTATTGCTAATAATTTAAATTTACACCTTCACTGACATTTCATATGTTAAAACACAATAATATATGTTTGTTTCTTTTGATATTTTTGCTTTTAGGTACAAAAGCATTATTATTAAGGGACAATATTTCTGATTTTTTTAAATTCATTGATCAAAAAAATTAATAAACGAATTACACAACTTTTCAATATTAATTGATAATTTTCGAACTATGAATATAAAAAATGAGTAAATATTTTAATGAGGGAAATTTTTTATTGATTAGTATTATAATTATTAAATAATTTTAGTCAATAAACTAATTTCAAATATTTATTTTCCTGAGGGGATGGTGTTAAGAGGGAACTAGATAAATCGAAAAATATAACTATAGCTAATAATTATAAAGTTGGAAATATTATTATTAACTAGCCAGGTCTAAGAGAAAATAGTAATGATATTAGATTTTCTATTAAACAATTTCTATCGGTAGAGCTAAGAGAAGTACTGAACTAATGGAAGACAAATTTGATTTAAGAAAAAAAATTAAAATTGTATAATGGCTTTGAAAATTTCAAATTTAATTTAGAGGACTGGATGGCTGAATTTCATTAGGGACTGGGAAAAGGGTTGGAGGGCCCTTCTCTAATTCAACCCTTATGATACAAAGCGGCAGAAATGTTTTATTACTATAGTAGCTATTTCTAAATTATTTCTCTTCTCCTTAAATGAAATTACTATTTTTTTCATTGCCCCGCCCCGAGGCGATTTTCAGGAGATGAGCCAGTAGATACAGTTGTTTAAACAGCTAAAAAAAAACACATCGTAAAATGTAATATTGTGTGAAAGTAGCACACTTGTATGCAGGTACAGGTCCAGGTTTTATCACGAAATAAATATACATAAATAGTTATAATCGGATAATTTCATCTTCTATCAAATAATTAACCTCTTGTAGTGTCATATCTCCAAAACCTATTAATTAATAAATAAATAATCAAAATAAAACACTTCCCTAATGATTTCAAACACATGTTATAGAAAAATGTGTGTTTATTAAATTACCAAAAATACTAAGTTTATTGCCTAATTTATATTGTTTGTGAAACATACATTTTTCACCACCTCTCTTCGTCAACTTATAAAACCAAATTTTCCTTTTTTTTCTTTCTTTTTTTCCACGAATCGGCCAGCAAGGACCACGGGAATATCACTCAAATCTTCTTCACACTCTCCGCCTTCCGTCTACTCCAATACTCCCTCATCCTCCTGGACTGTTCCTCTCGCTCCTCCTTAGTCCATTTTCTCCCTCGTCTCTTCTTCCTTCCCGCAAGAACCCCAACTTCTTTTAGTTTTTTCCCGAAAAGCTCTCTGTCCAAGCAGTCTTTATCCTTGATTTTTACCCTATTTTTTATTTTATATGTTTAGCCAGCTCCTCTTTTATTTGCTTCACATATCCACCTATACCCTTGTAGCTTAATACTTTAACAAAGATTTTTTTTCAGCCTCCCATTGTTCATTCTTACTATTATAAAAAAAAAATTAAATTAAAAAATAATATTCCATTGGGTATCATTATTTCGGTGTTGTATTTTGTTTATTTTTCTGAAAGGAATACAACTTTTATATAGCAGTTTTTATTTTTGAAAGGGTCTGGGATTCTGTACATGACAAAGTAGTGTTTCTTGGACAACGGTTGTGCAGGGAGGTGATTTGTCCCAGATCACGCTAAACCGACAATTGTTTCCTACTTATTTTGAGTACCAGTTTTATAGAGGCTGGGTGAGCCCCAGGAGGGTCCCAGATCCCATAGGATTCATCTCCGGCAGCGAGCGAAATTTGAACCCAGGACCTTCGGCACGGCAACTCAGTGCACTATCACTGAGCTACTCCGCTTACTAAATATAGATTAATCACCAAATGTTAATTATTACATATAATAGGATAATTGAGTAGCATTTTAACCATGAAAAATGCATAAGAACCCAAAATTTCCTTTCTGTCTTTGAGGTTATTTTATGAGAACAATTGTATTTTACAGCAATTAATTTTATGCTTAGAATGTTTCTCAGTACTATTATATTTTTATTAATAATAAAATAGCGCGTAATAAAACATGAGAGTGCCACTTACAAGTGCTCAATAAATTAAGCCTAAACAGTGAGAAAACAAATATAAACACTTTACACTGAACCTTTCTCGCCTTTAAAGTAACGATTTCCATTTAAAACAGCATGAAATGCCTGAGGGGATAATGTACGGTTGAGTAATGATACAATGCCATCATGATATGCAAGGATTAATTTTATCCACTCCCATTCCACCGTAATCAATAATAAATCTGTTAGTGAGCATGCATTAATAAAATAAAATCCCTTCACATGGATTTGTACCAAACCAGAACGAGAAAAATACTTGTTTATAAACTATAATTTAAAAAGCAAAACAGTTTTTGATATCTCAAATGAAAACACTACGGGTTCCACATTGCCATTACCAACAACAGTGCCAAGCCAAAAACAGACTGATCGGATCAAGTACCATTACAGCGTCAATGTCAACAAACTTGTGAAACATTTTATTATGAATCGATTTAAATAATATTAAGGAACAAACGATTGAAGATTATATTTAAAAATCCTCTCGGCGATACTTAATAACACGTACAAAACAAAAGCTTGAAGAACAGAGGTAGTTCTATCCTATAGAAGTTTGTACTTGTAGCAAAATATTTTTTTCGTTATTACAAGAAATTTGAAACTCTCTCTGAAATACATTAGTTCAGATTTAAATTATTCTTAACTATACAAATTACTTCCTAGTTTTCTCCAACAACAATTTATGCCTTTATGGAGGAAAGGTGCACAGAACCTATTATAATATTCTTCTTATTTATTATTTATTTTATTTGTTATTTATTTTATTAATTTTTAAATATTTTTATTTGAAAAGAAAAGATATGTCCAGGACCGGGACTCGAACCCGTGTCGCCCAGATCACTAGTCTGGAGCTCTACCAATTATAATAATATATAATGACGTAAGTGAACAAGATCCAAATTAAAATAATGCTCAAAGAACATTCTTCCCCTCGTATACATCGCAAATTACAAACGCGGGGACATGGGATCAGTGAAAAGAAAGGATATGTCTATGGCCGGGGGCGAGCCAGGATAGCTCAATTGGTAGAAATCCAGACTAGTGAACTGGGCGACCCGGGTTCGAGTCCCGATCCTGGACATATCTTTTCTTTTCAAATAAAAATATTTAAATATTATAATATTCATTGTGGCCATAGTTTTACAGCCATGTAAAATTCCGAAAAGTCATATTACTAACATCTGTGACCTGAACGTGATTGCTACGATTTATTGTATTTTCGGTAAATTATTAAATAAATAAAAAATTTTAACTGCACTTTTTTCAATTAAATTGTTTACTGATTTTAAATTGAATCAGATGATTGTAGAGTATCCTAATTTTTTGATTACTTAATATTCGACTTAAACGACTCCTTTGTTGTTATTTTTGGGTCCAAAAAGTGGACTTTTTAAGTTTTCAATACCAAACTTTGTCGTTTTGACTGTTTGGTTTTTTTTTAATTTAGGGCATTTAGGGTAATAAACAATATTGGTTTTTCTAAAAACAATCACGTCAATTACTGTTATAACTTAACCCAGTCCAGAGATAATCATCAAATTGAAGTTTTTCACCATTCAAGATCAAGTTTTTTTCCAAACTGAAAAACCATCATGCACCTATAAGGAACGGTGTCAGATAAATTTGTTTTAATACATTACATATAAAAAAATTAAAATATTTAAAAATATTAATGCAACCTTCATTAAACCACTTCATATCTTATATCTTATTGCTTGTTTTTAAAATCATTACACGTTTACAATACAAAAAGTCATTTGCAAAATGAAAATTATTTAAAATTCATTCAGTCTAACTGACTTGATAAATTCCGGATTCCACGTAGGATAATATTTTAGTGACAGAAGACATAAATAGAGAGGGAACATGGAACGTACCCCTGGAAGTGAACCAAAACCCTGACAAGCGCGGGCATACTCCCACACACCTACAACTTTATCCTCTAACGCTTCACCCTCAACTGACTTGGCCCAATGGAGGTCAAATATTCACCGGTGTACGAGCTATAATAAGAGGGGTCATCCACAATTTGATACAGAATATTGTATATTCATAAAATTTTATCTTGAATAAATTACAACATAATTTATCTTTCCATTAAAAAAATACAAGTACTTCGTTTCTAGAATGATATGACTTGTTATTTTTGAAAGAGGTATTAGTCCGTTCTTCGCGATAACTAAAGGTTTCCATTAAAAAATATGGGCAAACGGGTTAATATTTTTATCACTTAGCACAAATAATGACGTCTTGAACCGTATACACCTTTTAATTTTTATTATAAAATAATAAATCACTAAAATCGTTTAATAGAACAAACGCTTTTTTTTTATCCAACTGGACATTCAAAAATAACAGCTCATATATCAGATAAATACAGATTAAAACAATGAAATTTATTTTTTCAAATTAATTTTTTTCGTTTTAATAGATGCAACAATAGGATTTCAGTTAGCAATTTTAAATAATACTTTTGTTTTAATATATGATTAAAATTATTCCTACTTTTATATCTGGTTTACTCAAATAGTTTTATTTCTGTATATATATATTTTTTTTAATGTCTATTCCAATTGTTTCATTTTAATATCAATGTATCTTATCTATCCCAGCTCTCAGAAGATTTGCATTTTTTGTCGAAAAGTAGGTTTATAATAAATTGTTATCACTATTTGAAGTATTATTTCAATGGGCTCCACCCGGGCCATTGGTAGTTCTTTCTTTATATTAAATTTTAACAAAATATATTGTCGATCTTTCGAAATTGATTTATTCTATCTTTTCATTTATATTGTTAAGTCTAAAGGTGTCTTTCATCATCTTCAGCAAAACGAAGATTCACCAGTTTGACCAGGCGTTTTGATTCTAAATACGCGTAGGTACGAGTTTCCTTCTGTCCGTAGGGTGTTAACCATATTAAACACTATTACAAAAATAAAGAATAAATTTAGTATCAAAAAATATTCCGTAAAGTAAAAAACGTTTAATCTAAATTGTATATATTGAAAGAAATGAAAATTTAGAATCTGGGTCGACTTTAAAATGTCCGGGAGCAAAAAAATCAATCAATAGTCACCTTAACTGATACAACCAAATTTGGCAGGTCTTACTTTCATATGTTCTACTTCAGCTGAACATAAGAAAATTTTTCTGTTTTTTACAGACACACAAATCTTTAGCTTAATATTAAGGAAATACTTAACATACGTATAATGAACACCACAAGGAAATAACCGAACAATTAGTGACATCTTACAGCCCCGCCCGTCAATGACGATCATTTCCAGACGAGTTTGAAAAGTAACTTCAATGCGTGGGCTCCTGCATATGAAATGAAATTCAACACAAAAAAATTCCTTGAAATTGAGGAAGAATCCTGTCACAAAAAATGTGTTTTTCCGGAATTTGTGGGTGTCGAGGCCAATCAGTTAACTTAACGGAAAGGACATTTTTGAAATTAGCCTTCAAAATATCTATATAAGCAAGGACCTTACATATATCGAATATTTATAGTCGAAGTAATTAATATATTTGATTAATTAATTAATATATTTGATTAATTATTATATTAATATCTTTATAACTATAAATAACTCACAATTAATTATTCATTAGATAGTATTCTTAAATAATTACTAATAAAAATTTGTCATAGATCACGCTCAACCGCCTTAACCAATTAGTTGGGTAACGCGCTTTTCTCGATTAATTATTTTTTGGTGACAAATTATTAATTAATTATTTTTTATCTTGAATAATACTAGTTGACATTAAATATATATAATAATTAAAAAATATACAAAACAAAGGGAATAATTATAGATTCCTATATTACCTTTTTATCTACTGTAACACTTTTATTTACTATATAAATTCAATGAGTGTCGAAACGTCGGCTTTCCAATAAACAGTTCTCCCTATTCAAGAGAATTTTCTTTCCCCCCACCTGGATCGTCTTCATCCTCCATTATTTGTTGTTTTATGATGACAAAAAACAGAAATCCTGTGTTCGATATATTATTTAGTTCATAACATTCATAAATTCCCCCTACGATAAATAATAAACGTGACTATCCCCCGTCATTTTTAAAGCCACATTGACGGGCGAGTAGGGTCGCCAAACGAGGTTCATTATCTGCCAGGTCACTAATTAAACGAAAAAAAAAACTTTCCTCGCCCGGTGTTTGCGTTAATGAAATGCCCCCGCTTCACAAAATCCCCTAATTAACGATACCCTGTTGGCTGGGCCGAAATAGAGAATGCTCCCGAATGAAATGAGTGGTCAAATTAACGAATTCGGGATAGTGAGGAATGGACCATACAGCTGTATGAATTAACGCTCGCGACTCGATTTGGGTGTATTTATTTGGTTTTATTATTATTGATTTTTTTTCTTTTAAAAATGAAAAAAAAAACGTATAACAGTCATAACAATCAACAAAAAAGTACCGACTTCTATGTAAAATTAAAAAATAATGGTTTCAGTGATCAAGGCGTACTTTTTAATGACAACATTGAAATATATCGCTTTTTGAGGTAAGCAGTCAGTAG
This sequence comes from Troilus luridus, assembly GCA_964056705.1. Classification (NCBI taxonomy): domain Eukaryota; kingdom Metazoa; phylum Arthropoda; class Insecta; order Hemiptera; family Pentatomidae; genus Troilus; species Troilus luridus. The sequence goes on from OZ057414.1 coordinate 63,087,852, forward strand.
CAATTGCAATGGTTGAAGCTTTTTAATTCAGAAACGACACATCTTATATTCCATTTCCAACATTTTTTTTAATTAAGTCATATTTTGAATTGTTTTGTTTGAACTTGAAGTTTTATGAGAATAATGACATAAGCTAAAATAAAAAATGTTTCAAGCTTATAAACATTTTCTAACGCTTAATAAAGGTATTTCAATAACATCCTTACAATTGGAATCTTTTGCTGTACCAATACCCATTTTTTTTTTTTTAATTCCATGAAACCTCTAAAAGTTCTATTGAAAAATAAGGATTTTGAGTTATGGCGTTCTTTTAAAAAAGCGATATGATTATTTTCGAACTTTAAATAAAATTCTAGATCTAAATAATCACAATTATAATTTAGGACAGAGATTGATTTTCATGAAATACTCATAATTTTTTCAAAAGAAGGAGGACGCTGATAACCATAGATGTTGTGCGTCTTTATTTAAACATTAAAACCTAACCTCATAATTTTTTTACCTGCCAAATTTAAATTTTGTTCTCATAATATGTTTTGTTTCTCATTGACAAGGATCTGCTGTTCCACACACGAAAAAAAAAATCTCACAATTCCTTTCTAAAATAAAAAAAATATCCTCAAGGCTTTCAAGAAAGGCCAAAAAGAAAAACAGGTACAATTTGGACAGAAGAAAGAAAGAAAAAACACAGGTAACGAATGAACAGTTAGTTCAGATGACAGTTTTAGTGTTGTGACTAGTCACTGCACCCGCTATTTGCCTGAAGATGGCCTACACCGAAGACGATTAAAAAATCAAGTTTTGCTAATTTTTTTTATGTGTTATCACTGACTGCACCCCCTGACCAATTCAATCCATCATTAGAATTATCCAGTCAAATATTTTCCACTCAAACGTAAAATATTTTAATTTACACTTAGGCGAGAATAACTAAAATGGGTGGTAAAAAAATGAATTAATTGTTTAGTATTTTACTTTCAATAAACAGAAAACTATTCGATACAAAATTTTAAATGGTTTCTGGGTTTTTTTTCGAAGATGAAATTGCAGTGATTTCTTTGGTTGTTAACTATTCTCCGAAATATAACAGGGAAGTTTAAAGATACCAATTGATTACATAGTGATCAGAGGGGGATTATTCTTCAGGGAATAAGAAGTGTGGGGTCTCCGTTACGGTCCGTCCATTTTAACAAAGGTGAAATAAGACAGCATTATATTTTTATAGATAGATATTTACATAATATAAAATTAAATTATTTACAAATTTAAATAGCATTCATATTTATGTTATAAAAGATGAGAGAGTGAGAGGGAGAGAGAGAGAGAGAGAGAGAGAGAGAGAGAGAGAGAGAGAGAGAGAGAGTGAGACAGAAAGATAGAGAAACAGAGAGAGCAAGAGCGAGAGAGAAAGAAAGATAGATAGATAGAGTAAAAGAGGGAGAGAGAGAGAGAGAGAGAGAGAGTGAGAGAGATTGTAGAACTGAAACCGCATCGAGAGCTGAGAGGAGTTCACAACTCAGTAATCCTTACTACAAACACATACAACACCAACTCGGCACAAACTCCACAAACTACTTCCGATGATTAACACTCACTCACTGCTTCTTGTAGGTAGCAATATCTATCAGGGATTAATTAAATTAAGGAGCAGTGGTCAAAAAATAAATATAAAAATTAACTACGAGAAATTACTGTGGAAAAATCTTTGAACAACTTTAACTAAACATCCAAATTTGTAAACCCTCTCCGATATATTGCAGCAACACATTGAACACATCTGTTACAGCACTATTATTAAATTTAAATTATTGGATTCTAGAACGTAGTGCGCGTACGTACGCTAGAAAATAAAAGACATTGTCCAAATAACCCCTTTAATATGAACAATAATGATAAAAATAGTTAAGGATAGTTGTGGTAAAAGCGAGTGCTTCAGTGTTGACGAAGGGTAAACATATTTAAATTGACTCTAACATCGACGATCTTATTATTGACATGGTTAATATTTAATTTTTAATATAAACACAATACTGTCAACAAGAAAAGGGCGATTATTTCCTGAAAAATGTCTGCTTACTATTTTTTTTTTTTTTCAATTTATTATTTAATTTTCTTAGCTTTATTGCCCCATTTCCTATTTATTATTATCTCATTAATATAAGTAATTGTTTTTTAAATAAACTTTCATAAATTGATATAGAATAACACGAATTATTAATAATAATTTCAGAAGATCGAGTAATGACGACGCAACACGGTGGAAGTATAGGAAATATTCATACAACCAAATATAATTCGCAGTTCACAATAATCAAATCTGATTTATTTTTTTAATAACGATTGACAACCACGGTTTACTTTCAATCTATATATTTTAACAGGAAAATTATTAATACCAAATATTTATCGTTTCATTAAAAAATGATAATTATGAAATGAAAGACAAATATTTTAATAATTGAACGAAGCAATCGAACAGGAAGAATGGTGTTTACCAACTTTAATTGTTTACGTTCGAGCCCTGCAGTTTACATTGAAAAATATATTACAAAATTTAAAACACCTTTCAAATATAATATGTTGTTCATTCCCAATTGTTGTAAAAGGGACCGGGTTAAAACGACGATAAATTTTAATAAAGGCCAACAAATTTGCACAATAAGAAGATTAGAGTTTTTTTACATATCCAACCCACTTTATATACAAACAACATTTTCCACACAGTAAATTAAAATAATTAAAAATTTTAAATTACAGTAGAAGTTAGTTGGAGGAAGGGAGGCAATGACACACCCCTCTTAAATGTGCATTTGCATATAGAATCTATTCATTTATTATAACAACTTCCACAGTTTTTGTTTCTCATTTAATGCGATTTAATGGTTCATTTTTAATAGATATGTCATCTATATCGTATAAAATTAATTATAGTTATAAGATGGATTGTATTTCTTTATAATATAGCATTTCCAAGTCTATTTGAACCTTTTCCAAGGAAAATGTAACCTTTTACCAATCAAATACTACCCTTTCCAAGTCACAAGCAACCCTTTCCGATTCAAACGTAACCCTTTCCAAATGAGTTGAAACCGTTTCCAAACCTTTAAAACTCAAATATCACCCTTTTTATTTCAATTGTAACCTTGTCGCATATATTGAACCCGAAGTAATAATCACATTACTTGAAATATTGCTGAAACACCTAAGAAATTATATTTATATAAACCGCTAACTGCAAAAAATTCACTAGAAAATTCACTTCTCTAAATTTTAAAAGAGAGATAAAAAAAGGATCTTGTCCTAATACCAGTCAGCAGTAAACAACATTTAACATTTAAGGCGTTGTTAAGACTGTGCTATATGCGGACAATTATCTTTTATACAATAAACGGTACATTCCGTCACTGGTAAAAGATAAAAATATAAAAAAAATCTTAAAAGTTGGACTAGTTATATCTTTCTGCAGTTAGCATTCATATAAATTTATAACCCAGCAAGTTACGACATAGCTTCCTTGTACTCAGAATTGAAAACACCCTGGGCATATTAATAAATTAATATATACTTCCTCTAAAATATTGTGAAATAAAATACAGAATAGAAAGAAGAGAAGAAGGTAGAGAGTTAAATAGGGGGTCAATTGTGGTCTGGTGGTTAGTTAGCATAACATGCATAGTAGGCTTTGCAGGTGAACTTAGTTTTCAAGGGGGTAAAAAAATGTTAGTTATGCCTTATTTCATAAGGGACGTAGAATGGGGGGTACCAAATCTGTACGGTGTGAGGTACTCCGTTAAAGATCCCTAATTATATCTAGATAGACAAAATTTAGGGTTCCCTCTATAGCATCGTACGATTAGCCATAGCAGCGTTAAGTGATACTAAATGAACAAACAAACAACAAATGGTAAGATTCTACATTATAATCCATACAATTATGGAAAGTACAAAATTGAAAGAATAAAAATAGAAATATAAAAAAATATATAATAGTATACAATCTTGGGTTCTTTATAGTTTATAATGCACGGTGTCAGCCCATAATCCATAGACAATTAAACAATATACTTTTCGTCTCGCAGATCAAGCATCTGCTTGTTAACCCATCGAATACGTGATTAGCCAAGAAGTACTACTACAACGCATTATTGATACAGTGCTATGAAGGCAGACAAGGCAGTCCAATTACAATCCCATCTGGCATCTTGGATCGAATAAGCTCAAGAGCGGTTCTCGAGCACTCCAAGAGAACAAACAACACCAGACCATATGCCCAGCCTGTGGCAATCGAAATAAACGAAAGAGGATATCGTTAGCACACACTGGCACTGGAACACGTTTCGGATCTGAGATAGAGAGAGAGAGAGAAAGAGAGAGAGATCTCGGATGACGGAAGTGAGGCAACGCCTTGAATAGCATCGCCACGAGAGCTGTAGTGATCCCCTCGAGATTATTATTTCTTAAGATGTTTTGTATCTGGCTCGTAATGCACGCGTGAGGAGAAGAGAACTGTTTCGTGAATAGAGGAATCTGATATCAGTGTTGAGGTAATTAGCCTTCTCAGACAGTTCTCGTCATACAACTAACTTTTTTTTCTATTAACTATTACCGCGCATAGGAAAAAAAAGCATAATGTGACATTAAATAAATAAACATACAAACACCCGGTTGAAAACTAGAACGTATATGAATATACTACTTTGCCTTAGTCTTGACTTTAACATTTGAAACAAAAGTTTCTGTATTTGAATACATAAATAATATATTCGAAATAAAACATCGTTTAAGAATTATTGACGAAAACCAAAAATAATTCTACAATGTCGAGCATTTTTTCAGGTAGCACGAAAAGATTCGTTTCACATTTTGTTTTTTAATGCCAATAATGTAAGCATTAAAAAAAAAAATAATAATAAAATATATATGTATATATATCAACAAATTTCCTGATAATTTTGTATTGTTTTTGAAGGGGGTCCCAATGATAGACTGTACTCATTCTAGTACTTAATTATTATTCTTTTACTTACAGTTTGTTTCTCATCATGATTGTCATTAGCCTATACACAATTGTATAACTTATAAAAAAACTTTTATTCTAATTTATATTTTAAATTATTTCTACTTTTCTGTCTAATTCATTTCAATAGTTTCATTTTAATATATTATTACTTATTCAAATTATTTCAGTTTTTAATATTTTTGTCTATTCAGTCAAGGAGACCTGCGACGAGGACCAAAACGTAAATTTCACATAAATAGTTTATCACTATTCAAGGAATCCACCCGGACAATTTTCTTCTTCATATTTATACGATCAATTAATAGCTATTCATGAGTTTTTCATTCCTGTGCCACACACGTTTAAAGTGTCCTCCCTGAAGCAAATCAGCAAGCAAAATCAGATTTCAGCTGTATGAGTTTCGTTAATAAATTGTTGTTTTTTCGACATAACTAAAGGCATTTTTAGAGTTCACCTTAAATTGGTTGATAGATATTCGCCTGATGATCAAATCATCTGATAGCAATATTGTACGTTATAATAGATACTAGTATACTTATTTATATTTAGTAATATTTCGAAACTGGAAATAGACAGACAAAGGAAAGAGCAACACTAGCAACGTATGAAAGAGCACTAGGAAGAGATGAAAGCTCAATGAGGACGATTGGAAAGATGTGGTCCTTATTAGGCCGATACACAAAGAAAAATATGTTAAAATTAAATATATTATTTTTATATACATTATGATTCCTAAAGGATTTTTCCTCAAATCTTTAAAAAAAAAAAAAAATTACATCCCGTGAAGGGTCTGGGGTTCAGTACCTTCTTGAAAAACGGTTGCGCAGGGAGATAATTTGTCCTATATCACGGTCAACCGCCAGATTTCCCCCCTTATTTGGAGTACCTACTTTATAGAGACTGGGTAAGCCCCAGGATGGTTCTAGATCCCGTAGGATCCATATCCTGGCGCTAACAGATTAAATAAAAGTCTGCCAGTGGGATTTGAACTCAGGACCTTCGGCATAGCAACTCAGTGCTTTACCACAGAGCCACGTTCGTCTTTTATAACTGTGTGTGTGTGTGTGAACAGAAGAAAGTATTCGTTAAAATTCTACAAAGAAAAATTCCCACAACTATAATCCACAAATGATCATGGGTTCTGCTAACAGAGGAGAACTGGCTGATATCAAGCTCACCTGACATGGTTTCCCTCAAAATTTAGGATACCCACTTGATAGAGGCTGGGTGAACCCCAGGAGGAAACAACAGGATCTACCTACAGCTGTTAACAGATTAAATAGGTCCTAGTAAGAAATCTAAATTTTGCTTAATGTGATAAATGTATTATACCACCAGAAGTGAAGATATTTTGTGATGAATTCAGGTAACGTAGATAATAATCTGTAATAGGATTATGGGAAAGTTGGCCCAGACCTGGTGGCCCCCGCCCACTGCTGTAGTTTCAAGTTCAAGTACATCCTTTTAGAGTAATAATACTTAACTTTGTCACATCCTTCAAAATTAACTCAACTTTATATTATCGCATCCTTCATGATTAGCTTAGTTTAACTCTATCACACCCTTCATAATGTTAGAAAAGTATATACCCAAGGAACAAGGAAGAAAAAAATTGTTTCTAATCAAAAAACACGTTAATTTCATCCTTTACAAAAATATTCAAATACCATCTCACCCTTTTGGGGATACAAAAACTAGATAATTTCAAAATTGTATGCTCTCAACCCGGTATCAATCCTAAAAGTACAGCTTCAGAATTTAAATAGTACGTCAACCCATTATTTATAATGCCGAGTCTGACAATAATCAAAATAAGACATTATTTAAAAAGTAGGTGTAGTAGGAAATCATCAGAAAAGATTTATTCACTAAATTATTCAGTTTTTTACACAACAGACTCATTTATTAGATACTTGAAAATAGTAAATAGTTTCTTGCTACCGGAAAAATATATTATTGTCTTCGTCCATAATTCTCGAATGATGTCTTATTTCGAAAATTATATGTTATATTCAAGTACAGAACATTTAATTCTGGGTCGAATGATAACAAGAATTTAGTTAAGTGCTACGGTCAAATACCACGTTCTAATACAAGGATTAACGTATTTTTTGGGCAATGAGGAAAATCTTACAGAAAAAAGACATGAAATAAAAATTGTGACAGCAGAGAAAAAATTAAGCGCCATTTGAGCAAGAACATTTTTAAAACAAGAGTCTTTACAGATCGATAGTGACCAAAAAATTATTAAATTATTATTGATACCCTCCGGTGTACATATAGATTTATAAATTAATGTGTTAGTCTTTGAGAACGAGGAAATTTGATACGAAATATAGCTGATTACATTTTCCAAGAACATGAAAAGAGACAAAGAAGATTGTATTTACCAGGGGCGATCAGTTTTTGTTTGTCTAGTCCTCACGTCTGACTCTAATACAATCTTAGCGTTTTATCCATTCCAATCTGGAATACACTGCAGGGTCTTCTGATTCCAGAATAGACTGGATATTTACGGAGTACAGTGTATAACTGACTTTTCCAATTCTATTTTTTATTCCCATTTGCTCTCAGTATGTACTCTCCTCCATTTGTTAAAAGAAATTCTCAGAATTCTCACACTGTTAATTCCCCAATTTTTTCTCACCGAAGACGGAGATAGTTTTAGAGTTGATACATATCAATAGCAATTGTTATTGTTATTTCGTATAAATCAAACAAAGATTGTTTGAAACTAATAGAAATTTTGGCTTCTTCGACATTTTTTTTTATTGATGTGAAACATTTAATGGCGCGTTTGGCGAGTGAGAGCAACTGTTGGTTGATTGCTGTTGACTGTTGATGCTTCTCGTTAAATTTATTTTTTAATTGAACATTAAATGTTTTCAAATTTAAGTTATTTAAAACTACTCTTTAAAATTATAATATTAAACATTTATTTAATATTAATAAAATTATTATCCCTATAAAATTACGCTTTAAGTGCTTAAATGCCTCGTTAAATGTGCTTTTTAAATTACATTAGATGATGGGAGACAGATACTCATGGTTGTGGTATATATTTCACCTAACCAAAAAATCAAAGACACCATCTCATTTTTACACCGTAGTTTACTTCCGTACAGTATAAGTGGTTCAACAAAAATTTAGGCGAATTACCTAAGATTTTAGCTGGATGGTTAATGTAAATTTCGCAAAAGATGAGTCAGCACCATTGATTACGTTTCTTCAACAATATTTTCAGTTGTATATTAATAATGCTCCAAGGGAATCTAGAACAAGATATGGCACAACAATAGATGCAGTATTTACAAGACACTTCCATAAGGTTAAAGGAGACGCCCAACAATTTCCTGTGCCAAAATTCTCGATTGTGGTAGCTAACAGAGGGTAGCAAGGATAAAATATGTCGATTTGATGATTCTCAAAAATTTATTACTAACTGGGTTTTTTTTTTGTTAAATCTCAAGATACTTATCTAAATTATAAAAATATTTATCCTACAAAATGTCGATAACGAAGTCAAAAAAGAAGAAGTAAAAATAACAGCTGGTTGGTAATCATTTTTGATGACCTCGTTATCGATACATATTGGAAGGAGGGGACTCTTTGATCAAACCATACATTTTGTAGGACAAATATTTTTTCAAATAATTTAGATAATTATTTTGAGATTTAACAAAAAAAAAACCCAGTAAGTAATACATTTTTGAGAATCATCAAATCGACATATTTTATCCTTGCTACCTCTGTTAGCTACCACAATCGAGAATTTTCGCACAGGAAATTGTTGGGCGTCTTGTCGAAACGAAGGTATTCACGAAGATTCAGCTTGATAGTAACCATGTGCAAAAATGGACCATGGATCCTTGACTATAGCATTGATACCATCAGAAACACTATCGAGTGTTAATATTTGGATTATAATGGTCTTTTATGTATATTTTTAATGAAAATAATATTATTTTTATCCCATAAATCTAAAAAAAATTCTTAATAAAAATGCCTATATTCCCTTCCATTACATCCTTTTCTTACACTTAAATAAATAATTCTTTCCCAATAACATCAAACTTCTATGTTTCACATCTACCAGGCGTCCCGCGACGGGTTATTTTTTTTTTCGCTATAGAATTAGAAAGTTCCATTTTCCAAGCTACCTGCCCAAAAGTGGAAGACTAAGAAACATCCTGCCAGTTGGAAGGTACGCGTTAGCCCTCGCCAGATAAGGAAATCTACCCAGACGACCCGGACGACACACAAAGAACATGGCCGTAATCTTTCCTAGCCCTGACTTGTACACGTTCCCCCTCGGATCCGGGTCCCGTCCAAACGAGCAACTATTAGCATGGAAGTGATTAGGGGATAAGTGTTGAGCGTTGAAGCCCTAACAACTGGATATGCTCTTCTCTCCGGGCTACAGTTACCCCTTCTATTATCGTCGTCTTCTATTATTGCTTCTTTTATTGTTATAGTCCAGTCTCTATTACATAAGCCAATTTTCGGTAAAAAGAAAACGTCATGAGAGAAGAGAAGTAGGGAAGATGGTTATTATGTACTCAACTCTATCCCAATAACCACTATCTTGGTACCTTACTAAAACGAATATGTCTGGAAGCAAATAGTACAATGCACGTTCAAACCAAAATACATTTATTTTATTATTTGTTATATGTGGTGGGATGGATGTTAAAGAAGAAAAATCAAATAATTACAAAAATTTTAGGAGGCCACAGTTCATGTGGAGAAGAAAATTAGGCAGCCACGAGAGATGAACAGGTGAGAAAAGAAACAATCAGAGATAATCAACGATTATTAAAGGAGAAGAAAGAACGAGAGAAGAACATTATTAAAACAATATCGGTGTTGTTCTTTGTTGTTTGGCACTGTTGATTTTTGTTGTAAAAAAATGGTAGGTTGTTACCACTAAAAAAATCTAAATTAAAAAAACTTGGGCTGCAGAGCTTCGTCACTAATATTTAAAACAGAAATAATATTTGTATGAATCTCAAAACTATTTGATTTTGCCTTTTCCTTCACTCACGTAGAACAGCGTTAAACAAAAAAATAAAATGAAATAAATCAATAAGATTTATGTGACTTTTAAAAAATATTCCTGCCATATTTCAAGAAAATCGAACAAGCGAATGGTAGTCACTTGAAACAAACGGACTCAGATGAAACGACAGTCATCCTGAATCGGATTTAAAAGAACAAAAGCACTAACGCATCCATTGTTTTTCTTGACTTCAGGGCCACAGGGAAAGATTGTACTGTTTCTAAAAAAACGGTTGCGGGTAAAGGAAAGTTGTTAGACCGCCAGGTTTTATTACTGTTAAGGGTACCCACTTTATAGAGGCTTTGGTGAGCCCCAAGAGGGTGTCCTGATCCCACAAGATCCATCCTTGGCTGTAAACAGATTAAATAAATTACCTGCCGGATTTGATCCTGGTGGGATCTTAGGCATGGCAGCTCTGCGACCCTTTTAATTTAGTAAAAACATAATACAGTACTACACATGAGATAAATGTTCTATTAGTTCATAGATGTTATACCCATAAGTACATCATATAATAAGCTTATTCGGGATATGAAGGAAAATTGAATAGTTTACACATTTAAATTACAGCACATATTTTTTGTATTATTCAATTTGCTGTTTTCATTGAGGGTGTTCATATCCCACAGGGGCAACCCCGGCTGTTAACAGACTAAATAATTTATCTCCACAGCCGGATTTGAACCTTCGGCACAGCAACTAATCGTTTTACCACTACCGTTCCCATGGAACTGACTGCAAAATAAATAGCTTTTTAATGAAGAACTTCCATTAAAGACCGCCATTTCGGATCAGAATTAAAAATGAATTATTTCATATACGAATTCATTTTACACACAGGAATAATCTTTATTTATAATAAAATCTTAAGATATAAATAATAAATTATTAATAATATTTTTAATAATTTTTCTATTTGTTTTTAAAATATTTTACGAGATCATATTGCCACAAGCCCGAATGAAATGGAAGAGGGAAAACCACTCTTCAAGAACAAGAGCCAGAAGGCACAAGACAAGACATGTACCAAATAAAACTAAAAGAAAAACAAGTATAGTTTCACGGTCAAAACGTGATTCCCAGGTATTCTCCACAATCGTTGTTGAGGGTACTGTTCATGACTGACGGAAGAAGTCCACTATTTTTTCCCAGCCAGATTACATGTCGGTAAACACTAAGATGAAATTCGAACATCATAACATTACACGCTGAATTTAAAATAAATAAAAATTGTAGACCAGTAAATTAAAAAAAAAAGTTTTAGGCACCCACCTGGCAAGAGGAGTTAACAAAGTGGAAGAATGAATTTTTGCTTTGCCAAGCGTTATCAAACCCCGGAGGTGGATTGAGAACGGGTCGGGCTTTGCCACATAGGTGAAATAAAACCTGCCTTCTAGCCCGATGAACCGAAAAAAGTTTATTTTTGTAATTTAGCATGGCACACATATCTTGCCAAAGACGTTTTGGCAGTTCCTCCCAGAATTATAAATCTTTCCGCTCCGTTGAAAACTTTTACCAAAAAGTTCTTCTCCAACATTTAATTTTCGAAGTAACGAACTGAATTTCGGGAAGCTCATTATCTTCAACGTGTACTTAATTCTTTTATTAATGTAACTCAAATGCCGTAATATTTTTTTAACAAGAACATCGGTTGACGATTCATTCATGACAGATCAGGGAAAATGAGACAATATTTAAATAAACAAAAATGGATAAAAAGTCAATAAATAGTTCATTTGCAAATTGGTGATTTCTTGAAATACTATAATCGGATTTACAATATCAAACTGGCATTTCTAAAGTAAAACAACTCTAAAATCGATGTTTTTACGATGGGGAGTTATAACCATGAAAGAAATAGGTAAATATCTCTTTATCACTCAAGTTTATCAACCTAGATTTAGAGTTTGTCTGCCAGAAGATCACATGTGTCACTCTTAGTGCCCTAAAGCTATTCCGAGATCACTGTTAGCTTTTCTATTTTTTCCTAAAATGTAGGTTTTTGACTAATATAACAATATAAAATACATACTGTTACGGTCAGAGAGGGAAGGAGGACCGGCTGAGAGGATTAGACGAGCTGTGGGATTAAGCGGAAGGGATTAAAGAAGTTGCCGAGGCCCATCTCGTTCAACCTGGATCGGCCTGGATGGTTCTCGATCTTGTTCCGAGTAATGCCCCACCCCGACCTACCTTGCCTATATAAAAAGGCCAGCTGTTTTCGGCCGGACCAGTCAGTAATAATCAGTCGTTAACTAGTGGCAGTGCGTGTGAGTTAGTATCAGTCTGTAGTAAGTGAGTAATGCTGTGATAATACTGTTGTGATAGTCCGTGTGAGGAACAGTGTCAGTGATAATTAGTGGCCGTGTAATAAACTGTGTGTCAGTTTGTCATATTTGGAGAGTCTTACGGTCGGTGGACTTTCATTAGCGAACTGTAAGTGTTAATTTGTAGTTATAAACTATAGTGTAATTTTACTGTACTTGTACAAATTTAGGTAAATAGTTAAGTTATTTAGTTGTAGTAGTATCTTATAGTGTTTGTATATTATTTTAGTAATTAGATAACAGTTAGGCCTAGGTAATAATCAGTTGAATATTGTTATTGTAAATTTATATTAGTTTAATAATTTAATTGTTTTAAACAATCTCATTGTATTCTTTTTAATTTGTTAATAAATATTAGTATCTTGAATTAAGTAATAGTTTAGTCCATTTTACACCCAGTAGCCTGTAACAATACTATAGTGCTTAGGAAAAATCAAAAATACAAATCCTTAAGTATACTTAATTACTAGCAGAATTAATTTACACTGAAGGTCGACCTGTATTATAGATTTATGCATTTATATATGTACGTATTTATAAAGTTGTTGAAATAGAGGTGGTATATTTTAACGAGGGAGAGATATATTAGGGGCTGGATGTGATAAGTATAATCTATTGTTTAAGTCTATTAGTGAAAATAACAGACTAGTTTAGTTGTTATTTCAAGGTACTTCCATAATTATTAAAAGGACTAATTTAAAGCGAAGGTCAATCTGTACAATGGAGAGATATGCATTTATATTTTGACATGTGTATTTATAGAATGGCTGCTACATAAGGGGTTTATTTTAACGAGGGAGAGATATATTGGGGCTAAATGTGATAAGTTACAATGTATTGTTTATTTCTGCTAGTTTATAACTAAATATAGCAGACTTGTTTAGCTGTTCATTTTAGATACTTCCTTAATTAATAACAGAATTAATTTAAACTGAAGGCCGACCTGTATTACAGATTTATGCATTTATATATGTGTATTTATAAAGTTGTTGCTATAGAAGGGAGTTATTTTAATGAGGGGGGGGGGATATATTGTGGCTGAATACGGGACATAAGATATATTGGATTGAAAAAGTTGGGACAGGAAGGGATGGGAAGGGGAGTTAGCATTTACCCTGGCCAAAGCTAGCCTCATTGTCTTCCCTGATATACTGCTTATTTTTATTTCCGACCCAATCTATTGTTCTTCCAGGCATATTTTATAATTCTAGGATTTATAGCTCGCTCCGTCGGCCCCAATCTAGCCTTCCTAAAAACTAGAAGGATCCAGATCAAAATGTTTATTCTTTCAGTCGTCCCCGTACACGATCCGTTATAAATTCGATTCTGCAGAATTATATACCTTTGTATGTCGGTATATTTTTTTGGAAATATTCAACTTAATCAATTAGAGCATTCATATAATTTAAATGTGGCTGTAGGGAAAATAACAATGCTACATTGGGAAAAAGGGGGGAAAACTTAATAGTCCAGGATCCATGGTCCATTTTTCACTTTATTAGTATCAAGCTGAATCTTCATGAATAGCTTCGTTTCGATGAGACGCCCAACAATTTCATGTGCGAAAATTCTCGATTGTGGTAGCTAACAGGGGTAGCAAGGATAAAACATGTCGATTTGATGATTCTCAAGAATTTATTACTAACTGGGTTTTTTTTTTTTTTTTTTGTTAAATCTCAAGATAATTAACAAAATTATTTTAAAAAATATTCGTCCTACAAAATGTATGGTTTGATCAAACAGTCCCCCCCTCCCAATATGTATCGATAACGAAGTCTACAAAGAAGAAGTAAAAAAAATCAGCTGGTTAGTAATCATTTTTTATGACCTTGTTATCGAAGCTATTCACGAAGATTCAGCTTGATACTAATCAAGTGTAAAAATGGACCATGGATCCTGGACTATATCCTTCATATTATAATAAAATACATAATGAGATAAATGCGCCTGTAGATCATTATATCTCATAATCATTAAACCTGTACTACTACAACTCACAAAATGTTCAGTACCTGATAGTGATTGTATTGTTTCTAGGACAACGATTGTGGAGGGAGGTAATTTGTCCGTGAAAACACTAAACCGCTAGGTTCCCCCCCCTATTCCGGGTACCCGCTTTATAGAGATTGGGTGAGCCCCAGGAGATTCTCCAGGTCCCACAGGATCCATCCTTGGATGTTAACAGCTTAAATAGATTAACTGCCAAAATACGGAATTGAATCTGGGAGCTTCGGGAAGCTTATTAATCATAATTTCTATTTTCGTTAGTGCAACCTTATTAATTTAGAACAAACCTTCATATGGTTATATACATATGAGATAAATATGTCAATAGTTCATAAAGTTTATACTCATAAGTACATTGTTTGGTAGATTACCTAAAACTTACGGTACATATTTTTTATATTTTTTTAATATACTGTTTTCATATTCTAAATTCCATTATGCTTCTTGAATATTCCTTTGATTTCTATTTCGTATTTTGTGAAGAACATATAAATTTCCATTTTTCCCCGTTATTTCATTTATTTATGTGTCTTAATACGAATATTTAGGGGATCGCGGTAGTGCATTCGTAGAGCGCTGAGTTACAGGGTTTAAATCCGGCTGTGAAAGGTAATTATTTAATCTGTGACAGCCACGGATGGATCCTTTCTGATGTGGAACCCTCTTGGGTCTCATTGCCTCTATAAAGTGAATATCTAAAAATGGGAGGAAAATCTGGGGGTTGTTCGTGATCTCGGACAAATAACCTCCCTGCACAACCATTGTCCTAGCAACAACACAGTCGTTCCAAGTAATTGACCCAAGACACGTCTTGGGTCGTATTGGTACAGGTTATTTTAATACGTACATTTGACTAAGAAAAAATAGTAATGTACGGGTTATATTATAATATGGGATTAATTGAAGGTGAAGGGGACCGAAATAAAACAATATTTACGCAATACTAAATTACAGGAAGGTTTTATTACTCAAATATACTATGCAAATACTATGCAAGTATTACTCAATCAGGTTTAACATTTAATTTTTATAGCTGCACCTGGTCCCCGATGCTTATCCTGTCTCTGTTACTAGATACTAACTTGAGGATGTAGGCGGGATGAACGGTAACAAAGAACTATAAATGACCTTATTACAACCAGAGTTTAATGGGGTGTTAAATTCGGAAGATTTAAAAATAATTTATGACCCTGCGGTGCTTGGGGAACATCTGGCCTACAGCTGTGCAACGTTAAAGGAAAAAAATAGGAACATAAAAGACCTCACTAACTTTTCTGAATTATCGTTTCTTCTTTTCTTTTTTATGTTGTCTTCTGAAATAAACGATTAATACCCTGTTATGGTCGCTGCGTGTAATACATACCGTGGGTGATGTGATTTCGTTTTGCTGGCTAAACCTCTTAGATTTAGTGATAGTCATTATTCATTTCATTAACAAAACCAGAATCAAATTTAACTTCTAATAATAGTTAAATTAAACTATATAGGAGCGGGAACAAATTTCCCACCAATATGTATATATGTATTGTTACGGGCTACTGGGTGTAAAATGGACTAAACTATTACTTAATTCAAGAATCTAATATTTATTAACAAATTAGAAAGAATACAATGAGATTATTTAAAACAGTTAAATTATTAAACTAATATCAATTTACAATAATAATTTTCTACTAAATGTTATCTAATTTCTAAGATAATAGGATATTGCTAATACTAAATAACTAAACTATTTATATATAAATTATTACAAATACAATAATATTACACTATAGTTTACAATTACAAATTAACACTTACAGTTCGCTAACTAAAGTCCACCGACCGTAAGACTCTTCAAATATGACTAACTGCCACACAGTTTATTACACTTATTACACGGTCACTAATTGTCACTGTTGCTCACTAAGCACTTATTACAGACTGATACTAATACTAACTAACTCACACACACTGCCACTAGTTAACGGCTGCTACTCACTGGCTTATTACAGACTCGTCTTATTACTACTCATCTTATTACTGCCGCGGCCGAAAACGCTGTCCTTTTTATATAGGCAAGGTAGGTCGTGGTGGGGCATTACTCGGAACACGGACGAGGACCACCTAGACCGATCTAGAAGGTTCTACGCCATTCTATAATCCCTTCCGCTTAATCCCATTGTTTGCCTAATCCGCTCTAGGCAGATCAGAAGCCGGTCCTACTTTCCGCTCTGACCGTAACACTGCCCCCTCCTTAAAAGTGCTCTGCCCCAGAGCATAGTCCGGAGAAATCGGGCGGTCATGAGCTTCCCTCGATGGAGACGCATTTCCTTTCCAGGGGTTGAACGTGCACACCAATATGGCGACTCCAGAGTTGGCGAATATCTGTTCAAGCATGTTCCTGACAACCTTCCACTCCAGGCCGTCATATCCACAGCCCAACTTAGGGATCGCGAGCTTGGTGACACGCAGTCTCAGAAGCTTACTCCGCAGGTCGTCGAGGCTTCGCCGCAGTGCGTCATATGTGGGCTTCTGATCAGTAGCACACTTGGTAACTAAGTAGAACAGGTGTCGTCCTTCGTGCGTATGGTGGAGTGCTTTCCCGACGCGTGGTCCTTGGCGTTCCAGTTCCTCAGTTCCAGCAAACTTCTTCCTGAAGACGGTTGCAATCCCTCGGGAAGTCCTCAGATCTTCGGCTACACAATGGGCCAGAGAATAGTCCGCGGGTAACGAGAAGATATCTCTGTATACTGCCTGAGTTACTCCACGGGAACCTTGTACCTTAGGTTGTGCAACTGATACCTTACTGGCCTCCACATTGTTGAGGTACCTGACTTGCTGGTCTTTTGTCGGGCTATGGTCTCCTTTGTATGGGGCCAGTCTATTAAAATGGACTACCCTGGGTTTTCCTTTTGGCTGCTTTCTGATCCTATAGATGACGTCGTTTATCCTATTGATGATCTCAAACGGGCCATCCCAGGAGTTCTGAAGTTTAGGTGAGTAGCCTCGCCTTCTTCGAGGATCATGTAGCCAGACCAAATCTCCAGGTTGGAATCCACCTTTCTCTGCCCTGATGTCGTAACGCTCCTTCATTCTGTCACTGGCTCCCTGGATGTTTGCACGAACCTTCTCGTGGATGTTATCCATCCGCTTCCGTAGATTCGTGACGTACTCCTCTCCGGCAACTTCCTCATTAGGCTTGAACCCGAATTTCAGATCACAAGGCAGACGAAGTTCTCGGCCGAACACCACATTGGCGGGGGTCTGCCCCGTTGCTTCATGGACTGAACTCCGGTAGGCTAACAAGAACAAGTGAAGATACTGGTCCCAGTCTCGCTGATGGTCGGAAACCACTTTAGACAAATATCGACCCATTGTCCTGTTCATGCGCTCCACCATGCCATCCGATTGAGGGTGAAGAGGTGTCGTCCTGGTTTTTCGTATTCCAAGTGCTTCGCACATCCCGGAGAAGACTGCAGACTCAAAGTTTCTTCCCTGGTCAGCGTGAAGTTCCATGGGTACTCCAAACCGGCTGACGAGCTGCTTCACAAGTACGTCTGCAACCGTGACTGCCTCTTGATTCGGAAGAGCATACGCTTCCACCCACTTAGAAAAATAGTCCATGGCCACGAGAATATATCGGTTGCCTTCGTCTGTCACAGGGAAAGGGCCAGCGATGTCAATCGCTATCCTCTCGAACGGTGCTCCCACGTTGTACTTCTTCATAGGGGCCTTCTTTCTTCTTGTTGGTCCGTTAGAAGCCGCACAAGTCGCACAACGCCTGCACCAGTCCAACACATCGTCCTTAAGGTTTGCCCAGTAAAAGCGTTCACGAACTTTTTCCAATGTACGGTGAACTCCAAGATGGCCGCCAGTTACACCGTCATGTAGTTCCCTAAGCACTTCGGGCACTTTATTCCTTGGAACGATGAGCTGTAGCCTGCGCTGATCTCCTTCCGCGTTCTCCAATGCCCGTTTCAGCAGCCCGTTGTCCACTAAAATGGAGTTCCATTGGGCCCAGTACGTTTTTACATTCTTCGACATTGGAGCAACATCCTGCCAGGCCGGTCTTCCTCGCCCCGATATTTTCCATTCCTTTATTTGTTTTAAGTCCGGGTCCTCGTCCTGTTCCTTTGACACCTCTGCATCTTGCCAACTGTCGATGACAACTGTAGTCCTCAATACCGCTGCCTGCTTCTCCTCTTGTCGAGAACAATGCTTGCAGCCTTCTTCACAAGGTCTTCTTGACAGTGCATCCGCATTCCTGTGGCTCGTTCCAGAACGATGAGCAGATTCAAAGTCATACTCTTGAAGGCGCTCAATCCACCTCGCCACTTGCCCCTCAGGTGACTTGAATCGCAGCAGCCACATTAGAGCCGCGTGGTCCGTTCTCAGCAGGAACCTTCTTCCGTATAGATATTTATGGAAGTGCTCTATGGATTTTACTACTGCCAGAAGCTCTTTCCTTGTGACACAGTAGTTGCGCTCCGGAGCTGAGAGTGCCTTGCTGAAATATCCAATCACCCTTTCTTCTCCGTCTTGGAGCTGAGAGAGGACACTTCCAATGGCGATGTTGCTGGCATCTGTGTCGAGTATGAACTTGCCCTCGGGACGTGGATAGCACAGAATAGGAGCACTACTCAATTTTCTCTTCAGCTCCTCGAAGGATGCCTGGCACTCGTGGTCCCAATGGAAAGTCCTTTTCTCCTCGGTAAGCCTGGTAAGAGGTTTTGCGATGTCAGCAAATCCTTTCACGTACCTCCGGTAATAGGTGCAGAGCCCGAGAAAACTTCTCACCTGGTGCTTATCTCGAGGTACTGGCCAGTCGGTGATCGCTGCTATCTTCTCTGGGTCAACAGCAACTCCGTTGTCTGACACAATATGCCCCAGGTAGTTGACTTGCCTTCGGAAGAGATTACACTTCTTCGGGTTCAACTTTAGGTTCGCTGCACGCAGTCGTTCGAAGACCTTCTCCAGATTCTTCAGATGGTGAGCGAAGGACTTTCCCAGCACAATAATGTCGTCTAGGTAAACCAGGCATACTTCCCAAGAGAGACCTCTTAACACGTTTTCCACCAGCCTCTCGAATGTGGCAGGAGCATTGCAAAGCCCGAACGGCATTACTGTAAACTGCCAGAGCCCAGTGCCAATTGAAAACGCCGTCTTCTCTTTATCTTCAGGTGCCAATCCAACCTGCCAATATCCACTGCGGAGATCCAAAGTAGAGAAGAGTTTGCACCCCTCTAGGGTGTCCAGCGTATCGTCAATCCTGGGAAGCGGATAGCTGTCCTTCTTGGTGACATTGTTCAGAAGACGGTAGTCTACGCAGAACCTCGTTGTGCCGTCTTTCTTCTTCACCAATACAACAGGAGACATCCAGGGGCTACTCGAAGGCTCAATGACACTGTCAGCCGCCATCTCCTTTATAATCTCCTCGGCGTCCTCCCGTTTGGCTAACGGCAGCCTCCGCGGAACCTGTCGGATGGGCTTCGCATCCACAGTGTCAATCTTGTGCTGGACGATATCCGTTCTGCCCCGTGGTCCTGGTCCGATCTCGAAGACGTCATGCCATCGGGTAATCATGTTTTTCACCTCCTCGCTCTGCTCAGGTGAAAGGTCGCGGCATGACTCGTTAACAAATCCTTTTAGTTCTTCTGGCAGTCCTCGGAGCTCGGTGGGACGACGTTGCAGCTGACGAACCACTGAGGTAGCGGTTGTACACTCCCCGACCGGTGTTCCTTTCTTCAGCGTTACCGGGAAGCTGTTCAGGTTCATTAGCCGGATTGGAGTGGTCCGTCCGGCCTTGATGAGAGACCTAGCAACCAGTACGCCGCGTCCGATCTCTTGTTCTTCGTGCCTTCCAGGTTCGAGTAGTGCACATTGACCCGCGGGTAGATGGCCTTCGACCGTCCCATGCGTCACGATTTGGCTCCGTGCCGGTAAAGTGGTGTCTTCTGCAAGCAGCACTCGTGCGCAGAAATCCTTTTCCTGCCGAAGTATGACTTCCTCGTCTCCCAGCGTCATCACACCTCTCGACATATCCAGCTTGATCCCGTATGCGATCATGAAGTCCATGCCCAATATAACATCTTCATCGATCTCTGCCACGAGAGCGCGGTGCTGCAGATGTTGATCCCCGATGTGGAAGGTGGCATCTGTCTCCCCGTAGACCTTGGCTGGCTGTCCTGTTGCAGTCCGTAATGCCCAAGTTGTTGGTAAGATCTTCTCAGCTGGAAGTGTCTTGGAGTTCAAGATTGTCATGCTCGCGCCGGTATCCACTAGAAGGCTTCGCAGCTGCCCGTTCACCATCCCATCAACGTAGAAGCTGTTTGTCCTGCTTCCTATTGACGCAACTCTGATGGCCTTCCTGGGGGCTTTGACGTTACGGGTTGGACACTTGCTTCTAGGGTGTCCAAGCTGGCCGCAGCCCCAACAGCGTATCTCCTTCTTATGGGTCCTGAGAGCATCCAACACTTTGGTCACTATGTCCTCGACGCTGGTTACCACATTAGGCTCTGCTCCTGCTGCTCGAACTCGCGCATTGCCCCGTACAGACAGCCTGACAGCTTCAAACTCCATGGCCTGAGATAATGCGTCTCCCAACGTTTTCGGCTGGGCGAGCTTCACTGCTTGTTGTGTCTCTGGGTCCCGAAGTCCATCCAGGAATTTGTCGACAGCCAAACTCTCGTAGACATAGTCAGTGACCGATGGGTAGGCGTTCCTCACCAGCCGGGCAATATCCGCTTCAAATTCCTGCAGCGTCTCGTTGTCCTTCTGGACCCTGTTTCTTAACTGTGAGCGATATAGCTGGTCCATGTGGCGGTGTCCGAAACGCATTTCCAGTCTTCTAATCAGCTTCACGTAGTTGGACCGCTCCGACATGGGCATCCCCTGCAGCACTCTCAAGGCGTCCCCACGCAAGGCCAGGCACAACGCTGAAGCTTGGGTCTCCTGTGACCACCCGTGGATCGAAGCCGCTGTCTCGAAGAGAGTCATGTAGTCCTCCCACGGCGTCTTTCCGTCGAATACTGGAATGGTGTTGTGAGCTGGTGGCGTCCCATTATTGGCGGGCAGAATGGTTTTATGAAGACTGGCCTCGGGGAAACGGTCGGTGTTGTTCGTCGGTAGGTTGCTCATAAGTCCCTCTATAGCTTCCACTCTTTGCCTAAGTTTGCTTTCAACTGAATTCAATTTTTCTCCTAACCTAGATTCTACATCAGCTACTTTATTATCTACATCGGCTAACTTATTCTCAACACTTTCCATTAACTTAGTCTCTAATGTACCTAATTTAGACTCTAGTTTATTTTCTACATTGCTTAACTCATTTTGTAAATTACCTAGCTTATTTTCTACATTGCTTAACTCATTACCTAGCTCATTTTTAACATTGCTTAATTCATTTTTAAAAGTTGCAGACAACTTGCTTAAATCAGTTTCAAACAGAACGTCATCTGGATTTTCCCCTAACTCTACAAAAAATTGACGCAAGCGATGTTGCAGTACACTTTTATTTCCGGAAGAATCCAGATCACGTTCTTCTAATTCCCGTTTTAAATCCGCAACTTTTAAATCCATCAATTTAAGACTTTGAGTAGCCATTTTTCAAACAGTAGCCCAATTATTACAAAAAAGCAAGACAAAATAACAATTACACAAGATCCCACTTCTGACACCAATCTGTTACGGGCTACTGGGTGTAAAATGGACTAAACTATTACTTAATTCAAGAATCTAATATTTATTAACAAATTAGAAAGAATACAATGAGATTATTTAAAACAGTTAAATTATTAAACTAATATCAATTTACAATAATAATTTTCTACTAAATGTTATCTAATTTCTAAGATAATAGGATATTGCTAATACTAAATAACTAAACTATTTATATATAAATTATTACAAATACAATAATATTACACTATAGTTTACAATTACAAATTAACACTTACAGTTCGCTAACTAAAGTCCACCGACCGTAAGACTCTTCAAATATGACTAACTGCCACACAGTTTATTACACTTATTACACGGTCACTAATTGTCACTGTTGCTCACTAAGCACTTATTACAGACTGATACTAATACTAACTAACTCACACACACTGCCACTAGTTAACGGCTGCTACTCACTGGCTTATTACAGACTCGTCTTATTACTACTCATCTTATTACTGCCGCGGCCGAAAACGCTGTCCTTTTTATATAGGCAAGGTAGGTCGTGGTGGGGCATTACTCGGAACACGGACGAGGACCACCTAGACCGATCTAGAAGGTTCTACGCCATTCTATAATCCCTTCCGCTTAATCCCATTGTTTGCCTAATCCGCTCTAGGCAGATCAGAAGCCGGTCCTACTTTCCGCTCTGACCGTAACAGTATAGTAGACCAAAACAAGACTTCTTAGCCGATCGTTCTCACTCTAAATAAAATTTTAGCAAGAATATTAATTGCAACCAATTGGTATCGGTTAAATGTATATAAAAAACTTTAAAGGACAGACCCTATTAATTATCACCTATATCGCCATATTACCTTTATAGTACTCGAATTATTGAATTTTCGGAATTCAATTTAGTAATATGATTAGCTGCTATTAATTCTCATAAAACCAATTATCTATATCACCAAGAGTAAAAGATTTTAAAAATCATTATTATAATTCAATTTAAAAATCCAAACCACAATCTTTTATTCTCTAAAATAGTGAGGAAAAACGAGCGGCCAATGTTTCGCGAATTTAGGCTTCAAAAAGACAGAACATTCTTTAAAAAAAGTCAAATCAATGAAGGCGAAATGCAGCACATCTCACGACAATAGTCTAAACAAATTCATCAATCTGAGATAGCAATTTCACTCCAAGAGATTCAACAAAAAAGTAATTTATATTTTGGTCATTACTAGAGACACTGATTCATAGCTTTAATTTTTAAGAAATGTAGCATTAATTATTGAAAAAATAGCTTTTATAGCTTTAATTTTGCGTTTTCATGGCGTTTATGGCTAAATAGGATAACGTCAAGGAATGGGAGTCGGTAAGGGGGGAAATGTTGAAATAACAATGATTTATATTTATATCATATTTTTTATATGTAAGATATTGCTGGCAGGATTGAGCAGGCTGTGACTGAAAGCCTTCTTCATTGTATTGTTATCTATGTAATGCACAACAACAACAAATGTGCATAACAACAACATGTGCCACGTGTTGTAGAAGTCTATTGGGATGATACTTATAATATGGTGCCTTTACATCTAGAAGGTTGTAGTTCACCGCCAGGGATTGATGGAAGATTTTGGCCACATTTTTATGCCTCTGGAGATATTCAGTGCCAGCCAACATTCCACATCCACTAATGATGTGTTGGATTGACTCCAACAATAATAAAGACTTTATAATTTTATCTGAAGTTATCATTTTAATCCTTAACAGGAAAAAACAATTAAATTACTAAAATCACTTAAAGCATGTATTATTGTATTATTGACTAAAACTCAACATGGCACATGTTTCCACAGTAGAGTGTGTCATGTCATGTCATATGTCAATACAAGATTATAGTGACTAAAAACTCTATCTGCACATAAACTATTCGCAAGGGCCCACACAGTTATCAGAGCTGCCTCTGATTTTTACAGCTAAGAGTAGCTGAATTACGTCCACAGTGAAACCATCCCTCACTTGCACTATAAGCTGTCTTTGAAAATAGTTGTTACCTTCCAAGAATTTACTGTAACCAACAGATTCAAATGTTGGTGCAAGCCCACTTTTACTTGCTAAAAGAATAGCACCTGATCGCTGGACATTCTGACCTATAATCGCAGGAACATTTTACCTGCGTACTCAAGAAATCCCTACTATTATATCCCTTCCTTAAAACCCTACTATTACGAAACCTGCAACGAGAAAAGCCGGACGGATTAATCGGAAACGACTCAACGCACGCCTAATGGAACTTATTATAGGACAATGGAATGTTTTATCCCTTCATAGACCGGGAGCTCTACATCAGCTCCTAACACAACTGGACCGCTATCATGTTGACCTAGCTGCAATCCAAGAAATAAGATGGACTGGTCAAGGAGCTTTCAACAAGAAAAGTCATACCATCTTCTACAGCTGCGATGACAAGAGGCACACCTTCGGAACTGGATTTATTTTGAGCAAGAAGATAAGTCAGTTAGTTATTGGCTTTGAACCAATTAGTCCAAGAATCTGTTATCTCCGAATAAAAGGAAAATTCCATAATTATAGTATGATTAGTGTCCATGCCCCGACTGAACCATCAGGAGATGATGAAAAAGATGCCTTTTATAGTAGTCTGGAGCAACGCCTTGATTCCTGCCCGAGAGCTGATGTTAAGATTATCCTGGGGGATTATAATGCGCAGGTAGGAAAGGAGACAGAATACTTGCCAACAATTGGTCTAAATAGCATTCATGGCCATACAAATGATAATGGGATGAGGATGATAAATTTTGCTGCTTCGAACGGACTTGTGGTCGGCAGTACTATGTTCCCTCACAAAAACATTCATCTAGCGACTTGGCACTCCAATGACGGATTCACACGTAATCAAATCGACCATGTGTTAATAAGCAGCCGTCATATCAGTAGTTTGATGGATGTAAGAGTTTTCAGAGGAGCCAACATCGATTCTGATCACTACCTCATGATCGCCAGGTTTAGGGCTAGAATTTCCAACATCAGAAATCAAAATAGAGTACAATCGGCGAAGATTAACACGGAAAAACTGAAAGATCTCGAGGTTAGGCAACTCTTTACTGACAGCATGAATGTCAAAATTAAAGATTTGGGTCAGGCTGATAGCATGGATCAAGAATGGCAAAAATGTAAAGAAGCCATGGAAGAATTGGCAGTTGGTGTGCTTGGATTCCAAAGACCAACTAAGAAAGTACCCTGGTTTGACGAAGAATGCCAAGAAGTGACCAGCCGGAAGAACCTTGCCTATAAAACAATGTTACAGCGAAGGCATACAAGAAGATCAGTGGAGGAATACAGATCTCGAAGAAGGGAAGAGAAACAGACCCACCAGAGGAAAAAGAGGGCTTGGCACCGGGAACGCCTCCAGCAGATGGAAGAACTTCGGACTAATAATGAAATGAGAAAGTTTTTCCAAGAAATGAACAACAGCCGACAGACATTCAAACCTAGAATAAATGCCTGCAGAGACAACGAGGGTAATCTCACCACAAATAGGAAACAGGTTCTGGAACAGTGGCGGCTTTACTTCGATGTCCTACTTAATGACGTGGGTGGAATAGAAAGAGAGGAAATAGAGATGCCCCCAGGGGAATTGGAGCCTCCTGATGTGGATGATGTTTATGAAGCTGTGGAAGAGCTCAAAAATAATAAAGCACCAGGACCAGATGGACTCTCCCCTGAACTTTTTAAGTATGGAGGAGAAGAATTAGTCAAAGTCCTCTATAATATAATAATGGATATCTGGAGGATGGAGGAAATCCCTTGTGAGTGGCGCAAAGCAGTTATATGCCCGATTTACAAGAAGGGGGATGTGCTTGATTGCCATAATTATCGTGGTATATCCCTCTTACCATGAGCATATAAGGTGTTCTCTCGAATACTTTATAAAAAATTGCTGCCTTTTGCCGAGCAGAATACAGGAAAGTACCAGACGGGCTTCATGAGAGGAAAGTCTACCATGGATCAGATATTCTGCATTAGAAGCATTCTGGAGAGGTGCAGGGAGTATAATATCCACACACACCACCTGTTCATTGACTTCCGAATGGCCTATGATAGTGTAAAGAGGAACGAGCTGTACAAGGAGCTGCTGGAAATGGGAATACCACCGAAGCTGATGCGACTGATTAGGGCTACGATGAAGAAGGTACAATGCACAGTGCGTGTTCAAGGTGACCTGACTGAAAGCTTCGAAACTCACAAAGGGCTGAGACAGGGTGATTGCCTTGCATGCCTTCTCTTCAATTTGGCTCTTGAAAGTGCAGTGCGGAAATCTGGAATACAAATTGGGGGAACTATATTCAATAGATCTTCTATGATTTTGGCCTTCGCCGATGACATAGACATTGTGGCAAGAACCCCTACTGACTTAGAAAATGCTTTTAACAGTCTCCAGATAGCATCAGCTAGATTAGGTTTAGAGGTCAATGAATCAAAAACCAAATATATGCATGCAGGCCCACAAGTGAATGTGCATGAACCATCGCATTTTATGGCTGGAGGGTTTAAATTTGAAAGGGTGGAGGAATTTGTGTACCTTGGATCGCAGGTGAACGCGGATAATGACATAAAAGCAGAAATCCATCGGAGAATTATGTCCTCAAATAAATGCTATTTCGGGTTACTGAAGCATTTTAGAAGCAGGGCTATTTCCCAAAACACGAAGGTGCATTTGTATAAGACCCTAATAAGACCAGTTCTCGCTTTTGCCTCCGAATGCTGGACATTACCCAGTTCTCAGGAAGCCCTTCTCCTAAGGTTCGAGAGGAAAATTTTGAGGAGAATTTATGGCCCAGTTTGCACCAATGGGATATGGAGGATAAGGACGAACGCTGAGCTAGCAAGACTCTACAAGAGCCCAGATATTTTAAGGATAATAAAAGTAGGCCGGCTTCGATGGGCAGGTCATATAATTAGAATGACCCAGGATGAGATTCCTAAAATGGTCCTAGACGAAAGGATTTATGGGACAAGAAGAGTGGGAAGACCTCGGCTCCGATGGATCGATGGAGTGGCGGCGGATGCCAGGTCCATCTTGGGAATTCGCAATTGGAGAGCAGCTGCAACCAATAGAGAAGACTGGCGAACCAAGCTGCAGGAGGCCTTGACTCTGCAGGAGTTGTAGCGCCACGAATGATGATGATGATGATGATGACTCAAGAAATAGATTAGTTGTTGTTTGTTATCTAGATGGTTCACCAACTCTTCTCACAACTCAAAAACCCGAAATTTGTACTTTTGCTCGCATTACTGAAAAGTTGAGTTTTGTCGTAAAAATCGCTGTTATTTCGCGTTTTAACGTATTTATCGCTAAAAACACCATTTATCGCTTTAATGCGCCCAAATATCGTTAACGCTATGAATCGGTGTCTCTAGTTATTACTAAATAATATTATTAGCACAAATTTACAAAGATTGATTATGAACAGTTAAATCAGTCTGCTAACCATACTGATAGAGTTCAACAATTCATTATATCATTAGCAAAAGTGTTACAGACATATGAAAAAAAAAACCGATAAATATATATATATATATGTGTGTGTAATAAAGAGATTATACTTCAGGCGTTCAAAATCAAAACAATATAGTTCCAAATTTTAAAAATTGTTTATTACACAGTTTTCGCTAGTTTAATCAAGACATTTTGTCTTACGTCAACTTGCGTCGTCTTTTTTAAAATTTGGAGTTACCCACAATTGATCATGTATTCTTCATATGTTGTGTAACATATTTTTAAAATTTGTATTTATTTTTTATGAGGGTATCTGTTGCCCAGGTTGTCGCTTTCGTGATGAGTTACAATTTTATCTGTTTATACATTTCATCTTAAATATTTTACAAAATACAAGTTATGATGAGCTTTAGTATGAAAAAGGGAATGTAAATATGGGTAATGATTAAATTTCGGTAATCATTTCATCAAGAAATACAGCTTTAACATTTCGATATATTGATGATATATGTTTGTTGAAACGTTCTAGATAAAATGATTACCGAAGCTTACACATTTCTCATAATTAAATTCTGTTTACCGTTCTAAAAGTTTAATAACTTGTATTTTTGGAACATATTAAAAGGGAAACCAATGAAAAAAACAGTATCCGTATTTGACTTTTTTTTCCCTAGTTGATACGGGTCGTTTTCATATATTTGTTTACTTTGATAAAAAATTATCAATGCTATAGTTTAAATACAATGTTAGATTATTTATTAATTTTAACACATATACTAATACCGATAGCTACGATAATTATTACTAAGTGTTTCTCCTGGTTTATTGCTCCTTGTGAGTTAAGCGAAGATATTGAACTCTAACCGGCTCCACGACACGAGTATATAGAAGCTAGGAGTGCTTATTATCCAAGCAGCCGGGCTGATATTAACCGCTCCAGGGCCTCTCCCTCTAGGTCTAGCCTGGAATAGTTTCTCCAGTCGCTGGAGCCCTGGCACTCTCAGCCTCAGATGCAATTAATTACTTTCCTGAAAAGCAATTAAATTACACTCGAGGCGTTCATTGACACCGTTCTTATTAAAGTCGGAGTCCCTCAATCACTGTTCTCATTACATCTACTTTCATTGTAGGATCGTAATGTTAATTTTATGATTTTTTTTTCTCGATCTTGAGCGTGCAAGGTGTAAAATTAAAATTACTGGTAGGTTATGAGGGGGAGCTTAGTGGCTCAGTGGTAGAGCAGTCAGTTGCCATACCGAAGGTTCTTGGTTCAAACTTCGTTCGCTTTGCAGTCACATATTTAATCTGTTAAAGCCCAGATATGGCTACAATCCTGTAGGATCTAGGATCCTCCTGGGGCTCACCCAGCATCATTAAAGTTGGTAGCCAAAATGAGGGAGGAAATCTGGTGGTTGAGACAAATCACCACCACCCAGCACAACCATTTTCCAAGAAACAACCCCTAAGGGGCTGTAGTAGTACCGGTAAATTACGAGGAGTGATCAGTTTCATAGGAGTACGCGATATATCTGCAAATCAGACTGGGCTGTTCTTGAGCATAGCTGAGTATAAGCCAAAGAAGAAAAAGAGTAAAAGGATCAGTAGTAGAGACTTGACTGATTCAGAGATGTGATTTGGCTGAGCTCACCCTAAACCACCAAATGTTTCCCTAATTAAAATGTACCCATTTTATTGCAGATAAAAAGGATCGATTCAAGGCTCATAACATAATAGATAATTAATCTACCACAGCCGGTTTCGGCCTCGGGAACTTCAGCTCGGCAACTCAGAGCTCTACACATTGAATTAAAGTCTACAGTGAAGCATGCTAAAATCATTTACTGCAGACAATTTGCATAGAAACGGAAGAGGGGTAATTTATCATTAGTATAAATAGGATCATCATGTCCAATCAGCTGATTACCCACAGTTTTAATTAGTCGACGGACAGAGCCATTTTAATTTACTTCTGGTTGGCCTATACTAATGCAACTAATGGCTAATTTAAATTTAATTAATGTTCTATGTTGCGGGCTGACGCAGTCGACCTAGTTTGATCGAATTTGCAATACTATTGGTCCATGTTAATGAATAATCTATGTTCCGGATATATTCCAAGGGTGGACCTCTCTCCGAAATGGTTCAGATCAAGAGCACCCCCGGATCCTCCGATACCGGACGCGGGTACTTTCACCACATCCTGGTCAGTGGAACTGGCCGCTAGCTGCCATAAATGTCAGGAGGTACAAGAAGCCTATTGAGGGTAAATGGCTCCTCATGCGAGCCTCTGCAAAATGTCGCAGGTTGCCACGCAGGATTTCCACATAATGGGGTTTCGCAAAAGACGGAGTGGAGTGGTTAGTGAACTCAGGCAACAACCTGTTCGACGTGTGCGATACCTGTTGTGAGAGACAATCAATCCTTATTTATACATCGGAAATTACAAGAGAGACAAACCCCCCCCCCCCCCACAAAAAAAAAATACCTTACTCAACCCCTAAGAATATTTCATAAACCCCAACTAAAAATAGTTAATAAACGCTTAATACATTAAAAATATGTCAACCAAAATTGTAAATTTTATTTAACTTCCTAAGCTTATATCTCTCATAATTTAGAACATCAATATCCAACATATTATAATTACATGTATTATGGAATTAAATATTATATTTAATTTCATGAATTATATTTTAATACCATTTCCAGGTCAAAATCCTGAAGATATGGATTTAGACCGAAACACTTTTTTTTTATTTATCCAATCCAACAGCGGCGCAACAAATCGTCGTTGAGTCAAATCCTCCTTAATCAGCCTACGCCATATATTCCCCTATTTTGTTATAATTTTAAATTTATAATATAAAATTTCAAATTTTAACAAAGGAAAAATTAGAATTTAGAAATTTAATATTGTTAGAAGAGCTTTGATCTGATACCAGTTTTTTTTTTGTCCCATCAATTATCAATCATTTGTCCAATCTATAACCTTGAGGTTTTAATGAAAATGTCCAAGTTCGTGTAAATAAACTAGCCTGTAAGTATAGAATATATAACAATAATTATATCAGGACAAACACTTGTACAAAAAAACATAAATTATAATTATGGTGATACTAACAGCACATTGGAATAATTATATTTAATCTTCTTCATTGTTTTTCTCATAATTTTAAAAGTTAATTTTTGAATGTATGTATGAACAAATACGTATTTTTTAAGACATTAGTTAAAATGCTCATTCAAACGGAATGTTCAAGGTGGTCAACCCTGGTCTAAATAATGCTTATAATTTGAAACTATTTTTAAAACAAAAAATTTGCATAAGTTAAACCGGGAAGGAAAATATAAATATGGAGAATTATTAAAGAAATGTGAGATGACTAATTACATCGGAGAAGTATTTGATGTCGCCTTCCTAATTAGCAACTCATGGCTCGGCGGAATGGTGAAGAGGATTCTAGCTAGAGAAGAGAAAAAAAGATCTTTTGATCGCCAGCCGTCAGAAGGGTGAAGACCTCTCCATGGCTTGAAGTCGGCAGGGCCGTGGAGAAAGTCAAGTTGTGTCGCTACAAGGAATTGTAAGAGTAAAACTTAAATACAGGTCAGCGAGTAAGGACCTAATTAAATTGCGAAATCTCCTAGTCAGGGGACATCGTCAACAGTAATTATGAAAAAAAAGAGGAGTTAAAAATACTTCAAATGAGATGTTAATTACACATTCTTGGTGATTACACATAAAAACTTAATACAGCATATATTAGAACAAAATATATGTCAGTAAAAAATCCATAGTTATGGCGTCATTCGGGAGGGGCGTGACAAGGGGGTTCTAAGCCTGTAAGATGGCAATTACTCTTTCAAGATCCTAATAAAATCTGGATAGACAAAATTTAGAGCTCCCACTGTAGCATCATCCGATTAGCTATAGCAGTATAATGTGGCGTAAAATAAACAAAAACAAATGTATGTTAGTAATGGTTTTAATTACTTTCAAATATGTAATGAATTTTAATTAATTTGTACGTATAAATGTCCAAAATATTTTTATTTTATAATTTTCAAACTTTATATTCTTCTTATAATTTCCAATTATTTTGTCAATTCGTAATGACTAGCTTTACAATTAACACTTTGTTTCAACCTTAAAATAAATGACACAAGGCTGACCAACTACAGAAATCGCTCAGACTTTGTACAAGTGGCTGTCCAATATTATAATATATTTTATTTCTGTAGCAATCATAGAGGCACTACTGGGTAACAGTACTAGGAGAGCAACCTCTATGCTAACGTATGTTTTATCTTTGCCTCGTGGTGCGAGTCTATATTATTTAATAAAGTGTACAGAAAGTAACATTCAAGTACGTCATATACAACCAGTTACATATTGTAAGCCTCTTTATTTACATTAACTGAAACATCCCCATTAACACCTAGATATAATATATAACCAACAATAAATGAAAATTCATCGGACCAAGAAAAAAACAACACAGCTATTAAAAAAAAAATTAACTACTAATTTTGTTATTTAGACCACAGTTTGAGGCTCTTCTATCATCTGTCATGCTAAATTCCACGGTAAGTTAGCTTTCATAATAACTATAATGATTATTTGCAAAATATAAATTTTCAATGAACTAAAGTAATAGTTATTTATTTGACCAGTGAGGAAAGCGCCACTTTATAACGCCCGAGTGAATTAAACGAGGGTGTTATAAGCACTTTTCTCACGTGTTAAATATTTTATACATTTTTTCCTGCAACCATTTAAAAATTAAGAACTTAAAGGTGAAACTTTAGATTTGTTAAAACTACACTAGCGCTATCTCTTACAATTTTCTATTACTAACCATGCAAATTTTAACTCTAGGACGGTTTACTAAGTGAAACATTTATTTATTGTTATTTAGAAAATAATATTCTGATAACAGATACAAAAATAAAATAAACGTATCTTGATTTATATTTATATTTCTCTTCATATCTGACTTTAGATGTTTTTGGTAAAAGTTGATTTATTGCCTGTTCAGCCTGTTCTTTTATGAATGGAGGAGTAAATTCTATGAATTCATCACTACCTATTTCCATTTTTTATTTTGTTTGTTGTCTGATCACTGTTTTAATGCTAGATCTCCAAATTTCTGACGTTCTAATACATTTAAGATTTATAAAATATTTTTATAAAATCGCTTCAAAATAAATAAAATCTATCTTGAATTAAATATAAAATATTTCTAAAATCATTTATTTTAACATTTTAGGAATATAAAATGAATAATATTATAATACCGCCATTTAACATTTAAAATAACAAAGTGCTGATTGTCAAATTCGATCTAGGTTATTTGTTCTCATTAGTGAGGGAAAGTGGTTTTCCCTCGCTAGTGGGGGAAAGTGGGACTTTTCCACACCAGTTTTAGTTGAGTAATGGATAGCTTTACTCAATGGTTGCATGAAAAATATTTAATTTTAAATGGACGGCAATATATAAATTATTTATCCCCTTCGTAAATAACAAATTGAGAATGTGATGAAATATCGGGTTTATAATCAAATCAAATGCGATTAAATGATATAATTTCTTTGTATCGTAAAAAGAGCTGCCTATCAGATCCTGGCATAGCCAAAATATATCGCGTGATACAGAAATATTGTCTTAATATGGTATTCAGAAGTTGTTTCTTTATTTATATAACGTGACTATATGTTCCTATGGCTATTCGGACGAATATGAGTTCCTGAATGCTCGAGATTCCATTTCCATGCCTCTGGAAGGCATAGAGCATATGAGCATAGAGAGTTTCTGTGCTAACTATTACACCACAAGTGATCCCGAAATTCGTAAGTCATAAAATCGCAATGAAATTAAAGATAACTGTTTATATGTACGGGAGAGAAAGTAAGAGAGAGAGAGAGAGAGAGAGAGAGAGAGAGAGAGAGAGAGAGAGAGAGAGAGAGAGCGAGAGAGAAATGTAGATAATAATTTCATTTCGAAAGGTTAATGAAAGGAATTTAAACAGGAACTGAAGTAGAGAGAGTAAGAGATCCCTAGTGCCGCGAAATATTCATCCCATTAGCACAAATTATAAAGTCGACAAATCCATTGGACTTGAGCCATTGTTTTCTTCTGTCTCCATGTTTTATTCAGAATACAACTTGGATCAAAAAGGCCATGAATTAAACACTTATACGGAGTACTTGAAAACATGATTGTTCATAATGTACTTCAGAAACTAATTACCGAAGGAAGAGTTTAAAAAAAAAGATCCCTGCGGAAAAAAATATTAATAAATCCTAGATAAGAGTTTAAAATGTATAGGATTTTAAAAAAGGACATTTATTTCTTGAATTGCCTGATGGATATTCGTTCATGAATTTTTAGTAATATTTTTAAAAAAATGTTACCAAAAGAGAGTCAGTCAAACTAATTACAAAAAATATTTTTTGATTAAAATTAATATATCATTTTTAAGGAGTAGGTAGTTATGAGATAGATGAATCGAAAAACAATGTCTATTATGAAACGTATAAATATTTTAAAAAATATGTATCTGCATCTGTAATTATTGTTTTAATATTTTATTGTATTATAGCAATAAAACATTCCATTATTCTTTTAAGAAGATCCCTTATCTTTTTTGATATCGAATAACTGTTTTGCTCTTGATTCTTACATTTCTTTTTTGTATATAGTCACTACCTAACTCAATAATACTGACAAACAGAAGTTTTTGGTAATTTTCAGAAAAATTTTCTCCATAAGATACAATTAAGCTTCTACATGGAGGTTTTGAATACATTGAGATTACTTCTGATAATAGAAGTTCAAAAAAAAACAAAATAAAGAAAGATTTATGTCTATATTCCGAATAATAATAAAGCTGAGAAAGAAAAATAAATAATCATGTGTAGCTCTCAGCAGTATTCATAAATATTTTATATATTCGCAATTTAAAAAATGCAAGCAAATAAATAAAATTGAAGAAGAGAGAGTGAGAGAGGGGAGTAATTGTTCCCACAATTTTACATATCACAGGTCATAGATTAACCAGTATAGGACGTAAGTGCATGTAACGTTGCAAATATTGAGAATATATTATATATCTTATTATTATTAGCATAATAAGTTCAAATTATGCTAATAATAATAAGATAATAATAATAATGACCCGAGATGGGATTACAGAATCGGAATGCAGTATGATATCATGGCTCCATCAAGGTCCCGCAACTTCTTATTACGGTACTTTTTCCTCTCACCAGCCTTTTGTTTCCAATATTTGTTTTTATTTAGAACAAGGAAAATTCAGACATGAGTTTCGTCATCGTAAAATTCATTTTAAGTCTTAAAGCAACTGGTGGTTGAAAATCCAACCAATGTGTAATAATAGACTACCTAAATATGCTTTAATAGTCAAAAGTCCTCTACTAATTTAATCAAATTTAACTGGGCCAGTCAAATTGAGGGTATCATATCTGACTTAGGTTGTGGCTGGCTGTGGGCTGAGCAAAACCCCCAAATAGTGCTGAAACATAAAAACGAAATGATAAATAAATACAAAGAAAGGGTATAGATCACGATGTAATTAGAGCTCTGTGCTCTGAGTACAATGTTTCGTACAAAAATTTATTCTGTATAAATTCAGTTCAGCCATACCTGACATCAGATTTACCCGTAGAGAGAATAAGACTCTTAAGACAAATTAGAATTTCCCCAGCAAACAAATAGTTGCCATTTTAGGCCAATAAAAAAACCCACAGAATTAATATTGAATACAATTGCCCTCTATGCTTAAATGAATCATGTGACGATTTAAACCACATTCTTTTCGACTGTCCATTTTATACAGAACCTAGAAATGAATATATTAGTTTATACTATCACAATATTTAAACAGTACTGAATCCTAAACACGACAATGATATTATTAATCTCTGTAACTTCCTACATAAAGCTCTAAGTATTAGAATAGCTCTGACCCATTGAAACATACATGATTGTTTACCCATAAAATAATACCTTTGAATTATATAAGTTCTCCTTTACTTACATACAAGGTTTTAAAAATGAAACTACAACACAGTTGGAGTAAATCATTAACAAAACTAGGAACAATTTAAATTACAGAATAAAATAAAAGTATTATTTAAAATTCTTGAACTAAATGAAATTCTTGAAAAAAATGGGTTATCAGTTACTGACAATTATTGTGAGGATCCATGTATAATTCTAATTATTTTAATTTTATATGTTTTCATCTTGTCTATCTAGCCCTGAAGAAGTCCTGTAGTGTGGGCCGAAATGTCGGCTTTCAATTAAAAGTTTATCTATATTTAAGAAATGATTTCTTTGACCTCTACCCGGACTAGTTTCTTCATATTTAGATGTTTCGTCCGTAACTCTTCCTGCCAGCGTTCTAATTAAAGTTCAAAAGTGGTAAAAATATTTTTTATTTTACATAATGAATAAACGAAATATTTATAAACGATGAACGGAAAAAAAAAAATTGAAAATGAAGCGGAAGATCTTATGAAAAGCTCATACTTTTAGGTGTTAGAATTGAAGGAAACAAGTACTCAATCTGAACATTTTTGATTTTGACAAGTTGGCAAGAAACTAAACAGAAGTGCCAACAGATCCAATGAAATAAAAAGCGCCGAGGCGGAGCGTAGCAGAACACATGAGAGGCGACGCTCGGGATCCTAATTACAAGACTCAGGCTGAGTAATTTTAGCCCTGACATCACTGGCGTCCAGTCGTCCTATTATACACATTGATCTTTATCTCTACTCCCAGTGTGTCTGTGTGTGTATGTATTATACAGGCGGGTGGAAACAACAACTAAAAATGTCGCTATGACCCTATCACCACGCCTTCAATGATTTTGCTCACTATAATATCCCTGCAATGTACTTACATACTTATATTTCAAGACGTATCAAGCAATTATACATGTATATTTGCCAAGAAAATTCAAAATATTTTATTAATGATGTATTCATAAGAAACATAAACGAACTGTTGTTATGGAAAATGTGAAACGCAGGTGACTTATCCTAGATAAACCGCCAGATTTTGGGTACCCTCTTTTTAGAGGCTGGGTAGCCCCGAGAGAGTCCTAGATCCCATAAGATTCATCTCCGGCTGCTAACAGATTAAAGAAAAGTCACGCCAGCAGCGTGATTTGAACCACAGGACCTTCGGGATTACAACTCAGTGCTCTACCACTGAGCCACTCCGCTTTGTGGAAATCCAGAAACAAATTAATATCAGTATCCATAAGACTGAGAATTAGAAACAGAAGTATTTTGCAAAACGTAAAAAAAGCGATGTACTATAAACTATAAAATTTTATAGTCAGTTTTATAATATTTTCATTGTCTTCAAAGCTTCCTTCATTTCATTGCTGTATCTTAATTTATAGAAAATTGTATTGGAGCGGCGAGTTCTCCAAACCTTCACAGCAGTTAACGAGCACTAAGAAATCATGAATCCCCCGTTATGGAGTTCGCACATCTCACGTTAGTCTGACACACCATCCACTTTGGGTCTTGCGATGAAGTTCATTGGTTAGCTGTAGGATTTACCATCCTCACCACGTTGCCCGTCCATCAATGTCTTACGGGTTTTGATGAACTTAACATCAATGTCATCTATTCTAATAACCCTGCTAGCTTTACATTCTTCCTTCTTCTCATGGCGTTCATCTTTCAAACTGAACCAAAAACTGCAGTTTCCTCATGGCACTCGTGAGCACCTGAACTTGTCCTGATGTGCCTGGGTAGACCAAAGAATCTCTGATCCTGAAAAGTCCTAAGTTGCTATCCTCAGCTCTTTATAACATCTACATAAACCGGAAAGGCCCTACCTCAATCCTGGCATCCATGGTTTCATATAGATTTTCTTGTTTAGAAACAACAGCCTCTAAAATGCCATTAATCTAGTTGAATCACAAACTGCAGAAAGGCAACGAGTCCATGTTTTCATATTTTTGTTTTTAAAATTGTAAGCCTTTCCTAGAGACAGAATCCATCTGCAAAGAAAGGACTCTTGTACGCAAGATAGCACAGTCTTGACAATACCTTTAATATTTTGTTTGCCGCAGATAGGGAACTAGTCCAGGACAGTATTCCACTTCTTGAATTTCTTGTAAAATCTAGACAAATGGAGTTGTTGCCTATCTGCAGTTTGTGATATTTTGCATATTTAAAACAATATTGCATTGCTTTACATAATTAAAGTGCTATTAAACTGCAAATGTATTGAAAATGACTATAAACGCCTAGGATAAACATTAGCAATTTCATACCTAACTGGCATAAGTTCAATTAAAAATCCTAATAAAGCCTAGTCGTGGAATAAACGCCATTGATGGAGTAGGGGCACATCAAAGCCGCTAATTCTCATTACGAGATGCTAATCAAGCCAGAGGGCAAAGGCTTCCTAACCCGATTATTTATGAACCCAACGAGGCCATAAACTGGCCCTTTAATGTGTCTACTTAATACTAAATTTAATGTTACAGGAAGGTGTGTATACTTTGCTAATCCGGTATCTGTCAAAAGCGAGTTATCAATTTTATCACAAGATAATAATTATTTCATCATATTTAATGAGTTTATTTTACACTTAGAGTTTCCAAGCTTAAACTTTAAAAATAAAAATACGTAAAAAGTATCGATGTATTTTAAATTTCTAACACCATTTATTTATTCTTCG
This sequence comes from Troilus luridus, assembly GCA_964056705.1. NCBI lineage: Eukaryota > Metazoa > Arthropoda > Insecta > Hemiptera > Pentatomidae > Troilus > Troilus luridus. The sequence continues at coordinate 63,126,156 of OZ057414.1, forward strand.
ATTAGAACAAAGAAATTAAAAAAATCCTGTCTTTTTTTGATAGTTAACGGAGGAAGACTTATAACAGCACACATTAATATAAAAATGAAGGTATAAGCATAAATAAATTTCTAAAAAAAAGGGCTTAACATATAACTGTAGGAATCAATTTCATACCGTAGGTATGCAATTTTTAAGGCGTGAAATTAATTATTATCATTTATTTGAGTGCTCACTGATGTTTTATAAAAAAATACTGAAGAACAGATTATTTCAAAGGATATTTTGTTTTTTAAAAGCTTGCCGTAGGGCACAATGTTTTTTTTAACAAAGAGAGAATAACAAATAATAACAAAGAGAACAATCAGAAAGAGATTTTGTTTTTAAAAAAATTCTGGACTCCAGACCAATTTATATCAATCGCAACGTTATTACTAAGTTAAAATAGTAAAAACCAGATGTTTATTTTCATACGATGCGGAGTAGCTCAATTTGTATAACGCCGAGTTTCTGTGGGTAATGTACCAGTGCCAAATCCAACTGCGGAAGATAAATTAATTAATATGCTAACTGCGACGCATGGTAGATGTGGGTCCTACAGACCCTCACCCAGCCTTTATAATATGGCTACTCTTTATTTGGGAAAAGCCTGACGGTTCAGCGTGATCTCTGACAAAGCACCTACCTGCACAACCGTTGTCCCAGAAACAATACAGTCTCTAACATGTACATAACCCAAGATCCTTAATGGTTCCCAGTGGTACACATTTTCTTTTTCATAAATTGCTTAGATTCATTCAATATTAAATCTCAAACATATGCGTTAAAATATACAAATAAGAAGGTTTTTCGTTCTTTATGAAATAAATTTAAATTATTTTTATGTAAATGTACGAAATCTTCGGAAAATGTATCAATTCAGAATTATAAAAAACAAAAAGCAAAGTAAAATAACACGAGGGTTTTAGCCTAATTCAAAACGTGATAATACCCAAAATAGCCTTAGAGCTGACACCTCAGGATTGCACAACGAATATAGATTAATCCCTTCAAGCCAACAGAATGCTAGCCCAAGCACAATGTAACCTGGTTAGGCAATGCACACAATTATATACATGACATTGAATTTATCCTCTTCTGATAAACAGATACACAACAAGCAGGATTAACTGGCAAAAATAAAATATAAGCGGAGAGAAACGCGACTAAGACAATAGAACGAAGGGTAATTCATTACAGAGGAGTAAGCATCAATTAGACACTGTACGTGGGCCGTCACCTCAATGAGGAATTCCCGCAGAAGAGTCGTAAACTTCAAACCCTAATCAGAATTTAATTGCGTTCCTCTCCCCGAGGGAACATTGCACCAGCCGATGCTACCGAAGCCACCGACAGTCGTAATATATATCTATACGGCCACTATTTAAGCCCTCGCAAGGTTTAATGAACAGGACTTGATAAAGGCTGAAGTAACCCGGCCCGGTTTAATCAAATTCCTTCTTCCCCGTGAGTAGGCAACTAATCCAGAGAGGAGCGAGGCAGGGAGCCATATTAAAATGCACTCTGGCTAAATTGCTACAACAAAGGCGACCCAATAACTTTGATTAATCAGCTCTAAACCAGGAGCTTCCGACCTGCCCTTGATTTTCATTAGCCTCGCCCGGGCAACTTGCCGGTTAAATTCCCTCAACAATAAAATTTAGTTCTCGGCGAAGCACCTAGCCTATGCATCATCATGCATGTGGGTCCTAACCGAGAATAAAGGGTAATTTTTTTAGCTACTTGGTTATAAATTACTTTGGCCTTAAAATCACCTTGATTTTCTTCATATTTCTGACACTGTCCAAATACACCATATTCAGCTCGGTGGACTGATAATTCATTTTAATATTAATTCGGATTAATATACGTATTTTCTCTTTTTTTCGTTATACTTTTTTTGTATTTCTTCTTTGTATTCGCCCAGTACTCCCTCATTCATCTGCTGGCTTCTTTTTCCACCCATTTCTTTGCCGTTTTCAGCTTTGGGGTTTCTTGAAAACCAGCGTGAGCATCCACACTGAGACGATTGCTTTCCAGAACATCCTCGTTGGTAATCCCTATCTCCTGTAAATCTTTTTCTACCTTTTCGAACAAGGCAGGTTTGGTCTTCTTTTTTTTTAAATATGTAAAAACCCAGTTCATCAGTCTTGTGGGTTCCATTCTTACAATGTGGCCGGCCATAAAATGCTATCCTCCTTTTTCTCATAACATCCGATATTTTTGGAATGTGAGTGTACATCTCTTTGTTGTACCGTCGTCTGCATTCACCTTGATCTTTAATTGGGCCATGAATTTTCCTTAGGATCTTTAATTCCTGTTATTTCTATTTATTCTCTTTATTATTTGGAATAAGGCTTTTAAGGCTACAAAAAATACTTAAAGGCGTACTTGACTTTTATTTGTGCCTATACTTCACTCATTCTTTTACTGTGGGCTTCCTTTCTCCCTTGAGACCATGTTGTTCCCGTCTTCTAAGATTCACCTCTTGGTCAACTTGTCACTTATGAACTTAAAACATGCACAACCGTTGTCCAAGAAACAGTCTCTACCAAGTACGAAACTCAAGACCCTCCATGGATTGTAGTGGTACACGTTTATTACAAAAAAAAAGATAAAAACAAAGGAGTGGTAAAAATGGATATATTCTTTGAAATCTAAACTGGTCTCGACTGCAATACTTGCATTGCAATGCAGAATCATGTCATGATTCGTACTTTATAAATAATTTATTATTTGAATTATGTAGCCTTCTGGCCAGATATATATTATATTTCTTTCTCAGTTCATGTTTGTGATTTATTCTAAGGGGACTTATAATAGGACTTAGTCCCAAAATGAAGTTCCTTTTCTATTCTATTCTATTCTCTAACAGGATAGTAGGAGCACAATTGGAATAATGCTAAAAAAAATCTGCTAGAGTAGAAACTAAAGCCAATCCTGAGGAACGGGGCCATGAAATCGAAACTAGCCGACGAAGGAGAGGCTGCCCCGCTTTATGAAAATCTCACCATCCCTGATCACCCTGAGGCCGCTCCGTGACCGACTCTCAAATCGGGTCCTTAATGAGCGAGATTCATCCGTGACGTTCTTTTGTGGTCGCGACGGCGAGGAGTATTTAGGACAGCTGTGTAGAGCTGCGAAGGTAAGGACTTAAGCCAATTAGTACCATTCCTAAGTATCCATTGTGATAGGCTAAAGTGTTGGACAATATTAGGTAGTTATGTATGATCTGTTAACCCTGGACTCCACTCTAATCCTCATCCTTTCCAACCTGGACTAGTCCACTCTATTTCTGCTTCCACACAACCCAGCCAGTGCAAGTATGTTTTTTTTTCTATATCTCTTTCTTAATTAGACTAAACATTATAGAAACAATTAACCCTTTCATGCCTAATGTGGCCGTTTGGCTACATCTGTTATGTACTCCTGTTAGCGTTTTAATGCTCAGTGTAGCCAGTATTCTACATGAATAGTTCCAGAATATGTCACAGATTGCAGCACAGGCAAGCTAGTCTTTCTAACCTCAGTTTGGACGGATTATTGGATTATTTAAAAAAAAATGGTAGGGCGAAAAAATTGAAAACAATTTTTTATGGTTATTTAGGCCATTTTTAAAAGAAAAAGTCACAGGAGATATTTTATTTTGACACTTTGGGCAGGAAAGTGTTAAAGAATATTTTAAAACTTAACATTGAATTAAACAAAAAAATCCTGTAACCCACGATGAGCCTAGGGTTTCAGTACAAAATAGAGACTGCTCAGTTTCGAGGCCAACGGTTGTGCAGCAAGATTAGGTATAGATTAAGCTCTATCCTGCCATATAAAAAGAAAAATTATCTTTCTCAATTATCTATAACCTATCAATGGTGACGAAACAAAAATTGTTTTATATACAACGTTGTTCATCTTCGAATCACTATTTTTTCTTAATATTAATACAAAACATATAGACATTGAAATTATCTTTCATAAAAACAACTGGAATTCCAAGGAGATAAAAAGTTTTCGAATTTAAAAAAAACAAAACTAAAATTCAAGTTTCCATGATTTTCTACGAGTGCAGAAAATAGTTTACAAGTGTACTACGTTCTTCGAGTGTAGAACATAGTACACAAGTTATAAATTTAGAAAAAAAAGCCCTTTACAACCCACGAAGGGTCAGTGCAAACCTGTACTGTATATAACAACAATTTTGCAACGAGGAGATTTGGCCAGGATCACACCCAACCTCCAGTTTTTTTCTTCAGTTAGCTGTATCCACTTTATAGAAGTTGGGAGAGCCCAAGGAGGGTATTCAGACCCACAGGGTCGATCTGTGGCTGTTAGCAGGTTAAATAAATTATGTACAACTGCAGATTTAAAGAAGGGACCACAATTCAGCGCTCTAACCCGCTCCCTGGGATTGCTTTAAGAGCCCTAGGATTTAAAGGAAAACAATATAAATGCAGAAGGGAACTGAATTGTCATTTGAAACACCTTCTAGATTTTTATAGATGACACGCAGGCCAATGATCAAAAAAACGGTTTTAAACATTCAGAACGAAATATTTACAGGTTTTGAAAAATGCACCTTTAAATTTTGGTTCCCCTCCTATGATAGAAAGAAAGCGAATGAAACCCGTAAATATCAGTATTACTTTTTATAACTCACGGATTTTAAATTTCAGAAAAAGCAGATCCATGGTCAGGATTTAACACAACACAAATAATCGATAACGTAATTAATATGCTCCCTTTGTTGGCGGGAGATAAGGGAGATAAGGGACAGCAGCGATTAACAAAACGTCAGATAAAAGCGATGACTATAGGACTCATTATAGCCCTAGAGTTGTTGTAGTGGATTGGTATTATGATGTTAGTTCTGCATTGATTTTATTAATAAATATTATAATATAATATAATAATAAGCATTATACTGGACACTAAGAGTAAATTAACTATACTAGGTCACCTGTGATATAGTAGTAAACATAACAAACTATTCCCAAGGTGGCGGGTTCGCAGCCCGGGAGTTGGCCTTAGGATTTTTTAAAGGGAATAAAAACTTAATAGTTATGCCGTGCTTTGGAGGTACGTAAAATGGGGGTCCTGAACTTGTGCGGTGTCAGATACTCGGTCTGATTCTTATTCCACCTTGAGAGGCAAATCTTGGGGTAGCGTCGCCCAATTAGCCATAGCAGTCTGGCGCTAAAATAAAAGTAGCAAACTTTACTACGTTTTATGTTGAAAATCCCCTATATCCCTTTTTTTATACAATCTGTACTTAAGGGTAAAAAGACTAGATACACAGCCTACAAGATATTACACATGGCATGATTTAGGAGGTAAACTTTTTGGTCTTATGGGTAAAATTTTATCAAGCATACAATGCTTAATTTTCATTTTAACATAAAATTCAATAGTAAAACTATTTTTATATAACCTTATTACTAAACGGCATTTAGAAAACGATTTCGCCAACGCAATCGTACAAGGTATACCCAACAGCAAAACTATTTAGTCAAGTCAACTAGTCACACTGAAATAACGAAAGCCTTATAATTATATTAGTAAGTACTTGCTGTTTGAAGATTCGTTGCGTGAAACGACTTTAAATTTTTTGTATCTATAAATAACTATTAGAATAGTAACAATTGTTTGACTGCTATTATTCTCAAATAATAAAAGACTATTTCTTGAAACCATAGTTTCGACCCACATCGGGATGAACTTCATCAAGGCTTTATAGTTCGAGTCTCCCTTGTTCTTTAACTATTAGGTGGAACCTGTGTAATGTGACGAAACACTTGAGGCTCAATCGGCCTATAAAAGGTGGGAACCTTTAATTTTGAGAAAACCTTTATTAAGGAGAAACACTACAGTCTCTATCATGTACAGAGACAAAGGTCCGTCATGGTTTACAGGTATTAGGGTAAACGGTGACTAGAGCAGAAATTAATCGGTGTGGCTCTTAGAAAAACTAAGAATAACCATTTTGAATCGATAGTACGCTTTACAATAGAATAATTTTGAAAGATTTAGGAAGTTGAAAACTAGAAAACTTCTCTTTAAAAGTCTGTAAGGGCAGAAGCTTCACTGAAAGAGGAAAACAGCCAAAGAGGACAGAGCTAGCTGTTCAATAATAACGGAACTGGGACTTATTGGACAGGGTCTTTACAGCACGACCCCGCTCGCCCAATAACTGTAATTCAATTACTTAAAAGGTTACCTGGCTAGGGACAGTTAGTCTCACTCCCTCACTCTCTCACTTCTACAGAACCAACTCCTCATTCCACTTACCTGAAATAGAACAAACACACTGTGAGTGGTTGATAAGGATAAACTGAATAATGAGCAATATAAATGTACATAAGGGTAAGAGTACTTGATGGGCCAACGTACTGAAGGGCGGTGAAGTCATCGGCCCGGAAATAACTTCATCATAAGCTGGCCCTGTGTCAGGGAGTGCCAAGGGGAGAAGTGCAATCCCCAGGGCACTTCTGGGCACACACATGTACTTTTATTATTTATAGTTTTATATATAATATTTTTGTTCGAGTACTACCACTGGCTAGTTTCTCTACTTGCGTATATCCATCCCATTAGGTATCATTCATTACATTTACTTGTATTTTTTTTACAATACAAGTATACAAGTATCTTTATGTTATATACAGTTGTAAATTTTAATAAATATATCTAATAAAAAAGGTTATGTTAAACAAACACTCTTGGATCCTAATTTATTACCAAAGACTCATATACATCGCTGTTATAGGACCCATTTGAATTTCCAAATTCTGAAGGTGTTCAACAAGCGGAATGCAAAATGCAAATCTGGGTTAAATTAATTTTGTTCAACTTCTATCTGCTCCTACCCTGGTACTTTCTGACTATTGGAAATACTAGCACGTTTTTAAAATGATTTAGTGATTTCTACTAGAAGGAAGTTCTTGACACTTCATAATTTTATTTTTTTAAAGTTATGCTTTTGTCGATAATAGAGTAAAGTAAACCTCATCCTTGCATGGTATATCTATGCTATATCTACATTATTATGGCTGGTCAAATGGTCAATTCCAGCCAATGGTTTTGACCATTTGAACCTTGCAGAACAACCTCATGCGATTTAGCATTTCTTCTTGAGCAGTCTCTCCTTAAAAATGTTCCTTCTGTATGTTATTATTGCATTTACCTGAGCCTGTATTTCATATCCCCCAGTCTCTCCGAAGCTGTCGTATCTTTTGCTACTCCACTGAGAGTTCGCTACCACTTTTTCTGCAGTTTATCGTAAAACCTTCCATATAACTCCTATAATAGTTTTCATTATTCATTTCATCAGTAAAATTAAAAGCTGTGTAATCCTCGTCCAATTATCTCATCATGATGATTGAAGGTGTGCTCCCCATGAAGTAGCCCTTACAGAACGTGCAGAATATTGGGATTTGCTTATTTTCGGTATCAATCTTCAATTCAAATGAACTCACGGGTATTTTCAAGGCTATGAATTATGCCATATTCATCATTGTGCGTACCATAATATCCATCTTTTGTTTGTTTTAACACTTAGCTTAGTGAAAAGACCATGAGGCCTACCACTCATTCCTTTCCTCTTCCAGATCTTCATCCTCCAACTCTGGGCTAGTTTCCTCTCCTCAGTCCGCATAGCGGACACAACTCTGAACTCAATTGACCATGAGATCCTGCATTATTATTAATACCGTTATTAAAACATACATATAATTCTAAATATTTAACCTATAATAAGTAATATAACGAATGTTTATTGATCTCAGAACATAAGCGCCACCTTTACTTACAAACACCCGGTGGAATTGGGCCAAGTTCCCGCGTTCTTGGAACACTCCCCCTCCTTCTTGTAAGTACGTACCTTTTTATTTTATTTTTTTATTTTTGCCACGTTTAAAACATTAAATTAAAAATGACTGACCGGTATGCCGTTTATTTACGGTGATATTACAACGTTCTTCAGAAGATAAATCCTCCGATCTGGAAAGCAGCCATATCTTAAAATGCCAAGACCCCCCCACTTGGTTAAAAAAAGCTCTGCTGACAATGTTGTTAAATATACTTATGTATGCTCTTGATAGTTTAAAGAGAAATTTAAATGACCATTTAAACTAGGTAGCAAATACATTAAACGTCTGCTCTATTATTTGAACTTTCATAGGAACTAGTTCTGCTCTTGATAGGTACATCATAATTAGAGGTTACATACTTTTAAAATAATTTTTGGTTACAACAGTCATTATCTTTGTTATTTGATTAGTAACAGACAAACCATACAAATTAAAAAAAATGTTTACTAGATTCGAGGGCTTTTAGATACGAGAGAACTGGGGCCTTGGGAAGTAAATACAGCAATGATCGCTAAAAATATCAGTTGAAAATAAAAAATAGCTATTATTATACTACACTGTCATAGAAGTAATTTTGTAAAAATATTGATTTAATTTTGTGTTAAAGAATAAACCCTAGTCATTATAATGTAGGGATTATAATAATTATTTCGTTTTCATAATACCTTTATCAATAGATGTATATGTATCGACAAATACCCTAATTTATATATTAATGTATTGGCAAACACCTAAATTCGCACATTGATGAATTGGCAAATACCTTAAACATAATTAAATATGAAATAATTGAAATATGGATTAATGTATTGGCAAATACATTAATCCATATTTCATTGTTTTGACAGAAATAAAACACATTAAAGATTGAGTTGAAAAAAATTACGATGGATAAACCATCTTGTTTGCCTAAGTTGGGGTAAAAAAGACGTTAATTCCAATAAAAAGTGATAATTTAATTAGAAATTAAATAATTAAAATTTAAAAAATGTCTGTATTATTTTTTAATAATTGGAAGACATAAAGGAAACAAAGGGATAAGACTAACGTTTAATTAGAAAATAGAAGTCTAACTTTACAATAACTTGTTACTAGAATGTAAAGAGAAATCTCCAAAACAAAAACCTTGCATACATGTATAAGTTGAAATTGGCTATAGATCAGTTCGTCTTTATTTATTTATGTATATATATATATATATATATATATATATATATATATATATATATATATATATATATATTTTAAACTGTTTTCCGCATCAAACCAGTATAAAAGGAATAGAAAAAGAGAGAAAGAAAGAGAGAGAGGTGTAGTACACTGGAAAGTGGATTAAGAAAAATATTGAGGGGAAAAAGCGATTCGTTTCACGAGATTACAACATAAAAATATCCTTTTTTTTCATCCGAGAACACTTATTGCTTGCACACTGCCGAAGCGAGGCTATTTGAAAAAAATATATATGTCTTCACACAAGAAAGTTTAAACCCAAGCACTACTAACTACTTTCTCGTATACTCCGATATTTCGAAAAGGGATGGTACGATTTGGTCTACGATTGAAGGAGAGTCGGGGATAAGAGTAAAAACGATCCAGTGGGTCTAACCTCGTTTTATCTAAGACATAACTAATCCGACACTAAACAGTTGTTTAGTTTAGTATAGTATAGTTTAGTTTAGTTTAGTATAGTTATAGCACGGTTGCCGATTAACCTCCTAAGTAAACTTCATCTGAGATTATTATATCACGAAGCATTAATTATTTCAAGAAGAACTGGTTGGCACGTGGGAATACTACACGCGTTAAAACGTATGATAGGTGAAACAATGTCGTAATTTGACCGAACGGTAGCTCCGATGCATGCTTTTTTAGTACTTGGAATGCGTATGGAGGGTGAGAGATTTGTAGTGGAAAACAGTAATCCTGATAATTGTCCGTGTTCAGTGTATTTATTAAACCATTAAATGCATCCAACTGTAAAAGTTATGTTAGGAGGCATATACGTTTGTCTACTTAAAAAAAAATTAAATACTTAATATGAAACAATTACATTTTTTTTAAATGGAAAAGGTTGGCTGGATAATTTTAAGAAAAGTTTAAAATGGCGAAGGGGTGGAGTCAATGATCAAGCAAAATAAGAATTTATGCCTAGGTTTCAGTCAGAAATATTATTTATTTCTTCTTTCTCAGGCTAAGTCGTAGACCGAAAGTTAGGTACATTAGGTATTAACCATTTTACACTAAACTAATTTTTAGTTTTTTTAATCTTTATCATCCAAATTTATTTAACCAATTTACAGACAGTTACAACATAGCGTAGGGCTATAGGTGAATAAAAGGCTAGTACTAAGTGTGAGATGCATCTACTGAAGAAACCCAACTAAGTCATATCATTATTTTACGAGTACTTTAGCCTTTTTTACATCAGTGTCTCAAAATAACGTTTTAACTTAAAGAGGATTTTACTTGTACTCACAAAACATACAGATTATGAATATATAATAAACAAATGTTATAAAAAAATATATGTAATTTTATCAACTTTACTATTTATCATGAATTTATCAGTGAAAGTAATCTTAAAAATGACTACTATATTATATATATTATTACTGTATAAACTATACTGTTTAGTGAATCCCATGGAAGGGAATAACTGTCGAGTTTCGAATAATTTTCTTGTTTATGTTGTGTGGAATTAAAATTAGCTTTTTAACGATCGTACACATCGTCACTGCCATTTCCAACTATCGAATGTGAACTTTTGAGAATTAAAAAAAAAGCAGTTTCAAGGTTCAATAAAAATTAGTGCCTATAGTCAAACCAATGATATTCGTTTGACATTGTTTTTGTGACTGATAGATGTCTCTATATGAATTTTATATTAATTATCAATCCTAAAGCAACTGCTATAAGTCAAAAACAAAAACTGTGTTTTTTCACATTTGATACTTTGCGATGGCAAGGACGATATAATTACTTAAAAGATGAAAACTTTGGGAAAATAATCATTACACATTATAATCATAATCAATAATCATTTTCCCCCCATGTATTTATGAATTTATTTTTATTTTCATTAATTTTTTTTTAAATTATTTTATTGAGTTGTACAACTGTATATACATCTAGTACAAATGCTGTATGAATAAATAAATATATGAAAGGAAATGTAGAGGCACTACCCATTGGCAGCACACTAATTACATTTTTATTATAGAAGGCCCCGAGGCCATCTTCTCTTCAGACGCCTAGGAGGATTGTCCGGGATGGTATTGGATGCAAGGATGGAAACTAGTGGGTTTGGATGGGCCTGGAGTTTATTATGGAATGATAGGTATCTGGAATGGGCTAAATCGGTAACATATGGAACGTTAAGGTCATTAAGGATGGTTTTATTTGTGACAAAATAAGGAGCGTTTAGGATTTTGCGAAGGATTTTGGATTGCAAGGATTGAATACGAGAGGAATTTGATGGTTTGGTGGAGCCCCATAGTTCAATTCCGTAAGCCCATATAGGTCTTATAACAGTCACATAAATAAGTATTTTGTATTTGTATCTGAAGCTTTGAGCGTTTGTCTAGTATGTGTTGAAGTAGTCGGAAGCGTCTAGCTGTTTCTTGTCTTTTCAGTCTTGTGTGAGGGTTCCAAGTAAGACGTTTGTCTAAGGTGAGTCCTAGGTAGCGAATCTGTTCAACAGGGATAAGCGGAGTACAATTAAAGGATACTGTTCAGTCGCGGATCAATTTCATAAATTAAAATTAGAATCTCGCAGATCTGTTCACATTTTGTTTCCATGGCGACGAATAAAGAGGATGTTCAGTAGCGTAACATTTAAGGCTTAAGTATATTAAATTTCACCAGTCACCGCCGCCATGATCGGCTATAGCCACCTAGATTAGGAAAGAAGGTTGAAACACCATCTGTCGGCAGAATCGCTCTTCACTTCACTTCACTTCGCATCCAGACTCCAAGCAAACCACATCTCTCCACTCTTCTCGACTAAAGCCAAAACCTAACCTCGCTGTTCACCGCAGGACATTGATATATTCGCCCAAGGCCCTAGATCGCCTAGCACCACCAGATCGCCTAGTAACCAGATACACTCGGAGCCAATGAAAAGAATCCTTCTCTCCAATTGTAAGTCCGCTCTTTCATACAATTAGCAAGAGTACCTGTTCACCGGTCGTCGTCATCCTCAGAGATTTCATTTCATTCATCTTATAAGATAAAGACTATAAATTCCACTGTTAAGATTTGTTCATACGAAGCATCATTTCCAGTTAATAATTAAGATTTAATAATTTCTTTGCATAACATTATTCATTGTTCATTTTTGTCTCTTTCTTTGTAAAAATTGTTTATTCGCTGTTTTTTCTTTAATTATCAAATGTCTAACCTTAATATATTTAAATTTAATAAACCACATGTTTCAGTATCTCGCCAATTTATTTAAAACCCCGACGCTATTCTACTAATATATTATATTTCATTATTTATCTTTTTTTGTTCTATTCAGTCTAATCACGCCCGTACATTTTGGTGCCGAAACCCGGGAATTTAATAAGAGCATTAATTTTTCTCGGCAGATACTGAACCATTGGTGTTTCACGGCCATATTGCCTCATTGTTTACTTAGTTATTCGGCCATATTGTTTACGGTTACTTCCGCCACATATGTGACTATCTATTCAATTCTATTTAGGTTACAATTGTTTAAATTTAAGGCTCATTATTCAATACTATTATTCATTGTAATTTCTTTCAGCCGTTTTTTATTAAGTGTTAATAGTATAAAATGGCCAATCGTCGCCAATCTAACTTTAAGGCAAAATCTCAAAAGGCAATATTTATCAGTTTATTAAAAGACGTCCAATTTTTCGCCAAAAAATGTAAAACAACTGTGAACAGTAACGAAATCTCATTAGCTCAAATTTATTTTGATCAATTAAAGCAATTAATTTCCAAAATGCGTACCGCCAAGACTGCCCTACTTATCGAATATAAGGGACGATCGATCCCAGCCGATATTCAGGAACAATTTATTCAGGTCCAGTTAGAAGCCGTGGAGTTAGAAGCAGCGATATTCGAACTATGTAATACCGCTGTCCCGACACCTAACCCGCCGGCCATTTTCCTTCCACCTCTTGAGTTGCCCCGGTTGAATGGGGTTATTTCAAAATGTCAACAATTAAAAACATCGAACATTCCAAATCTGGGGGATTATTTATTGTATACTATCGCATTCCAGAAACTTGATCCGGTCACCCAGAGAGAATTTAAACTTCAGCATCCGGAAGAGTTTCCAACGCTCGCCGATTTATTGACCTATATTTCCCGCCTTAAAGCTGCTATCACCGCCGCTTCACTTTTTAACATAGCCCCGGCTCATGAACTAACAGATGAGTCACTTCCGCCCAAGGCTCAATCTCCGATACGACAATTCGCTCCCGCAGCGCGACCGGAAACATCAAATAATTCACCGCACGGCTCCCCCCGGTCAGTGTCTCCGGAATGTAAGCCCCCTCAGCCGCACGACAATTCCGCTCAACGCCTCAGCGCCACCGAACCCGGACATAGTTCTTCATCAACTGTCCCCATCTTGCAAGATTCGTCTCCACCACCCGTTCGGGAATCACCTAGCCAGTCGCCAACCTTGGGTCATCATTTGCTGGTACCCTGCAAAAATCCATCTCCTCATAAGACTATCTTTCCTGACCCATCGAAAGGTTACCACAATCCTGAGCGATCTCTTCGCCCTTCTCATCGGGCCTTCTCAGGAGATGTCTACCATCTCCACTTATACCCCCTCTTACTTCCGCCGGATAAAGCCTCCGCGCGTCGTTCATCAACCTCGCAGGGATCACTAAAAAATTCACCTCCATACAAGCCGACCTTTCGTGATACACCGATAAATCACCATACTCTACCGCAATCCTTTCGCCCGGGTCTCTGGGTTTTCCCCAGAGATATTTATCGTCACCGACTCTACCCCCATCTGCGTTCGCCTGAGGAAATCACCGCTCGACGCCTCTATCCTCGCTTACGTCCTCCTGAGGAATCAACCGCTCGACGCATCTATCCTTGCTTAAGTCCGCCTGAGAAAACTACTGTTCGACGCGTATACCCCCTCTTACGTCCTCCTGAGGAATCAACCGCTCGACGCATCTATCCTTGCTTAAGTCCGCCTGAGAAAACTACTGTTCGACGCGTATACCCCCTCTTACGTCCTCCTGAGGAATCAACCGCTCGATACGTGTATCCTCTCTTACGTCCGCCTGAGGAAGCCACCGCTCGCCGATCACCAACCGCAAGTACAACCAGGGCAACCAAGGGACTCTCTTGCACCTTCGAATCTCTTCTCCTCCCTCTCGCCTTCCAGCAACCATCGCCGATCACCGTCAATAGGGATGCTCGCCATTCAAAAGTTGGAAGCACCAATTTGTCACTTCTCTTACATATTCACCAATATCCTCTCTTACATATTCACCAATCTCCTCACTCCTATCCACTACTAGTCCTTGGTATTCTCTATCTTGCTAATGATATTCACCTAGTAGCCCAATATATTCTCCTACTTAATCCTACTCATTCTCCCGCGTCCACAAATTTTTCTCCTGAGTTTTTAGTTCTAATTATTCCACAACGTCTCATTCCGATTCACCTACATCACCGTCATATTAACCTAGGCCTCCCTTATATTCTCCAATTTTCCCATCTTATTCTCCAGCACCCCTTTGTACATACAAACTTCTTCCTCATAATCACTCAATTCATTAATCACTGCTGCTTCTTAGCTATTCACCCCCATCACCTTATATTCTCCCACCTCTTCATCATATGCTCCTACTTCACCATCATATTCGCCTACTATTCTACAATTTCTCCATCTAATTCTCCAGCACCCTCAACCAGTTTATCAATCACTGCTCATTCTTATCTATTCACCCACATCACCTCATATTTTTCCACCTCTTCATCTCATGCTCCTATCTCACCATCTTATTCGCCTACTTCTCCCTCTTATTCTTCAACTTCACTATCTCATTCCTTCTACCTCCCCTTCGCACTCACCGACTTCGCTCTCACACTCACCTCCCCATCTTATTCCCCTTACCTCATCTTCATGTTCACCACCTTTTCTCTCATATTCGCCATCTTCACCATCTTTCCCACTATTCTCCTGCTTCTACAAATTATTCTCACGGTTTCTTTCCAATTGTTCCCTAACATCTCCCTCCTATCCACCTACGTAAGCTTTACATTCATCAACCTTTCCTCTTTTTTCACCAAGTTCACCAAGCAACACTGCTTCTTGCATTCTCCTATCTCATTCTCACATTCCCATACTTCCCCCTATTATTTCTCAAACTTATTCCTTCTACATCCCCATTGTAGTTTACTAATTCTCTCTAATACCATCATATTCACCCAGTTCATCAAGCAATACCGAGTCTTGCGTATTCATCAACCTCTCCCTCTTATTCTCCGACGTCTCCCGCTTTCTACCATCCACAATATTCACCTACAAGTCCCAGCTACCGCGGCTCTCCCCCATTAACATTCAACATCTCCTCATTGCACAACTATACCTCCCACATATTCACCCAGGTCACCATCTTAGTCTCCATCGTCCCCATCTTCTCCAAATCATTACTCACCTCCAGCCCACCATTGTAGTTCGGTGTCTCACTTTCTCCAGTCCACCAATAACTCGGTCACACATACGCCCCCTTACCCTCTTATGATGCCACTATCGTGCCATGGCGGGGGGGATGTTCAGTCGCGGATCAATTTCATAAATTAAAATTAGAATCTCGCAGATCTGTTCACATTTTGTTTCCATGGCGACGAATAAAGAGGATGTTCAGTAGCGTAACATTTAAGGCTTAAGTATATTAAATTTCACCAGTCACCGCCGCCATGATCGGCTATAGCCACCTAGATTAGGAAAGAAGGTTGAAACACCATCTGTCGGCAGAATCGCTCTTCACTTCACTTCACTTCGCATCCAGACTCCAAGCAAACCACATCTCTCCACTCTTCTCGACTAAAGCCAAAACCTAACCTCGCTGTTCACCGCAGGACATTGATATATTCGCCCAAGGCCCTAGATCGCCTAGCACCACCAGATCGCCTAGTAACCAGATACACTCGGAGCCAATGAAAAGAATCCTTCTCTCCAATTGTAAGTCCGCTCTTTCATACAATTAGCAAGAGTACCTGTTCACCGGTCGTCGTCATCCTCAGAGATTTCATTTCATTCATCTTATAAGATAAAGACTATAAATTCCACTGTTAAGATTTGTTCATACGAAGCATCATTTCCAGTTAATAATTAAGATTTAATAATTTCTTTGCATAACATTATTCATTGTTCATTTTTGTCTCTTTCTTTGTAAAAATTGTTTATTCGCTGTTTTTTCTTTAATTATCAAATGTCTAACCTTAATATATTTAAATTTAATAAACCACATGTTTCAGTATCTCGCCAATTTATTTAAAACCCCGACGCTATTCTACTAATATATTATATTTCATTATTTATCTTTTTTTGTTCTATTCAGTCTAATCACGCCCGTACAGATACAATTAATATTTAATTTTCATTCTCACCTGCGCAATTGCCCATTCAGCAAATTTGATCCGAGTGTTTTTCTCTTTGCTTTTCTACACGATCTTCTATATGATGATGGATTAAAAATATCAATAGGTGAGTAGGTCTCTTGGCCAATGTCTTTTTAATCTTTTCCTATCAAGTCCAGGTAACTGGGAGTAGGAAAGCGGAAGAACGAGTGGGTTTGGGTGATATTGTGTCGATGAGTGGAATGTTATGTATTTGTTATGAATATATGTTTTATAGTGGGAATGTTCATGTCGTTGTGTAAGGTTTGATTCGAAATATACCATGGTGCATTAACAAATTTTTCTGAGAATTTTGGACTGTGTTGTTTGTATCTTGTGTATGTGGACTTTTTTTGGTGAACCCCAAAGTTCTGCTCCATATGACCAAATAGGTTTTAGAATACTGTTATAGATAAGTCGTTTGTTCCGTAAGTCAAGTGAAGATCTGTAGTCCAGCAGATGTGATAGTTGTTTGTACCGTCTAGTCAGTTCTTGTCTTTTTAATTTTGTATGTACATATTTATGAATAAATATAAATAAACTGATTGGTACTTATAAGGGCTTACAGTTCCTAGAAAGATAGGTCAAAATCATTAGACCTATGAGTTATATTCAACAGAAACGTGTTTTCAGCTATTTTTTACAGATTGTATAAAAATCCTTGGTTATGGTGTACTTAGGAAGGGACGTAAAATAGGAGTCTCAAAACTGTACGATGCCTTGTACTTGTTAAATGCAACAGGGAGCTTATCCTAATTATGGATAAGCAATTTTAAGGACTTACACTGTAGCATCGCCCGATTAGACGTAGCAGCATAAAGGGACGTTAAGAAATGAACAACATATTGAGTAAACATTTTTCGTCTTCAGCGATAGCTCAATTATTGGTTTTTAACAAAAAATTATGGAATGTAATGATAATAATTGTAAGGCATAGGGAACCCGAAGGCTCGATGTCGATACCACCAATCTCTGCTTACAAACTTCTGTACACGTATCACAACCCAAACCCAAATCAGATCATTGTTAACGAAATCCCCTCAATCAGAGGCGCAAGTTGAAATATGGGATACAATGATATAAAATGGGGGAACAACATATAAACTTAAAACTAAAACTTATTACAACTTGAAAACCCTACTTAGACCGATTTGGCGAGTGAGCAGTCCATTCATAGTAAATCTTATAAAGAAGTCCTTCGAACGTATATAAGACCTACGGCAGAGAAAATCGGAAAACAGTATTTCAGCCGGGAAAAGACAAACAGCCGCAGTAGTGTATATTGGAAATAGGAAAGGGAAAAATCGTTATTGCTAAATAGGGCATTTTGGAAGGACGCCAACGGAGTGTTTGCCCCAACCTGTTTATCCCGTCACACCGAGGGCCGATGATTGGAGTCATAATGCCTCACCCCTATCCGGCTACTTCCCCCGGCTCCCATCACATAAATTCTCCGAGGGGGGCCACCCTTCGATAGCGAATATCTTACTTCGAGCCCTTGGGACATTTTATCCCTAGGAGGGGGCTCCCTTTAATATATCCTTTCCGGAATCTCCATGATTTATCTAAGGAAACTAATACAGCTCTCAGTTACATGCTTTGGGGACTTCGCTCACGCATGCATATATTTAAGAGAGGAAAATGGCTTTCCAAAAAGTATATGAAGACTAATAATAATGATAAAAATATGTATTTAATAAATTATACAAATGCCATAAGTGGCACATATTGAAAATGCGATCTTCTTTTGAAAACCTCACCGCGTGTTTGGGGAAACCTCCCATTAAAGGCACTCTTAGCGTGGTTTATCCTACTGTACTAGATCCCTGCTCCATAGACGTTTCAGCCTCCTTGTCGGAGTCTGTGGTAATGTGTCTGCAAGTAATGATTGGATCAGTAAGGTTAGGTGTACAGTAAGTGAGTCATGAAATTGTTTGGTATGTTCAGGTCTTTGAGTAATGATTTATTACTTATCTAAAAGGGACAATCTATATAATAAAAATGAATCGCCATTTCCTTGCTAACCGCAAAACTCGAAAACGGCTCAACCAATTCGGCTAATTTATTGTTCATATTTTTTTATTAAGGCGCAAGGAAGGTTCTTATGGAGAGAAAAGCGGTAAAAATGACGAGGGAAATAATAAAAACAACA
This sequence comes from Troilus luridus, assembly GCA_964056705.1. Classification (NCBI taxonomy): domain Eukaryota; kingdom Metazoa; phylum Arthropoda; class Insecta; order Hemiptera; family Pentatomidae; genus Troilus; species Troilus luridus. The sequence continues at coordinate 63,144,813 of OZ057414.1, forward strand.
ATTTTCTTTTCCCATACAAACCATTCTGTTCCCACCTGTCAAACATTTAACGCCAATCAAAGCAAAACAAAGGCGCGTTAGTTGTTAGTAAAAGTTCATTAGAGTCCTATCATATAATAAAATAATATAAGTTTTTGTGTAAAAATAAAACTTTTCTCTTTAATTTTCTGATACAAGGCCAAATATATCATAAAGCAGGTCCCCTGTTGCCGGTGACAGATAGCGACAAAAAATTCCTGCAAATGGGATAAATGGTCATTACACCAGAAGAAATTGATCAGCGTTGTGCAAATAACAGTTTAGTGAGGAGTTCTATTATAGAACAATTACAAACCTTGTTTCATCAACAAAATCAATTGATTTCATTGTTTAAAATTACGCTGGATCTTATGCCATCTCGTAATCATAAAATTGTAATCAGAGGTGATAAAACTCCAGTAGGAAAACATGCGAGATGTTTCAATGCACCAACAATCGATGAAGTTGCCATTCAAATGGTTGGAGAACATTTGGAAGCCCTTTGTTTTAGGGTAATAGCGCAGAACAACGTCTGTCTGCCGGGACAGCTAGTGTGTAATATGTATAAAGAAGGAATTTTGATTGAGTTGAATGGTATGTAAGAGAATTTTTTTGCATGAGCCCAAAACCTGCGAGGTTATGAAGACTGAAGAGGAAAAACTAGGTAACTCAATTTTTCCAAAATGTTCAGGAAAGCAAATCTACGGCGGAATCGGTATCATCGTATTTATTAAAACCCACGAGAATTGCTGGTCTTGTCAATCTGAAAATGAAGGTGTTATAAGTGCTCCAAACCCAACTCGGGTATGCCACCTTACCCCGATATTATTAAAGTACTGTTCTAATGAAATTGTTTTTCTCATTTACAGACATGCTTACTCATCCGTTTTGACCCGTTTGAACTCGCTCTGTCCTGTTTTTACAACACCGCCATCGAAAGACCAACCAGAAATCGCTGTTTACATATTTTCAGAACAGTAGTCTTCATACATTGGTGATGTTGGTTTTGTAATAGAAAAAAGGTTATCTGATTTCCAAGTTTTTTTAATTAAATGACTTACCAAGAAAGCATTGGGTTTAGATGGCGACAAACATAACAGTTGAGACTTAAGAATGCTTACGCGATGGCCGTTTTTGATAAACCGGCTTTAGTGGCGTTGTACTATTTTTTCTCTCTTAATTCCATAATTCACAAGCGTCCGTGGCTACAGACAACCAGAGAACGCTATTACAAAAAACAAATACAACAAGCAGACAACAAAGGCATGAGGATTTACTAAAAATTTACTCAACCCTTAAGCGTTGTTTTAATTTATTCAAGAAGTCCCTCGCCAGCTCCTTCTAAAAACCTTCCAGACGTGTTTTTCTTTGGCATTTCCTGAACGGGTCTATTAGGAATGACCTAGAAGATGCTTGCAGTGAATTACATTTTCATGTTTCTAAATTGATTTTCGGGGATAAAAAAAAAATATATATAAAACTATAAGATCTCGTATTAAATGAAGAACGATTCATGTTCCCATGATCACTCGGACTATAAAGAAAACTACAGATGTGGTATTGAGGTCTCATAACATTATCATGTTTATAAAATAGTTTTTGGGGTGGGGGTAATAAATAATAAATTTTAAGGCTATAAAAATTATTCAATTATGATTTTTTAAACTCCTACAAAAGAATTATTTTCATCTAAAAAGTTACAAATAACATTTAATCATTCATTAAAAAGAATTTTACGAAAAGTTTGGCTATTCAATGCACCATTTTTCGCAGACTTTTTGTGAGGTAATGATTCAAGTCAGTGGTGTAGATTAACTGCCTTTTTTATTGATTAGCCTTAATTAAATATTGCCAAATGTTGTTACAGTTGTTGAACTTTCGGCTATATGTGATTAAGTTTAACAGGTACCACAAAAAAAGTGAAAATATGAAATATTAATATAAAATAGTTTATAAAAAAGTGAGTATAATAATAAATTGCAACGATTGGTATAAGCATAGAATAAAAATAAATATATGAGAATAAAAGCGTGACAGGATAAAGGAAAGAGAGTTGAAAGAAGTAAAAATAGAGATAAAAAGGAATGAAGGAACATTGAATCGACGAAGCAATACAGAATAGCATCAAAGAGCCTTTTCATGTTTAATAAATATTTTTCGATATATAAGATATTTTATATTTTTAGCTTTATACGCAAATTCGACTCGATAAGAGTAATCTGTGCACAATGTGACTCACTTGTGAATTATGAACAAAGGGACAAGTTAACTTAAACATGAAACAAGGTTCTAAATTTCCCCTACTGGGGCTGGAATCTTCATTAAGTATAGCAAAACAGCATAAGAGTAAGGGTTTCTTGCCCGCGCTAGGAGCGGAACGGAATGGGGAGAATGTGGCAAGCAATTAGTTGAAGGAAGCTCCCCTCCTAAAAACAAGTGACAACTAAGTCTAAAGAGAAAAGAACTCCATAGGATTGATAAATCACTGTAGGTTAAAGCTAGATTCAAATCTTCGCAGCCTGCCGGTGTAGTTGGTGATGAAACATGTGTTAGCAAACAACCCAACAGAATGATTCACTATGAGACAGCCTACTGGTTTAAGATAGGATCTAAGAGCCTGATATTTTATCGAGAAAACTAAAAGGCTAGGAATGAATGAATAATTGCCTTCTAAGGATTTATGAGCATGCAAGTAGAATCGTCCCAACGATTAGCAATAATTTGAATCTAATAAGCATAACAAAATAATAGTTAAAAAACTAAAAAAAAAAAGTCCCTAAATAAAGAACAAAACATAGAAGTATAAAATTAAGAACAGTGATAGACAAAAAAAAATTGTATCGTAAATAAAAGCGTATGGTGTTTTTTAAGATATATAAATAATGGTTCTACTGTTAGCAATAACAGTAACATAAATATTTACAATTGACATCAAAAACCCCACGCTTTTTTACGATAAAATAATTTTTCGTTCATCATTCTATACATTTTTAACTTATTAATAATTATAATGCGCTGGATACAATGCGCATTCTTTAGTTTAATTAAACAAATATGTATTTTCTACTTTTTGGTTCATCTAGACACAGAAGCGTGTTTTCTTGTTTTTTAAACAATTTTTTTTTTTGTAGCATATACAAAACTCTCCAGTTGATCCTGCCAGTAGCAGTATGCTTGTCTCAATGTATGACTTAGTACACGCTTTAGCACTAGGCTCAAGACATAACCGTGTCTTCCGATATGAAAACTCGTTAATCCTGAAGACCCTTGCCAGAATAATTAGACAAATTTACTTAAATATTGTATCGTTATAGGTCCTTGAGAAGTGTGCAACATTTTGATTTAATTCGATGTTTTGAAGTGGCCGAAAATCGAGTTCAAGTTCTGTTGACATGTATGCAACAGAACTTGAACTCGATTTTCGCCCTTTCGCTTTAATGTGAATCTAATAAAATCATTATTAATATCATTACTAATAAATAAATACGTAACTTCAATAAATAAATTACAATTGACGCATTAACAAGTGAAAACATTCATCATACGAAAAATAATTATTACTGTTACGGGCTACTGGGTGTAAAATGGACTAAATTATTACTTAATTCAAGAATCTAATATTTATTAACAAATTAAAAAGAATACAATGAGATTATTTAAAACAGTTAAATTATTAAACTAATATCAATTTACAATAATAATATTCTACTAAATGTTATCTAATTTCTAAGATAATATACAAATAATATAAGATATTGTTTATACTAAGTAACTAAACTATTTATATAAATTTGTACAAATACAATAATATTACACTATAGTTTACAATTACAAATTAACACTTACAGTTCGCTAACTAAAGTCCACCGACCGTAAGACTCTCCAAATATGACAAACTGCCACACAGTTTATTACACTTATTACACGGCCACTAATTGTCACTGTTGCTCACTAAGCACTTATTACAGACTAACTAATACTAACTAACTCACACACACTGCCACTAGTTAACGACTGCTACTCACTGGCTTATTACTGAATCGTCTTATTACTACTAGGTCTTATTACTTCACTGCTTATTACTGACTGCCGCGGCCGAAAACGCTGTCCTTTTTATATAGGCAAGGTAGGTCGTGGTGGGGCATTACTCGGAACAAGATCGAGAACCACCCAGGCCGATCCAGGTTGAACGAGATTGGCCTCGGCAACTTCTTTAATCCCTTCCGCTTAATCCCATTGTTTGCCTAATCCTCTCAGCCGGTCCTACTTCCCGTTCTGACCGTAACATTACTATGATGCCAATGTAGTATATGACCTCTATTCCAAAGAAAAAAACAGAAAACAAATATATTTAAAATACCAATACGGTCAACAAGTGATACATTTTTAATTAATTATTGAATTATTATTATGGATTATTACCGTAGAAAATAAAATGTAAATTAAGATTGATGATGAATAACATGTGATGCATTGTAATGTATTATAACAATCTATAAAGAGGTAACAGAAAACCAAAAAAATACTAAAGACATTATTCCGTGACAGCATTGACATTATCCCGAAAGAAGTAGATTAAAACTTGACATAAAATAGGCCCGTTCCAATTCTACAGATTGGACTTTTACGACAGTGACAAAAGATAACACAAGTACGGACGAGGAATAATTTAGCACTCCAATGGCGGTTTATTGGACAGGGATTAATAGAGATCATTACACCGGAGGAAGGAAAATGGCCGGGTAATAAAAAGTAATGCAATCACCAAGGGAAATATCTTAATGATTTGGATACATTTCTAGATTAAAATCGTTTTGTAACCTTCTTTTTTTTTCTTTTTTTTTTGTATGTTCAATTTCAGAAAGTATCTCATTATATTAATCATATTTAACAGTCTATTAATCATATTTATAAAATAATGTATTGAGTAACGTGTGTACATATGTATATCTATGTACACACAAATTTATTAATTCAATGATTATTTCATCTTATCCTAGTTATGGGCTCATTAAATTAGACAAACGATCGGTTATTTTCAGGTCTATAACTGAGAATTTTTTAAATTTATATACAAGTATTTTTACCATTAACAATTAAAATTTGCTACATCCAATGGAATCGAATATAGTAATCTAGCCACCCTATATTTATAGACCAACAATAATATTGAAAAATATTTTAAAACGCTATAAAATAGACCAATAAAATATTTTATTAATTAAGCCACCTTCGCCTTCTAAAAACAAGGGGCAAGCATAAAGGGAAAAGAACTAATGATTGATCAAGTTCAAGAATTAAACTGGGAACAGCGAGAACATTTTAGAACTTTTAGGAACGATGAACACATAAGCAGTTAAAAATCGTACAATATATAATAATAATAATAATAAAATAACACACTAAGATAACAATCTTAAATATTAAATAATTGCTACTAATCACCGAACCTTAGTTAGATATTCCCTAGGACTGAGAAGATACAAAACATCTTGCGTGTGAAACTAAAAGTACTTTCGCTGAATTATAAATAAAGCATCAAAGATAACTCTACCAGCAATTGGAATAACAAATATTTTAAAATCAATGAACAAAAAAATATTACAATTTTCTTGGTGGATAATTGATTTTAAATAAATCAATGCCAACGTGATCGTATTCAACCACCATTCTAGCAGTACCATTGAAATAAGATGAGTGTACGAGCGGTGTATCGGTTTGTCAATTAATCACTATCAGTTTAAATGAGCTTAAGAGTTGGATGCTTTGAAAAAATATGGGATTACGCTCCCCATTCATTTGTTTAGTTTAAAATCCATCATTCAGAAGTTTTTATTATTCTCAATAAATTGAGTAGAGTTAAACCAGTCTAGGATTTCGCGCAACCTAATCTATTCTAGGATTTCCCAGTATAATACAAAAATTTAACGGTTCTCTTTGAACATTGTAATAAACTAGAAGTAATTCAATCCACAGCTTAATCTTAAACGGAACCATTTTACTTAGATAATTATAGAGAAACTGGTCCGGGTGGAGATCAAAGAAATAATTCCTTAAAAAGAGATAAACTACGCATTGGGAACCGACGTTTCGAAGCACATTGCAGTTCTTTTTCAGGACTGGATAGACAAGATCTATCTCGTATTGTACAATTTTATTGAATAAATTATTTTTAAAAACTCGACTCAACCTGCGGAACAGATACCCTCTGAATTTGGAACTAATCTAAAAAACAAAAACAATAAGCCAGTATTGACTAAAGGAAAGTTTTATTTCCCTAAATTTATAATGAATGAATTTGAATAGCATGCAAAAAAATAATAATCATCAAAATCATCACATCATGCAAAAAAAATAAAATAATTAAGGAATAATTACCCATAATTCGACTTGACCACTTATTCACCAGGAGTGCAGATATATGGACAACTAATGTTATTGGAATTTAATAATTTTATATTAGATAATACTGGCTTATTATGGAAATAATTGTAAGATTTTTAAATTCAACAATCATTAATAAAATCCTTCAAATCCAAAGATCGGTTTCCTAACTATTCCTCCAAAAAAGCTCCTCAACTTGACAAAGTAGGAAGTAAAAAAGCGGAAAAGCGGACTTGAGAGGGCAACCTTCGGAGGAGATCCGGGGTTTTGTCTGGGCCCTTGGTTATTTGGACTGAAAAATGTCGCACAAAAAGTTGGCCGCCATTTGTTACGAAAGCCAGGCAACAATGGCAAACGAAGCGCGATATGTCTCCATACATTACGTCGCCTCATCCGGAGAAATCGTTGCACGTTCTTTTCTTTGCGGTTTTGGGAATTCGGAAAAAACTTCAAGCTTTGAACAAGAGACGGAGACTGGTTCTTCCTGAAATATCCCTCCAATGTAAATTACAATGTAACCAATATTTTTTAATTGAATCGAAGAAAAAAATTAATATTAATAATTTGGGCTCAGTACACGCTAGAGGTGGTATAGCTACTTACCCAACAGTTTTGCATGGAGGTTATTTGGCCAAAATAGCGCTCAACCGCTTTATAGCCCCTCCCAAAAAAGGTTAACCACTTTATTATTGATGCTAATAAAGATCTACAGAACCCACAGGGACTATATATGGCTATTAAAATATTATAAATAATTACTCTGTCACATACGGATTCTAACCCGAGACCTACAGCTCGGCAACTCAGCACTCAATACACAGAAGCTTGTTCCCTTAAAATATAAGATAACCCCGATAAAATATAAGAAAATAGAATAATAAGGCTTTTGCGAACTCGAAAGCTCGATGCCGATAATACCAATCTCTGCTTACAAACTTACATCCACGGGCAACTACCTAATCCGCCAGATCACTCTCAGCGCAATCCTCCCACTTACGCTTCAGCTAACCTTCAGACGCTTCCCAGCCGGTACAGTACTCATTAAATTCTTAGGTATTCGTACGTTACTAAGCCCAGCAACTTTATAAGCCCCTCTTAATCTTCGTGACTACTAATTATATATTTTCTAATTGAATCGAACACAAAAATTAAGTAGAAACTATTTCGGTTTTAAGTGAAAAATGAATGATGATAAAATTATCACAGGATCAACTTCACTGCCTTTATTAACTACTTCAACTTCAGAGCGACAAACAACAGTATATTGAGCGTTAAGTAAACCATATCTTAGGTCCTTAGTCAAGTAAAATTGCATACAATATAATACAAAATAGAAAAAACTGGAAAAAAATAATTGAGCACCCGAAAAATTGGCCAAACTTGCAAAAATTTTAGATTTGCTTCATCACAGAAAATAATAGACACGTCATAAATAAAAATAATGGAAAAATATTTATTCTTCCTAAAAGAATAAACTTTAATATGCAACTTTACAATTAAAATTTTATCGCAGAAAGTAGCTACATTTCTTTTTACTTGTAGACACTTATAATAAAATGTATGAGCCTCAAATTATATGTAAAAATTATTTATGATTTTCTTCGAAATTTCAACTTCTTACAAATGATATTGTTGTATTTTATTGTATTGATTTTATTTCTAGAAAAGAATCTATTAAAATAATCTCGACCATCATTAGAAAGTTTAGTAACCTTTAGGAATTTTTGCCATAGAAGTAGCCTGGACCTTGAACTCCACATTTTTTCACCAGAAAAAAAAAAATTAAATTAAATAAATTTAAATAGTCATGATAAACTGCTAAAATTAAGGACAGGCTGTAGAATATGGATAAACTAACAGTGAGACAAACAAAAACTTTGAAACAACTGAAAGATCAAATTTTATATAAAGAACAAGAATCACCGTAAATCCATAATTTTATTATTGTAAGAATACTAAAATAAAAATAAACATTTACTTATTTTAAATAATAAAAAAAGTAGAAATATTTTTTAAAAATGAGACAGAAGCTGCGAGCCTCACCTACATTAGTGAAACGACAGGTGTCAGAAAGGCCAAATTGTCTTAATTACTGAATTAACGTGTCCCCGTTTTTTAGGTTAAATCTAACAATTTTTACGAACAAAATAATCCACAATGGCCGCAGTGTCCCATTTGTTATTGATTTGGCCCGAATCCAATATCAATCTTTCCAAGACAAACTTTATTCCAACTCAAACCCAATAGTTTCAAACCTAGCAACCTCTTCGATTCCTGATAATCCTTCTCTATTCTTGCCACTATCCATGCCATTATGTATCATTACTATCATTTACTTGCTGCATTGTAAGAATAAAATTGTAAATTTCAATGACTAAATTAATTTAAAAATAAAAGAAGCTAGCTTAAAAACAATTTTACTAAGAATACCTAGTAAAATTTCAAATAGATTTATTAATTGTGGAAAGGAATACCACATGGCAAACTTGATGTATTTATCTGATCAAAGACATTGAAAACAATACTGCCTCCAACGACTGGACACCTTTAAACACCCACATCTACCTGAAGTACTCGTTTACCCAGTGAATAGTCGGTTCTGTGTCCATTATCTTAACAAATATTCATTCATTGGATGATCAAGTGGAGTGGTAACGACTACCAAACGGCAACAACCTACTATACTCAAGATGTACATGTACCATGTCAAGTACTCGCCACGGATCCCTATCCTAATTATATCTGGAAAGGCAAAATTTCCGCAGTATCATCCTCCGATCAGCCATTGCAATATAAAGTGACGTTAACAAACAAACTATCAAAGCGTAGTTTTAGTTTATTTCTCCTTTAAATTCCTCTTCCGAAATGGGGGAGTACAATGGAAAGGAAACGCTCCATCAATCAGTAACAATGGTTCCACGGCTTCGAGCTTATCCCACCTCGCGTTACAGATCGGATTAACATCTGGAAGAAGATGGAATGCAGGTCACCAAGAGGAGTCAATAGAATTTTGTGTACTTGCTTTAGTAGAGGTCAAAAGGGTTCTATAAACACCCCCATTTACATTTAGTTTAAAAAACACGCTTTTGTAATTATTTTATTAGTTATATTGCAACAAAGAAATATATTAGTTTACAAAAGACGCTTTTATTGCTAGATAAACTAAACAACAGAAAATGAATAATAGTTTTTAAAAAATCTGAAGAATATGCGTTTGTAGCCAGCGAACTAAAAAGTAGAAAATTAATTAAATTTTTAAAAATACGCTTTAATATTAAAGAAAACGAAATAGTAGAAAATAAATCTCAATACGTTAAAAATAAGAATAAGGCAATGAGCAAAATAATTTATTTAGTTTTTATTTTGAAGAGAATAGATTTGTCCAGGCCGGGATTCGAACCCGGGTCGCCCACGTCACTAGCGGGGTGCTCTAACCAACTGAGATAACCTGGCTCGTAAAACGGTCAGACAAGTCCATTCTCTTCACCGATCCTATATCCCTGTCTTCTCGCAATTTATTGGTTACCGATACGGGGATATAGGATCGGTGAAGAGAATGGATTTGTCTGACCGTGTTACGAGCCAGGTTAGCTCAGTTGGTTAGAGCACCACGCTAGCGTGAGCGACCCCGTTCGAATCCCGGCCTGGAGAAATCTTTTCTCTTCAAAATAAAAATATTTAAAAATTATAACAATTAATAAAGCATAAAGAATAAATAAATTATAATTTATTTAGAGTTATAAAATGGGTTGCTTTTTAAGATATTTTCATGACTAATTTCACAAAATATATTATCAGGCAATACAGATTTACAATTAGCATCTAACGCCTCACGCTATTTTATGGTAAACTGATTTTTTTTGCCATCATTCAATTCTTATTTTAAACTTATTGACAATTGTTTTCTACTGTTTCGTTTTTTTTTCTAATTAAAGGGTGTTTTTTAAAATACTATTCATTTTCTACTTTTTAGTTCCGCTAGCTATAAACGCGCTCTTTAGTTATTTTTTTAAAAACGATATTTATTTTTTACTTCTTAGTTAATGTAGCTATAAAAGCGAGTTTTTAAAATTTCTTATATCTTTCGGTCCACAATATATGAAACTCCCCAGTTGATCCTGCCATTAGTCATATGGTTGTCTCAATAAATAAACCATGTATGCCTTAGTACAAATAGGCACAAGACAATACTGTGTCTTCGGATAGGAAAAAATCGCTAATGCTGAAGATCCAGGTCAGGATAATGATACTAACTTGCAAAAATATTAAACCAGAAAGAAATCGGATTTCAACAAGTTAAGTTTGAATTCTCACGAGATTGACGACACTTATCTCGGAGAGCAGCTGGACGATTGCGTCATTCACTTCAACAGTTGTGCCAGTGTTTATAGAGTAAAGAGTTCTTTGACCCTACGCATGTGTTCGGAGTAGTTGTGTCAATTTCAGAAGTGGGCAGGGGACGTGAGAAAAACCATCCTTCCACAACAGGAACAGAAGGATGACAACCGCAATAATTCTCCGGGGATGTGTAATCAATTTGGACACTCTTCTGAAAAATCTTAATGTAACAATAATATTTACAATAACAACCTAAGATATAAACTAATGTTACGAAAAACCTGTACACAATTCGTGAGGATTTTGGGCTCAGTACAAGATAGAGTTGGGACTGTTTCTAAGACAACAGTTGTGCAGGGCCAAGGGGGCTATCAACCGATTCGTAAATCCTCCCACAAACGTTACGTACTGTATTAATGATTCCAAAGAAGATCTGCAGAACCACAGGGACCATCTGTGCCTGTTAAAAGATTAAATAATTAATAATTACGTTAGGATTCGAATCCGAAACCTACAACTTGGCAATTCATCACTCTAAACACAGAACCTTATCCCCTTAAAATACAAAACAACCGCGATAAAATACAAAAAAAAAGAAAAATAAGACTTAGCGAACCCGAAAGCTCCATCCCAAACCACCAAACCCACTACCCAAACCTAAATCCACCAGATCATACTTAAAACAATCCTTCCACCTACGTCTCGACCTAACCCTCAGCGCTTATTAAGTTTTTAGGAATTCGTACATTTCTAACCCAGAAACTTTTCAAGCCCATCTTTTAATACAAGAAAAATAACCGAGTAACATTACATAAGAACGGAAACATCTCGGCAATATTTACAATCAATACGCTCAAGGAAAACGTATAATCTACGAAAACAAAAAATAAATACATTTAAAAAAAATAAATACTGGAAATCGAAAGACAATATGGGAAATAGAAGAGGAAAGGCGAATGTAAACATGAGGTGTACTTTCTCCATCTCTTACACGACCCAAAGTGGAATAACATTTCGTATCAGATCCTGAGTAAATTCTGATCTGATCATGTGCTAAAAAGGGAATAATTTTTTTTATAAAAATGGAAAAATACTGACATTATTTATCCTTATGGTAATTTATAATAGTTAAGGTTTCTTGCAAACTTCATTCGAAATTCGAGGGGGTTCATATCCAACAGTGGTGGATAAAATATTTATTTGTTAACAGCGGCGGTTGGATTCTGTAGGATTCAGCATACCCTTCTGGGGCTCGCCCTAACACTAAAATAGGGATACCAGCAATTGCAAGTGATCTCAAAATCATTACCCTGCACAACCGTTGTTTTAAAACAAATCCATCTCAACTATGAACCGAACCCAAGGCTGTAAAGTCTTAAGATTTTTTTTATTTATTAGATCACTAATTTATCATAGAAATGAGAGTAACCATAAATAAATTGCTAAAGAAAAAAAAAAGGTCAGCATTTAGTAGGTATCATTAATGTCATGGTATATTCATTGCCTTGGAATTTATCCAATTGAGTGGTCATTGAAGTTTCATAAAATTTGACGTTCAGTCATTCAGTTTTTAAACTAATTAGAGTGAAGAATTATTTTAACGGATTTTTCTGCATTACAGTAGCTTGGTACCAAGATCATTCATATGTTTTTGCGGTACAGAATTTTTTCCATCCCAAATTCAATATTATAACCCCAATATGAGTTCAATAGAACTGTTCAACTCCTGCAAAGAAGAAAAAGTGCTATATTTTTTTACAGGATAAAGGTATTACCCCCAAGGCAAGGCTATCCGTCTTGAAATGTTTTTGAATACTAAACAGAAGTGGTTCTGTTACAAACGAATCTGTCAAGATTTAAAACGGTTATGTTCGAATGCATGGTTTGAGAGAGCAGGTGAATAAATCTTGAGGGGTATGGCTGAATTTTTCACTATTTAAAATCATATTTCAGACTTTGTTTCTATGATCCATTAAGATAAATGAATGCAGTCGTTTGAGAAACACCTCATGTCCATTTTTGGCCAAAATTGAGTTAGACATATTAAATTGTTGGTGAAGGTTAGACAAATCCAATATGCATTTTTGGAAAATGTGTACATATTATTTGAAAAATAAAATACTGATTTTTATTAATAATTTGAATTTTTTTACATTTTATTTCATACCTCATAACATATCGTTTAGTCAGTCATTTGAGAAACAACACATCTCAGAAACAACAACGTTTATAATTTTTTTAAATATCAAAATAGAAATAAAAAAAATTTATTTTGGTAGAATTAGCTTACCAAACCCCTGCAGAAACATATACAAAAATTATGGACCAGCTGAGTTTTTTTTTTATTTCCGGAAAGTTTACTTTTTTGGATATGGGGTGTTTCTCAAATGACCGATTGAAATATGGTATTAACCTGTTTTAATATTTTCTAATCCTATGTTAGTTGATTAATAATAATAGAAGTCACTAAAATTTAACTGGCAGTCCTAAAGTAGAAAAGATCCATTGTTCCAAATACGTCAAATGAAATCCGTACACACAGATCAAAAACTTGAATACTCGCTATCCGAAGCAGAAGTAAATGGTAGCGATTAGTCACAAACACTATAAAACTGAAAAGGCAATGATATAATGGGATCATAAACCGATCCATAAATAGGAAAACAATGCTATTAATTATCGGAAGAGGCAGATTCCCGACGGGACAAACTACACTAGCGTTCCAACAGAGCTAGGATAATCTATACAGAAGTTGGTTATTCATAGCCGACGATAGGGAGACCGCTCTCGCTACGTGTAACTTGCCACAATAGCCAGTCACGTAATTGGGAGGTTGGAACGAGTGATGTATGGGCGTAGCTATGGAACCCTACACCCCCGTGTAGGCCCACGGGCTGCAAGCAAACATTAAAGATTATATTCCATAATGTGCTTCGACTAAGTTTGTTTAACAATTCAGACCCTCCGCAAACCTTAGACAAACAAACGCGGTAGTGAAACTTGCAACGTTTCGCCAAAATGTGACATAACAACAGGCAAACTTGGTTGAATAGAGAAGGGCACGCACTCAAAAGACAATGCTTCTCGTATGAACCTCAACTTCAAATAGAGCCTGTTAAAAATAATAAATAAATTTCAAAAACGTTCCAAAAAAATCTAAGGACTAAAAATTATAGTTCTGAAATACAGTATAATTACTTAAAGCGCCGAAAGGAGGGAAAGGCGAGGAAATCCACGAAAAAGATGGATAGAAGGAATTGAGGAAAGTATACCCGGCCATGGTCTGAGGGAGGAAGATATACAAGACAGAACAAAATGGAAAAAACGAATTAAAGGAAATTTTTGGTTGAAGGAAACCTCAATCTGAGGAAATTCTTAGGGAGAAAATTATAATAAATAAATGTTACCCCTACCTTCCATATATTGAGTTTAGAGAGATTGTTTTTATTTTATTATTATGAGGATATAATAAATACTGTATTCAGATAAAAGTTAAAATATATTGTATATTCATATTATATGTACCAAACTGCATTAACTGGATAGGTATATTGTAACTTAAGATTGTTGTTTTATTAAACAGCAACTAATAAACCTAGTAATAAGTACATTAATTATACTAAAATAACAACCATTAAATAAATATATATAAAAAGTGTATAACTAAGATTCTTTTATTGTTCATGTTTATTCATTTAACCTCATTTTTATGATACTGTTACTATCAGAGAGACAAGAGGGACCGGCTGAAGGGATTGAGATAGGCCGGAAGGGATCAAAGAGTTGCCGAGGCCCTTCGCGTCCAGCCTGGAATTGCCAAGACCTCCCCACCCCGATCAACCTTACCAATATAAAAGAGCCATCTGTTTCGGCCGAGTTAGTTAGTATCAGTCAGTAATAAGGTAGTAAAGAAGTGACAGCGTGAGTGACAGTAACGGTTAGTGGAAGTGTGATAAGTAATAATTAAGTGTAATAAACTGTGTGTCAGTTCGTCATATTTGGAGAGTCTTACGGTCGGTGGACTATAATTAGCGAACTGTAAGTGTTAATTTGTAGTTGTAAACTATAGTGTAATATTATTGTATTTGTACAAATTTATATAAATAGCTTAGTTAGTTAGTATTAGCAATATCTTATATTATTTGTATATTATTTAAGTAATTAGATAACAGTAAGGCCTAGGTTATAATCTGTAGAATATTGTTACTGTAAATTGATATTAGTTTAATAATTTAATTGTTTTAAATAATTTCCTTGTAGTCTTTGTAATTTGTTAATAAATATTAGTAACTTGAATTTAGTAGTTGTTTAGTTCATTTTACACCCAGTAGCCCGTAACAATAAGATGGCTAATTGGAGGATTCAACAGTTGGTGACAGTGTGAGTCACGTACGTGTCGCTTCATAGATACGGGAACGCCATTTTACCTCCTTCCCGAACGACGGCATAACGAAGAATTTTTTACCTTTGAGATTCGTACTATCTTCTAGCGATAGGAGGATAAACACAAACCATATTATCGTTAATTAAATATGTTCGCAGGTGAACAATCGTTTACCGCTACGAAAGTTATGCTATTTATGATTTGTTTTTAAATTTAAATTGACCATCACATACCTAAAACAAATAACTTTTAAAAACAAATCCGCAATAAGATTTCTCAATCTGGTAATACGACAAATCGTACTACATATTCGGTAAGTAATCTGGACTTGACACATTTAAGATAGAAAAATTTTCGAAATATTAGTTTGAAGCGATTTGTATATATATAATGATAATAAAATTCACAAAATGTATCCAGATAACTACAAATGTTAAAACTGTCAGAGAAACATGTTTTGGCTAGTAGGGATGCTTAAGATTAACAAAGAATAAAAAAAAATGGCTAAAACCGTAATTAAACAATCGTAGTAAAAAACAACAGATCTTTAATAAACTTTGTCAACGTATATTAAAAATCAGAAAGCAGCAACATTTATGTGCATTACACCTTCAAGAAGGAAACATTTTTTTAGGAGAAAAAACATTTTAAAATAATTTGAATCGTTATAATTTTCGCAAAAATAAATTACCCTTGAATAAATAAAATTATATAATGATAGGAAAACTCACTCAATATATCCAATATAATTACGAAGATTAAAACTGTCAGAGAAACATGTTTTGGCTTTTAGAGATGCTTACGACAAGAATAACGATGAATTCTTTTCTTTTTTTTATCGAAGAAGAAAAAATTCACTAAAATCGTAAAAAACAGGTGTAGTCGAAAAACGAGGAGTGATGGGATGACAGTAAATTAAAATTCACCGACGTTTTGCCGGAGAATGACATATACCTGTCTGCACCAGTCGGATGAATATCCAGCCAGCAAGGTTTTTTACAGAAGCTGGATAATATTTATGATGCTAAACTTAGCAACCTAACTCCTGATAGGGCAGCTAACTTGTTTTTTGGACCGTTAACTACCAAAACAAAATTATCAGTGTTAAAAAAATATTTTTATACCTCACCAGGTATCTCTAGTTAGGAAAGGCATAAAGCTTTTTTATTTAATTTTTAGCAAAAAAAAAAAAGGAATTACTTTTGTTGTTTTTTTCAATTTTATTGTAAATAAAGATATATTTTTAAAAATATCATTAACAGACTTCGGTTACACAATTTATTATTTATATTTAATTTTTAGCCAAAAAATGAATTGCTTTTGTTATTAAGTTACTTATAGTTTATAGTAAATAAGGATTTCTTGAATAACATTGACAAACTCCGGTCCGACAATTTCTTATTTAAATTTAACTTTTAGTAAAAAATTAATTACTTTTGTTATAAAGTTTTTTCAATTTTATTGTAAACTAGTGATCCTGGTCTGGGACGGGAAGTAGCAGAAACTTAGGAGGAGTGGAGTGAATCCTTTAAAGGATCTGGTGGCGCAACTAAGTCGTCTAGTTTAATCTTACCGTTGGAACAACATATACCCTAGGACACGTCACTCCATTTTAGAACTGAGCAGTATTGACAAACAATAGAAGGAGAGCCTACAGATATCGCCGGATCGTTTCTGTAATCAATTGTCGAATAGTAATTCATTCCAGAATGTTCTTTATTGCACCATCTATTATACGTTCCACTGCAATTAATTTGAATAATATACCTTCAATCGATTAATTCGACCATTTTCGTTGCTTCGATTCAAACGAACTCTTTTGACAGACGAAGTACAGCGTCCAATATTAGATCTTCGCCGAGGCATGATTAAGTTATCATGTGTTAATTTTTCCAACATTTCCGCAAATTATCGTTATATTCCAACCCATTTACACAAAACCTCGCCAAAGTATACACCTAAACCTTCCTGGTGAATCACTCTATCTATTGGTTAAAAGCGCATGAAAAGCGTGCAGTAGTTATTGAGTTTACAGCGAACAAACGCGGCCGAGGACTTTGTTTTATAATATGTATAATTGAGAATTTATTTTTAACAATAACACAAACAAACATCGATTAGTTTTTTTAAATTTATATTAAGTATTTAACGATAAATGAATCCTGTACAATATACAATTTGCCGATGACCAGGTCATTATTCCAAATGAAGAAGATGTTTCCTTTATGATGAGGAAACTGCTGGAAGCCTATAAGGCAGGAGGCCTGTAAATCAGCAAAACAAAAAGCGAGTACATGGCATTAAATAATAGTGGAAACTCCTCGGTAAATGTAGGGGAATGGGATTTGACCCCAACTGGACAATTTAAATATTTAGGCAGGGGGCTTTCAAAGGGGAGCAGCATCAAAAAAAATATCAACGAAAAGTAATTAGGACTTTAAATTCTGTTATGTGGATTAAGGATGTCATGATGACAACAAAAAAGAGACTCTACAATTCGTTTCTTATAAGTACCGCCCTGTATGCCTCAGAAACCTGGTCCGTTTTAATGAATTCGGCAAGAAAACCGCTATCAATGGAGATTTGGATTTTTGGAGGAGTATTTGTAGGATCAAGACTACAACACGTTCCGAATAACAAAATTAGGGAAGCAGTAAGCAAACCACTTAACATCCTGTACTCAGTTGAAACAAAAAAACTGAGTTGGTTTGGTCATGTTATGAGGATGGCGGACGGCCGATAGCCTAAAAGGGTACTGAAACATGTACCATCGAAAAAGAGGAAGAGAGGTCGCCCAGAAAAGAGGTGGATGGAAGGGATCTCGGAAGCAATGGCGGCAAGAGGAGTTAAGAGAGGAAGACTGCTGTGATAATAAGGAATGGCGCCAGGGGCTATATAAATTAGGCTACGACATATGACGCGTTGTTGTATTAAAGTCGTCCATATATATATATATATATATATATATATATATATATATATATATATATATATATACTATAAATGATTTTTTTATGTTATGAAGTTTAAATATTTTTTAATAATCGTTAATAACATGCTCGGGTTTAACAATTTTTTATTTAAATTTAATTTTTAAGAAAAAATAAATTACCTTTGTTATTAAGTGACTTATATTTTATTGTAAAGAAGGATTTTAATAATAACATAAACAAAATTAGGTTAAACGACTTTTTATTTATTTTTTATTTTTAGAAAAAATGAATTACTTTGGTTATTGGAAATTAAGTCCGTATGTTATTGAAAATAAGTTCGGTTAAACAAAATTAACTGACTACTAATAATAACAGAAAATCCACATGAATTAAAGATTGCGTCTAAAGATTTTAAAAAAATTATAATTAATTGGTTCCAACACATATTAATAAAAATATATAAGTATAAAAGTAGATAAAGCCTCGTGTTTTAAGATTTGCCTATTATAGAACTTAAATTAATTTTTAATTTTTTCTTTTGTACATATAATGGTTGTCCAATCCCGTGAGGTACGGATATGAGGGTTTATGGTGAACTTGTAATATTTACAAGCTAATAATGGAGATCTACTAAGTTTCGTTTTGGGAGCTACTGAATTTCAGCTTTGTACAATTTGTGAACTTGGATACCCTCAAATCTTGCGGAGACAGAAAATATCTGAGAATATTTGCTTTCACATTTCTATTTCATTGTTGTGCCCGAGAATATAATAAAATCAGTAGAAGGTTACCCAATAAAAAACTGTTCCTTAAACTTAATGAACCCAATATGACCATACTAACCTATTTGTCCACCCGAGTTGCTTGGAGGTTCAATTAACCACAAAGGTTTGGCATATTTTAAACATAATTACGCGTCAGTATTAGCCATACAATTTCAAATATACTGGTTTCATTTGTATAATTTGTATCACTTCGTCTAAATTTCACTAATACTTCTATTTCTGTTGTAGAAAGAAAAAAATTAACTACCTTGTATAAGCAAATTAAAATACGATTAGAATCTCATGTTGAGGACCTGTACAGAAAAGTCTAGACCTCGTAGTGGAATTAGATCAAGGTAAAACGATAAGCAATACCACATTCCGAAGCACTGGTTCTGTAGGCGTCCTAAGCGACCTAAGCGACCATATGACGACTTGCAAGGAGGTTCACAGGCATCAACATCAACAAGCTAAACGCAACGACAATATTCCTTTTTAAGTGCAAGACAATATCAATTTAGATGACATCATCATCAAGTAGATTAAAAAAATTATATGGGTGTAAATGTAATTTATAAAACCAAACCGAACACAAACGTACTCATATAAACATTCTCAGTTTTCAGATTAAAATTTTCTAATTGATGAATGAATGATTATTTATATATAAGTGCGTTTTATTTATATCATTGCGACGCTTCACTCATCCAGTTAGATATTTTAAAAAACAAGCTATCTTAGTTGATATTGTATGTATTTTTGTTTCACTATTTGGCATTGTAATTTGCATGCATATGTAACTATCAATTGTTTCTCTCTCTATAATTATTGTTTTTTTATTCTTTAAATGTTATCATTGGAGGTAATTCGAATTTTTTTTCATTAATTCTTTCTCATTTGTTAACTTAATTGTATTAATTAATTAAATGTAATCAAATTATACCCTAAGACATAATAATAACATGCATAGAAAACTATATTGTTATTCTAAAGTAGTCCCAGAATAAATAAAGACTTTATTATTATTATACAAGTACATACAGACATTAGATAAATAAAAATTGCTCATAAATATAATAAATTGGAGGTTAAAACAAAAATTATCCTTTGTTAAAATTATTCCTTTTAAATATGCATATATTTTTATTTATACATAAATATGCATACATCTGTCGCTTCAGAACGAAATAATCGATTAATGTTAATATAAAAAAATTAATAAACAATGCCTTATTCTCATTTTAATAGTATAATTAATTATATCACGAGGATTTTAGGCTTTGTAGTAATCTAACAAGCATTACAGTTCCTGTCAAACCGTTGCACACGGCCTCTTGAGGAAAAGATACATTTAAATCTAGAATAGGGAAAATTAATCAAAAGGCAACCCTTCCCCCCGTGTCACCATTAGAAGGACAATTAATCAAAGGAGGTTATTCAGTCACCTCTGTAACAATTCAGAATGAGTGTAGTTTGATGATTCGTCCCAAGATGCGTGGATAAGCTTTCAGACAAGGAAGAAGGAATTTGATTAAAACTGAAGAGATCTTAGGCCTCTTTCCGTTTCTCTTCATTAAATCCCTTTTGTGTCTCATTTATACGGCCTTTGAGAACGAAATATAACACAACAGGAACAAATGACGACTGATTGTGATGTACTGACTGACACGAATGGTGGAGCGAAAAGAACGTAATACCATTTGTATTAGTATTTATTCTATATGGCTGTTAGCAGAGATCAAAGACAAAGCATACTAAGTAGTGGTTGCAGTAAGTTTCAAAATTAAAATCAACGTATTGTAAAAAATAAAATTAAAACGATCAAACCCTCATAAACGCAACTTAAATCGACAGATATTTACGAATACACAAATTGCAGGAAATAAATTAAAATCTATATGAAGGGAAAGTTTTAATTGATGCACATTAATTTCACCATAAAACAATATTGCAGCTGAAAAATCCACGTGCCTACTTAATTGCTTATAATAGAAACATTATGGGAATAATAAAATCGATCCTAATTGGAGCACTAATACAGATAAAAGCCTCCATAAGACTCTTATGAATATAATCTTTATACTTTCCTCTGTAACTGTGCATTTTTACTTAGTATTTAATCCATATAATAGATAGGAAACATCCGATTGAAGCAATTGTGTTCATAATTAAACTTGAATTGCCAATAAAAAAATCTGTATGATTGAAAGATATAAAATAAAAAGTGGAAAGGCAAATAAAATTGTAACGTAATCAGAGGTGATCAATAGGTAAAATAACAAAATAAAATAAAAAAAGGACGAGAAGAATGAACTTTGAACAATGCAAGAGCAAAAAATAATTTACCTGTACCACTAGGACCCGTGAACGAGTCTGGGGGTTCAATACATGGTTGAGACTGTACTGTTTCATGGACAACGGTTCTGCAAGGAGGTGACTTCTCCTAGGTCACGCTCAACCACCAGGTTTTCCCCCTTATAATGGGTACCCTATTTTTATATTTTATAGAGGCTGGGTGAGCCCCAGGAGGGTCCTAGATCCTATATGATCCATCTCCGGTTGCAAACATACTAAATAAAAGTAACTGTCCGGGATTTGAACCAGGATTTCCGGCATGGCTACTCAGTGCTCAACCACTGAGCCACTCCGCTATAAAAAAAATAATTACCAACATAAAATATTGACAACAATCTTGTTTTTAGCACATTTTTTTACAACAGTTAACTATGAGACTGATAATTAATTCATTTATTATTATTTTATTTTACATTCACATCTGCGTAGTATCGCATCCAGCAATTTTTAATTGTAATCCATTTTTTCGATATCTTCTTTGTTTGCATCTTTTTTATAAAAAATATTAGCCAAATTTGACAAACTTTTATCGCCTAATAATGATTTTACAATACATTTTTTTATTCCCGGCAAATCCAGGTGTTGTATCGCAACCAGAAAAACAATGCAGAAATGCAACGATATTTTTGAAAGATTCATATTTTAAACTATTAGACATGAAAAATAGATCTTTTATATTTCCAGAAAATAAATGTCATGATTAATTGAATTTAATTGATTCAAAAGGACCAAAATATCAATACCTTGACCCATATTAATGACAGTTTTATTAGTATCTCTGGCAATCTCTATCGAGGTCTTGTACATTGTACATCATAAAAAAAAAAATTTCGGATTCGAGATTTTTTCGTTTCTTTGCATTTTCTGAGAACATTTACCATAGTAATGTATATTTTTTTACATCAGAAAGTAGAGATTTCAACGAACAAAAATCCCACCGACTTCTTAAAAAAACAGATATTTTGACGTGAGAATTTTCGATTGAAATTAGGGTGCTTTTTCGATATTAAGTCAAAATAAGGTGAAAAATAAATATTTTAAATTAAAAAAATTACAGTGTTTGGGACATAAAAATGTAAGTTTTCACCAAATTTCGTTAAAAAAAAAAACTTGATTATTTGAATTTTTCACATAAATTTTGATGTTATGTGAAAAAAGTGTAAATACAAAAGTTGTAGATCTTTTTATTACCTACAACTTTGCTATTTAACTTTTTTCTACAGGACTTGTAATTTTGCCGGAAATCGAGATAAACCGTTTTTTACCCTTAAATTAAAACCTTCCACATCCCGACCTCAGATCACCGTAAATTATATTCTCTTCCTTTTCCAATGGGTTTCATCCTACTATTATTTTATTTGGTTTCAAAAATTATCGACCCTGGTCTAATAATGTTAGTTCAGAATTAATAATAGTTAATCTAGTTAGTTCATATCTATTTTTGGTTTATATATTTTTGGTTTGGGTAGTGGTACGTGGTCGGACGGAGTTTTGCAAGCAGAGATTGGTTATATCGGTATTGAGCCTTCGGGTTCGGTAAGCCTTATCATTATAATATGTTAATATAGTAAGAGTATGTATACTGCCTCGCTGGGTATGAAATGCATATTATATAAGTAACCTCCTCAATCTGCTCGATTAAATCGTATTAGGATTTGCCTAGTTCCATTTAAGGTTTTAGACACAATTGATTGGGCAACAAATTAATATTTTAATTCAGGGGAAATTAATATTGTACAATGAGTAGAGATTGCAATCCGAGGGTAAGCTCAAAGTAATCCTGAAGGGTAGGTTCGCTGTAAATCGATCCTGGCGGAGCAGGAATACTCCTTCGAATTCTCAACTGAATGCCTGATCAAGTCGGAATTCTTCGCTCAGCTTACTTAATAATGAAGTTAATTACTTAGTAAAGACGGAAAAATCAAAGGGCAGGAATCATCATTTATTCGGATAACGCACAGAGTGACCTCCCACTAATATAACTTATAATGTTTTATAGGCTATTAATATTTTGCACAGAAAACTAATATGATAAAATATTTAAACTTAATCAGTACAGCTACAATCTGTGAAGGTCTTGGGTTCAGTACGAGGAAGAGACTACTGTTGCTAGGACAACTGTTGTGCTGAGAGGTGATTTGCCCTAGATCACGCTCAACCGCCAGGTTATTCCCTGATTAAGCGTATTCACTTCACAGAGGCGGTTCTGCAGATCACAGATCCTTAAGGGCCCATCTCCGACTGTTAATAGATATAATAAACTATCTGCCACAATCCCTGAGTCCTTGGCTGCGGAATGGCAACTCAGCACTGCTACTGAGCTACCCTCCTACCACAACTAATAATATTAATATTGACACTGAATATTTTTGTATAAATGTTTATAAAAAGAGTTTATATAATTCACTCGAGCAAATACGCAAAAATATATATAAAGATTTTGTAGTTATTTATCACGCCCATTTGAAAATATCAATCTGATACACGTCTCACAAAAAACATGTATGTATACAATAACATTAAATCAGTTATTTAACGTTCCATATAAATAAAGTAAATTTTTAGTAAAATGGATTTTTAACCCATGAACTTTCATCAGTGCTTCTTGTTAGTAATGTTAACTTCATTGACCTCCCCTCTTATTTAAAATGTAGAAAAGCCAGATCTAGGAGATAAAGGGTAGAGTAGGGATTATTAGGGATGGGTAAGGTTGTATCAATCTGATACTTTGTATCTGATACTGAAAAGTAGTTGATAAAAGTATCAGATACAGTCCAAATGTACCTGATACTTTTGTATCAATTGATACAAGTATCAGATATGGTCAGATTGATACAACCTTATCCATCCCTACTGTAAAATCCGGTACTCGTGACGTGGAACCGCCATAACAAACCAAGCTCATTTTGGTAATAAAATTACATCGTCTCACGGATTTAAAAAAATATTATCTACTATTAATCACGGTCCTTTTAATAATAAATAAATAATAAGCAATAGTCAACCACTGATTTAAGCTCCTCTGAATTGATTACCGGCGAAAGACCAATTTCGCCGCACTTCCCCTTAGTATTAATAAATAAATAAGTAAAAATAATAGTGAACAAGTTTTCACTTATTATCAATATAATCTGTAATTAGTCGCTTATCACATATGTAGAAACGAAAATAAACTATGAAATTAGTTAACAGTAAAGGGTGGTTGAAATAACATTTTCCGAGATCGCCTCCTAATATATGATTTTTCACAAGCAACTTTCGCAAAAAAACCTCGACCTATGTCCGGTAAAATATGGGTTCATTAATGGATATATCTATACCATAAAGTAAAGGCAATTGACATAAATGATTAAAATCGGGTAAAAAAAAACAAAACAAAAAACAGCTATAGCGTTTTAAAGAGTATAGCGTGCGGTGGTGGACAGACAAATTTTGTATTACAACCCAAATTCTACTTTTCTTGGAACGTGAATAGCAAAAGTTTGAGGTAGGGTTAACAGCTTTTTTTTTTGTTCAATTCCATAGCTTTCAAAAAATAATTAACCAATGAAAAACATGATTTTAATCATTTGATGCCTTGTGCAGGTTACTATTTCGGCGAATAACTCTTTTTCCTTTAAAAATGATAACAGAAACTGATGACCCAAGAAAGGCTTCTGTGTGGCGTATTTGAAGAGTAAGAGTCGGGATATCTGTATTCAACTAAAAAAGTATCAAGTAAAAGTATCAGATACAGAAAAGTATCAGTATCACTTGTATTCAGATACAGGAAAATCCAGTATCTACCCATTCCTAGAGATTATGGTGAGACTAGAATATAATTAAGAGAGCAGTCGCTCTATGATGGAAGAAAAACAACAACCACCAAAAGAAAAAAAAACCAGATCGCTAACAATAACATAAAAATTATTTAATTGGGGAATAACCTGGAAAGTGCCTGTAACACCGAACAATTCACCTTTTTGTAAAACCTTAGGCCAAGAGAGAACGTCCTTACCAACCACTGAATTCAAGATCCTTCATGGACGGTAGGATTTACATGCAAGATTAATCATTGAGGTCTTTAGGTTAAGTCTGAAAAAACTAAATGAAAAAAAATATGCTGGATATTTCAACCGGTATTAAGGTTCGATGGTGACTATAATGGTTAACAAACAGTAGACTTTACTTGTAATAAAAAAATATATTTACAATGATATGGAATGATATAACATAGATACGCATTAGAAAACGATATAAAGATTTGAAAATGTTTTTATTTTAACCCAAGTCATTATTCCCACAAAAACTTCAAGTTCAAATATGATAAAACTAAAAACATGACTTTGTAAAAAAAAAAACATGTTGGAAATTGAATATCACCTACTGAAGTCTTAACTCAAAAATGCCATATTTTGATTTATGCCGTTCTTCTAAAGGAGCGATATTAGTTTGTATATAATAATAATTTATATTATATTAATACTAACCAATAATCTTAATTAACTTGTAATTATATATATCGGAAATAATTGTGATTATCCAATTTTTAAAACTCGTAATTGCTCTTTGGATTAACCATTATGCTTTCCGCTAGTCAATTCGCAATCAGTAGCTTGTTTCAACGTTAAATGGGAGACATGAACTATAATTTCCTAATGTCAACTACAGAAATCTAATAGGACAAATACATCGGAGACAAATTATTAATCATGTAGTTGTTCTTTTGAAGAAGCAATATGAACTAACATAGTGACTGCTCTCTAAACTCTACTCTTAGCATGCTAAACTCAAGTCATACCATCTCATCTAGCTTCTCTCTGTATCTCCTAATCTGGCAGACCTAAGGGTCTAGTAAAAATATGAACATATAAAAGAAGATTAGAGGTCAAGGAAGACACTTTGCTGCCAACACAGAAGTAATTTCACAACTTAGGGGTTTTTCCACAATTATCCACAACTCACCAACCCAATCTGATAACTGAATGATCGATTTCACACAGGATATTAGCGGTGACAGTTGAGAAAAACACAATAAATGACAAGATAAAAGAGAAGAAGTAACAAAGATATCTGATATAAAGGATACAGAGCGAAGAGGGGATTAGATAAACCCAGCGGGGGGAGGTTGGAGAGCATTAATCAGAGCTCTGAGGGTAATACGGTACTGATCCCCAGGCCCAGGCAGGCCGTACGTAACCACTATTCACCTCCTGTAAGATACATTACTTGACACATAATATATTGTTTAAAAAATATTAAAAAACCTAAACTATATGTTTTTCGATAGCTTTACTTAAACAGGAGAAAGAAAATGGTATGGAGGTGGAGGTCAGAAAAAATTCTTTTTAGTGAGAAGAACTGTTTGAATTTAAAGCCGACGTTTTGACTCACACTGCAGGTATTTTTCAGGGCTAAAAGGTCGGTGAGACAACAGTTGACAGGCATTATAATTTTAACTGAGAAAAGATCAGAATTTTGACCGCTAAGTTCTCCCGTAGAATAAAAAGATACGATCAACTCAATAATTTATATATATATAAAATTGCGTTGGCCCTAAGGCAATATAAGATCAGCGATAAATCGCAAGTGATATCGGTAATTAAGTGATAAGCGATAAGCACAGTCTTTACCGATAAAAAAAAGGTTCATACGATCTCTGAGCTTATCGAAAGTGACATACTTGTCGGTCTCCTCAGCGATTTTTATCGTCCGATATTTCGAGCTTGGAATATGACGGGAAGAAGAGAAGATGATTCAGTAATTACTTTCAAAAATTTATATTGGGAAAGCGAAAACCATTTTCCAGTCAATGTATATTCTTAATCCTTATTGATTATTTAAGACGTTTCGACAACACTGTGTCATTTTCAATCTTTTCCATTTAGTTTTCTGCATCAGTACCAATCATTTATATAACTTTATAACAGTTATAAGTCTAAAAATTCTGTGGAAAAATAATAATAACTATATCAAAATACATAATTTAATAAATTATGTGTCCAAAATAACTAGCAATAATTCAAGTATAGATACCTCAAAGTCACATTCATTTTAAAAATTTTCTATAAAACTCTAGGGGATCATCTATCCTCCATGGTCAAGATAATATTACATTAAAACCAAACTTTGATCATTGAAGACTAGATCTCTTTTAAGAACTTTTGAATATTTAGACTTATAACTGTTATAAAGTTATATAGATGATTTGTACTGATGCAGGGAACTTAATGTACAAGATTGAAAATGACACAGTGTTGTCGAAACGTCCCAAATGATCAATAAGGATTAATCATATATAATGACTGGAAAATGGTTTTCTCTATCCCTATATAAATTCCTAAAGAAATGAGTCCAGTTTCTAAGAAAAAAATTTATTAAAAAAAAAGAATTACTTTCATTAATCTAGTGATAGCTTATGAAGGAATGTGGAACTATTCCATTGCCGCGTACAGTAAATTAAGAACTTTTTTTTCTTGATGTACCCAGTATTTTCTGTTTCTTACCATCCCACGTCTGAACCAACAATCCACTACAAAGTCTTCCTCATTTTTGTAACAGAAGAAGTGTTCGTCAGCTTATTCAATTCTTAAATTAATTACATACTGAAGACGGCAGACTCAAAGGATATGAATTAACATTCATTCGGATAACGCATGAAGTTACTTACCGCTTGCTAGCCTGAAATAAATGTAATGGTTCACTCATACAAATACGCAAAAGCATAAGAGGCGTTGAGGTTTAAAATCGGATAACTTCGAGCTTTAAAAATTGACTTTATCATATTTTCCCTAGTTTAGTAAAGCAATGCTCCTGAAGCTTCAGGTTCAAAACCGGATTAAAACCATGATAAATAAGGTTCTCGACTGAACTACCGAAAAATGGGAAAAAGTCAACTTTAGAAAATTTTGGTTTATCCGCTTTTGACCCAGAACGCCATATGTTGGATTATTACGTAATTTGATGTCAGTAAACGCGTTTACATTCTTCAATTCTGTTAAATATACTCTACGTGAAAAAAAAATTCTTCAAGACTAGAATTCCTCGGCTTCTCACATACAAGAACCTTCCAGAAATGACATAACCCCGGCAGCTAATGCGTAACGTACATAAAGAAATGCCTATCCAAAAAGAATAGACCAAGAGAAGTGGAACAAGTAGGAAGAGCTAGGAAGCGTGGTAATGAGAATGAGCTCTTGTATAACCCGTTTGTGCTCCCTCATCTAAGGTTATGTAACGCAGAGCCTCAAGAAGTCAGTGCCGTATGTACTACATTATAGAGTAAATTAAATAGCGCATTAGCATGATAATTATATGCGTACAGATGCATTCGTACGTACATAAAGATTTATTATCATTATTAGTAACGAATCCGCAGAAAATTTAATGTACTAAACATTATTTCTTCTTCTTCTTGGGAGCGGAGTGGAGCAACAAGAACGTGCCGAAGGTTAAGGGTTCAAATCCGGCTGTGGCAGAATTTAATCTGTTAACAGCCGAGGACGGATCCTTTAGGAACTGCTGCCCTTCAGGCACGCAGCTTATATAAAGCGGGTACCCAAAATAGTGGGAAAATTTGACGGCTTAGTGTGATATAGGAGAAATCCAAGAAACAGCGAAGTCTCTACCACGAACTGAACCCAAGAATCCTTTTATAGTAATAATATCTTCGCTAATCCCTAGTTTATGTTTAAAATATGCAGCAAGACCTCCTATTTTATTATTCGGAAGGGGCGTCAAATGGAGATCCTGGGCCTGTACATTTTTTTTTTTAAGGTTGGGGAAATATCAACTTTATCTGGATAGGCAAAATTTAGGACTCATACTGTAGCATCGTCCGATTCGTCATAGCAGAACGTTAAATGAATAGACAAAGCAGCCTTCATGAATTAAACTTTATTCATTTCTTTACCTCCTCAAAGATGTATAACCAAGATATTTTAAAAAGATAAAATTGGTCTTGGTCAAATAGTATACAAACAATATACGTTATTTTCATACATAATAATGCTCATCACGGAACCATTCGAACTAAATAAAAGGCCTTAAAACTGGAGTTCTATAACAAAATAAGACATTTAATGGTTAAGGTTACGTGCTTACCAAATTACGGACATAGTACTTAAACAATTTAGCAATAACTTAGTCATTTTAACCGAGACTTAATTAAGCCATTCTTCAAAGTCGGTGGGGAGAAAGAGGCACTAAGGTCATTATAGTTATTGCAGCCGATGGAACCTCGCGAGGTAATCAACATAGACAAAAGGAACTATAATAAAGTTTAAATAAACTTTGTTAAATCGTCGAGCTAAAGCTGGCAACAAAAGGAACGGGAAGGCGCTGCAGTTACTAAGCAATACCACTCAACACAGAATACTCAGGTATAATAAAAGATAAAAGAATCAAATAAAATAAAAGGGTCTCTATTGAACCACAAGGCATCTTAACAATAAAAAAATTTACCTCCATAATTCAGCTCCCGTTTGAAAAGAAAATCTGATGGATTATTACATGAGTTGAGATTAATGTAAAAATGTACGGTGGGTTCAGACCGCCTGACATAATAAACTATGATAGAGATTCTTCGAGTTTTTTTTTACCCTCCACGAAACCAGCTACCTCGATGATTTGGAGTTTGTAAAGGAACGCAGGTAACAGCCGTATCCGAGATGAAAATCATAAGCCAACTGAGTGACTGGGATCTATTGAACCCTCCTGAGTATTCTTAGGTTGCTGGGAGTTCTGGAGATAAATTTATTTTAGTATTATGTGTACAAAGGATGGGTCCGAAGAAGGCTAGCACTTGTCAACTACAATAAATTATAAATGATCCACAACTCAAAAAAACTGAATACATCAAAAGACGGGCACATTTTTTAGACTTTCTTTCTAGGAATCACCAACAAATCTAAACTAATATATAAAGGCATACACATACTTAAAACTAGTTCATTATTTTACGACCAGTATTCAGTAATAAGCAATTATAATGATCATAAATAATTTATACAGTTAAAAGAAACGAAAATCCAGTACCACTGCAATCAATGAAGAGTGATCTAGGGTTCGGTACAGGGATCGTATATACAGGTACAGGTAAAGCTGCACTGCTTCTAGGAAAACCATTGTGCAGGAAAGTGATTTGTACTACACAATAAGCTAAAGGCCTTTTTCTTATTTTGGCAGGTTGTTTGATACATATCTGAAAGTAGAGGATGGGTCAGGTTAGGTGTCAGATTCTTAGCCTGCTTACTGAAAATGAAAATTAAATTGTCCAAGCATCCTGAACCAAAATCGTCGGGGTAGAAGAATATTGCCCGCCAAACACTGCTATTTCGGCTTGAGACATCTACATTGGGTTATAACAAGAAAAACAAAAAAAACATGTAACCATAACACCCTGATTCACCCAGGAGGCGAAACAAGGACAATGACGAAG
Source organism: Troilus luridus (assembly GCA_964056705.1). Taxonomy (NCBI): domain Eukaryota; kingdom Metazoa; phylum Arthropoda; class Insecta; order Hemiptera; family Pentatomidae; genus Troilus; species Troilus luridus. The sequence goes on from OZ057414.1 coordinate 63,175,407, forward strand.
CATACCAAAATTTGCTTGTCTTCGAACGAAGGATCCTCCGAAAAATATTTCGGCTGGTCTTAGTTGATGAAAGGTACAGACAAGGAAAAAATGAAGTGATGGTCTCTTTGGTGACCCTAATGTGGTTACTGTCATCAAACGGACCCGTCTAAGATGGGCTGGACATATGGCCAGGATGAGCGTGGAGGAAATGCCAAAACGTTTATTGACGGAGGCGACAGCGGTGGATTGACTGAGTGCCTGAAGACTAGAACCTGGGAGTCCACAACTGGATGGGAGCAGTACTCAACAGGGACTACAAGCGGATGCTGATTGAGGAGGCCTGGACGCGTCCACTTGTTGTTACACCGTATTAATAATAATAATAATGTAAATAAAGTTTTTTGCGAAAAAAATCGAATCAGGTTTTACATTTTTTTCTAAGTAAGTACCTTTATTGTATTCATTCCGAATTACCTACTGGTTTATTGTCGAGCTTAGATTCCCTTTTACAGGTTTAATGCTTCATGCAAATGAAGCAGATACAAAGCCATTGTTTGATTCCCCGAACGAGTTCAGCAAAGCGAAGCACACTAGCGTCAATGGATATTACGCGCTACTTCACTAGCAGCATCAGTTCACCTTTGTTAAAGTGAAACAAAGAGCGTTTTATTCGTAAAAAGCCACTTTTTATTAAGTCCGGGATGAGTTTATCCGAAATTGAACTTTTCACAGCCAAAAAAATAATAAAGGAATTTTCAAATTTTGAATCATTGAAAGGTTTCTATAAATATTTAATCAAAAACTCTCTAAATAATGCTTTTTTACAAAATAAAATGCAACTTTTCGGACCAATCATTAAAAATATTTAACGAAAAAAAACAATATGCATACAACCGCATACACTAATGCATTTTAAATGATATAAGGTTGAAATAAAACAAAAAAATATATAAGTTAGCGAAATGTACTGGTTTGTTTAACAATTCTTAAGAAATAAAAATTAAAATACAGTTTTAAAAAAATAAGGACATAATTTTTATAATTAATATATTATAAAGAATATAATATAATTACTTACTATGTAATATACCAAGCAGAAACTCACCTGAAAAAAAAACCTTTCATTAGTAAAGAATTAAATATTAAGAGAATTAACTATAAATTATTGTTTTTTGTAAAGGTGCTTTTGTAAAATTGGTGCTTAAACATTTTAAAGTTGTAGTAACTGTATCTGATAAAATTGTAATGTTCTCAGGGTTTTCAAATTAATCAGTTCTAGGGCTATTTTAAAAACGTATCATACCAATGGATCTTAATTTATCCTAAAACCATTGCTTGAACAGGGCAGTATAGATTATTGAGAAAAAAATGGTTCCTCTGAGTAGAGATCACGCTAATACTGAAACTCTTAGCGATTATGTTTTCGCCTAAAATACTAAAATCAAATTCAAACAATCGTCATAATACAACCTGAAAGTTCTGGTAAATAAATGAATTGAGACGTATTGTATTGTAAGCAAAATAACGAAAAATAATAAAAACATTTTATTAAATTGATTATTTTTAGAAATAAAAACTTTTTTGATCAGACATGAAAATATTTTGATAATGGATGTAACCGGTTTCGAAACCAAACGCCTCAATTATAATTGAGAGGAAAATCGTTGACTGGAACATCTAAGGTGGGATATATATAGTCTGGGGGCGCAGTCAAAAAAACATTAAATAAGACAAACTTATTTATTATAAGTGCCGACGTTGTACGCCATCTTCAAGGCTGACAGAAGGCTGGAGCTGCTGTCAACTATAATATAGCCTCAATTATAATATTACTAAGAATTTAATTTTTAAAATCCGGCTTCATCACACGTAATTATGAAGACACAGTGATGACTCCCTCTGTTTTTTCATTCTCCTTTTCCTGTGTAACAATAAATTGAAAATGAAAATGAAGGGGGCTCCCTGAGGACAGCGGTATAAGGAGGTGAAACAAAAGGGAGGGAGATTACGGCAGGGAGAGGGTGCCCTATTGAGGATGAGACAATAGCGCCTCATCCCAGGAGTCACAAAAAGAATGCCGATGAAGAAAACAGGGCCAAGGGGTGAAAGACGATACTGATGCATATCTCTCTCTCACCCTCTCTCACTCCCTCCTTCTCTCTCTTCTTCCCCCACACCATCTCTTACTCACTCGCTCTCTCTCTCTCTCTTCCACCCCCTCTCGCACTCTACCACACTCCCCTACTTCCTCTCTCACTCTCTCCCTCTACCTTTCGCAAACCCTAGGCTAAAAAGTCCCGATGCTTGTGAAATACGAAGGGACGAGGCGGATCGTAAAGCATTGGATTCCACCTTTAACCCTAACAATATAAACGGCCCCAGGTCATAACCCCACGAGCGCGCCTCCGCTAAAGAAAATTTATACTCGCGAATGAATACATCGCAAACGATTTCCCAACGCTATTAACAGCCATGAAATCGGACATACATCACCTTATTGTTCTGCGTTAACAGTTGGAAAAAAACGATTTGTATAAAATAAAAACAAAACGCTCCGTAATATATAAAGCCGTAGAATCCCAATAGTTTATTACTAACATGTTCCTCTTTTGAAAGTAGTACTCTTAGAACTAATAAATATAATTGTTCTTTCATGACATTAGGTCGATTCCCTTCCTCAACGATTACTGAGGGAAATCAGAAAAATACCTACTTGATTACGAAAAGGTGGATCGAAAAAACCGAAAACGATTATTAGCTAAGCCATTGTCACGTTAACTATTTTTGTTTTTTTAATTTACAATTATTATTACAATGAACAAAGTAAATGTGAAGAATAACACTAAACGGGGTGAATATAGGCAAGCAGAGAAACCAGCGACTGGTAGGTAGTACCTAAACCGTTAAACATGAATTATATTTAAAATGTGTGTTCAGACAAATTCTCTTTTTTCTCATATTTAAAACTCTTTATTCAACTTTTTTCCCCATAACATCTATCTTTACATATTATAAAACAAAGTCCTCGGGCGCGTTTGCGTTAAACTCAATAACTACTGCACGGATTTTCATGCGGTTTTCACCGATAGATAGAGTGATTTGCCAGGAAGGTTTAGATATATTATTTGTTGAGGTTTTGTATAAATGGGTTGGAATATCGATCGGCTTCACGGAAGACGCTGCTTGTCTAATCCCGTGCAATTATCTAACGTGCAAGCTAATAAATTTGTATACAAAGAAATATTTGTTTGGTTTTTATTTTTATAATCTATACATATAAAATGGTTTGTCCTGAATGACTGAGGGATCAACGCACAGCCTAAACCGCTGATCGTAGAGACCTGAAACTTGGAGGGTGTGTTCTTCGTATGACGTAGGCATCCGATAAGAAAGGATTTATATAAAACTGTAACCTGATTGTCTAACACACCCAGCGGTCAACGCAAAGCAGAAACCACTGAACTTAGCATCTTGAAATTCACAGATAGGTTCTTTGAATAGCTTAAATGAGCACTAAGAAAGGAATTTGGACAATTCCACCCCCAAGGGTTTCCCGCTTGATATAATAGGTGTTCAAAGATTGTTTGGAATCCGTCAGTTTTGAAGTTAGACATCTGAAATTTCGGATGTTTGAGTAACTTATAGTTACAAAAAATTAATTAATTTATTTAAAATGATCCGTCATGAAATTTTATGTGCCAACCAAATTCCACGCGTTTCATTTTCTACATGGTTGGTTTGGCTAGCTACAAAACCTTCTTTTTGTGATGTTTTAAACTATTATTCATCCGCGTAGCAATATATATGGAACTCCCTAGCTGATCCTGTCAGTTGTCATATACTTGTTTCAATGATTAAGCCATGTATGCCTTAGAACTTGGCACTAGACATTGCCGTGTCCACGGGATATGGAAATTCGCTGATCTTGGTCAGTATAATGAGAACACTATATTTAATTATTGTAATGTCATCGGTTCTTGAGAAGCGGGGAAAGTTTCAATCTAATTGGAATATTTTGAGTGGCCGAAACTCTAGTTCAAATATTCCGTTAAAAAGTCACGTACAAATAGGCGAAGCTAATAAAATCTTTTTGTAAAAACCAAATCAATCAAACCAGAACACAAACATACATATCATTTGACCACAAATATCCGTCCAGAGATAATTTGAAAACCAAGGGTCGTTGACTCCTCACTAATCTACAAAGAATAGGAAGACATATATATACATTAAGGAAGCCTTTATGAGATGGAAAAAAGGAACTCTGATAAACTAGGAGATAGCGGAGTGTAAACATACATTAGTAAGAGAGAGGAGAGAATATTCGCTGTCGCTAGAGAGCTGCCAGTGCAAACAGTAATTTGTGGCCAGGTCGAGGGCGAGCTGCTACCAATAGCTATCGATTGTATCCTGTTTGCAGGTAATATTTGCATCCGCGTCCTTCATCTCAACCGCTCAATATCGATACGTATTAAGTCACACAGAGATATGACTCACCAAATCGTTTCTAACATAGCTTAATTATATTTTTAACTTATTCAAAATCTCACACAAAAATATATACGAATTTTTCATTTAACGTCGCTTTAATCTACAATGGCTAATCGGACCGTATGTCGAGGGACGGCATAATTACCCCCATACACAACCCTAAGGCCACCTCCAACAGTAGTAGTGTATATATACTTTTATGTTTCGTAATGAATTATTAGTTAAAAGTTTAGTAATGAATTATGTACTTTTATTGCTAATATCGTGCTACACAACCCAAACCAAACCTAACCATCGTATACAAAATCAAAACAACTCAGATTTTAGCACTTCGTTTCCTAGAAATAAGTAAACACCCAGCAGAATAGGAACTGCTGAAGCTCTACTTTCAATGAAGGAGGTCAAATGCTTCACAGATTTATAAATTATTGTAGAAAAGTACAGATTTAGAACTTAACATCCAACAAGCCCGAGACTAACGGTTGAAACTTTACTCTAAAAGACCATTAGAGACGATGAATCGTATTTCTTTAATAATACTGGGTGCTATTTTGTTCTGTCATTGTTTACTGTAAAGGATTGAGAAAAGCTGATTTGGGCAAGGACAAGAAAGGGCAGGTGAAATTGGACAGCTTCGAAGAAATTTCCCCAATCCAAAATAGTACAGTAAAGAGCCAATGAATCGCTTCTAAAGGAAACACGATAAAAAAAAGAATATCCAGAATATTTTATGAATAATTAAAAAAACATTTGTTAAACAATGAAAATTTATAAAACTAATAATTGTACAGAACAATCTAAATAAAATGCTTTAAATTTGGTACAACGCTGGCTTGGCTTCTACTTTCTTTAAGTACCTACTACATATAAGTACTCAATATATGAATGAATTCGCATTAATTTCTGATTAACGTTTTAACCTTTTTTTTAAATTGACATACTTGAGTGGGAGGGGGCTAGCTCAGTGGTAGAACACAAAGTTGTCGTGCCGAATGCCCCGGGTCCAAATCCGGCAGTGGTAGATAATTTATTTAATATGTTAACAGCCAGTGATGGATCCCGTGAGATCTGGAGGACCCTTCTAATCACCTAGCCTCTATAAAGTGGGTAATCTAAACAGGGGAAAAAACTTGGCGCCTAAGTTTAATCAGGGACAAATCACGTTCCTGCACAACAGTCTAGGACTACTGTTTGGCCTGAGCCAAAACAGTCTCTACCAAGTAATGAACCCAAGACAGTGGTTACAGTGGTCCAGGTTTTTTTCTCAACCAGAAGGGAGAACAAGTATCATTCCATAGTAATTATATCTTCTCTTATTCCTAATTTATTTTTAAAATGTCCAGTTAAGTCAAACGTCCAATTCCTTACTGTTTTTTTTTTCATAGAAGGTTTCTGATCACATTAGGACTGTTCTTCAAAGAGAACAACAACCGAAAATGGAATGATGGAGGAGTGCTGATGATCCATTCCAATGATTGCTAAGGACGGATGGACGGCCATCCACCACGGATCAACCGAACACAATAACAAATAGCCGAAAGAGAGAGACCCCATACGCCGAAGACCCGTCTTCTCCGTTAGGTAATCATCGCTTAACTTCACAACTCCAATCATCACGATAAATTCCACCTCCGCAACTTTCTTGGCGAAAACTTTAAGCTTGCGTTATCCTCCCATCGGGAAATATTTGGGCAAGCTTGACTACGGTGTATGTCCCATTTTCGGGCTATATTTGGAAACCTTTCATGTTTCGTTATAAAACGAGATATGCTAGGTGGGGTAACTGTTTAGATAAAAAATAAGCGTGCCTCCTACTCTCCCATATTCCACAGGAAGATGTATAAACAAAACTTAATATCCTATAAGCGTACACCTGAAAATAAAATTCGATTTCTCGATAAAAATATAAGAAATAATTAAGAAACATTTTGATATAAATAATAAGATCCTTCTTAATATTTAAAAAAAAAATAACTTGATATAAATACAGCATTATAACTTGATAATATTTATTATTACTACAATTATTTGTAGCAATCTTTCAGTTGTATTCAGAACAAACCAAATCAAGTCAGCGAATCATTAAATAAGTTGAATTGACAGGAGAGCGATACGAATATTTATACATCCTTATTAGAGGCGAAGGACCAATAAGGAATTGCTCATAAACCTCAGGAAACTGGGCAGTCGATATCCATGTAGCTCGAAGTAATCCGTCAGGATGCAAGAGACAACGCGGGAGGCCAAAGACCAGATGGATAGATATAGGCCAACAAAGATGCTGCGGAGGTTCATGTAGCAGACTGGAAATCAGGATAGAAAGAGGTGGAGAAGGCTTGAAAACGGGGCCAAAAATCTACATGGTCTGTAGAGCCCACGGAAAAAAAAAATAAAAAAAATATATATATAACCTTTCGGAAATCTTCTAGAGTCGTCATTAATATATAAGTGTAAAATTTAGTGAGAATAATCGGTGTGAAGTTTTAATAGAGCCTACAATCATTGAAAAACGGTAATATAGATTTATAAGACAAATATAGAGATGCTTCGAAAAGTATTAAAGCTGAATTTTGGATAAAATTAACAAATAATAAAGAAAATTATTTTTGGAAAGTGAAAAAGAGTATCCTTATGGAGAAAATTAAGCCTACGAACAAATTTCAAAGAAGTAAGCTATTGTTGAAGAGAATCGACCATTCTGTATCTGATACAAAACACGGCTCGTGGGGACAGGAATGGTGATTTGAATAAAAATGTTTATCAAGCATAATGCTTGGGAGAATACCGGCTAGTTCAACAATTCTCTCTGCCACTGGAGGATATTCTGATTTCAAAAAGCCCACTTCCTGTAGGAATTATATAGAAATTGTTTTTGTTCATTTAGCTCTAAATTTTGACTACCCAGGTTTAATTAGGATAGGGATTTTTAACGAGTACCTGACATCGTACAGGCTCGGGACCCCCGTTTAACGTCCCTTCCGAAGGACGGCGTAACTAAGGATTTTTTACTCCCTTAAAAAAATCCTGGGGTCACCTGCCGGGCTACGAACCCGCGATCTTGGGCTTAGTAGTTTGTTACGCTAACCACTAGACCACAGGTGACCTTATTATATAGAAATATGACTGTAGACGTCTTAAACAGCTACGATTTATATTTTAAGGATATTTTTAAATATTGGAAAACTAATGCATTGATTAAATTATGGAAATCTGAAATTCCAAAATAATTATCTTAATTTCTGTACCACGGAGGTTAAGGACACCAAGCCCAAAAAATAGGTAATATTTTAGGTAAATTGTCAAAAATAAACAACTGTGATCAATATTTTCAATTACTTATTAATGCTAACAAAAATGTTAATAATTTCCTTAAGCTGTTCCTGTAAATAATAATAAAACAAATTTGAATAGTTTAAAATTATGAAACATTGGCACTTCTGAACTAGTACAAATATTTACATGGTGTCATTTACCTCGGGGGTACAGATTTGTTTAATTGGAAACTTAATATAGATGAGACCCCATTATTCAGTTTCAGATCATTAATTCAATTCAGGACGATTAAAATCTCAAGATACTGAAAATAAAACGAGCATAACCCAAGTTAAAGGGATGTTTTGTTAGTTTCAAACTCCACAGATAAATTGTCCTATTAAGGAACACGAGGCAATACTAAAGGCTTTGAGAAAAAAACATGCTTTCATTACAATTGTTCTCGGAAGATATTTATTTAATAATAATTATTCTTTGTTTAGTAATAAAGGAATCTTTGATAGAGTAGAAACTCTTGTAATAAAAAGGTAATATGTTAAAAATCACAATATAATTTTCTCCATGGCAATTTCGGTATCAGTTCCGCAGGTTGTCGTTTGGGGTTAAGTCACAACAAGTTTTAACTTTTCATTCGCTTTCATTTTAATATTTTTTAAAATAAGAATAATTTTATTGCTTATTGTATATAGTATAGTATATATTACTGGCTGTACATGGATAAAAGAACCGACTTAAAGAAACGGTTTAGGCTATATAATCATCAATAATTCGAAAAGTTTGTTAAAACGTTCATTTCTTGATAAAATGGTTAGTGTTAAAAACTCACGATAATTTTTATTTTCGATAATATTTAAAAGGAAACGAATGTAAAGTTAAAACTTGTTAGGGCTTAACTCGAGGCGACAACCTGCGGAATTGATACAGCAATTTCTTTTATATGCTCATTAACAGCTAAGCAAGAAATAAAACGCACTGCATAAGATGACTGATACAAGAGGACATCGATAACTCAGATATGATGTTTCTCGAAAGATAAAAAAGGCCTGATAGGACGTCCTTGAGCAACGCAGTTCGTATTCCTGACCGTTTTGCAACGCAGTTCGTATTCCTGACCGTTTTGCAACGAAGTTGATCAAAACGGAGAACGATAAAGCGGGTAATGACATTGCGAAAGCTGCGATAGGAACCGCGACCCGAGATAAGAATCGCTAGATAACTACTTGACACTGAGGCCAGCACGCGAATATCGGAAATAGCTCCGACACAAAAGAGGTTTAGAGAATCAGGCCTTGTTCGATCCGACCACTTGCAACTATTTATAGCCTAAGCATATCTCGAATAATTATTAGTTAAACGTATAAATACGAGGAGAGGATATTTCCGGGTGGAGGTAAAAAATAATTAAACAGTGATCAACAATTTACTATAAACCGAAGTTTTGACCCCACGAAGCGGGTCTTACGGGCTAAATAAACAAGAAAATCTTTAAAACTAAAATAATCGGAATAAGGAAATAAACCTACCTATACCACTACAGCCCAAGAAGGGTATTGGGTTCAGTACTTGGTTGAGACTGTATTATCTCTAGGGCAATAACCGTTGTCCAAGAAACAGTACAGTCCAGCAACTCAGCATCAATAAACCTATTTAATTTTCATACATAATGACATATATAAAAACTTGTACCACAACAACCCGTGAAGGGTCTGGTGTTCAGTAAATGATAGAGTCAGTACTGTTTGTTGGGAAACGGTTGTGCAGGGTGGTGATTTGTCCTAAATCCCAATCAACCGCGAGATTTCCACCCTTAATTTGGTTACCTAATTTATAGAGGCTAGCTGAGCCCCAGGAGAGTCCTAGATCCCACAGGATCCTTCTCCGGATGCTAACAGATTAAATCTTTCCAGCAGCGGGCAACTCATTTTTGGCATGACAACCCAGCGCTCTACCACTGAGCCACTGCGCCACCCCTCCCCAATTTATCGGCCACATATCCGGATAATTGAATCCGCAACCTTCAGCATAGAAACTCAGCACCCTACACGATGAGCTACCCTGTTACAACTACATAGTTAATCATGTTAATAATTAAATTATTCGTTAGTTTATGTTTAATAATATATCCAATTTTCTAACCGTGGACTAACTCAAAAGTAAAATATTTACAAAATAGTGTATTTACAAAAAAAAAAAAATAAATAAAAGGAAAGAGCTTATGAAAACTGAATAAGTACAATTTTTCCTAACCACAATAAACTCATGATTTAAAGTCCCTGAAAATAAATTGCATATTGCAAATTATAAAATTTTAAAAAACTTTATAATTTTTACAAAAATAAATAATCGATTTATTACCAATAATAATTATCGAATGTTACAATTCGATGCATTAGTCATAAGGACTATTGATTTAACGTCACTTTATGCTGCCATGGCTAAGCGGACATGCAGTGAGAGCCCTTAAGTTTGCATATCTAGGTATAATTAGGATAGAGATCTTTAATTAGTACCTTACATCTTATAGTCTTGGGGACTCTATTTTACGTAACTCAGAAGGATAAGTATGGTAAATAAATTCCGTTTTATTAGAATTCAAATATACAAATAGTCAGTTGATATTAACATTAAAAAAAAAAAAAAATAAAACATTCTAAAGTAAAGAAAAAACAAAACATGATTATAAAAGAACAGAAAAAAATAAAGACAAATGCCACACCTATGAATCAAATCTAAAAACAAATAACTCAGGAATAATCATATCGGCAACAACAACACAATAAAGGGGGGAAAATATAAATTAAAAGATCATTAAAAATATATTAAAATAAAACCACCATCGATCCGAAGGAGGCGAGGATAATGCCTGCAGATCCGCAAAATAATTACACACTGCTAAGATACCTCTCTCCCGGTTAATTGAATATAATCAAAAGTAAATTAAGTCTTTGCGGTAGCGCCCAACTGCTAGTTCGTGACTGGGGCAGAGTAGTACCACCGCCTAGGCACACATTTACTTTTTAATTAATAAAAAAAAATACCCCACTATCCTACGTCCGATGAATAACGACTTATACCTATAAGATATTCTGAGCCAATAGTTTAGCATCCAATTTGACTGTTTGATAGTCATTATTAATAATATATATGTGTAAATATTATTGGTTATCCATGTCTGCTTAAATCATGATGATGACAAGATTAAAGTTAAAATTAATATTACTAAATTTACTAACTGATAACAGAGATTAGCAATGTAAGGAGTGGGTTTCAGTTCTTTTTTTAGCCATGATTATTTAGGAGTAATCAATGTTTTTCAATGTGTTTTTTTTTTGGATTTATTTAAACCCTGAAACTGACAAAATGAGTCTCTAATCTAAAGCCCATTAATTTGTCATGTATAATTTGGCAAATAGTACAATAAAATCAGGCTTTTAGAAATTTTAGTAGAAAAAAAGCTTGTAATTGATACAGTTATAATGTCTGCAGCCAAGGTGATTAAGAGGTTAGGTCGAATTTTGTCCAGAGTGAGTTAACTGTTTACCGTGAAGAGGAATCGTGTCATTTTTGTAGTTTTCGGCTTGAAATGGAGTTGCAATATAGGTAATAACTCCTTTTCAAGCCAATGCCGGACTTATATCCTTAATAGCTTTTGCCCACGGATTCGCTCGCGTGGAATTTGGTCTGCCGCATAAAGTTTCGTGACGGATCATTTGAAATAAATAAATACATTTTTTGTAACTGTAAGTTACTCGCACATCCGAAATTTCAAAAGTCTAACTTCAAAACTGACCGATTCCAAACAATCTTTGAACAACTATTATATTAAGGGGGAAACCCTTGGGGGTGGAATTGTCCAAATTTTTTTCTTAGTACTCATTAAAGCTATACAAAGAACCTATCTGCGCATTTCAAGATGCTATGTTCAGTGGTTTCTGCTGTGCGTTGACACCAGCGGTCAGTGTTAGTCAATCAGGTTACAGTTTTATATAAACTTCGCCTGTGTGGTGTGTTGATAAAAAGTAGACTATGTCCTTCCCCAGAGTTGAGATTATCCATATCAAATTTCATCACAGACGGATCAGCACAGCCGTGAAACATACATTGACACTGATTAACAAACGGGACGGACAGAAGTTACTTTCGTTTACAGTTGTCCGGGTCAGTAAAGGATTAGTATATAATGTTATAGAATTTATTGAAAAGGATTACGTAGTATAACGGTTTCACTTGTCGTACGGCAGCAGCGAGAAATTAAAACTTAAAGGATTAGAATAATGTACAATGTAGGTAATTTATCGATGTGTTGTAATTTAGCGGTACAATCTATATTACTGTAAAGTTTCATCCAAATCCGTTCAGTAGTTTTTCCGTGAAGGACTAACAAACATACATCCTCACAAACTTTCCCATTTATAATATTAGTAGCGAAAATATGAAGATTTTGCAAGTAAGAAACACGTGAGGAAGCTACTCGGGGGGATCCCTGTAGCGATGCTAACAATATTTAATAATTAAATTAAATAACCGCGATTACCTACTGACCATATGTTGGAGGTAATATTGAGAATGTGTTATAACCTAGTACTTTTTAATGGTATTTATCGTTATATTATGACCAAATTACACAAAATCGTTATTAATCGTAGCCTATGTCTCATTCTGATGTATTACCTATATTACTGTAAAGTTTCATTCAAATCCGTTCAGTAGTTTTTTCGTGAGAGTAATAAACATACATCCTAACGAACTTTCGCATTTATAATATTAGTAAGATTTACAAAGAAAATAAGACGATTTCGCTTCCATAAATACAAGAAACAAATTTTGGAGAAAATTCAACTTAAACACTTATTCACAAAAATTTTATATACATCTATGGAGATTTGGAGAGATGATAATGTGTTTTTTTCTATAAACAACCAGTTTCAGAAGTACACATAAATTCGTCTCCCAAACTTCAGCATAAACCCAATGATACATATCCAACAAAACGGAGAGGGAGAACTTGACAAGTAATAATTTCACTAGAGTATAGAATCACTGAAAAGCTAATTAGATTACCAAGGTGTTGATGACCAATAGGCTTCATGCCATAATTTAAAAAAAAGACCAATTTAAATTCCACCCTACGATAGGACGGTATTCTACGGAACCCAACAACTTGGACACGTGATGTAATCAGGGTCACAAACCGGAGGGATTAACTAAGGAATTAAGGGAGGAAGGTTGCGTAACTAGAAAATATAGTACCAAAAAATAACAGCGCTTGAGTACCGCTCTCCCGAAATAATAATAGATAACTTTTCAGAAGAAAACCGTAAATTATGATAGACGTTGTTGCAACAACCAAAGAACGGGTAAGAGTGAGTTATTGGAAGCATCGTTACTCAATGTTCCCCGAAAAGAAACACTGAGGGAAAACGGTGAAAAAGAGAAGATACTGAGTACCAAGGAAAATCATCTACCAACGTAAAAGAACAATATTATATTTATAATAATAACAGTGTGTTATTATATAAGCCATTAATTAAAATATACGAAAGTAAAACTAAATGAAATTAATGAGCGGAAAAAGATTAAATGGGTAATCAGCTCATAAACATATAAACAATGAATTAAAAATAAACGATGAATTTCAACTATTTTCATAAAAAACAAGAAATATTATTGTCAATATAAATATAGACATAAATGAAACTAATAAATTTGGTATATATATTTTATTTTTTTTCTCTTTATAATTTTATCTACACCTGTCAAAACAGTGACAATCAGCAGATAGTTTTTGGTATATTAAAACATATATTACGGGCAATGAAAAAGTGATCATTTTTCAAAAGTTTTTCAAGTAATATGCTTTTCATAATTCTGGTTTGTTAATTATTTACTACTTAATTCTACTCATATTTATTTCATTAGTAATTAGAGAGAAATAAATTAAAAGACAAAATAAGTTTAAATACCTTTATTTTCGGAACATTATTGAAACAAAATCTCGTAAATTGCTAACATTCTATTATAATTCAATTAATAATATAAGTTGCTATTTTTCTTTCTGAACATAGAATTTTTAAAAGAAGATGACGCAAAATGCAGTGATTTTTAGTTTTTTTTGTAAACTTCAATGACATGGTAACCATTAATAAACGATTCAATTTTCGTACTAAAAGAGAAAAGACGATTCCCGATATATATATTTTTTTTTTCAGAACTCCATTCGACCTCGTATGGTATGGGACTATGTACGTGGATGTTAGTCTATGCAATACACGAATCATTCAACATTTTTGTTAATCGATGATAGAATTTTTGACTAATATGAAGTTTCAAGTATTTTTTAACCAAATAATTTTCATTTTCAACCACCCCTCTTAAGTCATAGTTAAATTTTAATGGCTATCTTCAGAACGATTGTCATATAATCTGAAATGTACTCCAGTTACAAAATGAAATAGATAGTTATTTTTATGCCCCAGTGAATTTTCATACTAAAGATTTTTATTTTTATCAATCGTAAAATTTAGATAGGCTAGTTTAATATCATATACTTTTTGCAAATGCATTTTCTAATAAGGTTTATTATACACTTATGATAGTATATAAAATGGAAATCTATATGGAAAGTAATTCCCCATAAGCCTATTAACGTCTAGTAGCTAAATGCTCTCTAGCTTGTGGGAAGAGACATAAAACTGATTTTTTTATACTGTTATCTCATGCTACATTCAATTTTTTTTATGGTAATCCAATAATATATATATATATATATATATATATATATATATATATATATATATCAAAAAACTGTTTTCCTGTACAAATATTACAATATAGATAAAAATATTTTAAAATAATGGAAGAAAAATATTCTCTGTTGATTCCTATTTAGTAACATGAAGAATAACGGCTTACGTTAAGAACAATGTTTAAAAGAAAAAAAAATTCAAGAATTTATTTTGTTAAGATTGGTGTCACGTGTACTGACTTTTGGATTAAAGTGTTTTTCCTGCTTCTCGTTCGTTCATTATTTTTTATTTAAAGTTTCAACTTTGATATGCATGTATTTTCCTCGTTTTCTCAAGACTTTTTTGTAATGCTGCACTACGATGGCACGGTATTATACCCGAGACTCGACAATACCTTCACCTCATTACAAAATAACGGATAATTACAAATACCATGCATCATAATGGTGATTTATGAAAACATAGAAAATATATGAGTTAATAAATAAATTAACCTTTACCTAATTTAACATAGATTTCTACTACTACACTACATAAACAATAAAACGCAACATATTTTTAGTAAATAATATTATAAGAATAAAAAATCTGAATAAAATAATAAACTAGAAATAATATTTATTATTAAACTATTTTTCGATAAGTCATTGTTAAATTAGACTTTTTTGAAGTCTACAGTTAATTCCTCAGTTCAGTAAATAAGATTTTTTTTAACAATAGAACTCAAAGATATTTTCCGAAATGTTTACACAGGTATAACGTAGATTTCTACGAATACAAAATTACATTTAAAAAAGTAAAATATTTTTCGTGAATAAAATATGGAAATAATAAATCTTTGAGTAAATATAGATTTATAAACTGAAATAATATTTATAATTAAATCGTTTTTAGTAGCTCATAATTGAATTAGACTTTTATTTGTGTAAAATAGTTAAGTGTTGATTCATTGAAATTTACTACGAACATTATATGACATATTTACAGTTGTTATTTCTCAATTCAGCACATACGATTTTTTAACGATAAAAATCAATCAAGATATTTATTTGAAATTCGAGAAAAACAAATTAACAAGTATTTGGATCTGCCTCGTAATTTCCAGGTGTATGTACTTCTTATAGGACCCAAAACTTTCCCGTTAATTTTTCTCTCTAATACTTCTAGTTTCTCTAACCTATAATTGAGTGCATTCACTTGCGTAGAAGCATTCTGGTTTCAATACTGTGGTGTAAAGTCTTATTTTTGCATTCTTTGATATGCACTTTTTATTGTAAATATTTTTGTTACTTTCTGTTCAATTCACTTTTTTGGGCTTCCTGCCGCACCTAAGATTTTTTTAACAATAGAAATCAAACAATATGGGAAGTTATTATAAAAAATACCACCAAAATTCAGAAAAGGAAGATATCAGATATGATATACATTACAGCTTTTATTGAACCACGGAATAAATTCAGGGTACGCTTTGGAAGTTTGAACAGAGTTTGGAATTAAATGTTTACTGCCCTCAAGGGTACAGCAATATGCTGTTCAATAACACGATACCAATGCAAATAAGCAACTCTTCGCCAAGTATAAAGTTGACTCGCTCTCAAAACAGCAACCAACTAACAAGAAGAAAACTGTCTAAACTCGAGGCCATAAAATCTTTCTTATTCTTTAGTTTTACGAGTTTTCAAAAGAAAAATGTAAAAAATTCAACAAATACTTTAGAATTTATTTGTAGGGCCGTTAAGATGAAGCGTAACCATAAAATGGGTACTTCAAAAGTTGTTCCTGCAATCGTAAAAATAGCGCTTATGTTGTTGACTTAGGTTAGCCCTCAAGTATAGAACTTGTCGTAAGAAGTTAGCCCGTAAGATTTAGTGAAGCCATTCAGTATTTTATGCAGACCGGCTAAAAACTAAGGAAAGGCACGCTAAACTAAATTATTTGCCATTCTCGATTATACTAACCATATCTTTCTAAGTTTTTTGGTACTTGTGTATTAGCCGGCCTCCGTGAAACCCTTACCTCCTTGTCTTTGTGTAACCTCATCTTATCACTCTACGCATTTGAGTCGTTATTAACTAGTTTTCTGCATTGCTTATTAAATTTAATTTTGTATGTTCGTCTTATTCTTGGCTATTTAAGGTGAACAGAATAACTCTTTGGGATTAACCGTCTTTAAAAGAAGAAGCTGTGAAATGCTTCTGTTCGGAATAATTACAAAGATGAACTTGTGTGAAAAAGGTCATCAAATGGATTTTTACAAGGATAGAAATGGAGATATTTTCGAAAATGTAGGGAAAACATTAAAAGACGAGCGTGGGTAAAGGGATCTAGAATTAGCATTTTATTATTCCATTTTGTATATGTACATTATTCCATTAATATGAATAAGGAGGGAGCTGTCGTAAGTATCAGAATTATCAGTGTTCAGGTCATAAACAACGGCTGATAACCGACTCCTAATACACAAGTACCGTTTTTTTCATAGCTTAAGGTTCTAAAAATGTACTACGCACATAGAAAACCGTTATATTCCTTAGCTACTGTAAGTAATTAGCCTTCAGACGAACTCCATACTGATCTTCAATAATCACTAAACCAAAATAATGTTTTTTTCCCAACAAATCATTTTTTTTAAAAACCACAGGACTCCAATATTATTAAAATAAACTCTTGATAAATGTTTTTATTTTAAACCTTTGTTCAAATACATCTTTACATCGATCCTTGATAAAAAATAATAATTTTTCAGTGGAAATATTTGAAAGTTCAACGTGAGTTAAGCAAATCAAAATAAAAAAATCAAATACAAGAGGAGGTTTAAAGCGAGAACGAAGCGGACGATCGAAATTGTCGATGTGGAAAAGGATGAAGCGATACTAGGAAAAGAGATGTGCACGCGGACAATTACTTACGATTGATTCGAAGTACCCCAAAGTTGGGTAAAAGCTTAACGAAAAAATAAGTAAATGTTTAAGTCAGATGTGAATATAAGAATATGAAATATTCTGAAAATTCCTTGGTTTTAGGCACATAATGAAGACTTGGATTTCCATTCGCTATGGGAACGCATTTTATATCTACATTGGATCCATCACGCTTGGGGTGTGGGGGGCAGTTATGCTAAACTCGCTTCCAAACAGGTATATTATGAAAAGCAGGATCGAATGAAGCTTTTCACACCGCCGGTCCCGAAAGTGAAGTAGCAAGCACGCTTTGGGATAAGTACCTATCAAGCATCAAGCCTAATACGCTCCTATAATAACCCTTTGAAGTACCGACGTGATTAATGTGCCTTAATTGCCTTCTCACACTCTTTGCGGGTTAGCGCTCTTTTATTTTCTCCGTTTAGCTGAGGTTTAATTTTAGTGTAATTAGTATTATCAATCGATGGGATTTCTATACCTACATCCAATAAAATTATACACAATAAAATTAGAAAATGAATATTAGTTTTAAGAAAACTGAAGCACGTGTACGCGTATAAATCCAGACGAATAAAAAAGTAGAAAATGAATATTTAAGCGGAAAATATTTGACTGGATATTTATCGACTGATTTTGGTAACAATTGAGTCATTATACCTTAAAAAGCACCCCACGGTTTTTCACGATAAAATAAATTTTCTTGTTCATCACTATATCACTACATTTAAACTTATTTAAAATTATTGACTACTGTTTTTGTGTTTGTATTCTATTACAACGTATTTTCCAAAGTATTAGTTATTATCTACTTTTTACATTTAAATTCGTATTCTTTAGTTGTTAGTTTTTTAAAACTGATATGCTTTTTTTACTTTTTAGTTCACTTAGCTAAAAAAAGCGTTGTTTTTTTTTTTTTGGTTTTATTGAACGAATATTTATTTTTTTTTTTTTGTTGTTGTAAAATATACGAAATAGTTGATCCTGCCATTAATCGTACGAATCTGACACGTTTTTTTAAACAAAAAAATGTATTCTTGTTTATTAATTATTTTTATTTTCTACTTTTTAGTTTTAGTCCAGGATTGATTAGTATCAAGCTGAATCTTCGTGAATAGCTTCGTTTCGATGAGATGCCCAACAATTACCTGTGCGAAAAATCTCGATTATGGTAGCTAACAGAAGTAGCAAGGATAAAATATGTCGATTTGATGATTCTCAAAAATCCATTACTAACTGGGTTTTTTTTTTTGTTAAATCTCAAGATAATTATCTAAATTATTTGAAAAAATATTTGTCCTACAAAATGAATGGTTTGATCAAAGAGTCCCCTCCTTCCAACGTGTATCGATAACGAAGTAAAAAAAACAGCTGGCTAGTGATCATTTTGTTGACCTCGTTATCGATACACGTTGGAAGGAGGTGACTCTTTTGATTAAACCATTCATTTTGTAGGACAAATATTTTTTCATATAATTTAGATAATTATCTTGAGATTTAACAAAAAAAAAACCCAGTTAGTAATGAATTTTTGAGAATCATCAAATCGACATATTTTATCCTTGCTACCTCTGTTACCTACCACAATCGAGAATTTTTGCACAGGTAATTGTTGGGCGTCTCATCGAAGCGAAGCTATTCACGAAGATTCAGCTTGATACTAATGAAAAAATGGACCATGGATCCTGCACTAATTTGTTTCCTAGTAAAACGTGTTTTT
This sequence comes from Troilus luridus, assembly GCA_964056705.1. NCBI lineage: Eukaryota > Metazoa > Arthropoda > Insecta > Hemiptera > Pentatomidae > Troilus > Troilus luridus. Next base: position 63,194,537 of record OZ057414.1, read on the forward strand.
TTTACTATTATTTATTTTAAATTATTTTAATCCTCATAATTTCATCCTGCAATGAAACAAGTATTCCACATAAAATATATCATATTATTCCAAGAATTATTTAGCAGATAAAAAACATTTGTTTTTAGCAGAGTAAGGATTCGTAGGACCGAATGTAGTGGAATGGGAGGGACATAATCAGCATCCTTGAATGCTGAGGGCTATAGTAGGAGAAAAAAGAAGAAAATAGACGGGGATAAAGAAGGAGTGACACATAGCAAAAGTGGGACCGCTGGGATAGAGAAGTGAGGCCTGTTAGATACACGAGGGAGATAGCATGCTAAGCCGGCCTCACCACAGCTCTCTTATAAACCCTCTTAATTAAATAAACCCATACATTAACCCATGTATGAAACCAGATAGATATTATTTTTTTACCTAGTGTGGTGGGGAGAAGGTACTAATAATGTTCCAGTGTTTATAATTTTTTGTTATTTCTTTAATTACCAAAAATTGGACTCTTCAAAACTGTCTATTTAAATTTTGGGAAATAATAATCATTGACCATGTAAAATCTAATATAAGTATTTTTTAATAATAGTGATATAAGTCTTTTTTCGTCTATCGAGGTAAATATCATTACTAATCATTAAAATTATTTAAAAGAACGGGTGATATTTTAAAAATCCAATTGGATCTATACCGCTTTAAAAAATAACAGCTCATATTTAGACTGCGAGTTCATTAAATAAAATCGTAGGGCAGACTAAGAAAGAAAAAAGAAAACACAAAAAATTGTTTGTATTATAGAGAGATAGAAATTTGTCTATGCAACGATTCTTTAAGACCAAGAATTAAAGCACAATCTTCTGTAGTGGAAACTTTAGCTACGCAAATTTCGTATTAGATACGGTATTTTATTTATTTGATAATTCTGTGTATAAAATTTTTATGTTATTATAATCTGTTTTCAAAATCGATTGTTCAATTCTTTGTGAAAGTTAAGGTGTCTAATAATTTCCTTTCGAATTTTGTTATTTTCTTCGTATCAATAATAATCATTAAAGAGAATCCTATCGAGAATTTTAGAACAGATTTTGTTCACTTATACGACTTCATTTTAGTCTGTTTGACTTTTAGATGGTTCTGGGAAGAAACTGCTTAATTATTCAGCTCCAGAAGCAGCGAAACGGTAGACCACATTTGGCAGACCACCAAAGCGGTCTAGAATTCTTGATTTACTAAATATTGTTGGCTTAATGTTGTAGTGATTGTAATAGTTTTCCTTAAAGGTATTTTGTTTTAGAAATAGTTTGATATTATTGTAATTCACAATTTCAATTCGTTAACAATCGTATTGCATAATGGAGCGTTATTGAAATACCGCGATCGTGAACGCAGAGATTGAGAAAGTGCCTAATTGTATCCTGTTTCAATGGCGATAAAGCATTGGCTACAGCTGTTAGATATCTTTGTCTTGGGAATTAATGATACCTTGCCAATGAGACCTTAACAATGCTCGTCATCGGTTGTGCAAAAGAAGAAAAAGAACGGTGATATTAGGTTCGTTCGCAGCCCCTTCCGATGGAAGGGGTAAAATATTTATAATCAGTTCCCTTCTCTAATCCTTATTAATGGATTCCTAATCTTTCTCTCTTAAATAGCTTTAATTAACGACTTACATTAGTTTGTTATAGTTTTAGTCGGTATATGTAAAGTCAAAAATAAATAACAAACTTACTTCAACAATTGTTTTTTTTTTCATCACTTGAATTTGTTTTCTACTCCTAATCTAGCTAATTAAGTTTTACGTTGATTGATCAAGAAACGTTGATTTCATAGGAGCAGAGACATTAATTTCTCGAATACATTTGTCTTTAGGCCACACAGTTATTACATGCAGTAGAATTAAAGATGAATTTTTTTTTTCCAATGGTAAACAACGTATATGTTACATCTCAAGCTACCCCCAGGCATGCCAACCTCTTACACGTTATGAACAATTCCCATAAAAGCTCCAAGAGACAGGAGTGGCAGCCCTGCTAGGGACAGCTTCCCTATAAGGGCAGTAAGAGGCCCAAGACATTGGGCCCATCTCTAAGAGGTTCCCTACGAGCGGGTCCAAGGACGGCACTTCCTGCTCTTAACCCATCCTTTCACTTTTCAGGCTTCGCACTTCAACGCTAGGCTTCCATGCCTACCCTTACTATACTTAACATCTCATCCAGTCGGGAGCCTATCAGAAACAGATATCTGAGGATAATGGAGATTCGTTTATGAAATCCAGACTACGTTATAGATGCAGGTATTAGCAGAAGTAACAAATATTATTGTTCAATCCCAATACCATCGTTGGTTGGTCATTAATGCTGTTATGACTAATCTAACGAAGCCATATTAGTCCCAAATTTTGTCTGTGCAGGTATATATATATATATATCTAATCTTTAACGAGTACCAAACACCATTTTACGTCCCTTCCGAAGGATGGGATAAGCAAGGGTGTATTATTCCTTTTAAAAAATCCTCAGAACCGCGACCTTAAGAGATTATTGTTATGCTAACCACTACATCACATACTATAGAGGACTTTACATATTATAGAAGAGAAAATAACAGCATGATAAGAAAGATAGAATAAAACGAGAGATAGTACTATAAGATTTCAGAGTGAACAACACAATTTATAGTTAGATGCAAGCACGATTTTTTTTTTAAACAAATATAATAAAAAACAAACTTTAAAACTCCTTTATTATGATTCCTGCAATAGCCTTTTTGTGTTTGTTACTCAACTTACTATTATTTAAAAAAAAAGAACTGAGTGAGCCCAAGGAGGATTACTAGATCCCTAAAGATCAGCCCCAGCGTGTTAACAGATTAAAAAAAATATGTTGCCGTTTGAACCCGGAACCCTCGGTATGGCAACTCAACACTCCAAAACTGAAACACAACTGTCCCACTAAAAAAAAAAGAAGTTAAGAACCAAAATTATGAAGTTATTCTTACTCCTAATTTATCTTGCCAATTTTAACATCAAAATCAGCAGCTTGTATTTCATTCATAAACACAGATGTTTTCCCAACCAACCGTAAACATATCATCTTGCATAATATTCAAGGACTAAATAAAATATGTGTAAGGGAATACCCTTGTTTTGAAACCGAACGAATCTCAAACTTCTAGTAATAACAATGTTGTATATTAACTTTGTTGAATGTTTGAAATACCATGTTAGTAACGAACTTGAAGGAAAATTTCTACTTCTTACATAACCGATTATACATCCCAGAAAAATAAAATAAATATAGTATACAATTGAATGATTAAAAAAAAAAAAATCCAAGGCTTTCTTTCAATTAAAAAAAAAAGAGCTATACATTACCAAAGTAATTGTTGATTGTTACTAACATCAGACAGACGCCAAGAATATTTTATAAATATTCTAATCATACCTAACAATGTATTAATTACCTTTCCTTTTTCCAATTATACCATGTTAATTTTAATAGGATTGGGGTAACTAAGTGGACATGCTGAAGGCCCAATTTTCAAATCAAACAACGGTAGACTAATTATATAATCTGTTCGCAGTCATAGATAGTGGTTTTTTTTATAAAATCGATTAAAAAAGACGTCAAGTTATGAGGATAACTTAAACGTAAATTTAAAACATTCTAGAAATATTAGCAAAAATTGTTAATTTTGCGCTTCCAGTCTTATATTTTGATTTATTTTTTAAATTGAGGTAGTTATTATGGTAGTTGCTGTTCAATGGAGTTTCTTTAACATTTTCTTTTTAGTCAGTCATTAATTGTAATGAAACCTTATTGGTTGTTAATTTTTTAAAATAGTTCTTTTTTATTTTTCTAGTTATAAATGAGAGTGTAGTAGCTAAGTTGGTATGCTGAAAGTACATGGTTCAAATACGGCGTTAAGACCTTCCTGCGGCTCGGCCAGCCTCTATAATATGGCTACCATCTTAATCGGTGGAGACACCTCGTGACCTCCGTTGAATCACCTTCTTGCGAAATTGTTGGCTAAGAAATAGTAAAGTCTCTACCATTTACAGAATCCAAGACCCTTCATTGATCGTATTGACGTACAGTTTTTTTTTTTTTACTATAAATTCCATTAATACATGGATGTCACTACGAATTTCATTAAATAACGGTTTTCATGAAAAAAATATATAATCTGCTTTTCAAGAGATGGATGACGAAATTAAAATGAAAAAATAAAGAATTATCTGTCTTGTTATTCAGCTTTTGTATGTAAAAAAGAATGGTATTATGGAAAATGTATATAATTCGGTAATCATCAAGAAATGATCATTTCAACAAACATATATCATCTATACTTCGAAATGTTGGTTGAAGCTTATATTTGTTGATGAAATGATTACCGAAGTATACACATTTCCTACAATAGCATTCTCTTCTCCATACCAAAGCTCACGATAACTTCTATTTTTGGAAAAATATTAAAAACTTGAAACTCAATTCGAAGCGACAACTTGCGAAACAGATACCACCAATTTAAATATAGATTTGATGACAATTTATAGTTCTTTTTTACCATCAAAGACCATACTGACCATTGAGACCTGTCAATACCGTCAAGTCCAACCAAGGGTCAAACCGAAACCAAGGAACTGAGTGGTCTAGGCCGACTAATAATACAATAATACAACGGCGTTGTCGCTCATTTATCAAAGTATCCCAAACTGCAGGTGGCTCCGACGTCTGTTATTAAAATGGTCCTTTCTTTTGGCAACTCTTAGAAAGGCTGCAATCAGTCACAAGTGAAAATTGGCTTTGCCTCCAAAGTCGTGACCTATGTCAAAATTCTTGAGCTGGTTGGCACATTAATCCGCTACTGCTCTTGCATTTCTAAAGATATACCAACATAGTCAGTAATACCATATGCCAAGAGTTTCAAATGTATTCGTACACCGGCTTTAAATAAAAAAAATAAAAAATAGTTGTAGTAGTACCCAGGGGCCATGAGTTAAATTCGCGATGCTCAAAGGCAACGGTTGTGCAAGAAGGAGCTTTGATGTAAATCAAGCAAGCGTTTTGGATCCGTAAGCTTACTAATAGTATTACTAATAACTTACTAAAAAGTATTTATTACTTCAGTTACCAGGCGTTTAGAAATAAAATACTAAAATATGATTATAAAATCTACCCCTCAAGGTAGTATCCTTGGCCCAATCCTTTATACAGTTTATACAGCTGACATCCCAACTCATCCTAACACTATCCTTACCACGTATGCTGATGACACATGTGTACTATCAGTCAACACCAATCCAGTTATTGCATCCCAAAGCCTCCAATCCCATATCACTGATCTTGAAGAATGGTGTCAAAACTGGAGAATTAAAATAAATTCTCAAAAATCCCATCAAATCACTTTTACCTTACGTCGTAAACCAATGACTTCCTGCCCTTCAGTATCCTTTAATAATATCCCACTATTACTGGTGCTGTAGAACAGATCCGATACTTAGGGTTGCACCTCGACAAACGATTAACCTGGAATCCCCTCATACTAGACTGAAAAGACAAGAAACCGCTAGACGTTTCAGGCTACTTCAACACTTACTAGACAAACGCTCTAACCTCCCAATTAACTACAAAAGACTCATCTACATGACCATCATACGACCTATTTGGACTTACTGAGTAGAGCTTTGGGGCTCCACTAAGCCATCGAATTCCTCTCTTTTCCAATCCCTACAATCCAAAATCCTTCGTAAAATCCTCAACGCTCCTTATTTTGTTAAGAATAAAGTCATCCATAACGACCTTAATGTCACATTTGTTGCTGATTTGGCCCGAACCCGGTATCTATCCTTTCATAACAAACTTCATTCCCACTCAAACCCTCTAGTTTCAAACCTAGCTTCCTCTTCGATTCCCGATATTCCTCCGAGGCGTCTGAAAAGAAGATGGCCACGTGACCTTCTTAGTTGAACTAGTGATTTGAGTACTACCAGTGGGTAGTTTCTCTACTTGCCATTAGCTCATGTCATTATGTATCCCATAGCCTATTTACTGGATGTATTTTTTAATACAGTTGTAAATATCAATAAATAAATTTAAAAAAAAAAATCTGCCATTATAACCCACGATGGTAGAGACTGTATTGTTGTTATACAGTAAAAGAACCGGAAACTACATTTTTGCAATTCAAAACAAAACAATGATAATTTAGATAATTAAAAGAAAAAACAAATATAAAAACAGTGCTTAATCTATCCTGGGATTTGCATTGTCTAAGATCAATTTACATGAAAGGAGACTAATAAGCATATGGAGACCGTTTCTTTTTACTTGATATGTTTATTAGTTCAAAACTCCAACACTAATCCAACTATGGCTAATCAGACGATGCCACAGTGGGATTCCTAAATTTTACCTTTCTAAATATTGTTAAAGTCTTTAACGCGATACGGACACTCCACAGGTCGGAAACGTCATGTTACGTCACCTCTGAAGGACGCTATAACCTAGTCTTTCTTAGGCATAGAAAGTTGCTATACTAACCAGTACATCACAGATGACCTCCATGTTATTTATTTTATTTTAATACATACATTTTACAAGAAGCTACCCAACCGCCAGAAACGTTTAAAAAAATCTCTCTTTAATTTTCTGAAGGCAATAAATTATCTTTTCATTGCATTAAATTATTTTACATCCAAAGTTGTTAATTTGCCTCAAGAATATAAAGGCATTTATAATTCAAGGACGACCCGTATACAAAGCCAACAACAAGTGGAAGCGATTTAATTCGTTCCACTGAATCTTGACCAATGAATAAATCATGACTGAGGAGGTAATATATATTATACCGAGAAGGGAAACTTCGACGATTCGAAGGAGGCGCGGTGTAGTTGCGTAGATATAGGGAACGATCCTGAGTCAGGACAATACAGTAATAATGAAATATCGCAAGAGTAAGGAATGTTCAACGTTTTGGGAATCGTAGAAAAATTGAGGGTCCATAAAAAGGTCAAAGATAAAGAGTATTAACGAAAACAATTCATTATACACACATTATTAGGTTTCACAACGCATTCCTGCGTTATCTTCCTGTGTACATACACGGTACAGATGTAATTTCGCAGTTCTAATTAGACAAAGGAAACAGTATTTGTTTTTATATTAATAACAACACACTTGTTTACAAACACTAAGATACAGAGTTGGAGGGTTATCGTGAAGGTTAGCGGCCTATACCAATCTTTAGGGTCGAGATTTCTCACGCGGATCAGATATAAATAATGTTGAATCATAATTAATAGATTTATGAGGATAAAAGAATGCAATAATTTTATTATGATATCAACTGTGCAAAGTTGAACCTGGTAAGATTAGAAAATTGCACATTTTCAATAAGTATATCGCGGGGTTACTAGTGAAATACAATGAGTCAAAAACATCATTTTGAAAAAACGTCGATGAAAAGGCTAGAGTACGTAGTGTGAGATGTTTCCACTGATGAAACCGACTAAGTCATATCTTCATTATTTTTTTTAATGTTTCGTAATCACACTAAGTACTCTCGTCTTTTCATCATCGTTTTCTTAAAATTGTATTGCTGCAATTGATTAATGAATTTCACACCTCCCCCCCCACAGTATAATATATATAGTCATGTTATAATAATTATATTTTGATTTTTAAGAGAAAAGATTTGCCCTGGCCGGGATTCGAACCGGAGTCGTTCGTCTCTCCGTGACAGCTCTCTACCATTTGAGCTACCAGGGGCCGCCTGTCAGGACAAATCCCGTTACATTACTTTCATTTAGGATCTTGTTGACCTACGTCATATCATTATTTATAATAAGTATGTTTGTATAACATTAAAGTAATGTTCAATGAACATTCTTCCTCTTGTATACATCGCAAAATTGCGAGAACACGGGGATATGGGATCGGTGAAGAGAACGGATTAGTCCTGACTGTGAGGCGGCCCCCGGGTAGCTCAAATGGTAGAGTGCTGTCACGGAGAAACGGACGACCCCCCCGGGTTCGACTCCCGGCCAGGGCAAAGCCTTTCTCTTCAAAATAAAAATATTTAAAAATGTATACAATTAATAAAAAATTAAAATAATTATATGTTGAATAATAATAGTTGACCTTGTATATATGAGGAAGAAAATGGACCGGCCCAGAAAACGCTCTTATATAGGGAGAACTTAAGTAATAAAGTAGAGAAAAATTTCTCAAGTTTCCACAAGAAGGTCGAAAACTGGATTTTTAAATAGAGTAACACCCAAAACCTGGAATTTAATAAGTCCTCACCTTTTCAAACTCTTAACCTGTCTTGCTAGGGAGTCTTAAAACGTTCATTGCAGAATAAATGTTGTGTATTAATTAAGTCTGAACCTTCACATTTTGATCATATTTAAAATGTTCCGTAGGAAGTGGAGTAACTCAGTCCGTATACTGTTTTATTGCTGTGCTAAAGGTCCCGGGTTCAAATCAAGCTGTGGCGGATTAATTACTTAACTATTAATAGCCACGGATTGATACCTGTGAGATCTCCAGACTTTCCTGGGGCTCCCCCAGCCTCAATAAAGTGGGTACTCCTAATTGGACAACAACCTAGCGGTTGAACGCTGATCTCAGACGCATCATTTCCCTGCACAACCGTTGTCTGAGAAACAGTACAGTACCTACCAAATACTGAACTCAGGAAATTATCATTGTACAGGTTTTTTAAAATGTGTCGATATGAGAATATCGAAATTTGATTTTTATATGTGTTTATTATTTGTTAACGAATCGCCTCTACATTACGTTTTAAGAATTTGCTTTTTTTTCTCATTCGTGTTACAAAGAATGAAGGGTTACATTAAAGTACATGTTACTTCTGCCATATGAAGGCATCTGCCATAACATCAGTAGCGTAAGTAAATTGAAACTATTGAAAGCAGCAATATAGTGTGAGTCTTCTAAATAATACTTATAATTTTTCTATTCTTTTTTTTCTTGAATGAAAATAGTTGCCTTTGATAATATATTTGGATGAAAATGGTCCGGTAACAGGTCAATAAATTTCTCTTAGATGTAAAGAAATGTATATTATTAATATCAAGCCTAGACTAATTAATATACATTTCTCCACATCTAAGAGAAATTTATTGACCTCTACCCGGAGCATTTTCTTCCACATATATTATCAACGTCAACTATTATCATTCAAGAAAAATACTTTTAATGTTAGAGTTAAGGCAAATACCAATAAAAATGGAAGTAAAATGAACATTAATGTAACCATACAATGTAACCAATGAACGACACTGAGGCAGCAAGTCGTTAGGTTTCGAATATAAACATTTCTCTTCAACGTTAACCAGGATAAATGGAAATCGTTACATTGTAACAAATGATGAACAACATGATTAGGTTTGGGTGACGGGGATATTTCTAATAACTCGTAGAATGGGCCAATTCTGACTCTATACACCAAACCTTCAATCATTCCCTTACATCGGACGCGACAAGGTTACGGACGTATACACTGAAGCAAGTTGTTTTCAAGGAAGGAATCCTGTTCCTTCACCATAACCCTGGATGATAAGAGACGGCAATAAATAGGAAAGATATAGATAGGACGGAGTTAGTGCTATCGCCCGTCAGAAAGCGATAAACTCCAGATTTATATTGGGGTCGTAGCAAGGCTCCCCCTGATGGCTTAATTCCTGATACAGGGCAATCATGGCGATCCCCTAGGACAGGCTCGTGGTTATGGCGGCCTTGTTTAATATCGCCGTATTTACTTTTTACTGCTGGGATTATGGATAAGTTTTAGGTCGACACAGTCGTGAATCCGTCTTGGCATCATTTCGCACGTTGGTTTGGGAGTTCTACTTTATACATGAACTCCTAAACCGATACACCTCTATTCTGGTCATCTTCGAATACATAGAAACCGAAGTTGTTCAACATGTTTTAATTTTTTTTTTTACAAAATTCAATCAGCACCTTAACTTTACTGTAGTGACCATTTGAGAAAAAAAAACGCACAAACATTACGAAACAATGTTGGAAATAAAAAAAAATGAAGCTTAAAGAGGAATTTCCTTTGGTATCCAGTTACGAATGCCAACTCTCGACTACAGAAGTCCTATTGTGAAAGACCAGGTTACAGATCCGTAAGCAAGCCTGCCCTTCAAAACCCGTTCTCAACACAACTCTAAGACTTCTCCGGCTGGGACTTGTACGGCTTTGAAACAAACTACTGAGTATAATTAAAGTAAGTCAATAACCCATGTACAAGTCGAATAACTGAAGTTAACCAATGCTGTTTCAAATTAAAGGTAATGAAGAAAGTTAGATGCTATGTATCAAATTACAAATAATAAGTTTGAGTGGACAATGCTGGATGATTATCATTATGCAAATGATGGATTGAATTGGCCAGGGGGTTTATAAGTCAAAGTAATTATAAAATAATAATTAAATTTAAGGAAACGGAGTGGCTCAGTGGTGTAGTGCTGAGTTGCCATCCCGAAGTATAAAGTGGGTAAAATATGGGAAAAAATCTGGCGGTTGAGCGTGATCTAGGACAAATCACATCTCTGCACAACCGTTGTCCAAGAAACAATACTGTTTCTACCATGTTCTGAACCCCCAGACCCTTCACGGCCTGTAATGGTACAGGTTTTTAAATTAAATTAGAAAGAGATAAAATATTTTTTTTAGACACAAATATATTTATAACAGTTTAATAGCTCAATAATTCATTCAAAACTATCCAATGTAGCCTTTTATGTATGACCTTAATTATAATGACCAAAACAGAAAATCAATCATTCCCGTAAAGGAGCCACAATTTTCACATTGAGCATTACGTTTGGAAGAGGTCAGGGAAAACCGGTCGGTTGGATAGTGTTGTTGACCTCCCTTACCTATATATACGAGTATAACCTCAGAGAAAAGGTTGCCATCAGTCCCTCACCAATCCATGGATTGTCTTTAACAATAATAACAACCATTTTTTGAAGTGAAAACTTCTCTAGCCGTGTAGAGCGATTTTCGGTAGGGGGAAAAACTTATTGGTTCACGTCGACTGAATGCGCGACATGGTCGTAACATGTGCGAGACTGACGATGATTAGCGGTCTGTCTATTAGTTATACAATTTGTTTTGATCAAATTTAGTTTAAAGGATAGAATTAGATCGATATAAAATGTCGATTAATAGTTCATACTGATAATAACTTAATAAATAATAAATAAACATCAATAACTATTTTAACATTTCGTTTCTCCTAAAAGATTTTATTTATCATAGTTAAATGTCTTGTTATTTACACGTTATTTAATCAAATGAATGATTAATTATATAACTGTATACTAATTATTATATTAATTAAGTTGTATAGCTAGTTTTCTTATAAATGTTGCTATTTCTACAGCTTGACAGCCTGCAATATGTATTGATTTCTAAATAAACTACTTGAAAATGTAAACAATTATTTCTCGAAGTGCCAATTGAGGTAATAACCAGACTAATGTTGATAATTTTAATTTAGAAATCATGAAATTTAAATAATTCAGACTATACGTTATTCAGAAATTCAAACAAGAACACAGTTATTATTATTAAGTCTTGAGTTTTCTGTCGGAAGTCCTAATGTCTGCCTACTTTTTTTTTTTTTTTATCGACACCTGTCATACACAAATAATTGACAATCAGCAGATTGGCTTACAGTAATATAATACAGAATGACATGAAAGGTGTGAAGAACAGTACACAGCCGTAAATATCTGCCTGTTTAAATTTTTTAAAAATAAAAATAAATACCTCGGTAATTGTACAAACCAACTTTCTATTATTATTAAAAAGTAATGAATTTTAAATATCTTATCATTTAATTGCATTAATTCTCTACATTGTCTATCCATCCACCGTTGAATACGTAGTTACTTATTTAAAATAATTGAAATAAATAAATTACAAAAATGGGATCGCACGGCGATAAAGCTATTTTTACAATAGTTTTTTTTAGTTAATTTTATATGAAGACTGGTTAACATAATTTTAAGAATTCAAAATACAAAATAAGGTCATAACAAAAAATCTATTTTTATCATTAATTCACGTATTAGTTTCTTATAAGATTCATTTAATCCCATCTATTGATTCCCTTCTCCCCTGGTATATTTTCTCGCGCAGAAATTGAGAATAATCATTTTAACAACTCTCTAACGAGTTGTAAATTATAAGAAGAAAACGAGACCGAGAGGTTGATGGGAACATAACATTTGTACCCGTCCCACCCAGACGGGATTTGAACTGAGCTAATTGGGAAAGCCATTCGTAACGTAAGTACTCCCTTACGTGCATAGCCTTCAAAGCAAAACCAACTTACTAAGATAAAGGTACTTCACGTGAATATTTTCTGTTTTAATTATTGGTTTGAGAAAAAATTGCACAAAAAAAGTATTATATAAGACGAACATAACCTAAAGATGACATTTTAAATGTTCCATTCCATTTTAACAGTGTTTATTAATGTTCTATACTGTTTGCTCTCACTGGTCATCCTTTGACAATCTTTTAAAAATATTTTGATAGGATGTAATTAGTTGGGGGTGCAGTCAAGAAAACACGCAAAAATAGGTGAAACTATTTTATTTTAAGTGCCGACGTTTCGACCTACTATGTAGGTCATCTTCAGGGCTATGAGAAAAACAGACAAAAAACAGAATAGACTGTAAAAATACATAAAATAGAGATACAGAAAAAATAACAAAATGTAGAGATATAAAAATTTGAGCGAGAAAAAAGTGAAGGATATATAATGAAAGGATATTTAATAATTATTCATATATCCTTTCATTATATATCCTTCACTTTTTTCTCGCTCAAATTTTTATATCTCTACATTTTGTTATTTTTTCTGTATCTCTATTTTATGTATTTTTACAGTCTATTCTGTTTTTTGTCTGTTTTTCTCATAGCCCTGAAGATGACTTACATAGTAGGTCGAAACGTCGGCACTTAAAATAAAATAGTTTCACCTATTTTTGCGTGTTTTCTTGACTGCACCCCCAACTAATTACATCCTATTATAGTACCTACAGTCAACTAATTTCTTTCTTATATAAAAATATTTTGGTATAAATATGGTCCTCATGAATATATTTTATCACTTCTTCCGTATAAGATGACTTGGACTCCAGAGAAAACTTAAAGTTTATTAATAAATCCCAGTACCGTGTCAAAGTAAAGTGTCAAGTCCACTTCTAGCATTTACCTATGATTTTTTTAAATTGTAATAAATGATTCAATATAATTAATCCACAAATGAATTTAAGTCGGATGTATTTTGTGGCCCGAAAACATCATCAGTATTCTCGATAATATGAAGTTGTTACGAAATCCTCTCGGACCTTCATTTTTACAATAATAAAGAGTAATAATATGCACTTAAATGGTAAAAAAACCTATAGAAAACCAATATTTTAAATAAAAATCTTAATAGTTAGAACAGAATCACCCACATATTTCATATATGGGTAATCATTAAATACCAGGAAAAAAGGTAGGCAGACACAAATCTGTTAACAAAATTTACCCACACTTGTTATTTTTCTGTCTAGAATAAATACCAGATACCGATTTTAACCTCAGTTGATGCAAAATGAATGGGATACTAATAATACAATATGTATAAGTTTGGAGTATATATACTGTATTTATAAGTCATAACCTACTTACCATAAAATATTGCACTAGTGATACGAATTATTTCACAAGCCCAACGGTTCGGCAAGACACACCACTCAGTGAACTAAAGAGGCCGCAGCCAAAACCGAAGAAAACTCGGAATTTTCATGCTGTTGGATTAGTTCTATCCACCATTTGTTAGGAGAACTGTGCCACGTTTTTTTTTCTTGATCTGTGTAATCGCCATGATACTGTGTCAGTGTTCGAATGTTTCAACTAAATCTTTGTTAAAACTAAACGGAGAATAAGGACAAACTATTATATACTAAAAAAAGAAACAAGAAAAAAAAATCTACCTCTACAACCCTTGAAGGTACGATTTTAAGGTACAAGGTAGGTACGATTTTTCCAAGATCGCACTTAACCACCAGGTTTTCTACCAATTAATGGTACTCACATTGGTGAGGCTGGATGAGGCCCAGGAGGGTCAACCATGGCTGTTAAGACCAGGATCTTCGGGATAGCGACCCAGCGCTCTACACAGCTACACTCCCAATATTGTACTTGGAAACATTTATAATATTAAAAGTGGTTAAGGGATTATATTAATCGCATCTTACAGAGCAATTTGAATCATACATTCACGAGACATGAATACTGGGGTTTGAAACTTTCGAAAGGAAAACAGTACAAACAGGGTTTTTTTTTCTTTCTATTAGTATTTTTTTTCCTGGACGCCTAAGATAGAGGTATAGACGAATATGCATAAGATCATATAATTGAACTATTAAAAAAAAAATCAAGCGCACCCAACAGACATTTAAATCTGAAAAATATTTTATAATTATTAGGACCGTTTTAATAAAAACATTTTTCAAAAAATCATCAAAATACCTGATACCACGCTTAAATTTATCAATACTTACATTATAATTTGCTGTAAGAATATCTGTATACAATAAGCATTCTATATATCTCTTTTATTTTAGTTAAAAATTATTTTTTTAAATATTTTTATTTTTTAAATTATATTCATTTATTTTATAAAACATATTGTTGTTACTCCAATGATTTTAGTTTTTAATAGTAAAAGGGTTTCAATGTTTAAGGAATAATTGTTTGCCTCCATCCGGACCATTACGGCAAACTATTAATTATTTAAAATTATCATCGATTTATTTACGTCAGGAATTTCGCTATACATTTCCGGGGAATAATTGGCCGGTATAAAAAAATAATTAAATGAATCAACAAACCTCATAGCTAAGATTATTCAAACAAAACCATTAGGGAAACTTTTATTAAACCTAATTACTAAGCCAGGCGAGGCTCGCGTGATGAGACGACTAAAAATGGGTGAAGGTTAAAGATAGTGGTCGAACACCAGTTAAATTTTAATCAACTATTACAGAAGACAAAGAGGAAGGGATATACCAAGGGCCATTTCTGATGCAGCATGAATAATTTATGTCATCACAATTATATATCTGCCTATTTATAATTCAGAAAAAAATAATGCTAATATTTTATCCTAACATAAACTAGCAGGATAAGAGAGAGCCAGAGACAGAAGAGTGTCGGAGGAGGCCAGGACTCGCCTGTAGGTTGTAGCACCGATATAATAATAAGTATAATATCTTCAAAATATTTTATATTATTACATTAATATAACAACAGTAGCGACAGAAGAGCATGACGATTGGTGTTGGGGAGGTAAGTACTCGCTTGTGAGTTGTAGCGCCAATATAATAATAATATCACAACCACTCCTATCATAATATCCACTAATGTTCTGATAACAAAACCAACAGTGGCATGCATGGATGGACTAAAATTAACATTTGATTTGATAAGAGAGGCTCAACAATCACTCCTCTTAGACACAGCCCGTATTGTTAGAACATTTATAAATATTTGAAAACAAAATTAGGTAGCTTCTGGTCTCCCATCTTCAGTACTCAACCCACAATAACGAGAAAAAACGGAATAAAAACAATAATATTTTTAAGTCAAACATTATAGATGATGTGATACTGTCATTAGTTGAGAAAAAATAACATTTTCCATATAAATATTCTTCTACCAAAATAAAATAAATATAAATTTCAGTCATATATCTAAACAAAATATTCTATGTAAGCTTTATAATTTAATTCTGGGAGCAGGATAGCTTCAGTGGTAAAGCGTTGAGTTGCCGCGCTGATGTTTCGGTTCAAACCCAGCTGAAGCAGATAATTTATTTAATCCAAACAACCGTAGATGGACCCTCTGGGCTTTGGCGACCTTCCTGTGGCTACCCAACCTCTATAAAGCAGGTATCCTAAATTGGGGTAAACTCCTGCACAACCGTTGTCCAACAAACACTACAGTCTCTGCCACGTACTGAACCCAAGACCCTTCATGGGTTGTAGTACTACATTTTTTTTTTTAAATTTATACCCAACTCCAAATTCTGGACTATGCTCCTTACTTTGACGGTTTTCAAAGCTGTACATATTGAACATTTGCATTTCTCCACTATCTATGAACTACTTTAAAATCTTCCTGGAGTTATTTATTTTTATATAACCTCGCGATTGTTTCAACTTATTCTCTGATGCTCATCAGTTTGAATGAGGGAAATTGTTTTCAAGATTTTATCATTTCGTTTCTAGTTAATAATTAACCGGGGGAAAGGAGCTTTCTCGGGAAGCAATTAGTGTTCCGTAATAAGAAGGTACCGAAAAAAAAAAGTTATAAAAGAATGATAAAAAGTGCTGGGGTAAACTTTAAATAATAAAATAGGAGTATTAAAGTTATTCATTGTTTTTTCATAAATATTTATGTATTTTCAGTTATTAAGCCGGGTCATCCTCCGCGCCTGTAATATTCTGTCACACACCTCGGGGCAAAAGACATCATAAATATAAATGAGGAGGAAAGAGGGGGGCCAAGATTACATCCTTGTTGGATCCCCGCCTCGGCTACACCTCGCTTTAATTTCAGCCACAATTCTCTCCTCCGGGGCTTAACTTATAAAGGAATTGCAATTCCAGTTAACTGCTCATGAAAACCGGAGATTTATACATTCAGATTTAGGTGGCAAGATGATTGTTTACCTTGGCGGGAGCAAATATTTAATGAGAATTCCCTTGATTTACGTAGGAATGAGAGGAGTGGATGTTCCGTAGGGACACGTCTGTATTTGTCTTCTGAATATTGATATTAATCGTCCTTATGGAAATTTTTTTCCAGATCAATACTTTTGATAACAATAAGTATCAATGTCAATATAGTATCAATAATAAGATGCATGAGTAAAAATAATTTTCTTCGAACAACGATTGAAAATTAAATAAAAAAATTAATGGCACTCCTTTTATGATAAATTTATTAAGCCAGCACAATAGATAAGAAGTATAAACAGCAAAATAATAATTTAAAACCTCTATTATTTTTATAATAATTAGAAGTACTTTAGTGTTACTGTAATATCATTAATTGTAGCAATTATGTAATTAAAACTCTACCTAAAATTCATAAATCACATTCAGAATTGTAGCGTAGTAATGATAAGCTCACTCAGTGTTAAAGATGTTTAAGGAATTGAATTGAACTCCATCAGGGCATTATCTAATGATGGTAATATTACTTTTGGTTTTGGATATTTAAACTTGATTTACAATTTTTGTAATACTTTTTGGAGCAAATTGGCACGGTTATATCTACAGCCCCGCAGAAGAAGTGGTTAAGTCGAATATTGTCCGGAGTGAGTTCCGGAAGCGGAATCGTACGATTCTTGTTCTATTTTATTTATTTTTCTTCCATTCTTGTTATAGTTTTTGGCTTGAAATGGAGTTCTAATATAAAAAATAACTCCGTTTCAAGCCAATTCCTGAATTAGCAAATCATTCACAACGAAAATAACACAATTCCGCTTCATTAATTATAAAGAACTCATTTTGGAGAAAATTCTACTTAGCCACTTATTCACAACAGATGAAAGATATATTTAAAAGATATATATAAAAAACTAGTTAAACAATAAGCATATGAATTATTTTTATTCTAAGAGCATTGAATTGACCGAGCAGGTTTGCCGGTCTCTGGGTTTGAAATAAAAACCCCAACTCTATATACTTCTTACGGGAATCGTTAGTTTTTTCTACCAAGATTGCCGAATGGCCGCCCGCAGGTTCGGTCGAGGGAAGGTCTGCTTCGGTGGAAAAAAATAAATGCCCTCGTGCGCCCGCTGACCCCGGCCATAATCCTTGGATCTGGACCAATTTGTCTCTGTCATTGGTCCTCGATGTACCTCGGTGGGAAGGACACTGCTGGATTGGTCCCAAAGGGATCGCTTATGGAACTATAGGCAACCTTGGAAACCATGGGACGTAGCAACCCGAGGTTGAGTGACCCCTCAGATTGCCTGTATATACTACCGTCAAATAAATTAATTTGTTTAGACAATAATAAAACATTATAGTATTTTTTTTTAAATCCCGCTAAGTTTATATAAAGAAATAACGAATCAAAAAGAATAAAAAAAATCCGAACATGGATCAGATAAAAATAACTGATATTACTTTCTAAACTTCGCAGTTAGGTATTGGATTTTTACAATTTATCTAAAGCGATCGACTGCAAATTAGAACACACAGAAAATTGTTTCGGAACATTTTATACCTAGAATATTAATAGTAATAGTACAATTAAACAGCCATAAAACCGTTTCAGGAGAGAAACAACAAAGTGTAGAATATACACACACTATGGTTGAAATATTTGTTTATTTATGCTGTATTTATTCAATTTGATTTTTAAATAATTTTAATGATGAAAAAAACGTTAATATTTAATATTATAGGTTAGTACTAATATATTATTCCGTAAAATCTATATTATAATTACAATTTGTTGGTTTATAGTGTGAATTTTTTTTTTTATTTTGACGTGAGTACGTATCATCATCACAAATATTTATTATTTAAAAATGACTAATTTACTATGAAAGATAATAATAAGGCTAAGAGATGCCGATAATTTTCAAAATTATCTGAACATTTTAACAACCAGACTCAGGTAAACTGATAAAATTAATGAAGAAAAGGAGAAGTATGTTTAAATATATTATGACAGCACAACTTGAAGTTGATTAATGTTTAATGTAAATTTTAAAAATTATATGATTTTTTTTTGGGTAAATGAATGAAAGGTTTAAAAATGAATCGTTAACTGCAGAATGGTACTAAGTCCAACTGTAGAGATTTTTGTATTTAAAATTATTAACTTTTATCAGGGACAGACGGCATTGTGTAGTACAGAAAGGGTTCTGTAGCCCAGGATAAGATCTCATTATTAGTCTGTCATGTAAAATTTAAAAAAAATCGACTAGTTATCTAACGATTCATATGACTCCAATATATATTCATTATAATTCAAAAATAAAATGGGCCTAATATATATATATATAGGCTCGGGACCCCCGTTTAACGTCCGTTCCGGATATAAATATATATATATATATATTTATATCTTTTTAACATTAAACGGGACCCCCAAGCCTGTACGATGTCAGGTACTCGTTAAAAATCCCTATTCTAATTAAACCTTGATAGGCAAAATTTAGAGCTCCCACTGTAGCATCGTCCGATTAGCCATACTGCTATGGTGACATATGCTGCCATACAGTAACGTTAAATGAACAAACAAACTAATAGTGAAATAATAATGTTACTAACTAAAAATTATTAAATAAATACTAAAGTTGTTATAATGGAAAGTCATTACATTATAATTAACTTTTTTATTTCAATAATGAACTGTAAATTCAGTTCAGACGTAAAGTGCGGAGCGTACAATTTACCCCTAAACCGAAGATATTGCATCTCTATAAAAACAATCTATCTAAAAATACATTCTGTTTTCTAACACCCTTTTCCAGGTTTAAAATACAATTTATATGTAAATGTTTTGATTTCATGACGCAGCTATCACTGAAATTGCCTTAGCCTTACACCAGGAATAGATGGTATCTTATTTATCGTGTCATAAATAACTTACTATACCACTCCACTTTAATAATATTTTAAAAATAAAATGAATATTTCATGATAAAAACAAAATTTTTAAACCCCTCAAAAAAAAAGAAAAAAAGAAAAATGGATATGACTAAAGGTAAATATAAAAATAATCCTGAGTGAACTCACCAATATAAAAAGAAACTATGTAACAGTAAGAGACGTACCTGAAACAAAAGAAGATTGTTTAAATAAATGACGAAATTATTTCACACAAAAATGTAATTATGTTTTAAGGGAAATTCGCTTCTGGCTGGGTAAATAGTGTAAATCCCTCAAGAGACGAGGTGACAAAAGGAGTTGATTAAAAGTCCTTTCAGGCTAAGTCCCTGCCCCCCTCGGGACTTGACTTATCGGCCCCAGGAACCCGAATAAGCCACCAATCCATATACTATGACGAAATTTCTCACTTTCTTAAACAAATATTTGATTAAGCTAAATAACTATTATAATTAAGATGTAATCAGTTACTTGGACACTTACTGGACAAACGCACTAAGCTCCCAATTAATTACAAAAGACATTATATGGACTAACGCAGTAAAAATTTGGTGCTCCATTAAGCCATCGAATTCCTCTCGTATCCAATCCTTAGAATCCTTATTTTGCTACGAATTAAGTCATCCATTATGACCTCAATGTTCCATTTGTTACTTGTGTAGCCCTAGACCAACATCAGCCGTTTCACGACAAACTTTTTCCCAACTCAAACTCACTAGTTTCAAACTTAACCCTCCAATGGTACGGTGAGCTGAGAGGACACAAATGGTACGGTGGGGTCCTCAGATACCCCAACTTTTTCTTTAAGGTTTGAGGTGCTATGGTATCAGTCTTTCTCTACTCATCAATAAGAACCTAATTCTAATATTGTAGCATGACTTTATTCTTCATAAAAATACATTACATTACTTCATAAATCAAACTTTCCATTAAAACGCAATATAACTTCAAGTAAATGAAAAATGTCCAATAAAACATAGGCAGTAAAAGTAGGTAACTTTCAAAATAAAAAAATTAAATAAAAAACTTACATTAAATTTTCTAGGCAAAATGTAGTCGAAACCCAGTATCATGAATAATAAAATGAATAAAACATTCTCAATTATCATAACAAGATATGCAATAGAGAACAGCTTTCAGATGACTCCAACAAATAGATTTTTTGCATGTAGTAAAAAATTTTTTTGTTTTCTTATCTGCATTACGAGGGCAAATATGGCAACATCTGGAATTCTGAGGTGGTTCACACGAAGATGTAGGGGTCTCATCACCAACACCAAGTAGTCCTCTCATTTCTGCTCGGAGCTCTCTGAGCAGTCTTCCATTATGCACTCGTCTTTTTATGTGAATGTCTGTAAGCGCATAAGCTAATGATTTCAAGTAATTAACTCGACTATAAATGTTTCCTTTCAGCTTGAAGAAGATATGACTGTTTATTCAAGCTGGTTTTCGTCAACCCCGAACATAAATTTTCGCGGAATCCGGGTAACAAAGACAATTGACTCACCCTGTGTAGCGAACCCTCTCGTCCACAGCTGGAATACGACTGACAGGACAGGTACTCAAGGCCTTAATCCTTGGAGATCATTTTGGGACATGCGGGTGCATTTCAAAGCATACTGGGGTCGGCCCTAACCCCACAATACCTTTTGAGGGTTAAAACTATTATTAAATTGTTTTTTAGAGTTTTTATCTTGTAGAATTTGTTTATTGTCCATTTGAATTTCAGTATTATGAATCAAACTTCATTTCATGTATTCGTGTTATTTCTCTGGTAATTGCCTATTTAAAATTAACAGAATAACCTTTGGGAATGCCATCTTTAAAAGAAGGTACGAAATACTTCCAAAAGTTCCGAATAATTCCAAATACGAAATTATGTGAAAAAGGTCATCAAATATTTTTGTCGAAAGCGTAGGAAAAACATTTATATAAGACGAGGAACGTAAATAGAGTGGTCTAGATTTTATTATTAGATTATATAAATTATTATTTCCACTAATGTAAATAAGAAGATAGGTTTTATCAGTAGCAGAATTATCATTGTTCGGGTTATAAATAATGGCGTTTACCAGTCCCTGGAAACTGACTAAATCAGAAGTAGCAATACATCCACTTTTATTGTTATAATACATTTCTAAATTTCGAAAAACAAATTTTAAAAAAAAATGTAATAAATAGACGGTAGGAATTCAATCCATCTATCTACTTAACGCTAAAAATGAGACCATAATGTTAACATGAAGATGCAAAAGTCGGAAGAGACCATATATCAAAGGACCATTTCAGTCATCTATCTATTTGTTTGGGCCTTCTAGGAATCAACGGTTTCTCCAACAAACAGGACGCTAAGTGAGATAAAAACATTTCTGTGCTCTGTCATCTGCTGGTAATACATCATATCACGACGGCCTGACATCTCAAGACGAGTCGTGGGCGACCCAGCTGAGTCTAGGAGTCAATAATACCTCCTGGGAATGGTAGTTATAAAACTTTCACAAACATCGAATACAAGTTAAACTGCAGTCAGATATTTTCTTAACCCTTTTTCATGCCCAAAGTGTAAAAAAAATTTTTTTTAAATATCTCCTGTGACTTTTTCTGTTAAAAATGGCCTATATAACCGTGATTTTTTTTTTCATTTTTTTTTAACTACCATTTTTTAAAAAATAATCTAATAATCCGCCCAAACTGAGGTTAGAAAGACTAGCTTGCCTGTGCTGCAAACTGTGACATATTCTGAAACTATTCATGTAGAATACTGGCTACACTGAGCATTAAAACGCTAACATGAGTACATAGCAGATGTTGTAGCCAAACGAATACATTAGGGATGAAAGGGTTAATAACGGAAATTTCCAATGAAAATTTTTTATATATATTTATTCAATCTAATAATCATCACTTACAAAAGATATATCTTTATTTGAAAAGAAAAGATATGTCCAGGACCGGGACTCGAACCCGGGTCACCCAGATCGCTAGTCTGGAACTCTACCAATTGAGCTATCCTGGGTCCAATAGGCTCGCTCCCCGGTCATGGCCATATTCTTTCTTTTCACTGATCCCATGTCCCCGCGTTCTCGAAATTTGCGATGTATACGAGGGGAAGAATGTTCTTTGAGCATTTATTTAATTTGGATCTTGTTCACTTACGTCTGTATATATTATTATAATTTCTTCTTCCCCTTGTATACATCGCAAATTGCGAGAACGCGAGGACATGGGATCAGTGAAAAGAAAGGATATGGCCATGACAGGTGAGCGAGCCTATTGGACCCAGGATAGCTCAATTGGTAGAGTTCCAGACCAGCGATCTGGGTGACCCGGGTTCGAGTCCCGTTCCTGGACATATCTTTTCTTTTCAAATAAAAATATTTAAAAATTAATAATATCAATAACTAATAAAATAACAAAAATAGATATCTGTTTCGGTTATTTTCTCTGAACCCAACATCCAAATAGAAAACCCCTGACAATGGTAGCCTAAGTGCAGCAACTAGCTCTCTCGGGTATATTTAGGCGGGCATTCGGTGAAAAGGGATTGAGTGAAGAGTCACGTTCCTCCTCAGCCAAGGTCGAATCCCAGATAGAGATCATAAGTCTCGGGTTATATCGAGGCATCAACTAATTTTATTTTTAAGATAGCATCACATAACTAAATCTATAAAAGAACAGATTACATAAGAATTTCTGTAAACATTTTCAATCCATTAGTAGAGAACATTTTATATTTCTTTTTTGTGTTTGTATATCTCTTGGTCCTAAAAGAAGCAGGACAGACTTAAAACCCAGAGAAAATATAGAAAAGAGTCGCACGAGATGCACTATGATAAAAAGTCCTTTCATCTTGGTTCTCTAGAAATGGATCAAGTTAAGCACGTGCGGTAGTAAATAAATAAAGTACTCGTATATTTCTTCATACTCCATCCATTTCCTTTGTGCCTTCTTTCGATATAGATCAGTTCTCCAGTAAGCATAAAGTAAAATATAATCCATATAAATGTTTATAACTATAATAACACTGATGGATGATATATATGTTAATAAGGAAAATAGAAGTCTTATATTCCTCGGATATAAATACAAAACAAACAAGCATAGATTGAGCAATTTTACTATTTCTGGAAGAAGAAAACCACAAAAACGTAGACTAAAAAAGTAAGGAAAAATTGAACACGACGTAGTATCATATGTTAGAAGGAATTGAATATGCAACGAGAAAAATCTGGAATCGTTTCAGAAAGAAGAACGACCAGAGAATATTCGAAGAAGTTGGACACAGGATCAAAGCAAACGTACCAGTGAACGCATGAAGGAATATCGTAGACAGAGAAAATTCTAGCATAAGTAAGAATAGAAATAAAGTTACAACGTGATCCGAAGTGGTCAATACGAAATAAAAAAAATGAAACGTATTCAATGACATGAAAGACAATGAACAACGTAGTTGTCGTTGCTTTGTTCATTTAACGTTACTTTATGCTGCTATGGCTAATCAGTCGATGCTACATTGGGAGCTCTAAAATTTGCCTATCCAGGTTTAATTAGGATAAGAATTATAAACAAGTACAGGCTCGGGACCCCCGTTTAACGTCCCAACCGAAAGACGGCATACCAAGGATTTTTTACTCACTTTAAAAAATCCTAGGACCACCTGCCGCGCCTAGGACCGGACTACGATCCCGCGATCTTGGGCTTAGTAGTTTGTTATGCTAACCACTAGCCCACAGGTCGCCCCTCAATGAGGAACGTTATCCGATATATGAGCCTATGTTTGTCCGCTAATACCGAATACAGAACTACCTCAAGCTAACCTAAGGCAGATTTGTTACCCTTTAAGGAGATTTCTCAAATTTTGGAAAACATTAATAGAACTAAATCTGAAGCGAAGACTGATATTATCTTGAAAAAGCGAATCCAAACCATTCCTACCTCAAACCCTGAATAGAACCCAGGCATACGAGACCAGGAATGGAACACCTCGCCTAGAATTGATCGGAGGAGAGCATGTAGAGGACAAAGCTCTAGGAGATAAAGGATTACGAATCCATCTCATAGCGGTCAGTTAATTCGCCCCCCTCCTTCAACCCTCCCCCCACACCAGGGACAGAACAGATTGCTGATCATTCACGTGATGTGACTACGGAGAATTCCATCCTCCAACAGTACACAATCCAATCATCTTCCACATCCAACACGTACGGTTAAGTCCATACATATACGTAGCTAAGCCAAATGGCGATAGAGATAACTTAAGGTTCTGCGTTATTACTTAATAATTTAAGGTTGTGACTACACTATAAACAATCGATGATGCCACAGACGTTTAAAGATGAGGAACGTCTTAAGATATTCGAAAATTCGTTCCGAAAGTGGATAAGAAAACAGTAAAATTTAGGAGATAACAGATCAGAATTGAGTAGAATGCACCCGATTAATATTAGTGAGATGGAGATGGGATTGTAAAGTTTTTGCGCTGAAGAACAAACGAATTCCTAAATAGTTAATAAGCGCTGTGCCGACTGGAAAACGTGTGAGAGGTAATTGGCAGATTCGTGATATCGGCATAAGCCCTTCGAATTCCCCAGGCCTAATAGTTATTATTCAAACATTAGTGTATAATACATGCTTCTTTAATCACTACTTCATAAAAATAACATAAATAAACTAATATCTTGGATATGTATGGATTGTATTCCATAAACATGTCGCCATTGGTCAGTCAACAATAATGATTCCATGAAAATTACGACAATAGAATAAAAGAAACAATTTAAGCAAGAACATGAGTTTTTTTCTACACCTTTTACACCAAACAACACTATATAATCAGTTAACCCAAGCATAGGGCTATACCTCCCAGAAGATATTTATTCCTTTAAAATTACCATTCCAATAGCCAAATTCCAGTGTTCAAATAAGACTGGAAGAAAGAACACTGCTCGTTAGAAATCTAAAAGGACTTGGTAATAGTAAAATTATAAAGGAATTTAAATTAAATTCCACAGTAAAATTTGTCGGACAAAATACAAAGTCTTTCCTGGCAACGGTAACGAACAATAGCCTACACAGCTGAAGTCCGGGTGAATAAATGGAAGTCGAATTTGTCCAGAGTTAGTTGTATTGAGGGGATCGGAATCCTGTCAGTTTAGTTTTTGGCTTGGAATGGAGTTGTAATATAAGCAATAACTCCATTACAAACTAAGCCTGACTTAGTTACTAATGCATTACGTTTCGGCTTCCTTAAGTCATAGAAAAACATTTTGGACAAAAGTGGATGTAATTTCTTATTTAAAGCCCTCAATAAAAAACTGAGAACAAATGTCCAGCAGATCTTTCCTACCGCCTGTCGGCATCAATTATCCCGAACTTGTTCCCAGGTGTCTAACAGACTTAAAACAAATACAAACTATCTATAATTTTTTTTTTTCGAATTTGAAGACGAAACAAGCCCATATAGCAACTAAACTCTCACATCTATATGTATAGGAGAAAAGAATAAATGAAAAAGTCAGTCAGTCCAAATTTAGCTTAAAAATTTATGGAATTAACAAGACCCTATTCAGAAATACCTGTTTTAAAATTCCAGTTAAGCCGATGACATTTAAAAGTTATTATCTTAACGATCTTGTCGATCAAAGCCCTTTCTCGTAGGTCCACTGAACCCTTACAGGTTTATTAAGGATGTCTGCCAGAATTATGTAACAACGCTAAAGGCGAGTGTTTCTGTCTAGACAAGATGACAGGAAAAATAAACTAACACTGGAAAAATATCAGCCATCGAAACAATAATATTTAGATTAATAATATATCTAACCAATTTTCTAACTTTCAAATCTTTATATTTCCCAAAATTGTTTTTTGTCAGTAACATCACTTTGCCCTGTGGCGTTGTGGTCAGCTTAATAACCTACTATGCCCAAGATCGCGGGTTCGAAGAGCTGAAGGTAGCAATAGAATTTATTAAAAAAGGGAGTAAAAAATCCTGCGTTACGGTTGTGCCGTCCTTCAGAAGTGACGTGAAATGGGATCTCGAGCCTATAAGATGTATTATAGATGTAAACCTATTCTAATTATACCTGGATAGGCAAAATTTATTACCCACACTGTAGCATCGTCCGATTAGCAATAACAGCATTAAGTGGCGTTAAAAAAAACAAAACAATTGGATTCTATTTTCGTTTTTTAAATGGAAAACCTTTTTTTACATGGCAAATCCATGGTCTGGTTAACATGTTTTTTGGTATTTGAGAGTCTTACTTGATTTATGTCAATGTATAATATGATTGCTCGGCAACTCATTGCTCTAACACTGAACCACTTTGCTCCGTAAAACAGCCTACATAGAAGTAGGAGATAATAAACACCTTATAGCTATTTTGAATCCTAATACGAGGTACTTGGATGGACCCAAAATAACCTATTTTGAGACATTGTTCTCAATTCCCCTTGGGCCCCCCCTGTTGGTGATAACAACTGTACATAAATAAAGAAGGTTATATATAGAAGTGCAGCCTGTTCTGGACAGTGTGGCATATTGCAAGCCAACTGACCCTTCCAAAACAGTCGACTACTAAGCTAATAATACCTCCCTCCTAGGCAATCTGCCAGGACAACCTCACGGGCACAAGTACCTTGTCGTCCTTCCGACCGGGACAGGGACGAATATTTACCGTTAAATAGAATAAAACAAAGTTCTGATAAGATTAAATAATAAAAAATTTATAAGAAAGGTTGTAGCTCTTATCAACATTAATATCGCCAATACAAAATGCAAAGTATTGCGTGTGAAAAAAACAGTCGTTTTCGATTTGTAGGCGCTTGCTTTAGGATTGAAGATTGAAATAAAATCCATATAGACTCATCCTTCTATTAGAGAGAAAAACAACGTATAATGGCAAAATACTATACGTTTGACTATAGCCACTGCTTTTGAATGTTTATCCCTTAAAAGTCGTGTTTTCAAACTTTTCCCATTCAACATTTTGCATTTTTAATATGGATGTAACGGTATTTGTAACGACTAAATAAGAAGTTATTTATTGTTATTAGCAAGACGTTATTGTTGAAGTTATTTTTTAATAATCATAAGCCTCTGTTGAAACTTTCAGTGAAATCCCTGACTAGCAAACAGAAATGGGGGTAAGACAACTCAGGTTTTATGGACACGTGCAGAGGAAGAGCGAGGAGACATCAACAAAATTTTCGGTACAACTATTGGGCACAAATTCATCCACGGAGATATCTTACGATTCAAACAGGAAACACAAGGACTCGGGGTTACACAGAATTTAACTGAAAACGGGACAGAATATCAGAAATTCTTGAAAAATGTGGGAACAGCGCTCTACAACCAAGTCACCCAACTCCCTATTGTTAACAGAACTATGCAATAATGTGTCACAGATCGAATGCCCAGATTGTAGTCTAAAGTAGTGTGTGCGACTAATCCATACATTTATCCATTTATTTATCAACATTCCTGGCAAAAGATGCAATAAGTATAGGTCTGTCTATTATTTAAAGAAATGAATTGAATTTATGCAAAACATAAACATAATTACTCATATATTCCTTACACAAGTACAAAACAAATGTTGGTAAGTGGTTATAAATAATTAAACATCACTTTTTTTATCTTAGCTAAGGTTGATCTAAACTCAACGAAAACATGACAAATCAATTAAAAATTTTAAAAAAATTAAAAAAAACTCTCCGTTCAAACAAAATAAAATAAAAGATTACGAGGAACGCTGTCTGGCTTCTAGTCGTTACAAGGTTAAGCTTATACAAGCATAGTGAGTTCATGGTCAGGATCTGAACTCAAGTTATGGGTAATCTTGTAATGACTCACTAATTAGTTTCTAGTAATCGATAGAAGAAAAACTACAGACATGGTTCATGATTAAAAAATGATAACGCTTTTTTTTTTTATTGTTTGTTTTATTTTAACGTCACTTTATGGTGCTATGCCAGATCGGACGATGCTGCAGTGGGGGTCCGACATTTTTTCTATCTAGGTTTAATTAGCATATGGATTTTTAACAAGTACCTCTCATCGTACAGACTCGAGACCCCCGTTTTACGTCCCTTCCAGAGTACAGGATAGCCAAGGATTTGTTCACCCTTTTAAAAAATCCTAGGACTACCTGCAGTGTACGGTTACGATCCCGAGATCATGGGGATAGTAGGTTATTATGCTAACCACTATACTACATGTCACATTTGTTAAAATTTAAATGTTATAAAAAACGTTTTGGATGCTTTAAGTAAAGTACAACTTCGAAATTTATCCTAAATTAAGTAAGTCACTCCAATTAACGAAAAATCTTAATTATTGTACCGAATCAGTCCGGCAGGTTGTCGTTTCGAGTCCAGTCACAATATTTCATTCGTTACTTTTTAAATATTCTCGACAATAAAATTATCACTGACTCTATTTAGTAAATATTACTGACTGTATAGATCAAAGAACCGATTTACACATAATGTTCAGGTTATATACTTAACAATACTTTTTAATGATTGTGTAATTGTTGGTTTCTTGATGAAATTATTACTGAAAGATACATATTTCCCAAAATTAAACTCTTATATTCGTATTAAAATTCATGATTATTTTGATTTTCGAAAATATTAAAAAGGGAAAGGGATAAAAAGTTAAAACTTGTTGTGACTCAACTCGAAGCGACAACCTGCGGAACAGATGCCTTTATAATATTTAAAATTTCAATATCAAAGGGTAGGGCATTGCATTGTGGTAATTCCCTCGAGACCATAGCAGTAATCACTTATTTATTTTTTAACCAACTTTTAACATTTGTACGAGAAGATTCAATTCCGGAAGGCCTTCCATTTTCTTTCACGTCCCAACTTCACAATACGAATTCCCACGAGTGTTGACTCCATAATAAACGATGTAAAGGACGTTTTCAAGCAAATGGATGTTTCCGAGAATTCCTAAAAGCGAACAAAGACGTAAAGGGGGGGGGGGAGGGGAGGGTAAAAACAAAACAGAAAGGCGGGAACTGGAAAGAAAAGAAAATCAGAAGAAAAGAAGTATCCCGGGGTAAAACACGGGGATATTATCATAATTTCCCTAAGGGGAGTGCCTCACCTGATTTTGAAAAGAACTTTGAGGCTACCTCACTTTTAGGCAAATCAAAAGGGACGGAGAAAGTTCAGCTGAAAAGCTGAAATCAAGTTGAGGCGGGCTCTTCGCAGGATTACTTTTCTTTCTCTTTCGTTTTGTCGGATCGGTTTTAAAACAATTCGGAGGACTGCGATATGTCACAATCATCAACGACACGAGGAAACAGCAGATTAAATTCGGTATTAAAATATTTAATAAACCATAAAAATATTTTCAGAATTGGGATAAACAATAAAATTCAAGTATAACAGAAACACTTTTAAGATATTGAACAAAACCAAATAAAATTGACTATATTATCCTCATTTTTATTAATAATCCTCATTTTTGTTTCACCCTCTTTGGGGTACGTTGGATCGATCATTTCTTTGTGTTGCTCCATTCTTAGTACCCAGTATTTCTTCATTATTTTTGATCTTCTTTTCCTCTCTCTCGTCCGAAACGATGAGTTTGGATTTTGTGTATATTTGTCTTGAACCTTATGTTTTCATCTTTAGTAATTGATTTAGCTGTTCAATTAATTATTGAATTTTCTGAAATCTTTCTCAGTTTCTTTAAACCAGTTGGGTTTTGTTTTGCGGTTACGGAAAAAGTCAAAGATTTGTTTGGTTAATCTGTTAGGGTTCATTCAGAGAAGATGACAATAAAAATGTATTCTCCTTTTCCGCATAGTATCTGAAAGTTTTTTCAATTCTCTTGTACAAAGTTTCATTCTTGATGTGTATTATCTTATTATCTTGAAATTTTTGTCCTATGATTTTCCTTAAAATTTTCCTTTCCTTTAGCTCAAGTTTCTCCATTTGACCTTTGAAGTTCATGTTTAGTGTTTCTCCTGCATATAGTGCTTCTGGCTTAATCACTGTCTTGTTGTGTGTAATTTTGGATCCCCAGGAAAGACATTTTTTTTGTATGTATCTTTTGTTAGTTGGAAGGCCAGTTTACTTATCCTCAGTTTGTTATTAATTTAAATGTTAACTGTATTATAACAAGTACATATACGACAAGCAAATATAATGAATGATACATAATCGCATGGATAAAGGCAAGTAGAGAAACAACCAAGTGTTAGTACTCAAATAAGTGACGAAAAACGAATAAATAAAAACAGCGCATAACTCAGCAGAATCCAAAAAAAAAAAAATAAGCATCAGATTTTACCTAACATACCGTGTCTAAAATGCTATGTCCCCACTGTACAGCATGCATTAGTAACGCTCAAGCATGGACCTTCATAAGTGGATCATTCTACCCCTTTTATGAAATAATATATACATATATTTCTAAAATTATTTAATGAGATTAACAACTGTTTTATAGCAATACAACAAGTAAAAATTATTTTTACTTGTTATTATTTTTGAGACTTGTTCCAGAATAAATAAGGACATTATCATTAAATATAATGAATAATGCACGATAAGGATAAAGGAAAGAAAAGAAACAACCCAGAGGTAGCATTCAAAAACCAAATTTAACGAGGCCATCTTCTTTTCCGACGCTTCGGAGGAATATCAGGGACTGAAGAGGTTACTTGGTTAGAAACTAGTGGGATTGACTGGGAATATATTTTATCATGAAAGGTCTGATATCGAGTTACAGCTGATATCGAGCATTTGTCTAGTATGTAGCCTGAAGCGGATATTAACCACAATACTTGAGAAAAAAACATAAACATATATTAAATAGTACACGGTAGGAATCAAAAGCATAAAGATCAAAACAAAAAAAGTTAATCACCTCAAAACTTACTTAAAACAGAACGGGTAAGTCTGAAGTATGACTTTAAATAAACAGTTGTTAATACCTGCGCTGAGTTTCTACATCAAAACTAGTAAGAGCTGGGCATTTCGTTAAGTATCCATAACTAAGAATATCACTCCTTATCTAATAGACAAAGCACTGAATATTTCCAAACTGTGCCTTCGCCGCTTGTTTAATTATCTTTTTATTTTACATATTAGTTTATTTGGAACGTTTTGTAGAAAATTACAATACACTTTTTTGTTACTCTTCATTTAAAGGATCCGTAGGAATGTTCCTCAAGATTTTTCGAACGTAGCAGGTGATTTCTAACAGATTTGCATAAAAGCTGCGAAACATCTTTCATAAAGGCCTCAGTTGACGCATGCATTAGCCCTGATTACAGTGATCTCGTTGCCATAAATTTACATATTCATATTGGAGCGAGAGAAATACCCGGCGATTGAGGGGACTACAAAGGAAACGCAATGGTTAAAAATTGCCTTCGGCAGAAATTGCAGAACAAAGGATTAAGGCGTTCCGGTATTTGGCTCAACCAAACAAGGCGTAAAAGGCACCAGATAATATTGATAACTAGTTTAGGGTTCTTTCTATTATATTGGAAATAGGTTTCTAGTCTTATTATCTCAATGAATATACTTTAACTGACATGAGAAACAAAAAACTATTAAGAACAAGCTCTTCATATATAAGGTGAGAAACAAGATATACTATGTGCAATTTAGAGAGTAAGTAAGACTATTTTTATCAAACAAAGAAAAATGTTTAACTATTGAAAATTAAGTGTTAAATATCCTCAGTTTGAAAATCATCATTTGCTGGACCCTACATTCGAACTAAAGATATTCTTGGGGGAGAAAATGCTTCATGAATCAATTCCTTAAATAATTTATCACTATTTTGATTTAAGGAATTAATACCATTTTCTTCCCCATATATAGAAGGCCAACCTATATATAGACCGATTATTCAATAAAGATATTCTTAATTACGTCGAACATGCTAGGCATTCTCCTAGGATTTAGCATGGAATGGAGTTATAATATAAGCAAAAACTCCATTTCAAGCTAGGCCTGAGTTAGCCACTTATTACTTACGAGATTGGAACGATCCAGCTTCCCTCAGTTTAAACGACTTATTTCGGATAAATAGAATTTATCCATCAAAATAGAATAAAACTGGTGGCTCCATATTTAACATTTTTTTCGGTTCCCCACACTATTTTATCCTATAACAGAATTGTATAGGAGGTAAACATGCATATCAAAAAGAATGGGGGTTAAGGAAGTTAACAATTCTAACAATAGTGAAGCTGTGATAATTTCCTAGGGTATAAAGATAATTTCTCAGATCAGAAATCCATCAGCTAATTATGGTTATAATGTGTAGTTTTATTTTTTAATACACAAGTTAGTCTTGCACTTATACTTTTAAGTACCCAACTACATCAGTACCACCCTTGGTACCTTGGTTAGTTCCACGGGACACGGGTTATCACCTGGATATTAGCCTGTCGGAGCAGAGCGTGGCCCTGCATAGCACTCCATCCAATGCTGCAATAATTATCGGGGCAGAGTATTATCGGGGTGCACTGATTGCCGACTGCAGCCGAACCGCAGGAGGAAATTCAGCCAATCTATCGCCATTAACGGCAATTGGCCCTGTAAAGTGTAACTGCTGTTATTAGCAAGCAACAGGCAGTTCGTTAGCGTTGGTTATCTCTTAGTCCTCTCTGTTCACATTCCCAATCCCACTGCTACGATATTCCCTGCGTCGGGCACCATCTCAACGGATATTCAAAACGAGGATAATCATAAACGATGGAAGTGCTATAATGGCTGCACTACTCAAGCAATGATCTCAAGGAAAAAGTCAGACCCTGATAATAAAATGATATACTTGAGATATACCTGAGATCGATATACTTAATATATAGTAATTCTATATCATTAATGAATAAGAAAAATATCCCTCTCTTCTCCAAAGGTTGACTGACTAGTTTTTTAATAAATAAAGATCCTTTTTCATTTTATTAAACAACATTATATTTATTGTGTTCTGATCAAAGTTATAAGATAAATTATAAATCTACTTACAAAGAAAGAAAAGGGGTACCCTTTCGCTATATCGGACAGTCGACATGTTCAGTTGCCCGCTTCTAGCTAACGACTGCGCTCCTGTCTCGTAAGTTTAAAGGTACATTGAAAATACCTGATCAATGCCCTTTACTCTATATATTTAGGTACTCTTAATGTTCCAGATAGTGTCACATATAGCAGAAGATAGATATGACGGAGTGTGATACTGTAGGATTTAGGTAACTTTCAAAGATAGGGAGTGATTCCGGATAGTTAAAGCTGATATGTATCGAACCGAGCCTTATAAAAATAAATGTGTTTTGCACAATGAGTAAATGACCGTTTGCAGGAAATAGGCCACAT
Organism: Troilus luridus; assembly: GCA_964056705.1. Lineage (NCBI taxonomy): Eukaryota > Metazoa > Arthropoda > Insecta > Hemiptera > Pentatomidae > Troilus > Troilus luridus. Next base: position 63,228,630 of record OZ057414.1, read on the forward strand.
GGTCAAGGTGGGTGAGGAAATACCAAAGCGAGAGGTCCAAAATTCCACCTTTGAAAAGACACTCTCTGAGAAGATCCCGAAGAGGAAGGAGCGAAGAGACGGAAGAAGGAGGCCGGCGAACAATGCTGTGCGCAGGAGTATCCGGAGGCGGCCAGGCCGAAGACCTATAGACATATCCTAATCTAAATTTACCTCCGTTTCACAGATAAGTTGTAATTTAAGTCCTGTATTTTATGGCAATCCTCTATTACATCTGAATCATTTTACTAATCATTTTTAGTGTACTTCTCAATGTATATATTAAATCATTAATCTTATATAAAATTGTATTAATAATGTATATTCATTTTAATTCTTTTGGTGCTTACTTAGTCCAGACGCACTATATATTTATGAGTAACGTATTGATGGTTTAACTAATTAGGAAATTGGTAAACACACAACAGACCTCTGGAAAAGAATCCATTTAAGACTAATGTTAGAAATAATAATTTGAGTAATTATCTTAAAAGATTACTCTGGCATCCCAAAATCAATTAGAATATTTAAGAGAATAAACCATAGCGTTAGCGCAGCATTAACATAGCAAATCGTACAAAATGTTTTAAAGCACAATATTCAGTGGATACACGCTAGACCCAAAATGTAAAAATAATATACCGCATTATGGGTTTCATTAAATTAAAGTAATCGTAAAATAAATTTTTAAATTGTCACTGTTACGCCAGAGAAAAATTGGTTAAGCTCAGTGGTAGAGCGCTGAGTTGACAAGCTCAGATCTCCGGTTCAAATTCGTCTGTAAAATGTAATTTTAAAAGCCCGGGATTGACTCTGTGGCGAACTAATAATAATATTCCTGGGGCTCCTCCAGCCTTTATAAAGAGGGTACCCTTAACAGGGGGAAAACCTGGCGGTTGAGCGTGATTTAGAACATATCAATTCCCTGAAAAACTGTTGTCCAAGAAACAGTAGTCTCTAACACGTACTGAGCCCAAGATTCTTTCATAGGTAGTATTAGTACAGGTTTTATTCATACTCTTTGACTTATATAAAGTGACGTTAATGTACTAATTAACGATCAATAATTAACGGCAAAAACAATAACAAATACACCAGTGTCTTTGGGTTATTTCTAGGTGTCTATTTGCGCTGAGAGGTAAAAACGTGCCACTTCACCATTTCGTTTTTGTGTATATAATAATGATGCAACTTGCAATTATATGAAAATCGAAATAATGAATAATTTTTGATAATTATTCTTAATTAATTTTTCAAAAGTTGATTATACATAATTCATCTTGAAAAATCAAACTTTGTACAGGCCAAGCAATATTAATATTTTGTATGCATAATGTTAGAAAATACTACTTATTAACACTAATGGATAATAAACGTATAAGTAGAATAGATAAATAAAAATAATAATTTCATGCAACAATATAAAATATATTGTAAGAAAAAGAATAACACATATTTAGAATAGAATAGAAAAATGATTTTATTCTGGGACCAGGTCCCTTAAGAATAAAAATACTGTACAGAAATTAATATAAATATATCTGGCCAGACGGCTACATTATTGGAATACAGCAATTAAATATGAACTAAAACATATGTTTATATACTTTTTACATAAAATATGTAAAACACCAGAGAATAACTCTTTGAGTATGTATATTTTATATACAACAATAACAGTAATATAAAATAAATATTCACGAATAATTGTATATTATGCAATCGAAGTAGTTTATTATATTTATTGTACAATAAATATCACATATGTATTTATATATATGTATATGTTCACATACATATAAAATATTCACATTTCATGTAAATAACACATATCATTCGTATTTATAAAAAAAAAGAAACAAAGATAAATAACAATAACCAATATGTTGTTATTCTGAAAGTTAGAGAGTAGGTGAGATAGCTCAACATCATATTTTCATTTCCTCGCGCGAAACCAATTTAATTTTATCGTAGTCTCTGTTACTGAACTGAACAATACTCTACTGGGGAACAGAGGTAGTGGATATTGAGGGTATAGCATAACACAGTATTGCTTTACCACCAAGAAATGTGACGATAAACCGAGAATAATAGAATTCCCTGAAAATCTTTATTAACTAGTATTAACCTAACAACTTATTAAAAGATGAAATCAAGTAATCAATAATATTATTAAATTAAAAAAAAGTTATTGCGAGAGAAAAATATAAAAGTAGACATCTAGTATAAACAATTGTTTTTATTATTAAACGATAATATAAAGAAATTTAATCTGCTGAGAGCCACAGGTGAACACTGGGATCTACAGACCTACCTGGAGCTCCCCCAGCCTAAATAAAGTGGATACCCTTAATTATTGGAGGAAAATATATCGCTTAAGCATGATCTCTGACAAATCAGTTATCCTAGAAAACGTGCAGTCTCTACTATGTACTGTAACCCAAGACCCTTTACGAGTTGTAGTGGTACAACATTATTTTTCTATATGAAGAAAAAACAAATTCAGACAGGTCTCTACAAAGTTGTTGCATCGAATGATGTTTTTGTCAGTGTGTTAGTTCTTTGTCCAATTTAAGCCACTTTTTGATGTTTAATATTTATATCAAGCTGCAATTGTAACAGTCATTTGACCCAATCCCAGTTCCCATAAAGCAATTATTCTATTATGGCCTAATAAAAAAAAGAAAACTATAACACTACAACCCATGAAGGAACTTGGACTAGGTACATGGGAGAGACTGTGTTGTTTCTAAGGCAAAGGTTGTGCAGGAAGGTGACTTGTCTATGATCACGCTCAACCGTCAGTTTTTTCTCCCGATTACCTGCTTTCAGAAGCTGGGTGAGCCTCTGAAGAGTCTGCAGATCCTACAGAGATTAAATAGTTTAACTGTCATAGCCAGAATTGAAACAGAGATCTTTAGTATACCAACTCAGTTGTTAACCAATGAGGTAATCTGCTCCCTTTTTCGGTCTAGTAGTTCATCAAAATAATTTATAGTATTTCAACTAGGGAGCGGAGTGGATCAGTGGTAGAACGCTAAGTAGCTATGACGAAGGTTCTGGGGTTCTAATCCGGCAGTGTTAGATAAATTATTTGATCTGGCTGGACCCTTTGGGATGTGGGACCCTCCTGGGGCTAACCCAGCCTCAATAAAATCGGTATTTTTTTACTCGGGGAGAAACTTGGAGGTTGAGCGTTATCACAGACAAATCATCTTTCTACCATTCATGGATTGCAGTAGTACAGATGTAAAACGCTTTATTAATGGGTATTGTCCAACGGCAAGGCTTATTAACGCTGTTTTCTTACAATGTTATCTTCTCCTCTACTTCATACACAGGTTTCTTTTAATTTCAACTAGGCTATAATTAAAAATTTAACTATACCAACAACAATCATGGAATGGTTAACTTCGAAGGCTTCAGATCTAACAGCAGACATGAACCAGCTATCCAAACAGATGGTGAAGAGGATCGAAGCCTATGGAGTGTTACAACGGAGCGGACAGATAGTAAGTAGGACTGGAGGGTAGGATTTGAGAGGCATCACTTTCCAAGGCTCCACGAGGAACAGAACAGGAACAGATGCTTGTCACTTTGTCAACAGCCCTCGAAGGATTTCATTTCCGAAAACGGTCTTAAGATAATCCTCCTTGGCTCGGCCGCATTGGAACAGTCTGTCATAGAAACGGCCATCTCCATTTTCATTAGCTGTTTAAATTTACTAAAAATTCACAAATGCAATCAAATGAAACTCCATTACCCTTACAATACCTGAAGTTGAAGTCAGTTGGAATAATTGTTGGTTGTTCACTTAACGTTACTTTATGCTGCTATAGCTAATCGGATGATGCTGCATTGGGAGCTCTACATTTTGCCTATCCAATTGTGGGATAATTTGATACGAACTATCAAACATATTCCTTAACCCTATAAACTAAATTTTGTATCTAACGAAGTACAAGACTACAATTGAATGATTGGGTATTTAAAAAAAAAATTATCTTAATTTTAAGATGGGGAAAGCTTGTTTCTATCTAGCCCAGTCTGTTATAATCCAGGATCCATGGTCCATTTTTGCACTTGATTAGTATCAAGCTGAATCTTCGTGAATAGCTTCGTTTCGATGAGACGCCCAACAACCTGTGCGAAAATTCTCGATTGTGGTAGATAACAGATGTAGCAAGGATAAAATAAGTCGATTTGATGATTATAAAAAAATTATTACTAACTGGTTTTTTTTTTGTTAAATCTCAAGATAATAATCTAAATTATTTGAAAAAATATTTGTCCTACAAAATGTAGGATTTGATCAAAGAGTTCCTTCCTTCCAAAATGTATCAATAACGAGGTCATCAAAAATGATTACTTACCGGCTGATTTTTTTTTACTTCTTATTTTTTGACTTCTTATTGACAGGAAATTGTTGGGCGTCTCATCGAAAAGAAGCTATTCACGAAGAGTCAGCTTGATACTAATCAAGTGCAAAAATGGACCATGGATCCTGGACTATTAGTCTTAATCGCGGAGACAACAGTAGGAAATAAAAACAATAAATTCTTCATGCACTTTAGGAAAAACACGTCACGAGGGTTTCACTACGTCTATGCACAAATAATATTATATAAATATTAAATCTGACGGTAACATATGAGCTGTTACTTTTGAGAGTGATGTAAGTATATTTTTTATGTAGCGACGTATTTTAGGGATTTGAATTAATAATCAACTATTGGGAAACGTGATTCTAACACTTAGAGTGATGTTTTTAGCTTCATATACCTTTTGAATTTTATCTTTATCTTTATCACATAATAATACTCATACTCATATTTTATTAGATCTAAATGTAGTTAGCTATACTACTTTCAAATATAATCTGATGACAAAAATTGAGAAAATTCGAAAAAAACATTAAAATTAAATTGGATGCCAATTTATAAGAAATCTTCATGAAAATTGTGATTCAGTACGAATCTGGTGTTCAAAGTTTTGCAAAAAGACCAGATAATATTGTTTTCCAGGACAAAAAATATACATGGTCATTAAAACTATTTAACTTGCATAGATATTAAAATAGGAAGGACAAAAATCATACATAATTTATAAAGAAACATTCTACGTGTCTACTAAAGATGTTGAACCACATATATATTTACAGTTTTATTTTATCATTGTTAAAAAATGCAAATAACCCAATATAATTGCATATTATATTATATTACAAATATTTACATTTATCCTTGACATCATCAAGTATTCTTATATCACTGATTTTTTTTAACTGATAGCTCTGAAAGATTAAAAAGATTACATTTAACAACCTTGCGTTGTTCAATACAACCTGAGTAGATATTAAACAATAATGTGGTAGAATATAACTTACTAATAAGTGTAAAAAAAAAAATGTATCACGACAAAGATCTTGGGTTCAGTACGTGGTAGAGACCACTACTTCTAGGACAAAGGTTATATAGGCTGAGTGAGACCCAGGAGGGTCTTAGGTCCCACAGAGTCTATTCGTAATCAAATCACATGATTAATTACTAGTCGTATTTGAACCAGAAAACTACATGATAGCAACTCAGCACTCAACACAACGAGCTATCTTGCTAAGAAGTATAACCTGACCTGTACCACTACGACTCGTGAACGAGTCTGAGGGTTCAGTACATGGTTGAGACTACTGTTTCATGGACAACGGCTCTGCAAGGAGGTGACTTGTATTAAGTCACGCTCAACCGCCAGATTTCCCCCCCTTACAATGGGTACCCTATTTTTATAATATTTTATATAAGCTGGGTGAGCCCCAGGAGGGTCCTAGATTTTATACGGTCCTTTTCCGGCTGCAAACAGACTATATAAAAGTAACTGCCCGCAGCGGGATTTGAACCACGATTTCTGCCATGGCAACTCAGTGCTCAACCACTGAGCCACTCCGCTCCCTTCTAAGAAGTATATTTTATATAAATAAGTTTTATACATGTTTTAGACCCTTCATTTTTTTAGAATCTGACAAATAAAATATTACACATTAATTTATATTTAAAAACTGTATAAATGTGTTTTGAATTTTTTATTAATAATATTTGGGAACAACTTTTGTTATCAACAGAAATAGATCTATCGTAACTGAACGTGATTGAGTTACTGAAGTATTTAAAATCAATGCAGATGAGCTACCCTCATTTATGTTCATATATGTATGTTTACTATACTTATTTATCATCTACTTATTGAAAAACAAATATAAGAAGAAACAACTGAGCAAAAAAGATTAAAGCATAGCGTAAGTTCCGAAACGTTGAGTATCCAGAACTTAAATATCCTCAATACAAATACAATTATCATCATTAAACAAAGAAAGAATACAATAAAACTCAAAATACAATAAAAAAAAAAGGTTTAGCAGAATGAGACGAAAAACAATAATTATATTTACAAAAGTAGATTCCATTGAATTAGCATTAACCAAACTAGAATTATTTGATATAATGTTCAATTCACTCTTGGCTATATCCACAACAGAGTGTTTGCCAAACGTGTTTAAACGGGAGATATTTACACTGGTGATGTTCGTTCGTTCTGAAATAGCTACTCAAGTCAGTTTAATTTCTGTGTACTCAACAGCCTGAAGCAAAATAATACTCTATTATATATTAAGAGGGCTAAATATATCTGGTTCAATGTAACCAACTTAGGAGGATTTTAATTAATTCAACGGAGTAGAAAAAAAAAGTCATGTTATAAAGCGGAATGTATATACCGTATTCGATTTGCATGTAAAAGTTATATTAATTAAAAGAAAAGGATTTGTGTTTCTGCCCGATCGATATCTCCATAATAAATTCTTAAGAAAATTCAGAAGAAAAAATTAAAGCAATTGAAGGGTTTTCAGCAACAACGAGTTAACTCCAGTTTTTATAATTTTTGGCAAAATAAAAAAAAAATATTTAAAAATAGAGAATGTATTTAAATCGCCTTTCACTTCGTCCAATTATATGTCTCCTACCTCAACATATTTGGGCCGAATTCCATTGAGAAATTCGTCAAATTCGCTATTCTAGAGTCGATTTTATTATGGAGTTAACTCCTTTTCCGCCCAAATAATTGAAAACTTCTTTCTTTTTAAAGTAAGGAAGCATTGAATAAGGACAATTTTCGAGAAAGTTGGTTTATTTCAAGAAAAGAACACAGTAACAAAAAATAAGAATGCAAAACTACTGATGATCATAGCATTCGGCGTCAATGATTTCTTCAGGATCCTCGACATCATCATTCGAATTTAGACCATCGTAGAACCACATCCCGTTGTGACCAACATGCTTCTCAGCGAGTTAATGCTTCCTTACTTTAAAAAGAAAGACATTTTCAATTGTTTGGGCCAAAAAGGAAACTCCAGAATCAAATTGAGAATTCGACGAATTTTTTAAGCAAAAATTACTCCTTGTTGAACCAAACGAAAGAATGATTCCCCCCCCGCCCCCCAAGAAAAAGTTCTGTTTGGCCTAAAAATGGAGTTAACACGTTGTTGCTGCAAGGCCCTCAATTGTTAAACATATAAAAACTTGCTAAACGATTGAGAAAAAATTCTTAGAACTTTGCAATACTAGAGATGATTTTACATATTTAGACTGTAAAGAATGAAAACTTCAATTTTATTCTACCAAGTCTAACTATTATATGAGCCGTTGACTGCACAAATTGACTAACTCCACTTCTTGAAAAATCTTCTCGGAATGAACTAGAAAGAAGTGTCTTACCTCGGTGGAACTGCATTTATTTTTTAACATAGTCTCCCTGTAGACTAATGCATTTGGTCCAGCGATGTTCCAATGCCTTGATCCCATCTCGAAAATAAGATTCTTCCAGGCCTGCAAAATACCGCTCCAATTCGGCCGTCAGTTCTTCCGTTGTAGGAAATCTCCGTCCACCCAGGAAATGTTCAGGTTGGGGAAGAGATGAAAGTCTGATGGTGCCAAATCAGGGGAATAGGGTAGATGTGGCAACAATTCGTACCTCAGTTCATGAAGTTTTGCCATGGCAATAGCACTTGTGTGCGGGCGGGCGTTTGTTGTTGTTGCAACGCAAAAAACAACAAAGAGTCGTCACTACCACTCACGCCACATGTTCACTCACAAAGGATGTGTGATTATTGCGCGGGAACCTATCGGTGATTCCGAGAACTTTTCAAACCACCCTCGTAATAATATATTTCCCAAACAATAAATGTTTTGAAAAAATCCATAAAAATATAAACGCTAGGTAAAGTATATACTATCTAATTAGCAATAACCCTATTCGTTTTTTCGCAGTATATTATAACCCATAGTGGTTCAGTCGTTGAAAAAACTTTATAAATTTATTAAATTAAATAGTAAGACCGTGGCTTCGTAGCCCGGTAGGTGGCTTAATGATTTTTTAAAAGGAGTAAACAATTCTTAGTTATGCCGTCCTTCGAAAGGGACGTTAAACGGGTTTCCCGAGCCTGTTCGATTTCAGGAACTCGTAAAAGACCCATATCCTAACTAAGCTGGCAAAATTTACTCTAGCATTTTGATATTATTTTCATTGATATTATAAAAAGCATTAATATTTATAAGAAATTATATTACATTAAATATTGTAAAGTGTAAATATGTCCATATTAATATAAATGCTAGGTAAAGTGTATACTACAAAATTAGCATTACCCCTATTCATTTTTTATAATATAAAAGTATTGTTATAAAAGTTAAACCAAACGTAGTCCTCAGTAGTAGTTCAGTCGTTAGCAAAAACACTTATTATTTAATTTAATAAATAAATAAATTGGACGACCTTTGGTTAGGTTAACAACCTACTAAGCCCTGATCGTGGGTAGTTGGATCTAGGATATTTTAAAGGGAGTAAACAAAATCCTTAGTTACGCCGCCCTTCGGGTAGGACGTTAAACGGGGGTCCTGAGCCTGTACTATTTCAGGTACTCGTTAAAGACTCCTATCCTAATTAATACTTAATAGACAAGATTTAGGGCTTATCTGTAGCATCGTCCAATTACCCATAGCAACATTAAGTAACGTTAAATGAACAGACAACAATAAATTAATTAATTAAAGCTGTTAGATCTCAAATATATTGTCCATCCTAAATCCTAATGAAGGATGTTGCGATTTACCGCAGACATACAATACAATAGAACGAAAAATGCAATGACTGCAACCCATACGAGATGGTAATTGATAGAAACTATTCAAATCAGGTTCTTCACCTAAGAGACAACCGTGACGTGAATTCATAATAGAGCAGCACAAAAAAGGAATTAGTTGCTACTCTTATTTCTTTTTCCTTAAGTGGGAATTAATATTGCATAACAACTCTCTAACAAACAACATAACACTCGAGCTCATCCGGACTGCTTTTAAACTCTTTGATTTTTTTTTTACTTCGTTTCAAATAAATTATGTAACGCCATTTTGTCCACAAAGCAGCACTGTAATGTTAATTTTTTTTATAAGAAATATATTTATTAATTAAAATATATTACAGTGGATAACAGGCTGGAACATGAAATAAAGGCGAGGATTGAAAACGGTAACAGATGCTATAGGTCCCTCAGAAACGTTTTCCGAAATAGAGCTATACCCCGTAATCTCAAAATAAGGATATATAAGACGATACTTCGTCCTGTCGTCGTCTATGGTGGGGAGGCGTGGACTCTGACCAAACAGCATGAGAGATTGTTGAATGCACGGGAGAGAAAGATTCTTAGAAGAGTGCACGGCCCAACCAAGGAAGGAAATTGTTTCCGCATGAAAAGGAACCAAGAACTTAAGGACCTATATGGAGAACCTGACATAGTTTCTTATATTAAAAAAGCAAGATTGAGATGGTTGGGGCACGTTCACAGAATGGACAAGAAAAGGCTCCCAAAACTGATTCTGGAGGGACGTCCAGACGGATAAAGAGGAAGAGGAAGGCCTAGAATGCGATGGCTGGACGATGTGGAAGCAGACCTTATGCTCCTGGGGGTAAGAACATGGAGAAGCAGTGGGAGATCGTTCAAAGTGGAGGAAAATTATCGAGGAGGCCAAGGTCCTCCATAGACCACAGCGCCATGTGATGATGATGATATTTATTTAAGAAATTATACAAATGCGATTTGGCCCATATTGCGTTAAATTTAGCTGAGCCGAAGGAATAAAAAAAAAAAAACCTGTACCACTACAACCCATGAAGGGTCTGGGGTTCAGTACATGGTAGAGACTGTACTGTTTCATGGACAACGGTTCTGCAAGGAGGTGACTTGTCCTAGGTCACGCTCGACCGCCAGATTTTTCCCCCTTATTTTGGGTACCCTATTTTTATAATATTTTATAGAGGCTGGGTGGGCCCCAGGAGGGTCCTAGATCCTATATGATCCATCTCCCGCTGCAAACAGACTTGAGCCGAAGGAATAAGAAGTTAAAATCGGAAAGAAAGAAAAAAAAATTCTAATAGTTCAACATAAACGATAAAGCGAGTAATACCAAAGATGATAAGCTGAATATATATTAAAAAAATACAATTTACAATTTAATAGTATTTCTAATCACTAATTGTGTAAAATCATTTATACAATAGAAAAATTCTTGGAAGTTGTTACTTGATCACTAAAGAAACTTTAAAATGTTTATCGAATTATTTCATAAACTGTTTGCCATAATGATAAATAAGAACGTTATAATTGACAAATGTAACAATAAATGGAAGTTGTTACAATAAAAGAAAGTTGGTTGGTTTGCTGTTTCAAATTGAAGCGAAAAACCGATTGGATATCAACGCTTAAGTTTTGTTTAATAAAAGAACGTCCTTCTCAGCATTACATTGTAAAAAATATTGAAGACGCTTAATTAAAAAATAAAGTAAATATTTTTTTTTTAAGTTCTTTAGCTGTAGTAGAATTCCTCGAGTCCTTTTTGGCTTCTCGTAATTTCCATCTCTTCTACTTGGTCTTTTTCTTCATCATTAAGGGTCTTCTTCGTGTCCGGTATCCTTCTAATGAAGCTATAGTGATCCTAGTTTGGATCATCTGTATACTGCACTATTCTTGTTTCTTAAGATCTGGAACCACTCATCAAGCCGTTCTGCCTTTCTCGAATCTTCATGATGGTCGATATTTCTTGTCTAAGTTCCACCATTGCATCTTGGTACCACCTCCAAGATCAGGCTTACCGATTCGAGTATGTAAGGTAAGAACACATTTGCACATGAAACAATATTAAGGATAATGAGTACCCCTCTTCTCATGATCCAAGAAAACCTTCTACTTTGTTGGACCAAAAAATTCTAACTTGTTGTGGTTTATGCTGGAGTAGCACCTACATTAGTTCCGTTCTTATTCGGACAACTATGAAGTACTCCTTCGATGAAGATGGGCATTGAAAAAAATATGAGATCTATTCGTTGCGCCCATCCGACTTCCATGTGACAATTCCTCCTTCTCAAAGACTTGGCAACAAAAGTAGGTAACTTTTCACGACTACTGGCTCATTTCCAATATTTCATCAATTCTTTGTAAGAAAAACAATTCCTATTATATTTTTAAGGTTATATGTCACAGTTATTGGCTACCATTTGTGAAAAAAAAAGTCAATGTAAATAAATCATACAATATATATTGTTTTTTAATTTTATTTTATGTGATATTTAAATCTTTTCTCTTCAAAATAAAAATAATAAATTGAAGTAGGGCAGAACGAAAGGGAACATGTGAAGAGTTAACATACCGTCAAATATTTTTAGAACAATTCACTGATCTCATCACAGGTAATATTATTCCAGTATCACGAAAACACAATATTAAATGCATTTTGTAACTTTATTCAAAATAATTATGTACTATGTACCACAGGGTAGTTTCTCTGCATGTCTCCATCCATGCCACTATGTATCATCCCTGCCATTTACTTGTTGTATTGTCATAATACAGTTGTAAATTTCAATAAATAAATTAATAATACATGCAAAATATATTCGATACATAATAAACAGCAGATTAGTGACCTCCGGTTCTAATCTCTACTCTATAAATAGCGGAAACCCAATAAAGTGATGGAAAATGTATGTGTTAAAAGATCACTTATTCATTTTCTGCGATAATATCATTTTTTTTTCATTGTGTTTATCTGCTTTCGATCTCTAAACTGAAAAATACCAGCTCGGCCAGACTGCATATAATTGGAGTTTAAATGTTATTTTTTTTATGATCGTTTTGTATGTATGTCTATGCATACATACATAATAATAAATCTTAAATCATCAATGATATAATTCACCCTTCTTCCTTGTATTAAAATCCTATATTAATATTCCTAATGAATTTAAAACACAATGATAAATAAACGAATGATAAATAAACACAATATTGATTTTAATTAATATGATAGATGATAGAAAATTTTATATCCACGAAATCCAAGGTTGAAGTGTCATGATGATGGTTCACAATGCGGTTCGAAACGTCGGCATTTAATGAACAGTTAATTAAATTATTATTTAACCACCAACATAAACCGACAACAATCCACATTTAAACTGTGCAAGATTTACGTCTGTTTAAAACAGTCTTGAGGTAAATATATTTATAAGTATTTTTGGTGAATATAATATGTGCGTTAACTAATACCATTTAAAGTTAAATTAAACAATAAATTAATAAAACCTGGGAATCCCACTGGATGTTCCATTGCCTTACCTGCAAAAAAAAAAAAGAAAAAAATTATTAATTAATTAATCGGGAATATCTAAAAACGAGAATAGATAAAAATGTATAATTCTATCTTAATTCTACAAAACTATATTAATTCATTCATAAATTAAATTAAATCTCAACCAGACGTTATCATATCAATATCAATTATCATTGTGCAAATAAACTGTTTTCATGTAATTGTATTTCAAGTTTTAACTCTAACATAATTATGTTATTTTTTATGATTCAGTTTTCCCAATACAGCCAGAGTAAATAATTTAATATAAAATGTTAAACCATAATTATTAGATGTAAAAACATAACTTTCATGAGAAAGCTTTTCTATAAAGATATAATATTGAGCACCATAAAACACTCATAAACGATTTTTAATCATTTAAAATAAAAATATATTAAATAATCTAAAAGAATTTTTTAAAAAGGAATTAATTATATCGCATGTTATTTGAAAACTTCAAAACAAATGTTGGACTGATGATATTTTCTAAAACATTTTTGGTTTTTTATGTGCGGTGTACTATACTTAGTCTCATAATGAGTGACCTCAATTATGTTTATTTTCTGGTAAAAACTGATTTAGCGAATTGTTGACTAGTATAAATGTTTGCCTTTTTTTAATTAATCATCCGTATTAATTACAAAATCTCATATACAGGACTATTATCAATCAGTGTAAGATACATCTGGATTTACGGAGTAGAGCTTTGGGGTTCTACAAATCCATCGATCTCTTCTCCAACCCAAAATCATTCGTAAAATCCTCAATGTTCCTTACTTTGTTATGAACAAAGACATACATAATGACCTCAATGTCCCATTTGTTACCAATTTGGCTCGGATCCGAAACCAATCTTTTCATGATAAACTTTAAACCAACTATTTTTAAACCACGCAACCTCTTCAATTCCTGATAATCCTCCGAGGCATCTGAAAATAAGCTGGGCTCGGGACCTTCTGATTTGAATTTGTTAAACGATAAGGGGGTAGGTTTCTCTACTTGCATTTAGCCCATGTCATTATATATTTTTCATTATATTTACTTCATGTATTATTAATATATAGTTGTAAATTTCATTAAATAAATTTAATCAATCTAAAATCTATATATAAAAATTAATATAGTAATAAATCCTTCATTATTAGACTCGCAATGACTGCCTGGCATTGTCAAAACATCACAGTGATGATAGCCTTCTTGACCTCAAACAACAGACCATGAACTTTACGATCCCTTTCACCGATTTCCCTTAACAATTTCTCTCAGGAAAATTGGGTGCATTTCTTTAAGGAGCGGTTTATCCACAGCTTGACCTTCGTATTTTTTATTTAAATCACGAGATTCGGTGAAAGCTCTAAAAAGCATGAAGTATCTAAGACCCTGAAATGTTGAGTTAAAACGGACCTAAATAATGGTATACCTAAAACTGGTTGTTTAGAAATATGATGTAAAAAAAAAAAAAAATGTAAAACGTTGACCTAAGATTGAAATACTAGATTTTTTTTCTCCAAAAAAAAATAGAATTTGAACTATAGGTTTTCTCAAATTATTATTATTTTTTTTAAAGCTATTGAACACGATTATTAAAAAGCTAAGATTTTTCATAATTCGGGCCGAATGAAAATTTTCAAATCATTTGAAATTAAAATACACGAAGAAAGGAAATCTCATTTTACCTGAGTTACAACAAAATATAATATAGCTATGCCGTCCTTCGGAAGGGATGTTAAACGGCGTCCCGAGCACGTAAGTGTCAGGTACTTGTTAAAAATCCCTATCATAATTAAACTTACATAGGCGAAATTTATAGCTCCCACTGTAGCAACGTCCTATTAGCCATTGCGGCATAAAGTGACGTTAAATAAACAAACAAACAAATATAAATTATGAAAGTACTGCATTTAGAATGAATTGTCCAAAAAGAGCTCGGTTTATCTATTTTTGTGAATTTATTCAACAATAGACATACTTACTTATTATTAATCAATAATATCTACCTTATCAAAAATATTGACAAATTTTTTAAGTATATATCATTTTAACCTTGATATTTATTGATTAGTGATTAAGTTTTTATTATAGTATGTTTTATTTTTATTTAATTTAATTTTTCATAGGATTATATTTTCGTAATTTTATTAGTTCTTTTTCCTCTTGTAACTTTATGTTCTTTTTTGAGATTTATCTCAAACTATTGTTTATAATAACATAAAACATATTATAATTTATATTTATTATATTTGAAACGTATTAATCAGGATATAAAATTGGTTTTAAAAATAAAAATTAATTGGATTTGTTAATAATCTATTCTGGCTGATTCTTTAATATTTTAATACGATTTCATTATTATTATTATTATAAAGATGTTCTTTATTAAAGATTTTTTAGTTCTTTAATAATATAAATTTTTTTTATTTACTCAGGGTACAAAATTTATTTGAAAAACAAAGTTAATTTGGATTTGGAAATGTTTTTTATGCCTTTGACCTATTCTTAACTAAATATCTTTATTATTTCACTTATTTTTTAAGTATAAGTGCACCATTTATTTTTTGGACGAATATCTACAAATTACTTTTTTCTTCATACACCATATGACTGTAATGTACCAATGTACAACATGTAATATTCGAATATTATAAAACCAAATAAAATGTATTTGATTGATATAATAGTTTTTAAGAAAAAATTGTAATTATAATCGGAAATGATGCATTCTGGATTATTAACTTTATTTCAATAAAATATATTTATTTAACCTTTTTTTTAATGTGAATTAATTTCTATCTGTTTACTTTTTTCTTATTTATACATTATTTTCTTCATAAATCACATAACTGTAATGTCGATATATAGACGTAATATGTTGAAGATTATCAGGGAAATTGATATATTAATTTTAGTAAACTCGAGGTTCGAAATGTTTCAGGAGTAAATAAATTGATTAAAATTGATTTTTTTAAATCGTTTATTGCAATTGACAACTGTATTGTAATAATACAAGAAAACAGAATGAATGATACCCAATGGCAAGATATAAAGGCAATTGCAAAACTATCTCACTGGTAGCACTCAAATTAAATTTGAATTTTAATTAAAGTTAATTTAATTTTAATTATTTAAACTCAGCGTATATAAAAGAATACAACTAAATAATAAAGATGTTGTATTTTAAACTGGTTTAAGTCCATTTTTTCATATTCGCGATATCTTAGGGTTTCCATTTGAATTACTTTAAAAATATTTTTTAAACGGGCAAATGTTTCTAGCACTTAGTAAAGAGTGATGTTTTAAACCCTACAAATCTTTTAAATTTTATTATGAAATAACAATCATTAAAACCATTTAAAAGAATACACGATTTTTTTTTTAATCAAATGGACTTATACAACTTTCAAATATAACAGCTCAATTCTTACATCTTGAAGGAGGACCGAAATATATTTAATTAATATATATTATAGACCTTGTTAGTATCTCACGAATATCGAGTAGTGTGTTGCGAGAAGCAGAGGAAACGCGCCTTTGTATATATAATTGGTACAATAAATAATTAGAACTAGATATAGAAATTCTACGCATCGAAAGGACACTCCTGGAAGACATGACTACGAGTATTTCCCGAAGACAGAAGAAAGTAGACGAGCAAACAGTAGCTGCATTCACCTGTGCTGTAAGCCGGTAATGGAGGCTCCTCGGTCAATGTTTGGACAGCAAGCCTAATGGACTGGTCGCTTCCCCACCGCGCTCATGTTGGGAATTCTCAGGCTGTATCCCATATAACCGAGCAATAGGATTTAACATGTATATACGGGTTGCTCACGTGTCTGGGTCGAATATGGTATAAGTAGAATGGAAGATAACATTGTAAGAAAATAGTTCTGTTTTAGGATTGGGTAATAGCCATAAATTAAGAGTTTTACAAAACCGGTACCACTAAACCCGACGAAAGGTCTTGTATTCAGCGCATGGGTACAGAGACGTGATTTGTTCTAGATCACGCTCAACCCCCTGATTTTCCATATCCAACATGGTCCATTTATTGCTATCAAAAGAATAAATTGTTATTCTGCAAAAGCCGGATTAAACCCAGGAACTTCGGCAAGGTAAGCCAGCGCTGAGCTCTCTAAGTGTTTTACAAGAAACGTTTATGAGCCAGAATGTAGATCCAATCTTAGGACGTGCTTAGCGTAAATGTAATGGATTATAGAGTTAACATAACCTTAAATCCACGCTGTTAACGTTGATGCCCCATCTGATATCAGTAGATGATTTGTTGGAATTTAAGGAGTTTTTAGTTTTATATGTACTATTCCTAAGTAAAACAAACTTAATATACGTAAAGAACTTGCAGGGAAGATAAAAATCTTAAAAATCGTTATTTTTGTATCGGCATCGAAATTTAGGAAGTCCTGTTTTACTCTAGCAGTGACAGATTTAAAATTAGTCTGTTTGAAGTAGACAGAAACAGATTTTTTGGTATTTGATTTCCACTTCTGTTGAAACAAACATATCTAGTGCAAAATCTTTGGTATGCCGAATTTTCTGCTTTTTTACAACAAAACTTTCTACTTTTTAAAAATTAAAAAACTCCAGATATTTAAAAATATTCGTACAGAACTTGCAGGAGAGAAAAAGCTCTTTAAAATCAGTAATGGAACATTACACATTTTTTAGCGGAAAAACGTCAATTAAAAATGTGGACAATGTACCACTAAACTTCTACAAACGTAAAATGTTGTATGCTCGGTATAAAATTTTCAATGATAATTGGGAGAGTTTGTTTGATTTATTTAATCTTTTGGCATCCTCGGATGGACCTTGTGGAACTTGCAGACCCTCTGGGGCTCATTCACCCTCTATAAATGGGTAACTTAAATAGAAGAAAAACCTGACGTTTGAGCGTGATCTCGGACAAATTACCTCTCCCCACAAGCTGTTTTTTTTTGGCAAATTTAGGCAAATCTTTTTAGTAATCAGGATTCATATGTACTGAAATGATTTTAGTACTTCAATATTTAGAATAATCAATTATTTAATTTCTGATTTCAGATGGTTTTCCCTATGTAAAATGTGGGATATTCTATTGTAATGAATATCGTGGCGTTAACAACGTTCTGTAGCAGTACAACTTCAAAAATTAAGCACGTAAATTTTAATTTGACTCAGGGCATCATTATTTAACATTCTTTAATGAATTATTTACACTGTCAATCACAACGGCTAAGGGACAGTAATGTATTAAGCCGCCATGAAGGGGAAAAAAGCGAGGGCTCACATGTTCCATACGCCTGCCGTTCTGACATGTTTGCGGTAGAGCGGGGGTGCGGGGGAGGGCTGCCATTGACAAGATTTATCGAGCAACATGCTCCCAGTGGCAACTCTTCAAGCCGTTCCCAACCTCGTCTGTAGCAAAAACAGATCCCCCATTTATTTTTAAAGAGAAATTTTAAGGTTCGGGGCCATGTTGCGATCTAAATTTATTTATCCATTTGTCTGGCTGTCTCGCCCCTAAACCCTTAGGGTGATTTTTACGTACCGAAACCACTTTAACCAACATTTAGGTTCAGCCGGTGGTGTACTTAGGTGAGATTTTACTTTGATTAAGGATCCCATATATAGTATATATATGTACTAATTATATACTAATCGGCACATAATAAATAAGTATCCACTAATTTAGTGTTTTATTTGACTACACCCCCAACTATTTCCTACCTTACTTATATATATATATATATATATATATATATATATATATATATATATATATATATATAAGTTGGATAATAACTGATTTTATTAATCTGAAAAGATTTCATATTAACGTTTTAAAAGATAAACAAGACATATTAATACACTATTTATATAACCCAACTAAACAATACAAACCTGAAAAGATTAATTAAATTACAGGTTGAGATCCAACTAATAAAGTTACTCTTATTCTGAGCTATTAGCACCAGGTGATCTATTATAAATATGAAGGTTCCATAACCTCAACCAATGCTAACTAAATATCCAGTACTTGGATTTTACATCCCCCCCTTGAAATCATTTTTCCAGAAGGGAAAAGTGACAATTTGCTGCTGTGAAAGTAATTTGATTTTTTTTTCTTTTTTCCACATTCAACTTCATACATTGAACTTGATATCCTGTTGAGAATCCTAAATGGTCCAATTCTTACTTTATCCATTTTCTTTCTATTTAATTTGTTTCCATTCTCTATATACACTTTATCACCAACTTTGAATTCGTGAACTCTTCTTGTTTTGTCTACTCTTCTTTTATTTATTTCAAAATTTTTCATAGAATTTAGAAATGCTTCTTTTCTATCCCTCTCAAGATCATTTTCGTTTAGTGTATGAAACGGAGAAATTAATGATTTTTTTCCAAAAAGTAAGTATGTCGGTTCGAATTTAGTTGAAGAATGAATAGTTCTATTATATTCTAACACACAATCTTGAGCTATTCTTGGCCATGCACGCTTATCACCGCTATTAATTTTACACCTTATTCTATTTACCAGCGTTTGGTTAAGCCTCTCGTTTAGTCCATTAGACTGTGGACAATCTATTGAGGTGAATATTAAATGGATCTTCATCTTCTCTAGATAATTTTTAAGGATTTTAGAATTGAGGGCTGTATATTGGTCAGCTAGAATAATTTTGATTTTATTATTCTGAGCAATGGGATCAATAAGCTTGATGAAATCTCCAGCACACTGACCTATCGTCGTAGAAATCCAGGCATACCTGCTAAAATGATCTACCAGTATGTGCATAAATTTCTTACACGATCGATTTCCCCCAAAACCACCAACGGAATCGATAGACAAGATTTCATAGGGTTCCTGTGCGGGACCTAGCTTTGACATTAAGCCAATGGGTCTACTAGTACGCACTTTATTTTCTAAGCAAATGGTACAATTTTTACAAAATTGGGTTATTGATGAGTCTAAATTCTTAAAATAGTATATTGGTCTTATTTTCTCTTTCATTTGCATGGCACCAATGTGGCCGTAATAATCATGTACGCGGCGTATAATTTCTAAGCCAAAATCAGTAGAAATAAAGATTCTAGTTCTGCCTCTTAATTTCTTAAATATTATGCTACCATTTTTTTCTATATTTTGAGCAGAGTTTAATTCTTGGAGGTTTTTATTTTGATCATTAATTATCTCTTTAAATTCTATTAAATTTACTACCCTGATAGCATCTTCATTTTCGAAATATTCTAAAACCGGTTGTCTAGACAGAAGATCAGCTAGAACATTTTCTTTTCCTCTTTTGTAGATAATTTTAAAATTAAACTGAGATAAATAATGTACCAAATCACCTAAAATCTCATCTGTTCTGGATTTGGTTCTCAAATTTTCCAATGGTTTATGATCACTACATACGGTGAATTCCCGACCAATTAAATAATATTGCCAATACTTTATAGCATCTTTAATAGCTTTACATTCAAGATAAATAATCTCCATTTTCTTCTCTTTTTCAGAAAGTTTTCTTGAAAAATATGCAACTGGATGTAATTTTCCGTCAGTTTGAGGTTGTTTTAAAGTTGCTCCAATACCCGTATAACTAGCGTCCGTATCTATATAGACATCTTTATCTATATCATAAATTGCTAAAATCGGAGAAGAACACAAATAGGATTTTATTAAGTTAAAACTTTTCTCGCATTCATCAGTCCACTTGAATTCGATATTCTTTCTCAATAATTTATGCAAAGGTTCAAATTTCTCGGCACTATTTTCAATATATTTCAAATAAAAATTAATAGAACCTAAAATACTTCGTACTTCCGATTTGTTTGTCGGTCTCTTCAGGTTTTTTATAGCAATCAAATTCTCTTGAGCGGGGGATATTCTGTTTTCTCGAATTATGTGACCAAGATATTTTACCGAAGTTGACGCGAAATTACACTTTTCTAATTTCAGTTTGAAACCTTCCTCTTCAATCACCTGTAAAAGTCTCTCAATATGGTTAACATGGTCTTCCCATGACTTAGAAAATATCAATATGTCATCTATATAGTTAACACAAAATTCGTCTAATTTTCTTTTCCTTATAAAATTTGATAATATCCGTTGAAAGATAGCTGGTGCATTTTTAAGTCCAAAAGGGAGAACTTTGAACATAAATTTACCAAATTTAGTTATAAACGATGTCTTCTCTTTATCTTCTTTTTTTAAAGGAATACTCCAAAAAGCAGAGTTTATATCAACAACACTAAAGAATTTGCAGTTAGGCACCTTATCTATGACATCGTTTATCGTCGGAAACGGATAATTTTCTGGTATTATCAAATTGTTTAATTTTCGAAAATCAATACAGAGCCGAGTTCTGCGACCATCTTCTTTCTTAAAAGCGAGCGTTACAGGTGATGCAAATGGTGAATCTGACTCTTCAATAAGATCGGCTTCTAGTAATTTTTCTATTTGAGTCTTTATCTCCTGTTCATCTGGTATAGAACATTTATATGCTCGTGAAGTAACCCATTCTTGTTTCATTAACTTTATTTCAGCTTCTCTCGATTTCACTCTACCAACTTCAAATTTATCCTTAGCAAATACCTGTTTATACCTCTCTATTAATTTTGAAATTTGTATTTTTCTGTATTCCTCTTTTATATGATCTAAATTGGTTCTAAATTCATTCAATTTTTTTGTTTCATTAATATTTAGTTCAAAATTATTAAATCTATTATTTTCATTATTTTTCGAAAGTATATCATCTTTGACCAACATTTTATTCAGTTCTACCTCGTTTCTATTTTCTACATCTAAAATTCTATCTTTATTCAGTCTTTGTAATATATTTAAATTTTCATCTTGGATAAGGTTAAATTTATGAATGGCATCTAGGCCTAGGAGTAAATCATATGAAAACTGGTTATTTTTGATGATATATGCGTTAAGGTTATTTGTAATGTTACCAATCGTTAGTTTTATATTTGCCCGGCCAGAACTGAAATTAAACCCATTGATAGTTTTGAACACAGACTTTTCTTTCATAAGACTTGATTTTAATAAATCAATCACTCGTTGACTTACTAAAGTAACGTTTGACCCACTGTCATAAACAGCTCTGATGTTCAACTTTTTATCAATGAGAACATGAATTTTGATTAATGGGTTCAATTTCTCCGGGCCTTCTAGTTTAAATTTTTATCGCTTGTATTTTCCCCGCCTGAGTTCTCAGAAATTTCAGCATGTGTTTCATTTATATTGACTGATTTTTTTGATGCACCAAAATTTTTATTCCTACATTCTTTTTCTGAATGATACCGATTCACCCAACCTAAACTTTCACAAATGGAGCAGGGTTTCTTTAATATAGTATAGCTACTTTTGTGTAAATTATAGGTTTTCTCTCGGGGTTTTTCAAGGGTACGCTAATTCGTTGATTTGGCATGCTAATGTTTTTTTTTCTCGAAAATGAATCGTCTAACTTCCTTAGTTCTGAAAACAGTTTTTCCATAGTTTTTATTTCTTCTCTATCCAACTTATCTTGCACTGCTAGTGGTAGTCCCATCACGATCATATTGATTTTTGATACGAGAGTACTTTTGCTTTCTGCTTCCAAACATAACCTTTCTTTCGCCAATCCATAATCCACCAATGAACCTCCTAAATATTTAAAACTGTACGCTTTCCTAATTTGAGACCATCCTTTATCTATGAATACTGAAAAAAAAGATTGTTTCCAGGCAGACCAATTTTCAAGACCTATTTTTTTTAAGTTTGCCTCATACCAATCTTTTGCCGGTCCCTCTACAAAAAAACGAAGAATTTCAATGATGTTTGTAATAGTGGATACATTATGTCTCCGGCATTCATACTCATAACCATCCATCCATTCTGTAGCATTTTGTTTTTTATTGAATTTTTCTATTATAAATTTCTTTTCAACATTCTGAAGCTTGCATTCATTAGAATTCAATTTATTTTCTAATTCTTTTATTTTCTGAGTTAAAAAAAAATCATGACCGGATTTGCCAGTACTCGTATAAAAATCCCTGAAATTTGATTCCTCTAATGGAATACTATTAAAACAGATGTTGTCATCTTCATCAAAATATACCTTTCTTATTTCTTCATCAATTTTGATTCCTACATTCCTATAACCGTTAATTGGCCTAATTGCGGATACAGCATTTTTAATAGTTGATTTAGTTAATAATACCTCATGATGGCGTAGGTTTCTATAACCTTCTGGTATTAAAAACCATACTATTTTATCTTCAGATACCTGCACCAATTCGTGCTCCTCTTCATCTACTTTGATTATGTGGACAAATAATTTTGCTCCTTTTGTCTTGTCCTCCATTTATATCAACTTGTAATTTAATTTATAAGTTGGATAATAACTGATTTTATTAATCTGAAAAGATTTCATATTAACGTTTAGAAAGATAAACAAGGCATATTAATACACTATTTATATAACCCAACTAAACAATACAAACCTGAAAAGATTAATTAAATTACAGGTTGAGATCCAACTAATAAAGTTACTCTTATTCTGAGCTATTAGCACCAGGTGATCTATTATAAATATGAAGGTTCCATAACCTCAACCAATGCTAACTAAATATCCAGTACTTGGATTTTACATATATATATATATATATATATATATATATATATATATATATATATATATATATATATATATATATAGTATATAAAATATTATACCAAAACCAGCGTTTTCAAACTAAGTATTATTTTCCTTTATATATTATTCTAATGATGTCTGTTGGGGATCGGAGAAGTTTTTTATAATTATAATATTCTTTTATAAACCGCCATACTACGTTGCTCATATATCCCGTTCCATTGACATTGACCTCGCAAAAAAAAAGTCCCGTTGTAGCAGAGAAATTACTTTTTCTACAAACAGGAATGAAGACCCTCTATTAACAGCTTACTATTTCTCAATAAAGTAGGTCCCCATACTAGAAATGAAAAACTTGGCTGTTGAGCGTGATCTTAGACAAATCATATCCTAGCACGAGATCATATTCCTAGAAACAGGAGCCCATGGGCCTTCATGGTTTGAAGTGATACAGATTATGAGGTATATACGGATTTCCTGGGATCTGCTCTGCAAAAATCCTTGGCCAATTTTTTTTTTAAAGGATGTTTTAATCGGTTGTTCTATTGCACTGCAATGAAACCAAGAGGTTCTATATTTAACAACAAAATTATTATATGGATAGTTATAAAATGCATATGCAAATAGCTAGTAGAAGAAAGTACACGTTTCTAATTTTAAGAAGAAAGAAAATAGTTATATTGTACTGGACTAATTCCCTACCAACAGTAAACAAGATATTAGCCGCATTGTCAAGACGGTGATATCTAGTGGACATGTGTTCTTTCTGCAGTAGACGGTGCATTCTATCTCTAGTAAAACTTTAAAAATAAAAATCTCATAAGTTGGATCAGCCGTTCATGTATCGAATAAATAAATGAAAAAAATAAATCCCGTTTTGGATAACATCGGAGGGGAGCTAACAAAGGAAGACAATGGCAGCCGCCCCAACTGCACGGAGAAGGTACCAGATGATGACACCATCCGGACCCCCGATTTGGCACAGATCGTTGACCCTTCCAAGATTCAAGAGTGCAGATGAGGCAGACAGTTCCGAGCGGCGCAGGTGGCTTCCAACAGCTGCGCAGGGAAAAGGAGTAGCGCAAGCAGCTGCGGCGTCTCCTTCGTCAGCCCGGCACACACACACATACATATCGACAATTTCTTCCGTGGCCTGCCGCACGCCAGGTCGTTTGTTGTATGAGCATTCTGAGAGCAGCTACAGCCGCCAAGCACGCAATGCTAAAATTAGCATTTAGTAAAGGGAAGGCTACCTCGTATTTCATTCCCTGTTTTCTTCTCTTGTTACAGCTTCACAAAATACTCCCAAAGCGTTGTGGCGTTTACGAAAATTAGAAACATTGGGTATTGAAATGAAATAAAATCCTTTCAATAACCATTAATAATATTTTAAAAGCTTGAAACTATTTTGATTTTAACTTATGGCATTATTCCCATAAAACTTCGAGTTCAAACATGGTAAAACTCAAAATATGACTTAATTAAAAAAATATTGTAAATAGAATATCAGATATGTCATTCCAGAATTAAAAGGCTTCAACAAAATTGCTACAAAAGCTTTAAGATAAAGGTGCCAATTTATGAGTTATGTCGCTGTTCTTTTGAATGAGCGATATGTTTCTTTACTTGATTTTAAAGATGTAACTCCTTAACCCAAGAACAAATTAATTAATAACCACAGTTGGATACTACAGTTATAAGTGAGGCTTTCAGAATCAAAACCGCATAAGTAATTTATTATAAATTACTTTATTGTAATTTATAACATTTACTTTTTTACATTTTTCGACAGTTAAGTCAAGCAATTTTGTCTAACACTACACATTGGAGCCTTATTTTTCAAGGTTTTAGTGCGGCAGCATAAAGCAATGGTTGACGCTTAACTAAACGAGCGAAAAATGTGAAAAGAGTCAATTTTTGAAATTTGGAGTTATCGGTTTTTGATTCCAACGTAACAATCAAGTAATAGTTAACAGTTAGACGAAATTTTTTTATTTCAGTACAATTGAAAATGACTTTGGTACAAAGGTCAAAATATTACACAACACAGAATAATTTGGCTGCATAATAAGCTTTTTATTGATAAAAGTCATGGTTAAAAAAAAAAAAGGCTTAATAATTTCTTAATCTGAACTGCATAACTTTATTAAATTGTGTAATCGTAAAGTCAATTATGTCAATTAACTTTAGATTGAATCGGATCCTGGAAGCTACGGAAGAGCGCGCTGTCATCGAAATTATTGGTTCACTAATGAACTTCACAGGCTGCAACGACGTGATAAGATTTTTACTACTAAACAGGCCATTGATAATAGAATGGAGCAGAACCATCAAACAAAAGTGACCAAATACGCTTTAGTAAATCGTAAAACTTAAAAACATATTTATTTTTTTTGTTTCAAACTTCATTTATTTATTCAATGAGGGTATATAAAAATAAAATAATAAAACTGCGCATGCTGAACATCCCATGTTCTCGGCTTCAGTAAACGGTAGAGACTTCCATGGAAATGGTATTGCAAGAGAGTAATTGTCCGAGAACACGAATAAAATAATAATTAAATTATTATATTTATCTCTTCAGGTATGTAAACACGTTTTTTATGTTCTAATTTGTTCACAAGATTTCATGTCTATTTTGGTCACAAGATAATAATTATAATAATTAATTTAAAAATTATAATAATATATATTGACTATAATATAATTTATAAATTATAATAATATATAATGACGTAAGTCAACAAGATCCAAATTAAATAAATGTTCAAAGAACATTCTTCCCCTCGTATAAATCGCAAATTGCGAGAACGCAGGGCCATAGAATCAGTGAAAAAACGGATATGCCCATGACCGGGGAGCGAGCTTGATTGAGCCCAGGTTAGCTCAATTGGTAGAGTTCCAGACTAGCGATTTGGGAGACCCGGGTTCGAGCCCCGGTCCTGGACATATCTTTTCTTTTCAAATAAAAATATTTAAAAATTATAAATTTTAACATTAGTTCTTTTTTTCACCATTTTATTTATTTCGAAAAAATGGTAATTTTGTAGATACGTTATTGGAGGAAAGCTGAATAAATAAAATTTGGAATTTAGTTTTTAATATATTTTAATAAAATTTCTATAAGCTATCAATTTTTTGTATAATCAGAGGTGCAGTAAAATGTTTATTATTACTATCTAGAGCCCAATTTGTTTTATTACTTTTTCTTTAAGTAAAATCATCCTGAAGTGAGGACCAAAAATTACATTTCTGGTAGGCTATGTTCCGTAAACTCACATAATGTTATTTCTTAGTTTTTGGAAGATTTTTTTAGGTCTGGAACTAGACGAGGAAAAATATCCTTTGTATATTCGTGAGTCAAAACTATGCGATCAATATTAACTCACTGTGGTCGGTAGAGATAGAAATTTTCGCGAAACTGTGAGTAGAACGCGCGGGTCACGTTCTCTATTCGTGTTGTATAGATGTGCTCCACTAGTAATCCACCCGCACAAAACCACAACGTGTTAAGCGGCAGGAGCTGTTGGCATGCATGAATACATACCTCCGGTCCTGTGTCCTGTCTAAGGGCTTATCCGGCTGGAAAAAGGACCTGGTCATCGAAGGATTTTCGACCGAAGATCGATCCGAAGGGCTAAGGGCTGAAAGGAAGAACTGGGGAACGGGAGGGGATGTTAATATAATTGTTAAAAAGACCTACTAAAAACGATATTAATGAATTTAATGAAAATGGTCTCTGGATTTTTTTAAATCAAATCTATTGAGTTCTGCCATTGGGTAGTAAAAAAAACAAACTGTACCACTACAACTCATGGACGGTCTTGGTTCATAGTAAATGGTAGAGACTGTACTGTCTCTAAAACGTTGGTTCAGGGAGATTATTTGTCCGAGATAACAATCAACCGTTTAACCCCAATTAAAAGTATCCTCTTTATAGTGGCTGCATGAGCCCCATGAGGATCTGTCGATCTCCAAGCTGCTAATGATTAAATAATCTATCTGCATCAGCCGATTTGAACCCGGAACCGTCAAAGATTAAAACTCAGCACCCTACGCACTGAAATTCCGTGATCTCTCATTCATTGTATTTACAAAAAAAAATATATATCTATATTTAAAACGCTATTAATATATCTTAAAATTCAGAATTACTGATTTCAAGAAATCACTTTTAGTCTGAACCATAAAAAATAGGTTTAGTCTGAATATGGTAAAACTTTATTATAATCAATAATTTAATCCGTTACATAGTTATCTATTAATTATAACTAATCAAAGAAGTGAAAATTGGTATCCATAAAGAATTTGAATTCACTAACATCATTAGAAGGAGACTCTATGCTTGAGAAGATTATAATACTTGAACGCAGGGCGTACATAAACCAGAGAAATAATGCTGAAAAACTAAAATTTGAACTAAAATATTAAAATTATCATACTGTGAAAGAATATTTAACATCCAAAAATATTCGAAAGCTATAAACAAAAATATAATAACAAATGTACTCAATATGATAAATTAAAGCAGCAATACGATATACTGACTAATATAATTTAAATATGGCTGTAAAGAATATACCAATGCCACCCATATAGGGAAAAAACATTATTAGAGCTCCATCATAGCAAAATATGTTTCAGAATGGAAATACTTTAATAACAATTAAGTTTATATCTCCGATCAAATGGGCTACCAGCAATTTCTTCCAAGATGAAATATTTTTCCAGGTTCCAGCACGTGTTGCATATGTTGAACCGGTTTTGGATTAATTACAGGCAAGAATGGAATCAGAACCAAGGGCACTCCCTATGAAGGAGTTCGACATTGGCAACAATTTAGTTCAGAAGTTGATTGCCCTCTTCATTATTTTTTTCATTATCCCTTTACCATTCTGCCCTTCGTTTATATCAAATGAAAATGTCTGATCAACTATTTCCATTCTAGTTTTAATTTAAAGTAATCTATGTTGCTTTCTTTATATAGGAAGAGAAGTTGATATGTGATACTTTAGGGATTATGATTTTTCTTTATATGAGGACGAAAATGGTTCGGGTGGAGGCCAAAAACAGTTCTCCCTACTTTAGAGAATATATATATATATATATATACATTAATAGGTCAACTATTATTATTATTATTAAGAAGAGTCTTTCTTTATAGATCGATTGGAACGGTAGGTATCTTTTGATTTTTTTTAAATATCTCACCTTTGTTTTAGTAGTTAATCTTTCTTTTGATTTGTTTCGAATCAGTATTATCTATAATATCTTTGAAAAGTGGGTAAGTGTAAACAATTTTTTTTAATAAAAACTCCTTTGATAAGGTTTATGTCTGCATAGATGTCAGTTTAAAAGTCGAATACCAACTAAAATTGATAAATTTTTATTTTACTGAGTTGGCTATTATAAAAAAAGTGAAGCTTAGAGAAAAAAACTGTTAAATAATAAAATAGTCTAAAAAAACATATACCATTTCAGGGACGATATCAGAGTTTGAAAGGGGTATCTTGGAATATTTAAGGTGTTGAGGATCAAAAGAATATAACTCTAGAATTTAAAAAACTAACTTCTCCACACTTTTCGCTAATTTAGTTTACACCACACTTATTTCTAAAGGTTTTAGTTCGGTAAATAAATCAAGGTCAATTTTCAACATGTTCTGAAATAGCTAAGAACAGAAGTAAAGAATATCAGATGGCAATTATTTTATAAAAAATGAATAAGTAATCACGATTCAATGAAATAGTTATTTATTTGACAAGTGAGAAAAGTGCCACTTTATTACACCCGAGTGAATTTTACCACACGAGCCGAAGGGGAGAACCGCGCTAGTGGAAGAATGGGACGCCATCGAACAGGAAAGAGTTGCCAGCTTACTCACCAGCATCCCAAGGAGAATCCAGGCTGTGATACATGCAAGGGAAGGAATCACCCGTTATTAAAAAAAATAAAATAAAAATAATTACAGAAATTTAATGAAGAAAGGTCGCCGAAGAATATTTTATTATTTTATACGAGTTTGGAGTTTTTGTGAATAAAATTGCTTTTCTATTCAGATATTTCTTGTTTTCCAATATGTTTCCATCTGTTATCTCATATGATGTATACTTTACTTGGCACATACAGAAAAAAATAAATTATTTGCACTAGGAAAAAAAATACCAGGTGCACCGTTTTTTTTACTGTTTAGTTTAGTAACTATTATTGTCTGTAGTAGCTATTTATGACCGTTTATAGATTAAAGAACCAATTTACACATAGTTTAGGTTATGTACTCAACAATACATTTAAAATGATGAACATTCCTTGATGAAATGATTACTGAAATATACGTGTTACCAATAATTACATTCTCTTTACCATACTAAAGCTCACGATAACATGCACTTTTGGAAAATATTAAAAATGAAACGAATGCATGGTTAAAACTTGTAGCTCGTCTCGAAGCGACAACCTACGGTACAGATATCAAATCTTTAAAATTCATTATTCTCTATGCGTCCAATGTTACGACATTATTCATAAGAAAATAAGGGTCTTTTTCGTTTAATGCACAATTCGGTTATTAAAAAAAGTAACTGTTATTAAAAAGTAACTCGTGATTAATATAAAGTAACTATAATTGTTAACACAAATGATATGGTTTATTCTAATTTCCAAAATGAAGCGATATCTTCCAATATAACCTCAAAAAGGTGTTTCCCCATATTCCTTTGTCTCCACATAAATTCACAGAGATATGAATCCAACATTGTTCTTCTAGTTCCAGCTTCTATTTTATTTCTTATTTTGGCCGCGGCCCATAACGACTGTGTGTGCGCTCCAGTTGAAGGATCAACGAAATTTTCAGAATGGTTGACTGTATAATGCTTAAAATCATACCCTTCTATTCTTTCTATAGTGGAATAAGCTTTCCATAAATCTGATATTATAACACTTCCTGGAAGAATATATTCTTTAATGCACGCTATTAAAGTATCTTTGTTCCTGTTGGGCACTGGATATATGAAAGATTTTTTCATCTCCCTGCAAATACCACCAAAAACCCATTGGTTGGGATATATTCGTCCGACATTATGTTTCCTTCTTGTAAAACAAGACTCGTCAATTTCGACGGTCATACCATATCCTCCTATTTTGATAGGATTTTTATGTAGCGAATCAGCACAAACCTCCCTCAAATAATTTTTCCAATTTGTTACTGTTTCTGCAGACATACTCAATTCGTCTTTACAAAATAACGTTGTTGTATATTTCTTGGTCCCTGAGTAAATAAAAAGAATTGCATTATTGAGAGGATATTTTGAACCGTTGAACCACGTACCTTCCCTGAGTCCTACTTCCAAAAGACAACTTGCATTGTGACACCGCCATCTGTACCGGTCATCTCACTTGCGCAACTTCATAGAATGTCCATTCCGGCATAGTTTTTCTTTATGGATGAGGCCTTTTTCTTGTAAGAATGCGATGGTTCGGTCCAAATCTTTAAAATCTTCGTATAACCTTAACATAGCCATTATTAGGTTTTAAACGAAACTAAGAAATGTAGTCATATGTTCTACTGATATGGAGGTTGTAACTATATCACGTGTTACTTTTTAATAACAGTTACTTTTTTTAATAACCGAATTGTGCATTAAACGAAAAAGACCCGAAAATAATAACTCTATTTATAAACTTTCTCTAAGGTTGATGTCATTATAGCGACAATAATTCGTTAAGAAACAAATGGCGGGGGAGGAGAATAGAGCTCGTTACTGGGGACCAATAGAAAAATTCGCAAACAAGTGGAGAAGGGGAAGAAGGGGGAGGAGGGGAGGGTGAGTTCCGGTGGCCGGAAGGTGGGGAAAGCGGAAGTCACCGCCACCACTATCAGTAATGAGCACCCTCTACTTCTCCCTAATAACGGAAGTATCCACCTAGCCCTTCCCCTAGGGCCTCTAAGCCCTTCTTGTCTCTCCCTCCTTCCGATTTTAATTACTCCGTATAGATGTTAAGGTGAGTCTTGGAAGAAATAATTAGATAATAAGGACTAAATTACATAAGATGTCTTCCGTTTGGGTGGATTATATACGAGTAGTCGACACAAAATTCCGTTTTAACGGTATTTTTTAAAGAATAGTCCTAAAAAGATCTGCAATGCTAATACTGCAAAACTTAGAAAATGGATCTCAAAAACTATAAACATGACTTCATTTGGAAGGTTGGAAATGAAAAATCAGGTATGTCCTTCGTTCATTTAACGTCACTTTATGCTGCTATGGCTAATCGGAACATATGTCCTTCGTGAAAAGCAACAACCAATAGAATTTCTAACGAATGAGGTATCTGTTGGCGCTTAGAGTTGAGTCGCAACGAAATTTAACTGTTCATTCGTTTTCCGATTTCATTTCATTTTTCACATCATTTCATCAAGATATGAACGTTTCAACAAACATTTTTAGGTAGTGATGATGATATAACCTAAACTGAGTGTGTCGGTTGTTTAATCCTATATACAATCAGTAATGGTTACTATAAACAGTCAATAATAATTACTGTGAACAGTCAATGATTAAATTATTATACGGAAGTATACCCCTAGCCCTTCCCCTAGGGGGTCGCAGGACTTCTTGTATCTCCCTCCTTCCGATTTTAATTACTCCGAATAGATGTAAAGGCTAGTCTTGGAAGAATCAATTATCTAATTAATATAATAAGGACTAAATTATATAAGATGTCCTCCGTTTGGGTGGATTATAAATGAGTAGTAAAAAAAAAAAAATGGAAATTTTAACGGTAATATTAAAGAACATCCCGATAATAATAATAACGACGAACCCGAAGGCTCGATGCCGATACCATCAATCCCAGATAATTAACTCCTGTCGACGGACCGATGTCAACCATAATAAAATAATGTAACAAATACCAACGGTTAATTGTAACAGCTTTCATTTTTTCATCATATTTTTATACCTCAAACATACATACCTTTCTTTATTTGTTCAACACTAATTAAACTTCTCACCTGCAAAATAGAAAAAGGTATTAATATTCATATATTTTATACATACATATAAATAAATAAATAAAAAGGCTTAGCGAACACGAAGCCACAATGCCGATACCACCGGTAAGCAGGTAACACAAGGATATGTTAAAATTGTATATACACTAGTAATAGTTAATTGTAATTATTTATGGATAAAATTTTTGAGGATAAGAAAGATAATTAATTGAATATCCCTCATAGTATTTACATCCAATTAATATTAAACTAGCTCGCAATCCAATAATTATCGGCATGAATCACCAATTCCAAAGACAACCCGGTCAAACTCCTGTGTCCTAATTAATTACTCAGTTTTAAGTCAACAAATTTCTTTCGTTAGAAATTTGCTGATGAAACTAGGCCGAATATTGAGATACTGCAGAAAGCGGTAGTCCCTCTTGTAAATTAGAGAAAGGATAACCTCATTTCAGCCAAAAATTTCAAGTTACGAACTTGTCAAACCAAGTTATGGCGAAATGTAATATATAATAAACAAAAAAAACAACTAAACTACTACAACACAAGAAGGGTCTTCAGTTCAGTACGATGAAGAGACTGTAGACAAGAGACTGTTTGACAAGCAGGCGATTTGTCCTAGATCCAGCTTAACCGCCTAGTTTCCCCCTTATTTTATGAAACCCACTTTAAAGATGCTGGGTAAGCCCGTGGAGGGTTCTAGATCCTATAGCACCCATTATAGGAAATATTATATTTTGGAATTATACGGATTATAGAAAAGTCTGCCATCGAGCGGGATTTGAACCTAGGACCACAACGCACGACAACACAACGCCCTACCACTTAGCCACTCCGCTCCTTATATTTAGTTGCAAACTTAAAATTAGGATATTTAATAATCTATTTAGTCGTCTTTGAGCTCATTTCAGAGGGAAATATCCTATTTTATTATAAATTAATTAGAACTAATCTGTTAAAATAAAAATAAATTTCCTAATAGTAAGTAATAATATTTCTTTTAAACATGGACAAAATAACATAAAAAAAAGGTTACTTATGTAGACATTTTTGATCTCGGATCGTGTTTGAAAAAATTACAATGTAAAAAATATTCCCGGATTAGTTAAATAAAAATATTTCTAAATAAAGAGTTTCACCAACATGAATATAAAATGGCAAATTACTTTTTTTATTATTGAATTTTATAAATAAATAAAAGGCTTAACCAACCAGAAGGCTCGATGCCGATACCACCAAGCTATGTTTACAAACCACCGTTCACGAGGCACCACCCAAACCCAAACCCTAGATCATTCCTAACGCAATCCTCCCACCTACGCCTCGGTCTACCCCTCAGACGCTTCCCAGTCGGTACAGCGCCAATTAACATCATGGGAATTCGTTCGTTAATAAGCCCAGCAACTTTACACGCCCATCTTAATCTTCGCGACGCTATCACCTGAATAATATTTACCGGATGCATGCTTCGCAATTCCGCGTTATGTAATCTCCTATATTCCCCGGTGGTCTCATCCTTTTTTGGATCGAATATTCTACGTAACACCTTATTGTCGAATACGTTGTTCATCCTTCAGCGTTAGTGGCCAAGTTTCACATCCATAGAGAAGAGATGGAAGGATAATTGTTTTATATTATTGTTTTATTGTTTATTGTCTATATATATTATTGAATATATAAAATATTATTGAATTTTACATAATAAAAATATATTGTCACTTTCTACTGGCGACTTCGCCCACAAAAAGTGAATATGTTAAATAAAGATTCTTTTAGATTAGGTAATTTATTTTATTTTATTAGTTATTGATTTTTAAATATTTTTATTTGAAAAGAAAATATATGTCCAGGACCGTGCCTCGAACCCGGGTCACCCAGACCGCTGGTCTGGAACTCCATCAACTAAACTATCCTGGCTCAATCAAGCTCGCTCCCCGGTCACGGCCATATCCTTTCTTTTCACTGATCCCATGTCCCCGCGTTCTCGCAATTTGCGATGTATACGAGGGGAAGAATGTTCTTTGAACATTTAATTTGGATCTTGTTGACTTACGTCATTATATATTACTATAATTTATTTTATTTTATTAGTTATTGATTTTATTAATTTTTATTTGAAAAGAAAGATTTAGATTATAGATTAGAAAATTTAGATTATGTGTTTCACCTAAAAGAAACTTTGTAGCGTGTTAGAAAAAAAGAAGGAAAAACAAACAATATAAAAATCCATCTTATTTATATAGACTTTTTTTGGGTCAAGTTTAAAGATAACGTTAACTAATTAAATTAATAATTCTAAATTAAGTATTTCACCTCTATGAATCTCTTACGAAAAGTTAGTGGGTTTTTTTTTATTGTATTTCATGATAAAAATATATAGAGTCTTTCTACTGGCGACTTCTCCCATCTAAAGAAGCCTTTATCCATGGACAATAAAAATAAAAAAGCTTACTAGACATGAGTAAAGTCGTTTATATAGATCTTCGGACAATTTATCTCTGGTGATAGCAAGATATCTAGTCTGTTAGCGCGATAACGCTCTATAAAAGTCTACTGATAACGAGACTTATTTAGACTCTTTGATAACATTGTTTACTTTAGCACTTCACTTGCTGATATTTTTTTTTCTTCTTCAAAGTGTATCAAAGGGTTATGAACAGCTATAAACTACTCTATGTCGCAATATATAGCACTTTCATTATAAATAAAAAGGCAGAAGACAGCTACACTGCTAAGGGAAGTTTTCTATGTAGATAAACGATGATGCAATTTGTTCGAAATATAATTTATATCTATAGATTATTATTTATTTATATCTATATATTTATTTAGTTACCTACTATATGGTTTTTAGTAAACAATAAATTAAGAAGTTTTTTTTATGCATACGCTTATTATATATGAGGTTACAACTAAAATACACTAAAAAACGCTAATGAAAAGACTAGAGTACTTAGTGTGATTGCGTGAAATTAAAAATAAATAAATAAAGATATACCATGGTGGGTGTCGTTATTAGAAACATTTCACACTAATTACTCTAGTCTTTTCATTAGCGTATTCTCAAAATCATATTTTTGACTATTTACAGCACTTTCACATGTAACTATCACATATTACGAAAGCTATTTTATGTATATGCTTATACGAGTATTGTATCGTTAATATCACAAATAACGTAAAAAAACGTTTAGAAATTGTACTGTTTTATAACATTTATAATCATTGTAATTTTAATCATAGTTTTAATTTTAATTAATCGCTAATGGAATTATACACTTATTGCAATTTTAATTTTGTTAATCTGTAACATAGAAATAATTTCTTTTGTATATATGTTAGAATTATCAAATTGTTAATCCTTATTGAAAAAACAAATTTAAAAGGCACATAGTATACTTAAGTCTGGAATGTGCCAATAAATAAACGGTCCTCAATAGTTTCTTTTAAATAAAATCATATTTTTAAGGTTAGGATAGAAAAAAAGTAGGCCGATAGGATAGAGATGGGATAATCATTTGGAACAAGAAATAAGAAAGTCAAACGTAAAAAAAAGCTCATTGTCTGATTTTTAGTCTGTTGTAAAGCACCCAGCTTCCCATTATATTATGGTATCTGACTACATTATACTATCTTAGCTAAATGTTACAATCTATAGTCAACAAATCGCATTATACTTCCAAAGGAGAGCGGTATACTTATATCTGAGCTACCGGGGGTCGTATCAAAGTCAGACAAATCCGTTCTCTTCACCGATCCTATATTCATCGCAAAAATTGCGAGAACACGGGGATATAGGATCAGTGAAGAAAACGGATTTGTAAGACTTGGATACGAACCCTAGTAGCTCAGTGGTTTTGAGCACTGCAACGGAGATGCAGACGACCCGGGTTCGAATCCTGGCCAGGACAAATCTTTTCTATTCAAAACAAAAATATTTAAAAATAATCACTATCAAAATAACAATTAATAAAAATACAAATTTTTTTGCAATTATTCCAGTTTTAAATATTTTTGTAACGTGTTTTCACCCCTTACGAATACCTGCAATGTAGTACGCTGTCAACATTCAGGAAGTGTTTCCTTTACAGTTCTTTCCTCACATTTTTTCACACTACGTCGGTCGGGGTACGGTCAATACGAGGACGGTTGACAGGGGTTCTATTGTAATTATTAACGATTCTGAAATTCAATCAGTGTCAATAAAAAAAGAAACTATAATAAGAACTTAAAATGGAAGAACCTCTTCAATAATGTCTTAAGCTTTGAGAGTAAATTTAAGTTTAAAATTACTTTATGCCCACTTAGTTTCAAATTAGCCACCTTTTCAATTCCCGATAATCTTCCGCGGCGTCTGAAAAGCTAGGCCTCCTGAGGTTTTAAGATGAATTTGTTATCTGTAGAGTTTCTCTACTTTTATTCTGGTCATTATATTTACTTGTATTGCTATAATAAACTTGTACATTTCAATAAAGAAATTTTTAAAAAGTAAGTTAAATAGAAACCAAACGGACTATATTGATTAGCAACAATCCAATCGTAAAGAGCGTAACATAAGTAAATAAATAATATATTTTATTACTTATATACTCCAGTATATGGTTAAACGTAGAATCACGATTTTTTTTTTTAGCTAATGGTACAAAATGCATAATTCGTAAACGCGAGGTGCTAATTTTTATTTGTTTATTTTCGGGACTTTCAAGAGAGCAGGTAGATCAGAGAGTTGCTATTCTTGACCCTCGACCCAATGAGAACTACAGACCCTCACGGGGCTCACCCAGCCTTCCAGCACAACCATTGTACTAGAAACAGTACAGTATCTACCAAATACTGAGCACATGACCCTTCCTTGGTTATAGTAGTATAGTTTTTTATTTATTTTACACCATATTATTGTTACTGTTTAAGGTTTTCTGGCTTTATCTAAGAAAGGTTGATCATTTTATCACCCCATGCTGAAGAATATCCAACTAATGCTTAGCAATTTTATCTTTATGTGTGTGATCTCGATCTGATTTTCAGATAGTGCCCGGGCACGAGGATCGTTTGAGGATTTGCATTCCGAGGGGGGTTTTGCACCCTCATATCTTCTCCTCCCCCCTAGTGGCCTAGTTTTATAGCTCCCTCCATTTGGTACGCCGTTGAGACCTAGGCTATTGTCCTAGGCCCTAGCTGGGAGATGTATGATTGCCCTTGGTGTTAGAGTTGACAAAAGCACCAACGGGGCTTTTGTCCTGTTGGTGTCCAGCCCCCACGAACTATGTTATTATGTTTTTGATCAAATCACTCCCTGGTTTTCTATTTTCATCATTCTATTTCATTTATCAAAAATTTTGTATGGTAATTCTAATTATTAGGCCAGTATTGCAGAATACATATAGTTTTAATTAAATTACAAGGTACTGTGTTTCACAATAATTACTAGGTAGACTCTCCAGAAGCTAACTTCAGTTACTTCACTCCTGTGCGAGCCAACTAGAGATTCTACTCAGTCAATAGGGATGAAACTGGATGGTAGAGTTAGATCTCAAACAAATAATGTCCCTGCTAAATCGTAGGCATACAAACGTAATGGGCACTGAACCCAAAATCCTTCAGGAGTATAAGAGGTACAGTTTTTCATTTCCATTATACGTAATTAACATTTGTTTCCCATTTCCAAACCAACAATGTTTGTATTCCCCCCTTATCCCCTAGGTTTATTTTTTGATAACATAACGGATGAATGATAGGATATCTTGTACTACATTAGGTGTATTGTAAAAGCGGGGGTGGGAATGGAAATTCAATTGATTCATATCAAAGGGACTTTAGTGATAGGACTCCGTAGTTCTTTTATATTGGGTTAGTAACCAATAATGATAAAAAGCATTAACCCTAATAACGTTCTAGCGATGAACTTGATTCCACGAGTATGATAGTTGTCATTTATCAGTATATGCAAATTTGGTAATCATATGCTTAAGAAATGTAATTATTAGAATCCACATTTCTGCCTACGCCATAGTTGAAAACACTTGGTATTACTCGCTCTAAAATCAGCTTAGTAGATAAGTATTATTGAGTAGATTTTCCCATAGGCGCTCCCGATCATAAAGACATAATATTAAAACTCAGTTCTGGGCATTGAAGACTTAATACTATCGAACCTCTATCTATTTGTTACTGTTCTCACACTTAGATAAACTAAGACAAACAATGGTGAGCAGGACACAAACGGATTAATTCCTAAAAGCACAGGGCTCCAACCGCCATAACTGATGGATGACCCTACTGAGAAGATGACCAGGGGTCGGATGGTGACACAGAGAAAGATGGAGGAAGCCCTCGGGTCAACAAGTCCTGATGGTAAGTAATGGAAGGTCCGCTACGGCACCGGCCTTAGCTAATCTTAGAGAGTGCCTTCGGTTCTGGAGGGGAATCCATTCGACGGGTGTGCAAATTAACAATATTTATTTGAGTTGATTAGATATAACATATATCTTCGATTAAGCCGATAGAAAAATCAAGAAAATTTCGATTGTCGGCATACAGTCTGAACAGGGTAGCTCGGTCTTACGGAGGTTCTACCTGGATGGATTTTATTAATTGTTATATTTATTCTAAGATTATCATTTTGTTCCAATTATCTTCTCCAACATTTTCATTTCTTCCTGGCTGCTATTTTGAAACCCATGACGTACCACAGGATGACTGTTACTCCATAAAAGTAAACAGCCTACTACACTTCACCCTGCGAAATTGTTCGAACACCTCCTTAACATACAAATTGAAACTTCACAAAGCTCGCTCTAATTTAGAAAATATTCTCTAAAAAAGTGTAGAGCACTGAGTTGCCATCACGGAGGTCCCGGTATCAAACCCAGCTGTCGCAGATAATTTATTTAATCTTTAACACCCGGGAATGGAACCGATGATCATCCTGGGGCTTCAACACAATAGGAAAAAATACTGGTTACATTTACAGCCAAGTTACTCACCGTACCAGCACGACCGCGAAATCCCAAAATACAAGAACTAATCAAGAATCTAATATCCCGGAGGGGCGATTGCATAAATCATAGCGATGTCATCGCATGTGCCTCCTCATACATTTTCCAAACCAATAGTTGCAGGCCCCTTCAAATCCTCTGGCTCAGGGCTTTATTACACCGCTTAATGGAAACCGTCATAAATTACTTCTAATCCCCTTCAAAAGGACACCGCTTCTATCTTGTGCGCTTTTTTTCTGCCGTATAATAGTGAGAGAATCACACCCCCAGGAATGGATTTACAGAACGAAAAAAAACATATAATTGAAGCTAGGGCGGAAGATATCTAACATCCTCCGTGAAATCAACAATTTAAAAAAAATGCCCCACCAACTCTTTAAAGACAGCCCGTGGAGGCTCCAGGTTGTTTAAAAATGAATTGCCCTTTTCACAAATTACAATTTTTCTTTGCGAGGACCATAGGCTGGTTCACACACTTTCAAGTAAGTGTCCCAGACAAACCAACACACGAACTAATTGGTACGTCAACTCCTTGCAAAACCGTTAGAAATACAGTCATAACTATGTACTAAACTCAAGATCTTTCATGGATTAGAGTGGTTTCAAGTTTGTTCGCTCATAAGAGCAAATCTATTTAACTGATTTTATTTTTGCTCCTACTGTTCTATGATCTGATATTTTCTGCTCACGACCGAGGATCTTTGGTTCACTATCAGGTTTAAAAACACGTCCAGAGGATACAGCGATCGGTTATTTTTGTTCTTATTATTAAGGATTTCTTCAACCAACCATCATTGCCAACCCAATTTTCTTTCATATCTTTTTCCGTTTCATTGTGCTTTGTATATCTTCCTCCCTCTGACCATCCACGTCTTGAGTTTCCGAACCTCTTATCCACATTTTCTGTGGTTTTCTTTGCCGTTTCCTTCGGTATTCCAATTGAAAAATTAACTTAAGCAATCTTTCCTAATCCGTTTTCTGATGGCCTTACCATTCCAGGGTTATTTATTTTGTACAACATTCTGTACTTGCCCTGTATCAAGGAAACTAACAAATAAAATTCTCGAAAACGCTCAAATTTCATCATTAAATCAATACTTCATAATGATAAAAAAATTGAAAGCAATAAACATACTCAGACCTATTGGAGCATAATGTTAGTAATAAATTAACACTATACTACCAATCACTAAAACTAATATCTGTTTATTGTTAATATTTTTTTAATATTTAGCACAATTGATATATTAGACAGCTTAGCCCTGACCATGCCTAAGACAGCAGACAGTAGTGGAGTTAGATAATTGGAGGGAGCCTTGTGCAACGCCATGAGGCAGACAATAGAGCGCTAGGGAAAGCGTGTCCTCTCCCTTTCATCCCCGCTCTACCCCTTCCTTGCTCAACCCACTTCTCTACATTACTTCACCTTACTTACTAAATACTAACACAATATACCCCCTAAACCCAAGATAGCGGATTCGTAGCCCGGAAGGTGGCCCTAGGATAATTTTAATCGGTGTAAAAAATCCTTGGTTACATTACATATTACACTCAATTCTTTTTTCATACAATATTTTTTTTTCAAAGACAATTATTTTTATTTTCGAAAATATTAAAAAGGAAAGAATGAAAATTTAAAATATGCTGTGACTTAACTAGAAGCTACAACCTGCGGAACTAACACCATAATTATTTTTACTTTTTTTAAATTTAATTGTAAAAAAAAGTATTGTATTGTAAAACTGATTTAATCTATATCATATACTATTCTAGGAAGTAAATCATTAAATGTAAAAAATATCAACACCTCGCACGAAACAACAGTTGGACACGAGTCCATTTTCAGCGTACGAGAGCAGGCGGAAATTCTAACGGTGTTTCCGGCCAACGAATTATATTATTTCAGAATATTCAGGCTACATTATTGAATAATATATGCATTTTAAACGAATTTCGTGTCGTCTGTTGCATGTCGAATAAGCGATTCGAGGCATGCAACAAGCTGCTACTAGGACGTACGGCCAACTTGCTATTACGTTTATAATTTATTACCGCTTTTATTACTTATAGCATGGACAAATCTGACCCATGGACAGGATTTCAATACAACTATCCATCGTATATCCACGTTAAGGCAAAGGTTTAAATGCAATGTACACGAGAGCGCGTTAAATGAAAATTGACTTTCAGTGAGGAATGTAACGTGTAATATATGTACGTACGCTGATGTTCGTTCTTAACATCTCGATCCGTTTGTCTCCGAACTAATCTAGCACAAGGGCTGCGGAAGTTTTTTAACCTTGAGGTCAAACTTGTTTCTATAATTAAGCTCCAATTATCACTAATTATACATACTCGTATTTAAAGCTATCTGTTCATAGTAAACGAGTTTTAAAATAGTCATTCAATATTCCTTTCTTAAAAAAAAATTTAGTGATACATTTTTCATTTCTATTATTATTCCCCCTCATAATTAACAATAGATTTTGATAATATCTAATAAAATACATTTATTTATTAAGTTGACAATAAACTTTCTTTTCGCCGAGACAATAGTTTAAAGCAAAATTTCTCAATTATTTTGAGGCATCTTGATTCAGACTTTTTAAACAACAATTATTTATTATCATTAATAATATAATTATATTAATTATAATTTATCAAAGTGGATTTCATATTAAATTTAATTATTACATATGGTATATATTTACTTTTTTTTTTAATGATTTTACTACTGGTCACTTTCGGCGATCTATGGGCCACATATAAAGAAGTTTGTATTTAAATGTTTAAAAACGTATCACAGAGGTAGGAAAAGCTTATTTTTTGAATATTGAGTTATTTTAAATGATACACAAAGAATAGAAACATTGACATGTTAAGGTGATATGTTTGATATACAAAGATTTGTTATATAGAACACTATAATTAGTTTACATATTTAATGGATTTAAAGATCACATGGAGAAGCGATAAGATTTTAAGCAATATTGCACCATAAAATATTAATGTAACATAAGAATATGAATCAAGGTAAATCTATATTATTAAATTTATTTATTAATGAAATAGTCTTTACATACAATCTGTAAATGCAAATGATATGAAAAATACTATGATTTAAACAAAAATGCAACAATAAAATTCACATATTTTTGAAAAAAGTTAAAACCACTAAGAATGAAACCAAATGACCAAATTACGACACCAAAATGAATATAACAAATAACAATAGTATATTTCTAAATTTTACGTTTTTAGTTAAGCCATCAGAAGCTTTATAATTCAGGAAGGACATATTTGATATTCCATATCCAACTTTTTTTTTAATAAAGTCACATTTTGAGTAGTATCATGAATGAAATATAAGTTATATGGGAATACTGACATAAAATCAACACAAAAAGAGTTTCAAGCTTTTAAAAATTTCCTAATGGTTAAAAAAAGAATTTTAATGCCATCACACCAACACAATGCCATTAAATTTTTATTAATTTTTTTTTAGCTCATTTGGAACTTTCAAATACTTCTATTGATTGTTTTTTTGTTATGACGTTCTTTTGAAGGAGCGATGTGTGGATAAATATATACAAAAGAGAAGTATTATTTCGCGTAACTTAGACATCAACGTGATACGTTCGGATCGATCAATAATATTACGGGATCGACGATCTAGCAACGAAGCTAGGACTAAAGGCATTGGAGGTGTCAGGGAAGCCGTAACTTGCAAGACACTAGAAACCTATTATGTCAAAGGCAGACTCAACTAATCTACAACCGTGATTTAGAGGAGTAGTTACAACATGCACTTAAGATAACTGCATGAGGGTCCTGTTCCCAACAGCATTAACCACTCGAACGCCCATTACGGAAATCCTAACTATAATTGTCAACTTAATTAATAATTATTTATTTATTTTATCCTGTATTAATATGTACATACATGATAAAATATTACGCACTATAAAATAATATTATACATGAAAAACAATAATACACACAATAATAGTTTGTTAATACTCTAAAACGAAAATAGGGACCAATAATCAATCATTTTAATATCTATATTTTTAAAAATGGTAAATATTCTGTAGGTAGTCGCTTCGATTTAAGTTACAAGTTTAAACTGTTTATTCGTTCCGTTCAGAATTGTCTATATATTGCAAATATAAATATTTAAATACTAGAATAAACGCTTTTGTAGGTAGCTGAACTAAAAAGTAGAAAATGAATATTAGTTTTAAAAAAAACGCGTATACAGCCAGCCGGACTAAAAAGTAGATATTAATAAAAGACTAAAATACACGCTTTAACAAACAAACAGCCAGGTAGAAAATAAATATCAATAATTTTATATATAATATTATATATAATTATAAAAGAGGCATCAGAGATTTTTTTTTCCTACTTAAATCTAATAAGTCTTTCTATTACATTGTAATAATTTATTCTCTTCATAAATTAAAATGCTCCAACGATTAGCTCTTCCTGGTCTTGAAATATTTATGTTCTCAATTATAGAAACTGAAGTAGCAGATAATGTTATTACTAAAAATATAATATGATGATGAAGTAATGGTAATTACTTGGTTACAAATTCGTTGATATTTAACAACAAAAAAATTGTATTACCTACTAAAAACTAAAAAAAAAAGACTAGTAGACATTAACAGAGTCGTTAACTATGTACTCTATAAAAGTAAATTCAGTAATATATATTATGTCATTTAGATAATTATAAATTATAAAAATAAATTAGCAGATGATGTTTTCAATAAAAATAAAATAATTATAACTACTTAGCTTTAACATACACAAAAAAAATACTAACGAAAATTTATATATAATTTTTTAATCTATAGAGTAGATAACTACTAACTATATAAATTTTTTTTAAATCCGTAGACCTTGTTATATTTTTAAAATGGCCTTATTTACTGCATAATCGTGTTTTAGTAGTTGTCAGGTGATTGTGTTATCA
Organism: Troilus luridus; assembly: GCA_964056705.1. Taxonomy (NCBI): domain Eukaryota; kingdom Metazoa; phylum Arthropoda; class Insecta; order Hemiptera; family Pentatomidae; genus Troilus; species Troilus luridus. Next base: position 63,272,999 of record OZ057414.1, read on the forward strand.
GAATTTGCTCACTTTGAGATATTATATCTATCTTTTTTTTTTTTGTAATATACGGCATGCAATGCCGATAATAATTCTAAAAGCACTCTCAGAATGTAATAACGTAATAACAAGACCTTTCCCGAAGAAATTCCTCCGGGGAGAAGGGGATAGAACTCATTCCCATGGGGACCAAACGGGAGAAGGTTTAAACCTTGAAGGGGCCTAGGTTTCAGCGAAGATAAGATGAATTATAAATTCAAATGCAAGGATAGTATTAGTTGTTATGACTATTTAAAAAAATAATAATTAAAACAATATTCAAACAGCAGCAGAGTCGATTATCCGAATCAGCTTCGTGGAAAAATACAAGAAGGGATCGACTTTGCCGTTCTTAGACAAATAAGTTTGAAGAGTATTTTATCTAAAATTAAATTTCTAGAACTTATTCTTCATGATTACTACTATAATTAAAATAATTAGAGGCTTAGCTGTAATGAAGAGGAAGTCAAGATTGGGGGAAACTAGTTAAACTTTTTTTGTGTCACACCCCGGATAAATCTTGCTATATATATTTACTATATATACTATATATATTTATTAACATCACTTTTTCATCATATTTTATTCTTTTTACATGCTCATACCATATTGTTACTTATATTTCTATACGTTCCTTGTATATTTGTCATACATTTATACCACTTCATACTATATGTATGCATTTTTAAAACTGTTATACTCTATATTTATATCTTGACCTGCTACTGTTATTTTTCCTTTATTTACTCTTTAATATCAATTTGGCTATACCTTCTTTCATTTTACTTATGTAAACTCCCCAAGAGTCTATTATCTTACATTTTATAGTTTTTTATATATATTCTACTACCTTTTCCATAATTTTACTTCTCACTTCTGATGTTTATACTTTTTCTTTTTAAATAACTTTCTGTTTACTTCCTTTTTTTATCTTTGTAAAAAAATCTTTTTGGCATCACCACCGTTCTGTACATTTTCTCTGTAATTTTTTATTCATATATAACCCTCACTTTTGTTCTAAATTTCTACCTCTCTACATATATATTTTTCTCATTTATCATATACTTAGTCTGCAATGTATTTTTATAGTTCTGTTATTTTGTCTGTTTTTCTTTCTTAGCCCTGAAGATGACCCAAAAAGTGGGTCGAAACGTCGGCACATAATTAAATAAGTAACCACTTATTTAGTGTTTTTATTTGACTGCACCCCCAACTATTTTCTTCCTTACGTCTAACTTCCAGTCAACCATCACCTCGCTTCTTATATATATTTACGTACAAAATTGTGTCGAGGTTTATTTTTTGAAACTCTGACATGTATTATTTTAAGTTACAACACTATAAAGAGTTTTTTTGCTTTAGGTACGTCAGTTACTTTTATTGATTGTAAAGTTACTGATAATATTGTTACCAGTTAATTTTCAATCAATATAGTGATCGCAAAAATAGTATATGATAATATGAGACATATGTGTAGGTTATAGAAAGCAATATATATCATTATAAAAAGAATAAAATAATATATTTTGAAAGCAAAAAAGACCCTTTAATTTTCTCATCTTCTCAAATTTCATCTCTGCTTACATATTCCTTCAGATAATATCATAAAACAACCAGCACTACAATGCACATTATCGGTCAATATTCCATTACTTATTTAAAAAATGAGTATTTTCGTTTTGAATTAAGGACTACAAAAAAATTAATTTCGATAAATTATGATAGATCTGTCTAAACAGATGATTAGTACATAATTAAAAGCTGTTACTTTTTTAACCAGTAACAGTAATTGGCGAACCTAAAGAAAAACGTACCCCAACGAAATATATATTTTTTTAAGTGGAAAAAAGTTGGCTGGATAATTCTAATGATGGATTGAATCGGGGGTGCAGTCAAAGATAACCCAAAATAAAGAAAACTTATTTTTTAATTGTGCCCTCAACATTTCGTAAGGCCATCTTCACGGCTAAGAAAGGAACCGAAATTAACTATATTAATCATTACAGTACCAAGGAACAATTACAGAATTTATATATGGAATTTATAGTACCTAATGTAAAGAAATACAAAGAGTAAGATAAATTAAGAAATAAATAGTGAAAAAAGTCACAATTAAAAAATAAGTTTTTCTTGTTTTCGTGTAATCATTGACTGCAGCCCCTAACCAATTCAATCTATCAGTATACATTTTTTATTCAAACGTGCCGATTGCTTGACATTTTCCTTTGTCTAAGTGAATTTAAATTATCCGAAGTTTTGATAGTCCGTACCAAACCAGACGACACTAGTTCGGATAACTGACATTCTACTAAATCGTAAAAGATAAACTAATTCAACTGTTCCAGCAACCAATTAGCGGTGATTATTCCATCGCCCAACAAGAAGACAAGACCTCGACCAACAGGGTTTGGAGAGAAGTGGGTTATGAAACTGGAAGTAGAGGATCCTGTTTGGGGCCGAAAATTGAGGGTAGCCCAACTCCAGCGAGCTCCTGTAACTTCGTACACCTGCCTCTTGTCAACCCTTTGGAAAACCAGCATTAACTCCGGAGTTAATCATGTTATAACCTAAATAGTTATAACATGATAACTAAATAACAACATGGAAATGGACTTAGAATAAAAATAAAGAAACGAATCTAGATAAATAACAAGACAAATAATTCCAAGCTGCAACTGTCCATGCAGGCTCTTGGAATATTCATAAGAATGAGTCATATATCGAAAAAGTAAGTGGTCAGCATTCACGGTCAGCTCTCAGCTTTTATTCCCGTATAGAATGCCATTTTATCGAGCACTGTACGAACAGGAGTGACTCCCAACATAGAAACAGAATGAAACTGCAAATAAGGCTTAAACAAATAAAAATTAATATTTATATGTTATAATAAACAAAATAAAGTTTTGATATTTACAATTGTTCGCAAGCAGTATACTCAATTCCTTTACTTTTTAACCTTTACATTTTTTTCAATTGTTTTTCATATGCCACAAAGGCTATGACTTTCTTTAAAGCCTAATAATTTCAATATTTTATTTAATAAATTATGTTCAAGTAGAAAAATAAAAATATCAAATGAATATATCGTGGGGTTACAAATGAAACGCACTGTCAAAAACATAATTCTGACAAAACTCTGATAAAAAGACTAGAGTATTTAGTGTAATAACGAAAAATTGCAACAAAAAAATTGAGATGACTTAGTCGGTTCTATCAGTGGAACCATCTCACACTAAGTACTCTAGCCTTATTATCAGTGGTTTCTCAAATGTTTTTGACTTAGTGTAACCTCACGATATATCGCTCCATTAAAAGAACAACTCAAAAAAAAAGCAAAGCATTCCTATGGGAATGCTGGTATTGAAATTCTATTACTAAGCATTAGAAAATGTCAAAAAACTTAATTTTTTTTTATTTTAACTTTTATCATTATTCCCATAAATTCAACACCAAGTTCAAACATGATAAATAAAAGTATGACTTAATTTTAAAAAAAATGTTGCCAATAGATATTAGATATGTTATTCCTAAATTAAAAAGCTTCAACCAATACAATTGCTACCGAAGGCTAAACAATTTAAATAATGGCAAAGTTATGTCGTTGTTCTTTTGAAAGAGCAATATGAAGCTGAATAATACATCTCATTATGAGTTAAATGTATATATTAATATGAAAATGGAAGATTAATATTTTTTCCTTCTACAGTCAAACAGTAATTCAATTTATAAAGTAATTTTTTAAAATCTTTCCAAAGTTTTGTAACAATATTACATAAAAAGATATTTAAATACATACGAATGCTCTCCCACACATAACATCCATCGCAACATCCGATTTCCACTATCAAAAATTGGATCGGCGAGAGAGTGAGAGATCGCGGGGAGCCCACTTCCTGCAAATGATGAGCCCAGAAATACCCAGGAGCGATCCTGTAATCTAGCTTACGTAAGCCGTTACCTCGGCAGTCGGAGGATAAACTGTAACAGCTATGAAGAAATCAAAGCAGGAAATATTTTTTTTACTATTCGAAATATCACCTTGGTCTAGGCTGATTTTTTGGTACTTACTCCGCATGCTGGCAGCTTAGTGGTAAGAGCTCTTAAGGTCCAGTCATGTGACGTCAGGTTACGCTATTATTTCATTTCTATGTCACGTACTTATACAATTGTAGTCTATAAAATTGGTAAGGTTAGAAAAAAAATGGCTTGAAGATCTACCCCAATAAATAAAAGTAACAGCTTATTTCAGAATGACTAACATAAAATGGACAGGAAACTATGCCAGATTCTAATACCAAAATAAGCAGTCTAGTCCCTTAACTACTATCAAGATGGCAGCATGTAAGTACGGAGTAAGTATTTATTTTTAAGCATTTTTTATTTTAAGAATGCACGTTTATATGTACGGATATAGTTCTGTAAGCATTCCCTATTTATATGAACGCCGAGTACTATAGCAGTATTGATACGGACAATCTAAACTGTATTTACGATTTTATTTTCCTAAAAAAATACAGCTAATTTCATATTATTCAAAATTAATGGTTATGAATTTCAAGCCAAAATAACAGACTGAAAAAACTGATCTTTAATGATTATATAAAGGCATTACACATACATATATATATATATATATATATATATATATATGATGATACCAAATATGAATATACCAATGATGATAACAAGTATGAGTTAAAGCTTGACATTTGATTCCATTACAAGCCCTGAAGAAGACCGAAACGTTGGTTATCCAAAAAAAAATCTCCCTACTTAACAGGATTTTTTTTGACCTCACCCGGACCTATTTCTTCCTGAAATATGAGTATATTTGGTCACTAAGATAATTATGTAGCTTGATCTACCGGTAGTTGATTTAATTAAATGATAAATCAATTAATCTATACAAATAAATTAAATTCAATTATTAAATTTCAAAAACAATGCTAAGTTTCAAGACAAAAAGCGAGATATCAATTGTTTTTTTTTAAACTGCCATTGTAACAAGACCAGAAACTAATGACCCTGAAAAGTTTCAGAGCATTTAACAGAAAACAATGTTCCTATAAAAATTTGTGTGAACTAAAGGAATTAAAAACTTACTAATACGAGTTTCAAGACATATATAGTTCAGGCCAAAATTACATTCAGAAAATATATCTTGTAATCGATTCATTCCAAGTATATTTGGTCATTATGGTAATTTTGTCACTTAATGTCACAGTTTTCAACAAATTAATTTACATAAATACATTAAAACGCCAAATCAATTAATTTTTTGAACAATATATTTTTTAAATGGTGTAATCAATTTAATAAAATACTGTACAAGTTGGTTTTCCTAACAATTTTTCGCTCACCTTTATATCAAAGTAATTACCACCTATCAAGAAGTTTCGTAAAATCGTATGTAAATTAATGCTTGAAAAGAATTACGTACTTTTCAACGTAAGGTGTAACTTTCTGGTCGCCGATTCTGATGAAACGGTTGTTCATTACAAAACCGCCAGGGACAAAAAACCTTAATCGTCGCACGCAACATCCTCTGTCAATGGCGTTTTACGCAAACAGATGATAAACACATTTTGTATGCACTGGTAACCGTCAGCGTTTTTAACAATGTATCTATTGTATCGCCAGTCCTTGGACACATGTGTGCACGAGTACATTATAAAATCCATATTTTGTTTTTTAAATATAGCATAAGAGAACTGACCTTGACTTTGCAACCTATAAATCTTACGAGAGATTTTTTATTGGCGCTTTTACAGTAAGGCTATCATTATTACAGCATAACCAGGCTATTGCATACTAATAAGCCTTGCGGAATTTGACAGTTCATTAATTGCAACTGTATTGTGTACCGCTAAGCTAACTTGCTGACCAACTTGCTTAGTTATGTATGCCTAAAATGGAGCGAAGGCATTACTCCAACCGCTTAGTGGAAACTGCAACAGTCCGATAAGAAAATTATATTCATACCGTGTAGTTTAATAGAACGCAAACTGATGTCACGAAATTTCATATCGTAAAACATATCTTTCCTTCAAAAAAACAACAACACCATAACTCAAAAAAACCTAACTTTTAATATAACCGAATTAGAAAATCGAGTGGTTCCTATAACAACGTTATAACAGGGGTGGTTAAGTGAGTAAGGTCCCGAGTTGCTGTACTGAAGGTTCCGGGTTCAAATCCGGTTGAAGCTTATAAATCACTTAATCTGTTAACAACCATCTATCGCTTCTCCAAAAGAACAATGTCATAACTCCAAAAAACTAATTTTTCAACAAAGGTAGGTATTTGTATAGAAAGTTCCATGTGAATTAGAAACATAAAATTCTAAGTAATGACAAAACAAGCATTCCTATTGAAATAGTAATTCTTTTATTAACCATTAGAAAAGTTTTAAAAGCTTGAAACTTATTTGATTTTAAATTATTCTTTAATCTCTAATAGTCTCTGATCTAATAGTCTTTAATCTCTAAAAACTTCAAGTTCATACATGTTGGAAATGGAATATCAGATATGTCGATTCTGAAATATAAAGCTTCAGCAAATACAATAGATAATGAAGGCTAAACTCAAAAATGCCAATTTTTGAGTTATGTCGTTGTTTTTTTGAAGGAGCGATTTGAGCGATTCATTTGAATGCCTAACTCTTTTAATCTCCCAGCTATCAGGAAATAGGTTAATTTAATCTCTTTCCTTAATGTGATTTTTTTATTTATTTTCTTAAGATGTTTTCGTTATATCTATTACTATAATTTATTTTTCTGTTAAATTATTTGTAATTTCTTTAAGACTCCGTTAGAGCTATTTTTTGTTAATTTTATAACATTCTTCAGTGGCTATTTCCCCAAAATGAATAATAATTATTATTTGTGTTTATTGTAAAGAAGAGTATTCTGGAATGAAATTTTTGTTTTGCATATTCTATAACAGAATGTTAACAAGAAAGAAATTTGTCGAAGAGTCGAAAAAATAATTAATAATATCTTCACAAATGCAATATCTTCATCATGCTAACAAATTTTATAACTTTTTCGAACAATTTTGTAAATAACATAAGTAGTTCTCTTTGAGTAAACCTATTATATATATATAATCAACAGAATTATGAATAATCTTCCTATAACAAACAAAAAAAAACCTGTACCACTACAAACCGTGAATGGGTCTGGGGTTCAGTACATGGAGACTGTACTGTTTCATGGACAACGGTTCGGCAAGGAGGTGACTAGTCCTAGGTCACGCTTTACCGCCAGATTTCCCCCCCTCCCTTATTTCGGGTACCCCATCTTTATAATATTTTATAGAGGCTGGGTGGGCCCTAGATCCCATATGAATCATCTCCCGCTGCACAAAGACTAAATAAAAGACACGGCATGCAGTGGGATTTGAACCAGGATTTCCAGCATGGCAACTTAGTGCTCTACCACCGAGCCACTCCGCTCCTTCTTCCTATAATAAACTAACCATTAAACAGAAGACTACCTTCAGTTTCAAATAAATTGTTAAAACTTATTTTTTAAACGATTCTATCATAAAAAAGCCTTTTGAGGAGTCAAATTAAGAAAATATCACTAAATTATAATTAATTTTCTTGTATGAATTACTAGAGCCCTAAATCTATGGAAAAAAAAGTAAATAAATGAATAAGAATTTAATTTTTAAGTTTAAGGCGGTGCTTAGCCCTTAAAAAAGGGGATTTTAAATGTACTCTTTTCCACCAGGACTTTGATTCTTCTTGTTTAACAATCCTTCGTTCAAATAAAGGAACAGAAAGCAGCTTTGCGAGGGGTAGCACGCAACACTACAATTTTTAGGCACAATGGGAGCCCAAATCACAAGTCACGAACCGAGAATCGGCCTTTGTATTCATATAAACAAGTGTATAATCACAATTCAAATCCTCTATCCAATTCCAGGGCACAAGATCTCGCCCATCCGATCTTTATATCCGTTCCGATAGAACCAAAACTTTTGAGTGTTCCTTTCTCGCCCGTTCTATCTCTCTTTGGAACTCAATCCCACTCGGTATCCGTTATGCGTCTTCCTTAACCTCATTTAAATCCAAACTTTTCCTACATCTTCTAAATTCCCAAACAGATGCTCTGTAATCAATAAATAATTTATAGATAAATTCAACTTGATGAACTACTGTAAATATTCCTCACTCATAATGATATCATTTTTTTTTAATTATTAGATGCTATTATTTATTCAATTATTTTTCCATAAGCCTATTTCTTTTTATTGTAAATTATTTCAATTTTGTATTACATTTTCTAGTTCTCTACCAAACCATACCTGTTAGCTATTTACTTTCAAGACAATGTGCAAATATTGTTTTATTCTGATGTAGGCGTTTGGCCAGATATATATATATATATATATATATATATATATATATATATATATATATATATATATATATATATATATATATATATATATAACTAATTGTGTTCATATCTGTTATTCTAAAGCGACCTGGTCCCAGAATAAAATTATTTTTCTATTCTATAATAGAGTATTAGAATGATTATTTTATTCCAATTTAAATGACTATAATCATTCAGGCCTGTATACAAGTGTCGATAGTATAAACTTAGTAGGTTATGGGAGAAGAAAAACTATTTTTAATTTTCCAGCAAAATAATACTTTAAGTACTTCAGAACCTACTCATACCAAAAAAATCAAAAATATGCTAATAAAACATTAAAATATGTAAACACAAATATTGACATATATCAAACAATATTATAGCACTATTAAATTGCATTGTTAAGGTACATAACAAACCCACAATCTGTAATAAAAGTATTGTTTCTTGGACAACGGTTGTGCAGGGAGGCGATTTTGGGTACCCACTTTATAAAGACTGGGTGAGCCGCACAAGAGTCCTAGATCCCATTGGATTCATCTCCGGCTGCTAATAGATTAAATAAAAGTCTTGCTAGCAGTGGGGTCGAATCGGCATTGAAACTCAGCGCTCTACCACTGAGCCACTCCGCTCCCTACGTCTATCAAATAGACGTTAACACGTTCTTAAAACTAACAAGAAAGAAAATTCAACTTCATTCTAAAATCCCAAGACGAAATTAGTATCAAGACCACGCTTTAACAAAACACAAACCGTCAAAGAAAGCTCAGACAACTTATCAAAACTGGCAGGTCAAACTTATAAAGTAGAAACTTCATATTTTCTCGCTTAATTTAATTAAAACCATAACTCACTACAAGGCTTAAAATTGTATATATTAAGGCAAAATTAAAATTAAATAAAAAATAGAAAAAATCTATCCCTCTGATAAACAAATATTTTTTAAAAAACAATATAACATATTGTAATTTTTATTTCTTGTAAGTGTGGAGGGAGAGAGAGGGAGTGAGAGAGAAATATAATATACTTATTAATCTACTTTGTGTGTTTGTGCCTGAAAGATAAATACATAGATAAAGAGAGAGAGAGAGAGAGAGAGAGAGAGAGAGAGAGAGAGAGAGAGAGAGAGAAAGTGTGATATCACATACTAATAAATCTACTCTTTGTGTATACGAGAGAGATCGGAAGAGGGAGATTTCATTCTTATTTATCTAATGAGGCAAATGATTTATTATCAATCTGTAGTTATTAATAAATGATTAAAGATATAAAATGTATTTTATAGTTTTGTTTATACAACTTCATGTATATCGCGAAGCAGCCTAACGAAGGTCCACACGTCGTCCTAAATTACTCTATGCTCCTTTAATTATGACCTTTTGGCAGGAAATATAATCCTATACTTTATATTTGTCCATTGTTGCAGATGTTTTATAGTTGCCTCCACCTGAAGATTATTAAATAAGCCCATTTTAGGAATGTTATTTGATTTTTTTTTCAGAATATAGTTTACATATATGAGGAGAACATGTTTTACCGTACATAACCTTAGTAATGTATAAAATAATCGGGGGTGCAGTCAATCATTTAATGTCACTTTAAGCTGCTATAGCTAATCGGACAATGCAACGTCGGAGTCCCAAATTCTGCCTGAGGAGGTAGAATAAGGATAGGGATCTTTAACAAGTATCAGACATCTTACAGGGCCTCCATTTTTAGTACATTACGAAGGACCGCTTAACCGAGGCGTAATAGTTTGTTATACCAACCGGTAAACCATAGGTAGCCCGAAACCAAACTTATTTAACATATTACGTGCCAAAGTTTCGACCATCGTCAGGGAAGAGGGATGCAAAGTTTAGGGCAACTAAAAACATGTTTATTTTCCTACATGTTTTTAGTTGCCCCTAAAACCTTATGTCTAGTATCCAAAACTTCCAAGCCAAAGTTAGGCCGAAACGTTTCCTCATTATTAATAGGTTTGTCTTATTTTTGTATAGTTCACAGAAGAGACCATTACACTGGTACAGGATACCCCCAGCAGATAGACCTCTTCCCGTAGACTACGAGGACTACAAGTAGCATAATGAGAGGCGTAATGGAAGTATACGGCTCTGTTTTGGCTCCCTTTCACAAAGGCCTATTGATTCCTCCCGAGCATTGTGTAACTGCAGTCCCTTCCCCGCTTCTTCCTTTTGATATGCAAATCCGCTTTGATTTACGACATCCGTTCTCCGGATTTTTTTTAAAAACTATATATTTAAAAAAAACAGATATTTCTTACAGGGCACGGACTATGAATTATCATATTCCGCAGATTCATACCGGGATCCAGAACAAACAACAGAGAATTATCAAAAGAATATTTAGGTACAGCGCTTTGGAGGTACAGATCAATCGATGTGTTGGAATAATAGGGTCCGCTTAATGTATAGTCCTAAAACAGTACAGCGTACATCACTATAACCTAGGAAGAATCGGTACATGGTAGCGATTGTACTGTTTCTTGGGCAATGGTTGTAAGGTGATTAGTCCAAGATCACACTCAACCGCCATCTTTTTCCTCCAATTAAGGGTCCCGACTTTAAAAAAGCTGGGTGAGCATCTGGGGGGTCTGCAGACTAATAGAACCAATCTGCCACAGCCGAATTCGAATCAGAGTCCTACAACCCAACAACACATTGAGCTACCTCGTCCCCTAGCAATTTACAAATGAATTATCATTTTGTTTAATATTACTATCCGTTCCATCAAGTAGATCTTAATGGAGCATAACATGTCAATTTATCAGGGGACCCCTGAGGTATAGTGCTTAACAAAATAACCTACTATTCCCAAGATGGCGGGTTGGCTCCCCGAACGTTGGTCTTGTGATTTTTTTAATAGAAAAAAAATCCTTAAACATGCCATCTTTCGGAGGAAAGGTGTATTGGAGGCCCCGAGACTTAGCGGGGGCAGGTTAAAGAGAACTACACCTGGATAGGCATAACATATGGATAGGACTCGCATTGTTGCATCGTACGGTTAGTCATAGAAGCATTAATTATCGTAAAATTTATTAACAAAAACAATATATGAATAGATTAACAATAACAATATATGATTTTTCGGTTTGATTTTGACCAGATGGAGAAATTAAATAAACACTGAACCTTTCTTAAGAACTATATACAGATATCGATTTCAATTGTAGAAAATAGCATGAATTTATCAATGTTATACACAAGTCTACCGATTCGTGAAATAACAGTATTGGACGTTAAGGATAAATGGGCAAGACTTTCGCTTGAAAAAACAAAAAAAAGTATGAAGGACATATCAATAAACTGTAAAATATAATAGTAAATTTAAGATAATATAGTGCGCACTATGTAACCTTGCAATATTTGCTTCACTTATTTTAAATTTCCCTTGAACTTTGTTTTATATATTAGAATTGACTTTGCTAAATCACCCATTTGGGTTGATTGACTTCCCAGCCAATCTCCTGGAGTTTCTGGCGAGTCACTACAAACGTGTGTGGTCTTGCGTTGTCCTGATGGAACACAACACCTATTCTGTTGGCCGTTTCTGGTCAATCGCTACCTTTAAACGGTCCAGTTATTGAAGGTAGAAATCTGAATTTAGTGTTTGACCATACGGAAGCAACTCATAATAAATGATTCCCACCAAATACACAGTAGAACCTTCCTGGCAGTTAGTCCTGGTTTGGCCCCCGTTTGAGCAGCTTCACCACGATTTGACAACGATCGTTTTCGCGCAATATTGTCGCATGTGACCCATTTCTCATCCCCAGTCACTATCCGTTTAAGAAATGGGTCGATTTCATTCCCTTTGGCCAAGGCTTCCCAGATGGAAATTCATGTACCCAAATATCGAGCTTCTTTTTGAATCCAGCTTTGCGCATTAAAACTGTTTTATGGTCGATCTTTAGCTTCTGGGCGATGCTACGACTACTAACACGCCTGTGCGAGGTGCATCTTTAACATCAAAAATGCCTGAACGGAATTGACGAAACCAAAATTGCACGTAATTAGCTGTTACAGTATCGGCACCATTTCACAATTTCAGCGGCGTGGCTTGCATTTTCGCCTTTATCCAAGAAAAACTGTAAACTGTACGGAATTTTCTCTCTGTTGACTTCCATTACCACCCTGTAACTCACAACTGAATGGAATGAACAAAAAACAGGCCAAAGAATTTTTTAGTATGAAATATCACCCTGACAACGAGCATAAACTTGCAATTGTTCGATCGATATTTTACGAGATATCGATCACTACAGCCATCTACCGAGAAAATAATGGATTTCTTTTTTCCCAACCTATTATATTTTGTTTTAAATCGAATATATAGATTAAAATTATTATTTTTTCTGAACAATAAATAAATTGAATTTTTTTCTGAAGAATGTTAATTCACTTGTTTAATAATCAAATGGATAGGAGATAACACAATCCATGGTCCATTTTTTCACTTGATTAGTATCAAGCTGAATCTTCGTGAATAGCTTCGTTTCGATAAGACGCCCAACAAATACCTGTGCGAAAATTGTATCAAACCATACATTTTGTAGGACAAATATTTTTTCAAATAATTTATCTTGAGATTTAACAAAAAAAAACCCAGTAAGTAATAAATTTTTAATAATCATCAAATCGACATATTTTATCCTTGCTACCTCTGTTAGGTACCACAATCGAGAATTTTCGCACAGGAAATTGTTGGGCGTCTCATCGAAACGAAGCTATTCACGAAGATTCAGCTTGATACTGATCAAGTGCAAAAATGGACCATGGATCCTGGACTACATTATTTAAAAAGATGTGTAAGGTTTCATTATTAAGAAGATATTTTAACTGCCATGATAAAAATATAATTTTGAATAATAAAATCATAAAAAAAAAATACTGAAAACAAAATAAAAGAGGTAGAAGAGGAAGGAATCCTCTCCGGGATCGAATTTCGTACATTGTTATGTTAATATTGTCTGTTCTCTGTATCTAAATTTCTTTACGTAGGAAATACTCCCCGCCCTTCTTTATGTAACGCCCTTCCGGAACAAACAAATGAATATGTAAGAGGGGTAGGGGTATTAGCAAGATTTAAATTCGCTGGTAGATTTGCGAGAGGAAGTTAATACTAAAATTAAAGAATAAATTCTAGAAGAGGAAAGATTTTTAATATTATAAGGTGGCTGAGGTAAAGTTGTGCTTACTTTTCATAGCAGGGAGGCTCGAGATAAGGGCAGTGAATAACGTTTATTCCTTAAATACCACACAGGGACATTTATTAGGCACCGGCACGAGGCCTTGTTTTCCTCCGGGGGCAATACCAATAAATTAGAAAGCCCGGGTTTTTTCCCTCCCCTTTCCGAAGCAGTTAGCGCTATTTGTGCGATGCGCGGTGGATTCTATTTGTGCGCATTCTGTTTGCACTCTTACGGTTTACTCACACACATCCCAGCGCAAATACCTGCGCCTATTTCAGGCTGTCCCTCCTATATGCCAGTATATATATTTATATACCACAGACCCTACAAAGAACCCTTCCATATTTATTTTTCTTGCAGCGACGCGATCCTTCTATATCAAACCAATCTTTATATACCAACACGAAAAAGAATTATTAAAAAAAAAAAAAAAATATTAGTGGACCTAAAATACATAGGGAAGAAATTGGCCCTGGTGGAGCTTAGAGAAATTATTTCTCTAGCCTCTATTCAGACCTATTTCATCCCAATAAAAAGCTTTTTTAAAAAGCTATAAAAATTACACGCTTTAATACGAACCAAACTTAAAAAGTAGAAAATAATTTCAATAAATTTTAAACAAGAATATAAGGATGAAAAAAGAGTGTGGAGTGCTTTTAAAGATAATTGCTTAATGACTACTTTTAGTCAATAAAATATTTACAACATCAAGAACCCCATTATTTTTTTACGACAAAATTAATTTTTCTATTCATCACTTAATTTTTAATTTAAACGTCTTGAAAATCATTTTCTACTTTTCAGTTTAGTTCCATATTAAAGCGTTTTTTTAAAATTTCTTTCCCTTAAAAAATAATTATTAAAAAAACTATAAAACTTTAATAAGCACTAAAAAGTATAAAATAATGTTCAATAATTTAAAAAAAAGAAAAAGTGACGAACGAAAAAAATGATTTTATCTTAATAAACGTGGGTGCTTTGAATACTTTTTATAATGACTCTACTATTACCAATCAGTAATTACCAATTTCAATAAATAAAATATTTACAACACTGAAAATCGATCACCCCATGTTTTATTTTTTAAAGATAAAATTAATTTTTGTTCATCACTTTAAACTTATTGAAAATTATATCCTGCTCCTTAATTTGCTTTCTACTAAAGCGTGTTTTCTATTTTATTAAGGTATTATATATTTACTAATTGTTATTACGACTGTTTACAAACGCGTGTTCTTTAGTTTTCCCTCAAAGACTAAGCCATGCATGTATACGCCCCAGGCACACGTAGAAAGTACATGACTTGACACAAGACACTAACGTTACTTAGGATATGAAAAATCGCAAATCCTGAAGGTTCCTGATCAGGATAATTAAGAATAACAAACTTATTAGTGTATCGTCATTGGTCCTTGAAAAGTGTGCGAAATTTCGATTTAATTCGATGTTTTGAAGTGATTTGAATATAACGTTAATTTGAAAGTTTTTTTATTTCTAAAGTTAATTAGTGTCAGGCGAACCTAATAAGATATTGTTAAAAAATGTCTAAAATTTATGAATACATGACCTACATTTTAAACAACTATTAACGTATTCTCTAACTAGGTGTATTACATTTTTACATATTTTATATAAAGATATTATCTAATGTAAATAATAAAAGAAGTAATAAACCCCTTTTTTGTTTGAATTTGAGGCGAGGGCCAAATAGTTTAGTACAATTTACGCTTGTATTTAGTATTTATTTATTTATTTACACGGTTTTTGTCTATAAAATAATCTAAATTATATAGGAAAATTACTTGTTAGTAATTATAATTAATAAAACTAAAAAATAATATAAAATAAATAAAAAGCTCAATATAAGTGGAAGAGGATGTCAGTGGGGCAGGGATGGGCCGGTGAAAGTGGCCCCTAACGGCTCCGTCCTTTCACTCTGCCCTGTCTCACTTCGTCTATCTCTCTCTCTCTCTCTCTACCTCTACTCTGTCATTAGTTGTTTACCTCTCTTCAGTTTTTATTATTAATAATAAAACGAATGTAGTAAAATTCAGTAATAAATATATTAAGTAGTAGAAAAATATTATCTATTTGACATAGTTTCTTATTTTTATTACGTCTTTTCTCATTAATTTTCAGCTTCTTAAAGTAAATCATAAACTAAAAAATTTTTGAGTTGTAAAAAATGTCATTCAATAATAATTGTATAAGTTGTAAAAAAATGTAATCTATTTAACATAGTTTCTGTTATTTGTACTACGATTTTCCCCAATAATAAACTATGTTAAATAGATAACATTTTTCTACTACGTCTACGAAAAAAAAGGTTTCTTTTGTATTTATGTGAAAATGTAGGAAGGAAGATTATACAACTTCTTTATGTATATTGAAAATATATGCATAATTATTTAATTGTTATAATTATTTTTTATAGCAATTGAATGAAATAGGAAGTATAAATAAGAATTCGTAGAAAAATTATATTAAAATCAATGAAATCAGATCCAAATGTATAAATAAAAATACTAACTTTTATCCAAAATATTAAATTTTACGTTTCCAGTCTCTTTATTTTAAATTATTTCTGTAGTATTTTATCATTAAAGCAAAAATGAAAAAAATAGAATTGTACTATAAATACTTAAAACAAAACATAACACTATGTTGAATACAACAGCCAATGGGGAAGTATTAGTGTCACAGTAAGTGGTTTTTCTGTTAACCGCAAAAAAAAATAAGTTTTTTGCTTTCGTAAAATGACGTTCAAACCTCCATCTATCAGGTTTGTTTGTTTGTTTATTGTTGCTTAGGGGCGTAAAACCCTAGGGTCATCTACGCCTGTAGATTTTTTATTTTTATAATTATTAATCTATATATATATATACACACATATATATATATATACATATACACACACATACTAACAAATAATATATCTATAATAAGGAAATAAAACAGTCGGAAAAAACAACAAATGCATCTATAGCAGGGACAATGGATGATCAAATATTGGTTATTAATTTACAGTTTGTAATGAATTTCACAACTCTCTCGATTTCAGATTTGCTGTCTCTAAGTGCTTCTCTAACATCGGGTGGTATTTTGAGCTAATTTAGTTTTTTCTTATAGAAGTATCATTCCTCAAATATATGTCTGATACTAAGATTTTTATTACACCTAAGACATATCGGATGTGCGTGGGTAAGCCGGGTGTTTCCTATTCTAAGGCGAGCAATAGCCACCTCTTCATGGCGTTTACTGCTGCTGATTAGATGTAGCCCAAGGCTTTACTTCCCTTTTTATATATTTCAATTTACTGGCTGGACATTCATCCCACATTGCTTGCCATCTTTTATCTATACATTCTTTAATGGGGCGAGCAAGTTCTTGGGCGGTTAGAATAGCCTCTACCTGGGAGGGTTAGAGCTGCTCGAGCAGCTTTGTCAGCCATATCATTCCCGACAATACCAACATGTTCCGGGGCCCAGATGAAGAATATTTTTTTGCTTATGTGGTTTAGCATTATAAGATATTTGGGAATGCGTTGGACTATGGGGTTGTGTGAGTACATCTATCAGGTATTTAAAACATTAAATTGTAATGAGCCCAAAACAGAGTAGGCGCCATTTTCAGAATTCGGACGATTTTGTTTCGAAAAGTAGAATAGTTCGTTCATTTTTTAATAAAATAATAATGGCATTTAAAAAAAATTATAATTATACCTCTTTTCCACAGTTTGCATTTGGAAGCATCTTTAATGCGAATGAACAGCTTAAAGTAAATAATTATAGTTTAAATAGTATCAACTTTGAATAAATACTGTAATAAATAATAAATCTGTGTATATAAAAGGTTTTTTTCTTATTATACAGAGTACACCAGGAAACTATAGTAAAACTATGTACCCGAGCATATAAAAATAAAGATAAATAATTAGCTAAAAAACAAATAAATAGTCCATGAAGTTTTCAACAATTTCATTTTCGAGGTTAGTTCCGTCTTAAAAGCGTGAGATCCTTCGGCTAGTGGGAAAAAAGGGATTGGACTGAAATGGATAGCAAAAAAGAGAATATTACATGAATTAGCCGCAAGCCACAGGAGACTATTAAAGTACATATTACTGATAATTATTACCGGGTTAAGTTTCATTATACTCGTTGGGAAATGAAACCAGAGCGGTTAAAAAACAGCTTTAAATAATCTAATAATATACACGTATTGCTATTAAATACAGAAAAAAAATCGGCCTTGAGCAAAACATATTTACATTCATCTCCATATATCAACTAAATTAGGGCAACAGATAGTCAAATTAACATGCAATTAATGTTCAAAATGATTATTAGTATAATATAGGAAATATTTATATTTTAATTTTTCATTAGTTTCGGAATTTTACGGCACCATTTTAGGTATGTGTTCTCTAACAATAAATAATCAAAAAAGTTCATATTAACATATATCTCAAACTCATTTCTTAAACAGATATCAAAGGTTTAAGATTTATTATGTATTTACTACATTAAGACTGTACAAAGTTTAGCGGGTTTAATATTATTAATTACAGGCTTTACAGTTTTTAATCACCTGATAAACAAATTAACGATAAGCAATGACAGTAGTTGCTCATCTGTCTGTCAAGTTCTGTGTGTTTTAGTGTGAGTATATACTGTGTTCAATCTATGATTATCATGGGAGACACAACAAATTTATTCACTTTTGCAGAACAGACAGACATGCTTTTAACTTATGGCGAGGTACATAGAAACGGTGCTGCTGGTGTTCGAAGATATCGTGACAAATTTCCTAACCGAAGAATACCAAATCGTAAAACGTTTGAGGCCATTGAAAGACGCCTTAGCACGCTAAAACCTATACGAGTAAACGCCGGTCGACAAAGATTTCGACGAACTCCAAATCCAAACGTTGAAGAAGTAACACTCTATGCTGTTCAGTTATCTCCTACTACTAGTACCAGAAGATCCTGCTACGCGTCGTTTCGATTTTTCCGCTATCAGCGTATAGGAGATCCTAACTTCCTGAACTGCATTTTGGTTACTGTTGAATTTTGGTTTACAAGAAACGGGATTCTTAATTTTCGAAATACCCATACTTGGACTGAAGAAAACCTTCATACGAATGCTGTTGGACATTTCCAACATACCTTTTCTTTAAATGTCTGGTGTGGTCTTTTAGGCGACATCATCATAGGCCCCTTATTTTTGTCACTTAGATTGTCAGGTATATCTTACTTGCATTTTTTGCAAAATAATCTTCATGAACTCCTTGAAGATATTCCACTAGGCATTAGGCAAAGAATTTAGTAATAATAAATAATAAATCTTTAACCTTTTATATCTGTTTAATAAATGAGTTTGAGATATATGTTAATATGGACTTTGTTTTTTTTTTGTGTTAGAGAACACATACATACAATAGTGCCATGCAATTCCGAAACACCCTGTACACAGAGTTTTGGCCCGAAATTCCTTAAAATATTCATCAATAATCAATTCATAAACGTTTAAATAATAAATATTTATTACTCTGATCATCGTACCGACCTATGTTTAAATATTATTTTAATTTGGCCATCTATGGACCGAATACAACCCAAGACTAATGGCGTTTCTTTTTCTTCTTCTCTTCCCAATACTCCTTCATTTTCTCTCAAACCGCTCGTCTCTGATCATCTGTCCACACTCTCTTTGGTCGAGGCTTAGGCTTGCCTTCGTCATAGGTTGAGTTTTCTATCAGTAGCCTGAAGCGGTTTTTTTCATGTATTATTTCTTCTGTAACACCTATTTTTTTGGCATCTTCCTTTACTGCTTCTATCCATCCTATTTGTTTCTACAGTTTATTAACGTAATTAAAAATCTTAGTAATCCGTGTTTCTTCCATTTTTTTAAAAATGTCATTCAGTTTTAGCCACCTCTTCCTTATTGTATTTGTGATTTTTTCTATGTTTTTATACAAATCTTCATTTCATTTTAATCCATATATTTTCATTGTTTTTCTCAGGCGCTAGTATTTTTTGTTCTCTTTTTCTGTTCTCTTAGTTCGCCTTTATTCTTCAGTGTTAAGCACTCTTGTGTCTAATCTTTGCTTATTGGATATCGATTTCTTATTGTAGTACTACAGATGTTTTGTAAATGTATATACATCTATATCAAAAAACTAAATACCATGGCCTCATAGTTCCTCATTATACAGTAATATGGTACAATTTTAATATTCATTCATTTACAAACAGAAGCAAAAGCGGGCAAACATCCTTGAATAACAATCTACACATCGAGACAAAACTCTTAGATCTGAGCGTGGCTTCCTCGATGAATAAACAAACCGCAGGTGCCTCTGTAGTGACATCCTCCCCAATAGCTGACAAGACAAGAACAAACAAAACCGAGGGAATAATGAGAGAAAGTGTGTGAGCACAAGAAAGAAGAAGTGAGGCCAGTGTGGCTTTTCTCCTCAGGATCCGACGACATCAATAGATCTGTGCCCAAGTCAATAACACCCTACGCCAAGTCCTTTATTAGACCGCTCCGTGTCTTCTACCCTTTATTTTCACTTCCTTGCCAGTTGTTGGCAAACATGTTTAACATATAGATTAGAAAAAAACACAACACGTTTTTAAGAGTACAGGCTAACAACTGACTGTAAAGGAGAACGGGGGGGGGGATATACTAGAATAATTGTATAAAGACACATAAAATTTATCACGCTACTTCATTAAAACCAACAAACGTCTAATAGTATGTATATTTTTTTCTCTTTTCCCCCCATGGTAAGCGCATGGAGGGACCGTCTATTAATATAAGGACATGCTCCATGCTTAAATAAGCATATTACATGTGATTTTAATAATTACAGTTCAGTTTAGTATTACAATTACAGAATACATTTTGGTATAAGTTAACAATTAAAGAAATTAAATTGTTAACAATAAGTAAATAAGTTAACAATTAAAAATTTACAATTTTGACTATATTGATAATTTACATGTGAGAATAAAATTAAAATTAAATTGGTAATCATAAATTATATAATTAAAAAATAATAATAAAATTTAACAAATATAAACATAAATATAACAAAACTAGTATTTTAAGCGCAGGAAGAGGGTTTTATAATATAATTTAAATAACTAAAAGCATCAATGAATAAGTTATAAATATAGTACATTCTGATTAGTGACTTAATAAAAATTTGTAAACAAAAAGTTAAAATTAAAAAATGAATAACTACGTAACTAGTGAATTGCCCTTCTAAAAGGGCATGTCTGAGTAGTGTAAATCCAAATTTGCATCAGAAAAAACGGATGGGAATACTTTTGGTGGCCGAAAAACCTCGAATTTTTAGGAGTTATTTCAGTGTTTGGCCAGCATCTCCTAATCGGTGAGTTTTGGGAAACGTACCTTTTTTAAAGTAGATTAAATTTCCTACAATTTGAACCCCAGATCTCTAGGTCTAACAAACTATTATAATAGCCACAGCAACGCGAGGCCGGTTCATCTAGTATATATATACCATGTATATAGAATTTATATATAGGAGCGGAGTTTATTTTAACAAGGCTAAGTGGTAGAGCGTTGAGTAGCTATGCCGAAGGTAATGGGTTCAAATCCGGCTGAGCCAGATTATTTTTAATCTCTTAACAGCCATAGACGGACCCTATGGGAGCTTAAAGAGGGTGGGACAAATCACCACCCTGCACAACCATTGTACAAGTCTCTATCCACGTCCTGAATCCTAGACTCTTCGTGAACCTGGTTCTGGGTGATCTCGGACAGCGGGCCTCAGCACAGCGTTGTGTTAGGAACGGTATAATCAAATAATCAAATAAAATCAAAAAATTAATTGACTGGATAATTCTAATAATGTATTGAATTGGTTAGTGGTGCATTCAAAGATAACACAAAATAAGAAAAACTTTTTTTATAGTGCCAAGGTTTCGGCCTTTGATTGGCACTCCCTGACCGATTCAATCTATAAAAAAGAGTTTTGGATTCAGTACATGTTGTTAATGGTTCCACTGTTTCCAAGAAAAGGAGGTAATTAAAAAGTTATTAATAAATTGCAACAGGAAAAAGTGCCTCCCTAATTTCAAACAGGACTATTTGAAGCAAGTTAACTAAAAAACTTTTTAATAAGCGTGGCATTATTAGTTGAAAACTTTATTATGGTAATAATTTCGAAGGGGAAAAATAAAAATAAAAATGCAGCGGAAGGAGGCGAAAAGTTAAATCTTTTCCGTTATTAACCCCATTCCAAGAAAATGCTAGCAAGGAATGATATTGAACAACGTCAAATAACTATTCTTTTAGAGATAATTTTGTAATTCAAAATTATAAACCTTTAAAGAATATATATCGTTAATGTATTAATTAGGGAGCGTGGATCAGAGATAGAGCACTGAGTAGCAATGCCGAAAGTCCTGGGTTCAAATGCCGCTGCTGGCAAAATTTAATCTATTAGCGGCCGGAGATGGATCTTATGGGATCTAGGGCCCTCATGGGGCTCACCCAGTCTCTATAAAGTGGGTTCCCCAAAATAAGGGATGAAACCTGGCGGTTGAGCTTGATCTAGGCCAAATCACCTCCCTGCACAACCGTTGTCGAAGAAACACTTCTGTATCTAAAGTAAACAGTCAACAGTACTGAACCCCAGACCCCCTGTGGAGTACGTATTAGATTTGATCCGTTTTTTCAACGATTGCAATTAATAAGTCTTTTAATTATCTTAGTTTATTGTATATAATGTAAAGATAAAACAAAGGATTTCGGAACAACAGTTGACAATCATGCCGATATCAAATTCACTAGCTGGATGTAATTGCTTATTATTAATTGGTACTATAATCACGTATGAAGAGTCTTGGGTACAGTACATGGTAGAGACTCCACTGTTTCTAGGACAACGGTTGAGCATGGAGGTGATTTGTCCAAGATCAACCGCCAGTGTTCCCTCCACATTATGGGGGTATCTCCTTCATAGAGCCTGGCTGGTACCCGAGGAGGGTCCATTGATCCTACAGTGTCCATGCTCATTGCTTATCATCAACACATCATACTATTGGCAACACACATAAACAAATGGTATCGGTATTACCAAATCAATATTTCAGCTTTGTTGACTGGAGAAACATTAGCAGGATTCCTTAGAAAATCACTTTTTTTTTTGGTGTAATAACGTTTGGTGTGCAGTGTGGCAATGGGAATTAAGGCTAAAGTTCAAGATAGGGCCAATCGATTAGTTTCAGAACTTAACTCTTAACTTTCTTATGGACTAAGTCACACCAAATGTAATAGCACTGAAAAAAATTATTGTTACTTTATTGTTTTTATCGTTAATAAAAGTTAAACAAAAACAGCTTCAGCTTAGAATTCATTAAAACAAATTGAAAATAAACAATAATTGCGGTGATAGTTTATTTTTAAATTTACTTATTGAAATGTCCTGGTAAAAGGCAAGTAGAGAAACTACCCAGTGGTAGTAATCAAATAAAAAGTTCACAACTTGGAAGGTCACGAGGTCATCTTCTTTTCAGACGCCTCGGAGGATTATCAGGAATTGAAAAGGTTGCGAGGTTTGAAACTAGTGGGTTTGAGTGGAAAGGAAGTTTGTCATGAAAATATCGATATCGGATTCGGGCCAAAGCAGCAACAAACGGGACAATGGCGATAATTTAAAAAAGAAATAATTCCTTAATTCCTGTATATGTTGTTTTATTTTCGGATATTTATATTCTTAATCTAACGTCGAATAAAAAGTAAATGATAATTTATTTGAATAAATATTAAAAAAGAAACCTTTTTATAATACTTTTACTATCCAATAATCCGAATTTCTACTTATAGAAACAAATTAATAAGTTTGAATAGTTGTCAGCACTCCTAAAACAAGAAAGCTAATGGCTGACAGACTCTTATGCACTACGGGAATTCTGCTAACCTCAGTACAAGAAACACATTTTGAACAAAACGTCTTAAACCGATTATTCGCCGGGCTTGCAGGTATAGTCCTACACCTCTACAGCCCATGAAGGATCTAGGGTTCAGTAGATGGTGGAGAATGTACTCATTCTAAGATAATGGTTGTGCTCAACCGCTAGGTTCTAATTTAGGCAACCAAGTTCTTGAAAGCCGGGTGAGGCTCAGGAGATCTTACAGATCCCACTGAGTCCATCTATGTTTTAAAAGATTAAATAATTTACCAACAACAACTGGACGAGAACCTGAGGATCATTACACATTTGTGTAATTATTCCGCAGGTTGTCGCTTCGAGTGTAGTTACAACAAGTTTTAACTGTTTATTCTTTAAATTTTTAATATTTCCCTAAAATACAAGTTAGCATAGCTTAATTATGAGTGAATGTAATTATGGGTAATGAGTAGATTTTGGTAATCATTTTATCATTTAGCATTACGAAATATAGATGATATATGTTTGTTCAAACGTTAAGTTCTAAAAGAAATGATTACCGAAGTACACACATTTCCCATAATCACATTCTCTTTTCATACTACAGCTCCCGATAACTTCTATTTTTGGAAAATATTAAAAATGAAACGAATTAACAGTTAAAACTTGTTCTAACTCCACTCGAAGCGACAACCTTCGGACCAGATATCCACACTTGGCTAACCCCGCTCCTAAGAAGATAATATACGAATCACTTAATGTTCTGATTCTTATAAAAGTAGTAGTAATTGATCTAAATATAAATATTAATAAAAGCGTTCTCCTCGACCCAGATAAAATAAACAATTTTCCATTTTGTATTCAGCGAATGATATGACAAAAGCAATTCTAGTTGTTTTCATCCCGCTGTGACAGATAATTTTCCTTGTTTTTCAACAGACAGGAGCCAAGGGAGGAAACCCGACTAGGGATCATGGACTAACTCAACCGCTAATAAGAAGGAGAATGCCCAAGGAGCAATAAGAAGAGAGGCCAAGTTAAATCCAGAGGTCGCCTTGAGCGCGGGGCGGGGAGACATCCGATCCCAACTCTTGATTAAGAGCAAAGGAAACCCGAGGAATCAAATTACTGTCATCAAACCAGCAGCAGTTCGACAAGCATCGCCTTGTCGGGGAGGGGGGGAGTAGGAGGGAGAAGAATCGGGCGGATAGGAATCGATAGCGGTCCCCGGCATCGGTTTGTGGGTAAAGTTTAATAACTTGTTCAACCAGAGGATCCGCCGAGGCTGCTATATCCGAGGAAAGTAGAACACGATAGAAATCGCAAAAAGAGGAATCGAAACTAATTCAAAACCAGACTCGATTAAACTAAAGAGGGTGTGTAGAGCGCTGATTTGCTACGCTGAAGGTCTCGGGTTCAAATCCAGCTATGACAGATACATCATTAAATCTGTTAACATCAATGGATGGACCCTGTGGGATCTCCAGATCCACCAAAACCGCTGTCCTAGATAATGTGCAATCTCTACCAAGAACTGAACCCAAGACTCATCAACGGTAGTAGCGGTACAATATTGATTGTTTGATTTGAACACTCAGAGGGCCTCTAGATTGTTCAGAATCGATTTAAGGATATTAATAATAAATAGAATAAATCTAAATCTTAAAACATCTTTATTGTAAGACCCACCAGAAACTCACCCAGTCTCTATAAATTGGATACTCTTAATTGGATGAAAAACCTGGCGGTTGAGTCCAGTGTGTTTTTCCAACTTTCGCTGCAATCTGTTCCTCTTTTTTATTTTATAAAAGGGAGCAGAATAAGTATTATGTTTGCTAACTTTTTTTTTAACGTTTCAAAACATTAGGATCGCTCCTTGCCAATAGCGATCAAAATTAATTAGATCCAGAGCATACAAATAATGTAATGTGTGTATCTAATTTTGAATATATGCAAAAAATTATATAACACGCCTATTTTGAAATCCAGAATTAAAATTGAGACTATGTAACTGACAAGAATATATAATAAATACATTAAAAAAAAAAAATAGTGAAGTTTACCAACCTCACCTGTTAATCCTTAACCCTTTTGACTGCTAGAGACTATATATGCCGGCGCAAGGGAACGTGCGCCCTTTGCTTAAGACATGCCGTCCTGCATCACACACACGCCCTCAGTGCTAAAGATGTCATATGCCGTCGCACTGCTTTTATATATGTATATATATATATATATATTTGCTAAAGCCGAATATAGACGACGCCACCTTGCTTCATTCTTATTCATATATCATTCATGTATTGTTTGGTTGGGGTATCGGTGGCTACCTGATCCGGCCAGGTAACCGATCTCATTCTTTTTTTGCTCTCTTTGTCAAATAAGAAGAGCAAAAAAAGTTTTTTGTTTCGCTATTTTTTTTAACTTATTACGGTCGGTGGACTTTAATTAGCGAACTGCAGTGTTAATTTGTAGTTACAAACTATAGTGTAACCTTACTGTATTTGTACTAATTTAGGTGAATAGTCAATTTATTTAGTATTATTAATATCTTATAGTATTTGTACATTATTTTAGCAATTAGATAACAGTTAGGCCTAGGTTATAATCTGTAGAATGTTGTTATTGTAAATTCATATTAGTTTAATAATTTAATTGTTTTAAATGATTTCCTTGTAGTCTTGTTAATATGTAAATAAATAGTAGTATCTTGAAATCAGTAATAGTATAATTCATTTTACACCCAGTAGCCCGTAACAATATGTCCAGGACCGGGACTCGAACCCGGGTCGCCCAGGTCACGAACCTGAAGCTCTGCCAATTCAAATAAAAATATTTAAAAATTAATACAATCAATAACAAATAAAATAAAATAAATTATAATAATATATATGACGTAAGTCAACAAGATACAAATTATAATGATGTTCAAAGAACATTCTTCCCTTCGTATACATCGCAATTTGAGAGAACGCGGGGACATGGGATCAGTGAAAAGAAAGGATATGTCTATGGCCGGGGTGCGTACCAGGATAGCTCAATTGGCAGAGCTCCAGGCTAGTGACCTGGGCGACCCGGGTTCGAGTCCCGGTCCTGGACATATCTTTTCTTTTCAAATAAAAATATTTAAAAATTAGTACAATCAATAACAAATAAAATATATCATCTATACTTCGAAATGTTACTATTATTTCTCGATAAACCGATTACCGAAACCTACTAATTACCCATAATTACATTCACTTTTGATAATAAAGCTATGATAACTTTTTATTTTAGGGAAATATTAATAATTCAACAAATAAACAGCTAAAACTTATAGCCTAAATTAGAGGAAAAACCTAGAGGTTGAGCGTGTTTACGCACCATTTACCACCTATACAACCATTGTCTTAGAAAGAGTACATTCTCTACCATGTACTGAACCCAACATCCTTCATGGGCTGTATCGGGCTGAATTTTTAAGTCGAATTTGAGGCTAAGTGTGGAAAATGTAATGTAATCATGTGAAATGTGTATGTATACTTCGGTAATCATTTCCACTAGAATTGAATGTTTCTACGAACGTATATCATCTATAATTTAAAATGTTAGCTGAAACTTTTATTTATTGATGAAATGATTACCGAAATCTACTCATTATTCATAACTACATTATCTAATCCATACTTAAGCTCCCCATGGCTTGTCCTGTTGGAAAATATTAATAATGAAACGATAAGACAGTTAAAACCGTAGGAAGCCCATGAAAACAGTTGTGACTTCTTAAACAGTAATGAACTAGCCGACTACACTCATTGGTTATTTAATTTACTCTTCCTAACCATATGGATGCAGCACCGAATAGAAAAAATGGGTGGTCGAGGAGATAAAAATAGAATGAAGAGAGATCCTTGTGTGCGTTATAGCGATTTAGTTGAAACATCTGTCTTTTTCCTCCCTATCTTCCCTCTCTACCAAGAACGACCCAGCTCTAGGCAACCAAAACCTCACAATGAAGCTAAAACCACTCCAGGGGCACCTTTTCACCGTAATAGGGGGAAAACTCCTCCTTCTCGCATGTATTTGTTGTAATTTTTTTTCTTGTTGCTATTTAGAACCGTTAGTTATTTATTAGTAAAACTCAAAAGTTTACTCCAACCTTGAGACTAATTGGAAGATGAATTAAATCTATGTTTTATATATTTATCAACATTCAAATCAAAAGATATCTTATGAAATAATTAAACTATTATTCCATCCCATAACCAAAGTGAAGTCAGCAATGTCCCATGGGTTCAGAGAGCGTAAAAAATGACAAGCATTTTAGCGTAATCTGATAAAGATCGGTTTCTAAGAATCTGAACACATGAAAATCTGTTAGCTCCAGACAGACGAACTTGGCCTAAGATAAATGTTGGAATATTTTCAATTCCAACTTAAAAAGAAATCAGTGCCTAAAATCACACGCATAGAACGCTCCTAAAAAATCATTAAACCGGTCAGTGAAAAGAAGCAATGGTGATTAAGAAGTTATAAATTAATGAATATATTGTTAACGAAAAAATATTAAGGAGCTAAGAACGACCACAAAAATGATAAAAGCGTTTGTGATATTTCGAGAAATGAAGAGATACTCAGGGTCATTCCATCATTGACTAATTTTTTTTTTAAAGATTAAATTATCTGTTGCTTGATAATAATTAAATATTGACATTGAAATGTACAATCAGGTAAACAAAAAACAAACATTATTAACATAGTTGGAAAACTGCACAATATGTGCAATATTTTTTTTTTCATAAACATTCATAAAATGTTTTAACTAGTAGTGAATAATTCGTTAGTTGTGAAAAATTGAAGTTGTGAAATAGACATTATTTCGAATGAGATAAGAATGTACCATGGATATCCCAGCTTCCGACTGACACTACACACAAGAATACGAGATAAAGGAAAACGAAAGTTGTCACGAAGCAAGGAAGCGAGTCGGACGCTTTATTAACAATACCGAAGCAGGTGGAAGAAAAAGCGGAAAACAGAAGAGTGTCAGAAAAGAGGAAAAGCGTTCGGGAAACTGCAATTTCCACGGTACACCCTCCCCGTAATAAAAACTACGAGGTGTCAATCGGGCGGGAAGGTCCTATTACATGAAGGAGTTTCACCGCGGGGACATTTCATACGAGTGGAAAGCGGAATGGAGGCATGCATGATGAAGGCCTATGCATCATTCCCCTCGCATGGCAACATGTCAGCCTCGCGATAGGGCGGCAACCAAACCGTGCAACATGCGACAAACTGCAACCCCCGATAAGCGACTTCGCCCTTAGCTTACCGTTTAGGAGTGAGACACCTCCGGCATGGGGCCAGTTTATCATAATACTAACAAATCCCGCTACTTAAAAAAAGGTTGATAAACAATTTAAAAAAATATTATTTTAATAAATACTAATCGTCCAGAGAGTGTTAAATGTATTGAGGTAGGTGGAATCGTGGAATTCTCATAGATTTGGAATTAAAATGGAGTTGTAATAAAAACAATAATTCCTTTTGAAGCCAATGTCTGGCTTAGCTCCATATTCACTACGAAAATAACACGATTCTGATTCCCTAACCACAAGAAACTCATTTTGAAGACAGTTTGATCTAACCACTTATTCACCGGGGATGTAGGTATACAATAAATCATTTTCTCATTAATTCACATAATTTATAATTAACGAGTACAGACTATTTTATATATTTTAGACAATTTTGTACATATTTATTGATTAATACTTAGGCTTTCGGAAATCAAAAGCGGATAACACAAAAACTTTAATGACCTTTTCATAAGAATGATCAAGAAATTTTGTTAAAGACTTTTCCGCCTAGTTACTCATTGGCTAAGTACAGTTCTGAACCTTAAGTTTCGGGAGGACAATGTAATAATTTATTAAGCGAGCGAAAAATGAGAAAAAGCCAATTTTTGAAATTTGGAGTTATCAGCTTTTGATCCTGTACCCTTCAACCATCCTATTCCTTCGTGTTGAACAAAAAAAACAGCGAATTTCATGCTAGATAATGAAATAAAGGAATGGCTAATATGATATTCAATAATATGATCTTGAGTGTTACAAATGATTGCATTTCCATATATTACCAACATTATTTCAAATTGGACGTTATTGTTAAAATGCTACAGTTATTGCCGCTGGCCTACCGCCCTATTTTAGCCAGTAACATATTTGACCCGAGATCCGTCCTTCCTCAATTAAACTAGATTGGACCAATCCAGGCTGTTTAACTAGCCAGTCCCAGTTCGGGGTCGACCGCGTCCTCCAACAACAGGAGGCCTGTAAATAAACCATTCTCTGTCTGGAATTCGGATATACACAGTTGGACCCTTAAAGAAACTCGTAGAGACAGGATCCCAAGAAGGCAGGTAGCGTTCCCCGACCAACGGTGATGCAAGTAAAAAGAAGGTCCTCCTCAACGATTCATTCACATTTACGGATGAGGCTTATGTACCAACAGGAGCCGGGGAGGGTAAATAAATCCCAATTAGATAGAATTACAACTGAGAAGAGGGCTCCAAGCAAGACCGATAATTTGTCCAATTAATTCACGATTAATGGGCCTAAAATCGAAACCAGGAATTATCCCCTGACTAATTGCTGATTCAATAGGATCCGATCCTACGATACGCATTGTCCAAACATACAATAAACAGTAAATAATTTTTCATAACAATCACAATCACACATTGCTTCCTCAAACGAACATATCATAAAAAAACCTAATTTTTCAATTTATTCAAAAATACCTCTATTGAACAATATCGATGTTTTAATGTTGTATTTCAGAACAAACAATGTTGGATAACAGCAGTCCTGTTGTGAATGGGATGAGAAATTATCGTTCTGGACTCCCGCTGTATTGCTAGGCAAGTGTTTTGGTCCATGAGAATGCTGGGGCAAGCAAGTAAGTCAATATCTTAAAGTGTCATCGAAAACAAAGGAAAAATCAAAAGTAAGCATAATCCAATTACCTTGACAATAACGAGACTAAAAATGTGAATAAATAAAATTAAATTTTATACATTCCTGTTCTTATTTTCCATTTATTTTCATAAGAAAGCTCATTATTATTGTATATCATATTTATACATGTCCAGAATCGCATCCAGCAAATTTGATATTAATGTTTTTTCTTCTCGAATGGCGGACGAATTAAAAATTTGATAAATGATTAATGCTTTTTGAACAGATATCTACCCTAAGCCATACTGTTTTTTATATTCTTATATGAAGTCAGGTAACATAAAGCAGAAGAGAGAAAGAACAAGAGGATTATGGGGATGTTAACCCTTTAACTGCTAGAGACTATATATGCCGGCGCAATGGAATGTGCACCCTTTGCTAAAGATATATGCCGTCCTGCATCACACACGCCCTCAGAACTAAAGCCGAGTATAGACGGAGCGACCTTGCTTCATTCATATTCATACATCATTCATGTACCGTTTGCTTGGGCTATCAGAGGCTACCTGCTCCGGCCAGGTAACCAAGCTCATTCTTTGTTTTACTCTCGTTGTTCAACTGCCTTTAGCATTCATTTAGTTATAAATGAATGTAGTTAAACTACTACAAATTTTATTTTGTGGTAGTTTTTTGTTTCGCTATTTTTTTTTTTCAAATAGAGAAACGGCGGCTTACTGCTGAGGAAGCTGCCGAATTTATAACTACTGGCGAAAGTGGCGATGAAGGATAGAACGCCGTTAAAAAGTATGTAGCAGAGGCCGGTAGACGGGTAACCGGCCCACTTAGAGATGTGAGATGCTAAGTTCTTCACTTGCAACAGTTAAAGGGTTAAGAGACGTGAAGCGTGTTTTTATAAGAATATACGATTTTAAAGTAGTAATATTTATGTCGGCACGTCGTAACGTCGGCACATATATAATATAATAGGTTTCAACTTATTTACTGTGTTTTTTTGACTGCACCCCCAACTATTTCAATCCTATATTAGTACCTACCAGTCAACGAATTTCTTTCCTACATAATATTTATGTCGTTGTGTAAAGTATGATTCGAAATAAACCAAGGAGCATGTGCAATTTTTTCTTGGAATTTTTAATTGTTGGTTGTATCTTGTATTTATGGACATGTTATTGTACATTATCAAAACATACATTAACAATTGCTTTGTTTTAAATTTTTATTTTTTGTTTGAACGACCTAATACTAAATATATCAGTTAGTATAAATGTCATATTTATTTTGGCGCAGTTTAAATAGATTCAATCCAATATTGTTAATAATATTCATCAAGAATTATATACTCAAGAAGAAATAAAAAGAATAATAAGAAATAAAAATAATTAATAAATAATACTTGTAAATAAGAAAAATACTATATCTTCAACATAGTATACAGAGTATTAATAAATTTATTTTTAATAATGAATGATTCAAAAAATAAAATCATTTATTATTATTATTAACTAATAAGTAAGAAAAAACTGCCAATCACAAAAATTTTAGAAGTGAAAAAACAAAACCTAAAAAAGGGACATGATGATTTTAATATTTTATCAGACCTGATTTCCACGGTCTCATTTTTTTAAAGTGTTAATAAAAAATTTAAATTTTGTTTACAAGTACTTTTACAATGTCAAGCAAAGAAACCAAGAAATCCAATCCCTACAATCCAAAATCCTTCGTAAAATCCTCAATGCTCCTTATTTTGTTAAGAATAAAGTCATCCATAATGAGCTTAATGTCCCATTTGTTGCTGATTTGGCTCGAAACCGCTATCTATCCTTTCATAACAAACTTCATTTCCACTCAAACCCTATAGTTCCAAACCTAGCTTCCTCTTCAATTCCCGATAATCCTCCGAGGCGCCTGAAAAGAAGATGTCCACGTGACCTTCTTAGTGCGATTTGAGTACTACCAGTGGGTAGTTTCTCTACTTGTCATTTTCACATAAATTTTGTTTACAAGTACTTTTACAATGTCAAGCAAAGAAACCAAGAAATCCAATCCCTACAATCCAAAATCCTTCGTAAAATCCTCAATGCTCCTTATTTTGTTAAGAATAAAGTCATCCACAATGAGCTTAATGTTCCATTTGTTGCTGATATGGCTCGAAACCGCTATCTATCCTTTCATAACAAACTTCATTTCCACTCAAACCCTATAGTTCCAAACCTAGCTTCCTCTTCAATTCCCGATAATCCTCCGAGGCGCCTGAAAAGAAGATGTCCACGTGACCTTCTTAGTGCGATTTGAGTACTACCAGTGGGTAGTTTCTCTACTTGTCATTTTCACATGTCATCATGTATCGCTTAGCCTATTTACTTGATGCATTATTGTAATACAGTTGTAAATATCAATAAATAAATAAAAAAAATTAATTTTGTTTATAAGACGTCTTACCATGCCAAGCTTGAAAACAAAATAAAATGAAATACTATTTTATGTAATGACCAATAACAAAGGCAACATTTTGGTAACATTTGCTTGTAGAGACTGGTATTAACCGCGGATGGACCCTCTTGTAAAGCCTGGTAGTTGAGCGTGATTTAGGGGCAAATCAACTAACTATACAACCGTTGTTCTTGAAACAAAAAAAGTATACCATGTACTGAACCCTTCAAGGGTTGTTCATTTTTTGTTAGTAACTAGCTGGGAATCGGCCAAGACCTTTAGCAACAACTGTGTCTGAAGAAAACTCGAACTGAAAACTGAGAGGGGAATGGAGAATGCTTTGGAGAACATTCCCATGGAGGCAGAGGTTCCCTTCCAGATCAGCAGCTTCCAAAGGATTCTCAACAGGGCCGAAACCACTCTCGAAATTGGGAGGGAGAGAATTAAATAACCAACAAATTAACATGAAAAACAATGCTTATGAATTTCATTGTATTTTAATTAGTTGAAAAGTTAGATAGCCGTGTGAGACCACATAACATAGAATTTGCATTCAAAACTGACCCACATGTCCTTATATGATCCAGTTTTTGACAAAAAAAATTATATTTATCAACTATTTACATTATTAAATAGTATTTGCATTAGTTAACACTAAATTGTAAGCCTCTAAAATCTATTAGCTCAATTTTTGTTTTAACATATTTTAAAGAACAACTTTAGGGTAAGATTTGTATCCATGACAGATAATTACTTTGAAGGCAACATTATGGCTATTTAGCTCTCTCTCTCTCTCTCTCTCTCAGTATATATATATAATCAAACCGAAACTTATTAAACTTTTTTAAAAAGGTACGAAATTAAAAATATAGGATTTACTAAGTGTTTTATTTTTAGAATACACTATGCAGTTTGTAATATATACATTACAATATTACATATGTATTAGAACAAATGAGGCCACGATGATCTTTTTTATACAATGTATGTCGATAATTATCATCTTTTTTTAAGCAGAGGTTGGACTGTAACTTATTCTACTCTTGCTCACTTTTTTTTTATATAGAAAATTATTGGGAGTATAGTAATTTTACAGACTAAGATTTCGATAGGACGATTTTCGATGAACCAGTTTTTACGTAACTTAAGCCCTCATCAAAAGTATCCTTGACTAACTCACACATGTGTTGCTCAATCTCCCATCAAAAAGATTCTAAATGCATAGTATTGGGAAGTTATGTCACAACTTATTTCTAAATTCTAAACGATAGTTTCGTGAAAGGTATAATGTTATCCGATAAACTGTAATTGATTTTTTTCTGCATATCATTCTCTTTTATATAATGTTTATTTATTTTTTTCATGTTTAGAATAAATAGCGGAGTTGATTTTTAAATCAATGTATTGATTGTATTATTAATTATATTGTTAATATATTTGCTCAATGATAAGTTATAAATTATTATTTTTATGTTGTTCAGTCCAGGATGGAGACATGACTTCACTTTTTATTGCAACTAGCTAACTGATATGAATATATAAATTCAAGTTTACCCATTAATATCCGTTTGGATTTCAATCTACTTATCAAAATTAATTTTTTACCCACAAAAAATTAAATCGATCTGAGAAGTCCCTTAATATAGTAATAAATAGCGATAATTATTCGTTTTAATAATAAAATAAATATTCTTAACTTACAGAGGTTATACGCTATTTAGTCAGAATCTATTTTATTAATTAATAAGCATAAATTAATTAATAAAATAGTAATTATGGGGAGTAGGGATATTACATCATAGGATGATATGGAAAATCAATCTCGAACGGATATATCCACAGACCATATCACTGTATAATATTGTTTTAATCAATGAACTATATTAATGAATAACAAGCAATATTGATATACTAAAAGGTTTATTACAATTTTTTATGAGAGTTGTGAGTATTTTTATTTTTCTGAGGGAATATGGCGCCCGAAAATCTGGGGTAATACCAATGAATAGTTTTGCGACCTGTTAATTGTCAACATTCAGTATTTTCATCGATTTTATGGTTTTACTGATATTGTTTTCATCAGCGTAATTGTATTATATATTACACCCTTTTACTAGCTTCACCAGTACGCACCTACGTATGGAATCTAGGAACTCGATTTTAGGACACATATTTCTTGTGCCAAGTACAAAGGCGTGTAAAACGACATACAGGACTTAATCTTTGAGACAAACATACAACTACTGGCAGGATCAACTATTTTTTTTGGAGCAAAATATACCAATCTAGGGAGTTTCGTATATTTCGGGTAAAAAGGTAATAGTTTAAAAAAATTAATCAGCACGCTTTAGCAGCTGGCTGAACTGAAAGTAGAAAATAATTTTCAATAAGAAAATAATTTAATACAAGAATAGAATGATGAAAGAAAAAAATCATTTTGTCGGAAAAAAAAGCGTAGAGTGCTTGATGTTAATTGTTGTAAACATTTTATATACTGGCGGTTGGGCGTGATCTAGCACAACTCACATCCTTGCATTCATGGACCGTTGTCCATGAAACAGTACAGTCGCTACTATGTACTCAACCTCTGAACCGTTCACGGATTATAGTGGTGCAGTTTTTTTTTTTTAGGTATTACTGAAAGTAGAGTCATGAAAATATCATAAATTGTTTACGATAAAATGAATTTTTTGTTCATCACTGTATACTTATCTTAAAATTGTTTGCAACTCTTTAGTGTTGTTTCCTATTTTTTTTCTTGTACTGCGGATTTTCGTTTGATACCAATTGTCAAATATATATTATAGTCAGATATACAGTTTGTTAACTAATTATACCATAGATAACACAACTTAACTCGCGTGATATATTACTGTATTCAGATGTGAGTATATGTAGGCTGTTTCGCAGAGACTTGACTAACCGCACACATGGTGCGTACACCACAAAGGAACTGGCTGCCAAAGCCAAACCTATATTTTACGAACATCCGCCCGCTGTATCACCGGAAATATACCCGAGTTCTCTCATCTGGATCTAATAGCTTCCTTTGTGTCTTACGCCATCCATTCACAATCCCAATAAATACACCTTTTACATAATTGTCATATTATTGCTTGTTTGTTTTTTCATGCGTCAGAAGGGGGGGGGGGGGGAGGGAGGGAGTTATAAAATGGTTTCCAAAGAAGGGTGTGGCCGCTAAATTATAGCGTGGCTGTAATTGTAAACAACGTTCTTCATAAAATAAAATTGAAGGGAGAATTTCAGTCTGATTAAAAACGTGTGGGCTCACAGTAGGTGTGAATACGCTGTTTGATGAAATACAGAAAATTAAAAAAAAGTCGTACACACAAATACTGAATTTAAACGCAATACCTCTCATCAACTATCACATAATTTCAGTTTATTTACAGGAATTATCTACTATTTTAATTTTTAATTATTTACTATTTTAAGTCTGTCAGTTCCATTTATGATCAGACCTCACGTTGTTGTCGAAGGATATGTAATACAACCTGTACCACTACAATCCGTGAAGGGTCTGGGGTTCAGTAGATGGTACAGACTGTTTCGTGGACAACGGTTGACCAGGGAGGCGATTTGTCTTAAATCACGCTCAGCCGCCAGATTATCCGCCCATATTTTATAGAGGCAGGGTGAACCCCAGGAGGATCCTAGATCCCATGGGATCCATCTCCAGCTGCTAATAGATTAAATAAGAATATTGCCAGCAGTAGGATTTAAACCAGGATTTTCAGCACGAGAACTCAGTACTCTACCACTGAGCCACTCCGCTTTTTACAAAAAGAGTGGACAATTTAAAGATATTTGTGCTCTAAAATGAAAAGACACGAACGTCCAACAAATAGATTTTTTTTAAAACCACAAAGCTATTGGTATGCTCACCTCGGTCCTATGTAGCAGTAATGTGACGAAAGATACCAAGAAGCTCATTAAAAAGTCTATCTTTGAACGCACATATGGAGCTATAAGCAGAGACATGGAAAGTGCTGCTTTAGGGAAATAAAGTGACTTGCCACTGAGATAGACTATTGGAGGAGAGCTGCAAAATAAAAATATTTAAAAACAAAAGCAAGGGTTAAAAAATTATAACAAATAGAAAGAAATTTATAGTTGACTAAGTTGTTTAGTTAGAGGAAACCTCAACCCGAGGAAACCCTTAATAAAAAAAAAGTTTACTAGCTTAATTATTTTGGTTTAAAAGTTTTTCAAGTTAATTTATTTTAAATATTTCTAATCTCCGTAAGCATTGTTGATAATTCTATAATATATTGATCAGACCAACACCATACCACAGGACCGCGAGGCAGTTTAAAAAAAAGTTTTACTTGTTACAATAATGCATAAAACGTAAACCAAAATGGAACTCTTAATAGCTTTCCTACATCCGGTGGCAATCGGAAAGCCCCACAAAAAACATTTATTTCAATCCCACTCTTTTCAATTCAGCATACTTTGATGAGAGCTTAAACACGGATTCGAGCTGATGCAGCATTACCCAGCCTATTGATGAGTGTGAGTTGAGAGAAAAAAGTTCATTAGCAATAATAATATCGAAAACAAACTATATAACTACATAGGATAATTTATGGTTTCAATAACATTGCAGTCAAATAATATTCAATAATTTTGAACATAGAAAAAAAAGGAGGGTGAAAGAACTGAATTACTATCGACTCTATAGTTATGAAAAGAATATCGACATGATTCATATTCATGACCAATAACTAATATAAAAAATGGTCAGGAATGCCTTCAATAGAATTATAGAAACCAATTACAATAACTTATTAATTATTTACGGACGCTGCAGCCTAACTTTTATGCCATCATCAGGACAGAGAAAAAACAATATCAACAGAGTGATACAAATGACAAAGTATTTATATAGACAGAAATTCCTTCCTCAAAAGGTCCTTTTCAACCCATCACATCTATAGTACTTACGAAGCTATGACATGAAATAATAAAAATAAACAGGCAGAATATATTTTTAGTCGATTCTAGTTTTAATGTGTACTGCTAATGTTTAAACATAATCTTAAATTTAAAAAATAAAAAACCTGTACCATTACAACCCGTGAACAGGTCTGGGGTTCAGTACATGGTAGAGACTGAACTGTTTTATGAACAACGGAACGGTTCTGCAAGGAGGTGACTTATTCTTTTTATTGAATATTTGCAAGGAGATCCTAGGTCACGCTCAACCGCCAGATTTTTCCCCCTTATTTTGGGTACCCTATTTTTATAACATTTTATAGAGACTGGGTGAGCCCCAGGATGGTCCTAGATCCCATATGATCCATCTCCCCCTGCTAACAGACTAAATAAAAGTCTTGGCCTCCAGCAAGGTTTGAACCATGATTTCCGGCATGGCAACTCAGAGTTCTACCACTGAGCCACTCCGCTCCCCACTCTTAAACATAAAGCACTGAAAAAATGAGAGACTGTCTTAAAGTGTCTACCGTTTTTGCTATATATATACTAGCTGACGCGTTGCTGTGGCTGTCATAATAGTTTTAAAAAATATTAGTTAAAATTTGAATTTTAAATAAATAATTAATGAATGAAAAAATGAATATAATAGATATTTGATTTCACATTTTATTCATCTTATATCAAACTATAATATATAATAATTAATAATTAACTTAGGGGTATGAAAAATAGTTTACATCCTATTATCAGACCTACTGAATATACACAATAAATTTCATAAGAATCGGTCAAGTCGTTTCGGAGGAGTTTTGATACAAACACTATGACACGACAATTTTATATATTAGATACAGCTAAGATTCCGGTTAACAATTAGTACATTGGAACTTAATTGACAATTCCGTGCGAAATTTCATTAAAATCGGTCCAGTAATTTCGGAGATTAGCCCGAACAAACATCGTGACAGGAGATTTATATATATATATATATATATATACGTTTTACCCGGGTAAAACATAATAAAAACATCAGATTTGGACAGCTAAGACAGCTGTAAGTTTGGGGGTGAAGTGTAAAAAAAATTTTCGTTTCCTTTAGGATGAAGATCTGCCGTGGGTTTACAAAAGTTTACTGTTAAGACGTTTCAATACTATAAATGCAAATTTAGAAAAACTGTATGAGTAGTGTGAAAAAATGTAAATTTTAAGCTATCACGAATATTATTTTATTGATATAAGCTTAAACAACAGTTGGTGAAATACAAGAACATACTGCGCCAAAATGAATAGGGATATTGCTTATTTTATAGAATATACTTTAACGATTATTTATATTATTATGGAAATTTTTACAATATTTAATGTAGTATAATTTCTGATAGATGTTAATGTTTTTTTATAATAAAAACAGTACTACAATGCTATGCAAAGTGAATACAACAAAATGAATGTCATCCATATTCATTTTTGCCCAGTTTCGTTTAAACTTTAAACAGAAAAAACTTTTCTTTTGATTGATACCAATATTTAACGAAATGCAAAATTCCTGAACGCTCTACGAGCATGCCTAAATACTCCACCACGACGACTGGTTGGTTTACATTATCGCTCCCTATAGGCTAGTATCAATCTGGCCCCCCTGCACTAAGAAAACCCTTAAGGAAAAAACTAACCTAAATCCAAGGGCAAAAGGTTAGGAGCAACATGAGCCCGACTCCTTTACCTCATATTCATTATAGATCTTTTTGAGATAGATATTATTCTTTTTATTGAATTTTTTCTTGTCCTGGGCTACAGCCTCTACATTATTTTAAGGATCTATGAGCATTTTTATATTAAATAGTTATCTATACATATGATACCTTTACATACATTGTAAGATACATTACATACATAGTTTATTCGTGGTAGTTTACAAGACACCTTTTGGTATCTGTTCCGCGGGTTATCGCTTCGAGCTTTGACTAATTTATTTAGTAGATTAGATATAGATTTACTAATAAAATATATTAACACCATTATTTGAGAAACATAAACTAATTCCTAATTCATTTAATTATTGGATGTATATTTACCAGATGGATAGATTTACAGCCATCATAAGTAAGATGAATTGGAACATACCTGTAACAAAAGATAAAATGATCAGGCATACAAATAAAGTCAATGAAGGCTTTCATTCAATACTTAATAGTTCTGTAAGTCCAATCATAACCACATGTACCAAATAGTTAATTACTATAAAATAATTAGGATTAATAATAAACATAAATATTAATACTAACGAGTAATGGAAGAATATAATATAACGTATTTATATTTGACTAAATCTGGGTTACCAACGAAGAGTATGCTTTTAAATTAATATTATAATCACCAAAATTAATTTGCAATGAATATTTGTTAGGAAAAATAACATGGGATTGAGATGTCTTATCTTGACAGTTCAATCCCGGAGCCCAATTATTAATAATTCCAATGACTGATGATACAGCTGAAGCAATTTAAA
This sequence comes from Troilus luridus, assembly GCA_964056705.1. NCBI lineage: Eukaryota > Metazoa > Arthropoda > Insecta > Hemiptera > Pentatomidae > Troilus > Troilus luridus. The sequence goes on from OZ057414.1 coordinate 63,313,410, forward strand.
ACAATTTTGATCTTTATCAAGATTATATTTATGGAGATTATAATTTTTTCTCTAATTTTTTTACGTTCAACAGTAACAAATTATACATTGTTTTAAAGAAAAAAATTAGTTTCACAAAATTAAAAAACAGCACCGGAATATTACGAGGATTATAACAGCTAACGCGTTTTAAAGAGTTTAGCGTGCGGCGACGGACAGACAATTTTTGTATTACAATCAAATTCTACGTGTCTTGAAAAGTGAATAGCAAAATTTTGAGGTGGGGTTAACAACTATTTTTTTTTGTTCAATTCCATAGCTTTCAAAAAATAATTAACCAATAAAAAAAATGGTTTTAATCATTTGATGCCTTGTGCAGGTTACTATTTTGGCGAATAATTATTTTACCTTTAAAAGTGATAACAAAATCTGATGCCTCAAGAAAGGCTTCTGTGTAGCGTATTAGAAGAGTCGGGATAACTGTATTCAACTACAAAAATATCAAGTAAAAGTATCAGATACAGAAAAGTATCCGTATCAATTGTATTCAGCTACAGGAAAATCCAATATCTACCCATGTATTATGTATCATAGTTATGTATCATTCATTATATTTACTTAGATTGATATAATACAGTTGTCAATGTCATAAAAAAAAAAAATATGGGCAAACGTTTTAATACTTAGCATTTGGCTATAGAGTGATGTTTTAACACTAAACACCTTCTAATTTAGCATTATTATTTTAATAATAAACCATTTTTTTTAATAGATCAAAATGGACTTTTTCAAATATTAAAAAAAATAGCTCAATTGTTCCACGATACCTTCCAATGGATATCGATAAATGAATGAAAATCACAGCTTTCCAACACATAAAAAAATCACAATGGCCTGAAATACGGTTGGTTGCATCCGATTTCCGATTTTTCGTCAAATCAAACAGACAGAATTGGTTACAATGACGGGCGAATTCCGTTCAAGATCACACGGCTAGAGGCCAGAGGGGCAATAGCATTAATAGCGAAGGACATCTTCCCAAAAAAATCCTTGGGCCAGTTTAATGGCTCTATAATTTAGTTCCATTACTGCTTTTAGTTTGCAATTTACGTCGTTAGACCGAGATGAGTGAGGGTGGCTATGGCTCCAAGGTAGAAACAAAATAAAACTCAACAAAAAAAAATTCAACTCGTGTACATCAGGGTGCATCTAATAAATATTTAATAAAATGCAAAAAAAACAAGAAAAAAAATCAAACCTTTTTACGTAGATATTTATTAATTTCTAATAACAGTAAATACCTATATACAACATATTTTTACAGAAATATATATGTGCCCCGGAAGTAAAGGGCACCATGTCCAGAAAAAAGGTAATATTTCATATTTCATTTTCTATTATTTTTTTTTTTATAATACACTTTATTGAAATATTATTACAATCTGCCACTTGTAGGCAGGAAGTAATAGCGCTATGAAGCTATACAATCATACAATAAAAAGAGAAAATACCGCAATCATACAAAAATATATATAATAAAATATAAATGCGGATAATAAAAACATAATAAATACTTGCGAAAATAAAACCAAGAAGAAAGTCTAAAAATAAAAGAATTGCTCACATTCATGCCATTTTCTTTTTATCAATATCTGAATTAATTTGTCTTGTATTAAAATATTCAGCGTTAATCCGTTTTAAATATAACTTTCAATGATGGTACTAACAAAAAATGTATTATAATTTAAAGATAAAATGTGATATTATGATGATGAAAAAAAACACCAACTAAGTAACCAAGTTTTCTCAATATTTTCTTGGTTTCGCTTTGCTAAATATCACCCAATTATAGTGAATAATCATAAAAAAAATATCATTCAAGATTTTGAGGTTGAAGAAACTAATAGTCAAGTAATAGATGCTTACCAATGTAGAGCGAAATATCTCTTTCACAACAAAGGCAATATTTTAAATATTTTTAAAAACATTGCCATAAATAAATGGCAATACTTCCAATTACTTATAACAATGTGAACAACATTCTTTGGGAAGTTCTATAAGCAACGAAGATACACACATTTTAATAGTTCAATGTTATGGAAAATTTGCATTCCTGAACATATACAAAAATATGATATGGTGCCCTTTATCTTCGGGGTACAGATGTAGAGACAACATATATTACAGTTTGTGGGCATATTATACGTATATATGCTCACCATTGAGAGCTAATGTGGCATATGATATAGGTAAAACTAAAATGAACGCTGTGGACACGTGGCCAATATTTTTGGATGTAGAATCGCTATAAAAAAAAATTAAAAGCTTGAGTTCATTTTACTAGGTTGATTTCTCAAAGTCATTTTTACAGGGCGGGGGAAAGTACCAAATAAAATAAACCACTTACAGAATACATAATAAAATATTAATTTTACGAAGTATTCTTCTAGTCAAATCTAAAGATATCTGTAATTATATTATCAAATTAGTTCTACAATATTTATTTAGATTTTCAAACATAAACAAAAAAAAATTGATACAATGAAAAAAGCAAATAAAGATTATCATACAATGCCGACAATACAATTATTCTATATGACAATAACAAGGGAACAAATATTAAGTCGACGATCAATGGAGACTGTACTGTTTCTTGGACAACGGTTGAGCAGGGATGGGAATGTTCTGCATTACGCTCAACCAGCAGATATTCCCCTCTGCGGCAACTCAGTGCTCTCCCAATGAGCCATTCCGTCACCTATGTTTATTTTATTCTATGAAAATCATTATCTCGCAAAATAAAAACACGTGAGAGGAACATTTTCGTTGACGCTAGAGATAAGCTTGTGAGGGTAAACAATCAATGTATAAAGGACACCATGTCTATTACGTCACTACTTTATAATTCATGTCTTCATAGAGGCTGAAAACAATTTGTTTAAACAATATTTGCATAAGCGATCAGGACTCCAGTGTAAGCAAATTTAATATTCAGTTCACACTTCATCAGGAAATTTATGAATAGTAATTGCTGGGTCTATTGGATCCTCCAAGGGACAAGTAGATTTTGATAATAGCCCTCTCGCTTAGTAATGATTCCCCTAACAACGCCTGTTATAAATTTTCACTGATCATGGTATTAGGGTCGGAGAACATGCCAAGGTCTTAGAACAATCAGGGGTGTTTAGATCAACCCTTTGAAATTCAGAACTCATAGGAAAAAAATAATACAGTAAAAAGTTCGTAGATCCTTTATCAAGTAAAATTTATACAACTTTAATACCTTAAAATTCTTTTTATTTTAGGATGTGACAGGGGAAATCGGCAAAACAAACCCTTAAGTGTCTAAAATACAGAAAAAAACAAAAAGTTGACAGTTTGATTTGTTCTAGTATTTTAGAGACCCGAAGCTTTGTATTTGGGATTTTTCTTATTGCATTCTATATATAATGTATAACTCTTTTTGATTTTTTTCTCATTTTATATATTTATTTTCACGTTTTGGTTAACTGTACCTCACTATTGTTAATATATTCTAGTGAAACCCCTATTGTTTAATTTCGATATTAAAGCAATGCCTTAATCCAGGGGTCGCCAACTGGCAACCATCTCGGTGGGACCCGCAAGAAAAAATACGAAGCAAAAGACCGTATAAATCCACTATATAGGAAACGTATATTTATAGGAAATGTTTGAAAGTCTTAGTCTCTCGCTAGAACTTGCACCCGACGTACCGAAGACTTGGGTGCTAATTTGTGTGAACAACTAAGAGATAAGGCGCAGTATTTTGACTGCTTCTCTTTAGCGGTGGAGGGAAGTACTGACGTGTTGGATACAGCACAGCTACTCATATTTGTACGCGGCATTGACGACAACTTTACTGTATAAGAGCTTGTATAAGTGTGCAGTTTGAAAGGTATAACTACGGGAGAAGATTAATTTCACCATTTGGAAAAAGCCCTGGATTCATTGCAATTAAGCTGGGAAAAGTTAACAAGTGTCACTACTGATGGAGGCAAGAATATGAGCGGTCAAAACAAAGGTCTTGTTGGGAGAATCGTCAGCAAAGTGAAAGAATCTGGATCTACTGTGCCATTGATTTTTGACTGTATTGTCCATCAAGAGGCATTGTGCTCCAAGGTTATATCCTGGAAAGAAATAATGGATACTGTAATTTACTGTTAACTAATTTCATAGTTTATTTTCGTTTCTACATATGTGATAAGTGACTAATTACAGATTATATTGTTAATAAGTGAAAACTTGTTCACTATTATTTTTACTTATTTATTTATTAATACTAAGGGGAGATGCGGCGAAATTGGTCTTTCGCCGATAGTTGATACTGACCAGTCAGTTGATACAAGAATCAGCATCAGTATTACTGACCAGTCAGTTGATACAAGTATCAAGAGAGAAGTGGGGTGACCTAGGTAGCACCTCCTACTCCGGGAGTCAAGTATCCGAGTACCTGTACCCGGTACATTTCGACCTTATCTGATACTTGTATCAACTACATTTCGACCGTATCTGATACTTGTATCAACTACTTTTCAGTATCAGCTACAAAGTATCAGATTGATACAACCTTACCCAACCCTAACTACAAACCGGTGAACGTGTCTAGGGTTCAGTACATGGTAGACACCGTACTGTTTCATAGACAACGGTTGTACAGGGAGGTGATTTTTCTTAGATCACGCTCTACCGCAAGATTTCCTCCCCCCCCATATTTTGGGTAACCACTTTAAAGAGGCTTGGTGAGCCCCAGCAGGGTCCTAGGTCCTATATGATCCCTCTCCGACAGCAAACAGACTAAATAAAAGTCTTCCTTGCAGCAGGATTTGAACCTGGATTTTCGGCATGGCAACTCAGTGCTCTACGACTGAGCCACTCCGCTCCCTAACAAAACGAAAGAAATACATATAAAATCAAAGTACCAAGTAATTCTGAAAATGTTATTTTCGGAATATAAATTTCACATTTGTCACATTCATAGACAGAACCTGAAGTCGACGTTTGTTATATTAAAAAATAGAAACTACACCTATTTTTTTAAAATTATTTGATTTGAGATTAAATGAATTATGGCGAGTCTTTATAAATAGTGCTATTAGAAACAATTTAAATTATCATCACAAAAGTTAAATTTTGAGACAAGTTGCAGAAAGAAGCCTTTCCCTGAAATTATGAAGTGGGATTGGAAAATTTCAGAGCTTTATAAAACAACTAATTTTAAATCTTTAGTTTTTAATTGATTAATTAATTGATTGACGAATTTTTAAATAAAAATAACTATTAAATGAAAAAAAAAAAATGAAACTTTTAATTTTCGAGAATACTTACTCTTCTTCTTGCACCTACCTTCGTAGGGTTTAGGGCCAACCTCCTAAGTCCACCCCCGTCCCTTTGCATGGTGTCGTATTTCTCATGGCGGCAATTGATTTTCCTCTCATCTTCCAAGTCCCTCCAGGCACTGATATCCACGTGCCACTGAATATTTCCCGTTTCTCTCCTCCGATAATGTACAACTACATCTTAGTCTGTCCCTCGGTTTTCCCTTCCGTAACACCATTTCCTCTCTGGTGACTTGTATGTAATAACATCTTGGTAGGCCGAAAATACATTCCACGTATCTCATATTTATAAAAAAATGTATACTAAAACAATGGCCTCTGACGAACCTTTAATGTTAATATTTAATTTTTTTCTTATAAACTGGATTCATTTCTTTAGGAATTTATATTGTGAAAGAGAAAACCATTTCCCAGTCGATTATATTTAATATTTAATAAAATTGAATTCGTCATAATAATTTTGAAGATAGATGAATGCATGGTCTGCTAAAACATTCGGGCATAGGATAGTCTTAGCGCTAAGTCCTAACTACGATACGCGAAACCATTATGGAAAGTCGCCATGAAAAATCGATTTAAATGACAAAAGATTACCAGAATATGATCTTACTTCAGAGCTTAAGAGGAAGAATTAGTCTCACTGAGGACTATTAAGAACCCAACTTACATAACATCTTAGTTAACAGAAACCAACTTAAAAAAATAATAGCATTATTATAACAAAAAATCAATTCCGTCTCTGACGGAAGATATCGACACGAATCGAACAAAATTATTTGTTACATAAAAATAATTTACCGAGCTGAGTCACTCGATGTTACGTAATTGAAGAAAAACTGTGAAGAATAACCCTATCCGTGAAGGAATTGTAAACGTAAATGAATGGTAATTAGAAGACAGAACGTTTTTACGTCGATCCTAGATGGCCTTTTCCCCTCAAGCGATTAATGTCGGTCATTGGCGAGTAGAGAAGAAAAAAATAGAAGAAATATTACCGTAAAAGGGGAACGTAAAATAAGGATACATCCGATTAAGGCTGGCTCTGAAGTGTTGAGTTGAACAACCAGCGGAGAAGCTTGAACACTAAAGCCTTGAGCTGCTTCTGGCAAGGACCAGCTACCGTTTGTAAGGCCTTCGCAAGGAGGAAGTCACATCTGTCACTGCCATAAAGGCCTCATAAGTAAACCCTAAAAGGTAATTAGTCTAGTTTCGATAGTCAATTAATAATACACTGATTGTTCTTTCCCAAAAGGTGTCCAGTGATACATCATGTTAAAGCGTTGTGTGTAATAATTTCATTCTTCCATTAGCACTAAGCGGCGAGTGAATAGAACACTGATAAGATATTTGATTATATAGAAGCTTTTCTGTAAAGGCATCAATCATCAACACCATTTATTTAATTAATTATTGTTAATAGAATTAATTTGAAATTACTGGCAAACGCTAGGTTTTTGGCACTTATCACTTAGCAAAGAGTGATTTAAGTATTTAACACTATAAACCTTTTAAATTTTATTCTGAACCAACAATCATTAACATTATTCAAAAGAATAAACGATTGTGTTTGGATCCAAATGGACTTATACTACTTTAAAAAATAACAGCTCATGTATATGTATTTTTCAAGCACGTAGTTAAGTTTTTCTTTGCCATTAATGCAGAATTTTCGATTGGTTGGGCACCGAGGCTTTTAAAGCTTCTACACACCTTTCTTTTATAAAGTTTAACTATTTTTTTATTAAATAGCGATAAAATGATAACTATTTTTAAAATCACTTCTTTGAGAATAAATAATATAGTAAATCTATTTACGAATAAGATTTCAAAACTATCAAATAACTATAACAATTAAAATAAAATAAGACAAATTTATATATATTTTATGGAGAGAAAAAAACGTAAAAATTACGAGGGAAATAATAAAAACAACTTTTCTTGACCCCTTTTCTTGTAGCTTGGCCTCTTTAATTATTTCTCGCAAAATGATATTTCAATTACTTAGCAATTAGTAACTTCATCAATTGTGCTCTTAGAATCATCATCATCTCGCATATACATCCTGAGTAGTTATACTGATTTTTGAAGTTCGAATCATTACAAAAGTTTACAGAAGATCTGTAGCTGAATTTGGAATTGGATTACAACAGTTTTGTAATGCCTCCGCTAACTACGACGAGATATAGCTTGGAATCGCTTCCCTACCAATGCTGAAGATATTTCGAAGAACACTCCATTCGCCTTTCTTATTCGGTTCAAGATCTCTTGGTCCATTCGTTCATGTCGTCTTAACGACTGTACCTAATAATTAAAATTATCTACCACTTCAAGGTTCTGTCCAAGGCAGTTAATTGTAAGCTGTTGGTCTATCCTCCCAATATACATGATTTTGCTCTTACTGTGGTTTATGCACAATCCTTTTCTTTTTAATTCTTCAGACCACTACTTATATACGTTCAGGTCCATCTGGAATCACCACTTTGTCATCTGCATAGATAAAACTTTGAACCAACACAGGAATCGGGTTCCAGTAACCAACTGCAGCTCAAGGAGTTCTTCTTTTGCAAACTTTCCACACTTGATCCCTCACAATGCTATAAAGGAGGGGGCTCAGACTGTCATACTGCCTAACTCCCTCACAGATTCCAAAAGGTGCAGATCTTTTACCATTGAGGCGAAATATACCCTTCGGGTCCTGATATACTGACTTAATATCATTTATTTGGTTCGGGGGTATATTCTTCTCTTCCAGGGCATTCCATATTACCTGGTGTGGTAGTGAAACAAACGCAGCTTTCAAGTCGAGAAAGACAAGGTATATGTTCCGTACTCGATCCTACGCCTTCTCTGCCAAGAGAATTCTCCTCAGGGAGAATAGGTGATCTTGCGTTTGTCTACCAGGACGAAAAGCAGCATGTTCCTCCTCAAATTCCTCTTCGACATAGTTCCGAAGACGTCGTTCCAATATTCGAGTGTATAGCTTATGTACCACCAAGGGTCTGACTTCCCTTCTTATGGATGGGTATAATAACATGTTGTTCCCACCCCTCTGGTATCTTCTTTTCATTCCAAATTTCCTGGAATAGCGCCTGGAGAATCTTTTTCAGTTCTTCTCCTCCAAATTTAATAAGTTCTAGAGCAATGTCGTCAGGTCCACTAGCCTTACCGAGCTTTATGGTATCAACTGCCATCTCTATTTCATCCTCTGTGATAAAGTTGTCCACATCCTCAGGTTGATCCACCGCAGCCCTTGAACGTACTCTACCTAAATTCCAATGGTCAATATGAGTGGCAAATGCGAACTTCCAGGATCTCTTTTTCATTAGTGGTAATTTGTCCATCTGCGTTCTTCAAAAAAATAAAAATAGATAAAATAAATAAATGACTTTATTAATGACCCGAAACTTTATTACCTAATCATTTTAAAAATAATTAACTTCCTTATAATTTGTTTCCGATTCCGATATATACATATAATAATATTTTATAAATTAATAACGTTTTTATGCCTTTGATTATAGAAATAAACACGGAATTGCTTCTCTGAAAAAAAACAAAGATTTCTTTACAATACACTTATATCTACATGTCTAAAATAATTACAATAATTTTCAACTAAACATTCCCTCACCTGAAAAAAACAAAGATACAGATGCATTCAATGTCTTTACTTCGTGTTTCTTTCAAAATTCAATTTAAGGGTTTCAATTAACTCAATATACTGTAAACGTACATTAAAACTATTCCCTCGCGTATCTTTTATTTATAACAGCTGTTGGGTCAAGAAGGCTGTGACGCTATCGAAGCAAATACAAAATTAAGAAAACTTTCGTATAATAGGGACGCAATTTTCTTTACATTCATGAAACAGTTTTTAAAGACAATTGTGGAAATAAAATACTTTCGAAATAATTAAACTACGACCTAAATAAAACACTTGTTCCACATACCTTAAGGTGAATTGAGCAATAAATTGTGATCAAAAGATATGTTCTACATAATATAGAACACGTATTACAGCCGGATCAACCACATTGTTGACTCTTATAAGCAAATAATTGAAAAAATTGGAAGCATAATAAAACAAAACAACACGTATTGGCAATGACATAGTAAGTTTTAAAAAGGAATGCTCCACCAAGATAGGCAGTCCATGGCCACCAAATCACCTTGCCTTAATGCTTTTTGTGATACGTAACAATCTATTTATTATTCAACACCACAAGCTATCAAAAAAGAGTGTGAGAAAAAACAAGGTTATTATACCGAAATCTAGATGTCTCTGCGGCTTTAGGAAGTGAATAACTTAAAAGTTTTAGAAAAATATAGGCATGAATGTTCGAACGAACCTCATATATGATACATAAATATAAATATATATATATATATATATATATATATATATATATATATATATATATATAAAACAAATTGAAGCAACATGTCGTGACTAGACCAGGGTCGATAATTTTTAAAACCAAAAAATATTATAGTATGATGAAACCCATTTGAAAAGGAAGAGAATACAACTGAAATGGAAGGAAAAATAAATTACGGGCGATCAGAGGTCGGTAAGTGGAAGGGGGAGGGGTTTTAAGGGTAAAAAACGGTTTATCTCGATTTCCGGCAAAACTACAAGTACTATGGAAAAAAGTAAAATCGTTAAGTTGTAGGTAACAAAAAGATGTATTTTGTATTTACATTTTTTTCACATAACCTCAAAATTTATGTGAAAAAATTAAAAAAAAACAAGTTTTTGGTTTCTTATTTTTATCATTAAAAAAAAAACTCACGAAATTTGGTGAAAACTTACCTTTTTATGTACCAAACACACTGTAATTTTTTTATTTAAAATATTTATTTTTTCACCTTATTTTTACCTAATATCGAAAAAGCACCCTCATATTCCATCGAAAATTCTCATGTCAAAATATCTGATTTTTTTAAAAAGTCGGTAGGGCTTTTTATTTGTTGAAATCTCTGCCTTCTGGTGGTGTAAGGAAAGTTTACATCACTAAGGTAAATGTTCTCATAGAGTGCAAACAAACAAAAACTAGAATTCGTAATTTTAAAATAAATATTACGTAAAATTTTTTAACTATTTATTAAAATTTACACTTTAATTACTCGAAAAACGTAAGATTCCATGCTACATTGATAAACAAAAAGATTGCAAATCGAAATATGTTACTATAAATTGACCAATATTAAAAAAGATGCAAACGAAGAAGATAGCGAAAAAAATGGATTACAATCAATCAAATCTATTTATAATTGTAAAAATGATAATACAACACTAAATCAATTAAGATTTCAAAAATATCAATTGGCAAAAATCAAATCATCTTTCATATTGGCAAATCTTCCACCCACAGAAGGTGCAGCAGAACAACGTTGTTACAGGGCATATTATCAGCTTTAAACTTGGCTGGGTAACGAACTGACACCAACAGATTGGGGCTGGAAGCATCATCAACGTGGCATTATGCCCAAATTTACAGAAAAGGAATTAATTCCGGAAATATTGCTGAAACTATTAGTGCACTGGATGTAACAGTTTAAAATGTGGCTGCCGAAAACATGGTTTAAAATGCACTAATTTATGCTCAAATTGTCATGGTTCTGAAAAATGTTCCAATGTGGAAGAAAAAACCTACGAGGGAGTCAATGATTCAGATGAAATTGTGGATGAAGAACCAATGCAGACTGAAAATAATATTGGAGACGAAGACGGTGATGGATTTCGAAGATCTACTAGAATCGGGAAGGTTTGTCGAATCTAACGATGAAGATATAACATCAAAGAGACAAAAACTAATGGATAAATGATTAGAATTCAAGATAAGGTGTTTATAAATAACAAGGTTAATGTATTTAAAAATATTATAATGAATAAAGTATTCAGTATAAATTATCTAAATTCAATAGTACCATTTACATGTTTATTTATATATTATGAGATTAATAAATAGATATTATGTAATTAGAATTTAATAAATCAACTTTTTTAATGAAAAAAATTGCGACAGTCACATTTTTTAGATGAAATCCCCTTTAAAGCCCATTTTATGGATTTGTAATGCTTTTGTTTATCAATCTAAAATGGAATCTTACTTTTTTCGAGTAATAAAAGTAAATTTTAATAAATAGCTCAAAATTGTACATAATGATTAAAAAAAAAATTTTCGGATTCGAATTTTTTTCGTTTCTTTGCATTTTCTGAGAACATTTACCATAGTGATGTATATTTTTCTTACACCATCAGATAGAAAAATCTTTTACATTTCCAGAACCTGACTCGAGAAAATAAATGCCATGATTATTTGAAGTTAATTGATTCAAAAGGACCAAAAGATCAATACCTTGACCCACAACAATGGCAGTTTTATTAGTATCTCTGGCGATTTCTATCGAGGTCTTGTACATTGATCATGATTAAAAAAAAATTTTCGGATTCGAAATTTTTTCGTTTCTTTTCATTTTCTGAGAACATTTACCATAGTAATGTACATTTTTTTAAACCCATCAGAAAATAGAGATTTCAACGAACAAAGACCCCACCGACTTTTTAAAAAAACAGATATTTTGTCGTGAGAATTTTCGATTGAAAATGAGGGTGATTTTTCGATAATAAGTCAAAATAAGGTGAAAAAATAAATATTTTAAATTGAAAAATTACAGTGTGTTTGGGACATAAAAAGGTAGGTTTTCACCAAATTTCATGAGAAAATTTTTTTTTAAAAGATAAAAATAAAAAACCAAAAACTTGGTTATTTGAATTTTTCACATTAATTTTGAGGTTATGTGAAAAAAGTGTAAATAAAATAGTTGTAGATCTTTTTATTACCTACAACTTTGCGATTTTATTTTTTTCGGAAATCGAGATAAACAGTTTTTTACCCTTAAAACCCCTCCCCCTTCCACTTCCCGACCTCAGATCGCCCGTAATTTATTTTTCCTTGAATTTCAGTTATATTCTCTTCCTTTTCCAATGGGTTTCATCCTACTATAATTTTTTTACCATTTTCAAAGGCTTCACCACTAGTCTAAATCGTAGAACACAATAAGAGAAAAAGTGGAAACTAATACAATGCTGAAATGTTAATCTGTTAAAACTTTACCTTCAAATAGTAGTCAATGACAAAGATAGATTTTTTTCCAAGGACAAACTGAGTTTAGCAGGTTCTTTATCACAAATCCATACATAAATATTTAATGCAAGATAATTTAAAAAAATAAATAATTAAACAAAAAATCTGTAACATGGTGTGTCTTGGGTTCAGTACACGGTAGAGGATATACTGTTTCCGAGCCAATAGATGTCATGTCCGAGGGTGCGATTTGAGATACGGCTTAACCGAGTTTTCAAATTCAAAGATTTCCGATAATTATGGGTGGTTCATAAGAGGCTGAATGAGCCTCAGGTACAGATCACGGGGAAAAGATTCACTGTTGATAACATAATAAATAATTGAATATGACATAAATTGAGCTGAACTTGATGAAATAATTGAACCAAACTATCATGATGAAGTTTTAGAAAAACGTAATCATGAAAGTTTGGGCCAAAATTGTCAATGAGACAATGCGTCAATCCAAAACCATTTGAAGTAATATGTCGTAATCGTAAACAGAAAAAATGGAAAATTATACAATAATGTTAAAATGCTAATCAATTACAACGCTTAACCTTCAATTAGTAATATATGACCATGTAATATTTTTGATCACTCTCAACCACAAGGTTTTCCCTTAATTAAGGGTATCCACTTTATAGAGGTTGGGTGAGCCCCAGGAGGATCAGATCTACCGGCCTTGAACTCGAGACCTGCAGATCGGTACACCAGTACTGAGCCACCCTACTCTCTTTAAATATTTAAGGTTTTTAATCTTTCAAAATGATATTTCAATTACTTAGCAATTAGTAACTTCATCAATTGTGCTCTTTGAATCATCATCATCTCGCATATACATCCTGAGTAGTTATACTGATTTTTGAAGTTCGAATCATTACAAAACTTTACAGAAGATCTGTAGCTGAATTTGGAATTGGATTACAACAGTTTTGTAATGCCTCCGCTAACTACGACGAGATATAGCTTGGAATCGACGAGATCGAAATTGATGTTGGGGTGTTCCGCAAGGACCTTACTACTCCACCAAGTGGCTCAGAACTCCTCTAATTCCGAACCCTCCCCATCCTGGAATAATTAAGCTAACTCCCGGCTAATGGCTGATATGGGGCCGGCAATTTCGACCCTCCAAGGGCTGCTGCCGAACGACAAGTGAAACCGTCAATAAATTCAATAACATTGCATACTAATCCTTTTTTCAGGAATTAAAAAAAAAAACTATTCCTTTACTGACACAAACAACAGTAAACTTATGTCCGTCCTGTTTGTTAATCAGTGCCAATGTTTCACGGCTGTGCTGACCCGTCTGTGATGACATTTGATATGGATAATCTCAAGCCTAGGGAAGGACAAAGGCTAATTTTTATCAACACCAAACAGGCGAAGTTTATATAAAATCGGAACCTAATTGACTAACACACCCAGCGGCCAACGCACAGCAAAAACCACTGAACTTAGCATCTTGAAATTCGCAGATAGGTTCTAGGAGAGTAAGATTTGCCAATTACACTTCTCAGGAAATTGAGACCACTATTGGAATTCGGCAGGGATGTAGTCTGAGTCGCCTACTTTTCATTTTGGTCATGGATCCAGCTCTACGAAAGGCCAAGACAAAAATGAGGAAGTTCCACCTAGGATATGCCAAGCTGAGCCCAATAAGCCTCTCACTGCTGGCATTTGCGGATGACTTTGTGGTTTCTTAGAGAATGACAGAAATCTCCAGCACATTGGTAGCAGATTAAAAGAAGAATTGCTGGTTATATGATATGAGCATAACCATAATAAAACAATCGTGATGAGGGTAGGAAAGAAGCCAAGGAGAATAATGAGGGACATTAGAGTTGAAGATAAAGTCCTGGAACAAGTGGAGAACTTCAAATACCTGGGGGCGCATTTAAATGAAAACGGATACATCGATTTAAAAGTTACGGAGAGAATCGGTGCCGAGGGCAGGATGTTTGAAGCGGTTAAGAGAGGATTTCTTAACCGAAGAGAAGTAGAAAAGGAAACGAAAGTAGCTGTATTTAAGTCAATATTCCTCCCTATCCTCACGTACTCATCAGAATCATGGACGCTGACAAATAAACACCAATCCAGAATACAAGCAGCAGAAATGAGATTTTTTAGGAAGAAAGATGGTAAAACAAAAAGAGACCGAATCCGGAACACCAGTAGGTCTCTGAAGCTCGAACCTGAATGTTAAACCTGCCGTTTTTTATTTTTATGAAAACGAAAACAAATGGAAACGTGTGTATGTGTTGTTTTTTTTTTACGTGGGCATGTGGAAATCTTCAAGGTACGGGCTTATCCGCGTGTGGGATTTGTACCCACTAAAACCACCTCCCTACACCTGTTTTCCACACTCCACGGGATAAGCGTAAGGCATTACTTCGTGGAGGGGAATGGCTGTGTGCCTCATGGCCCTTTCCAGCCCGGCTAGCTCAGTTGGTAGAGCTAGAGACTCTTATGTATGTGTGAGTGTGTGTGTGTGTACAATATTCTTTTCAGTTTGCCCAGATATATTTCTATTAATTTCTGCACAATATTGTTATTATTAAGGGACATAATAAAATTATTTTTCTATTCTATTTGTTTCACTCCCTTTACAAATTCAATCAATTATTCTAATATAATTTTTTTTTTAGGTGTAATAATGGGAGATGTGTTTCAGTTTAACCTTTTTTATATATCAATTTTCAAGTTATATTAATACAAATTGTGATTTTAATACATATATATTTATTTATTGTTAAGTATAAATATTTACTTGTAAATTAAAAAAATAATGGTAGTTTTAGGAGGCACTACTGTGTAGGGGGGAGCCACCCAGTCTCCACGAAGTTTTTTTAATTTTTTTATTGAAGCTGAAATAAAACAGAGCACATTGAATAAAGACAGTATTGCAGAAATGAATGAAATGAAGACAAAGGAATATATTTACCCGTAGATGTATACTCATATACACATAAATACATATGTATATGCGATATGACCTAGGATAATAAAGTTTCACAACCTTTTTGAATTCCCTGAATCCCAAAGAGCGATTTTATAAATATATAACCCCGTCCTTATCATCGCCCCTAAGAACCTCTTCAACCACTTGGGTCGAAACCGGGTTCCTTTTTAAGGGCCTGCCGTGGTTGGTTAAGAGTCAAAAGGATCTCAAAGAGGTTCCAAAAAAAAAAAAAAAAGAAAGAAAAAGAAGCTTCAGACGCCTCCGAAGTTAAGGAACTAAGTGCACAAAACCAACAGGAGAAAATCAAAACCGTGAACATCTGTTATGTGTATGTTTGCGTGTAGAACATTAAGAGTATTTTAAAGAGATGAATATGCTCCTCGAAAGTAAAGTAATAATTTAGATTTTAAAAAAAACCTAAATTCGGCGCCATTTCTTTTCGCGCGATTCGTATTACTATTAATTTATTGCACGACTTAATCCCCAAGATCAGATTTATAGTGAGGCAACATTAAAATCAATAAGAAAAGCAGAATCATCCAAGTTATGGTTAAATTAAAACAAAAAACAACACTTTTTTTGCCTTTAACAAAACCACCTGCATAATACAAACCGCGCATTAGCAATTTCCACAAATTCGACAATTTAGAAATAAAATATTAACATTCTCAATTACTGTTCACAGAAAAAAAAATCCAAACGATGGTTATTAACATTATTATTACTATATTAATAACACCCTTGTATATAGGCAGAAGAAATATATTTAAAACCAGCTGAAATATATAGACAGTAGATACTCTTTAATAATTTTTTTTTCGTTGGCTTTAAAATAAGCAGTTCTCCTTACTGAAGATATTTTTTGTTTACCTCCACCCACCCGGACCATTTTCTTCGTTGTAATAATATTTGTTTATAATTTAAATTATTTGAAAAATGAATAAACTAAAAAAAAAGTATGAGTAAATTATTAATTAACACACCATATTCTTGGGACCACTCTTATTAAGAAACTTGAATACATGAATGCATGAATACATCCCCATCTCCACCTCCGTTTCACGACCTCCTGAGAAATTATTATTATTATTATTTATAACTCATATGTAAGGTTTGAAATCCGAAAGCACGATATAAGTAATAGAAAAAACATATAACGACCAAATCGTCATTTTCTATTTAAATCTTACAATAGATCGCAAAACCCCCAGAATCGTCCTCTCATTAGACTCAACCGTCAAAATTGCCCCAGGCTGGGAAGAGAATAAAGGCATTTATTTCCCTTGGGACAAAGAGAAAAGATGGGATATAAACCAGCAGTTTAGGGCGGAAATACTTTATTTATTATTTATGAAGTCCTGACGAAGCTATTGTATGAATGGCCTTCTTACCACTGCATTGTGAACTTCCATGGAGCTTGTCGCAGGGACTGTCCGATTCATCTACTACTAAAATCGTTTAAGGCGATAGAAGAAAAGTCATTAGCATTCCATATGTTATATATCTATTGTAAATTTGAAAGGGTTTATACATATATACGTGGTGGAATTGGCGGAAATCTGTTTTGAACTAACTAAACTTCGTATTGACTAAATTAAAAACTAAGGTCGTCTCAACCCAATCAACAAATTTCGAGATGTACAAAACGTATTTCAATATTACAATCCATTCATTTAAATAATTGATTCATGAAGAAGATGTTAATAATATATGTTTGTTATTCAGGAATTTATGGAATTGCTCTGTTGAAGTCAAAACATTTATAAACATCACCTCCTTCTTTTCAATATGTATCATAATATAGGAGGGAGAGGGAAAAAGAGAAAGGGAGAGTGAGAGAGAGAGAGAGAGAGAGAGAGAGAGAGAGACAGACAGAGAGAGAGTGAGAGAGAGAGAGAGAGAGTGTGTGTGTGTGTAGAACATTGAAGTTATAGTCTATAGTAGAGTAGAATAGTCCATATGATATTTCATAATCTATAGTCTAAGTCTATAGTCAACCCAAGTACATAAAATCTCTATATCTTAACTCGGTGAATTTTTAGAAAGAAGAAGCTGAGTAAGATAAAAATTAATGGAGATAGCAGAACCTATAACCTAGAACTAAAACAGAAGAAAAATAAAAAAACACTTTAAAGTTAGTATATGTTTAAATATTTTGATTTAAAAAGAAAAGATATCCAGGACCGGGACTCGAACCCGGGTCGTCCAGATCGCTAGTCTGGAACTCTACTATGCTATCCTGGATGTATCAGGCTCGCTCCCCGGTCATGGTCATATCCTTTCTTTTCACTGATCACATGTCCCCGCATTCTCGAAATTTACGATGTAAACGAAGGGAAGAATGTTCTTTGAACATTTATTTAATTTGGATCTTGTTGACCTACGTCATTATATATTATTATAATTTATTTTATTTTATTAGTTATTGATTTTATTAATTTTTAAATATTTTTATTTGAAAAGAAAAGATATGCACAGGTCCGGGACTCGAACCCGGGTCGTCCAGATTAGTATAACTATAAGTTAATATAATTTCAATTTGTATTACTCACTAGTTTTGATCCTAGGTATCTAAAAGAGTTTTTAATTTTTTCGTTTAGGTTGCTTAAGCCATGATGTTTTTATTAGGCAACCCTGTTTGAAAGTGAAATGGTTACCTCGAAGGGAGGAAGGGTAAAGATAAGGGAGGGTGATCGGGACTGCTAACCGGTTAGGGGTTGAGTCACTAATTACAGGCGGGACAGGCAGTCACAAATTGGGGACCCCAGCACTAATCTATTCTAGCCTCGGGACCCCAACAACAATATTTGTGATAGCTAATGGACCACGGGGGCTAAGCCAACACCGCTCTGGATTATCTCTCTCGTCTTGGGGGGTCCGAAGCCTGGGGGGATGGGAGGGTTGCTACGTCTGTAGTCTACGTATCTCCTTCACTACTTCTCTCTTCTGCGTTCCTCCTCCAGCAAGGGTTCGATAATGTAAGCAAATGAAATTCTAGCACACCATTATTGACAGATGGAGAATTTCAAATTAGGTGCAATGGTTGAAAAAACAATAATAATAAAATTGAGCAAAAAGTTTCCAAAAACTGGAACAAAAATAACCAGTCTACATTTGTGTTCTAGCAGAAAAGTCTCAATTTGATGATTCTGTTGATTTGAGATGTGGTGTATTTGGTCTTCTTTGATGTGATTTCCTTGTAAATTGCTGTCCTAAGTCTGCCTAAATAGGCAAAACGTCGACTATTTATTTTTTGAAGACTTCAAGGCTTTATTTAGTGGATATTTCCTATTGAGGCCTAAAAGAAGTTTAAATATTAAATAAATAAAATATTCCAACTTCGTCACTGCCGGTTACAAGAACAAAAAAAAGAGTCCAGCAGGCTCAAATCGTAGCACTGTGTCATTGGTCCCATACCTAGGATAACAAGACGATACTGATCAACAGTCTCTTAGGTGGAAGAGGAATTAAAGTACGAGAACTTTCCAACGAAAATAGAATCATCCGATTCTAATTTGGAAGATGATGACTATCCTTAAAAATCCCAACTGTATTGGCAGAACGGAAAGAACGCTAAACTATATGGCAATGATTGACATTGAAAAATGATGAAAAATTTTAATATGCGTTTGTGAGAGACATAAATGACTTACGCATAGAAATGTCAGGTTTCCGGCGAGTATAAACAAGTATTATTATTTTATTTAAACTTACAACAGACACAAATAACTGAAATACAAAAATGGAAGTTTGAGTGAATTAAACAACTGTACAATTGGAAAAATGGGGGTTTGTCCGCTGATAGACTGACAGGGGGTGTCTTATTTAAGTGAGTTATAAAAAATAATAAAATCAAGCTGATAAAGGTCTTGATTCCTTAATAAAACTACAAAATAAGGTAAAAGTATAAAAGTCGGAAATGAAAATACAATTTCCCTCAGCGTAATTGAACTTGGTTACATTATAATAATTCTCATACATAGCTAACTCAAGGAAAAGCAAACATCTTTAAGCAATTGGTATCAAAAATCTTCAAATGACTTGGAGTATCATTAAGAATTTTTAAAAAAACAGTTGACTTCCCGATATATAATAACTTTTATTAATGAAGTTTTCATGAATAAGCGTGATGAAGATCCTGGGCTCAAATCTCGCTGCTTGGCACACTTTTCTTTAAACTTTTAGCAGCCGTGGATGGATCCTATGGCATCTAGGAACCTCTTTGTGCTCACACTGCCTCTATAATGTTGGTACTAAAAATAGGAGGAACAACCTGGCGGTTAAGCGCTTGATCACCACTGCACAACCGTTGCACAAGAAACAGTACTGTCTCTTCATATTTTTTATTTGAGCGAAACGTATCGCGCCCCAAGGCCCTAAGTAAATTTAGGCTATTATTCCATAAGATCGGGTAAATCTGCGAAATTATTTTTAATGATTCGCGGAAGGTTGACTATTTTTTATTTTATGCAAGTTTGACTTTGGTTTAATTGAACTTTTTTACAACCGAATAATTTTTTTTTCTTTCGGAGAAGAGTGGAGATGACTTTAAGTTCAACATCCTGAGCAACGGTTGATGCAAGCAGAGGCTCCGACATGAGTTCTCACGATGAACGTGCCCGCACCCTCATCAGCAACTTCAAAACCCGAAACCTGTTAACAATTGTTGCTTTCGGATTGTTACATACCGCCACTTCTTCCTCTCATTTGAAAGAAACGTGCTAAGGTTAGTTGTCAGAGGCATCATTTCATAAATATTATCTTACCCACGGGACGAGCACGCTCCTCGACCTCGGTGGCTTTTCATTATGAGGATAATGATCTCGTATGTTTAGCGTTTGACGTGGTTGGCTCGGAAGAGGAGAATACATAAGTTAGTGCTTGTATGTGGAATAACTATTACATAATAAGATGGATATTTTCTAGAGTCTTGATTTATTATAAACCCAGCATCTAAATTTATAACACTTCCAACTATACAAAAAGAAAGTCATATAAACACGGTGTAAGTAACTGACCTAGAGTAAGGCTTGATTCTATCACATACGATGCTGGGGTGTATACATTATACATATTTTACTACACATTATAGTAAAATATAGATGTATTAAACATAATTAATAAATAATCTTAATTTTATAAATTTAAAGAACCAAATTAATCCTCCGAGGCGTCTGAGAAGAAGATGGCCACGTGACCTTCTTAGTTGAACATGCGATTTGAGTACTACCAGTGGGTAGTTTCTCTATTTGTCATTATATCATGCCATTATGTATCACTCAGCCAATTTACTTGTTATATTACTGTAATATAGTTGTAAATATCAATAAATAAATAATAAATATAAAAGAACCAAATGTTATAAATCTCGATATATTTCAGTCATTTGGTTTGCTAGCGACGTCCCATCGTATCACACCGGATCCAATGTAGGTGTAGCCTAAGACAGCACTACGCCTGTCATTCTGTTACGAGATTAAAACTAATATTAAGGTATATAGGCTTTTTAATTCTGATATCAACAGCTAAAACAAATTTGTTTATTCACTTAATGACATATTATCCCGTTATGGCTAACGTGTGTTACAATGGAAGCCCTAAATTTTGCCTATACAGGTATTATTAGAATAGGGCTCTTTAACGAGTATCTGACGATGTACGACGTACGTTATAACCGAGGATTATTTTATCCCCTATTCAAAAAATCTCAGTCACCGGAGTCCCCGCGACCTTGGGCATAGATTAGCAAGTACATGTTTGAGCACTTTATTCAATGGCTTGGACATACAAATATAGTGGAATCGAACATTAAAATGGAACATTTTAAATTCGAATGTTCAGCATTTTCGTACTAGAAAAAAGTTCCGTATTCAAAGTGTTCTGAATACACCGAGCGCTCATAATAAATTGATCAATTTTTACCTCCTTATAGGCAGCATAAGGGTGACCGGGCACTAAAAGCGGAGTTGAGCAAAGTTTGGAGTAGCTGAGTCAGCTACCAAAACCGAATCAAAGGTATTGGAAGCTGACTCAGCGGCACTCACCTCCGACTTTGGTAGCCGATCACCCTAAGGTAAGCATGCAGTTTGCCAGGTGAGTTATTGACAAGAATCTATTTTTAGCTAAATTCCACCAAGACGGCTCAAAGCAAGGATGGGTACAGGTTAATAAATTAATAAAATGTAAAAATGTTTATAAAACCCGGGTAAACAAAAGGGGCTTGAAGTAAAAATAAATATGATATTAGCAGCAACTAGGGCATTAAGGATACATCAGGTGATGAAAGTAGGAATTTGTTTGAATATTTAGTGAAATTAAAGAATTTTATATATTTTTATTTTGAGGAGAAAAGATTTGCCCCCGGCCGGGATTCGAACCATTTGAGCTACCAGGGGTCGCCTCCGATCTAGAACAAATCCGTGCTCTTCACCGATCCCATATTCCCCTGTTCTCGCAATTTTACGATGTATAACGATGTATATGAGGAAAAATGTTCATTGAACATTACGTAAATTAGGATCTTGTTGTCTAACGTCATTATATTATTTATAATTTTTTAATAAGGAAGGAAATAGTTGGGAGTGCAGTCATATTAAACACTAAATAAGTGGGTACTTATTTTATTTTGTGCCGACGTTTCAACCCACTTTGTGGGTCATCTTCAGGGCTAAGAAAGAAAACAGACAAAACAACAAAACTATAAAAATACATTACAGTACCAAGAATATGATAACATAAAAATATATGTAGATTAATAGAAAAGTAGAACAAAAATCGAACATTAAAATGGAACATTTTTTTTAGGAACAAAAAAGCCTTCTAGTCTAGCCTCAGCTTCCATCAGGTTAGTACAATTTTAATATTCATATCTTGTCTTCACCCCTCTCCTTCTCCATTCTGCACACCTCTTTGTCCTATTAGCTCTTAGGCATCCATCATAAGTTATTATTAAAGAGTTCATTATTATTTAACATCACTATTTTATAATTTTATTTTCTATCACCATTCTCAAACCATATTTTACTAATATTTCTATACGTCCCTTGTATATTTACATCATATTTTATATTTATACCACTTCATTCTATTTGTATACATTTTAAAACTCCCCTTACTTATATTTTGTACTTTCTATGTTCATTTTACTTTTCTACCTGTTACACTCTAGATTTCTATTTTTACTTTCCACTCTTCTTTTTCCGGTATTGACATCATTTTTGTTACATTTTCTTTCATTTTACTTATGTAAACTCTCTAGGAGTCTATTATTATACATTTTATATTGTATCTATATTCTACTAGCTTTTCAATAATTTTACATATCACCTCTGATGTTTATACTTTTTCTTTTAGTAAACTTTCCGTTTACTTCCTTCTTTTATGTTTGCAATTTTTACATCACCACCTTTCTGTACACTTACTCTGTAATTTTTTTATTCATATATATCCCTCACTTTTTTGTTCTATATTTCTATTAATCTACATATATTTTTATATTATCATATTCTTGGTACTGTAATGTATTTTTATAGTTTTGTCTGTTTTCTTTCTTAGCCCTGAAAATGACCCACAAAGTGGGTCGAAATGTCGGCACAAAATAAAATAAGTACCTACTTATTTAGTGTTTAATATGACTGCACCCCCAACTATTTCCTTCCTTATTCAGATCTTCCAGTCAACTATCTCCTCGCGTATATAATTTTTTAATTATTGTTCTAATTTGTAGAATATTCTACGACTGCTCTGAAAAAGGAAGAACCCACTAGTGAATGCGGAATGGTGGAGCATAGTGTTAATATTGTTAAATTGAGGTTCAAAGTTATTAGGGCTTAGTAACAAACGAACTTCTAAAACACTTAGTATGTAATTACAAGTAACGAACTCAGGGTAGGCAAAAGAATAAGTGGGAAGGATTAAGGGTGATCTTACAAATTTGGTTTGAGGCAGTAATACTTTGAACAGGAAATTACAATTAATTTTTCAAGAACAATTATCTTTTAAAATACTGGAATAAGTGCTTTGCAACTCTTTTTTTCTGCAAACATACCAAACAACGAACAACAAACATACATATTTATGGATCTTCATGATCAAATTAAAATTCCTTAGTTCCAGGAGTACTGTATGGTTAGCAAACATTCACCACAAAGTAATAACATTAATCAGTTTATTTATCGACTGTCAGAACCTAACATGTTACTTCACAGTAGAGAAGGCAGAAGTAATAGGAGAAACAAATAGTTGCATAACCAACGCTGTTATACAACCTTTGACCTTGGCGACAGAGATAAACGCCTGTGTGACATTCATTCCTCTATGTATATGCAAAAGAATCCAAACATAAATGACTTCACATGCATAGAATGAAGCCAGGTAAAGAAATCCCACGTAAATTATCTTAATTTATTCACTGCTGTAAATGATTTTCACAACAAATTTCCTCGCCACTAACGAACATGAAGATATTAAAAATCCCCACTTTTGTATGTTTTCTTTTTCTCCTAAAAAGAAATTAAGGTATACATTTCATTTTTATTCTTTTCAATTTTTACGTATCATATTAAATTGTTTGTATCTTGTATATATCTAGCCCTGAAGAAGTCAAAACGTTGGCTTTCAAATAAACAATTCAACTCTATTTAAGAAATTTAGTCTGACATCCACGACTTAAACGGTAAACTAATTATTCAAAAATATATTAAAACTTGGCAATATATATGTGTATATATATATATATATATATATATATATATATATATATATATATATATATATATATATATAGAGAGAGAGAGAGAGAGAGAGAGAGAGAGAAACAGAGAGATTACAATTAAATGAACATTTGTATTATTTGTAGAATGGGACGATTATATATTATGATGATAGATGTATAAAAGAGTTTGTCCTGACTGACAGACCATCGCAGAGCCAAAACGGCATAAGATGCAGACCTGAAATTTGGACATTAGGTACATTTTATAAGGCCAACGCGCACTTAAAAATGATTTTTGAAAATTCATCCCCGAAGAGGATGACAAACGTTAGCAATAAAAATACGTCATTTTTGAAGCGAGAACGATGAAATTTTGCTCGAAGGTTTTTACCTGTTACTATTCTTTTCTTTAAAGATTATATAAAAATGAGTACACTAAAGGGGTAAAACCTGGTGGTACAGCGTAATCTCAGAAAAACCACTCTCTGCACAAACATTGTCCTAAAAACAGTACAGACTGTGCCATGTACTGAGCCCAAGACCCTTTATGGATTGTAGTGGTGCAATTTATTTTATTTTTTTATAAAATAATGCGATTTAGATATGTCAAAAATTTGGGAAATGCACGATATCTTTACCCTTGTCGCTAGGGTTAGACGACCATACTAAATGTGTTAGACTACCATACTAGTTTAAAAAAATGTCTGGTGATTAAGGGTTATAGTGAACAAAATGGCCTGAAAATTGCTACTAAGCTTCTTCTATTAAGGTCAAATTAAATAAATTCTGGGCAAATGACTAGCGGGCCAGAGATAAATGTACTTGACCAAGAAAGATAGACGATGACATAATTCCCTCGCCCGAACCTTACTCCCTTAAATGAGCTCAAGTTTTAAATTGAGGGAGGATAATGTCGGATGGAAGGCCTAGGTTAGGGCACAATAAACTTGATATAATAGCCCCATAAAGCACATCTGTTATCGTTCATAATTTTTTTCTAAAATGAGAAAGAGGGAGATAAAACGTATATTCCTACCGCATTTATAAAGAGCCACTGTATCTCGACACGGATCCCAACCCTACTTGGATGAGTATAGCGCAGTATTGTAGCGAGCTTCTTTTAATTGAGAAAGTACTATATAATTTAGAAGATGACACAACGCGTAATAGCGAGGCATGTACTCGTTTAAAAATATTGAGATGAGCTTAACGTCACGAAAATTAAGATGAGCTTGTAAAGTTGCTAGGCCTAGTAACGATCGAATTCCTAAAGCGTCCAGGATCCATGGGTCATTTTTGCACTTGATTACTATCAAGCTGAATCTTCGTGAATAGCTTCGTTTCGATAAGACGCCCAACAATTTCCTGTGCGAAAATTCTCGATTGTGGTAGCTAACAGAGGTTGCAAGGATAGATTATGTCGATTTGATGATTCTTAAAAATTTATTACTAACTGGGTTTTTTTTTTTGTTAAATCTCAAGATAATTATTTAAATTTTTTGAAAAATATTTGTCCTACAAAATGTATGGTTTGACAAAGAGTCCCCTACCATCCTTCCAACATGTAACGAGGTCATCAAAAATGATTACTAACCAGCTGATTTTTTATTTTTTCATTTATATTGGAAGGAGGGGACTCTTTGATCAAACCATACATTTTGTTGGACAAATATTTTTCAATAATTTAGATAATTATCTTGAGATTTAACAAGCTACCACAATCGAGAATTTTCCCACAGGAAATTGTTGGGCATCTTATCGAAACGAAGCTATTCACGAAGATTCAGCTTGATAGTAATCAAGTGCAAAAATGACCCATGGATCCTGGACTATTAATAAGCACTGTATTTTAAGAGAGTGTATATTTTGATGTTTTTTAAAAACTGCTTTAGAGTAATGGGAGATATTTTACTATTATATACATGATTACTGATTTATATTCATTACAGTTTCCATTGTTTTAAATGAATACTTCATTTTTATAACAATGCTGTTATTAATGTTTATCCACCGACATGATGGGAGAATGGACATCGGAGCCGAAACAAGGGGTTAAGTTTTATTGGGTTGTTTTTCTTGAGTTTCCCTCTTCCAGCCTTTCTTGTTAACCGTCCTTTTTATCGCCATTTACACCGAACCAGGACTATTTTTCTCTCAGTTTATAGGTTAACTTATCATCCAATAGAATACGGATTAGTTTGTTTATTTTTTTTTTATTCGATAAAAATCACACAAAATTTGTGATGTGGATTGCTTGATCAATTCTCTCTCTCATTCTCTTCCTCGCACATCTTTCCATCTAGTTTCTCAATACGTATTAATTTGGGTAAATTCATATGTCGGTACGAAAATCCTAGTAAAATCATAGAATAAATTTAATTTCTAATCCTTTCATTACGTATCTCTTATGGTTTCGACCGTGTCAAGTTCTTTGCCGACGTTTTGTTGGCCCTACTGCTCTCTTCCTCAAGTCTTACTCAAGTCTGAGATTAGGCCCTGAGGGAGATGGTATGGCCAGCGTAATGTCGGCAATGAATATAGTCGAAAACAGAAGAAATGAGAGATGAAAGGATTAAATATATTAATATAATAGACAAAAACGACTCAATTCGCTTAAATTCCACGTCGAACATTTAGCGACGCGGCTGCATATAATGATTCGATGTAGATAATGTAAGTTACTGGATTTAAATTTTACAATTATATAATGAAGAATAATATTTAAAAGATATCGCGAATTTTTTCATAATCGAGATATCTTGAGGTTTCCATTTTCATTATTTTAAAAATATGGACAAACAGGCAAACATTTTTATCACTTAGCAAAGATTAATGTTTTAAACCATACATTTCATTATGAAATAATATTCTTAAAAAACATTTAAAAGAATAAAATTTTTTTAGATCCAAATATTTTGTATAGATATTTTGTAACAGTAAATGGATATTAAATAAATATAATTTTAAATAAAACTTAAAAAACAGGGGTTTGTAAAAGTGCGCTGACCAGCAATTCGGCACTGGCCGAAAAGATAATTTTTTAGACAGAAGGATATAATTTTTTTTCTTTCCAATTTATCTAGAATTTGTGTAGAATCTCTAAAGAAGTAATAAAAGACTTTTCAAGATAACTAAGGATAAAGTACTGCTGTAATCTTTGCTATGAAAGCAATAATCGGTGATGAATAAAGTAAAGGCAGGAAGAAAGAAACCAAGCGTCATATCTTCTACGCCATTGTTTAAGGAAAATTATAGAAGTTTTTTTGCCACACCCATAACCTTTTCATCCTCATCCTGATATTTCGCAGGCATGAAGGTAGTGTACATTATCGCAATCATTGGGTGGTTCAACTCGCGTAATTTGTCATGAAATCGATTGTAGCGTGAGTTAAGTTGTGTTGGGAATATACCAAGGTGCTTGCTTAGTGAGTGAAAGCATTTTAGATTAATAAGTTTTGTTTCTTTGTATGTGTGCCTCTCTTGCAAGGTTCTGCATCAATATAAACTTGTATTGTCACCTGAGTATCGTTTGGCTTTTTTGATTACAAGTTTTATGTTTTTCTCTAAAGAGAAACAATAACTCATTCTCCTATCAAAGTTCAGCGTAATTTCTATAAAATGTTTGTTGTATGATTACATTATGGATGACTGCAGGACCAGTTATATGTTTCAGTATAAATGCGATGAGTAGAAATTTGTTTATACCATGGGTTATACGCAGGGTTATTTTAAAATGGTCTATCGTTACTGGTAGATTTGAAGGATTAAATAATGAGGTAAGTACAAACCGTTGAGGTACTACTGCTGCATAAAAGGACTTGGCGTTCAAACTTGCCAGTTAAAGTTCATATTAACAGTGTTAAAGACAACTTTATATTCCTTAACACGTGGTGTATATTAATCATAATAACAAAATAAAATATAGTTACTAAAACCTCGTACTAAAGAGATAATTATTGTATGTAATATTACCTGCAATAATAGAATGACAAATACATACGAGGGAGCACAAAATAAGACGAGTGAATTACTTTGCTTATTCATTTATCGTCACTTTTAATACTCCTTTGGCTAATAGGACAATGGCGCATTGGCTGGGAAAACCCTTTTACGCCCCTTTCAAAGTACGGCATTTCAAGGATGTTCCACTCTCTTTAAAAATGCCATTTGCAGGCCTGCGAAATTCAGCATAGTAGGTTGTGTCAACCACTACACCACGGCCTTACTTAATTCTACATCCATACGAAAACTGAGGCGTTTTCGTTTCATGACAGTCAATCAATTCAATTATATTCAACTTCTCAGCCAAGATTGTGGTAAAACTACAAGTGGATGGTGAGCAATGTCGCCCAGAATTAATTCCTATTAAAATAAAAGAAATGTATGATAACCTTTCCATTCCTCAACCCTTTTTTTAAATGTTTTTTGTAGAAAAAATAAGATCCCAAAAAATAAAATAAAAAATTTACATTTATTTTATTCAATATGAACTAATACTAATACTAATATATATACATGACACCGGTCTACAAATAATCCCCTTAAAATATGACTGAAAAAATAATTGTTCATTCTATGGTATAATTGTTCCAAGGAGGAAAGCCAATTCTATGAGATAGCTTGACTAACACTAAACAACGAAAGAGAAAAAGAGAAATACGAAAAGTAATTATTAATTTTGAATAGAGGGAGAAGGATGGAAGAGAGAGCGCCCTAGGGTGAGCGCTAATTGAGGATATTGTGTTGAGGACAGAGCTGAGGACTCGGCCGGGAAGGGCCGCCTTCCAGCTCAGCAAGCCTCGCCCGGGAACCTAGGGCCCCAAATTACTAGTCTCTCAAGTCTCTCCAATTAGTTATTTAAATGAGGACAATCCGGAGATATAATAGTATCAAATGAGAGGTCTCCTCTCGACCCGATAACTAATTCTGACACTCTTTGGCGGCCTCAGAAAGGTAACCTCAATGCATAAAACATAATGAGTAATTAAACAACAACGTAGTACATAATACAAGGCACGACGTACAGAATGGTTTGTCCATATAATAAGAATACCTGATAGATGAGTACCTACCAAGCGCTAGTACATGAGTACCCACGGTGCTATTGCTCTAAGCAAGAGAAGAGTTGGCGGACCACGAAGACGTTGGATGGAAGATGTTGAAGAGGACCCTAAAATATTAGGCGTCGATGAATGGAAAAAGAAAGAAATCGAGAAGAGTAGAATCAAATTCTTAACGACGCCTAGGCCTACTCTGGTCTATTGCGCTAAACTAGCAGTAATATAGATAGTATACCATTAATACGAAGAAGCAGAAAACATTATGCTTTTGTATTTGGTTACACGTGGTCTAATAGTAATGATTTTTCAAAAGGAGCAAACAATCATTAGTTACATTACGTTATAGAGTAATGAGTTATGCCGGAAGAGAAGCCTGGTACTCGTTAAAGATCCCTACTCTAATCCTAACTGGATAGGCAATACAGTGGAGGGTCGATTATCCGAACGTTCGATTATATAGAGACTGATTTTTTTTTTCCAAATGTAATTTTAATTAATTTGATCAGATCATCTAGTTACTTATTTGTATTGCTAAAATTATTGATATTTTAAATAAAATTTGAGGAAAAATAAAAAGATTTTTCCATGAAGGGGGGCCCTAATCATTTCTCGGAAACGGAAAACAAATGAACTTATACTTCAATACGCATTTGTTTACTAAGACTAATTACGTAATTTCATTTGTTTCTCTGAATCCCTATTCATTTGGTTGGTAATAGCTTGCTCATCTTCAGTTTTAATTCATTCTTGGTGAGGTCTACATCGCATTTTTGATTACTTTTTGTTTTAAAATTGCAGCATGTCAACAACAAGAAAACGAGTGGTTCTTTCATTAAAAGACAAATTGGAAATATTCACGAGGTTAAAAAAAGGTGAATCGGGTAAGACGTTAGCTACGGAGTTCGGTGTTGTAAATCATCCATAACGGGAATAAAAATTAATTCTGAATCGATCAGCAGGTACGCAAATAATATATACAGTGAGGCGGGCAGTTCCAGTCGTAAAACTTTTAAAAAAGCGAAAAGTGAATTTCTTATTCGTTCATTTTTCACTATGTACATATATTTTTACGTAAATAAACAATCATGCATTTTATAAACTTTTATTAATTGGTTTAGATTTTCCTTTCAGGCATGTTTATATGTATATATATTTTATTTTTAATGAATTTCGATTATCCGAACCACCCCTGACAACATTAGTTTGGGTAATCGACGGTCCACTGTATTTTGGACTTCCACTGAAGCAACCTTCCCTTACCAGCAGCCTAAACTTACGTTAAATTAATAGACAACTAACAATCTGTCTTCGGGTCTCACATATCTATAGATACAGAGACTCAGTTCATATTTCGAAAAACTGTCCCCTTGAGTTCTACATGTTCCAACCCCTTCCTAATCTTGTGTATAAAAAGCTGTAAATTTAAAAAAATATTTGTAAATGGCCGGCTGTGGCACAATAATTATTTTGTCAAGAATCAGTTAATTGCATCAGAACCAAAGGGGAATCTTGTCACTCTTTGGCTTCATGGTAATGATTGATTTGAATAGCAGTATAAGCAATAACTCTATTTCAAACCTGACTTAGCCACGTATGCACTACGTGGACGATACGATTACGCTTTCCTCAGTACAGTTAACTCACTCATTACAAAAATAGACTTAAACACTTATTCAACGAGGCTGCAGACTCTTTAAATAGTTATCGATAGTTTGATCTAGTTAATATTTTGTGCATTGAGAGCCTAGTCCTCTCTGTGATCGTGCGGAATGAATTCGTGCTGAGTGTTTCACATTATCCTAACATGGATGATGATCATGAACCACATTATCTACTTAACCAATAATACGACCATCCACGAGGCACATGATACCAGAACAATCGAGATGCTACTACACAATTATTATCGACAAAGGGACATCAGCACAACACAATAGATAATCAATATCCACTTGTTGCTCTGATTGTATGTGTATCTATCTATAGGGGCATAGGTACATGGCATTGCACGATTTAATTTAAACAATACAATAATCCAACACAATGTGCGTTGAATGTGAACATAAATATTTTATCGAAATTGAGCTAGTATCATAAAACATTCTGTTATCGACCTGTTAAATCATCCTTGGACTTAAAATCGATAGGACACCCTCACGATTGTGGAGCGATAAAATACACTGAGCTACTCTAGTACGATGTGACAATATAATTACTTTAAAATTTATGAAGGAAGATAATCGAGTGATTTAAAAAAAAAAAAAATGTTTATGGATCTGATTCATAGTTTCTGGGATGATTTATCAACAAAACAGGAGTATAAATTCTAGATACAAAACAATGCATAATACAAAGTTATTTATTAGCTTATTTAAACAGTAATAGAGACACATAATTCTGCTGGAAGTAACTCAGAACAGCCGGGCGTTGGGGAGAAGAGACCTTTCCACGTGTACGTTAGGCTACACCTACATTGGATCCGGTGTGATACGATGAGACGTCGCTTGCAAACCAAATGACTGAAATATATCGAGAGTTATAACATTTGTTTCTTTAAATTTATAAAATTAAGATTATTTATTAATTATTTTTAATACATTTATATTTTACTATAATGTATAGTAAAATATGTATAATATATACACCCCAGCATCGTGTGTTATAGAATCACGTCGCACCGAATCGGATCCAATGTAGGTGTAGCCTTAGCAGGGAAAAGTCGGTTGTAGTTTTCTAGGAAGTTTAATTGTTTAACGGAGGTTCAATTTAGATACTAAATAAATATGTTAAGGATAGAAATACAGATCCTCGTGTGGCTCTTGACTTTTTGAATGTAGACAAATCAGTCTTTATCTTCTATGTTAAAGAAAAAATCACCGCTGAATCGGGTCTAAGGTTATGGAGTTATGACATTACAGATAGTAATCAGCTGTACCATGGATCATTGCAACCTAAGGTCATTCGTTAACGCTTTACAGAAACTCTCGCTAGTAATGTATTGTACGCCTGTAAGATCAAGCCACCAAAGATTTACTAATAGTGGTCAAACTAGCGATCATGTTACATTATGGTAACTTTTATTCATTAAAGGTTTTCTATCAATAATTAAACATTTGTTAAAAATTAAATATACTCAACTTGCTTCTAAGGTAATGAAAAATCCTTAAGTTTATTACAAATAAACATTCCATGGGTCCATCACGATAACGTTTTCTCAATCACTAGCTAAAAACCACTATGTAATAATGCATGAAACTATTATAATATAGGATAATTATGAAATTATCCTATGCAATAAACTTCCAATTAATTATTTGACTAAATTTTTTAAAAAATTAATCATTTAATTTATGTAACATATTCTGTTTTTGTTTCACCATGATAGCAAACATAGCAAGGACAAAGTGCAATTAAGCGGCTGAGCAAGAAACGCACTTAAACCACATAATGCACATTAAAGACACTATTATTCTAGAAGCCACAAATGCTTTCTAACACTGGACATATATTCTACACTAAGTTACCTCATTAATACCACTCATTCTAAGATCTAATAATGAGGATTAATTTCATTATTAAAATTTAAATTATGGAGGACAATTATTTATTGTTTTTTTTAAAACATAACTTTTCGTCGTAGTTTTGTTTTTTATTAAAAGTTTTTTGTATATGTTTGATAAAAAATAAAACAGGAGTGGCCTTAAGAAAGACAAAAGACATCCTTAGAAATATCAAATCCTATGTTATCATTCATATATGACAATACTGAGTTTAATTAGTTTTTTTAAATATTATTCTTTTTGTTGAAAAATATACGAAACTGCCCAGATGTAAATGCCAGTAGTCATATGCTAATATATAAATTATAAGCGATGTATATATTGTAACTTGGTTCAGGCCCTGCTACTTGTGTCTTCGGATATGAAAAATCGCTAATCCTCAAAATCCTGTTCAGTATAACGAGACAAACTTATTAAATCATTGTATTGTCATCCGTCTTTGAGAAGTGTACACAATTTCAATTTAATTAAATGTTTTAAAGCGACGTAATATTGAGTCCAACGATTCCATTACATACATACTCATACATAAGGCGAAGATAACAAGAACGTGTTAAAAATGTGAAATTCCCGTATATATTACATAACATTACAGGCTTGAAATAATTATGCAAATTTAGTTAGAGTTGGCACTTTTGGGTGGATTCAACAGTTTTCATTAAAACCGTCATTTTTTAATATGTTAAATTTTGCTATGGAGCTTTCACAAAAACAGAGCCTTTACATTAGTAAACCATTTTCTCCTAAATTTCATCTATCCCGAACAATATTACTGAGAGAATAGGCCATCGCAAATAAACAACTGGCCAAAGCAGAGGGAAGATCTAGAGACCAGTGACGCCCAAATTGGTGAGAACCTGCAAGACAAACAGACAGGGCCCTGTGTCTAATTGAATCCAGTCTCTGAATTGAGGGAGATTGAGACAAATAGGGACTGCGCTGGCGCCCTAATACCTTAGTTGCTTGAGGACACATCCCACGTTGCTAGAACATGTTCTTGTTCGAGCCGTTTCGAATTATAAATCATATAAATGGTATATGCTATAATAAAAACATAATTATCACAGTCCGGTGCAATTAGGTTAAGAGTAACACAATTAAGAAATTATAGTAATTGCAGAAGCTTAACTATGGGAGAAACATTAAGAAATATCAGAAGCTAGCTGTAGAATTAAAGGGATATCAGTTGGAAAGCACCACCACCATTGCCAATATAATAATAATAACCATAATAATATTTTTGATATGTTTTATATTAATATATTTTGATATTATATTAATATAACAACAGCCAGAGGCAAAAGAGCATGGCGATTGGTGTTGGAGTCGCGGGTTGTAGTGCCAATAAAATAAAAATAATATCACCACTACTGCAATCATAATTATCACCAATGGGCTGGTACCAAAATCAACAATAGCAGCAATGGATGGACTAAAATTACCGTTTAATTTTTTAAGAGAGGCTCAACATTCAATTCTATTAGACACAGCTTTAATTTTTAAAAACGTTTTGAACATACAAAAAAAAAATGACAGGACTTCTGACCCTCAAACCAAAATAGCAAGAAAAACTAGAAAAAAAAAATGATTGAAATAGACTAATTTTTGTTTTTTAGGGGCCGAAACTACTAATGGTTATCATTGCACACACAACTTGACAATATATACATTTGAAATTTATACATATACATGTCAAGAGTAGCAGCAACGGTATATGTACTTTTATTAAACTTATTTATACTAATTAATATTTAGATAATGTTACGTAGTAAATAAAATGTTATTACATAATCAAATATAGTGGCATTAATAAATAATAAAAACATTGTTACATAGTAAAATATTAAACACGCATCAACTAGCAAAAGTACTTATATTTAAACATAGCTATTATATACTAATACGTCAACAATTTATTATTTTAAACTTTTTATTATTATTGACTTTCTTGGTAACGCTTTATCCCAGTGTATAGAGTGCTAAGGTTGTTGGGTTCAGGCTGAGGTCAATAAATTATTTACTCTGCTAACAGCCCTAGATAGACAGTGGGATCTGCAAGACATCCGGAGGTTCTCCTCTATATCTAAAAGTTAAGTATCATCTCACCCAAATCACTTCCTCTGCACAACCGTTAGAAACAGCACAGACTTTACCATGTATTGATTCAAGCGGTATAGTTTTTTTGATTGAATTTTTACAGAAAAATGTAAAAGAAATTATCTATACCTAATAAAATTGGTAAATTATAACGATATATTTTCACGATTTCCTATAGGTATAAAAATCAACATGGCTATATCGTAAACGTCAAAATAAAGTCCAATTCTTAACAACATTTGTCGGAAAGTTTGGCCGTAAAACAACAGTTTCCACTTACTCTAAGACTTTAGGAGGAGCTCTTGTATTAGAAAGATGTTTTCGTTGTTTATTCTTTAGTTTCTCAAGTAGTCAAGTTCTCTCTTGTCAGTTCGTTATAACTTTCTTGCTCCGTAGGTCCCACGTTTTCCCCGCAGCTGTCCAACTTAACTCGGGAGAATGCTTTTAAGTAAATCATATAGTCATCAAACATCGATTGTACCCTTAGTAGAAAGTGATATCGTTTAATATTTACTTACGAGTTAACTAATGGGTTCATGAGTTATGTTTATAATAAGGCTTTATAACCCATACCCAGAAAATTGGGGAGGAAATGCGGTCAGCATTGTAAACTTTCATAACCCTTCCTAATTTATTTATAAGTGTATGTACATACTGATGTATATATACACAGCCTCTGAAATATTGTTACACAGAGAACAGATATCCTCGCGCGGATCTCATAACCTCATAGGCGTAGGTGGAAAATCCACGGAAATTACTCCGGCTAAATACGATGGATTTGCTTACCAATAAAGAGAGGTGTGACTAAGTCTTGGAAGTCCTACTCATGTTATTTTTAAATTTTAAAATTACTCCAAAATTACTTGGACACAAACACCAACTGATAGAACTAGTTGCGAGGAATCTCATCCCTGAGGACACAAGGAGGAGACAAAAAAGAACGTGGATGCGGGATCTGCTATCATAAGAGTATCAAAACAAGCCAAGGGAGAGGTACCGCTGGCTGTTGTTCTTTGCAGACCAAAAATTCCTTATTGCCTTTTTGTCTTATTGACTGGTGTGGATAAATTTATAAAGAGAAGAAAAATAGACCAAGCATCCATCTCTCTGAGGCAAAACGTTCATTATACGGAGGTAAATTATTACTTAGGGTGAGAACTGCTTCGGGGAATTAGTGGTATCGGCATCGATTTTTTGGGTTAGCTAAATCTTATTATTATTATAATGTAATAAACAATTATTACAAAATATTGTAATAGTTATATATATGTAATAGATAGAGAGTAGAGGGAAAAAAGAGAAGTTAGAGTCAATAGTAGAGTAAATGAATCAGTATGACGAGAAAGTAGTTAAAAATCTACAGAGCTAGTCCATAGTTAGTAGACAGCCTTGTTCGTAAATCATTTTTAAATTACGTACCTATGTTTCATACCGTACAATAATAAACACAGTGTTGAATTTACACATCTTGCAATTCTCCGTTAATAAACTGTTATTTGGGAGAAAAATACATTAGTAATTGGTATTATTTGCGCATACGGGCAAAAACATGATAGAGTAGAATTACTTGTATTTTAATATAGAGAAAAATTAACCTACTTTCATGAAATGAGATTTACTACGGTAACAAAAAATAAGTAATTGTGACAAACAGATATCAATTAATATTTTAAAAATGTTCGCATATATTTAAAAGACAACTTATAAAAATAATTCTTATAATACAAGGAATGAACTATGAACTATGAATATAAAAAAGCCTAACTACATAAATTAGGCTCAACTGCAACAATATAATAATATTTGGAAATTATATATACTTTTTCCTGTATAAGAATAAAAAGTAGAGAAAAATAAAAGTAGAAAAAAAAAATATCAGTTACCTAAATCATTTTTTTCTCCACTGAAATAAAAAAATATCAGCATAAAAAAACAACGTTATTTTACCAGGGAAAAACAACGTTTAATCAGATA
Organism: Troilus luridus; assembly: GCA_964056705.1. Classification (NCBI taxonomy): domain Eukaryota; kingdom Metazoa; phylum Arthropoda; class Insecta; order Hemiptera; family Pentatomidae; genus Troilus; species Troilus luridus. Next base: position 63,350,245 of record OZ057414.1, read on the forward strand.
TTGAAAAAACGTACTAACCGATAACCGGATATTTTCCAATAACTGTCATCCGTAGTTTACATTCGACCGCTTTCTACTGTCCACAATGATTTGCCTGCTAGTGTTCAGGGCTTACTCCATGAAAAAATATTACTATTTTATCGTGTTTTTTCTTTTACTTTCATTACACGTTTCATCAAACGTAGAATTTGCTCATATAGACGACTAATCAGACGTAGCTAGATGCTCTAAATTTCGTCTATCCAGGTTAAATTAAGATGGGATTTATAACGAGTACCAGACATCCTACAGGCTAGGAACCCCCGTTTAACGTCCCGTCCGACGGACGACAAAGCCAAGGGTTCTGAACTCCCTTTAAAAAACCAAGGGCCACCAGCCCTTTAAAAAAATTCATATTTCTGCAAATCGAGAATAAAAAAAAATCATTTATATAAAATTATTCGGATGGGATACAGCACCAATGCAAATAACACAAATTAATGATGATAATTTGTATTTATTTACTGATATGACAAAAATAGATAACATGAGCAGTTAACGTTGTTGTTCGTCATAAATCAAATAATATTTTTGACGCTGGAAAAATATTTTGATTAATTGGAAAAAAATGGAAGCGTCATATAAATAAAAACGCTGAAGGTGTATCAATAAGTAATTAATAACTGATAGTTAAACAACAAGCAATAAATCGACTCGAGTTACACGAAAAAAATACGCAGTTGGATTCTTCATACATCTGCCTTGAAGTGGCCTAAAAATTAGGTCAGAAATAAATATACAAGAAAATAAGCCCAAATTATTTTGTGTAATCCATTGACTCAACCTCCTGACCATTTTACATTATTATTAGGAAAAATAATAAAAATAAAATACAAAAAATAGGGGCGAATCCTCCGCCATAGAAAAAGATAACCATTCCTTTAGCATCGACTCCATTGAACCGATTCAGCCGGAGAACGCTAACAGACCCGGGAAAAAAAAGAAAGAAGGCTAAGACAATAGAAGATCCTTGCCAGAAAAGGTTGTAAAGGCATTCTATTTGTTGTGGGAAGGAATGGTTTTGAACTTAATGTGCACTCATCGGTGAAATAGAGCGTGAAATCCAATAAACTGGCAACTGGGTAATCGTCATGGTCGTTACTAGTTAGCCTTATCGGGACCGCAAGCCACCAGGCTATCACAACTATTTCACTTACATAAATGACCATTTACATGGATATAAATAACAAACATACAGACAAAAGTAAATTCTTTACCCGCGTTTAGCGACTTTTGGAAGGAGAAAACGTATGAGTTCGCGTTATCAACATACTCGTGACATATTGCGCGAGACAGGCGGCGCCTTTGGCTTCTGCATGAGTTATACAATGTGTTTTAATCAACTTTAGTTTAACTGTTAGAATTCTATTGATATAGGAATGAATATATTTAACTAAAGGGTCGACTAATAGCAATTCATACAGGCGATTGGTTTTACATGTAACAAATTATTTAATCCAGAAAACATCGTTGGTCTAAAACCTCAATTTTCAAATCCTTAAAACGTCTGTCTATAAAAATGAAGAATTTGAAACTAATATAATCTATAAGCAACCGCAATTTAGTTATGAAATATGGATATAATATTCCTACAACAATAAACTTTCTGAAAGTTCAACCTGCGCCACAAATTATAGAAAGTTTGAAAGGGTACACAACCTATGTATGAAGATTATCAATAATTAGGCCCGCTACACGAAAATATCGACTATGCTTAGAGATCTTGAACTTCCCACTATAAAACAATATGTTTCAGCCCAAACAAAAGCATACTTCGAAAAAACTCCAGCTTCCGAAAACCCATTAATCCGAGAAATCGGCAACTATGATAACCATTCGCTACAACGCTACACGCGCAAAAGAACAAAACATATATGTATTCCTTTCTTAATTAATCACTATTTGCAGGTATTGTAATCTAGTTATCTGTATTTATTTTATAGTTGTTTTTAATTGTTTACTAATTTTCTATTTAATTATTATTATTTACTTTATTTTTATCATTTTTATTTATTTTATTATTATTATTATTATTTATTTTTTTAAGCGGGTTTTTTCTACATTTTTCCTGCTATTGTAAAATTTATTTATAAAAGATAACTTTAATTAATTAAAATCGCTGTTCTTTAAACATGTAAAGGAAGTCCGGAACATGTATTCACACTTATGCTGCTTGTATATGTAAAATTGCAAATA